>OV702287.1:579595386-589118817 GCA_916181665.1 Avena sativa
GCGAACGAGAGACATCTTCACCGTGGAGCGCCGTCATGCTGCGGGATTCGGATCCAGGAGCTCTACTTCCGCAACTACTGCTGGATCAGGGAAGCGGGGGTCATCATTAGGGACCGGACGTGTGTAACTCCCCGCGAGGTATCACACTTGAGGCACTCCAGTCATTGGAGTCGTAGGAGCACAAGGACTTCATCACTACCTGGAGGTCGGCTTTGGCTCGTATACATCAACCACGTTCTCCTGAGCGTTGACAACGCTTTTCGGTCTTCAAGCATAAGTTCACGAAAAGCCCCTCCCGTTATTGCATTACTAATAGATAGGTCCTGGCAACATCAGGGGTTCAGGGGCGTAGGGTAAAAATTATTGTTTTCATACGCGGAACCCCTACATATTTCCCGTAGTTCCTTCCTTTTGAGGGGAAGTACATCTGCGTTCGGAGAGGGGGTGGTATCAAACCACCAACGCCATGAGAGGCCTCCCCTGTTCTCCAATGAACCTGAACCCATGGGGATTGATTCACACTTCCACTATATCGGCAACCTTCGAGGTGGAAGTCGGCACCTTTACAACAAGTTCAAGCACGCATCCACAACTGAATTGGAGGCTCCTGGATACAAGCTAGTTGTGACAACAATCCAGAACAAGCTAGTAAGAACCAAATCAAGAACTAGGGTTTCTAATGAAATACTAGAACAAGGGGCCCTCAAGTGAATGAGGGGGAAATGGAAATCTCTCTTGGTGAAGCTGAAGATCAAGGAATCCTCCTTTGATTCTCCAAAGAACAAGAACTTTGGATGGTTGTAGTTGCAGTTCTTGTTGATTTGGTGGCTCTAGGGTTAGGGTGCTTCTCTTCAGGAACGAGCAGCAACTCAAGGTAGAAGAAGGGGACTTTATATAGCCCCCCCCCCCTAGAGAAATTTACCTGTTAGAACCACTTAACCAGGACAGTCTGGTAGAACCGACCCAGACTATCCGGCCCCACCGGACACTCCAGCCACTCAGCAGCAGACACTCCGACCTGGCAAAGTATCTGATCAGAGTCCGGGAAGTATCCTGTTAGATTCCGATGTAGGTTACTAACTATCCGCAACCTCCGAGGAATCCTTCGGGTCGGACACTCCAGTGAACACTAGCCGGACATTCCGGCTAGGCCGGATACTCTAGCTGAAATCTACCGGACAGTCCGGCGCAGACAAGATCTAGCACTGATACAACTTGGGGCCTTCTTTTCCTTATGACAAGATAAAGATATGAATAATATTCTCGAGGCAATATAGATATATACTGAAACTTTTCAGCAGCAGATTAAAACCATCCTAGTGTTGTCAACAAACATCAAAATAAAAGGAAGGGCATAAATGCCCTTTCAATTTCCCCCTTTTTGGTGTTTGATGACAACCCAAGGATTTTCATATGATTATGAATAAGCATAGAAACACCCGGTTTACAAACCATAGGAAGGCTCCCCCTAGATGTGTGACCCGTTTAAATGAGCATTTAAAAAAATAAGATCACACAACCTAGAGAGTACCCCCTAACAAGAATTTATAACCACGAAGGTATGATATTATCATAATAAGGATGGACAAATAACTAGGCATTCCATTGGGTTTTAATGAAATAATGATACCAGGTACGCATGTCTTACCACACATGACAGACAACAGAGTTCAACATGTGAAAAAGTAAATAACCAAATCACATAAAGACACAAGCTTCAAAGAGAAAAATTGAGATAACGTGAAGCTTGTGTACCCATGCAAATCCCCAATAGAAACCTAATATGGCCACTTATACCCTTTGGCATCAAGATGTCAAAAAGGGAGAAGAGTACAACGAAAGTGCCCAAACCAACTCTAGGCACTATAGTCGTCATCCTGCTCATCCTCATCGTCATCCTCGTCATCATGGCCATCCTCGTCCTCATCATCACCATCCTAAGCAGTCAACTTGCTGTGAGGGCGAGAAGAGGAAGACACATCTTCAAACTTGGACCAATCCACACACCCCTGACTCTAGTGTCCATAAGAGAGCGTACCATCAGAAACCTGCTGAGATGAGTCAACATCCATGGGCTGATTGATCTTCTTGAGTTCCTTCATGACATTCTTGTTGGCCTTCTAGGCATCATTCTGACCAAGGCGGATGTCAATGTTCTGACATAGGAGCAGCCTCTCCCACCAGGAAGCCTCCTTCACCTTCCTGTGCACTTCCTCCCTAGAAGTGTTGAAGCGATGTGCATTGCTAGCATGCTTCATGCGAGGACCTTGGGACACAATCTTCTGCACCTCCTCAGACCCATCACTTCCATCGTTGTCAAATTCATCCCCATCCTCATCCTCAAAGACAACACAAGATGGGGGATAACCGTGGGGTACCTGAGTGGAAGGAGCCCCCTTCCTCTGAAGCTTGACAGGCTTGTGTGACACAAGGTTGTTGAAGAGCAAATGAGTAGTAGGAGTGTGGGCAGCAATAAGCTTCATCACATATGGGCCATAGGGAGGGCACTTCTTGTCCATAATGCACTTGTACAAGTATTGATATATAAAGTCCATGACGTCAATAGCACCACCATCATGGTCAGGACCGTGAAAAAACACAGAGTGAGCATGAGCCATGAGGTTGATTTCAGGACCTCGCATTTCATCCTTGTTACCTGGCTTTGGAGTGAGAGTGTGGTGAAACATGCAAAACAGAATGTTGTAGAGCAGCTTCAGGTTGGTGGTTTGCCCACATATACTACCCTGAGAATATATAGGAGCTAACCTTGCCTTGTCATAGACTTGCCCATGAATATGCATTCTTTCACCACAAGCTTCATTGGGGTTGAAGGGTAAACCAAGAATGCCAGCAAATTGCACCAAATTGGAACGACATCTGGTAGTGCCACAAATCCACTCTAAGGGAACATCCACAGTGTCACCAAAAACAACAGTGGCATAAAACTGCTAAACAAACTCAATGTTGTAGGCTTCTCTTACTTGAAAGATGGTGTGTAGTACCATCTTCTCGGTAACCCACAGAGCATCCTGAAAGTAGTTGTGAGCATGCAACTTCTCAATCTCCAACCATTGCATGGGGCACACAAGAAATCTGAACCCACCATACACCTCAGAATAGAGGAGGAATTGTTCATTCCTCAAAAACCGATCATCAGCAGAGGTGCGAGGTAGAGAATAGAACTCCTGGAGCCTCATCTCCACATACTCTTCAGTGCCCAAATCAGCCAAGGTAGTCATAGTTTCAAATTTTCTGCGCTTGGCATCATCCCTTTTCAGCTTTCTCATCTTCTCTTGTTTTGCTGCAGCACGATCATGTGCAGATTGTCTAACCACTGTTGGCTCCACATGTACATCTCTCTCTTAATTGTAAGAGTCGTGATGATGACTAGACTGAGATCGATGAGGACGAGAGCCACCTGTGAAATCAGGGGAGGGAGATAGAATTTGGGGTAAGCACATTTGTCCAGGAGGTACTAACAAGATAGAAGCAATCAAAGGAATACTGGACTGCTCAGGTCGATTCTTCCCAGACTATCCGGGGCAATCACCCTGGAGACTCTGCCTGACCCGGACATTCCGGTGCGAACGCACAAAACATTCCGGTCGCACCGGAGATTACGGCCCATACGCGTCGCACATTTCGGCAGGATTAGGGTCCTCTACAATGCCTGAACCTAGGTAAACCTTGCTTCCCTGTGTACTTGTTTGCTAGCCGATCGAGATTTCCAGTGCTCCTCAATTCCTTGAACCTAAGTCCATAACAATGGGCATTGATGAGTTTAACCCTCGTCAATTGGCGCCGTTTGTGGGAACTAGGAGTACTGATGTTGTGATCTTGATGGCCCCATCACCCGCAATGTAGGATTCATCAGCCATGAGAAGCCATATCTACTTCGGCTCCCACGCGTCATCATCCGGGCGAGATCCATTGGTCACTACCATAGTCGGCCAGATCGCGTCCGGTCAGCTCACGCGCTTTGAAGCGCCCGACGTCTTCATCAATAATGATAGCAATTTTCGTTGCTGCATGACACGCATCTCTCGGCCGAGCAGCCAGCAGAAACGGCTATGGCATAGACTGCGTCAAGTTTCCGTCGAGAGCACAGATAAGATTAGCTAGACATGGCAGACAACCACGTGTCGTCCACCACCGCGCAAATCAGTTGGGAATTTTCAGCCGACTTTCGGGAGAGTCCACGGCGAGCACGCAGCTTCAGATTTCAAGTTGATTCAAGTAAAAGAAAAAGACCCTACGTCCAGTCTTATCAATTGGTGAAGCTGAAAGGGATAAACGTTGAGAAAATTTTAAATAAGCCAGCAAGCTATCGTACAGATCTTGTGGAGAAGTGCATCGCATGGATTTCCGGCCACTACACGTGCGCATGCATGTTTGGAAGGACGACAAGGAGTCAAAACTCATCCCAGCAATGGCCTCGCTGCACGCTGCACGTCATTGGCCTTCCTGTCTACCGTATGATTTCGACGAGTGCCTCGTGCCGGCTCCGGATGAAAAAATCGGCTGCTTCGCTACATGTCTCCGACCGAGGTTCCACGATCCCTTCGTCTCCAGCTCCATGCTCGCGGGCTACCAATATCGACTCCCAACTGCCGCGTCGACTACTCGTCTACC
Organism: Avena sativa; assembly: GCA_916181665.1. Taxonomy (NCBI): domain Eukaryota; kingdom Viridiplantae; phylum Streptophyta; class Magnoliopsida; order Poales; family Poaceae; genus Avena; species Avena sativa. The sequence continues at coordinate 579,600,019 of OV702287.1, forward strand.
GGGGTTGGGTGTGTATCCGGTGCGTCAACTCGGTCCAACAAATGCCCGACGACTCTGCGGCATCGATTACATGTCCGCATCACAACTCCTTCCATCGCACGACTTCATGCCTGCTGCACCAACTCCGCAGCGCAACCCACTGCAGTCTTCGGATGCGGCGAACTACCACCGCCATCGGCTCCGGCGACCCGATGGTCACGTTGACTCCTTCCTTCGGTGGCCCGATGGTCACTTCGACTCCTTCCTCCAGCGATCCAATGGCCACGTGAACTCCTTTGGACGGCGACTCGATGACCTCGTCGATTCCACCCGCTGCGTCGACTCCCGTTTGCGGGTGACCCGTCAACTCCGTCCGCTGCATCGGTTCTACACCCGGGAGTTGCACGAACTCTGCTGCGTGACCCGTTGCGGTCTTCGACCTTAACGACCTGATGCAGTCTTCGGCTGTGGTAAACCGCTACAGTGATCGTGTCCGACGACCAGCTGAAGTCTTCGACTTCCACAAACTTGCTATGATCTTCGGCTCTAGCGAATCGGGGGCTCCTTCGACTCCGTCGTACGACCCGCTTCGGTCCTCCACTCCAGTGACTCGGGGGCTCCCTCAGCATTGGCGATCCAGCGACTCGCGGCGGCCTTCGACTCCAGCGAGACGCTGCCTCCTTCGGAAACGACAACCTGTTACAACCTTCGACTCCACCACACGTCATGTAACCGCTCCGCGGCCGCATCGATTTCGTCCGCGACAACTACCCATAAAGCTAAGTTCTCTACTTAGAGATGATTTCTTTCTTACTTTAATCGCACTCAAAACACTCGGGGGCTGCACCCTCTTCGAGTAACCTAATGTGCCATCGATTACACGCACTCGAGCACCTCATACGCGACAACCTGAGTAGCTGATTCTGGCTGATCGTCGAATCCTTGAACTCCGAGTACCTCGGCAAGGTACTGAGACTAAGGGTAATCAGGCTAAAGAAAAGGCCTAGCATACAGTGCAAAAGTGTCGATTCGATTGGCACCAGAATTTTACTTCACAAGCCGACAGGCAAATATTCTTTACAAGATACAAGTACTTTATAATTCTTTGCATTTTCTACAGCTTACAAGGACGTCGACTGCATCGAGCTGTTCTATCGGGTCCTCCAACTGGAGTCGATAAAACAAATAGCTACGACATACACTCAAGACCCGAGTCGAGTTCCTCCTCGGATGGTTGCATCGCTTGATGCAACACACTCGCAACGTGGGTCGTGCACCCGACAGAAGTTAATGTGTCGACTCCAACTGCATCATCACCTCTTGGCTCCTTATGTGTGAGACGATGACTCGATGCACTTCCGGGTCAGTGGTTTCTTCTCGCATAATTTTCGACTAAGCCTGCAAGATACAAGACTTGAGTCTCTGCCCAAGTCTATGACTCCGCCAAACACTCGGGGGCTACTTCAAACTGGAGCGCTGGACGTGCATATACAAGATCTTCGAGTGGCACACTCCGAATCCTCACTCGAATCCACGATTCGACTAAGGACTCGGGGGATACTCCCATAGGGGCACGCTGGTCGCACACCCTATAGAAAACGAAAGATCCACAGTATAGCCCATTGTGTCGACTGCGTCTACAATGTCGACTCGCTTACAACAATCGAACGCATTGGCGACTTCGCCCACTATACACTACAATGTCAAGTTCAGAGACAACATCTCCTTGGCCACCCGAAACACCTCCGTGGTGATAAACCTTCGGATGATGTGTCTACAACGTAAATAAAAGACCTACAGATACAATCTGATGGCCTGGCAACCGCATCTGCTGCGCTCTACCAGATATATACCGTGTCTACGACATGAAGAAAATCCCGACGGATGCGTTCGGTACATATGCATTAAAACTGGAGTTCGGCTCAGTAAGGCCTCCACGGCATGAGTCGAACTACGCCAGCAATTTCTGGATTCGAGTCCGCAGACTCGAATTTGAGTAGGTTGCGTTGTTTTTGCCCTAGAGAAATTAACTGGTCCCCATCCATCAAGCGCACCAGGCATGTTTAGCATTATAACTATGAACTACTATGAATTCGACTGACTCGATGAACTTCCAGGTGAAGTGCTTCGCACTCGACATAACTGTCGACTCCGACCTGCAAATACAAGTCTCAAGACAACTAAGTATCCACCTGAATCTATGATTCGCATGGACACTCAGGGGCTACTAACATAGGTATGCCTAACGGGCACCCTCCTATAGCCTACCTGGTGCGCCTCGATAGAAGGACCACTCAACGACGTTCCAAGATCCACGAAGCCCAAGATAGTCCGGGTGGTGCGACACCCATATGGACACCGACTCCCAATGTACAAGATAAGGAAAGCTCGAGACTAGGGTTTGAATATAACTTGTAACCAACTCGTATAGGTACCTGAGACCTAGCCTCCCCATATATAAAGGCTAGGAGGGTCCAACGAAGAGGCAACTGCTCCCACAATACACAATAGATCTAGACGCCGCAATAGACAGATCTACGATCGCCACAATAGACAATAGATCTAGACATCGATCTCTCGCACATACGCCAGATCCAATCCGCGTATCCACCGCCATCAGCGACATTGTAATCCTTCGGATCATCATCAATCAAGAGCAGACAAGCAGGAGTAGGGTCCTCTATGAGGCCAGAACATGGGTAAACCTTGCGTCCCTGTGTCCTTGTTTCCTAGCCAATCGAGATTTCCAGTGCTCCTCAATTCCTTGAACCTAAGTCCATAACAATGGGCATTGATGACTTTAACCCTCATCAGAATGAGAAGGAGAGGGGAACTTTACCATCATCCATTGTGGTCTTCACCGGAGGGGAATCGATCCCAGTAGTGAAGAGAAGGAGTTGGTCGGTCGCATCGGTAGGATCCGGGGTGGAGACGCCCTCCCGGTGGTGCCCTTGGACGGAGGAAGCAGTTGGGGAGGAACGGGGAGTCGGGAAGGAGAAGGAGGACTGAACCATCCACTTCTCCCTGGCCCTCTCTTTCGAGTTTGAGACTTCTTGGGCTAGAGTGTTCGGGCGACATACGCCGGAGAGTTTGGCCCGACCGGATTGTCCGCTGCGAATCAGGCGGAGAGTCCGGTCCAGCCGGATACTCCGGTTGCTTCAGAGCGGACAATCCTATCCCTTCAACCATAGACACCATGAACAAATTTGTGGACAAATGGGTGGCAAGAGGAGCATGTTTTAAGGTAAGAATAGGCCTGGGATTTTCAGAAGAACTAAGGGGAGAACATAAAGTCATAGAACCCAAATAAATGTCCAATAAAACTCCAGACAAGATCAAAACATGAACCAACTCTTCATAATGAAGAGGGCGGTGCTCGAGGCCACCATGTTAGAGTGTGAGGCATGAAACCGTGAAGAATTATCCTTGGGTTCATAGCCTCTACTCATCAATGAAGCTCACATATCACAAATGATATTAAGAGAATTGATTTTCTAAATTTTGGCATTATGGGGGGAGGGATATCCCAATAGATCAGGACCGCACTCCCCCTGTGTCCATACGTGCACCTAAACCACATAATGATTGTTGGGGGGTTACCCCCGGGTAGGGTCACTCCGGGGTATAAGGGCCGAGTTAGCCGAGGTTCGGCAAGGTCAAAGCGTATGCTGGCCGGGTCACCTCAAGGCAGGCCGAATCACAGAGTAACCCGGACCAGGAGGGGGGGGTCGTCTAACATTGTCTTATCTGACTTAAGGAGTAAGTCGGAAGTGCTTGTCTAACTTGTATGAAGGAACAGGTGAGGCCGGATCTACTATGATCCGGATCTTCGCTTAGCTTCTAGGAGAAGGAAGGAATCTCTCTGGTCAAAAAAGGAGGTCCGGTACGCACTGCATGAGCGAAGAAAGCGAGAGCAGGACCACCGGATCATGGCCGACAAGGGTGACGACGCTCACGTCGGCTGACGCAGGCGCCGCAGAGGCTTACGTAGCTAAAGCATGTATGACGCGGGGAAAAAGCACCCCGGTCGGGTTACCACTTTGGGAGGAGGCATATTCTTAGGAATATACCTCCACGTATGCCCTAGGAAGGGACCGAGCCATCTCTATATAAGGGGGGCTAGGGTTCCTGCAGAGGGGGTTGGATTTTCTGGGATACAGTTTAAGCTCTAGTTGATCTTGGGTTCTAGGAAAGGGGGGTAGGCAAGAGTAAGAGAGTTCCTTCTTCCTCCTCTTGCCAATACAGCTCGAGGAGCACTTGTAATCTTGGAGATAGAACATCAATACAAAGCTTCTGCATGGAGAATCATTCCACTATCCCTCCCTGGATTCCCCTAGCGTGTATTAGTCCCCACCTTTAGCCTATCCATGGCATCTACCGTGACACCACCAGGACAGTTGGCGCCCACCGTGGGGCTAGCGGCGCTAGCAGGGGTGAAGATCCGGACGGGAAACCTCATAGGCACCGGCGAACGCATCGTCTCCGGGCTCGTTCAGCGCTTTGGAACGCTGGCTGCTTCGGCACGTGCCCCCTTCCGTGCAACGGCCTCTTTGTCAAGCTCGGTACGCACAAGGTTTATGTTGATGTGGACGTGTCTTGCGTTCATCCTCGTCGCGTCGTCGATGCGGGAGAACCACCCCTCACCGTGGCTCGTGGAGCACGTATCGCTCGCTTCCCGGACCATGCAGAGGTGATGATGACTACGCCAGGCACGGGCGTGAGCAAGGATCCAGCGCCAGACCCGGAGGTAACACCTAAGGCACCGAGGAAAGCTAGGGGTCCTCCACTAGAGAGGCCTGAGAACGTGCTGAGGGCAGCTATGGATAGCTTGGCAAACCCGGTGGCAGCAGAGGTAGATCCGGCTCAGGCACAGGCCGAGCTAGAGGAAACTCGGCAAAAGATACTGGAGGGCGCAAAGAAAATAGCAGCGGCTCAGCAGTCGCTGAACATGACGCTGCGTGAATACGCAAAGGCAAACAAAGTTGACACGGTAAAAGTAAAAGGGAGAAATCTCATAAACGAGATGAACAGAGAAGGTGATGATGGACCAGAAGGGTCGGAAAATTATCTGTCTGTGGGGTTGCCGAGGTATAGTACCCCGGCGAAGAACCTCAGAGCAGCAGATGCGGCTGCGTCCGAGTTAGAGGGTCTGACGGGTGAGGCCCGCCAAAGACAGCAAGATAGGGTTAACGAGCTGGTTCAGATCGCGAACAGACAGAAAGAAGAGCTACTCAGAGGTAACCCGAAGAGAGTTGGAGCTTCCAAAATCATCCATTCGGCGATGGGTAACCCGGAGAAATCCGCTGGAGCCGCATCGTCGCCTCATGGTGGCCCAAGGAGAGAAGAGGTAGTAACCTCGGCCAGACGAAACAAGCAGATTGTCCCGTACGACCCAACGCATGCGGGAAAAGAAAAAGAGATGCGGAAAAATGACGATCGACGAAGTGTGAGCCGAGGTGAAGATGGCCGAGGTAATCACGACCAAGGCAATGCCGATCAAGGGAATGCTGCCAACGGCAATGCCGGACAGTGAAACTCGGCAGGAGCAGGTCAACCGCAGCAGCGGAATATACCAAGGCAAGAGCAAAGTGTCGGCCGAGGTATACAACCGAGAGGATCACAACGAGAGCAAAACCGATACAATGACGGAGATTCGGAGATGATGAACGCGGGATACGCAAGACCGGACTATCATGTGATAGGGTCGATATTGGGAAGCAGGGATTTGATGCCGGATGATGCCAGGTTAAAGCTGGATCGTCTGTATAGGTCGGAACAAATCGAATGTCAGGGTCCCCCAGGTCCAGCATGCTTTGGACCCCGGATCATGAAAGAGCCACCGGTACCCAATTTCCAGCTGCCCAGAGGCACGAAGACGTATGACAGCAGTACCAAGCCGGAGGATTGGCTGATAAACTATGCTACAACTGTGAAAATTGTCACTAGCAACTTGAGATGGGCTGTACGATACATACCCCAGATGTTGGAAGGTCCGGCTCGGGTATGGCTGAATAAGTTACCACCCGGAAGCATCAATTGCTGGATAGATTTTGAAGAAATGTTTATCAGCAACTTCTCAAGTACATATCAGAGACCGAATAGACCGCAGACCCTGGCGATGTGCAAGCAGAGATCTAACAAACGGATCGTGAGTTCTTGACCCGGTGGTGTACCGTGAGAAACTCGTGTGAGAGAGTCATCGAGTCATAGGCCATAGCATGGTTCGCACAAGGGTGCATATATGGCAGCGAGTTGTGGATGAAGTTGCAAAGGAAAATGCCAATTACGTTGGCAGAGATGATCCGGATTGCAGATTCGTATGCTTTGGGTGATCTGACTCAACCCAGGATTGCGTCAAACGAGTCAAATGAGGAGTACTATCAGAGGGACGGAGCCGGGTCATCCCGGAGGAATGAATACAGAGGAAAAAGGAGAGACGATAGACCGGATCATCGGTACAGTTCGCAACAAGTCGCAGCTGTAAATCAAGACCAACCCGGAGCAGGGAGCAACCAACGCCAGAAAACGGGAGGGCAATGGACTCCTCGAAACGATGGCAAGAAAACATGGACTCCGGAGCTGAAGAAGAAATGGCAAGAGAAGAAAGACCGTCCGAGGTATACCTATGAGTCAATGTTGGACCAGCCATGTAAGTTTCACACGCCAAATCCGAACAGCCCGGCGGGTCACACAACGAGGCAATGTGAGTGGATGCGTAATATAGAACAAGGTGGTTCGGGGAATGCTCAGGCACCCCGAAATGATCAACCTCGGCAGGAGTTACCCCGGCAACAATTGCTCTCCGGAGCAAACACGCAACAGCTAATGTTGCCTCCCCCTCCGCCGAGGTATGACAACAATGAGAGAAGGGATGCAGTGCATCAGGTGGAAAACCAGCAACAACCGGATCAGAGATACTCCGGAAACGAGGGAAGGAATGAGTACAGGGAACATCACCAGAGCTATTGTGTGTTCACAACAGAAGAAACAGATAGGAAGAACTTGCAGCGCCGACATATGGAGGTTAATGCGGTTATGCCTGCAGTGACGAGGTACATGCCTTGGTCGGACCAGGAAGTCACCTGGAGCATCAAAGATCATCCCAAGCTTATGCCGAGTCCAGGCTCGTATGCGCTAGTGTTAGATCCGACATTCATTGGACCGAACATTAATGTGAGGTTCTCCAAGGTACTGATTGACAATGGCATTAGCATTAACATCATGTATGCGGATACGATGCGCAAGTTGGGCGTCTCGGAGAACATGCTCCAGGCTACAAGAACAACTTTCCATGGCATTGTACCAGGAATCTCCTGTGAGCCCATAGGCAAAGTCCGGGTCGACGTGCTATTCGGCACGAGGGATAACTGCCGAACTGAGAATCTGGAGTTTGAGGTGGTAAACTTGGAAAGCGCGTATCACGCGTTACTCGGAAGACCAGCACTGAACAAGTTCATGGCAAGCTGCCACATTAGTTATCTGAAGATGAAGTTGCCTGGGCCAAATGGAGCGATTACCATTGCTGGAGATTTCCGACGTTCCATTGAGTGTGCTTCGGCCGGGTAAAACCTAGCCGAGTCACTCGTAATTACGCAAGAGAAAAGAAAAATCCAAGAGGTGGCGGCATTAGCTCAGTCCGCGCAGCAGTATATGCCGGCAATAAGTAACCCGCATGGTAGCGTTTCGTTTCAAGCCGCAAAGGACACCAAGAAGATTCCAGTGGATAACATGTTCCCGGAGCGCACCGTAACAATTGGTGCCGGGTTAACTGACAAATAGGAAAGCGAGCTCGTCAACTTCCTCTGTGAGAATCGGGATATTTTTGCTTGGTCTACACAGGACTTGCAAGGTGTTCCGAGGGAGTTGGCCGAGCACTCTTTAAATGTAAGACACGGAGCAAGGCCGGTGAAGCAACCTCTCCGACGCTTCGCCGAGGATAGGAGAAAAGTCATTGGTGACGAGATAGCTCGGTTGCTAGCAGCTGGATTTATCATGGAAGTGTTGTATCCGGATTGGCTCTCTAACCCGGTGTTGGTAGAAAAGAAGAAGGATGATCCGAACGTGGCAGTGGTTTGGCGTATGTGTATCGATTACACGAACCTAAACAAGGCGTGTCCAAAAGATCTATTTCCACTGCCGAGGATAGATCAGGTTATCGACTCAACCACGGGATGTGAACTGTTGTCATTCATTGACGCATATTCTGGTTTCCACCAGATACCTCTGAATCCGGATGATCAAATAAAAACTGTGTTTATTACCCCGTACGGGGCTTATTGCTATCGCACTATGCCGTTTGGTTTATGAAACGCAGGTGCAATGTACCAAAGATGTATGCAAAAATGTTTGCACGATCAAATAGGTCAAAACGTACAAGTCTACGTGGATGATGCGGTTATCAAGACCAAGGAAAGCGCAACGCTCCTTGACGACATAAGCAAACATTCGCGAACTTGAGGAGATTCTAGATGAAGCTTAATTCGGAGAAATGTACCTTCGGTGTCCCGGCTGGGAAGTTACTCGGATTTCTCGTCTCCAGCCGAGGTATCGAAGTTAATCCAACTAAGATCCGGGCCATCGAACGAATGGAGCTGCCGAAGTGTCTCAACGATGTCTAGAAGTTCACTGGGTGTCTGGCCTCGTTGAGTCGGTTTGTATGTCGGTTGGGAGAAAAGGCATTGCCCCTTTACTAGCTCATGAAAAAGTCGGATAAGTTTGTTTGGACGCCACAGGCCGATGAAACTTTTTCCCACTTAAAAAAGATGTTGGCCACTGCACCAGTGTTAGCTTCTCCACTATCAAAGGAGCCAATGTTGCTCTACATAGCCGCAACCAACCGAGTTGTAAGTGCAGTGATTGTAGTGGAGCGCGATGAAGAGGGTAAGTCGGTGCAGAGGCCAGTGTATTACTTGAGCGAGGTATTGTCTGCCTCAAAATAGAACTACCCGCACTTTCAAAAGGTGGCATACGGTGTCTATATGGCGGCAAAGAAGTTAAAGCACTACTTTGAGGAGCATCCCATCAAAGTGATATGCAAAGCCCCCATATCCGTGATAATGGGTAATAAGGATGCGAATGGCAGATTTGCGAAATGGGCAATTGAGCTAGCACCTTATGCGCCCCAATATGATAGAAGAGAAGCAATCAAGTCTCAGGCTGTGGCGGACTTTTTCATGGATTGGGCCGAGGTACAATACGAACCACCACCACCGGATCCGAACTACTGGAGGATGCAGTTTGACGGGTCGAAAACCAAATCCGGATTAGGCGCCGGGGTTGTGCTTACCTCACCAAAGAAGGACCAGCTGAGGTACGTCTTGCAGATCCATTTCGCGGCATCAAACAATGTCGCTGAGTACGAGCCTCTTGTGCATGGTCTCAAAGTGGCAAAAGAGATTGGCATACGTCGGATAATATGCTTTGGCGACTCGGATCTGGTGATACAGCAAGTGTCCGGAGTGTGGGACGCCCTGGATCCAAACATGGCACTATACAGATTTCATGTGCAGAAGATCTCGGGTTACTTTGAGGGATGCGAATTTCACCATGTACCCCGCGTGGAAAACGAAGATGCCGACATGCTGTCAAAGCTCGGATCGACCCGACAGGCAATTCCATCGGGCGTAGCATTGGAGCACCTCAGAAAACCATCTATCAGGCCGTCCCTAGGAACCGACTCGATCTATGTCCTGGAAAACACGGAATCCGGAGCTGAGCCCATGGACATTGACATGGGAGGTAGCACGCCGAACCCGGGGACTGCCTCAGTAGACCCGAGGACTGCCTTAGTAGACCCGGGGACTAACTCTCTAGACCCGGGGACTGTTCAGCGTGATCCGACTAAAGTTATGCTGGTGGATCAGATGGAAATTGATGAGGAGATGTTCCCTACGCGAGCGATACCAGCTTGGGCACTGCCTATATACCAATTCTTGAAAGATGGAACGTTACCCACTAAGGAAGTGCTAGCCAGGCAAACTCAGAGGAGAGCCAAAGCTTACACAATCATCAATTCCGAGCTGTACAAACGAAGTGTAACCAACGTCCTCCAGCGGTGTGCTGACCCGGAAGAAGGACTTAAGATCCTCCGAGATATACACCAAGGAGAATGCGGGCATCATGCCTCATCCCGGGCCTTAGTGGCAAAGGCGTTCCGACATGGATTCTACTGGCCAAGTGCCTTGGAGCAAGCAGAAGATCTGGTAAGAAAATGCAATGGTTGTCAAAGGTACGCCACCAAGACACATATGCCTATGTCGGAACTCAAGACCATACCAATTACATGGCCATTTGCTGTATGGTGCTTGGATACGGTTGGCCCGTTCAAACCAGCGAGAGGAAACATGACACACATTTTGGTCATGGTGGACAAGTTTACAAAATGGATCGAAGTGAAGCCTATAAGAAAATGTGATGGAGCTACGGCCGTGACATTTCTCAAAGACATCATCTTGAGATACGGTTATCCACACAGCATTATAACTGATAATGGAACGAATTTCGCAGAAGGAGCATTTGCGCGCTTTTGCCGAGACAAGAAGATCTGACTCGACGTAGCCTCGGTAGCCCACCCCGCATCGAACGGACAAGTGGAAAGATCCGACGGATTAGTGTTATCCGGGATAAAACCCCGGCTCATTGAGCCGCTGCAAAGATCAGCGGGGTGCTGGATAGAAGAACTACCAACGGTATTGTGGAGTTTAAGAACAACTCCGAATCGATCAACAGGCTATACGCCATTTTTTCTGGTATATGGGGCAGAAGCTGTATTACCACCCGACATAGAGCATGATTCACCCAGGGTCACCCAATACACAGAAGCCGAAGTGCAAGAAGCCCGACAAAATGATGTTGATCTGCTGGAAGAAACGAGAGAACTGGCACTGTCCAGATCCGCCATATATCAGCAAAATCTCCGACACTATCATAGCCGGAAAGTGTGCCCCCGAGTCTTCCGGGAAGGCGATCTGGTGCTCCGGTTGGTACAACGTACTACTGGCATGCATAAATTACCCCCCCATGGGAAGGACCTTTTATTGTGAGCAAAACATTGCACAATGATTCCTACTATCTTATAGATGCAAAGCCACAGGAAAAGAACAAGGCGGACAGGTCCGGAGAGGAATCGAAGCGACCGTGGAATGTAGCACTACTTCGTCCCTTCTACAGTTAGCTAAGAAGTGTATGTATCAGAGTAGTCTCATATGTCGGTATGTATGTCAGCAATGAGCTTATCAATGAAATAGCGGAGCCTCGAGCAGTAACTCGGGGATTGCCTTAATAATGGTTGTTGTTACTTTTTATGCATCAGCTGGAATGACTCGTTTTACTTAACCCGGATTAGTAATGTGTGAGCACCAAAAACCCAACCTTTCGACTTGCTGCTGTCCAACAAGAATTGGCTTCATGGCAAGCAAGGGAACAAGGTTGGAATTGCGTAGCACATGAAAAACCACTAAGGAAACGAACTTATTCCATCTAACGTTTTTTTCGGACTAACCCTGTATTTACTTTCAAGTTATTATGTTGAATTACTTTGAGCCAAGCCTCAAAGTTTCTAAATATTGATAAAACGATTCTTGAAGCTCGGATTCGTAAGTCGTAAAACCGAATCAAGGTAGACACGGATCGAGCCAGAGAATTGGACGAACAAGAAAATGAAACTCGGGGACTACGCCCAAGTTAATCCAGCATACAAACATAGTAGCAAAATATCATGTATCCAGCATAGAATTGCACCCGGCATACCGGGGATCTGATAAATATTCAATTTTTTCAACTAAGGAGCGGCAGGAGAAGGAAGTTCGGCGTCGTCATCACTGTCTTCAATATCTGAAGCAGCATCTTCTCCATCCTCACCCGACCCATCCTCCACGTTCTCCATGTGCTCGTCCCCGCCGGACTCCAGAAAGCTCGGCCCCTCAACCCAGTCATGGATTGGAGAATATTCGACGAGGCTGTAGGCGCAAGCCTGGCGCCGAGCTACCCACTCCGGATCATTGGTCCATTTCGATCCGGTGCACCGGCGTGTGAGGAGGCTCAGGTCGATCTTCTCGTACCATGTAAGGATATGATGGAGGAGGATTCTCTCCAGAGGTCAAGCTGTGTCTCGATTTCCAATAGCTTTTCAGCAAGGAGTGTGATCCTTTTCGGAGCGCTCTCGCTTGGCCAGAACGTGTTGTAGATCTGGACCGCAACGTCGAGGAGATCTTTCCCATAGTTCTTGATGGTTTCCACCCGAGCTGACACGCTGACCAACAAGTCCTCCATGTCTAAGGGGATGCTCTCACCATCAGGAGCGACGGGAGTACCCCTCTATTGCCGGAATTTGGCAACCGCAGCACCGGCAATGGGAGTACCCTCAGGAAAGTGATCTGGAAACAAGGAAAGGGAAGATGCTGAAGCAAAGGCATATGAGCCAACCCGGAAAACTATGTCGGATAAGGGAAAGAAACTTACGTGAGATATGGCGGTGGATCCGGGTCAACTCCTTGATGCAATTGTCGCGTCTCTGGCGAAGTTGTTCAAGCTCAGCGAGCACCGACCCAAGCTGGACCTCGGATTCCTTAAGCAGGTCCTGGTCCTTGGAGATCTGGAGAGTAAGGCGCTCACGCTCTTCCGAGAAGTTCTGGTCAACTTTTTGGAGTTCGGTTCGGTGCTGGACCTTCATCTTCTCCATCTCAGCTTTGAGCTTGGCGATCTCGTTGTCCTTGGTCCGGAGGAGAGCAAGCTCGTCATCTTTTTTCTTCAGCTCGGCCTGGTGCTGCCCTGCTTGTTCGAGAAAATGCAGCATCATATCAAGCACGGGCACACTATCCTCAAGCGATGCTGAAATAGTATGTTGATCCGGCAGAGCCGCGGAGTGAATGATTGCCGAGCCAAGGAAAAGAAGAAATGGAAAACGTTACGAGGTCGAACAAAAGAGAACATACCCCGGATTTCCTCCAAGTTCTTCCGCATAATTTTGTTTTCCGCCTCCACCCCAGCTGCAGAAACCGAATGAGGAGATTAGTTCGGCGATAGAAGGTGAAGAAAAACAGAGAGGTGCCAAGGGAGAAAATTACCCCTCTTTTCATGTTCTGCACCAAGTGCAGCATGCTTGGCGCGTAGCATCTTGTGTGTATCAAGCAAGCATTGGAATTCAGCGCTCTGGCGGTTAGTGGTTACCTGAAAAAAGTACAGAAGTGTAAAATTAGCTTGGGGCATATTCGAAGTGTACAAGATCTGGGCCAAGTGGAACTTAACCCGGCTCTAGGTGTGTGCATATTCGAAGTGTACAAGATCTAGGCCAAGTGGAACTTAACCCGGCTCTAGGTGTGTTCATATTCGAAGTGTACAAGATCCAGGCCAAGTGGAACTTAACCCGGCTCTAGGTGTGTGCATATTCGAAGTGTACAAGATCCGGGCCAAGTGGAACTTAACCCGGCTCTAGGCGTGTGCATATTCGAAGTGTACAAGATCCGGGCCAAGTGGAACTTAACCCGGCTCTAGGCGTGTGCATATTTGATGTTTACATGCAGCTACGTTAGTTTTCTAATGAGCATCCGGCCGAGTAACAAGTTACTCCACCGGAGGCTCGGGGACTAATGGCTATTATCTACAGCATGTAAAGGAGAAACGACATACCTCCATCATTCGCCCCGCCAGGTTAATTGCCTTAGCGGCAGTGTTCATCTGGGCGGAAAATTCCGCGGGGCTGAACTTCTCCAGGAGATCATCGTTGTGGACGAACTCCGCCTTATTCCAGTTCATGATGAACTCGATAAGGCTCGGAGGGTAACGCTCGCCAGTAGGCATATGGGGTGCCACCAAACCCTTTGCACGAGCTTCTTTCCTCTCAACTAGTGCAAGAGCTGGGCTGGTGTGCATAACCATCTGCTGCGAGTCAGCTGGCTCGGCAGGAACATCCTTCGCTGCTGGTGATTTCTTCGGAAGCATCGACGAAAGGGTTTGCTGCCCGGCCTCGACGGGCGCGGGCTTGGTGGCATCCGGAGCCTTCTTGCCTTTAACTTGCTGGGAATATGTGACCACAGTGGATTTGCCCTTTGAAGCTGCTGGAGTGGTTCCTCGCCGAGCTTGGGATGACTCGGACGAGGCAGACTAACTTGGCACGGGAGCTTTGGTAGCAGGAATGGGAGCTGCTGTTGGTTTCTTCGGAGCCGGGACAGGCGCTGATTCGGTGGCTGATACTAGAGCTGCTGCTGGTGCTGGCGTTGTGGTAGACTCGGTTGTTGTTGTTTGCGGCGATGCCAAAGAGGTGGGCGTCGTCACCTCGGCTGGACCAACCCCTCCCGCTCCGAGGTCGCGTTCCTCTCGGCGAGGCACGACGGAACCCGGAGCAGCCGCAGAACGCTCAGGAATAGGGCTCAGCGGGCGTGACTCGTCGTCACAAGGAGGAGAAGGGTCGGGCCGACCAGGTGAGGAGATGCTGGACCCGCTCGGAGGGACCTCCACAACAGCCCTGAAGAAGAGAATAATGTCAGAAGAAAAAGTACCGCGATGCAAAGAAAAATGAGTCACGCAGTGAAAACTGACTTACGCATCCGAGGTTTCGGCCTCTTTGGGTTTCCGAGCCCTCCGTGCCGGGGCTTTGCCTCCCCGCTTGGAGGCAGTCTTGTCTCCGGCCTTCTTTTGCCTCTTGGGGGGCTGAGAAGGTTCGGAGGAAGAACTTGACGCGGCTCCGCGCTTCTTCTTCGACGCCACCGGAACAGGCTCGCCCGTAGCAAGTGGGGGATCCTCGTGGATATGCCCACTGGGGTTAGCTGATGCCGGAAAGGCAAAAGAAAGAGGGATAGCCTCAACGGGTTCAATCATGTCGATATCCGAGTCATCCTCATCGTCGGGCCAATCTCTAAGAGAAGAGAATTTACCACTGGGTCGTTTGGTGGCATCGGTCATGGGGAGGAACATCTCCTGGTCGGACTCCTCCTCATCCGGGATTTCTCGGTCCGGGGCCCACTTAAGGGTCGGATTCGTACCATCCTCGAGAGTTTGATGAAGGAACAACTGAGAAAAAGCATGAGAAACAGAGTCAAAAGTACGGCAAAAACCAACATATACTTGATCCGAAATGAATTTGCCCCGTGAAGCTTACCGCGGGAGGGAGCCTATCACGGCAGAAGTGCTCAATTCCCCACGTCCATTCGGCGGAGAAATCCTTATGGGTAGTGAAAAGAGCCTTGACCCGGCGGAAGATCTCCGTGTTGCTCAACTCGAACGAGGAGGTTCGGTTGGGGTCACGGCTGAAGCTCATGTGGCACAACTTGTGGGTGCGCTTCTGGGGGGGAGAGATTCGGTTGCGCACGAACATGATCATGGCATCCTCTTTGTGCAATCCGAGTTTCTTCAGCTCCACGAACCTCTTGTTAACTTGGTTTGCCAGAGCGGTAGGTTTCTTGGGGACCTCCTCCCAGAAATCCGTGTCAGGTGGACCCGGATCATAGGGCAGCAACCGAATCAAATCTTCGGTGCCCTCATTCCGGACGTAGAAGAAGGTCCGGGCCCATCCCTTGCAGGAGTCAAGCCCGGTGACTCGGGGAAATATGGAGAATCTCCGGGGCGAGATGGAGGCAGCTCCGAACTGGGTGAGCTGCTTGTCCTCCGACTCAACGTGGATGTTGGGGACGATGTTGCGATGGAGGCCGAAGAACCGAATCCACAACTCCTTCGTGGGCCATAGTCTGGTGTAGCCTTCGATCGTAGAGGCAAAGGCGGACAGAGAGGTGATGGAGTTTGCCGGGAGATGATGTGGTTGCAAGTGATAGGTCCGGACCCAGTCCCGAAAGAAATCGCTCACCGGAAGACCAAATCTCCGTTGGAAATGGGATAGGAAAACAACAAACTCACCCGGATTGGGTGAGGGGGCCAATTCCGAGGAGGGGAGACGACCGGCGACGCCGGCAGGAATGCGCCTGGTCCGGTAGAGCCAGTCAAGATCGTCTTGACAAACCCATGACCCGGCCCACACGCCGCGGTCCGCCGCGACGACGTCCTCCTCCATCTCCTGCTCGGCGACGACAAGCTCTTCTTCAGTCATCTCGTATCCGCTATCTTCACTAGGGCTAGCGGCGGCGGGGATCTGTGGCCTAGATTGGCGTGGACCCGTGGTGGAGAAGCTGCGCAGCAGGGGCTGCGGTACGGAGGCACGGAGAAGGTGCGGCGGCGGCGCTGCTGCAACAGGCACTGGTGGCGGCGCGGTCGCAAGGAAGACGAAGGAGAAGAAGAGGAACGGGCAGAGGGGCGCAAAGGTGAAAAATGCTAAGGGACGCGCCCCTCCCCTATTTAACTGCCCCAGAGATGGGTGAGTGGGATCGCGTTGTGCGCACGAGCCACATGATGTGGCCGTGTATTACTTACATCAGCCAATCGCCGAGGAGCCACACGGAGGGCCACAGGATGGAGGCGACCCCGTGACGAGACACGCTGGTGCGGTAAACGAGGAGACAGGCGTGACGTAACCCTCGCACAGTAATAACTGATAGTTACTGCGGCGGTTACTGTGCAGGCCCTTAAAATGAGGCAACGTAATGATTAGTCTCTACGTGGATTGGCGTATGAGAGAAGGAAGCAAGGCCCGGATCCGAGCCACAATGGTAACCCGGCCGGCAAGTGAAAACTTGAAATGTGCAGAGGGAAAGTAAAACCGTAGGATCCGAGCCAAGTTGGAGACCCGGCCGGCAAGTGAAAACTTGGAACGTGCAAAGGGAACGTACATCCATATAATCCGAGATAAGAAGCTAACCCGGAATTAAAACGTCCGAGGCTCGAACACGAATGAACCTGATGTGGCCTTAGCGACCAAGGCTGCTAAGACCGCACGAGCTTCGGGGACTAATGTTGGGGGGTTACCCCGGGTAGGGTCACTCCAGGGTATAAGGGCCGAGTTAGCCGAGGTTCGGCAAGGTCAAACCGTATGCTGGCCGGGTCACCTCAAGGCAGGCCGGATCACGGAGTAACCCGGACCAGGGGGGTCGTCTAACATTGTCTTATCCGACTTAAGGAGTAAGTCGGAAGTGCTTGTCTAACTTGTATGCAGGAACAGGTGAGGCCGGATCTACTATGATCCGGATCTTCTCTTAGCTTCTAGGAGAAGGAAGGAATCTCTCTGGTCAAAAAATGAGGTCCGGTACGCACTGGATGAGCGAAGAAAGCAAGGGCTGGACCACCGGATCATGGCCAACAAGGGTGACGACGCTCACGTCGGCTGACGCAGGCGCCGCAGAGGCTTACGTAGCTAAAGCATGTATGACGCGGGGAAAAAGCACCCCGGTCGGGTTACCACTTTGGGAGGAGGCATATTCTTAGGAATATACCTCCACGTATGCCCTAGGAAGGGACCGAGCCATCTCTATATAAGGGGGGCTAGGGTTCTTGCAGAGGGGGTTGGATTTTTGGGATACAGTTTGAGCTCTAGTTGATCTTGGGTTCTAGGAAAGGGGGGTAGGCAAGAGTAAGAGAGTTCCTTCTTCCTCCTCTTTCCAATACAGCTCGAGGAGCACTTGTAATCTTGGAGATATAACATCAATACAAAGCTTCTGCGTGGAGAATCACTCCACTATCCCTCCCTGGATTCCCCTAGCGTGTATTAGTCCCCACCTTTAGCCTATCCATGGCATCTGCCGTGACACCACCACAACAATGATCATGTAATAGGTGTGTATGCAAGACGATCAAGTCAAACTTCTTGAATCTATGATATTTAGCTCATTCCTCGAATAACAAAATCTTGCTTTATCAAGGGGCTTCAAGAAAATATCTACAAGTTGGTATTTGGTTGATACATAAGAAAGCTTAATATCTCCTCGGTCAACATGATCTATGAGGAAATGATGAGGGATCTCAATATGTTTTGTTCTATGATCCACCGGATTGTAGGCAATTTTGAGAGCACTTTCATTGTCACATAAAAAAGGGACTTTGTCACAACGGACACCATATTCCATTAAAGTTTGCCTCATCCATAAGAATTGAGTGCCAGCACTAGCAGCAGCCACATATTCACCCTCGGCGGTGGAAAGAGAGATACAGTTTTGCTTTTTAGAAGACCAACACACCAAGGACCTACCAAGGAATTGGCAACCCTCGGAGGTTGATTTTATATCATCCTTATCACCAGCCCAATCCGAATAAGTGTATCCACAAAGAGAGAATGTTGATCCCCTAGTACACCATATACCATAGTTTGGGGTATGAACCAAATATCGAAAGATTATTTTGACTGCCATCAAGTGGCTTTCTTTAAGAGCCGCTTGATATCTTGCACATCTCCTACACTTAACACAATATCGGGTCTAGATGCATATAGGTAAAGCAAAGAACCAATCATAGGCCGGTATACCTTTTGATCAACATCTTTACCATTTGGGTTAAGTTCGAGATGTGTCTTGGTTGCCATGGGAGTTCAAGATGTGTCCATTTAGTTCTTTCATGTTGAACCTCTTGAGCATGTCTTGGGCATATTTGGCTTGATTGAAAAAGGTTCCTCCTCTTATTTGCTTGATCTCAAAGCCAAGAAATACCCTTAACCCCCCCCCCCCATCATAGACATCCTGAACCTGTCAGTCATAAGATTCAAGAATTCATCATTAAAAGATTTGTTAGATGAGCCAAAGATAATATCATTGATACATTGCAAATGTATCTATAATTTTTTATGTTCCATGCTTGGTTTTATCCACTTTCTTGTGTTTTGTCCACACTTTGGACTACTTTTCATATGATGTCTTGGACTAACCTATTAACAAGAGCCACAGTGTCAGCTGCATGTTTTCTGCTATTTTTGGTTCCAAGAATGTTAGAAAATGAATATTCTCGAAATTGGACGAGACAAAAGCCAAAGTGCCTATTTTTCCGGAAGTCATCATATGCCAGAATACGAGACGGAGAGGGGCCAGGGGCCACGAAACCACCTGGCCGCTCGGCCAGGCCTGGCCCGCGCCAGGGGCTGGTGTGGCCACTCCCGGCACCCCCTCGGCCTCTCCTTCGCCTATATATTGACCTCGGGACGAAAACCCTAAGTACCCAATCAAAAATCCACGAAAGAGTCTGTAGCCGCCGTCATCTCCATCCCTAGATCGGGAGGGATCTGAAGCTCTTCCCGGCACCCTGCCGGAGAGGGGAATTCACCCTGGAGGCCTTCTTCATCACCATGCAAGCCTCCGGTGTGATCCGTGAGTAGTTCATCCTTGGACTACGGATCCATGTAGTAGCTAGATGGCTGGTTTCTTCTCCTTTGTTCTTTCATGTTTAGATCTTGTGAGCTCCGTTCATGATCAAGATCATCTATTTGTAATTCATACATGTTGTGTTTGCGGGGATCCGATGGATATTGAGATGCTATTTCAGATTGATTATTGATTCTATCATGTCTTTGTTATTTGAGATCTTGCATGCTTTCCGTTGTTAGTAGCTATCTTGGCCAAGTAGATGCTAGCAATTCCAAGAGTTAGTATTTATGCTCGATAGTGGGTTCATGCCTCTGGTAATCTGGGGAAGTGACAGAAATCTCTAAGGTACTAGATGTGCTGTTGCTAATAGGGAGAAAACAACAATCCTTTGGAACAATCGTATTGTTTACTTTACACACAGTTCGTAAAGCAATAATCTGTTGCTTGCAACTTAATCCTGGAGGAGGTTTGGATGATAACCTGAAGGTGGATTATTAGTCATAGATGCAGTTGGATGGCGGTCTATGTATTATGTTGTAATGCCCAATCAAGTCTCAAAGGAGTCAAGATAATTAGTATACGCATGTATTGCTTTCTCGGTGATTGTCAATTGCCCCGTTGTAATTTGTTCACCCAGCATGTTATCTATCTAAGGAGAGCCACCTCTAGTGAACTATGGATCCCGGTCCTTTGTCTTTACATACAATCTATAAACTTTTTCTACTTTGTGTTTACTTTCTGCAAACTTTTACTTCTTTCCAGTCGATACGTTTAATCCTTTGTTTTCCGCAAAACACGGTGAGATTGACAACCTCATCTCAAGTTGGGGACAAAGTTCTGTGGTTGTGTTGTGTAGGCCTCCACATTTCTACTAGCACTGGTAGTGCGCCCTGCCAAAGCTCAGCTAGTAACACCTTTGGGGTGTTTCCTTGCTCCTACTGGTTCTATTAAACCTTGGTTTCATAACTGAGGGAAACTTGTTGCTGTGCTCACCATACCTTCCTCTTGGGGTTCCCAACAAGCTCTACATGAACACCGCCATCAAGCAATTTTCTGGGCGCCGTGCATTGAGCCATTAATCATCAACATATATTTTGCAAACGAAAAGCTCCCCAGTAACCTTCTTAGTAAAAAGAGTGGGATCAATTTTCCCAACCTCAAATCCACGGTGTAACAACAACTCTATAAGGTGCTCATACCAAGTACGTGGATCTTGTTTAAGTCCATACAGCACCTTATCAAGTTTGTAGACATGGTTTGGGAAGTTGGGATCCTCAAAACGCGGGGGTTGCTTAACATAAACCAACTCATGCAATGGCCCAATTAGAAAAGCACTTTCCACATCCATTTGTTGTAATTTAAAGTTATGATGTGCAGCATATGCAAGAAGGATATGGATGGACTCAAGGCGAGCCACGAGTGCATAAGTCTCTCCATAATCAATGCCTTCAATTTGAGAGAACCCTTGTGCAACCAATCTTGCCTTGTTCCTCACAACAATGCCATGTTCATCTTGCTTGTTCTTGAATATCCAATTAGTTGCAATAACATTGCGGCACTCTTTGGGATTTTGTACTAGCTTCCATACTTTGTTTCTCTCGAAGTTGTTCAGCTCTATGTGCATGGCTTCTAACCAATCTGAATCTTCAAGAGCTTCCCATATTTTCTTTGGCTCCACCATGGATATGTGAGCCTGATGCTCACCAAAGTGCTTCAGCTGGGATCGAGTGGACATTCCACTCCTTAGGTCACCTAGAACATTATCTAGAGTGTGTTCTCTTCTTTCTAATATTCTGTCCACTCTAGCTTTCTGACGAGTTTCGATCTCCTTGTTTCTCCTTGTAGGAGCCTGTTCATCAGTCTGGTCCTTGTCTTGACCATCAATTGACCTTGATCAACAAAGGGTTCAGTTTCAACAACATGAGGTAGTGGTTGATCTTGGTCTTGATTAGGCAAGTTATTAGAGAGTCTTTGAGATGATCTTGTAGCCGCCTGAATAAATCTGCCTTGAGCAACTGACTGCACTAGGTTGGACAGTCCTGTTAGAGGAGAGAGTGGACAATTCAGCCTAGCGCATTCAGCCTATTCGTCATCGAGAGGGTTCTCAGCTTGTCTTTGGCTTGGGTCATCATTGCCCTCAATAGAGGGAGGTTGTTGAAGTTGTGAAGATGAGGGCTCCACATGAGTAGGGCATAGTTCTTCTCGATCCGCCACATGGGGTTCCTCGATGGGGCAGGTGAATCCTGCA
Organism: Avena sativa; assembly: GCA_916181665.1. Classification (NCBI taxonomy): domain Eukaryota; kingdom Viridiplantae; phylum Streptophyta; class Magnoliopsida; order Poales; family Poaceae; genus Avena; species Avena sativa. The sequence continues at coordinate 579,621,412 of OV702287.1, forward strand.
TCCATTCTTCTTATGGCATCTTGAGGTATTTCATCATCTACATCACAAACATCAACATGCCCCGCTTGGGGGCCATCATATTCTTTGAAAACAACACTACATGATTCTATGACAATTCCAGAGAGTTTATCATAGATTCTATATGTGTGGGAATCAAGACCATGGCCAACAAAAGTACCGTCTAAAGCTTTGGAATCAAATTTGGAAAAACGAACACCTTTAATGAGATAGAAACACTTACAACCAAACACCCAGAAGTATGAAATGTTGGGCTTGTTACCGGTAAGTATTTCATATGTCGTCTTGGTCAATTCTTTGTGGAGGTAGAGGTGGTTTGATGCATGTGATGCGGTGGAGATAGCCTCTGCCCAAAAATTGTATGGAGACTTAAACTCTGCCAACATAAACCTTGCCATATCCATTAAAGTCCTGGTCTTCCTCTCAGCTACACCATTTTGTTGAGGGGTATATGCAGCGGAATATTGATGTGTTATCACCTCATCACTACGAAAGAAATTTAGAGTGTAGTTCTTGAACTCGGTGTCGTTGTCACTTCTTATTGTTAGCACGGGTAAATTGTATTGACATTGAACCATGAATATTGTTGAGTCTCACTCTTCAACTTGAAGAAATAGACCCATGAATATCTTGAGTAGTCATCAACAATCACCAAGCAATATTTCTTCCCACCAAGGCTAGCATGAGATGGAGGACCAAAGAGATCCACATGAAGGATCTCCAAGATCCTTTTTGACTTTATAATATTATTTGTATTGTGGAGAGAATCATGCATCTTTCCTTCAACGCAAGCCCTGCAAACACGATCTTTGGCAAAACAAACATTCTCCTTTAGTCCTAAAATATGGCCACCCTTGTGAAGGCTTTGCAAAGTTCTCATATTGACATGGGCTAGTCGGAGATGCCATAACCAACCCACATCAGCCTTTCCGAATAGGCACATCGCATTTGTATTGGTTTTCCCTGAAAAGTCCACCACATACAAATCATTTTTGACATACCCAACAAAAGCAACCTTTAGAGTCTTGCTCCACAAGAGAACCACAATATCATTATCAATAAAGGCGGCGAAACCCATCTTTCCTAGGGCATGGACAGAAAGTAGATTATAACCAAGGGTATCAGCAAACATGACATCCACGAGAGTAACATCGTGTGCAACCACAACTTTTCCAAGACCCATTACATGAGATTTTGATTTATCGGCATATGTGATGGTTATATGATCTTGATTTTCCCACATCTCCGTCATTATTGTCTTTCTTCTGGTCATATGACTTGTGCAACCACTATCAAACACCCACTTTGACCCGCTGGAGGCATAGTTCCACAAGAGATCAAGCTAGTTTTTTGGTACCCATTTTTCAATGGGTCCTCTCTTGTTAGTGACAAGGGTCTTTGGAACCCAAATAGACCAAGAAATATAACCATAAAATGGACCAACATATTGTGCATACACATCACTAAAAGAATTACGCATTAAAAAATAGTGAGGGTTAGCACTTCCCGCAAAGTCATCATGTGACATAGTTTTGCCACTTTGGGCATCACTACCCATAATGGTCTTATCTTTTGGTAGAGCAGGCTTGGCCTTCTTCTTCTTGTTGTTATTTTTCTTCTTAGATTTGGAAATATAGCCAAGACCTCTTTTATCATAATTTGGCCTTTGTTTACTTAAAGGCTCATCAAGAGACTTGTTACCTTTTGGGCAGGTTGCCTTTGCAAGCTCCCCCTTCAACCTAGCATTTTCTTCAAGGATATTTGTACTACTAGAGGGAATGGAAATGCTAGGTGAAGCAATATAAGGTAATTGAGTTTGAAGTTGTTCACTTGACTTTGTGAGATTCATGAAATCACTTTCCAAGGCTTTGTGAGCCTTGTTAAGCTTCTCATAATCCTTGGCAAGTTTGTCATGAACAACACCAAACTCAATCTTGTCCTTTTTAGCCTTTTTATATTTAGTAATGGCATGATCACGTTCCTTAATGAGTTGACAAATAATTCGATCATTTGCCTCATCAAGGCCTTCAAGTTTTTCTTTAAGAGACACCCTAGTCTCTTCTTTTTCTTCAAGAGAATTAGTTAGAGCATCCATCTCAAGTAGATGATCTCTCCCAAGCTTACATCTCTCATCTAGGAGCTCTTGTGTGGGAGAAAGTTGGTTGAAGAGGTTTACAAAATGCTTCTTATGCTCCCCTTGCAAGTTAGACATGTAAGCATGGAAAGCAACTAATTATTCCTTCACCTCAAGAGTTATATCATCATTGGCACTAGAGGTGGATAGAGGAGACGGTGATACCTCCGATGCTCTTGCCATACGGCAAGTGACGTTCTTGTTGGAGGTGTTCTCATTTGGGGAACCAAAGAGGGAGAAGGTAGATGTAGAGGTAGTGGCAATGGCAGCTACACCATACGTTGCTTCTTCTTCTTCATCCTCCTCATCATCGGAGGAGAACTCTTCGTGTGATATCAATGCAATGTCACCGGACTTCTTGTTGGTGGCATTCTTCTTGTAGAAAGGCTTCTTGAAGGGGGCCTTTGGATTTTTCTTCAATATGAGAGCACCACCATTGTCTTCTCTCTTCTCATAAGGGCATCCGGCAACAAAATGATAGCGGTCTCCACAGTTTAAGCAAGTTCGCAATCTTGAAGCATTTTCTTTTCTACCACTTAGGTTGCTTCTTCGTTGCGTCTCCATCTTGGCCTTTGCGGGATCTTTCTAGAAATTCTATCATAGAAAGGCATGTATTCACCATGAGCAACCTTGACATCTTCGGGGTGGCTCATAGTGAGTGCATCATGACTTCCTTCTTCCTCATCATACTCCACAACCTTGGCCTTCAAGGCGAGATTGACACCACTACTCATTCCAATGGCACGAGCACTGGCATCTTTGGCGTTCTTAGCAGCAACCTTGAAGGCATCATCTCTTCCATAACTTCATTGGACGTCATAAGGTGGTAGTTGTGTCTTCCTTGGAGACTCTTCAAGTCAGTTGGCTCAAAGGGCATGAGCGCTGTTACCTTCGATCCAGATTACAGATGTAGTATGGCTTCTTTTTCCCTAGTAGACCTAGGTTATCGAATCCTTAGGAAGTGAATGCATAGTGAAGTTATTTTGACGGACCTTCGGGAGTTTTAGAATTCCTTTTGTGTTTTTATCGGACCAATATCTTGCGTCTTTTTGTTGTTGTCGATGATGGAGAGAGAGGGCCTAGGGCGTTCGGTTTCACCTGTAGCTGTGCAAAACATTTGATGGGAATAAAAGATAGAAATAATGTATGCATGTACTTGTTAGAGCAAGATAAATTATATGTGGGTAGTGCATCCATAATTGCTATTGCATCCGCAATCGCTTATAGCAATAACCTACTAGTCTCATACATAGAAGAAAGAGAACTAACTATATGCATAGTGATGTCACTGTTAATCCCAAGTAAATCCCTCACATACAGCCGTACTACTCCTTCTATCACTGGGGTTCCCAACTTGCAGATCATTCATTACTCATACCTGGCTCAACCCTAGGGGTCTTGGGTACCTGACAAGTCCTTGGATTGAGGCAAGAGAGGATACAATAATCATCATGTCATACAAACTAATGACGATCCAATCTATGATATATAACATGCACAATCGCTATATGGCTAGGCCGAAGCCCTTAGCCCAAGGAGAGTTACTCACACATAGAGATGAGATCAACAAGCATAACCATTGTAATGAAAATTATAAGATTGATAGCAATAGTCTTACAATGTCTCCAGTCGTAGAAGATATCTACTATTACAAGTGGTGGAATATGGCTATGGAGATGGAGAAGGGTTTTGAGATCTGGAGGCGGCTGGTGATCTGTGGCAGACTTTTGGCGAGGTCTGACATGTTTTCTCGTCGCCAGAGGCTTATTTATATAGGGGTCCCTTCATGAAAGTTGTTCTGTTTGACCTAATGGTGGTGGTGCCAACTATACGACCAGAGCTATACGGCCGGAATTTTGCTCCAGTCATATAGTTGGTCGTTAAAGCATCTGCCTCTGCTTCACGGCTCCTGGTTTCTTCTGGTTGTTGGAAATCTCGTATCTTTGACTTTAATGTAGTGATTCCCATCTTTAAACAACATTATCGGTGTAGGAAACATATAAAAGAAAGGATTGCATACACCTTTGAATATTAGGCATTCGTGGCAAGATTCAGAGAGATATTTCATCAAAATTATGAATAATATCCAGTTTAAATGTGAATGTGGATGGCTATATTTCAGAGCCATCAACCTCCCCAAGCTTAAACTTTATCGCCCCCGAGCAAGAAAACCAAAATCAAAAAGGAACTCAGCATTTAACCTGAAATATCAAGATGGTGATCTTACTCATGATTAGTAGTCTCATGTTTCCTCCACTTCATAAATATCAAAAACTTCAGCATAGATAGAGTAATGGCAAGCATATCATATGGGTTTTATGCATCCTTATAGTGCAGCAAATTTATTGTCAACATGGATGATTCAAAATGAGTAAACTTTATTCCATGTCATGTAATCAATTCATAGGCTTGCCTTTGAATGATAAAGTATAATCATGTAGATTGAGAGTGTGAGAGTTGTCATGAAAAACATATACACTAGAGTATCTCAATTCCCCCACATCAATATATCAAGACTTATCAAGCACTACTTTTCTATTATTTGTCCTTTAAGAATTTCAGTTTTTGAGTAATTGAGAGCATGCCAAAAAAAATATTAGTTTATCGGGTTGTGATGGACACTCGTGGCATCACTAAGGCTTTTGTTCATTCGCATAATGATTACTCATAACAACTAGAGGAGTGATTCCATCATGATTAAAGCTACCCGAGAGTGCCAAGAATCTTACCCACTATAGCATTGCTACTACAAGTGTTTAATCAACTCATTGCCGAAATCTAGGAGTTTCCTCCATGAAGATCGTTCATAGGCCAACGGAGTTGTTGGCATACCATGAAGTTTGACACGCACAAAGCTATATCATTCTTATGATTAACAAGTCAAACTTTGGCATGCTCACAAAAACCGCTAAACATTAATTCAATCGAACAAATCCTTTTAAAGAGATCTATCAAGTCAATCAAAATTGTTAGTGGTGTTGAGTGTCTCTAGAAATAAGCCTTCAAGACTAAGCACTACAACACCCAAGCCTTCAATTGTGAGACGTTTTCTTATTACAATTGTTTAGCATTTTTAGGCAAGAATTAATTAGTTACGAGAGCTAGAACAAAGTGTACCCAATTAAATACCTATTTAAACAAAAATCTTACTACAATACAAAGACTCACTCTAGCAATATAATATCTCAACATTAACTACTAACTAGCATAGGTTTCTCAAACTTCAAAGTGGGGAGTCATAAGGCATACCTCTCATGTTTGGTTCCACTTCTCTCTTCCTTTTTTATTTGCTTATTGGAAACTCGAATTCGATCACTCTCCTGCAAATACATGAAAACCTTGAGACAGAAAGAAAAGAAAGAGGGAAATAAGGAAAAATGGAGAAATCCTTTTGTGGTTTTTAAGAGAGGGAGTTTAAAGAATAGAAAATTGGCGACAAAGCTCGCTAGAAAATCATGAAAGCAAATAGAAAGAACTAAAAATAAGGTGTTGGGGAAACCAACACGAGTGCTTATAAATTGAAAATAAAAAACACAACCTCGAAATAAATAATTGCAAATGAATGCCAAATAAATATACATTAGGAAACTTCCCCAAGCTTAGGCTTTTGCAAGCCGTCCAAATCATTGTGGTGGTGGGAAAAAATCATTACTCTAGATCGTAAATTGAGTTGAGAGGTTACTAGTTGATTCTCGGAGGTTCAAAGAGAGGCTATGCATCCTCTCCACAATCCCTCCAAGTTCTTGGAAATCTTGGTATGTGGCGAACTGGGTTTGTGGCTGCTCCTCTTGATAAGGAACTTCTTGCTCCTCCTCTTTGTCCTCATCCTCCTCCGGAATCTCCTCCTCGGGTTGATGTTGCTCAACCTGCAAGTCATATAGCAAACGTCCTTCCTCGATAGATAAAAGACCATTATGCATAGAAGCGGGGTAGAGACGCCCAACTCCGGCAATATGCAGATAATAAACACCACCTCTCCTAGTGAGCATTCCACAAGCTCTCAAAGTGGAGAAACCAACATGTATCTCACCTACCACGGGTTGCAACTCACCTAGGTAGATGCCTAGGGTAGTGGCAAGCACGGTGATGAAGCCTCCACCTGTGATTGGTCCTTGGTTTGGGAGGCTTGGTCCTCCAAGTAGCGCACAAGGATGGCGCCCAAGTTGAGTGACAAGCAGCAGTTGATGTAAGTAGCATTTGCAAGGACTAATATGTCATCCTCGTTGAGTCTCGTGAACTCATTTCGTGCCTGCAAGGTGTTAGCAGTTACATAGAACAAATAGCGAATTGCAGGATGTTGAATATTCTTCCCCTTGTTCACTCTAGTAGTGAAACTCATTCCATTATAGTATTGTTCAGGGGAAGGATCTAAGCCAGTAAAGGATGCGCGTAAGGCATTAACATCATTGTTTAGAAAATTAAAGCATGCGCACCATTTATCTAATGTTAAAGTGTAGTTGTTGTTCATAAGTCGGAAAGAAATCGTGTCCTCTCCTTGCCATTGTCTAATGGTGCTTTGCAACAAACTTAGAAATTGAATAGTTAGGCTGCGATAAGTAGGCACTTCATTATACACAAAGTTTTGCAGGACAACTCCAATGCAAAGTAAATTGAAGTCATCAGAAATGCTGAGTTGGTTCCGTATAATGGGGCAAGCCCACTTGGTGGCCTTCACTTCGCGGTTCTTGATCTTGTTGAAGCTGTCACATTGGAGATCATTCCTGAATCGTATCCCCATGCATTTTTGAGCGACAGTACGAGAAGCGCTAGTGGTGGCATGAGCACGATTTTGGATCCTTATGTTCATCATCTAAAACATTGAAGAAAGACAAAAATAAAACCTTTTGATCCAACAACAGTAAGTACAACATATTCCTCATCATAGCACACTAAAGAATCTCCTCAAAATAATAATCTAGGCAAGAAAATCATGGAAATTGGTTCATAGTAGGTCTCACCCTAGATTGACAATGATAATAGATCGAAGATGAATTTGTAAAAAATAATTGGAGGATCGGAGGAGAAACATACCGTGGATCACTTGTGTGTGAGGAAATCGAACGAAATTGAGTAGAGATGGAGATCTCTTGAGGTTTTGAGAGAGTTTGGAGGAAGAAAAGAGAAAAATGATTGAAGATTTGGAGTTAGAGGTACCTTCCCGTGCCATTTTGTGGTCGGACGCAACTATACGGGCGCAACTATACTGAAGGAACAATGCGCTCCCGCCGTATAGTTGGGCTTTTGTCAAAATTTTAGGGTTTCCTCCTGGCAGCACAGCTATACGAGCGCTACAAAATGTTCCCGCCGTATAGTTGGTCATCAAACTGTCAGTCCTTGGGAAACAAAATATACAAAAGCATTGATATCTATACAACCGGAATTATACGGCCGGAATTTTTATTCCTGCCATATAGTTGGTCGTTAAACTCTTAGTACATTAGAAAAGAATTCGTACGGAGGCACTGATATCTATATGACCGGAGCTATAAGGCTGGAATTTTTATTCCTGCCGTATAGTTGGTCATTAAACTCTCAGTACATATGAAAGAAAAATTGTCGATGAGAAAGATATCTATACGACCGGAACTATATGGCCGGAATTTTTATTCCTGTCGTATAGTTGGTCGTTAAACTCTTTGTGTGCATCAAAAAAAATTATGTTTCTTCGAGAACTATTTATTTTCCTATAACTTTGTGATATACCTTGTTTTTGATAGAAAATTGACAGTAAATATTCTCGACCAACAAAAGCATGAATAAAGCAGGATTTTTAGTACTATCGAACTTCTTCTCCTCAATTGGAGTTTTCTAGCACTTTTTATTGAACACAAACTTAAACTAAAACTTAAAAACTTTACTTAAACCTTTATTTCACATGGGTTGCCTCCCATGAAGCGCTCTTTTATGGTCAATAGTTTGACCTCAATGTTTCTCACTTAGGCCAGATGAGTGGAACACCCACTCCAAAGTAGTTGGCCTTCAAAGTGATGACCTCCTTTTCATCATGCTTTTCTTTCTTCTTCCTAGGGAAATGAATAACAGAAGGATCTCGTGAAGGCAATTGGAGCTTCACGTTCCCTTCATGTAGATTAATCAAAGCCTTAATTGTTCTTAATAAAGGACGACCTAATATAATAGGAGCAGTAGCATCTTTAGGCATGTCAATAATAACAAAATCAATGAGAGCGGGATAGCCTTTAATGTATACTAAAGTATTCTCCTTAATTCCTACAGCTTGTTTGTAAGTAGAATCTGCTAGATGCAATTTTAACTCAGTGATTTCAAAGGAGCCAAGATTTAACTTGTTAAAAAGACTCTTGGGAATTGTTGAGACACTTGCACCTAGATCACAAAGTGCAACTATCTCATTGGTTCCAATTTTAATCTTAATAGTAGGCTCAAATATGTCATCTAACTTCACAGGTAATTTTTCAGAAATTTTCTTATATTCTTCCTCAACCTCACGTACCTTAATTGCTACTTGATTAACAAAGTGTTGGTACATAGCTTCCTCACTACCTTCACTCATCGGAATCTTGACGTTGATCCTTTTTAGGAGATCTTCGATGGTGTAGCTTGGTGAAGGAGCATTACTATAATCAAGTTCTTTAGGCTCCTCCCTTTGGACTTTCATCATTTTGAGGTCTTCAATGGGATTTGGCTCAGCTTTTCCTGCAAATTTAGCTAGAATGAGAATTTGACTCTCGGTTATCTTACCTAGTTGTGCCTCAACAATCCTCGTTCTTTCTTGGAGGGCCTGCAAATCATTTCTCAAACTAACAACTTGGTTATATAATTTACAAAGCATAACATCATGGTTCTCCATTATTTTAACAAGAATATTTTTTTTTCATGTTGTGAGTCTATAAAATACTTTAGTGTTTCTTGGAGACTACCATTACTAGTTCCCATATTATTATTAGAATTACCTGCAGGACTAGAATAATGTTTCTGAAAGTTAGGATTGCAATTCTTCTTCCAAGCAGGGTTATAATCATTACGAGCTATAAAGTCTATTTCTTCAATATTTGTTTCAGGGGTGGCTCTTAACTGGGTTTCCTTACCTTTTACGGCTAGTATGAGCTCATCCAACTTGGCATTGAGTTCTTCATTTTCTTGTGGTGAAATTGAGTTCACCTTCTTCATGTTTGATCTATTCACATGCCATTGGACATGGTTGTCTTGCATATTGTCTAGCAGATGCCTTGCTTCAGTAATATGTTTACCCAGTAATTCCTCCAGCTGTAGTATCAAGCATAGACTTATACACAGGGTTAAGAGCATCCAAAAATAGATAGAGAATTAACTAGTCTTCCTTCCCATGACTAGGCCAGTTTCTCTTAGGCATTCTTTCATCCTCTCCCATGCAAGCGCTAGTGCCTCACGCTCTTCCTGTCTAAAACCAGTAATATTATATCTGAGTTGCATAGTCTTTGCAGGTGGGAAAAATTTAGTCATAAATAAATAAGTACATCCCACCCATGATGTAATAGTATTTCTAAGCAAAGATAGCAACCAGTCTTTTGCTCTTCCTCTAACAGAGAAAGGGAATAGACGCAATTTGATCACATCAGGGTCAACGTCTTTTATACGCGTCATATCACATATTTTAGTGAAAGTATTCAACTTCATACCTGTGTCTTCAACAGTGGATCCTCCAAATTGATTTTGTTGAACCAAACTTATGTAACGGGGCATAATTTCATAGTCATCAGCAACAATTGATGGCTGAGTAATAGTAGTATGCAAATAATCATTGTTGGGAGTAGAAAACTCCCCAAGACGTTTTCAGCCATATTTCCTATGTTTTTGGGTTTTCTTAAACAAAGAATTATAATAGTAAAAGCAAGAATTAAAAGGCTAACTAATTTTATTGGTTTATCAAATAAAGAATGAAAGAAAACTAACAAAATTAAAAACAAGAATTAAAACTAGCAAGGTTCCTAATAACCTCACTAGGGTAGCTATTGCTTCCCCGGCAACAACGCCAGTAATAGGGTTGATACCTTCGATCCGGATTACAGATGTAGTATAGCTTCTTTTTCCCTAGTAGATCTAGTTTACCGAATCCTCAGGAAGCGAATGCATAGTGAAGTTACTTTAACGGACCTTCAGGAGCTTTAGAATTCCTTTTGTGTTTTTACTGGACCAATAGCTTGCATCATTTTGTTGTTGTCAATGATGGAGAGAGAGGGCCTAGGGCATTCGGTTTCACCTGTAGCTGTGCAAAACATCTGATGGGAATAAAAGATAGAAATAAAGTATGTATGTACTTGTTAGAGCAAGATAAATTATATGTGGGCAGTGCATCCATGATTTCTATTCTCCGCAACCACTTATAGAAATAACCTACTAGTCTCATCCATAGAAGAAAGAGAACTAATGATATGCACAGTCATGTCCCCGTTAATCCCAAGTAAATCCCTCACATACAACCGTACTACCCCTTCTGTCACTGGGGTTCCCAACCTGCAGATCAATCATTACTCATACTCCCTATACCTGGCTCAACCCTCGGGGTCTTGGGTACCTCACAAGTACTTGGATTGAGGCAAGAGAGGATACAATAATCATCATGTCATACAAACTAATACACGATCCCATCTATGATAAATTACATGCACAATCGCTACATGGCTAGGCCGAAGCCCTTAGCCCAAGGATAATTACTCACACACAGAGATGAGATCAACAATCATAAACATTGTAATGAAAATCATAAGATTGATAGCAATAGTCTTACAATATCACCAATCGGAGAAGAGATCTACTATTACAAGTGGTGGAATATGGCTATGGAGTTGGAGAAGGATTTTGAGATCTGGAGGAGGCTGGTGATCTATGGCAGAGACTTTTCGCGAGGTCTGGCTTGTTTTCTCATCGCCCGAGGCTTCTTTATATAGGGGTCCCTTCATGAAAGTTGTTCTGTTTGACTTAACTGTGGCGGCGCCAACTACACGACCAGAGCTATACTGCAGGAATTTTGCTCCGGTCATATAGTTGCTCGTTAAAACGTTTGCCTCCGCTTCATGGCTCCTGGTTTCTTCTGGTTGTTGGAAATCTCGTATCTTTGACTTTAATGTAGTGATTCCCATCTTTAAACGACATTATTTGCGCAGGAAAAATATAAAAGAAAGGATTGCATACCCCTTTGAATATTAGGCATTAGTGGCAGGATTTAGAGAGATATTTCATCAAAATTCTGCATAATATCCAGTTTAAATGTGGACGTGGATGGCTATATTTCAGAGCCATTAAGCGTATTCACATATTTCCTCTTGATCCAACCATCATCAATGTGAGAGGCACCAACATTGTTGAAGGCGGTGGCGGTGGATTTGAGTCTTCGATACATGTCTTCATGATCCTCACCATCCTTCATAAATAACCCTTGAGCTTCATTGCTCAAAGCATCATATCTATTCCTTCTCATGCTCTCATTTCCAACAAACAATTCAATGAGAGCATCCCAAGATTCCTTGGCGGTATTGTAGTGCTCAATGTGTGGAAAGTACCTTGGCCCCACTCCAAGTTGAATCATGTGCAAGGCTGTGGCATTGAGTTGACTATTGACCACTTATCTTCTAGTCAAGTTGGTTGGATCCTCAATTTTGATTTCTTCTTCAATGATGTTCCACAAGTCAATGCAAGAGCTGCGCACATGAGATTTCATTAAAACTTGCCATTGAGCAAACATATGTGCAGCTAACTTAGGTGGGTCACCTCTATTATTTATATGGGGATGAGGGATTGGAGGGTCGAGAGAGTACCATCCGGGAACCGCATGGTGCTCTTCCTTCCCTTCACTATTTTTATTGGTGGAGTCAGTGGAATTATGTTAATCCCCCACCACTTCACCTATTGGCTTATCCGGAGTGTTTGCCTTAGGGTTGGGTGGTGTTTCCTCTTAAGAGGGAGGTCGTGAGGCTGTCTTTTCCTTAACAAGTAGCTCAACAAGTTGATGCAACTATTGGCTTTTGCTGCCCAAGGTAGAGCTCAAGCTTGTCTCCAAATTCTTGAGATATACCATGGTCATCGAGGTGCTAACCTTGCCCTCTCCTCATCTCCTGGGTTTCCCATGTTCTCTTTGGCAGTTAAACCCGAATAAAGAGGCGATGCTCTGATACCAATTGAAAGGATCGTATCGGCACCTAGAGGGGGGTGAATAGGTGCTACTTCAATTTTTACTCTTTTTCAAATTAAGGTTTAACACAAAGGTAAACTCTCTAGATATGCAACTATGGTGAATTTACCTATATGTCACACTAGCACAACTACCAAGCAAGAGCAATATAAAGTATGGTGCGGTAAAGGATAGAAGTAACCGAAGTGAAGCACACGGGGGCACAAGGATTATTTCCCACAGTTCCTTCCTTTTGAGGGGAAGTACATCTGCATTTGGAGAGGGGGTGGTATCAAACCACCAACGCCACGAGAGGCCTCCCCTGTACTCCGATGAACCTCACCCCAAGGGGATCAATTCATGCTTCCACTATATCAGCAACCTTCAAGGTGCAAGCCGACACCTTTACAACAAGTTCGAGGCACGCATCCACAACTGAATTGGAGGCTCCCGAATACAAGCTAGCTGTCACAACAATCAACAACAAGGGTTTTCCAATGAAACACTAGAACAAGGGGCCTTCAAGTGAATGAGGGGGAAATGGAAATCTCTCTTGGTGAAGCTATAGATCAGGGACTCCTCCTTTGATTCCCCAAAGATCAAGAACTGTGGATGGTTGTAGATGGAGTTCTTGTTGATTTGATGGCTCTAGGGTTAGGGTTCTTCTCTTCAGGAACGAGTAGAAACTCAAGATAGAAGAAGGGGCATTTATATAGGCCCCCCAGAAATGTAGCCATTAGAACCACTTAACCCGGATAGTCCGACAGAACCGACCTGGACTGTCCGGCCCTACCGGACACTCCGGCCACTGAGCAGCGGACACTCCGGCCTGGCAAAGTATCAGGCCAGAGTCCGGGAAGTATCCGAGTAGAGTGCAATATAGGTTACTGACTGTCCATAACCTCTGAGGAATCCTCCGGTCCGGACACACCAGTCAGGGGCGGAGCCAGGATTTGAGTATAGGGGGGGCGAGAAGTGACAAATGCAAAGTCTAAACCGCCATAGCATAGCAAAATTTGTTTTCCAAAAAGCCAATAATATCGCATGAATATAAATTATCTCAAGCATTGAAATTGATAAGCAACCCCGACCATTTGTCTAGCTACTTTTCCATAAATTTTTAAGGATATCTCTTCTATCACCATTCACCAACGACTCAGATCCAAGAAAAAAATAGCATTCGGCAGATATGAGACTAAACTAATTGGTGTAAGAAATTGTCTACTTTTCATGATTTCGAACTAAGCAAGTGTAGGTCAACCGAAAGGGAAAATATAGACTAGATCAGACACGCAATACTCATATATATGCATGGTATCTCCTTCTCATGTACATACCTTGACATATAGTCTTGCTATGCGGAGGACAATGAAAGCAGGCAGACAGCCAGTGTAGTCGCCGTTAGACAAACTGCCAATCAAGTCGTAGGGCTTGCGAGAGAGCGGTGGCAGGGTCATATACCTTGCAACGAAATTGATCTATTCATCGATCTGATTGAGAGGCGAGATGCAAGATGGCGTCCCAAGATCGAACGCCGGAACGACCAGGGGCCACGATCGATGGCCTTTGAATTATAGGCTATAGCCTATAGGTTGACATGCACACAGATGGGCTGTTTTGGCTAGGACGTTGGGCTTTGGTGCTTGCAAAACCGAGATGCAATTAGGTTTAAAAAAAACTAATTAGCTAATCAAGTATACCCATTGGAGGAGTACGTATACAGTACCTGCCATAATTTCTTGAGGGGGGCGACACATTAGGGGGGGTCTGACCCCTGCTGGCCCCCCCTTGGCTCCGCCCCTGACTCTAGTGAACACCAGCCGGACATTTCGGCTAGGGAGGATACTCCGGCTAGGGTGGATACTCTGGTCGAAATCTACCGGACAGTCCGGCACAGACAAGATGCAGCACTGATAAAACTTGGGGCCTTCTTTTCCTTATCACAAGATAATGATATGAATATTATTCTCTAGACAATATAGATATATCCTGAAACATTTCAACAACAGATTAAAACCATCCTAGTGTTGCCAACAAACATTAAAATAAAAGGAAGGGCATAAATGCCCTTTCAATAAGGTAATCTACTATGATTTTTTTTTGAAACGAAACTGTGAGGCAACTTCCCCACAGAAATTTCATTTTATAATAAAAAAAAGAGTTCAAACAGGTTTAAGAACTAATTACAGAAAGAGAAAAGCCCACTAAGAACTAAGAAATAATTACATATGTACATGGAAGAACAACAGCACCCTACGGTAATCCAGCAATCCAGGCGAGGAGAGGAGCTTTAAGCTTCTTTTTGACACGGTGCTGTAGAAGAGTCATGTCATCAATAAACTTGAATCTCCATTTAGTGAACGTTGGCCCCTCTTGAATAAAAAATTTACCATTCCTGAGCAGCCAGATATTCCAACAGGCCATGATAAGAACCTCCATAAAAAAAGGGTGTCCAAATGAGTTCTTGGCAGTCTCCACAATTTGCTGGATGTCATCAAGAGGTTGCCAAGAGATTTGTAGGTAATTCCAAATACGGGCACTGAAATTACACTCAAAGAAAAGATGTGTCCTGTCCTCGTATGCTCTTAAAGGGCAAAGCTCACAATGAGTATCATCAGTCACCCGCCAGTGTCTCCTTTGAAGTAAATCTCTAGTGTTTAACCTGTCACGTAATAGCAACCAAACAAACACCTTAGTTTTCATCATACAGCTAGATTTCCAAATCCATGTATATACCTTGGGGGCTTGAATATGCTGATGGATGTACTTGTAAAACTGGGCAGACGTGTAATCAGCACCCCAACAGTAGGTCCAAACATCAGTCTGATCCACCAAAGGATTACTAGCCATAATTGATTGTAATTCAGACAACTCCTGATAGGCACTCGTAGAGAGAGGTAGATAGAACAAATTATTAATATCATCCTCCGCGTACACTTGAGCAGCAGAAAGATTTTCATTTAGAGCAAAGGAGAATAAGCGCGAGAATCTTTCTTTCAGAGGTCTTACACTTCCTTGTAGCGACCAATTATCTGACCAAAAGAGGAAAGTATCTCCCCTACCGAGAGTAACGGCCGCTACCCCCTGAAATTATCAACTTGTTTCAGCACATCCCGCCACGAAAAAGAACCGCAAAGGTTCTCCGCATGTGGGACTTTACCATTATAATGGGCATTCCAGATTAGTTGGACCCATGGAGTTGGCTTTTGATTATAGAATTTATCAAGGAACTTGATCAATAACGCTGCATTCTTTTTTGAAAATCGACCACTCCAAGTCCTCCTTTTTCTTTGGTCAAGCACACCAATTTCCATGCAGCTAATGACTGCTTAGGCTCATCATGCTTATTTCGCCATAGACACTGTCGTAGAATGCGGTCCAATTGCACTGTCAAACCTTTACCAAGCTGCAGCGAGCATAGAAAATGCAGCGGCATAGAGGATAAGGCTGAGTTAATTAACTGAAGACGAGCCCCTTGCGACAGAAAACTAGAGCTAGAGGTAAGCTTCCTCTCAAGACGACAAACAAGGGGCATTAGATCACTGATCGTCGGTCTCGTAGTACCAAGAGGTAACCCCAAATATGTAAACGGCATTGATCCAATCTGACAACCAAAATCCTTGGCCAGATTATTCAATAAATCGACCGGAACATTAATAGGCACCATTTGCGACTTATTGTAATTAATCTTCAAACCAGTCGAAAGAGTGAATTTTACAAGCAACTTCTTAAGAGCTCTTAATTGATCCAAATCAGCAGGCATGATTAACAAAGTATCGTCAGCATATTGAATTATAGGGAACTCCTCATCGTTTGTATTAATCGGTCGATTAAGCTCACCCAGCCTCATGAGCTCATTAACAGCAGTCTGAAGCAAATCTGACCCAACTGTATATAAGATCGGAGACAACGGATCACCCTGCCTTACCCCCCGCTTGCACACAAATTGCTTACCTGGGATTCCATTAAGAAGAACGGCAGATGTACCTGATGACAAAATAGCTTTCATCCAGCCAATCCAGTGGTCATTGAAACCTTTAAATTTCATGATCTAAAGAATTGCCTCATGCTCGATTGTATCGAAAGCTTTAGCGAAATCTAACTTGAGGATGATGATGGGCTTTTTGGAGACATGGCAGAGAAATAGATACTCAAAAGCCCACGCAATGCAGTCCTGAATCGAACGAGACCGAAGGAACCCGTACTGGTTTTTGTGAATACATTCGAGCACTCTATCTTGCAAACGATTAGCAGCCAACTTGGTAAGAAACTTCAAACACACATTAGTCAAGGATACAGGTCGAAAATCATTAACTTCTATTGCTGGTTGCTTTTTGGGAACCAATGTAATATAAGAACCATTTATATTTTCCAACTTGACTGTACCATTATGAAAGTCATTTGCAAGGCGGTAAAACTCATTTTGTACTATGGTCCAACATTTCTTCAAGAAAAGTCCATTAAATCCATCTGGACCAGGGGCCCGATCAGTGGGCATGGCCATCACCACATCATCCATTTCTTTTTTAGTAAATGGTTTCGTCAGATCAGCTAAACCTTCCACTCTAGTCAATAAATTAGCCAGATCAAACTGCATCGATATGCCATCAGTTCTCCCCATTTTCTCCTTATAACTATTCCACAGTAAACCTGCCATTGAGTCGTGGTCCGAATATTCATTTCCCTGCTCATCCCGAAGCATAGCAATATTATTTCTTCTAAAACGCTCTGAAGCCATAGCATGGAAGAACTTGGTATTATCCTCCTCCCGCTTAATCCAACGGATAGTACATCTCTTGCGCCAGTAACTGCATTCAGCTAGAAGTAATTCATCCAGATGGCACTTGACAATCCTTCTGAAATTGAATTCAGTAATAAACAGAGGCCGATGCTCCTCAACAGTATCAAGGTAAATAATTACTTTATTACACTCTTGAATGAGCAACTTTACTTTGGACAGACCAACCTGCTAATGTTTCAGATCATAGCGCAAACTCTTCAACTTATCAGCTAAAACCGCAGAGCTATATGATTTCCAAGACAGTTTCCTCTAGGACTTGGAAACACAGTCAGCAAAGCCTGGCATTTGAACCCAATAATTTTCAAAACGGAATAGCTTAGCTTTTGGAATATTAGTATCTATTTTAACCACACATGGTACATGATCCGATCCAGTTTTGGCCAAAGGCAGGACGAGCGAATTAGGGTAGTGAGATATCCAGTTTGTACTGGTGAAAAACCAGTCTAACTGCTCAAGTAATGGAACTGATTTCATGTTCGACCAAGTAAAAGACCTTCCTTTCAAAGGCAGCTCTAGCAAACCCAAATGCCCAATGATATCATTAAATAAGAACATATCATTAACACTTCCACCCGGTTTGTTACGGTTGTCATGTGATCTGATGAAATTGAAATCAGCAAGAAGTAACCAATTTTCTAGGATAGGAATTTGCAGATTATAAAGCCAAGACACAAACTGATCCCTTTCAATACCAGCGCAGGGTCCATAAACAGAAACTAGAACGCAATTTTCATTATTATGGGTAGATGTGAAATTTATTAAAAGCCCAAATCTTTGCACCTGAACCAGCTGTCCAGAAAAAACCGATGAATTCCAGAGAGCTATTATGCCACCAGAGGCCCCAACCGATGGAGAACATGCAAAATTATCAAATCTTTTCGGGCAGAAATTTCTAATGAACTTCCAATCAAACGACTCACATTTCGTCTCTTGCAAACATATGACATCACATTCACTCTCATTAATCTTATGAAAAACCTCTTTTTGACGTATTTCAGAATTCAGGCCACGTACATTCCAACATAAGACCCGCCACTTTCTTTTAGATATTTGACACATTAATAAGTATAACATAACCATTAAACAGAATCCTGACACATAGTACCAAGATGGATTGACACATAAACCAACCGAAAGTCTGACCAGCAAATTGAAAACCAGACTGACAACAAGCACTCTTAACTAACCATTCAAACCCATGACTAAAGATGCGACCAACAGACAGAAGTAACCGAAGAAACAGGCCATTTTGAAGGTGAGGCCCTGTCACCCATTGTCCGATTGATCTATTCATCCTTCTTCCTATTTGAAGGCTCTGCTGCGGGGTCAGCTACAAGCCGCTCCTTCGTAAGTTTAGCTGTTTCAATACCCATCTCCCTGCCCACATGCTGCATCACAATTATTGGGGTTGCAGGGATAGGCCTCTGTTCTTCCTCGCCCCTCTGCTCCTTATCATCATGTACCCCTGCTCGATACTAAGTATTGCTGAATCGTTACTTAGTATTTTTTTTGTTATCTAACCCTTTGATAAGATGTGCAAAGGCGCGCGGAGCTACTAATCAAATTACTTGAGATTAGTAGTTCACGGTGTTCATAACGACCACTGGTACGGCCGGAGTGGACTGTACCGTGCGCCCGTACCACCTCAAGGAAAAAGAGGATAAAAAATTCGATGTTTGCCGAAAGGAACAATGTCGATAACGACTACTGGTATGGCCGGCCGCGCCCGTACCGTACCCCCGAGCAAACATCAGATATTAAGCAGAAGTCACCGCAGCATTAACGACAAGCAGTACGGGCGTGCGAGCCTGTACCGAGTGCACCACCTAGGAGCAGTCGTCACCCCCAAGGTAAGTCACCCGGTACGGGCGGGCTCCGGCCGTACCGCCCGCCCGTACCGAGTACGCGGCCGCCATAAGCACCCCGAGGAGGTAACCTAAAAATCTCCAAATAATTTTTTCTCTTTCTTCTTCCTCCAAACTTCAAACCACCTCCATTGGATCTTCAAATTTACTCAATCTTGCATCGATTCTTCGCACTCACTCGATCTAAGGTATGATTCTCCTATGATCCCCAACTTATTTGTTCAAAAGCTTGACTTAATCATTCAACATTGCCAATCTAGACATATGTCTTGTTCTTGATTCAATCTTGATATTAAGTATGCTTAGCATTGTTTTTAGAAGAGTTTCTTTTATAGTTAGTGAAGAGAATCACTTATTCTATGTTTCTATTGGAACAAAAAAATTATTAGCAATATTATTTACTTTATCTTGTTTTTAGTTATTAGATGAACACGAGGAGTCGTACAGATGAGATGGCTGTGGAATCCTCTGCACCACCCGTTGGTATGTTAACCCCTGAGTCACTTAGCATCGAGTTCACCGAGGAGTTCCATCTGATCCGTTTCGATTGTCTAAAGATTCGAGAGATCAAGTCCATCAAGTGGGCATGTCCATATATCCTGAACCAACTTGGCATTCGTGTTGATTTTGATTTACTTTGTAACAATATTGGTTTGTACAATTTTGTCTTTCAGGATGTTATGACATATTGCCGCTTGACGCTTGAGTTCTTTAGCACCTTGACACACATGGTGGATCCTTATGGTTGTTCCAAGGAACAAAGGCCCGTAGTTGATCGAATTAAATTGCGCGTTATGAACTGTGTATATACTTTGACACTCAGCCAATGGGTTCAATGCTTTGGGTTTGCCAACAAAAACACCAATGAATGCATAACTACCTTTATTTTAGATCCTTCACCTTTACAATAGTTTAATTTGATGAGAATCCGTGGAAACACACCCAAGGGGAACCCAATTGATCATTCTGCTATACGATATTTATTCTATGTTATTGCTAACACATTACAGACACAAGGTGAGTTTACTAGAGTTAATGAGGAGGACATGTTGATTCTCACAAAAGCTGCACTTATCAATTGTAACTTAAGGCCAAATTTGGGTGTTCTACTTGTATTTTACCTTAAGTATCAGGCTCTTCAATCTCGAGGACCCATATGTGGAGGAGGAGTTGTGACCGTTCTTGCAGGCGCACTTCACATCAAACTAGGTAACATCCAACCGTTGACTGGAGGTAACCGTCTCAGTCTTTCTACTCTAAGAGCATGTGGTATGATTTCTAAAAATCATGGTAGATATTCTTCAATATACCTCGAGCGGATCACTTGATCCCAGCTCCTTTGCTTAACGGTTTATTCTCTATCAAGGATGGACGTTTGCGTTATGACGTGCAGGTGGAAGCTAATCTACCCCAACAAGAAATACTCGTGGGAGGAGGAGAAGATAAAGAAGTAGAATAAGGAGGACCCGAACAAGATGTGAATCCACCAAACTACTACACCACCTTTGAAGATATCTATGCACTCGAAGGAAACATTCAAAACATGAACAACCTCTTCATCAACGTTCGAGATGCCACTATAAGCCTCGCCACCCAGTTCCATGATTGGAGCAGCCAAGGGAATGTGGGAGACTATCCACCGCCATCACAATGAGCAACAAAAGGGCTTGCAAAAGCCCGACCTTGGTGATGTGTTCCCTCGGCAAAATATATTTATCTAATAACGAGGTTGTACTCCAACTCCTTGAGAGCTTTGAAACACTCGTGTTGGCTTGTTCCAAGACTTTGCTTTTTTTCCTTTGCTTTTTAATTTTCTTTCATTTTAGTTTATTTGTTTTAATTTTCTTAGACCTTTGCTTGGTCGCAATTTCTTTTATATTCTTTAATCCCTATCCTCAAAAATACAAAAAGATTTTTTTGTTTATCCTTTTTTCGTAAATGTGGATTCATACTTTGCCTCCTTGCTTTAATATCATTTTGAGAGTATCCGTGTTTGAGTTTTGAAGGAACACATCCCTATAAGAAAGAGGATCATGAAGTTACTTAGGAGAGGTTTGTCCTATGTCTCCCACTTATGAAGTTTGAATTGTTTATCTTAGTTGGTTGATTTGCTAAGATGCCATGCTAGTGGGAAGTAATTTAATATGGTTAGAGTCAGGCATTTTATTGGTATGATTATAAGTATTTTGAAGCTCTTGCTCTAGTTCTTTTAGTTAACCGAGTCTTGCCTTGGAAATAATAATGCCAAACAAGTACAATAAGAAAAAGTCTGAAATTTACGACTTTTTTGATGAATGATTGTCTTGAGAGTATACCCTTGATGATACTTAACTCCATAGATATTTTGATAGTCTCGACGACACTCATGAAAGGAGTTATTTTATTGAAATAAAGTCTAGTGGTAATTGTGATGCATGCCAAAGCTAACCTTGTGGATCAAACCGCAATACTAGCTTAAAAAGAGAAAGAGAAAGAAGTGACACAACTTTGTTCTATGTCTCTAATGCACACCTTTGGAATGCCAACAACTCTGCAAGATTTTGAACGATTTATGGTATAACCCTGAATTTCGGCTATGAGTTGATGACATGAGTGGCATCTGTGTCAATGTATGGGAAAAAGTATTGGTACTATGAGGCCCCCGGATTAATCATCCGAGAAATCCTCGTTATGTATATATCCATGTTCTCATGATCAGTGAGCCGTGGAACATAACCGACAAATATCATTACAACATCCGAGACATACCGAATTACAAGACTTACATAAATTTTGTTATGGCTATACCATCTTTAGCAGCGGAACATCATCACGCGCAGAGCTCAAACATGCCTCAACCCACCGGCAACTGACCAGGAGAACGTCCTAGTGCGCATAATCGTCATCACCGCCTTCTTCTTGAAATCTGACCAAGTTAATAGCCAGGGACAATGCCAGTGAGTACGTTTGAATGTACTCGCAAACCACCAAGATGAGTTAAAAAAAGGTAATGCAAATTGGTTGTGGCGAGATAGCTCTATCTAGGGTTGTTTTTGAAAAGCCTAGATCATCTCTAGTAGTTATGGCATCTCTATAACTTTGTTGAAAAAGGAGTTTTTAAAACATGCCTCCATTTCATAAATCAGGATATCCCCATATCCTTGTTGAAAACCTTTTTGAAAATAGTTTTGGAGAAAAACACTTTTTAAACCTCTTTGACCACCTCTTGTCAAAACAAAATTTTAAACTCGGGTCCCCTCGGAACCTTCATACTTTCATCCATTTTTCCAAAAACCACCATTTGGGTACTCCTAGCCATCACCTTTCCAACCGTGGACGCGGCTATTCGAATAGATTATACTCTGCAGAGTTTGCGCACTTTCCCCACAAGAATCAATACATCCGCCAGGATAAAACCACGGCCCACTACACAAGGTAGACGGGGGTTCGGATAATCAAACCTAACCTTTCGCTTGTAGACCCTGGCAAAGGCTGCTTTTCCTTTTGGGTTTGATCTCCCCAGCAACGAGTATGTGGCCCCCGGCCTTAGTCCTACCTTACATACACGCGTATACCCAAACCGCAGCTTGGTGCATACCTTAACTTGGTGACTCCACTTCCTTCCGTACTACCTAAGTCATACCGTCCGCGGGAGACCCAATTGTTGCACCAGCACTCCTACCAAGACAGGCTCACTCTTGTCGAAGCAAGCTACAGGCTCCAGATCCGTAGAACTGTTAGCGACTGCCCGGAATTCAAGGGATTTCTCCCAATAAGCATTGTACAAGCTGCCTCGGCTAAAGAAGACAAACTACAAGCTAAGCCCCAGCACCTGGGGTAATGTGGTTGCACTTATAAATTGTTCTAGTAAAGGTGTAGAACATCCCTTCTCTTTCTCTTGTCCATTTTCTCATTTCTCATCATCACCACTTCTTTAGTTAAAACATCTGCTTGGAATGGTGCCTCTTCCCCAGGGTTTTAACAAGCAGTTTTGAAACATTTGTAGTAGGGTAAATCCAAAAACAATTTATTCAACAAAAATCCGTAGTTTCGCAACGGGGTAGGATGCTAACCATCATAACCTTGATTAAAAGGGGTAATTGGTGGGTTTACATCAGGGTGGGTGCCACGAGGGACACCAAGTCATAACTTGGAGGAGCCAAGTCATTAGTGCAGTATTTATAAAACAAGACATGCAGATAAATAATGCAGTTTGTAAAGGAGGTACAAAACAGGTAATAAAAAGAGTAGGACAAGTATCGGAATTCGGGAATGGTGTCTTGCCTGATGATCAGCAATATGGCAATATGTCCCTGGACTTCTTCTTTAGATAACCAAGAATACCAATACCAATAATAATAAGATCTCTTCTTCTCGGCGTCAATACAACCGGAACTATCATCGTCATCGAGTATACATGCAAACAAGCAGGACCGCAATCAAAACAAGGCATACAAGCATCATTACAATACAGCAAACAAACATACCACACATTACTCAAATCAGTAGGTTTTGATAGATTGAGTGGGTTGTAAATGAAATTACTTTAATTGCCCTTGTGGTCTTTGTTTTAGGATGTATTTGTCCAAATACCACCGGTTAAGGGGATTTAGAACTAGGCTTGGGTCTATGTGATATAGATATGCAAGGATGATACCATCAGGTAGGTATTGACAAAATAACACCAACAAAAGTGGTTTCACTATTTCATCACTTTTCTTTAATTTCTTATGAATATTCTAGTGATAAAAGCTCTAGTTTTAGGAAATAATTCACCAGAAAAGTTCTGGAGCTCCAATAATTATTTCCTTGGATGGTCAGGTAGAGTTTGATGTACTGATTCCCTGAGAGTTGGAATCATGTAAAAATATTTACTAGAATGCCCTCAGGAAATTCCCAAACACAGTTCTGGAGGGTTTTTGTCTTTTTCACCAGATTTAATCTACAGTAGCTTTTGATAGGAAACCAATGCCACAAGGTAGGTATTTTGAATACCAATCTACAGGAGTTGGATTTACTCTTTTTGGAGTTGTCAAACTCATGGAATGATTTATCTAGTGACAATACCACTTACAGAAGTATTCAATTCACTAAAATTCAACAGAGGGTCAATAAATCCTTATCTCCTGGTTTTAGATAGGTATAGGTGACGAGGGTTTAACTCATCAATGCCCATTGTTATGGACTTAGGTTCGAGGAATTGGGGAGCGCTGAAAGTCTCGATCGGCTAGCAAACAAGCACACAGGGACGCAAGGTTTACCCAGGTTCAGGCCTCGTAGAGGACCCTACTCGTGCTTATCTGCTCTTGATTGATGATGATCCGAAGGATTACATGGTCGCTAATGGCAGTGTCGCGCAGATTGGATCTGGCGTATGTCTAGATCTATTGTCTATTGTGGGAGTCGCGATTGAAAGATTGCCTGTTGGGGGAGATGATACCTTCTCGTGGACCCTCCTAGCCTTTATATATGGGGAGGCTAGGTCTCAGGTACCAATACGAGTCAGTTTACAAGTTAGAATTCGTATCTAGTCTAGTCTTTTACTTTCCTTGTCTTGTTATGCCAGGAGTCTGTGTCCTTGTAGGCTTCGTATCACTCGAACCGACATAGGCGTCATGGACCTTAGCAATTCGTCGAGTGGGCCTTCTATCGAGCCGCACCAGGTAGGCTGTCGTCGAGTGCCTATTGGGCATACCCATGTCAGTAGCCCTTGAGCCATGTGAATCATAGATTAGGATGGAGACTCAGAAGTCTTGAGTCTTGCATTAGGATGTCGGAGTCGACAATTATATCGAGTGCGAAGCACTTCACCCGGAAGTTCATCGGGTTAGTCGAATTTATTGTAGTTCATAGGGATGATGGTAAACATGCCTGGTGCGCTCGAAGGATCGGGACCAGTTAATTGCTCTAGGGCAAAAAACAACGCTACCTACTCAAACTCGAGTCCTCGGACTCGAATCTAGAAATTGCTGGCGTAATTCGACTCATGCCGCGGAGGTCTTACAGGAGTCGAATTCCAGTGTATGGGTGTGAGCACTCGACGCGTCCGTCAAGGCATATTCATCGTACCCGCAGGCACGGATATATCTCTGGTAGTGCACAGCAGATGCGTTGCCAGGCCTTATTCAGGTCTTATCTTCACGCTATAAGCGCGGTACCAAATTTTGTCATCGCGGAAATGATTCGGGTGACCCAGGGGACGTAATCTCTTTGCAGGGAAAATATGAGGCGGAGTCGCCATAGCATTCGAGTGTGGATGTAATCGACACACAGTACGATGTACAAATAATCATAATCATAGGATGCGCGACCAGCGCTCCCTATGGGAGTAGCCCCCGAGTGCCTGGTTGAGTCGAAGACTCAGGCAGGGACTAAAGAACTTTTGCGACTGTTGTCGTCTTTGCTGGTTTCAGTCGAATTTGCTTTCAGCACTCCCTATGGGAGTAACCCGAAGTCCACAATCGAATCGTAGATTCGAGTGAAGGATTTTCATAATGCTTGGATATCTTCACAAATTTCTTCGGGTGCGCGGCCAGCGCTACCTATGGGAGTAGCCCCCGAGTCCTTAGTCGAATCGTGGATTCAAGTGAGGATTCAGATTGTGCCACTCGAAAATCTTGCATGTGCGCATCCCGCGCTCCAGTTTGAGGTAGCCCCCGAGTGTCTGGCGGAGTCGTAGACTCGGGCAGAGACTCGAGACTTGTATCTTGTAGACGCAGTTGAAAATCATGCGAGGAGAATCCGTTTTATTGGGTGCGTCACTTGCACCGCGGCTTTGTAGCAACAAGTGATGCAACCATCCGAGGAGGGACTCGACTCGGGTCTTGAGTGTATGTCTTAGCTAGTTGTTTTGTCGACTCCTGTTGGAGGACCCGATAGAATAGCTGGACGCAGTCGACATCCTTATAAGCTGCATAAAACATTAATAATGCTGAAGTACTTGTATCTTGTAAAGAATAGTTACATGTTGGATTGTAAAGTATGATTCTGATGCCAATCAAGTCGACACTTTTGCACTGTATGCTAGGCCTTTTCGTTAGTCTGATTACCCTTAGTCTCAGTACCTTGCCGAGGTACTCGGAGTTCAAGGATTCGACGGTCAGGCAGAATCAACTACTCGGGCTGTCGCTTATGAGGTGCTCGAGTGCGTGTAATCGATGGCACATTAGGTTACTCGAAGAGGGCGCAGCCCCCGAGTGTTTCGAGTGAGAGTTAAAAATAATTAGCTCTAAGTAGATAGAAACTTAGCTTTATTGGTAGTTGCCATGATGAATGAGTCGCAAGATTCGATGCGATAGGCGGGTCGCGGGAGTCGAAGATTGTAGCAGCTCGCGGTCGCGAGTGTCAAAGATTGTAGCGGCTCGTGGTCGCGGGGGTCGAAGATTGTAGCAGCTCGTGGTCGCGGGAGTCGAGGGAGCCCTCGAGTCACCCGATTTGAAGACCGCAGTCGGTCGTTGAAATTGAAGACCGCGGTGGGTCATCGGAGCGGGAGTCACCGCAGCAGCAGGTCACGCGGCGGACGTAGTCAACGCGGCTGACCGAAGTCATGTGGTGATGACGAGTTGCCGCATATGAAGACTGTAACGGGCCATAACAGTCGAAGATCGCATCGAGTCGCCTCATCCGAAGACCGCTGAAGGTTGCCGGAGTCGAAGGACACGGCGGGTCGCCGTAGAGGAGGGAGCCCCCGAGCGTGCGAGTCACTGGAGTCGAGGACCGAAGTGGCTCATACGGCGGAGTGAAGGAGCCCCCGAGTGTAGTCATCACGGTCGACGGAGTCAGCGGTGGACGTGAGTCGACACGGCGTTCAAAATCATATGCGGTATTCCGGAGTCGACGCGGTAGCAGGTCACCAAAGCCGATGGCGCGCAGCGATTTGCTGCAGCCGAAGATCGTAGCGGGTCAACGTAGCCGAATATCGCAGAGGGTTGCCGCAACCAAAGACTTGGTGGGTCGCACGGTGGAGTTGGCGTAGCCCCAGTGTAGAGTCAATTCATCCGACGGAGTCGCGTGTCGGACACATAATAGACATGGCGAACGTGTAGTTCCGTGGATTTTTGAGGTGGAGATCATATTCTTTTTCTTCTTTTGCTGGTCGCGGCCGACCTTCTATTGACAGATCATGTAGGGCATCCAACTGCTACCTACATACGTGGCTCAATTTTGATGGTTCTTGGAGCTGAATTATTGATCTGGTTCAACTATGTTTTTGCCAATACGTAGTACTTTCATCTCCGGAAATTATTGGGTCTCACGTGACGTTGCAGGACATGATTTTGTCTTTTTTCTCTAGAGACTCTAGACAAACCGATCGGTGTGCTGGCTGAAGATGAGAAGATGAACCGATTGGGACTTTGACCGCACAGTATGTATATGCAACAAATAATTTTAGCCAGATTGACTCAGCCAAGCCTCGAATCCAAATCGGATCAGCACCGTTGTTACTGCTCTATGAGGACACGCACGGAAAGAATCCCATCGTGCCGCTTTTTGACTTTTTTTTGTTTGATTAGCTGCTCCTTAGGATTTGATGCATGTCTCTGATTGGCCTCTCTAACTCTTGGGGCAGCTTATCCCTATTAGCACGTAGCGTCTGCCGCACGGACATGCACGCGTATGTGCCAGGACTCCAATTTCTGTTGAACTTGATCATCCGACGATATGACGGTTCGTC
The DNA here is from genome assembly GCA_916181665.1 of Avena sativa. Lineage (NCBI taxonomy): Eukaryota > Viridiplantae > Streptophyta > Magnoliopsida > Poales > Poaceae > Avena > Avena sativa. Next base: position 579,649,006 of record OV702287.1, read on the forward strand.
GAAAGAAAAATCAGATCATGTTGATCCGATCAGCTGAGAAGGGGCGGTGTCGAAGCTTGAGCCTCTAGGCCCATGTCGGTGTAGATAAAGTCGACCGCGATGGAGATGTTGATGATGGATTTCAGCGTTCCGATGTGGATGAAGCAACCAAATGAGATCTGGATGTCGTTGGTGGCCAGGGATCCAGTCCGGATAATGACGCGTGGGAGCCGAAGTAGATCTGTTTTTCCCGGTAGTCGTCAAATCGTAGATTGCAGGTGATAGAACCGTCGAGATCGCAACATCAGCGCTCCCATTTCCCACAGATAGCGACAATTGACGAGGGTTTAACTCATCAATGCCCATTGTTATGGACTTAGGTTCGAGGAATTGGGGAGCGCTAGAAGTCTCGATCGGCTAGCAAACAAGCACACAGGGACGCAAGGTTTACCTAGGTTCAGGCCTCGTAGAGGACCCTACTCCTGCTTGTCTGCTCTTGATTGATGATGATCCGAAGGATTACAAGGTCGCCAATGGCGGTGTCGCGCAGATTGGATCTGGCGTATGTCTAGATCTATTGTGTATTGTGGGAGTCGCGATTGAAAGATTTGAAGGGAATATGCCCGAGAGGCAATAATAAAGCGGTTATTATCTTATTCCATGTTTATGATAAATTTTATTTTACATGCTAGAATTGTATTGATCGGAAACATCAATACATGTGTGTTTAATAAACAAAAAGGGTTTCTAGTTATGCCTCTCTTATAGACTAGCTTGTTGATTAACAAGATGATCAAGGTTTCCTGATCATGGACATTGGATGTTGTTAATAACAAGGTCACACCATTGGTGGAATAATGTGATGAACATTCATCCGAAGTATAGCATTACGATCAAAGTCATTATGTTTATATTGCTATAACATCATACGAAGTAATCTTTATCCTTAGACCATGAGATCATGTTAATTGCTAACACCGGAAGAGTATCTTGATAACATCAAACGTCACACCGTAACAGGGTGACTATAAAGGTGGGTTCAGTGCTACGAAGGTGTTATGTTGAGGCTCATGGATCAAGAGTGGGATTTGTCCATCCCGATGACGGATAGATATATTCTGGGCCCTCTTGGTGATATCACATTGAAATAGCTTGCAAGCAAGTGATGTGATCACTAGAATGTTATATCACGGGAACGAGAAAAGAGTGCATGTCGGTAACGAGATCAAACTACGTATTTGGATGCCAATAATCGAATTTCAGACATGTAATATATAGCGAGACAAAGGGATTTAGTTACGACGTTAAAGGTTCACACGATCACAAGAGTCATCGTTGAATATGTGGGAGTCAGTACGGATCTCTAGGTCCCGCTGCTGATTATTGATCAGAGAGGGGTCTCGATCATGTCTACATTATTCGCGAACCGTAGGGTGACACACTTAAGGGATACCGACACCATTTGGAGCAAATATGTTTCAGATAAAGATTTAAGAAAGCGCTGGAATCATTTCGATGGAAACCGAAATTGTTTCGGGTGAAATTGCTGAAACTGGTTCTGCATGTGATATTGAAATGTTGCAGGGGGTTTTATGTGAATGTTTGTTAATTAATGTAATTAACAAAATTCTGAATAAAATAAATAAAACAGTTTTATTTAATGAGAGCTTGCATTAAATTTGGTGGAAATTTAATGCATGTGTGAGTGGAATTTTGAGTGGAGGCTTTTTATGGGAGTGGAAGCTCCACCCACATGAATGTGGAAGAGGTGGGGGCACCACCATGGCTGCCATGCCATGGCCCTTGGGTGCCCCCCTCTCCTCCTCTCACAACACACCTCCTCGTGAAGGATCTCTCTCCCCCTCTAGTTATTCCCCATGGTCTCGGATTAGCGAGATACATGTTTCCGGTGGCTTTATCTGGAAAGGAGTTGCTGCTTCCGCTACTTTGCTGGAGCGAGGGATGGAGGTTGTCGGGGTACCGGACATGTGTGCGATCACGGATGCACCGCTGCTTTGCGGTGCTGGACTTGGTGGTGCTGGAGCTGGATCTGATGGACGTGCTGGAGCCGGACCTGCTGGACTTCATCACGATCTTGAGATCGGCAAGTGTACGACTACATCAACCACGAGTTCCTACTCGTTAACAAAGCTCGTTGTCTACGAGGGTAAGTTCTCGTTGGATTTATGTCCACCCGTTGCTTTGTACCTAATAGATAGATCTTGGCGTGTAGTTCACACCGTAGGAAATTTTTTGTTTTCTATGCTGTGGACCCAACAGTGGTATCAGAGCCTGATCTATGCGTAGGTGCTTTGCGCGGATAGTACACATATGTTTATATGTGGGCGATGATGATCATGTTATTGCTTCTTTCATGTATTTTGGATATTGGAGGCATAGTGGGATGAAGCGGCCCGGACCAACCTTACATGTCATCACACATGAGACCGGTTCCACGACTGACATGCAACTAGTTTTGCATAAGTGGCTGGCGGGTGTCTGTCTCTCCTACTATAGTCAATATCTAATTTACAACGAGTTGCTAATAACTTGGTTATCCTCGTTGTGGTTCCATGTTCGTAGGTAAGACCGGTTCTATCTCCAAAAGCCCGAAGCCACGTAAAACTTGCAATGGATAAATTAGAGGCGTCTAGTTTAGATCGTTGTTGGGATAGTGTCATGATATGGTAATGTTGTAAGTATATGTATGATAGATACTCTTACAACACACCTAACGTGTAAGTTCCATAGACCATGGCCTTACACACAAAGGAATGATAGAGATCATACCACGATGCATATGATGGTGATCAAATGCATGGACCATATCATCTCACTTTACACATTAGATGTTTGCATCTTATATTGCTAGTTTGGCGTTTTTAGTAGCATTGTAAGATGATCCCTCATTTAAATATCAAGATAAAATGTGTTCTTCCTTAAGTATGCACCGTTCTATGGATCGTGTTTCGAGACATCACGTGATAATCGGGTGTTCTCAACTCTACGCTTTCATGCAACGGGTGTAAGACAGTTTTACACACGCGAATACCAAGGTTCTTACTTGGCGAGCCTAGCATGTACAGACATGGCCTTGGAACATGGACCGAAAGGTTAAGCATGAGTCATATAGTTGATGTGATGACCATATTGATGCTCGCCTTTGAAGCTACACCGACTCACGTGATGATCGGACTTGGTGTAGTGGATTTGGTTCATGTAATCACCAAAAAGGCACGAGGGATGTCGTTTTTGAGTGGGAGTTCATTTCTAATTTGGATTAGTCAAACTCAATTTGTCATAAACTAAATCAAAGTGAATTTTCATAATTTGTTGTAGTCATTCGCATCTGTTCACTGCCTTATGCTTAGTTTTAATTGAGATAATTGAACTATAGAATTCTGGATATTTACTTTACAAACTGGTATCGTATTGTTTTGAATGTCAATTTAAAGTTTATAAGTCCTATTGCAAACTTTCAGCAAACTCTATTTACTCCATGAAGTTTAATAAGTAGTATTAAATTAAGAGTAAGAATTCCAATGTTAGTATCTAAAGTATCATGTTTGCCTCCATGATTATTGATATTCAAAAGTTGTTTTAATATCAAGGTTATCTAGGAGCTGAAAGAATTGTTTTAGGAACCATCATGTGTGGAAGATATTGTGATATCTGAAACAATGTTTTTGGTTGCATTATGATAGAGTATAATTTTGCAACATACATGTTCTCATATTGTATGAGAATTTGTGAAGGATGGAGATGCTAGGCATCCGGATCTCCCAAAAGGTGTTGGGAACTAACATTATACTCGTGATTCTTCCTTATAGGCTATAGTAGTTTGATCATGAAAGTTGTCATGATAAGGATGAATAGAAGATATAAGTAAAATGTTTACTACACTAATAGATTACTAAAGAATGGATTTTTGAAAGAACACCAAACATTTGATGATGGTGATCCACTTCAAAGTGCAAGTCCAAAGGTATTAGTATTTGACTATATACACTTTGTACTATGTGTCATGTGAATGACACCACTATTGATGTTGATAGATTCTTTTAAAAGAAAAGGAATTGTTGAAAGAGAATCTATAAAATATTTGGCAGAAAAGAAAAGGTTGGAGATGTCCAACTTAGGTATATAGAAGATATACATGTTATGGTTGTATTCCTTGCTTGTTAAACAATGTGGTTCTGAGTTATTGGATACCGGTATTGGATACCGAATTGGTTGGTGTGAAGTGTCATATAGAACAACACAATTCATGAACTGCAACAGCCTAAGTAACTAGCAAAAGAATAAGTGATGATGTTCATCGAAAACAAATAAAGTGTTATTGTGTTTTTCATTGTCATCAAACCTAGCCTTCAAGATTTGTTTTAATAATTGTTATTTTGTTCCGGTATTACGAGAACTATGGTTGTTCAAATAATTACCGTATTCCATAAAGGATGGATGAACTTTTATAGGTCTAGTTGGAGAAATCACATCCATAAACATTATTGCTAAAATGTCGTAAGACAAATGATTGGAAGATCACTTATGAAGTGACATCGCTATTTGAATTATATTGGAAAGTAAACATGAAGAAACTCCATGTTGATGGATTTTTGGAGTCTTTTTGATTTTGATCAATTGACGCTTGTGAAACTTTCCTCGAGATAATTAAAACTCTGTCCATAGGCCAAAGAGGAACGGATGACTAACTTATTGGATATTATGCACGTTGATGTATATAGTCCATTATGTGTATCCATATGCGATGGATCTTTTTTCTTCTCCAAAAATTTGAGTGAATATATCTATATATTTACTTAATAACGAAGAAGTATGAAACATTTTAAAATTGTTCAAAGACTTTCAAGATGAAGTGAAAAATCATTGTAACAAGAAAATAAAAGAGTTTATGATTTGATCATAAAGGAAGACATTTGAGTTACAGGTTTAGCAAAACACCTAAGATTTCAGGAATTGTTCCATGAATTTGCAGTTCCCGATAAACCATAGGAATATGGTATGTTCGAGAGATCAAATCAAACCTTGTTTGACATGGTAAGATCAAAGGTGTCATTTATAACACTACCATTATGTTTTAAGGATTAAAGCTTTAGAGACTACCGCTTTTTCACTGAAAAGAGCACCATCGTGATCCATTGAAATGACACCATATGAGTTATGGTTTGGGATAAAACCCGAATTGTCTTTTCTTAAATTTTAGTATGCTATGCATAAGTAAAATATTTACAACCATAGTCGGATAAGCACGTCTTTGTAGGTTATCCCAAAGAATTTTTTGGGAATTCCTCCATAACGCCGAGGATAAAAGAGTTTGTCGCTTAGAACGTCAAGTTTCTTGAGAAGGAATTTTTCGTGAAAAGTTAAGTGGGAGGACAATAGAACTTTGATAAGGTTGTTGAATCTTAGCTATATGTGCTAAGTAGCGCAGCGCTGGAAAGTGTTCTGGTGGTGGCCACAATGCTCATGGCTCTCGTGATTACAAAGGGTGTGATCTTGGAGATTAGAGTTCCTATTGAACCATGTGGGTCGGTAAGAATCAAATAGTAAGATTTGAAACAGAAGTCGTTATTGTTTTGACAATGATGAACCGACTGCATGCAAAGAAGCGATGATGGGCCCTGACTCCATAAAATGACTAGAAGTCATAGAATCCGTGATAGTATCCATACACGAGAAATCAAGTTTCTAAACTTGGAAGACCCTTCGGAAAGGCGTGAAGCCTATCGGTCGTGTTTGGATCTATAAAGAAATAGACATGGATGTTTAACATCTATGAAATAGTCGACATGTCAGAAAGAAGTTTACTGCAATGTTCAAGGAGTTGACTATGACAAGATTTGGTCTTTCATAGCGATACTTAGTCTTGACGGATTAATGTAGCAACCACTACATATAATTTGGCATATGGTAGTTGAATAAACAAAACAAGGTTCTTCTAATAGAATGGTTACCTAGGACGTGTACATGACACGGTCCAAAAAGGGTTTTGTTAATTCAAAGTGTGCTTAAAAAGGGCATGCAAACTTCAATAGTTGAAGTGAGCATAACGGAGTTGGAATCTTCACCATGATGAAAATGTTAAGAGTTTAATTTCATGAGAGATGATGAAGATGCTTGCATTTGCAAGAAATTAAGTGGGAGCGTTGAGACATATTTCTAATACATTATGTAGAGGACATGGTGTTGATTGGAAATGATGTATCTTGTATTGACATAAGTTAAGAATTTCATTAAAATAGGATTTCGATGAAAGACTTGGGCAAACCCAGAATATTAGGCATCAATATCTATATGGATAGATTAAGGCGCTAATATGGTTGTGCCAGACATACATATATAAGATATTGAAAGGGTTCAATATGAGATATTGAAAGGGTTCAATATGGAAACAACATGAAAGGTTCTTGCTGCATGGAAAGGATTGTATCAAGATTCAAGTGTTTCAACACTTGGTGAGTAAAATCACATGAAAATTTTGATCGACTATACCATGATATGTATATATCCAGAATGTCCTATGCTCTAAATGTTATGAGCATATACCAGAATGATTCATAAGATGATCATTGGACAATAGTAAAGATATTCTTATGAGATTTGGAAGAACTAAGAATATATCATGTATAAGTGACAAATAGTTAAAGGTAGTTCATTGTAAAGTGTTACATTGATACTAGTTTTGTCACAAGATACAAATTAAATTTATCTCAATTTAGACTATGGGTGGCACAATATAATGGAAAGGATGTTCCATGATGGATTTGGATGAGTTCCAAAGTTGAGTATTGTGACGGATACTACAACAAAAGGCTAAGTATATGACTGCTATAGTAGCAGCATAGGAGGGCATTTGTGTTAAGTAGTTTGTTATCAAACTAGGTGTGGTTCAAAGTGGGTTAATACTATGAAGATATATTGTGTGACAATAATATCAACATATTTTAACCCGAACAAACTAAAGGTCTCACCAGAGGACCAAATTTATACAATGCCATCTCATTTGAGAATTAGTGATGCGTAGAGACGCAGAGACATGCAAATACACACGGACCTGAAACTGTCAGATCCGGAGATTAATTTAACCACTAGCAATTGCGTATATGCAACACCAGAAAGCCATAGGTGTTCAATATGCAAAGTTTTTCAAACTAGATTATTGACTCTAGTGCAAGTGGGAGACTGAAGGGAATATGCCCGAGAGGCAATACTAAAGTGGTTATTATCTTATTCCATGTTTATGATAAATGTTTATTTTACATGCTAGAATTGTATTGATCGGAAACATCAATACATGTGTGTTTAATAAACAAAAAGGGTTCCTAGTTATGCCTCTCTTATAGACTAGCTTGTTGATTAACAAGATGATCAAGGTTTCCTGATCATGGACATTGGATGTTGTTAATAACAAGGTCACACCATTGGTGGAATGATGTGATGAACATTCATCCGAAGTATAGCATTACAATCAAAGTCATTATGTTTATATTGCTATAACATCATACGAAGTAATCTTTATCCTTAGACCATGAGATCATGTTAATTGCTAACACCAGAAGAGTATCTTGATAACATCAAACGTCACACCGTAACAGGGTGACTATAAAGGTGGGTTCAGTGCTATGAAGGTGTTATGTTGAGGCTCATGGATCAAGAGTGGGATTTGTCCATCCCGATGACGGATAAATATACTCTGGGCCCTCTCGGTGATATCACATTGAAATAGCTTGCAAGCAAGTTATGTGATCACCAGAATGTTATATCACGGGAACGAGAAAAGAGTGCATGTCGGTAACGAGATCAAACTAGGTATTTGGATGCCAATGATCGAATCTCGGACATGTAATATATCGCGAGACAAAGGGATTTAGTTACGACGTTAAAGGTTCACATGATCACAAGAGTCATCGTTGAATATGTGGGAGTCAGTACGGATCTCCAGGTGCCGCTGCTGATTATTGATCAGAGAGGGGTCTCGATCATGTCTACATTATTCGCGAACCATAGGGTGACACACTTAAGGGATACCGACACCATTTGGAGCAAATATGTTTCAGATGAAGATTTAAGAAAGCACTTGAATCATTTCGATGGAAACCAAAATTGTTTCGGGTGAAATTGCTAAAACTGGTTCTGCATGTGATATTGAAATGTTGCAGGGGGTCTTATGTGAATGTTTGTTAATTAATGTAATTAAAAAAATTCTGAATAAAATAAATAAAATAGTTTTATTTAATGAGAGCTTGCATTAAATTTGGTGGAAATTTAATGCATGTGTGAGTGGAATTTTGAGTGGAGGCTTTTTATGGGAGTGGGAGCTCCACCCACATGAATGTGGAAGAGGTGGGGGCACCACCATGGCTTCCATGCCATCGCCCTTGGGTGCCCCCCCTCTCCCCTATAAAAGGCCCCCCTCTCCTCCTCTCACAACACACCTCCTCGTGAAGGATCTCTCTCCCCCTCTAGTTATTCCCCATGGTCTCGGATTAGCGAGATACATGTTCCCGGTGGCTTTATCTAGAAAGGAGTTGCTACTTCTGCTGCTTTGCAGGAGCGAGGGATGGAGGTTGTCGGGGTACCGGACGTGTGTGCGATCACGGATGCACCGCTGCTTTGCGGTGCTGGACTTGGTGGTGGTGGAGCTGGATCTGATGGACGTGCTGGAGCCGGACCTGCTGGACTTCATCACGATCTTGAGATTGGCAAGTGTACGACTACATCAACCATGAGTTCCTACTCGTTAACAAAGCTCGTTGTCTATGAGGGTAAGTTCTCGTTGGATGTATGTCCACCCGTTGCTTTGTACCTAATAGGTAGATCTTAGCATGTAGTTCACACTGTAGGAAAAAATTTGTTTTCTATGTTGTGGACCCAACAAGATTTCCTGTTGGGGGAGATGATACCTTCTCGTTGGACCCTCCTAGCCTTTATATATGGGGAGGCTAGGTCTCAGGTACAAATACGAGTTGGTTTACAAGTTAGAGTTCGTATCTAATCTAGTCTTGTACTTTCCTTGTCTTGTTATGCCAGGAGTCTGTGTCCTTGTAGGCTTCGTATCACTCGAACTGTCATAGGCATCATGGACCATAGCAATTCGTCGAGTGGGTCTTCTATCGAACCGCACCAGGTAGGCTGTCGTCGAGTGCCTATTGGGCATACCCATGTCAATAGGGGTACCACTTCTCTGGGAGTTGGCATTAGCCTAATAGGTGTTGTAGATATGCCTAGGTAAGGGACCAATGGTAGGTACCTACAATAGCTACCAGAGAAAGTTGGAAACACAAAGTTTGGAGTTGTAAAACTCTTTAAAATGATTATTGAGTTGTTTAGACACTTCTTGGTAAACTAATTTATGAGAAAAACCTGGTTATAGGTTTGCCCAGATACTAGGTCTACATGTTGTAAAACACACACAGCAACATGTGGGAATTTGGATCTGTCCAGAATAGGGTGTTTTTCATCTTTATCTTGAATTAATCCTTATAACTAATTAATCCAGATCTAGAAAATTAATAAAGGGAACTAGAACTGGGCCGGGATTCCATAGGAAACGGGCCGCACAGCGTCTAGCGGGCCCAAATCGCACTCCAGCACGCGGGAGGCCGCGGCTTTGAAATCCCGGGGCGGGCCCGCTCATCAGCAGCGCACGGGCACCGAAGCGGTAAGGAGCGACGCGGGCCGTTCAATTAGGCTAGATCCGACGGCCCTCGGTCGTCGTCCTCCTGGGCAGCGGCAGCAGGGTTCGAAACCCTAGCAGAGGGGAAAAAGGCAGCGGGGCAGGCTCACCGGGGCCGTCTCCGGCGAAGAGGAGGCCGCAGGGCGACGCGGTCAACGACGCTGATCTAAGGGAGGGGCGACAGTAGCAGGTTCCGCGACGGGAGAGACCTCGTGCGACGGCGTTCGTACGGGAACTCGTCGGTGGTCAATGGAGACGCTCGTAGAGGTGGTCCTGAGCAAAGGGGAGAAGACGATTAGATGCAGCACAGCCAGGGGATCTCAGCAAGCTTACATGCAGAGAGGGGGAATCTCGGGAGAGGGGGCATTGCTCGATTTTGGAAGAGGGCCAAGGCTCCTTCTCCTCCTTCTCTTGGGCAGCACAGAATAGGGGTGAGGAAGAGGAGCTCTTTGGACGTAAGTGGGAGCGAGAGGAGTGAAATGAGGGGCAGAGGGAGGCACGGGGTGGCCTCTGGCTTATTTAAACCGAGAAGGGAGTTTAGGATGTGCAATGTCCATTTTGGACATGGGGAGAGGTGTTGGCCAGTGGTTGGTCGACTTGGGCGGTGGGGAGAGAGAGGAGGGGGCTCTGTGGTCGTGTAGGAAGGAAGAGAGGGAGAGGGTGCAGCAGCTGTTGGGTGGTTGTTTGATGGGGCATGTCCCTCTCCTTCCAAGCATAAGACACAAGGGGAAGGTGGTGCTACAGTGCCTTAGCTACAGTGCACACGATTAGGACTGAGGACTGGGTACTGTGGAGAAGTGGAGAGCAAGTTTCCATGGGGTTTGGGCTGGTTTTGGATCAAAGCTTGATTGATTTGGCAAATTTGATCACATGGAGGCGTGTGAAGGAAGTTCCAAAAAAATTATTGGACAAGGTGGGGAGATGATACTGGTAGGTAGATGAGGTCAAGACATAGCTCTAGGTGTTTACTGGGATTTTTCAAAGGATTAGAAGTCAACTTAAAATCCTTTATTCAAAAAGTGTAGAAGTAGTTTCTAGAAGCTCATTTGATATCTTTACATTGGACCAGGTTGGATTTTGATGTGAGATGGTCATAGATATGAATTCACACTATGGTGATTTTTCCCAAGATTTATTGTGGCTCAAAAGTATTTAAAGCAATTATTATTCCATTTCTGCCATTTAAGAGAATGGGCAAAAAGAAATAATAGAAGATCTCAAAAATATTTATTTTTGAGATGGGAAAGTAGGGTATGATATATGGACCTCGATTGAGCAAAAAGTTGGAGTGTTTCGGCAAAAACCAAACTTTCCATTGGGGAAGGAGTTTGGAGATTTTGACTATTAAAGAGATTAATTAGATTTGGAGCCATAATAATTATGGATAATATTTGATAAATCTTTATGATCAAGGTAGATGAGGTAGACAAGGTGTAACAAGCATTTTCAACCTTGGGATTTTGAGAATCCAAGTTGATTTTGGTGAAAACTAGAGATTTAAGGATCTCGGGTAAGATTGTTTTCATGCCACCAAAACCTTGTTGGATCTTGGAGCTCAGATCTCCCCTTGGGGCATGGGATATATGGATGGATAGAACAAGTGATGTACAACCACATGGTATAGAGGTTTGAGCTTGATCTTTCTTGGGATCACCAAGAATTGATTTCAAACTTTGAATAAAATAATCTTGCCAAACCAGATTATCAACTAGCCTTCAAACCCTTGTGGGTTTAAGAAGCACAAAGATCCACTTGGAACAAGTGAAGTAGATATTGATATACCTATATGAGTAGAACACAATCATGCAAAGAGTAGGTCCATAGAAGGTTGGATGATGGTGTGAGCTTCTGTCAAAGTAGGCATGTGACTAGATTTGCAGGAATAGTTATTTTCTTGCCTGCAAAACCATCATGAACAAGTGGGTTGGAGGATGATCTAACCAAGGGCAAGAGTGGTCATTGGTATTCCTTAGGATGGTTAACAAGATGGTTCAAATGCATTATCAAGGATGCACAATGGTTGAGAAAAGGAGGCATTCAAAAAGGTGATGTTGAATTAGATTCCAGACTTATTAAAATCTGGCAGTTTTGAGGATTTTGACTAGAGTATGAGAGGAGATGTTTTTGATGGGTTGCAAGGTATCAAAGCATCATCAAGTGGATGATGTTTCAGTGTATATTGGGTAGAATAGATCCATGCTTGATATTGGTCTTCATTGACTTGGAAACTTCTAGAATGGATCACATCAGAATTTATCTGGTTAAGGGTTTTAGATGATCACATAGTGGCTAGAGATCAGATCCAGCTTTGTATTCTTTCTTAGGGTGTGCTGATTGGGAAACATCTTGATCCTAGTAATGAGCTCCTAGAGTAGCTCATACTATCTCCTAAGTAGACAAATCAAGCAGTAGATCAAGGCAATTCATCGGACAACAGATCAAGGCAACTCATCTTATAAAATAAGAAAGCCTACTACTAGGGTTACCATCAAGTCTAACTCGAGGTCAGGATGGGTATTTTTAAAAGGTTGTGGTTTGGATAAGCTGAGAGTCCTTGGTATCTCTACCAAGAGTAGAATTCAAAAGCTTTAAAAGGAGGTTTTAGGAAACCTAGAGATAAGAATGGTTGAAGGTTCTGTCTATAAAACATAAGGAGATTGTAATAGGTTGCTCTCCATAGTTTAGGGAAATAGAAGCTACTAAAATAGTTGGTTTGCAAAGGCTTCTTGGCTCAGGTTTTGAAATGCCAGAACATTTGAGAATATGGAAATTAAGCCAAGACAGTTTTGGGAAGTAGCTTTTGTCAACTGGTGTTGAGGTAACGAGTATATCATATAATACCTATTTATATGCATAAGCATATTCAAACAACAAGAAAACACTTCAACACTAAACAAGAAAAAGTTTTTGTTCCCCCTGATTTTTGCATTCTAGACAACTAATCAGGGTTGCTGAAATTGGGATGTTACAGGTACTCTCAAAGGTCGTGCAAACACTTCCAAAAGAATCAATCAGTGATCCTTGAAAAACAAAAGAAAGAAAGAAAAAATATGTCTATGAGGACCCACATAACAAGTCTTTGTCATGGTCTCATTACTGCTTTACAATTTTTTCTTGAAAAACAATGATTGGATCAGAAGTGTTTTAGATAGACTTGATTTATTGATGTGGGTGTAAATAAGACACTTCATTGTTATACTACTTGGGACATGAAACTCTCTTACTCAATAATGCTATTTAAACATCCTAGTGTTCCTTGGCAAGCTAAGAGCTCATTAGAGGAATTGGATTGAGTGCTAAACTTCTAGTTACGTATACTTATATTAAACGTTACATTGATTATCTAGGCTTATCGAAGCTTGTATAGTATTCTTGTCATCTCTCTAACTTTGATAAGCTTCGCAAATGAACGAAGTGTTGAGCACATACGACTACCGACTATAAGTGAACTCTTATTCTCGTTGTTTTAAGTTTAAATGCTGAATTCCTCATAGTTCTTTTGGTTGTTCTTGCTCGAGGACGATCAAGGTTTGAGCTTCGGGGAAGTTGATGGCTCCGATTTTTGCCATCTTCCACTGTGTTGAAACATTGTTTTTGGTCGAGCAATTGCCAAAGAAACTCTCAACTCTTTCCACTAATGACTAATAATTGCAAAGATATGCAAATCCCTTCTTTGATTTATGTTGTGCAGGAAATCATGGCTTTTAATGCGCAATAAGGAGTCATAATGAAGGATTTTGAGGAAGTACACACGGTGAAGTAATTGGAGAAGCATCCTAGGGCATCAGCACGCTTAACGACAACTGGTACAGGCGCGGTCCGCCCGTACCACCCGCCCGTACCGCCCGCCCGTACCAGGTGGAGAAGGCTTTGTCTCGTCAAACCCTACAACTTTCGTGAAGACTCCTATATATTTCCAGGGTCCAGCCGCCTGCTAGAGAGCCACAATTCTTAGATTTCATCACAACACCACCAAAGGAGATCCACACCATTGTTCATCCATTGTTCATCACTTCCACCATCCATCCATCCACTAGACATAGCCATTGCTTTGTACTTCAGATCTCCTTGTGATTTGGCGACCATTGTAAGAATATTTGATTTCAATCTAAGTATTTGCATGATGTTTTCTATCTCCGATCTATTTGTTATGAGTGAGTAATCCTCATGGGCTGCGGGTTGGGGAGAAACCTCGCAGCAATTATGTGCATCCAGATCATGGGAGAATTGTATTTTGTTTTATATTGTGATTTGTATCTTTTATTTCTTCGTCTCTTGTCTCGATCTGTGGACTTGTAGGTACCCAAGATCTCATAGATTGATAAAGGCTTGAGTTGAGATACTTTTATAGCGGCGATCTCATAGGAATCTCAGTGACAGAAAGGATAGTACGGTCTTCTTTTAGTGCGCCATTCAGGATCAACAACAACATCACCACTTAAATCTTTGATCTATGTTTTGCACTTAATAATCGTTTGTAACACGTGGCTTCAGTGTACTCTCGGTTGGATTAAAAGTCTATTTCTATGGCCGCTGCATCATGGGGGCTCTAGAATATTAGGATGTGTTCTTCACAAGAGATTATCTCGATTCAAACATTATACATGACTACGCTTATCGTTATCTTTTATCCCATTTGATGTGCAGCTCCAGGTGGATCTTCATCCTTGGCCTATTTCCATCCATTGATTCAAACCCGTCATAAAGTAAACTAGACTGGTCTGGTCAACTAAGGTAAAACAAACAAACAAAGTCTTGTAGGCGTGTCCTTTTTTATTACGTTTTAGCAGTGCTTTCCGAGGTTCGATTGAACCTAGATGACGAGGGGTTCAACTCGTCAATGCCCATTGTTATGGACTAGAGGCATCAATCAGCTAGCAAACAAGCACACAGGGATGCAAGGTTCACCCAGGTTTAGGCCTCGTAGAGGTCCCTAATCCTGCTTATCTACTCTTGGAATTATCGAAGGAATCGAAGATTATAGGGGTGCACAGATGCAATCTGGCGAGAGTTGTGGAAACTAGGGTTGTGATTGTCCTCCTCGCCGCCCCCTACTAGCCTTTATATAGATAGGCTAGGTCGCGGGTAGCAGGTCGAGTCGGTTATAGATTAGGGTTCGTCTTATAGGAGTCAAATTCCAGTATATAGATGTGAGCACTTGACACGTCCATCAAGGCATGTTCATCATACCTGCAGGCACGGATATATTTCTGGTAGTGCGCACCAGATGTGTTGCCAGGCCTTATTCATGTCTTATCTTCACGCTGCAAGCGCGGCATCCGAAATTTTGTTCATCACGGAGATGATTCGGGTGGCCCAGGAGACGTGATATCTTTGTAGGGAAAATATGAGGCAGAGTTGCCGTAGCATTCAAGTGTGGATGTTATCGACACAAACTATGATGTACAAATAATCATATGGTGCACGGCCACCGCTCCCTATGGGAGTAACCCCTGATATCCTATTCGATTCGTAGACTCAAGTGGGGACTAAAAACATTTTGCGACTGTTGTCGTCTTTGGTTGCTTGTTTCGGTCGAATATGCTTCCAGCACTCCCTATGGGAGTAACCCGTAGTTCACAATCAAATCGTTAATTTTAGTGAATGCTCATACACCTGCATAAAAATTCTTTCGGGTACGCGGCCAGCGCTCCTGTTAGGAGTAGCCCCCGAGTGCTTGGTTGAGTCGAAGACTCGAGTAAGAACTAAAGTAGTCAAAATCTTCTTCTACTGAAATAGATGACGTCAGTGCTGACGATGTGATGACCTTAGTTGCCCGTGTGAGCGATTTTGAGGTGACGTGACGAGCGGTGGGTCCCACTTTCTAACTTCGATTTGACTGGGCGTGCGTAATCTTATGTTTTAACTGCGTATCCTCGATTTCCGCACATAATGGGAGTAGTGGGGGACGGTTCGTGGTTCACCCTCGCCATGTGTCGATGGCGATGTGCGCCACACGTTCAGTAGGGTTTTTGCTGGACGTTGGATGACACCTGCGAGGAGGTTAAGTAGCAGCGCAGCTTCGGTAATTTTCCCCATCTCTCTTCTTGCTCGTGCCTCCTTCGCCATTGTTGTGCTCTTTGCTTCCTTGCGCGCTTCCTCTTCGTGGCACTAGACCAGCTCCGTGTTTTCCCCAGTTACTTCCTCCACTCGCATCACCATCGAAAGATGGGCAAGAAGAAGGGAGGCGCCGCCGCTGGATCTGCGGCCAACATTGCCGCCACCAAGAAGAAGGGCGGCACCACCGCTGTGGGCACCAGTGCCGCCGGTGCTAGGAAGGAGAAGGGTGCGGGCACCCGCATCACCAACGAATCCTGGCGTGCATCCGTCATCAAATCTACCGAGCTGCATCTTCTTCGTCAAGATGGAGCTCTTCCACCTGCAAATGATGACTCACGGGTGCCTGCCGATGAGGTAATCACTCGTCCTCCACCGTGTTTCCGGGTGATGTTCCTTGCGTTCGTCATTCGAGGTCTCTCTCTTCCCCTGCATCCTTTCTTTAGGGGTCTTCTTTGTCTCTGTGGGCTCCAGCTGCACTAGTTGTTCCCAAATTCCATTATCCACATCTCTTGCTTCATCACACTTTGCGAGTGTTGGCTCGGAATCGAGCCACACTTTGGCCTCTTCAAGAGGTTTTTCAAGCTCAAACGTCAGTCGGTGTCTGGTTCGGTAGTCTATGATGTAGGAGGTTGCGAAATCCATGTCGAATCCTTTGCCGCCTACTTTGACATCAAGCTCACCGCGTCTGTCCAAGGGTGGAGAGACAAGTGGTTCTACGTCCGCGACCTGAAGGCCGACGGAGAGCACTACTGACTCGCCCCCTTCGACCCCGTGGCAACTTGTAAGAGGAGGTGTTCCTGGAAGAACATTGTGATGCCTGGCGAGTCCGAGGAAATGGAAGTGATGTATCAGCGCGTCTGCTACCTCGAAGGACGCATAGTCCATCCTATGTTTCGCTAGACTAGTGCTTGCGATGTCACTCGCATATCTGCCGAGGGCATTTCTGCGGGTGAGGTAGATAAGAGGTTGCGACTGGTGACCAAGTATACCGCCAAGGAGGATCTCCCTAGTGAATCAGTCGTGCCTCCTTTCGATGCCAACAACCTTCTGCCGGAGGTAGGGTTTTCTCCGAAGTAGTATTGTATTTGTTCGATTGGTTTCCAACTGCTTGAAATCTGTGCAGTTGTTTCTTCGGAATGCAGGACTAGAAAGTGTCTTCCAATTTTCCTGCTTGACCTGAAGGGGTTATCCCTCGCGAAGCATAGGAAGAGGACGAGTTGGAATCGACCGTCCCAATTGAAGAAGAGGAGGGAGCCCCCGAGTCTAGGAGCCACGACACTCACAAGCGCTCCCGCAGTGAGGATTCTGACTCTTCCTTGCCGACGATGCCGGAAGGTCCTTCTACTGCTGTAGAGGAGCCGATTCCGGCCGTGCCTGTGCGCGCCATGGCTCCTCCTGCTCGGAAGAAGCTGTGACTGCCGAAGGAGTCGTCGGATGACTCCTTTGACCTCGACAAATTCAACTGGTAAGCTTTTAATGTCCGCGAGTTTTTCTTGCTCTCTTTGAAGTTGCTTTTCCTGATGTGGTGCTGGGCACGTTTTGCAGTCAAGCGGTGTCGTCATCTTCTGATGACGTCCAATTTGTAAAAGAGTCCGGAGTCGCCGACTACAAGGCTAAGGAGGTGGTTGAACGATCTCCTTCTCCTCTAGTGGCGGCCCACTCCAGCGCCAATTCTTCGAGTTCCCCACATGCCGGGGAGCACCAGATGGTTGCCTGGATGACTGCGTGGCAGTCATCTTTGGAGTCCATGGAGGAACACGTGAGTGTCCCTTTTGCTATTTGGCAGTCGAATTTGTACTTTGGGTTGCCTCTGAATCTTTGCTTCCCTTGATGTAGCTCATTGTGAAGGAAGCTGCGTGCCTTGCAGAGCAAGTCCTTGTCATGGGTCGACATCATGCTCTGCTGGACAATCGCCACCGTGTTGTCAAAGGTTAGTTTTGGCTTTCTCTTTGTCTTCTTGAAATTTGTCAACTCGATTGGTGATACACCCTGTACTTTTGTAGGTGAGCACAATGAACTTCTCCGTCGCGTTACGTCCCTCGAGAACGGGCTTGCCGTGGCGGTGAAGAATCGCGACGAAGCAGTCGCAGCCCTGGAGGAATCGCGAAAGCGCGAAGAGGATTTGCGCTCTTCCACTACTGAAAGGGAGAAGTTGTTCAAAGAACAACTTTTCTCGATTGCCAAGGCCCTCTCAGGTAATTTTCAGTTTGATTTGCGTTTCTCCTTGTTTGATGTCATGTTGTTGTGTTAACACCTTGTGTATGCATATGCCGCCGGCCTGAGCTTTGACGCCCAGTCCCTGCGTTGTGCGGATGCGTTGGCTGGCGCCATTGCTATAGTCGAGGACTGCAGTGTTTCCCTTGTGGAGACGCTGGGGAAGGCCAAGGATGTGCTTAGTCGCCTCCGTGAGGACCTGACTCCCAAGGTTGGGTTAATCGACAATATTGTCGACCTAGTGGAATCCTTCTGACGAGTGTTTAACTCATCAATGCCCATTGTTATGGACTTGGGTTTTAGAGACGGAGGGAGCACTGGAGACATCTATCGGCTAGCAAACAAGCACACAGGAGACAAAGATTTACCCAGGTTCAGGCCTCGCAGAGGTCACTACTCCTGCTTGTCTGCTCGTGGAATTATCGAAGGAGTCGAAAGTTACAATGGTGCGTAGATGCAATCTGGCAAGGGTTGTGGAAACTAGGGTTGCGTGTGTGCTCCTCTCCTCCCCCTCCTAGCCTTTATATAGGGTAGCAGGTCGAGTCGGTTACAAGTTAGGGTTATTCCCTTTCAAACTTTCTATCTTTAGCTTCTTCTTGTTCTTCAAGCAATCGAGAGTCCGCAGGTTACTTGAGTCCTCTCATCCGGGCTCTGGCAACACCGTGGGCCTGTACGTATTTGGACCGTATATACCAAGCTCGAGTACCTGTAGGGTATACCCATGTTAGTAGCCCCCGAGTGTCCAGTGGAATCGCAGATTTGACTAGGGACTTTTTGAAGTCTTCGAGTGCTTGATTGAGTACATTCCGACTGCTTTTATTTGTGTCATAGGGATTGTTGATGTACGTGCCTAATATAACCGAAGTATCGGTATCAGTTAACCACCTTAGGGTAAAACAACGCAATCTACTCGAACTCGAGTCCCTGGACTCGAATCCGGAAAAGTGCTGGTGTAATTCGACTCAGGCCACGGAGGTCTTACAGGAGTCGAATTCCAGTTATACGGGTGTGAGCACTCGACGCGTCCGTCAAGGCATGTTCATCGTGCCTGTAGGCACGGATATATTTCTGGTAGTGTGCAGCTAAATGCGTTGCCAGGCCTTATTCAGGTCTTACCTTCAGGCTGTAAGCGTGGCATCCGAAATTTATCATCGCGGAGACGATTCAGGTGACCCAGGAGACATAGTCTCTTTGTAGGGAAATTATGAGGTGGTGTCGCCATAAGCTTCGAGTGCGGATGTTATCAACACACAGTTTTGTGTATAAACAATCAAAGGGTGCACGACCAGCGCTCCCTATGGGAGTAGCCCTGGAGTCCCTGGTTGAGTCGAAGACTCAGGCAGGGACTAAATAACTTTTGTGACTGCTATCGTCTTTTGCTTGTTTGTTTCAGTTGAATTTGTTTCCGACGCTCCCTATGGGAGTAACCCATGTCCATAGTCAAACCGTATTCCGAGTGGTTGGGTTTTTGTTTTTGATTGTCCTTGTTCCTGCAAAAAGAAAAGAAAATCGTAGGGTGCGCGGCCAGCGCTCCCTATGGGAGTAGCCCCCGAGTGCTTGGTGGAGTCGAAGACTCCAGCAAGGACTAAAGTAGTCGAATTTTTCCATTGCGTAGCTTTGATGACGTCAGTGTTGACGCTTGTATGACCTCAGTTACCCGCGTGAGCGAGTTTGACGGGACATGATGAGCGGTGGGTCCCACTTCCTGACTTTGATTTGACTGGACGTGCGTAATCTTTATTTTAACTGCGCCTCCTCGATTTCCGTGCGTAATGGGAGTAGTGGAGGGACGGTTCGCGCTTCCCCTTCTCCACGTGTCAAACACGATGTGTGCCACGCATCCAATAGGGTTTTTCTGAGCTGTTGGATTGCATCTTCCAGGGGTTAAGTAGCGACACTATGGCGGTAATTTCTCATCTGTGCTCTTTCTTCCTTGTTGCCATCGCCATTGCTTTTGCTCCTCTGCTTTCTCCTACGCCCGTCTCCTTCACGATGCTGGACCAGCTCCGCTCGTTCCCGAGCTACTTCCTTCGCTCACATCGCTGTCGTGCAATGAGGAAGAAGAAGGGAGGCATTGCCGCTGATTCCATGGACACTATTGCTGCGGCGAAGAAGAAGGGCGGCTCCACCGTTGTGGGGGCCAGCACCGCCGCCGGCGGGAAGAAGAAGGTCGCGGGCACCCGTGTTACAAATGGTGCGTGGCGCCCTTCCCTCATCAAGGCGTCTGATCTCCGTCTTCCTCGCCAAGACGTAGTGATCTCCGCAGCAGTCGCCGATGCGCGCGTCCCCAGCGGTGAGACCATTCCTGCTCGTCCCGCTGGTTTTTGAGTGATGTTTCTTGCATTCATCATTCGCGGTCTTTCCTTGCCTCTTCACCCCTTTCTTAGGGGTCTTCTTTGTTTCTATGGGCTCCAGCTCCATCAGCTATCCCCAAATTCGATCCTCCACATCTCCTGCTTCATCACTCTTTGCGAGTGTTGGCTCAGAATCGACCCACACTTTGTCCTTTTCAAGCGCATCTTTAAATTGAAGCGCCAGTCCGCATCTGGCTCTTTAGTTTACGACGTAGGTGGTTGCGGAATTCACGCTGACCCATCTGCCACCTACTTCAACATCAATCTCACGAAGTCCATCCAGGGAAACAAAGATGAGCACTTTGGACTCGCGCCCTTCGATCCCGCGACTCCATGCAAGAAGATGCGTTCCTGGAAGAACGTAGTTATGCCTGGCGAACTCGCGGAGGCAGACATGTTGTATCAACGCATCTACGACCTCGAGAGTCGCATAGGCAAAGAAGAGGGAGGTTGCGCCCTCATCCGAACTTGGCTACGTCATCGCGTCCAGCCCCTTCAAGCCAGAGTCCACCCCATGTTTCAATGGGCTGGCGCTGATGATGCCACTCGCGTGTCTGCCGATGGCATGTCCGCAAGTGAAGTGGACAAGAGGGTTCGACTGGTCACGAAGTACACTGGCAAGGATGTGCTTCCTAGTGAGACAGTTGTTCCTCCCTTTGATGCTTCGAATCCTCCTCCTGAGGTATAGTTATGCTACGCAGTAGCTTATTTTGTCGATTGCTTTTTCTATTGCTTCTTGTTTTTTGCTAATCTTTGTTGTCTATATGCAGGATTGGGCGGTGTCGCCTTATATGCCTCCTCTCCCTGAGGGGATTATTCCTCGCGAAGCTTTGGAAGAGGACGAGTCTGAGTCGACTGTCCCTTCTGATGTGCAAGAGGAAGCCCCCGAGTCCGAGAGTCCAGAAACTCGCAAGCGTTCGCGCATTCTGACGTGTCGTCTCCGTCAACTCCAAAAGGTACGGCCGTTGGCGCGGAGTCGCTAATTCCTGTCGTTCCTGTGAGGGCTGTGGCACCGTCTTCTCGCAAGAAGATGCGATTGCCTAAGGAATCTTCATCGGAGTCGGTGGAGGCGACGTTTGATTTTGACAAGTTTGACTGGTAAGTTTCGAGTTCATTTGTTCTTCTCTGTTTTTTTCTTGTTGTCTTTGCCCTAGAGTTTGCCCTTACTCAAGGTGGGTGTTGTCTTGTAGTCAAGAGGCGTCGTCATCTTCTGGCGATGTCGAGTTTTTGAAGGAATCAGGAGTCGCGACCTCAAGGGCCAAGCAAGAGGTCGAGCGTGCTCCTTCCCCTCCAGTGGCGGCCCACTCCAGGCACAATTCTTCCAGCTCTCCTCACGTAGGGGAGCATCGAATGGTTGCTCAGATGACGGTACAGCAAACATCTTCGGAGTCATTGGAGGACCATGTAAGTATAGCTTTTCTTCTTTTTAGTGTTGCAGTCGATGTTATCTATTGCCT
Organism: Avena sativa; assembly: GCA_916181665.1. Lineage (NCBI taxonomy): Eukaryota > Viridiplantae > Streptophyta > Magnoliopsida > Poales > Poaceae > Avena > Avena sativa. Next base: position 579,670,764 of record OV702287.1, read on the forward strand.
CCATTGATTCTTTGTTTATGCGACAGCTCCTTGTAAAGGAAGCCGCGCAACTAGCAGAGCAGGTGATGGCGATGGGCCGCCAGCATGCAATGCCGGAGACTCATCACCGCGTGGTTGAAAGTGAGTGTTCTACACTTATTCTTTTTCGTCTTCTCCTTTTGGTATAGTCGATTGATAATGAACTTTTGATTGCCGTGTAGCTGAACATAATACCTTACTGCGTAACATCGCCACCTTGGAGAAAACACTTGCCGCGGCTGTGAAGGGTCGCGACGAGGCAATCTCAGCTCGTGACGAGGCACAGAAGCGCGAAGAGGATTTGCGTGCCTCTTTTGCGGCCAGGGAAAACTTGTTCGAAGAGCAACTGTTCTCAATCGCCAAGGCTCTCTCAGGTACCTTTGCTTGTGGATATTGTTGTCCTTCTCTGCATCTAATGTTTTTGCTGGTGGCACTAAAGTTTTGGTCCATGTGTGGGTTCATGCACAGATGCTGGCGATTTGAGCTTTGACCCGCAGGCCCTTCGTCGCGATGACGCTCTGGCAGGCGCGGTGTCTGCAGTCGAGGACCGTTGCACCATCGTCCAAGATACACTTTCCAATGCCAAGGTCGCCCTCAGTCCCCTCTGGGAGGAGTTGATCCCGAAGGCGGAGCTGATCGATAATATGGACGAGCTGGTGGAGTCACTCGCCAGCGGTGTGCCTTCCACCTACAAGAACTCCCTCCGTGCGGCTGGCACGTCCATGTCACTCGCCATGGTGCAGGCCCACGGAGCCGAGATCGATCCATCCGCAGTGTCGAAGGCGATGCCTGTTGGCGCGGATGGTCAGCAGGTAGTCTTTGCTCCTTTTGCGACTGCCTGTGCCAAATATGGGCATCACTTGATAAATACCATTGCGAAGTACTCGGAGGAGCTCCAACGGGCTAAGAAGGTGGCGAAAGCTTCGGCCTCACGGGCCGGCGGAAAGTCAGTGGCGTATGACACTGCCACGGACATGATGAAGCCCCCGAAGCCGTCGAAGTCGAAGAAGCCAGCTGCTCCATAGTTAGCTTTTGTAATAGTTGATTAATTGTCCTTTTTGTTGAAGAACATGCCTGCTGGCGAGTGTGTCTGTTGATACTTATGCTGGTCTTGAATGCATATGTTCCTTTTTCCTTTGTGTTGATTTGATCACCTTATTTGCTTCTATCTTGACTTGTGGCAGGGTACATCAAGTGATCCTGTGAGGGGAACCCACGACTCGCCATCTCTTGATGATACCATGGCACCGCCGCGCTCTAGGGTAGAGGAGCTATCCTTGCTTTCGCGACTTCGTGATCACGTGAAGTAGCTAGAGCGTGAGTTGCCCGTGCTCCGCGGTAGCGCAGACGTGTGGAAGTCGAAGGCAGAAAAAGCCGCCGCCCGCGAGCAATATCTGCTTGGCGAGGTGACGTAGCTGGGCGACCAGTTCAAGTGTTAGTTTCCTTATTCTCATCTTTTCCTTTGTAGTCACTCACAGTGGTACATTGTACTCATGCTATTGGTGCTGCTTCGTGTAGTTGTTAGTGCGCACCATCCACAGGAGGAGAAGGATAGAATTCCCATTCGCCTTCATGATCTCACCCAGGAGCAACTTCAAGAGAGTGGATACTTCTAGGTAGATCATGATCGTGCGACTGCGCTGGCGACCCTGCAGGATCGTGCATCGCGAGTGTTGCTCTTTCTGAAGAAGTCGCTGTCGTGCTTGAAGAACATTTATCGGGCGATGTTGCTGGCTCTCCTTGCCAAATTTCAAGGTCTGTCCGCGGTTCGCGAGTGCGTGAGGAAACAATTGGTGGCTGGTGCCAAAGCTGCTCTCTCAATGGTGCGATTGCACAGGACTGACGTGGATGTTGCCGCCATTGCGTCTGGGCCGCCAGCACCGCCAGCGGGATCTGCTTGGAATATGGTGTCGCACTATCAGGCGGTGGATCGCCCAGCAGAGGAGATCGTCGACTTCTGCGAGGAACAAACCAACGTTCTTCTGCTACAATAGTAGCCTAGTTTGTATCCTGCACATAAGTGTACTTGTGTTATATATGTTATAGATAATTTATTGTCGAATGTGTATAAAGAGCTTTGTTAGCATGAGGTGCGTTGCACTATGCGAGTCCTTTTCGTTAGCCTGGCCATGCTTTATCTCAGTCCCTTGTCAACCTATTTGGTGCGTTGCAGCTGGATTGAGTTTGTGATAAGGCGTTCGATTGATGTGCCAGTTACTCAGGATATCGCGTTGTTGGTTCGAAGAACAGATGTGTACAGGGTGGCGTAGCCCCCGAGTACGTAAATTGACAAAGTAGAGGAGAACACAGAGTTTTGGGGCACTTAGCTTTTATTTATCCGAAGAATAGTGCGAGGTACAATGTGTGGCTAAGTAGCCTTGGCTGAGTAGCCTTATTTGCAATGTAAAAGTAAAAAACGACTAAGGGTAGAAGCATCGCAGCTGTGCGACGTTCCAGGGGTTGGAGTATGCGACTCCTGTCTCTAAATCTTGGAGGCGGTAGGCGCCACCTGGAATTACTTCTGTAATCACGTACGGTCCTTCCCAGGGGGACTCGAGCTTGAGATGCCCCTGCTGCTTCAGTCGTAGGACTAGGTCACCTTCGACGAAGGATCTGGGGCAAAGCCTTCTACTGTGGTAGTTGCGCAGGTTCTGCTGGTAGATCGTGGATCTTTCTGCGGTGATTTCTCTTGCTTCGTCAAGGAGGTCGATGGAGTCTTCGAGTGCAAGGGATGATTCTTGTTTGCTGTAAGTGACCACGCGCGGCGCCTTGTATCGTACTTCAGCAGGTACCACTGCCTCTGCTCCGTGCACCATAAAGAATGGCGTGTAGCCCGTGGCGCTGTTTGGAGTTGTACGTAGGCTCCAGAGTACGGATTGCAGTTCATCTGGCCAGCAACCCACGGCTTGTTCGAGTGGTCGTAGGAGTCGCTTCTTGATGCCGCTGCTGACGAGCCCGTTTGCTTTTTCCACCTGACCGTTGGTCTATGGATGCTCTACCGAGGCGTAGCTGATGTTGATCCCCAGGTTCTCACAGAATTCTTGGAACTCCTTGGATGTGAAGTTCGTCCCGTTGTCAGTGATGATGCTGTGCGGCACGCCAAAGCGGTAGACGATGGGCTCGAAGAACTTGATTGCGTTGTGCCCTGATTGGTTGGTCACCGGCATGGCCTCGGTCCACTTGGTGAATTTGTCGACTGCCACCAAGAGGTAGACGTAGCCTCCTCGTGAGGACCTTAGAAGCTTGCCGACCATGTCGAGCCCCCACTGTGCGAAGGGCCGGGCCAATGGAATTGGCCGTTGCTCTGCGCCTGGTACGTGTGGCTTGTCCGCGAACCGCTGGCAAGCATTGCATTTTTGGACTATGTCCTTGGCGTCGCGCATGGCTGTGGGCCAGTAAAATCCAGCTTGTAGAGCTTTGGCAACGAGGGCGCAACTGCCGGCGTGGTGCCCGCAGGTCCCTTCATGGATGTCGAGGAGAACTGCTCTTCCGTCGGCCATGGAAATGCATCGTTGTAGCACTCCTGTGATGCTGCATTTATACAGTTCGCCATTGATAATGGCGAATGCCTTGGAGTGCCGCACGATGTGCCGTGCATCTGTCGGATCGTCTGGTAGCCTCTTGCTGAGGAGGTACGTAATGTACGGCTGCGTCCAGGATTGCTCGATCATCATGACGCTCATTGGTCCCTCGAGTCCTGTGTCCAGCTCCAAGTCATCGAGTGACAATGGCTCATTGGGTGGCGTAGCCCCCGAGTCCATTGTTGCGCTTGTTTTTTTCTCTGCGGCCTTTGGCTTGATGGAGTGTTCGCATATGCGCTTGAGAAATACTCCAGGTGGTATGGGGGCGCAGGTAGAGCCTATGTTGGCGAGTGCGTCCGCCTCTTTGTTGCTTTCGCGACCTACGTGTCGCAGATCGCAACCATCGAAGTCTCCTTCAAGTGTATCGTAGAGGTCGCGGTACGCGATCATATTGTCGTTCAGCGCGTCGCAATCATGCATTGTTTGGTTGACGACCAACTTGGAGTCGCCATATATGATGAGCCTCTTGGTGCCGCAAGCTTTTGCCATCCTCATCCCATGCAACAGGGCCTCGTATTCAGCCTCGTTGTTTGAGGCTGTGAACTGCATTCGCAGGATATACTTCAGCTTGTCTCCTTGAGGTGATGTCAGTATGACACTTGCGCCTGCTCTGTCTTTCCGCTTGGACCCATCAAAGTGCATTGTCCAGAGGTAGGACATGGCTTGTCCGGGAGCTGGTTCTCCATCCAGTGCACGAGGAAGTCGGGGAGAACTTGCGACTTGATTGCGTCGCGTTTTTCATATGTGATGTCTCGTGGAGACAGCTCTATTCCCCAAAGCGCGACTCGCCCCGTGGCGTCGGGGTTATTGAGGATATGTCCCAACGGGGCGTCGTTGAATAACACGATTGGGTGTTCCTAGAAGTAGTGACGCAGTCGCCGGGCGGTCATAAAGACGCCGTACGCCAGCTTCTGGTAGTGCGGGTACCGCTGTTTTGTTGGCATGAGGACCTCGCTGAGGTAGTACACCGGGCGTTGTATGCCGTGGACCTTATTTTCCTCAGCTCGCTCGATAACGAGCACTGTGCTGACCACCTGGTTGGTGGCAGATATGTACAGCAACAGTGGTTCCCTTTCTCGTGTAGTCACCAGCACTATCGAAGTGGATAGCAGGCGCTTGAGATCTTCGAATGCTTCTTGCGCTTCATTGGTCCACTCGAATTTTTCAGCTTTGCGGAGGAGCTGGTAGAAGGGCAGTGCCTTTTCACCCATCCGACTGATAAATCGACTGAGGGTCGTGATTCATCCGGCCAGTTGCTAGACGCCTCTTATGTTCTTCGGCTTCTCCATGGCCAGTATGGCTTTTATCTTCTTTTGGTTCGCCCCAATTCCCCTCGCCGAGATGAGATACCCGAGTAGCTGCCCAGATGGTACGCCGAAGGCGCATTTGTCCGGATTGAGCTTGATCCGGTAGCGATCGAGGTTGGCGAAGGTTTCACGCAAATCGTTGATTAGAGAGGCTTCCTCCTTGGTCTTGATTACTATGTCATCGACATAGACTTGCATGTTGCAACCCAGTTGTTCCTTGAGGCAAGCCTGCATGCACTGCTGGTAGCTGGCTCCCGCATTTTTTAGCCCGAAGGGCATTGTGTTGTAGCAGAACACACCAAAGGGCGTTGTAAACGCTATTTTCTCCTGATCTAACTCCTTCATTCGAATTTGATTATAGCCTGAGTAGGCATCGAGGAAGCAGAGGCGCTCGCATCCCGCGGTCGAGTCGATGATCTGGTCGATCCGTGGCAGTAGGAAGTGATCCTTTGGGCAGTGCTTGTTCAGAGAAGTGAAGTCCACGCACATCCGCAGGATATCCGTGTCCTTTTTTGGTACCAGCATCGTGTTGGCGAGCCAAGTGCTTTCCTTGATTTCGCGTATGAACTTGGCCTCAAGGAGTCTGTTGATCTCCATTCCAACTGCCTGCGCTCGTAGCTCAGACAATCGCCTAATTTTTTGCTTGACTGGCCTTGCGTCGGTGTTGACGTTGAGTGCGTGCTGAGCGAATTCCCTGGGAAAACCTGGCATGTCCGCAGGACACCAGGCAAAAATTTCCCAGTGCTCACGGAGGAATTCGACAAGCGCAAGTTCCTATGCGGGACTCAAGTTGTTGGCGATGAGGGCCGTCTTGGCAGGATCCGATGGATGGACCTGTACTTTCTTTGTGTGCACAGATGAGTCGAAGGAGAGATCAGGTGAGCTTGGCCTACTCAGGGGAGGCAGACTGTTGTCTGTCATCTCTTTCAATCTTGCGAGTTCCTCCTGCATGCCGAAGGACTGGGAGATTCTGTTGAATTCCCTGTCGCAACTGTCAGATCGCTCAAAGCTCCCATTGATCATTATGATGCCGTTGGGACCTGGCATTTTCATTTGTAGGTAGGCGTAGTGGGGCACTGCCATGAACCTAGCAAATGCGACGCGCCCGAGGATGCAATGGTATTGTGAGGGCCAGTCGACCACCTCAAAGTCGATGCGCTCGCGCCGGAAGTTCTTTGGCGTGTCGAAGATGATGTCGAGGTTGATTTTTCCCAAGGGGTATACACCTTTCCGTGGGACGATGCCGTGGAACGTTGTGTCTGATGCCTCCAGGCAGGTTAGAGGGATCCTCATCGCTTGCAAGGTACTCGCGAATATGAGGTTGATGCCGCTTCCGCCATCCATGAAGACGTGACTCATGTCGAAGCCTCCAATTTGCGCCTCGAGTACGAGGGGGCAATGACCTGGGCTAGGTATCTGAGGCGGGTGGTCGCGTTTGTCGAAGGTGATGCACGACTCGCTTCCACTGAGGTACTCAGTGGTGGAGGGTGGCGAGTGCGTGGCCAAGTTGATTTGGTGAGTGATGGCCTTCTGCACCCTATTGGAGGGGCGCCCATTTTGAATCGTCATGGTACCCATGGCCCGTGGGTACGGTTCGCCCCCGTGGTGCTGGTCCGGTGCGGATCCGTTCGGGGGTGGCCCAGGTGGTGGTGGTGGTGCGCCATGTGCCATGGCGCCTGGAGCGGCTCCATAGCCTCTTTCGACTGCATTACGGTTCATCCGAACCAATCCCTCGTGCAGCTTGAGGAACTCGCAGCAGTCTTTGAGGAGGTGGCTAGACTTTCTCTTGTCGTCATGCTTGTCGATGTAGAAGTGTACCGTGCATGGCCCGGATAGTTTGTCCTCGATGGAGGTCACGGGTGCCTCATCGCGAGTGCGGCGTTGCCATACTTGCGTGGTTTTCCCGGAGTCGCGTTATCCGCTGCTACGGTATCCGTTGTTGCGGTTATCATCGCGTCTATCGACATAGCCGGCTGCGACCTTGTTGACGTCGTCGCGGTCATCATAGATGCGCATGCGGCGCTTGCCTCGGCGGTCGTGTATGCGTTCGAGTTCTACCTCCTCGTCAGAGTGAGCGCGATTCTTTACTGAATCTTCTCCATCGGCCCACCGATTCGCGATCTCCATCAGGTGGTCGATGGTCTAGGGCTTTGAGCGGCCCAGCTCCTCCCTGAGCTCTAGGCGGCGGACACCACCGTTGAATGCATCAATCATGCGGTCTTCCGAGATGTTTTCCGCGGAGTTCTTGATGATGGACCACCTTTGGATGTAGGAGCGCAGCGATTTGCCAGATCTTTGTTGGCAGCATCTCAGCTCTTCGATTGATGTGGGCTGTTTGTACGTGCCCTTAAACTTGCGCACGAAGCTGTAGACCAGCTCATCCCAACTGCGAATGGATCCGCGTGGGAGGTTATTGAGTCATGCTCGGGCGGCGCCCTCCAGCTGTAGCTGCAAGCATTGCATGGCAGTGCTTCGACTGCCTCCGTGGAGTCTAACGGAGGATATGTGATCCTCCAGCCAGATCTTGGGGTCCTGTAGACCGTCAAATTTCGGGTTTTCCGATGGGAGTTTAAATCCTTTAGGCATTCGCTTTTGCCTAATTGATCTGCTGAAGCATCTTGCGCCGCAGAGCTCCCCGTCTTCTTATTCTATGTCAGTCGACCGAGCACATCGTGCCCTTGATTTGTCGATCTTGCGCTGCGTGAGATCGTCGCGTGCATCATAGTCACGGTCGTGTCGCTGTGAGCGGCGGCGCCGAGATAGGTCGTGACTGTCATCGCTGGATGAGGGCGAGGAGAGGCGCTTTGCTAGCACCTTGCCCTTTTTTGGGTCTGGTGTTGGCTCCTTGTCGAGGGCGGCCTCGATTAATCCCAAACCTGCGATCGTAGATTGGTGCATGACAGTTCGGGGATCTCCAGCTGGCGGCTGGTTATTGAGGAGGTACATGGTGGCTGCTATCACCGCAGCCTGTGGCGTCCTAGGGACCATGTTGCCTCTCGTGTCGACTGTCATAGAGCCGAAGTCGAGGACTTTCGCGGCTTCTATGCGCTCTTGTTCGGTAAGATGAGCCATCCGCGATTGCCTCTTCTTGGAGAGGTACTCGTTGCCTCTTGAGGAGGATCCTCCGTAGGAGGAGAGCCTAGCGCGACGAAGGCTCGATTCGTCTTCTGCCTTTTTACGCGCCACAAGTTGCACGATTGTTTGCAGTTGGCGCTTGAATTCTTCTTTCAAGAGCCAGTGATAGCCCATCAGCAGTTCCTGCGGGGATCCAAACTGTAGAGGTGTACCCCGTAAGGCCTCGCGGCAGCGATCCCACTCTTGCTCGTTGAGCTTGATTACGACGCATTCGCCGGTTTGCTCATTGATTATGCTGGGAGGTTCGACTGCCCCTCCGTTGTTGACGGGAGCACGATTGCTGCCATTACTGCCATTGCCACTGTTGCCACCGTTGCCGGCGTTGGGTGGGTTGGTGCCATTATCGGTGTTGCCACTGTTGTCGCGATTGGCGGAGGTTTCGCCTGCGTTGATGACGGTGCACATGAAGTGATTGGGGAAGCTGTTGCTTCCACAACTTTTAGATCCGGAACCGTAGGTTCCATCTTTAGTGGCCAGATCCCTTAGATCAGAATCGTGCCTGTTGTCGCTGATCGTGTTCTCGACTGCCACCGGGGCGTTGAGCTCGCTGAGGGTGCCGATCGATGGAGGGAACCATGATGCCGGGGCAATTGCAGGTGCAGTCGGCTGATCAGGCATGCGAAGCGTGCCCATCTGACCAACTTGGAAGCGGAAGCTCCCAATCGCCAGGCTGATTCCGTCGCCCACGGACTCAAAGGGCCGGCGAGTGGCCGGCGTGTGGACGGTGAAGTCGAAGGCGCCGAAGAGCTGGTGAATCTCCGCTGTTGTGGAGTTGTAGATCGCAGTTGATGGGGCCGAAGAAGCCACAACATCAGCACTCCCAATTCCCACAAGCGGCGCCAATTGACGAGGGTTTAACGCATCAATGCCCGTTGTTATGGACTTGGGTTTTGAAGAAGGAGGGAGCGCTGGAGACATCTATCGGCTAGAAAACAAGCACACATGGGACAAAGATTTACCCAGGTTCAGGCCTCATAGAGGTCCCTACTCCTGCTTGTCTGCTCGTGGAATTGTCGAAGGAGTCGAAAGTTACAATGGTGCGCAGATGCAATCTGGCAAGGGTTGTGGAAAGTAGAGTTGCGTGTGTGCTCCTCGCTGCCCCCTCCTAGCCTTTATATATATAGGCTAGGTCTCGGGTAGCAGGTCGAGTCGGTTACAAGTTAGGGTTTTTCCCTTTCAAACTTTCTATCTTTAGCTTCTTCTTGTTCTTCAAGCAATCGAGAGTCCACAGGTTACTCGAGTCCTTTCATCCGGGCCCTAGCGACACCGTGGGCCTGTACGTATTTGGACCGTATATACCAAGCTCGAGTACCTGTAGGGTACACCCATGTCACCTTCGCTGGAGGTATTCCTACGGAATTCAGGAACTCTCACCGGTCTGTCGGTGCCACCATGGCACTCGCGATGGTGCAAGCCCATGGCGTGGAGTTGGATCCCGCCGCGATCTTCGAGGCGATGCCTATCGATGCCGGAGGCCAGCAGGCAGTGTTAGCTCCCTTCGCTAGTAGCTAGACTAAATACGGTTCTCACCTTATTGAGACGATCGCCAAATACTCTGAGGGGCGGCGGCGAGCGAAGGCGGCGAAGGCCGCGGCATCTAGGGCTACCACCGGCAAGTCCGTGGCGTCGGAGACTGCCACGGATGCAATGGAGCCCCTGAAGTCAAAGTCGAAGTCGAAGAAGCAAAATGCTCCCTAGTCTTCATGTCTAATAGCTGTAGCTTAGCCTTTTGTCTGAACTGTCCTTTTGTGTGGGGGTGTTCCCTTGACATTTTATAAAGTTTGACTGCAGTTCTTTGTTTATCGATGTGTGATGAGTCTCATTTGCCTCTTGTCTGATTGTACCTAGGGTCCATCAGGTGGTCCTCGTGATTCTCCTCCTACCGACGAAACCACGGTGCAGCCCCATTCAAAGGTGGGGGAATTGTCATTGCTTTCATGACTGCACAATGGCATTAAGCAATTAGAGCATGAGTTTCCCATCATCTGTGGTAGTGCGGATGTGTGGAAGTCGAAGGCGGAGAAGGCCACTGCCTGCAAGAAGTATCTCTTGGAGGAAGTGGTGCAATTGAATGAACAGTTTAAATGTTAGATTTCTACCTTCTCATCTTTTCTTTTGGTCAGTCGCGGCGATGCCTTGTCTTCATACTTTGCTGCTTGCTTGGTGTAGTTATTAGCGCTCGTCATCCGCAGGATGAAAAAGACCGGGTGGCCACAGGAGCAGCTGCAGGCGAGTGGGTATTTTTGGGTGGACCACGACCATGCAATTGTGTTGGCGACCCTGCATGATTGTTCTTCTTGAGTGCTTCAGTGCTTGAAGAAGGCGTTGGCGTTCCCCAAGCACATTTACCAGACGATGTTTCCTCTGGATGTTGTCCCTTCAAGCCTGTTGGCCCTTTTCGCAAAGTTTCAAGATATAAGCGCGGTACACGAGTGTGTGCGGCAGTAGCTAGTTGCTGGTGCCAAGGCTGCCTTGTCGATGGTGCGACTGCATTGGCCAGCTGCGGACATGGCATCCGTTGCTGCTCGAGCGCCGCCTCCGCCAGAAGGGATGACCTAGAACATGGTGCCGAACTACCAGGCGGTTGATCAGCCGGCAGAGGACATTGTTGACTTCTTTGAAGAGCAAACGAATGTTCATCTTCTGTAGCTGTACCGTAGTTTGTATCCTGCACATAGATGTATGAGTGTTGTAAAGTTTGTATGATTGTGTTGGGTGTATATAGTACCCATTGATATGTGAAGAGCTTGCTAGCTTGGGTATTTGTCGAGTGTATTGTACTCCGCAGTTCCTTTTCATTAGCCTGACTTGTGTTTATGTCAGCACCTTGCTAACCTGATAGGTGCGTTGCAACTGGGTTAGTGTTTGTCAAGGGTTCGATTGGTGTTGTGTCAGCTACTCAGGATACCGTGATTTGTACGTAGAACGAAAGTGTAAAGGGTGGCGCAGCCTCCGAGTGATAAAATTGCAAGAAAATAAGGAAAAACACAGAGTTTAGGGCAAGAAAATAAGGAAAATCACGTAAGGTCCTTCCCAAGGAGACTCGAGCTTGAGATTCCCTTGTTGCTTCAGTCTCAGGCCAGGTCTCCTTCAGCGAAGGATCTGGGGCGTAGCCTTCTGCTGTGGTAGTTGAGGAGGCTCTGCTGGTAGATCGTTGATCTCTCCGCTGCTATCTCGCGAGCTTCGTCGAGGAGGTCGACAGAGTCTTCGATTGCCAGAGTTGACACCTTCTCGCTGTATGTGACCACCCGTGGGGCTTTGTAGCGCACTTCTACGGGTAGCACCGCCTCAGCACCGTGCACCATGAAGAACGGAGTATAGCCCGTGGCGCTGTTTGGAGTTGTGCGTAGGCTCCAATGTACGGATTGCTACTCGTCTGGCCAGCATCTAGCGGCTTGTTCGAGTGGCCGGAGGAGTCGTTTCTTGATTCCACCGCAGACGAGGCCGTTGGCCTTTTTGAATTGACCGTTGGTCTATGGGTGAGCCACCGAGGCATAGCTTATGTTGATTCCTAGGTTTTCGCAGAATTCCTGGAACTCCTTAGAGGTGAAGTTTGTCCCATTGTCTGTGATGATGCTATGTGGCACTCCAAAGCGGTAGACAATGGACTCGAAGAACTTGACTGCGCTGGCTCCTGATTGATTCGTCACCGGCATGGCCTTGATCCACTTGGTGAATTTGTCGACTGCGACCAAGAGGTAGACGTAACCTCCCCGCGAGGACTTTGGGAGCTTGCCGACCATGTCGAGTCCCCATTGCACGAAGGGCCAAGCCAACGGTATTCGCTAGAGTTCCACGCCAGGTGTGTGTGGTTTGTCTGCGAATCGCTGCCAAGCATTGCAGCGCTGGACGATGTCCTTGGCGTCGTGCATGGCCGTAGGCTAGTAGAATCCAGCTCGTAGAGCTTTGGCAATGAGGGTGCGACTGCCAGCATGGTGCCCGTAAGTGCCTTCATGGATGTAGAGGAGGACGACCCTTCCGTCCCTATTAGAGACACACCGTTGAAGTACTCTTGTGATGCTGCGCTTGTACAGTTCATCGTTGATGAGGGTGAATGCCTTGGATCGTCGCGCAATGTGTCGCGCATCAGTCAGGTCATCTGGCAGCCTCTTGCTGAGTAGGTATGTGATGTAGGGTTGTGTCCAAGATGGTTCGATCATCATGAACCCCATTGGTCCTTCGAGTCCTGTATTGAGCTCCGTGTTGTCGAGTGCCATTGGCTCGTTGAGTGGCGTAACCCCCGAGTCCGTTGATGTAATTGTTTTCTTCTTTAGAGCCTTGGGCTTTATGGAGCGCTCGTAGATGCGCTCAAGAAATACCCCAGGTGGTATGGGGGAGCAGGTGGAGCCAATATTGGTGAGTAGATCCGCCTCTTCATTGCTTTCAAGGCCCACATGTCGCAGCTCGTAGCCATCGAAGTCCCCTTCGAGTGTGTCGTAGAGGTCGCGGTAGGCGATCATGTTGTCGCACTCGTGCATCGTTTGGTTGACCACCAGTTTGGAGTCGCTGTAGATAATGAGCCTCTTGGCACCATAGGCTTTTGCCATTCACATCCCATGGATTAAGGCTTCCTATTCAGCTTCCTTATTGGAGGCGGTGAACTGCATTCGCAGAATATATTTCATCTTGTCTCCTTGGGGCAATGTCAGTATGACACCTGTGCCAGCTCCGTCCTTTCGCTTGGATCCGTCGAAGTGCGTTATCCAAAGATAGGACATGTCTGGCTTGTCGGGGAGCTGGTTCTCCATCCAGTGCACGAGGAAATCCGGGAGAACTTGTTCGCGTCGCGCTTCTCATATGTGATGTCTCGTGGAGACAGTTCGATTGCCTAGAGCACGACCCATTCGGTGGCGTCGGGATTATTGAGTATATGCCCGAGTGGGGCATCGTTTAACACCACGATTGGGTGCTCCTGGAAGTAGTGGCGCAGTCGCCTGGCTGTCATGAAGACGCCATAGGCCAGCTTCTGGTAGTGTGGGTTGATGACCCACAAGTATAGGGGGTGTATCGCAATATTTTCGATAAGTAAGAGTGTCGATCCCAACGAGGAGCAGAAGGTGTTGGATAGTGTTATGGATCATGAATTCTCTGCAAATACTTAGCAAACGGATTTTTAGGCGTTTTCGATAAAGCAAGTAAACAAAGTACGAGTAAATAACAGACAGTAGGAATAAATGCAGCAAGTGGCCCAATCCTTTATGCAACAAAGGACAAGCCGGTTGTATTACTTAAGATGACCAAACTTTCTCGAGGACACATGGGAATACTGTCAAGTGCTTTCGCTTCATATAGTTGATTAATCTTCTCTAGCTGGCTAAGTGTTGTGTGGGTGAACCTGTGATAATGTACCGCCCCATCCAAGACTAATACATACTTGTGATTATACCCCTTGCAAACATCCGTAAGTAAAAGAAAGTAATTAAGGTAGAAACCTAACCACAACTTTAAACTCTAAGACCCTTACGTCCCTTGTGCAATGGTTTCCTAACGGGGTTTCAGGTTTCTGTCACTCTCGCAACCCCTACGATTAGTAGCCAAATACACAATGCATACCCTAGGCCCATATAGGTGAAGTGTCATGTAGTCGACGTTCACATGACACCACTAGAAGAAGTACACCACAACTTAAATAACAATCTATTGAATCTTTCTCAACGCAACTCCACTACTAACAACAAGACTTCTCCCATGTCCTCAAGAACAAAACGAACTACTCACAAGACATCATATGGATCATGATCAGAGATGGAATAATGATGTATAACAATCTGAACATAAACAATAATTCAATGGTTCACTCAATAGCATCAACTACAAAGAGTAATCAACACCGGGAAAGTTTCCCCTATGAACTATGCAAGATTCAACTCAATTGTTACAGAAATATGGAGATGGTGATGAGGGTTCTGATGTTGATGATGGTGGTGATGATGATGATGATGATCCCGATGAAGTCCAGCTTGATGGTGGTGTCGATGGTGATGGTCTCCCCTCTCCGAGAAGGAATTCCCCCGGCAGAAATTTGTCTGCCGGAGAGATCTTTCTCTCTCGGTGTTTTCCGCCCCGCAGATGCGGTAGAATCTTTCTGTGGTTGCTCCCCGAGTCTTAGGGTTTCGGGAGGATGATATACACCAGAGGGGAGAGGCTGGAGTGGGCTAGGGTGGCCACACCACCCCCAGGCGCGGCCTAGGGCTGCCCGCGCCATGGGGTGGTGTGGGCCCCCTGTGGCCCATCTCCACTCCATCTTCTGGCATCCTTAGTCTTCTGGAAAAATTGGATTTTTCGTATATTTTCCTGTATTTTCTGTTCTTCGCGAATTTTGCCTCTAAACAGCACCTTTTCCATCAGAATCCTGACTGCAGCGGTCCATGCTCCAAAAGTCATCAACCATGCAAAAACAGATGAAAAAACATAAGTATCACCCCTCAATACGAAATATATCAATGAATAGTAGTGAATTAAGACATAGAATAGTGATGCAAAATTGACGTATTGTCCCCAAGCGAAACTGAGCTCAATAAACATGGCCTCAGGTTTATGGAGTGAAGAGTCGATAAAATAATACGGACAAGAAGCATCACAGTCATCAAATACATAGATCATAATAGAAGACAACTCACTATTATACAACTCCACTTGCAATGAATAAAGGAAACACAATAAAGATACATAAAGTGAATCGTAATTGGTAATGGCAAACTTAGCTCTTGGTCGAAGAATATTTGATAATTTGCTGGAGTTCACAAATAGCTGGCTTTTCAATGATAGCTTTCAAAGTAGTAAACTTCAAGATAAGAGCAACCTGCAAAGCAAGCAACATAAGAAACATGATTGCATAAATCATCGTATGAATGAATGAAACACATCAACTCAAAATACCTGCTGAGAAAGAAGGGAATAGGTTTACTGACTCAACTACAAAGTAAAAGAAAGGCCCTTCGCAGAGAGAGGAAGCAGGGATTGCAAGTCTCATAAAGAGCTCCCAAAAATTATGATACTTACTAGCTTTCAGCTCTCATTGCCCCTATCATAGGCATCTTTAGGTGATTAAGGTTAAAGTGATCAAAAATGAGGATATGCATTGATAGGTTGTAAGTTGAGAATCTCATGTCCCTTGAATACGAGGGCCGCTCCTCATGCTACTCAAGTTTAGTCACCCGGAAGTTCTTGTCATCGTAAGCATATGTGTATCATTGAGAACCGCCAACGGGGTACCCCTTGCCCGATGATATGGAAGAATCCTCATATCAAAATGACAAGGCAAGCAGACAACAAGTATCTCAGCAATCTTCTTATTTACCATGGGAATATGGTGCATTTTTCTCTCTTTCCTCTTTTCATAATATCTCTCTTTTTTTCTCTTTTCTCAATCTCTATCTCTTTTTTTATAAGAAGAATGCTTCATTGATACTCGTTATGGTTACGCTGCAGGTTTCCACCATGTCTGCATGGATTAGACCAGCGGCCCAGGCGTTTTCTCTAACATACATGCATAACTCCATGGACTTACAAGCTCCCCTTTCATTTCATACCGACGACATCCATAGACAAAAGAACATGATATCAACTAGGTACAAAGTACCAGTGCAATGTTGAAAGCGTTCCCCATGACAACATGGTTCTGCTAATTCTCAACTCACAAAGTGCAAGCATATACGCAACATAGGTGAGCACAATGGTTCAAGCTTATTAACTGCAAGAAAGTAAAGTGTGCCATCAAGTTCGTGAGAGCTTTAATCACTAATTTTCACATAAAAAGTTTAATTTGGGAGGTAGATAAAACAAGAATTTACTTGGAATAGCAATAATGCTACTAGGTAGGTATGGTGGACACAAATGGCATGGGTTTTGGTTTAAAGGAGGTGGATGCACGAGAAGAATACCCTCTCAGTACAGGTTTTTGGCTAGCAAGGCTGGGTAGCAAGTACAAGAGTCGAAGGAAACAACCAAACATACAAATGATAAAGACAAACATGCAATCTTCCTTGGAAGCACAAAAGATCTTAACTAGAGAATACTAGACTTATGAGCAAATCAAGAAAGAAATATGATGAAATTATTTTTCTTTAGAGTACTTATGTCTTTTTCTTTTCAACTCTCAAAAAGGTGTTGCTACTGACCGAGCCAGGTTTGCCAAAACCAACTAAATTAACTCAATGATCCCAAAGTGATACCAATACTAACAACAAGATCAATCATATAACCACGAATTGAAAACTAAAATAAGCTATGCAAAAGAGTGAATGATAGAACTTCTCATTATTAAACTATAATGGCAACTCACACCAAGGGATACATATCTAACGAGAGAGGGGACACTTCCATAATGCAAACCATACTACATAATAACTCCTCTATTCATGATATGACTCTACTAATAAGGTAAAAAGATAGAAGATAGTGATATGATACTGCGGCACTCCCCCAAGCTTGGAACAAACCAAGGGGATGCCAAACCTGATGACGAATTACTCCTTAGGTGGTGGTGGTGTCTTCTCATCTTCGTCCGTCTTCCAGGGTAAAGGCTTCCCATCAACAAAGGACATCGTGGTTTCCAACATCCTGAAACTTGCAGCAGCACTTATGAGTTTAAATCTAGCCTCATACTCACAGTTTTGATTTTAGACGTCATAGAACTATGCTTGCAGTTCGTTGGTTGTTTGGCAGAGTGAGAGGACTTCGTCTTTGAGTTTAGCAGTCTCCTTTTGGTGCTCGGTGATGAGTTTGGAACATACCTTATGGATGATATCCACTTCGCGCTCCGCCATCTTCTTGTACCTAAAGACTTCTTATTCCAATGCTTCCATCCTGTCCTCCAGACTTCCTTCACCTCTAGGGCCTTGAACCTCTTTAATCCAAACCTCCCCACCTTCGAGCAATAACTCCTTGGGATTAATCTTCAATTCTCTCATGTATGGGTTGATGATATCTTCCAAGGAATCTCCCTTAACTGATCCAGTGGAAGACATTGAGGCTACAAATCTTAGATTTTACCTGGCAGAAACAGATCAAAACAAAAACACGACGAAAACACTATATACGGACCTCGGGGGATCCGGGGGGGTTATATATTACGAAGTTTCATATCAAAAGGAAGGTACTGGGAGAAAACGAGTCGGAGGCGGAGTCCTGGGTGGCCTCACCACCTAGTGGCATGGCCAGGGGAGGGCCCGCACCACAGGGTGGTGTGAGCCACCCTGGCTCCGTTTCCGTCCCTTTTTCGCTTCGTAGCTTTCCTTATTGACTGAAAACTGCAAAAATATAGTATGATTGTATTTTCGCGGATCTTTTTTACCAGAACTGTTACCTAGTTGGAAACGGACTCTGCAGGTCTCTGAATTTGGTATTTAGTGGATCCTTTCGGAGTCACCACTTGAATAAAATCAATATCTTCATCTTCATACACTTATTACTTGAGTCAGAAAACCTTTCTCTTCCTTATTGCATCATTATCTCCACTTCCTGGAAATTTCTTTCACACAATTCTCATTAGCAACATTAGTATAAGTGAAGTGACAAAACCTTTTGAGTTCAATTTTCAACTGAAAACCATCAAAACAAAAGCTACTGTAGCAACTCCTTCCGAAAGCCCAAAAAGAATTCAAAAAGGAAATCGAATAAAGAAGCAAATGCAAGATTGGCAAAATCTGTCAAAACAGACCAGCAGGTAAAGATCAAATTTTTCGAAAATCTTGTGTTGCTCAAATCAAAAATTGCAAAACTAACGAAAGTTAAATAACAACCTGGGGCCGAAGCATAAAACATTTCAGCTCAATCCGACGTACATAGATCTCTCACGAATTTTTACGATGAAGCACAAAAATCTGTTTCGGGACAGCAACTTCCCCAAATATTACTTCTCTCTCATTAGAGGTTGATCTTGACGCAAAAACCAAACAAAACGGATAAGGAGCGGTTATTACCGAAGTAATAACTTCTAAGACTCATAGAAACAAAAAACAAACTGAAAGCAAAAACAAATTGGGTTGTCTCCCAAAAAGCTCTTTCTTTATAGCCATTAAGATGGGCATTATAATTTTGAAGAAGCTCTCATAGGAATATGAATTGTAGCGAAAGAGAGCATTAAGAAGCAAAAACACACACATTTAAGTCTAACCCACTTCCTATGCAAGGGAATTTTGTAAACAAACAAGTTATTGAAACCAAAGGCAACTTGCATAAGAAGGCAAAGAAGCGCAATATATAAACTTTCAGCATAAAACGGGGAAACTTGATATTATTGAGATGCATAAGAACACTTTCCCTCTCTCATAATAACTTCCAGTATCATGCATAAACTTAACAATAAAGCTATCACAAGGACCATCATAGCAATGATCACTTATTCTAATAGAAAACACGGGAATACTAGCTCTCATAACACCACTTTGCGAAACAATATTAGAGGTATCCTTACAAAGGATAGGGTGTCCCTCTTAATCATACTTGGTGACAAAGTCTTTCACACTTGCTATTATAGGTTCATCAACCATTTGTTTATCAGGTTCAACAGCTTTATTCATACTTTCATTAACCATACTAGCTATCATAGAATGTTCCTTTACCTTAACTAGGAAAGGCATTTTCTCAATATAAGGTTTAGGTAAGACATGATTAGCAGTATAAACTTCAGTATTTCTTGTAGGAACACTCTTAGCAACATCTTTATAAGGTTCATGATACTTATTCCACTTCTTTTTAGGCACTTCAATGTAGGAAGCAAAAGCCTTAAAATAAGAAGCAATAGCTTGAGAGTCTAGACCATAAGCATTTTTAATATTTTGAAAGTCATCAGTTCCCATAAAAGATTCAATGCATTCATAATCATAATTTATACCTGACTTTCTACCTTTATCATTCTCCCGAGCTTCAACATTGTCTTGAATACGGTCTAGAAGATCCCATTTAGCTTCTTCTTCTTCCATGCGAGTGAATGATCTAGCACAAGAAGCATCCAATAAATCTTTATCATGTAGAGGGAGCCTTGCATAAAAGTTGTTGATAATAATATTGTTGGGGACCTCATGAATGGGACATTTGAGCATCAGTAACTTCAATCTCCCCCAAGCTTGAGATGTACTCTCTCCATCAAGAGGCCAAAAGTTGTATATTTGATTCCGATCTTTATGAATCTCACTAGGAGGATAAAACTTTGAATAAAAGAGAGGCACTATTTCCTCCCATTCCAGAGCTTGACCATTCTTCAGCAGCTTATACCATTCCTCAGCTCTTCCTTTCAGCGATAATAAGAATAACTTCTTCTTAACTTGATCTGTATTAATACCTGCACACTTGAACAACCCGCATAATTCGTGTATAAAGAGTAAATGATCACCGGGATGGACAGTTCCATCCCCAACATAGTAGTTATCCATAACACGATCAATAATTCATGTAGGTATTTTGAAAACATCATTCTCAGCAGGTGGTGTCTTATCTACTACCTTAGCAATGGTAGTAGCATTACCAAATAAGAAACTCAACGAATTATCCATAACGAAAATAAAGCAACTAGCAGAAGTAAACAATACTCACAGTATAAGTTTCCTTTACCAGTTCCACTCTCCAATAGCGCTTCACTCCCCGGCAACGGCGCCAGAAAATAGTCTTCATGACCCACAAGTATAGGGAGTGTAACGCTGTATTTTCGATAAGTAAGAGTGTCGAACCCAACAGGGAGCAGAAGGTGCTGGCTAGTGGTATGGATCAGGAATTCTCTGCAAATACTTAGCAAACGGATTTTTAGGGGTTTTCGATAAAGCAAGTAAACAAAGTACGAGTAAATAAAAGACAGTAGGAATAAATGCAGCAAGTGGCCCAATTCTTTCTGCAGCAAAGGACAAGCGGGTTGTATTACTTAAGATGACCAAATGTTCTCGAGGACACATGGGAATACTGTCAAGTGCTTTCGCTTCATATAGCTGATTAATCTTCTCTAGCTTGCTAAGTGTTGTGTGGGTGAACCTATGCTAATGTATCGCCCCATCCAAGACTAATACATACTTGTGATTATACCCATTGCAAACATCCGTAAGTACAAGAAAGTAATTAAGGTAGAAACCTAACCACAGCTTTAAACTCTAAGACGCTTACGTCCCTTGTGCAATGGTTTCCTAACGGGGGTTCAGGTTTCTGTCACTCTGGCAACCCCTATGATTAGTAGCCAAATACACAATGCATTCCCCTAGGCCCATATAGGTGAAGTGTCATGTAGTCGACGTTCACATGACACCACTAGAAGAAGTACACCACAACTTAAATAACAATCTATTGAATCTTTCTCAACGCAACTCCACTACTAACAACAAGACTTCTCCCATGTCCTCAAGAACAAAACGAACTACTCACAAGACATCATATGGATCATGATCAGATATGGAATAATGATGTATAACAATCTGAACATAAACAATAATTCAATGGTTCACTCAATAGCATCAACTACAAAGAGTAATCAACACCGGGAAAGTTTCCCCTATGAACTATGCAAGATTCAACTCAATTGTTACAGCAATATGGAGATGGTGATGAGGGTGTTGATGGTGATGATGATGATCCCGATGAAGTCCAGCTTGATGGTGGTGTTGATGGCGATGATCTCCCCTCTCCGGGAAGGAATTCCCCTGGCAGAAATCTGTCTGCCGGAGAGATCTTTCTCTCTCGGTGTTTTCCGCCCCGCAAAGGCGGCGGAATCTTTCTGTGGTTGCTCCCCGAGTCTTAGGGTTTCGGGAGGATGATATACGCTAGAGGAGAGAGGCTGGAGTGGGCCAGGGTGGCCACACCACCCCCAGGCGCGGCCTAGGGCTGCCCGTGCCATGGGGTGGTGGGGGATGATATACGCCAGAGGGGAGAGGCTGGAGTGGGCCAGGGTGGCCACACCACCCCCAGGCGTGGCCTAGGCCTGCCCGCGCCATGGGGTGGTGTGGGCCCCCTATGGCCCATCTCCACTCCATCTTCTGGCATCCTTAGTCTTCTGGAAAAATAGGATTTTCCGTATATTTTCCCGGATTTTGCCTCCAAACAGCACCTTTTCCATCAGAATCCTGACTGCAGCGGTCCATGCTCCAAAAGTCATCAACCATGCAAAAACAGATGAAATAACATAAGTATCACCCCTCAATACGAAATATATCAATGAATAATAGTGAATTAAGACATAGAATAGTGATGCAAAATGGACGTATCACGGGTACCGCTGCTTTGTTGGTGTGAGCACCTCGCTGAGGTAGTATACTGGGCGCTGGACCCCATGGACCTTATTTTCTTCGGCTCGTTCCACCACGAGCACCGTGCTGACCACCTGGTTGGTGGCAGAGATGTAGAGCAGCAGCGGTTCCTTTTTGTGAGGTGTCACCAATACTGGCGAGGTGGATAGTAGACACTTAAGATCTTCGAATGCTTCTTGCGCCTCATCTGTCCACTCAAACTTGTCAGCTTTACGGAGAAGTTGGTAGAAGCGTAGTGCTTTTTCACCCATTCGACTGATGAATCGACTGAGTGCCGCGATTCGCCTAGCCAGCTGCTGGACGCCTTTTACGTTCTTCGGCTTCTCCATGGCTAGTATTGGCTTTATTTTCTTCGGGTTTGCCTCGATCCCTCTCGCAGATGTGAGATACCCGAGTAATTACCTAGATGGCACACGGAAGGCGCATTTGTCCGGATTGAGCTTGATCCAGTAGAGGTTGAGGTTAGCAAAGGTCTCTCATAGATCATCGATTAGCGAGGCTTCCTCTTTACTTTTGATGATGATGTAGTCAATGGATACTTGGATGTTGCGACCAAGTTGGTTCTTGAGGCAAGCCTACATGCACCGCTGATAGGTGGCTCCTGCGTTTTTTAGCCCGAAGGACATCGTGTTGTAGCAGAACACGCCAAAGGGCGTTGTAAACGCTGTTTTCTCTAGATCTTCCTCCTTCATTCGAATCTAATTGTAGCCTGGGTAGGCATCGAGGAAGCAGAGGTGCTCACATCCCGTGGTGGAGTCAATGATTTGGTCGATTTGTGGCAACGGGAAGTGATCCTTTGGGCAGTGCTTATTCAAGAAGGTGAAGTCCACGCACATCCGCAGGATATTCGTGTCTTTTTTAGGCACAAGCACTCTGTTAGCAAGCCAGGTGCTTTCCTTGATCTCGCATATGAAGTTTGCGTCGAGGTTTCTATTGATCTCCATTCCGACTGCTTTTGCTCTTGGTTCCGATAGTCGCCGTATTGTCTGCTTGACTGGCCTTGTGTCTGGATTCACGTTGAGTGAGAGCTCGGCGAATTCCATAGGAACCCCTGGCATCTCCGCTGGACACCAGGGCGAAGATTTCCCAATGCTCATGGAGGAATTCGATGAGCGTGGGTTCCTATGCGGAACTCAAGTTATTGGCGATGAGGGTCGTCTTGGTCGGGTCCGTTGGGTGGACCTAGACTTCCTTCGTGTGCACCGACGAGTCGAAGGATAGGTCGGGTGAACTTGGCCTGCTCAGGGGAGGTAGACTATTGTCTGTCGACTCCTTCAATCTTGCGAGTTCCTCCTGCATGCCGAAGGACTGGGAGATTCTATTGAATTCCCTATCGCAGCTGCCGGACCTCTCGAAGCTTCCATTGATTGTGATGACGCCGTTTGGACCTGATTATTTTCAGCTGCGGGTAGGCGTAGTGCGGCACTGCCATGAACCTTGCGAACGCGACACGTCTAAGGATGCAATGGTACTATGAGGGCCAGTCGACGACTTCAAAGTCGATGCGCTCTCGCCGAAAGTTTTGCGGCATGCCGAAGATGATGTCGAGGTTGATTTTGCCCAGGGGATATACGCCCTTCTCTGGGAAGATGCCGTGGAACGTCATGTCTGAAACTTCCAGACAAGTCAGCGGGATCCACATCGCACACAAGGTACTCGTGAACATGAGGTTGATGCCGCTCCCGCCATCCATGAAGACGCGACTCATATCGAAGCCCCTGATCTGCGCCTCGAGTACGAGGAGACAGTGGCCTGGACGAGGAACTTGGCTTGGGTGATCGCGCTTGTCGAAGGTGATGAAGGAGTCGCTTCGACACTGAGGTACTCAGTGGTGGAAGGTGGGGAGTTTATCGCAAAATTGACTTAGCGAGTGATTGCCTTTTGCACTCTATTGAAGGGACGCCCTTTTTGGATCATCCCTATGTTGCCCACAGCTCGTGGGTATGGCTCTACTTCATGATGCTGCACTGGCGCAACTACAGCTGGTGGTGGCCCGGGTGGTGGTGGCGAAGCTCCGTGTGTGATGGCTCAATGCACGACACCCAGAAAATTGCTTGATGGCGGTGTTGATGTAGAGCTCGTTGGGAACCGCAAGAGGAAGGTATGATGAGCACAGCAGCAAGTTTCTCTCGGTTATGAAACCAAGGTTTAATCGAACCAGTAGGAGCAAGGAAACACCCAAAAGGTGTTCTAGCTGAGCTTTGGCAGGGCGCACTACCGGTGCTAGTAGCAACATGGATACCTGCACAACACAACCACATAACTTTGTCCCCAACTTGCAATGAGGTTGTCAATCTCACTGTGTTTTGCGTAAAATAAAGTATTAAACATATCAAATGGAAAGAAGTAATAGTTTGCAGAAAGTAAACACAAAGCTGTAAACAGTTGTAGATTGTATGTAAAGAAAAGGACCGGGATCCATAGTTCACTAGAGGTGGCTCTCCTTAAGATAGATAACATGTTGGGTGAAAAAATTGCAGCGGGGCAATTGGCAAACACCGAGAAAGCAATACATGCATATACTAATCATCTTGACTCCTTTGAGACTTGATTGGGCATTACAACATAATACATAGACCGCCATCCAACTACATCTATGACTAATAATCCACCTTCAGGTTATCATCCGAACCCCCTCCAGTATTAAGTCGCAAGCAACAGATTATTGCTTTACGAACTGCATGTAAAGTAAACAATACGATTGTTCTATGAACAAAGGATTGTTGTTTTCTCCCTAGTAGCAACAGCACATCTAGTACCTTAGAGATTTCTGTCACTTCCCCAGATTACCAGAGGCATGAACCCACTATCGAGCATAAATACTAACTCTTGGAGTTGCTAGCATCTACTTGGCCAAGATAGCTACTAACAACGGAAAGCATGCAAGATCACAAATAACAAAGACATGATAGAATCAATAATCAATCTGAAATAGCATCTCAATATCCATCGGATCCCCGCAAACACAACATGCAGAATTACAAATAGATGATCTTGATCATGAATGGAGCTCACAAGATCTAAACATGAAAGCACAAAGGAGGAGAACTAGCCATCTAGCTACTACATGGATCCGTAGTCCAAGGATGAACTACTCACGCATCACACCGGAGGCTTGCATGGTGATGAAGAAGGCCTCCAGGGTGAATTCCCCTCTCCGACAGGGTGCTGGGAAGAGCTTCAGATCCCTCCCGATCTAGGGATGGAGATGACGGCGGCTACAGACTCTTTCGTGGATTTTTGATAGGACACTTAGGGTTTTCGTCCCGAGGGTAATATATAGGCGAAGCGAGAGGCCGAGGGGGTGTTGGGAGCGACCAAACCACCCCCTGGCGTGGGCCAGGCCTAGCCACGTGGCCAGGTGGTGTGGTGGCTCCCTGGCCCTTCTCCGTCTCGTATTCTGGCACTTGATCACTTCCGGAAAAATAGGCACTTTGGCTTTTGTCCCGTCCAATTCCGAGAATATTCATTTTCTGACTTTCCTGGAACCAAAAACAGCAAAAAACAGGCAGCTGGCATTGTGGCTCTTGTTAATAGGTTAGTCCAAGAAATCCAAAGTTGGAACAAAACACAAGAAAGTGGATAAAACCAAGCATGGAACATCAAAAATTATAGATACATTTGCAATGTATCAACATCCCCAAGCTTAACTCCTGCTCGTCCTCGAGTAGGTAAGTGATAAAAAGAAAGAATAATTTTTGAGGTGACATGCACCATCAAAGACTTGATCAAAGTATTTGTAAAACATTCAAAGCTGGGATCATAGTACTTCAATCATAGCATGAAAGAAAAAGTTCTAGCAATAAGCAAAGAAACTATGATGCAACATGAAAAGGCACAAACAAAAGATTCATGAATAACAATGCTTTGCAAGACGTTTGTTTGTTTCATATAAAGAAAATATAGCATAATAGTATTCAGCTTGTCCCTCAATAGAGTAGATCATGGTTGACGGGGCCAAAGAAGTCGCGACATCAGCACTCCCAGGTCCCACAGACAGCGCCAATTGACGAGGGTTCAAGTGGTCAATGCACATTGTTAACCCATACATGCCTCACCTTGCTCCTTCTTGGGCTGCTTCCTGGGCTCGCCATGGGCCGCCGCGAGCAAGTGAGCGTGCAAGTATTGGTCGGCTAGCCCGGTTTCCTAGCAGGTTCGCCGGCCGGCCACCTCCAACCTTTTTTTGATTCTTTTGTATCTTTTTAATCATAAATTAAATTTAGTCAAACAAAATTCAGAAAAATTGTAAAAATTCAGAGAATGTTTTTAGGATATTATGGAACACTTTGACTTTCTAGGACTACAATAAGATATTGTTCATATAAAACCTTAATATGTGTAAATAGAGATTTTTGAATCATGGTTTTGATAATAGGGGTTTGAAATTCATTTTTTTCTTCTACGAGATGAATCTCGCTAAACTTGCATTACATCTCTGAAGAAACATCATATTGTGAGTCTAAAAATGACTTTTGCAAAAAATTGTGAGATTAGATCATCTAGCTGTAGTTCAAATCAGACCCACTTCCTACCGATTCGGCACAAATTTGTCTTTTTCGCCATGGGTGGACGAAAAGGTTTGAGATATCCTACTTGGTACATTGTACATGTAAGGTGGTCTAGTATTTTTTTAAAATATGGAGGTAGCACTATGAATTAGCCATTTGGTGGTTGCTTCACAAAATGCCCCGTTTTTGGCACTCGGAAAATGGAAAATGCATTTTCTGTGCGACGAAAAGGAAAACTTCCTCCTGCAAATTGTTCGCCATCCCAAGATGCACATGCATGCATAATATGGGAACATTATCACAAACTATGTCACAATTCTGGCCATAACATTGTTCGTTTGACCTAAAGCCAGGAAACCTCGAACATGATAGGTCATTTTTGTGTTTTTCGCCATATACCAAGTTTTTTTCGAGATGTTCGCAATATACCAAGTTTTGTATTTTTCCATGAAATTTTTTCACATAATATGACACCACGCGAAGGTTTTACATTGTTTGGACCGTTTTTGAATTTTTCATGCCCGTTTCAAACTATGGTCAAAACGGTGGGCACGGAGGTTCATAGATAGGGGATGATCCTCTCTAAACTTGCATTGGATATCTGAAGAAACATCATATTGTGAGTCTAAAAATGATTTTTGAAAAAAATTATGAGCATTAGATCATCTAGCTATAGTTCAAATCGGACCCACTTCCTACCGATTCGGCACGAATTTGTCTTTTTTGCCATGGGTGGACGGAAAGGTTTGAGATATCCTACTTGGTACATAGTCCATGTAAGGTGGTCTAGTATTTTTTTAAAATATGGTGGTAGCACTATGAATTAGCCATTTGGTGGTTGCTTCACAAAACGCTCAGTTTTTGGCACTCGGAAAATGGAAAATGCATTTTCTGTGCGACGAAAAGGAAAAATTCCTCCTGCAACATTGTTCGCCATCATAATATGCACATGTATGCACAATATGGGCACATTATCACAAACTATGTCACAATTCTGGCCATAACATTGGTCGTTTGATCTAAAAGTCAGGAAACCTCGAACATGATAGGTCATTTCTATGAAGGTTTTTCGAGATGTTCGCAATATACCAAGTTTGGTATTTTTCCATGAAAATATTCACATAATATGACACCACGCGAAGGTTTTACATTGTTTGGACCTTTTTGAATTTTTCATGCCCGTTTCAAACTATGGTCAAAACGGTAGGCACGGAGGTTCATAGATAGGGGATGATCCTCTCTAAACTTGCATTGGATCTATGAAGAAACATCAACATCATATTGTGAGTCTAAAAATGATTTTGCAAAAATATTATGAGCATTAGATCATCTAGATGTAGTTCAAATCGGACCCACTTCCTACCGATTCGGCACGAATTTGGCTTTTTCTCCATGGGTGGACAGAAAGGTTTGAGATATCCTACTTGGTACATTGTTCGTGTAAGGTGGTCTAGTATTTTTTAAAAATATGGCAGTAGCACTATGAATTAGCCATTTGGTGGTTGCTTCACAAAACGTCCCGTTTTTGGCACTCGGAAAATGGAAAATACATTTTATGTGCGACGAAAAGGAAAACTTCCTCCTGCAATATTGTTCTCCATCTCAAGATGCACATGCATGCACAATATGGGCACATTATAACAAACTGTGTCATAATTCTAGCCATAACATTGGTCGTTTGACTTAAAAGCCAGGAAACCTCGAACATGATAGGTCATTTCTGTGAAGGTTTTTTTGAGATGTTCGCAATATACCAAGTTTGGTATTTTTCCATGAAAATATTTCACATAATATGACACTACGCGAAGGTTTTACATTGTTTGGACCGTTTTAGAATTTTTCATGCCCGTTTCAAACTATGGTCAAAACGGTGGGCACGGAGGTTCATAGATAGGGGATGATCCTCTCTAAACTTGCATTGGATATCTGAAGAAACATCATATTGTGAGTCTAAAAATGATTTTTGAAAAAAATTATGAGCATTAGATCATCTAGCTATAGTTCAAAACGGACCCACTTCCTACCGATTCGGCACGAATTTGTCTTTTTCGCCATGGGTGGACGGAAAGGTTTGAGATATCCTACTTGGTACATAGTCCATGTAAGGTGGTCTAGTATTTTTTTAAAATATGGTGGTAGCACTATGAATTAGCCATTTGGTGGTTGCTTCACAAAACGCTCAATTTTTGGCACTCGGAAAATGGAAAATACATTTTATATACCACAAAAAGGAAAACTTCCTCCTGCAACATTGTTCGCCATCCCAAGATGCACATGCATGCACAATATGGGCACATTATCACAAACTATGTCACAATTCTGGCCATAACATTGGTCGTTTGACCTAAAAGCCAGGAAACCTCGAACATGATAGGTCATTTCTATGAAGGTTTTTTCAAGATGTTCGCAATATACCAAGTTTGGTATTTTTCCTTGAAAATATGTCACATAATATGACACCACACGAAGGTTTTACATTGTTTGGACCGGTTTTGAATTTTTCATGCCCGTTTCAAACTATGGTCAAAACGGTGGGCACGGAGATTCATAGATAGGGGATGATCCTCTCTAAACTTGCATTGGATCTCTGAAGAAACATCATATTTTGAGTTTAAAAATGATTTTTGCAAAAATTATGAGCATTAGATCATCAAGCTGTTGTTCAAATCGGACCCACTTCCAACCGATTCGGCACGAATTTGTCTTTTTTGCCATGGATGGACGGAAAGGTATGAGATATCCTACTTGGTACATTATCCATGTAAGGTGGTCTAATATTTTTTTTTAAATATGGCGGTAGCACTATGAATTAGTCATTTGGTGGTTGCTTCACAAAACGCTCCGTTTTTGGCACTCGGAAAATGGAAAATGCATTTTATATACCACAAAAAGGAAAACTTCCTCCTGCAACATTGTTCGCCATCCCAAGATGCACATGCATGCACAATATGGGCACATTATCACAAACTATGTCACAATTCTGGCCATAACATTGGTCGTTTGACCTAAAAGCCAGGAAACATTGAACATGATAGGTCATTTCTGTGAAGGTTTTTTCGAGATGTTCGCAATATACCAAGTTTAGTATTTTTCCATAAAAATATCTCACATAATATGACACCACGCGAAGGTTTTACATTGTTTGGACCGTTTTTAAATTTTTCATGCCCGTTTCAAACTATGATCAAAACTGTGGGCACGGAGGTTCATAGATAGGGGATGATCCTCTCTAAACTTGCATTGGATCTCAGAAGAAACATCATATTGTGAGTCTAAAAATGATTTTTGCAAAAAATTATGAGCATTAGATCATCTAGCTGTAGTTCAAATCGGACCCACTTCTTGTCGATTCGGCATAAATTTGTCTTTTTCGCCATGGGTGGACGGAAAGGTTTGAGATATCCTACTTGGTACATTGTCCATGTAAGGTGGTTTTACATTGTTTGGCCTAGTACAATTTTACAACATATTCTCGATAGATACTTCAAAAAGACCCCTTTTGTTATTTAGAATAGTGCCATCCAATCAGAAAAGAGAATCAAAGTACCCACGGATCACCCCACGAAGCAAATCTCAGCCGTCCACGTAGCCTCCATCCAACGCCTAGACTTTCATGTCAGTTTCTCCCGCCTCCCCATCCTCCCACCAAATTTGTACCTAAAATGACTGAAACACCCTGCGGTTTACAATGCCAGGTAGCACAAGTGGTCAGGGGTAGTTTCGTCAAAGCACACCATCTACACCATCCATCCGGATCGCGGTACAGGGGACAACAAACCCTAATCCCCTCACATCTCGCTCAGACCCACCGCCACCTCCCTCCCCCTCCCTCGCGCCAGCTCTGTCCCTCCTCCCCATCGAACCCTAATCCCATCGCCCACACCTGCAGCGCCGCCGCCTCCTTCAACCGCTGAGCTATAGAGCCACTCCTCCTAGACCAACCTCGTGTGCGTCCCTCTCCTCTCTCCCAGGATCCTCCGTCAAGCTCGCCTGGCCGCCATGCTCCTTCTGCTGACCTCGTCGTTGCTGCAGAACAATCGGTACCTCCGGCACCGCAGACCAATGGGTAGGGCATCTCCGTTCCTCTTCTCCTCCCGTATCTCTCTAGGTTCCTCTCTCACTCTCTCTTTGTGCAGGTGTCCCTGGACTCGATCTTTGTTATGCTGCGGTTGCGGATCTGAAGCTGCGTTGGCTGCAGTCGCAGATCGGGCTGGTGAGCCAGGAGCCGGCGCTGTTCGCGACGAGCATCCGGGAGAACCTGCTGTTGGGGAGGGAGGAGGCGACGCAGGTGGAGATGAAGGAGGCCGCCAGGGTGGCCAACACCCACTCCTTCATCATCAAGCTCCCCGACGGCTACGACACGCAGGTCCGGCCATCATCTCTTTTCAGCGCGTGCCCGCCCCTTTTTATCCGTTCTGTGTGCCATTACCATTGCCTACAAGCTTAGCTTGCCCTTTCCCTTTCGCTTTCACCAGCCTTTTCCTCCTCATCACATCCACCGTTTCTGCCTTTGCCATGGAGTAGAGTAGAGCTAGCTTGCTATGCTAGATACCCCGCCTCAGATCGGGTGCTTGGTATTTGTTTGCTTGTTAGGCAACAACAACACATGGTGACACCCTCTCTTCTGGGCTCCATCACCGTCACATCGCGGCGCCCCCATAGTTAATCATATTTCTCCACTCCACTCTCCTCCTACAGTCACTCACTACTAGAGTCTGGAGTGGAGGCAATTGTTAGGAGCATGTTGCTTTCAAATGTTGTAACCGAGTTACTAGTAACACTCACATGCATGCCTTCCTGCCTAGTATCTTTCTCTCTCCTTTTGAAAGGTCCTTTTCTCAGCACGAACTAACACAATCAGCCGAACTGAGACTGGCCCATATGATTAAGATGCTTTCTACACTACTCTTTTACTGTCTATTCTGCAACATTTTACCGCTGTAGCCCAGTAGGAGTTTTTAACTTGTTCACATGAATCCAAAGTGGGGGATCCAAATTCCAGGTCGGCATTTTGTTAGGAATGTCAAGTTGATCCTGCTAGTATCAACCATGCTTTTTCCACTACGGACCATATGCTGCTTATTTTTCAGTGGTGACACAGCAGTTTATTTCACCAAAGCTGGGATTTGTTATTGATCCAACCACATGGGCTACTGAACCCATCACATGACATACACGATGCTCGAGGATGCCCAGTCAAAATTCCATCTAAAACAATTCTAGTGGAGTACATTTTTAATTGTGGTCAAATTTATGCCGGTTTCCGGTCAAAATCCCGACATAAACAAGTGCTTACATACATAGTACTGAGTACTATATACTACTATTAGAGTAATATACTGACAAGTCAACATGTTTGACCATAGTGACGCAGGTTTGTTTCCTACATTATGCATGGGTATCTCAATAAGAAAAGAGTATTTATTTGAGTTGGTAGTCTGATGCAGGTTGCTTGTTTGGGGTCGGTGTAGGATGAGTTGTAGCAGACCTCAACATCGAAGAGCCCATGCGCCCTCACCATATAAGCTCACCTTGGATTTATTCCATTCGAACCCTCTATTTTTCTCTTTATTCTTTGCAATTTTCTGTGGACTACTACTGTGGTATGACTTGATCTTCTTGGCATAGCTACTTGTGTTAATTCGGTACTTTTCTGTTTATCTTGAGTACTAGACTATGGCCTATAATAAACATAGCTTGGTTGGAGAAATGCAAGGTTATTGTTCATATAAGAATGCTTATCTTGAGTACTCCAGAAGAATGCTTACTTCATATGTTTATTTCTTGTTGTTGCTTTTACATGTTGCCAGTAGTACAGGTTTCTTGAGTTATATCTGAAGAATGCTTACTTCATCTACTGTTCAATTGCACTGCATCTATTTTATGTTGCTTTGATACTGTCAAACTACTCATGCTACCATGAAAGAACTCTTTGCTTTGTTTTGTACATAGATCCATCTTCCAACTGTGTATACTGTTCAAATAGACGAACCAAATGTATATCAATATTGACTGTCCACTTGTGGATTTGTGTTGTTTAGTTGTGAAGGAGCTCCTGGACTAATAGGAAGTTGGCGAGAAGATGATCACATGGCGGTTGTGTTGCCAAGGCCAGGGAAAGAAATTCAAAGAAGCTCATAGAACCAATCAGCGAAAAGCAGTGTTGCTCTAATGATACATTGTTTAGATCATTTTGGTACTTCTGGAGTTGTTTGGAGGTCTGCTCCATTTTGGTACTTTGGTGAATTGTGTTGGCCTAGTTATGTGTACTAGTTCTATGAACTAGTCATAAACCTGTGAGATGGATGTATGTATTTTCGTGAAACTATGAACATGTGATGATGTGTAAATATAAATTACTACTGTTGATATGTGCTGAGATTATTTACTGCTGATTTCATATGTGCTATGCTGAGAAACATGCTGGAAAAAGGCCCAAATATTACTAGATCTAGTAAATGGGCTGTTAAAAGGCCTTGGCCCAAAAAATAACATTAGAAATTTCGAAATTTAAAATGATTTGTAATGTAACAGGGCCAATGGTTAAAAGGAAATGGAATGGTAAAACGCCAATATCCAAAATGAAAATGGATCATAAAAAGGCCGTGTGCTAGAAAATAGAAAGGCCAAAACGAAACAGAGTTCACTAAATAAATTGCCTGGTTTTTTGGGCCTGGCCTCTCTATAGAACTGAATAGGACTGGGCTGAATTTGTTGCCATGTTGGATGCCACGTGGGATTGGCTTACGTGGACAGGCCAGATTGCTCATGACCAAAATTTTGGTCATAGACTCTATGACCATCTGTTTTGGTCATAGTTGTCTATGACCAATTTAAAAAAAAGGTCTTTAGCTGTCTATAGGGACCCTCGGTATGTGACCTACTAATTTTGGTCATAGAAAGGTCATAGATGGATTACTAAACCTTTCAGGGACCAATATTTGGGGTCACTAGTTAGCATATTCCTTGTAGTGGAGAGAGAGAGGGGAGCGAGAAAATATCAACTGGAGGTCCTCCCAAAAGTGAGAAGTCCTTTATTGATTATTGGTGTGTTTAATTTGTCCAAATACCCCCACCATATATAGGGGTGAGGTACTACCTCCCTCAAAGTCCCGGGGTGGTAATAAAGGAGAGGAGGGGGAGGGGTGGCTGCCGGCCACCCTAGTGGGCCCCGTGCGGGGGGCTAGGCCCAGCCGGCCAGCCCCCTTGCCCCTTCTACCTCTCTCCTTTCCCCTGATGGGCCCTCTCCCCTCCAGGAATTGGCCCATTAAGCCTTTGACCATTTAAACTGATTATTCTCTTTATTTAATAATTATGAATAAATGATTAAATCAAAATTTAACATTCATTCACATATTATTCAACCTCCATGGCTATGGAACACCTTCCACCTCCACTCCGGACATCCTCCGGACTTACCGAAACCCTT
This sequence comes from Avena sativa, assembly GCA_916181665.1. Taxonomy (NCBI): domain Eukaryota; kingdom Viridiplantae; phylum Streptophyta; class Magnoliopsida; order Poales; family Poaceae; genus Avena; species Avena sativa. The sequence continues at coordinate 579,703,968 of OV702287.1, forward strand.
CCGGTTTTCTCCCTACTATTCTTCAGTGATTCTACCGATCCTATAAACACTCTCCAAGCATCATCAAGCCCTTAAGCGTGATACCCCACGGTTGGGGAACACTCCAGACATGGTCGGGACACTCCTGCACCAATGATCGACAAAGGGACCTGGATGTCCATGTGACCCCTGTGCGTTCCACGAAGATCTTTCATCGTTTGAACCGGGACAGTCGTGTCTTATTCCCTTTGTTTATCGATACTTGCATTGCCCGAGATCTGATCAATGACATCACCATGTCATGTTCAATCTCGTTACTCAACAATGCTACTTGACTCGTTCCGACAAGTGATATCCCCGTGATCAAATCACACGCTGCGTAGATATTGGATATAACTTCTCCGAGTGGGCCCTTGAGTATCTTCCCATCACATAGACGGACAAATCCTGCACTTGACATATATTGCCTCTACAGTTTCCTCCGAGTACCTAAACACACCTTTATAACCACTGTATTACCGAGTGGCGTTTGATGCTATCTAAGCACTCTCGGGAGACAGTGATTGATATATCCTCACGGTCTAAGGAATAGTCTACGAGGATCCATTTCTAATCATCGTGATATAACTTGAACTTCGTGACATGATTGGGTCACGCTGTTTAGGTTGGGTATTGGTTCATCATCTCATTCTTGGAATGAGATGACTTCATTCCCAGCTAGCATAAATGCCACATGATCAGGAAACATGATCATCTGTTGACCAATGAACCAGTGACTAGAGTTTCACTGGGAACCCCTAGTTGTTTGTATATCACACATGTATTGATATTTCCACTCAATACAGGTATAGCATGATATAAAACTTAATCACAAACTATATGAAATATGATAATAGTCCTTACTACTATTTGTCTCTAGGGCATATTTCCAATAGTCTCCCACTTGCACTAGAGTACAAATAGACTAGCTGCATTTGTTCTCAATCTTTGGCACCATATATCCGGTACCCTGAACATGCTTGCTCATGGAAGAGGTTGAGTCTTGGGTCTGTACTTTATAGTGCCAAATCCTTTGCAACTTACTAATGTCACCTTGATTGATATTAATACTTTATCATCACATGACAGCATATGTGTGCATGCATTATCGTTACTGCAGCAGAACGAGGCCTGATTCTAGGAGCCTACAGTTACTTTAGATCAACCTCGAGGGCTTTCTCATGGGCACTGTGCCTTGGGACACATCATTCTACGTTAAAAGCGAACTAGCCCCGCCATAACATTATACAACACTTTAGATGGTACCCTTATCTATTATTATAAATATATTCATCGAACACTAGTGCACTCTGTGCAGCTTCCGATGTTTTGTTCACCTCGCTTCCTACTTGACTTTAATCGGTATTACGGGAGCTTCCAACATATTCCCTTATAACATAACTCTTTATGTTTTAAGATATGTCATCCTGTATGGATTTGGAAAACATGTCCCCAGTTCTCTATTAGACACTGCGAACAAACTTAGCTCAACGTTTTGTGATTCGAACTTGATCACTCTCAAACGTTCCTTAATTGGATCACATATTATGCTAAGTTATCATCATGGTTTACTAAGACACTATGTCTCAACATAGTGGATGACGATCATCCTTTTCTTTCTTTCAACCATCGATGTTAAATTTAATACTATTCCTAATTTAAGTTATTAAGGAGCAGTTCCTTAATTAACTTCTATTCTAAAATCCTTTTCAGAACCCCTTAAGGAATACATAATATCATAATGTACCTATTATCAACTTCTACATCTTATAAATCATTATTTATAAGTATTTGCGCTTTCATTTTTAACATAATTAAGAATTACTCCTATAAGCTCCCACTCAAAATATGTTCCTACATATTTGAATTTGAGACTTATATTGCTCCCACTCAAAAATATGGCAATCACATATTGTTTCAGGAAGACTTTCATAACTCCCACTCAATTTTATGCAAATTGCATATCTACTCACTATTTTAAACAACTTCAAAATCCTTTGATCAAATATCAAACTTGGAGATTTACTATGAGATATTAGTATTGTTACTAGTTTTAAATCCTCTAGACATAAAGCACACATGAATTAAATTCATTTGAATTTGTCCAATATTTGACAATTTGTGCTTTACTCATTCACCCCCTTTTCCACTATGGCTTTGCAGTCATTTGGGAAATTCAAGTAACCCTTTTTACTTGTGAGATTTAGCAACGAATTGCTTTCTAATCTCAAGGGAAGTTTGCTTCTAGGATTTCTCATAATTTAGTTTACCATTATTTCCTTAGTAGTTCGTAGGTATGTCATATTCCAATAATCATGAAAAATGATTCTCAAATATCGCCATACTAGATATGGATTTCATTTTGAATCCTACTTCATGTAGTGAAAACACTAGTGGGGAAAATACAATGATCAATATCATTGATTCCTTCCTTCTGTGAAGAGAATTGTTCAGGAACATTGTTCGTTGCGCTTCTCAACACTCTGATGCTGGGTTTTGAATCCTCATTGTGTTTTACACTATTTTCCATTTGCTCCATAATTGAGAAATATCACAAAAAGTGAACTTTCTCAAGACTGTACCAAAATCCAAGGAATACAAGTTTTGCTTCCATTTTGGTTTCAGCTATGGAATTTGTATTCAAAGTTTCCAATGAATACTCTACAAGGACTTATTCTCTATTGTTTTGGTTATATCGAATAACCCCAAAACTTTCACGAATTCGAACAGTTCACTACATTCTAATTGAGTGCTAATTATTTCTTAATTAATGGTCTCTACATCTATACTACAACGATTTATTTGGTGCCTTCTATTCACCCACTTTGATAACTAATATCATATTGTGGCGCTCTGCATTTTGACATTTCAAAACACTTTGCATTACACAATTTCTTTTATGCCAATCTTATAAAGTCGAATTTCATTACTATTGATCAAATCATAGTAATTAGATTCTCTTTTATCCGTATAATCTTTGTTGATGAAACACTTTGATCAAATCAAATAGTTTCATACTTATGTTTCCTTTGGTAAATTACTTTACACATTTAAACAATCATATACTGATAATTACCATTTTCGTTAAAATACAATACATCGAATATGTATTTACTTTTAACAATTCATTAAACACTTTGTATTCAATTAATACTCGGTGTTCAAGTTATTTTGCCGAACTTAGGCATGATTTATATGTGACAAGAAATCGAATGACTTTCACATATTATCACATAACTTTGAATTTAAACAATGGTTTTAATTCCGTAATGAAATATCATTTAAGTTGGGTTTTTTAAGGCATTTTAATATTTTACAAATGTTCATGCATTATCAATTAGTTTCAAACAACAAGAATAATTCACACATAATCAAACAAGATATGAACACGAATAGAAATCATTCATAAAAGTGGAACAACTGTTTGTTACAAACTCATATGAATAACCGTCTCACAAAGTGTGAGACACACTAAAGAAGATCACAATCTATTGATTACAATAATCATCCTAAAACATAAACTAAGTGATAAATGTCGAGGGAGAGTGTCGTCGGCCATCATCATCATGATCGCCATCAACACGCGATGTCACCTCCTCTCCAGCAAGCACCTCTCATGCAGAAGGACCTGTTTTCAGCAAAACAGAACAAGTATCAGATATACTTAACACTGCAAATGTGTTTTCAAGATTATAACATTTATAAAACTGTACTACCTCCGTCCCAAGGCTTAAGGCATATAACTTTTTCAAAAGTCAAACCAACTAAAGTTTGACCAAGTTTTTAGATAAAAATATTAATATTTACACTACATAATCCATACCCTTTCATACATCATGAACCATATTTTCACATGGTATGTATATAATATAATAGTTCTGATAGTTTTTTCTAAAAATTTGGTCAAACTTTACATGGCTTGACTTTTCAAAAAAGTTATATGCCTTAAGCCTTGGGATGGAGGGAGTATATCAAATATATACGTTTGTCATTGATGACCTAAGCGACATCTGGTTCAACCAACACATTCCTGAGATGTGTCACGAACCGGTGGAACTCCATTGTTTCCGCGTCGCCCCTTATTACGCAAGTCCTGACTTGTGCTTGGTAGCTTGGTGGCAGCGACCGCAACACAACGCTGTTTGCAAAAGAGCCCGTCATCCAGCTATCCAGGAAGTATGCAGGCCTCATGTACACATCATGCATGCGCTCCAAGTGGTCGTCTAGTGATGAGTTCTCCTCCATCTTAATGGAGAGGAAGCCTCCCATCAGCTCATGCTCCCATATGCGTGCTTGTTCTACGAAATGTGTCCTAAGCTGTAGCATCACCGAACGAGGGTTGACATCACCCACGAAAGGCCACAGCTCATCCACCATTCTAAAATGCATGGTAACTGAAATGAAGGAGGCCATCTCACGACGGAGATAGCGGTATTTCCACTGCTCTGGGGTCTCTAGGTCAGTGGGCTGATCCAAATACATCCCGTCGAGTATGTAGTCGACCACGTCATTCTCACTATGAAGAACATGGAGACGTGCAACCCATATGGAGAACTTTGATCCATCTAATCTAAGCTTCTCTCCTTCTAACCAATCAATCGTCAACAGGAAAGGTGCCATCTACATTTATCATTGTAAAAGGAATTTAGACTAAATTTATAATTAAAAGAGTTAATAATAACTCCACTCAGAAACACCTATCCCAGAAGGGTTCCTAGTGATAACACGACCCCTATCAGCCACATCTCCCCCGATCATCATGATCATCAATGTGGGTTAAAGGGTGGACGCTAAACGTCGGTCACATCATTCATGCGACTCGTGCTCGATCTTTCGACCATCCGTGTTCCGAGGCCATATCTGCACATGCTAGGCTCGCCAACTCAACCTTAGTGTATTCGCTGTGCAACATGGCTTACACCCACTATATACGAACGTAGATATGTCTGACACCCAGGCATGTACCATGGATCGCCTCATATCGAAGAACTTTCTTGGTGGTGCACACTAAGGGGGAACACAATCGTTGGTAATTTTAACAGGGATCATCTTATTAGGCTACTGTCGAGTATCTAATACTAGCACACAATAAGATATACAAACAATAACATTGAATGTAAATGTTATGTGATATGGTCCTTCACGTCGTGATCTCCGTCCGTCGTCACCGGATTCCAGCGCCAGGGTTCCGACGCCGTAGACACCAGGGTACCGGTGTCACTCCGGCGTGGTAGTCTGTCACCTCCGTGACTATCTACTTACATAACATAAGGTAATCACTTTACCTTTGCCAAAACCATATCACAAAGCAACGACCCCTGCAAAATAAAGTTAGACGCCTCTACTTTATCTTTGCATGTTTTACATGGTTGAATGGGCTTTCGCACAAGAACCGTTCTTACCTACGAACTTTCAGCATAACACTAATCAAGTAGTTGTCTCTACTATACCCCTTTCGGGGCCCTCCGTTGCAAATGGCATACCAACTAATGCCAGAGAGACAGACTTGGGACCACGGTCACAAGAGAGAGAGGGGGAGACAGAAAATATCAACTAGAGGTCCTCCCAAAAGTGAGAAGACCTTTATTGATTATTGCTGTGTTTAATTTGGCCAAATATCCCCACTATATATAGGGGAAGGGGAGGTACTACCTCCCTCAAAATCCCGGGGTGGGACTAAAGGAGAGGAGAAGGGAGGGGTGGTCGCCGGCCACCCTAGTGGGGCCCGTGCGGGGGGCTAGGCCCAGCCAGCCAGCCCCCTTGCCCCTTCTCCCTCTCTCCGTTCCCCCAATGGGCCCTCTTCCCTCCAGGAATTGGCCCATTAAGCCTTTGACTATTTAAATTGATTTTTCTCTTTATTAAATAATTATGAATAAATGATTAAATCAATATTTAACATTCATTCACATATTATTCAACCTCCGTGGCTATGGAACACCTTCCACCTCCACTACGGACATCCTCCGGATTTACCGAAACCCTTCCGGTTTTCTCCCTACTATTCTTCGGTGATTCTATCGATCCTATAAACACTGTCCAAGCATAATCAAGCGCTTAAGCGTGATACCCCACGGTTCGAGAACACTCCAGACATGGTCGGGATACTCCCGCACCAATGATGGACAGAGGGACCTGGATGGCCATGTGACCCCAGTGTGTTCCACGAAGATCTTTCGTCGTTTGAACCGGGACAATCGTGTCTTATTCCCTTAGTCTCTCGATACTTGCATTGCCCGAGATCTGACCAATGACATCACCATGTCGTGTTCAATCTCGTTACTGAACAATGCTACTTGACTCGTTCCGACTAGTGATATCCCCGTGATCAAATCACACGCTGCGCAGCTATTGGATATAACTTCTCCGAGTGGGCCCTTGAGTATCTTCCCGTCACATGGACGGACAAATCCCGCTCTTGACATATATTGCCTCTACAGTTTCCTCCGAGTACCTGAACACACCTTTATAACCATTGTTTACCGAGTGGCGTTTGATGCTATCTAAGCACTCTCGGGAGACAGTGATTAATATAGCCTCACGGTCTAAGGAATAGTCTACGAGGATCCATTTCTAATCATCGTAACTTGAACTTCGTGACATGATCGGGTCACGATTTTTAGGTTGGGTATTGGTTCATCATCTCATTCTCGGAATGAGATGACTTCATTTCCAACTGGCATAAATGTCACATGATCAGGAAACATGATCATCTGTTGACCAATGAACCAGTGACTAGAGTTTCACTGGGAACCCCTGGTTGTTTGTATATCACACGTGTATTGATGTTTCCACTCAATATAGTTATAGCATGATATAAAACTTAATCACAAACTATATGAAATATGATAATAGTCCTTACTACTATTTGTCTCTAGGGCATATTTCCAACAGATGCATCAACTACTCGGGTCCTACGGGACACAAGTGAGCGGTTAAAAACCAAATAACAGCTATTGCCCACCAATGCCTCTTTAGTTATCCCGTTACTATAGAGTTTAAGTTTTTTAGATACCTCATTATCCAAAGACTCACACACACCCTACACATGCAATTCTACGACTCGCATGGCTAAAACAACTCATGTAGTAATGGCTCATAGGATTGAGGATGCAAGCTTCGGTGGGGTTTAAAAGTAAAAGCTATGTAGTATTTGGGATTTCAATTTAATGTGAATCGTGACACAGTGATGCACGAATAAAGATAGAGGCATAGGTGCAATGTGTAATGCAAGCATGGGGAATTGCTTGCCTGTTAGCTCAGCAATGGAATAACCGGGATCCGGTAGTACTCTTGAGTCTCCTGATAACTCCATTGTTCGGCGTCTATTTGTAATAAAAACCAAACACATAAGGGACATAATAAATAAAGTATGCAATCATATAAATCATATGCAACAAGCGTAACATGGTATGCCATGATGGAATGATACACAATTGCATGGTATAACATAGCATGTCAAGGGTGAGGTGTAGGAACAATAATAAAGCACATTAATTAATTGTTTAGTCATGTTTTGCTCCCATAAACCTTGCTGCCTATTTAATATTTATATGATACATGCTTTAATTGATATCATGGAATCCATAGTTAGAAAGGGCTCGTCGCATTGATTGATTTAGACATATCATTTATCGAATTAGGAATTACAGAATGAAAGTTATAAATTTATTAAAAAATAGGCACTTATTGGTATTTAATTAATTTGAAACATTTTAATTGCCAGAAATTATTTTAAATATCATATTCATATTCCTGGCATTTTTCTGATAGAAAAGCATGAATCATTTGTATTATTTGAATTTACGAATTTAAAACATTATTTAAATACAAAATAATTTTCAAAGGGGTCAAAGTCAAGGATTTGACTAGCTGCAGTCAACTCTGGTTAAATTTGAAAATAGGTTTTAATTAACAATCAAAATTGATTTATATTTCATATAGAAAGTTTCCTCAAATTTGAATTCATTTGAAAGTTATAAATTATTTGAACGAAACTCATATTCTAGAATTTTTATTTGTGTTACAAATTCTCTGGAACCTTTTGTTACAAGTGGGGACAGGGATCAGCAGGGCCACACGTGCGTGCGCCAGTGAGAAAGCGACACGTGGTCGAGCCGGGGCTGCGGTTTGAGGTTTTCAAAAGGGGAGGAGGCTTTTTACAAAAGCTTATGGGGTGTTGTCTGACGAGACTGAATTTTGGTCTGTAAACGAGTTAGATCGGCCCGAGTTTGAATGAACATGGCGATGATTCAGTGGCGAATTTTAAGATGCCGGAAAAACAAAAGTTGTACTCCCTCCGGCCCATATTAATTGACTCGAATTTGTCTAGATTCGGATGTACCTAGCCATGTTTTAGTACTACATACGTCCGAATCTAGATAAATCTAAGTCAACTAATATGGATCGGAGGGAGTAGTTCTCCTAAATGACTACAACTTTGCACAAGTAAGTTTATCCAAACGAGCAACGTACGTGCCAGAAAACAAGAGGGAACGGGTAGAATTCAGATTTGGAAGGAGATTTCAGAAACATATTAGTTTGTCCCGACTTCAGCAGATGATTTCTTAGGTTGTGTAACACCAAATTGAGCACCGTTTGTTTGTTTGAAAAGCTGGAAGATAGGGTTTCAAATTTTGTTCAGGAAGTTTTCGAAAAGGAGAAATGGAAACGCCAACATAAATAGAGGAAGATGGAGCCTGGGGGATATGTGCTGCTGTCTGTCGCTCGTGCGGCTGAACCGCGACGATGCCGGATTGTGGGCACGACGCCGGCCGCGTCCATGGACGGAAGAGAACGTGCGGAGGCTCGATGGAAAGAGGGGAGATAGGCCTACCGTTCAGGGATCTTAAGCTAAAATGCATTGTGGGGTCGGCTACACCTTGAAGAACATAGCAGCAGCAACAGAACAACCGCGTCTGCGATGACGACTGCACGCGGCACGACTTGTGGGAAAGATTCCGAGCGTTCTGGTGGACCGTTTTGTGCGTGCTAAAGCTTGTTTTGAAGAGGATAAACAGGGCTACATCTTTCTTTTAAGCGTAGTTCGAACACGAGCAACACAGGGACGGCTAAGACTCGATGAACAGAGACATTCATGAAGTTTCTAGCGCTCTCGCGGCGGCGAGCATGCACGGCGTCACGCCTGGGGGCGTGGCTCGACAGGATATGCATGGGGAGGATGGCTGGGAGGGCGAGAAGCTCACCGTGCACTCGTCGGGGAGCTCCTGACCATATAGCTTGGCGGAGCTCCGGGTACCGGGCGGCGACAGTTTGTCCGGCGAGGTCCTGCATCAGGGGCCGGTCCCAGTAGTCGTAGATGAACGAGATGAAGGTCTCGGACAAGGAGGTAGAGCTTGGGATCACCGGTTGCTGCAGATCTTGAGGGCACCTAAACTTAGCTAGGGTTTTGGGGTAGATCTTGGCCATTGCCATGTTTGGAGAGGAGGAAGGGGCTAGCAGGTGAGACCTCGATCTGGAAGGATGGGGTGGATGCAGGGTAGATAGATGGGAGGAGGAGGAGGAGCACGTGGTGGCTCTCTCCTCTTTGTTTTCTTGACCGAGAGGAAAAGGTGAGAGAGGGTGAATAGCTAGGTTTTATTCTCTCCCTTCTTTTGTTTCTTTGATTTAAGAGCAAAGAGAGGAGGACCAGGGAGGGGATGCTGCATGGTGGTGGCTGGTAGTGTAGGTTTTGTCTATTTTTATTTATTTGTTCATTTGTTTGAAAACAAACTATTCAAAAGTCATTTAAAAACCAACAAGAATTTAAATAGCAAAAGAAGGAGAAGGTGGTGGCGCGATTGCATGTGCCATGCATGTAGGATTAATTTCTTGAGCTAGTTTGTGAAAACCAACTAACCTCAATTGATCATTTGAATGATGCACCATACATGGAGAATTTTAACTCGCAAACGAAAAAAGAGTATTCTCACTTCCCATGGCATATTTAGAATAATGGGCATGTTTGAACAAAGGGAACAAACTAGTGTGTGTACGACTATCTATTTCATGTGCCCACCATCCATTAGAATAAGCCCATAATTCAATAGAATCATATAAGAAGAAAGAAGTGGACTCTACTCCACATAGCTATACAAAGGTGGCCACGTAGGCTTCCATAGGAATATTGTGAAAACAACATGTATCATGTATAAAAGTATGTAGAAATAGAATTTGGATCCACCCCAACATGTGAGCTAGAATTAAAATACCCAAGAAACATGCAATTACTCATAATATTTGGGATGGTGGAATTTAGAAGGAGCCAAAAGAAAGGTGGTTAAAGTAGAAAAGATATGCCCCAAATTAACTTGAGCATGAAGCATTATAACAAGAACCAACTACAATATATCAAAAGACAAATACAATTAATAAAACAAATACATATGAGGAAAGAACCAAATGAAAGGAATTTTATATGACACTCAAATGCAATGCGGCATGGTGACATGAGCATAATATTATGATGATGCAATAGTTACTGTATAGAGGTAGCATTATTATGACAATACATCTAGGCGTCGAAGTCCTAGCATACACACACCCGCTAGATCCAATCTGCACGCCATCGCCATCAAGGCACCCTGTAACCTTCGGTTCTCCATCAATCAAGAACAGACAAGTAGGAGTAGGGTTTTCCCTCTCGGGCCTGAACCTGGGTAATCATTGTGTCCCCTTGTTGCTTGTTTGTTAGCTGACGAAGTCTCCAGCGTGCTGCTCTTCCTCTAAAACTAAGTCCATAACAATGGGCATTGGCGTGATCACCCCACATCAATTAGCGATAAAGAAGTTACATTAAAATGAAGTACAACAAAATTCATAATTCTCATCTTAATTTGTATAACATGTTCATAAGAAAGTTAAGATACATCTTATAGATAATGCATATCAAATCCAAGGAGTTAATAAGGGAGTAAATTGATTTTGACAAGATTCAACAAGAATGATAATAGTATAGTTTCCTTTCATGCCAAACCACAAAAATGATTCATTTCACTAGCATAACTTTTTCATACACATATCGATCAACCTTTTAATTGACAAACAAGAAGTAATACACAGTATCGTCTCACCTTTATCTTTGATAGTTTGATATTATTATGGAACACAATAAAATGGATCTTGATAAATATACCTAATCATCATCTAACAATACGTAATTATCACGTAGACATCAACATCTTTAACTCCAAATAGATCTTATATATTAGTGAATTATTCTAATAGTTTAACCATCCACTGATGTAACATCTAGCAAAAATTAGATGCTAGCTTGCTATGTAAATTTAGTTGTATGAATTGATCTAATGGCACAACATACAAATAGTATAATGTGTCACTGATATGATTTTTAAACCTTCAAAGCTATCAATCAGACATAAATTAAATATAATTAAAAAAGTTTCACGTGAATCCGATGTTAACAAGTTTTAAGGTGATTGGCATTTTTAACAACCATATATCCAAACTGATCTAACGGTGGGGAAATAGGTGGTACTAGGCTGATGGTACCCGGTGGTACAAAAAAGCGGGACCGGTACCGCATATTAATTTGATTTATTTTAATTTAAAAGGACACTTAGATAATTTTATCAAATGGCCCACCCGACACTACCTCTTCCCAGGATGCACCAGCCGAGTCATCCCGTTGCTAGCGGGTTGAAGGTCACCTTCTTCAGCTGTGTCGTCTCTTCTCTGTCGTTGGTGACGGGAACTTCCGGCAGCAAGAAGAAGCACAGCACCTCATAGGCTCAAACACGTAGAAATCACCGAGAACCACTTGATACATTGCCGCCGTACATGTCTAGCAGCCTGACGAAGATCCTTTGATTCCGCAAGCACAAGAATACACACATCGTATAATAGGCCAAGAGAAGTACTCCAGCTTCGACAGAGTCCAGGAGCTTGCCATGAATCCCAGTTAGACGAACGTGATTGCTTCTATCTTAATTCTCTCCGGTCATGGTAGATTCTCTCGCCAAAACTCATAAATCTGGTGATAGGCCAAAACAGATTGAGAAAATATTCGCGAGGCTTTCCTTACAACAGCCAGGTGCTCGTAGTCGGATTTCACCATTGGCGTTTTCGTGGATGATATTCCAGTCGTCACACATCCCTGTGCACGGTAGTCTCCAGCTCGTCCTCGTACACAGACGATTAGGCTAATTATGCAAGTTTAAATCTGTAATTAACCAGGTCATAATGGACGAACAAAAAATTAATTTCACGATGGTACTGGATAGCATTGGATGGTACTGGCCAATCACCTTAACAGAGCTCATGTTAATGTTGCCCTTGCATTTGCAAAAGCCACTCTGCTAGTTTTATTTAATTAGATTAACATGTCATATATTTGCAGATTTTTGGGATGTACTAGGCTTTCTCGAAGTGCAGTATCCTTCTGGCAGACGTACTCACGGGTCATTTATGTTGTGAAGATGAGAAACAGGGAATTAGCGGTTTATGGGAAGAAGATTGCTTTGAGATTCATGGAGACTAGGTCCTTTTGGAGACACGTGTCTTGTACTCAGATGTGTCTAACGAGATAGGATAAAAGATAAGGTCGTATAGAAAAAAATTATGACTTGTTGTCTCTCTACTTGTTTCTATTTTTTTCTTAAGGGGAAATAGCATTTTTATTTAAATTCCTGAAACATCAGCATACAACAACGCCTGGATATAGTCCGGCGCTACACTGAACCAAGTTTTACAAACTTTATTCTTACTGTCTTCCCTAGCTAGCTTGCATTGAAATGTTGCCTGCAATATATCAATCCCTAAATCAAGAACAGCTCGCAAATTTGTCATTATGGAAGAGCAAAATACATGGAAGTATATTCTGCACGCCTCAAAGTATACTCGTATGTGAGTGTTAACCACTGACGAGAGATTCATATAATACACATACTGTTGAAGTGGAGTGCGAGGGCTTCATCACCCGGCGATAGCGCTCAAAAGGGCTTCGCCGATAAGCCCAGGCGCCACTATGCTTGAACTGGTGGGCTGCAACAGAATAACAAATTTGGTTAGCAAATTACTCCGACAATTACTATAGTTGCCGTAACAATCTGACTGCAATTTACCTGAGCTTTGATTTTCATCCGAAGGAGAGCATTGGACTTGGAAGCCTGAAATTGAACCACTTCCAGATTGAGGCGTGTGATAGCGTGAAATACTTGTGTTATTACAACCTCCTTCCAGGGGCATAAGACCTCAATCTGGACTGCCTTGTCGACCACGGTGATGTTCACCTCGCCTGGGCTTCTGTCATCACCTCCGGTCATCTCCGGTGCCTTCCTTTTCTTTCTGGACATCTTCGTCCTGACCTTATCAGTATTGCTTGGCGTTGTTAATTCAGCACCACATGGCATTGCTGTTTCAGTTTCCTTCCTGTTTGGTAGGAAAATTTGATCTGTGCATTCCAACTCTTGCAACCTTTGCTTCAGCTCCCTAATATGAGAAATCGTTTCAGCGAGGATTGATGCTTTGTCCACCTGCAGCAATGCATCCTTGTTGGCTAAAAAAAAAACAAATTTACGTTGTCTTTGACCTTCGATGTTACCGTCAACGGCTAGCCAGCCGGTGGCCTAAAAGTATTCATCACAGAAACTACCTTGTTAATAGATGGGACTAATGATCCCAACGTCAGGAACATACTGTTCATCTTCTCGCGGCGCCTTTTCTCTGTCAAGGCATTGCTCTTGGTGTTGTTTTCTTTATGTCTCCATGCACCCGTCACGACTTTCCTGAGAATATTATGGGGAGGTCGGGAGACAAGCGATGTTTTCACAATACAAGTTTCAGGTTTCTTCCAGGTCGTGAAGCTCGATGTCATGAAGGAGGGATACAAAGGAGATGATATAAGACAGTCCGTCAAAATGTCTTCTCCTAACCCATTGAATTCAAACAGATCATCAGGATTCCATGATTCTTGCTCCATTCTGGCATCTCTCCATTCGTGTTCACGTATACCCAAGAATGTTGGGATAGTTGTAATATCATTTGAGATGACAGCTGCTGAATGACTTGGAATTTTTTCGGGCGACGGGCCTGATCCAGGCTGTGACTCAGAAAGTGATGCTATGGTCGTATTTACAAAACCCGGGTCCTCCATAACCTGAAGGTAATACGCAAGAAATAAAACTCTGTTGCTCCATTGGTAAAATTGGTATTCGGAGAATAGAAGTCGGTTCAAAATGGATGCGTTGCATCTTGGATAGCAGGCGGATCTGGTGGTTTATCGTGCTTACGAGACTCTCTCGTCTGGATGCTACATGGTCGTTTGTAATCCACTAGTGTGAGAGACTCAACATTAAAAAATCCAGGTGTGAGTGTAAGGAACTCTGACTTGTAAATCGCCTACGATTAACAAATGACATTATAGCATGCGGACTCTTAAGCTCGATAAGCCACCAGATCTGCCTGGTATACCTGAGGTAAACTTGAGGTATCATCACTTCTACAACAGAGAAACGGCACAAAAAAAAATTGTCTTCCGAACGGCCTCTTCCTTTGGAAATAATTTCTAGGTCGTAAATTTTGTGGCCATTTATCTTATGCTTGTTGATTTGTAGTATATTTTTATATGTGCATTGTGTTGCATACTTGCATCAATAGCTCAGGCACCAGATGTTTTGACCGGCCGTTTCAGATAAAGTGTGATGCACTGCAATACGTCTGCGCGGGAGGCCGAACTTATAGCACGACACGCAAGATACAAGGCCGCCGGGTTTCTGACTAGAAGCCCAGGTTTGTCGGGAGACAGCCTCTTTGAGATTCGGGCGATTATTGGCTGAGCTAAGTTGGCTTGACCGTCCTTGACTTGGTTATCGATTCTATGAGCGAAAAGGTGAGTGAAGTCACCCAAAAAAGGAAGCAATGGCAATGGTTTTAGGGTATGAAAAAAATATAACAGTGAACTAGACACTTTTTTGATATAGTAGAAGCAGGTCGACGTGAGAATTCCAAAAATTCGTCCCTAATAGGGATCGAACTCCAGTCACTAGGATGCGCCTACTGCGACCCAACCACTAGGATACTGCCCCGTTCTCAATGGTTTGAGGGTATGAAAAGGTATATTATATATACCCTCGCGGCGCTCCCCATGGCGGCGCCTAGGGCGAACCACGCGTACCGCCAGAGGCCTCCCGCCGTTTTCCTCTCACGTCGCGGCACCTCGCCACTGTGGCGGCGGGCCCAGCCATCGAACGAAGTCTGGGTTGGTGGTTGCCGGAGGTCACCACCAGATCTGTTGGGGCAAGGATGGTCGGCGCGCTAACGAGCAACGGCCAGGGCGTGCCCCTAGTCGGGGTCTCCCGGCAGCGCCAGGGCGCTCCCCCGGTCCGGTTGGTGGTGGAAATCCTCTCTCGACGGCGCCAGGGCCGACGACGGAGCTGGGACTAGGCCTAGTGGCCATGGAAGAAATCCTAGATCGAAATTTGTCTCTCTCTCTCCCGTGCCGTCCTCCAATTCCTCTTTGCTGCATGGTTGGGCTGGATCCTTAATGACCCTAGATCTGGAGAATTTCATAAAGACCGGAACATAATGACTAGCTATGGTGGTTTTAGTCTTTGTGATGTTGAGGATTTGGCTCGGTAATCTATGACTCTTAGTAGCGTCTATTAGAGGTGGTGACAACACAGGAGACGTTCACAGTTTTACCTTGCAGGGTGAAACCCAAGGTCTGGTCTTTATTGGTTATGCCTGACAATGGCTTTGCAGAAGGCATTGTTTTGCGAGCGAAGACTTCCAAGGATCTTTGACCAGACGACGATAGCGCTTGAACATTGTTGCCTTCTTGGAGGCGTCACTTTTGGAGGGGTTGAACTCTGGTGTTGTTTTGGTTCTGTTAGTGTCGCTGCTGCTAAGGATCCGATCGCTATAGCGGGTTTTTTTTCTTCTTCTTCTCTTTTCGGTTGTGTGCATCCGTAATGCAGGCGATTTTTTTTAAATAATATACTTTATTTAATGATTTTGACATGTATTGTACGATTTTGAAAATTTACAAAACTAGCACATTGCCGGCTTCGCCCTAGCCGAATGGACCAATTCGGCCTGCGCTTGACCGAGTGGTCGTCAGCTGACAACCCAACATGCAATCGGTCAGGCCCTGGCTGAATGCTCCATTCGGTCAGGCTCAGGCCGAATGGAGCATTCGGTCAGGCCTAGGTCGAATGGAGCATTCGGTCAGGCTCAAGCCGAATGCGTAGAAGAGAGAAGCTAGCCACGGGCGGACCTGGTGATTTTCATTCGGCCTCCTCCTGACCGAATGGGCATTTGGCCTGGCTTGGGCCTGACCGAATGGAGCATGCAATCGGTTTGGACCTGACCGAATGGACATTCAGCTTGGGCCTCACCAAATGGAGCATGCAATCGGTTTGAGCCTGACCGAATGGGCATTCAGCTTGGGCCTGACCAAATGGAGCATGCGGGCCCCGCAACCCCACGCAGCCACATCCAGTCGGTCTGCTCCTGGCCGAATAGAGCTGACTCGGCTTGGCCTACGCCGATTGGCCTATTTGGCCAGGCCGAAGACGACTATGTGCTAGTTTTGTAATTTTTCAAAATCTGCAATACATGTCAAAATCATTAAATAAAGTGTATTATTTAAAAAAAAATCGCGTAATGCCAGTAGGGTAATGCGTTGTTGCAGACGCTGAGTCTAATTGGTATTTTCCCGATATTATTATATGCTCCTTTCCAAAAAAAATCGATTTTATGCTTAATTTCAAATAGGCATGCATTCTCACAAATACCTAGGACGGCTGTTCCGGACACCAATCCTCAGAGCCAACTTCTGGAGAGCTGCTTTTCTTTCCATATTGAGTAGTTTTGGCATGTCTTCGTGGCGCTCACATGAGTCGGTTTACACCTGACATTCTATCGTAGCGCTACTTCTGGATTGGTCCGGATAAGCCTTTCTTCTCCCTGCCGAAGTCATTGTTTATTAGGCCTCTTTCTCGGAGAAGCTTCTAGAATTTTCTTGTAGCACCAACTTTTCTTCCACCGATCCACTTTAGGTCCGACTTCAACAAAGACTCCAGCTTAGGGTTAGACACGTCATCCACCTACCCACATTTATTGGCTTAAATCGTCAAAAATGGGTGTCAATATATGCCCTCTATTTCCTTGGCAGAGCTTGCCTGCCAGCAAATGCACCATGGAAGCGACTCAGGGAGTTGTCCTTAATGACCGGCCATGTTTTTCCGATTTTCCTCCAAAAGCTTCTGTAGCCACTCGTTATTGGGATCCATATTTCGTTGCAACCGATTACTATAAATGGGCTTTAGAGTAACCGGCATAAAACAGTACCTTGTAGCGCTCAGAAAGTCATACCTTGCAAAATCGCATTCTGACAAACATATGGCGTCAGGATACCGCCAGTCGAAAAATGCGTCCGCTAGGGCAATGCAAGTGTCCTCATCTGCGCAAACTATTTTCAATTCATTATCCACCCAATTTATTAGCCAATGATGCATGGTAGATATGTAGCCAGTCGAGTCCTAGCAAGCCATTGTAATGCCATTGCACATAAATACAAAAAAAGTGTGGCCAAAGTTTTGCTCCCGGCTGTAACTCCAAGCTAACCATGCATCTCGCCGATATTCCTTCTGTCGGACTACACGCGCAGCGGTACCCCGTCGCGTCAGGTTACCGGACCAGCGTTTGGTGCTGTCACAAGGGGTGTGATGAGTGCCGCCCTCTGGAGGCCAGGATGGAGGCAACGGAGGCAGAAGAGCACCCAGACTGGCCTTCTCCAGAGCACAGTGCTCCTTGATGAGGGATTGGCTGAAGTACTGCAGTCATGCCATCTTGTCTCGCTACGCGACGGCGTAACAGCCGGTCCAAGCTGTGACCGGTCCCCCGTGGGAAAGTGATACACTGCTAGCTAGCCTTGGTGTTGTTAAAGGCGGAAAGACGATGCGAGAGCCCCGTCGGACCTGACATTGCCACTTTGGTACAAGGAGACCGGGATGACACGACGGGGACGCGACGGGGCGGGGGTACGTCATCGGTTACCTCAGCAGCAGGCCGCTACCTCCAGTCGGAGCCAGCTCGTGGCTAGAGAAAAAAGGGTGAACCAAATGCTCTTTGATGGTGGGAATGTGGTGATCCTTCTCGCCCAACATTTGGAGGGAAGAGGACCGGCACCCCTATATAAGGAGGCCTTCTCCCACCTTAGAACAAGTCGATCCCTGCGATCTATAACCCTAGACATTGACACACCATTGTACCCTCGCGAAGCACCGCGAGCAATAAAACAAGCAGTAGTAGGAGTTTTACCTCCTCATGAGGTTCCCGAACCTAGGTAAAAAAACCTTGTGTCACCCTCTCTGCCGTGCTCTTGCGCCGCCATCTTCACCGTCGCTGAGAGTCTCGGAACGCGTGTTCATCCCGCTCTCGAACTCAAGGCTTGTTGGACCCCTTGTTCATTCGCGGGACACTTTCTACGACATCTAGGGCACCAGGTAGGGGGCGGAGGCATGATTTCGAGAGCGTCAGACAGCCGCGATGGCATGGTAGCACACAGCGATGCCCAAGGCAACCACTCCAGGCGTGGGAGGACCGTCAGGAACCAAGGCACATGTCACGTGGCCATTCAAGTTTTGGCACCCCCCGAGGCCGGCAGGGGCCACTCCACGCGCGCTCAACTAGGACGTGCAAGGAGAACTCTTCCTAAAGTGTGTCATCACCGCGAGGGCGTCGCGCCTCGCTCACTCCAGAGGCTTCCCAGCTCATGGTAAAGGAACTCCTTCGCTACTCGCCGATAGACTCGGCACGGGAGGAATGGAGGGTGCTCCACACGGTGCTCGTGGACGTTGCCTGGGACAACCCCCGGTTTCGGGGACGCAGGCTAGCGAGGTGGCCCACATAGAGCCCCCTCCTCCACCTCTCACAACTAGGCCCAGGGGCTCGAGCGACGGGCGGTCCCCGGGCGCGATGTCGCCTGTGCGGGATCCGGGTCCCACCTGAATCGTCCGCTTGGAGGAGGACGCCCGAGTGACCTTGGCATGCAGCCGAGGACGCGAGGCCCACATCACCAGAGACATTGCAGCCGCGGGGTGCCAAAACCCCGTGGCGCTCGCCGGCGGAATCGAGACCCGCAGCGCTAGTTTCCCTACACTCGCCGAACACCTCCGACAGGTGTTGGGGCCGCCCAAGTTCATCCCGGAGAAGCCTCCACGCTACGACGGTACCACCAGCCTCTATGCAATAGGAGTGGAGGCGGTCGGAGGGGATGACCGAGTCCTAGCCAACTGGTTCCCCATGGGACTGGAAGCCACGGCGCGCTCCTGGCAGCTCAAGCTCCCAGAAGGGTCTATCGGGTCATGGCCATAGCTCTGTGACCTCTTCATCGCCAAGTTTTGGGGGACGGGCGGACACCCCCTCACGTTCAAATTCCTTCTGCGGTGTGGCAGGAGCCTGGCAAGACTTTGCACAAATACCTCGAGCGCGTCGACCAGTGCCTCGTCAAGGTACACGGGGCCTCCGATCTGAGGTCATTACCACCTTCACTGGTGGCATGACAAATGAAAGTATGCTAGCCAAGATCGGTCACCGAGGAGAGAACCTATCCATGATAGCTGACCTCTTCGCAGAGGCTGATGGATGCACGAAGGCGGGAGCTGGCAGCCTATTCACTCGCAGCGGGGACGGGCCGCCAGGTGCCCCATCTGTGAGGCCAAAGGGGAGGGCTGCAAGGATGAGCCTTCTAGGGAGGACCGTGGAAAGCGTGACAGGGCCCTTCCTGTATTAATATTGCGCCTTCCATCTAAGGCCAAGCCATGTCACCAATGAATGCATTAAGCTCAAGGTGGTGAGGGAGGACTATGGCGAGAAGAGGAGGACCGGTCGTGGCAACAAGCACGACAACCCATAGGGTGGCCACGCGCGGGTCGACATGCGGAGGACTCGCCGCCCAAAGGCCCCGAGCCAATAGCTTGGGAGGGTGCCGGGGGATCGATAGGTCGCATCACGCGCATCGCACCCCGAGCGTGTCCATCTGGCCCACGATCTCATGTGGTTGCTGTTTCTATCCCAGCAAGCCCCCCTAAGGTCACGCTCAGCTCACCCCTTTTCCTCCTCCAGATGGGTTTTCACCCCTCTTGAGGGCTTGTTCAATCGGGAACCGCCATATTTTTCGTGTTTTTGCAGTCCAACTTGATTTGCAGAAGTGTTCCTTTCTTCATACATTCTCGTCAACATTAGGGCCTAAAATGTCGAGTTCTGAACTTTTGGACTAGCTCTGGCGATAAGTCACCTCACCCACGGTTCTCGGTGCTTGAGACCCTTGTATAATGCCTAGACGAAAACTAGTGAGCATGTGTGACACGGTCTGTTCGGAGCGCGTTTGTCGTTGGACATGAGCATTAAAACGCGCGAGACCTGCGATGTTATCCCTAAGGGATCAATAGGACGGGCATGGGCGCTATAGTCTCTCGAGAGGTTTACGGGGCAGCTCATGAGGGTATCCCACTCTAGCGTCCAAAATTAATATTAGACCTACGGTCTCCTCCTCGAGGGGCCAATAGAATAAGCATTTGCCCCATGGTCTTCTCCTCGAGAGGCTTATGGGCGGCTCGTGAGGGTACCCCCCCTCCAGTGGACAAAATTCATGATATACTTACGGTCTCCTCCTCGAGGGGCCAACATGATAAGCATTTTACCTACAGTCTTTTCCTCGAGAGGCTTACTGAAAGGATCGTATGGGCACCTAGAAGGGGGGTGAAGAGGTGCTACTTCAAATTTTACTCTTTTTAAATTTAGGGTTTGACGTGAAAGGTAAATTCTCTAGATTATGCAACTATGGTGAATTTAACTATATGTCAACCTAGCACAAATACAAAGCAAGAACTAGATAGGTAAAGTGCGGTAAAGGATAGAAGTAACCAAAGTGGAGCACGCGGATACATAAGGATTTGTTTCCCGTAGTTATTTCCTTTTGAGGGGAAGTACGTCTACGTTTGGAGAGGGGGTGGTTTCAAACCACCAACGCCACGAGAGGCCTCCCTTGTTCTCCGATGAACTTCACCTCAAAGGGTTCGATTCACCTCTTCCACTATACGACACCTTCAAGGTGGAAGCCGGCACCTTTACAACGAGTTCGGGGCACACATCCACAACTTAATTGGAGGCTCCCAAATACAAGCAAGCTGTCCAAGAATCAAAGACAAGCTTGTAAGAACCAAATCAAAAGCTAGGGTTTCCAAAGAAACACTAGAGCATGGGGGCCCTCAAGTGAATGAGGAGAAATGAAGATCTCTCTTGGTGAAGCTATAGATCAAGGCCTCCTCCTTCGATTCTCCAAAGATCAATGAGTTTGGATGATTGGATGAAGAGATCAATGGTGGCTCAAATGGTCATGGTGTTCTTCAGTGGAACGAGTAGCTGGAGGAAGGGGATAAGGTCCTCTATTTATAGCCCTTCACCCCACTGAACCGTTTTCTGACCGTTGGAGAAAAGTCAGACTGGAGACTCCGGCCTGCACACCGGAGACTCCGGTCTACACCGGAGATTCCGGCCCAACTCCGGACCAGCCTCTGGACCAGCACACAGTTTGTCCCAGCCCTTTTGTGAGCCAAGTGGACCGGAGACTCCGGTCCATCTACATCGGAGACTCCGGTCTGAGGCAGGGACCGGAGACTCCGGACCAAGCTCTGGACCACCTCTCTGGCTGACCCAGGCAGGAAACTGGAGCCCCCTCCGGAGACTCCTGGGGAAACTCCAGACCACACTGGAGACTCCGGTCCAGATAGACCGGAGACTTCGGTCTGGAATTCCCAGGAGTCAAGTAAATATACAGGGAATGTTCCACAGGCCAAGAGTCCTTCCTAATATATTAACCTGTAGACAATAACATACTGTAAAAATCTCTACTTGTTGTTAACAAACACCAAAAGTGATTATGACAGTAAATGTCCTTTCACTTACGGGGCGGCTCGTGAGGTTATCCCCCTCAAGTGGCCAAAATTCAAGCTAGACCTACGGTCTCATCCTCGAGGGGCCAACATGATAAGCATTTTCCCTGTGGTCTTCTCCTCGAGAGGTTTACAAGGATGCTCGTGAGGGTATCCCCCTCCAGCGGCCAAAATTCATGGACCTACGGTCTCCTCCTCGAGGGGCCAACGGGATAAGAATTTTCCCAATGGTCTTCTCCTCGAGAGGCTTACGGGGCGGCTCGTGAGAATATCCCCTCCAGCGGCCAAAATTCATGCTAGACCTACGGTCTCCTCGTCGAGGGTCCAACAGGATAAGCATTTGCCCTACGGTCTTCTCCTTCAGAGGCTTACGAGGCGGCTCGTGAGGGTATCCCCCTCTAGCAGCCAAAATTCATGCTAGACCTATGGTCTCCTCCTCGAGGGGCCAACATGATAAGCATTTTCCCTGTGGTTTTCTCCTCGAGAGACTTACGGGGCGACTCGTGAGGGTATTCCCCTCCAACGTCTAAAGCGCTAACCTTATATGTTATGATTGCATACATCATCAGGGTTCAAACACATACAAAAGGAGTACATAACACTTTGTGGGGCAGGCCCTCGCAGCCGAGCAATCAACATCCGACAAGCGAACCACGGTGTTAAAAGGGGCCCCTCTAGAAGGTCCAGGGGAGCCGTGGCGAATCCGAGGTCGTCGGAGCGCTGGACTGGGAGATCCTCGTCACCAAAAGGAAGGTGGCCGGAGCGCCCGATACCTCCTTAGGTCAGCGGCTCTGGGGTATCATCACCGAAGGGATCCTCGTCACTCGACGACCCACTCCCGAAGGTATCATCCTCGCTCTCGCCTCTTGGGTCTTCCACAGCTCCAGAGATAGCGCCGGGAGCCGGTCTATCGTCACCCTCCTTGGTCCGGACAAACCATTGGAGAAAGGCATCCACATGTTCGTCTATGAGTTACTCGAGGTGGATGATCTCGCTTGCTGGAGTCCCTTGGGGATGCCTCACATTCCTTAGGATATTTCTCCAGGGGAAGTCAGGGTCATACTGGTGAAGGTGGAAGAAAACCTGGGTCGCTGCAACTCGCATCATGTATGCGCACTTGCCTAGGTGAAAAGCATAAGTGACAAGATATATTGGTTGAAAACCTTTTAGCGTCTCTTGATGTTCAGGAGAAGGCTCGGGCTAAGGAAACTGCTAAGAAAGGAGGCGAGGGTCAGTCTAGCGCCAACATGGTGCAGAAAAAGACGTTCGGTAAGAACAAAGGGAACTATAAGCCCTCCTTCAACAAGCCTGAAGAGACTACAACCTTCAAGAAGAAGAGAAAGCCGAACAAGGCCAAGCTAGGTTGCTTTACCTATGGAGAGCTCAGACACTTTTCCAAGGACTGGCCAGAACATGCAGATCGGAGAGGGAAAAGTGGGAAGAATGTCAACGTCGTGACCGCTAGCAACACAGATGGGTATGGTAATTTATTTACTATTATTTTGATGTTTCAATCACCATGTGGGTGGATTGATACGGGTTCTAATGTCCTTGTGTGTGCGAACATATCTATGTTCACTTCTTATCAGGTCACGCGGGATTCTTCCGTCCTAATGGGAGATGGATTACATGCTTCTATTCATGGTGTTGGCATGGTGGATCTAAAGTTCACTTCCGGAAAGATCGTGCACCTGAGGAACGTGCAACATGTTCCTACTATGAACAAGAACCTCGTTAGTGGCTCCATTCAATGAAGAGATGGGTTTAAGGTTGTCTTAAAGTCTAATAAAGTCGTTGTTTCGAAACATGGACAATTTATTGGTAAAGGTTATGAGGTTGAAGGCTTGTTCGGTTTCTCTCTTTCATATTTTTGTAATAAATCCATGAATCATGTTTGCGGCGGTGTTAATGATGATACCAATATTTGGCATTCTCGTTTATGTCACATTAATTTTGGTTTGATGTCTCGAATGTCCAAGATGAGTTTAATTACAAATTTAACTATTGCTAAAGGTACTAAGTGCCATAGTTGTGTGCAATCAAAGCAACCTCGAAAGTCTCACAGGGCTGCCTAGGAGAAAAACTTGGCACCTCTAGAACTCATACATTCTGATCTATGCTAGATGAATGGTGTGTTGACAAAAGGTGGAAAGAGATATTTCATGACGTTGATAGATGATGCTACTAAATTCTGCTATGTTTACTTGTTGCAAACTAAAGATGAGGTGGCCGAAGTTGAAAATGAACTAGAGATAAAGATCAAGGGTCTTAGGTCGGATCATGGTGGTGAGTATTTTCCGAAAATATTTGATGAATTCTGTGAGGAACACGGTAATTCATGAGAGGATGCCTCCCTACTCGCCCCAATCAAATGGCATTGCCGAGAGGAAAAACCGCACGCAGACTGACTTGGTGAATTCCATCTTAGCCATTGTTGGTTTATGAAAGGCATGGTGGGGGAGGCATTGTTGACTTCATGTCATGTCCTGAATAGAGTTCCTAACAAGAATAAAGAAAAGACCCCTTATGAGGAGTGGGCTAGAAGAAAACCATCACTTTCATACTTGCGCAGTTGGGGGTGTTTGGCGAAGGTCAACATACCGATTCCCAAGAAACACAAACCTGCACCTAAGACAGTGGATTGTATCTTTCTAGGATATGCTCCACAGAGTGTAGGCTATAGATTTTTAGTGGTGAGATCCGAGGTACCTGATATGCATGTTGATACTATAACAGAATCTCGTGATGCAACGTTCTTTGAGAATATGTTTCTTACGAAAGATATGCATAGAATTGGTAGTATTTCTTCTGAAATACTTCCTAAATCTAGTGCATCTATTGATAATTCTGAACAACCACATGAGGAAGTCCTTGAGAAGGATGACGATGAACCTCCCATGATGAGTAAGAGGCAATGGATTGCAAAATCCTTTCATCATGTACCTTGTGTATGGTACTCCCAGATCTTTTGCTGAGGCATATGCATCTCCAGACGTAGATGATTGGAAAGAAGTTGTCCAAAATGAGATGGACTCGATTCTTTCTAATGGAACTTGGGAGAATGACCCTATGGTTATAAACCTGTGGGCTGTAAGTGGGTCTTCAAGAAGAAGCTAAGCCCTGATGGTACTCTTGAGAAGTGTAAGGCACGGCTTGTAGAAAAGAGCTACACACAGAAAGAAGTTGAAGATTACTTTGACACATATTCACCTGTCTCTAGACTAACCACCATTTGAGTACTATTGTCCCTAACCTCCTCTTATGGTCTTCTCGTTCATCAAATGGACGTGAAGACATTTTTCCTCAATGGAGAGTTGGAAAAGGAGATCTATATGGATCAGCAAGATGGGTTTGTGGTAAAAGGTGAAGAGACAAATGCGTGCAAGTTATTAAAATATTTATATGGCCTTAAACAAGCACACAATCAATGGCATGAGAAGTTTGATATAACTCTACTTTCTGCTCGTTTTGTCATTAATGAGGCTGATAGGTGTGTGTACTACCGCCATGGTGGGGGCGATAGTGTTATATAATGTTTGTATGTGGATGATATTCCGATCTTTGTTACAAACATGAAAGTGATAAATGAAATCAAGTCTTTCCTATCAAATAGTTTTGACATGAAAGATCTGGGAGAGGTTGATGTGATTCTAAACATCAAGCTTATTAAGAACGAGAATGAGATTATTTTAACGCAATCTCATTATATTGAGAAGGTCTTGAGCCGATTTGGCTATATTGATGGCAAGACTTCTCCAACACCTTATGATCCCAGTTTGACATTGCAAAAGAATAAGAAGGAACCAACATATCAATTGAAATATTCACAAATTGTTGGTTCTCTCATGTACTTAGCAAGCACTACAAGACCCGATATCTCTTTTGCTGTGAGCAAGTTGAGTAGGTTCATGTCTAACCCGGGTATTGATCATTGGCATGCACTTGAAAGGGTCATGCTCTATCTATGTGGTACAATGAGCTATGAGATTCACTATACAGGGCACCCTATTGTGCTTGAAGGATATAGTGATTCGAACTGGATCTCTGACGTTGATGAACTCAACGCCACGAGCGAGTATGTGTTTACCCTTAGAGGTGGCGAAGTGTTATCAAGATCTCATAGACAGACCATATTGACGAGGTCAACTATGGAAGCAGAGCTTACTGCTTTAGACACAACCATTGTTGAGTCAGAATTGCTGCATGAGCTCTTGATGGACTTGCCTGTGGTTGAAAAACCTGTGCCGGCAATCAAGACACGTTTGAAGTCTGCCAGGAAATTCTAAGGAGCTCTTTTGAATTGTGACAATCAAACTGTTATTATCAAAGTGAATAATTCTAAGAATAACACGAAGTTATCAAGACACGTCAAGAGACGTTTGAAGTCTGTCAGGAAATTGAGAAACTCTAGAGTAATTACTATTACATATATTCAAACAGACAAAAACCTGGTGGATCCCTTTACAAAGAGACTATCACGAATTGTGATAGAAAATGCACCGAGAGAGATGAGGTTGAGACCCATGGATGTTAACCCAACCTATGTGATCGAAGATCTTGTGAATTAGGACCTGGGAAGAACAAGCTAGTGTTTGACTGAGGAGAGTATTTTGTAACCCTCTCTATGTGAAGATGCATAACTCTCATAAACTGTAAGCTAGGTTGGCTACATGTCTTAATGTGTTTCAGTTGGTTTTAACTAGCAAAGATGCCGCCCTATATGGCATTCTTGAAAGAACACACATATATGAGCTCGACTGTAAACATTGCGGTCTATGAGACTTGGGTGATCTCTAGTAAACTCGTGCAGAGACGACGGAGTATGACCCATACGCTCTAACCCGCTGGGTAGTCTACTAGTAGCCATGTACTAGTTATGATTTTGTGTGAAATCTAAAAGCACTAAACTTGCAATTCAAGGTTCATCCATTGTTCAAGTTGCTGATAGACGTGCTCCTACTCCGATGCCACCACTCGCACGCATACACGCCCGTCTCGTCACGGCGCGCATGCGCCGCAGGTTGCGGGAATCTCGACGAGCCGAACTTTAATTTTGCTACTCAGGAAAATTTGTGAGGTTTTGATAGACGTGTCAATAACTAGCCTATTCGGATCGCTCCCAGACCGTGGACTACTACAACCGACCTAATCGTGTACGTGACGTGGACTCGGCCCACATTTGCCTCAATTAGGGTTTCCTGAGCCGGTCTATATAAAGTCCTCCGCGGCTAAGAGTATCATGGTACTTGGGTTAGCTACTCCATTTTACTTTATCATAACTTGATGGATTATGTTGCCAAAAACATACCAGACCAGTCGTGCCGAGCTCGAGCGCACCGTTCTTTAGTGGGATGCAGAGTACAGTCTTTAAAATCAGGCAAGTAAGCGTTTTGAAGGCAGTAAATACAGTGCGGACGTGAATAGAAGTTAAGCGGAAGTTCGTACCTGAATAGACGAGCTCTGTGAAAGAAAAAGAAAAAAAGGAAAATTAAACGATGATGACAACACCAACACGTCGCGAAGGGGTACGGCGTAAAAAGGGAACTACCTTCGCTAGAAGCGCGCGGTGGAAGGTTTTTGAATCAGCTGCATGTCCGTTGCACATCCATACGTACTCATTCCCTGCAAAGCATCTGCCCGGTAACCTGGTACGCATATATTATTTTTTTGAGCATATGGTACGCATATATGTATCCGTATCAAATGTATGTACTACTAGTAACAAAGATGGATGTTTTCTTAAGTCGACTACTCGAATACAGCTTACTCGCAAAAAAAAAAGACTACTCGAATACAGTGCATAGTATATTTTTGTACAGTTAAAGCAAACTTGTAACCCAATTGCTAAAAAGTGTCTGATGTGGCCGTATTGCCACTCGCACGCTGGCCACTGGATCAAGTCAATCGAGTCAGGATCCCCCCGACGCGTTTCAGCGGAGGACCCACCTGACGCGTGATGGTTCAAAGTGAGAGAGAGAGATTGAGGCGCTCTCATCTATCTCCATTTCCCCGGCTGCTATCTAGGGTTTGAGGAGGACTGGTATTGCTCGCGTGAGACGAGCTCATCGACGGCGAGTGAGACGCGCACGGAAAGGCGTCGAGCTTCCACGGAGAGGTAGCCACAAGAGAGGGGACATGACTTCGTCAGCGCAGAGCGACTGGCGCGCAAGTGCGGGAACTCGGCGGCGGGGAGCGAGGCGCGCGCAGGGGGTGGAGGAGAGGAGGCGCAAAGGCGCCAGTGCCGGGACGATGACCGCCTGGACCAGGAGGGGAGTACATCACGATGCCCATGGTCTCCATCAGGTCCGACGCTGCTGACCCCGACACACACAATCAGCATCTCCCTTTCATGTTCCTCCCCCCCTCCCCCCCCACCCACATTGCCTCTGGTAAACTCCTGCATTGCTCGATTTGGACCATTTTGTCTGTCAATTTTGGGTTCACCTTGCTGTTCCGTCAGTAAGTAACCTGTATCCATGGTTGTTTATGTATTTCTTAGTACACATTGTTAATCTCTGATTTTTATAGTAATTTGAGTTGTAGGCGAACACAAATGAATTGAACTTCAATTAAAAAAAACATCATACTCAAGGGAAAAAAGATCTATACCAGAAATATATATTCATAATCCAACAAGAGTTTTTGCGGAGTCCTACAAAAAAGATTACTAGTCCGTTTGTAGTTAGTACCTTACCCTTGGCCACTTCGGAAGACGTAAGACATGCTGATCAGATAGTACCATTCACCGTCCCGTAGATCCTCCGGTGAAAGTGAGGTCACCGACTGGTTGACAGACTCACCCGTCACAAGTATGTCATACAACTTCTCTAGTTGCTTGCTTCTGTAAAATTTCAAAGCCTCATGGCCAAGATCCCTTGTGTTGTTGATTCCGGGCTTTGTTTCCCCGTTATAAAACCCGCCACCCCATGTGAGAGCCCTGCAATACACGTAGTTCATTCAGAACATAACATGTTCAGTTTTTCTCTCTGTATCTGTTTCCCCTTATGTCTAGTGCTGGTGATAAAAATGTATAGTGTACGCCCTCTATCTCAAAATATATCAGAAATTTATCTAAATTTTGATATATATAGACAGCTTTTAGTACTATCTATTTTGAGAAGGGAGGGGGTGCTATTAAACTTCCAGTGATAATTCATTGCGATAAAGATTTTTGACTAAAAACATGGATACCTGGATTTTGGATATCAGGGAAAATATGTATGACAAATTGGAGATGCATTTAAAAAAATATCTCTAACGGTAGTAAATTGGAATGATCCAATTCACACATTTCTAAACCAACATTAAGCTAAACAAAAATAAAAGTATATTGTACATCTCGGTATCTTTTCGTATAAAATTGAATAACAAGTCTATGTTCAATTATTTAAGTCATTAGAAACTAATTAAATAGAAAATATGTATGAGAAACCTATGTATCCACTAATAAAATTACCCTGGATACTTGCTTGATAAAGACCAAAGTATGGCATAGCTCCACCCGATCTTCCTTACAACAGCAGCAAGTTGGTTTATGACACGACTGGCTTGCCCTTCGCTTGTTGTAATCGAGGATGTTGTTTCCGCCATTTTCTATATCAAAAAACAAAATTGACGAATAATTGTATGTTAAGAAGGTACCAATATTGGTAGAACTACAAGATCTTATAGTATAATTCCATAGGGCTGAGGGCAACTCCAACTGGTAATGCCCGATTTAGTACACCTATGGTTCTCACGCAAATAGAAACGGATCTTTATCCATTTAGGATTGTTTATCTACCTACGGCTAGACATAGTATCATAAAGAAGTATCATGCATATATACCACCTTGGGAAAAAAACTGATATGCACCGATTAATGAAGAGAGAGGTGTTAATGATATCATAATACGATACCGTATGATAGCACATGAAACTAGATAAATAGAACTCATATGTGGCATGCAAGAGCGCCCTTACTACAATGCTTCACTTGATAGAGTAATATAATTCATTTATTTAAGAAACACTGTAAGAAAAACCTTCAAATACATGAGTAGAAATCAAATTAGTATCTATGACAACATGAAAAAAGTGGTTATATTGCACATCTATTCCCCTACACAGATGCTAGCACATAATTGAGCAACCAATATGCAGCACTTTCTCTACCGAGAACAAGATAGATAACAGCGCGGAGGGATTACCGAGAGGGGACTGGAGATTCTGCTTAGGGTCTGTCCGATCTAGACTATTCTGCTACCAGAAATTGCAAAAGCAAGAAATAAGTGAAACAGGGAGAGGAGGCAATAAGGTGTGATCAAATTAAAGTGTGCATGTCAATCGAGAAAAAGAAACACTCCCTCCGTCTCAAAATATATGTCTCGGATTTATTAAAATTTGAATGAATATAGACACTATATAGTATATAGATTCAACATAATTTACAAACCTGTGACATCTATTTCAAAATGGAGGGAGTAGATGTTTGAAGAATTAGATCCAGAAATATATTGATCTAAAGGGAATATAACCTATATGCAGCGCCTCTAAGGAAGAAAGCAAAGAACAGTACGCAGAGCTTACCAAGAACACTTGGGGACTGGCGAACAGTTGGTAGATGGGACGAATGACCGACTGTCGGCTTTACCATTCCGCTGAACCAAATGTGTGACCAGGACCGCAGGGTGCTTTATTTATCTTACGCAAAGACAGAAGATAACACGGCAGCACTTTCTGACGTAAAACAAAAGGAAATAAAAAAGACACGTGGAGTACATATCATCCACATGTATTTCGCTGGCTAAAAGTAGAACTTCTCAGAGCCGACAAATTTCGTTTAGTCTGGCGTAAGTTATCTATTATCTATCTATCTATCTATATCTATATATTATTAAAAAATTCGCATCATTTGTCATGTTACAGAATTTTCCGTCTGTCCGATTTCTGATGATTTTACCCCTACAAGTTCGGATTATTTACGTGCTCTGCCACCGCCTAAGTAAAACTGGACGGTTTGGTTCTGTTCTTCCTTGTTCCTGTTTGTACTCGCACCTTTACTGCCATAAACTGCACACCCTCCTGTCCTCATCCTCCTCGTCTGCGGCCCTGCTGCTATACAGGGGAAGCCGTACGGGATCTTCCTTCCTTTTTCACCGCCGCCGAAAAGGGTAAGACGTTCTTCGCCCCTTCCACAGCTCCATCAATTATTCGTGGAAGTATGCTGGTGTCCTCAGGGCCTGGGGCTAGAGCCTGGACCGTCGCTGGCCATCGCTGAAGGATACTAGATCCGCAGGTTTCTCCTAGCCCCGTTCCTCTGCTGCCTCAAGACCGCCGCGCATGCTGTCGCCGTGCGCTGCGCCATTCCTGACGACACCTACCTCGCCACTCTGAGTCCAAGTTCAGCGCCGATGTGCTGATCGCGGCGCCAGAAGTAGGTCGACATATCTGGCAGTGTGCGCCTTCAGTGATGCGATTTGGGATTTTTTTTCTCTGCTCCATGCGGTAATCCATGACTATGGGAAGATACAATTTAGTCAACACTCTTTGGACTGGGCTCACTTTGCTCCTTTCGGTTGGTCAGGCTCAGCACGAGTGATGCGGCTCACAGATTCTCCCGGACATGTGCGTGAAAAATGATAGTAATACATACTGGTTGTACGTACAAATACCTAAAAAATAAAAAAGTAACTTACAAAGTGGTGATGTTTTCATTAAAGAATACAAAAAGGACATGAACGATTATGACCGAGAAGACAAATGGATAGTTTTTACTACTACTGAACAGTCCTACCTCACTTTGTTTCCGGATGGCACCCCCTGGGTTTGGGGTCGGGTTTGGCACCCCACTACCCACCTCCGACACTTCTCCCCGTCCCCATGACCTGCCTCCATACCCATCGCTTGGTCCTTTTCTTTACCAGACCGGCGACCCGGCCGGGAATGGGGACCCGACGGGTACCCGCTAAGGAGAACAACGAAGGAATCTTGCTGGTGCTGGCCCTCGCCGGAGTTTATCCCCTCCTCGTCCGCATGCAGCTCAATGTTCTTCTCCATGTTTTGTGTGGTGGCGGTGCAATAGGCGAGGGCAGGAGGCAGAGATTAGGGCAGGATTTAGGGGATCGGATGTCTTCTTCTCTAGGAGGCGATGTCGGTGTCAACCGCGGGTCATGGCCAGATTGCCAGAGTCCCTCCCCTCCTCGATCGCTCGCCGCTCGACATTGTTCTCCATGGTCTGCATGACAGTGGCACAATACACTGGTAGAAAAAGTGTCTTTGGTCCAGCGCTCAAATTCCATTGGTCCTGGTTCGTTTCCTTAATCGGGACCAATGCCAGGCACCGGTCCCGGTTCATGCCGCCTGGGCATTGGTCCCGGTTCATCTCTAAGCATTGGTCCCGGTTCGTGGCATGAACCGGGACCAATGCCCCCGCGACGCACACGTGGCGCTCAGCGGAGCATTGATCCTGGTTCATGCCACGAACCGGGACCAAAAACCCCGCGACGGTCCGCAATCCAGGATAATCTAAATTAATTCGGGGCAGAAATTAATTCGAGGAGGTAGAAATTGAATTGATCAGTATTTTTGAAAAAATCTTCCACAAATTAATCGAGACAAAGATCTGAATCGAGACAAAGATCTGAATCGAGACATTTTATTAATTCGACCACAAATTCTTTCCAAACAAAGGTGAGACTTTACAAATTTTCCTAGTCGACAACACTTCCGCTGCCGCTGTCCTCCGAGCCGCCGGCTTCCTTGTCTTCGTCGGACGAAATCTCCACGATTTCGGCATTGTTCGGGAGACGGAGCTCCTCTACGCGACTAGCGGCGTCGATGGCGGTGTAGATGGTCCGTCGAGGGACAGACTAGGACATCTCCCGCCCTTCTCGGTTGCGGAGATCCGGGTGCACCACGCGCCCATCCACGATGCGGCTGCCAAGCTTGGCCTTCCGCTCCTTCTTGAACAGCCGAGGCCAGTACTCGATGGCCGCCGTGTACCGGGGCAACGCACTCTTCCATGCGGGCATCTGGCGGCGACGCTCCGCGATGACGCACTCCATCTCGTATCTGCCGGGGACGAGGAGCAGAGCCACCGGCACACCCGCCTCGCTGATGCGAAATCCGGCGGGCACCGTCGCGCGCGACGGCGCGAGGATGCCGTAGTACGCAAACATCGCCGCCTTGTAGAAGTTGAGCGTGGGCACCTCCATGGCGGCGTGGTGGAGATTGGAGA
This sequence comes from Avena sativa, assembly GCA_916181665.1. Lineage (NCBI taxonomy): Eukaryota > Viridiplantae > Streptophyta > Magnoliopsida > Poales > Poaceae > Avena > Avena sativa. Next base: position 579,737,118 of record OV702287.1, read on the forward strand.
GGGAGGGGAGGCGAGACGACGACGGGGTGGAGAGGCGATGGTGAAAGGGGTGGGTGGAGATCGACTGCAGAGAGGCCGAGGCGATGGTGAAAGCGACGCGTTGTGGCATCATATTTATACACGGGGATGACGAAGCGACGGTGGGCATTGGTCCCGGTTAATACCACGAACTGGGACCAAAGCCCCTCTCGCGCGACACGCGGCGGTCCAGCAACGCGTCCCCCATCTAGGTCATTGGTCCCGGGTCGTGCCATTAACCGGGACCAAATCCCTTCCCGCGCGACACGTGGCGGCCCAACACCGCGCCCCCACCCAGGTCATTGGTCCCGGGTCGTGCCATCAACCGGGACCAATGACCTGGGTGGGGGGTGCGCTGCTGGGCCGCCACGTGTCGCGCGGGAGGGACTTTGGTCCCGGTTCGTGGCATTAACTGGGACCAAAAACCCTCCCCTGGCTATATATAAGCCCAACCCTTTGCCCCTTGCCACCAAATTTTGCTGGATTGTGTGTGAGGTGTGGGTATAAGATTTTTTTTCTTTGATTGCACACAAGGTGTTCGACGAAATGTCCAAGCCACACTTAAGTTCGCACAACACGGTATCCTCAGCCGAGGTTAGCAACCTTATCTTCTTTATCTGTAACTGATACAAAAATATTGCATGTGTCCATGTAGTGTGGTCATTTTACTATTTATGATGTTATTATAATGGTTAATTATTATGACGCAGATCAATGCACGGATGTGATGGATGTATGGCGACCGACGCGATTCTGATTTTATTGCAGGCCTGCATAAATTTATCGATTTGGCTAAGGCAAACAAAGTGGATAATTTTATGCCTTGTCCCTGCATCGACTGTCGGAACGTGGTGGAGCACTCTGCCCCGAGAATCCTTTAAAGCCATCTGCTTCGGAGAGGTTTCATGCCCGGATATTATTGTTGGGCCATGCATGGAGAAAGAGGGGTTAGGCTGGAAGAAAATGAAGAAGAGGAGGATGATGACAGCTATCCTATGTCCCCTGAAGAATACGGTGATACTGCAATGGAAGACAATGAAGAAGAGGGAGGCGGCAATGAAGAAGAACAACAGGCATCGGATGAGCCCGCTGATGGTCTTGGTCGGGTCATTTCTGATGCAAAGCAACAATGTGATACAGAAAGGGAGAAGCTTAAGTTGGAGGCCATGCAAAAGGATCACAAAAAGTTGGTGTACCCCAATTTGCGAAGATGGCAGCACAAAGCTCAGTACCACACTTGAACTGCTGAAATGGAAGGCAGAGACTGACTTATCTGACAAGGGATTTGAGAAGTTACTGAAAATAATGAAGTCGAAGCTTGCAAAGGATAACGAGCTGCCCGAGACAATGTATGAAGCAAAGAGGACTATCTTCCCTCTAGGATTAGATGTGGAGAAGATACATGCATGCATTAATGACTGCATCCTATACCGCGGTGAGAAGACGAGAATATGGATAAATGCCCGGTATGCACTGCATGTCGATACAAGATCAGACAAGATGACTCTGGTGATGTTGAGGGCGATGACGAGCCCCCCAGGAAGAGGGTTCCTGCTAAGGTTATGTGGTATACTCCTATAATACCACGGTTGAAACGTCTGTTCAGAAATAAAGAGCATGCCAGGTTGTTGCGATGCCAGGTTAGCCCGGGGCTGAGCCTTGATACATCCATTTTGCATCACTATTCTATGTCTTAATTCACTATTATTCATTGATATATTTCGTATTGAGGGGTGATACTTATGTTATTTCATCTGTTTTTGCATGGTTGATGACTTTTGGAGCATGGACCACTGCAGTCAGGGTTCTGATGGAAAAGGTGCAGTTTGGAGGCAAAATTCACGAAGATCAGAAAATCCAGGAAAATATACAGAAAATCCAATTTTTCCAGAAGACTAAGGATGCCAGAAGATGGAGTGGAGATGGGCCACAGGGAGCCCACACCACCCCATGGCGCGGGCAGCCCTAGGCCGCGCCTGGGGGTGGTGTGGCCACCTTGGCCCACTCCAGCCTCTCCCCTCTGGCGTATATCATCCTCCCGAAACCCTAAGACTCGGGGAGCAACCACAGAAAAATTCCACCGCCTCTGCGGGGCGGAAAACACCGAGAGAGAAAGATCTCTCCGGTAGACAGATTTCTGCCGGGGGAATTCCTTCTCGGAGAGGGGAGATTGTTGCCATCAACACCACCATCAAGCTGGACTTCATCGGGATCATCATCATCATCACCACCACCATCATCACCATCAGCACCCTCATCACCATTCTCCATATTGCTGTAACAATTGAGTTGAATCTTGCATAGTTCATAGGGAAAACTTTCCCGGTGTTGATTACTCTTTGTAGTTGATGCTATTGAGTTAACCATTGAATTATTGTCTATGTTCAGATTGTTATACATCATTATTCCATCTTTGATCATGATCCATATGATGTCTTGTGAGTAGTTCGTTTTGTTCTTGAGAATATGGGAGAACTCTTGTTGTTAATAGTGGAGTTGCGTTGAGAAAGATTTAATAGATTGTTATTTAAGTTGTGGTGTACTTCTTCTAGTGGTTTCATGTGAACATCGACTACATGACACTTCACCTATATGGGCCCAGGGGAATGCATTGTGTATTTGGCTACTAATCGTAAGGGTTGCCAGAGTGACAGAAACCTGAACCCCCGTTAGGAAACCATTGCACAAGGGATGTAAGGGTCTTAGAGTTTAAAGTTGTGGTTAGGTTTCTACCTTAATTACTTTCTTGTACTTACGGATGTTTGCAAGGGGTATAATCACAAGTATGTATTCGTCTTGGATGGGGCGGTACATTAGCACAGGTTCACCCACGCAACACTTAGCAAGATAAAGAAGATTAATCGACTATATGAAGCGAAAACACTTGACAGTATTCCCATGTGTCCTCGAGAACGTTTGGTCATCTTAAGTAATACAACCGGCTTGTCATTTGCTGCATAAAGGATTGGGCCACTTGCTGCATTTATTCCTACTATCTTTTATTTACTCGTACTTTGTTTACTTGCTTTATCGAAAACCCCTAAAAATCCGTTTGCTAAGTATTTGCAGAGAATTCCTGATCCATACCACTAGCCAGCACCTTCTGCTCCTCGTTGGGTTCGACACTCTTACTTATCGAAAATATTGCGATACACCCCCTATACTTGTGGGTCATCAAGCCTCGCTAAACTTGAAGTGGATCTCTGATAAATAGCATGTTGTGAACCTATAAATGATTTTTTTTAAAATTCACAAGCATTATATCATGTACTTGTAGTTCAAATCTTGAAAAGTTTTTTAAAATTCCAAATTATGCAATAAATACTTTGTTAATGCAATTTTAATTGAAAATAGTAAAATTCTATAGTTCAAATAAAAATATTTAAAAACAGAAAATGGTTTTTGAATAGTTATTTAAATCGCAAAAACGCCTAAGGAAAATCACGTGCGGAGCAAAACGACGCCGTCAGGCTACCGGATTTTCGAGCCTCCGTCGACCGCGCCGCCGTCGCCCTGTTCGCCGTCGACCGTGCCGCCCGAGCCCACGCAGATACTAACCGATTTAGAAAATAAGTGCATAGTGGTTTGTATTATTTGCATTATAGTAACTTGCAAATCTTAATTTGCAGATACTACGGATCCAACACAACAAGATACTATGATTCCAGAACATCAGGAAAACATCCTCCAAGGAATGATCTGCGAAAATGAAGATATCAATATCGTTGTCACCAGTGAGTTTCTGAACGATTCCGGTCAGGAAGATGAGTCTCTCAACCGAGGAGATGGCTCCGGTAAGGTAGAAGCCGAAGCCTAGGACATGGGAGAAGCCGATGAGGGAGAAGGCGACGGCTCAGGCGGAACCTTAAATCTCGCAAACACCGGCGAGGTGTATATATGTGTTTTTGTAATTAAAATGTTGTTGTCTATATATATACATGCATATATTAACACTCTTTCTTCTTTTAGCCCTCCGGATCAAGAACTTCTCCCGTAAGAACGAAACGAGGCCCAACAAAAAAGTTGGATGACACTGTGAGGTAAGGATCCAAGTGGTCGGTGTAGATGGCGAACCGCAATCTCCCGTCGATGTCGCAAGAAAATTTGTCAAGCAATGCGGAGTTCTTGCGAGGGACTACATCCCGATCACCGTTCAAGAATGGAATCGGCCAAGCGGAGGTGGAGTCCCGTATGTCGGTGACAGCACCAAAGATAAGCTTTTTGACAAGCTCATGATTAATTTCCTCCTGCCGATGCCAGATGTGAATCCAGATGAGGAGTAGAGAGCAAGAATGGAGCTTGTGCCAAGAGTCAAGAAGTTTGCTCTCATCAAGATGGCCGATGCATTCAAGAACTAGAAGAAGAAACTGTACAATAACTTTGTCAAGGTAGAGAAGACTCCGGATTTTACTCAAGGTGGCTATTCTAAGTTAAGACACCAATGGAAGGATTTTGTGAAGTACAAGACATCGGAGAAAGCTAAGGAAAGGTCTAGAATAAATACGGAGAACACTGCTAAGAAAGTATACCATCATAACATGGGGCCTGCTGGCCATGCCGGTTGCATGCCTAAGTGGGATGCACTTGAGTTCAATTACATAGCTACCGGGATCAGACCAGAGCCCGCAACATGGACACCACGGGCGAGAAACTAGTTTGACGGCCATGGGGGCACGTTGGACAAAGATGGGAGGGCAATATATAATCAGAAACACAAAGATGATCCCCTACTGTAGGATGATGTTGCAGTAGGACGGTTCGTTCCCGATAGAGAGAACGACAAGCTCACATGTGCCCTTAAAAATCCTGAACACGACGGACGAGCACGAGGCACACCAGGCTCCAAGCCGTGGAAGGTTGCCTTCCCCGCGGAAATGAAGAGATATCCCGATAAAATCCATCAGAGGAGAAAGGAAAGGGAGGCAGCTGAGAAAGCGACCACTGCAGACCGGCTGCATAATGTAGAAGACGCATTAAAGCGGCACCAGGTTCAACTCGACAGACTTAGCCAGCAAGGTACTAGCAGCCAATCTCAGCGGCACGTGGTAGAAGCTGCATTCAAGGGTACCGGCGCCCTATCGAATAAGAAAAGCAGCGTCGCTTCCACGTAGCTCCATGATGTTGATGATGATGCACCGACGACATCTCCTCCTAAACGCTACCCAGTGGATGATATCACGGAGACCACAACTTTTGAGCTAAAGGTGCAGGTTATGAACTTAAGGGTGATGGCGGCGGTCGGCATGGCCGTATCAGTTGCGCCTAACCCAACTTGGCATTGCAGACCGGTTCCAAAAGGGTACGCTGTCGTCACGGTGGATGAGGTGAAGGAATATTTTGAGGAGCTGAAGCTAGACCACCCTGCAGGGGAAGATATGGAGCTGACTCAACTAGGAGAAGCCAAAGGGGGGACTATTCTATGGCCAATGGAGCGCATCATGCTTCCAAATTATGTGCCGCCAAGGCCACCCACTCCTCAGAGCAGCAATCCACCTTCGCCGCCACCTCACCATTCTCCAGCGCAACCGTCGCCTTCACCGCCTCACCACTCAGCGCAACCGTCTCCATCGCCGCCTCAGCCGTCTCCGCCGCCGCGTCAGTCGTCTCCGTCCCCTGAGCCTCAGAGACAAAAGCGGAAGTATACTAAGAGGGGAAGCACCACCAGCAGCAGCAAGAGCACGTTCCGATCACCGAAACATAAGCTATCGCCCCTCCCAAAAGTACCTCATCCGAATATGAAGAAGCTACCTTGCGAGAAGACAGATGAGGAAACTGCTGCGGCCGCAGCTGCCCATTATGAAAAGTGGAAGATTGACATGGCTAACAAGAAAAAGCTGATAGAGGTATTCTTCCCGGTCACCGCAGAAGATAAAGCCAAAGAAGCCGCGCTTAAGATTCAGCTTCACCAACCCATAGTGCTCACATCAGACTATTGTCTCTCTATTACCAAGTCGGTTGAGGCAAAAGAGCGGAGAGTCGGGAAATAAGTTGTCCAGCTCGGACAACAGAAAAATCAATCGATCGAACCGCTCAAAGTGTACGATACCAATGAGTAGAGAGCCCAGGAGCGGCATGATCCGAACATTGATCCGGAGTTTGTTCGACTGTACGGAGAAAAGGCCCAATTATATGGACTGTATATTACTGAGTACATGAGCCGTATGGATGAGTTCGAGGGGTACCAAGATACAACATATGTATACCAGTACGGGTCTCCTCTCGTCAAACCCGAGTTAGTCAAAGATCTACCAACAAAAATGCGAAGATTGCATAACTGGTACATCCAAGCCTGTGCTGAATCCAAAAACTGGTCTATGCTGCATATAAACACCACCATTACGGTCATGGACATAGCCTCCTACTGATCGAATTTCCAAAATTATTTCAGTTTTACCAACAAGACACCCTCGACAAAACTATCGTAAGTGCCTATTGTTTGTAAGTATTATTAATTTCTGTAATTAAGTCTTTCTAGCTCAGCTCATTCGTTGCTTGTATAATCTTACTCATCACTATACTAAATATATATGCAGAATGAAGATCCTCGAATGCAACAAAGGACAAATCTATGACCTTGGGTTTGTTGACTGCAATTTCGTTCATGAAGTTACTCTAAAAACAAAACCCAAAGAGAAAGAGGATAACTTGGTACAAGTGTTGAAGCATTTCAGCAACAGAAGGGAAATACTATTTCTTTACAACGCTGGGTGAGTGTTACTGTCTTGTACACATTCTATTTTCACTTACTCAATGTTAAGCGTATAATTGACTCGTGTTATATTTTGTTAGTGTGTCTAACTTCCACTATATTCTCTTAATCATTGATGTTGACACCGGAGTAGTAAAAGTCTTGGAATCGAAATACACACCATTAGAAAAGTGGGCAGATATGCAGGAATGCCTCCAGAAGGCTTGAAAACGGTTCACCGCCAAAACTAGGGGTGTTTGGAAGCCAGATCTTACATTTCAACCATTGATTGTAAGTACTACTTGCTAGATCCACGCATCTCTTTGATTCTAGTTTCAATACCACCATTATCATGCTTGATTATTATTTTGATTGAACTCCGTTCTCGTAAAGTGCTTGACGCAGGAAACCGGGAATAACTTATGTGGATACTATGTCTGCGAGTTCATTCGCCAGACGACCAAAGAGAAGGGCGCAGACCAGAACATCAAAAAAATTGAAGTCCGATAAACAATAATCACAACTTTATTTTATTACCACCAATTGTGTTAAGTTTCATTCATATATATTGATCCCCTTCTTTATATTAGATCGAACGGATGCGGGACGGTCTTCTATCACAAGAACGCGTGCAAGCAATTCAAGAGGAAATTGCCGGATTCTTGTTAGAACAAGTCATAGATCCGAAAGGAGAATACTATTACCCGCTTCATTTGGAAGGGTAAAGTGTAAAAAAGAAGATGTAAATTAGATCAAATTCGTGTGAGAGTATCGTTTCTAATTATAATATGTTTTGACCAAGAAGACAGATGAGACGGTGTATAATATATTTGTGATCATGCATGATGTGTAATATATATCGTGGTTTCATTATTGATGTATATATGTAGTACCATTAAATTGATAAAAAAATCCTGCCGCGACACAAAAATAGCCCGAAAATCCTGCCGCGGCACAAAAATAGCCACAAAATCCTGCCGTGGCATAGAGACCAACGATCCCGGTGCGTGCCAAGAACCAGGACCAATGATCCACCCCCTCTCGTCTCTCGCGCTCCCACGTGGAGACCCATTGGTCCCGGTTTGTTCCACGAACCGGGACCAATGATCCACCCCCCCTCGTCGCGCGCCCGCCCACGTGGAGACCCATTGGTCCCGGTCAGTGCGCGAATCGAGACCAGCATTAGTCCCGAGTGATTGGTCTCGGTTCGGAAACTGGGACCAATGGCCCTTATGAACCTGGACTAGAGGCCCTTTTTCCACCAGTGATAGGGGAGGGCGGGAGGCAGAGAGGAGGGCGGGATCTGGGGGATGGGGCAGAATTAGAAAAAACTTTATTTACGAAAAAGATGTGAAATTCCCATACCTTTTTAACGATATATCGCATGCATTATTCTGGTAAGTAGTGTAAAAACTGCAAGCAATATAGAGTCGAAAAAACACGAAATATCAGTATTCCGTTAGGAAGTTAACTAGCATAAAAATTGGGAGTTAACTTGTACACACGGAGGGTTAAAAAGTTCGCGAAAGTTAACATGGAAAGAAACGAAAGTTAACTCGTGTTCATAGAAACTACGACCAAAAGACCGCGCGTAGCGCATAGAATTCAAATCATGATAGGAAGTTAACTAACACGTATCTAGAAGTTAGCATGCATGTTGAAAGCAATTTAGTTACTTTGTTCATTTTACGTACTTTGATTGCCGAAACTGACCCCTTCTCAAGTGATTGAAGTAAATATGAATCTAATTTCACTCTAACTTGTCGTCCTGTCCAACCTGAACATCGAGAACATGTTAATTTCAAACATTTGAGTGTAGACCAACATCTCTAGTTTTGATATATTTAAAATTAATTATAAACTGTAAGGAATTTCAAAAAACTTCCTAAATAAAAAGGTTGCGCATCTTTATTTTCATGTTAGGGTGTTCTTTGCATATCTTGAGGGCCTCGTTGCTTCTTCTTTATTTTCTGAGGTCCTGATTGTAAATATACCACCCACCGCCAGTTAATGCATTCTCTGGGTCCTTCTGGGCCCGTTAAAAAAACAGAATATCCATGACATGGTGATCTTATTTGTGCCAAAAGTTCTCGCTTAGTCGCTTTAACAAAAACTGATTTAAGTGAACAAATTAGATAATTTTTCAACAAGACAATATTTGTTTATGAAATATTGTGTCGTTATTGTTGGGGTTCGCAGCATAGAAAACAAAAAATTTCCTACGATAAGAACTATACGCCAAAATCTATCTACTAGATACAGAGCAACGAGTGGATATACATCCATCGAGAACTTACCCTCGAAGACAACGGGTTTTGTTAACGAGTAGGAACTCATGGATGATGTAGTCGTATGTTTGCCAATCTCAAGATCGTGATGAAGTGCAGTAGCTCCGGCTCCAGCACGTCCATCAGATCCAGCTCCAGCAAGTCTAGCACCACCAAGTCCAGCACCGCAGAGCAGCGGTGCATCCGTGATCGCACACACGTCCGGTACCCCGACAACCTCTATCCCTCGCTCCAGCAAAGCAGCAGAAGCAGCAACTCCTTTCTAGATAAATCCACCGGGAACATGTATCTCGCTAATCCGAGACCATGGGGAAATAATACTAGAGGGGGAGAGAGATCCTTCACGAGGAGGTGTGTGTGTGAAGGTGTGAGAGGGGGGCCTTTTATAGGAGGAGGGGGTGCCCCTCCCCATGGCCGGCGCCCAAGGGGTGACCCCTCACCTCCTCATTCATGTGGTGGTAACTCCCTCCACATAAATTTGCCCCTTCACATTCTCTTTTAAAGTCTCCACTTTAAATGCATTAAATTTCTCTAAATTTAATGCTCTCTCATTTAATAAAACTGTTTTATTAATTTTATTCAGAATTTTGTTAATTACTTTAATTAACAAACATTCACATAAAACCCCCTGCAACATTTCATATTACATGCAGAACCAATTTCAGCAATTTCACCCAAAACAGTTTCGGTGTCTATTGAAATAATTCCAGCGTTTTCTTAAGTCTTTACCTGAAACATATTTGCTCCAAATGGTGTCGGTATCCCTTAAGTGTGTCACCCTACGGTTCACGAATAATGCAGACATGATCGAGACACCTCTTAGATCAATAATCAGAAGCGGGACTTGGAGATCCATACTGACTCCTACACATTCAACGATGACTTCTGTGATCGTGAGAATCTCTAACGCTAGTAACTAAATCCCTTTGTCTCATGATATAATACATGTCCGAGATTCGATCATCGGTATCCAAATACCTAGTTTGATCTCGTTACCGACATGCACTCTTTTCTCGTTCCCATGATATAACATTCTAGTGATCGCATCATTTGCTTGCAAGCTATCTTAATGTGATATCACCGAGAGTGCCCAGAGTATATCTATCCATCATCGGGATTGACAAATTCCACTCTTGATCCATGAGCCTCAACATAACACCTTCATAGTACTGAACCCAAATTTATAGTCACCCTGTTACGGTGTGACGTTTGGTGTTATCAAGATACTCTTCTGGTGTTAGCAATTGACATGATCTCATGGTCTAAGGACTAAGATTACTTCGTATGATGTTATAGAAATATAAACATAACGACTTTCATCGTAATGCTATACTTTCGATGAATGTTCATCACATCATTCCACCAACGTTGTGACCTCGTTATTAACAACATCCAATGTCCATGATCAGGAAACCTTGATCATCTTGTTAATCAACAAGCTAGTTTATATGAGAGGCAATACTATGAACTTTGTATTTTATTTATTAAACACACATGTATTAACGTTTCCAATTAATACAATTATAGCATGCAAAATAAACATTTATCATAAATATGGGATAAGATAATAACCACTTTATTATTGCCTCTCTGGCATATTCCCTTCAGTCTCCACTTGCACTAGAGTCAATAATATAGTTTGAAAAACTTTGCGTATTGAACACCTATGGCTTTCTGGTGTTGCATATACGCGATTGCTAGTGGTTAACATAATCTCCGGATCTGACAATTTCAGGTCCGTGTGTATTTGCATGTCTTTGCGTCTCTATGCATCACTCATTCTCAAATGAGATGGAATTGTATAAATTTGGTCCTTTGGTGAGACCTTTAGTTTGTTCGGGTTAAAATATGGTAATATTATTGTCATACAATATATCTTCATAGTATTAGCCCACTTTGAACCACACCTAGTTTGATAGCAAACTTCTTAACACAAATGCCCTCCTTTGCTGCTACTATAGCAGTCATATACTTAGCCTTTTGTTGTAGTATCCGTCACAATGTTTCAACTTTGGAACTTATCCAAATCCATCATGGAACATCTTTTCCATTACATTGTGCCACCCATAGTCTAAATTGAGATAAATTTAATTTGTATCTTGTGACAAAACTAGTATCAATGTAAGACTTTACAATGAACTACCTTTAACTATTTGTCACTCATAAGAATATCTTTACTATTGTCCAATGATCATCTTATGAATCATTCTGGTATGTGCTCATAACATTTAGAGCATAGGACATTCTGGATATGTACATATCATGGTATAATCGATCAAAATCTTCATGTGATTTTACTCACCAAGTGTTGAAACACTTGAATCTTGATACAATCCTTTCCATGCAGCAAGAACCTTTCTTGTTGTTTCCATATTGAACCCTTTCAATATCTCATATATGTATGTCTGGCACAACCATATTAGCGCCTCAATCTATCCATATAGATATTGATGCGAAATATTCCGGGTTTGCCCAAGTCTTTCATCAAAATCTTATTTTAATGAAATTCTTAACTTGTGTCAATACAAGATACATCATTTCCAATCAACAATATGTTCTCTACATAATGTATTAGAAATATGTCTCAACGCTCCCACTTAATTTCTTGCAAATGCAAGCATCTTCATCATCTCCAATGAATTTAAACTCTTTTAATAGTTTCATCATGGTGAAGATTCTAACTCCACTATGCTTACTTCAACTATTGAAGTTTGCATGCCCTTTTAGCACCCTTTGAATTAACAAAACCCTTCGGACCGTGTCTTGTACACGTCCTAGATAACCATTCTATTAGTAGAACATTGTTTCGTTTGTTAACCTACCATACATCAAATTATATGTAGTGGTCGCTACATTAATCCGTCAAGACTAAATATCGCTATGAAAGATCAAATCTTGTCATAGTCAACTCCTTGAACACTGTCGTAAACTTCTTTCCGACATGTCGACTATTTCATAGATGTTAAACATCCATGTCTATTTTTTTATAGATCCAAACACGGCCGATAGGCTTCACGCCTTTCCGGAGGGTCTTCCAAGTTCAGAAACTTGATTTCTCGTGTATGGATACTATCACGGATTCTATGACTTCTAGTCATTTTATAGAGTCAGGTCCCATCATCGCTTCTTTGCATGTAGTCGGTTCATCATTGTCAAAACAATAATGACTTGCTTATCAAATCACACTATTTGATTCTTACCGAGCCACACAGTTCAATAGGAACTCTAATCTCCGAGATCACAACCTTTGTAATCATGGGAGCCATGAGCATTTTAGCCGCCTCCGTGACACTTTCCGACGTTGCGCTACTTAGCACATATAGCCAAGGTTCAACAACCTTATCAAAGTTCTATTGTCCTCCCACTTAACTTTTCACGAAAAATTCCTTCTCAAGAAACTTGACGTTCCAAGTAACAAACTCTTTTGTCCTCGGTGTTATGGAGAAATTCCCAACAAATTCTTTGGGATAACCTACAAAGACGTGCTTATCCGACTTTGGTTGTAAACATTTTACTTATGCATGGCATACCAAAATTTAAGAAAAGACAATTCGGGTTTTATCCCAAACCATAACTTATATGGTGTCATTTCAACGGATCACGATGGTGCTCTTTTCAGTGTAATAGCGGTAGTATCTAAAGCTTCAATCCTTAGAACATAATGGCAGTTTTATAAATGACATCTTTGATCTTACCATGTCAAACATGGTTTGATTTCATCTCTCGAATATGCCATACTCCTATGGTTTATTGGGAAACACAAATCATGGAACGATTCCTCAAATCTTAGGTGTTTTGCTAAACATGTAACTCAAATATCTTCCTTTATGATCAAATCATAAACTCTTTTATTTTCTTGTTACAATGATTTTTCACTTCATCTTGAAAGTATTTGAACAATTTTCAAATGTTTCATACTTCTTCCTTATTAAGTAAATATATAGACATATTCACTTAAATTTCTGGAGAAAGCATATGAAGCAAAAAGATCCATCGTATATGGCTACACATAATGGGCTATATACATCAACATGCATAATATCCAATAAGTTAGTCATCCGTTCCTCTTTGGCCCATGGACGGAGTTTCAATTATCTCGAGGAAAGTCTCACAAGCGTCAATTGATCAAAATCAAAGACTCAAAAAATCCATCAACATGGAGTTTCTTCATGTTTTCTTTCCAATATAATTTAAATAGCGATGTCACTTCATAAGTGATCTTTCAATCATTTGTCTTGCGACATTTTAGCAATAGCGTTTATGGATGTGATTTCTCCAACTAGACTTGTAGAAGTTCATTCATACTATATGGAATACGGTAATTATTTGAACAACCATTGTTCTCGTAATACCAGAACAAAATAACAATTATTAAAACAAATCTTGAAGGCTAGGTTTAACGACAACGAAAAACACAATAACACTTCATTTGTTTTCGATGAACATCATCACTTATTCTCTTGCTAGTTACTTAGGCCATTGTAGTTCATGAATTGCGTTGTCCTGTATGACACTTCATACCAACCAATTCGGTATCCAATACCGGTATCCAATACCTCAGAACCACATTGTTTAACAAGCAAGGAATACAACCATAACATGTAATCTTCTATATACCTAAGTTGGACATCTCCAACCTTTTCTTTTCTGCCAAATATTTTATAGATTCTCTTTCAACAGTTCCTTTTCTTTTAAAAGAATCTATCAACATCAATAGTGGTGTCATTCACATGACACATAGTACAAAGTGTATATAGTCAAATACTAATACCTTTGAACTTGCACTTGGAAGTGGATCACCATCATCAAATGTTTGGTGTTCTTTCAAAAATCCATTCTTTAGTAATCTATTAGTGTAGTAAACATTTTACTTACATCTTCTATTCATCCTTATCATGACAACTTTCATGATCAAGCTATTATAGCCTATAAGGAAGAATCGCGAGTATAATGTCAGTTCCCAAAATCCTTTTGGGAGATCCGGATGCTTAGCATCTCCATCCTTCACAAATTCTCATACAATATGAGAACATGTATTTTGCTAAATTATACTCCATCATAATGCAACCAAAAACATTGTTTCATATATCACAATATCTTTCACATATGATGGTTTCTGAAACAATTTTCAGCTCCTATATAATCTTGATATTAAAACGACTTTTGAATATCAATAATCATGGAGGCAAACATGATACTTTAGATACTAACATTGGAATTCTTACTCTTGATTTAATACTACTTATTAAACTTCATGGAGTAAATAGAGTTTGCTGAAAGTTTGCAATAGGACTTATAAACTTTAAATTGACATTCAAAACAATACGATACCAGTTCGTAAAGTAAATATCCAGAATTCTATAGTTCTATTATCTCAATTAAAACTAAGCATAAGGTAGTGAACAAACGCCAATGACTACAATAAATTATGCAAATTCACTTCGATTTAGTTTATGACAAATTGAGTTCGACTAATCCAAATTAGAAATGAACTCCCACTCAAAAACAACATCCCTCGTGCCTTTTTAGGGATTACATGAACCAAATCCACTAACCAAGTTCGATCATCACGTGAGTCGGTGTATCTTCAAAGGCGAGCATCAATATGGGCATCATATCAACTATATGACTCATGCTTAACCTTTCGGTCCGTGTTCCGAGGGCATGTCTGCACATGCTAGGCTCGCCAAGTAAGAACCTTAGTACTCGCGTGTGTAAAACTGTCTTACACCCGTTGTATGAAAGCGTAGAGTCGAGTACACCCGATCATCACGTGATGTCTCGAAACACGATCCATAGAACGGTGCATACTTAAGGAAGAACACATTTTTATCTTAATATCTAAATGAGGGATCATCTTAAAATGCTACTAAAACGCCAAACTAGCAATATAAGATGCTAACATCTAATGTGTAAAGTGAGATGATATGGTCCATGCATTCGATCTCTGTCATAAGCATCATGGTATGATCTCTAGCATTCCTTTGTGTGTAAGACCAAGGTCTATGGAACTTACACGTTAGGTGTGTTGTAAGAGTATCTATCATACATCTACTTACAACATTACCATATCATGACACTAGCCTAGCAACGATCTAAACTAGACGCCTCTAATTTATCCATTGCAAGTTTTACGTGGCTTAGGGCTTTCGGAGATAGAACCGTTCTTACCTACGAACATGGAACCACAACGAGGATAACCAAGTTATTAGCAACTCGTTGTAAATTGGATATTGACTATAGTAGGAGAGACAGATACCTGCTAACCACTTATGCAAAACTAGTTGCATGTTAGTCGTGGAACCGGTCTCATGTACGATGACATGTAAGGTTGGTCCGGGCCGCTTCATCCCACTATGCCACCAATATCCAAAATACATGAAAGAAGCAATAACATGATCATCATCGCCCACATATAAACATGATCATCATCGCCCACATGAAAGAAGCACCTACGCATATATCAGGCTCTGATACCACTGTTGGGGTTCACAGCATACAAAACAAAAAATTTCCTATGATGAGAACTATACGCCAAGATCTATCTACTAGATACATAGCAACGGGTGGATATATGATGTCCCACAAGTATAGGGGTGTATCGTAGTATTTTTTGAGGGAAGTGAAACCAAATTTATTGATTTGACACAAGGGGGGCCAAAGAATATTTATAAGCCTTAACAACTCAGTTGTCAATTCAGCTGCACCTGGAAACAATCTTGCTCACAGCAGTTTATCAGTAGAAACAGTTTTGTAGTAGGAATAGCAAAGTAACAGCAGTAGCAAAGCAAAGACAGTAGTAACAAAAGCAGTAAACAGTGGGATTCGAGTGCGGTAGGTATAGGGATGGATGGACGGGCGTTGCATGGACAAGACAATTCACATGGCAATCAGAACATAGGGCAATTACAGATAAATAAGATAAAGCATCCAAGTACTAGACAATCCTAGGCATGTGTTCCATATATAGTCATACGTGCTCGCAATGAGAACTTGCACAACATCTTTTGTCCTGCCAGCCCGTTTGCAGCGGGGCCTCTAGGGAACTACTAGCAATTAAGGTGCTCCTTTTAATAGGGCACTGGAGCAAAGCATTAACACTCCATAAACACATGTGATCCTCACATCAAAGCATTTCCCTTCCGGTTATCCCGATTTTTGTCACTTCGGGGCCATAGGTTCCGGACAACGACGTGTGTATACAACTTGCAGATAAGACAAGAACAATACTATCACAATGAATCAATAACATGTTCAGATCTGAAATCATGGCACTCGGGCCCTAGTGACAAGCATTAAGCATAACAAGTCGCAACAAAGTCATAAAGCACTAATAAAAGATACTAGGCACCATGCCCTAACAATCTGATGCCATTACATGAATGATCTCATCCAATCCCTACCATCCCCATAGCCTACAACGGGGGATTACTCACTCATAGATGGGGGAAACATGGATGGTCGATGGAGAAGCGATGGTGATGATGATGGCGATGATCTCCTCCAATTCCCCATCCCGGCAGGGTGCCAGAACGGAGTTTCTGGTGCTGTTTTGTGGAATCTCGTGGTGGCGGCGGAGCGGAACTCCTTCTGGAAAAACGTCGAACCCTCCAAAGTTTTTAGGTCAGAAGGCTCCTTGTAGGCAAAGAGAGAGACCGAGGGGGTGCCTGGGGGGCCCACACCACCCCCTGGCACGGCCTGGCCTGGCCCGCGCCACTAGGTGGTGTGGCCACCCCAGGGCTCTTCTCCGTCTCGTATTCTGGCTCCTGGTGTCTTCGGGTGAAATAGGATTTTTGGCATATTTTCCGGGATTTTTCCTGATAGTTGATTTTCTGCACAAAAAGTAGACACCAAGGAAATTCTGCTGAAAACAGCGTCAGTTTGCATTAGTTGCATCCAAATCACACAAGTATAGAGGAGAAACAATAGCAAAAGTGTTCGGGAAAGTAGATACGTTTTGGACGTATCAACTCCCCCAAGCTTAGCTTATTGCTTGTCCTCAAGCAATTCAGTTGAAAACTGAGTGCGATAAAAGAACTTTCACGAACACATTTGCTTCATATGATGTAAATATTCTCAGCAATGTGATCAACTGCTTAGACAATCCAAAATAAAGAGTATGCAACCGAGTCTACTTAATAGTCATTGCAAACTATGAAGAGATTCCAACTCAAGAATAATAAGTAGCACGAAGCACGAACATAAGCAACATTACAATGCTCATAAAAAGGTATGATAGAGTGGTATCTTGCTTGCCTTTAATTATGAATGTCAAGGCACCTCTGAAGTTCAAGTGATGACTAGAAGTAAAGATATCAAGGATACAAGCATCAAAGTCATAACACAAATAATCAAGTAATGGAACAAACACAAAGAATGACAACTATGCTCTCAAGAAGGTGCTCAAAGAATATATGGAGACTCAACAAGTATAAGAAAAAGGTTTTGAATAATTTTGAAAGGCTTCCAAATGCTGAAAGTATGGTACTCGTTAGCTTTGAGCTCTCATTGCCCCTATCATAAGCATCTTAAATGTGGTTAAGGTGAAAGTGACACAACTAAGAGGATATGCTTGACAAGTTATAAATCGAAGTCTCATGCCCCTTACTTACGAAGACCAATCCTCATGCTACTCAACTTAAGTCACAAGTAAGCTCTTGACATTGTAGGTATATACGTATCATAGAGAACCGCCAACGGGGTACCCCTTGCACATGACACGGGAGCTATCCCATAATCAAAATACAAGGCAAGCAGACAATGAGCATCTCGGCGATCTTTTTATTTACTATGTGCATAGATTTTTATTGAGGATGCTTCATAGAATGTTCATTATGGTTATGCTGCAAGTTTCCACCATGATTAGGCATGGCTTAGGCTAGCGGCCCAGGCGTTTCTCTAACATACATACAAACTCCATGATCTTACAAGTTCCACTTTTATTTCACACCACCGAGATCCATAAGCAAAAGAACATGATATCAACTAGGTACATAGTACCTATGAAGCGTTGAAAGCGGTCCCCATGATACATGGTTCTGCTAACTTCAACTTATAAAGCGGAAGCATATGCACAACCAAGAAGGACACAATGGTTCAGGTTTATTAAGTGCAAGAAAATAAAGTGTGCCATCAAGTTCATAGAGCTTTACTAACTAACTTTCTCATAACAAGCAAACATTTTATATGGAAGAAAACAAGGCATATTGAATATGCACGGAAGTAGCAAATGATGCTAATGGGTAGGTATGGTGGACACTTTGGAAATATTTGGTTTAGGGAGTTGGAAACTTGAGTAAAACACTCAGTGGAAGTGAAGGCTAGTGACGAGGTTTAATCTCGTCAATGCCCATTGTTATGGACTTGGGTTTTGGAGAAGATGGGGATGCTGGAGATCGTGGCACGGTTAACAGACAAGCAACCAGGGGACATGAGATTTACCCAGGTTCAGGCCCCCGGAGGGAAAACCCTACTCCTGCTTGTCTGCTCTTTGATTACGGCGGAACCGAAGGTTACAGGGTGCGCAGCTTCGATCTGGCGTGGATGCGTGTGCGAAAGTATGAGTCTTATGTCTTCCTAGGACGTGCCCTCCTGGCCTTTATATAGACTTAGGCAGGTCCCGGGCGTAGTCCTAGTCGGTTACAAGTTCTAGGGTTTTACCCCTTTGAATTTCCTATCTCCTCTAGTCTTGCTCTCCAAGGATCCGAAGACGTCATGGGCCTTGGCCACCCGAAAATCTTCATGGGCCAGAGTATGTCTGCCGTGGGCCTTCCTTGGGCTGGACTAGGTATGCCAAGGTCGTGTACCCGTAGGGTATAACCATGTCAGTAGCCCCCGAGTGTTCAGTCGAATCGTAGATTCGGCTGAGGACTCTTCAATCCTTCGGGTGCAACTCTGTTTTTCAAGAGAAAAGTGTGTAGGGATTGTTGATGCGTGTGTCTGACTCACCCGATGGATCAGGGTCAGTTAACTGTCTTAGGACAAAACAACACGATCTTCTTCAGGTTCGAGTCGCTCAACTCGAAACTGGAACATATGCTGGCGTAATTCAACTCAGGCCGCGGAGGACTTACACGAGTGGAATTCCAGTGAATTTAATTGTTGTACCCAACGCGTCCGTCGGGATTTTTCATCGCACCTGCTGGCACGGATTTTGACTAGCAGAGCGCAGTCGTGTGCGTTGCTAGGTCATCAGATGATATCTGTAGGTCTTATCTTTGCGTCGCAGACGCAGCATCCGAATGTTTATCACCGCGGAGGTGTTTCGGGTGGCCAAGGAGATTGTCGCTCACTCAGCATTTTGTTGGGGCAGAGTTGCCAAAAAAGTTTTTGCATGCGGATCCGGAAGATCGCAGTCGAAGATTTCATAGGGTGCGCGACCAGCTCTCCCTATGGGAGTAGCCCCCAAGTGTCTGTTCGAGTCGTAGACTCGAACGGAGACTTTAGTTCAAGCATTGTTTCAGTTGTTAAGTCCGCAGGACTCGAAAATTTTCGGATGCTTAAATCCATCCTCCCTATGGGAGTAGCCCCCGAGTCCGTAGTGGAGTCGTAGACTCGACGTAGGACTCAGAGAAGTAATTTTGTCCTCATTTGTCTGTCGGGTGCGCGGCCAGCGCTCCTGATAGGAGTAGCCCCCGAGTATTTTAGTCGAATCGTAGATTCGAGTGAGTACTCTTAGCTGTGCAGCCGAAGTTGGTGCTAGTATAGCTTTTGATGACGTCAGTGCTGACGATCGATGACCTCAAGCGTCTGCTACGCCAGAGATGACTTGACTGGACGAAGCGTGGGTCCCATTTTCTGACTTTGAATTGACCGGTCACGCGCGGCGTGGAGATGATTACGGCGTCTCCTCAATTTCCGCACGTAGTGGACGGCGTGGTAACGACGGTTCGTTTTGGTGCTGACACGTGTACGGCCAGAACTACCGTTGGCGTTATGTCTTCTCGATGGACGGCCGGCGTGCGTCGTCTTCGCTGTTATAATCCCTGGTGAAATCGTGGTTTGTTTTTCACCGCAGCAGTTCATCTATTCACTGCCCCCTCGCTCTTGAGCTATTCTTGCTGCGCACTGAGAGTTTTCTCCACATTTCCTTTGTCTTTCTTCGTTGGCAACGCCACCACCGCCGTAGTGCCATGAGGAAAACAAAGAAGTCCTCATCTGCAGTTGGGACCAGCGCCGCCGGAGGCAAGAAGGGCACCGCCACTGCTCGCGTCACCGACGGTGGATGGCGGCGATCAGAAACGTGGGAGAGCGATCTCCGCAAACTGCGCGAGCGGAGCCTGATCCCGCAAGACACGACGGCCGTGAGACTCCCCGGCATTGAGGTAATCCCCCGTCCCCCATCTGGGTATCGGGTTATGTTTGTTGCCTTCATGATTCGCGGGTTTTCTTTTCCAGTCCATGACTTCCTTCGTGGACTGCTCTTTTTCTATGGGGTTCAACTCCATCATCTGTCTCCCAACTCCCTTCTCCACATTGCGTGTTTTATCACGCTTTGCAAGTGTTGGCTTGGCATTGAGCCGCACTTTGGCCTCTTCCGGAAGCTTTATTCCGTGAAGAGGCAGTCTGGTTCAGATGGTGTGTATCCCATTGGGGGTTCATCATCTCTCTCAGTCCCAATGTGCAATTCTTTTCCTTTTCCATGTCCGAATCTGTCCAGTACTGGCGGAGGAAATGGTTTTACATCCGTGACTCCGTACTGCCTGGGCAAGATTTTGGTCTCGTTCCTTTTGACCCCTCCCAATTGATTGAAAAGAAAAGATCCTGGAAAAACCAAATCTTAGACGGTG
Organism: Avena sativa; assembly: GCA_916181665.1. Taxonomy (NCBI): domain Eukaryota; kingdom Viridiplantae; phylum Streptophyta; class Magnoliopsida; order Poales; family Poaceae; genus Avena; species Avena sativa. The sequence continues at coordinate 579,757,901 of OV702287.1, forward strand.
AGGTGGCGGAGATAGAGGCCCTGTACCGTCGTGTGGAGGATCTCCAACTGATTCCTGACAAGGAGGTGAACGGTGTCGACATCATCCGGACGTTTCTTGAGCGTCGGGTGTAGCCCCTCCAAGCGAGAGCGCACCCGATGTTTCTTTACTCTGGGCGCCGTGATCCGACGAGGGTTTCGAGTGAGAAAATCTCCGAGGTGGAACTTGACAAGGCTCTTCGCGCGCTGTTGAAGTTCAAGGCTGACGAAGAAATCCCGGGGAAGTCGCTGACTCCTCCCTTTTCTTCGACGTTGGTCGTACCGAAGGTGTAGATTTTCGCACGTAGTGCTTCCCTTTTGTTTTTGTCAGCTGTGTACTTTTTCCTTTGTTTGCTAACAAAGTTCCTTTTCCTTTCGCAGAGCTTCAAAGTGCCGGGCATGGCACCACCGTTGCCCGAGAGGTATCCGAATGCCCCGGATAATGAAGTGGTGGATTCCGTGTCCGAGCTACCGTCAGCGCGATCCCCAGCGGAGGATGCCGACGAATCGAGTGAGGACCATTCGCGCGAGCGATCACAGAGCTCTAGCGAGTCGTCAGATGCCTCGACTCCTCCGACTCCCAGAAATCCTCTGGGTCTTGAGCGTCATGATGATGTTCATGGGGGTTCTTCCTCTCCCCTTCCTGCCATTCCTGTGCGGGCTGTTGCTCCGCACCCGCCAGCAAAGCGGAAGAAGGAAGAAAAGAAGGAGGAGAAGAGGGAAGAAAAGAAGGAGGAGAAGAGGGCCCGAAGGGCTTCTCCTATCTTCGACTTGAGCGCGTTGGGCTCGTAAGTTTTCTTGGTGCCACTGTTGTTCTTTGTTCCCTTGTTATTTTTGCACCTGTGTTGATTGGTTCGTATGTAGGCAATCCTCCGACGGCTCTAGTTATGGTGCGCGCGAGATGATGGGGGAGTCGAACATTGCGTCGCCTCCTCCTCAGACGTTGGCGACTTCTGGTGATGCTGCGCCGGTTCCTCCTGTGCAGGAGGGGCTGGTGGTTGCGCCTCAGAATTTCGCAGGCGGGCCTGCGGGTTCGCCTTCGGAGCACGTAAGTTTTTTTGCTTGATGTTACGGAGGGAGCCCCCGAGTGTCTTCGTATGCTGATGTTGTTTATGCTTCTTTGTGTTGGGCGTAGCCCCCAAGTCCTGCTCTTACTACTATTGCCTGTTGCTGCAGCCTTTTGTCCAAGAGGCCAAGCGGCTGGTGGAGGAACGCCTGACGCTGGAGGCGAAACTGCGGCAGCTTCAAGGTATTCGTCTGCCTTGTAGTACTTCTCTTGCTTATCCGGGTCCTATTCTTTGACACTTGCTTGTTGTAAATGCAGAGGAGCATAACGACTCTCTCCGTGAGGTCGATGCTCTGAAGAAGAGCCTTGGCCAATCGGAGCAGAAAGCCGAAGCTGCCGCTGATGCGAGAGAGCGCCTTGAGCTGGAGCTGACGAAGGCAGCCGAAGCGAAAGAGCGTCTGCAGCAGGAGGCCGCAGATCGTGAGGAGCAGCTGGCCACCGTTGCGGCTGCTCGTGAAAAAGGGGTGGCGGAGAAGCTCATGGCTGCTGCCAAGGCTATTTCGGGTGAGCGCTAGCTTTTGTACTTGCTCCTTTTTCTACGGATCTTCTTCTATGTTGCCTTTCTTCATGTTTTCTTCTTTTTTGTCTCAGATGCCGCAGGCATCGAGTTTGACCGCGGTGCTCTGGAGCACGGGAGTGCTCTAGATGATGCCACTGTAGCGGTCGAAGACCGCTGCAGCACCGTCGTCAACTCCCTCGCCAAGGCGAAAGAGGTCCTTGGTCGCTTCTACCAGGAGATCTTCCCGAAGGGCGTATCCCTTGAAGATGTGGGTGCCCTGGCAGAGGCTCTGTTAGCCGAAGCGCCTGCAGCGTATAAGCGCAAGCAGAAGGGCATCGGCGCGTCCATCGGGCTGGCGATGGCCATGGCGGCTGGGGCGGAGCTGGACCTGCCCCAGATTACTTATCGGATGCCGACGACTGCAGATGGATCCGAGGTAGCCTTCGCCGCCTACTCCGCTCGCTGCAGACGATATGGGCCCAAGCTCATTGACTTGCTGTCTGAGTACGCATTGCGGCAGCAGGGCGAGGCCAAAGCTAGGCAGTCTGGTTCTGAGGCGACTCAGTGCCCTCCGCCTTAGGCGTAGTAGACATAGGGTAGCTTGTAGTCTATTTTTGTTGTAAATATCTTTTGTAGTACCATTCTTGTGCCACGTAGTGGCCTTATATACTTTAATGAATTTCTCCGAGTTGTGCTCTATCCTTGGCTGAATGTCTGTGTGCCTTCTTTTTTCTTCTTCTATAGGTTCCTTCGGGTGCTGACCCAGTTGACACTTCATCCGAAAGGTCCTTGCGAGCATCATTGGATGATTCCTCGCAGCTCACTTTTCTTCGAGATCGCGTGCGCATCTTGGAGAGAGATTTTCTTGGGTTACGCGGTCGTGCTGACATTTGGAAGTCCAAAGCAGACCGTGGTGCAGCCAGAGAGGAGTATTTGATGGCGGAGCTGGGTCGGCTGTCCGAGCAGCTGCAATGTAAGTTGATCCTTCTTTCGGACTGTAGATCAGTTCTTCGGGTGAGCCTGCTGGCCTTACTCTTGTTTTGTGCGGTTGTCGCAGGTGCCAATCTTGCTCCGAGAGAAGAAAAGGAGCGTATTGCTGTTCGAGTCAATTGCTTGACTCAACAGGACATGGAGGCCGACGACTTCTTCTGGATGGATCGTGATCGCCCCGTAGTTCTGGCGACGGTGCAGGATCGTGTCTGCTAGGTTTCGCGGGTGCTCCGCCAGGTGCAGACATCGCTTTCTTCGGTGCTGCACGTCATGTTTCCGTTGGATGCCGTGCCAACGACCCTTGCAGGTCTTCTGACGAAGTTTCGGAGTGCCAGCAATGTCAAGGAGCTGGTGCGGCAGCAGCTCATCGCAGGGGTGAAGGTTGCCTTGTCTCTTGTGAGGGTGCATCGCCCTGATGTAGATTTGGCTGCTGTGGCGACTGGGCCACCTCCTCGACCAGATGGTGGCGAGTGGAATATGCGTCCGCATTACGCGGCTGTAAGGCAGTATGCCGAACAGATTGTAGATTTGTTTGAGCAGCGTGCTCAGGTTATTCTTCAGAATAGGTAGGACCTGAAAATAAACAGATAGATGTAAAATTTGTATATTGCGGCTGGGCGTGTATGTGCCCTTTGTTGTAAAGGTTCTCTTGTTTGCGAGCACGCAGTGCTTTGATTTAGTACGTGCCCTTTTTGTTTGCCTGACGTGGTCAGCTACTCAGGTGTACACGTTTTGTCCTCAGTCGATGAAATCGTGAGGTGGGGGGAGCCCACGGATGCGTATGTAGCATGTAGTAAAGTTGCAGAAAATAGTCAACCGAAGGTTGGGGGCGAGGTACTTAGCTTTATTTATGTCGTAATGGAGGAGGTACATGATTCGGCTGAGTAGCCTTGGCTGAAAGCCTTATTGCAAGTAAGAAGGGGGTAGGTTGCTACGGGTAGAATCGTCGCAGGTGCGAGACGTTCCACGGGTTGGAGTATGCGACTCCAGACGCCACGTGCTTGAGGCGATAGGCGCCACCTGGGATGACTTCGGTGATGACATAGGGTCCTTCCCATGGTGAATCAAGTTTGTTCGGTTGCTTTTGCTTGAGTCGCAAGACGAGGTCTCCTTCGACGAAGGACCTTGGGCGCAGCCGGCGGCTGTGATAGTTGCGGAGACTCTGCTGGTACACCGCTGATCGAGCGGCTGCTATATCCCGCGCTTCATCGAGTGTGTCGACGGCGTCTTCGAGTGCAGCCGTGGATTCGGCTTCGCTGTAAGCGACGACTCGTGGAGCCTGGTGGCGTACTTTGGCTGGTAGCACGGCCTCAGCTCCGTGCACCATGAAGAACGGTGTGTAGCCGGTGGAGCTGTTTGGCGTAGTGCGTAAGCTCCACAGGACAGACGGTAGCTCTTTCGTCCAGTTTCCAGCTTTGTGCTCGAGTGAGCTCATGAGGCTCTTCTTGATGCCAGCGCCGATTAGGCCGTTGGCCTTTTCCACTTGCCCGTTTGTTTGCGGGTGTGCCACTGAGGCATACGTGATATTGATCCCGAGGCCTTCGCAGAAGTCCTGGAATTCTTCAGAGATGAAGTTCGATCCGTTGTCGGTGATGATGCTGTGCGGTACGCCAAACCGGTAGACAATGGATTCGAAGAACTTGACGGCGGTTTTGCCCTTCTGGTTGGTGACTAGCATGGCTTCGATCCACTTGGTGAATTTGTCGACTGCGACCAGGAGGAAGACGTGTCCTCCTTTCGAAGATTTTGGCAGTTTGCCGATCATGTCGAGGCCCCATTGGGCAAAAGGCCAGGCTATGGGTATGGGTCGAAGTTCAGACCCAGGTGCGTGCGGTTTGTCGGCGAACCGTTGGCACCCGTTGCATCTTCGGACGATGTCTTTCGCGTCGCTCATGGCCGTTGGCCAGTAGAATCCTGCTCGCAGAGCTTTGGCGACGAGGGAGCGGCTACCTGCGTGGTGGCCGCATATGCCCTCGTGGATATCTTGGAGTATGGCTTTGCCGTCGTTGATGGTGACGCACCGTTGTAGTACGCCCGTAATGCTGCGTTTGTACAGCTCGTCGTTGATGATGGTGAAGGCTTTTGACCGAAGAGATACGCGCCGGGCATCTGTTGGGTTGTCTGGCAATTCTCCGTTTATCAGGAACTGGAGGTATGGACGTGTCCAAGTTTCTTCGACTGCCATGACCTGCATCAGGTTGACCATGGCAACTTCGGTATCCAACTTTTCGGGTCCTTCATGACCTTCAGGTAGCGTAGCCCCCGAGTGTTCTGCTTCTTCGGGTGATCCCTTGGGGAATTTCCGCTTGATAGATGGCACGCAGATCTGTTCGAGGAACACACCTGGTGGTACCTTTGCACAAGTGGAGCCGATGTTGGCGAGTCTATCGGCCTCCTCGTTGCTCTCTCTTCCAACGTGCCGAAGTTCGCAGCCGTCGAATTCTCCTTCGAGTGCGTTGTATAGTGCGCGGTACGCGATCATGTTTTCGGCGTGTGCGTCGCACTCATTCATCGTCTGCTGTACGACAAGGCTGGAGTCACCGTAGATGACCAGGCGCGTTGCGCCGCATATTTTTGCCATCTTCATGCCATGGATGAGGGCTTCGTATTCGGCCTCGTTGTTGGAGGCTCTGAATTTCATCCGAAGGACGTACTTCATCTTGTCACCTTGCGGGGAGGTCAGTATGACTCCTGCCCCTGCTCCGGCTTCGCGTTTGGAGCCGTCAAAATGCATTTTTCCAGGACTGCGACATGTCTGGGGTGTCAGGCAGCTGCAGCTCCATCCAGTGCACCATGAAGTCCGGAAGGACTTGAGATTTGATTGCGTGTCGCTTCTCGTAGATGATGTCCAGGGGTGATAGTTCAATGCCCCACAGGGCCACGCGTCCTGTGGCCTCTGGGTTATTCAGGATGCTGTTTAGGGGTGCCTCGTTGACGACCATTACCTGATGCTCCTGGAAGTAGTGGCTCAGTCGTCGAGCCGTCATGAACACGCCGTAGGCCAGCGGTAGTGCGGGTACCGCTGTTTGTTAGAGTGAGAACCTCGCTGAGGTAGTAAATTAGGCGTTGTACCCCGTGGGTCTTGCCTTCTTCGGGTCGTTCGACCACGAGTACTATGCTGACCACCTGGTGTGTGGCTGCTATGTACAGCAAAAGGGGCTCGCGCTCTTTTGGCGTGACCAAAACGGGCGAGGTGGAGAGGAGCCGCTTGAGGCTTTCGAATGCGTCGTTGGCTTCTGGTGTCCACTCGGACTTGTCTGCCTTGCGCATCAGCTGGTAAAATGGTAGGGCCTTTTCGCCCATGCGGCTGATGAACCTGCTTAGTGCCTCTACTCGCCCTGCGAGCTGCTGAACGCCCTTGAGGTTTTCCGGCTTCTCCATTGTCATGATAGCTTTGATTTTCTTCGGGTTCGCTTCGATCCCTCGTTGAGAGATGAAGTACCCGAGCAGCTGACCCGAGGGGACGCCAAAGGCGCACTTTTCTGGATTGAGCTTGATCATGTAGCGATCAAGGTTGTCGAACGTCTCGCGAAGATCGTCGATAAGCGTTCTTGCCTCCTTGGTTTTTATGACTATGTCGTCGACATAGACTTGGACGTTGCGACCGATCTGGTCCTTGAGGCAGACCTGCATGCATCACTGGTACGTGGCACCCACGTTCTTTAGCCCGAAGGGCATTGTGTTGTAGCAGTATACTCCGAACAGTGTGATGAACGCCGTTTTCTCTTGATCTTCGACCTTGAGTCGAATCTGGTTATAGCTTGAGTAGGCGTCGAGGAAGGAGAGTTTCTCACAACCTGCAGTCGAATCGATGATCTGGTCGATCCGAGGAAGAGGGAAGTGGTCCTTAGGGCAGTGTTTATTTAGTGAAGTGAAGTCCACGCACATCCGCAGGATGTCCGTGTCCTTCTTCGGGACCATCACCGTGTTTGCCAGCCACTCGCTTTCCTTGATTTCCCGGATGAAGTCTGCTGCGAGTAATCTGTTGATCTCCTTGCTGATAGCTTCGACTCGTGGCTCCGACAGTCTTCGGATGGACTGCTTGACTGGCTTGGTGTCTGGGAAGACATTGAGTGCGTGCTCGACGAATTCCCTGGGAACTCCTGGCATGTCCGCAGGACACCAGGCGAAGATTTCCCAGCGCTCACGGAGGAATTCGACGAGCGCGCTTTCCTATGCGGTGCTGAGGTCGTTGGCGATCAGCGCCGTTTTGGAGGCATCCATTGGATGGACCTACACCTTCTTGGTGTTGATGGTGGAGTCGAAAGACATGTCAGGTGCATTCTGCTTTGTGACTGGGGGTAGCCCATTGTCCGTCACCTCGCGGAGCCTTACAAGCTCGTCTTGCATGCCGAAAGACTGGGAGATTTTGTTGAAATCCCTGTCGCATTGGTCCGATCGGGTGAAGCTCCCGTGGACTGTGATGACGCCCCTTGGTCCTGGCATCTTGAGTAGTAGGTATGCGTAGTGTGGGACGGCTAGGAACCTAGCGAATGCTACACGTCCCAGGATGGCATGGTATTGCGACGGCCAGTCCACCACTTCGAATTCTAGGCGCTCCTGCCGAAAGTTGTCCGGCTTCCCGAAGATGACGTCGAGCCCTATTTTCCCTAGGGGGAAGATGCCCTTCCCTGGGACAATGCCGTGGAACGTTATGTCTGATTGTTCCAGGCTGCATTGCGGGATCCGCATAGCTGCTAGAGTGCTTGCGAACATTAGGTTGATGCCGCTGCCGCCGTCCATGAAGACGCGACTCATCTCGAAGCCTCCGATCTGCGCCTCCAGCACCAGGGCAGCATGACCTGGGCGAGGGATCTGGCAAGGGTGATCCGCGCGAGTGAATGTGATGCAGGACTCTGATCCGCTGAGGTACTCCGGGATTGCAGGTGGAGTTGCCACGGCCAAATTGATTTGTCGGGTGATTTTCTTCTGCACCCTGTTGGTTGGGCGTCCCTTCTGGATCATATTTAGTGCTCCTTTTGGTGGGAGGTATGCGACCCCGGCATTGTTTTGCGCTGGTGCGACTGGTTGATTTGGGCCTCCAATAGGCGGCGGTGGAGGAGCTCCGTGTGTTATTTCACCTGGCACAGGTGCGTTTCCGAACGCAGGAATTGGAGCTTGTTGCCTCATCTGCACCATGCTTTCGCTGAGTTTCTGGAACTCGCGGCAGTCCTTGAGCATGTGGCTAGCTTTCTTTTTGCCATCTTGTTTGTCGACGTAGAAGTGGATGGTGCATGGACCCGAAAGTTTGTCGAATGCTGAGGGTCCGTTGTCGCGGTCACGGCGTTGCCACGACTGCGTTGGTCGTTCGTTGTCGCGGAAGTTTCCGCTGCGGTATCCTCCGCTGTTGCGGTTGTTGTCGTTACGGCGGTCGGTGTAGCCGGCTGCGACCATGTCGGGTCCGTCGCGGTCCTCGTAGACGCGCGATCTCCTCTTGCTGCGGCGTTCGCGTCTTCGGCCGTAGTCGTCCTCTTCATCTGATTGCGCCCGCTGGATGCAATCTTCGCCGTCTGCCCAAATGTTGGCGATTTCCATGAGCTGGTCGAGTGTCTTGGGCTTTACACGTCCAAGTTTCTCCTTGAAGTCTGGGCGTTTGACGCCGTCCCTGAAGGCGTCGATGGCCCGCTCTTCGGAGATGTGTGCTGCGAAGTTCTTGGTTGTAGACCAGCGTAGTATGTACGAGCGAATAGATTCACCCGATCTCTGAGTGCAGGCTCGCAATTCTTCAATTGAGGCGGGCCTCTTGCTGGTGCCTTTGAAATTTCAGATGAAGCTATAAGCGAGTTCCTCCCAGCTTCGGATGGATCCTGATGATAGGCTGCTAAGCCAGACCCGTGCCGTGCCTGTCAGCTGCAGCTGAAGGCATTGCATGGCGGTTTCTTTGTTGCCTCCGTGAAGCTTAACGGATGACAGATGGTCACTGAGCCAGGACTTTGGATCTTGCGTGCCGTTGAACTTCGGAGTATCCGAAGGAAGCTTGAAGTTGCGTGGCATCTGTGTTCGCCGGACGGATCTGCTGAAGCATCGAGCCCCGCAGAGTTCTCTTTCATCTTCATCCATCTCAGATTCAGACGAGCATGCGTGTTTGGCGCGTGCTTTGTCGATCTTGCGCTGTGTAAGCTTGTCTCTGGCGTCGTAGTCGTGTTTATGGCGGTGCGAGCTCTTCTTCCTTCGAGGAAGATCGTGTTCTTCTTCATCTTCGGATGAGGGAGTGGGGCTCCGGTCGCGCCTGGCCGGAGTTTCTTCTTCGGCTCTGTAGTAGCGTCTTCGTGGAGCGCAGCTCCGATTAGTCCTAGTCCGGTGAGTGCGGACCTATGCATGGCCCTTTTTGGATCCCCCTCCGGAGGTGGGTGAGCCGCGAGATACGCAGTGGCTGCCATGATCACATCTTGTGGCGTCTTCGGGATGATGTTGCCGTCGGCGTCCATATCCATGAACGATGTGTGGAGAGTTCGGGTCACGTCATGCCGCTCCTTCGGGTCCATGTTTTCCACCCGAGAGCGGTGCTTGTTTCCTTGGTTTCCGTTTGTGCTAGAGCCGGGTCCCATGGCGGAGAGCGCAGCTCGTCGCGCACTGGACTCAGAGGCTGCTCGCTTGCGTTTATCGAGCGTCTCCTGCATCTTGACTTGCTTCTTGTGCTCCTCGATGAGGAGGTAGTGGTATGCCATCAGCAGATCACGTGGGGAGTCCAGAGGTAGGACTATTTCGCCTGCGACGGCGTGGCGTGCTTCGACCCATCCTTCTTTGCTAAGTTGGATGAGGTGGCCCCTGTTGTCCCCGTTTTCGCCGTTTCCACCGTTTTTGCCGCTTTTGTCCTGCGGGTAGGGGTTGGGCGGCGGGTTTGGCGTTTCCTCGTCGGTTTGGATGACTGCAGCGCACAGATAGCGCCTGCAGATTGGTTGGCTGCTGCCGCAGCTTTCGGATCCGGAACCGTAGGTCCCTTCATCCGAAGGTGGATCGCACAGATCGGAGTTGCAGCTGCTACTGCTGTAGAACTCATCTGTTGATGGTGACGTGCGTAGCATGGGGTGTGGAGCCCACGAAGCGGGCCTGATTGACGGCACGTGCACCCGCTCAGGGAGGCGGAGGGTGCCAGTTTGTCCCACCTGGAAGCAGAAGCTCCCGAACAAGATTTCGAGTCCGTCGCCTACGGGCTCGAAATCCTTCATGGTATCCGGCGAGTGGGCGGTGAAGTCGAAAGCGCCGAAGAGGAGGTGATTCTCCGTCGCCGCGGAGTTATAGATCGATCGGGTCGGAACCGTCATGACCACACAATCAGCAGCCCCAATTCCCACAGACGGCGCCAATTGACGAGGTTTAATCTCGTCAATGCCCATTGTTATGGACTTGGGTTTTGGAGAAGATGGGGATGCTGGAGATCGTGGCACGGTTAACAGACAAGCAACCAGGGGACACGAGATTTACCCAGGTTTAGGCCCCCGGAGGGAAAACCCTACTCCTGCTTGTCTGCTCTTTGATTACGGCGGAACCGAAGGTTACAGGGTGCGCAGATTCGATCTGGCGTGGATGCGTGTGCGAAAGTATGAGTCTTATGTCTTCCTAGGACGTGCCCTCCTGGCCTTTATATAGACTTAGGCAGGTCCCGGGCGTAGTCCTAGTCGGTTACAAGTTCTAGGGTTTTACCCCTTTGAATTTCCTATCTCCTCTAGTCTTGCTCTCCAAGGATCCGAAGATGTCATGGGCCTTGGCCACCCGAAAATCTTCATGGGCCAGCGTATGTCTTCCGTGGGCCTTCCTTGGGCTGGACTAGGTATGCCAAGGTCGTGTACCCGTAGGGTATAACCATGTCAGCTAGCAATAGTAAGGGAGCAGCAAACGAGAGAGCAATAGCTGTCATTATCATGCTTGCAGCAAAACAGGACTACTCATGGGATGAAAGTGATTCAAGATCCTCAAGGCAAAATAATTCATCGAGGCTTAACTGATTATTACAGTCATGTGCATGCGTGAGCATGTGCCAAGTCAGTCAAATGAAACATTCAGAGGAGGATACCACAGTGTCATACCAATTTATGAATAGAGTAATGCAAGCAAACATTCATGAGACATGCTACAAACTATTAGCGGGCTGGAGCTAATCACAAGAAAGCAAGAACTACTAAGCATCCAAAGATAACATACACCCTACATGAACGGACTAAGCAAGCTCACAATGATGAGTATATGTACAAAAATGAAGACAAATAGAGTTCGTTACCAGCCTCTTACCACGCCTCAAGTTGTCATGAATCCTCATTATTGCTTTTCACTTGTGTGGCTTGAATAATAATATGAAACCAATATTCCACTGAGAACTACCGAACCCTATAGCAAACTCGCAAAAACCAAAGAAGAACGTCAATTTTTTTTGGTGTTTTCGATTTTTAAACAAGAACACAAAGAGAAAAACAAGCAAAGCAAAATCTTTTTGGGTTTTTCGAATAGTTCAAACAAAGCAAAAAGGGAAAAGGAAACCAAGGCAAAAAGAAGAAGCAAACCAAAGACAAACAACAAACATATTTTTGGTCTTTTTGTGTTTTTAGAAAGCAAAAGCAAAGAAGAACGAAAACTAAAAAAGAGAACGAAACCATGAATATACAAAGTACCGACGCAACATGATATGGAGATGAGTGCGGTGTCGGTGTACCTCCCCCCAAGCTTAGGCTTTTGGCCTAAGTGGGTATCAATCCCAAGCTGGCCAGGATGAAGTGTCACCAGGGTACGACGAGGAGGTACCCTCGTCCTAGTGCGAGCTCGAGTACGCCCCTCCGTAATGTGCGGAGTAATCATAGGAGGGCGCATCCTCCTGGTGCTGCTCATGGAAACCCAACAAGCGAAGCTGCTCATCCACCTCCTCCTTGGAGCGCGACCACGGTCTCCTGTCAACACTAAACAAAGCAGGCTGTGGCAGAAGAATCTCCCTTTCATCCCCGTCAGTGAAAAGTATCCTATATACTAGATTGTTCAAATCAGAGGTAGCAGTGACAAAGTGATGAGTTTTCATGGCAACAAGGTCGAGCCTCTGTGGTGCTAGCATAGCATCATCGGGATCCACTGAAAGACCTAATGCATTAACTACACGCGAGGGAATGATGCCCCCATAGATAGGCCCCCTAGCAGCTAGGCGGCGAGCAATAAGCGAGACAAGATTGTACCGAGTATCATTGTTGAGGGCAGCAGCAAGGAAAGCTAAGTGATAGTTAGATATATTACTAGTGTTCTCCCTACCCAATACACTAGTGGCAAGATAATATGCAAAGTATCTAAGAGCAGGGAGTTGGATATTTCTTATCTTTCCGCGCTGCGCCACACGATCATCATCATTGGTCACCCCTCGGTAAATCTCCAACAAATCAGCGGGTCGCCCTTGAATTTTCTTCATGGTCCCTGTCATACGCACACCTACAATACTGCAAAATCTCTCCAAAGGCATGGTGAAAGGCATATCATAGATTTTAAAAGAGACAGTAGATTGATAGGATGTGTTAGTAAATGAGAAGCTCTCAACAAAAGTTTTGGTGAGCATAGCGTATTGTGCACTCTCATCTTGCATATAAGAGGTCAAGCCAACCCTCTCAATCAGTAGCAAGAAATCATCAAGAATACCTGCAGCTTGCAAGAGAGTAAAACAAGGAAAAGAGGATGGGTGAGCGTCTCCATCATCCCTTTCACTGCCAATGCGTGTTGCAATGAGGTCTTCATTGTATGATGGCCTAGCTTGAGAGGCTGTTCTTGAGGGCCTCGACCTCCTAGGTGCATCACTCTCAAATATCTCTCCAAAAGTATGGTTGTTCATGCTTGGTATTCTGAAATTCAAACACCTATTAAACAAGTGATTGCAAATTAAATATAATGAAGGATTCTACTCATAGGGACTTGCAAGAGGCCTAAACATGCATCAAAACTATATCTCTAAGCATGAAACAAGCTTACAAGCTCTCATAACCAGTCACCTACAGCAGCAAAATACTCAACATATAATCCACTAAACACAAATCTACTTGGACAAGGGGAGGAGTCACAAACCAAGGAACAAATGCTCCAAATTTCAGCAAGAAAGATGGGATGAGCAAGGAGATCGAAGAAATCAAGAGCAAGCATAGAAAGAACGTGATTTTGAGCTATGAACTAGAGCTTACTCGGGAGAGAGAAGAAAGTGGCAGGTGAGAGAAGTAGTAGGGGGCCAGGGGTGGCCCACACCAGGGCATGGCGCCACCGAGGGCTGGCCATGCCACCACATGGTGTGCCTGCCTGCTAGACCCCCCTGGTACCTACCAGGTACTCCTCTGCCCCTTTTTCACGTAAAAATTTAATATGAATTTTCTGGAGTTTTTCGAGACACTTTATTTTTGGGCATTTTTCAGAAATAGAAGAATGATTTTTCTGACAGACAGATTTTTTTTCTTTTGGAAACATGATGCAAGGACAAAACAAGGCTAGAACTCAGAAGTTCTAGCATGCAAGCAACTAACAACACAAAGAAAACTAAATGAAAGCAAAAACTAAAATGCAAAGGATAGAAATAAACAGAGATAATCATAATGAAAACATTGTTTTGTTCAATGGAATCCTTTTGTTAGCAAGGTTGATCAAGTCTTGCTACCAAAACAATTGCATATGAGACAAAACTTTGTACTCCACTAATGATTATGTTACCTCAACCTTGATAGCAATGGTCCCAATCATAATAGTTTCAAAATTTTCATTTGGTATGGGACAATATATTTCTCCAACTTGAATGCCTTCAACATGTTCAATTGAATTCAAGCCATAAGTCCTTTCAATCTTCTTGGGGAAATAGACAGTATGTTCCTTGTCATTAACATTGAAGGTCACCTTTCCTTGATTACAATTAATAACGGCTCCTCTAGTATTAAGAAAAGGTCTCCCAAGAATAATAGACATATTATCATCTTCAAGCATTTCAAGCACAACAAAATCAGTTAATATCAAGCAATTGTGAGCCACCTGAATAGGTACATCCTCACATATACCCACAGGAATACTGGTAGATTTATCAGCCATTTGCAAAGATATATCAGTTGGTATCAATTTTCCAAGCTGAAGCCTCTTATAGAGAGAGAAAGGCATAACACTAACTCCAGCTCCCAAATCACACAAAGCAGTTCTAACATAACTGTTCTTAATAGAGCAAGGGATAGTTGGAATCCCTGGGTCTCCAAGTTTCTTACGAACCTTACCATTGAAAGAATAATTAGCAAGCAAAGTAGAGATTTCTTCATTACGGATCTTCCTTTTATTCAAGACAATGTCCTTCATATACTTTGAGTAAGGAGGCAATTTAATAGCATCATTCAAAGGAATTTGCAAGAATAAAGGCTTCATCCACTCACAAAACTTATTATAGTGTTCATCTTCCTTTGACGTGTGTTTCTTATCAGGGAACGACATAGGTTTTTGGACCCAAGGTTCTCTTTCACTACAATGTTTCTTAGCAATAAAATCTTCTTTGGTGTATTTAGAAGTCTTAGTGTGGTTTTCAGGTCCTTCTTCAACTTTTTCTTCAATAGGCACTTCATTTTCTTCATTACCACTTTCAGTTTCAGCATCAGAGATAGATATAATATTAGGATCTATAGCAGGTTCAGAGGGTTCTACAATAGTTTTATGTTTCTTTTTCCTTTTCTTACGAGTAGCACCACTATTTTTAGCTTGTTGAGAATCCTGCTCAATTCTTTTGGGATGCCCCTCAGGACATAGAGGATCCTGGGTAGCAGCACCACTTCTAGTTCTAATTTCATAAGCATGTTTTTCTTTAGCAGCATTAACTAGCAAGTCGTTTTGCACTTTAACAAGTTGATCTATTTGAGTTTGAACCATTTGAAAGTGTTTAACAATCATTTTAACATCATTGGAGGTTCTTTCCACAATATCTTTCAACTTAACAATAGCTCTAGTGTTTTCCATTAGATGATTTTTCACCCTTTTATTAAAGTTATCTTGCTTAACAATAAAGATATCAAATTCTTCTAAGCATTGATGAGGAGGTTACAAGTAAGGGATATCACCTTCATCAAAGTGTTGGAGAGAGTGTACCTCAATAGTGGGTGAGTAGGGAATAGGCTTACATAATTCTTCTATAGGGGGTAAATTCTTGACATCTGCAGCTTTAATTCCCTTCTCCTTAAGACATTTCTTAGCTTCCTTCATCACTTCATCATTTAATTCAATAACTCCCCTCTTCTTTGATGTTGGAATAGGCACATGAATAGATGGTTCGGGTACAATTACTTCAGGTATAGCTTGTTTAGGAGGAGTCCAATCTTCATAATTCTTGCTTATTTTAGCCATTAATTCCTTAGCTTCCTTTGGAGTCATATTCCTGAAAACACAATCAGCACAACTATCCAGGTATGTCCTAGATTCTTCGGTTAGTCCATTATAAAATATATCAAGAAGCTCATTCTTAGGTAATGGACTTCCAGCCTGTGCATGAATCAGAGCACAAAACCTCGCCCAAGATTCGGGCAATACCTATTTTTCTCCCTGTTTGAAATCAAAAAGTTCCTGCAAAATAGCATGTCTAGCATTGGGAGGAAAATATTTCTGCAGGAAAGTACTAATCAAGCACTCAGGGCTATCAATAGATCCAGGAGGTAAATTACTAAACCAAGTTTTAGCTTCTCCTTGCAGTGAAAAAGGAAAAAGCTTAGAAACAAAGTAAGTACGCATCTTAATATCATTAGAAAATAAACCACTCATGGTAGAAAGTTCATTCATATGTGCTACCGCACTTTCATTCTTAGTCCCACAAAAAGGTTCTTTCTCGACAATAGCTATGTAATATAGATCGAGAGAGAAATCATAATCTTCATCTATAATGTTTATGGGAGAAGAAGCAGGAGATAATTTGGGTCTAATAGTACGCCTCTCAAGGAGACTCTTAACAGCGCTCCTATCATGGGTGTTCTTACATTCTTTAATAAACTCATCGGTCATCTCAACATAATCTTCTTCAATATCATAACTCTCGCTAGACTCAGGTGAGCTAACAGGCGTAGTAGTGTCTTCATTAGGAGTTTCTGTATTTCCAACTATAGTTCTAGAAATCGTAGCATCTAGGAAAGGACCTAATGAACCACTCTTATCAAGCACAGTAGAAGCAGCATCATAAGCATCAGAAGTTTCAGATTCAGCAGTAGTAGCAGTGTGTGTAACATGTGTATGTGGTGGTGTAACGAGCTTACTTATAACAGATGGTGAATCAAGAGCAGCAGAGGTGTTTAGAACCGTACCTCTTCTTGTAGTGGATGGTAAAATAGGAACCTTGCCATCACGAGACTTACCCATGATGGATGGCTAGCAGCGAACAATAGAGAATCCAAGTGAACTTGATAAATAAAGCTATGCTCCCCGGCAACGGCGCCAGAAAATAGTCTTGATGACCCACAAGTAGAGGGGGTGTATCGCAGTATTTTCAAGGGAAGTGAAACCCAATTTATTGATTCGACACAAGGGGAGCCAAAGAATATTTATAAGCCTTAACAACTAAGTTGTCAATTCAACTGCACCTGGAAACAATCTTGCTCACATCAGTTTATCAGTAGCAACAGTTTTGTAGTAGGAATAGCAAAGTAACAACAGTAGCAAAGCAAAGACAGTAGTAACAAAAGCAGTAAACAGTGGGATTCGAGTGCGGTAGGTATAGGGATGGATGGACGGGCGTTGCATGGACAAGACAATTCACATGGCAATCAGAACATAGGGCAATTGCAGATAAATAAGATAAAGCATCCAAGTACTAGACAATCCTAGGCATGTGTTCAATATATAGTCATACGTGCTCGCAATGAGAACTTGCACAACATCTTTTGTCCTGCCAGCCCGTTTGCAGCGGGGCCTCTAGGGAACTACTAGCAATTAAGGTGATCCTTTTAATAGAGCGCCGAAGCAAAGCATTAACACTCCGTGAACACATGTGATCCTCACATCAAAGCCTTTCCCTTCCGGTTATCCTGATTTCTGTCACTTCCGGGCCATAGGTTCCGGACAACGGCGTGTGTATACAACTTGCAGATAAGACCAAGAACAGTACTATCACAATGAATCAATAACATGTTCAGATCTGAAATCATGGCACTCGGGCCCTAGTGACAAATATTAAGCACAACAAGTCGCAACAAAGTCATCAAACACTAATAAAAGATACTAGGAACCATGCCCTAAGAATCTGATGCCATTACATGAACGATCTCATCTAATCCCTACCATCCCCATAGCCTACAGCGAGGGATTACTCACTCATAGATGGGGGAAACATGGATGGTCGATGGAGAAGCGATGGTGATGATGATGGCGATGATCTCCTCCAATTCCCCATCCCGGCAGGGTGCCAGAACGGAGTTTCTGGTGCTGTTTCGTGGAATCTCGTGGTGGCGGCGGAGCGAAACTCCTTCTAGAAAAACGTCGACCCCCCCAAAGTTTTTAGGTCAGAAGGCTCCTTATAGGCGAAGAGAGAGACTGAGGGGGTGCCTGGAGGGCCCACACCACCCCCTGGCGTGGCCTGGCCTGGCCCGTGCCACCAGGTGGTGTGGCCATCCCAGGGCTCTTCTCCGCCTCGTATTCTGGCTCCTGGAGTCTTCGGGTGAAATATGATTTTTGGCATATATTTCGAGATTTTTCCTGATAGTTGATTTTCTGCACAAAAAGTAGACACAAAGGAAATTCTGCTGAAAACAACGTCAGTTCGCATTAGTTGCATCCAAATCACACAAGTATAGAGGAGAAACAATAGCAAAAGTGTTTGGAAAAGTAGATACGTTTTAGACGTATCAATATACATCCATGGAGAACTTACCCTCGAAGATAACGAGTTTTGTTAACGAGTAGGAACTCATGGATGATGTAGTCGTACGCTTGCCGATCTTAAGATCGTGATGAAGTCCAGCAGCTCCGGCTCCAGCACGTCCATCAGATCCAGCTCCAGCAAGTCCAGCACCTCAAAGCAGTGGTGCATCCATGATCGCACACACGTCCGATACTCCTACAACCTCCGTCCCTCGCTCCAGCAAAGCAGCGGAAGCAGCAACTCCTTTCCAGAGAAAGCCACCGGAAACATGTATCTCGCTAATCCGAGACCATGGGGAAATAATACTAGAGGGGGAGAGAGATCCTTCACGAGGAGGTGTGTGTGTGAAGGTGTGTGAGGGGGGACTTTTATAGGAGGAGGGGGTGCCCCTCCCCATGGCCGGCGCCCAAGGGGTGGCTCCTCACCTCCTCATTCATGTGGTGGTAACTCCCTCCACATAAATTTTCCCCTTCACATTCTCTTTTAAAGTCTCCACTTTAAATACATTAAATTTCTCCAAATTTAATGCTCTCTCATTTAATAAAACTCTTTTATTAATTTTATTCAGAATTTTGTTAATTACTTTAATTAACAAACATTCACATAAAACCCCCTGCAACATTTCAATATTACATGCAGAACCAATTTCAGCAATTTCATCCAAAACAGTTTCGGTGTCTATTGAAATAATTCTAGCGCTTTCTTAAATCTTTATCTGAAACATATTTGCTCCAAATAGTGTCGGTATCCCTTAAGTGTGTCACCCTACGGTTTGCGAATAATGCACACATGATCGAGACACCTCTCAGATCAATAATCAGAATCGGGACCCGGAGATCCATACTGACTCCTACACATTCAACGATGACTTCTGTGATCGTGAGAACCTCTAATGCTAGTAACTAAATCCCTTTGTTTCATGATGTAATACATGTCCGAGATTCGATCATCTGTATCCAAATACCTAGTTTGATCTCGTTACCGACATGCACTCTTTTCTCGTTCTCGTGATATAACATTCTAGTGATCACATCATTTGCTTGCAAGCTATCTTAATGTGATATCATCGAGAGTGTCCAGAGTATATCTATCCATCATCGGGATTGACAAATCTCACTCTTGATCCATGAGCCTCAACAGAACACCTTCATAGTACTGAACCCACCTTTATAGTCACCCTATTATGGTGTGACGTTTGGTGTTATCAAGATACTCTTCCGATGTTAGAAATTGACATGATCTCATGGTCTAAGGACTAAGATTACTTTGTATGATGTTATAGCAATATAAACATAATGACTTTGATCGTAATGCTATACTTCGGATGAATGTTCATCATATCATTCTACCAACGTTGTGACCTCGTTATTAACAACATCGAATGTCCATGATCAGGAAATCTTGATCATCTTGTCAATCAACAAGCTAGTTTATATGATAAGCAGTACTAGGAACTTTATATTTTGTTTACTAAACACACATGTATTAACGTTTCCAATTAATACAATTATAGCATACAAAATAAACATTTATCATAAACATGGAATAAGATAATAACTACTTTATTATTGCCTCTCGGGCATATTTCATTCAGTTATTTCGACATGAATTTTTATGCATATATTCAGAAAAACTTAAATAGATCGTAGCAACGCATGGGCATTCAGCTAGTATTCATATTTTTCCAACGGTATATCACACACATCAATCGGACAAACGGTTTGAAATTAAGATACAAAATACTGTACAAAATATGGAAAGTCTACGAAAATAAAGTTTGATATATTTAAAATTAACTAAAAACCATAAAGAATTTGGAAAAATATTATAAACAATATAGTTGTGTAATTTATATACCGTTTCAACGGTATATCATATGAATCATTCTGACGAGCGGTTTGAAAATTACTTTCAAAATACAATACAGTAACAGAAAAGTTCATGAAAATACTGTATAGATGCGAAATTATTTACAAACAATATACCGAATTTGGAAAAAGTTTATCTACGAAATAGATGCGAAATTTCCATACATTTTCAACAGTATATCGCATGCATCATTCCGATAAGTAGATCAAAAACTACGAGCAATATACAATCCGTAAAAATACGAAATATCGGTGTTCCGTCAGGAAGTTAACTAGCATAGAAATTGAAAGTTAACTTGTACACATAGGAGTTAAGAAGTTGGTGGAAGTTAACATGAAAAGAAACAAAAGTTAACCCATGTTCACAAAAAACTACGACCAAAAGACCGTGCATAGCGCGGAGGATTTATATTGCGATAGAAAGTTAACTAACATGTATCTAGATGTTAGCATGCATGTTAAAAGCAATTTACTTACACTGTTTTTTTGGACGAAAATCCTAAGTAGTAAAATCATTTCTACGCACGTTGATTGCTCAAATTGACCTCCTCCTCGAGTAATTGAAGTAAATATAAACATAATTTCACTCTAACTTGCTGTCCTGTTCAACCCGAACATCGAGAACATGTTAATTTCAAACATTTGAGTGTATACGAGCATCTCTAGTTTTGATATATTTAAAATTAATTAACAACTGTAAGGAATTTAGAAAAACTTTCTGCGCAATGTTCACAGTTTTCCAACGGTATACCAGACACATCAATCGGACAAACAGTTTGAAATAAGACATAAAATACTATACAAAATACGAAATGTCCGTGAAAATGTTTGATATATTCAAAATTAACTAAAAACATAAGGAATTTGGAAAAATATTATAAACAAAAGAGTTGTGCAATTTTCATACCGTTTCAACGGTATATCACATGCATCATTCTGACGAACGGTTTGAAAATTACGTCTAAAATACACTACAGTAACAGAGAAGTTCGCGAAAACACTGTTTGGTATATTTGAAGTTATTTAAAATACCAGAATTGAAAAAACTTTATTTATGAAAAACCTGCAAAATTTTCATACCTTTTCAATGGTATATCGCATGCATCATTCCGATAAGTGGTTCAAAAACTACGAGCAATATACAGTCTATAAAAATACGAAATATCAGTGCTCCGTCAGAAAGTTAACTAGCATAGAAAATGGGAGTTAACTTATACAAACGAGATAGTTAAAAAATTCGTGAAAGTTAACTTACACAAGCGGAAGTTAACATTAATTATTACTGCTACAGACTGAAAGTTAATTTGAAAAGAAAAATAAGTTAACTCATGTTCATGTGAAAATTAACAAGAGGTTCCTATTGTTCGCGTAAAAAAAACCAGGGTTCTTAAATAGTTATTTCTATATAATATATAAATATAAATATAGGAATTGCCAAATATCAACCAACAAAGTATCCGAGAGCACTGATTGCCGCCTAAGATCCTCTGAGCGGAAGCCATGTGGCCAGAATTTGCTGAAGGCTACCGTCGGCATATGCAAGAATATACCAAGAGGGAGGAGGTTTTGATACTGTACGTGATATTAGACGCCGGTTAGAACCAATTTTATATATCTATACCTAATAATAAAATTTGTACGATTTTGTACGCCGGTTCTGAATCCCTTTTTTTCGTACGATTTTGTACTCGTGAAACACAACATTATTCACTATCCCAACTGTAAGTAGAAATAACGGTTTGGACGGAAAAAAAACCTGTGCAGAGGCGGGCAAGGACGAGCTTTGGCGGCACATCGGCAAGGGTTTCTGAGACTGCTTCCTCATCGTGCCTAATAATAAAGTACAAAGTGTTTCTTACGGGTTCCGTTTTATCGGACGATTTTGCCTTAGTGAAACACAAAAATTTTCACCATGCCAACTGTAAGCAGAAATAACGGTTTGGAAGAAAAAAGAACCCGTGCAGAGGCGGGCAGAGACGAGCTTCGGCGGCGCATCGGCAAGCGTTCCTGAGACTGCTTCCCCATCGTGCGCCACCGCCGCACCGTCCGCCACTGACCGGCCATCTCCGACGATAAAGTCGACCTTGCCACCCGATTCCTGCTGTCCGAGACCTTGCCACCGAATCCCGCTGTCCGAGATCGACCGCTTCCCCGTCGCGCAGCGCACATAAAAGAGGTGGGGGCCGGGGGCACGAACGCCAAGGTTCGTCGTGCCCACTGACCCCACCGAACACCCTAAACCAGAGAGCCTCCGATTGTGCTAGCGCTGTAGCGGCGGGAATAACCCACTTCACCGCCGCCACCACTCCGTCGAGCTCCATGACGAGCTCGTCGTCAACCTCGAAGGCTGACGGTACGTTTTCCCTAAACTCTATTCTCTCTAGATCGACGACTAGTGATTCAATTTAGCTAACAGTGGTATCAGAGCCACTAGTCCTAGTTGATGTAGTAGAGAAAGTGGTAGATCCGAGGAAGAAAAGCAAAAGGCTAGGGTTTTCAGAAGAGCCGCCGCAAGGCCGCGCCGTTCCTCTCGATCCCGACGCATCGGCAAGCCGAGGTCGGGAAGAAGAACCTCTGGGGTGAAGAAAATTGAACCGCAAAGCCACAGATCCCTTCTCCTCGGATCAAATCGATCTAAAAATATCGAATAGAAAAGGAAAGCCCCGTTTTTTCTTTAGTTTTCCCCATCCCCGAACCCTAGATGCAAAATAACATCCTTTGTTTCCCCTCCCGAATCCGAATCAAACAAGAACAAAAAAAGGGAAAGGGGGAGGTGAACCGGCCGCCGCCATGCACCGTGCACCGGCAGAGGGCGCCGCCGCTGCGCCGCTTGACGGCGGTGCACCCACCCGCGGGTGGATGCAATCGGCAAGGGGGGCAGGGGGACGCCGCCAGTCGTCGCCGTTCTCGTCCTGCTCGTTGCGGGGTGGAGTGTGGACGGGACAGAAGGAGGGGAGGGGCTGACGCGGCCTCGCGGCCGGCGGAGTGAAGTGAGCTAGGGTTGAAGGGGGGCGATCGCTGGTGGGCCTTATATGCGGCCGAGAAGCGCGCTCGTCCGTCCGATGACGACGGACGACTGAGATCGAGCGGCGGCCGCTGGCTCCTGCGTGCGTGGGCCGTGGGCCGGCCTGCGGGCTGAAAGGGGGCGCGCAGAGCAACGCCTGCGCGTGGCAGGTAAGAAACGCAGCGCTTGAAGCTGGCTGGGCCGCGAACAGTAAAGGCCCAAGAGAGCATAACATAATAGTCCACCCAGTTTTTATTTACAGAAGCCTTTTTTGGCAATTTTAATCATCTGTTTTTGATGTTTTTTACACAGTTTTTTCTATAGCAAAATTATCCAACGAAATTTTGTGTAGAGAAATTTTTAAGTAACAATAAAGTTTCTGTAAATTGTAAAGTTGATGAATTTTGTTCATATTTTTTTTCCGCTGCAAATAGTTAAATGTTTTTGCTTAATTGCAATAAAGTGAGGATTTTATTTGATGACCAACGTTATTAGTAAGATTTTCACTATGGATAGTAAGTTTTATCACTATTAGTTCTATTTCTGCCCAACGGTGATGTAGAATTAATATTAAGAAGTTTCATGTTTTAATTTGACCAACGTTGAATTAACTCATTTTGGTGATATTTTGTTTTCAGGCAATCCTATGAGTTTCATCTCGGCCATTGAGCCCCTCAATGGAGGGAACTACGGCTCATGGCGAGAGAAGGTTGAGATGGGGCTTGCTTTGCTCGACCTCGACTTGGCACTGATTGAGACCTGTCCCAAAGAACCTGAGGACCCCGTGAGGGGCGAAAAAGAAAGTGAAGATGACTTCAACAAAAGGGTCCATGACCATGGACCAATAAGAATGAAGTACGACCTTGATCGTGCAAAGTGGGACTCGTCCAACGAAAAGTGCTTGATGGTCATTAAGAGCTCCATTATGGAAGCAATAAGGGGAGCAATCCCAGAGTGTAGCACTGCTAGTGAGTACCTGAAGAAGGTAGAGAGTCAGTTCACTGGGTCTTCAAAGGCCTATGCGAGCTCTCTCATTAAGAAACTTGTTACTACAAGATACACTGGTGGTGGAGTAAGGGACCACATATTGCGAATGAGCAACATGTCTTCCAAGCTTAAGCCCGTGGGCATGGAGCTCCTAGTCGAGTTCATCATTCACCTGATCTTTGCCTCACTACCAAACCAATTTGAGACTTTTGCTGTGAACTACAACGCACAGCTAGAAAAGTGGGGCAGTGAGAAGATGATGGCCATGTGCGTATAGGAAGAAGAGAGGCTCAAGGGGCAATCTGGTGATTCTATGAACTACCTGAGCCCAACCAAGAAGAGGAACTTTCAGGGTTCTAGGCCACAAGGGAGGCCACAAGGGAAACCTCAGGGGCATCCCCATCCTTCTAAGCCTCATGGAAAGGATGATGATCACCGACAGCAGGAGGTGGACAAGGACACCTGCAGGTGGTGCAAGGAAAAGGGCCACTACATGAGTGACTATGTGAGATTCCTAAAGCATCTGTGCAAGAAAGATGAGGATTTAATTACTTTTGTTGATGAATCACTATTTTTAAGTTATGCAAAATCTACTTGGTGGATTGACTCAGGTGCAACTGTCCACGTTGCAAATTCATTACAGAGATTCCGTATGAGAAGGACCCTGCAAAGAGGAGAAAGAAGAATTAAGGTGGCAAATGGCGACCAAGCTGAAGTCGAAGCTATTGGAGATCTCCCATTAGAATTATCAAATGGCTTTGTACTTTTACTAGTAGATGTACTTTATGTACCCTCTTTGCATTGAAACTTAATAAGTGTATCGCGCTTAGATGATGATGGTTTTGCTTGCCATTTTGGTGATGGACAATGTAAACTCAAGCGTAATAATGAGATTGTTGGTCTTGCCTTCAGACAAGACAAGCTTTATTTGTTATCACTTTGTGAGAATGTGTATGCATTAAGCGCTGAGAATGAGAATGCCTCCTCATCCCTGAATGGAAAGAATAAAAGGAAAAGAATTGATGATGTCTCTTCGAAATTATGGCACTGTCGTTTAGGCCATATTTTAAGGGGGAGAATAGAATGCTTAGTAAAAGAATCAATTCTACCGTCTTTAGAATTTTCAAATTTAGAGCAATGCATTGATTGCATTAAAAAAAGTTCGTAAAGAACATTAGAAAGGGCGCCAAAAGAAGCACAAGAGTCTTAGAAATAATTCATACGGATATATGCGGTCCGTTTCCTGTGACATCTGTTGATGGATATGATTCTTTCATAACATTCACGGATGATTATTCGCGTTATGGTTATATTTATCCAATTAGAGAGCGTTCTGAAGCATTGGATAAATTTAAGATATTTAAGGCTGAAGTTGAAAATCAGCACAGTTTAAAAATTAAAGTAGTAAGGTCCGATCGTGGAGGCGAATACTACGGTCAGCACACCCCATATGGCTAGGTTCCTGGACCCTTTGCAAGGTTTCTACAGGAACATGGTATAGTAGCCCAGTATTCAACGCCGGGCGAGCCTCAGCAGAATGGAGTAGCTGAAAGACGTAACCGTACCTTGATGGATATGGTAAGAAGCATGTTAAGTTACTCCACCTTACCGGTTGTCTTGTGGATGGAGGCGTTAAAAACCGCCATTCACATACTTAATCGAGTTCCTAGTAAGTCGGTGTCTAAAACACCATATGAGTTATGGACTAGTCACGAACCCTCAGTCAATTATTTGCGAGTGTGGGGCTGTCCAGCTGAGGCTAAGCTCTTCAACCCAAACCTTGGAAAGTTAGATCCTAAAACAGTAAGTTGCCATTTCATTGGCTATCCAGACAAGTCAAAAGGTTATCGTTTCTATTGTCCAGACATATTTACTAAGTTTGTGGAAACGAGACACGCTGTGTTTCTGGAGGATCAGATGATCAGGGAGAGCATGATATCGCGATAAATCAACCTTGAGGAGAAGCGGGTGCATGCACCCACTTGGATGATTCAGGAACCGTTTTTCTCGATACCTGCTGCTGCACCGACACAGGAAAATGTCGATGTGACACCTGTTGTTAGTTCTCCTATGGCAACAATGAATGAAAATGAAGACCCTATTGTCACACAAGAGGGAGAGCTGCAACAGCCCCATACACAGAATGTGCCAGAAGGCGAGACCCTTAGAAGGTCTCAAAGAACTAGAAAGCCAGCTATTCCCAACGATTTTGAACTCTATGTTACTGACGAAGTTCAAATGGAGGGTGATCCCACCATATTTGAAGAAGCCATTAAAGGTGCTCACTCATCGAAGTGGCTTGAAGCCATGGAAGATGAAATGAGATCCATGAGTAGTAACAAAGTCTGGGATTTAGAAGAAATTCCTAAAGGAGCCAAAACAGTAGGCTGTAAATGGGTCTACAAAACAAAATGTGACTCTAGAAGGAATATTGAAAGATATAAAGCACGACTTGTTGCTAAAGGCTTCACCCAAAGAGAGGGAATATATTACAATGAGACATTTTCTCTAGTCTCAAGTAAAGATTCTTTTATAATCGTAATGGCCTTAGTGGCACACTATGATTTAGAATTGCATCAGATGGATGTAAAGACGGCTTTCCTAAATGGAGACCTAGAAGAAAATGTTTACATGGCACAACCCAAGGGTTTTGTTGTGGAAGGAAAAGAACGTATGGGATGTCGTCTGAAGAAATCCATTTATGGATTAAAACAGGCCTCCAGGCAATGGTACTTGAAGTTCCATGAAACGATAAGAAAGTTTAGGTTCGATGAGAATGAGGAGGACAATTGCGTATATGCAAAGTTCAAGAATGGGAAATTCATTTTTCTTATCCTGTATGTGGATGACATTCTACTTGCAAGTAGTGATGTTAGCCTACTATTGGAAACAAAGAAGTTCTTGTCCTCGAATTTTGATATGAAAGATCTCGGTGAAGCTTCATTTGTTCTAGGAATTGAGATTCTCCGAGATAGAGGAAAAGGGGCCTTAGGGCTATCGCAGAAGGCATACTTAGAGAAGATTCTAAAGAAGTATAGTATGCATGCGAGTAATCCTACGCCTGCTCCTATAGTCAAGGGCGATAGATTTGGGAATTTTCAATGTCCCAGGAACCAATATGAGATCGATCAAATGAAAGCGGTTCCATATGCTTCTGCTGTCGGAAGTTTGATGTATGCTCAAGTATGTACATGCCCTGACATAGCTTTTGTTACCGGGGTACTTGGCAGATTTCAGAGTAATCCAGAAATAGACCATTGGAAAATGGTGAAGAAGACATTGCGTTATGCGAAAGGCATTAACATACAAAAGATCTGATTCCTTTGAGATAGAAGGGTATTCAAATGCAGACTATGCGAGAGATATAGATGAAAGAAAATCCACATTAGGATACATATTTACTCTCGCAGGTGGAGCTATATCGTGGAAAAGCTCCAAGCAAACCATCACGGCATCGCCCACGATGGTAGCTAAGTATGTAGCATGTTATGAGGTCACGTGGCAGGCAAACTGGTTAAAGAAGTTTGTACCCGGGTTAAAAGTGGTGGACAGCATTCAAAAACCACTCAGAATGTACCGCGACAATGAGTCAGCAGTATTCTATGCTCACAACAATAAGTCAAGTGTTGCTGCCAAACACATTAACATTAAGTTTTATGTTGTGAAAAAAAGAATCCAAGATCATACCATAAGTTTGAAGCATATAAGTACAAAAGAAATGCTCGCGGATCCGCTTACAAAAGGCTTACCACCCAGTGTGTTCAGAGAACACTTAGTCGGCATGGGTTTAAGAGAAAGCCTATGATACCTGGATATTAAGGGCCTAAGAACACGAGTCTATTTCAAAATAGAGATGTGTATAGTAGTTGTTGAATCTATGGTGCGTAACTGACCATTATGATAAGACATGCTCTGTATGCTGATCTGTGATGAAATGGGTACAAAAGTATAAGTTGAATGGAAGATGAGATCAAGGGAGAGAATGTTAGTTTGATCTCTACGGTCGTCCCAACGGACGACCGACTTGGTCTCGCGCCCTAATTGGGGGCGCCCAACGTTACCATCGTTGGTGGGCCCCTGTCGCGCAGCGCACATAAAAGAGGTGGGGGCCGGGGGCACGAACGCCAAGGTTCGTCGTGCCCACTCACCCCACCGAACACCCTAAACCCTAGAGCCTCCGATTGGGCTAGCGTTGTAGCGGCGGGAATAACCCACTTCACCACCGCCACCACTCCGTCGAGCTCCATGACGAATTCGTCGTCAACCTCGAAGGCCGACGGTACGTTTTTCCTAAACTCTATTCTCTCTAGATCGATGACTAGTGATTCAATTTAGCTAACACCACACCGTTCATAGGCCGCCACTGACCAGCCATCTCCGACGATAAAGTCAACCTTGCCACCGATTCCCGCTGTCCGAGATCGATCCCGGCGTCCGTTCGCGCCGTCCAACTACCTTCGCCAGAGATCTATCAAGCCGCCCGTCGCGCCGAGGAGGAGAAGCTACTGCCGACAAGGAGGGAGGAGAAAGAATTTGCTAACTCGCTGTACACCCAGCACGGGGGAGGCGCAGGACCTCGCCGGTGGCGGTTGCGGCGGCGGTTGAGTCGTTGGTGGTCGCCATGGCCGGTGCATGCGTGCGTGGCCCTTCTGCTTCATCTTACAGAGCGAGTTCAGCGCTAGGGAGCTCCGCGCGAGTCGCCCTGAACCTGCCCAAGTGCAGCTACCCCGCGATGCTTACCGGTCGGCGAGCTCCTGTTAGCACCATGCCGTTCCAAGTTGCGAAGTGGCCTCGCGTGCCTCAATTGAGGGCCCTCAAGATTTTGGAGGCTGACATCCTGGTCATGGTCATGGACTTCAAAATTGGATCACTCGTTGTTGTTGATCTACTCTGTTATGGATCTAGCGGAGATTGCAGATGCGCATGAGCGTGGAGATGTCAGTTGTGTGCTAACATGTTTCAGATCAGCTGCATGGCTTGGTACTGATTTTGTGGGCCTGTTCGGTGACTAGATTACAGCCATCTCAGCCATGAAGCTCGCGATGATTGTGAACTGTGGTTTAGGTGTGCCGTCTGCTAGCTACTGTTAGCTGTTGTTGTATCGCTAATTGAGTATCAACTCCGGATCCAGGTGCAGGTCAGCACATGCATGCCTTGATGATATAGATGTTAACTTGGTAATGAATTTATTTTGATCGATCCAAACTGCAAATCTTAATATCAGAGTTGTACTGAGAGTAAGATGACCTTATTAATTCTTAATCCAATCAATAGTGAAGTAATGCTAGGAGACTTTCAACATAACATAGCAATGGCTACTATCTCTTCCGTTCAGTACTTTTAGCCACATGTTGACATTTGATGACATATTGTACTTGTTAATTTCCCAGGGTTAATCATGAGATTTCCTAGAGTTCCGATCTATACGGCTAAACAAAATGTTGATATGTGAGTGCGATTCCTAATCATATTTTACCCCTTTGTGGGCTATACAACTCTATAACTTGCTACCTGCTTTTGCTGGAGTTTCCTATACCATTCATTGCTTTCAGTTTTGGAAAAGGAAAAAAACGTGCTTGCTCTGGCATTGTAATCGCGTTAAGCTCCGCTCGACAGTCAACACTTTGTGTCGGAGGTTTAAGAATTGACGCATCTCAGTGTAAGCCATGATTCGTAAGTGATATACTATGATTATGTTCTACTTTTAAAATAAAAAATCAATCCGTAGTAACGCACGGATACGTTTCCTAGTCATGTACAAATGGTTTAGTACAGATGTTGCCGTTTCTACCTATGGTCCTCTGCCACAGAGGTCGATCGTGTGTCTGATTATACGCGGTAACTAGCAAGCTCATGGAGTGGCCTAGATCGATATGTGTGACATGTCTAGACGTTAGGATCAAGCGACATCCTAGCATGTTCGAGCTAATGCGTGCAAGAAATACGAGAAGACTTCCTAGCGATGCTCTTGCAGATCTGTAGCGGTGTGTCCTATTTACATCGTACTACCTTTATTTGGGATTATTAGTCCTATAAGTTTTTTTATATTGTTTGAGATTATAAGGACTATCTTATTTATTAGGCTCTCTCGTCCAATGCATGCTCTACTTTTTCTCTCACTTCTCTCATGCATGTAATAAAACTATTGGTGCATGCATATATTAATGAGAGAGAGTTATTGAGTGTCTTAGTATTAGCAACTTAGTCCTTAGGACTAATAATCCCCAACAGAGGTAGTAATTGTTTCATAGGTTGAGGTTTAGCATTTGTCCTAGAAGTACTACCATTCTTGTGTGTGCGATGAGCACGTGCCGTGGCCATGGGGGAAGTCGAGTGTTGTACAAATTTGGGACTTCATTCGCGTAGCTTCGGGTCCTTTCCCATGCGGCTCGGCGACTTCAGTCGGTCTCTATGATGTTGGAAAGGTCATTGGTGTCTTGGTGTTGAAGGCTTCGAGAGGTTATCTAGATCCTGTCTTGCTGACTAGTTGAGATCAACGGGGATAAGGTGGACCAGGAAAGGGAGGAGTGAGCCTCCTTATTGATCCAGCAAGCAAGAGATAAGAGGCTCGCGAGATCCCGATAGCACAGTGGCGTTGAGGTAGATTTTGTGTACGAGAGCAGCAGAGCTTCGCTAACCTTCTATGTGAGGGTGGAATGCATAGGGAGAGAGTCAAGCAGCTCCTTGCAAGTTTTAGGATGACATTAACGAGAGGGCCCATAGATATCTGTTCGTCACGTGGAGGGATAAATCTCAATCTTGATAGATGCAACCCAACAAGCACCATTAGAGATACCTAACATCCATCTTTATAATCATCCAATGACGAAGTGATGTTTGAGTCCGCTAGGCATTCTTCCCTACATGGGAGTAACACAATCTCATGTTCTAAGAAAGCGGTACTTGACATTTGTGAAAGCTATAATCACCCAATGACGAAGTGTTGTTTATATATCCACGCACGTATTTGTTCCGGTTCATACAATTACAACATAGAGAATAAAAATATATCATAAACATTGAATATAATATCAACGACTTTATTATTTTCTTTTGAACATAATAATAACATGTACATCTTTGCTCGGGACACGAGCAGCAAGCACCACATGACACTTGCTAGTTTTATCGAAGGAATAATGCTTTTAGAGAGCTGCATCCGTTCTATAAGAAACACATTGAAGAAAGATGGCTATTTGTCTTCTTAATTTTTTTTACACATTTGAATTGTAAAAAATAGACTAGTTTTTTTTGTCTGCTTGTTGATATTTGTGTTGGGCGGACAATATTACAAGTTGCCATAATTCCATTGGTAGTTGTTAGGATACGTACACAACTAGAGATAGACTAGGATTTTAGAGATCATCTTGTATTACAAGTCATACTCTTCTTGCCCTTCAAGTTTGTACTCCTATATAAACCCCGAGAGGGTCAAGTCAGTACAACATAATATTTTTGGATTGTACAGTTTTCACCTAGTATCAAAGCCCTTAGGTGCTGGCCATGATCATCAGAGACGCGATTGATGATAACAAGGAGGAGAAGACGGCGGACTTCAAATCCAGTCGCCAACTTCCGCTTCTCTCCCGCTACGACTGAGAAGGAATGTTAGAATAAGTATACGGCATGAGTTAGAGATAGACTAGGATTCCAGAAAACCTTCTTGTACTCCAAATCTCTTTCGTTCGCGGAGGGTCAATAAATCAATACAACAACAAATATTAGGGTTTTCATAAATTTCCACAGTAGAAAGTTAAACCAATAAAGACGAGATTTCCACTTACTTGTGACTACGTACTCTACCAATAGCAGAAGCTCAATGTAAATGGGGAATACGCAACATAGACAATCTACCATAGAAATGTTCGTAATTCATGGACTCCCTCCGTCTCAAAAAAGATGTTTCAGATTTATCAAAATTTGGATAAATCTAGATACTATTTAATATATATATTCATCAAAATTTTGAAATACCTGATACATCTATTTCGAGACGGAGGAAGTATTTGGAATTACAGGAACTCATCGGCTGGAAACGATGCACATGTAAAGGGACATCCGACCGGTTAGAGTTGAAAAGATGGATCTGTACCAGTGCGAGCGGTTGTTTTCGAGGATAAAGATGTCAACTTGAGAAGTGACTTCACGCCAATCACTAGGGGGGAAAAGTTCGTTGACGTGTTTAACAAAGACATGGCACGGGATACACAGCAAAACGTACACGGCACAGAATGCCGAGGAATAGGCGCTTTGTCGTTTGTTTTGGTCCAGTGCACGACAAAGCTCTTTGTCGTGTGTTTTTTCGCTGGTCTTGGCACTGAAAAGTGGACTTGACAACGGGGGAAAGCTGACGGCGATCGACATTTGTCGTGTACCGAACATAAAACACACGCCAAATTTCACTTCGCCATGTGTCCGAGATTGACGTCACGGTAACATCACCGACCCTTTGCCATGTGCTGGACCCACGTCAGTATGTCGTGTGTCCTGCAGATACACACTGCAGAACCTGTTCCGGTATGCTTCCGCTTTGTTGTTTGTCATGTGACTCGCAAGGCCACAGGCCGGCGACACGTTGCTTCTTTGCCATGTGAGACTTTTTTTGCTTCTTTGCTTCTTATTTTATGATTAAGTTTATTGTTCTATACTATATTTGTATTATTTCTCGATAATGAATATTTGGAGGAAAAACATAATGAATATGTGGAATTATAAACATTATAAAATATTTGTAGTCCCGGTTTTCTACTTATGGGCAACTGTAAATTTGTTACAGTGTTACCGGTGATATATGAGAACAACATTCCGATTATCCCGCCCTCCGATATAGTGTTTGAATACCTAGGCTGACGCTCGCGTTGTGGTTTAAAGGATCAATTGAGGCCTGACTGTCTCGGAATCTGTCTGTGTTGAAGTAAACTGGGTCACAATTGTACGCATTGCACGACCATATCTGGTCAATGGTCGACTCTATGCTTCATGCCTAGAGGAAGCCCATCTATCTAGTTAATATTCGGTGGGCCTCTGATGTAGGCTATGCAAGTGATTGAACCTATCGGCTATGCTCCCCGGGTTGCCAGCTTTTAGTGGATTTTTTTCGAAGTTCTACCACGCTTGTCCATATGATGGATGTATCATCTTCTCTTTGTGCCATATGTTACCCACAATAGGTCATCAAATTTCCAGGGAATGGAGGAGCAGCGGTTGGGAAGGGACGCGGATTGTACCACTTTTTGATATGTTTTTGTTTTATTGTAATATTTTATTTAGGTCAACTATTAACTATAATATTCATCATCTACAATCATGATCTGTATATTACGAATTACCAATTTCTTAAAGAGAAATGTATCAGTTAAATTATGTTTAGCGCCAAGAGAGTCTAGTTTTTGTCTAACTTCAGGGAATTGTAAGCTCATCATAAAACTATACACTATAATCAGAATTGTCGTGCTCAACGAGATGTCCAGGTTCACCAAGATACTAATTGTGAACAGTCTGTCAGATCGAAACAAAACAATGGTCCGAGGACTTAATGCTCTACCGACTACAGAGACAAAAAATCTTTGTGGAAATTTCATTTGAACAAAGCTGTGGACTGAGTCCACTGTATTGATCATGTCAGATCGTATCTTCTGATTAATACAAAATCGCGTCACTTTCTCTCCTTTTCTCTGTCAAGTTGCTCTTTGCCACAATCAGAGTGTAGAAGGAACTGAAGGTCATCTGCTGGTTCATCAGCAACGCATGCGCATGCATCCTGGTCGATCAAATCAATAGCAAGAGCCAGGCAAGAATCAATGCAGACTGTCATGGCCGGCGCCGAGAAAAATTCATTAATAATCGACCAGTTCAATTAGTTACCTGATATGGGGGAGTCTAGCCGGATGGAAGAAGGCAGGTCGCCGAGTGGCCGACATGGGTCTCGAATTCCATGCTGCAGCAGAAGCCGTCATCTCCAAGAACCTGGCACGCATTCGTAATGAATAATCAAGCTCTGCTTGCAAGACCCATCTAACGCCATCAATCTCATCGATGAAGACGATGCACGTGTTAGACTTTGTACAGCATAAGGAGTAGGAGTCCTATGTGAAAATGTATTGTAACGAAACTCTCGTAATCCTATTATATAAACTCACCTAGGCCAGCAGTATAAGTCAAGGTTGTTTGTCGTAAGCTCATTGTTTTACAGCACGACGTCTTAGCCTACTCGCAGAGGAGTGTTGAGGAGGGTGTTGGCGAAGGGTCCGTGCCTTTGCGGCGAGCATCAGCGCCTCTTCCTGCCGCTGCTGGGTCCCTCCGAATCTCGCCGTGGGCAGGGGCAGTGGCGGAGTAGAGCTGAACCTCGAGGGTGGACGCGCACAACTCAATCGGGTACGTAATGAGGTTGTACGCGTTAGCGCACCGGAAGGTACGCAGTCTGGTCCTGATCAAATTCAGATAAATCGCGTGGGTCCGTGTAGGTGTAGTTTTTTTTTGGAAATGGACGCTTTATTACTTTCATAATGTTTACACCCGGTCTCTGTATAACTAATATGCACAAAGTCGATCAAACCACACAGGTATAGAACGAGTGAAAAGGGAAAACACAAATGTCTCCAGGATTGTTCATGATAAATTGATAAGGTAACTCAATCCGCAGCTCACGCGGCCATCCATATCGGGAAAAAATATCCCTCGTTGTATCCTCCAATCGTGTATACCTCTCCGCGAACAAAGCGCGGTGCTCAACCCATTGGAGGATAGTCCTAGATCGGAGAATAGCCGTAGCCCGATGAATTACCTGCAGCATTGAAGACACATTAGTATTAAAAATCTTGTCATTTCTACATAGCCACAACGACCAAATAATGGTAAACGTTCCCACCCTAAACAAGATCCTATATTTATCATCAATCCCGTACAACTAGTTACCAAATACATTGGCCACCGATAGTGGGGGGAGATAACCCATAAGCTATTTAGATGATTGACCATGTATGACGAGCAAATTTGCATTGAAAAAATAAATGTTTGATCGTCTCGTCCTGATGTAAAAACATACATTGTTTACTTTGATGCCAATTCCTCTTAACAAGATTATCTTTTGTAAGAATTACCCCTTTACAAAGATACCAAGAAAATATCTTAGTTTTCAGGGATATTTTCATTTTCCAAATTGTACTATTATCATCGACCGGAATATTAGGTTGGATCAAGGCCCTATACATAGAGTCCACATAAAATTTACCGCTCTCGAGTAATTTCCAACGAAACTCGTCTATGCCGTCTAGGACCAATGAGGCTTGTTCTGAAAGATACATTAGGAGGAGTAGTTTCTAATACCTTGGAAAGTGTGTCCCCTTCAATCGAATAAAGTGCCGAATATTGTTCCCGAAGAGAAGTATGCCCAAGCAACTTATCCGCCCAGAATCTAATTTGAGATCCATCCTTAATATTAAAAACACGAAAATAGAAAATATGTTTTTAGACGCCATTAGTCCAGCCCAAAAGTGTGAATCACCAGGTTTCCATACCACTTGAGACACCGCTTTGGACCCAACATATTTTCTCCAAATGATAGTTTGCCAGACTCCTTCTTCGGTCAGTAGCTTAAACAACCGTTTACCTAAAAGAGAGGTATTTTTGAATTGTAAGTCATGTATACCAAGTCCACCATATTCTTTGGACCGGCAAACCACATTCCATTTGGCCAGTTGATATTTATTTTTCTCATTATCCCCATGCCAAAAGAATCTTGATCAGAAATAATCCACTTTATTCAAGACACCTTTTGGTAGTTGGGAAAACGAGATCATGTACAGTACCATATTAGTAAGTACTAAGTTTATGAGTACAAGTCTTCCTTCAAGGATAGCAATTTGTCTTTCCAACTATTAAGACGTTTCTGGAGTATTTCCTCAACGAGTTTCCATTCAGCAACAGTGAGACGCCGATAATGTATCGGAATATCCAAATAGTTGATTGGAAATTGCCCCTATACGCAGCCGAAGAGTTCAGCATACATGTGTGCCTCATTTTGGGCCTCGCCGAAACAATACAGATCGCTCTTATGGAAATTAATTTTCAATCCAGAGAGTTGCTCGAAGGCTGATAGTATTAACTTCAGGTTCTTAGCTTTCTCCAAATCATGTTCCATAAATAAGATTGTATCATCAGCATATTGGAGGATAGAAATTCCTCCATCAACAAGATGTGGGACTAGTCCTTCAATTTGGCCCTCAGCTTTAGCCCTCTCAATAAGGATAGCCAACATATCCGCCACTATATTAAATAGTATTAGCGATAGCGGATCCCCTTGCCTCAAGCCCTTCTTAGTCTGGAAGTAGTTGCCAGTGTCATCATTAACTTTTATGGCGACCCTACCTCCATACACAAAAGAATAATTGAGAGCACGCCACTCCTCGGAAAAACCTTTCATTCGGAGTGTTTGCTAAAGGAAAGACCAATTAACTTTGTCATAAGCCTTCTCAAAGTCAATCTTGAACAGTATCCCGTTTTGTTTTTTGGAGTGTAATTCATGGATTGTTTCATGTAGGATTACTACACCAGCTAAGATGTTTCTTCCTTGCATGAAAGCGGTTTGAGAAGGACCGACAACATGTTCAACAATTGAATTTAGTCTAATCATGGCAACTTTTGTGAATATTTTAAAGCTAACATTGAGAAGACAGATTGGACGATACTGTTGTATCCGCTCTGCATTGTCAACCTTAGGCAGTAAAATTATATTACCAAAGTTTAGTCTAAAGAGATCAAGTTGCCCAACATGCAAAAAACTAAATAAGGCCATCAAGTCCTCCTTAATGACATCCCAGAATTTTTGATAGAATTCTGCTGGGAAGCCATCTGTACCTGATGCCTTGTTATGTTCCATCTAGAAAACCGCTTTCTAACCTCTTCCTCCGTATATGAGGCGGTTAGAAAGTTATTTTCCTCAACAGAAACCTGTGGTATATCCGTTGTTTGAGACTCATCCAAAGTAAAGGAATTATCTTGGGATGGTCTAAACAAAGATTTATAATAATTAGTAATGTATGACTTAAGATGCTCTTGTCCCTCAATAATACCTTCATCTTGGTTGAGAGAGTGAATACATTTCTTCTTATGCTTTCCATTGGCTATAGGATGGAAATATCTTGTATTAGCATCTCCTTCCAGGATGAATTTTGCTTTGGAGCGTTGGTACCATTTGAGTTATTTATCATGCAAAAGTCTTGCCATGTCCGCATTTGAGTGGCTCTTAAGCTCAATCTCTTCTGCAGATAATGGTCTAACTTCCGCAGAAGCCTCTAAATCATCAATAATAGAGGAAAGGCGAATTTTCTCCTTTTTTAGGATTCTAGCAGTATGTCTAGCCCAACCACGAAAGAATTTATGTAACGCACGCATTTTATTATTCTAACGCTGTATGGGTGTTTGACCACCAACTAGTTTTATCCAAATTGCCTTAACCATGTCATAGAACCCATTCTGAATCAACCATCCAAGTTCTAACTTGAACTCATGCTTGGAGTTCCGTGGCGGTGAACTAGCTGACAAAACTAAAGGGGCATGATCAGACAAAGCCTCAATGTGCTCTAGAGCCCTTACAGTTACCATGGGGAACTTTTATTCCCATTCTATATCCATAAATACTCTATCAAACTTTTCGTATGTCGGCTCAGGCAGACTATTAACCCAAGTAAACTGTCTACCTAACATTGTAACCTCTCTCAAATCTAAGCTGTCAATGATAATATTAAACATGAAATGCCAATGTTCGTCAAAACGACCTCGAATTTTCTCATGAGGGAATCTCATCAAATTGAAATCCCCACCTATAAGAATAGGATACGGATTGTCCTTTCCAAGATTTACCAACTCACGTAAAAAATCAGCATTAAACTCATCCTGGGCAGCTCCGTATATAGTGACTAGAGACCATATGAAATCATCAGTCTTGCTACGGATATGAAGTTTTATAAAAAAATCTCCAACCGAACTAGCTAAGACTTCCATGGTCTCATCTCGGAAACCTAACAGAATTCCCCTGGATCGACCACACGGCGGTCGAGATACCCACATAAAGTCCACTGCACCAGATAGGCAATTGAGTAGACCTTGTGAGTAGTCTCATCTACCAGTCTCCGAAATACCCAGAAAATCCAAACGATAATCTCTCACACAATCGGCAAAAAACAAATGCTTAGCTAAGTCCCGAAGACCATTGTTATTTGAAAACATGCAATTCATTGAGAAACAGTAGATTGTTTGGATACACGGGGTCTCTTCCGAGCCTTCTGGCTCTTTGATTCCCGACTAGAAGCTTTTAGCTCGTACAACGAGTCCAACCCCGTCTCATCAAATCCCACATCTGACACTTCACCCACTAAGTGAGAGAGAAGTTGACCATCTACTGTGGCATGCAACTCCTCCTTATCAATCAGTAAAGACTCAGGAACCACTGAAGCCTTAGGAGTAACCGTTAAACGGTCAACCTTCATATGCTTCAGAATAGAACTAGACAAGTTAAATTCCGTTACATAATTACCCATACAAACCCCAACAGAGGCTAACTTATTTACAATAACAGGGGTAGAGAAAGAGAGGATGGATTTCGAAGAGCTCATAGTACCCTGAGAAGCAAGATTTTTTTCCGCCTTCCTCCGCATGGCTTTGCCAAGAGAATCCTCGTCCGTGACCGACGCACCAGTAGCATCAGCTCCATGAAGAAGACTACGTCTCGCCGGGTCCCGTCCGTCAACATCGAGCGACCCGGCAGAGTAGCAGCACCCAAGGCCGAACCCGACCCCTCCTGGGTCAGAGTACCATGGAGAGATCCCGACCCCACCTGGGCCAGGTCTCTCCCACGCTGCTGCCCCTCTAGGGGCGAAGCACGTGCCCGCGGTAGCCCTACCTGGTCCTGAGCAACCAGGGAAAGTCCCGACCCCGCCTGGGCTAGGACCCCCTGCCTGGGCTGGTCGCGTCAGTCCACAGCCCCGCCTGTGCCGTGACCACGATGTCGGCCTGTAGATCCGCCACGGTCTCCAGACCACGCGGCAGCTCTACTTGGGCCGTGTCAAACCGCCGCTCTGCCTAGGCCACGGCCGATGCATCGACATCCCTCGGGTCAAACACCGGTGATGCCAGGGAGCCGAGGTCCCCCTGACCGAGCGAGGCAACCCTTGAGTCAGCGACCAACTCCTCATGAGTCAGCTCCCACGCCCCAACCTCCGACGGAACCTAAAAAAGAATCGGTCCAGACGAGCACTCCGTAATTCCACGAGGAATAGTCCGTCCCAAAACATTTGGTCTACATCTGGCTGGCAGTATGGAGAGCCCCACAGAACTACACGCCTGGTGAAAAGCCTCCTGGAGTTGAGTCTGTGTGGCTCTCTGCGAGGCCCTGAGATGTGTACTCCCATCAAGAGGAGAATCGATCGGCAAGGCATCGATCAGCTCCCTTCCACGCTTAGTGGTAGGCGAAGCATTGAAAGGAGTTACCGCATACACCTGCACGGGAGTCTGTCTCGAAGATGGCGGCGCAGAAAGTCCATGTCCGAAAGATTGACCAGCCGAGGTCCCAACTGCAGGAGGAGCAAGAGACGGCTCTGAGGTATCCATATCATCCCCAGCAGCCCCAGCACCATCATCCCCAGAATCATCAGGGTTCTTCTTCCATAGAGTAGGTGAAAAGTCTGGCTCCGGAACAAAGTCAGTAGGCTCCAAGCGAAAACGGAACTCATATCCTTTCAACTTGACCACCGCATCAGAAGTAAGATAAGCCCCCAACGCGTCCCACTTCTTCTAGAACACAGTAATATCAAACATACCAACCAAAATACGAACCAGTCCCCTCCGCCGCAGGCACAACAAGTCAACATCCAAGGGACTACCCAACAGCGATCCAACAGCCTATAAACCCAAAAATGTCCACAACGAATGAGGGACTCCTTCCACATGCAACCAAACCTGATGTAACTCACACTTATGTGGCACCTCCTGAATCTTGTAAGCCGAGACTGTTAGCTGAGTCTTACCTAAGGGCATAGAGAATTGACTCCCATCCACCCTGTCAAGGTCCTCGAAGGACGGAAAACTAACCAGAAAAGCATTGGATTCATGTGCAAGCGCTTCCCACTTCAACTAAAACTTGACCTGGCATCTCTGAGCAATCTGCTGTTGCACCACCTCAGCAGAAACAGCCTCACCAGTGACCGGAATCAACGCAATATGAGTCTTACTGGTTCCCAAATTGGGGCGAACCACGCTATTCGGGATCTACGCAAACAAAGTCTTGTCGTGTCCCACACCAATCATGTAAGCCTTGGGACGGGATTGCTTCAAAAATGGGCACCTGAGTGTTGGATGGGTCGAGACATCACATATATAATAGTAATGGACAACCTTACAATCCTTGGAAGCATGAGTGTCAACTACGCACTTCCAGCACCTAACAGCCTTCTTGTTTTTCTTTGCCACTGCCCCAGGCCCCGATGTACTCTGAGGCACCACAGAAACATCCGTAACCACCACGGCCTGTTGCTGGCCATGTGCACCCCCTGATCCTAAGGTGGATAAAGTGACGGATTATACGGCATCTGCTGGGGCCCATACTGCTGTCCGAGCAACTATGGCATATGAGGTAGGTATGAGTGTTGCATAAACGCCCCCTTGATATATGCAAGTGCACATATCGATTGTAGCTAGTTTCGAAGTATAGATATCGATCCCACAGGGATCCCAAAGGTAAGTGTTTATGGGTCAAGTCTCTGTCACAGGTCTTCGAGTGAATTGACTGCAAGTGTTGAAATAAGAACGGGGTTTTGATTAAGGGTTATTTATTCATTTGCCACTTGAGGCTTCTATGTACTCAGTTTTCCCACTAGAGCCAAATCGTCCTCAGTTTTACCACTGCCTCGGGCGCATCTGCTCTGGCGAGGCCAAACGGCCAGTTTTGGCCCGATTCCGTCTCGTGCCGTTAGTGGCCGGATGGGTCCAGATCTTATAGGTGAGACCGTGCAACGGTGCTCCCGCCCATTTTCTCGCCCCTTGATCTTACAGGTGGGACCACGAGCACCATCGCCCCATTCTCGCTCTCGATCCACCCCTGCTCCTGCCACCACTAGGGCCACCACCTGCGCCGCTGTGGCCGTCTGGTGTGTCCACCTACTCCACCGCTCGTTCCTCTGACGCCATGTTCTCCACCTCCACTTGCTCCGCCGCCACCTGCTCCGCCGCTGCCGTCTTGAGACGCCATCGATAGGGCGCTTGTTTCCGCCAGTGCCTGCCACTTGCTCGATGAAATGGCGAGCGACGGCGATGACCTTGACGAGGCAGGGATCGGGCCGGAGACCCTCCGCATCCACGACTGGGTTCCCGAGGGGTAATTATTGTTACCGTTGAGCTTATTTGTGCATTGCAATAGTCGATTCCACATGGTTTAATTAGTTTTTTGGTTGATTTTGGTATTGGTGTGTTAATTGTCTCTCCGTTTTTTTTGGGTTAGGATGGAGTTGCGGTTTGCTTTCTTGGTGAACATTAGAAGGGACCGGTATTGATGGGTTCGTAGCATGGAAAACAAAAAAATTTCTACCGCAAGAACGAACAAAACCTAGATCTAATCTAGATAAAAGCCAAGATCTAATTTATTAGACAAGTGCAATGAGATAGATCTGTACTAACCCTTGTAGTTCCCAAAGCCTTGTTCGAGATCGGATCTCGTGGTTGATGTAGTCGATCACTTGCCGATCTCAAGATCGAGTAGATGATCCTTCCGGCGCCGCGTTCCGGCAGCGCTTCCGCAGACGGTCACACGTGCGGATTCGAAGCAGACCTTCCTCTCCCCGTTCCAGCGAGCAGCGGAGGTAGTAGATCTTCTCCACGCAATCCCAGCAGCACGACGGCGTGGCGATGGTGGTGGAGTAGAGAATTCTGCAGGGCTTCGCCTAAGCCAGAGCAGATGGAAGGAGGAAGAGAGAGGCGGCTAGGGTTTGGAGTGGAAGGGGGCAAGGAGGGGTGTGGCCTAGGGTTCCCACCCCTAGGCCCACCCCTTAGGGCCGGCGCACTAGGGAGCTTGGGGGAGAGTCCTTCCCCCCAAGTTTCCCCTTTAAACTCCCCTTATCTTATCTTATCTTATCTTATCTTATCTTATCTCGGTTTTCAAATAAACTCCAAGATATCTTATAGAACCTTCCGGAACATTCTGAAACCTTCTAGAATCCCCATACAAACACTCTGGAACATTTCCTAACTTAGAAAATGATCCGCATTATATGAATCTTATTCTCCGGACAATTCTGGATCTCCTCGTGATGTCCCGGATCCAATCCGAGGCTCCGAACAACATTCGGTCTCCAACGCATATTCAATATCTACTTAAAACAACTTCGAACCTTAAGTGTGTCACCCTACGGTTCGTGAATATGTAGACATGATGAAGACACCTCTCCGATCAATAACCATCAGCGGGATCTGGAGATCCATAACGGCTCCCACATACTCAACGATGACTTCGTGATCGATAGAACCTTTGACATACGAAACCAATTCCCTCTGTCACGCGATACTCTACTGATCCGAGGTTTGATCATCGGTATCTCCATACCTAGTTCTACCTTGTTACTGATAAGCACTCTTTACTCGTTCCGTGTTATGCCATCCCTTGTGACCTAGTCACATGCTTGCAAGCTAACTAGATGACATTCCACCGAGAGGGCCCAGAGCATATCTATCCGTCATATGGATGGACAAATCCCAATCTTGGTTCATGCGCTTCAACACATACTTTCAGAATACCCAATGATACCTTTATAACCATCCAGTTACAAAGTGGTGTTTGATGTCATCAAAGTACCCATCCGGTGATGGTGATTAACACAACCTCATGGTCGAAGGTTAGCTTACTATGTATCGAAAGCTTATAGCAATGTGAACTTAATGACTTGATCTTATGCTACGCTTACTATGGGTGTGTGTGTCCATTACATCATTCTCCTAATGATACAACCTTATTACTAATGACATCCAATGTCCATGATCAGGAAACCATGATCATCAATTAATCAACAAGCTAGTTTAACAAGAGGCTTACTAGGGACTCTTTTATGTTTACAAAACACACATGTATTAGTGTTTCCTTATAATACAATTACAGCATGGGATGCAAACTTTCATCATAAACACAAAGATATAATAATAACCACTTTTATTATTGCCTCTTGGGCATATCTCCAACAGTCTCCCACTTGCACCAGAGTCAATAATCTAGATTACATGGTAATATACCTAACACCCATGGCGTTCTGGTGTTGGTCATGCTTTGTTCTAGGGAGAGGTTTAGTCAACGGATCTGCCACATTCAGATCAGTGTGTACTTTGCAAATCTCTATGTCACCATCTCGGACATACTCGCGAATAGCATGGAAACGTAGCTTGATGTGCTTCAGCATGCTATGTGACCTTGGCTCCTGTGCATTAGCTATGGCACCTGTGTTGTCACAGTAGATGGCCATCGGGTCCAACGCACTAGGAACCACGCCAAGTTCAGTAATGAACTCCTTCATCCATATGTCTTCTTGTGCAGCCTTCGAAGCAGCTATGTATTCCGATTCAGTTGAAGATTTCGCCACAACGCTTTGCTTGGCACTCCTCCAGCTCACTGCAGCACCATTCAAAATAAATACGTATACAGACTGTGATTTCGAGTCATCTGGATCGGTGTTCCAACTAGCATCAGTGTAACTGTTTACAACAAGCTGTTCATCACCTCCATAAGAAAGAACCATATCCTTAGTCCTATTCAGGTACTTAAGGATATTCTTGACCGCTGTCCAGTGCTTCATTCCAGGATCACTTTGATATCTGCTAGTCAAACTAACAGCATGTGCTATATCCGGTCTTGTACACAACATGGAATACATGATAGAACCTATGGCTGAGGCATAGGGAACATTATTCATCTTCTCTCTATCTTCTGACGTAGCTGGACTTTGAGTCTTACTCAAGGTCTTACCTGACAACATGGGCACGAACCCTTTCTTGCTCTCTTCCATTCTAAACTTCTTTAGAACTTTGTCCAAGTATGTACTTTGTGAAAGCGCTAGTAGGCGTCTTGATCTATCTCTATAAATCTTGATGCCTAGAATATATGCCGCTTCGCCAAGATCCTTCATTGAAAAACTATTATTCAAATAGGCTTTGACGCTATTAAGAAGTTCTATATCATTCCCAATCAACAATATGTCATCTATACATAGTACTAGGAATGCTACAGAGCTCCCACTCACTTTCTTGTAAATACAAGCTTCTCCATAAGTTTGTATAAATCCAAATTTTTTGATTACTTTATCAAAACGTTGATTCCAACTCCGG
The DNA here is from genome assembly GCA_916181665.1 of Avena sativa. Taxonomy (NCBI): domain Eukaryota; kingdom Viridiplantae; phylum Streptophyta; class Magnoliopsida; order Poales; family Poaceae; genus Avena; species Avena sativa. Next base: position 579,801,496 of record OV702287.1, read on the forward strand.
GATGCTTGCTTCATTCCATAAATGGAGCGCTGAAGTTTGCATACCTTGTCAGCATCACTAGGATCGACAAAACCCTTGGGTTGTACCATGTAAAACTCTTCCTCAATGTCACCATTAAGGAACGCCGTTTTGACATCCATCTGCCATATCTCATAATCGAAATATGCAGCAATTGCTAACAAAATCCTCACAGACTTTAGCTTCGCTACTGGTGAGAAAGTCTCATCATAGTCAACACCTTGAATTTGTCGGAACCCTTTCGCGACAAGTCGAGCTTTATAGACAGTAACATTACCATCAGCATCTGTTTTTCTTTTGAAAATCCATTTGTTCTCGACAGCCTTACGGCCATCCGGTAAGTCCACCAAAGTCCATACTTGGTTTTCGTACATGGATCCCATTTCGGATTTCATGGCTTCTAGCCATTTGTCGGAATCTGGGCTCACCATAGCTTCTTCATACGTCGCAGGGTCATCAGTGTTGTCCACTAACATGACGTTCAAGGCAGAGTCATACCACTCAGGAGTGGTACGAACCCTCGTTGACCTGCGAGGTTTAGCAGGAACTTCGTTCGAAGTTTCATGATCACCATCATTAGCTTCCTCTCCAGTTGGTGCAGGCGGCACAAAACATCTTCCGGTGCTGCGCTACTCTCAACCCCGAGAGAAGGTTCAATAACCTCGTCGAGTTCTACTTTCCTTCCTGTCACTTCTTTCGAGAGAAACTCCTTCTCAAGAAAGGATCCATTCTTGGCAACGAAAACTTTGCCTTCGGATCTATGATAGAAGGTATAGCCAATTGTTTCTTTAGGGTATCCTATGAAGACACATTTCTCCGCTTTGGGTTCCAGCTTATCAGGTTGTAACTTCTTTACATATGCTTCGCAACCCCAAACTTTAAGGAACGGCAACTTAGGTTTCTTACCAAACCATAATTCGTACGGTGTCGTTTCAACGGATTTAGATGGTGCCCTATTTAAAGTGAATGCGGCTGTCTCTAATGCATAGCCCCAAAACGATAGTGGTAAATCTATAAGAGACATCATAGACCGAACCATATCTAAGAGAGTTCGATTACGACGTTCGGACACACCATTACGCTGTGGTGTTCCTGGCGGTGTCAACTGCGAAAGTATTCCACATTTCTTTAAATGCATGCCAAACTCATAACTTAGATATTCACCTCCGCGGTCAGAACGCAGAAACTTAATCTTCTTGTTACGATGATTTTCCACTTCACTTTGAAATTCCTTAAACTTCTCGAAAGTTTTGGATTTATGTTTCATAAAGTAGACATACCCATATCTACTTAAGTCATCCGTGAAAGTGAGAACATAACGATATCCACCACGCGATGCTACACTCATTGGACCGCACACATCGGTATGTATTATTTCCAATAAGTCTATAGCTCGCTCCATTATTCCAGAGAATGGAGTCTTAGTCATTTTTCCCATTAGACATGCTTCGCATCTTTCAAGTGATTCAAAATCAAGTGATTCAAAATCAAGCGATGATCTCCTCCAATTCCCCATCCCGGCAGGGTGCCAGAACGGAGTTTCTGGTGCTGTTTCGTGGAATCTCGTGGTGGCGGCGGAGCGAAACTCCTAGAAAAACGTCGACCCCCCAAAGTTTTTAGGTCAGAAGGCTCCTTATAGGTGAAGAGAGAGACTGAGGGGGTGCCTGGAGGGCCCACACCACCCCCTGGCCTGGCCTGGCCTGGCCCGTGCCACCAGGTGGTGTGGCCATCCCAGGGCTCTTCTCCGCCTCGTATTCTGGCTCCTGGAGTCTTCGGGTGAAATATGATTTTTGGCATATATTTCGAGATTTTTCCTGATAGTTGATTTTCTGCACAAAAAGTAGACACAAAGGAAATTCTGCTGAAAACAACGTCAGTTCGCATTAGTTGCATCCAAATCACACAAGTATAGAGGAGAAACAATAGCAAAAGTGTTTGGAAAAGTAGATACGTTTTGGACGTATCAATATACATCCATGGAGAACTTACCCTCGAAGATAACGAGTTTTGTTAACGAGTAGGAACTCATGGATGATGTAGTCGTACGCTTGCCGATCTTAAGATCGTGATGAAGTCCAGCAGCTCCGGCTCCAGCACGTCCATCAGATCCAGCTCCAGCAAGTCCAGCACCTCAAAGCAGTGGTGCATCCATGATCGCACACACGTCCGATACTCCTACAACCTCCGTCCCTCGCTCCAGCAAAGCAGCGGAAGCAGCAACTCCTTTCCAGAGAAAGCCACCGGAAACATGTATCTCGCTAATCCGAGACCATGGGGAAATAATACTAGAGGGGGAGAGAGATCCTTCACGAGGAGGTGTGTGTGTGAAGGTGTGTGAGGGGGGACTTTTATAGGAGGAGGGGGTGCCCCTCCCCATGGCCGGCGCCCAAGGGGTGGCTCCTCACCTCCTCATTCATGTGGTGGTAACTCCCTCCACATAAATTTTCCCCTTCACATTCTCTTTTAAAGTCTCCACTTTAAATACATTAAATTTCTCCAAATTTAATGCTCTCTCATTTAATAAAACTCTTTTATTAATTTTATTCAGAATTTTGTTAATTACTTTAATTAACAAACATTCACATAAAACCCCCTGCAACATTTCAATATTACATGCAGAACCAATTTCAGCAATTTCATCCAAAACAGTTTCGGTGTCTATTGAAATAATTCTAGCGCTTTCTTAAATCTTTATCTGAAACATATTTGCTCCAAATGGTGTCGGTATCCCTTAAGTGTGTCACCCTACGGTTTGCGAATAATGCACACATGATCGAGACACCTCTCAGATCAATAATCAGAATCGGGACCCGGAGATCCATACTGACTCCTACACATTCAACGATGACTTCTGTGATCGTGAGAACCTCTAATGCTAGTAACTAAATCCCTTTGTTTCATGATGTAATACATGTCCGAGATTCGATCATCTGTATCCAAATACCTAGTTTGATCTCGTTACCGACATGCACTCTTTTCTCGTTCTCGTGATATAACATTCTAGTGATCACATCATTTGCTTGCAAGCTATCTTAATGTGATATCATCGAGAGTGTCCAGAGTATATCTATCCATCATCGGGATTGACAAATCTCACTCTTGATCCATGAGCCTCAACAGAACACCTTCATAGTACTGAACCCACCTTTATAGTCACCCTATTATGGTGTGACGTTTGGTGTTATCAAGATACTCTTCCGATGTTAGAAATTGACATGATCTCATGGTCTAAGGACTAAGATTACTTTGTATGATGTTATAGCAATATAAACATAATGACTTTGATCATAATGCTATACTTCGGATGAATGTTCATCATATCATTCTACCAACGTTGTGACCTCGTTATTAACAACATCGAATGTCCATGATCAGGAAACCTTGATCATCTTGTCAATCAACAAGCTAGTTTATATGAGAAGCAGTACTAGGAACTTTATATTTTGTTTACTAAACACACATGTATTAACGTTTCTAATTAATACAATTATAGCATACAAAATAAACATTTATCATAAACATGGAATAAGATAATAACTACTTTATTATTGCCTCTCGGGCATATTTCATTCAGTTATTTCGACATGAATTTTTATGCATATATTCAGAAAAACTTAAATAGATCGTAGCAACGCATGGGCATTCAGCTAGTATTCATATTTTTCCAACGGTATATCACACACATCAATCGGACAAACGGTTTGAAATTAAGATACAAAATACTGTACAAAATATGGAAAGTCTACGAAAATAAAGTTTGATATATTTAAAATTAACTAAAAACCATAAAGAATTTGGAAAAATATTATAAACAATATAGTTGTCTAATTTATATACCGTTTCAACGGTATATCATATGAATCATTCTGACGAGCGGTTTGAAAATTACTTTCAAAATACAATACAGTAACAGAAAAGTTCATGAAAATACTGTATAGATGCGAAATTATTTACAAACAATATACCGAATTTGGAAAAAGTTTATCTACGAAATAGATGCGAAATTTCCATACATTTTCAACAGTATATCGCATGCATCATTCCGATAAGTAGATCAAAAACTACGAGCAATATACAATCCGTAAAAATACGAAATATCGGTGTTCCGTCAGGAAGTTAACTAGCATAGAAATTGAAAGTTAACTTGTACACATAGGAGTTAAGAAGTTGGTGGAAGTTAACATGAAAAGAAACAAAAGTTAACCCATGTTCACAAAAAACTACGACCAAAAGACCGTGCATAGCGCGGAGGATTTATATTGCGATAGAAAGTTAACTAACATGTATCTAGATGTTAGCATGCATGTTAAAAGCAATTTACTTACACTGTTTTTTTGGACGAAAATCCTAAGTAGTAAAATCATTTCTACGCACGTTGATTGCTCAAATTGACCTCCTCCTCGAGTAATTGAAGTAAATATAAACATAATTTCACTCTAACTTGCTGTCCTGTTCAACCCGAACATCGAGAACATGTTAATTTCAAACATTTGAGTGTATACGAGCATCTCTAGTTTTGATATATTTAAAATTAATTAACAACTGTAAGGAATTTAGAAAAACTTTCTGCGCAATGTTCACAGTTTTCCAACGGTATACCAGACACATCAATCGGACAAACAGTTTGAAATAAGACATAAAATACTATACAAAATACGAAATGTCCGTGAAAATGTTTGATATATTCAAAATTAACTAAAAACATAAGGAATTTGGAAAAATATTATAAACAAAAGAGTTGTGCAATTTTCATACCGTTTCAACGGTATATCACATGCATCATTCTGACGAACGGTTTGAAAATTACGTCTAAAATACACTACAGTAACAGAGAAGTTCGCGAAAACACTGTTTGGTATATTTGAAGTTATTTAAAATACCAGAATTGAAAAAACTTTATTTATGAAAAACCTGCAAAATTTTCATACCTTTTCAATGGTATATCGCATGCATCATTCCGATAAGTGGTTCAAAAACTACGAGCAATATACAGTCTATAAAAATACGAAATATCAGTGCTCCGTCAGAAAGTTAACTAGCATAGAAAATGGGAGTTAACTTATACAAACGAGATAGTTAAAAAATTCGTGAAAGTTAACTTACACAAGCGGAAGTTAACATTAATTATTACTGCTACAGACTGAAAGTTAATTTGAAAAGAAAAATAAGTTAACTCGTGTTCATGTGAAAATTAACAAGAGGTTCCTATTGTTCGCGTAAAAAAAACCAGGGTTCTTAAATAGTTATTTCTATATAATATATAAATATAAATATAGGAATTGCCAAATATCAACCAACAAAGTATCCGAGAGCACTGATTGCCGCCTAAGATCCTCTGAGCGGAAGCCATGTGGCCAGAATTTGCTGAAGGCTACCGTCGGCATATGCAAGAATATACCAAGAGGGAGGAGGTTTTGATACTGTACGTGATATTAGACGCCGGTTAGAACCAATTTTATATATCTATACCTAATAATAAAATTTGTACGATTTTGTACGCCGGTTCTGAATCCCTTTTTTTCGTACGATTTTGTACTCGTGAAACACAACATTATTCACTATCCCAACTGTAAGTAGAAATAACGGTTTGGACGGAAAAAAAACCTGTGCAGAGGCGGGCAAGGACGAGCTTTGGCGGCACATCGGCAAGGGTTTCTGAGACTGCTTCCTCATCGTGCCTAATAATAAAGTACAAAATGTTTCTTACGGGTTCCGTTTTATCGGACGATTTTGCCTTCGTGAAACACAAAAATTTTCACCATGCCAACTGTAAGCAGAAATAACGGTTTGGAAGAAAAAAGAACCCGTGCAGAGGCGGGCAGAGACGAGCTTCGGCGGCGCATCGGCAAGCGTTCCTGAGACTGCTTCCCCATCGTGCGCCACCGCCGCACCGTCCGCCACTGACCGGCCATCTCCGACGATAAAGTCGACCTTGCCACCCGATTCCCGCTGTCCGAGACCTTGCCACCGAATCCCGCTGTCCGAGATCGACCGCTTCCCCGTCGCGCAGCGCACATAAAAGAGGTGGGGGCCGGGGGCACGAACGCCAAGGTTCGTCGTGCCCACTGACCCCACCGAACACCCTAAACCCCAGAGCCTCCGATTGGGCTAGCGCTGTAGCGGCGGGAATAACCCACTTCACCGCCGCCACCACTCCGTCGAGCTCCATGACGAGCTCGTCGTCAACCTCGAAGGCTGACGGTACGTTTTCCCTAAACTCTATTCTCTCTAGATCGACGACTAGTGATTCAACTTAGCTAACAGTGGTATCAGAGCCACTAGTCCTAGTTGATGTAGTAGAGAAAGTGGTAGATCCGAGGAAGAAAAGCAAAAGGCTAGGGTTTTCAGAAGCGCCGCCGCAAGGCCGCGCCGTTCCTCTCGATCCCGACGCATCGGCAAGCCGAGGTCGGGAAGAAGAACATAACCCCTCTGGGGTGAAGAAAATTGAACCGCAAAGCCACAGATCCCCTTCTCCTCGGATCAAATCGATCTAAAAATATCGAATAGAAAAGGAAAGCCCCGTTTTTTCTTTAGTTTTCCCCATCCCCGAACCCTAGATGCAAAATAACATCCTCTGTTTCCCCTCCCGAATCCGAATCAAACAAGAACAAAAAAAGGGAAAGGGGGAGGTGAACCGGCCGCCGCCATGCACCGTGCGCCGGCAGAGGGCGCCGCCGCTGCGCCGCTTGACGGCGGTGCACCCACCCGCGGGTGGACGCAATCGGCAAGGGGGGCAGGGGGACGCCGCCAGTCGTCGCCGTTCTCGTCCTGCTCGTTGCGGGGTGGAGTGTGGACGGGAGGGGCTGACGCGGCCTCGCGGCCTGCGGAGTGAAGTGAGCTAGGGTTGAAGGGGGGCGGTCGCTGGTGGGCCTTATATGCGGCCGAGAAGCGCGCTCGTCCGTCCGATGACGACGGACGACTGAGATCGAGCGGCGGCCGCTGGCTCCTGCGTGCGTGGGCCGTGGGCCGGCCTGCGGGCTGAAAGGGGGCGCGCAGAGCAACGCCTGCGCGTGGCAGGTAAGAAACGCAGCGCTTGAAGCTGGCTGGGCCGCGAACAGTAAAGGCCCAAGAGAGCATAACATAATAGTCCACCCAGTTTTTATTTACAGAAGCCTTTTTGGCAATTTTAATCATCTGTTTTTGATGTTTTTTACACAGTTTTCTCTATAGCAAAATTATCCAACGAAATTTTGTGTAGAGAAATTTTTAAGTAACAATAAAGTTTCTGTAAATTGTAAAGTTGATGAATTTTGTTCATATTTTTTTTCCGCTGCAAATAGTTAAATGTTTTTGCTTAATTGCAATAAAGTGAGGATTTTATTTGATGACCAACGTTATTAGTAAGATTTTCACTATGGATAGTAAGTTTTATCACTATTAGTTCTATTTCTGCCCAACGGTGATGTAGAATTAATATTAAGAAGTTTCATGTTTTAATTTGACCAACGTTGAATTAACTCATTTTGGTGATATTTTGTTTTCAGGCAATCCTATGAGTTTCATCTCGGCCATTGAGCCCCTCAATGGAGGGAACTACGGCTCATGGCGAGAGAAGGTTGAGATGGGGCTTGCTTTGCTCGACCTCGACTTGGCACTGATTGAGACCTGTCCCAAAGAACCTGAGGACCCCGTGAGGGGCGAAAAAGAAAGTGAAGATGACTTCAACAAAAGGGTCCATGACCATGGACCAATAAGAATGAAGTACGACCTTGATCGTGCAAAGTGGGACTCGTCCAACAGAAAGTGCTTGATGGTCATTAAGAGCTCCATTATGGAAGCAATAAGGGGAGCAATCCCAGAGTGTAGCACTGCTAGTGAGTACCTGAAGAAGGTAGAGTCAGTTCACTAGGTCTTCAAAGGCCTATGCGAGCTCTCTCATTAAGAAACTTGTTACTACAAGATACACTGGTGGTGGAGTAAGGGACCACATATTGCGAATGAGCAACATGTCTTCCAAGCTTAAGCCCGTGGGCATGGAGCTCCTAGTCGAGTTCATCATTCACCTGATCTTTGCCTCACTACCAAACCAATTTGAGACTTTTGCTGTGAACTACAACGCACAGCCAGAAAAGTGGGGCAGTGAGAAGATGATGGCCATGTGCGTACAGGAAGAAGAGAGGCTCAAGGGGCAATCTGGTGATTCTATGAACTACCTGAGCCCAACCAAGAAGAGGAACTTTCAGGGTTCTAGGCCACAAGGGAGGCCACAAGGGAAACCTCAGGGGCATCCCCATCCTTCTAAGCCTCATGGAAAGGATGATGATCACCGACAGCAGGAGGTGGACAAGGACACCTGCAGGTGGTGCAAGGAAAAGGGCCACTACATGAGTGACTGTGTGAGCTTCCTAAAGCATCTGTGCAAGAAAGGTGAGGATTTAATTACTTTTGTTGATGAATCACTATTTTTAAGTTATGCAAAATCTACTTGGTGGATTGACTCAGGTGCAACTGTCCACGTTGCAAATTCATTACAGAGGTTCCGTATGAGAAGGACCCTGCAAAGAGGAGAAAGAAGAATTAAGGTGGCAAATGGCGACCAAGCTGGAGTCGAAGCTATTGGAGATCTCCCATTAGAATTATCAAATGGCTTTGTACTTTTACTAGTAGATGTACTTTATGTACCCTCTTTGCATTGAGACTTAATAAGTGTATCGCGCTTAGATGATGATGGTTTTGCTTGCCATTTTGGTGATGGACAATGTAAACTCAAGAGTAATAATGAGATTGTTGGTCTTGCCTTCAGACAAGACAAGCTTTATTTGTTATCACTTTGTGAGAATGTGTATGCATTAAGCGCTGAGAATGAGAATGCCTCCTCATCCCTGAATGGAAAGAATAAAAGGAAAAGAATTGATGATGTCTCTTCGAAATCATGGCACTGTCGTTTAGGCCATATTTCGAGGGGGAGAATAGAATGCTTAGTAAAAGAATCAATTCTACCGTCTTTAGAATTTTCAAATTTAGAGCAATGCATTGATTGCATTAAAAAAAGTTCGTAAAGAACATTAGAAAGGGCGCCAAAAGAAGCACAAGAGTCTTAGAAATAATTCATACGGATATATGCGGTCCGTTTCCTGTGACATCTGTTGATGAATATGATTCTTTCATAACATTCACGGATGATTATTCGCGTTATGGTTATATTTATCCAATTAGAGAGCGTTCTGAAGCATTGGATAAATTTAAGATATTTAAGGCTAAAGTTGAAAATCAGCACAGTTTAAAAATTAAAGTAGTAAGGTCCGATCGTGGAGGCGAATACTACGGTCGGCACACCCCATATGGCTAGGTTCCTGGACCCTTTGCAAGGTTTCTACAGGAACATGGTATAGTAGCCCAGTATTCAACGCCGGGCGAGCCTCAGCAGAATGGAGTAGCTGAAAGACGTAACCGTACCTTGATGGATATGGTAAGAAGCATGTTAAGTTACTCCACCTTACCGGTTGTCTTGTGGATGGAGGCGTTAAAAACCGCCATTCACATACTTAATCGAGTTCCTAGTAAGTCGGTGTCTAAAACACCATATGAGTTATGGACTAGTCACGAACCCTCAGTCAATTATTTGCGAGTGTGGGGCTGTCCAGCTGAGGCTAAGCTCTTCAACCCAAACCTTGGAAAGTTAGATCCTAAAACAGTAAGTTGCCATTTCATTGGCTATCCAGACAAGTCAAAAGGTTATCGTTTCTATTGTCCAGACATATTTACTAAGTTTGTGGAAACGAGACACGCTGTGTTTCTGGAGGATCAGATGATCAGGGAGAGCACGGTATCGCAATAAATCAACCTTGAGGAGAAGCGGGTGCATGCACCCACTCGGATGATTCAGGAACCGTTTTTCTCGATACCTGCTACTGCACCGACACAGGAAAATGTCGATGTGACACCTGTTGTTAGTTCTCCTATGGCAACAATGAATGAAAATGAAGACCCTGTTGTCACACAAGAGGGAGAGCTGCAACAGCCCCATACACAGAATGTGCCAGAAGGCGAGACCCTTAGAAGGTCTCAAAGAACTAGAAAGCCAGCTATTCCCAACGATTTTGAAGTCTATGTTACTGACGAAGTTCAAATGGAGGGTGATCCCACCATATTTGAAGAAGCCATTAAAGGTGCTCACTCATCGAAGTGGCTTGAAGCCATGGAAGATGAAATGAGATCCATGAGTAGTAACAAAGTCTGGGATTTAGAAGAAATTCCTAAAGGAGCCAAAACAGTAGGCTGTAAATGGGTCTACAAAACAAAATGTGACTCTAGAAGGAATATTGAAAGATATAAAGCACGACTTGTTGCTAAAGGCTTCACCCAAAGAGAGGGAATATATTACAATGAGACATTTTCTCTAGTCTCAAGTAAAGATTCTTTTATAATCGTAATGGCCTTAGTGGCACACTATGATTTAGAATTGCATCAGATGGATGTAAAGACGGCTTTCCTAAATGGAGACCTAGAAGAAAATGTTTACATGGCACAACCCAAGGGTTTTGTTGTGGAAGGAAAAGAACGTATGGGATGTCGTCTGAAGAAATCCATTTATGGATTAAAACAGGCCTCCAGGCAATGGTACTTGAAGTTCCATGAAACGATAAGAAAGTTTAGGTTCGATGAGAATGAGGAGGACAATTGCGTATATGCAAAGTTCAAGAATGGGAAATTCATTTTTCTTATCCTGTATGTGGATGACATTCTACTTGCAAGTAGTGATGTTAGCCTACTATTGGAAACAAAGAAGTTCTTGTCCTCGAATTTTGATATGAAAGATCTCGGTGAAGCTTCATTTGTTCTAGGAATTGAGATTCTCCGAGATAGAGGAAAAGGGGCCTTAGGGCTATCGCAGAAGGCATACTTAGAGAAGATTCTAAAGAAGTATAGTATGCATGCGAGTAATCCTACGCCTGCTCCTATAGTCAAGGGCGATAGATTTGGGAATTTTCAATGTCCCAGGAACCAATATGAGATCGATCAAATGAAAGCGGTTCCATATGCTTCTGCTGTCGGAAGTTTGATGTATGCTCAAGTATGTACATGCCCTGACATAGCTTTTGTTACCGGGGTACTTGGCAGATTTCAGAGTAATCCAGAAATAGACCATTGGAAAATGGTGAAGAAGACATTGCGTTATGCGAAAGGCATTAACATACAAAAGATCTGATTCCTTTGAGATAGAAGGGTATTCAAATGCAGACTATGCGAGAGATATAGATGAAAGAAAATCCACATTAGGATACATATTTACTCTCGCAGGTGGAGCTATATCGTGGAAAAGCTCCAAGCAAACCATCACGGCATCGCCCACGATGGTAGCTAAGTATGTAGCATGTTATGAGGTCACGTGGCAGGCAAACTGGTTAAAGAAGTTTGTACCCGGGTTAAAAGTGGTGGACAGCATTCAAAAACCACTCAGAATGTACCGCGACAATGAGTCAGCAGTATTCTATGCTCACAACAATAAGTCAAGTGTTGCTGCCAAACACATTAACATTAAGTTTTATGTTGTGAAAAAAAGAATCCAAGATCATACCATAAGTTTGAAGCATATAAGTACAAAAGAAATGCTCGCGGATCCGCTTACAAAAGGCTTACCACCCAGTGTGTTCAGAGAACACTTAGTCGGCATGGGTTTAAGAGAAAGCCTATGATACCTGGATATTAAGGGCCTAAGAACACGAGTCTATTTCAAAATAGAGATGTGTATAGTAGTTGTTGAATCTATGGTGCGTAACTGACCATTATGATAAGACATGCTCTGTATGCTGATCTGTGATGAAATGGGTACAAAAGTATAAGTTGAATGGAAGATGAGATCAAGGGAGAGAATGTTAGTTTGATCTCTACGGTCGTCCCAACGGACGACCGACTTGGTCTCGCGCCCTAATTGGGGGCGCCCAACGTTACCATCGTTGGTGGGCCCCTGTCGCGCAGCGCACATAAAAGAGGTGGGGGCCGGGGGCACGAACGCCAAGGTTCGTCGTGCCCACTCACCCCACCGAACACCCTAAACCCTAGAGCCTCCGATTGGGCTAGCGTTGTAGCGGCGGGAATAACCCACTTCACCACCGCCACCACTCCGTCGAGCTCCATGACGAATTCGTCGTCAACCTCGAAGGCCGACGGTACGTTTTTCCTAAACTCTATTCTCTCTAGATCGATGACTAGTGATTCAATTTAGCTAACACCACACCGTTCATAGGCCGCCACTGACCAGCCATCTCCGACGATAAAGTCAACCTTGCCACCGATTCCCGCTGTCCGAGATCGATCCCGGCGTCCGTTCGCGCCGTCCAACTACCTTCGCCAGAGATCTATCAAGCCGCCCGTCGCGCCGAGGAGGAGAAGCTACTGCCGACAAGGAGGGAGGAGAAAGAATTTGCTAACTCGCTGTACACCCAGCACGGGGGAGGCGCAGGACCTCGCCGGTGGCGGTTGCGGCGGCGGTTGAGTCGTTGGTGGTCGCCATGGCCGGTGCATGCGTGCGTGGCCCTTCTGCTTCATCTTACAGAGCGAGTTCAGCGCTAGGGAGCTCCGCGCGAGTCGCCCTGAACCTGCCCAAGTGCAGCTACCCCGCGATGCTTACCGGTCGGCGAGCTCCTGTTAGCACCATGCCGTTCCAAGTTGCGAAGTGGCCTCGCGTGCCTCAATTGAGGGCCCTCAAGATTTTGGAGGCTGACATCCTGGTCATGGTCATGGACTTCAAAATTGGATCACTCGTTGTTGTTGATCTACTCTGTTATGGATCTAGCGGAGATTGCAGATGCGCATGAGCGTGGAGATGTCAGTTGTGTGCTAACATGTTTCAGATCAGCTGCATGGCTTGGTACTGATTTTGTGGGCCTGTTCGGTGACTAGATTACAGCCATCTCAGCCATGAAGCTCGCGATGATTGTGAACTGTGGTTTAGGTGTGCCGTCTGCTAGCTACTGTTAGCTGTTGTTGTATCGCTAATTGAGTATCAACTCCGGATCCAGGTGCAGGTCAGCACATGCATGCCTTGATGATATAGATGTTAACTTGGTAATGAATTTATTTTGATCGATCCAAACTGCAAATCTTAATATCAGAGTTGTACTGAGAGTAAGATGACCTTATTAATTCTTAATCCAATCAATAGTGAAGTAATGCTAGGAGACTTTCAACATAACATAGCAATGGCTACTATCTCTTCCGTTCAGTACTTTTAGCCACATGTTGACATTTGATGACATATTGTACTTGTTAATTTCCCAGGGTTAATCATGAGATTTCCTAGAGTTCCGATCTATACGGCTAAACAAAATGTTGATATGTGAGTGCGATTCCTAATCATATTTTACCCCTTTGTGGGCTATACAACTCTATAACTTGCTACCTGCTTTTGCTGGAGTTTCCTATACCATTCATTGCTTTCAGTTTTGGAAAAGGAAAAAAACGTGCTTGCTCTGGCATTGTAATCGCGTTAAGCTCCGCTCGACAGTCAACACTTTGTGTCGGAGGTTTAAGAATTGACGCATCTCAGTGTAAGCCATGATTCGTAAGTGATATACTATGATTATGTTCTACTTTTAAAATAAAAAATCAATCCGTAGTAACGCACGGATACGTTTCCTAGTCATGTACAAATGGTTTAGTACAGATGTTGCCGTTTCTACCTATGGTCCTCTGCCACAGAGGTCGATCGTGTGTCTGATTATACGCGGTAACTAGCAAGCTCATGGAGTGGCCTAGATCGATATGTGTGACATGTCTAGACGTTAGGATCAAGCGACATCCTAGCATGTTCGAGCTAATGCGTGCAAGAAATACGAGAAGACTTCCTAGCGATGCTCTTGCAGATCTGTAGCGGTGTGTCCTATTTACATCGTACTACCTTTATTTGGGATTATTAGTCCTATAAGTTTTTTTATATTGTTTGAGATTATAAGGACTATCTTATTTATTAGTCTCTCTCGTCCAATGCATGCTCTACTTTTTCTCTCACTTCTCTCATGCATGTAATAAAACTATTGGTGCATGCATATATTAATGAGAGAGAGTTATTGAGTGTCTTAGTATTAGCAACTTAGTCCTTAGGACTAATAATCCCCAACAGAGGTAGTAATTGTTTCATAGGTTGAGGTTTAGCATTTGTCCTAGAAGTACTACCATTCTTGTGTGTGCGATGAGCACGTGCCGTGGCCATGGGGGAAGTCGAGTGTTGTACAAATTTGGGACTTCATTCGCGTAGCTTCGGGTCCTTTCCCATGCGGCTCGGCGACTTCAGTCGGTCTCTATGATGTTGGAAAGGTCATTGGTGTCTTGGTGTTGAAGGCTTCGAGAGGTTATCTAGATCCTGTCTTGCTGACTAGTTGAGATCAACGGGGATAAGGTGGACCAGGAAAGGGAGGAGTGAGCCTCCTTATTGATCCAGCAAGCAAGAGATAAGAGGCTCGCGAGATCCCGATAGCACAGTGGCGTTGAGGTAGATTTTGTGTACGAGAGCAGCAGAGCTTCGCTAACCTTCTATGTGAGGGTGGAATGCATAGGGAGAGAGTCAAGCAGCTCCTTGCAAGTTTTAGGATGACATTAACGAGAGGGCCCATAGATATCTGTTCGTCACGTGGAGGGATAAATCTCAATCTTGATAGATGCAACCCAACAAGCACCATTAGAGATACCTAACATCCATCTTTATAATCATCCAATGACGAAGTGATGTTTGAGTCCGCTAGGCATTCTTCCCTACATGGGAGTAACACAATCTCATGTTCTAAGAAAGCGGTACTTGACATTTGTGAAAGCTATAATCACCCAATGACGAAGTGTTGTTTATATATCCACGCACGTATTTGTTCCGGTTCATACAATTACAACATAGAGAATAAAAATATATCATAAACATTGAATATAATATCAACGACTTTATTATTTTCTTTTGAACATAATAATAACATGTACATCTTTGCTCGGGACACGAGCAGCAAGCACCACATGACACTTGCTAGTTTTATCGAAGGAATAATGCTTTTAGAGAGCTGCATCCGTTCTATAAGAAACACATTGAAGAAAGATGGCTATTTGTCTTCTTAATTTTTTTTACACATTTGAATTGTAAAAAATAGACTAGTTTTTTTTGTCTGCTTGTTGATATTTGTGTTGGGCGGACAATATTACAAGTTGCCATAATTCCATTGGTAGTTGTTAGGATACGTACACAACTAGAGATAGACTAGGATTTTAGAGATCATCTTGTATTACAAGTCATACTCTTCTTGCCCTTCAAGTTTGTACTCCTATATAAACCCCGAGAGGGTCAAGTCAGTACAACATAATATTTTTGGATTGTACAGTTTTCACCTAGTATCAAAGCCCTTAGGTGCTGGCCATGATCATCAGAGACGCGATTGATGATAACAAGGAGGAGAAGACGGCGGACTTCAAATCCAGTCGCCAACTTCCGCTTCTCTCCCGCTACGACTGAGAAGGAATGTTAGAATAAGTATACGGCATGAGTTAGAGATAGACTAGGATTCCAGAAAACCTTCTTGTACTCCAAATCTCTTTCGTTCGCGGAGGGTCAATAAATCAATACAACAACAAATATTAGGGTTTTCATAAATTTCCACAGTAGAAAGTTAAACCAATAAAGACGAGATTTCCACTTACTTGTGACTACGTACTCTACCAATAGCAGAAGCTCAATGTAAATGGGGAATACGCAACATAGACAATCTACCATAGAAATGTTCGTAATTCATGGACTCCCTCCGTCTCAAAAAAGATGTTTCAGATTTATCAAAATTTGGATAAATCTAGATACTATTTAATATATATATTCATCAAAATTTTGAAATACCTGATACATCTATTTCGAGACGGAGGAAGTATTTGGAATTACAGGAACTCATCGGCTGGAAACGATGCACATGTAAAGGGACATCCGACCGGTTAGAGTTGAAAAGATGGATCTGTACCAGTGCGAGCGGTTGTTTTCGAGGATAAAGATGTCAACTTGAGAAGTGACTTCACGCCAATCACTAGGGGGGAAAAGTTCGTTGACGTGTTTAACAAAGACATGGCACGGGATACACAGCAAAACGTACCCGGCACAGAATGCCGAGGAATAGGCGCTTTGTCGTTTGTTTTGGTCCAGTGCACGACAAAGCTCTTTGTCGTGTGTTTTTTCGCTGGTCTTGGCACTGAAAAGTGGACTTGACAACGGGGGAAAGCTGACGGCGATCGACATTTGTCGTGTACCGAACATAAAACACACGCCAAATTTCACTTCGCCATGTGTCCGAGATTGACGTCACGGTAACATCACCGACCCTTTGCCATGTGCTGGACCCACGTCAGTATGTCGTGTGTCCTGCAGATACACACTGCAGAACCTGTTCCGGTATGCTTCCGCTTTGTTGTTTGTCATGTGACTCGCAAGGCCACAGGCCGGCGACACGTTGCTTCTTTGCCATGTGAGACTTTTTTTGCTTCTTTGCTTCTTATTTTATGATTAAGTTTATTGTTCTATACTATATTTGTATTATTTCTCGATAATGAATATTTGGAGGAAAAACATAATGAATATGTGGAATTATAAACATTATAAAATATTTGTAGTCCCGGTTTTCTACTTATGGGCAACTGTAAATTTGTTACAGTGTTACCGGTGATATATGAGAACAACATTCCGATTATCCCGCCCTCCGATATAGTGTTTGAATACCTAGGCTGACGCTCGCGTTGTGGTTTAAAGGATCAATTGAGGCCTGACTGTCTCGGAATCTGTCTGTGTTGAAGTAAACTGGGTCACAATTGTACGCATTGCACGACCATATCTGGTCAATGGTCGACTCTATGCTTCATGCCTAGAGGAAGCCCATCTATCTAGTTAATATTCGGTGGGCCTCTGATGTAGGCTATGCAAGTGATTGAACCTATCGGCTATGCTCCCCGGGTTGCCAGCTTTTAGTGGATTTTTTTCGAAGTTCTACCACGCTTGTCCATATGATGGATGTATCATCTTCTCTTTGTGCCATATGTTACCCACAATAGGTCATCAAATTTCCAGGGAATGGAGGAGCAGCGGTTGGGAAGGGACGCGGATTGTACCACTTTTTGATATGTTTTTGTTTTATTGTAATATTTTATTTAGGTCAACTATTAACTATAATATTCATCATCTACAATCATGATCTGTATATTACGAATTACCAATTTCTTAAAGAGAAATGTATCAGTTAAATTATGTTTAGCGCCAAGAGAGTCTAGTTTTTGTCTAACTTCAGGGAATTGTAAGCTCATCATAAAACTATACACTATAATCAGAATTGTCGTGCTCAACGAGATGTCCAGGTTCACCAAGATACTAATTGTGAACAGTCTGTCAGATCGAAACAAAACAATGGTCCGAGGACTTAATGCTCTACCGACTACAGAGACAAAAAATCTTTGTGGAAATTTCATTTGAACAAAGCTGTGGACTGAGTCCACTGTATTGATCATGTCAGATCGTATCTTCTGATTAATACAAAATCGCGTCACTTTCTCTCCTTTTCTCTGTCAAGTTGCTCTTTGCCACAATCAGAGTGTAGAAGGAACTGAAGGTCATCTGCTGGTTCATCAGCAACGCATGCGCATGCATCCTGGTCGATCAAATCAATAGCAAGAGCCAGGCAAGAATCAATGCAGACTGTCATGGCCGACGCCGAGAAAAATTCATTAATAATCGACCAGTTCAATTAGTTACCTGATATGGGGGAGTCTAGCCGGATGGAAGAAGGCAGGTCGCCGAGTGGCCGACATGGGTCTCGAATTCCATGCTGCAGCAGAAGCCGTCATCTCCAAGAACCTGGCACGCATTCGTAATGAATAATCAAGCTCTGCTTGCAAGACCCATCTAACGCCATCAATCTCATCGATGAAGACGATGCACGTGTTAGACTTTGTACAGCATAAGGAGTAGGAGTCCTATGTGAAAATGTATTATAACGAAACTCTCGTAATCCTATTATATAAACTCACCTAGGCCAGCAGTATAAGTCAAGGTTGTTTGTCGTAAGCTCATTGTTTTACAGCACGACGTCTTAGCCTACTCGCAGAGGAGTGTTGAGGAGGGTGTTGGCGAAGGGTCCGTGCCTTTGCGGCGAGCATCAGCGCCTCTTCCTGCCGCTGCTGGGTCCCTCCGAATCTCGCCGTGGGCAGGGGCAGTGGCGGAGTAGAGCTGAACCTCGAGGGTGGACGCGCACAACTCAATCGGGTACGTAATGAGGTTGTACGCGTTAGCGCACCGGAAGGTACGCAGTCTGGTCCTGATCAAATTCAGATAAATCGCGTGGGTCCGTGTAGGTGTAGTTTTTTTTTGGAAATGGACGCTTTATTACTTTCATAATGTTTACACCCGGTCTCTGTATAACTAATATGCACAAAGTCGATCAAACCACACAGGTATAGAACGAGTGAAAAGGGAAAACACAAATGTCTCCAGGATTGTTCATGATAAATTGATAAGGTAACTCAATCCGCAGCTCACGCGGCCATCCATATCGGGAAAAAATATCCCTCGTTGTATCCTCCAATCGTGTATACCTCTCCGCGAACAAAGCGCGGTGCTCAACCCATTGGAGGATAGTCCTAGATCGGAGAATAGCCGTAGCCCGATGAATTACCTGCAGCATTGAAGACACATTAGTATTAAAAATCTTGTCATTTCTACATAGCCACAACGACCAAATAATGGTAAACGTTCCCACCCTAAACAAGATCCTATATTTATCATCAATCCCGTACAACTAGTTACCAAATACATTGGCCACCGATAGTGGGGGGAGATAACCCATAAGCTATTTAGATGATTGACCATGTATGACGAGCAAATTTGCATTGAAAAAATAAATGTTTGATCGTCTCGTCCTGATGTAAAAACATACATTGTTTACTTTGATGCCAATTCCTCTTAACAAGATTATCTTTTGTAAGAATTACCCCTTTACAAAGATACCAAGAAAATATCTTAGTTTTCAGGGATATTTTCATTTTCCAAATTGTACTATTATCATCGACCGGAATATTAGGTTGGATCAAGGCCCTATACATAGAGTCCACATAAAATTTACCGCTCTCGAGTAATTTCCAACGAAACTCGTCTATGCCGTCTGACAGTTGAATTGTGGATAATCGTAATAACAGATTGTTCCATGATACTTGTCTAGGACCAATGAGGCTTGTTCTGAAAGATACATTAGGAGGAGTAGTTTCTAATACTTTGGAAAGTGTGTCCCCTTCAATCGAATAAAGTGCCGAATATTGTTCCCGAAGAGAAGTATGCCCAAGCAACTTATCCGCCCAGAATCTAATTTGAGATCCATCCTTAATATTAAAAACACGAAAATAGAAAATATGTTTTTAGACGCCATTAGTCCAGCCCAAAAGTGTGAATCACCAGGTTTCCATACCACTTGAGACACCGCTTTGGACCCAACATATTTTCTCCAAATGATAGTTTGCCAGACTCCTTCTTCGGTCAGTAGCTTAAACAACCGTTTACCTAAAAGAGAGGTATTTTTGAATTGTAAGTCATGTATACCAAGTCCACCATATTCTTTGGACCGGCAAACCACATTCCATTTGGCCAGTTGATATTTATTTTTCTCACTATCCCCATGCCAAAAGAATCTTGATCAGAAATAATCCACTTTATTCAAGACACCTTTTGGTAGTTGGGAAAACGAGATCATGTACAGTACCATATTAGTAAGTACTAAGTTTATGAGTACAAGTCTTCCTTCAAGGATAGCAATTTGTCTTTCCAACTATTAAGACGTTTCTGGAGTATTTCCTCAACGAGTTTCCATTCAGCAACAGTGAGACGCCGATAATGTATCGGAATATCCAAATAGTTGATTGGAAATTGCCCCTATACGCAGCCGAAGAGTTCAGCATACATGTGTGCCTCATTTTGGGCCTCGCCGAAACAATACAGATCGCTCTTATGGAAATTAATTTTCAATCCAGAGAGTTGCTCGAAGGCTGATAGTATTAACTTCAGGTTCTTAGCTTTCTCCAAATCATGTTCCATAAATAAGATTGTATCATCAGCATATTGGAGGATAGAAATTCCTCCATCAACAAGATGTGGGACTAGTCCTTCAATTTGGCCCTCAGCTTTAGCCCTCTCAATAAGGATAGCCAACATATCCGCCACTATATTAAATAGTATTAGCGATAGCGGATCCCCTTGCCTCAAGCCCTTCTTAGTCTGGAAGTAGTTGCCAGTGTCATCATTAACTTTTATGGCGACCCTACCTCCATACACAAAAGAATAATTGAGAGCACGCCACTCCTCGGAAAAACCTTTCATTCGGAGTGTTTGCTAAAGGAAGGACCAATTAACTTTGTCATAAGCCTTCTCAAAGTCAATCTTGAACAGTATCCCGTTTTGTTTTTTGGAGTGTAATTCATGGATTGTTTCATGTAGGATTACTACACCAGCTAAGATGTTTCTTCCTTGCATGAAAGCGGTTTGAGAAGGACCGACAACATGTTCAACAATTGAATTTAGTCTAATCATGGCAACTTTTGTGAATATTTTAAAGCTAACATTGAGAAGACAGATTGGACGATATTGTTGTATCCGCTCTGCATTGTCAACCTTAGGCAGTAAAATTATATTACCAAAGTTTAGTCTAAAGAGATCAAGTTGCCCAACATGCAAAAAACTAAATAAGGCCATCAAGTCCTCCTTAATGACATCCCAGAATTTTTGATAGAATTCTGCTGGGAAGCCATCTGTACCTGATGCCTTGTTATGTTCCATCTAGAAAACCGCTTTCTAACCTCTTCCTCCGTATATGAGGCGGTTAGAAAGTTATTTTCCTCAACAGAAACCTGTGGTATATCCGTTGTTTGAGACTCATCCAAAGTAAAGGAATTATCTTGGGATGGTCTAAACAAAGATTTATAATAATTAGTAATGTATGACTTAAGATGCTCTTGTCCCTCAATAATACCTTCATCTTGGTTGAGAGAGTGAATACATTTCTTCTTATGCTTTCCATTGGCTATAGGATGGAAATATCTTGTATTAGCATCTCCTTCCAGGATGAATTTTGCTTTGGAGCGTTGGTACCATTTGAGTTATTTATCATGCAAAAGTCTTGCCATGTCCGCATTTGAGTGGCTCTTAAGCTCAATCTCTTCTGCAGATAATGGTCTAACTTCCGCAGAAGCCTCTAAATCATCAATAATAGAGGAAAGGCGAATTTTCTCCTTTTTCAGGATTCTAGCAGTATGTCTAGCCCAACCACGAAAGAATTTATGTAACGCACGCATTTTATTATTCTAACGCTGTATGGGTGTTTGACCACCAACTAGTTTTATCCAAATTGCCTTAACCATGTCATAGAACCCATTCTGAATCAACCATCCAAGTTCTAACTTGAACTCATGCTTGGAGTTCCGTGGCAGTGAACTAGCTGACAAAACTAAAGGGGCATGATCAGACAAAGCCTCAATGTGCTCTAGAGCCCTTACAGTTACCATGGGGAACTTTTATTCCCATTCTATATCCATAAATACTCTATCAAACTTTTCGTATGTCGGCTCAGGCAGACTATTAACCCAAGTAAACTGTCTACCTAACATTGTAACCTCTCCCAAATCTAAGCTGTCAATGATAATATTAAACATGAAATGCCAATGTTCGTCAAAACGACCTCGAATTTTCTCATGAGGGAATCTCATCAAATTGAAATCCCCACCTATAAGAATAGGATACGGATTGTCCTTTCCAAGATTTACCAACTCACGTAAAAAATCAGCATTAAACTCATCCTGGGCAGCTCCGTATATAGTGACTAGAGACCATATGAAATCATCAGTCTTGCTACGGATATGAAGTTTTATAAAAAAATCTCCAACCGAACTAGCTAAGACTTCCATGGTCTCATCTCGGACACCTAACAGAATTCCCCTGGATCGACCACACGGCGGTCGAGATACCCACATAAAGTCCACTGCACCAGATAGGCAATTGAGTAGACCTTGTGAGTAGTCTCATCTACCAGTCTCCGAAATACCTAGAAAATCCAAACGATAATCTCTCACACAATCGGCAAAAAACAAATGCTTAGCTAAGTCCCGAAGACCTTTGTTATTTGAAAACATGCAATTCATTGAGAAACAGTAGATTGTTTGGATACACGGGGTCTCTTCCGAGCCTTCTGGCTCTTTGATTCCCGACTAGAAGCTTTTAGCTCGTACAACGAGTCCAACCCCGTCTCATCAAATCCCACATCTGACACTTCACCCACTAAGTGAGAGAGAAGTTGACCATCTACTGTGGCATGCAACTCCTCCTTATCAATCAGTAAAGACTCAGGAACCACTGAAGCCTTAGGAGTAACCGTTAAACGGTCAACCTCCATATGCTTCAGAATAGAACTAGACAAGTTAAATTCCGTTACATAATTACCCATACAAACCCCAACAGAGGCTAACTTATTTACAATAACAGGGGTAGAGAAAGAGAGGATGGATTTCGAAGAGCTCATAGTACCCTGAGAATCAAGATTTTTTTCCGCCTTCCTCCGCATGGCTTTGCCAAGAGAATCCTCGTCCGTGACCGACGCACCAGTAGCATCAGCTCCATGAAGAAGACTACGTCTCGCCGGGTCCCGTCCGTCAACATCGAGCGACCCGGCAGAGTAGCAGCACCCAAGGCCGAACCCGACCCCTCCTGGGTCAGAGTACTATGGAGAGATCCCGACCCCACCTGGGCCAGGTCTCTCCCACGCTGCTGCCCCTCTAGGGGCGAAGCACGTGCCCGCGGTAGCCCTACCTGGTCCTGAGCAACCAGGGAAAGTCCCGACCCCGCCTGGGCTAGGACCCCCTGCCTGGGCTGGTCGCGTCAGTCCACAGCCCCGCCTGTGCCGTGACCACGATGTCGGCCTGTAGATCTTCTGTTTTCGAAACCCTTTTGCGACAAGTCGAGCTTTATAGACAGTAACATTACCATCAGCATCTGTTTTCTTCTTGAAAATCCATTTGTTCTCGACAGCCTTCCGGCCATCCGGTAAGTCCACCAAAGTCCATACTTGGTTTTCGTACATGGATCCAATCTCGGATTTCATGGCTTCTTGCCATTTATTGGAATCTAGGCTCATCATCGCTTCCTCATATGTCTCGGGGTCATCGGTGTTGTCCACCAACATGACATTCATAACGGAATCATACCAATCTGGAGTGGTACGAGTTCTCGTTGACCTCCGAGGCTCTGTAGTAACTTCAACCGAAGTTTCATGATCACTATCATTAGCTTCCTCTCTTATTGGTGCAGGCACCACAGGAACTTCTTCCGGTGCTGCGCTACTTGCAATTTCGAGAAAAGGTTCGACAACCTCGTCAAGTTCTACTTTCCTTCCAGTCACTTCTTTAGAGAGAAATTCCTTCTCTAGAAAGGATCCATTCTTGGCAACGAAGATTTTGCCTTCGGATCTATGATAGAAGGTATACCCAATAGTTTCCTTCGGGTATCCTATGAAGACGCATTTTTCCGCTTTGGGTTCAAGCTTGTCCGGCTGTAACTTCTTTACATAGGCTTCGCATCCCCAAACTTTAAGGAACGACAATTTAGGTTTCTTCCCAAACCATAATTCATACGGTGTCGTTTCAACGGATTTAGACGGTGCCCTATTTAAAGTGAATGCGGCTGTTTCTAATGCATAACCCCAAAATGATAGTGGTAAATCTGTAAGTGACATCATAGAACGAACCATATCTAAGAGAGTTCGATTACGACGTTCAGACACACCATTACGCTGTGGTGTTCCCGGCGGTGTCAATTGTGAAAGTATTCCGCATTTCTTCAAATGCTCGCCAAACTCGTAACTTAGATATTCACCTCCACGATCAGAACGTAGAAATTTAATCTTCTTGTTACGTTGATTCTCTACCTCACTTTGAAACTCCTTAAACTTCTCGAAAGTTTCGGACTTATGTTTCATGAAATAGATATACCCATATCTACTCAAATCATCCGTGAAGGTAAGAACATAACGATAACCACTGCGCGATGCTACACTCATTGGACCACACACATCGGTATGTATGATTTCCAATAAGTCTGTAGCTCGCTCCATCATACCAGAAAATGGAGTCTTAGTCATTTTACCCATCAGACATGCCTCGCATCTTTCAAGTGATTCAAAATCAAGTGATTCAAGAAGTCCATCGGAATGGAGTTTCTTCATACGCTTCACTCCAATGTGACCAAGACGACAGTGCCACATATAGGTCAAATTATCGCTTGATTTCAAACGTTTAGCCTCAATGTTATTAATATGTGTATTTCTACTATCGAGATTCAATATGAATAGACCATCTATCAAAGGTGCATGTGCATAAAACACATTACTCATATAAATCGAACAACCATTATTCTCGGATTTAAACAAGTAACTGTCTCGCAATAAACAAGATCCTGATATAATGTTCATGCTTAATGCAGGCACCAAATAACAATTATTTAAGTATAAAACTAATCCCGATGGTAGATGAAGAGGTAGCGTGCCGACCGCGATCACATCAACCTTTGATCCGTTTCCTACGCGCATCGTCACCTCGTTCTTCACTAGCTTCCGTTTATTCTGCAGCTCCTGTTTCGAGTTACAAATATGAGCAACCGAACCAGTATCAAATACCCAGGCACTACTACGAGTACTAGTGATATACACATCAATAACATGTATATCAGATATACCTTTCTTCTTGATGTTGCCGTTCTTCAAATCCGCCAAGTACCTTGGGCAATTCCGCTTCCAGTGACCTTCTCCCTTGCAGTAAAAGCACTCAGTTTCAGGTTTAGGTCCAGCCTTGGTCTTCTTCGTCGGCGTGGTAACTTTCTTACCACCCTTCTTGAAGTGTCCCTTTTGCTTAGACTTGCCTTTCTTGAATTTGGTGGTCTTATTGACCATCAACACTTGGTGCTCTTTCTTGATCTCCACTTCTGCAGATTTTAACATAGCAAATAGTTCTGGCAACTCTTTGTTCATGTTCTGCATGTTGTAGTTCATCACAAAGTTCTTGTAACTTGGTGGTAGTGATTGGAGGATGCGGTAAACTCCCAAAGTATTAGGAATCACTATACCCAAACTTTGAAGTTTATTTGCGTGCCCAGACATCTTAAGCACATGCTCACTGACGGAGCTACCCTCTTCCATCTTGCAGTTAAAGAATTTTTCAGAAGCTTCATAACTTTCAATTGCCGCATGAGTCTCAAAGATTAATTTGAGATCCTCGACAATATCATATGGATCTGACTCTTCAAACCTTTTCTGAAGCTCCGATTCTAAACCATACAAGATAGCACACTGAACTATGGAGTACTGATTCTTCCGAGCAAGGTAAACATTCTTTACTTCATCGGTAGCATCAGCTGCAGGTGGGTCACCTAGCGGTGCATCCAGCACATAGGTCAAATTACCAGCTGTGAGGACAATCCTCAAATTGCGGAACCAATCCGCGAAGTTGCTTCCATTGTTTTTCAACTTTTCTTTCTCTAGGAACGCATTAAAATTGATGGTAGGGGCTGCCATTGATCTACAACATATTTGCAATAGTTTAGACTAAGTTTATGACAAATTGAGTTCAAATTAATTAATGAAATTAAACTAGGTGAACTCCCACTCAAAACAACATCCCTCACATTGTTTTAGTGATCACACGAACCAAATCCACTACATCAACACCGATCATCACGAGAGCTGATATAGTTTTAATGGCGAACAATCATCATGTTCATCATATCTACTATATGATTCATGCTTTGCCTTTCGGCGATCCGTGTTCCTGAGGCCATGTCTGTACATGCTAGGCTCGTCAAGATCAAACCTTAGCTACCGCATAAGCAAATCTGGCTTGCTTACGTTGTATTCACCCGCGGAATCAAAGACACCCGATCATCACGTGGTGCTTCGAAGCAGCAAGCTTTGGCAACGGTGCATACTAAGGGTGAACACTTTAGAACTTGAAATTTATGTGCATGAGGGATCATCTTATAATGCTACCGTCGTCTACTAAGCAATACAAGATGCATAAAGGATTAACATCACATGCAATTCATAATATGTGATATGATATGGCCTTTCTTCTTTGTGCTTCCGATCTCCATCTTCAAGCACGAATATGATCTCCATCATCACCGGCATAGCATCAAGGTCAATGACGCTTCTCCATGGTTGTCGTCCACCAGCTTCAACTATTACAACTATTTTGAATAGACACGCAGGTCTTAACAGAAATTAAAGACAACCATATGGCTCCTGCCGGTTGCCAACTTACAATAAGGAACATTGCATACATCAAATATAATCACAATCATGGCCATATCACATCACTGCACACCCCTGCAAAACAAAGTTAGACGCCTCTACTTTCTTTGCATATTTTACGTGGTTTGGAGCTTTCCATAAGTGTCGTTCTAACTTACGAACAATAACCACAACATTGATACTAGCATTGTTGATCACCCGTTGTAAATTGGATCTTTACTATGCTAGGAGAAACAGGCACCCGCAAAGCCACTTATGCAAAACGAGTTGCATGTCAAGCGTGGAGCAAGTCTCATGAACGATGTCATGTAAGGTTAGCCCGGGCCGCTTCATCCCAACATACCGCAAGATGCAAAGTACACAAAAAGCAATCTACAATAAAAGCATCAATGCCCACAATGACCATTGTGTTCTACTCGTGCAACAGATCTACATATAGACACGGCTCTGATACCACTGTAGGGGTTCGTAGCATGGAAAACAAAAATTTTCTATCGCATACAAACAAACAAGCCAAGATCTATCTACTAGATTGTAGCAACGAGTCGATGGAATAACTCACCCTCGAAGATTCCAAAGTGTTTAACGAGAGCAGATTCTCGTGGGTGATGTAGTCGTACTCTTTCCGATCTCAAGATCGCGTAGACGATCCTTCCGGCGCCGCGTTCCCGCAGCGCTCCCGCAGTCGGTCACACGTTCGGTACTCGACGAAGACCTTCCTCTCCCTTGTTCCAGCAGGCAGCGGAGGTTGTAGCACTCTCCTCGCGATTCCGGCAGCACAACGGCGTGGTACCGGAGGTAGAGGGGAGATCCCGCAGGGCTTCGCCTTAAGCCGGTGCGAGTATGGTGGAGCTTATGAGAGAGGCTATTAGTGGTATAGTAATTAGACACACCAATTAGAAGGCTCTAAACCAATTAGAAGGCTCTAAACCGAATAGCTCTAAACCGGGGTCTAGATCTAGGGTTTAGTTTAGAGGATAGGAAACTTGTGTCTCTAGGAGGGGAGGCCCTGCCCCTCCCTTTATAGGTGGGAGGGCCGGCGGCCAAGGGGAGGAGTCCCTCCCCAAGTCGGCCTTGGGAGGTGCGCCGGCCAAGGGGACTCCTCCCCCAAGTCGGTCTCCACCTCCTCCTCTTTTCCCACTTCCCAAAACTGCCGTTTGACTTTCAAACTAGCCGTTTGACTTTTCAATTTAGGATTTAAATAAATCCTTTATTTGGGACAGCAAGAACACTTAGTACATGATGCAATCATTCCAATATGCAATGACACACTCATGTACCCTTCCCCCTCCGGAGTGCCGGACATTCCGGGACCTTCTAGAATGTTCCCGATGAAAACACCGGAACCATTCCCCAACTCCAAAACGGGACTTTCCTTATATGAATCTTATTCTCCGGACCATTCCGGATCACCTCGTGATATCTCGGATCCCATCCGAGACTCCGAACAACATTCGGTCTCTTTCTCATAATACCATAACTACTCAAACAACGTCGAATCCTTAAGTGTGTCTCCCTACGGTTCGTGAATTATGCGGACATGATCGAGACACTTCTCCGAACAATAACCAATAGAGGAATCTGGAAATTCATATGGCTCCCACATATTTCTACGATTACTTTGCGATCGAATGAACCACTTACATACGATACCAATTTCCCTTTGTCTCACGATATGTTACTTATCCGAGGTTATGATCGTCGGTATCTCTGCATACCTAGTTCATCCTCGTTACTGATAAGTACTCTTTTCTCGTTCCCGTGATATGTGATCCCTTGTGACCAAGTCACATGCTTGCAAGCTAATTGAATGACATTTCACCGAGAGGGCCCAGAGAATATCTATCCGTCATGTGGATGGACAAATCCCACTCTTGATCCATGTGTTTCAACCAATACTTTCCGAACACTCAATGCCACCTTTATAGCCACCCTGTTACGGTGTGGTGTTTGATGACATCAAAGCATCCATCCAGTAAAGGTGATATGCATGATCTCATGGTCGAAGGAATTAGGTTACTATGTATCAGAAAGCATATAGCAATTGAACTATTGAAATGACTTGATCTTTATGCTACGCTTGTCTATAGGAGTATGTCCACCATATCATTCTCCTAACGATATGATCTTGTTGTTGATAACATCTCAATGTTCATGACAAAGAAACCACATCATCAATCAACCAACAAGCTAGTGAAGTATAGAGGCTATACTAGGGACTTCAAATTAAGTTTACAAATCACACAAGTATTAATGGTTTCCTTGTTAATACTATTATAGCATGAATGCAAACATTTATCATAAACACAAAGATATATAATAATAACTATATTTATTATTGCCTCTAGGGCATATCTCCAACAGTCTCCCACTTGCACTAGAGTCATCTAATCTAGATTACATGGTAATATACCGAACACCCATGGCAGTTTGGTGTTGGTCATGTTTTGCCCTCGGGAGAGGTTTAGTCAACGGATCCGCCACATTCAGATCTGTGTGTACTTTGCAAATCTTTATATCCCCATCCTGGATATGTTCTCGAATAGCGTGAAAACGCAGCTTGATATGCTTCAGCTTCTTGTGTGACCTTGGTTCTTGCGCATTGGCTATGGCGCCCATGTTATCACAGTAGATAGACATTGGGTCCAGCGCACTTGGAACCACACCCAGCTCTGTAATGAACTCTTTCATCCATATCGCTTCTTGTGAAGCCTCCGAAGCAGCCATGTATTCCGATTCAGTTGAAGATCTCGCCACAACGCTTTGCTTTGCACTCCTCCAGCTAACTGCTGCACCATTCAAAATAAATACGTATCCAGATTGTGATTTAGAATCATCCGGATCGGTGTTCCAACTAGCATCAGTGTAACCATTAACAACGAGCTGTTCATCACCTCCATAAGAAAGAACCATATCCTTAGTTCTTCTCAAGTACTTAAGGATGTTTTTGACCGCTATCCAATGATCCACTCCTGGATCACTTTGATATCTGCTAGTTAAACTAACAGCATATGCGATGTCGGGTCTAGTACATAGCATGGCATACATTAGAGATCCTATGGCTGAGGCATAGGGAGTCTTACTCATTCTTTCTCTATCTTCTGCCGATGTCGGACTTTGAGTTTTACTCAAGGTCGTATTGGGCAACATGGGCAAGAACCCTTTCTTGCTATCTTCCATTCCAAACCTCTTTAGAACTTTGTCCAAATATGTACTTTGTGACAATGATATTTGGCGTTTCGATCTATCTCTATAAATCTTTATGCCTAATATGTAAGCTGCTTCGCCAAGATCCTTCATTGAAAAACTATTATTCAAATACTCTTTGACACTATTAAGAAGGTCTACATCATTCCCAATCAACAATATGTCATCCACATATAGTATTAAGAATGCTACAGAGCTCCCACTCACTTTCTTGTAAATACAAGCTTCTCCATAAGTTTGTATAAAACCAAAACTTTTGATTACCTTATCAAAACGTTGATTCCAACTTCGGGATGCTTGCTTCAATCCATAGATGGACCGTTGAAGCTTGCATACCTTGTTAGCATCTTTAGGATCGACAAAACCTTTGGGTTGTATCATATACAACTCTTCATCAATGTCTCCATTGAGGATGCTGTTTTGACATCCATCTGCCATATCTCATAATCATAATATGCAGCGATTGCTAACATAATCCTCACAGACTTTAGCTTCGCTACCGGTGAGAAAGTCTCATCGTAGTCAACTCCTTGAATTTGTCGAAACCCTTTTGCGACAAGTCGAGCTTTATAGACAGTAACATTACCATCAGCATCTGTTTTCTTCTTGAAAATCCATTTGTTCTCGACAGCCTTCCGGCCATCCGGTAAGTCCACCAAAGTCCATACTTGGTTTTCGTACATGGATCGAATCTCGGATTTCATGGCTTCTTGCCATTTATTGGAATCTAGGCTCATCATCGCTTCCTCATATGTCTCGGGGTCATCGGTGTTGTCCACCAACATGACATTCATAACGGAATCATACCAATCTGGAGTGGTACGAGTTCTCGTTGACCTCCGAGGCTCTGTAGTAACTTCAACCGAAGTTTCATGATCACTATCATTAGCTTCCTCTCTTATTGGTGCAGGCACCACAGGAACTTCTTCCGGTGCTGCGCTACTTGCAATTTCGAGAAAAGGTTCGACAACCTCGTCAAGTTCTACTTTCCTTCCAGTCACTTCTTTAGAGAGAAATTCCTTCTCTAGAAAGGATCCATTCTTGGCAACGAAGATTTTGCCTTCGGATCTATGATAGAAGGTATACCCAATAGTTTCCTTCGGGTATCCTATGAAGACGCATTTTTCCGCTTTGGGTTCAAGCTTGTCCGGCTGTAACTTCTTTACATAGGCTTCGCATCCCCAAACTTTAAGGAACGACAATTTAGGTTTCTTCCCAAACCATAATTCATACGGTGTCGTTTCAACGGATTTAGACGGTGCCCTATTTAAAGTGAATGCGGCTGTTTCTAATGCATAACCCCAAAATGATAGTGGTAAATCTGTAAGTGACATCATAGAACGAACCATATCTAAGAGAGTTCGATTACGACGTTCAGACACACCATTACGCTGTGGTGTTCCCGGCGGTGTCAATTGTGAAAGTATTCCGCATTTCTTCAAATGCTCGCCAAACTCGTAACTTAGATATTCACCTCCACGATCAGAACGTAGAAATTTAATCTTCTTGTTACGTTGATTCTCTACCTCACTTTGAAACTCCTTAAACTTCTCGAAAGTTTCGGACTTATGTTTCATGAAATAGATATACCCATATCTACTCAAATCATCCGTGAAGGTAAGAACATAACGATAACCACTGCGCGATGCTACACTCATTGGACCACACACATCGGTATGTATGATTTCCAATAAGTCTGTAGCTCGCTCCATCATACCAGAAAATGGAGTCTTAGTCATTTTACCCATCAGACATGCCTCGCATCTTTCAAGTGATTCAAAATCAAGTGATTCAAGAAGTCCATCGGAATGGAGTTTCTTCATACGCTTCACTCCAATGTGACCAAGACGACAGTGCCACATATAGGTCAAATTATCGCTTGATTTCAAACGTTTAGCCTCAATGTTATTAATATGTGTATTTCTACTATCGAGATTCAATATGAATAGACCATCTATCAAAGGTGCATGTGCATAAAACACATTACTCATATAAATCGAACAACCATTATTCTCGGATTTAAACAAGTAACTGTCTCGCAATAAACAAGATCCTGATATAATGTTCATGCTTAATGCAGGCACCAAATAACAATTATTTAAGTATAAAACTAATCCCGATGGTAGATGAAGAGGTAGCGTGCCGACCGCGATCACATCAACCTTTGATCCGTTTCCTACGCGCATCGTCACCTCGTTCTTCACTAGCTTCCGTTTATTCTGCAGCTCCTGTTTCGAGTTACAAATATGAGCAACCGAACCAGTATCAAATACCCAGGCACTACTACGAGTACTAGTGATATACACATCAATAACATGTATATCAGATATACCTTTCTTCTTGATGTTGCCGTTCTTCAAATCCGCCAAGTACCTTGGGCAATTCCGCTTCCAGTGACCTTCTCCCTTGCAGTAAAAGCACTCAGTTTCAGGTTTAGGTCCAGCCTTGGTCTTCTTCGTCGGCGTGGTAACTTTCTTACCACCCTTCTTGAAGTGTCCCTTTTGCTTAGACTTGCCTTTCTTGAATTTGGTGGTCTTATTGACCATCAACACTTGGTGCTCTTTCTTGATCTCCACTTCTGCAGATTTTAACATAGCAAATAGTTCTGGCAACTCTTTGTTCATGTTCTGCATGTTGTAGTTCATCACAAAGTTCTTGTAACTTGGTGGTAGTGATTGGAGGATGCGGTAAACTCCCAAAGTATTAGGAATCACTATACCCAAACTTTGAAGTTTATTTGCGTGCCCAGACATCTTAAGCACATGCTCACTGACGGAGCTACCCTCTTCCATCTTGCAGTTAAAGAATTTTTCAGAAGCTTCATAACTTTCAATTGCCGCATGAGTCTCAAAGATTAATTTGAGATCCTCGACAATATCATATGGATCTGACTCTTCAAACCTTTTCTGAAGCTCCGATTCTAAACCATACAAGATAGCACACTGAACTATGGAGTACTGATTCTTCCGAGCAAGGTAAACATTCTTTACTTCATCGGTAGCATCAGCTGCAGGTGGGTCACCTAGCGGTGCATCCAGCACATAGGTCAAATTACCAGCTGTGAGGACAATCCTCAAATTGCGGAACCAATCCGCGAAGTTGCTTCCATTGTTTTTCAACTTTTCTTTCTCTAGGAACGCATTAAAATTGATGGTAGGGGCTGCCATTGATCTACAACATATTTGCAATAGTTTAGACTAAGTTTATGACAAATTGAGTTCAAATTAATTAATGAAATTAAACTAGGTGAACTCCCACTCAAAACAACATCCCTCACATTGTTTTAGTGATCACACGAACCAAATCCACTACATCAACACCGATCATCACGAGAGCTGATATAGTTTTAATGGCGAACAATCATCATGTTCATCATATCTACTATATGATTCATGCTTTGCCTTTCGGCGATCCGTGTTCCTGAGGCCATGTCTGTACATGCTAGGCTCGTCAAGATCAAACCTTAGCTACCGCATAAGCAAATCTGGCTTGCTTACGTTGTATTCACCCGCGGAATCAAAGACACCCGATCATCACGTGGTGCTTCGAAGCAGCAAGCTTTGGCAACGGTGCATACTAAGGGTGAACACTTTAGAACTTGAAATTTATGTGCATGAGGGATCATCTTATAATGCTACCGTCGTCTACTAAGCAATACAAGATGCATAAAGGATTAACATCACATGCAATTCATAATATGTGATATGATATGGCCTTTCTTCTTTGTGCTTCCGATCTCCATCTTCAAGCACGAATATGATCTCCATCATCACCGGCATAGCATCAAGGTCAATGACGCTTCTCCATGGTTGTCGTCCACCAGCTTCAACTATTACAACTATTTTGAATAGACACGCAGGTCTTAACAGAAATTAAAGACAACCATATGGCTCCTGCCGGTTGCCAACTTACAATAAGGAACATTGCATACATCAAATATAATCACAATCATGGCCATATCACATCACTGCACACCCCTGCAAAACAAAGTTAGACGCCTCTACTTTCTTTGCATATTTTACGTGGTTTGGAGCTTTCCATAAGTGTCGTTCTAACTTACGAACAATAACCACAACATTGATACTAGCATTGTTGATCACCCGTTGTAAATTGGATCTTTACTATGCTAGGAGAAACAGGCACCCGCAAAGCCACTTATGCAAAACGAGTTGCATGTCAAGCGTGGAGCAAGTCTCATGAACGATGTCATGTAAGGTTAGCCCGGGCCGCTTCATCCCAACATACCGCAAGATGCAAAGTACACAAAAAGCAATCTACAATAAAAGCATCAATGCCCACAATGACCATTGTGTTCTACTCGTGCAACAGATCTACATATAGACACGGCTCTGATACCACTGTAGGGGTTCGTAGCATGGAAAACAAAAATTTTCTATCGCATACAAACAAACAAGCCAAGATCTATCTACTAGATTGTAGCAACGAGTCGATGGAATAACTCACCCTCGAAGATTCCAAAGTGTTTAACGAGAGCAGATTCTCGTGGGTGATGTAGTCGTACTCTTTCCGATCTCAAGATCGCGTAGACGATCCTTCCGGCGCCGCGTTCCCGCAGCGCTCCCGCAGTCGGTCACACGTTCGGTACTCGACGAAGACCTTCCTCTCCCTTGTTCCAGCAGGCAGCGGAGGTTGTAGCACTCTCCTCGCGATTCCGGCAGCACAACGGCGTGGTACCGGAGGTAGAGGGGAGATCCCGCAGGGCTTCGCCTTAAGCCGGTGCGAGTATGGTGGAGCTTATGAGAGAGGCTATTAGTGGTCTAGTAATTAGACACACCAATTAGAAGGCTCTAAACCAATTAGAAGGCTCTAAACCGAATAGCTCTAAACCGGGGTCTAGATCTAGGGTTTAGTTTAGAGGATAGGAAACTTGTGTCTCTAGGAGGGGAGGCCCTGCCCCTCCCTTTATAGGTGGGAGGGCCGGCGGCCAAGGGGAGGAGTCCCTCCCCAAGTCGGCCTTGGGAGGTGCGCCGGCCAAGGGGACTCCTCCCCCAAGTCGGTCTCCACCTCCTCCTCTTTTCCCACTTCCCAAAACTGCCGTTTGACTTTCAAACTAGCCGTTTGACTTTTCAATTTAGGATTTAAATAAATCCTTTATTTGGGACAGCAAGAACACTTAGTACATGATGCAATCATTCCAATATGCAATGACACACTCATGTACCCTTCCCCCTCCGGAGTGCCGGACATTCCGGGACCTTCTAGAATGTTCCCGATGAAAACACCGGAACCATTCCCCAACTCCAAAACGGGACTTTCCTTATATGAATCTTATTCTCCGGACCATTCCGGATCACCTCGTGATATCTCGGATCCCATCCGAGACTCCGAACAACATTCGGTCTCTTTCTCATAATACCATAACTACTCAAACAACGTCGAATCCTTAAGTGTGTCTCCCTACGGTTCGTGAATTATGCGGACATGATCGAGACACTTCTCCGAACAATAACCAATAGAGGAATCTGGAAATTCATATGGCTCCCACATATTTCTACGATTACTTTGCGATCGAATGAACCACTTACATACGATACCAATTTCCCTTTGTCTCACGATATGTTACTTATCCGAGGTTATGATCGTCGGTATCTCTGCATACCTAGTTCATCCTCGTTACTGATAAGTACTCTTTTCTCGTTCCCGTGATATGTGATCCCTTGTGACCAAGTCACATGCTTGCAAGCTAATTGAATGACATTTCACCGAGAGGGCCCAGAGAATATCTATCCGTCATGTGGATGGACAAATCCCACTCTTGATCCATGTGTTTCAACCAATACTTTCCGAACACTCAATGCCACCTTTATAGCCACCCTGTTACGGTGTGGTGTTTGATGACATCAAAGCATCCATCCAGTAAAGGTGATATGCATGATCTCATGGTCGAAGGAATTAGGTTACTATGTATCAGAAAGCATATAGCAATTGAACTATTGAAATGACTTGATCTTTATGCTACGCTTGTCTATAGGAGTATGTCCACCATATCATTCTCCTAACGATATGATCTTGTTGTTGATAACATCTCAATGTTCATGACAAAGAAACCACATCATCAATCAACCAACAAGCTAGTGAAGTATAGAGGCTATACTAGGGACTTCAAATTAAGTTTACAAATCACACAAGTATTAATGGTTTCCTTGTTAATACTATTATAGCATGAATGCAAACATTTATCATAAACACAAAGATATATAATAATAACTATATTTATTATTGCCTCTAGGGCATATCTCCAACAATAAGAACGGGGTTTTGATTAAGGGTTATTTATTCATTTGCCACTTGAGGCTTCTATGTACTCAGTTTTCCCACTAGAGCCAAATCGTCCTCAGTTTTACCACTGCCTCGGGCGCATCTGCTCTGGCGAGGCCAAACGGCCAGTTTTGGCCCGATTCCGTCTCGTGCCGTTAGTGGCCGGATGGGTCCAGATCTTACAGGTGAGACCGTTCAACGGTGCTCCCGCCCATTTTCTCGCCCCTTGATCTTACAGGTGGGACCACGAGCACCATCGCCCCATTCTCGCTCTCGATCCACCCCTGCTCCTGCCACCACTAGGGCCACCACCTGCGCCGCTGTGGCCGTCTGGTGTGTCCACCTACTCCACCGCTCGTTCCTCTGACGCCATGTTCTCCACCTCCACTTGCTCCGTCGCCACCTGCTCCGCCGCTGCCGTCTTGAGACGCCATCGATAGGGCGCTTGTTTCCGCCAGTGCCTGCCACTTGCTCGATGAAATGGCGAGCGATGGCGATGACCTTGACGAGGCAGGGATCGGGCCGGAGACCCTCCGCATCCACGACTGGGTTCCCGAGGGGTAATTATTGTTACCGTTGAGCTTATTTGTGCATTGCAATAGTCGATTCCACATGGTTTAATTAGTTTTTTGGTTGATTTTGGTATTGGTGTGTTAATTGTCTCTCCGTTTTTTTTGGGTTAGGATGGAGTTGCGGTTTGCTTTCTTGGTGAACATTAGAAGGGACCGGTATTGATGGGTTCGTAGCATGGAAAACAAAAAAATTTCTACCGCAAGAACGAACAAAACCTAGATCTAATCTAGATAAAAGCCAAGATCTAATTTATTAGACAAGTGCAACGAGATAGATCTGTACTAACCCTTGTAGTTCCCAAAGCCTTGTTCGAGATCGGATCTCGTGGTTGATGTAGTCGATCACTTGCCGATCTCAAGATCGAGTAGATGATCCTTCCGGCGCCGCGTTCCGGCAGCGCTTCCGCAGACGGTCACACGTGCGGATTCGAAGCAGACCTTCCTCTCCCCGTTCCAGCGAGCAGCGGAGGTAGTAGATCTTCTCCACGCAATCCCAGCAGCACGACGGCGTGGTGATGGTGGTGGAGTAGAGAATTCTGCAGGGCTTCGCCTAAGCCAGAGCAGATGGAAGGAGGAAGAGAGAGGCGGCTAGGGTTTGGAGTGGAAGGGGGCAAGGAGGGGTGTGGCCTAGGGTTCCCACCCCTAGGCCCACCCCTTAGGGACGGCGCACTAGGGAGCTTGGGGGAGAGTCCTTCCCCCCAAGTTTCCCCTTTAAACTCCCCTTATCTTATCTTATCTTATCTTATCTCGGTTTTCAAATAAACTCCAAGATATCTTCTAGAACCTTCCGGAACATTCTGAAACCTTCTAGAATCCCCATACAAACACTCTGGAACATTTCCTAACTTAGAAAATGATCCGCATTATATGAATCTTATTCTCCGGACAATTCTGGATCTCCTCGTGATGTCCCGGATCCAATCCGAGGCTCCGTACAACATTCGGTCTCCAACGCATATTCAATATCTACTTAAAACAACTTCGAACCTTAAGTGTGTCACCCTACGGTTCGTGAATATGTAGACATGATGAAGACACCTCTCCGATCAATAACCATCAGCGGGATCTGGAGATCCATAACGGCTCCCACATACTCAACGATGACTTCGTGATCGATAGAACCTTTGACATACGAAACCAATTCCCTCTGTCACGCGATACTCTACTGATCCGAGGTTTGATCATCGGTATCTCCATACCTAGTTCTACCTTGTTACTGATAAGCACTCTTTACTCGTTCCGTGTTATGCCATCCCTTGTGACCTAGTCACATGCTTGCAAGCTAACTAGATGACATTCCACCGAGAGGGCCCAGAGCATATCTATCCGTCATATGGATGGACAAATCCCAATCTTGGTTCATGCGCTTCAACACATACTTTCAGAATACCCAATGATACCTTTATAACCACCCAATTACGAAGTGGTGTTTGATGTCATCAAAGTACCCATCCGGTGATGGTGATTAACACAACCTCATGGTCGAAGGTTAGGTTACTATGTATCGAAAGCTTATAGCAATGTGAACTTAATGACTTGATCTTATGCTACGCTTACTATGGGTGTGTGTGTCCATTACATCATTCTCCTAATGATACAACCTTATTACTAATGACATCCAATGTCCATGATCAGGAAACCATGATCATCAATTAATCAACAAGCTAGTTTAACAAGAGGCTTACTAGGGACTCTTTTATGTTTACAAAACACACATGTATTAGTGTTTCCTTATAATACAATTACAGCATGGGATGCAAACTTTCATCATAAACACAAAGATATAATAATAACCACTTTTATTATTGCCTCTTGGGCATATCTCCAACAGTCTCCCACTTGCACCAGAGTCAATAATCTAGATTACATGGTAATATACCTAACACCCATGGCGTTCTGGTGTTGGTCATGCTTTGCTCTAGGGAGAGGTTTAGTCAACGGATCTGCCACATTCAGATCAGTGTGTACTTTGCAAATCTCTATGTCACCATCTCGGACATACTCGCGAATAGCATGGAAACGTAGCTTGATGTGCTTCAGCATGCTATGTGACCTTGGCTCCTGTGCATTAGCTATGGCACCTGTGTTGTCACAGTAGATGGCCATCGGGTCCAACGCACTAGGAACCACGCCAAGTTCAGTAATGAACTCCTTCATCCATATGTCTTCTTGTGCAGCCTTCGAAGCAGCTATGTATTCCGATTCAGTTGAAGATTTCGCCACAACGCTTTGCTTGGCACTCCTCCAGCTCACTGCAGCACCATTCAATATAAATACGTATACAGACTGTGATTTCGAGTCATCTGGATCGGTGTTCCAACTAGCATCAGTGTAACTGTTTACAACAAGCTGTTCATCACCTCCATAAGAAAGAACCATATCCTTAGTCCTATTCAGGTACTTAAGGATATTCTTGACCGCTGTCCAGTGCTCCATTCCAGGATCACTTTGATATCTGCTAGTCAAACTAACAGCATGTGCTATATCCGGTCTTGTACACAACATGGCATACATGATAGAACCTATGGCTGAGGCATAGGGAACATTATTCATCTTCTCTCTATCTTCTGACGTAGCTGGACTTTGAGTCTTACTCAAGGTCTTACCTGACAACATGGGCACGAACCCTTTCTTGCTCTCTTCCATTCTAAACTTCTTTAGAACTTTGTCCAAGTATGTACTTTGTGAAAGCGCTAGTAGGCGTCTTGATCTATCTCTATAAATCTTGATGCCTAGAATATATGCCGCTTCGCCAAGATCCTTCATTGAAAAACTATTATTCAAATAGACTTTGACGCTATTAAGAAGTTCTATATCATTCCCAATCAACAATATGTCATCTACACATAGTACTAGGAATGCTACAGAGCTCCCACTCACTTTCTTGTAAATACAAGCTTCTCCATAAGTTTGTATAAATCCAAATTTTTTGATTACTTTATCAAAACGTTGATTCCAACTCCGGGATGCTTGCTTCATTCCATAAATGGAGCGCTGAAGTTTGCATACCTTGTCAGCATCACTAGGATCGACGAAACCCTTGGGTTGTACCATGTACAACTCTTCCTCAATGTCACCATTAAGGAACGCCGTTTTGACATCCATCTGCCATATCTCATAATCGAAATATGCAGCAATTGCTAACAAAATCCTCACAGACTTTAGCTTCGCTACTGGTGAGAAAGTCTCATCATAGTCAACACCTTGAATTTGTCGGAACCCTTTCGCGACAAGTCGAGCTTTATAGACAGTAACATTACCATCAGCATCTGTTTTTCTTTTGAAAATCCATTTGTTCTCGACAGCCTTACGGCCATCCGGTAAGTCCACCAAAGTCCATACTTGGTTTTCGTACATGGATCCCATTTCGGATTTCATGGCTTCTAGCCATTTGTCGGAATCTGGGCTCACCATAGCTTCTTCATACGTCGCAGGGTCATCAGTGTTGTCCACTAACATGACGTTCAAGGCAGAGTCATACCACTCAGGAGTGGTACGAACCCTCGTTGACCTGCGAGG
Organism: Avena sativa; assembly: GCA_916181665.1. Lineage (NCBI taxonomy): Eukaryota > Viridiplantae > Streptophyta > Magnoliopsida > Poales > Poaceae > Avena > Avena sativa. Next base: position 579,841,364 of record OV702287.1, read on the forward strand.
TTCAGCAGGAACTTCGTTCGAAGTTTCATGATCACCATCATTAGCTTCCTCTCCAGTTGGTGCAGGCGGCACAAAAACATCTTCCGGTGCTGCGCTACTCTCAACCCCGAGAGAAGGTTCAATAACCTCGTCGAGTTCTACTTTCCTTCCTGTCACTTCTTTCGAGAGAAACTCCTTCTCAAGAAAGGATCCATTGTTGGCAACGAAAACTTTGCCTTCGGATCTATGATAGAAGGTATAGCCAATTGTTTCTTTAGGGTATCCTATGAAGACACATTTCTCCGCTTTGGGTTCCAGCTTATCAGGTTGTAACTTCTTTACATATGCTTCGCAACCCCAAACTTTAAGGAACGGCAACTTAGGTTTCTTACCAAACCATAATTCGTACGGTGTCGTTTCAACGGATTTAGATGGTGCCCTATTTAAAGTGAATGCGGCTGTCTCTAATGCATAGCCCCAAAACGATAGTGGTAAATCTATAAGAGACATCATAGACCGAACCATATCTAAGAGAGTTCGATTACGACGTTCGGACACACCATTACGCTGTGGTGTTCCCGGCGGTGTCAACTGCGAAAGTATTCCACATTTCTTTAAATGCATGCCAAACTCATAACTTAGATATTCACCTCCGCGGTCAGAACGCAGAAACTTAATCTTCTTGTTACGATGATTTTCCACTTCACTTTGAAATTCCTTAAACTTCTCGAAAGTTTTGGATTTATGTTTCATAAAGTGGACATACCCATATCTACTTAAGTCATCCGTGAAAGTGAGAAAATAACGATATCCACCACGCGATGCTACACTCATTGGACCGCACACATCGGTATGTATTATTTCCAATAAGTCTATAGCTCGCTCCATTATTCCAGAGAATGGAGTCTTAGTCATTTTTCCCATTAGACATGCTTCGCATCTTTCAAGTGATTCAAAATCAAGTGATTCAAAATCAAGCGATGATCTCCTCCAATTCCCCATCCCGGCAGGGTGCCAGAACGGAGTTTCTGGTGCTGTTTCGTGGAATCTCGTGGTGGCGGTGGAGCGAAACTCCTTCTAGAAAAACGTCGACCCCCCCAAAGTTTTTAGGTCAGAAGGCTCCTTATAGGCGAATAGAGAGACTGAGGGGGTGCCTGGAGGGCCCACACCACCCCCTGGCGTGGTCTGGCCTGGCCCGTGCCACCAGGTGGTGTGGCCATCCCAGGGCTCTTCTCCGCCTCGTATTCTGGCTCCTGGAGTCTTCGGGTGAAATATGATTTTTGGCATATATTTCGAGATTTTTCCTGATAGTTGATTTTCTGCACAAAAAGTAGACACAAAGGAAATTCTGCCGAAAACAACGTCAGTTCGCATTAGTTGCATCCAAATCACACAAGTATAGAGGAGAAACAATAGCAAAAGTGTTTGGAAAAGTAGATACGTTTTGGACGTATCAATATACATCCATGGAGAACTTACCCTCGAAGATAACGAGTTTTGTTAACGAGTAGGAACTCATGGATGATGTAGTCGTACGCTTGCCGATCTTAAGATCGTGATGAAGTCCAGCAGCTCCGGCTCCAGCACGTCCATCAGATCCAGCTCCAGCAAGTCCAGCACCTCAAAGCAGTGGTGCATCCATGATCGCACACACGTCCGATACTCCTACAACCTCCGTCCCTCGCTCCAGCAAAGCAGCGGAAGCAGCAACTCCTTTCCAGAGAAAGCCACCGGAAACATGTATCTCGCTAATCCGAGACCATGGGGAAATAATACTAGAGGGGGAGAGAGATCCTTCACGAGGAGGTGTGTGTGTGAAGGTGTGTGAGGGGGGCCTTTTATAGGAGGAGGGGGTGCCCCTCCCCATGGCCGGCGCCCAAGGGGTGGCTCCTCACCTCCTCATTCATGTGGTGGTAACTCCCTCCACATAAATTTTCCCCTTCACATTCTCTTTTAAAGTCTCCACTTTAAATACATTAAATTTCTCCAAATTTAATGCTCTCTCATTTAATAAAACTCTTTTATTAATTTTATTCAGAATTTTGTTAATTACTTTAATTAACAAACATTCACATAAAACCCCCTGCAACATTTCAATATTACATGCAGAACCAATTTCAGCAATTTCATCCAAAACAGTTTCGGTGTCTATTGAAATAATTCTAGCGCTTTCTTAAATCTTTATCTGAAACATATTTGCTCCAAATGGTGTCGGTATCCCTTAAGTGTGTCACCCTACGGTTTGCGAATAATGCACACATGATCGAGACACCTCTCAGATCAATAATCAGAATCGGGACCCGGAGATCCATACTGACTCCTACACATTCAACGATGACTTCTGTGATCGTGAGAACCTCTAATGCTAGTAACTAAATCCCTTTGTTTCATGATGTAATACATGTCCGAGATTCGATCATCTGTATCCAAATACCTAGTTTGATCTCGTTACCGACATGCACTCTTTTCTCGTTCTCGTGATATAACATTCTAGTGATCACATCATTTGCTTGCAAGCTATCTTAATGTGATATCATCGAGAGTGTCCAGAGTATATCTATCCATCATCGGGATTGACAAATCTCACTCTTGATCCATGAGCCTCAACAGAACACCTTCATAGTACTGAACCCACCTTTATAGTCACCCTATTATGGTGTGACGTTTGGTGTTATCAAGATACTCTTCCGATGTTACAAATTGACATGATCTCATGGTCTAAGGACTAAGATTACTTTGTATGATGTTATAGCAATATAAACATAATGACTTTGATCGTAATGCTATACTTCGGATGAATGTTCATCATATCATTCTACCAACGTTGTGACCTCGTTATTAACAACATCGAATGTCCATGATCAGGAAACCTTGATCATCTTGTCAATCAACAAGCTAGTTTATATGAGAAGCAGTACTAGGAACTTTATATTTTGTTTACTAAACACACATGTATTAACGTTTCCAATTAATACAATTATAGCATACAAAATAAACATTTATCATAAACATGGAATAAGATAATAACTACTTTATTATTGCCTCTCGGGCATATTTCATTCAGTTATTTCGACATGAATTTTTATGCATATATTCAGAAAAACTTAAATAGATCGTAGCAACGCATGGGCATTCAGCTAGTATTCATATTTTTCCAACGGTATATCACACACATCAATCGGACAAACGGTTTGAAATTAAGATACAAAATACTGTACAAAATATGGAAAGTCTACGAAAATAAAGTTTGATATATTTAAAATTAACTAAAAACCATAAAGAATTTGGAAAAATATTATAAACAATATAGTTGTGTAATTTATATACCGTTTCAACGGTATATCATATGAATCATTCTGACGAGCGGTTTGAAAATTACTTTCAAAATACAATACAGTAACAGAAAAGTTCATGAAAATACTGTATAGATGTGAAATTATTTACAAACAATATACCGAATTTGGAAAAAGTTTATCTATGAAATAGATGCGAAATTTCCATACATTTTCAACAGTATATCGCATGCATCATTCCGATAAGTAGATCAAAAACTACGAGCAATATACAATCCGTAAAAATATGAAATATCGGTGTTCCGTCAGGAAGTTAACTAGCATAGAAATTGAAAGTTAACTTGTACACATAGGAGTTAAGAAGTTGGTGGAAGTTAACATGAAAAGAAACAAGAGTTAACCCATGTTCACAAAAAACTACGACCAAAAGACCGTGCATAGCGCGGAGGATTTATATTGCGATAGAAAGTTAACTAACATGTATCTAGATGTTAGCATGCATGTTAAAAGCAATTTACTTACACTGTTTTTTATGGACAAAAATCCTAAGTAGTAAAATCATTTCTACGCACGTTGATTGCTCAAATTAACCTCCTCCTCGAGTAATTGAAGTAAATATAAACATAATTTCACTCTAACTTGCTGTCCTGTTCAACCCGAACATCGAGAACATGTTAATTTCAAACATTTGAGTGTATATGAGCATCTCTAGTTTTGATATATTTAAAATTAATTAACAACTATAAGGAATTTAGAAAAACTTTCTGCGCAATGTTCACAGTTTTCCAACGGTATACCAGACACATCAATCGGACAAACAGTTTGAAATAAGACATAAAATACTATACAAAATACGAAATGTCCGTGAAAATGTTTGATATATTCAAAATTAACTAAAAACCATAAGGAATTTGGAAAAATATTATAAACAAAAGAGTTATGCAATTTTCATACCGTTTGAACGGTATATCACATGCATCATTCTGACGAACGGTTTGAAAATTACGTCTAAAATACACTACAGTAACAGAGAAGTTCGCGAAAACACTGTTTGGTATATTTGAAGTTATTTAAAATACCGGAATTGAAAAAACTTTATTTATGAAAAACATGCAAAATTTTCATACCTTTTCAATGGTATATCGCATGCATCATTCCGATAAGTGGTTCAAAAACTACGAGCAATATACAGTCTATAAAAATACGAAATATCAGTGCTCCGTCAGAAAGTTAACTAGCATAGAAAATGGGAGTTAACTTATACAAACGAGATAGTTAAAAATTCGTGAAAGTTAACTTACACAAGCGGAAGTTAAAATTAATTATTACTGCTACAGACTGAAAGTTAATTTGAAAAGAAAAATAAGTTAACCCGTGTTCATGTGAAAATTAACAAGAGGTTTCTATTATTCGCGTAAAAAAAACCAGGGTTCTTAAATAGTTATTTCTATATAATATATAAATATAAATATAGGAATTGCCAAATATCAACCAACAAAGTATCCGAGAGCACTGATTGCCGCCTAAGATCCTCTGAGCGGAAGCCATGTGGCCAGAATTTGCTGAAGGCTACCGTCGGCATATGCAAGAATATACCAAGAGGGAGGAGGTTTTGATACTGTACGTGATATTAGACGCCGGTTAGAACCAATTTTATATATCTATACCTAATAATAAAGTTTGTACGATTTTGTACGCCGGTTCTGAATCCCTTTTTTTCGTACGATTTTGTACTCGTGAAACACAACATTATTCACTATCCCAACTGTAAGTAGAAATAACGGTTTGGACGGAAAAAAAACCTGTGCAGAGGCGGGCAAGGACGAGCTTTGGCGGCACATCGGCAAGGGTTTCTGAGACTGCTTCCTCATCGTGCCTAATAATAAAGTACAAAGTGTTTCTTACGGGTTCCGTTTTATCGGACGATTTTGCCTTCGTGAAACACAAAAATTTTCACCATGCCAACTGTAAGCAGAAATAACGGTTTGGAAGAAAAAAGAACCCGTGCAGAGGCGGGCAGAGACGAGCTTCGGCGGCGCATCGGCAAGCGTTCCTGAGACTGCTTCCCCATCGTGCGCCACCGCCGCACCGTCCGCCACTGACCGGCCATCTCCGACGATAAAGTCGACCTTGCCACCCGATTCCCGCTGTCCGAGACCTTGCCACCGAATCCCGCTGTCCGAGATCAACCGCTTCCCCGTCGCGCAGTGCACATAAAAGAGGTGGGGGCCGGGGGCACGAACGCCAAGGTTCGTCGTGCCCACTGAACTCACCGAACACCCTAAACCCCAGAGCCTCCGATTGGGCTAGCGCTGTAGCGGCGGGAATAACCCACTTCACCGCCGCCACCACTCCGTCGAGCTCCATGACGAGCTCGTCGTCAACCTCGAAGGCTGACGGTACGTTTTCCCTAAACTCTATTCTCTCTAGATCGACGACTAGTGATTCAATTTAGCTAACAGTGGTATCAGAGCCACTAGTCCTAGTTGATGTAGTAGAGAAAGTGGTAGATCCGAGGAAGAAAAGCAAAAGGCTAGGGTTTTCAGAAGCGCCGCCGCAAGGCCGCGCCGTTCCTCTCGATCCCGACGCATCGGCAAGCCGAGGTCGGGAAGAAGAACATAACCCCTCTGGGGTGAAGAAAATTGAACCGCAAAGCCACAGATCCCCTTCTCCTCGGATCAAATCGATCTAAAAATATCGAATAGAAAAGGAAAGCCCCGTTTTTTCTTTAGTTTTCCCCATCCCCGAACCCTAGATGCAAAATAACATCCTCTGTTTCCCCTCCCGAATCCGAATCAAACAAGAACAAAAAAAGGGAAAGGGGGAGGTGAACCGGCCGCCGCCATGCACCGTGCGCCGGCAGAGGGCGCCGCCGCTGCGCCGCTTGACGGCGGTGCACCCACCCGCGGGTGGACGCAATCGGCAAGGGGGGCAGGGGGACGCCGCCAGTCGTCGCCGTTCTCGTCCTGCTCGTTGCGGGGTGGAGTGTGGACGGGAGGGGCTGACGCGGCCTCGCGGCCTGCGGAGTGAAGTGAGCTAGGGTTGAAGGGGGGCGGTCGCTGGTGGGCCTTATATGCGGCCGAGAAGCGCGCTCGTCCGTCCGATGACGACGGACGACTGAGATCGAGCGGCGGCCGCTGGCTCCTGCGTGCGTGGGCCGTGGGCCGGCCTGCGGGCTGAAAGGGGGCGCGCAGAGCAACGCCTGCGCGTGGCAGGTAAGAAACGCAGCGCTTGAAGCTGGCTGGGCCGCGAACAGTAAAGGCCCAAGAGAGCATAACATAATAGTCCACCCAGTTTTTATTTACAGAAGCCTTTTTGGCAATTTTAATCATCTGTTTTTGATGTTTTTTACACAGTTTTCTCTATAGCAAAATTATCCAACGAAATTTTGTGTAGAGAAATTTTTAAGTAACAATAAAGTTTCTGTAAATTGTAAAGTTGATGAATTTTGTTCATATTTTTTTTCCGCTGCAAATAGTTAAATGTTTTTGCTTAATTGCAATAAAGTGAGGATTTTATTTGATGACCAACGTTATTAGTAAGATTTTCACTATGGATAGTAAGTTTTATCACTATTAGTTCTATTTCTGCCCAACGGTGATGTAGAATTAATATTAAGAAGTTTCATGTTTTAATTTGACCAACGTTGAATTAACTCATTTTGGTGATATTTTGTTTTCAGGCAATCCTATGAGTTTCATCTCGGCCATTGAGCCCCTCAATGGAGGGAACTACGGCTCATGGCGAGAGAAGGTTGAGATGGGGCTTGCTTTGCTCGACCTCGACTTGGCACTGATTGAGACCTGTCCCAAAGAACCTGAGGACCCCGTGAGGGGCGAAAAAGAAAGTGAAGATGACTTCAACAAAAGGGTCCATGACCATGGACCAATAAGAATGAAGTACGACCTTGATCGTGCAAAGTGGGACTCGTCCAACAGAAAGTGCTTGATGGTCATTAAGAGCTCCATTATGGAAGCAATAAGGGGAGCAATCCCAGAGTGTAGCACTGCTAGTGAGTACCTGAAGAAGGTAGAGTCAGTTCACTAGGTCTTCAAAGGCCTATGCGAGCTCTCTCATTAAGAAACTTGTTACTACAAGATACACTGGTGGTGGAGTAAGGGACCACATATTGCGAATGAGCAACATGTCTTCCAAGCTTAAGCCCGTGGGCATGGAGCTCCTAGTCGAGTTCATCATTCACCTGATCTTTGCCTCACTACCAAACCAATTTGAGACTTTTGCTGTGAACTACAACGCACAGCCAGAAAAGTGGGGCAGTGAGAAGATGATGGCCATGTGCGTACAGGAAGAAGAGAGGCTCAAGGGGCAATCTGGTGATTCTATGAACTACCTGAGCCCAACCAAGAAGAGGAACTTTCAGGGTTCTAGGCCACAAGGGAGGCCACAAGGGAAACCTCAGGGGCATCCCCATCCTTCTAAGCCTCATGGAAAGGATGATGATCACCGACAGCAGGAGGTGGACAAGGACACCTGCAGGTGGTGCAAGGAAAAGGGCCACTACATGAGTGACTGTGTGAGCTTCCTAAAGCATCTGTGCAAGAAAGGTGAGGATTTAATTACTTTTGTTGATGAATCACTATTTTTAAGTTATGCAAAATCTACTTGGTGGATTGACTCAGGTGCAACTGTCCACGTTGCAAATTCATTACAGAGGTTCCGTATGAGAAGGACCCTGCAAAGAGGAGAAAGAAGAATTAAGGTGGCAAATGGCGACCAAGCTGAAGTCGAAGCTATTGGAGATCTCCCATTAGAATTATCAAATGGCTTTGTACTTTTACTAGTAGATGTACTTTATGTACCCTCTTTGCATTGAAACTTAATAAGTGTATCGCGCTTAGATGATGATGGTTTTGCTTGCCATTTTGGTGATGGACAATGTAAACTCAAGCGTAATAATGAGATTGTTGGTCTTGCCTTCAGACAAGACAAGCTTTATTTGTTATCACTTTGTGAGAATGTGTATGCATTAGCGCTGAGAATGAGAATGCCTCCTCATCCTTGAATGGAAAGAATAAAAGGAAAAGAATTGATGATGTCTCTTCGAAATCATGGCACTGTCGTTTAGGCCATATTTCGAGGGGGAGAATAGAATGCTTAGTAAAAGAATCAATTCTACCGTCTTTAGAATTTTCAAATTTAGAGCAATGCATTGATTGCATTAAAAAAAGTTCGTAAAGAACATTAGAAAGGGCGCCAAAAGAAGCACAAGAGTCTTAGAAATAATTCATACGGATATATGCGGTCCGTTTCCTGTGACATCTGTTGATGAATATGATTCTTTCATAACATTCACGGATGATTATTCGCGTTATGGTTATATTTATCCAATTAGAGAGCGTTCTGAAGCATTGGATAAATTTAAGATATTTAAGGCTAAAGTTGAAAATCAGCACAGTTTAAAAATTAAAGTAGTAAGGTCCGATCGTGGAGGCGAATACTACGGTCGGCACACCCCATATGGCTAGGTTCCTGGACCCTTTGCAAGGTTTCTACAGGAACATGGTATAGTAGCCCAGTATTCAACGCCGGGCGAGCCTCAGCAGAATGGAGTAGCTGAAAGACGTAACCGTACCTTGATGGATATGGTAAGAAGCATGTTAAGTTACCCCACCTTACCGGTTGTCTTGTGGATGGAGGCGTTAAAAACCGCCATTCACATACTTAATCGAGTTCCTAGTAAGTCGGTGTCTAAAACACCATATGAGTTATGGACTAGTCACGAACCCTCAGTCAATTATTTGCGAGTGTGGGGCTGTCCAGCTGAGGCTAAGCTCTTCAACCCAAACCTTGGAAAGTTAGATCCTAAAACAGTAAGTTGCCATTTCATTGGCTATCCAGACAAGTCAAAAGGTTATCGTTTCTATTGTCCAGACATATTTACTAAGTTTGTGGAAACGAGACACGCTGTGTTTCTGGAGGATCAGATGATCAGGGAGAGCACGGTATCGCAATAAATCAACCTTGAGGAGAAGCGGGTGCATGCACCCACTCGGATGATTCAGGAACCGTTTTTCTTGATACCTGCTACTGCACCGACACAGGAAAATGTCGATGTGACACCTGTTGTTAGTTCTCCTATGGCAACAATGAATGAAAATGAAGACCCTGTTGTCACACAAGAGGGAGAGCTGCAACAGCCCCATACACAGAATGTGCCAGAAGGCGAGACCCTTAGAAGGTCTCAAAGAACTAGAAAGCCAGCTATTCCCAACGATTTTGAAGTCTATGTTACTGACGAAGTTCAAATGGAGGGTGATCCCACCATATTTGAAGAAGCCATTAAAGGTGCTCACTCATCGAAGTGGCTTGAAGCCATGGAAGATGAAATGAGATCCATGAGTAGTAACAAAGTCTGGGATTTAGAAGAAATTCCTAAAGGAGCCAAAACAGTAGGCTGTAAATGGGTCTACAAAACAAAATGTGACTCTAGAAGGAATATTGAAAGATATAAAGCACGACTTGTTGCTAAAGGCTTCACCCAAAGAGAGGGAATATATTACAATGAGACATTTTCTCTAGTCTCAAGTAAAGATTCTTTTATAATCGTAATGGCCTTAGTGGCACACTATGATTTAGAATTGCATCAGATGGATGTAAAGACGGCTTTCCTAAATGGAGACCTAGAAGAAAATGTTTACATGGCACAACCCAAGGGTTTTGTTGTGGAAGGAAAAGAACGTATGGGATGTCGTCTGAAGAAATCCATTTATGGATTAAAACAGGCCTCCAGGCAATGGTACTTGAAGTTCCATGAAACGATAAGAAAGTTTAGGTTCGATGAGAATGAGGAGGACAATTGCGTATATGCAAAGTTCAAGAATGGGAAATTCATTTTTCTTATCCTGTATGTGGATGACATTCTACTTGCAAGTAGTGATGTTAGCCTACTATTGGAAACAAAGAAGTTCTTGTCCTCGAATTTTGATATGAAAGATATCGGTGAAGCTTCGTTTGTTCTAGGAATTGAGATTCTCCGAGATAGAGGAAAAGGGGCCTTAGGGCTATCGCAGAAGGCATACTTAGAGAAGATTCTAAAGAAGTATAGTATGCATGCGAGTAATCCTACGCCTGCTCCTATAGTCAAGGGCGATAGATTTGGGAATTTTCAATGTCCCAGGAACCAATATGAGATCGATCAAATGAAAGCGGTTCCATATGCTTCTGCTGTCGGAAGTTTGATGTATGCTCAAGTATGTACATGCCCTGACATAGCTTTTGTTACCGGGGTACTTGGCAGATTTCAGAGTAATCCAGAAATAGACCATTGGAAAATGGTGAAGAAGACATTGCGTTATGCGAAAGGCATTAACATACAAAAGATCTGATTCCTTTGAGATAGAAGGGTATTCAAATGCAGACTATGCGAGAGATATAGATGAAAGAAAATCCACATTAGGATACATATTTACTCTCGCAGGTGGAGCTATATCGTGGAAAAGCTCCAAGCAAACCATCACGGCATCGCCCACGATGGTAGCTAAGTATGTAGCATGTTATGAGGTCACGTGGCAGGCAAACTGGTTAAAGAAGTTTGTACCCGGGTTAAAAGTGGTGGACAACATTCAAAAACCACTCAGAATGTACCGCGACAATGAGTCAGCAGTATTCTATGCTCACAACAATAAGTCAAGTGTTGCTGCCAAACACATTAACATTAAGTTTTATGTTGTGAAAAAAAGAATCCAAGATCATACCATAAGTTTGAAGCATATAAGTACAAAAGAAATGCTCGCGGATCCGCTTACAAAAGGCTTACCACCCAGTGTGTTCAGAGAACACTTAGTCGGCATGGGTTTAAGAGAAAGCCTATGATACCTGGATATTAAGGGCCTAAGAACACGAGTCTATTTCAAAATAGAGATGTGTATAGTAGTTGTTGAATCTATGGTGCGTAACTGACCATTATGATAAGACATGCTCTGTATGCTGATCTGTGATGAAATGGGTACAAAAGTATAAGTTGAATGGAAGATGAGATCAAGGGAGAGAATGTTAGTTTGATCTCTACGGTCGTCCCAACGGACGACCGACTTGGTCTCGCGCCCTAATTGGGGGCGCCCAACGTTACCATCGTTGGTGGGCCCCTGTCGCGCAGCGCACATAAAAGAGGTGGGGGCCGGGGGCACGAACGCCAAGGTTCGTCGTGCCCACTCACCCCACCGAACACCCTAAACCCTAGAGCCTCCGATTGGGCTAGCGTTGTAGCGGCGGGAATAACCCACTTCACCACCGCCACCACTCCGTCGAGCTCCATGACGAATTCGTCGTCAACCTCGAAGGCCGACGGTACGTTTTTCCTAAACTCTATTCTCTCTAGATCGATGACTAGTGATTCAATTTAGCTAACACCACACCGTTCATAGGCCGCCACTGACCAGCCATCTCCGACGATAAAGTCAACCTTGCCACCGATTCCCGCTGTCCGAGATCGATCCCGGCGTCCGTTCGCGCCGTCCAACTACCTTCGCCAGAGATCTATCAAGCCGCCCGTCGCGCCGAGGAGGAGAAGCTACTGCCGACAAGGAGGGAGGAGAAAGAATTTGCTAACCCGCTGTACACCCAGCACGGGGGAGGCGCAGGACCTCGCCGGTGGCGGTTGCGGCGGCGGTTGAGTCGTTGGTGGTCGCCATGGCCGGTGCATGCGTGCGTGGCCCTTCTGCTTCATCTTACAGAGCGAGTTCAGCGCTAGGGAGCTCCGCGCGAGTCGCCCTGAACCTGCCCAAGTGCAGCTACCCCGCGATGCTTACCGGTCGGCGAGCTCCTGTTAGCACCATGCCGTTCCAAGTTGCGAAGTGGCCTCGCGTGCCTCAATTGAGGGCCCTCAAGATTTTGGAGGCTGACATCCTGGTCATGGTCATGGACTTCAAAATTGGATCACTCGTTGTTGTTGATCTACTCTGTTATGGATCTAGCGGAGATTGCAGATGCGCATGAGCGTGGAGATGTCAGTTGTGTGCTAACATGTTTCAGATCAGCTGCATGGCTTGGTACTGATTTTGTGGGCCTGTTCGGTGACTAGATTACAGCCATCTCAGCCATGAAGCTCGCGATGATTGTGAACTGTGGTTTAGGTGTGCCGTCTGCTAGCTACTGTTAGCTGTTGTTGTATCGCTAATTGAGTATCAACTCCGGATCCAGGTGCAGGTCAGCACATGCATGCCTTGATGATATAGATGTTAACTTGGTAATGAATTTATTTTGATCGATCCAAACTGCAAATCTTAATATCAGAGTTGTACTGAGAGTAAGATGACCTTATTAATTCTTAATCCAATCAATAGTGAAGTAATGCTAGGAGACTTTCAACATAACATAGCAATGGCTACTATCTCTTCCGTTCAGTACTTTTAGCCACATGTTGACATTTGATGACATATTGTACTTGTTAATTTCCCAGGGTTAATCATGAGATTTCCTAGAGTTCCGATCTATACGGCTAAACAAAATGTTGATATGTGAGTGCGATTCCTAATCATATTTTACCCCTTTGTGGGCTATACAACTCTATAACTTGCTACCTGCTTTTGCTGGAGTTTCCTATACCATTCATTGCTTTCAGTTTTGGAAAAGGAAAAAAACGTGCTTGCTCTGGCATTGTAATCGCGTTAAGCTCCGCTCGACAGTCAACACTTTGTGTCGGAGGTTTAAGAATTGACGCATCTCAGTGTAAGCCATGATTCGTAAGTGATATACTATGATTATGTTCTACTTTTAAAATAAAAAATCAATCCGTAGTAACGCACGGATACGTTTCCTAGTCATGTACAAATGGTTTAGTACAGATGTTGCCGTTTCTACCTATGGTCCTCTGCCACAGAGGTCGATCGTGTGTCTGATTATACGCGGTAACTAGCAAGCTCATGGAGTGGCCTAGATCGATATGTGTGACATGTCTAGACGTTAGGATCAAGCGACATCCTAGCATGTTCGAGCTAATGCGTGCAAGAAATACGAGAAGACTTCCTAGCGATGCTCTTGCAGATCTGTAGCGGTGTGTCCTATTTACATCGTACTACCTTTATTTGGGATTATTAGTCCTATAAGTTTTTTTATATTGTTTGAGATTATAAGGACTATCTTATTTATTAGTCTCTCTCGTCCAATGCATGCTCTACTTTTTCTCTCACTTCTCTCATGCATGTAATAAAACTATTGGTGCATGCATATATTAATGAGAGAGAGTTATTGAGTGTCTTAGTATTAGCAACTTAGTCCTTAGGACTAATAATCCCCAACAGAGGTAGTAATTGTTTCATAGGTTGAGGTTTAGCATTTGTCCTAGAAGTACTACCATTCTTGTGTGTGCAATGAGCACGTGCCGTGGCCATGGGGGAAGTCGAGTGTTGTACAAATTTGGGACTTCATTCGCGTAGCTTCGGGTCCTTTCCCATGCGGCTCGGCGACTTCAGTCGGTCTCTATGATGTTGGAAAGGTCATTGGTGTCTTGGTGTTGAAGGCTTCGAGAGGTTATCTAGATCCTGTCTTGCTGACTAGTTGAGATCAACGGGGATAAGGTGGACCAGGAAAGGGAGGAGTGAGCCTCCTTATTGATCCAGCAAGCAAGAGATAAGAGGCTCGCGAGATCCCGATAGCACAGTGGCGTTGAGGTAGATTTTGTGTACGAGAGCAGCAGAGCTTCGCTAACCTTCTATGTGAGGGTGGAATGCATAGGGAGAGAGTCAAGCAGCTCCTTGCAAGTTTTAGGATGACATTAACGAGAGGGCCCATAGATATCTGTTCGTCACGTGGAGGGATAAATCTCAATCTTGATAGATGCAACCCAACAAGCACCATTAGAGATACCTAACATCCATCTTTATAATCATCCAATGAGGAAGTGATGTTTGAGTCCGCTAGGCATTCTTCCCTACATGGGAGTAACACAATCTCATGTTCTAAGAAAGCGGTACTTGACATTTGTGAAAGCTATAATCACCCAATGACGAAGTGTTGTTTATATATCCACGCACGTATTTGTTCCGGTTCATACAATTACAACATAGAGAATAAAAATATATCATAAACATTGAATATAATATCAACGACTTTATTATTTTCTTTTGAACATAATAATAACATGTACATCTTTGCTCGGGACACGAGCAGCAAGCACCACATGACACTTGCTAGTTTTATCGAAGGAATAATGCTTTTAGAGAGCTGCATCCGTTCTATAAGAAACACATTGAAGAAAGATGGCTATTTGTCTTCTTAATTTTTTTTACACATTTGAATTGTAAAAAATAGACTAGTTTTTTTTGTCTGCTTGTTGATATTTGTGTTGGGCGGACAATATTACAAGTTGCCATAATTCCATTGGTAGTTGTTAGGATACGTACACAACTAGAGATAGACTAGGATTTTAGAGATCATCTTGTATTACAAGTCATACTCTTCTTGCCCTTCAAGTTTGTACTACTATATAAACCCCGAGAGGGTCAAGTCAGTACAACATAATATTTTTGGATTGTACAGTTTTCACCTAGTATCAAAGCCCTTAGGTGCTGGCCATGATCATCAGAGACGCGATTGATGATAACAAGGAGGAGAAGACGGCGGACTTCAAATCCAGTCGCCAACTTCCGCTTCTCTCCCGCTACGACTGAGAAGGAATGTTAGAATAAGTATACGGCATGAGTTAGAGATAGACTAGGATTCCAGAAAACCTTCTTGTACTCCAAATCTCTTTCGTTCGCGGAGGGTCAATAAATCAATACAACAACAAATATTAGGGTTTTCATAAATTTCCACAGTAGAAAGTTAAACCAATAAAGACGAGATTTCCACTTACTTGTGACTACGTACTCTACCAATAGCAGAAGCTCAATGTAAATGGGGAATACGCAACATAGACAATCTACCATAGAAATGTTCGTAATTCATGGACTCCCTCCGTCTCAAAAAAGATGTTTCAGATTTATCAAAATTTGGATAAATCTAGATACTATTTAATATATATATTCATCAAAATTTTGAAATACCTGATACATCTATTTCGAGACGGAGGAAGTATTTGGAATTACAGGAACTCATCGGCTGGAAACGATGCACATGTAAAGGGACATCCGACCGGTTAGAGTTGAAAAGATGGATCTGTACCAGTGCGAGCGGTTGTTTTCGAGGATAAAGATGTCAACTTGAGAAGTGACTTCACGCCAATCACTAGGGGGGAAAAGTTCGTTGACGTGTTTAACAAAGACATGGCACGGGATACACAGCAAAACGTACACGGCACAGAATGCCGAGGAATAGGCGCTTTGTCGTTTGTTTTGGTCCAGTGCACGACAAAGCTCTTTGTCGTGTGTTTTTTCGCTGGTCTTGGCACTGAAAAGTGGACTTGACAACGGGGGAAAGCTGACGGCGATCGACATTTGTCGTGTACCGAACATAAAACACACGCCAAATTTCACTTCGCCATGTGTCCGAGATTGACGTCACGGTAACATCACCGACCCTTTGCCATGTGCTGGACCCACGTCAGTATGTCGTGTGTCCTGCAGATACACACTGCAGAACCTGTTCCGGTATGCTTCCGCTTTGTTGTTTGTCATGTGACTCGCAAGGCCACAGGCCGGCGACACGTTGCTTCTTTGCCATGTGAGACTTTTTTTGCTTCTTTGCTTCTTATTTTATGATTAAGTTTATTGTTCTATACTATATTTGTATTATTTCTCGATAATGAATATTTGGAGGAAAAACATAATGAATATGTGGAATTATAAACATTATAAAATATTTGTAGTCCCGGTTTTCTACTTATGGGCAACTGTAAATTTGTTACAGTGTTACCGGTGATATATGAGAACAACATTCCGATTATCCCGCCCTCCGATATAGTGTTTGAATACCTAGGCTGACGCTCGCGTTGTGGTTTAAAGGATCAATTGAGGCCTGACTGTCTCGGAATCTGTCTGTGTTGAAGTAAACTGGGTCACAATTGTACGCATTGCACGACCATATCTGGTCAATGGTCGACTCTATGCTTCATGCCTAGAGGAAGCCCATCTATCTAGTTAATATTCGGTGGGCCTCTGATGTAGGCTATGCAAGTGATTGAACCTATCGGCTATGCTCCCCGGGTTGCCAGCTTTTAGTGGATTTTTTTCGAAGTTCTACCACGCTTGTCCATATGATGGATGTATCATCTTCTCTTTGTGCCATATGTTACCCACAATAGGTCATCAAATTTCCAGGGAACGGAGGAGCAGCGGTTGGGAAGGGACGCGGATTGTACCACTTTTTGATATGTTTTTGTTTTATTGTAATATTTTATTTAGGTCAACTATTAACTATAATATTCATCATCTACAATCATGATCTGTATATTACGAATTACCAATTTCTTAAAGAGAAATGTATCAGTTAAATTATGTTTAGCGCCAAGAGAGTCTAGTTTTTGTCTAACTTCAGGGAATTGTAAGCTCATCATAAAACTATACACTATAATCAGAATTGTCGTGCTCAACGAGATGTCCAGGTTCACCAAGATACTAATTGTGAACAGTCTGTCAGATCGAAACAAAACAATGGTCCGAGGACTTAATGCTCTACCGACTACAGAGACAAAAAATCTTTGTGGAAATTTCATTTGAACAAAGCTGTGGACTGAGTCCACTGTATTGATCATGTCAGATCGTATCTTCTGATTAATACAAAATCGCGTCACTTTCTCTCCTTTTCTCTGTCAAGTTGCTCTTTGCCACAATCAGAGTGTAGAAGGAACTGAAGGTCATCTGCTGGTTCATCAGCAACGCATGCGCATGCATCCTGGTCGATCAAATCAATAGCAAGAGCCAGGCAAGAATCAATGCAGACTGTCATGGCCGGCGCCGAGAAAAATTCATTAATAATCGACCAGTTCAATTAGTTACCTGATATGGGGGAGTCTAGCCGGATGGAAGAAGGCAGGTCGCCGAGTGGCCGACATGGGTCTCGAATTCCATGCTGCAGCAGAAGCCGTCATCTCCAAGAACCTGGCACGCATTCGTAATGAATAATCAAGCTCTGCTTGCAAGACCCATCTAACGCCATCAATCTCATCGATGAAGACGATGCACGTGTTAGACTTTGTACAGCATAAGGAGTAGGAGTCCTATGTGAAAATGTATTGTAACGAAACTCTCGTAATCCTATTATATAAACTCACCTAGGCCAGCAGTATAAGTCAAGGTTGTTTGCCGTAAGCTCATTGTTTTACAGCACGACGCCTTAGCCTACTCGCAGAGGAGTGTTGAGGAGGGTGTTGGCGAAGGGTTCGTGCCTTTGCGGCGAGCATCAGCGCCTCTTCCTGCCGCTGCTGGGTCCCTCCGAATCTCGCCGTGGGCAGGGGCAGTGGCGGAGTAGAGCTGAACCTCGAGGGTGGACGCGCACAACTCAATCGGGTACGTAATGAGGTTGTACGCGTTAGCGCACCGGAAGGTACGCAGTCTGGTCCTGATCAAATTCAGATAAATCGCGTGGGTCCGTGTAGGTGTAGTTTTTTTTTGGAAATGGGCGCTTTATTACTTTCATAATGTTTACACCCGGTCTCTGTATAACTAATATGCACAAAGTCGATCAAACCACACAGGTATAGAACGAGTGAAAAGGGAAAACACAAATGTCTCCAGGATTGTTCATGATAAATTGATAAGGTAACTCAATCCGCAGCTCACGCGGCCATCCATATCGGGAAAAAATATCCCTCGTTGTATCCTCCAATCGTGTATACCTCTCCGCGAACAAAGCGCGGTGCTCAACCCATTGGAGGATAGTCCTAGATCGGAGAATAGCCGTAGCCCGATGAATTACCTGCAGCATTGAAGACACATTAGTATTAAAAATCTTGTCATTTCTACATAGCCACAACGACCAAATAATGGTAAACGTTCCCACCCTAAACAAGATCCTATATTTATCATCAATCCCGTACAACTAGTTACCAAATACATTGGCCACCGATCGTGGGGGGAGATAACCCATAAGCTATTTAGATGATTGACCATGTATGACGAGCAAATTTGCATTGAAAAAATAAATGTTTGATCGTCTCGTCCTGATGTAAAAACATACATTGTTTACTTTGATGCCAATTCCTCTTAACAAGATTATCTTTTGTAAGAATTACCCCTTTACAAAGATACCAAGAAAATATCTTAGTTTTCAGGGATATTTTCATTTTCCAAATTGTACTATTATCATCGACCGGAATATTAGGTTGGATCAAGGCCCTATACATAGAGTCCACATAAAATTTACCGCTCTCGAGTAATTTCCAACGAAACTCGTCTATGCCGTCTGACAGTTGAATTGTGGATAATCGTAATAACAGATTGTTCCATGATACTTGTCTAGGACCAATGAGGCTTGTTCTGAAAGATACATTAGGAGGAGTAGTTTCTAATACTTTGGAAAGTGTGTCCCCTTCAATCGAATAAAGTGCCGAATATTGTTCCCGAAGAGAAGTATGCCCAAGCAACTTATCCGCCCAGAATCTAATTTGAGATCCATCCTTAATATTAAAAACACGAAAATAGAAAATATGTTTTTAGACGCCATTAGTCCAGCCCAAAAGTGTGAATCACCAGGTTTCCATACCACTTGAGACACCGCTTTGGACCCAACATATTTTCTCCAAATGATAGTTTGCCAGACTCCTTCTTCGGTCAGTAGCTTAAACAACGGTTTACCTAAAAGAGAGGTATTTTTGACTTGTAAGTCATGTATACCAAGTCCACCATATTCTTTGGACCGGCAAACCACATTCCATTTGGCCAGTTGATATTTATTTTTCTCACTATCCCCATGCCAAAAGAATCTTGATCAGAAATAATCCACTTTATTCAAGACACCTTTTGGTAGTTGGGAAAACGAGATCATGTACAGTACCATATTAGTAAGTACTAAGTTTATGAGTACAAGTCTTCCTTCAAGGATAGCAATTTGCCTTTCCAACTATTAAGACGTTTCTGGAGTATTTCCTCAACGAGTTTCCATTCAGCAACAGTGAGACGCCGATAATGTATCGGAATATCCAAATAGTTGATTGGAAATTGCCCCTATACGCAGCCAAAGAGTTCAGCATACATGTGTGCCTCATTTTGGGCCTCGCCGAAACAATACAGATCGCTCTTATGGAAATTAATTTTCAATCCAGAGAGTTGCTCGAAGGCTGATAGTATTAACTTCAGGTTCTTAGCTTTTTCCAAATCATGTTCCATAAATAAGATTGTATCATCAGCATATTGGAGGATAGAAATTCCTCCATCAACAAGATGTGGGACTAGTCCTTCAATTTGGCCCTCAGCTTTAGCCCTCTCAATAAGGATAGCCAACATATCCGCCACTATATTAAATAGTATTAGCGATAGCGGATCCCCTTGCCTCAAGCCCTTCTTAGTCTGGAAGTAGTTGCCGGTGTCATCATTAACTTTTATGGCGACCCTACCTCCATACACAAAAGAATAATTGAGAGCACGCCACTCCTCGGAAAAACCTTTCATTCGGAGTGTTTGCTAAAGGAAAGACCAATTAACTTTGTCATAAGCCTTCTCAAAGTCAATCTTGAACAGTATCCCGTTTTGTTTTTTGGAGTGTAATTCATGGATTGTTTCATGTAGGATTACTACACCAGCTAAGATGTTTCTTCCTTGCATGAAAGCGGTTTGAGAAGGACCGACAACATGTTCAACAATTGAATTTAGTCTAATCATGGCAACTTTTGTGAATATTTTAAAGCTAACATTGAGAAGACAGATTGGACGATACTGTTGTATCCGCTCTGCATTGTCAACCTTAGGCAGTAAAATTATATTACCAAAGTTTAGTCTAAAGAGATCAAGTTGCCCAACATGCAAAAAACTAAATAAGGCCATCAAGTCCTCCTTAATGACATCCCAGAATTTTTGATAGAATTTTGCTGGGAAGCCATCTGTACCTGATGCCTTGTTATGTTCCATCTAGAAAACCGCTTTCTAACCTCTTCCTCCGTATATGAGGCGGTTAGAAAGTTATTTTCCTCAACAGAAACCTGTGGTATATCCATTGTTTGAGACTCATCCAAAGTAAAGGAATTATCTTGGGATGGTCTAAACAAAGATTTATAATAATTAGTAATGTATGACTTAAGATGCTCTTGTCCCTCAATAATACCTTCATCTTGGTTGAGAGAGTGAATACATTTCTTCTTATGCTTTCCATTGGCTATAGGATGGAAATATCTTGTATTAGCATCTCCTTCCAGGATGAATTTTGCTTTGGAGCGTTGGTACCATTTGAGTTATTTATCATGCAAAAGTCTTGCCATGTCCGCATTTGAGTGGCTCTTAAGCTCAATCTCTTCTGCAGATAATGGTCTAACTTCCGCAGAAGCCTCTAAATCATCAATAATAGAGGAAAGGCGAATTTTCTCCTTTTTTAGGATTCTAGCAGTATGTCTAGCCCAACCACGAAAGAATTTATGTAACGCACGCATTTTATTATTCTAACGATGTATGGGTGTTTGACCACCAACTAGTTTTATCCAAATTGCCTTAACCATGTCATAGAACCCATTCTGAATCAACCATCCAAGTTCTAACTTGAACTCATGCTTGGAGTTCCGTGGCGGTGAACTAGCTGACAAAACTAAAGGGGCA
This sequence comes from Avena sativa, assembly GCA_916181665.1. Classification (NCBI taxonomy): domain Eukaryota; kingdom Viridiplantae; phylum Streptophyta; class Magnoliopsida; order Poales; family Poaceae; genus Avena; species Avena sativa. The sequence continues at coordinate 579,862,272 of OV702287.1, forward strand.
TGATCAGACAAAGCCTCAATGTGCTCTAGAGCCCTTACAGTTACCATGGGGAACTTTTATTCCCATTCTATATCCATAAATACTCTATCAAACTTTTCGTAAGTAGGCTCAGGCAGACTATTAACCCAAGTAAACTGTCTACCTAACATTGTAACCTCTCTCAAATCTAAGCTGTCAATGATAATATTAAACATGAAATGCCAATGTTCGTCAAAACGACCTCGAATTTTCTCATGAGGGAATCTCATCAAATTGAAATCCCCACCTATAAGAATCGGATACGGATTGTCCTTTCCAAGATTTACCAACTCACGTAAAAAATCAGCATTAAACTCATCCTGGGCAGCTCCGTATATAGTGACTAGAGACCATATGAAATCATCAGTCTTGCTACGGATATGAAGTTTTATAAAAAAATCTCCAACCGAACTAGCTAAGACTTCCATGGTCTCATCTCGGACACCTAACAGAATTCCCCTGGATCGACCACACGGCGGTCGAGATACCCACATAAAGTCCACTGCACCAGATAGGCAATTGAGTAGACCTTGTGAGTAGTCTCATCTACCAGTCTCCGAAATACCCAGAAAATCCAAACGATAATCTCTCACACAATCGGCAAAAAACAAATGCTTAGCCAAGTCCCGAAGACCTTTGTTATTTGAAAACATGCAATTCATTGAGAAACAGTAGATTGTTTGGATACATGGGGTCTCTTCCGAGCCTTCTGGCTCTTTGATTCCCGACTAGAAGCTTTTAGCTCGTACAACGAGTCCAACCCCGTCTCATCAAATCCCACATCTGACACTTCACCCACTAAGTGAGAGAGAAGTTGACCATCTACTGTGGCATGCAACTCCTCCTTATCAATCAGTAAAGACTCAGGAACCACTGAAGCCTTAGGAGTAACCGTTAAACGGTCAACCTCCATATGCTTCAGAATAGAACTAGACAAGTTAAATTCCGTTACATAATTACCCATACAAACCCCAACAGAGGCTAACTTATTTACAATAACAGGGGTAGAGAAAGAGAGGATGGATTTCGAAGAGCTCATAGTACCCTGAGAATCAAGATTTTTTTCCGCCTTCCTCCGCATGGCTTTGCCAAGAGAATCCTCGTCCGTGACCGACGCACCAGTAGCATCAGCTCCATGAAGAAGACTACGTCTCGCCGGGTCCCGTCCGTCAACATCGAGCGACCCGGCAGAGTAGCAGCACCCAAGGCCGAACCCGACCCCTCCTGGGTCAGAGTACCATGGAGAGATCCCGACCCCACCTGGGCCAGGTCTCTCCCACGCTGCTGCCCCTCTAGGGGCGAAGCACGTGCCCGCGGTAGCCCTACCTGGTCCTGAGCAACCAGGGAAAGTCCCGACCCCGCCTGGGCTAGGACCCCCTGCCTGGGCTGGTCGCGTCAGTCCACAGCCCCGCCTGTGCCGTGACCACGATGTCGGCCTGTAGATCCGCCACGGTCTCTAGACCACGCGGCAGCTCTACTTGGGCCGTGTCAAACCGCCGCTCTGCCTAGGCCACGGCCAATGCATCGACATCCCTCGGGTCAAACACCGGTGATGCCAGGGAGCCGAGGTCCCCCTGACCGAGCGAGGCAACCCTTGAGTCAGCGACCAACTCCTCATGAGTCAGCTCCCACGCCCCAACCTCCGACGGAACCTAAAAAAGAATCGGTCCAGACGAGCACTCCGTAATTCCACGAGGAATAGTCCGTCCCAAAACATTTGGTCTACATCTGGCTGGCAGTATGGAGAGCCCCACAGAACTACACGCCTGGTGAATAGCCTCCTGGAGTTGAGTCTGTGTGGCTCTCTGCGAGGCCCTGAGATGTGTACTCCCATCAAGAGGAGAATCGATCGGCAAGGCATCGATCAGCTCCCTTCCATGCTTAGTGGTAGGCGAAGCATTGAAAGGAGTTACCGCATACACCTGCACGGGAGTCTGTCTCGAAGATGGCGGCGCAGAAAGTCCATGTCCGAAAGATTGACCAGCCGAGGTCCCAACTGCAGGAGGAGCAAGAGACGGCTCTGAGGTATCCATATCATCCCCAGCAGCCCCAGCACCATCATCCCCAGAATCATCAGGGTTCTTCTTCCATAGAGTAGGTGAAAAGTCTAGCTCCGGAACAAAGTCAGTAGGCTCCAAGCGAAAACGGAACTCATATCCTTTCAACTTGACCACCGCATCAGAAGTAAGATAAGCCCCCAACGCGTCCCACTTCTTCTAGAACACAGTAATATCAAACATACCAACCAAAATACGAACCAGTCCCCTCCGCCGCAGGCACAACAAGTCCACATCCAAGGGACTACCCAACAGCGATCCAACAGCCTATAAACCCAAAAATGTCCACAACGAATGAGGGACTCCTTCCACATGCAACCAAACCTGATGTAACTCACACTTATGTGGCACCTCCTGAATCTTGTAAGCCGAGACTGTTAGCTGAGTCTTACCTAAGGGCATAGAGAATTGACTCCCATCCACCCTGTCAAGGTCCTCGAAGGACGGAAAACTAACTAGAAAAGCATTGGATTCATGTGCAAGCGCTTCCCACTTCAACTAAAACTTGACCTGGCATCTCTGAGCAATCTGCTGTTGCACCACCTCAGCAGAAACAGCCTCACCAGTGACCGGAATCAACGCAATATGAGTCTTACTGGTTCCCAAATTGGGGCGAACCACGCTATTCGGGATCTACGCAAACAAAGTCTTGTCGTGTCCTACACCAATCATGTAAGCCTTGGGACGGGATTGCTTCAAAAATGGGCACCTGAGTGTTGGATGGGTCGAGACATCACATATATAATAGTAATGGACAACCTTACAATCCTTGGAAGCATGAGTGTCAACTGCGCACTTCCAGCACCTAACAACCTTCTTGTTTTTCTTTGCCACTGCCCCAGGCCCCGATGTACTCTGAGGCACCACAGAAACATCCGTAACCACCACGGCCTGTTGCTGGCCATGTGCACCCCCTGATCCTAAGGTGGATAAAGTGACGGATTATACGGCATCTGCTGGGGCCCATACTGCTGTCCGAGCAACTATGGCATATGAGGTAGGTATGAGTGTTGCATAAACGGCCCCTTGATATATGCAAGTGCACATATCGATTGTAGCTAGTTTCGAAGTATAGATATCGATCCAACAGGGATCCCAAAGGTAAGTGTTTATGGGTCAAGTCTCTGTCACAGGTCTTCGAGTGAATTGACTGCAAGTGTTGAAATAAGAACGGGGTTTTGATTAAGGGTTATTTATTCATTTGCCACTTGAGGCTTCTATGTACTCAGTTTTCCCACTAGAGCCAAATCGTCCTCAGTTTTACCACTGCCTCGGGCGCATCTGCTCTGGCGAGGCCAAACGGCCAGTTTTGGCCCGATTCCGTCTCGTGCCGTTAGTGGCCGGATGGGTCCAGATCTTACAGGTGAGACCGTGCAACGGTGCTCCCGCCCATTTTCTCGCCCCTTGATCTTACAGGTGGGACCACGAGCACCATCGCCCCATTCTCGCTCTCGATCCACCCCTGCTCCTGCCACCACTAGGGCCACCACCTGCGCCGCTGTGGCCGTCTGGTGTGTCCACCTACTCCACCGCTCGTTCCTCTGACGCCATGTTCTCCACCTCCACTTGCTCCGCCGCCACCTGCTCCGCCGCTGCCGTCTTGAGACGCCATCGATAGGGCGCTTGTTTCCGCCAGTGCCTGCCACTTGCTCGATGAAATGGCGAGCGACGGCGATGACCTTGACGAGGCAGGGATCGGGCCGGAGACCCTCCGCATCCACGACTGGGTTCCCGAGGGGTAATTATTGTTACCGTTGAGCTTATTTGTGCATTGCAATAGTCGATTCCACATGGTTTAATTAGTTTTTTGGTTGATTTTGGTATTGGTGTGTTAATTGTCTCTCCGTTTTTTTTGGGTTAGGATGGAGTTGCGGTTTGCTTTCTTGGTGAACATTAGAAGGGACCGGTATTGATGGGTTCGTAGCATGGAAAACAAAAAAATTTCTACCGCAAGAACGAACAAAACCTAGATCTAATCTAGATAAAAGCCAAGATCTAATTTATTAGACAAGTGCAACGAGATAGATCTGTACTAACCCTTGTAGTTCCCAAAGCCTTGTTCGAGATCGGATATCGTGGTTGATGTAGTCGATCACTTGCCGATCTCAAGATCGAGTAGATGATCCTTCCGGCGCCGCGTTCCGGCAGCGCTTCCGCAGACGGTCACACGTGCGGATTCGAAGCAGACCTTCCTCTCCCCGTTCCAGCGAGCAGCGGAGGTAGTAGATCTTCTCCACGCAATCCCAGCAGCACGACGGCGTGGTGATGGTGGTGGAGTAGAGAATTCTGCAGGGCTTCGCCTAAGCCAGAGCAGATGGAAGGAGGAAGAGAGAGGCGGCTAGGGTTTGGAGTGGAAGGGGGCAAGGAGGGGTGTGGCCTAGGGTTCCCACCCCTAGGCCCACCCCTTAGGGCCGGCGCACTAGGGATCTTGGGGGAGAGTCCTTCCCCCCAAGTTTCCCCTTTAAACTCCCCTTATCTTATCTTATCTTATCTCGGTTTTCAAATAAACTCCAAGATATCTTCTAGAACCTTCCGGAACATTCTGAAACCTTCTAGAATCCCCATACAAACACTCTGGAACATTTCCTAACTTAGAAAATGATCCGCATTATATGAATCTTATTCTCCGGACAATTCTGGATCTCCTCGTGATGTCCCGGATCCAATCCGAGGCTCCGAACAACATTCGGTCTCCAACGCATATTCAATATCTACTTAAAACAACTTCGAACCTTAAGTGTGTCACCCTACGGTTCGTGAATATGTAGACATGATGAAGACACCTCTCCGATCAATAACAATCAGCGGGATCTGGAGATCCATAACGGCTCCCACATACTCAACGATGACTTCGTGATCGATAGAACCTTTGACATACGAAACCAATTCCCTCTGTCACGCGATACTCTACTGATCCGAGGTTTGATCAACGGTATCTCCATACCTAGTTCTACCTTGTTACTGATAAGCACTCTTTACTCGTTCCGTGTTATGCCATCCCTTGTGACCTAGTCACATGCTTGCAAGCTAACTAGATGACATTCCACCGAGAGGGCCCAGAGCATATCTATCCGTCATATGGATGGACAAATCCCAATCTTGGTTCATGCGCTTCAACACATACTTTCAGAATACCCAATGATACCTTTATAACCACCCAGTTACGAAGTGGTGTTTGATGTCATCAAAGTACCCATCCGGTGATGGTGATTAACACAACCTCATGGTCAAAGGTTAGGTTACTATGTATCGAAAGCTTATAGCAATGTGAACTTAATGACTTGATCTTATGCTACGCTTACTATGGGTGTGTGTGTCCATTACATCATTCTCCTAATGATACAACCTTGTTACTAATGACATCCAATGTCCATGATCAGGAAACCATGATCATCAATTAATCAACAAGCTAGTTTAACAAGAGGCTTACTAGGGACTCTTTTATGTTTACAAAACACACATGTATTAGTGTTTCCTTATAATACAATTACAGCATGGGATGCAAACTTTCATCATAAACACAAAGATATAATAATAACCACTTTTATTATTGCCTCTTGGGCATATCTCCAACAGTCTCCCACTTGCACCAGAGTCAATAATCTAGATTACATGGTAATATACCTAACACCCATGGCGTTCTGGTGTTGGTCATGCTTTGCTCTAGGGAGAGGTTTAGTCAACGGATCTGCCACATTCAGATCAGTGTGTACTTTGCAAATCTCTATGTCACCATCTCGGACATACTCGCGAATAGCATGGAAACGTAGCTTGATGTGCTTCAGCATGCTATGTGACCTTGGCTCCTGTGCATTAGCTATGGCACCTGTGTTGTCACAGTAGATGGCCATCGGGTCCAACGCACTAGGAACCACGCCAAGTTCAGTAATGAACTCCTTCATCCATATGTCTTCTTGTGCAGCCTTCGAAGCAGCTATGTATTCCGATTCAGTTGAAGATTTCGCCACAACGCTTTGCTTGGCACTCCTCCAGCTCACTGCAGCACCATTCAAAATAAATACGTATACAGACTGTGATTTCAAGTCATCTGGATTGGTGTTCCAACTAGCATCAGTGTAACTGTTTACAACAAGCTGTTCATCACCTCCATAAGAAAGAACCATATCCTTAGTCCTATTCAGGTACTTAAGGATATTCTTGACCGCTGTCCAGTGCTCCATTCCAGGATCACTTTGATATCTGCTAGTCAAACTAACAACATGTGCTATATCCGGTCTTGTACACAACATGGCATACATGATAGAACCTATGGCTGAGGCATAGGGAACATTATTCATGTTCTCTCTATCTTCTGACGTAGCTGGACTTTGAGTCTTACTCAAGGTCTTACCTGACAACATGGGCACGAACCCTTTCTTGCTCTCTTCCATTCTAAACTTCTTTAGAACTTTGTCCAAGTATGTACTTTGTGAAAGCGCTAGTAGGCGTCTTGATCTATCTCTATAAATCTTGATGCCTAGAATATATGCCGCTTCGCCAAGATCCTTCATTGAAAAACTATTATTCAAATAGGCTTTGACGCTATTAAGAAGTTCTATATCATTCCCAATCAACAATATGTCATCTACACATAGTACTAGGAATGCTGCAGAGCTCCCACTCACTTTCTTGTAAATACAAGCTTCTCCATAAGTTTGTATAAATCCAAATTTTTTGATTACTTTATCAAAACATTGATTCCAACTCCGGGATGCTTGCTTCATTCCATAAATGGAGCGCTGAAGTTTGCATACCTTGTCAGCATCACTAGGATCGACGAAACCCTTGGGTTGTACCATGTACAACTCTTCCTCAATGTCACCATTAAGGAACGCCGTTTTGACATCCATCTGCCATATCTCATAATCGAAATATGCAGCAATTGCTAACAAAATCCTCACAGACTTTAGCTTCGCTACTGGTGAGAAAGTCTCATCATAGTCAACACCTTGAATTTGTCGGAACCCTTTCGCGACAAGTCGAGCTTTATAGACAGTAACATTACCATCAGCATCTGTTTTTCTTTTGAAAATCCATTTGTTCTCGACAGCCTTACGGCCATCCGGTAAGTCCACCAAAGTCCATACTTGGTTTTCGTACATGGATCCCATTTCGGATTTCATGGCTTCTAGCCATTTGTCGGAATCTGGGCTCACCATAGCTTCTTCATACGTCACAGGGTCATCAGTGTTGTCCACTAACATGACGTTCAAGGCAGAGTCATACCACTCAGGAGTGGGATGAACCCTCGTTGACCTGCGAGGTTCAGCAGGAACTTCGTTCGAAGTTTCATGATCACCATCATTAGCTTCCTCTCCAGTTGGTGCAGGCGGCACAAAAACATCTTCCGGTGCTGCGCTACTCTCAACCCCGAGAGAAGGTTCAATAACCTCGTCGAGTTCTACTTTCCTTCCTGTCACTTCTTTCGAGAGAAACTCCTTCTCAAGAAAGGATCCATTCTTGGCAACGAAAACTTTGCCTTCGGATCTATGATAGAAGGTATACCCAATTGTTTCTTTAGGGTATCCTATGAAGACACATTTCTCCGCTTTGGGTTCCAGCTTATCAGGTTGTAACTTCTTTACATATGCTTCGCAACCCCAAACTTTAAGGAACGGCAACTTAGGTTTCTTACCAAACCATAATTCGTACGGTGTCGTTTCAACGGATTTAGATGGTGCCCTATTTAAAGTGAATGCGGCTGTCTCTAATGCATAGCCCCAAAACGATAGTGGTAAATCTATAAGAGACATCATAGACCGAACCATATCTAAGAGAGTTCGATTACGACGTTCGGACACACCATTACGCTGTGGTGTTCCCGGCGGTGTCAACTGCGAAAGTATTCCACATTTCTTTAAATGCATGCCAAACTCATAACTTAGATATTCACCTCCGCGGTCAGAACGCAGAAACTTAATCTTCTTGTTACGATGATTTTCCACTTCACTTTGAAATTCCTTAAACTTCTCGAAAGTTTTGGATTTATGTTTCATAAAGTAGACATACCCATATCTACTTAAGTCATCCGTGAAAGTGAGAACATAACGATATCCACCACGCGATGCTACACTCATTGGACCGCACACATCGGTATGTATTATTTCCAATAAGTCTATAGCTCGCTCCATTATTCCAGAGAATGGAGTCTTAGTCATTTTTCCCATTAGACATGCTTCGCATCTTTCAAGTGATTCAAAATCAAGTGATTCAAGAAGTCCATCAGAATGGAGTTTCTTCATACGCTTCACTCCAATGTGACCAAGACGGCAGTGCCACATGTATGTAGAATTATCATTCAATTTTGTTCGTTTAGCATCTATGTTGTGAACATGTGTATCACTACTATCGAGATTCAGTAAGAATAAACCATTTATCTCAGGTGCATTACCATAAAAGATATTACTCATATAAATCGAGCAACCTTTATTCTCGGACTTAAAAGAGTAACCGTCTCGCAATAAACAAGATCCAGATATAATGTTCATGCTTAACGCAGGCACCAAATAACAATTATTCAAATTTAAAACTAATCACGAAGGTAGATGTAGAGGGAGCGTGCCGACAGCGATCACATCAACCTTGGAGCCATTTCCAACGCGCATCGTCACCTCATCTCTCGCCAGTCTTCGTTTATTCCGCATCTCCTGTTTCGAGTTACAAATATGAGCAACCGAACCAGTATCAAATACCCAGGCACTACTACGATTACTATTAAGATACACATCAATAACATGTATATCGAATATACCTTTCTTCTTGATGTTGCCGTTCTTCAGATCTGCCAGGTACTTGGGGCAGTTGCGCTTCCAGTGACCAGCACCCTTGCAGTAGAAGCATTCAGTTTCAGGCTTAGGACCTGCCTTGGGCTTCTTAGCAGGTGCGGCAGCTTTCTTGCCGTCCTTCTTGAAGTTGCCCTTGTTCTTAGGCTTGCCCTGTTTCTTGAAATTGGTGGTCTTATTGACCATCAACACTTGGTGCTCCTTCTTGATCTCCACTCCAGCAGTTTTCAGCATGGACGATAGTTCAGGCAACGTCTTGTTCATGCAGTGCATATTGTAGTTCATCACAAAGTTCTTATAACTTGGTGGCAGTGATTGGAGGACACGGTGAATCCCTAACTCATTAGGAATCGTTATCCCCAACTCTTGGAGCTTGTTTGCGTGCCCAGACATGGTGAGCACGTGCTCACTAACGGAGCTTCCCTCTTCCATCTTGCAGGTAAAGAACTTTTCAGAGGCCTCATAGCTCTCCACGGCCGCGTGAGTCTCAAAAATGAGCTTGAGCTCCTTAATGATCTCGAACGGGTCGTGGTGCTCAAAGCGCTTCTGAAGCTCCGTTTCTAGACCGTACAGGATGGCACACTGAACTGTGGAGTAGTGATTTTTCCGAGTGGCGTAAACATTTTTTACGTCATCGGTGGCATCTTCTGCAGGTGGGTCACCTAGCGGTGCATCGAGCACATAGGTCATCTGACCAGCCCTGAGGACAATCTTTAGACCACGGAGCCAGTCCGTGAAGTTGCTTCCATTGTTCTTAAGTTTTTCTTTCTCTAGGAACGCATTGAAATTGATGGAGAGGTTCGCCATAATCTACAACAAATTTGCAAGTAGTTTAGACTAAGTTTATGATAAATTGAGTTCAATTTTAATTCTTAAATTAACTAGGTGAACTCCCACTCAAAAAAACATTCCTCACATTGTCTTAGTGATTACACGAACCAAGTCCACTACACCAAGTCCGATCTTCATGAGAGAAGATGTAGTTTCATCGGCGAACAATCTTCATGTTCATCATATCATTCATATGACTCGTGCTCTACCTTTCGGTATTCCGTGTTCCGAGAACATGTCTGTACATGCTAGGCTCGTCAAGATTAACCTTAGTTTCCGCATGTGCAAATCTGGCTTGCACCCGTTGTATGCACACGTAGAATCTATCACACCCGATCATCACGAGATGCTTCGAAACGACGAGTCTTAGCAATGGTGCCAACTAAGGACGAACACTTTTATTACTTGATATTTAGTGAGAGGGATCATCTTATAATGCTACCGTCACGATCTAAGCAATACAAGATGCATAATGGATTAACATCACAGGCAATTCATAATTAGTGTGATATGATATGGCCCTTTCTTCTTATGCCTTTGATCTCCATCTCCAAAGCACGGACATGATCTCCATCATCACCAGCATTGCGTCAAGGTCAGTGGCGCCGCTTCATGGTTGTCCATCATCACAAGCAACTATTACAACTACTTGGAATAACGCTATTACAAGAGGAATAGACACGCAGGTCTTAACAGAATTAAAGACAACCATTAGGCTCCTGCCGGTTGCCATATTACAACAAGGATCGTTGCATACATCAAATATAATCACAATCACATGATGGCCATATCACATCACAAAACCCCCTGCAAAAACAAGTTAGACGCCTCTAATTTTCTTTGCAAGTTTTACGTGGTTTGCGGCTTTCGAATAAGAACGGATCTTACCTACGAAAACTGAACCACAACATTGATACAAGTGCTATCAAGTGGAAAGTGTAGATTTGATCTATACTATGATGGGAGAGACAGACACCCGCAAAGCCGCTTGTGCAAAGAAAGTTGCACGTCAAGCATGGAGCAAGTCTCATGTGCGATGACATGTAATGTTAGCCCGAGCCGCTTCATCCCACCATACCGCAAGATGCAAAGTACACATAGCAAAAGACGGCACGAGCACCAACGCCCACAACACCATTGTGTTCTACTCGTGCAACAGATCTACGCATAGACAAGGCTCTGATACCACTGATGGGTTCGTAGCATGGAAAACAAAAAAATTTCTACCGCAAGAACGAACAAAACCCAGATCTAATCTAGATAAAAGCCAAGATCTAATCTATTAGACAAGTGCAACGAGATAGATCTGTACTAACCCTTGTAGTTTCCAAAGCCTTGTTCGAGATCGGATCTCGTGGTTGATGTAGTCGATCACTTGCCGATCTCAAGATCGAGTAGATGATCCTTCCGGCGCCGCGTTCCGGCAGCGCTTCCGCAGACGGTCACACGTGCGGAGTCGAAGCAGACCTTCCTCTCCCCGCTCCAGCGAGCATCGGAGGTAGTTGATCTTCTCCACGCAATCCCAGCAGCACGACGGCGTGGTGATGGTGGTGGAGTAGAGAATTCTGCAGGGCTTCGCCTAAGCCGGAGCAGATGGAAGGAGGAAGAGAGAGGCGGCTAGGGTTTGGAGTGGAAGGGGGCAAGGAGGGGTGGTGCCTCCACCCCTCTATATATAGAGGGAGGGGTGTGGCCTAGGGTTCCCACCCCTAGGCCCACCCCTTAGGGCCGACGCACTAGGGAGCTTGGGGGGAGAGTCCTTCCCCCCCAAGTTTCCCCTTTAAACTCCCCTTATCTTATCTTATCTTATCTTATCTTATCTCGGTTTTCAAATAAACTCCAAGATATCTTCTAGAACCTTCCGGAACATTCCGAAACCTTCTAGAATCCCCATACAAACACTCTGGAACATTTCCTAACTTAGAAAATGATCCCCATTATATGAATCTTATTCTCCGGACAATTCCGGATCTCCTCGTGATGTCCCGGATCCAATCCGAGGCTCCTAACAAGATTCGGTCTCCAACGCATATTCAATATCTACTTAAAACAACTTCGAACCTTAAGTGTGTCACCCTACGGTTCGTGAATATGTAGACATGATGAAGACACCTCTCCGATCAATAACCATCATCGGGATCTGGAGATCCATAACGGCTCCCACATACTCAACGATGACTTCGTGATCGATAGAACCATTAACATACGAAACCAATTCCCTTTGTCACGCGATACTCTACTTATCCGAGGTTTGATCATCGGTATCTCCATACCTAGTTCTACCTTGTTACTGATAAGCACTCTTTACTCGTTCCGTGTTATGCCATCCCTTATGACCTAGTCACATGCTTGCAAGCTAACTAGATGACATTCCACCGAGAGGGCCCAGAGCATATCTATCCATCATATGGATGGACAAATCCCAATCTTGGTTCATGCGCTTCAACACATACTTTCAGAATACCCAATGATACCTTTATAACCACCCAGTTACGAAGTGGTGTTTGATGTCATCAAAGTACCCATCCGGTGATGGTGATTAACACAACCTCATGGTCGAAGGATTAGGTTACTATGTATCCAAAGCTTATAGCAATGTGAACTTAATGACTTGATCTTATGCTACGCTTACTATGGGTGTGTGTGTCCATTACATCATTCTCCTAATGATACAACCTTGTTACTAATGACATCCAATGTCCATGATCAGGAAACCATGATCATCAATTAATCAACATGCTAGTTTAACAAGAGGCTTACTAGGGACTCTTTTATGTTTACAAAACACACATGTATTAGTGTTTCCTTATAATACAATTACAACATGGGATGCAAACTTTCATCATAAACACAAAGATATAATAATAACCACTTTTATTATTGCCTCTTGGGCATATCTCCAACATCCTCGGCCCCCGGCCCCAGGCGTAGACCGCGACCACGTCGTCGTCCTCGACGCGAACCTGGGACAACTCAGCCCTCATTGCCGCCCTCAAAAACCTCGCGCTTCAGCAAGGTGGCTGGGTCATGGACTCCGGTGCCTCCTCGCACATGACCAACGACGACGGTAACTTGACTCGTTCATCCCCTCTTCGCACTCCACACTTCGTCACCGTCGGTGACGACACCACCATCCCTATTTCTTCTTCTGGTTTCATCTCCTTTCCCACACCCTCTGGCCACGTCTTTAGACTCAACCATGTTCTTCTAGTACCACACATTATTCGCAATTTGCTTTCTGTTCGCAAGTTTGCACGCGATAACATGTGTTCTATTGAGTTTCACGCCTTTGGTTTCTCTGTGAAGGACCTGAAGACCCGTCACGTGATTCTTCGTTCCAATAGTGATGGAGATCTCTACACCTTTCTCGAGAGGAGCATCTTTCGCCGTTCTTCCTCCACCGCCTTCGTCGTCACCGCCACCCCCGATTTATGGCACCAGCGTCTTGGTCACCCTGGTCACGATGCCATGTCAGCTCTTCATCGTCTAGATTTTATCAAGTGTAATGACATTAGTCGTGCTCAGGTGTGTCATGCCTGTCAACTTGGCAAGCACGTCCGTTTACCGTTCAGTCAGTCTACTACAGCGTCTAGTGCCATCTTCGATTTGATACGTTGTGATTTGTGGACATCTCCAATTATTAGTACATTTGGTTTTCGATATTATCTTGTTATTGTCGACGACTTCTCGCACTTTTATTGGTCTTTTCCATTACGTCAAAAGTCTCTTGTGCTGCACGTACTCTCGCAAATTTCTCCGCTTACGCCCGCACGCAGTTTGGTGTCACTATTCGCTCTCTCCAAACAGACAATGGTATCGTGTTCCTCAACAATATTTTTGATACTCTTCTCAACACCCATGGCACCACATTGCTGTTGTCATGCCCATACACTTCCCAGCAAAACGGTAAGGCTGAGCATGCCATACGTACCATTAATGACACTACATGCATCCTTATGTTCCATGCTCACATCCCAGATCATCTCTGGGACGAGGCGCTAGCGACTACCACCTATCTTCTCAACGGCCGTCCTAGTACAGCCACAATCCCAACTTCCCTACACACGTCTCCATGGTGGTCCTCCCTCTTAAACTGATCTTCGTGTCTTCGGTTGCCTTTGTTATCCTAACATCGCGTCCACTGCTCCCCACAAGCTCAATGCACGATCCATGGTATGTGTATTTCTTGGGTACCCCTCCAACCATCGTGGTTATCGCTGTTATAATCCTGTCACTGGAAAATTTCTCGTCTCGCGCCATGTTGTCTTCGATGAGACTGTTTTTGTAGGGGTTTCGCGTATGAAAACAATAAATTTTACCCTAAGCCTCTGAACCCCTTGAAGCTGCCAGGACCTATCTATTAGTAATACAGTAACGGGAGGGGTTTTCGCGAACTTATCCTTGAAGACCGAAAAGCGTTGTCAACGCTCAGGAGAGCATGGTTGATGTAGACGAGCCGAAGCTGACCTCATGGTCGTGATGAAGTCCTTGCGCTCCTTGGCTCCAACGACTTGAGTGCCTCAAGTGCGATACCTCGCGGGGAGTTACACACATCCAGTGTCTGACGATGACTCCCGCTTCCCTAATCCAGCAGCAGTTGCGGAAGTAGAACTCCCGGATCCGAATCCCGCAGCGCGATGGCGCTCCGCGGTGAAGATGTCTCTTGTTCGTGTAGTCCGGACTTGGGACCACGGTCATGAGAGAGAGAGGGGGAGAGAGAAAATATCAACTGGAGGTCCTCCCAAAAGTGAGAAGACCTTTATTGATTATTGGTGTATTTAATTTAGCCAAATACCCCCACTATATATAGGGGGAGGGGAGGTACTACCTCCCTCAAAGTCCCGGGGTGGGACTAAAGGAGAGGGGGGGAGGGGAGGCCGTCGGCCAGCCCCTAGTGGGCTCCGCGCGGGGGGCTAGGCCCAGTCGGCCAGCCCCCTTGCCCATTCTCCCTCTCTCCTTTCCCTAATGGGCCCTCTCCCTTCGGAAATTGGCCCATTAAGCCTTTGACCATTTAAATTGATTTTCTCTTTATTAAATAATTATGCATAAATGATTAAATCAACATTTAACATTCATTAACACATTATTCAATCTCCGTGGCTATGGAACACCTTCCACCTCCACTCCGGACATCCTCGGACTTACTGAAACCCTTCCGGTTTTCTCTCTACTATTCTTCGGCGTTTCCACCGATCCTATAAACACTCTCTAAGCATCATCAAGCTCTTAAGCATGATACCGCACAGTTCGGGAACACTCCAGACATGGTTGGGACACTCCCGCACCAGTGATCGATAGAGGGATCTGGATGGCCATGTGACCCCTGTGCGTTCCACGAAGATCTTTCGTCGTTTGAACTGGGACAATAGTGTCTTATTCCCTTTGTCTCTCGATACTTCCATTGCCCGAGATCTGATCAATGACATCACCATGTCGTGTTCAATCTTGTTACTGAACAATGCTACTTGACTCGTTCCAACAAGTGATATCCCCGTGATCAAATCACACGCTGCGCAGCTATTGGATATAACTTCTTCGAGTGGGACCTTTGAGTATCTTCCCGTCACATGGACGGACAAATCCCGCCCTTGACATATATTGCCTCTACGGTTTCCTCCGAGTACCTGAACACACCTTTATAACCACTGTATTACCGAGTGGAGTTTGATGCTATCTAAGCACTCTCGGGAGACAGTGATTGATATAGCCTCAAGGTCTAAGGAATAGTCTACGAGGATCCATTTCTAATCATCGTAACTTGAACTTCGTGACATGATCGGGTCACGATGTTTAGGTTGGGTATTTGTCACATCCCAAGATTTTCCAAATCTTGTAATGTGAAAAAATAAAGTAAACAAAATAAATTTTTGATGAAAATCAGGGTGAAAAGAAACTTTTGTTCTAAAAGGAAACTTAAAATCCCATCTTGAACAAACTTTGGTTAAGGTTTGAATTCAACAAATCCAAATCAAGTGAAATGCATTACTCAATGAATGTATCTGGAAATTTAAACATTTGGAAAATAAATCCAAAACCCTAAACCCTAATGGAAGAAAATCATTTTCCAAAGTTATCTCCAAATCCATGGATTTGATCCATACCAAAATTGATCAGCAAATATTCACAAAGGATCAAGAAAGACCATAGAAGTTGGTTTCACTCAAATTGGAACCATAAATAAAATCTTATGAATATAATAAGATAAGGAAATTGAATTTCCAAAGCTAATAAAGCCCTTACCAAAAACCCATACCAATTGGTGAACAAATAATCCTAAAGGGATTTAAAAAGATAAATATTTAATAAACGGAAAATAAAAGTATTTTATTACTACTTTGAAATCTTTTTATAAAAGGTTTTGGTTCTCAAAATGAAAAGAAATATTTTAAATAAAGATTATTTTATAAAGCCAAATTAAACCTTGGCCAAGACTTTGAAACAAAAGGTTTTGCTTTGATTAAAATAGTAGAGGTTTATTTTAAAATAAAATAAAAAGGATTTAAATATCCAAGTTTTTATTAATAAAAGTTTTACTATTTCCAAAAACATCAAAACTTATTTATTCTTTTAAAATAAGTTTTCCAAGTATTTTGTTTTCTCAAATAAAACCTACTGAAGTGTTTTGGTTTTATTTTATATTTTCAAAATAAAGATTTAATAAAACAAATCCTATATGGAATATTAACTAAGGTCCATTTTATTTAATTATTAATGGAGCCTAAAATAAAAGGTTATTTTGTTTTAAACAAGTTCCAAGTATTCTTTATTTTCAAATAAAACCCACTGATTTGGTTTTGAAAATATTTGGATTTCAAATAGAGTTTTAAAATAAATTAAACCCTATTTTGAAATTAATAACTAAGGTCTATTTATTTAATTATTAATAGATCTTAAAACAATAAAAATTATTTTGTTTTGGACTTTGTTTTGTGTTTTAAATAGAACTAAAAATTTTACAAAGTTTGGTGGTGGTTTTGATTTGAATTGATGTTTGAAATTATTATTAAAACTTATTTGGTTTAAAACTAGGGCCTTTTGATTTATTTAAAAGACCACAAAAAGAATAAATTTTTATTTAAAAATTGATTTCAGAATGTGCTAATAATCAGTATTTTAAGCCTCACAAATTTTGGCAGATGTTTGAAATTCAAAAGTTGTTTGAATTGTTCAAACAAAATCAAAACAGAATAAAGGAAACAGAAAAAGAAAAAAATGAATCAGATCAAAAAAAAGGGAAGAAACCAGCCCAACCCGCTAAGCCCAACCCAGCCACTGCTCCTCTCACGCAGAAAAACGATTCGAACCAACTAACAAACCCACAGCGACACTGACCAGTGGACCCTCCCTCTCCTTTCTTTTCCCGCTGACGATTGGACCCCACTATCCCTGTTCATCGTCCACACCCGCGCGACCAGTTCTTTCCTCCCTCATCGCTGTTTCCTGCTGTGATTCCGCGGATTCAATACGCCATAATGCTGCGCCTTTACCTCGCCTTGACCACGCAGTCTTAAACGCCCATGTCTCCCCTATATTTCCCCTCTGACACCCCGCGCTGGCACGCCTTAGACCTCCCCAATTTCCTCCCCGAGCACCCTCTGTTCCGACGAAGTCCGGTGCCGATTCCGGCGACTCGACACCGCCCCGAGCCTCCCTGAGCACGCTGGCACCTTCCCCACTCCCACACGCATCTCCCAGTGCTTTTTCGTTCAACCGCGGGCGCCCTAGAGCGTCGGCTACATCAAGCTTCTGAGCGCCGCCATCTACTGCCGTACTCCGTCGAGTTTCTCCGGTAAGTCCAGGCCGCCCCTCTTCACCTCTTTCACGCACACAGCACCTCCGTGATCTCCAGCGTCTAACCCTACCCTCGGTTGTTCTTCTCGTGACCTCTAGCGACGACTCCGACCACGACAGAGACCACCCGACGGCGCGTCTACTCCGGCGAAACCTCCCTGGTAAACCAAACCGCCCCAAACCCTCTCATTGACACTCCCTTACTCCCCATGCTCATACGCACCTAATGCTACCTTCCAATTGTCTCAGCGCGACCTGCAACTCTGTCCACGACAACCTCCAGAGGCACCCGCCGTTCGCAACAGCTCTGGCGAGCAATCCCTGACAGCACCGTGCGCCCCTTGGACTATCACGACCACGTTGAGAACCAGCATTCCACGGCGATCACTGTGAGCATCTCCCTACCATCCCTAGCTTCCTGTATCGCCGGCAACCTCGCCGCCAGAGCGTCGCCGCCGCGCGCAGCCGTCGAGCGCCGCCAGACTTTGGCAAGCATGTTATTAACCGTAGGATCTGGATCTGACGGATACGATAGAACGTTAGCGAAGGGGTAAGTGATGATCCTGTGCCGCACGATCTAATTAGATCCAACGCACCTCGTTGCTGATCCGGCCGAACCGGTACCAGCCAGTCGTTTTACGCCACGTGGTCAGTTTTGGTTTAAAAACAGATTTGAAAACAGAATTATTTGTGAATTTCAAACCCTTGTAACTTTGGATCCACACGCCCAAAAATTACAAATTTCATGTCGTTGGATTCAGGAGAACAAGACCTAGCCAACCATGCCCTTAGTTTAGCAAATAGTATCTGTTAGTTTGCTTGTTTTTGCAGATTCTTTTGTGAGCTTGTTTAGAGTATAAAAATTGTTTAAAAATGATTTTAGGGTTAAAACTTTTGCAAAATGGATCTTTGTGACCTTACTGACCCTAGGAACCAACCCATAGTTTGGAAAATGGATTTGGTAAAGTTTAGGATGGAAAACTTGATTTAGCCCATTTCTAGCCAAATGGAAATAAAGATTTTGGTTATGAAAATACTTTTATAAAGAAAACTTTGGGAAAATATTTTGGACCAAACCTACTGACCCTAGGAAACACTTTGTGGACTCAAAAATGTATTTGGTGAAACAAAATAATGACTCTTTGATTTAAAACCATTTCTAGTCAAATAGAAGTGTGGTTTATTTATTAAAAATGATTTTGGAAGAAAACCTTTGTAAAATTTTTTGTTTTAAACTCTCTGACCCCAAACATCAAGTTTTGTGGTTGAAAACATATTTTGTGAACCCTAGAGATTAATGCCTTAGTAAAAATATTTCTACACCACATAAAATGATACTTTGTTTTGAAAATGGTTTTACAGTGAAACCTTTTGCAAATGATTTTGCCACTTGACAAAATGACCATTAGATGTACCCAAATGTCTATGACCCACTAGGAACCACTTTTTCAAACAAAACAAAGCTTGGCATGCTTGCATGCATTTCTTTGACTTTGTCATTTTATGTGTTGTTTTGCATGATTGGTAGATTGAGTTTGTGCCTTGCTTGATTGTTTTGTAGTGACTTGAAGAGTGTGATTGTTGCAAGGACAAGGAGTGAACCCATACTCTACCAAAAAGGCAAGTGATGCTTCATACTTTCTATCCCATTATTTTCACTATGCATTCGTGCTTTCTCTAAGTAAAACTTGCATGGATTTTATTTAGCTAAGTATAGACCTTGCTATAGGAAAACCTAGTAGATGAACCCTTAGTAGGATTTCCCTAAGTTAAGAATCCTATTACTATCAAGCTTAGCCTAGATAATAGAAACCATGGGTGGAATATATATTCACGCTATGGAAAAATATTCTAAGTCTGAGGACTTGTGTTTTGTTTAATAAAACAACTAAGTGAATGAATCACCTGGGTGGAATGGAAGGAATGGTATGTGTTGAGTGGTTCACAAGGCCATGGACTTGGCTGGTGTATCTCACTTGTGGATGGCCACCCAGGAATAAAGAGATTTGAGATGTCAAATGTTGAGAAGCTTCAAGTGCAACCACTTGGCAATATGGGCTCTGCCATGATCATATAGGTTGCAAGAACTTAGCCAAATGGACAGTGGGTGGTAGTGTTTGATAGGTGGGAACGCGTCCATGTTGGTCTAAGGGAAGGCTTCTGAAAGATCTTGTCTTGGGAAACCAAGTCTTGTGGGGAAAGTGCACCACCTCTGCAGAGTGTAAAATCTAAGTACTTAGCCATGTCCCTGGAAAAGGACAATTTGAGCATCAAGACATGGAAGCTATCAAGAATCTCCTCATCCCAATTTCTAAGTTAAAATCTTGTGGTTTGAACAAGGGTTGTTTGAAATCTTCAATCTTTGATGGAGAGATGCCTTGGTAAAAGGATCTTCAAATCTTTGATTGGGAAAAATGATTTTGCCAAGCAAAACTTAATATTTTCAAATGTTAAGGAAAAATCTATTTTGAGCAATGCAAGCCTCAACTCCACTTAGCCAAGTGCATATAGATGTTAGACTCCACTATACTACCATAGTATCACTTGCCAATACAATTCAAATGTATTGACCCTTGTGGCTGTAACTTGTAATGTTGCAGGTTTGATTGATTTTAGTGAAGATTGACTGATTAGGATTACAAAGTCTACAACCAACATCTGCCTGTGGCACTTTGAAGATGAAGGACCCCATGCTTATAGTTATTCAGCTGCAATGTAATGTAATAGCCAAATGAGCTATGTAAGATGTAATAAAACTATGTTATTCCTGGTTATAAAGTTATATTATGACCTTTGTTTCTTGATATTACATCTTAACTGTGGATGCTAGCTATTGATCCAAGGACTAGCATTGTAAACACAGGGGATTCTACCTTACCTTATATTTTAACAAGGTTGAGTCAGATCCTAACCCTACAAGATGGTATCAGAATATTGTGTTGCCTGTAGGATTTGTAAACCTAGGATTGGACAAAAACCCTTAGAAAAATAGGAGTTGCATTTTGTTCCAAAAACTATTTACAAAAACACTTGTAAACTCTTTCCTCAACCATTTTGGTTTCAACTCTACATCTCTTCTACTTCAACATGATGGAAAAGCCTACCCCATGACCAAAGACTTCACCATGTGCAAAGGACTCCATCAACTCTAATGACTTCAACTTCTTCAACTCTAATGACTTCAACATCTTCAGCATATTCACCAAGGACTTACAATCTTGGATACCACTAAGGACTACAAGTGAGACAAGGACATCTTGCTCAAGATTTAGAGACTAAGGGAATGCGAAAGTTAGAAGAAGCCCACACCACTTGAAGTTTTGTGATCAAGGAGTTTTCCCAAAGAAACCATGATCTCATACAAGAAGAATCAACCAAGAAGGAAGGAAAGATCCCAAGTGAACCATATAGATGGACCACCATATTAAGTATAGATCAAACCCACCAACTTATGTGGTGAAACAAAAATATTTTTGTTGCCTAAAGTTATGCTTGAAAACTTTGTTGTTTGAGTGGAATGTTTGATTGAGATTGCTTGCACATTGCTTGTGTGAATTGTGATGTGTGTGAATAGAATTATTCCTTAGAAATAATTTGCCTACTCTAATCCCAATCCAACCCAAACAGATGACTACTCCAAAGGACTCCAACATCAAAGTTGATGACACCAACACCAACCAAGCTGACAGAATGAAAGAGCTCATAGCAACCCAACACCAGTTGAACCAACTAATAGCTCAGTTCATAGCCAACAATAGTGATAAAGATCCAGCACTGCAAAAGTTTTTGGAAGAACAATCCCAGCTGATGCTTAAGGTGACTAATCAAATGATCAACATGGAAGAAAACTATCCCAACAGAGTGTATGACAACAAGGATGACAAGAATATTATTCTAGATGGAGCACCAGCTTGCATTATTTGTGGAGACAAGGATCATGAAGATCAATGCCCTAAGTGTGAAGAAAATCATCCTGTTGGACTATGTCCCACCTCTCAAGCTACCTGTTACCTTTGTGAAGGAAGCGACCATGTCCCTATCCAATGCCCTATCTACTCCATGGTAGAACAAAGGAAACAAGAAGGATCCAAGTCTACCAAAGGAAAAGGACCACTTATACCTCTAAACAAGACAACCCAATTCAAAGGATCAAAGAAGCTCAAGAAACCAAGACCGGACATGCACCTTGTGCAATGTCGTAAATGTAAGGAAATGGGACACTTCTCCAGTGAGTGCCCATAGAACCAGAAAAATAAGGGAATTGCCCAAGTGATGTGCAAAAACTGCAAAGATCTAGGCCACTATGTAGCAACTTGTCCACAAGAGCAACGTAAAGAACTCAAGGACATCCACTGTTTCAACTGCAAGAATCCAGGACACTACGCAAGCAATTGTCCAGAAAAGATGAAGAACAAGTTGAACAAGCCTATGGAGAAACTCAACCTTGGCCCATGAGTCAAGTATGGAAACAAAGGACACTATGCAGATGTTTGCCCAGAGAAGTTTCCCCAGGATCCCAAGAAGGACAATGTGTAATTTTTGTTTGAAATTTTTTAAGGGTGGTAGTACCCTAGATGCTTTGAGCCAACTTGTAACCCCTAGCCTCCCCAAATCTCGGAACGAGATTTATTTTAAGGGTGGTAGCCTATCACATCCCAAGATTTTCCAAATCTTGTAATGTGAAAAAATAAAGTAAACAAAATAAATTTTTGATGAAAATCAGGGTGAAAAGAAACTTTTGTTCTAAAAGGAAACTTAAAATCCCATCTTGAACAAACTTTGGTTAAGATTTGAATTCAACAAATCCAAATCAAGTGAAATGCATTCCTCAATGAATGTATCTGGAAATTTAAACATTTGGAAAATAAATCCAAAACCCTAAACCCTAATGGAAGAAAATCATCTTCCAAAGTTATCTCCAAATCCATGGATTTGATCCATACCAAAATTGATCAGCAAATATTCACAAAGGATCAAGAAAGACCATAGAAGTTGGTTTCACTCAAATTGGAACCATAAATAAAATCATATGAATATAATAAGATAAGGAAATTGAATTTCCAAAGCTAATAAAGCCCTTACCAAAAACCCATACCAATTGGTGAACAAATAATCCTAAAGGGATTTAAAAAGATAAATATTTAATAAAGGGAAAATAAAAGTATTTTATTACTACTTTGAAATCTTTTTATAAAAGGTTTTGGTTATCAAAATGAAAAGAAATATTTTAAATAAAGATTATTTTATAAAGCCAAATTAAACCTTGGCCAAGACTTTGAAACAAAAGGTTTTGCTTTGATTAAAATAGTAGAGGTTTATTTTAAAATAAAATAAAAAGGATTTAAATATCCAAGTTTTTATTAATAAAAGTTTTACTCTTTCGAAAAACATCAAAACTTATTTATTCTTTTAAAATAAGTTTTCCAAGTATTTTGTTTTCTCAAATAAAACCTACTGAAGTGTTTTGGTTTTATTTTATATTTTCAAAATAAAGATTTAATAAAACAAATCCTATATGGAATATTAACTAAGGTCCATTTTATTTAATTATTAATGGAGCCTAAAATAAAAGGTTATTTTGTTTTAAACAAGTTCCAAGTATTCTTTATTTTCAAATAAAACCCACTGATTTGGTTTTGAAAATATTTGGATTTCAAGTAGAGTTTTAAAATAAATTAAACCCTATTTTGAAATTAATAACTAAGGTCTATTTATTTAATTATTAATAGATCTTAAAAGAATAAAAATTATTTTGTTTTGGACTTTGTTTTGTGTTTTAAACAGAACTAAAAATTTTACAAAGTTTGGTGGTGGTTTTGATTTGAATTGATGTTTGAAATTATTATTAAAACTTATTTGGTTTAAAACTAGGGCCTTTTGATTTATTTAAAAGACCCCAAAAAGAATAAAGTTTTATTCAAAAATTGATTTCAGAATGTGCTAATAATCAGTATTTTAAGCCTCACAAATTTTGGCAGATGTTTGAAATTCAAAAGTTGTTTGAATTGTTCAAACAAAATCAAAATAGAATAAAGGAAACAGAAAAAGAAAAAAATGAATCAGATCAAAAAAAAAAGAGAAGAAACCAGCCCAGCCCACTAAGCCCAACCCAGCCACTGCTCCTCTCGCGCAGAAAAACGATTCGAACCAACTAACAAACCCACAGCGACACTGACCAGTGGACCCTCCCTCTCCTTTCTTTTCCCGCTGACGATTGGACCCCACTATCCCTGTTCATCGTCCACACCCGCGCGACCAGTTCTTTCCTCCCTCGTCGCCGTTTCCTGCTGTGATTCCGCGGATTCAATACGCCATTATGCCGCGCCTTTACCTCGCCTTGACCACGCAGTCTTAAACGCCCATGTCTCCCCTATATTTCCCCTCTGACACCCCGCGCTGGCACGCCTTAGACCTTCCCAATTTCCTCCCCGAGCATCCTCTGTTCCGACAAAGTCCGGTGCCGATTCCGGCGACTCGACACCGCCCCGAGCCTCCCTGAGCACGCTGGCAGCTTCCCCACTCCCAGACGCATCTCCCAGTGCTTTTCGTTCAACTGCGGGCGCCCCAGAGCGTCGGCTACATCAAGCTTCTGAGCGCCGCCGTCTACTGCCGTACTCCGTCGAGTTCCTCCGGTAAGTCCAGGCCGTCCCTCTTCACCTCGTTCACGCACACAGCACGTCCGTGATCTCCTGCGTCTAACCCTACCCTCGGTTGTTCTTCTCGTGACCTCTAGCGACGACTCCGACCACGACAGAGACCACCCGACGGCGCGTCTACTCCGGCGAAACCTCCCTGGTAAACCAAACCGCCCCAAACCCTCTCATTGACACTCCCTTACTCCCCATGCTCATACGCACCTAATACTACCTTCCAATTGTCTCAGCGCGACCTGCAACTCTGTCCACGACAACCTCCAGAGGCACCCGCCGTTCGCAACAGCTCCAGCGAGCAATCCCTGACAGCACCGTGCGCCCCTTGGACTATCACGACCACGTTGAGCACCAGCATTCCACGGCGATCACTGTGAGCATCTCCCTACCTTTCCTAGCTTCCTGTATCGCCGGCAACCTCGCCGCCAGAGCGCCGCCGCCGCGGGCAGCCGTCGAGCGCCGCCAGACTTTGG
Organism: Avena sativa; assembly: GCA_916181665.1. NCBI lineage: Eukaryota > Viridiplantae > Streptophyta > Magnoliopsida > Poales > Poaceae > Avena > Avena sativa. Next base: position 579,886,871 of record OV702287.1, read on the forward strand.
CAAGCGTATTATTAACCGTAGGATCTGGATCTGACGGATACGATAGAACGTTAGCGAAGGGGTAAGTGATGATCCTGTGCCGCACGATCTAATTAGATCCAACGCACCTCGTTGCTGATCCGGCCGAACCGGTACCAGCCAGTCGTTTTACGCCACGTGGTCAGTTTTGGTGTAAAAACAGATTTGAAAATAGAATTATTTGTGAATTTCAAACCCTTGTAACTTTGGATCCACACGTCCAAAAATTACAAATTTCATGTCGTTGGATTCAGGAGAACAAGACCTAGCCAACCATGCCCTTAGTTTAGCAAATAGTATCTGTTAGTTTGCTTGTTTTTGCAGATTCTTTTGTGAGCTTGTTTAGAGTATAAAAATTGTTTAAAAATGATTTTAGGGTTAAAACTTTTGCAAAATGGATTGTTGTGACCTTACTGACCCTAGGAACCAACCCATAGTTTGGAAAATGGATGGTAAAGTTTAGGATGGAAAACTTGATTTAGCCCATTTCTAGCCAAATGGAAATAAAGATTTTGGTTATGAAAATACTTTTATAACGAAAACTTTGGGAAAATATTTTGGACCAAACCTACTGACCCTAGGAAACACTTTGTGGACTCAAAAATGTATTTGGTGAAACAAAATAATGACTCTTTGATTTAAAACCATTTCTAGTCAAATAGAAGTGTGGTTTATTTATTAAAAATGATTTTGGAAGAAAACCTTTGGAAAATGTTTTGTTTTAAACTCTCTGACCCCAAACATCAAGTTTTGTGGTTGAAAACATATTTTGTGAACCCTAGAGATTAATGCCTTAGTAAAAATATTTCTACACCACATAAAATGATACTTTGTTTTGAAAATGGTTTTACAGTGAAACCTTTTGCAAATGATTTTGCCACTTGACAAAATGACCATTAGATGTACCCAAATGTCTATGACCCACTAGGAACCACTTTTTCAAACAAAACAAAGCTTGGCATGCTTGCATGCATTTCTTTGACTTTGTCATTTTATGTGTTGTTTTGCTTGATTGGTAGATTGAGTTTGTGCCTTGCTTGATTGTTTTGTAGTGACTTGAAGAGTGTGATTGTTGCAAGGACAAGGAGTGAACCCATACTCTACCAAAAAGGCAAGTGATGCTTCATACTTTCTATCCCATTATTTTCACTATGCATTAGTGCTTTCTCTAAGTAAAACTTGCATGGATTTTATTTATCTAAGTATAGACCTTGCTATAGGAAAACCTAGTAGATGAACCCTTAGTAGGATTTTCCTAAGTTAAGAATCCTATTACTATCAAGCTTAGCCTAGCTAATAGAAAACATGGGTGGAATATATATTCACGCTATGGAAAAATATTCTAAGTCTGAGGACTTGTGTTTTGTTTAATAAAACAACTAAGTGAATGAATCACCTGGGTGGAATGGAAGGAATGGTATGTGTTGAGTGGTTCACAAGTCCATGGACTTGGCTTGTGTATCTCACTTGTGGATGGCCACCCAGGAATAAAGAGATTTGAGATGTCAAATGTTGAGAAGCTACAATGCAACCACTTGGCAATATGGGCTCTGCCATGATCATATAGGTTGCAAGAACTTAGCCAAATGGACAGTGGGTGGTAGTGTTTGATAGGTGGGAACGTGTCCATGTTGGTCTAAGGGAAGGCTTCTGAAAGATCTTGTCTTGGGAAACCAAGTCTTGTGGGGAAAGTGCACCACCTCTGCAGAGTGTAAAATCTAAGTACTTAGCCATGTCCCTGGAAAAGGACAATTTGAGCATCAAGACATGGAAGCTATCAAGAATCTCCTCATCCCAATTTCTAAGTTAAAATCTTTTGGTTTGAACAAGGGTTTTTTGAAATCTTCAATCTTTGATGGAGAGATGCCTTGGTAAAAGTATCTTCAAATCTTTGATTGGGAAAAATTATTTTGCCAAGCAAAACTTAATATTTTCAAATGTTAAGGAAAAATCTATTTTGAGCAATGCAAGCCTCAACTCCACTTAGCCAAGTGCATATAGATGTTAGACTCCACTATACTACCATAGTATCACTTGCCAATACAATTCAAATGTATTGACCCTTGTGGTTGTAACTTGTAATGTTGCAGGTTTGATTGATTTTAGTGAAGATTGACTGATTAGGATTACAAAGTCTACAACCAGCATATGCCTGTGGCACTTTGAAGATGAAGGACCCCATGCTTATAGTTATTCCGCTGCAATGTAATGTAATAGCCAAATGAGCTATGTAAGATGTAATAAAACTATGTTATTCCTGGTTATAAAGTTATATTATGACCTTTGTTTCTTGATATTACATCTTAACTGTGGATGCTAGCTATTGATCCAGGGACTAGCATTGTAAACATAGGGGATTCTACCTTACCTTATATTTTAACAAGGTTGAGTCAGATCCTAACCCTACAAGATGGTATCAGAGCATTGTGTTGCCTGTAGGATTTGTAAACCTAGGATTGGACAAAAACCCTTAGAAAAATAGGAGTTGCATTTTGTTCCAAAAACTATTTACAAAAACACTTGTAAACTCTTTCCTCAACCATTTTGGTTTCAACTCTACATCTCTTCTACTTCAACTTGATGGAAAAGCCTACCCCATGACCAAAGACTTCACCATGTGCAAAGGACTCCATCAACTCTAATGACTTCAACTTCTTCAACTCTAATGACTTCAACATCTTCAGCATATTCACCAAGGACTTACAATCTTGGATACCACTAAGGACTACAAGTGAGACAAGGACATCTTGCTCAAGATTTAGAGACTAAGGGAATGAAAAAGTTAGAAGAAGCCCACACCACTTGAAGTTTTGTGATCAAGGAGTTTTCCCAAAGAAACCATGATCTCATACAAGAAGAATCAACCAAGAAGGAAGGAAAGATCCCAAGTGAACCATATAGATGGACCACCATATTAAGTATAGATCAAACCCACCAACTTATGTGGTGAAACAAAAATATTTTTGTTGCCTAAAGTTATGCTTGAAAACTTTGTTGTTTGAGTGGAATGTTTGATTGAGATTGCTTGCACATTGCTTGTGTGAATTGTGATGTGTGTGAATAGAATTATTCCTTAGAAATAATTTGCCTACTCTAATCCCAATCCAACCCAAACAGATGACTACTCCAAAGGACTCCAACATCAAAGTTGATGACACCAACACCAACCAAGCTGACAGCATGAAAGAGCTCATAGCAACCCAACACCAGTTGAACCAACTAATAGCTCAGTTCATAGCCAGCAATAGTGATAAAGATCCAGCACTGCAAAAGTTTTTGGAAGAACAATCCCAGCTGATGCTTAAGGTGACTAATCAAATGATCAACATGGAAGAAAACTATCCCAACAGAGTGTATGACAACAAGGATGACAAGAATATTATTCTAGATGGAGCACCAGCTTGCATTATTTGTGGAGACAAGGATCATACTTTCAAGGATCATGAAGATCAATGCCCTAAGTGTGAAGAAAATCATCCTGTTGGACTATGTCCCACCTCTCAAGCTACCTGTTACCTTTGTGAAGGAAGCGACCATGTCCCTATCCAATGCCCTATCTACTCCATGGTAGAACAAAGGAAACAAGAAGGATCCAAGTCTACCAAAGGAAAAGGACCACTTATACCTCTAAACAAGACAACCCAATTCAAAGGATCAAAGAAGCTCAAGAAACCAAGACCGGACATGCACCTTGTGCAATGTCGTAAATGTAAGGAAATGGGACACTTCTCCAGTGAGTGCCCAGAGAACCAGAAAAATAAGGGAATTGCCCAAGTGATGTGCAAAAACTGCAAAGAGCTAGGCCACTATGTAGCAACTTGTCCACAAGAGCAACGTAAAGAACTCAAGGACATCCATTGTTTCAACTGCAAGAATCCAGAACACTACGCAAGCAATTGTCCAGAAAAGATGAAGAACAAGTTGAACAAGCCTATGGAGAAACTCAACCTTGGCCCATGAGTCAAGTATGGAAACAAAGGACACTATGCAGATGTTTGCCCAGAGAAGTTTCCCCAGGATCCCAAGAAGGACAATGTGTAATTTTTGTTTGAAAATTTTTAAGGGTGGTAGTACCCTAGATGCTTTGAGCCAACTTGTAACCCCTAGCCTCCCCAAATCTCGGGACGAGATTTATTTTAAGGGTGGTAGCCTGTCACATCCCAAGATTTTCCAAATCTTGTAATGTGAAAAAATAAAGTAAACAAAATAAATTTTTGATGAAAATCAGGGTGAAAAGAAACTTTTGTTCTAAAAGGAAACTTAAAATCCCATCTTGAACAAACTTTGGTTAAAATTTGAATTCAACAAATCCAAATCAAGTGAAATGCATTCCTCAATGAATGTATCTGGAAATTTAAACATTTGGCAAATAAATCCAAAACCCTAAACCCTAATGGAAGAAAATCATTTTCCAAAGTTATCTCCAAATCCATGGATTTGATCCATACCAAAATTGATCAGCAAATATTCACAAAGGATCAAGAAAGACCATAGAAGTTGGTTTCACTCAAATTGGAACCATAAATAAAATCATATGAATATAATAAGATAAGGAAATTGAATTTCCAAAGCTAATAAAGCCCTTACCAAAAACCCATACCAATTGGTGAACAAATAATCCTAAAGGGATTTAAAAAGATAAATATTTAATAAAGGGAAAATAAAAGTATTTTATTACTACTTTGAAATCTTTTTATAAAAGGTTTTGGTTCTCAAAATGAAAAGAAATATTTTAAATAAAGATTATTTTATAAAGCCAAATTAAACCTTGGCCAAGACTTTGAAACAAAAGGTTTTGCTTTGATTAAAATAGTAGAGGTTTATTTTAAAATAAAATAAAAAGGATTTAAATATCCAAGTTTTTATTAATAAAAGTTTTACTCTTTCCAAAAACATCAAAACTTATTTATTCTTTTAAAATAAGTTTTCCAAGTATTTTGTTTTCTCAAATAAAACCTACTGAAGTGTTTTGGTTTTATTTTATATTTTCAAAATAAAGATTTAATAAAACAAATCCTATATGGAATATTAACTAAGGTCCATTTTATTTAATTATTAATGGAGCCTAAAATAAAAGGTTATTTTGTTTTAAACAAGTTCCAAGTATTCTTTATTTTCAAATAAAACCCACTGATTTGGTTTTGAAAATATTTGGATTTCAAATAGAGTTTTAAAATAAATTAAACCCTATTTTGAAATTAATAACTAAGGTCTATTTATTTAATTATTAATAGATCTTAAAAGAATAAAAATTATTTTGTTTTGGACTTTGTTTTGTGTTTTAAACAGAACTAAAAATTTTACAAAGTTTGGTGGTGGTTTTGATTTGAATTGATGTTTGAAATTATTATTAAAACTTATTTGGTTTAAAACTAGGGACTTTTGATTTATTTAAAAGACCCCGAAAAGAATAAAGTTTTATTCAAAAATTGATTTCAGAATGTGCCAATAATCAGTATTTTAAGCCTCACAAATTTTGGCAGATGTTTGAAATTCAAAAGTTGTTTGAATTGTTCAAACAAAATCAAAATAGAATAAAGGAAACAGAAAAAGAAAAAATGAATCAGATCAAAAAAAAGAGAGAAGAAACCAGCCCAGCCCACTAAGCCCAACCCAGCCACTGCTCCTCTCGCGCAGAAAAACGATTTGAACCAACTAACAAACCCACAGCGACACTGACCAGTGGACCCTCCCTCTCCTTTCTTTTCCCGCTGACGATTGGACCCCACTATCCCTGTTCATCGTCCACACCCGCGCGACCAGTTCTTTCCTCCCTCGTCGCCGTTTCCTGCTGTGATTCCGTGGATTCAATACGCCATAATGCCGCGCCTTTACCTCGCCTTGACCACGCATTCTTAAACGCCCATGTCTCCCCTATATTTCCCCTCTGACACCCCGCGCTGGCACGCCTTAGACCTCCCCATTTTCCTCCCCGAGCACCCTCTGTTCCGACGAAGTCCGGTGCCGATTCTGGCGACTCGACACCGCCCCGAGCCTCCCTGAGCACGCTGGCAGCTTCCCCACTCCCAGACGGATCTCCCAGTGCTTTTCGTTCAACCGCGGGCGCCCCAGAGCGTCGGCTACATCAAGCTTCTGAGCGCCGCCGTCTACTGCCGTACTCCGTCGAGTTCCTCCGGTAAGTCGAGGCCGCCCCTCTTCACCTCGTTCACGCACACAGCACCTCCGTGATCTCCTGCGTCTAACCCTACCCTCGGTTGTTCTTCTCGTGACCTCTAGCGACGACTCTGACCACGACAGAGACCACCCGACGGCGCGTCTACTCCGGCGAAACCTCCCTGATAAACCAAACCGCCCCAAACCCTCTCATTGACACTCCCTTACTCCCCATGCTCATACGCACCTAATGCTACCTTCCAATTGTCTCATCGCGACCTGCAACTCTGTCCACGACAACCTCCAGAGGCACCCGCCGTTCGCAACAGCTCCGGCGAGCAATCCCTGACAACACCGTGCGCCCCTTGGACTATCACGACCATGTTGAGCACCAGCATTTCACGGCGATCACTGTGAGCATCTCCCTACCTTCCCTAGCTTCCTGTATCACTTGCAACCTCGCCGCCAGAGCGCCTCCGCCGCGCGCAGCCGTCGAGCGCCGCCAGACTTTGGCAAGCGTGTTATTAACCGTAGGATCTGGATCTGACGGATACGATAGAACGTTAGCGAAGGGGTAAGTGATGATCCTGTGCCACACGATCTAATTAGATCCAACGCACCTCGTTGCTGATCCGGCCGAACCGGTACCAGCCAGTCTTTTTACGCCACGTGGTCAGTTTTGGTGTAAAAACAGATTTGAAAATAGAATTATTTGTGAATTTCAAACCCTTGTAACTTTGGATCCACACGTCCAAAAATTACAAATTTCATGTCGTTGGATTCAGGAGAACAAGACCTAGCCAACCATGCCCTTAGTTTAGCAAATAGTATCTGTTAGTTTGCTTGTTTTTGCAGATTCTTTTGTGAGCTTGTTTAGAGTATAAAAATTGTTTAAAAATGATTTTAGGGTTAAAACTTTTGCAAAATGGATTGTTGTGACCTTACTGACCCTAGGAACCAACCCATAGTTTGGAAAATGGATTTGGTAAAGTTTAGGATGGAAAACTTGATTTAGCCCATTTCTAGCCAAATGGAAATAAAGATTTTGGTTATGAAAATACTTTTATAAAGAAAACTTTGGGAAAATATTTTGGACCAAACCTACTGACCCTAGGAAACACTTTGTGGACTCAAAAATGTATTTGGTGAAACAAAATAATGACTCTTTGATTTAAAACCATTTCTAGTCAAATAGAAGTGTGGTTTATTTATTAAAAATGATTTTGGAAGAAAACCTTTGGAAAATGTTTTGTTTTAAACTCTCTGACCCCAAACATCAAGTTTTGTGGTTGAAAACATATTTTGTGAACCCTAGAGATTAATGCCTTAGTAAAAATATTTCTACACCACATAAAATGATACTTTGTTTTGAAAATGGTTTACAGTGAAACCTTTTGCAAATGATTTTGCCACTTGACAAAATGACCATTAGATGTACCCAAATGTCTATGACCCACTAGGAACCACTTTTTCAAACAAAACAAAGCTTGGCATGCTTGCATGCATTTCTTTGACTTTGTCATTTTATGTGTTGTTTTGCTTGATTGGTAGATTGAGTTTGTGCCTTGCTTGATTGTTTTGTAGTGACTTGAAGAGTGTGATTGTTGCAAGGACAAGGAGTGTACCCATACTCTACCAAAAAGGCAAGTGATGCTTCATACTTTCTATCCCATTATTTTCACTATGCATTAGTGCTTTCTCTAAGTAAAACTTGCATGGATTTTATTTAGCTAAGTATAGACCTTGCTATAGGAAAACCTAGTAGATGAACCCTTAGTAGGATTTTCCTAAGTTAAGAATCCTATTACTATCAAGCTTAGCCTAGCTAATAGAAAACATGGGTGGAATATATATTCACGCTATGGAAAAATATTCTAAGTCTGAGGACTTGTGTTTTGTTTAATAAAACAACTAAGTGAATGAATCACCTGGGTGGAATGGAAGGAATGGTATGTGTTGAGTGGTTCAAAAGGCCATGGACTTGGCTGGTGTATCTCACTTGTGGATGGCCACCTAGGAATAAAGAGATTTGAGATGTCAAATGTTGAGAAGCTTCAAGTGCAACCACTTGGCAATATGGGCTCTGCCATGATAATATAGGTTGCAAGAACTTAGCCAAATGGACAGTGGGTGGTAGTGTTTGATAGGTGGGAACGCGTCCATGTTGGTCTAAGGGAAGGCTTCTGAAAGATCTTGTCTTGGGAAACCAAGTCTTGTGGGGAAAGTGCACCACCTCTGCAGAGTGTAAAATCTAAGTACTTAGACATGTCCCTGGAAAAGGACAATTTGAGCATCAAGACATGGAAGCTATCAAGAATCTCCTCATCCCAATTTCTAAGTTAAAATCTTGTGGTTTGAACAAGGGTTGTTTGAAATCTTCAATCTTTGATGGAGAGATGCCTTGGTAAAAGGATCTTCAAATCTTTGATTGGGAAAAATGATTTTGCCAAGCAAAACTTAATATTTTCAAATGTTAAGGAAAAATCTATTTTGAGCAATGCAAGCCTCAACTCCACTTAGCCAAGTGCATATAGATGTTAGACTCCACTATACTACCATAGTATCACTTGCCAATACAATTCAAATGCATTGACCCTTGTGGCTGTAACTTGTAATGTTGCAGGTTTGATTGATTTTAGTGAAGATTGACTGATTAGGATTACAAAGTCTACAACCAACATCTGCCTGTGGCACTTTGAAGATGAAGGACCCCATGCTTATAGTTATTCCGCTGCAATGTAATGTAATAGCCAAATGAGCTATGTAAGATGTAATAAAACTATGTTATTCCTGGTTATAAAGTTATATTATGACCTTTTTTTCTTGATATTACATCTTAACTGTGGATGCTAGCTATTGATCCAGGGACTAGCATTGTAAACACAAGGGATTCTACCTTACCTTATAGTTTAACAAGGTTGAGTCAGATCCTAACCCTACAGTATTGGTTCATCATCTCATTCTCAGAATGAGATGACTCCATTTCCAAATGGCATAAATGCCACATGATCAGGAAACATGATCATCTGTTGACCAATGAACTAGTGACTAGAGTTTCACTTGGAACCCCTGGTTGTTTGTATATCACATGTGTATTGATGTTTCCACTCAATACAGTTATAGCATGATATAAAACTTAATCATAAACTATATGAAATATGATAATAGTCCTTACTACTATTTGTCTCTAGGGCATATTTCCAACAGTCTCCCACTTGCACTAGAGTACAAATACACTAGCTGCATTTGTTCTTAATCATTGGCACCATATATCCGGTACCCTGAAGATGCTTGCTCATGGAAGAGGTTGAGTCTTGGGTCTGTACTTTACAGTCCCAAATCCTTTGCAACTTACTAATGTCACCTTGATTGACATTAATACTTTATCATCACATGATAGCATCTGTGTGTATGCATCATCGCTATGGCAGCAGAAAGAGGCCTGATTCCAGGAGCCTATAGTGACTTTAGATCAACCTCAAGGGCTTTATCATGGGCACTGTGCCCTGGGACACATCATTCTACGTTTAAAAGCGAACTAGCCCCGCCATAACATTATACAACACTTTAGATGGTACCCTTATCTATTATTATAAATGTATTCATCAAAACACTAGTGCACTCTGTGCAACTTTCGATGTGTTTGTTCACCTCGCTTCCTACTTGACTTTAATCGGTATTTACAGGAGTTTCCAACATATTCCCTTATAACATAACCCTTTATGTTCTAAGATATGTCATCCTTTATGGATTTGGAAAACATGTCTGCAGTTCTCTACTAGACACTGCGGACAAACTCAGCTCAACGTTCCATGATTTAAAACTTGATCACTTTTAAACGTTATTTATTTGGATCACATATTATGCTAAGTTATCATCATGGTTTACTAAGATAGAACCTATGTCTCAACATAGTGGATGACGATCATCCTTTTCTTTCTTTCAACCATTGATGTTAAGCTTAATGCTATTCCTAATTTGAGTTATTAAGGACCAGTTCCTTAATCAACTTCTATTCTGAAACCCTTTTTAGAATCTCTTAAGCAATACTACATAATATCATAATACACCTATTATCAACTTCTACATCTTATATATCATTATTTATAAGTATTTGCGCTTTCATTCTCAACATACTTAAGAATTACTCTTACAAGCTCCCACTCAAAAATATGTCATTCACATATTGTTTTAGGAAGACTATCATAGCTCCCACTCAATTTTATGCAAATTGCATATCTACTCTCTATTTTGAATGACTTCAAAATCCTTTGATCAAATATCAAACTTGGAGATTTACTATGAGATACTAGTACTATTACTAGTTTTAAGTACACTAGACATTTGGCACACATGAATCAAATTCATTTGAATTTGTCCAATACTTGATAAATTGTGCTTTTGTCATTCACCCCCTTTTCCATTATGGCTTTGCAGTCATTTGGGAAAATCCAAGTAACCCCTTTTACTTGTGAGATTCAGCAACGAATTGCTTTCTAATCTCAAGGGAATTTTGCTTTTAGGATTTCTCATAATTCTAGTTTACCATTATTTCCTTAGTAGTTCGTAGGTATGTCATATTCCAAGGATCATGAAAAATGATTCACAAATGTGTCCATACAAGATATGGGTTACATTTTGAATCCTACTTCATGTAGTGAAAACACTAGTAGGGAAAACACAATGATCAATATCATTGATTCTTTCCTTCTGTCAAGAGAATCATTCAGGAACGTTGTCCGTTGTGCTTCTAAACACTATGATGCAGGATTTTGAATCCTCATCGTGTTTTACACTATTTTTCCATTTGCTCCATAATTGAGAAACATCACTAGAAGTGAGCTTTCTCAAGAATGCACCAAAATCCAAGCAGTATGAATCTTGCTTTCCTTTTGGTTTCAGCTATGGGTTTCGTATTCAAACTTTCCAATGAATACTCTACAAGGACTTATTCGCTATTGTTTTGGTGATATCGAATAACCCCGAAACTTTCACGAATTCAAATTGTTCACTACATTCTAATTGAGTGCTAACTATCTCTAACTAATGGTCTCTACATCTACACTATAATGATTTATTTGGTGCCTCCTATTGACCCACTTTGATATCTAATATCACATTGTGATGCTTTGTATTTTGACGTTTCAAAACGCTTTGCATTTCACAATTCCTTTTTATGCCAATCTTATAAAGTTGAATTTCATTACTCTTGATCAAATCATAGTAATTAGATTCTCTTTTATCTTTATACCCTCTGTTGATGAAACACTTTGATCAAATCAAATAGTTTCATATTCATGTTTCCTTTGGTAAACTTCTTTGCACATTTAAACAATCATACAATGATAATTACCATTTTCGTTAAAACGCAATACATCGAATATGTATTTACTTTTAACAATTCATCAAACACTTTGTATCCAAGTAATACACGGTGTTAGATTATTTTGCCGAACTTAGGCATGATTTATATGTGATAAGAAATCGAATGACTTTCACATATTATCATTATAACTTTGAATTTAAACAATGGTTTTCATTCATTAATGAAATATCATTTTAGTTGGGTATTTTTAAACAAGGCATTTTAATGTTTTACAAATGTTCATGCATTATCAATTAGTTTCAAACAACAAGGATAATTCACATATAATCAAACAAGATATGAACACAAATAGAAATCATTCATAAAAGTGGAACAACCGTTTGGTACAAGCTCATATGAATTACCGTCTCATGAAGTGTGAGACACACTAATGAAGTTCACAATCTCTTGATTACAATAATCATCCTAAATATAAACTAAGTGATAAATGTCGAGGGAGAGTGTTGCTGGCGCGTGGTTGACGTGGGAGCTTCTTCTTCTTCAGTCCCCGACAAATGCGCCAGAAAATAGCTTGATGTCTACGCACTTCTATTCTTATAGACAGTTGTTGGGCCTCCAAGTGCAGAGGTTTGTAGAACAACAACAAGTCTTCCCTTAAGTGGATCACCCAAGGTTTATCGAACTCAGGGAGGAAGTGGTCAAAGGTATCCCCTCTCAAGCAACCCTGCAATCAAGATACTAGAAGTCTCTTGTGTGTCCCCAACACACCCAATACACTTGTCATGTGTATAGGTGCACTAGTTCGGCGAAGAGATAGTGAAATACAAGTGGTATGGATAATTATAAGTGGTAACGGTGATAGAAAATAGCTTGATGGCATGGAAAATACTAAAGTAAAAATGAAATAAAGATAGAAGCAAGCAAACATGTAACAGATCTAATTGCAAATGGTGTATCAATGCTTAGGAACAAGGCCTAGGGATCATACTTTCACTAGTGAACACTCTCATATAAATATCTTCTCTTTTTGCGACTACTCTTAACTACCCTTCGGTTGGACACTCTAATCAATGGTAGGGCTATAACAGCACACCTCAAAGTAAGCCTTTCCCCTCTAGATAACCCCACACTGTCACCTTGAGCACTAGATGGGTCCAACAAACACCACAATTTCATAAAGACATCCAACTCCAAATATAACTCATAACAAGTATTTGTACTCTCTAGCCTAAGTGCCACCATGGTGTGCACACTGTCAACTTCACACACATGGGGAGAGCAGAGATCTATTAAAGCACTTGAGTAGCAAGGTAGATCTATAGATTACAAGCTCATGATCTCAATAAGATCATGCATAGAGAGATATGAACACATAGCTACCGGTAGAACCCTTAGCCTCGAGAGAAAACTACTCCCTCCTCATCATGGGAATCAACAATGGTGATTGAGATGGTGGTGGAGATCGATGGAGATGGCTCCGGGGGCACTTTCCCATCCCGGCAGGGTGCCGGAAGAGAGACTTTCTATCCCCCGAATCTCCCCTTCGGTGGCGGCGGCGCAGCGAAACTTTTCGTGGATTTATGATTGACCATCTAGGGTTTTTGCCTCGGGAGGAATATATAGGCGAAGGAGGCAAGGTCGGTGGCCAGCCACGGGGCCCACACCATGCCCTGGCACGGCCTGGGGGTACCCGCGCCTAGGAGGGGTGTGGCCACCCTGTGGCCCCTCTCCTACTCTCCTTCTGGCTCCATGAGTCTTCCGGGAAAATAGGAACTTTGGCTTTTGTCCCGTCCAATTCTGAGAATATTCATTTTCTGACTTTCCTGGAACCAAAAACAGCAGAAACAGGCAACTGACACTGTGGCTCTTGTTAATAGGTTAGTCCAAAAAATCATATGAAAAGTACTCCAAAGTGTGGACAAAACATAAGAAAGTAGATAAAACCAAGCATGGAACATCAAAAATTATAGATGCATTTGCAATGTATCAAGTGTTGTCAGCCATCATCATCATGCTTGCCATCAACACGCAATGTCACCTCCTCTCCAGCAAGCACCACTCATGCAGAAGGACCTGTTTTCAGCAAAACAGAACAAGTATCAGATATACTTAACACTCCAAATGTGTTTGCAAGATAATAACATTTATAAAACTGGATATCAAATATATACCTTTGTCATCGATGACCTCTCTGGTGATTGGTTCAACCTTTACGTTCTTGAAACGTAATATGAACTCATGGAAATCCAATGTTTCCGTATCACCACTCTTGATGCTACTCCGGACATGTCCTTCGTAGCTGGGAGGCAACGATCGAAGCAGTACGCCTATCGCAAATGGATCAGCCATCCAATAATCCACGAAGTGGACCAGTCTCATGTGTGCATCAAGCATGCGCTCCAAGTGACCCTTCAGACATGTATGCTCCTCCATCTGTATAGAAAGGAACTCTCCAAGAAGCTAGTGCTTCCACATGCGCACATGGACTATGAACTCTTCTCTCAGCTGATCCACCATTGAATATGGATCAAGATCACCCATGAGCGGATGTAGTTCATCCGCCATCCCGTAACGCATTATTATCTGAATGTAGGTGGACATCTCTTGACGATAGTAGCGGTCTGCCAGCTCTTGTGGGGTCTCATAGTAGTCTGGCTCAGTCAAATCCATTGTGCGGCGTATGTAGTCTACCACATGATTCCTAGTAAGGAGATCATTCAGGCGCACAAGCTAACTAGGGAAGTTGGATCCATCAAGTCTAAGTTTATCACCCTTTACCCAATCCTCAATGACAAAGTAAGATTCACGGTGAGCCATCTACATTTACAATTGCAAAAGGAATTTAGCTAAGTTTATAATTAAATGAGTTGATAACAACTCCACTCAGAAACACCTATCCCCAGAAGGGTTCCTAGTGATAACACGGCCCCTATCAGCCACATCTCCCCTGATCATCACGGCCATCAATGTGGGTTCAAGGGTGGACACTAAACGTCGGTCACATCATTCATGCGACTCGTGCTTGATCTTTCGACCATCCGTGTTCTGAGGCCATGTCTGTACATGCTAGGCTCGCCAACTCAACCTTAGTGTATTTGCTGTGCAACATGATTTACACCCACTGTATGCGAACGTAGATATGTCTGACACCCGATCATCACGGCCTGCCTCATACCGAAGAACTTTCTTGGTGGTGCACACTAAGGGGGAACACAATCGTTGGTAATTTTAACAAGGATCATATTATTAGGCTACTATCGAGTATCTAATACTAGCACACAATAAGTTATACAAACAATAACATTGAATGTAAATGCGATGTGATATGGCCCTTCACGTCGTGATCTCCATCCGTCGTCACTAGGTTCCGGCGCCGTAGACACCAGGGTACCGGTGTCATTCCGACGTGGTAGTCCGTCACCTCCGTGACTATCTACTACTACGTAACAGAAGGTAATCACTTTACCTTTGCCACAACCATATCAAAAAGCAACGCCCCCCTGCAAAACAAAGTTAGACGACTCTACTTTATGTTTGCATGTTTTACGTGGCTGAATGGGCTTTCGTACAAGAACCATTCTTACCTACGAGCTTTCAGCACAACGCTGATCAAGTAGTTGTCTCTACTACACCCCTTTCGGGGCCCTACGTTGCAAATGGTATACCAACTAATGCGAGAGAGACTGGCACCCCCCTACGCCACTTTATAGGGTACAAGTCGTATGTCAATGATACGTCCAAAACGGATCTACTTTCCCGAACACTGTCGCTATTGTTTCTCCTCTAAACTTGTGTGATTTGGATACAACTAACACAGACTGATGCTTATTTCAGCAGAATTGCCTTGGTGTCTACTTTTTGTGCAGAAAATCAACTATCAGGAAAAATCTCGGAAAATATGCCAAAAATTCTATTTCACCAGAAGACTCCGGGAGCCAGAATACGAGACGGAGGAGGGCTAGGCCCAGGCAACACCACCTGGCCGCGCAGGCTATCCCAGGCCACGCCAGGGGATGGTGTGGCTGCCCTAGGCACCCCCTCGGTCTCCCTCTTCGACTATAAGAAGCCTTCTGACCTAAAAACTCTAGGGGGTTTGACGTTTTTCCAGAAGGAGTTCCGCTCCGCCGCCACCACCAGATTCCACGAAACAGCACCACAAACTCCATTCTGGCACCCTGCCGGGACGGGGAATTGGAGGAGATCATCGCCATCATCATCACCATCGCTTCTCCATTGACCATCCATGTTTCCCCCATCTATGAGTGAGTAATCCCCCGCTGTAGGCTATGGGGATGGTAGGGATTGGATGAGATCGTTCATGTAATGGCCTCAGATTGTTAGGGCATGGTGCCTAGTATCTTCTATTAGTGCTTTATGACTTTGTTGTGACTTGTTATGCTTAATGCTTGTCACTAGGGCCCGAGTGCCATGATTTCAGATCTGAACATGTTATTGATTCATTATGATAGTATTGTTTTTGGTCTGACCTGAAAGATGTATACACACGTTGTTGTCCGGAACCAATGGCCCCGAAGTGACAGAAATCGGGATAACCGGAGGGAATGGCTTTGATGTGAGGATCACATGTGTTCATGGAGTGTTAATGCTTTGCTCCGGTGCTCTATTAAAAGGAGCACCTTAATTGCTAGTAGTTCCCTAGAGGCCCCTGCTGCAAACGGGCTGGCAGGACAAAAGATGTTGTGCAAGTTCTCATTGCGAGAACGTATGACTATATATGGAACACATGCCTAGGATTGTCTGGTGGTGGAAACATGGATGGTTGATGGAGAAGCGATGGTGATGATGATGGCGATGATCTCCTCCAATTCCCCGTCCCGGCAGGGTGCCAGAACGGAGTTTATGGTGCTGTTTCGTGGAATCTGGTGGTGGCGGCGGAGCGGAACTCCTTCTGGAAAAACGTCGAACCCCCCGAAGTTTTTAGGTCAGAAGGCTCCTTATAGGCGAAGAGAGAGGCCGAGGGGGTGTCTGGGGGGCCCACACCACCCCCTGGCATGGCCTGGCCTGGCCCGCGCTAGCAGGTGGTGTGGCCACCCCCTGGCTCTTTGCCGTCTCGTATTCTGGCTCCTGGAGTCTTCGGGTGAAATAGGATTTTTGGCGTATTTTCCGGGATTTTTCCTGATAGTTGATTTTCTGCACAAAAAGTAGACACCAAGGCAATTCTACTGAAAACAGCGTCAGTCCGCATTAGTTGTATCCAAATCACACAAGTTTAGAGGAGAAACAATAGCAAAAGTGTTCGGGAAAGTAGATACGTTTTGGACGTATCAACTCCCCCCAAGCTTAGCTTATTGCTTGTCCTCAAGCAATTCAGTTGAAAAGTGAGTGTGATAAAAGAACTTTCACGAACACATTTGCTTCATATGATGTAAATATTCTCAGCAATGTGATCAACTACTTGGAAAAATCATAATAAAGAGTATGCAACCAAGTCTACTTAATAGTCTCTGCAACCTATGAAGAGATTCCAACTCAAGAATAATAAGTAGCATGAGGCACAAACATAAGCAACATTACAATGCTCATAGAAAGGTACGATAGAGTGGTATCTCGCTTGCCTTTGATTATGAATGCCAAGGCACCTCTGAAGTTCAAGTGGTGACTAGAAGTAAAGATATCAATAATACAAGCATCAAAGTCATAACACAAATAATCAAGTAATGGAACAAACATAAAGAATGACAACTAAGCTCTCAAGAAGGTGCTCAAAGAATATGTGGAGACTCAACAAGTAGAAGAAAAGGTTTTGAATAATTTGAAAGGCTTCCAAATGCTGAAAGTATGGTACTTGTTAACTTTGAGCTCTCATTGCCCCTATCATAAGCATCTTTAATGTGGTTAAGGTGAAAGTGACACAACTAAGAGGATATGCTTGACAAGTTATAAATCGAAGTTTCATGCCCCTTACTTATGAAGACCGATCCTCATGCTACTCAATTTCAGTCACAAGTAAGCTCTTGCCATTGTAAGTATATACGTATCATAGAGAACCTCCAACGGGGTACCCCTTGCACATGACATGGGAGCTGTCCCATAATCAAAATAACAAGGCAAGCAGACAATGAGCATCTCGACGATCTTTTTATTTACTATGTGCATAGATTTTTATTGAGGATGCTTCATAGAATGCTCATTATGGTTATGCTGCAAGCTTCCACCATGATTAGGCATGGCTTAGGCTAGCGGCCCAGGCGTTTCTCTAACATACATACAAACTCCATGATCTTACAAGTTCCACTTTTATTTCACACCGCCGGGATCCATAAGCAAACTAACATGATATCAACTAGGTACAAAGTACCTATGAAGTGTTGAAAGCGGTCCCCATGATACATGGTTCTGCTAACTTCAACTCATAAAGCGCAAGCATATGCGCAACAAAGAAGGATGCAATGGTTCAGGTTTATTAAGTGCAAGAAAATAAAGTGTGCCATCAAGTTTGTGAGAGATTTACTAACTAACTTTCTCATAACAAGCAAACATTTTTATTCAGAAGAAAACAAGGCATATTGAATATGCACGGAGGTAGCAAATGATGCTAATGGGTAGGTATGGTGGACACTTTGGAAATATTTGGTTTAGGGAGTTGGGAACTTGAGTAAAACATACTCAGAAAAAGTGAAGGCTAGCAATAGTAAGGGAGCGAGAAACGAGAGAGAAATAGCTGTCATTATCATGCTTGCAACAAAACATGACTACTCATGGCATGAAAGTGATTCAAGATCCTCAAGGCAAAATAATTCATCGAGGCTTAACTGATTATTACAGTCATGTGCATGCGTGAGCATGTGCCAAGTCAATCAAATGAAACATTCAGAGGAGGATACCATGGTGTCATACCAATTTATGAATAGAGCAATGCAAGAAAACATTCATAATACATGCTACAAACTATTAGCGAGCTGGAGCTAATCATAAGAAAGCAAGAACTACTAAGCATCCAAAGATAACATACACCCTACTTGAACGGACTAAGCAAGCTCACAATGATGAGTATATGTACAAAATGAAAACAAATATAGTTCGTTACCAGCCTCTTACCATGCCTCAAGTTGTCATTGATCCTCATTATTGCTCTTCACTTGTGTGGCTTGAATAATAATATGAAACCAATATCCACTGAGAACTGCCGAACCCTGTAGCAAACTCGCAAAAACCAAAGAAGAACGACAAATATTTTTGGTGTTTTCGATTTTTAAACAACAACCAAAAGGGAAAAACAAGCAAAGCAAAATCTTTTTGGGTTTTTCGAATAGTTCAAACAAAGAAAAAGGGAAAAGAAAACCAAGGCAAAAAGAAGAAGCAAACCAAATAGAAACAACAGAAATATTTTTGGTCTTTTTTTGTTTTAAAAAAAAAGCAAAAGCAAAGAAGAACGAAAACTAAAAAGAGAACGAAAACATGAATATACAAAGTACTGACGCAACATGATATGGAGATGAGTGCGGTGTCGGCGTACCTCCTCCCAAGCTTAGGCTTTTGGCCTAAGTGGGTATCAATCCATGTATGAATAGGGACTCCAAGCGGGCGGATTTTGGTAAGAATGGTCATAGCTGGGCCCATGAGAGGAAGAAGAAGCTCCCCAATCATAAGCGGGCTGCTGATATGAAGACTCTCCCTCATTCGAGGGCTGGACCGAATCATCCGTGACCTCCCATCTAGTGTCTTGCTCATGTTGGGAGAGCTCTCCCCAAGTACGTGTCAAGCTCCTCCTCAGTGAGGGACCATCCTTTCCTGTTATCAAGGTTAAACAAAACAGGTGCAGGCAAAAGAACAACACGCTCGGACTTGCTCTTTCTCCAACCAGCTTTGAGAAAGGTTATTTCATAAGATAACTGATGTGCTCGTCGTTCGACGTAGAGATCGTTGGGAACCCCAAGAGGAAGGTATGATGAGCACAGCAGTAAGTTTTCCCTGAGTTATGAAACCAAGGTTTAATTGAACAGTAGGAGCAAGGAAACACCCCAAAGGTGTTACTAGCTGAGCTTTGGCAGCGCGCACCACCGGTGCTAGTAGCAACGTGGAGACCTGCACAACACAACCACAGAACTTTGTCCCCAACTTGCGATGAGGTTGTCAATCTCACCGTGTTTTGCGGAAAACATAGGATTAAACGTATCGAATGGAAAGAAGTAAAAGTTTGCAGAAAGTAAACACAAAGCAGAAAACAGTTTATAGATTGTATGTAAAAGACAAGGACCGGGATCCATAGTTCAGTAGAGGTGTCTCTCCTTAGATAACATGCTGGGTGAACAAATTACAGCGGGGCAATTGACAAACACCGTGAAAGCAATACATGCATATACTAATCATCTTGACTCCTTTGAGACTTGATTGGGCATTACAACATAATACATAGACCGCCATCCAACTGCATCTATGACTATTAATCCACCTTCAGGTTATCATCCGAACCCCCTCCAGTATTAAGTTGCAAGCAACAGATTATTGCTTTACAAACTGCGTGTAAAGTAAACAATACGATTGTTCTATGAACAAAGGATTGTTGTTTTCTCCCTAGTAGCAACAGCACATCTAGTACCTTAGAGATTTCTGTCACTTCCCCAGATTACCAGAGTCATGAACCCACTATCGAGCCTAAATACTAACTCTTGGAGTTGCTAGCATCTACTTGGCCAAGATAGCTACTAACAACGGAAACCATGCAAGATCACAAATAACAAAGACATGATAGAATCAATTATCAATCTGAAATAGCATCTCAATATCCATCGGATCCCCGCAAACACAACATGTATGGATACAAATAGATGATCTTGATCATGAACGGAGCTCACAAGATCTAAACATGAAAGCACAAAGGAGGAGAACCAGCCATCTAGCTACTACATGGATCCGTAGTACAAGGATGAACTACTCACGCATCACACCGGAGGCTTGCATGGTGATGAAGAAGGCCTCTAGGGTGAATTCGCCTCTCTGGCAGGGTGCCGGGAAGAGCTTCAGATCCCTCCCGATCTAGGGATGGAGATGACGGCGGCTACAGACTCTTTCGTGGATTTTTGATCGGGTACTTAGAGTTTTCGTCCCGCGGGCAATATATAGGCGGAAGGAGAGGTCGAAGGGGTGCCGGGAGCGGCCACACCACCCCCTGGTGCGGGCCAGGCCTGGCCGCGTGGCCAGGTGGTGTGGTGGCTCCCTGGCCCTTCCCCGTCTCGTATTCTGGCACTTGATCCCTTCCGGAAAAATAGGCACTTTGGCTTTTGTCCTGTCCAATTCCGAGAATATTCATTTTCTGACTTTCCTGGAACCAAAAACAGCAGAAAACAGGCAGCTGGCACTGTGGCTCTTGTTAATAGATTAGTCCAAGAAATCGTATGAAAAGTACTCCAAAGTTGGAACAAAACACAAGAAAGTGGATAATACTAAGCATGGAACATCAAAAATTATAGATACATTTGCAATGTATCAATAACTCACTCATACTAGCCCACGAGGAAACAAATTTATGCTGTATCATGGAATTAAGATCAAGCCTCTCTATGGGAAACTGTAGGTCTAGATGATGAGGCACTAAACCATGCAATGCTAGTAAACGAGAAGCAATAAGGCCTCCACAGATTCCACCTTTCTCACGGTTAGCAGCAAGGCGGAAAGCTATCAAAGCACCTAAGTTGTAAGACCTATCTCGTTTAAGAGTAGTAGAGATACATGCTAGATCAAACGAAGATAACCTATTTGGCAGTTTTCCTAGCAAGAACGCACTTGGAAATAAAGTAGGCAAAGTAGCGAATGGAGGGAAGATGAATGTTATGGATTTTTCCATTCTCCTTCGAGAAGCTACTCCCTTGGAAAATTTCTGCGTATAAATCCATGAGCGGTTCAGGTCTCTCCTTAATCTTTCTACATGATCCCCATTGAGGTACCTTAATAGCTGCGCAAAAATCATAAAGAGAAAGGTCGACAACTATATTGTAAATTTTGTAATGGACCATGGGATTAGGCAAAGAGTGACTAAATTGGAAGTCCTGCACCACAAACATGGTTAGCTTCACAAGTTGACAAGGTTCATCTTCCAAAAAGTGCCCTAACCCTGCATTAGAAACCAAAGTGTGGAAATCTTGTAGAATCCCTATAGCTCTCATGAACTCAGAGCATGGGTAAATGGAAAGAAAAACTTCCTCCTCCCGGTGGACCTTCGTGACCTCAGGCACCCAAAGCTCAAGTTGGTTTAGGTGGTGTTCACTCATCTTCTATTCTGAAATTTAAACACCTATTAAACAAGCGATTGCAAAGTAAATATAATAAAGCATTCTACTCATAGGGACTTGCAAGAGGCCTAAACATGCATCAAAACTATATCTCTAAGAATCAAACAAGCTGACAAGCTCTCATAACCAGTCACCTACAACAGCAAAATACTCAACGTATAATCCACTAAACACAAATCTACTTGGACAAGGGGAGGAGTCACATACCAGGGAACAACTGCTCCAAATTTCAGCAAGAAAGATGGGTTGAGCAAGGAGATCAAAAAATCGAGAGCAAGCACAACAAGAACGCGATTTTGAGATATGAACTGGAGCTTACTCAGGAGAGAGAAGAAAGTGCCAGGTGAGAGAGTTAGTGGGAGGCCAGGGGTGGCCCACACCAGGGCATGGCGCCACCCATGGCTGGCCGCGCCACCATGTGGTGTGCCTGCCTGGTGGACCCCCTGGTACCTCCCAGGTACTCCTCTGCCCCTTTTTTCACGTAAAAATTTAATATGAATTTTCCGGAATTTTTCGAGACACTTTATTTTTTGGCATTTTTCAGAAATAGAAGAATGATTTTTCTGACAGACAGACTTTTTTTTTCTTTTGGAAACATGATGCAAAGACAAAACAAGGCTAGAACTACAGAAGTTCTAGCATGCAAGCAACTAACAACACAAAGAAAACGAAACAAAAACAAAAACTAAAATGCAAAGGATAGAAATAAACGGAGATAATCATAATGAAAACATTGTTTTGTTCAATGGAATCCTTTTGTTAACAAGGTTGATCAAGTCTTGTTACCAAAAAAATTGCATATGAGACAAAACTTTGTACTCCACTAATGATTATGTTACCTTAACCTTGATAGCAATGGTCCCAATCATAATAGTTTCAAATTTTTCTCTTGGTATGGGACAATATATTTCTCCAACTTGAATGCCTTCAACATGTTCAATTGAATTCAAACCATAAGTCCTTTCAATCTTCTTGGGGAAATAGACAGTATGTTCCTTTTCATTAACATTGAAGGTCACCTTTCCTTCATTACAATTAATAATAGCTCCTGCAGTATTAAGAAAAGGTCTCCCAAGAATAATAGACATATTATCATCTTCAGGCATCTCAAGCACAACAAAATCAGTTAATATCAAGCAATTGTGAGCCACCTGAACAGGGACATCCTCACATATATCCACAGGAATAGTGGTAGATTTATCAGCCATTTGCAAAGATATATCAGTTGGTATTAATTTTTCAAGTTGAACCCTCTTATAGAGAGAGAAAGGCATAGCACTAACTACAACTCCCAAATCACACAAAGCAGTTCTAACATAATTGTTCTTAATAGAGCAAGGGATAGTTGGAATCCCTGGGTCTCCAAGTTTCATAGGAACCTTACCATTGAAGGAATAATTAGCAAGCAAAGTAGACATTTCTTCATTAGGGATCTTTCTTTTATTCGAGACAATGTCCTTCATATACTTTGAGTAAGGAGGCAATTTAATAGCATCAGTCAAAGGAATTTGCAAGAATAAAGGCTTCATCCACTCACAAAACTTATTATAGTGTTCATCTTCCTTTGACTTGTGTTTCTTATTAGGGAAATGCATAGGTTTTTGGACCCAAGGTTCTCTTTCACTACCATGTTTCTTAGCAATAAAATCTTCTTTGGTGTATTTAGTATTCTTAGTGTGGTTTTCAGGTTCTTCTTCAACTTTTTCTTCATTAGGAACAACATTTTCTTCATTACCACTTTCAGTTTCAGCATCAGAGATAGATATACTATTAGGATCTATAGCAGGTTCAGAGGTTTCTACAACAGTTTTATGTTTCTTTTTCCTTTTCTTACGAGTAGAACCACTATTTTCAGCTTATTGAGAATCCTGCTCAATTCTTTTGGGATGCCCCTCATGATATAGAGGATCCTGGGTAGCAGCACCACTTCTAGTTCTAATTTCATAAGCATGTTTTTCTTTAGCAGCATTAACTAGCAAGTCGTTTTGCACTTTAACGAGTTGATCTATTTGAAATTGAACCATTTGAAAGTGTTTAACAATCATTTTAACATCATTAGAGGTTCTTTCCACAATATCTTTCAACTCAACAATAGATCTAGTGTTTTCCATTAGATGATTTTGCACCCTTTTATTAAAGTTATCTTGCTTAACAATAAAGATATCAAATTATTCTAAGCATTGATCAGGAGGTTTAGAGTAAGGGATATCACCTTCATCAAAGTGTTGGAGAGAGTGTACCTCAATAGTGGATGAGTAGGGAATAGGCTTGCATAATTCTTCTATAGGAGGTAAATTCGTGACATCTGCAGCTTTAATTCCCTTCTCCTTAAGACATTTCTTAGCTTCCTTCATCACTTCATCATTTAATTCAATAACTCCCCTCTTCTTTGATGTTGGAATAGGCACCAGAATAGAAGGTTCATGTACAATTACTTCATGTATAGCTTGTTCAGGAGAAGTCCAATCTTCATAATTCTTACTTATTTTAGCCATTAATTCCTCGGCTTCCTTAGGAGTCCTATTCCTGAAAACACAATCAGCACAACTATCTATGTATATCCTAGATTCCTCGGTTAGTCCATTATAAAATATATCAAGAAGCTCATTCTTAGGTAATGGACTTCCACCCTGTGCATGAATCAAAGCACAAAACCTTGCCCAAGATTCGGGCAATACCTCTTTTTCTCCCTGTTTAAAATCAAAAAGTTCCTGCAAAATAGCATGTCTGGCACTGGGAGGAAAATACTTCTGCAGGAAAGTACAAATCAAGCACTCAGGGCTATCAATAGATCCAGGAGGTAAATTACTAAACCAAGTTTTAGCTTCTCCTTTCAGTGAAAATGGAAAATCTTAGCAACAAAGTAAGTACGCATCTTAATATCATCGGAAAACAAGCCACTCATGGTAGAAAGTTCATTCATATGTGCTACCGCACTTTCAATTTTAGTCCCACAAAAAGGTTCTTTCTCGACAATAGATATGTAAGATAGATCGAGAGAGAAATCATAATCTTCATCTATAATTTTTATGGGAGAAGCAGCAAACTGAGCAGCAGGAGATAATTTGGGTCTAATAGTATGCCTCTGAAGGAGACTCTTAGCAGCGCTCCTATCATGGGTGTTCTTACATTCTTTAATAAACTCATCGGTCATCTCAACATAACCATCTTTAATATCATAACTCTCACTAGACTCAGGTGAGCTAACAGGTGTGGTAGTGTCTTCATTAGGAGTTTCGGTATTTCCAGCTATAGTTCTAGCAATCGTAGCATCTAGGAAAGGACCTAATGAACCACTCTTATCAAGCACAGTAGAAGCAGCATCATAAGCATCACAAGTTTCAGATTCAGCAGTAGTAGCACTGTGTGTAGCATGTGTATGTGGTGGTGTAAGGAACTTACTCAGAACAGACAGTGAATCAAGAGCAACAGAGGTGTTCAGAACCGTATCCCTTCTTGTAGTGGATGGTAAAATAGGAACCTTGTCATCACGAGACTTACCCATGAGGGATGGATAGCAGCGAACAATAGAGAATCCAAGTGAATTTGATAAATAAAGCTATGCTCCCCGGCAACAGCGCCAGAAAATAGTCTTGATGACCCACAAGTATAGGGGGTGTATCGCAGTATTTTCGAGGGAAGTGAAACCCAATTTATTGATTTGACACAAGGGGAGCCAAAAAATATTTATCATCCTGAATAACTAAGTTGTCAATTCAGCTGCACCTGGAAAACAATCTTGCTAACAGCAGTTTATTAGTAGCAACAGTTTTGTAGTAGGAATAGCAAAGTAACAGCAGTAGTAAAGCAAAGACAGTAGTAACAAAAGCAGTAACGGTGGGATTCGAGTGCGGTAGGCATAGGGATGGATGGACGGGCGTTGCATGGACAAGACAATCCACATAGCAATCAGAACATAGGGCAATTGCAGATAAATAAGATAAAGCATCCAAGTACTAGACAATCCTAGGCATGTGTTCCATATATAGTCATACGTGCTCGCAATGAGAACTTGCACAACATCTTTTATCCTGCCAGCCCGTTTGCAGCGGGGCCTCTAGGGAACTACTGGCAATTAAGGTGCTCCTTTTAATAGAGCACCGGAGCAAAGCATTAACACTCCATGAACACATGTGATCCTCACATCAAAGCCATTCCCTTCCGGTTATCCCGATTTCTGTCACTTCGGGGCCATAGGTTCCGGACAACAACGTGTGTATACAACTTGCAGATAAGACCAAAAACAATACTATCATAATGAATCAATAACATGTTCATATCTGAAATCATGGCACTCGGGCCCTAGTTACAAGCATTAAGCACAACAAGTCGCAACAAAGTCATAAAGCACTAATAGAAGATACTAGGCACCATGCCCTAACAATCTGATGCCATTACATGAACGATCTCATCCAATCCCTACCATCCCCATAGCCTACAGCGGGGGATTACTCACTCATATATGGGGGAAACATGGATGGTCGATGGAGAAGCGATGGTGATGATGATGGTGATGATCTCCTCCAATTCCCCGTCCCGGCAGGGTGCCAGAACGCAGTTTCTGGTGTTGTTTCATGGAATCTGGTGGTGGCTGCGGAGCAAAAATCCTTCTAGAAAAGCGTCGACCCCCCCGAAGTTTTTAGGTCAGAAGGCTCCTTATAGGCGAAGAGAGAGGCCGAGGGGGTGCCTGGGGGGCCCACACCACCCCTTGGCGCGGCCTGGTCTAGCCTGCGCCAGCAGGTGGTGTGGCCACCCCTAGCTCTTCTCCGTCTCGTATTCTGGCTCCTGGAGTCTTCGGGTGAAATAGGATTTTTGGCGTATTTTCTGGGATTTTTCCTGATAGTTGATTTTCTGCACAAAAAGTAGACACCAAGGCAATTCTGCTGAAAACAGCGTTAGTCCACATTAGTTGTATCCAAATCACACAAGTTTAGAGGAGAAACAATAGCAAAAGTGTTCAGGATTCATTTTCTAACTTTCCTGGAACCAAAAACAGCTGAAAACAGGCAGCTGGCACTATGGCTCTTGTTAATAGGTTAGTCCAAGAAATCATATGAAAAGTACTGCAAAGTGTGGACAAAACACAAGAAAGTGGATAAAACCAAGCATGGAACATCAAAAATTATAGATACATTTGCAATGTATCAACATCCCCAAGCTTAACTCCTGCTCGTCCTCGAGTAGTAAGTGATCAAAAGAAAGAATAATTTTTGAGGTTACATGCACCATCAAAGACTTGATCAAAGTATTTGCAAAACATTCAAAGCTGGGATCATAGTACTTCAATCATAACATGAAAGACAAAGTTCTAGCAATAAGCAAAGAAACTATGATGCAACATGAAAAGGCACAAACAAAAGATTCATGAATAATAATGCTTTGCAAGACGTTTGTTTGTTTCACATAAAGAAAACATAGCATAATAGTCTTCAGCTTGTCCCTCAAAGAGTAGAAAATATAAATGCATAGGACACCTTCAAAGTTCATAAGAGTGACTAGATACAATAGTTTAGAACAAGCAATAACAAGTTATGCATCAATCAACTAGTCTTGGGACAATGCACATAGAACTAAGAATGGCCACTATGCTCTCAAAGTAGGTGCATAAGGATAGAAGGTGGAGACTCAATATAATGGTGGAAGAAAGGCCTTTTGTAAAAGGAATTAGGGATTCAAGTCTCATAAAGAGCTTCCAAAAATTATGGTACTTATAGCTTTCAGCTCTCATTGCCCCTATCATAAGCATCTTGAAGTGATTAAGGTTAAAGTGAACAAACTATGGTGTACATGCTTGACGAAGTATAAGTTAGAAATCTCATGTCCCTTGTATACGAGGGTCACTCCTCATGCTACTCAAGTTTAGTCACCGGTAATTTCTTGTCATCGTAAGTATATGTGTATCATAGAGAACCGCCAACGGGGTACCCCTTTCCCGATGATACGGAAGAATCCCCATATCAAAATGACAAGGCAAGCAGACAACGAACATCTCAGCATTCTTCTTATTTACCATGGGAATATGGTTCTTTTTTCTCTCTTTCCTATTTTCTTAGCATCTTTTTTTCTCTTTTCTCTTTTTTTCTCAATATAGGACTCTTTTTTTTATAAGAAGAATGCTTCATAGATAGCTCATTATGGTTACGCTGCAGGTTTCCACCATATCAGCATGGATTAGACCAGTGGCCCAGGCGTTTCTCTAACACATATACATAACTCCATGGACTTACAAGCTCCCCTTTCATTTCACACCGATGACATCCATATACAAAAGAGCATGATATCAACTAGGTACAAGTACCAAGTGCAATGTTGAAAGCGTTCCCCATGAAAGCATGGTTCTGCTAATTCCCAACAAGTAAGTGCAAGCATATACAACATAGACGACACAATGGTTCAAGTTTATTAAGGGCAACTAAAGTAAAGTGTGCCATCAAGTTCGTGAGAGCTTTAATCACTAGTTTTCTGATAACAAGTTTAATTTGGAAGGTAAACAAAAGCATGAATATACTTGGAATAGCATAAGATAATAGGTAGGTATGGTGGACTCTTTGGAATAACTTGGTTTAGGGAGTTGGATGCATGAGTGGAACTCATACTTTTTGTGGAGGCTAGCAAAAGACTGGGAGCGACAAACTAAGAGATCAATAATGGCCATAATCATGCAGAGCGACAAAACATCATTGATCAAAGCATAAAGTGATACTACAAGTTGAAAACTAAAGGATCATAAAGGCTATGGTGACTTGAGATAGTCATAACATGGTGTGAGCATGCGCCAAGTCAACCCAAATAAAGCATCAAAGGAGAATACCACTATACTATGCTTTAATATGCTAAAACAACGCATGATTCATCCAAGGCACATTAAGCAATCTCAATTGTTTATAACAATTCATGCTACAGCAAAGAATACTAAGCATAAAGCCAAAACAATATCAAGCATGGCATGATAGAGCATAGGCCACAGTAAAAAACGAGCTCTTTTTACCACATAAGCATGAACTTTCCTACTCTTTTCCAAACCAAACCAAACTATTTGCAAACCAATGTATGAAAGAGGCGGTCTAACCAATTTATTCAGAAAACTAAGAAAACAAAAGCAAATGAAAAACTAAAACGAAAACGAAAAAGAAGACGCTCCAAGAAAAACACAAATGTGCATGAAACAATAAAAATGAAGCGTTTGGAATAAACCTGGGATTTTTATTGATGAAGAAGGGGATGACTTGGGCATCCCCAAGCTTTGACGCTTGTACTTCTTGGATATTTCTTGGGGTGACACGCGTGGCATCCCCAAGCTTGAGTTTTAGTCCATCCTTCATCTCATTACTCATTCCTTCCATACACCTGAAATTTTTCTTCGTACAAAACTTCACACAATCTTTATTAGCAACATTAGTGCACTCAAGATAAATAAGTCTTAAGGTTCAGTTGTAACACCAAATAAACTTCCATTAGAACACTAGATACTGTAGCACTTCCCTCAAAAAGCTCAATTCCCCAAAAGAACTCAAAAGGAACCCACAAGAAGCAAATGCAGAAAATGGGAAAAATCTGTCAAAATAGACCAGCAGGTAAAGACGAATTTTTTCGAAGACCTTGTGTTGCTCAAATAAAAAAGTGTTGAACTAACTAAAGTTAGACAACAACCTGGGTCAGAAGCACAGAAACTTACAGCTCAATCCGATAGACAGAGCTCGCTCACGAATATTTACGGTGAAGCACAAAAATCTGTTTCGGGAAAGCAACTTTCCCAATCATTACTTCTCTCTCATTAGAGGTTACTCTTGGCACAAAAAGCAAATAAAAAGGATAAGTAGAGGTTATTACTGAAGTAATAACTTCCAAGGCTCATCTAAAACTTTTGGGTTATCTCCCAATAAGTACTTTTTTTTAACGCCTTTAAGTTAGGCATAAGAAGCAAAGAAAGAATCAAGTGTTCTCAAATGAAGAAGCATTAAAACCAACTTTCTTGCCCTTACCTCTCTTACTTTTATTCTTAACCTTTGGGAAAATGTGATTGTTTGGTGGAGAAGAAAGTTGCATGGTCCCCTTTCCCACATCTATTATTGCTCCAAGGAGTTCGAATAGGGACCTTCCAAGTGTAATTTGTCCTTTTCCTGCACATTCAATAACAAGATAATCAATAGAAATCGTTTTCCCAAGGATCTTTGTAAACACTCCTTCAGCTATTCCAAGAGGTAATATGGTAATATTATTAGCAAGAGATATTTCTTTTCCTACCTTAGTGAGCCCCCAAGTATTAAGAGATTTATAAATATCTTTGGGCATAAGACAAAATTCAGACATGATATCACAGCGAGCTTGAAAAGTTTTGGTGTTCATCTCAATCTTTACTGTAGGGAACCACTTTGATGGTTTAGAGTTTATTGGAACATAATTGTGATGCTCCCTAAGCGTATTATAGCAACTTTCTAAGCTAGTAGTGCTATCCTCAAGAGTGTTCAACCTAGCAAATATTTTTGTGAAAGAAATATCAGTTTGGCTAGGCATGTTGTAAGTGAGGATCAATTTCTTTATAGCATTAATAGCATCATCCTCATTACATTGGAGGAAATCTCGTCCCACAACAGCATCTAAAGCATATCTATAGCAAAGAGCAATCCCAAGGTAAAAACTGCTAAGGAACAAGCTTTGAGTCATTTTGGGCTCAGTTTTTTCATGTAGATCAGAGATTCTAGACCAAGCTTCTTTAAAACTTTCCTCAACTCCTTGTTTAAAAGTGAAAATAATTTCCTCGGGTGACATAGTGATTGGAGCAAGGCTAGACATAGTGGCACTCAAGATATGGACTAATTTTTTTGTGTTTTTCCAATAAGAAAGCAAACTAGTAAAACTAATTTTTTTGTGTTTTTGATAACAAACAAGAACACAAAGCAAAAAGAAACTAAGCAAAACAAAAATAACAAAGTAAAGAGATTTATTATGAGGGACTCCCCTTGTGAAGATGTCCTTGACTCCGCGGCAACGGCGCCAGAAAATCGCTCGATGGCTTAATGCACGACGCCCAAAAAAATGCTTGATGGCGGTGTTGATGTAGAGCTCGTTGGGAACCCCAAGAGGAAGGTATGATGAGCACAGCAGCAAGTTTACCTCAGTTATGAAACCAAGGTTTAATCTAACCAGTAGGAGCAAGGAAACACCCCAAAGGTGTAACTAGCTGAGCTTTGGTAGGGCGCACTACCGGTGCTAGTAGAAACGTGGAGACCTGCACAACACAACCACAGAACTTTGTCCCCAACTTGCGATGAGGTTGTCAATCTCACCGTTTTTTGCGAAAAACAAAGGATTAAACGTATCGAATGGAAAGAAGTAAAAGTTTGCAGAAAGTAAACACAAAGCAGTAAACAGTTGTAGATTGTATGTAAAGAAAGAGGACCGGGATCCATAGTTCACTAGAGGTGGCTCTCCTTAGATAGATAACATGCTGGGTGAACAAATTAAAGCGGGGCAATTGACAAACACCGAGAAAGCAATACATGCATATACTAATCATCTTGACTCCTTTGAGACTTGATTGGGCATTACAACATTATACATAGACCGCCATCCAACTGCATCTATGACTAATAATCCACCTTCAGGTTATCATCCGAACCCCCTCCAGTATTAAGTTGCAAGGAACAGATTATTGCTTTACGAACCACGTGTAAAGTAAATAATATGATTGTTCTATGAACAAAGGATTGTTGTTTTTTCCCTAGTAGCAACAGCACATCTAGTACCTTATAGATTTCTGTCACTTCCCCAGATTACCAGAGGCATGAACCCACTATCGAGCATAAATACTAACTCTTGGAGTTGCTAGCATCTACTTGGCCACGATACCTACTAACAACGACATGATAGAATCTATAATCAATCTGAAATAGCATCTCAATATCCATCGGATCCCCGCAAACACAACATGCAAAATTACAAATAGATGATCTTGATCATGAACGGAGCTCACAAGATCTAGACATGAAAGCACAAAGGAGGAGAACCAACCATCTAGCTACTACATGGATCCGTAGTCCAAGGATGAACTACTCACGCATCACACCGGAGGCTTGCATGGTGACGAAGAAGGCCTCTAGGGTGAAATCCCCTCTAAGGCAACGTGCGGGGAAGAGCTTCAGATCCCTCCCGGTCTAGGGATGGAGATGACGGCGGCTACAGACTCTTTTGTGGATTTTTGATCGGGTACTTACGGTTTTTGTCCCGAGGGCATCTTATAGTCGGAAGGGGAGGCCGACGGGGTGCCTGGGCTGGCCACACCACCCCCTGGCGTGGACCAGGCCTGGCCACGCGGCCAGGTGGTGTGGCCGCCCTCTGGCCCCTCTCGGTCTCGTATTCTGGCACTTGATGACTTCCGGAAAAATAGGCACTTTCGCTTTTGTCCCGTCCAATTCCGAGAATATTCATTTTCTGACTTTCCTGGAACCAAAAACAGCAGAAAACAGGCAGCTGGCACTGTGGCTCTTGTTAATAGGTTAGTCTAAGAAATCATATGAAAAGTACTCCAAAGTGTGGACAAAACACAAGAAAGTGGATAAAACCAAGCATGGAACATCAAAAATTATAGATACATTTGCAATGTATCAAGCCGCGCCAGGGGGTGGTCTGGCCGCCCTAGGCACCCCCTCGGTCTCCCTCTTCGCCTATAAGAAGCCTTCTGACCTAAAAACTCTGGGGAGTTCGACGTTTTTCCAGAAGGAGTTCCACTCCGCCGCCACCACCAGATTCCACGAAACAGCACCAGAAACTCTGTTCTGGCACCCTGCCGGGACGGGGAATTGGAGGAGATCATCACCATCACTTCTCCATCGACCATCCATGTTTCCCCTATCTATGAGTGAGTAATCTCCCGCTGTAGGCTATGGAGATGGTAGGGATTGGATGAGATCGTTCATGTAATGGCATCAGATTGTTAGGGCATGGTGCCTAGTATCTTGTATTAGTGCTTTATGACTTTGTTGTGACTTGTTATGCTTAATGCTTGTCACTAGGGACCGAGTGCCATGATTTCAGATATGAACATGTTATTCATTCATTATGATAGTATTGTTTTTGGTCTTACCTGCAAGTTGTATACACACGTTGTTGTCCGGAACCAATGGCCCCGAAGTGACAGAAATCGGGATAACCGGAGGGAATGGCTTTGATGTGAGGATCACATGTGTTCACGGATTGTTATACTTTGCTCCGATTCTCTATTAAAAGGAGCACCTTAATTGCCAGTAGTTCCCTTGAGGCCCCGCTGCAAACGGGCTGGCAGGACAAAAGATGTTGTGCAAGTTCTTATTGCGAGCACGTATGACTATATATGGAACACATGCCTAGGATTATCTAGTACTTGGATGCTTTATCTTATTTATCTGCAATTGCCCTATGTTCTGATTGCCGTGTGAATTGTCTTGTCCATGTAACGCCCGTCCATCCATCCCTATGCCTACTACACTCGAATCATAATGTTTATTGCTATTGTTACTACTGTCTTTACTTTACTATTGCTGCTACTTTACTATTCCTACTACAATACTGTTGCTACTGATAAACTGCTGTGAGCAAGATTGTTTCCAGGTGCAGCTGAATTGACAACTCAGTTGTTAAGGCTTATAAATATTCCTTGGCTCCCCTTGTGTCGAATCATTAAATTAGGTTTCACTTCCCTCGAAAATACTGCGATACACCCCCTATACTTGTGGGTCATCAGTCAAGCGTGGACCAGTCTCGCGAATGAACACGTAAAGTCGGTTGGGGGCCGCTTCATCAAGCATTACTGCGGTATACACAAGTAGACATGGGAGGGTAACAACTAAGTGTGTTCTACCCATACTAGCATTACTACACATAGATCTACCCGTACTAGCATTACTAAACAATAAATTTTACCCTACGCCTCTGAACCTCTTGAAGCTGCCAGGACCTATCTATTAGTAATACAGTAACGGGAGGGGCTTTTTGCTAACTTACCCTTTTAGACTGAACAGTGCTATCAACGCTCAAGAAAGCGTGGTTGATGTAGACGAGCCGAAGACGACCTCAAGGTCGTGATGAAGTCCTTGCACTCCTTGGCTCCAACGAGTTGAGTGCCTCAAGTGCGACACCTCGCGGGGAGTTACACACGTCCGGTGCCTGACGATGACTCCCGCTTCCCCGATCCAGCAGCAGTTGCGGAAGTAGAGCTCCCGGATCCGAATCCCGCAGCGCGATGGCGCTCCGTAGTGAAGATGTCTCTCGTTCGCGCAGTCCAGACTTGGGACCACGGTCACGAGAGAGAGAGAGAGAGAGAGAAAATATCAACTGGTGGTCCTCGCAAAAGTGAGAAGACCTTTATTGATTATTGGTGTATTTAATTTGGCCAAATACCCCCACTATATATAGGGGGAGGAGAGGTACTACCTCCCTCAAAGTCCCGGGGTGGGACTAAAGGAGAGGAGGGGGAGGGGAGGCCGCCAACCAGCCCCTAGTGGGCCCCGCGCGGGGGGCTAGGCCCAGCTGGCCAGCCCCCTTGCCCCTTCTCCCTCTCTCCTTTCCCTAATGGGCCCTCTCCCTCCGAAAATTGGCCCATTAAGCCTTTGACCATTTAAATTGATTTTCTCTTTATTAAATAATTATGAATAAATGATTAAATCAACATTTTACATTCATTCACACATTATTCAATCTCCGTGGCTATGGAACACCTTCCACCTCCACTCCAGACATCCTTCGGACTTACTGAAACCCTTCTGGTTTTCTCTCTACTATTCTTTGGCGATTCCACCGATCCTGTAAACACTCTCTAAGAATCATCAATCCCTTAAGCATGATACCCCACGGTTCGGGAACACTCCAGACAAGGTCGGGACACTACCGCACCAATGATCGACGGAGGGACCTGGATGGCCATGTGACCCTGTGCGTTCCACAAAGATCTTTTGTCGTTTGAACCGGGACAGTTGTGTCTTATTCCCTTTGTCTCTCGATACTTGCATTGCCCAAGATCTGATCAATGACATCACCATGTCGTGTTCAATCTCGTTACTGAACAATGCTACTTGACTCGTCCCGACAAGTGATATCCCCGTGATCAAATCACACGCCGTGCAGCTATTGGATATAACTTCTCTGGGTGGGCCCTTTGAGTATCTTCCCATCACATGGACGGACAAATCCGGCTCTTGAGATATATTGCCTCTACGGTTTCCTCTGAGTACCTGAACACACCTTTATAACCACTGGATTACCGAGTGTCGTTTGATGCTATCTATACACTCTCAGGAGACAATGATTGATATAACCTCACGGTCTAAGGAATAGTCTACGAGGATCCATTTATAATCATCGTAACTTGAACTTCGTGACATGATCGGGTCATGATGTTTAGGTTGGGTATTGGTTCATCATCTCATTCTCGGAATGAGATGACTCCATTTCCAACTGGCATAAATGCGACAAGATCAGGAAACATGATCATCTATTGACCAACGAACCAGTGACTAGAGTTTCATTGGGAACCCCTGGTTGTTTGTATGTCACACGTGTATTGATGTTTCCACTCAATACAGTTATAGCATGATATAAAACTTAATCATAAACTATATGAAATATGATAATAGTCCTTACTACTATTTGTCTCTAAGGGCATATTTCCAACAGTTTTTCCCTTTCAGTATGCAGCATCGCCGTCCGCGCTTGAGCCACCTGTGCCATGCCACCTAGACAACCTCTTCGGCACACCGATCGTGCCACCACCGAGCGCCCCTGCAGCGGCCCGAGTGCCCGTGCATCGGCCCCAAGCTCCCCTGCATCGCCCGCCTCATCGTCGACTCGCCCTGCTGGGTCCGCTCCCGCGGCAGAAATTGCGGTGTTTTCTCTGTCGCGGCAGGCTGCCATGGCAGGAATTCCGGCCGTTTCTCTGCCACAGCAGGAAATCCTGCCGCTTATCTGCCACGGCAGACCTCTGCCGCGCCACGTGCGCGATCACGCCCGGCTACTACTGGTGCTGCTTCGACGCCCTCCTCCAGTGGGGCACCCGTCCTCCCACAGACGCGCTCCGGTCGCCAAGTGCGTCTCGTGGACATGCTAAATCTCTCAGCCGTGGACTCCGTCATCAACACAGTCCCCACCACCTACCCCTTGGAGATGCAGGATCCTCAGTGGCGGGCTGCCATGTCCGCTGAGTACCAGGCTTTCATCAACAACAACACTTGGTCTCTCGTTACTCGTTCTCCGCTCGCCAATGTGGTTACCGGCAAGTGGATCTATCGGCAGAAGTTCCACTCCGATGGTACTCTCGCCCGCAACAAGGCGCGATGGGTCGTTCATGGGTACTCTCAGCGCCCTGGAATCGACTATGAGGAAACTTTCAGCCCTGTTGTCAAGCCCGCTACGATCCGGATCGTTCTTCACATTGATGTCTCCAGATCTTGGCCCATCCGTCGGCTTGATGTCAAGAATGCGTTCCTCAATGGCTCACTGGATGAAGTGGTCTACTGTCAGCAACCTCCTGTATTTGTTGATGAGTCTCGCCCGGATCATGTCTGTTGCCTCCACAAGTCCTTGTATGGTCTGAAGTAGGCTCCTCGTGCGTGGTACCACCGATTTGCCTCATACATTGCCACCCTGGGATTTGTTGCTTCAGCCACGGACACCTTCCTGTTTGTCCTCCGTTCAGGGGCCGACACAGCGTACTTGCTGCTCTACATGGACGACATCATTGTCACCGCTTTGTCGACGAGATTTCTTCAGGGGCTGCTCACGGGACTGCACAGCGAGTTTGCTATGACTGATCTCGGGGATCTCCACTACTTCCGCGGCATTGCGGTTCGTCGCTCCTTTGCTGGTATGTTTCTGTCACAACGACAATATGCCGTGGATGTTCTTCAGCGTGCTGGCATGACCGACTGTCACGCCTCGCCCATACCGGTTGACACATCCTCGAAGCTCTCCGCCTCCAACGGCGAGCTCCTCTCTAACGCCACCGACTATCCGAGTCTCGCTGGTGCCCTTCAGTATCTCACACTGACATGCCCCGACATCTCCTATGCGGTTCAGCAGATCTGCCTCCACATGCATGCTCCGCGCACGTCTCACCTGGCTCTCGTGAAATGTGTTCTTCGGTACATCCGTGGTACACTGGAGTTCGGTCTACAGCTCTGTGCATCATCGTCAACCGCCCTAGTGGCCTACTCCGACGCCGACTGGGCCGGCTGCCCGGACTCGCGCCGCTCCACCTCCGGTTACTGCGTCTACTACGGTGATAGTCTCATCTCTTGGTCCTCCAAGCACCAGACCACCGTGTCCCGTTCCTTTGCCGAAGCTGAGTACCGCGCCGTCGCCCACACCGTCGTCGAGTGCTGTTGGCTCCGCCAGCTGCTCCAGGAACTACATCATCCCATGAGTTTGGCCACTGTTGTTTACTGCGACAATGTGTCTGCCATCTACATGTCCTCGAATCCGGTGCAACACAAACGTACCAAGCACATCGAGATTGACATACACTTCCTCCGCGAGAAGGTGTCCTTGGGAGAGGTTCGTGTTCTACATGTTCCTTCATCCTACCAATTCGCGGATGTCATGAAGAAGGGATTGCCGAGTCAGCTCTTCCTCAACTTTCGGTCCAGTCTCAACGTCCGAGAACCTCCCGTTGGGACTGCGGGGGGTGTTAGATTGTATATATTGTATTTACAGTAGGATTGTATTGTAATTGTACCGGCATCTGACCTCCTATAAATATACATGGAACCCTACTGCGTGTGTGCTTTCCCCCAAACCCTTCTACAAAAACAAATGCACCAGTTTTCTTGATCTCGTTACGTGTCTACACATGGATGGACCTGACAACGGTTGCCATTACGTCTGACTTCCTTGCCACTAATGGTTTTGTTACCCACTCTGCACCACACGTCTGTTTTCACAGGAGTGTAATCTCCACGGCAAGAGACGAGGTTCGACCAAGCTTGGAGTAAATCTGAGTGTTGCACCTTAGGTGTTTCTCAAATGAATTAGATGGGAACTAAGTGAACAAACTCTAAATATCTCAATTTATTAAGTAATTACAAATAGAAAATGTAGAACACAATAAGCAAGGTCTTCTATAAGTCGGTGCTTGTCCATCTTTAGAATCTAGCCAGCCACTTGTCCATCTTCAGAATCTACCCCGTCCACTTGTGCTCTCACGGTGTGGCAGGGGGAATTGATATATATATTTTCCTCTGCCTCTCTTTGATATGGGTTGACGGTCCGTGGCAGGGTACTCTAGCCACATGCGATTGCCGACTGTGTTGTCGATTGCAATCTTGGTGACCCGATGCTTCAACGCGGTTGGTGATCCACATTTGCCACGATCAATATAGAGCTATTAAACCATTGTGACATTGTCCGGTTATCCTGGGGCAACATTTAGACCACCTCGCCTTTAAAGTTAATGATGACCTTGTTTAGTGCCTCTATCTTCTTGGCTTCTCTTGGTAGGTCGTTTAAGTTCAGCTTGCATGGCCTAAACTTGAGTCCGTCCATGGTGCGGACCAAGAGATCGTGGTTAATTTGTTTGGTGTAGGATTGAGTTGGGGATGTGAAATTCTAGGTGCCAATGGTAGATATTTCATTCGAATTCAGCATTAATAGTGACAGAAGCATCAAAGGAAAGGGCTAGCTCCGCGTCTAGTTTTTTTGCAGTGAAACGGTGTGCTAGATTAATAAGAGATTAGTGAGGCAGAGGAGACGAGAATCGATGCGGTTGATGAGGATGGTTTAGACTAATTGGGTGTCACAGTCATAATTTTTAATAACTAAGCCAAACTCTAAACTACTTTTTTGATAAAAGAAATATATTAATGTCAGGGAGATACAAATTACACGAACCTCTGTATCAACAAGATGCCTAAAGACATATAGGACGCACGAAGCAAAAAAAAAAAGAGCCCATTATGCTGAACAATCACGTCGGGTTATGCTAACTTTGAAAAAAAATCGCACACTCATGAATTATACGTGCTTTCAACACAAATTATACATGCGTATCATGAATGTGTGGCTGGTGTCCACAAGCATGGGTACCGCAGGATAAATTATTTGTCGTAATTTCTCAACTTAATTTCCTAGAGAGACGTTGGAGACATGCCTTCATATGGTCCGAAGATCGTAGAGTACTCGAATCGGCTCTATATTGCCCCCATCCACCGTGATCGTGACCAATGAGATTGCCTTACGTCTTCAATTGAAATCTCCTGAATGAACAGCTTTCCGTCCCATACGTGCACGGCAGTGACTCTGACACGAATAGCATGTGGACTGACACGAATAGCACGGACACCATGTGGACTGTCGCCATTGTCATCCGAATAGCGTGTGCGGCTCGCGGGTTTGTGCCATCGCAGAAAGAGTCTCGCAAACCTGCCACACACAATGATTTTCAGCCAACATCCAATGGAGACGTAGTACTTCCTCCGTTTCAAAATATAAGATGTTTTTGTTTTGTGAAAGAAGTGTGTCTAGACCACTTTTAGTGTATAGGTTCATGTAGGTTTGGAGTGAACCTATACACTAAAAGGTGTTTACGTATACTCCTAGGACGAAGATCTACCTGCTTCATGACTTCATCGATCTGGTCGGAGTGTTGTGTTCCGGAAGATTCTACTGGTAAACTCCAATGGATGACATGCCGGAGTTCGCCAGATTGGATGGATCTCGGTCGCGCGCAACCATGTTTTTATCTGACCATTTGGTTTCAGAGGGAGTGCTGTGAAGCTTTACAGACTGTTGCCATCGAGGACATACCATTAGTCCCATGGTGAAGTCAGTCGTGGAGAATCACATGAAAGCCAAGGTCTGAAGAATGGTAATGGTGGTGTGAATCCTGTTTGCGATGAGGCTTTGACTTGGTGTTCTAGGTCTTGGAGCAGCGACATTGAAAGGTGGAGGCGACAGTATAGGAGATTTCCAGACTTCAAGCTGCAGTGTGAAAATCCAAGGTCTGGCCTTAATTGGTTGTGCCTGGCAATGACCTTGTTGAACACATTATTTTGTTAGCGCGGACTTTCTTCAGGGTGAAAACCTATGATCGATGATCAGGACGATGACGGCGCTAGTGCACTGTTCCCTTCGTGGAGGCGTCGCTTTTGAAGAGGATGGATTTCTAG
This sequence comes from Avena sativa, assembly GCA_916181665.1. Classification (NCBI taxonomy): domain Eukaryota; kingdom Viridiplantae; phylum Streptophyta; class Magnoliopsida; order Poales; family Poaceae; genus Avena; species Avena sativa. The sequence goes on from OV702287.1 coordinate 579,926,710, forward strand.
TGCTGGCTTGGTGGTGTTTGGTCGTTGTTGTAGGGCATAGATCACTAAAACTGGACTTTCTTTTTTCTGTAATTTTCTTTTTTTGTTGGTTGTGTGCATCCGTAATACCATTAGGGGAATGCGTTGTTGGAGAGGCTGGGTGTAATTGGTATCTCGCGATATTAATATATGCTCCTTCCAAAAAAACAAAAAAATATATTTTATTTTAAAACGGAGGGAGTACTACCGTATTACCTCCGTTCTACAATAAAAAAGCCTTTTTATCAAGCTGATTGTATTTTTAGTAAGCTAAATCAGCTTGCTGAAAAAGCTTATATTATGGAACAGAGGGAGTAACACACAGAGGCGATAAACGCCCCCCACCAGCTACAAGCGTGACATGAGTCGTGTCTCAACGGTGCACATTCCAATTGTGCTAGACGCCAAAGGATTACTGGAGATTTTTTCTTTTTTTGGTAAACACCGACCGGCTTCTTGCCACTCATTAACATCCATATACATTAGCTCCCACCATGGCTATTTCTTTCATGGTCACATTTAATACCCCCTCCCCTTAGGCTTTAGCCACTACCGACCGGCGGTGGGACAGTTTCCCAAGAAAAGGAATTCCTTTGCTTTACCTTTGCATCTCTTCAGGCCAACATTCTCTTCTATTCATGAAATGTGACACTATCTTACATATAACATTCATAGTACGAACTCTAGTGTTGAATTTTGACCTAGGTCAACAGTAGGAATTGAATTCAAAACAAACATAAAAAGTAAACCAAGCTTTATGGTTAAAACATTGGATTCACCGATAGGTTAATCCAATTGCTCTAGAATCCAAGTACAAGGTCCAGGAACTGGAGCTGAACCCTGTGATTGAGGTTTTGAGAAAACAACAACTGTAGATTTTGGATAGTGAACATCATAAGAAAAAGCATGTCCCATGACATGATTGTTCACTTAGTTGATCATAGTAGAAGCCACATAGCGAAACATAGTAGCATATAACAAAACGGTAAGAAAGATAGAAAACCTTCACAGACAAACCAGTGTACCTCAATCCATGAATTCTTTAAAAAGAAATCAAATGCCTAGCTACTAAACACTTGTATTTCATCAGGCCAGACAAAAATAAAACAAGAATAGATAATAATCTAAACCTCAAACTAGTGCTCACGTGAATTAAAGAAGAAAGTAAAAAAAAGACCATACTAAAAATAAATGTTTTGCCCAAATTGTTAAAGGGAAAATGACCAAACTACACCATAACCGACATGCCTTACTAGCCATATGATCAAAGCTTATTAGTGCACTTAATCTACACATATGACAACACAGGGATGCTGTATAAGCAGTTTAATTACCATGCATGGAAACCAAAAGATTCCTACGATGTGAACAACTAAGCACCAAGATGTATCTACCTAGATACAATCAACGGGTGGATATACATCCATAGAGATCTTACCCTTGTAGACCGAAAAGCTTTGTTAACGAAATCTGATTCCGTGGATGATGTAGTCGTTCACATGCCGATCTCAAGATCGCGATGAAGTCTAGCAAGTCCAGCAGCGTCGTGATCGCACACACGTCCGACAACCTCCGCGTCCTCGCTCCAGCGATGCAGCGGAAACAATAACTCCTTTCAGACAAAGCCACCGGAAATATGTATCTCGCTAATCCGAAACCATGGGGAATAATTCTATAGGGAGAGAGAGATCCTTCACGAGGAGATGTGAGAGTGGAGGAGGAGGAGAGCTCCTTTTATAGGAGGAGGGGGCTGCCCCCAAGGGGCCATGCAAATGGCATGGTGGTGCCCCCACCTCTCTCTCCATAATGGGGAGTGGATCTTCCACTAAGCCCACTCCCATTAAAACCAACTCCACTCACTTTGCATTAATTTGCCACCAAATTTAATGCAATCTCTCACTAAATAAAACTCTCTTATTTATTTTATTCAAAATTTTGTTAATTACTTTAGTTAACAAATATTCACATAAAACCCCTTGCAATATTTTAATATCACATGCAGAACCAGTTTTAGCAATTTCACCCGAAACAATTTTGGTTTCCATCGAAATGATTCAGGTGCTTTCATAATCTTTATCTGAAATATATTTGCTCCTAAATGGTGTCAGTATCGCTTAAGTGTGTCACCATTCGGTTCGCGAATAATGCAGACATGATCGAGATCCCTCTCCGATCAATAATCAGCAGCGGGACCTGGAGATTCGTACTGATTCCCACACATTCAACGATGACTCCAGTGATCGTGTGAACCTTTAACAATTGTAACTAAATCCCTTTGTCTCGTGATATATTACATGTCCGAGATTCGATCATCGGTATCCCCATACCTAGTTTAATCTCGTTACCGACACAAACATAACACAAAGAAGTAAAATTTAATTCACTTCTCTTCAAACCACTTGAGGCCCGAGCCATCTTGACAAGATACCAGACACATACAGAAACATAACACAAATAAGTAAAATTTAATTCACTTCTCATCAAACCACTTTCGGTGCTTGACATCGTTCCTAAGACACCAACTGCGATCATCCCAGCCATCGCTTACCTTATTGGCCTCCCACATCTTACCAAATGAAAGTTCTTCCTGTTGCAAATATGCCCTAGAGACAAATAGTAATAAGGATTATTATCATATTTCATAAAGTTTATGATTAAGTTTTATATCATGCTATAACTATATTGAAAGGAGACGTCAATACATGTGTGATATATAAACAACCAGGGGTTCCCGGTGAAACTCTAGTCACTCATTCATTGGTCAACAGATGATCAAGGTTTCCTGATCTTGTGGCATTTATGCCAGTTGAAAATGAGGTCATCTCATTCAGAGAATGAGATGATGAACCAATACCCAACCAAAACATCGTGACCCGATCATGTCAAAAAGTTCAAGTTATGATGATTAGAATAGACCTCGTAGATTATTCCTTAGACTGTGAGACTATATCAATCACTGTCTCCCGAGAATGCTTAGATAGCATCAAAGGTCACTTTGTAATACAGTGATAATAAAGGTATGTTCAGGTATTCGGAGGAACAGTAGAGGCAATATATGTCAAGAGCGGGATTTGTCCATCCGCGTGATGGAAAATATACTCAGAGAAGTTGTATCAAATAGTTGCGCAGCGTGTGATTTGCACGGGGATATCACTTGTCGAAACAAGTTAAGTAGCATTGTTCAGTAACAAGATTGAACATGACATGGTGATGTCATTGATCAGATGTTAGGCAATGCAAGTATCGAGAGACAAAAGGAATAAGACACGACTGTCCTGGTTCAAACAACGAAAGATCTTCATGGAATGCACAGGGGTCACATGGCCATCCAGGTCCCCTGTGTCGATCATTGGTCCGGGAGTGTCCCAACCATATCTGGAGTGTTCCCGAACTGTGGGGTATCACGCTTAATGGCTTGATGATACTTAGAGAGTGTTTACAGGATCGGTAGAATCATCGAAGAAGAGAAGAGAGAAAACCGGAAAGGTTTCGGTAAGTCCGGAGGATGTCTGGAGTGGAGGTGGAAGGTGTTCCATAGCCATGGAGATTGAATAATATGTGAATGAATGTTAAATATTGATTTAATCATTTATTCATAATTATTTAATAAAAGAGAAATCAATTAAAGGTTAAAGAGGCTTAATGGGCCAATTCCGGAGGGAGAAGGGCCAATGAGGGAAAGGCGAGAGGAGAGAGGGGGCAAGAGGGTGGCCGTCTGGGCCACCCTCCCCCCATGCGGGGCCCACCAGGGGTGGCTGGCGGCTGCGCCCCCTCTCCCCCTCCTTTAGTCCCACCCTGGGACTTTGAGGGAGGTAGTACCTCCCCTCCCCCTATGTATAGCGGAGTATTTTGACCACAAAATACACAACACAATATTCAATAAAGGTTTCCTCAGTTTTGAGGAGACCTCCAATTGATATTCTCTCTCTCTCACCCGTGACCGTGGTCCCAAGTTCGGACAGCACGAACGAGAGACATCTTCACTGCGGAGCACCGTCGCGCTGCGGGATTCGGATCCAGGAGCTCTACTTCCGCAACTGCTGGATCGGTGAAGGGGGAGTCATCGCCTGCAGATGCATGTAACTCCCCGCGAGGTGTCACACTTGGGGCACTAGGAGTCGTTGGAGCCATAGAGCAGGAGGACTTCAACACGTCCTTGAGGTCGGCTTTAGATCGTCTACATCAACCACGCTCTCCTGAGTGTTGAGAACGCTTTTTGATCTTCAAGTTTAAGTTCACGAAAAGCCCCTCCCGATACTGCATTACTAATAGATAGGTCCTGGCAACATCAGGGGTTCAGGGGCGTAGGGTAAAATTTTATTGTTTTCATACACGAACTCTTACAGTGGTATCAGGGCTAGATCTATGCGTAGTAATGCTAGTACGGGTAGATCACACGAGATGTAGCGTGTGGGCGTTGATCTTTTAATTGTTACCCTCCCACGTGTACTTGTGTATACCATAGTAATTCTTGATGAAGCGGCCCCCAACCGACTTTACGCGTTCATTCGCGAGACTGGTCCATGCTTGACATACGGCTTGTACCGTATAAAGTGGCTTTGGGGGTGTCTGTCTCTCTTGCATTAGTTGGTATGCCATTTGCAACGGAGGGCCCTGAAAGGGGTATAGTATAGACAACTACTTGATCAACGTTGTGGTGAAAGTTCGTAGGTAAAAACAGTTCTTGTGCGAAAGCCCATTCAGCCACATAAAAGATGCAAAGATAAAGTAGAGGCGTCCAACTTTGTTTTATAGGGGGCGTTGCTTTGTGATATGGTTGTGGCAAAGGTAAAGTGATTACCTTATGTTACAAAGTAGTAGATAGTCATGGAGGTGACGGACTACCATGCCAGAAAGACACCGGTACCCTGGTGTCTACGGCGTCGAAACCGTGGCGCCGCAATCCGGTGACGCCAGATGGAGATCACGGCGTGAAGGACCATATCACATCACATTGACATTCAATTTTGTTGTTTGTATATCTTATTGTGTGCTAGTATTAGATACTCGACGGTAGCCTAATAAGATGATCCCTATTAAAATTACTAATGATTGTGTTCCTCCTTAGTGTGCACCACCAAGAAAGTTCTTCGATATGAGGCAGGCCGTGATGATTGGGTGTCAGACATATCTATGTTGACATACAGTGGGTGTAAGCCATGTTGCACAGCGAATACATTAAGGTTGAGTTGGCGAGCCTAGCATGTACATATATGCCCTCAGAACACAGATGGTCGAAAGATCGAGCACGAGTCGCATGAATGATGTGACCGATGTTTAGCGTCCACCCTAGAATCCACATTGATGGCCATGATGATCAGGGGAGATGTGGGGAAAAGGGGTCGTGTTATCACTAGAATCCTTCAGGGGATAGGTGTTTCTGAGTGGAGTTATTATATTAACTCATTTAATTATAAACATAGTCTAAGTACCTTTTTGCAATTATAAATGTAGAAAATGGTTCTCCCCGATGCTACATTTCCTGTTGATGATTGGCTAGATCGAGAGAAACTCAGGCTAGACGGATCAAACCTATCTATGTGGGTTGCGCGTCTCCACGTTCTCCTTAGCAAGAATGACGTGGTTGACTATATACTCAGCGAGATGGATTTGGAGCAGCCCTATTTCTATGAGACCCCAGAACAGCGGAAGGACCGCTATTGTCATCGGGAGATGTCCTCCTTCATTTTCGTCACAAGTAAAACTAATTTTTTGTGTGTTTTTGATAAAGAAACAAGCAACCAAAGAAAAAAGAAACTAAGCAGAACAAAAACAACAAAGTAAAGAGATTGGTTATGAGGGGCTCCCCTTGTGAAGATGTCCTTGACTCCCCGGCAACGGCGCCAGAAAAGATCTTGATGTGCTCGTCGTTCGACATAGAGCTCATTGGGAACCCCAAGAGGAAGGTATGATGAGCACAATAGTAAGTTTTCCCTCAGTTATGAAACCAAGGTTTAATCGAACCAGTAGGAGCAAGGAAACACCCCAAAGGTGTTACTAGCTGAGCTTTGGCAGGGCGCACTACCGGTACTAGTAGCAACATGGAGACCTGCGCAACACAACAATAGAACTTTGTCCCCAACTTGCGATGAGGTTTTCAATCTCACCGTGTTTTGCGGAAAACAAAGGATTAAACATATCGAATGGAAAGAACTAAAAGTTTGCAAAAAGTAAACACAAAGCAGAAAACAGTTTATAGATTGTATGTAAAAGACAAGGACCAGGATCCATAGTTCACTGGAGGTGGCTCTCCTTAGATAGATAACATGCTGGGTGAACAAATTACAGTGGGGCAATTGACAAACACCAAGAAGGCAATACATGCATATACTAATCATCTTGACTCCTTTGAGACTTGATTGGGCATTACAACATTATACATAGACCGCCATCCATCGGATCCCCGCAAACACAACATGTATGGATACAAATAGATGATCTTGATGATGAACGGAGCTCACAAGATCTAAACATGAAAGCACAAAGGAGGAGAACCAGCCATCTAGCTACTACATGGATCCGTAGTCCAAGGATGAACTACTCACGCATCACACCGGAGGCTTGCATGGTGATGAAGAAGGCCTCCAGGGTGAATTCCCCTCTCCGGCAGGGTGCCGGGAAGATCTTCAGATCCCTCCCGATCTAGGGATGGAGATGACGGCGGCTACAGACTCTTTCGTGGATTTTTGATCGGGTACTTAGGGTTTTCGTCCTGAGGGCAATATATAGGCGGAAGGAGAGGTCGAGGGGGTGCCGGGAGCGGCCACACCACCCCCTGGCGCGGGCCAGGCCTGGCCGTGCAGCCAGGTGGTGTGGTTGCTCCCTGGCCCTTCTCCGTCTCGTATTCTGGCACTTGATCCCTTCCGGAAAAAGAGGCACTTTGGCTTTTATCCCGTCCAATTCCGAGAATATTCATTTTCTGACTTTCCTGGAACCAAAAATAGCAGAAAACAGGCAGCTGGCACTGTGGCTCTTGTTAATAGATTAGTCCAAGAAATCGTATGAAAAGTACTCCAAAGTTGGAACAAAACACAAGAAAGTGGATAAAACCAAGCATGGAACATCAAAAATTATAGATACATTTGCAATATATCAATAACTCACTCATACTAGCCCATGAGGAAACAAATTTATGCTGTATCATGGAATTAAGATCAAGCCTCTCTATGGGAAACTGTAGGTCTAGATGATGAGGCACTAAACCATGGAATGCTAGTAAACGAGAAGCAATAAGGCCTCCACAGATTCCACCTTTCTCACGGTTAGCAGCAAGACGGAAAGTTATCAAAGCACCTAAGTTGTAAGACCTATCTCGTTTAAGAGTAGCAGAGATACATGCTAGATCAAACGAAGATAACCTATTTGGCAGTTTTCCTAGCAAGAACACACATGGAAATAAAGCAGGCAAAGTAGCGAATGGAGGGAAGATGAATGTTATGGATTTTTCCATTCTCCTTCGAGAAGCTACTCCCTTGGCAAATTTCTGCGTATAAATCCATGAGTGGTTCAGGTCTCTCCTTAATCTTTCTACATCATCCCCATTGAGGTACCTTAATAGCTGCGCAAAAATCATCAAGAGAAAGGTCCACAACTATATTGTAAATTTTGTAATGGACCATGGGATTAGGCAAAGAGTGACTAAATTGGAAGTCCTGCACCACAGACATTAGAAACCCTGCATTAGAAACCAAAGTATGGAAATCTTGTAGAATTCCTATAGCTCTCATGAACTCAGAGCATGGGTAAATGGAAGGAAAAACTTCCTCCTCCCGGTGGACCTTCATGACCTCAGGCACCCAAAGCTTAGGTTGGTTTAGGTGGTGTTCACTCATCTTATATTCTGAAATTTAAACACCTATTAAACAAGTGAGTGCAAAGTAAATATAATGAAGGATTCTACTCATAGGGACTTGCAAGAGGCCTAAACATGCATCAAAACTATATCTCTAAGCATCAAACAAGCTGACAAGCTCTCATAACCAGTCACCTACAACAGAAAAATACTCAATGTATAATCCACTAAACACAAATCTACTTGGACAAGGGGAGGAGTCACATACCAGGGAACAATTTCTCCAAATTTCAGCAAGAAAGATGGGTTGAGAAAGGAGATCAAAAAATCGAGAGCAAGCACAACAAGAACGCGATTTTGAGATATGAACTGGAGCTTACTCAGGAGAGAGAAGAAAGTGGCAGGTGAGAGAGTTAGTGGGGGGCCAGGGGTGGTCCACACCAGGGCATGGCGCCACCCATGGCTGGCCGCGCCACCATGTGGTGTGCCTGCCTGGTGGACCCCCTGGTACCTCCCAGGTACTCCTCTGCCCCTTTTTTCACGTAAAAATTTAATATGAATTTTCTGGAATTTTTCGAGACACTTTATTTTTCGGCATTTTTCAGAAATAGAAGAATGATTTTTCTGACAGACAGACTTTTTTTTCTTTTGGAAACATGATGCAAAGACAAAACAAGGCTAGAACTACAGAAGTTCTAGCATGCAAGCAACTAACAACTCAAAGAAAACTAAACAAAAACAAAAACTAAAATGCAAAGGATAGAAATAAACGGAGATAATCATAATGAAAACATTGTTTTGTTCAATGGAATCCTTTTGTTAACAAGGTTGATCAAGTCTTGTTACCAAAAAAATTGCATATGAGACAAAACTTTGTACTCCACTAATGATTATGTTACCTTAACCTTGATAGCAATGGTCCCAATCATAATAGTTTCAAATTTTTCTCTTGGTACGGGATAATATATTTCTCCAACTTGAATGCCTTCAACATGTTCAATTGAATTCAAACCATAAGTCCTTTCAATCTTCTTGGGGAAATAGACAGTATGTTCCTTTTCATTAACATTGAAGGTCACCTTTCCTTGATTACAATTAATAATAGCTCCTGCAGTATTAAGAAAAGGTCTCCCAAGAATAATAGACATATTATCATCTTCAGGCATCTCAAGCACAGCAAAATCAGTTAATATCAAGCAATTGTGAGCCACCTGAACAGGGACATCCTCACATATATCCACAGGAATAGTGGTAGATTTATCAGCCATTTGCAAAGATATATCAGTTGGTATTAATTTTTCAAGTTGAAGCCTCTTATAGAGAGAGAAAGGCATAGCACTAACTACAGCTCCCAAATCACACAAAGCAGTTCTAACATAACTGTTCTTAATAGAGCAAGGGATAGTTGGAATCCCTGGTTCTCCAAGTTTCATAGGAACCTTACCATTGAAGGAATAATTAGCAAGCAAAGTAGACATTTCTTCATTAGGGATCTTCCTTTTATTCGTGACAATGTCCTTCATATACTTTGAGTAAGGAGGCAATTTAATAGCATCATTCAAAGGAATTTGCAAGAATAAAGGCTTCATCCACTCACAAAACTTATTATAGTGTTCATCTTCCTTTGACTTGTGTTTCTTATTAGGTAAAGGCATAGGTTTTTGGACCCAAGGTTCTCTTTCACTACCATGTTTCTTAGCAATAAAATCTTCTTTGGTGTATTTAGTATTCTTAGTGTGGTTTTCAGGTTATTCTTCAACTTTTTCTTCATTAGGAACAACATTTTCTTCATTACCACTTTCAGTTTCAGCATCAGAGATAGATATACTATTAGGATATATAGTAGGTTCAGAGGTTTCTACAACAGTTTTATGTTTCTTTTTCCTTTACTTACGAGTAGAACCACTATTTTCAGCTTATTGAGAATCCTGCTCAATTCTTTTGGGATGCCCCTCAGGATATAGAGGATCCTGGGTAGCAGCACCACTTCTAGTTCTAATTTCATAAGCATGTTTTTCTTTAGCAGCATTAACTAGCAAGTCGTTTTGCACTTTAACGAGTTGATCTATTTGAGTTTGAACCATTTGAAAGTGTTTAACAATCATTTTAACATCATTAGAGGTTCTTTCCACAATATCTTTCAACTCAACAATAGATCTAGTGTTTTCCATTAGATGATTTTGCACCCTTTATTAAAGTTATCTTGCTTAACAATAAAGATATCAAATTATTCTAAGCATTGATCAGGAGGTTTAGAGTAAGGGATATCACCTTCATCAAAGTGTTGGAGAGAGTGTACCACAATAGTGGATGAGTAGGGAATAGGCTTGCATAATTCTTCTATAGGAGGTAAATTCTTGACATCTGCAGCTTTAATTCCCTTCTCCTTAAGACATTTCTTAGCTTCCTTCATCACTTCATCATTTAATTCAATAACTCCCCTCTTCTTTGATGTTGGAATAGGCACCGGAATAGAAGGTTCAGGTACAACTACTTCATGTATAGCTTGTTTAGGAGAAGTCCAATCTTCATAATTCTTACTTATTTTAGCCATTAATTCCTCAGCTTCCTTAGGAGTCCTATTCCTGAAAACACAATCAGCACAACTATCTATGTATATCCTAGATTCCTCGGTTAGTCCATTATAAAATATATCAAGAAGCTCATTCTTAGGTAATGGACTTCCACCCTGTGCATGAATCAAAGCACAAAACCTTGCCCAAGATTCGGGCAATACCTCTTTTTCTCCCTGTTTAAAATCAAAAAGTTCCTGCAAAATAGCATGTCTGGCACTGGGAGGAAAATACTTCTGCAGGAAAGTACAAATCAAGCACTCAGGGCTATCAATAGATCCAGGAGGTAAATTACTAAACCAAGTTTTAGCTTCTCCTTTCAGTGAAAATGGAAAATCTTAGCAACAAAGTAAGTACGCATCTTAATATCATCGGAAAACAAGCCACTCATGGTAGAAAGTTCATTCATATGTGCTACCGCACTTTCAATTTTAGTCCCACAAAAAGGTTCTTTCTCGACAATAGATATGTAAGATAGATCGAGAGAGAAATCATAATCTTCATCTATAATTTTTATGGGAGAAGCAGCAAACTGAGTAGCAGGAGATAATTTGGGTCTAATAGTATGCCTCTGAAGGAGACTCTTAGCAGCGCTCCTATCATGGGTGTTCTTACATTCTTTAATAAACTCATCGGTCATCTCAACATAACCATCTTTAATATCATAACTCTCACTAGACTCAGGTGAGCTAACAGGTGTGGTAGTGTCTTCATTAGGAGTTTCGGTATTTCCAGCTATAGTTCTAGCAATCGTAGCATCTAGGAAAGGACCTAATGAACCACTCTTATCAAGCACAGTAGAAGCAGCATCATAAGCATCACAAGTTTCAGATTCAGTAGTAGTAGCACTGTGTGTAGCATGTGTATGTGGTGGTGTAAGGAACTTACTCAGAACAGACAGTGAATCAAGAGCAACAGAGGTGTTCATAACCGTATCCCTTCTTGTAGTGGATGGTAAAATAGGAACCTTGTCATCACGAGACTTACCCATGAGGGATGGATAGCAGCGAACAATAGAGAATCCAAGTGAATTTGATAAATAAAGCTATGCTCCCCGGCAACAGCGCCAGAAAATAGTCTTGATGACCCACAAGTTTAGGGGGTGTATCGCAGTATTTTCGAGGGAAGTGAAACCCAATTTATTGATTTGACACAAGGGGAGCCAAAAAATATTTATCAGCCTTAACAACTGAGTTGTCAATTGAGCTGCACCTGGAAAACAATCTTGCTCAAAACAGTTTATTAGTAGCAACAGTTTTGTAGTACGAATAGCAAAGTAACAGCAGTAGTAACAAAAGCAGTAACGGTGGGATTCGAGTGCGGTAGGCATAGGGATGGATGGACGGGCGTTGCATGGACAAGACAATCCACATAGCAATCAGAACATAGGGCAATTATAGATAAATAAGATAAAGCATCCAAGTACTAGACAATCCTAGGCATGTGTTCCATATATAGTCATACGTGCTCGCAATGAGAACTTGCACAACATCTTTTATCCTGTCAGCCCGTTTACAGCGGGGCCTCTAGGGAACTACTGGCAATTAAGGTGGTCCTTTTAATAGAGCACCGGAGCAAAGCATTAACACTCCATGAACACATGTGATCCTCACATCAAAGCCATTCCCTTTCGGTTATCCCGATTTCTGTCACTTCGGGGCCGTAGGTTCCAGACAACAACGTGTGTATACAACTTGTAGATAAGACAAAAAACAATACTATCATAATGAATCAATAACATGTTCAGATCTGAAATCATGGCACTCGGGCCCTAGTTACAAGCATTAAGCACAAAAGTCGCAACAAAGTCATAAAGCACTGATAGAAGATACTAGGCACCATGCCCTAACAATCTGATGCCATTACATGAACGATCTCATCCAATCCCTACCATCCCCATAGCCTACAGCGGGGGATTACTCACTCATATATGGGGGAAACATGGATGGTCGATGGAGAAGCGATGGTGATGATGATGGTGATGATCTCCTCCAATTCCCCGTCCCGGCAGGGTGCCAGAACGCAGTTTCTGGTGCTGTTTCATGGAATCTGGTGGTGGCTGCGGAGCAAAACTCCTTCTAGCAAAGCGTCGACCCCCCCGAAGTTTTTAGGTCAGAAGGCTCCTTATAGGCGAAGAGAGAGGCCGAGGGGGTGCCTGGGGGGCCCACACCACCCCCTGGCGCGGCCTGGTCTAGCCTGCGCCAGCAGGTGGTGTGGCCACCCCTGGCTCTTCTCCGTCTCGTATTCTGGCTCCTGGAGTCTTCGGGTGAAATAGGATTTTTGGCGTATTTTCTGGGATTTTTCCTGATAGTTGATTTTCTGCACAAAAAGTAGACACCAAGGCAATTCTGCTGAAAACAGCGTTAGTCCGCATTAGTTGTATCCAAATCACACAAGTTTAGAGGAGAAACAATAGCAAAAGTGTTCAGGATTCATTTTCTAACTTTCCTGGAACCAAAAACAGCTGAAAACAGGCAGCTGGCACTATGGCTCTTGTTAATAGGTTAGTCCAAGAAATCATATGAAAAGTACTGCAAAGTGTGGACAAAACACAAGAAAGTGGATAAAACCAAGCATGGAACATCAAAAATTATAGATACATTTGCAATGTATCAACATCCCCAAGCTTAACTCCTGCTCGTCCTCGAGTAGGTAAGTGATCAAAAGAAAGAATAATTTTTGAGGTTACATGCACCATCAAAGACTTGATCAAAGTATTTGCAAAACATTCAAAGTTGGGATCATAGTACTTCAATCATAACATGAAAGACAAAGTTCTAGCAATAAGCAAAGAAACTATGATGCAACATGAAAAGGCACAAACAAAAGATTCATGAATAATAATGCTTTGCAAGACGTTTGTTTGTTTCACATAAAGAAAACATAACATAATAGTCTTCAGCTTGTCCCTCAAAGAGTAGCAAATATAAATGCATAGGACACCTTCAAAGTTCATAAGAGTGACTAGATACAATAGTTTAGAACAAGCAATAACAAGTTATGCATCAATCAACTAGTCTTGGGACAATGCACATAGAACTAAGAATGGCCACTATGCTCTCAAAGTAGGTGCATAAGGATAGAAGGTGGAGACTCAATATAATGGTGGAAGAAAGGCCTTTTGTAAAAGGAAGTAGGGATTCAAGTCTCATAAAGAGCTTCCAAAAATTATGGTACTTATAGCTTTCAGCTCTCATTGCCCCTATCATAAGCATCTTGAAGTGATTAAGGTTAAAGTTAACAAACTATGGTGTACATGCTTGACGAAGTATAAGTTAGAAATCTCATGTCCCTTGTATACAAGGGCCGCTCCTCATGCTACTCAAGTTTAGTCACCGGTAATTTCTTGTCATCGTAAGTATATGTGTATCATAGAGAACCGCCAACGGGGTACCCCTTGCCCGATGATACGGAAGAATCCCCATATCAAAATGACAAGGCAAGCAGACAACGAACATCTCAGCATTCTTCTTATTTACCATGGGAATATGGTTCTTTTTTCTCTCTTTCCTCTTTTCTTAGTATCTTTTTTTTTCTCTTTTCTCTTTTTTTCTCAATATAGGACTCTTTTTTATAAGAAGAATGCTTCATAGATAGCTCATTATGGTTACGCTGCAGGTTTCCACCATATCAGCATGGATTAGACCAGCGGCCCAGGCGTTTCTCTAACACATATACATAACTCCATGGACTTACAAGCCCCCCTTTCATTTCACACCGACGACATCCATATACAAAAGAGCATGATATCAACTAGGTACAAGTACCAAGTGCAATGTTGAAAGCGTTCCCCATGAAAGCATGGTTCTGCTAATTCCCAACAAGTAAGTGCAAGCATATACAACATAGACGACACAATGGTTCAAGTTTATTAAGGGCAACTAAAGTAAAGTGTGCCATCAAGTTCGTGAGAGCTTTAGTCACTAGTTTTCTGATAACAAGTTTAATTTGGAAGGTAAACAAAAGCATGAATATACTTGGAATAGCATAAGATAATAGGTAGGTATGGTGGACTCTTTGGAATAACTTGGTTTAGGGAGTTGGATGCATGATTGGAACTCATACTTTTTGTGGAGGCTAGCAAAAGACTGGGAGCGACAAACTAAGAGATCAATAATGGCCATAATCATGCAGAGCGACAAAACATCATTGATCAAAGCATAAAGAGATACTACAAGTTGAAAACTAAAGGATCATAAAGGCTATGGTGACTTGAGATAGTCATAACATGGTGTGAGCATGCGCCAAGTCAACCCAAATAAATCATCAAAGGAGAATACCACTATACTATGCTTTAATATGCTAAAACAACGCATGATTCATCCAAGGCACATTAAGCAATCTCAATTGTTTATAACAATTCATGCTACAGCAAAGAATACTAAGCATAAAGCCAAAACAATATCAAGCATGGCATGATAGAGCATAGGCCACAGTCAAAAACGAGCTCTTTTTACCACATAAGCATGAACTTTCCTACTCTTTTCCAAACCAAACCAAACTATTTGCAAACCAATGTATGAAAGAGGGGGTCCAACCAATTTATTCAGAAAACTAAGCAAACAAAAGAAAATGAAAAACCAAAACGAAAAGGAAAAAAGAAGACGCTCCAAGAAAAACACAACTGTGCATGAAACAATAAAAATGAAGCGTTTGGAAGAAACCTGGGATTTTTATTGATGAAGAAGGGGATGCCTTGGGCATCCCCAAGCTTTGACGCTTGTACTTCTTGGATATTTCTTGGGGTGACACGCGTGGTATCCCCAAGCTTGAGTTTTAGTCCATCCTTCATCTCATTACTCATTCCTTCCATACACCTGAAATTTTTCTTCGTACAAAACTTCACACAATCTTTATTAGCAACATTAGTGCACTCAAGATAAATAAGTCTTAAGGTTCAGTTGTAACACCAAATAAACTTCCATTAGAACACTAGATACTGTAGCACTTCCCTCAAAAAGCTCAATTCCCCAAAAGAACTCAAAAAGGAACCCACAAGAAGCAAATGCAGAAAATGGGAGAAATCTGTCAAAATAGACCAGCAGGTAAAGACGAATTTTTTCGAAGACCTTGTGTTTCTCAAATAAAAAAGTGTTGAACTAACGAAAGTTAGATAACAACCTGGGTCAGACGCACAGAAACTTACAGCTCAATCCGATAGACAGAGCTCGCTCACGAATATTTACAGTGAAGCACAAAAATCTGTTTCAGGAAAGCAACTTTCCCAATCATTACTTCTCTCTCATTAGAGGTTACTCTTGGCACAAAAAGCAAATAAAAAGGATAAGTAGAGGTTATTACTGAAGTAATAACTTCCAAGGCTCATCTAAAACTTTTGGGTTATCTCCCAATAAGTACTTTTTTTAACGCCTTTAAGTTAGGCATAAGAAGCAAAGAAAGAATCAAGTGTTCTCAAATGAAGAAGCATTAAAACCAACTTTCTTGCCCTTACCTCTCTTACTTTTATTCTTAACCTTTGGGAAAATGTGATTGTTTGGTGGAGAAGAAAGTTGCATGGTCCCCTTTCCCACATCTATTATTGCTCCAAGGAGTTCGAATAGGGACCTTCCAAGTGTAATTTGTCCTTTTCCTGCACGTTCAATAACAAGATAATCAATAGAAATCGTTTTCCCAAGGATCTTAGTAAACACTCCTTCAGCTATTCCAAGAGGTAATATGGTAATATTATTAGAAAGAGATATTTCTTTTCCTCCCTTAGTGAGCCCCCAAGTATTCAGAGATTTATAAATATCTTTGGGCATAAGACAAAATTCAGACATGATATCACAGCGAGCTTGAAAAGTTTCGGTGTTCATCTCAATCTTTACTGTAGGGAACCACTTTGATGGTTCAGAGTTTATTGGAACATAATTGTGATGCTCCCTAAGCGTATTATAGCAACTTTCTAAGCTAGTAGTGCTATCTTCAAGAGTGTTCAACCTAGCAAATATTTTTGTGAAAGAAATATCAGTTTGGCTAGGCATGTTGTAAGTGAGGATCAATTTCTTTATAGCATTAATAGCATCATCCTCATTACATTGGAGGAAATCTCCTCCCACAACAGCATCTAAAGCATATCTATAGCAAAGAGCAATCCCAAGGTAAAAACTGCTAAGGAACAAGCTTTGAGTCATTTTGGGCTCAGTATGTTCATGTAGATCAGAGATTCTAGACCAAGCTTCTTTAAAACTTTCCTCAATTCCTTGTTTAAAAGTGAAAATAATTTCCTCGGGTGACATAGTGATTGGAGCAAGGCTAGACATAGTGGCACTCAAGATAGGGACTAATTTTTTTGTGTTTTTCCAATAAGAAAGCAAACTAGTAAAACTAATTTTTTTGTGTTTTTGATAACAAACAAGCAAACAAAGCAAAAAGAAACTAAGCAAAACAAAAATAACAAAGTAAAGAGATTGATTATGAGGGACTCCCCTTGTGAAGATGTCCTTGACTCCGCGGCAACGGCGCCAGAAAATCGCTTGATGGCTTAATGCACGACGCCCAAAAAAATGCTTGATGGCGGTGTTGATGTAGAGCTCGTTGGGAACCCCAAGAGGAAGGTATGATGAGCACAGCAGCAAGTTTACCTCAGCTATGAAACCAAGGTTTAATCGAACCAGTAGGAGCAAGGAAACACCCCAAAGGTGTAACTAGCTGAGCTTTGGCAGGGCGCACTACCGGTGCTAGTAGAAACGTGGAGACCTGCATAACACAACCACAAAACTTTGTCCCCAACTTGCGATGAGGTTGTCAATCTCACCGTGTTTTGCGGAAAACAAAGGATTAAACGTATCGAATGGAACGAAGTAAAAGTTTGCAGAAAGTAAACACAAAGCAGTAAACAGTTGTAGATTGTATGTAAAGAAAGAGGACCGGGATCCATAGTTCACTAGAGGTGACTCTCCTTAGATAGATAACATGCTGGGTGAACAAATTACAGCGGGGCAATTGACAAACACCGAGAAAGCAATACATGCATATACTAATCATCTTGACTCCTTTGAGACTTGATTGGGCATTACAACATTATACATAGACCGCCATCCAACTGCATCTATGACTAATAATCCACCTTCAGGTTATCATCCGAACCCCCTCCAGTATTAAGTTGCAAGGAACAGATTATTGCTTTACGAACCACGTGTAAAGTAAATAATATGATTGTTCTATGAACAAAGGATTGTTGTTTTCTCCCTAGTAGCAACACCACATCTAGTACCTTATAGATTTATGTCACTTCCCCAGATTACCAGAGGCATGAACCCACTATCGAGCATAAATACTAACTCTTGGAGTTGCTAGCATCTACTTGGCCACGATAGCTACTAACAACGACATGATAGAATCTATAATCAATCTGAAATAGCATCTCAATATCCATTGAATCCCCGCAAACACAACATGCAAAATTACAAATAGATGATCTTGATCATGAACGGAGCTCACAATATCTAGACATGAAAGCACAAAGGAGGAGAACCAACCATCTAGCTACTACATGGATCCGTAGTCCAAGGATGAACTACTCACGCATCACACCGAAGGCTTGCATGGTGACGAAGAAGGCCTCTAGGGTGAAATCCCCTCTCCGGCAACGTGCCGGGAAGAGCTTCAGATCCCTCCCAATTTAGGGATGGAGATGACGGCGGCTACAGACTCTTTCGTGGATTTTTGATCGGGTACTTACGGTTTTTGTCCCAAGGGCATCTTATAGTCGGAAGGGGAGGCCGACGGGGTGCCTGGGCTGGCCACACCACCCCCTGGCGCGGACCAGGCCTGGTCGCGCAGCCAGGTGGTGTGGCCGCCCTCTGGCCCCTCTCGGTCTCGTATTCTGGCACTTGATGACTTCCGGAAAAATAGGCACTTTCGCTTTTGTCCCGTCCAATTCCGAGAATATTCATTTTCTGACTTTCCTGGAACCAAAAACAGCAGAAAACAGGCAGCTGGCACTGTGGCTCTTGTTAATAGGTTAGTCTAAGAAATCATATGAAAAGTACTCCAAAGTGTGCACAAAACACAAGAAAGTGGATAAAACCAAGCATGGAACATCAAAAATTATAGATACATTTGCAATGTATCAAGCCGCGCCAGGGGGTGGTCTGGCCGCCCTAGGCACCCCCTCGGTCTCCCTCTTCGCCTATAAGAAGCCTTCGGACCTAAAAACTCTGGGGGGTTCGACTTTTTCCAGAAGGAGTTCCACTCCGCCGCCACCACCAGATTCCACGAAACAGCACTAGAAACTCTGTTCTGGCACCTTGCCGGGACGGGGAATTGGAGGAGATCATCACCATCACTTCTCCATCGACCATCCATGTTCCCCCTATCTATGAGTGAGTAATCTCCCGCTATAGGCTATGGGGATGGTAGGGATTGGATGAGATCGTTCATGTAATGGCATCAGATTGTTAGGGCATGGTGCCTAGTATCTTCTATTAGTGCTTTATGACTTTGTTGTGACTTGTTATGCTTAATGCTTGTCACTAGGGACCGAGTGCCATGATTTCAGATCTGAACATGTTATTCATTCATTATGATAGTATTGTTTTTGGTCTTACCTGCAAGTTGTATACACACGTTGTTGTCCGGAACCAATGGCCCCGAAGTGACAGAAATCGGGATAACCGGAGGGAATGGCTTTGATGTGAGGATCACATGTGTTCACGGAGTGTTATACTTTGCTCCGATGCTCTATTAAAAGGAGCACCTTAATTGCCAGTAGTTCCCTTGAGGCCCCGCTGCAAACGGGCTGGCAGGACAAAAGATGTTGTGCAAGTTTTTATTGCGAGCATGTATGACTATATATGGAACACATGCCTAGGATTATCTAGTACTTGGATGCTTTATCTTATTTATCTGCAATTGCCCTATGTTCTGATTGCCGTGTGAATTGTCTTGTCCATGTAACGCCCGTCCATCCATCCCTATGCCTACTGCACTCGAATCATAATGTTTATTGCTATTGTTACTACTGTCTTTACTTTACTATTGCTGCTACTTTACTATTCCTACTACAATACTGTTGCTACTGATAAACTGCTGTGAGCAAGATTGTTTCCAGGTGCAGCTGAATTGACAACTCAGTTGTTAAGGCTTATAAATATTCCTTGGCTCCCCTTGTGTCGAATCATTAAATTAGGTTTCACTTCCCTCAAAAATACTGCGATACACCCCCTATACTTGTGGTTCATCAGTCAAGCGTGGACCAGTCTCGCGAATGAACACGTAAAGTCGGTTGGGGGCCGCTTCATCAAGCATTACTGCGGTATACACAAGTAGACATGGGAGGGTAACAACTAAGTGTGTTCTACCCGTACTAGCATTACTACACATAGATCTAGCTCTGATACCACTGTAGGGGTTCCGCGTATCAAAACAATAAATTTTACCCTACGCCTCTGAACCTCTTGAAGCTGCCAAGACCTATCTATTAGTAATACAGTAACGGGAGGGGCTTTTCGCTAACTTACCCTTTTAGACCGAACAGTGCTATCAACGCTCAAGAAAGCGTGGTTGATGTAGACGAGCCGAAGACGACCTCAAGGTCGTGATGAAGTCCTTGCACTCCTTGGCTCCAACGACTTGAGTGCCTCAAGTGCGACACCTCGCGGGGAGTTACACACGTCCGGTGCCTGACGATGACTCCCGCTTCCCTGATCCAGCAGCAGTTGCGGAAGTAGAGCTCCCGGATCCGAATCCCGCAGCGCGATGGTGCTCCGTAGTGAAGATGTCTCTCGTTCGCGCAGTCCAGACTTGGGACCACGGTCACGAGAGAGAGAGGGGGAGAGAGAAAATATCAATTGGTGGTCCTCCCAAAAGTGAGAAGACCTTTATTGATTATTGGTGTATTTAATTTGGCCAAATACCCCCACTATATATAGGGGGAGGGGAGGTACTACCTCCCTCAAAGTCCCGGGGTGGGACTAAAGGAGAGGAGGGGGAGGGGAGGCTGCCAACCAGCCCCTAGTGGGCCCCGCGCGGGGGGCTAGGCCCAGCTAGCCAGCCCCCTTGCCCCTTCTCCCTCTCTCCTTTCCCTAATGGGCCCTCTCCCTCCGGAAATTGGCCCATTAAGCCTTTGACCATTTAAATTGATTTTCTCTTTATTAAATAATTATGAATAAATGATTAAATCAACATTTAACATTCATTCACACATTATTCAATCTCCGTGGCTATGGAACACCTTCCACCTCCACTCCAGACATCCTTCGGACTTACTGAAACCCTTCCGGTTTTCTCTCTACTATTCTTTGGCGATTCCACCGATCCTATAAACACTCTCTAAGCATAATCAAGCCCTTAAGCGTGATACCCCACGGTTCGGGAACACTCCAGACATGGTCGGGACACTACCGCACCAATGATCGACAGAGGGACCTGGATGGCCATGTGACCCTGTGCGTTCCATGAAGATCTTTTGTCGTTTGAACCTGGACAGTTGTGTGTTATTCCCTTTGTCTCTCGATACTTGCATTGCCCAAGATCTGATCAATGACATCACCATGTCGTGTTCAATCTCGTTACTGAACAATGCTACTTGACTCGTCCCGACAAGTGATATCCCCGTGATCAAATCACACGCCGTGCAACTATTGGATATAACTTCTCTGAGTGGGCCCTTTGAGTATCTTCCCGTCACATGGACGGACAAATCCGGCTCTTGAGATATATTGCCTCTACGGTTTCCTCTGAGTACCTGAACACACCTTTATAACCACTGGATTACCGAGTGTCGTTTGATGCTATCTATACACTCTCAGGAGACAATGATTGATATAACCTCACGGTCTAAGGAATAGTCTACGAGGATCCATTTATAATCATCGTAACTTGAACTTCGTGACATGATCGGGTCATGATGTTTAGGTTGGGTATTGGTTCATCATCTCATTCTCGGAATGAGATGACTCCATTTCCAACTGGCATAAATGCGATAAGATCAGTAAACATGATCATCTATTGACCAACGAACCAGTGACTAGAGTTTCACTGGGAACTCCTGGTTGTTTGTGTGTCACACGTGTATTGATGTTTCCACTCAATACAGTTATAGCATGATATAAAACTTAATCATAAACTATATGAAATATGATAATAGTCCTTACTACTATTTGTCTCTAGGGCGTATTTCCAACAGTTTTTCCCTTTCAGTATGCAGCATCGCCATCCGCGCTTGAGCCACCTGTGCCACGCCACTTAGACAACCTCTTCGGCACACCGATCGTGCCACCACCGAGCGCCCCTGCAGCGGCCCGAGTGCCCGTGCATCGGCCCCAAGCTCCCCTGCATCGCCCGCCTCATCGTCGACTCGCCCTGCCGGGTCCGCTCCCGCGGCAGAAATTGCGGTGTTTTCTCTGTCGCGGCAGGCTGCCATGGCAGGAATTCCGGCCGTTTCTCTGCCACGGCAGGAAATCCTGCCGCTTATCTGCCACGGCAGACCTCTGCCGCGCCATGTGCGCAATCACGCCCGGCTACTACTGGTGCTGCTTCGACGCCCTCCTCCAGTGGGGCACCCGTCCTCCCACAGACGCGCTCCGGTCACCAAGTGCGTCTCGTGGACATGCTAAATCTCTCAGCCGTGGACTCCGTCATCAACACATTCCCCACCACCTTCCCCTTGGAGATGCAGGATCCTCAGTGGCGGGCTGCCATGTCCGCTGAGTACCAGGCTTTCGTCAACAACAACACTTGGTCTCTCGTTCCTCGTTCTCCGCTCGCCAATGTGGTTACCGGCAAGTGGATCTATCGGCAGAAGTTCCACTCCGATGGTACTCTCGCCCGCAACAAGGCGCGATGGGTCGTTCATGGGTACTCTCAGCGCCCTGGAATCGACTATGAGGAAATTTTCAGCCCTATTGTCAAGCCTGCTACGATCCGGATCGTTCTTCACATTGATGTCTCCAGATCTTGGCCCATCCGTCGGCTTGATGTCAAGAATGCGTTCCTCAATGGCTCACTGGATGAAGTGGTCTACTGTCAGCAACCTCCTGTATTTGTTGATGAGTCTCGCCCGGATCATGTCTGTCGCCTCCACAAGTCCTTGTATGGTCTGAAGTAGGCTCCTCGTGCGTGGTACCACCGATTTGCCTCATACATCGCCACCCTGGGATTTGTTGCTTCAGCCACGGACACCTCCCTGTTTGTCCTCCGTTCAGGGGCCGACACAGCGTACTTGCTGCTCTACATGGACGACATCATTGTCACCGCTTTGTCGACGAGATTTCTTCAGGGGCTGCTCACGGGACTGCACAGCGAGTTTGCTATGACTGATCTCGGGGATCTCCACTACTTCCGCGGCATTGCGGTTCGTCGCTCCTTTGCTGGTTTGTTTCTGTCAAAAGGACAATATGCCGTGGATGTTCTTCAGCGGGCTGGCATGACCGACTGTCACGCCTCGCCCATACCGGTTGACACATCCTCCAACAGCGAGCTCCTCTCTAACGCCAACGACTATCAGAGTCTCGCTGGTGCCCTTCAGTATCTCACACTGACGTGCCCCGACATCTCCTATGCGGTTCAGCAGATCTGCCTCCACATGCATGCTCCGCGCACGTCTCACCTGGCTCTCGTGAAATGTGTTCTTCGGTACATCCGTGGTACACTGGAGTTCGTTCTACAGCTCTGTGCATCATCGTCAACCGCCCTAGTGGCCTACTCCGACACCGACTGGGCCGGCTGCCCGGACTCGTGCCGCTCCACCTCCGGTTACTGCGTCTACTACGGTGATAGTCTCATCTCTTGGTCCTCCAAGCACCAGACCACCGTGTCCCGTTCCTTTGCCGAAGCTGAGTACCGCGCCGTCGCCCACACCATCGTCGAGTGCTGTTGGCTCCGCCAGCTGCTCCAGGAACTACATCATCCCATGAGTTCGGCCACTGTTGTTTACTGCGACAATGTGTCTGCCATCTACATGTCCTCGAATCCGGTGCAACACAAACGTACCAAGCACATCGAGATTGACATACACTTCCTCCGCGAGAAGGTGTCCTTGGGAGAGGCTCGTGTTCTACATGTTCCTTCATCCTACCAATTCGCGGATGTCATGAAGAAGGGATTGCCGAGTCAGCTCTTCCTCAACTTTCGGTCCAGTCTGAACGTCCGAGAACCTCCCGTTGGGACTGCGGGGGGTGTTAGATTGTATATATTGTATTTACAGTAAGATTGTATTGTAATTGTACCGGCATCTGGCCTCCTATAAATATACATGGAACCCTACTGCGTGTGTGCTTTCCCCCAAACCCTTCTACAAAAACAAATGCACCAGTTTTCTTGATCTCGTTACGTGTCTACACATGGATGGACCTGACAACGGTTGCCATTACGTCTGGCTTCCTTGCCACTAATGGTTTTGTTACCCACTCTGCACCACACGTCTGTTTTCACGGGAGTGTAATCTCCATGGCAAGAGACGAGGTTCGACCAAGCTTGGAGTAAATCTGAGTGTTGCACCTTAGGTGTTTCTCAAATGAATTAGATGGGAACTAAGTGAACAAACTCTAAATATCTCAATTTATTAAGTAATTACAAATAGAAAATGTAGAACACAATAAGCAAGGTCTTCTATAAGTCGGTGCTTGTCCATCTTCAGAATCTACCCCGTCCACTTGTGCTCTCACGCTGTGGCAGGGGGAATTGATATATATATTTTCCTCTGCCTCTCTTTGATATGGGTTGACGGTCCGTGGCAGGGTACTCTAGCCACATGCGATTGCCGACTGTGTTGTCGATTGCAATCTTGGTGACCCGATGCTTCAACGCGCTTGGTGATCCACATTTGCCACGATCAATATAGAGCTATTAAACCATTGTGACATTGTCCGGTTATCCTGGGGCAACATTTAGACCACCTCGCCTTTAAAGTTAATGATGACTTTGTTTAGTGCCTCTATCTTCTTGGCTTCTCTTGGTAGGTCGTTTAAGTTCAGCTTGCATGACCTAAACTTGAGTCCGTCCATGGTGCGGACCAAGAGATCGTGGTTAATTTGTTTAGTGTAGGATTGAGTTGGGGATGTGAAATTCTAGGTGCCAATGGTAGATATTTCATTCGAATTCAGCATTAATAGTGACAGAAGCATCAAAGGAAAGGGCTAGCTCCGCGTCTAGTTTTTTTGCAGTGAAACGGTGTGCTAGATTAATAAGAGATTAGTGAGGCAGAGGAGACGAGAATCGATGCGGTTGATGAGGATGGTTTAGACTAATTGGGTGTCACAGTCATAATTTTTGATAACTAAGCCAAACTCTAAACTACTTTTTTGATAAAAGAAATATATTAATGTCAGGGAGATACAAATTACACGAACCTCTGTATCAACAAGATGCCTAAAGACATATAGGACGCACGAAGCAAAAAAAAAAAGAGCCCATTATGCTGAACAATCACGTCGGGTTATGCTAACTTTGAAAAAAAATCGCACACTCATGAATTATACGTGCTTTCAACACAAATTATACATGCGTATCATGAATGTGTGGCTGGTGTCCACAAGCATGGGTACCGCAGGATAAATTATTTGTCGTAATTTCTCAACTTAATTTCCTAGAGAGACGTTGGAGACATGCCTTCATATGGTCCGAAGATCGTAGAGTACTCGAATCGGCTCTATATTGCCCCCATCCACCGTGATCGTGACCAATGAGATTGCCTTACGTCTTCAATTGAAATCTCCTGAATGAACAGCTTTCCGTCCCATACGTGCACGGCAGTGACTCTGACACGAATAGCATGTGGACTGACACGAATAGCACGGACACCATGTGGACTGTCGCCATTGTCATCCGAATAGCGTGTGCGGCTCGCGGGTTTGTGGCATCGCAGAAAGAGTCTCGCAAACCTGCCACACACAATGATTTTCAGCCAACATCCAATGGAGACGTAGTACTTCCTCCGTTTCAAAATATAAGATGTTTTAGTTTTGTGAAAAAAGTGTGTCTAGACCACTTTTAGTGTATAGGTTCATGTAGTTTGGAGTGAACCTATACACTAAAAGGTGTTTACGTATACTCCTAGGACGAAGATCTACCTGCTTCATGACTTCATCGATCTGGTCGAAGTGTTGTGTTCCGGAAGATTCTACTGGTAAACTCCAATGGATGACATGCCGGAGTTCGCCAGATTGGATGGATCTCGGTCGCGCGCAACCATGTTTTTATCTGACCGTTTGGTTTCAGAGGGAGTGCTGTGAAGCTTTACAGACTGTTGCCATCGAGGACATGCCATTAGTCCCATGGTGAAGTCAGTCGTGGAGAATCACATGAAAGCCAAGGTCTGAAGAATGGTAATGGTAGTGTGAATCCTGTTTGCGATGAGACTTTGACTTGGTGTTCTAGGTCTTGGAGCAGCGACATTGAAAGTTGGAGGCGACAGTATAGGAGATTTCCAGACTTCAAGCTGCAGTGTGAAAATCCAAGGTCTGGCCTTAATTGGTTGTGCCTGGCAATGACCTTGTTGAAGACATTATTTTGTTAGCGCGGACTTTGTTCATGGTGAAAACCTATGATCGATGATCAGGACGATGACGGCGCTAGTGCACTGTTCCCTTCGTGGAGGCGTCGCTTTTGAAGAGGATGGATTTCTAGTGCTGGCTTGGTGGTGTTTGGTCGCTGTTGTAGGGCATAGATCACTAAAACTGGACTTTCTTTTTTCTGTAATTTTCTTTTTTTATTGGTTGTGTGCATCCGTAATACCATTAGGGGAATGCGTTGTTGGAGAGGCTGGGTGTAATTGGTATCTCGCGATATTAATATATGCTCCTTCCAAAAAAAACAAAAAAAAATATTTTATTTTAAAACAGAGGGAGTACTACCGTATTACCTCCGTTCTACAATATAAGCCTTTTTATCAAGCTGATTGTATTTTTAGTAAGCTAAATCATCTTGCTGAAAAAGCTTATATTATGGAACAGAGGGAGTAACACACAGAGGCGATGAACGCCCCCCACCAGCTACAAGCGTGACATGAGTCGTGTCTCAACGGTGCGCATTTCAATTGTGCTAGACGCCAAAGGATTACTGGAGATTTTTTCTTTTTTTTGGTAAACGCCGACCGGCTTCTTGCCGCTCATTAACATCCATATACATTAGCTCCCACCATGGCTATTGCTTTCATGGTCACATTTAATGCCCCCTCCCCTTAGGCTTTAGCCACTACCGACCGGCGGTGGGACAGTTTCCCAAGAAAAGGAATTCCTTTGCTTTACCTTTGCATCTCTTCACGCCAACGTTCTCTTCTATTCATGGAATGTGACACTATCTTACATATAACATTCATAGTATGAACTCTAGTGTTGAATTTTGACCTAGGTCAACAGTAGGAATTGAATTCAAAACAAACATAAAAAGTAAACCAAGCTTTATGGTTAAAACGTTGGATTCACCGATAGGTTAATCCAATTGCTCTAGAATCCAGGTACAAGGTCCAGGAACTGGACCTGAACCCTGTGATTGAGGTTTTGAGCAAACAACAACTATAGATTTTGGATAGTGAACATCATAAGAAAAAGCATGTCCCATGACATGATTGTTCACTTAGTTCATCATAGTTGAAGCCACATAGCGAAACATAGTAGCATAAACAAAGGATATAACAAAACGGTAAGAAAGATAGCAAACCTTCACAGACAAACTAGTGTACCTCAATCCATGAATTCTTTAAAAAGAAATCAAATGCCTAGCTACTAAACACTTGTATTTCATCAGGCCAGACAAAAATAAAACAATAATAGATAATAATCTAAACCTCAAACTAGTGCTCACGTGAATTAAAGAAGAAAGTAAAAAAAACACCATACTAAAAATAAATGTTTTGCCCAAATTGTTAAAGGGAAAATGACCAAACTACACCATAACCGACATGCCTTACTAGCCATATGATCAAAGCTTATTAGTGCACTTAATCTGCACATATGACAACACAGGGATGCGGTATAAGCAGGTTAATTACCATGCATGGAAACCAAAAGATTCCTACGATGTGAACAACTAAGCACCAAGATCTATCTACCTAGATACAATCAACGGGTGGATATACATCCATAGAGATCTTACCCTTGTAGACCGAAAAGCTTTGTTAACGAAATCTGATTCCGTGGATAATGTAGTCGTTCACTTGCCGATCTCAAGATCGCGATGAAGTCCAGCAAGTCCAGCAGGGTCGTGATCGCACACACGTCCGACAACCTCCGCGTCCTCGCTCCAGCGATGCAGCGGAAACAATAACTCCTTTCAGACAAAGCCACCGGGAATATGTATCTCGCTAATCCGAAACCATGGGGAATAATTCTATAGGGAGAGAGAGATCCTTCACGAGGAGATGTGAGAGTGGAGGAGGAGGAGAGCTCCTTTTATAGGAGGAGGGGGCTGCCCCCAAGGGGCCATGCAAATGGCATGGTGGTGCCCCGACCTCTCTCTCCATAATGGGGAGTGGATCTTCCACTAAGCCCACTCCCATTAAAACCAACTCCACTCACTTTGCATTAATTTACCACCAAATTTAATGCAATCTCTCATTAAATAAAACTATTTTATTTATTTTATTCAAAATTTTGTTAATTACTTTAGTTAACAAATATTCACATAAAACCCCTTGCAATATTTTAATATCACATGCAGAACCAGTTTTAGCAATTTCACCCGAAACAATTTTGGTTTCCATCGAAATGATTCCAGTGCTTTCATAATCTTTATCTGAAATATATTTTCTCCTAAATGGTGTCAGTATCGCTTAAGTGTGTCACCATTCGGTTCGCGAATAATGCAGACATGATCGAGACCCCTCTCCGATCAATAATCAGCAGCGGGACCTGGAGATTCGTACTGATTCCCACACATTCAACGATGACTCCAGTGATCGTGTGAACCTTTAACGTTTGTAACTAAATCCCTTTGTCTCGTGATATATTACATGTCCGAGATTCGATCATCGGTATCTCCATACCTAGTTTAATCTTGTTACCGACACAAACATAACACAAAGAAGTAAAATTTAATTCACTTCTCTTCAAACCACTTGAGGCCCGAGCCATCTTGACAAGATACCAGACACATACAGAAACATAACACAAATAAGTAAAATTTAATTCACTTCTCATCAAACCACTTTTGGTGCTTGACATCGTTCCTAAGACACCAACTGCGATCATCCCAGCCATCGCTTACCTTATTGGCCTCCCACATCTTACCAAATGAAAGTTCTTCCTGTTGGAAATATGCCCTAGAGACAAATAGTAATAAGTACTATTATCATATTTCATAAAGTTTATGATTAAGTTCTATATCATGCTATAACTGTATTGAAAGGAGACGTCAATACATGTGTGATATATAAACAACCAGGGGTTCCCGGTGAAACTCTAGTCACTCATTCATTGGTCAACAGATGATCAAGGTTTCCTGATCATGTGGCATTTATGCCAGTTGGAAATGAGGTCATCTCATTCAGAGAATGAGATGATGAACCAATACCCAACCAAAACATCGTGACCCGATCATGTCAAAAACTTCAAGTTATGATGATTAGAATAGACCTCGTAGATTATTCCTTAGACTGTGAGACTATATCAATCACTGTCTTCCGAGAATGCTTAGATAGCATCAAAGGTCACTTTGTAATACAGTGATAATAAAGGTATGTTCAGGTATTCGGAGGAACAGTAGAGGCAATATATGTCAAGAGCGGGATTTGTCCATCCGCGTGATGGAAAATATACTCAGAGAAGTTGTATCAAATAGTTGCGCAGCGTGTGATTTGCACGGGGATATCACTTGTCGAAACGAGTTAAGTAGCATTGTTCGTAACGAGATTGAACATGACATGGTGATGTCATTGATCAGATCTTAGGCAATGCAAGTATCGAGAGACAAAAGGAATAAGACACGACTGTCCCGGTTCAAACAACGAAAGATCTTCATGGAATGCACATGGGTCACATGGCCATCCAGGTCCCCTGTGTCGATCATTGGTCCGGGAGTGTCCCAACCATGTCTGGAGTGTTCCCGAACTGTGGGGTATCACGCTTAATGGCTTGATGATACTTAGAGAGTGTTTACAGGATCGGTAGAATCATCGAAGAAGAGAAGAGAGAAAACCGGAAAGGTTTCGGTAAGTCCGGAGGATGTCTGGAGTGGAGATGGAAGGTGTTCCATAGCCATGGAGATTGAATAATATGTGAATGAATGTTAATAAAAGAGAAATCAATTTATTTAATCATTTATTCATAATTATTCATAATGGGCCAATAATATGTGAATGAATGTTAATAAAAGAGAAATCAAAGAGATTTAATCATTTATTCATAATTATTTAATAAAAGAGAAATCAATTAAAGGTTAAAGAGGCTTAATGGGCCAATTCCGGAGGGAGAATGGCCCATGAGGGAAAGGCGAGAGGAGAGAGGGGGCAAGAGGGTGGCCGGCTGGGCCACCCTCCCCCCATGCGGGGCCCACCAGGGGTGGCTGGCGGCTGCGCCCCCTCTCCCCCTCCTTTAGTCCCACCCTAGGACTTTGAGGGAGGTAGTACCTCCCCTCCCCCTATGTATAGCAGGGTATTTTGACCACAAAATACACAACACAATATTCAATAAAGGTTTCCTCAGTTTTGAGGAGACCTCCAATTGATATTCTCTCTCTCTCACCCGTGACCGTGGTCCCAAGTTCGGACAGCACGAACGAGAGACATCTTCACCGCGGAGCGCCGTCGCGCTGCGGGATTCGGATCCAGGAGCTCTACTTCTGCAACTGCTGGATCAGGGAAGGGGGAGTCATCGCCTGCAGATGCATGTAACTCCCCGCGAGGTGTCACACTTGGGGCACTAGGAGTCGTTGGAGCCATAGAGCAGGAGGACTTCAACACGTCCTTGAGGTCGGCTTTAGATCGTCTACATCAACCACGCTCTCCTGAGTGTTGAGAATGCTTTTTGATCTTCAAGTTTAAGTTCACGAAAAGCCCCTCCCGATACTGCATTACTAATAGATAGGTCCTGGCAACATCAGGGGTTCGGGGGTGTAGGGTAAAATTTTATTGTTTTCATACGCGAACTCTTACAGTGGTATGAGAGCTAGATCTATGCGTAGTAATGCTAGTACGGGTAGATCACACGAGATGTAGCGTGTGGGCGTTGATCTTTTAATTGCTACCCTCCCACGTGTACTTGTGTATACCATAGTAATGCTTGATGAAGCGGCCCCCAACCGACTTTACGCGTTCATTCGCGAGACTGGTCCACGCTTGACATACGGCTTGTACCGTATAAAGTGGCTTTGGGGGTGTCTGTCTCTCTTGCATTAGTTGGTATGCCATTTGCTACGGAGGGCCCTGAAAGGGGTATAGTATAGACAACTACTTGATCAACGTTGTGGTGAAAGTTCGTAGGTAAAAACAGTTCTTGTGCGAAAGCCCATTCAGCCACGTAAAAGATGCAAAGATAAAGTAGAGGCGTCTAACTTTGTTTTATAGGGGGCGTTGCTTTGTGATATGGTTGTGGCAAAGGTAAAGTGATTACCTTATGTTACAAAGTAGTAAATAGTCATGGAGGTGACGGACTACCATGCCAGAAAAACACCGGTACCCTGGTGTCTACGGCGTCGGAACCATGGCGCCGTAATCCGGTGACGCCAGATGGAGATCACGGCGTGAAGGACCATATCACATCACATTTACATTCAATTTTGTTGTTTGTATATCTTATTGTGTGCTAGTATGAGATACTCGACGGTAGCCTAATAAGATGATCCTTGTTAAAATTACTAATGATTGTGTTCCTCCTTAGTGTGCACCACCAAGAAAGTTCTTCGATATGAGGCAGGCCGTGATGATTGGGTGTCAGACATATCTATGTTGACATACAGTGGGTGTAAGCCATGTTGCACAGAGAATACACTAAGGTTGAGTTAGCGAGCCTAGCATGTACATATATGCCCTCAGAACACAGATGGTCGAAAGATCGAGCACGAGTCGCATGAATGATGTGACCGATGTTTAGCGTCCACCCTAGAATCCACATTGATGGCCATGATGATCAGGGGAGATGTGGGGAAAAGGGGTCGTGTTATCACTAGAACCCTTCAGGGGATAGGTGTTTCTGAGTGGAGTTATTATATTAACTCATTTAATTATAAACTTAGTCTAAGTACATTTTTGCAATTATAAATGTAGAAAATGGTTCTCCCCGATGCTACATTTCCTGTTGATGATTGGTTAGATCGAGAGAAACTCAGGCTAGACGGATCAAACTTATCTATGTGGGTTGCGCGTCTCCACGTTCTCCTTAGCAAGAATGACGTGGTTGACTATATACTCAGCGAGATGGATTTGGAGCAGCCCTATTTCTATGAGACCCCAGAACAGCGAAAGGACCGCTATTGTCATCGGGAGATGTCCTCCTTCATTTTCGTCACAAGTAAAACTAATTTTTTGTGTGTTTTTGATAAAGAAACAAGCAACCAAAGAAAAAAGAAACTAAGCAGAACAAAAACAACAAAGTAAAGAGATTGGTTATGAGGGGCTCCCCTTGTGAAGATGTCCTTGACTCCCCGGCAATGGCGCCAGAAAAGATCTTGATGTGCTCGTCGTTCGACATAGAGCTCGTTGGGAACCCCAAGAGGAAGGTATGATGAGCACAACAGTAAGTTTTCCCTCAGTTATGAAACCAAGGTTTAATCGAACCAGTAGGAGCAAGGAAACACCCCAAAGGTGTTACTAGCTGAGCTTTGGCAGGGCGCAGTACCGGTGCTAGTAGCAACATGGAGACCTGCATAATACAACCATAGAACTTTGTCCCCAACTTGCGATGAGGTTTTCAATCTCACCGTGTTTTGCGGGAAACAAAGGATTAAACGTATCGAATGGAAAGAAGTAAAAGTTTGCAAAAAGTAGACACAAAGCAGAAAATAGTTCATAGATTGTATGTAAAAGACAAGGACCAGGATCCATAGTTCACTGGAGGTGGCTCTCCTTAGATAGATAACATGCTGGGTGAACAAATTACAGCGGGGCAATTGACAAACACCGAGAAAGCAATACATGCATATACTAATCATCTTGACTCCTTTGAGACTTGATTGGGCATTACAACATAATACATAGACCGCCATCCAACTGCATCTATGACTGATAATCCACCTTCAGGTTATCATCCGAACCCCCTCAAGTATTAAGTTGCAAGCAACAGATTATTGCTTTATGAACTGCGTGTAAAGTAAACAATACGATTGTTCTATGAACAAAGGATTGTTGTTTTCTCCCTAGTAGCAACAGCACATCTAGTACCTTAGAGATTTCTGTCACTTCCCCAGATTACCAGAGGCATGAACCCACTATCGAGCATAAATACTAACTCTTGGAGTTGCTAGCATCTACTTGGCCAAGATAGCTACTAACAACGGAAAGCATGCAAGATCACAAATAACAAAGACATGATAGAATCAATAATCAATCTGAAATAGCATCTCAATATCCATCGGATCCCCGCAAACACAAAATGTATGGATACAAATAGATGATCTTGATCATGAACGGAGCTCACAAGATCTAAACATGAAAGCACAAAGGAGGAGAACCAGCCATCTAGCTACTACATGGATCCGTAGTCCAAGGATGAACTACTCACGCATCACACCGGAGACTTGCATGGTGATGAAGAAGGCCTCTAGGGTGAATTCCCCTCTCCGGCATGGTGCCGGGAAGATCTTCAGATCCCTCCCGATCTAGGGATGGAGATGACGGCGGCTACAGACTCTTTCGTGGATTTTTGATCGGGTACTTAGGGTTTTCGTCCCGAGGGCAATATATAGGCGGAAGGAGAGGTCGAGGGGGTGCCGGGAGCGGCCACACCACCCCCTAGCACGGGCCAGGCCTGGCCGCAGCCAGGTAGTGTGGTTGCTCCCTGGCCCTTCTCCGTCTCGTATTCTGGCACTTGAGCCCTTCCGGGAAAAGAGGCACTTTGGCTTTTGTCCCGTCCAATTCCGAGAATATTCATTTTCTGACTTTCCTGGAACCAAAAACAGCAGAAAACAGGCAGCTGGCACTGTGGCTCTTGTTAATAGATTAGTCCAAGAAATCGTATGAAAAGTACTCCAAAGTTGGAACAAAACACAAGAAAGTGGATAAAACCAAGCATGGAACATCAAAAATTATAGATACATTTGCAATGTATCAATAACTCACTCATACTAGCCCACGAGGAAACAAATTTATGCTGTATCATGGAACTAAGATCAAGCCTCTCTATGGGAAATTGTAGGTCTAGATGATGAGGCACTAAACCATGGAATGCTAGTAAACAAGAAGCAATAAGGCCTCCATAGATTCCACCTTTCTCACGGTTAGCAGCAAGACGGCAAGTTATCAAAGCACCTAAGTTGTAAGACCTATCTCGTTTAAGAGTAGCAGAGATACATGCTAGATCAAACGAAGATAACCTATTTGGCAGTTTTCCTAGCAAGGACACACTTGGAAATAAAGTAGGCCAAGTAGCGAATGGAGGGAAGATGAATGTTACGGATTTTTCCATTCTCCTTCGAGAAGCTACTCCCTTGGCAAATTTCTGCGTATAAATCCATGAGTGGCTCAGGTCTCTCCTTAATCTTTCTACATGATCCCCATTGAGGTACCTTAATAGCTGCGCAAAAATCATCAAGAGAAAGGTCGACAACTATATTGTAAATTTTGTAATGGACCATGGGATTAGGCAAAGAGTGACTAAATTGGAAGTCCTGCACCACAGACATTAGAAACCCTGCATTAGAAACCAAAGTATGGAAATCTTGTAGAATTCCTATAGCTCTCATGAACTCAGAGCATGGGTAAATGGAAGGAAAAACTTCCTCCTCCCGGTGGACCTTCATGACCTCAGGCACCCAAAGCTTAAGTTGGTTTAGGTGGTGTTCACTCATCTTCTATTCTGAAATTTAAACACCTATTAAACAAGTGAGTGCAAAGTAAATATAATGAAGGATTCTACTCATAGGGACTTGCAAGAGGTCTAAACATGCATCAAAACTATATCTCTAAGCATCAAACAAGCTGACAAGCTCTCATAACCCGTCACCTACAACAGCAAAATACTCAACGTATAATCCACTAAACACAAATCTACTTGGACAAGGGGAGGAGTCACATACCAGGGAACAATTGCTCCAAATTTCAGCAAGAAAGATGGGTTGAGCAAGGAGATCAAAAAATCGAGAGCAAGCACAGCAAGAACGCGATTTTGAGATATGAACTGGAGCTTACTCAGGAGAGAGAAGAAAGTGGCAGGTGAGAGAGTTAGCGGGGAGCCAGGGGTGGCCCACACCAGGGCATGGCGCCACCCGTGGCTGGCCGCGCCACCATGTGGTGTGCCTGCCTGGTGGACCCCTTGGTACCTCCCAGGTACTACTCTGCCCCTTTTTTCACGTAAAAATTTAATATGAATTTTCTGGAATTTTTCTAGACACTTTATTTTTCGGCATTTTTCAGAAATAGAAGAATGATTTTTCTGACAGACAGACTTTTTTTTCTTTTGGAAACATGATGCAAAGACAAAACAAGGCTAGAACTACAGAAGTTCTAGCATGCAAGCAACTAACAACACAAAGAAAACTAAACAAAAATAAAAACTAAAATGCAAAGGATAGAAATAAACAGAGATAATCATAATGAAAACATTGTTTTGTTCAATGGAATCCTTTTGTTAACAAGGTTGATCAAATCTTGTTACCAAAAAAATTGCATATGAGACAAAACTTTGTACTCCACTAATGATTATGTTACCTTAACCTTGATAGCAATGGTCCCAATCATAATAGTTTCAAATTTTTCTCTTGGTACGGGACAATATATTTCTCCAACTTGAATGCCTTCAACATGTTCAATTGAATTCAAACCATAAGTCCTTTCAATATTCTTGGGGAAATAGACAGTATGTTCCTTTTCATTAACATTGAAGGTCACCTTTCCTTGATTACAATTAATAATAGCTCCTGCAGTATTAAGAAAAGGTCTCCCAAGAATAATAGACATATTATCATCTTCAGGCATCTCAAGCACAGCAAAATCAGTTAATATCAAGCAATTGTGAGCCACCTAAACAGGGACATCCTCACATATATCCACAGGAATAGTGGTAGATTTATCAGCCATTTGCAAAGATATATCAGTTGGTATTAATTTTTCAAGTTGAAGCCTCTTATAGAGAGAGAAAGGCATAGCACTAACTACAGCTCCCAAATCACACAAAGCAGTTCTAACATAACTATTCTTAATAGAGCAAGGGATAGTTGGAATCCCTGGGTCTCCAAGTTTCATAGGAACCTTACCATTGAAGGAATAATTAGCAAGCAAAGTAGACATTTCTTCATTAGGGATCTTCCTTTTATTCGAGACAATGTCCTTCATATACTTTGAGTAAGGAGGCAATTTAATAGCATCAGTCAAAGGAATTTGCAAGAATAAAGGCTTCATCCACTCACAAAACTTATTATAGTGTTCATCTTCCTTTGACTTGTGTTTCTTATTAGGGAAATGCATAGGTTTTTGGACCCAAGGTTCTCTTTTACTACCATTTTTCTTCACAATAAAATCTTCTTTGGTGTATTTAGTATTCTTAGTGTGGTTTTCAGGTTCTTCTTCAACTTTTTCTTCATTAGGAACAACATTTTCTTCACTACCACTTTCAGTTTCAGCATCAGAGATAGATATACTATTAGGATATATAGCAGGTTCAGAGGTTTCTACAACAGTTTTATGTTTCTTTTTCCTTTTCTTACGAGTAGAACCACTATTTTCAGCTTATTGAGAATCCTGCTCAATTCTTTTGGGATGCCCCTCAGGATATAGAGGATCCTGGGTAGCAGCACCACTTCTAGTTCTAATTTCATAAGCATGTTTTTCTTTAGCAGCATTAACTAGCAAGTCGTTTTGCACTTTAACGAGTTGATCTATTTGAGTTTGAACCATTTGAAAGTGTTTAACAATCATTTTAACATCATTAGAGGTTCTTTCCACAATATCTTTCAACTCAACAATAGATCTAGTGTTTTCCATTAGATGATTTTGCACCCTTTTATTAAAGTTATCTTGCTTAACAATAAAGATATCAAATTATTCTAAGCATTGATCAGGAGGTTTAGAGTAAGGGATATCACCTTCATCAAAGTGTTGGAGAGAGTGTACCTCAATAGTGGATGAGTAGGGAATAGGCTTGCATAATTCTTCTATAGGAGGTAAATTCTTGACATCTGCAACTTTAATTCCCTTCTCCTTAAGACATTTCTTAGCTTCCTTCATCACTTCATCATTTAATTCAATAACTCCCCTCTTCTTTGATGTTGGAATAGGCACCGGAATAGAAGGTTCAGGTACAATTACTTCATGTATAGCTTGTTTAGGAGAAGTCCAATCTTCATAATTCTTACTTATTTTAGCCATTAATTCCTCAGCTTCCTTAGGAGTCCTATTCCTGAAAACACAATCAGCACAACTATCTATGTATATCCCAGATTCCTCGGTTAGTCTATTATAAAATATATCAAGAAGCTCATTCTTAGGTAATGGACTTCCAGCCTGTGCATGAATCAAAGCACAAAACCTTGCCCAAGATTCGGGCAATACCTCTTTTTCTCCCTTTTTAAAATCAAAAAGTTCCTGCAAAATAGCATGTCTGGCACTGGGATGAAAATACTTCTGCAGGAAAGTACTAATCAAGCACTCAGGGCTATCAATAGATCCAGGAGGTAAATTACTAAACCAAGTTTTAGCTTCTCCTTTCAGTGAAAAAGGGAAAATCTTAGCAACAAAGTAAGTACGCATCTTAATATCATCAGAAAACAAGCCACTCATGGTAGAAAGTTCATTCATATGTGCTACCGCACTTTCAATTTTAGTCCCACAAAAAGGTTCTTTCTCGACAATAGATATGTAAGATAGATCGAGAGAGAAATCATAATCTTCATCTATAATGTTTATGGGAGAAGCAGCAAACTGAGCAGCAGGAGATAATTTGGGTCTAATAGTATGCCTCTCAAGGAGACTCTTAGCAGCGCTCCTATCATGGGTGTTCTTACATTCTTTAATAAACTCATCGGTCATCTCAACATAACCATCTTCCATATCATAACTCTCACTAGACTCAGGTGAGCTAACAGGTGTGGTAGTGTCTTCATTAGGAGTTTCGGTATTTCCAGCTATAGTTCTAGCAATCGTAGCATCTAGGAAAGGACCTAATGAACCACTCTTATCAAGCACAGTAGAAGCAGCATCATAAGCATCACAAGTTTCAGATTCAGCAGTAGTAGCAGTGTGTGTAGCATGTGTATGTGGTGGTGTAAGGAACTTACTCAGAACAGACGGTGAATCAAGAGCAACAGAGGTGTTCAGAACCGTACCCCTTCTTGTAGTGGATGGTAAAATAGGAACCTTGTCATCACGAGACTTACCCATGATGGATGGATAGCAGCGAACAATAGAGAATCCAAGTGAACTTGATAAATAAAGCTATGCTCCGCGGCAACAGCGCCAGAAAATAGTCTTGATGACCCACAAGTATAGGGGGTGTATCGCAGTATTTTCGAGGGAAGTGAAACCCAATTTATTGATTTGACACAAGGGGAGCCAAAAAATATTTATCAGCCTTAACAACTGAGTTGTCAATTCAGCTGCACCTGGAAAACAATCTTGATCACAACAGTTTATTAGTAGTAACAGTTTTGTAGTAGGAATAGCAAAGTAACAGCAGTAGTAAAGCAAAGACAGTAGTAACAAAAGCAGTAACGGTGGGATTCGAGTGCGGTAGGCATAGGGATGGATGGACGGGCGTTGCATGGACAAGCCAATCCACATAGCAATCAGAACATAGGGCAATTGCAGATAAATAAGATAAAGCATCCAAGTACTAGACAATCCTAGGCATGTGTTCCATATATAGTCATACGTGCTCGCAATGAGAACTTGCACAACATCTTTTATCCTGCCAGCCCGTTTGCAGCGGGGCCTCTAGGGAACTACTGGTAATTAAGGTGGTCCTTTTAATAGAGCACCGGAGCAAAGCATTAACACTCCATGAACACATGTGATCCTCACATCAAAGCCATTCCCTTCCGGTTATCCCGATTTCTGTCACTTCGGGGCCGTAGGTTCCGGACAACAACGTGTGTATACAACTTGTAGATAAGACCAAAAACAATACTATCATAATGAATCAATAACATGTTCAGATCTGAAATCATGGCACTCGGGCCCTAGTTACAAGCATTAAGCACAACAAGTCGCATCAAAGTCATAAAGCACTGATCGAAGATACTAGGCACCATGCCCTAACAATC
This sequence comes from Avena sativa, assembly GCA_916181665.1. Classification (NCBI taxonomy): domain Eukaryota; kingdom Viridiplantae; phylum Streptophyta; class Magnoliopsida; order Poales; family Poaceae; genus Avena; species Avena sativa. Next base: position 579,965,380 of record OV702287.1, read on the forward strand.
TGATGCCATTACATGAACGATCTCATCCAATCCCTACCATCCCCATAGCCTACAGCGGGGGATTACTCACTCATATATGGGGGAAACATGGATGGTCGATGGAGAAGCGATGGTGATGATGATGGTGATGATCTCCTCCAATTCCCCGTCCCGGCAGGGTGCCAGAACGCAGTTTCTGGTGCTATTTCATGGAATCTGGTGGTGGCTGCGGAGCAAAACTCCTTCTAGAAAAGCGTCGACCCCCCCGAAGTTTTTAGGTCAGAAGGCTCCTTATAGGCGAAGAGAGAGGCCGAGGGGGTGCCTGGGGGGCCCACACCACCCCCTGGCGCGGCCTGGTCTAGCCTGCGCCAGCAGGTGGTGTGGCCACCCCTGGCTCTTCTCCGTCTCGTATTCTGGCTCCTGGAGTCTTCGGGTGAAATAGGATTTTTGGCGTATTTTCTGGGATTTTTCCTGATAGTTGATTTTCTGCACAAAAAGTAGACACCAAGGCAATTCTGCTAAAAACAGCGTTAGTCCGCATTAGTAGTATCCAAATCACACAAGTTTAGAGGAGAAACAATAGCAAAAGTGTTCGGGATTCATTTTCTAACTTTCCTGGAACCAAAAACAGCTGAAAACAGGCAGCTGGCACTATGGCTCTTGTTAATAGGTTAGTCCAAGAAATCATATGAAAAGTACTGCAAAGTGTGGACAAAACACAAGAAAGTGGATAAAACCAAGCATGGAACATCAAAAATTATAGATACATTTTCAATGTATCAACATCCCCAAGCTTAACTCCTGCTCGTCCTCGAGTAGGTAAGTGATCAAAAGAAAGAATAATTTTTGAGGTTACATGCACCATCGAAGACTTGATCAAAGTATTTGCAAAACATTCAAAGCTGGGATCATAGTACTTCAATCATAACATGAAAGACAAAGTTCTAGCAATAAGCAAAGAAACTATGATGCAACATGAAAAGGCACAAACAAAAGATTCATGAATAACAATGCTTTGCAAGACGTTTGTTTGTTTCACATAAAGAAAACATAGCATAATAGTCTTCAGCTTGTCCCTCAAAGAGTAGCAAATATAAATGCATAGGACACCTTCAAAGTTCATAAGTGACTAGATACAATAGTTTAGAACAAGCAATAACAAGTTATGCATCAATCAACTAGTCTTGGGACAATGCACATAGAACTAAGAATGGCCACTATGCTCTCAAAGTAGGTGCATAAGGATAGAAGGTGGAGACTCAATATAATGGTGTAAGAAAGGCCTTTTGTAAAATGAAGTAGGGATTCAAGTCTCATAAAGAGCTTCCAAAAATTATGGTACTTATAGCTTTCATCTCTCATTGCCCCTATCATAAGCATCTTGAAGTGATTAAGGTTAAAGTGAACAAACTATGGTGTACATGCTTGACGAAGTATAAGTTAGAAATCTCATGTCCCTTGTATACGAGGGCCGCTCCTCATGCTACTCAAGTTTAGTCACCGGTAATTTCTTGTCATCGTAAGTATATGTGTATCATAGAGAACCGCCAACGGGGTACCCCTTGCCCGATGATACGGAAGAATCCCCATATCAAAATGACAAGGCAAGTAGACAACAAACATCTCGGCATTCTTCTTATTTACCATGGGAATATGGTTCTTTTTTCTCTCTTTCCTCTTTTCTTAGTATATTTTTTTCTCTTTTCTCTTTTTTTATCAATATAGGACTCTTTTTTTTATAAGAAGAATGCTTCATAGATAGCTCATTATGGTTACGCTGCAGGTTTCCACCATATCAGCATGGATTAGACCAGCGGCCCAGGCGTTTCTCTAACACATATACATAACTCCATGGACTTACAAGCCCCCCGTTCATTTCACACCGACGACATCCATATACAAAAGAGCATGATATCAACTAGGTACAAGTACCAAGTGCAATGTTGAAAGCGTTCCCCATGAAAGCATGGTTCTGCTAATTCCCAACAAGTAAGTGCAAGCATATACAACATAGACGACACAATGGTTCAAGTTTATTAAGGGCAACTAAAGTAAAGTGTGCCATCAAGTTCGTGAGAGCTTTAATCACTAGTTTTCTGATAACAAGTTTAATTTGGAAGGTAAACAAAAGCATGAATATACTTGGAATAGCATAAGATAATAGGTAGGTATGGTGGACTCTTTGGAATAACTTGGTTTAGGGAGTTGGATGCATGAGTGGAACTCATCCTTTTTGTGGAGGCTAGCAAAAGACTGGGAGCGACAAACTAAGAGATCAATATTGGCCATAATCATGCAGAGCGACAAAACATCATTGATCAAAGCATAAAGTGATACTACAAGTTGAAAACTAAAGGATCATAAAGGCTATGGTGACTTGAGATAGTCATAACATGGTGTGAGCATGCGCCAAGTCAACCCAAATAAAGCATCAAAGGAGAATACCACTATACTATGCTTTAATATGCTAAAACAACGCATGATTCATCCAAGGCACATTAAGCAATCTCAATTGTTTATAACAATTCATGCTACAGCAAAGAATACTAAGCATAAAGCCAAAACAATATCAAGCATGGCATGATAGAGCATAGGCCACAGTCAAAAACGAGCTCTTTTTACTACATAAGCATGAACTTTCCTACTCTTTTCCAAACCAAACCAAACTATTTGCAAACCAATGTATGAAAGAGGGGGTCCAACCAATTTATTCAGAAAACTAAGCAAACAAAAGCAAATGAAAAACCAAAACGAAAACGAAAAAGAAGACGCTCCAAGAAAAACACAACTGTGCATGAAACAATAAAAATGAAGCGTTTGGAAGAAACCTGGGATTTTTATTGATGAAGAAGGGGATGCCTTGGGCATCCCCAAGCTTTGACGCTTGTACTTCTTGGATATTTCTTGGAGTGACACGCGTGGCATCCCCAAGCTTGAGTTTTAGTCCATCCTTCATCTCATTACTCATTCCTTCCATACACCTGAAATTTTTCTTCGTACAAAACTTCACACAATCTTTATTAGCAACATTAGTGCACTCAAGATAAATAAGTCTTAAGGTTCAGTTGTAACACCAAATAAACTTCCATTAGAACACTAGATACTGTAGCACTTCCCTCAAAAAGCTCAATTCCCCAAAAGAACTCAAAAAGGAACCCACAAGAAGCAAATGCAGAAAATGGGAGAAATCTGTCAAAATAGACCAGCAGGTAAAGACGAATTTTTTCGAAGACCTTGTGTTGCTCAAATAAAAAAGTGTTGAACTAACGAAAGTTAGATAACAACCTGGGTCAGAAGCACAGAAACTTACAGCTCAATCCGATAGACAGAGCTCGCTCACGAATATTTACGGTGAAGCACAAAAATCTGTTTCAGGAAAGCAACTTTCCCAATCATTACTTCTCTCTCATTAGAGGTTACTCTTGGCACAAAAAGCAAATAAAAAGGATAAGTAGAGGTTATTACTGAAGTAATAACTTCCAAGGCTCATCTAAAACTTTTGGGTTATCTCCCAATAAGTACTTTTTTTAACGCCTTTAAGTTAGGCATAAGAAGCAAAGAAAGAATCAAGTGTTCTCAAATGAAGAAGCATTAAAACCAACTTTCTTTCCCTTACCTCTCTTACTTTTATTCTTAACCTTTGGGAAAATGTGATTGTTTGGTGGAGAAGAAAGTTGCATGGTCCCCTTTCCCACATCTATTATTGCTCCAAGGAGTTCGAATAGGGACCTTCCAAGTGTAATTTGTCCTTTTCCTGCACATTCAATAACAAGATAATCAATAGAAATCGTTTTCCCAAGGATATTTGTAAACACTCCTTCAGCTATTCCAAGAGGTAATATGGTAATATTATTAGCAAGAGATATTTCTTTTCCTCCCATAGTGATCCCCCAAGTATTCAGAGATTTATAATTATCTTTGGGCATAAGACAAAATTCAGACATGATATCACAACGAGCTTGAAAAGTTTCGGTGTTCATCTCAATCTTTACTGTAGGGAACCACTTTGATGGTTCAGAGTTTATTGGAACATAATTGTGATGCTCCCTAAGCGTATTATAGCAACTTTCTAAGCTAGTAGTGCTATCCTCAAGAGTGTTCAACCTAGCAAATATTTTTGTGAAAGAAATATCAGTTTGGCTAGGCATGTTGTAAGTGAGGATCAATTTCTTTATAGCATTAATAGCATCATCCTCATTACATTGGAGGAAATCTCCTCCCACAATAGCATCTAAAGCATATCTATAGCAAAGAGCAATCCCAAGGTAAAAACTGCTAAGGAACAAGCTTTGAGTCATTTTGGGCTCAGTATGTTCATGTAGATCAGAGATTCTAGACCAAGCTTCTTTAAAACTTTCCTCAATTCCTTGTTTAAAAGTGAAAATAATTTCCTCGGGTGACATAGTGATTGGAGCAAGGCTAGACATAGTGGCACTCAAGATAGGGACTAATTTTTTTGTGTTTTTCCAATAAGAAAGCAAACTAGTAAAACTAATTTTTTTGTGTTTTTGATAACAAACAAGCAAACAAAGCAAAAAGAAACTAAGCAAAACAAAAATAACAAAGTAAAGAGATTGATTATGAGGGACTCCCCTTGTGAAGATGTCCTTGACTCCGCGGCAACGGCGCCAGAAAATCGCTTGATGGCTTAATGCACGACGCCCAAAAAAATGCTTGATGGCGGTGTTGATGTAGAGCTCGTTGGGAACCCCAAGAGGAAGGTATGATGAGCACAGCAGCAAGTTTACCTCAGCTATGAAACCAAGGTTTAATCGAACCAGTAGGAGCAAGGAAACACCCCAAAGGTGTAACTAGCTGAGCTTTGGCAGGGCGCACTACCGGTGCTAGTAGAAACGTGGAGACCTGCATAACACAACCACAAAACTTTGTCCCCAACTTGCGATGAGGTTGTCAATCTCACCGTGTTTTGCGGAAAACAAAGGATTAAACGTATCGAATGGAACGAAGTAAAAGTTTGCAGAAAGTAAACACAAAGCAGTAAACAGTTGTAGATTGTATGTAAAGAAAGAGGACCGGGATCCATAGTTCACTAGAGGTGACTCTCCTTAGATAGATAACATGCTGGGTGAACAAATTACAGCGGGGCAATTGACAAACACCGAGAAAGCAATACATGCATATACTAATCATCTTGACTCCTTTGAGACTTGATTGGGCATTACAACATTATACATAGACCGCCATCCAACTGCATCTATGACTAATAATCCACCTTCAGGTTATCATCCGAACCCCCTCCAGTATTAAGTTGCAAGGAACAGATTATTGCTTTACGAACCACGTGTAAAGTAAATAATATGATTGTTCTATGAACAAAGGATTGTTGTTTTCTCCCTAGTAGCAACAGCACATCTAGTACCTTATAGATTTCTGTCACTTCCCCAGATTACCAGAGGCATGAACCCACTATCGAGCATAAATACTAACTCTTGGAGTTGCTAGCATCTACTTGTCCACGATAGCTACTAACAACGACATGATAGAATCTATAATCAATCTGAAATAGCATCTCAATATCCATTGAATCCCCGCAAACACAACATGCAAAATTACAAATAGATGATCTTGATCATGAACGGAGCTCACAATATCTAGACATGAAAGCACAAAGGAGGAGAACCAACCATCTAGCTACTACATGGATCCGTAGTCCAAGGATGAACTACTCACGCATCACACCGAAGGCTTGCATGGTGACGAAGAAGGCCTCTAGGGTGAAATCCCCTCTCCGGCAACGTGCCGGGAAGAGCTTCAGATCCCTCCCAATTTAGGGATGGAGATGACGGCGGCTACAGACTCTTTCGTGGATTTTTGATCGGGTACTTACGGTTTTTGTCCCAAGGGCATCTTATAGTCGGAAGGGGAGGCCGACGGGGTGCCTGGGCTGGCCACACCACCCCCTGGCGCGGACCAGGCCTGGTCGCGCAGCCAGGTGGTGTGGCCGCCCTCTGGCCCCTCTCGGTCTCGTATTCTGGCACTTGATGACTTCCGGAAAAATAGGCACTTTCGCTTTTGTCCCGTCCAATTCCGAGAATATTCATTTTCTGACTTTCCTGGAACCAAAAACAGCAGAAAACAGGCAGCTGGCACTATGGCTCTTGTTAATAGGTTAGTCTAAGAAATCATATGAAAAGTACTCCAAAGTGTGCACAAAACACAAGAAAGTGGATAAAACCAAGCATGGAACATCAAAAATTATAGATACATTTGCAATGTATCAAGCCGCGCCAGGGGGTGGTCTGGCCGCCCTAGGCACCCCCTCGGTCTCCCTCTTCGCCTATAAGAAGCCTTCGGACCTAAAAACTCTGGGGGGTTCGACTTTTTCCAGAAGGAGTTCCACTCCGCCGCCACCACCAGATTCCACGAAACAGCACTAGAAACTCTGTTCTGGCACCTTGCCGGGACGGGGAATTGGAGGAGATCATCACCATCACTTCTCCATCGACCATCCATGTTCCCCCTATCTATGAGTGAGTAATCTCCCGCTATAGGCTATGGGGATGGTAGGGATTGGATGAGATCGTTCATGTAATGGCATCAGATTGTTAGGGCATGGTGCCTAGTATCTTCTATTAGTGCTTTATGACTTTGTTGTGACTTGTTATGCTTAATGCTTGTCACTAGGGACCGAGTGCCATGATTTCAGATCTGAACATGTTATTCATTCATTATGATAGTATTGTTTTTGGTCTTACCTGCAAGTTGTATACACACGTTGTTGTCCGGAACCAATGGCCCCGAAGTGACAGAAATCGGGATAACCGGAGGGAATGGCTTTGATGTGAGGATCACATGTGTTCACGGAGTGTTATACTTTGCTCCGATGCTCTATTAAAAGGAGCACCTTAATTGCCAGTAGTTCCCTTGAGGCCCCGCTGCAAACGGGCTGGCAGGACAAAAGATGTTGTGCAAGTTTTTATTGCGAGCACGTATGACTATATATGGAACACATGCCTAGGATTATCTAGTACTTGGATGCTTTATCTTATTTATCTGCAATTGCCCTATGTTCTGATTGCCGTGTGAATTGTCTTGTCCATGTAACGCCCGTCCATCCATCCCTATGCCTACTGCACTCGAATCATAATGTTTATTGCTATTGTTACTACTGTCTTTACTTTACTATTGCTGCTACTTTACTATTCCTACTACAATACTGTTGCTACTGATAAACTGTTGTGAGCAAGATTGTTTCCAGGTGTAACTGAATTGACAACTCAGTTGTTAAGGCTTATAAATATTCCTTGGCTCCCCTTGTGTCGAATCATTAAATTAGGTTTCACTTCCCTCGAAAATACTGCGATACACCCCCTATACTTGTGGGTCATCAGTCAAGCGTGGAGCAGTCTCGCGAATGAACACGTAAAGTCGGTTGGGGGCCGCTTCATCAAGCATTACTACGGTATACACAAGTAGACATGGGAGGGTAACAACTAAGTGTGTTCTACCCGTACTAGCATTACTACACATAGATCTAGCTCTGATACCACTGTAGGGGTTCCGCGTATCAAAACAATAAATTTTACCCTACGCCTCTGAACCTCTTGAAGCTGCCAGGACCTATCTATTAGTAATACAGTAACGGGAGGGGCTTTTCGCTAACTTACCCTTTTAGACCGAACAGTGCTATCAACGCTCAAGAAAGCGTGGTTGATGTAGACGAGCCGAAGACGACCTCAAGGTTGTGATGAAGTCCTTGCACTCCTTGGCTCCAACGACTTGAGTGCCTCAAGTGCGACACCTCGCGGGGAGTTACACACGTCCGGTGCCTGACGATGACTCCCGCTTCCCCGATCTAGCAGCAGTTGCGGAAGTAGAGCTCCCGGATCCGAATCCCGCAGCGCGATGGCGCTCCGTAGTGAAGATGTCTCTCGTTCGCGCAGTCCAGACTTGGGACCACGGTCACGAGATAGAGAGGGGGAGAGAGAAAATATCAACTGGTGGTCCTCCCAAAAGTGAGAAGACCTTTATTGATTATTGGTGTATTTAATTTGGCCAAATACCCCCACTATATATAGGGGGAGGGGAGGTACTACCTCCCTCAAAGTCCCGAGGTGGGACTAAAGGAGAGGAGGAGGAGGGGAGGCCGCCAACCAGCCCCTAGTGGGCCCTGCGCGGGGGGCTAGGCCCAGCTGGCCAGCCCCCTTGCCCCTTCTCCCTATCTCCTTTCTCTAATGGGCCCTCTCCCTCCGGAAATTGGCCCATTAAGCCTTTGACCATTTAAATTGATTTTCTTTTTATTAAATAATTATGAATAAATGATTAAATCAACATTTAACATTCATTCACACATTATTCAATCTCCGTGGCTACGGAACACCTTCCACCTCCACTCCAGACATCCTTCGGACTTACTGAAACCCTTCCGGTTTTCTCTCTACTATTCTTTGGCGATTCCACCGATCCTATAAACACTCTCTAAGCATCACCAAGCCCTTAAGCGTGATACCCCACGGTTCGGGAACACTCCAGACATGGTCGGGACACTACCGCACCAATGATCGACAGAGGGACCTGGATGGCCATGTGACCCTGTGCGTTCCACGAAGATCTTTTGTCGTTTGAACCGGGACAGTTGTGTGTTATTCCCTTTGTCTCTCGATACTTGCATTGCCCAAGATCTGATCAATGACATCACCATGTCGTGTTCAATCTCGTTACTGAACAATGCTACTTGACTCGTCCCGACAAGTGATATCCCCGTGATCAAATCACACGCCGTGCAGCTATTGGATATAACTTCTCTGAGTGGGCCCTTTGAGTATCTTCCCGTCACATGGACGGACAAATCCGGCTCTTGAGATATATTGCCTCTACGATTTCCTCTGAGTACCTGAACACACCTTTATAACCACTGGATTACCGAGTGTCGTTTGATGCTATCTATACACTCTCAGGAGACAATGATTGATATAACCTCACGGTCTAAGGAATAGTCTACGAGGATCCATTTATAATCATCATAACTTGAACTTCGTGACATGATCGGGTCATGATGTTTAGGTTGGGTATTGGTTCATCATCTCATTCTCGGAATGAGATGACTCCATTTCCAACTGGCATAAATGCGACAAGATCAGGAAACATGATCATCTATTGACCAACGAACCAGTGACTAGAGTTTCACTGGGAAACATGATCATCTATTGACCAATGATCGGGTCATGATGTTTAGGTTGGGTATTGGTTCATCATCTATTGACCAACGAACCATTTCCAACATGTATGTCACACGTGTATTGATGTTTCCACTCAATACAGTTATAGCATGATATAAAACTTAATCATAAACTATATGAAATATTATAATAGTCCTTACTACTATTTGTCTCTAGGGCATATTTCCAACAGTTTTTCCCTTTCAGTATGCAGCATCGCTGTCCGCGCCTGAGCCACCTGTGCCATGCCACCTAGACAACCTCTTCGGCACACCGATCGTGCCACCACCGAGCGCCCCTGCACCGGCCCCGAGTGCCCGTGCATCGGCCCCAAGCTCCCCTGCATCGCCCGCCTCATCGTCGACTCGCCCTGCCGGGTCCGCTCCCGCGGCAGAAATTGCGGTGTTTTCTCTATCGCGGCAGGCTGCAATGGTAGGAATTCCGGCCGTTTCTCCGCCACGGCAGGAAATCCTGCTGGTTATCTGCCACGGCAGACCTCTGTCGTGCCACGTGCGCGATCACGCCCGGCTACTACTGGTGCTTCTTCGACGCCCTCCTCCAGTGGGGCACCCGTCCTCCCACAGACGCGCTCCGGTCGCCAAGTGCGTCTCGTGGACATGCTAAATCTCTCAGCCGTGGACTCCGTCATCAACACAGTCCCCACCACCTTCCGCTTGGAGATGCAGGATCCTCAGTGGCGGGCTGCCATGTCCGCTGAGTACCAGGCTTTCGTCAACAACAACACTTGGTCTCTCGTTCCTCGTTCTCCGCCCGCCAATGTGGTTACCCGCAAGTGGATCTATCAGCAGAAGTTCCACTCCGATGGTACTCTCGCCCGCAACAAGGCGCGATGGGTCGTTCGTGGGTACTCTCAGCGCCCTGGAATCGACTATGAGGAGACTTTCAGCCCTGTTGTCAAGCCTGCTACGATCCGGATCGTTCTTCACATTGATGTCTCCAGCTCTTGGCCCATCCGTCGGCTTGATGTCAAGAATGCGTTCCTCAATGGCTCACTGGATGAAGTGGTCTACTGTCAGCAACCTCCTGTATTTGTTGATGAGTCTCGCCCGGATCATGCCTGTCGCCTCCACAAGTCCTTGTACGGTCTGAAGTAGGCTCCTCGTGCGTGGTACCACCGATTTGCCTCATACATCGCCACCCTGGGGTTTGTTGCTTCAGCCACGGACACCTCCCTGTTTGTCCTCCGTTCAGGGGCCAACACAGCGTACTTGCTGCTCTACATGGATGACATCATTGTCACCGCTTCGTCGACGAGATTTCTTCAGGGGCTGCTCACGGGACTGCACAGCGAGTTTGCTATGACTGATCTCGGGGATCTCCATTACTTCCGTGGCATTGCGGTTCGTCGCTCCTTTGCTGGTTTGTTTCTGTCACAACGACAATATGCCATGGATGTTCTTCAGCGGGCTGGCATGACCGACTGTCACGCCTCGCCCATACCGGTTGACACATCCTCGAAGCTCTCCGCCTCCAACGGCAAGCTCCTCTCTAACGCCACCGACTATCAGTGTCTCGCTGGTGCCCTTCAGTATCTCACACTGACGTGCCACGACATCTCCTATGCGGTTTAGCAGATCTGCCTCCACATGCATGCTCCGCGCACGTCTCACCTGGCTCTCGTGAAATGTGTTCTTCGGTACATCCGTGGTACACTGGAGTTCGCTCTACAGCTCTGTGCATCATCGTCAACCGCCCTAGTGGCATACTCCGACGCCGACTGGGCCGGCTGCTCGGACTCGCGCCGCTCCACCTCTGGTTACTGCGTCTACTACGGTGATAGTCTCATCTCTTGGTCCTCCAAGCACAAGACCACCGTGTCCCATTCCTTTGCCAAATCTGAGTACCGCGTCGTCGCCCACATCGTCGTCGAGTGCTGTTGGCTCCGCCAGCTGCTCCAGGAACTACATCATCCCATGAGTTCGGCCACTGTTGTTTACTGCGACAATGTGTCTGCGATCTACATGTCCTCGAATCCGGTGCAACACAAACGTACCAAGCACATCGAGATTGACATACACTTCCTCCGCGAGAAGGTGTCCTTGGGAGAGGTTCGTGTTCTACATGTTCCTTCATCCTACCAATTCGCGGATGTCATGAAGAAGGGATTGCCGAGTCAGCTCTTCCTCAACTTTTGGTCCAGTCTCAACGTCCGAGAACCTCCCGTTGGGACTGCGGGGGGTGTTAGATTGTATATATTGTATTTACAGTAGGATTGTATTGTAATTGTACCGGCATCTGGCCTCCTATATATATACATGGAACCCTACGGCGTGTGTGCTTTCCCCCAAACCCTTCTACAAAAACAAATGCACCAGTTTTCTTGATCTTGTTACATGTCTACACATGGATGGACCTGACAACGGTTGCCATTACGTCCGGCTTCCTTGCCACTAATGGTTTTGTTACCCACTCTGCACCACACGTCTGTTTTCACAGGAGTGTAATCTCCACGGCAAGAGACGAGGTTCGACCAAGCTTGGAGTAAATCTGAGTGTTGCACCTTAGGTGTTTCTCAAATGAATTAGATGGGAACTAAGTGAACAAACTCTAAATATCTCAATTTATTAAGTAATTACAAATAGAAAATGTAGAACACAATAAGCAAGGTCTTCTATAAGTCGGTGCTTGTCCATCTCTAGAATCTAGCCAGCCACTTGTCCATCTTCAGAATCTACCCCGTCCACTTGTGCTCTCACGGCGTGGCAGGGGGAATTGATATATATATTTTCCTCTGCCTCTCTTTGATATGGGTTGACGGTCCGTGGCAGGGTACTCTAGCCACATGCGATTGCCGACTGTGTTGTCGATTGCAATCTTGGTGACCCGATGCTTCAACCCACTTGGTGATCCACATTTGCCACGATCAATATAGAGCTATTAAACCATTGTGACATTGTCCGGTTATCCTGGGGCAGCATTTAGACCACCTCGCCTTTAAAGTTAATGATGACCTTGTTTAGTGCCTCTATCTTCTTGGCTTCTCTTGGTAGGTCGTTTAAGTTCAGCTTGCATGGCCTAAACTTGAGTCCGTCCATGGTGCGGACCAAGAGATCGTGGTTAATTTGTTTGGTGTAGGATTGAGTTGGGGATGTGAAATTCTAGGTGCCAATGGTAGATATTTCATTCGAATTCAGCAATTAATAGTGACAGAAGCATCAAAGGAAAGGGCTAGCTCCGCGTCTAGTTTTTTTGCAGTGAAACGGTGTGCTAGATTAATAAGAGATTAGTGAGGCAGAGGAGACGAGAATCGATGCGGTTGATCAGGATGGTTTAGACTAATTGGGTGTCACAGTCATAATTTTTGATAACTAAGCCAAACTCTAAACTACTTTTTTGATAAAAGAAATATATTAATGTCAGGGAGATACAAATTACACGAACCTCTGTATCAACAAGATGCCTAAAGACATATAGGACGCACGAAGCAAAAAAAAAAAAGAGCCCATTATGCTGAACAATCACGTCGGGTTATGCTAACTTTGAAAAAAAATCGCACACTCATGAATTATACGTGCTTTCAACACAAATTATACATGCGTATCATGAATGTGTGGCTGGTGTCCACAAGCATTGGTACCGCAGGATAAATTATTTGTCGTAATTTCTCAACTTAATTTCCTAGAGAGACGTTGGAGACATGCCTTCATATGGTCCGAAGATCGTAGAGTACTCGAATCGGCTCTATATTGCCCCCATCCACCGTGATCGTGACCAATGAGATTGCCTTTCGTCTTCAATTGAAATCTCCTGAATGAACAGCTTTCCGTCCCATACGTGCACGGCAGTGACTCTGAAACGAATAGCATGTGGACTGACACGAATAGCACGGACACCATGTGGACTGTCGCCATTGTCATCCGAATAGCGTGTGCGGCTCGCGGGTTTGTGCCATCGCAGAAAGAGTCTCGCAAACCTGCCACACACAATGATTTTCAGCCAACATCCAATGGAGACGTAGTACTTCCTCCGTTTCAAAATATAAGATGTTTTAGTTTTGTAAAAGAAATGTGTCTAGACCATTTTTAGTGTATAGGTTCATGTAGGTTTGGAGTGAACCTATACACTAAAAGGCGTTTACGTATACTCCTAGGACGAAGATCTACCTGCTTCATGACTTCATCGATCTGGTCGGAGTGTTGTGTTCCGGAAGATTCTACTGGTAAACTCCAATGGATGACATGCCGGAGTTCGCCAGATTGGATGCATCTCGGTCGCGCGCAACCATGTTTTTATCTGACAGTTTGGTTTCAGAGGGAGTGCTGTGAAGCTTTACAGACTGTTGCCATCGAGGACATGCCATTAGTCCCATGGTGAAGTCAGTCGTGGAGAATCACATGAAAACCAAGGTCTGAAGAATGGTAATGGTGGTGTGAATCCTGTTTGCGATGAGGCTTTGACTTGGTGTTCTAGGTCTTGGAGCAGCGACATTGAAAGGTGGAGGCGACAGTATAGGAGATTTCCAGACTTCAAGCTGCAGGGTGAAAATCCAAGGTCTGGCCTTAATTAGTTGTGCCTGGCAATGACCTTGTTGAACACATTATTTTGTTAGCGCGGACTTTCTTCAGGGTGAAAACCTATGATCGATGATCAGGACGATGACGGCGCTAGTGCACTGTTCCCTTCGTGGAGGCGTCGCTTTTGAAGAGGATGGATTTCTAGTGCTGGCTTGGTGGTGTTTGGTCGCTGTTGTAGGGCATAGATCACTAAAACTGGACTTTCTTTTTTCTGTAATTTTCTTTTTTTGTTGGTTGTGTCCATCCGTAATACCATTAGGGGAATGCGTTGTTGGAGAGGCTGGGTGTAATTGGTATCTCGCGATATTAATATATGCTCCTTTTTTTAAAAAAAAAAATTTAAAACGGAGGCAGTACTACCGTCTTACGTTCTACAATATAAGCCTTGTTATCAAGCTGATTGTATTTTTAGTAAGCTAAATCAGCTTGCTGAAAAAGCTTATATTATGGAACAGAAGGAGTAACACACAGGGGCGATGAACGCCCCCCCACCAGCTACAAGCGTGACATGAGTCGTCTCTCAACGGTGCGCATTCCAATTGTGCTAGACGCCAAAGGATTACTGGAGATTTTTTCTTTCTTTTTGGTAAACACCGACCGGCTTCTCGCCGCTCATTAACATCCAGATACATTAGCTCCCACGATGGCTATTGCTTTCATGGTCACATTTAATGCCCCTCCCCCTTAGACTTTAGCCACTACCGACCGGCGGTGGGACGGTTTCCCAAGGAAAGGAATTCCTTTGCTTTACCTTTGCATCTCTTCAGGCCAACGTTCTCTTCTATTCATGGAATGTGACACTATCTTACATATAACATTCATAGTATGAACTCTAGTGTTGAATTTTGACCTCGGTCAACAGTAGGAATTGAATTCAAAACAAACATAAAAAGTAAACCAAGCTTTATGGTTAAAATGTTGGATTCACCGATAGGTTAATCCAATTGCTCTAGAATCCAAGTACAAGGTCCAGGAACTGGACCTGAACCCTGTGATTGAGGTTTTGAGCAAACAACAACAACTGTAGATTTTGGATAGTGAACATCATAAGAAAAAGCATGTCCCAGGACATGATTGTTCACTTAGTTGATCATAGTAGAAGCCACATAGCGAAACATAGTAGCATAAACAAAGGATATAACAAAATGCTAAGAAAGATAGAAAACCTTCACAGACAAACCAGTGTACCTCAATCCATGAATTCTTTAAAAAGAAATCAAATGCCTAGCTACTAAACACTTGTATTTCATCAGGCCAGACAAAAATAAAACAAGAATAGATAATAATCTAAACCTCAAACTAGTGCTCACGTGAATTAAAGAAGAAAGTAAAAAAACACCATACTAAAAATAAATGTTTTGCCCAAATTGTTAAAGGGAAAATGACCAAACTACACCATAACCGACATGCCTTACTAGCCATATGATCAAAGCTTATTAGTGCACTCAATCTGCACATATGACAACACATAGATGCGGTATAAGCAGGTTAATTACCATGCATGGAAACCAAAAGATTCCTACGATGTGAACAACTAAGCACCAAGATCTATCTACCTAGATACAATCAATGGGTGGAAAAGCTTTGTTAACAAAATCTGATTCCGTGGATGATGTAGTCTTCACTTGCCGATCTCAAGATCACGATGAAGTCCAGCAAGTCCAGCAGGGTCGTGATCGCACACACGTCCGACAACCTCCGCGTCCTCGCTCCAGCGATGCAGCGGAAACAATAACTCCTTTCAGACAAAGCCACCGGGAATATGTATCTCGCTAATCCGAAACCATGGGGAATAATTCTATAGGGAGAGAGAGATCCTTCACGAGGAGATGTGAGAGTGGAGGAGGAGGAGAGCTCCTTTTATAGGAGGAGGGGGCTGCCCCCAAGGGGCCATGCAAATGGCATGGTGGTGCCCCCACCTCTCTCACCATAATGGGGAGGGGATCTTCCACTAAGCCCACTCCCATTAAAACCAACTCCACTCACTTTGCATTAATTTTCCACCAAATTTAATGCAATCTCTCATTAAATAAAACTATTTTAATTACTTTAGTTAACAAATATTCACATAAAACCCCTTGCAATATTTTAATATCACATGCAGAACCAGTTTTTGCAATTTCACCCGAAACAATTTTGGTTTCCATCGAAATGATTCCAGTGCTTTCATAATCTTTATCTGAAATATATTTGCTCCTAAATGGTGTCAGTATCGCTTAATTGTGTCACCATTCGGTTCGCGAATAATGCAGACATGATCGAGGCCCCTCTCCGATCAATAATCAGCAGCGGGACCTGGAGATTCGTACTGATTCCCACACATTCAACGATGACTCCAGTGATCGTGTGAACCTTTAACGTTTGTAACTAAATCCCTTTGTCTCGCGATATATTACATGTCCGAGATTCGATCATCGGTATCCCCATACCTAGTTTAATCTCGTTACCGACACAAACATAACACAAAGAAGTAAAATTTAATTCACTTCTCTTCAAACCACTTGAGGCCCGAGCCATCTTGACAAGCTACCAGACACATACAGAAACATAACACAAATAAGTAAAATTTAATTCACTTCTCATCAAACCACTTTTGGTGCTTGACATTGTTCCTAAGACACCAACTGCGATCATCCTAGCCATCGCTTACCTTATTGGCCTCCCACATCTTACCAAATGAAAGTTCTTCCTGTTGGAAATATGCCCTAGAGACAAATAGTAATAAGGACTATTATCATATTTCATAAAGTTTATGATTAAGTTTTATATCATGCTATAACTGCATTGAAAGGAAACGTCAATACATGTGTGATATATAAACAACCAGGGGTTCCCGGTGAAACTCTACTCACTCGTTCATTGGTCAACAGATGATCAAGGTTTCCTGATCATGTGGCATTTATGCCAGTTGGAAATGAGGTCATCTCATTCAGAGAATGAGATGATGAACCAATGCCCAACCAAAACATCGTGACCCGATCATGTCAGAAAGTTCAAGTTACGATGATTAGAATAGACCTCGTAGACTATTCCTTAGACTGTGAGACTATATCAATCACTGTCTCCCGAGAATGCTTAGATAGCATCAAAGGTCACTTTGTAATACAGTGATAATAAAGGTATGTTCAGGTATTCGGAGGAACAGTAGAGGCAATATATGTCAAGAGCGGGATTTGTCCATCCGCGTGATGGAAAATATACTCAGAGAAGTTGCATCAAATAGCTGCGCAGCGTGTGATTTGCACGGGGATAACACTTGTCGAAACGAGTTAAGTAGCATTATTCGGTAACGAGATTGAACACGACATGGTGATGTCATTGATCAGATCTTAGGCAATGCAAGTATCGAGAGACAAACGGAATAAGACATGACTGTCCCGGTTCAAACGACGAAAGATCTTCATGGAATGCACAGGGGTCACATGGCCATCCAGGTCCCCTGTGTCGATCATTGGTCCGGGAGTGTCCCAACCATGCCTGGAGTGTTCCCGAACTGTGGGGTATCACGCTTAATGGCTTGATGATACTTAGAGAGTGTTTACAGGATCGGTAGAATCATCGAAGAAGAGAAGAGAGAAAACCGGAAAGGTTTCGGTAAGTCCGGAGGATGTCTGGAGTGGAGGTGGAAGGTGTTCCATAGCCATGGAGATTGAATAATATGTGAATGAATGTTAAATATTGATTTAATCATTTATTCATAATTATTTAATAAAAGAGAAATCAATTAAAGGTTAAAGAGGCTTAATAGGCCAATTCTGGAGGGAGAAGGGCCCACGAGGGAAAGGCGAGAGGAGAGAGGGGGCAAGAGGGTGGCCGGCTGGGCCACCCCCCCCATGCAGATAGAGATCCGGTGACGCCAGATGGAGATCACGACATGAAGGACCATATCATATCACATTTACATTCAATTTTGTTGTTTGTATATCTTATTGTGTGCTAGTATTAGATACTCGGCGGTAGCCTAATAAGATGATCCCTGTTAAAATTAATAATGATTGTGTTCCCCCTTAGTGTGCACCACCAAGAAAGTTCTTCGGTATGAGGCAGGCCGTGATGATCGGGTGTCAGACATATCTACGTTCACATACAGTGGGTGTAAGCCATGTTGCACAGCGAATACACTAAGGTTGAGTTGGCGAGCCTAGCATGTACATATATGCCCTCAGAACACAGATGGTCGAAAGATCGAGCACGAGTCGCATGAATGATGTGACTGATGTTTAGCGTCCACCCTAGAATCCACATTGATGGCCATGATGATCAGGGGAGATGTGGGGAAAAGGGGTCGTGTTATCACTAGAACCCTTCAGGGGATAGGTGTTTCTGAGTGGAGTTATTATATTAACTCATTTAATTATAAACTTAGTATAAGTACCTATTTGCAATTATAAATGTAGAAAATGGTTCTCCCCGATGCTACATTTCCTATTGATGATTGGTTAGATCGAGAGAAACTCAGTCTAGACGGATCAAACTTATCTATGTGGGTTGCGTGTCTCCACGTTCTCCTTAGCAAGAATGACGTGGTTGACTATATACTCAACGAGATGGATTTGGAGCAGCCCTATTTCTATGAGACCCCAGAACAGCGGGAGGACCGCTATTATCGTCGGGAGATGTCCTCCTTCATTTTCGTTACAATGTGTTTCGGGATGGTGGATGAGCTGTGGCCAGTCGTGGGTAATATTGACCCTCATACGGTAATGGTACAACTTAGGACACATTTCGTGGAACAAGCACGCATATGGGAGCATGAGCTGATGGGATCTTTCCTCTCCATTAAGATGGATGATAAATCTTCGCTTGACGACCACTTGGAGCGCGTGCATGATGCGTACATGAGGCCAGCATACTTCCTGGATAGCTGGATGACGAGATCTTTTGCAAATGGCGTTGTGCTGCGGTCGCTGCCACCAAGCTACTAAGCACATGTCAGGACTTGCATCATGAGAGGCGATGCGGAAACACAGGATTTCCACAGGTTCATATCACATCTCAGGAATGTGAAGGTTGAAACCATTGCGGGTGAGGTTATCGATGGCGAAGGTATATTTGATATACAGTTTTATAAATGTTATAATCTTGCAAACACATGTTGTAGTGTTAAGTATATTTGATACTTGTTCTGTTTTGCTGAAAAACAGGTCCTTATGCATGAGAGGTGCTTGCTGGAGAGGAGGTGATGTTGTGTGTTGATGGCGAGCATGATGATGATGGACAACGACACTCTCCCTCAACATTTATCACTTAGTTTATTTTTTTGGATTGTTATTGTAATCGATAGATGGATATGTGAACTTCTTTAGTGTGTCTCACACTTCATGAGACGGTTATTCATATAAGTTTGTAACAAACAGTTGTTTCACTTTTATGAATGATTTCTATTCGTGTTCATATCTTGTTCGATTATGTGTGAATTATCCTTGTTGTTGAAACTAATTGATAGTACATGAACATTTGTAAAATATTTAAATGCCTTGAAAAATACCCAACTTAATGATATATTCATTTTGAATGAAACCATTGTTTATATTCAAAGTTATATTGATAATATGTGAAAGATATTCGTTTTCTTGTCACATATGAATCGTGCCTAAGTTCGGCAAAATAACTTAAGCACCATGTATTACTTGAATACAAAGTGTTTGATGAATTGTTAAAAGAGAATACATATTCGATGTATTGTAGTTTAATTAAATGGTGATTGTCATTATATGATTGTTTAAATTTTGTAAAGAAGTTTACCAAAAGAAACATGAGTATGAAACTATTTGATATGATCAAAGTATTTCATCAACAGAGGGTATTAAAGTTAAATAAGAATTCAATTGCTATGATTTGATCAATTTTAATGAAATTCGACTTTATAAGAATGGCATAAAGAAATTGTGGAATGAAATGCGTTTGAAAGGTCAGAATGCAAAGCATCACAATATGATATTAGATATCAAAGGGGGTGAATACATAGCGCCAAATAAATCATTGTAGTGTAAGTGTAAAGGCCATTAGTTAGAAATAGTTATCACTCAAATAGAATATATAGTGAACCATATGGATTCGTGAAATCTACACCATATATGGTATGGATCGTCGTGAAAGTTTTGGGTTATTCATGTAGCACCCTCAGAATCAACCCTATGCAAGTTTCAGCGCTTACCGCCAAACCCGCATAGAAGCGATTCAAAGGTGGCCACCAGGCACTTGCGTGCGGGTGGAAAATGAAGTAATATCATTACGCAATAGTCCTCGATGGAACCCACAAAACATAGATATACAACAGCGACTCAAAGAGTCAAGAATACAGATATACAATACAAAGATCCAAATCACCTGTAAAACGATAGAGTGTCCGACTACGGACAAGATGCAAATGGGGCTAAGAGCCCTGAAGAATAACCAATGGCGTCCATAACCCTGCCCAGGCCAAGCCAGAAGGGTAACCCTGCTAACGACGTCGATCTCAAACCTGCTTAAACAAAAGGGGTGCCGACAAAGGGCAAAGGAAAAAGAGAGCGGTCAGTACTGAGGCCAGTACACGGCGAGACTAGAATTCGGCGGCCCTCGCCTACATAGGTATGGTGGACTGAAGCGGCAGCGCAGCATGCACTAAACAACCTATGGAGACTCGATATAACTGTCGGCTATCAGAGGGGGATAAGAAAGACCTATCCGGAACCAACCTGATACTACCACCAAACATACCCATCCTAGTATTTCCCCCTCGAGACCAAACGAGGAAGTCAACCGAGGAACTCACACAGTTGGCAGTTTTATTCATTCAGTTATCGTTGCAGCAATTACTAGTCAGGTATAGATAGTCATCCTCATATAATAAGCAGTGGCCACTTTTAGTTAACCATTCCATTGTAGTTGCAACACTTACTAGTCAGATACAATTAGCATGAGATATCCCAAACCCAGCAGTTGTTAGTACTTTTATGTAGCCTTTCCGTTGTAGTGAGGCTGATTACTAGTCATATCGGATACAAGTCAATTTATCACAGTAAACTTTAGTTATAGTTGTCTATGATCGAGAACTGTGCTCCAAGTCGTCCATAACCGCGGACACGGCTTTTCGAAAAGATTTAACCCTGTAGGGGTGCACCAAAGTATCCACACGCACTTCGACCCTTTTTGCCAGATCATTTAACATACACCCATCGGTATGTCGGCGGGGCCTAAGTCATGACGTTTCCCAGACCCAAAGCAAGTACATGGGGGCCACCCCACTAATCTACCCGCAACGAAGTCGGCCGGTCTCCGAGACGGACTCAGGGTTTGCGTCAGTGGCTGTAAACGACTGGGAACCCGAAAGTGAGACTGGACTTGTCGATACCGCGAAAACACTCCGCAATCCTAAACAGTACAGGTGCAGTACTTCGCACAATTTTAAATAAAGCAGTAAAGCATGGCATAAGTACAGGATAGTAATAAAGCCCCAAACTACTTTGTGGCCCCCAGTACAGTACTTGGAATCAGGTACTAATCGATGGGGGTGCCCACACACCCCACCTGTGGTTAGCGCGCTCGATCTCGGAACAGGTGTGAAGAACTCGGGGTCCTACGGGACACCAGTGAGCGGTTGGAAACCAAATATTGTCTATCACCCACCGGTGCCTCTGCATTTACCTACTTCAATTTTAGTTATTAAACAATAATTAAAGCCATGATCATCTCCAACATTAAACATGCGGCAAAACTCCAACAACTGTGGTACTCGACGACACGCAACAACACTTGTGCAAGCGACTACGACGCGTAAGTCCAACTATCTACCAAACAACAGGTAATAGGATGTGTCCAAGGCAATATAAGGCTGCAAGGGATATCACAGGCACGAAAACTAGAGCATCGCAACACAGATACTATAAAAGTAAGATAGGTAGAAAGGGGGAGATGCTCGCCTGAAAACATTGCCGAAGGTTCATCCGAAGATCGGGTCGACACTCGCATCAACTCATCGGCCTAATCCGTGAAGAAGCAAAGCACTAGAAGAAACACCGGATGGACTTTTTAATGCTACGGTAGAAAATCGGGCATGATGCATGTATGATGTATGACATGGCAAAGGTGCGATGCGATTAGGACATATTAAGCGGAACCGGGGTCCCGATAATTTATTAGATGGTTCAAGTTATTTATCTACCCCGCAAATTAAGTGTTGGGTTAACAGGGCGAAACATGACACCGGTTCGCTACACCAATTTAAATGGAATCAGGAATAAGCCAAAGATATCCCACATATAGACTCCATATTTAATTATGAGATGAATCGGCATAATGCCCCCAAACCTCAGACAAGTATGCATGCATGAACAATTTAATATGCATCAGTTGATAATGTCATAATATAAAAATAATGGGGGTCTCGGATAGGGAATCACATTAGGGTTCGACGAACTTGGGCTCCGCGGGGTTCGGGGTTGGGTCTCAGGGTCCGGATCTGGGGTTCGGTCTCGGCGGGATCGTTCTCGGATAACGGAGTAGATCTTGGCGTTCCGTGAAGAAGGACTAGGTTCGGCGTCGGGGCGCATCGGATTCGTCCTGG
Source organism: Avena sativa (assembly GCA_916181665.1). NCBI lineage: Eukaryota > Viridiplantae > Streptophyta > Magnoliopsida > Poales > Poaceae > Avena > Avena sativa. The sequence continues at coordinate 579,987,621 of OV702287.1, forward strand.
TCGGTGTCGATCTTGTCGTTGCGAAGATCTTGTCGGGTCCGCGCCATCGAGTCGGTCTTGGCATTCGGGGCGAAGAACTTGGCGTCCTCGAAGAAGTACTTGGCGCATCCGTGTCGACGACCTTGGCGTCCGGGAAGGAAGTACTTGGCGTTCCGGGAAGAAGGTCTTGCGGTTCCCGTGATTTCGGTTCCATGAAGGCGTGCTTGTCATCCGTGATGGCGAACTCTATGTCCCGAGAAGAACTTGTCATACCGGCGGCACCGGATCCTCGTAGGAGGGCATGGCGTTCTAGGATGGAGAACTTGGCGTGTCGAGTGTTCAGTCTTGCATCTCCGGTGGCGACGAGAACCAAATTGATTCCTGTAGTATCCCTGTCTGCGCCAATTCCGTTGAAAAGAGGGATCGACCTGAAGTACCCCGAGCACCCAAGCACGATCAGAATACCCGGCCACAAGTAACGGACCAATCCTCCACACAACAGAATACCATCGGCAGGGAGTAGGACAGAGCGGCGGTGGACTGAATCGAGTAGAAGCTAGATCGTGGTTGACCGGTCGCTGTTGCGCATGGAGAGTCGGGGTCGGGGGTCGGCGCAGGTCGCTGCTGCACGTGGGGAGGTGGGCTCGGTGGTCGACGACAACTGCATGTGGAGAGGTGGGCTCGGGGAGGGCCTCCTGGCGGCGGTGCTCTGTGTGGCGGGGCCGGTTGCTTGAGGTCGGCCGCCAGGGAGGGTTGCAGGCGGCGGCGGAAGAGGGCGAGACGGCGGGAGGCAGGCGCGGGAGGAGGAGGCCGGCGGGAGACGGTGGTGGCCGGGGAACACGAGGAGAGGCAGAGGAAGATCGGGGCCAGAGGCGGGCCAAGGAAGGGCCAGCGGGCGTGCGACGTGGCACAGGCGAGGCCTCCGAGGGGCACGCGGCGACGCTCGAGGCGGAGGACAACGCGGCGGCACTGGGATGCGAGGTGCCCTGGCGGCGGCGCCAGAAGAGGGAGACGACGGAGGGGAAGGCGGCAGCCCTGGCGGCAGCGGGCTTGTGGCGAGGGGAGGTGGAGGCGGTCGAGCGCCGGGGAGCGCGAGCCGGAGATGAGGCGCTCCGGGCCGGAGAAGGAGGCGGGGACCCGCGGCGACGCGGCCGGCGAGCAGAGAGAGACGGGCGAGCGGGGAGGTTAGGAGGAAGATGGGGCCGCGGTGGGGTAGGCTCGCGAGCGGGAGGAGGCCCGCTGGCGGCGGCGGCGGCGGATTGATCGGGTGGAGGGCGGCACAGAGAAGAACGGGGGAGGGAGAAACGCGGGGAGTTGGTGGGTGGTGGGACCGGGGGAGTGGGGCCAGGATGGTGGGCCTTTGGCGGTTGGTGGCGACCAGGTGGGGTTGGGATGCGCGCCCAGGTTCGGTGGTCCGCGCGGTGGGGCGCGCGCGAGGGCGGGAAAAAAAATTGGTGGCGGCTGGGGGCAGTGGGGTGGGGCGAGGTGGCAGAAGGTGGTTGGTGGAAGGAGGGAGGATAGCTGAGGTGGCGAGCTCCGATTGGGTGGGATGAGGTGGAGGAAGGGTGGGTAGATTAGGTTGGGGTAGGAAAAGGGTTTAGGTAGACCGGTTTTGTACTGGGGTGGCCGACTGGGTCGGATCGGCCCGGTACGGCTGCCCCTAAAAATAAAATAAATATTTTAATATTTAAAACGGGGCTTTTGAAAACCGTTGGTAGACAAAGCAAAATATTCCGGAGACCCGGGTTTTGGATTTGAAATAAAGGCGGGGTATTTAGAGAACAAAAATATGTTTTTCGAAAATAGTTTCAGACAAACAAATGTATGATGATGACGATGCTCAAATGCAATGTGGCATGATGACATGAGCATGCGGTCATGATGATGCAATGCACAAAAACAACGCGATTTTCTAGTAGTGGTTTTAGCGGGGCGCCACAATTCAATATAACCAAAACAATAGTGAATAAGTCCTTGTAGAGTGTTCTTTGGAAATTATGAATATGATAGCCATAGCCAGAACCAAAAGGAAAGCAAAACTTGTATTGCTTAGATTTTGGTGCATTCTCGAGAAATTTCATATTTAGTGGTATTTCTCGATTATGAAGCTTTTGGAAGATAGTGAAAAACATGATGAGGATTCAAAACCCAGCATCAGAGTGTTGAGAAGCGCAATGGAAAGCGTTCCTAAACGATTTTCTTCGCAAAGGAAAGAATAAATGATAATGATCATTGTGTTTTCCCCACTAGTGTTTTTACTACATGAAGTAAGATTCAAAATGTAGCCCATATCTTGTATGGAAACATTTGTGAATCATTTGTCATGATTACCAGAATATGACATACCTACGAACTACTAAGGAAATAATGGTAAACTAGAATTATGAGAAATCCTAGAGGCAAAATTCACTTGAGATTCGAAAGCAATTCGTTGTTGAATATTACGAGTAAAGGGGTTACTTGAATTTTCCCAAATGACTGCAAAGCCATAATGGAAAAGGGGTGAATCACAAAAGCACAATTTGTCAAGTATTGGACAAATTCAAATGAATTTGATTCAAGTGTGCTGAAAGTCCAGTGGATTTAAAACTAGTAAGGTACTAGTGTCTCATAATAAAACTCTCAATTTTGATAATTGATCAAAGGATTTTGATAATAGAACCTATGTTTCAAAATAGTGAGTGGATATGCAATTTGTATAAAATTGAGTGGGAGCTATGAAAGTCTTCTTGAAACAATATGTGAATGATATATTTTTGAGTGGGAGAAATATAAGTCTCAAATTCAAATATGTAGGAACATATGTTGAGTAAGAGTAGTGACTCATACCCAAATATGTTGGGAACATATTTTGAGTGAGAGCTTAGAGGAATGATTCTTAAGTGTGTAGACGACACATTAAGAATAAAAGCGCATGTACCGATAAATAATGATTTATAAGGAGTAGAAATTGATAATAAGTATATTACGATATTATGTAGTATTCCTTAAATGATTCTAAAAAGGGTTTTCGGAATAGAAGTTAGTTAAGGAACTGGTCCTTGATAACTCAAATTAGGAATATAATTAAGTCTAACATCGATGTTTGAAAGAAACAATATGATGATCATCATCCACTATGTTGAGACATAGGTTCTGTCTTGGCAAACCATGATGATAACTTAACATAATATATGATACAAGGAGGAACGTTTGAAAAGTGATTAAGTTTGAATCACAGAATGTTGAGCTAAGTTTGTCCGTAGTGTCTAATAGAGAACTGTAGACATGTTTTCCAGACCCATAAAGGATGGCATATCTTAAAGCATAAAGAGTTATGTTATAAGTGAATATGTTGGAAACTCTTGTAATACCAACTAAAGTCAAGTAGGAAGCAAAGTGAATGAGAACATCGAAAGTTGCACAGGGTGCACTCGTATTTCGATGATTACATTTATAATAATAGATAAGGGTACCATCTAAGGTGATGTATAATGTTATGGAAGGGCTATTTCACTTTTAACATAGAATGATGTGTCCCAGGACACAGTGCCCATGAGAAAGCCCTCAAGGTTGATCTAACATCACTGTAGGCTCCTGGAAACTGGCCTCATTCTGCTGCCATAACAACGATGCATACACAGAGATGTTATCATGTGATGATAAAGTATTAATGTCAATCAAGGTGACATTAGTAAGTTGCAAAGGATTTGGGAACTGTAAATTACATACCCAAGACTCAACCTCTTCAATGAGCAAGCATATTCAAGGTACCGGTATATATGGTGACAATGATTAAGAACAAATGCAGCTAGTTTATTTGTACTCTAGTGCAAGTAGGAGACTGTTGGAAATATGCCCTAGAGAAAAATAGTAATAAGGACTATTATCATATTTCATAAAGTTTACGATTAAGTTTTATATCATGCTATAACTGTATTGAAAGGAAACATCAATACACGTGTGATATATAAACAACCAGGGATTCTTGGTGGAACTCTAGTCACTGGTTCATTGGTCAACAAATGATCAAGGTTTCCTGATCATGTGGCATTTATGCCAGTTTTAAATGGAGTCAACTCATTATGAGAATGAGATGATGAACCAATACGCAACCTAAACATCGTGACCCGATCATGTCACGAAGTTCAAGTTACGATGATTAGAATAGACCTCGTAGACTATTCCTTAGACTATGAGACTATATCAATCACTGTCTCCCGAGAATGCTTAGATAGCATCAAACGTCACTTGGTAATACAGTGATCATCAAGGTATGTTCAGGTATTCGGAGGAACAGTAGAGGCAATATATGTCAAGAGCGGGATTTGTCCATCCGCGTGATGGAAAAGATACTCGAGGGCCCACTCGGAGAAGTTGTATCCAATAGCTGCGCAGCGTGTGATTTGATCACGGGGATATCACTTGTCGAAACGAGTTAAGTAGCATTATTCAGTAACGATATTGAGCACGAGATGGTGATTTCATTGATCAGATCTTAGGCAATGCAAGTATCGAGACACAAAAGGAATTAGACATGACTGCCCCGGTTCAAACGACGAAAGATCTTCATGGAATGCACAGGGGTCACATGGACATTCAGGTACCTCTGTCGATCATTGGTCTGGGACTATCCAGACCATGTCTAGAGTGTTCCCGAACCGTGGGATATCACGCGTAAGGGCTTGATGATTCTTAGAGAGTGTTTACATGATCGGTAGAATCACCGAAGAAGACAAGAGAGAAAATCGGAAGGGTTTCGGTAAGTCCGGAGGATGTCCGGAATGGGGGTGGAAGGTGTTCCATAGCCACGGAGATTGAATAATATGTGAATGAATGTTAAATATTTATTTAATAATTTATTCATAATTATTTAATAAAAGAGAAATCAATTAAAGGTCAAAAAAGGCTTAATGGGCCAATTTCGGAGGGAGAAAGGCCCATGAGGGAAAGGCGAGAGGAGAGAGGGGCAAGGGGGTGGCCGGCTGGACCAAGCCTCCCCTCCCACACGGGGCCCACCAAGGCTGGCCGGCGGCTGCCCATCCCCCTCTCCCCTCATTTAGTCCCACCCCGAGACTTTGAAGGAGGTAGTACCTCCCCTCCCCCTATATCCCCCAATATATAGTGGGGTATTTTGACCAGAAAATACACAACACAATATTCAATAAAGGTTTCCTCACTTTTGGGGAGACCTCCAATTGATACTCTCTCTCTCTGTCTCTCTCTCTCTCCCGTAACCGTGGTCCCAAGTTCGGACTGCACGAACAAGAGACATCTTCATCGTGGACTGTCGTTGTGCTGCCGGATTCGGATCCAGAAGCTCTACTTCCACAATTGTTGCTAGATCGGGGAAGCGGAAGTCATCGCTAGGCACCGGATGCATGTAACTCCCCGCGAGGTGTCACACTTGGGGCACTAGGAGTCTTTGGAGCCACAGGAGCGCGAGGACTTGAACATGACCTTGAGGTCGGCTTCATATCGTCTACATGAACCACCCTCTCCTGAGCGTTGACAATGCTTTTCGTTCTTCAAGGGTAAGTTCACAAAAAGCCCATCCCGTTACTACATTACTAATAGATAGGTCCTGGCAACATCAGGGGTTTAGGGGCTTAGGGTAAAATTTTATTGTTTTCATACACGAACCCCTACACTTCCCACCTAGAATCTGCCTTGGCCTCCCTATCTTCAACATCCTTTGGCACAAGATGAAAATCCCAGTGGTAGAAGAAGAAGAGGAGAAGACGACGAGATTCATGATAGGTATGAGAGAGGGGATGAGTCCTTCCGTCCATGTCCCGGATCTCACCAACCAAGGAAATGGCGTCCCGGCTCCACGCCATGGCCATGACCACAGATCGCAGCTCCGGGGAAGAATAACAAGACGTAATGAGGAATAGATACAGGCGCCAGCACCGCAAGCCTACATGACAGCCATGATGCCTCCATGACGGCATAGACATAACGGTAAAAACTAACAGGGGGCCCCAACTTGACGGGCGTTAGCCTGATATTTTGTATTGAAACGTTATATTGAATTCATGCCGAAAAAATACCCTCTGAGTATTTGGCACACCAACTGTGGGCGACACGGCCGATTACAAGCAATTTTGGTACAGCATTGCCTTGGTGTATCAACTGTCGGGCCGCAAAATTATTCCCTCCACCGGATCCATCCCCGGACAAAGCTCCAGCAACGAGGTGGCAGCGGGGCCCCAGTCCTCGCGCGCGTCACGTCCATGGCGGCAATGACTTGAGATCCAAGTAATGGCATCGGTGCCCCAGCTGTTCTGTAGTAGTGATGGTGGGTGGGCGGCGGTCGGTGAGCTCTGACGGCAGTGGTACCTGGGTGGCTGGGCGGCAGTTGGTGGCGAGATCTAGGGTTCCTAGATCCGTTTTCTTCGTCTCTTCAACATTGGCCGGTGTCATCCGGATGTCTTCTACGGCCTACTTTGCATCATGAGGGCGCACGGGGCGGAATCCTAGGGTTTGGTGGAGGTGGTCATCTTATCCATCAAAGGTGTCCGGCCTATGGCCAGATTGGCAGATATCGCGATCCGTCTTCAAGTCCCAGCAGCGATGTGTGGAGACATAGGTGCCGGTGAAAACCGAGCCATTGGAAGGCGATGACGGCGTTACAACATTGTTACCTTGATTTAGGCATCACTGTGCACCTTGCATCAACCTCACTCGTGCTACTCCGAGGAAAACCCTAAGATCTTTGGGTCAGGCGATGGCGGTGCCGTGGTGTCGGTATCACATTCTCTCTTGGGAGCATCACGTGTGGAGCATCGTTGGATGGAAGAGGCAGGAGGGGTGGAGCGGCTAGCACGCGGGGGGTGGTACTGCCTAGCACCAAGGTGGTGCCGGTGGCTAGTGTGGCGAGAGTCTGCGCATCGATTTACATGCTGACGACGGGTTGGTGAGAGATTTTTAGGACTCTGGGTACGCTTCCACAACACGACCAAAGGGTTTCTTCCTCCCTTTAGTCCGAAGGAAAATGATGTATGGTCGACTTCACATATCATCTAAAGAGAGAAATCAAACACAAGTCATAATTATATCATAGACAAGCAAGTCATATGGACATAAGAATATATCATCTTTATTACAAGTTCATAGTGGTGCTAGGGTTTCTCGTTACCTTGATGAAGGCATCATTGTGCACATTGCATCAACCTCACTCGTGCTACTCCGGGGAAAACCCTAAGATCTTCGGGTTGGGCGGTGGCGGTGTCGTGGTGTCAGTATCGCGTTCTCTCTTGGGAGCATCGCATCTGGAGAAGCGTTGGATGGAAGCGGCAGGAGGGGTGGAGCAGCTAGCGCGCGGGGGGTGGTACTGCCTGGCACAGAGGTGGTGTTGGTGGCTAGTGTGGCGCGAGTCTGCGCACCGATCTACATGCTGACGACGGGTTGGTGGGAGAAATACTCCGGGTACGCTTCCACAACACATCCAAAGGGTTTCTTCCTCCCTTTAGTCCCGAAGGAAAATGATATATGGTCGACTTCACATATCATCTAAAGAGAGAAATCAAACACAAGTCATAATTATATCATAGACAAGCAAGTCATATGGACATAAGAATAGATCATCTTTATTACAAGTTCATAGTGGTGCTAGGGTTTCTCCATCTCCCCAAGAACAAAGGAACTACTCACTCATGGATGCAATCAACAACATCATCATAATCAAATGGATGGATTAAAGTACGGGTGTAGATCTCATGCAAACCATAATTAGATCTGGAATTACAAAGAGATGTAATAGATGAAAGTTTGAGTAATGGTGGTGATGAAGATGCAGCGGTTGATAGTGAAGGGGATGATGCGTTGTCCTCTAATGATCAGCGAAGCAGCTGGGATTTTTCCCCTGCCAAGTTCCTCCTTCAGATCCCTTTCGGATGTGGTGTTTCGTGGTTTCTGGTGGCCGTGAATGTCAGATCTTCTTCTCGTCTTCGCCAGGAGGAAATATTTGATGAGGTGGTCCCGATGGCGCCTAGTACGGGCGGATGGTACGGGCGGGATCCGCCCATACCAGTGGTCGTTATCGGTGCTGATGCCTCCTCCTTGTTTTCTATTCTTCCAGATGCGAAGGTAAATTCATAAAATCACTTTTATCACTTAGAAATATCATATAATTACACAATATGACAACTCTAATTGATATGTTCATCTATGACTCCATGATTTGGGATCCTGTTGAAACAAGAATGAAATAGCGTGCGTAGGCGCAGTAAAATACAAAAATCCCTACTCTATTTATGCAAAACAAGAGGTAAAAATGCTTTAATTTTGGACGCATCAACTCCCCCAAGCTAGGTTTTTGCTCGTCCCCGAGCAAGATGGTGGCTTATGGACAATATCACCATGTTCATGAGACACGTGACGTTATAATAAATGAGGCAAAAATAGAAACAAGAATACAACATCGGATATAATGAGACATCGGGGGTATTACCATACCCTTACACATTACATTATTTAGAGGCTTCCATACCCTTTTTATAGTATTAATGAAATTATAAGAAGCTACTAGTGATTCAACATATCATATAATCATGGAGTTTAGAGATTTGTAGCTCTAAGTTTAATAGTGAAGATTCAAGATCATTTTCTTTTTCTTCTTCCGCTCTTTTCATATGCTTGATTATTTTTTATAGCTGCTTTCTTTTTGTTTTTCTATACTTGCATGTCTATATTTTTCCTTGCTCAGTTTTTCTCTTTTCTTTTCAGCAAGCTATTTGATCATGCTCACTATTTCAATGGCTTTTGAAAACTCTTAATCATAATATGCTACCAGAATTCTTATTCTTATAACTTAATCAATACTTCGAAAGGTGTGGAAGTCCCTAAAATTATGAAAGCTATACAAGTATCATAACACTCAACCTAGTTCAAACATCTAATATAATAATCATGAATCAAACACAACTTCAATTATCATAAAGTCTCATAACTCAACAGATATAATTCTTCTCTTGAACAAAGGGAACTCGAAGTTGATGCACCTAATGCAAATCTGGGAATTTAAACCTAACCATGCGTGCGGGAAAAGTAAACATGCTAAAAACCGTAAGATAGATTACAAGGTTCTCATAGATCCCCCCCATGATTGGTGTCAAGCCAAGTGGATCAAATAATCCCTTGCGATTATTTGATACCAGGGAGTGTTTCATGGTGGGGAGATCTTGTTGGAGAGTGCCGCTCCGAGCTTCTTGTTTGTCCTCTCCAGGGAAGATATGTGTTGGAAACACTTCTGTAGATCCGAACGCAAGAGGAACATCCCATCAGCTACTTTGCTCATCATATGATCGAGTTCCTTCTTGCCTTCATGATCCAAGAGGAGCTTGAGCATGATCTCTCTAGGAACAAGTTCTTCTTTCTGGTACTTCTCTATCTTGTTGAGGTGGTGTTCATTGTTCGGGATGTGCATGCCCACCGGTACGTCTAGAAGTTTGAACTCCCATTCCTCTTGCGGCTTGATGCTCATGCATGCGTTCATGGTGATCTTCTTTGTTGTTGATGTCTGGGCCTTTAGTCTCCTGATAGGTTCCTACAGTGGGGTTGTTAGACTTCTTACTCTTTGGTGACGAGTAGTTGGCGTAGATGAGCTTGAGCGATTCCATGCATTCCTTCCCATGGGGTCTCTTGGCTTCCTCATCCTCGGGCTTCACCATTGCCAAGTAGTCTGGTTGCTTCCACCCCCTGTTCAATTGTTCCATGAAGATCTGGAACTCCTCGTCTTCAGAATCATCATCAGAATCATACATGTTCTACTTGTCCTTCGGGCTTAGGCCTTGAGCTTCACGATCATCGGCTTCGATGGAGGAGGTCTGGAAACTATCCAACAAACGATCCATGAGGTTTAGAGGCTTGCCCTTGCCTTGAATCGAGTAGCGCATCAAGTAGATTAGATCTGTTGATATAAGAGAGAGGTGGATCTCTAAGGAGACCTATAAAGGGTTAGAGGTAAGGTAAAATTCATGCTGGGATAAAAAAAAGATTGCCCAAGAAAAGAATCCCAACAAATAAGGAAATAAATAAGAGCAAAAGAAGGAAATTCGGGTCATAACGACCAAAGCGGTACGGGCAGCGCCCGTACGGTGCGCTCATACCGGGTTGTTTCCACAAACGGAATGGCACGAAGTTAGTAAAAGGTCAACCGACTAAGTGGTACGGGCGGGTTCCGCCCGTAGTACCCATCCATACCGACTTCACAACCTTAGAGAGATGTTTTTTTAAGTGCAAACATCAAAAAATAGAAGAAGAAAGTCACCAAACCGGTAACGACCAGCGGTACGGGGGGATGCGCCCGTACCGTGCGGTTGTACCGCTTCCGCAAGAAAACCAACGGGGCGTCAGCAGGCTTAACGACCATCGGGACAGGCGGATCCGGCCATACCGTCCTCCCATACCGATCTCTTAAGACCGACAATCGACTTAGAAAAATGAAAGAAATTCAAATATGCAAAAAGCAATATCAGGAAATTATCTAGAACGAAAGTGTGTTGAGAATTTCACAAGTCATGTTTCATCGAGGGAATATGGTCTCACTTGAATTTCTTTTTTTTTCTCTCTTTGAATAAAACAGGTCGTAGAAAATTACCAAAACTATTATAAGGGTTAACAGGAAACTTCCTTTTTGGTTGTGTCGTTCCCTTAAGTATGCACATGGATGATACCTCCTTAGGATGAAGAAATCCTTGAGTGTCTGTTAATGCTTCCTCCACCTCTATCTTTCTTTGTAGGATCTGTAAATAAAATTCTAGCAAAAATAGAGTCCAACAGATCATTCTTGGCTTAACATCATTCCTTTCCAGGATTTCTTTCAATCCAACACGATCAATGTGTATTCTAACTTTGGAGTCCATGATGTAAGATCTAAATTTATCACAAGAAAAGACTACAACGAAAAATTCTTTTTCAGCCATAGGATAGTTCTTTTGGGCCCCGTTTAAGGTGCAACTAGCATGACAAATGATATTGAGATCATCACCATCATACTGGCAGAGAATTGAGATCATGGCTAGCTTCACAAAATAGCTGAAAGGGTTTCTTCCAATTAGGTGGTTTAATAACTGGTTCTTTTAGGAGAGCTTGTTTTAATATGTTGAAAGATATAATCATTTTTCATCAAAGTTAAAACTAACATCCTTTTGAAGAAGTTTAGTTAATGGTCTAGCAGTTTCTGAAAAGTTCTTAATGAATCTTCTATAAAACCCTACATGACCCAAAAAGCTTCTTATACCTTTTATGTCTCAAGGAGGGGGTGATAAGTGTATATTTTCATCATGTTTTACATTATTATTTTGCATTGTATATGTAGGATTTTGGTATTTTACGGTGTTCGTGCGCATACTTTATGTCTATTTTCACTAGGACCAGGACAGATGATGGAGCCAATGGATACAATGATTGAAGCAGTTGTACTGTGGAGAAAAAGAGTCAAAAACAACGTAAATCGCTTATTTGGGAAATATTAATAATACCAGAAGAAAACCAAAAGCGAACAAAGGAGGCAGAGAGCATAACGACCAACTATACGACGGGAGAATTTTCTCCTTCCGTATAGCTCCGGCCGTATAGCTGGCGCTGCCTCCGCCTCGTCAAATAGTTTCACCCCGTGCAATTGGTTGGAGGAGAAGACATACAGAACATCTAAAAATCACAAAAAACCTCACCTCCGGAAGGAATCTGGTGGGGGAATTCATCCGTCGGGGATCCATCTTCACACTGCGCAGATCCGGGAGGCTAAGGCATCGATCTTCATCATCCACTGCTGCATCACCACCATCTTCATCCATCCCATCTACATCTTGTTGTCATTCCTATACTCGTTGTGGATTTATGCAAGTACTATTCATCTATGATTGTTTCCATTACCATTACCATGATGTAGATTGCCTCGATGTCTGTGTAGATCCTTAGTTCTTGGGGAGATGGAGAAACCCTAGTATGAGATTGAAATAAGATAAAGTCTATTATGATATTCATCATTGTGACCATGTGTTAGATTCTCTACATCTTGATGTTGAGAGAAGTCGACCTCTCAATATTTGCCTCTCATGGGGACTTGATGGAGGGAACTACTTGTTGGTAGACAGAGGCGTGCTAGCACTTACAATGACTATAAATCTGTTAGCAATCCTTACGTATCAACTTGGGAAATCAAGGAAACTCACGGAACACTATCCATGCCATGGGATACGTCCTACGGGATTACGTCCCTTAATAGCACAGTAATTCGATTGATGTCGATTGCGGACTGTTGTGGTTATGATGATGATGTGAGCAACGGTTGTTCCCTATTCGTCCATATTCGGAGTTCCTCCCAGACATACATAGTTGAGAATGTTCATGATGATAATCTTTATCTTAGATCTTTACAATACTAGTGGTGTATCTGCTACTCCCTGAGAACACTTTTCCCCTACCACAGTTCTAATCTTTCTTACATACGCGATATTTAGTTTTTGTATTAAGTTACTTTGCTTTACTTTATTATTGATCTTATACCCAAAACCCAAAACACCTTTTTACACATTACTCGCATTTTATCTTTTTACTTAGAACTCTATCTAGCATTTCTATCACAATATTTATCTCAAGAATTATTAGACTTCAGACTCCTGCTCCCCGTGGGGTCGATATATTTATTTCCAAACTAGCTACAAATGATTTGTGCACTTGCAGTCATCAAGCTATTTTCTGGCGCCATTACCGGGGAGCTAAGCGATGTAGGTCTTTTAGTTTTTTCTTATTTATTTTTGTCTTGCTAATTTAGTTTTGAGTTACAGGTTTCCACCAACACGATGGAGATTGAGCATATGATTAGTGCTAACCCACTCAACTACTTTGGGAAACCCTATGATATTTATAAAAGAGACAACTCCAATGAGAAGAAAAGGGGGTTTGAAATACATCCTCTACTACTTAGTATTCTACACAAGAAGCAATTTACTGGAGATGAAGAAGATCCTGATCCATATGAGCATATTGCATGTTTTAAAGATATATGTGGCACTTTTCTATTGACGGGATATACTGCCGATGAGGTAAGGGTCAAACTTTTTAGTAAAACTTTGACAAGTATAGTTCTCTCATGGTATAGATCTCTACCACCTGAAGCCACTACTACTTGGGATAATTTAGGTTGTAAATTTTTACCAAAATATTATCCATTATCAAAATCTTTTGGAATCAAGCGTCTTATAATGACTTGGAAGAACCGTTCTAATGAAGGACTAGTAAGAGCTTATATTAGATTTAAAGATTTACTACGGCTATGTCCTCATCACGATTTGCCTGAATGGTATTTACTACATATCTTTTTTGGCGGCTTAATTGAATGAACTAGACTCTTTCACGAAAGGAGCATTTATGAATCTTCCTATACCTAAAGCTTGGGATTTACTTAATAGAATTCGTGACCATAGAGTTTCATGGAATTTTGGTTTAGGAAGTGCAGGAGGCATAGAAATAGAGCATGATTGTATTCATGATTATAACAAAAAAAGCCATGTGAAAGAATTGTCTAAAGAACTTTATCTGGATTCAGATCTTGTGTTGCAAGTTGTTAAAGCTTTTACAGAACATATTAAAGCTCTAAAGGAGGGTCCAGTCAAGTATGATCCACCACCAGAACCAGAAAATAAAAGAGAAGATAGAGAAACACTTGCCTCCGTAGAACCAACATATGAAGTGCCTTTCCCTAACACTGCACAAAAGCATATTTTTGAATATGAGCAGGCCAAAGAAGTACACGAAAAGATGGAAGAGGAAAGCGTGCCAGAAGCCAAGGAACATCAGAAGGAAAACAAAGATGAAGAGGTAACCAAGGAAGCAATTATGGCTATGTACTCACACTGTAACATAGTTGAACTTGATGTAGAGACTTCCATATTGGTTGAAGGTAAAACAAAGGTAAAAGATGTAGGTATAGGAAGATTCATAAATGCTCCTTCCGCGAAAGAATCTAGTTCAATTTTAAAGAAACCTCTCATTACGGTTTATGTGATCTTCGCACCAAAGTTAATGTTATATCTTATGATTTCTACCTAGAAATAAAAGAAGAAATAGAACCGGCTACAATTGAGAATACTGATATAACAATTATGTTAGCCAATAAAAATCTTAGAATTCTAATGGGAGTAGTTGACAATGCAACTGACACAATTGGCAACAAAAATTTCAATTTTGTAGTTGTTGATATGCCAGCTAACACTTTTTGCCCTATTATATTTGGAAGAACCTTTTCGGGTGATATAGGTGCCTATGTTAACTTCAAGAAGGAGACTGTGACTCTTAAGGTCGGGGTAATGGAAAATAAATTCCATTTTCCAAATTTAAAGACAAGCGTCCACAAGCACAAGAACAAGAGGAAGAGAGAACTATTGAGGAAATGACGGCTCTTTTCTTTAGTAATGGAGAAGAAGAAATAAATGAAGGTCTAAATTATGAAGAAATAGTTATGGAGGATAAGTCCTTAGAAGAACTAGAAGATGAATTTGATTCACTTCCTATTTTGGGACCTCCAACTGATGAGGCTTTTGAAGAGCCAAAAAAGAGAGGGGAAGAGCACTACCACCCCTGGAGTTGAAGACTGTACCAGATAATCTCAAATATAGGTTTTTAGATGATACCAATAAATTTCCTATTATTATTAGTGCTGAACTTTCAGGAGAAGAAGAAGAAGAACTCATGAGGATACTTAAGGAGCATCGCCAAGCCTTTGGGTAATCAATGGATGACTTGAAGGGTATTAGTCCCATGATAGCGGTCCTTCGAATATTTATGGAAGAAGGTGCTAAACCAGTTGCGGAATTTAATAGAAGATTCAAGACTGAAATGAAAGAAGTGGTAAGAAAAGAAATTGTACGCCTACTGGACGCAGGTATAATTTATCCTGTTAAAGAGAGTGATTGGGTAAGTCCAATTCATTGTGTTCCTAAGAAAGGCGGTTTTACTGTTGTTCCTAATGAAAACAATGAACTAATACCTACTAGAACTGTTGTTGGGCACATGATGTGCATAGATTTCAGGAAATTGAATAAAGAAACTAGGAAAGGTCACTATCCGTTACCATTCATAGATCAAACTTTAGAAAGGTTAGCGAACCATACTCATTTTTGTTACTTGGACGGATATTCTGGTTTCTCTCAAATAGCTCTTCATCCGGATGACCAACTTAAAACAACTTTCATAAGTCCTTACGATTTACATGCTTGCCAATGTATGCCTTTTGGTCTATGTAATGCCCCAACTACTTTTCAATGATGTATGACAGCTATTTTTGCTGATTTC
Organism: Avena sativa; assembly: GCA_916181665.1. Lineage (NCBI taxonomy): Eukaryota > Viridiplantae > Streptophyta > Magnoliopsida > Poales > Poaceae > Avena > Avena sativa. The sequence continues at coordinate 580,002,879 of OV702287.1, forward strand.
ATAGAGCTTATAATGGAAGTATTTATGGATGACTTTTCTATCTATGGAACTTCATTTAAAAGTTGCTTGGATAATCTCAAGAAAGTTTTGTAGCATTGTGAAGAAACTAATCTTGTTCTAAATTGAGAGAAGTGCCACTTTATGGTCAAAGAAGTTATAGTCCTTGGACACAAAGTATTAGGTAAGGGAATTGAAGTGGATAGAGCTAAGGTTGAAGCAATAGAGAGAATGCCACCACCTAGGGATATTAAATATATAAGAAGTTTACTTGGTCATGTGGATTTTTACAGAAGGTTCATTAGAAATTTTTTAGGGATATCTAGAATTTTGACTAACCTCTTGCAAAAGGGAATGAGATTCAGTTTTGATGATAAGTGTCTTGAAGCTTTTGATAAATTTAAAAATGCTTTAACTCGTGCTCCCACCATAAAACCACCTATCTGGGATACAACCTTTGACTTAATATGTGAAGCTAGCGATGATGTTATAGGAGTAACTCTTGGACAACATATTGGTTGAAGATTTAATATTATACATCATGCTAGTAGAACTCTCAATGGTGCCCAAAAGAATTACCCTAAGGAAGAAAAGGAACTGTTTGCTGTATTTGTCTCTTGTGATAAATTTCGTTCTTCTATAGTTGATGCAAAGGTGAGAGTTCATACGAATCGTGATGGCTTAAAAGAACTCCTTGATAGGAAATAACATAATGCAAGACTGATCCGTTGGATTCTTTCACTTCAAGAATTTGAGTTGCAAATTATGTAGAGGCAAGAGATAAAGATGTTAGATGCAGTGTCCATGCTTGCCTAGGAGGACACTAATCTTATTGAGAGGAACTTTAGTCCTGGTGATTTTCATTTACGAGAATTATTTGATGAACTAAAGTCAATTTCAAAAAGAGAGCAGGAGTCCTTGCGGTGGGAGGAACTTATCATCCCTGATTAAGTAAGTGGTGAGTGCAAGGTAAGTGTTCTTACCCTAATAAGTGATTTATTTTCACAATTTTACTCTTCAAATTTCTATTTTCAAATTCCTTGTGTTTTCTTGAAGTTTTAGAGGGGTTTTACCAACTATACGGGCGGAGCTATACGACCGGAGCGGGAGCTCCCGCCGTATAGTTGGTCGTTAAACTCTCTGTATCATCTTCGTGAAATTATTTTCAATATTTGAGCCTATACGGTCGCAACTATACGACCAGAGAAAAAATTACGGCCGTATAGTTGGTTGTTAAACTCTCAGATGATTTTGCTTTTTGGTGCCGTTATCTATACAGTCACAACTTTACGACCGGAGCAAAAATTCTGTCTGTATAGTTGGTCGTTAAACTCCCAGGAACTTTTGATTTTCGGTGTTTGCAACTATACGGTCGCAACTATACGACCGGAAAAAAAATCCGGCCGTATAGTTGGTCATTAAACTCTCAGACACTTTTTGTTCGATCTTTCTATTCATCTAAAAAAATGTTATTATCGGTTCTGAGTCATGATTTAATCGACATGGACTCGAGATATTTGGAAATATCTGCCCGGAAACAACTATATGCCTGGACCTATACGAGTCTTGCCCGTATAGTTGGTCGTTACGCGGAAGGTTATTTCCAAATCGGTGATTTCTTTTTCTGTTCTATTTGGATTCCTTTCTTGGATGACAATTTCGTGTTTCTCGCCAGTTTTACCGATCTCTAACTCCTCTTATATACCGCCATTGTCTATCTCCCTAATCGCAATCTACAGAAACCAATCTAACGATGCGCTATCCTGCCCCAGGCCCTAGTAAACCCACGGGGCTCATTGCTCCTTCCAGGGACAGCTCTAGCAGCCCGTCCATGGAGGACGACGATGAGGAGGTGGAGAGGTTTAGCCCGTAGTTCAAGGAGTACGTCGAGCCAAGCTACTTCAACAATGATTCCGATGGCGATGATGATGTAGTTAACATCTACATCCGCCGTGACATCTATGATCCATCGGAGATCAATTGGGTGGCGATGACGAAAGCTCAACAAGAGAGAGAAGATCGCAAGCCAAATGGAAAAGGGCGTGTGGAGATGGTCAAGTTCGTCACCACAGATTCAAGGCCGCACAAGTGTAAGGAATTATCTAATATTGGTGCAGGTTCTAGCAAGGAAGGGGAGGTTCCACTCCCGAGGCCAACCATTGGCGCTCGTATGAAGGTTAAACCTCAAGAGGAGTGGAGGTACGATTTCCACTTCCCCGATCCATCAATTATGGATGAGGAATAAGAAGTTGTCCCCAGGAGCAAGGATCGCGTGCGGGCACTAGAGATATATCAGAAGCAGGAGCTACTACATCACTTCGAACTCCGTCACCGTCTCAACGATACGGAGAAGAAGGAAGACCTCCTTCCATTGGTTACCAAGCTTGCTAATAGAGTGGATACTCTGCAATCTGATCTCTGCAGGTGTTACAGCCGCATAACTACTCTGGAGGAGACAAACAAGAAGCTACGCAGCGCCGTGCTACACGCCATGGTGCCCCAGTGATCTACAAAAATCACAGTATCAAATAATCGCAAGGGATTATTTGATCCCACCTGGCTTGATTCCAAGCTTGGGGAGATCTTTAAGACCTTCTAATCTATCTTATAAAGTTCATATTCCTCCATTAGTTCAAACTAGATATAAAGTTTGCATCACTAGAATTCCCTTCAGGAAGAGTCGATCCCTTTTATGAAATTCCGAGTTTATTATTATATACGGAGCAATATTGAGCTTGTGTTTGCTTTATGGTTATATGAATGGCTTGAGTATGATTTTACTTGCACTTGATGATAGCAATAGGATTCTTCCACACCATTGGTATTAATGGAACACATAAAGATAATTTGGTCAATATGATGTAAGATTATGGTTTGATTCACAAAGAAAATTATCTATACAATTAAGTTGAAAAAGAAAACATTGAACAAAGGAAAATGAAGTGCTATCTAAATAGAGTGAGAACAAGTCGTGGTAGAATCTCAAGTCATAAACAATGCTTCATATATAGTTGGAATTTGATAATTGAGATCATTGAACTTTGAATTCCTACATGAAGTGGAATATATGGCTAGCTCCTTTGCATAGCACTTAAAATAAAAGTGTGAGCATATATGCAAAAGGAAAGAAATTAGGAAAAGAACAAAAAGAGCGAATGTGTAAAGAGCAAATAGGCATATGCCACTGTATTGTAGTATGACAAAGAGACACTTTTGAGATTTTGAATCCCAAGTGATATGTTGTTCCTAAAACACTTGGGACTACATCGTTAACTCATTCGGTTGAAACGGATTCTTTTACATTATGTTGAGATTCATCTTTTATGAACTATTGATAACTAAGGTGTGGAAGCCTTCCAATACTATTCAGATGGTTCGAGTAAGGTACAATTCATGAACTTATTCCCCTGTATCGTACATGATAAGCACATGCTGCAATTGCCGCCTTTATTTTATCGACTCAGCTTCATGAATATGAGGATCACATCCATTAAAGCTAAAATCTTGCTCGGGACGAGCAAGAGTCTAAGCTTGGGGAAGTTGAAGAGTGCATATTTGCATCATGTTTTACATTATTATTTTGCATTGTAGATGTAGGATTTTGGTATTTTACGGTGTTTGCGTGCATACTTTATGTTTGTTTTCACCGGGATCAGGACATATGATGGACCCAATGGATACAATTATTGAAGCAGTTTTACTGTGGAGAAAAGGAGTCAAAAACAACGCAAAATGCTTATTTGGAAATATTAATAATACTAGAAAAAACCAGAAGCGAACAAAGGAGGCAGGGAGCATAACGACCAATTATATAGGCGGGAGAATTTTCTCCGCCCGTATAGATCTAGCCGTATAGCTGGCGCAGCCTCTGCCTCGTCAAATAGTTTCACCCCGTGCAATTGGTTGGAGGAGACAACATACAGAACATCCAGAAATCGCAGAAACCTCACCTCCAGAAGGCATCTGGAGGGGGAACTCATCCGCCGGGGATCCATCTTCACCCTGCGCAGATACAGGAGGCTAAGGCATCGATCTTCATCATCTGCTGTTGCATCACCACCATCTTCATCCATCCCATCTACATCTTGTCTAGATCTTGTTGTAATTCTGATACTCGTTGTAGATTTATACAAGTACTATTCATCTATGATTGTTTCCATTACCATTACCATGATGTTGATTGCCTCCATATCTGAGTAGATCATTAGTTCCTGGGGAGATGAAGAAACCCTAGTATGAGATTGAAATAAGATAAAGTCTATTATGATATTCATCGATGTGACCATGTGTTAGATTCTCTACATCTTGATGGTGAGAGTAGTAGACCTCTCAATATTTTCCTCTCGTGGGGACTTGATGGAGGGAACTACTTGTTGGTAGATGGAGGCTGGCTAGCACTTATAGTGACTATAAAGCTGTTAGCAATCCTTACGTATCAACTTGGGAAATCGAGGAAACTCACAGAACACTATCCATGCCATGGGATACATCCTACGGGATTACGTCCCTTAATAGCACAGTAATTCGATTGATGTCGATTGCTGACTGTTGTGGTTATGAGGATGATGTGTTCAGCGGTTGTTGCCTATTCGTCCACATTCAGAGTTCCTCCCGCACATACATAGTTGAGAATGTTCATGATGATAATCTTTATCTTAGATCTATACAATACTAGTGGTGTATCCGCTACTCCGTGAGAACAGTTTTTCCCTACCGCAGTTCCAATCTTTCTTACATACGCGATACTTACTTTCTGTATTAAGTTACTTTCCTTTACTTTATTATTGCTCTTATACCCAAAAACCAAAAACATATTTTTACACATTACTCGCATTTTATCTTGTTACTTAGAGCTCTATCTAGCATTTATATCCTCCACACAATGGACAGGACTTACCCATTCACTATCCTCCACATGAAAGATAAAGCCTGCATCCAACAAACATATTATTTCTTTCTTACCTCCTCTTTCATGTGAGGTATAAGACGCTGCTAAAAGTCCGCCGCCGGTTGGGCTCCTTCTTCAATGAATATTCTATGAGTGGCTATCGAAGGACTGAGCCCCTTTAAGTCACTCATCGAATAACCAAGAGCATTTCGATGCATGCAGAGAACATTCATCAGATTTTCCTCCTCTTTCTCTATGAGGTTAACACTTAGAATAATAGGGAAATTATTTGTATCATCAAGGAATCTATATTTTAATTCCTTTGGTAGAGTTTTAAGTGTTGGAGGAGGAAGAGCCTCATCTCCCTTTCTTATAGGTTCTTCATACTTTTTATTAATATTGATGTCCACCTCCGGTGTGAAGTCGAGGTAGTTATCTATTTCAGTTTTTTCTATGTCCTCAAAAATGTTACTATTGTTGACTAGACTTCTTGCTAGATCATCATCTGGAGTCTCGATAATTATTGAGGATAAGTTTATGATATTACCTTCTTCCTCATGTTCATACTCATTATCATCTAATTATTTGATAGCTGGTTTATGGTCAAATTTGGAGAAGTGAAAATCTAGCTTCTCTTCACCAAACTTGAGAGACACAATTTGCTTCCTGCAGTCTATGTTTGTACCTACAGTATTTAGAAAGGTCCTTCGAAAGCTGATGGGACAATAAACGTCAGTGGGCATATCAATAAGCACAAAATCAATAGGATATTTGTGGGGTCCAATACATATTGGTACATCCCTAATTATTCCTATAGGGACTCTTAGAGTTTTATCTGCAAGCATTATAGTCATATCCGTATCTTCCATTTCAGCTGGGGCTGATTCGTTTGAATTTTTGAATAAAAGTTAAAAGGAATAACATTAACAGTTGTACCTATATCACAAAGACCATAATAGGAAGTTCCACCGAAAGTGTACGGAAGGATAGGCTTACCCACTTCTTTGGCTTTTACCTTTCCTTCAACAAATTGCGAGGCTTCAGAATCTAGCTCAATTACGTTGCAATGTGCACACATGGTCATAATATCTTATTTTATTGATGCCTCTGCCTCTTGCTCACTTCCCTCCTTGGTTTTCCTTATTAGTGTTCCTTCTTCTAGCTCCTTGAGAAAATAATTCTTCCTCTTTGCGTTAATCCTCAAGTTGCTGAGCCATCATGTGTTTTCTCACCGTCCTTTGAAAAGGAAGGGGTTCAACATACGAAGACACCTCCCTCATTGGCTCGATAGGGGCCATAATTATTGGTTCTTCTTCATTGACTAGCTCAGGTGGCGGAGTATAATGAAGCCAGTCCTTCTTTGGAGCTTCAATATGTTCTGTAAAAGACTGAAGGATTTGCAAGACAATATCATCATCAAGTTGCAGTTCATTAGCAGTTTCTTTTACCTTACCGGAGTCTTTATAAGCATTGAGACAATCATATTCAATTTCTATACCTCCTTCGCCTCCTAAATCAAATCCCCATGTTTCTCTATTACGGCGAATTTGTTCAAAAAGTTCCCAAGCTTTTATTATAGATAACTCCATGAGAGAACTTGTTCAAAAAGTCCCCATGTTTCCTAGATTCGTGTGAAGCCCGTGTTTAATTTCTTGATTAAGTCCTCCATAACAAATATGCAGTACATACCATTCTGCTAAATCATGATGGGGGAATTTGTGAAGTAGAGACTTATACCTTTTGTAAGCTCTTACGAAACCTTCACCTCGGCGGTTTTTGAAGTTTGTAATTGCCCTTCTTACCTCAGTAGTCTTTACCTTGGGAAAGAATCGAGAGACAAATTCTATTTTAAGATTTTCCCAGGTATCAATTTTCTCTACATGGCAAATTCTATACCAAGGCAAAGAAGTGTTGGTTAGAGACTGGCTAAACAGTTTAAGCTTTAATTCATCATCAGAATAGCCTCTCAATTTCAGAGTATAGCATAGCTCGGTAAAGTGCATTAAGTGATTATAAGGATCCTCATTAGGATCATCTCCTACAAAAGTTTTTTCTTTAATAATAGCGATAAAACGAGGGTTAATCCCGTACTCTGGTTCGCTCCCATTCGGGAATTCTTTCACTACTCCTCTATTGAATCTCCCGAGGTATTCAGTAGCATGGATCTGATTAATCAGTCCGAGTGCGGCCATGGTGCTTACCTGAAACTGGTAAACAACTTTAGTAGAACAATGAGTAAAGTGAGTAACTAAGAATAAAGACCAAAAGCGCTTACCTCCCCGGCAACGGTGCTAGAAAATAGCTTGATGACTGCAAGTGCACAAATCAATTGTAGCTAGTTTCGAAGTAAAGATATCGAACCCACAAAGAGCTATTGGTAAAGGTCTTTATGACCCTCGTTACTATTTACTAAAGAATACTTGTAAGTTGTCTTTGATTCCAAGTAAATGGTGTTTGAATTGTTTATGGTTGTTTGCAGAAAAAGTAATTAAAACAAATAAAAGAAAACAAGTAATTAGATTATATGAAAGCGTTGTTGAACTCAATAGGGCTAAAACGTTCTTGAGGATGTAGGATACACCACTAGCATAATACTATTACTATATGTAATCAAGATAACATACTTCTTATGTCATGATATGTGTGAAGAGAGCTCCATAATAAGATGTTCACGACAAGGCTCGTAGGAAGCCACTTTGTTGAGCCAAGTGTGAGGTCACCTATAAATAACCACTGCAATGCTTGAGAGCAATCACCAATATATGCTACTGATGGCTATGGAATACCATCTCTTTTAGTCATATAAAACGAGCCATTTATCTCTCATACTATGTTTCTTTCAGCTATAGTTATGCCTTATATGCATGACTTCTAGTTCTTATTTACTTTCATATGAGCTTTGCACATTTTGTAGTTTAGGTAGAATTTTATCACTTTTCCTTGTCTATGACATGTGTGTAGGTGTTGATTATTATTATGGATAAAACAAAGGCAAAAGGGACAAAGAGAGCATAGTATGGAGGAGCTGCAGGGACCAGACTTAGCCATTTGAGAGGTTGAAAAAGTGAAATTTTCCAGCTTCTCAAAATAAATATCCAAGACCATGGGGTTGTAGCCCTCGACGATAGGAACTCAACGATCCCAAGAACACCCAAAACACAGTTCGTATGAAGAAATGGCGGCCAAAATACTAAAGGGGACAGACGGTTTGACAAGCAACTATACGACCGGAGCTATTTTTCTGGTCGTATAGCTCCGCCTGTATAGTTGCTAAAAAGGTCACAAACGATAGGATTTGACCCCAGAAAATCTCAAGAACCTTCCCTAAGTCATATGATGGTATTGAGGAACCATAGGGCACCCCCAAGGCCTATATAAAGGAGGGAGGACCCAAGAGAGAGCCACCATACTGTAGGGGTTCCGCTTTTGAAAACAATAAAATTTTACCCTACGCCCCTGAACCCCTGATGCTGCCAGGACCTATCTATTAGTAATGCAGCAACGGGAGGGGATTTTCGCGAACTTACCCTTGAAGACCGAAAAGCGTTGTCAACGCTCAGGAGAGCGTGGTTGATGTAGTTGAGCCGAAGCCGACCTCAAGGTCGTGATGAAGTCCTTGCGCTCTTGTGGCTCAATGACTTGAGTGCCTCAAGTGTGACACCTCGTGGGGAGTTACACACATCCGGTGCCTGACGATGACTCCCACTTCCCTGATCCAGTAGGAGTTGCGGAAGTAGATCTCCTAGATCTGAATCCCGCAGCGCGACGGCGCTCCGCGGTGAAGATGTCTCTCGTTCGCGCAGTCCAAACTTGGGACCACGAGAGAGAGAGAGAGAGAGAGAGAGAGAGAGAGAGAGAGAGATAGTGAGATAGAGAGAATATAAATTGTAGGTCTCCCCAAAAGAGAGGAAACCTTTATTGAATATTGTGTGTATTTATCTGGCCAAATACCCCCACTATATATAGGGGGAGGGGAGGTACTACCTCCCTCAAAGTTCCGGGGTGGGACTAAAGGAGAGGAGAGGGGGAGGGTGGCGCCACCGGCCACCCCCATGGGCCCCACGTAGGAGGGGAGGGGGGCGGTGGCCCACTAGGGCGTCGGCCACCCCCTCTAGCCCTTCTCCCTCTTGCCTTTCCTTAATGGGCCCTCTTCCCTCCGGAATTGGCCCATTAAGCCTTTTGACCTTTAAATTGATTTTATCTTTTATTAAATAATTATTAATAAATGATTAAATCAATATTTAACATTCATTCATATATTATTCAATCTCTGTGGCTATGGAACACCTTCCACCTCCACTCCGGACATCCTCCGGACTTACCGAAACCCTTCAAGTTTTCTCTCTACTATTCTTCAACGATTCTTTCTATCCTATAAACACTCTCTAAGCATCTTCAAACCCTTAAGCGTGATACCCTACGGTTCGGGAACACTCCAGACATGGTCGGGACACTCCCGGACCAATGATCAATAGAGGGACCTTGATGGCCATGTGATCCCTATGCATTCCACGAAGATCTTTCGTCGTTTGAACCGGGACAGTCGTGTCATATTCCCTTTGTCTCTCGATACTTGCATTGCTAGAGATCTCATCAATGAAATCACCATGCCGTGTTCAATCTCGTTACTGACAATGCTACTTGACTCGTTCGAAAAGTGATATCCTTGTGATCAAATCACATGCTATGCAGCTATTGGATATAACTTCTCCGAGTGGGCCCTTTAGTATATTTCCGTCACGTGGAAGGACAAATCCTGCTCTTGACATATATTTCCTCTACGGTTACCTCCGAGTACCTGAACACACCTTTATAACCACTTTATTACCAAGTGGCGCTTGATGCTATCTAAGCACTCTCGGGAGACAGTGATTGATATAGCATCACGGTCTAAGGAATAGTCTACGAGGATCCATTTCTCATCATCGAAACTTGAACTTCGTGACATGATCGGGTCACGATGTTTAGGTTGGGTATTGGTTCATCATCTCATTCTCAGAATGAGTTGACTCCATTTCCAACTGGCATAAATGCCACTTGATCATCTGTTGACCAATGAACCAGTGACTAGAGTTTCACTGGGAATCCCTGGTTGTTTATATATCACACGTGTATTGATGTTTCCACTCAATACAGTTGTAGAATGATATAAAACTTTAATCATAAACTTTATGAAACATCATAAACATATTTCCAACACATACCATAGCCCTTCAGGGGCGGAGCCCTGCCACCGCCGCCACCCATCCGATCTCCATTGCGGTGGAGCTTTGCCTCAACCACACCTTCGAGATCTAGATCTTCCTCAACACCATCACCATCAAGGAATCCAAGGGAGGATAAGGAATACATCACCACCATGATGCATCGATCTCCATCTCCATCATCATCTCCATCTCCCTCTTTCTCTTGTGTTTAGTAATTGTAAGATTGAACACGGTTGTGATATCATTATATATTTATATATGTTTTGTTGTTCATCCATGTGTGAGTGATTGATTCAATTCTAGGTTGAGGTATGATCTAGTGCGCTAAGTTAGAATTTATTGTGATCTAAGATGAGTTTATGTGATCATTTGGTCTGGAAGTGCCTTTTGCCTTGCGGTGACACGCGAGAACCATGCATCGTGCACATAGTGTGACAACCTGGTAATTAATTGGGGAACGTTTATTTGTATGAGAGATCTCTTATAGGTCACACATATATTTGCCCATCTAGTACTAGTGAGACTAAAGCCTAGAAGCCCATTGCCGAGCTTGGTGCATCCGACCTCACGTGGCAACGAGAACACTTACATGATACCGATGCACCGCAAGCGGGTACGTCTTAGAAGAAAAAAGTATGATATAAATCCTAAAAACACTCGTTGGAGGTAAAGAAAATTACTCCTATAACTGCCTCCATTGCTGAATAAATGTGGAGTATAAAAGCCTGGCTACTTGGTCATAAGAAAGCGCTTCGCGGGAGGCAACCCGGAAGTCATTCGGTGTCTTTCTTAGTTTTGTGTCTTGAGTCTAGATGCATTCATGTTGCATTGGCATTTTTATTCTTTGCATGATTTGCTATTAGAGTTATCTTGTTGTAGTTTTCAAAAGGTAGAATTTATTGTTACTATGTGTTGCACAACTGATGACTGCAAGTGCACAGATCATTTGTAGCTAGTTTTGAAATAAAGATATCGATCCCACAGGGAGCAGGAGTCTGAAGTCTAATAACTCTTGAAATACATATTATGATAGAAATGCTAGATTAAGTTCTAAGTGACAAGATAAAATGTGAGTATTGTGTAAAAGGGTGTTTTAGGGTTTTAGATATAAGAGCAATAATAAAGTAAAGCAAAATAGCTTAATACAGAAAGTAAGTATCGCGTATGTAAGAAAGATTGGAACTGTAATAGGGAAAAACGTTCTCAGGGAGTAGCGGATACACCACTAGTATTATGAGGATCTAAGATAAAGATTATTATCATGAAACATTTTCATCTATGTATGTGTGGCAGGAACTCCGTATTTCGACAATTAGGCAGCAATCGCTGCTCACATCATCCTCATAACCACAACAGTCAGCAATCAACATCAATCGAATTACTGCGCTATTAAGGGACGTAATCCCCTAGGACATATCCCAATGCATGGATAGTGTTGTGTGAGTTTCCTCGGATTCCCAAGTTGATACGTAAGGGTTCCAACAACTTTGTAGTCACTGTAAGTGTTAGCACGACTCCGTCTACCAACAAGTAGTTCCGTCCATCAAGTCCCCACGAGAGTCAACTATTGAGAGGTCGACTTCTCTCAACATCATAGCGATGAATATCATAATATACTTTATCTTATTTGAATCTCATACTAGGGTTTCTCCATCTCCCCAAGAACTAAAGATCAACTCAGACATGGAGCCAATCAACATCATGGCAATGGTAATGGAAACAATCATAGATGAATAGTACTTGTATAAATACACAACGAGTACAGGAATTACAACAAGATCTAGACAAGGATGTAGATGGGATGGATGGAGATGGCGGTGATGCAGCAGTGGATGATGAAGATCGATGCCTTAGCCTCCCAGATCTACGCAGGGAAAAGATGGACCCTTGTGGATGAGTTCCCCCTCCAGATACGTTCCAGAGGTGAGGTTTCTGCGATTTCTGGGTGTTCTGTATGTCCTCTCTCTGAACCAATTGCATGGGGTGAAACTATTTGACGAGGCGGGGGCGGCGCCAACTATACGACCGGAAAATTTGCTCTCGCCGTATAGTTGGTCGTTGAACCTTCCGCCTCCCTTGTTCATTTCTGGTTTTCTTCTGGTATTATTAATATTTCCCAAATAAACGATTTACGTTGTTTTTAACTCCTTTCCTCCATAGTACAATTCCTCCAAGAATTGTATACATTCGATCTATCATCTGTCCTGATCTTGGTGAAAACAGACATAAAATGTGCGTACGAGTGTCGTGAAATACCAAGATCCTACCTATACAATGCAAAATAATAATATAAATCATGATACAATTATGCACTCATCAACTTCCCCAAGCTTAGTCTCTTGCTCTTCCCGAGCAAAGTTTTATCTTAATGGATGTGATCCGCATATTCATGAAGTTGAGTCGATTAAAATAAATGAGGCAGTTGCAGCATGTGTTTATCATATACGATACATAGGAACAAGTTTATGAATAGTAACTTACTCGAACCATCTGAAATATTATTAGCAGGATTCCACACCTTAGTTATCAACAGTTTATAAAAGTTGAATTTCAACATAATGTAAAAGTATCCGGTAGGTAGTCCTAGTTTTTTAGGATCAACGTATTCACATGGGATTCAAAATCTCAAAAGTGTCTCTTTCTCATACTACAATACAGTGGTATTTGCCTATTTGCTCTTTTTCTTCTTTCTTTTTCTTTTCTTTTGCATATATGCTCACACTTTTGTTTTAAGTGTTGTGCAAAGGAGCTAGCCATATATTCCACCTTATGTAGGAATTCAAAGTTCAACGATCTCAATTATCAAATTCCAACTGTATATGAAGCATTCTTATGACTTGGAGATTCTACCACGACTTGTTCTCACTCTAATTCGATAGCACTTTCATTTTCCCTTATTCAAGGTTTCTTTTCCAACTTAATTGTATAGATAATTTCTCTTTGTAAATCAAACCGTAGACTTATAGCATGTTGACCAAATTATCTTTATGTGTTCTATTAATACCAATGGTGTGGAAGACTCCTATTGCTATCATCAAGTGCAAGTAAAATCATACTCAAGCCATTCATATATCATTAAAGCAAACATAAACTCAATATTGCTCCATATATAATAATAAACTCAGAATTTCGTTAACGGGAACGACTATCCTGAAGGGAATTCTAATGATGCAAACTTTATTTCTTGTTTGAACTAATGCAAAAATAATAATAATAACTTATAAGATAGATTACAAGGTCTTAAAGATCTCCCAAGCTTGGAATCAAGCCAGGAGGGATCAAATAATCCCTTGCGATTATTTGATACCATGATTGTTGTAGATCACTGTGGCGCCATGGCGTGTAACACCGCGATGTAACACAGCTTCTTGTTGGTCTCCTCCAGAGTAGTTATGCGGCGTGTAACACCGCAGATCAGGTTGCAGAGTGTCCAGTCTATCTGCGAGCTTAGTCACCAATGGAAGGAGGTCTTCCTTCTTCTCCATCTCATTGAGACGGTGACAGACTTCGACACGATGGAGTAGCTCCTGCTTCTGATATATCTCCTGTTCCCGCACGCAATCCTTGGTCCTAGGGACAGCTTCTTCTTGCTCATCCATAATTGATGGATCGGGGAAGTGGAAACCGTACCTCCACTCTTCTTGCTCAACAAGTAAGTGCAAGCATATACAACATAGACGACACAATGGTTCAAGTTTATTAAGGGCAACTAAAGTAAAGTGTGCCATCAAGTTTGTGAGAGCTTTAATCACTAGTTTTCTGATAACAAGTTTAATTTGGAAGGTAAACAAAAGCATGAATATACTTGGAATAGCATAAGATAATAGGTAGGTATGGTGGACTCTTTGGAATAACTTGGTTTAGGGAGTTGGATGCATGAGTGGAACTCATACTTTTTGTGGAGGCTAGCAAAAGACTGGGAGCGACAAACTAAGAGATCAATAATGGCCATAATCATGCAGAGCGATAAAACATCATTGATCAAAGCATAAAGTGATACTACAAGTTGAAAACTAAAGGATCATAAAGGCTATGGTGACTTGAGATAGTCATAACATGGTGTGAGCATGCGCCAAGTCAACCCAAATAAAGCATCAAAGGAGAATACCACTATACTATGCTTTAATATGCTAAAACAACGCATGATTCATCCAAGGCACATTAAGCAATCTCAATTGTTTATAACCAGTCATGCTACAACAAAGAATACTAAGAATAAAGCCAAAACAATATCAAGCATGGCATGATAGAGCATAGGCCGCAGTCAAAAACGAGCTCTTTTTACCACATAAGCATGAACTTTCCTACTTTTTTCAAACTAAACCAAACTATTTGCAAACCAATGTATGAAAGAGGGTGTCCAACAAATTTATTCAGAAAACTAAGCAAACAAAAGCAAATGAAAAACCAAAACAAAAACGAAAAAGAAGATGCTCCAAGAAAAACACAACTGTGCATGAAACAATAAAAATGAAGCGTTTGGAAGAAACCTGGGATTTTTATTGATGAAGAAGGGGATGCCTTGGGCATCGCCAAGCTTTAAGGCTTGTACTTCTTGGATATTTCTTGGGGTGACACGCGTGGCATCCCCAAGCTTGAGTTTTAGTCCATCCTTCATCTCATTACTCATTCCTTCCATACACCTAAAATTTTTCTTCATACAAAACTTCACACAGTCTTTATTAGCAACATTAGTGCACTCAAGATAAATAAGTCTTAAGGTTCAGTTGTAACACCAAATAAACTTCCATTAGAACACTAGCTACTGTAGCACTTCCCTCAAAAAGCTCAATTCCCCAAAAGAACTCAAAAAGGAACCCACAAGAAGCAAATGTAGAAAATGGGAGAAATCTGTCAAAATAAACCAGTAGGAGCAAGGAAACACCCCAAAGGTGTAACTAGCTGAGCTTTGGCAGGGCGCACTACCGGTGCTAGTAGAAACGTGGAGACCTGCACAACACAACAACAGAACTTTGTCCCCAACTTGCGATGAGGTTGTCAATCTCACCGTGTTTTGCAGAAAACAAAGGATTAAACGTATCGAATGGAAAGAAGTAAAAGTTTGCAGAAAGTAAACACAAAGCAGTAAATAGTTGTAGATTGTATGTAAAGAAAGAGGACCGGGATCCATAGTTCACTAGAGGTGGCTCTCCTTAAATAGATAACATGCTGGGTGAACAAATTACAGCGGGGCAATTGACAAACACCGAGAAAGCAATACATGCATATACTAATCATCTTGACTCCTTTGAGACTTGATTGGGCATTACAACATAATACATAGACCGCCATCCAACTGCATCTATGACTAATAATCCACCTTCAGGTTATCATCCGAACCCCCTCCAGTATTAAGTTGCAAGCAACAGATTATTGCTTTACGAACTGCGTGTAAAGTAAACAATACGATTGTTCTATGAACAAAGGATTGTTGTTTTCTCCCTAGTAGCAACATCACATCTAGTACCTTAGAGATTTCTGTCACTTCCCCAGATTACCAGAGGCATGAACCCACTATCGAGCATAAATACTAACTCTTGGAGTTGCTAGCATCTACTTGGCCAAGATAGCTACTAACAACGACATGATAGAATCAATAATCAATCTGAAATAGCATCTCAATATCCATCGGATCCCCGCAAACACAACATGCAAAATTACAAATAGATGATCTTGATCATGAACGGAGCTCACAAGATCTAGACATGAAAGCACAAAGGAGGAGAACCAACCATCTAGATACTACATGGATCCGTAGTCCAAGGATGAACTACTCACGCATCACACCGGAGGCTTGCATGGTGACAAAGAAGGCCTCTAGGGTGAAATCCCCTTTCCGGCAGCGTGCCGGGAAGAGCTTCAGATCCCTCCCGATCTAGGGATGGAGATGACGGCGGCTACAGACTCTTTCGTGGATTTTTGATCGGGTACTTACGGTTTTCGTTCCGAGGGCATCTTATAGTCTGAAGGAGAGGCCGAGGGGGTGCCTGGGCTGGCCACACCACCCCCTGGCGCGGGCTAGGCCTGGCCACGCGGCCAGGTGGTGTGGCCGCCCTCTGGCCCCTCTCGGTCTCGTATTCTGGCACTTGATGACTTCCGGAAAAATAGGCACTTTTGCTTTTGTCCCGTCCAATTTCGAGAATATTCATTTTCTGACTTTCCTGGAACCAAAAACAGCAGAAAACAGGCAGCTGGCACTGTGGCTCTTGTTAATAGGTTAGTCTAAGAAATCATATGAAAAGTACTCCAAAGTGTGGACAAAACACAAGAAAGTGGATAAAACCAAGCATGGAACATCAAAAATTATAGATACATTTGAAATGTATCAAGCCGCGCCAGGGGGTGGTCTGGCCGCCCTAGGCACCCCCTCGATCTCCCTCTTCGCCTATAAGAAGCCTTCTGACCTAAAAACTCTGGGGGGTCGATGTTTTTCCAGAAGGAGTTCCGCTCTGCCGCCACCACCAGATTCCACGAAACAGCACCAGAAACTCCGTTCTGGCACCCTGCCAGGACGGGGAATTGGAGGAGATCATCACCATCACTTCTCCATCGACCATCCATGTTTCCCCTATCTATGAGTGAGTAATCTCCCGCTGTAGGCTATGGGGATGGTAGGGATTGGATGAGATCGTTCATGTAATGGCATCAGATTGTTAGGGCATGGTGCCTAGTATCTTCTATTAGTGCTTTATGACTTTGTTGTGACTTGCTATGCTTAATGCTTGTCACTAGGGACCGAGTGCCATGATTTCAGATCTGAACAAGTTATTCATTCATTGTGATAGTATTGTTTTTGGTCTTACCTGCAAGTTGTATACACACGTTGTTTTCTGGAACCAATGGCCCCGAAGTGACAGAAATCGGGATAACCGGAGGGAATGGCTTTGATGTGAGGATCACCTGTGTTCACGGAGTGTTAATACTTTGCTCCGATGCTCTATTAAAAGGAGCACCTTAATTGCCAGTAGTTCCCTTGAGGCCCCGCTGCAAATGGGCTGGCAGGACAAAAGATGTTGTGCAAGTTCTTATTGCGAGCACGTATGACTATATATGGAACACATGCCTAGGATTATCTAGTACTTGGATGCTTTATCTTATTTATCTGCAATTGCCCTATGTTCTGATTGCCATGTGAATTGTCTTGTCCATGTAACGCCCGTCCATCCATCCCTATGCCTACTGCACTCGAATCCTAATGTTTACAGCTATTGTTACTACTGTCATTACTTTACTATTGCTGCTACTTTACTATTCCTACTACAATACTGTTGCTACTGATAAACTGCTGTGAGCAAGATTGTTTCCAGGTGCAGCTGAATTGACAACTCAGTTGTTAAGGCTTATAAATATTCCTTGGCTCCCCTTGTGTCGAATCATTAAATTAGGTTTCACTTCCCTCGAAAATACTGCGATACACCCCCTATACTTGTGGGTCATCAGTCAAGCGTGGACCAGTCTCGCGAATGAACACGTAAAGTTGGTTGGGGGCCGCTTCATCAAGCATTACTGCGGTATACACAAGTAGACGTGGGAGGGTAACAACTAAGTGTGTTCTACCCGTACTAGCATTACTACACATAGATCTAGCTCTAATACCACTGTAGGGGTTTCGCGTATCAAAACAATAAATTTTACCCTACGCCTCTAAACCTCTTGAAGCTGCTAGGACCTATCTATTAGTAATACAGTAACGGGAGGGGCTTTTCGCTAACTTACCCTTTTAGACCGAATAGTGTTATCAACGCTCAAGAAAGCATGGTTGATGTAGACGAGCCGAAGACGACCTCAAGGTCATGATGAAGTCCTTGCACTCCTTGGCTCCAACGACTTGAGTGCCTCAAGTGCGACACCTCGCGGGGAGTTGCACACGTCCGGTGCCTGACGATGACTCCCGCTTCCCTGATCCAGCAGCAGTTGCGGAAGTAGAGCTCCCGGATCCAACTCCCGCAGCGCGATGGCGCTCCATGGTGAAGATATCTCTCGTTCGCGCAGTCCAGACTTGGGACCACGGTCACGAGAGAGAGAGAGAGAGAGAGAGAGAGAGAGAGAGAGAGAGAGAGAGAGAGAGAGAGAGAGAGAGAGAGAGAGAGAGAGAGAGAGAATATCAACTGGAGGTCCTCCCAAAAGTGAGAAGACCTTTATTGATTATTGGTGTATTTAATTTGGCCAAATACCCCCACTATATATAGGGGGAGGGGAGGTACTACCTCCCTCAAAGTCCCGAGGTGGGACTAAAGGAGAGGAGGGGGAGGAGAGGCCGCCAACCAGCCCCTAGTGGGCCTCGCGCGGGGGGCTAGGCCCAGCTGGCCAGCCCCCTTGCCCCTTCTCCCTCTCTCCTTTCCCTAATTGGCCCTCTCCCTCCAGAAATTAGCCCATTAAGCTTTTGACCATTTAAATTGATTTTCTCTTTATTAGATAATTATGAATAAATGATTAAATCAACATTTAACATTCATTCACACATTATTCAATCTCCGTGGCTATGGAACACCTTCCACCTCCACTCCAGACATCCTTCGGACTTACCGAAACCCTTCCGGTTTTCTCTCTACTATTCTTCGGCGATTCCACCGATCCTATAAACAATCTCTAAGCATCATCAAGCCCTTAAGCGTGATACCCCATGGTTCGGGAACACTCCAGACATGGTCGGGACACTACCGCACCAATGATCGACAGAGGGACCTGGATGGCCATGTGACCCCTGTGTGTTCCACGAAGATCTTTTGTCGTTTGAACCGGGACAGTCGTGTCTTATTCCCTTTGTCTCTCGATACTTGCATTGCCCGAGATCTGATCAATGACATCACCATGTCATGTTCAATCTCGTTATTGAACAATGCTAGTTGACTCGTTCCGACAAGTGATATCCTCGTGATCAAATCACACGCCGTGCAGCTATTGGATATAACTTCTCTGAGTGGGCCCTTTGAGTATCTTCCCGTCACATGGACGGACAAATCCGGCTCTTGAGATATATTGCCTCTACGGTTTCCTCCGAGTACCTGAACACACCTTTATAACCACTGGATTACCGAGTGTTGTTTGATGACTCCATTTCTAATCACCGTAACTTGAACTTCGTGACATGATCGGGTCATGATGTTTAGGTTGGGTATTGGTTCATCATCTCATTCTCGAAATGAGATGACTCCATTTCCAACTGGCATAAATGCGACATGATCAGGAAACATGATCATCTATTGACCAATGAACCAGTGAGTAGAGTTTCACTGGGAACCCCTGGTTGTTTGTATGTCACACGTGTATTGATGTTTCCACTCAATACAGTTATAGCATGATATAAAACTTAATCATAAACTATATGAAATATGATAATAGTCCTTACTACTATTTGTCTCTAGGGCATATTTCCAACAGTTTTTCCCTTTCAGTATGCAGTATCGCTGTCCGCGCCTGAGCCACCTGTGCCATGCCACCTAGACAACCTCTTCGGCACACCGATCGTGCCACCACCGAGCGCCCCTGCACCGGCCCCGAGTTCCCGTGCATCGGCCTCAAGCTCCCCTGCATCGCCCGCCTCATCGTCGACTCGCCCTGCCGGGTCCGCTCCCGCGGCAGAAATTGCGGTGTTTTCTCTGTCGCGGCAGGCTGCAATGGCAGGAATTCCGGCCGTTTCTCTGCCACGGCAGGAAATCCTGCTGGTTATCTGCCACGGCAGACCTCTGTCGTGCCACGTGCGCGATCACGCCAGGCTACTACTGGTGCTTCTTCGACGCCCTCCTCCAGTGGGGCACCCATCCTCCCACAGACGCGCTCCGGTCGCCAAGTGCGTCTCGTGGACATGCTAAATCTCTCAGCCGTGGACTCCATCATCAACACAGTCCCCACCACCTTCCGCTTGGAGATGCGGGCTGCCATGTCCGCTGAGTACCAGGCTTTCGTCAACAACAACACTTGGTCTCTCGTTCCTCGTTCTCCGCCCGCCAATGTGGTTACCGACAAGTGGATCTATCAGCAGAAGTTCCACTCCGATGGTACTCTCGCCCGCAACAAGGCGCGATGGGTCGTTCGTGGGTACTCTCAGCGCCCTGGAATCGACTATGAGGAGACTTTCAGCCCTGTTGTCAAGCCTGCTACGATCCGGATCGTTCTTCACATTGATGTCTCCAGCTCTTGGCCCATCCGTCGGCTTGATGTCAAGAATGCGTTCCTCAATGGCTCACTGGATGAAGTGGTCTACTGTCAGCAACCTCCTGTATTTGTTGATGAGTCTCGCCCGGATCATGCCTGTCGCCTCCACAAGTCCTTGTACGGTCTGAAGTAGGCTCCTCGTGCGTGGTACCACCGATTTGCCTCATACATCGCCACCCTGGGATTTGTTGCTTCAGCCACGGACACCTCCATGTTTGTCCTCCGTTCAGGGGCCAACACAGCGTACTTGCTGCTCTACATGGATGACATCATTGTCACCGCTTTGTCGACGAGATTTCTTCAGGGGCTGCTCACGGGACTGCACAGCGAGTTTGCTATGACTGATCTCGGGGATCTCCACTACTTCCGTGGCATTGCGGTTCGTCGCTCCTTTGCTGGTTTGTTTCTGTCACAACGACAATATGCCATGGATGTTCTTCAGCGGGCTGGCATGACCGACTGTCACGCCTCGCCCATACCGGTTGACACATCCTCGAAGCTCTCCGCCTCCAACGGCGAGCTCCTCTCTAACGCCACCGACTATCAGTGTCTCGCTGGTGCCCTTCAGTATCTCACACTGACGTGCCCCGACATCTCCTATGCGGTTTAGCAGATCTGCCTCCACATGCATGCTCCGCGCACGTCTCACCTGGCTCTCGTGAAATGTGTTCTTCGGTACATCCGTGGTACACTGGAGTTCGGTCTACAGCTCTGTGCATCATCGTCAACCGCCCTAGTGGCATACTCCGACGCCGACTGGGCCGGCTGCTTGGACTCGTGCCGCTCCACCTCCGGTTACTGCGTCTACTACGGTGATAGTCTCATCTCTTGGTCCTCCAAGCACCAGACCACCGTGTCCCATTCCTTTGCCAAAGCTGAGTACCGCGCCGTCGCCCACATCTTCGTCGAGTGCTGTTGGCTCCGCCAGCTGCTCCAGGAACTACATCATCCCATGAGTTCGGCCACTGTTGTTTACTGCGACTATGTGTCTGCCATCTACATGTCCTCGAATCCGGTGCAACACAAACGTACCAAGCACATCGAGATTGACATACACTTCCTCCGCGAGAAGGTGTCCTTGGGAGAGGTTCGTGTTCTACATGTTCCTTCATCCTACCAATTCGCGGATGTCATGAAGAAGGGATTGCCGAGTCAGCTCTTCCTCAACTTTTGGTCCAGTCTCAACGTCCGAGAACCTCCCGTTGGGACTGCGGGGGGTGTTAGATTGTATATATTGTATTTACAGTAGGATTGTATTGTAATTGTACCGGCATCTGGCCTCCTATATATATACATGGAACCCTACGGCGTGTGTGCTTTCCCCCAAACCCTTCTACAAAAACAAATGCACCAGTTTTCTTGATCTTGTTACATGTCTACACATGGATGGACCTGACAACGGTTGCCATTACGTCCGGCTTCCTTGCCACTAATGGTTTTGTTACCCACTCTGCACCACACGTCTGTTTTCACAGGAGTGTAATCTCCACGGCAAGAGACGAGGTTCGACCAAGCTTGGAGTAAATCTGAGTGTTGCACCTTAGGTGTTTCTCAAATGAATTAGATGGGAACTAAGTGAACAAACTCTACATATCTCAATTTATTAAGTAATTACAAATAGAAAATGTAGAACACAATAAGCAAGGTCTTCTATAAGTCGGTGCTTGTCCATCTCTAGAATCTATCCAGCCACTTGTCCATCTTCAGAATCTACCCCGTCCACTTGTGCTCTCACGGCGTGGCAGGGGGAATTGATATATATATTTTCCTCTGCCTCTCTTTGATATGGGTTGACGGTCCGTGGCAGGGTACTCTAGCCACATGCGATTGCCGACTGTGTTGTCGATTGCAATCTTGGTGACCCGATGCTTCAACCCACTTGGTGATCCACATTTGCCACGATCAATATAGAGCTATTAAACCATTGTGACATTGTCCGGTTATCCTGGGGCAGCATTTAGACCACCTCGCCTTTAAAGTTAATGATGACCTTGTTTAGTGCCTCTATCTTCTTGGCTTCTCTTGGTAGGTCGTTTAAGTTCAGCTTGCATGGCCTAAACTTGAGTCCGTCCATGGTGCGGACCAAGAGATCGTGGTTAATTTGTTTGGTGTAGGATTGAGTTGGGGATGTGAAATTCTAGGTGCCAATGGTAGATATTTCATTCGAATTCAGCAATTAATAGTGACAGAAGCATCAAAGGAAAGGGCTAGCTCCGCGTCTAGTTTTTTTGCAGTGAAACGGTGTGCTAGATTAATAAGAGATTAGTGAGGCAGAGGAGACGAGAATCGATGCGGTTGATGAGGATGGTTTAGACTAATTGGGTGTCACAGTCATAATTTTTGATAACTAAGCCAAACTCTAAACTACTTTTTTGATAAAAGAAATATATTAATGTCAGGGAGATACAAATTACACGAACCTCTGTATCAACAAGATGCCTAAAGACATATAGGACGCACGAAGCAAAAAAAAAAAAGAGCCCATTATGCTGAACAATCACGTCGGGTTATGCTAACTTTGAAAAAAAATCGCACACTCATGAATTATACGTGCTTTCAACACAAATTATACATGCGTATCATGAATGTGTGGCTGGTGTCCACAAGCATTGGTACCGCAGGATAAATTATTTGTCGTAATTTCTCAACTTAATTTCCTAGAGAGACGTTGGAGACATGCCTTCATATGGTCCGAAGATCGTAGAGTACTCGAATCGGCTCTATATTGCCCCCATCCACCGTGATCGTGACCAATGAGATTGCCTTACGTCTTCAATTGAAATCTCCTGAATGAACAGCATTCCGTCCCATACGTGCACGGCAGTGACTCTGACACGAATAGCATGTGGACTGACACGAATAGCACGGACACCATGTGGACTGTCGCCATTGTCATCCGAATAGCGTGTGCGGCTCGCGGGTTTGTGCCATCGCAGAAAGAGTCTCGCAAACCTGCCACACACAATGATTTTCAGCCAACATCCAATGGAGACGTAGTACTTCCTCCGTTTCAAAATATAAGATGTTTTAGTTTTGTGAAAGAAATGTGTCTAGACCATTTTTAGTGTATAGGTTCATGTAGGTTTGGAGTGAACCTATACACTAAAAGGCGTTTACGTATACTCCTAGGACGAAGATCTACCTACTTCATGACTTCATCGATCTGGTCGGAGTGTTGTGTTCCGGAAGATTCTACTGGTAAACTCCAATGGATGACATGCCGAAGTTCGCCAGATTGGATGGATCTCGGTCGCGCGCAACCATGTTTTTACCTGACCGTTTGGTTTCAAAGGGAGTGCTGTGAAGCTTTACAGACTGTTGCCATCGAGGACATGCCATTAGTCCCATGGTGAAGTCAGTCGTGGAGAATCACATGAAAGCCAAGGTCTGAAGAATGGTAATGGTGGTGTGAATCCTGTTTGCGATGAGGCTTTGACTTGGTGTTCTAGGTCTTGGAGCAGCGACATTGAAAGGTGGAGGCGACAGTATAGGAGATTTCCAGACTTCAAGCTGCAGTGTGAAAATCCAAGGTCTGGCCTTAATTGGTTGTGCCTGGCAATGACCTTGTTGAACACATTATTTTGTTAGCGCGGACTTTCTTCAGGGTGAAAACCTATGATCGATGATCAGGACGATGACGGCGCTAGTGCACTGTTCCCTTCGTGGAGGCGTCGCTTTTGAAGAGGATGGATTTCTAGTGCTGGCTTGGTGGTGTTTGGTCGCTGTTGTAGGGCATAGATCACTAAAACTGGACTTTCTTTTTTCTGTAATTTTCTTTTTTTGTTGGTTGTGTCCATCCGTAATACCATTAGGGGAATGCGTTGTTGGAGAGGCTGGGTGTAATTGGTATCTCGCGATATTAATATATGCTCCTTTCCAAAAAAAAAATTATTTTAAAACGGAGGCAGTACTACCGTATTACGTTCTACAATATAAGCCCTGTTATCAAGCTGATTGTATTTTTAGTAAGCTAAATCAGCTTGCTGAACAAGCTTATATTATGGAACAGAAGGAGTAACACACAGGGGCGATGAACCCCCCCCCCCCCACCAGCTACAAGCGTGACATGAGTCTCTCAACGGTGCGCATTCCAATTGTGCTAGACGCCAAAGGATTACTGGAGATTTTTTCTTTCTTTTTGGTAAACACCGACCGGCTTCTCGCCGCTCATTAACATCCATATACATTAGCTCCCACGATGGCTATTGCTTTCATGGTCACATTTAATGCCCCTCCCCCTTAGACTTTAGCCACTACCGACCGGCGGTGGGACGGTTTCCCAAGGAAAGGAATTCCTTTGCTTTACCTTTGCATCTCTTCAGGCCAACGTTCTCTTCTATTCATGGAATGTGACACTATCTTACATATAACATTCATAGTATGAACTCTAGTGTTGAATTTTGACCTCGGTCAACAGTAGGAATTGAATTCAAAACAAACATAAAAAGTAAACCAAGCTTTATGGTTAAAATGTTGGATTCACCGATAGGTTAATCCAATTGCTCTAGAATCCAAGTACAAGGTCCAGGAACTGGACCTGAACCCTGTGATTGAGGTTTTGAGCAAACAACAACAACTGTAGATTTTGGATAGTGAACATCATAAGAAAAAGCATGTCCCAGGACATGATTGTTCACTTAGTTGATCATAGTAGAAGCCACATAGCGAAACATAGTAGCATAAACAAAGGATATAACAAAATGCTAAGAAAGATAGAAAACCTTCACAGACAAACCAGTGTACCTCAATCCATGAATTCTTTAAAAAGAAATCAAATGCCTAGCTACTAAACACTTGTATTTCATCAGGCCAGACAAAAATAAAACAAGAATAGATAATAATCTAAACCTCAAACTAGTGCTCACGTGAATTAAAGAAGAAAGTAAAAAACACCATACTAAAAATAAATGTTTTGCCCAAATTGTTAAAGGGAAAATGACCAAACTACACCATAACCGACATGCCTAACTAGCCATATGATCAAAGCTTATTAGTGCACTCAATCTGCACATATGACAACACATAGATGCGGTATAAGCAGGTTAATTACCATGCATGGAAACCAAAAGATTCCTACGATGTGAACAACTAAGCACCAAGATCTATCTACCTAGATACAATCAATGGGTGGATATACATCCATAGAGATCTTATCCTTGTAGACCGAAAAGCTTTGTTAACGAAATCTGATTCCGTGGATGATGTAGTCGTTCACTTGCCGATCTCAAGATCACGATGAAGTCCAGCAAGTCCAGCAAGGTCGTGATCGCACACACGTCCGACAACCTCCGCGTCCTCGCTCCAGCGATGCAGCGGAAACAATAACTCCTTTCAGACAAAGCCATCGGGAATATGTATCTCGCTAATCCGAAACCATGGGGAATAATTCTATAGGGAGAGAGAGATCCTTCACGAGGATATGTGAGAGTGGAGGAGGAGGAGAGCTCCTTTTATAGGAGGAGGGGGCTGACCCCAAGGGGCCATGCAAATGGCATGATGGTGCCCTCACCTCTCTCACCATAATGGGGAGTGGATCTTCCACTAAGCCCACTCCCATTAAAACCAACTCCACTCACTTTGCATTAATTTTCCACCAAATTTAATGCAATCTCTCATTAAATAAAACTATTTTATTTATTTTATTCAAAATTTTGTTAATTACTTTAGTTAACAAATATTCACATAAAACCCCTTGCAATATTTTAATATCACATGCAGAACCAGTTTTAGCAATTTCACCCGAAACAATTTTGGTTTCCATCAAAATGATTCCAGTGCTTTCATAATCTTTACCTGAAATATATTTGCTCCTAAATGGTGTCAGTATCGCTTAAGTGTGTCACCATTCGGTTCACGAATAATGCAGACATGATCGAGACCCCTCTCCGATCAATAATCAGCAGCGGGACCTGGAGATTCGTACTGATTCCCACACATTCAACGATGACTCCAGTGATCGTGTGAACCTTTAACGTTTGTAACTAAATCCCTTTGTCTCGCGATATATTACATGTCCGAGATTCGATCATCGGTATCCCCATACCTAGTTTAATCTCGTTACTGACACAAACATAACACAAAGAAGTAAAATTTAATTCACTTCTCTTCAAACCACTTGAGGCCCGAGCCATCTTGACAAGCTACCAGACACATACAGAAACATAACACAAATAAGTAAAATTTAATTCACTTCTCATCAAACCACTTTTGGTGCTTGACATTGTTCCTAAGACACCAACTGCGATCATCCCAGCCATCGCTTACCTTATTGGCCTCCCACATCTTACCAAATGAAAGTTCTTCCTGTTGGAAATATGCCCTAGAGACAAATAGTAATAAGGACTATTATCATATTTCATAAAGTTTATGATTAAGTTTTATATCATGCTATAACTGTATTTAAAGGAAACGTCAATACATGTGTGATATATAAACAACCAGGGTTCCCGGTGAAACTCTACTCACTCGTTCATTGGTCAACAAATGATCAAGGTTTCCTGATCATGTGGCATTTATGCCAGTTGGAAATGAGGTCATCTCATTCAGAGAATGAGATGATGAACCAACACCCAACCAAAACATCGTGACCCGATCATGTCAAAAAGTTCAAGTTACGATGATTAGAATAGACCTCGTAGACTATTCCTTAGACTGTGAGACTATATCAATCACTGTCTCCCGAGAATGCTTAGATAGCATCAAAGGTCACTTTGTAATACAGTGATAATAAAGGTATGTTCAGGTATTCGGAGGAACAGTAGAGGCAATATATGTCAAGAGCGGGATTTGTCCATCCGCGTGATGGAAAATATACTCAGAGAAGTTTCATCAAATAGTTGCGCAGCGTGTGATTTGCATGGGGATAACACTTGTCGAAACAAGTTAAGTAGCATTATTCGGTAACGAGATTGAACACGACATGGTGATGTCATTGATCAGATCTTAGGCAATGCAAGTATCGAGAGACAAACGGAATAAGACATGACTGTCCCGGTTCAAACAACGAAAGATCTTCATGGAATGCACAGGGGTCACATGGCCATCCAGGTCCCCTGTGTCGATCATTGGTCCGGGAGTGTCCCAACCATGCCTGGAGTGTTCCCGAACTGTGGGGTATCACGCTTAATGGCTTGATGATACTTAGAGAGTGTTTACAGGATCGGTAGAATCATCGAAGAAGAGAAGAGAGAAAACCGGAAAGGTTTCGGTAAGTCCGGAGGATGTCTGGAGTGGAGGTGGAAGGTGTTCCATAGCCATGGAGATTGAATAATATGTGAATGAATGTTAAATATTGATTTAATCATTTATTCATAATTATTTAATAAAAGAGAAATCAATTAAAGGTTAAAGAGGCTTAATAAGCCAATTCTGGAGGGAGAAGGGCCCACGAGGGAAAGGCGAGAGGAGAGAGGGGGCAAGAGGGTGGCCGGCTGGGCCACCCCCCCCCCATGCAGATGGAGATCCGGTGACGCCAGATGGAGATCACGACATGAAGGACCATATCACATCACATTTACATTCAATTTTGTTGTTTGTATATCTTATTGTGTGCTAGTATTAGATACTCGACGGTAGTCTAATAAGATGATCCCTGTTAAAATTAATAATGATTGTGTTCCCCCTTAGTGTGCACCACCAAGAAAGTTCTTTGGTATGAGGCAGGCCGTGATGATCGGGTGTCAGACATATCTACGTTCACATACAGTGGGTGTAAGCCATGTTGCACAGCGAATACACTAAGGTTGAGTTGGCGAGCCTAGCATGTACATATATTCCCTCAGAACACAGATGGTCGAAAGATCGAGCACGAGTCGCATGAATCATGTGACTGATGTTTAGCGTCCACCCTAGAATCCACATTGATGGCCATGATGATCAGGGGAGATGTGGGGAAAAGGGGTCGTGTTATCACTAGAACCCTTCAGGGGATAGGTGTTTCTGAGTGGAGTTATTATATTAACTCATTTAATTATAAACTTAGTATAAGTACCTTTTTGCAATTATAAATGTAGAAAATGGTTCTCCCCGATGCTACATTTCCTATTGATGATTGGTTACATCGAGAGAAACTCAGTCTAGACGGATCAAACTTATCTATGTGGGTTGCGCGTCTCCACGTTCTCCTTAGCAAGAATGACGTGGTTAACTATATACTCAACGAGATGGATTTGGAGCAGCCCTATTTCTATGAGACCCTAGAACAGCGGGAGGACCGCTATTATCGTCGGGAGATGTCCTCCTTCATTTTCGTTACAATGTGTTTCGGGATGGTGGATGAGCTGTGGCCAGTCGTGGGTAATATTGACCCTCATACGGTAATGGTACAACTTAGGACACATTTCATGGAACAAGCACGCATATGGGAGCATGAGCTGATGGGATCTTTCCTCTCCATTAAGATGGATGATAAATCTTCGCTTGACGACCACTTGGAGCGCGTGCATGATGCGTACATGAGGCCAGCATACTTCCTGGATAGCTGGATGACGAGATCTTTTGCAAATGGCGTTGTGCTGCGGTCGCTGCCACCAAGCTACCAAGCACATGTCAGGACTTGCATCATGAGAGGCGATGCGGAAACACAGGATTTCCACAGGTTCATATCACATCTCAGGAATATGAAGGTTGAAACCATTGCGGGTGAGGTTATTGATGGCGAAGGTATATATTTGATATACAGTTTTATAGATGTTATAATCTTGCAAACACATGTTGTAGTGTTAAGTATATTTGATACTTGTTCTGTTTTGCTGAAAAACAGGTCCTTATGCATGAGAGGTGCTTGCTGGAGAGGAGGTGATGTTGTGTGTTGATGGAGAGCATGATGATGATGGCCAACGACACTCTCCCTCAACATTTATCACTTAGTTTATTTTTTTGGATAGTTATTGTAATCGATAGATGGATATGTGAACTTCTTTAGTGTGTCTCACACTTCATGAGACGGTTATTCATATAAGTTTGTAACAAACAGTTGTTTCACTTTTATGAATGATTTCTATTCGTGTTCATATCTTGTTCGATTATGTGTGAATTATCCTTGTTGTTGAAACTAATTGATAGTACATGAACATTTGTAAAATATTTAAATGCCTTGAAAAATACCCAACTTAATGATATATTCATTTTGAATGAAACCATTGTTTAAATTCAAAGTTATATTGATAATATGTGAAAGATATTCGTTTTCTTGTCACATATGAATCGTGCCTAAGTTCAGCAAAATAACTTAAGCACCATGTATTACTTGAATACAAAGTGTTTGATGAATTGTTAAAAGAGAATACATATTCGATGTATTGTAGTTTAATAAAATGGTGATTGTCATTATATGATTGTTTAAATTTTGTAAAGAAGTTTACCAAAAGAAACATGAGTATGAAACTATTTGATATGATCAAAGTATTTCATCAACAAAGGGTATTAAAGTTAAATAAGAATTCAATTGCTATGATTTGATCAATTTTAATGAAATTCGACTTTATAAGAATGGCATAAAGAAATTGTGGAATGAAATGCGTTTGAAAGGTCAGAATGCAAAGCATCACAATATGATATTAGATATCAAAGGGGGTGAATACATAGCGCCAAATAAATCATTGTAGTGTAAGTGTAAAGGCCATTAGTTAGAAATAGTTATCACTCAAATAGAATATATAGTGAACCATATGGATTCGTGAAATCTGCACCATATATGGTATGGATCGTCGTGAAAGTTTTGGGGTTATTCAATATAACCAAAACAATAGTGAATAAGTCCTTGTAGAGTGTTCTTTGGAAATTATGAATATGATAGCCATAGCCAGAACCAAAAGGAAAGCAAAACTTGTATTGCTTAGATTTTGGTGCATTCTCGAGAAAGTTCATATTTAGTGGTATTTCTCGATTATGAAGCTTTTGGAAGATAGTGAAAAACATGATGAGGATTCAAAACCCAGCATCAGAGTGTTGAGAAGCGCAATGGAAAGCGTTCCTAAACGATTTTCTTCGCAAAGGAAAGAATCAATGATAATGATCATTGTGTTTTCCCCACTAGTGTTTTTACTACATGAAGTAAGATTCAAAATGTAGCCCATATCTTGTATGGAAACATTTGTGAATCATTTTTCATGATTACCAGAATATGACATACCTACGAACTACTAAGGAAATAATGGTAAACTAGAATTATGAGAAATCCTAGGGGCAAAATTCACTTGAGATTCGAAAGCAATTCGTTGTTGAATATTACGAGTAAAGGGGTTACTTGAATTTTCCCAAATGACTGCAAAGCCATAATGGAAAAGGGGTGAATGACAAAAGCACAATTTGTCAAGTATTGGACAAATTCAAATGAATTTGATTCAAGTGTGCTGAAAGTCCAGTGGATTTAAAACTAGTAAGTTACTAGTGTCTCATAATAAAACTCTCTATTTTGATAATTGATCAAAGGATTTTGATAATAGAACCTATGTCTCAAAATAGTGAGTGGATAGGCAATTTGTATAAAATTGAGTGGGAGCTATGAAAGTCTTCCTAAAACAATATGTGAATGATATATTTTTGAGTGGGAGAAATATAAGTCTCAAATTCAAATATGTAGGAACATATGTTGAGTAAGAGTAGTGACTCATACCCAAATATGTTGGGAACATATTTTGAGTGAGAGCTTAGAGGAATGATTCTTAAGTGTGTAGACGACACATTAAGAATAAAAGCGCATGTACCGATAAATAATGATTTATAAGGAGTAGAAATTGATAATAAGTATATTACGATATTATGTAGTATTCCTTAAATGATTCTGAAAAGGGTTTTCGGAATAGAAGTTAGTTAAGGAACTGGTCCTTGATAACTCAAATTAGGAATATAATTAAGTCTAACATCGATGTTTGAAAGAAACAATATGATGATCATCATCCACTATGTTGAGACATAGGTTCTGTCTTGGCAAACCATGATGATAACTTAACATAATATATGATACAATAAGGAACGTTTGAAAAGTGATTAAGTTTGAATCACAGAATGTTGAGCTAAGTTTGTCCGTAGTGTCTAATAGAGAACTGTAGACATGTTTTCCAGACCCATAAAGGATGGCATATCTTAAAGCATAAAGAGTTATGTTATAAGTGAATATGTTGGAAACTCTTGTAATACCAACTAAAGTCAAGTAGGAAGCAAAGTGAATGAGAACATCGAAAGTTGCACAGGGTGCACTCGTATTTCGATGATTACATTTATAATAATAGATAAGGGTACCATCTAAGGTGATGTATAATGTTATGGAAGGGCTATTTCACTTTTAACATAGAATGATGTGTCCAGGACACAGTGCCCATGAGAAAGCCCTCAAGGTTGATCTAACATCACTGTAGGCTCCTGGAAACCGGCCTCATTCTGCTGCCATAACAACGATGCATACACAGAGATGTTATCATGTGATGATAAAGTATTAATGTCAATCAAGGTGACATTAGTAAGTTGCAAAGGATTTGGGAACTGTAAATTACATACCCAAGACTCAACCTCTTCAATGAGCAAGCATGTTCAAGGTACCGGGATATATGGTGACAATGATTAAGAACAAATGCAGCTAGTTTATTTGTACTCTAGTGCAAGTAGGAGACTGTTGGAAATATGCCCTAGAGAAAAATAGTAATAAGGACTATTATCATATTTCATAAAGTTTACGATTAAGTTTTATATCATGCTATAACTGTATTGAAAGGAAACATCAATACACGTGTGATATATAAACAACCAGGGATTCTTGGTGAAACTCTAGTCACTGGTTCATTGGTCAACAAATGATCAAGGTTTCCTGATCATGTGGCATTTATGCTAGTTTTAAATGGAGTCAACTCATTATGAGAATGAGATGATGAACCAATACGCAACCTAAACATCGTGACCCGATCATGTCACGAAGTTCAAGTTACGATGATTAGAATAGACCTCGTAGACTATTCCTTAGACTATGAGACTATATCAATCACTGTCTCCCGAGAATGCTTAGATAGCATCAAACGTCACTTGGTAATACAGTGATCATAAAGGTATGTTCAGGTATTCGGAGGAACAGTAGAGGCAATATATGTCAAGTGCGGGATTTGTCCATCCGCGTGATGGAAAAGATACTCGAGGGTACCTCTGTCGATCATTGGTCTGGGACTATCCAGACCATGTCTAGAGTGTTCCCGAACCGTGGGATATCACGCGTAAGGGCTTGATGATTCTTAGAGAGTGTTTACATGATCGGTAGAATCACCGAAGAAGACAAGAGAGAAAATCGGAAGGGTTTCAGTAAGTCCGGAGGATGTTCGGAATGGAGGTGGAAGGTGTTCCATAGCCACGGAGATTGAATAATATGTGAATGAATGTTAAATATTGATTTAATAATTTATTCATAATTATTTAATAAAAGAGAAATCAATTAAAGGTCAAAAAAGGCTTAATGGGCCAATTTCGGAGAGAGAAAGGCCCATGAGGGAAAGGCGAGAGGAGAGAGGGGCAAGGGGGTGGCCGGCTGGACCAAGCCTCCCCTCCCACACGGGGCCCACCAAGGCTGGCCGGCGGCTGCCCATCCCCCTCTCCCCTCATTTAGTCCCACCCCGAGACTTTGAAGGAGGTAGTACCTCCCCTCCCCCTATATCCCCCTTTATATAGTGGGGTATTTTGACCAGAAAATACACAACACAATATTCAATAAAGGTTTCCTCACTTTTGGGGAGACCTCCAATTGATACTCTCTCTCTGTCTCTCTCTCTCTCCCGTGACCGTGGTCCCAAGTTCGGACTGCACGAACAAGAGACATCTTCATCGTGGAGTGTCGTTGTGCTGCGGGATTCGGATCCAGAAGCTCTACTTCCACAATTGTTGCTAGATCGGGGAAGCGAAAGTCATCGCTAGGCACCGGATGCATGTAACTCCCCGCGAGGTGTCACACTTGGGGCACTAGGAGTCTTTGGAGCCACAGGAGCGCGAGGACTTGAACATGACCTTGAGGTCGGCTTCATATCGTCTACATGAACCACCCTCTCCTGAGCGTTGACAATGCTTTTCGTTCTTCAAGGGTAAGTTCACAAAAAGCCCATCCCGTTACTGCATTACTAATAGATAGGTCCTGGCAACATCAGGGGTTTAGGGCGTAGGGTAAAATTTTATTGTTTTCATACACGAACCCCTACACTTCCCACCTAGAATCTGCCTTGGCCTCCCTATCTTCAACATCCTTTGGCACAAGATGAAAATCCCAGTGGTAGAAGAAGAAGAGGAGAAGACGACGAGATTCATGATAGGTATGAGAGAGGGGATGAGTCCTTCCGTCCATGTCCCGGATCTCACCATCCAAGGAAATGGCGTCCCGGCTCCACGCCATGGCCATGACCACAGATCGCAGCTCCGGGGAAGAATAACAAGACGTAATGAGGAATAGATACAGGCGCCAGCACCGCAAGCCTACATGACAGCCATGACGCCTCCATGACGGCATAGACGTAACGGTAAAAACTAACAGGGGGCCCCAACTTGACGGGAGTTAGCCTGATATTTTGTATTGAAACGTTATATTGAATTCATGCCGAAAAATACCCTCATAGAGTTCTAAGTAACAAGATAAAATGCGAGTAATGTGTAAAAAGGTGTTTTGGGTTTTGGGTATAAGAGCAATAATAAAGTAAAGCAAAGTAACTTAATACAAAAACTAAATATCGCGTATGTAAGAAAGATTGGAACGGTGGTAGGGGAAAAGTGTTCTCAGGGAGTAGCAGATACACCACTAGTATTGTAAAGATCTAAGATAAAGATTATCATCATGAACATTCTCAACTATGTATGTCTGGGAGGAACTCCGAATATGGACGAATAGGGAACAACCGCTGCTCACATCATCATCATAACCACAACAGTCTGCAATCGACATCAATCGAATTACTGTGCTATTAAGGGACGTAATCCCGTAGGACGTATCCCATGGCATGGATAGTGTTCCGTGAGTTTCCTTGATTTCCCAAGTTGATACATAAGGATTGCTAACAGATTTATAGTCATTGTAAGTGCTAGCACGCCTCTGTCTACCAACAAGTAGTTCCCTCCATCAAGTCCCCATGAG
Organism: Avena sativa; assembly: GCA_916181665.1. Classification (NCBI taxonomy): domain Eukaryota; kingdom Viridiplantae; phylum Streptophyta; class Magnoliopsida; order Poales; family Poaceae; genus Avena; species Avena sativa. The sequence continues at coordinate 580,037,218 of OV702287.1, forward strand.
AGGCAAATATTGAGAGGTCGACTTCTCTCAACATCAAGATGTAGAGAATCTAACACATGGTCACAACGATGAATATCATAATAGACTTTATCTTATTTCAATCTCATACTAGGGTTTCTCCATCTCCCCAAGAACTAAGGATCTACACAGACATCGAGGCAATCTACATCATGGTAATGGTAATGGAAACAATCATAGATGAATAGTACTTGCATAAATCCACAACGAGTATAGGAATGACAACAAGATCTAGACAAGATGTAGATGGGATGGATGAAGATGGTGATGATGCAGCAGTGGATGATGAAGATCGATGCCTTAGCCTCCCGGATCTGCGCAGGGTGAAGATGGATCCCCAGCGGATGAATTCCCCCTCCAGATTCCTCCCGGAGGTGAGGTTTTTTGTGATTTTTAGATGTTCTGTATGTCTTCTCCTCCAACCAATTGCACGGGGTGAAACTATTTGACGAGGCGGAGGCAGCGCCAGCTATACGGCCGGAGCTATACGGAAGGAGAAAATTCTCCCGTCGTATAGTTGGTCGTTATGCTCTCTGCCTCCTTTGTTCGCTTTTGGTTTTCTTCTGGTATTATTAATATTTCCCAAATAAGCGATTTACGTTGTTTTTGACTCTTTTTCTCCACAGTACAACTGCTTCAATCATTGTATCCATTCGCTCCATCATCTGTCTTGGTCCTAGTGAAAATAGACATAAAATACCAAAATCCTACATATACAATGCAAAATAATAAAGTAAAACATGATGCAAATATATACTTATCACCCCCTCCTTGAGACATAAAAGGTATAAAAAGCTTTTTGGGTCATGTAGGGTTTTATAGAAGATTCGTTAAGAACTTTTCAGAAACTGCTAGACCATTAACTAACCTTCTTCAAAAGGATGTTAGTTTTAACTTTGATGAAAAATGTCTTATCTCTTTCAATATATTAAAACAAGCTCTCCTAAAAGAACCAGTTATTAAACCACCTAATTGGAAGAAACCCTTTCAGCTATTTTGTGAAGCTATCCATGAAGTTATCGGAACAATTCTTTGCCAGTATGATGGTGATGATCTCAATATCATTCGTCATGCTAGTTGCACCTTAAACGGGGCCCAAAAGAACTATCCTATGGCTGAAAAAGAATTCTTCGTTGTAGTCTTTTCTTGTGATAAATTTAGATCTTACATCATGGACTCCAAAGTTAGAATACACATTGATCGTGTTGGATTGAAAGAAATCCTGGAAAGGAATGATGTTAAGCCAAGAATGATCTGTTGGACTCTATTTTTGCTAGAATTTTATTTACAGATCCTACAAAGAAAGATAGAGGTGGAGGAAGCATTAGCAGACACTCAAGGATTTCTTCATCCTAAGGAGGTATCATCCATGTTCATACTTAAGGGAACGACACAACCAAAAAGGAAGTTTCCTGTTAACCCTTATAATAGTTTTGGTAATTTTCTACGACCTGTTTTATTCAAAGAGAGAAAAAAAAGAAATTCAAGTGAGACCATATTCCCTCGATGAAACATGACTTGTGAAATTCTCCACACACTTTCGTTCTAGATAATTTTCTGATATTGCTTTTTGCATATTTGAATTTCTTTCATTTTTCTAAGTCGATTGTCGGTCTTAAGAGATCAGTATGGGAGGACGGTACGGCCGGATCCGCCTGTACCGATGGTCGTTAAGCCTGCTGACGCCCCGTTGGTTTTCTTGCGGAAGCGATACAACCGCACGGAACGGGCGCATCCCCCCGTACCGCTGGTCGTTACCGGTTTGGTGACTTTCTTCTTCTATTTTTTGACGTTTGCACTTAAAAAAACATCTCTCTAAGGTGGTGAAGTCGGTATGGATGGGTAGTACGGGCGGAACCCGCCCGTACCACTTAGTCGGTTGACCTTTTACTAACTTCGTGCCGTTCCGTTTGTGGAAACAACCCGGTATGAGCGCACCGTACGGGCGCTGCCCGTACCGCTTTGGTCGTTATGACCCGAATTTCCTTCTTTTGCTCTTATTTATTTCCTTATTTGTTGGGATTCTTTTCTTGGGCAATCTTTTTTTATCCCAGCATGAATTTTACCTTACCTCTAACCCTTTATAGGTCTCCTTAGAGATCCACCTCTCTCTTATATCAACAGATCTAATCTACTTGATGCGCTACTCGATTCAAGGCAAGGGCAAGCCTCTAAACCTCATGGATCGTTTTTTGGATAGTTTCCAGACCTCCTCCATCGAAGCCGATGATCGTGAAGCTCAAGGCCTAAGCCCGAAGGACAAGTAGAACATGTATGATTCTGATGATGATTCTGAAGACGAGGAGTTCCAGATCTTCATGGAACAATTGAAGAGGGGGTGGAAGCAACCAGACTACTTGGCAATGGTGAAGCCCGAGGATGAGGAAGCCAAGAAACCCCATGGGAAGGAATGCATGGAATCGCTCAAGCTCATCTACGCCAACTACTCGTCACCAAAGAGTAAGAAGTCTAACAACCCCACTGTAGGAACCTATCAGGAGACTAAAGGCCCAGACATCAACAACAAAGAAGATCACCATGAACGCATGCATGAGCGTCAAGCCGCAAGAGGAATGGGAGTTCAAACTTCTAGACGTACCGGTGGGCATGCACATCCCGAACAATGAACACCACCTCAACAAGATAGAGAAGTACCAGAAAGAAGAACTTGTTCCTAGAGAGATCATGCACAAGCGCCTCTTGGATCATGAAGGCAAGAAGGAACTCGATCATATGATGAGCAAAGTAGCTGATGGGATGTTCCTCTTGCGTTCGGATCTACAGAAGTGTTTCCAACACATATCTTCCCTGGAGAGGACAAACAAGAAGCTCGGAGCGGCACTCTCCAACAAGATCTCCCCACCATGAAACACTCCATGGTATCAAATAATCGCAAGGGATTATTTGATCCACTTGGCTTGACACCAATCATGGGGGCATCTATGAGAACCTTGTAATCTATCTTACGGTTTTTAGCATGTTTACTTTTCCCGCACGCATGGTTAGGTTTAAATTCCCAGATTTGCATTAGGTGCATCAACTTCGAGTTCCCTTTGTTCAAGAGAAGAATTATATCTGTTGAGTTATGAGACTTTATGATAATTGAAGTTGTGTTTGATTCATGATTATTATATTAGATGTTTGAACTAGGTTGAGTGTTATGATACTTGTACAACTTTCATAATTTTAGGGACTTCCACACCTTTCGAAGTATTGATTAAGTTATAAGAATAAGAATTCTGGTAGCATATTATGATTAAGAGTTTTCAAAAGCCATTGAAATAGTGAGCATGATCAAATAGCTTGCTGAAAAGAAAAGAGAAAAACTGAGCAAGGAAAAATATAGACATGCAAGTATAGAAAAACAAAAATAAAGCAGCTATAAAAAATAATCAAGCATATGAAAAGAGAGGAAGAATAAAAAGAAAATGATCTTGAATCTTCACTATTAAACTTAGAGCTACAAATCTCTAAACTCCATGATTATATGATATGTTGAATCACTAGTAGCTTCTTAGAATTTCATTAATAATATAAAAAGGGTATGGAAGCCTCTAAATTATGTAATGTGTAAGGGTATGGTAATACCCCCGATGTCTCTTTATATCCGATGTTGTATTCTTGTTTCTATTTTTGCCTCATTTATTATAACATCACGTGTCTCATGAACATGGTGATATTGTCCATAAGCCACCATCTTGCTCGGGGACGAGCAAAAACCTAGCTTGGGGGAGTTGATGCGTCCAAAATTAAAGCATTTTTACCTCTTGTTTTGCATAAATAGAGTAGGGATTTTTGTATTTTACTGCGCCTACGCACGCTATTTCATTCTTGTTTCAACAGGATCCCAAATCATGGAGTCATAGATGAACATATCAATTAGAGTTATCATATTGTGTAATTATATGATATTTCTAAGTGATAAAAGTGATTTTATGAATTTACCTTCGCATCTGGAAGAATAGAAAACAAGGAGGAGGCATCAGCACCGATAACGACCACTGGTATGGGCGGATCCCGCCCGTACCATCCGCCCGTACCAGGCGCCGTCGGGACCACATCATCAAATATTTCCTCCTGGCGAAGACGAGAAGAATATCCGACATTCACAACCACCAGAAACCACGAAACACCACATCCGAAAGGGATCTGAAGGAGGAACTTGGCAGGGGAAAAATCCCAGCTGCTTCGCTGATCATTAGAGGACAACGCATCATCCCCTTCACTATCAACCGCTGCATCTTCATCACCACCATTACTCAAACTTTCATCTATTACATCTCTTTGTAATTCCAGATCCAATTATGGTTTGCATGAGATCTACACCCGTACTTTAATCCATCCATTTGATTATGATGATGTTGTTGATTGCATCCATGAGTGAGTAGTTCCTTTGTTCTTGGGGAGATGGAGAAACCCTAGCACCACTATGAACTTGTAATAAAGATGATCTATTCTTATGTCCATATGACTTGCTTGTCTATGATATAATTATGACTTGTGTTTGATTTCTCTCTTTAGATGATATGTGAAGTCGACCATATATCATTTGCCTTCGGGACTAAAGGGAGGAAGAAACCCTTTGGATGTGTTGTGGAAGCATACCCGGAGTATTTCTCCCACCAACCCGTCGTCAGCATGTAGATCGGTGCGCAGACTCTCGCCACACTAGCCACCAACACCACCTCTGTGCCAGGCAGTACCACCCCCCGCGCGCTAGCCGCTCCACCCCTCTTGCCGCTTCCATCCAACGCTTCTCCAGACGCGATGCTCCCAAGAGAGAACGCGATACTGACACCACGACACCGCCATTGCCCAACCCGAAGATATTAGGGTTTTCCCCGGAGTAGCACGAGTGAGGTTGACGCAATGTGCACAATGATGCCTTCATCAAGGTAACGAGAAACCCTAGCACCACTATGAACTTGTAATAAAGATGATATATTCTTATGTCCATATGACTTGCTTGTCTATGATATAATTATGACTTGTGTTTGATTTCTCTCTTTAGATGATATGTGAAGTCGACCATACATCATTTTCCTTCGGACTAAAGGGAGGAAGAAACCCTTTGGTCGTGTTGTGGAAGCGTACCCAGAGTCCTAAAAATCTCTCACCAACCCGTCGTCAGCATGTAAATCGATGCGCAGACTCTCGCCACACTAGCCACCGGCACCACCTTGGTGCTAGGCAGTACCACCCCCCGCGTGCTAGCCGCTCCACCCCTCCTGCCTCTTCCATCCAACGATGCTCCACACGTGATGCTCCCAAGAGAGAATGTGATACCGACACCACGGCACCGCCATCGCCTGACCCAAAGATCAAGGTAACAATGTTGTAACACCGTCATCGCCTTCCAATGGCTTGGTTTTCACCGGCACCTATGTCTCCACACATCGCTGCTGGGACTTGAAGACGGATCGCGAGATCTGCCAATCTAGCCGTAGGCCGGACACCTTCGATGGATAAGATGACCACCTCCACCAAACCCTAGGATTCCGCCCCGTGCGCCCTCATGATGCAAAGTAGGCCGTAGAAGACATCCGGATGACACCGGCCAATGTTGAGGAGACGAAGAAAACGGATCTAGGAACCCTAGATCTCGCCACCAACTGCCGCCCAGCCACCCAGGTACCACTGCCGTCAGAGCTCACCGACCGCCGCCCAGCCACCATCACTACTACAGAACAGCTGGGGCACCGATGCCATTACTTGGATCTCAAGTCATTGCCGCCATGGACGTGACGCGCGCGAGGACTGGGGCCCCGCTGCCACCTCATTGCTGGAGCTTTGTCCGGGGACGGATCCGGTGGAGGGAATAATTTTGCGGCCCGACAGTTGATACACCAAGGCAATGCTATACAAAAATTGCTTGTAATCGGCCGTGTCGCCCACAGTTGGCGTGCCAAATACTCAGCATTTCTATCACAATATTTATCTCAAGAATTATTAGACTTCAGACTCCTGCTCCCCGTGGGGTCGATATCTTTATTTCCAAACTAGCTACAAATGATTTGTGCACTTGCAGTCATCAAGCTATTTTCTGGCGCCATTACCGGGGAGCTAAGCGATGTAGGTCTTTTAGTTTTTTCTTATTTATTTTTGTCTTGCTAATTTGGTTTTGAGTTACAGGTTTCCACCAACACGATGGAGATTGAGCATATGATTAGTGCTAACCCACTCAACTACTTTGGGAAACCCTATGATATTTATAAAAGAGACAACTCCAATGAGAAGAAAAGGGGGTTTGAAATACATCCTCTACTACTTAGTATTCTACACAAGAAGCAATTTACTGGAGATGAAGAAGATCCTGATCCATATGAGCATATTGCATGTTTTAAAGATATATGTGGCACTTTTCTATTGACGGGATATACTGCCGATGAGGTAAGGGTCAAACTTTTTAGTAAAACTTTGACAAGTACAGTTCTCTCATGGTATAGATCTCTACCACCTGAAGCCACTACTACTTGGGATAATTTAGGTTGTAAATTTTTACCAAAATATTATCCATTATCAAAATCTTTTGGAATCAAGCGTCTTATAATGACTTGGAAGAACCGTTCTAATGAAGGACTAGTAAGAGCTTATATTAGATTTAAAGATTTACTACGGCTATGTCCTCATCACGATTTGCCTGAATGGTATTTACTACATATCTTTTTTGGCGGCTTAATTGAATGAACTAGACTCTTTCGCGAAAGGAGCATTTATGAATCTTTCTATACATAAAGCTTGGGATTTACTTAATAGAATTCGTGACCATAGAGTTTCATGGAATTTTGGTTTAGGAAGTGCAGGAGGCATAGAAATAGAGCATGATTGTATTCATGATTATAACAAAAAAAGCCATGTGAAAGAATTGTCTAAAGAACTTTATCTGGAATCAGATCTTGTGTTGCAAGTTGTTAAAGCTTTTACAGAACATATTAAAGCTCTAAAGGAGGGTCCAGTCAAGTATGATCCACCACCAGAACCAGAAAATAAAAGAGAAGATAGAGAAACACTTGCCTCCGTAGAACCAACATATGAAGTGCCTTTCCCTAACACTGCACAAAAGCATATTTTTGAATATGAGCAGGCCAAAGAAGTACACGAAAAGATGGAAGAGGAAAGCGTGCCAGAAGCCAAGGAACATCAGAAGGAAAACAAAGATGAAGAGGTAACCAAGGAAGCAATTATGGCTATGTACTCACACTGTAACATAGTTGAACTTGATGTAGAGACTTCCATATTGGTTGAAGGTAAAACAAAGGTAAAAGATGTAGGTATAGGAAGATTCATAAATGCTCCTTCCGCGAAAGAATCTAGTTCAATTTTAAAGAAACCTCTTATTACAGTTTATGTGATATTCGCACCAAAGTTAATGTTATATCTTATGATTTCTACCTAGAAATAACAGAAGAAATAGAACCGGCTACAATTGAGAATACTGATATAACAATTATGTTAGCCAATAAAAATCTTAGAATTCTAATGGGAGTAGTTGACAATGCAACTGACACAATTGGCAACAAAAATTTCAATTTTGTAGTTGTTGATATGCCAGCTAACACTTTTTGCCCTATTATATTTGGAAGAACCTTTTCGGGTGATATAGGTGCCTATGTTAACTTCAAGAAGGAGACTGTGACTCTTAAGGTCGGGGTAACGGAAAATAAATTCCATTTTCCAAATTTAAAGACAAGCCTCCACAAGCACAAGAACAAGAGGAAGAGAGAACTATTGAGGAAATGACGGCTCTTTTCTTTAGTAATGGAGAAGAAGAAATAAATGAAGGTCTAAATTATGAAGAAATAGTTATGGAGGATAAGTCCTTAGAAGAACTAGAAGATGAATTTGATTCACTTCCTATTTTGGGACCTCCAACTGATGAGGCTTTTGAAGAGCCAAAAAAGAGAGGGGAAGAGCACTACCACCCCTGGAGTTGAAGACTGTACCAGATAATCTCAAATATAGGTTTTTAGATGATACCAATAAATTTCCTATTATTATTAGTGTTGAACTTTCAGGAGAAGAAGAAGAAGAACTCATGAGGATACTTAAGGAGCATCGCCAAGCCTTTGGGTAATCAATGGATGACTTGAAGGGTATTAGTCCCATGATAGCCATCCTTCGAATATTTATGGAAGAAGGTGCTAAACCAGTTGCGGAATTTAATAGAAGATTCAAGACTGAAATGAAAGAAGTGGTAAGAAAAGAAATTGTACGCCTACTGGACGCAGGTATAATTTATCATGTTAAAGAGAGTGATTGGGTAAGTCCAATTCATTGTGTTCCTAAGAAAGGTGGTTTTACTGTTGTTCCTAATGAAAACAATGAACTAATACCTACTAGAACTATTGTTGGGCACAGGATGTGCATAGATTTCAGGAAATTGAATAAAGAAACTAGGAAAGATCACTATCCGTTACCATTCATACATCAAACTTTAGAAAGGTTAGCAAACCATACTCATTTTTGTTACTTGGACGGATATTCTGGTTTCTCTCAAATAGCTCTTCATCCGGATGACCAACTTAAAACAACTTTCATAAGTCCTTACGATTTACATGCTTACCAACGTATGCCTTTTGGTCTATGTAATGCCCCAACTACTTTTCAACGATGTATGACTGCTATTTTTGCTGATTTCATAGAGCTTATAATGGAAGTATTTATGGATGACTTTTCTATCTATGGAACTTCATTTAAAAGTTGCTTGGATAATCTCAAGAAAGTTTTGTAGCATTGTGAAGAAACTAATCTTGTTCTAAATTGAGAGAAGTGCCACTTTATGGTCAAAGAAGTTATAGTCCTTGGACACAAAGTATTAGGTAAGGGAATTGAAGTGGATAGAGCTAAGGTTGAAGCAATAGAGAGAATGCCACCACCTAGGGATATTAAATGTATAAGAAGTTTTCTTGGTCATGTGGATTTTTACAGAATGTTCATTAGAAATTTTTTAGGGATATCTAGAATTTTGACTAACCTCTTGCAAAAGGGAATGAGATTCAGTTTTGATGATAAGTGTCTTGAAGCTTTTGATAAATTTAAAAATGCTTTAACTCGTGCTCCCACCATAAAACCACCTATCTGGGATACAACCTTTGACTTAATATGTGAAGCTAGCGATGATGTTATAGGAGTAACTCTTGGACAACATATTGGTTGAAGATTTAATATTATACATCATGCTATTAGAACTCTCAATGGTGCCCAAAAGAATTACCCTAAGGAAGAAAAGGAACTGTTTGCTGTATTTGTCTCTTGTGATAAATTTCGTTCTTATATAGTTGATGCAAAGGTGAGAGTTCATACGAATCGTGATGGCTTAAAAGAACTCCTTGAGAGGAAATAACATAATGCAAGACTAATCCGTTGGATTCTTTCACTTCAAGAATTTGAGTTGCAAATTATGTAGAGGCAAGAGATAAAGATGTTAGATGCAGTGTCCATGCTTGCCTAGGAGGACACTAATCTTATTGAGAGGAACTTTAGTCCTGGTGATTTTCATTTACGAGAATTATTTGATGAACTAAAGTCAATTTCAAAAAGAGAGCAGGAGTCCTTGCGGTGGGAGGAACTTTTCATCCCTGATTAAGTAAGTGGTGAGTGCAAGGTAAGTGTTCTTACCCCAATAAGTGATTTATTTTCACAATTTTACTCTTCAAATTTCTATTTTCAAATTCCTTGTGTTTTTTTGAAGTTTTAGAGGGGTTTTACCAACTATACGGGCGGAGCTATACGACCGGAGCGGGAGCTCCCGCCGTATAGTTGGTCGTTAAACTCTCTGTATCATCTTCGTGAAATTATTTTCAATATTTGAGCCTATACGGTCGCAACCATACGACCAGAGAAAAAATTACGGCCGTATAGTTGGATGTTAAACTCTCAAATGGTTTTGCTTTTTGGTGCCGTTATCTATACAGTCACAACTTTACGACCGGAGAAAAAATTCTGTCTGTATAGTTGGTCATTAAACTCCCAGGAACTTTTGATTTTCGGTGTTTGCAACTATACGGTCGCAACTATACGACCGGAAAAAAAATCCGGCCGTATAGTTGGTCATTAAACTCTCAGACACTTTTTGTTCGATCTTTCTATTCATCTAAAAAAATGTTATTATCGGTTCTGAGTCATGATTTAATCGACATGGACTCAAGATATTTGGAAATATCTGCCCGGAAACAACTATACGCCTGGACCTATACGAGTTGCGCCCGTATAGTTGGTCGTTACGCGGAAGGTTATTTCCAAATCCGTGATTTCTTTTTCTGTTCTATTTGGATTCCTTTCTTGGATGACAATTTCGTGTTTCTCGCCAGTTTTACCGATCTCTAACTCCTCTTATATACTGCCATTGTCTATCTCACTAATCGCAATCTACAGAAACCAATCTAACGATGCGCTATCCCGCCCCAGGCCCTAGTAAACCCATGGGGCTCATTGCTCCTTCCAGGGAGAGCTCTAGCAGCCCGTCCATGGAGGACGACGATAAGGAGGTGGAGAGGTTTAGCCCCTAGTACAAGGAGTATGTCGAGCCAAGCTACTTCAACAATGATTCCGATGGCGATGATGATGTAGTTGACATCTACATCCGTCGTGACATCTATGATCCATCGGAGATCAATTGGGTGGCGATGAGGAAAGCTCAACAAGAGAGAGAAGATCGCAAGCCAAATGGAAAAGGGAGTGTGGAGATGGTCAAGTTCGTCACCACAGATTCAAGGCCGCACAAGTGTAAGGAATTATCTAATATTGGTGCAGGTTCTAGCAAGGAAGGGGAGGTTCCACTCCCGAGGCCAACCATTGGCGCTCGTATGAAGGTTAAACCTCAAGAGGAGTGGAGGTACGATTTCCACTTCCCCGATCCATCAATTATGGATGAGGAAGAAGAAGTTGTCCCCAGGACCAAGGATCGCGTGCGGGCACTAGAGATATATCAGAAGCAGGAGCTACTACATCACTTCGAAGTCCGTCACCGTCTCAACGATACGGAGAAGAAGGAAGACCTCCTTCCATTGGTGACCAAGCTTGCTAATAGAGTGGATACTCTGCAATCTGATCTCTGCAGGTGTTACAGCCGCATAACTACTCTGGAGGAGACAAACAAGAAGCTACGCAGTGCGGTGCTACACGCCATGGTGCCCCAGTGATCTACAAAAATCACAGTATCAAATAATCGCAAGGGATTATTTGATCCCACCTGGCTTGATTCCAAGCTTGGGGAGATCTTTAAGACCTTCTAATCTATCTTATAAAGTTCATATTCCTCCATTAGTTCAAACTAGATATAAAGTTTGCATCACTAGAATTCCCTTTAGGAAGAGTCGATCCCTTTTATGAAATTCCGAGTTTATTATTATATACGGAGCAATATTGAGCTTGTGTTTGCTTTATGGTTATATGAATGGCTTGAGTATGATTTTACTTGCACTTGATGATAGCAATAGGATTCTTCCACACCATTGGTATTAATGGAACACATCAAGATAATTTGGTCAATATGATGTAAGATTATGGTTTGATTCACAAAGAAAATTATCTATACAATTAAGTTGACAAAGAAAACATTGAACAAAGGAAAATGAAGTGATATCTAAATAGAGTGAGAACAAGTCGTGGTAGAATCTCAAGTCATAAAGAATGCTTCATATATAGTTGGAATTTGATAATTGAGATCATTGAACTTTGAATTCCTACATGAAGTGGAATATATGGCTAGCTCCTTTGCATAGCACCTAAAATAAAAGTGTGAGCATATATGCAAAAGGAAAGAAAAAAGGAAAAGAACAAAAAGAGCGAATGTGTAAAGAGCAAATAGGCATATGCCACTGTATTGTAGTATGACAAAGAGACACTTTTGAGATTTTGAATCCCAAGTGATATGTTGTTCCTAAAACACTTGGGACTACATCGTTAACTCATTCGGTTGAACCGGATTCTTTTACATTATGTTGAGATTCATCTTTTATGAACTATTGATAACTAAGGTGTGGAAGCCTTCCAATACTATTCAGATGGTTCGAGTAAGGTACAATTCATGAACTTATTCCCCTGTATCGTACATGATAAGCACATGCTGCAATTGCCGCCTTTATTTTATCGACTCAACTTCATGAATATGAGGATCACATCCATTAAAGCTAAAATCTTGCTCGGGATGAGCAAGAGTCTAAGCTTGGGGAAGTTGAAGAGTGCATATTTGCATCATGTTTTACATTATTATTTTGCATTATAGATGTAGGATTTTTGTATTTTACGGTGTTCGCGTGCATACTTTATGTTTGTTTTCACCAGGATCAGGACAGATGATGGACCCAATGGATACAATTATTGAAGCAGTTGTACTGTGGATAAAAGGAGTCAAAAACAACGCAAATCGCTTATTTGGAAATATTAATAATACTAGAAGAAAACCAGAAGCGAACAAAGGAGGCAGGGAGCATAACGACCAATTATATGGTGGGAGAATTTTCTCCGCCCGTATAGATCTAGCCGTATAGCTGGCGCAGCCTCTGCCTCGTCAAATAGTTTCACCCCGTGCAATTGGTTGGAGGAGACAACATACAGAACATCCAGAAATCGCAGAAACCTCACCTCCAGAAGGCATCTGGAGGGGGAACTCATCCGCCGGGGATCCATCTTCACCCTGCGCAGATACAGGAGGCTAAGGCATCGATCTTCATCATCTGCTGTTGCATCACCACCATCTTCATCCATCCCATCTACATCTTGTCTAGATCTTGTTGTAATTCTGATACTCGTTGTAGATTTATACAAGTACTATTCATCTATGATTGTTTCCATTACCATTACCATGATGTTGATTGCCTCCATGTCTGAGTAGATCATTAGTTCCTGGGGAGATGGAGAAACCCTAGTATGAGATTGAAATAAGATAAAGTCTATTATGATATTCATCGATGTGACCATGTGTTAGATTCTCTACATCTTGATGCTGAGAGTAGTAGACCTCTCAATATTTTCCTCTCGTGGGGACTTGATGGAGGGAACTACTTGTTGGTAGATGGAGGCATGCTAGCACTTATAGTGACTATAAAGCTGTTAGCAATCCTTACGTATCAACTTGGGAAATCGAGGAAACTCACGGAACACTATCCATGCCATGGGATACATCCTACGGGATTACGTCCCTTAATAGCACAGTAATTCGATTGATGTCGATTGCTGACTGTTGTGGTTATGAGGATGATGTGTTCAGCGGTTGTTGCCTATTCGTCCACATTCAGAGTTCCTCCCGCACATACATAGTTGAGAATGTTCATGATGATAATCTTTATCTTAGATCTATACAATACTAGTCGTGTATCCGCTACTCCGTGAGAACAGTTTTTCCCTACCGCAGTTCCAATCTTTCTTACATACGCGATACTTACTTTCTGTATTAAGTTACTTTCCTTTACTTTATTATTGCTCTTATACCCAAAAACCAAAAACACCTTTTTACAAATTACTCGCATTTTATCTTGTTACTTAGAGCTCTATCTAGCATTTATATCCTCCACACAATGGACAGGACTTACCCATTCACTATCCTCCACATGAAAGATAAAGCCTGCATCCAACAAACATATTATTTCTTTCTTACCTCCTCTTTCATGTGAGGTATAAGACGCTGCTAAAAGTCCGCCGCCGGTTGGGCTCCTTCTTCAATGAATATTCTATGAGTGGCTATCGAAGGACTGAGCCCCTTTAAGTCACTCATCGAATAACCAAGAGCATTTCGATGCATGCAGAGAACATTCATCAGATTTTCCTCCTCTTTCTCTATGAGGTTAACACTTAGAATAATAGGGAAATTATTTGTATCATCAAGGAATCTATATTTTAATTCCTTTGGTAGAGTTTTAAGTGTTGGAGGAGGAAGAGCCTCATCTCCCTTTCTTATAGGTTCTTCATACTTTTTATTAATATTGATGTCCACCTCCGGTGTGAAGTCGAGGTAGTTATCTATTTCAGCTTTTTCTATGTCCTCAAAAATGTTATTATTGTTGACTAGACTTCTTGCTAGATCATCATCTGGAGTCTCGATAATTATCGAGGATAAGTTTATGATATTACCTTCTTCCTCATGTTCGTACTCATTATCATCTAATTATTTGATAGCTGGTTTATGGTCAAATTTGGAGAAGTGAAAATCTAGCTTCTCTTCACCAAACTTGAGAGACACAATTTGCTTCCTGTAGTCTATGTTTGTACCTATGGTATTTAGAAAGGTCCTTCGAAAGCTGATGGGACAATAAACGTCAGTGGGCATATCAATAAGCACAAAATCAATAGGATATTTGTGGGGTCCAATACATATTGGTACATCCCTAATTATTCCTATAGGGACTCTTAGAGTTTTATCTGCAAGCATTATAGTCATATCTGTATCTTCCATTTCAGCTGGGGCTGATTCGTTTGAATTTTTGAATAAAAGTTAAAAGGAATAACATTAACAGTTGTACCTATATCACAAAGACCATAATAGGAAGTTCCACCGAAAGTGTAGGGAAGGATAGGCTTACCCACTTCTTTGGCTTTTACCTTTCCTTCAACAAATTGCGAGGCTTCGGAATCTAGCTCAATTACGTTGCAATGTGCACACATGGTCAGAATATCTTATTTTATTGATGCCTCTGCCTCTTGCTCACTTCCCTCCTTGGTTTTCCTTATTAGTGTTCCTTCTTCTAGCTCCTTGAGAAATAATTCTTCCTCTTTGCGTTAATCCTCAAGTTGCTGAGCCATCATGTGTTTTCTCACCGACCTTTGAAAAGGAAGGGCTTCAACATACGAAGACACCTCCCTCATTGGCTCGATAGGGGCCATAATTATTGGTTCTTCTTCATTGACTAGCTCAGGTGGCGGAGTATAATGAAGCCAGTCCTTCTTTGGAGCTTCAATATGTTCTGTAAAAGACTGAAGGATTTGCAAGACAATATCATCATCAAGTTGCAGTTCATTAGCAGTTTCTTTTACCTTACCGGGGTCTTTATAAGCATTGAGACAATCATATTCAATTTCTATACCTCCTTCGCCTCCTAAATCAAATCCCCATGTTTCTCTATTACGGCGAATTTGTTCAAAAAGTTCCCAAGCTTTTATTATAGATAACTCCATGAGAGAACCTCCTAGATTCGTGTCAAGCCCGTGTTTAATTTCTTGATTAAGTCCTCCATAACAAATATGCAGTACATACCATTCTGGTAAATCATGATGGGGGCATTTGTGAAGTAGAGACTTATACCTTTTGTAAGCTCTTACGAAACCTTCACCTCGGCGGTTTTTGAAGTTTGTAATTGCCCTTCTTACCTCAGTAGTCTTTACCTTGGGAAAGAATCGAGAGACAAATTCTATTTTAAGATTTTCCCAGGTATCAATTTTCTCTACATGGCAAATTCTATACCAAGGCAAAGAAGTGTTGGTTAGAGATTGGCTAAACAGTTTAAGCTTTAATTTATCATCAGAATAGCCTCTCAATTTCAGAGTATAGCATAGCTCGGTAAAGTGCATTAAGTGATTATAAGGATCCTCATTAGGATCATCTCCTGCAAAAGTTTTTTCTTTAATAATAGCGATAAAACGAGGGTTAGTCCCGTACTCTGGTTCGCTCCCATTCGGGAATTCTTTCACTACTCCTCTATTGAATCTCCTGAGGTATTCAGTAGCATGGATCTGATTAATCAGTCCGAGTGCGGCCATGGTGCTTACCTGAAACTGGTAAACAACTTTAGTAGAACAATGAGTAAAGTGAGTAACTAAGAATAAAGACCAAAAGCGCTTAGCTCCCCGGCAACGGTGCTAGAAAATAGCTTGATGACTGCAAGTGCACAAATCAATTGTAGCTAGTTTCGAAGTAAAGATATCGAACCCACAAAGAGCTATTGGTAAAGGTCTTTATGACCCTCGTTACTATTTACTAAAGAATACTTGTAATTTGTCTTTCATTCCAAGTAAATGGTGTTTGAATTGTTTATGGTTGTTTGCAGAAAAAGTAATTAAAACAAATAAAAGAAAACAAGTAATGAGATTATATGAAAGCGTTGTTGAACTCAATAGGGCTAAAATGTTCTTGAGGATGTAGGATACACCACTAGCATAATACTATTACTATATGTAATCAAGATAACATACTTCTTATGTCATGATATGTGTGAAGAGAGCTCCATAATAAGATGTTCACGACAAGGCTCGTAGGAAGCCACTTTGTTGAGCCAAGTGTGAGGTCACCTCTAAATAACCACTGCAATGCTTGAGAGCAATCACCAATATATGCTACTGATGGCTATGGAATACCACCTCTTTTAGTCATATAAAACGAGCCATTTATCTCTCATACTATGTTTCTTTCAGCTATAGTTATGCCTTATATGCATGACTTCTAGTTCTTATTTACTTTCATATGAGCTTTGCACATTTTGTAGTTTAGGTAGAATTTTATCACTTTTCCTTGTCTATGACATGTGTGTAGGTGTTGATTATTATTATGGATAAAACAAAGGCAAAAGGGACAAAGAGAGCATAGTATGGAGGAGCTGCAGGGACCAGACTTAACCATTTGAGAGGTTGAAAAAGTGAAATTTTCCAGCTTCTGAAAATACATATCCAAGACCATGGGGTTGTAGCCCTCGACAATAGGAACTCAACGATCCCAAGAACACCCAAAATGCAGTTCGTATGAAGAAATGGCGGACAAAATACTAAAGGGGACAGACGGTTTGACAAGCAACTATACGACCGGAGCTATTTTTCTGGTCGTATAGCTCCGCCTGTATAGTTGCCAAAAAGGTCACAAACGATAGGATTTGACCCCAGAAAATCTCAAGAACCTTCCCTAAGTCATATGATGGTATTGAGGAACCATAGGGCACCCCCAAGACCTATATAAAGGAGGGAGGACCCAAGAGAGAGCCACCATACTGTAGGGGTTCCGCGTATGAAAACAATAAAATTTTACCCTACGCCCCTGAACCCCTGATGCTGCCAGGACCTATCTATTAGTAATGCAGCAACGGGAGGGGATTTTCGTGAACTTACCCTTGAAGACCGAAAAGCGTTGTCAACGCTCAGGAGAGCGTGGTTGATGTAGTTGAGCCGAAGCCGACCTCAAGGTCGTGATGAAGTCCTTGCGCTCTTGTGGCTCAATGACTTGAGTGCCTCAAGTGTGACACCTCGTGGGGAGTTACACACGTCCGGTGCCTGACGATGACTCCCACTTCCCTGATCCAGTAGGAGTTGCGGAAGTAGATCTCCTAGATCTGAATCCCGCAGCGCGACGGCGCTCCGCGGTGAAGATGTCTCTCGTTCGCGCAGTCCAAACTTGGGACCACGAGAGAGAGAGAGAGAGAGAGAGAGAGAGAGAGAGAGAGAGAGAGAGAGAGAGAGAGAGAGAGAGAGAGAGAGAGAGAGAGAGAGAGAGAGAGAGAGAGAGAGAGAGAGAGAGAGAGAGAGTGAGAGAGAGAGAGAATATAAATTGGAGGTCTCCCCAAAAGAGAGGAAACCTTTATTGAATATTGTGTGTATTTATCTGGCCAAATACCCCCACTATATATAGGGGGAGGGGAGGTACTACCTCCCTCCACTCCGGACATCCTCCGGACTTACCGAAACCCTTCAAGTTTTCTCTCTACTATTCTTCAACGATTCTTTCTATCCTTCAAACCCTTAAGCGTCTTCAAACCCTTAAGCGTGATACCCTACGGTTCGGGAACACTCCAGACATGGTCGGGACACTCCCGGACCAATGATCAACAGAGGGACCTTGATGGCCATGTGATCCCTATGCATTCCACGAAGATCTTTCGTTGTTTGAACCGGGACAGTCGTGTCTTATTCCCTTTGTCTCTCGATACTTGCATTGCTAGAGATCTCATCAATGAAATCACCATGCCGTGTTCAATCTCGTTACTGAACAATGCTACTTGACTCGTTCGAAAAGTGATATCCTTGTGATCAAATCACATGCTATGCAGCTATTGGATATAACTTCTCTGAGTGGGCCCTTTAGTATATTTCCGTCACGTGGAAGGACAAATCCTGCTCTTGACATATATTGCCTCTACGGTTTCCTCCGAGTACCTGAACACACCTTTATAACCACTTTATTACCAAGTGGCGCTTGATGCTATCTAAGCACTCTCGGGAGACAGTGATTGATATAGCCTCACGGTCTAAGGAATAGTCTATGAGGATCCATTTCTCATCATCGAAACTTGAACTTCGTGACATGATCGGGTCACGATGTTTAGGTTGGGTATTTGTTCATCATCTCATTCTCAGAATGAGTTGACTCCATTTCCAACTGGCATAAATGCCACTTGATCATCTGTTGACCAATGAACCAGTGACTAGAGTTTCACTGGGAACCCCTGGTTGTTTATATATCACACGTCTATTGATGTTTCCACTCAATACAGTTGTAGAATGATATAAAACTTTAATCATAAACTTTATGAAACATCATAAACATATTTCCAACACATACCATAGCCCTTCAGGGGCGGAGCCCTGCCATCGCCGCCATCCATCCGATCTCCATTGCGGTGGAGCTTTGCCTCAACCACACCTCCGAGATCTAGATCTTCCTCAACACCATCACCATCAAGGAATCCAAGCAAGAAGAAGGGAAGGAGAAGGAAGACATCACCACCATGATGCATCGATCTCCATCTCCATCATCATCTCCATCTCCCTCTTTCTCTTGTGTTTAGTAATTGTAAGATTGAACACGGTTGTGATATCATTATATATTTATATATGTTTTGTTGTTCATCCATGTGTGAGTGATTGATTCAATTCTAGGTTGAGGTATGATCTAGTGCGCTAAGTTAGAATTTATTGTGATCTAAGATGAGTTTATGTGATCATTTGGTCTGGAAGTGCCTTTTGCCTTGCGGTGATGCGCGAGAACCATGCATCGTGCACATAGTGTGACAACCTGGTAATTAATTGGGGAACGTTTATTTGTATGAGAGATCTCTTATAGGTCACACATATATTTGCCCATCTAGTACTAGTGAGACTAAAGCCTAGAAGCCCTCTCTCATTCCATTCAATCCTACAACTACAATCTCTTTAATTCAGTTCATATTCCTATTTACTTTCCGTCTTAGTTTATTTTGTTCTTGTTAAAAGTTCTTTGTTATTAGATATTTTAAACCTATCTCAATTATCGCTATTCTAGTAACTTATAGAATAGGCTATTTCCAAACAATGGTTTGGGTGTGAAACCTTGCCGCATTGACAACATGGCTGCGGGGTCGTGTTGTTTCTGTTCGTCGATCTCCCATCAGGACAAACTCTTAAATATTTGCTTCTACAAGTATTGCAATAACACTGCTATTGGTGCAGGAAGCCGGTCATCAAATTGGCGCCGTTGCCGGGGAGATAAGCGTCCGATTATTACCTTCCTACTTGCACATAGTTTATTTTCGTTTGTTGCTATTATCTTACAGCTTTTGATTATTTGAAACGAACAAAAAAATTAGTTTACCTTTTGTTAGTAGTCTTGTTATTTATTTTAGTTATAGGAAATTTAAAAACATAGGAACTATGGAAAGTAAAAGTCTTGCGGAGTATGCTTCTCCAAGTGTTGATCATTTACATGGTCCTATTGTTCAACCCGCTATTGATGTGGATGGATATGAGATTAATCCTATGTGGATAAATATGATCATGGAAATATCTTTTGCAGGAGATCTAGAGAATGATCCATATAGCATATTAACAAATTTACTTCATTGTGTTCTACGGTGTAGGCAAATGGATGGACGAATGACAACTGAAGTTATATCTGTTCTGGTTCTCGCTAAAAGGAAAAGCTAAAGATTGGCTAAAATCGCATCCTGCAGGACACTTCAATTCATGGAAAGGTATCTCTGAAGCTTTTATCGGTAAGTATTTCTCACAAAAGCAAACTTATGGGCGTACGCTTCATATACTGAATTTCAAGCAAAGCAACAATGAGGATTTAATACAAGCTTATAGTAGGTTTTCAAAATTGATGCATGATTGTCCACATCATAATTTACCTGATTGGTTATAGTTGAATCACTTTTATGGAGGCTTAAATCACTCTTCTAAGGGTAAGCTAGACATGATGTGTGATGGTGCATTGCTTGGAAAAACTTTGGAAGAAGCTTGGCAACTCTTAAGGGATATACATAATAATTTTCATCAATGGCAATGTGAAATTGTGCATGAAGAAAAACCTCTCCCTAATGATCTAGAGAACTTGGTCAACGAGTTTCTTAAAGATGAAAATAGAAGAGGAAAAATTCCTTATGATGATACATTAGTTAGAGATGTTCTTTCTAAAGCAATACCTTTCATAGCCGATTATTTTAATCATATTAGAATTGCTTCTACTAACAATGGAGAACAACCCTCTACTGTTAGTCCCATATCTTCCACTTGTTGCATCATTGAAGCAGGAAAGAATGGTTAATCGAAGAAGCCTGAAACCAAGAAAAAAGAAAAATAAGAAGCCTCGTGTTGAATATCCTATACATCTGACACCTGTAGATGAAGTGAAACGGAATTATGAAGAATATCGGAGAAATGAAAGACGCAACAAGGAGAAAGAAGAAAAAGAAATCAAGGAGTGGAATGAATTGAAAGCAACTCCCAAACCTTATCCCCCACCTATTCCCCCACATATTCCTGATCTTTATTATTCTTCTGACTCTAGTGATGATGAGGACTTAAATTATTCTATAATCCCTGATAATTGCCCAGAAGAAGATTTTGATGATTCTAGTAGTGTTTGTTTAAATACTCTTTTCAGGGAAATCAATTATGATGAGCCAAAGATGGAATCCTGTGTGCCTCCCATACCTGTTTGCTATGACTTTTGTTTTACTAATGAGGTGCGGGAAATTCCGGTGGCAAAGACCAAGCTACTGGAACCAAAAGAACATTATGAGCTTGGTGCATCCGACCTCACGTGGTGCATCCGACCTCAAAATAGTAATCAAGGTAAAGATTCAAAGTTTGATAATAAATCTTTAACACCCTCTATGTAGGAAGGAAAGAATACATATTTACCGAGCTTGGTGCATCCGACCTCACGTGGCAACGAGAACACTTACATGATACCGATGCACCGCAAGCGGGTACGTCTTAGAAGAAAAAAGTATGATATAAATCCTGAAAACACTCGTTGGAGGTAAGGAAAATTACTCCTATAACTGCCTCCATTGCTGAATAAATGTGGAGTATAAAAGCCTGGCTACTTGGTCATAAGAAAGCGCTTCGCGGGAGGCAACCCGGAAGTCATTCGGTGTCTTTCTTAGTTTTGTGTCTTGAGTCTAGATGCATTCATGTTGCATTGGCATTTTTATTCTTTGCATGATTTGCTATTAGAGTTATCTTGTTGTAGTTTTCAAAAGGTAGAATTTATTGTTACTATGTGTTGCACAACTGATGACTCAAGTGCACAGATCATTTGTAGCTAGTTTTGAAATAAAGATATCGATCCCACAGGGAGCAGGAGTCTGAAGTCTAATAACTCTTGAAATAAATATTATGATAGAAATGCTAGATTAAGTTCTAAGTGACAAGATAAAATGTGAGTATTGTGTAAAAGGGTGTTTTAGGGTTTTAGATATAAGAGCAATAATAAAGTAAAGCAAAATAGCTTAATACAGAAAGTAAGTATCGCGTATGTAAGAAAGATTGGAACTGTAATAGGGAAAAACGTTCACAGGGAGTAGCGGATACACCACTAGTATTATGAGGATCTAAGATAAAGATTATTATCATGAAACATTTTCATCTATGTATGTGTGGCAGGAACTCCGTATTTTGACAATTAGGCAGCAACCGCTGCTCACATCATCCTCATAACTACAGCAGTCAGCAATCGACATCAATCGAATTACTGCGCTATTAAGGGACGTAATCCCCTAGGACGTATCCCAATGCATGGATAGTGTTGTGTGAGTTTCCTCGGATTCCCAAGTTGATACGTAAGGGTTCCAACAACTTTGTAGTCACTGTAAGTGTTAGCACGACTCCGTCTACCAACAAGTAGTTCCCTCCATCAAGTCCCCACGAGAGTCAAATATTGAGAGGTCGACTTCTCTCAACATCATAGCGATGAATATCATAATAGACTTTATCTTATTTCAATCTCATACTAGGGTTTCTCCATCTCCCCAAGAACTAAAGATCAACTCAGACATGGAGCCAATCAACATCATGGCAATGGTAATGGAAACAATCATAGATGAATAGTACTTGTATAAATACACAACGAGTACAGGAATTACAACAAGATATAGACAAGGATGTAGATGGGATGGATGGAGATGGCGGTGATGCAGCAATGGATGATGAAGATCGATGCCTTAGCCTCCCGGATCTACGCAAGGAAAAGATGGACCCTTGTGGATGAGTTCCCCCTCCAGATACCTTCCAGAAGTGAGGTTTCTGCGTTTTCTGGGTGTTCTGTATGTCCTCTCTCTGAACCAATTGCATGGGGTGAAACTATTTGACGGGGCGGAGGCGGCGCCAACTATACGACCGGAAAATTTGCTCTCGCCGTATAGTTGGTCGTTGAACCTTCTGCCTCCCTTGTTCATTTCTGGTTTTCTTCTGGTATTATTAATATTTCCCAAATAAACGATTTACGTTGTTTTTAACTCCTTTCCTCCATAGTACAATTCCTCCAAGAATTGTATACATTCGATCCATCATCTGTCCTGATCTTGGTGAAAACAGACATAAAATGTGCGTACGAGTGTCGTAAAATACCAAGATCCTACCTATACAATGCAAAATAATAATATAAATCATGATGCAATTATGCACTCATCAACTTCCCCAAGCTTAGTCTCTTGCTCTTCCCGAGCAAAGTTTTATCTTAATGGATGTGATCCGCATATTCATGAAGTTGAGTCAATTAAAATAAATGAGGCAGTTGCAGCATGTGTTTATCATATACGATATATAGGAACAAGTTTATGAATAGTAACTTACTCGAACCATCTGAAATATTATTAGCAGGATTCCACACCTTAGTTATCAACAGTTTATAAAAGTTGAATTTCAACATAATGTAAAAGTATCCGGTAGGTAGTCCTAGTTTTTTAGGATCAACGTATTCACATGGGATTCAAAATCTCAAAAGTGTCTCTTTCTCATACTACAATACAGTGGTATTTGCCTATTTGCTCTTTTTCTTCTTTCTTTTTCTTTTCTTTTGCATATATGCTCACACTTTTGTTTTAAGTGTTGTGCAAAGGAGCTAGCCATATATTCCACCTTATGTAGGAATTCAAAGTTCAACGATCTCAATTATCAAATTCCAACTGTATATGAAGCATTCTTATGACTTGGAGATTCTACCACGACTTGTTCTCACTCTAATTCGATAGCACTTTCATTTTCCCTTATTCAAGGTTTCTTTTCCAACTTAATTGTATAGATAATTTCTCTTTGTAAATCAAACCGTAGACTTATAGCATGTTGACCAAATTATCTTTATGTGTTCTATTAATACCAATGGTGTGGAAGACTCCTATTGCTATCATCAAGTGCAAGTAAAATCATACTCAAGCCATTCATATATCATTAAAGCAAACATAAACTCAATATTGCTCCATATATAATAATAAACTCAGAATTTCGTTAACGGGAACGACTATCCTGAAGGGAATTCTAATGATGCAAACTTTATTTCTTGTTTGAACTAATGCAAAAATAATAATAATAACTTATAAGATAGATTACAAGGTCTTAAAGATCTCCCAAGCTTGGAATCAAGCCAGGCGGGATCAAATAATCCCTTGCGATTATTTGATACCATGATTGTTGTAGATCACTGTGGCGCCATGGCGTGTAACACCGCGATGTGTAGCTTCTTGTTGGTCTCCTCCAGAGTAGTTATGCGGCGTGTAACACCGCAGATCAGATTGCAGAGTGTCCAGTCTATCTGCGAGCTTAGTCACCAATGGAAGGAGGTCTTCCTTCTTCTCCATCTCATTGAGACGGTGACAGACTTCGACACGATGGAGTAGCTCCTGCTTCTGATATATCTCCTGTTCCCGCACGCAATCCTTGGTCCTAGGGACAGCTTCTTCTTGCTCATCCATAATTGATGGATCGGGGAAGTGGAAACCGTACCTCCACTCTTCTTGAGGCTTAACCTTCATACGAGCGCCAATGGTTGGCTTCGAGAGTGGAGATTCCCCTTCCTTGCTAGCACCTGCACCAATATTAGATAATGCTTTACGCTTGTGTGGCCTTGGATTTGTGGTGATGAACTTGACCGTCTCCACACGCCCTTTCCCATGTGGCTTGCGAACTTCTCTCTCTTGTTGAGCTTTCTTCATCGCCACCCAATTGATCTCCAGTGGATCATAGATGTCTTGGTGGATGTAGACGTCAACCATGTCATCTTTGGAATAATAGTTGAAGTAGTTTGGCTCGACATACTCCTTGTACCCCGGGCTAAACCTCTCCACCTCCTCGTCATCGTCCTCCATGGATGGGCTGCTAGATCGGTCCCTGGAAGGAGCAATGAGCCCCATGGGTATCCCACGGCCTAGGACGGGATAGTGCATTGTTAGATTGGTTCCTGTAGATTGTGATTAGAGAGAGAGACAATGGCATTATATGAGGGGGTCATAGGTCTGCAAAACTCATGAGAAACACCAAATTGTGATCCAAGAAAAGAATCTAAACAAAACAGGGAAGGAAATCACGGATTTGGAAGAGTCGTGCCGCGTAATGACCAACTATACGGGCACGGCCCGTATAGTTCCGGCCGTATAGTTGGTTTCGGGGAGCTATTTCCAAATATCTCGAGTCCAGGTCGATTAAATCACGACTCGGGATCGACAATAACGTTTTTTTGTACATCATTACGAACGAAAAAGAAACGAAAAGTGTCTGGGAGTTTAACGACCATTTATACTGCCGGAATTTTGGCTCCGGTCATATAGTTGCAACTGTATAGATATAGACACCAAAAGGAAAAACTATCTAAGAGTTCAACGACCAACTATATGGCCGGAAATTTTGCTCCGGTCGTATAGTTGCGATCGTATAGGC
Source organism: Avena sativa (assembly GCA_916181665.1). NCBI lineage: Eukaryota > Viridiplantae > Streptophyta > Magnoliopsida > Poales > Poaceae > Avena > Avena sativa. The sequence goes on from OV702287.1 coordinate 580,062,283, forward strand.
TCAGATATCAAAAACAATTTCACAAAGATAATACAAAGAGTTCAACGACCAACTATACGGCGGGAGCTCCCTCTCCAGTCGTATAGCTCCGCCCATATAGTTGGTAAAACCCCTCTAAAACTTCAGAAAAACACAAGGATTTCAAAGGCATAATTTTTAGGAGTAAAATTTGTGAAAAGAAATCACTTATTTGGGTAAGAACACTTAGCTTGCACTTACCATTTGCTTATTCGGGGATGAGAAAGTTCTTCCAACAACAAAGACTTCTTCTCCCTTGAAGGAATTGACCTTAATTCATTGAATAATTCTCATAAACGAAAATCACTAGGACTAAAGTTCCTCTCAACAAGATTGATGTCTTGCTAGGCAATCATGGACGCTGCATTTAACATCTTTATTTCCTGCCTCTGCATAATCTGCAACTCAAATTCTTGAAGTGAAAGAATCCAACGGATTAGTCTTTTCTTATGTTCTTTCCTCTCAATGAGTTCTTTTACACCATCACGATCCATATGAACTCTTACCTTTGCATCAACTATGTAAGAATGAAATTTATCACAAGAGAAAAATACAGCAAACTATTCTTTTTCTTCCTTTGGGTAATTCTTCTGAGCACCATTTAGATTTCTACTACCATGATGTATAATATTAAATATATGACCAATATGTTGTCCCAGAGTTACTCCTACAACATCATCACTAGGTTCACATATTAAGTCAAAGGTTGTATCCCAGATAGGTGGTTTAACGATGGGAGCACGAGATAAAGCATTTTTGAGTTGATCAAAGGCTTCAAGACATTTATCATCAAAATTAAATCTTTCTCCCTTTTGCAGGAGTTTAGTCAAAGGTTTAGATATTCCAGAGAAATTTCTAATGAACCTTCTATAAAAACCCACATGACCAAGGAAACTTCTTATACCTTTAATATCCCTAGGTCATGGCATTCTCTCAATTGCCTCAACCATAGCTCTATCAACTTCAGTTCCCTTACCTGATACCTTGTGTCCAAGGTCTATACCTTCTTTGACCATAAAATAGTATTTATCTTAGTTTAGAACAAGATTGGTTTCTTCGCAACGCTGCAAAACTCTTTTGAGATTATCCAAGCAACTTGTAAACGAAGTTCCATAGACAGAAAAGTCATCCATAAATACTTCCATTATAAGTTCTATGAAATCAGCAAAAATAGCAGTCATGCATCTTTGCAAAGTAGCCAGAGCATTACATAAACCAAAAGGCATACATCGGTAAGCATGTAAACCATAAGGACTAATGAAAGTTGTTTTAAGTTGGTCATCGGGATGAATAGCTATTTGAGAAAAACCAGAGTATCCGTCCAAGTAACAAAAATGAGTATGGTTTGCTAACCTCTCCAAAGTTTGATCTATGAATGGTAAAGGATATGATCTTTCCTAGTTTCTTTATTTAATTTTCTGAAGTCTATGCACATCCTATGCCCAACAATAGTTCTAGTAGGTATCAATTCATTATTTTCATTAGGAACAATAGTGAAACCGCCCTTCTTAGGGACACAATGAACAGGACTTACCCATTCACTTTCTTTAACATGATAGATTATACCTGCGACCAGTAGGCATACAATTTCTTTTCTTTCCACTTCTTTCATTTCAGGCTTCAATCTTCTATTAAATTCCGCAAGTGGTTTAGCACCTTCCTCCATGAATATTCGATGGACGGCTATCATGGGCCTGATGCCCTTCAAGTCAGACATTGAGTACCCAAAGGTCTTGCGATGCTCCTTAAGTATCTGCATAAGTTCTTCTTCTTTTCCTCAAAGTTTAGCACTAATAATAATAGGAAATTTATTTGTATCATCTAGAAACCTGTATTTGAGATTATCTGGTAGAGTCTTCTACTCTGGGGGTGGTAATTCATCGTCCCCTCTCTTTTCTGGCTCTTCAAAAGCCTCATCAGTTGGAGGTCCCAAAATGGGAAGTGAATTGAATTCATCTTCTAGTTCTCCTAGGGACTTTCCCCACATAACTATTTCTTCATATTTTGGATCTTCATTTATTTTTGCTTCTTGATTACCAAAGAAAAGAGCCACCATTTCTTCGATAGTTCTCTCCTTCTCTTCTTCTTGTATTTGTGGAGACCTATCTTTAAATTTGGAAAAATGGAATTTATTTTCTGGTCCCCCAGGCTTAAGAGACACAATCTCCTTCTTGAAATTAACATAGGAACCTATATCACCCAAAACATTTCTTCATAATATAGTAGGGCAAAGAGTATCAGCTGGCATATCAACAACTACAAAATCGATGGTTTATTGCCAATTGCGACAGTTGTATCTTCAACTACTCCCATTGGAATTCTAAGATTTTTATTGGCTAACATAATTGGCATATCAGTATTTTCAATTGTAGCCGGTTCTATTTCTTCTTTTATTTCTAAATATAAATCATAAGATATAACATTAACTTTGGTGCCATGATCACATAAACCGTAATGTGAGGTTTCTTTAAATATGCCGGGAAGAATAGGCTTACCCACATCTTTTACCTTTGTTTTACCTTCAACAAATATGGAAGTCTCTTCATCAAGTTCAACTATGTTACAATGTGTGTACATAGACATAATTGCTTCCTTGATTACCTCTTCATCTTTGGTTTCCTCTAGATGTTCCACGACTCTGGAAAATTTTCTTCTTCCTTTTTATTCTGTACTGCCCTGGCCTGTTCATATTCAAGGATATGCTTTCGTGCAGTGTTAGGAAAAGGCATTTCATTTATTGGTTCTAAAGAGGCTAGTGTTGCTTTATCTTCTCTTTTCTTCTCAGGTTCGGGTGGTGGATGATACTTGACCGGTCCCTCTTTTGGAGCTTTAATATGTTCCATAAAAGCTTTAACAACTTGCAACACAAGATCTGTATCCAAGTAAACTTCCTTAGATAATTCTTTAACATGGCCTTTTTAGTTATAGTCATGATTCATGAATACAATCATGTTCTATTTCTACGCCTCCTTCACTTCCTAGACCAAAATTCCACGTAACTCTATGATCATGAATTCTATTAAGTAAAGCCCAAGCTTTAGGTATAGGAAGATTCATAAAGGCTCCTTCATCGAAAGAATCTAGTTCAATTTTATTAGAATCAATTAAACTGCCATAAAAGATATGCAATAAATACCATTCAGGTAAATCATGATGAGGACATAGACGTAGTAAATCTTTAAATATGATATAAGGTCTTACTAGTCCTTCATTAAAACGGTTTTTCCAAGTCATTATAAGACGCCTGATTCCAAAAGATTTTGACAAAGGGTAATATTTTGCTAGAACTTCACAGGCTAGATTATCCCAAGTGGTAGTGGCTTCAGGTGGTAGAGATCTATACCATGAGAGAGCTGTATTAGTAAAGTCTGATTATCCAAAAGTTTAGCTCTTACCTCATCGGTAGTATATCCCGTTAATAGAAAAGTGCCACATATATCTTTGAAGCATGCAATATGCTCATAAGGATCAGGATCTTCTTCATCTCCAGTAAATTGTTCTTATGTAGAATACTAAGTAGTAGAGGATTTATTTCAAACCCCCTTATCTTCTCATTGGAGTTGTCTCTTGTATAAATATCATAGGGCTTTCCAAAGCAGTTGAGTGGGTTAGCACTAGTCATATGCTCAAACTCCATCATGTTGGTAGGAACCTGTAACTCAAAACAAAATTTAGCAAACAAAAATAAATAAGTAAAAACTAAAAGACCTATAGCGCTTAGCTCCCCGACAACAGCGCAAGAAAATAGCTTGATGACTGCAAGTGCACAGATTGTTTGTAGCTAGTTGATACATTGCAAATGTATCCATAATTTTTTATGTTCCATGCTTGGTTTTATCCACTTTATTGTGTTTTGTCCACACTTTGGAGTACTTTTCATATGATTTCTTGGACTAACCTATTAACAAGAGCCACAGTGCCAGCTGCCTGTTTTCTGCTGTTTTTGGTTCCAGGAAAGTCAGAAAATAAATATTCTCGGAATTGGACAGGACAAAAGCCAAAGTGCCTATTTTTCTAGAAGTCATCAGATGCCAGAATATGAGACAGAGAGGAGCCAGGGGGGCACCACACCACCTGGCCGCACGAGCCAGGCCTGGACGCGCCAGGGGGTGGTGTGGCCAGCCCAGGCACCCCCTCGGCCTCTCCTTCCGCCTATATATTACCCTCGGGACGAAAACCCTAAGTACCCGATCAAAAATCCATGAAAGAGTCTGTAGCCGCCATCATCTCCATCCGTAGATCGGGAGGGATCTGAAGCTCTTCCCGGCACCCTGCCTGAGAGGAGATTTCACCCTAGAGGCCTTCTTCATCACCATGCAAGCCTCCGGTGTGATGTGTGAGTAGTTCATCCTTGGACTACGGATCCATGTAGTAGCTAGATGGCTGGTTCTCCTCCTTTGTTCTTTCATGTTTAGATCTTGTGAGCTCCGTTCATGATCAAGATCATCTATTTGTAATTCTGCATGTTGTGTTTGCGGGGATCCGATGGATATTGAGATGCTATTTCAGATTGATTATTGATTCTATCATGTCTTTGTTATATGTGATCTTGCATGTTTTCCGTTGTTAGTAGCTATCTTGGCCAAGTAGATGCTAGCAACTCCAAGAGTTAGTATTTATGCTCGATAGTGGGTTCATGCCTCTGGTAATCTGGGGAAGTGACAGAAATCTCTAAGGTACTAGATGTGTTGTTGCTACTAGGGAGAAAACAACAATCCTTTGTTCATAGAACAATCGTATTGTTTACTTTACACGCAATTTGTAAAGCAATAATCTATTGCTTGCAACTTAATATTGGAGGGGGTTCAGATGATAACCTGAAGGTGGATTATTAGTCATAGATGCAGTTGGATGGCGGTCTATGTATAATGTTGTAATGCCCAATCAAGTCACAAAGGAGTCAAGATGATTAGTATATGCATGTATTGCTTTCTCGATGTTTGTCAATTGCCCCGCTGTAATTTGTTCACCCATAATGTTATCTATCTTAAGGAGAGCCACCTCTAGTGAACTATGGATCCCGATCCTTTTCTTTTACATACAATCTATAGACTGTTTACTACTTTGTGTTTACTTTCTGCAAACTATTACTTCCTTCCATTCGATATGTTTAATCCTTTGTTTTCAGCAAAACACGGTGAGATTGACAACCTCATCGCAAGTTAGGGACAGAGTTCTGTGGTTGTGTTGTGTAGGTCTCCACGTTGCTACTAGCACCGGTAGTGCGCCCTGCCAAGGCTCAACTAGCAACACCTTTGGGGTGTTTCCTTGCTCCTACTGGTTCGATTAAACCTTGGTTTCATAATTGAGGGAAACTTGCTGCTGTGCTCATCATACCTTCCTCTTGGGGTTCCCAACGAGCTCTACATCAACACTGAGCCATCAAGCATTTTTCTGGCGCCGTTGCCGGGGAGTCAAGGACATCTTCACAAGGGGATTCCCTCATAACCAATCTCTTTACTTTGTTATTTTTGTTTTGCTTAGTTTCTTTTTGCTTTGTTTGCTTGTTTCTTTATCAAAAACACAAAAAAAATTAGTTTTACTGGTTTGCTTTCTTTATCAAAAACACAAAAAGATTAAGTCTCCTTTAGTTGTCACCTCTTCCTTATCTCACCATGTTGATCCCTAAATTCACCCTGAAAGACCTTTCAATCGGTAGTGGTTCTATAATTGGGAAAGATAATATTAAAGAATTCTTTAATTATGTTAGTAAACATGAAGATACTGAGGATAGATTCCTTGCAGAACATGCTCCAAACAATGAATTGATGCAGCTTCTTTAATTCACATGTTAGAAGCTAGGTTTGTTAACCTCAACCCCTTAATGCAAGTAATGTTTCTGAAGCTTAAGGAAATTGGGGACCCTGAAAAGAGGGATTTTATTCTAGAAACTTTGTTTAAGGAGTTCTATGATGTTGCCAAGGAAGCTAGGAAAGTATTTGAACGTTTCAATATGCTAGGCTCATGTGTAGATGTTGTTGGTACACGAGAAAGGATGAACAAAACCAAACCTAATGGGGAGGAACCTAAGATACCAATACCCTTTAAATTAGGAGCAATACATGAAGCCATAGAAAAGAATCTTGATTGGATTGTTCCTGAAAAACCTTTTGATGAAAATAGTGAACCTAAGAGCATTGAGAGAGGATCCTCTAGAACTTATTTGGATGATATACCTTGCCTTGTTGAAAATATTTCTGGTATTGATCTTAATGCTTCTTCATTCGAGAACACTTGATCCTTTTTCTTGCTTCTTATGCCTAACTTAAAGGCGTTAAAGAGAAGTACTTATTGGGAGATAACCCAAAAGTTTTAGATGAGTCTTGGAAGTTATTCCTTCAGTAATAACTGCTCCTTATCCTTTTTATTTGCTTTTTGTGCCAAGAGTAACCTCTAATGAGAGAGAAGTAATGATTGGGAAAGTTGCTATCCCGAAACAGATTTCTGTGCTTCACCGTAAAAATTCGTGTAAAATCTCTGATCATATTGTTGAGGCATGAATGTTTGTGCTTCTGCCCCAGGTTGTTATCTAACTTTCGTTAGTTCAAAACTTTTTGATTTGAGCAACATAAGGTCTTCAAAAAAAATCGTCTTTACCTGCTGCTCTGTTTTGACAGATTTCTGCCATTTTTTGCATTTGCTTCTTGTTGGTTCCTTTTTGAGTTCTTTTGGGGAATTGAGCTTTTTGAGGGAAGTGCTACAGTAGCTAGTGTTCTAATGGAAGTTTATTTGGTGTTAGAACTGAACCTTAAGACTTATTATCTTGAGTGCACTAATGTTGCTAATAATGAAGTTTTGTATAAAGGAAAAAATTCAGGTGTATGGAAGGAATGAGTAATGAGATGAAGGATGGACTAAAGCTCAAGCTTGGGGATGCCACGCGTGTCACCCCAAGAAATATCCAAGAAGTACAAGCCTTAAAGCTTGTCGATGCCCAAGGCATCCCCTTCTTCATCAATAAAAATCCCAGGTTTGTTCCAAACGCTTCATTTTTATTGTTTCATGCACAGTTGTGTTGTTCTTGGAGCGTCTTCTTTTTCGTTTTTGTTTTGGTTTTTCGTTTGCTTTTGTTTGCTTAGTTTTCTGAATAAATTGGTTGGACCCCCTCTTTCATACATTGGTTTCAAATAGTTTGGTTAGGTTTGGAAAAGAGTAGGAAAGTTCATGCTTATGTGGTAAAAAGAGCTTGTTTTTGACTATGGCCTATGCTTTGACATGCCATGCTTGATATTGTTTTGGCTTTATGCTTAGTATTCTTTGCTGTAGCATGACTTGTTATAAACAATTGAGATTGCTTAATGTTCCTTGGATGAATCATGTGTTGTGTTAGCATATTAAAGCATAGTATAGTGGTATTCTCCTTTGATGCTTTATTTGGGTTGACTTGGCACATGCTCACAGCATGTTATGACTATCTCAACTCACCATAGCCTTTATGATCCTTTAGTTTTCAACTTGTAGTAGCACTTTATGCTTTGATCAATGATGTTTTGTCGCTCTGCATGATTATGGCCATTATTGCTCTCTTAGTTTGTCGCTCCCAGTCTTTTGCTAGCCTCCACAACCAAGTATGAGTTCCACTCATGCATCCAACTCCCTAAACCAAGTTATTCCAAAGAGTCAACCATACCTACCTACTAGCTTATGCTATTCCAAGTATATTCATGCTTTTGTTTACCTTCCAAATTAAACTTGTTATGAGAAAACTAGTGATTAAAGCTCTCACGAACTTGATGGCACACTTTACTTTTCTTTCCCTTAATAAACTTGAATCATTGTGTCACCTATGTTGTATATGCTTGCACGTATTTGTTGGGAATTAGCAGAACCATTCTTTCATGGGGAACGCTTTCAACATTGCACTTGGTACTTGTACCTAGTTGATATCATGCTCTTTTGTATATGGATGTCGTCGGTGTGAAATGAAAGGGGAGCTTGTAAGTCCATGGAGTTATGTATATGTGTTAGAGAAATGCCTGGGCCGCTGGTCTACTCCATGCTGACATGGTGGGAACCTGTAGCTTAACCATAATGAGCTGTCTATGAAGCATTCTTCTTATAAAAAAGAGTCCTATATTGAGAAAAAAGAGAAAAGGAAAAAAAGAGATTATGAAAAGAGGAAAGAGAGAAAAAAGCCCATATTCCCATGGTAAATAAGAAGATTGCTGAGATGCTCGTTGTCTGCTTGCCTTGTCATTTTCATATGGGGATTCTTCCGTATCATTGGGCAAGGGGTACCCCGTTGGCGGTTCTCTATGATACACATGTACTTACGATGACAAGAACTTACCGGTGACTAAACTTGAGTAGCATGAGGAGTGGCCCTCGTATACAAGGGACATGAGATTCCTAACTTATACTTCGTCAAGCATGTACACCATAGTTTGTTCACTTTAACCTTAATCACTTCAAGATGCTTATGATAGGGGCAATGAGAGCTGGAAGCTATAAGTACCATAATTTTTGGAAGCTCTTTATGAGACTTGAATCCCTACTTCCTTCTATGAAGGCTTTTCTTCCACCATTATATTGAGTCTCCACCTTCTATCTTTATGCACCTACTTTGAGAGCATAGTGGCCATTCTTAGTTTTATGTGCATTGTCCCAAGACTAGTTGATTGATGCATAACTTGATATTGCTTGTTTTAAACTATTTGTATCTAGTCACTCTTATGAACTTTGAAGGTGTCCTATGCATTTATATTTGCTACTCTATGAGGGACAAGCTGAATACTATTATGCTATGTTTTCTTTATATGAAACAAACAAACGTCTTGCAAAGCATCGTTATTCATGAATCTTTTGTTTCTGCCTTTTCATGTTGCATCATAGTTTCTTTGTCTTATTGTTAGAACCTTGTCTTTCATGTTATGATTGAAGTACTATGATCCCAGCTTTGAATGTTTTACAAATACTTTTATCAAGTTTATGGTGGTGCATGTCACCTCAAAAATTATTCTTTCTTTTTATCACTTACCCACTCGAGGACGAGCAGGAGTTAAGCTTGGGGATGTTGATACATTGCAAATGTATCCATAATTTTTAAATCTTTAAATCTGATATATGCTCTTACTAGTCCTTCATTAAAACGGTTTTTCCAAGTCATTATAAAACGCCTGATTCCAAAAGATTTTGACAAATGGTAATATTTTACTAGAACTTCACAGGCTAGATTATCCCAAGTGGTAGTGGCTTCAGGTGGTAGAGATCTATACCATGAGAGAGCTGTATTAGTAAAGTCTGATTATCCAAAAGTTTAGCTCTTACCTCATCAGCGGTATATCCCGTTAATCGAAAAGTGCCACATATATCTTTGAAGCATGCAATATGCTCATATGGATCAGGATCTTCTTCATCTCCAGTAAATGTTTCTTATGTAGAATACTAAGCAGTAGAGGATTTATTTCAAACCCCCTTATCTTCTCATTGGAGTTGTCTCTTGTATAAATATCATAGGGCTTTCCAAACCAGTTGAGTGGGTTAGCACTAGTCATATGCTCAAACTCCATCATGTTGGTGGGAACCTATAACTCAAAACAAAATTTAGCAAGACAAAAATAAATAAGTAAAAACTAAAAGACCTATAGCGCTTAGCTCCCCGGCAACAGCGCCAGAAAATTGCTTGATGACTGCAAGTGCACATATTGTTTGTATCTAGTTGATACATTGCAAATGTATCAATAATTTTTGATGTTCCATGCTTGGTTTTATCCACTTTCTTGTGTTTTGTCCACACTTTGGAGTACTTTTCATATGATTTCTTGGACTAACCGATTAACAAGATCCATAGTGCCAGCTGCCTGTTTTCTGGTGTTTTTGGTTCCAGGAAAGTCAGAAATTGAATATTCTCGGAATTGGACGGACAAAAGCCAAAGTGCCTATTTTTCCGGAAGTTATCAGATGCCAGAATACGAGACAGAGAGGAGCAAGGGGGCCACCACACCACCTGGCTACGCGGGCCAGGCCTGGCCATGCCAAGGGGTGGTGTGGCCAGCCCAGGCACCCCCTCGGCCTCTCCTTCTGCCTATATATTGCCCTCGGGACGAAAACCCTAAGTACCCGATCAAAAATCAATGAAAGAGTCTGTAGCTGCCGTCATTTCCATCCCTAGATTGGGAGGGATCTGAAGCTCTTCCCGGCACCCTGTCGGAGAGGGGATTTCACCCTAGAGGCCTTCTTCATCACCATGCAAGCCTCCGGTGTGATGCGTGAGTAGTTCATCCTTGGACTATGGATCCATGTAGTAGCTAGATGGCTGGTTCTCCTCCTTCGTGCTTTCATGTTTAGATCTTGTGAGCTCCGTTCATGATCAAGGTCATCTATTTGTAATTCTACATGTTGTGTTTGCGGGGATCCGATGGATATTGAGATGCTACTTCAGATTGATTATTGATTCTATCATGTATTTGTTATTTGTGATCTTGCATGCTTTCCGTTGTTAGTAGCTATCTTGGCCAAGTAGATGCTAGCAACTCAAAGAGTTAATATTTATGCTCGATAGTGGGTTCATGCCTCTGGTAATCTGGGGAAGTGACAGAAATCTCTAAGGTACTAGATGTGTTGTTGCTACTAGGGAGAAAACAACAATCCTTTGTTCATAGAACAATCGTATTGTTTACTTTACACGCAATTCGTAAAGCAATAATATGTTGCTTGCAACTCAATACTGGAGGGGGTTCGGATGATAACCTGAAGGTGGATTATTAGTCATAGATGCAGTTGGATGGCGGTCTATGTATAATGTTGTAATGCCCAATCAAGTCTCAAAGGAGTTAAGATGATTAGTATATGCATGTATTGCTTTCTCGATGTTTGTCAATTGCCCCGCTGTAATTTTTTCACCCAGCATGTTATCTATCTTAAGGAGAGCCACCTCTATTGAACTATGGATCCCGGTCCTTTTCTTTTACATACAATCTATACACTATTTACTGCTTTGTGTTTACTTTCTGCAAACTATTACTTCCTTCCATTAGATACGTTTAATCCTTTGTTTTCAGCAAAACACGGTGAGATTGACCCTGCCAAGTTGGGGACAAAGTTCTGTGGTTGTGTTGGGGAAAAAGTTCTGTGGTTGTGTTGTGCAGGTCTCGACGTTGCTACTAGCACCGGTAGTGCGCCCTGCCAAGGCTCAGCTAGCAACACCTTTGGTGTGTTTCCTTGGTCCTACTGGTTCGATTAAACCTTGGTTTCATAACTGAGGGGAACTTGCTGTTGTGCTCATCATACCTTCCTCTTGGGGTTCCCAACGAGCTCTACATCAACACTGAGCCATTACTAGTTTCGAAATAAAGATATCGATCCAACAGGGAGAAGGAGTCTGAAGTCTAATAACTCTTGAAATAAATATTATGATAGAAATGCTAGATTAAGTTCTAAGTAACAATATAAAATGCGAGTATTGTGTAAAAGGGTGTTTTGGGGTTTTAGGTATAAGAGCAATAATAAAGTAAATCAAAATAGCTTAATACAGAAAGTAAGTATCACGTATGTAAGAAAGATTGGAACTGCAATAAGGAAAAAGCGTTCTCAGGGAGTAGCGGATACACCACTAGTATTATTAGGATCTAAGATAAATATTATTACCATGAACATTCTCAACTATGTATTTGTGGGAGGAACTCCGTGAGTTTCCTCGGATTCCCAAGTTGATACGTAAGGGGTGCCAATAGCTTTCTAGTTAATCTTAGTGCTAGCACGCCTCCGTCTACCAACAAGCAGTTCCCTCCATCAAGTCCCCACGAGAGGCAAATATTGAGAGGTCGACTTCTCTCAACATCAATATGTAGAGAATCTAACACATGGTCACAGCGATGAATATCATAATAGACTTTATCTTATTTCAATCTCATACCAGGGTTTCTCCATCTCCCCAAGAACTAAAGATCTACTCAAACATGGAGGCAATCAACATCATGGCAATGGTAATGGAAACAATCATAGATGAATCTTTCTTGTATAAATCCACAACAAGTACGGGAATTGCAACAAGATCTAGACAATGATGTAGATGGGATGGATGGAGATGGTGGTGATGCAGCGGTGGATGATGAAGATCGATGCCTTAGCCTCCCGGATCTGCACAGGGCGAAGATGGATCCTTGGGGATGAGCTCCCCCTCTAGATGCCTTCCAGAGGTGAGGTTTCTGCGATTTCTGGGTATTCTATATGTCATCTCTCCGAACCAATTGCACGGGGTGAAACTATTTGACGAGGCGGAGGCAGGGCCAACTATACGGCTAGAAAATTTGCTCCCACCGTATAGTTGGTCGTTGAACCTTCTGCCTCCCTTGTTCGCTTCTTGTTTTCTTCTGGTAATATTAATATTACCCAAATAAGCTATTTACGTTGTTTTTAACTCCTTTTCTCCACTTTACAACTACTTCGAGAATTGTATCCATTGGATCCATCATCTGTCCTGATCCTGGTGAAAACAGACATAAAATATGCGTGCGAGCGCCGTAAAATACCAATATCCTACATATACAATGCAAAATAATAATATAAAACATGATGCAATTATACACTCATCAACAACTCAGTTGTACCTAAATCTCATCCTACACATGTTATTGTTGGTCAAAAATATATGTTGTTATTTTACTGTCAAAACAAGATATATCACTAAGTTACCGGATAAGGAATAAATTTTGAAGAAATATAATTTTTTTGATGCATACAGAGAGTTTAACGACCAACTATACGGCAGGAATAAAAATTCCCGCCGTATAGCTCCGGTCGTATAGATATCTTTGCCATCAATAATTTTTCGTTCATATGTATTGAGAGTTTAACGACCAACTATACAGCGGGAATAAAAATTCCGGCCGTATAGCTCCGGTCGTATAGATATCGGTGCCTCCATACAAATTCTTTTCCAATGTAGTGACAGTTTAACGACCAACTATACGGCGGGAATAAAAATTCCGGTCGTATAGATATCGATGCCTTGGTATATTTTCTTTCTCAGGAACAGACAGTTTGACGACCAACTATACGGCGAGAACATATTGTTCTGGCAGTATAGTTCTGGCCGTATAGCTGCGCCGCCCGGGGGGAACCCTAAACTTTTGATAGAAGGCCAACTATACGGCGGGAACGCATTGTTCTGGTCGTATAGTTGCGCCCGTATAGTTGAGAGAACCCTCAAACGCCAACTGAAAGGTAACCATTGCTCAAAATATTCTGCTTTCTTCTTCTAAAAACCTCGAAACACCAACTGGGAGCTTCTCCCATGAACTAGAGACACCGAGCATATGTAAGCAATAAATTTCTACCTCAGATACCTCCTAGACTGTAATTCGCTATAGAAGTTCATGTTTTCTTTTTACTTTCCTTTTATCGGTGGGGTAAACGAACTATGTTCATATACCAAACTGATGCTTTTTATTTTGTGTGTTTTTTTGTAGGGACTTGAACCTTGTGTGACGGCGTGTACAGTAGTGCCAACTGTGAAAACACTCACATGATCCACTTGGTTGCTTCAATTCAGTGCTTCCACAATCAGTGTCTGGTAAAACCTTCCAGCTCGAACCTCTTTTAATAAGCGCATAGGGGCTACACACTCGTGTCTCGTATCCTGTTTCACTTGCACCTCATCGCAATCTAGGAGAGGCATCTTCTAGAAATAGTTTGTGGACTTAAGCGTGGTGCTTAGGTTGATGAATAGACTCAGTGGGACTAGTATTTTCTCACTTGTGAGCTAAACCCGTGTCTTCAGAAACACAAAAATATTTCGTTTTATTTTTAGTTTTTAAGCAGGTCCTCAAGGAAGGCACACCGGGCCATATCAAGAAATACATGTTGAAGAAACGGTTCTTTGTCCATCACAAGAAAGGTTACTTGTACCTCAACGGTAAAGTGTGTCACCCTTGTTTTCAACTAAGCTTGGGGAGGTAACCACTTATCACACTCTCTGTTGGAAACTGTATTTTCTCTTTTCTTTTGGTAATATACTTGAAAGGAAACAGATGCCGCCTGATGCCGCCTAGACGGAGGGGTGAATAGGCAGTTTAAAACTTTTCCGATGGTGGCTCAACAAAGGCGGAATTAAACTAGCGTTTACTTTGTTAAGCACAAAACCTAGGACAACTAGGGTTCACCTATTTGCACCAACAACTTATGCTAAGAAATACAAGCAACTATGTGATAGCAAGATATATATACTTCAAGCACGAAGGCTATCACAAAGTAAAGTGCAAAAGTAAGATCTCGGGTATAGAGATAACCGAGGCACACGGAGACGATGATATTTTACCGAGTTCCTCCCAACATGGAGTACATCTCGTTTGGAGAGGGGGTGGTATCAAACCACCAACACCACAAAAGGCCTCCCTTATTCTCCGATGTATCTCACCCCAATGGGATCGATCCACCCTTCCACTATATCGGCAACCTTCGAGGTGGTAGCCGGCACCTTTACAACAAGTTCGAGGCACACATCCACAACTTAATTGGAGGCTCCCGAATCCAAGCAAGCTATCTCAACAATCAAAGACAAGCTTGTAAGAACCAAATCAATAGCTAGGGTTTCCCATGAAACACTAGAACAAGGGGCCCTCAAGTGAATGAGGGGGAAATGGAAATCTCTCTTAGTGAAGTAGTAGATCAAGGCCTCCTCCTTCGATTCTCCAAAGCTCAGGGACTTTGGATGGTTGTAGATGGAGTTCTTGTTGATTTGGTGGCTCTAGGGTTAGGGTTCTTCAATTCTGGAACGAGCAGCTTCTCAAGGTAGAAGAAGGGGCCTTTATATAGGGCCCCTGGAAATAGAGCCGTTAGGAACCACTTACCTCGGATAGTCCGGCCAACATCAGCCAGACAGTCCGGCCTAGCTGGACACTCCAGGCCAGATCAGCCGGACACTCCGGCCCGTCCAAGTTTCTGGCCAGTGTCCGACCGGAGTTCGGGTGGTGTCCGATATGGAATACAGAATGTCCGAGCTGGTCGACGAATCCTCAGGGTCGGATAGTCCGTCCGGCACTAGCCGGACATTCCGATAGGGCCGGATACTTTGGCTGAAATCTACCGGACAGTCCGGTGTAGACTTGATTCTGCACGCTGGAGACTACGGTCTAAAAACCTGTCAGAGGAATACCTGATAGAAACAATAAATCTGTAATGATCATAACATTTGCATCCGGACTCCGATTGACCCGAAACCAATTTTGTTGGAAAGGGGTTGACAAGAGCTACCCAACAAAAACAGAAATATTGGATACCACCAAGAGAGAGCATTTATGTATTATGATGTGATATACCTCTCTTGGTGAGAAAGCGGAAAAACCTCCAAGATCAAAAACGCAATTAGGTATACAGGGAAATCCGTTTTTGATGAACTAGAGCTTGCTATGAATTACCACAGGCTCTAAATCCTCACATGGATAAGATCCAAATAAGAACCAAGAAAGATGATGCTAAGTATGCAAAGGTAGGAGCTCTCTCCGAAGGATATGATCTAGTCACTCACTCGAGAGCCCCTCTTGATAGCACGATTATCGATCCTATAACCTGGTCTCTCCAACTTTATTCTTCAAGACACACTTACTATAGGCCTAACTCTTACTTGACCAATCTCCGGATCACTCATTTAAACCTTGGTCAGTACTTGATATTCTCTACTTTCTTCTTCTCCCAAACTTGAAGCCAACATATGGTTCAAACATTGCCTATGGACAAATCCAACAAGTAAATCTCAATGCAAACATAAGTCCATAAAGATTGTCATTAATTACCGAAACCACACATGGGGCACACATGCACTTTCACTCTCCCCCATTTTGGTAATTGATGACCATCCATTTGAGAGGGTTTGTATAATTAATTAACAAAACAAAATATTGTGCTAACATCAAATACAGAACAAGTATGTGATGTCAGTACAACCACAATATAGAGCAAACTCCCCCACAATCTATGCACGTGTGGATGAAGTTGACTTTCATTGCATATATTGCTAACCATTACTGGTGGTGGAGATTTTCTCTATATATTCAAGATGTCATGCAACATACTAAGATACGAAGCACATGAGGCAAGTGTTTAAGTACAACACAAAACCAAATTCCCTTAAACCCTCTAAAACTTCTCCCCCATTGGCATCGATTGCCGAAATAGGTACAAAAAAAATAGAAGGCCAATTTAGTGAGAGTTCCTCCATATGGTGTGCATTTCTCATAATATGAGTGGAATCAAATGCACGTATCCAATGACGAATACCAGGAGGAAATCAAACTAAACTAAGGATCCAAAGTTTGCAAAGAAATAAAATGGTGACGAAGCATCAACGAATGAAGCAAGCAATCAAAAGATCGACAGGGGCACTTCACAAAAGGAAGATACCAAAAGAAAGATAGATATTATGATAAGGTTGAAAAGAGGGTGATCTAAATAGTATGAGGAGACTCCCCAAGGTTTGTGTACAAATTATAATTTGCGTTTGAATACAATATGCACAAACATGGCATCCTCATTCCATCTATATCATTTAGACCACGACCACGAGCAAGAGAGAAGATATTATGATTGGAGCAAATGAGTGTTTAGATTAAAAATAGGAAGCTCCCCAAGGCTCATGCACAACAAAGTGCACAGTTATGGAATCCTAACTTCCCATAATCAAACCAAAACACCAAACAAGAATAAGAAAGCAAATGCATGTTGTTAGGTAAATTAGGAAAGCTCCCCAAGGTTTTATGCACAAAATATAATAATTGCTTTGAATGCAGAGTGCAGAAACAAGGTATCCTTGCTCCCCCAAACTTACATAAGAACAAAAAGGCATGAGAGATCGATTTTCTTAACACCAACGAGTGCCAAAAGATGCAAATCAAAAGGTCAAGCACTTAAATAAAAATGTTTGGAGCCACCAAAAAAAAGCACAAGGTGGACTCCAAAAGAAAAAAGGATATCATCTAGAGATATAGCCATAATCATATGTATAAGTTTATAGGTAGACAACAATCACCAAGATATACATCCACAAATAAACATGTACACACAAAATGGATACTCAAGAATGAACAAGATATCCAAACAAAAGTCATAGATAATGCCAATAAGATTTTTGCTAGAAGGCATGGCAAAAGGCTCAAATTTATCTTATTGAACATCAATGACCTTAAAAAACCACCAAATACATCACAACTATCACACGGGAACAAGAGATAGTTGGAATGCATTGGAAAGACAACAAGTATCATAAAGAGCAAATAAACCTTGCAAATTCATCCATATTGCACACGAGAGAAATTGAGGAAAAGATTGACAATATAATTGCTAGATTGGCATATATGGGATTGGTGAATCATCAAAACGATTTTGATATACTCCCCAAAATATGCATTCATCTCAACTTACTCATACCACAAAAAGGATGATACACTAAAATTCTTGCAAGAACCACAATAAAAGCAACTAAAGGAAATCATGCCATGATGCAACCATAATGGTTGGATGCTAGAAAAGTATGCATGAGAGGGATACTTGTTACCGAGATAACATTGGTAGGGTGTAGTAGATATGAGTTTGTTGATCATCCTAGCTTGCCTCCAATTATCATTTAGTCACCACGTCTTCTTATTATTGAGACAAGCATCCAATGTATCTCAAGTGTACCTAAGACACATTCAAGTACACAATGGTCCCAAAACTCATTGGGTCCAAAGTAGTTAGATACACTATAATACATAGGAAAAACTCCACAAAAAC
Organism: Avena sativa; assembly: GCA_916181665.1. Classification (NCBI taxonomy): domain Eukaryota; kingdom Viridiplantae; phylum Streptophyta; class Magnoliopsida; order Poales; family Poaceae; genus Avena; species Avena sativa. The sequence goes on from OV702287.1 coordinate 580,080,007, forward strand.
ATGTGCATATTGATATGAAATTGAATTTCATGCACATCTTAGCCAAAATAGGATTTGGTGGAGTTTCCCCTATATATTGGATCAAAGAAAGCAAGCATACCATAATATACACATTTAGTAAATATGCATGCACAAGACATTCAAGAACCAAAAAGGAGATACAATTTGAACAAAAACACGAAGTAAACCAAGAAGTCACAAACAAGAGAGTGACACGATAGAAGGTGCCAAATTGCATCAAAGAGTCAAATCAACACATGACCGAACACAAGTTCCACAAATGAACTAAGCTAAAGCCAAAGAGCAAATGAGGATAAACAAATACCAATGCTCAACGATTTATCTCATTCAAATGGCTAAATAGAAAGCATGGAATGAGAAAATCAACTCCCAAACAACATACCAATTGAAAAATAAAAGGTTCCAACAAAAGAGCCAAACTCTCAACATTTTACAAGAATGGCACAAAGTATTAAAAAAGAATTATCTTCCAAAGGCATAAAACATGGTATGGATCAAAACATGTTATGAAGAGGCATAAAATGAGTGTTCTAAATAATATAGGAGAACTCCCCCATGATTAGTGAATTATTTAAGATTTTGCATTTGAATACAAAATGTACACACATGGGATTATCATCCCTACCTACGTCAACTAGAGAACTAAATGATTTCAAAATAAACAAAGATCCATATGGATCGAGGAATACATGGGAGACAAGACACAACAAATTCTTGGCAAGAGATGAGGAAACTCAAGTAAAAACTAATGTGAAAATGATCCAGAAGATCTACCACATATTATAGTACCGATTGTCTAGGGACAAGGGTCTTGCAAATATTTCCCGGTGGTAGATAGCAAATATATCCAAGATCATATTCACAAAGGGAAAGAAAATGTCAAAAGATAGGACAAAGAAAACCAAAGTTCAAAGTGAACATGATCAATAAATTCTACCATATATGGAGTACCACTTGTCCAACGACAAGAATTATGGGGAAACATTTCCCAAGGTAGTTTTCAAGGATATCATGATCATATTAACAACCAAGAAGCATATTACGAAATATAAAAATTAAGCTTGATGCTTAGATAGAGATTCTTGATACCTCCAAATAGTCGCATAATCATAAAAGATTAAAGTAACTTGAAGCAAATGGTTTCCATGTAGGATATGGAGATCCAAATATGGGGAAACACATCCCAAAAAAACTCTCACAATCAAGATCCAAACGATGAGCAATAAAATCAACCCAAGGGAATTGGAACTTGTTTGAGCTCAATGTGCCACTTAGGAGCTAGATAAATATAAATATCAATTCTAAGTGACACCACCTCAAATGTCCACATTTTCTAGGTTTGTAATATGCACAAAGCATATGACTCCCCCATAATGTGATAAACCAAGAGTAATCAACAAGAGGTAAATACATCCAAATAGAGATGATTAATGAACATTATGAGACTTGAATTTCTCATGAGAGAGACATACCATATAGAGATTAGATAAACTTGCAATATACATACTATGTGGTATTCCTCATGTACACAAATTTTGGGATTGTGGAATGCCATAGCATAACACTCCCCCAAAATGGAATAGTCCATCAATCTCTCACACGAGCCAAGAAAGATATCAAATAAATTCAACAAAGGCTCCAATCCAAGAGACACAAATACATGCTGTGCCACCCAGCATACACAAATATACTAGATAACTCAATATAAGTATGAGGAAAGCACAACATCTACAAACACATACAAAGGTACAAAACCAACACATGCACAAGGGAGTAAGTAACTTTCAATTTAAATGAGTTAAGTGCATGTTAACGCAAGGAGGAACATTGGATATATGATAGAAGCATGATAATCCAAATGGATTGACTTGACAAGAATAAATGATGAATATCCCTCAATTCTTCATAATGTAGCCAAGCCTCCAATGCCCTCCAAACAATACCTAGTGATCAAGTTTTGGCTTGTTGGTCCCCAACCAAGTTGGGTACTAAGAGGTTAGTCACAATAGGCTTGGCAACCCAAATGGTTCTTTTCTTGAACCCACATTGAGCACCAACAAATTTGGAAAACACGTTGCCAACCTCATCCTTACAAAGAGAATAAACATCATCAATAATGATAGGGTTGGATGAGGATATACCAATACTACATGAGGAAGAAATATGCCCCTTCTCACGGCATATATAGCAAGTTCTTCTCTTGCCATCTATCTTCTTAGGTGAGGCCACAACTCGAGGAAGAGCTCGAGTAGTCCTCTTAGAAAGAGTCCCGTCAATGACTTGAGGTGGAGCTTGAGGCCGCTTCCCTTGTTGCTTCACACTAAGAGACTTCTTCTTCAATGGGAAAGATCTAACATGATCCCCTTCTTCCTTGCACTTTAAGCAAACAATGATGGCCGGATTCTTGACTTGATCTTGGCCATTATTCTTGTTGTCGTTGTGCTTCAAATTAATAGTGGACTTGTTCTTGACATTGGAGTTGAATCCAAGCCCACTCTTGTCATTGGGAGATTTTTGCATACTCAAGATTTTGTTGAGTGCGGTTTTCCCTTGATGACCCTTTTTCAAGTCATTCTTCAAAGAAGTGACTTGAGCCTTGAGATCTTTGATTTCCTCTACATGGTTAGTTTCAACAAAAGTACTAGAGGAGGTAGATGCTACATTGTCAGAGCAACAAGGCACGCAATGTAATTCATCACGAGATATAGCATGGTTGTGAGAAGATGAATTACAAGGACTAGCACATGGCAATATAAAATTTGGAGTAGATATAGTGCTAATGTCCACATGAGGCTTACTAGATGTTACCTTTGACATAATGGCCTCATGAGCCAACTTTAGCCTACCATGGGAAACTAGAAGATCCTCATGTGAGCTTGATAGCTTGGCATGACTAACTTCCAATTTACCATAGTTGCTAGTTAGAAAAGCAAGTTGAGCGTGTATCTCAACATTCTCCTTCACAATAGATGCTTCACAAGAGATAGAGTTAGTAGCACAAGCATCATCAATAGTAGTAAGCGGTGAGGGTAACTTGGAAAGCTCTTTAGAGTATGAAGTTTTAAGTTGGTCATGTGACTCGGTGAGTTTGATGAGATCCCCCTTGATAACCCTAGATCCATTGTTGAGGTGCTAAAAATCCTCAAGGAGTTTGGCATAAGCAAATTCAAGCTCATAATTTTTAATTTGGAGGGCACTTGCCGCCTCAAATTCTCTATCATGAGATTTCTTCACTCTAGATAGCTCTAGAGAAAAGGTCTCCTCAAGAGATTCCTTTGTGGTTTGTTCCTCCTCAAGAGCATCATTTAGATTTGCAATGTCATTAGCATACTCACGTTCAAGACTACTCATGTTTTCAATTGTGTCCTCATGCTCATAAATTAGTTCCTTACTTTCAATGGCAAAGTTCAATATTTCAATGAAAGTGGAGCAAGCATTTTTATTTTTTTGTAGAGCACGAAGAACAAGATCCCCCTTCTCTTTTAAAGAAGCAACATCATCATCTAAGTCAACATTCACATCATCATTAGGTGCATTGGGATCCAAAGGAGAAGTTACCTTTGATTCCTTAGCCATGAGGCATAAGTCAATGTTGGGAGAAGGTGATGATGGGGGAACACTTGAAGCACCAATAGCAACCTTGCCTTGGCCCACACATTCTTCAATTTCCTCTACATGGTTAGCAACACAAGTACTAGAGGAAATAGAAGCACATTTATCATGGCAACAAGGCAAAGCAAGAATATCATCATGAGCTATATTCAATCCATTTCTACATCATATGCAAGGCAAATCAACACTAGGATGTAAATCACATATAGTCCTACGAGTGTTCATGCCCAAAGATACAACATTGTAATGAGATAGATATGAAGGATCATGAATGGTAAGCTCACTATCCACATTGAAAATTCTATCACCACTCACCATATCATTACCTTGTGACAACTCACATGTTGGTGAAGTGGAAGAAGATGAGAACTCATCTCGACCGGAAGTGGAAGCAATACAATCATCCTCAAGAATATTGGACACAGCATATTTATCTTGAAGTTTTGTCCATAACTCATGGGTGCTCCAAAAAGGAATGATTGAAGATGTAACTACATAGCTCAAAGCATTAACAAGCACATTAGAATCTTGAGCATCAAGATATAAGTTTTTCTCATCCTCACAACATAGCTTTTCGAAATCCATAGGAGGAGAAAAACCTATATCTACAATACGCTCCAAATTTGGGTCCATGTCCCGAAAATGGATAAGCACACGAGTTTTCCATATATCATAATTTGTGCCATCGAATGTGAATATTTCCTTATGCACTAATCCCCTAGCCTACATCTTTACTCTCAAGGCGGTGAAGCCTAAAATGAGAGACCGGGCTCTGATACCAATTGAAAGGATACAGATGCCGCCTAGAGGGGGGTGAATATGCAGTTTAAAACTTTTCTGAGGGTGGCTCAACAAAGGCGGAATTAAACTAGCGTTTACTTTGTTAAGCACAAAACCTAGGACAACTAGGGTTCACCTATTTGCACCAACAACTCATGCTAAGCAAGACAAGCAACTATGTGATAGCAAGATATATATACTTCAAGCACGAAGGCTATCACAAAGTAAAGTGCATAAGTAAGAGCTCGGGTATAGAGATAACCAAGGAACGCGGAGACGGTGATATTTTACCGAGTTCCTCCCAACATGGAGTACATCTCGTTTGGAGAGGGGGTGGTATCAGACCACCAACGCCACAAAAGGCCTCCACTATTCTCCGATGAATCTCACCCCAATGGGATCGATCCACCCTTCCACTATATCGGCAACCTTCAAGGTGGTAGCCGGCACCTTTACAACAAGTCTGAGGCACACATCCATAACTTAATTGGAGGCTCCCGAATCCAAGCAAGCTATAACAACAATCAAAGACAAGATTGTAAGAACCAAATCAAAAGCTAGGGTTTCCCATAAAACACTAGAACAAGGGGCCCTCAAGTGAATGAGGGGGAAATGGAAATATCTCTTGGTGAAGTAGTAGATCAAGGCCTCCTCCTTCGATTCTCCAAAGCTCAAGGACTTTGGATGGTTGTAGATGGAGTTCTTGTTGATTTGGTGGCTCTAGGATTAGGGTTCTTCAATTCTGGAACGAGCAGCTTCTCAAGGTAGAAGAAGGGGCCTTTATATAGGGCCCCTAGAAATAGAGCCATTGGGAACCACTTACCCCAGACAGTCCGGCCAATAGCAGCCGGACACTCCGGGCCAGACCAGACGGACACTCTAGCCCGTCCAAGTTTCTGGCCAGTGTCCGACCAGAGTCCGGGTGGTGTCCGATATGGCATACAGAATTTCCGAGCTGGTCGACGAATCCTCAGGCCGGACAGTCCGGCCGGCACCAGCCGGACATTCCGGCAGGGCCGGATACTCCGGCTGAAATCTACCGGACAGTCCGGTGTAGACTTGATTCTGCATGTTGGAGACTCCGGTCTGAAAATCTGTCAAAGGCAAACCTGATAGAAACAATAAAACTGTAATGATCATAACATTTGCATCCGGACTCCGATTGACCCGAAACGAATTTTGTTAGAAAGGGGTTGACAAGAGCTACCCAACAAAAATGGAAATATTGGATACCACCAAGAGAGAGCATTTCATGTATTATGATGTGAGATACCTCTCTTGGTGAGAAACCGGAAAAACCTCCAAGATCAAAAACGCAATTAGGTATACAGGGAAATCTGTTTTTGATGAACTAGAGCTTGCTATGAATTACCACAGGCTCTAAATACTCACATGGATAATATCCAAATAAGAACCAAGAAAGATGATGTTAAGTATGCAAAGGTAGGAGCTCTGTCTGAAGGATATGATCTAGTCACTCACTCGAGAGCCCCTCTTGATAGAACGATTATCGATCCTATAACCCGGTCTCTCTTTATTCTTAAAGACACACTTGCTATAGGCCCAACTCTTACTTGACCAATCTCCGGATCACTCATTGAAACCTTGGTCAGCACTTGATATTCTCTACTTTCTTCTTCTCCCAAACTTGAAGCCAACATATGGTTCAAACATTGCCTATGTACAAATCCTACAAGTAAAACTCAATGCAAACATAAGTCCATAAAGATTGTCATTAATTACCAAAACCAGACATGGGGCACACATGCACTTTCAATACTCAAGTTTGGTTCTTGCAAAGTTCTAAGCTTGGGGAGGTTACTTATGCATGTGTAGAGTCTTGTGCAATGTTCGTATGCGATGAAGGTTTAATGCAATCATGTATCCCGTTGTTTTTGAATGCTTGTTTAAGTGAGTCTAGTCATGTATTCATATGGGGATACACTTGCTCATGATAGGCACCATTGGAGTTGACTTATATCTTGTATGCATCTTGCCAAATTGTTTATCAAGCTTGTGACACTATCTGTGATCCTCTAGAAACATTGCCACGATCTCTACACTTGGAAAGAATGAATACTTGATCATGATATTTTGAAATTTGTTGATTGTCACTAAATAGCTTTGTCTTAAATGAATAGGTTATGCTCGACCCCATAATATCAAAACAATAGACTTGATAGTTTTCTTACGGAAGGAGTTGTCAATCAGAAATGATATTTCGAAGTTTTGAGTTCTATGCTAAATAATGTGTTGATTAATTGTCTTAAGAGTTTAGCCTTAAAGATACTCAACACCATAGATGTGATGATTGACTTAATAGTACTCTTTGAAAGGATTTGTTTGAAGAAACTAATATTTAGCAGTAATTGAGATGCAAGCCAAATCTTGACCTGTTGATTAAAGTATGATATTGCTTTATGCGTGTCTACACCATTGTCGCATAACATGGGATGCTAACAACTCCGCTAGCCTTTAAACAGTCCAAAAAGAGGAAACTCTTGAAGTTTGGCTATGAGTTGCCCAACATATGTAGCATAAATGCTATATTTTGGTATGCATTGGTATTCTCATGGGCCTACGTTCAAAGCAAAAGAGGGAATACTCCTCTGACCATTATGAGAAATCATTATACCGAAAAGGAAACCTTGGTAATGGTCACGAGATCCATTCTTAGCCTGCACAGTCTGATTAAACACACTAAGTTTTGGCATGATCTCATTACTGATGAACTGAAGTTTTGGAAAGATAAAGAATAGAAAATGAATGTTTGATAGCCATGATTTATTGATGTGGATGACCAAATGAGATACTCTAATGTTATGCTTCTTTTGACACGTTCTTGCATTTCCTTTTGGCATAAATCTTGTTACTAAGAGATATACTTTTTGAAACTCAATAACTGATGTTTACACTTGAGAGTCGTAACTAGATGACATGATCGGGTAGACTTTATTCCTATTTATGCTTGACATCTATTTGTGACTAAGTTTTGCCTCATAAAAAAATAATGATATGAAAAGTTATACAAAAGGTGCAATAAGAGGATCACAAGTTTGTCGGCAAGTAGATTCACTATTGACATGGAGGATATAAGTTCTGATGAATCTTTAGTGGTCTTTATAACTGAGCTTGTGTTGCCATGTATGAAATACATGTTTTCTCTCTTCAAGCTTGTACAATAAATAAGGATGCAAGGCATTGATTTCCAATGATAAGCTATTTCACAACCATTAATTTATTATCGACCCTTCCTGCTCGAGGACGAGCGAGGTCTAGCTTGGGGAAGTTGATGGCTGTGAAATACCATCTCTTTTAGTCATATAAAATGAGCCATTGATCTCTCATCCTATGTTTCTTTTAGCTATAGTTATGCCTTATATGCATGACTTCTAGTTCTCATTTACTTTCATATGAGCTTTGCACATTTAGTAGTTTAGGTAGAATTTTATCACTTTTCCTTGTCTATGATATGTGTGTAAGTGTTGATGATTATTATGGATAAAACAAAGGCAAAAGGGACAAAGAGAGCATAGTATGGAATAGCTGCAGGGACCAGACTTAACCATTTGAGAGGTTGAAAAAGTGAATTTTTCCAACTTCTCAAAATAAATATCCAAGACCATGGGGTTGTATCCCTCGACGATAAGAACTCAATGAGCCCAAGAACACTCAAAACATAGTTCGTATGAAGAAATGACGGCCAAAATACTAAAGGGGACAAACGGTTTGACGAGCAGCTATACGGCCGGAGCTATTTTCTGGTCGTATAGCTCCACCCGTATAGTTGCCAAAAATGTCGCAAACGACGGGATTTTACCCTAGGATAGCTCCAGAACCTTCCCTAAGTCATATGACGGTATTGGGGGAACCCTAGGGCACCCCCAAGACCTATATAAAGGAGGGAGGACGCAAGAGAGAGCCACCATACCTTAGCCCTTCAGGGGCGGAGCCCTGCCGCCGCCGCCGCCACCCATCCGATCTCCATTGCGGCGGAGCTCTGCCTCAACCACACCTCTGAGGTCTGGATCTCCCTCAACACCATCACCATCAAGGCATCCAAGCAAGAAGAAGGGGAGGAGAAGGAAGACATCACCACCACCATGCATCGATCTCCATCATCATCTCCATCTCCCTCTTTCTCTTGTGTTTAGTAATTGTAAGATTGAACACGGTTGTGATATCATTATATATTTATATATGTTTTGATGTTCATCCATGTATGAGTGATTGATTCAATTCTAGGTTGAGGTATGATCTAGTGCGGTAAGTTAGAATTTATTGTGATCTAAGATGAGTTTATGTGATCCTTTGGTTCGGAAGTGCCTTTTGCCTTGAAGTGACACGCGAGAACCATGCATAGTGCACAAATTGTGCCAGCCCGGTAATCAATTGGGGAACGTTTATTTGTTTGAGAAATCTCTTATAGATCACATATATATTTGCCCATCTAGTACTAGTGAGACTGAAGCCTAGAAGCCCTCTCTCATTCCATTCAATCCTACAACTACAATCTCTTTAATTCAATTCATATTCCTGTTTACTTTTCGTCTTAGTTTATTTTGTTCTTGTTAAAAGTTTTTTGTTATTAGATATTTTAAACCTCTCTCAATTATCAATGTTCTAGTAACTTATAGAATATGCTATTTCCAAACCACGGTTTGGGTGCGAACCGTGGCCGCATTGACAACGTGGTTGCGGGGTCGTGTTGTTTCCATTCGTTGATCTCCCATCGGGACAAACTCTTAAATATTTGCTGCTACAAGTACTGCAATAACTCTGTTATTAGTGCAGGAATTCAGTCATCAGCCACCGCAATTAAGAGTTTCCCCATGTATATTGTAATTAGCTTAGGGAGTCCATCTTGATACCCCTTTGACCGTGTGGGTTACGAGCCGACGCCAATATGTCACGGGACACTCCGGGTACGCTTCCCCAACACGTCCAACGGGTTTATTCCTCCCTTTAGTCCCAAAGGAAAATGATATGTGGTCGACTTCACATATCATCTAAAGAGAGAAATCAAACACAAGTCATAATTATATCATAGACAAGCAAGTTATATGGACACAAGAATAGATCATCTTTATTACAAGTTCATAGTGGTGTTAGGGTTTCTCCATCTCCCCAATAACAAAGGAACTACTCACTCATGGAAGCAATCAACAACATCATCATAATCAAATAGATGGATTAAAGCACGGGTGTAGATCTAATACAAACCACAATTGAATCTAGAATTACAAAGAGATCTAAAAGATGAAAGGTGGAGTAATGGTGGTGATAAAGATGCAGCGGTTGATCGTGAAGGCGATGATGCGTTGTCCTCCAATGATCCGCGAAGCAGCTGGGATTTTGCCCCAACTAAGTTCCTCCTTCAGATCCCTTTCGAATGTGGTGTTTCGTGGTTTCTGGTGGCTGTGAATATCAGATCTTCTTCTCGTCTTCGCCAGGAGGAACTATTTGACGAGGCGGTCCCGATGGTGCTTGGTACGGGCGGATGGTACGAGCGGGGTCCGCTTATACCAGTGCTCGTTATCGGTGTTGATGTCTCCTCCTTGTTTGTTATTCTTCTAGGTGGGAAGATAAATTCATAAAATGACTTTTATCACCTAGAAATATCATATAATTACACAATATGACAACTCTAATTGATATCATCATCTATGACTCCATGATTTGGGATCCTGTTGAAACAAGAACGAAATAGCATGCGTAGGCGCAGTAAAATACAAAAATCTCTGCTCTATTTATGCAAAAACAAGAGGTAAATATGCTTCAATTTTGGAAGCATCACGACAACATCCAGAGTGTGTGCGTGGGTGCAGCTCCATGGATATACTGTTCGGTTCTAGGGATCCTTTTTCTTGAGTTTATGCCTCTGTGCCAAGGCACTCCAGCTTCTCTTGGCGAATGGCAACAGTATGGGTAACCATGGGGCAGGGTCGAAACAAGTAGATAGGGGTTTGATAGATCTCGTTAGGGAGCTGGCGATACAATTATCATTTTTGCTCAGTGTTTTTGTTTGGCTGTTCCGGTTTGTATGATCTTTGTAATGGCCTTTTCCAAACACTATGGTTCTAATAATAAATAATAGTTGTGTGCATCGTTGATACAGAGGCTGGGGCTTCGTTCCCCATTTCGAAAAAGGTGCTAATTCTATAGCTTATTCTGAATTTTGGAGCTGCGAGGGCTTCACATCGATCAACCAGGGCAATCATTATTTTTCCGAAATTCCACGGATCTATTAACAATTAAACGGTAGTGCAATAAAATTATAAAAGTAATATAAATTACAAACATGTCAATGGACCACCTAGCCTAGACTACTACCACTAGCACAAGCCAAACGTGCGCGGCCGTCCTCGCCCCTCCATCATTAGAGCCGGGAAAATCTAGTTAAAATAGAGTTTGTTGTAGTAAATAGATGGAAATTTGTCGTCCTAATAAGGCCCCAGAATACCAACGCACCAGAGGAGCAACCATCAGCGAAGATGACAACCGTAGATCTGAATAGACTGACCACAAATTACACCAACGAATACGAAAAATGATAGGGTCCCAAGATATCCGCCATGCGTCCTCTGCTAGCACTAGACGCACCACCGGAGTGAGCATAGGACGGGAGGACATTATTCTATCTTCAAGATGCAGTTGTCGCCTCATCATCCTGAATAAAGATATTGGAAAAAGAACTAAAAAAGAAACAAGAACTCTCCTACCGGAGAGGTGCCATGGTCCTCCACCCCTCTATTTCCCCAAGGACAATGGAGGAGGAGTGGACCACCGGCGTCACCAGAAAGGGGATGGAACCCTAGATGGTTTTGGAGTTGAGAGTTGCATCCTCTTGCGTTCGGTAATTGTTCGCCTGGCTTTAACCAGGACATCATTTTTAGCGAGGTTATTCAAATTTTTTCTTTATCAATGGTGCTTTACGAGAGTTTTAATCATTGCATCCGGTCTCTATATAACACGGATGCATATAGCCAACACAATCCAGAAGTCATACAACCAAATTACGTATCAAACCAAGAAATTGGGAACACCTAAGGTTGTGGAGGGCCGGCCCAAAGATTATGCTGTCATCCATGTTGGGGTAAAATATTCTCTTGCCGTGTCCTCCAATCATGTAGACATCTCCATAAACTGGTCGCAAAACTCTACACTTTGTAGAGAGAAATATAAACAGAGTGTACGATTACACCGCTAAATAAATAACTTCCAAAGAGAGAACTACTTTTAACATTATTTTTTATCATTTGTACATAGACATATCGACCAAATAACGGTAATAGATCGCATCCTAAGGAATATTTTGTATTTTCATGAATCATGTAGCCAATTTCCAAAAATAATGACAACACTAAGAAGTGGATACAATGCTGAAGATATTTAAACGACTAACTATAAAGTAAGAACAATGATTGCATTGTAAGAACAAATGCATTTCATCATCAACTAGTTTTTGCCGAAGCTTTCTGTTGATGATACAATGATTGTTATTTCCAGAATGCTAGGTCAAGAGTCAAGTAGAACATTCGAACAACATGACATCGCAGTTACCAGGCAAGTTCAAACCTTGCACGAAAATTGCAAGTCAAAATCTTGAAAATCCTTATATTTTATATAAAAGAATTTTCAAAAAGTTTAGAAACAAAGAGAAAGACAAAATATTGTTTTATTGAATCTTAAACTTTTGGGCAAGAAATCATGGTGAAATACATGACGGGAAATCATGTGGCAAAGATTTCATTATACTAGGAAAATAACTTATGATATAAAAAACAATATTAAGTCATTACAATGTGTCGTATAAACCACAGATCTTGGAATCGGACGAGCGAGTTAGAAGATTCTTGATAGTTTTGTACACCTTCGGATGTATAGGTGGGGTTGTATTCATGAAGAGAAATGCAAATCAGGTTTGTGGGAAATATAGCACACCTCTCGAGAGTGTATCAAATGTGACATGTGAAAGAGAATTTCATGATCACTGGAGTTTTGTGTGTGATGACCCACAAGTATAGGGGGTGTATCGTAGTATTTTTGAGGGAAGTGAAACCCAATTTATTGATTCGACCCAAGGGGAGCCAAAGAATATTTATCAGCCTTAACAACTGAGTTGTCAATTCAGCTGCACCTGTAAACAATCTTGCTCACAGCAGTTTATCAATAGCAACAGTTTTGTAGTAGGAATAATAAAGCAGCAGCAGTAGTAAAGCAAAGACAATAGTAACAAAAGCAGTAAACAGTGGGATTCGAGTGCGGTAGCCATAGGGATGGATGGACGGGCGTTGCATGGACAAGACAATCCATATAGCAATCAGAACATAGGGCAATTGCAGATAAATAAGATAAAGCATCCAAGTACTAGACAATCCTAGGCATGTGTTCCATATATAGTCATACGTGCTCGCAATGAGAACTTGCACAACATCTTTTGTCCTGCCAGCCCGTTTGCAGCGGGGCCTCTAGGGAACTACTGGCAATTAAGGTGATCCTTTTAATAACACATGTGATCCTCACATCAAAGTCATTTCCTTCCGGTTATCCCGATTTTTGTCACTTCGGGGCCATAGGTTCTGGACAACAACGTGTGTATACAACTCGTAGATAAGACCAGAAACAATACTATCATAATGAATCAATAACATGTTTAGATCTGAAATCATGGCACTCGGGCCCTAGTGACAAGCATTAAGCACAACAAGTCGCAACAAAGTCATAAAGCACTAATAAAAGATACTAGGCACCATGCCCTAACAATCTGATGCCATTACATGAACGATCTCATCCAATCTCTACCATCCCCATAGCCTACAGCGGGGGATTACTCACTCATAGATGGGGGAACCATGGATGGTCGATGGAGAAGCGATGGTGATGATGATGGCGATGATCTCCTCCAATTCCTCGTCCCGATAGGATGCCAGAACGGAGTTTCTGGTGCTATTTAGTGGAATCTGGTGGTGGCAGCAGAGCAGAACTCCTTCTTGAAAAACGTCGAACCCCCCTGAGTTTTTAGGTCAGAAGGCATCTTATAGGCGAAGAGGGAGACCGAGGGGATGCCTGGGGCCAACACACCATGCCCTGGCGCGGCCAGGCCTAGCCCGCGCCTGGGGGGTGTGGCAAGCCCCTGGCCCTCCTCCGTCTCGTATTCTAGCTCCTGGAGTCTTCTGGAAAAATAGGCATTTTGGCTTTTGTCCCATCCAATTCCGAGAATATTCATTTTCTGACTTTCCTGGAACCAAAAATAGCAGAAAACAGGCAGCTGGCACTGTGGCTCTTGTTAATAGGTTAGTCCAAGAAATCATATGAAAAGTACTCCAAAGTGTGGACAAAACACAAGAAAGTGGATAAAACCAAGCATGGAGCATCAAAAATTATAGATACATTTGCAATGTATCAACATCCCCAAGCTTAACTCCTGCTCGTCCTCGAGTAGGTAAGTGATAAAAAGAAAGAATAATTTTTGAGGTGACATGCACCATCAAAGACTTGATCAAAGTATTTGTAAAACATTCAAAGCTGAGATCATAGTACTTCAATCATAACATGAAATACAAAGTTCTAGCAATAAGACAAAGAAACTATGATGCAACATGAAAAGGCACAAACAAAAGATTCATGAATAACAATGCTTTGCAAGACGTTTGTTTGTTTCACATAAAGAAAACATAGCATAGTGGCATTCAGCTTGTCCCTCAAAGAGTAGCAAACATAAATGCATAGGACACCTTCAAAGTTCACAAGAGTGACTAGATACAAATAGTTTAAAACAAGCAATATCAAGGTATGCATCAATCAACAAGTTTTGGGACAATGCACATAGAACTAAGAATGGCCACTATGCTCTCAAGAAGGTGCTCATAGAATGTGTGGAGACTCAATATAATGGTGGAAGAAAGGACTTTTGTAAAAGGAAGTAGGGATTCAAGTATCATAAAGAGCTTCCAAAAATTATGGTACTTATAGCTTTCAGCTCTCATTGCCCCTATCATAAGCATCTTGAAGTGATTAAGGTTAAAGTGAACAAACTATGGTGTACATGCTTGACGAAGTATAAGTTAGAAATCTCATTTCCCTTGAATACGAGGGCCGCTCCTCATGCTACTCAAGTTTAGTCACCGGTAAGTTCTTGTCATCGTAAATACATGTGTATCATAGAGAACCGCCAACGGGGTACCCCTTGCCCGATGATACGGAGGAATCCCCATATCAAAATGACAAGGCAAGCAGACAACAAGCATCTCAGCATTCTTCTTATTTACCATGGGAATATGGTGCTTTTTTCTCTCTTTCCTCTTTTCATAGTATCTCTTTTTTTTCTTAATATAGGACTCTTTTTTTTATAAGAAGAATGCTTCATAGACAGCTCATTATGGTTACGCTGCAGGTTTCCACCATGTCAGCATGGATTAGACCAGCGACCTAGGCGTTTCTCTAACACATATACATAACTTCATGGACTTACAAGCTCCCCTTTCATTTCACACCGACGACATCCATATACAAAAGAGCATGATATCAACTAGGTACAAGTACCAAGTGCAATGTTGAAAGCGTTCCCCATGAAAGCATGGTTCTGCTAATTCCCAACAAATAAGTGCAAACATATACAACATAGACGACACAATGGTTCAAGTTTATTAAGGGCAAGTAAAGTAAAGTGTGCCATCAAGTTCGTGAGAGCTTTAATCACTAGTTTTCTCATAACAAGTTTAATTTGGAAGGTAAACAAAAGCATGAATATACTTGGAATAGCATAAGCTAGTAGGTAGGTATGGTGGACTCTTTGGAATAACTTGGTTTAGGGAGTTGGATGCATGAGTGGAACTCATACTTTGTTGTGGAGGCTAGCAAAAGCCTGGGAGCGACAAACTAAGAGAGCAATAATGGCCATAATCATGCAGAGTGACAAAACATCATTGATCAAAGCATAAAGTGATACTACGAGTTGAAAACTAAAGGATCATAAAGGCTATGGTGACTTGAGATAGTCATAACATGGTGTGAGCATGTGCCAAGTCAACCCAAATAAAGCATCAAAGGAGAATACCACTATACTATGCTTTAATATGCTAAACCAACGCATGATTAATCCAAGGCACACTAAGCAATCTCAATTGTTTATAAAAAGTCATGCTACAACAAAGAATACTAAGCATAAATCCAAAACAATGTCAAGCATGGAATGACAAAGCATAGGCCATAGTCAAAAACAAGCTCTCTTTACCACTTAAGCATGAGCTTTCCTACTCTTTTCCAATCCAAACCAAACTATTTGAAAACCAATGTATGAAATAGGAGGTCCAACCAATTTATTCAGCAAACTAAGCAAACCAAGCAAACGAAAACCAAAACGAAAAATAAAAAAGAAGACGCTCCAAGAACAACACAACTGTGCATGAAACAATAAAAATGAAGCGTTTGGAAGAAACCTGGGATTTTTATTGATGAAGAAGGGGATGCCTTGGGCATCCCCAATCTTTGACGCTTGTACTTATTGGATATTTCTTGGGGTGACACGTGTGGAATCCACAAGCTTGAGCTTTAGTCCATCCTTCATCTCATTACTCATTCCTTCCATACACCTGAAATTTTTCCTTCATACAAAACTTCACACAATCTTTATTAGCAACATTAGTGCACTCAAGATAAATAAGTCTTAAGGTTCAGTTCTAACACCAAATAAACTTCCATTAGAACACTAGCTACTGTCGCACTTCCCTCAAAAATCTCAATTCCCCAAAAGAACTCAAAAAGGAACCAACAAGAAGCAAATGCAGAAAATGGCAGAAATCTATCAAAACAGAACAGCAGGTAAAGACGAATTTTTTCGAAGACCTTCTGTTGCTCAAATCAAAAAGTATTGAACTAAAAAAAGTTAGATAACAACCTGGGTAGAAGCACAAAATATCACAACTCAATCCACATACAGATCTCTCTCATGAATTTTTACGATGAAGCACAAAAATCTGTTTCGGGACAGCAACTTTCTCAATCATTACTTCTCTCTCATTAGAGGTTACTCTTGGCACAAAAAGCAAATAAAAAGGATAAGGAGCGGTTATTACTGAAGTAATAACTTCCAAGACTCATCTAAAACTTTTGGGTTATCTCCCAATAAGTAATTTTCTTTAATGCCTTTAAGTTAGGCATAAGCAAAAACTGAAATGGATAGAATAGAAGTAAGCGGAAATAATCACGGTGAAAACATTGTTTTGTTTAATGAAATCCTTTTGTTAAAAAGGTTGATCAGGTCTTGTTACCAAAACAATTCCATATGAGACAAAACTTTGTATTCCATTTATGATTATGTTACCTCAACCTTGATAGCAATGGTCCCAATCATAATAGTTTCAAATTTTTCTCTTGGTATGGGACAATATATTTCTCCAACTTGAATGCCCTCAACATGTTCAATTGAATTCAAAACCATAAGTCCTATCAATCTTCTTGGGGAAATAGATAGTATGTTCCTTGTCATTGACATTGAAGGTCACCTTCCCTTGATTACAATTAACAACAACTCCTGCAGTATTTAAGAAAAGGTCTCCCAAGAATAATAGACATATTATCATCTTCAGGCATAAAAAGTTTGAGAGGATGCTCTCATAAGAAATAAGAGTTGAAGTAAAAGAGAGCATCAAGAAGCAAATTCAAAACACATTTAAGTCTAACACACTTCCTATGCATAGGAATCATGTATGCAAATAAATTCACAAAGAACAAAGTGACAAGCATAGGAAGATAAAACAAGAGTAACTTCAGAACTTTCAGCACATAGAGAGGTGTTTCAATACCATGAAAACTTCTACAACCATGTTTTCCTCTCTCATAATAATTTTCAGTAGACTCATGAATAAACTCAACAATATAACTATCACATAAAGCATGCTCTTCATGATCTACAAGCACTAGAGCTTTATTATAAACATTTTCAAAAGAAACCTCGGGAACATAACATTCATCCTCCTTTAGTAAGCATGGAGGACAATCAAATAATGTAAGGGATAAAGAGTTACTCTCATTAGAAGGTAGGCATGGGTAGCTAATCCATTCTTCCTCCTTTTGTTCATCACACTCCTCCTCTTTTTCATCTAATGAGATTTCAGGTTCATCAATTTCTTCTTCCATAGGAGCATGCAAGGCATTAGTCTCTTCCATAGGGTCCTGCAAGGCATTAGTCTCTTCCATTTGTGGAAAGCATCTATTAAAATATTCAAGGATATAGCTATTTTCATCCTTGTAATTATCAAATCAAAATTTAAGTATACCATAAACCTCATACTTATAAGGTGAATCATCAATATTTTCAAGCAAACTAGCAAGTTCAAAAGCACCTTTCCAAGTAATAAATTCCTCAATTTGTTCTGCATCATAAAATTCATAAATTCCTTTAGCATAGGAAGATATGGTATCATTATCACTATACTCACATTGAAAAGGGAGGTGTTTATACCTCTTTCTGCAACAAGACTCATCACAGCAATAAGTAGGATTATAAGTAGAGCACACGTTTCTAGCAATGGTATACAATCTATCAATTTGTTCCTATAAGTGTTTCCCTTTTCGTGACAAGCGGTGTTCCTTATAATAATATTTTTGATCTTCCGTGAACCCACCTTGCCAATAAGCTTCAGTTTCAAAGAAACCAACCATTGACAACAAGCATGACAAAGTAAGACAATAACAGACCAACGAAAATAACAACTAGAGTAGGAACTAATTTTTTTGTATTTTTGATAAAGAAACAAGCAAACAAGGAGAAAATAAACTTAGCTTGAACAATAGTGATTCCAAGTGGACTTGATAAATAAAGCTATGCTCCCCGGCAATGGCGCCAGAAAATAGTTTTTGCTCAGTGTTTTTGTTTGGCTGTTCCGGTTTGTATGATCTTTGTAATGGCCTTTGTCAAACACTATGGTTCTAATAATAAAGAAAGGTTGTGTTCATCGCTTGATATAGAGGCTAGGGCTTCGTTCCCCATTTCAAAAAAGGTGCTAATTCTATAGCTTATTCTGAATTTTGGAGCTGCGAGGGCTTCACATCGATCAACCAGGGCAATCATTGTTTTTCCGAAATTCCACGGATCTATTAACCATCAAACGGTAGTGCAATAAAAATATAAAAGTAATATAAATTACAAACATGTCAATGGACCACCTAGCCTAGACTACTACCACTAGCACGAGACGAACATGCGCGGCCGTCCTCGCCCCTCCATCACTAGAGCCGGGAAAATCTGGTCAAAATAGAGTTTGTTGTAGTAAACAGACGGAAATTTGTCATCCTAATAAGGCCCTAGAATACCAACACACCAGAGGAGCAACCATCAGCGAAGATGACAACCGTCGATCTGAATAGACTGACCACAAATTACACCAACGAATACGAAAAATGATAGGGTCCCAAGATATCCGCCATGCATCCTCTGCTAGCACTAGACGCACCACCGAAGTGAGCATAGGACGGGAGGACATTATTCTATCTTCAAGATGCAGTTGTCGCCTCATCATCCTGAATAAAGATATTGGAAAAAGAACTAAAAAAGAAACAAGAACTCTCCTACCAGAGAGGTGCCATGGTCCTCCACCCCTCTATTGCCCCAAGGACAATGGAGTAGGAGTGGACCACCGACATCACCAGAAAGGGGATGGAACCCTAGATGGTTTTGGAGTTGAGAGCTGCATCCTCTTGTGTTCGGTAATTGTTCGCCTGGCTTTAACCAGGACATCATTTTCAGCGAGGTTATTCAAATTTTTTCTTTATAAATGGTGCTTTACGAGAGTTTTAATCATTGCATCCGGTATCTATATAACACTAATGCATATAGCCAACACAATCCAGAAGTCATACAAACAAATTACGTATCAAACCGAGAAATTGGGAACACCTAAGGTTGTGGAGGGCCGGCCCAAAGATTATGCTGTCATCGATGTTGGGATAAAATATTGTCTTGCCGTGTCCTCCAATCATGTACACATCTCCATAAACTGGTCGCAAAACTCTACACTTTGTAGAGATGAATATAAACAGTGTACGATTACACCGCTAAATAAATAACTTCCAAAGAGAGAACTACTTTTAACATTATTTTTTTGTCATTTGTACATAGACATATCGACCAAATAACGGTAATAGATCCCATCCTAAGGAATATTTTGTATTTTCATTAACCATGTAGCCAATTTCCAAAAATAATGACAACACTAAGAAGTGGATACAATGCTGAAGATATTTAAATGACTAACCATAAAGTAAGAACAATGCTTGCATTGTAAGAACAAATGCATTGCATCATCAACTAGTTTTTGCCAAAGCTTTCTGTTGATGATACAATGATTGTTATTTCCAGAACGCTAGGTCAAGAGTCAAGTAGAACATTCGAACAACATGACATCGCAGTTACCAGGAAAGTTCAAACCTTACACGAAAATTGCATGTCAAAATCTTGAAAATCCTTATATTTTATATAAAGGAATTTTCAAAAAGTTTAGAAACAAAGAGAAAAATGAAATATTGTTTTATTGAATCTTAAACTGTTGGGCAAGAAATCATGGTGAAATACATGACGGGAAATCATGTGGCAAAGATTTCGTTATACTAGGAAAATAACTTATGATATAAAAAAACAATATTAAGTCATTCCAATGTGTCGTACAAACAACGTTGACCACAGATCTTGGAATCGGACGAGCAAGTTAGAAGATTCTTGATAGTTTTGTATACCTTCGGATGTATATGTGGGGTTGTATTCCTGAAGAGAAATGCAAATCAGGTTTGTGGGAAATATAGCACACCTCTCGAGAGTGTATCAAATGTGACATGTGAAAGAGAATTTCATGATCACTGGAGTTTTGCGTGTGATGACCCACAAGTATAGGGGGTGTATCGCAGTATTTTCGAGGGAAGTGAAACCCAATTTATTGATTCGACATAAGGGGAGCCAAAGAATATTTATCAGCCTTAACAACTGAGTTGTCAATTCAGCTGCACCTGGAAACAATCTTGCTCACAGCAGTTTATCAGTAGAAACAGTTTTGTAGTAGGAATAGTAAAGCAGCAGCAGTAGTAAAGCAAAGACAATAGTAACAAAAGCAGTAAACAGTGGGATTCGAGTGCGGTAGGCATAGAGATGGATGGACGGGCGTTGCATGGACAAGACAATCCACATAGCAATCAGAACATAGGACAATTGCAGATAAATAAGATAAAGCATCCAAGTACTAGACAATCCTAGGCATGTGTTCTATATATAGTCATACGTGCTCGCAATGAGAACTTGCACAACATCTTTTGTCCTGCCAGCCCGTTTGCAGCGGGGCCTCTAGGGAACTACTGGCAATTAAGGTGCTCCTTTTTATAAAGCACCGGAGCAAAGCATTAACACTCTGTGAACACATGTGATCCTCACATCAAAGCCATTCCCTTCCGGTTATCCCGATTTCTGTCACTTCGGGGCCATAGGTTCCGAACAACAACATGTGTATACAACTTGTAGATAAGACCAGAAACAATACTATCATAATGAATCAATAACATGTTCAGATCTGAAATCATGGCACTCGGGCCCTAGTGACAAGCATTAAGCACAACAAGTCGCAACAAAGTCATAAAGCACTAATAAAAGATACTAGGCACCATGCCCTGACAATCTGATGCCATTACATGAACGATCTCATCCAATCCCTACCATCCCCATAGCCTACAACGGGGGATTACTCACTCATAGATGGGGGAAATATGGATGGTCGATGGAGAAGCGATGGTGATGATGATGGTGATGATCTCCTCCAATTCTCCGTCCCGAAAGGGTGCCAGAACGGAGTTTCTGGTGCTGTTTCATGGAATCTGGTCGTGGCAGCGGAGCGGAACTCCTTCTTGAAAAACGTCGAACCCCCCTGAGTTTTTAGGTCAGAAGGCATCTTATAGGCGAAGAGGGAGACCGAGGGGATTCCTGGGGCCACCACACCATGCCCTGGCGCGGCCAGGCCCAGCCCGCGCCTAGGGGGGTGTGGCCAGCCCCTGGCCCTCCTTCGTCTCGTATTCTGGCTCCTGGAGTCTTCTGGGAAAATAGGCACTTTGGCTTTTGTCCCATCCAATTCCGAGAATATTCATTTTTTGACTTTCCTGGAACCAAAAACAGCAGAAAACAGGCAGCTGGCACTGTGGCTCTTGTTAATAGGTTAGTCCAAGAAATCATATGAAAAGTACTCCAAAGTGTGGACAAAACACAAGAAAGTGGATAAAACCAAGCAGGGAGCATCAAAAATTGTAGATACATTTGCAATGTATCAGCGTGTTACATAAAAATACTATGGATATTCTCCGTATGTGCTAAGTGTTGCAGATGCAAAGCTTATTTTTATATGTGTCAGCATGTACCTTATAAATGAAAGGAAAAAACAACCCTAGTCTAAATTGCAAGTTCAAGGTTCCCAGGGCCGGATAATCCACCCCCCGGTGAGGGTCGGATAATCCACCCCCTAAGGTTTTCCGCTAAGGACCAGGCGCGCGGCTCTCTGTTAAGGGCCAGAGTTTCCCCCGGATCTTTGGCTCCTGGCCGAATGTTTGTCAAGGGTAGATAATCCATCCCTAGCCAGGCATGTGGCGTTGTGGAGAAGGTCAGTGATCGGCTTGGGTTCTTATACTGGGCGCCACACCAAAGGAAGTGTGGACGGGAAGGTACGCCCGATTGTGCAACATGGATAATGATCTCTCATGGGTGAAGCAACGCACCCCTGCAGAGTGTAAGAATTGTTACATGTTACTCCTTATTCTAGAAAGGAGGTACGGACATGGCAGAAAAGGAACTCCATGAAGTTCTAGACAACCTGTAAAGGCTAACGAACATAGTTTTTATCATAAAAGCAATATTTTGAATAAATGATTATAAAAACTGCATAGAACCTAAGACTATAAGTTTGAGGTGCATCAAACTTCCTACCTTATATATAATGAACTTGATGGGTAACGATGTTACTCCCTCTTTCCTTTGATCCCCTGCTTAGACTGTCAAGAACACGAAGATACTCCAATATATGCAACAGAGTGCCAATACAACGTCTTCTACCAGGATCCTGGTCTTTTCGGAAGATTCATAGAGTCACAGGCCAGGTGCTATGACTGCAGCTCTGCTCCCTCAAAGGATTCATACCATCTGTACTTAAATCAAACATTAAGTTCCTCGCTGTCACCTGCAAAGTCCGGAAACTCTCTCTCGATTATTCTCCACTGCGACCCATCACCGGAGTGTCTCAATTTCTCGTCTTTCTTATGGTCTTCATTGTGCCATCACAACAACCTGAAATGCTCTTTATATCTGAACAGATGTTTCAACCTTGATATTATAGGAGCGTACCACATAACCTTAGCAGGAACCCTCTTCCTGTGGGGCTCGTCATCGCTATCAATATCATCAGGGTCATCTCTTCTGATCTTATACCGCAGTGCAGTGCATACCGGACATTTATCTAAATTCTCGTACTCCTCACCGCGGTAGAGGATGAAGTCATTAATGCATGCATGTATCTTCTACACATCTAATCCTAGAGGGCAGAGAGTCTTCTTTGCTTCATAGGTACTCTCGGGAAATTCGTTATCCTTTGGAAGCTTCGGCTTCATTATTTGTCGTAACTTCTCAAATCTCTTGTCAGATAAACTAGTGTCCGCCTTCCATTTCAGTTATTCCACTGTGGTATCAAGTTTTGTGCTGCCATCTTCGCAATTTGGGTACAACATTTTTTTCCGATCCTCTAACATGTCCTCCAACTTTACCTTCTCCTTTTCTGTTTCGCAGTCTTGTTTGGCATCAGAAATAACCTGACTAAGATCATCAGCGGTCTCATTTGATGCCTGTTCTTCACCTCCTTCATTGTCTTCCATTATAGTATCACTGTATTGAGGGAATATAGGATGCTAGTTGTCATCATCCTCTTCTTCATTTTCTTCCATCATAACCCGTCTTTCTCCATGCTTGGTCCAATAATTATAGCTGGGCATGAAACCTCTACGGACCAGGTCACCGCGAAGGATTTTTGAGGAAGAGTACTCTTTGACGTTCCGACAGTCAACACATGGACAACACATAAAACTATTCTCTTTGTTTGCCTTAGCCACATCGATAAATTTATCCACGCCTTGAATGTACTCGGAAGTGCGTCAGTCACCGTAATTCATCCCCACCGGTTCATCTGCATCATATAATTAAGTTTATCAAAACCCAGTACAGAACATCATGAATAGTGAAATGACCACTTTACATCAACACATGCATTATTGTATCAATGACAGATGAAAGGATAAGGTTGATAACCTCGATCGAGGAGGAAAGAAAGAGAAGAAGCTTTAAGTGTGGCCCGGGCACCTCATATCATTTGTGTTTTGTACGAAATCAAGCGGCATCATTCTCTCAGGCATTTCATCGAACACCTAATGTGCATAGGAAAAAAACTAGCACACACACCTCACAACTTCCACCAGGAAAAAACAAAGGGATGGGCTGGCTAGGGCGGCGTATTTACTAGGCGGACTATTCATCCCGGTTCGTATTAACCTTTAGTCCCGGTTTGTAATACGAACCGATATGAATAGTCCCTTACGAACCGGGATGTATGCCCCCGGCTCCAGTTCGACGCTCCGGCAGCCCGATCCAGAACGAATGCTGGCATTAGTCCCGGTTCATGTCGCGACTAGGACGAATACTCCCAACGAAAGGCTATTTTTCTACTGGTGCTTGCGTGCTGCACATCGGAGGAAGCCGACGAGGTCCGGACGGAGTTGAGGGTCTCGCGGATGCGGAGAGGCGCCTACCGGGACGGGACGAGGTGCAGGCCCAGCAGCGGCAACGCGCAGGCGGCAGGGCGAGCGATTGCGGCGGCCGGAGGTGGCCCTAGCCAGAGGAGAGGACGAAGCTGGGCGACGGACGAGGTGGTGGTTGAGCGACGATGGGAGAAGAGGTGATGCGGCTCCGGCATGTCGCACTCGTGCGGGATGAGGGGAGGCCGTCGATGGCGACCTGCAGAAGCGGTCCGGCGGGCAGCTGAGGCCGGGGCGAAGGAACGGCTCGCGGTGGCGGAGAGGAGGGGCGGCGAAAGCGTTAGTGCACGGGGATTGGCAGGTGGCGGCTCGATCCGGGCCCCGGGCGGGGTAGCGCACGCGTGGGGTGGCGAGCGGCGCAGAGGCCAGCGACGGAGCACTGTAGGTGGTGACGGCGACGCAAGGAGGCGACCGGGAGGGATCTAGCGAGCGGAGGTTGGTGGTGACCGCATCGGCAGGGTGAGGGAGAGGAGCGGGGTCCGCGTCGGGGATGGGGTAGGTGGGAGCGTGCGCGGGCAGGCTGCACGATGCGGCCATGCGGTACACCGAACACACGCATCAACGCACATAGCGGTGCACCCTACCGGGATAGTGTGGGTGCCGTCCGGGGTGTGCGTTGTGACGTTGCGGCGGCTGGGTAGGTAGGGTCAGGGTTAGGGTGTGGTTGGGCTGGGCCTATCGGATAGTCGGTCGCCCTGGCCTACGGACTGGGCTGCCTCCCCCTGTACAAAACATTTTGATTAGTTTTATTTTTATTAAAGCTTTCGTTCTAGATAAAGAAAAAATACGGAAGAGACCGGGGTTTTGGTTTGAAATAAAACAAAATAGGGTTTTTAGTAAAAAAAATTAGCAAACATATGCGTGATGAAGTCATGATGATGCTGAAATGCAATGTGGCATGATAACATGAACATGCTATCATGATGATGCACAAAAATAAAAACAGCAAGAGAATTTTTATTAGTCGTTTTCCCGGAGTGCTACAGAATGCTTCCCGCCAAAGCGTGGGAAGAGTACCGGGGAGGTAGCACCCTGGGAAGGGGATCCAATCTTCTTGCACCTCATGAAACCCTAGTCTTCTTCTAGGTAGGAACCTGGTTAACTCTCGGTGTCCCGCTATCGTGCTTTTCCAACTGTTTCCTCGCCAAGCTCGCAGGTGATTCGTGAAGATCATGTTCAGCCCCCGGTATTCGATTCCATCCTACTTCGAAAGATACACTGCAGGGACAATCTCCGACAATCGTGCACCGCCGGTCAAAATCCCGTCACCTCGCTTCGATTCCAACAATGTATGTACCAATTTCTGTCGAATCGGCTCGAGACGGGCCAGTTCCAGCGAGGGGTGGGCGCTGCAGGTCGCTGTAACACTTTGTGGTCGCTGCAAGCAGGGGCTGGGATCTCGCACGGCGGACGACAGGCATTTTAGGACCGTAAAATCGGTTTTCGGTGGGCTGTCAACGTGGTTTACAGTTTGTGACTTTACAAGTACAGTCAGAGTTGCTCTCCCGCAGGTGGGGCATCCGCGTCCTCACCGCCTTCGCATTCTCACACAAGAATTGGACGCGCCCCAAGGTATGCCTTCTCGCTCCTTGTGCTTCTTTCTGGCTCCTAATCTGAATAGTTGTTTGAATCTGCAGCCGGAGGTCGACTTCTTGATGGTGCTGTTTGAGAAGTTTATTAACGACAACATCGAAGAATATAGGAGGTACGGCGGACTGTTGTTCTCATTGGTTTAAACTGGTGGCATGCCCGAGATGCGAGAAATCAAGGAGAATATATGGTTTACTACATACAGGGGAGGAGTTCATATGCGTCTAATCGGTGACATTGCGAGTCTGCCTTTTTCTCTGCAAACCGCTGCAAGAGAAGCGGAGGAGGCATCCAGGGAAAACTCGCAGCTGCTTCTGGTAATAGCTGTGAGCTACAGTGGGCGACGGGATATCGTGCAGGCTTGCCGGAACCTTGCCACGAAGGTGCATGAGAACCTGCTGAGGCCGGAAGACATTGACGAGTCTCTGCTCAGCAACGAGCTTCGCGGACGAGTTCCCTTACCCCGACCTGCTTATCAGAGCCAGCGGCGAGCTCAGGCTCGGCAACTTCTTGCTGTGGCAGACGGCGTACTCAGAGCTCTTTTTCACCGACACCCTCTGGCCTGATTTCGGGGAGGCTGACTATCTCCAGGCACTACTCTCCTTCCAGAGCAGAGAGTGTTAGCATTAAACACGATTGCATGCCGGCATATGGCATCACGTCTCCGTGCGTATACCTGGTATACGTGCAGGGTTTGATTTGGATACATCTATGAATAGGTTTAGAAGTTTGTAACCGAGTAGCAGTGCAACCTATTCCAAGTCGGTTAGATATCCTACTCTCTCTCTCTCTCTCTCTCTCTCTCTCTCTATATATATATATATATATATATATATATATATATATATATATATATATATATATATATATATATATACCAATAATATACGGGACGTAAAAATACTAAAATAATACACGGAAAATACGAAAATTTAAATACTATAAAATATAAGATTACAAATTTTTAGTTTTTATAAATTTATTAGCGTTAATATTGATATTTATATATTAATATTAGACTGTACATATATACTGCAGGATCTTTTACAGGCTGGCGAGGCCAACAGACAAGCGAGGGTGTGCGCAGTGGTGTAAAAGTCCTACTCGGTACTCACCGTATTTCTTACTATATTGCTTCAGGAGTAGCTAAGTTTATTTCCCTAGATATTTTTAATCAAATTTATATGGGTCATTCTCTTATCGTCTTCCCAGGCAGTTCTACCCAGAGGGAACACTTCTCTACGGCTACAAGGTTGTCGTTGAGACGCCATACATAAGGCTTTAACAGAGAACTACACGCAGAGGTTTCTCCTATAGGATCCCTAGCATAAGAAGCCCATCCCATATAAACATGCTTAAAAAGAACAAGGGAAATACGAAACTACTTCATTTCCACAATATAGCTTACATACGGTTTTTCTTTTCGGGAAACCCCCGAAGGGCTTACACGAAGGTAAAGAAAATTACCTTACAACCTCTCCAAGCTTATGGTACAGGTGCCTTCAATGTAGAGGCTTTTATTACAGGGAGAGGGTTACAAATACTACTAGTGAGCTGAGAGTCTGCTAACACTGGCTCTCTTCTCTGCTGGTTGCTGGATTGCTGGTGCTGGTATCTTTTTTCGTGTCCTCTCTTTGCTGCGAGTGTCTCAATTTATAGGCAAGAGATCAGCCTTCAAGTGTCTTCTCCTCTATTATTTGCCTCTTCTTTCTTCTTGGTTATCATGGACCTATTTTATAGACTTCCTAGGCTTTATAGGCCTTATAGCTTTTGTAGCCCTTCTTTATAGGTTCATGAGCACATGTTGGAAGCTGATGGAGGAATTTTGGTGCTGCCTCCACGTTGCCTTGGCTGCATATGGATGTGGCTTCATCTTCTTATCTTCACTTTGACAATCTTCTTGAACTTCATGATTGTGTCTTGAGAATTTTGCCTTCTCTTTGGATCTTTTAGCTTCTCTCTTGTATGTCTTCCTAGAGTATCACGACTTGATACATTTGGGTTGCATGCATGCTGGTGGAGATTATTTCATTATTATTAACTAATTTTTTTTTCGGGTATAGGTCCTCCACGCCCGAATAATTGATAGTAATATCAATTCAATTTTATGCTTGGGTCGGTCCTCCGCGCCCGAATAATTGATAGCAATATCAATTCGAAGTTCTTATTTATATTTAATATTATCTACTGAATATATCATTGCTTATTTATTCAGGCTTTTGCCCATGTCCTGCAATATCCATATGATCTTCATCTGATAAATTGAAGTCATACTTTATCTCATATTCTTTCTTTATTTCTTCAAACTTTCTATTAAACTCTTCTCGTAGTTCTTTCAAAATATCTTCTTTTAATTCTTATTTTATTAATTTCTTGACTTCTTGGAATTTTTCATCTATTTTCATATCTATATATTCAGAATCCAGAGGATCCAATCCTTTTAAAAGGCATGATTTGTATGTTTGGTATTTTGGGGATTCTTCTTCCTTCATTAAAAATAACAATTCTAATTTTTTACCTTTGATGAAGTTGATGCTTCACCCTTTGTATAATTTGGACTTGTTGGAGCAGAGGTACCTCCTCCTCTATACTTCTGGATGTATTCTTTTGCTTTTGGTTCTATATAATAATTCTCTCCTATCATTTCTCTTGCATATCTTAAAGCTTCATTGCTATCATAGTATTTTCTCCATGATAAATCCATTTTTATTTTCCTTGCTTCCAGTTTTTGTTTTAGTATTTCTTCAAAAGTAAAATATATTCCTGGCTTATTTCCATCATATAGGACATATAATGCTATTAATTCTTCTGTCTTAATATTTGCTGACTTTGGTACCTTCTTGTTCATCATATTGAAATACTCTGCGAGACTATTTAGGATTGATAGCATATAACCCGTTTCTTCTTTTTTAACATTATGCTGAAACCAGAAATTGTCTAATATGCATTGCTGAATTTCGTCAATATAAATATGACCTTTAGGCTTGAATTTGAATGTATTCGGGGGAAATATTTTTAATAAATTATTTGAGCCAAAAGTGAAAACTTCGCTCCCATTGGGGAGTAACCCACGCTTCATTCCTGCAATATTGATGCACGAGAGAATATATCAGGTAAACAATTATCTTTTCCTTTAATATGCTCGAAAACAACTTTATATCCATTCCCTGTTATGATATCTTCAAATAGAACCCATCTTCTAGTGGAACTTTTCTTACTATTGATTTGGTTATAGTACCTACATATTGCTTCACAATCTGTCCGTACTGTAAATTCTTTAAATCCTAAATATAACCTAAATGCATTTATTGCATGGACTACTACAATGATTTCCCTATCAATATTATTCACTGTTTTTAATTTATAACTTCCCGAGGCATATCTGCATATTTTCTCTTCTGCTTTTGGGGAATATTTATTAGGTTTTTGCTTTAATATAGCACCCATCCTACTTTGGATGCATCTGTTTCGATAATAAAATAGTTATCTTCTAATGGTAATTCTAAGGGTTTCAAATTTTTCACTTTTTCTTTTATAGCCTTAACTAATTTCATGTCTTCTGAATTGAAATATTTTTGTCCATTCTTTCTTAGTTTAGCATACAAAGGTCCAGCAAGCTTTGCTAGGTTGTCTATGTAATTCCTTGCATAATTTACAATCCCTAAAAATTGTTGTAAAACTTTTTTATCATTCATGGTATCAGGGAATTGTAATATTTTCTTAGCAATATGTTCCTGCAAGTATATTTTTCCTTCTCCTATTTCATGTCCAAAAAAATTTATTTTCTCTTTGCAAATTTCCATTTTCTTTTTAGATAAGATTAAACCATTTTGTTCTACCTTTCGAAAGAAAACTTCAAGGTGAGCAATATGCTCCTTATATGACTTAGAGAAGACTAGCAAGTCATCTACATATACTAATATAAAAGCTTGGTTCTCATTAAATATATTTTGCATCTTTCTTTGAAATAGTGCAGGTGCATTCTTTAATCCTAATGGCATAACTAGCCATTCATAATGACCTTGAGGACATGTAAATGCTGTCCAAGGAATAGATTCCTCGGCCATTTTTACTTGCCAAAATCCGGCCTTTAGATCAAACTTAGAAAAATATTTGCTTTCTTGTATTCTATTTATCCATTCTTGCTTATTTGGTATATTGTATGCATCATCTATGGTATTATCATTAAGTCTTTTGTAGTTTATAACCATTCTAGACTTGCCTCTAACTTCTTCAGCGTGATTTCTAACTATAAAGGCAGCTGAGCGATGAGGACTTCTACTTTCTCTAATTGCCTTTAATTTTAATAATTCTTCGATATGCATTTTAAATTCTTCTATATCTTTGGGAGTAGCTTCTATTGGTCCTGACTTGATTATATAATCAGGGTTTATAATATTTATTTTGCATACTATGGAATTCTTATCCCAATGTTTCATTGGTATTTCTCCAATGATTTGAATATCCTCTAATCTTTGCACAATCTTGTCTATATCACTCATAGATTTTATATCTCTATACCAATTCGGCGAGAATGATTGTAATCCTATACACTCGGTGCATGTATTTTCTATATGATATTCTTCTATGATAGTTCCTCTTTTTTGCAGTCTTCAGGTGGCTCTACCTTATATTCATCCTCTAGATTAGATATTTCTACATTTTGTAAAGATTTTCTTTGTTTTCGTACCTCAGATATGTATGGAACGCTATCTTGATATGGAATGAATGTAACTCCTTCTTCATGTATAATAGTGGTTTGTAATGATTGTTGCAAAAATCTTAATCCTAGTATCATGTCATCACTTATTACCGACAGATCTCTTATTGTAATTTCATCTATTATATATTTTGTGCTGTTTATGTAGCTTTCAATATTATATTCCAATTGATTATGAATTTTCTTTATTCCAGACATGTCTGTGGATACTTCAGCTTTATTATCGTCTATAGTTTTAACTATTTCAGGGCATCTCATAAAATACTTGTCATGGATGATATTTTTTGTGCACCCTGTATCTAATAGTGCTAAAATTTTATATGAAATATTTGGCTTTAATACTATTTTAACTGGTATTCTTATTCCTAACACTTCCTTGAATGGTAAACGTACTATATATTTACTTCCAAAACTAGTTATTGCATCTTTGAGCTGAATTAGCCTATCCCCCTTTTGCTCTCTTACTGTGACCATTTGATCTTTTAATTCTGTATTTTTGATAGTAATATCTTCTTGATCTATATTACCACTATTATTTTCTAGCTTATATTTTAGTTCCTCTAGTTCCGCTTCTAGCTTATTAATCCGATTTTCTAAGTTTCTAACTCTACTAGATAATATTTGTTTTTCTGGCTCAATTTCTACTTCTTGTCTCCAACCTTGATTCTTTAATTTTAAACAAGAAGCACAAGCTTGCCTTGAACATATGCTACAAGTAAACCTATTTTCTTGACTCGGGTAGTATATACAAAAAGCACATTTTATATTATAATCACCTTTACCTCTAATCCAATCATGTTGACATTCTACCTGGTTCATCATTTCTACTTTTAACCCTGCAAATTCGTCTATTAAATCTATATCATCTTCACTTGAATCATCTTCTAAAATCTGATTTTCTACTTCATCGGTTTCTATGATTGAATATATTGACTCATCATCTTTTATTTCATCATGACATACTAATATATTCTCATTAACGCTATCTACAATTAGTACCCTTTCTTGCTCTTCTATTTTACTAGAATACCTTTTTTGGTCTTTATTAGGACATGTTTTACTTAGGTGGTCAGGTGAGTTGCATATAAAGCACCTACATGTACTATCATAAGTCTTTCTAGGATTATACCTCCTTACATTTCTCTTATGTAAAAACGGAGCTCTATTGTCTGACCTTCTTAGGAAATATCTTCTCTTTGTTCTATAATTTCTATTATCTCTTCGTTCAGGTTTATAATGTTTCTTACTCCTATGTCGTTCTTCTCCATATGATAATGGTATTTGGACTATGTTATTGCAGAAATTATAATCTGATTTCTTCATAGATCTTTGGGCTTGAATGCTCGTACATACCTTCCTTAGTTGTTTGAAAACAAATGTTATGGCTTGGGATATATTTATAATGGAACCTTCTGTTTCTTTCTTATATTCCTCAAATATTATAGATCCTAAAGGGTCAGGTAATTTATTAAAATACCTCTCAACCACACCTCTATTATATCCTTGCTTGGCAGTGGTAGCATTATATAAATAATGCTGAGAGAATTCCTTTATACCTTTCCAACTTGTTAAAGTTAATTTTTCTATTTCTCTTAGTCGTTCATTTTGTAATGCAGTGAATCCTAATTCTGGGTCTTCTGCTATGATTATGCTTGATATAACATTAGCAAAGTTATTTGGATTACTTCCAGCTCTTTTTAGTTCTTCATAATTAACTGGATAAGTTTCTACCCATTGTTCCCATAGAACCTTTGCAGATTCTCCTAAAAATGTTTCAAGATAAGTTAACATGTCTTCTACCTTAGTGCCTATATTATGCTGGTTTTGTATATATTTTTGAACTATTAACCCTTTCCATATGCTAAGGATATTCGGCCAATCTATTCGGTCATGGGCTGCTAAATTCAATATTGCACCATCATTTCTAGTATTTTGAAATTGTACCGGTTTTTCAAAATTTCTTCTTTTGGTACCCATATATCTATATTGTTCAGGAATGTAAGATGGTTGGAAATCATCTTTTTCAGGTGGCCATTTTCTAGCTGACCTAGTTGATCTTTCTCTTTCACCTTCTCTCTTTACTGAAGTTTCACCATATGTACTTCTTTTTCTTTTACTATTTTCTACTTCCATGGCTTCCATTGCATTTTCTAAGTTATGTAAACCTACCTCGTCTAAGGAGTTTATAAAATCATTGTATTCTTCAGCCTCATCATATGTTTCATTTTCTATCCACATTTCTTTCATCAACTCTTCTTCTTCTTCTTCATACCTTTCAGTTAATAATTTATTATTTATATCCCATTGCTCTTCTTCACTTATACTTTTATCTTTCTGGCTTTGCTCAGTATTATTGTTTTTATTCTTCTTCTCTTTTTCTTCTGGTGTTACCTTATTATTTAACATGATTGAACTACTAGCGAATAATTTCTTCTCATTTTTTAATTTCTTTAATCTTGCAATTTCTCTAATGAAAAACAATTCCCTTTCTCTAATCTTAGGCCAGTCTTTCGTCATTGAGTTATTATACTCCCAATCTATATGTTTTAACTTGTCTTCACAATGTTTTATTTCATCATCTACTCCTGTCTTTTCCATGCATTCCGTTGAGGTGTTATTCCTATTATCACTTAATTCTGAGTCTGACATGAGCGATTCCGTGTCATCTAAGGATGCTGCTTTATAATTGGTGAACTTAATGCTACTAGTCCCTTCGCAATTTTGATAACTGATATAAGTTTCAGGTTGCTTTAATTCCTTCTTTTCTATTAAATCACCTATATTCCATTCTTCTCCTGCTCTTTCTTCAGAGCTTACTTTAAGAGGACTCATAAATTTAATACCTTTAGACTGCATGCTTTCAATTACATCATCTACATTTACTCTATATCTAGAACTACTTTTATTAGTAAGCCTTCCTATAAATTCTATGCTTACTAGCAAATTTGTTCCTTTAAAATCTTCATATCCTTTAGTCTGAAATCCAAAACTCATTTTGTCAATAAATTCTTTCACAGGCATCATTAGGTCTGGGGCTATATACGTTATTAATCTATTTTCATTCATATCTCCTTCCATAAATCCTAATGCTGCTTTAATCACGGATCCCCATCTTTTGTCTAATAAGGTTATTAAAACCTTTGCTCCTAACTTCTTTCTTGTCATTCCTTTGACTCCTAAGATATACATACCTTGATGGATATATTTATAACCACAATATTTAAGTTCATTTTCAATATTCCTACTTACAATTTTTAGATCTACTGGATGTGTTAATACACTTAGTTCTATTTCTCTGGATATTATATATAAACCACTCCTGCTTTCGAACATACCCATATGGTAAACCTGCTGTGGTTTTATTTTTCTTAGTGTATCCTTCTCATACCTTTCTAGGTCTCTTTGCAAGTCTATAACTTCTTCTAAATTAATGTCATCAGCATTGCTACATGACATTCTATGCCTTAATGCCAAGGGTTTTGAATCTTGTCTTACTAATTGGATATTTTTGTCTCTTCTAGTGAGGCTTTTAGATATGTCCATTTTTCTGAGTTGATATTTTTTGGTGATGCTAAAATTCCAGACGAGGCTAACACAATATCTTTGTTACCTTGTTCACTATTTAGTTTTCCTAAAATCTGAATTAATAATTGGATGATTGTGTTATTTTGCCTTATTATTATTTTGGAGTCTTCTTTTGGCGAATCGTGACCAGAGAACCCGATAGGAGGTGTTAGATATTTTGCTACTTTGCTTAATGCTTGGTTATATTCGGTCATGCAACTATGAGAGGATCAAAGTTTTTACCTCTTGCACTAACTTTTTAATTTCAGATATATCTTGTCTTGTGTCTATACTAGATAACAAGTCTTTATTTTTATTTAGACAAGGTCCTATACTTTTCCCAATAGACTGCACTTCTTCTTTAATATAATCGTTATTCTTACTAATTATGTTCTGTCTTGCTTTTGCTTCTTTAAGCTTATATAAAGCTATATCAATTTTATTATTCAACCCGGAGTACTTCTCTACGAGTTTTTGATATTCTTTAAATAAACTTTCAAATTTTGGATCTAAGCTATCTTGTCTTTTTCCCCAAGATATGAAGAAATTATATATCAAATCAACAACTATATTTAGTTGGCTATGCGTACTATGTCAAGTATGCTCTTCGGAAGGATTTATTCTGCACTTTATATCAATATTTTCTTTAGTTTTTATTATCTTACCTGTGCTAACTTCTAAATTTAGATACTTTAACCTTTCAATGATTAAACACTAGCTCTGATACCAATAATATACGGGACGTAAAAATACTAAAATAATACACGGAAAATACGAAAATTTAAATACTATAAAATATAAGATTACAAATTTTTACTTTTTATAAATTTATAAGCGTTAATATTGATATTTATATATTAATATTAGACTGTACGTATATACTGCAGGATCTTTTACAGGCTGGCGAGGCCAACAGACATGCGAGGGTGTGCGCAGTGGTGTAAAAGTCCTACTCGGTACTCACCGTATTTCTTACTATATTGCTTCAGGAGTAGCTAAGTTTATTTTCCTAGATATTTTTAATCAAATTTATATGGGTCGTTCTCTTATCGTCTTCCCAGGCAGTTCCACCCAGAGGGAACACTTCTCTACAGCTACAAGGTTCTCGTTCAGACGCCACGCATAAGGCTTTAACAGAGAACTACACGCAGAGGTTTCTCCTATAGGATCCCTAGCATAAGAAACCCATCCTATATAAACATGCTTAAAAAGAACAAGGGAAATACGAAACTACTTCATTTCCACAATATAGCTTACATACGGTTTTCCCTTTCGAGAAACCCCCGAAGGGCTTACACGAAGGTAAAGAAAATTAACTTACAACCTCTCCAAGCTTATGGTACAGGTGCCTTCAATATAGAGGCTTTTATTACAGGGAGAGGGTTACAAATACTACTAGTGAGCTGAGAGTCTGCTAACACTGGCTCTCTTCTCTGCTGGTTGCTAGATTGCTGGTGCTGGTATCTTTTTTCGTGTCCTCTCTTCGCTGCGAGTGTCTCAATTTATAGGCAAGAGATCAGCCTTCAAGTTCCTTCTCCTCTATTATTTGCCTCTTCTTTCTTCTTGGTTATCATGGACCTATTTTATAGACTTCCTAGGCTTTATAGGCCTTATAGCTTTTGTAGCCCTTCTTTATAGGTTCATGAGCACATGTTGGAAGCTGATGGAGGAATTTTGGTGCTGCCTCCATGTTGCCTTGGCTGCATATGAATGTGGCTTCATCTTCTTATCTTCACTTTGACAATCTTCTTGAACTTCATGATTGTGTCTTGAGAATTTTGCCTTCTCTTTGGATCTTTTGGCTTCTCTCTTGTATGTCTTCCTAGAGTATCACGACTTGATACATTTGGGCTGCATGCATGCTGGTGGAGATTATTTCATTGTTATTAACTAATTTTTTTTTTCGGGTATAGGTCCTCCACGCCCGAATAATTGATAGTAATATCAATTCAATTTTAATGTTGGGTCGGTCCTCCACGCCCGAATAATTGATAGCAATATCAATTCGAAGTTCTTATTTATATTTAATATTATCTACTGAATATATCATTGCTTATTTATTCAGGCTTTTGCCCATGTCCTGCAATATCCATATGATCTTCATCTGATAAATTGAAGTCATACTTTATCTCATATTCTTTCTTTATTTCTTCAAACTTTCTATTAAACTCTTCTCATAGTTCTTTCAAAATATCTTCTTTTAATTCTTATTTTATTAATTTCTTGACTTCTTGGAATTTTTCATCTATTTTCATATCTATATATTCAGAATCCATAGGATCCAATCCTTTTAAAAGGCATGATTTGTATGTTTGGTATTTTGGGGATTCTTCTTCCTTCATTAAAAATAACAATTCTTCTTTTACCTTTGATGAAGTTGATGCTTCACCCTTTGTATAATTTGGACTTGTTGGAGCAGAGGTACCTCCTCCTCTATACTTCTGGATGTATTGTTTTGCTTTTGGTTCTATATAATAATTCTCTCCTATCATTTCTCTTGAATATCTTAAAGCTTCATTGATATCATAGTATTTTCTCCATGATAAATCCATTTTTATTTTCCTTGCTTCCATTTTTGTTTTAGTATTTCTTCAAAAGTAAAATATATTCCTGGCTTATTTCCATCATATAGGACATATAATGCTATTAATTCTTCTGTCTTAATATTTGCTGACTTTGGTACCTTCTTGTTCATCATATTGAAATACTCTGCGAGACTATTTAGGATTGATAGCATATAACCCGTTTCTTCTTTTTTAACATTATGCTGAAACCAAAAATTGTCTAATATGCATTGCTGAATTTCGTCAATATAAATATGACCTTTAGGCTTGAATTTGAATGTATTCGGGGGAAATATTTTTAATGAATTATTTGAGCCAAAAGTGAAAACTTCGCTCCCATTGGGGAGTAACCCACGCTTCATTCCTGCAATATTGATGCACGAGAGAATATATCAGGTAAACAATTATCTTTTCCTTTAATATGCTCGAAAACAACTTTATATCCATTCCCTGTTATGATATCTTCAAATAGAACCCATCTTCTAGTGGAACTTTTCTTACTATTGATTTGGTTATAGTACCTACATATTGCTTCACAATCTGTCTGTACTGTAAATTCTTTAAATCCTAAATATAACCTAAATGCATTTATTGCATGGACTACTGCAAGGATTTCCCTATCAATAGTATTCACTGTTTTTAATTTATAACTTCCCGAGGCATATCTCCATATTTTCTCTTCTGCTTTTGGGGAATATTTATTAGGTTTTTGCTTTAATATAACACCCCATCCTACTTTGGATGCATCTGTTTCGATAATAAAATAGTTATCTTCTAATGGTAATTCTAAGGGTTTCAAATTTTTCACTTTTTCTTTTATAGCCTTAACTAATTTAATGTCTTCTGAATTGAAATATTTTTGTCCATTCTTTCCTAGTTTAGCATACAAAGGTCCAGCAAGCTTTGCTAGGTTGTCTATGTAATTCCTTGCATAATTTACAGTCCCTAAAAATTGTTGTATAACTTTTTATCATTCATGGTATCAGGGAATTGTAATATTTTCTTAGCAATATGTTCCTGCAAGTATATTTTTCCTTCTCCTATTTCATGTCCAAGAAAATTTATTTTCTCTTTGCAAATTTCCATTTTCTTTTTAGATAAGATTAAACCATTTTGTTCTACCTTTCGAAAGAAAACTTCAACGTGAGCAATATGCTCTTTATATGACTTAGAGAAGACTAGTAAGTCATCTACATATACTAATATAAAAGCTTGGTTCTCATTAAATATATTTTGCATCTTTCTTTGAAATAGTGCAGGTGCATTCTTTAATCCTAATGGCATAACTAGCCATTCATAATGACCTTGAGGACATGTAAATGCTGTCCAAGGAATAGATTCCTCGGCCATTTTTACTTGCCAAAATCCGGCCTTTAGATCAAACTTAGAAAATATTTGCTTCCT
Organism: Avena sativa; assembly: GCA_916181665.1. Taxonomy (NCBI): domain Eukaryota; kingdom Viridiplantae; phylum Streptophyta; class Magnoliopsida; order Poales; family Poaceae; genus Avena; species Avena sativa. Next base: position 580,118,086 of record OV702287.1, read on the forward strand.
TGTATTCTATTTATCCATTCTTGCTTATTTGGTATATTGTATGCATCATCTATGGTATTATCATTAAGTCTTTTGTAGTTTATAACCATTCTAGACTTGCCTCTAACTTCTTCAGCGTGATTTCTAACTATAAAGGCAGCTGAGCGATGAGGACTTCTACTTTCTCTAATTGCCTTTAATTTTAATAATTCTTCGATATGCATTTTAAATTCTTCTATATCTTTGGGAGTAGCTTCTATTGGTCCTGACTTGATTATATAATCAGGGTTTATAATATTTATTTTGCATACTATGGAATTCTTATCCCAATGTTTCATTGGTATTTCTCCAGTGATTTGAATATCCTCTAATCTTTGCACAATCTTGTCTATATCACTCTTAGATTTTATATCTCTATACCAATTCGGCGAGAATGATTGTAATCCTATACACTCAGTGCATGTATTTTCGATATGATATTCTTCTATGGTATTACTTGGTTCCTCTTTTTTGCAGTCTTCAGGTGGCTCTACCGTATATTCATCCTCTAGATTAGATATTTCTAAATTTTGTAAAGATTTTCTTTGTTTTCGTACCTCAGATATGTATGGAACGCTATCTTGATATGGAATGAATGTAACTCCTTCTTCATGTATAATAGTGGTTTGTAATGATTGTTGCAAAAATCTTAATCCTAGTATCATGTCATCACTTATTACCGACAGATCTCTTATTGTAATTTCATCTATTATATATTTTGTGCTGTTTATGTAGCTTTCAATATTATATGCCAATTGATTATGAATTTTTTTTATTCCAGACATGTCTGTGGATACTTCAACTTTATTATCGTCTATAGTTTTCACTATTTCAGGGCATCTCATAAAATACTTGTCATGGATGATATTTTTTGTGCACCCTGTATCTAATAGTGCTAAAATTTTATATGAAATATTTGGCTTTAATACTATTTTAATTGGTATTCTTATTCCTAACACTTCCTTGAATGGTAAACGTACTATATATTTACTTCCAAAACTAGTTATTGCATCTTTGAGCTGAATTAGCCTATCCCCCTTTTGCTCTCTTACTGTGACCATTTGATCTTTTAATTCTGTATTTTTGATAGTAATATCTTCTTGATCTATATTACCACTATTATTTTCTAGCTTATATTTTAGTTCCTCTAGTTCCGCTTCTAGCTTATTAATCCGAGTTTCTAAGTTTCTAACTCTACTAGATAATATTTGTTCTTCTGGCTCAATTTCTACTTCTTGTCTCCAACCTTGATCCTTTAATTTTAAACAAGAAGCACAAGCTTGCCTTGAACATATGCTACAAGTAAACCTATTTTCTTGACTCGGGTAGTATATACAAAAAGCACATTTTATATTATAATCACCTTTACCTCTAATCCAATCATGTTGACATTCTACCTGGTTCATCATTTCTACTTTTAACCCTGCAAATTCGTCTATTAAATCTATATCATCTTCACTTGAATCATCTTCTAAAATCTGATTTTCTACTTCATCGGTTTCTATGATTGAATATATTGACTCATCATCTTTTATTTCATCATCACATACTAATATATTCTCATTAACGCTATCTACAATTAGTACCCTTTCGTGCTCTTCTATTTTACTAGAATACCTTTTTTGGTCTTTATTAGGACATGTTCTACTTAGGTGGTCAGGTGAGTTGCATATAAAGCACCTACATGTACTATCATAAGTCTTTCTAGGATTATACCTTCTTACATTTCTCTTATGTAAAAACAGAGCTCTATTGTCTGACCTTCTTAGGAAATATCTTCTCTTTGTTCTATAATTTCTATTATCTCTTCGTTCAGGTTTATAATGTTTCTTACTCCTATTTCGTTCTTCTCCATATGATAATGGTATTTGGACTATGTTATTGCAGAAATTATAATCTGATTTCTTCATAGATCTTTGGGCTTGAATGCTCGTACATACCTTCCTTAGTTGTTTGAAAACAAATGTTATGGCTTGGGATATATTTATAATGGAACCTTCTGTTTCTTTCTTATATTCCTCAAATATTATAGATCCTAAAGGGTCAGGTAATTTATTAAAATACCTCTCAACCACACCTCTATTATATCCTTGCTTGGCAGTGGTAGCATTATATAAATAATGCTGAGAGAATTCCTTTATACCTTTCCAAATTGTTAAAGTTAATTTTTCTATTTCTCTTAGTCGTTCATTTTGTAATGCAGTGAATCCTAATTCTGGGTCTTCTGCTATGATTATGCTTGATATAACATTAGCAAAGTTATTTGGATTACTTCCAGCTCTTTTTAGTTCTTCATAATTAACTGGATAAGTTTCTACCCATTGTTCCCATAGAACCTTTGCAGATTCTCCTAAAAATGTTTCAAGATAAGTTAACATGTCTTCTACCTTAGTGCCTATATTATGCTGGTTTTGTATATATTTTTGAACTATTAACCCTTTCATATGCCAAGGATATTCGGCCAATCTATTGGGTCATGGGCTGCTAAATTCAATATTGCACCATCATTTCTAGTATTTTGAAATTGTACCGGTTTTTCAAAATTTCTTCTTTTGGTACCCATATATCTATATTGTTCAGGAATGTAAGATGGTTGGAAATCATCTTTTTCAGGTGGCCATTTTCCAGCTGACCTAGTTGATCTTTCTCTTTCACCTTCTCTCTTTACTGAAGTTTCACCATATGTACTTCTTTCTCTTTTACTATTTTCTACTTCCATGGCTTCCATTGCATTTTCTAAATTATGTAAACCTACCTCGTCTAAGGAGTTTATAAAATCATTGTATTCTTCAGCCTCATCATATGTTTCATTTTCTATCCACATCTCTTTCCTCAACTCTTCTTCTTCTTCATAACTTTCAGTTAATAATTTATTATTTGTATCCCATTGCTCTTCTTCATTTATACTTTTATCTTTCTGGCTTTGCTCAGTATTATTGATTTTATTCTTCTTCTCTTTTTCTTCTGGTGTTACCTTATTATTTAACATGATTGAACTACTAGCGAATAATTTCTTCTCATTTTTTAATTTCTTTAATCTTGCAATTTCTCTAATGAAAAACAATTCCCTTTCTCTAATCTATATGTTTTAACTTGTCTTCACAATGTTTTATTTCATCATCTACTCCTGTCTTTTCCATGCATTCCGTTGAGGTGTTATTCCTATTATCACTAAATTCTGAGTCTGACATGAGCGATTCTGTGTCATCTAAGGATGCTGCTTTATAATTGGTGAACCCAAAGCTACTAGTCCCTTCGCAATTTTGATAACTGATATAAGTTTCAGGTTGCTTTAATTCCTTCTTTTCTATTAAATCACCTATATTCCATTCTTCTCATGCTCTTTCTTCAGATCTTACTTTAAGAGGACTCATAAATTTAATACCTTTAGACTGCATGCTTTCAATTACATCATCTACATTTACTCTATATCTAGAACTACTTTTATTAGTAAGCCTTCCTATAAATTCTATGCTTACTAGCAAATTTGTTCCTTTAAAATCTTCAAATCCTTTAGTCTGAAATCCAAAACTCATTTTGTCAATAAATTCTTTCACAGGCATCATTAGGTCTGGGGCTATATACGTTATTAATCTATTTTTATTCATATCTCCTTCCATAAATCCTAATGCTGCTTTATCCACGGATCCCCATCTTTTGTCTAATAAGGTTATTAAAACCTTTGCTCCTAACTTCTTTCTTGTCATTCCTTTGACTCCTATGATATACATACCTTGATGGATATATTTATAACCACTATATTTAAGTTCATTTTCAATATTCCTACTTACAATTTTTAGATCTACTGGATGTGTTAATACACTTAGTTCTATTTCTCTGGATATTCTATATAAACCACTCCTGCTTTCGAACATACCCATATGGTAAACCTGCTGTGGTTTTATTTTTCTTAGCGTATCCTTCTGATACCTTTCTAGGTCTCTTTGCAAGTCTATAACTTCTTCTAAATTAATGTCATCAACATTGCTACATGACATTCTATGCCTTAATGCCAAGGGTTTTGAATCTTGTCTTACTAATTGGATATTTTTGTCTCTTCTAGTGAGGCTTTTAGATATGTCCATTTTTCTGAGTTGATATTTTTTGGTGATGCTAAAATTCCAGACGAGGCTAACACAATATCTTTGTTACCTTGTTCACTATTTAGTTTTCCTAAAATCTGAATTAATAATTGGATGATTGTGTTATTTTGCCTTATTATTATTTTGGAGTCTTCTTTTGGCGAATCGTGATCAGATAACCCGATAGGAGGTGTTAGATATTTTGCTACTTTGCTTAATGCTTGGTTATATTCGGTCATGCAACTATGAGAGGATCAAAGTTTTTACCTCTTGCACTAACTTTTTAATTTCAGATATATCTTGTCTTGTGTCTGTACTAGATAACAAGTCTTTATTTTTATTTAGACAAGGTCCTATACTTTTCTCAATAGACCGCACTTCTTCTTTAATATAATCGTTATTCTTACTAACTATGTTCTGTCTTGCTTTTGCTTCTTCAAGCTTATGTAAAGCTATATCAATTTTATTATTCAACCCGGAGTACTTCTCTACGAGTTTTTGATATTCTTTAAATAAACTTTCAAATTTTTGATCTAAGTTGTCTTGTCTTTTTCCCCAAGATATGAAGAAATTATATATCAAATCAACAACTATATTTAGTTGGCTATGCGTACTATGCCAACTATGCTCTTCGGAAGGATTTATTCTGCACTTTATATCAATATTTTCTTTAGTTTTTATTACCTTACCTGTGCTAACTTCTAAATTTAGATACTTTAACCTTTCAATGATTAAACACTAGCTCTGATACCAATAATATACGGGACGTAAAAATACTAAAATAATACACGGAAAATACGAAAATTTAAATACTATAAAATATAAGATTACAAATTTTTAGTTTTTATAAATTTATTAGCGTTAATATTGATATTTATATATTAATATTAGACTGTACGTATATACTGCAGGATCTTTTACAGGCTGGCGAGGCCAACAGACAAGCGAGGGTGTGCGCAGTGGTGTAAAAGTCCTACTCGGTACTCACCGTATTTCTTACTATATTGCTTCAGGAGTAGCTAAGTTTATTTCCCTAGATATTTTTAATCAAATTTATATGGGTCGTTCTCTTATCGTCTTCCCAGGCAGTTCCACCCAGAGGGAACACTTCTCTACGGCTATAAGGTTCTCGTTCAGACGCCACGCATAAGGCTTTAACAGAGAACTACACGCAGAGGTTTCTCCTATAGGATCCCTAGCATAAAAAACCCATCCCATATAAACATGCTTAAAAAGAATAAGGGAAATACGAAACTACTTCATTTCCACAATATAGCTTACATACGGTTTTCCTTTTCGGGAAACCCCCGAAGGGCTTACACGAAGGTAAAGAAAATTACCTTACAACCACTCCAAGCTTATGGTACAGGTGCCTTCAATATAGAGGATTTTATTACAGGGAGAGGGTTACAAATACTACTAGTGAGCTGAGAGTCTACTAACACTGGCTCTCTTCTCTGCTGGTTGCTGGATTGCTGGTGCTGGTATGTTTTTTCGTGTCCTCTCTTCGCTGCGAGTGTCTCAATTTATAGGCAAGAGATCAGCCTTCAAGTGCCTTCTCCTCTATTATTTTCCTCTTCTTTCTTCTTGGTTATCATGGACCTATTTTATAGACTTCCTAGCTTTATAGGCCTTATAGCTTTTGTAGCCCTTCTTTATAGGTTCATGAGCACATGTTGGAAGCTGATGGAGAAATTTTGGTGCTGCCTCCACGTTGCCTTGGCTGCATATGAATGTGGCTTCATCTTCTTATCTTCATAGTTAGTAAGAATAATGATTATATTAAAGAAGAAGTGCAGTCTATTGGGAAAAGTATAGGACCTTGTCTAAATAAAAATAAAGACTTGTTATCTAGTACAGACACAAGACAAGATATATCTGAAATCAAAAAGTTAGTGCAAGAGGTAAAAACTTTGATCCTCTCATAGTTGCATGACCGAATATAACCAAGCATTAAGCAAAGTAGCAAAATATCTAACACCTCCTATCGGGTTCTCTGATCACGATTCGCCAAAAGAAGACTCCAAAATAATAATAAGGCAAAATAACACAATCATCCAATTATTAATTCAGATTTTAGGAAAACTAAATAGTGAACAAGGTAACAAAGATATTGTGTTAGCCTCGTATGGAATTTTAGCATCACCAAAAAATATCAACTCAGAAAAATGGACATATCTAAAAGCCTCACTAGAAGAGACAAAAATATCCAATTAGTAAGACAAGATTCAAAACCCTTGGCATTAAGGCATAGAATGTCATGTAGCAATGCTGATGACATTAATTTAGAAGAAGTTATAGACTTGCAAAGAGACCTAGAAAGGTATCAGAAGGATACGCTAAGAAAAATAAAACCACAGCAGGTTTACCATATGGGTATGTTCGAAAGCAGGAGTGGTTTATATAGAATATCCAGAGAAATAGAACTAAGTGTATTAACACATCCAGTAGATCTAAAAATTGTAAGTAGGAATATTGAAAATGAACTTAAATATTGTGGTTATAAATATATCCATCAAGGTATGTATATCATAGGAGTCAAAGGAGTGACAAGAAAGAAGTTAGGAGCAAAGGTTTTAATAACCTTATTAGACAAAAGATGGGGATCCGTGGATAAAGCAGCATTAGGATTTATGGAAGGAGATATGAATGAAAATAGATTAATAACGTATATAGCCCCGGACCTAATGATGCCTGTGAAAGAATTTATTGACAAAATGAGTTTTGGATTTCAGACTAAAGGATATGAAGATTTTAAAGGAACAAATTTGCTAGTAAGCATAGAATTTATAGGAAGGCTTACTAATAAAAGTAGTTCTAGATATAGAGTAAATGTAGATGATGTAATTGAAAGCATGCAGTCTAAAGGTATTAAATTTATGAGTCCTCTTAAAGTAAGCTCTGAAGAAAGAGCAGGAGAAGAATGGAATATAGGTGATTTAATAGAAAAGAAGGAATTAAAGAAACCTAAAACTTATATCAGTTATCATAATTGCGAAGGGACTAGTAGCATTAGGTTCACCAATTATAAAGCAGCATCCTTAGATGACACGGAATCGCTCATGTCAGACTCAGAATTTAGTGATAATAGGAATAACACCTCAACGGAATGCATGGAAAAGACAGGAGTAGATGATGAAATAAAACATTGTGAAGACAAGTTAAAACATATAGATTGGGAGTATAATAACTCAATGACGAAAGACTGGCCTAAGATTAGAGAAAGGGAATTGTTTTTCATTAGAGAAATTGCAAGATTAAAGAGATTAAAAAATGAGAAGAAATTATTCGCTAGTAGTTCAATCATGTTAAATAATAAGGTAACACCAGAAGAAAAAGAGAAGAAGAATAAAAACAATAATACTGAGCAAAGCCAGAAAGATAAAAGTATAAATGAAGAAGAGCAATGGGATATAAATAATAAATTATTAACTGAAAGTTATGAAGAAGAAGAAGAGTTGATGAAAGAGATGTGGATAGAAAATGAAACATATGATGAGGCTGAAGAATACAATGATTTTATAAACTCCTTAGACGAGGTAGGTTTACATAATTTAGAAAATGCAATGGAAGCCATGGAAGTAGAAAATAGTAAAAGAAAAAGAAGTACATATGGTGAAACTTCAGTAAAGAGAGAAGGTGAAAGAGAAAGATCAACTAGGTCAGCTGGAAAATGGCCACCTGAAAAAGATGATTTCCAACCATCTTACATTCCTGAACAATATAGATATATGGGTACCAAAAGAAGAAATTTTGAAAAACCGGTAGAATTTCAAAATACTAGAAATGATGGTGCAATATTGAATTTAGCAGCCCATGACCCAATAGATTGGCCGAATATCCTTAGCATATGGAAAGGGTTAATAGTTCAAAAATATATACAAAACTAGCATAATATAGGCACTAAGGTAGAAGACATGTTAACTTATCTTGAAACATTTTTAGGAGAATCTGCAAAGGTTCTATGGGAACAATGGGTAGAAACTTATCCAGTTAATTATGAAGAACTAAAAAGAGCTGGAAGTAATCCAAATAACTTTGCTAATGTTATATCAAGCATAATCATAGCAGAAGACCCATAATTAGGATTCACTGCATTACAAAATGAACGACTAAGATAAATAGAAAAATTAACTTTAACAAGTTGGAAAGGTATAAAGGAATTCTCTCAGCATTATTTATATAATGCTACCACTGCCAAGCAAGGATATAATAGAGGTGTGGTTGAGAGGTATTTTAATAAATTACCCGACCCTTTAGGATCTATAATATTTGAGGAATATAAGAAAGAAACAGAAGGTTCCATTATAAATATATCCCAAGCCATAACATTTGTTTTCAAACAACTAAGGAAGGTATGTACGAGCATTCAAGCCCAAAGATCTATGAAGAAATCAGATTATAATTTCTGCAATAACATAGTCCAAATACCATTATCATATGGAGAAGAACGACATAGGAGTAAGAAACATTATAAACCTGAACGAAGAGATAATAGAAATTATAGAACAAAGAGAAGATATTTCCTAAGAAGGTCAGACAATAGAGCTCCGTTTTTACATAAGAGAAATGGAAGAAGGTATAATCCTAGAAAGACTTATGATAGTACATGTAGGTGCTCTATATGCAACTCACCTGACCTCATAAGTAAAACATGTCCTAATAAAGACCAAAAAAGGTATTCTAGTAAAATAGAAGAGCAAGAAAGGGTACTAATTGTAGATAGCGTTAATGAGAATATATTAGTATGTGATGATGAAATAAAAGATGCTGAGTCAATATATTCAATCATAGAAACCGATGAAGTAGAAAATCAGATTTTAGAAGATGATTCAAGTGAAGATGATATAGATTTAATAGACGAATTTGCAGGGTTAAAAGTAGAAATGATGAACCAGGTAGAATGTCAACATGATTGGATTAGAGGTAAAGGTGATTATAATATAAAATGTGCTTTTTGTATATACTATCCGAGTCAAGAAAATAGGTTTACTTGTAGCATATGTTCAAGGCAAGCTTGTGCTTCTTGTTTAAAATTAAAGAATCAAGGTTGGAGACAAGAAGTAGAAATTGAGCCAGAAGAACAAATATTATCTAGTAGAGTTAGAAACATAGAAAATCGGATTAATAAGCTAGAAGCGGAACTAGAGGAACTAAAATATAAGCTAGAAAATAATAGTGGTAATATAGATCAAGAAGATATTACTATCAAAAATACAGAATTAAAAGATCAAATGGTCACAGTAAGAGAGCAAAAGGGGGATAGGCTAATTCAGCTCAAAGATGCAATAACTAGTTTTCGAAGTAAATATATAGTACGTTTACCATTCAAGGAAGTGTTAGGAATAAGAATACCAGTTAAAATAGTATTAAAGCCAAATATTTCATATAAAATTTTAGCACTATTAGATACAGGGTGCACAAAAAATATCATCCATGACAAGTTTTTTATGAGATGCCCTAAAATAGTGAAAACTATAGACGATAATAAAGCTGAAGTATCCACAGACATGTCTGGAATAAAGAAAATTCATAATCAATTGGCATATAATATTGAAAGCTACATAAACGACACAAAATATATAATAGATGAAATTACAATAAGAGATTTGTTGGTAATAAGTGATGACATGATACTAGGATTAAGATTTTTGCAACAATCATTACAAACCACTATTATACATGAAGAAGGAGTTACATTCATTCCATATCAAGATAGTGTTCCATACATATCTGAGGTACGAAAACAAAGAAAATCTTTACAAAATGTAGAAATATCTAATCTAGAGGATGAATATAGGGTAGAGCCACCTGAAGACTGCAAAAAAGAGGAACCAAGTAATACCATAGAAGAATATCATATAGAAAATACATGCACCGAGTGTATAGGATTACAATCATTCTCGCCGAATTGGTATAGAGATATAAAATCTAAGAGTGATATAGACAAGATTGTGCAAAGATTAGAAGATATTCAAATCATTGGAGAAATACCAATGAAACATTGGGATAAGAATTCCATAGTATGCAAAATAAATATTATAAACCCTGATTATATAATCAAGTCAGGACCAATAGAAGCTACTCCCAAAGATATAGAAGAATTTAAAATGCATATCGAAGAATTATTAAAATTAAAGGCAATTAGAGAAAGTAGAAGTCCTCGTCGCTCAGCTGCCTTTATAGTTAGAAATCACGCTGAAGAAGTTAGAGGCAAGTCTAGAATGGTTATAAACTACAAAAGACTTAATGATAATACCATAGATGATGCATACAATATACCAAATAAGCAAGAATGGATAAATAGAATACAAGGAAGCAAATATTTTTCTAAGTTTGATCTAAAGGCCGGATTTTGGCAAGTAAAAATGGCCGAGGAATCTATTCCTTGGACAGCATTTACATGTCCTCAAGGTCATTATGAATGGCTAGTTATGCCATTAGGATTAAAGAATGCACCTGCACTATTTCAAAGAAAGATGCAAAATATATTTAATGAGAACCAAGCTTTTATATTAGTATATGTAGATGACTTACTAGTATTCTCTAAGTCATATAAAGAGCATATTTCTCACCTTGAAGTTTTCTTTCGAAAGGTAGAACAAAATGGTTTAATCTTATCTAAAAAGAAAATGGAAATTTGCAAAGAGAAAATAAATTTTCTTGGACATGAAATAGGAGAAGGAAAAATATACTTGCAGGAACATATTGCTAAGAAAATATTACAATTCCCTGATACCATGAATGATAAAAAAGTTTTACAACAATTTTTAGGGATTGTAAATTATGCAAGGAATTACATAGACAACCTAGCAAAGCTTGCTGGACCTTTGTATGCTAAACTAAGAAAGAATGGACAAAAATATTTCAATTCAGAAGACATTAAATTAGCTAAGGCTATAAAAGAAAAGGTGAAAAATTTGAAACCCTTAGAATTACCATTAGAAGATAACTATTTTATTATCGAAACAGATGCATCCAAAGTAGGATGGGGTGCTATATTAAAGAAAAAACCTAATAAATATTCCCCAAAAGCAGAAGAGAAAATATGCAGATATGCCTCGGGAAGTTATAAATTAAAAACAGTGAATAATATTGATAGGGAAATCCTTGCAGTAGTCCATGCAATAAATGCATTTAGGTTATATTTAGGATTTAAAGAATTTACAGTACGGACAGATTGTGAAGCAATATGTAGGTACTATAACCAAATCAATAGTAAGAAAAGTTCCACTAGAAGATGGGTTCTATTTGAAGATATCATAACAGGGAATGGATATAAAGTTGTTTTCGAGCATATTAAAGGAAAAGATAATTGTTTACCTGATATATTCTTTCGTGCATCAATATTGCAGGAATGAAGCGTGGGTTACTCCCCAACGGGAGCGAAGTTTTCACTTTTGGCTCAAATAATTCATTAAAAATATTTCCCCCGAATACATTCAAATTCAAGCCTAAAGGTCATATTTATATTGACGAAATTCAGCAATGCATATTAGACAATTTCTAGTTTCAGCATAATGTTAAAAAAGAAGAAACGGGTTATATGCTATCAATCATAAATAGTCTCGTAGAGTATTTCAATATGATGAACAAGAAGGTACCAAAGTCAGCAAATATTAAGACAGAAGAATTAATAGCATTATATGTCCTATATGATGGAAATAAGCCAGGAATATATTTTACTTTTGAAGAAATACTAAAACAAAAACTGGAAGCAAGGAAAATAAAAATGGATTTATCATGGAGAAAATACTATGATATTAATGAAGCTTTAAGATATGAAAGAGAAATGATAGGAGAGAATTATTATATAGAACCAAAAGCAAAAGAATACATCCAGAAGTATAGAGGAGGAGGTACCTCTGCTCCAACAAGTCCAAATTATACAAAGGGTGAAGCATCAACTTCATCAAAGGTAAAAGAAGAATTGTTATTTTTAATGAAGGAAGAAGAATCCCCAAAATACCAAACATACAAATCATGCCTTTTAAAAGGATTGGATCCTCTGGATTCTGAATATATAGATATGAAAATAGATGAAAAATTCCAAGAAGTCAAGAAATTAATAAAAGAAGAATTAAAAGAAGATATTTTGAAAGAACTACGAGAAGAGTTTAATAGAAAGTTTGAAGAAAGAAAGAAAGAATATGAGATAAAGTATGACTTCAATTTATCAGATGAAGATCATATGGATATTGCAGGACATGGGCAAAAGCCTGAATAAATAAGCAATGATATATTCAGTTGATAATATTAAATATAAATAAGAACTTCGAATTGATATTGCTATCAATTTTTCGGGCGCGGAGGACCGACCCAAGCATAAAATTGAATTGATATTACTATCAATTATTCGGGCGTGGAGGACCTATACCCCCGAAAAAAAAATTAGTTAATAACAATGAAATAATCTCCACCAGCATGCATGCAGCCCAAATGTATCAAGTCGTGATACTCTAGGAAGACATACAAGAGAGAAGCCAAAAGATCCAAAGAGAAGGCAAAATTCTCAAGACACAATCATGAAGTTCAAGAAGATTGTCAAAGTGAAGATAAGAAGATGAAGCCACATTCATATGCAGCCAAGGCAACGTGGAGGTAGCACCAAAATTCCTCCATCAGCTTCCAACATGTGCTCATGAACCTATAAAGAAGGGCTACAAAAGCTATAAGACCTATAAAGCCTAGGAAGTCTATAAAATAGGTCCATGATAACCAAGAAGAAAGAAGAGGCAAATAATAGAGGAGAAGGCACTTGAAGGCTGATCTCTTGCCTATAAATTGAGACACTCGCAGCGAAGAGAGGACACGAAAAGAGATACCAGCACCAGCAATCCAGCAACCAGCAGAGAAGAGAGCCAGTGTTAGCAGACTCTCAGCTCACTAGTAGTATTTGTAACCCTCTCCCTGTAATAAAAGCCTCTATATTGAAGGCACCTATACCATAAGCTTGGAGAGGTTGTAAGGTAATTTTCTTTACCTTCGTGTAAGCCCTTCGGGGGTTTCCCGAAAGGGAAAACCGTATGTAAGCTATATTATGGAAATGAAGTAGTTTCGTATTTCCCTTGTTCTTTTTAAGCATGTTTATATGGGATGGGTTTCTTATGCTAGGGATCCTATAGGAGAAACCTCTGCGTGTAGTTCTCTGTTAAAACCTTATGCGTGGCGTCTGAACGAGAACCTTGTAGCCGTAGAGAAGTGTTCTCTCTGGGTGGAACTGTCTGGGAAGACGATAAGAGAACGGCCCATATAAATTTGATTAAAAATACCTAGAGAAATAAACTTAGCTACTCCTGAAGCAATATAGTAAGAAATACGGTGAGTACCGAGTAGGACTTTTACACCACTGCGCACACCCTCGCTTGTCTGTTGGCCTCGCCAGCCTGTAAAAGATCCTGAAGTATATACGTACAGTCTAATATTAATATATAAATATCAATATTAACGCTAATAAATTTATAAAAACTAAAAATTTGTAATCTTATATTTTATAGTATTTATATTTTTGTATTTTCCGTGTATTATTTTAGTATTTTTACGTCCCGTATATTATTGGTATCAGAGCTCTGATACCAATACCCGAAAAAAAAGATACCAATTTCCGTATATTAAAGTATCTAAATTATTCGGGCGTGGAGGACCTATACCCGAAAAAATTAGTTAATAACAATGAAATAATCTCCACCAGCATGCATGCAGCCCAAATGTATCAAGTCGTGATACTCTAGGAAGACATACAAGAGAGAAGCCAAAAGATCCAAAGAGAAGGCAAAATTCTCAAGACACAATCATGAAGTTCAAGAAGATTGTCAAAGTGAAGATAAGAAGATGAAGCCACATTCATATGCAGCCAAGGCAACGTGGAGGCAGCACCAAAATTCCTCCATCAGCTTCCAACATGTGCTCATGAACCTATAAAGAAGGACTACAAAAGCTATAAGGCCTATAAAGCCTAGGAAGTCTATAAAATAGGTCCATGATAACCAAGAAGAAAGAAGAGGCAAATAATAGAGGAGAAGGCACTTGAAGGATGATCTCTTGCCTATAAATTGAGACACTCGCAGCGAAGAGAGGACACGAAAAAAAGATACCAGCACCAGCAATCCAGCAACCAGCAGAGAAGAGAGCCAGTGTTAGCAGACTCTTAGCTCACTAGTAGTATTTGTAACCCTCTCCTTGTAATAAAAGCCTCTATATTGAAGGCACCTGTACCATAAGCTTTGAGAGGTTGTAAGGTAATTTTCTTTACCTTCGTGTAAGCCCTTCGGGGGTTTTCCGAAAGGGAAAACCATATGTAAGCTATATTGTGGAAATGAAGTAGTTTCGTATTTCCCTTGTTCTTTTTAAGCATGTTTATATGGGATGGGTTTCTAATGCTAGGGATCCTATAGGAGAAACCTCTGCGTGTAGTTCTCTGTTAAAGCCTTATGCGTGGCGTCTGAACGAGAACCTTGTAGCCGTAGAGAAGTGTTCCCTCTGGGTGGAACTGCCTGGGAAGACGAAAAGAGAATGACCCATATAAATTGGATTAAAAATATCTAGGGAAATAAACTTAGCTACTCCTAAAGCAATATAGTAAGAAATACGGTGAGTACCGAGTAGGACTTTTACACCACTGCGCACACCCTCGCTTGTCTGTTGGCCTCGCCAGCCTGTAAAAGATCCTACAGTATATACGTACAGTCTAATATTAATATATAAATATCAATATTAACGCTAATAAATTTATAAAAACTAAAAAATTGTAATCTTATATTTTATAGTATTTAAATTTTCGTATTTTCCGTGTATTATTTTAGTATTTTTACGTCCCATATATTATTGGTATCAGAGCTAGTGTTTAATCATTGAAAGGTTAAAGTATCTAAATTTAGAAGTTAGCACAGGTAAGGTAATAAAAACTAAAGAAAATATTGATATAAAGTGCAGAATAAATCCTTCCGAAGAGCATACTTGGCATAGTACGCATAGCCAACTAAATATAGTTGTTGATTTGATATATAATTTCTTCATATCTTGGGGAAAAAGACAAGACAGCTTAGATCAAAAATTTGAAAGTTTATTTAAAGAATATCAAAAACTCGTAGAGAAGTACTCCGGGTTGAATAATAAAATTGATATAGCTTTACATAAGCTTGAAGAAGCAAAAGCAAGACAGAACATAGTTAGTAAGAATAACGATTATATTAAAGAAGAAGTGCAGTCTATTGGGAAAAGTATAGGACCTTGTCTAAATAAAAATAAAGACTTGTTATCTAGTACAGACACAAGACAAGATATATCTAAAATTAAAAAGTTAGTGCAAGAGGTAAAAGCTTTGATCCTCTCATAGTTGCATGACCGAATATAACCAAGCATTAAGCGAAGTAGCAAAATATCTAACACCTCCTATCGGGTTCTCTGATCACGATTCGCCAAAAGAAGACTCCAAAATAATAATAAGGCAAAATAACACAATCATCCAATTATTAATTCAGATTTTAGGAAAACTAAATAAGTGAACAAGGTAACAAACATATTGTGTTAGCCTCGTCTGGAATTTTAGCATCACCAAAAAATATCAACTCAGAAAAATGGACATATCTAAAAGCCTCACTAGAAGAGACAAAAATATCCAATTAGTAAGACAAGATTCAAAACCCTTGGCATTAAGGCATAGAATGTCATGTAGCAATGTTGATGACATTAATTTAGAAGAAGTTATAGACTTGCAAAGAGACCTAGAAAGGTATCAGAAGGATACGCTAAGAAAAATGAAACCATAGCAGGTTTACCATATGGGTATGTTCGAAAGCAGGAGTGGTTTATATAGAATATCCAGAGAAATAGAACTAAGTGTATTAACACATCCAGTAGATCTAAAAATTGTAAGTAGGAATATTGAAAATGAACTTAAATATTGTGGTTATAAATATATCCATCAAGGTATGTATATCATAGGAGTCAAAGGAGTGACAAGAAAGAAGTTAGGAGCAAAGGTTTTAATAACCTTATTAGACAAAAGATGGGGATCCGTGGATAAAGCAGCATTAGGATTTATGGAAGGAGATTTGAATGAAAATAGATTAATAACGTATATAGCCCCAGACCTAATGATGCCTGTGAAAGAATTTATTGACAAAATGAGTTTTGGATTTCACACTAAAGGATATGAAGATTTTAAAGGAACAAATTTGCTAGTAAGCATAGAATTTATAGGAAGGCTTACTAGTAAAAGTAGTTCTAGATATAGAGTAAATGTAGATGATGTAATTGAAAGCATGCAGTCTAAAGGTATTAAATTTATGAGTCCTCTTAAAGTAAGCTCTGGAGAAAGAGCAGGAGAAGAATGGAATATAGGTGATTTAATAGAAAAGAAGGAATTAAAGCAACCTGAAACTTATATCAGTTATCAAAATTGCGAAGGGACTAGTAGCATTAGGTTTACCAATTATAAAGCAGCATCCTTAGATGACACGGAATCGCTCATGTCAGACTCAGAATTTAGTGATAATAGGAATAACACCTCAACGGAATGCATGGAAAAGACAGGAGTAGATGATGAAATAAAACATTGTGAAGACAAGTTAAAACATATAGATTGGGAGTATAATAACTCAATGACGAAAGACTGGCCTAAGATTAGAGAAAGGGAATTGTTTTTCATTAGAGAAATTGCAAGATTAAAGAAATTAAAAAATGAGAAGAAATTATTCGCTAGTAGTTCAATCATGTTAAATAATAAGGTAACACCAGAAGAAAAAGAGAAGAAGAATAAAAACAATGATAATGAACAAAGCCAGAAATATAAAACTATAAGTGAAGAAGAGCAATGGGATATAAATAATAAATTATTAACTGAAAGTTATGAAGAAGAAGAAGAGTTGATGAAAGAAATGTGGATAGAAAATGAAACATATGATGAGGCTGAAGAATGCAATGATTTTATAAACTCCTTAGACGAGGTAGGTTTACATAATTTAGAAAATGCAATGGAAGCCATGGAAGTAGAAAATAGTAAAAGAAAAAGAAGTACATATGGTGAAACTTCAGTAAAGAGAGAAGGTGAAAGAGAAAGATCAACTAGGTCAGCTGGAAAATGGCCACCTGAAAAAGATGATTTCCAACCATCTTACATTCCTGAACAATATAGATATATGGGTACCAAAAGAAGAAATTTTGAAAAACTGGTACAATTTCAAAATACTAGAAATGATGGTGCAATATTGAATTTAGCAGCCCATGACCCAATAGATTGGCCGAATATCCTTAGCATATGGAAAGGGTTAATAGTTCAAAAATATATACAAAACCAGCATAATATAGGCACTAAGGTAGAAGACATGTTAACTTATCTTGAAACATTTTTAGGAGAATCTGCAAAGGTTCTATGGGAACAATGGGTAGAAACTTATCCAGTTAATTATGAAGAACTAAAAAGAGCTGGAAGTAATCCAAATAACTTTGTTAATGTTATATCAAGCATAATCATAGCAGAAGACCCAGAATTAGGATTCACTGCATTACAAAATGAACGACTAAGAGAGATAGAAAAATTAACTTTAACAAGTTGGAAAGGTATAAAGGAATTCTCTCAGCATTATTTATATAATGCTACCACTGCCAAGCAAGGATATAATAGAGGTGTGGTTGAGAGGTATTTTAATAAATTACCTGACCCTTTAGGATCTATAATATTTGAGGAATATAAGAAAGAAACAGAAGGTTCCATTATAAATATATCCCAAGCCATAACATTTGTTTTCAAACAACTAAGGAAGGTATGTACGAGCATTCAAGCCCAAATATCTATGAATAAATCAGATTATAATTTCAGCAATAACATAGTCCAAATACCATTATCATATGGAGAAGAACGACATAGGAGTAAGAAACATTATAAACCTGAACAAAGAGATAATAGAAATTATAGAACAAAGAGAAGATATTTCCTAAGAAGGTCAGACAATAGAGCTCTGTTTTTACATAAGAGAAATATAAGAAGGTATAATCCTAGAAAGACTTATGATAGTACATGTAGGTGCTCTATATGCAACTCACCTGACCACCTAAGTAAAACATGTCCTAATAAAGACCAAAAAAGGTATTCTAGTAAAATAGAAGAGCAAGAAAGGGTACTAATTGTAGATAGCGTTAATGAGAATATATTAGTATGTGATGATGAAATAAAAGATGATGAGTCAATATATTCAATCATAGAAACCGATGAAGTAGAAAATCAGATTTTAGAAGATGATTCAAGTGAAGATGATATAGATTTAATAGACGAATTTGCAGGGTTAAAAGTAGAAATGATGAACCAGGTAGAATGTCAACATGATTGGATTAGAGGTAAATGTGATTATAATATAAAATGTGCTTTTTGTATATACTACCCGAGTCAAGAAAATAGGTTTACTTGTAGCATATGTTCAAGGCAAGCTTGTGCTTCTTGTTTAAAATTAAAGAATCAAGGTTGGAGACAAGAAGTAGAAATTGAGCCAGAAGAACAAATATTATCTAGTAGAGTTAGAAACTTAGAAAATCGGATTAATAAGATAGAAGCGGAACTAGAGGAACTAAAATATAAGCTAGAAAATAATAGTGGTAATATAGATCAAGAAGATATTACTATCAAAAATACAGAATTAAAAGATCAAATGGTCACAGTAAGAGAGCAAAAGGGGGATAGGCTAATTCAGCTCAAAGATGCCATAACTAGTTTTGGAAGTAAATATATAGTACGTTTACCATTCAAGGAAGTGTTAGGAATAAGAATACCAGTTAAAATAGTATTAAAGCCAAATATTTCATATAAAATTTTAGCACTATTAGATACAGGGTGCACAAAAAATATCATCCATGACAAGTATTTTATGAGATGCCCTGAAATAGTGAAAACTATAGACGATAATAAAGCTGAAGTATCCACAGACATGTCTGGAATAAAGAAAATTCATAATCAATTGGCATATAATATTGAAAGCTACATAAACGGCACAAAATATATAATAGATGAAATTACAATAAGAGATCTGTCAGTAATAAGTGATGACATGATACTAGGATTAAGATTTTTGCAACAATCATTACAAACCACTATTATACATGAAGAAGGAGTTACATTCATTCCATATCAAGATAGTGTTCCATACATATCTGAGTTACGAAAACAAAGAAAATCTTTACAAAATGTAGAAATATCTAATCTAGAGGATGAATATAAGGTAGAGCCACCTGAAGACTGCAAAAAAGAGGAACCAAGTAATACCATAGAAGAATATCATATAGAAAATACATGCACCGAGTGTATAGGATTACAATCATTCTCGCCGAATTGGTATAGAGATATAAAATCTAAGAGTGATATAGACAAGATTGTGCAAAGATTAGAGGATATTCAAATCATTGGAGAAATACCAATGAAACATTGGGATAAGAATTCCATAGTATGCAAAATAAATATTATAAACCCTGATTATATAATCAAGTCAGGACCAATAGAAGCTACTCCCAAAGAAAAATGGTTATAAACTCATCGCTCAGCTGCCTTTATAGTTAGTCTTCCTAGAGTATCACGACTTGATACATTTGGGCTGCATGCATGCTGGTGGAGATTATTTCATTGTTATTAACTAATTTTTTTTCGGGTATAGGTCCTCCACGCCCGAATAATTGATAGTAATATCAATTCAATTTTATGCTTGGGTCGGTCCTCCGCGCCCGAATAATTGATAGTAATATCAATTCGAAGTTCTTATTTATATTTAATATTATCTACTAAATATATCATTGCTTATTTATTCAGGCTTTTGCCCATGTCCTCCAATATCCATATGATCTTCATCTGATAAATTGAAGTCATACTTTATCTCATATTCTTTCTTTATTTCTTCAAACTTTCTATTAAACTCTTCTCGTAGTTCTTTCAAAATATCTTCTTTTAATTCTTCTTTTATTAATTTCTTGACTTCTTGGAATTTTTCATCTATTTTCATATCTATATATTCAGAATCCAGAGGATCCAATCCTTTTAAAAGGCATGATTTGTATGTTTGGTATTTTGGGGATTCTTCTTCCTTCATTAAAAATAACAATTCTTCTTTTACCTTTGATGAAGTTGATGCTTCACCCTTTGTATAATTTGGACTTGTTGGAGCAGAGGTACCTCCTCCTCTATACTTTTGGATGTCTTCTTTTGCTTTTGGTCCTATATAATAATTCTCTCCTATCATTTCTCTTGCATATCTTAAAGCTTCACTGATATCATAGTATTTTCTCCATGATAAATCCATTTTTATTTTCCTTGCTTCCAGTTTTTGTTTTAGTATTTCTTCAAAAGTAAAATATATTCCTGGCTTATTTCCATCATATAGGACATATAATGCTATTAATTCTTCTATCTTAATATTTGCTGACTTCGGTACCTTCTTGTTCATCATATTGAAATACTCTGCGAGACTATTTAGGATTGATAGCATATAACCCGTTTCTTCTTTTTTAACATTATGCTGAAACCAGAAATTGTCTAATATGCATTGCTGAATTTCGTCAATATAAATATGACCTTTAGGCTTGAATTTGAATGTATTCAGGGGAAATATTTTTAATGAATTATTTGAGCCAAAAGTGAAAACTTCGCTCCCATTGGGGAGTAACCCACGCTTCATTCCTGCAATATTGATGCACGAGAGAATATATCAGGTAAACAATTACCTTTTCCTTTAATATGCTCGAAAACAACTTTATATCCATTCCCTGTTATGATATCTTCAAATAGAACCCATCTTCTAGTGGAACTTTTCTTACTATTGATTTGGTTATAGTACCTACATATTGCTTCACAATCTGTCCGTACTGTAAATTCTTTAAATCCTAAATATAACCTAAATGCATTTATTGCATGGACTACTGCAAGGATTTCCCTATCAATATTATTCACTGTTTTTAATTTATAACTTCCCGAGGCATATCTGCATATTTTCTCTTCTGCTTTTGGGGAATATTTATTAGGTTTTTGCTTTAATATAGCACCCCATCCTACTTTGGATGCATCTGTTTCGATAATAAAATAGTTATCTTCTAATGGTAATTCTAAGGGTTTCAAATTTTTCACTTTTTCTTTTATAGCCTTAACTAATTTAATGTCTTCTGAATTGAAATATTTTTGTCCATTCTTTCTTAGTTTAGCATACAAAGGTCCAGCAAGCTTTGCTAGGTTGTCTATGTAATTCCTTGCATAATTTACAATCCCTAAAAATTGTTGTAAAACTTTTTTATCATTCATGGTATCAGGGAATTGTAATATTTTCTTAGCAATATGTTCCTGCAAGTATATTTTTCCTTCTCCTATTTCATGTCCAAGAAAATTTATTTTCTCTTTGCAAATTTCCATTTTCTTTTTAGATAAGATTAAACCATTTTGTTCTACCTTTCGAAAGAAAACTTCAAGGTGAGCAATATGCTCTTTATATGACTTAGAGAAGACTAGTAAGTCATCTACATATACTAATATAAAAGCTTGGTTCTCATTAAATATATTTTGCATCTTTCTTTGAAATAGTGCAGGTGCATTCTTTAATCCTAATGGCATAACTAGCCATTCATAATGACCTTGAGGACATGTAAATGCTGTCCAAGGAATAGATTCCTCGGCCATTTTTACTTGCCAAAATCCGGCCTTTAGATCAAACTTAGAAAAATATTTGCTTCCTTGTATTCTATTTATCCATTCTTGCTTATTTGGTATATTGTATGCATCATCTATGGTATTATCATTAAGTCTTTTGTAGTTTATAACCATTCTAGACTTGCCTCTAACTTCTTCAGCGTGATTTCTAACTATAAAGGCAGCTGAGCGATGAGGACTTCTACTTTCTCTAATTTCCTTTAATTTTAATAATTCTTCGATATGCATTTTAAATTCTTCTATATCTTTGGGAGTAGCTTCTATTGGTCCGGACTTGATTTTATAATCAGGGTTTATAATATTTATTTTGCATACTATGGAATTCTTATCCCAATGTTTCATTGGTATTTCTCCAATGATTTGAATATCCTCTAATCTTTGCACAATCTTGTCTATATCACTCTTAGATTTTATATCTCTATACCAATTCGGCGAGAATGATTGTAATCCTATACACTCGGTGCATGTATTTTCTATATGATATTCTTCTATGGTATTACTTGGTTCCTCTTTTTTGCAGTCTTCAGGTGGCTCTACCTTATATTCATCCTCTAGATTAGATATTTCTACATTTTGTAAAGATTTTCTTTGTTTTCGTACCTCAGATATGTATGGAACACTATCTTGATATGGAATGAATGTAACTCCTTCATGTATAATAGTGGTTTGTAATGATTGTTGCAAAAATCTTAATCCTAGTATCATGTCATCACTTATTACCGACAGATCTCTTATTGTAATTTCATCTATTATATATTTTGTGCCGTTTATGTAGCTTTCAATATTATATGCCAATTGATTATGAATTTTCTTTATTCCAGACATGTCTGTGGATACTTCAGCTTTATTATCGTCTATAGTTTTCACTATTTCAGGGCATCTCATAAAATACTTGTCATGGATGATATTTTTTGTGCACCCTGTATCTAATAGTGCTAAAATTTTATATGAAATATTTGGCTTTAATACTATTTTAACTGGTATTCTTATTCCTAACACTTCCTTGAATGGTAAACGTACTATATATTTACTTCCAAAACTAGTTATTGCATCTTTGAGCTGAATTAGCCTATCCCCCTTTTGCTCTCTTACTGTGACCATTTGATCTTTTAATTCTGTATTTTTGATAGTAATATCTTCTTGATCTATATTACCACTATTATTTTCTAGCTTATATTTTAGTTCCTCTAGTTCCGCTTCTAGCTTATTAATCCGATTTTCTAAGTTTCTAACTCTACTAGATAATATTTGTTCTTCTGGCTCAATTTCTACTTCTTGTCTCCAACCTTGATTCTTTAATTTTAAACAAGAAGCACAAGCTTGCCTTGAACATATGCTACAAGTAAACCTATTTTCTTGACTCGGGTAGTATATACAAAAAACACATTTTATATTATAATCACCTTTACCTCTAATCCAATCATGTTGACATTCTACCGGGTTCATCATTTCTACTTTTAACCCTGCAAATTCGTCTATTAAATCTATATCATCTTCACTTGAATCATCTTCTAAAATCTGATTTTCTACTTCATCGGTTTCTATGATTGAATATATTGACTCATCATCTTTTATTTCATCATCACATACTAATATATTCTCATTAACGGTATCTACAATTAGTACCCTTTCTTGCTTTTCTATTTTACTAGAATACCTTTTTTGGTCTTTATTAGGACATGTTTTACTTAGGTGGTCAGGTGAGTTGCATATAAAGCACCTACATGTACTATCATAAGTCTTTCTAGGATTATACCTTCTTACATTTCTCTTATGTAAAAACGGATCTCTATTGTCTGACCTTCTTAGGAAATATCTTCTCTTTGTTCTATAATTTCTATTATCTCTTCGTTCAGGTTTATAATGTTTCTTACTCCTATGTCGTTCTTCTCCATATGATAATGGTATTTGGACTATGTTATTGCTGAAATTATAATCTGATTTCTTCATAGATCTTTGGGCTTAAATGCTCGTACATACCTTCCTTAGTTGTTTGAAAACAAATGTTATGGCTTGGGATATATTTATAATGGAACCTTCTGTTTCTTTCTTATATTCCTCAAATATTATAGATCCTAAAGGGTCAGGTAATTTATTAAAATACCTCTCAACCACACCTCTATTATATCCTTGCTTGGCAGTGGTAGCATTATATAAATAATGCTGAGAGAATTCCTTTATACCTTTCCAACTTGTTAAAGTTAGTTTTTCTATCTCTCTTAGTCGTTCATTTTGTAATGCAGTGAATCCTAATTCTGGGTCTTCTGCTATGATTATGCTTGATATAACATTAGCAAAGTTATTTGGATTACTTCCAGCTCTTTTTAGTTCTTCATAATTAACTGGATAAGTTTCTACCCATTGTTCCCATAGAACCTTTGCAGATTCTCCTAAAAATGTTTCAAGATAAGTTAACATGTCTTCTACCTTAGTGCCTATATTATGCTGGTTTTGTATATATTTTTGAACTATTAACCCTTTCCACATGCTAAGGATATTCGGCCAATCTATTGGGTCATGGGCTGCTAAATTCAATATTGCACCATCATTTCTAGTATTTTGAAATTGTACCAGTTTTTCAAAATTTCTTCTTTTGGTACCCATATATCTATATTGTTCAGGAATGTAAGATGGTTGGAAATCATCTTTTGGAGGTGGCCATTTTCCAGCTGACCTAGTTGATCTTTCTCTTTCACCTTCTCTCTTTACTGAAGTTTCACCATATGTACTTCTTTTTCTTTTACTATTTTCTACTTCCATGGCTTCCATTGCATTTTCTAAATTATGTAAACCTACCTCGTCTAAGGAGTTTATAAAATCATTGTATTCTTCAGCCTCATCATATGTTTCATTTTCTATCCACATTTCTTTCATCAACTCTTCTTCTTCATAACTTTCAGTTAATAATTTATTATTTATATCCCATTGCTCTTCTTCACTTATACTTTTATCTTTCTGGCTTTGCTCAGTATTATTGTTTTTATTCTTCTTCTCTTTTTCTTCTGGTGTTACCTTATTATTTAACATGATTGAACTACTAGCGAATAATTTCTTCTCATTTTTTAATTTCTTTAATCTTGCAATTTCTCTAATGGAAAACAATTCCCTTTCTCTAATCTTAGGCCAGTCTTTAATCATTGAGTTATTATTCTCCCAATCTATATGTTTTAACTTGTCTTCACAATGTTTTATTTCATCATCTACTCCTGTCTTTTCCATGCATTCTGTTGAGGCGTTATTCCTATTATCACTAAATTCTGAGTCTGACATGAGCGATTCCGTGTCATCTAAGGATGCTGCTTTATAATTGGTGAACCTAATGCTACTAGTCCCTTCGCAATTTTGATAACTGATATAAGTTTCAGGTTGCTTTAATTCCTTCTTTTTTATTAAATCACCTATATTCCTTCCTTCTCCTGCTCTTTCTTCAGAGCTTACTTTAAGAGGACTCATAAATTTAATACCTTTAGACTGCATGCTTTCAATTACATCATCTACATTTACTCTATATCTAGAACTACTTTTATTAGTAAGCCTTCCTATAAATTCTATGCTTACTAGAAAATTTGTTCCTTTAAAATCTTCATATCCTTTAGTCTGAAATCCAAAACTCATTTTGTCAATAAATTCTTTCACAGGCATCATTAGGTCTGGGGCTATATACGTTATTAATCTATTTTCATTCATATCTCCTTCCATAAATCCTAATGCTGCTTTATCCACGGATCCCCATCTTTTGTCTAATAAGGTTATTAAAACCTTTGCTCCTAACTTCTTTCTTGTCATTCCTTTGACTCCTATGATATACATACCTTGATGGATATATTTATAACCACAATATTTAAGTTCATTTTCAATATTCCTACTTACAATTTTTAGATCTACTGGATGTGTTAATACACTTAGTTCTATTTCTCTGGATATTCTATATAAACCACTCCTGCTTTCAAACATACCCATATGGTAAACCTGTTGTGGTTTTATTTTTCTTAGCGTATCCTTCTGATACCTTTCTAGGTCTCTTTGCAAGTCTATAACTTCTTCTAAATTAATGTCATCAGCATTGCTACATGACATTCTATGCCTTAATGCCAAGGGTTTTGAATCTTGTCTTACTAATTGGATATTTTTGTCTCTTCTAGTGAGGCTTTTAGATATGTCCATTTTTCTGAGTTGATATTTTTTGGTGATGCTAAAATTCCAGACGAGGTTAACACAATATCTTTGTTACCTTGTTCACTATTTAGTTTTCCTAAAATCTGAATTAATAATTGGATGATTGTGTTATTTTGCCTTATTATTATTTTGGAGTCTTCTTTTGGCGAATCGTGATCAGAGAACCCGATAGGAGGTGTTAGATATTTTGCTACTTTGCTTAATGCTTGGTTATATTCGGTCATGCAACTATGAGAGGATCAAAGTTTTTACCTCTTGCACTAACTTTTTAATTTCAGATATATATTGTCTTGTGTCTGTACTAGATAACAAGTCTTTATTTTTATTTAGACAAGGTCCTATACTTTTCCCAATAGACTGCACTTCTTCTTTAATATAATCGTTATTCTTACTAACTATGTTCTGTCTTGCTTTTGCTTCTTCAAGCTTATGTAAAGCTATATCAATTTTATTATTCAACCCGGAGTACTTCTCTACGAGTTTTTGATATTCTTTAAATAAACTTTCAAATTTTTGATCTAAGCTGTCTTGTCTTTTTTCCCAAGATATGAAGAAATTATATATCAAATCAACAACTATATTTAGTTGGCTATGCGTACTATGCCAAGTATGCTCTTCGGAAGGATTTATTCTGCACTTTATATCAATATTTTCTTTAGTTTTTATTACCTTACCTGTGCTAACTTCTAAATTTAGATACTTTAACCTTTCAATGATTAAACACTAGCTCTGATGCCAATAATATACGGGACGTAAAATACTAAAATAATACACGGAAAATACGAAAATTTAAATACTATAAAATATAAGATTAAAAATTTTTAGTTTTTATAAATTTATTAGCGTTAATATTGATATTTATATATTAATGTTAGACTGTACGTATATACTGCAGGATCTTTTACAGGCTGGCGAGGCCAACAGACAAGCGAGGGTGTGCGCAGTGGTGTAAAAGTCCTACTCGGTACTCACCGTATTTCTTACTATATTGCTTCAGGAGTAGCTAAGTTTATTTCCCTAGATATTTTTAATCAAATTTATATGGGTAGTTCTCTTATCGTCTTCCCAGGCAGTTCCACCCAGAGGGAACACTTCTCTACGGCTACAAGGTTCTCGTTCAGACGCCACGCATAAGGCTTTAACAGAGAACTACACGCAGAGGTTTCTCCTATAGGATCCCTAGCATAAGAAACCCATCCCATATAAACATGCTTAAAAAGAACAAGGGAAATACGAAACTACTTCATTTCCACAATATAGCTTACATACGGTTTTCCCTTTCGGGAAACCCCCGAAGGGCTTACACGAAGGTAAAGAAAATTACCTTACAACCTCTCCAAGCTTATGGTACAGGTGCCTTCAATATAGAGGCTTTTATTACAGGGAGAGGGTTACAAATACTACTAATGAGCTGAGAGTCTGCTAACACTGGCTCTCTTCTCTGCTGGTTGCTGGATTGCTGGTGCTGGTATCTTTGTTCGTGTGTTCTATTCGCTGCGAGTGTCTCAATTTATAGGCAAGAGATCAGCCTTGAAGAGCCTTCTCCTCTATTATTTTCCTCTTCTTTCTTCTTGGTTATCATGGACCTATTTTATAGACTTCCTAGGCTTTATAGGCCTTATAGCCTTTGTAGCCCTTCTTTATAGGTTCATGAGCACATGTTGGAAGCTGATGGAGGAATTTTGGTGCTGCCTCCACGTTGCCTTGGCTGCATATGAATGTGGCTTCATCTTCTTATCTTCACTTTGACAATCTTCTTGAACTTCATGATTGTGTCTTGAGAATTTTGCCTTCTCTTTTGATCTTTTGGCTTCTCTCTTGTATGTCTTCCTAGAGTATCACGACTTGATACATTTGGGCTGCATGCATGCTGGTGGAGATAATTCCATTGTTATTAACTAATTTTTTTTTCGGGTATAGGTCCTCCACGCCCGAATAATTGATAGTAATATCAATTCAATTTTATGCTTGGGTCGGTCCTCCGCGCCCGAATAATTGATAGCAATATCAATTCGAAGTTCTTATTTATATTTAATATTATCTACTGAATATATCATTGCTTATTTATTCAGGCTTTTGCCCATGTCCTGCAATATCCATATGATCTTCATCTGATAAATTGAAGTCATACTTTATCTCATATTCTTTCTTTATTTCTTCAAACTTTCTATTAAACTCTTCTCGTAGTTCTTTCAAAATATCTTCTTTTAATTCTTCTTTTATTAATTTCTTGACTTCTTGGAATTTTTCATCTATTTTCATAACTATATATTCAGAATCCAGAGGATCCAATCCTTTTAAAAGGCATGATTTGTATGTTTGGTATTTTGGGGATTCTTCTTCCTTCATTAAAAATAACAATTCGTATTTTACCTTTGATAAAGTAGATGCTTCACCCTTTGTATAATTTGGACTTGTTGGAGCAGAGGTACCTCCTCCTCTATACTTCTGGATGTATTCTTTTGCTTTTGGTTCTATATAATAATTCTCTCCTATCATTTCTCTTGCATATCTTAAAGCTTCATTGATATCATAGTATTTTCTCCATGATAAATCCATTTTTATTTTCCTTGCTTCCAGTTTTTGTTTTAGTATTTCTTCAAAAGTAAAATATATTCCTGGCTTATTTCCATCATATAGGACATATAATGCTATTAATTCTTCTGTCTTAATATTTGCTGACTTTGGTACCTTCTTGTTCATCATATTGAAATACTCTGCGAGACTATTTAGGATTGATAGCATATAACCCGTTTCTTCTTTTTTAACATTATGCTGAAACCAGAAATTGTCTAATATGCATTGCTGAATTTCGTTAATATAAATATAACCTTTAGGCTTGAATTTGAATGTATTCGGGGGAAATATTTTTAATGAATTATTTGAGCCAAAAGTGAAAACTTCGCTCCCATTGGGGAGTAACCCACGCTTCATTCCTGCAATATTGATGCACGAGAGAATATATCAGGTAAACAATTATCTTTTCCTTTAATATGCTCGAAAACAACTTTATATCCATTCCTTGTTATGATATCTTCAAATAGAACCCATCTTCTAGTGGAACTTTTCTTACTATTGATTTGGTTATAGTACCTACATATTGCTTCACAATCTGTCCGTACTGTAAATTCTTTAAATCCTAAATATAACCTAAATGCATTTATTGCATGGACTACTGCAAGGATTTCCCTATCAATATTATTCACTGTTTTTAATTTATAACTTCCCGAGGCATATCTGCATATTTTCTCTTCTGCTTTTGGGGAATATTTATTAGGTTTTTGCTTTAATATATCACCCCATCCTACTTTGGATGCATCTGTTTCGATAATAAAATAGTTATCTTCTAATGGTAATTCTAAGGGTTTCAAATTTTTCACTTTTTCTTTTATAGCCTTAACTAATTTAATGTCTTCTGAATTGAAATATTTTTGTCCATTCTTTCTTAGTTTAGCATACAAAGGTCCAGCAAGCTTTGCTAGGTTGTCTATGTAATTCCTTGCATAATTTACAATCCCTAAAAATTGTTGTAAAACTTTTTTATCATTCATGGTATCAGGGAATTGTAATATTTTCTTAGCAATATGTTCCTGCAAGTATATTTTTCCTTCTCTTATTTCATGTCCAAGAAAATTTATTTTCTCTTTGCAAATTTCCATTTTCTTTTTAGATAAGATTAAACCGTTTTGTTCTACCTTTCGAAAGAAAACTTCAAGGTGAGCAATATGCTCTTTATATGACTTAGAGAAGACTAGTAAGTCATCTACATATACTAATATGAAAGCTTGGTTCTCATTAAATATATTTTGCATCATTCTTTGAAATAGTGCAGGTGCATTCTTTAATCCTAATGGCATAACTAGCCATTCATAATGACCTTGAGGACATGTAAATGCTGTCCAAGGAATAAATTCCTCGGCCATTTTTACTTGCCAAAATCCGGCCTTTAGATCAAACTTAGAAAAATATTTGCTTCCTTGTATTCTATTTATCCATTCTTGCTTATGTGGTATATTGTATGCATCATCTATGGTATTATCATTAAGTCTTTTGTAATTTATAACCATTCTAGACTTGCCTCTAACTTCTTCAGCGTGATTTCTAACTATAAAGGCAGCTGAGCGATGAGGACTTCTACTTTCTCTAATTGCCTTTAATTTTAATAATTCTTCGATATGCATTTTAAATTCTTCTATATCTTTGGGAGTAGCTTCTATTGGTCCTGACTTGATTATATAATCAGGGTTTATAATATTTATTTTGCATACTATGGAATTCTTATCCCAATGTTTCATTGGTATTTCTCCAATGATTTGAATATCCTCTAATCTTTGCACAATCTTGTCTATATCACTCTTATATTTTATATCTCTATACCAATTCGGCGAGAATGATTGTAATCCTATACACTCGGTGCATGTATTTTCCATATGATATTCTTCTATGGTATTACTTGGTTCCTCTTTTTTGCAGTCTTCAGGTGGCTCTACCTTATATTCATCCTCTAGATTAGATATTTCTACATTTTATAAAGATTTTCTTTGTTTTCGTACCTCAGATATGTATGGAACACTATCTTGATATGGAATGAATGTAACTCCTTCTTCATGTATAATAGTGGTTTGTAATGATTGTTGCAAAAATCTTAATCCTAGTATCATGTCATCACTTATTACCGACATATCTCTTATTGTAATTTCATCTATTATATATTTTGTGCCGTTTATGTAGCTTTCAATATTATATGCCAATTGATTATGAATTTTCTTTATTCCAGACATGTCTGTGGATACTTCAGCTTTATTATCGTCTATAGTTTTCATTATTTCAGGGCATCTCAAAAAATACTTGTCAATGATGATATTTTTTGTGCACCCTGTATCTAATAGTGCTAAAATTTTATATGAAATATTTGGCTTTAATACTATTTTAACTGGTATTCTTATTCCTAACACTTCCTTGAGTGGTAAACGTACTATATATTTACTTCCAAAACTAGTTATTGCATCTTTGAGCTGAATTAGCCTATCCCCTTTTGCTCTCTTACTGTGACCATTTGATCTTTTAATTCTGTATTTTTGATAGTAATATCTTCTTGATCTATATCACCACTATTATTTTCTAGCTTATATTTTAGTTCCTCTAGTTCCGCTTCTAGCTTATTAATCCGATTTTCTAAGTTTCTAACTCTACTAGATAATATTTGTTCTTCTGGCTCAATTTCTACTTCTTGTCTCCAACCTTGATTCTTTAATTTTAAACAAGAAGCACAAGCTTGCCTTGAACATATGCTACAAGTAAACCTATTTTCTTGACTCGGGTAGTATATACAAAAAGCACATTTTATATTATAATCACCTTTACCTCTAATCCAATCATGTTGACATTCTACCTGGTTCATCATTTATTAGGACATGTTTTACTTAGGTGGTCAGGTGAGTTGCATATAAAGCACCTACATGTACTATCATAAGTCTTTCTAGGATTATACCTTCTTACATTTCTCTTATGTAAAAATGGAGCTCTATTGTTTGATCTTCTTAGGAAATATCTTCTCTTTGTTCTATAATTTCTATTATCTCTTCGTTCAGGTTTATAATGTTTCTTACTCCTATGTCGTTCTTCTCCATACGATAAAGGTATTTGGACTATGTTATTGCAGAAATTGTAATATGATTTCTTCATAGATCTTTGGGCTTGAATGCTCGTACATACCTTCCTAAGTTGTTTGAAAACAAATGTTATGGCTTGGGATATATTTATAATGGAACCTTCTGTTTCTTTCTTATATTCCTCAAATATTATAGATCCTAAAGGGTCAGGTAATTTATTAAAATACCGCTCAACCACGCCTCTATTATATCATTGCTTGGAAGTGGTAGCATTATATAAATAATGCTGAGAGAATTCCTTTATACCTTTCCAACTTGTTAAAGTTAATTTTTCTATTTCTCTTAGTCGTTCATTTTGTAATGCAGTGAATCCTAATTATGGGTCTTCTGCTATGATTATGCTTGATATAACATTAGCAAAGTTATTTGGATTACTTCCAGGTCTTTTTAGTTCTTCATAATTAACTGGATAAGTTTCTACCCATTGTTCCCATAGAACCTTTGCAGATTCTCCTAAAAATGTTTCAAGGTAAGTTAACATGTCTTCTACCTTAGTGCCTATATTATGCTGGTTTTGTATATATTTTTGAACTATTAACCCTTTCCATATGCTAAGGATATTCGGCCAATCTATTGGGTCATGGGCTGCTAAATTCAATATTGCACCATCATTTCTAGTATTTTGAAATTGTACCGCTTTTTCAAATTTCTTCTTTTGGTACCCATATATCTATATTGTTCAGGAATGTAAGATGGTTGGAAATCATCTTTTTCAGGTGGCCATTTTCCAGCTGACCTAGTTGATCTTTCTCTTTCACCTTCTCTCTTTACTGAAGTTTCACCATATGTACTTCTTTTTCTTTTACTATTTTCTACTTCCATGGCTTCCATTGCATTTTCTAAATTATGTAAACCTACCTCGTCTAAGGAGTTTATAAAATCATTGTATTCTTCAGCCTCATCATATGTTTCATTTTCTATCCACATTTCTTTCATCAACTCTTCTTCTTCTTCATAACTTTCAGTTAATAATTTATTATTTATATCCCATTGCTCTTCTTCACTTATACTTTTATCTTTCTGGCTTTGCTCAGTATTATTGTTTTTATTCTTCTTCTCTTTTTCTTCTGGTGTTACCTTATTATTTAACATGATTGAACAACTAGCGAATAATTTCTTCTCATTTTTTAATTTCTTTAATCTTGCAATTTCTCTAGTGAAAAACAATTCCCTTTCTCTAATCTTAGGCCAGTCTTTCGTCATTGAGTTATTATACTCCCAATCTATATGTTTTAACTTGTCTTCACAATGTTTTATTTCATCATCTACTCCTGTCTTTTCCATGCATTCCATTGAGGTGTTATTCCTATTATCACTAAATTCTGAGTCTGACATGAGCGATTCTGTGTCATCTAAGGATGCTGCTTTATAATTGGTGAACCTAATGCTACTAGTCCCTTCGCAATTTTGATAACTGATATAAGTTTCAGGTTGCTTTAATTCCTTCTTTTCTATTAAATCACCTATATTCCATTCTTCTCTTGCTCTTTCTTCAGAGCTTACTTTAAGAGGACTCATAAATTTAATACCTTTAGACTGCATGCTTTCAATTACATCATCTATATTTACTCTATATCTAGAACTACTTTTATTAGTAAGCCTTCCTATAAATTCTATGCTTACTAGCAAATTTGTTCCTTTAAAATCTTCATATCCTTTAGTTTGAAATCCAAAACTCATTTTGTCAATAAATTCTTTCACAGGCATCATTAGGTCTGGGGCTATATATGTTATTAATCTATTTTCATTCGTATCTCCTTCCATAAATCCTAATGCTGCTTTATCCACGGATCCCCATCTTTTGTCTAATAAGGTTATTAAAACCTTTGCTCCTAACTTCTTTCTTGTCATTCCTTTGACTCCTATGATATACATACCTTGATGGATATATTTATAACCACAATATTTAAGTTCATTTTCAATATTCCTACTTACAATTTTTAGATCTACTGGATGTGTTAATACACTTAGTTCTATTTCTCTGGATATTCTATATAAACCACTCCTGCTTTCGAACATACCCATATGGTAAACCTGCTGTGGTTTTATTTTTCTTAGCGTATCCTTCTGATACCTTTCTAGGTCTCTTTGCAAGTCTATAACTTCTTCTAAATTAATGTCATCAGCATTGCTACATGACATTTTATGCCTTAATGCCAAGGGTTTTGAATCTTGTCTTACTAATTGGATATTTTTGTCTCTTCTAGTGAGGCTTTTAGATATGTCCATTTTTCTGAGTTGATATTTTTTGGTGATGCTAAAATTGTTGGAGATATGCCCTAGAGGCAATAATAAATGTAGTTATTATTATATCTTTGTGTTTATGATAAATGTTTATATTCATGCTATAATAGTATTAACAAGGAAACATTAATACTTGTGTGATTTGTAAACTTAATTTGAAGTCCCTAGTAAAGCCTCTATATAATACTAGCTTGTTGGTTAATAGATGATTGTGGTTTCCCTATCATGAACATTGAGATGTTATTAACAACAAGATCATATCATTAGGAGAATGATATGGTGGACATACTCCTTTAGATAAGCGTAGCATAAAGATCAAGTCATTTTAATAGTTCAATTGCTATATGCTTTCTGATACATAGTTATCTGATTCCTTCGACCATGAGATCATGCATATCACCTTTACCAGATGGATGCTTTGATGACATCAAACACCACACCGTATCTGGGTGGCTATAAAGGTGGCATTGAGTGTTCAGAAAGTATTGGTTGAAACACATGGATCAAGAGTGGGATTTGTCCATCCATATGACGGATAGATATACTCTGGGCCCTCTCGGTGAAATGTCATCCAATTCGCTTGCAAGCATGTGACTGGCTCACAAGGGATCACATATCACGGGAACGAGAAAAGAGTACTTATCAGTAACGAGGTTGAACTAGGTATGCAGAGATACCGACGATCATAACCTCGGATAAGTAAACTATCGTGAGACAAAGGGAAATTGATATCGTATGTAAGTGGTTCATTCGATCGCAAAGTAATCGTAGAAATATGTGGGAGCCATATGAATTTCCAGATTCCTCTATTGGTTATTGTTTGGAGAAGTGTCTCGAACATGTCCGCATAATTCACGAACCGTAGGGAGACACACTTAAGGATTCGACGTTGTTTGAGTAGTTATGGAATGATGAGAAAGAGACCGAATGTTGTTCGGAATCTCGGATGGGATACGGGATATCACGAGGAGATCCCGAATGGTCCGGAGAATAAGATTCATATAAGGAAAGTCCCGTTTCGGAGTTGGGGAATGGTTCCAGTGTTTTCATCGGGAATGTTCTAGAATGTTCTGGAATGTCCGGCACTCCGAAAGGGGGAAGGGTACATGAATGTGTCATTGTAAGTTGGAATGATTGCATCATGTACTAGGTGTCATTGCTGTCCAAAATAAAGGGTTTATTCAAATCCTAATTTGAAAAGTCAAATGGCTAGTTTGAAAGTCAAACGGCAAGTTTTGGAAAGAGGAGGAGGAGTGGGAAACCGAGTTGGGGAGGGATTCCCTCCTCCAACCGCCGGCCCACCTCCAAGCCGAGTTGGGGAGGGACTCCCCTCCCCTTGGCCGCGCCTCCCACCTATAAAGGGAGGGGCAGGGCTGCCCCTCCTAGTACACGAGTACCTCTCCTCCAAAATCCTAGATTGGCGCCACCACCTCCTGCTGCTGCCGCCACCTCCCAGGGTTGCCCTAGACGCCGACTTGGGGTGCCCCAAACCCTAGCCGCCGGCTCTAGAACCTCCTCCTTGGTGTGTCTAAAACCTAGATCGCCGAGGAGCCCTCGCATACTCCACCATACTCGCTCCGGCTTAAGGCGAAGCCCTGCGAGATCTCCCCTCTACTTCCGGTACCACGCCGTTGTGCTGCCAGAATCGCGAGGAGAGAGCTACAACCTCTGCTGCCTGCTGGAACAAGGGAGAGGAAGGTCTTCGTCGAGTATCGAACGTGTTACCGACTGCGGGAGCGCTGCCGGAACGCAGCGCCGGAAGGATCGTCTACGCGATCTTGAGATCGGAAAGAGTACGACTACATCACCCACGAGAATCTGCTCTCGTTAAACACTTTGGAATCTTCGAGGGTGAGTTATTCCATCGACTCGTTGCTACAATCTAGTAGATAGATCTTGGCTTGTTTGTTTGTATGCGGTAGAAAATTTTTGTTTTCCATGCTACGAAACCCTACAATGGTATCAGAGCCGTGTCTATATGTAGATCTGTTGCACGAGTAGAACACTATGGTCATTGTGCGCATTGATGTTTTTATTGTCGATTGCTTCTTGTGTACTTTGCATCTTGCGGTATGTTGGGATGAAGCGGCCCGGGCTAACCTTACATGACATCGTTCATGAGACTTGCTCCACGCTTGACATGCAACTTGTATTGCATAAGTGGCTTTGCGGGTGCCTGTTTCTCCTAGCATAGTTAAGATCCAATTTACAACGGGTGATTAACAATACTAGTATCAATGTTGTGGTTCTTGTTCGTAAGTTAGAACGACACTTATTGAAAGCCCCAAACCACATAAAATATGCAAATAAAGTAGAGGCGTCTAACTTTGTTTTGCAGGGGTGTGCAGTGATGCGATATGGCCATGATTGTGATTATATTTGATGTATGCAATGTTCCTTATTGTAAGTTGGCAACCGGCAGGAGCCATATGGTTGTCTTTAATTTCTGTTAAGACCCGCGTGTCTATTCAAAGTAGTTGTAATAGTTGAAGCCGGTGGACGACAACCATGGAGAAGCGTCATTGACCTTGATGCAATGCCGGTGATGATGGAGATCATGTTCGTGCTAGAAGATGGAGATCGGAAGCACAAAGAAGAAAGGCCATATCATATCACATATTATGAATTGCATGTGATGTTAATCCTTTATGCATCTTGTATTGCTTAGTAGACGACGGTAGCATTATAAGATGATCCCTCATGCACATGAATTTCAAGTCAATAAAGTGTTCACCCTTAGTTAGCACCGTTGCTAAAGCTTGTTGTTTCGAAGCACCACGTGATGATCGGGTGTGTTAGATTCCGCAAGTGTATACAACGTGAGCAAGCCAGATTTGCTCATGCGGAAACTAAGGTTTGATCTTGACGAGCCTAGCATGTACAGACATGGTCTCGGAACACGGATCACCGAAAGGTAAAGCATGAATCATATAGTAGATATGATGAACATGTCGATTGTTCGCCATTGAAACTATATCAACTCTCGTGATGATCGGTGTTGATGTGGTGGATTTGGTTCGTGTGATCACTAAAACAATGTGAGGGATATTGTTTTGAGTGGGAGTTCACCTAGATTAAACTTTATTATTAATTTGAACTCAATTTGTCATAAACTTAGTCTAAACTATTGCAAATATGTTGTAGATCAATGGCAGCCCCTACCATCAATTTTAATGCGTTCCTAGAGAAAGAAAAGTTGAAAAACAATGGAAGCAACTTCGCGGATTGGTTCCGCAATTTGAGGATTGTCCTCACAGCTGGTAATTTGACCTATGTGCTGGATGCACCGCTGGGTGACCCACCTGCAGCTGATGCTACCGATGAAGTAAAGAATGTTTACCTCGCTCGGAAGAATCAGTACTCCATAGTTCAGTGTGCTATCTTGTATGGTTTAGAATTGGAGCTTCAGAAAAGGTTTGAGAATTCAGACCCACATGATATTGTCCGTGAACTCAAATTGATCTTTGAGACTCACGCGGCAATTGAGAGCTATGAGGCTTCTGAAAAGTTCTTTAACTGCAAGATGGAAGAGGGCAGCTCCGTCAGTGAGCATGTGCTTAAGATGTCTGGGCACGCAAACAAACTTCAAAGCTTGGGTATAGTGATTCCTAATGCTTTGGGGATTTACCGTGTCCTCCAATCACTACCACCAAGTTACAAGAACTTTGTGATGAACTACAACATGCAGAACATGAACAAGCAGTTGCCAGAACTGTTTGCTATGTTAAAGTCTGCAGAAGTGGAGATCAAGAAAGAGCACCAAGTGTTGTTGGTCAATAAGACCACCAAATTCAAGAAAGGCAAGTCTAAGCAGAAGGGACACTTCAAGAAGGGTGGCAAGAAAGTTGCCACACCGACGAAGAAGACCAAGGCTGGACCCAAGCCTGATACTGATTTCTTTTACTGCAAGGGAGAAGGTCACTGGAAGCGGAATTGCCCAAAGTACTTGGCGGATTTGAAGAACGGCAACATCAAGAAGAAAGGTATATCCGATATACATGTTATTGATGTGTATCTCACTAGTATTCGTAGTAGTGCCTGGGTATTTGATACTGGTTCGGTTGCTCATATTTGTAACTCGAAACAGGTGCTGCAGAATAAACGGAAACTACCGAAGAACGAGGTGACGATGCGCGTGGGAAACGGATCAAAGGTTGATGTGATCGCGGTCGGCACGCTACCCCTTCATCTACCATCGGGATTAGTTTTATACTTAAATAATTGTTATTTGGTGCCTGCGTTAAGCATGAACATTATATCGGAATCTTGTTTATTGCGAGACGGTTACTTGTTTAAATCCGAGAATAATGGTTGTTCGATTTATATGAGTAATATGTTTTATGCACATGCACCTTTGATAGATGGTCTATTCTTGTTGAATCTCGATAGTGGAAATACACATATTAATAACATTGAGGCTAAACGTTTGAAATCGAGCGATAACTCGATCTATATGTGGCACCGTCGTCTTGGTCACATTGGAGTGAAGCGTATGAAGAAACTCCATTCCGATGGACTTCTTGAATCACTTGATTTTGAATCACTTGAAAGATGCGAAGCATGTCTGATGGGTAAAATGACTAAGACTCCATTTTCTGGTATGATGGAGCGAGCTACGGACTTATTGGAAATCATACATACCGATGTGTGTGGTCCAATGAGTGTAGCATCGCGCGGTGGTTATCGTTATGTTCTTACCTTCACGGATGACTTGAGTAGATATGGGTATATCTATTTCATGAAACATAAGTCCGAAACTTTCGAGAAGTTTAAGGAATTTCAAAGTGAGGTAGAGAATCAATGTAACAAGAAGATTAAATTTCTACGTTCTGATCGTGGAGGTGAATATCTAAGTTACGAGTTTGGCGAGCATTTGAAGAAATGCGGAATACTTTCACAATTGACACCGCCGGGAACACCATAGCGTAATGGTGTGTCTGAACGTCGTAATCGAACTCTCTTAGATATGGTTCGTTCTATGATGTCACTTACAGATTTACCGCTATCATTTTGGGGTTATGCATTAGAAACAGCCGCATTCACTTTAAATAGGGCACCGTCTAAATCCGTTGAAACGACACCGTATGAATTATGGTTTGGGAAGAAACCTAAATTGTCGTTCCTTAAAGTTTGGGGATGTGAAGCCTATGTAAAGAAGTTACAGCCGGACAAGCTTGAACCCAAAGCGGAAAAATGCGTCTTCATAGGATACCCGAAGGAAACTATTGGGTATACCTTCTATCATAGATCCGAAGGCAAAATCTTCGTTGCTAAGAATGGATCCTTTCTAG
Source organism: Avena sativa (assembly GCA_916181665.1). NCBI lineage: Eukaryota > Viridiplantae > Streptophyta > Magnoliopsida > Poales > Poaceae > Avena > Avena sativa. The sequence continues at coordinate 580,157,240 of OV702287.1, forward strand.
AGAAGGAATTTCTCTTGAAAGAAGTGACTGGAAGGAAAGTAGAACTCGACGAGGTTGTCGAACCTTCTCTCGAAATTGCGAGTAGCGCAGCGCCGGAAGAAGTTCCTGTGGTGCCTGCACCAATAAGAGAGGAAGCTAATGATGATGATCATGAAACTTCGGTTGAAGTTGCTACAGAGCCTCGCAGGTCAACGAGAACTCGTACCACTCCAGATTGGTATGATCCCGTTATGAATGTCATGTTGGTGGACAACACCGATGACCCTGAGACATATGAGGAAGCAATGATGAGCCCAGATTCCAATAAATGGCAAGAAGCCATGAAATCCGAGATTGGATACATGTACGAAAACCAAGTATGGACTTTGGTGGACTTACCGGATGGCCGGAAGGCTGTCGAGAACAAATGGATTTTCAAGAAGAAAACAGATGCTGATGGTAATGTTACTGTCTATAAAGCTCGACTTGTCGCAAAAGGGTTTCAACAAATTCAAGGAGTTGACTACAGTGAGACTTTCTCACCAGTAGCGAAGCTAAAGTCTGTGAGGATTATGTTAGCAATCGCTGCATATTATGATTATGAGATATGGCAGATGGATGTCAAAACAGCATTCCTCAATGGTGATATTGATGAAGAGTTGTATATGATGCAACCCAAAGGTTTTGTCGATCCTAAAGATGCTAACAAGGTATGCAAACTACAACGGTCCATCTATGGATTGAAGCAAGCATCCCGAAGTTGGAATCAACGTTTTGATAAGGTAATCAAAAGTTTTGGTTTTATTCAAACTTATGGAGAAGCTTGTATTTACAAGAAAGTGAGTGGGAGCTCTGTAGCATTCTTAATACTATATGTGGATGACATATTGTTGATTGGGAATGATGTAGACCTTCTTAATAGTGTCAAGGAATATTTGAATAATAGTTTTTCAATGAAGGATCTTGGCGAAGCAGCTTACATATTAGGCATAAAGATTTATAGAGATAGATCAAAACGCCAAATATCATTGTCACAAAGTACATATTTGGACAAAGTTCTGAAGAGGTTTGGAATGGAAGATAGCAAGAAAGGGTTCTTGCCCATGTTGCCCAATACGACCTTGAGTAAAACTCAAAGTCCGACATCGGCAGAAGATAGAGAAAGGATGAGTAAGACTCCCTATGCCTCAGCCATAGGATCTCTAATGTATGACATGCTATGTACTAGACCCGATATCGCATATGTTGTTAGTCTAACTAGCAGATATCAAAGTGATCCAGGAGTGGATCATTGGACAGCGGTCAAAAACATCCTTAAGTACTTGAGAAGAACTAAGGATATGGTTCTTTCTTATGGAGGTGATGAACAGCTCGTTGTTAATGGTTACACCGATGCTAGTTGGAACACCGATCCGGATGATTCTAAATCACAATCTGGATACGTATTTATTTTGAATGGTGCAGCAGTTAGCTGGAGGAGTGCAAAGCAAAGTGTTGTGGCGAGATCTTCAACTGAATCGGAATACATGGCTGCTTTGGAGGCTTCACAAGAAGCGATATGGATGAAAGAGTTCATTACAGAGCTGGGTGTGGTTCCTAGTGCGCTGGACCCAATGTCTATCTACTGTGATAACATGGGCGCCCTAGCCAATGCACAAGAACCAAGGTCACACAAGAAGCTGAAGCACATCAAGCTACGTTTTCACGCTATTCGAGAACATATCCAAGATGGGGATATAAAGATTTGCAAAGTACACACAAATCTGAATGTGGCGGATCCGTTGACTAAACCTCTCCCGAGGGCAAAGCATGACCAACACCAAACTGCCATGGGTGTTCGGTATATTACCATGTAATCTAGATTAGATGACTCTAGTGCAAGTGGGAGACTGTTGGAGATATGCCCTAGAGGCAATAATAAATGTAGTTATTATTATATCTTTGTGTTTATGATAAATGTTTACATTCATGCTATAATAGTATTAACAAGGAAACATTAATACTTGTGTGATTTGTAAACTTAATTTGAAGTCCCTAGTAAAGCCTCTATATAATACTAGCTTGTTGGTTAATAGATGATTGTGGTTTCCCTATCATGAACATTGAGATGTTATTAACAACAAGATCATATCGTTAGGAGAATGATATGGTGGACATACTCCTATAGATAAGCGTAGCATAAAGATCAAGTCATTTTAATAGTTCAATTTCTATATGCTTTCTGATACATAGTTATCTGATTCCTTCGACCATGAGATCATGCATATCACCTTTACCGGATGGATGATTTGATGACATCAAACACCACACCGTAACTGGGTGGCTATAAAGGTGGCATTGAGTGTTCGGAAAGTATTGGTTGAAACACATGGATCAAGAGTGGGATTTGTCCATCCATATGACGGATAGATATACTCTGGACCCTCTCGGTGAAATGTCATCCAATTAGCTTGCAAGCATGTGACTGGCTCACAAGGGATCACATATCACAGGAACGAGAAAAGAGTACTTATCAGTAACGAGGTTGAACTAGGTATGCAGAGATACCGACGATCATAACCTCGGATAAGTAAATTATCTTGAGACAAAGGGAAATTGATATTGTATGTAAGTGGTTCATTCGATCGCAAAGTAATCTTAGAAATATGTGGGAGCCATATGAATTTCCAGATTCCTCTATTGGTTATTGTTTGGAGAAGTGTCTCGAACATGTCCGCATAATTCACGAACCGTAGGGAGACACACTTAAGGATTCGACGTTGTTTGAGTAGTTATGGAATGATGAGAAAGAGACCGAATGTTGTTCGGAATCTCGGATGGGATCCGGGATATCACGAGGAGATCCGAAATGGTCCGGAGAATAAGATTCATATAAGGAAAGTCCCGTTTCGGAGTTGGGGAATGGTTCCGGTGTTTTCATCAGGAATGTTCTAGAATGTTCCGGAATGTCCGGCACTCCGAAAGGGGGAAGGGTACATGAATGTGTCATTGTAAGTTGGAATGATTGCATCATGTACTAGGTGTCATTGCTGTACAAAATAAAGGGTTTATTCAAATCCTAATTTGAAAAGTCAAACGGCTAGTTTGAAAGTCAAACGGCATGTTTTGGAAAGAGGAGGAGGAGTGGGAAACCGAGTTGGGGAGGTATTCCTCCTCCAACCGCCGGCCCACCTCCAAGCCGAGTTGGGGAGGGACTCCCCTCCCCTTGGCCGCGCCTCCCACCTATAAAGGGAGGGGCAGGGCTGCCCCTCCTAGTACACAAGTACCTCTCCTCCAAAATCCTAGATTGGCGCCACCACCTCCTGCTGCTGCCGCCACCTCCCAGGGTTGCCCTAGCCGCCGACTTGGGGTGCCCCAAACCCTAGCCGCCGGCTCTAGCACCTCCTCCTTGGTGTTTCTAAAACCTAGATCGCCGAGGAGCCCTCTCATACTCCACCATACTCGCTCCGGCTTAAGGCGAAGCCCTGCGAGATCTCCCCTCTACTTCCGGTACCACGCCGTTGTGCCGCCGGAATCGCGAGGAGAGAGCTACAACCTCTGCTGCCTGCTGGAACAAGGGAGAGGAAGGTCTTCGTCGAGTACCGAACGTGTGACCGACTGCGGGAGCGCTGTCGGAACGCAGCGCCGGAAGGATCGTCTACGCGATCTTGAGATCGGAAAGAGTACGACTACATCACCCACGAGAATCTGCTCTCGTTAAACACTTTGGAATCTTCGAGGGTTGCTACAATCTAGTAGATAGATCTTGGCTTGTTTGTTTGTATGTGGTAGAAAACTTTTGTTTTCCATGCTACGAAACCCTACAAAAATTCCAGACGAGGCTAACACAATATCTTTGTTACCTTGTTCACTATTTAGTTTTCCTAAAATCTGAATTAATAATTGGATGATTGTGTGATTTTGCCTTATTATTATTTTGGAGTCTTCTTTTGGCGAATCGTGATCCGAGAACCCGATAGGAGGTGTTAGATATTTTGCTACTTCGCTTAATGCTTGGTTATATTCGGTCATGCAACTATGAGAGGATCAAAGTTTTTACCTCTTGCACTAACTTTTTAATTTCAGATATATCTTGTCTTGTGTCTGTACTTGATAACAAGTCTTTATTTTTATTTAGACAAGGTCCTATACTTTTCCCAATAGACTGCACTTCTTCTTTAATATAATCGTTATTCTTACTAACTATGTTCTCTCTTGCTTTTGCTTCTTCAAGCTTATGTAAAGCTATATCAATTTTATTATTCAACCCGGAGTACTTCTCTACGAGTTTTTGATATTCTTTAAATAAACTTTCAAATTTTTGATCTAAGTTGTCTTGTCTTTTTCCCCAAGATATGAAGAAATTATATATCAAATCAACAACTATATTTAGTTGGCTATGCGTACTATGCCAAGTATGCTCTTCGGAAGGATTTATTCTGCACTTTATATCAATATTTTCTTTAGTTTTTATTACCTTACCTGTGCTAACTTCTAAATTTAGATACTTTAACCTTTCAATGATTAAACACTAGCTCTGATACCAATAATATACGGGACATAAAAATACTAAAATAATACACGGAAAATACGAAAATTTAAATACTATAAAATATAAGATTACAAATTTTTAGTTTTTATAAATTTATTAGCATTAATATTGATATTTATATATTAATATTAGAGTGTATGTATATACTGCAGGATCTTTTACAGTCTGGCGAGGCCAACAGACAAGCGAGGGTGTGCGCAGTGGTGTAAAAGTCCTACTCGGTACTCACCGTATTTCTTACTATATTGCTTCAGGAGTAGCTAAGTTTATTTCCCTAGATATTTTTAATCAAATTTATATGGGTCGTTCTCTTATCGTTTTCCCAGGCAGTTCCACCCAGAGGGAACACTTCTCTACGGTTACAAGGTTCTCATTCAGACGCCACGCATAAGGCTTTAACAGAAAACTATACGCAGAGGTTTCTCCTATAGGATCCCTAGCATAAGAAACCCATCCCATATAAACATGCTTAAAATAACAAGGGAAATACGAAACTACTTCATTTCCACAATATAGCTTACATACGGTTTTCCCTTTCGGGAAACCCTCGAAGGGCTTACACGAAGGTAAAGAAAATTACCTTACAACCTCTCCAAGCTTATGGTACAGGTGCCTTCAATATATAGGCTTTTATTATAGGGAGAGCGTTACAAATACTACTAGTGAGCTGAGAGTCTGCTAACACTGGCTCTCTTCTCTGCTGGTTGCTGGATTGCTGGTGCTGGTATCTTTGTTCGTGTGTTCTATTCACTGCGAGTGTCTCAATTTATAGGCAAGAGATCAGCCTTCAAGTGCCTTCTCCTCTATTATTTTCCTCTTCTTTCATCTTGGTTATCATGGACCTATTTTATAGACTTCCTAGGCTTTATAGGCCTTATAGCCTTTGTAGCCCTTCTTTATAGGTTCATGAGCACATGTTGGAAGCTGATGGAGGAATTTTGGTGCTGCCTCCACGTTGCCTTGGCTGCATATGAATGTGGCTTCATCTTCTTATCTTCACTTTGACAATCTTCTTGAACTTCATGATTGTGTCTTGAGAATTTTGCCTACTCTTTGGATCTTTTGACTTCTCTCTTGTATGTCTTCCAAGAGTATCACGACTTGATACATTTGGGTTGCATGCATGCTGGTGGAGATTATTTCATTGTTATTAACTAATTTTTTTTCGGGTATAGGTCCTCCACGTTCGAATAATTGATAGTAATATCAATTCAATTTTATGCTTGGGTCGGTCCTCCGCGCCCGAATACAATCTAACACTGGCTCTCTTCTTTAATTTTAAACAAGAAGCACAAGCTTGCCTTGAAGTATTTGTAACCCGTATATCATTGGTATCAGAGCTAGTGTTTAATCATTGAAAGGTTAAAGTATCTAAATTTAGAAATTAGCACAGGTAAGGTAATAAAAACTAAAGAAAATATTGATATAAAGTGCAGAATAAATCCTTCCGAAGAGCATACTTGGCATAGTACGATAGCCAACTAAATATAGTTGTTGATTTGATATATAATTTCTTCATATCTTGGGGAAAAAGACAAGACAGCTTAGATCAAAAATTTGAAAGTTTATTTAAAGAATATCAAAAACTCGTAGAGAAGTACTCCGGGTTGAATAATAAAATTGATATAGCTTTACATAAGCTTGAAGAAGCAAAAGCAAGACAGAACATAGTTAGTAAGAATAACGATTATATTAAAGAAGAAGTGCAGTCTATTGGAAAAAGTATAGGACCTTGTCTAAATAAAAATAAAGACTTGTTATCTAGTACAGACACAAGACAAGATATATCTGAAATTAAAAAGTTAGTGCAAGAGGTAAAAGCTTTGATCCTCTCATAGTTGCATGACCGAATATAACCAAGCATTAAGCGAAGTAGCAAAATATCTAACACCTCCTATCGGGTTCTCTGATCACGATTCGCCAAAAGAAGACTCCAAAATAATAATAAGGCAAAATAACACAATCATCCAATTATTAATTCAGATTTTAGGAAAACTAAATAGTGAACAAGGTATGCTTGGCTCTGATAAATTTATAAAAACTAAAAAAAAGATACCAATAATATACGGGACGTAAAAATACTAAAATAATACACGGAAAATACGAAAATTTAAATACTATAAAATATAAGATTACAAATTTTTAGTTTTCATAAATTTATTAGCGTTAATATTGATATTTATATATTAATATTAGACTGTACGTATATACTACAGGATCTTTTACAGGCTGGCGAGGCCAACAGACAAGCGAGGGTGTGCGCAGTGGTGTAAAAGTCCTACTCGGTACTCACCGTATTTCTTACTATATTGCTTCAGGAGTAGCTAAGTTTATTTCCCTAGATATTTTTAATCAAATTTATATGGGTCGTTCTCTTATCGTCTTCCCAGGCAGTTCCACCCAGAGGGAACACTTCTCTACGGCTACAAGGTTCTCGTTCAGACGCCACGCATAAGGCTTTAACATAGAACTACACGCAGAGGTTTCTCCTATAGGATCCCTAACATAAGAAACCCATCCCATATAAACATGCTTAAAAAGAACAAGGGAAATACGAAACTACTTCATTTCCACAATATAGCTTACATACGGTTTTCCCTTTCGGGAAACCCCCGAAGGGCTTACACGAAGGTAAAGAAAATTACCTTACAACCTCTCCAAGCTTATGGTACAGGTGCCTTCAATATAGAGGCTTTTATTACAGGGAGAGGGTTACAAATACTACTAGTGAGCCGAGAGTCTGCTAACACTGGCTCTCTTCTCTGCTGGTTGCTGGATTGCTGGTGCTGGTATCTTTTTTTGTGTCCTCTCTTCGCTGCGAGTGTCTCAATTTATAGGCAAGAGATCAGCCTTCAAGTGCCTTCTCCTCTATTATTTGCCTCTTCTTTCTTCTTGGTTATCATGGACCTATTTTATAGACTTCCTAGGCTTTATAGGCCTTATAGCTTTTGTAGCCCTTCTTTATAGGTTCATGAGCACATGTTGGAAGCTGATGGAGGAATTTTGGTGCTGCCTCCACATTGCCTTGGCTGCATATGAATGTGGCTTCATCTTCTTATCTTCACTTTGACAATCTTCTTGAACTTCATGATTGTGTCTTGAGAATTTTGCCTTCTCTTTGGATCTTTTGGCTTCTCTCTTGTATGTCTTCCTAGAGTATCACGACTTGATACATTTGGGCTGCATGCATGCTGGTGGAGACTATTTCATTGTTATTAACTAATTTTTTTTTTCGGGTATAGGTCCTCCACGCCCGAATAATTGATAGTAATATCAATTCAATTTTATGCTTGGGTCGGTCCTCCGCGCCCGAATAATTAATAGCAATATCAATTCGAAGTTCTTATTTATATTTAATATTATCTACTGAATATATCATTGCTTATTTATTCAGGCTTTTGCCCATGTCCTGCAATATCCATATGATCTTCATCTGATAAATTGAAGTCATACTTTATCTCATATTCTTTCTTTATTTCTTCAAACTTTCTATTAAACTCTTCTCGTAGTTCTTTCAAAATATCTTCTTTTAATTCTTCTTTTATTAATTTCTTGACTTCTTGGAATTTTTCATCTATTTTCATATCTATATATTCAGAATCCAGAGGATCCAATCCTTTTAAAAGGCATGATTTGTATGTTTGGTATTTTGGGGATTCTTCTTCCTTCATTAAAAATAACAATTCTTATTTTACCTTTGATGAAGTTGATGCTTCACCCTTTCTATAATTTGGACTTGTTGGAGCAGAGGTACCTCCTCCTCTATACTTCTGGATGTATTCTTTTGCTTTTGGTTCTATATAATAATTCTCTCCTATCATTTCTCTTGCATATCTTAAAGCTTCATTGATATCATAGTATTTTCTCCATGATAAATCCATTTTTATTTTCCTTGCTTCCAGTTTTTGTTTTAGTATTTCTTCAAAAGTAAAATATATTCCTGGCTTATTTCCATCATATAGGACATATAATGCTATTAATTCTTCTGTCTTAATATTTGCTGACTTTGGTACCTTCTTGTTCATCATATTGAAATACTCTGCGAGACTATTTAGGATTGATAGCATATAACCCGTTTCTTCTTTTTTAACATTATGCTGAAACCAGAAATTGTCTAATATGCATTGCTGAATTTCGTCAATATAAATATGACCTTTAGGCTTGAATTTGAATCTATTCGGGGGAAATATTTTTAATGAATTATTTGAGCCAAAAGTGAAAACTTCGCTCCCATTGGGGAGTAACCCACGCTTCATTCCTGCAATATTGATGCACGAGAGAATATATCAGGTAAACAATTATCTTTTCCTTTAATATGCTCGAAAACAACTTTATATCCATTCCCTGTTATGATATCTTCAAATAGAACCCATCTTCTAATGGAACTTTTCTTACTATTGATTTGGTTATAGTACCTACATATTGCTTCACAATCTGTCCGTACTGTAAATTCTTTAAATCCTAATTATAACCTAAATGCATTTATTGCATGGACTACTGCAAGGATTTCCCTATCAATATTATTCACTGTTTTTAATTTATAACTTCCCGAGGCATATCTGCATATTTTCGCTTCTGCCTTTGGGGAATATTTATTAGGTTTTTGCTTTAATATAGCACCCCATCCTACTTTGGATGCATCTGTTTCGATAATAAAATAGTTATCTTCTAATGGTAATTCTAAGGGTTTCAAATTTTTCACTTTTTCTTTTATAGCCTTAACTAATTTAATGTCTTCTGAATTGAAATATTTTTGTCCATTCTTTCTTAGTTTAGCATACAAAGGTCCAGCGAGCTTTGCTAGGTTGTCTATGTAATTCCTTGCATAATTTACAATCCCTAAAAATTGTTGTAAATTTTTTTATCATTCATGGTATCAGGGAATTGTAATATTTTCTTAGCAATATGTTCCTGCAAGTATATTTTTCCTTCTCCTATTTCATGTGAATGATAAATTTATTTTCTCTTTGCAAATTTCCATTTTCTTTTTAGATAAGATTAAACCATTTTGTTCTACCTTTCGAAAGAAAACTTCAAGGTGAGCAATATGCTCTTTATATGACTTAGAGAAGACTAGTAAGTCATCTACATATACTAATATAAAAGCTTGGTTCTCATTAAATATATTTTGCATCTTTCTTTGAAATAGTGCAGGTGCATTCTTTAATCCTAATGGCATAACTAGCCATTCATAATGACCTTGAGGACATGTAAATGCTGTCCAAGGAATAGATTCCTCGGCCATTTTTACTTGCCAAAATCCGGCCTTTAGATCAAACTTAGAAAAATATTTGCTTCCTTGTATTCTATTTATCCATTCTTGCTTATTTGGTATATTGTATGAATCATCTATGGTATTATCATTAAGTCTTTTGTAGTTTATAACCATTCTAGACTTGCCTCTAACTTCTTCAGCGTGATTTCTAACTATAAAGGCAGCTGAGCGATGAGGACTTCTACTTTCTCTAATTGCCTTTAATTTTAATAATTATTTGATATGCATTTTAAATTCTTCTATAGCTTTGGGAGTAGCTTCTATTGGTCCTGACTTGATTATATAATCAGGGTTTATAATATTTATTTTGCATACTATGGAATTCTTATCCCAATGTTTCATTGGTATTTCTCCAATGTTTTGAATATCCTCTAATCTTTGCACAATCTTGTCTATATCACTCTTAGATTTTATATCTCTATACCAATTCGGCGAGAATGATTGTAATCCTATACACTCGGTGCATGTATTTTCTATATGATATTCTTCTATGGTATTACTTGGTTCCTCTTTTTTGCAGTCTTCAGGTGGCTCTACCTTATATTCATCCTCTAGATTAGATATTTCTACATTTTGTAAAGATTTTCTTTGTTTTCGTACCTCAGATATGTATGGAACACTATCTTGATATGGAATGAATGTAACTCCTTCTTCACGTATAATAGTGGTTTGTAATGATTGTTGCAAAAATCTTAATCCTAGTATCATGTCATCACTTATTACCGACAAATCTCTTATTGTAATTTCATCTATTATATATTTTGTGCCGTTTATGTAGCTTTCAATATTATATGCAATTGATTATGAATTTTCTTTATTCTAGACATGTCTGTGGATACTTCAGCTTTATTATCGTCTATAGTTTCACTATTTTAGGGCATCTCATAAAATACTTGTCATGGATGATATTTTTTGTGCACCCTGTATCTAATAGTGCTAAAATTTTATATGAAATATTTGGCTTTAATACTATTTTAACTTGTATTCTTATTCCTAACACTTCCTTGAATGGTAAACGTACTATATATTTACTTCCAAAACTAGTTATTGCATCTTTGAGCTGAATTAGCCTATCCCCTTTTGCTCTCTTACTGTGACCATTTGATCTTTTAATTCTGTATTTTTGATAGTAATATCTTCTTGATCTATATCACCACTATTATTTTCTAGCTTATATTTTAGTTCCTCTAGTTCTGCTTCTAGCTTATTAATCCGATTTTCTAAGTTTCTAACTCTACTAGATAATATTTGTTCTTCTGGCTCAATTTCTACTTCTTGTCTCCAACCTTGATTCTTTAATTTTAAACAAGAAGCACAATCTTGCCTTGAACATATGCTACAAGTAAACCTATTTTCTTGACTCGGGTAGTATATACAAAAAGCACATTTTATATTATAATCACCTTTACCTCTAATCCAATCATGTTGACATTCTACCTGGTTCATCATTTCTACTTTTAACCCTGCAAATTCGTCTATTAAATCTATATCATCTTCACTTGAATCATCTTCTAAAATCTGATTTTCTACTTCATCGGTTTCTATGATTGAATATATTGACTCATCATCTTTTATTTCATCATCACATACTAATATATTCTCATTAACGCTATCTACAATTAGTACCCTTTCTTGCTCTTCTATTTTACTAGAATAGCTTTTTTGGTCTTTATTAGGACATGTTTTACTTAGGTGGTCAGGTGAGTTGCATATAAAGCACCTACATGTACTATCATAAGTCTTTCTAGGATTATACCTTCTTACATTTCTCTTATGTAAAAACGGAGCTCTATTGTCTGACCTTCTTAGGAAATATCTTCTCTTTGTTCTATAATTTCTATTATCTCTTCGTTCAGGTTTATAATGTTTCTTACTCCTATGTCGTTCTTCTCCATATGATAATGGTATTTGGACTATGTTATTGCAGAAATTATAATCTGATTTCTTCATAGATCTTTGGGCTTGAATGCTCGTACATACCTTCCTTAGTTGTTTGAAAACAAATGTTATGGCTTGGGATATATTTATAATGGAACCTTCTATTTCTTTCTTATATTCCTCAAATATTATAGATCCTAAAGGGTCAGGTAATTTATTAAAATACCTCTCAACCACACCTCTATTATATCCTTGCTTGGCAGTGGTAGCATTATATAAATAATGCTGAGAGAATTCCTTTATACCTTTCCAACTTGTTAAAGTTAATTTTTCTATTTCTCTTAGTCGTTCATTTTGTAATGCAGTGAATCCTAATTCTAGGTCTTCTGCTATGATTATGCTTGATATAACATTAGCAAAGTTATTTGCATTACTTCCAGCTCTTTTTAGTTCTTCATAATTAACTGGATAAGTTTCTACCCATTGTTCCCATAGAACCTTTGCGGATTCTCCTAAAAATGTTTCAAGATAAGTTAACATGTCTTCTACCTTAGTGCCTATATTATGCTGGTTTTGTATATATTTTTGAACTATTAACCCTTTCCATATGCTAAGGATATTTGGCCAATCTATTGGGTCATGGGCTGCTAAATTCAATATTGCACCATCATTTCTAATATTTTGAAATTGTACCGGTTTTTCAAAATTTCTTCTTTTGGTACCCATATATCTATATTGTTCAGGAATGTAAGATGGTTGGAAATCATCTTTTTCAGGTGGCCATTTTCCAGCTGACCTAGTTGATCTTTCTCTTTCACCTTCTCTTTTTACTGAAGTTTCACCATATGTACTTCTTTTTCTTTTACTATTTTCTACTTCCATGGCTTCCATTGCATTTTCTAAATTATGTAAACCTACCTCGTATAAGGAGTTTATAAAATCATTGTATTCTTCAGCCTCATCATATGTTTCATTTTCTATCCACATTTCTTTCATCAACTCTTCTTCTTCTTCATAACTTTCAGTTAATAATTTATTATTTATATTCCATTGCTCTTCTTCACTTATACTTTTATCTTTCTGGCTTTTCTCAGTATTATTGTTTTTATTCTTCTTCTCTTTTTCTTCTGGTGTTACCTTATTATTTAACATGATTGAACTACTAGCGAATAATTTCTTCTCATTTTTTAATTTCTTTAATCTTGCAATTTCTCTAATGAAAAACAATTCCCTTTCTCTAATCTTAGGCCAGTCTTTCGTCATTCAGTTATTATACTCCCAATCTATATGTTTTAACTTGTCTTCACAATGTTTTATTTCATCATCTACTCCTGTCTTTTCCATGCATTCCGTTGAGGTGTTATTCCTATTATCACTAAATTCTGAGTCTGACATGAGCGATTCCGTGTCATCTAAGGATGCTGCTTTATAATTGGTGAACCTAATGCTACTAGTCCCTTCGCAATTTTGATAACTGCTATAAGTTTCAGGTTGCTTTAATTCCTTCTTTTCTATTAAATCACCTATATTCCATTCTTCTCCCGCTCTTTCTTCAGAGCTTACTTGAAGAGGACTCATAAATTTAATACCTTTAGACTGCATGCTTTCAATTACATCATCTACATTTACTCTATATCTAGAACTACTTTTATTAGTAAGCCTTCCTATAAATTCTATGCTTACTAGCAAATTTGTTCCTTTAAAATCTTCATATCCTTTAGTCTGAAATCCAAAACTCATTTTGTCAATAAATTCTTTCACAGGCATCATTAGGTCTGGGGCTATATACGTTATTAATCTATTTTCATTCATATCTCCTTCCATAAATCCTAATGCTGCTTTATCCATGGATCCCCATCTTTTGTCTAATAAGGATATTAAAACCTTTGCTCCTAACTTCTTTCTTGTCATTCCTTGACTCCTATGATATACATACCTTGATGGATATATTTATAACCACGATATTTAAGTTCATTTTCAATATTCCTACTTACAATTTTTAGATCTACTAGATGTGTTAATACACTTAGTTCTATTTCTCTGGATATTCTATATAAACCACTCCTGCTTTCGAACATACCGATATGGTAAACCTGCTGTGGTTTTATTTTTCTTAGCGTATCCTTCTGATACCTTTCTAGGTCTCTTTGCAAGTCTATAACTTATTCTAAATTAATGTCATCAGCATTGCTACATGACATTCTATGCCTTAATGCCAAGGGTTTTGAATCTTGTCTTACTAATTGGATATTTTTGTCTCTTCTAGTGAGGCTTTTAGATATGTCCATTTTTCTGAGTTGATATTTTTTGGTGATGCTAAAATTCCAGACGAGGCTAACACAATATCTTTGTTACCTTGTTCACTATTTAGTTTTCCTAAAATCTGAATTAATAATTGGATGATTGTGTTATTTTGCCTTATTATTATTTTGGAGTCTTCTTTTGGCGGATCGTGATCAGAGAACCCGATAGGAGGTGTTAGATATTTTGCTACTTCGCTTAATGCTTGGTTATATTCGGTCATGCAACTATGAGAGGACCAAAGTTTTTACCTCTTGCACTAACTTTTTAATTTCAGATATATCTTGTCTTGTGTCTGTACTAGATAACAAGTCTTTATTTTTATTTAGACAAGGTCCTATACTTTTCCCAATAGACTGCACTTCTTCTTTAATATAATCGTTATTCTTCCTAACTATGTTCTGTCTTGCTTTTGCTTCTTCAAGCTTATGTAAAGCTATATCAATTTTATTATTCAACCCGGAGTACTTCTCTACGAGTTTTTGATATTCTTTAAATAAACTTTCAAATTTTTGATCTAAGCTGTCTTGTCTTTTTCCCCAAGATATGAAGAAATTATATATCAAATCAACAACTATATTTAGTTGGCTATGCGTACTATGCCAAGTATGCTCTTCAGAAGGATTTATTCTGCACTTTATATCAATATTTTCTTTAGTTTTTATTACCTTACCTGTGCTAACTTCTAAATTTAGATACTTTAACCTTTTAATGATTAAACTCTAGCTCTGATACCAATAATATACGGGACGTAAAAATACTAAAATAATACACGAAAAATACGAAAATTTAAATACTATAAAATATAAGATTACAATTTTTTATTTTCTATAAATTTATTAGCGTTAATATTGATATTTATATATTAATATTAGACTGTACGTATATACTGCAGGATCTTTTACAGGCTGGCGAGGCCAACAGACAAGCGAGGGTGTGCGCAGTGGTGTAAAAGTCCTACTCGGTACTCACCGTATTTCTTACTATATTGCTTTAGGAGTAGCTAAGTTTATTTCCCTAGATGTTTTTAATCAAATTTATATGGGTCGTTCTCTTATCGTCTTCCCAGGCAGTTTCACCCAATTGTAAGTAGGAATATTGAAAATGAACTTAAATATTGTGGTTATAAATATATCCATCAAGGTATGTATATCATAGGAGTCAAAGGAATGACAAGAAAGAAGTTAGGAGCAAAGGTTTTAATAACCTTATTAGACAAAAGATGGGGATCCGTGGATAAAGCAGCATTAGGATTTATGAAAGGAGATATGAATGAAAATAGATTAATAACGTATATAGCCCCAGACCTAATGATGCCTGTGAAAGAATTTATTGACAAAATGAGTTTTGGATTTCAGACTAAAGGATATGAAGATTTTAAAGGAACAAATTTGCTAGTAAGCATAGAATTTATAGGAAGGCTTACTAATAAAAGTAGTTCTAGATATAGAGTAAATGTAGATGATGTAATTGAAAGCATGCAGTCTAAAGGTATTAAATTTATGAGTCCTCTTAAAGTAAGCTTTGAAGAAAGAGCAGGAGAAGAATGGAATATAGGTGATTTAATAGAAAAGAAGGAATTAAAGCAACCTGAAACTTATATCAGTTATCAAAATTGCGAAGGGACTAGTAGCATTAGGTTCACCAATTATAAAGCAGCATCCTTAGATGACACGGAATCGCTCATGTCAGACTCAGAATTTAGTGATAATAGGAATAACACCTCAACGGAATGCATGGAAAAGACAGGAGTAGATGATGAAATAAAACATTGTGAAGACAAGTTAAAACATATAGATTGGGAGTATAATAACTCAATGACGAAAGACTGGCCTAAGATTAGAGAAAGGGAATTGTTTTTCATTAGAGAAATTGCAAGATTAAAGAAATTAAAAAATGAGAAGAAATTATTCGCTAGTAGTTCAATCATGTTAAATAATAAGGTAACACCAGAAGAAAAAGAAAAGAAGAATAAAAACAATAATACTGAGCAAAGCAAGAAAGATAAAAGTATAAGTGAAGAAGAGCAATGGGATATAAATAATAAATTATTAACTGAAAGTTATGAAGAAGAAGAAGAAGAGTTGATGAAAGAAATGTGGATAGAAAATGAAACATATGATGAGGCTGAAGAATACAATGATTTTATAAACTCCTTAGACGAGGTAGGTTTACATAATTTAGAAAACGCAATGGAAGCCATGGAAGTAGAAAATAGTAAAAGAAAAAGAAGTACATATGGTGAAACTTCGGTAAAGAGAGAAGGTGAAAGAGAAACATCAAATAGGTCAGCTGGAAAATGGCCACCTGAAAAAGATGATTTCAAACCATCTTACATTCCTTAACAATATAGATATATGGGTACCAAAAGAAGAAATTTTGAAAAACCGGTACAATTTCAAAATACTAGAAATGATGGTGCAATATTGAATTTAGCAGCCCATGACCCAATAGATTGGCCGAATATCCTTACCATATGGAAAGGGTTAATAGTTCAAAAATATATACAAAACCAGCATAATATAGGCACTAAGGTAGAAGACATGTTAACTTATCTTGAAACATTTTTAGGAGAATCTGCAAAGGTTCTATGGGAACAATGGGTAGAAACTTATCCAGTTAATTATGAAGAACTAAAAAGAGCTGGAAGTAATCCAAATAACTTTGCTAATGTTATATCAAGCATAATCATAGCAGAAGACCCAGAATTAGGATTCACTACATTACAAAATGAACGACTAAGAGAAATAGAAAAATTAACTTTAACAAGTTGGAAAGGTATAAAGGAATTCTCTTAGCATTATTTATATAATGCTACCACTGCCAAGCAAGGATATAATAGAGGTGTGGTTGAGAGGTATTTTAATAAATTACCTGACCCTTTAGGATCTATAATATTTGAGGAATATAAGAAAGAAACAGAAGGTTCCATTATAAATAAATCCCAAGCCATAACATTTGTTTTCAAACAACTAAGGAAGGTATGTACGAGCATTCAAGCCCAAAGATCTATGAAGAAATCAGATTATAATTTCTGCAATAACATAGTCCAAATACCATTATCATATGGAGAAGAACGACGTAGGAGTAAGAAACATTATAAACCTGAATGAAGAGATAATAGAAATTATAGAACAAAGAGAAGGTATTTCCTAAGAAGGTCAGACAATAGAGCTCCGTTTTTACATAAGAGAAATGTAAGAAGGTATAATCCTAGAAAGACTTATGATAGTACATGTAGGTGCTTTATATGCAACTCACCTGACCACCTAAGTAAAACATGTCCTAATAAAGACCAAAAAAGGTATTCTAGTAAAATAGAAGAGCAAGAAAGGGTACTAATTGTAGATAGCGTTAATGAGAATATATTAGTATGTGATGATGAAATAAAAGATGATGAGTCGATATATTCAATCATAGAAACCGATGAAGTAGAAAATCAGATTTTAGAAGATGATTCAAGTGAAGATGATATAGATTTAATAGACGAATTTGCAGGGTTAAAAGTAGAAATGATGAACCAGGTAGAATGTCAACATGATTGGATTAGAGGTAAAGGTGATTATAATATAAAATGTGCTTTTTGTATATACTACCCAAGTCAAGAAAATAGGTTTACTTGTAGCATATGTTCAAGGCAAGCTTGTACTTCTTGTTTAAAATTAAAGAATCAAGGTTGGAGATAAGAAGTAGAAATTGAGCCAGAAGAACAAATATTATCTAGTAGAGTTAGAAACTTAGAAAATCGGATTAATAAGCTAGAAGCAGAATTAGAGGAACTAAAATATAAGCTAGAAAATAATAGTGGTGATATAGATCAAGAAGATATTACTATCAAAAATACAGAATTAAAAGATCAAATGGTCACAGTAAGAGAGCAAAAGGGGGATAGGCTAATTCAGCTCAAAGATGCAATAACTAGTTTTGGAAGTAAATATATAGTACGTTTACCATTCAAGGAAGTGTTAGGAATAAGAATACCAGTTAAAATAGTATTAAAGCCAAATATTTCATATAAAATTTTAGCACTATTAGATACAGGGTGCACAAAAAATATCATCCATGACAAGTATTTTATGAGATGCCCTGAAATAGTGAAAACTACAGACGATAATAAAGCTGAAGTATCCACAGACATGTCTGGAATAAAGAAAATTCATAATCAATTGGCATATAATATTGAAAGCTACATAAACGGCACAAAATATATAATAGATGAAATTACAATAAGAGATCTGTCGGTAATAAGTGATGACATGATACTAGGATTAAGATTTTTGCAACAATCATTACAAACCACTATTATACATGAAGAAGGAGTTACATTCATTCCATATCAAGATAGTGTTCCATACATATCTGAGGTACGAAAACAAAGAAAATCTTTACAAGATGTAGAAATATCTAATCTAGAGGATGAATATAAGGTAGAGCCACCTGAAGACTGCAAAAAAGGGGAACCAAGTAATACCATAGAAGAATATCATATAGAAAATACATGCACCGAGTGTATAGGATTACAATCATTCTCGCTGAATTGGTATAGAGATATAAAATCTAAGAGTGATATAGACAAGATTGTGCAAAGATTAGAGGATATTCAAATCATTGGAGAATACCAATGAAACATTGGGATAAGAATTCCATAGTATGCAAAATAAATATTATAAACCCTGATTATATAATCAAGTCAGGACCAATAGAAGCTACTCCCAAAGATATAGAAGAATTTAAAATGCATATCGAAGAATTATTAAAATTAAAGGCAATTAGAGAAAGTAGAAGTCCTCATCGCTCAGCTGCCTTTATAGTTAGAAATCACGCTGAAAAAGTTAGAGGCAAGTCTAGAATGGTTATAAACTACAAAAGACTTAATGATAATACCATAGATGATGCATACAATATACCAAATAAGCAAGAATGGATAAATAGAATACAAGGAAGCAAATATTTTTCTAAGTTTGATCTAAAGGCCGGATTTTGGCAAGTAAAAATGGCCGAGGAATCTATTCCTTGGACAGCATTTACATGTCCTCAAGGTCATTATGAATGGCTAGTTATGCCATTAGGATTAAAGAATGCAACTGCACTATTTCAAAGAAAGATGCAAAATATATTTAATGAGAACCAAGCTTTTATATTAGTATATGTAGATGACTTACTAGTCTTCTCTAAGTCATATAAAGAGCATATTGCTCACCTTGAAGTTTTCTTTCGAAAGGTAGAACAAAATGGTTTAATCTTATCTAAAAAGAAAATGGAAATTTGCAAAGAGAAAATAAATTTTCTTCGACATGAAATAGGAGAAGGAAAAATATACTTGCAGGAACATATTGCTAAGAAAATATTACAATTCCCTGATACCATGAATGATAAAAAAGTTTTACAACAATTTTTAGGCATTGTAAATTATGCAAGGAATTACATAGACAACCTAGCAAAGCTTGCTGGACCTTTGTATGCTAAACTAAGAAAGAATGGACAAAAATATTTCAATTCAGAAGACATTAAATTAGTTAAGGCTATAAAAGAAAAAGTGAAAAATTTGAAACCCTTAGAATTACCATTAGAAGATAACTATTTTATTATCGAAACAGATGCATCCAAAGTAGGATGGGGTGCTATATTAAAGCAAAAACCTAATAAATATTCCCCAAAAGCAGAAGAGAAAATATGCAGATATGCCTCGGGAAGTTATAAATTAAAAACAGTGAATAATATTGATAGGGAAATCCTTGCAGTAGTCCATGCAATAAATGCATTTAGGTTATATTTAGGATTTAAAGAATTTACAGTACAGACAGATTGTGAAGCAATATGTAGGTACTATAACCAAATCAATAGTAAGAAAAGTTCCACTAGAAGATGGGTTCTATTTGAAGATATCATAACAGGGAATGGATATAAAGTTGTTTTCGAGCATATTAAAGGAAAAGATAATTGTTTACCTGATATATTCTCTCGTGCATCAATATTGCAGGAATGAAGCGTGGGTTACTCCCCAATGGGAGCGAAGTTTTCACTTTTGGCTCAAATAATTCATTAAAAATATTTCCTCGAATACATTCAAATTCAAGCCTAAAGGTCATATATATATTGACGAAATTCAGCAATGCATATTAGACAATTTCTGGTTTCAGCATAATGTTAAAAAATAAGAAACGGGTTATATGCTATCAATCCTAAATAGTATCGCATAGTATCTCAATATGATGAACAAGAAGGTACCAAAGTCAGCAAATATTAAGACAGAAGAATTAATAGCATTATATGTCCTATATGATGGAAATAAGCCAGGAATATATTTTACTTTTGAAGAAATACTAAAACAAAAACTGGAAGCAAGGAAAATAAAAATGGATTTATCATGGAGAAAATACTATGATATCAATGAAGCTTTAAGATATGCAAGAGAAATGATAGGAGAGAATTATTATATAGAACCAAAAGCAAAAGAATACATCCAGAAGTATAGAGGAGGAGGTACCTCTGCTCCAACAAGTCCAAATTATACAAAGGGTGAAGCATCAACTTCATCAAAGGTAAAAGAAGAATTGTTATTTTTAATGAAGGAAGAAGAATCCCCAAAATACCAAACATACAAATCATGCCTTTTAAAAGGATTGGATCCTATGGATTCAGAATATATAGATATGAAAATAGATGAAAAATTCCAAGAAGTCAAGAAATTAATAAAAGAAGATATTTTGAAAGAACTACGAGAAGAGTTTAATAGAAAGTTGGAAGAAATAAAGAAAGAATATGAGATAAAGTATGACTTCAATTTATCAGATGAAGATCATATGGATATTGCAGGACATGGGCAAAAGCCTGAATAAATAAGCAATGATATATTCAGTAGATAATATTAAATATAAATAAGAACTTTGAATTGATATTGCTATCAATTATTCGGGCGCGGAGGACCGACCCAAGCATAAAATTGAATTGATATTACTATCAATTATTCGGGCGTGGAGGACCTATACCCGAAAAAAAAATTAGTTAATAACAATGAAATAATCTCCACCAGCATGCATGCAGCCCAAATGTATCAAGTCGTGATACTCTAGGAAGATATACAAGAGAGAAGCCAAAAGATCCAAAGAGAAGGCAAAATTCTCAAGACACAATCATGAAGTTCAAGAAGATGGTCAAAGTGAAGATAAGAAGATGAAGCCACATTCATATGCAGCCAAGGCAACGTGAAGGCAGCACCAAAATTCCTCCATCAGCTTCCAACATGTGCTCATGAACCTATAAAGAAGGGCTACAAAAGCTATAAGGCCTATAAAGCCTAGGAAGTCTATAAAATAGGTCCATGATAACCAAGAAGAAAGAAGAGGCAAATAATAGAGAAGGCACTTGAAGGCTGATCTCTTGCCTATAAATTGAGACACTCGCAGCGAAGAGAGGACACGAAAAAAGATACTAGCACCAGCAATCCAGCAACTAGCAGAGAAGAGAGCCAGTGTTAGCAGACTCTTAGCTCACTAGTAGTATTTGTAACCCTCTCCCTGTAATAAAAGCCTCTATATTGAAGGCACCTGTACCATAAGCTTGGAGAGGTTGTAAGGTAATTTTCTTTACCTTCGTGTAAGCCCTTCGGGGGTTTTCCGAAAGGGAAAACCGTATGTAAGCTATATTGTGGAAATGAAGTAGTTTCGTATTTCCCTTGTTCTTTTTAAGCATGTTTATATGGGATGGGTTTCTTATGCTAGGGATCCTATAGGAGAAACCTCTGCGTGTAGTTCTCTGTTAAAGCCTTATGCATGGCGTCTGAACGAGAACCTTGTAGCCGTAGAGAAGTGTTCCCTCTGGGTGGAACTGCCTGGGAAGACGATAAGAGAATGACCCATATAAATTTGATTAAAAATATCTAGGGAAATAAACTTAGCTACTCCTGAAGCAATATAGTAAAAAATACGGTGAGTACGGAGTAGCACTTTTACACCACTGCGCACACCCTCGCTTGTCTGTTGGCCTCGCTAGCCTGTAAAAGATCCTGCAGTATATACGTACAGTCTAATATTAATATATAAATATCAATATTAACGCTAATAAATTTATAAAAACTAAAAATTTGTAATCTTATATTTTTTTAGTATTTAAATTTTCGTATTTTCCGTGTATTATTTTAGTATTTTTACGTCCCGTATATTATTGGTATCAGAGCTAGTGTTTAATCACTGAAAGGTTAAAGTATCTAAATTTAGAAGTTAGCACAGGTAAGGTAATAAAAACTAAAGAAAATATTGATATAAAGTGCAGAATAAATTCTTCCAAAGAGCATACTTGGCATAGTACGCATAGCCAACTAAATATAGTTGTTGATTTGATATATAATTTCTTCATATCTTGGGGAAAAAGACAAGACAGCTTAGATCAAAAATTTGAAAGTTTATTTAAATAATATCAAAAACTCGTAGAGAAGTACTCCGGGTTGAATAATAAAATTGATATAGCTTTACATAAGCTTGAAGAAGCAAAAGCAAGACAGAACATAGTTAGTAAGAATAACGATTATATTAAAGAAGAAGTGCAGTCTATTGGGAAAAGTATAGGACCTTGTCTAAATAAAAATAACGACTTGTTATCTAGTACAGACACAAGACAAGATATATCTGAAATTAAAAAGTTAGTGCAAGAGGTAAAAACTTTGATCCTCTCATAGTTGCATGACCGAATATAACCAAGCATTAAGCGAAGTAGCAAAATATCTAACACCTCCTATCGGGTTCTCTGATCACGATTCGCCAAAAGAAGACTCCAAAATAATAATAAGGCAAAATAACACAATCATCCAATTATTAATTCAGATTTTAGGAAAACTAAATAGTGAACAAGGTAACAAAGATATTGTGTTAGCCTCGTCTGGAATTTTAGCATCACCAAAAAATATCAACTCAGAAAAATGGACATATCTAAAAGCCTCACTAGAAGAGACAAAAATATCCAATTAGTAAGACAAGATTCAAAACCCTTGGCATTAAGGCATAGAATGTCATGTAGCAATGCTGATGACATTAATTTAGAAGAAGTTATAGACTTGCAAAGAGACCTAAAAAGGTATCAGAAGGATACGCTAAGAAAAATAAAACCACAGCAGGTTTACCATATGGGTATGTTCGAAAGCAGGAGTGGTTTATATAGAATATCCAGAGAAATAGAACTAAGTGTATTAACACATCCAGTAGATCTAAAAATTGTAAGTAGGAATATTGAAAATGAACTTAAATATTGTGGTTATAAATATATCCATCAAGGTATGTATATCATAGGAGTAAAAGGAATGACAAGAAAGAAGTTAGGAGCAAAGGTTTTAATAACCTTATTAGACAAAAGATGGGGATCCGTGGATAAAGCAGCATTAGGATTTATGGAAGGAGATATGAATGAAAATAGATTAATAACGTATATAGCCCCAGACCTAATGATGCTTGTGAAAGAATTTATTGACAAAATGATTTTTGGATTTTAGACTTAAGGATATGAAGATTTTAAAGGAACAAATTTGCTAGTAAGCATAGAATTTATAGGAAGGCTTACTAATAAAAGTAGTTCTAGATATAGAGTAAATGTAGATGATGTAATTGAAAGCATGTAGTCTAAAGGTATTAAATTTATGAGTCCTCTTAAAGTAAGCTCTGAAGAAAGAGCAGGAGAAGAATGGAATATAGGTGATTTAATAGAAAAGAAGGAATTAAAGCAACCTGAAACTTATAAAGCACCTACATGTACTATCATAAGTCTTTCTAGGATTATACCTTCTTACATTTCTCTTATGTAAAAATGGAGCTCTATTGTCT
Organism: Avena sativa; assembly: GCA_916181665.1. Taxonomy (NCBI): domain Eukaryota; kingdom Viridiplantae; phylum Streptophyta; class Magnoliopsida; order Poales; family Poaceae; genus Avena; species Avena sativa. Next base: position 580,181,013 of record OV702287.1, read on the forward strand.
GACCTTCTTAGGAAATATCTTCTCTTTGTTCTATAATTTCTATTATCTCTTCGTTCAGGTTTATAATGTTTCTTACTCCTATGTCGTTCTTCTCCATATGATAATGGTATTTGGACTATGTTATTGCAGAAATTATAATCTGATTTCTTCATAGATCTTTGGGCTTGAATGCTCATACATACCTTCCTTAGTTGTTTGAAAACAAATGTTATGGCTTGGGATATATTTATAATGGAACCTTCTATTTCTTTCTTATATTCCTCAAATATTATAGATCCTAAAGGGTCAGGTAATTTATTAAAATACCTCTCAACCACACCTCTATTATATCCTTGCTTGGCAGTGGTAGCATTATATAAATAATGCTGAGAGAATTCCTTTATACCTTTCCAACTTGTTAAAGTTAATTTTTCTATTTCTCTTAGTCGTTCATTTTGTAATGCAGTGAATCCTAATTCTGGGTCTTCTGCTATGATTATGCTTGATATAACATTAGCAAAGTTATTTGGATTACTTCCAGCTCTTTTTAGTTCTTCATAATTAACTGGATAAGTTTCTACCCATTGTTCCCATAGAACCTTTGTAGATTCTCCTAAAAATGTTTCAAGATAAGTTAACATGTCTTCTACCTTAGTGCCTATATTATGCTGGTTTTTTATATATTTTTGAACTATTAACCCTTTCCATATGCTAAGGATATTCGGCCAATCTATTGGGTCATGGGCTGCTAAATTCAATATTGCACCATCATTTCTAGTACTTTGAAATTGTACCGCTTTTTCAAAATTTCTTCTTTTGGTACCCATATATCTATATTGTTCAGGAATGTAAGATGGTTGGAAATCATCTTTTTCAGGTGGCCATTTTCCAGCTGACCTAGTTGATCTTTCTCTTTCACCTTCTCTCTTTACTAAAGTTTCACCATATGTACTTCTTTTTGTTTTACTATTTTCTACTTCCATGGCTTCCATTGCATTTTCTAAATTATGTAAACCTACCTCGTCTAAGGAGTTTATAAAATCATTGTATTCTTCAGCCTCATCATATGTTTCATTTTCTATCCACATTTCTTTCATCAACTCTTCTTCTTCTTCATAACTTTCAGTTAATAATTTATTATTTATATCCCATTGCTCTTCTTCACTTATACTTTTATCTTTCTGGCTTTGCTCAGTATTATTGTTTTTATTCTTCTTCTCTTTTTCTTCTGGTGTTACCTTATTATTTAACATGATTGAACTACTAGCGAATAATTTCTTCTCATTTTTTAATTTCTTTAATCTTGCAATTTCTCTAATGAAAAACAATTCCCTTTCTCTAATCTTAGGCCAGTCTTTCGTCATTGAGTTATTATACTCCCAATCTATATGTTTTAACTTGTCTTCACAATGTTTTATTTCATCATCTACTCCTGTCTTTTCCATGCATTCCGTTGAGGTGTTATTCCTATTATCACTAAATTCTGAGTCTGACATGAGTGATTCCGTGTCATCTAAGGATGCTGCTTTATAATTGGTGAACCTAATGCTACTAGTCCCTTCGCAATTTTGATAACTGATATAAGTTTCAGGTTGCTTTAATTCCTTCTTTTCTATTAAATCACCTATATTCCATTCTTCTCCTGCTCTTTCTTCAGAGCTTACTTTAAGAGGACTCATAAATTTAATACCTTTAGACTGCATGCTTTCAATTACATCATCTACATTTACTCTATATCTAGAACTACTTTTATTAGTAAGCCTTCCTATAAATTCTATGCTTACTAGCAAATTTGTTCTTTTAAAATCTTCATATCCTTTAGTCTGAAATCCAAAACTCATTTTGTCAATAAATTCTTTCACAGGCATCATTAGGTCTGGGGCTATATACGTTATTAGTCTATTTTCATTCATATCTCCTTCCATAAATCCTAATGTTGCTTTATCCACGGATCCCCATCTTTTGTCTAATAAGGTTATTAAAACCTTTGCTACTAACTTCTTTCTTGTCATTCCTTTGACTCATATGATATACATACCTTGATGGATATATTTATAACCACAATATTTAAGTTCATTTTCAATATTCCTACTTACAATTTTTAGATCTACTGGATGTGTCAATACACTTAGTTCTATTTCTCTAGATATTCTATATAAACCACTCCTGCTTTCGAACATACCCATATGGTAAACCTGTTGTGGTTTTATTTTTCTTAGCGTATCCTTCTGATACCTTTCTAGGTCTCTTTGCAAGTCTATAACTTCTTCTAAATTAATGTCATCAGCATTGCTACATGACATTCTATGACTTAATGCCAAGGGTTTTGAATCTTGTCTTACTAATTGGATATTTTTGTCTCTTCCAGTGAGGCTTTTAGATATGTCCATTTTTCTGAGTTGATATTTTTTGGTGACGCTAAAATTCCAGACGAGGCTAACACAATATCTTTGTTACCTTGTTCACTATTTAGTTTTCCTAAAATCTGAATTAATAATTGGATGATTGTGTTATTTTGCCTTATTATTATTTTGGAGTCTTCTTTTGGCGAATCGTGATCAGAGAACCCGATAGGAGGTGTTAGATATTTTGCTACTTCGCTTAATGCTTGGTTATATTCGGTCATGCAACTATGAGAGGATCAAAGTTTTTACCTCTTGCACTAACTTTTTAATTTCAGATATATCTTGTCTTGTGTCTGTACTAGATAACAAGTCTTTATTTTTATTTAGACAAGGTCCTATACTTTTTCCAATAGACTGCACTTCTTCTTTAATATAATCATTATTCTTACTAACTATGTTCTGTCTTGCTTTTGCTTCTTCAAGCTTATGTAAAGCTATATCAATTTTATTATTCAACCCGGAGTACTTCTCTATGAGTTTTTGATATTCTTTAAATAAACTTTCAAATTTCTGATCTAAGCTGTCTTGTCTTTTTCCCCAAGATATGAAGAAATTATATATCAAATCAACAACTACATTTAGTTGGCTATGCGTACTATGCCAAGTATGCTCTTCGGAAGGATTTATTCTGCACTTTATATCAATATTTTCTTTAGTTTTTATTACCTTACCTGTGCTAACTTCTAAATTTAGATACTTTAACCTTTCAATGATTAAACACTAGCTCTGATACCAATAATATACGGGACGTAAAAACATTGGTATCAATTATTCGGGCTCTGATACCAATAATAAAAAATTATTCGGGCGTTAATATTGATATTAATATATTAATATTAGACTATACGTATATACTGCAGGATCTTTTACAGGCTGGCGAGGCCAACAGACAAGCGAGGGTGTGCGCAGTGGTGTAAAAGTCCTACTCGGTACTCACCGTATTTCTTACTATATTGCTTCAGGAGTAGCTAAGTTAATTTTCCTAGATATTTTTAATCAAATTTATATGGGTCGTTCTCTTATCGTCTTCCCAGGCAGTTCCACCCAGAGGGAACACTTCTCTACGGCTACATGGTTCTCGTTCAGACGCCACGCATAAGGCTTTAACAGAGAACTACACGCAGAGGTTTCTCCTATAGGATCCCTAGCATAAGAAACCCATCCCATATAAACATGCTTAAAAAGAACAAGGGAAATACGAAACTACTTCATTTCCACAATATAGCTTACATACGGTTTTCCCTTTCGGGAAACCCCCGAAGGGCTTACACGAAGGTAAAGGAAATTACCTTACAACCTCTCCAAGCTTATGGTACAGGTGCCTTCAATATAGAGGCTTTTATTACAGGGAGAGGGTTACAAATACTACTAGTGAGCTGAGAGTCTGCTAACACTGGCTCTCTTCTCTGCTGGTTGCTGCATTGCTGGTGCTCGTATCTTTTTTCGTGTCCTCTCTTCGCTGCCAGTGTCTCAATTTATAGGCAAGAGATCAGCCTTCAAGTGCCTTCTCCTCTATTATTTGCCTCTTCTTTCTTCTTGGTTATCATGGACCTATTTTATAGACTTCCTAGGCTTTATAGGCCTTATAGCTTTTGTAGCCCTTCTTTATAGGTTCATGAGCACATGTTGGAAGCTGATGGAGGAACTTTGGTGCTGCCTCCACGTTGCCTTGGCTGCATATGAATGTGGCTTCATTTTCTTATCTTCACTTTGACAATCTTCTTGAACTTCATGATTGTGTCTTGAGAATTTTGCCTTCTCTTTGGATCTTTTGGCTTCTCTCTTGTATGTCTTCCTAGAGTATCACGACTTGATACATTTGGGCTGCATGCATGCTGGTGGAGATTATTTCATTGTTATTAACTAATTTTTTTTTTCGGGTATAGGTCCTCCACGCCCGAATAATTGATAGTAATATCAATTCAATTTTATGCTTGGGTCGGTCCTCCGCGCCCGAATAATTGAAAAAATATACGGGACGTAAAAATACTAAAATTATACACGGAAAATACGAAAATTTCAATACTATAAAATATAAGATTACATTTTTTTAGTTTTTATAAATTTATTAGCGTTAATATTGACATTTATATATTAATATTAGACTGTACGTATATACTGCAGGATCTTTTACAGGCTGGCGAGGCCAACAGACACGCGAGGGTGTGCGCAGTGGTGTAAAAGTCCTACTCGGTACTCACCGTATTTCTTACTATATTGCTTCAGGAGTAGCTAAGTTTATTTCCCTAGATATTTTTAATCAAATTTATATGGGTCGTTCTCTTATCGTCTTCCCAGGCAGTTCCACCCAGAGGGAACACTTCTCTACGGCTACATGGTTCTCGTTCAGACGCCACGCATAAGGCTTTAACAGAGAACTACACGCAGAGGTTTCTCCTATAGGATCCATAGCATAAGAAACCCATCCCATATAAACATGCTTAAAAAGAACAAGGGAAATACGAAACTACTTCATTTCCACAATATAGCTTACATACGGTTTTCCCTTTCGGGAAACCCCCGAAGGGCTTAGACGAAGGTAAAGAAAATTACCTTACAACCTCTCCAAGCTTATGGTACAGGTGCCTTCAATATAGAGGCTTTTATTACAGGGAGAGGGTTACAAATACTACTAGTGAGCTGAGAGTCTGCTAACACTGGCTCTCTTCTCTGCTGGTTGCTGGATTGCTGGTGCTCGTATCTTTTTTCGTGTCATCTCTTCGCTGCCAGTGTCTCAATTTATAGGCAAGAGATCAGCCTTCAAGTGCCTTCTCCTCTATTATTTGCCTCTTCTTTCTTCTTGGTTATCATGGACCTATTTTATAGACTTCCTAGGCTTTATAGGCCTTATAGCTTTTGTAGCCCTTCTTTATAGGTTCATGAGCACATGTTGGAAGCTGATGGAGGAACTTTGGTGCTGCCTCCACGTTGCCTTGGCTGCATATGAATGTGGCTTCATCTTCTTATCTTCACTTTGACAATCTTCTTGAACTTCATGATTGTGTCTTGAGAATTTTGCCTTCTCTTTGGATCTTTTGGCTTCTCTCTTGTATGTCTTCCTAGAGTATCACGACTTGATACATTTGGGCTGCATGCATGCTGGTGGAGATTATTTCATTGTTATTAACTATTTTTTTTCGGCTATAGGTCCTCCACGCCCGAATAATTGATAGTAATATCAATTCAATTTTATGCTTGGGTCGGTCCTCCGCGCCCGAATAATTGATAACAATATCAATTCGAAGTTCTTATTTATATTTAATATTATCTACTGAATATATCATTGCTTATTTATTCAGGCTTTTGCCCATGTCCTGCAATATCCATATGATCTTCATCTGATAAATTGAAGTCATACTTTATCTCATATTCTTTCTTTATTTCTTCAAACTTTCTATTAAACTCTTCTCGTAGTTCTTTCAAAATATCTTCTTTTAATTCTTCTTTTATTAATTTCTTGACTTCTTGGAATTTTTCATCTATTTTCATATCTATATATTCAGAATCCAGAGGATCCAATCCTTTTAAAAGGCATGATTTGTATGTTTGGTATTTTGGGGATTCTTCTTCCTTCATTAAAAATAACAATTCTTCTTTTACCTTTGATGAAGTTGATGCTTCACCCTTTGTATAATTTGGACTTGTTGGAGCAGAGGTACCTCCTCCTCTATACTTCTGGATGTATTCTTTTGCTTTTGGTTCTATATAATAATTCTCTCCTATCATTTCTCTTGCATATCTTAAAGCTTCATTGATATCATAGTATTTTCTCCATGATAAATCCATTTTTATATTCCTTGCTTCCAGTTTTTGTTTTAGTATTTCTTCAAAAGTAAAATATATTCCTGGCTTATTTCCATCATATAGGACATATAATGCTATTAATTCTTCTGTCTTAATATTTGCTGACTTTGGTACCTTCTTGTTCATCATATTGAAATACTCTGCGAGACTATTTAGGATTGATAGCATATAACCCGTTTCTTCTTTTTTAACATTATGCTGAAACCAGAAATTGTCTAATATGCATTGCTGAATTTCGTCAATATAAATATGACCTTTAGGCTTGAATTTGAATGTATTCGGGGGAAATATTTTTAATGAATTATTTGAGCCAAAAGTGAAAACTTCGCTCCCATTGGGGAGTAACCCACGCTTCATTCCTGCAATATTGATGCATGAGAGAATATATCAGGTAAACAATTATCTTTTCCTTTAATATGCTCGAAAACAACTTTATATCCATTCCCTATTATGATATCTTCAAATAGAACCCATCTTCTAGTGGAACTTTTCTTACTATTGATTTGGTTATAGTACCTACATATTACTTCACAATCTGTCCGTACTGTAAATTCTTTAAATCCTAAATATAACCTAAATGCATTTATTGCATGGACTACTGCAAGGATTTCCCTATCAATATTATTCGCTATTTTTAATTTATAACTTCCCGAGGCATATCTGCATATTTTCTCTTCTGCCTTTGGGGAATATTTATTAGGTTTTTGCTTTAATATAGCACCCCATCCTACTTTGGATGCATCTGTTTCGATAATAAAATAGTTATCTTCTAATGGTAATTCTAAGGGTTTCAAATTTTTCACTTTTTCTTTTATAGCCTTAACTAATTTAATGTCTTCTGAATTGAAATATTTTTGTCCATTCTTTCTTAGTTTAGCATACAAAGGTCCAGCAAGCTTTGCTAGGTTGTCTATGTAATTCCTTGCATAATTTACAATCCCTAAAAATTGTTGTAAAACTTTTTTATCATTCATGGTATCAGGGAATTGTAATATTTTCTTAGCAATATGTTCCTGCAAGTATATTTTTCCTTCTCCTATTTCATGTCCAAGAAAATTTATTTTCTCTTTGCAAATTTCCATTTTCTTTTTAGATAAGATTAAACCATTTTGTTCTACCTTTCGAAAGAAAACTTCAAGGTGAGCAATATGCTCTTTATATGACTTAGAGAAGACTAGTAAGTCATCTACATATACTAATATAAAAGCTTGGTTCTCATTAAATATATTTTGCATCTTTCTTTGAAATAGTGCAGGTGCATTCTTTAATCCTAATGGCATAACTAGCCATTCATAATGACCTTGAGGACATGTAAATGCTATCCAAGGAATAGATTCCTCGGCCATTTTTACTTGCCAAAATCCGGCCTTTAGATCAAACTTAGAAAAATATTTGTTTCCTTGTATTCTATTTATCCATTCTTGCTTATTTGGTATATTGTATGCATCATCTATGGTATTATCATTAAGTCTTTTGTAGTTTATAAACATTCTAGACTTGCCTCTAACTTCTTCAGCGTGATTTCTAACTATAAAGGCAGCTGAGCGATGAGGACTTCTACTTTCTCTAATTGCCTTTAATTTTAATAATTCTTCGATATGCATTTTAAATTCTTCTATATCTTTGGGAGTAGCTTCTATTGGTCCTAACTTGATTATATAATTAGGGTTTATAATATTTATTTTGCATACTATGGAATTATTATCCCAATGTTTCATTGGTATTTCTCCAATGATTTGAATATCCTCTAATCTTTGCACAATCTTGTCTATATCACTCTTAGATTTTATATCTCTATACCAATTCGGCGAGAATGATTGTAATCCTATACACTCGGTGCATGCATTTTCTATATGATATTCTTCTATGGTATTACTTGGTTCCTCTTTTTTGCAGTCTTCAGGTGGCTCTACCTTATATTCATCCTCTAGATTAGATATTTCTACATTTTGTAAAGATTTTCTTTGTTTTCGTACCTCAGATATGTATGGAACACTATCTTGATATGGAATGAATGTAACTCCTTCTTCATGTATAATAGTGGTTTGTAATGATTGTTGCAAAAATCTTAATCCTAGTATCATGTCATCACTTATTACCGACAGATCTCTTATTGTAATTTCATCTATTATATATTTTGTGCCGTTTATGTAGCTTTCAATATTATATGCCAATTGATTATGAATTTTATTTATTCCAGACATGTCTGTGGATACTTCACTTTATTATCGTCTATAGTTTTCACTATTTTAGGGCATCTCATAAAATACTTGTCATGGATGATATTTTTTGTGCACCCTGTATCTAATAGTGCTAAAATTTTATATGAAATATTTGGCTTTAATACTATTTTAACTGGTATTCTTATTCCTAACACTTCCTTGAATGGTAAACGTACTATATATTTACTTCCAAAATTAGTTATTGCATCTTTGAGCTGAATTAGCCTATCCCCCTTTTGCTCTCTTGCTGTGACCATTTGATCTTTTAATTCTGTATTTTTGATAGTAATATCTTCTTGATCTATATTACCACTATTATTTTCTAGCTTATTAATCCGATGTCACATCCCAAATTTTAGATTTGGTCTTGCATATCATTCATTGCATCGTATCATATCTTTCCATGCATTACCGTCGAGTAGAGAGGATCGACGAAACGCCATTTGCAAAACCCCGTTTCTTCTTCGCTTCGAGGTTCCTGCGGGGAGCTTCAGAGGGACTTGCAACAACCACCCCTGTAGGTTCGAGCTTTCGCTCAAACTTCGACTGAAGGTTGTTCCCCTCGACGATACGAACCCGTAGGCGCGAAAATCGCTCCAATCGGAGTTCGTATGCAAAAGACTCGGACGTTTTAGTAAACCGCCGGAAAACGGTCCGAAAATCCGGACAGATTTCCAAGTTTTAGTCAGTTTCCGGGCCGATTCAGTTCAGAATTGTTTTTTTTTTCTTTCCGCGCGCGGGACTACTTGAAAGGGGACCCACGCGGGGCCTTGGGATCCGTGCCCAGCTCTCCACCTCGACAACCGACCCCGCCGCCTCCTTGCTCCCGTGCGCGCGCCTCCTAGAGCACGTCCGCCGTCGCCGCCTTCCGCGCCGCGCGCCGCCGCCTCTGGTCGCCGCCGGCCATCGCCGCGTCTGTTGCCGGGTTCGTCTCGCTGCCCTCTTTCCGTTCCCGTGCTCCGCATCTCCATCCGCCACCGCCAACTGCGCCCTGCAGATCGCCACGTACGCGCACGCGTTTATTATTCCGGGAGCCGTAGTTGACCGTGTGTGTACGTGCAGGAGTTTCCACGCCGCCGGAACCGACCGTCGCCGCCGTCCGGAGCTCGCCGGAGTTCGATTCGCCGTCCGTTTCCGGTAAGACAGCAGCCACCGTCAGATCTCAGATCAGCGGCTTATATCGTTCGTTGACTGGTCAGCACTCCAGATGTTGACTAGTCAGAGGCCCCAGACGTTGACTGGTCAGACGCCCAGTCAGCGCCCAGTCATCAGACACAGTTGATTGGGTCAATTTCGTTAATCCTATTAGTTGACAGATTTCGTTAGAATCTTGTAAATTGCGTAGAAATTAAACCGCTTGGCAAAAAATTGTAAATAAAATATGCACGAGTTCAGTGAGTCGTGTAGAATCTCGCTGTAGCTTTGGTTCAGACTTTTACCGTCAGGTTTAGTACAGTTTAATCAAACTAGTTAGTGGCCTTTTCGGAGTATTAAATTCATAGTAAAAGTTTCGTAGCTCCAAAAATCGCGTATGCTATGTCCCTGAACTCGTATGAACGAGGGGAATCTTATCGTGAAATAAAAAGATAGGCTTACAGTAAAAACTTCTACAGTATTTGTCTAATGGCTTTCTGCAGTGTTTTAATTACTCGGGATGTTTTATAACTCCTTTTTGAGTAATTCCAATTGGTAATGTTTCTTATCAGCGATGCCTATGCGGTAGAATTTTTCCAGGATTTTACAAACAGTATACTACCGGTAGTGAATTATTTAAGTTCTAGCTCTAGTAGAGATCTCTACTTTTGGTTAATAGTTTTCCTAGCGCTAAATCTATTTTCCATGCATGTATTCGGTAGTAATATGTATTAGAATTATGTGGTGCAGCTGTAGCACCAGTTCACTTGCCGTTCTTGCATTCATGCATCATATTTGTTGCATATGTTGTGGATTGTTTGTTTATGAATGCAATTATATCGTGTAGATTGTGACGAGTGCAACGCTTGCTCGTGTTTGGATTGTTCCTCCGACCGCTTCAATCAAGACAAGTAGATGCTACTTTGTTCATGATATCGTCCTACTATTTTTAATGCATTGTCGTGTATTTTATAGATGCATGTGTAGGATGATACTATCGCTATGCTATGTCCTATTATTGTGGTAGGGCTTTCCTTGTAGATGAACCACCGTTGTAGATGTGCTTAGCCATGCTATGTTGAACGAGGGCTGGGTTACATCATTGATACTGGTTTTCCCAAAGTATTGGTTTGTGAAAACTAAAACGACTTAATCAATGAATCTCCTGGGTGTGATGGTATTGATAATTTTTGGTGGTTTCATTGCGGAAAGGCACCCAGGTATCAAGAGAGAATGATTGGCTTCTTTATTGTGTAGCTTACGTGTACAACCATGTGCCAATAATGAAATGGGCGGTTGGTTGGACTTAGTAGGTTGTGGTAACTCGAACCCGCGTATCCAGAGATGTAGAATTTTGGTAGGTTGGACCGGTGCGCGTCGGGATTGAGGAGCTACTTCCCGAACAGTCTCTTCTTGGTCTTCTCCCTATCATCACCCAAAATGAGAGTGATGGTACGAGCTGGGCTGGCCAAGTCACATGGGTAAAGTGTACTAACCTCTGCAGAGTGTATAATCTAATCGATTAGCCGTGTCCCCGGTTATGGACAACTGAGTTGCTAGATATTGATTCCATGACATGTTTCTCGCTCATTCTAATTTCATAATTGTTTTAATGTTGTTGGGATAACTTAATTGGGATCTTTTCAAAGAAAATCAAAAACTGTTTATGAAAGTAGGACAAAGTTATTTGCAAATGCAAGCCAGACACAGCTCCACTTGCCAAATATGCATGTAGATGTTAGTACTATTGTCTCCTTTACTAGCTCTACTTGCCATACATTCCATGTATTGATCCTTCGGGGCTATTGCGTTTTATGCTGCAGGTTTTTCCGATTCTGATTGATCGTTATAGGCCACGGTACTCCACTCGGCACTTGTTCACTTGTGGGCAATTTGAAGAATGGAGGATTTACTCGTTTATGTTGCTACCTGAATAATTTGAGCTAGCTTTGTGCTAAGCTTTTATTGTAATAATGGTACTCTGGATCTTCGTTATCTATGATACACGGATATTTTGCTATGTTATCTATCTTACTCTATTGTGGGCCAATGAACCGATCCAGGGATTGGCATGTCACATAGAGGCCACGGTCTTTTCAGAACCGGGGTGTCACAGGATGGTATCAGAGCCCGTGTGTCGACTGTAGGATCGTGACCTGGAATTGGATTAGGAAGCCATAGATTTATTAAAGCCTATATTAACTCTATCTTTCATCTTATGCCTTTCACCCTCGTAAATTCTTACCATATGCTATTCTTACACTTTCCTCTTTTACTTGATAGATGGGAGAAGTCAGGACTGAGTATGCCACCATGGAGTCACCAAGGCCCTTTGCAAGGCAGTTAGCTCAGCTCTCGCAGTCATTGGGATTGCCACTGCCCATGTTCAAGGGAAGAAGGCTGTACACCTATGGATATGGAGAGGATGCATGGGAGATCACTACCTTCATATTCAGAGATGCCGCCTTGCCAAATCCCGTGCATTTGATCTACACAAAGACATACTGCAACTGGGGACTTGGAATCAACTTGGCCATACATGAAGCCCTGTCTCGCCAGCCATCAAGTCCGACACCTACTACCAGCAGATTCACCCTACCGTGACTATGGAAGGCGTGATGAAGATGGGAACATTGTGGTTACCCCGGGCGACAGGAACAACATGCCGCCCCGTCGGAGGCACATAGAGGACATGGAAAGGGAGAATGGAGCTCTAGCAGAGAAGGTGAGGATGATAAAGGAGATTGCAGATTTTACTAGCAATGGTATGGTGGTCCAAGGACAGGAGATTGACACTTTGCATGAAGCTGTGGGAGTTCTGGAGAATGCCCTGATAGCCAGAGATGCAGCCATAGCACATCTTCATGGTACTGTGCAGGAGAACACCCAGAACATACAACAACTGCAAGGGACAGTCCAGGAAAGGGATCAAACTATTGAAGCTATGACAACCCAGATTGCCGCTCTCCAAGCACAGCTGAATCCACCCTCTGATGATGACAATGGAGATGATGGCAACAATGGGGATGATGATGACAGTGGAGATGATGATGATGAGGACGAGGATGATGATGATGGAGACGATGATGGTGGAGGAGATGAAGCTGTTGCAGTTGCAGCAGATGATGAAGAAGAAGAGGAGGATCCAGAAGAGGTGGAGTTTGACGTTTCAAGTGATGGTTCAGGAGAGGTGTACACTCCGCCGCCCTGGTTGTACCGCGAGCCGAAGCGTCAACGCATGACAGCGAGGACCTACCGCAACCTCTTCAAGCAATAGATAGAAGTCCACCAATTAGTCCTCGTTAGGCGAAATCGTTAGGATTATTCTCGATCGTTGTGATACTTAGTTCGTGTTAGTGTAAGAGTATTTAGATGCTTATTTGTGTACTCCAATATTCCAGGAATTATTTGTGCAAAATTATATGAAAGAGTTATGGCAATTTGGTTACTATCTGTGTTGTTTTCGCTGCAGTTTTCTGCTGATACAGCAGTACTGCGCAATTTTTCATATTTTTCTGGTAACTCGGAAAAATCTAAAAAAAATTGGGGCTGATGCGGAACTTCCTGTGCCATATGCACAAAAATTGGCTTAATTTTCTGACGAGTTTAAGTCAGACGGAAAAATTCGCGAACACAGCAGAATTGTTCTATCAGAATTGTTGTTTTGTCGTTTTGATGCTCAACTGTTTAGTTAACCATTGCCAACTCTTGTAAAACTATTTCAGTAGGTATATACTGCTAGGATAACACCTGGGATGTTGCTGGACCGCTTGTTTGTTGATGTGTTGCTTGCTTGAGATTGTCTGCAATTGTTTGTTGTTGCTTGACCATATGCATGGGTAGAATCCTATTACCGTAGTTGATTCTTTCTAAACTTACCTGTGCTGAACCACAGATGCCTCCCCGCCGCCAACCCACTGAGTTGGAGCAGCTCATGGCAGCTCAGGCACAGCTGACCCAAGTGATGACCCAGTTCATGGCAAATCAGAACAACAACAATGGAAGCAATCAGCCTCAGGGAGATGCTCTCACCAGATTTCTGAGGTTAAGGCCAGCTAAGTTCTCTACTGCAACGGAACCAATGGTTGCTCTCGACTGGTTGCGTTCCGTCAACAAGGATCTAGTAACTGTTGGATGTACTGATGCTGAGAAGGTGAGGTTTGCCGCTCACCTACTGGAGGGACCAGCCGCTTCTTGGTGGGACACATTTCAGATCACCCACCCTCTGAATACTGTGACTTGGGCAATGTTTGAGGAAGGTTTCAGGACCGACCACGTGTCTTCAGGAGTTCTGAGCCTGAAGAGGAAGGAGTTCCGCAACTTGCGCCAAACCAATCGCACCGTGGCCGAGTACATTGAGGAGTTCAACAACCTGTCCCATTATGCACCTGAGGATGTTGACACTGATGCAAAAAGGAGGGAGAGATTCCTGGATGGACTCAGTGATGAGCTTTCAGTGCAGCTGCTGGTGGTTTATTGCCCCACTTTCCAGGAGCTTATGGACAAGGCCAGGATCTTGGAAGGGAAGCACAAGCAAGTGGAAAGCCGCAAGAGAAAGAACAACAATCACCACTCTGGCTCACACCACAAGTCTCGCACTTCATATGATGGATACTCCAAGCATGGAGGAAGTGACCATGGGAGCCATGATCGCCACCACCATGGAGGCGATGGGCATCGTCATGACAACCATAGGAGCAGTCACCACAGCCACAAGGGAGGACACTCTCACCACTCTGGAGGACACGGTGGACATGACCGCAACCGTGATCGCAATTTTGTGAAGAAGGATCTGAGTGAGGTGACATGCTTCAAGTGTAAGCAAAAGGGACACTATGCTGACAACTGTCCGGAGAGGAAAGGACTCAAGCCAACCAACAATGAGAAGGCCACAGTGAACCACATGAATGTGGAGGAGATTCCAGACGAGCCTGACCTTGTGATTGGTAAGTTCCCAATCAACACTCACCCTGCACTTATACTTTTCGATACTGGTGCATCGCATTCATTCATATCAAGAGCATTTGTGGATAAGTATAAGTTACCTACTGAGTCTATGAAGAGGTCTTTTAGAGTGAGTTCACCAGGAGGAGATATGATAGCTAGTGCGGGATGCCGCAATTTAACTGTGAGGATTGGAACACACAACTTCATTGCACATTTGGTAGTGTTGGATTCACAAGGGTTAGATGTCATTCTGGGTATGGATTGGATGTCTATGCATGGGGGACACATAGATTGTGCACAGCGAGCTGTTTCACTCAAAACCCCGGATGGTAAGAGGATTAGATTCAAGTCAGCTGCACGACTAGGAAGGTGTAAGTTGAATTCTCTTAAGGGGGTTAGCACGGATACTGTGCTAGTGATTAGGGATTACCCCGACGTGTTTCCGGAAGAACCATGAGCGGAATTACCCCACACATGACTTGGAGTTAGCGTCAGTGGTTCATGCGCTCAAGGTATGGAGGCATTACTTAATGGGAAAACACTGTGATGTGTACACCGACCACAAGAGCCTGAAATACATATTTACACAGAAGGAGCTGAACATGAGACAAAGGAGATGGTTGGAACTTATCAAGGACTATGATATGAATCTGCAATACCACCCAGGAAAGGCCAATGTAGTAGCTGATGCTCTGAGCCGGAAGGTTTATGCCAATGGATTGACAATTGGTGAATTGCCTGAGGATTTGTGCAAGCAATTCAAGGACCTTAGACTGGAGGTAGTATCTGAAGGATACTTGGCTACAATGGAAGTCCAACCAATGCTTCAGGACAGAATCAGGAAGGCTCAAGTGGGAGACAAAGAGATAGATGAAGTTAAGGAAAAGATGAAGGAAGGTCGAGCAAGGGAATTCCACGAGGATGAGCAAGGTACCTTGTGGTATGGAGATCGTTTGTGTGTGCCCAACGATCCGGAGTTAAGGAAGTTGATTATGCAGGAAGCTCATGACTCGTCGTATTCCATACATCCGGGCAATACGAAGATGTATATGGATCTAAAGGACAGATTCTGGTGGAACAACATGAAGGGAGATATCGCCAAGCATATTGCCCTATGTGATGTATGTAGCCGAGTGAAGGCGGAACACCAGAAACCAGCAGGACTGCTACAGCCTTTGCCCGTGCCGAATTGGAAATGGGATAGAGTGGGAATGGATTTTATCACAGGATTGCCCAGGATCAGGTCAGGATATGACTCTATTTGGGTAGTGGTCGATCATTTGACCAAGGTAGCCCACTTTATACCAGTGAAGACGACCTATACAAGTGCAAGGTTGGCCAAGATTTACATGGACAAGACTGTGTGCCTACATGGAGTTCCCAAGAGTATCGTATCTGATAGAGGCACCCAATTTACCTCACACTTCTGGAGCCAGCTGCACGAGTCACTTGGTACTAGATTGGAGTTTAGCACAGCGTTTCACCCACAGACTGATGGACAGACCGAGAGGGTGAATCAGATTTTGGAGGACATGCTAAGAGCTTGCGCCTTGGCTCATGGTTCTAGTTGGGATGAGAATTTACCGTATGCGGAGTGTTCCTACAACAACAGCTATCAAACCAGCATCAAGACGTCACCGTTCGATGTGCTGTATGGGAAACGGTGCCGAACACCATTGCTATGGGATGGAGTAGGAGAACGTCAGTTATTTGGACCTGATTTGATCAAGGACGCTGAAGAGAAGGTCGCCTTGATTAGAGACCGACTGAAGGTAGCACAATCAAGACAGAAGAGCTACGCTGACGCCAAGCGCAAGGAAGTGGTATATGAGATAGGTGATAGAGCATACCTCAGAGTATCGCCACTCCGTGGAATCAAGAGATTTGGTATTAAGGGTAAGCTGGCACCTCGATTTATTGGACCGTATCGGGTCTTAGCACGCAAAGGAGAAGTTGCCTATCAGTTGGAGTTGCCAGAGGCTCTATCTGCTGTTCACAACATGTTCCACGTATCCCAGCTGAAGAAGTGCCACCCGGAGATGGTGGATACACCATTGAGAGACACTGTACCGCTAGAGGAGGTTCAGCTTGAGAATGATTTGACCTATGAGGAGAAACCGGTCAAGATTCTGGAGATAGCAGAACGGACTACCCGAACCAAGACAATCAAGTTTTGCAAAGTACAGTGGAGCCACCACACCGAAGAGGAAGCTACTTGGGAGCGTGAGGATGACATCCGAGAGGACTACCCACACCTATTTGCTAGCCGCGCCGAATCTCGAGGACGAGATTCATCTTAAAGGGGTTAGTCTTGTCACATCCTAAATTTTAGATTTGGTCTTGCATATCATTCATTGCATCGCATCATATCTTTCCATGCATTACCGTCGAGTAGAGAGGATCGACGAAACGCCATTTGCAAAACCCCGTTTCTTCTTCGCTTCGAGGTTCCTGCGGGGAGCTTCAGAGGGACTTGCAATAACCACCCCTGTAGGTTCGAGTTTTCGCTCAAACTTCGACTGAAGGTTGTTCCCCTCGACGATACGAACCCGTAGGCGCGAAAATCACTCCAATCGGAGTTCGTATGCAAAAGACTCGGACGTTTTAGTAAACCGCCGGAAAACGGTCCGAAAATCCGGACCGATTTTCGAGTTTTAGTCAGTTTCCGGGCCGATTCAGTTCAGAATTGTTTTTTTTTTCTTTCCGCGCGCGGGACTACTTGAAAGGGGACCCACGCGGGGCCTTCGGATCCGTGCCCGGCTCTCCACCTCGACAACCGACCCCGCCGCCTCCTTGCTCCCGTACGTGCGCCTCCTGGAGCACGTCCGCCGTCGCCGCCTTCCGTGCCGTGCGCCGCCGCCTCTGGTCGCCGCCGGCCATCGCCGCGTCTGTTGTCGGGTTCGTCTCGCCGCCCTCTTTCCGTTCCCGTGCTCCGCGTCTCCATCCGCCGCCGCCAACTGCGCCCTGCAGATCGCCACGTACGCGCACGCGTTTATTATTCCGGGAGCCGTAGTTGACCGTGTGTGTACGTGCAGGAGTTTCCACGCCGCCGGAACCGACCGTCGCCGCCTTCCGGAGCTCGCCGGAGTTCGATTCGCCGTCCGTTTCCAGTAAGACAGCAGCCACCGTCAGATCTCAGATCAGCGGCTTAGATCATTCGTTGACTGGTCAGCACTCCAGAAGTTGACTAGTCAGAGGCCCCAGACGTTGACTGGTCAGACGCCCAGTCAGCGCCCTGTCATCAGACACAGTTGACTGGGTCAATTTCGTTAATCCTATTAGTTAACAGATTTCGGTAGAATCTTGTAAATTGCGTAGAAATTAAACTGCTTGGCAAAAAATTGCAAATAAAATATGCACGAGTTCAGTGAGTCGTGTAGAATCTCGCTGTAGCTTTGGTTCAGACTTCTACCGTCAGGTTTAGTACAGTTTAATCAAACTAGTTAGTGGCCTTTTCGGAGTATGAAATTCGTAGTAAAAGTTTCGTAGCTCCAAAAATCACGTATGCTATGTCCCTGAACTCGTATAAACGAGGGGAATCTTATCGTGAAATAAAAAGATAGGCTTACAATAAAAACTTCTGCAGTATTTGTCTAATGGCTTTCTGCAGTGTTTTAATTACTCGGGATATTTTATAACTCCTTTTTGAGTAATTCCAATTGGTACTGTTTCTTATCAGCGATGCCTATGCGGTAGAATTTTTCCAGGATTTTACAAACAGTATACTACTGGTAGTGAATTATTTAAGTTCTAGCTCTAGTAGAGATCTCTACTTTTGGTTAATAGTTTTCCTAGCGCCAAATCTATTTTCCATGCATGTATTCGGTAGTAATATGTATTAGAATTATGTGGTGCAGCTGTAGCGCCAGTTCACTTGCCGTTCT
Organism: Avena sativa; assembly: GCA_916181665.1. Classification (NCBI taxonomy): domain Eukaryota; kingdom Viridiplantae; phylum Streptophyta; class Magnoliopsida; order Poales; family Poaceae; genus Avena; species Avena sativa. Next base: position 580,199,388 of record OV702287.1, read on the forward strand.
TGCATTCATGCATCATATTAGTTGCATATGTTGTGGATTGTTTGTTTATGAATGCAATTGTATCGTGTAGAATGTGACGAGTGCAACGCTTGCTCGTGTTTGGATTGTTCCTCCGACCGCTTCAATCAAGGCAAGTAGATGCTACTTTGTTCATGATATCGTCCTACTATTTTCAATGCATTGTCGTGTATTTTATAGATGCATGTGTAGGATGATACTATCGCTATGCTATGTCCTATTATTGTGGTAGGGCTTTCCTTGTAGATGAACCACCGTTGTAGATGTGCTTAGCCATGCTATGTTGAACGAGGGCTGGGTTACATCATTGATACTGGTTTTCCCAAAGTATTGGTTTGTGAAAACTAAAACGACTTAATCAATGAATCTCCTGGGTGTGATGGTATTGATAATTTTTGGTGGTTTCATTGCGGAAAGGCACCCAGGTATCAAGAGAGAATGATTGGCTTCTTTATTGTGTAGCTTACGTGTACAACCATGTGCCAATAATGAAATGGGCGGTTGGTTGGACTTAGTAGGTTGTGGTAACTCGAACCCGCGTATCCAGAGATGTAGAATTTTGGTAGGTTGGACCGGTGCGCGTCGGGATTGAGGAGCTACTTCCCGAACAGTCTCTTCTTGGTCTTCTCCCTATCATCACCCAAAATGAGAGTGATGGTACGAGCTGGGCTGGCCAAGTCACATGGGTAAAGTGTACTAACCTCTGCAGAGTGTATAATCTAATCGATTAGCCGTGTCCCCGGTTATGGACAACTGAGTTGCTAGATATTGATTCCATGACATGTTTCTCGCTCATTCTAATTTCATAATTGTTTTAATGTTGTTGGGATAACTTAATTGGGATCTTTTCAAAGAAAATCAAAAACTGTTTATGAAAGTAGGACAAAGTTATTTGCAAATGCAAGCTAGACACAGCTCCACTTGCCAAATATGCATGTAGATGTTAGTACTATTGTCTCCTTTACTAGCTCTACTTGCCATACATTCCATGTATTGACCCTTCGGGGCTGTTGCGTTTTATGCTGCAGGTTTTTCTGATTCTGATTGATCGTTATAGGCCACGGTACTCCACTCGGCACTTGTTCACTTGTGGGCAATTTGAAGAATGGAGGATTTACTCGTTTATGTTGCTACCTGAATAATTTGAGCTAGCTTTGTGCTAAGCTTTTATTGTAATAATGGTACTCTGGATCTTCGTTATCTATGATACACGGATATTTTGCTATGTTATCTATCTTACTCTATTGTGGGCCAATGAACCGATCCAGGGATTGGCATGTCACATAGAGGCCACGGTCTTTTCAGAACCGGGGTGTCACATCCGATTTTCTAAGTTTCTAACTCTACTAGATAATATTTGTTCTTCTGGCTCAATTTCTACTTTTTGTCTCCAACCTTGATTCTTTAATTTTAAACAAGAAGCACAAGCTTGCCTTGAACATATGCTACAAGTAAACCTATTTTCTTGACTCGGGTAGTATATACAAAAAGCACATTTTATATTATAATCACCTTTACCTCTAATCCAATCATGTTGACATTCTACCTGGTTCATCATTTCTACTTTTAACCCTGCAAATTCGTCTATTAAATCTATATCATCTTCACTTGAATCATCTTCTAAAATCTGATTTTCTACTTCATCGGTTTCTATGATTGAATATATTGACTCATCATCTTTTATTTCATCATCACATACTAATATATTCTCATTAACGCTATCTACAATTAGTACCCTTTCTTGCTCTTCTATTTTACTGGAATACCTTTTTTGGTCTTTATTAGGACATGTTTTACTTAGGTGGTCAGGTGAGTTGCATATAAAGCACCTACATGTACTATCATAAGTCTTTCTAGGATTATACCTTCTTACATTTCTCTTATGTAAAAACGGAGCTCTATTGTCTGACCTTCTTAGGAAATATCTTCTCTTTGTTCTATAATTTCTATTATCTCTTCGGTCAGGTTTATAATGTTTCTTACTCCTATGTCGTTCTTCTCCATATGATAATGGTATTTGGACTATGTTATTGCAGAAATTATAATCTGATTTCTTCATAGATCTTTGGGCTTGAATGCTCGTACATACCTTCCTTAGTTGTTTGAAAACAAATGTTATGGCTTGGGATATATTTATAATGGAACCTTCTGTTTCTTTCTTATATTCCTCAAATATTATAGATCCTAAAGGGTCAGGTAATTTATTAAAATACCTCTCAACCACACCTCTATTATATCCTTGCTTGGCAGTGGTAGCATTATATAAATAATGCTGAGAGAATTCCTTTATACCTTTCCAACTTGTTAAAGTTAATTTTTCTATTTCTCTTAGTCGTTCATTTTGTAATGCAGTGAATCCTAATTCTGGGTCTTCTGCTATGATTATGCTTGATATAACATTAGCAAAGTTATTTGGATTACTTCCAGCTCTTTTTAGTTCTTCATAATTAACTGGATAAGTTTCTACCCATTGTTCCCATAGAACCTTTGCAGAATCTCCTAAAAATGTTTCAAGATAAGTTAACATGTCTTCTACCTTAGTGCCTATATTATGCTGGTTTTGTATATATTTTTGAACTATTAACCCTTTCCATATGCTAAGGATATTCGGCCAATCTATTGGGTCATGGGCTGCTAAATTCAATATTGCACCATCATTTCTAGTATTTTGAAATGGTACCGGTTTTTCAAAATTTCTTCTTTTGGTACCCATATATCTATATTGTTCAGGAATGTAAGATGGTTGGAAATCATCTTTTTCAGGTGGCCATTTTCCAGCTGACCTAGTTGATCTTTCTCTTTCACCTTCTCTCTTTACTGAAGTTTCACCATATGTACTTCTTTTTCTTTTACTATTTTCTACTTCCATGGCTTCCATTGCATTTTCTAAATTATGTAAACCTACCTGGTCTAAGGAGTTTATAAAATCATTGTATTCTTCAGCCTCATCATATGTTTCATTTTCTATCCACATTTCTTTCATCAACTCTTCTTCTTCTTCATAACTTTCAGTTAATAATTATTATTTATATCCCATTGCTCTTCTTCACTTATACTTTTATCTTTCTGGCTTTGCTCAGTATTATTGTTTTTATTCTTCTTCTCTTTTTCTTCTGGTGTTACCTTATTATTTAACATGATTGAACTACTAGCGAATAATTTCTTCTCATTTTTTAATTTCTTTAATCTTGCAATTTCTCTAATGAAAAGCAATTCCCTTTCTCTAATCTTAGGCCAGTCTTTCGTCATTGAGTTATTATACTCCCAATCTATATGTTTTAACTTGTCTTCACAATGTTTTATTTCATCATCTACTCCTGTCTTTTCCATGCATTCCGTTGAGGTGTTATTCCTATTATCACTAAATTCTGAGTCTGACATGAGCGATTCCGTGTCATCTAAGGATGCTGCTTTATAATTGGTGAACCTAATGCTACTAGTCCCTTCGCAATTTTGATAACTGATATAAGTTTCAGGTTGCTTAGTTTCCTTCTTTTCTATTAAATCACCTATATTCCATTCTTCTCCTGCTCTTTCCTCAGAGCTTACTTTAAGAGGACTCATAAATTTAATACCTTTAGACTGCATGCTTTCAATTACATCATCTACATTTACTCTATATCCAGAACTACTTTTATTAGTAAGCCTTCCTATAAATTCTATGCTTACTAGCAAATTTGTTCCTTTAAATCTTCATATCCTTTAGTCTGAAATCCAAAACTCATTTTGTCAATAAATTCTTTCACAGGCATCATTAGGTCTGGGGCTATATACGTTATTAGTCTATTTTCATTCATATCTCCTTCCATAAATCCTAATGCTGCTTTATCCACGGATCCCCATCTTTTGTCTAATAAGGTTATTAAAACCTTTGCTCCTAACTTCTTTCTTGTCATTCCTTTGACTCCTATGATAGACATACCTTGATGGATATATTTATAACCACAATATTTAAGTTCATTTTCAATATTCCTACTTACAATTTTTAGATCTACTGGATGTGTTAATACACTTAGTTCTATTTCTCTGGATATTCTATATAAACCACTCCTGCTTTCGAACATACCCATATGGTAAACCTGCTGTGGTTTTATTTTTCTTAGCGTATCCTTCTGATACCTTTCTAGGTCTCTTTGCAAGTCTATAACTTCTTCTAAATTAATGTCATCAGCATTGCTACATGACATTCTATGCCTTAATGCCAAGGGTTTTGAATCTTGTCTTACTAATTGGATATTTTTGTCTCTTCTAGTGAGGCTTTTAGATATGTCCATTTTTCTGAGTTGATATTTTTTGGTGATGCTAAAATTCCAGACGAGGCTAACACAATATCTTTGTTACCTTGTTCACTATTTAGTTTTCCTAAAATCTGAATTAGTAATTGGATGATTGTGTTAGTTTGCCTTATTATTATTTTGGAGTCTTCTTTTGGCGAATCGTGATCAGAGAACCCGATAGAAGGTGTTAGATATTTTGCTACTTCGCTTAATGCTTGGTTATATTCGGTCATGCAACTATGAGAGGATCAAAGTTTTTACCTCTTGCATTAACTTTTTAATTTTAGATATATCTTGTCTTGTGTCTGTACTAGATAACAAGTCTTTATTTTTATTTAGACAAGGTCCTATACTTTTTCCAATAGACTGCACTTCTTCTTTAATATAATCGTTATTCTTACTAACTATGTTCTGTCTTGCTTTTGCTTCTTCAAGCTTATGTAAAGCTATATCAATTTTATTATTCAACCCGGAGTACTTCTCTACGAGTTTTTAATATTCTTTAAATAAACTTTCAAATTTTTGATCTAAACTGTCTTGTCTTTTTCCCCAAGATATGAAGAAATTATATATCAAATCAACAACTATATTTAGTTGGCTATGCGTACTATGCCAAGTATGCTTTTCGGAAGGATTTATTCTGCACTTTATATCAATATTTTCTTTAGTTTTTATTACCTTACCTGTGCTAACTTCTAAATTTAGATACTTTAACCTTTCAATGATTAAACACTAGCTCTGATACCAATAATATACGGGATGTAAAAATACTAAAATAATACACGGAAAATACGAAAATTTAAATACTATAAAATATAAGATTACAAAGTTTTAGTTTTTATAAATTTATTAGCGTTAATATTGATATTTATATATTAATATTAGACTGTACGTATATACTGCAGGATCTTTTACAGGTGGCGAGGCCAACAGACAAGCGAGGGTGTGCGCAGTAGTGTAAAAGTCCTACTCGGTACTCACCGTATTTCTTACTATATTGCTTCAGGAGTAGCTAAGTTTATTTCCCTAGATATTTTTAATCAAATTTATATGGGTCGTTCTCTTATCGTCTTCTCAGGCAGTTCCACCCAGAGGGAACACTTCTCTACGGCTACAAGGTTCTCGTTCAAAAGCCACGCATAAGGCTTTAACAGAGAACTACACGCAAAGGTTTCTCCTATAGGATCCCTAGCATAAGAAACCCATCCTATATAAACATGCTTAAAAAGAACAAGGGAAATACGAAACTACTTCATTTCCACAATATAGCTTACATACGGTTTTCCCTTTCGGGAAACCCCGAAGGGCTTACACGAAGGTAAAGAAAATTACCTTACAACCTCTCCAAGCTTATGGTACAGGTGCCTTCAATATAGAGGCTTTTATTACAGGATTTCCTCCGCTCTGATACCAATAATATACAGGACGTAAAAATACTAAAATAATAAACGGAAAATACGAAAATTTAAATACTATAAAATATAAGATTACATTTTTTTAGTTTTTATAAATTTATTAGTGTTAATATTGATATTTATATATTAATATTAGACTGTACGTATATACTACAGGATCTTTTACAGGCTGGCGAGGCCAACAGACACGCGAGGGTGTGCGCAGTGGTGTAAAAGTCCTACTCGGTACTCACCGTATTTCTTACTATATTGCTTCAGGAGTAGCTAAGTTTATTTCCCTAGATATTTTTAATCAAATTTATATGGGTTGTTCTCTTATCGTCTTCCCAGGCAGTTCCACCCAGAGGGAACACTTCTCTACGGCTACAAGGTTCTCGTTCAAAAGCCACGCATAAGGCTTTAACAGAGAACTACACGCAGAGGTTTCTCCTATAGGATCCCTAGCATAAGAAACCCATCCCATATAAACATGCTTAAAAGAACAAGGGAAATACGAAACTACTTCATTTCCACAATATAGCTTACATACGGTTTTCCCTTTCGGGAAACCCTCGAAGGGCTTACACGAAGGTAAAGAAAATTACCTTACAACCTCTCCAAGCTTATGGTACAGGTGCCTTCAATATAGAGGCTTTTATTACAGGGAGAGGGTTACAAATACTACTAGTGAGCTGAGAGTCTGCTAACACTGGCTCTCTTCTCTGCTGGTTGCTGGATTGCTGGTGCTGGTATCTTTGTTCGTGTCCTCTCTTCGCTGCGAGTGTCTCAATTTATAGGCAAGAGATCAGCCTTCAAGTGCCTTCTCCTCTATTATTTGCCTCTTCTTTCTTCTTGGTTATCATGGAGCTATTTTATAGACTTTCTAGGCTTTATAGGCCTTATAGCTTTTGTAGCCCTTCTTTATAGGTTCATGAGCACATGTTGGAAGCTGATGGAGGAATTTTGGTGCGGCCTCCACGTTGCCTTGGCTGCATATGAATGTGGCTTCATCTTCTTATCTTCACTTTGACAATCTTCTTGAACTTCATGATTGTGTCTTGAGAATTTTGCCTTCTCTTTGGATCTTTTGGCTTCTCTCTTGTATGTCTTCCTAGAGTATCACGACTTGATACATTTGGGCTGCATGCATGCTGGTGGAGATTATTTCATTGTTATTAACTATTTTTTTCGGCTATAGGTCCTCCATGCCCGAATAATTGATAGTAATATCAATTCAATTTTATGCTTGGGTTGGTCCTCCGCGCCCGAATAATGGATAGCAATATCAATTCGAAGTTCTTATTTATATTTAATATTATCTACTGAATATATCATTGCTTATTTATTCAGGCTTTTGCCCATGTCCTGCAATATCCATATGATCTTCATCTGATAAATTGAAGTCATACTTTATCTCATATTCTTTCTTTATTTCTTCAAACTTTCTATTAAACTCTTCTCGTAGTTCTTTCAAAATATCTTCTTTTAATTCTTCTTTTATTAATTTCTTGACTTCTTGGAATTTTTCATCTATTTTCATATCTATATATTCAGAATCCAGAGGATCCAATCCTTTTAAAAGGCATGATTTGTATGTTTGGTATTTTGGGGATTCTTCTTCCTTCATTAAAAATAACAATTCTTCTTTTACCTTTGATGAAGTTGATGCTTCACCCTTTGTATAATTTGGACTTGTTGGAGCAGAGGTACCTCCTCCTCTATACTTCTGGATGTATTCTTTTGCTTTTGGTTCTATATAATAATTCTCTCCTATCATTTATCTTGCATATCTTAAAGCTTCATTGATATCATAGTATTTTCTCCATGATAAATCCATTTTTATATTCCTTGCTTCCAGTTTTTGTTTTAGTATTTCTTCAAAAGTAAAATATATTCCTGGCTTATTTCCATCATATAGGACATATAATGCTATTAATTCTTCTGTCTTAATATTTGCTGACTTTGGTACCTTCTTGTTCATCATATTGAAATACTCTGCGAGACTATTTATGATTGATAGCATATAACCCGTTTCTTCTTTTTTAACATTATGCTGAAACTAGAAATTGTCTAATATGCATTGCTGAATTTCGTCAATATAAATATGACCTTTAGGCTTGAATTTGAATGTATTCGGGGGAAATATTTTTAATGTATTCGGGGGAAATATTTGAATGTATTCGGGGGAAATCTTTGGGTATTTCTCCAATGATTTGAATATCCTCTAATCTTTGCACAATCTTGTCTATATCACTCTTAGATTTTATATCTCTATACCAATCGGCGAGAATGATTGTAATCCTATACACTTGGTGAAGAATATCATATAGAAAATACATGCACCGAGTGTATAGGATTATAATCATTCTCGCCGAATTGGTATAGAGATATAAAATCTAAGAGTGATATAGACAAGATTGTGCAAAGATTAGAGGATATTCAAATCATTGGAGAAATACCAATGAAACATTGGGATAAGAATTCCATAGTATGCAAAATAAATATTATAAACCCTGATTATATAATCAAGTCAGGACCAATAGAAGCTACTCCCAAAGATATAGAAGAATTTAAAATGCATATCGAAGAATTATTAAAATTAAAGGCAATTAGAGAAAGTAGAAGTCCTCATCGCTCAGCTGCCTTTATAGTTAGAAATCACGCTGAAGAAGTTAGAGGCAAGTCTAGAATGGTTATAAACTACAAAAGACTTAATGATAATACCATAGATGATGCATACAATATACCAAATAAGCAAGAATGGATAAATAGAATACAAGGAAGCAAATATTTTTCTAAGTTTGATCTAAAGGCCGGATTTTGGCAAGTAAAAATGGCCGAGGAATCTATTCCTTGGACAGCATTTACATGTCCTCAAGGTCATTATGAATGGCTAGTTATGCCATTAGGATTAAAGAATGCACCTGCACTATTTTAAAGAAAGATGCAAAATATATTTAATGAGAACCAAGCTTTTATATTAGTATATGTAGATGACTTACTAGTCTTCTCTAAGTCATATAAAGAGCATATTGCTCACCTTGAAGTTTTCTTTCGAAAGGTAGAACAAAATGGTTTAATCTTATCTAAAAAGAAAATGGAAATTTGCAAAGAGAAAATAAATTTTCTTGGACATGAAATAGGAGAAGGAAAAATATACTTGCAGGAACATATTGCTAAGAAAATATTACAATTCCCTGATACCATGAATGATAAAAAAGTTTTACAACAATTTTTAGGGATTGTAAATTATGCAAGGAATTACATAGACAACCTAGCAAAGCTTGCTGGACCTTTGTATGCTAAACTAAGAAAGAATGGACAAAATATTTCAATTCAGAAGACATTAAATTAGTTAAGGCTATAAAAGAAAAAGTGAAAAACTTGAAACCCTTAGAATTACCATTAGAAGATAACTATTTTATTATCGAAACAGATGCATCCAAAGTAGGATGGGGTGCTATATTAAAGCAAAAACCTGATAAATATTCCCCAAAAGCAGAAGAGAAAATATGCAGATATGCCTCGGGAAGTTATAAATTAAAAACAGTGAATAATATTGATAGGGAAATCCTTGCAGTAGTCCATGCAATAAATGCATTTAGGTTATATTTAGGATTTAAAGAATTTACAGTACGGACAGATTGTGAAGCAATATGTAGGTACTATAACCAAATCAATAGTAAGAAAAGTTCCACTAGAAGATGGGTTCTATTTGAAGATATCATAACAGGGAATGGATATAAAGTTGTTTTCGAGCATATTAAAGGAAAAGATAATTGTTTACCTGATATATTCTCTCGTGCATCAATATTGCAGGAATGAAGCGTGGGTTACTCCCCAATGGGAGCGAAGTTTTCACTTTTGGCTCAAATAATTCATTAAAAATATTTCCCCCGAATACATTCAAATTCAAGCCTAAAGGTCATATTTATATTGACGAAATTCAGCAATGTATATTAGACAATTTCTGGTTTCAGCATAATGTTAAAAAAGAAGAAACGGGTTATATGCTATCAATCCTAAATAGTCTCGTAGAGTATTTCAATATGATGAACAAGAAGGTACCAAAGTAAGCAAATATTAAGACAGAAGAATTAATAGCATTATATGTCCTATATGATGGAAATAAGCCAGGAATATATTTTACTTTTTAAGAAATACTAAAACAAAAACTAGAAGCAAGGAAAATAAAAATGGATTTATCATGGAGAAAATACTATGATATCAATGAAGCTTTAAGATATGCAAGAGAAATGATAGGAGAGAATTATTATATAGAACCAAAAGCAAAAGAATACATCCAGAAGTATAGAGGAGGAGGTACCTCTGCTCCAACAAGTCCAAATTATAAAAAGGGTGAAGCATGAACTTCATCAAAGGTAAAAGAAGAATTGTTATTTTTAATGAAGGAAGAAGAATCCCCAAAATACCAAACATACAAATCATGCCTTTTAAAAGGATTGGATCCTCTGGATTCTGAATATATAGATATGAAAATAGATGAAAAATTCCAAGAAGTCAAGAAATTAATAAAAGAAGAATTAAAAGAAGATATTTTGAAAGAACTACGAGAATAGTTTAATAGAAAGTTTGAAGAAATAAAGAAAGAATATGAGATAAAGTATGACTTCAATTTATCAGATGAAGATCATATGGATATTGCAGGACATGGGCAAAAGCCTGAATAAATAAGCAATGATATATTTAGTAGATAATATTAAATATAAATGAGAACTTCGAATTGATATTGCTATCAATTATTCGGGCGCGGAGGACCGACCCAAGCATAAAATTGAATTGATATTACTATCAATTATTCGGGCGTGGAGGACCTATACCCGAAAAAAATAGATAATAACAATGAAATAATCTCCACCAGCATGCATGCAGCCCAAATGTATCAAGTCGTGATACTCTAGGAAGACATACAAGAGAGAAGCCAAAAGATCCAAAGAGAAGGCAAAATTCTCAAGACACAATCATGAAGTTCAAGAAGATTGTCAAAGTGAAGATAAGAAGATGAAGCCACATTCATATGCAGCCAAGGCAACCTGGAGGCAGCACCAAAATTCCTCCATCAGCTTCCAACATGTGCTCATGAACCTATAAAGAAGGGCTACAAAAGCTATAAGGCCTATAAAGCCTAGGAAGTCTATAAAATAGGTCCATGATAACCAAGAAGAAAGAAGAGGCAAATAATAGAGGAGAAGGCGCTTGAAGGCTGATCTCTTGCCTATAAATTCAGACACTCGCAGCGAAGAGAGGACACGGAAAAAAGATACCAGCACCAGCAATCCAGCAACCAGCAGAGAAGAGAGCCAGCGTTAGCAGACTCTCAGCTCACTAGTAGTATTTGTAACCCTCTCCCTATAATAAAAGCCTCTATATTGATGGCACCTGTACCATAAGCTTGGAGAGGTTGTAAGGTAATTTTCTTTACCTTCGTGTAAGCCCTTCGGGGTTTCCCGAAAGGGAAAACCGTATGTAAGTTATATTGTGGAAATGAAGTAGTTTCGTATTTCCCTTGTTCTTTTTAAGCATGTTTATATGGGATGGGTTTCTTATGCTAGGGATCCTATAGGAGAAACATCTGCGTGTAGTTCTCTGTTAAAGCCTTATGCGTGGCGTCTGAACGAGAACCTTGTAGCCGTAGAGAAGTGTTCCCTCTGGGTGGAACTGCCTGGGAAGACGATAAGAGAACGACCCATATAAATTTGATTAAAAATATCTAGGGAAATAAACTTAGCTACTCCAGAAGCAATATAGTAAGAAATACGGTGAGTACCGAGTAGGACTTTTACACCACTGCCCACACCCTCGCTTGTCTGTTGGCCTCGCCAGCCTGTAAAAGATTCTGCAGTATATACATACAGTCTAATATTAATATATAAATATCAATATTAACGCTAATAAATTTATAAAAACTCAAAATTTGTAATCTTATATTTTATAGTATTTAAATTTTCGTATTTTCCATGTATTTTTTTATTATTTTTACGTCCCGTATATTATTGGTATCAGAGCTAGTGTTTAATCATTGAAAGGTTAAAGTATCTAAATTTAGAAGTTAGCACAGGTAAGGTAATAAAAACTAAAGAAAATATTGATATAAAGTGCAGCCTGTAAAAGATCCTGCAGTATATACGTACAGTCTAATATTAATATATAAATATCAATATTAAAGCTAATAAATTTATAAAAACTAAAAATTTGTAATCTTATATTTTATAGTATTTAAATTTTCGTATTTTCCGTTTATTATTTTAGTATTTTTACGTTCCGTATATTATTGATATCAGAGCTAGTGTTTAATCATTGAAAGGTTAAAGTATCTAAATTTAGAAGTTAGCACAGGTAAGGTAATAAAAACTAAAGAAAATATTGATATAAAGTGCAGAATAAATCCTTCCGAAGAGCTTACTTGGCATAGTACGCATAGCCAACTAAATATAGTTGTTTATTTGATTTATAATTTCTTCATATCTTGGGGAAAAAGACAAGACAGCTTAGATCAAAAATTTCAAAGTTTATTTAAAGAATATCAAAAACTCGTAGAGAAGTACTCCGGGTTGAATAATAAATTTGATATAGCTTACATAAGCTTGAAGAAGCAAAAGCAAGACAGAACATAGTTAGTAAGAATAACGATTATATTAAAGAAGAAGTGCAGTCTATTGAGAAAAGTATAGGACCTTGTCTAAATAAAAATAAAGACTTGTTATCTAGTACAGACACAAGACAAGATATATCTAAAATTAAAAAGTTAGTGCAAGAGGTAAAAACTTTGATCCTCTCATAGTTTAATGGCCGAATATAACCAAGCATTAAGCGAAGTAGCAAAATATCTAACACCTCCTATCGGGTTCTCTGATCACGATTCGCCAAAAGAAGACTCCAAAATAATAATAAGGCAAAATAACACAATCATCCAATTATTAATTCAGATTTTAGGAAAACTAAATAGTGAACAAGGTAACAAAGATATTGTGTTAGCCTCGTCTGGAATTTTAGCATCACCAAAAAATATCAACTTAGAAAAATGAACATATCTAAAAGCCTCACTAGAAGAGACAAAAATATCCAATTAGTAAGACAAGATTCAAAACCCTTGGCATTAAGGCATAGAATGTCATGTAGCAATGCTGATGACATTAATTTAGAAGAAGTTATAGACTTGCAAAGATACCTAGAAAGGTATCAGAAGGATACGCTAAGAAAAATAAAACCACAGCAGGTTTACCATATGGGTATGTTCGAAAGCAGGAGTGGTTTATATAGAATATCCAGAGAAATAGAACTAAGTGTATTAACACATCCAGTAGATCTAAAAATTGTAAGTAGGAATATTGAAAATGAACTTAAATATTGTGGTTATAAATATATCCATCAAGGTATGTATATCATAGGAGTCAAAGGAATGACAAGAAAGAAGTTAGGAACAAAGGTTTTAATAACCTTATTAGACAAAAGATGGGAATCCGTGGATAAAGCAGCATTAGGATTTATGGAAGGAGATATGAATGAAAATAGATTAATAACGTATGTAGCACCAGACCTAATGATGCCTGTGAAAGAATTTATTGACAAAATGAGTTTTGGATTTCCGACTAAAGGATATGAAGATTTTAAAGGAACAAATTTGCTAGTAAGCATAGAATTTATAGGAAGGCTTACTAATAAAAGTAGTTCTAGATATAGAGTAAATGTAGATGATGTAATTGAAAGCATGCAGTCTAAAGGTATTAAATTTATTAGTCCTCTTAAAGTAAGCTCTGAAGAAAGAGCAGGAGAAGAATGGAATATAGGTGATTTAATAGAAAAGAGGGAATTAAACCAACCTGAAACTTATATCAGTTATCAAAATTGCGAAGGGACTAGTAGCATTAGGTTCACCAATTATAAAGCAGCATCCTTAGATGACACGGAATCGCTCATGTCAGACTCAGAATTTAGTGATAATAGGAATAACACCTCAACGGAATGCATGGAAAAGACAGGAGTAGATGATGAAATAAAACATTGTGAAGACAAGTTAAAACATATAGATTGGGAGTACAATAACTCAATGACGAAAGACTGGCCTAAGATTAGAAAAAGAGAATTGTTTTTCATTAGAGAAATTGCAAGATTAAAGAAATTAAAAAATGAGAAGAAATTATTCGCTAGTAGTTCAATCATGTTAAATAATAAGGTAACACCAGAAGAAAAAGAGAAGAAGAATAAAAACAATAATACTGAGCAAAGCCAGAAAGATAAAAGTATAAGTGAAGAAGAGCAATGGGATATAAATAATAAATTATTAACAAAAAGTTATGAAGAAGAAGAGTTGATGAAAGAAATGTGGATAGAAAATGAAACATATGATGAGGCTGAAGAATACAATGATTTTATAAACTCCTTAGACGAGGTAGGTTTACATAATTTAGAAAATGCAATGGAAGCCACGGAAGTAGAAAATAGTAAAAGAAAAAGAAGTACATATGGTGAAACTTCAGTAAAGAGAGAAGGTGAAAGAGAAAGATCAACTAGGTCAGCTGGAAAATGGCCACCTGAAAAAGATGATTTCCAACCATCTTACATTCCTGAACAATATAGATATATGGGTACCAAAAGAAGAAATTTTGAAAAACCGGTACAATTTCAAAATACTAGAAATGATGGTGCAATATTGAATTTAGCAGCCCATGACCCAATAGATTGGCCGAATATCCTTAGCATATGGAAAGGGTTAATAGTTCAAAAATATATACAAAACCAGCATAATATAGGCACTAAGGTAGAAGACATGTTAACTTATCTTGAAACATGTTTAGGAGAATCTGCAAAGGTTCTATGGGAACAATGGGTAGAAACTTATCCAGTTAATTATGAAGAACTAAAAAGAGCTGGAAGTAATCCAAATAACTTTGCTAATGTTATATCAAGCATAATCATAGCAGAAGACCCAGAATTAGGATTCACTGCATTACAAAATGAACGACTAAGAGAAATAGAAAAATTAACTTTAACAAGTTGGAAAGGTATAAAGGAATTCTCTCAGCATTATTTATATAATGCTACCACTGCCAAGCAAGGATATAATAGAGGTGTGGTTGAGAGGTATTTTAATAAATTACCTGAACCTTTAGGATCTATAATATTTGAGGAATATAAGAAAGAAACAGAAGGTTCCATTATAAATATATCCCAAGCCATAACATTTGTTTTCAAACAACTAAGGAAGGTATGTATGAGCATTCAAGCCCAAAGATCTATGAAGAAATCAGATTATAATTTCTGCAATAACATAGTCCAAATACCATTATCATATGGAGAAGAACGACATAGGAGTAAGAAACATTATAAACCTGAACGAAGAGATAATAGAAATTATAGAACAAAGAGAAGATATTTCCTAAGAAGGTCAGACAATAGAGCTCCATTTTTACATAAGAGAAATGTAAGAAGGTATAATCCTAGAAAGACTTATGATAGTACATGTAGGTGCTTTATATGCAACTCACCTGACCACCTAAGTAAAACATGTCCTAATAAAGACCAAAAAAGGTATTCTAGTAAAATAGAAGAGCAAGAAAGGGTACTAATTGTAGATAGCGTTAATGAGAATATATTAGTATGTCATGATGAAATAAAAGATGATGAGTCAATATATTCAATCATAGAAACCGATGAAGTAGAAAATCAGATTTTAGAAGATGATTCAAGTGAAGATGATATAGATTTAATAGACGAATTTGCAGGGTTAAAAGTAGAAATGATGAACCAGGTAGAATGTCAACATGATTGGATTAGAGGTAAAGGTGATTATAATATAAAATGTGCTTTTTGTATATACTACCCGAGTCAAGAAAATAGGTTTACTTGTAGCATATGTTCAAGGCAAGCTTGTGCTTCTTGTTTAAAATTAAAGAATCAAGGTTGGAGACAAGAAGTAGAAATTGAGCCAGAAGAACAAATATTATCTAGTAGACTTAGAACCTTAGAAAATCGGATTAATAAGCTAGAAGCGGAACTAGAGGAACTAAAATATAAGCTAGAAAATAATAGTGGTAATACAGATCAAGAAGATATTACTATCAAAAATACAGAACTAAAAGATCAAATGGTCACAGTAAGAGAGCAAAAGGGGGATATGCTAATTCAGCTCAAAGATGCAATAACTAGTTTTGGAAGTAAATATATAGTACGTTTACCATTCAAGGAAGTGTTAGGAATAAGAATACCAGTTAAAATAGTATTAAAGCCAAATATTTCATATAAAATTTTAGCACTATTAGATACAGGGTGCACAAAAAATATCATCCATGACAAGTATTTTATGAGATGCCCTGAAATAGTGAAAACTATAGACGATAATAAAGCTGAAGCATCCACATACATGTCTGGAATAAAGAAAATTCATAATCAATTGGCATATAATATTGAAAGCTACATAAACGGCACAAAATATATAATAGATGAAATTACAATAAGAGATCTGTCGGTAATAAGTGATGACATGATACTAGGATTAAGATTTTTGCAACAATCATTACAAACCACTATTATACATGAAGAAGGAGTTACATTCATTCCATATCAAGATAGTGTTCCATACATATCTGAGGTACGAAAACAAAGAAAATCTTTACAAAATGTAGAAATATCTAATCTAGAGGATGAATATAAGGTAGAGCCACCTGAAGACTGCAAAGAAGAGGAACCAAGTAATACCATAGAAGAATATCATATAGAAAATACATGCACCGAGTGTATAGGATTACAATCATTCTCGCCGAATTGGTATAGAGATATAAAATCTAAGAGTGATATAGACAAGATTGTGCAAAGATTAGAGGATATTCAAATCATTGGAGAAATACCAATGAAACATTGGGATAAGAATTCCATAGTATGCAAAATAAATATTATAAACCCTGATTATATAATCAAGTCAGGACCAATAGAAGCTACTCCCAAAGATATAGAAGAATTTAAAATGCATATCGAAGAATTATTAAAATTAAAGGCAATTAGAGAAAGTAGAAGTCCTCATCGCTCAGCTGCCTTTATAGTTAGAAATCACGCTGAAGAAGTTAGAGGCAAGTCTAGAATGGTTATAAACTACAAAAGACTTAATGATAATACCATAGATGATGCATACAATATACCAAATAAGCAAGAATGGATAAATAGAATACAAGGAAGCAAATATTTTTCTAAGTTTGATCTAAAGGCCGGATTTTGGCAAGTAAAAATGGCCGAGGAATCTATTCCTTGGACAGCATTTACATGTCCTCAAGGTCATTATGAATGGCTAGTTATGCCATTAGGATTAAAGAATGCACCTGCACTATTTCAAAGAAAGATGCAAAATATATATAATGAGAACCAAGCTTTTATATTAGTATATGTAGATGACTTACTAGTCTTCTCTAAGTCATATAAAGAGCATATTGCTCACCTTGAAGTTTTCTTTCGAAAGGTAGAACAAAATGGTTTAATCTTATCTAAAAAGAAAATGGAAATTTGCAAAGAGAAAATAAATTTTCTTGGACATGAAATAGGAGAAGGAAAAATATACTTGCAGGAACATATTGCTAAGAAAATATTACAATTCCCTAATACCATGAATGATAAAAAAGTTTTACAACAATTTTTAGGGATTGTAAATTATGCAAGGAATTACATAGACAACCTAGCAAAGCTTTCTGGACCTTTGTATGCTAAACTAAGAAAGAATGGACAAAAATATTTCAATTCAGAAGACATTAAATTAGTTAAGGCTATAAAAGAAAAAGTGAAAAATTTGAAACCATTAGAATTACAATTAGAAGATAACTATTTTATTATCGAAACAGATGCATCCAAAGTAGGATGGGGTGCTATATTAAAGCAAAAACCTAATAAATATTCCCCAAAAGCAGAAGAGAAAATATGCAGATATGCCTCGGGAAGTTATAAATTAAAAAAAGTGAATAATATTGATAGGAAATCCTTGCAGTAGTCCATGCAATAAATGCATTTAGGTTATATTTAGGATTTAAAGAATTTACAGTACGGACAGATTGTGAAGCAATATGTAGGTACTATAACCAAATCAATAGTAAGAAAAGTTCCACTAGAAGATGGGTTCTATTTGAAGATATCATAACAGGGAATGGATATAAAGTTGTCTTCGAGCATATTAAAGGAAAAGATAATTGTTTACCTGATATATTCTCTCGTGCATCAATATTGCAGGAATGAAGCGTGGGTTACTCCCCAATGGGAGCGAAGTTTTCACTTTTGGCTCAAATAATTCATTAAAAATATTTCCCCCGAATACATTCAAATTCAAGCCTAAAGGTCATATTTATATTGACGAAATTCAGCAATGCATATTAGAAAATTTCTGGTTTCAGCATAATGTTAAAAAAGAAGAAACGGGTTATATGCTATCAATCCTAAATAGTCTCGCAGAGTATTTCAATATGATGAACAAGAAGGTACCAAAGTCAGCAAATATTAAGACAGAAGAATTAATAGCATTATATGTCCTATATGATGGAAATAAGCCAGGAATATATTTTACTTTTGAAGAAATACTAAAACAAAACTGGAAGCAAGGAAAATAAAAATGGATTTATCATGGAGAAAATACTATGATATCAATGAAGCTTTAAGATATGCAAGAGAAATGATAGGAGAGAATTATTATATAGAACCAAAAGCAAAAGAATACATCCAGAAGTATAGAGGAGGAGGTACCTCTACTCCAACAAGTCCAAATTATACAAAGGGTGAAGCATCAACTTCATCAAAGGTAAAAGAAGAATTGTTATTTTTAATGAAGGAAGAAGAATCCCCAAAATACCAAACATACAAATCATGCCTTTTAAAAGGATTGGATCCTCTGGATTCTGAATATATAGATATGAAAATAGATGAAAAATTCCAAGAAGTCAAGAAATTAATAAAAGAAGAATTAAAAGAAGATATTTTGAAAGAACTACGGAAGAGTTTAATAGAAAGTTTGAAGAAATAAAGAAAGAATATGAGATAAAGTATGACTTCAATTTATCAGATGAAGATCATATGGATATTGCAGGACATGGGCAAAAGCCTGAATAAATAAGCAATGATATATTTAGTAGATAATATTAAATATAAATAAGAACTTTGAATTGATATTGCTATCAATTATTCGGGCGCGGAGGACCGACCCAAGCATAAAATTGAATTGATATTACTACCAATTATTCAGGCATGGAGGACCTATACCCGGAAAAAAAATTAGTTAATAACAATGAAATAATCTCCACCAGCATGCATGCAGCCCAAATGTATCAAGTCGTGATACTCTAGGAAGACATACAAGAGAGAAGCCAAAAGATCCAAAGAGAAGGCAAAATTCTCAAGACACAATCATGAAGTTCAAGAAGATTGTCAAAGTGAAGATAAGAAGATGAAGCCACATTCATATGCAGCCAAGGCAACGTGGAGGCAACACCAAAATTCCTCCATCAGCTTCCAACATGTGCTCATGAACCTATAAAGAAGGGTTACAAAAGCTATAAGGCCTATAAAGCCTAGAAGTCTATAAAATAGGTCCATGATAACCAAGAAGAAAGAAGAGGCAAATAATAGTGGAGAAGGCACTTGAAGGCTGATCTCTTGCCTATAAATTGAGACACTCGCAGCGAAGAGAGGACACGAAAAAAGATACCAGCACCAGCAATCCAGCAACCAGCAGAGAAGAGAGCCAGTGTTAGCAGACTCTCAGCTCACTAGTAGTATTTGTAACCCTCTCCCTGTAATAAAAGCCTCTATATTGAAGGCACCTGTACCATAAGCTTGGAGAGGTTGTAAGGTAATATTCTTTACCTTCGTGTAAGCCCTTCGGGGGTTTTCCGAAAGGGAAAACCGTATGTAAGCTATATTGTGGAAATGAAGTAGTTTCGTATTTTCCTTGTTCTTTTTAAGCATGTTTATATGGGATGGGTTTCTTATGCTAGGGATCCTATAGGAGAAACCTCTGCGTGTAGTTCTCTGTTAAAGCCTTATGCGTGGCGTCTGAACGAGAACCTTGTAGCCGTAGAGAAGTGTTCCCTCTGGGTGGAACTGCCTGGGAAGACGATAAGAGAACGACCCATATAAATTTGATTAAGAATATCTAGGGAAATAAACTTAGCTACTCCTGAAGCAATATAGTAAGAAATACGGTGAGTACCGAGTAGGACTTTTACACCACTGCGCACACCCTTGCTTGTTTGTTAGCCTCGCCAGCCTGTAAATGATCCTGCAGTATATACGTACAGTCTAATATTAATATATAAATATCAATATTAACGCTAATAAATTTATAAAAACTAAAAATTTGTAATCTTATATTTTATAGTATTTAAATTTTCGTATTTTCCGTGTATTATTTTAGTATTTTTACGTCCCGTATATTATTGGTATCATAGGAAAATAAACTTAGCTACTCCTGAAGCAATATAGTAAGAAATACGGTGAGTACCGAGTAGGATTTTTACACCACTGCGAACACCCTCGCTTATCTATTGGCCTCGCCAGCCTGTAAAAGATCCTGTAGTATATACGTACAGTCTAATATTAATATATAAATATCAATATTAACGCTAATCAATTTATAAAAACTAAAAATTTGTAATCTTATATTTTATAGTATTTAAATTTTCGTATTTTCCGTGTATTATTTTAGTATTTTTACGTCCCGTATATTATTGGTATCAGAGCTAGTGTTTAATCATTGAAAGGTTAAAGTATCTAAATTTAGAAGTTAGCACAGGTAAGGTAATAAAAACTAAAGAAAATATTGATATAAAGTGCAGAATAAATCCTTCCGAAGAGCATACTTGGCATAATACGCATAGCCAACTAAATATAGTTGTTGATTTGATATATAATTTCTTCATATCTTGGGGAAAAAGACAAGACAGCTTAGATCAAAAATTTGAAAGTTTATTTAAAGAATATCAAAAACTCGTAGAGAAGTACTCCGGGTTGAATAATAAAATTGATATAGCTTCACATAAGCTTGAAGAAGCAAAATCAAGACAGAACATAGTTAGTAAGAATAACGATTATATTAAAGAAGAAGTGCAGTCTATTGGGAAAAGTATAGGACTTTGTCTAAATAAAAATAAAGACTTGTTATCTAGTACAGACACAAGACAAGATATATCTGAAATTCAAAAGTTAGTGCAAGAGGTAAAAACTTTGATCCTCTCATAGTTGCATGACCGAATATAACCAAGCATTAAGCGAAGTAGCAAAATATCTAACACCTCCTATCGGGTTCTCTGATCACGATTCGCCAAAAGAAGACTCCAAAATAATAATAAGGCAAAATAACACAATCATCCAATTATTAATTCAGATTTTAGGAAAACTAAATAGTGAACAAGGTAACAAAGATATTGTGTTAGCCTCGTCTGGAATTTTAACATCACCAAAAAATATCAACTCAGAAAAATGGACATATCTAAAAGCCTCACTAGAAGAGACAAAAATATCCAATTAGTAAGACAAGATTCAAAACCCTTGGCATTAAGGCATAGAATGTCATGTAGCAATGCTGATGACATTAATTTAGAAGAAGTTATAGACTTGCAAAGAGACCTAGAAAGGTATCAGAAGGATACACTAAGAAAAATAAAACCACAGCAGGTTTACCATATGGGTATGTTTGAAAGCAGGAGTGGTTTATATAGAATATCCAGAGAAATAGAACTAAGTGTATTAACACATCCAGTAGATCTAAAAATTGTAAGTAGGAATATTGAAAATGAACTTAAATATTATGGTTATAAATATATCCATCAAGGTATGTATATCATAGGAGTCAAAGGAATGACAAGAAAGAAGTTAGGAGCAAAGGTTTTAATAACCTTATTAGACAAAAGATGGGGATCCGTGGATAAAGCAGCATTAGGATTTATGGAAGGAGATATGAATGAAAATAGACTAATAACGTATATAGCCCCAGACCTAATGATGCCTGTGAAAGAATTTATTGACAAAATGAGTTTTGGATTTCAGACTAAAGGATATGAAGATTTTAAAGGAACAAATTTGCTAGTAAGCATAGAATTTATAGGAAGGCTTACTAATAAAAGTAGTTCTAGATATAGAGTAAATGTAGATGATGTAATTGAAAGCATGCAGTCTAAAGGTATTAAATTTATGAGTCCTCTAAAAGTAAGCTCTGAAGAAAGAGCGGGAGAAGAATGGAATATAGGTGATTTAATAGAAAAGAAGGAATTAAAGCAACCTGAAACTTATATCAGTTATCAAAATTGCGAAGGGACTAGTAGCATTGGGTTCACCAATTATAAAGCAGCATCCTTAGATGACACGGAATCGCTCATGTCAGACTCAGAATTTAGTGATAATAGGAATAACAGCTCAACGGAATGCATGGAAAAGACAGGAGTAGATGATGAAATAAAACATTGTGAAGACAAGTTAAAACATATAGATTGGGAGTATAATAACTCAATGACGAAAGACTGGCCTAAGATTAGAGAAAGGGAATTGTTTTTCATTAGAGAAATTGCAAGATTAAAGAAATTAAAAAATGAGAAGAAATTATTCGCTAGTAGTTCAATCATGTTAAATAATAAGGTAACACCAGAAGAAAAAGAGAAGAAGAATAAAAACAATAATACTGAGCAAAGCCAGAAAGATAAAAGTATAAGTGAAGAAGAGCAATGGGATATAAATAATAAATTATTAATTGAAAGTTATGAAGAAGAAGAAGAGTTGATGAAAGAAATGTGGATAGAAAATGAAACATATGATGAGGCTGAAGAATACAATGATTTTATAAACTCCTTAGACGAGGTAGGTTTAGATAATTTAGAAAATGCAATGGAAGCCATGGAAGTAGAAAATAGTAAAAGAAAAAGAAGTACATATGGTGAAACTTCAGTAAAGAGAGAAGGTGAAAGAGAAAGATCAACTAGGTCAGCTGGAAAATGGCCACCTGAAAAAGATGATTTCCAACCATCTTACATTCCTGAACAATATAGATATATGGGTACCAAAAGAAGAAATTTTGAAAAACCGGTACAATTTCAAAATACTAGAAATGATGGTGCAATATTGAATTTAGCAGCCCATGACCCAATAGATTGGCCGAATATCCTTAGCATATGGAAAGGGTTAATAGTTCAAAAATATATACAAAACCAGCATAATATAGGCACTAAGGTAGAAGACATGTTAACTTATCTTGAAACATGTTTAGGAGAATCTGCAAAGGTTCTATGGGAACAATGGGTAGAAACTTATCCAGTTAATTATGAAGAACTAAAAAGAGCTGCAAGTAATCCAAATAACTTTGCTAATGTTATATCAAGCATAATCATAGCAGAAGACCCAGAATTAGGATTCACTGCATTACAAAATGAACGACTAAGAGAAATAGAAAAATTAACTTTAACAAGTTGGAAAGGTATAAAGGAATTCTCTCAGCATTATTTATATAATGCTACCACTGCCAAGCAAGGATATAATAGAGGTGTGGTTGAGAGGTATTTTAATAAATTACCTGACCCTTTAGGATCTATAATATTTGAGGAATATACGAAAGAAACAGAAGGTTCCATTATAAATATATCCCAAGCCATAACATTTGTTTTCAAACAACTAAGGAAGGTATGTATGAGCATTCAAGCCCAAAGATCTATGAAGAAATCAGATTATAATTTCTGCAATAACATAGTCCAAATACCATTATCATATGGAGAAGAACGACATAGGAGTAAGAAACATTATAAACCTGAACGAAGAGATAATAGAAATTATAGAACAAAGAGAAGATATTTCCTAAGAAGGTCAGACAATAGAGCTCCATTTTTACATAAGAGAAATGTAAGAAGGTATAATCCTAGAAAGACTTATGATAGTACATGTAGGTGCTTTATATGCAACTCACCTGACCACCTAAGTAAAACATGTCCTAATAAAGACCAAAAAAGGTATTCTAGTAAAATAGAAGAGCAAGAAAGGGTACTAATTGTAGATAGCGTTAATGAGAATATATTAGTATGTGATGATGAAATAAAAGATGATGAGTCAATATATTCAATCATAGAAACCGATGAAGTAGAAAATCAGATTTTAGAAGATGATTCAAGTGAAGATGATATAGATTTAATAGACGAATTTGCAGGGTTAAAAGTAGAAATGATGAACCAGGTAGAATGTCAACATGATTGGATTAGAGGTAAAGGTGATTATAATATAAAATGTGCTTTTTTGTATATACTACCCGAGTCAAGAAAATAGGTTTACTTGTAGCATATGTTCAAGGCAAGCTTGTGCTTCTTGTTTAAAATTAAAGAATCAAGGTTGGAGACAAGAAGTAGAAATTGAGCCAGAAGAACAAATATTATCTAGTAGAGTTAGAAACTTAGAAAATCGGATTAATAAGCTAGAAGCGGAACTAGAGGAACTAAAATATAAGCTAGAAAATAATAGTGGTAATATAGATCAAGAAGATATTACTATCAAAAATATAGAATTAAAAGATCAAATGGTCACAGTAAGAGAGCAAAAGGGGGATAGGCTAATTCAGCTCAAAGATGCAATAACTAGTTTTGGAAGTAAATATATAGTACGCTTACCATTCAAGGAAGTGTTAGGAATAAGAATACCAGTTAAAATAGTATTAAAGCCAAATATTTCATATAAAATTTTAGCACTATTAGATATAGGGTGCATAAAAAATATCATCCATGACAAGTATTTTATGAGATGCCCTGAAATAGTGAAAACTATAGACGATAATAAAGCTGAAGTATCCACAGACATGTCTGGAATAAAGAAAATTCATAATCAATTGGCATATAATATTGAAAGCTACATAAACGGCACAAAATATATAATAGATGAAATTACAATAGGAGATCTGTCGGTAATAAGTGATGACATGATACTAGGATTAAGATTTTTGCAACAATCATTACAAACCACTATTATACATGAAGAAGGAGTTACATTCATTCCATATCAAGATAGTGTTCCATACATATCTGAGGTACGAAAACAAAGAAAATCTTTACAAAATGTAGAAATATCTAATCTAGAGGATGAATATAAGGTAGAGCCACCTGAAGACTGCAAAAAAGAGGAACCAAGTAATACCATAGAAGAATATCATATAGAAAATACATGCATCGAGTGTATAGGATTACAATCATTCTCGCCAAATTGGTATAGAGATATAAAATCTAAGAGTGATATAGACAAGATTGTGCAAAGATTAGAGGATATTCAAATCATTGGAGAAATACCAATGAAACATTGGGATAAGAATTCCATAGTATGCAAAATAAATATTATAAACCCTGATTATATAATCAAGTCAGGACCAATAGAAGCTACTCCCAAAGATATAGAAGAATTTAAAATGCATATCGAAGAATTATTAAAATTAAAGGCAATTAGAGAAAGTAGAAGTCCTCATCGCTCAGCTGCCTTTATAGTTAGAAATCATGCTGAAGAAGTTAGAGGCAAGTCTAGAATGGTTATAAACTACAAAAGACTTAATGATAATACCATAGATGATGCATACAATATACCAAATAAGCAAGAATGGATAAATAGAATACAAGGAAGCAAATATTTTTCTAAGTTTGATCTAAAGGCCGGATTTTGGCAAGTAAAAATGGCCGAGGAATCTATTCCTTGGACAGCATTTACATGTCCTCAAGGTCATTATGAATGGCTAGTTATGCCATTAGGATTAAAGAATGCACCTGCACTATTTCAAAGAAAGATGCAAAATATATTTAATGAGAACCAAGCTTTTATATTAGTATATGTAGATGACTTACTAGTCTTCTCTAAGTCATATAAAGAGCATATTGCTCACCTTGAAGTTTTCTTTCGAAAGGTAGAACAAAATGGTTTAATCTTATCTAAAAAGAAAATGGAAATTTGCAAAGAGAAAATAAATTTTCTTGGACATGAAATAGGAGAAGGAAAAATATACTTGCAGGAACATATTGCTAAGAAAATACTACAATTCCCTGATACCATGAATGATAAAAAAGTTTTACAACAATTTTTAGGGATTGTAAATTATGCAAGGAATTACATAGACAACCTAGCAAAGCTTGCTGGACCTTTGTATGCTAAACTAAGAAAGAATGGACAAAAATATTTCAATTCAGAAGACATTAAATTAGTTAAGGCTATAAAAGAAAAAGTGAAAAATTTGAAACCCTTAGAATTACCATTAGAAGATAACTATTTTATTATCGAAACAGATGCATCCAAAGTAGGATGGGGTGCTATATTAAAGCAAAAACCTGATAAATATTCCCCAAAAGCAGAAGAGAAAATATGCAGATATGCCTCGGGAAGTTATAAATTAAAAACAGCGAATAATATTGATAGGGAAATCCTTGCAGTAGTCCATGCAATAAATGCATTTAGGTTATATTTAGGATTTAAATAATTTGCAGTACGGACAGATTGTGAAGCAATATGTAGGTACTATAACCAAATCAACAGTAAGAAAAGTTCCACTAGAAGATGGGTTCTATTTGAAGATATCATAACAGGGAATGGATATAAAGTTGTTTTCGAGCATATTAAAGGAAAAGATAATTGTTTACCTGATATATTCTCTCGTGCATCAATATTGCAGGAATGAAGCGTGGGTTACTCCCCAATGGGAGCGAAGTTTTCACTTTTGGCTCAAATAATTCATTAAAAATATTTCCCCCGAATACATTCAAATTCAAGCCTAAAGGTCATATTTATATTGACGAAATTCAGCAATGCATATTAGACAATTTCTGGTTTCAGCATAATGTTAAAAAAGAAGAAACGGGTTATATGCTATCAATCCTAAATAGTCTCGCAGAGTATTTCAATATGATGAACAAGAAGGTACCAAAGTCAGCAAATATTAAGACAGGAGAATTAATAGCATTATATGTCCTATATGATGGAAATAAGCCAGGAATATATTTTACTTTTGAAGAAATACTAAAACAAAAACTGGAAGCAAGGAAAATAAAAATGGATTTATCATGGAGAAAATACTATGATATCAATGAAGCTTTAAGATATGCAAGAGAAATGATAGGAGAGAATTATTATATAGAACCAAAAGCAAAAGAATACATCCAGAAGTATAGAGGAGGAGGTACCTCTGCTCCAACAAGTCCAAATTATACAAAGGGTGAAGCATCAACTTCATCAAAGGTAAAAGAAGAATTGTTATTTTTAATGAAGGAAGAAGAATCCCCAAAATACCAAACATACAAATCATGCCTTTTAAAAGGATTGGATCCTCTGGATTCTGAATATATAGATATGAAAATAGATGAAAAATTCCAAGAAGTCATGAAATTAATAAAAGAAGAATTAAAAGAAGATATTTTGAAAGAACTACGAGAAGAGTTTAATAGAAAGTTTGAAGAAATAAAGAAAGAATATGAGATAAAGTATGACTTCAATTTATCAGATGAAGATCATAAGGATATTGCAGGACATGGGCAAAAGCCTGAATAAATAAGCAATGATATATTCAGTAGATAATATTAAATATAAATAAGAACTTCGAATTGATATTGCTATCAATTATTCGGGCGCGGAGGACCGACCCAAGCATAAAATTGAATTGATATTACTATCAATTATTCGGGCGTGGAGGACCTATACCCGAAAAAAAAATTAGTTAATAACAATGAAACAATCTCCACCAGCATGCATGCAGCCCAAATGTATCAAGTCGTGATACTCTAGGAAGACATACAATAGAGAAGCCAAAAGATCCAAAGAGAAGGCAAAATTCTCAAGACACAATCATGAAGTTCAAGAAGATTGTCAAAGTGAAGATAAGAAGATGAAGCCACATTCATATGCAGCCAAGGCAACGTGGAGGCAGCACCAAAATTCCTCCATCAGCTTCCAACATGTGCTCATGAACCTATAAAGAAGGGCTACAAAAGCTATAAGGCCTATAAAGCCTAGGAAATCTATAAAATAGGTCCATGATAACCAAGAAGAAAGAAGAGGCAAATAATAGAGGAGAAGGCATTTGAAGGATGATCTCTTGCCTATAAATTGAGACACTCGCAGCGAAGAGAGGACACGAAAAAAGATACCAGCACCAGCAATCCAGCAACCAGCAGAGAAGAGAGCCAGTGTTAGCAGACTCTCAGCTCACTAGTAGTATTTGTAACCCTCTCCCTGTAATAAAAACCTCTATATTGAAGGCACCTGTACCATAAGCTTGGAGAGGTTGTAAGGTAATTTTCTTTACCTTCGTGTAAGCCCTTCGGGGGTTTCCCGAAAGGGAAAACCGTATGTAAGCTATATTGTGGAAATGAAGTAGTTTCGTATTTCCCTTGTTCTTTTTAAGCATGTTTATATGGGATGGGTTTCTTATGCTAGGGTTCCTATAGGAGAAACCTCTGCGTGTAGTTCTCTGTTAAAGCCTTATGTGTGGCGTCTGAACGAGAACCTTGTAGCCGTAGAGAAGTGTTCCCTCTGGGTGGAACTTCTTGGGAAGACGATAAGAGAACGATCCATATAAATTTGATTAAAAATATCTAGGAAAATAAACTTAGCTACTCCTGAAGCAATATAGTTAGAAATACGGTGAGTACCGAGTAGGACTTTTACACCACTGCGCACATCCTCGCTTGTCTGTTGGCCTCGCCAGCCTGTAAAAGATCCTGCAGTATATACATACAGTCTAATATTAATATATAAATATCAATATTAACGCTAATAAATTTATAAAAACTAAAAATTTGTAATCTTATATTTTATAGTATTTAAATTTTCGTATTTTCCGTGTATTATTTTAGTATTTTTACGTCCCGTATATTATTGGTATCAGAGCTAGTGTTTAATCATTGAAAGGTTAAAGTATCTAAATTTAGAAGTTAGCACAGGTAAGGTAATAAAAACTAAAGAAAATATTGATATAAAGTGCAGAATAAATCCTTCCGAAGAGCATACTTGGCATAGTACGCATAGCCAACTAAATATAGTTGTTGATTTGATATATAATTTCTTCATATCTTGGGGAAAAAGACAAGACAACTTAGATCAAAAATTTGAAAGTTTATTTAAATAATATCAAAAACTCGTAGAGAAGTACTCCGGGTTGAATAATAAAATTGATATAGCTTTACATAAGCTTGAAGAAGCAAAAGCAAGACAGAACATAGTTAGTAAGAATAACGATTATATTAAAGAAGAAGTGCAGTCTATTAGGAAAAGTATAGGACCTTGTCTAAATAAAAATAAAGACTTGTTATCTAGTACAGACACAAGACAAGATATATCTGAAATCGAAAAGTTAGTGCAAGAGGTAAAAACTTTGATCCTCTCATAGTTGCATGACCGAATATAACCAAGCATTAAGCAAAGTAGCAAAATATCTAACACCTCCTATCGGGTTCTCTGATCACGATTCGCCAAAAGAAGACTCCAAAATAATAATAAAGCAAAATAACACAATCATCCAATTATTAATTCAGATTTTAGGAAAACTAAATAGCGAACAAGGTAACAAGGATATTGTGTTAGCCTCGTCTTGAATTTTAGCATCACGAAAAAATATCAACTCAGAAAAATGGACATATCTAAAAGCCTCACTAGAAGAGACAAAAATATCCAATTAGTAAGACAAGATTCAAAACCCTTGGCATTAAGGCATAGAATGTCATGTAGCAATGCTGATGACATTAATTTAGAAGAAGTTATAGACTTGCAAAGAGACCTAGAAAGGTATCAGAAGGATACGCTAAGAAAAATAAAACCACAGCAGGTTTACCATATGGGTATGTTCGAAAGCAGGAGTGGTTTATATAGAATATCCAGAGAAATAGAACTAAGTGTATTAACACATCCAATAGATCTAAAAATTGTAAGTAGGAATATTGAAAATGAACTTAAATATTGTGGTTATAAATATATCCATCAAGGTATGTATATCATAGGAGTCAAAGGAATGACAAGAAAGAATTTAGGAGCAAAGGTTTTAATAACCTTATTAGACAAAAGATGGGGATCCGTGGATAAAGCAGCATTAGGATTTATGGAAGGAGATATGAATGAAAATAGACTAATAACGTATATAGCCCCAGACCTAATGATGCCTGTGAAAGAATTTATTGACAAAATGAGTTTTGGATTTGAGACTAAAGGATATGAAGATTTTAAAGGAACAAATTTGCTAGTAAGCATAGAATTTATAGGAAGGCTTACTAATAAAAGTAGTTCTAGATATAGAGTAAATGTAGTGTATGTAATTGAAAGCATGCAGTCTAAAGGTATTAAATTTATGAGTCCTCTTAAAGTAAGCTCTGAAAGAAAGAGCAGGAGAAGAATGGAATATAGGTCATTTAATAGAAAAGAAGGAATTAAAGCAACCTGAAACTTATATAAGTTATCAAAATTGCGAAGGGACTAGTAGCATTAGGTTCACCAATTATAAAGCAGCATCCTTAGATGACACGGAATCGCTCATGTCAGACTCAGAATTTAGTGATAATAGGAATAACACCTCAACGGAATGCATGGAAAAGACAAGAGTAGATGATGAAATAAAACATTGTGAAGACAAGTTAAAACATATAGATTGGGAGTATAATAACTCAATGACGAAAGACTGGCCTAAGATTAGAGAAAGGGAATTGTTTTTCATTAGAGAAATTGCAAGATTAAAGAAATTAAAAAATGAGAAGAAATTAAAAAATGAGAAGAAATTATTCGCTAGTAGTTCAATCATGTTAAATAATAAGGTAACACCAGAAGAAAAAGAGAAGAAGAATAAAAACAATAATACTGAGCAAAGCCAGAAAGATAAAAGTATAAGTGAAGAAGAGCAATGGGATATAAATAATAAATTATTAACTGAAAGTTATGAAGAAGAAGAAGAGTTGATGAAAGAAATGTGGATAGAAAATGAAACATATGATGAGGCTAAAGAATACAATGATTTTATAAACTCCTTAGACGAGGTAGGTTTAGATAATTTAGAAAATGCAATGGAAGCCATGGAAGTAGAAAATAGTAAAAGAAAAAGAAGTACATATGGTGAAACTTCAGTAAAGAGAGAAGGTGAAAGAGAAAGATCAACTAGGTCAGCTGGAAAATGGCCACCTGAAAAAGATGATTTCCAACCATCTTACATTCCTGAACAATATAGATATATGGGTACCAAAAGAAGAAATTTTGAAAAACCGGTACAATTTCAAAATACTAGAAATGATGGTGCAATATTGAATTTAGCAGCCCATGACCCAATAGATTGGCCGAATATCCTTAGCATATGGAAAGGGTTAATAGTTCAAAAATATATACAAAACCAGCATAATATAGGCACTAAGGTAGAAGACATTATAACTTATCTTGAAACATTTTTAGGAGAATCTGCAAAGGTTCTATGGGAACAATGGGTAGAAACTTATCCAGTTAATTATGAAGAACTAAAAAGAGCTGGAAGTAATCCAAATAACTTTGCTAATGTTATATCAAGCATAATCATAGCAGAAGACCCAGAATTAGGATTCACTGCATTACAAAATGAACGACTAAGAGAAATAGAAAAATTAACTTTAACAAGTTGGAAAGGTATAAAGGAATTCTCTCAGCATTATTTATATAATGCTACCACTGCCAAGCAAGGATATAATATAGGTGTGGTTGAGAGGTATTTTAATAAATTACCTGACCCTTTAGGATCTATAATATTTGAGGAATATAAGAAAGAAACAGAAGGTTCCATTATAAATATATCCCAAGCCATAACATTTGTTTTCAAACAACCAAGGAAGGTATGTACGAGCATTCAAGCCCAAAGATCTATGAAGAAATCAGATTATAATTTCTGCAATAACATAGTCCAAATACCATTATCATATGGAGAAGAACGACATAGGAGTAAGAAACATTATAAACCTGAACGAAGAGATAATAGAAATTATAGAACAAAGAGAAGATATTTCCTAAGAAGGTCAGACAATAGAGCTCCGTTTTTACATAAGAGAAATGTAAGAAGGTATAATCCTAGAAAGACTTATGATAGTACATGTAGGTGCTTTATATGCAACTCACCTGACCACCTAAGTAAAACATGTCCTAATAAAGACCAAAAAAGGTATTCTAGTAAAATAGAAGAGCAAGAAAGGGTACTAATTGTAGATAGCGTTAATGAGAATATATTAGTATGTGATGATGAAATAAAAGATGATGAGTCAATATATTCAATCATAGAAACCGATGAAGTAGAAAATCAGATTTTAGAAGATGATTCAAGTGAAGATGATATAGATTTAATAGACGAATTTGCAGGGTTAAAAGTAGAAATGATGAACCAGGTAGAATGTCAACATGATTGGATTAGAGGTAAAGGTGATTATAATATAAAATGTGCTTTTTGTATATACTACCCGAGTCAAGAAAATAGGTTTACTTGTAGCATATGTTCAAGGCAAGCTTGTGCTTCTTGTTTAAAATTAAAGAATCAAGGTTGGAGACAAGAAGTAGAAATTGAGCCAGACGAACAAATATTATCTAGTAGAGTTAGCAACTTAGAAAATCGGATTAATAAGCTAGAAGCGGAACTAGAGGAACTAAAATATAAGCTAGAAAATAATAGTGGTAATATAGATCAAGAAGATATTACTATCAAAAATACGGAATTAAAAGATCAAATGGTCACAGTAAGAGAGCAAAAGGGGGATAGGCTAATTCAGCTCAAAGATGCAATAACTAGTTTTGGAAGTAAATATATAGTACGTTTACCATTCAAGGAAGTGTTAGGAATAAGAATACCAGTTAAAATAGTATTAAAGCCAAATATTTCATATAAAATTTTAGCACTATTAGATACAGGGTGCACAAAAAATATCATCCATGACAAGTATTTTATGAGATGCCCTGAAATAGTGAAAACTATAGACGATAATAAAGCTAAAGTATCCACAGACATGTCTGGAATAAAGAAAATTCATAATCAATTGGCATATAATATTGAAAGCTACATAAACGTCACAAAATATATAATAGATGAAATTACAATAAGAGATCTGTCGGTAATAAGTGTTGACATGATACTAGGATTAAGATTTTTGCAACAATCATTACAAACCACTATTATACATGAAGAAGGAGTTACATTCATTCCATATCAAGATAGTGTTCCATACATATCTGAGGTACGAAAACAAAGAAAATCTTTACAAAATGTAGAAATATCTAATCTAGAGGATGAATATAAGGTAGAGCCACCTGAAGACTGCAAAAAAGAGGAACCAAGTAATACCATAGAAGAATATCATATAGAAAATACATGCACCGAGTGTATAGGATTACAATCATTCTCGCCGAATTGGTATAGAGATATAAAATCTAAGAGTGATATAGACAATATTGTGCAAAGGTTAGAGGATATTCAAATCATTGGAGAAATACCAATGAAACATTGGGATAAGAATTCCATAGTATGCAAAATAAATATTATAAACCCTGATTATATAATCAAGTCAGGACCAATAGAAGCTACTCCCAAAGATATAGAAGAATTTAAAATGCATATCGAAGAATTATTAAAATTAAAGGCAATTAGAGAAAGTAGAAGTCCTCATCGCTCAGCTGCCTTTATAGTTAGAAATCACGCTGAAGAAGTTAGAGGCAAGTCTAGAATGGTTATAAACTACAAAAGACTTAATGATAATACCATAGATGATGCATACAATATACCAAATAAGCAAGAATGGATAAATAGAATACAAGGAAGCAAATATTTTTCTAAGTTTGATCTAAAGGCCGGATTTTGGCAAGTAAAAATGGCCGAGGAATCTATTCCTTGGACAGCATTTACATGTCCTCAAGGTCATTATGAATGGCTAGTTATGCCATTAGGATTAAAGAATGCACCTGCACTATTTCAAAGAAAGATGCAAAATATATTTAATGAGAACCAAGCTTTTATATTAGTATATGTAGATGACTTACTAGTCTTCTCTAAGTCATATAAAGAGCATATTGCTCACCTTGAAGTTTTCTTTCGAAAGGTAGAACAAAATGGTTTAATCTTATCTAAAAAGAAAATGGAAATTTGCAAAGAGAAAATAAATTTTCTTGGACATGAAATAGGAGAAGGAAAAATATACTTGCAGGAACATATTGCTAAGAAAATATTACAATTCCCTGATACCATGAATGATAAAAAAGTTTTACAACAATTTTAGGGATTGTAAATTATGCAAGGAATTACATAGACAACCTAGCAAAGCTTGCTGGACCTTTGTATGCTAAACTAAGAAAGAATGGACAAAAATATTTCAATTCAGAAGACATTAAATTAGTTAAGGCTATAAAAAAAGTGAAAAATTTGAAACCCTTAGAATTACAATTAGAAGATAACTATTTTATTATCGAAACAGATGCATCCAAAGTAGGATGGGGTGCTATATTAAAGCAAAAACCTAATAAATATTCCCCAAAAGCAGAAGAGAAAATATGCAGATATGCCTCGGGAAGTTATAAATTAAAAACAGTGAATAATATTGATAGGGAAATCCTTGCAGTAGTCCATGCAATAAATGCATTTAGGTTATATTTAGGATTTAAAGAATTTACAGTATGGACAGATTGTGAAGCAATATGTAGGTACTATAACCAAATCAATAGTAAGAAAAGTTCCACTAGAAGATGGGTTCTATTTGAAGATATCATAACAGGGAATGGATATAAAGTTGTTTTCGAGCATATTAAAGGAAAATATAATTGTTTACCTGATATATTCTCTCGTGCATCAATATTGCAGGAATGAAGCGTGGGTTACTCCCCAATGGGAGCGAAGTTTTCACTTTTGGCTCAAATAATTTATTAAAAATATTTCCCCCGAATACATTCAAATTCAAGCCTAAAGGTCATATTTATATTGACGAAATTCAGCAATGCATATTAGACAATTTCTGGTTTCAGCATAATGTTAAAAAAGAAGAAACGGGTTATATGCTATCAATCCTAAATAGTCTCGCAGAGTATTTCAATATGATGAACAAGAAGGTACCAAAGTAAGCAAATATTAAGACAGAAGAATTAATAGCATTATATGTCCTATATGATGGAAATAAGCCAGGAATATATTTTACTTTTGAAGAAATACTAAAACAAAAACTGGAAGCAAGGAAAATAAAAATGGATTTATCATGGAGAAAATACTATGATATCAATGAAGCTTTAAGATATGCAAGAGAAATGATAGGAGAGAATTATTATATAGAACCAAAAGCAAAAGAATACATCCAGAAGTATAGAGGAGGAGGTACCTCTGCTCCAACAAGTCCAAATTATACAAAGGGTGAAGCATCAACTTCATCAAAGGTAAAAGAAGAATTGTTATTTTTAATGAAGGAAGAAGAATCCCCAAAATACCAAACATACAAATCATGCCTTTTAAAAGGATTGGATCCTCTGGATTCTAAATATATAGATATGAAAATAGATGAAAAATTCCAAGAAGTCAAGAAATTAATAAAAGATGAATTAAAAGAAGATATTTTGAAAGAACTACGAGAAGAGTTTAATAGAAAGTTTGAAGAAATAAAGAAAGAATATGAGATAAAGTATGACTTCAATTTATCAGATGAAGATCATATGGATATTGCAGGACATGGGCAAAAGCCTGAATAAATAAGCAATGATATATTCAGTAGATAATATTAAATATAAATAAGAACTTTGAATTGATATTGCTATTAATTATTCGGGCGCGGAGGACCGACCCAAGCATAAAATTGAATTGATATTACTATCAATTATTCAGGCGTGGAGGACCTATACCCGAAAAGAAATAGTTAATAACAATGAAATAATCTCCACCAGCATGCATGCAGCCCAAATGTATCAAGTCGTGATACTCTAGGAAGACATACAAGAGAGAAGCCAAAAGATCCAAAGAGAAGGCAAAATTCTCAAGACACAATCATGAAGTTCAAGAAGATTGTCAAAGTGAAGATAAGAAGATGAAGCCACATTCATATGCAGCCAAGGCAACGTGGAGGCAGCACCAAAATTCCTCCATCAGCTTCCAACATGTGCTCATGAACCTATAAAGAAGGGCTACAAAAGATATAAGGCCTATAAAGCCTAGGAAGTCTATAAAATAGGTCCATGATAACCAAGAAGAAAGAAGAGGCAAATAATAGAGGAGAAGGCACTTGAAGGCTGATCTCTTGCCTATAAATTGAGACACTCGCAGCGAAGAGAGGACACGAAAAAAGATACCAGCACCAGCAATCCAGCAACCAGCAGAGAAGAGAGCCAGTGTTAGCAGACTCTCAGCTCACTAGTAGTATTTGTAACCCTCTCCCTGTAATAAAAGCCTCTATATTGAAGGCACCTGTACCATAAGCTTGGAGAGGTTGTAAGGTAATTTTCTTTACCTTCGTGTAAGCCCTTCGGGGGTTTCCCGAAAGGGAAAACCGTATGTAAGCTATATTGTGGAAATGAAGTAGTTTCGTATTTCTCTTGTTCTTTTTAAGCATGTTTATATGGGATGGGTTTCTTATGCTAGGGATCCTATAGGAGAAACCTCTGCGTGTAGTTCTCTGTTAAAGCCTTATGCGTGGCGTCTGAATGAGTACCTTGTAGCCGTAGAGAAGTGTTCCCTCTGGGTGGAACTGCCTGGGAAGACGATAAGAGAACGACCCATATAAATTTGATTAAAAATATCTAGGGAAATAAACTTAGCTACTCCTGAAGCAATATAGCAAGAAATACGGTGAGTACCGAGTAGGACTTTTACACCACTGCGCACACCCTCGCTTGCATGTTGGCCTCGCCAGCCTGTAAAAGATCCTGCAGTATATACGTACAGTCTAATATTAATATATAAATATCAATTTTAACTCTAATAAATTTATAAAAAATAAAAAAATTGTAATCTTATATTTTATAGTATTTAAATTTTCGTATTTTCCGTGTATTATTTTAGTATTTTTACGTCCCGTATATTATTGGTATCAGAGCCAGGATATTCAAATCATTGGAGAAATACCAATGAAACATTGGGATAAGAATTCCATAGTATGCAAAATAAATATTATAAACCCTCATTATATAATCAAGTCAGGACCAATAGAAGCTACTCCCAAAGATATAGAAGAATTTAAAATGCATATCGAAGAATTATTAAAATTAAAGGCAATTAGAGAAAGTAGAAGTCCTCATCGCTCAGCTGCCTTTATAGTTAGAAATCACGCTGAAGAAGTTAGAGGCAAGTCTAGAATGGTTATAAACTACAAAAGACTTAATGATAATACCATAGATGATGCATACAATATACCAAATAAGCAAGAATGGATAAATAGAATACAAGGAAGCAAATATTTTTCTAAGTTTGATCTAAAGGCCGGATTTTGGCAAGTAAAAATGGCCGAGGAATCTATTCCTTGGACAGCATTTACATGTCCTCAAGGTCATTATGAATGGCTAGTTATGCCATTAGGATTAAAGAATGCACCTGCGCTATTTCAAAGAAAGATGCAAAATATATTTAATGAGAACCAAGCTTTTATATTAGTATATGTAGATGACTTACTAGTCTTCTCTAAGTCATATAAAGAGCATATTGCTCACCTTGAAGTTTTCTTTCGAAAGGTAGAACAAAATGGTTTAATCTTATCTAAAAACAAAATGGAAATTTGCAAAGAGAAAATAAATTTTCTTGGACATGAAATAGGAGAAGGAAAAATATACTTGCAGGAACATATTGCTAAGAAAATATTACAATTCCCTGATACCATGAATGATAAAAAAGTTTTACAACAATTTTTAGGGATTGTAAATTATGCAAGGAATTACATAGACAACCTAGCAAAGCTTGCTGGACCTTTGTATGCTAAACTAAGAAAGAATGGACAAAAATATTTCAATTCAGAAGACATTAAATTAGTTAAGGCTATAAAAGAAAAATTGAAAAATTTGAAACCCTTAGAATTACCATTAAAAGATAACTATTTTATTATCGAAACAGATGCATCCAAAGTAGGATGGGGTTCTATATTAAAGCAAAAACCTAATAAATATTCCCCCAAAGCAGAAGAGAAAATATGCAGATATGCCTCGGGAAGTTATAAATTAAAAACAGTGAATAATATTGATAGGGAAATCCTTGCAGTAGTCCATGCAATAAATGCATTTAGGTTATATTTAGGATTTAAAGAATTTACAGTACGGACAGATTGTGAAGCAATATGTAGGTACTATAACCAAATCAATAGTAAGAAAAGTTCCACTAGAAGAGGGGTTCTATTTGAAGATATCATAACAGGGAATGGATATAAAGTTGTTTTCGAGCATATTAAAGGAAAAGATAATTGTTTACCTGATATATTCTCTCGTGCATCAATATTGCAGGAATGAAGCGTGGGTTACTCCCCAATGGGAGCGAAGTTTTCACTTTTGGCTCAAATAATTCATTAAAAATATTTCCCCCGAATACATTCAAATTCAAGCCTAAAGGTCATATTTATATTGACGAAATTCAGCAATGCATATTAGACAATTTCTGGTTTCAGCATAATGTTAAAAAAGAAGAAACGGGTTATATGCTATCA
Organism: Avena sativa; assembly: GCA_916181665.1. NCBI lineage: Eukaryota > Viridiplantae > Streptophyta > Magnoliopsida > Poales > Poaceae > Avena > Avena sativa. The sequence continues at coordinate 580,237,677 of OV702287.1, forward strand.
ATCCTAAATAGTCTCGCAGAGTATTTCAATATGATGAACAAGAAGGTACCAAAGTCAGCAAATATTAAGACAGAAGAATTAATAGCATTATATGTCCTATATGATGGAAATAAGCTAGGAATATATTTTACTTTTGAAGAAATACTAAAACAAAAACTGGAAGCAAGGAAAATAAAAATGGATTTATCATGGAGAAAATACTATGATATCAATGAAGCTTTAAGATATGCAAGAGAAATGATAGGAGAGAATTATTATATAGAACCAAAAGCAAAAGAATACATCCAGAAGTATAGAGGAGGAGGTACCTCTGCTCCAACAAGTCCAAATTATACAAAGGGTGAAGCATCAACTTCATCAAAGGTAAAAGAAGAATTGTTATTTTTAATGAAGGAAGAAGAATCCCCAAAATACCAAACATACAAATCATGCCTTTTAAAAGGATTGGATCCTCTGGATTCTGAATATATAGATATGAAAATAGATGAAAAATTCCAAGAAGTCAAGAAATTAATAAAAGAAGAATTAAAAGAAGATATTTTGAAAGAACTACGAGAAGAGTTTAATAGAAAGTTTGAAGAAAGAAAGAAAAAATATGAGATAAAGTATGACTTCAATTTATCAGATGAAGATCATATGGATATTGCAGGACATGGGCAAAAGCCTGAATAAATAAGCAATGATATATTCAGTAGATAATATTAAATATAAATAAGAACTTCGAATTGATATTGCTATCAATTATTCGGGCGCGGAGGACCGACCCAAGCATAAAATTGAATTGATATTACTATCAATTATTCGGGCGTGGAGGACCTATCCCCCCGAAAAAAATTAGTTAATAACAATGAAATAATCTCCACCAGCATGCATGCAGCCCAAATGTATCAAGTCGTGATACTCTAGGAAGACATACAAGAGAGAAGCCAAAAGATCCAAAGAGAAGGCAAAATTCTCAAGACACAATCATGAAGTTCAAGAAGATTGTCAAAGTGAAGATAAGAAGATGAAGCCACATTCATATGCAGCCAAGGCAACGTGGAGGCAGCACCAAAATTCCTCCGTCAGCTTCCAACATGTGCTCATGAACCTATAAAGAAGGGCTACAAAAGCTATAAGGCCTATAAAGCCTATGAAGTCTATAAAATAGGTCCATGATAACCAAGAAGAAAGAAGAGGAAAATAATAGAGGAGAAGGCACTTGAAGGCTGATCTCTTGCCTATAAATTGAGACACTCGCAGCGAAGAGAGGACACGAAAAAGATACCAGCACCAGCAATCCAGCAACCAGCAGAGAAGAGAGCCAGTGTTAGCAGACTCTCAGCTCACTAGTAGTATTTGTAACCCTCTCCCTGTAATAAAAGCCTCTATATTGAAGGCACCTGTACCATAAGCTTGGAGAGGTTGTAAGGTAATTTTTTTACCTTCGTGTAAGCCCTTCGGGGGTTTCCCGAAAGGGAAAACCGTATGTAAGCTATATTGTGGAAATGAAGTAGTTTCGTATTTCCCTTGTTCTTTTTAAGCATGTTTATATGGGATGGGTTTTTTATGCTAGGGATCCTATAAGAGAAACCTCTGCGTGTAGTTCTCTGTTAAAGCCTTATGCGTGTCGTCTGAACGAGAAAAGTGTTCCCTCTGAGTGGAACTGCCTGGGAAGACGATAAGAGAATGACCCATATAAATTTGATAAAAAATATCTAGGGAAATAAACTTAGCTACTCCTGAAGCAATATAGTAAGAAATACGGTGAGTACCGAGTAGGACTTTTACACCACTGCGCACACCCTCGCTTGTCTGTTGGCCTCGCCAGCCTGTAAAAGATCCTGCAGTATATACGTACAGTCTAATATTAATATATAAATATCAATATTAACGCTAATAAATTTATAAAAACTAAAAATTTGTAATCTTATATTTTATAGAATTTAAATTTTCGTATTACCCGTGTATTATTTTAGTATTTTTACGTCCCGTATATTATTGGTATCAGAGCTAGTGTTAATAAAATTTTCGTATTTTCCGTGTATTATTTTAGTATTTTTACATCCCGTATATTATTGGTATCAGAGCACTGTAATAATATGGGCGTATATTTTTACGCCCGAATACTTTTACACCACTGCGCACACCCTCGCTTGTCTGTTGGCCTCGCCAGCCTGTAAAAGAAATTTCAGTATATACGTACAGTCTAATATTAATATATAAATATCAATATTAACGCTAATAAATTTATAAAAACTAACAATTTGTAATCTTACATTTTATAGTATTTAAATTTTCGTATTTTCCGTGTATTATTTTAGTATTTTTACGTCCCGTATATTATTGGTATCAGAGCTAGTGTTTAATCATTGAAAGGTTAAAGTATCTAAATTTAGAAGTTAGCACAGGTAAGGTAATAAAAACTAAAGAAAATATTGATATAAAGTGCAGAATAAATCCTTTCGAAGAGCATACTTGGCATAGTACGCATAGCCAACTAAATATAGTTGTTGATTTGATATATAATTTCTTCATATCTTGGGAAAAAAGACAAGACAGATTAGATCAAAAATTTGAAAGTTTATTTAAAGAATATCAAAAACTCGTAGAGAAGTACTCCAGGTTGAATAATAAAATTGATATAGCTTTACATAAGCTTGAAGAAGCAAAAGCAAGACAGAACATAGTTAGTAAGAATAACGATTATATTAAAGAAGAAGTGCAGTCTATTGGGAAAAGAATAGGACCTTGTCTAAATAAAAATAAAGACTTGTTATCTAGTACAGACACAAGACAAGATATATCTGAAATTAAAAAGTTAGTGCAAGAGGTAAAAACTTTGATCCTCTCATAGTTGCATGACCGAATATAACCAAGCATTAAGCGAAGTAGCAAAATATCTAACACCTCCTATCGGGTTCTCTGATCACGATTCGCCAAAAGAAGACTCCAAAATAATAATAAGGCAAAATAACACAATCATCCAATTATTAATTCAGATTTTAGGAAAACTAAATAGTGAACAAGGTAACAAAGATATTGTGTTAGCCTCGTCTGGAATTTTAGCATCACCAAAAAATATCAACTCAGAAAAATGGACATATCTAAAAGCCTCACTAGAAGAGACAAAAATATCCAATTAGTAAGACAAGATTCAAAACCCTTGGCATTAAGGCATAGAATGTCATGTAGCAATGCTGATGACATTAATTTAGAGGAAGTTATAGACTTGCAAAGAGACCTAGAAAGGTATCAGAAGGATACGCTAAGAAAAATAAAACCACAGCAGGTTTACCATATGGGTATGTTCGAAAGCAGGAGTGGTTTATATAGAATATCCAGAGAAATAGAACTAAGTGTATTAACACATCCAGTAGATCTAAAAATTGTAAGTAGGAATATTGAAAATGAACTTAAATATTGTGGTTATAAATATATCCATCAAGGTATGTATATCATAGGAGTCAAAGGAATGACAAGAAAGAAGTTAGGAGCAAAGGTTTTAATAACCTTATTAGACAAAAGATGGGGATCCGTGGATAAAGCAGCATTAGGATTTATGGAAGGAGATATGAATGAAAATAGATTAATAACGTATATAGCCCCAGACCTAATGATGCCTGTGAAAGAATTTATTGACAAAATGAGTTTTGGATTTCAGACTAAAGGATATGAAGATTTTAAAGGAACATATTTGCTAGTAAGCATAGAATTTATAGGAAGGCTTACTAATAAAAGTAGTTCTAGATATAGAGTAAATGTAGTGTATGTGATTGAAAGCATGCAGTCTAAAGGTATTAAATTTATGAGTCCTCTTAAAGTAAGCTCTGAAGAAAGAGCAGGAGAAGAATGGAATATAGGTCATTTAATAGAAAAGAAGGAATTAAAGCAACCTGAAACTTATATTAGTTATCAAAATTGCGAAGGGACTAGTAGCATTAGGTTCACCAATTATAAAGCAGCATCCTTAGATGACACGGAATCGCTCATGTCAGACTCAGAATTTAATGATAATAGGAATAACACCTCAACGGAATGCATGGAAAAGACAGGAGTAGATGATGAAATAAAACATTGTGAAGACAAGTTAAAACATATAGATTGGGAGTATAATAACTCAATGACAAAAGACTGGCCTAAGATTAGAGAAAGGGAATTGTTTTTCATTAGAGAAATTGCAAGATTAAAGAAATTAAAAAATGAGAAGAAATTATTCGCTAGTAGTTCAATCATGTTAAATAATAAGGTAACACCAGAAGAAAAAGAGAAGAAGAATAAAAACAATAATACTGAGCAAAGCCAGAAAGATAAAAGTATAAGTGAAGAAGAGCAACGGGATATAAATAATAAGTTATTAACTGAAAGTTATGAAGAAGAAGAAGAAGAGTTGATGAAAGAAATGTGGATAGAAAATGAAACATATGATGAGGCTAAAGAATACATTGATTTTATAAACTCCTTAGACGAGGTAGGTTTACATAATTTAGAAAATGCAATGGAAGCCACGGAAGTAGAAAATAGTAAAAGAAAAAGAAGTATATATGGTGAAACTTCAGTAAAGAGAGAAGGTGAAAGAGAAAGATCAACTAGGTCAGCTGGAAAATGGCCACCTGAAAAAGATGATTTCCAACCATCTTACATTCCTGAACAATATAGATATATGGGTACCAAAAGAAGAAATTTTGAAAAACCGGTATAATTTCAAAATACTAGAAATGATGGTGCAATATTGAATTTAGCAGCCCATGACCCAATAGATTGGCCGAATATCCTTAGCATATGGAAAGGGTTAATAGTTCAAAAATATATACAAAACCAGCATAATATAGGCACTAAGGTAGAAGACATGTTAACTTATCTTGAAACATTTTTAGGAGAATCTGCAAAGGTTCTATGGGAACAATGGGTAGAAACTTATCCAGTTAATTATGAAGAACTAAAAAGAGCTGGAAGTAATCCAAATAACTTTGCTAATGTTATATCAAGCATAATCATAGCAGAAGACCCAGAATTAGGATTCACTGCATTACAAAATGAACGACTAAGAGAAATAGAAAAATTAACTTTAACAAGTTGGAAAGGTATAAAGGAATTCTCTCAGCATTATTTATATAATGCTACCACTGCCAAGCAAGGATATAATAGAGGTGTGGTTGAGAGGTATTTTAATAAATTACCTGACCCTTTAGGATCTATAATATTTGAGGAATATAAGAAAGAAACAGAAGGTTCCATTATAAATATATCCCAAGCCATAACATTTGTTTTCAAACAACTAAGGAAGGTATGTATGAGCATTCAAACCCAAAGATCTATGAAGAAATCAGATTATAATTTCTGCAATAACATAGTCCAAATACCATTATCATATGGAGAAGAACGACATAGGAGTAAGAAACATTATAAACCTGAACGAAGAGATAATAGAAATTATAGAACAAAGAGAAGATATTTCCTAAGAAGGTCAGACAATAGAGCTCCGTTTTTACATAAGAGAAATGTAAGAAGGTATAATCCTAGAAAGACTTATGATAGTACATGTAGGTGCTTTATATGCAACTCGCCTGACCACCTAAGTAAAACATGTCCTAATAAAGACCAAAAAAGGTATTCTAGTAAAATAGAAGAGCAAGAAAGGGTACTAATTGTAGATAGCGTTAATGAGAATATATTAGTATGTGATGATGAAATAAAATATGATGAGTCAATATATTCAATCATAGAAACCGATGAAGTAGAAAATCAGATTTTAGAAGATGATTCAAGTGAAGATGATATAGATTTAATAGACAAATTTGCAGGGTTAAAAGTAGAAATGATGAACCAGGTAGAATGTCAACATGATTGGATTAGAGGTAAAGGTGATTATAATATAAAATGTGCTTTTTGTATATACTACCCGAGTCAAGAAAATAGGTTTACTTGTAGCATATGTTCAAGGCAAGCTTGTGCTTTTTTGTTTAAAATTAAAGAATCAAGGGTGGAGACAAGAAGTAGAAATTGAGCCAGAAGAACAAATATTATCTAGTAGAGCTAGAAACTTAGAAAATCGGATTAATAAGCTAGAAGCGGAAGTAGAGGAACTAAAATATAAGCTAGAAAATAATAGTGGTAATATAGATCAAGAAGATATTACTATCAAAAATACAGAATTAAAAGATCAAATGGTCACAGTAAGAGAGCAAAAGGGGGATAGGCTAATTCAGCTCAAAGATGCAATAACTAGTTTTGGAAGTAAATATATAGTACGTTTACCATTCAAGGAAGTGTTAGGAATAAGAATACCAGTTAAAATAGTATTAAAGCCAAATATTTCATATAAAATTTTAGCACTATTAGATACAGGGTGCACAAAAAATATCATCCATGACAAGTATTTTATGAGATGCCCTGAAATAGTGAAAACTATAGACGATAATAAAGCTGAAGTATCCACAGACATGTCTGGAATAAAGAAAATTCATAATCAATTGGCATATAATATTGAAAGCTACATAAACGGCACAAAATATATAATAGATGAAATTACAATAAGAAATCTGGCTATAATAAGTGATGACATGATACTAGGATTAAGATTTTTGCAACAATCATTACAAACCACTATTATACATGAAGAAGGAGTTACATTCAGTCCATATCAAGATAGTGTTCCATACATATCTGAGGTACGAAAACAAAGAAAATCTTTACAAAATGTAGAAATATCTAATCTAGAGGATGAATATAAGGTAGAGCCACCTGAAGACTGCAAAAAAGAGGAACCAAGTAATACCATAGAAGAATATCATATAGAAAATACATGCACCGAGTGTATATGATTACAATCATTCTCGCCGAATTGTTATAGAGATATAAAATCTAAGAGTGATATAGACAAGATTGTGCAAAGATTAGAGGATATTCAAATCATTGGAGAAATACCAATGAAACATTGGGATAAGAATTCCATAGTATGCAAAATAATTATTATAAACCCTGATTATATAATCAAGTCAGGACCAATAGAAGCTACTCCCAAAGATATAGAAGAATTTAAAATGCATATCGAAGAATTATTAAAATTAAAGGCAATTAGAGAAAGTAGAAGTCCTCATCGCTTAGCTGCCTTTATAGTTAGAAATCACCCTGAAGAAGTTAGAGGCAAGTCTAGAATGGTTATAAACTACAAAAGACTTAATGATAATACCATAGATGATGCATACAATATACCAAATAAGCAAGAATGGATAAATAGAATACAAGGAAGCAAATATTTTTCTAAGTTTGATCTAAAGGCCGGATTTTGGCAAGTAAAAATGGCCGAGGAATCTATTCCTTGGACAGCATTTACATGTCCTCAAGGTCATTATGAATGGCTAGTTATGCCATTAGGATTAAAGAATGCACCTGCACTATTTCAAAGAAAGATGCAAAATATATTTAATGAGAACCAAGCTTTTATATTAGTATATGTAAATGACTTACTAGTCTTCTCTAAGTCATATAAAGAGCATATTGCTCACCTTGAAGTTTTCTTTCGAAAGGTAGAACAAAATGGTTTAATCTTATCTAAAAAGAAAATGGAAATTTGCAAAGAGAAAATAAATTTTCTTGGACATGAAATAGGAGAAGGAAAAATATACTTGCAGGAACATATTGCTAAGAAAATATTACAATTCCCTGATACCATGAATGATAAAAAAGTTTTACAACAATTTTTAGGGATTGTAAATTATGCAAGGAATTACATAGACAACCTAGCAAAGCTTGCTGGACCTTTGTATGCTAAACTAAGAAAGAATGGACAAAAACATTTCAATTCAGAAGACATTAAATTAGTTAAGGCTATAAAAAAAGTGAAAAATTTGAAACCCTTAGAATTACCATTAGATGATAACTATTTTATTATCGAAACAGATGCATCCAAAGTAGGATGGGGTGCTATATTAAACGAAAAACCTAATAAATATTCCCCAAAAGCAGAAGAGAAAATATGCAGATATGCCTCGGGAAGTTATAAATTAAAAACAGTGAATAATATTGATAGGGAAATCCTTGCAGTAGTCCATGCAATAAATGCATTTAGGTTATATTTAGGATTTAAAGAATTTACAATACGGACATATTGTGAAGCAATATGTAGGTACTATAACCAAATCAATAGTAAGAAAAGTTCCACTAGAAGAGGGGTTCTATTTGAAGATATCATAACAGAGAATGGATATAAAGTTGTTTTCGAGCATATTAAAGGAAAAGATAATTGTTTACCTGATATATTCTCTCGTGCATCAATATTGCAGGAATGAAGCGTGGGTTACTCCCCAATGGGAGCGAAGTTTTCACTTTTGGCTCAAATAATTCATTAAAAATATTTCCCCCGAATACATTCAAATTCAAGCCTAAAGGTCATATTTATATTGACGAAATTCAGCAATGCATATTAGACAATTTCTGGTTTCAGCATAATGTTAAAAAAGAAGAAACGGGTTATATGCTATCAATCCTAAATAGTCTCGCAGAGTATTTCAATATGATGAACAAGAAGGTACCAAAGTCAGCAAATATTAAGACAGAAGAATTAATAGCAGTATATGTCCTACATGATGGAAATAAGCCAGGAATATATTTTACTTTTGAAGAAATACTAAAACAAAAACTGGAAGCAAGGAAAATAAAAATGGATTTATCATGGAGAAAATACTATGATATCAATGAAGCTTTAAGATATGCAAGAGAAATGATAGGAGAGAATTATTATATAGAACCAAAAGCAAAAGAATACATCCAGAAGTATAGAGGAGGAGGTACCTCTGCTCCAACAAGTCCAACTTATACAAAGGGTGAAGCATCAACTTCATCAAAGGTAAAAGAAGAATTGTTATTTTTAATGAAGGAAGAAGAATCCCCAAAATACCAAACATACAAATCATGCCTTTTAAAAGGATTGGATCCTCTGGATTCTGAATATATAGATATGAAAATAGATGAAAAATTCCAAGAAGTCAAGAAATTAATAAAAGAAGAATTAAAATAAGATATTTTGAAAGAACTACGAGAAGAGTTTAATAGAAAGTTTGAAGAAATAAAGAAAGAATATGAGATAAAGTATGACTTCAATTTATCAGATGAAGATCATATGGATATTGCAGGACATGGGCAAAAGCCTGAATAAATAAGCAATGATATATTTAGTAGATAATATTAAATGTAAATAAGAACTTCGAATTGATATTGCTATCAATTATTCAGGCACGGAGGACCGACCCAAGCATAAAATTGAATTGATATTACTATCAATTATTCGGGCGTGGAGGACCTATACCCGAAAAAAAATAGTTAATAACAATGAAATAATCTCCACCAGCATGCATGCAGCCCAAATGTATCAAGTCGTGATACTCTAGGAAGACATACAAGAGAGAAGCCAAAAGATCCAAAGAGAAGGCAAAATTCTCAAGACACAATCATGAAGTTCAAGAAGATTGTCAAAGTGAAGATAAGAAGATGAAGCCACATTCATATGCAGCCAAGGCAACATGGAGGCAGCACCAAAATTCCTCCATCAGCTTCCAACATGTGCTCATGAACCTATAAAGAAGGGCTACAAAAGCTATAAGGCCTATAAAGCCTAGGAAGTCTATAAAATAGGTCCATGATAACCAAGAAGAAAGAAGAGGCAAATAATAGAGGAGAAGGCACTTGAAGGCGGATCTCTTGCCTATAAATTGAGACACTCGCAGCGAAGAGAGGACACGAACAAAGATACCAGCACCAGCAATCCAGCAACCAGCAGAGAAGAGAGCCAGTGTTAGCGGCCTCTCAGCTCACTAGTAGTATTTGTAACCCTCTCCCTGTAATAAAGCCTCTATATTGAAGGCACCTGTACCATAAGCTTGGAGAGGTTGTAAGGTAATTTTCTTTACCTTCGTGTAAGTCCTTCGGGGGTTTCCCGAAAGGGAAAACCGTATGTAAGCTATATTGTGGAAATGAAGTAGTTTCGTATTTCCCTTGTTCTTTTAAGCATGTTTATATGGGATGGGTTTCTTATGCTAGGGATCCTATAGGAGAAACCTCTGCGTGTAGTTCTCTGTTAAAGCCTTATGTGAGGCGTCTGAACGAAAACCTTGTAGCCGTAGAGAAGTGTTCCCTCTGGGTGGAACTGCCTGGGAAGACGATAAGAGAACGACCCATACAAATTTGATTAAAAATATCTAGGGAAATAAACTTAGCTACTCCTGAAGCAATATAGTAAGAAATACGGTGAGTACCGAGTAGGACTTTTACACCACTGCGCACACCCTCGCTTGTCTGTTGGCCTCGCCAGCCTATAAAAGATCCTGCAGTATATACGTACAGTCTAATATTAATATATAAATATCAATATTAACGCTAATAAATTTATAAAAACTAAAAATTTGTAATCTTATATTTTATAGTATTTAAATTTTCGTATTTTCCGTGTATTATTTTAGTATTTTTACGTCCCGTATATTATTGGTATCAGAGCTAGTGTTTAATCATTGAAAGGTTAAAGTATCTAAATTTAGAAGTTAGCACAGGTAAGGTAATAAAAACTAAAGAAAATATTGATATAAAGTGTAGAATAAATCCTTCCGAAGAGCATACTTGGCATAGTACGCATAGCCAACTAAATATAGTTGTTGATTTGATATATAATTTCTTCATATCTTGGGGAAAAAGACAAGACAGCTTAGATCAAAAATTTCAAAGTTTATTTAAAGAATATCAAAAACTCGTAGAGAAGTACTCCGGGTTGAATAATAAAATTGATATAACTTTACATAAGCTTGAAGAAGCAAAAGCAAGACAGAACATAGTTAGTAAGAATAACGATTATATTAAAGAAGAAGTGCAGTCTATTGGGAAAAGTATAGGACCTTGTCTAAATAAAAATAAAGACTTGTTATCTAGTACAGACACAAGACAAGATATATCTGAAATTAAAAAGTTAGTGCAAGAGGTAAAAACTTTGATCCTCTCATAGTTGCATGAACGAATATAACCAAGCATTAAGCGAAGTAGCAAAATATCTAACACCTCCTATCGGGTTCTCTGATCACGATTCGCCAAAAGAAGACTCCAAAATAATAATAAGGCAAAATAACACAATCATCCAATTATTAATTCAGATTTTAGGAAAACTAAATAGTGAACAAGGTAACAAAGATATTGTGTTAGCCTCGTCTGGAATTTTAGCATCACCAAAAAATATCAACTCAGAAAAATGGACATATCTAAAAGCCTCACTAGAAGAGACAAAAATATCCAATTAGTAAGACAAGATTCAAAACCCTTGGCATTAAGGCATAGAATGTCATGTAGCAATGCTGATGACATTAATTTAGAAGAAGTTATAGACTTGTAAAGAGACCTAGAAAGGTATCAGAAGGATACGCTAAGAAAAATAAAACCACAGCAGGTTTACCATATGGGTATGTTCGAAAGCAGGAGTGGTTTATATAGAATATCCAGAGAAATAGAACTAAGTGTATTAACACATCCAGTAGATGTAAAAATTGTAAGTAGGAATATTGAAAATGAACTTAAATATTGTGGTTATAAATATATCCATCAAGGTATGTATATCATAGGAGTCAAAGGAATGAAAAGAAAGAAGTTAGGAGCAAAGGTTTTAATAACCTTATTAGACAAAAGGTGGGGATCCGTGGATAAAGCAGCATTAGGATTTATGGAAGGAGATATGAATGAAAATAGATTAATAACGTATATAGCCCCAGACCTAATGATGCCTGTGAAAGAATTTATTGACAAAATGAGTTTTGGATTTCAGACTAAAGGATATGAAGATTTTAAAGGAACAAATTTGCTAGTAAGCATAGAATTTATAGGAAGTCTTACTAATAAAAGTAGTTCTAGATATAGAGTAAATGTAGATGATGTAATTGAAAGCATGCAGTCTAAAGGTATTAAATTTATGAGTCCTCTTAAAGTAAGCTCTGAAGAAAGAGCAGGAGAAGAATGGAATATAGGTGATTAAATAGAAAAGAAGGAATTAAAGCAACCTGAAACTTATATCAGTTATCAAAATTGCGAAGGGACTAGTAGCATTAGGTTCACCAATTATAAAGCAGCATCCTTAGATGACACGGAATCGCTCATGTCAGACTCAGAATTTAGTGATAATAGGAATAACACCTCAATGGAATGCATGGAAAAGACAGGAGTAGATGATGAAATAAAACATTGTGAAGACAAGTTAAAACATATAGATTGGGAGTATAATAACTCAATGACGAAAGACTGGCCTAAGATTAGAGAAAGGGAATTGTTTTTCATTAGAGAAATTGCAAGATTAAAGAAATTAAAAAATGAGAAGAAATTATTCGCTAGTAGTTCAATCATGTTAAATAATAAGGTAACACCAGAAGAAAAAGAGAAGAAGAATAAAAACAATAATTCTGAGCAAAGCCAGAAAGATAAAAGTATAAGTGAAGAAGAGCAATGGGATATAAATAATAAATTATTAACTGAAAGTTATGAAGAAGAAGAAGAGTTGATGAAAGAAATGTGGATAGAAAATGAAACATATGATGAGACTGAAGAATACAATGATTTTATAAACTCCTTAGACGAGGTAGGTTTACATAATTTAGAAAATGCAATGGAAGCCATGGAAGTAGAAAATAGTAAAAGAAAAAGAAGTACATATGGTGAAACTTCAGTAAAGAGAGAAGGTGAAAGAGAAAGATCAACTAGGTCAGCTGGAAAATGGCCACCTGAAAAAGATGATTTCCAACCATCTTACATTCCTGAACAATATAGATATATGGGTACCAAAATAAGAAATTTTGAAAAACCGGTACAATTTCAAAATACTAGAAATGATGGTGCAATATTGAATTTAGCAGCCCATGACCCAATAGATTGGCCGAATATCCTTAGCATATGGAAAGGGTTAATAGTTCAAAAATATATACAAAACCAGCATAATATAGGCACTAAGGTAGAAGACATGTTATCTTATCTTGAAACATTTTTAGGAGAATCTGCAAAGGTTCTATGGGAACAATGGGTAGAAACTTATCCAGTTAATTATGAAGAACTAAAAAGAGCTGGAAGTAATCCAAATAACTTTGCTAATGTTATATCAAGCATTACAAAATGAACGACTAAGAGAAATAGAAAAATTAACTTTAACAAGTTGGAAAGGTATAAAGGAATTCTCTCAGCATTATTTATATAATGCTACCACTGCCAAGCAAGGATATAATAGAGGTGTGGTTGAGAGGTATTTTAATAAATTACCTGACCCTTTAGGATCTATAATATTTGAGGAATATAAGAAAGAAACAGAAGGTTCCATTATAAATATATCCCAAGCCATAACATTTGTTTTCAAACAACTAAGGAAGGTATGTACGAGCATTCAAGCCCAAAGATCTATGAAGAAATCAGATTATAATTTCTGCAATAACATAGTCCAAATACAATTATCATATGGAGAAGAACGACATAGGAGTAAGAAACATTATAAACCTGAACGAAGAGATAATAGAAATTATAGAACAAAGAGGAGATATTTCCTAAGAAGGTCAGACAATAGAGCTCCGTTTTTACATAAGAGAAATGTAAGAAGGTATAATCCTAGAAAGACTTATGATAGTACATGTAGGTGCTTTATATGCAACTCACCTGACCACCTAAGTAAAACATGTCCTAATAAAGACCAAAAAATGTGTTCAAGTAAAATAGAAGAGCAAGAAAGGGTACTAATTGTAGATAGCGTTAATGAGAATATATTAGTATGTGATGATGAAATAAAAGATGATGAGTCAATATATTCAATCATAGAAACCGATGAAGTAGAAAATCAGATTTTAGAAGATGATTCAAGTGAAGATGATATAGATTTAATAGACGAATTTGTAGGGTTAAAAGTAGAAATGATGAACCAGGTAGAATGTCAACATGATTGGATTAGAGGTAAAGGTGATTATAATATAAAATGTGCTTTTTGTATATACTAAGCGAGTCAAGAAAATAGGTTTACTTGTAGCATATGTTCAAGGCAAGCTTGTGCTTCTTGTTTAAAATTAAAGAATCAAGGTTGGAGACAAGAAGTAGAAATTGAGCCAGAAGAACAAATATTATCTAGTAGAGTTAGAAACTTAGAAAATCGGATTAATAAGCTAGAAGCGGAACTAGAGGAACTAAAATATAAGCTAGAAAATAATAGTGGTAATATAGATTAAGAAGATATTACTATCAAAAATACAGAATTAAAAGATCAAATGGTCACAGTAAGAGAGCAAAAGGGGGATAGGCTAATTCAGCTCAAAGATGCAATAACTAGTTTTGGAAGTAAATATATAGTACGTTTACCATTCAAGGAAGTGTTAGGAATAAGAATACCAGTTAAAATAGTATTAAATCCAAATATTTCATAAAAATTTTTAGCACTATTAGATACAGGGTGCACAAAAAATATCATCCATGACAAGTATTTTATGAGATGCCCTGAAATAGTGAAAACTATAGACGATAATAAAGCTGAAGTATCCACAGACTTGTCTGGAATAAAGAAAATTCATAATCAATTGGCATATAATATTGAAAGCTACATAAACGGCACAAAATATATAATAGATGAAATTACAATAAGAGATCTGTCGGTAATAAGTGATGACATGATACTAGGATTAAGATTTTTGCAACAATCATTACAAACCACTATTATACATGAAGGAGTTACATTCATTCCATATCAAGATAGTGTTCCATACATATCTGAGGTACGAAAACAAAGAAAATCTTTACAAAATGTAGAAATATCTAATCTAGAGGATGAATATAAGGTAGAGCCACCTGAAGACTGCAAAAAAGAGGAACCAAGTAATACCATAGAAGAATATCATATAGAAAATACATGCACCGAGTGTATAGGATTACAATCATTCTCGCTGAATTGGTATAGTGATATAAAATCTAAGAGTGATATAGACAAGATTGTGCAAAGATTAGAGGATATTCAAATCATTGGAGAAATACCAATGAAACATTGGGATAAGAATTCCATAGTATGCAAAATAAATAATATAAACCCTGATTATATAATCAAGTCAGGACCAATAGAAGCTACTCCCAAAGATATAGAAGAATTTAAAATGCATATCGAAGAAATATTAAAATTAAAGGCAATTAGAGAAAGTAGAAGTCCTCATCGCTCAGCTGCCTTTATAGTTAGAAATCACGCTGAAGAAGTTAGAGGCAAGTCTAGAATGGTTATAAACTACAAAAGACTTAATGATAATACCATAGATGATGCATACAATATACCAAATAAGCAAGAATGGATAAATAGAATACAAGGAAGCAAATATTTTTCTTAGTTTGATCTAAAGGCCGGATTTTGGCAAGTAAAAATGGCCGAGGAATCTATTCCTTGGACAGCATTTACATGTCCTCAAGGTCATTATGAATGGCTAGTTATGCCATTAGGATTAAAGAATGCACCTGCACTATTTCAAAGAAAGATGCAAAATATATTTAATGAGAACCAAGCTTTTATATTAGTATATGTAGATGACTTACTAGTCTTCTCTAAGTCATATAAAGAGCATATTGCTCACCTTGAAGTTTTCTTTCGAAAGGTAGAACAAAATGGTTTAATCTTATCTAAAAAGAAAATGGAAATTTGCAAAGAGAAAATAAATTTTCTTGGACATGAAATAGGAGAAGGAAAAATATACTTGCAGGAACATATTGCTAAGAAAATATTACAATTCCCTGATACCATGAATGATAAAAAAGTTTTACAACAATTTTTAGGGATTGTAAATTATGCAAGGAATTACATAGACAACCTAGCAAAGCTTGCTGGACCTTTGTATGCTAAACTAAGAAAGAATGGACAAAAATATTTCAATTCAGAAGACATTAAATTAGTTAAGGCTATAAAAGAAAAAGTGAAAAATTTGAAATCCTTAGAATTACCATTAGAAGATAACTATTTTATTATCGAAACAGATGCATCCAAAGTAGGACGGGGTGCTATATTAAAGCAAAAACCTAATAAATATTCCCCAAAAGCAGAAGAGAAAATATGCAGATATGCCTCGGGAAGTTATAAATTAAAAACAGTGAATAATATTGATAGGGAAATCCTTGCAGTAGTCCATGCAATAAATGCATTTAGGTTATATTTAGGATTTAAAGAATTTACAGTACGGACAGATTGTGAAGCAATATGTAGGTACTATAACCAAATCAATAGTAAGAAAAGTTTCACTAGAAGATGGGTTCTATTTGAAGATATCATAACAGGGAATGGATATAAAGTTGTTTTCGGGCATATTAAAGGAAAAGATAATTGTTTACCTGATATATTCTCTCGTGCATCAATATTGCAGGAATGAAGCGTGGGTTACTCCCCAATGGGAGCGAAGTTTTCACTTTTGGCTCAAATAATTCATTAAAAATATTTCCCCCGAATACATTCAAATTCAAGCCTAAAGGTCATATTTATATTGACGAAATTCAGCAATGCATATTAGACAATTTCTGGTTTCAGCATAATGTTAAAAAAGAAGAAACGGGTTATATGCTATCAATCCTAAATAGTCTCGCAGAGTATTTCAATATGATGAACAAGAAGGTACCAAAGTCAGCAAATATTAAGACAGAAGAATTAATAGCATTATATGTCCTATATGATGGAAATAAGCCAGGAATATATTTTACTTTTGAAGAAATACTAAAACAAAAACTGGAAGCAAGGAAAATAAAAATGGATTTATCATGGAGAAAATACTATGATATCAATGAAGCTTTAAGATATGCAAGAGAAATGATAGGAGAGAATTATTATATAGAACCAAAAGCAAAAGAATACATCCAGAAGTATAGAGGAGGAGGTACCTCTGCTCCAACAAGTCCAAATTATACAAAGGGTGAAGCATCAACTTCATCAAAGGTAAAAGAAGAATTGTTATTTTTAATGAAGGAAGAAGAATCCCCAAAGTACCAAACATACAAATCATGCCTTTTAAAAGGATTGGATCCTCTGGATTTTGAATACATAGATATGAAAATAGATGAAAAATTCCAAGAAGTCAAGAAATTAATAAAAGATGAATTAAAAGAAGATATTTTGAAAGAACTACGAGAAGAGTTTAATAGAAAGTTTGAAGAAATAAAGAAAGAATATGAGATAAAGTATGACTTCAATTTATCAGATGAAGATCATATGGATATTGCGGGACATGGGCAAAAGCCTGAATAAATAAGCAATGATATATTCAGTAGATAATATTAAATATAAATAAGAACTTTGAATTGATATTGCTATCAATTATTCGGGCGCGGAGGACCGACCCAAGCATAAAATTGAATTGATATTACTATCTATTATTCGGGCGTGGAGGACCTATACCCAAAAAAAAATTAGTTAATAATAATGAAATAAGCTCCACCAGCATGCATGCAGCCCAAATGTATCAAGTCGTGATACTCTAGGAAGACATACAAGAGAGAAGCCAAAAGATCCAAAGAGAAGGCAAAATTCTCAAGACACAATCATGAAGTTCAAGAAGATTGTCAAAGTGAAGATTATCAAGTTCTAAATTTAGAAGTTAGCACGGGTAAGGTAATAAAAACTAAAGAAAATATTGATATAAAGTGCAGAATAAATCCTTCCGAAGAGCATACTTGGCATAGTACGCATAGCTAACTAAATATAGTTGTTAATTTAATAATTGATAGTAATATCAATTATTGATAATTGATATTACTATATTATACGGTATGTATATATATATATATGTAACCTGCTCTTGTAGACCACATCGTGTGAATCAAATAGAAGAAAACCAACAGGTGCGACACGCACCTGTGGCCATCAAATTGATTTTGCGTACTCGTGAGTTGTGAGAATCGATCAGCTAGCTAGTTCTAAGTACGAACATCAACCTGCGTATTCTTTTGGTTGATCGTGTGGTAGTGCGTGTCGTCTCGTCGGAAGGTCTTTGTCAGTCATCGAAAAGTACTCGGCGGCAGGGGCTGTTGCAGGTCGTCGTTCCGGCGAAGTATTGCCGGGTCTGGGCCAACAATTGGTATCAGAGCCTCGTGGAGGATCTCTTAGTAACAGAAGGTCATGACGAAGGAGGTGGGCGAGTATTCCGGTGCGGCTAAAAGATTTGTCGCGCCGGTGATGATGCAGTACCCGCGGTACAGCCGTGACAACTTCATGGTGTGGGCGATCGAGATGGAGTGGGCGTTAGAAGGCGCTAGACTCAGGAAGGCTGTCGATCCAAGCGGCGACGAGTTCATAAAGGGCACGTCGAAGTACCACGTGGACCGACAGGCACTCACGGCCATCTGCTCGGTGATGCCGATGGATGTGAAGCAGCACCTGATCTCGAAGAAATCTGCAAAGGAGGTGTAGGATACGCTCAAGACGTTAAATCTTGGGCACGAGCGCGTCCGCGAGGCGAACCTACAAACCTTGCAGAAGAAGTACGAGAATATGGAGATGGGAGGAGATGAGACGCTAGACGCGTTTCCTTCAAGGGTCGCTACACTAGTCAATGGGATTCGTGGACTTGGCGAGAAGCTAGAGGAGATCTCTATCGTGAGGCGTTTCCTCCGTGTGGCACCGCCGCGTTACTCGCCCGTTGTCTCGGCTATCGAACAATGCGTTGATCTCAAGACTCTCACGATGGATGATCTAGTTGGACGGTTCAAGGCGCACGACGAGCGGATGAAGATCACCTACGGCGACGAGAAAGTGGATGAGCATCTCATGCTTATGGCTCGAGCATTGTTCGCCAAGGAGAGGAAGGGAGATAAAGCATCCGGCAACAGGAGTGATAAAGAAGATTATCGCCCAGCGAAAAAGTATATCGCAGGGGAGGACGAGCATGAGGCTCCACCGCAGAGGAAGTTTTACATAAAGAAAGTAAGATGTCATAACTGCGGCTAGCTCGGTCACTTCAAGAAGGATTGCAAGAAATTGTCGAAGGAGAGGGCTCTCATCGCCTGGGAAGGAGATGATGGACTGATGATGCTGACGCTCGAAGTAACTGAGCTGAAGGATGAGGAGGATCCTCCATCACCAGTTACGGAGATTGTGGCGCAAATGGATCACGATCTACCATGTGTGGATCACGAGGAACGGAGTGCCCCGTTGCCACGTGAAGCCATGGGTCAGGCAAGTGAAGCTTTGGGACTCGTTCATGGCGGTGTATGCGGTCCAATTTCACCGGTAACCCTGTCCGGCAATGAATTCTTCATGCTTGTGGTGGATGATCATAGTCAATACATGTGGATTGTGTTGCTGAAAAGTAAGGATCAAGCTCTACATGCATTCGAGAAGATCAAGGAAGCCGGAGAGGTTGAGGCAGAGGGGAAGCGAAAGTCCCTACGCATAGCTCAGGGGGGTGAATATGAAGCCGTAGTGGCCATGGCGAGGAGCATGATGAAAAGCAAAGGCTTGCCAGGAAAGTTCTAGGTTGAGGCAGTCAACACGGCTGTCTATTTGCTGAATAGGGCACCGACCAGGAGTATGCTTGGTATGACTCCGTACGAAGCATGGTATTGGAGAAAGCCCTCGGTTGATCATCTTTGCACTTTTGGATGCGTGGCGCATGTCAAGACGGAGTCTGGCCATAAAAGCAATTTGGCGGATCGACGTTCTCCAATGATCATGACTGGCTATGAAGAAGGCCCAAAGGCATACCGTTTGTCCAATCCTTATACCAATAAGGTGGTTGTTAGGGGCGACGTAATCTTTGAGGAAGGCGAGTCATGGAATTGGGGCTCCAGCGAACCGGAATATACAACTGTTCACGTCACGTGGGATCTTGAGTATGAAGAAAATATGGATCAACCAAGCTTATCCTTGTCAGCAAGTTCGGCCCCAGAAGACGTTGAAGGCCTAGGGGAGCTCCAGGCGTGGATACTGATACGTCCATTTTGCATCACTATTCTATGTCTTAATTCACTATTATTCATTGATATATTTTGTATTGAGAGGTGATACTTATGTTATTTCATCTGTTTTTGCATGGTTGATGACTTTTGGAGCATGGACCGCTACAGTCAGGATTCTGATGGAAAAGGTGCTGTTTGGAGGAAAAATTCGCGAATATCACAAAATCCGGGAAAATCCTATTTTTCCAGAAGACTAAGGATGCCAGAAGACAGAGTGGAGATGGGCCACAGGGGGCCCACACCACCCCCTGGCGCGGGCAGCCCTAGGCCACGCCAGCAGGTGGTGTGGCCGCCCTGGCCCACCTCTGGCTCTCCCCTCTGGCGTGTATCATCCTCCCGAAACCCTAAGACTCGGAGAGCAACCACAGAAAGATTCCGCCGCCACTGGGGGGCGGAAAACACCAAGAGAGAAAGATATCTCTAGCAGACAGATTTCTGCCGGGGGAATTCCTTCCTGGAGAGGGGAGATCGTCCCAATCAACACCACCATCAAGCTGGACTTCATCGGGATCATCATCACCATCATCATCACCATCATCACCATCAGCACCCTTATCACCATCTCCATATTGCTGTAACAATTGAGTTGAATCTTGCATAGTTCATACGGGAAACTTTCCCGGTGTTGATTACTCTTTGTAGTTGATGCTATTAAGTGAACCGTTGAATTATTGTTTATGTTCATATTGTTATACATCATTATTCCATCTCTGATCATGATCCATATGATGTCTTGTGAGTAGTTCGTTTTGTTCTTGAGGACATGGGAGAAGTCATTTGTTAGTAGTGGAGTTGTGTTGAGAAAGATTCAATAGTTTGTTATTTAAGTTGTGGTGTACTTCTTCTAGTGGTGTCATGTGAACATCGACTACATGACACTTCACCTATATGGGCCTAGGGGAATGCATTGTGTATTTGGCTACTAATCGTAGGGGTTGCCGGAGTGACAGAAACCTGAACCCCTGTTAGGAAACCATTGCACAAGGGACGTAAGGGTCTTAGAGTTTAAAGCTATGGTTAGGTTTCTACCTTAATTACTTTCTTGTACTTACGGATGTTTGCAAGGGGTATAATCACAAGTATGTATTAGTCCTAGGAAGGTCGGTACATTAGCACAGGTTCACCCATACAACACTTAGCAAGCTAAAGAAGATTAATCAACTATATGAAGAGAAAGCACTTGACAGTATTCCCATGTGTCCTCGAGAACGTTTGGTCATCTTAAGTTATACATCCGGCTTGTCCTTTGCTGCATAAAGGATTGGGCCACTTACTGCATTTATTCCTACTGTCTTTTATTTACTCGTACTTTGTTTACTTGCTTTATCAAAAACCCCTAAAAATCTGTTTGCTAAGTATTTGCAGAGAATTCCTGATCCATACCACTAGCCAGCATCTTCTGCTCCTCATTGGGTTCTACACTCTTACTTATCGAAAATACTGCGATACACCCCCTATACTTGTGGGTCATCAAGACTATTTTCTGGCGCCGTTGCCAGGGAGTGAAGCGCTATTGGAGAGTGGAACTGGTAAAGGAAACTTCTACTTTGAGTATTGTTTACTTCTGCTAGTTGCTTTATTTTCGTTATAGATAATTCCCTGAGTTTCTTATTTGGTAATGCTACTACCACTGCTAAGGTAGTAGATAAGACACCACCTACTGAGAATGATGTTTTCAAAATACCTACAAGAATTGTTGATCGTGTTATGGATAACTACTATGTTGGGAATGGAACTGTCCATCCCGGTGATCATTTACTCTTTATACACGAATTATGCGGGTTGTTCAAGTGTGCAGGTATTACTACAGATCAAGTTAAGAAGAAGTTATTCTCATTATCGCTGAAAGGAAGAACTGAGGAATGGTATAAGTTGCTGAAGAATGGTCAAGCTCTGGAATGGGAGGAAATAATGCCTCTCTTTTATTCAAAGTTTTATCCTCCTAGTGAGATTCATAAAGATCGGAATCAAATATACAACTTTTGGCCTCTTGATGGAGAGAGTACAGCTCAAGCTTGGGGGAGATTGAAGTTACTAATGCTCAAATGTCCCATTCATGAGCTCCCTAACAATATTATTATCAATAACTTTTATGCAAGGCTCCCTCTACATGATAAGGATTTATTGGATGCTTGTTGTGATGGATCATTCACTCGTATGGAAGAAGAAGCTAAATGGGATCTTCTGGACCGTATTCAAGACAATGTTGAAGCTTGGGAGAATGACAAAGGTAGAAAGTCGGGTATAAATTATGATTATGAATGCATTGAATCTTTTATGGGAACTGATGACTTTCAAAATATTAAAAATGCTTATGGTCTAGACTCTCAAGCTATTCCTTCTTATTTTAAGGCTTTTGCTTCCTATATTGAAGTGCCTAAAAAGAAGTGGAATAAGTATCATGAACCTTATAAAGATATTGCTAAGAGTGTTCCTTCAAGAAATACTGAAGTTTATACAGCTAATCATGTTTTACCTGAACCTTATATTGAGAAAATCCCTTTCCCATGTAAGATAAAGGAACATTCTATGATAGCTAGTATGGTAGATGAAAGTATGAATGAAGATATTGAACCTGATAAACAAATGGTTGATGAACCTATAATAGCAAATGTGAAAGACTTTGTCACTAAGTATGAAGAAGAGGGACACACTATCCTTTGTAAGGATACCTCTAATATTGTTTCACAAAGTAGTTTTATGAGAGCTAGTATTCCTGTGTTTTCTGTTAGAATAAGTGATCATTGCTATGATGGCCCTTGTGATAGCTCTATCGTTAAGTTTATGCATGATACTGAAAGTTACTATGAAAGAGGAAAAAGTGTTCTCATGCATCTCAATAATATCAAGTTTCCTCATTTTATGCTGAAAGTTTTTATGTTGCACTTCTTTTGCCTTCTTATGAAAGTTGCCTCTGGTTTCAACAACTTGTTTGTTTACAAAATTCACTTGCATAGGAAGTGGGTTAGACTTAAATGTGTGTATTTTTGCTTCTTAATGCTCTCTTTCACTTCAATTCATATTCCTGAGTGAGCATCTCCAAAATGATCATGCCCATCTTAATGGCTATAAAGAAAGAGCTTTTTGGGAGATAACACAGTTTATTTTTGCTTTCAGTTTGTTTTTGTTTCTTTGAGTCTTGGAAGTTATTACTTCGGTAATAACCGCTCCTTATCCATTTTGTTTGGTTTTTATGTCAAGATCAACCTCTTATGAGAGAGAAGTAATATTTGGGGAAGTTGTTGTCCCGAAACAGATTTTTGTGCTTCACCGTACAAATTCGTGAGAGATCTCTGTATGTCGGATTGAGCTTTAATTTTTTGTGCTTCTGCCCCAGGTTGTTACTTAACTTTCTTTAGTTTTGCACTTTTTGATTTGATCAACAAAAGATTTTTGAAAAAAATGATCTTTACCTGCTGGTCTGTTTTGACAGATTTTGCCAATCTTGCATTTGCTTCTTTATTCGATTTCCTTTTTGAATTATTTTTGGGTTTTCGGAAGGAGTTGTTACAGTAGCTTATTCTTTGATGGTTTTCAGTTTAAGTTGGACTCAAAAGGTTTTATCACTTCATATATACTAATGTTGCTAATGAGAACTGTGTGAAGTTTTGTGTGAAAGAAATTTCCAGGTAGTGGAGATAATGGTGTAATAAGGAAGAGAAAGGTTTTATGACTCAAGTAATAAGTGTATGAAGATGAAGATATCAATCATATTCAAGTGATGACTCCGGAAGAATCTACTAGATACCAAATTCAGAGACCTGCAGAGTCTGTTTTCAAATAGGTAACAGTTCTGGTAAGAAAAGTTCCGCGAAAATACTATCCAACTATATTTTTGTAGTTTTCAGTCAAATCAGGAAATCTACGAAGCGAAAGATGGACGGAAACGGAGCCAGGATGGCTCACACCACCTTGTGGCACGGGCCCACCCCTGGCAGCGCCACCAGGTGGTGAGTCCACCCGGGACTCCGCCTTCGACTCGTTTTCTCAAAGTACCTTCCTTTTGATATGAAACTTCGTAATATATAACCCCCCGGATCTTCCGAGGTTCGTATATCGTGTTTTCATCGTGTTTTTTTGTTTCGATCTGTTTCTGCCAGGTAGAATCCCAGATTTGGAGCCACAATGTCTTCCACTGGATCAGCCGGGGAGACTCCTTAGAAGATATCATCAATCCATACATGAGAGAGTTGAAGATTCATCCCAAGGAGTTGTTGCTCGAAGATAGGGAGGTCCGGCTTAAAGAAGTTCAAGGCCCTAAAGGTGAAGGAAATCTGGAGGACAGGATGGGAGCACTGGAGCAAGAAGTCTTTAGGTACAAGAAGATGGCGGAGCGCAAAGTGGATATCATCCATAAGATTTGTTCTGAACTCATCACCAAGCACCAAAAGGAGACTGCTGAGCTCAAAGACGAAGTCCTCTCACTCCGCCAAACAACCAACGAACTGCAAGCACAGTTCTATGACGTTCAAAATCAAAACTGTGAGTATGAGGCTAGGTTTAAACGCATAAGTGCTGCTGCAAGTTTCAGGATGTTGGAAACCACGATGTCCTTTGTTGATGGGAAGCCCTTACCCTGGAAGTCGGACGAAGATGAGAGTATACCACCACCACCAAAGGAGTAATTTGTCATCAGGTTTGGCATCCCCTTGGCTGGTTCTAAGCTTGGGGGAGTGTCGTGGTATCACATCAGTATCTTCTATCTTTTTACCTTATTAGTAGAGTCATATCATGAATAGAGAAGTTATTATGTAGGATGGTTTGCATTATGGAAGTGTCCCCTCTCTTGTTATATATGTATCCCTTGGTGTGAGTTGCCGTTATGGAATATTAATGAGAAGTTCTATCATTCACTCTTTTGCATAGCTTATATTAGTTTTCAATTCATGGTTATATGATTGATCTTGTTGTTAGTATTGGTATCACTTTGGGATCATTGAGTTAATTTAGTTGGTTTTGGCAAACCTGGCTCGGTCAGTAGCACACTATTCTTGAGAGTTGAATGACCAAGATAAAAAGTACTCTAAAGAAATATAATTTCATCATCTTTCTTTCTTGATTTGCTCATAAGTCTAGTATTCTCTAGTTAAGATCCTTTGTGCTTCCAAGGAAGATTGCATGTTTGTCTTTATCACTTGTACGTTTGTTTGTTTTCTTCAACTCTTGTACTTGCTACCCAGCCTTGCTAGCGAAAAACCTGTACTAAGAGGGAATTCTTCTCGTGCATCCACTCCTTTAAACGAAAACCCATGCCATTTGTGTCCACCATACCTACCTATTAGCATTATTTCTATTCCAAGCAAATTCTTGTTTTATCTACCTCCCAAATTAAACTTGTTATGTGAAAATTAGTGATTAAAGCTCTCACGAACTTGATGGCACACTTTACTTTCTTGCACTTAATAAACTTGAACCATTGTGCTCACCTATATTGTGTATATGCTTGCGCTTTGTAAGTTGTGAATTAGCAGAACCATGCTGTCATGGGGAACGCTTTCATAATTGCACTTGGTACTTGTACCAAGTTGATATCATGTTCTCTTGTCTATGGATGTCGTCGGTGTGAAATGAAAGGGGAGCTTGTAATTCCATGGAGTTATGCATATGTGTTAGAGAAACACCTGGGCCGTTGGTCTAATCCATGTTGACATGGTGGAAACCTGCAGCATAACCATAACGAGTATCTATGAAGCATTCTTCTTATAAAAAAAGAGATAGAGATTGAGAAAAATAGAAAAGAAAAAAAAGAGTCATTATGAAAAGAGGAAAGAGAGAAAAAAGCACCACATTCCCATGGTAAATAAGAAGATTGCTGAGATACTTGTTGTTTGCTTGCCTTGTCATTTCGATATGGTGATTCCTCCGTATCATCGGGCAAGGGGTACCCCATTCTCTATGATACACATATGCTTACAATGACAAGAACGTACCGGTGACTAAACTTGATTTGTATGAGGAGCGGCCCCCGTATTCAAGGGACATGAGATTCTCAATTTGCAACTTGTCAATGCATATCCTCATATTTGATCACTTTAAGCTTAATCACCTAAAGATGCCTATGATAGGGGCAATGAGAGCTAAAAGCTAGTAAGTATCATAATTTTCGGGAGCTCTTTATGAGACTTGCAATCCCTGCTTCCCTCTGCGAAGGGCCTCTCTTTTACTTTGTAGTTGAGTCAGTAAAACCTATTCCTCTCTATCTTAGCAAGTATTTTGAGTTGTTGTGTTTCATTCATTCATATGTTGATTTATTCAATCATGTTTCTTATGTTCCTTGTTTTGCACATTGCTCTTATCTTAATGTTTACTACTTTGAAAGCTATCATTGAAACCAGTTATTTGTGAACTCCAGCAATTATCAACTATTCTTCGACCAAGAGCTAAGTTTGCCATTACCAATTATGATTCACTTTATGTATCTTTATTGTGTTTCCTTTACTTATTACAAGTTGAGTTATATAATATTGAGTTGTCTTCTATTATGATCTATGTATTTGATGAATGTGATGCTTCTTGTCCGTATTCTTTTATCAACTCTTCACTCCATAAACTTGAGGCCATGTTTATTGAGCTCAGTTTCGCTTGGGAACAAGCAAAGTCTAAGCTTGGGGGGAGTTGATACGTCCATTTTGCATCACTATTATATGTCTTAATTCACTATTATTCATTGATATATTTCGTATTGAGAGGTGATACTTATGTTATTTCATCTGTTTTTGCATGGTTGATGACTTTTGGAGCATGGACTGCTGCAGTCAGGATTCTGATGGAAAAGGTGCTGTTTGGAGGCTAAATTAGCGAAGATCAGAAAATCCGGGAAAATATACGGAAAATCCTATTTTTCCAGAAGACTAAGGATGCCAGAAGACGGAGTGGAGATGGGCCACAGGGGGCCCACACCACCCCCTGGCGCGGGCAGCCCTAGGCCGCGCCAGCAGGTGGTGTGGCCGCCCTGGCCCACCTCTGGCTCTCCCCTCTGGCGTATATCATCCTCCTGAAACCCTAAGACTCAAGGAGCGACCACAGAAAGATTCCGCCGCCTCTGCGAGGAGGAAAACACCGAGAGAGAAAGATCTCTCCGGTAGACAGATTTCTGCCGGGGGAATTCCTTCCCGGAGAGGGGAGATCGTCGCCATCAACACCACCATCAAGATGGACTTCATCGGGATCATCATCACCATCAGCACCCTCATCACCATCTCCATATTTCTGTAACAATTGAGTTGAATCTTGCATAGTTCATATGAGAAACTTTCCCGGTGTTGATTACTCTTTGTAGTTGA
The DNA here is from genome assembly GCA_916181665.1 of Avena sativa. Classification (NCBI taxonomy): domain Eukaryota; kingdom Viridiplantae; phylum Streptophyta; class Magnoliopsida; order Poales; family Poaceae; genus Avena; species Avena sativa. The sequence goes on from OV702287.1 coordinate 580,264,895, forward strand.
TGCTATTAAGTGAACCGTTGAATTATTGTTTATGTTCAGATTGTTATACATCATTATTCCATCTCTGATCATGATCCATATGATGTCTTGTGAGTACTTCGTTTTGTTCTTGAGGACATGGGAGAAGTCATGTTGTTATTAGTGGAGTTGTGTTGAGAAAGATTCAATAGTTTGTTATTTAAGTTGTGGTGTACTTCTTCTAGTTGTGTCATGTGAACGTCGACTACATGACACTTCACCTATATGGGCCTAGGGGAATGCATTGTGTATTTGGCTACTAATCGTAGGGGTTGCCGGAGTAACAGAAACCTGAACCCCCGTTAGGAAACCATTGCACAAGGGAGGTAAGGGTCTTAGAGGTTAAAGTTGTGGTTAGGTTTCTACCTTAATTACTTTCTTGTACTTACGGATGTTTGCAAGGGGTATAATCACAAGTATGTATTAGCCCTAGGAAGGTCGGTACATTAGCACAGGTTCACCCACACAACACTTAGCAAGCTAAAGAAGATTAATCAACTATATGAAGCGAAAGCACTTGACAGTCTTCCCATGTGTCCTCGAGAACGTTTGGTCATCTTAAGTAATACATCCAGCTTGTCCTTTGCTGCATAAAGGATTGGGCCACTTGCTGCATTTATTTCTACTGTCTTTTATTTACCCGTACTTCGTTTACTTGCTTTATCAAAAACCCCTAAAAATCCGTTTGCGAAGTATTTGCAGAGAATTCCTGATCCATACCACTAGCCAGCACCTTCTGCTCCTCGTTGGGTTCGACACTCTTACTTATCAAAAATACTGCGATACACCCCCTATACTTGTGGGTCATCAGATGCCAGGCCAGAAGCACTAGGGATTCTCCTAGAAGACAAAGAGTTTGAAGAAAAGGCTAGTTCGTGGCTAGAAGATACGGAACTAGAAGGGCGTGTAGATGCATCTGCAGCGATACCTGCACTTGTTTGGCCAACAATTATAAGAGGAGGGGGAGCTGAAGCGATCCCAGCAAACAGGCCAGCAAGGCCAGAAGGCGATGGTCCAAGAGTGTGGACTGGTTGCCAGACAGATAGAGGAGACCCAACAATAGGGGGTGCAGATCCATCAAGAGGCTTTTCACATGGTATAGAGAAGCTAGAAGAAAACATGCCAGCAAGGGATTCAAAAGGTAAAGACAAATCGCTACAGGTAGGCAACCTGTGCCTTGCTACTCCAGACGAGCCAAAGGACGGGGTTGGTCAGGAGCAGGAAGAAGTCAAAATTGCTAGTCACAGTAGGAAACTAGCTTTGCTAGTCAACCAACGTGAGCTAGCTCCTACATATTTGTTCTATTGCATCCAAGAGTACCGGCAAGCAGAAGATCAAATATGTGAAGCATCGAGAAGAAAGTACTTCATCGAACCAAGTATAATGTCCCAAGGCGTGGACAAAAAGGACTATCAGCGTAAAGGTGTGGAGAAAGTCACACACAAAAGGGACGGTCGGCGTGAAGCCATGGAGAAGCCGACAAAAGCAAAGTCGGTGACATGGGTGCTGAGGAATGGAGCGGCAAAAGCACTGCTATGGATGACGTCCGCGAGAAGCAGCTGGCGTATATGGGATCCAGTACGAAGTGAAGAACGCATCGTGTTTAGAGAGTGATTGTTAGCATTAAACACGATTGCATGCCGGCATGGCATCACGTCTCCGTGCGTATACGTGTGGTATACATGCAGGGTTCGAATAGGATACATGTATGAATAGGTTTAGGAGTTTGTAACCGAGTACCAGTCCAAGCTAGTCCAAGTCGGTTAGATATCCTACTGATATATATATATACATGTAACATGCTCTCGTAGACCACATCATGTGAATCACATAGAAGAAAACCAACAGTTGCAACAACACACATGTGGCCATCAAATTGATTTTGCGCACTCGTGAGTTATAAGAATCGATCAGCTAGCTAGTTCTAAGTATGTACATCAACATGCGTATTCTTTTGGCTGATCGTGTGGTAGCGCGTGTCGTCTCGTCGGAAGGTCTTCGTCAGTCATCGAAAAGTACTCGGCAGCAGGGGCTGTTGCGGGTCGTCGTCCTGGTGAAAGTATTGCCGGGTCTAGGCCAACAATTGGTATCAGAGCCTCGTGGAGGATCTCTTAGTAACGTGAGGTCATGACAAAGGATGTGGGCGAGTATTCCGGTGAGGCTAAAGGATTTGTCGCTCCGGTGATGACGTAGTACCCGCGGTACTGATATGTTGCAAACGTATTTATAATATTTGATGTTCTATGCTTGTTTTATATCTACTTTCTTATGTTTTGTCCACATTTTGGAGTATTTATATACACTTTCTAGGACTAACCTATTAACAAGATGCCATAGTGCCAGTTGCATGTTTTCTTCTGTTTTTGGTTCCAGAAAACTCAGAAAATATATATTCTCGGAATTGGACGGGACAAAAGCCAAAGTTTATATTTTACCGGAAGACTCACGGAGCCCGAGGAGGAGGGCCAGGGTCTAGCCACAACATGTGGTGGCGCGGGCTAGCCCTGGCCGCGCCACCAGGTGGTGTGGGCCACCTGGCCGGCCACCGACCTTGCCTCTTCACCTATAAGATGCCCCGCGATGCAAAAACCCTAAATCATCCAGCCTCGAGCCACGAAAAGTTCCACAGCGCCGCCGCCACCGAAGGGGATATTCAGGGGACCGAAAGTCTCTGTTCTAGCACCCTACCGGGACGGGGAAGTGCCCCCCGGAGCCATCTCCATCGATCTCCACCACCATCTCCATCGCCGTTGCTGATTCCCATGATGAGGAGGGAGTAGTTCTCTCTCTAGGCTAAGGGTTCTACCGGTAGCTATGTGTTCATCTATCTCTCTATGCATGATCTTATTTAGATCATGAGCTTGTAATCTATAGATCTACCTTGCTACTCAAGTGCTTTAATAGATCTCTGCTCTCCCCATGTGTGTGAAGTTGACAGTGTGCACACCATGGTGGCACTTAGGCTAGAGATTACAAATACTTGTTATGAGTTATATTTGGAGTTGGACGTCTTTATGAAATTGTGGTGTTTGTTTGAACCATCTAGTGCTCAAGGTGACAGTCTGGGGTTATCTAGATGCGGAAAGCGAACTTTGAGGTGTGCTATTATAGCCCTACCATTGATTAGAGTGTCCAACTAGAGAGTAGTTAAGAGTAGTATCATAAAGAGAAGATATTTATTTGAGAGTGTTCACGAGTGAAAGTATGATCCCTAGGCCTTGTTTCTAAGCATTGAAACACCGTTTCCAATTAGATATATTACATGTTTGCTTGCTTCCATCTTTATTTCAGTTTGTCTTTAGTCTCTTCCACGCCATCAAAGTACTTTCTGGCACCGTTACCACTTATATATATCCATACCACTTGTATTTCACTATCTCTTCGGCGAACTAGTGTACCTATACACCTGACAAGTGTATTGGGTGTGTTGGGGACACAAGAGACTTCTTGTATCTTGATTGTAGGGTTGCTTGAGAGGGGATACCTTTGACCACTTCCTCCCTGAGTTCGATAAACCTTGGGTGATCCACTTAAGGGAAAACTTGTTGCTGTTCTACAAACCTCTGCACTTGGAGGCCCAAGAACTGTCTACAAGGATAGAAGTGCGTAGATATCAAGATATTTTCTGGCGCCGTTGCCGGGGACTAAAAGAAGAAGAAGCTCCCACGTCAACCACGCGCTAGCAAGTATTTTCTGGCATTGTTGCCGGGGAGGTAAGGTAAAAGGTACTCACATCCTCCGGTGTAAGTGCTCGAAGTTATTTCCTTTAGATTCTGCAATTTTGTCTTTTTGTTTCTTGTTTTCACTAGTTAGGCTTAATGGAAAACAACAACAAAATTAGAGAGCTTTATAGTATTTATCTTGAGTTAGGACATGAAGTGTTTGTAGAGAAAATTTAAAAACCTATGGAATTTTATTTGCATGCTAATAGCAATGTTGTTAGTATGAATTCTTTGGACACCATTATTGATAATGCTATGGAAAAGTCTAAGCTTGAGGAAGCTAGTATTTATGAAAATGATCTTCTTAGTTCCCCAGCTTTGGAAGATAGCTAGTCTATTGCTTATGATGATACAAAACCTCCAATATATGATGATTACAATGGTGAGTATGATATTTTCAGTCCACCTACTATTGAGGAGAAAATTAATTATGATTACAATAGGCCTTATATATTTGATGATTATGGTGATGAGAATAATAATGATAGCTATTTTGTTGAATTTGCTCTCACTATAATTAATAAGAATGACTATGCTTATGTGGAGAGTAATAATCATTTTATGCACGTGGCTCATGATAAGAATGTTTTATGTGATAGTTATATTGTTAATTTTATTCATAATGCTACTGAAAGTTATTATGAGAGAGGGAAACATGGTTTTATGTATATCAACAATATTAAATTTCCCCTCTTTATGTTGAAAGTATTGAAGTTGCACTTGTTTTGCTTCACTATGCTTATTGCTTTGAGCTTTCATGAATTGTTTCCTTACAAGATTCCTATGCATAGGAAGTGGGTTAGACTTAAATGTTTTTTGAATTTGCTTCTTGATGCTCTCTTTTACTTCAATTTATATTTCTTATGTGAGCATCTTCTCAAACTATCATGCCTAACTTAAAGGCGTTAAAGGAAAGTACTTACTGGGAGATAACCCAAAAGTTTTAGATGAGTCTTGGAAGTTATTACCTCTGTAATATCCGCTCTTTATCCTTTTTAATTTATTTTTCTGCCATGAGTAACCTCTAATGAGAGAGAACTAATGATTGGGAAAGTTGCTGTCCCAAAACAGTTTTCTGTGCTTCACCGTAAACATTCATGTAAAATATTTGTACGTCGTTTTGAGGAATGAATTTTTCTGATTCTGCCCCAGGTCGTTATCTAACTTTCGTTAGTTCAACACTTTTTGATTTGAGCAACAGAAGGTCTTCGAAAAAATTGGTTTTTACCTGATGTTCTGTTTTGACAGATTTCTGCCATTATTTGCATTTGCTTCTTGTTGGTTCCTTTTTGAGTTCTTTTGGGGAGTTGAGATTTTTGAGCGAAGTGCTACAGTTTCTTGTGTTTTGATGGAAGTTTTATTGGTGTTGAAACTGAACCTAAATACTTATTATCTTGAGTACATTAATGTTGCTAATGAAGATTGTGTGAAGTTTTGTATGAAGGAAAATTTTCAGGTGTAGGGAAAGAATGATGTAATGAGATGAAGAATGGACAAAAGCTCAAGCTTGGGGATGCAACCCCGTGTAACCCCAAGAAATATTCAAGAGGTACAAGCGTCAAAGCTTCAGGATGCCCAAGGCATCCCCTTCTTCATCAATAAAAATCCCAGGTTTCTTCCAAACACTTCATTTTTATTATTTCATGCACAGTTGTGTTGTTCTTGGAGCGTCTTCTTTTTTGTTTTTGTTTTGGTTTTTCGTTTGCTTGGCTTTCTTAGTTTGCTGAATAAATTGGTTGGACCCCCTCTTTCATACATTGGTTTTCAAATAGTTTGGTTTGGATTGGAAAAGAGTAGGAAAAGTTCATGCTTAAGTGATAAAGAGAGCTTGTTTTGACTGTGGCCTATGCTTTGTCATGCCATGCCTGATATTGTTTTGGCTTTATGTTTAGTATTCTTTGCTATAGCATGACATGTTATAAACAATTGAGATTGCTTAATGTTCCTTGGAAGAATCATGCATTGTTTTAGCATATTAAAGCATATTATTGTGGTATTCTCCTTTGATGCTTTATTTGGGTTGACTTGGCGCATGCTCACACCATGTTATGACTATCCCAAGTCACCATAGCCTTTATGATCCTTTAGTTTTCAACTTGTAGTATCACTTTATGCTTTGATTAATGATGTTTTGTCGCTCTGCATGATTATGGCCATTATTGCTGTCTTAGTTGGTCGCTCCCTGTCTTTTGCTAGCCTCCATAACTAAGTATGAGTTCCACTCATGCATCCAATTCCTAAAACCAAGTTATTCCAAAGAGTCCACCATACCTACCTATTAGCATATGCTATTCCAAGTATATTCATGTTTTTATCTACCTTCCGAATTAAACTTGTTATGAGAAAACTAGTGATTAAAGCTCTCACAAACTTGATGGCACACTTTACTTTTCTTGCCCTTAATAAACTTGAACCATTGTGTCGTCTATGTTGTATATGCTTGCACTTATATGTTGGGGATTAGCAGAACCATGCTGTCATGGGGAACGCTTTCAACATTGCACTTGTACTTTGTACCTAGTTGATATCATGCTCTTTTGTCTATGGATGTTGTCGGTGTGAAATGAAAGGGGAGCTTGTAAGTCCATGGAGTTATGTATGTGTGTTAGAGAAATGCTGGGCCGCTGGTCTAATCCATGTTGTCATGGTGGAAACCTGCAGCGTAACCATAATGAGCTGTCTATGAAGCATTCTTCTTATAAAAAAGAGTCATATATTGAGAAAAAAAAGAGAAAAAGAAAAAAAAGGAGATATGAGAAAATAGGAAAGAGAGAAAAAAGCATCATTTTCCCATGGTAAATAATAAGATTGCTGAGATGCTCTATGTCTGCTTGCCTTGTCATTTTGACATGGGGATTCTTATGTATCATCAGGCAAGGGGTACTGATACATTGCAAATGTATCTATAATTTTTGATGTTCCATGCTTAGTTTTATCCACTTTCTTGTGTTTTGTTCCAACTTTGGAGTACTTTTCATATGATTTCTTGGACTAACCTATTAACAAGAGCCACAGTGCTAGCTACCTGTTTTCTTTATGTTTTTGGTTCCAAGAAAGTCAGAAAATGAATATTCTCGGAATTGGACGGGACAAAAGCCAAAGTGCCTATTTTTCCGGAGGGGATCAAGTGCCAGAATACGAGACGGAGAAGGGCCAGGGAGCCACCACACCACCTGGCCGCGCGGCCAGGACTGGCCCGCACCAGGGGGTGGTGTGGCCGCTCCCGGCACCCCCTCGGCCTCTCCTTCCACCTATAAGTTGCCCTCGGGACGAAAACCCTAAGTACCCGATCAAAAATCCACGAAAGAGTCTGTAGCCGCCGTCATCTCCATCCCTAGATTGGGAGGGATATGAAGCTCTTCCCGGCACCCTGCCGGAGAGGGGAATTCACCCTGGAGGCCTTCTTCATCACCAAGCAAGCCTCCGGTGTGATGCGTGAGTAGTTCATCCTTGGACTACGGATCCATGTAGTAGCTAGATGGCTGGTTTCTCGTCCTTTGTGATTTCATGTTTAGATCTTGTGAGCTCCGTTCATGATCAAGATCATCTATTTGTAATTCATACATGTTGTGTTTGCGGGGATCCGATGGATATTGAGATGCTATTTCAGATTGATTATTGATTCTATCATGTCTTTGTTATTTGAGATCTTGCATGCTTTCCGTTGTTAGTAGGTATCTTGGCCAACTAGATGCTAGCAACTCCAAGAGTTAGTATTTATGCTCGATAGTGGGTTCATGCCTCTGGTAATCTGGGGAAGTGATAGAAATCTCTAAGGTACTAGATGTGTTGTTGCTACTAGGGAGAAAACAACAATCCTTTGTTCATAGAACAATCGTATTGTTTACTTTACACGCAGTTCGTAAAGCAATAATCTGTTGCTTGCAACTTAATACTGGAGGGGGTTCGGATGATAACCTTAAGGTGGATTATTAGTCATAGATGCAGTTGGATGGCGGTCTATGTATTATGTTGTAATTCCCAATCAAGTCTCAAAGGAGTCAAGATGATTAGTATATGCATGTATTGCTTTCTCGGTGTTTGTCAATTGCCCCGCTGTAATTTGTTCACCCAGCACGTTTTCGATCTTAAGGAGAGCCACCTCTAGTGAACTATGGATCCCGGTCCTTTGTCTTTACATACAATCTATAAACTGTTTTTGCTTTGTGTTTACTTTGTGCAAACTTTTACATCTTTCCATTCGATACGTTAAATCCTTTGTTTTCCGCAAAACACGGTGAGATTAACAACCTCATCGCAAGTTCGGGACAAAGTTCTGTGGTTCTGTTGTGCAGGTCTCCATGTTGCTACTAGCACCGGTAGTGCGCCCTGCCAAAGCTCAGCTAGTAACACCTTTGGGGTGTTTCCTTGCTCCTACTGGTTCGATTAAACAAAGCTCAGCTAGTAACACCTTTGGGGTGTTTCCTTGCTCCTACTGGTTCGATTAAACCTTGGTTTCATAACTGAGGGAAAACTTTCTGCTGTACTCATCATACCTTCCTCTTGGGGTTCCCAACGAGCTCTACGTTGAAAGTCGAGCGCATCAGGTACCCCGTTGGCGGTTCTCTATGATACACATGTACTTACGATGACAACAACTTACCGGTGACTAAACTTGAGTAGCATGAGGAGCGTCCCTCGTATTCAAGGGACATGAGATTTCCATCTTATACTTCATCAAGCATATACTCCATAGTTTGTTCACTTTAACCTTAATCACTTCAAGATGTTTATGATAGGGTCAATGAGAGCTAAAAGCTAATAAGTACCATAATTTTTGGAAGCTATTTATGTGACTTGAATCCCTACTTCCTTCTATGAAAGCCTTTCTTTTACTTTTATGTTGATTCTCCACCTTCTATCTTTATGCACCTATTTTGAGAGCATAGTGGCCATTCTTAGTTCTATGTGCATTGTCCCAAGACTTGTTGATTGATGCATAACTTTGATATTGCTTGTTTTGAACTATTTGTATCTAGTCACCCTTATAAAATTTGAAGGTGTCCTATGCATTTATGTTTGCTACTCTACGAGGGACAAGCTGAAGGCCACTATGCTATGTTTTCTATATGTGAAACAAACAAATGTCTTGCAAAGAATTGTTATTCATGAATCTTTTGTTTGTGCCTTTTCATGTTGCAACATAGTTGTTATGTCTTATTATTAGAACTTTATCTTTCATGCTATGTTGAAGTACTATGATCCCAGCTATCAATGTTTTACAAATACTTTGATCAAGTTTATGATGGTGCATGTCACCTCAAAAATTATTCTTTCTTTTTATCACTTACCTACTGGAGGACGAGCAGGAGTTAAGCTTGGGGATGTTGATACGTTGCAAACGTATCTATAATTTTTGCTGTTCCATGCTTGTTTTATATCTACTTTCTTATGTTTTGTCCACACTTTGGAGTATTTATATACACTTTCTGGGTCTAACCTATTAACAAGATGCCACAGTGCCAGTTGCCTGTTTTCTTCTGTTTTTGGTTCCAGAAAAGTCAGAAAATGAATATTCTCGGAATTGGATAGGACAAAAGCCAAAGTTTATATTTTACCGGAAGACTCACGGAGCCAGAATACGAGACGGAGCAGGGCCAGGGCCTGGCCACACCATGTGGTGGTGCGGGCTAGCCCTGGTCGCGCCACCAGGTGGTGTGGGCCCCCTGGCCGGCCACCGACCTTGCCTCTTCGCCTATAAGATGCCTCCCGATGCAAAAACCCTAAATCATCTAGCATCCAGCCACGAAAAGCTCCACAGCGCCACTGCCACCGAAGGGGGGATTCGGGGGACAAAAAGTCTCTGTTCTGGCACCCTTCCGGGACGGGGAAGTGCCCCCGGATCCATATCCATCGATCTCCACTACCATCTCCATCGCTGTTGCTGATTCCCATGATGAGGAGGGAGTAGTTCTCTCTCGAGGCTAAGGATTCTACTGGTAGCTATGTGTTCATCTCTCTCTCTATGCATGATCTTATTTAGATCATGATCTTGTAATCTATAGATCTACCTTGCTACTCAAGTGCTTTAATAGATCTCTGTTCTCCCCATGTGTGTGAAGTTGACAGTGTGCACATCATGGTGGCATTTAGGCTAGAGATTACAAATACTTGTTATGAGTTATATTTGGAGTTGGACGTCTTTATGAAATTGTGGTGTTTGTTTGAACCATCTAGTGCTCAAGGTGACAGTGTGGGGTTATCTAGATGCGGAAAGCGAACTTTGAGGTGTGCTGTTATAGCCCTACCATTGATTAGATTGTCCAACCGGAGAGTAGTTCAGAGTAGTATCATAAAGAGAAGATATTTATATGAGAGTGTTCACTAGTGAAAGTATGATCCCTATGCCTTGTTTCTAAGCATTGAAACACCGTTTGCAATTAGGTCTGTTACATGTTTGCTTGCTTCCATCTTTATTTCAGTTTGCCTTTAGTCTCTTCCACGCCATCAAAGTATTTTCTGGCACCGTTACCACTTATAATTATCCATACCACTTGTATTTCACTATCTCTTCGCCGAACTAGTGCACCTATACACCTGGCAAGTGTATTGGGTGTGTTGGGGACACAAGAGACTTCTTGTATCTTGATTGCATGGTTGCTTGAGAGGGGATACCTTTGACCACTTCCTCCCTGAGTTCGATAAACCTTGGGTGATGCACTTCTGGGAAAACTTGCTGCTATTCTACAAACCTCTGCACTTGGAGGCCCAACAACTGTCTACAAGAATAGAAGTACGTAGACATCAGGTACAGCCGCGACAACTTCACGGTGTGGGCGATCAAGATGGAGTGGGCGTTAAAAGGCGCCAGACTCTGGGAGGCTATCGACCCAAGCGGCGACGATTTCATAAAGGGCGCGTCGACGTACCACGCACTACTAGAGAAAGGCTTATGGATAGATTTATTATCAGTGGAGCATTGTTTTGAATATGCTCCACTAATAATTACCAGTGGCACATTTAAAAATATGCTCCACTGATATTATTTATAACCAATGGCGCATATCACAAATAATGCGCCACTGATAATGTGGGCCCAGCACTCTGGAGGCCTGTGTACGAAATATCAATGGCGCATATATCCATATGCGCCATTGATATATTATTATCAGTGGCGCATATGCAATATGCGCCATTGATATTGTCCTCACTAATGGACAGTGGTATTTATCAGTGGTAAATGCGCCACTGGTAGCTATGTGGGCCCCACCTGGACCCCACCACTCTAAAAGGTGGCAGGAATATCAATGTCGCATTTAGGATATGCGCCACTGATACTTGGTCTTCCAATGGCGCATATAGTACTAAATGCACCACTGATAAGTCCTGGGCTCAGCACCTGAAAAGATGGCAGACTTATCAGTGGAGCATTTATTGTAATATGCGCCACTAATAACTTTGGCATCCACCCCCACCCACTACCACCATTCCATTCTTCTCCACCCACCACCCCAAACTAGATCTAGCTCGTCCTCCTCCTCCCCACCACCTCAATTTCTCCATTCTTTTCTCCATTCTTGGTTGTTGAACCTACTTTGCTTCATAGTTTTGTGAGGGGAAGCCTCCTCCAACATCCATCTTGTTCTCCAACAACAACCACACTATCTCGTCGCGGACTTGGCTCGGTAACGATTCTACTAGGTGAGTTGTTGGAGGACATGCATGTGGATGTTTTGTGTGCAGTGTGGACGTCGGTGCAGTGTGTATGTGTGTGCATGCTTATGTTTGTGAAGCCTTCTTATTAATTGCGAGAGGGATGGTGTGTTTGCATGGATGTGGTGCATGAATGTTTGCAGGTGACGAAGAAGAAAGCATGTTGCTTGCTCTGGTGGTGCATGGATGTTTGCCGAAATGTCGATTAATTTCTGTTTCAGCAAATTTTTGCACTATCCATATGTCCCATTTTTAGGAGATATCATGCCGAATTTTTCCAGTGGCCATGCATGCATGTGTGTGTGTGCATGATGGTGCTGTGGTTCTAAGATACTCTCTCTTTTTTCTCTATACCGCGCAGGAAACCATGGTTATACACATGAGAGAAGGTCGAGCATCTAGATACAACAAACACGTGGTGGCCGGCGTGATTCTGAACAAGAGGACCTACATAAGATGTCCATGTCGAACATGCAATCTCGGGAGCTTGGTTGACCCTGATTCCGGAGACCTGGAGAATCACCTACTCACGCGTGGTTTCATGCGTGGCTATGATTCTGAAGATGACGAGGACATCAACGATCCTGAAGACGAGGGCGGGCATTATGATCATCACAAAGGAGATGCCGGCGGCGGACATGATCATGATCATGAAGGAGATGTCGGCAGCGGCGGACATGATGATCAACACGAAGGAGTTGATGGCAGTGACGGACATGATGATTATCACGAAGGAGGTGCCGGTGGAGAAGACATAGACACACAAATGACGCGGCTAACCTCGGCCTTGCAGGACCCTCATGTTCAGGAACTGCTTCTCAGGGAGATGAGCAACACCACAGCTGCTGCCAGGGAGAAAGCCAAGCTAGCGCGGATAGAGATAGATAGGAAAACTCCATTGTATCCTGGGTGCCGGCCCGAGGATACCCGCTTGAACGTAACACTCAAGGCTCTAGAGATGAAGGCAGAAAGCAAATGGATCGACGTAAGCTTCAACAAAAACATGAGATTGTGGCAAGAACGTCTTCCCATGGGGAACACGTGTCCAACTGGTATCGAGGAGGCCAAGAAAATCGTATGTCCTCTCGACCTACCGTATGTTAAGTACCATGCCTGCATTAATGACGGCGCACTTTATCGGGACGAGTACAAGGATAGAACCACATGTCCGGTGTGTGGCCAAGGATGATACAAGAGAGGGAACAAGAAAGTTCCTCGAAAAGTGGTATGGTACTTTCCTATCACTCCCCGTCTGCAGCGGTATTTCGTGGACCCTAAGGAAGCAAAGCTCATGCAATGGCACGCGGAAAGGAAGAAGCCGGCCGAAGATGATCCACATAAGGGCAAGATCCTTACACACCCTTCGGACGCTAGCCAGTGGAACACACGGGACATTGACTTTCCAGACTTCGGGGGCGACCCAAGGAACGTCAGGCTTGGTATGAGCACCAATGGACTCAATCCGTTTGGCAACCAGAGTAGCACACATAGCACCTGGCCCGTGTATGTATGGTCGTACAACCTACCTCCCTGGCTGTGCACCAAGCAGAGATACGCACACATGTGTATTATGATTCAGGGGCCTAAACAACCAGGTATCGACATGCATTTGTATCTCGGGCTGCTGAAAGAAGAGTTAGCCACGCTGTGGGAGACGCCAGCCCATACGTGGGACGCATACACATGAGATTATTTCCCTATGAGAGCCGCACTGCTCACGACGGTGCAGGACTATCCAGGTTACACATACGTGTCTGCCTAGGTGAACCACGGACACAAAGCATGTGTCAAGTGCATGGATAAGACCCCGCATCTCCAGCTACCAAGGGATCCTGGGTCATCGAAGACCGTGTTCCAACGGACTCGAATGTGGCTTCCAAAGGATCACGCGTGGAGAAAGTGTAGAGATCTGTTCGATGGCAAAGTAGAGCTCGTAAAAGTCCCACGTCCGAGGAGCGGAGAAGTGATCCAAGATATGTTGGACAACTGGGAAGAGTGCCCTTTGCCGGGAAAGAAGCATCCGAGGACGAAACCGCTGCATGGTGTGTGGAAAGCTAGGACTATTTTCTGGGACCTGCCATACTAGAAATACCTCCACACGCCCCATAGCCTTGATGTCATGCACATCACGAAGAACGTGTGCGAGAGTCTGCTTGCCACTATCATCAACATGCCGGATAGGACCAAAGATGGGCCGAAAGCAAGGAACGACCTGATGGAACTTGGCATCAAGGAAGAACTTCATGAGACGCCGCCTCCCGATGATGATGATGATGAGATGGCGCCTGAAGATACTCAAGGTCGCCGCAAAAGCGTTAAGAGGGGAATTGTAGTGTTTCCGGCTGCCTGCTTCACTCTAAGTGAGCAGGAGCTTGAGCAGTTTTTCAACCGCCTCCTAGGAGTCAAAGTTTCTTACGGTTACTCGGGGAACATAGGCAGATAACTGGATAAAGCGAAGAAGAGGTTCAGCGGGATGAAGTCTCATGACTGTCACGTGTTGATGACACAAATACTTCCCGTTGCGATCCGAGGGATAATGGACGAGCACGTCCGTGAGACGCTGTTTGGCCTCTACAACTTCTTCGACGTCATCTCGAGGAAGTCGATTGGCTTGAAGCAGCTCGACACACTACATGATGAGATCGGCGTGATACTATGCGAGCTCGAGATTTACTTCCCGCCCGCATTCTTCGACATCATGGTCCATCTACTCGTCCTTGTCGTGGATGACATCATTCATCTCGGGCGGACACTCCTGCACAACATGATGCCGTTTGAAACGCTTAATGGTGTTATCAAAGGATTCGTACGCAACAGGTCCCGTCCAGATGGAAGCATTGCCAAGGGCTTTCTGACCTACGAGTGCGTCTCTTTCTGGCAGAATTATCTACGCACCGAACCGGACGACGAGGATGACCCTGTTGGTCTGCCCAAAAGGACGCACCTCGGCAGGCTCGCTGGATATGGCCACCGCGAAGGCTTTCACACCATGCATGTCGGCGCGAAGGGTCAACGTGACGACTTTGACAGGGCACACCGAGTCGTGCTACAACACATCAAATTGGTCGATCCTTGGGTGGAAGAGCACAAAAGCTTAATCGAGCAGAAGTTCCTTGACCTTGGTAGACCGAGGAAGAAGGGAGACGTAACAAGGTAGACCGAGCAGAAGTTCCTTCACGGCTTGCTTCAAGAAGAAGCTTCAAGCCAATCCCCCCGCAGACCCGCAAACGCCTTCTACGGAGGATGAAAAACTAATTTTTGCCTTGTCAAATGGCCGCGGGCACAACGTGAGGACATATCAGGCATACGACATCCACGGGTACAGATTCTACACCGAGAAAAGGGACATGAGCAGCGACTATCAGAACTCAGGAGTAACGATGCTATTCTATGCCGATGATGAAGCCACTGTCAAGGAACGATTTTTCGGAAGGATAGAGGAGATCTGGGAGCTCAACTACGTCGGAGAGAAGGTGCCGATATTCCGTGTCAAATGGGCCAAGAGCGTCCAAAAAGAGGGTCGGTATTTCACCACCACGGTTATACCCGATGCCTCCGCGAAGAACGCCTCCGCAAAAAATGAGCCATGGGTACTTGCGAGCCAAGTTGACCAATGTTTCTTCATCACTAACCCGTCAAAGCCAAGTCGTGTTGTCGTGAGGAGGGGCAAGAGGAGCATCATCGGAATGGACGGACCCGCCAACGAGCAAGACTTAGAAAAGAATGGCGATCCGAAGATCGAAGAGGAATTTGACAAGTACTTCGACAAGTCGACTGCTGCAGGAAAAAGGAAGACCACCCTACCTACTAAAGGTTGTCCGTTCACGAGAAGAAACCTTAACCTTTCCGGGCTAAAGTATTCAACCGTGAGGAAGAAGGGCAAGAAGATTGCAAAGAGACGCTAGCTCTAGCTAGCTCGGAATCGAGATCATGCACACATGACATGACATTTTTATGGAGAATATTGGTGTGTATGGATATTGAATAAGATGTCCTTGTTTTAAATAGATTTGTGAATGTTAAACTTAATTACTATTTGTTACAAAATATTAAAATATACTAGATATTATTTATATACTAGATATGCGCTATTGGTATTTTGTTTTAAATAGATTTGTGAATGTTAAACTTAATTACTATTTGTTACAAAATATTAAAATATAATAGATATTATTTATATAATAGATATGCACCATTGGTATTTTGTAAAATATTAAAAATTAAAAAAAATTGTGAGAGAGCCCAGGAATCGAACCTGAGAGCTCCCAGCAACAAGCATGTGTAGGTGACCACTACGATAGGTGTGTGTAGGTGACACAAACCAGGACGGCGTGGTTTTAGGCTAAGTGCAAAATACCAATGGTGCATATCGGGAAATATGCGCCACAGATGTTTTACACTTAGCCAAATAAACTGTCGGCCTCGCTCTCTCCCTTTCTTCTCTCTCACACAGAGAATCCCCAACCTCTCCCCACCGCGATCGAGCCCCTGCCGCTGCTCGCCACAGGAGGAGTCACCCTACCGCCCCCACCGTTGGTCAGCCTCCCCAACCCCTCCCCCTCCTTCCCCTCCCCCTCCCCTCCCCTCCCTTCCACTGATCCCCTCCGCCACCAGGAGCGCCGCCCCATTCCCGTGGAGCAAGCAGGAGGAGGAGGAGTGCTGCCCCATCCCTGTGGCGCCACTAGGAGGAGGAGTGCACCAGGAGCCTCCCCTCCCCGTCGAGCACCAGGCGCTGCCCCCTCCCCCGTCGAGCACCAGGCATCGCCCCCTCCCCCATCAGGCAGAAGGAGGACGCGTGCGAAACTGTCCACCACCTCTACTCCATCATCGGCCACCTCAGGTTGAGCTCTCCCTCCCCTCTCCCATCTCACTGAATTTGCTCTAGGGTCCTAGGGTTTGCTCTCAGAGATAGGTTGATTTTAGGGTTTCTAGAGTGTTCTAGAAGGTTAGTGAATTATGGTTAGATGGTGTGGGCGTGTCCTATCCTTGACCAACATAAAGATGCATCTTGTATTGTACATTCCCTCTACAAGTGTATTATACTTCCATGCTATGAAATATGATTGTGTATTGTATACCTGTGATTAAAAAGATATAATATGTCTACATTATTAAGTGCAAAAACACAGCATTCGACTGTTATCTTTGCCTTCCTATGACTGGTGGTATATGCAGGAGGACACTTTCACATTAGGCACTGTGCGCGGTACCCTCAAAATAGACTGACTTGTTAATAATCTCATATAAGCTAAATTTTCTTTTATGTTGGTACATCTCATGGGAGAGGCTGGGGGCCTTACCAGCTATACTGCTACTGTTCTTCTTGTTGGTGAAACGGGATTGCAACCTCTGCTTTGCTCAAGTTTCAGTTCTTAAGCACTCTGTTTCTAATGAGCTTAATACATTAGTTTGTGCACTCCCCTATGGAAAAAGAAACTTCTAGGATTTCTTATGATGTAGGTTGAACAATGATTCAACGGGCAAGTCAAACTTGTATCCCCTTAGTCATAGCCTGTTTGTAATTTTTTTCTTTTGGAAAGCACCAGTTGTGGGTAATAGGTGTTTCTCAAACTCGGTTTGATAATTGGAATTATCTCTTTACAACAAACTTATTCTGCGGATAATTTAGTCCAAATTTGAACTAAATAACCGATACCTATGCACTATAATGTATGCCCAAACATATATGCACTATATATATCTGCTTGTTGTTCAACTTCCGAGGTAGCCTTCTGTTCTATTGACTATATGCAGTCAAGAAAAACACTTGAAACTGCTGCTACTTGTGGTCCATTTTGAGTCAGACGATGTGCACTATATCGATTTAAAAGTATGTTAATGGTTGAAACTGCTGCTACTGCTTGCTGTGCTGCTGGTTCATTTTGAGTCCATTTTGAGTCAGACGACGTGCACTATACATGTGGTGTTGCTGGTACTGCAACTACTTGTTGTGCTGGTGCTGCTAGTGGTTGTGCTTGTTGAACATGGTTAGTTAGCTGTAATGATGTCCGAGAGGCTTGCAATTGATATTGTAGAATCAGGCCAAAATCACTCATTTGCATGATATTGTAGATGATGAACATAATGCGTGCACTGATAACATTTTATAGTATCAAAATGTTTGACTATAGCTCATTGACAGCACCTTGCCTACACCACAATTCATGCAATGTAAAGTCAAATAGTTTTAAAGTATCATCACTACAAGACAAGTTCAGTGATAAGAAAAAAGAAGGTGGTCAAATAGCCCTACAGCAGTATTGTTCATCATCTACAAACTGTCATAGAACCCACTGTTATAGAAACTGGTATTGTTTGAACCCACTGTTAGAAAGGTGTAGCAACCTGATAATACTTGACCCATGTCCTCTGATCTAATGTATCAAACTGCTTATATATAGCAACCTGATATATATAACAAGGATAAATATATTTTTTATGTTCTCTAATATATATAGCAACCTGATATATATAACCTGATATATATAACAAGGACAACCTGATTATTTTAGCTTGTCCTGGAGCTATTTTTTGCTGCACCTGGAGCTATTTTTTGCTCTTTGTATATGTGTGATTGGATGGCTATCATCAATTTGAAACTGGAGCACATTATTTTGTATGAAAATTGTTGCAAGGAATTCATTTGAGTTACCCGTTTCTCCCGAAGTGTTGATTCACTTCCGTTTCGGTTGAGAAATGGGCACTCCTAGGTCAAAAAAACAGCAAAGGTCATGCCGAATTTTTCGGTTGACTCTAGATTGTACTAATTACATTGTTGCATTTTTTCTATGAAGAGCAAACATGTCGAGCGGAGACAAAGACGTCGGGGCTGGCCCTTCTCAGCCCATGAGCGTCGAAGAACGAGCAAGAAGAGCCAACGTCAAGTTTTGGCAGTTTGGCGATGACTTAAGCGGGTCCGACGAGGAGGCCATCTCATGGGAGAGGCTGGGGGCCTTACCAGCTATACTGCTACTGTTGTTCTTGTTGGTGAAACGGGATTGCAACCTCTGCTTTGCTCAAGTTTTAGTTCTTAAGCACTCTATTTCTGATGAGCTTAATACATTAGTTTGTGCACTCCCCTATGGAAAAAGAAACTTCTGGGATTTCTTATGATGTAGCTTGAACAATGATTCAACGGGCAAGTCAAACTTGTATCCCCTTAGTCATTGCCTGTTTGTAATTTTTTTCTTTTGGAAAGTACCAGTTGTGGGTAATAGGTGTTTCTCGAACTCGGTTTGATAATTGGAATTATCTCTTTACAACAAACTTATTCTGCGGATAATTTAGTCTAAATTTGAACTAAAGCACCGATACCTATGCACTATAATGTATGCCCAAACATATATGCACTATATATATCTGCTTGTTCAACTTCCGAGGTAGCCTTCTGTTCTATTGACTATATGCAGTCAAGAAAAACACTTGAAACTACTGCTAATTGTGGTCCATTTTGAGTCAGACGATGTGCACTATATCGATTTAAAATTATGTTAATGGTTGAAACTGCTGCTACTACTTGCTGTGCTGCTGGTTCATTTTGAGTCCATTTGAGTCAGACGACGTGCACTATACATGTGGTGCTGCTGGTACTGCAACTGCTTGTTGTGCTGGTGTTGCTGGTGGTTCTGCTTGTTGAACATGGTTAGTTAGCTGTAATGATGTCCGAGAGGCTTGCAATTAATATTGTAAAATCAGGCCAAAATCACTCATTTGCATGATATTGTAGATGATGAACATAATGTGTGCATTGATAACATTTTATAGTATCAAAATGTTTGACTATAGCTCATTGACAGCACCTTGCCTACACCACAGTTCATGCAATGTAAAGTCAAATAGTTTTAAAGTATCATCACTACAAGACAAGTTCAGTGATAAAAAAAAGGTGGTCAAATAGCCCTACAGTAGTATTGTTCATCATCTACAAACTGTCATAGAACCCACTATAGAAACTGGTATTGTTTGAACCCACTGTTAGAGAGGTGTAGCAACCTGATAATACTTGACCCATGTCCTCTGATCTAATGTATCAAACTGCTTATATATAGCAACCTGATATATATAACAAGGATAAATGTATTTTTTTATGTCCTCTGATATATATAGCAACCTGATATATATAACAAGGACAACCTGATTATTTTAGCTTGTCCTGGAGCTATTTTTTGCTACACCTGGAGCTATTTTTTGCTCTTTGTATATGTGTGATTGGATGGCTGTCATCGATTTGAAAACTAGAGCACATTATTTTGTATGAAAACTGTTGCAGGGAATTCATTTGAGTTGCCCGTTTCTCCCGAAGTGTTGATTCACTTCCGTTTCGGTTGAGAAATGGGCACTCCTAGGTAAAAAAAACAACAACGGTCATGCCGAATTTTTCGGTCGACTCTAGCTTGTACTAATTACATTGTTGCATTTTTTCTATGAAGAGCAAACATGTCGAGCAGAGACAAAGACGTCGGGGCTGGCCCTTCTCAGCCCATGAGCGTCGAAGAACCAGCAAGAAGAGCCAACCTCAAGTTTTGGCGGTTTGGTGATGACTTAAGCGGGTCCGACAAGGAGGCCGAAGCTACATATCATGATGAAGTTGACGAGGAGGCCCAAGCTGCAGACCAAGAAGATGACGAGGAGTCTGAATATGAGGAGGAGGCCGAAGATGGCGACGACGACGGAAGCAGTAATGGTGACGAGGAAGCCGAATCAAGTCATGGCGGTGAACGCGTGGACGGCGATGGCACCTCCCCGCCCGCTAGGAAGAAGAAGAATAAGGCGGAAAGGCAGGAGCGGACGCTGCCGAAACTCGGCACCAACCGCGAAGAGTTCACCCTTGTGAAACCGGGTGGCCAACCCTTGGAGCCTGCAAAGCTTTCCGCTGGGTACGGCCTACAACTCGGGTGCATCGTGCGGGAGAGCATGAGCATCAACCAGAAGGACATAAGAAAGAACAAACGGTTGCGAGAACTCCTCATTGGGAAGCTTCACAAACGGTACAAGTTCCCAGATGTGTACGATAACCAAAAGCTCATAGGGAACAAGGTAAACAAGTTAGCCCTCACGAGGATGAGCACCGCCTTGAGCAGCTGGAAAAGCCGAGTGAAGAGGAGGATTAACGAGGGTAAAAGTTGGGACGAGATAAAGAAGGCCGAGCCGATGCTCGACGAAGATGAATTCATCAAGTTCAAGGCGAACTGCACTTCACCGGAAGGTCAGGAATGGACCGAGTGGGGGAGGCGTATGCGGGAGCTAAACATAGGTAACCAACGTTGCGGAAGTGGCGGTTACTGAGGAAAAAAGGCCGTTTGGGAAAAGGAGGACGCCGAGTATGCCCGTTTAGGGAAAGATAACCCGTCGCACAAATTCACGGACGAGCAGGTGATGCAGTTTGTCCACGCCCGCTACTATCTCCACCCCGAACTCAAGGAATTCGTTACCGACGACGACGATGTGAGGAAGTTCCAGAAAAGGCTGGTAAGGAATTTATCTCGGAGTACATCTGTGTTTCTAATTAAGTAATGAAGCCGAATTTCTAAATGGTATCACTTTCCTTCTCTTCAGAGATCCGAAGAAAAGTCTTGTGCGTCAAGTGCGAGCTCGTCCCAGGGGTCAACGTCGGACCCGCGGTGGGACACACCCTTCAACAGGGCGACAAACGTGTTCAAGGGGAGGGCCAAGTCCGCACCGCAGACTTCATTTGGCTGCGTGTCCGGCTATGGTATGTACGAAAAGGTTGGCGACTTTAGGAAAGAGGACCCAAAGGCGAAGAAAGAGAGGAAGGCCGCGGCGGCGGCAAGTGAAAAACGTGAGGTTGAAGTCCTCCGGGAGCAGATGCAGCAGATGCCGAGGCTGGTCGACGAGAAAGTGCAAGAGAAGATCCGCGAGATGTTTCCCAATTGCTGTGGGAGGGGATCGCTGCTTGGAATGTGGCAGGTCGACGAGGGTCGCTCGTGGTGCCCAACCTCTCCGGCAGCAACTCGATCCAGCACGTGTCGCCGAACATGGTGACGCCCAAGTCCGCCAACGTCGAGATGCACCCGGTCGCTCCGGTGCCCCCTCCTGCCGGCGCCAACACCAACATGCAGCCGGAGGTCGCTCTGGTGACACCTCCCGCCGGCGCCAACATAGAGCCGCAGGTCACAGCGATGCCCCCTCCCACCAAAACTAAGGCGCAACCAACGGTGCTTTGTAAGGCATCTCAGCGGGAGGATGATACAGGTGTCTCGACATTAGATGAGCTCAACGCCATCTCCAAGGTAATGACGCCGGCCAGCACATGCATGCTGATAACATTTCATCTCCTTTGCCTTTGATGACTAGCTAGCGCCATCTCACGATGCTTGTCCTTCCGCAGGACACTCCTTGCACGCTCTTGGATTACGTGGAAGGCGATCTAAAGGATGTTGGCAAGGGCTCAATTATTCAACCAAATAGCCACACGATGCACAACAAGTCGATGGAGGATGACGTGTTCAAGGTCCGGCTGGCTCGGGTGTTGCCGGGGTGCGAAGACATGGACCCCCCAGCCAACCTCAAGGCGTTGATGATCATAAGAACCTTCAAGATTGCTGTGGCTGGGTCTTGACATGGCCAAAGACCCAGATTCGGATTGTGAAGGAACAACAAGTAACTCAGCGGCCAAATGTGCCCTTGCCGCGGCGGCCACAACAACCAGTCACCGCCACCACCTCTCGTCACCAGCAATTGTTGGCCGCTGCTGCACCGTTGCCTCCACATGGCAAGGCCGCCGCTGCGCCGCCGCCTCCACATGGCAAGGCTGTCGCCGCACTGCCGCCTCCACATGGCAAGGCCGCCGTTGCGCCGCCACCGCCCAAGGATGCACCTGGGGACAACATTAACGATGATGATGATGATGATGATGACAACCCAGATAACTGGATCAACACTAGCGTCACGAACTCTTTGTTCATGCCAAACATGGACGAGCCCTACCGCGTTGCCGACGACCCAAATGCTCGTACCAGAACATGCATGCGTCTAGACTTCCATGGTACCCTAGAGGAGACGCCTCCAGATGCGGGTGCCGCTGGTCCTTATAAAGGCACCCAGGGAATCATTTTCAGCCCCACCACACTCCATAAGGCGGCGGATGAGCAGATGGCTGCTAATGTCGAGACGAAGAAGCATCGCAAGAGAACCAAGAAGAAGAATAAGCAGTCTTTTAGCTAGCCGGGTCCGAAGAGGCCCCGGGCTCAGGACGACCCGTTAACACAACCCCCTGAGGGCACCTTGACCAGGGTTCACATAGCTGGTCAACCGATTCTGAGTGAGGAGCTGATCAAAAATGCAAGTGGAGCGATGGCTAACCTGCAGCATGGTATTCTATATCTAGAGGAGTGCCTTCTTAAAGAAGCAAAACCATCGTACCCTGTTTTCACTGTCAATGTTCCAACGGGCGCGGGCTTCGTCGATAATGCCCCCGCGGATATCTTCTTCATATCGTATGACGACATCTTCAACCTTTTCCATGGAAAGCGGATGAACTATAACTTGGTCCGCCTATACGCGCTCCATCGGAAGATGAAGGTCAACGGAGAGAAGACCCCTGGCGTCGCGATAGTGGACCCCTACTTCATGCGTGATAGCCAGTTGGTGAATCCAGTGACGCGGGCCAGCGCAAGGAACTACCTCCAAAATTTCATGGTGGACAACAAGAGTGGAAAAGAGCTTATTTTGCCTTTCTTTCCCGAGTAAGTGCACACACTCGCTCGTCGCCGTAACTTGTCCTTTCTTAGATTTTGGTTGCTCTTTTTCCAACATTGTTTCGTTTCAATTGTTTTGCGCAGAGACAAATACTGCACAATGATCCTCATTCACCGAGTTATTCGCTAGGCACATACTTGGACTCGGGGAGCGAGCAAAAGAAGAAAGACTACACCAACATAAGGAGTCTTCTAGATGATGCTCTCGAGGTATACGCTGAAAATGGAGGCAAATTCAAGAAGGGGGCAGAAAATTTCAGGGATGGCAGACACGTGTTCAAACACGTAATGAAGTTCGCCTGCGTCAAGCAGCCGGATAACAGTGTTAAGGAGGCCTACTACGCCCTCCATCACCTGCGGGCGATCGTCCGAGATGCACACATCATTACGTTGCCATCTACTCTCCGAGCATGGGCCGAAGCTGAGGCAAGAATGGACGATGATGAACTTAAGGACGACTTTTTACGCATCCAGACTCAGATTGCGACCATCGTGCAAGAAGATGTCATCACAAGGCGGCTTATCCTGCAAAAGAGCATTTATTAAGCGCGAGATCGAAGCACGGCTCGAGGCGCAGGGTGACCATAGGACATGGACAACGAAAGACGGCTACAAACCGTTCCTGGCGCCGTGTAAAACAAAGTCTTCATGATGTAGTGTTCCTAGCTAGCTAGCGCTCAGCCGGTTTGTGTATCTCGTGTGTGTGTCATAAACTTTAACTTGCCTTAGCTCGAAACAGTCGTTGTTGGACTTCGTTTACTTATTACCATATGTATGGAACTTAATTGCTTGCCTTAGATCGAAACCTTCTTTTTTGTGGAGATGCATGTGATGAACCTTTTAATTCTTTCTGTTGCATGATATAGTACTTATATGCCTTGTGTATAGAGATGCCGTGCTACGTGGTGTTCAAAGGAAGGGTCCCAGGAGTCTACGACGAGTGGGAGGATTGTCATAAGCAAGTGAACAAGTTCAGTGGCAACATATACAAAGAGTACCCGACGAGAGAGTAGGCGGAAGCTAGGTGGAGGAACCACCTCCTTGGAGAGCAGAGAGACAGGAACCAGATGAAGACCTTGATGATCGTGCTCCCCTTCTTGCTCATCACCGCCATTGCGATTGTACTCTACTCGGTCCTTTAGTAGTTTAGGACTTGGCTAATGATCATGTTGATCAACTTGTTGTAATGTGTAATGTATGAGAAGATGAGATCAATTTGTTCTAGACTTATATAATATTTGGGCACTTGTCACTATGTCGGGTTCTAATTGATGTGATGATGTATAATTTTAGTGGTATTATTATCTCTGTTTTTACACTGTTGTGTATTTGTATAAATACCTGTATATGTACCTGAGAGCCCTGTATTGTGTATACTTGTATGAAACATTAGTGGCGCATATTTTATTCCTCCAGTGGTGCATCTAGTATCAGTGGCGCATTTGGCTATATGCGCCACTAGTAAAATATCAATGGCGCATATCTAAGGTGCGCCGCTGGTGGGCCTATTATCAATGGCGCATATTGTATATGCTCCATTGATATCTAATTATCAGTGGCGCAACACTAGTGGCGCATTACATATGCGCCATTGATAACAAAAAATATGCTCCACTGATAAGCAATTCTCCACTAGTGACGTGGACCGACAGGCACTCACAGCCATCTACTCTGTGATGCCGATGCATGTGAAGCAACACCTGATCTCGAAGAAATCTGCAAAGGAGGTGTGGAATACGCTCAAGACGTTAAATCTTGGGCACGAGCGCGTCTGCGAGGCAAACCTACAAACCTTGCAGAAGAAGTACGAGAATATGGAGATGGGAGGAGATGAGACGCTAGACGCGTTTGCTTCAAGGGTCGCTACACTGGTCAATGGGATTTGCGGACTTGGCGAGAAGCTGGAGGAGATCTCTATCGTGAGGCGTTTCCTCCATGTGGCGCCGCCGCGTTACTCGCCCGTTGTCTCGGCAATCGAGCAATACGTTGATCTCAAGGCTCGATGGATGATCTAGTTGGACGGTTCAAGGCGCACGACGAGCAGATGAAGATCACCTACAGCGATGAGAAAATGGATGAGCGTCTCATGCTTATGGCTCAAGCATTGTTTGCCAAGGATAAGAAGGGCGATAAAGAAGATTATCACCCAGCGAAAAAGTATATCGCAGGGTAAGATGAGGATGAGGCTCCGCCGCGGAGGAAGTTTGACATAAAGAAAATAAGATGTCATAACTGCGGCGAGCTCGGTCACTTCAAGAAGGATTGCACGAAATCGTCGAAGGAGATGGCTCTCATCGCCTAGGAAGGAGATGATGGACCGATGATGCTGATGCTATTCACCCATGTGAAAATTACTAGACAATGGGAACCATACTGGACAATGGGAAAATACTCACTTGTTGAACACTTCACAATGGTTATTTATGAGCAAATCAAAATTAGGGAAGTCACTGAAAAATGTATTCACCCATGTGTTAGGTGGGATTTGCTACAACCATGCATACGTCCCAGGACACTCAACCTTCATTTTCTCCATGTTTGCCTCCCATCTACCCATAGTAGTAGATCTTGCACATGCCCACAGATGGTTCTTCACCGTATCTCCCTTGTGATGTTGTCTCAGATTTTTCCACAAAGTGTCGAACACAAAATCTATGTTCACTATCAGGGAATATCTTCATGACCGCCCTTATCAGGCCCTGCAATGAAAAATGTTAATATTAGTGTCAGACAATTGTATATGATGGTGAAGGCAGAAGTTTTGCATATGTTAATGAATGGACAAAAAATAAAAATGAGCTCACTTTTTACTTGTCACTCATGATAGTGAAGGCGGAAGTGTTGTATATGTTCAAGTCATCTTTGAGTGTTGTAAGAAAGCAACACCAGCTAGAGTAGCATTCCACCTCCACATAAGGAACGACAATAGGATATATTTGATCATTCCCATCTAGTCCAATAGCAGTTAGTAGTTGTCCACCATATTTTGTCTTCACATGTGTACCATCAAGACAAATAATGGGCCTACAGCATTTCAAAAACCCTGCCTTGCAACTATACAGTGCCATGTAACATGTACTAAACACTGCAGGATTATCAATTGTCTTCAGGTAGAAACTACTCCCAGTATTTGTGTATCTAAGTTCCTCTCCATAATCCCATAGGAGTTTGAACTGTTCCTTCTCATCTCTGTGGATTTTCTCCAGCGCCTTGTACTTGGCTTTTGAGAGCTTGAATTTACTTGGTAACATATTGAGCTCTTTCTGAATTGTTTTCCCGAAAGATTTCAGTGACAAATTTTCATTGTTTCTGAATTCTTTAACAAATCTTTTGGCTAGGTATGTATAGGAACATTGCTTAACATTCTAGACCCTCTCACATCTATGCTCCCCCTCAAATTTCTTCACAGCTAACTTCTCTGTCCTACTATCATACGACACAACAAGCTTCCATGGGCACATATCCCCATCAGGACAAACTCCTTCACAAATGGCTTCCAATATGGTTGCATTATTTCTCTTCTTCTTTATCTGCACTCTCTGTTTCATTGCATACTCGTCAACTGCTTGCCTCACTTCTATAATGCTAGAGAATAGCATGCTCAACTTGAAAGTAGGATTCTTCATGTCAGTTTCTGGGTTAAAATTCCTTGTATTGAACTTTATCTTGAACTCATCTTCATTGAGAGGCAATTGCAGATCAAAATCTTCTTCAGCTCCATCAGACCATTCTTCATCTTCAAGCTTCTTCCTAATCAAATGGTCTTCAACATCACTATCAATAGCCCCGTCAAAGTAATTATCATCACCTGCGTCTTCACTTTCATGGAGATCGAAGTCACTATCAAGAATATCTGAATCGGATGCATCGTTATTTGCAGCAGCTGAATCCTCCTTCACATCCCTACTCTTTCTCATTTTGATTGGGGAGATAGGACTAAATTTCTCTGACCACAAACCTATATTACATACATGCAACAAAATTCCTCTTTTTAGAAACCCTAGAACCGGCAGTACAAAAATTACAAAGAGAGATGAACAAAATTGATTGGTGCTTCTTCGATTCCAGCTATCTGGGACAAACAAATCAGCTACTACAAGTGAAATCGGACGAATTTAAGAGCTAACCTTCGTCGGGAGCATGGGCTCTGGGATCATGTCGCTGCGGCGGCCAAGGATTGCGCTCAGGAGCGGGTTCTTCTGGCGACGCGGCCTCCATCTACCTCCAGCACGGCAAAGCCACGGGCGGAGCCTCGTCGTGGTCGACCAATCCGACCGGCGGAGCACGACGGAGCCTCGTCTCCCTTGGAATCGCCTAGCGGATGCCCAGCGATTGAGTTCTGTTCAGGTCGCCTCCTCTTTGTCTTTTTTTTTACGTGGGACAAGGACATAATGTCCAGTTTTCCTCAAAAAGAAAAGGAGATAATGTCCAGCACGTTTTGTTTTATGAGAAAAAAATGAACAGGCCGTTTTGGACAACACGGCAACTGACCTGTAATCACGGCGCCGTCACGGAGTGACCAAAAGTCTCCAACTTGGCAACTTTGTGACATGCGGTTCGTGTTTTGCAAGTTTGTGACCAATGCTTCATTTCTCAGCAAATTCGTAGGCTAAATTGGCGTTTTTCTCTTTATTTATTATCTTTTATTCGACGATGGTGTAAATTGATATCTTCAAGATATTAATATATTACAACAAATAATATAACAAGAATCTATTGAAATTCGTGTACGCACTCATCTCAGGTTTACGTTCTACCGGGAAACACATTTGTCCGGTTATCCTATTTTAGTTCTGAAGCCGCCTCCCTAATGAGCATGAGCGACTCGTTGAAATCATCCAGAAGGTCATGGACGTCTTTAAACTGTGCCTCATCAGCTGCTATGACTAGCTTGATAATGTTGGCGTAACTCTGATAATGTATAGTCAGGGCCTGCAGTACAGGTAAACAAGGGCCTTATAAATATCAAGGACATCCAATTCCAAGAGAAAACGACAGGTACATATTTTGAGCGGAAAATCTGAAAGATAATTAATGAGCTGTATTGGAATGTTGTTAATTGGAACTAACATGTGGATGTCCATAGACGCTGGGGGCAATGTAGACGATGGGGTGACCGTAGCACTAGTGCACACACACACACACCCCCTCTAACACCGGTTTGGAGGGCCCTCTGCCGCAGGGCTCAGCCCCCCCCCCCCCCCTTAACACCGACCGGTTCGTAAAAGGTTCTGTGCCGCGGTAGGAAAAAGAGATAAATCTCTGCCGCGGCAGGAAAACGGCCTAAATCTCTGCCGCGGCAGAGTTCTGCCCCTGCCCCGTTCTGGGCGTATTTCTGCGGCGCGGCGGGCACGGGGAGGGGGAATCGATCGGGAGCGATATACACATACATCGTCATCACGTCCACCACCGTGTGCCACACGAGCGCAAGGAATGACATAACCCATGCTGCTAAAGCGGCCATGGCGCGCCAGGAAAGCGATAGGCGCGGCCGCAACGAGAGGGCAGCGCGACGGCCCGTGGTCGGCAGCGCCGGCAGGGTGGCTTGGTCAGATGCACGTCGTGTGCACGCCATAAATAGCGACATCAACGAGACGCCATCGCCGATGGAGTGGTGCGTGCGGATGACGACTGCGACCACGGCCTCGGAGGTAGGGAAGTCAAGTACATGAAGTTCCCAAAGCGGACGGGAGTGATCCATGGGAAGGGTGGACAGGGAGGACACATAGTCCTCCAATGCCCTGTCAGGGTCAACCGATGTGGCCGTGGTGTCCAGTTCCGGGACGATGACGTGGTCGTTGATGCTCAGCGTGGTCCGGACCCACTTGGGTCTAGGGTCCCCCTGTAGCTCGTTCAGAACCTGCACATATGATATGACTGGACATAGTTAGTTTGGCCTCTAGGTGTCCTGCACCCCGATGGGCTCTGTGAGGGTACCTAACCTACCTGGACGCTGCAGAAGCGCGGGTGGCGAGCGAGGGTGGCCTCTAGCCCGCGGCCAAGGGCGGACAGGTCAACCGGCACCCCGAGACCGAACACGGACACTATGTAGCAGCTGAAGTGCCGCTCCCGGAACAGGCGCCCCGTCGGGCTAACCGGCTCCTCAGCCGCCGTCATTACGCCGCCCCTCTCCGCCGTCTCATCGATCTCCAGCGCCGGCTTGCGCATCGCGCTGCCACGGCGACGATCCATCGCGTGTTTGTTTTGGTTTCACTGGGCTGCTCGTTTTTTGTAGCCATGACACACAGGACGGTACGGGTCGTGGCGGGGCAGCTCGCCACTGCACCATGAGTGGACCTGAGGCGCGCACGCGCGCTTCCCTGCCGTGTGAGTTTTGAGGACAAGTTCCGTGTGGTCGACTTGGGATGGCCGGAGTCTGATTTCACTCGTCTAGTGGTCGTTTTTCTTTGTTAATTTGCAGCTATCCTCACAGGACAGCTCGGATCACCAGTGTTGTGTACGTATGTCCTTCCAATCGAACTGGGCCAGCATCGACGAAAGACCCCTGTCACCCACCGTCACTGGAAATGGACAGGTCAGGCTGGGCGACGGGCTTCTACAATGCACACAGGGCGTCTGCCAAGGCGTTAATATTCGCAAACGGTGACGAAAATGAAATCATCTGCAAAAAATTGACAACCTCACGCATGATTTTTCTCCAGACACGCGAGTTTACGGTTGATCGGGGACCTTAAGAAACGTCTGGACGTGTGAGTTTTCCTATGTTCAGGAACGGTTAGCTTAACTCAATCATCTGATTTTTTTTACTATGCATGAAGTCGTGTTTGTACTGCACATACTGGTAGTAACTAGCAAGGTGACCCTTTTGCGAATGCGAGGTCATCATTGTTAATATGTCAAAGATTTGAAATATTTATTTCTATGATTTGTTTTATCCAGTTACCTCTTTTATTATAAAAATACTTCTACATGCTTTTTGATAATTGTATATTGTTATATAGTAAAAGTGATAAAATTATAACTATGAAACATCCTTTATTGAAAACTTGCTGATATTAAATTTTCTGCTCTAGTGCTGGTCCTTTGGGGTCTTCGCACGACAACTTCATATTTGTCTACTACAATAAACTCTACTACGAGCCCAACTCCGGTGATGGCGTGGCGAGGACGACGGCGCGCCTTCGGCTCATGCTACTGTTTCTAGTCACTGCTAGGTGGTCCATGGAACTATTTGTAATATTTATTACTTTTATTATGATTATGTGTACAACTGTTGATGATTATTAATAAATCGGTAAAATTTTGAAACATAAACTTTATACGCTGAAACTATACAATAAATCAGGTAGTAAATCAGGCTATGTCCATCGACTGATGCAAGCCGGAGCTTCTTTACCGTTTTCATAAAATAACAATATATTGGTCCACACTCAAGAGTGAGCCTAAATACATATCATTTACTACTACATTTCGCTAGTTCGGAAAGAGAAACACCGAGGCATGCTCAGTAGACTCTTACTGTAGATTTTCCATAGCCATATCCGAGGTACAAACTTTAAAATGGATGGGGCACATTATCACTCGGAGTTCTTCAGTCCATCGAATGGTTGTCCTCATCTAACGAGAGGAATGATGAAATACTCCGCATAGAATAGCTGCAGAACCATGTGAGAAAGGAAATAAACAACCGGAAGATATGCAAAGTAAAGGTGGCCAGTATAGCTGAGCCTCTCAATGAATTTGAATGACAACATCGCACATAATCTAAAGATCACGGATTCGATCATGAAGTTGTCAATTACCTTCCAAATGAACATATAAAAGGATGATATTGCAGCTGTGCTTGTCAAGTCAACTGATAGTGCACGCTTCCATAGGATTGCAGCTAGGATTGCATGGGCAGCAACCTGCAAAACCAATATCTTCAATCGATATCACAAATCCATAACGAAAATGTTGTACCAACCATAAGGAAGTCATTGTAATCACCTTATAACTTATTAAAATGATTAAAAACTTGTGTAACGAATAAACAAAACAAAACTTTAGATCAATCATCCTCCTGAGAAACTTGTGCAATAAATCATAAATTTGTCAGAGAACAATAGGTGCCATTATTCATACGATGGCGAAGGGTCAGTTGTCCTAAGAGTAAGAGTCGTCTGGCAGAGACTTGCATTCCTCTTGGAGTTTATTTTTATATTCTAATTGTATTAAACTTGATGGATATGTGTGTTCGATTTTGATCAAAATTATTGTTGGGATTATGATTGCTACTTAAAATAAAAAAAATTCTCTTGTTCTTACAAAAGATACCTGATCAAATATTGAAAATTGCTTTAAGTTCGAAAAAACCTATAAGCCTTATTTTTGTAAAAAGGGGAGTATTGGTTAATTTTAAGTACATAAATAATATAACTATTTAAGAAATCATAAATGTAGCGATCAGGATACTGAATTCCAAAAGATATATACAGTTGCATATTTACACCACGAATAGGAAGAAGAAGCTCCAATCGACATTGCAACAACATATGCCATCTCAAGTAGACCAACACAAATCCAGAAAACCTGTATTGAATTTTTTATCACTCTCAAGATTTCAAATGACAATAGCAACTATTATTTCCTTTGTTATCGCTAACCTTCTTTTGGCCCAGCCGAACACTGAAAGACAGGATTCCAAATATCGGGTCCCCTTCAATATCAGGTATATCCTACGTCAGGTAGCAAATTTCTAAAGTCGAACATTCAAAATATTGTGTGAAGACAATAAATTGTGACCAAAAGGGTGAAGATTTAAGCTTCAAAGATATTTAAAAAAAAGGTAATAAAGTTAATAGTATATTGATAATTTGGTCCATAAGCTAGACATTACCTTGAATAAGGCTATTACAACCGAGAAGAAAGTCATGAAGGCAGTTGCAAATATCAATGGCCTTGAAAAGGCCACCAGTCTTCTGAAAATAAATGTCTAATACATAGATAATCAAGACAACATGAATCAAATGTCAGTTATCATGTTAAACTTTTACAGAAATCAACATGAAAATGCTACTGCAACTTTTACTTATTTTAAAATGTCTATTAGTTTTTGATAAGTCAAACTTTCGTATCTTTGACCCTATTTCTGGGAAAAATAACCAGACCAGTATCATTAGATCACCATGGAATTGTTGTATATTCGTATATTCCGTATTTTATTTATGTATTGTGGTAGGTATGCTATTTCTTTAAATTTAATCAAATATAGAACAATTTGTCATTTGAAAAAAGGACTTATGCAATAAAGGAATTGTGGAAGTATTACAATTGTAAAAACACTGAACATATTCACTTTCCAAAATATTACTTCTTATTACACATATGTCATTAGAAGACTTGCCTGAATGTGTAAAAAAAAATGCAAGTTGAACAATCATTGCACGCACTGCTACTATGCA
Source organism: Avena sativa (assembly GCA_916181665.1). NCBI lineage: Eukaryota > Viridiplantae > Streptophyta > Magnoliopsida > Poales > Poaceae > Avena > Avena sativa. The sequence goes on from OV702287.1 coordinate 580,297,409, forward strand.
GAGTGCTGAAACAATAGCAGATCTCTTCCATCGAAAATATGGCAGCTGCGGAAGACAAACTTGTAACTATTCACTTCTGTTAATTAGGTACTAGAACATATTATTTTTATAGGACACAAAATATGGTGGTATTTAAAAAAAAGGAAGAAAAACATCCGCGTGAGAAAATTAGATTTATGTTTGTTTTAGGGTACTTGAGATGAGCTGTCATTATTCCACTATTATGCAAAATGTGCAAACTGATAATCAGAGATAAAAGAATTCTTACATTGATTGAATAAGCAGTTCCAAGAACAAAGCTAACAAATAGAGCCCATAACAGATGCATTGATCCAACAACGAATCCAACGCCAAAACTCTGCAATGCACACATCACGCTCTCCTCAATTAGTATGACATAACTCTAACCAAAGAGACTAAGTAGACGAACTATAAAAAATATTGCATACTACTGATAAACAGAAATATAATATAGTATTTCAGTAGTATTTTTAATAGAGATCAAAGAATGCAATTATACAATATACCCTTCTAGATTGAAGCACATGGGAAGTGATGTGTACAAGTGTACTGTCTTGCATAGCAACAAGTGTAAAAATATTGAATATGACTAGTAAATTACAATAGAGCCATTTTGGTTAGAAAAACTAATATTGAAGTATGTTTTAAGAAAGTAAGGAACAAGTCATTTACTTTGATATAGCACTTTGGGAAATTCATGATGTAGAAACCAGAAAGAGAGAAAGTCATACTAATTTGCAAATAAAATGAGTTTAATTACCATTGCAGCAAAGGTTGACGCAATTGCAACCCTGACTGCAGGAGAGTATTCCCCAGATGCTAGTGGAAGAGTTGGCTTGTTAACCTGCTAGTCACCAATATTAGCTTTGGGATGATTCGTCACAAAGATTAATTTTTTTCATGGGTGTATATGATATTACAGTGAGTTTTAACTACCTTGTCTATATCAATGTCTGACAATTGATTCAGTCCAACAATATAAATGTTCATGAAAAGCGCGGACACCACTGCCTACACATGGGTGATTTGCAGTCATTTGTCACAATGTATCTTTATATGGAAGAAATGTGCTATTCCAAGTTGTACCTCCAGCAAACCAGTGAGGAATAAAGGAGAAATATCAGGCAAGCTCTCGACAGCTAGTAGGGAAACTGAGAATATGCTCAGTGCCTGCCAAAACAAACAAGAAGTGAATACTAGATACAGTCAGATAAAAAAGAAAAGCAGAACTCAAACATGCTAGTTTCTTTGAGCATGTTATGCTCTGGCAGTTCAGTATGAACCAAATAGGAAGCATGACTTAACTGTTCCTATGACAGTATGTGGCCGAGAAAACCTGTAAAACGCATTCAGAGAAGTTGATATTGGTTTCGACATTGACATTATGGCAGAATCATTTGCTTTAGGTTCAGGCTGCAGTGCTTGCATCGAGGCATTTGAAGAAGTATTGATTGATCGATGTGATATCTCGGGGTAGGAATATTTCCAACCGGAAAATTTCTGACATCGAATCACAGTAGGGCGTCTTTTAATCCGTTGGTTAGACAAGGAAGTCTGTCTCTTTGTGTTTTGCTGGATAGAACAAAATGATGGCAGGCAATGATCTGGAAAAATGTTATTATACATCAAACAGTACACGTAAGCTAAATATTGGCGTATAAATTATGAGATAAATAATCGGTTTCTTACATCTTGGTGAGCTAAAAAAAAGCTACGCAAGAGAACAACGCCAGATGCATCAAATTTCAAGTGACATATATGTACAATTATGCTCCTATTAATCTACGATATGTCTGCTAACTGGAAACGGGTGACGCCCCGAAATCTCCTCCTTGTTTACACTGGCCTTCTGATGAAGTATGTGTGCGGCTCATTCCCATAAAAGACCAACAAAAATCAAGTTTAGCAAGACAAATCCTCTCTCTCAAACAAATTATTAAGAAGGCTACATGGATGTTAGAAAATATTATGTCGCTTAAAACCTTAAGATAGCGCGTTTGCGCCCACTACTTTAATCCACCATGTATAGCACTGCCATCAAGCAAAAAAAAAAACGCCTACCATGACTTTATGCGCTCAGAAGCTACATATGTGTCTAGGAGAAGAAATGAAGAATCAAGAACATCCCTAGCGACCGCACACGAAGTATGGAGAGTGAGGCTGGAACGCTGGCTGAAGCACTCACCTCGCTGCTGAACGCCGACGGAGAGAAGCAACGGCGGCTGGAGGCGCAGCGAATCCATCCTCGCGTGGCGGAAGAGTGTGTGCGGACAAGGCCCATACAAGATATGCAGCGGACAGGGCCAACAGAAGATATGCAGCGGAAAAGGCCAATAGCCGTTTTGTGCTTCCGGAAAGAGACACTGGAGCAACTCCACCAACGACGCGCTGAGGGACGATCCCGCATAGTCGTGTCGCGCGGGGAACCTACTAAACCTGGTTTTCGACTTTTTTTTTTGCGGTATGGTTTTCGACTTTTTTACTGCTACTAGTGTGAAAGCGAATCATAATCAACCCGGATAGGATAGATTAGATGTCTTCATATAATGAGTCATCTCTATGTTGGAATTTTGCCTAAAAGTCGGCCCAGACCATTTATTATATGCCAACAAGTACTGAGGTCCTAGAGGCCTACTTGTCCATTCATGCAAGACAAGTGCTGGGACAAAAGTTTAGTCCCACATTACTAGTTGAGTGAAAGTTGGACCAATTTATAATTTTGCTCTTCCATCACTTGTACGAGGTTGAGAAGATAAGACAAATACACGCGCGCTTCCCCTCTTCGCTCGCCGCGACGTGCCACAACGCGGGTTGCGGAAACCTCGCCGAGCCGAGCTTTATTCTCCAGTCTTTCTTCTTGTATCCCTGTGCTGCCTGTTCACCTCCTCGATGCGTGCCTATGAGAGAGAGGGGTCGTGTCCCAGACACACCAACACTCACCTACTGCCTCCAGTTCCAGAGATCTGAGCGACCACCAAGTTTTTCCCATCCCGGCTTGCCTCCGGAACCCGCTGTTTCGAGTACTGTACGAGAGACGGGCGATATGGTTTTTGGGAACGCTCCACGTGACTACTGGTTTCACACGGACGCGGACGACTATTTCCTAGACGACGACTTCTTCCCCGAGGTCATCCACCTATTCGACGACAACTCCAACATCAAACCCAACGTCAACGCTGGTCCCTCTGGTGGACCCTACGTTACCTTCATATATCTTGTTAATGTCATACTTCATATATTATTTGTAGCAATCTGTTTGGAATTGCTAGTTACCGTTTATCCAATAAATTAGATAACTGTTTCTATTCCTATATTTGTAGTCATGTTTGCTCTACTATTTATTTGGATTAAATATTATGTTAAAGGGTTTTCCATTTTTGTGTCATCGGTTCGTTAGTTGTACTTAGTTTTCCCTAGTCGCCTAGTTTTTTCTCACTTTCCCCTTCCTCTATTCTGAAACCCTCATAGGCGCTCGGACGGGGATACCGTCAGCTCAAAGGCTTGACTGTTACATGCTGACCGATGAGACCGCGTTGGGTCGTGTCGTGCGTTGAGCGTTACGTTATGTTGCCTCGACCGTTACATGCTGACAGGTGGGGTGAGGATACACGGCGGACCAGCCATCCATCTCTCGCTGATTATGGGGAATGTGGTGTGGGACCATGTGGGCGCGTTTGGTGGTTACGTCCGTCCTGTCGCCTAAATTAGAAGTTTTCTTTTTTTGTTTTTACGATTGGCTTTTTAAGAGCATCTTTTCCCCTCTCTCTCGCTAACAGTTGTGTTTTCTTTGCCCAAAAAGTAGCGAATCTAGAACAGCTTCTCTCTTCAGTCATTGTTCCTTTTTGCCCTAGTTTTTCTCCAATCTGGTAGCAAATCTAGAGCAGCAAATCTTACCAGGACCATAAATAAATTCACTAAACAGAGAAGTGTAGATAAAGCAACTAATATATGTTATATTATACGGTACTTAACGAGGTTCGACAATTAGGGTGCTTAGCAGCAGCAGCGGACAAGTTCAACACAGACAAGACAAAAGAAGCTGCTTTACAGCAGCAGCAGCAGCACAAGATCAGTTGGCCCTCATGGCCTTCGCCTCCTCCCTCTGGCACCTCCTCCACTTCTTGCTGCCCGGTCCCTTGACCCTGTGCGCCTTGGGTTTGATCGGGGCATGTGACCCTCCTCGATGGCCACCTTCTGGAGGTTGCGGAGGTGAAGGCAGAGCACCTGGTGCTTGGCTCTGAAGCCGTGGACGTTCATGGACTCGTCGCAGGTCCTCACGTCCTCGGCATGCTTCATGAGGGAGTTGAAGTCGGTGGTGCAGAGCCTCCTGATGGTGTAGAAGGGGCACCTGTACACGTCGTCGGCGAAGAAGTTGTAGTACTGGTCGGACTTCAGCCTCCTCGGCACATGACGAGTATTGGTGTCCTTAGACTCGTTGTCGCTGCAGACGTCGTTGCTATCCTCCCGTTGGAAAAAATAGTAGAATGCAATAAGGACATGATTGAGATACTTTGATTATCGAGATTGGTTATTTGCATAAATTAATCGACTGAGATCCCCTAATTATTCCCCAAATCTCAAACCAAATTGAATACTGATCCCAACTACAAATAGGGGGATTCATCAAAATACGAGATCTAACACAAGAGGATTAGCTATTGTAATAATACGAACAACCGAACCGTAATAACATACGATCTAGCATCCAACGATGGGAATGGGGGAAGAACAAGGGAAGGGGACAAAAACCCTAGTTACCTCCGACCATGGGTCGGCAATGCTGGTGTCGTAGGGGTTCTTCAGGCTTATGTAATCAACCTTCTTGTAGGGTTCACAGCCGAGCGGGATCTGCCTGAGGCCGGTGGGGGCCTCCTCGCCGGCGGCTACATCAGATGCGGGGATGGGGACGGTGGCTGCCTTCGATGTTTGGACGGGGGCTGTACAAGGGCCTCCTCGCCGGCAGCCTCGGAGGCGCTGATGGCCACCGCACCGTTCTTCTCCATCGCCGGTGTGGTTGGGGTTTTCTTGGGGGTTTGCAGAAGGTGATGGGACATTGGAGACGGATGAGTGAGCGAGTGAGTGGTGAGTGAGAGTGAGGAGGCCTCTATTAAAGGAGAAGGGAAGCGATGTTTCGTTACACCACCCTGCACCGCGTAACCGCGTACGCTACTGCATCGTGCACGGCCACACGTGTCAGCTACCGCCCCGTGCACCGCACACGCGTACCTTGAGTCACGTTTTTCCCCTCGTGTCTAACCCTGGCAACTTAGTTGTGCTCAGTTTTACCATCGAGTGTAACACTGGTAGTTTGGTTGTACTCAGTTTCGCCCTCCAGTACTAACACTACTATGTGCAATATACTCAGTTTTACCCTCTAGTGGCTGGTCAACAGAGGTCAATGAATGGGTTTTAGCTAGCTAATTGAGTCATTTTATGCTCAACAAATTCAAAAAGATCAAAACATAGTGGCATCTACCCAGGAAGTCTTATTATGTGAGCTGCCACCATAAGATATGTATATAAATCAAGTTTTAACCTAAATCACCACTTCTCAAATCACCTACTATCTATGAAGGTTCATGGCTACTCAATCCTCTTCCCAAAACATAGTTTGTCTGAATGAGGCAGTAATTTTCAAACTGGTGTATATTTGAATTGCAAATAGTTTGATATATGCCAATATGTATTTCATTGTATAAAAGACGCATTTTCTATTTTTAAATCTCTTTCTATTTTATATTTGAATCCCGTTGTCAGTCTTGCCCTTGGTTTTTAAGTTCTACTCAGTTTTGCCCTTGGTTCTTAAGTTCTACTCAGTTTTCCCCTCTCTTAGTCACAATCTCTCATACATGTGCTCATCTTCGCTGCTACGCTTTGATTGATTGAGATAGTGATGTCTACGCACTTCTATTCTTGTAGAAAGTTGTTGGGCCTCCAAGTGTAGAGGTTTGTAGAACAACAACAAGTTTTCCCTTAAGTGGATCACCCAAGCTTTATCGAACTCAGAGAGGAAGTGGTCAAAGGTATCCCCTCTCAAGCAACCCTGCAATCAAGATACAAGAAGTCTCTTGTGTCCCCAATACACCCAATACACTTGTCAGGTGTATAGGTGCACTAGTTCGGCGAAGAGATAGTGAAATACAAGTGGTATAGATAAAAGACAACGGTGCTAGAAAATACTTTGATGGCGTGGAAGAGACTAAAGGCAAACTGAAATAAAGATGGAAGCAAGCAAACATGTAACAGATCTAGTAGCAAACGGTGTTTCAATGCTTAGAAACATGGCCTAGGGATCATACTTTCACTAGTGAACACTCTCATATAAATATATTCTTCTTTATGATACTACGCTGAACTACTCTCCGTTTGGACACTCTAATCCATGGTAGGGCTATAACAGCACACCTCAAAGTAAGCCTTTCCCATCTAGAAGCCCCACACTGTCACCTTGAGTACTAGATGAGTCCAACAAACACCACAATTTCATAAAGACATCCAACTCCAAATATAACTCATAACAAGTATTTGTAATTTCTAGCCTAAGTGCCACCATGGTGTGCACGCTGTCACTTTCACACACATGGGGAGAGCAGAGATCTATTAAAGCACTTGAGTAGCAAGGTAGATCTACTTGATTACAAAGCTCATGATCACAATTTGATCATGCATAGAGAGAGAGATGAACACATAGCTACCGGTAGAACCCTTAGCCTCGAGGAAGAACTACTCCCTCCTCTTCATGGGAATCAGCAATGGTGATGGAGATGGCGGTGGAGATCGATGGAGATGGCTCCAGGGGCACTTCCCCATCCTGGCAGGGTGCCGGAACAGAGACTTTCTGTCCCCCGAATCTCTCCTTCGGTGGCGGCGGTGCAGCAGAACTTTTTGTGGATTTCTGATTGATGATTTAGGGTTTTGGTATCGGGAGGCTCTTATAGGCGAAGGAGGCAAGGTCGGTGGCTGGCCAGGGGGCCCACACCATGCCCTGGCGCGGCCTGGGCTAGCCCGCGCCAAGGGGTGTGTGGCCGCCCTGTGGCCCCTCTCTGACTCTCCTTCTGGCTCCATGAGTCTTCCGGGAAAATAGTAACTTTGGCTTTTGTCCCGTCCAATTCCGAGAATATTCATTTTCCGACTTCCTGGAAAAAAACAGCAGAAAACAGGCAACTGGCACTGTGGCATCTTGTTAATAGGTTAATCCAAGAAATCATATGAAAAGTACTCCAAAGTTGGAACAAAACACAAGAAAGTAGATAAAACCAAGCATGGAACATCAAAAATTATAGATACATTTGCAATGTATCAGATAGTTGTCACGTGGATCGTGCCCACCAACCGTTGATCCTCTGTGATCTAGCGGACATGATAACCCCTATATCTGTCGGGGGAACCCCTCTATCCATGCAAAATAACGAGTTGCCACCAGTACTTTAACTCTATAAACAAATGAACCTGAATATAATTTGAAGGGATGGTGTTCAAAGGTGTATAATTTGTGCATTACATTCCACTCTATGAAAATGGTAATCTCTCAAGATTTTCTTAGCATAACATTATCACGTATTAAGTGCGATTTCAAAGAGTTCAAAGGTGTATAATTTTCGTATATGCAAGTTTGTGCATTATATTTCACTCCATGGAAATGATAATCTCTCAACATTTTGTTAGCACAACATTATCATGTCCTAAGTGTGATTTTAAAGAGTTAAAAGGTGTATAAACTTCATATATGCAAGTTTATGCATTACATTCCACTCTATGAAAATGGGGGAGAAAATAATAACCTGTCAAAATTTTGTTAGCACATCATTATAACATATTGAGTGTGATTTAAAAGTGTTTAAAGGTGCATAATTTTCGCATATGCAAGTTTGTGCATTACATTCCACTCTATGTAAATGATAATCACTCAAGATTTTCTTAGCACAACATTATCACGTATTAAGTGCGATTTCAAAGAGTTCAAAGGTGTATAATTTTTGTATATGCAAGTTTATGCATTATATTTGACTCCATGGAACTGATAATCTCTTAAGATTTTATTAGCACAACATTATCATTGAAGGAGTTATGCCCTAGAGGAAAATAATAAAAATATTGTTTGATATATCTCCTATATGTTCATAATACGTTTCATGCTATGCTATAACAGTGTTAATATGAAATGTTAATACACGTGTGGTATGTAAACAAATTGTGTCTCTAGTTACCTCTAGCGAACTAGTTCATTGGTCATGAGGATGATATAGAGTTTCGAGATCATGGGCATTTATGCCAATTTACACTGAGGTTGCATCATTAGTTGAACGATGTGATAGACAATCATCTAACAAGTTATATCTTAATGAGATCTAGTTACAATGTTCAGCATTGATGATAAACACAGAAACCTCTCAACTTGAACCTTAGAATGTGAGATAATGAAAATCACCATTCTGGAGGGAGCTTTGATGGCATCAAGCATCATCTCATGACAGGGTGATAAAAAAGGTGCTACTCAGGTTTTCCAAAGGGACGCGTTGAGGAGTACATATCAAGACCAGGATTTCCTGATGCATGTAACGGATAGATACGCGTGGCCATCTCGGTGGCGTTGCATTAACGAAGCTTGCAAGCATGTGACCCGGTCACGGAATTCAACGACATGGAACGAGTAAACAAGTTCATCGGTAACGAGATCGAACTAAGGTATGGAGATACCAAATATCAAGTCTCGGCTGAACTAGGTATCAAGTGGCAAAGGGAACATGAAATGACTATTAACGGTTCGAGCGATAAGATTCTTGGAATGCACGAGGGGCATCATGGGCATCCAGTTCCCGCTGATGATCATTGATGTGAGAGTGATCTCAATCATGTACGGAGTGTTCCTGAACTGAAGGATGACACACTTAAGGGTGGGGACGCTTAGGGATAGATGCGGGATCGAAGGAGAAATAGAGAGAGAAACCAGAATAGTTCCGGATAACATCTGATTTGATCGGAGGGGTTCGGAAGGAGTTCCGGAGTAAAGGAATATGATAATATATGTATTTGAATGTTAATTGGAGAATTAATATTAAATATATATTTTATTTTATTATTAAAGGCTTCCTAATGCTAACGGGCCTCATTGATACATTGCTAAAGTATCCATAATTGTTGATGTTCCATGCTTGGTTTTATCTACTTTCTTATGTTTTGTTCCAACTTTGGAGTATTTTTATACACTTTCTTGGATTAACCTATTAACAAGATGCCATAGTGCCAGTTGCCTGTTTTTTGCTGTTTTTGGTTCCAGGAAAGTCAAAAAATCAACATTCTCGGAATTGGACCGGACAAAAGCCAAAGTCGATATTTTACCAGAAGACTCAAGGAGCCAAAAGACAAGACGGAGAGGGGCCACAAGGTGGCCACACCACCCCTAGGCTCGGATCCCCCTTGGCCGCGCCAGGGCATGGTGTGGGCCCCTTGGCCGCCCACCGACCTTGCCTCTTCGCCTATAAGATGCCTCCTGATGCAAAAACCCTAAATCATCCACCCTCCAGCCACGAAACGTTCCGCAGCGCCACTGCCACCGAAGGGGAAATTCGGGGGACAGAAAGTCTCTATTTCGGCACCCTGCCGGGACGGGGAAGTGCCCCCGGAGCCATCTCCATCGATCTCCACCACCATCTCCATCGCCATTGCTAATTCCCATGATGAGGAGTGATTAGTTCTCTCTCGAGGCTAAGGGTTCTACCGGTAGCTATGTGTTCATCTCTCACTCTATGCGTGATCATATTGTCATCATGAGCTTTGTAATCAAGTAGATCTACCTTGCTACTCAAGTGCTTTAATAGATCTCTGCTCTCCCTGTGTGTGTGAAGTTGACAGTGTGCACACAATGGTGGCACTTAGGCTAGAGATTTCAAATACTTGTTATGGGTTATATTTGGAGTTGGATGTCTCTATGAAATTGTGGTGTTTATTGGAACCATCTAGTACTCAAGGTGACAGTGTGGGGTTATCTAGATGGGAAAAGCGAACTTTGAAGAGTGCTATTATAGCTCTACCATGGATTAGAGTGTCCAACCGAAGAGTAGTTCAGCGTAGTATCATAAAGAGAAGATATTTATATGAGCGTATTCACTAGCGAAAGTCTGATCCCTAGGCATTGTTTCTAAACATTGAAACACCATTTGCAATTAGATCGGTTACATGTTTGCTTGCTTCCATTTTTATTTCAGTTTACCTTTAGTCTTTTCCACGCCATCAAGCTATTTTCTATCACCGTTACCACTTATAATTATCTATACCACTTGTATTTCACTATCTCTTCGCCGAACTAGTGCACATATACACCTGACAAGTGTATTGGGTGTGTTGGGGACACAAGAGACTTCTTGTATCTTGATTGCTGGGTTGCTTGAGAGGGGATACCTTTGACCACTTCCTCCCTGAGTTCGATAAACCTTGGGTGATCCATTTAAGGGAAAACTTGCTACTGTTCTACAAACCTCTGCACTTGGAGGCCCAACAACTGTCTACAAGAATAGAAGTGCGTAGACATCACTCACCTGAAGGGAGGCCCAATAGGGCAAGGAGCCTAATGAGAGGGGCCGACCGGCTGTAGCATCCCAATTGTCTAACAATTGCAATGCTACTAGCCTAGCCTAGATATATGCTACTTCAAATATATATAATTGTTGCATCATCATTATATCATGCTCATGTCATCATGCCACCTTGCATTTGAGCATCATATAAAACCCTTTTCATTTGGTTCTTATCTCATAGGCATTGTTAATTGTATTGCTTCTTGATATTGTATTTGGGTCTTGATATATTGTTTAAATGCCCAAGTTGAGTTGGGGGCATATCTCTTATTAACTCCACCACCCTTTCATTTCACCACCTTATAATTCCACCATCCAACTAAATATGAGCTTGGCACTTATTGGTTTTACCTCTAGCTCATGTGGGTTGGGATGGATCCAACTCTATTCCACATGCTCTCATCTTAGCATCATGTTGTTTTCACAATATTGAAACATGAGAGCCACATGGCCACCTTTGCATGCCTTGTGAGTGGAACCCTTTCTTCTAGCTTCCATATGGTTTATCATGGAATTATGCTCATGTTGGAATAAGTTTGGGACTATTGATCATCTAGTGGCACATACACACTAGCAAGCCCCCAACTATAATCCAATGTGATCATCTCCATATACTCCACTTGGAATTCTTTCAAATTCTTTTGCTTGGGCCTTATTCCACTTTTGGAAATGCATAAGAATAAATGCCATGGACATTTATTTTGTTTTCACAAAATAAAACCTAGCATTAATGGTTATGCATGGGCCATGCAACCATAACCCTTGGCCTTCTTCTTTTGTTTTGTTTTGTTTTGTTTGGTTGGAGCTTGGTTTTAAATTCAACTAGGTGCTCCTTGTTTTGGATCTCTTAGCCCATATTTTAAAAACTACCTCTTTGGTTTGGCTAAGTCAAACCATCTCTAACCCTAATCTCTCTTACCTCTCCCTTTTTCTATCTTACCCTAAACCATACCCTCATCTCTCCTCTCTCTTTACCATCCTCTCTTTAACCCCAAGCCAAACCCTAAACCGAGCTACCCATAATCAAGACCACCTCTCCTCTCTCCTATCTAGATCAACCAAACCCTAACCCTATCTAATCTACCCGAGCCTCTCCTAACCCTAGCTCTACCTGACCCGAGCCCCCTCCTCCTCTCTTTTGCATAAAGGTGGCCACCACCCATGTGCCCCTCCCCTCTCCCTCTTAACCCCTCAACCACCCCAGCTCTCCACCACCTCAGATCCATCCAGGAGGCTCCCAGGTCTTCCTCTACCTTCCCTCTGCCTCCCTTCTTCTTTCCCCTCCCCACCATGATCGCCACCATGCCCCAAAAACCCTAGCCTCGGCCACCTCTCCTTCTAGACGATCTGGGACGCGCCAAGCTGTCCGAGGAACGCCAGGAGCTTCCTCTGCTTCTTCTTTGATGTCTAGAACCGCTGGGAGCTGCAGGACCTCGCCGGAGAAGCCACGCCGCCGCCGTGTCCATGAGCACCAGGAGCACACTGGCCGTCTGCACCATCGCTGATCCCCTGCGTCCCGAGCTCCTTCGCCTACACAGTCGAGCCCCTGGTGAGCCCCGCTACCTCCCAGACATGGTCCCTACTCCCCTCTCGCCGTAGAACGTCGCCGCCCGACGTCTAGCACCCTGCGCGCGCGCGCGTTGCTTCAGTCGCCGCCAGCGTGCGCGTCAGCAGCAGCTGCAGCAGATTCTGCCCGCCCTGTTCCTCGGCCTGCCCCGCGCGCTACAACCCACCCCCGTAGTCGCTCTCTGAACGAAAGACGTAGCCCTTGTTGCCCTCTTCGTCTTTCGTTTTTGGAGCGCCGTGTTTCGTCCAGCGGCGGCGTCGCCATCGTCGCCGGAAGACTGCCGGATCCACCGCCGTCAGCGCCGGATCTGTCAGCACGAGCAGCAGCAGTCGGTGTCGTTTTCCGTTTAGGCCCCTGACGTTTTTCCCGCCTAAACCCGCAACCCCTGCGACCCCACCTACCAGCCTCTGTGTTTACATTGCAAAAGACCCCCCCGGAAAACCCCACCACCATGGACCAGTCCCCCTCCGCACGCCTGGGATCGCCCACGTGTCCAGCACACGTTGGATGCGCCAGCGAGTGGCCCCGTCGAGCCCCGGTCCCGCTAGTCAGTCTCAGTAGCTGGCCTAACCCGCGGTGAGAAAGCCTTCCGCGCACAGTGATGCTGAGTCAGCCCGTGGCCCACATGTCGGTGTCTGTGGCTAGCTAAATCTGTGTATAAAAAGTATTTCCTGGATTTCTGTTTAATTCAAATCTTTTCCAAATTATTTCAAATTCAATTTAAATTCTGTTTTTGAATAACTTTTAAAATACAAATCCAATTTAAACAAATAATATATGTTTTGAATTCAGAAAAATATGAGGAATTCAAATATGCCATCTAAAATATATTTTGGGCACTTTATATTCCAAGTTTATTTAAATTACAATAAAATGCCCTTTTGTCTTAATAAATTAATAACTTTTGTTTTATAAGTCCAAATTTAATAAATAATATGTCTAAAATGATTAGCTCGACGAGACCTTTCTGTTTATGCATCCCATGGTTTGTTTTGAAGCATGCATCATAAAAATATAAAGGGTACAGCAACTAATATGAGTATAAAATGGGCCCAAAACTCAATAAAATGACTTAATCTTGTATCTCACACCTCACCCATGCCATGCTACCTTATTGCCATGCAAATTGTGCATCATTCATCATGGCATGATTGTTTGCTTGATGCATTTATTCATATGCTTGTGCACTTTATTTATGTTGGCCCTTGTTTGTTTGGTTCTTCTTCGAATAGACGCTGAGCAGGGGATATACCAAGAGAACCAGGAGCACCACCCAGATCCATCCCTTGCTTCAACTGAGCTGCCAGGCAAGCACTACCACATGCTTGCATACATATAGTACCTATTGCCTCTATCTTATTCTTGCATCATTGAGTCGCGATTGCATTAATCTGAATCCCAAGTATTGCATAGCCTTTACTTTTAAACCCCACCGAAGCTTGTTCCTCCATCCCATGAGCCATTACTAAAGGAGTTGCTTGAGCCATGCGAGTCGTAGAACAGCATGTGTAGGGTATGTGAGTGTCTGATGGATAACGAGGTACCTAAACAACTTAACCTGAGTAGTAATGGGATAACTAATGAAAGTGGCATCGGTTAGCCATATTCGCTATTTGGTTTTTCAGGCTCACTTGTGTCCCATAAGACCCCGAGTACTTGATTCCTGTTCCAAGAATATTCGCGCTATCCACATCCGGGAGGCTTATGGACCCCCCTGAGCCAGAGCTTGATTCATTCTTATTTCTTGGGGCCACAAACTAGTTTGAGGTTTTATTTACTATCTTGTACTTATGCCATGCTTTACTGCTTTATTTAAATTGTGCGAGGTACTGCACACTGTACTGTCTAGGATTGCGGAGTGTTTTCGCGGTGTCGACAAGCCCAGTCACATTTTCGGGTTCCCAGTCGTTCACAGCCATTGGCGCAAACCTTGAGTCCGTCTCGGAGTCAGCTAGCTCCGATGCGGGTAGCTTAATGGGGTGGCCCCCTGAAATATTTCTGAATCCTGTAATTGCTTTGTCGTGACTGCCTCGTTGGGTTTTGATTTGGTTTTTCCGAGGCATATCGAGTGTGTGTTGCTATTTGTGCACCCCTGCAGGGTAAAACTTTCTGAAAGCCGTGTCCGCGGTTATGGACGACTTGGAGCACAGTTTCTCGATCATAGACAAGCATAACTAAAGTACCGCTTTTAAATTGACTAGACTAGGTACCTGACTAGTAAATAACGCAACACTCATGGAATGGATAATAAAACTGCCAACGGATGGGGGGTTGTTCGTCCGCTTCCTCGTCGGTAAGCGAGGAGGAGGATGGATCTGTTAAGATTACCTTTATAACAATTATAACTGTTGTTATTAATTCACGGACATCCGTCTATCTTTGGTTGGGCGGATGGTTAGCGAGTATCTATAGAATTGCTAGGGTTTATCTTTTGCTGCAATTGCGTCACACCAGGTTGTGTCCCCTTTAGAGGCATAAAGACTTGCTGAGTACCCCTAGGGTCTCACACGATAAATTATTGGTTCAGATGAACAGGTACACTCGCAAGATGGATACTGGGTGGAAGAGACGGACGATGTGGGCAACGATCATTCGGTGTAGAGATTCCGGGAACGGGGATCCGTGAGATCTGTGGGCGGGATCTGCTTATTTATGGGGCATCTTATGCCGATTTGCTTCTTATCCGTACTCGGATTGTGTCTTCCGCTTCCGCTTGATACTCTGTTGATTGATGTATGAGGAGATATCCTAAACTATTATATCTATCTAGGATATTTGGATCTTGCCGTATGGCGTTGCTATATTTCCTTTCCTTTTTAGATGGGATGACTCTGATGTACTGTTGTATGGTGGCTTGCATACATACTCACTTGTGTATGTAGTTGATCCCTTCGCCTGCCGATTACGCCCCCCGTTCTTGTCCCGATGTTTGGAAATGGTTGGGACGGCCGAAAGGTCTACCTGTGAGTGGCATTTGGGCCCCACCGTACTATTTCAACCATTTCCGCTCATCTAGACTTGTAACTAGGAGCGTAATTCGCCGAGGTAGTTACAATTGGTATCAGATCCATCCCGCCCTTCAGGGTCTCAGCCAAATGGTCGTTGTCTGTCTAGCAAATATTTTAGTAGTTATGTATACTAGGGAAAAACAAAACGCGAGAGTAGGACTGCTTCCACTTTTCTTCTTACCCAACCACCACCTTTTCTGGTAAGGAAGTGTAACGTTTTCAATCCTCTTCTTAAAAATTCAAACTAGGATTCACATGTTCTGGGTTTCCGTAGTACCATAGGTTGTGTGTTTGTGTGTGTGTGTGTGTAATTCCTTGTCTATCTGTTGCATCCAACTTGTTATCGCAATCTGCCTTTGGTTATCAACTGTTGGTACATTCCATACCGACAGGCTTTTGTAAACCGGCGTGATCTATCTGACTCCCTGTCAACCGGTGCCATCTTCTTAAGGGCGTTCTTCCTTCTAGCAACTCCACCTTCCGTGCAAAATCACTTATCAGGTAGAGAGGTAGGGTCGCTAATCTTGTTTCGTTATCTGATTTTGCGCATCTATTGGTATTTTAATGCCGAAAAATGCGGAAAAATTTTCTTTGATACATCTGTGTTTCCGCACTCCTTTTCAGTCGTGTGTGAAACATTATCTATCTTCTTTTTATCAGCATGTTCATGCTAACTCATTCTTTTGTCACCGGCGCTTAATCCTGGGGTTTCTTCCATCTTCTTTTCTCTTGGGCTAATTACATAACATGTGTCGATCCGATGCTGGTGATTGTAAATTAGTTCTTGGCATAGCTATATGACACTCATCATGAGTGAAATATGGAAAAATGCTATCAACCGTCACCATCTGGAGGATAAGGTTGTCTCCTGTGATTTTGAGTACACCGTGATCATATCTATGCATATTCCAGTATCTTTGTCAATCCGGAGCTTCTCAAGGCACTACGGCGGTCTATCATCTGTTCATCATGCTGCACATCTTTTTCAACGCCATATCTGCAAAATTCTCTTTGAGACGAGGGAATTGCATCTTTTCGTCTCTGATAGTTTTGCTTAAGGTATGATCTATCATCGGTTCTTATCCAAGATCTCCTTATCTTTGTAACCGGTGATCCGTCTTTTTCCTAGAATCTCGGGGCGAGATTCCTGTTTAGTGGGGGAGAGTTGTAGCATCCCAATTGTCTAACAATTGCAATGCTACTAGCCTAGCCTAGATATATGCTACTTCAAATATATATATTTGTTGCATCATCATTATATCATGCTCATGTCATCATGCCACCTTGCATTTGAGCATCATATAAAACCCTTTTCATTTGGTTCTTATCTCATATGCATTGTTAATTGTATTGCTTCTTGATATTGTATTTGGGTCTTGATATATTGTTTAAATGCCCAAGTTGAGTTGGGGGCATATCTCTTATTAACTCCACCACCCTTTCATTTCACCACCTTATAATTCCACCATCCAACTAAATATGAGCTTGGCACTTATTGGTTTTACCTCTAGCTCATGTGGGTTGGGATGGATCCAACTCTATTCCACATGCTCTCATCTTAGCATCATGTTGTTTTCACAATATTGAAACATGAGAGCCACATGGCCACCTTTGCATGCCTTGTGAGTGGAACCCTTTCTTCTAGCTTCCATATGGTTTATCATGGAATTATGCTCATGTTGGAATAAGTTTGGGACTATTGATCATCTAGTGGCACATACACACTAGCAAGCCCCCAACTATAATCCAATGTGATCATCTCCATATATTCCACTTGGAATTCTTTCAAATTCTTTTGCTTGGGCCTTATTCCACTTTTGGAAATGCATAAGAATAAATGCCATGGACATTTATTTTGTTTTCACAAAATAAAACCTAGCATTAATGGTTATGCATGGGCCATGCAACCATAACCCTTGGCCTTCTTCTTTTGTTTTGTTTTGTTTTGTTTGGTTGGATCTTGGTTTTAAATTCAACTAGGTGCTCCTTGTTTTGGATCTCTTAGACCATATTTTAAAAACTACCTCTATGGTTTGGCTAAGTCAAACCATCTCTAACCCTAATCTCTCTTACCTCTCCCTTTTTGTATCTTACCCTAAACCATACCCTCACCTCTCCTCTCTCTTTACCATCCTCTCTTTAACCCCAAGCCAAACCCTAAACCGAGCTACCCATAATCAAGACCACCTCTCCTCTCTCCTATCTAGATCAACCAAACCCTAACCCTATCTAATCTACCCGAGCCTCTCCTAACCCTAGCTCTACCTGACCCGAGCCCCCTCCTCCTCTCTTTTGCATAAAGGTGGCCACCACCCATGTGCCCCTCCCCTCTCCCTCTTAACCCCTCAACCACCCCAGCTCTCCACCACCTCAGATCCATCCAGGAGGCTCCCAGGTCTTCCTCTACCTTCCCTCTGCCTCCCTTCTTCTTTCCCCTCCCCACCATGATCGCCACCATGCCCCCAAAACCCTAGCCTCGGCCACCTCTCCCTCTAGACGATCTGGGACGCGCCAAGCTGTCCAAGGAACGCCAGGAGCTTCCTCTGCTTCTTCTTCGACGTCTAGAACCGCTGGGAGCTGCAGGACATCGCCGGAGAAGCCACGCCTCCGCCGTGTCCGTGAGCACCAGGAGCACACCGGCCGTCTGCACCATCGCCGATCCCCTGCGTCCCGAGCTCCTTCGCCTACACAGTCGAGCCCCTGGTGAGCCCCGCTACCTCCCAGACATGGTCCCTACTCCCCTCTCGCCGTAGAACGTCGCCGCCCGACGTCGAGCACCCTGCGCGCGCGCGCGTCACCGCAGTCGCCGCCAGCGTGCGCGTTAGCAGCAACTGCAGCAGATTCTGCCCGCCCTGTTCCTCGGCCTGCCCCGCGCGCTACAACCCACCCCCGTAGTCGCTCTCTGAACGAAAGACGTAGCCCTTGTTGCCCTCTTCGTCTTTCGTTTTTGGAGCGCCGTGTTTCGTCCAGCGGTGGCGTCGCCATCGTCGCCGGAAGACTGCCGGATCCACCGCCGTCAGCGCCGGATCTGTCAGCACGAGCAGCAGCAGTCGGTGTCGTTTTCCGTTTAGGCCCCTGACGTTTTTCCCGCCTAAACCCGCAACCCCTGCGACCCCACCTACCAGCCTCTGTGTTTACATTGCAAAAGACCCCCCCGGAAAACCCCACCACCACGGACCAGTCCCCCTCCGCACGCCTGGGATCGCCCACGTGTCCAGCACACGTTGGACGCGCCAGCGAGTGGCCCCGTCGAGCCCCGGTCCCGCTAGTCAGTCTCAGTAGCTGGCCTAACCCGCGGTGAGAAAGCCTTCCGCGCACAGTGATGCTGAGTCAGCCCGTGGCCCACATGTCGGTGTCTGTGGCTAGCTAAATCTGTGTATAAAAAGTATTTCCTGGATTTCTGTTTAATTCAAATCTTTTCCAAATTATTTCAAATTCAATTTAAATTCTGTTTTTGAATAACTTTTAAAATACAAATCCAATTTAAACAAATAATATATGTTTTGAATTCAGAAAAATATGAGGAATTCAAATATGCCATCTAAAATATATTTTGGGCACTTTATATTCCAAGTTTATTTAAATTACAATAAAATGCCCTTTTGTCTTAATAAATTAATAACTTTTGTTTTATAAGTCCAAATTTAATAAATAATATGTCTAAAATGATTAGCTCGACGAGACCTTTCTGTTTATGCATCCCATGGTTTGTTTTGAAGCATGCATAATAAAAATATAAAGGGTACAGCAACTAATATGAGTATAAAATGGGCCCAAAACTCAATAAAATGACTTAATCTTGTATCTCACACCTCACCCATGCCATGCTACCTTATTGCCATGCAAATTGTGCATCATTCATCATGGCATGATTGTTTGCTTGATGCATTTATTCATATGCTTGTGCACTTTATTTATGTTGGCCCTTGTTTGTTTGGTTCTTCTTCGAATAGACGCTGAGCAGGGGATATACCAAGAGAACCAGGAGCACCACCCAGATCATCCCTTGCTTCAACTGAGCTGCCAGGCAAGCACTACCACATGCTTGCATACATATAGTACCTATTGCCTCTATCTTATTCTTGCATCATTGAGTCGCGATTGCATTAATCTGAATCCCAAGTATTGCATAGCCTTTACTTTTAAACCCCACCGAAGCTTGTTCCTCCATCCCATGAGCCATTACTACAGGAGTTGCTTGAGCCATGCGAGTCATAGAACAGCATGTGTAGGGTATGTGAGTGTCTGATGGATAACGAGGTACCTAAACAACTTAACCTGAGTAGTAATGGGATAACTAATGAAAGTGGCATCGGTGAGCCATATTCGCTATTTGGTTTTTCAGGCTCACTTGTGTCCCATAAGACCCTGAGTACTTGATTCCTGTTCCAAGAATATTCGCGCTATCCACATCCGGGAGGCTTATGGACCCCCCTGAGCCAGAGCTTGATTCATTCTTATTTCCTGGGGCCACAAACTAGTTTGAGGTTTTATTTACTATCCTGTACTTATGCCATGCTTTACTGCTTTATTTAAATTGTGCGAGGTACTGCACACTGTACTGTTTAGGATTGCGGAGTGTTTTCGCGGTGTCGACAAGCCCAGTCACATTTTCGGGTTCCCAGTCGTTCACAGCCATTGGCGCAAACCTTGAGTCCTTCTCGGAGTCAGCTAGCTCCGATGCGGGTAGCTTAATGGGGTGGCCCCCTGAAATATTTCTGAATCCTGTAATTGCTTTGTCGTGACTGCCTTGTTGGGTTTTGATTTGGTTTTTCCGAGGCATATCGAGTGTGTGTTGCTATTTGTGCACCCCCGCAGGGTAAAACTTTCTGAAAGCCGTGTCCGCGGTTATGGACGACTTGGAGCACGGTTTCTCGATCATAGACAAGCATAACTAAAGTACCGCTTTTAAATTGACTAGACTAGGTACCTGACTAGTAAATAGCGCAACACTCATGGAATGGATAATAAAACTGCCAACGGATGGGGGGTTGTTCGTCCGCTTCCTCGTCGGTAAGCGAGGAGGAGGATGGATCTGTTAAGATTACCTTTATAACCATTATAACTGTTGTTATTAATTCACGAACATCCGTCTATCTCTGGTTGGGCGGATGGTTAGAGAGTATCTATAGAATTGCTAGGGTTTATCTTTTGCTGCAATTGCGTCACCCCAGGTTGTGTCCCCTTTAGAGGCATAAAGACTTGCTGAGTACCCCTAGGGTCTCACACGATAAATTATTGGTTCAGATGAACAGGTACACTCGCAAGATGGATACTGGGTGGAAGAGACGGACGATGTGGGCAACGATCATTCGGTGTAGAGATTCCGGGAACAGGGATCCGTGAGATCTGTGGGCGGGATCTGCTTATTTATGGGGCATCTTATGCCGATTTGCTTCTTATCCGTACTCGGATTGTGTCTTCCGCTTCCGCTTGATACTCTGTTGATTGTTGTATGAGGAGATATCCTAAACTATTATATCTATCTAGGATATTTGGATCTTGCCGTATGGCGTTGCTATATTTCCTTTCCTTTTTAGATGGGATGACTCTGATGTACTGTTGTATGGTGGCTTGCATACATACTCACTTGTGTATGTAGTTGATCCCTTCGCCTGCCGATTACGCCGCCCGTTCTTGTCCCGCTGTTTGGAAATGGTTGGGACGGCCGAAAGGTCTACCTGTGAGTGGCATTTGGGCCCCACCGTACTATTTCAACCATTTCCGCTCATCCAGACTTGTAACCAGGAGCGTAATTCACCGAGGTAGTTACACCGGCCTTGGCTTGGTGGGCCACCCAAGTGGGGCCCACCTAGGGCCGGCGGCATCCCCTAGGTGGCTGTCGGGTGTGGGGTTTAGTCCCACACTGCCTGGCCCCTGGGTGGTGAACCCCCCTCCTACTATATATAGGGGTGACCCCTCCCCCTTGGAATTCATCTATACCTCTCATTCTCCTTCTCTCATCTCCTTGAGGATTTCTCTGTAATATTGGAGAGAACCTCGGGGTGTGAGTTCTCCACCTTCACACCACCGATCTTCGATCCGCCATCTTCTTCTTCCACTTCTCGGCTAGATCGGAGCCCGGGAGGCGTCGCCTACACCAGACGTGTGACGAACTTTGGAGGCACCACACTTGGGGTGCTGCTCGTCTTCATCAACATACACCTTCTGATGGCTCTAAAATATAGCCATCTACGTCCACATTTAAACTGGATATTATTCATATTTTTTATGAAATATCTCTCTAAACCCTGTCAGTAATGCCTAATGATCAAAGTGGTATGTAATCCTTTCTTTCTATTTTTCCCTACGTGGATAATGGCGTTTGATGATGGAAATCACTACATTAAAGTCAAAGATACGAGATTTCCAACGACCCGAAGAACCCAGGAGTCGTGAAGGGGAGACAAACGCTTCAATGACCAACTATACGGCGGGAATAAAATTCCGGCTGTATAGTTCCAGACTTATAGTTTCCATCAACACCACTAGGTCAAACAAAACAACTTTCGTGAAGGGACCCCTATGTAAAGAGACCTCAGGCGACGAGAAAAGAGCTGCTCTCGAAACCATCAACCACCTCCTGATCTCCATCCACAACACCGAAGAGCCGCCGGAGGAATAGACTTAGATCTAATCTCTCCACCACCATAGCCATATTTCCACCACTTGTAATAGTAGATGTCTTCTTCGATTGGCGATACTGTAAGACTATTTACTATCAGTCTCATGATTTCAACTACAATGTTTATGATCTTTGATCTCATCTCTATGTGTGAGTAATTATCCTTGGGCTAAGTGCTTCGGCCTAGCCCCATAGCTTCTGTGCATGTTATTTATCATAGATGGGATCATGTATTAGTTTGTATGACATGATTATTATTGTATCCTCTCTTTCCTCAATCTAAGGACTTGTCAGGTACCGAAGACCCCGAGGATTGAGCTAGGTATAAGGAGTATGAGTAATGACTAATATGCAGGTTGGGAACCCCAGTGATAGAAGGGATAGTACAGCTGTATGTGCGGGATTTACTTGGGATTAACGGTGACATCACTATGCATATCATTAGTTCTCTTTCTTCTATGGATGATACTAGTAGGTTATTCCTATAAGCGGTTGCAGAGACAATAGCAATTATAGATGCACTGCCAACATATAATTTATCTTGCTCTAACAATTACATGCATACTTTATTTTTATCTTTTATTCCCATTAGATGTTTTGTACAACTACTGGTGAAACCGAATGCCCTAGGCCCTCTCCCTCCATCATCGACAACAACAAAAAGACGCAAACTCTTGGTTCGGTAAAAACACAAAAGGAATTCTAAAACTCCCGAAGGTCTGTTAAAGTAACTTCGCTACACATCTACTTCCTAAGGATCCGATAAACCTAGTTCTACTAGGGAAAAATAGCTATACTACATCTGTAATCCAGATCGAAGGTATCAACCCTTTTTCTGGCGCCGTTTTCGAGGAAGCAATAGCTACCCTGGTGAGGTTAATAGTAGGAACTTTGCTAGTTTTAATTCTTGTTTTTAATTTTGTTAGTTTGCTTTCAGTCTTTATTTGAAAAACCAAAAAAATTAGTTAGTCTTTAAATTCTTGTTTTTATAATTATCATAGGTCTCTGTTTAAGAAAACCCAAAAACATAGGAAATATGGCTAAAAAGAAGCTTGGGGAATTCGTAACTCCCAACAATGATTATTTGTGTACTCCTATTACTCAGCCAGTAATTGCTGCTGATGACTATGAAATTAAGCCCCATTATTTATGTTTGGTTCAACAGAATCATTTTGGAGGCTCTGCTTTTGAGGATGTAGATATGCACTTGAATGCTTTCACTGAAATATGGGATATGATGCACATAAAAGATGTTGACCCCGATGCTATCAAATTGTGCTTATTTCCTTTTTCTCTTAGAGTAAAAGCAAAAGAATGGTTGCTAGCTTTTCCTAGAAATACTATTACATCATGGGTGGAATGTACCTCTTTATTTATGACTAAATTTTTCTACCTGCAAAGACTATGCAACTAAGATCTAATATTACTGGTTTTAGACAGGAAGAGCGTGATCCACCTATGCTTGCATGGGGGAGGATGAAATAATGCTTGAGAAACTGTCCTAGCCATGGGATGGAAGATTGGTTAATCCTCCATTTATTTTATAATGCTCTTAATCTTGTGTCTAAGTCTAGGCTTGATATTGCAGCTAGAGGAACATTTATGGATGAACATATTACCGAAGCAAAGCAGCTGCTAGACAATATGCAACACAACCATGCCCAATGGCATGTGGAAAGATCAAACAAGAAGAAGGTGAACTCTGTCTCACCACAAGAAAATGAGGAACTCAATGCTAAGCTGGATGAGCTCATATTAGCCATTTAAGGTAAGGAAACCCAGGTAAGAGCTATACCAGAAACTAATATTGAAGTAGTAGACTTCATAGATCGTAATGATTATAACCCTAATTGGAAGAAAAATTATAATTATAATTTTCAAAAACAATATTCTAGTCTTGCAGGTAACTCTAATAATAATATGGGATCTAGTAATGGTAGTCTCCAAGAAACACTTAAATCTTTCATAGACTCACAAAATGAGCAAAACTATATTCTTGTTAAAATAACGGAGAACCATGATTCTATGCTTGGTAAATTATCTAACCAAGATGTAAGTTTGAGAAATGATTTCCAGGCCCTCCAAGAAAGAACGAGGATTGTTGAGGCACTGCTAGGTAAGATAACGAGAGTCAAACTCTCATTCTAGCTAAATTTGCAGGTAAAGCTGAGCCCAATCCTGTTGAAGACCTCAAGATGATGAGAATCCAAAGAGAGGAGCCTAAAGAACTTGATCATAGTAATGGTCCTTCACCAAGTTACACCGTTGAAGATATTGTAAAAAGGATCAACATTAAGATTCCGGTAAGTAAAGAAAATGATGAAGCTATGTATCAACACTTCGTTAATCAGGTAGCAATAATGGTGCATGAGCTTGAAGAATAATTTAAGAAGATTGCTGAAAAATTACCTATTAATCTTGATGATATATTTGAGCCTACTATTAAGATTAAAATTGGGACTAATGATATAGCTGCTGACGAGGGTTGAACTCATCAATGCCTATTGTTATGGACTTGGGTTTTGGACAAGGAGGGAGCACTGGAGGCATCAATCGGCTAGCAAACAAGCACACAGGGATGCAAGGTTTACCTAGGTTCAGGCCTCGTAGAGGTTCCTACTCCTGCTTGTCTGCTCTTGGAAGTATCGAGGGAGTCGAAAGTTATAGGGGTGCGCAGATGCAATCTGGCGATGGTTGTGGAAACTAGGGTTGTGATTGTCCTCCTCGCCGCCCCCTCCTAGCCTTAATATAGATAGGCTAGGTCTCTGGTAGCAGGTCAAGTCGGTTACAAGTTAGGGTTTGTCCCTTTTAAACTTTCTATCTTAAACTTGTCTTGTGCCACAAGCAGTCGGAGTCTCCGTGGGTTACTCGAATTCTTGATTGGGTCCTGGTAACGCCATGTGATTCTACCAGATCAGGCCATATATACCAAACTCGAGTACCTGTAAGGCATGCCCATGTCAGTAGCCCCCGAGTGTCCGGTTGTATCGCAGATTCGAGCGGAGACTTATGAAGTCTTTCGAGTGCATATCTGAGCATATTTTCGAGTGCTTTGATTGTATCATAGGGATTGTTGATATAAGTGTCTGATTTATCTGATGTATCGGGATCAGTTAACTGCCTTAGGGAAAAACAACGCAATCTACTCAAACTCGAGTCCCCGGACTCGAATTCGGAAAAGTGCTGGTGTAATTCGACTCAGGCCGTGGAGCTCTTACAGGAATCAAATCCCAGTGTGTAAGTGTGAGCACTCGACGCATCTGTCAAAGCTTATTCATCGTACCTGCATGTACGGATTTATTTCTGGTAGAGCGCAGCAGATGTGTTGCTAGGCCTTATTCAGGTCTTATCTTGATGCTGTAAGTGCGACATCCGAATTTTGTCATCACGGAGATAATTCGAGTGACCCAGGAGACGCAGTCTCTTTGTGGGGAAAATATAAGGCGGATGATATGTCCAAACCGTATCTACTTGGAAAAATTGGGAAGCCTTTCAAATTACTTACTTGGACAAATTTGGAAGCCTTTCAAATTATTTAAAACCTTTTCTTGTTGAGTCTCCACACATTCTCCGAGCACTTTCTTGAGAGCATAGTTTTCATTCTTTGTGCTTGTCTCATTGCTTTATTATTTGTGTTATGACTTTGATGATTGTATCTTTGATATCTTTACTTCTAGTCATCACTTGAATTTTAGAGGTGCCTTAACATTCATAATCCAAGGCAAGCGAGATACCACTCTATCATACCTTTTTATGAGCATTGTAATATTGCTTATGTTTATGCTTCATGCTACTTATTATTTTTGAGTTGGAATCTCTTCATAGCTTGCAATGCCTATTGAGTAAACTTAGTTGCATACTCTTTATTATGAACTGTCTAAGTAGTTGATCACATGCTAAGAAATTTACATCATATGAAGCAAATGTGTTCGTGAAATTTCTTTTATCGCACTCAGTTTTCAACTGAATTGCTTAAGGACAAGCAATAAGCTAAGCTTGGGGGGAGTTGATACGTCCAAAACGTATCTACTTTCCTGAACACTTTTGCTATTGTTTCTCCTCTAAACTTGTGTGATTTGGATGCAACTAACATGGACTGATGCTGTTTTCAGCAGAATTGCCTTGGTGTCTACTTTTCATGCAGAAAATCAACTATCAGGAAAAATCCCGGAAAATATGCCAAAAATCCTATTTCACCCGAAGACTCTAGGAGCCAGAATACGAGACGGAGAAGAGCCAGGGGGTGGCCACATCACCTGGTGGCGCGGGCCAGGCCAGGCCGCACCAGGGTGTGGTGTGGGCCCCCTAGGCACCCCCTCTTTCTCCCTCTTTGCCTATAATAAGCCTTTTGACCTAAAAACTCCGGGGGGTTCGCTGTTTTTCCAGAAGGAGTTCCGCTCCGCCGCCACCACCAGATTCCACGAAATAGCACCAGAAACTCCGTTCTGGCACCCTGCCAGGACGGGGAATTGGAGGAGATCATCGCCATCATCATCACCATCGCTTCTCCATCGACCATCCATGCTTCCCCATATATGAGTGAGTAATCCCCCGCTATAGGCTATGGGGATGGTAGGTTTCCACCATGTTAGCATGGATTAGACTAGCGGCCCAGGCGTTTCTCTAAGACACATACATAACTCCATGGACTTACAAGCTCTCCTTTTATTTCACACTGACGACATCCGCAAACAAAAGAGCAAGGTATCAACTAGGTATATAGTTACAAGTGTTGAAAGCGTTCCCCGTGATGGCACGGTTCTGCTAATCCCCAGCCTATAATTTGCAAGCATATAACTTTCATGGAGAGTTCACAATGGTTCAGGTTTATTAAGTGCAGGAAATAAAGTGTGCCATCAAGTTCGTGAGAGCTTTACTAACTAATTTTCTCATAACAAGCAAACATTTTATTCGGAAGAAAACAAAGCATATTGAATGTGCACGGAAGTAGCAAATGATGCTAATAGGTAGGTATGGTGGACACTTTGGAAATATTTGGTTTAGGGAGTTCGAAACTTGAGTAAAACACTCAGTGGAAGTGAAGGCTAGCAATAGTAAGGGAGCGACAAACGAGAGAGCGATAGCTGTTATTATCATGCTTGCAACAAAACAAGACTACTCATGGCATGAAAGTGATTCAAGATCCTCAAGGAAAAATAATTTATCGAGGCTCAACTGATTATTACAGTCATGTATGCATGCGTGAGCATGTGCCAAGTCTCAAATGAAACATTCAGAGGAGGATACCACGGTGTCATACCAATTTATGAATAGAGCAATGCAAGCAAACATTCATAAGACGTGCTACAAACTATTAGCGAGCTGGAGCTAATCATAAGAAACCAAGAACTAGTAAGCATCCAAAGATAACATACACCCTACATGAACAGACTAAGCATGCTCACAGTGATGAGTATATGTACAAAAATGAAAACAAATAGAGTTCGTTACCAGCCTCTTACCACGCCTCAAGTTGTCATTAATCCTCATTATTGCTCTTCACTTGTGTGGCTTGAATAATAATATGAGACCAATATTCCACTCAGGACTGCTAAACCCTGTAGCAAACTCACAAAACCAAAGAAGAACGGCAAATATTTTTGGTGTTTTCGATTTTTAAACAAGAACCAAAAGGGAAAAACAAGCAAAGCAAATTCTTTTTGGGTTTTTCGAATAGTTCAAACAACACAAAAAGGGAAAAACAAACCAAGGAAAAAAGAAGAAGCAAACCAAAGAGAAACAACATAAATATTTTTGGTCTTTTTGTGTTTTATAAAGCAAAAGCAAAAGAAAAACGAAAACTAAAAAGAGAACGAAAACATGAATACACAAAGTACCGACGCAACATGATATGGAGATGAGTGCGGTGTCGGTGTACCTCCCCCCAAGCTTAGGATTTTGGCCTAAGTGGGTATCACACTACTAGGAAATAACCCATCTATTGCGCATGGAAATGGGAGTTCTGTGGCGCATATCTTAGTCGCCACTGATACCTCGCCATTGATAACAAACTTCAGTGGCGCATTTCAAAATGCGTCACAGAAGTCTCAAACTTCAGTGGCGCATATGACCAATATGCGCCACATAAGTTTTTTTCAAAATTCAAAAAAAAAAGACAGGCCAGATCTCAAACTTCAGTGGCGCATATGGCCAATATGCGCCACAGAAGTTTTTTTCAAATTTCAAACAAAAAAGCCGGGCCAGATCTGGCCGGAGGTGGGGGGGGGGTCACCGGAGGTGGATCAGATGTGATGGCCGGAGGAGAAGGAGGCCGTCGGAGGTGGTCAGAGTAGTAGGAGGAGGAGGCCGCCGCCGGAGGTGGAGGAAGCGCTCGCCGGAGATGGTTGGAGGAGGCCGCCAGAGATGGTGGAGGAGGAGGAGGAAGTCGCCGGTGGTGTTGGAGGTCGCCGGAGGAGGAGGTCACCGAGGTAGCCATGGCCGGAGGTGAATGTCGCCGGAGAGTGGAGGAGAAGGAGAGAAGTATGGAGGGGAGGAATAGTGGAGGGAGAAGTGGAGGAGAAGGGGAGAAGTATGGAGGGGAGGAGAAGTGTAGGGAGAAGTATGGAGGGGGAGTAGAAGTGGAGGAGAAGGGGAGAATATAAGGATAAGGCGCGCCGGCGGGATTCAAATTTCGAATCCCACCCAAGACTTCTGTGGTGCATATGGGGGAAATGCGCCACAGAAGTTTCTCCCCCTTTTTTATTTTTTTGCAGGAAAAAATCTTCTGTCTGCCATAACTTTTCACTCTTTTGGAATTTGGGGAATCTACAAAATCTTTCAACGGCTTCTAGCGCTTGAAATCAAGTAGAAAATTTCGAGACGATCATTTTGATAGGTTAAAGATTTTTTTTCGACATAGCATGCAAAAGTTATAGCCGTTTTACCGTGCCATGACCTATTTTTGCAAAATACATCGAAATTCATGTGTTTCAATTTTGTCTAGATCTATACCCTAAAATCTAACTACAACTTAAAGGAATTATTATTTTGAAGTTTCTATCATTTTTGTTTATTTTTTACAAAACTGAAAAGGCGATCCACAGGGGGGGATCTGTTTTTCCCTCCTGTTTGCTTGTTCTGTGGCGCATACACCTATATGCGCCACAGAAACATCACTTTCTGTGGCGTATATGGACATATGCACCACAGAAGTTTCTTCCCCTTTTTTTGCTGCTTGGTCCCATCAACCTTCTGTGGCGCATACGTCTATATGCGTCATAGAAGTTTGACACTTCAGTGGCGCACACAAAAATATGCGCCACAGAAATATGGACTTATGTGGCGCATATTGGTTTTGTGCGCCACTGAAGTGCCAAACTTCTGTGGCGCATGTTTTCTAGTGCACCACTGATATATATCTGTGGCGCATATTTTCACATATGCGCCACTAAATATCTTGTCTATCTATAGGATGTTTCCTAGTAGTGTCAATCCCAAGCTGGCCAGGATGAAGTGTCACCCTGGTACGACGAAGAGGTCCCCTCATCCTGGTGCGAGCTCAAGTACATCCCTCCATAATGTGCGGAGTAATCATAGGAGAGCACATCCTCCTGGTGCTGCTCGTGGAAACCCAGCTAGTGAAGCTGCTCGTCCACCTCCTCCTTAGAGCGCGACCACGGTCTCCTGTGAACACTAAACAAAGCAGGCTGTGGCAAAAGGATCTCCCTTTCATCCCCGTCAGTGAAAAGCATCCTATATACTAGACTGTTCAAATCAGAAGTAGCAGTGACAAAGTGATGAGTTTTCATAGCAACAAGGTCAAGCCTCTGTGGTGCCAGCATAGCATCATAGGGATCCATTGAAAGACCTAATGCATTAACTATACGCGAGGCAATGATGCCCCCATAGATAGGCCCCCTAGTAGCTAGGCGGCGAGCAATAAGCGAGCCAAGATTGTACCGAGTATCATTGTTAAGCGCAGCAGCAAGGAATGCTAAATGATAGTTGGATATATTACTTGTGTTCTCCCTACCAAGTACACTAGTAGCAAGATAATATGCAAAGTATCTAAGAGCAGGGAGTTGGATATTTCTTATCTTTCCGCGCTGCGCCACGTGGTCATCATCATTGGTCACCCCTCGGTAAAGCTCCAACAAATCAGCGGGTCGCCCTTGGATTTTCTTCACGGTCCCTATCATGCGTACACCTACAATACTGCAAAATCTCTCCAAAGGCAAGGTGAAGGGCAGATTATAGATTTTAAAAGAGACAGTCGACTGATAGGATGTGTTAGTAAACGTGAAGCTCTCAACAAAAGTTTTGGTGAGCATAACATATTGCGCACTCTCATCTTGCATATATAAGGTCAAACCAACCCTCTCAATCAGTAGCAAGAAATCATCAAGAATACCTGCAGCTTGTAAGAAAGTAAAACAAGGAAAAGAGGGTGAGCATCCCCGTCATCCCTTTCACTACCAATACGAGTTGTAATGAGATCTTCGTTGTATGATGGCCTAGCTTGAGAGGCTGTTCTTGAGGGCCTCGACCTCCTAGGTGCATCACTCTCAAATATCTCTCCAAAAGTATGGTTGTTCATGCTTGGTATTCTGAAATTTAAACACCTATTAAACAAGTGATTGCAAAGTAAATATAATGAAGGACTCTACTCACAGGGACTTGCAAGAGGCCTAAACATGCATCAAAACAATATCTCTAAGCATCGAACAAGCTTACAAGCTCTCATAACCAGTCACCTACAGCAGCAAAATACTGAATATATAATCCACTAAACACAAATCTACTTGGACAAGGGGGGGAGTCACATACCAGGGAACAAATGCTCCAAATTTCAGCAAGAAAGATGGGCTGAGCAAGGAGATCGAAAAAATCGAGAGGAAGCACAGCAAGAACGTGATTTTGAGCAATGAACTGGAGCTTACTCGGGAGAGAGAAGAAAGTGGCAGGTGAGAGAGTTAGTGGGGGCCAAGGGTGGCCCACACCAGGGCATGGCGCCACTCAAGGCTGGCCGCGCAACCATGTGGTGTGCCTGCCTGGTGGGCCCCCCTAGTACCTCCCAGGTACTCCTCTGCCCCTTTTTCCTCGTAAAAATTTAATATGAATTTTCTGGAATTTTTCGAGACACTTTATTTTTGGGCATTTTTTAGAAATAGAAGAATGATTTTTCTGACAGACAGATTTTTTCTTTTGGAAACATGATGCAAGGACAATACAAGGCTAGAACTACAGAAGTTCTAAGACACTCTAACATGCAAGCAACTAACAACAAAAAGAAAACTAAACGAAAGCAAAAACTAAAATGCCAAAACAATTGCATATGAGACAAAACTTTGTATTCCACTAATGATTATGTTACCTCAACCTTGATAGCAATGGTCCCAATCATAATAGTTTCAAAATTTTCTCTTGGTATGGGACAATATATTTCTCCAACTTGAATGCCTTCAACATGTTCAATTGAATTCAAACCATAAGTCCTTTCAATCTTCTTGGGGAAATAGACAGTATGTTCCTTGTCATTAACATTGAAGGTCACCTTTCCTTGATTACAATTAATAACAGCTCCTGTAGTATTAAGAAAAGGTCTCCCAAGAATAATAGACATATTATCATCTTCAGGCATTTCAAGCACAACAAAATCAGTTAATATCAAGCAATTATGAGCCACCTGAACAGGTACATCCTCACATATACCCACAGGAATAGTGGTAGATTTCTCAGCCATTTGCAAAGATATATCAGTTGGTATTAATTTTTCAAGTTGAAGCCTCTTATAGAGAGAGAAAGGCATAACACTAACTCCAGCTCCCAAATCACACAAAGCAGTTCTAACATAACTGTTCTTAATAGAGCAAGGGATAGTTGGAATCCCTGGGTCTCCAAGTTTCTTAGGAACTTTACCATTAAAGGAATAATTAGCAAGCAAAGTAGACATTTCTTCATTAGGGATCTTCCTTTTATTCGAGACAATATCCTTCATATACTTTGAGTAAGGAGGCAATTTAAAAGCATCAGTCAAAGGAATTTGCCAGAATAAAGGTTTCATCCACTCACAAAACTTATTATAATGTTCATCTTCCTTTGACTAGTGTTTCTTATCAGGGAAAGACATAGGTTTTTGGACCCAAGGCTCTCTTTCACTACCATGTTTCTTAGCAATGAAATCTTCTTTGGTGTATTTAGTATTCTTAGTGTGGTTTTCAGGTTCTTCTTCAACTTTTTCTTCACTAGAAACTTCATTTTCTTCATTACCACTTTCAGTTTCAGCATCAGAGATAGATATACTATTAGGATCTATAACAGGTTCAGAGGGTTCTACAACAGTATATGTTTCTTCTTCCTTTTCTTACGAGTAGAACCACTATTTTCAGCTTATTGAGAATCCTGCTCAGATGCCCCTCAGGATATAGAGGATCCTGGGTAGCAGCTCTACTTCTAGTTCTAATTTCATAAGCATGTTTTTCTTTGGTATCATTTACTAGCAAGTCGTTTTGCACTTTAACGAGTTGATCTATTTGAGTTTGAACCATTTGAAAGTGTTTGACAATCATTTTAACATCATTAGAGGTTCTTTCCACAATATCTTTCAACTCAACAATAGCTCTAGTGTTTTCCATTAGATGATTTTGCACCCTTTTATTAAAATTATCTTGGTTAACAATAAAGATATCGAATTCTTCTAAGCATTGATTAGGAGGTTTAGAGTAAGGGATATCACCTTCATCAAAGTGTTGGAGAGAGTGTACCTCGATAGTGGATGAGTAAGGGATAGGCTTACATAATTCTTCTATAGGAGGTAAGTTCTTGACATCTGCAGCTTTAATTCCCTTCTCCTTAAGACATTTCTTAGCTTCCTTCATCACTTCATCATTTAATTCAATAACTCCCCTCTTCTTTGATGTTGGAATAGGCACCGGAATAGATGGTTCAGGTATAATTACTTCAGGTATAGCTTGTTTAGGAGGAGTCCAGTCTTCATAGTTCTTACTTATTTTAGCCATTAATTCCTCAGCTTCCTTAGGGGTCCTATTCCTGAAAACACAATCAGCACAACTATCTAGGTATGTCCTAGATTCCTTAGTTAGTCCATTATAAAATATATCAAGAAGCTCATTCTTAGGTAATGGACTTCCAGCTTGTGCATGAATCAAAGCACAAAACCTTGCCCAAGATTCGGGCAATACCTCTTTTTCTCCCTGTTTAAAATCAAAAAGTTCCTGCAAAATGGCATGTCTAGCACTAGGAGGAAAATATTTCTACAGGAAAGTACTAATCAAGCACTCAGGGCTTTCAATAGATCCAGAAGGTAAATTACTAAACCAAGTTTTAGCTTCTCCTTTTAGTGAAAAGGGGAAAATCTTAGCAACAAAGTAAGTACGCATCTTAACATCATCAGAAAACAAGCCACTCATGGTAGAAAGTTCATTCATATGTGCTATCGCACTTTCATTCTTAGTCCCGCAAAAAGGTTCTTTCTCAACAATAGCTATGTAAGATAGATCGAGAGAGAAATCATAATCTTCATCTAGAATGTTTATGGGAGAAGCAACAAACTTAGCGACAGGAGACAATTTGGGTCTAATAGTACGCTTCTCAAGGAGACTCTTAGCAGTGCTCCTATCATGGGTGTTTTTTACATTCTTTAATAAATTCATCGGTCATCTCAACATAACCATCTTCAGTATCATAACTCTCACTAGACTCAGGTGAGCTAACAAGTGTGGTAGTGTCTTCATTAGGAGTTTCGGTATTTCTAGCTATAGTTCTAGCAATCGTAGCATCTAGGAAAGGACCTAATGAACCACTCTTATCAAGCATAGTAGAAGCATCATCATAAGCATCAGAAGTTTCAGATTCAGCAGTAGTAGCAGTGTGTGTAGCATGTGTATGTGGCGGTGTAAGGAACTTACTCATAACAGGCGGTGTTTAGAATCGTACCTCTTCTTGTAGTGGTAAAATAGGAACCTTGCCATCACGAGACTTACCCATGATGGATGGATAGAAGTGAACAATAGAGAATCCAAGTGAACTTGATAAATAAAGCTATGCTCCCCGGCAACGGCGCTAGAAAATAGTCTTGATGACCCACAATTATAGGTGGTGTATCGCAGTATTTTCGAGGGAAGTGAAACCCAATTTATTGATTCGACACAAGGGGAGCCAAAGAATATTTATAAGCCTTAACAACTGAGTTGTCAATTCAGCTGCACCTGGAAACAATCTTGCTCACAGCAGTTTATTAGTAGCAACAGTTTTGTAGTAGGAATAGTAAAGTAGCAGTAGTAGTAAAGCAAAGACAGTAGTAACAAAAGCAGTAAACAGTGGGATTCGAGTGTGGTAGGCATAGGGATGGATGGACGGGCATTGCATGGACAAGACAATTCACATAGCAGTCAGAACATAGGGCAATTGCAGATAAATAAGACAAAGAATCCAAGTACTAGATAATCCTAGGCATGTGTTCCATATATAGTCATACGTGCTCGCAATGAGAACTTGCACAACATCTTTTGTCCTGCCAGCCCGTTTGCAGCAGGGCCTCAAGGGAACTACTGGCAATTAAGGTGCTCCTTTTAATAGAGCACCAGAGCAAAGCATTAACACTCTGTGAACACATGTGATCCTCACATCAAAGCCATTCCCTCTGGTTATCCCGATTTCTGTCACTTCGGGGCTATTGGTTCCAGACAACAACGTGTGTATACAACTTGTAGATAAGACCAAAAACAATACTATCATAATGAATCAATAACATGTTCAGATCTGAAATCATGGCACTCGGGCCCTAGTGATAAGCATTAAGCATAACAAGTTGCACCAAAGTCATAAAGCACTAATAAAAGATACTAGGCACCATGCCCTAACAATCTGATGCCATTACATGAACGATCTCATCCAATCCCTACCATCCCCATGGCCTATAGCGGGGGATTACTCACTCATAGATGGGGGAAACATGGATGGTCGATGGAGAAGCGATGGTGAGGATGATGGCGATGATCTCCTCCAATTCCCCGTCTCGACAGGGTGCCAGAGCGGAGTTTCTAGTGCTGTTTCATGGAATCTGCTGGTGGCGGCGGAGCGGAACTCCTTCTAGAAAAACGTCGAAACCCCCGAAGTTTTTAGGTAAGAAGGCTCCTTATAGGCAAAGAGAGAGGCCGAGGGGGTACCTGGGGGCCCACACCACCCCCTGGTGCGGCCTGGCCTGGCCCGTGCCACCAGGTGGTGAGGCCACCCCCTGGCTCTTCTCCGTCTCGTATTCTGGCTCCTGGAGTCTTGGGGGGAAATAGGATTTTTGGCATATTTTCTGGGATTTTTCCTGATAGTTGATTTTTTGCACAAAAAGTAGACACCAAGGCAATTCTGCTGAAAAGAGCGTCAGTCCGCATTACTTGTATCCAAATCACACAAGTATATAGGAGAAACAATAGCAACAGTGTTCGGGAAAGTAGATACGTTTTGGACGTATCATCGATCCTCGTGACACCACTAACAAAGATTCTTGTTCCATCTTGAAATCGGCGACACCAACAACAAGGGGTCGCTACTCGCGTTCGTTGAGAGAACACTCCGGAGAAACAAAGGATAAAGTTAAAGGTGTCAAAACATAAGGTCACCTCTAACTTTCGTGAAAGGAGAAAAGTTGCATTGATCCTCCAATCCAATATACAAAAGCGAATGATAAGAGTAGTCGGATGGGGATCAGTCAATCACGCACCCAAAACATTACTCTACACATGAATAGGAGAATATGCAACCCACTCTCGAATTCAGATAGAAGATCTGGACGAGCGATGTTCAGTAACAAAGGAGTGATGCAGGCTCTTCATAGATGACATCATCATGTTGGAAAACGCCGGAAGATACAAAGGAAATCGTATGAAAAGACACAATATTAGGTTTCGTGATGGTTCCATTGGCATGAGCAACACATGTTCAAGGTATACTTCAACTTCACCAATGCTCATCCTTCTCATATGTTTTTCAATGATACGGATATCCGTCAAGGGGCACATACAGATAAAGAGTTCAAGGCCAAAAGATTGGATAAAGGGGTACAACAAACGAGATGCAAATGATGATTGTAGCTCCACCGTTGTAAAAGGGCAGAAGCGAAACCCTGTAGGTATGATAGAAACCCAACCACGAGAAATCATGGACTCGAAGAAAATATAAGAGAGCAGATTCAAAACACGCTGATGTAAGAGGAGAATAGCATAGGGGTAAGGAGTAAAATCAGACCTAATCAGATCTATCACACCGATTTTGCAAAATGGTTTTGACACTCTACAACGTCTGTTATCTAGGTTATTCTACAGGCTGGAGCAGTGGGGTATCGCAACTGCTAAGCTCTGATACCACTTTGTAACACCCTCGAATCGGCCCTATGCAAGTTTTAGCGATTCCCAGCAATAGCATATATTGTCCACCGGTGCCTCTTTCATTAGTTATCCCAGCAATTTAATATCAAGTTGTAATTAAAGTCATGATCATCTCCACCATTAAGCATCTCCACCATTAAGCATGTGTCAACCTTCCAACAACAGTGGAACAACAACGACGTGAAGCAGCACCTGAGCAAGCAACTACGACTCGCAAGGCCGACTATCTATCAAACAACAGGCAATAGGATGTGTCCAAGGCAATATAGAGGTTGCAGGGAATATAAATGGTGCACGAAAACTAAAGCATCACAACAAGGATAGCAATAGATCAACAGGAGGAAGTAAAGACTATAAATGCAAAATAGGTAGAAAGGGGAAGATTGCTCGCCTGGGAAAAAATGTTGAAGATACATTATCCGAATAACTTGTTGATACTCGCATCCACTCTACGGCCTAATCCGTGAAGAAGTAAAGCACTAGAAGAAACACCGGATACACTATTTAATCCTACG
Organism: Avena sativa; assembly: GCA_916181665.1. Classification (NCBI taxonomy): domain Eukaryota; kingdom Viridiplantae; phylum Streptophyta; class Magnoliopsida; order Poales; family Poaceae; genus Avena; species Avena sativa. The sequence goes on from OV702287.1 coordinate 580,334,058, forward strand.
GCAGAAGATCGGGCATGATGCATGTATGATGCATGCCATGGAAAAGATGCGGTGCAATTAGGCAATATTAAGCGGAACCGGGGTCCCGACAATTAATTAGAAGGTTCAAGTTATTTAGATACCCCGCATTTTAAATGTTGTCTTAACAAGGCAAATCATGGCATCGGTTCACTAAGCAAATTTAAATGGGGCCAATATAAGGCTAGATTTGCCTGCATATGGTCTCCATATTTAATTATGAGGTGAATCAGCATAATGCCTCAAATCCACATGATGAGATGTATGCAAGCATGAACAATTTAATATATAACAATTTATGTAGATAGCACTCTATAAAATAGGGCAAGGCACCGCGTAGGTGTTGACGACGGCCGGTCCGAGGCGGAGAAGGGCCGCGACGGCGGGCTCTGCTCGGTGGGGAGGCGGGGCGACATAGGCCAGAGAGGCCGCCTGCAAGATCGTTGACGAGGAGCGGGATCGGCGAGGTCGGGCCCGCACAGGCGCACGACGGCAGGGAGAACTGGGGCTGACGAGGTCAAGGCAGAGCTTGCTGCAGGTGCGCCAGCAGCGACAGGGAGGAGCTTGATACGGTGCAGGGCTCGACAACGGTGGACGGGGTCAGGGCGCCGGTGGCGGCACTGCTCGGCACGAGAGGGGGTGAGAAGAGGATCAAGGCGAGATGGTCTACAGAGGAGGAGGCCTACGGGAGCGTGCCTACGTGACGCGGAGCGGGGTCGCGTCGACGCGGCCGGTGCATGTCGCGCGTGGGGGTTGCAGTGCAACGGGCTGCAGCGGCGGTGCATGGACCGCGTGGTCGTGTTGAGTGGGGTGGGACACGGTAGCGTGCCGTAGCATCGCGCTGGTGGGACCAAGGAGAGGGGTGGTCGTGTCGTTGGCGTTAGTCTGGCCAGGGTGTGGTGCACAGCAGCGGCGGGAGGGTGTGCCCCGCGGGGCTGAGGTCTAGGGTTAGGTAGGTTTATGGTTTGGGTTTGGTTGGCGGGGTAGTAGGCTGGCTGGCTGGGATTTTGGTCCTGGCCGGCTGCCTCTCCCGATAAAGTATTTTATTTATTTTGATTTGTTTTGAATAGTCTATTGTAAGTAGTTTGTAGACAAAATAAAATATCCAGAAGGACCGGGTTTTGATTTGAAATAAAGATGGAGGATATTTAGAAAACAAAGATAAGCTTTTCGAAAGTAGTTTTAGGCAAAAATATGCATGATGACATGACGATGCTCAAATGCAATGTGGCACGATGACATGAGCATGCGGTCATGATGATGCACAAAACAGAAACACCAAGCGATTTTCTAGTAGTGGTTTTACCGGGGTGCTACAATAGAGAAGTTATCATGTAGGATGGTTTGTATTATGGAAGTGTCCCCTCTCTCGTTAGATATGTATCCCTTGGTGTGAGTTGCCGTTATGGAATATTAATGAGAATTTCTATCGTTTACTCTTTTGCATATCTTATATTAGTTTTCAATTCATGGTTATATGATTGATCTTGTCATTAGTATTGGTATAACTTTGGGATCATTGAGTTAATTTAGTTGGTTTTGGAAAACCTGGCTTGGTCAGTAGCAACACTATTTTTGAGAGTTGAATGAAAAAGATAAAAATATTGTAAAGAAAAACAATTTCATTATCTTTGTTTCTTGATTTGCTCATAAGTTTAGTATTCTCTAGTTAAGATCTTTTTTGCTTCCAAGGAAGATTGCATGTTTGTCTTTATTACTTGTATGTTTGTTTGTTTCCTTCAACTCCTATACTTGCTACCCAGCCTTGCTAGCCAAAAACCTGTAGTAAGAGGGAATTCTTTTCCTGCATCCAATCCTTAAACCAAACCCATGCCATTTGTGTCCACCACACCTACCTATTAGTATTATTGCTATTCCAAGTAAATTCTTGTTTTTATCTACCTTCCAAATTAAACTTGTTATGCGAAAATTAGTGATTAAAGCTCTCACGAACTTGATGGCACAATTTACTTTCTTGCATCTAATAAATTTGAACCATTGTGCCCATCTATGTTGCGTATATGCTTGCGCTTTGTGAGTTGAGAATTAGCAGAACCATGCTGTCATGGGGAACACTTTCAACATTGCACTGGTACTTTGTACCTAGTTGATATCATGTTCTTTTGTCTATGGATGTCGTCGGTGTGAAATGAAAGGGGAGCTTGTAAGTCCATGGAGTTATGCATGTGTGTTAGGGAAACGCCTAGGCCGCTGGTCTAATCCATGCTGACATGGTGGAAACCTGCAGCGTAACTATAACGAGCATCTATGAAGCATTCTTCTTATAAAACAAGAGATAGAGATTGAGAAAAAGAGAAAAAGAAAAAAAGAGATTATGAAAAGAGGAAAGAGATAAAAAAGCACCATATTCCCATGGAAAATAAGAAGATTGTTGAGATACTTGTTGTCTGCTTGCATTGTCATTTTGATATGGGGATTCTTCTGTATCATCGGGCAAGGGGTACCCCGTTGGTGGTTCTCTATGATACACATGTGCTTACAATGACAAGAACTTACCGGTGACTAAACTTTAGTAGCATGAGGAGCGGCCCTCGTATTCAAGGGACATGAGATTCTCAATTTACAACTTGTCAAGCATATCCTCGTATTTGATCACTCTAACCTTAATCACCTAAAGATGCCTATGATAGGGGCAATGAGAGCTGAAAGCTAATAAGTATCATACTTTTTGGGAGCTCTTTATGAAACTTGCAATCCCTGCTTCCCTCTGCGAAGGGCCTTTCTTTTACTTTTTAGTTGAGTCAGTAAACCTATTCCCCTCTATCTCAGCAAGTATTTTGAGTTGTTGTGTTTCATTCATTCATATGATGATTTATTCAATCATGTTTCTTATGTTCTTTGTTTTGCACATTGCTCTTATCTTGGTGATTACTACTTTGAAATCTATCATTGAAAATCAGTTATTTGTGAACTCCAACAAATTATCAACTATTCTTCGAATAAAAGCTAAGTTTGCCATTACTAATTATGATTCACTTTATGTATCTTTATTGTGTTTCCTTTACTTGTTACAAGTTAAGTTATATAATAGTGAGTTGTCTTCTATTATGATCTATGTATTGATGAATGTGATGCTTGTTGTCTGTATTCTTTTTATCGAATCTTCACTCCATAAACCTGAGGTCATGTTTATTGAGTTCAGTTTTTGATTGGGGACAAGCAAAGTCTAAGCTTGTGGGGAGTTGATACGTCCATTTTGCATCACTATTCTATATCATAATTTACTGTTATTCATTGATATATTTCATATTAAGAGGTGATACTTATGTAATTTCACCTGTTTTTGCATGGTTGATGACTTTTGGAGCATGGATCGCTGCAGTCAGGATTCTGATGGAAAAGGTGCTGTTTGGAGGCAAAAAAGGAAATCGATTAAAGAAGCAAAGGCAATAGTGGCAAAATCTGTCAAAACAGACCAGCAGGTAAAGATCAGTTTTTTAGAAAATCTTCTATTGCTCAAATCAAAAAGTGCAAACTAACGAAAGTTTAATAACAAGCTGGGGCAGAAGCACAAAAAATTACAGCTCAATCCGACAGACAGAAATCTCTCACGAATTTTAACGGTGAAGCACAAAAATCTGTTTCGGGACAACAACTTCCCCAAATATTACTTCTCTCTCATTAGAGGTTGATCTTGACATAAAAACCAAACAAAGCGGATAAGGAGAGGTTATTACCAAAGTAATAACTTCCAAGACTCAAAGAAACAAAAACAAACTGAAAGCAAAAATAAATTGGGTTGTCTCCCAAAAAGCTCTTTCTTTATAGCCATTAAGATGGGCATGATAATTTTGATGAAGCTCACTTAGAAATATGAATTGAAGTGAAATAGAGCATTAAGAAGCAAAAATACACATATTTAAGTCTAACCCACTTCCTATGCAAGGGAATTTTGTAAACAAACAAGTTGTTGAAACCAGAGGCTACTAGCATAGGAAGATAAAAGAAGTGCAACATAAAAACTTTCAGCATAAAATTAGGAAACTTGATATTATTGAGATGCATAAGAACACTTTTCCCTCTCTCATAGTAACTTTCAGTATCATGCCTAAACTTAACAATATAGCTATCACAAGGGCCATTGTAACAATGATCAGTTATCTTAACAGAAAACATAGGAATACTAGATCCCATAACAATATAGCTGAGCCCAATCCTGTTGAAGACCTCAAGATGATGAGAATCCAAAGAGAGGAGCCTGAAGAACCTTATCATAGTAATGGTCCTTCACCAAGTTACACCGTTGAAGATATTGTAAAAAGGATCAACATTAAGATTCCGGTAAGTAAAGAAAATGATGAAGCTATGTATCAACACTTCGTTAATCAGGTAGCAATAATGGTACATGAGCTTGAAGAATAATTTAAGAAGATTGCTGAAAAATTACCAGTTAATCTTGATGATATATTTGAACCTACTATTAATATTAAAATTGGGACTAATGATATAGCTGCTGACGAGTGTTGAACTCATCAATGCCTATTGTTATGGACTTGGGTTTTGGACAAGGAGGGAGCGCTGGAGGCATCAATCGGCTAGCAAACAACCACACAGAGACGCAAGGTTTACCTAGGTTCAGGCCTCGTAGAGGTCCCTAATCCTGCTTGTCTGCTCTTGGAAGTATCGAGGGAGTCGAAAGTTATAGGGGTGCGCAGATGCAATCTGGCAATGGTTGTGGAAACTAGGGTTGTGATTGTCCTCCTCGCCGCCCCCTCCTAGCCTTAATATAGATAGGCTAGGTCCCTGGTAGCAGGTCGAGTCGGTTACAAGTTAGGGTTTGTCCCTTTTAAACTTTCTATCTTAAACTTGTCTTGTGCCACAAGGAGTCAGAGTCTCCGTGGGTTACTCGAATTCTTGATTGGGTCCTGGTAACACCATGTGATTCTACCAGATCAGGCCATATATACCAAACTCGAGTACCTGTAAGGCATGCCCACGTCAGTAGCCCCCGAGTGTCCGGTTGAATTGCAGATTCGAGCGGAGACTTATGAAGTCTTTCGAGTGCATATCTGAGCATATTTTCGAGTTCTTTGATTGTATCATAGGGATTGGTGATATACGTGTCTGATTTATCTGATATATCGGGATCAATTAATTGCCTTAGGGAAAAACAACGCAATCTACTCAAACTCGAGTCCCCAGACTCGAATTCGGAAAAGTGCTGGTGTAATTCGACTCAGGCCGTGGAGGTCTTACAGGAATCAAATCCCAGTGTGTAAGTGTGAGCACTCGACGCGTCTGTCAAGGATATTTATTTCTGGTAGAGCACAGCAGATGTGTTGCTAGGCCTTATTCAGGTCTTATCTTGATGTTGTAAGCACGACATCCGAATTTTTTCATCATGGAGATAATTCGAGTGACCCAGGAGACGCAGTCTTTTTTTGGGGAAAATACGAGGCGGATGATACGTCCAAAACGTATCTACTTGGATAAATTTGGAAGCCTTTCAAAATTACTTACTTGGACAAATTTGGAAGCCTTTCAAATTATTTAAAACCTTTTCTTGTTGAGTCTCCACACATTCTCCGAGCACTTTCTTGAGAGCATAGTTTTCATTCTTTGTGCTTGTCTCATTGCTTGATTATTTGTGTTATGACTTTGATGCTTGTATCTTTGATATCTTTACTTCTATTCATCACTTGAATTTCAGAGGTGCCTTGACATTCATAATCAAAGGCAAGCGAGATACCACTCTATCATACCTTTTTATGAGCATTGTAATGTTGCTTATGTTTATGCTTCATGCTACTTATTATTTTTGAGTTGCAATCTCTTCATAGCTTGCAATGCCTATTGAGTAAACTTAGTTGCATACTCTTTATTATGAACTGTCTAAGTACTTGATCACATGCTGAGAATATTTACATCATATGAAGCAAATGTGTTCGTGAAATTTCTTTTATCGCACTCAGTTTTCAACTGAATTGCTTGAGGACAAGCAATAAGCTAAGCTTGGGGGAAGTTGATACGTCCAAAACGTATCTACTTTCCTGAACACTTTTGCTATTGTTTCTCCTCTATACTTGTGTGATTTGGATGCAACTAACATGGACTGACGCTGTTTTCAGCAGAATTGCCTTGGTGTCTACTTTTTGTGCAAGAAATCAACTATCAGGAAAAATCCCGGAAAATATGCCAAAAATCCTATTTCACCCGAAGACTCTAGGAGCCAGAATACGAGACGGAGAAGAGCCAGGGGGTGGCCACACCACCTGGTGGCGCGGGCCAGGCCAGGCCGCGCCAGGGTGTGGTGTGGGCCCCCTAGGCACCCCCTCAGTCTCCCTCTTTGCCTATAAGAAGCCTTTTGACCTAAAAACTCCGGGGGGTTCGACGTTTTTCGAGAAGGAGTTACGCTCCGCCGCCACCACCAGATTCCACGAAATAGCACCAGCAACTCCATTCTGGCACCCTGCCGGGACGGGGAATTGGAGGAGATCATCGCCATCATCATCACCATCGCTTCTCCATCGACCATCCATGTTTCCCCATATATGAGTGAGTAATCCCCCGCTGTAGGCTATGGGGATGGTAGGGATTGGATGAGATCATTCATGTAATGGCATCGGATTGTTACGGCATGGTGCCTAGTATCTTTTATTAGTGCTTTATGACTTTGTTGCAACTTGTTGTGCTTAATGCTTGTCACTAGGGCCCGAGTGCCATGATTTCCGATCTAAACATGTTATTGATTCATTATGGTAGTATTGTTTTTGGTCTTATCTACAAGTTGTATACACACGTTGTTGTCCGGAACCAATGGCCCCGAAGTGACAGAAATCGGGATAACCGGAGGGAATGGCTTTGATGTGAGGATCACATGTGTTCACGGAGTGTTAATGCTTTGCTCCGGTGCTCTATTAAAAGGAGCACCTTAATTGCCAGTAGTTCCCTTGAGGCTGTAAACGGGCTGGCAGGACAAAAGATGTTGTGCAAGTTCTCATTGCGAGCACGTATGACTATATATGGAACACATGCCTAGGATTATCTAGTACTTGGATGCTTTATCTTATTTATTTGCAATTGCCCTATGTTCTGATTGCTATGTGAATTGTCTTGTCCATGCAACGCCCGTCCATCCATCCCTATGTCTACCGCAGTCGAATCCCACTGTTTACTGCTATTGTTACTACTGTCTTTACTTTACTGTTGCTGCTACTTTGCTATTCCTACTATAAAACTGTTGCTACTGATAAACTGATGTGAGCAAGATTGTTTCTAGGTGCAGCTGAATTGACAACTCAGTTGTTAAGGCTTATAAATATTCTTTGGCTCCCCTTGTGTCGAATCAATAAATTGGGTTTCACTTCCCTCGAAAATATTGCGATACACCCCCTATACTTGTGGGTCATCAGCGGAGTCGCCATAGTATTCGAGTGTGGATGTTATAAACACACAGTGTAATGTATAAGAAAGAATCATTGGGTGCACGGCCAGCGCTCCCTATGGGAGTAGCCCCCGAGTGCCTATTCGATTCGTAGACTTGAGTGGGGACTATAAGTATTTGCGACTGCTATCGCCTTTTGCTTGTTTATGTCGAATATGCTTTCAGCGCTCCCTATGGGAGTAACCCGAAGTCCACAATCAAATCGTAGATTCGAGTGAAGGGTTTTCATGATGCTTGGATATCTTCACAAATTTCTTCGGGTGCACCACTAGCGCTTGATATGTACATTTTGCATCACTATTCTATTTCATAATTTACTGTTATTCATTGATATATTTCATATTGAGAGGTGATAATTATGTAATTTCACCTGTTTTTGCATGGTTGGTGACTTTTGGAGCATGGACCGCTGTAGTCAAGATTCTGATGGAAAAGGTGTTGTTTGGAGGCAAAATTCACGAAGATCAGAAAATCTGGGAAAATATACAGAAAATCCTATTTTTCTAGAAGACGAAGGAAGCCATAATGAGGAGTGGAGATGGGCCACAGCGGGCCCACACCACCCCCTGGCACGGGCCAGCCTAGGGTGCGCCACCAGGTGGTGTGCCTGCCCTGGCCCACCTCTGGCTCTCCCCTCTAGCGTATATAATCCTCCCGAAACCCTAATACTCGGGAGGCGACCATAGAAAGATTCCGCCACGTCTACAGGGCGGAAAACACCAAGAGAGAAAGATCTCTCCGGCAGACAGAATTCTGCCGGGGGAATTCCTTCCCGGAGAGGGGAGATCGTCCCATCAACACCACCATCAAGCTAGACTTCATCGGGATCATCATCATCACCACCATCATCATCACCAGCACCATCATCTCCATCTCCATATTGCTGTAACAATTGGATTGAATCTTGCATAGTTCATAGGGGAAACTTTCTCGGTGTTGGTTACTCTTTGTAGTTGATGCTATTGAGTGAACCGTTGAATTATTGTTTATGTTCAGATTGTTATACATAATTATTCCATCTCTGATCATGATCCATATGATGTCTTGTGAGTAGTTCGTTTGGTTCTTGAGGACATGGGAGAAGTCATGTTGTCTGTAGTGGAGTTGTGTTGAGAAAGATTCAATAATTTGATATTTAAGTTGTGGTGTACTTATTCTAGTGGTGTCATGTGATCGTCGACTACATGACACTTCACCTATAAGGACTAGGGGAATGCATTGTGTATTTGGCTACTAATCGTAGGGGTTGCCGGAGTGACAAAAACCTAAACCCCCGTTAGGAAACCATTGCACAAGGGCCGTCAGGAACTTAGAGTTTAAAGCGGTGGTTAGGTTCCTACCTTAATTACTTTCTTTTACTTACGGATGTTTGCAAGGGGTATAATCACAAGTATGTATTAGTCCTAGGAAGATCGGTACATTAGCACAGGTTCACCCACACAACACTTAGCAAGCTAAAGAAGATTAATCAACTATATGAAGCCAAAGCACTTGACAGAATTCCCATGTGTCCTCGAGAACGTTTGGTCATATTAAGTAATACAAACGGCTTGTCCTTTGCTGCATAAAGGATTGGGCACTTGCTGCATTTATTCTTATTGATTTTTATTTACTCGTACTTTGTTTACTTGCTTTATCAAAACCCCCTAAAAATCCGTTTGCCAAGTATTTGCAGAGAATTCCTGATCCATACCACTAGCCAACACCTTCTGCTCCCCGTTGGGTTCGACACTCTTACTTATCAAAAATACTGCGATACACCCCCTATACTTGTGGGTCATCAAGACTATTTTCTGGCGCCGTTGCTGGGGTGTGAAGCGCTATTGGAGAGTGGAACTGGTAAAGGAAACTTCTACTGTGAGTATTGTTTACTTTTGTTAGTTGCTTTATTTTCGTTATGGATAATTCGGTGAGTTTCTTATTTGGTAATGCTACTACCACTACTAAGGTAGTAGATGAACCACCACTTGCTGAGAATGATGCTTTTAAAATACCTACAAGAATTATTGATCGTGTTATGGATAACTACTATGTTGGGGGATGGAACTGTCCATCCCGGTGATCATTTGCTCTTTATACACGAATTATGCAGGTTGTTCAAGTGTGCAGGTATTACTACAGATCAAGTTAAGAAGAAGTTATTCTCATTGTCACTAAAAGGAAGAGCTGAGGAATGGTATAAGCTACTGAAGAATGGTCCAGCTCTAGAATGGGAGGAAATAGTGCCTCTCTTTTATTCAAAATTTTATCCTCCTAGTGAGATTCATAAAGATCGGAATCAAATATACAACTTTTGGCCTCTTGATGGAGAGAGTACAGATCAAGCTTGGGGCAGACTGAAGTTACTAGTGCTCAAATGTCCCATTCATGAGCTCCCCAACAATATTATTATCAATAACTTTTATGCAAGGCTTTCTCTTCATGATAAGGATTTATTAGATGATTCTTATGCTAGATCATTCACTCGCATGGAAGATTAGAATAAGTGATCATTGGTACGATGACCCTTGTGATAATTATATTGTTAAGTTTATGCATGATACTGAAAGTTACTATGAGAGAGGGAAAAGTGTTCTTATGTATCTCAATAAATCAAGTTTCCTCGTTTTATGCTGAAAGTTTTTATGTTGCACTTCTTTTACCTTCCTATGCTAGTAGCCTCTGGTTTCAACAACTTGTTTGTTTACAAAATCCACTTGCATAGGAAGTGGGTTAGACTTAAATGTGTGTATTTTTGCTTCTTAATGCTCTCTTTCACTTCAATTCATATTCTTATGTGTGAGCATCATTGAAATTATCATGCCCATCTTAATGGCTATAAAGAAAGAGCTTTTTTGGGAGACAACCCAGTTTATTGTTGTTTTCGGTTTGTTTTTGTTTTTCTTTGAGTCTTGGAAGTTATTACTTCAGTAATAACCTCTCCTTATCATTTTTGTTTGGTTTTTGTGTCAAGATCAACCTCTAATGAGAGAGAAGTAAGATTTGGGGAAGTTGCTGTCGCAAAACAGTTTTTTGTGCTTCATCATAAAAATTCGTGAGAGATCTCTGTATGTCGGACTGAGCTGTAATTATTTGTGCTTCTGCCCCAGGTTGTTATTTAACTTTCGTTAGTTTCGCACTTTTTGATTTGAGCAACAGAAGATGTTCGAAAAAATTGTTCTTTACTTTCTGGTCTGTTTTGACAGATTTTGCCACTCTTGTATTTGCTTCTTTAATCGATTTCCTTTTTGAATTCTTTTTGGGTTTTTGGAAGGATTTGCTACAGTAGCTTATGTTTTGATGGTTTTCAGTTGAAGTTGAACTCAAAAGGTTCTATCACTTCACTTATACTAATGTTGCTAATGAGAACTGTGTGAAAGAAATTTCCAGGTAGTGGAGATAATGGTGTTATAAGGAAGTGGAAGGTTTCATGACTCATAATAAGTGTATGAAGATGAAGATATTGATGTTATTCAAGTGGTGATTACAGAAAAAACCACCACCGAACGAGTAATTCGTCATCAGGTTTGGCATCCCCTTGGTTTGTTCCAAGCCTGGGGGACTGCCGCGGTATCATATCACTATTTTCTATCTTTCTAACTTTTTAGTAGAGTCATATCATGAATAGATGTAACATCCTTGAATCGGCCCATATGCAAGTTTTAGCGATTCCCGCCAAACCCGCATAGAAACGATTCAAGGACGCCCACCAGGCACTTGCGTGCGGGTGGAAAACGAAGTAATACGATTACACATTAGTCCACGATGGAACCCGTAGAAATATATATATATATACAACAATGACTCCATGAGTCAAAAATACAGATATACAATATGAAGATCCAAATCACCTTGAAAATGATACAACATCCGAGTACGGATAAGATGCAAATGCGGCTAAGAGCCCGGAAGAATAACCAATGGCGTCCATAACCCTGCCAGGCCAAGCCGGAAGGGTAACCCTGCTAACGACGTTGATCACAAACCTGCTAAAACAAAAGGGGGTGCTGACAAAGGGCAAAGGAAAAAGAGGGGCGTCAGTACTGAGGCCAGTACACGGAGAGGCTAGAATTCGGCGGCTCTCGCCTACATAGGTATGGTGGACTGAAGCGGCAGCGAAGCATGCACTATACAACCTATAGAGACTCGATATAACTATCGACTATTAGAGAGGGGTAAGAAAGACCTATTCGATCCAACCTTATAGTAACACCAATCATACCCATCCTGGTATTCCCCCTCGAGACCAAACGAGGAAGTCAAACCGAGGAACTCACACAGTTGGCAGTTTTATTCATTCCATTATAGTTGCAGCACTTACTAGTCAGATATAGATAGCTCGAGTCATCCCAAACCCAGCAGTTGTTGGCACTTTTATTTCATTCCATTGTAGTGAAGCTCATTACTAGTCACATATTAAGTCAAATTTATAGCACTGCTTTAGTTATGCTTGTCTATGATCGAGATACTGTGCTCCAAGTCGTCCATAACCGCGGACACAGTTTTCAGAAAGATTTACCCTGTAGGGGTGCACAAATAGCAACACACACACGATCAACCTCGGAAAAACCAAATCAAAACCCGACGAGGCTTTCACGACAAAGCAATCACAGGATTCATAAAATATTTCAGGGGGCCACCCGACTAAGCTACCCGCAACGAAGTTGGCCAGCTCCGAGACAGACCCAGGGTTTGTGTCAATGGCCGTAAACGACTGGGAACCCGAAAGTGTGACTGGGCTTGTCGATACCGCAAAAGCATTCCATGTTCCAAAACAGTACAGGTGCTCCACGCACAATCGTAAATAAAGCAGTAAAGCATGGCATAAGTACATGATAGTAATAAAGCTCCAAACTACTTTGTGGCCCCAAGAAATAAGAAATGAATCAAGCTCTGGCTAAGGGGGATCCATAGGGTCTCCCGGATGTGGATAGTGCGGATAATCAAGGAACAGGTATCAAGTACTCGGGGCCTACGGGACACAAGTGGACATGAAAAACCAAATAGCATATATTGTCCACCGGTGCCTCTTTCATTAGTTATCCCAGCAATTTAATATCCAGTTGTAATTAAAGTCATGATCATCTCCACCATTAAGCATCTCCACCATTAAGCATGTGTCAACCTTCCAACAACTGTGGAACAACAACGACGCGAAGCAGCACCTGAGCAAGCAACTACAACTCGCAAGGCTGACTATCTATCAAACAACAAGCAATAGGATGTGTCCAAGGCAATATAGAGGCTGCAGGGAATATAAATGGTGCACGAAAACTAAAGCATCACAACAAGGATAGCAATAGATCAACATGAGGAAGTAAAGATTATAAATGCAAAATAGGTAGAAAGGGGTAGATTGCTCGCCTGGGAAGAACTGTTGAAGGTACATTATCCAAAGAACTTGTTGATACTCGCATCCACTCAACGGCCTAATCTGTGAAGAAGTAAAGCACTAGAAGAAACACCGGATACATTATTTAATACAACGGCAGAAGATCGGGCATGATGCATGTATGATGCATGCCATGGCAAAGATGCGGTGCAATTAGGCAATATTAAGCGGAACCGGGGTCCCGACAATTAGTTATAAGGTTCAAGTTATTTAGATACCCCGCATTTTAAATGTTGTCTTAACAAGGCAAATCATGGCATTGTTCGCTAAGCAAATTTAAATGGGGCCAATATAAGGCTAGATTTTCCCGCATATGGTCTCCATATTTAATTATGAGGTGAATTGGCATAATGCCTCAAACCCACATGATGAGATGTATGCAAGCATGAACAATTTAATTTGCAACAATTTATATAGATAGCACTTTATAAAATAGGGCTAGAAAAAGGGTCACACATTGAGGGGGGTTTCGATCCAGGGGTCTCGGGGTTCGGCATGGGCGATCTTCGGGTTCCGTGAAGGAGATCTTGGAATGCTGAGGGTTCGGGTCTTGATTTTTCCATGAAGAAGACCTTCGGATGTGGCGCCTATATCCTGGTGTCATATGGCTCGAGATAGAAGATCTTGGCGGTGGTCAATGTCCCCCTGATGGTACTCGTCCACCGGAAGGTTTTGGCCTCAACAACGCCTCAAACTTCCAACACCAACGCCGAAGTATCATAACCAGGCACCGACTTCACTTGACCGGCATCGTTACAACAATTCCACACATCCACTGGGGTAGTGAATGACCACACTTCTGATAGAACACGAGGTCGAGAGGAACCTGACAAGGAGTAACCCGGTGTACCACTGCACTTAGCAAACCAACAACACGCGGTTGGGACCAAATTAGGGAAATAGGAGGCGGCCATAGACATGCATGGCAGATGAGACGTGGGGAACAGGTTGCTGCAGAGGGTCTCGTGGGCGGCGACGACCATGAAAAGGCGAGGAGGAGGGAGGTCGTGGCCGGAGCAAGGGCCGATGGAGCAGCACACAACGGGAAGGCGGGGATGGAGCGGAGGCAAGGCACCGCGTGGGGGTCGACGACAGCCGGTCCGAGGCGGAGAAGGGCCGTGACGGCAGGCTCCGCTCGGTGGGGAGGCGGGGCGATGTTGGCTAGAGAGGCCGCCTGCAAAGTCGGTGAGGTCGGGCTTGCACAGGCGCATGACGACAGGGAGAACTGGGGCCGACGAGGTCAAGGTGGAGCTCGCCATAGGCGTGCCAGGAGCGACAGGGAGGAGCTCGATGCGGTGCAGGGCTCGACGGCGGCAGACGGGGTCGGGGCGCTGGTGGCGGCGCTGCTCGGCACGAGAGGGGGTGAGAAGAGGATCGAGGCGAGATGGAGGGGCTTGTCTACAGAGGAGGAAGCCTACGAGGAAAACACGGCGGTGGCCATAGGCGCTCGAGGATGCGCTCAGGGATGATCTGGTCACTGATCCTCTCTTGGCGGCATTCGGGAAATGACCAGAGGAGAGGGATGAGCAGGGCTCGAAAGCGAGGGAAGGAAGAGGAGTTCATGTGAAGGCAGGGCCGCGTCGGGGCCGCTGGCTGGTGGGGCTATGGTTGGTGGCGTGCGGTACGCGGTCAGCAGAGCGGTCGGTCCGGGAGCGTGCCTAAGTGACGCGGAGCGGGGTCACGTCGACGCGGCCGGGGCGTGTCGCGTGTGGGGGTTGCGGTGCAACGGGCTGTAGCGGCGGTGCATGGCCCGCGTGGTCGTGTTGAGTGGGGTGGGATGCGGTAGCGTGCCGTAGCATCGCGTTGGTGGGACCAAGGAGAGGGGTGGTCGTGTCACTGGGGTTAGTCTGGCCAGGGTGTGGTGCACAGCGGCGGCGAGAGGGTGTGCCGCGCGGGGCTGAGGTCTAGGGTTAGGTAGGTTTAGGGTTTGGGTTTGGTTGGCAGGGTAGTAGGCTGGCTAGCTGGGCTTTTGGGCCTGGCCAGCTGCCTCTCCCGATAAAGTATTTTATTTATTTTGTTTTGTTTTGAATAGTCTTTTGTAAGTAGTTTGTAGACAAAATAAAATATCCAGAAGGACCAGGTTTTGATTTGAAATAAAGATGGAGGATATTTAGAAAACAAAGATAGGCTTTTCGAAAATAGTTTTAGGCAAAAATATGCATGATGACATGACGATGCTCAAATGCAATGTGGCATGATGACATTAGCATGCGGTCATGATGATGCACAAAACAGAAACACCAAGCGATTTTCTACTAGTGGTTTTACCGGGGTGCTACAATTCGACACCACTAACAATGGATCTCGCTCTCGAGATCCGCCTCCTGGTACGAGGAAGAAGGCTGACTATATGAATCTTCTCGGTTCATGTCGATTGATGACCAGCAAGTATAGGGGTTGTATCGCAGTATTTTCGAGGGAAGTGAAACCCAATTTATTGATTCGACACAAGGGGAGCCAAAGAATACTTATAAGCCTTAACAACTGAGTTGTCAATTCAGCTACACCTGGAAACAATCTTGCTCACAGCAGTTTATCAGTAGCAACAGTTTTGTAGTAGGAATAGTAAAGTAGGAGTAGTAGTAAAGCAAAGACAGTAGTAACAAAAGCAGTAAACAGTGGGATTCGAGTGCGGTAGGCATAGGGATGGATGGACGGGCGTTGCATGGACAAGAGAATTCACATAGCAGTCAGAACATAGGGCAATTGCAGATAAATAAGATAAAGCATCCAAGTACTAGATAATCATAGGCATGTGTTCCATATATAGTCACACATGCTCGCAATGAGAACTTGCACAACATCTTTTGTCCTGCCAGCTCGTTTGCAGCGGGGCCTCAAGGGAACTACTGGCAATTAAGGTGCCCCTTTTAATAGAGCACTGGAGCAAAGCATTAACACTCCGTGAACACATGTGATCCTCACATCAAAGTCATTCCCTCCGGTTATCCCGATTTCTGTCACTTCGGGGCCATTGGTTCTGGACAACAATGTGTGTATACAACTTGTAGATAAGACCAAAAACAATACTATCATAATGAATCAATAACATGTTCAGATCTGAAATCATGGCACTCGTGCCCTAGTGACAAGCATTAAGCATAACAAGTCGTACCAAAGTCATAAAGCACTAATAAAAGATACTAGGCACCATGCCCTAACAATCTAATGCCATTAGATGAACGATCTCATCCAATCCCTACCATCCCCATGGCCTACAGCGGGGGATTACTCACTCATAGATGGGGGAAACATGGATGGTCGATGGAGAAGCGATGGTGATGATGATGGCGATGATCTCCTCCAATTCCCCGTCCCGACAAGGTGCCAGAACGGAGTTTCTGGTGCTATTTCGTGGAATCTGGTGGTGGCGGCGGAGCGGAACTCCTTCTGGAAAAACGTCGAAACCCCCGAAGTTTTTAGGTTAGAAGGCTCATTATAGGCGAAGAGAGAGGCCGAGGGGGTGCCTGGGGGCCCACACCACCCCCTGGCGCGGCCTGGCCTGGCCCGCGCCACCGGGTGGTGTGGCCACCCCCTGGCTCTTCTTTGTCTCGTATTATGGCTCCTGGAGTCTTCGAGTGAAATAGGATTTTTGGCATATTTTCTGGGATTTTTCCTGATAGTTGATTTTCTGCACAAAAAGTAGACACCAAGGCAATTCTGCTAAAAACAGCATCAGTCCGCATTAGTTGTATCCAAATCACACAAGTATAGAGGAGAAACAATAGCAAAAGTATTCGGGAAAGTAGATACGTTTTGGACGTATCAACTCCCCCCAAGCTTAGCTTATTGCTTGTCCTCAAGCAATTCAGTTGAAAACTGAGTGCGATAAAAGAACTTTCACGAACACATTTGCTTCATAAGATGTAAATATTTTCAGCAATGTGATCAACTACTTAGACAGTTCATAATAAAGAGTATGCAACTGAGTCTACTTAATAGTCATTGCAAGCTATGAGGAGATTCCAACTCAAAAATAATAAATAGGATGAAGTATAAACGTAAGCAACATTACAATGCTCATAAAAAGGTATGATAGAGTGGTATCTCGCTTGCCTTTGATTATGAATGTCAAGGCACCTCTGAAGTTCAAGTGATGACTAGAAGTACAGATATCAAGGATACAAACATCAAAGTCATAACACAAATAATCCAGTAATGGAACAAACACAAATAATGACAAGTATGCTCTCAAGAAGGTGCTCAAAGAATAACTGGAGACTCAACAAGTAAAAGAAAAGGTTTTGAATAATTTTGAAAGGCTTCCAAATGCTGAAAGTATGGTACTCGTTAGCTTTGAGCTCTCATTTCCCCTATCATAAGCATCTTTAATGTGTTTAAGGTGAAAGTGAGGTCCAATATGAGTTATATGCTTGACACACTATAAACTGAAAATCCCAAGTCCCTTGAGTACGAGGGCCGCTCCTCATGCTACTCAACTTTAGTTACCGATAAGTTCTTGTCATCGTAAGTATGTGCGTATCATTAAGAACCGCCAACGGGGTACCCCTTGCTCGATGATACAGAAGAATCCCCATATCAAAATGACAAGGCAAGCAAACAATGAGTATCTCAGCAATCTTCTTATTTACCATGGGAAAACGGTGCTTTTTTCTCTCTTTCCTCTTTTCATAAAACTCTTTTTTTCTTTTTTTTCTCAATAGCTATCTCTCTCTTTTTTTATAACAAGAATGCTTCATAGATATCATTATGGTTACGCTGCAGGTTTCCACCATGTCAGCATGGATTAGACTAGCGGCCCAGGCGTTTTTCTAACACACATACATAACTCCATGGACTTACAAGCTCCCCTTTTATTTCACACCGACGACATCCGCAAACAAAAGAGCAAGGTACAACTAGGTATATATTTACAAGTGTTGAAAGCGTTCCCCGTGACAGCACGGTTCTGCTAATCCCCAGCCTATAATTTGCAAGCATATAACTTTCATGGAGAGTTCACAATGGTTCAGGTTTATTAAGTGTAGGAAATAAAGTGTGCCATCAAGTTCGTGAGAGCTTTACTAACTAATTTTCTCATAACAAGCAAACATTTTATTCGGAAGAAAACAAAGCATATTGAATGTGCACGGAAGTAGCAAATGATGCTAATAGGTAGGTATGGTGGACACTTTGGAAATATTTGGTTTAGGGAGTTCGAAACTTGAGTAAAACACTCAGTGGATGTGAAGGCTAGCAATAGTAAGGGAGCGACAAAACAAGACTACTCATGGCATGAAAGTGATTCAAGATCCTCAAGGCAAAATAATTCATCGAGTCTCAACTGATTATTACAGTCAAGTGCATGCGTGAGCATGTGCCAAGTCTCAAATGAAACATTTAGAGGAGGATACCACGGTGTCATACCAATTTATGAATAGAGCAATGCAAACAAACATTCATAAGACATGATACAAACTATTAGCGAGCTGGAGCTAATCATAAGAAACCAAGAACTACTAAGCATCCAAAGATAACATACACCCTACATGAACAGACTAAGAATGCTCACAGTGATGAGTATATGTACAAAAATGAAAACAAATAGAGTTCGTTACCAGCCTCCTACCACGCCTCAAGTTGTCATTAATCCTCATTATTGCTCTTCACTTGTGTGGCTTGAATAATAATATGAGACCAATATTCCACTCAGGACTGCTGAACCATGTAGCAAACCCACAAAACCAAAGAAGAACGGCAAATATTTTTGGTGTTTCAAATTTTAAACAAGAGCCAAAAGGGAAAAACAAGCAAAGCAAATTATTTTTGGGTTTTTCGAATATCAAACAAAGAAAAAAGGGAAAAGCAAACCAAGGCAAAAAGAAGAAGCAAACCAAAGAGAAACAACAGGAATATTTTTGGTCTTTTTGTGTTTTAGAAAGCAAAAGCAAAAGAAAAACAAAAACTAAAAAGAGAATGAAAACATGAATATACAAAGTACCGACGCAACATGATATGGAGATGAGTGCGGTGTCGGTGTAGCTCCCCCCAAGCTTAGGATTTTGGCCTAAGTGGGTATCAATCCCAAGCTGGCCAGGATGAAGTGTTACCCTGGTACGACGAAGAGGTCCCCTCATCCTGGTGTGAGCTCGAGTACGTCCCTCTGTAATGTGCAGAGTAATCATAGGAGGGCACATCCTCCTGGTGCTGCTCGTGGAAACCCAGCAAGCGAAGCTGCTCGTCCACCTCCTCCATGGAGAGCGACCACGGTCTCCTATGAACACTAAACAAAGTAGGCTGTGGCAAAAGGATCTCCCTTTCATCCCTGTCTGTGAAAAGCATCCTAAATACAAGACTGTTCAAATCAGAAGTAGCAGTGACAAAGTGATGAGTTTTCATAGCAACAAGGTCAAGCCTCTGTGGTGCCAGCATAGCATCAGAGGGATCCACTGAAAGACCTAATGCATTGACTATATGCGAGGCAATGATGCCCCCATAGATAGGCCCCCTAGCAGCTAGGCGGCGAGCAATAAGCGAGCCAAGATTGTACCAAGTATCATTGTTAAGCGCAGCAGCAAGGAATGCTAAATGATAGTTGGAGATATTACTTGTGTTCTCCCTACCAAGTACACTATTAGCAAGATAATATGCAAAGTATCTAAGAGCAGGGAGTTGGATATTTCTTATCTTTCCGCGCTGCGCCACGTGGTCATCATCATTGGTCACCCCTCGATAAAGCTCCAACAAATCAGCGGGTCGCCCTTGGATTTTCTTCACGGTCCCTGTCATGCGTACACCTACAATACTGCAAAATCTCTCCAAAGGCAAGGAAGGGCAGATTATAGATTTTAAAAGAGACAGTCGACTGATAGGATGTGTTAGTAAACGTGAAGCTCTCAACAAAAGTTTTGGTGAGCATAGCATATTGCGCACTCTCATCTTGCATATATGAGGTCAAACCAACCCTCTCAATTAGTAGCAAGAAATCATCAGGAATACCTGCAGCTTGTAAGAAAGTAAAACAAGGAAAAGAGGATGGGTGAGAATCCCCATCATCCCTTTCACTACCAATACGAGTTGCAATGATATCTTTGTTGTATGATGGCCTAGCTTGAGAGGCTGTTCTTGAGGGCCTCGACCTCCTAGGTGCATCACTCTCAAATATCTCTCCAAAAGTATGGTTGTTCATGCTTGGTATTGTGAAATTTAAACACCTATTAAACAAGTGATTGCAAAGTAAATATAATGAAGGATTCTACTCATAGGGACTTGCAAGAGGCCTAAACATGCATCAAAACAATATCTCTAAGCATCAAACAAGCTTACAAGCTCTCATAACCAGTCACCTACATCAGCAAAATACTCAATATATAATGCACTAAACACAAATCTACTTGGACAAGGGGAGGAGTCACATACCAGGGAACAAATGCTCCAAATTTCAGCAAGAACGATGGGCCTAGCAAGGAGATCGAAAAAATCGAGAGCAAGCACAGCAAGAACGTGATTTTGAGCAATGAACTGGAGCTTACTCGGGAGAGAGAGAAGAAAGTGGCAGGTTAGAGACTTAGTGGGGGGCTAGGGGTGGCCCACACCAGGGCATGGCGCCACTCAAGGCTGGCCACGCAACCATGTGGTGTGCCTACCTGGTGGACCCCCTGGTACCTCCCAGGTACTCCTCTGCCCCTTTTTCCTCGTAAAAATTTAATATGAATTTTCTGGAATTTTTCGAGACACTTTATTTTTGGGCATTTTTCAGAAATAGAAGAATGATTTTTCTGATAAATAGATTTTTTCTTTTGGAAACATGATGCAAGGACAATACAAGGCTAGAACTACAGAAGTTCTAAGACACTCTAACATGCAAGCAACTAACAACAAAAAGAAAACTAAACGAAAGCAAAAACTAAAATGCAAAGGGTAGAAATAAACGGAGATAATCATAATGAAAACATTGTTTTGTTCAATGGAATCCTTTTGTTAACAAGGTTGATCAAGTCTTGATACCAAAACAATTGCATATGAGACAAAACTTTGTATTCCACTAATGATTATGTTACCTCAACCTTGATAGCAATTGTCCCAATCATAATAGTTTCAAAAATTTCTCTTGGTATGGGACAATATATTTCTCCAACTTGAATGCCTTCAACATGTTCAATTGAATTGAAACCATAAGTCCTTTCAATCTTCTTGGGGAAATAGACAGTATGTTCCTTGTCATTAACATTGAAGGTCACCTTTCCTTGATTACAATTAATAACAGCTCCTGTAGTATTAAGAAAAGGTCTCCCAAGAATAATAGACATATTATCATCTTCAGGCATTTCAAGCACAACAAAATCAGTTAATATCAAGCAATTATGAGCCACCTGAACAGGTACATCCTCACATATACCCACAGGAATAGTGGTAGATTTATCAGCCATTTGCAAAGATATGTCAGTTGGTATTAATTTTTCAAGTTGAAGCCTCTTATGGAGAGAGAAATGCATAACACTAATTCCAGCTCCCAAATCACACAAAGCAGTTCTAACATAATTGTTCTTAATAGAGCAAGGGATAGTTGGAATCCTTGGGTCTCCAAGTTTCTTAGGAACTTTACCATTAAAGGAATAATTAACAAGCAAAGTAGAAATTTCTTCATTAGGGATCTTCCTTTTATTCGAGACAATATACTTCATATACTTTGAGTAAGGAGGCAATTTAATAGCATCAGTCAAAGGAAATTGCAAGAATAAAGGTTTCATCCACTCACAAAACTTATTATAATGTTCATCTTCCTTTGACTTGTGTTTCTTATCAAGGAAAGGCATAGGTTTTTGGACCCAAGGCTCTCTTTCACTACCATGTTTCTTACCAATAAAATCTTCTTTGGTGTATTAGTATTCTTAGTGTGGTTTTCAGGTTCTTCTTCAACTTTATCTTCATTAGAAACTTCATTTTCTTCATTACCACTTTCAGTTTCAGCATCACAGATAGATATTCTATTAGGATCTATAGCAGGTTCAGAGGGTTCTACAACAATTTTATGTTTCTTCTTCCTTTTCTTACGAGTAGAACCACTATTTTTAGCTTATTGAGAATCCTGCTCAATTCTTTTGGGATGCCCCTCAGGATATAGAGGATCCTGGGTAGCAGCTCCACTTCTAGTTCTAATTTCATAAGCATGTTTTTCTTTAGCAGCATTAACTAGCAAGTCGTTTTGCACTTTAACGAGTTGATCTATTTGAGTTTGAACCATTTGAAAGTGTTTGACAATCATTTTAACATCATTAGAGGTTCTTTCCACAATATCTTTCAACTCAACAATAGCTCTAGTGTTTTCCATTAGATGATTTTGCACCCTTTTATTAAAATTATCTTGCTTAACAATAAAGATATCGAATTCTTCTAAGCTTTGATCAGGAGGTTTAGAGTAAGGGATATCACCTTCATCAAAGTGTTGGAGAGAGTGTACCTCGATAGTGGATGAGTGACGAATAGGCTTACATAATTCTTCTATAGGAGGTAAGTTCTTGACATCTGCAGCTTTAATTCCCTTCTCCTTAAGACATTTCTTAGCTTCCTTCATCACTTCATCATTTAATTCAATAACTCCCCTCTTCTTTGATGTTGGAATAGGCACCGGAATAGATGGTTCAGGTACAATTACTTCAGGTATAGCTTGTTTAGGAGGAGTCCAGTCTTCATAGTTCTTACTTATTTTAGCCATTAATTCCTCAGCTTCCTTAGGAGTCCTATTCCTGAAAACACAATCAGCACAACTATCTAGGTATGTCCTAGATTCCTCAGCTAGTCCATTATAAAATATATCAAGAAGCTCATTCTTAGGTAATGGACTTCCAGCTTGTGCATGAACCAAAGCACAAAACCTTGCCCAAGATTCGGGCAATACCTCTTTTTCTCCCTGTTTAAAATCAAAAAATTCCTGCAAAATAGCATGTCTAGCACTAGGAGGAAAATATTTCTGCAGGAAAGTACTAATCAAGCACTCAGGGCTATCAATAGATCCAGAAGGTAAATTACTAAACCAAGTTTTATCTTCTCCTTTTAGTGAAAAGCAAAAAATCTTAGCAACAAAGTAAGTACACTTCTTAACATCATCAGAAAACAAGCCACTCATGGTAGAAATTCCATTCATATGTGCTACCGCACTTTCATTCTTAGTCCCAAAAAAAGGTTCTTTCTCAACAATAGCTATGTAAGATAGATCGAGAGAGAAATCATACTCTTCATCTATAATGTTTATGGGAGAAGCAACAAACTTAGCGACAGGAGACAATTTGGGTCTAATAGTACGCTTCTCAAGGAGACTCTTAGCAGCGCTCCTATCATGGGTGTTTTTACATTCTTTAATAAATTCATCGGTCATCTCAACATAACCATCTTCAGTATCATAACTCTCACTAGACTCAGGTGAGCTAACAAGTGTGGTAGTGTCTTCATTAGGAGTTTCGGTATCTCCAACTATAGTTCTAGCAATCGTAGCATCTAGGAAAGGACCTAATGAACCACTCTTATCAAGCATAGTAGAAGCAACATCATAAGCATCAGAAGTTTCAGATTCAGCAGTAGTAGCAGTGTGTGTAGCATGTGTATGTAGTGGTGTAAGGAACTTACTCATAACAGACGGTGAATCAAGAGCAGCAGAGGTGTTTAGAACCGTACCTCTTCTTGTAGTGGATGGTAAAATAGGAACCTTGCCATCACGAGACTTACCCATGATGGATGGATAGCAGTGAACAATAGAGATCCAAGTGAACTTGATAAATAAAGCTATGCTCCCCGGCAACGGTGCTAGAAAATAGTCTTGATGACCCACAAGTATAGGGGGTGTATCGCAGTATTTTTGAGGGAAGTGAAACCCAATTTATTGATTCGACACAAGGGGAGCCAAAGAATATTTATAAGCCTTAACAACTGAGTTGTCAATTTAGCTGCACCTGGAAACAATCTTGCTCACAGCAATTTATCAGTAGCAACAGTTTTGTTGTAGGAATAGTAAAGTAGCAGCTGTAGTAAAGCAATGACAGTAGTAACAAAAGCATTAAACAGTGGGATTCGAGTGCGGTAGGCATAGGGATGGATGGACGGGCGTTGCATGGACAAGACAATTCACATAGCAGTCAGAACATAGGGCAATTGCAGATAAATAAGATAAAGAATCCAAGTACTAGATAATCCTAGGCATGTGTTCCATATATAGTCATACGTGCTCGAAATGAGAACTTGCACAACATGTTTTGTCCTGCCAGCCCGTTTGCAGCGGGGCCTCAAGGGAACTACTGGCAATTAAGGTGCTCCTTTTAATAGAGCACCGGAGCAAAGCATTAACACTCTGTGAACACATGTGATCCTCACATCAAAGCCATTCCCTCCGGTTATCCCGATTTCTGTCATTTCGGGGCCATTGGTTCCGGACAACAACGTGTGTATACAACTTGTAGATAAGACCAAAAACAATACTATCATAATGAATCAATAACATGTTCAGATCTGAAATCATGGCACTCGGGCCCTAGTGACAAGCATTAAGCATAACAAGTCGCACCAAAGTCATGAAGCACTAATAAAAGATACTAGGCACCATGCCCTAACAATCTGATGTCATTACATGAACGATCTCATCCAATCCATACCATCCCCATGGCCTACATCAGGGGATTACTCACTCATAGATGGGGGAAACATGGATGGTCGATGGAGAAGCGATGGTGAGGATGATGGCAATGATCTCCTCCAATTCCCCGTCCCGGCAGGGTGCCAGAACGGAGTTTCTGGTGCTGTTTCGTGGAATCTGCTGGTGGCGGCGGAGCGGAACTCCTTCTGGAAAAACGTCGAAACCCCGAAGTTTTTAGGTTAGAAGGCTCCTTATAGGCTCGTTTTGGACGTATCATCGATCCTCGTGACACCACTAACAAAGATTTTTGTTCCAACTTGAAATCTGCGACACCAACAACAAGGGGTCGCTACTCGCGTTCGTTGAGAGAACACTCCGGAGAAACAAAGGATGAAGTTAAAGGTGTCAAAACATAAGGCCACCTCTAACTTTCGTGAAAGGAGAAAAGTTGCATTGATCCTCCAATCCAATATACAAAAGCGAATGATAAGAGTAGTCGGATGGGGATCAGTCCATCACGCACCCAAAACATTACTCTACACATGAATAGGAGAATATGCAACCCACTCTCGAATTCAGATAGAAGATCTGGACGAGCGATGTTCGGTAACAAAGGAGTGATGCAGGATCTTCATAGATGACATCGTCGTGTTGGACAATGCAGGAAGATACAACGGAAATCGTATGAAAAGACACAATGATTAGGTTTCGCGATGGTTCCATTGGCATGAACAACACATGTTCAAGGTAAACTCCAACTTCACCAATGCTCATCCTTCTCATATGTTTTTCAATGATACGGATATCCGTCAAGGGGTACATACAGATAAAGATTTCAAGGCCAAAAGATTGGATAAAGGGGTACAACAAATGAGATGCAAATGATGATTGTAGCTCCACCATTGTAAAAGGGAGGAAGCAAAACCCTGTAGGTACGAGGCCAATATACGGCGAGGCTAGAATTCAGCGGCTCTCGCCTACATAGGTATGGTGGACTGAAGCGGCAGCGAAGCATGCACTATACAACCTATAGAGACTCAATATAACTATCGACTATTAGAGAGGGGTAAGAAAGACCTATTCGATCCAACCTGATAGTAACACCAATCATACCCATCCTGGTATTCCCCCTCGAGACCAAACGAGGAAGTCAAACCGAGGAACTCACACAGTTGGCAGTTTTATTCATTCCATTATAGTTGCAGCACTTACTAGTCAGATATAGATAGCTCGAGTCATCCCAAACCTAGCAGTTGTTGGCACTTTTATTTCATTCCATTGTAGTCAAGCTGATTACTAGTCACATATTAAGTCAAATTTATAGCACTACTTTAGTTATGCTTGTCTATGATCGAGATATTGTGGTCCAAGTCGTCCATAACCGCGGACACGGCTTTCAGAAAGATTTACCCTGCAGGGGTGCACAAATAGCAACACACACACGATCAACCTCGGAAAAACCAAATCAAAACCCGACGAGGCTATCACGACAAAGAAATCACAGGATTCATAAAATATTTTAGGGGGGCACCCCACTAAGCTACCCGCAACAAAGTTGGCCGGCTCCGAGATGGACCCAGGGTTTGTGTCAATTGTTGTAAATGACTGGGAACCCGAAAGTGTGACTGGGCTTGTCGATACCGCGAAACATTCCACGTTCCAAAACAGTACAGGTGCTCCACGCACAATCGTAAATAAAGCAGTAAAGCATGGCATATGTACAGGATAGTAATAAAGCCCCAAACTACTTTGTGGCCCCAAGAAATAAGAAATGAATCAAGCTCTGGCTAAGGGGGATCCATAGGGTCTCCCGGATGTGGATAGTGCGGATAATCAAGGAACAAGTATCAAGTACTCAGGGCCTAAGGGACACAAGTGGGCATGAAAAACCAAATAGCATATATTGTCCACCGGTGCCTCTTTCATTAGTTATCCCAACAATTTAATATCAAGTTGTAATTAAAGTCATGATCATATCCACCATTAAGCATCTCCGCCATTAAGCATGTGTCAACCTTCCAACAACAGTGGAACAACAACGACGTGAAGCAGCACCTGAGCAAGCAACTACGACTCGCAAGGCCGACTATCTATCAAACAACAGGCAATAGGATGTGTCCAAGGCAATATAAAGGCTGCAGGGAATATAAATGGTGCATGAAAACTAAAGCATCACAACAAGGATAACAATAGATCAACAGGAGGAAGTAAAGACTATAAATGCAAAATAGGTAGAAAGGGGGAGATTGCTCGCCTAGGATGAACTGTTGAGGATACATTATCCGAATAACTTGTTGATACTCGCATGCACTCAACGGCCTAATCCGTGAAGAAGTAAAGCACTAGAAGAAACACCGGATACACTATTTAATACTACGGCAGAAGATCGGGCATGATGCATGTATGATGCATGCCATGGCAAAGATGCGGTGCAATTAGGCAATATTAAGCGGAACCGGGGTCCCGACAATTAATTAAAAGGTTCAAGTTATTTAGATATCCCGCATTTTAAATGTTGTCTTAACAAGGAAAATCATGGCATCGGTTCGCTAAGCAAATTTAAATGGGGCCAATATAAGGCTAGATTTGCCTGCATATGGTCTCCATATTTAATTATGAGATGAATCAGCATAATGCCTCAAACCCACATGATGAGATGTATGCAACCATGAATAATTTAATATGTAACAATTTATATAGATAGCACTTTATAAAATAGGGCTAGAACACACCGACGCTTCTGGTCTCCCCCGCGGTTCCCTTTCCTGAGAAGCAGCTGATCTTGGCCGTTGGATCGACGTATAAATAGCCACGGGCACGCAAGGCCGGGCCTCTATTTCTTCACCTGCCTCCCCTCCCACCTGGGCATGGCGACCTTCTCCATGTAGGTGTTCGACAACGAGGTGTCAAACACTAGATTGAGCCTGTTAACACAGACAAGACCAAAACGGAAACTCTCACATAATTTGAGTAATCTGTAATAAGCTAGAATAGCACAACAGGGTGGTGCCTTACCGCACCGCAGGCGCACGCGCGGTAGCGTTCGTGGTGGTGCTTCAGGATTCCAATGTACTACGTCCAAGATCAGAACGAGCATGCCGGCGGACCACTGCCGTCCCATTCTTTAGTGAGCTGGAGCGCTGCCATCTTATCCACGGAAAACGCTTCAAGCTATCGTTTCGGATCGAAGCACTAAAAGAAAAGGACCGGGAAACGCGGAAGCTAGACAACAAACATTTCATAATACACTCGTTCTGCATATCTTTAGGATAAAAGAAAAAACTGCGAAAAAAGAAGTTTTCCGAAATCAAAAGATCCATAAATCGATTTTGTATGGTTCTTATTTCGTTGAAAACATTTCCATGAGGGTCACACATTGAGGAGGGTTCAGATCCGGGGTTCTCGGGGTTCGGCATGGGTGATCTTCAGGTTCCGTGAAGGAGATCTTGGAATGCCGAGGGTTCGGGTCTTGATTTTTCCGTGAAGAAGACCTTCGGATGTGGCGCCTATATCCTGGTGTCATATGGTACATGCGGGCGAACGGAGATCTTGTCAATGGCTCGAGATAGAAGATCTTGGTGGTGGTCAATGTCCCACTGATGGTACTCGTCCATCAGAAGGTTTTGGCCTCAAACAACGCCTCAAAGTTCCAACACCAACGTCGAAGTATCATAACCAGGCACCGACTTCACTTGACCGGCATCCTTACAACAATTCCACACATCCACCGGGGCAGTGAACGGCCACACTTCTGCTAGAACGTGAGGTCGAGAGGAACCTGACAAGGAGTAACCCGGTGTACCACTGCACTTAGCAAACCAGCAGCACGCGGTTGGGACCAAATTAGAGAAATTGGAGGCGGCCATAGACATACATGGCAGAGGAGACGTGGGGAACGGGTTGCTGCAGAGGGTCTCGTGGGGCGGCGACGACCATGAAAAGGCGAGGAGGAGGGAGGTCGTGGCCGGAGAAAGGGCCAATGGAGCAGCACACAACGGGAAGGCAGGGATGGAGCGGAGGCAAGGCACCGCGTGGGGGTCGACGACGGCCGGTCCGAGGCAGAGAAGGGCCGCGACGGCGGGCTCCGCTCGGTGGGGAGGCAGGGCGACGTAGGACAGAGAGGCCGCCTGCGAGGTCGGTGACGAGGAGCCAAGTCAGCGAGGTCGGGCCCGCACATGCGCACGACGGCGGGGAGAACTAGGGCCGACGAGGTCAAGGCGGAGCTCGCTGCAGGTGCGCCAGCGGCGACAGGGAGGAGCTTGATGCGGTGCAGGGCTCGACAGCGGCGGACGGGGTCGGGGCACCGGTGGAGGCACTGCTCGGCACGAGAGGGGGTGAGAAGAGGATTGAGGCAATATGGAGGGGCTTGTCTACAGAGGAGGAGGCCTGCGAGGAAAACGCGGCGGCGGCCAGAGGCGCTCGAGGATGTGCTCGGGGACGATCTGGTCGCTGCGCCTCTCCTGGCGGCGCTCGAGAATTGACCAGAGGAGAGGGACGAGCAGGTCTCGGAATCGATGGAGGAAGAGGAGTTCGTGTGAGGGCAGGGCCGCGTCGGGGCCGCTGGCTGGTGGGGCCGTGGTTGCTGGCGTGCGGTACGCGGTCAGCAGAGCGGTCGGTGCGGGAGTGTGCCTACGTGACGCGGAGCGGGGTCGCGTCGACGTGGCCGGGGCATGTCGCGCGTGGGGGTTGCGGTGCAACGGGCTGCAGCGGCGGTGCATGGACCGCGTGGTCGTGTTGAGTGGGGTGGAACACGGTAGCGTGCCGTAGCATCGCGCTGGTGGGACCAAGGAGAGGGGTGGTCGTGTCGCTAGGGTTAGTCTGGCCAGGGTGTGGTGCACAGCGGCGGCGGGAGGGTGTGCTGCGCGGGGCTGAGGTCTAGGGTTAGGTAGGTTTAGGGTTTGGGTTTGGTTGGCGGGGTAGTAGGCTGGCTGGCTGGGCTTTTGGTCCTGGCCGGCTGCCTCTCCCGATAAAGTATTTTATTTATTTTGTTTTGTTTTGAATAGTCTTTTGTAAGTAGTTTGTAGACAAAATAAAATATCCAGAAGGACCGGGTTTTGATTTGAAATAAAGATGGAGGATATTTAGAAAACAAAGATAGGCTTTTCGAAAGTAATTTTAGGCAAAAATATGCATGATGACATGACGATGCTCAAATGCAATGTGGCACGATGACATGAGCATGCGGTCATGATGATGCACAAAACAGAAACACCAAGCGATTTTCTAGTAGTGGTTTTACCGGGGTGCTACAATAGAGAAGTTATCATGTAGGATGGTTTGTATTATGGAAGTGTCCCCTCTCTCGTTAGATATGTATCCCTTGGTGTGAGTTGCCATTATGGAGTATTAATGAGTATTTCTATCATTTACTATTTTGCATATGTTATATTAGTTTTCAATTGATGGTTATATGATTGATCTTGTCATTAGTATTGGTATCACTTTGGGATCATTGAGTTAATTTAGTTGGTTTTGGAAAACCTGACTTGGTCAGTAGCAACACTATTTTTGAGAGTTGAATGAAAAAGATAAAAATACTCTAAAGAAAAACAATTTCATTATCTTTCTTTCTTGATTTGCTCATAAGTTTAGTATTCTCTAGTTAAGATCTTTTTTGCTTCCAAGGAAGATTGCATGTTTGTCTTTATCACTTGTATGTTTGTTTGTTTCCTTCAACTCCTATACTTGCTACCCAGCCTTGCTAGCCAAAAACCTGTAGTGAGAGGGAATTCTTCTCGTGCATCCAATCCTTAAACCAAACCCATGCCATTTGTGTCCACCACACCTACCTATTAGCATTATTGCTATTCCAAGTAAATTCTTGTTTTTATCTACCTTCCAAATTAAACTTGTTATGCGAAAATTAGTGATTAAAGCTCTCACGAACTTGATGGCACAATTTACTTTCTTGCATCTAATAAATTTGAACCATTGTGCCCATCTATGTTGCGTATATGCTTGCGCTTTGTGAGTTGAGAATTAGCAGAACCATGCTGTCATGGGGAATACTTTCAACATTGGACTGGTACTTTGTACCTAGTTGATATCATGTTCTTTTGTCTATGGATGTCGTCGGTGTGAAATGAAAGGGGATCTTGTAAGTCCATGGAGTTATGCATGTGTGTTAGAGAAACGCCTGGGCCGCTGGTCTAATCCATGCTGACATGGTGGAAACCTGCAGCGTAACCATAACGAGCATCTATGAAGCATTCTTCTTATAAAAAAAGAGATAGAGATTGAGAAAAAGAGAAAAAGAAAAAAAAGAGATTATGAAAAGAGGAAAGAGAGAAAAAAGCACCATATTCCCATGGCAAATAAGAAGATTGTTGAGATACTTGTTATCTGCTTGCCTTGTCATTTTGATATGGGTATTCTTCTGTATCATCGGGCAAGGGGTACCCCGTTGGCGGTTCTCTATGATACACATGTGCTTACAATGACAAGAACTTACCGGTGACTAAACTTGAGTAGCATGAGGAGCGGCCCTCGTATTCAAGGGACATTAGATTCTCAATTTACAACTTGTCAAGCATATCCTCGTATTTGATCACTCTAGCCTTAATCACGTAAAGATGCCTATGATAGGGGCAATGAGAGCTGAAAGCTAATAAGTATCATAATTTTTGGGAGCTCTTTATGAAACTTGCAATCCCTGCTTCCCTCTATGAAGGGCCTTTCTTTTACTTTTTAGTTGGGTCAGTAAACCTATTCCCCTCTATCTCAGCAAGTATTTTGAGTTGTTGTGTTTCATTCATTCATATGATGATTTATTCAATCATGTTTCTTATGTTCTTTGTTTTGCACATTGCTCTTATCTTGGTGATTACTACTTTGAAAGCTATCATTGAAAATCAATTATTTGTGAACTCCCGCAAATTATCAACTATTCTTCGACCAAGAGCTAAGTTTGTCATTACCAATTATGATTCACTTTATGTATCTTTATTGTGTTTCCTTTACTTATTACAATTTAAGTTATATAATAGTGAGTTGTCTTCTATTATGATCTATGTATTGATGAATGTGATGCTTGTTGTCTCTATTCTTTTTATTGACTCTTCACTCCATAAACCTGAGGTCATGTTTATTGAGTTTAGTTTTCGCTTGGGGACAAGCGAAGTCTAAGCTTGGTGGGAGTTGATACGTCCATTTTGCATCACTATTGTATATCATAATTTACTGTTAGTCATTGATATATTTCATATTAAGAGGTGATAGTTATGTAATTTCACCTGTTTTTGCATGGCTGATGACTTTTAGAGCATGGATCGCTGCAGTCAGGATTCTGATGGAAAAGGTGATGTTTGGAGGCAAAAAAGGAAATCGATTAAAGAAGCAAAGGCAAGAGTGGCAAAATCTGTCAAAACAGACCAGCATGTAAAGATCAATTTTTTAGAAAGTTTTCTGTTCCTAAAATCAAAAAGTGCCAAACTAACGAAAGTTTAATGACAACCTGGGTCAGAAGCATAAAAAATTACAGCTCAATCCGACAGATAGAAATCTCTCACGAATTTTTACGGTGACGCACAAAAGTCTGTTTTGGGACAACAACTTCCCCAAATATTACTTCTCTCTCATTAGAGGTTGATCTTGACACAAAAACTAAACAAAACGGATAAGGAGAGGTTATTACCAAAGTAATAACTTCCAAGACTCAAAGAAACAAAAACAAACTGAAATCAAAAAATTAATTGGGTTGTCTCCCAAAAAGCTCTTTATTTATAGCCATTAAGATGGGCATGATAATTTTGATGAAGCTCACTTAGAAATATGAATTGAAGTGAAAGAGAGCATTAAGAAGCAAAAATACACATATTTAAGTCTAACCCACTTCCTACGAAAGGGAATTTTGTAAACAAACAAGTTGTTGAAACCAGAGGCTACTAGCATAGGAAGACAAAAGAAGTGCAACATAAAAACTTTCAGCATAAAATGAGGAAACTTGATATTATTGAGATGCATAGAAACACTTTTCCCTCTCTCATAGTAACTTTCAGTATCATGCATAAACTTAACAATATAGCTATCACAAGGGCCATTGTAACAATGATCAGTTATCCTAACAGAAAACATAGGAATACTAGCTCTCATAATACTACTTTGTGAAACAATATTAGAGGTATCCTTTCAAAGGATAGTGTGTCCCTCTTCTACATATTTAGTGACAAAGTCTTTCACATTTTGTATTATAGGTTCATCATCCATTTGTTTATCAGGTTCAATAGCTTTACTTATACTTTCACCAACCATTCTAGCTATCATAGAATGTTCCTTTATCTTAACTTGGAAAGGTATTTTCTCAATGTAAGGTTCGGGTAAAGCATGATTAGCAGTATAAACTTCATTATTTATTGCAGGAACACTCTTAGCAATATCTTTATAAGGTTCATGATACTTATTCCACTTCTTTTTAGGCACTTCAATGTCGGAAGCAAAAGCCTTAAAATACGTTGCAATAGCTTGAGAATCTAGACCATAAGCATTTTTAATATTTTGAAAGTCATCAGTTCCCATAAAAGATTCAATGCATTCATAATCATAATTTATACCTGACTTTCTACCTTTGTCATTCTCTCAAGCTTCAGCATTATCTTGAATACGGTCTAGAAGATCCCATTTAGCTTCTTCTTCCATGCGAGTGAATGATCCAGCACAAGAAGCATCCAATAAATCCTTATCATGTAGAGGAAGCCTTGCATAAAAGTTATTGATAATAATATTGTTGGATAAAGGAACATTTGAGCATGAAATAATATTGTTGGATAATAATATTGTTTGGATAATAATATTGTTGCATAAAAGCCTTATCATGAATGGGACATTTGAGCATTAGTAACTTCAATCTCCCCCAAGCAGGAGTTGTACTCTCTCCATCAAGAGGCCAAAAGTTGTATATTTGATTTTGATCTTTATGAATCTCACTAGGAGGATAAAACTTTGAATAAAAGAGAGGAACTATTTCCTCCCATTCAAGAGCTTGCCATTCTTCAGCAGCTTATACCATTCCTCATCTCTTCCTTTCAGTGACAATGAGAATAACTTCTTCTTAACTTGATCTGTAGTAATACCTGCTCACTTGAACAACCCGCATAATTCGTGTATAAAGAGCAAATGATCACCGGGATGGACAGTTTCATCCCCAACATAGTAGTTATCCATAACACGATCAATAATTCTTGTAGGTATTTTAAAAGCATCATTCTCAGCAGGTGGTGGTTCATCTAATACCTTAGCAGTGGTAGTAGCATTACCAAATAAGAAACTCAGCGAATTAACCATAACGAAAATAAAGCAACTAACAGAAGTAAACAATACTCACAGTAGAAGTTTCCTTTACCAGTTCCACTCTCCAATAGTGCTTCACTCCCCGGCAACGGGGCCAGAAAATAGTCTTGATGACCCACAAGTATCGGGGGTGTATCGCAGTATTTTCGATAAGTAAGAGTGTCGAACCCAACGAGGAGCAGAAGGTGATGGCTAGTGGTATGGATCAGGAATTCTCTGCAAATACTTAGCAAACGGATTTTTAGGGGTTTTTGATAAAGCAAGTAAATAAAGTACGAGTAAATAAAAGACAATAAGATTATATGCATTAAGTGGCCCAATCCTTTATGCAGCAAAGGACAAGCCGGTTGTATTACTTAATATGACCAAACGTTCTCGAGGACACATGGGAATTCTGTCAAGTGCTTTCGCTTCATATAGTTGATTAATCTTCTTTAGCTTGCTAAGTGTTGTGTGAGTGAACCTGTGCTAATGTACCGACCTTTCTAGGACTAATAGATACTTGTGATTATACCCCTTGCAAACATCCGTAAGTACAAGCAAGTAATTAAGGTAGGAACCTAACCACAACTTTAAATTCTAAGACCCTAACGTCCCTTGTGCAATGGTTTCCTAACGGGGGTTCAGGTTTCTGTCGCTCCAGCAACCCCTATGATTAGTAGCCAAATACACAATGCATTCCCCTAGGCCGATATAGGTGAAGTGTCATGTAGTCGACGTTCACATGACACCACTAGAAAAAGTACACCACAACTTAAATATCAAACTATTGAATCTTTCTTAACACAACTCCACTACTAACAACATGACTTCTCCCATGTCCTCAAGAACAAAACGAACTACTCACAAGACATCATATGGATCATGATCAAAGATGGAATAATGATGTATAACAATCTGAACATAAACAGTAATTCAACGGTTCACTCAAAAGCATCAACTACAAAGAGTAATCAACACCGGGAAAGTTTCCCCTATGAACTATGCAAGATTCAATCCAATTGTTACAACAATATGGAGATGGAGATGATGGTGCTGGTGATGATGATGGTGGTGATGATGATGATGATGATCCCGATGAAGTCTAGCTTGATGGTGGTGTTGATGGCGACGATCTCCCCTCTCCGAGAAGGAATTCCCCCGGCAGAATTCTGTTTGCCGGAGAGATCTTTCTCTCTTGGTGTTTTCCGCCCCGCAGAGGCGGCAGAATCTTTCTGTGGTCGCTCCCCGAGTATTAGGGTTTCAGGAGGATCATATACAACAGAGGGGAGAGCCATAGGTGGGCCAGGGTGGCCACACCACCTGGTGGCGCGGCCTAGGCTGGCCCACACCAGGGTTGGTGTGGGGCCCCTGTGGCCCATCTCCACTCCTCCTTCTGGCTTCCTTCGTCTTCTGGAAAAATAGGATTTTCCGTATATTTTCCTGGATTTTCTGATCTTCACGAATTTTGCCTCCAAACAGCACCTTTTCCATCAGAATCCTGACTGCAGCGGTCCATGCTCCAAAAGTCATTAACCGTGCAAAAATAGGTGAAATTATATAAGTATCATCTCTTAATATGAAATATATCAATGAATAACAGTGAATTATGATATAGAATAGTGATGCAAAATGGACGTATCAACCGGCCAGCCAAAGATATCATCGATTTCTTTGAAGAGCAAACAAATGTTCTCCTCTTGCAGCTTTAGTGTAGTATATACCCTGCATATAAATGTAAAATGTTGTCAAAAATATACAATTGTGTCAGGTGTGGTTGATACCCGTTAATGTGTGAAGAGCTTGCTAACTTGTATTTTTTCGAGTGTATCGTAATATGCAGTTCTGTTTCATTAGCCTGACGTATAATCATCTCAGCACCTTGCTAACATGTCAGGTGCGTTACAGCTGGGTTGGTGTTATCAAGGGTTTGATTGATAGTGCGTCAGCTACTCAGGATACTGTGTTGTTCGTGGAACACGATGTGAAGGGTGGCGCAGCCCCCGAGTGATATAATTGCAAGTAGAACAGGAAGAACACAAGGTTTGGGGCACTTAGCTTCATTTATTCGTAGAATATCACGAGGTATAATGTGTGGCTAAGTATCCTAGCTGAATAGCCTTATTTGTAAAGTAAAAACATCTAAGGGTAGAAACGATGCAGCTGCGCGACTTTCCAAGGATTGGAGTATGTGACTCCGCTCTCTAAGTCCTTAAGACGATAGGCGCCACCTGATATTACTTTGGTAATCACGTAAGGTCCGTCCCAAGTCATATCAAGACCAGGATCCTTAGACTGTGAGAGAATGCAAATCACCGTTCTAGAGGGAGCTTTGATGGCATTAAGCATCATCTCATGACAGGGTGATCAAAAAGGTGCTACTCGTGGTTTCCAAAGGGATGCGTAGAGTAGTACATATCAAGACCAGGATTTGCTGATCCATGTAACAGATAGGTATGAGTGTCCATCTCAGTGGCATTGCATTAACGAAGCTTGCAAGCATGTGACTTGGTCACAGAATGCAACGACATGGGAACGAGTAAACAAGTTTATTGGTAACGAGATCGAACTAGGTATGAAGTGGAAAGGGAACAGGAAACGACTATTCACAGTCCGAGCGATAAGATTCACGGAATGCACGGGGGTCATCATGGGCATCCTGGTCCCGCTGATGATCATTGATGTGAGAGTGATCTTAATCATGTCCGGAGTGTTTCTGAACCGAAGGATGACACACTTAAGGGTGGGGATGCTTAGGGATAGATGCAAGATCGAAGGAGAAATAGAGAGAGAAACCGGAATAGTTTCGGATAACATCTGATGTTTATCGGAGGGGTTCGAAAGGTGTTCCGGAGTAAAGTAATATGATAATATATCTATTTGAATGTTAATTGGATAATTAATATTAAATATTTTTTTTTATTATTAAAGGCTTCCTAACGCTAATGGGCCTCACCCGAAGGGAGGCCCAATATGGCAAAGCGCCTAGGGAGAGGGGGCCAGCCGACCTTGGCTTGGTGGGCCACCCAAGTGGGGACCACCTAGGGCCGGCGGCAGCCCCTAGGTGGCCAACGTGTGTGGGGTTTAGTCCCACACCGCCTGGCCCCTACGTGGTGCACCCCCCTAGGCCCAATATATAGGGGTGACCCTTCCCCCTTGGAATTCACCCATTCCTCTCATTCTCCCTCTCTCATCTCCTTAAGGATTTCTCTGTAATATTGGAGAGAACCTCAGGGTGTGAGTTCTCCACCTTCACACAACCGTCGTTTGATCTTCGATCCACCATCTTCTTCTTCCGCTACTCGGCTAGATCGGAGCCCGAGAGACGTCGCCTACACCGGACGTGTGACGAACTTTCGAGGCACTACACTTGGGGTGCTGCTCGTCTTCATCAACATGCGCCTTCCCGAGTAAGGCGTGCCTCGTTCTTCAATGGTATGAATACCATCTCTCTCTTTCTGTTGCTTATGTCTACATAGTATAGATCTTGGTATTAGTGTTCGCATAGTTAGAAATTTTTGTTTTCTCCTACAGAAACCTACAATCATGTCCTAAGTGCAACTTCAAAGAGTTCAAAGGTGTATGAACTTCGTATATGCAAGTTTATGCATTGCATTCTACTCTATGAAAATGGGGGAGAAAATAATAATCTCTCAAAATGTTGTTAGCACATCATTATCACGTATTAAGTGCGATTTAAAAGTGTTCAAAGGTTTATAATTTTCTCATGTGGAAGTTTGTGCATTTTCCACTCTATGAAAATGATAATCTCTCAAGATTTTCTCAGTACAACATTATCACGTATTAAGTGCGATTTCAAAGAGTTCAAAGGTGTATAATTTTCATATACGCAAGTTTATGCATTATATTTCACTCCATTGAAATCATAAATGATGAGGATTTTATTAGCACCACATTATCATGTCCTAGGTGCGAATTAAAAGAGTTCAAAGGTGTACACTTTTCATATAATTTTCGTATATGCATTACATTTCACTATATGAAAATGAAGCTAGACAAAGGGTCGCCGTCACCGGAGAAGAAGAAGAAAGGGGAGGCAACGCAATGGGCGCGGGCGCGGGGCTGGCTCGTGGTCCCATCTTGCAACGCCAACCTGGGTAAGCTGTGGGTCTGGTGCCCACGTGGATAAGCCGTGGGTCTGGCGCTCACATGGATAAGTTGTGGGTCTGATGCTGATCTAGATAAGTTGAGAGAGGTGTCCACTACGAGAACCGATTGAACGCGGCCCCACTTGTCAGCATGTAACAGCGAGGGTCCACTATGGGACCCGACAGAACACGGCCCTACTCGTCAACATGTAATGGCAAAGCTGACGGACGGCAAGTTTCAGACCATGTGAGAGTTTCGTACAAGAAGATGGACAAAAGGGAGGAAAAGTTAAGCGGCTGGGGAAAATTGAGTACAACTAATGAACCGAGGGTACGAAAATAGAAATCCCTTTGTTAAATTGATCATAATTTGAACAATCCAAACACCTTATGATCCTACACCGTACTGTAGGCAATTTAACACAAGTGGTTTTGCTTTATCCATGAACCCGCATATATTTGAGGGGGTAAATTACAAGAGGTGGCGTACCCGAGCAATTGTTTGGTTTCAAAACATGAGATGCTATAACATCATCATAGGAAAACCTAAGGGAGAGCTTGATGCTGCTTCGAAAGATGCCTATCACAAAACTAATACCCTTTTTAAGACTGCTCTAATCAGCGTTCTTGTTAACAATATTGTCGATTCATACATGTCATTCAACAATGGCAAGGACACGTGGGATGCACTCAAGAGAAAATTGGAGTATCTAACGCTGGTAGTGAACTGTATATCATGGAATAATTCTATGATTATAAGATGGTTTGTGACCGCTCCATGGTTGAGCAGGCTCACGAGATATAGTGACTTGCCAAGGAACTCGAGCACTTCACTTGTGTTACCGGACAAGCTTGTTGGCGGAGGCATAATTTCCAAACTTCCCCAACATGGAGGAATTTTGCTACTTATCTGAAACACAAGAGACAAGAGTTTTCTATCACGGATCTTATTGGGACTCCTAATGTGAAAGAGAAGGCCAGAGAAAAATACACACGTGCTCGAGGTCTTAATGGAGGTTCTAGTGCCAACTTGGTACAACAGAAAAAATTCCCGTTCCACAAGTTCAAGAACAACATTTCTGATGGCAAAGGAAAGTTTGATAGGAAGAACAAGGCATCACATTCTACTAACTTTAAAAGTAAGACTACGAAGACGAAGGGTGCTTGAGATTTGTGCGGTGATCCCAATCACTGGGCCCCTAGTTGCCCAAACCTTCTTGACAAGCGCCAACATGGGAAAAGTGGAAAGACCGCTAACTTCATCATGGGCAATACCAAGATTAAGGACACTAGGTATGGTATATTTCCTATTGATTTTTCAGTATGTCATTCTCCTAATTGGTAGATTGGCATGGATGCCAATGTATACGTTTTGTTTTGATATTTCTATGTATTCTTCATATCAGGTCGCGGGCACTTCGTCCGTGTTAATGGTCAATGGCCTGCATGATTCTAACACCAATAACATCTTGATTTTGAGCATGCTTTGTGTCTGGAGGAGGCTTGGTGAATGGATCAGCTACATTCACATCTATATATATGAAGTTTACAAATTATAATGTTGCCATGAGCAACGTAATGGTAGTGTTAGAGTATGTGCTTGGCAGTGGAGTGGAACCTCTGGTCCTTCACATTCGCAATGGCCCCCATGTTGTCGCAGTAGAAGCACACACGGTCTTGCGTGCTTGGGAACAATCCAAGCTCAGTGATGAATTTCTTCATCCAAATAGTTTCATTTGCCACTTCACCAGCAGCCATGTACTCCTACTCCATTGTAGATTGAGGCACTGAGCCTTGCTTCCCGCTCCTCTAGCTCACCGCACCACCATTAACTGTGCGGGCCCTGGAGAAAGGGGGTCTCATCACGATGACATGTAGTGGTAGTGGGGCAGAGAGGAGACCACATGGGAATGAGCTCGTCAATGAATGACGGTGAAGTTTCTCTTTCTCTGCATCGAGGAAGAGATGGATATGAGCTCTAGGGCTCGGGGGAGGTAACTGGAGGTGTGGGGGAGAAATGAGAGGTGAGGGAGACACTAGGGTGGCATCGTCCTTATATCTCGAGAGGAGAAGGTCTATGGTTGACCAAGCTCAAGGAGCCATGGAATGGGGAGTATTGGGCACTAGTAGGTCGAGGTGGACGGTGGGAGCTCGGGTGGGGTCTCCATATAGTAGAGGGAGGCCGGGAAGATGTGCGCTGCAAGCTATCTCTCTCCCTCTTTGTTTGATCAAGGAAAAGACATAAAGGAGGGGAGGGGCTAGGGCATACCCATTGTCCAGGGAATGGTGCTGCTACATGGGTGTGGTTCCTATAGCTAGACCAAAGAGAGTGAGAGAGGTTGTTGCAGCTGTTGTGTGGAGTAAAGAGCGATTTTTGGCAAAGTGTGCATTTAGGGCAAGATCCATGTCCAAGTACGAGAGGACAATGGTGCTACAGTAGGTTGGCTACAGCACACGACGGGAGGTGCTTAGTGGTGGATAGGGTGATCAACTAGTTGACTTGAGGAATTAAAGGAAGGTTCAACAAGTGTCACTATACTTAGATGATTTGGTTCTTACTTGATATCTCAAGAATTTATGTGATAAAAAATGAGGATGGGTAGAGGATAGTTGTGACATGATTTAGAGTGAGGAAGAGGTTGAGAAGGATCAATAGTTGGTTTTCAGATGGAAACAAAATGAGAGAATTTTAAAAAAGGATTGGTTTTTGCGATCTTGAGTTTTAACATTTTCTTACCATCTTTTGTATGCTAGAGAAAAAGATCCAGGGATCCATTTTGTTCAAGGGGCATATGGTTTGATATATCAAGTGATGTGGATCACCAAGGTACAGAGGATTAATCTTGATAATCACAACGTTTTTCTAGAAAAAATGCCAAACTTTGTTGGAAATATGGTGGTGAACCAGAGTGCCATCTTGCCTCCAAAACTAGGTTGGTTTGAGTAGCAGAAGGCTCCAATGGAAACAAGTGAAACATGGGTTCACTACACCACGAACCCCCATATGGCTACGCATATCTTCCAACGGATTTGACATGTGTGTCTAGGAAACAACTCGCCCACTTCCCGTTCCTA
Source organism: Avena sativa (assembly GCA_916181665.1). Classification (NCBI taxonomy): domain Eukaryota; kingdom Viridiplantae; phylum Streptophyta; class Magnoliopsida; order Poales; family Poaceae; genus Avena; species Avena sativa. The sequence continues at coordinate 580,374,863 of OV702287.1, forward strand.
AAAAAAACTCGTCCACTTCCTGTGTGTGCGGAGAGATAAAGATACGATCTATAACTCCCCCGAATCCCCTTCCTTGATATTGCCCCTCAATCCCAATAATCTCCTCCAAATAGTAAACACCGCTGCCAGATCCTCTCCTCCCACTACGTATCGGCCCCGCTGCCACTCGCCTTCACAATCCCGTGTTCCGGCTCCACCGTGGTATGGTCTATTGATCTCTCTATCGTGTTCAATTTCTATGTATTAATCCAGTCGTGCTTCGTTCTCCGCAGTGGCGTTATGGCTTCAAATGTTGGGGGTTCGTCAGTTACGTGCAGCAGGGAGCCGGCAAGCCAAATGCTACTCCATGACCGACCATCGGCGGGCATCACTGTGTGTAGAGATACCGCCGGAGGTCTGGCAATCCTATTTGGCTCCGGAGATATTCGAGTTTCTCTCTCATCCTACTTCATGTCTGTTGTGATCCGTTCATTGTTTTAGGTTATGTTCTTGCTGGATCTGTGTTGTGCTCCAGTCGTTTCCTCCACTCAACAAAGGGCACGCTCATTCCCAAATCCCTGCCACGAGTACCGAACAACCAACCACCGCCCCTGTGGAGCTTCTCCCTAAATCAGCTACCAGGTCGTACAAGATCCCTCTATTTTAATAATTTCAGTACTCCCTCCGATCCAAATTAATTGACTTGGATTTGTCTAGATTCGGATGTATCAACCAACCACCGCCTATGTGGAGCTTCTCCCTAAATCAGATACCAGGTCGTACAAGATCCCTCTATTTTAATAATTTTAGTACTCCCTCTGATCCAAATTAGTTGACTTGAATTTGTCTAGATTCGGATGTATATCTAGATTCGGATGTATATAGACATGTTTTAGACTTTTAGTTCTAAATACATCCGAATTTAGACAAATTCAAGTCAATTAATTTCGATCGGAGTGAGTACTACATGATCTGTTCCCCAAAAATTAACAGCATGGTGGGTTCTGTAGCTTAATTGGTGCTCCTGCGATATGCAAGTTCTGTTCGGACTGTAACTTGTGTCCATGGTTTAATTAATTAGACAGTTGTGTGTGGTTGATTACTATGTATAGCTCGTTTTGTTCAAATGATCCATTTGGTTATGAGGTGCCTAGCACTAATATTTTATTAAGTCTGTTGCTATACATGTGAAACAACAAAAAAGTTATTAGCTCTGAATATTCAACTTGGCTTTGATGATTTTATATTGATGTCATTGGCGTGCAACTTTTAGGGCTGGTCACGGGAGTATCTAATTGGATGCAGAAATAGAGGAAACTGTGCTGACTTCTAATCATGTCTTTAATAAAACCCCTCTTTTACTAAATGAGAGAGATGACTAAGATCTAAAATCCTTCAACTTCGTAGATTCCATATTATAATAAAGTTATGTTTGTTAGGTAATCTTCGCGGAGCTATACACACTTGTTCTGAAATTTCTATTGGTCATGTGCCTATGCAATTTCAGACGAGAGGTCACTCTTCAATATTTGTTTGCTGCAACTACGAGAAATATAGGCACGATTGTACAAGAGAAGGTTCCAAAAAGTAATCAGATTATGCGGTACAGCCTAATGACGTCTTCGGTCCCGAGGTTGTTAATTGTCTCAAATATATTTGTATAGACATCTCACGTGTGCTAGAATATATTTTAAGTGTGCAAACATGTCTGAATATAGTTATATGTTCATTATTTTTCAACTTCAACTTATTTTGAATGGTAATTTTTTCCATTTTCCCGTAGATTTACTATCAATTTCTCATGATGCATCCTCTGTTCTAGCTTCTATATTCTTGGAAATCTTTTACTCTGTGATCTATAAGCCTATAGTAGGTGTAGTCAAAAGAAAATGCTCAGGCACTTGCTAAGCTAAATCTTCTATCCTATATATTGTATTAATTTAATATTTACCCTGCAAAGTCAAAAGATCAACGGCAGGGTGCAAGTCAAATTGCACTCCCGAGTAAGCCACCGAGTGTGGCAGCCTGGTAAGACTAGCTGGATATTAAAAGAAGAGGACACGCAAGAATCTCCTGCAAGAAAAGATAATTTATTTGACTGAAGGAGTTCTCGGTTCTTATCATTGCTTTGACCTTATTGTTCAGAAAAGAGAAGCATCGACTTGTTTCCGTGTTCCTAGAAGTATTAGTGCAGAACATTAATTATCTCATCGCCTTCAACCTTTGTATATTATAGCCATTTTAAATTACACAATTTATTCACTTGTTCTTTTGTCTCGCTAATGGTAAGTTACTTGTCTCAATTTGGTTTCTGTTCTTGTAGATTGACAAAGTAAATGGATGATGCATGACCGAGACGCTGAGAGAAAGTTTCAAGAATTTTGCTACAACCATATAGTTATAGACTCTGTTTTAGAATATCATGTTCAGATATACCGAATTTGTATTTATTGGATCATGCTCTTTGTAAAGATAGAAAGTTGGTTTAATATATGAGGTCTTTCTACTTACCGTATTGCATCCCAAGTGCACTCTTAGCATTTAGAAAATAATTGTTGTTGGCAACATATAAACTATCTTTAATTGTTTGAGCTATCTAGCTACTTTTCTAAGCTTTTGCAATGATCTTTTGTCCATTCAAAACCCATTTATGCAGGAAACCACCAACACATGTGAACTGTTGTTAGGCTCTAAGAATATACGTTGCTATCTTACAACGCTTTTTCATGTCGATTACCAACGCATGTATATGCATTGTTATAGACACTTGCAACGCCACCAACGGCAATGCATACAAAATCCGTTGGTGTAGATGATACCAACGCTTATATCGACATTCGACAACGCATCGATGCGTTGTTGAAGGGGGGTTCCTGTTGTAGTGGTTGAAAGAAAAAATTGAGGAGAGCACAACCATGGTAAGAGTTGTCCAAGAGAAGGTGGCATGAAGACGAGAGCTTCTGCCAAAGTAGGAAACTTGATAAGATTTGGCACGATAGATTATTTTCTTGCCTACAAAACCATCAAGAAAAAGTGGGTCAAAGGATGATTTAGCAAAGGAAAGAGTGGTATTTGGAATTACTTAGGATGGTATACAAGATGGTTCAATTGCATTTACAAAAATGAACAAGGGTTGTAAAAGGTAGGGACTCAAAGATTTAGGGTTTTTTACTAGGGTACAAGAGATGATATTTTTTAGGGGACGCAAGGTTGTAAACTCATCATGAAGAAAACTAGAGTTCTTGAAAAACAAGGAAGAGATGGGATGTTACATAGGCACAATTTTTGAAGTGGGTGTTGATAAAAAACTCTAAGTTTATCATTCTTTTGACATCTACTTGTGCACCCTTAATTTGACTGAAAGCATCCTTGCTTGAAAATATTTTTACTGTTAGCTAGCATCATTAAAGAGGGGCGCTGAAAAGAAATGACTCGCAAGCCTATCCAATTTTTTAACATTCTCTTTTGAGTTTAGGAACTATTAGCTAGCAAGTTACTTGCGGATAGGAACCGAACTTAAGTGCAATTGTTAAGATATATTATGTCCATGTTTAAGGTTGCAGAATCTGAGACAATGGAATATGATAAAACCTCGAACTTGTGAGTTTTATTCTATTTTATTCATCTAGCACCTTCACTATTACCAGGAACCGTTTCTCTCCATGCCTAACTTCTCATCTGTAGGAACCTCAAACACTTTTCTCACCTTTACTTTTATATTATTTAATTCTCGCTTATTCCTTTACGTAACTTTCCTCTATTATTCACTCATCCCCTTCCATCTTCAATAATTCCAGTTAATTCACTCAACACATGTGACACCTTGAGTGCAACAGAAACGCCGCACAGACACACTTACCTAGGCTCCTAATTGGGATCGATAAAAAAACTAGAATTAATACTTCCACGGAAACATGCTCTGACGAACTTGTGCACTTGTAGGCCATCAGGCGCCGCACGGAGCCTCTTTGGCACGATCGTTGACGATGATTTGCCAGAGTTGAGTCGACGCCGAGGTCGAAGTAGAGGCGCGTGACATTATGCGGGTGTGGATGACGCAATCCGTTCTATGATCGGCAAAAGAAGAAGAAACATCGGTCAAGCGGTCGACAAGAAATTTTTGCTGAAGCAAGATCTAATCTACTAGTTGCGTGGTCCCCGGTGGAGAACGATCTTCCCAGTGGCGCCGCAGCGGACGAACTTCGTGAGTGGCGTCCGTTGTCATTGGAACCACACCTGAAATTGCTGCCCTTGCCTTCTCCCATGCGCTGGCTAGTAAGCTGAGAGTTTGCCTCTCGCCTCTGCGTGGATGTTCTTCTTCTCGGTTTACCCGGTTGACTGTTGGGTATCCCCCGTTTCCTCGGCTTCCTTCGTTGCGGTGACTTCCTGCATTATGGCTTGAAAGAATATCATCGGGATTAAAATTTGGGTTATCATTGGAGTCTTGCTGGGTCGAGGCGTCTCCGATGATCACTCATACTTGGTGCTGAGTGATACATGGGCTGGTGACGTCATTGTCTGTACAGAGGGAGACACTGTCGGGTGAGCCAGTGAAGTCCATCAGTTTTTGTTCTGGGTAGATTTCTTCCATCCGGATTCTGAAGTCGATGCTTTCACTGCTTTCTTAGGGTTCCGAATTTGCTGGGCTTGCTTCGCGTGGTGGGGTTAGCTTTGGATCTGATCCAAAGGAGAGATTATCGCAAAGACCATCAAGGTCCCCCAAATCCATCTCGATTTGCTCGCTTTCTTCGCCTGCTTCAATCTATGTTGTGACATCCATGGAGGATCCGACGGAAGATGCTGGTACCGCCGTAGGCGTAGTTTTTTCCACCGATGGTTCTAATGTGATCAGGGCCAAAGGGTGTGACTCTTTCGGCTCCTCTACTTGGAAGTGGAAGCTCCCGATGATTAGATTGGATCTGCCGTTAAAATCGGCGGATACCGATACAGGGGTGGGCGAGCGTGGATCTGCTTTCGTCGGGTTGATGCTTGGTGGAGAGCGGTCCGCTGAATCCATGGTTCCAGCATTTAGGTTTCCCACAGATGGCGCCAATTGATGAGGGGTAACCTCAGCAATGTCCATGGTGAAGGACTTAGGGTTTTTCGGAAAACAGAACGCTAGGGTTTTCGTCAGATGTCAGGAAAACAATGAAGTCAAAGTCACCTGAATATTGGGAAAATCGCACTGTTACAAGTTGTTTGGGAGTTTTCGGTACCCTCGCTTGGGCTTCTCCTGTCCTATATATAATAGGCCGGGTCTCAAAGCCGTATGCGGATAGGTTTTACATACGTGTGATTACAGTACTAACACAATGTCGGTTCAGAGATTCTTTCCTAATACAATCAAAGTCTTTGTCGGTTGCTTCTTTGGGCTATTATCAGAAATCTTCATGGGCCGTAAGCCTTTTACCCAGCATAGGGCAGCAAATCACAAGCATCCAAGTAATCATACCTATGTCAAGCAGAGTAGTAGAAACTGGAGATTAATAATGCCAATATCCGACCCCTGCACCATAATCATGGTATCGTCCGCATATTGGAGGTCTGAAATACCACCTCCGAGGATAAGATGCCCAACCACACCCGAGATGTGGCTAGCTATTTTGGCTCTATACATAATCTCTGCGAGGGCATCTACCGCGGAGTTAAACAAGATGGGAGAAATAGGATCCCCTTGTCTAACACCACATGAAGGCCTAAAGTAAGGGCCAATCTCCACATTAATATTGATCGCCATACAACCGCTCATAAAAAACTGCATAATCCAGCAAATCATAATGTCATCAATGTCCCTCCTCTCCAAGACTAACCTCAAGAAGGCCCAGTCCAACCGGTCATAGGCCTTCTGGATGTCTATCTTAAGGAACACTCCCTTCTGACAGCGTGACTTCACTTCATGAATGATTTCATGAAGTGCAAGGACACAGTCATGAATTAAGCGTCCCTTAAGAAAAGCAAACTAGAGGGGATGAGTGAGCCGCTCCAAGACTAGGGCAAGCCTCAAGGCATAGACCTTTGCAAAGATCCTATGGATGACATTAATTACCGTGATCAGCTAGAACTGGCGGATATCCATGGCCCCCACTACTTTGGGGTTAAGTGTGATCACACCAAAGTTCAACCGAGACAACACAAGAGTCCACAGATCTCCTGAAACATCTGGATGATCGCCGGCTGTAGCTGGTCCCAAAAGGTCTGGAAGAAAATCACCGGCAAGCCATCCGGGCCTGGAGCCGAACTCCTCTTCATGGACTTCATAGTCACAACCACCTCCTCTAGGAGGAAAATGAGAGTAAGCTCCGCATTCTCGTCGGGGGTGACCGTCGCCTCCGCCGACCAAAATCCTCCACTAGTGAGATCCCAGAACGCGGCGACATAGTGAACAATTCTGTGTAAAAGACATAAATATGGGAAGAGATCTCTTGTGGGTCCTCCAAAATAGAGGCCCCCTCCGAGAGGAAGGGGATCGGGCACTTCCTTCTTCTGTCCTCTTCTCCCTTGTGAATCTCCATAATAGAGGTTTCAAGGGAGTATCTATGGGATCAAGCCAACTACGAGAGGCCGACTAGGTAGAGCCGCTCCCATATTTTTTAATCAAAACTTCCCCCGACCTTGAGTATTGACCGGCCACTTATTTCCGCGTCTATCTCCCTCCAGGAAACTCCGTGCGGCCGCGACTCGATCCGAGCCACTTAACCGCCCGCGTCCGCTCTCCTCCCCTCCCCAACCTCTCCCGAAATCCACTCACTGCTCGTTGCCCACATCCATACTGCCATGTCTCCGTCCGTTAACTCCAGATCAACTTCGCCATCGATGTTCATCCCGCCTCGCAACCTACCATCCGCTACGCCATCGGTGAGTCTCCGATCCCCTAGGACTTATATGTTGATTCATATGTGAAGTTGATTAAGAATAGCAAGTGTTAGATTGATTCATATGTATAGTTGATTATAGCTAGTGTTAGATTGATTCATATGTATATTTGATTATTCTGGTAGAGATAAAATGACTACATTGACCTATATAGTAGAGATATAGATATTATATCGTGTTAGACAATCCACATTTCCTTTAGAGTATACAATGTTAGATAAAAGGCTATATTGTACTTCTAGAGGATCGACATGGCGTCATGTCAAGTTTGTATAAAATAGCTATATTTTCCTTTTAGAGTATGCAGAATTTTTGATATATAAATTCACTCAAATTTTCTTTTATGATACTATCGTTTATTTAATTTGTGCTTTTCGTGTACAGATTATCCTATGCATCTAAGGAGGAAATTCAATAGACTAACAGGATTCGCAGAATTTCATGTTGTTGGATCAACATATATTGTTGACGTGCACAAAGAGAGAGGAATAACGCGCCTTACAGGTTGTTCATGGAGAAGGTTCATTATCCGAAATCAAATCCCTATAGGTGTATAACTATATTTTGAAATGGAAGCCCCTGGGCCACGTGGGGTGGGGCTCACCGGGCCACCTACCTCCCCATGGCATGCCTCCTTCCTCCTCCCTCTCCTTTAGTCCCACCCCGGGACTCGGGGAGATGGGGTCCCCTTTTCCCCTATATAAGGAGGGCCCTATGGGTAAAAAATACACAACAATTGTAATATTCTCTAAGGCAGTTTTTTTAGAGAATCCCTCTCTCTCTCTATTTTTCTTTTGCGATGGAGAGGTTCCTCGAAGAACTGTACATAAAAGAGACGACGTCGATGTGACACGCTATTGTGCTGCATGGATTTCCCTCAAAAGATCTACTTCCCCACTCTCTTTGGGGACCGTAGAACCAGAGTTTGTTACCGTGCACCGGATGTGTGCGAAACCAAGGGGTACTGCCACTTGTGGCACCCGAATTGTCGTGCAAGGACTAGGGGTCACTACAAAAAATACCCCCATACCCGGCAGATTTTTGGTGCAGCATAAGAAAAAAGGAAATAGTTGGTTACGCAACAGATGAGATTTAACAACACCACTTTGTCACGTGGCCACTAATACGCCTTGGCACCCACGGTAGCGGCGGATTTTGGTGCCGTGGTACATGGCGGGGAATACAACGGTTTTTAACGCCTCGCTTGGCCAACAAAGTCATTCACAATATCCGTCGCATATTTCAAGTGCCATGTTGATGTACGCTGGAGGATGGTAAATCACTGCCCGCTGACTGGTTAGCCTTGTCTGGTTGACTGGTGCGGACTACCACTTCTTACCCGAGCTGCCGGAGACCGACGTATGGGCTCTATGAACCAATTTGGTCCATGTTACCGGGTGCACGTGTTATATATCCCATATAGAAAACACTACATCTCACCAACATCCCACCCCGTTTCCTATATAATACAGGGAGTCCGTAGTCCCCAGTCTCTCAAGTCCTCTCTCCGTATGGCGCCACACCCCCTCTCTCGACAAGGCAAACCCTGGATTTGAACATAGTTATTTCCAAAAATACCCTAAGGTCTCACCAACTCCCATCTCTAATATTGTCGGCCCTCCCAAATACGGTGATGCGTCGCAAGCTCTGCCAATCCAACGCAGCCTCCGCGCTTCAGTCCTTGAAGCCTACGGTTCTTTATCAATCCATGTTGTTGGATCATGTTCTTCCTCTAAACGATTAACTATTGGATCTTGTTTTTTCTCGAATCGATCTGTTGTTGCATCATGTTCTTTCTATAATCGATCTGTTGTTGCATCATATTCTTTCTCTAATCGATCTTCTATATCTTTCAGATCCACGTCAACACGGTCAGCGTAGCTTGTGCGAAGGATTACAGACATGGCGTTGGCACTGTCGCTGTCGCCGCCGCCACCGCCACCATGAAAGCATCGTCGTTGGAGGATGGTGGCCTTGTATCTGCGTTTCTCACAGTTGGGTGTTAGCAGAATAGATAGACGCTCAAGATTAGATTAGATAAAATTTCTCCTCTTATCCTTAAGATAAGTGAAAGAATTAGTTAGGATAAACTCTCTTTTTTCAGATTCTCTTGCTAGAAGAGAAGTTGAACACAAGGATTACATTCTTGTAAGAAGTGGTTGGAGTGTAATGTGATGTAATAAATATCCTCTCAATAATTTTTTTTATTTGAACGTAATTAGCTTCTTAAAATTAATTACTCTAAATTGCTTACTTTGATTAATGGTACTGTAATTAATTATGTAGATCGGTAATGTTGTACAAACCACGATATTCGCAATAGTGACATGACACTAAAGTTTCACCTTATTCAGTAATATAAAGATACACATCCAATGTCGTGCCACGGAAGCGCTAGCTCGGCGGATCACGTTGTGCCGAGCCAAAAAAATTGTCATCGCTTCAGAATCCCCGACACAGTTATCCCTGGCGGCTTTTTTTTGCCACGCTAGGGGGAGCGCATGACTAAGGTTGTGTCTCGACGTCGATAAGCGCCAGAGCCCGAGCTCCGTGTTCTAGTGGGTGACTTGCGAGGAGCTTTGTGACCTTGAGGTCAACTACGAGTACGACTATTTCATCCACGTTCCCCGCAGAACATTACAAGTTTTTGGTCTCTAAGGATATATTACTGAAACAATCTACGTTACAACATTACTCCTAGATAGATCCTGGCATTGAGTGTTGCGGTATTCATGAAAACTTTGTGTTTTCTGCTACAAACCGCTTCACGCTTGACATCGGTCCAACTAGTAACAGGTGCGGATGAATTTCATTGGAACTTAAACAAGGATAACCAATTATATGTTAGTTCCATGTACAATGTTTTAACTTCGACCGACTTACCAGTTGTTAATAATAGGAAAACCTCGAACATGAACATACTTTTAAGAAATAATTGTTTTGCCTGGTATCTTCGTTCGGGGGTTATCCTTAGTAAAGATTATCTTGTTAGGCGGAATTGGCATGGGAGTATAAGATGTACATTTTGTCATCATGAAGAGATAATTAAACATTTGTTCTTCTAGTGTAAATTTGCCCGTTCCATACGGTAAGTCATCCAAGCAGTGTCAGCCTTGTATCCACCACGTGGTGTTGCTAATATATTTGAAAATTGGGTACATGGTGGTGATTACAAGTAGAAGAATCTTCTTAGGGTCTGAGCTCTGAGCGATTGCAATCCTCTTGTTTCTGTAACTATGTACAAATGATAAAGTATTTGACAATAAAAATTTTCTTTTTTGCAGGTTATCCACGGGTATACTGGTACCTTACGTCTATGGTCTTCCCACATCGTGTGGAGTATCAAGATATCTTTTCGGAGGTAAGAACGTCCTTGGGGGATATGTGGAGCGATCTATTTACCTGTTATGGACGGCAACATAGTGTTCGGATCTGCCCTCCATCTTAGGCGTTAGTACAATTTCTTATTATAATATGTAGATTGTCTTTTTATTTTTGTTCCGAGACTGTTAGATTGTGTCGGATATGTGTACATACTATATATGCAGAGGCCGGATGTAATACTTAATATTCTTTAAGTAATAAAAACCATCCTTTATCAAAAATAAAATGAATAGATGTGCTAAATAGCCCGTACACTGTAAAAGCTCCAATTTACGAGTGGCCAGTGCTACATCTGGCATCTTATAAAGCCCTGCTCGGTGAAGGTAGAGGGAAAAGGTTCTACCAATGCTACTAGTCTCGATGTCCTCCTCTCCGTCCCTGCTATATCTGGCGTCGCATAGGGCCCAGGTTCGGGTTGCTGCTTCCTCCAATGTCGGAGCCAATGGGAGCGGCAGTTTCCCGACGTTCTTACCAATAGCGGTGGAGCACATCCGTGATGGTGCCGCTATTCAGATGGCCAAAAGAATCGAGCGCCTGCCCGTCCAGGTGAGCTAAGGATTCTTATGTTAGTAAGAATTATGTCGTGGAAAAAATAAATTAGGACCCGGGACCTGCGTAATAGAACATCTGATGAAGTTTCCTCGTACAAATCCCCTCTTGAGACTGGCTTCTCAGGTAGTCCGATAATGAGCAGCTGCGTGAGGCCACTCAAACAGCAACAGACCAAAGATCCGGTCGTTCTGCTCCATGGATTTGACAGGTACGGTTAGCGCAGTTCTATGTGCCCTGCAATTTTGTATTTTCTATGTTCAATATTGATCTGTCTATTGTCTCCCTCCCATAATATAATACGTCTTGGCAAGCTAGTCAAAACATCTTCTCATGCTGCGGAGAAAGTATTTAGCAGTATGTCCTATATAATCTTTTAAAGTATTATGAGATACGTACACAGTTCTTGTTTGGAGTGGAGGTACACCTACCCATTACTGGAGGAGGCTGGATTTGAAGCTTGGGCAGTGGATGTTCTTGGATGGGGCTTCTCTGATTTAGGTATGCCCAACTGTGCACGACACGGAATTTCGTTAAATTCCTATTACTTGTAACTCCTTCTGAATTTTCTGTATTTTTTCATAGAAACAAGACCACCATCTGATGTTGCATCCAAGCGCGAGCATCTTTACCAGGTCCATGTTACTTACTGCTTATATTAATTCTAAACGTCTCCGTGATTCTGTTTTCACAACAAGCCAGACAATAACCATCAAGTCTAAATATAATCATTGCATTGCATTTGCATCCTATGTGAATCTTTAACTCAGAGTGCTTGACATAGTCATCTCTGCTTTCCCTGCACCAAACACAAGAAACTTGTACTACCTCACAACTCAAAATAAGTATTAGCTGGTCTGGAATACATTATCACAAGGCTCTTCTTTCAAGAAGTTACCTGTAAGATTTTCCTTGATTTTATTAGGTGTTTCTTTCATAAATATGAATATGATCAATCTATTTGTACAAGAGGAATATATTATCATCAAAATGATACCACGTGAGAAATGTAGCTCATACTAGAAAACTTTTCTATCCCAAAAGAAACTAAAATGATTGCTCCGCGTAGTGATTTGCAATGATACTATCCTCACATCTTAACTATTTTCTTGTGTAGTTTTGGAGATCATACATCAAAAGGCCTATGGTGTTAGTTGGACCAAGTCTTGATGCTGCAGTTGCCATTGATTTTGCAGTAAACTATCCAGAAACGGTACAAGCATGTTAAGACTTGATGTCTTCTTTCTTTCTGAACTATAGGAATCCACTTACTATCCTTCAAACAAATCCCACGAGACAGAAAAATTATATCCTGAGGAGAAGCTAAATTTATCTTTCCTTTTCTTTCTCATAGGTATCAAAACTGATATTCATTGGTGCTAGTGTATATGCTGAGGGCACAGGAGATATGACGAGATTACCCAAGTTTGTTCCATATGCTGGAGTGAGTACTTTTATGAGCTGTGGAATTAATTTGATTTTTTTGCACAGAGCTTAATTTTCCCTTTCTGTTGGTATAACGTGCTTTTCCTCTTTATGCTATTTTTTCTCAATACATTGTTTTTTCTAGTTTAATTGCAGCACGTCATCATATGAATATTTACTGTTTAGTGCTACTTAGAAACAAAAGGTGGAAATGATCCTACGTGTTTTGCCTCGCAGCAGCAGAAGATCACGTTGTGGAAATATATACTTCAAAATGTTATTTATTTGAAAAAGCTTGGAGATATATCTATGTGTTCTTTGCACGTATATAAAGTTTGATGGAACAAATTTATTTCTCCTAACTACATAAGAGGACAATTGTTTTTGCCACAAAATTACTTTCAAGAGATTTGTATATCTTTTCTTCCTATAACATTTCCTACGTTTTTTCTTCAAAAAATATTTTAGGTCATGTAAAATGCAGAAATATTTATATTCCTAAAGTAAAAAATATTTAAAAATAATGTGTTAACAATTTTAAAATATGTTTTTTAATGGAGCGTCTGCTACTGTGAGCAAAAACTACGCCTCCCACTAAACGAGAAATATCTACAACGGAGATCTAGACAGGTTAATAAGAGGTTCCATGCATTAATTAGTAACACAACAATGGAGGAAATCAAAGCACGAATATATACCCGATAATCCATGTATTCCAAAATTGTATCTGAGCAGTACAAAGCAATAAAAAAGCAGGGATACAAAGCTCAACCAATCACAATAAACATTACATGACACACTCATGCAACACGAATCCTATTTCGAGACCGCTGTCCATTTTACCTCAATATATCTAAAGTTACCGTCTCCACACAGCTGCGGCAAGTGTTTAGAGATATTCGTTCGATCTCCGCACACTGAAAAAACACCATATATGGATCAGGTGGGTATCCTTGTGGAAGTTCTATAGAAAAGTGAGAAACTTTTATGTTGTTAAAAGAAAAACATAACGTGTGTACTCTTTCTCTAATATGAGCCTTAGGTTACGTGCTTAACCCATTCGATATTCTTTTAACATATTTGTTGCGCTAGTTACTACAGGTAAGCTAAAAGTGAATCAACTAGCGCCTAGCGGCCAAACAAGCCGAGAAAAAAGGACATGAGCAAGAAATGTTAAACTCTTTCCTTGTCACAAAATATATTTCTTATTCTCATTTTAAATTCTTTAGGTTTTTATGTTGAAGAGTCTTCCTCTGCGACTATTAGCTACACGCTTGGCATTTAAGAATATTCCAAGCGGATTAATCTTCTTTGATTGGGTTCAGGTAAGCCTCTACCTATTACTCAAAATTAAAGATTTACTATATTATTGTTGGTGGATTGGATTAATTGTCTATGTCTTTTGCCAGAAATTAATTGATATTGTTACAATGTTTAGACTATCTATATTAAGTATCATAAGTAGTATCATGCATTCAAGCAAAATACTAACGTTTCACTGCAATTATAGTGGTATCATTGGAAGATACCGTATGTACAACTAAAACATTTATTGTCAACAATATACTGTAAACAATTTTGCATTGAGATTTCACAAATCAACAAATCTAATGAGTGTATGATAGTACTACACAATACCATGAATTATGGAGATAATATCATATACTAGTATCATGCAGTAGAACCGTATGATTGCTTCTTTCCATGCTTCAAAGATGATGTATCAAATAATTTTCACTTCATGATATAATAATTTTTACTGAATAAAGATAATATTATTTTTGTTTGTCTGCTACTCTATCTTCAGAAGCTCATACCGCCATTAATCATTTATAGTATGTATATGATTCGATGATTCTGTTTTCATGTACGTTTGGGGTATCTGAACAAATATATGTTTTGGCTTTAAATTCAGATTGGCTATCTACATTGCTTACTTCCTTGGTGGGAAGATGCTACAGTCGAATTTATGATTAGTGGCGGTTATAATGTCATAAACCAAATAAAACAGGTTATTTCCTTCGAACATCTAAAGTACTATTATTTTTCACACTGCTGATGCTATGTAATTCTTCTTTCCTTTCCAATTACATGATCTTATTGTCATGATGGATGTTACAGACTAGTAACTGCCTTCGTTCACTCGACTTTTTTAATCATTTCTTTCATTGCTAGAGTCCCTTTCCCGTTGCAACAAAAACACCATTCTGACTCTAGACATCAAAAACAATTACATCATATATATAACTAGAAACTGTTTCGCATAATTACTGTCACTTCTAGTCATGACGCCCCTAGAGCGAGTTGTTCTTTTTATTTGAAATAATAAGAACCCTATTTGTTTTCACAACGAATTGAAAATGTGTGGTCGGATCAGACTAGCAGTCTACTAACCAAGTGAACTAGGATATAGATTAAGAAAATATATTACTTCTAATATTTAAACTTCAAATTATGATGGGTAATTTTTTGAAAAGAAGGAAAAGCTCCCGGCCTTACAGTAACTGGTAAAATTACAATATCTCACACTATCTTACAAGTTGGTGGTGTCGAAATTATTAAATAAAATACAATGTGATTAAGAACTCTGCTAGCTATGACGGGAAATTACTGTGACATCTCTGAATCACAACTGTACTCGTATTTTGTCGACAGGTACCTCATAAATGTCTGGTCTTATGGGGAGAAGATGATGAAATAATTAGAAACAAACAAGCATTTGTAAGTTAACTTCCTCCGTCCCAAAATAAGTGACTTGAGTTTGTCACCTCACTTATTTTGGGACGGAGGGAGTATTATAGAACGCTTAAATGCCATATGTGGTCTCACCCTGTATGATATATGCATACCGTCATTGTAATGTGTTGTCCCTGCGCAGAGACTGCACCAGGAGCTCCAACATGCGACACTAAGGCAGGTGCGGCAGTGTGGTCATCTTCCTCACGTCGAGAAGCCAAGGGAATCCGCAACCCATGTGCTTGATTTCCTAGCAAGTGAGAATGTGGACAAGCTAGAGCAGACTTCATCTACACTAGGGTATGCAAACTTTGTTTTGTCTTGCATCAGTCCATCTATGAGAGGCTCGAATATGCTCGGCACTAATTTTCAATTCTGAAATGATCCGCAGAACCGATGATCAAAATCAAATCGGTTAGCTTAAGCTCCGTTCCAAGCTGTTGCACATGGACGAAGCATCATAGCTTGGAGAACAACGAGGCACCAACCGGCAACGCATTTGTGGTGGAGATGTTGTATTCATCCTAGCCCAGTACTTGAAGGACCGAGCCGCAAATATTAGCTGGCACTAGCGCTATGTATTGATGTGTTGATTTATACGGTCCTACTCTTATAAAAGTACATACTGGTTTTGATTGAACCAGTTTTTCAAACCATATGCTCCAGGGGATCCCGACTTTAACTTAATAAAAAACAACAGCCACACGGATAAAGAGTTCGACATTCTTACATACACCTGGGTTGGGAAGAGACCCTAGCTCAACTGGTTGGGGGAGTGGATGTACAAATGCAACACCTGGGTTTAAATCCTTAAGGCTGCGAATTTAGGTTACTATTTATACTTGAGGATCAGGCTATCCAGGTACCGATGCAATTTATCCTGAGGACCAAGCTTGGTGCTTAACCAAGTTTAAAAGTCCTAGCGCTCACGCTTAATGGTTATGTGCATTCTTAGTTGGTGTAGAGGTCGGAGAAGTGAAATCCTCCCTCTATTTTTGCGGAAGTCATCAAGGAGGACCTAGTGAATATGTTTGGGTTTTTGCAGGTCGGTCAACTGGATATTTGTTAGACTAAATTTTGACACCATAATTTTACTTTCCAAGGTTAATAATGCAAAACGTAACAGTATTGTCCCATCTGCCTTATAGATGTTAGTTCTATTTTTTTTACAAAAGTTTTCACGATTAGACTAAATTCAGTGGCTGACCATGTTGTCCGTCCTTCTCAAACTGCTTTCATGCAAGGAAGAAATATCCTAGATGATGTACTAATCCTGCATGAAACAATCCACGAACTATATTCAAAACACTAAATGGTATACTGTTCAAGATTAACATTGAAAAGGTTAATGACAGTTAATTAGTCTTTCCTCTAGCAAACACTCAGTATGAAAGTTTTTTCGGAGGACTGGCGTGCTCTCATACAGTCTTTTGTGTTTGGTGATAGTGTTGCCATAAAAGTAAACGACAATACTGGCAATTACTTCCAGACCAAGAAGGGACCGAGACAGGGGATCCATTATCGGCTATACTATTTAATATTCCAGTCGATGATAATAGTAAAATTTGGAAGATAAAATACTCCTAAAATGAAGATATTCGCTTGGTATCTACGTAATATAGTTAT
This sequence comes from Avena sativa, assembly GCA_916181665.1. Classification (NCBI taxonomy): domain Eukaryota; kingdom Viridiplantae; phylum Streptophyta; class Magnoliopsida; order Poales; family Poaceae; genus Avena; species Avena sativa. Next base: position 580,391,435 of record OV702287.1, read on the forward strand.
TCTTGCAAAAGATAATCTTGTTAAGAGGAATTGGCATGAAAGTACACAATGCGTTTTTGTCATTAAGATGAGATAATCAAGCATTTATTCTTTTGAGTGTAAATTTGCTCGTACTATATGGTCAATCATCTAAGTAGCCTCTAGTTTATCGCCCCCACGTTCGGTGGCCAATGTATTTGGTAACTGGTTGCATGAGATAGATGATAAATATAAGACTTTTTTAGGGTTGGAGCACTTGCCATTATTTGGTCGCTTTGGATATGTAGAAATGATAAAATTTTAATAACAGTGTGTCTTCTGTTGGAATTATTTTCTAAATGGCCTAGCCCATATTCCATTTTAATAGTTACTGAAAATCCTATAGGCCCATGTGGCCCATTCATGCATAGCAAGAGGTGGGACAAATATTTAGTCCCACATTGCTAGTTAAAGGAAGATTTCACTACCTTATGGGGGGGCACTTCCACCACTTGGTAAAAGGATGAGAAGGAGAGACGTACACGCGCACTCCTCCTCTGCCGCCCGCGTCGCCTCGTTAGGACGCGCGCTGCGGGTTGCGGGTTGCGAGAATGGCTCGAGCCAAGAGCTTCGTTTTTCTTTTTCCCGCGCATGAATGGATTAATAATCCGAACAGTCAGCGTAAGTGGGTGTTTAATTTGCACTAAATAGAGATTTATTTTGAACGTTTCCGCTGAGATTTAATTCGAACTTAATGGGCTTCAGTCATTGCCTGTTCGTTTCCTCTCCTGACGCTACATGTTTGCCTACCTATCCGTGCCTATAAGAGTGAGAGGTCGCTCCTCTCCCAAGACACGCTTCAGTACATCGCCTCCAGTTATAGAGTATTGTGCTGCCACTCCGTTCTTCCCCATACCGTCTTGCTGCGTGCACCGCTAGCCGGGACAGTAGGCCTATGAGAGCCCGCTGCTTCGAGTCCTGTACGGGAGAAGGGCGATAAGGTTTTGGGGAGCACTATTGGCACGACAACTGGCTTCATCACAGACTCCTTCACGGATAGCAACTGCACCGATGTCTTCCCCAACGAGGACTTCTTCCCCAACATCAGCAACCTCTTCCTCGATGACATGGCTGACGATGGTGCCAACACCAACACCGGCGGTTCCTATGGCGGTCCCTCTGTTGTGATGTACATCCTCTTACTCAATCTTGTTTATCTTAGTCAGATAGTATGTCATTCCCTTTGGTTTGCTGTAGATCTTGCTCTGATCTTATCTCAAGTTGTATGCTTTGCAATCCTCTTCGATATCTCCGTAATGTGTATCCGCTAATTCATATGATTAGTTTAACTTCAGTTATTCTATTCATGTTTTATTTAGCGTTTAACTTGGGTAAATTTCTCTTTTACTCAACAATCCAAAAACCTTATTATAGGCAATTTGCTCCAAGTGCCTTTCTTGCAACCATGAAGCCACCTGTGTTTGATGGTGTCAATTACAAAAGATGGTGTGCCATGGCAAGGCTCTAGTTTCAGACCATGAGGTGCTATAACGTCATCTATGGCGCACCTGTGGGAGATCTTAATCCTTCTCAGGAAGGTCACTTCACTTGTGTGTTACCGGACAAGTTTGTTGTCGGAGGCATTATTGCCAAGTTTCTCTAGTCATGGAGGAATTTTGCTACTTCTCTGAAGCACAAGAGACAAGAGTTCTTCGTGACGGGTATCATTGGGACTCCTGAAGTGGAAGAGAAGGCGAGAGCGAAAGACTGATAAGAAGAAAGGTACAGAAAATAAACTTCCAGCCTTACAAGTTCAAGAACGAGGGAAAGTTTGATGGCAAAGGAAAGTTCAATGAAAAGAACAAGGATTCACAGTCTACCAGCTTCAAGAAGAAGACTGATAAGAAGAAAGGTGCTTGTCATGTGTGCGGTGATCCTGGTCATTAGGCTCCTTCTTGTCCCAACTGCTTTGACAAGCGCCAATATGGGAATGACAGCAAGACTGCTAACAATGTCATGAGCAACATTTAGATGAAAGATGTTGGGTATGGTATATTACCTATTGTTCTTTCCTTATGTCATTCTCCTGATTGGTGGATTGACACGGACGCTAATGTACATGTATGTTCTGATATCTCCATGTTTTCTTCATATCAGGTCAGAGGAACTCAAACCGTGTTGATGGGGAACGGCTCGCATGCTTCTGTTCATGGTGTTGGTACGGTCGATCTGATGTTCACTTCGGAACAGACTGTGCGCCTGAAGAACGTGCATCATGTTCCCTCAATAGATAAAAATCTTGTTAGCGGATCTCTTACATGTCAAGACGGTTACAAGATTTTATTCGAGTCCAATAAATTTGTTATTTCTAAGTATGGAACCTTTGTTTGTAAAGGTTATGAGTGCAGGTTGTTCCTCTTATCTCTATCAGACGTTTGTAATAAAGTTGTTAATCATATTTACACGATTTTGAATCAAATGTCTGGCATTCTCATCTTTGGCATATTAATTTTGGTTGTATAACGCGACTAGCCAAAATGATTTTAATCCCTGATTTCACAACTATTAAGGGATCTAAGTGCCAAGTCTGCGTGCAAGCAAAACAACCTCGCAAGTCACATACGACTGCAGAAGTGAGAAATTTAACACCACTGGAGCTCATACATTCTGATCTTTGTGAGATGAATGGTGTGTTGCCAACAGGTGGAAAGAAATATTTCATGAAGTTGATCGATGACTCTACGAGATATTGTCATGTGTATCTTCTGAAATCAAAAGATGAGGCTTTGAGTTTTTTCAAAATCTATAAAGCTGAAGCAGAAAACCAACTTGATCGAAACATTAAGAAGATTAGGTCTGATTGTGGTGGAGAGTATTTTTTCCAACGAGTTTCATTTCTTTTGTGCGTAAAATGGTATAATCCATGAGAGGACGCCTCCCTATTCACCTCAGTCAAATGGTGTAGCTTAAAGAAAGAACCATACTCTAACATATTTGGTTAATGCCATGTTAGATATATCGGGTCTATCTAAGGAATGGTGGGGGAGACTCTATTGACTGCGTGTCATGTTTTAAGCCGAGTTCCCACTATGAAAAAAGAAATTACTCCATTTGAAGAATGGGAAAAGAAAAGGTTAAAACTCTCTTACCTAAGGACTTGGGGATGTTTGGCAAAAGTTCACGTACCAATTCCCAAGAAGCGCAAGCTTGGACGAAAAAACGTTGACTGTTTATTTATGGGTTATGTTTTCTGATACATTGCAAATGTATCTATAATTTTTGATGTTCCATGCTTGGTTTTATCCACTTTCTTGTGTTTTGTCCACACTTTGGAGTACTTTTCATATGATTTCTTGGACTAACCTATTAACAAGAGCCACAGTGCTAGCTGCCTGTTTTCTGTTGTTTTTGGTTCCAGGAAAGTCAGAAAATGAATATTCTCGGAATTGGACGGGACAAAAGCCAAAGTGCCTATTTTTCCGGAAGTCATCAGATGCCAGAATACGATACAGAGAGGGGCCAGGGGGGCACCACACCACCTGGCCGCGCAGCCCGGCCTGGCCCGTGCCAAGGGGTGGTGTGGCCGCCTCCGGCACTCCCTCGGCCTCCCCTTCAGCCTATAAGATGCCCTTGGGACGAAAACCCTAAGTACCCGATCAAAAATCCACGAAAGAGTCTGTAGCCGCCGTCATCTCCATCCCTAGATCAGGAGGGATCTGAAGCTCTTCCCAGCACCCTCCTGGAGAGGGGAATTCACACTGTAGGCCTTCTTCATCACCATGCAAGCCTCCGGTGTGACGCGAGTAGTTCATCCTTGGACTACGGATCCATGTAGTAGCTAGACGGCTGGTTCTCCTCCTTTGTGCTTTCATGTCTAGATCTTGTGAGCTCCGTTCATGATCAAGATCATCTATTTGTAATTCTGCATGTTGTGTTTGTAGGGATCCGATGGATATTGAGATGCTATTTCAGATTGATTATTGATTCTATCAGGTCTTTGTTATTTGTGATCTTGCATGCTTTTCGTTGTTAGTAGCTATCTTGGCCAAGCAGATGCTAGCAACTCCAAGAGTTAGTATTTATGCTCGATAGTGGGTTCATGCCTCTGGTAATCTGGGGAAGTGATAGAAATCTCTAAGGTACTAGATGTGCTATTGCTACTAGGGAGAAAACAACAATCCTTTGTTCATAGAACAATCGTATTGTTTACTTTACACGCAATTCGTAAAGCAATAATCTATTGCTTGCAACTTAATACTGGAGGGGTTCCGGATGATAACCTGAAGGTGGATTATTAGTCATAGATGCAGTTGGATGGCGGTCTATGTATAATGTTGTAATGCCCAATCAAGTTCCAAAGGAGTCAAGATGATTAGTATGTGCATGTATTGCTTTCTCGATGTTTGTCAATTGCCCCGCTGTAATTTGTTCACCCAGCATGTTATCTATCAAGGAGAGCCACCTCTAGTGAACTATGGATCCCGGTCCTTTTCTTTACATACAATCTATAAACTGTTTACTGCTTTGTGTTTACTTTCTACAAACTTTTACTTCCTTCCATTCGATACATTTAATCCTTTGTTTTCAGCAAAACACAGTGAGATTGACAACCTCATCGCAAGTTGGGGACAAAGTTCTGTGGTTGTGTTGTGCAGGTCTCCACGTTGCTACTAGCACCGGTAGTGCGCCCTGCCAAGGCTCAGCTAGCAACACCTTTGGGGTGTTTCCTTGCTCCTACTAGTTCGATTAAACCTTGGTTTCATAACTGAGGGAAACTTGCTGTTGTGCTCATCATACCTTCCTCTTGGGGTTGCCAACGAGCTCTACATCAACACTGAGCCATCACTTTCCATAGCATTGGTTATAGGTTCTCGATAGTAAGATCCAAGGTACCTGACATGCATGTCGGTATAATTATGGAGTCGACTGATGCGATTTTCTTTGAGGATATCTTTTCTATGAAGAAAGAGGTCACTTCAATCTCTATATTCATGACGATGTTGTGTAATGGTTCCTTCATTGTTGTATGTAGTAGCGTCGAGTTATATATATACCATCTCTCGGCACGTCCACTTACGCCAAACCTCTCCCTCCTGCCACGGCATAAAAACACCCCAATAACTATTCTACAACCATTTCTGAACTTTCACAGAACCCGTTCTAAACTTCACGCGACTAGACAGTGAACTTCCTGATGGTCTACCAAATTTACGTGGGAAGAGAGATGGGGGTGGGGTTGGGGGTCTTTCTGAACTTCCGTGGTGGAAGATGTGAACTTCTCTGTAGTAGAAAATAAACTTCCTAGTGGAGCACCAGATTCTCGTGGGAAGCAAGGGGATGGTGGGGCGGGTTGGGGGCTTTCTGAACTTTTGCGGTGCAAGATTTGAACTTCTCTGTAGTAGTAAGTGAACTTCCTGGCAGAGCACCTGGATCATGTGGGAAGAGAGGGGGGCGGGTTGAGGGGCTTTCTGAACTTCGGTGGTAGAAAATGTGAACTTCTCTGTAGTAAAAAGTGAACTTCCTGGCGCAACATCAGATTCACGTGGGAAGAGAGGGGGAGGGTGGGGGGTTGGGGGATTTCTGAACTTTGATACGTTGCAAACGTATCCATAATTTTGGATGATCCATGCTTGGTTTTATCTACTTTCTGATGTTTTGTCCACACTTTGGAGTACTTTCTATACACTTTCTTGGACTAACCTATTAAAAAGAGCCACAGTGCCAGCTGCCTGTTTTCTGCTATTTTTGGTTCCAGGAAAGTCAGAAAATGAATATTCTTGGAATTGGACGGGACAAAATCCAAAGTCAGTTTTTCACCAAGGGGGACACGGATCGAGAATACGAGACGGAGAGGGGCCAGGGGAGGGCCACACCAGCTGGTCGCGCGGCCAGGCCTGGCCTGCGCCAGGGGGTGGTCTTGCCGCCTAGGGCACCCCCTCGGCATCCCCTTCCGCCTATAAGATGCCTCCGATACAGAACCCCTAAGTACCCGATCAAAATTCCACGAAAGAGTCTGTAGCCGCCGTCATCTCCATCTCCATCCCTAGATCGGGAGGGATCTAAAGCTCTTCCCGGCACCCTGCCGGAGGGGAGAATTCACCCTGGAGGCCTTCTTCATCACCATGCAAGCCTCTGGTGTGATGCGTGAGTAGTTCATCCTTAGACTACGGGTCCATGTAGTAACTAGATGGCTGGTTCTTCTCCTTTGTGCTATCATGTTTAGATCTTGTGAGCTCCGTTCATGATCAAGATCATCTATTTGTAATCCTACATGTTGTTTTTGCAGGGATCCGATGGATATTGAGATGCTATTTCAGATTGATTATTGATTCTATCATGTCTTTGTTATTTGTGATCTTGCATGCTTTCCGTTGTTAGTAGCTAGCTTGGCCAAGTAGATGCTAGCAACTCCAAGAATTAGTATTTATGCTCGATAGTGGGTTCATGCCTCTAGTAATCTGGGGAAGTGACAGAAATCTCTAAGGTACTAGATGTGATGTTGCTACTAGGGAGAAAACAACAATCCTTTGTTCATAGAACAAGCATATTGTTTACTTTACACGCAATGCGTAATGCAATTATCTGTTGCTTGCAACTTAATACTGGAGGGGGTTCGGATGATAACCTGAAGGTGGATTATTAGTCATAGATGCAGTTGGATTACGGTCTACGTATAATGTTGTAATGCCCAATCAAATCTCAAAGGAGTCAAGATGAGTAGTATATGCATGATTGCTTTCTCGATGTTTGTCAATTGCCCCGTTGTAATTTGTTCACCCAACATGTCATCTATCTTAAGGAGAGCCACCACTAGGGAACTATGGACCCCGGTCCTTTATTTTACCATCAATTTACAACTATTTACTGTTTTTTGTTTACTTTCTGCAAACTATTACTTTCTTCCACACAATACGTTTAATCCTTTGTTTTCAGCAAAACCGGTGAGATTGACAACCTCACTGTAGGTTGGGGGCAAAGTTATGTGGTTGTGTTGTGCAGGTTTCCACATTGCTGCTGGCACCGGTAGTGTATCCTACCAAAGTCTAGCTAGCAACACCTTGGAGGTGTTTCCTTGCTCCTACTGGTTCGATACACCTTGGTTTCATAACTCAGGGAAAACTTGCTGCTGTGCTCATCATACCTTCCTCTAGGGGTTCCCTAACGAGCTTGATATATTTTGGGCCATCAAGGACTTTTTCTGGAGCCATTGTCGGGGAGTCAAGGACATCTTCACAAGGGGAGTCTCTCATAACCAACCTCTTTACTTTGTTTTTTGTTTTGCTTAGTTTACTTTCTGCTTTGTTTGCTTGTTTCTTTATCAAAAAACACAAAAAAAATAGTTTTACTAGTTTGCTTTCTTTATTAAAAACACAAAAAAAATTAAGTCTTTCTATAATTGTTACCTCTTAGCTCACCATGTTGATCCCTAAATTCACCCTAAAAGACCTTTCAATAGGTAGTGGTTCTATAATTGGAAAAGATAATATTGAAGAATTCTTTAATCATGTTAGTAAGCATGAGGATATTGAGGATAGATCCCTTGCAGAATATGCTCCAAACTATGAAATTGATGCAGCTTCTTTAGTTCACATGTTGGAAGCTAGGTAACCTTAACCCCTTAATGCAAGTAATGTTTCTTAAACTTAAAGAAATTGAGGACCATGAAAAGAGAGATTTTATTCTGAAAACTTAGCTTAAGGAATTCTATGATGTTGCTAAGGATGATAGAAAAGTCTTTGAACGTTTTAATATGCTAGGCTCATGTGTAGATGTTGTTGGTACACGAGAAAAGATGAAAAAAACTAAACCTAATGGGGAGGAAATTAAGATACCAATACCTTTCAAACTTGTAGCAATGCATGAAGCCATAGAAAAGAATCTTAATTGGATTGTTCCTGAAAACCCTTTTGGTGAAAATAGTGAACCCAAGAGCGTTGAGAGAGGATCCTCTAGTACTTATTTGGATGAGATACCTTGCCTTGTTGAAGATATTTCTGGTATTGCTCTTAATGCTTCTTCATTTGAGAACACTTGATTCTTTTTCTTGCTTCTTATGCCTAACTTAAAGGCGTTAAAAAAGTACTTATTGGGAGATAACCCAAAAGTTTTAGATGAGTCTTGGAAGTTATTAGTTTAGTAATAACCGCTCCTTATCCTTTTTATTTTCTTTTTGTGCCAAGAGTAACCTCTAATGAGAGAGAAGTAATGATTGGGAAAGTTGCTGTCCCGAAACAGATTTCTGTGCTTCACCATACAAATTTGTGTAAAATCTCTGTACGTTTTTTTGAGGCGTGAATTTTTGTGCTTCTTCCCTAGGTTGTTATCTAACTTTCATTACTTCAACACTTTTTGATTTGAGAAACAGAAGGTCTTCGAAAAAAATGGTTTTTACCTGCTGGTCTGTTTTGATAGATATCTACCATTATTTGCATTTGCTTCTTGTTGGTTCCTTTTTAAGTTCTTTTGGGGATTTGAGATTTTTGAGGGAAGTTCTACAGTATCTTGTGTTTTAATGGAAGTTTTATTGGTGCTGAAACTAAACCTAAAGACTTATTATCTTGAGTGCACTAATGTTGCTAATAAAGAATGTGTGAACTTTTGTATGAAGGAAAAATTTCAGGTGTATGGAGAGAATGATTTAATGAGATGAAGAATGGACTAAAGCTCGAGCTTGGGGATGCCACCCGTGTCAAAGTTTATGATACATTGCAAATGTATCTATAATTTTTGATGTTCCATGCTTGGTTTTATCTACTTTCTTGTGTTTTGTACACACTTTGGAGTACTTTTCATATGATTTCTTGGACTAACCTATTAACAAGAGCCACAGTGCCAGCTGCCTGTTTTCTGCTGTTTTTGGTTCTAGGAAAGTAAGAAAATGAAGATTCTTGGAATTGGACGGGACAAAAGCCAAATTTCCTATTTCACCAGAAGACTCCCGGAGCCAGAATATGAGACGGAGTGGGGCTGAGGCCCAGCCACACCACCTGGCCGCGCGGGCTGGGCCTGGCCGTGCCAGGGGTGGTCTGGCCGCCCCAGACACCCCCTCGGTCTCCCTCTTCGCCTATAAGTTGCCTTCTGACCTAAAAACTCAGGGGGGTTCGACGTTTTTCTAGAAGGAGTTTCGCTTCGCTGCCACCACCAGATTCCACGAAACAGCACCAGAAACTCCGTTCTGGCACCCTGCCGGGACGCGGAATTGGAGGAGATCATCGCCATCATCATCACCATCGCTTCTCCATCGACCATCCATGTTTCCCCCATCTATGAGTGAGTAATCCCCCGATGTAGGCTATGGGGATGGTAGGGATTGGATGAGATCATTCATGTAATGGCATCAGATTGTTAGGGCATGGTGCCTAGTATCTTTTATTAGTGCTTTATGACTTTCTTGCGACTTGTTATGCTTAATGCTTGTCACTAGGGCCCGAGTGCCATGATTTCAGATCTGAACATGTTATTGATTCATTATGATAGTATTGTTTATGGTCTTATCTGCTAGTTGTATACACACGTTGTTGTCCGGAACCAATGGCCCTGAAGTGACAGAAATCGGGATAACCGGAGGGAATGGCTTTGATGTGAGGATCACATGTGTTCACGGAGTGTTAATGCTTTGCTCCGGTGCTCTATTAAAAGGAGCACCTTAATTGCCAGTAGTTCCCTTAAGGCCCCGCTGCAAACGGGCTGGCAGGACAAAAGATGTTGTGCAAGTTCTCATTGCGAGCACGCATGACTATATATGGAACACATGCCTAGGATTATCTAGTACTTGGATGCTTTATCTTATTTATCTGCAATTGCCCTATGTTCTGATTGCTATGTGAATTTTCTTGTCCATGCAACGCCCGTCCATCCATGCCTATGCCTACCGCACTCGAATCCCACTGTTTGCTGCTATTGTTACTCCTGTCTTTACTTTACTATTCCTACTACAAAACTGTTGCTAGTGATAAACTGCTGTGAGCAAGATTGTTTCCAGGTGCAGCTGAATTGACAACTCGGTTGTTAAGGCTTATAAATATTCTTTGGCTCCCCTTGTGTCGAATCAATAAATTGGGTTTCACTTACTGCGATACACCCCCTATACTTGTGGGTCATCAAGACTATTTTCTAGCGCCGTTGTCGGGGAGCATAGCTTTATTTATCAAGCTCACTTGGATTCTCTATTGTTCGCTGCTATCCATCCATCATGGGTAAGTCTCGTGATGGCAAGGTTCCTATTTTACCATCCACTACAAGAAGAGGTACGGTTCTAAACACCTCTGCTGCTCTTGATTCACCGTCTGTTATGAGTAAGTTCCTTACACCATCACATACACATGCTACACACACTGCTGAATCTGAAACTTCTGATACTTATGATGCTGCTTCTACTGTGCTTGATAAGAGTGGTTCATTAGGTCCTTTCCTAGATGCTACGATTGCTAGAACTATAGCTGGAAATACCGAAACTCCTAATGAAGACACCACCACACATGTTAGCTCACCTTAGTCTAGTGAGAGTTATGCTATTGAAGATGGTTATATTGAGATGACCGATGAGTTTATTAAAGAATGTAAGAACACCCATGATAGGAGCGCTGCTAAGAGTCTCCTTGAGAGGCGTACTATTAGACCCAAACTATATCCTGCTGCTAAGTTTGCTGCTTCTCCCATAAACATTATAGATGAAGATTATGATTTCTCTCTCGATCTATCTTACATAGCTATTGTCGAGAAATACCCTTTTTGTGGGACTAAGAATGAAAGTGCGGTAGCACATATGAATGAACTTTCTACCATGAGTGGCTTGTTTTCTGATGATATTAAGATGCGTACTTACTTTGTTGCTAAGGTTTTTCCCTTTACACTGAAAGGAGAAGCTAAAACTTGCTTTAGTAATTTACCTCCTGGATCTATTGACAACCCTGAGTGCTTGATTAGTACTTTCCTACAGAAATATTTTCCTCCTAGTGCTAGACATGCTGTTTTGCAGGAACCTTTTGGTTTTAAACAGGGAGAAAAAGAGGTATTGCCCGAATCTTGGGCAAGGTTTTGTGCTTTGATTCATGCACAGGCTAGAAGTCCATTAACTAAGAATGAGCTTCTTGATATATTTTATAATGGACTAACCGAAGAATCTAGGACATACCTAGATAGTTGTGCTGATTGTGTTTTCAGGAATAGGACTCCTAAGGAAGCTGAGGAATTAATGGCTAAAATAAGCAAGAATTATGAAGATTGGACTCCTCCTAAACAAGCTATACCTGAAGTAATTGTACCTGAACCATCTATTCCTGTGCCTATTCCAACATCAAAGAAGAGGGGAGTTATTGAATTAAATGATGAAGTGATGAAGGAAGCTAAGAAATGTCTTAAGGAGAAGGGAATTAAAGCTGCAGATGTCAAGAATCTACCTCCTATAGAAGAATTATGTAAGCCTATTCCCTACTCACCCACTATTGAGGTACACTCTCTCCAACACTTTGATGAAGGTGATATCCCTTACTCCAAACCTCCTGATCAATCCTTAGAAGAATTTGATATCTTTATTGTTAAACAAGATAACTTTAATAAAAGGGTGCAAAATCATCTAATGGAAAACACCAGAGCTATTGTTGAATTGAAAGATATTATGGAAAGAACCTCTAATGATGTTAAAATGATTGTTAAACACTTTCAAATGGTTCAAACTCAAATACATCAACTCGTTAAAGTGCAAAACGACTTGCTAGTTAATGCTGCTAAAAAACATGCTTATGAAATTAGAACTAGAAGTGGTGCTGCTACCCAGGATCCTCTATATCCTGAGGGGCATCCCAAAAGAATTGAGCAGGATTCTCAACAAGCTGAAAATAGTGGTTCTACTCGTAAGAAAAGGAAAAAGAAACATAAAATTGTTGAAGAACCGTCTGAACCTGCTATAGATCCTAATAGTATATCTATCTCTGATGCTGAAACTGAAAGTGGTAATGAAGAAAATGTTGTTCCTAATGTAGAAAAAGTTGAAGAAGAACCTGAAAACAACACTAAGAATACTAAATACACCAAAGAAGATTTTATTGCAAAGAAACATGGTAGTGAAAGAGAACCTTGGGTCCAAAAACCTATGCCTTTCCCTGATAAGAAACACAAGTCAAAGGAAGATGAACACTATAATAAGTTTTGTGAGTGGATGAAGCCTTTATTCTTGCAAATTCCTTTGACTGATGCTATTAAATTGCCTCCTTACTCAAAGTATATGAAGGACATTGTCTCGAATAAAAGGAAGATCCCTAATGAAGAAATTTCTACTTTGCTTGCTAATTATTCCTTCAATGGTAAGGTTCCTAAGAAACTTGGAGACCCAAGGATTCCAACTATCCCTTGCTCTATTAAGAATAGTTATGTTAGAACTGCTTTGTGTGATTTGGGAACTGGAGTTAGTGTTATGCCTTTCTCTCTCTATAAGAGGCTTCAACTTGAAAAAATAATACCAACTGATATATCTTTGCAAATGGCTGATAAATCTACCACTATTCCTGTGGGTATATGTGAGGATGTACCTGTTCAAGTGGCTCATAATTGCCTGATATTAACTGATTTTGTTGTGCTTGAAATGCCTGACGATGATAATATGTCTATTATTCTTGGGAGACCTTTTCTTAATACTGTAGGAGCTGTTATTAATTGTAATCAAGGAAAGGTGACTTTCAATGTTAATGACAAGGAACATAATGTCTATTTCCCCAAGAAGATTGAAAGGACATATGGTTTTAATTCAATTGAACATGTTGAGGGCATTCAAGTTGGAGAAATATATTGTCCCATACCAAGAGAAAAATTTGAAACTATTATGATTGGGACCATTGCTATCAAGGTTGAGGTAACATAATCATTAGTGGAACACAAAGTTTTGTCTCACATGAATTTTTTTTGGTAGCAAGACCTGATCAACCTTGTTAACAAAAGGATTTCCTTCAACAAAACAATGTTTTCACTATGATTATTTCCGTTTACTTCTATTCTATCCATTTTAGTTTTTGCTTATGCAAAACTCAAAGGCATTAAAGAAAAGTACTTATTGGGAGATAACCCAAAAGTTTTAGATGAGTCTTGGAAGTTACCAGTAATAACCGCTCCTTATCCTTTTTATTTGCTTTTTGTGCCAAGAGTAACCTTTAATGACAGGGAATTAATGGTTGGGAAAGTTGCTGTCCTGAAACAGATTTTTGTGCTTCACCGTAAAAAGTCATGTAAAACCTCTATACGTCCTTTTGAGGCGTGAATTTTTGTGCTCCTGCCCCAGGTTGTTATCTAACTTTTGTTATTTCAACACTTTTTGATTTGATCAACAGAAGGTCTTCAAAAAAATTCGTATTCACCTGCTGGTCTGTTTTGATAGATTTCTGCCATTTTCTGCATTTGCTTCTTGTTGGTTCCTTTTTTAGTTCTTTTGGGGAATTGAGCTTTTTGAGGGAAGTGCTTCAGTAGCTAGTGTTCTAATGGAAGTTTATTGTTGTTAGAACTGAACCTTAAGACCTATTATCTTGAGTGCACTAATGTTGCTAATAAATATTGTGTGATGTTTTGTATGAAGGAAAAATTTCAGGTGTATGGAAGGAATGAGTAATGAGATGAAGGATGGACTAAATCTCAAGCTTGGGGATGCCACGCATGTCACCCCAAGAAATATCTAAGAAGTACAAGCGTCAAAGCTTGGGGATGCCCAAGGCATCCCCCTCTTCATCAATAAAAATCCCAGGTTTCTTCCAAAGACTTCATTTTTATTGTTTCATGCATAGTTGTGTTGTTCTTGGAGCGTCTTCTTTTTCGTTTTTGTTTTGGTTTTTCGTTTGCTTTGTTTTCTCAGTTTTCTGAATAAATTGGTTGGAGCTCCTGTTTCATGCATTGGTTTTCAAATAGTTTGGTTTGGATTGGAAAAGAGTAGGAAAGTTCATGCTTAAGTGGTAAAGAGAGCTTGTTTTTGACTGTGGCCTATGCTTTGTCATGCCATGCTTGATATTGATTTGGCTTTATGGTTAGTATTCTTTGCTGTAGAAAGACATGTTATAAACAATTGAGATTTCTTAATGTGCCTTGGATGAATCATGCATTGTTTTAGCATATTAAAGCATATTATAGTGGTATTCTTCTTTGATGCTTTATTTGGGTTGACTTGGCGCATGCTCACACCATGTTATGACTATCCAAAGTCACCATAAGCCTTTATGATCATTTAGTTTTCAACTTGTAGTATCACTTTATGCTTTGATCAATGATGTTTTGTCGCTCTGCATGATTATGGCCATTATTGCTCTCTTAGTTTGTCGCTCCCAGTCTTTTGCTAGCCTCCACAACCAAGTATGAGTTCCACTCATGCATCCAACTCCCTAAACCAAGTTATTCCAAAGAGTCCACCATACCTACCTACTAGATTATGCTATTCCAAGTATATTCATGCTTTTGTTTACCTTCCAAATTAAACTTGTTATGAGAAAACTTGTGATTAAAGCTCTCACGAACTTGATGGCACACTTTACTTTTCTTGCCCTTAACAAACTTGAACCATTGTGTCGTCTATGTTGTATATTCTTGCACTTATTTGTTGGGAATTAGCAGAACCATGCTGTCATGGGGAACACTTTCAACATTGCACTTGGTACTTTATACCTAGTTTATATCATGCTCTTGTATATGGATGTCGTCGGTGTGAAATGAAAGGGGAGCTTGTAAGTCCATGGAGTTCTGTATATGTGTTATAGAAACGCCTGGGCCGCTGGTCGAATCCATGCTGACATGGTGGGAAACCTGCAGCGTAACCATAATGAGCTGTCTATGAAGCATTCTTATAAAAAAAGGAGTCCTATATTGAGAAAAAAAGAGAAAAGAAAAAAGAGATTATGAAAGAGGAAAGAGAGAAAAAAGCACCATATTCCCATGGTAAATAAGAAGATTGCTGAGATGCTCGTTGTCTGCTTGCCTTGTCATTTTGATATGGGATTCTTCCGTATCATTGGGCAAGGGGTACCCCGTTGGCGGTTCTCTATGATACACATGTACTTACGATGACAAGAACTTACCGATGACTAAACTTGAGTATCATGAGGAGCGTCCCTCGTATTCAAGGGACATGAGATTTCTAACTTATACTTCGTCAAGCATGTACACCATAGTTTGTTCACTTTAACCTTAATCACTTCAAGATGCTTATGATAGGGGCAATGAGAGATGAAAGCTATTAAGTACCATAATTTTTGGAAGCTCTTTATGAGACTTTAAACCCTAGTTCCTTCTATGAAGTCCTTTCTTCCACCATATATATTGAGTCTCCACCTTCTACCTTTATGCACTTACTTCAAGAGCATAGTGGCCATTCTTAGTTCTATGTGCATTGTCCCAAGACTTGTTGATTGATGTATACCTTGATATTGCTTGTTCTAAACTATTTGTATCTAGTCACTCTTATGAACTTTGAAGGTGTCCTATGCATTTATATTTGCTACTCTATGAGGGACAAGCTGAATACCACTATGCTATGTTTTCTTTATGTGAAACAAACAAACGTCTTACAAAGCATTGTTATTCATGAATCCTTTGTTTGTTCCTTTTCATGTTGCAACATAGTTTCTTTGTCTTATTGCTAGAACTTTGTCTTTCATGTTATGATTGAAGTACTATGATCCCAGCTTTGAATGTTTTACAAATACTTTGATCAAGTTTATGATGGTGCATGTCACCTCAAAAATTATTCTTTCTTTTTGTCACTTACCTACTCGAGGACGAGCAGGAGTTAAGCTTGGGGATGTTGATACGTTGCAAATGTATCTATAATTTTTGATGTTACATGCTTGGTTTTATCTACTTTCTTGTGTTTTGTACACACTTTGGAGTACTTTTCATATGATTTCTTGGACTAACCTATTAACAAGAGCCATAGTGCCAGCTGCCTGTTTTCTGCTGTTTTTGGTTCCAGGAAAGTAAGAAAATGAATATTCTCGGAATTGGACGGGACAAAATCCAAAATTCCTATTTCACCAGAAGACTCCCGGAGCCAGAATATGAGACGGAGTGGGTCTGAGGCCTAGCCACACCACCTGGCCGCGCGGGCTAGGCCTGGCCGCGCCAGGGGGTGGTCTGGCTGCCCCAGACACCCCCTCGGTCTCCCTCTTCGCCTATAAGTTGCCTTCTGACCTAAAAACTCAGGGGGGTTCGACATTTTTCCAGAAGGAGTTCCGCTCCGCCGACACCACCAGATTCCACAAAACAGCACCAGAAACTCCGTTTTGGCACCCTGCCGGGACGGGGAATTGGAGGAGATCATCTCCATCATCATCACGATCGCTTCTCCATTGACCATCCATGTTTCCCCCATCTATGAGTGAATAATCCCCCGCTGTAGGCTATGGGGATGGTAGGGATTACATGAGATCGTTCATGTAATGGCATCAATTGTTAGGGCATGGTGCCTAGTATCTTTTATTAGTGCTTTATGACTTTGTTGCGACTTGTTATGCTTAATGCTTGTCACTAGGGCCCGAGTGCCATGATTTCAGATCTGAACATGTTATTGATTCATTATGATAGTATTGTTTATGGTCTTATCTGCAAGTTGTATACACACGTAGTTGTCCGGAACCAATGGCCCCGAAGTGACAGAAATCGGGATAACCGGAGGGAATGGCTTTGATGTGAGGATCACATGTGTTCACGGAGTGTTAATGCTTTGCTCCGGTGCTCTATTAAAAGGAGCACCTTAATTACGAGTAGTTCCCTTGAGGCTCCGCTGCAAACTGGCTGGCAGGACAAAAGATGTTGTGCAAGTTCTCATTGCGAGCACGTATGACTATATATGGAACACATGCCTAGGATTATCTAGTACTTGGATGCTTTATCTTATTTATCTACAATTGCCCTATGTTCTGATTGCTATGTGAATTGTCTTGTCCATGCAATGCCCGTCCATCCATCCCTATGCCTACCGCACTCGAATCCCACTGTTTGCTGCTATTGTTACTGCTGTCTTTACTTTACTACTGCTGTTACTTTACTATTCCTACTACAAAACTATTGCTACTGATAAACTGCTGTGAGCAAGATTGTTTCCAGGTGCAGCTGAATTGACATCTCTGTTGTTAAGGCTTATAAATATTCTTTGGCTCCCCTTGTGTCGAATCAATAAATTGGGTTTCACTTCCCTCGAAAATACTGCGATACACCCCCTATACTTGTGGGTCATCAGCTTACAAGCGTCAAAGCTTGGGGATGCCCAAGGCATCCCCTTGTTCATCAATAAAAATCCCAGGTTTCTTCCAAACACTTCATTTTTATTGTTTCATGCACAATTGTGTTGTTCTTGGAGCGTCTTTGTTTTTGTTTTGTTTTTTCATTTGCTTGGTTTTCTTATTTTGCTAAATAAATTGGTTGGACCCCCTCTTTCATGCATTGGTTTTCAAATAGTTTGGTTTGGATTGGAAAAGAGTAGGAAAAGTTCATGCTTAAGTGGTAAAAGGAGCTTGTTTTTGACTGTGGCCTACGCTTTCTCATGCCATGCTTGATATTGTTTTGGCTTTATGCTTAGTGATCTTTGCTGTAGCATGACTTGTTATCAACAATTGAGATTGCTTAATGTGCCTTTGAAAGAATCATGCGTTGTTTTAGCATATTAAAGCATAGTATTGTGGTATTCTCCTTTGAGGCTTTATTTGAGTTGACTTGGCGCATGCTCACACCATGTTATGACTATAACCAAGTTACCGTAGCCTTTATGATCCTTTAGTTTTCGACTTGTAGTATCACTTTATGCTTTGATCAATGATGTTTTGTCGCTTTGCATGATTATGGCCATTATTGCTCTCTTAGTTGGTCGCTCCCAGTCTTTTGCTAGCCTCCATAACCAAGTATAAGTTCCACTCATGCATCCAACTCCTAAAACCAAGTTATTCCAAAGATTCCATGATACCACCTATTAGCATTTGCTATTCCAAGTATATTCATGTTTTATCTAACTTCCGAATTAAACTTGTTATGAGAAAACTAGTGATTAAAGCTCTCACGAACTTGATGGCACACTTTACTTTTCTTGCCCTTAATAAACTTGAACCATTGTGTCGTCTATGTTATATATGCTTGAACTTATATGTTGGGGATTAGCAGAACCATGTTGTCATGGGGAATGCTTTCAATATTGCACTTGTACTTTGTAACTAGTTGATATCATGCTCTTTTGTCTATGGATGTCGTCGGTGTGAAATGAAAGGGGAGCTTGTAAGTCCATGGAGTTATGTATATGTGTTAGAGAAACGCCTGGGCCACCGGTCTAATCCATGTTGTCATGGTGGAAACCTGCAGCGTAACCATAATGAGCTATCTATGAAGCATTCTTCTATAAAAAAGAGAGCCAGATATTGAGAAAAAAGAGATATGAGAAAAGAGGAAAGAGAGAAAAAAGCACCATTTTCCCATGGTAAATAAGAAGATTGCTGAGATGCTCGTTGTCTGCTTGCCTTCTCATTTTGATACGGGGATTCTTCCGTATCATCGGGCAAGGGGTACCCTGTTGGGGGTTCTCTATGATACACATGTACTTACTATGACAAGAACTTACCGGTAACTAAACTTGAGTAGCATGAGGAGCGGCCCTCGTATTCAAGGGACATGAGATTTCCAACTTATACTTTGTCAAGCATATACTCCAAAGTTTGTTCACTTTAACCTTAATCACCTAAAGATGCTGAAGATAGGGGCAATGAGAGCTGAAAACTAAAAAGTACCATAATTTTTGGAAGCTCTTTTGGAGACTTGAATCCCTGCTTCCTTCTATGAAGGCCTTTCTTTTAATTTTATGTTGAGTCTCCACCTTCTATCTTTATGCACCTACTTTGAGAGCATAGTGGCCATTCTTAGTTCTATGTGCATTGTCCCAAGACTTGTTGATTGATTCAGAACTTTGATATTGCTTGTTCTTAAACTATTTGTATCTAGTCACTCTTATGAACTTTGAAGGTGTCCTGTGCATTTATGTTTGCTACTCTCTGAGGGACAAGCTGAATGCCACTATGCTATGTTTTCTTTATGTGAAACAAACAAACTTCTTGCAAAGCATTGTTATTCATGAATCTTTAGTTTGTGCCTTTTCATGTTGCAACATAGTTGCTTTGTCTTATTGTTAGAACTTTATCTTTCATGTTATGATTGAAGTACTATGATCCCAACTATCATTGTTTTAAAAATACTTTGATCAAGTTTATGATGGTGCATGTCACCTCAAAAATTATTCTTTCTTTTTATCACTTACCTACTCGAGGACGAGCAGGAGTTAACCTTGGGGATGTTAATACGTTGCAAATGTATCCATAATTTTTGATGATCCTTGCTTGGTTTTATCTACTTTATTATGTTTTGTCCACACTTTGGAGTACTTTCTATACACTTTCTTGGACTAACCTATTAACAAGAGCCATAGTGCCAGCGGCTTGTTTTCTGCTATTTTTGGTTCCAGGAAAGTCAGAAAATGAATATTCTCGGAATTGGATGGGACAAAAGCCAAAGTCAGTTTTTCACCAAGGGGGACACAGAGCCAGAATATGAGATGGAGAGGGGCCAGGGTCCGGCCACACCACCTAGTCGCGCGGCCAGGCCTGGACCACGACAGGGGTGGTTTAGCCGCCTAGGGCACCCCCTTGGCCTCCCCTTTCACCTATAAGATGCCTCCGATATAGAAACTCTAAGTACCCGATCAAAATTCCATGAAAGAGTCTATAGCCGCCGTCATCTCCATCCCTAGATCAGGAGGGATCTGAAGCTCTTCCGGGCACCCTGCCTGAGGGGAGCATTCACCCTGGAGGCCTTCTTCGTCACCATGCAAGCCTCCGGTGTGATGTGTGAGTAGTTCATCCTTGGACTATGGGTCCATGTAGTAGCTAGATGGCTGGTTCTTCTCCTTTGTGCTATCATGTTTAGATCTTGTGAGCTCCGTTCATGATCAAGATCATCTATTTGTAATCCTACATGTTGTGTTTGCGGGGATCTGATGGATATTGAGATGCTATTTCAGATTGATTATTGATTCCTCATGTCTTTGTTATGTGTGATCTTGCATGCTTTTCGTTGTTAGTAGCTATCTTGGCCAAGTAGATGCTAGCAACTCCAAGAGTTAGTGACATGGGTATATCCTGTAGGTACTCGAGCTTGGTATATACAGTCCAAATACATACAGGCCCACGGTGTCGCCAAAGCCCGGATAGAGGGACTCGAGTAACCTACGGACTCTCGATTGCTTGAAGGACAAGAAGAAGCTAAAGATAGAAAGTTTGAAGGGGAAAACCCTAACTTGTAACTGACTCGACCTGTTACCCGAGACCTAGCCTATCTATATAAAGGCTAGGAGGGGGCGGCGATGAGGACACACGCAACCCTGGTTTCCATAACCCTCGCTAGATTTCGTCTGCGCACCATTGTAACTTTCGACTCCCTCGATAATTCCACTAGCAGACAAGCAGGAGTAGGGACCTCTACGAGGCCTGAACCTAGGTAAATCCTTTGTCCCCTGTGTGCTTGTTTGCTAGCCGATAGATGTCCCCAGTGCTCCCTCCTTCTCTAAAACCCAAGTCCATAACAATGGGCATTGACGAGTTAAACCCTCGTCAATTGGCGCCGTCTGTGGGAATTGGGAGTGCTGATGTTGCGGCTTCTTTGGCCCCATCAACTGCGATCTACAACTCCGCAACAGTGGAGATTCGCCAGCTCTTCGGCGCCTTCGACTTCACTGTCCACATGCCGGCTACTCGCCCGGCCTTCGAGTCCGTGGGCGATGGAATCAGCCTGGCGATTGGGAGCTTCCGCTTCCAAGTTGGTCAGATGGGAACGCTTCGCATGCCTGATCAGCCGACAACACCGGTGATTGCCCCGGCATCATGGTTCCCTCCATCAATCGGCACCCTCAGCGAGCTCAACGCTCCGGTGGTAGTCGAGAACAGGGTCAGCGACAACAGTCGGCTCCTCCGATCTAAGCGATCTGGCCACTGAAGATGGAACCTACGGTTCCGGATCTGAAAGTTATGGAAGCAATAGCTTCCCAAATCACTTCATGTGCGCCGTCATCAATGCGGGCGACACCTCCGCCAACCGCGGCAATAATGGCAACACCGGCAATGGCACCGACCAGCCCAACGCTGCCAACGGCGGCAATGGAGGGGCAGTCGAACCCCCCAGCATAATCAACGAGCAAACCAGCGAACGCGTCGTGATCAGGCTCAACAAGCAAGAGCGGGAACGCTGCCACGAAGCCCTACGGGGTACACCTCTACCCCTTGGGTCCCCTCAAGAACTACTGATGGGTTACCACTGGCTCCTAAAAGAGGAATTCAAGCGCCAAAAACAAACAATCGAGCAACTCGAGGCGTGTAAAAAGGCGGCAGACGAGTCAAGCCTTCGTCGTGCTGGGATCTCCTCCTACGGAGGATCCTCCTCAAGAGGCAACAAACATCTCACCAAGAAGAGGCAATCGCGGATGGCTCACCTCACCGAACAAGGACGCATAGACGCCGCGAAAATCCTCGATTTCGGCTCTATGACAGTCGACACGAGAGTCAACATGGTTCCCAGGACGCCGCAGGCCGCAGTGACGGCGGCCACCATGCACCTTCTCAATAACCAGCCACCGGCTGGAGATCCCCGGACGACCATGCACCGATCTACGATCGTGGGCCTTGGACTAATCGAGGCAGCCCTCGACAAAGAACCAGTACTAGACCCAAAAAAGGGCAAGGCATTAGCAAAACGCTACTCCTCATCCTCGTCAAGTGAAGACAGTCACGACCTGTCTCGACGCTGCCGTTCACGACGGCACGATCGCGAATATGATGCACGCGACGAGCTCACACAGCGCAAGATCGACAAGTCAAGGGCACGACGTGCTCGGTCGACTGATTCGGAAGAAGAAGATGGAGAGCTCTGCGGCGCCAGATGCTTCAGCAGATCCATTAGGCAAAAGCGAATGCCTAAAGGGTTCAAACTCCCATCGGAGAACCCGAAATTTGACGGTCAACAGGACCCCAAGATCTGGCTGGAGGATCACATCTCCTCAGTCAGGCTGCACGGAGGCAGTCGAAGTACCACCATGCAATGCTTGCAGCTACAGCTGCAAGGCGCCGCCCGGGCAAGGCTCAATAACCTCCCGCGCGGATCCATTCACAGCTGGGATGAGCTGGTCTATAGCTTCGTACGCAACTTCAAGGGCACATACAAACACCCCGCTTCAATCGAAGTACTGAGATGCTGCCAGCAAAAATCTGGCGAATCGCTGCGCTCTTACATCCAAAGGTGGTCCATCATCAAGAACTCCACGGAGAATATCTCGGAAGACCGTGCGATTGATGCATTCAACGACGTTGTCCACCGCATGGAACTCAAGGAGGATATAGGACGCTCAAAGCCCAAGACCATCGACCACCTGATGGAGATCGCGAATCGGTGGGCTGACGGAGAAGATTCGTTGAAGAATCGCGTTCACTCTGACGAGGAGGCAGAACTCGAGTGAAGACGCGACCGCCGGAGTAAACGTCGTATGCGCGTCTACGACGATCGCGATGACATCAACATGGTCGCAGCCGGCTACGCCGATAGACGCGATGATAACCGCAACAGCGGATACCACAGCGACGGATATCGCGACTCTGGGAAAACCACGCAAGTATGGCAATGCCGCACTCGCGATGACGCACCCGCGACCACCATCGAAGATTAACTGTCCGGACCATGCACGGTACACTTCTACATCGACAAGCATGACGGCAAGAGAAAGTCCAGTCACCTCCTCAAGGACTGCCGCGAGTTCCTCAAGCTACATGAGGGGTTGGTTCGAATGAACCGCAATGCAGTCGAAAAAGGCTACGGGACTGCTCCAGGCGCAGTGGCACATGGCGCACCACCACCACCACCTGGGACACCACCGAACGGAGCTGCAACGAACCAGCATCACGGAGGCGAACCATACCCACGGGCCATGGGTACCATGATGATCCAAAAGGGACGCCCTTCCAATAGGGTGCAGAAGGCCATCACTCGCCAAGTCAATTTGGCAACGCACTCACCACCATCTACCACTGAGTACCTCAGTGGTAGCGAATCATGCATTACCTTCGACAAGCGCGACCACCCGCCCCAAGTACCTCGACCAGGTCATTGCCCCCTCGTACTCGAGGCACAAATTGGAGGCTTCGACATGAGTCGCGTCTTCATGGATGGCGGAAGCGGTATCAACCTCATATTCGCGAGTACATTGCGAGCAATGAGGATCCCTCTAACCTGCTTGGAGGCAACGGACACAACGTTCCACGGCATTGTCCCAGGAAAAGGCGTATACCCCTTGGGCAAAATCAACCTCGACGTCATATTCGGCACGCCGAAGAACTTCCGGCGCGAACGCATAGACTTTGAAGTTGTCGACTGGCCCTCACAATACCACTGCATCTTCAGACGCGTCGTGTTCGCTAGGTTCATGACAGTACCCCACTACGCCTACCTGCAGATGAAGATGCCAGGTCCCAACGGCATCATCACGATCAATGGGAGTTTTGAGCGTTCTGACAGTTGCGACAGGGAATTCAACAGAATCTCCCAGTCCTTCGGCATGCAGGAAGAACTCGCGCGATTGAAGGAAACGACAGACAACAGTCTGCCCCCTCTAAGTAGGCCAAGCTCACCTGACCTCTCCTTTGACTCATCTGTGCACACAAAGAAGGTACAGTCCATCCATCGGATCCCGCTAAAACGGCCCTCATCGCCAACAACTTGAGTCCCGCATAGGAACTCGCGCTCGTCAAATTCCTCCGTGAGCACTGGGAAATTTTCTCTTGGTGTCATGCGGACATGCCAGGAGTTCCCAGGGAATTCGCCGAGCACGCACTCAACGTCAACCCCGACGCAAGGCCAGTCAAGCAAACAATCAGGCGACTGTCTGAGCCACGGGCACAGGCAGTCGGAATGGAGATCAACAGACTCCTCGAGGCCAAATTCATACGCGAGATCAGGAAAGCACTTGGCTCGCCAATACAGTGCTGGTGCCAAAAAAGGACACGGATATCCTGCGGATGTGCGTGGACTTCACTTCTCTTAACAAGCACTGCCCAAAAGATCACTTCCCGCTACCACGGATCGATCAAATCATCGACTCCACTGCTGGATGCGAGCGCCTCTGCTTCCTCGACGCCTACTCAGGCTATAATCAAATTCGAATGAAGGAGGAAGACCCGGACAAGACCACGTTTACAACGCCCTTCGGCATGTTCTGCTACAACACAATGCCCTTCGGGCTAAAAACGCAGGAGCCACGTACCAGCGGTGCATGCAGGCCTGCCTCAAGGAGCAACTTGGTCGCAACATCCAAGTCTATGTCGACGACATAGTAATCAAGACCAAGGAAGAAGCCTCTCTAATCGACGACTTGCGCGAAACCTTCGCCAATCTCGATCGCTACGGGATAAAGCTCAATCCGGACAAATGCGCCTTCGGCGTACCCTCTGGACAACTGCTCGGGTATCTCATCTCCGCGAGAGGGATTGAGGCAAACCCGAAAAAGATAAAGTCCATACTGGCCATGGACAAGCCAAAAAACATAAGGGGTGTTCAGCAACTAGCTGGGCGAATCGCGGCCCTCAGTCGATTTATTAGTCGAATGGGAGAAAAGGCGCTACCGTTCTATCAGCTCCTCCGCAAAACCGACAAATTCGAGTGGACCAATGAAGTGCAAGAAGCATTCAAAGACCTCAAGCGCCTACTATCCACCTCGCTAGTATTGGTAACTCCACGAGAAAGGGAACCATTGCTGCTGTACATCTCCGCCACCAACCAAGTGGTTAGCACAGTGCTCGTCATCAAACAGGCCGAGGAAAATAAGGTCCACGGCGTACAACGCCCGGTATACTACCTCAGCGAGGTCCTCACGCCAACAAAGCAGCAGTACCCGCACTACCAGAAGATGGCGTACGACGTCTTTATGACCGCCCGGCGACTGCGCCATTACTTCCAGGAACACCCAATTGTGGTATTCAACGACGCCCCATTGGGACATATCCTCAATAACCCTGACGCCATAGGGCGAGTCGCGCTTTGGGGAATAGAGCTGTCTCCGCGAGACATCACATATGAAAAGCGCGGCGCAATCAAGTTGCAAGTTCTCCCGGACTTCCTCGTACATTGGATGGAAAACCAACTCCCGGACAGGCCAGACATGTCCTACCTCTGGACAATGCACTTCGATGGGTCCAAGAGGAAAGACGGAGCAGGAGCAGGTGTCATACTGACATCACCTCAAGGAGACAAGCTGAAATACGTCCTGCGAATGCAGTTCACAGCCTCAAACAACGAGGCCGAATACGAGGCCTATTACACGGGATGAGGATGGCAAAACCCTGTGGCGCAAAGAGGCTAATCATATATGGCGACTCCAAACTGGTCGTCAACCAAGCAATGCACGAGTGGGACGCACTGAACGACAACATGATCACATACCGCGTCCTCTACGACACACTTGAAGGAGACTTCGATGGTTGCGAATTACGACACATAGGTCGCGAAAGCAATGAGGAGGCGGACGCACTCGCCAACATAGGCTCCACTTGCGCACCCATACCACCTGGGGTATTTCTCGAGCGCATATGCGAACGCTCCATCAAGCCGAAGGCCGCAGAGAAGAAAACAAGCGCAGCAACGGACTCAGGGGCTACGCCACCCAAAGAGCCACCAACAATCGATGATTTGGAGCTCGACATAGGACTCGAGGGACCAATGAGCTTCATGATGATCGAACAATCCTGGACGCAGCCATACATTACGTACCTCCTCAGCAAGCGCCTACCGGACGACCCGAGAGATGCACGACACATCGCGCGATGCTCCAAGGCATTCGCCGTTATCAACGACGAACTATATAAACGCAGCATCACAAAGCGTGTTACAGCGATGCGTCTCCCTAGCCGATGGAAGAGCAGTCCTCCTCGACATCCATGAAGGGTCCTACGGGCACCACGCCGGCAGCCGCGCCCTCGTCGCCAAAGCTCTACGAGCTGGATTTTACTGGCCCACGGCCATATGCGACGCCAAGGATATAGTCCAAAAGTGCAACGCCTGCCAGCGATTCGCGGACAAGCCACATGCACCAGGCGCAGAACTATGGCCTATTCCATTGGCTTGGCCCTTCGCCCAGTGGGGACTCGACATGGTCGGCAAACTTCCAAGGTCCTCGCGAGGAGGCTACGTCTACCTCTTGGTTGCAGTCGACAAGTTCACCAAGTGGATCGAGGCCATGCCAGTGACCAAGCAATCAGGGCACAGCGCAGTCAAGTTCTTAGAATCCATCGTCTACCGCTTCGGCATGCCACACAACATCATCACCGACAACGGAACGAACTTTACATCCAAGGAGTTCCAAGATTTCTGCGAGAACCTGGGGATCAACATCAGCTATGCCTCAGTCGTACACCCGCAGACCAACGGTCAGGTGGAAAAGGTAAACGGGCTCGTCTGCAGCGGCATCAAGAAGCGACTCCTCCGGCCACTCGAACAAGCCGCGGGCTGCTAGCCAAACGAACTGCAATCCGTACTCTGGAGCCTGCGTACAACTCCAAACAGCGCCACCGGCTACACACCATTCTTTATGGTACATAGAGCAGAGGCAGTATTACCCGCCGAGGTACGGTACAGAGCGCCACGCGTAGTCGCCTATAGCGAGAAGGAGTCATCCCTCGCACTCGAAGACTCCGTCGACCTCCTTGACGAAGCAAGAGAAATCGCCACGGAAAGATCTACGATCTACCAGCAGAACCTGCGCAACTACCATAGCAGAAGGCTTCGCCCAAGATCCTTCGTCGAAGGTGACCTGGTCCTGCGACTGAAGCAGCAGGGGCATCTCAAGCTCGAGTACCCCTGGGAAGGACCGTACGTGATTACAGAAGTAATCCCAGGTGGCGCCTATCGCCTTCAAGATTTAGAGACAGGAGTCGCATACTCCAACCCTTGGAACATCGCACAACTGCGACGCTTCTACCCTTAGTCGTTTCTTCTTTACTTTTGCATCGCAAATAAGGCTATTCAGCCAAGGCTACTTAGCCGCACATTGTACTACGTACTGCTCTCCGAATAAATAAAAGCTAAGTGCCCCAAAACTCTGTGCCCTCTTTTCTTTTGTCAACTTTCATACTTGGGGGCTGCACCACCCTATCTACATATGTTCTTCGAACAATAACGCGACATCCTGAGTAGCTGGCACATCAATCAAACCCCTTAAGACAAACTCAACCCAGCTGCAACGCACCTGACAGGTTGACAAGGGAACGATACAAGGATGGCCAGGCTAACGAAAAGGACTCGCACAAGTGCAACGCACCCTACGCTTATAAAGCTATTTGTATACATTCAACAATAAATTATCTACAAATATATATCAGCTTTACAACGCCAGTACACTTATATGCAGGATATATATTTGGCTACCCTTTCAACAGAAGAACATTAGTCTGTTCCTCGAAGAAGTCGACGATTTCCTCGGCTGGACGATCCATCGCTTGATAGTGCGGCACCATGTTCCGGGAGGATCCTGCTGGTGGCACCGGTGGCCCAGATGCAATGGCGGTGACATCCATGTCAGGCCTATGCAAACACACCACGGAGAGCGTAGCCTTGGCACCAGCCACCAGCTGCTGCCTCACGCACTCGCGAACCGCGGACATATCTTGAAATTTCGTCAGCAGGGCCAGCAGGCTTGATGGAGTATCATCCAGCGGGAACATCACCTGGTAGATGTTCTTTAAACACGACCGCGACTTCTTCAGAAAGAGCAGCACTCACGAGGCGCGATCCTGCAGGGTCGCTAACGCAGTCGCACGATCATGATCTACCCAGAAGTATCCACTCTCCTGAAGTTTCTCTTGGGTGAGATCATGAAGGCGGATGGCAATCCTATCCCTCTCCTCCTGCGGACGGCGTGCGCTAACAACTACACGAAGCAGCATCAACAGCATGAGCACAACGTACCATTGAGATTATCCACAAAGGAAAAGACGAGGATGAGCAAAGTAACACTTAAACTGGTCGCCCAGCTGCATCACCTCGCCAAGCAGATATTGCTCGTGGGCAGCGGCTTTTTCAGCCTTTCACTTCCATGCGTCTGTGCTACCACGGATCACAGGCAACTCACGCTCCAACTGCTTAACGCGATCACGAAGTCGCGAAAGCAAGGAAAGCTCCTCTACTCTAGATCAAGGTGGTGCCATTGTATCCTCAAGAGATGGCGAGTCCGGGGTTCCCCCCACAGGGCCACTTGACGTACCCTATCAAAAAATCAAGCCAGAAGCAAAATAAGGCGACCAACTCAAAAGTCAAAAGTAACAGGTGCATTCAGGATCAATAAAAGTATGTACAAACACATTCACCAACAGG
This sequence comes from Avena sativa, assembly GCA_916181665.1. Lineage (NCBI taxonomy): Eukaryota > Viridiplantae > Streptophyta > Magnoliopsida > Poales > Poaceae > Avena > Avena sativa. The sequence goes on from OV702287.1 coordinate 580,419,791, forward strand.
CATGATCTCCAATCAAAAGAGCGAGTTCATCAGCTATTATAAGAAACTAACTACGGAGCAGCTGGCTTCTTCGACTTCGAGGACCTCGTGGGCTTCATCAAGTCCGTGGCAGTATCAGATGCCACTGACTTTCCGCCGGCCCCTAAGGCCGAAGTTTTTGCCGCCTTCTTTGCGCGATTGAGCTCCTCCGAATACTTGGCAACGGTGTTTATCAAGGAATGGCCATATTTGGCACAGGCAGTCGCAAAGGGAGCAAACACTACCTGCTGACCATCCGCGCCAACAGGCATTGTCTTCGATACTGCCGAGGGATCCACTTCAACTCCGTGGGCTTGCACCATGGCTAGCGACATGGTCGCGCCAGCTACGCGGAGGGAGTTCTTGTACGTGGCAGGCACACCCCCAGCGAGTGACTCCACTAGCTCCTCCACATTGTCGACCAGCTCCGCCTTCGGCATCAGCTCCTCCCGGAGGCGACTCAGGGTGGCCTTGGCTTTGGACACCGTATTTTGGACAACGGCGCTACGGTCTTCGACCGCAGATACCGCGCCCACCAGAGCGTCATCACGACCAAGGACTCGTGGATCAAAACTCAAGCCACCAGCATCTACACCAAAAAACACACACGGGTCAAACTTCTAATGCCACCGGCACTACAGAGGAAGAGAAGAACATCAATAAAATATCCACCGAGTAAAGGTACCTGAGAGGGCCTTGGTGACTGAAAACAGTTGCTATTCGAACAACTTCTCCCTGGCCGCAAAGGAGGCACGCAGATCCTCTTCGCGCTTCTAGGCTTCATCACGAGCCACGATTGCCTCGTCGCGCCCCTTCACAGCTGCGGCTAGAGTCTTTTCCAACATGGCGACATCACGCAATAAAGCATTATGCTCAGCTATAGGGCAGTCAAAAATTTGGCTGTCAGTCGATTATACCAAAATACAGAGAAGATGACAAGAATAAGTATAGAACACTCACTCTCAACCACGCGGTGGCGCTTCTCCAGCATCGCATGCTGGCGACCTATCGCCATCACTTGCTCCGCCACCTGAGCGGCTTCCTTTACAAGGAGTTGTCGCACAAAACAAGGAGTCAGCAGAAGGCAACAAAGGGCGTTGACTGCCAAATTATAAAAAAAAAGAGAGAGAAAGAAAGATATACTTACGTGGTCCTCCAGTGACTCCGAAGAAGATTGCTGAACCATCATCCGAGCTACCACTCGATGCTCCCCTATGTGGGGAGAGCTCGAAGAATTGTGCCCGGAGTGGGCCGCCGCCGGAGGAGAAGGAGCACGCTCGACCTCTATCTTGGCCTTTGAGGTCGTGACTCCTGATTCCTTCAAAAATTCGACGTCGCCAGACGATGACGATTCCTCTTGACTGCAAGATAAAATCCGCACTCAGAAAGGGCAAACACCAGGGCAAAGCCAACAAGAAGAAAACAAGCGAAGAACGAATGCACTAGCAAACTTACCAGTCAAATCTGTCAAGATCAAATGTTGCCTCCGTCGACTCCGACGAAGACTCCTTGGGCAATCGCATCTTCTTGCGAGAAGACGGTGCCACAGCCCTCACAGGAACGGCGGGAATTGGCGACTCCGTGCCAACAGCCACGCCTCCTAGAGTGGAAGGAGTCGACGCGTCGGAATCCTCGCTACGCAAACGCTTGCGAGTATCCGGACTCTCGGACTCGGGGGCTTCCTCTTCCACATCAGAAGGGACAGTCGACTCAGACTGGTCCTCTTCCAAAGCTTCACGAGGAATGATCCCCTCAGGGAGGGGAGGCATGCAAGGCGACACCTCCCACTCCTGCATACAAAAATAGAACAGATAAGCAACAGAAGACGCAATCGAGAAAATACGCTACTACGTAGCACAACCATACCTCAGGAACTACTGGCTCGTTCGTAAGCACATCCTTGCGGGTATACTTCGTGACCAGTCGCACCCTCTTATCTACCTCACTCGCGGACATGCCATCGGCAGACACGCGAGTGGGATCATCAGCGCCACCCCATTGGAACATGGGATGGACCCTGGCCTGGAGAGGCTGGACGCAATGACGCAGCCAAGTCCTGACAAGGGCGCGGCCTCCCTCTTCTGCGCCTATGCGACTCTCGAGGTCGCAGACGCGCTGATATAACACGTATGTCTCCGCGAGTTCGGAAGGCATGATCACGTTCTTCCAAGAACGCATCTTCTTACAGGGAGTCGCGGGATCGAAGGGCGCGAGTCCAAAGTGCTCGTCCTTGGCCTTCTGGTTGCGCACATAAAACCATCTGTTCCTCCATCCCTAGACGGACTTGGTGAGCTTGATATCGAAGTAGGTGGCGGATGGGTCAACATGGATTCCGCAACCACCTACGTCATAAACTAAAGATCCAGATGCGGACTGACGCTTCAATTAAAAAATGCGTTTGAAAAGACCAAAGTGCGGCTCGATTCCGAGCCCGCACTCGCAGAGAGTGATGAAACAAGTGATGTGGAGGAGAGAATTTGGGGACAGCTGATGGAGCTGGAACCCATAGAAACACAGAAGACCTCGAAGAAAAGGGTGAAGAGGCAAGGAAAGACCGCGAATGATGAATGCAAGAAACATCACTCGATAACTAGTGAGAGGCACAGGAACGGTCTCACCGTTGGGGACGCGCGAATCGGCGACTGATGCAGAAATCACTCCGTCTTGGCGAAGAAGACGGAGATCTGACGCCTTGATGATAGAGGGGCACCATGCGCGATTTTTCACGCGGGTACCCACGACCTTCTTCTTCCCGATGGCGGTACTGGTGGGCGCAGCAGCGGAGCCACCCCTCTTCTTTGCTGCAACGAGGGTGGCCGCGGAATCACGGCAGCGCCTCCCTTCTTCTTCCCCATTGCGCGGCGGCGATGAGAGCGAAGAAAATAGCTGGGGAACAAACGGAGCTGGTCCAGCGTCGTGGCAACAAGGAAGAAAGAACACAGATGGGAAAATTACCGCAGCGGCATCGCTACTTAACCCCTGGAAGATGCAATCCAACGGCTGACAAAAACCCTATTGGACGCGTGGCACGCATCGCGTAGGACACGTGGAGAAGAAGAAGCGCGAACCATCCCCCCACTTCTACCATTAAGCGCGGAAATCGAGGAGGCACAGTGAAAAATAAGATTACGCACACCCAGTCAAATCAAAGTCAGAAAGTAGGACCCACAGCTCGTCACGTCCCGTCAAAATAGCTCACGTGGGCAACTAAGGTCATACAAACGTCAGCACTGACGTCACCAAGGCTATGCAGTGGAGAACTTCGACTATTTAGTCCTTGTTGGAGTCTTCGACTCCACCAAGCACTCGGGGGCTACTCCCATAGGGAGCGCTGGTCGCGCACCCTATGAATTTTCTTTTTCTTGCTGCAGGAGCATGGATAATCGCAAAGGCAAACCCAACAACTCGAAACACAGTTCGATTATGAACATGGGTTACTCCCATAGGGAGCGCCGGAAACAGGCAGGCAAAAGATGACATCAGTCGCGAAAATATTTTTGCACCTGCCTGGGTCATCGACTGAAACAAGCAGGTAAAGACGACAGCAGTCGCACAAGTGTTTTACTACCTACCCGGGTCATCAACTGAACAAGCAAGCAAAAGACGACAGCAGTCGCAAAAGTTTTTAGTCCCTGCCTAAGTCTTCGACTCAATCAGGCACTCAGGGGCTACTCCCATAGGGAGCGTTGGTCGCGCACCCTATGATTATTTGAACAAAAAACTGTGTGTTGATAACATCCACACTCAAAACTCATGGCGTCACCGCCTCATAATTTTTCCCCTACAAAGAGACTGCGTCTCCTGGGTTACCCAAATCGTCTCTGCGATGATAAAATTCGGATGCCGCGCCTACGGCGTGAAGGTAAGACCTGAATAAGGCCTGGCAACGCATTTATCTGCGCACTACCAGAAACATATCCGTGCCCACAGGCACGATGAACATGCCTTGACGGACGCGTCAGGTGCTCACACCGATGTAACTGGAATTCGACTCCTGTAAGACCTCCGCGGCCTGAGTTGAATTACACCAGCACTTTCCCGGGTTCGAGTCCGGGGACTCGAATTTGAGTAGATTGCGTTGTTTCACCCTAAGGTGGTTAACTGATACCGATACTTCGGCTATATCAGGCACATATATCAACAATCCCTACGACACAAATAAAAGCAATCGGAAAGTACTCATTCAGGCACTCGAAGGCTTCAAAAGTCCCCAGTCGAATCTGCGATTCCACTGGACACTCGGGGGCTACTAACATGGGTATATCCTGTAGGTACTCGAGCTTGGTATATACGGTCCAAATACATATAGGCCCACGGTGTCGCCAAAGCCCGGATAGAGGGACTCGAGTAACCTACGGACTCTCGATTGCTTAAGGACAAGAAGAAGCTAAAGATAGAAAGTTTGAAGGGGAAAACCCTAACTTGTAACCGACTCGACCTGTTACCCGAGACCTAGCCTATCTATATAAAGGCTAGGAGGGGGCGGCGAGGAGGACACACGCAACCCTAGTTTCCACAACCCTCGCCAGATTTCGTCTGTGCACCATTGTAACTTTCGACTCCCTCAATAATTCCACGAGCAGACAAGCAGGAGTAGAGACCTCTACGAGGCCTGAACCTGGGTAAATCCTTTGTCCCCTATGTGCTTGTTTGCTAGCCGATAGATGTCCCCAGCGCTCCCTCCTTCTCCAAAACCCAAGTCCATAACAATGGGCATTGACGAGTTAAACCCTCGTCAGTTAGTATTTATGCTCGATAGTGGGTTCATGCCTCTAGTAATCTGGGGAAGTGATAGAAATCTCTAAGGTACTAGATGTGCTGTTGCTACTAGGGAGAAAACAACAATCCTTTGTTCATAGAACAATCGTATTGTTTACTTTACACGTAATGCGTAATGCAATTATCTATTGCTTGCAACTTAATACTAGAGGGGGTTCGAATGATAACCTGAAGGTGGATTATTAGTCATAGATGTAGTTAGATTACGGTCTATGTATAATGTTGTAATGCCCAATCAAATCTCAAAGGAGTCAATATGAGTAGTATATGCATGATTTCTTTCTCGATGGTTGTCAATTGCCCCGTTGTAATTTGTTCACCCAACATGTCATCTATCTTAAGGAGAGCCACCACTAGTGAACTATGGACCCGGTCCTTTCTTTTACCTTCAATCTACAACTATTTACTGTTTTCTGTTTACTTTCTACAAACTATTACTTTCTTCCACACAATACGTTTAATCCTTTGTTTTCAGCAAAACCGGTGAGATTGACAACCTCACTGTAAGCTGGGGCAAAGTTCTATGGTTGTGTTGTGCAGGTTTCCACATTGCTGCTGACGCCGGTAGTGCGCACTGCCAAAGTCCAGCTAGAAACACCTTGGAGGTGTTTCCTTGCTCCTACTGGTTCGATAAACCTTGGTTTCATAACTGAGGGAAAACTTGCTGCTATTCTCATCATACCTTCCTCTTGGGGTTCCCCAACGAGCTTGATATATTTTGGGCCATCAAAATTCCGTGGTGAATCTAAGGAGGTCTGGGACGGGATGGGAGGTGGGGCAGCAGTCGGCGAGCAGGATGTGGGTACTATGTTTGCGAGTTCATTCGTCAGACGACCTATGAGAAAGGAAGAAATTTAGAACAACTTCAAGTATGAAAACAATATTCAGAATTTTGTTTTATTACCATCAATTGTGTTTAGTTTCATTCATATATTTTTGACTCCTTTTTTTAAATTAGATCGAACGGTTGCGGGACCATCTTCTACCAAAGGATCGCATACAAGCAATCCAAGAGGAAATTGCAGGGATTCTTAGATGTAGAGGTCCTAGATCCAAAAGGAGAATACTATCGTAAGATGATGATAATGTAATAAGGATCATAAAAGACTTTATATTGTATATATGCATGAATGTAATATATTCGATACTTGTTGTGTAATATAATCATGAGATGTTTTGTAATATAATGGTTCCTTCATTGCTCGGTGCAAAACACAGAATAAATGCTGCCCAAAACACAAAAGGGAAATAGATAAAGGGGAAACAAAATAAATGAAAATATACTAAATTGATTCTCTGCCGCGGCATAAAAAGTGCCCAAAATGTTGTCGCGACAGAGACCTATAGATCCCGGTTCTTATTACGAACCGAGACGAATGCCCCTCCCCCTTGCAATAGCCAGCGGACACGTGGACCGCCCTTTCGTCCCGGTTCACAGCCCAACCAGGATTAAAGGGTTGGGGCTTTAGTCCCGATTGCCCCGTCCCGGTTGGGAAACCGGGACTAAATTCCCTTACAAACCGGGACAAGATACCCATTTTCCACTAGTGTCACGTGGGAAGAGAGGGGGCGGGGGGAGGGGGGCTTCTGAACTTCGGTGGTGGAAGATGTGAACTTCTCTGTAGTGGCAACTGAACTTGGAGCACCTGATTCACGTGGGAAGAGAGTGAGAGGGTGGGGATTGGGGGATTTTTGGGCGCGTCGGAGGTGGGGCGGGGCGATAGGTGGGGCGGAGCAGGGTGGGAGGTGGGGCGGGGCGGGAGGTGGCTAGGAGAAGGTGGGGTTGGTGGGATGGGAGTGACGTGTTGGGGGTGTGGTAGGTTTTAGAATAGCTATTCTACAATCTCTTAAGGGGGTTGTAGAATAGTCCTATTATATATATATAAATATATATAAGAGAGAGATAGATAGATAGATAGATAGATAGATAGATCGATCTTGCCAATTTTTCACCAACATGGTGTCAAGAAATCTCCGATCGATATTTTCGGTACCCAACCATTGCCAATATATTGTTAAACAATACTCATATACTCCATCCGTTCAGAAATATAAGATGTTGGGGGGATACCCCGGGTAGGGTCATGCCGGGGTATAAAGGCCGAGTTAGCCGAGGTACGACAAGGTTAAAGCAAGTGCTGGCCAAGTCACCTCAAGGCAGGCCGAATCACGGAGTAACCCGGACCGTAGGATGTCCGCCTAACTGAGTCCCGGCGACTTATGTCATATGCCGGCAGGATTTATCTAACTTGTATGCAGGTACCGGCGTGGCCGGATCAACCAGGCACGATCCGGGTTATATCAAGCTTGCAAGAAAAGGAAGGTATCTCGCTGGTCAAAAGGTGACCACTGTACGCAGAGCGTGAGCAAAGCGGACAGAGGCCAGGACCATCGAGGCTTGGCCGACAAAGGTGACACTGCCTGTGTCGGATGACGCTGGCGCCGCAGAGGCTCACGTAGCCTCTGCATGGTTGATGATGGGCAAAAGTGACCCGGTCGGCTTACTATTTTGGGAAGAGGCATATTCCCTAGAATATGCCTCCACGTATGCCCTAATTGGAGACCTAGCCACCCCTATATAAGGAGGGCTAGGGCACCTATAGAAGGGGTTGGTCTTTGACGAGTTGATCTCTAGTTGGTTGAGTTTGGCTTGGTTATTCTCTAGTATGTTCTTGAGGGCTAGCTAGTGGAGAGAGTAAGAGAGTTCCTTCTTCCTCCTCTCCCCAATACAGCTCAAGGAGCACTTGTAAACCTTGGAAGTGAATCAAATACAAACATCTGTGTGTGGAATCACCATGCTATTCCTCCCTGGATTCCTCTAGTGCATCTTGTCCCCACCTTTAGCCTATCCATGGCATCTGCCGTGACACCACCACGACAGTTGGCACCCACCGTGGGGCTTGCGGCGCTAGCAGGAGTAAAGATCCTGATGGGAAATCTCATCGGCACCGGCGAGCGCATCGTGTCCGGGCTTGTTCAGCGCTTTGGAGCGCTGGACTTTGTCAGTGACAATGTTGGCTGCTTCGGCAAGCGACCCTTCCCGCGCAACAGCATCTTCGTCAAGCTTGGCACGCACAAGATCTACGTCGTTGTCGATGTGTCGTGCGTTCACCCGCGGCACGTCGTCCAGGGAGGCGAGCCACCCCTTAGCGTGGTTCATGGGGCACGTATCACTCGCTCCCCTGACCACGCCGAGGTGATGATGACAGCGCCTGGCGCTGGCGCGAGCAAGGATCCGGCACCAGATCCGGAGGTAACACCCAAGGCACCAAGGAAAAGTAGAGGTCCTCCACTAGAGAGGCCTGAGAACATGCTCCAACAGGCAATAGATATCTTAGAGAACCCCATAGCACCTACAGTAGATCCGGCTCAGGCATAGGCCGAGTTAGAGGAAACTAGGCAGAAAATACTAGAGGGTGCGAAAAAGATAGCCACGGCTCAACAGTCATTGAACATGACACTGCGTGAGTACGCAAGAGCGAATAAGGTAGATGCTATAAAAGTAAAGGTGAAAAACCTCATCAGTGAAATGAACAAAGAGGGTGATACTAGAGTTGAGGAGTCAGAGAACTTTCTGTCCGTGGGGCTGCCGAAGTACAATACCCCGGCAAAGAACCTCAGAGCAGCGGATGCAGCTACATCCGAGTTAGAGGGTTTGACGGGTGAGGCCCGGCAAAGACAGCAGGAAAGAGTCAATGAGTTAGTTCGGATCCCAAACAGACAAAATGAAGAATTGCTCAGCGCAAACCCGGCAAGGGATGGGGCATCCAAAGTTGTTCATTCAGCTGGAGGTAACTCGGAGAAATCAGCTGGAGCAGCATCATCCCCTCATGGAGACCCAAGAAGAGAGGAGGTGGTAACTTCGGCAAGGAGAAAAAACAGATAGTCCCATATGACCCGGCAAGGGCCGGTAAAGGAAAAGCAGTGCAGGCAAATGATGATCGACGAAGTGTCAGCCGAGGTGAGGCTGGCCGAGGTAACCGCGACCAAGGCAATGCCGGTCAAGGAAATGTTGTAAACGGCAATGCTGGACAGCGCAACTCGGCGGGAGCAGGGCAATCGCAGCAGCGAAATATACCACGGCAAGAGCAAAGTGCTGGCCGAGGTATGCAACAGAGAGGCGCTCCACGAGAGCAAGACATATATAATGATGGTGATTCGGAAATGGTGAACGCAGGATACCCAAGGCCGGACTATCACGTGATAGGGTCAAGATTGGGAAGCAGGGACTTGATGCCTGACGATGCCAGGTTAAAACTGGATCGGCTTTATAGGTCGGAGCAAATTGAGTGTCAAGGTCCTCCGGGTCCGGCGTGATTTGGGCCTCGGATCATGAAGGAGCCTCCGGTACCAAACTTTCAGTTACCCAGAGGCACGAAAACATATGACGGCAGCACAAAGCCAGAGGATTGGTTGATCAACTACGCTACGGCGATGAAGATTGCCACATGCAACTTGAGATGGGCTGTGAAATACGTACCTCAGATGCTGGAGGGGCCAGCAAGGGTATGTCTAAACAATTTGCCACCCGGAAGTATCAACTTTTGGATTGATTTTGAGGAAATGTTTGTCAGCAACTTCTCGAGCATGTATCATAGGCCGAATAGGCCACAGACCCTAGCACTGTGTAAGCAGAGACCGAATGAAATAGACAGGGAGTTCTTGACCCGCTGGTGCACCATGAGAAACTCGTGTGACGGCGTGATTGAGTCACAGGCCATAGCTTGGTTTGCCCAAGGGTGTAGATATGCAAGCATGTTGTGGCAAAGGTTGCAAAGGGATATGCCAACTACACTGGCAGAGCCAATCCGGATTGCTGATTCATATGCATTGGGTGATCCGACTCAACCTGGGCTTGTGTCAAACGAGTCAAATGAGGAGTACTACCAGAGAGATGGAGCCAGATCATCCCGGCAAAATGATTACCGGGGTAAGAGAACAGATGATAGACCGGATTACAGGTACAGTTCGCAACAGGTTGCTGCTGTAAATCAAGATCAACCCGGAGCAGGGAGTAATTAGCGTCAGAAAACTGGAGGGCAACAATGGACTCCAAGAAATGATGGCAAGAAAACTTGGATGCCAGAGCAGAAGAAACAGTAGCAAGAATAGAAGGACCGTCCGAGATATACCTATGAGGCAATACTGGATCAACCGTGTAAATTTCACACGCCAAATCCGAGTAACCCGGCGGGTCACACGACTCGGCAATGTGAGTGGATGAGGAAGATAGAACAAAGTGGTTCGGGGAATGCTCAGGCACCTCGGAATGATCAACCTCGGAAGGAGTTACACCGACAGCAATTGCTCTCCGGAGCAAACACGCAACAGTTAATGTTGCCACCCCCTCCGCCGAGGTATGAAAACCATGAGAGAAGGGATGCAGTGCATCAGTGGAAAATCAACATCAACCAGATCAAAGATATCCTAGAAATGAGGAGAGGAATGAATACAGAGAGCATCACCAGAGTTACTGTGTGTTTACCATAGAGGAAATAGACAAAAAGAGCTTGCAGCACCGACACATGGAAGTGAACGCAGTTATGCCAGCAGTGACGAGGTATATGCCTTGGTCGGATCAGGATATTACTTGGAATATCAAGGATCATCCCAAGCTTATGCCGAGTCCTAGTTCATAAGCGTTGGTGCTGGACCCAACGTTCATCGGCTCCAATATCAATGTGAGATTCTCCAAGGTGCTAATCGACAATGGCAGCAACATCAATATCATGTATATGGATACGATGCGCAAGTTGGGCATCTCGGAGAACATGCTCCAAGCTACAAGAACAGCTTTCCATGGTATTGTGCCAGGCATTTCTTGTGAACCTATTGGCAAGGTCCGGATCGACGTGTTGTTCTGCACACGAGATAACTGCCGAACTGAGAATTTGGAGTTTGAGGTTGTGAACTTGGAAAGTGTGAATCACGTGTTACTCGGCAGGCCAGCACTGAACAAGTTCATGGCAAGCTGTCACATCAGTTACTTGAAGATGAAGTTGCCCGGGCCAAATGGAGTAATTACCATAGCTGGAGATTTCCGACGTTCCATTGAGTGTGTGTCAGCCGGGTCTAACCTAGCCGAGTCACTCGTGATTGCGCAAGAGAAAATAAAGATACAGGAAGTGGCGGCACTGGCTCAGTCCGCGCAGCAGCATATGCCGGCGCTGACTAACCCGCATGGAAGTGTTTCGTTTCAAGCAACGAAGGATATGAAGAAAGTTCCTGTTGATGATCTGTTCCCAGAGCACACCGTAACAATTGCTGCTGGGTTAAACGACAAATAGGAAAGCGAGCTCGTCAACTTCCTCCATGAGAATCGGGATATCTTTGCTTGGTCCACACAGGACTTGCAAGGTGTTCCGAGGGAGTTGGCCGAGCACTCTTTGAATGTGAGACCCAGAGCAAAGCCGGTGAAGCAACCTCTCTGCTGCTTCACCGAAGATAGGAGAAAAGTCATTGGGGATGAGATAGCTCGGCTCCTCGCAGCCGGGTTTATCATGGAAGTGCTTTACCCGGATTGGCTATCTAATCCGGTGCTTGTGGAAAAGAAGAAAGATGATCCAAATGTGGCAGTGGTTTGGCGTATGTGTATCGATTACACGAACCTGAATAAGGCGTGTCCAAAAGATCCATTTCCATTGCCAAGGATAGATCAGGTCATAGATTCTACTGCTGGGTGTGAACTGTTGTCATTCATAGATGCATATTCTGGTTTCCACCAGACACCTCTGAATCCGAATTATCAAATAAAGACTGCGTTTATTACCCCGTATGGAGCTTATTACTATCGCACCATGCCTTTTGGTTTACGTAATGCAGGGGCAACGTACCAAAGATGTATGCAAAAATGTTTGCACGATCAAATTGGTGGAAATGTGCAAGTATATGTGGATGATGTGGTTATAAAAACCAAGGAAAGCAAAACGCTCCTTGAAGATATCAGGCAAACATTCGCAAACCTAAGGAGATTCCGGACGAAGCTTAACCCGGAGAAATGTACCTTCGGTGTCCCAGCTGGAAAATTACTCGGATTTCTTGTCTCCAGCCGAGGTATCGAAGTTAACCCGACGAAAATCCGAGCCATAGAGCGAATGGACCTGCCGATGTGTCTTAACGATGTCCAGAAGTTCACTGGGTGCCTGGCATCTTTGAGTCGGTTTGTATGTCGGATGGGAGAAAAGGCATTGCCTCTCTATCAACTAATGAAAAAAGCGGACAAGTTCATATGGACGCCGCAGGCCAATGAAGCCTTCATCCAATTAAATAAAATGTTAGCCACTGCACCAGTGTTAGCCTCTCCACTATCAAAAGAGCCAATGTTGCTCTATATAGCCGCAACCAACCGAGTTGTAAGTGCAGTGGTGGTGGTAGAGCGTGATGAAGAGGGTAAGTCAGTGCAAAGGCCAGTCTATTACCTAAGCGAGCTATTATCCGCATCAAAGCAAAACTATCCTCACTATCAGAAAATGGCATATGGTGTATACATGTCGGCAAAGAAGCTAAAGCACTACTTTGAAGAACACCCCATCAAAGTGATATGCAAAGCCCCCATATCTAAGATAATGAGTAACAAGGATGCAAGCGGCCGAATCGCAAAATGGGCAATTGAGCTAGACCCTTATGCTCCGCAATACGACAGGAGAGATGCGATCAAGTCTCGGGTTGTGGCCGACTTTTTCGTGGATTGGGCCGAGATGCAATACGAACCACCGTTACCAGATCCAAACTACTAGAGAATGCATTTTGACGGATCAAAGACAAAAACCGGGTTAGGCGCCGGAGTTGTACTTACCTTGCCAAAGAACGACCAGCTGAAGTATGTGCTGCAAATCCATTTCGAAGCGTCAAACAATGTCGCTGAATATGAAGCACTTGTGCATGGGCTCGAAGTGGCAAAAGAAATTGGAATATGTCGGATTCAATGCTTTGGCGACTCGGATTTGGTAGTTTAACAAGTCTCGGGGCAGTGGGACGCTCTTGATCCAAACATGGCATTGTACAGATTCCATGCGTAAAAGATATCTGGGTACTTTGAGGGATGCGAGTTTCACCATGTACCCCGGCTAGAAAACGAGGTTGTCGACGTATTGTCGAAGCTCGGATCAACCCGACAAGCAATTCCACCGGGTGTAGTACTAGAACACCTCAGAAAACCATCTATCAGGCCGTCCCCAGAAACCTACTCAATCTACATCCTGGCAGATCCGGAGTCAGGAGCTATGCCCATGGACATTGACATGGGAAGTGGTTCAGGAAACCCGGGGATTGCGCAGCAAGATCCGGCAGAGGTTATGCCGGTGGAACAAATGGAAATAGATGAGGATGTGTTTCCAGTGCGAGCCATACCAGCTTGGGCGCTGCCCATATTTCAGTTCCTGAAGGATGGAACTTTGCCCAGTGAAGAGGTGCTTTCTAGGAAAATTCAGAGGCGCGCAAAGGCGTACACAATCATCAATGCCAAACTATACAAGAGAAGTGTCACAAATGTACTACAGCGATGTGTTGACCCGTAAGAAGGGCTTGGCATCCTCCGGGATATACATCAAGGGGAATGTGGGCATCACGCCTCGTCCAGAGCTTTAGTGGCAAAAGCTTTCCGGCATGGGTTCTACTGGCCAAGTGCCTTGGAACAAGCAGAAGATCTAGTAAGAAAATGTAATGGATGTCAGAGGTATGCCACCAAGACACATATGCCAATGTCGGAACTCAAGACTATACCAATTACCTGGCCATTTGTTGTATGGTGTTTGGACATGGTTGGCCCATTTAAGCCTGCGAGGGGGAACATGACCCACATCTTACTCATGGTTGATAAGTTTACGAAGTGGATTGAAGTAAAGCCAATAAGAAAATGTGATGGAGCTACGGCTGTAACATTCCTCAAAGATATCATCTTGAGATATGGCTATCCTCACAATATCATAACGGATGATGGCACGAATTTTGCTGAAGGAGCATTTGTGCGATTCTGTCGAGATAAGAAGATCCGACTGGACGTTGCCTCAGTAGCCCACCCTGCATCGAATGGACAAGTGGAGAGATCCAACGGATTAGTATTATCCGGGATAAAACCACGGCTCATTGAGCCGCTGCAAATATCAGCGGGGTGCTGGATAGAAGAACTACCAGCGGTACTGTGGAGTTTAAGAACAACTCCGAATCGATCAACAGTCTATACACCATTCTTTCTGGTATATGGGGTAGAAGCTGTATTACCAGCCGGCATAGAGCATGATTCGCCCAGAGTCACCCAATACACAGAAGCTGAAGTGCGTGAAGCCCGACAAAATGATGTTGATCTGCTGGAAGAAGCGAGAGAATTGCCATTGTCCAGATCCGCCACATACCAGCAAAATCTCTGACGCTATCATAGCCGGAAAGTTAACCCCCGAGTCTTTCGGGAAGGTGATCTGGTACTCCGGTTGGTACAACGAACTGCTGGCATCCATAAGCTATCCCCCCATGGGAAGGGCCATTCATTGTGAGCAAAGCATTGCACAATGACTCGTATTATCTCATCGATGCAAAACCATAGGAGAAGAACAAGGCGGACAGGTCCAGCGAGGAATCTAAGCGTCCATGGAACGTAGCTCTACTTCGTCCATTCTACACTTAGCAAAGAAGTGTGTGTATCCGAGTCTTCTCATATGTCGGTATGTATGCCGGCAATGAGTTTATCAATGAAATCTTGGCACCTCGAGCAGTAACTCGGGGACTGCCTTAGTAATATTTATTGTTTTTGGTACTTGTTATTTATTTTTATGTCGGCTGGTTTGAGTTGCTTTTGCCTAAGCCGGATTAGTAGTGCGTGAGCACCAAAAACTCAACTCTTCGATTCGCTGTTGTCCAACAAGATTTGGCTTCATGGCAAGCAAGAGAACAAGTTTGGAATTGCGTAGCACACGAAAAACGACTAAGGAAAAGGAACTTAATCGAGCCGACATTTGTTATTTGGACTAACTTTATGTTCACATTGTTTTTACTATGCTGAATTATTTTGAGCTAGTCCTAAAGTTTCCAAGTATTGTTAAGTCAATTTTTGAAACTCGGACTCGTAAGTCATAAAACCGAACCAAGGTAGACACGAGCCGAGCCAAGAAATTGGAGAAACAAGAAAATGAAACTCGGGGACTACGCCCAAGTTAATCCGACACGAGCAACTTAGTAGCAAAACATAATTTGTTTGCTTAATACATTTGCACCCGGCATACCGGGGATCTGATAAAATGCAAAGTGTTTGATCAAGGAGCAGTAGGGGTGGCAACTCGGCGCCAGCAGGTGGAACTCTAGCCTCAGCTTCAGCTTCGTATTCATCTTCTTTGACATCCGAGGCTTCGTCCTCTTCCTCCTCACCCGAACCATCTTCGACATATTCGTCGTTGACAGCGCCAAGGAAACTTGGTCCCTCATTCCATTGATGGATGGGGGCATACTGACTGAGGTTATGGGCGCAAGCCTTGCACCGAGCCATCCAATCCGGGTCAGTGGACCACCTTGATCCGGTGCGCATGCGCTCGAGAATCTTCAGGTTTATCTTTTCATACCATGTGAGCACATAGTGGAGGACAATTTCAGCTCCGGTGCGTCCAGCGGATTCCCTCCAAAGGTCAAGCTGGGTCTCGCACTCCATTAACTTGGCAAAGAGAGCAGTGGCCCCCTCTGGAGTATCTTCATCAGGCCAAAAGGCATTGAAGATCCGGATTGCCACATCTAGGATATCCTTGCCACAATCTCAATGCGAGAAGATAAGCTGACCAACAGGTCCTCCATGTCATAGGGAATAATCTCTGCGCCAGGACCAACTGGGGTACCGCTCTTCTGGCGGAATTTGGCAACGGCAGTGGCTGCGATGGCATCACCCTTCGGAAATTTGTCTGAAAACGAGACAAGTGAAATAAGTAAAGGAAGTAGACCCGGAAAGATCAATGTTGGTTAAAGGAAAAGAACTTACGAGAAATATGGCTGTGGATCCGGGTCAGCTCCTTGGTGCAGTTCTCGCGCCTATCCCGGAGTTGCACAAGTTCAGCATTCGCCGACTCAAGCTTAGTGTCGGCCTCTTTCAACAGTTCTTGATCATTGGTAATTCGGAGGTTCAGGCGTTCTCGCTCTTTAGTGAAATTCTGGCCAGCTTTATCGAGTTCAGATTTGTGGAGCGCCTTGAGTTTTTTCATGTCTGTGTTAAGCTTGGCAATTTCTTCATCCTTGGTCTGGAGGAGGGCGAGCTCATCATCCTTCTTCTTGAGTTCGGCCTGATGTTGCCCTGCTTGTTCGAGAAAATACAGCATCATATCAGGCACGTGCACACTATCTTCAAGAGATGCTGAAATAGTTTGTTGACCCGGCAAAGCCGAGGTATGAATATTTGCCGAGCCAAGAAGAAAAGGAGATAGAGCGCAGAGGAAGATTAAGCAAAAATGACTTACCCTTTATTTGGTCCAAATTTTTCCTCATAAGGATGTTCTCAGCCTCCACTCTGGCTGCCCAATCCGAATAACAGATTAGTTCGGTGGAAAAAGACAAAGAGAAATGGGAAAATGCCAAGGAGGGAACTTACCCCTTTTCTCGTATTCGGCGAGAAGAGTAGTATGTTTTGAGCGCAGCAGCTTATGTGTGTCCAAAAGACGCTGAAACTCAGCGCTCCGGCAAGCGGTAGTCACCTAAAAAGAGTACAAAAGGATAGCTTAGTCATGTGCATATTCGAAGTGTACAAAATCCGGGCCAAGTGGAACTTATCCCGGCTCTAGGTGTGTGCATATTCGAAGTGTGCATGATCCGAGCCAAGTGGAACTTAACCCGGCTCTAGGTGTGTGCATATTCGAAGTGTGCACGATCCGGGCCAAGTGGAACTTAACCCGGCTCTAGGTGTGTGCATATTCGAAGTGTACAAAATCCGGGCCAAGTGGAACTTAATCTGGCTCTAGGTGTGTGCATATTCGAAGTGTACAAAACCCGAGCCAAGTGGAACTTAACCCGGCTCTAGGTGTGTGCATATTCGAAGTGTACAGAATCCGGGCCAAGTGGAACTTAACCCGGCTCTAGGTGTGTTCATATTCGAAGTGTACAAAATCCGGGCCAAGTGGAACTTAACCCAGCTCTAGGTGTGTGCATATTCAAAGTGTACAAAATCCGGGCCAAGTGGAACTTAACCTGGCTCTAGGTGTGTGCATATTCGAAGTGTACAGAATCTGGGCCAAGTGGAACTTAACCCAGCTCTAGGTGTGTGCATATTCAAAGTGTACCAAATCCGGGCCAAGTGGAACTTAACCCGGCTCTAGGTGTGTGCATATTCGAAGTGTACAGAATTCGGGCCAAGTGGAACTTAACCTAGCTCTAGGTGTGTGCATATTCGAAGTGTGCAAGATCCGGGCCAAGTGGAACTTAACCCGGCTCTAGGTGTGTGCATATTCGAAGTGTGTAAGATCCGGGCCAAGTGGAACTTAACTCGGCTCTAGGTGTGTGCATAATCGAAGTTACTAGGGAGCTACACTATTTCTCTAAGGAGCATCCGGCCGAGTAACAAGTTACTCCCCCGGAGGCTCGGGGACTAATGATTATATGACTAAGCACTAGTGCATGTTAAACAAAAAGCAAGGTAGCATACCTCCATCATCCGACCTAGAAAGTTGATAGCCTGGGCAACGGTGTTCATCTATGCCGCAAACTCGGCAGGCCCAAATTTCTCCGGGAGATCGTCGTTATGGACGAAATCCGCCTTGTTCTAGTTGTTAATGAACTCGATCAAGGTCGGAGGATAGCGTTCTCCGCTGAGCATATGGGGCGCGACCAAACCCTTGCCGTAGGCCTCTCTCCTCTCAACTTGTTCAACAGCGGGGCTGGTGTGCAAAACAAGTTGTGCATCAGCTGACCCGGCAGAGATGTCCTTCTTTGGCGGGGTATTCTTCGAAAGCATGGACGCAAGTGTACGCTGTTCAGCTTCGATAGACGCTGCCCTGGTGGCGTCAGGAGCTTTCTTGCCCTTGGGCTGTTGCTGAGAGGTGGAGGTATAAGTCGTGGATTTGGCCTTGGGAGCTGCCTTAGTGCTAGCCTTGGTGCTGCTGGTGCCTTCTCGCGGAGCCTTGGAAGACTCGGACGAGGCGGAGGGAGTTGGTGCTGCTGCAGATGCTTGTGTTGCTGCTGTTGGCGCTAGAACCGATGCTGGTGCTGGTGTTTGTCTTGGCGGGGGTGCTGTAGATACCTCAGCGGTAGCTGGTTGTGGCTGAGTCGAAGTGGAGATGGGAGCATCTGCCGCCATGGCAGAGCCACTTCCCCCTGCTCCGAGGTTGCCCTCCTCTAGACGAGTTGGGCTAGAACCCGGAGCAGCCGCTGAACCCTCTTGAATGGGGCTCAGCGGGCGAGAATCGTCGCCATGAGGGGGAGAAGGGCTATGTCGGAGCGGCAAGGTGATGTCGGATCCACTCTGAGGAACCTCCACCGCAGCCCTGCCAAATCAAACGACGAACAATAAGTTACAACAGAAGAAAAGCACGAAGCAGAAAATTGGATAAGGAAGAAATGACTTATTCATCTGAGGTCAAAGGCTCCTTGGGCTTGCGAGCTCTCCCGGTTATGGCCTTGGTCGTAGGCTTGGTGGCAGCTTTGTCTGTGGACTTCTTTCGTCTCTTCGTTGGTTTGGAAGGTCCGAAAGAATAAGCAGATGCAGCTCCCCTTTTCTTGGACGCAACCGGAACAGGTTCGCCCGTGGCAAGAGGAGGATCTTCATGAATCTGCCCACCGGGGTTAACTGATGCTGGAAAGGCGTAAGAAAGGGGGACAGCGTCAAATGCTTCCATCACCTCAACGTCGGAATCATCTTCATCGTCAGGCCAATCTCTAATGGAAGAGAATTTAGCGGTGTGTCGCTTGGTCGCATCGGGGAATGGCAGGAACATCTCCTGATCCGGCTCCTCCTCATCCGGGGTATCTCGGTCATTCGCCCACTTGAGAGAAGGCTCGGTGCCATCCTCAAGAGTTTGCTGAAGAAACATCTAAGAGAAAGAAAATGCGAAGGGATCAAACATTCAGCAAATTCCGACATATGATTTAACTCGGAAAAAGATTGGAGCACGAGATTTACCGCAGGAGGAAGCCTATCTCGGCAGAAGTGCTCGATCCCCCACTCCCAATCAGCGGTGAATTTTTTGTTGGTGGTGAAGAGGGCCTTGACCCGGCGGAAAATCTCGGGTATTGTTCAACTCGAATGAGGAGGTCCGGTTGGGGTCAAGGCGCCAGCTCATGTGGCAAAGTTTATGTGTGCGTTTCTGGACAGGGGAGATTCGATTGCGAACGGAAGTGATGGCATCCTCGTTGCGCAGCCCCGCGTCCTTCAGCTCCTGGAACCGTTTGTTGACTTGGTTCGCCAGAACAGTGGGTTTCTTGGGGATCTGGTCCCAGAGATCCGGATTAGGAGTACCCGGAATGTAGGGACGCAGCCGGATCAGATCTTCAGTTGTGCCATTTCTGACATAAAAGAAGGTTCGGGCCCAGCCCTTGCAAGAGTCAAGCCCCATGACTCGGGGAAAGACGGATTGTTTCCGAGGAGAAATAGAGGCAGCGCCGAACTGCGTAAGTTGTTTGTCCTTCGGATCAAGATCTCTATTCGGAATCACGTTCCGGCGGGGACCAAAAAACCGGATCCAGATCTCCGTAGTGGGCCACAATCCGGCGTAGCCCTCTATGGTGGAAGCAAAAGCAGAGAGGGAGGTGATGGCATTCGCCGGAAGGTGATGCGGTTGAAGCTCGTAGGTGTTGAGCCAGTCATGGAAAAAGTCACTGACGGGGAGGCCGAACCCACGCTGGAAGTGGGAGAGGAACACTACAAACTCACCCGGATTGGGTGAGGGAGCGAGCTCCTCGGCGGCGACGCGGGCGATGACGCCCTCCGGGATACGCCGGGTGTGGTACAACTAGTCTAGGTCATCCTGGCATACCCAGGACCCAGCCCTGGCGCCGCGCTCGGCGTTCTCCGCATCTTCCTCCATCTCCTGTTCCGCGACGGCGAGTTCTTCCTCTGTCATTTCTGGGTCGCTGTCCTCACTGGCCATATCTGCGGTGGGGGGCAGTGGCCTGGACTGGCGCGGACCAGTGGCAGTGGAGATGCGCGGGAGTGGCGGCGATGCTAGTGGGCGAGGAACGGTGCGGCGGCGGCGCAGCTAAGCAGGTGCGGCGGCGCTATCGCTGGGAGGAAGAAGAAGAAGAAGCAGAGGGGCGCTAAGAGGGGGAAAAGACCCAAGGGGCGCGCCACTCCCCTATTTAATCACGCCCCAGAGGGGTAGTGGGATCATGCTGTGCGGAAGGGCCACACGGTGTGGCCGTGTATAATCCGGATCAACCAATCAGAAACGAGCCACAGGAAGGGCCACAGGGCGCTGGAGATCCCATGACGTGACATGGTGATACAGTTAACGAGGAGACAGACACGATGTGACGTGTGCAACGGTAACAGCTGACATTAACTGCGGTAGTAACTGGCGCAGACCCTTAAAATGAGGCAAAATAATGATTACCCTCCACGTAGGACGTGGGAAAGCGTACGAGAGAAGGAAGAATAACCCGGATAACTAAGGGATGACCCGGCCAGCGAGTGAAAACTTGGAATGTGCCAAGGGAAAAGCTAGACAATAAAATCCGGGATATGAAGTAACTCGGAAAAGGGAGCAAAAGGCTCGGTGAAATTGAACCTGTTGTGTCCTTAGTGGCTGAGGTTGCTAAGACCGCACTAGCTTCGGGGACTAATGTTGGGGGGATACCCCCGGGTAGGGTCAAGCCGGGGTATAAAGGCCGAGTTAGCCGAGGTACGGCAAGGTTAAAGCAAGTGCTGGCCGAGTCACCTCAAGGCAGGCCGAATCACGGAGTAACCCGGACCGGAGGATGTCCTCCTAACTGAGTCCCGACCGACTTATGTCGTATGCCGGCAGGATTTATCTAACTTGTATGCAGGTACCGGCGTGGCCGGATCAACCAGGCATGATCCGGGTTATATCAAGCTTGCAAGAGAAGGAAGGTATCTCATTGGTCAAAAGATGACCACTGTACGCAGAGCGTGAGCGAAGCGGACAGAGGCCAGGACCACCGAGGCGTGGCCGAGAAAGGTGACACTGCCTATATCGGATGACGCTGGCGCCGCAGAGACTCACGTAGCCTCTGCATGGCTGACAATGGGCAAAAGTGACCCGGTCGGCTTACTATTTTGGAAAGAGGCATATTCCCTAGAATATGCCTCCAGGTATGCCCTAATTGGAGACCTAGCCATCCCTATATAAGGAGGGCTAGGGCATCTGTAGAAGGGGTTGGTCTTTGACGAGTTGATCTCTAGTTGGTTGAGTTTGGCTTGGTTATTTTCTAGTATGTTCTTGAGGGCTAGCTACTGGAGAGAGTAAGAGAGTTCCTTCTTCCTCCTCTCCCCAATACAGCTCAAGGAGCACTTATAAACCTTAGAAGTGAATCAAATACAAACATCTGTGTGTGGAATCACCACGCTATCCCTCCCTGGATTCCTCTAGTGTATCTTGTTCCCACCTTTAGCCTATCTATGGCATCTGCCGTGACGCCACCACGGCATAAGATGTTTTAGCTTTGTGAATCAAATGTAACTAGACGTCTTTTAATGTATATGTTTGGAGTGAACCTATACACGAAAAAGCGTCTAGATACATCATTTCACAAAGCTAAAATGTCTTGTATTTCTGAACTGAGAGAGTGGTTATTATATAGGTATAGCATCACTTATGTATAATTCTTCTATTAGCCGGGAGCTGTGAGCGTGTGGTTGCTGCCTAAGCAATAACATCTCCTCAAGTCATAACGAACAATTTCCAAATATTTGTCCAAAGAGTTGTACCGGACGTATTCAGCGTGGACACGCGCAGGATGCAGGAGGTGGACCGAAAAAATATCGTGTCTTGTCAGTTCTTTCGTACGAGCGGTAAAAGTGAGTTTGTGATGTTGTTTTCCTAGCACCATATACGTTAAGACTATTCATTCGATACGTTCATCGAGGGTGAGCGACATACTTGGAAGACGACGGCAGTGTAAATGCCCATTTCAGAAAGCTGGCACCTTTTTTTCCCAGTACCGCGGGAGATCTGCGCGTTCCGCATTTTATGTTGGAAAGAGAGGACAAAGGAAAGTTGGCACCTTTGATGCCCGATCAGCCTTTGATGATGGAGACTATACAGCAAAGTGGTTGCACGAACACAACAGTTAGGTAGGCCGACCTAATACAGTGGCCTTCCGTATTTGTTGCTCCATCACATCGGCCTCCATCGCATATGCCAGCCCGACAAATACTGTCCTCTCTATTCGCATTTGTCTCATCCTCGGGCTTTATCAAGGATTGGATAGCACGTGAGTGGATGGACTCATGTTGTGTTTTCACGTGCCCATGTTCAACTTGTGTGATGGAGCAAGTGCATTGTGTGTGGTATTCCCTGTATGTATGTGGACGGATTCGTTAGCCAAGTAACATTGTATGACATGATCTTCAACACGATCTTCAACTAGCAATGAATAGGGAAGCTATAGTAATGCTATGAATAATCTAGTATCAAATACTGTTGTTATTGAGTACCGTGAGATAAAACATGGAGACCATCAGTGAGATTCGTATGGGACGCATCTATCCATAGACACTACAGGAAAAAAGCTCGCGGCCGTGAGGCGCATCTTTGCCATGAGCCATCACACGACAAACAAACCTTTACCGTGAGCAGGCAAGAAGGGCTCATGACAAAGAAAACTAGCACGGCATAGCGAAAGTCCAACGCACGACAATGACAAGCCTCGCGACAACAGCAAGAAAGAACACACGGCAAAGAACGAACGCTCGGCAAAGCCAAATAAAACGCACGGCAAAGAGAGCCCACACAGCAGCGCAGCATATTCGGCACCTTCGTGAGAATATTCCCCTGCAGAAGGGCCCACTACTCCGCTGTTGACGGAGGGGTGACGGAGAGGGCTAACGGCGCGGCTTTGCCGTGTAGCCTAGAAGGGGAACTCACGGCAACGAGTCCATTCTTTGATACGGGCAGGGAAAAGAAGGTAGGTGTTCCATCCATCGTCGGAGAGTCGACACGCATAGGCAGCTGGCTTCACATGAAGACAGGGTACATCATGTCAGCATAATCTAGCAACCAGCCTGGGAACCCTACGAGTTTGACAAGACTTGTGTGCCCTGTATCTGCTTAAGCACGCAACAGTGCAGTTGTAACTTTTGGAGCTGTCGATCGACACCCTAATCATTTATACTCCAAATCTCAGCCCCTCCTTTCAGATTTGGATTGCAACCGTGATGTCATTTTCGTAGAACCAGACGTTAAGACTTTGGTTTTGATACGCCCCATCGACGCTGATAGACATATACTTGGATGAGGAAGGCAGGGTTCATAGAGTCGCAACCATGTCTCTCGTGACCGATCTGTCGCAACCACTTCTGTTAACGAAGCCGACCTACTTCTGCCGGGTTAGTTCATAGAGTCGTACACTAGTACATTACTATGCCACATGAGATGATAAGATGCCATATAGCAAGCTTTTAAAAAACATCTCGGTCGCAAGGAGCTTATTGATCTACGTTCTAGGAAAGTGACATGACGCATACGTACGTCGTCGATCGGGTGCAAGTTCTGTAGGTTGGGCATACTTTTGTAGCTAGCGCGTTCTTCCTGTCGACCGAGCTGGCCATCCACGCATCTAGCCCGAGGGCATCATTTTTAATGTGATCAAAGTGCTTATTTAAATTATATGAATCCACTTCTACACTATTATATCTGCCTCTAAATACAGGGATGCTTCGGCGCTCCATCCTCCCCCAAACTTAATAGGGCAATCACTACATGAATCAGGTGAGGCGCTGATGGCCAGAAGCCGTCGACGAAGCCCCGTTTGCGTAATATGGTATCGGCTCAGGCTCAACGGTCGTCCATGTAGCTGGTAGGCTGGCAGCCAAACCAAGCCATCGGCTGATACATTGCAAATGTATCTATAATTTTTGATGTTTCATGCTTGGTTTTATCTACTTTCTTGTGTTTTCTCCACACTTTGGAATACTTTTCATATGATTTCTTGGACTAAGCTATTAACGAGAACCACAGTGCCAGTTGCCTGTTTTCTGCAGTTTTAGGTTCCAGGAAAGTCAGAAAATGAATATTCTTGGAATTGGACGGGACAAAAGCCAAAGTTCCTATTTTACCGGAAGACTCACGGAGCCATAATACGAGACGGAGGAGGGTCAGGGCCTTGCCACACACCCCCCAGGTGCGGATCCCCCCAGGCCGTGCCAGGGCATGGTGTGGGCCCCCTGGCCGGCCACCGACCTTGCCTCTTTCGCCTATATATCTCCCCCGAGGGGTGGTCTGGCCGTCCCAGACACCCCCTCGGTCCCCCTCTTCGCCTATAAGTTGCCTTCTGACCTAAAAACTCAGGGGGGGTCGACTTTTTTCTAGAAGGAGTTCCGCTCCGCCGCCACCACCAGATTCCACGAAATAGCACCAAAAACTCCGTTCTGGCACCCTGCCGGGACGGGGAATTGGAGGAGATCATCGCCATCATCATCACCATCGCTTCTCCATCGACCATCCATGTTTCTCCCATCTATGAGTGAGTAATCCCCCGCTGTAGGCTATGGGGATGGTAGGGATTGGATGAGATCGTTCATGTAATGGCATCAGATTGTTAGGGCATGGTGCCTACTATCTTCTATTAGTACTTTATGACTTTGTTGCGACTTGTTATGCTTAATGCTTGTCACTAGGGCCCGAGTGCCATGATTTCGGATCTGAACATGTTATTGATTCATTATGATATGATTGTTTATAGTCTTATCTGCAAGTTGTATACACACGTTGTTGTACGGAACCAAAGGCCCCGAAGTTACAGAAATCGGGATAACCGGAGGGAATGGCTTTGATGTGAGGATCACATGTATTCATGGAGTGTTAATGCTTTGCTCCGGTGCTCTATTAAAAGGAGCACCTTAATTGCCAGTAGTTCCCTTGAGGCCCCACTGCAAATGGGTTGGCGGGACAAAAGATGTTGTGCAAGTTCTCATTGCGAGCACGTATGACTATATATGGAACACATGCCTAGGATTATCTAGTACTTGGATGCTTTATCTTATTTATCTACAATTGCCCTATGTTCTGATTGCTATGTGAATTGTCTTGTCCATGCAACGCCCGTCCATCCATTCCTATGCCCATCACACTCGAATCCTACTGTTTGCTGCTATTGTTACTACTGCTACTTTACTATTCCTACTACAAAACTGTTGCTACTGATAAACTGCTATGAGCAAGATTGTTTCCAGGTGCAGCTGAATTGACAACTCAGTTGTTAAGGCTTATAAATATTTTTTGTCTCCCCTTGTGTCGAATCAATAAATTGGGTTTCACGTCCCTCGAAAATACTGCGATACACCCCCTATACTTGTGGGTCATCAAGACTATTTTCTGGCGCCGTTGCCGGGGAGCATAGCTTTATTTATCAAGTTCACTTGGATTCTCTACTGTTCGCTGCTATCCATCCATCATGGGTAAGTCTCGTGATGGCAAGGTCCCTATTTTACCATCCACTACAAGAAGAGGTACGGTTCTGAACACCTCTATTGCTCTTGATTCACGGTCTGTTATGAGTAAGCTCGTTACACCACCACATACACATGTTACACACACTGCTACTACTGCTGAATCTGAAACTTTTGATGCTGATGATGCTGCTTCTACTGTGCTTGATAAGAGTGGTTCATTAGATCCTTTCCTAGATGCTACGATTGCTAGAACTATAGCTGCAAATACTGAAACTCCTAATGAAGACACTACTACACCTGTTAGTTCACCTGAGTCTAGTGAAAGTTATGATATTGAAGATGGTTATGTTGACATGACCGATGAATTTATTAAAGAATGTAAAAAACACCCATGATAGGAGCGCTGCTAAGAGTCTCCTTGAGAGGCATACTATTAGACCCAAATTATCTGCTATTGCTAAGTTTGCTGCCTCTCCCATAAACATTATAGATAAAGATTATGATTTCTCTCTCGATCTATCTTACATAGCTATTGTTGAGAAAGAACCTTTTTGTGGGACTAAGAATGAAAGTGCGGTAGCACATATGAATGAACCTTCTACCATGAGTTGCTTGTTTTCTGATGATATTAAGATGCGTACTTACTTTGTTGCTAAGATTTTCCCCTTTTCACTGAAAGGAGAAGCTAAAACTTGGTTTAGTAATTTACCTCCTGGATCTATTGATAGCCCTGATTGCTTGATTAGTACTTTCCTGCAGAAATATTTTCCTCCTAGTGCTAGACATGCTATTTTGCAGGAACTTTTTGATTTTAAACAGGGAGAAAAAGAGGTATTGCCTGAATCTTGGGCAAGGTTTTGTGCTTTGATTCATGCACAGGATGGAAGTCCATTACCTAAGAATGAGCTTCTTGATATATTTTATAATGGATTAACCGAAGAATCTAGGACATACCTAGATAGTTGTGCTGATTGTGTTTTCAGGAATAGGACTCCTAAGGAAGCTGAGGAATTAATGGGTAAATAAGCAAGAATTATGAAGATTGGACTCCTCCTGAACAAGCTATACCTGAAGTAATTGTACCTGAACCTACTATACCAGTGTATATTCCAACATCAAAGAAGAGGGGAGTTATTGAATTAAATGATGAAGTGATGAAGGAAACTAAGAAATGTCTTAAGGAGAAAGGAATTAAAGCTGCAGTTGTCAAGAATTTACCTCCTATTGAAGAGTTATGTAAGCCTATTCCCTACTCATCCACTCATCCAATCTCTCCAACACTTTGATGAAGGTGATATCCCTTACTCTAAACCTCCTGATCAATGCTTAAAAGAATTCGATATCTTTATTGTTAACCAAGATAATTTTAATAAAAGGGTGCAAAATCATCTAATGGAAAACACTAGAGCTATTGTTGAGTTGAAAGATATTGTGGAAAGAACCTCTAATGATGTTAAAATGATTGTTAAACACTTTCAAATGGTTCAAACTCAAATAGATCAACTAGAAGTGGTGCTGCTACCCAGGATCCTCTATATCCTGAGGGGAATCCCAAAAGATTTGAGCAGGATTCTCAACAAGCTGAAAATAGCGGTTCTACTCGTAAGAAAAGGAAAAAGAAACATAAAACTGTTGTAGAGCCCTCTAAACATGCTATAGATCCTAATAGTATATCTATTTCTGATGCTGAAACTGAAAGTGGTAATGAAGAAAACGAAGCTCCAAATGAAGAAAAAGTTGAAGAAGAACCTGAAAACCACACTAAGAATAGTAAATACACCAAAGAAGATTTTATTGCTAAGAAACATGGTAGTGAAAGAGAACCTTGGGTCCAAAAACCTATGCCTTTCCCTGATAAGAAACAAAAGTCAAAGGAAGATGAATACTATAATAAGTTTTGTGAGTGGATGAAACCTTTATTCCTGCAAATTCCTTTGACTGATGCTATTAAATCGCCTCCTTACTCAAAGTATATGAAGGATATTGTCTCAAATAAAAGGAAGATCCCTAATGAAGAAATTTCTACTTTACTTGCTAATTATTCCTTTAATGGTAAGGTTCCAAAGAAACTTGGAGACCCAGGGATTCCAACTATCCCTTTCTCTGTTAAGAATAGTTATGTTAGAACTGCTTTGTGTGATTTGAGAGCTGGAGTTAGTGTTATGCCTTTCTCTCTCTATAAGAGGCTTCAACTAGAAAAATTAATACCAACTGATATATTTTTGCAAATGGCTGATAAATCTACCACTATTCCTGTTGGTATATGTGAGGATGTACCTGTTCAAGTGGCTCATAATTTCTTGATATTAACTGATTTTGTTGTGCTTGAAATGCCTGAAGATGATAATATGTCTATTATTCTTGGGAGACCTTTTCTTAATACTGCAGGAGCTGTTATTAATTATAATCAAGGAAAGGTGACTTTCAATAAGGAACATACTGTCTATTTCCCCAAGAAGATTGATAGGACTTATGGTTTGAATTCAATTGAACATGTTGAGGGCATTCAAGTTGGAGAAATATATTGTCCCATACCAGGAGAAAAATTTGAAACTATTATGATTGGGACCATTGCTATCAAGGTTGAGGTAACATAATCATTAGTGAAATACAAAGTTTTGTTTCATATAAAATTGTTTTGGTAACATGACCTGATCAACCTTGTTAACAAAATGATTTCAATAAACAAAACAATGTTTTCACCATGATTATCTTTGTTTACATTATTTTTATGCCTAACTTAAAGGCGTTAAAGAAAACTACTTATTGGGAGATAACCCAAAAGTTTTAGATGAGTCTTGGAAGTTCTTACTTCAGTAATAAACTCTCCTTATACTTTTTATTTGCTTTTTTTGCCAAGAGTAACCTCTAATGAGAGAGAAGTAATGATTGGGAAAGTTGATGTCCCGAAACAGATTTTTATGCTTTACCGTAAAAATTCGTGTACAATCTCTGTACGTGCTTTTGAGGCGTGAATTGTTGTGCTTCTTTCCTAGGTTGTTATCTAACTTTCTAACTTTCGTTAGTTCAACACTTTTTGATTTGAGCAACAGAAGTTCTTCGAAAATATTCGTCTTTACCTGCTGGTCTGTTTTGATAGATTTCTGCCATTTTCTGCATTTGTTCTTGTTGATTCCTTTTTGAGTTCTTTTGGGGAATTGAGATTTTTGAGGGAAGTGCTATAGTATCTTGTGTTTACTGGAAGTTTTATTGGTCTTAGAACTGAACCTAAAGACCTATTATCTTGAATGCACTAATGTTGCTAATAAAGATTGTGTGAAGTTTTGTATGAAGGAAAAATTTCAGGTGTATGGAAGAAATGAGTAATGAGATGAAGGATGGACTAAAGCTCAAGCTTGGGGATTCCACGCGTGTCACCCCAAGAAACATCCAAGAAGTACAAGCGTCAAAGCTTGGGGATGCCCAAGGCATCCCCCTCTTCATCAATAAAAATCCCAGGTTTTTTCCAAACGCTTCATTTTTATTGTTTCATGCACAGTTGTGTTGTTCTTGGAGCGTCTTCGTTTTCGTTTTCGTTTTGGTTTTTTGTTTTCTTAGTTTGCTGAATAAATTGGTTGGACCCCCTCTTTCATACATTTGTTTGCAAATAGTTTGGTTTGGTTTGGAAAAGAGTAGGAAAGTTCATGCTTAAGTGATAAAGAGAGCTTGTTTTTGACTGTGGCCTATGCTTTGTCATGCCATGCTTGATATTGTTTTGGCTTTATGCTTAGTATTCTTTGCCATATCATGACTTGTTATAAACAATTGAGATTGCTTAATGTGTCTTGGATGAATCATGCGTTGTTTTAGGATATTAAAGCATAGTATAGTGGTATTCTCCTTTGATGCTTTATTTGGGTTGACTTGGCACATGCTCACACCATGTTATGACTATCCCAAGTCACCATAAGCCTTTATGATCATTTAGGTTTCAACTTATAGTATCACTTTATGCTTTGATCAATGATGTTTTGTCGCTCTGCATGATTATGGCCATTATTGCTCTCTTAGTTTGTCGCTCCTAGTCTTTTGCTAGCCTCCGTAATCAAGTATGAGTTCTACTCATGCATCCAACTCCCTAAACCAAGTTATTCCGAAGAGTCCACCATACCTACCTATTAGCATATGCTATTCCAAGTATATTCATGTTTTTGTTTACCTTCCAAATTAAACTTGTTATGAGAAAACTAATGATTAAAGCTCTCACGAACTTGATGGCACACTTTACTTTTCTTGCCCTTAATATACTTGAACCATTGTATCGTCTATGTTGTATATGCTTGCACTTATTTGTTGGGGATTAGCAGAACCATGCTATCATGGGGAACGCTTTCAACATTGCACTGGTACTTTGTACCTAGTTGATATCATGCTCTTTTGTCTATGGATGTCGTCGGTGTGAAATGAAAGGGGAGCTTGTAAGTTCATGGAGTTATGTATATGTGTTAGAGAAACGCTTGGGCCGCTGGTCTAATCCATGTTGACATGGTGGAAACCTGGAGCGTAACCATAATGAGCTGTCTATGAAGCATTCTTCTTATAAAAAAAGAGTCCTATATTAAGAAAAAAAGAGAAAAAAATGATTATGAAAAGAGGAAAGAGAGGAAAAAAGCACCATATTCCCATGGTAAATAAGAAGATTGCTGAGATGCTCGTTGTCCGCTTTCCTTGTCATTTTGATATGGGGATTCTTCCGTATCATCGGGCAAGGGGTACCCCGTTGGCGGTTCTCTACGATACACATGTACTTACGATGACAAGAACTTACTGGTGACTAAACTTGAGTAGCATGAGGAGCGACCCTCGTATTCAAGGGACATGACATTTCTAACTTATACTTCGTTAAGCATATACACCATAGTTTGTTCACTTTAACCTTAACCACTTCGAGATGCTTATGATAGGGGCAATGAGAGCTGAAAGCTATTAAGTACCATAATTTTTGGAATCTCTTTATGAAACTTGAATCTCTGCTTCCTTCTATGAAGGCCTTTCTTCCACTTATATATTGAGTCTCCGCCTTCTACCTTTCTGCACCTACTTTGAGAGCATAGTGGCCATTCTTAGTTCTATGTGCATTGTCCCAAGACTTGTTGATTGATGTATACCTTGATATTGCTTGTTCTAAACTATTTGTATCTAGTCACTCTTATGAACTTTGAAGGTGTCCCATGCATTTACATTTGCTACTCTATGAGGGACAAGTTGAATACCACTATGCTATGTTTTCTTTATGTGAAACAAACAAACGTCTTGCAAAGCATTGTTATTCATGAATCTTTTGTTTGTGCCTTTTCATGTTGCAACATAGTTTCTTTGTCTTATTGCTAGAACTTTGTCTTTCATGTTATGATTGAAGTACTATGATCCCAACTTTGAACGTTTTACAAATAATTTGATCAAATTTATGATGGTGCATATCACCTCAAAAATTATTCTTTCTTTTTATCACTTACCTACTCGAGGACGAGCAGGAGTTAAGCTTGGGGATGTTGATACATTGCAAATGTATCTATAATTTTTGATGTTCCATGCTTGGTTTTATCTACTTTCTTGTGTTTTGTCCAAAGTTTGGAGTACTTTTCATATGATTTCTTGGACTAACCTATTAATAAGAGCCACAGTGACAGTTGCCTATTTTCTGGTGTTTTTGGTTCCAGGAAAGTCAGAAAATGAATATTCTCGGAATTGGACGGGACAAAAGCCAAAAATCCTATTTCACCAAAAGACTCCCGGAGCCAGAATATGAGACGGAGTGGGGCTGGGGCCCAGCCACACCACCTGGCCGCGCGAGCTGGGCCTGACCACGCCAGGGGGTGGTCTGGCCGCCCCACACTCCCCCTCGGTCTCCCTCTTCGCCTATAAGTTGCCTTCTGACCTAAAAACTCAAGGGGGTTCGACATTTTTCCAGAAGGAGTTCCGCTCCACCGCCACCACCAGATTCCACGAAACAGCACCAGAAACTCCGTTCTGGCACCCTGCCGGGATGGGGAATTGGAGGAGATCATCGCCATCATCATCACCATCGCTTCTCCATCGACCATCCATGTTTCCCCCATCTATGAGTGAGTAATCCACCGCTGTAGGCTATGGGGATGGTATGGATTGGATGAGATCGTTCATGTAATGGCATCAGATTGTTAAGGCATGGTGCCTAGTATCTGTATTAGTACCTTATGACTTTGTTGCGACTTGTTATGTTTAATGCTTGTCACTAGGGCCCGAGTGCCATGATTTCAGATCTGAAGATGTTATTGATTCATTATGATAGTATTGTTTATGGTCTTATATGCAAGTTGTATACACATGTTGTTGTCCGGAACCAAAGGCCCCGAAGTGACAGAAATCGGGATAACCGGAGGGAATGGCTTTAATGTGAGGATCACATGTGTTCACAGAGTGTTAATGCTTTGCTCCGGTGCTCTATTAAAAGGAGCACCTTAATTGCCAGTAGTTCCCTTGAGGCCCCGCTGCAAACGGGCTGGCAGGA
This sequence comes from Avena sativa, assembly GCA_916181665.1. Classification (NCBI taxonomy): domain Eukaryota; kingdom Viridiplantae; phylum Streptophyta; class Magnoliopsida; order Poales; family Poaceae; genus Avena; species Avena sativa. The sequence goes on from OV702287.1 coordinate 580,451,602, forward strand.
CAAAATATGTTGTACAAGTTCTCATTGCGAGCACGTATGACTATATATGGAACACATGCCTAGGATTATCTAGTACTTTGATGCTTTATCTTATTTATATGTAATTGCCCTATGTTCTGATTGCTATGTGAATTGTCTTGTACATGCAACGCCCGTCCATCCATCCTTATGTCTACCGCACTCGAATCTTACTGTTTGCTGCTATTGTTACTGTTGTTTTTACTTTACTACTGCTGCTACTTTGCTATTCCTACTACAAAACTGTTGCTACTGATAAACTGATGTGAGCAAGATTGTTTCCAGGTGCAGCTGAATTGATAACTCAGTTGATAAGGCTTATAAATATTCTTTGGCTCCCCTTGTGTCGAATTTATAAATTGGATTTCACTTCCCTCAAAAATACTGCGATACATCCCCTATACTTGTGGGTCATCATCGACCTAGGCCAAATAGACCCCACTTTGCCGACTAACGGTTGTTTGGCACTGACAGCAGGTACACCGACGGCTTAGACGTCAACCTAGCCTTGGAACCTACGCGGCCGGCTTAGACATCGACATAGCCTGCACACATGGCAGGTCCTAGAGCGACCATCTGAGCATCTAGCATGGATACTACACTGACGGCTAATCCTTCAGCATAGTATTCCCTCTGTTTCATATTACTCCGCACAAGTTAGGCTCGGTCAAAGTTAAACTTCTAGCGTTTCACCAAGTATATGTATTAAAATATCAAAATCAACAATACCAAATGGATATAATATGAAATTATAATTCTTTATGCTTTTGTTAGTATAGATTTGGCATTAAAAACTTTCATATAATTTTTTAAAGAATTGGTCAGACCTAAAGAAGTTTGACCTTCATTGAGTGTAAAATGCAGGGTAATATGAAACAGAGGAGTATGCGGCTAAGCGGGTCATACAACCAAATGGTCACCACTATGACGATGGCAATGATGTCTGCATAGGGGCTGCCGGGTGTTTTTTTAATATTTGCTCGCAGCGCGTTTCCAACAAAAATCACAGAAAATTTCACAGCAAAATTCACAGAATATAAAGAACACATAGTAATCATGATCATTATCATCGTGCAAATAAGCTCATCACAATTCAAATAAGATCATCATCATCCATATAAGATTATCAAGTGCATACACACATAGTATCATCATCATACATAGCGCGAGAGCCCGGCATCTATCTCTAGGCCGATAGCCAAACATCTAGCTCTGGCCTGAGAGCCCGAGTTCTCCCGGCTGGAGATCAAGCGACCGATGTCGCGCGACAGTAGAACTAGCAATGGAAGCTCCATCATAAGCACCAGGAGAACGATCACGGATATAAAGAGGTGTGATCTCGTGCGACTATCCCAGCGTGGCAGAAGCACGACCAAACGGTTGGTTCTTTGAACATCCTATTTCCTACATGTTTGAGCAAGAGTTATAAACTTGGGAGACAAGTTGTCCTAAATAGGAGCAAGTATAAATATCTAAGTGCACATGATAGCGGTAACAAGTGGTTTGACACAAAACTTAACAGGGTCCCTGAGAAGTATGTGCGAGAGAATTCTTCCCTCGATGGCCATAGTGGCGGTGTCCCTGGCCTAGCTGGGCGTTCTAGTACCGAGCCCCACTCTCGAGTGTCATAAACCTCGTGAATGACTACAAGATAGTTTAGATGTCAGACGTTGCAGAAATAAATATTTAAACTGGTGGAAGTGAGACTTGTAATCTTTTGCAAAAATAAAGGTTAAAACTCTAACACTGTATGACACGATCTTCAACTAGCAATGAATAGGGGAGGTACACTAATGCTATGAATAACCCGGTATCAAGTACTGTTGTTATTGAATACCGTGTGATAAAACATGGAGACCATCAGTGGGATTCGTACGAGACGCATATTTGGCTGCATGCTGGAGGTCCATTCTTTGATACGGACGGGCAAAAGAAGGTAGGTGTTCCATCCATCGTCGGAGAGTCGACACTCATAGGCAGCGGGCTTCACACGAGGACAGGGTACATCAAGTCAGCATAATCCAGCAACCAGCCTGGGAACCCTATGAGTTTGACAAGACTTGTCTGTCCTGTATCTACGTAAGCACGCAACAGTGCAATTGTAACTTTTGGAGTTGTCGATCCATACCCCTACTGTCAGATTTGGATTGGAACCGTGACGTCATTTTCCGTAGCAACCAATTGCATGCACTAGCCAATGTAACCAAAAGTCTAAATTAATAGAAATGGCTAGATAATATATTTCAACATTTATTTTACGTCTTTACCCTTTGGCCTACTGTGACGTGTGTTTTGGGGAGCCGTAATATTTTTTTGTTAATTTTTGCGTTGGGTCGGGATTTGATCCAAGGACATCCTGTTCTGATACCATATTAAATTGCATGCACTAGCCAACACAACAAACAATCCGAACTGATAGAAAGAGTTAGGCAATATATTTCAACACTCACCCTACGTCTTTCGTCCTTTGGCCTATAGCGTTTGTTTGGGGAGCCGTAATATTTGTTTTTAATTTTTGCGTTGGCCAGGATTTAATCCTAAGATCTCCTGCTCTGATACCATATTTGGTATTTTAAGTTTGTAATCCAATTCTATCTCTAGTAGTTTTCTTGTTCACCAAGTGACATGGGTATACCCTACAGGTACTCGAGCTTGGTATATACGGCCTAAATATGTAAAGGCCCACGGTGTCGCCAAGGCCCAAATAAAGGACTCGAGTAACCTACGAACTCTCGATTGCTTGAAGAACAAGAAAAAGTTAAAGATAGAAAGTTTGAAGGGGACAATCCTAACTTGTAACCGACTCGACCTGCTACCCGAGACCTAGCCTATCTATATAAAGGCTAGGAGGAGGCGGCGAGAGGATACACGCAACCCTAGTTTCCACAACCCTTGCCAGATTGCATCTGCGCACCATTGTAATCCTCGATTCCTTTGATAATTCCACGAGCAGACAAGCAGGAGTAGGGACCTCTACGAGGCCTGAATCTGGGTAAATCTTCGAGTCCCCTGTGTGCTTGTTTGCTAGCCGATAGATGTCTCCAGCGCTCCCTCCTTCTCCAAAACCCAATTCCATAACAATGGGCATTGATGAGTTAAACCCTCGTCAATTGGCGCCGTCTGTGGGATCTGGGAGTGCTGATGTTGCGGCTTCTTCGGCCCCATCAATCCTGATCTACAACTCCGCAACAGCGGAGATTCGCCAGCTCTTCGGCGCTTTCGACTTCACCATCCACACGCCAGCCACTCGCCCGGCTTTCGAGTCCGTGGGCGACGGGATCAGCCTGGCAATAGGGAGCTTCCGCTTCCAAGTTGGTCAGATGGGCACGCTTCGCATGCCTAATCAGCCGACGGTGCTATCAATTGCCCCAGCATCATGGTTCCCTCCATCGATCGGCACCCTCAGTGAGCTCAACGCCCCGACAACAGTCGAAAACACGGTCAGCGACAGCAGTCGCGACTACGATCTGAGCGATCTGGCCACTGAAGATGGAACCTACGGTTCCGGATCTGAGAGTTGTGGGAGCAGCAGCTTTCCCAATCACTTCATGTGCGCCGTCATCAACGCAGGCGACACCTCCGCCTACCGCGACAACATGGGCAATCGCGACAATGGAACCGACCCGCCAAACGGCGGCAATGGCGACAACGGTGGCAATCGCACCCCCGTCAACAATGGAGGAGCAGTCAAACCTCCAACCATAACAAACAAGCAAACCAGCGAACGCGTCGTGGTCAGGCTCAACGAGCTTGAGTGGGCTCGCTGCCGTGAGGCCCTGCGAGGCAACCCTTACCTCCCGGCTCCTCGCAAGAACTTCTGATGGGCTACCACTGGCTCCTGAAGGAAGAATTCTAGCGCCAAGCGCAAACAATCGCGCAACTAGAAGCACGTAAAAGGGTGGCAGATGAGTCAAGTCTTCGTCGTGCTGGGCTCTCCTCCCACGGAGGATCCTGCTCGAAAGGCAACGAGTACATCGCCAAAAAGATGAAATCTCGTATGGCCCATCTCACCGAGCAAGAACGCATAGAAGCTACAAAGGTCCTCGACTTCAGCTCTATGACAGTCGTTACGCGGGGCAATGTGGTCCCAAAGACGCCGCAAGCTGCAGTGACAGCGGCCACCATGTATCTCCTCAATAACCAGCCGCCAGCCGGAGATCCCCGAGCCGCCATGCACCGATCTATGATCGCGGGCTTGGGGCTAATCGAGGCCGCCTCGATAAGGAGTCAACGCCGGAGCCGAAGAAAGGCAAAGCGCTAGCAAAGCGCTACTCCTCGCCCTCATCCAGTGATGGCAGTCACGACCTATCTTGACGCTGCCGCTCACGGCGACACGGCCACGACTACGATGCGCGTGATGACATTACGCAGCGCAAGATCGACAAATAAAGGGCACGACACGCTCGGTCGACTGACTTGGAAGAGGAAGATGTGGAGCTCTGCGGTACCAGATGCTTCAGCATATCCATAAGGCAAAAGCGAATGCCCAAGGGGTTCAAACTCCCATCAGAGAACCCGAAGTTTGACGGTCTACAGGACCCAAAGATCTGGCTGGAGGATCACATCTCCTCCGTCAGACTCCACGGCGGCACTCGAAGCACAGCCATGCAATGCTTACAGCTACAGCTGCAGGGCGCCGCCCGAGCATGGCTCAAAAACCTCCCGCGCGGATCCATTCGCAGTTGGGATGAGCTGGTTTACAGCTTCGTGCGCAACTTCAAAGGCACGTACAAGCGGCCAGCATGAATCAAAGAGCTAAGATGCTACCAGCAAAGATCGGGCGAATCGCTACGCTCCTACATCCAAAGGTGGTCCATCATCAAGAACTCCGCAGAGAACATCTCGGGGGATCGTGCGATTGATTCATTCGATAGCGGCGTCCGCCGCATAGAGCTCAGGGAGGAGGTGGGCCGCTCGAAGCACAAGACCATTGACCACTTGATGGAAATCGCGAATCGGTGGGCTGATGGAGAAGATTCGCTGAAAAATCGCGTTCACTCCGACGAGGAGGCAGAACTCGATCACAGACGCGACCGCCGAGGCAAACACTATATGCGCATCTACGATGACCGCGACGACGTCAACATGGTCGCAGCCGGCTACGCCGACAGACGCGACGGCAACCACAACAGCGGATACCGTAGCGGTGGATACCGCGACTCCGGGAAGACCACGCAAGTGTGGCAACGCCGCGATCGTGATGAAGCACCCACAACATCCATTGAAGACAAACTATCCGGGCCATGTACGGTGCACTTCTACATCGACAAGCATGATGGAAAGAAGAAGTCCAGCCACCTCCTCAAGGACTGCCGCGAGTTCCTCAAACTACATGAGGGATTAGCTCGGATGAACCGCAACGCAGTCGAAAGAGGCTATGGAGCCGCTCCAGGCGCCGTGGCACATGGCGCTCCGCCACCACCACCTGGAATGCCCCCAAACGCAGCTGCACCGGACCAGCACCAGGGAGGCGAACCCTACCCATGGGCCATGGGTACCATGATGATCCAAAAAGGATGCCCCTCCAATCGGGTGCAGAAGGCCATCACTCGCCAAGTCAACTTGGCCACACACTCGCCACCATCTACCACTGAGTACCTCCGCGGAAGCGAGTCATGCATCACCTTCGACAAACGCGACCACCCACCTCAAGTACCTCGTCTAGGCCATTGTCCCCTCGTACGCGAGGCACAAATCGGAGGCTTCGACATGAGCCGCGTCTTCATGGATGGCGGAAGCGGCATCAACCTTATATTCGCGAGTACCTTGCGAGCAATGAGGATCCCTCTGACTTGCCTAGAGGCCTCGGACACAACATTCCACAGCATCGTCCCAGGAAAAGGCGTATATCCCCTAGGCAAAATCAACCTCGACGTTATCTTTGGCATGTCGAAAAACTTTCGGCGCGAGCGCATTGACTTTGAGGTCGTCGATAGGCCCTCGTAGTACCACTGCATCCTCGGACGTGTCGCGTTCGCTAGGTTTATGGCAGTACCACATTATGCCTACCTGCAGATGACAATGCCAGGTCCCAATGGCGTCATCACAGTCAACGGAAGCTTCGAGAGGTCCGACAGTTGCGACAGGGAATATCAGCGGAAGATCAGAGGACTTGATGATGGACGGACGCCATGCGCCATTCGTGACGCGGGTGCCCGTGCCCTTCTTCTTTCCGCCGGCTGCGGTGCTGGTGCCCGTAGCGGCGGAGCCACCCTTCTTATTCACCGTAGCAGCGGTAGCCGCGGAATCGGCCGCAACACCTCCCTTCTTCTTCCCCATTGCGCGGCGGCGATGCGACCGGAGAAAGTAGCTGGGAAATGCGCGGAGCTGGTCCAGCGCTGCGGAGGAAAAGAGAGCAAAGAAAGCAGGGGAGCAACGACAATGGCGATGAAGGCACAGGATGAGCGAAAGCAGATGTGCATTTTACCATCGCACCACCATTACTTAACCTCTGGAAGATGCAATCCAACGGCTCAGAAAAACCCTACTGGACGCGTGGCGTTCATCCTGCTCGACACATGGAGGAGCTGAAACACGAACCGTCCCCCCACTACTCCCATTACGTGCGGAAATCGAGGAGGCACAATTAAAATAAAGATTACGCACGCCCGGTCAAATCAGAGTCAGGAAATGGGACCCACCGCTTGTCACGTCCCGTCAAACTCGCTCACGCGGGCAACTAAGGTCATGAAATCGTCAGCACTGACGTTATCAAAAGCTACGCAGCAGAAGACTTCGATTACTTTAGTCCTTGCTCGAGTCTTCGACTCCACCAAGCACTCGGGGGCTACTCCCATAGGGAGCGCTGGTCGCGCACCCTACGATTTTCTTTCTTCTTCTTTTTCAGGAGCATGGGCAATCAAAGCAAACCCAACCACTCGAAGCATGATTCGATTATGGGCATGGGTTACTCCCATAGGGAGCGCCGGAAGTAAATATCGACTGAAACAAGCAAACAAAAGACGACAGCAGTCGCAAAAGTTATTTAGTCCCTACCTGAGTCTACGACTCAACCAGGCACTCGGGGGCTACTCCCATAGGGAGCGCTGGTCGCGCACCCTATGATTATTTGTACAAAGTATTGTGTGTCGATAACATCCACACTCAAAGTTTATGGCGACATCGCCTCATAAATTTTTCCTACAAAGAGACTGCGTCTCCTGGGTTACCCGAATCATCTCCGCGATGATAAAATTCGGATGCTGCGCTTACAGCGTGAAGGTAAGACCTGAATAAGGCCTAGCAATGCATTTGCTGCATACTACCAGAAATATATCCATACCTACAGGTACGATGAATATGCCTTGACGGACGCGTCGAGTGCTCACACCCATATACTGGAATTCGACTCCTGTAAGACCTCCGCGGCTTGAGTCGAAACAGCACTTTTCTGGATTCGAGTCCGACGACTCGAGTTTGAGTAGGTGGCGTTGTTTCACCCTAAGGTAGTTAACTGATACCGATACATCGGTTAAAATCAGGCACGCACACCAACAATCCCTATGACACAGACAAAGGAGTCGAAAAATATACTCAGTCATGCACTCGAAAGACTTTATAAAGTCTCCAGTCGAATATGCGATTCCACTGGACACTCAGGGGCTACTGACATGGGTATACCCTACAGGTACTCGACCTTGGTATATATGGCCTAAATATGTAAAGGCCCACGGTATCGCCAAGGCCCAAATGAAGGACTCGAGTAACCTACGAACTCTCGATTGCTTGAAGAACAAGAAGAAGTTAAAGATAGAAAGTTTGAAGGGGAGAACCCTAACTTTTAACCGACTTGACCTGCAACCCGAGACCTAGCCTATCTATATAAAGGCTAGGAGGGGGCGGCGAGAGGATACACGCAACCCTAGTTTCCACAACCCTTGCCAGATTGCATCTGCGCACCATTGTAATCCTCGATTCCTTTGATAATTCCACGAGCAGACATGTAGAAGTAGGGACCTCTATGAGGCCTGAACCTGGGTAAATCTTCGAGTCCCTGTGTGCTTGTTTGCTAGCCGATAGATGTCTCCAGCGCTCCCTCCTTCTTCAAAACCCAAGTCCATCACAATTGGCATTGATGAGTTAAACCCTCGTTACCAAGTCTTCTAGTACTATATAAATAGCCTAAGGACTCACGATGTAATCACCTCTTTCAATATCAATACAATCTATACTTCCGCAATCTTTCATGGTATCAGCGCGTGTCGTTCCTCGTCCTAGTTTCTAGCCACCGCTTCCGTCGTGCCACCCCCGGCAAGGTCGATCTCCTTGATCTCTGCCGAGGGCATCGCATCTCGTAGTTAGTTTTTCTTCCAATTCCCTAGATCGGTTTAGTAGTTTTAGCAAAAAAAATCCTATTAGATCTATTTTTATTTTAGCCACCAAAGGCATCGTCCACAGCTACATGTCGGCATCGCGCACCTCTACTTCAACCGCGGCGTCGACTCAACTCCGGCAAATCATCGTCAACGATCGTGGCAAGGAGGCTCCGCGCGGCGCCCCAAGGGACGCCTTCACGCGATGTGTCGGCTTCTCCGTCCTCACATCGTCACCACGCAGGCTTGTCTTCGCCAACATCGACCGAAACGCACGTCCACGAGTACGCGCCTCGCCATCAACAAGGGGTTGCACCTTCATCACCCGTTGTCATCATCGCCGACAACCATCTACTCCAACATCATCGCCACATCGTCGCCGCCACCACCAATCGTGGTCATCGTCAACGCCAACAAGTTCTTCTCCACGAGCGACGCCGCACTCATACAAGAGGAAAAAACAGGTCTAAATTCCCGAAATCAACTACCGCTGCATTAAAGCTCCATCAACAACTACCTCTTCGTCTTCGTCCACCACGACCTTGCCGCCAGAGTCATAGTCTAATTTTTATTTTTTACTTAATCAATTTTTTTCTTGTAACTACTTTATCTACTCTGACAAATCGGCGAACAACTTCTACGCACCGACCGTTCATGGAGAATTTCTCTGCTGCTCCCTCCAGCTCTGGCTCGCATGGCTCATGATGGTCTCTATCTTCGCACTTCCGGTATTGGCAACACTGGCGCATGCCTTCGTCCTCGGCGTGCTCCCGAATTTGGCAAGCCCGGCAAGGTGTGTTGCCTACCTCGACTACTCCGGATCCAACTACGTCTACTTCAACTACTACGGCAAATTCTCCAGGCTCAACGACGACATCGACCACGACTACAGCACCCTACTTCTGGCAACATCGACATCGACATCCACCGACATCCTCTACAGTTCGCGCCTTCGGATTATGCTCCAGTCAGACCGTCCGCGACACTCCGGCTGTTCTCGTCACTACCGATCCGACTGCGGGGGGTGTTAGAGTATGTCACGGTTTGGTAATATTTGATAGTTTAAGTTTATAATCCAATTCTATTTCTAGTAGTCTTCTTACCCCCAAATCTTCTAGTACTATATAAACAGCCTAATGGGCTAATGAAGTAATCACCTCTTGCAATATCAATATAATCTATACTTCCGCAATCTTTCAACCCAGACGTTATGACTTTGGTTTTGATACGCCCCATCGACGCTGATCGACATATACTTGGATGAGGAAGGCAGGGCTCATAGAGTCGCAACCAGTCTTTCGTGACCGATCTGTCGCAACCACGTGTGTTAATGAAGCCGACCTACTTCTGATGGGTTAGTTCATAGAGTCGTACACTAGTACATTACTATCCCACATGAGATGATAAGATGCCAGATATCAAGCTTTTAAACAACATCTCAGTTGACTTTGCTTTGCTTTGGTTCCAATAATTCTGCCAAGGGACTCTTCCGTTTTTTGCCCCTGTGGCGTCTTCAGCCCCAGTGCTGCCCTCTCCTTCCTCCCCGCCTCCAGATCCCCCTGCCGGCCTCTCTCCCTCTCACCGCCGCCGGCCATGGTGGCCCGCGATGGGTGGGAGGGGGGTCTGGCACCTTGTGTTGCAAGTTTTTTGTTGTCTTTCTTCTCCCCGGCGAATAAAAAGGAGGCGGCCGGATCCAGATTTGACTCAAACTTTGTTTCAATCGTTCTTCCCTATGGCCATGGCTATGGGATGAAAGGTTGGCGTTTGTTTGATGCCAGATCCCATACCGGCACCCCTTGGCCGTGTCCATGGCGAGGTGTAGCTTCGGCTGCCATCGCTCCCAATACCTCCCCCTTTCTCTTTCTCAATAAATCTGCTCCGACGACCAAGGTTTCTTCCCTCTATGATCTGTATTTGGGGATTTGGTCGTTGCATCATGCTGCAAGATTTCCTGGAGTTCCTCAGCAGGGGACATGCGACGGCCAGCGCCGTCTTGCCTCTGCTTTTCATGGCCGAAGGGCGGCCCTCCTCAGCCAAGCGATGGCGTTTCTTCAACCTCCTGTGTGGAGGCCCCTTCCTGGGATTCTCGCCGGCGTTCATCACCTTCTCGTCCTCAAGTGGTACGTCCCCGGTGGCATTACGGTGGCCAGCGGTGGAGTCCTAAATTCGGTGGAGAGGACCAAGAACTGGATTGCTTTTATTAGTTTTGTTTTAGGGTCCTATATGCAATGTTCTAGGGCAGTATTGTATCTTCCTTCTTCTTTCAGTGTCCTAGATGTAAAATGTAGCCCACCGATGATAATATAATTGCAGCATCCGGGGTCCTTCTAGACCCCTCGTCTTGCTAAAAAAAAAAACATCTCAGTCGTGAGGAGCTTGTTGATCTACGCTATAGGAGAATGACATGACGCATCTGTACGTCGTCGGGTGCAAGTTATGTAGGTTGGCCATACTTTTGTAGCTAGCGCGTTCTTCCTATCGACCGAGCTGGCCATCCACGCATCTAGCCCGAGGGCATCATTTTTAATCTAATCAAAGTGCTTATTTAAATTATAAATCCACTTCTACACTATTATATCTGCCTCTAAATACAGGGATGCTTCGGTGCTCCATCCTCCCCCAAACTTAATAGGGCAATCACTACATGAATCAGATGAGGCGCTGATGGCCAGAAGCCGTCGGCGAAGCCCCGTTTGCATAATACAGTATCGGCTCAGGCTCAACGGCCATCCACCTAGCTGGTAGACTGGCAGCCAAACCAAGCCGTCGGCCTAGGCCAGATAGACCCCACTTAGCTGACTAACGACTGTTTGGCGCTGACAGCAGGTACGCCGATGGCTTAGCCATCAACCTAGCTTTGGAACCTACGCCGACGGCTTAAACATCGGCATAGCCTGCACAAATAGGTCGCAGGAGTACCTCGTGTCAGGAAGCCATCATAACTTTGCTCTGACATGGAACCGCCTTCAATTCCTCTTCGTTGCTGCCCTCTTCTCCTGGCAACGTTTTATTCTCTTAGCATGCACAACGTGTTGACAGGGGTGAGCATATGTCTAAGCAAAAAAATATACTACTTCCAAATTGTGTAAACTAGTAAGTTGCACGTGTCTTGCACGTGAGACTCAGATAGTAGACGTATGATATATCATCACTATATAAAATTATAATTGGTAAAGCACGATAAATTATAAATTTGATCAATATCTATAAAATATGGGTGTATATTTGGTCCTTGTATTTTGTATCATCATGTAGAAGTCAAAAATTATTAGCTACCTAACACATAATTTTTTTGATAACATGGTCTAGAGAAACAAGAAAGAAGATTATAGTACGATGGAGAAATCTTTTGAGGTTTGTGCATAGCATTCATTATGCCGAAGACTATCAATAGAATATTCTAGATGCTAGAATAAAAAAGAAGATCCAACGGCTAGAAATACTGGGGTTCGCGAATCTTGGTCCAACGGTCAATATTCAAAGTTATCCTACACTATATAGTGCTAAGACAAGATAACATAAGATAAGATCATGTAGAAATCAACGATCCAAAGTTTTGCTTGGTTCTGCTTACCTCCTTGTGGAAGCTCGGGTGGTATCCTCGTGGGTATTAACACTGAAACAATGATAGTAAACAAGGTTGACTCAGGTGAAACACTGATAGTAAACAAGTGTCGTCTTGATTGTTTTGTCTGGATCTTGGTTCCTGTTTATGGGGCGGCTCAAGACAATTTGAAACATGAGTTTCTTGCCGAGTTAGTGAGAGTTTGTGAAAACGAAACACTTCCTTTGCTTGTTGGAGGCGATTGTAATATTCTGAGACGTAAAGAGGATAAGAATAATAATAATTTCAACACACGTTGGTGAAATGAATCGTATGGGCACCTAGAGGGGGGGTGAATAGGTGCTACACCAATTTTTAATATTTTTCAACTTTAGGCTTAGCACAAAGGGTAAATTCTCTAGATATACTATTAGGTGGAATTTTCCCTATATGCAAACCTATCTACTAGCGAGTAAAGAGCGAGTGGAAGAGGAACGGGTAAACCGAAGTGAAGCACGCGGAGACACAGGATTTGTTTGACCGCAGTTCCTACCTTGTTAAGGTAAGTACGTCTGCGTTGGAGGGATGGGCGGTACTAAGACCACCACGCCACAATAGGCCTCACCCTGTTCTCCGATGGATCTCGCCACCAAAGGCCTGATACACCTTTCCACTATAGGTACCCTTCGAGGCGGGCACCGGCGCCTTTACACAACTAGCAGGGCAACAACTCCACAACAACTTGGAGGCTCCCGAAATGACAACAAGCTGCCACAAGAACAAAGTTATCAAATACGATAAAAAAGATCTAGGTATTGACAAGAATAATAGATTAGGGATTTCTCCAAGTGAATGGAGAGGAGTTGAAGCGCTTGATTCTTGATGATGATGATGAACTTCTCCTCCATCAATTCCCCCAAAGATCAAGACCTTCGGGTGCTTGAAGTGGGAGATCGAGAATGAGAGCTCTTGCATAATGTCTGGACAATTTCGAATGAATCAAGAAGTCTGAACGTTGGGAAAGAAAGGGTATTTATACCCCCTTCAAAAACCAGCCGTTGAACACTTTGGGGGCCGGATTATCCGACCCAAGTGAGGGCCGGATTATCCGGCCTGGGGAAAACACCGCCCCAGACTCGGAATATCCGGCAGATAATCCGCCCCCTATCTGAGCATCGCGCCGAGCTTGCCCTTGATCAACTTCTGGGGGCCAGATTATCTAGTCCTATGTGAAGGCCGGATTATCCGGCCTAGGGAGGAAAAACCTCCCTAGTTCCCTTTGCTCAAAAAATCCGACCGGATACCGAGCGACGCGCCTTGGCTCCCTTTGCTCAAAAACTGGGGGCCGGATTATCCGGCCCATGCGATAGCCGGATTATCCGGCCTGGGGAAGAAAAACCGCCCAGTTCGGATTTTTCGGGAGAAAATCTGACCGGATACTGAGCGACGCGCCTTGGCTCCCTTTGAGCAATGAGGTAGGCCGGATTATCCGGCCCTTGGTGGGGCGGATAATCCGGCCCCCCTCAAAGCTTCCTGCACACTTAGCGCACATGAATAGTCTCCACAGTATTGTTATCTAACACGCAAAGCATAGGAAAACACGAAATGTTCTTTCAATCTCCCCCTTTTTGGTGTTAGATGACAATACCAGGATTTGCAGGAGAAATTCACAAGACAAATAGTAATAACCATGAAAGAGACTCCCCCTCAATGTGTGCATAATAGAATTTTGCATTGGAATACAAATGCACACGAATAGGTGAATCTATTCCATAGGCATAATAATCCAGACAACCACATAGAGTCTCAACCAACCATAAACCACAAATTTAAAGTTCAATGCTAAATGGGCACAAACAAGAAAACGACGAATAGAAAAATGCAAGTGCTTATGCCCGACCCATGCAAATCCACAGACACCCTAATAGAACTACTTCTCCCCCTTTGGCATCGAGACACCAAAAAGGGAGAACAGCGATGCTAGCACCCCATAGGATCACTCGTAGCCCTCGTCCTCGTCCTCTTCCTCGTCTTCATTCTCATCCTCATCCTCGTCTTCAAGCTCCTCAGTGTCACCATCCTCATCCTCATCATCAGCAGCAGGCGCAGAGGGGAACAAGTGATGCTCCAGCTCACCATAGTTCAACCCGGAGGAAGAGTTCCACCGAGCATACAGAGTGGGAGGTGTAGGAGCCGGAGGATCACCCGAAGCACCGGACACATGGTGGAGTTCTATTGTACACAGAACCAGGCAAGTGTGTCCCCAAACACCACCCCCACAAGGTGTACAAGGGACTTGTGTGCTAGAAAAAGATGGCTTAGGGGTAGGGAAAGGCTTAGGATTAAGAGTGCGAAACTGAGATGGTACTAGACACTCAAAATTGCAAAATCCAAATCAAATAAAATCCAAGATTGAGTGTGATTCCCATAAGAACAAGAGATAGCAAAGAACATCCAAAAAGAGTCAATTCTCCTCGAGGGAGAGGGCGGTGGCCGACCCCACCTTGTTGGAGTGATGGTGTGACACCGCGAAGATATATCTTGGGTTCACGACCAATACTCATCAAAAATCTCACATATCACAAAATGATATTAAGAGAAATGATTTATCTTGCTTTTGGCATTATGGGGGAGGGTTAGCCCAATGAGTTAGGACCACACCCCCCCTATATCCATGCCCACACCTAGACCAAAGAAGGATTGAGATGTACGAGTGAGTGCATGGGTAATCAAGCAAGCTCCTGGAATCAATGATATTTAGCTCATTCCTCAAATAGCAGAATCTTGCTTCATCAAGTGGCTTTGTAAAGATATCCGCAAGTTGATTCTTCGTGCTCACAAAAGATAGATCAATATCTCCGCGAGCAACATGGTCTCGAATAAAATGATTCCGAATATCAATATGCTTCATCCTTGTGTGCTGAACAGGATTGTACGCAATTTTGATTGCACTTTCATTATCACATAAAAGAGGCACTTTGTCACAATTGACACCGTATTCCTTTAAAGTTTGCCTCATCCATAATAATTGAGTGCAAGCGCTGGCAGCAACAACACATTCAGCTTCGGCGGTGGAGAGAGATATACAATTCTGCTTTTTAGAGGACCAACATACAAGAGATCTTCCCAAGAATTGACAAGATCCAGAATTGGATTTTCGATCATCCTTATCACCAGCCCAATCTGAGTCAGTATAACCACATAGAGAGAAATTGGAGCCCTTGGGATACCAGAGACCAAAGTTAGGGGAATGAACCAAATATCGAAAGATCCTCTTGACCGCCACTAAGTGGCTTTCTTTAGGAGCTGCTTGATACCTTGCACACACCCCCACACTCAACACTATATCGGGTCTAGATGCGCAGAGGTAAAGAAGAGAACCGATCATGAACCGGTATACCTTTTGGTCCACATCTTTACCATGTGGGTTAAGTTCAGGATGACATTTTGTTTGCATCGGAGTGGCGACACCATTTAGATCCACCTTCTTGAATCTCTTGAGCATGTCTTGGATGTACTTTGCTTGATTAATAAAGGTTCCTTCTCTAAGTTGCTTGATCTCGAATCCAAGAAAGAACCGTAATTCCCCCATCATAGACATCTCAAACCTGTCAGTCATAAGCTTTGAAAATTCATCATTAAAAGCTTTATTAGTAGAACCAAAGATGATATCGTCTACATATAGTTGGCATACGAAGAGCTCCCCCTTAACCTTCTTAGTAAAAAGAGTGGGATCGATTTTCCCAACTTCGAAGCCACGATCTAACAAAAGCTCTTTAAGATGCTCATACCACGCACGTGGGGCTTGTTTAAGGCCATAGAGTGCCTTATCGAGTTTGTAGACATGGTTCGGAAAGTTAGGATCCTCAAACCCCGGGGGTTGCTTTACGTATACCAACTCATGTAGAGGACCGTTAAGGAAGGCACTCTTGACATCCATTTGCTGCAACTTAAAACTATTATGGGCAGCATAAGCAAGAAGGATACGGATGGACTCAAGGCGAGCCACTGGAGCATAGGTATCGTCGAAGTCAATGCCCTCAACTTGGGAGTAACCTTGTTCCACAAGTCTTGCCTTGTTCCTCACAACAATGCCATTCTCATCTTGCTTGTTTTTGAAAATCCACTTGGTGCCGATAACATTGCGGCACTCTTTGGGTTTCTCCACGAGTTTCCAGACTTTGTTGCGCTTGAAATTATTTAATTCTTCATGCATAGCAACAGCCCAGTCTGGGTCTTCAAGTGCTTCAAAGACCTTCTTAGGTTCCACCATAGAGATATGAGCTTGATGCTCACCAAAACTGGCCAATTCTCTTCTTGTAGAAACCCTTCGTCGAAGATCACCAACAACCTTGTCGAGAGTGACCCCTCAACTCAAGGTTTCGATCAGCTCGAGCCTTGGGACGAAGTTCAATAAGTTTGTTGTCTCTTGGAGGAGCAGATTCATTACTTGAGTCTTCATTGGAAGCATTTACTCGACCTTGATCAGGAACTGGAGTATCAACAGCAGGTGGTGATGATGCGTGCCCTTGAGGTGAGTCAGTAGCCGTAACAAGAGACTGCTGAACTAGAGAGTCAGGGCCGGATAATCCGGCCGATGGAGAGGCCGGATAATCCGACCTGGGAATATTTGTAGCAGTATCATCAGAAAACCTGGGGCTTGCTTGAACTGGCGAGGGGCCGGATAATCCGGGGCTTGCCGGACAATCTGGCCTGGAGCTTGCATTGATATCTTCACCACCAGGAGCAAAATGGTCAGCTAGAGGGGGTGGCCGGATAATCCGGTGTCCACCGGATAATTCGGCCTGGAGTTTTCTGGAACAGCTTGACCTTCAGAAGTTGATGGAGATGGTGCAGAATTTGCTCCCGTGGTGGGAACTTGTTGGGCATGTGTAGAGGAGGGCTCTTCATGGGAAGAGCATTTTCCTTCCCGATCCGCCACAAGGGGTTCCTCAATGGGGTGGAAAAATCCCACACCCATTCTTCTTATGGCATCTTGGTGTATTTCAACATCTGCATCACAAACACCAACTTGCTCCGCACGGGAACCGTCATTTTCCTTGAACACCACACTACAAGATTCTACAATAGTTCCGGAGAGCTTATTGTAGACTCTATAAGTGTGGGATTCGGCACCATAACCAACAAAAAATACCTTCTAAAGCCTTAGATTCAAACTTAGATAAACGAACTCCTTTGATAAGAAAGAAACACTTACACCCGAATACCCAAAAGTATGAGATGTTTGGCTTGTTACCGGTAAGTATTTCATACGGAGTCTTGTCCAAGATCTTGTGGAGGTATAAACGGTTGGATGAATGACAAGCAGTAGAGATTGCTTCAGCCCAGAAGTTATATGGAGATTTAAATTCGGCTAGCATTGATCTTGCCATATCCATTAGAGTTTGATTCTTCCTCTCAGCTACACCATTTTGTTGAGGGGTGTACGCATCGGAATATTGATGTCTTATCCCCTCTTCACTTAGGAACTCATTTAAGGTGTAGTTCTTGAACTCAGAGCCGTTATCACTTCTTATAGCCAGAATGGGGACGTTGTGTTGACGTTGAACCTCGTTGGCGAAGTCGATGAAAGTTTGTTGAGTTTCGCTCTTCAACTTGAAGAAATAAACCCAAGTGTATCTTGAGTAATCATCAACAATCACTAGACAATACTTCTTCCCACCGAGGCTTGCATGAGATGGAGGTCCGAAGAGGTCCACATGAAGGAGCTCCAAAATCCTTTTTGAAGAGATAATAGTTTTCCTTCGATGAGGTGAGCCATGCATTTTCCCTTCAACACACGCCCTGCAAACACGATCTTTGGCAAAGGAGACATTATCTTTTAGTCCAAGAATGTGGCCACCCTTGTGTAGACTTTGCAAAGTTCTCATATTGACGTGGGCTAGTCGGTGATGCCATAGCCAACCCGCATCAGCCTTTCCGAAAAGACACATCGGGCATGTAGTGGTTTTCCCCGAAAATTCCACCACGTACAGGTCATTTTCGACATATCCTTCGAAAGTGACTTTTAGAGACTTGCTCCACAAGAGTACCACCAAATCAGCATCAATATAAACTGCAAAGCCCATCTTACCAAGGGCGCGAACTGAAAGTAGTTTGTACCTGTGGGTCTCAACAAGCATGACGTCCACGAGAGAGATATCGTGAGCCACCACAACTTTGTCGAGACCCAATACCTCAGATTTTGACTTATCACCATAGGAGACGGTTATGTGATCATGGTTTGGCCGCATCTCTGTGATGATCTCCTTGCTTCCGGTCATATGACTCGTGCAACCGCTATCGAGTATCCATTTAGAACCACCGGAAGCATAGCCCTGCAAGAAAATTACTTCTTGGTTTTAGGTACCCATTTTTCAATGGGTCCTCTCATGTTAGTGACAAGGGTCTTGGGAACCCAAATAGACCAAGGAATGTAACAGTCAAAAGGCCCTACATAACTAGCATAAACATCACCATAATAATCGCAATATAGTTCAAAGTTAGTATTATTGATCCCTGCAAAACCATCATAATTAGTCTTATCATTGGTAATGTTGCTAGTCTTTAGTTGAGCAGTCTTGCTCTTCTTCTTGTTGTTGTTTTTCTTGCTCTTTGTCTTGGGTATGTAACCAAGACCTTCTTTACTATTGTTTGTCCTTTGCCTGCTTAGTATCTCATCAATAACACCTTTACCTTTGTGCTGAGAACTTCTTGCAAGGTCTTCTTTTCCAGAGGACGAAATGGAGGTACTTGGCACATCATACCGTTTCAATTGAGTTTGGAGCTAGTCATGAGACTCATTTAAAGTAGAATGATCACTCTTCAATGCCTTGTGAGCACTTTCAAGATTATCAAACTTCTCCAAAAGTTTAGCATGAATAGCCCCAAAGTTAATCTTTTCTTTCTCTAGTTTCTTTACCTTGGCAAGAGCATGGTCACGTTCTTTAATGAGATGAGCTACAGCTTCTCCTTGTGACTCCTCAAAGGATTCGAGTCTCTCTTCCAAAGATACTCGAGCTTCCTCTTCCTCTTCCAAGGTATTCTTCAAAGAAGCTATCTCCAAGGCTTCTTCTCTTTCAATTTTGCCCTTTTCTTCAAGAAGATCTTCGGCTTGAGCAAGTTGACTCATAAGAGCATCAAAATGGAGTTTGTGCTCACCTTGTAGGTTAGTGAAAAAAATATCCAAAGCAATAACTTCTTCTTTCATTTTAAGACTGTCATGATCATCCATATCCAAAATTATGTTAGTCTTAGGAAATTAAGAGCTAGAAGTTGATACCTCGGACCCTCTTGCCATTAGGCAAGTGGCGTTGTTGTTGATGACGTTCTCGTTTGGCGAGTCGAAGAGAGATGAGGGAGTCGATGTGGTGGCTATAGCAACCACCTCGCGGGAACTATCATCATCCTCTTCATCTTCACTTGCGGAGGAGTGTTCCTCTTGAGCTACCAAGACAATCTTGGGTTGCTTCTTGAAAGGGCCGTTCTTCTTAATAAATGGCTTCTTCTTGGGTGCTTTAGATTTCTCTTTAAGAATGAGCCTGCCACCATTGTCTTCTCTATTTTGATATGGACACTCGGCTACAAAGTGCATTCTATCTCCACAGTTGAAGCAAGTTCTCAATCTTGGGCCACTTTCTCTTCTTCCATTTGACACGTTCTTGCGCTCAAGTTCAGACTTGGCTTTGGCAGGGTCCTTCCAAAAGTTCCTTGCATAAAATGCCATGTACTCACCATGAGCACGTTTGACGTCATCGGGGCAGTCCATGGATACCCCCTCAAAAGCTCCTTCATCTTCCTCTTGCTCAACAACATTGGCTTTGAGAGCCACATTAACACCCTTTTGCATTCCAATGGCCCGAGCACGGGCACCTTCAGCATTCTTTGCATCCACTTTGAATGACGCCATTTCTTGCATGACTTTGTTGGATGTCATTTGATGATAGTTATGTCTACCTTGCAGGCTCTTCAAGTCCGTTGGCTTGAAAGGCATTAAGGCACTCACATATTTCCTTTTTATCGATGCATCATCAATGTGAGTGGCCCCATGCTTTCGAAATGTTGTTGTGATGCCCTTGAGTCTTCTATACATGTCCTCATGGTTTTCACCATCCAACATGTAGAATCCCTCAGCTTCATTACTAAGGGCATCATACATGTTTCTTCTCATGCTTTCATTTCCAACGAAGAGATCCGTAAGAGCATCCCAAGCTTCTTTAGCTGTGTCAAGATGTTTAATGTGTGGCATATCCTTGGGACCCACACCCAACTGTATCATGTGGAGAGCGGTGGCATTCATCTGGCTGTCCACAACTTCTCTTCTCGTTAGGTTGGTATGATCTCCAATATGAAGACCCTCTTCAATAATCCTCCACAATTCAATAGAGGAGCTACAAACATGAGATTTCATTAGGAATTGCCATTGATTAAAGGAGGATGCAATGAGCTTGGGTGGATCACCCCTATTGTTTATATGAGGATGAGGGATAGGTGGGTCGGGGGAATATACGTGGCAAACCTCACTATATTCCTCCTTACCACTTCCCTTCTTGGAGGTGGAACCATTAAGTTTTTCACCTTCCACATCATCATCCTTGGATCCGGTGTTACCCTTGTCCTTAGATGATGGTGTGGCAGCCTCAGAGGAGGATGGAGATGGGGCTATGGATGATGTAAGGCGAGCAATCATTTGATTCATCTCCTCCATCTTGGCCTCAAAGGATTTCAACAAGGTTGTTTCCAACGACTTGAGATCATCCATTGTGACCTTATCCACAGCCTCATTTCCATCATCCTTGGTACCCATACTACTCTTAGGCGGTTAAGCCCGAATTAAGAGCCGGGGCTCTGATACCAATTGAAATGGATCATATGGGCACCTAGAGGGGGGGTGAATAGGTGCTACACCAATTTTTAATACTTTTTCAACTTTAGGCTTAGCACAAAGGGTAAATTCTCTAGATATACTATTAGGTGGAATTTTCCCTATATGCAAACCTATCTACTAGGGAGTAAAGAGCGAGTGGAAGAGGAACGGGTAAACCGAAGTGAAGCACGCGGAGACACATGATTTGTTTGACCGCAGTTCCTTCCTTGTTAAGGGAAGTACGTCTGTGTTGGAGGGGTGGGCGGTACTAAGACCACCACGCCACAATAGGCCTCACCCTGTTCTCCGATGGATTTCGCCACCAAAGGCCTGATCCACCTTTCCACTATAGGTACCCTTCAAGGTGGGCACCGACGCCTTTACACAACTAGGGGGCAACAACTCCACAACAACTTGGAGGCTCCCGAAATGACAACAAGCTTCCACAAGAACAAAGTTATCAAATACGATAAACAAGATCTAGGTATTGACAAGAATACTAAATCAGGGATTTCTCCAAGTGAATGGAGAGGAGTTGAAGCACTTGATTCTTGATGATGGTGATGAACTTCTCCTCCTTCAATTCCCCCAAAGATAAAGACCTTTGGGTGGTTGAAGTGGGAGATCGAGAATGAGAGGTCTTGCACAATGTCTGGACAATTTCGAATGAATCAAGAAGTATGAACGTTGGGGAAGAAAGGGTATTTATACCCCCTTCAGAAACCTGCCGTTGGACACTTTGGGGGCCGGATTATCCGGCCCAAGTGAGGGCCGGATTATCTGTCCTAGGGAAAACACCGCCCCAGACTCGGAATATCCGGTAGATAATCTGCCCCTATCTGAGCATCGCGCCGAGCTTGCCCTTGATCAACTTCTGGGGGCCGGATTATCCGGTCCTATGTGAAGGCCGGATTATCCGGCCTGAGAAGGAAAAACTGCCCCAGTTCGGATTTTCCGGGAGAAAATCCGACCAGATACCGAGCAACACTCCTTGGCTCCCTTTGCTCAAAAACTGGGGGTCGGATTATCCGGCCCATGCGACAACCAGATTATCCGGCCTGGGAAAGAAAAACTGCCTCAGTTCAGATTTTCCGGGAGAAAATCCGACTGGATACTGAGCGACGCGCCTTGGCTCCCTTTGAGCAATGAGGTAGGCCGGATTATCCGGCCCTTGGTGGGGCGGATAATCCGGCTCCCCTCAAAGCTTCCTGCGCACTTAGCGCACATGAATAGTCTCCACAGTATTGTTATCTAACACGCAAAACATAGGAAAACATGAAATGTTCTTTCAGTTGGCCTTTTATGTTTAATGCTATTGTCGAAAGTCTGAATCTTCGAGGGATAGTTCTCTCTGGCAGACAATTTATTTGGGCAAACCGTATAGATAATCCTAGCTATGAGAAGCTTGATCGGATACTGGCCACTGTTGAGTGGGAACAGAAGTTCCCCCTCGTGACAGTGCAAGAGCCGACGCGGTCGGGATCTGATCATACGCCTTTGTTGATTGACTCAGGGATTCAGGCTCATAAAGGGAATAATCCGAGATTCTCCTTCGAGCTTTCATGGTTAAGACAAGATGATTTTTTAGCATGGTTGCTAAGGAATGGACATCGGTCACCCATGGTGCCTTACCCATTGAACGTTGGCAACATAAATTTAGACTTGAAGTTGCATAGGAAGTGGCAACGTCGGTCACCCATGCATCTTAATGATATTAAGTTTCCCCTCTTTATGTTGAAAGTCTTGAAGTTGCACTTGTTTTGTTTTACTATGCTTGTTGTTTTGTGCTTTCATGACTTGTTTCTTTATAAGATTCCTATGCATAGGAAGTGGGTTAGACTTAAATGTGTTTTGAATTTGCTTCTTGATGCTCTTTTTTACTTCAATTCATATTTCTTATGTGAGCATTTTCTCAAACTATCATGCCTAACTTAAAGGCGTTAAAGAAAAGTACTTATTGGGAGATAACCCAAAAGTTTTAGATGAGTCTTGGAAGTTATTACTTCAGTAATAACCGCTCCTTATCCTTTTTATTTGCTTTTTGTGGGAGAGGAGAATTTGAGAACATAAATCTCTGAATTTTATAAGAAGCTTTTTGGGGAGCTGACTCCCAATAGCTTTTCTCTTATGGAGGAAGTGATTAACGATATACCACAAGTTTCACCCGAAGAAAATGGAATTTTAACCTCTATGTTTGGTGAACAAGAGGTTTTTGAGGCTATTTCTTCAATGGAACACAATAAGGTGCCTGGGCCTGACGGGTTTCTGGCAGAATTTTATCAAACCTTCTGGCAAGTAATAAAACAAGACTTGATGACTTTGTTTGCCCAGTTGCACTCACCTAATCTACCTCTTTTCAAACTCAACTTTGGTGTTATCACCTTGTTACCTAAGAAAGAGAATGCAGTACAAATTCAACAATATAGACCTATTTGTCTCTTGAATGTTAGTTTCAAAATTTCACAAAAGTTGCGATAAACCGTATTTCCGTTATAGCTCACAAAGTCGTTAGACCCACTCAGACAACTTTTATGCCCGGACGGCATATCCTAGAAGGAGTGGTGGTACTACATTAAACAATTCACGAGATTCATAAGAAAAAGTTGGATGGGGTGCTATTTAAAATTGATTTCGAAAAGGCTTATGATAAGTTTCTAGTGGCCTTTTCTACATCAAGTCCTTCGCATGAAAGGATTCGATCCATTATGGTGTAAATGGATTGACAATTTCGTGCGAGATGGAAGCGTGGCCATTCGTGTTAGTGATGACATAGGTCATTACTTTCAGACTAAGAAATGGCTTCGACAAGGTGATCCATTATCCCCCATGCTTTTTAATATCATCGCGGATATGCTCACTATTCTTATTGCTCGAGCAAAAGAAAATGGTCAGGTGGCTGGACTAATACCTCATCTAGTCGAAGGGGGAGTGTCCATTTTATAGTATGCAGATGATACTATATTGTTTATGGAGTATGATCTCCAAAAGGCAGTAAATATGAAACTCATTCTTTGTATTTTCAAGCAGCTTTCCGGTCTCAAAATAAATTTTCACAAAAGTGAGATTTCTATTTCGGGCGAGCGGCCGAACAGGAACTTACATATAAGGAAATATTTTGGGTGTGAGTCGGGATCCTTACCGTTTAGGTACTGGGAGTACCTATACATCAAAGGAGACTGCGAAACTCTGAATGGAATCCGGTTGAAAATAGATTTGAAGCTAAGTTAGGATGTTGGCAAGGAAAGCTTCTGTCTTATGGTGACCGACTTGTCCTAATAAATTCGGTTCTAACGAGTATGCCTATGTTTATGCTGTCTTTTCTTGAAATACCAAAGTGTGTAAGGAAAAGACTAGACTTCTATCGTTCACGTTTTTTTGGCAAAGTGATAAACACAAGAAGAAATACAGGTTAACTCGGTGGAATATTCTTTGTCGACCTAAGGATCAGGGAGGTTTGGATATAAAGGTGTTAGAGATCAAGAACAAATTTTTATTAAGCAAGTGGTTGCATAAACTTTTGTCAGAAAAAGGGGTATGGCAGGAGCTGTTACATAACAAGTATGTGGCTAATCCATGAATCGAGCGCCTGCCCGTCCAGGTGAGCTAAGGAAGAATTATGTCGTGGAAAAAATAAATTCGGACCCGGGACCTGCGTAATAGAACATCTGATGAAGTTTCCTCGTACAAATCCCCTCTTCAGACTGGCTTCTCAGCTAGTCCGATAATGAGCAGCTGCGTGAGGCCACTCAAACAGCAACAGACCAAAGATCCAGTCGTTCTGGTCCATGGATTTGACAGGTGTGCGCAGTTGTAGGTGCCATGCATTTTCCATTTCTAGTTTCAGTATTCATCTTTGTACTGTCTCCCTCTCATCATAATATAATACGTCTTGGCAAGCTAGCCGAGAAAGTATTTAGCAGCCTGTGATATATAACCTTTTAAAGTATTATGAGATACGTACACAGTTCTTGTTTCGGTATGGGCAGGGACAAAGAAATCCAGCGCTAGCGGGTTTTGGGTCCTGCTCTGGATGGATATGGAGACAGTACTGGCTACGTATATGACAGCGACATACATGATCGGGCGGGATTGTAATTGATCTGTAGTGAGGAGGGCATACGAGGAGGTCGAGATCGGTTGTGAGCGTACGTGAACGTGGGGAGCGTACGTGACCGCGCAGATCACGTCAGCCTGGATGTAGGTGTGGATGGCCGTCGTGGAGGAGGAGCGAGGGAAGATGGAGAAACTGCGCGAGGGTGGCGGTGATCTGCTCTCTGTCCAGCGATGGCGGCCGACGTGATCTGCGCGGTCACGTACGCTCGCAACTGATCACGACCTCCTCGCAACCGATCAATTACAATCCCGCCTGATCACGTATGCCGCTGTCGTTTATGTAGCAAATACGAGCACGAACCTGAAACCCACTAGCGTTGAATTTCTTTGGTGTTGGGGTGTGTGTGTGTGTGAGGGGAGGGTACCGAAGCAAGGCAATAATCATCAAGTCTAACGTAACCATAGTACTGCATTTGCGTGCTACATGAATCAATAACTCACTGTGTTTTAGATAATCATCTCAGCTTGCCCTGCACTAAACTCGTGAAAACTTGTACTATCTCAAAACTCAAAATAAGCGTTTATTGGTCTCCAATACATTATCACCATGCTCTTCTTTCAATAAGTTACCTGTAAGATTTACGTTAATTTTATTCTGTGTTTCTTTTCATAAATATGCATATGATCAATCTATTTGGATAAAAGGAATATCTTAACATGAAGATGATACCACGTGAGAAATCTTGCTGATGGAATACTTTTTTATCCCAAAAGAACTACTAGTACTTGCCTTTGGCTACTCTAACGACAATATACAACTTGATTGAGAGGGCAATATCTTTCCGTTGCGGCTGTGACCATAGACGTGAACTGTCAAGCCGGACCGATTCTGCTGCGTATTGATTTGCAATAATATTATCCTTGAACCCTAAGAATCTTTTTGTGTAGTTTTGGAGATCATACATCAAAAGGCCTATCGTGTTAGTTGGCCCAAGCCTTGGTGCTGCTGTTGCCATTGATTTTGCAGTAAACTATCCTGAAACGGTAAAACATGTTAATAGACTTGGTGTCTGCTTGCTTCCTCAAGTGTACGAATTCTTAGAACATAAGAATATTACAAAAAACATCAGATATATATTTTTTTTGAAAAGGGGAATAAAACCCCGGACTCTGCATCGGATGCACACAGCCTTTATTAAAACATCAGATATACTCCCTCTGTTCCAATTTAGTTTGCGTGGATGAACAGTGCACGGAAAACGAGGTGGTCGATTTCTCTCTCATTTTTCACTTTTTTGCTCCTTGATTTTTTGGATGTGTAGCTTCGTGTTTACTCTACCCATTCCAAAAATCATAGAATTTTTTTAATGAAAAATGAGAGAGAAATATACCGCCTTGTTTTACGTGATGAACAGTAACGCGCAGAGTAATATGAAACAGAGAGAGTATATGGTTAACACTTTCTGTGATTTAAAAAATTATCAACCCACACATCCACTTGCTAGCCTTCTAACATATCCCACAGACTAGTTATTTATATCGTGAAGATAAGTTAAATTTAATTTTCCTTTTCTTTCTCACAGGTATCAAAATTGATATTCATTGGTGCAAGTGTATATGCCAAGGGCACAAGAGATATGACGAGATTTGCTGGAGTGCGTACTTTTATGAGCTGCAGAATTAATTACCATTTTTCTACACAGATTAATTTATTCTTTCAGTTAGTATAACTTCCTTTTCCACTTTTTGACATATTCTCTTAATACATTTTTGTTACTAGTTTAATTTCACGTCTTCATATGAATATTTACTGTTCAGTGGTACTTATTACAAAACAAAAGGTTGAGATGAGCCTATGTGTCTGGAAATCCACTCTAACTACCACGCAGAAGCAGTAGATCTCACGGTAGAAAAATATATTTCAAACTGTTAGTTTTCTTAAAAAGATTCACTAGTGGAAACGAGGCCTTTGGTTGAGCCTGGAAATGGGCTTAACACCGGTTCTTCTACGAACCGGTGTTAAAGGGAGGGCCTGTACCAGCGTGACCCGTGCAGCAAAAAGGAGCCCCCCCCTTTAAAGGCCCCTGCACTAGTGGCCCGTGCAGCCCCCCCCCCCCCCTTTAACACCGGTTCGTGGCTTTAACCGGTGTTAAAGGGAGGGGGGATATATAAGACACCGCAGCCCACACCCCACTCTTCCATTTTTTCACTATCTCATTTTGGAGCCTAGCAAGAGGGTGTGAAGTGTGCTAGTTTGTGTTTTTTTCGTATGCACAAGAGGTGTTCGGTGAAATGCCCGAGAGCTCAAAATAAGTTTTCTCGTTGCTCTTTCCTTCTCGGTCGAGGTCGGCAACTATCCTTTCATGTGTCATTGATGTACTATATATATAAATGGTCATCTCCCTATTATTTTTTGATATATACTATATATTAATGCAGATGAACCGACAATGGATGTACGGTCACCGCCGCACTTCCGAGTACATTATGGGCCTCCAAAATTTCATCGTTGTGGCTAATGCAAACCGTGGTCACAATGGTTTTATGTGCTGTCCGTGTGTTCACTGTCAGAACAAGAAAGACTACTCAAATACCAGAACTATTCACGCCCACCTGCTTCGATCTGGTTTCATGCCCACCTATAATTGTTGGACTAAGCACGGAGAAAAAGGGGTTGTGATGGAAGACAATGAAGAAGAAGAGGATGATGACAACTATCATAATATGTATCCTGAATATGATGATACTGCAACGGGGGTAGATAATGAAGATCAAGAGGCAGCAGATGGGCCCGCTGATGACGATCTTGGTCGGGCCATTACTGATGCAAAGGAAGAATGTGAAACTGAAAAGGAGAAGGAGAAGCTGGAGCAGATGTTAAAGGATCACAAAACATTGTTGTACCCAACTTGCGAAGATGGCCACAAAAAGCTAGGTACCACACTGGATTTGCTGCAATGGAAGGCAGAGAACGGTGTGACTGACAGCGTATTTTCAAAGTTGTTGGTAAAAATGAAGAATCTTCTTCCAAGAAATAATGAGTTGCCCGACAGTACATACCAAGCAAAGAAGGTTGTATGCCCTCTAGGATTAGACGTGCAGAAGATACATGCCTGCATTAATGACTGCATCCTCTACCGCGATGAGAAGTACGAGAATTTGGATGCATGCCCGGTATGCACTGCACTGCGGTATAAGATCAAACGAGACGATCCTGGCGATGTTGAGGGCGAGGCCCCTAGGAAGAAGGTTCCTGCCAAGGTTATGTGGTATGCTCCTATAATACCACGGTTAAAACGTCTCTTCAGAAATAAAGAGCATGCCAAGTTGTTGCGATGGCACATGGAAGACCGTAAGAAAGACGCGATGTTGAGACACCCCGCTGATGGGTCACAGTGGAGAAAAGTCGAGCGAAAGTACCCGGACTTCGCACGTGACGCAAGGAACTTAAGGTTTGGTCTAAGTACAGATGGCATGAATCCTTTTGATGAGCAAAGCTGCAGTCACAGCACCTGGCCTGTGACTCTATGTATCTATAACCTTCCTTCTTGGTTGTGTATGAAGAGGAAGTTCATTATGATGCCAGTGCTCATCCAAGGCCCGAGGCAACCCGGCAATGACATTGATGTGTACCTAAGGCCATTAGTTGAAGAACTTTTACAGCTGTGGGCCAAACCAGGTGTACGTATGTGGGATGAGCATAAAGGGGAGCCATTTGACCTACGAGCATTGCTTTTCGTAACCATCAATGATTGGCCTGCTCTTAGTAACATTTCAGGGCAGACAAACAAGGGATACAATGCATGCACACACTATTTAGATGAGACTGAAAGTGTATATTTGGATAAATGTAAGAAGGTTGTGTACCTAGGGTATCGTCGATTTCTTCCGAACCTGCATCCAGTAAGAAAGAAAGGCAAGCATTTCAAACGTCTGGCAGAACCCCGGAGGAAGCCTGTCCTCCGTACCGGTGAGGAGGTATTTGCTATGGTCAAGGACCTAGAAGTAATCTTTGGAAAAGGTCCTGGCAGTCTATCTGTTCCGAATGACGATGCCGGACACGCGCCCATGTGGAAGAAGCAATCTATATTTTGGGACCTACCCTATTGGAAAGTCTTAGAGGTCCGCTCTTCAATCGACGTGATGCATGTGACGAAGAATGTTTGCGTGAACATGCTAGGCTTCCTAGGAGTGTATGGGAAGACAAAAGATACACCGGAAGCACGGCAGGACCAGCAACGTCTGAAAGACCCTGAAGAGCCTATGCATCCTGAGAACGAGAAGGGTAAACGATGCCACTTAACTCCTGCCAGCTACGCTCTTACCAAAGCAGAGAAGGAAATCTTTTTTGAATGACTGAGCAGTATCAAGGTCCCGTCTGGCTTCTCGTCGAATATAAAGGGAATAATAAATATGGCAGAGAAAAAATTCCAAAACCTAAAGTCTCATGACTGCCACGTGATTATGACACAATTGCTTCCGATTGCATTGAGGGGGCTTCTACTTGAAAATGTTCGAGTACCCATTGTGAAGCTATGTGCATTCCTCAACGCAATATCTCATAAGGTAATTGATCCAGAAAGCCTACCAGGGTTACAGACAGATGTGGCCCAATGTCTTGTCAGCTTTGAGTTGGTGTTTCCACCATCCTTCTTCAATATTATGACGCATCTCCTGGTTCACCTAGTAGAAGAGATTGCCATTCTCGGTCCTGTATTTCTACACAATATGTTCCCCTTTGAGAGGTACATGGGAGTCTTAAAGAAATATGTTCATAACCGTGCTAGGCCAGAAGGAAGCATCTCCAAGGGCTATGTAACAGAGGAGGTCATTGAGTTCTGTGTTGATTTTATTCCTGACCTTAAGGCGATTGGTGTTCCAGAATCACGACATGAGGGGAGACTGCGTGGAAAAGGCACCCTAGGATGTAAAGCAATGATATGTAGGGACGGGCATTCTCTCAATCAAGCACACTACACGGTTTTACAAAAGATCTACCTTGGTTGCCCCGTATATCAATGAACACAAGAATTTAATACGCCTCAAACACCCGGGGCAGTCTGATGAATGGATAATAAGTGAACACATGGCGAGTTTTGGCGGCTGGCTGCAAAGACTTCTCACGAATAACACCACTGTTGGGGATCAGCTATACTTGTTGGCCAGGACACCATCTTCGACTGTATGTACTTTCCAAGGGTACGAGATAAATGGGAATACATTTTACACGATAGGCCAAGATAAAAAGAGCACCAACCAAAATAGTGGTGTCCGCTTCGATGCAGCAGAAGACAATGGGCAAAAGACCACGTA
This sequence comes from Avena sativa, assembly GCA_916181665.1. Lineage (NCBI taxonomy): Eukaryota > Viridiplantae > Streptophyta > Magnoliopsida > Poales > Poaceae > Avena > Avena sativa. The sequence continues at coordinate 580,481,708 of OV702287.1, forward strand.
TTATGGGTTCATAGAGGAGATATGGGAACTTGACTATGGACCTAATTTTAAGGTCCCCTTGTTTTGATGCAAATGGGTCAAGCTAAAAGGAGGGGGGGGTTGACGTAGACAAGAAGTACGGAATGACAACGGTGGATCTCAAAAATCTTATGAAGGTAGACAAGAACTTAGACGAACCATTCGTCTTAGCCAATGATGTGGCTCAGGTTTAGGCTTAGCACAAAGGGTAAATAGGTGCTACACCAATTTTTAATACTTTTTCAACTTTAGGCTTAGCACAAAGGGTAAATTCTCTAGATATACTATTAGGTGGAATTTTCCCTATATGCAAACCTATCTACTAGCGAGTAAAGAGCGAGTGGAAGAGGAACGGGTAAACCGAAGTGAAGCACACGGAGACACAAGATTTATTTGACCGCAGTTCCTTCCTTGTTAAGGGAAGTACGTCTGCGTTGGAGGGGTGGGCGGTACTAAGACCACCACGCCACAATAGGCCTCACCCTGTTCTCCGATGGATCTCGCCACCAAAGGCCTGATACACCTTTCGACTATAGGTACCCTTCGAGGCGGGCACCGGCGCCTTTACACAACTAGCGAGGCAACAACTCCACAACAACTTGGAGCTCCCGAAATGACAACAAGCTGCCACAAGAACAAAGTTATCAAATACGATAAACAAGATCTAGGTATTGACAAGAATAATAGATCAGGGATTTCTCCAAGTCAATAGAGAGGAGTTGAAGCGCTTGATTCTTGCTGATGATGATGAACTTCTCCTCCTTCAATTCCCCCAAAGATCAAGACCTTCGGGTGCTTGAAGTGGGAGATCAAGAATGAGAGCTCTTGCACAATGTCTTGACAATTTTGAATGAATCAAGAAGTCTGAACTTTGGGAAAGAAAGGATATTTATACCCCCTTCAGAAACCAGCCGTTGGACACTTTGGGGGCCGGATTATCCGGCCCAAGTGAGGGCCAAATTATCCGGCCTGGGGAAAACACCGCCCCAGACTCGGAATATCCGGCAGATAATCCGACCCCTATCTGAGCATCGCGCCGAGCTTGCCCTTGATCAACTTCTGGGGGCCGGATTATCCAGTCCTATGTGAAGGCCGGATTATTCGGCCTGGGGAGGAAAAACCGCCCTAGTTCAGATTTTCCGGGAGAAAATCGGACCGGATACCGAGCGACGCGCCTTGGCTCCCTTTGCTCAAAAACTGGGGGCCGGATTATCCGGCCCATGTGGCAGCCGAATTATCCGGCCTGGGGAAGAAAAACCGCCCAGTTCGGATTTTTCGGGAGAAAATCTGACCGGATACTGAGCGACGCGCCTTGGCTCCCTTTGACCAATGAGGTAGGCCGGATTATCCGGCCCTTGGTGGGGCAGATAATCCGGCCCCCCTCAAAGCTTCCTGCACACTTAGCGCACATGAATAGTCTCCACAGTATTGTTATCTAACACGCAAAACATAGGAAAACACGAAATGTTCTTTCAATCTCCCCCTTTTTGGTGTTAGATGACAATACCAGGATTTGCAGGAGAAATTCACAAGACAAACAGTAATAACCATGAAAGAGACTCCCCCTCAATGTTTGCATAATAGAATTTTGCATTGGAATACAAATGCAACCGAATAGGTGAATCTATTCCATAGACATGTGAGCAACATACACATACCACCGAGGTAGAGGGAAGGCATCCTTGACATAAGCCACAATTATTACCGGATAACCAATATGAGCGCCTTCCGTGATAAGAACCTCCAGCAATAGGATATGAATAGATAGCTCCGTACGCATAATCCATGAGATGAAATCCGTAGGCATAATAATCCAGACAACCACATAGAGTCTCAACCAACCATAAACCACAAATTTAAAGTTCAACGCTAAATGGGCACAAGCAAGAAAACGACGAATAGAAAAATGCAAGTGCTTATGCCCGACCCATGCAAATCCACAGACACCCTAATGGAACTACTTCTCCCCCTTTGGCATCGAGACACCAAAAAGGGAGAAGAGCGATGCTAGCTCCCCATAGGATCACTCGTAGTCCTCATACTCGTCCTCTTCCTCGTCTTCATTCTCATCCTCATCCTCGTCTTCAAGCTCCTCAGTGTCACCATCCTCATCCTCATCATCAGCAGCAGGCGCAGAGGGGAACAAGTGACGCTCCAGCTCACCATAGTTCAACCCGGAGGAAGAGTTCCACCGAGCATACAGAGTGGGAGGTGTAGGAGCCGGAGGATCACCCAAAGCACCGGACACATGGTGGAGTTCTATTGTACACAGAACCATGCAAGCGTGTCCCCAAATACCACCCCCACAAGGTGTACAAGGGACTTGTGTGCTAGAAAAGATGGCTTAGGGGTAGGGAAAGGCTTAGGATTAAGAGTGCCAAACTGAGATGGTACTAGACACTCAAACTTGCAAAATCCAAATCAAATAAAATCCAAGATTGAGTGTGATTCCCATAAGAACAAGAGATAGCAAAGAACATCCAAAAAGAGCCAATTCTCCTCGAGAGAAAGGGCGGTGGCCGAGGCCACCTTGTTGGAGTGATGGTGTGACACCGTGAAGATATATCTTGGGTTCACGACCAATACTCATCAAAAAGCTCACATATCACAAAATGATATTAAGAGAAATGATTTATCTTGCTTTTGGCATTATGGGGGAGGGTTAGCCCAATGAGTTAGGACCACACCCCCCCTATATCCATGCCCACACCTAGACCAAAGAAGGATTGAGATGTACGAGTGAGTGCATGGGTAATCAAGCAAGCTCCTGGAATCAATGATATTTAGCTCATTCCTCAAATAGCAGAATCTTGCTTCATCAAGTGGCTTTGTAAAGATATCCGCAAGTTGATTCTTCGTGCTCACAAAAGATAGATCAATATCTCCGCGAGCAACATGGTCTCGAATAAAATGATTCCGAATCTCAATATGCTTCATCCTTGTGTGCTGAACAGGATTGTACGCAATTTTGATTGCACTTTCATTATCACATAAAAGAGGCACTTTGTCACAATTGACACCGTATTCCTTTAAAGTTTGCCTCATCCATAATAATTGAGTGCAAGCGCTGGCAGCAACAACATATTCAGCTTCGCTGGTGGAGAGAGATATACAATTCTGCTTTTTAGAGGACCAACATACAAGAGATCTTCCCAAGAATTGACAAGCTCCAGAAGTGGATTTTCGATCATCCTTATCACCAGCCCAATCTGAGTCAGTATAACCACATAGAGAGAAATTGGAGCCCTTGCGATACCAGAGACCAAAGTTAGGGGAATGAACCAAATATCGAAAGATCCTCTTGACCGCCACTAAGTGGCTTTCTTTAGGAGCTGCTTGATACCTTGCACACACCCCCACACTCAACACTAAATCGGGTCTAAATGCGCAGAGGTAAAGAAGAGAATCGATCATGGACCGGTATACCTTTTGGTCCACATCTTTACCATGTGGGTTAAGTTCAAGATGACATTTTGTTTGCATCGGAGTGGCGACACCATTTAGATCCGCCATCTTGAATCTCTTGAGCATGTCTTGGATGTACTTTGCTTGATTAATAAAGGTTCCTTCTCTAAGTTGCTTGATCTCGAATCCAAGAAAGAACCGTAATTCCCCCATCATAGACATCTCAAACCTGTCAGTCATAAGCTTTGAAAATTCATCATTAAAAGCTTTATTAGTAGAACAAAAGATGATATCATCTACATATAGTTGGCATACGAAGAGCTCCCCCTTAACCTTCTTAGTAAAAAGAGTGGGATCGATTTGCCCAACTTCGAAGCCACGATCTAACAAAAGCTCTTTAAGATGCTCATACCACGCACGTGGGGCTTGTTTAAGGCCATAGAATGCCTTATCGAGTTTGTAGACAAGGTTCGGAAAGTTAGGATCCTCAAGCCCCGGGGGTTGCTTTACGTATACCAACTCATGTAGAGGACCATTAAGGAAGGCACTCTTGACGTCCATTCGCTGCAACTTAAAACTGTTATGGGCAGCATAAGCAAGAAGGATACGGATGGACTCAAGGCGAGCCACTGGAGCATAGGTCTCGCCGAAGTCAATGCCCTCAACTTGGGAGTAACCTTGTTCCACAAGTCTTGCCTTGTTCCTCACAACAATGCCATTCTCATCTTGCTTGTTTTTGAAAATCCACTTGGTGCCGATAACATTGCGACACTCTTTGGGTTTCTCCACGAGTTTCCAGACTTTGTTGCGCTTGAAATTATTTAATTCTTCATGCATAGCAACAGCCCAGTCTGGGTCTTCAAGTGCTTCAAAGACCTTCTTAGGTTCCACCATACAGATATGAGCTTGATGCTCACCAAAACTGGCCAATTCTCTTCTTGTAGAAACCCTTCGTCGAAGATCACCAACAACCTTGTCGAGAGTGACCCCTCAACTCAAGGTTTCGATCAGCTCGAGCCTTGGGACGAAGTTCAATAAGTTTGTTGTCTCTGGGAGGAGTAGATTCATCACTTGAGTCTTCATTGGAAGCATTTACTCGATCTTGATCAGGAACTGGAGTATCAACAGCAGGTGGTGATGACGCGTGCCCTTGAGGTGAGTCAGTAGCCGTAACAGGAGGCTGCTGAACTAGAGAGTCAGGGCCAGATAATCCGGCCGATGGAGAGGCCGGATAATCCGGCCTGGGAATATTTGTAGCAGTATCATCAGAAAACCTGGGGCTTGCTTGAACTAGCGAGGGGCCGGATAATCCGGGGCTTGCCGGACAATCCAGCCTGGAGCTTGCATTGATATCTTCACCACCAGGAGCAAAATGGTCAGCTGGAGCGGGGTGGCCGGATAATCCGGTGTCCACCGGATAATCCAGCCTAGAGTTTTCTGGAACAGCTTGACCTTCAGAAGTTGATGGAGATGGTGCAGAATTTGCTCCCGTGGTGGGAACTTGTTGGGCATGTGTAGATGAGGGCTCTTCATGGGAAGAGCATTTTCCTTCCCGATCCGCCACAAGGGGTTCCTCAATGGGGCAGAAAAATACCACACCCATTCTTCTTATGGCATCTTGGTGTATTTCAACATCTGCATCACAAACACCAACTTGCTCCGCACGGGAACCGTCATTTTCCTCGAACACCATACTACAAGATTCTACAACAGTTCCGGAGAGCTTATTGTAGACTATAAGTGTGGGATTCGGAACCATAACCAACAAAAATACCTTCTAATGCCTTAGATTCAAACTTAGATAAACGAACTCCTTTGATAAGAAAGAAACACTTACACCCGAATACGCAAAAGTATGAGATGTTTGGCTTGTTACCGGTAAGTATTTCATACGGAGTCTTGTCCAAGATCTTGCGGAGGTATAAACGGTTGGATGAATGACAAGCAGTAGAGATTGCTTCAGCCCAGAAGTTATATGGAGATTTAAATTCGGCTAGCATTGATCTTGCCATATCCATTAGAGTTCGATTCTTCCTCTCGGCTACACCATTTTGTTGAGGGGTGTACGCATCGGAATATTGATGTCTTATCCCCTCTTCACTTAGGAACTCATTTAAGGTGTAGTTCTTGAACTCAGAGCCGTTATCACTTCTTATAGCCAGAATGGGGACGTTGTGTTGACGTTGAACCTCGTTGGCGAAGTCGATGAAAGTTTGTTGAGTTTCGCTCTTCAACTTGAAGAAATAAACCCAAGTGTATCTTGAGTAATCATCAACAATCACTAGACAATACTTCTTCCCACCGAGGCTTACATGAGATGGAGGTCCGAAGAGGTCCACATGAAGGAGCTCCAAAATCCTTTTTGAAGAGATAATAGTTTTCCTTCGATGAGGTGAGCCATGCATTTTCCCTTCAACACACGCCCTGCAAACACGATCTTTGGCAAAGGAGACATTTTCTTTTAGTCCAAGAATGTGGCCACCCTTGTGGATACTTTGCAAAGTTCTCATATTGACGTGGGCTAGTCGGCGATGCCATAGCCAACCCGCATCAGCCTTTCCGAAAAGACACATCGGGCCTGTAGTGGTTTTCCCCGAAAATTCCACCACGTACAGGTCATTTTCGACATATCCTACGAAAGTGACTTTTAGAGACTTGCTCCACAAGAGTACCACCAAATCAGCATCAATATAAACTGCAAAGCCCATCTTACCAAGGGCGCGAACTGAAAGTAAGTTGTACCCGAGGGTCTCAACAAGCATGACGTCCACGAGAGAGATATCGTGAGCCACCACAACTTTGCCGAGACCCAATACCTCAGATTTTGACTTGTCACCATAGGAGACGGTTATGTGATCATGGTTTGGCCGCATCTCTGTGATGATCTCCTTGCTTCCGGTCATATGACTCGTGCAACCGCTATCGAGTATCCATTTAGAACCACCGGAAGCATAGCCCTGCAAGAAAATTACTTCTTGGTTTTAGGTACCCATTTTTCAATGGGTCCTCTCATGTTAGTGACAAGGGTCTTGGGAACCCAAATAGACCAAAGAATGTAACAGTCATAAGGCCCTACATAACTAGCATAAACATCACCATAATAATCGCAATATAGTTCAAAGTTAGGATTATTGATCCCTGCAAAACCATCATAATTAGTCTTATCATTGGTAATGTTGCTAGTCTTTGGTTGAGCAGTCTTGCTCTTCTTCTTGTTGTTGTTTTTCTTGCTCTTTGTCTTGGGTATGTAACCAAGACCTTCTTTACTATTGTTTGTCCTTTGCATGCTTAGTATCTCATCAATAACCCCTTTACCTTTGTGCTGAGAACTTCTTGCAAGGTCTTCTTTTCCAGAGGACGAAGTGGAGGTACTTGGCACATCATACCGTTTCAATTGAGTTTGGAGCTAGTCATGAGACTCATTTAAAGTATAATGATCACTCTTCAATGCCTTGTGAGCACTTTCAAGATTATCAAACTTCTCCAAAAGTCTAGCATGAATAGCCCCAAAGTTAATCTTTTCTTTCTCTAGTTTCTTTACCTTGGCAAGAGCATGGTCACGTTCTTTAATGAGATGAGATACAGCTTCTTCTTGTGACTCCTCAAAGGATTCGAGTCTCTCTTCCAAAGATACTCGAGCTTCCTCTTCCTCTTCCAAGGCATTCTTCAAAGAAGCTATCTCCAAGGCATCTTCTCTTTCAATTTTGCCCTTTTCTTCAAGAAGATCTTCGGCTTGAGCAAGTTGACTCATAAGAGCATCAAAATGGAGTTTGTGCTCACCTTGTAGGTTAGTGAAAAAAATATCCAAAGCAATAACTTCTTCTTTCATTTTAAGACTGTCATGATCATCCATATCCAAAATTATGTTAGTCTTAGGAAATTAAGAGCTAGAAGTTGATACCTCGGACCCTCTTGCCATTAGGCAAGTGGCGTTGTTGTTGATGACGTTCTCGTTTGGCGAGTCGAAGAGAGATGAGGGAGTCGATGTGGTGACTATAGCAGCCACCTTGCGGGAACTATCATCATCCTCTTCATCTTCACTTGCGGAGGAGTATTCCTCTTGAGCTACCAAGACAATCTTGGGTTGCTTCTTGAAAGGGCCGTTCTTCTTAATAAATGGCTTCTTCTTAGGTGCTTTAGATTTCTCTTTAAGAATGAGCCTGCCACCATTGTCTTCTCTATTTTGATATGGACACCCGGCTACAAAGTGCATTCTATCTCCACAGTTGAAGCAAGTTCTCAATCTTGGGCCACTTTCTCTTCTTCCATTTGACACGTTCTTGCGCTCAAGTTCAGACTTGGCTTTGGCAGGGTCCTTCCAAAAGTTCCTTGCATAAAATGCCATGTACTCACCATGAGCACGTTTGACCTCATCGGGGCAGTCCATGGATACCCCCTCAAAAGCTCCTTCATCTTCCTCTTGCTCAGCAACATTGGCTTTGAGAGCCACATTAACACCCTTTTGCATTCCAATGGCTCGAGCACGGGCATCTTCAGCATTCTTTGCTGCCACTTTGAATGATGCCATTTCTTGCATGACTTTGTTGGATGTCATTTGATGATAGTTATGTCTACCTTGCAGGCTCTTCAAGTCCATTGGCTCGAAAGGCATTAAGGCACTCACATATTTCCTTTTTATCCATGCATCATCAATGTGAGTGGCCCCATGCTTTCGAAATGTTGTTGCGATGCCCTTGAGTCATCTATACATGTCCTCATGGTTTTCACCATCCAACATGTAGAATCCCTCAGCTTCATTACTAAGGGCATCATACATGTTTCTTCTCATGCTTTCATTTCCAACGAAGAGATCCGTAAGAGCCACCCAAGCTTCTTTAGCTGTGTCAAGATGTTCAATGTGTGGCATATCCTTGGGACCCACACCCAACTGTATCATGTGGAGAGCGGTGGCATTCATCTGGCTGTCCACAACTTCTCTTCTCGTTAGGTTGGTATGATCTCCAATATGAAGACCCTCTTCAATAATCCTCCACAATTCAATAGAGGAGCTACAAACATGAGATTTTATTAGGAATTGCCATTGATTAAAGGAGGATGCAATGAGCTTGGGTGGATCACCCCTATTGTTTATATGAGGATGAGGGATAGGTGGGTCGGGGGAATATACGTGGCAAACCTCACTATATTCCTCCTTACCACTTCCCTTCTTGGAGGTGAAACCATTAAGTTTTTCACCTTCCACATCATCATCCTTGGATCCGGTGTTACCCTTTTCCTTAGATGATGGTGTGGCAGCCTCAGAGGAGGATGGAGATGGGGCTATGGATGATGTAAGGCGAGCAATCATTTGATTCATCTCCTCCATCTTGGCCTCAAAGGATTTCAACAAGGTTGTTTCCAACGACTTGAGATCATCCATTGTGACCTTATCCACAGCCTCATTTCCATCATCCTTGGTATCCATACTACTCTTAGGCGGTTAAGCCCGAATTAAGAGCCGGGGCTCTGATACCAATTGAAATGGATCGTATGGGCACCTAGAGGAGGGGTGAATAGGTGCTACACCAATTTTTAATACTTTTTCAACTTTAGGCTTAGCACAAAGGGTAAATTCTCTAGATATACTATTAGGTGGAATTTTCCCTATATGCAAACCTATCTACTGGCGAGTAAAGAGCGAGTGGAAGAGGAACGGGTAAACCAAAGTGAAGCACGCGGAGACACATGATTTATTTGACCGCAGTTCCTTCCTTGTTAAGGGAAGTACGTCTGCGTTGGAGGGATGGGCGGTACTAAGACCACCACGCCACAATAGGCCTCACCCTGGTCACCGATGGATTTCTCCACCAAAGGCCTGATCCACCTTTCCACTATAGGTACCCTTCAAGGTGGGCACCGACGCCTTTACACAACTAGCGGGGCAACAACTCCACAACAACTTGGAGGCTCCCGAAATGACAACAAGCTTCCACAAGAACAAAGTTATCAAATACGATAAACAAGATCTAGGTATTGACAAGAATACTAAATCAGGGATTTCTCCAAGTGAATGGAGAGGAGTTGAAGCGCTTGATTCTTGATGATGGTGATGAACTTCTCCTCCTTCAATTCCCCCAAAGATCAAGACCTTTGGGTGGTTGAAGTGGGAGATCGAGAATGAGAGGTCTTGCACAATGTCTGGACAATTTCGAATGAATCAAGAAGTCTGAACGTTGGGGAAGAAAGGGTATTTATACCCCCTTCAGAAACCTGCCGTTGGACACTTTGGGGGCTGGATTATCCGGCCCAAGTGAGGGCCGGATTATCTGGCCTGGGGAAAATACCGCCCCAGACTCGGAATATCCGGTAGATAATTCGCCCCTATCTGAGCATCGCGCCGAGCTTGCCCTTGATCAACTTCTGGGGGCCGGATTATCCGGTCCGATGTGAAGGCCGGATTATCCCGCCTTTGAAGGAAAAACCGCCCCAGTTTGGATTTTCCGGGAGAAAATCTGACCAGATACCGAGCGACACGCGTTGGCTCCCTTTGCTCAAAAACTGGGGGTCGGATTATCCGGCCCATGCGACAGCCGGATTATCCGGCCTGGGGAAGAAAAACCGCCCCAGTTCAGATTTTCCGGGAGAAAATCCGACCGGATACTGAGCGACGCACCTTGGCTCCCTTTGAGCAATGAGGTAGGCCGGATTATCCGGCCCTTGGTGGGGCGGATAATCCGGATCCCCTCAAAGCTTCCTGCACACTTAGTGCACATGAATAGTCTCCACAGTATTGTTATCTGACACGCAAAACATAGGAAAACATGAACTGTTCTTTCAGTTGGCCTTTTATGTTTAATGCTATTGTCGAAAGTCTGAACCTTCGAGGGATAGTTCTCTCTAGCAGACAATTTATTTGGGCAAACCGTATAGATAATCCTAGCTATGAGAAGCTTGATCGGATACTGGCCACTGTTGAGTGGGAACAGAAGTTACCCCTCGTGACAGTGCAAGGGCCGACGCGGTCGGGATCTGATCATACGCCTTTGTTGATTGACTCAGGGATTCAGGCTCATAAAGGGAATAATCCGAGATTCTCCTTCGATCTTTCATGGTTAAGACAAGATGATTTTTTAGCATGGTTGCTAAGGAATGGACATCGGTCACCCATGGTGCCTTACCCATTGAACGTTGGCAACATAAAGTTAGACTTGAAGTTGCATAGGAAGTGGCAACGTCGGTCACCCATGCATCTTAATGATATTAAGTTTCCCCTCTTTATGTTGAAAGTCTTGAAGTTGCACTTGTTTTGTTTTACTATGCTTGTTGTTTTGTGCTTTCATGACTTGTTTCTTTACAAGATTCCTATGCATAGGAAGTGGGTTAGACTTAAATGTGTTTTGAATTTGCTTCTTGATGCTCTTTTTTACTTCAATTCATATTTCTTATGTGAGCATTTTCTCAAACTATCATGCCTAACTTAAAGGCGTTAAAGAAAAGTACTTATTGGGAGATAACCCAAAAGTTTTAGATGAGTCTTGGAAGTTATTACTTCAGTAATAACCGCTCCTTATCCTTTTTATTTGCTTTTTGTGGGAGAGGAGAATTTGAGAACATAAATCTCTGAATTTTATAAGAAGCTTTTTGGGGAGCCGACTCCCAATAGCTTTTCTCTTATGGAGGAAGTGATTAACGATATACCACAAGTTTCACCCGAAGAAAATGGAATTTTAACCTCTATGTTTGGTGAACAAGAGGTTTTTGAGGCTATTTCTTCAATGGAACACAATAAGGTGCCTGGGCCTGACGGGTTTCTGGCAGAATTTTATCAAACCTTCTAGCAAGTAATAAAACAAGACTTGATGGCTTTGTTTGCATAGTTGGACTCAGCTAATCTACCTCTTTTCAAACTCAACTTTGGTGTTATCGCCTTGTTACCTAAGAAAGAGAATGCAGTACAAATTCAACAATATAGACCTATTTGTCTCATGAATGTTAGTTTCAAATTTCACAAAAGTTGCGATAAACCGTATTTCCGTGATTGCTCACAAAGTCGTTAGACCCACTCAGACAACTTTTATGCCCGGATGGCATATCCTAGAAGGAGTGGTGGTACTACATTAAACAATTCACGAGATTCATAAGAAAAAGTTGGATGGGGTGCTATTTAAAATTGATTTCGAAAAGGCTTATGATAAGTTTCAAGTGGCCTTTTCTACATCAAGTCCTTCGCATGAAAGGATTCGATCCATTATGGTGTAAATGGATTGACAATTTCGTGCGAGATGGAAGCGTGGCCATTCGTGTTAATGATGACATAGGTCATTACTTTAAGACTAAGAAAGGGCTTCGACAAGGTGATCCATTATCCCCCATGCTTTTTAATATCATCGCGGATATGCTCGCTATTCTTATTGCTCGAGCAAAAGAAAATGGTCAGGTGGCTGGACTAATACCTCATCTAGTCGAAGGGGGAGTGTCCATTTTATAGTATGCAGATGATACTATATTGTTTATGGAGTATGATCTCCAAAAGGCAGTAAATATGAAACTCATTCTTTGTATTTTCAAGCAGCTTTCCGGTCTCAAACTAAATTTTCACAAAAGTGAGATTTCTATTTCGGGCGAGCGGCCGAACAGGAACTTACATATAAGGAAATATTTTGGGTGTGAGTCGGGATCCTTACCGTTTAGGTACTTGGGAGTACCTATACATCAAAGGAGACTGTGAAACTCTGAATGGAATCCGGTTGAAAATAGATTTGAAGCTAAGTTAGGATGTTGGCAAGGAAAGCTTCTGTCTTATGGTGACCGACTTGTCCTAATAAATTCGGTTCTAACGAGTATGCCTATGTTTATGCTGTCTTTTCTTGAAATACCAAAGTGTGTAAGGAAAAGACTAGACTTCTATCGTTCACGTTTTTTTTGGCAAAGTGATGAACACAAGAAGAAATACAGGTTAACTCGGTGGAATATTCTTTGTCGACCTAAGGATCAGGGAGGTTTGGATATAAAGGTGTTAGAGATCAAGAAAAAAAATTTATTAAGCAAATGGTTGCATAAACTTTTGTCAGAAAAAGGGGTATGGCAGGAGCTGTTACATAACAAGTATGTGGCTAATCCATGAATCGAGCGCCTGCCCGTCCAGGTGAGCTAAGGAAGAATTATGTCGTGGAAAAAATAAATTCGGACCCGGGACCTGCGTAATAGAACATCTGATGAAGTTTCCTCGTACAAATCCCCTCTTCAGACTGGCTTCTCAGGTAGTCCGATAATGAGCAGCTGCGTGAGGCCACTCAAACAGCAACAGACTAAAGATCCAGTCGTTCTGGTCCATGGATTTGACAGGTGTGCGCAGTTGTAGGTGCCATGCATTTTCCATTTCTAGTTTCAGTATTCATCTTTGTACTGTCTCCCTCTCATCATAATATAATACGTCTTGGCAAGCTAGTCGAGAAAGTATTTAGCAGCCTGTGATATATAACCTTTTAAAGTATTATGAGATACGTACACAGTTCTTGTTTCGGTATGGGCAGGGACAAAGAAATCCAGCGCTAGCGGGTTTCGGGTCCTGCTCCGGATGGATATGGAGACAGTACTGGATACGTATATGACAGCGACATACATGATCGGACGGGATTGTAATTGATCTGTAGTGAGGAGGGCATACGAGAAGGTCGGGATCGGTTGTGAGCGTACGTGACCGTGCAGATCACTTACATTGCACGATGACTTACATTGCATACTTGAACATCATGGGAGACAACTTGCCCAAATGCGATGCCAACTCCATACAGCCATGAAAGTATGGGAAGAACTCGTCCAGAAAGAGGAGCTCAAGAATCTACCAACAAAGATGCGAAGATTGCACAAGTGGTACCTAGATTTCTGCAAGACGAGAAAGGAAGAATGGATCACGACGCATATAAGAGATGAGATTTTTTTGTGCGGAGACGACGAGATCAACTTCAACATTCAAGACTTGCATTTTCTATTCAATCAGAAGGAACTCGACAAAGCTGCCATCAGCCTTTATTGTGTGTAAGTACTATTTCTGTATTTTCTATCTCATCTCATTCACTTCGTTAATTGCATATATATATATGCTCACCATATATGTATATACTATTATGCAAGAAAAAGGTTATGGAATGCATGAAAGGAGGACATTTTGACATTGGGTTCGTTGACCCAAATAGAGTTCATGAAGAAGTGGTAAGAACCAAACCCGGGCAAACAGAAGATTTATTGCTAAGGTCTTTACTGAGACAACAAACCAAAAGAGAAATACTATTGCCTTACAACTTCTCGTGAGTACTGTTACCCTCTCTTGTACACATTCTGTTTCGGCTTACTCGATGTTAAGTGTAACTGATGATGAGTTATGCGTGCGTAAGTTCCACTTTATTCTGCTAGTCATTCAACCTGACTCAGGAAAAGTCCTTGTCATGGACTCGTTACGAAAAGAAAAAGAGCTATGGGCAGACTTTAGAGAGATGCTCCAGAGATAATTTCAATCATATTATCGCACTAGATCGGCAACTTTTGTGACAACAAGTAATTAATTACTCCTTTATCCATTTTCTTTGCCGGACAGGGTTTGGAAAAGGTTCACGGGCAGGGCCGTGGGTGAATGGTCAGAAGAACTAAAATTTGTAGACCAAAATGTAAGTAATACTAGCTAGCTAGGTCTGCTTATCTCTTTGATTCTGTTTCCAATTCCATTATATCATGCTTTATTGATTATTATTTTGATTGAACTCTCTATTCTTGTAAAGTGCGCGCATCAGGGACACGGCAATAACTTATGTGGGTTCTATGTTTGCGAGTTCATTCGCAACACGATATGTGCGACGGGCCAAGCCGCACTAGAACAACTTAGAGTAAGTAAACAAAGTACACAATATTATTTTATTACCATCAATTGTGTTGAGTTTTATTCTTATATATATATTGACCCCATTCTTCATATATATTCAGATCGAACGGATGCGGGACCAACTCCTACCATTTGACCGCATACTGTTGGAGATATGCCCTAGAGGCAATAATAAATATAGTTATTATTATATCTTTGTGTTTATGATAAATGTTTACATTCATGTTATAATAGTATTAACAAGGAAACATTAATACTTGTGTGATTTGTAAACTTAATTTGAAGTCCCTAGTAAAGCCTCTATATAATACTAGCTTGTTGGTTAATAGATGATTGTGGTTTCCCTATCATGAACATTGAGATGTTATTAACAACAAGATCATATCGTTAGGAGAATGATATGGTGGACATACTCCTATAGATAAGCGTAGCATAAAGATCAAGTCATTTTAATAGTTCAATTGCTATATGCTTTCTGATACATAGTTATCTGATTCCTTCGACCATGAGATCATGCATATCACCTTTACCGGATGGATGCTTTGATGACATCAAACACCACACCGTAACTGGGTGGCTATATAGGTGGCATTGAGTGTTCGGAAAGTATTGGTTGAAACACATGGATCAAGAGTGGGATTTGTCCATCCATATGACGGATAGATATACTCTGGGCCCTCTCGGTGAAATGTCATCCAATTAGCTTGCAAGCATGTGACTGGCTCACAAGGGATCACATATCACCGGAACGAGAAAAGAGTACTTATCAGTAACGAGGTTGAACTAGGTATGCAGAGATACCGACGATCATAACCTCGGATAAGTAAACTATCGTGAGACAAAGGGAAATTGATATCGTATGTAGGTGGTTCATTCGATCGCAAAGTAATCGTAGAAATATGTGGGAGCCATATGAATTTCCAGATTCCTCTATTGGTTATTGTTTGGAGAAGTGTCTCGAACATGTCCGCATAATTCACGAACCGTAGGGAGACACACTTAAGGATTCGACGTTGTTTGAGTAGTTATGGAATGATGAGAAAGAGACCGAATGTTGTTCGGAATCTCGGATGGGATCCGGGATATCACGAGGAGATCCGGAATGGTCCAGAGAATAAGATTCATATAAGGAAAGTCCCGTTTCGGAGTTGGGGAATGGTTCCGGTGTTTTCATCGGGAATGTTCTAGAATGTTCCGGAATGTCCGGAACTCCGAAAGGGGGAAGGGTACATGAATGTGTCATTGTAAGTTGGAATGATTGCATCATGTACTAGGTGTCATTGCTGTCCAAAATAAAGGGTTTATTCAAATCCTAATTTGAAAAGTCAAACGGCTAGTTTGAAAGTCAAACGGCAAGTTTTGGAAAGAGGAGGAGGAGTGGGAAACCGAGTTGGGGAGGGATTCCCTCCTCCAACCACCGGCCCACCTCCAAGCCGACTTGGGGAGGGACTCCCCTCCCCTTGGCCGCGCCTACCACCTATAAAGGGAGGGGCAGGGCTGCCCCTCCTAGTACACAAGTACCTCTCCTCCAAAACCCTAGATTGGCGCCACCACCTCCTGCTGCTGCCGCCACCTCCCAGGGTTGCCCTAGCCGCCGACTTGGGGTGCCCCAAACCCTAGCCGCCGGCTCTAGCACCTCCTCCTTGGTGTGTCTAAAACCTAGATCACCGAGGAGCTCTCTCATACTCCACCATACTCGCTCCGGCTTAAGGCGAAGCCCTGCGAGATCTCCCCTCTACTTCCGGTACCACGCCGTTGTGCTGCCGGAATCGCGAGGAGAGAGCTACAACCTCTGCTGCCTGCTGGAACAAGGGAGAGGAAGGTCTTCGTCGAGTACCGAACGTGTGACCGACTGCGGGAGCACTGCCGGAACGCAGCGGCGGAAGGATCGTCTACGCGATCTTGAGATCGGAAAGAGTACGACTACATCACCCACGAGAATCTGCTCTCGTTAAACACTTTGGAATCTTCGAGGGTGAATTATTCCATCGACTCGTTGCTACAATCTAGTAGATAGATCTTGGCTTGTTTGTTTGTATGCGGTAGAAAATTTTTGTTTTCCATGCTACGAAACCCTACACATACGAGCCATTCAAGAGGAATTGGTGGGGTTTATACTTGATGAGGTCGTCACGCCTGGCGGAGAACTCTTTAGATATCCACCAAAATGAACGTTGTATATATGCTTGAACGTGTTTGTCTTGTACTTGATGCTTCAACGTTTACGGAGAATACCACACAATGACGATGTTGTGTATAATAATAGTTGCTTAATTATTCATGTACTCGTATGTACCAATGAAGATGTATGTGTATACCGCTCCTGATCGATTCCCCCTCCCCCCTCCCCGTCCCCGCCGCGCCGTAGAAATACGCCCAGAACGGGGCAGGGGCAGAACTATGCCGCGGCAGAGATTTATGTCGTTTTCCTGAGCCCTGCGGTAGCCCCACGTGTGCCACCCTTTAACACCGGTTCGTATAAGAACCGGTGTTAAAGGGGGGCCCTCTAACACCGAACCCTCAACAGCGGTTCTACAACCGCTGTTAGAGGGCCCTCCAAACCGGTGTTAGAGGGGGGGGTGTGCACTAGTGATTGGATATGTATATCTATGTATTCTTTGCGTGCATATAAGGTTTTATGGGAAAAAAGTTATTTCTCCGCAACTACATAGAAAGATAATTTTTTGTGCCACAAAATGTCTTTTAAGAGATTTCTATATCTTTCTTCCTAAGACATTGCCTATGTTTTTCTTGAAAAAATATTTTAGGACAGGTAAAATACACAAATATTTACATTCTTCAATGAAAATTATAATTTAAAATGATGTTTTAGTAATTTTAAGATAAGTTTTTCTTAATGGAGCATCTGATCATGTGAGCAATGATTTTTGGGATGAGTTAATCAGAGGTTCGATACATTAATTACCGACACACCAATGGGGGAAAATCAATGCAGGAATATATGCCCGAACATCCATGTATTGCAAAATTGTATGTGAGCAGTACAAATCAAGAAAAAAGCAGGGATACAAAGCTCAACTAAACATAATAAACATTATATTTCTTACTCTCATTTTAATTGTTCCAGGTTTTTATATTGAAGAGTCTTCCTCTGCGACTGTTAGCTACACGTTTGGCATTTAAGAATATTCCAAGAGGATTGATATTCTTTGACTGGGTTCAGGTAGGCCTCTACTTATTACTCGAAATTAAAATTTGTAACTATCACTATATTAATGATTATCTATTAGTTTGTCCATGTCTTTGTGAAGTGATGCGGTCAAATCTTCCATTATTATGCCCGAAATTAATTGGTGTCGTTACGATGTGGATGCAAAATGTTTAGACTATCCATAGTGGGGTATTATAGATAGTATTATGCATTCCATGGATGCAAAATACTGATGGGTCATTGAATTAGTGATTAAATAGATGATAGTGATATCATAGGTTCATATCTATATCATAACACGTAGAACTAAAACTTTTGTTTAAATAAATCTATAAACTATTTTGCATTGAGATTCTACAAATTAATGTAATAAGGGTATGATACTACGACATGATACCATGCATTCTAGAGATAGTATCGTACACTAGTATCATGGACTTGAACCGCATGATTGCTTCAAAGATGATGTATAAAATAATTTTCACTTCATGTTATAATATTTTATATTGAATAAAGATAATATTATTGTTGTTTGTCTACTATTCTATTTTCACAAGCTCATATTGCTATGCATAACATATAGTATACATACAATTCAATATTTGTGTTTTGGTGTGCGTCTGGGGTATCTGAAGACATATATTTTGGCTTAAATTCAGATCAGCCATCTGCATTGCCTACTTCCTTGGTGGGAAGGTGCTACAGTCGACTTTATGATCAGTGGCGGTTATAATGTCATAAACCAAATAAAACAGGTTCTTTCCTTCGAAAATCTCAAGTACTACTGTGTTAGTTTTCTCATTGCGGATGCTACATAGTCCTTCTTTCCTTTACAATTAAATGTTCATATTGTAATGGTGGATGTGACAGACTAGTAACTGCCTTCATTCACTCGTTATATCGACTCTTTTTTTCATTGCTACGGGCTCTTTCCCGTTGCAGCAAAATATATAATATAAAACTACTGCAATAATGGATACGCCATTTAGAAGCTAACATCATTAATTCTCTAGTCATCAGGAACAATTAGAAGCTAACTACAATATATTTCGTGGAACTACTTAAACTTCTAGTCATGACGCATGTCGAGCCACACTTGTTATTTGAAATAATAAGAACCCAATTCGTTTTCACAAGGACTTGAAAATGTGTGGTTGGATCAGACAATCAGTGTTCTAACCAAGTGAACTAGGATATAGTATGAAGATAATGTATTATTTTAAATATATTCAGACTACAAAATTATTATCAGTAATTTTCTGAAAAGAAGGAAAAGCTCCCGGCATTAGACTAATCGGTAATATTACAACAACTCACCATCTTACAAGTTGGTGGTGTCGAAATTATTAAATAAAATGCTATGTGATTAAGAACTCTGCTACTAGCTAAGATGGGAAATTTATGTGATATCTTTGAATTATAACTGTACTCGTATTTTGACGAAGGTGCCTCATAAATGTCTGGTCTTATGGGGAGAGGATGATGAAATAATTAGAAACAACCAAGCATTTGTGAGTTACTATAGAACGTTTAAATGCCATACCGGTCTCACCTGCATGATATATGCATACCATCATTATAATGTAGGATAATATTCTCCCCACCGGTAACCACACGATACTAGCCATTGAGATATGTGATGAACCTAATTATCTTTGTAACACCTGATAATAGATATAATAAAGCTGACCACTGACACATTGTGTCAGTGACAAGAGGAACGAGTGTTGGTAGCTGCTTACTACCCCACACCTTTTACATCATTGGCATGTAGTGTAATAGTTTTCTTGGGAGTAGTGCTATAAACAAGATGTATTGTGGATGATTTGCGGACGACTCGCATGGAGTGCCTTGCATCTGTGGGTTTCTTTGTCCTAGCGAAAGGCCACATTTGTATCGTACACAAAATCGTCCAAGAAAAATCGCGTGCAAGGCAGTTCCATTTTCTTGGTACGAATAGTCGAATATACACATGTATAGTGGCACCGTGACAACTAAGAAAAAGTAAAATAGTTTTCTCGTGAACTGTACTCACATGCACTAGCTAATCTCATGCATCGTGTAACAACTTGAGAAAATCATTTGTTAAAAACTTCCTCAAGCTCGCTTAGTCACAACTCATATATCACTTACTAGTACTCCCTCCGTTTCAAAATATAAGATATTTTAGCTTTGTGAACAAAGTATATCTAGACTCCTTTTAGTGTCTAGGTTCTCTCAAAATCTAGATGAACCTAGACACTAAAAGAGGTCTAGATACACTTCATTCACAAAACTAAAACATCTTATTTTTGAAACGGAGGGAGTACGATGCAAGCATCTAGTCAACTTAACATGCATGCAAGTTGTAGCCTTGTACGGTTGTACTTTACCTCGACATGCATCGGAGGTACAATAATTTGTACTATTAACCTGACCAAATCATGAATAGTTACTCACATACTAGATATGACATGACTGGTGCACTATTGACTGATGCATGGATTAGCTAAGCTGGCCTATGTTAGCTTCCACGCGCATGGCAGTGCAAGAAAGGCCAACACCATCTACAAGTTTGTCTTGTAAACCATAAGGGTTTGTCTTGTACTGCTTTCTCGGCCAAGGAAGATGCTTGCATCTGACACACCATGGCAGGCAAGACCCTTATAATTGCTGATTACTATTAGTGTACTTTGGTTGATGTCACATGGGTGAAGTCCATGTTCGCATCTCTAGATAAATCATGTGGTGGATACATGAAGGGCAGCTATCTCCCGTGGCAGCAAATCCACACTCTTGTAATGTATTGTTTCTGCGCAGAGATTGCACCAGGAACTCCACCATGCGGCACTAAGGCAGGTGCGGCAGTGTGGTCATCTTCCTCACGTCGAGAAGCCAAGGGAATCCACAACGCATGTGCTTGATTTCCTAGGAAGTGAGAATGTGGACAAGCCAGAGCAGACTTCGTCTACACAAGCGTATGCAATCTTTTTTTTTGGCATCAAACCATCTGCTCCGTTTTCAATTCTGAAATTATCAGCAGGGCCGATGATTATTGAATACACTTGTGTCACTAGTGGAAAAGAGGCCTTTGGTTGAGCCTGGAAATGGGCTTGAACCGGTGTTAAAGGGGGGCCTGTACCAGCGTGGCCCGTGCAACAAAAAGGAGCCCCCCTTTAACACCGGTTCGTGGCACGAACCGGTGTTAAAGGCCCCTGTACCAGTGGCCCGCGCAGCCCCCCCCCCCCCCCCCCTTTAACACCGGTTCGTGGCTTGAACCGGTGTTAAAGGGAGGGGGGCTATATAAGGCACCGCAGGCCACACCCCACTCTTCCATTTTTTCACTATCTCATTTTGGAGCCTAGCAAGAGGGTGTGAAGTGTGCTAGTTTGTGTTTTTTTCGTATGCACAAGAGGTGTTCGGTGAAATGCCCGAGAGCTCAAAATAAGTTTTCTCGTTGCTCTTTCCTTCTCGGTCGAGGTCGGCAACTATCCTTTCATGTGTCATTGATGTACTATATATATAAATGGTCATCTCCCTATTATTTTTTGATATATACTATATATTAATGCAGATGAACCGGCAATGGATGTACGGTGACCGCCGCACTTCCGAGAACATTACGGGCCTCCAAAATTTCATCGTTGTGGCTAATGCAAACCGTGGTCACAATGGTTTTATGTGTTGTCCGTGTGTTCACTGTCAGAACAAGAAAGACTACTCAAATCTGAGAACCATTCACGCCCACCTTCTTCGATCCGGTTTCATGCCCGGCTATAATTGTTGGACTAAGCACGGAGAAAAAGGGGTTGTGAAGGAAGACAACGAAGAAGAAGAGGATGATGACAACTATCATAATATGTATCTTGAATATGATGATACTGCAACGGGGGTAGATAATGAAGATCAAGAGGCAGCAGATGGGCCCGCTGATGACGATCTTGGTCGGGCCATTACTGATGCAAAGGAACAATGTGAAACTGAAAAGGAGAAGGAGCAGCTGGAGCAGATGTTAAAGGATCACAAAACATTGTTGTACCCAACTTGCGAAGATGGCCACAAAAAGCTAGGTACCACACTGGATTTGCTGCAATAGAAGGCAGAGAACGGTGTGACTGACAGCGCATTTTCAAAGTTGTTGGTAAAAATGAAGAATCTTCTTCCAAGAAATAATGAGTTGCCCGACAGTACATACCGAGCAAAGAAGGTTGTCTGCCCTCTAGGATTAGACGTGCAGAAGATACATGCCTGCATTAATGACTGCATCCTCTACCGCGGTGAGAAGTACGAGAATTTGGATGCATGCCTGGTATGTACTGCACTGCGGTATAAGATCAGACGAGACGATCCTGACGATGTTGAGGGCGAGGCCCCTAGGAAGAAGGTTCCTACCAAGGTTATGTGGTATGCTCCTATAATACCACGGTTAAAACGTCTCTTCAGAAATAAAGAGCATGCCAAGTTGTTGCGATGGCACATGGAAGACCGTAAGAAAGACGCGATGTTGAGACACCCCGCTGATGGGTCACAGTGGAGAAAAGTCGAGCGGGAGTACCCGGACTTCGCACGTGACGCAAGGAACTTAAGGTTTGGTCTAAGTACAGATGGCATGAATCCTTTTGGTGAGCAGAGCTGCAGTCACAGCACCTAGCCTGTGACTCTATGTATCTATAACCTTCCTCCTTGGTTGTGTATGAAGAGGAAGTTCATTATGATGCCAGTGCTCATCCAAGGCCCGAGGCAACCCGGCAACGACATTGATGTGTACCTAAGGCCATTAGTTGAAGAACTTTTACAGCTGTGGGCCAAACCAGGTGTACGTATGTGGGATGAGCACAAAGGGGAGCCATTTGACCTACGAGCATTGCTTTTCGTAACCATCAATGATTGGCCTGCTCTTAGTAACATTTCAGAGCAGACAAACAGGGGATACAATGCATGCACACACTGTTTAGATCAGACTGAAAGTGTATATTTGGATAAATGTAAGAAGGTTGTGTACCTAGGGTATCGTCAATTTCTTCCGAACCTGCATCCAGTAAGAAAGAAAGGCAAGCATTTCAAATGTCTGGCAAAACCCTGGAGGAAGCCTGTCCTCCGTACCGGTGAGGAGGTATTTGGTATGGTCAAGGACCTAGAAGTAATCTTCGGAAAAGGTCCTGGCAGTCTATCTGTTCCGAATGACGATGCCGGACACGCGCCCATGTGGAAGAAGCGATCTATATTTTGGGACCTACCCTATTGGAAAGTCTTAGAGGTCCGCTCTTCAATCGACGTGATGCACGTGACGAAGAATGTTTGCGTGAACCTGCTAGGCTTCCTAGGAGTGTATGGGAAGACAAAAGATACACCGGAAGCACGGCAGGACCAGCAACGTCTGAAAGACCCTGAAGAGCCTATGCATCCTGAGAACGAGAAGGGTAAACGATGCCACTTAACTCCTGCCAGCTATGCTCTTACTAAAGCAGAGAAGGAAATCTTTTTTGAATGCTTGAGCAATATCAAGGTCCCGTCTGGCTTCTCGTCGAATATAAAGGGAATAATAAATATGGCAGAGAAAAAATTCCAAAACCTGAAGTCTCATGACTGCCACGTGATTATGACACAATTGCTTCGATTGCATTGAGGGGGCTTCTACCTGAAAATGTTCGAGTACCCATTGTGAAGCTATGTGCATTCCTCAATGCAATATCTCAGAAGGTAATCGATCCAGAAAGCCTACCAGGGTTACAGACAGATGTGGCCTAATGTCTTGTCAGCTTTGAGTTGGTGTTCCCACCAATCCTTCTTCAATATTATGACGCATCTCCTGGTTCACCTAGTAGAAGAGATTGCCATTCTCGGTCCTGTATTTCTACACAATATGTTCCCCTTTGAGAGGTACATGGGAGTCTTAAAGAAATATGTTCATAACCGTGCTAGGCCAAAAGGAAGCATCTCCAAGGGCTATGTAACAGAGGAGGTCATTGAGTTCTGTGTTGATTTTATTCCCGACCTTAAGGCGATTGGTGTTCTAGAATCACGACATGAGGGGAGACTGCGTGGAAAAGGCACCCTAGGATGTAAAACAATGATATGTAGGGACGGGCATTCTCTCAATCAAGCACACTACACGGTTTTACAAAGATATATCTTGGTTGCCCCGTATATCAATGAACACAAGAATTTAATACGCCTCAAACACCCGGGGCAGTCTGATGAATGGATTATAAGTGAACACATGGCGAGTTTTGGCGGCTGGCTGCAAAGACTTCTCACGAATAACACCACTATTGGGGATCAGCTGTACTTGTTGGCCAGGACACCATCTTCGACTGTATGTACTTTCCAAGGGTACGAGATAAATGTGAATACATTTTACAGGATAGGCCAAGATAAAAAGAGCACCAACCAAAATAGTGGTGTCTGCTTCGATGCAGCAGAAGACAATGGGCAAAAGACCACGTATTATGGGTTTATAGAGGAGATATGGGAACTTGACTATGGACCTAATTTTAAGGTCCCCTTGTTTCGATGCAAATAGGTCAAGCTAACAGGAGCGGGGGTTGAGGTAGACAAGAAGTACGGAATGACAACGGTGATCTCAACAATCTTATAAAGGTAGACAAGAACTTAGACGAACCATTCGTCTTAGCCAATGATGTGGCTCAGGTTTTCTATGTGAAGGACATGTCTACCAAACCGGAAAAAAGAAAAAATAAGCAAACATATACATCACACGATGAGCCAAAGCGTCACATAGTTCTTTCAGGGAAAAGAAACATTGTGGGAGTGGAGGACAAGACAGACATGTCAGAAAATTATAATAAGTTTGATGAAATTCCGCCCTTCAGAGTGAAGACTGACCCAACCATCCTGTTAAACGGTGTTGATACTCCATGGTTACAGCCGACGCGATCATAAGATTGACTATATGTATTAATTGAGCCATTTTTGGCACACATATGTATCTCAACATGGAAATCAATATCATATTTCTTCTGTTAACAGTATATGTATTAAATGAGCCATTTTTCTTCCTTCTATTTCTTCCCTCCATTTTTCTTCCCGCCATTTTTCTTCCCGCCATTTTTTCCCGCAGAACTGCAGTCACAGCACCTGGCTCGTGACTCTATGTATCTACAACCTTTCTCCTTGGTTGTGCATGAAGCAGAAGTTCATTATGATGCTAGTGCTCATCCAAGGTCCAAAGCAACCCGGCAACGACATTGATGTGTACCTAAGGCCATTAGTTGATGAACTTCTACCATTGTGGGCCAAAAGATGGGGGGCCTTATCTGGGGGAGGCTTATCTGGGAGGGCCTTATCTGGGGGGTGGCTAACCTTTAGTACTGGTTGGTGGGTGCAACCAGGACTAGAGGTGGTTTTTGTGTCATCTAACAAAACTGTCGGTGGGATAAGGACGCGTGGGTAACCTTTAGTACCGGGTGGGGGCTCAAACCGGGACTAAAGCTGTCGGTAGGATAAGGACACGTGGGTGGACTACACTGCTCGATGTAGCGCACGACGCCCTGTCGGAGGAAGAAGACAAAGTAGAAGCAGCGCTGTGCCTATAAAAGGAGCATCGGTACGCCATGGCAAGCAACTCAACAAGCCAACATGGATGGAGAGTTTCATCCCCATGGATGGAGGAAAGGGTTGGGAAATCTCCCGTGGCGGAACTTCTCGAAGATGCCCTTGGTGCACGTGCCCTATGGCATCTTCGGAAGTTCCGCCTCGGAAAATATTTTCCTGCTAGCCCGTGAAAGACTACATCTCTGCCTCCCTGGGGTTAGAGGTATGGTGGAAGCCATGGGATAGAGTGGAGAGAGGCGGCATATATGAGTGTAGATGTGCTATGGCAACGACCAAGCCAAAATGGATGGAGAGTTTCATCCCCATGGATGGAGGAAAGGGTTTGGAAATCTCCCGTGGCGGAATTTCTCGAAGATGCCCTTGATGCACACGCCCTATGGCATCTTCGAAAGTTCCTCCTCGAAAAATATTTTCCTGCTAGCCCACGAAAGACTCCATCTCCACCTCCCTGGGGTTAGAGGTATGGTGAAAGCCATGGGATAGAGTGGAGAGAGGCGGCAAATATAAGTCTAGATGTGCTATGGCAACGACCAAGCCTAAACCCTAAACCCTAAAGGGGCTACCCTCGTACGGAGAAAGCTACAAGGGTAGACGATCCGAGGCCCCCGGTCTAGGGTTTCACCGGAGGAAGACCACCGGAGCGTTGGAATCACATGAAAATGGCAAAATGGCTTCCACCGTAGCACTAACCCCCAGGGAGGCGGAGGCGCTTTGCGCCTCGAACTACCCCTGCCCGCCGGGCTACTATGTCCCCGTCGGCTGGATGCTGAGCGCCGGAGGCGTGCCGGTTCCTCCTATCCCTCTAGGTGTGGCGCGCCGGATGGCCATCACGAACCACTACTACTTCGAGCTCACGCCGGAGCAGCGGAGGAATCCCAGATGGCATCCCGACTATTTCCCTACTTGGGAAGCCTTCTTCGTGGATCGGCGTGAGAGGGCGCTCGCCAGGCACGAGGAGGACGGCCCACCTCCTCCGAACTTCAACGAGGCCGGCCGTCGGCTATGGTGGCACGGTCGGACTCTCCAGAGCGTCATGGCCTATGACACTGCCGCCGACTCTAACCCCCGTCTGCGCTACCCTCAAGTCCAGCCCACGCGTACTCAGCCTTCAAGGTTAAATTACGGCGACCCCGACGACGACAGCGATGACGGCGGAGGCTAGTACGACGACTACAGTGGCGAGTATTACAGGTGTAGGCAGGAGCATGACTGAATCACTCCAACATTCCGAAACAAGTTCGGCCGATTGTTACTTAATCTGGCCATGTATCTTAATTTTCAGTTCTTTTATGTATCTTAATTTTCAGTCGTGCTTTATGTAACTTACTATTAGTTGCATTCTGTATTTTAATTCCAGTTCTATCTCCTTCACAATATGACCTATCTCATTCGAGGTTTCTTGGCTTTCCGGTCAAATGACCAATGTTATGGCTAGAATCAAGGCATAGTTTGTGATAATATGGCCATATTGTGCATACATGTGCATCATGGCATGGCAAACAATGTTGCAAGGGGAAGTTTTCCTTTTTATCGCACCAAAAAGGCATTTTCCATTTTCCGAGCATAAAAACGGACGGTTTTGTGAACCAACCACCAAATGGCTAATTCAAAAAACCACCACCATATTTTACAAAAATACTAGACCACCTTATATGGACAATGTACCAACAGGGGGATCTGAAACCTTTCCATCCACCTCTGGTGAAAAAGACAAATTCCTGCTGAATCGGTAGGAAGTGGGTCAGATATGAACTACAGGTACATGATACGATGCTCATGATTTTTTACAAAAATCATTTTTAGGTTCACAATATGCTATTTTATCAAAAATCCAATGCAAGTTGAGCGAGGCTTTGTCAGATTCAAGTGTATACAAAAGATGCGGCATTTAAATATCCAATCAATTCAAAAATGTTAATACAAAATAAAATATGATTTGGTCTAATAAAATATGGTTAGATTCCTTTTTAGATGCTTAATATTTCTTATGTTCAAAGTTTTAGGATTGGACAATTTATTTTTGTTTGAATTGAATAATCAATATTTATATGTAAGTGTTTTAATCATTTTGAAAATTTTCATCTAAAGTAAATATAAAATGTTTTTACATGAATTGATAGATATTATTTTTCTGAAAATTATGATATATTATTCATATTTTTCTGAGTTGAAATGAATAAGATATGAATTTTCTAAATTCATATCCTATTTTTTGAATTATCAAAGCCCCCGCCCCTTTAATGCATGAAATAAATGCCCCCCCTTTAACACCGGTTCCAGCCACGAACCGGTGTTAAAGGGGGGCGCATTTATTTCGTTTTTCGCGCGCACCCCCCCTTTAACACCGGTTCGTGGCTAGAACCGGTGTTAAAGGGGGGGTACGGGCGCGAAACGGATTCCCCCCCCACTTTAACACCGGTTCCAGCCGTGAACCAGTGTTAAAGGGGGGGTGGGGGCGCGAAACGAATTCCCCCCCCACTTTAACACCGGTTCCAGCCATGAACCGGTGTTAAAGGGGGGGTTATAACGCGCGCGCCACCCTTCCTTCTTCCCCAGCCCTACGAGCGCGCCGCCACCCGCAGTCATCCGCCGCCCCCGTCTTGCCGGAATACGCCCTCCTAGGCCGAGCTCGACTCCGCCGCCGCTCCTCCCCAGCCGACCTCCGCAAGGTGAGCCTCCCGTCCCTCTCTCCCCATCAGCTTCGGTTGGATTAATCCCGCCGCGCTCGCCGTCCCGGGCCCCGTTCCCCTCCTCCTCGTCGAGGACCTCCGCCTCGCGCCTCCCCTGGGCCTCGGTCTCTCTCCTCGCCGCTCTCTGCTGCAGCTCCGGCCGCCGTCGACCACCAAGCCCCCCGCCGTCCTGCTCGGTCCTGGCACCGCTGCCGCGCTCCTCCGGTAGCCTCCAATTGAGTTCCACCTCGCCCTCCCGCGTCGCCCCTGCATCGAACCAAGCGCGTCGCCACCGTCCGCCTCGGCGTCCGTGTCCTCTGCCCTCCTCGACGCGTCAAGGAGGCCCGCATCCGTGCCACGTCCTCCCTTGCAGCCTCGCCCTCTAGCCGCACACGTGCGGACTGACGCAGTCGAGCTTGTCCTCCCCACCAGGACCTTCTACGTACCGTGCGTTCGTGACCAGGCCACACCCTGTGCATCCTCGCTGGTCTACACACGCATGAGCGCGTCGGGTGTTGATCTTCTACCTGTGAACTCTTGAGACCGTGTCCCGCTACACACTGCAGTACTGTTTGTGTGGTGTGACCATGTGGTGGCGTTTTGGTGATGTATGTGGTGGGTGAAGAGAAGATGATGTTGTTGTGAACTCTCTGTCTACGCAAAGATATGTGCCATGATCCCTGGTGCAAATTGGGCTAGTTTTCGTCAAGACCCGGCACCGGTCCAAGATCGTCGATGTCGCTTGAAGCGGAACTCCAAGCACTCCTTCGTGGATGCGAGACTGACCAGGGCAAGTCCGATGAGTCCCCGATGCCAAACCAAGACCTTCTTCCCGGATGCGAGACCGTTCTCGTCGAACCCTGAGACCGCACCCCGGACCCCCGGAACCCAAGATCTTCCGAACCCAGATGTGTGCCCCTAAGCCCCTATTTTTATAATATGACATTATAAACTGTCGCATAATAAATTGTTCATGCATGCATACCTGTTTAGTTTAGTTAGTGATAGGTTTAGGGTTATTGTTATTAGGGCAATATATACTTAGTGATTTAGTTACTGTTTATGTTTTATGATTATTTATTGCTATTATTTAGTTATGCCGCGTCCATCTCGTCCGAGCCTACTGGACTCCGTCGGGGATGTCCGGGTCTGGGCTCCGCCGGGTTGGCACTGGGAGGTGCTACCTGTCGGGACTCGTACCTTGGTGAGGAATCCGGGTATCATCGTCGACCCGGAGCTTCTTTGGTGGCGTCCACGAGGTCCAGGAGCGGTGCAGAGGGAGCCAGCCCCCGAGGAGGTGGTACGTCGTCGTATCAGGGAGGAGGACGAGCATGTACGGCGATAGATGTATCTTTTGGAGACTAGGTTCTCCAATATCTGGCAGGTTGACGGATCTCACCCGAGCTATTCTCCGGTGATGGTTCCTCTTCTGTGGCTGCAGAGCTCCCGCAGCACAGAACGCGGTAGCCGCGTTCGCTAGTTTATCTTAATAATGTACTTTATCTTATACTTTATCCTATAATGCACCCGAGCTATTCTCTGGTAATGTATTAATAATGTACTTTATATTATACTTTATCCTATAATGCACCCAAGCTATTCTCTGGTGATGTATTCATAATGTACTTTATCTTATACTTTATCCTATAATACACCCGAGCTATTCTCCGGTGATGTATTAATAATGTACTTTATCTTATATTATTGTACTTTATCTTAATCACTAAGTACTATATCCGAGTTGTCGCGTATGAATCCAAGTCCACTTGAATGTTTACTCTCTTACTCTAGATAATATTATTGTTTTAGAAACTATGGATCCACTTAGTAGAAACCTTGAAGAAGAAGAAATAATGGAGAACATTATCGATGAGGACACCTCACAATATCTAGACTTGGAGGGACATGATGACAACTCAAGTAGTCATGGAGAAGATGAAGACTCCGGTGAACGCAATTTAGTGATTACAAAGTCCGGCGAGGTATATGCATTGATTAAGCCTCTGCTGACTTCCACCAACAATCTTCTTCTACATGTATTAATTAATGCTTCTTTCTTCTTTTAGCCCTCTGGATCGACCAGCCAGCAACCATCTTCTTCTACGAAAAAGAGCAAGCGAGGCGCGAGCCATCGGTTGAAAGATCGTGCAAAGTTCACGATCGAAGCAGTCCGTGTTGATGGCAGGCCGATGGAGCCCAAGAAGGCCGCAGACAAATTTGCACGCCAGGCTGGAGTTGTTAGGGACCAAATCCCAATCATAATTGAATATTGGAATAAGCCAAAGAAGGGCGACGGTACCTTTGTCGATGAAAGATCCAAAGAAATGCTTTGGAATTCGCTGTTGGTAAATTTCACCCTTCCGCCAGAGGAGGATGAAAACAAACCGGTTATAAAGGAAAAGGTCAAAGAGTGGACTCTAAAGAAGATGGCTGACGCATTCCGCAACTGGAAGACAAAATTGAACAAATTTGTCAAAGCTCGCGAGACTCCAGATTTCAAAGACGCATATTATGCGAAGATAAGACCTCACTGGCGCGAATTTGTGGCATACAAGGAAGGTGCTATAGCTACAAAGAGGTCAGAAACCAATACGCTAAATGCCCAGAAGAAGGAATATCACCAGAGGATAGGGTCAGGTGGCTACATATCTCAGAGGCCTAAGTCGGAGGAAGCTGAGAAGGCCCTGCGCGACAGAGGGATCACACCCCAGACACATGGGTGGGACCTACGTGCAAAGACTTGGTTCTACGGAATCGGGGCAAGGTTGGACCCAGAAACAGGATTGTGTATCTTCCCAACCCGCCTCCTTGCTAAACCCGTCACTGAACTCATCACGGCATACGAGGAAACAGCCGCCAGGACCTTCCATCCCGACAGAGAGAATGACCATCTCACACGCGCCATCGGTAAAAAAGAACACCCTGGACATGCACGAGGCACAGGGGGTATGACGTGGAAGGATGGGTTTGCCGAGTGGAGCGACTCTTACAGATGGCGCGGCAGAAAAGAAAAAGAGCGTACAGAGCGGATGACACAGATAGAACATGCACTTGTGGCGCTGAAGGCGCAAGTGAATGCACAAAAGAGCCATCAAGCTACCGGCCCATCTCAGCGGCACGAAGAGCCTGCATTGGAAGCTGCCGGCGGCCCAGACTCTGCGCGGAAAAGCAGCATGGCTTCCACAGAGAACGTGCAGCCCACGCTTGAAATGGCGGGTCCTCGATACCCCGTGGATGAGATCACGGAGAGCGAACACGCTAAGCTGCATGTGAGATTAATGGGCTTATCCATTAAGGTGGCTGTCGGCTATGCCTTACCTCCTGTAGCTGGTGGAACTTACCACTGCCGACCGATTCCAGATGGCTATGCTATTGTCGGGGTGGATGAGGTTGTGAAGGAATATGAGAAAGCACAGCTTGACCATGCTATAGGTGAAGGGGAAACTCAACTCAAATTTGCAGTGAAAACAACCATTCTTCGGAAGAAGGAACACATCGTGCTTCCAAATTGGAGGCCACTGGCACCCCCGCCGTCTCCGTAGCGTCAGCAGTCTGAGCCGCTTCAGCCATCTCCTGCGCGGCAGCCATCTCTGGCGCTTCAGCCATCTCCTCAGCGGCAGCCATCTTTGCACCTAGACGGGCCGAGCCAAAGGAGAAAATAGATCTGGCGGTGGTGGAGAAGTTTTACAAAAATCTTTTGAAACCTGAAACCCCACTTGTGCC
This sequence comes from Avena sativa, assembly GCA_916181665.1. Lineage (NCBI taxonomy): Eukaryota > Viridiplantae > Streptophyta > Magnoliopsida > Poales > Poaceae > Avena > Avena sativa. The sequence continues at coordinate 580,513,065 of OV702287.1, forward strand.
GGACTACGAGCGCCAGATTTTGAAGGCGGATGCAAGGCGCCGTAGGGAGACTGAAAGTAGCAGTCGTGCGACACCCCTGAAAACAGCTCCCATCCTCGGAGAGCAGGAAAACCAATCATGCGCCCCGCTCCAAGTGTTCGACACACGGGACGCTCCTCCCGTAAATGATTACGAGGCAGCGCTACAAAGAAAGGCCAATGAGATGGGGATGACTTACATTACATACTTGAACATCATGGGAGACAACTTGCCCAAATGCGATGCCAACCCCATACAGCCATGGAAGTATGGGAAGAATCTCGTCAAGAAAGAGGAGCTCAAGAATCTACCAACAAAGATGCGAAGATTGCACAAGTGGTACCTTGATTTCTGCAAGACGAGAAAGGAAGAATGGATCACGGCGCATATAAGAGATCAGATTTTCTTGTGCGGAGACGACGAGATCTCCTTCAACATTCAAGACTTGCATTTTCTCAATCAGAAGGAACTCGACAAAGCTGCCATCAGCCTTTATTGTGTGTAAGTACTATTTCTGTATTTTCTATCTCATCTCATTCACTTCATTAATTGCATGTATATATATATGCTCAACATATATGTATATACTATTATGCAGGAAAAAGGTTATGGAATGCATGAAAGGAGGACCTTTTGACATTGGGTTCGTTGACCCAAATAGAGTTCATGAAGAAGTGGTAAGAACCAAACCCGGGCAAACAGAAGATTTATTGCTAAGGTCTTTACTGAGACAACAAACCAAAAGGGAAATACTATTGCCTTACAACTTCTCGTGAGTACTGTTACCCTCTCTTGTACACATTCTGTTTCGGCTTACTCGATGTTAAGTGTAACTGATGATGAGTTATGCGTGCGTAGGTTCCACTTTATTCTGCTAGTCATTCAACCTGACTCAGGAAAAGTCCTTGTCATGGACTCGTTACGAAAAGAAAAGGAGCGATGGGCAGACTTTAGAGAGATGCTCCAGAGGTAATTTCAATTATATTATCGCACTAGATCGGCAACTTTCATGACAACAAGTAATTAATTACGCCTTTATCCATTTTCTTTGCCGGACAGGGTTTGGAAAAGGTTCACGGGCAGGGCCGTGGGTGAATGGTCAGAAGAACTAAAATTTGTAGACCAAAATATAAGTAATACTAGCTAGCTAGGTCTGCGTATCTCTTTGATTCTGCTTCCAATTCCATTATATCATGCTTTATTGATTATTATTTTGATTGAACTCTCTATTCTCGTAAAGTGCACGCATCAGGGACACGACAATAACTTATGTGGGTACTATGTTTGCGAGTTCATTCGCAACATGATATGTGCGACGGGCCAAGCCGCACTAGAACAACTTAGAGTAAGTAAACAAAGTACATAATATTATTTTATTACCATCAATTGTGTTGAGTTTTATTCTTATATATATATTGACCCCATTCTTCATATATATTTAGATCGAACGGATGCGGGACCACTCCTACCATTTGACCGCATACGAGCCATTCAAGAGGAATTGGCGGGGTTCATACTTGATGAGGTCGTCACGCCTGGCGGAGAACTCTTTAGATATCCACCAAAATGAACGTTGTATATATGCTTGAACGTGTTTGTCTTGTACTTGATGCTTCAACATTTATGGAGAATACCACACAATGACGATGTTGTGTATAATAATAGTTGCTTAATTATTCATGTACTCGTATGTACCGATGACGATGTATGTGTATATACCGCTCCCGATCGATTCCCCCTCCCCCCCTCCCCGTCCCCACCGCGCCGCAGAAATACGCCCAGAACGGGGCAGGAGCAGAACTCTGCCGCGGCAGAGATTTAGGCCGTTTTCCTGCCGCGGCAGAGAACCTTTAACACTGGTTCGTGTTACGAACCGGTGTTAAAGGGGGGGCCCTGAGCCCTGCGGCAGCCCCACGTGCGCCACCCTTTAACACCGGTTCGTATAAGAACCGGTGTTAAAGGGGGGCCCCTCTAACACCGAACCCTCAACAGCGGTTCTACAACCGCTGTTAGAGTGCCCTCCAAACCGGTGTTAGAGGGGGGTGTGCACTAGTGTGTGCTTACGCTCCGTTCCAAGCTGTTGGACATGGACGAAGCATCATAGATTGGACAATAGCAAGGTCTTTGCCGTGGAGATGGAGTATTTATCCTAGCCCAGTACTTGAAGAACAGAGCCCCAAATATTATCTGGCTTTAGCTCTTGTAATAATATGTATCGATTGATACAGTCATACTCTTACAAAAATACACAGTGGTTTTGATTGAACAAACTTTTTTTAGACCACTCCAGCGGACATCGACGGCGAGAACCCGCTACCGGAGATGTGAGTGTGTGATTGCTGCCTGAATTTGAATTCTTCCAATAATAACATCTCCTCAAATCCTACGATACTGTCCAAGTGTGGAGACGCGGCAACACACCCTATCTGCTCGAAGAGTGCTTTTTTCAATAAGGGGCACTTTATTCATCAAAAGTTTAAGTATTACACCCTGCCACTGCATAGATAGGAAGCACAAAGCTGACACCGTCCACATGTCCAAACAAGAAAGATGAAAAGGCGGATTACATATCAGAATGACAAATTGTACAACGACTAGGCTGCTGGAGGAGGGTCTATCCGTAGATTATGTTATCATCCATGTCGATCTGTCCCAAGAGTTACAAAGGATGTATTCAACTGAGACACGGTTAGGATGTGGAAGGTAGACGGAAAAAATTATGTCTTGTTCAAGTCTTTCATACCAGCGGCAGAGTTTCCGATGTCGTTTTCATAGCACCAGGAGATGTGGCCGCGTCTGATAATGTGGTGAAATAATCGGTAAATTGTTCCTAGAGATTGTGGTCTATGTGGTGTACTATTGTCCTACATAGTGTATTATTGTTGTTCGAAATTGCGGCAGCAGACATCATAGTACTATTTGCAGTTAAAAGAGGCTGCAGTTGGTGTAATTAGTGCAAAAGAATAAAAAAGTATAACCAAATTGAATTTCTGCTTGTTAATAACAACCAGAAAAATACTGACCCTTGGAAAAGTACCCAGGGTAACTACCGCGTGGAAATTATAGATGGGAAAATGTGAGAAAATTACTGCTAAAAAATATAAAATAATCCTAAAAATACTGATGCTAAAGAATATGAAATAACCCTACAAAAAATATTAATGGTGAACTAAGATCATACGATTATAAGAAGTTACCGCGGGTTAACTACCGATAGGAAATTATGGTTATAAAGTTATTTTTAGGAAATTACCTTCGAATAATCAAAAAATGAATCCAAAAAATATTAGCGTAGACATAGAATAACTACCGTTGCAAAAATGAAGCCAAGAAGTTGTGTGTGAAAATTAAGCGTCAAGTAGTTAGAAAAATAAGGTAAAAATACTACCGCAGACCGTACGCAACTAACACAGAAAAATTACGGCCTGAAAGGTATGCCGATAAATTATCGCCGAATAGTTAGAAAAGACGACGAATGTAAAAAAATATGGTTAGGGTATGTAAATTTTAGCTGGAATTTTTCTGTTAACAAATAGTCGAAGATGCTAGAACGAGAAAAAAACGTAGTACTACATTTCGTTTGATTACTGTTTGTAGTACTATGAGAGTTCAGGATGTTGTGCGACGTGGCAGCGCGCGATTAGCCAAAATTAGACGATAAATGTACATGTGTATGTGTTGACGATCAAAGAAAAATTGCCAAGATCAGCGAACTGTTCATCCGTTGATGAACAGTGCAACATGTGGCCGCCAAAGCCACACCCTTTAATATATAGTTATAGTTATACTAGAGGTTTAAACTTTTGATTAGATACGTTACATCGACCGCTGAGGGAAAAGCTACGCCTACGTTACATCCCTATTAGGACTTGTTTACTTCTCTCGTATTTACTAGTGTATTTGTGGGGAATGGAGGGGATTATTCCAATTCCCGAAAAATCCCCATAGTCCGTTTACTCCTCCGAGTTTGGTCAGGATAATTCCGGTATATCCACTGTAAATCCTTCTTTTTTTTTTAGATTGAAAACTTTTTTACATGGTAGAGTATTTTTAAAAAAGAGTATTTGCGAAGATTAGAAAGTATTAGATGAACGCCAAATCCACGTATATCCAATACTCTAGTGGATGAGAAGGGCCTTACGGAAAAGCTGAGACTTTGATGATCGATCAGCCTATCGTGATGAAATAGGCGACACAAACAAAACACTTAGATAGGCGACCTACTGCAGTGGCCTATTCTATTTGTTGCTCCATCACATCTGACATCCAGCTCATACATATTCTGTCCTCGATTGCCTTTGTCTCGGTCCTGAGGCATTAGGACATCACGTGAGTGGATGGATTCCTGTTATGTTTTCACGTGAGTCCACATGGGCAACTGCATTGTGTAACAAATGTAAGCCATGTGGATTCTATTTGTTATTGAGTGCCGTGTGATAAAACATGGAGACTATCAGGCGGGGAAAAGAAAGAAGGTGTTCCGTCCATCCTCGTTGGAGAGTCGACACGCATTGGCAGCTGGCTTCACAGGAGACCATAGATATGAGGACAGGGTACATCAAGTCAGCAGGATACAGGAACCGCACCAAAATCCAGGACCATCGAGATTGACAAGACTTGTGTTGTCCTGCATCTGCAAATCCTGTAGTTGCGTAAGTACGCAACAATTGCACTTCTACCTTTTGGAGCTACCTGCGCTTTCTGTCGATCGACCGAGCCATCCACGCCCAGCAGCCTAATAATTTCTACCCCAAATCTCAGACTTTGCTTTCAAATTTGGATTCGATTCATCCACGGATGCGTTCATGTCGTTTTTTATTTTTTTGACAAATCTGACCTCTAGGCAAGACTCAGTATTTTCTTTTGACAAATCTGAACTCTAGGCAAAACTCATTCCAAGTCTAAGCCCTTGACAAAACTATTTAGAAATCTGATTTCTCGGGTCGACGCCATTTAAAATGGAGACGACGTAGTGTAGGTCGTCGCCAACAAGGAGCAGCACGGAACATGTGATATGGCGCCGACCTCCTCAGTCTGCCCCCCCCCCCCCCACCCCCGCCCCCCCCCCACCCCCGCCCCCCCCCCCCCCAACTTCGGCTCAATTTAAAATCGCGCCAACCCTACCTTGTTGTGTTCGTGTCGCCTTTTTTCTGTATAGTCTCAAATTGATCATCTTCGGAATTAGTTTCAGGAACGGGTGTCAAAAAATACGTTCATGTCAGTCAGTATCTGTCAGTTTTTCGTGAACGATCTGTCCACAACACGGATGTTAGCCAAGCCGACCTACTTCCGTTGGTTAGTTCATAGAGTCGACGGTAGAACAATAAACACTATATACATGAGATGACAAGATGTCGGACATCGAGCTTTGAGACAACATCGATACGTCCGATCGACGCTTAGCGTCGTACTCCACTTGGATGACGACGGCACTCGCTAGCTAGTTCCCATTTGGAAAAGGCTGAAACATTTCGTGACCAATGAGCTTTTCGTGTTGGAGACTATACAGCAAAAAGGCGACACGAACACAACAAGCTAGGCCGACCTACTGCACTACGTACGGTACTCAAAAGGAGATGACAAGATGGCACACAGCTGGAGGGTACTGATCTACGCTCAGGATAGTGACATGCCGCATCTGTACGTCGTCAGGACTACGTAGCTTGCCAAGAATTTTCGAGCTACGCGTGCTTCCTGTCGATCGACCTGGCCATCCACGCCGCGGCATAGCACGACCGTGCATAGACGAGCAACGCCGAGGGGACTGTCGGTGTAGAAAGACCTTGGGCATACATAGAGCAGCGCAGAGTGTAGCCGTCGGCGTTTCCACCTGAGCATGCGGTACCTACGCCGAGGTTCATCCCCTCGGAATTGCCCCTTTCTCATTTTATTAAATCTTTGATATATATATAGGTAAAATAACCGGTGTACCTTGGTGTCCAGACACCATACGTGATACGTGTATTTTTGCTATAAATCACACATACCTGAGGGTATACGTACCTAAGTTATACATATCTAGGTATCACATACCTAAGATATGCATACCTAAGTTATATATATCTAACATATTACATAAGGTGTAAGTACGTAGCATACGTGTATATATATGTAACTTAGGTATGTGATACCTTAGGTATATATAAGGATAGGTATATCTTAGGTATATAAACTTTAGGTATGTAAAATTTAGGTACGTATACCCTGGGTATGTACAAAATACAGGTATGGTGCCCGGGCACCATGGTGTCCTATATGAGTGTAACTGGTGACACCATACGTGATACGCGTATTTTTGCTATGAATCACACATATCTATCTATCTATCTATATATATATATATATATATATATATAACATATTCATACTACACACGGGTGTAGTTACACCCACGTTTGTTTCACACTATCTAGACAGTATCTATCATACCGGAGGGTATGTACGCATAGTATAAAGTATATAATACTAATTAGGTAGTATACATATTACTTTTTTTAGTATGTATGGTTTTTCATATACTTCTTTTTTATATACAAATTTGAAGTTATTTTGAATATATAGTGCAAACTATGGGTTAAGCTGTAATTTTTTCGCGTAGCTTGATTGAATGTATCTTAAATATAGTATATAAACATACTCCAACTCATGAAGTATCATATATACTTTCGTATGGAGTATATTAGACATGGATGTAACTACACCCAGGAGTAAGAATGATTTATTTCCTATATATGTAGGCTTTGGTCCGTTGGATATAGAGATCACATGCAATGCTCATTTAGATGCTAGTGGCTGGCTCTTGAAAAGGGATAACGGTGTGTGTATCATTCCGTGTTTGTGCATGCATGCAATGGCTAGGATTTTGGACAAACCCTAACTTTTTAGCGCGCTCTTTGGCTAAGAAATTTTTAACATCTAAAATGGAAAGTAGTGAGAACAAGGCTTATAAGAGTTTTGCATGCAAAAACTTCATACTAAGTGCTTGTGCTAGTATGCAAACCTTAACTTCATTGACCGCATGCAAAATTGAAACAAAACAAGCGTTGTTTGAGTTAGGGTTATGCATGCACCTCACGTTGAGCATCAAAAACAATAGTTGTTTGAGTTAGGATTACGCATGCACCTCACGTTCGGCATAAAAACAATAATTGTTTTCCTTAGGGTTCCGGGGGACACTAGATGCGAAAGACAAACAACCGTTGTTTTGATTTGGATGGCTGCACTCCATGTATAGCCACAAGATTTTGTGCACGAGTATAACGCCGATTTGTTATGTCTGAACATTCTAACAAAGTAGCTAGAAATTGTAGCGTGAACATTCTAACAAAGTAGCTAGAAATTGTAGCGTGAATATTAGAAAGGAGATTGTTCTTTAAACAAAAAAATTGAGATTTGTCTATTTTTTATTTGCTCATTCGGAATAGGTGTAGTGAAATAAATATGCGGTCTTTTTTGGTATAATTTCGTTTTTTGATCTGTTGAGACGATAAAAGAAATTCCGAACAACGGTGGCAAATTGTGATGGAACGAGGTTTTCACGTAAGTGGATAATAGAGTGCCGAAAAATGCAAAACTTCGATTATAACATATAGTTTTTCCAGTAATTCGGTGCTAATTCAAAACTTTAAATTTTATATGTTGGAATGAAAATACTGAAAAACAGTAAAACTAGTCGTCCAATTCTTCAACAAATTGTGGCGAGAGGCTTCCTGAATTATTCTTAAGGTGTAGTATGTCGAATAGCAAGTCCGCCGATGTTGGGCAATCCTTAGATGGCTGAAAGTAAGCATTTAAAAAAAGAAAACACGACTAGTAATTACTTTTCATATTGACAATCATATTATGGGAGATGGTAGACACAAATGTCTTTCACTGAGCGGCTCTTGCGACCGACCCATGAGTCGTTGCTGCTGCTCCTACTCGCTATACATGCAATAAAACCACGTCAAACAAAAATGCATAAGTTGGTGTGGAGTGAGTAAGAAAGGCATACAAAAATTGCCTGTGATTAGGGAAAACAATGATACATATCAAAAAAAAGTTTGCCGACGGCAGCGGCGTGTACGACGACGGATGAAGTAGAACAAAGAAAGCAATCGCCGATTCCACCTTGTTTATCCAATGAGCAAGAAAATTTGATGAAAGAATGAATAAGTGAGGCTATGGCCAACAGCTCGTAAAACAATAGATAAAATGAAAAAAAAAGTTGTGGTGTACATGCAATAGCTAGTGCCCTCGTTTAGGGTTTTTGCTACTATACCTAAAGCAACGAAAACACATAGCATAATCTGAGAAGCTTAGTTTGATTAGGGTTTTTACATGTCTTTATCTATGGTACATTGGGTTTTGCGCTACAAAAGGAATAAGGCTTAATTCGGTTAGGGTTTTGTGCATGCAGTACATTAGGGTTTGCATGCAGTCAAATGAATATAATCTGAGAAGCTTAGTTTGACTAGGTTTTTTGCATGCCATGGTACGTACAATAATAGAGTTTGCATTGAAAATGGCCAGCTAGTCAACTAAGGTTTCACTTCTCCATTAACTAACGGCGTTAATAGCCTCATATGAGGATCCACCGTTTTGGGTATGGAAATGTGTGCTCTCTATATCAAAAGGGGAGAGAATCAACGGTGGATAGGCTATGCGCAGCTATGTCTATGTGTAGCTGGCTATTTTGCATATATATATATAGAAACCCTATTCAGCACCAGGTGCAGAATAGTTATTTTGCACCCCATATATTTTTATGTTCTCACATTTAGAACTTTAATATTTTGTATACTAATAATTATGTTCATATTCATCAGAAACACAAAAAAATTAACATAAAAATACAATTTATGAGTCATTTTAGTGTCTTAATTATCTTGTGTTCTTTTTGACTTCCGATGTAAGAGATAATTTACGTGACGTAAAAATCATATACATTTTGAAAGATAGAGGGTGGATGTAGAATAACTATTTTTAGTTGCACCTATGGGCCTTGGGTGTGCATTTGATTTTTTGGTTGCATAATATTTTTAGTTTCTAGTAATAGATGACATATGTAGAACGTAGAACGAGCTACAGGAATAGACCGTTGGGGTCCATAGCGATGTTTCGATGGAGAAAGGCCCATAGGTGCAATTCATAGATCCCGGGTGCGAGCATATTGTGCATACGGTAACACTTACAAACGTGTTGGATGTGTAGGAGACAACTCCCGCTATAGGTCAAACAGAGGGGCACCGGTGGAATCTTGTCCCCATACTTGGTTTGCCATGTAGATGTGACCTGAACAAACCTAAACTAACAAAAAATTACATTGGTCAACTCTCGTACGTAGAAAGGTAGGATGATAGACCAACGGGGCCCACAGACTAGTGTTTTGCTGGAAAAAGACCGCCAGGGCGCCGGAATCACATGAAAACTTACAAGTGGACCCGGAATACATGTACATGTGTCGTGGAAGGTCCATAGGTGCAATTCCTAGCTCTAGGTGCGAGCCGGTTCACGTGCTTGCGATAACATTTAGAAAAGTGCTGGACGTGTAGGAGGAAACTCCCGCTATGGGTCAACACAGGGTTACCGGTGGAATCTTGGTCCCAACCTTGTTTTTTCGTGTAGATGTGACCTGAAAAAACCTAAACCAATAAAAAATTACATTGATAAACCCTTATATGAAGAAATGTAGGGGTAGATCTGCGGTGCCCATGGAATAGGGTTTTGCTGGAAAAAGACTATCGGATCACTGGAATCACACGAAATATTGCAGGTTGCGCTAGTATCCAAGTACAAGTGTGGTTGAAGATTCACAGGTGCAATTGCTAGCTCCTCGGTGCGATCATGTTCACGTGCATGCGGTACATTTAGAAAAATGCTCGACATGTAGGAGAAAACTTCCGCTACCCTGGTAAAACAATATCTAGGAAAAGTAAGGTGTCATTGGCTATCGGTAGAATATTGGTGCCAACCTTGGGTTTCCATGTAGATGTGACCTGAACAAACCTAAACCAACAAAAAGTACATTGGTTAACCCTTATATGGAGAAAGGTAAGGGGGTAGATATGTGGGGCCCACATACTAGAGTTTCGCTAGAAAAAGGTTGTCGGAGCGTCGTGATCACACGAAAACTTGCAAGTTGCCCTAGCATACATGTCAAGTGTGGTGGAATATCCATAGGTGCAATTCGTAGCTCCCGGGTGCGAGTATGTTCACGTGCATGCGATAACACTTAGAAAAGTACTAGACGTGTAAGAGGAAACTCCCGCTACGGGTCAAATTGAGGGCTACTGGTGAATCATAACGGTGGTGTTTACTGTACTTTGGACGCCACTACTAAAGTGGACCCACATGTGTAACCGGGCCAAATTTAGGTGTGGTATTGGGAAGTTTTAAACACCACCAATGCCTGCATTTCTAGTGGCATTCACGCGAAAGAAACACCATGTTACCCTGCTATAGATCAAGTCGAAAACTTCCCCGCCTCCTGACCCGCATATTCCCCACCCAATTCACTCCCTGTGGCTCTTCCCCGACCTCCCACTCCCTCTTCCCAATCGCGTCGCTCGACGCCGCCGCACCCCGGATTTTGTCGTTGGCGTAGCATCTTATCGACACAACCTATACCAACGGCTTTACCCTCGACATAGGACAGATGGGCCCCGTATAGACGGTTAACAGCCGTTTGCCGTTGGCCTAGTTTTATTAAAAAATCAAATAATTTCCTGAATTTTTTTGAATTGTTTGACTAGTTAATTCTACAATGAACATTTTTAACTATAAGCATGCTTAATCTCTATTCAAATTGCACTGGTGGTCAAACTTACTGGTATGTCACCAATACTCACACTACTCCAGCCTCAACACACTTAACTTCTCCATTCCTTCCGGATGAGTTTCCAAGAAAAAAATTATATCTTGTTGATAATACAATCTTATAAATCCTATTAACCCTTGGATTATGATGTCACACCTCTTTATTTTTATGAATTCCAATCAAATACTTACGTAAACCACGATCAATAAGTACTAATAATTTTGAATTCAAATAACAGTAACAATATTTTACTTTTTTCTTTTTCTATTTAATATGGCATAATTAATATTTTTAAATCCTTAAATTGGAATTTGAAAAATATTATGTCTAAATCCATCAGAAAAATGAGAAGAATCCAAATATAACATCCATAGCATATTGTGAACCTAAAACTAATTTTTTCAAATTATCATGAGCATTAAATCATATACCTGTAGTTCAAATCTGATGGACTTCCTACCGATTCTGCATGAACTTATATTTTTAACAAGGAATGGCGGAAAGGTTTAAGATACCCGCTTGAGACATTTTCCATAGAAGCTGGTCTAGTAGTTTTGAAAAATGGGGCTGTACCATTATGAATATATCATTTAGTGGTCGCTTTACAAAACATCCCTTTTTGGCACCGGAAAATGGAAAAATGGCTTTTTGGTGCGACAAAAATGAAATAATCCCAAACCATGCCGCGATAATAACAATAACATTGATTGTTTGGCCTGAAAGACATGAAACCTCGAACATGATAACTCATTTCCGAGAAGATTTTTTTTGATATATTTGTAATATTCCAAGTTTCCTATTTTTCTTGCAACTATGTCACATAATATGACACCACATGAAGGTTTTCCATCGTTTGAATCTTTTTTGAATTTCTTATGCCATTTCAAACTATGGTCAAAACGGCGGGCATGAAAATTATTAGCTCGGGACTAAGCCTCGCTAAAATCCTCCTCGAAACGGGCATGCGCCTAGCCATATTAATATAGCAACCATGATTGAGATTGCTGCTCGGCCTGACAGCACAACGCCCAAAGAAAACAGAGGAGAAAAGAAAAATAAAAGGAAAACAAAAAAGAAGAGAAAACAAAGACGGCAATAATGGCTTGACGAAAACGAGGATGACCCGCAACCGCTGCGCCCTCCGAAGAATTCCCACCACGCTCCTAGGGCTCCGAATCGTCGCGTACCAAGCGACACCTCTAAGAAGGAAAGCGACGACAGCGATGCTGCTGCTCGGATTGGTCCTAGGGTTTCCCCCGATACGTTACGGGAGGTGGGGAAGAGATACACCCGATGCCCTTCAGGAAGGATGACGACACCCGCAGGCATCGTCACATCGGTGTGAAGACAACAAGGATTTCTCCCGACCCTTCAAAAAACCACGTTCTTGGATGCTTCGAATTGCTCCACCCATCTCACCACCCACCAGAATATGCTCGCAGGGTTTCGCCGTCACCACCGTCATCTCACCATGACCCATAATGTGAGGCAGGTACAACCGAGAAGAGGCGACCTTGGCGGGGGCGATAGCCGACCAGATGTAGCACTACAGGATTTCCAGTCGTTGCCGTGTGCCAGGAACACACGGCAAAATACAGAATCCTCTAGGCAAAGCCTTTGCCGTGAGCCGCCACACGGCAAAGAAATGATGGCAACGCGTGTAATGACAAAGCCTCTTTGCCATGCGCACTCCCGTATACGGCAACGGTCATCGACACACGGCAAAGAAAAATAGATAACGAGGAGCAGGACAGAGCAACGGCGTCAGTAGCCTTTGCCGTGCATGTTGGCATTGTCGTATGTAGTTCTTTTCCGTGCGCTGTCCTTTGCCGTGCGCATGTTCCAGGAACAACACACGGCAAAATGACTTTGCCATGCGCACTTCTTTGCCTTGCGTCCTAACGTTGCCGTGTGCACTTCTTTGCCGTGGTCTGTAGACTGTGCCGTGTGCTCCCTTTGCCGTGTGCATGTGCTAGGAACACATGGCAAAACACCTAGAGCCACCACCCCGGCGTGCCAGTAGCTACAGGCTCCTGCCAGGTGTTGCCTTTGCCGTGTGTATGCTCACAACAAAGTGATCAAATTTCCATACACACGGCAAAGGCCCTATTGCAATTTTTTGGTTTCTTTTATCTACATTCCCTGTATTTGCAAATTTTAAATACAAATATATATAAGGACAACATTTGTGGCACCACAACAACATATATGCATGCATATAACCAAAGTTTTGCACAAATACATCAAACACACCACAAATAGATCCACATATTCACAAAGAGTTCACAAGTTGATCTAGCAATATTACAAGTTCACCAAGCTACCTTACAAGATCATGTAGCTCCAACCACAAGTACTCACTCCATAGGAACATGTAGTCAACATGTAGGCCACAAACGGTGAAGATCAACCTCCGGAGTGATTCTTCCTACAAAATCGAAAGCAAATACATGAGATTCACAAGCCACACTACATATGAATATGTATGATATGAAATTGTACAAGTTTAGGATAAGTTCTCTAAATTATGACAATTCGAGTAAATTCAAGGAATAAGGATCATGATCAAATGAGAAACTTAGAAACCTCTACAGGTGGCTCACATGATAGTAAATTCAATATACAAGTTATAAGATCTACTTCTATTGAAAAGTTCATGTTTTCCTCTATGGATATGTTTCTCTATGGCTAAGTTTGACTAAGTTTTCTCTATGGATAAGTTTGGCTAGGTGACATGGCATGGCTCAATAATCTACAAGTCTCGTGGCATGACTACATTTGAACAAGTGACAAAATTAGGAGAACTAATCTTGATCATAGCTAACCATTGATACCTTCGATCCGGATTATGGATGTAGTATAGCTTATTTTTCCCTAGTAAACCTAGGTTTATCGAATCCTCGGGAAGCAGATGCGTAGTGAAGTTACTCTAATGGACCTTCGGGAGTTTTAGAATTCCTTTTGTGTTTTTACCAGACCAAGAGTTTGCATCTTTTTGTTGTTGTCGATGATGGAGAGAGAGGCCCTAGGGCGTTCGGTTTCACCTGTAGCTATGCAAAACATCTGATGAGAATAAAGGATAGAAATAAAGTATGCATGTAATTGTTAGAGCAATATAAATTATATGTGGGCAGTGCATCTATAATTTCTATTGCCTCCGCAACCGCTTATAGCAATAACCTACTAGTCTCATCCATTGGAGAAAGAGAACTAATGATATGCATAGTGACATCACCGTTAATCCCAAGTAAATCCGTCACATACAACCATACTACCCCTTCTATCACTGGGTTTCCCAACCTGCAGATTAGTCATTACTCATACTCCCTATACCTGGCTTAATCCTCGGGGTCTTGGATACTTGACAAGTCTTTAGATTGAGGAAAGAGGGGATACAATAATCATCATGTCATACAAACTAATACATGATCGCATCTATGATAAATAACATGCATAAAAGCGACATGGCTAGGTTGAAGCCCTTAGTCCAAGGAGAATTACTCACACATAGAGATGAGATCAACTATCACAAATAATGTAATGGGAATCATAAGATTGATAGCAAATAGTCTCACAATGTCGCAAATCGAAGATGAGATCTACTATTACAAGTGGTGGAATATGGCTATGGTGGTGGAGAAGGGATTTGGAGATTAGATCTAAGTCTATTCTTCCGGCGGCTCTTCAGCGTGGTGGATGGAGATCTGGAGGCGGCTGATGATCTGGGGCAGGGACTCTCGAGGCCCTTTTCTCGTTGCAAGAGGCTTCTTTATATAGGGGTTCCTTCACGAAAGTTGTTCTGTTTGACCTAGCGGTGTTGTTGGCAACTATACGACCGGAACTATACGGCAGAAATTTTATTTCGGTCGTATAGTTGGTCATTAAAGTGTCTGTCGCCGACCCACGACTCCTGGTTTCTTCTGGTTGTTGGACATCTCGTAACTTTGACTTTAATGTAGTGATTCCCATCATCAAACATCATTATTTGTGCAGGAAAAAAATAGAAAGAAAGGATTGCATACCGCTTTGAATATTAGGCATTAGTGGCAGGGTTTAGAGAGACATTTCATCAAAAATATGAATAATATCTAGTTTAAATGTGGACATAGATGGCTATATTTCAGAGCCATCAACCTCCCCAAGATTAAACTTGATCGTCCTCGAGCAAGAAAAGCAAAATCAAAAAGGAACTCAACATTTAAACTGAAATAACGAGATGATGATCTTACTCATGTTTGGTAGTCTCATGTTTCCTCCACTTCATAAATCAAAAAAACTTCAGCATAGATAGAGTAATGGCAAGCATATCATACGGGTTTTATGCATCCTTATAGTGCAGCAAAATTATTGTTAACATGTATGATTCAAATGAGTAAACTTTATTCTATGTCATGTAATCAACTCATAGGCTTGCCTTTGAGCAATAAAGTATAATCATGTAAATTGAGAGTGTGAGAGTTGTCATGAAAATCATATACACTAGAGTATCTCAATTCTCCCACATCAATAAATCAAGACTTTTCAAGCACTACTTTTCTATTCATTGTCCTTCAATAATTTCAGTCCTTGAGTAATTGAGAGCATGCCAAAAACTATATTAGTTTATCAGGTTGTGATAGACACTCGTGGCATCACTAAGGTTTTTATTACTTTTGCATAATGATTACTCATAATAGCCAGAGGAGTGATTCCATCATGAACATAGCTACCCGAGAGTGCTAAGAATCTTAACCACTATAGCATTGCTGCTACATGTGTTTAATCAACTCATAGCCGAAATCTAGGAGTTTCCTCCATGAAGATCGTTCGTAGGCTACCGGAGTTGTTGGCATCCCATGAAGTTGACACGCATAAAGCTATATCATTGTTATTATTAACAAGTCAAACTTTGTCATGCTCACAAAAACCGCTAAACATTAATTCTATTGAACAAATCTTTTTAAAGAGATCTATCAAGTCAATCAAAAATTTCACTGGCGTTGAGTGTCTCTAGAAATAAGCCTTAAAGACTAAGCACTGCAACACCCAGCCTTCAATTGTGAGACTTTTTCTTATTACAATTGTTTAGCAATTTTTAGGCAAGACTCGGTTAACTACGAGAGCTGGAACAAAATGTACCCAACTAAATACCCATGCAAACCAAAATCTTACTACAATACAAAGACTCACTCCACCAATATAACATCTCAACATTTACTACTAACTAGCATGGGTTTCTGAAACTTCAAAAGTGGGGAGCCATAAGGCATACCTCTCATGTTTGGTTCCACTTCTCTCTTCCTTTTTATTTGCTTCTTGGAAAATCAAAGTCGATCACTCTCCTGCAAATATATGGGAACCTCAAGACAGAAACAAAATAAAGAAAAATGGAGAAATATTTTTGTTTTTTTAAGAAATAAAATTTAAAGAATATAAAATTCGTGGCAAAGCACAGCTAGAAAATCCCGAATGCAAATACAAAGAACTAAAAATAAAGTGTTGGGGAAACCAACACGAGTGCTTATAAACTCGAATTAAAAACACAACCTCGAAATAAATAAGAGAAAATGAATGCCAAATAAATATACATGAGGAAAACTTCCCCAAGCTTAGGCTTTTGCAAGCCCTTCAAATCACTGTGATGGTGGGAAAAAGTCGTTACTCCAGTTCGCAAATTGAGTTGATAACTTACTAGTTGTTCTTCGGAGGTTCAAAGAGAGGCTATGCAACCTCTCCATAGTCCCTCCAAGTTGTTGGAAGTCTTGGTTTGTAGCGAACCGGGTTTGTGGCTGCTCCTCTTGATAAGGAACTTCTTGCCCCTCTTCTTGGTCCTCATCCTACTCCGAAATCTCCTCCTCGGGTTGGTGTTGCTCAACCTGCAAGTCATATAGCAAACATCCTTCCTCGATAAAGAAAAGACCATTAGGCATAGGAGCGGGGTAAAGACGCCCAGCTCCAGCAATATGCAGGTAATAAACACCACCTCTCCTAGTGAGCATTCCACATGCCTTTAAAGTAGAGAAACCAACACGTCACTCAACTAGCATAGGTTGCAACTCACCTAGGTCGATGCCTAGGGCAGTGACAAGCATGGTGATGACGCCTCCACCTGTATTTGGTCCTTGGATTTGGGAGGATTGGTGCTCTAGGTAGCGCACAAAGATGGCACCCAAGTTGAGTGACAAGTCGCAGTTGGTGCAAGAAGCCTTTGAGAGGACTAAGATATCCTCCTCATTGAGTCTTGGGAACTCATTTCTTGCATGCAAGGTGTTAGCAATAACATAGAACAAATAGCAAATTGCATGATGTTGAATATTCTTCCCCTTGCTCACTCTAGTAGTGAAACTTATTCCATTGTAATATTGTGCAGGGGAAGGGTCTAAGCCAGCAAATTGCATTAACATCATTGTTTGGTAAATTAAAACATGTGCACCATTCATCTAGTGTTAAAGTGTAGTTGTTGTTCATAAGTCGGAAATAAATCATGTCATCTCATTGCCATAGTTTAACGGTGCTTTCCAACGAACTTAGGAATTTAATAGTTAAGCGGCGATAACTAGGCACATCATTGTACACAAAGTTTTGCAGGCCAGCTCTATTGCAAAGTAAATTGAAGTCGTCAGAAATACCGAGTTGGTTCAACATAATGGGGAAAGCCCACTTGATGGCCCCCACTTCGTGGTTCTTGATCTTTTTAAAGCGATCACGTTGGAGCTCATTCTTGAACTGTATCCCCATGTGTTCTTGAGTGACAGCCCGAGGAGCGCTAGCGGCGGCACGAGCACGAGTTTGGCTCCTTGTGTTTATCATCTAAAACATTGAAGAAAGACAAAAATAAAACTTTTTGATCCAACAATAGTAAGTATGACATATTCCTCATCATAGGAAACTAAAGAATCTCCTCAAAATAATAATCTAGGCAAGAGAATCATGGCAATTAGTTCATAGTAGGTCTTACCCTAGATTGATAATGACAATAGATCAAAGATGAATTTACAAAAAGTAATTGGAGGATCAGAGGAGAAACATACCGTAGATCACTTGTGTGCGAGGAAATCAAATGAAATTGAGTAGAGATGAAGATATCTTGAGGTTTTGAGAAGGTTTAGAGGTTGAAGGGAGAAAAAGGATTGAAATTTTGCGGTTGGAGGTACCTTCCCATGCGATTTTTTGGTCAGACGCAACCATACGGTTGGAACTATACGGCCGGACCAATGCATTCCTGCCATATAGTTGGCCTATTGTCAAAATTTTAGGGTTTCCACCCGACGGCGTGGATATACGACCGGAACTATATGGCCAGAACAATATGTTCCCTCCGTATAGTTGGTCGTCAAACCGTCTGTACCTGGGAAAAGAAATTGTACAAAGGCATCGATATCTATATGACCAGAATTTTTATTCTCGCCGTATAGTTGGTCGTTAAACCGTCAGTATATAGAAAAGAAATTATACAAAAGCACCGATATCTATACGACCAGAGCTATATAGCCGGAATTTTTATTCTCTCCGTATAGTTGGTCGTTAAACTATTAGTACATATGAAAGAAAAATTGTCGATGACAAAGATATCTATACGACCTGAACTATATGGCCGAAACTTTTATTCCCGCCGTATAGTTGGTCGTTAAACCTTCTGTATGCATCAAAAAAATTCTGTTTCTTCGAAAATTATTTCTTATCCTGTAACTTAGTGATATACCTTGTTTTTGACAGAAAATTGATAGTAAATATTGTTGACCAACAACAACATTAATAAAACAGGATTTTTAGTACTATGGAGCTTCTTCTCCTCATTTGGAGTTTTGTAGCACTCTTTATTAAACATAAAATAAAACTGAAAAAACTTTACTCAAACCTTTATTTCACATGGGTTGCCTCCCATGAAGCGCTCTTTTATGGTCAATAGTTTGACCTCAATGTTGCTCACTTAGGCCAGATGAGTGGAACACCCACTCCAAACTAGTTGGCCTTCAAAGTGATGGCCTCCTTTTCATCGTGCTAGGCTTTCTTCTTCCTGGGGAAATGAATAACAAAAGGATCCCGTGAAGGCAATTGAACCTTCATGTTCCCTTCACATAGATTAATCAAAGCCTTAATAGTTCTTAAGAAAGGACGACCTAATATAATAGGACCAGTAGCATCTTTAGGCATGTGAACAATAACAAAGTCAATAAGAGAAGGACAACCTTTAATGTATACTAAAGTATTCTCCTTAATTCCCACAGCTTGTTTATAGGTAGAATCTGCTAGATGCAATTTTAACTCAGTGATCACAAAAGATCCAAGATTTAACTTGTTAAAAAGACTCTTTAGAATTGTTGACATGCTTGCACCTAGATCACAAAGTGCAGCTATCTCATTGGTCCCAATTTTAATCTTAATAGTAGGCTCAAATATATCATCAAGCTTCATTGGTAATTTGTCAGCAATTTGCTTATATTCTTCCTCGAGCTCACGTACCTTTATTGCTACCTAATTAACGAAGTACAGGTACATAGCTTCCTCATTATCTTCACTTACTGGAATCTTAATGTTGATCCTTTTTACGAGATCTTCAACAGTATAACTTGGTGAAGGAGAATTACTATAATCAAGTTCTTCAGGTTCCTCCCTTTGGATTCTCATTATCTTGAGATCTTCAACATGATTGGGCTCAGCTTTACCTGCAAATTTAGCTGGAATAAGAGTTTGACTATTGGTTATCTTACCTAGCTGTGCCTCAATGATCCTCGTTCTTTCTTGGAGGGCCTGCAAATCATTTATCAAACTTACATCTTGGTTAGATAATTTACCAAGCATAGCATCATGGTTCTCTGTTATTTTAACAAGAATATTTTTTTGTTCATTTTGTGAGTCTATAAAAGACTTAAGTTTTTCTCGAAGACTGCCATTACTAGTTCCCATATTATTATTAGATTTACCTACAGGATTAGAATAGTTCTTCTGAAAAATAGGTGACATGGGTATACCCTACAGGTACTCGAGCTTGGTATATACGGCCTAAATACAGCGGAAGCCCACGATGTCGCCAAGGCCCAAATAGAGAACTCGAGTAACCTACGGACTCTCGATTGCTTTAGGAACAAGAAGAAGCTAAAGATAGAAAGTTCAAAGGGAAAAAACCTAACCTATAACCGACTCGACCTGCTACCCGAGACCTAGCCTATCTATATAAAGGCTATGAGGGGGCGGCGAGGAGCACACACGCAACCCTAGTTTCCACAACCCTCGCCAGATTGCATTTGCGCACCATTGTAATCTTCGATTCCTCTGTTAATTCCACGAGCAGACAAGCAGGAGTAGGGACCTCTACGAGGCCTGAACCTGGGTAAATCTTCGATTCCCTTGTGTGCTTGTTTGCTAGCCGATTGATGCTTCCAGCGCTCCCTCCTTCTCCAAAACTCAAGTCCATAACAATGGGCATTGATGAGTTAAACCCTCGTCAATAGGAGAATAATTTTTCTTTCAAACAGGGTTATAATCATTATGAGCTATGAAGTCTATTTCTTCAATATTTGTTTTAGGGATAGCTCTTACCTGGGGTTCCTTGCGTTTTACGGCTAGTATGAGCTCATCCAACTTAGCATTGAGTTCTTCATTTTCTTGTGGTGAGACGGAGTTCACCTTCTTCATGTTTGATCTATCCACATGCCATTGGACATGGTTGTCTGGCATATTGTCTAGCAGCTGCTTTGCTTCGATAATATGTTTACCCATAAATGTTCCTCCAACTGTAGTATCAAGCATAGACATAGACATAGGGTTAAGAGCATTATAAAATAGATCGAGAATTAACCAGTCTTCCATCCCATGACTTGGACAGTTTCTCATGTATTCTTTCATCCTCTCCCATGCAAGCGCTAGTGGCTCACGCTCTTCCTGTCTAAAACCAATAATATTAGATCTAAGTAGCATAGTCTTTACAGGTGGGAAAAATTGAGTCATAAATAAAGAAGTGCATTCCACCCATGATGTAATAGTATTTCTAGGCAAGGATAGCAACCATTCTTTTGCTCTTCCTCTAAGAGAGAAAGGAAATAAACGCAATTTGACCGCATCGGGGTCAATTTCTTTTATACGCATCAGATCACATATTTCAATGAAAGTGTTCAAGTGCATACCTACGTCCTCAACAGCAGAGCCTCCAAATTGATTCCATTGAACCAAACATAAATAATGGGGCTTAATTTCATAGTCATCAGCAGCAATTGCTCGCTGAGTAATAGGAGTACACAAATAATCAATGTTGGGAGTAGCAAACTCCCCAAGCTTCTTTTTATCCATATTTTGTTCATCTTTTCTCGCATACCAACATCTACACATGAGCCTAGCATATTGAAATGTTCAAAGACTTTCCTAGATTGCTTGGCAACAACATAGAACTCCTTAAACAAAGTTTCTAGAATAAAATCCCTCTTTTCAGGGTCCTCAATTTCTTTAAGCTTAAGAAACATTACTTGCATTAAGGGGTTGAGGTTAACAAACCTAGCTTCCAACATGTGAATTAAAGAAGCTGCAGCAATCTCATAGTTTGGAGCAAGTTCTGCAAGGGATCTATCCTCAGTATCCTCATGTTTACTAACATGATTAAAGAATTCTTCAATATTATCTTTCCCAATTATAGAACCACTACCAATTGAAAGGTCTTTCAAGGTGAATTTAGGAATCAACATGGTGAGCTAAGGAAGAGGTGACAACTAAAGGAGACTTAAATTTTTTGTGTTTTTGGTAAAGAAAGCAAACTAGTGAAACTAATTTTTTTTGTGTTTTTGAATAACAAAACAAGCAAACAAAGCAAAAAGAAACTAAGCAAAATAAAAATAACAAAGTAAAGGGATTGGTTATGAGGGACTCCCCTTGTGAAGATGTCCTTGACTCCCCGGCAACGGCGCCAGAAAAATGCTTGATGGCTCTGTGTATGGCGCTAGAAAAGTGCTGGTGCGGTGTTGATGTAGAGCTTGTTGGGAACCCCAAGAGGAAGGTATGATGAGCACATCAGCAAGTTTCCCTCAGTATGAAACCAATGTTTAATCGAACCAGTAGGAGCAAGGAAACACCCCAAAGGTGTTACTAGCTGAGCTTTGGCAGGGTGCACTACCGGTGCTAGTAGCAACGTGGAGACCTGCACAACACAACCACAGAACTTTGTCCCCAACTTGTGATGAGGTTGTCAATCTCACCGTATTTCATGGAAAACAAAGGATTAAACGTATTGAATGGAAAGAAGTAAAAGTATGTAGAAAGTAAACACAAAGAAGTAAACAGTTTGTAGATTGTATGTAAAAGACAAGGACCGGGATGCATAGTTCACTACAGGTGGCTCTCCTTAAGATAGATAACATGCTGGGTGAACAAATTATAGTGGGGCAATTGACAAACACCGAGAAAGCAATACATGCATATACTAATCATCTTGACTCCTTTGAGACTTGATTGGGCATTACAACATTATACATAGACCGCCATCCAACTGCATCTATGACTAATAATCCACCTTCAGGTTATCATCCGAACCCCCTCTAGTATTAAGTTGCAAGCAGCAGATTATTGCTTTACGAACTCCGTGTAAAGTAAACAATACGATTGTTCTATGAACAAAGGATTGTTGTTTTCTCCCTAGTAGCAACAGCACATCTAGTACCTTAGAGATTTCTGTCACTCCCCAGATTACCAGAGGCATGAACCCACTATCGAGCATAAATACTAACTCTTGGAGTTGCTACCATCTACTTGGCCAAGATAGCTACTAACAACGGAAAGCATGCAAGATCACAAATAACAAAGACATGATAGAATCAATAATCAATCTGAAATAGCATCTCAATATCCATCGGATCCCCACAAACACAACATGCAGAATTACAAATAGATGATCTTGATCATGAACGGAGCTCACAAGATCTAGACATGAAAGCACAAAGGAGGAGAACCATCCGTCTAGCTACTACATGGATCCGTAGTCCAAGGATGAACTACTCACGCATCACACTAGAGGCTTGCATGGTGATGAAGAAGGCCTCCAGGGTGAATTCCCCTCTCTGGCAGGGTGCCGGGAAGAGCTTCAGATCCCTCCCGATCTAGGGATGGAGATGACAGCGGCTACAGACTCTTTCGTGGATTTTTTATCGGGCACTTAGGTTTTACGTCCCGAGTGCATCTTATAGTCGGAAGGGGAGGCCGAGGGGGTGCCAGGGCTGGCCTCACCACCCCCTGGCACGGGCCAGGCTAGGCCACACGGCTAGGTGGTGTGGTGGCCCCCTGGCCCCTCTCTGTCTCGTACTCTGGCATCTAATGACTTCTGGAAAAATAGGCACTTTGTCTTTTGTCCCGTCCAATTCCGAGAATATTCATTTTCTGACTTTCCTGGAACCAAAAACAGCAGAAAACAGGCAGCTGGCACTGTGGCTCTTGTTAATAGGTAGTCCTAGAAATCATATGAAAAGTACTCCAAAGTGTGGACAAAACACAAGAAAGTGGATAAAACCAAGCATGGAACATCAAAAATTATAGATACATTTGCAATGTATCAATAATCAAGCTACTGATCAAGGCCAAGCAAATGATTCCAACGAAGACTCAAGTGATGAAACTATTCCACCAAGAGACAACAAGCATATTGAACTTCATCGCAAGGCTCGTGCCGATAGGAACCTTGAGTTAAGGGGACATACTCTTGACAAAGTTGTAGGAGATCTTCGATGAAGGGTTTCCACAAGAAGGGAGTTGGCAAGTTCGGTAAGCATCAAGCCCACATCTCAATGGTGGAACCGAAGAAAGTGTTTGAATCTCTTGAAGATCCGGACTAGGTTGTTGCTATGCATGAAGAGTTGAATAACTTTGATCGCAACAAGGTTTGGAAACTAGTGGAGAAGCCCAAGGATTGCTGCAATGTTATCGGCACGAAATGGATATTTAAAAACAAGCAAGATGAGAATGGCATTGTTGTGAGGAGCAAAGAAAGAATCATGGAACAAGGCTACTCCCAAGTTGAGGGCATTGGCTTTGGCGAGACCTATGCTCCTGTGGCTCGTCTTGAGTCCATCAATATCCTTCTTGATTTTTCTACTCATAATAATTTTAAATTACAGCAAATAGACGTTAAGAGTGCGTTTCTTAATGGTCCTCTACATGAGTTGGTATATGTAAAGCAACCCCCGGGATTTGAGGATCCTAACTTCCCAAACCATGTCTACAAACTCGATAAGGCACTCTATGGCCTTAAACAAGCCCCACGTGCGTGGTATGAGCATCTTAAAGAGCTTTTGTTAGATCGTGGCTTCGAGGTTGGGAAAATAGATCATCAATCAAGCAATATGTAGACGACATCATCTTTGGCTCTACCAATAAAGATTTTAATGATGAATTTTCAAAGCTTATGACTGACAGGTTTGAGATGTCTATGATGGGGGAGTTATGGTTCTTTCTTGGATTAGAAATTAAGAAACTTAAAGAAGGAAATTTCATCAATCAAGCAAAATACATCCAAGACATGCTCAAGAGATTCAAGATGACGGATCTTAAGGGCGTCGCCACTCCGATGTAAACAAAATGTCACCTTGAACTCAATCCTCACGGTAAAGATGTGGACTAAAAGGTATACCGGTCCATGATCGGCTCTCTTCTTTACCTCTGTGCATCTAGACCTGATATTGTGTTGAGTGTGGGGGTGTGTGCAAGGTATCAAACAGCTCCTAAAGAAAGCCACTTAGTGGCGGCCAAGAGGATCTTTCGATATTTGGTTCATTCCCCTAACTTTGGTCTATGGTATCCCAAGGGCTCCAATTTCTCTCTCTGTGGTTATACTGACTCAGATTGGGCTGGTGATAAGGATGGTTGGAAATCAACTTCTGGAGCTTGTCAGTTCTTGGGACGGTCTCTAGTCTGTTGGTCTTCTAAAAAGCAGAATTGTATATATCTCTCCACCGCCGAAGCTGAATATGTTGCTGCTGCTAGTGCCTGCACTCAGTTATTATGGATGAGGCAAACTTTAAAGGCATACGGTGTCAATTGTGACAAAGTGCCTCTTTTATGCGATAATGAAAGTGCAATCAAAATTGCATACAATCCGGTACAGCACACAAGGACAAAGCATATTGAGATTCGGAATCATTTTATTCGGTGCCATGTTGCTCGAGGCGATATTGATCTATCTATTGTGAGCATGCAGAACCAACTTGCTGATATTTCCACGAAGCCACTTGATGAAGCCAGGTTTTTTTACTTGAGGAATGAGCTAAATATCGTTGATTCAAGGAGCTTGTCTTGACTACTGATACATTGCAAATGTATCTATAATTTTTGATGTTCCATGCTTGGTTTTATCTACTTTCTTATGTTTTGTCCACACTTTGGAGTACTTTTCATATGATTTCTTGGACTAACCTATTAACAAGAGGCATAGTGCCAGTTGCCTGTTTTCTGTTGTTTTTGGTTCCAGGAAAGTCAGAAAATGAATATTCTCAGAATTGGATGGGACAACAGCCAAAGTTCCTATTTTCACGGAAGACTCACGGAGCCAGAAGGAGAGTCGGAGAGGGGCCATAGGGTGGCAACACCATGTGGTGGCGCGGGCTGGCCCTGGCCGCGCCACCAGGTGGTGTGGGCCCCTGGCCGCCCACCGACCTTGCCTCTTCGCCTATAAGAAGCCTCCCGATGCATAAACCCTAATCATCAAGCCGCCAACCATGAAAAGATCCGCAGCGCCGCCGCCACTGAAGGGGAGATTTGGGGGACAGAAAGTCTCTGTTCCGGCACCCTGCCGGGACGGGGAAGTGCCCCCGGAGCCATCTCCATCAATATCCACCGCCATCTCCATCACCATTGCTGATTCCCATGATGAGGAGGGAGTAGATCTCTCTCGAGGCTAAGGGTTCTACCGGTAGCTATGTGTTAATCTCTCTCTCTATGCATGATCTTATTGAGATCATGAGCTTGTAATCTATAGATCTACTTTGCTACTCAAGTGCTTTAATAGATCTCTGCTCTCCCCATGTGTGTGAAAGTGACAGCGTGCACACCATGGTGGCACTTAGGCTAGGGATTACAAATACTTCTTATGAGTTATATTTGGAGTTGGATCTTTCTATGAAATTGTGGTGTTTGTTGGAACCTTATAGAGCTCAAGGTTACAGTGTGGGGTTTTCTAGATGGGAAAGGCTTACTTTGAGGTGTGCTGTTATAGCCCTACCATGGATTAGAGTGTCCAACCGGAGAGTAGTTCAGCGTAGTATCATGAAGATGATATATTTATATGAGAGTGTTCACTAGTTAAAGTATGATCCCTAGGCCTTGTTTCTAAGCACTGAAACACCGTTTGCTATTAGATCTGTTACATGTTTGCTTGCTTTCATCTTTATTTCAGTTTTACTTTAGACTTTTCCACGCCACCAAGCTATTCTCTATCACCATTACCACTTATAATTATCCATCCCACTTGTGTTTCACTATCTCTTCGCCGAACTAGTGTACCTATACACCTGGCAAGTGTATTGGGTGTGTTGGGGACACAAGAGACTTCTTGTATCTTGATTGCATGGTTGCTTGAGAGGGATACCTTTGACCACTTCCTCCCTGAGTTCGATAAACCTTGGGTGATCCACTTAAGGGAAAACTTGCTGCTGTTCTACAAACCTCTGCACTTGGAGGCCCAACAACTGTCTACAAGAATAGAAGTGCGTAAACATCAAGCTATTTTCTGGCGCCGTTGCCGGGGAGGTAAGGTAAAAGGTATTCACACCGGAGGATTAAAGAAGAAGAACCTCCCACGGCAAACACCTATTTTCTGGCACTATTGCCGTGGAGGTAAGGTAAAAGGTATTCACACCGGAGGATTAAATAAGAAGAACCTCCCACGGCAAACGCCTATTTTCTGGCGCTGTTGCCGGGGAGGTAAGGTAAAAGGTACTCACATCCTCCGGTGTGAGTGCTCGAAGTTATTTCCTTTAGATTCTGCAATTTTGTCTTTTTGTTTCTTGTTTTCACTAGTTAGGATTAATGGAAAACAACAACAAAATTAGAGAGCTTTTTAGTATTTTTCCTAAGTTAGAACTTGAATTGTCTGAAAAGAAAATTAAAAAACCCATGGAACTTTCTTTGCATGCTAATAGCAATGTTATTAGTATGAATCTTTTGAACACCTTTGTTACTAGTGCTATGGAAACGTCTAATCTTGGGGAAGCTAGTTTTTATGAAAGTGATCTTTTTAGTTCCCCAGCTTTGGAAGATAGCTATTCTATTGCTTATGATGATACCAAACCTCCAATATATGATGATTACAATGATGAATATGATATTTTCAGTCCACCTACTATTGAGGAGAAAATTAA
Source organism: Avena sativa (assembly GCA_916181665.1). Lineage (NCBI taxonomy): Eukaryota > Viridiplantae > Streptophyta > Magnoliopsida > Poales > Poaceae > Avena > Avena sativa. The sequence goes on from OV702287.1 coordinate 580,540,188, forward strand.
TGATTACAATATGCCTCCTATATTTGATGATTAATAATAATAATGATAGCTATTTTGTTGAATTTGCTCCCACTACAATTAATAAGAATGACTATGTTTATGTGGGGAGTATTAATTCTTTTATGCATGTGGCTCATGATAAGAATATCTTATGTGATAGTTATATTGTTAATTTTATTCATGATGATACTAAAAGTTATTATGAGAGAGAGAAACATGGTTTTATGCATCTTAATGATATTAAGTTTCTCCTCTTTATGTTGAAAGTCTTGAAGTTGCACTTGTTTTGTTTTACTATGCTTGTTGTTTTGTGCTTTCATGACTTGTTTCTTTACAAGATTCCTATGCATAGGAAGTGGGTTAGACTTAAATGTGTTTTGAATTTGCTTCTTGATGCTCTCTTATACTTCAATTCATATTTCTTATGTGAGCATCTTCTCAAACTATCATGCCTAACTTAAAGGCGTTAAAGAAAAGTACTTATTGGGAGATAACCCAAAAATTTTAGATGAGTTTATTTGCTTTTTGTGCCAAGAGTAACATCTAATGAGAGAGAAGTAATGATTGGAAAAGTTGTTGTCCCGAAACAGATTTCTGTGCTTCACCGTAAAAATTCGTGTAAAATCTCTAAACGTCTTTTTGAGGCGTGAATTTTTGTGCTTCTTCCCCAGGTTGTTATCTAACTTTAGTTAGTTCAATACTTTTTTATTTGAGCAACAGAAGGTCTTTGAAAAAATTCGTCTTTACCTGCTGGTCTGTTTTGATAGATTTCTGCCAGTATTTGCATTTGCTTCTTGTTGGTTCCTTTTTGAGTTCTTTTGGAGAATTGAGCTTTTTGAGGGAAGTGCAAAAGTATCTAGTGTTCTAATGGAAGTTTTATTGGTGTTGGAACTGAACCCAAAGACTTATTATCTTGAGAGCACTAATGTTGCTAATGAAGATTGTGTGAAGTTTTGTATGAAGGAAAAATTTTAGGTGTATGGAAGGAATGAGTAATGAGATGAAAGATGGACTAAAGCTCAAGCTTGGGGATGCCACATGTGTCACCCCAATAAATATCCAAGAAGTACAAGCGTCAAATCTTGGGGATGCCCAAGGCATCCCCCTCTTCATCAATAAAAATCTCAGGTTTCTTCCAAACGCTTCATTTTTATTGTTTCATGCACCGTTGTGTTGTTCTTGGAGCGTCTTCTTTTTCGTTTTCGTTTTGGTTTTTCGTTTTCTTGGTTTTCTTAGTTTCCTGAATAAATTGGTTGGACCCCCTCTTTCATACATTGGTTTTCAAATAGTTTGGTTTGGTTTGGAAAAGAGTAGGAAAGTTCATACTTATGTGGTAAAAAGAGCTCGTTTTTTACTGTGGCCTATGCTTTGTCATGCCATGCTTGATATTGTTTTGGCTTTATGCTTAGTATTCTTTGTTGTAGCATGACTTGTTATAAACAATTGAGATTACTTAATGTGCCTTGGATGAATCATGCGTTGTTTTAGCATATTAAAGCATAGTATAGTGTTATTCTCCTTTGATGCTTTATTTGGGTTGACTTGGCACATGCTCACACCATATTATGACTATCTCAAGTCACCATAAGCCTTTATGATCCTTTAGTTTTCAACTTGTAGTATCACTTTATGCTTTGATCAATGATGTTTTTTTGCTCTGCATGATTATGGCCATTATTGCTCTCTTAGTTTGTCGCTCCCAGTCTTTTGCTAGCCTCCACAACCAAGTGTGAGTTCCACTCATGCATCCAACTCCCTAAACCAAGTTATTCCAAAGAGTCCACCATACCTACCTATTAGCATATGCTATTCCAAGTATATTCATGCTTTTGTTTCTCTTCCAAATTAAACTTGTTATGAGAAAACTAGTGATTAAAGCTCTCACGAACTTGATGGCACACTTTACTTTTTTTGCATCTAATAAACTTGAACCATTGGGTCCTTCTTTGTTGCGTACATGCTTGCGCTTTATAAGTTGAAATGAGAAGAACCATGTTTCATGGGGAACGCTTTCAACATTGCACTTGTACTTTTACCTCGTTGATATCATGTTATTTTGCTTATGGATCCCGGCGGTGTGAAATAAAAGGGGAACTTGTAAGATCATGGAGTTTGTATTTGTGTTAGAGAAACGCCTGGGCCGCTAGCCTAAGCCATGCCTAATCATGGTGGAAACTTGTAGCATCACCAAAATGAGCACTCTATGAAGCATCCTCAATAAAAACCTATGCAAATAGCAAATAAAAAGATCGCTGAGATGGACATTGTCTGCTTGCCTTGTCATTTTGATTATGGGAAAGCTCCTATATCATGTGCAAGGGGTACCACGTTGGCGGTTCTTTATGATACACATGTACTTACAATGACAAGAGCTTACTCGTGGCTGAAGTTGAGTAGCATGAGGATCGGTCTTCGTAAGTAAGGGGCATGAGATTTCGGTTTATAACTTGTTAAGCATATCCTATTAGTTGTGTCACTTTAACCTTAACCACTTCAAGATGCTTATGATAGGGGCAATGAGAGCTGAAAACTATAAGTACCATAATTTTTGGAAGCTCTTAATGAGACTTGAATCCCTACTTCCTTTTATACAAAGGCCTTTATTCCACCATTATATTGAGTCCCCACCTTCTATCTTTATGCACTTACTTTGAGAGCATAGTGGCCATTCTTAGTTGTATGTGCATTGTCCCAAGACTAGTTGATTGATGCATAACTTGATATTGCTTGTTTTAAACTATTTGTCTCTAGTCACTCTTATGAACTTTGAAGGTGTCCTATGCATTTATGTTTGCTACTCTATGAGGGACAAGCTGAATGCCATTATGCTATGTTTTATTTATGTGAAACAAACAAACGTCCTGCAAAGCATTGTTATTCATTAATCTTTTATTTGTGCCTTTTCATGTTGCAACTTAGTTTCTTTGTCTTATTGCTAGAACTTTGTCTTTCATGTTATGATTGAAGTACTATGATCCCAGCTTTGAATGTTTTACAAGTACTTTGATCAAGTCTTTGATGGTGCATGTCACCTCAAAAATTATTCTTTTTTTTATCACTTACCTACTCGAGGACGAGCAGGAGTTAAGCTTCGGGATGTTGATACATTGCAAATGTATCTATAATTTTTGATGTTCCATGCTTGGTTTTATCTACTTTCTTATGTTTTGTCCACACTTTGGAGTACTTTTCATATGATTTCTTGGACTAACCTATTAACAAGAGGCATAGTGCCAGTTGCCTGTTTTCTGCTGTTTTTGGTTCCAGGAAAGTCAGAAAATGAATATTCTTAGAATTGGACGGGACAAAAGCCAACGTTCCTATTTTCCCGGAAGACTCACAGAGCCAGAAGGAGAGTCGGAGAGGGGCCATAGGGTGGCAACACCATGTGGTGGCGCGGGCTGGCCCTGGCCGCGCCACCAGGTGGTGTGGTCCCCCTGGCCGCCCACCGACCTTGCCTCTTCGCCTATAAGAAGCATCCCGATGCATAAACCCTAAATCATCAAGCCGCCAGCCACGAAAAGTTCCGCAACGTCGCCACCACCGAAGGGAGATTCGGGGGCAGAAAGTCTCTGTTCCGGCACCCTGCCGGGACGAGGAAGTGCCCCCGGAGCCATCTCCATCGATCTCCACCGCCATCTCCATCACCATTGCTGATTCCCATGATGAGGAGGGAGTAGATCTCTCTCGAGGCTAAGGGTTCTACCGGTAGCTATGTGTTCATCTCTCTCTCTATGCGAGATCTTATTGAGATCATGAACTTTTAATCTATAGATCTACCTTGATACTCAAGTTCTTTAATAGATCTCTGCTCTCCCCATGTGTGTGAAAGTGACAGCGTGCACACCATGGTGGCACCTAGGCTAGAGATTACGAATACTTGTTATGAGTTATATTTGGAGTTGGATGGCTCGATGAAATTGTGGTGTTTGTTGGAACCATCTAGTGCTCAAGGTTACAGTGTGGGGTTATCTAGATGCGGAAAGCGAACTTTGAGGTGTGTTGTTATAGCCCTACCATCGATTAGAGTGTTCAACCAGAGAGTAGTTTAGAGTAGTATCATGAAGATGATATATTTATATGAGAGTGTTCACTAGTGAAAGTATGATCCCTAGGCCTTGTTTCTAAGCACTGAAACACCGTTTGCTATTAGATCTGTTACATGTTTGCTTGCTTCCATCTTTATTTCAGTTTTACTTTAGTCTTTTCGATGCCACCAAGCTATTCTCTATCACCATTACCACTTATAATTATCCATCCCACTTGTGTTTCACTATCTCTTCGCCGAACTAGTGCACCTATACACCTCACAAGTGTATTGGGTGTGTTGGGGACACAAGAGACTTCTTGTATCTTGATTGCAAGGTTGCTTGAGAGGGATACCTTTGACCACTTCCTCCCTGAGTTCGATAAACCTTGGGTGATCCACTTAAGGGAAAACTTGCTGCTGTTCTACAAACCTCTGCACTTGGAGGCCCAACAACTGTCTACAAGAATAGAAGTGCGTAGACATCAATTACCCATGCACTCACTCATACATCTCAGTCTTATTTGGTCTAGATGTGGGCATGGATATAGGGGGAGTGTCGTCCTAATTGATTGGACCAACTGATGACCCACAAGTATAGGGGGTGTATCGCAGTATTTTTGATAAGTAAGAGTGTTGAACCCAACGAGGAGCATAAGGTGCTAGCTAGTGGTATGGATCAGGAATTCTCTGCAAATACTTAGCAAACGGAATTTTAGGGGTTTTTGATAATGCAAGTAAATAAAGTACGAGTAAATAAAAGACAATAAGAATAAATGCAGCAAGTGGCCCAATCCTTTATGCAGCAAAGGACAAGCCGGTTGTATTACTTAAGATGACCAAACGTTCTCGAGGACACATGGGAAGACTGTCAAGTGCTTTCGCTTCATATAGTTGATTAATCTTCTTTAGCTTGCTAAGTGTTGTGTGGGTGAACCTGTGCTGATGTACCGACCTTCCTAGGACGAACAACATACTTGTTATTATACCCCTTGCAAACATTCGTAAGTACAAGAAAGTAATTAAGGTAGAAACCTAACCATAACTTTAAACTCTAAGACCCTTACGTCCCTTGTGCAATGGTTTCCTAACGGGGGTTTAGGTTTCTATCACTCCGGTAACCCCTACGATTAGTAGCCAAATACACAATGCATTCCCCTAGGCCCATATAGGTGAAGTGTCATGTAGTCGACGTTCACATGAAACCACTAGAAGAAGTACACCACAACTTAAATATCAAACTATTGAATCTTTCTCAACACAATTCCACTACTAACAACATGACTTCTCCCATGTCCTCAAGAACAAAACGAACTACTCACAAGACATCATATGGATCATGATCAGAGATGAAATAATGATGTATAACAATCTGAACATAAACAATAATTCAATGGTTCACTCAATAGCATCAACTACAAAGAGTAATAAACACCGGGAAAGTTTCCCCTAAGAACTATGCAAGATTCAACCCAATTGTTACAGCAATATGGAGACGGTGATGAGGGTGCTGGTGGTGATGATGGTGGTGATGATGATCCCAATGAAGTACAACTTGATGGTGTTGTTGATGGCGACGATCTCCCCTCTCCGGGAAGGAATTCCTCCGGCAGAAATCTGTCTGTCGGAGAGATCTTTCTCTCTCGGTGTTTTCCGCCCTACAGAGGCGGCGGAATATTTATGTGGTCGCTCCCTGAGTCTTAGGGTTTTGGGAGGAATATATACGCCAGAGGGGAGAGCCAAAGGTGGGATAGGGCGGCCACACCACCTGGTGGCGCGGCCTAGGGTGGCCCGTGCCAAGGGGTGGTGTGGGCTCCCTGTGGCCCATCTCCACTCCTCCTTCTGGCATCCTTAGTCTTCCGGAAAAATAGGATTTTCCGTATATTTTCCCAGATTTTCTGATCTTCGCAAATTTTGCCTCCAAACAGCACCTTTTCCATCAGAATCCTGACTGCAGCGGTCCATGCTCCAAAAGTCATCAACCATGCAAAAATAGATGAAATAACATAAGTATCATCTCTTAATATGAAATATATCAATGAATAATAGTGAATTATGACATAGAATAGTGATGCAAAATGGACGTATCAACTCCCCCCAAGCTTAGACTTCGCTTGTCCCCAAGCAAAACTAAGCTCAATAAACATGACCTCAGGTTTATGGAGTGAAGAGTAGATAAAAGAATACAGACAGGAAGCATCACATTCATCAATACATAGATCATAGTAGAAGACAACTCACTATTATATAACTTAACCTGCAATAAGGAAAGGAAACACAATAAAGGTACATAAAGTGAATCATAATTGGTAATGGCAAACTTAGCTCTTGGTCGAACAATAGTTGACAATTTGCTGGAGTTCACAAATAACTGGTTTTCAATCAAAGTAGTAATCAATAAGATAAGATCAATGTGCAAAACAAGGAACATAAGAAACATGATTGAATAAATCATCATCTGAATGAATGAAACAAAACCACTCAAAATACTTGCTGAGATAGAAGGGAATAGGTTTACTGACTCAACTAAAAAGTAAAAGAAAGGCCCTTCGCAGAGGGAAGCAGGGATTTCAAGTTTCATAAAGAGCTCCCAAAAATTATGATACTTATTAGCTTTTAGCTCTCATTGCCCCTATCATAGGCATCTTTAGGTGATTAAGGTTAAAGTGATCAAATATGAGGATATGCTTGACAAGTTGTAAGTTGAAAATCTCATGTCCCTTGAATAAGAGGGCCGCTCCTCATGCTACTCAAGTTTAGTCATCGGTAAGTTCTTGTCATCGTAAGCACATGTGTATCATGGAGAACCGCCAACGGGGTACCCCTTGCCCGATGATACGGAAGAATCCCCATATCAAAATGACAAGGCAAGCAGACAACAAGCATCTCAGCAATCTTCTTATTTACCATGGGAATATGGTGCTTTTTCTCTCTTTCCTCTTTTCTCATATATTTTTTTCTTTTTCTCTTTTTTCTCAATATCGGATCTTTTTTATAAGAAGAATGCTTCATAGATGCTCTTTATGGTTACGCTGCAGGTTTCCACCATGTCAGCATGGATTAGACCAAGCTCCCCTTTCATTTCACACTGACGACATCCATAGACAAAAGAACATGATATCAACTAGGTACAAAGTACCAGTGCAATGTTGAAAGCGTTCCCCATGGTAGCATGGTTCTGCTAATTCACAACTTACAAAGCGCAAGCATATACTCAACATAGGTGAGCACAATGGTTCAAGTTTATTAAATGCAAGAAAGTAAAGTGTGCCATCAAGTTCATGAGAGATTTAATCACTAATTTTCACATAACAAGTTTAATTTGGAAGGTAGATAAAAACAAGAATTTACTTGGAATGGCAATAATGCTGATAGGTAGGTATGGTGGACACAAATGGCATGTGATTTGGTTTAAGGGATGGATGCACGAGAAGAATTCCCTCTCAGTACATGTTTTTGGCTAGCAAGGCTGGGTAGCAAGGATAAGAGTTGAAGGAAACAAACAAACATACAAGTGATAAAGACAAACATGCAATCTTCCTTCGAAGCACAAAAGATCTTAACTAGAGAATACTAAACTTATGAGCAAATCAAGAAAGAAAGATGATGAAATTATATTTCTTAAAGAGTACTTTTATCTTTTTCATTCAACTCTCAAAAAATAGTGATGCTACTAACCGAGCCAGGTTTGCCAAAACCAACTAAATTAACTCAATGATCCCAAAGTGATACCAATACTAACAACAAGATCAATCATATAACCATGAATTGAAAACTAATATAAGATATGCAAAAGAGTAAATGATAGAACTTCTCATTAATATTCCATAACGGCAACTCACACCAAGGGATACATATCTAACGAGAGAGGGGACACTTCCATAATGCAAACCATCCTACATAATAACTTCTCTATTCATGATATGACTCTACTAAAAAGGTAAAAAGATAGAAGATGGTGTTGTGATACCGCGGCACTACCCCAAGCTTGGAACAAGCCAAGGGAATGCCAAACCTGATGAAGAATTACTCCTTCGGTGGTGGTGGCATTCTCTCATCATTGTTCGACTTCCAGGGCAAGGGCTCCCCATCAACAAAGGACATCATGGTCTCCAGCATCCTGAAACTTGCATCGGCACTTATGCGTTTAAACCTAACTTCATACTCATAGTTTTGATTTTGAATGTCGTAGAGTTGTGCTTGCAGTTTGTTGGTTGTTTGGCGGAGTGAGAGGACTTCATCCTTGAGCTCAGCAGTCTCTTTTTGGTGCTCGGCGATGAGTTCAGAGCAAATCTTATGGATGATATCCACTTCGCGTTCTGCCATCTTCTTGTACCTAAAGACTTCTTGCTCCAGTGCTTCCATCCTATCCTCTAGACCTCCTTCACCCTTAGGGCCTTGAACCTCTTTTATCCAGACCTCCCCATCTTCAAACAACAACTCCTTGGGATGAATCTTCAACTCTCTCATGTATGGGTTGATCATATCCTATAAAGAATCTTCCTTGGCTGATCCAGAGGAAGACATTGTGGCTCCAAATCTGGGACTCTACCTGTCAGAAACAGATCGAAACAAAAACATGATGAAAACACGATATATGAACCTCGGGAGATCCGGGGGATTATATATTACGAAGTTTCACAACAAGAGGAAGGTACTGGGAGAAAACGAGTCAGAGGCGGAGTCCGGAGTGGCCACACCACTTGGTGGCGCGGCCAGGGATGGGCCCGCGCCACAGGGTGGTGTGAGCCACCCTGGCTCTGTTTCCGTCCCTCTTTCACTTTGTAGCTTTCCTTGTTGGATAAAAACTGCAAAAATGTAGTTGGATAGTATTTTCGTGGAACTTTTCTTACCAGAACTGTGACCTATTTGAAAACGGAGTCTGCAGGTCTCTGCATATGGTCCGTGATAAATTTTTCCAGAGTTGTAACTTGAAAGGCATCAACATCTTCATTGTAAGAATCTCTAGCAATATAGTGCTTGAGTTGCTGCCCATTCACTACTTGTGTAGTATTATCTTTTAAAGAAGAAATTTTTATTGCTCCCAAACGGTACACTTCTTCCATAATGAAAGGTCCTTCCCATTTTGACAGTAGTTTTCCTGCAAAACATCTGAGACGAGACCTATACAATAGAATTTTCTCACCAACATGAAATTCTCTTTTAAGTATTCGCTTGTCATGCCATCTTTTAACTTTTTCCTTAAAGAGCCTAGCATTTTCATAGTCTTCACTCCTCCATTCATCTAAAGAACTAAAGTCAAATAATCTTTTCTCACCAGTGAGCTTACAATTTCTATTGAGTTCTTTAACTGCCTAGTAAGCTTTGTGTTCTAATTCTAAAGGTAGGTGACAAGCTTTCCCATAAACCATTTTATATGGAGACATCCCCATAGGGTTTTTGTAGGCAGTCCTATAAGCCCATAAAGCATCATTCAACTTTTTAGCCTAGTTTTTTCTAGATCTATTAACAGTCTTTTGCAAGATGGATTTAATTTCTCTATTTGATAACTCTACTTGCCCACTAGTTTGGGGTGATAAGCTGAAGCAATTCCATGATTAACATCATATTTAGCAAGGGTCTTTCTAAAACCACCATGAATGAAATGGGAACCTCCATCAGTCATGAGATACCTAGGCACTCCAAACCTAGGAAAAATAACATCCTTAAGCATTTTTAAAGAAGTCTCCCCGTCAGCACTCTTCGTAGGAATGGCTTCTACTCACTAGTAACATAATCAACGGCAACAAGAATATGAGTATAACCTTTCGAGGGAGGAAAATGATCCATAAAGTCAAATCCCCAGCAATCAAAGGGTTCAATAACTGGAGAGTAGTTTATAGGCATTTCATTGCGTCTAGAAATATTACCAACACGCTGACACTCGTCACAAGATAAAACAAATTTTCTTGCATCTTTAAAAAGGGTAGGCCAGTAGAAACCTGATTGCAGCACCTTCTGCGCAGTTCTATCTCCTGCAAGATGTCCTCCATAAGCACTACCATGACATTTATGCAATATCTCCTTTTGTTCATATTCTGGAACACATCTTCGCATAATACCATCCACTCCTTCTTTATATAAGTGTGGGTCATCCCAAAAATAATGCCTCAAATCATAAAAGAACTTTCTTCTTTGCTGAGCTGTAAAAGTTGGAGGCAAATACTTAGAGACAATAAAGTTAGCATAATCAGCGTACCAAGGGCTCCCTCGCGAGCTTACCCCTACCGCAGTGAACTGTTCATTTGGAAAACTATCATTAACAGGCATAGGGTCAAAGGAGATATTTTCCAATCGAGATAAATTATCAGCTATAGGGTTTTCAGCACCTTTCCTATTTACAATATGTAGATCAAACTCTTGTAAAAGCAGCACCCATCTAATAAGCCTAGGCTTAGCGTCCTTCTTCGTCATAAGGTACTTAATAGCAGCATGATCAGTATGATTGGTGACTTTTGAGTCTATAATATAGGGTCTAAACTTATCACAAGCAAAGACGAAAGCTAGAAATTCTTTTTCAGTAGTAGCATAATTCCTCTGAGCAGCGTCTAGAGTCTTACTAGCATAATGAATAACGTTTAGCTTTTTATCAATTTGTTGCCCAAGGACAGCACCTACAGCAAAATCACTAGCATCACACATTATTTCAAAGGGTAAACTCTAATCAGGTGGTTGAACAATAGGATCTGTAGTTAAAACCTTCTTAAGAGTTTCAAAATCTTCCTTACAATCATCATCAAAAACAAAGGGTACATCTTTTAGAAGATTAGTGAGGGGTTTTGATATCCTAGAAAAATCTTTAATAAACCTTCTATAGAAACCAGCATGACCAAGGATACTACAAATACCTTTGATGTCTCTTGGGAAGGGCATTTTCTCAATTGCCTCAACTTTCGCTCTATCCACCTCTATGCCTCTTTCGGACACCTTATGCCCAAGGACAATCCCTTCATTAACCATGAAGTGGCATTTCTCCCAGTTAAGAACAATATTAGTTTCTTCACACCTCTGCAAGACTTTATCAAGGTTGTGAAGACAATTATCAAAAGAAGTTCCATAGACGGAGAAGTCATCCATGAACACCTCCACAATTTCTTCACAAAAACCATGAAAGATAGCAGACATGCATCTTTGAAAAGTAGCAGGAGCATTACATAAACCAAAAGGCATACGTCTATAAGCATAGGTTCCGTAAGGGCATGTAAAAGTAGTTTTTTCTTGATCTTGTTGTTTAACAGCAATTTGAGAGAAACCAGAATATCCATCAAGAAAACAAAAATGGGTCTTTTTAGACAACCTTTCTAACATTTGATCAATAAAAGGAAGAGGGTAATGATCTTTCTTAGTAACTTTGTTAACTTTCCTAAAATCAATGCACATCCTATAGCCCACTACTATTCTTTGGGGAATAAGCTCATCATTATCATTAGGAACAACGGTAATTCCTCCTTTTTTAGGAACACAATGAATAGGACTAACCCATTCACTATTAGCAATAGGGTAAATAATACCAGCATCGAGTTTCAATACCTCATTTCTTACCACTTATTTCATCTTAGGATTTAAACACCGTTGGTGCTTTACTACTGGCTTTGCATGTGGCTCTATATTGATAGCATGCTAACATATAGTAGGAGAAATCCCTTTTAAATCATCCAAAGTATAGCCCATAGCCCCTCGGTGTTTTTTCGAAACCTCCAATAATCATTCTTCTTCCTTCCCTGAAAGTTTAGAGCTAATAATAATAGGATATATATTTTTATCATCAATGTAAGCATATTTAAGATCGTCAGGGAGAGGTTTTAGATCGAAAACCGGATCCTTTTTAGGTGGCAAAGTGGTACCCAAATCTTCCACATGCAAGTTATGCTTAAGCATCTTAGGTTGACGACGGAGAATCTCATGAATCTCATTTCTTTCTTCCATGAAGATCTCACTTTCATGGTCTTCCATAAATTGCTGCAAAGCATTATTAGGAGCAAGAGGAATAGAAGCAAGTTGTTCAACTCTAAAATCCTCATTATGGGTTTCATTTTCACAAGGTTCTTTAGTAAATTTCGAAAAATTAAACTCATAAGTTTCCCCATCAAACTTAGTCAGGATTTTCTCTCTTTTGCAATCTATAATAGCTCCACAAGTACTCAAGAAAGGTCTACCAAAAATGATGGGATAAGTTTTACTAGCAGCTGAACCAAGTACTAGAAAATCAGCAAGATATTTAATCTTACCACAAAGAACTTCTACATCCCGCACAATACCAATTGGAGAGATGGTTTCTCTATTAGCAAGGTGAATAACCACATCAATCACTTCCAACTCGTAGGGATTGATTTCATGCATAATTTCTTTATAAAGCTCATAAGGAATAACACTTGAACTTGCACCAATATCACACAAACCATAATAGCAATGATCACCAATTCTAACAGATAGCATAGGGACACTAGCCTTTTTAGTTCTATTAGGATGTGAGACAACATTAGAAGCGTCCTCACAAAATACTATGTGCCCATCTTCTATGCTTTTAGTTACGAGATCTTTAACAATTGCTACAACAGGTTCAATGCTTATTTGTTCATCAGGTTTTATAGTTCTCTTTTCACTTTTAGTGATTACACTAGTTATCATAGGATGATCCTTTACCTTATCTAGGAAGGGTATCTTCTCAATGTAAGGTTCAAGTAAAACATGACCAATAGTGCAATACTCAGTACTCCCAATAGGAACACAGTCAGCAATATCTTTATAGGGTGCATGGTACTTGCTCCATCCCTTTTTGGGATTTCAATATAAGAAGAAAAATCCTTAAAACAATTTGTAATAACTTGTAAATCAAGACCATGAGCATTACTAATATTTTGAAAGTCATCAGTTCCCATAAAAGATTCAATGCATTCATAATCATAATTTATACCTGACTTTCTACCTTTGTCATTCTCCCAAGCTTCAGCATTGTCTTGAATACGGTCTAGAAGATCCCATTTAGCTTCTTCTTCCATGCGAGTGAATGATCCAGCACAAGAAGCATCCAATAAATCCTTATCATGAAGAGAAAGCCTTGCATAAAATTTACTGATAATAATATTGTTGGGGAGATCATGAATGGGACATTTGAGCATTAGTAACTTCAATCTCCCTCAATCTTGGGCCGTACTCTCTCCATCAAGAGGCCAAAAGTTATATATTTGATTCCGATATTTATGAATCTCACTAGGAGGATAAAACTTTGAATAAAAGAGAGGCACTATTTCCTCCCATTCCAGAGCTTGACCATTCTTCAGCAGCTTATACCATTCCTCAGCTCTTCCTTTTAGTGATAATGAGAATAACTTCTTCTTAACTTGATCTGTAGTAATACCTACACACTTAAACAACACGCATAATTTGTGTATAAAGAGCAAATGATCACCGGGATGGACAGTTCCATCCCCAACATAGTAGTTATCCATAACACGATCAATAATTCTTGTAGGTATTTTAAAAGCATCATTCTCAGCAGGTGGTGGTTCATCTACTACCTTATTAGTGGTAGTATATTTACCAAATAAGAAACTCAGCGAATTATCCATAACGAAAATAAAGCAACTAACAGAAGTAAACAATACTCATAGTAGAAGTTTCCTTTACCAGTTCCACTCTCCAATAGCGCTTCACTCCCCGGCAACGGCGCCAGAAAATAGTCTTGATGACCCACAAGTATAGGGGGTGTATCGCAGTATTTTCGATAAGTAAGAGTGTCGAACACAACGAGGAGAAGAAGGTGCTGGCTAGTGGTATGGATCAGGAATTCTCTGCAAATACTTAGCAAACGGATTTTTAGGGGTTTTTGATAATGCAAGTAAATAAAGTACGAGTAAATAAAAGACAATAAGAATAAATGCAGCAAGTGGCCCAATCCTTTATGCAGCAAAGGACAAGGCTGTTGTATTACTTAAGATGACGAAACGTTCTCGGGGACACATGGGAAGACTGTCAAGTGCTTTCGCTTCATATAGCTGATTAATCTTCTTTAGCTTGCTAAGTGTTGTGTCGGTGAACCTGTGCTAATGTACCGACCTTCCTAGGACTAATACATACTTGTGATTATACCCCTTGCAAACATCTGTAAGTACAAGAAAGTAATTAAGGTAGAAACCTAACCATAGCTTTAAACTCTAAGACCCTTGCGTCCCTTGTGCAATGGTTTCCTAACGGGGGTTCAGGTTTCTATCACTCCGGCAACCCCTACGATTATTAGCCAAATACAGAATGTATTCCCCTAGGCCCATATAGGTGAAGTGTCATGTAGTCGATGTTCACATGACACCACTAGAAGAAGTACACCACAACTTAATATCAAACTATTGTATCTTTCTCAACACAATTCCACTACTAACAACATGACTTCTCACATGTCCTCAAGAACAAAACGAACTACTCACAATACATCATATGGATCCTGATCAGAGATGAAATAATGATGTATAACAATCTGAACATAAACAATAATTCAATGGTTCACTCAATAGCATCAACTACAAAGAGTAATCAACACCGGGAAAGTTTCCCCTAAGAACTATGCAAGATTCAACCCAATTGTTACAGCAATATGGAGATGGTGATGAGGGTGCTGGTGGTGATGATGGTGGTGATGATGATGATGATGATCCCGATGAAGTCCAGCTTGATGGTGGTGTTGATGGAGACGATCTCCCCTCTCCGGGAAGGAATTCCCCCAGCAGAAATCTGTCTACTGGAGAGATCTTTCTCTCTCGGTGTTTTCCGCCGCGCAGAGGCGGCGAAATCTTTCCGTGGTCGCTCCCAAGTCTTAGGGTTTCGGGAGGAATATATACGCCAGAGGGGAGAGCCAGAGGTGGGCCAGGGCGGCCACACCACCTGATGGCGCGGCCTAGGGTGGCTCGCGCCAGGCGGTGGTGTGGGCCCCTTGTGTCCCATCTCCATCCTCCTTCTAGCATCCTTAGTCTTCTGGAAAATAGGATTTTCCGTATATTTTTCCGGATTTTCTGATCTTCGCGAATTTTGCCTCCAAACAGCACCTTCCATCAGAATCCTGACTACAGCGGTCCATGCTCCAAAAGTCATCAACCATGCAAAAACAGATGAAATAACATAAGTATCATCTCTTAATATGAAATATATCAATGAATAATAGTGAATTATGACATAGAATAGTGATGCAAAAGGGACGTATCACTAACCCTGCCCCCGTAATGCCGAAAGCAAGTCAAATAATTCCTCTTAATATCATTTTGTGATATGTGAGCTTATAGATGAGTATTGGTCAGGAACCCAAGATATATCTTCACAGTGTCATATCATACACTCCAACAAGGTGGCTTTGGCTCTTTTTGGTTGTTCTTGCTCATCTTATGTTCTTATGGGAAGAGATGAGAAGAGTTGAGTTTATTTGGATCTTTTTGGTTGTTCTTGCTCATATTATGTTCTTATGGGAATCACATTTCATTTTGGCCTTTGGTTGATTTGATTCTTGCAATTTTGAGTGTGTAGTACCATCTCAGTTTGGTTCTCTAAATCCCAAGCCTTTCCCTACCCCTAAGACATCTATTCTTGCACACAAGTCCCTTGTACACCTCGTGGGGGTGTTGTTTGGGGACGCGCGGGTCTGAATCTGTGTACAACAGAAATTCAGAATTTAGGCCGAATAATCCGGCCCAAGCATAGGCCGGATAATCCGGCCCTGGTGGAGTCAGTCTATAAGAGCTGGGGTTAGAGGGAAGGGCTCATAACAAGCAGCACTTCTCCCCCGACCCTCTCCCTCTCCCTTGCCGCCGCCTGCCATCCCCCACCCTCCCCAGAGCCTCTCCGGCCACCAGATTCTCCAGGCCTCCCCGGATCTTCTTCTCCGTGCCTCTGGGTACCTTCTCCTCCGTGTTCTTCCTCCAATGAGTGAGGGTAACTCCCTCTCTCCCCATCTTTGGCTAGATGTGTTGCTTGTTGGGTGGAATGTTGTCTAGAAGGATGTCGTTTCGCGTAGAAATTGTAGTCTTGCAGTATCTAGGCCCGATCTACTCTTTTGCAGTCAATCTAGGTGATTCTAAAAATTTCTGCCAGGGTCGGAGTATCCGCCCATGGCCAGGGCGAATAATCCGGCCTGACAGACTCAAAACTGGTTCAGTTTCGTATAGATTTGTGCATTGAGTAGGATTGGTCTATGAAATATTTTCCTACTTTTTCTACGTTATATCTTGGACTTGTGTGTATTCTTATCCCCTTGTTATCCCCTTATTCGCTTCACAGGTGGTTCCAGCGCTCCCAAGACCTACAAGCGCCGTCCTTGTGCTAAATACTTTCGGGACGATGGACAGGGTAACTTAGTGGACGAGGTTGATCTAAGGAGAAGAAAGGATGAGGAGAAGCGCATGGCTGAACAGGCAAAGAGGGATAGGAAGGGTGTGTCCAAGAGGAAGGACAAAGGGCCCAAGATTAACTATAAGAAGATGGATCCTGTTACCTTCTCCTCCGTTCGTCATCGGGACCTGTTTGATGAAGTGCCGCATGATACTGAGCTGGGTGACTCTCGTTTTTGGTGCGCTAAACAAAAGGGGATCTATGAAGATGTGTATGCTCAGCAGAAGATTTGGCCTATTCATCCTCTAGTTCTTGCTGAGGCCTTGGAGAAGCCTCACCTTGTTGATGCCATGTACGTGTCTGAGACGATGGGGCTGCACCATCTCATGGCCCTCCAATGCTCCTATGATTCTGAGATTGTGAAGCAGTTCTTCTCCACTTTGGTCATTTGCGGTGATGAGCACCGCACCATGAAGTGGATGACTCGTGACAGGCCTATGCAAGCTGATTTCCGTGTTTTTGCTGAGGTGCTTGGTTATCCCTTCCGCCATAGGGACCGCATGCTAGTGGCCACCGCATCATCACCCAACTCAAGCCCAATAAAGATGCTGCCCTTTCTCCGTGCACCGATGACAATGGTATTATGGGCACCCTTGCTGGTCTTTCTCCCATATATGCTAGCCTGGTGGGTCTCTTTCGTGATTCCATCACTCCAAGTGGAGGAAACAATGACAGTATCCATGGTCACTTGGTTCAGCTTCTTGCCTTCTCTCATGAGGTGGCGTCCTATGAGGATGAGTCCGTGTCATATAAGCTGGATGTGATGGACTTTATTTACCATGAGTTGATCGATGCCATGTTCAACAGGTTGTTTCCATCCCATATGCTCCTTACATCATGATGCTGATCAAGCACTTGCTCCCCACTGAAGAGTTCAACATTGATGTTGTGCCACTAGTAGAAAATGGGCCTTTGGTTCGAGCCACTAGTCCCGGCCGTGGCTGGGGCCGGGACTAATGGTACGAACCAGACGGCCCGAGGAGGCCGAGGTACTTTGTCCTGGTCCATAAGGAACCATTAGTCCCAGTTTGAGATACAAACCGGGACAAATGGGTTTGGGCACGCGCGCGTGCTCCTGGCAGAACCTTTAGTCCCGGTTTGTGTCTCAAATCGGGACTAATGGTCGGGCCCTATATATATGCACCCAGCCCTCCACTCTCTCCTGTTTTTTTCCTATGTGAGAGGTGGGTATAACTTTGTGCTAACTTTTTTTCTTCATATGCACTAGAGGTGTTCGGTGAAATGCCTGTTAGAGCGATGCCACTTGAGTTCACACAATACAAAATATGATATGAGGTGCTAGAGCGACACTTAAGGTTTCTCCTCTTTGTTTTGAAGTGTCCTAAAAGGTTAGCAACTATTTTCTCATTTTGACTGCGCGGTACTAATTTAAGCATCATGGTTGCATTTGATATATATGCATGGTTGTATGATGCAGATGAGCCACCCATGGATGTACGGTGACCGACGCTCTGACGCTTACGGAGAAGGCGTGCATCCTTATCGCCTTGTGGCCGAGGCGAACAAGCGGCAGGATGGTTTTATGTGTTGTCCATGTGTTGAATGTCGGAATGAGCAGGCTCACACTTCCTCAAGAGTCATTCAGAGCCACCTGCTTCGGTCTGGTTTCATGTCCGGCTATAATGCCAAGCACGGAGAAAGAGGGGTTATGATGGAAGACGGCGATGAAGAAGAGAACGATGATGACAACTACCGATCTATGTTCCCTGAATACGATGATACCGCAGTTGAAGATAATGAAGAAGAAGGGGGTGAACGGGAACCAGATGAGCCCGTTGATGATTTTGGTTGGGCCATTAGTGATGCAAGGCAAGACTACGACACAGAAAAGGAGAGGTTGCAGTTCGAGCAGATGTTACAGGACCACAACACATTGCTGTATCCAACTTGTGAAGATGGCCAGAAGAAGCTGGGTAGCACACTGTAATTGTTGAAGTGGAAGGCCGAGACCGGTATGACTGACTCGGGATTTGAAAAGTTGCTGGTAATAATGAAGAAGCTACTTCCAAGAAATAACCAATTGCCCTCCAGTACGTACGAAGCAAAGAAACTTGTCTGCCCTCTAGGATTAGACGTGCAGAAGATACATGCATGCCGTAATGACTGCATCCTCTACCGCGGTGAGAAGTACGAGAATATGGATAAATGCCCGGTATGCACTACATTGCGGTATAAGATCAGAAAAGATGACCCTGGTGATGTTGAGGGCGAGCCACCCAGGAAGAGGGTTCCTGCCAAGGTGATGTGGTATGCTCCTATAATACCACGGTTGAAACGTTTGTTCAGAAATAAAGAGCATGCCAAGTTGTTGCGATGGCACATGGAAGACCGTAAGAAAGACGGGATGTTGAGGCACCCTCCTGATGGTCGGCAGTGGAGAAAAATCGAGAGAGACTTCCCGGACTTTGCTGGTGACGCAAGGAACTTATGGTTTGGTCTAAGTACCAATGGCATGAATCCTTTTGGGGAGCAGAACTGCAGTCACAGCACCTGGCCCGTGACTCTATGTATCTACAACCTTCCTCCTTGGTTGTGCATGAAGCGGAAGTTCATTATGATGCCAGTGCTCATCCAAGGCCCGAAGCAACCCGGCAACGACATTGATGCGTACCTAAGGCAATTAGTTGATGAACTTCTATAGTTGTGGGCCAAAACAGGTGTACGTGTGTGGGATGAGCACAAACAGCATGAATTTGACCTACAAGCGTTGTTGTTCGTAACCATCAATGATTAGCCTGCTCTTAGTAACATTTCAGGACAAACGAACAAAGGATACAATGCATGCACGCACTGTTTAGATGAGACTGAAAGTATATATCTAGATAAATGTAGAAAGAATGTGTACCCGTACAATTGTCGTTTTCTTCTGCCCAGTCATCCCTTAAAGAAGAAAGGCAAGCATTTCAATGGCAAGGCAGAAACCCGGACGAAGCCTGTCCCCCGTAGTGGTGCTGATGTATTTGGTATGGTCAAGGATTTGGATGTAATCTTTGGAAAGGGTCCTGGAGGACAACCTGTTCCGAAAGATCCCATTACCGGACACGCACCCATGTGGAAGAAGAAATCTATATTTTGG
Organism: Avena sativa; assembly: GCA_916181665.1. Taxonomy (NCBI): domain Eukaryota; kingdom Viridiplantae; phylum Streptophyta; class Magnoliopsida; order Poales; family Poaceae; genus Avena; species Avena sativa. Next base: position 580,559,681 of record OV702287.1, read on the forward strand.
GAGCTACCCTATTGGAAAGTGCATGAGGTCCGCTCTGCAATCGACGTGATGCACCTGACGAAGAATCTTTGCGTGAATATTCTAGGCTTCCTAGGCTTGTATGGGAAGTCAAAAGATACCCCGGCAGCACGAGAGGATCAGCAACATCATAAAGGACGAGACGACAAGCATCTAGGGCAGTTTCAAGGGCTTGCCAGCTATGCTCTTACCAAAGAAGAGAAGGAAATCTTTTTTGAAGTCCTTTTCAGTATCAAGGTCCCGTCTGGCTTCTCGTCGAATATAAAGGGAATAGTAAATATGAAAGAGAAAAAAATTCAAAACCTAAAGTCTCATGACTGCCATGTGCTTATGGCGCAATTGCTTCCGGTTGCATTGAGGGGAATTCCACCAGAAAATGTTCGACTAGCCATTGTGAAGGTATGTGCATTCCTCAATGCAATTTCTCAGAAGGTAATCGATCGAGAAAGTCTATCAGGGTTACAGATTGATGTGGTCCAATGTCTGGTCAGCTTCGAGTTGTTGTTCCTGCCATCCTTCTTCAATATTATGACGCACCTCCTAGTTCACCTAGTCGAAGAGATTAGAATTCTCGGTCCTGTGTTTCTACACAATATGTTCCCCTTCGAGAGGTTCATGGGAGTCTTAAAGAAATATGTTCATAACCGTGCTAGGCCAGAAGGAAGCATCTCCATGGGCTATGGAACAGAGGAGGTCATTGAGTTTTGTGTTGAATTTCTTCCTGACCTTAAGCCGATTGGTATTCCTGAATCTCAGTATGAGGGGAGGATGACTGGAAAAGGCACACTAGGAAGGAAATCAATGGTATGTAGGGACGGGCATTCTTTCACTCAAGCACACTACACAGTTCTACACAATTCCACCGTGGTGGCTCCATATATCGAGAAACACAAGAATATTCTACGCTCCGAAAACTCGGGGAAGCCTGAAACCTTGATTAAAGGGGAACACGAGAAGAATTTTGGCAATTGGTTGCAGACACATCTCATGAATAACACCACTGTTGGAGATGAGTTGTACTCGTTGGCCAGGTTACCATCTTCGACTATATGTACTTTCCAAGGGTATGAGATAAATGGGAATACATTTTACACGATCGCCCAAGATAAAAAGAGCACCAACCAAAACAGTGGTGTCCGCTTTGATGCAATAGATGACAATGGGCAGAAGGACACATATTATGGGTACATCGAGGAGATATGGGAACTTGACTATGGACCTACTTTTAAGGTCCCTTTGTTTCGGTGCAAATGGGTCAAGCTGACAGGAGGCGGGATACATGTAGACCAAAAGTATGGTATGACAACAGTGGATCTCAACAATCTTGCGTACATGGATGAACCATTCGTCCTAGCCAATGATGTGGCTCAGGTTTTCTATGTAAAGGACATGTCTACCAAACCGAGAAAAAGGAAAGAGAAGCAAAAGAGTACAGAATACGATGAGACAAAGCGCCACATAGTTCTTTCAGGGAGAAGAAACACCGTGGGAGTGGATGACAAGACAGACATGTCAGAAGATTACAATAAGTTTCATGAAATTCCGCCCTTTAAAGTGAAAACTGACTCAAGCATCCTGTTAAATGATGAAGATTCTCCATGGCTACGGTGCAGAAGAAAACCACAACACTAGATGTTGGTGATGTGTAATAATGTATTAAACCTTTTATTTGAGACATAAATCTATGTAATGTATTAAACCTTTTTATTTGAGACATAAAGGTCCTCTTTCATGTAATAGATCTTGCTCAATCAAACTAGACGTTGACGACCGGGTTCTAAGCCGCGGGAGGTGATCACCCAAAGAGAAGGAACCATCACAAGAGAAGGAACCCACAAACACTAAGGATACATAGCACAACTGAAAATTAAGATACATAGCACAACTAAAAATTAAGAAACATGCCTAATGTTGGAGTGATTCAGTCATGCTCCTGCCTAGCCCTGTAATACATGCCACTATAGTCGTCGTACTCGCCGGCGCCGTTGTCGCTGTCGTCGTCGGGGTCGCCGTAGTCGAACCTTGAAGGTTGGGCACGCGTGGGCTAGATTTGAGGGTACCGCAGGCGGTGGTTATTGCCAGTCGTGTTGTAGGCCATGACACTCTGGAGAGTCCGGCCATGCCACCACAGCCGACGGCCGGCCTCGTTGAAGTTCGAATTTGGTGGGCCGTCCTCCTCGTGCCTGGCGAGCGCCCTCTCACGCCGATTGATGAAGAAGGCTTCCCAAGTCGGGAAATAGTCGGGATGCTAGTTGGGATTCCTCCGCTGCTCTGGCGTGAGCTCAAGGTAGTAGTGGTTCGTGATGGCCATCTGGCGCTCCACACCTAGAGGGATAGGAGGGACCGCCACGCCTCTGGCGCTCAGCATCCAGCCGGTGGGGACGCGGTAGCCCGGTGGGCTGGGGTAGTTCGAGGCGCAAAGCGCCTCCGCCTCCCGGGTGGTTAGAGATACGATGGAAGCCATGGGAAGAGAATGATGAGTCTAGATGTGATATGTAAATGGAGGCCAAGCGTACATATATATACTAAAAAATGGCGGGAAGATAGAGATGGGAACCGGTGGAAAGCGCGGGAACGCAGTGGTGCGAGAAACTTTCATCCCGGGTGGGGGCTCAAACCGGGACAAAAGAGGGGGGGCCTTATCTAGCGGAGGCTTATCTAGGAGGGCCTTATCTGGGGGTGGCTAACCTTTAGTACCGGCTGGTGGGTGCAACCGGGACTAAAGGTGGTTTTTGTGTCATCTAACAAAACTGTCGGTGGGATAAGGACGCGTGGGTAACCTTTAGTACCGGCTGGTGGGTGCAACCGGGACTAAAGTTGTCAGTAGGATAAGGACACGTGGGTGGACGCACTGCTTGATGAGATAAAGCATGTAGCGCACGACGCCCTGTCGGAGGAAGAAGACAAAGTAGAAGCGGCGCCATGCCTATAAAAGGAGCATCAATACGCCATGGCAAGCAACTCAACAAGCCAATATGGATGGAGAGTTTCATCCCCATGGATGGAGGAAAGGGTTGGGAAATCTCCCGTGGCGGAACTTCTCGAAGATGCCCTTGGTGCACACGCCATATGGCATCTTCGGAAGTTCCGCCTCGGAAAATATTTTCCTGCTAGTCCGTGAAAGACTCCATCTCCGCCTCCCTGGGGTTAGAGGTATGGTGGAAGCCATGGGATAGAGTGAAGAGAGGCGGCAGATATGAGTCTAGATGTGCTATGGCAACGCCCAAGCCTACATATATATAGTGAGAAATGGCGGGAAGTCAGAGGAGGGAAGCCTAAACCCTAAACCCTAAAGGGGCTACCCTCGTACGGAGAAATCTATAGGGGTAGACGATCCGGGGCCCCCGGTCTAGGGTTTCGCCGGAGGAAGACCATCGGAGCGTCGGAATCACATGAAAATGGCAAAATGGTTAATAGTTTGACTAGTTAGAATAATTATTTTATAAAACAGAAAATGGATTTGAATCACTAATTCAAATTCAAGCACTTTTTATGTTAAAAATTTAGTGAGATTCAAAAATATGCAAAATATAATAGTTAATGCATTTTTAAATTGGAAATGGCAAAATGGTTATTAGTTTCACTAGTTAGAATAATTATTTTATAAAACAGAAAATAGATTTGGATTACTTATTCAAATTCAAAAACTTTTCATGTTGAAAATTTTCTCAAATTCATAAGTATGCAAAAACTGTATAATTCAAATGTTTAAAAAATCTAGTAGCTATAAATTGTAATATTTGAAAAAACAGGCGTCAACTTAGGCCCAGCGCGCGCAAATTTGGGCCTTTGGTCCTGGCCCAGAACACCATCCGGGACTAAAGGCTCTGCAGGCGAAAAGGCATCCAAAGCCTTTAGTCCCGGTGCGTGGCTGAAACCGGGACTAAAGGCCCCCCCTTTAGTCCCGGTTTATGCCACGCACCGGGACTAAAGGGTGGGGGGTAATTAATGCGCCGCTTCTTCCCCGGTCGAATCCATCGACCGAAGGAAGCACATCGCGAGGAGCTACGTTACGCCGCCAGGCTGCCAAATCTCCACCGTTCTCGGCCGCGCCTCCCCGGCTGACCTCCCCACGTCGCGCCTCCCTCGCCACCATGAGCTCCTCCCAGCGTCGCGCCTCCCTCGCCACCACGAGCTCCTCCCAGCGTCGCGCCTCCCCGGCTGACCTCCCCGCGCCGCGCCTCCCTGGCTGACCGCCCTGGCCACCATACCTCCCCTCGCCGCGGCCACCCACGCCGCCACGAGCTCCGCCATAGCCCCGGCCTCGCCCCTCCCCTCGCTGGTCGCCACCGCCACCGCTCGTATGTATATAGGAAATTTATTTTTATATATAGAAATATTTGTATATAGGAATTTTTTTATAGAAATATTTGTATATAGGAAATATTTTGTGTATAGGAAATATTTGTATATAGAATTTTTTTGTATATGGGAAATATTTGTATATAGGAAATATGTTTTTCTATATAGGAAATATTTGTATACAGGAAATATTTGTATATAGAAATTTTTTGTATATAGAAAATATTTGTATATAGGAATTATTTGTATATAGGAAATATATTTTTATATATAGGAAATATTTGTATATAGGAAATATTTTGTATATAGGAAATATTTGTATATAGAAATTTTTTGTATATAGAAAATATTTGTATATAGGAAATATTTGTATATAGAAATTTTTTGTATATAGAAAATATTTGTATATAGGAATTATTTGTATATATGAAATATTTATATATAGGAAATATTTTGTATATAGGAATTATTTTGTGCTCGCGGGGCCCCGGACTTAGAGTTAATGTGGTAGTGCTCGCGGGCCCCCGGACTTAGGGTTAGGGTGGTGCTGCTCGCGGGCACCCGGACTTAGGGTTAATGTGGTAGTGCTCGCGGGCCCCCGGACTTAGGGTTAGGGTGGTAGTGCTCGCAGGCACCCGGACTTAGGGTTAATGTGGTAGTTCTCGCGGGCCGTCGGACTTAGGGTTAGGGTGGTAGTGCTCACGGGCACCCGGACATAGGGTTAATGTGGTAGTGCTCGCGGGCCCCCGGACTTAGGTTTAGGGTGGTAGTGCTCGTGGGCACCCGGACTTAGGGTTAATGTGGTAGTGCTCGCAGGCCCCCGGACTTAGGGTTAGGGTGGTAGTGCTCGCAGGCACCCGGACTTAGGGTTAATGTGGTAGTTCTCGCGGGCCGTCGGACTTAGGGTTAGGGTGGTAGTGCTCACGGGAACCCGGACATAGGGTTAATGTGGTAGTGTTCGCGGGACCCCGGACTTAGGGTTAGGTTGGTGGTGCTCGCGGGCCCCCGGACTTAGGGTTAATGTGGTAGTGCTCGCGGGACCCCGGACTTAGGGGTAGGGTGGTGGTGCTCGCGGGCCCCCAGACTTAGAATTTTGCAATTGTTTAGTATTATTGTAGCAAATTGCGTGTTCATATTATTGTTTAGTATTATTTTATGCAGCAATATTGAATGAAAAATGTTATTGTGTGCATTTTGTAGAAAACTATGGATCCAATCCAGAGAGACCTAGCATAGAAAGAAATTCTCGAGGATATGATCAACGACACCCCCCATGTTGATCCACCCGAATCACCGTCGATTTATCTGAACCCCTCCGGTGAGGGAGAGGAGGTCGACCGAAATGATCAAGGAGAAGCCGACGGCTCCAGTGGTGGAGAAGCCGACGACGAGGTATATATATGAAGTCTGGTGATCAGTAGATGCATTAACCGAGTTGTATATATATATATATAAATTGACGAATGTTTCTTCTCTTAGGCCTCCACATCGAGCAAAAAATATTCCAAACGAGGCCCGGCCAAAAAGTTGGACGCATCTACGCGTTATACAATTACGCGGGTATCACCACGGGGTGAACCGTTGGAACCCGAAAAGGCTAAAACTGTATTTAAACAACAATGCGGAGTTATGGTTAGGGATTGCATCCCGATCACCGTTCGAGAGTGGAATAAGACCAAAGGGGCGAAAGAGGGTGAGTATGTCGCCGACAGGTGCAAAGAGGGTCTTTGGAATGAGCTCATGACACATTTCACCCTGCCAGAATGTGAGGATGATGCCGACATAGCTGCATTGAGGAAGAAAGTCAAGCAGTGGACTCTTATGAAGATGGCCGAACTATTCAAGAACTGGAAGAAAGCATTATGGCAAAAGTATCAGAAGACGAAGACTCCTCCTAATTTTGAATGCTATCTAACGAAGCAGCAGGCTAACTTGGGATGCATTTGTGAAGTACAAGGAGTCAGAACCTGCTATGGAAATGTCGGAAAAAAAACAAGAAAAATGCCGCGATGAAGAAATATCACCATCACCTGGGGCCAGGGGGCTACGCGGCTGCCATGCCAAAGTGGGATGCTAAAGAGAATGAGCCGCTTGCTAAAGGGATCACTCCAGAACCAATACACGAAGAATGGGATCTCAGGGCAAGGAATTGGTTCCTTGGGCATGGGAGTGAGTATGACGAAAGTACAGGGGACCTTAAGTGACGGGATTAGGATACCCCGGGATACATGGCAGAAAGTGGTGAAGGAGATTAAAGCGGGGACAACAAAGTTCCGTCCCGATAGAGAGAAAGACTTGCTGACAAAGGTCCTCAGGAATGACGAACGCGGAGGACGTGTACGAGGCCTTAGCCCTAGTTATAGGTGGGAGATGGGGTTTCCCAAAGACAGAGATACTTATAGGAGCCGAGAGAGAGCAAAGAGGCAACGGCAGGAGGAGGAGGGAGACAGGTTCACTGAGTTGCTAGGAACACTTCGAATGCATCAGCAACAGATTGACGAACTTCGAGGAGCAGCGCGCCTGCAAGATCCTATACTTGATATTACCGTCGTCCCATCTCAGCGGAGAAGCAGCGTGGCTGAATTGGAGGTCCCTTCTGACGATGCACGTATGGTATATGGCGGTCCCGGCTACCCCGTGGATGGAATCAAGGAGCAGGCATCTTGTGAGCTCCATCAGAAGGTGAAGAACCTATCCATCAAGGTGGCGGTCGGATGTGCTTTACCTTGTCCACTTGGCGCACGCTGGCATGGCCGTGAGATTCCAGCTGGCTATGCTAAAGTGGTTGTGGGTGAAATCGCAATGGGGTGGGACTCAATGGAGCTTGACATCCTTGGACCTAAAGGTGAGAGGACACTCGGAGAAGTACTGGGTGCTATCATTCTATGGGACAAGAACAACATCAAGCTTCCAGGCTGGACGCCAAAGCCAACACCGCCTCCGAGTCGTCGCATGTCACCTTCACCTCCATCACCTCCAAGAAGCCCACCCCATGACTAAGACCACCACAGCCCGAGTCCATCTCGATCTCTGCCGCAGCCTCCGATTAGTACTAAACGACGCAGCAGCCCAAAACGACAAATGTCGCCCCTCCCAAGAGTACCTCATAAGAATCTTCCCATCAGACCTTACGATCGTACTGACGAGGAAACTGACATGATTGTAAAGGCCGAATGTGTTGTGCAGCTTGAAAAGAAGAAACCCGAGCCCGCCCCGATATACACCGAGAAGCAAAAAGTGTATGCACTTTCTTTTCTAAACACAAAATCGCAATATGACTTGCACCATAAGCCAGATGACTATCGACGCACACTTCAGAAGGAAGTGAAGAAGATCAAATCAAGTAGAAGTGCAAGCGGGAGCAAATCATCAAGTCAAAGTGCAACTTTGAAAAGAAAGGACGTCCCCCAGCTCGGGGAACAGGCCAAAAAATCGACCCCACCCCTCAAGGTGGTATCCCATGACATTCCCCAGCAAAATATGGAAGAAGCTGTGAAGCTTGCGGCCTCTATGAATGTGATTGTTGAGGAATTGCTAGGTTCCAAGGACGACAAGTTACCCAAGGCTCAGGTAGTCCCTACATATGTCCCAGGGAAGCCTCTGGTCAGCTTTGAGCAGTTCCAACAACTGCCAACACAAATGCGGAGTTTACATAACTAGTACTTGAAAGCCGTAAAGCAGGAGAGAATAATGATCGTGGTGAAAGTCCCACATGACTACTACTTCTGAGAAGAAGAGGTCCATGTTGAGTTTCCAGAACTCTTCTAGTTATACATTTTCGACGCCCTCAACAAAAGTCTCATGAGTTGCTATTGTCTGTAAGTTGTTGAATTCATTGTCTGTATATAAGTTGTTCATTTTTTTAGTTGTTCAGTTCATTGCATGTAATTATCCTAATTATATCCTTTTGTACTCTATTATTATGCAGAATGAAGATCATGGAATGTAAAAGAAGGTCAATCTTTAGTGTTGGGTTCATTGACCCAGATAAAATACATGTCAAGACGCTAACGACAAAACCCGAGGAGACACAGGAAAACCTTCTAAGGTTTCTAACGCAGCAAAATTTCTGTGACCACATACTGTTTCCTTAAAATTTCACGTGAGGGTCTTACTCTATTATACACATTCTCTTTTGCTTACTCGATGTTAAGTGTAATTGATGAGTTACTGATGTATATATAAACGTGTACAGTTTCCACTAGATTCTGCTAGACATTCAACTTGATAAGGGAAGAGTTGAAGTCATGGACCTATTAAAGAGAACCCTAGAAATGTTTAGGGACATGCAGGACATGCTCTAGAGGTAATTTTCGCGCTACATCGGTCTCTTTCGTTGATTTCCTGAGATATCACGTAATAAATAACTCATTCATTTTCTTTACCAGGTAGGGTTTGGAACCAGTTCAAGAGTGCGGTTACGGGTGACTTTAGTGAGAAGCTGACGTTTAAGCCAGTCTCGGTAAGTGGTACGCGCATCTCTTTACTTCTAGTTTCAATACAATTATGATGCTGGAATATTATTTTGATTGAATTCTATTCTTGTAAAGTGCGCGAGGCAGCCACTGAAGACGAATCTATGTGGATTCTATGTTTGCGAGTTCATTCGCACGTTTACCAGTGAGCTGAATGATTATAGAGTCGATGTAAGCAATACATTCATAACATTATTTTATTACCGTCACTTTTTGTTATCATGATCGATATTCATATTGATCTCCTTTTCTTATATAGTTCGAGAAAACGCGGGATCAGCTCCTACCAGAGCAACGCGTAGTAGCAATTGCTGAAGAACTGGCAGGATTCTTGATGAACGAGATGATAGATGACGCCAGAGAATTTAGTGTGAATAGGCGCCGATGATCCCCGACCGTGTAATTGAATAGACGGGCTCTAGTCCCGATAATTGTGATTTCCATGTGTAACTATCATGTATATATTTGTATGCTCGATCTTAAGAGAAGTTATCTTATGTATGCACGAACATGTATGGTATGTGGTAGCGTAGAAAACTATTTTGAAATGAAAAAAAAGGATGCAAATTGAATTCTCTGCCGCGGCAGAGAAAGTGCCTAAAATTCTGCCGCGGCAGAGAACCATTTGTCCCGGTTCGTAATACGAACCGGGACTAATGGGTGGCACCCAACGCCCGCAGAGACGGCCACGTGGATACCTATTGGTCCCGGATGGTAAGCGGTCCGGGACTAGTGGGGCTGTCCTTTAGTCCCGCCCCTCCAGTCCCGGTTACCAGGACCGGGACTAAAGCCCCTTACGGGCCGGGACTGGAGGCCCTTTTTCCACTAGTGTGCACAAGGCCAAGAAGATCTACACCAAGGTTAGGAAGACCTCTCACCCCTCCTCTACTCCTGAGGGTCTCATGAGGGATGCTCGTGCTTGTGCTTGTAGGCCTCCAGTGCCTCCCATTGCTTGTGAGATCAAGCAGTTGAACTGGTTCTAGCGGAATATTCTTTGCATGGGCGTGCACACTCGCAAGGGACAGTATGAGGCTTACAAGCAGCGCCATGAGTTGGCTCACACTCAACAGCTCATTCTTGATCCTCCTGCTCCTTCTGCTCCCACACCATATGCTCGGTGGAACTCTTCTTCTGGGCTCAACTATGGGGAGCTGGAGCGCCACCTGTTTCCTTCCGCAGACACTGCCGATGATGAGGAGGATGACACCGAGGATCTTGAGGATGAGGACGAGGATGGGGACGAGGACAAGGATGAGGACTACGAGTGATCTCTTGGGGCGTTAGCATCGCTCTTCTTCCTTTTTGGCGTCTCGATGCCAAAGGGGGAGAAGTTGTTCTATTAGGTCTCCGAGGATTTGCATGGGTCGGGCCCAAGTTTTTGCTCTTTTCGTTTTTTTATCTCGCTTGTGCCTTTTTAGCGTCGAACTTTTATGTGTTTTTGTGCCATATGATACTATGTTTGTCTGGCTGTGGATTATTCATATGGAGTCATCTATCTTATTGGATATTCTTATGGCCATTGGATATCTATATCGAGGGAGGCGCTCACTATGACTATCATTGGATATTCTTATAATGTGTTGAGGACACATCTATCTCCCTACTGGTGGTATGAGCTTTTCACATATATTCCAATGAAATAGAATTATACCCTCCTGTGTGTATTTGTAATCGAATGCAATCTTTAGTATGCACACATTGAGGGGAGTCTTTTTCATTTATTAAAATCTTGTTGTCTTGAGAACTATCCTGCAAATCCTAGTATTGTCATCTAACACCAAAAAGGGGGAGATTTAAAGAACATTTCATGGTTCCCTATGTTTTGAGTGTTAGATAACAATACCGTGGAGTTTTCTCATGTGTGCTAAGTGTGCAGGGAATGTTTTTGTATTTAGGGGGCCGGATTAGCTGCCCCCATCAAGGGCCGGATAATCCGGCCTAACTCATTTGACAAAGGGTGGCCTGGTGCGTCATTCTGTCCGGGGTCGGATTTTCTCGCAGAAAATCCAAACTGGGCGGATTTTCTTCCCCTGACCGGATAATCCGGCCCTCACCTTGGGCCGGATAATCCGGCCCCTAGAAAACGATCAAAGGCAGCCAAGGCGCGATGCTCGAAGTGGGTTCCGATTTTCTCCCGGAAAATCCGAACAGGGGCGGTTTTTCCTTCCCTTGCCGGATAATCCGGCCCTCGCATGGGGCCGGATAATCCGGCCCCTAGGAGGCGCTCAAGGGCAGGCTCGGCGCGTCGCTCTGAGTGGGGGCAAATTATTTGCCAGATAATCCGAGTCTGGGGCGGAGTTTTCCCCAGGCCAGATAATCCAGCCCTCACTTGGGCCGGATAATCCGGCCCCAAATGGCCCATTGGGTGCAGGGGGTATAAAAGCCCATTCATCCCCTCCATTCAGAACTCTTGATTCACTCGAATATTGCCAGACCTATTGCAAGTGCTCTCTCTCTAGATCTCCCACTTCAACCACCCGAAGGCTTCGATCTTTGGGGGAATGGAACAAGGAGACAACTCACATCGTCATCATGAATCAAGTGCATCAACTCCTCTCCATTCACTTGGAGAAATCTCCGATCTATTATTCTCGTTAATATCTAGATCTTGTGTTTTGTTATTGATACTTGTTCTTGTGGCAACTTGTTGTCATTACGGGAGCCTCCAATCTGGTTGTGGAGTTGTGCCCCGCTAGTTGTGTAAAGGCGCCAGTTCCTGCCTCGAAGGGTTCCTATAGTGGAAAGGTGGATCAGGCCTTTGGTGGCGAGATCCATCAGAGAACAGGGTGAGGCCTATTGTGGCGTGGTGGTCTTAGTACCACCCACCCCTCCAACGCAGATGTACTTCCCTTAACTAGGAAGGAACTGCGGTAAAAAAATCCTATGTCTCCGCGTGCTCCACTACGGTTTACTCGTTCCTCTATCTCACTCGCCTTTACTCGCTAGTAGTTAGGTTTGCATATAGGGAAATTCTATATAATAACAATCTGGAGAATTTACCTTTTGTGTCAAGCCTAAAATTGAAAAAGCATTAAAATTTGAAGTAGCACCTATTCACCCCCCTCTAGGTGCCCATACGATCCATTTCAGCGGCACGTACTCCTTCTCCATTGGCGGTTCCCGAACTAGGCCGTCGTGAACCTCAAACGGTAGACCCCCAGCCCCTCATCCTCCGAGTGGTCCTCCAATTCCTCCTCCTGCCCGTCCTCCCCACCCTCCTCCTGCTACTGGTCCTCCCCACCCTCCTCGTGCTCCTCACCCTCCTTCTCTACCTCAGCGTCATCAGCATCGTCCTCATCCTCGGCTTTGGACACTAGGATGTTGCCTCCCACGCTGCTGGGGAGGGCACGGTGGAGGACTATAACGCTGTCTCGAGGCCGATGCTGAAGCTTTTTTCGAACCACTCGGATTCGTCACAATGCCACCAAGTTCTTAAGCTTTTTTCTAATGCCCTTGCCCTTTCCTCCTAACATGTTTCAATCACCTGCAAACACAATGAAAAGAGTAGTTTATTAGTATGCGATGTAAATAAACGAATATTTGTAAAAGCAACAAAGATGTAAATAGACGTATATTTATAAAAGCAACAAAGATGTAAATAGAATAATATTTGTAAAAGCAACAAATATGTAAATAGATGAACATTTAGTAAGAGCAACAAATATCATAGAGTTCTGGCAAACATAGAACAAAGTTCTTAAAAATAAACCCGCTCGACATTCACTATTACAACATTGCCTCACAATTACTACTACATAGATCAGAAGCCTATGTCAACATTAGTAATTGGACCACATGTTTCGTCATCGCTATCAGGCTCGTTGCACCAATAATCATCAATGAAACCTGGAGGTGGTCCCTTTGGATCGATGTCAATGCCTGCTTTGAACGCCTCTAGCAAACTCACGTCTTGCTTGTCACGAACATCCTCAGCTTCATATTCTACATTGTCTTCCACCATGCCCGCATCTTCTTCTTGTTCATCGTCTATGACCATGTCATCATCGGCCGGCAAGTCGATAGTGAAATAACCAGGAGCCCTTCTTCTTGATAAAACTCGGCATCCTTTGCTGAGGGGTCTACGCGGCAGTAATTGTCCTTGTTTGGCGGGGGCGGCCTATTGCGTGAAGGTACCATCATCACAACATCCCATCCGTGTAGACGTTTTGTCGGGTTTTTGCACGGGTATGGGAGATAGTATACTTGGAAGGCTTGCATAGACAAAATGTACACATCCTCTCCCTTATAAACGGAGCTTCTTTCAACTTTGACCAATCCAATTTCAGGATCCCGTCTCACCCGACGTGGGTCGAACCAATGACATTTGAATACGATGGGATTTAGCCCTTTGTTAAACCCATAATTTAGCTCATATATACCCTCTTATCTTCCATAGTAATGGAGTCCATCATCACCTTTACATACCACCCTACTATTTATTGTCTTCCAGTTGGGCCGGTTTGTTGTGTATTCACGGGTATGGAAGTGATACCCGTTCACGTCATGAGCATTGAACGTGTCGATGGAATGGTTAAAGCCCCTGACAATTTTTCTTAGCGCGGGATTCATATCTTTGTTGGTTCTTGCCTACAAGTTTAGCATGAGAGGTTCAGAACGAAAAATGCCCAATGAATGTCAGCAGTGCAAGCAAAGTTGGATATAATAGTACCAAATCACAGAACCAGCTAATGAAACCGAAACCACCGCCCTTGTTGAAAAGATCCTTGGATTCTTCTGGGGTAGGATTCCTGTTTGTATACCTCCAATGTTTACAGGTGAATTGTTTATGAAATATAAAGAGGAAGAGTTAGTCCCTCATCCTACGAGTGGATGTCTACGAATAACTAAATGGTGAGCACTTACTCGATGTACGACTTCACTTCCTCCATGGTGTTCAAGACATATGAGTGCATCAATTCCCGCTCATGTATATTCATTGTGTAGTGCTTTGAGCCACTTGACTAGCCACCAAGCCCTACGAAGATGCTGAGCTTGGGTACATCTTCAGTGTTGGAGGCACTATAAGGAAGGATTGGGTTGTGCTTTGTAGGAATGTTGGCATCATAGTGCTTAGTTGTGAAGTTTGCCACCTCCTCGTTAAGGACTGCCTTGGCAATGCATGCTTCGATCTTGCACTTATTGCCTGTTTTTTCATGAAGCTTCTTTGTTTCTCTCTCTCAGGCGGAAACTACCAACGGCCCCACATAGCCCCCCTTTAGAGCCTCCTCCGTGAGGTGCAAGATCATATGTTGCATCGGATTAAAGAACCCTGGCGGAAGGAGCCTCTCTAGATCGCAAAGCAACTCGGGTGCCTGTTCATGTAGCTTCTCAGCCACTTTAGTGTCTAACTCCCTAGCACAAATCTGGCGGAAGAAAAATATCAACCTCGACAACACTCGCCAAGTCTCTTCATCGACATAGCCTCGACTCATCTCCGACATTATCCATCAAGCCATACAAGGTAGTCATGACTCTTGAGCCCTTGTACTCGCAACGTTTGCATGTTCACACCCCTCATCCAGTTGGCTGCGTACCCATCAGGGAAAAACAAACATTGCTCGATCCACTCGAAGATCTCCCTTCTTTGGGGCTTTGTTGGGAAGAATGGAACCTTTGGCTTAGTCCACCTTTTTTTGGCGCTAGAAGGTGGCTGCATCTTCAACTTTTCCCTATCGCACCATTTTTCTTGATCAATCCAAGCCTTGATGTTATCCTTCGTCTTGTCAGATCAATGATTGTGCTCTAGAGGGCCTCACCAATATTCTTTTCAGTGTGCATTACATCAATGTTATGCTGGATATCGAGATCCTCAAAGTAAGGGAGCTTCCATAAGCATGGTTTGTGGGTCCATTGGTGCGTCTCCCCATATCCCAAGAACCCATTCCCATTGGGGCTAGGCTGGAGAACTTCTAACTCAGCCTTCAGTTCATGTCCGGTCTTGAGAAGTGGCTTCGGGTCATGGACAACACGGTCTTTCTTGGAACTCTTTTTATCACTCCTATATTTATGATTCTCCTTAAGGAACTATCGAGTTTCAACAAAGTAGGAATACTTGCCTCCCTTATCAAACCAGAAGAAAATCACAGCCTGCATGCACACACGGCAAGGCCACTTCCCATGTGTACACCACCCGCAGAACAAAGCACCTGCTGGTAGGTCATACAGAGATGTGTGGTACCAGACATACATATCGAAGTGCTCCTTCTTTGCTGCATTGTATGTTCAGATCACACGACCTTCCCAACACGAAGCAAGTCATCCACCAGCAGTTCCAGGTACACGTTCATGTTCTTACCCGGGTATTTCGGCCTTGGGATTATCATTGACACAAACCTGTTCTCTGGTCTCATGCAGACACCAGGGGGTTCAGGGGAATAACGAACACTAGCCAACAACTGTATGTTGCAGCCGATATACCATATGGATTGAATCCATCGGATGATATCGCAACTGCTACGCTCATCGAGTCACCGGCCTTTAGTGGATATTTAATGACAAAGTTCTTCCATGCAATACCATCCGACGGATGTATCATCTTGTCGAGGTATCTTTTCCCTTCTACGGGCCACTGCATCTGTTGGGCAGTATCCTCATTCATGAAGAGTCGTTGGATCCTCGGTAGGACTGGAAGATATCGAAGGATCTTCTGCGCAACCATAGTCTGCCTCTTTTGACCATCACCATTGGGACCAACCTCTATGAACCTAGAGGATTTGTAATGGATGCAATAATTTGTGTCGGCATGCTCCTTTGTGAATAGAATGCATCCCTTTGGACAAGCGTGTATCTGCTGAGATGGCATCTTAAGGTCACTGAGAAATTTGGTTGAATAGTAGAAGTTCTACGGCAAGTGGTGCCCTTTCGGCAGAATGCTACCAACGACAGCCAGCAGTTCCTCGAACCCATCTCTGCACAAGTTCCTGTGGCACTTGAAGGCCATAAGGCAAGCGATGGCATCTAGTTGGGTTACATCTATATTAACATGTAGGGGTTTCTGCGAAGCAAACAAATCCTCGTAGTACTTCTTTGTGTTTATCTCTGGCTCCTAACTTGTCTCTGCATCCTGAGGTGTCTCCGCCTCTACATGAGGGATTTCAGGCACATTACCATTAGCCAAATTTTCTAAGCACTTATCAAACAACCCAGTATCGTATTCTCCCCTAGGCTGAATCTGGTGCACCTCCATCCTAGCACGTTTGGATAACTTTTCTCCATGGAAAGTCCATGTCTTGTAGGACGGTGTGAAGCCGAACTTGAGCAGGTGAGTACTCATAGTTTCCTTGTCCTGTGGTTTTTCGTTAGCGCACTTTCTATAAGGGCAAAATACTGTCTTGGGTCTGCTAGCGATATTAAAAGCCTTGTTCACGAACTTCTCGGTATTTTCTCCCCATTCCCGAGTATAGTTCCACTAACTGATTTTGCCATCATACATCCAGTCACAATTCTCCATCCTCTAATCAGTACGAAAAGAGACATATACAATGCTTTCCATTAGTCATGACATTAAATAAATCTGGTATTAGTTCGGTTAATTACGCCACATACCCACTTATCTCTCTAATAGGTAAAGAGGGTCCTAGCAACCGCTGGATCCGTAGATTGAGTATGTTCTCCCTGCTCTACACTGATCTAAGACAGAATTTCAGCAGCACCTCCCCGCTGTTCTCCTGATACACGTCTCGACAAAAAGCTGAGAGGAATGTGCATCCGGAGAACACGGGGAGGCACTGCCGAAATCCTGTCGCAGACCGGAGTAGAACAAGGAAACGTACCCAACTACGCATCAGCCGGCTGTCCCGATAAATGCTGTAAGAGTTACGGTTATATAATATGCGAGACCACTAATGCATATTTATCCGCGTAACCCTTACGGCCGGGAAGAGATGCCTAGGTAACGTGATAGACTTGGTGATCTAGACACGAAAATAACCCTAGGTACATGAGAGGAGAACAGATTCTTACCCTCGAAGCGTTATCGACGGCCTGTGAACAAGACCAACGACCCTCCGGCAAAATCCCCTCCGACCGACGGTCCCCCTCAAACTCAACTCATATCCTGCATGAAGGAAAATAGTTCCATTTAACATTGCACCAATTATATCCAAATATGCCACATGTAATGTATCCATTTTGCTAAATCTACCTATCCATTTTTGGTGGCCACTATAGTTTCCATGAAGCCCTAATGTACAAACAGCCCTTGCTCGATTCATTATAGTGCTTCCACATTTCATCATGAAACCAAACAGCCTCTAAAACACTAAATTTACTAAAACTACCACTACATTTATCTACAATACTCTCTGAAACTACCACTAAATCCATATCTAAAACAACACCTAACGTAATAAAACAGCCCACCTAGAAACTATTAGGTAAAACCTAAACTATTACCTTAGCTCCCACCTAGCAGAGTGTATCAAAGAACTGAAAATGAAAAAAAGCCGTACCTTCGATAGGTGGAGGAGATGCAATGAGGTGGAGGAAGGGTGTGGCCGAGACTCTTTGTGGAGGAGAGGGAGAAGCCAGCCGGAGCTCCTCCCGCCCTGTACGTGAGACGGCGGGGCTCTACCTCCCTGTACGTGAGGCGGCGGCCACAGTGGTGCAGAGGAAGGGAGGAGGCAGCAGCGGCGCAGAGGAAGGGAGGAGAAAGGGGTCAGGCCTGGGTGGGGCAGGGGAGGGGCCGGCGGTTGCTTCCAGTAAAGGAGCGGCTGGTGGCAGCATTGGGCGGCAGAGGCGAAGCAACTAGGTGTGTGGTGACAACGATGGCAGGGTCGAAGCAGGGGAGAGCTGAGCGGATATGGCTCGCGTGGGTCCACGCGAGCCAGTTATTGCATGCCTATCTTTGGCGTGCGCACCACAGAAACACACGGGAAAGCCCTCTTTGTCGTGCTCATAAGGAAAACCAACGACAAAGGCCTCTTCGCCGTGAGCATAATGAAACCGCATGGCAAAGCCCTCTTTGTCGTGTGACTCATACTTTGCTGTGAGCTTTGGAAAATTTCTTATTTCTGTTCCATTTTTTCTTTCAATTATATTATTTTAGGTTTTTAGTGTCCTATTTGTTAGTATTAGTTGTGACAATATGTATACACATACTTTTTGCAATATGACAAATACACAAAAGGGAGAGCTACACCGGGCTACCGCTATTAGAAGAAAGTCTAGGGGGTAGACGGTTCGAGGCCCGCGGGTCAGGGTTCCGCAGCAAACCGCGCTCCGGGGCACCAGAACACCTCAAGGACCTGCATGTGGCCCTAGCACATGCATGAAAGTGCGGTGCTACGTTGAAATATACAAAACCTAGTCCCCGGGTGCATGTGTCCCCCTTCGCAGGCATGCGCTGTAACCTAAAAGTGAGGGTTCCGGACTCGTCTAAGGGGGAGTCCCTGTTCCGGCACTATAGAGTAGGATATTGTCACACCCCTTGTGACCCAACATGGTTTTACATCATCCAATGACCTAAACAAACACAAAACAAGGGAGAGCTACACCGGGATACCCCTGTCAGAAGAAAATCTAGGGGGGTAGACGGTCCGAGGCCCGCGGGTCAGGGTTCCGTAGGAAAGCGCGCTCGAGGGCACCGGATCACCTCAAGGACTTGCATGTGGCCCTAGCACATGAATGAATGTGTGGTTCTATGTTGAAACATACAAAACCTAGTCCACGGGTGCATGTGTCTCCCTTCGCAGGAATGCCCTGTAACCTAAAAGCAAGGGTTCCGAACTCGTCTAAGGGGGAAAGTCCATGTTCCGGCACTAGAGAGTAGGAAATTGTCACACCCCTTGTGACCCAACATGGGTTTACATCCACCTGTGACCGAAAAAACACAAAACAAGGGAGAGCTACACCGGGCTACCCCTGGCAGAAGAAAGTCTAGGGGGTAGACAGTCTGAGGCCCGCGGGTCAGGGTTCCGCAGGAAACCGTGCTCTAGGGCACCGGAACACATCAAGGACTTGCACGTGGCCCTAGCACATGCATGAAAGTGTGGTGCTATGTTGAAATATACAAAACCTAGTCCCCGGGTGCATGTGTCCCCCTTCGCACGTATGCGCTGTAACCTAAAAGTGAGGGTTCCAGACTTGTCTAAGGGGGAAAGTCCCCATTCCGACACTAGAGAGTAGGATATTGTCACTCCCCTTATGACCCAACATGGTTTTACATCATCCTATTACCTAAACAAACACAAAACAAAGGAGAGATACATCAGGCTACCCTGTCAGAAGAAAGTCTAGGGGGGTAGACGGTCTGAGGCCGCGGGTGCGGGTTCTGCAGGAAACCGCACTCTAGGCACCGGAACACCTCAAGGACTTGCATGTGGCCCTAGAACATGCATGAAATGTGGTGCTATGTTGAAGCATACAAAACCTAGTCCCCGGGTGCATGTGTCCCCCTTCGCAGGCATGCGCTATAAAATAAAAGGGAGGGTTCCGGATTCGTCTAAGGGGGAAAGTCCCCATTCCGGCACTAGAGAGTAGGATATTGTCACACCCCTTGTGACCCAACATGGTTTTACATCATCTTATGACCTAAATAAACACAAATAAAGGGAGAGATACATCAGGCAACCCCTATTGGAAGAAAGTCTAGGGGTAGACGGTCTGAGGCCCGTGGGTCAGGGTTCCACAGGAAACCGTGCTCCGGGGCACCGGAACACCTCAAGGACTTGCATGTGGCCCTAGAACAAGCATGAATGTGTGGTGCTATGTTGAAACATACAAAACCTAGTCCCCGGGTGCATGTGTCCCCTTTTGCAGGCATGCACTGTAACCTGAAAGTGAGGGTTTCAGACTCTTCTAAGGGGGAAAATCCTTGTTCCGGCACTAGAGAGTAGGATATTGTCACACACCTTGTGACCCAACATGGTTTTACATCATCCTATGAACTAAATAAACACAAAACAAGGTAGAGCTACACCAGGCTACCCCTGTCAGAAGAAAGTCTAGGGGGTAGACGGTCCGAGGCCCGCAGGTCAAGGTTCCGCAAGAAACCACGCTCCAGGGCACTGGCAAAACCAAGGACTTGCATGTGGTCCTAGCACATGCATGAAATTGTGGTGCTATGTTGAAATATACAAAACCTAGTCCATGGGTGCATGTGTCCCCCATCACAGGCATGCGCTGTAACCTAAAAGCGAGGGTTCTGGACTCGTTTAAGGAGGAAAGTCCTCGTTCCGGAACTAGAGAGTAGGATATTGTCACACCCCTTGTGACCCAACATGGTTTTACATCATACTATGACCTAAACAAGCACAAAACAAGGGAGATCTACACCGGGCTACCCCTGTCAGAAGAAAGTCTAGGGGGTAGACGGTCTGAGGCCTGCGGGTCAGGGTTCCGCAGGAAACCGTGTTGCGGGGCATCAGAACACCTGAAGAACTTGCATGTGGCCTTAGAACATGCATGAAAGTGTGGTACTATGTTGAAACATACAAAACATAGTCCCTGGGGGCATGTGTCCCCCTTCGCAGTCATGTGCTGTAACCAAAAAGCGAGGGTTCTAGACTCGTCTAAGGGGGAAAGTCCCTGTTCCGGCACTAAAGAGTAGGATATTGTCACACCCATTGTGACCCAACATGGTTTTACATCATCCTATGACCTAAACAAACGCAAAACAAAGGAGAGATACACCGGGCTACCCCTGTTAGAAGTCTAGGGAGTAGACGGTCCGAGGCCCGCGGGTCAGGGTTCCGTAGGAAACCGCGCTCCGGGCCACCGGAACACCTCAAGGACTTGCATGTGTCCCTAGGACATGCATGAAACTGTGGTGCTATGTTGAAACATACAAAACCTAGTCCCCGGGTGCATGTGTCCCCTTTTGCAGGCATGCACTGTAACCTAAAAGTGAGGCTTCCGGACTCTTCTAATTAAGGGGGAAATCCTCATTCCGGCACTAGAGAGTAGGATATTGTCACACCCCTTGTGACCCAACATGGTTTTACATCATCCTTTGACCTAAACAAACACAAAACAAGGTAGAGCTACACCGGGCTACCCCTGTCAGAAGAAAGTCTAGGGGGGTAGACGGTCTGAGGCCCGCGGGTCAGGGTTCCGCAAGAAACCACGCTCCAGGGCACTGGAAAACCCAAGTACTTGCATGTGGTCCTAGCACATGCATGAAAGTGTGGTGCTATGTTTAAACATACAAAACCTAGTCTCTGGGTGCATGTGTCCCCCTTCACAGGCATGCGCCGTAACCTAAAAGTGAGGGTTCCGGACTCGTCTAAGGGGGGAAGTCCCTATTCCGGCACTAGATAGTAGGATATTGTCACACCCCTTGTGACCCAACATGGTTTTACATCATCCTATGACCTAAACAAACACAAAACAAGGGAGAGCTACACCGGGCTACCCCTGTCATAAGAAAGTTTAGGGGGTAGACGGTCCGAGGCCCGCGGGTCAGGGTTCCGCAGGAAATTGCGCTCTGGGGCACCATAACACCTCAAGGACTTGCATGTGGCCCCGGGTGCATGTGTCCCCCTTCGCAGGCATGCGTTGTAACCTAAAAGCGAGAAAGTAAGGGGGTAGACCGCCGGGGCCCACAAACCGGTGTTTTCAGCGCGAAAGTGACCGCCAGAGCCTTGGAATGCCGCCCAATCCTCCATGCATGCGGACCTCGAATATGTGTGAAAGTGTCCATAGATGCAATATTGATGATATTTAAGATAAACTATGGGTTAAAATAAAATGGTGGCAAAACGAGGGGAAAATGGAAAATATAGGCTTTGCCGTGTATTTTCCTGTATTGCGCATGGCAAAGGAACCTTTGTCGTGAGCGGCGTACCACAAAGGAACCCACACGACAAAGGCTCCTTTGGCGTGAGCGGCGCACGGCAAAGAAATTTCGCGCGCTATAAACATAATTGGAGGCAAAATTTCGCGCGGAAATAAAGTTCTTGTAATTCAAAAATGTTTCGTGTGTGACAGTGAGGCTCACGGCAAAGATCTGCTGTCAACAAGGCCCGTCAATTGCTCCGATACGGTGGGCCCCACGTGAGGGTGTACCTTGTTTTTGCTTTGTCGTGGGCCCGAGCGCACGGCATAGCAATCTTTGTCGTGAGAGTTTCTTTGTCGTGGGCTTCTTCCAGGTGTTGTCATGTGGTATTTCGTTGCCGTGTGGTCGGAACATTTTACTGTGTAGTTGATCTTTGCCGTGAGTCATTTTGTGGGCGCACATGGCAAAGGAATCTTTGTCGTGCAGGGGCGCACGGCAAAGCTGCCCTGCACAGCAGCGCCCATTTTTCCTATAGTGTAGCAACAAGGGAAAACCAGGCCCTCGCTGGCCTGGCCGAGCCCAAACGGACTCGTGAAGCCCTGCGGCCACACTGCAGCAAGGGTGTCACCGTGGCCGCCGGCCCTAGCTCCATCTCCTACTCCTCCTTCCACTAGTGGATCTTCCGCCATCGCAGATCCCCGCCGCCAATCAACAATGCCGTCACCACCGTGCTCATCTGGCCCAGCCAGACCGCCGCCGGTCTAAGCAACCCCACCTGGGCCAACAATGCCAATCCCCTACGTGATGCCGACGAGTCACGCCCTACAGAACACACTAGGTCTGACCGTCGGCACCATCATTGGGCCCTCCTAGACAAAGACTGGCCCCTGTCATGCACGACCAGGGGAAAGGCGTAGATGCTGGCTTCATCCCGCCAGGCCCAGATCGGACCCGCCTGACCCAGATCTGTCCGGTAAGGCCAAGCCGCCAACATCCCTACCACCGGCTTCTGCCTCTAGCCCCGTAGCACCAGGTCCTCTGGCCGCCCCCGCCGTCAGCCGCTGTCGTGAGCACCCGCCGCCGCCGAACCAGGACCAAACCCCACCGGACTGCCCTACCACCGGCTACAACTGCCCCGCGCAGGTCCCCAGGCACGCAGAGGAGGGAGACTCGCCGCCGCCAGCACCGCGCGGGCTTAGCCCGGCGGCATACGCCGACAACGGTGAGGGAGGAGGGAGGGAAGAGGGTGGAGCCTCGCTAAACTTGCAGTGAAAAACAAAGGATGTGACAATCTTACCACAAGATTTAGTCTGGTTGCCCCGTAGGAGTTTTTGAGGTATTTCACCAAATTTTCTATTTTGAATATCTTTTAAAAATGTGTTATATGAAAGTATATGTAATGTTTTTATGTTTTACTTAATTTTTATTCACCATAAATGTGTAATATTTAAGTGTAGATAGATACATCTTAATTTTATGCAAATTTTGATATATTAATTGTATTTTTATGAATTAGAATAATTTAGTTATAATTTTTCTAAGAATAATGTGGTAAAAGGGAAAAAAAGCTATGTCGAGAGCATTGCCGTCGGTGTAGCTGTCAAACCTATGTCGAGATCACCGCCGTCGGTGTAGCTCAGACGTCGTCCGCCACGGCAAAGCCGACGGATGCCCTCGGCCCAGAGTGTCCTATGACAACGGCTTCACTAGGCCGATAGCCTTTTTTCTATGATGTTTGGGTCGTGCCCTCGTGACGGCCCCGACTAAAAACTGTCGACGTAGGAAATGGCTGTCAGTGCCTCGATGCATTCCTGTAGCGAGGACGGTGGCTTAGTTGTCAGATATTCGAACTATAGTGTCACAATTCGAGTGTCCGAGTCGAGGCATTGATTATCTTCAACAGGCGGTCGAAGCCATGATGGATGGCATTGACAATTTTTTATCTTTGTTTGGGTATCTCGATGTAATTTTATCATGTTTGTGTCTTTTCAAGCGAAAAAAAGCATGAGGATCAATCCAATTTGTTAGTGTAGGCACATGGGAGTTTTTTAATGTTTTCCTAACTGGGGTCTTAAAATCTCACTGTACTAATTAAACTACTGCCATGGAGTTGGGTCACACGACAACCTTCCGACTTTAGCTGCTGTCGGCCCCTGCCTCCTCCATCGGCCGTTCCAGCCACGGGAGCGGGTGGGGACCCGGGGCTTCGGCTCCGGATGTAGTTATGGTTGGTATAGTGCTTTTTTGGGGTGTTGCTTTCATGGAAGAGATGGCATCATGTCGGAATAATTTTTCTCTGCTCTTCCTCCATCTCGTCGTTGCTCCAACCGGTGGCGTCGGGGGGCAGGTGTCCCGGTCTTCTCGCCGATCTCTAGACCCGGTGAGATTCGTGTCTAGTGATCCACGTTCATCAGTCTCATGGGTGGTGGTCGCGTCAGCTGTTGCAGTAGAGTTTGTTGTCGTGCAGTTGTGCGAGTGGAAGACGGCAGGCCGTGGTGTTACTCTTCTTCGACTGCATCGGATGAAGAAGGCGGTGTAGGGATCTGGTGACGACGGGGAAGATCCCCGTCGGACATAACACAAAGCCTCGGGCTCGTCACTTGCGACGACTCGGTTCATCAGCTCAAAAAGCATCCTCGTATGCGATGGTGCTCTCCTAGGTCTAGGTATGGCGGTTGTTCGTCTCTTTTTCTGGCGCTACCACGGTGACGGGCGGAGAATGATGGACAACGGTTCGGCGGTGTACAAGTTTTTTCAAAGGTGAAATTGTAATTTTACTTGAGGGGTTCTTTATGCAAAGTTGCTTGATAAACATGTTTGTCTTGGGTGTCGACCATATGTGTAATTCGTTGAATTGTCTAATGGAATATACGAGTTAATTAAAAAAAACTTTCCGACTACAATGCAAAAAGGGGCACGCTAACCTTATAACACCAATGGCTGATTCGTAAAATCCCGCTTTAATGTAGGTATAAGTAATGTATCTTGGCTATTTTTTTAAATAATATGACTTATTTAACAAATTTCACGAATAATACACGAATTTGAGAAATTGTGAATCTAGCGTGGCATCGGTGTTTAAAACACCGACTAGTACCTATCAGCATTTGAGCTACCGACCAGTACCTATCCGCATTTGAACTACCGAGTGGGCTCTCTTTTCTTTGTTAAAAACATGATGATGACATGTGTGGTCGGTATTTCAAATGCTGATAGGTTATGGTCGGCATTTCAAACACCGATAGGGTGTGGTCGGAATTTCAAATGCTGATAGGTTGTGGAAACACCGACGCCGCGCTAGATTCGCAATTCCTCAAATTCGTGTATTACTCGTGAAAATTGTTAAATAAATCGTATTATTTTGAAAAAAAAATAGCATGTATCTCGTTCTGTCCCCTTTGTTCTGCTTATTTCAGCCTGCTCCCACTCCTTCACTTCACTATGACAATCTACAAATAAGCTGCTGCTTACCCAACCACCGAACTGTGCTTAGGTTGTCCGCAATGTCCATTGGCTCACACACAAATCTGCACCCGTTTGGGATCCACCCGTGGGGCCGCTATCTTGGACGACCTGCCCGGTTTGGCTTCCGAGCGAGCTCGGGCGAAGCAGTGAATTGGGAGAGGAGCAAGAGGAGGAGGGAGAAGAAGACCGCGGAGGAGACCGGATTGGAGGTTCTGTATGATGACGGGTTCGGAAGCGTCACCATGAAAGATTAGATAGAGGCGGTGAGGGCCATGCCCAAGGACGACGGCGGGCCACCGCGGTGGTTCTGCCCCGTCGAGTGCGGCCGGCCGGTGGTTCACAACGCACCTCTGCTGCTGTTCCTGCCAGGTTGGTCCAAATAGTATGCTTTGCCAACTTTCAGCTAACAGGAACCACTCAAGTTCCAGATTAACATCAACTGTGAGAAACAGTTCCGAGACCAACATATTTTAAGTATCATTAAATATTTTCCTATAGATGCTTTATTAGGATAATAGGAAGACATATGTACATAGATTTTCTTCTGCTGGCACTCTAATGGACTTTTTGTAAATATGAAAACTTCAGGAACATATGGTGTTGGAATGGAACTCATTTTGCATCATAAATCTCTCGGCAAGTAAATATTCCTTTGCATCCACATATTGCGGTGGCTTTTCTATATACTCTTCAATGTTAGAGATAGCAACTCCAGCCAGGCCCCTAACACCCCTAGGGGGCCTTTTTTTGCGCCGGGGAAAGCTTTTCT
The DNA here is from genome assembly GCA_916181665.1 of Avena sativa. Classification (NCBI taxonomy): domain Eukaryota; kingdom Viridiplantae; phylum Streptophyta; class Magnoliopsida; order Poales; family Poaceae; genus Avena; species Avena sativa. Next base: position 580,585,425 of record OV702287.1, read on the forward strand.
TCCCAGTTGGCCCCTCGGGAACCGTGTTTGCGCTGGATTAGGCCGATGTTTTGGCCAGCGGTCCCACGCGAAACCCAGCGCGTTGGGAAGCAACCGAAAACCCCCCGCGTCGCTCCCGCGAGCGACCGGGGGTACCCTAATCCCGCCGCCGCCGGTCGCCCCCCCGCCCCCTTCCTCCCCCTCGCCGCCGCCAAGGCCTGCTGCCGGGCAAAGCTCTGGTAGCGTCGGCGGCGGCGGCGGGGCGTCTTCTCCCCCTCGCGCGGTGGCGGCGTCGCGGGCCGGCGACATCGAGCGGGGCGTGGCGCTGGCGCAGGGTGCTGCGTCGTGGCGGCGAGCTCCGGCGGCTGCGTCGGGCGGGTTCGCGGCGAGGAGGGCTGCGCGGTGGGGGGCTTCCCCTGGTGGCGGCGGCCGGTGCTGCCCGCCCCAGATCTGACGGCGGCGGGCCGACAGCCCTGGTGGCGGCGGCGCAGGGCGGTGGAGCTCGGCCGGCGGTGGCGGGGTGGCGGCGAGCTCGGCCGCTGCTGCCCCTGGGCTGCACGGGTCCTCCTCCCCTGCTGGTTCCCTAGGGCCGGCTCGGGGAGGCCCTGCGGCAACGGCGTTGTCCCCTCCGGCGGCGGCGGATCACGATGGGGGTCAGCTCGGTGGTGGTGGGCTAGGAGGGAGTTCCCCGGGGCGCGGTCGGCGGCGTCACCGCGGCGCAGCAATGCGGCAGCGGGCTGATCTTGGCCAGATCTGGGCCTGATCTAGGCCTGCGGGCTGATCTGGGCCTGGTCGCGGTTGGTCGGCCCTGCCACTGTGTCGGACAGCGGCCGCTTCGGTTGGTGGCGGGTTGTACCCCGCACCCTGGTGGCGGCACGGACCTTCAGCCTTGTGAGGTAGCTCTCGATCACCTCACCCATCCCGGCGGACTCTTTGAGTGTGAGGCTGACGGTGGTATGGACTCGAGCTCGTGGACGCCGGGGCGGCGGCCTCGGAAGGTGGACGGCTTCGACTTCCCTCCGGCGGAGGTGGCTTCGGGAGGTGACGTGAGACCCCTAGACCGGTGGCGGTCCGGTTGGCCCGGGGGAGCTCGGGGGGCGATGGTGCTGCTACTTGGCAGCCAGGATTTGCCGGTGCGGCGGATCCCCTGGTGGGAGGAGGAGTGGGGTCTGAGGCGGTGGTTGGCGTGTTCGGTGGCACCCTTGCTGCAGTGCGGCGGCGGGACTTCACGAGCCTCCGCGGGTTCGGCCGGGCCTGAGGGCCTGGTTTGTCTTGCTGCTACACTCGGTCGGCTACCACCTTCTGGTGGTGGAGGTAGTTCCCTCCCTCGTACTATTGACATGCCGTCCATTGCCGAAGTCTCCGCTCCCTCGGCCTACCGGCTTCGATCCGTGGTTCCCGGTGTGACGGTGGTGGCGAGTTCAAGACTAGGGTGGCGCGTGCTCGTGGGTGACGGGTTTGGTGGAGCTGTTCAAAGCGCTCGGGTGGGTGGCTCCGGCGGGGTCGGGAGAAATCCTTGTCTGTTGACACTGGCACGGTGACGCCCGCGGGTATCACCTTCCTTCTTGAAGGGTGTCGGTGGCCTCCCTCCCCCACCCCCCGCTGCGGACCAGGGGAAACCCTAGGCCCCGGCCGGACAGCAGTGTCGTCATCGTCACTCCCCTTCTTGGAGGTGCTGTCTTGGTTCGCAGGCGCTTTGGACTGTGGGATGTGTGGTGGTACGTCTTTGGGGGGGCGCACCGGTTGCGAGTTGCTTCCGTTTTCGGCACACCGCCGTTCTCGGCTTTCTTTTTCTTTTCTTTCTTCTTGCGTTTCGTGTAGGGCTTGGGTTCTTCCCGGCGCCTTGTATCCTGTGCTGTTTGTTCCTTTGGGCGATGTGCTGTCTGGCCCAGCAGCGGTCTCACCTGTGTGCTTTATTTATAAAGCGGGGCGAAAGCCTATTTCGAGAGCCCTTGGGGGCGCCGGTGGAAGGAAAATACACGTCCAAATTTCGCCCTACAAGTAGCCATGTCCTGTCATTAAGTCGAACCATCACCGTCCTCATCCCCTTGTCTTCTGCACCGCACTATTGGCCTGCGCCGGTCAAACTTTTAGGCGAGCCGTCGCGTCCAATCGCCACGCGGCGAATTAATGGTGTAGTGCCGCTCGGTTTCCTGCACCCGCCATCTACACCCCTCTCGCCCAAGCGCTCGACCCTATATAATCTCCCCCATTTTCCCGGCGAGGTCACACCACTCGAACCCCAGCAACCAGCCGAACCCCACCGGAGCACCCAATGATGGACGAGAGATACCCCGGTAACCAGGCGGCGGCCAACGGGTTCAGCCGCAGCTGGCTTCAGGAGTGGGAGGAGCGCCTCCTCTACGAGGCGGGTTATCCTGCGCCGCCAGCATTCCGCTGCCCGTCGACGCCACGGCGATGTGTTGGTGCCTCCCGTCCCCATCGGCCACAAGCTGCTCGACTGCGTCCATTAGGTATACTGGGGCTAGCTCACCAACAAGCAGCACGCCGACCCGTCCTGGGACATGGGCAACTACCAATCGTGGATCCAGCACTCCACCGACCAACGAGCCCAATAGCTCGCCGTCTACGAAGGAGGAGGCCCCTGGTTGGCGAGGGGGAGTCTGTCGGCCGAACCGTGTGGTGGGGGGGGTGCCTGGCCGCACGCTCCGTCCTAACCCACATTGAGGTCGGTAACAAGCCGCGCCTCACCTAACCTCCACCAACACTGCCGATCTCCTGTTTTAGTTTAAATTCTGGCGAATCTTGTATGACCAGGCATGAATTTTGTTTAAATTCGCCTGTGTTTGTGCCTTCTCGCCGTCCTGGGCCTGGGGACACGGCTGTACGTTGGCAAAACATTTCTTACACTTTGTTCTTGGTTGGTCCATTGGCAAATCATTTCTTAAATTTATATATCGATCAGTTTTTTTATTCTTTTTTATCCACAGGGTATTTGAGGTGCGCTGCTTACACATACCAGTCAGCGACCGGACACCATTTAGAGGTACATATAGATGCCTTAAATTCAGACAGTATTATTTGCATTAGCTTGGCATTTCCATCTACTTCATACCTATTACCGACAAAGCAATCCAAAATGCCCTTTTTATTTGCATTAGCTGTTAGCTCTTTATATGTACTCGAGGCCGCACACAGTTTGGGTGAATGTTCTTGACATATTTTAGAAAAAAAATATTATGAATTTTTGCAGTCTCAATGATTCTTCGGAACTTTTACATAGTCGATTATCCTGACCATGGTTCCAATGATTTCATTTGACTGCCAGCAATCAGCTTATTTCTGTCTGTGTGAGTTGATCATACTTATTACATGTCAACCAAGAAAAATCATTGGTGGGCAAATAGTTCAATCTACTTTTTTTGGGAAAGGAGCATACATTAATATCACGAAAGATAACAATTACACCCGGCCTCTGCAACAACACACTGTCTTAAAGACATTACGAGATGTACACAACCCTATTGCAAAAGAAATAGAAGAACAAAAAAACAAAAATAATAGATCCCGCTACGGTGATCAAGACATTGTAGCTGCAACACCAAACACCACCAAGACAACACCCAGAGTCCGTGCTCACAAAACAATTCCTTCAACAAGGACATTGTCAGGCACAACCAATTAAGGCCGGACCTTGGATTTTCACCCTAGCGCAAGTCCGTCTCTCTCAAAACAATGCCTCTATTGCCAGACACAACCAGTTAAGTGCAGACCTTAGATTTTCACCCTAAAAGATAGGACCTTGTACTCTTCCTGTGCTGTCGCCCCCGTTTTTCACTGTCGCTGCTACAAGTTAATAATCAACATGAGGTCCTCATCACCACCAAGACATAGCCCACCATCACTAGCCTCCACTACAAGAATTCCGGTGTATTGCATCAAAAAAGTTTGTCGCAATAAGTACCAGATTGTTGCAATAGGTGCCTATTGCCACGACATGACATTCGTTGCCGGTCGTTGCGAGAGAACCCATGGTAATAGGCTATCGCCACAAAAAACAAGCATGGCAATAAAATATGCTATTGCAACAAGCGTGTGTAGGGTTGCCACATTTTTTTCCGTGGCGTCATGCTCTTTGTTGCCACAATTCGGTTTGTGGCGATAACCTGCTGCAACAAATACCGAAACCATGGCACTTGCTCGTTCGTTGAGATAGGCATTCGTGGCAATAACTTATGCAACAACGCTTGTTTCATGGCATATATCTTTCCATAGCAATAGTCAATTGCGGCGTTATCCTATGGCAACAACTCTTGGTTTTGTGGCACCAATCTTTCGCCACGAAACACTATGTCTGTGGCACTAGCTTATGGCAACAACTTTTGTTTTTGGCATTACCCTTTCGTCACGAACAACCATATTCATGGCATTAGCTTATCGCAACAATTCTTAATACCGACTATTGCAATCGAAAGTAGATCGTGGCAATAGACTATTGCAACCAAAAAAAATAAAAAGATACTGACATTCAAATACATGATTCAAACCATACGTGATCCATATATAGTTGGCATAGCAGGTATCCAACAAAAATAACTCTAATATAATTTAGCAATCATTCAACATACTGAATAAGCCATCCTAATTAAGACTAATACGTCCGTGGAACAGAGTCTAGTCCGGTTACTTATTTTGTTCCTGCAATCAAGAAACAAAAAAAATATTTAGCTCAAGTGTCTATAAGCTTTAGCAAAGGCAATACTTTAAAACTGGTAGTATAATAAGGAACAACGGATTACATTACAAAAACATTTAAAAAATGGTGCGTACTGCTGAAATGTATCCAGCAATTCAAAACCGATAGTAGAATGGAGGCTGTAGCACGGACATGAATGTTTGAAACAGTTAAATAGCATTTTTCAAACTTTTTAGATATCAGGGTGCATAGCACCCAGGTGCTCCACCGTATCCAGTATACTTCTGTTAAAAGATTCAACAATTTATTTTTATGATTAAAGCTGAATGCTAACTTGGCCTGTGCGGGCACCAGTGAAGCCTGCTAGCTGTAGCTATGGGTCGACTCTGAAACAGGTCAGTTGTACGTCTCACACCCATGATCAATGTGTAACTGTAGATTATCAAATTCACCAAGACACAGGAGCTCCCAACAAGTGAGTGACTAGAAACTCGCTACCACCAAATATACACATGATTATTTTGTATATGAATGATGTTGGCTGCAAGCAATCAGCTATTCTCTCGCACATATTCAGCAAGCAAGCAAAGAAAGATCTCTCGTACATATTCAGCAAGCAAAGTACTAGATACTTTCTCACTTTAAGTATTGTGTCCGTTGTTAGTTCAAGTAAACCTGGTAATGGTCCTACAACTAAACCAAATCCAGATTATATCCAATCAAAGTGGAGTTGAGAACCATAACTAAACCACACTACAAATCCTCTCGCAAAACCAAAAATAAACCAAACTGTAGTCTGTGTCAACCAAAACTAAAACCAAACCACTAGTCGATCTATAGTTTTAACCCGGTTCTTAGTTTTGGGTTGGAACCAAATCAAACTATTATGCCTAGGCAAACTCCAGCTTCTGTACAAGTACGGCTACATCATTTTAGACAAAGTCAACATGAAGATAGAGCAAGGCTGTGACTTACCAGTGCTCGAAAAATTCGGGAATTCTTTGTTGAAGCTTGTATGAGTGTATTTGGAGCAATTAAACTTTGCCTTGTACCTAGAGTCCCAGATTTACTAGGGGTCCGTGAAGGAGTACTTTGCAAGTTCGGGTTACTATTTTCTTTGCCATTCCTTTTCTTAGTCATCTACAAATAGAAGTGCACTTTTAGCTATGCAAGTAAGCAAAATAAATCTTACAAGTTCGCAAGCATATGACTATAATCACCTGTTGGGTTTCTAACATTTGGCTCATTTTTGCAAACTTTTCCATCATGTTTTTTCAAACTCCTGTCTTGATCTTTGCTCCTCTTCCAACAATGTTTCCCTATCAGCACGCTCTTGTTCTAACCTCTCCTCAAGGTTTTCTCTCTCAGCACGCTCCAATTTAATCCTCTCTTGTGTGCAATAGCGGACCCAAGATTATTTATAAGCCCAGGCAAACTCTAATTTTAGAGCCTTAAAATGCTGATTTTGTGTCAATTAGCGATGAACTTAAGCTGCGCGGCCAGCCGGAAGCCCGGGCAGCTGCCCGGGCAGCAGGGATGCTGCGTCCGCCACTGCTTGTGTGCTTTCACGTTCAGCTTGTAATTGATCTTGTAATTCTGTGACATGTTGGCAGAGCTCAACATTTTTATTTTGGAATTCACGAGCTTGCTCTTCAAACTGGGACCGAAACCATTCAGAACCACTTGATGGTTTGGCCATGTATCCATACCCACGAGGCTGTGATGACTTGCATTTCAAAGTTTCTTTGTATGCAGTCTGGAATATGTGGCTTCTCTGTTCACTTGAAACTGGACCTTGAGTTTCATTTTCTTTGTTTTGAACCTCTTGACATGCTTTTTCCTACATACGAAAAGTACAGTCCACCGCATGAATCCCAGCTGATGAAGAAGCGTGCACAATGCACAACACAAATGAAACAGGGGATAACCAAAAGTCCATGTATTGATTAGATACAATCATGGATAGGCTAGGTACTACTATTTCTAATGAACACGGTCTGAAGTAAGACAACGCATTTAGAGTTTATGGCTATATAACATACACATCAAGTTATATTTCTAATGAACATCAGGTCTAGACTCTAGAGTTGTACTACTTGGAGTTTCCTCTGTAATAACCAAACCATCATGTACCGCGTACTACGAAAATAACATGGAAATGAGAAAAACATCATGGACTATTTGGCAGAAGACATCTAGTGATACTCACATAAACATCCTAGGAATCTTTGTTAGACCATGCTCCATTCTTCGTGTGGGTCAGTTCCCAAAGTGCAACACAATCAGGCTCTTCTCCAGTTTCCAAGTCTCTCTACAAGTAGTATAACAATAAGATGATTGAAACATGAAAGCATAACTAGTAAGGAAACATAGAAATTTAGTTAGACTTGTACCTTCTCAAAACTTATTTGTGAGTATGACTTTGATCCAATTCTGTGTTTTGTCTTCTGTTTCTTACGGTTATTGGAGTTCTTTTGGCTACTTTTCTATCCATTCATTGAAACAAAATATAACCAGTAAGACAAGCCATTTCATCTTAGGACATAGTAGACAAAAAAGTGAGCATAGAGATAACCTGAAATTTTGAATCAGTGGCAACATACTCCATAAACCATTCCCACTCTTCTGGTTGTAAATCTTCCGGCACATTAGCCAATCTAGCAGCATCAGTATTGTACGCCTTGTAAGTGGAATGAAGAGTTGCTCGCCAGCCTCTATATCGTTCTTGCGCAATTTTGAGAATTTTTCTTCTGTTTCTGGTGTATCTTCCAAATCCCATCTATCCTGTAATGCGTACAACAAATGAATAGACTTAAGTAGTGCATTATCGATGGTAAATTAAGATAACACATGTGAAAAATGTTGTACGCACTATCATATCTGCAACAATAAGTCGATGGATGGAAGGGTGAATGTCCGACCACCGCCTCACTCCAATGAGTGGTAACTTTCTTTTCATTATGACCACCACATCATCCTTGAATGAATGATAGTTCATTCCTATTGTACCACCCAAAGTTTCAGAGAATGCAATACTAAGCTTTACAGATCCATTGGCAAAACTCTTCTTAGATGCTTTATAACCTTTTAGAACACCGCGTTCTTTCTTCTTCTGTCCATCAGTTTCTACAATCCAAATCACACAAGAAGTATTGTAGTACTCGGTATTACATTGTATGAAACGAGGAAACAAATATAAATCAAAAGTAGTACCATTCTGTAGCAATGCACGGTTGCGACGAGCATGAGATGGCCATTCATCCAGTGCACACATGTCATTAGCAGACACTGTTCTTGAGTCCCTGTAAAAGAATTAACAGTGTTAAAGACTAAGAAATTTAACTCATACCGGGATTTTCTATATTATATGAAATGTCAAAGACAACTTAAATGTCATAAACAATTTACCGGATCCATTTTGTTCATGTTGGTTTTTGTATGATGTTATACTTTGCATCCTTGTTAAGAGAACGGGCCTTTCCTTACTGAACACAAAAACAATTAACGGACTTAGCATTAACAAAGCATCGATGTTGTGCACCATTCAGATAGGTGTTTAAGAAGTTAGGGCCTTGTTTACCAGCAGGTTCTTCCGTTGAATTCATCATTGTGCCCTTATGTAGGTAATATCAGAATTAGAGTCAATTTCACAAGAAAAGCAATACTTAAAAGTAAGCAGAAATTATTCCTTCAGAAATAGAAAAATGGAATACAGTAGGTAGCACAATTTTCATCAAATCTAATAAACATAGCACAAGGCAGAAGAATACTCTTCCATCTCAAAATGGCCAAGTAGGATATTTCATAGAAATAGGTACTAGAAAAGGGTTGCTGTAATAGTAGCATTTCTTAAAACACTAGAAACAACTAAAGTGTTGCTATAAGTTCAGCTGGGCAGCAGAATCAGCTATGGAGCGGTAGATAATATCTCAAGATAAAAGTGTAAGCAGAAATAACATGTTATTTGCTGACAAAGGGATAGTTTGAAGCGGCAAAAATCTATTGAGATAAAAGCATGTGACAAAGCAACTTAGTATGCTTAATTAAGATGCCTCAATAATTGAATGGTCATGGGAGGCCAAACCAAAGAGGAGAACATGAGTAGCAACGTAAAAAGAAGTAATAACAGCACACCATGGGAGTGGAACATGGTCCTTTTGCTAATGTCAATTCCTGCAGTGATTTCAACACAATATAGATCATTGATCAACCATATAAACTCTGACATCCATTCTTTCAGGCTGGGTAATGGCTAGGCTTTTCACTAAAAAATGGTTTAAATTGACGACACAAAGAGTACGGTGATTCAAGAGAAAGTATAACATCTACTCCTACATAGACATTAACTGATTATCACTGGTTTTAGAATGCAGACATAGTGGAGCATATTGTTAATATGTGTGTTAAACTGGTATATTCAGTCCCATCGTGCAAAATCCAAATGTTACACATCATTATGTATATTTATCCTACAAACATATGCAAGATAATAATATATGGGTATCCCTACGGTTTGATGTGAGAAGCTATGCAATTACCCTAGAATGGAACAATTGGGAACAGTTTGGCAGATTCAGGTGCAGCAACCTATATATCTGATAGCCGAAGCATGATTGAGAAAGACTTTAAATTTGACAACAGAGGACACATTCAGGCCCCGAGTCCAAATTCCAATGTTTGCGCAAAAAAAGATGTGATGTCTTAAGTGGAGGAGGTGAGCTTCTACCGATAGTGAGCTTCTACCAGAACAATCCTCGCTGGGATTGTGCATGTTCTGACTGAGGGATCGTTTGGGCATCATATTCAGGATAAGATTCCTTGACTGAGAGATCAAGGATCCATGTACAGAAAATGGAGGATTCAAGGCGTGTACCGTGCCACCATCACGGGGTTCGACGGTGTTCTGCTCTGTAGACGAGCTCCTGGTCGAAACGCGGGATCGTCAAGGTGCTGGCAGTCTTGGTCGTGGTCGCGGCCGACATGGCTGTGGTCGTCGGCGCCGCGTCCGTGGACGGCATCGAAGACATCAGGTCCAGCGTCTCCCAGTGTGAGCGCCGCCGCCACAACGGCCTTGTCGGTCGCCGGCGGGAGGGCCTGTTGAGGTTCTAGATGGAACGGAGAGGCGGGATGCAAGGGGCTATGCCAGATGCGACAGGATCGCTACACGGCTGCCGTCGGCGAGGTAGTTCTAGGTGGAAGGAGCTAATTTATGCATAGGAGATTGGGGGAAATGAGTACAACCTGAGACATTCTCCGTGCGCCGGTGGACTCCGCTGTCATTCCCTGTGTTGACGCCGTCGTGACGCCGTGAGCACGGAGGATCCTAACGAGAAGAGGTCAGATCCAACCCTTACACCATGATTTGGTTTATAGAGAAATAATAGGCGGTAGTTAAGAGGGGCTTTTAGCGGGTAGGTCAAAATATTTTGGCGGAAGACATGCTAAATTATTTGGTGGGGAAGTACAAAAATTTGGGAGAGATACTAAGGGCATTTAGCGGGAAAAAGGTTAGAAATTATTGGCCAAAATTCTAGTACACGCAAGATAATTAGGAGAAAATGTTCTTTTTGGCGCAATAGCGGGAACGAGGCTTCAGATCCAATCTCCCCATGATTTGGCTTATAAATCACTAATAGCAATTTGTTAGCGGGAAGGTATTATGTCTTTTTCTCGGTCGTTCTCTTTTTCTCTCGAGTTATTATGTCTTGTGGTCAACATACTAATGGCTATAGTTCATAGGCCGGTGGAATCTATGATATGCTTGTATTAGGGGTACGTACTAGAAAAAATACAATTTTGCATGGTGGGCATGGCCCAGGTGAGGCTGTGAAGGTCCATCGTTGACTATAGAGAACATTATTATAATATCATGTTCTTTTTTGCAACAATAGAGAATTTTTGCAATATATTCTACATATTACCATGGATACACTATTTGTCGCAATATATAATAGTTATTGCAACAGAATGACATTGAGACAAAAAGTACGCGCTATTGCGACCAATTCGTGTTTTGTTGCAATAAGAAGCCATTTTTTGCAACAATATGTGTGCCTAACACGACATGGCAGAATTATTGCAATATCTTGCTAATATTTTGTTGCAATACCTATTATCTATTGCAACAAAATAACTAATTCGCGCAACAAACCATGAACGTTGCAATATCGCTACCTTATTACCACGACAATGCAGTTCCTTACAATATCTAGCCTTTATTGCAACAAATAGGGAACGTAGTGCGACGAAACTAAATTGTGGCAACAAGTAGGATCTATTCCAACGAACGGCAATTTTGTGGTAATATTGCATTCTATTGCAACAAAAGTTGGTCATGGTAATAAATTTTGTTGCAATAGATCGGATTTCTTATAGTGCTCATATCTCAGCAGACTGACATTCCCCGCCACTTTGTCCTGCATGGAAATCAAAGACCGACATGTCCCATTTTGGCAATAGTCAAACCTTCGTGTGCTCCTTTGAAACCGGAACAGACGACCGAATCCCATCTGATCCATCAATCTGCAGTCAACTTGTGCGCAAAGGAGATCGCCGACAGAGACTCCCGGAACTCATCACCGGCCAGGAAATGAGAGTCGGCATCAAGCAGACCATCTTCGAAGCAGGAGAAGCCCCGAAGGATCACCCCCTTTATTGGGCAGATCGGCGGACCCCCCACGCCGCTGCCCGCCGGCCGACCCCCTCCGGCGGAAGAGGAGGCAAGCATGCGACCGAACCACGCGCACGCGTCGTCCCACTGGAAGCTAGCGAGGTCCACCGCGAGTATCGCGCCGCCTTCCCACGCACTTCCGGGTGACCAAAGGTTGCACCGATGGCAGGTCTAGGCAAGAGCCTAGGCCTATGGCCGCCGCCTCCACCTCAAGCGCAGATGCCCAAGGGAAGTCTCTAATCTCCATGACCGGGGCGCCGCCCCATGGCCGTGAGCAGAAGAGCACCACCTCCGTCGCATGATCGGGGTCGTCGCCCCAGATCCCGCACGTAGAAGATCTCCAACGCCGTCCCCAACCGCCACCGGAGATCTGCCGCCGCCCCCAACACCTTCAGCACTGGGGACCGCCTCCACCGCGGCCCTGGCCGGTGGCAGCGGCGGCAGGGGAGGCCATCGGCCTTTGGTTTTTCGTCGGCTAGGGTTTCGCCGCGCTGCCACCTCAGGGGACGGAACGGGAGCATATTTTCTCCCGTCCTCACGCCTCAACATTTGCCTTTGCATATAGAGGAAGGGGCTTTCGCCTTCTCAAACAAAAATTGTACTGGAAAGTACAAGGAATAAAATAATCGGAAGTACTGATTTATTTTATTAAGTTTTTCCCTCACCTCACCGCCGACGGCCTCCCATCCAAAGGCCTTCTGCTCGGGCAAATCAGTGGAGGTGCTCCTGCCATTGGTAGCTACCCTCCGCTCCCTCAAATACTTTATTTTTCCCGTCACCCGAAGCTTTCCAGAACCCGGCCAGCGGCCGCCATTGCCGAGCTCGTGAGCTTATGGCGGCGTGCACCAGAGCCTCCCCCACCACCCTCGTCCCTTCCCCGAGCGCGGTGCATGTGCGCGGGCTTGTATCGACCTCCGTATGGTGTTCCCGTGCTCCCCTGCTATCGGCATCAACCATTGATTAGCTCGCCATGCGTGCGTTGTCACGAGTAGGAAGCATCCCGAGGCGACGTGCCCAACCCTCTTGCTGTCTTGGTCTCCGTACCCGCCCACGGGATTTTCCACGGCCTTGTCCGGTTCAGCGGCGAGTCCGTCTGTGCGGGGGAGAAGCACCAGCGACGGGCACCCGAGGTCTTCCATGCCTGAGCATCTGAAGAAAGAAGATGAACCAGGAGAAGAAGAGAGGAGAAACAGAGACTCAACATGGGCCCATGATACTACCTCTTATTGCGGATTGGGCAACTGGGGTAGGCCTTAATCCTACCCTTTATTACGGTTGTCTCTAATTCAAAATGCTAATTAATGTGTTAGATCTGACAGGCAGAATTAATCCGAGGGAAAGTACTAAGAAGTATCAGGAAGTATTCACCAAGCACCCTAAAAGCGCTCTAATTTTTAATAATCTCTATTCAGTGGTTATGCACGTACGATCACATGCATTTTTCTATGTTATGCAAAATCAATACGCATGGTTGCTACCATAGTTCAAGTCTTTTAATCGGTCATCAAGTTTATTAAGAAATTGGAATGACATGTGCTCTTATGTTGATTTGGTTACTCAAGATAAATAACCATACAATTGTTCAAATATGCCCAACAAACCACAACTTTTTTTTGGAAATGGATGAAACGTATTGAGAGAGAATCCTGTGTGTATTATTAGGCCTAAATATTTTACAGTTCGAGGCAAGTCCTTTTCAATAGAATCTCAGAAGAATGTCACAATTTTAGAGGGATGTCATGTGCGCCATTAAGTAGTAATATTCCTGTTGAAAATATGAGTAATTTACCATATGAATTAATCCACAAATACATTAGATAAAACATGATGAATAAAATAACAATAAAAGTAATCATGCAGTCTAACAAATAGATTGTGAGAAGCAATTCTAAACAAATTTCTACCCACAATATACAAGGCACAATTTGTAATAGTAGGAATATGATCTAAACATGATGATTGTGTCAACCTAGGCGGAAACGATGACCCATTGGGGCCTCGTGTTGCATGTTATATAGGTGGAATAGCCCCACGGTGGCGTGTATACATGTTGGAGTACTACTCCATACCGTATACATGTAGCGGTGTATTACATCTAATAGCCCTCTTAATCTAAACTACAGAGGACTATGAAGAAGATTTAGATTACGTATAAACTCATGAACATTCTTGACAGAAAGTGTCTTTGTGAAGCCGTCGGCGACTTGGTCTTTGCTGGAGACAAACCGAATGTCCAACTGTTTACTGGCAACTCTTTCACGTACAAAGTGAAAATCTATCTTAATATGTACGAGCATGAAATACTGGGTTTGCAGAAAGATATTGAAGGGAATATGTCCTGAGAGGCAATAATAAAGTTGTTATTATGTGTATCCCAAGTATATGATAGATGTTTATTTTGCATGCTATAATTGTATTAATACGGAAACGTTAATACATGTGTGTTTAATAAACAAATGGAAAGTTCCTAGTTATGCCTCTCTTTAAACTAGCTCGTTGATTAACAAGATGATCAAAGTTTCCTAATCATGGACATTGGATATCGTTAATAACGAGGTCACAACATTGGTGAAATGATGTGATGAATATTCATCCGAAGTATAGCAATACGATCAAAGTCATTGATTTTATATTGCTATAACATAATACGAAGTAATCCTCATTCTTAGACCATGAGATCATGTTAATCACTAACACCGGAAGAGTATCTTGATAACATCAAACGTCACACCGTAAAAGGGTGACTATAAATGTGGATTCAGTGCTACAAAGGTGTTATGTAGAGGCTCATGAATCAAGAGTGGGATTTCCCCATCCTGATTACGGATAGATATACTCTGGGCCCTCTCGGTGATATCACATTGAGAATAGCTTGCAAGCAAGTGATGTGATCACTAGAATGTTATATCATGGGAACGAGAAAAGAGTGCATGTCGATAACGAGATCAAACTAGGTATTTAGATGCCGATGATCGAATCTCGGACATGTAATATATTGTGAGACAAAGGGATTAAGTTACTAGCGTTAAAGTTTCTCACGATCACGGAAGTCATAGTTGAATGTGCAGGAGTCAGAATGGATCTCTAGGTCCCGCTTTTGATTGTTGATCTAAGAGGAGTCTCGATCATGTCTGTATTATTCGCGAACCTTAGGGTGACACACTTAAGGGTTGCCAAACACCATTTGGAGCATATATGTTTCAAATGAAAGAATTGCAAAGCGTTGGAATCATTTCAATGGAAACCGGAATTGTTTTGGGTGAAATTGCAGAACCTGGTTCTGCATGTGATATTGAAATGTTGCAGGGGGTTTTATGTGAATAATTGTTAATTAAAGTAATTAACAAAATTCTGAATAAAATAAATAAACGAGTTTTATTAAATGAGAGTTGTATTAAATTTGGTGGAATTTAATGCATGTGCCTGGAACTTTGAGTGGAGGCAAAATTGATGTGAGTGGAGCTTCCACCACATGAATGAGAAAGAGATGGGGGCACCCCCTATGGGCGCCGGCCATGGGAGGGGAGGAGCCCCCCTCTCCTATAAAAAGCTTCCCTCTCCTCCCTCACAAAGCACACCTCCTCGTGAAGGATCTCTCTCCCCCTCTAGATATATTCCCCCATGGTCTCGGATTAGCAAGATACTTGTTTCTGGTGGCATTTCATCTAGAAGGAGTTGCTGCTTCCGCTGATTCGTTGGAGCGAGGAGGTGGAGGTTGTTCGGTGGCCGGAACGTGTGTGCAAGGATAGACGCGCTGCTGATTTGCTGCGCTAGGACTTTCACACGATCTTAAGATCGGCAAGCGTATGACTACATCATCCACGAGTTCCAACTTGTTAACAAAGCTTTGTTGTCTTTGAGGTTAAGTTCTCTATGGATGTATATCCACCCGTTGCTTGTATCTAATAGATAGATCTTGGCGTATAGTTCCCGTCGTCGAATTTTTTTTGTTTTCTATGCTGCGAACCCAATAGTGGTATCAGAGCCTGATCTATGCGTAGGTGCTTTGCACGAGTAGTACACATATGTTTATATATGGGCGATGATGATCATGTTATTGCTTCTTTCGTATATTTTGGATATTGGTGGCATAGTGGGATAAAGCGGCCCAGACCAACTTTACATGTCCTCGCACATGAGACCGGTTCCACGACTAAGATGCAACTAGTTTTGCATAAGTGGCTAGCGGGTGTCTGTCTCTCCTACTATACTCAATATCCTATTTACAACGAGTTGCTAATAACTTAGTTATCATCGTTGTGGTTCTATGTTCATAGGTGAGACCGGTTCTATCTCCGAAAACCCTAAGCCACGTAAAACTTGCAATGGATAAATTAGAGGCGTCTAGTTTAGATTGTTGTTGGGCTAGTGTCATGATATGGTAATGTTGTAAGTTGATGTATGGTGGATACCCTTACAACACACCTAACGTGTAAGTTCCATAGACCTTGGCCTTACACACAAAAAAATGATAGAGATCATACCGCGATGCACATGATGGTGATCAAATGCATGGACCATATCATTCCACTTTACACATATGATGTTTGCATCTTATATTGCTAGTTTGGCGTTTTTGGTCGCATTATAAGATGATCCCTCATTTAGATATCAAGATAAAAATATGTTCTCCCTTAAGTATGCATCGTTTATGTTTCGCCGCTTCAAGACATCACATGATGATTGCGTGTACTTGAATCCACGATCATATTTCGAGTGTAAGACAGTTTTACACATGCGAGTACTAAGGTTCTTACTTGGCGAGCCTAGCATGTACAGACATCGCATCGGAACACAGACCGAAAGGTTAAGAATGAGTCATATAGTCGATATGATGCCCATATTGATACTCGCCTTTGAAACTACACTGACTCACGTGATGATCGGACTTGGTGTAGTGGATTTGGTTCATGTAATCACCAAAAAGACACGAGGGATGTTGTTGTTGAGTGGGAGTTCATTTGTAATTTGGATTAGTTGAACTTGATCAATCGTAAGCTTAGTCTAAACTTTACAAATTCTATTGTAGATGGCACCACCTGCTTTTAATTTCAATGTGTTCATGGAGAAAGAGAAACTTGCAATGAATGGTAGAAAGTTTACTGACCGGGCCATGAATTTGAGGATTCTCCTCAATGCTGCACATAAGCTGTATGTGCTAGAAGCGCTGCTAGGCCCCCCACCAGCTCCTAAAGCCCCTGACAAGGAAAAGAACGTCTATCTGACGCATTAGGAGGACCACAAATTAGTTCATTGTGGCATACTGTATGGGTTAGAACCAGAACTTCGAAAGCGTTTCGAAAACGGTAATGCCTTTGATACCATGGGCGAATTGAAAATAATTTTCTATACCCATGCTGCCGTAGAGAGTTATGATGCTTCTGAAAAGTTCTTTAGCTGCATGATGGAAGAGAACAACTCCGTTAGCGAGCACATATTCAAAATGTCTGGGTACACCGATAAGCTTGTGTCCTTAGGAATAACGATTCCCATTGACATAGGCATACATCGTGTTCTCCAATCTCTACCACCTAGCTACAAGAGCTTCATGATGAACTATAATATGCAGGGCATGAAGAAGTCTCTCCCCAAGCTTCTGACAATGCTTAAGACTACAGAGGTGGAGATCAAGAAAGAACATCAAGTGTTGATGATCAATAGGACCACCGGTTTTAAGAAAGACAAGAAGGGTAAGAAAAAGGGAAAGAAGGGACGCAAATCTGTTGCCGCACCTAAAAAGAAATTCCGAGCTGGCCCTAAGTCTGATACCGAGTATTACTATTGCAAGGGGACTGGCCATTGGAAGCACAACTGCCCCAAGTATTTGGCAGACAATAAGGACGGCAAGGCAAACAAAGATATATATGATATACATGTTATTGATGTGTACTTGACTAGTACTCGCAGTAGCATCTGGGTATTTGATACTAGATCGGTTGCTAATATATATGTAACTCGAATCAGGGGTTGCGGAACAAACGACCACTAGAAAGGGGTGAGGTCAAGATGCGTGTTGGCAATGGATCAAGGGTTCATGTGATAGCCATCGAAACACTGCCTCTCCTCCTACTATCGAGATTAGTTATAAACTTAAATAATTGTTATTCGCCGTCGAAACGCTGCCGTCGAAACGCTGCCTCTCCACCTAAGATCGAGATTAGCAAGCGGAACAAACGCTACCTCTCCACCTGCACTGAGCATGAACATTATATCCAGATCTTGTTTAATGCGATGAGGTTATTCATTTAAATCCAAAAACAATGGTTGTTTGATTTATATAAATTATATCTTTTATGGTCATGCACCTGTGATGAATGATTTATTTCTGTTGGATCTCGATAATAGTGTTACACATATTCATAATGTTGATGCTAAAAGGATTAAACCTGATGATGATATATCTGCATATATGTGGCACTGTCGTCTAGGTCATATTGGTGTTAAACGCATGAAGAAACTCCATTCTGATGGACTGTTGGAATCACTTGACTTTAAATCATTTGATACATGTGAGCCATGCCTTATGGGCAAGATGACTACAACGTAGTTTTCCGGTTCAATGGAACGGGCGACAGATTTATTAGAAATCATACATATTGATGTATGCGGTCCAATGAGTGTGTCGGTGCATGGTGATTATCGTTATTTTGTTACTTTCACGGATGATTTGAGCAGATACGGGTATATCTATTTGATGAAACACAAATCTGAAACCTTTGAAAAGTTCAAGGAATTTCAGAATGAAGTGGATAATCATCGTAATAGAAAGATCAAATTTCTACGATCTGACCGTGGAGGTGAGTATCTAAGTTACGAGTTTGGCACACATATGAAAGAGTGTGGAATAGTTTCACAACTCACGCCTTCCGGAACACCACAACGTAATGGTGTGTCGCAATGTCGTAATCGTACTTTATTAGATATGGTTCGATCTATGATGTCTCTGACTGAATTGCCACTGCCATTTTGGGGTTATGCACTGGAAACTACTGCATTCACTTTAAATTAGGCACCATCTAAATCCGTTGAAAAGACACCATATGAATTGGGGTTTGGAAACAAACCTAAGCGATCATTTCTTAAAGTTTGGGGTTGTGATGTTCATGTGAAGAAACTTCAACCGGATAAACTCGAACCCAAAGCGGAAAAATGCATCTTCATAGGATACCCTAAGGAAACTATTGGGTATTCCTTCTATCACAGATCCGAGGGCGAGGTTTTCGTTGCCAAGAATGAATCCTTTCTAGAGAAAGAATTTCTCGCGAAAGGTGTGTGTAGTCGGAAGGTAGAACTCGAAGAGGTTATTGAACCTTCTCTTCATACAATGGCGAGTAGCGCAGCGCTAGAAATTGTTCCAGAGTTGACTTCACCGAATGAAGAGGAAACTAATGATAATGATCATGAAACTCCGAAAGAGGACACTACCGAACCACGCAGGTCAAGCAGGACACGTGTAGTTCCTGAACTGTACGGAGATCCTGTTATGAATTTCATGGTTGATGAAATAGATGACCCGGCGACGTATGAAGAAGCGATGATGAGAACGGATTCCAACAAATGGCTAGAATCCATGAAATCCGAGATGGAATTCATGTACGAAAACCAGGTTTGGACCTTGGTGGACTTACCTCACGACCGAAAGGCCATTGAGAATAAATGGATTTTCAACAGAAAAACAGATGTTGATGGTAATGTAACCATCTATAAATCTCAACTTGTCACAAAGGGGTTTCGACAAATTCAAGGGGTTGACTACGATGAGACATTCTCTCCCATAGCGATGCTAAAGTCGATTAGGATTATGTTAGAAATTGTTGCTTATTTCGATTATGAGATATAGCAGATGGATGTCAAAACTGCATTCCTCAATGGTAACATTGAAGAAGAGTTATATATGATACAACCAAAGGGTTTTGTCAATCCTAAAGATGCTGACAAGGTGTGCAAGCTTCAGCGATCCATCTATGGACTGTAGCAAGCATCCCGGAGTTGGAATCTCCGCTTTGATTAGGTGATCAAAGAGTTTGGATTTATCCAAACTTATGGAGAATCTTGTATTTACAATAAAGTGAGTGGGAGCAATGTGGCATTTCTAATATTATATGTGGATGACATATTATTGATTGAAAATGATATAGATCTTTTAAATAGTGCTAAAAGTTATCTAAACAGCAAATTTTCAATGAAGGACCTAGGTGAAGCGTCATACATATTAGGCATAAAGATCTATAGAGATAGATCAAGGCGCCTGATAGGGCTATCACAAAGTACATACCTTGATAAGATTTTAAAGAAGTTTAAAATGGATGGAAGTAAGAAGGGGTTCTTACTAATGTTGCAAGGCAAGACATTGAGTAAGACTCAAAGTCCGGCTATGGTGGAAGAAAGAGAGATAATGGATAAAATCCCCTATGCTTCGGCTATAGGCTTTATAATACACGCCATGCTATGTACAAGACTGGATGTGGCACATGCTATTAGTTTAACTAGTAGGTACCAACCTAATCCAGGTACAGAACACTGGATAGCGGTCAAGAATATCCTTAAGTACTTAAGAAGAACTAAGGATATGTTTCTTGAATACGAAGGTGAAGAAGAGCTGATCGGTAAGTGTTATGTCAACGCTAGCTTTGACACTGATCCGGATGATTCTAAGTCTCAATCCGGATACGTATTTTTCTTAAATGGAGCATAAGTTAGTAGGAGGAGTTCCAAACAACCTATGGTGACTAGATCAACGATGGACACTACAAGAAATGTGTTATTCTATGACCTTCTGGTAGTGACCGTGAACGAAATTGTCATATTTCAAACTAGATGGTCGTAAGCTATTCAGAGGGGTCAAAACCTTGAAAAATTAAGACGATTTGGGTCAAAAACGTCATAGTTTCACTATGCAAAATCATCATAATCTGACAGAAGTAACCTAAAATGTTATTTATAGTTGGTTACGACGATTTAATTTCGTCATTATGTGTAAACTAAATAAGCTGAAATGACTGAGCAGCCACATCAGCAATTTCTCCTATGTGTCTTGTATATGTGTCAGTTTTTCGCCTATGTGTCATGTATATGTGTTAGTTTTTGACTATGTGTCATGTTACAGCGCAGGTGGGACCCGCTCGCTGGTACAGCGTGGCTGATACACTTGTGAATAAATGGCGCTAAAAAGAAATTACCCAAGGGACTCAAACTAGAGACCTACTTGCACTTCCGATCGCTTCTAACCACCGGGCCACACTGTCACTTGTGTTATAATACCGGCGTCCGCATATATGAATACGCGAAGACTCAGTTGGGCCTGGGCCTCAGCGGACCTTGTTTACTTTTTTCCTTTACTTTTTCTTACCCGGATTGGGCCACGGTGTCCGGTTGGGCTGGCCTTCACTAGGTCCCGGGCAACACGGCTGGTCCGTTAGGATAGGTTTATTTTGCTTTTCTTTTTTTTCTCTTTTCTTAATTCTTTTGTATATTTTTCATAAAAAGTCTAAAATAATTGATTTTTGTCTCTAAATTTTTATAAAATTCAGTAGATCATCTTAGGATGTTAATTAGAAATACTTTGATTATTTACAAATAGTGGTTTTACTATTCCCACATTAGTCCATAGTATGGATAATATCATAATTGACAATATGATTTTGCAATTACGGTTTTGGCTTCAAATTTTTGGGTGAGTGCAATGGATCCCTGATGAAATAGCATATTGTGAATGTAAAAATGATTTTTGCAAAAAACATGAGCATTATATCATGTACTTGTCGTTCAAATCTAGCCTTGTTCCTATCGATTTGGCAAGAATTTATCTTTTTCATGAGGGGTGGACTGAAAGGTTTGAGATACCCCAGTTGGAACATTGTACATGTAAGGTGGTCTAGTATTATTGAAAAATATGGTGGTACCATTTTGCAACTTTCATTTGGTGGTTGCTTCACAAAACGTCCTGTTTTTTGCGCTCAAAAAATAGAAAATGGCATTTCCGTGCGACGAAATGGAAAACTTCCTCCTACAACATTGTTAGCCATCCCAAGATGCACATGCATGCACAATATAGAAACATTATCACAAACTATACCGCGATTCTAGCTATAACACTGGTCGTTTGACTCGAAAGACATGAAACCTCGAAGATGATAGGTCATTGATGTGAAGGTTTTTTCGAGATACAATCAATATACCGAGTTTAGTATTTTTCCTTGGAACTATGTCACATAATATGACACCACGCGAAGGATTTACATTGTTCGGATCATTTTTTAATTCCTTATGCCCGTTTTCAAATTTTCCCCTTTCAAACTATGGTCAAAACGGTGGGCATGAAGATAGGGGATTGATGACCCACAAGTATAGGGGGTCTATCGCAGTATTTTCGATAAGTAAGAGTGTCGAACCCAACAAGGAGCAGAAGGTGCTGGTTAGTGTTATGGATCAGGAATTCTCTACAAATACTTAGCAAACGGATTTTTAGAGGTTTTCGATAAAGCAAGCAAACAAAGTACGAGTAAATAAAAGACAGTAGGAATAAATGCAGCAAGTGGCCCAATACTTTATGCAGCAAAGGACAAGCCGGTTGTATTACTTAAGATGACCAAACGTTCTCGAGGACACATGGGAAGACTGTCAAGTGCTTTCGCTTCATATAGTTGATTAATCTTGTTTAGCTTGCTAAGTGTTGTGTGGGTGAACCTGTGCTAATGTACCGCCCCATCCAAGACTAATACATACGTGTGATTATACCCCTTGCAAACATCCGTAAGTACAAGAAAGTAATTAAGGTAGAAACCTAACCACAACTTTAAACTCTAAGACCCTTACGTCCCTTATGCAATGGTTTCCTAACGGGGGTTCAGGTTTCTGTCACTCCGGCAACCCCTACTATTAGTAGCCAAATACACAATGCATTCACCTCGGCCCAAATAGGTGAAGTGTCATGTAGTCGATGTTCACATGACACCACTAGAAGAAGTACACCACAACTTAAATAACAATCTATTGAATCTTTCTCAACGCAACTCCACTACTAACAACAAGACTTCTCCCATGTCCTCAAGAACAAAACGAACTACTCACAAGACATCATATGGATCATGATCAGAGATGGAATAATGATGTATAACAATCTGAACATAAACAATAATTCAATGGTTCACTCAATAGCATCAACTACAAAGAGTAATCAACACTGGGAAAGTTTCCCCTATGAACTAATGCAAGATTCTACGCAATTGTTACAGCAATATGGAGATGGTGATGAGGGTGCTGATGGTGATGATGGTGGTGATGATGATGATGATCCCGATGAAGTCCAGCTTGATGGTGGTGTTGATGGCGACGATCTCCCCTCTCCGGGAAGGAATTCCCTGATGTGCTCGTCATTCGACGTAGAGCTCGTTGGGAACCCCAGGAGGAAGGTATGATGAGCACAGCAGTAAGTTTTCCCTCAGTTATGAAACCAAGGTTTAATCGAACCAGTAGGAGCAAGGAAACACCCCAAAGGTGTTACTAGCTGAGCTTTGGCAGGGCGCACTACCGGTGCTAGTAGCAACGTGGAGACCTGCACAACACAACCACAGAACTTTGTCCCCAACTTGCGATGAGGTTGTCAATCTCACCGTGTTTTGCGGAAAACAAAGGATTAAACGTATCGAATGGAAAGAAGTAAAAGTTTACAGAAAGTAAACACAAAGCAGTAAAAGATTGTAGATTGTATGTAAAAGACAAGGACCAGGATCCATAGTTCACTAGAGGTGGCTCTCCTTAGATAGAAAACATGCTGGGTGAACAAATTACAACGGGGCAATTGACAAACACCGAGAAAGCAATACATGCATATACTAATCATCTTGACTCCTTTGAGACTTGATTGGGCATTACAACATAATACATAGACCGCCATCCAACTGCATCTATGACTAATAATCCACCTTCAGGTTATCATCTGAACCCCCTCCAGTATTAAGTTGCAACCAACAGATTATTGCTATACGAACTGCGTGTAAAGTAAACAATACGATTGTTCTATAAACAAGGGATTGTTGTTTTCTCCCTAGTAGCAACAACACATCTAGTACCTTAGAGATTTCTGTCACTTCCCCAGATTACCAGAGGCATGAACCCACTATTGAGCATAAATACTAACTCTTGGAGTTTCTAGCATCTACTTGGCCAAGATAGCTACTAACAACGGAAAGCATGCAAGATCAAAAATAACAAAGACATGATAGAATCAATAATCAATCTGAAATAGCATCTCAATATCCATCGGATCCCCGCAAACACAACATGTATGAATACAAATAGATGATCTTGATCATAAACAGAGCTCACAAGATCTAAACATGAAAGCACAAAGGAGGAGAACCAACCATCTAGATACTACATGGATCCGTAGTCCAAGGATGAACTACTCAGGCATCACACTGGAGGCTTGCATGGTGATGAAGAAGGCCTCCAGGTGAATTCCCCTCTCCGACAGGGTATCGGGAAGAGCTTCAGATCCCTCCCGATCTAGGGATGGAGATGGCGGCGGCTACAGACGCTTTCGTGGAATTTTGATCGGGGACTTAGGGTTTTCGTCCCGAGGGCATCTTATAGGCGGAAGGAGAGGCCGAGGGGGTGCCGGGAGCGGCCACACCACCCCCTGGCACGGGCCAGGCATTGCCGCGCGGCCAGGTGGTGTGGTGGCTCCCTAGCCCTTCTCTGTCTCGTATTCTAGCACTTGATCCCTTCCAAAAAAATAGGCACTTTGGCTTTTGTCCCGTCCAATTCCGAGAATATTCATTTTCTGACTTTCCTGGAACCAAAAACAGCAGAAAACAGGCAGCTGGCACTGTGGCTCTTGTTAATAGGTTATTCCAAGAAATCATATGAAAAGTACTCCAAAGTTGGAACAAAACACAAGAAAGTGGATAAAACCAAGCATGGAACATCAAAAATTATAGATACATTTGCAATGTATCAACATCCCCAAGCTTAACTCCTGCTCGTCCTCGAGTAGGTAAGTGATAAAAAGAAAGAATAATTTTTGAGGTGACATGAACCATCAAAGACCTGATCAAAGTATTTGTAAAACATTCAAAGCTGGGATCAAAGTACTTCAATCATAACATGAAAGACAAAGTTCTAGCAATAAGCAAAGAAACTATGATGCAACATGAAAAGGCACAAACAAAAGATTCATGAATAACAATGCTTTGCAAGACGTTTGTTTGTTTCACATAAAGAAAACATAGCATAATAGTATTCAGCTTGTCCCTCAATAGAGTAGCAAATATAAATGCATAGGACACCTTCAAAGTTCATAAGAGTGACTAGATACAATAGTTTAAATCAAGCAATATCAAGTTATGCATCAATCAACTAGTATTGGGACAATGCACATAGAACTAAGAATGGCCACTATGCTCTCAAAGTAGGTGCATAAAGGTAGAAGGTGGAGACTTAATATAATGGTGGAAGAAAGGCCTTTGTAAAAGGAAGTAGGGATTCAAGTCTCATAAAGAGCTTCCAAAATTTATGGTACTTATAGCTTTCAGCTCTCATTGCCCCTACCATAAGCATCTTGAAGTGATTAAGGTTAAAGTGAACAAATTATGGTGTACATGCTTGACGAAGTATAAGTCAGAAATCTCATGTCCCTTGTATACGAGGGCCACTCCTCATGCTACTCAAGTTTAGTCACCGGTAAGTTCTTGTCATCGTAAGTACATGTGTATCATTGAGAACCGCCAACGGGGTACCCCTTGCCCGATGATACGGAAGAATCCCCATATCAAAATGACAAGGCAAGCAGACAATGAGCATCTCAGCATTCTTCTTATTTACCATGGGAATATGGTGCTTTTTTCTCTCTTTCCTCTTTTCATAGTATCTCTTTTTTTCTTTTCTCTTTTTTTCTCAATATAGGACTCTTTTTTTTATAAGAAGAATGCTTCATAGACAGCTCATTATGGTTACGCTACAGGTTTCCACCATGTCAGCATGGATTAGACCAGCGGCCCAGGCGTTTCTCTAACACATATACATAACTCCATGGACTTACAAGCTCCCCTTTCATTTCACACCGACGACATCCATATACAAAATAGCATGATATCAACTAGGTACAAGTACCAAGTGCAATGTTGAAAGCGTTCCCCATGACAGCATGGTTCTGCTAATTCCCAACAAATAAGTGCAAGCATATACAACATAGACGACACAATGGTTCAAGTTTATTAAGGGCAAGTAAAGTAAAGTGTGCCATCAAGTTCGTGAGAGCTTTAATCACTAGTTTTCTCATAACAAGTTTAATTTGGAAGGTAAACAAAAACATGAATATACTTGGAATAGCATAAGCTAGTAGGTAGGTATGGTGGACTCTTTGGAATAACTTGGTTTAGGGAGTTGGATTCATGAGTGGAACTCATACTTGGTTGTGGAGGCTAGCAAAAGGCTGGGAGCGACAAACTAAGAGAGCAATAATGGCCATAATCATGCAGAGCGACAAAACATCGTTGATCAAAGCATAAAGTGATACTACAAGTTGAAAACTAAAGGATCATAAAGGCTATGGTGACTTGTGATAGTCATAACATGGTGTGAGCATGCGCCAAGTCAACCCAAATAAAGCATCAAAGGAGAATACCACTATACTATGCTTTAATATGCTAAAACAACGCATGATTCATCCAAGGCACATTAAGCAATCCCAATTGTTTATAACAAGTCATGCTACAGAAAAGAATACTAAGCATAAAGCCACAACAATATCAAGCATGGCATGACAAAGCATAGGCCACAGTCAAAAACGAGCTCTTTTTACCACATAAGTATGAACTTTCCTACTCTTCTCCAAACCAAACCAAACCAAACCAAACCAAACCATTTGCAAACCAATGTAAGAAAGACGGGGTCCAACCAATTTATTCAGAAAACTAAGCAAACCAAGCAAACGAAAAACCAAAACGAAAACAAAAAAGAAGACGCTCCAAGAACAACACAACTGTGCATGAAACAATAAAAATGAAGCGTTTGGAAGAAACCTGGATTTTTTATTGATGAAGAAGGGGATGCCTTGGGCATCCCCAAGATTTGAAGCTTGTACTTATTGGATATTTCTTGGGGTGACATGCGTGGCATCCCCAAGCTTAAGCTTTAGTCCATCCTTCATCTCATTACTCATTCCTTCCATAATCCTGAAAATTTTCCTTCATACAAAACTTCACACAATCTTTATTAGCAACATTAGTGCACTTAAGATAAATAAGTCTTAAGGTTCAGTTCTAACACCAAATAAACGTCCATTAGAACACTAGCTACTGTATCACTTCCTTAAAAAAGATCAATTCCCCAAAAGAAATCAAAACGGAACCCACAAGAAGCAAATGCAGAAAATGGCAGAAATCTGTCAAAAAAGACCAGTAGGTAAAGATGAATTTTTTCGAATACCTTCTGTTGCTCAAATCAAAACGTGTTGAACTAACGAAAGTTAGATAACAACCTGGGGCATAAGCACAAACAATTGCAGATCAATCCGACATACAGAACTCTCTCACGAATTTTTAGGGTGAAGCACAAAAATCTGTTTCGGGACAGCAACTTTCCTAATCATTACTTCACTCTCATTAGAGGTTACTCTTGGCACAAAAAGCAAATAAAAAGGATAAGGAGGGGTTATTACTGAGGTAATAACTTCCAAGACTCATCTAAAACTTTTGGGTTATCTCCCAATAAGTACTTTTCTTTAACGCCTTTAAGTTAGACATAAGAAGCAAAGAAAGAATCAAGTGTTCTCAAATGAAGAAGCATTAAGACCAAATTTTGTTTTTATAGGAGAAGCAAAATAAATCTTTTCTATCTTTTTAGGGAAGTGTTCTATACCTTTCTTGAGTGGGAGTTGATATTTAATGGTGCCTTCTTTCATATCAATGATGGCACCAACAGTTCTAAGAAAAGGTCTTCCCAAAGTAATAGGACAAGAAGCATTGTATTCCACATCCAAAACTTAGAAATCAACGGGGACATAGGCATCGTTAACCATAATAAGAACATCATTAAGACTCCCCATGAGTTTTTTTAGCATTATCATCAATGGGACATTCAAATAACAATCTTCAAGAGGAGGCAAATCAAGCATATCATAAATCCTTCTAGGCATAATAGAAACACTACTATCAAGATCACATAAAGCTTTGAAATCAAAGCCATTCACTTTCATATTAATGATGGGTGCCCAACCATCCTCTTGTTTTATAGGAATAGAAGCTTTATGTTTCATCTTTTCTTCTTTAATCTTTATGAGAGCATCAATAATGTTTTGTAAAGGCCATTTTCATAGCACTAGCATTAGGACTTTTAGCAAGCTTTTGTAGGAACTTAATAACTTCAGAGATATTGCAACCATCAAGATCAAAATCAACTTTATCATCTAAAGTAGTAGAACTATTACTAGCCTCAACACTAGTGGTGGTGATAGTAGAAACACTAATGTTTCTAGCAATTTCATCTTCTCTTTCCCACTTAGCATGTAATTTAGCTAATAGTCTAACATTTTCATCAATTCTTACTTGTATGGCATTAGTAGCTGCAAAGGGATTATAATTAGTTTCAGGTTTAGCAGCCATGTTATTCAAATAAGATTGAGTTTCAGCCAAAGATGCTATATTTCTTTCAGCATTAGAGAGTTTTTCCTCAATAGTTTTGTTGAAAGCAGTTGTTTACTAATAAACTCTTTAAGCATAACTTCAACTTCAGAGGGACCATTCTTATTATTGTTGTAAGAATTTCCATAAGCATTACCATTGGTGGGAGGATATGGCTTATAATTGTTGTTACCAAAATTGTTCCTATAAGCATTGTTACCGTAAGCATTGTTGCCAAAATTATTATTTCTTATGAAGTTCACATCAACTTGCTCTTCTTGAGCAACCAAAGAGGCTAAAGGAACATTATTTGGATCAATATGGGCTTTCCCATTAACAAGCATAGACATAATAATATCAATTTTATCACTCAAGGAGGAGGTTTCTTCAACAGAATTTACCTTCTTACCTTGTGGAGCTCTCTCAGTATGCCATTCAGAATAATTAACCATCATATTGTCCAGAAGTTTTGTTGCAGCACCCAAAGTGATGGTCATAAAGGTACCTCCAGCAGCAGAGCCCAATAGGTTCCTTGAAGAATAGTTCAATCCTGCATAAAAAGTTTGGATGATCATCCAAGCAGTCAGTCCATGAGTGGGACAATTCTTTACCAAAGATTTCATTCTTTTCCAAGATTGAGCAACATGCTCATTATCAAGTTGTTTAAACTTCATTATTTCACTTCTCATGGATATAATCTTAGCAGGAGGATAGTATTTTCCAATAAAAGCATCTTTGCACTTAGTCCAAGAATCAATACTATTCCTAGTTAAGGAATTCAACCATTCTTTAGCTTTTCCTCTCAAAGAGAAAGGAAACAATTTCAGCTTAATAATATCACCATCTATATCCCTATGCTTTTGCATCTCACAAAGTTCAACAAAGTTATTTAGATGGGAAGCAGCATCTTCATTATCAATACCAGAAAATTGCTCTCTCATAACAAGATTGAGTAAAGCAGGTTTTATCTCAAAGAACGTATTTTCAGGCATAGGTGGAGCAATAGGTGTGCTCATAAAATCATTTTTGTTGGTGCTAGTGAAGTCACACAACTTAGTGTTTTCAAGAGTAGTCAGTTTTTTGGGTTTTCAAATAAGAAAGCAAACAAGTAAAACTATTTTTTTTGTGTTTTTGAAGAACAAAACAAGCAAACAAAGCAAAAATAAAACTAAGCAAAACAAAAACAACAAAGTAAAGAGATTGGTTATGATAGACTCCCCTTGTGAAGATGTCCTTGACTCCCCGGCAACGGCGCTAGAAAAGATCTTGATGTGCTCGTCGTTCGACGTAGAGCTCGTTGGGAACCCCAAGAGAAAGGTATGATGAGAGAAGCAGTAAGTTTTCCCTCAGTTATGAAACCAAGGTTTAATCGAACCAGTAGGAGCAAGGAAACACCCCAAAGGTGTTACTAGCTGAGCTTTGGCAGGGCGCACTACCGGTGCTAGTAGCAACGTGGAGACCTGCACAACACAACCACAGAACTTTGTCCCCAACTTGCGATGAGGTTGTCAATCTCACCGTGTTTTGCGGAAAACAAAGGATTAAACATATCGAATGGAAAGAAGTAAAAGTTTGTAGAAAGTAAACACGAAGCAGTAAAAAGATTGTAGATTGTATGTAAAGAAAAGGACCGGGATCCATAGTTCACTAGAGGTGGCTCTCCTTAAGATAGACAAACACCGAGAAAGCAATACATGCATATACTAATCATCTTGACTCCTTTGAGACTTGATTGGGCATTACAACATAATACATAGACCGCCATCCAACTGCATCTATGACTAATAATCCACCTTCAGGTTATCATCCGAACCCCCTCTAGTATTAAGTTGCAAGCAACAGATTATTGCTTTACGAACTACATGTAAAGTAAACAATACGATTGTTCTATGAACAAAGGATTGTTGTTTTCTCCCTAGTAGCAACAGCACATCTAGTACCTTAGAGATTTTTATCACTTCCCTAGATTACCAGAGGCATGAGCCCACTATCGAGCATAAATACTAACTCTTGGAGTTACTAGCATCTACTTGGCCAAGATAGCTACTAACAACGGAAAGCATGCAAGATCACAAATAACAAAGACATGATAGAATCAATAATCAATCTGAAATAGCATCTCCATATCCATCGGATCCCCGCAAACACAACATGTATGAATACAAATAGATGATCTTGATCATGAACGGAGCTCACAAGATCTAAACATGAAAGCACAAAGGAGGAGAACCAGCCATCTAGCTACTACATGGATCCGTAGTCCAAGGATGAACTACTCACGTATCACACCGGAGGCTTGCATGGTGATGAAGAAGGCCTCCAGGGTGAATTCCCCTCTCCAGCAGGGTGCCGGGAAGAGCTTCAGATCCCTCTCGATCTAGGGATGGAGATGACGGCGGCTACAGACTCTTTCGTGGAATTTTGATCGGGGACGTAGGGTTTTCGTCCCGAGGGCATCTTATAGGCGGAAGGAGAGGCCGAGGGGGTGCCGGGAGCGGCCACACCACCCCCTGGCACGGGCCAGGCCTGGCCGCGCGGCCAGGTGGTGTGGTTGCTCCCTGGCCCTTCTCCGTCTCGTATTCTCGCACTTGATCCCTTCCGGAAAAATAGGCACTTTGGCTTTGTCCCGTCCAATTCCGAGAATATTCATTTTCTGACTTTCCTGCAACCAAAAACAGCAGAAAACAGGCAGCTGACAGTGTGGCTCTTGTTAATAGGTTAGTCCAAGAAATCATATGAAAAGTACTCCAAAGTTGGAA
Source organism: Avena sativa (assembly GCA_916181665.1). Lineage (NCBI taxonomy): Eukaryota > Viridiplantae > Streptophyta > Magnoliopsida > Poales > Poaceae > Avena > Avena sativa. Next base: position 580,616,112 of record OV702287.1, read on the forward strand.
CAAAACACAATAATGTGGATAAAACCAAGCATGGAACATCAAAATTATAGATACATTTGCAATGTATCATTCCCCCGGTAGAAATCTGTCTGCCGGAGAGATCTTTCTCTCTCGGTGTTTTCCGCCTCGCAGAGGCGGCGGAATCTTTCTGTGGTTGCTCCCCGAGTCTTAGGGTTTCGGGAGGATGATATACGCTAGAGGGGAGAGGCTGGAGCGGGCCAGGGTGGCCACACCACCTCTTGGCGCGGCCTAAGGCTGCTCGCGCCAGGGGGTGGTGTGGGCCCCCTGTGGCCCATCTCCACTCCGTCTTCTGGCATCCTTAGTCTTCTGGAAAAATAGGATTTTCTGTATATTTTCCCGGATTTTCTGATCTTCGCGAATTTTGCCTCCAAACAGCACCTTTTCCATCAGAATCCTGACTCCAGCGGTCCATGCTCCAAAAGTCATCAACCATGCAAAAACAGATGAAATAACATAAGTATCACCTCTCAATACGAAATATATCAATGAATAATAGTGAATTAAGACATAGAATAGTGATGCAAAATGGACGTATCAGGGATGAGCCTCACTAAACTTGCATTATATCTCTGAAGAAACATCATATTGTGACTCTAAAAATATTTTTTTCAAATCGGACTCATTTCCTACCGATTCGGCAGACATTTGACTTTTTCAGCAGGGGAGGACGGAAAGGTTCGCGAATCCCTGGTTGGGACATTGTTCATATAAGGTGGTCTAGTATTTTTGAAAAATGGGATGGTAGCATTTTGTATTCACTGTTTGGTGTTTCTTCATAAAATACCCCGATTTTGACACTCGAAAAATAGAAAATGGCTTTTTCATGCGAAGAAAAGGAAAACTTCCTCCTGCAACATTGTTCGCCATCCCAAGATGCACATGCGTGCACAATATAGACACATTATCACAAACTATACCGCGATTCTAGCTATAACACTGGCCGTTTGACTCGAAAGATATGAAACCTCGAACATGATAGGTCATTTATGTGAAGGTTTTTTCGAGATGCAATCAATATACTGAGTTTGGTATTTTTCCTTGAAACTATGTCACATAATATGACACCACGCGAAGGATTTACATTGTTTGGACCGTTTTTTAATTTCTTATGCCCGTTTTCAAATTTTCCTGTTTCAAACTGTGGTCAAAACGGTGGGCATGAAGATAGGGGATGAGCCTCACTAACTTGCATTATATCTCTAAAGAAACATCATATTGTGACTCTAAAAATGATTTTTTCAAAAAATCATGAGTATCAGATCATGTACCTGTAGTTCAAATCGGACCCACTTCCTACCGATTCGGCAGACATTTGTCTTTTTCACCAGGGGTGGACGGAAAGGTTCATGAATCCCTGGTTGGGACATTGTTCATGTAAGGTGGTATTGTATTTTTGAAAAATGGGATGGTAGCATTTTGTATTCATTGTTTGGTGTTGCTTCACAAAATACCCCGATTTTGACACTCGAAAAATAGAAAATGGCTTTTTCATGCACCGAAAAGGAAAACTTCCTCCTGTAACATTGTTCGCCATCCGAAGATGCACATGTATGCACAATATGGACACATTATCGCAAACTATGCCGAGATTCTAGCCATACCATTGTTCGTTTAGTCTGAAAGCCACGAAATTTCGTATGTGATAGCTCTTTTTTTAGAACACTTTTATGATTATACGGAAATATTGTGCACGTGTGTACATCTTAGAACTGTGAACAATATTGTCAGAGAATTTTTTTATTTTCGTTGCACAAAAAGTGATTTTCTATTTTCTAAGTGCAAAAAAGAATTGTTTTGTGAACCGACCAATCAAAACACAGGAAACCGTCTCCCACGGATCATCCTTATCGGCCTGATCTGGACCGTCCAGTTCAGATCCAACGCATGGTGGCTCACCCGAAGAAACACACCCTGCTCCCCAGCCCCCACCGCACCCATGGCCCCAACTCGATCCTTCCCTGACCTAAACCCTAATGCCAGTCTCTCATTCTCGGTCTCGGACACGAGCTCCTCCCCCTCGCCGACCCAAACCCTAACGCCGACGTCTCTTCTCCCCTCACCGTCCGACGCTGCCCCGTCTTCTCCTACCATTGAGCTCCTCCCCTCCACTATCCCCACCTCCTTTGACCCAGTTCCACCCGGCCCCGAGCCCCTGCCCCTGAAACAGATCATCGCCGCCGCCCAAGACTTACTCCCCAATGGGAAGGACGGTGCAATTACCATGAAGAGGGTCCGGGTGGCTCGCTGATGTGCGCGTGCATCCATGTGTGCGGTGCTGTCGAGCTGGCCAGAACGCGTTGGGTGCTACTCCATGTTGGCCAACGGGAAGCGCCTCCGCATCGAGACCCACCTATCCTCTCTCTCGATCTAGGAGAAGGGAGGCCAGTTCCTCTAGATGTGTCGCTGCCTCCCCTCCCCCAACTCCCCAGTTCCTGAACGGTGGCAAGGTCGGATCCAGTAGGTGCGAGGCCGGACGCATCGTATCCACCGGATCATCCTCATAGGTCCGCCCGGAGGCCGCGTCCTCGGCCGCCTCTGCCGCCACGGTATCCTCGCTCCTGGCACTCCCAATCCCAAGAAGCGATGGTGCATCGATCCCTCCCCCCACTCGTCGCTACCGCTGTCCTGCTCTCCCTGGCGGCCCTTGCCGCCGGCGCAGGAAACGCGCCGTTCATGGTGGCGCACAAGAGCGTCAACCTCACCAGCCCCAGGCCCGGCGTCGAGTGCCTCGCCGTCACCCTCGACCTCTACAACTAGGGTTCCGTGTGAGTCCTCCCCTCCCTCGATCTCTCAAGCTCGCTTATCGTTCGTGCATACGTAGTTGGAATTCTGGTTGTTCTCTACTATGCAACATGTTTTTCTGTAGTAGCAGTACTACTATTGGTTTATGTATAGTTATATATAGGTATAAGACATCTATCATGTATAAGTATTCTCATGTATAATAAATATGGGCCGAAATGCATGATCGTACTTTAAGTATGTCACCCAATATGTAGTGCTGTTTGTATCAAAGTGCTGCTAATATGTAGCTTAAATTAGTATATTTGTTGATTTACTGAAGGTGTAGCCATCCATGAAAAATGTAGGTAGTGTAACAGACTAACAGTGTGTGAGTACATCAGTAACCATTTGAGATTTATTTTGTACTCTCATGTGTACCGGGAAATTATGGTATGCTCTCCATAAGATTTTATTGTCTCGACAAATTAGCAAACAGTTGTACACTATATTTGATTCATTGGCAGAATTGGCTGATCCAACAGACGTCTCTATATTTGTTAGATTTAGTATCTATAAATACACTAGATAATATCTAGCTAGGTAGTACTTCCTAGTTAGGTAAACTCATCTTAACTTCAATATATGTTCAATGTATACCTCACATAGATGTTCCAAGCAAAAACCCCGAATCCACCTAGAGCATGCTTCAAAATGAGATTGGTGTTTATACATGTACTGTCCTATTCGATATGTGATTTCTACTATATCTGTTTATTTTTTCTAGCCAATCTATGTTATTTTTACAAGATATTTCTTTCTTTTCCAACTGACAACCATTACCACATTTTCCTTTCTTTTACAGGAGCCCCAGGAGGAACGTGGAAGAAGCAAAAGCTTCAGAGTCAGCAAAGAGTTGATGCTAGTTGTATCTTCCTGAGATTGTAGCTAGTTGTATGTTTGTGGATGATTTGGACTATGGAATGGTTGTAGTATTCCTGATGATTCTATATAGATTGACCTTGTGCTGAAACGCATCTTATTGTGCTACTCTAGTTTTGGTTCTTAACTGTTGCTCGTTAAGTTTACAGATTTGGATTGGAAGATGGGTAGGATTGGAGTACTATACGTGTGTGACTGGTCCTACTGCGGCCATCTCCGGTGAAGCTACAGGAGCCTCCCGACGCTGACGACCACCTCAGGTAAAGGCCTCTTTTTCTTCCCCTATTATTCTTGAGAAAGAGCGCACCTATGTGTGATACTAGAAATTTAGTGGACTCTTTTTGGTAGGATGCATGAGCTACAGGTGCATGTGTGATGCCTAAATATGCTTTAGTTAGCAAATCTGGTGTAGTTGTCTCTGAATTGTCTTCAGGGATATGCTAATTCTAGAAAATGGAAGCAGTAAGTTGTGGCCTGGTTATGTTCTGTTTGTCAAAATTTGGTACTCCCTCCGACCCATATTAGTTGACTCAATTTTATCTAGATACGGATGCATCTAGACTAGATACTTAACTTGATACATATGAATCTTGACAAACTCGAGTCAACTAATATGGGTCAGAGGGAGTATGTTGCTTATCCTAGTGATGCTAAGTGTGATAGTAATGACAATGAGTGTGGATGCTTTTACCGTGGATTCAGGGTTGTTTGAAGTCATGGACTCATGGTCTGTTTATTTTCCATGCCCTCATGTTGTTTTTATTGTTATCCATGCCCTCATGTTGTTTTTAGTTTTATCCATGCCCTCATGCTTCAGAATTGATATGTACATCTGTTTATTTTCTTTCTACCTGATCTATGTTAATTTTAGAAGATATTGCTTTCTTTGACTGAGCCATAACCAACATTTCCTCTCTTTTACATGAGCTCCAGGCTGAAGATGGAAGAACTGAAGGCTTCATACTTAGCAAAGATTTGATATTCATATTTTTGTGGTCGTGGGTGATTTGTACTATGGAATGTTTGTAATATACTACAGAGTACTTTTGTAGCTGTTTTCTATTCCTGGGTTATGTGAATTATGCCTCTGATTGTAATATATGTTACAATTTCGGTTACCATTATTGAATGTGATTTGAGCTGTTCTTACCGAAATGTTATTTGTGTAATGCCTGTGTGTTCATCCAAATAATACTTGGGCTGTTAAAAGGCCACGGTCTAAAAAATATTGGACAGGAGCAGTTCACAAATCTAGGATAAAATGGTCCAAAATAAAAAAGAGTTGGGCAGTAAAAAGGCCATGGCCCTAAAAATAAAAAGGCCAAAATGTTGGGCTTGGCCCAAGCAGCAACAATAATTAATAGGAAAATATTAATGGACCAAATTGTTGGGCTTGACACATACAAATTTTGAAATGGACTGGGCTGATTCTATGCCACATCGGATCGGCCACGTGGGATCTGACCTGGCTAGGCCAGTTTGCTCATGACGATTTTGGATCGTCATAACGCTTATGACGATCCAATATCGTCATAGACGGTTATGACGATTTTACCAAAATCGTCGTTATAGTTCATTTGTGACGCCCAGCTTTCGACGATATCAAAATTGTCATACACAGACTACTAGACGATTCTGTGACGAAAATGGAGGGTCATATATAGCCAGATTCCTTGTAGTGGGAGGCAGAATATGTTGCTGCTTTAGAAGCGACACAGGAAGTGGTTTGGATGAAGGAGTTCATAACCGAACTAGGTGTGGTTCCTAGTGCGTTGGACCCAATGGTTATCTATTGTGACAACAATGGAGCCATAGCCAATGCCAAGGAACCAAGGTCTCATAAGAATTCTAAGCATATTAAGCGCCGGTTTCACTCCATCCAAGAGCATGTCAAGGATGGAGATATAAAGATTTGTAAAGTACACACGGATCTCAATGTTGCAGATCTGTTGACTAAAGTTCTCCCTAGGGAAAAACATGATCAACACTAGAACTCCATGGGTGTTAGATTTATCACTATGTAACTAGATTATTGTCTCTAGTGCAAGTGGGAGACTGAAGGGAATATTCCCTCAGAGGCAATAATAAAGTTGTTATTATGTGTATTCCAAGTATATTATAGATGTTTATTTTGCATGCTATACTTGTATTAATGTGGAAACATTAATACATGTGTGTTTAATAAACAAATGGAAAGTTCCTAGTTATGCGTCTCTTTAAACTAGCTCGTTGATTAACAAGATGATCAAAGTTTCCTGATCATGGACATTAGATGTCGTTAATAACGAGGTCACGACATTAGTGAAATGATGTGATGAACATTCATCCGAAGTATAGCATTACAATCAAATTCATTGAGTTTATATTGCTATAACATCATATGAAGTAATCCTAATCCTTAGACCATGAGATCATGTTAATCACTAACACCGGAAGAGTATCTTGATAACATCAAACGTCACACCGTAAAAGGGCGACTATCAAGGTGGGTTTAGTGCTACAAAGGTGTTACGTAGAGGCTCATGGATCAAGAGTGGGATTTGTCCATCCTGATGACGGATAGATATACTCTGGGCCCTCTCGGTGATATCACATTGAGAATAGCTTGCAAGCAAGCGATTTGATCACTAGAATGTTATATCACGGGAACAAGAAAAGAGTGCATGCCGGTAACGAGATCAAACTGGGTATTTAGATGCCGATGATCGAATCTTGGACATGTAATATATCGTAAGACAAAGGTATTAAGTTACTAGCGTTAAAGGTTCTCACGATCACAGAAGTCATCGTTGAATGTGCAGGAGTCAGAATGGATCTCCAGGTCCCGCTTCTGATTATTGATCTGAGAGGAGTCTCGATCATGTCTACATTATTCATGAACCGTAGGGTGACACACTTAAGGGTTCCTAAACACCATTTGGAGCATATATGTTTTATACGAAAGAATTACAAAGCACTGGAATCATTTTGATGGAAACCAGAATTGTTTCGGGTGAAATTGTAGAAACTGGTTCTGCATGTGATATTGAAATGTTGCAGGGGGTTTGATGTGAATGTTTTTTAATTAAATTAATTAACAAAATTCTAAATAAAATAAATAAAAGATTTTTATTAAATGAGAGTTGCATTAAATTTGGTGGTAATTTAATGCATGTGAGTGGAACTTTGAGTGGAGGCAAAATTGACGTGAGTGGAGCTTCCACCACATGAATGAGGAAGATGTGAGGGCACCCCCCATGGGCGCGTGCCATGGGATGGGAGGAGCCCTCCCTCTCCGATAAAAATCCACCCTCTCCTCCCTCACAAAGCACACCTTCTCATGAAGGATCTCTCTCCCCCTCTAGATATATTCCCCCATGGTCTCGGATTAGCGAGATACTTATTCTCGGTGGCATTTCGTCTGGAAGGAGTTGCTGCTTCTGCTGATTCGCTGGAGCGAGGAGGTGGGGGTTGTTCGGTGGCCTGAATGTGTGTGCGAGGATGGATGTGCTGCTGATTTGCGGCGCTAGGACTTCCACACAATTGTGTGAGAGATCATAATTTGGATTTTTTTAGGTATTTCCGAGACTGGCAGACACGATTTCTCACAAACTCAACTCAATCGCCTTTCTGGTGGAGTGGAGTTTACGTGGGTATCGCGGCCGCCGCGGGGTCGATCCGGGGGAATCCTGTTGGGCGTCCGAAATGAGACTATGGAAGTCCTAGCCAGTTCGGTTGGAGATTTTTTTTATTAAACTCCATATCCGTAACAAGGCTGATGACTTTCTATGGTCTCTAGTCACTGTATACGGGGCTGCTTAGGAGGTTTTTAAGGCATACTTTTTATGTGAGTTGGTAAATTTGACTAAGGACAGTTCGTACCCTATTCTCATAGGCGGAGACTTCAACTTACTCAAATTCCCTCACGGGAAAAGTCGGGGCCGTTTCGATGATCATTGGCCTTTCATGTTCAATGATGTCATAGAAAGCTTGGATTTACGAGAGGTTACAATGATTGGAAGACAGTTTACTTAGGCTAATAGTCTTCCCGAGCCTATATATGAAAAACTGGATAGGGTGCTTATGGATACCGAATGGGAAGATACATTCCCTATGGTAACTGTTCGTGCCCTCGAACGTATTGAGGCTTTATCGGATCATGCTCCTATTTTATTGTCTGTTGGAACACCACCATGAAAATCCAAACGTAGTTTCAAATTTGAACTTGGATGGATGGAACATGATGGGTTCTAGGACTTGGTGAAGGCTATTTGGGAGAAACCTGTTAGTGGTCAAACGCCTATACAACGATGGAACAACAAAATGTGTGCCTTACGCAAATTTCTTCGTGGTTGGGCTCGACATACTGCTTGAATCCTTAAAAAGAGAAATTACGCCTATCATCTATTATTAATGATTTGGAGGCTTCTGCGGAAGTCATGCTTTTATCTACACAAGAGATTGAGCTTAAAAACTAATCAAATGCAGAAATTGCCAGACTACTCTGCGAGGAGGAACTCAAATGGTACCAACGCTCTAAAGCGAGATTCATTCTGGAAGGAGATGCGAACACAAGATACTTCCATGTTGTGGCTAATGGCAAGCATAAGAAGAAATGTATTCGCTCTCTTATCTAGGATGAAGGTATGATTGAGGGGCAGGAGCAACTTAAATCGTATATTACTAGTTATTATAAATCTTTGTTTGGGGCACCGCTAGAGAATTCATTCTCGCTAGATGAGTCCCAAACTGCAGATATTCCTCAGGTTTCTGTTCTGGAAAACGAATTTCTAATTGCCCCGTATACGGAGGATGAGGTTATGAAAGCCGTTTTTCAGATGGAACATAACAAGGCACCTGGGCCTGATGGTTTCCAGCGGAATTTTACCAAAAGTTCTGGGAAGTTATCTAAGGGGACCTCAGGCAATTGTTTGTGTTCCTACATGCCGGACAGCTTGAATTTTTTAGACTAAACTTTGGCAACATAATTTTACTTCCTAATGTTAATAATGCAGAACGAATACAACAATATCGTCCAATCTGCCTTCTTAATGTTAGTTTTAAAGTTTTCACTAAAGTTGCTACGATTAGACTAAATTCGGTTGCTGACCATATTGTAAGCCCATCTCAAACTGCTTTCATGCAAGGAAGGAATATCCTAGATGGGGTACTAATCTTGCATGAAACAGTTCATGAACTACACTCAAAGCAGTTGAACGGTGTATTGTTCAAAATTGACTTTGAGAAGGCTTATGATAAAGTTAATTGGTCTTTCCTTCAACAAATACTTCGTATGAAAGGTTTTTCTGAGGAGTGGTGTGCTCTCGTATAGTCTTTTGTGACTGGTGGTAGTGTTGCCATCCATGTAAACGATGACACTGGCAAATACTTCCAGACTAAAAAAGGGCTAAGACAAGGGGATCCATTATCGCCTATACCATTTAACATAGTGGTTGATATGTTGGCTATCCTTATCGAGAGATCTAAGGCTGATGTCCAAATTGAAGGATTGGGTCCTCATCTGGTTGATGGTGGTCTATCTATTCTTCAATATGCTGATGATACAATTTTATTTATGGAATATGATTTGGAGAAAGCTAAGAATCTGAAATTAATATTATCAGTATTTGAGCAACTCTCTGGATTGAAAATTAATTTCCATAAAAGTGATTTGTATTGTTTTGGCGAGGCTCAAAACGAGGCCCACCTATATGCTGAACTTTTCGGCTGTAGTTAGGCGCAATTTCCAATCAACTATCTGGGAATACCAATCCACTATCAACGTCTCACGATTGCTGAATGGAAAATCGTTGAGAAAAGACTCCAAATCATCTTAATAGTTGGAAAGGAAAATTACTATCCCTTGGAGCAAGACTAGTTCTCATAAATTCAGTACTCACCAACATGGTACTGTATATGATCTCGTTTTTCCAATTTCCTAAAGGTGTCTTGAAGAAAGTGGATTATTTTGGCAAGGGGATAGTGAAAAAAAAGAAATATCGACTGGCCAAATGGAATGTGGTTTGCCGACCAAAAGAATATGGTGGACTGGGCATACATGATTTTCAAGTCAAAAACACCACGCTTCTTGGTAAATGGCTTTTCAAACTACTATTTGAAGATGGTGTCTGGCAAACCATTCTATGGAGGAAATATGTTGGTTCCAAAACTGTATCTCAAGTGGTTTGGAAACCCGGTGATTCACATTTTTGGGCTGGACCTATGGCGTCCAAAAAACATTTCTTCCGTTTTGGTGTTTTCAATATTAACTTTCCAAAAAACATCATAGGTTAGGTTTTGGGAAGATAAATGGCTTGCCCAAACTTCGCTTCGCGAATAATGCCCAGCTCTATACTCAATTGTTAGACACAAAGGAGATACTCTTTCCACTGTATTGGGATCTGATCCTCTTAATGTGTCTTTCAGACAAGTCTCTTAGGGCCTATACTCGTATCGTGGAACAATCTTCTAGTACTATTATCCACGATACAGCTGTCTGAGGGGGTGGATGTGTTCAAATGGAAACTACTAGAGAGTGGTGAATTTACTGTTGACTCATTATATAGAGCTTTGATCCAACCTGATATTCCAGTTATCGATAATTCTAAAATTTGGAAAATGAAAATACCCCTTAAAACGAAGATTTTTACTTGGTATCTTCGTAAAGGGGTCATTCTTACAAAAGATAATCTTGTTAAGAGGAATTGGCATGGAAGTACATAATGTGTTTTTTGTCATCATGATGAGACAATTCGGCATTTATTCTTCCATTGTAAATTTGCTCGTACTATATGGTCAATCATCCATGTTGCCTCTGGTTTATCTCCTCCATGCTCGGTTACCAATGTATTTGGTAATTGATTGGACGGGATACATGATAAATATGGGACTTTATTTAGGGTGGGAGCGCTTGCCATTATTTGGTCGCTTTGGCTATGTAGAAATGATAGGATTTTAATAACATTGTGTCTTCTTCTCTTCAGGTGATCTATCGAGCCACGCCTATCCTCCGATCATGGACTACTCTCCAACGTTTGGAGTTCCGTGACTTGTTTGTGGAGGGGTGTACGTGATTGGAGGCCACGGCGAGGGGTATTTTCTCTCGACATGGATGGCAGCGTGACCTACAGATAGATCTACCATAGTTCAACGCATGTCTTCGTTTTTTTATCATTCTTGTAATGTTGATACCTTCGTTCTGGTGAAACTGCGGCTAGTACTGAACAGACTGCGAAGCGAACTACTGATCCACCCGTGGCTTCTTCTTCTTTGTCTTCCTCTTCGGCACCGTAGGACCCACAGCTCTGACCCCAACATTAAAAGGCTGGGGGGCTGGAGCCTGCGGATACATCCCTTGCTAGGGCGTTAGGACTCCACTCGTCGGTTGTCCTTGAAATGGTGGCTGCAACAGCTGCTAGCCGAAGTGTGCCAGAAAAGGAGGTCACGCTCCCATCCCCTGCCGGAAGGCCCCCGGCGGCGGCATCCCCGGGGGACCCGAGAAGGGCGACGGGCCGTGGCCGTAGGGGCTAGCCACCGATACCTGTCCGGAGGGCAGAGGACGGGCTCCAGGCGCCGGTCCCTGGAAGTCCCCCGCGAAGTGAGGGGCGGCGGCCGGCGCAGACCCAGCTGCCCTCGACGGCGTCGGTGTAGTAGCACAGGAGGGCACCCCCTGCGGAGGCGTGGAGGCACGGGGAGGCGGCGCAAGGATTGGTGCGGCCCCAGGCGGCGGCGCAGGGTTCCGGGTATTCGGCACGGCCATCGTAGCAATACCGACAAGATCTTGAACGAAAGAGTGATGGCTAGGCGGTGGCGATCGAGGCGTGATTGAAGGAGTCCGAGACGGGGTTGTACGCGACAAACCGGTAATACCTAGCCTCCGTGTGATCACACGCCAGGTACCACCCGTATCGGTAACCACCTCGGTGTCCCTACCGCTGTCCACGTCAACTGCCAGCTCACCGTCTCCTCCAACGAGCCGCGAGGAAACTGGATCAAGACGATCCCCACGACCAAGACCGGTCGGCAAGAACTCACCGAGCACCGGCGGCGCCGATGCCCTGTGATACATCCATTTTGCACCACTATTCTATATCATAATTTACTATTATTCATTGATATATTTCATATTAAGAGATGATACTTATGTAATTTCATCTGTTTTTGCATGGTTGATGACTTTTGGAGCATGGACCGCTGCAGTAAGGATTCTGATGGAAAAGGTGTTGTTTGGAGGCAAAATTCGTGAAGATCAGAAAATCCAGGAAAATACATGGAAAATTCTATTTTTCCAGAAGATGAAGATTGCTAGAAGGGGAAGTGGAGATGGGCCACAGGGGGGCCACACCACCCCTTCGCGCGGGCAGCCCTAGGCCGCACCAGCAGGTGGTGTGGCCACCCTGGCCCACTCCAGGCTCTCCCGTCTGGCGTATATTATCCTCCCGAAACCCTAAGACGCGGGGAGCAACCACAGAAAGATTCCGCCGCCTATGCGGGGCGGAAAACACCGAGAGAGAAAGATCTCCACGGCGGATAGAATTCTGCCGGGGGAATTCCTTATCAGAGAGGGGAGATCGTCGCCATCAACACCACCACCAAGCTGGACTTCATCGGGATCATCATCATCATCACCACCATCATCTCCACCAACACCATCATCACCACTTCATACCGCTGTAACAATTGGGTTGAATCTTGCATAGTTCTTAGGGGAAACTTTCCCGGTGTTGATTAGTCCTTGTAGTTGATGCTATTGAGTGAACCATTGAATTATCGTTTATGTTCAGATTGTAACATATCATTATATAATCTATGATCTTGATGCATATGATGTCTTGTGAGTAGTTCGTTTAGTTCTTGAGGACATGGGATAAGACATGTTGTTAGTAGTGGAATTGTGTTGAGAAAGATTCAATGGTTTGATATTTAAGTTGTGGTGTATTTCTTCTAGTGGTGTCATGTGAACGTCGACTACATGACACTTCACCTTTATGGGCCTAGGGGAATGCATTGTGTATTTGGCTACTAATCGTAGGGGTTGCCGGAGTGACAGAAACCTGAACCCCCGTTAGGAAACCTTTGAACAAGGGACGTCAGGGTCTTAGAGTTTAAAGTTATGGTTAGGTTTCTACCTTAATTACTTTATTGTACTTGCGGATGCTTGCAAGGGGTATAATCACAAGTATGTATTAGTCCTAGGAAGGTCGGTACATTAGCACAGGCTCACCCACACAACACTTGCCAAACTAAAGAAGATTAATCAACTATATGAGGTGAAAGCACTTGACGATATTCCCGTGTGTCCCCAAGAGAACGTTTGGTCATCTTAAGTAATACAACCGGCTTGTCCTTTGCTAAAGAAAGGATTGGGCCACTTGCTGCATTTATTATTAGTGTCTTTTATTTACTCGTACTTTATTTACATGCATTATCAAAAAACCCTAAAAATCTGTTTTCTAAGTATCTATAGAAAATTCCTGCTCCAAGCCATTCGCCAATACCTTCTGCTCCTCGTTGGGTTCGACACTCTTACTTATCGAAAATATTGCGATACACCCCCTATACTTGTGGGGCATCACCCTGCGCGGCGGCAACGGCCCTTTCCAGGGTCTAACAGCAGGTCCACGCCAGAGGAGGAACCCTACCAGCGTCACCACTACACCTCTCCGACCCACCGGCGTAGACGAAGACCGACAATACGGCGATGAACTCTGCGGCGGCGAAGAAGGAGACCCCTTCTCCTAGAACTGGGAGGCCGGCGTCGGATAGCCAATATCCTCCCAGAACGCTTGACGCAGCTCGTTGTCCAATTTTCTCTGCCGCCGGCCGACCGTGGTCCAACCCAGCTCGCCGGAGTCGGCTACAAGGTCGGTGAGCGCCTCACGCGTCGCCAGGGCATCACCTCCATCTAAATCGGAGTCTGAGCCTAGGCACTGAAACCTAGAGCCCGACCCAGCCACCGGCGACCAAACCTCTCTGCCTCACCTGATCTGTTGGCATGAAGCTGTCGTTGAAGCCTCACCCCAACTTCTTGTTTAGAAAGTTAATCAAATTGATCCAACTTGTGGGTCATCAAGACTATTTTCTGGTGCCATTGCCAGGGAGTGAAGCGCTATTGGAGAGTGGAACTGGTAAAGTAAACTTCTACTGTGAGAATTGTTTACTTCTGTTAGTTGCTTTATTTCAATATGGATAATTCACTGAGTTTCTTATTTCGTAATGCTACTACCATTGCTAAGGTAGTAGATGAACCACCACCTGCTGAGAAAGATACTTTTAAAATACCTACAAGAATTATTGATCGTGTTATGGATAACTATTATGTTGGAGATGGAACTGTCCATCCCGGTGATCATTTGCTCTTTATACACGAATTATGCGGGTTGTTTAAGTGTGTAGGTATTACAACAGATCAAGTCAAGAAGAAGTTATTCTCATTATCACTAAAAGGAAGAGCGGAGGAATGGTATAAGCTGCTGAAGAATGGCCAAGCTCTTGAATGGGAGGAAATAGTGCCTCTCCTTTATTCAAAATTTTATCCTCCTAGTGAGATTCATAAAGATCGGAATCAAATATACAACTTTTGGCCTCTTGATGGAGAGAGTACCGCTCAAGATTGGGGGAGATTGAAGTTACTAATGCTCAAATGTCTTATTCATGAGATCGCTCACAATATTATTATCAATAACTTTTATGCAAGGCTTTCTCTTCATCATAAAGATCTATTGGATGCTTCTTGTGCTGGATCATTTACACGCATGGAAGAAGAAGCTAAATGGGATCTTCTAGACCGTTGATGGCCCAAAATATATCGAGCTCGTTGGGGAACCCCAAGAGGAAGGTATGATGAGCACAGCAGCAAGTTTTCCCTCAGTTATGAAACCAAGGTTTAATCGAACCAGTAGGAGCAAGGAAACACCCCAAAGGTGTTGCTAGCTGAACTTTGGCAGGGCGCACTACCGGTGCCAGCAGCAACTTGGAGACCTGCACAACACAACCACAGAACTCTATCCCCAACTTGTGATGAGGTTGTCAATCTCACCAGTTTTGCTGAAAACAAAGGATTAAACATATCGAGTGGAAGAAAATAATAGTTTGCAGAAAGTAAACACAAAGCAGTAAATAATTGATTGTAGATTGAAAGTAAAAGAAAGGACCGGGGTCCATTGTTCACTAGAGGTGGCTCTCCTTATGATAGATGACATGTTGGGTGAACAAATTACAGCGGGGCAATTGACAAAAATCAAGAAAGCATACAAGCATATACTACTCATCTTGACTCCTTTGAGATTCGATTGGGCATTACAACATTATACATAGACCGCCATCCAACTGCATCTATGACTAATAATCCACCTTCAGGTTATCATCCGAACCCCCTCCAGTATTAAGTTGCAAGCAACAGATAATTGCATTACGGATTGCATGTAAAGTAAACAATACGATTGTTCTATAAACAAAGGATTGTTGTTTTCTCCCTAGTAGCAACAGCACATCTAGTACCTTAGAGATTTCTGTCACTTCCCCAGATTACCAGAGGCATGAACCCACTATCGAGCATAAATACTAACTCTTGGAGTTGCTAGCATCTACTTGGCCAAGATAGGTACTAACAACGGAAAGCATGCTAGATCACAAATAACAAAGACATGATAGAATCAATAATCAATCTGAAATAGCATCTCAATATCCATCGGATCCCCACAAACACAACATGCATAATTACAAATAGATGATCTTGATCATGAACGGAGCTCACCAGATCTAAACATGATAGCACAAAGGAGGAGAACCAGCCATCTAGCTACTACATGGACCCGTAGTCCAGAGATGAACTACTCACGCATCACACCGGAGGCTTGCATGATGATGAAGAAGGCCTCCAGGGTGAATTCCCCTCTCCGACTGGGTGCCGGGAAGAGCTTCAGATCCCTCCCGATCTAGGGATTAAGATGACGGCGTCTATAGACTCTTTCATGGATTTTTGATCGGGTACTTAGGGTTTTCGTATCAGTGGTAATATATAGGCGGAAGGAGAGGCTGAGAGGGTGCCTGGGGTGGCCAGACCACCCCCTGGCGCGGGCCAGGCCTGGCCGTGCAGCCAGGTGGTGTGGCTGGGCCCCAGCCCCTCTCCGTCTCGTATTCTGGCTCTAGATGTCCCTCGGTGAAAAACTGACTTTGGCTTTTGTCCCGTCCAATTCCGAGAATATTCATTTTCTGACTTTCCTGGAACCAAAAATAGCAGAAAACAGGCAGCTAGCACTGTGGCGCTTGTTAATAGGTTAGTCCAAGAAATCATATGAAAAGTACTCCAAAGTGTGGACAAAACATAAGAAAGTAGATAAAACCAAGCATGGAACATCAAAAATTATAGATACATTTGCAATGTTTCAACATCCCCAAGCTTAACTCCTGCTCATCCTCGAGTAGGTAAGTGATAAAAAGAAAGAATAATTTTTGAGGTGACATGCACCATCATAAACTTGAATAAATAATTTGTAAAACATTCGGACCTGGGATCATAGTACTTCAATCATAACATGAAAGACAAAGTTCTAGCAATAAGACAAAGAAACTATGTTGCAACATGAAAAGGTACAAACAAAAGATTCATGAATAACAATGCTTTGCTAGACGTTTGTTTGTTTCACATAAAGAAAACATAGCATAATAATATTCAGCTTGTCCCTTATAGAGTAGCAAACATAAATGCATAGGACACCTTCAAAGTTTATAAGAGTACTAGATACAAATAGTTTAAAACAAGAAATATCAAATCTATGCATCAATCAATAAGTCTTGGGACAATGCACATAGAACTAAGAATGGCCACTATGCTTTCAAAGTAGGTGCATAAAGATAGAAGGTGGAGACTCAACAAATAAGTAAAAGAAAGGCCTTCATAGAAGGAAGCAGGGATTCAAGTTTCATAAAGGCCTTCATAGAAGGAAGCAACGAAAGTTAGATAACAACCTGGGGCATAAGCACAAAAACTCACGCCTCAAAAGGACGTACAGAGATTTTACTCAAATTTTTACGATGAAGCACATAAATCTGTTTCGGGACAGCAACTTTCCCAATCAGTACTTCTCTTCTCATTAGAGGTTACTCTTGGGACAAAAGGCAAATCAAAAGGATAAGGAGCGGTTATTACTGAAGTAATAACTTTCAAGACTCATCTAAAACTTTTGGGTTATCTCCCAATAAGTACTTTTCTTTAACGCCTTTAAGTTAGGCATAAGAAGCAAGAAAGAATCAGGTGTTCTCAAATGAAGAAGCATTAAGAGCAAATTTTGTTTTCATAGGAGAGGCAAAATAAATTTTCTCTCTCTTCTTAGGGAAGTGTTCTATACCTTTGTTGAGTGGGAGTTGATATTTAATGGTGCCTTCTTTCATATCAATAATGGCACCAACAGTTCTAAGAAAAGGTCTTCCCAAAGTAATAGAACAAGAAGCATTGCATTCAACATCCAAAACATAGAAATCAACGGGGACATAGGCATTGTTAACCATAATAAGAACATCATTAATACTCCCCATGAGTTTATTTTTAGCATTATCATCAAGTGGGACATTCAAATAGCAATCTTCGAGTGGTGGCAAATCAAGCATATCATAAATCCTTCTAGGCATAATAGAAACACTACTATCAAGATCACATAAAGCTTTGAAATCAAAATCATTCACTTCCATATTAATGATGGGTTCCCAACCATCTTCTTGTTCTATAGGAATAGAAGCTTTATGTTTCATCTGTTCATCTTTAATCTTTATGAGAGCATCGATAATGTGTTTTTTAAAGGCCAGATTCATAGCACTAGCATTAGGACTTTTAGCAAGCTTTCGTAGGAACTTAATAACTTCAGAGATATTGCAACCATCAAGATCAAAATCATAATTATCATCTAAAGTAGTAGAGCTATTACTAGCCTCAACACTAGTGGTAGTGATAGTAGAAACACTAATGTTTCTAGCAATTTCATCTTCTCTTTTCCACTTAGCATGCAATTCAGCTAATAGTCTAACATTTTGATGACCCACAAGTATAGGGGGTGTATCGCAGTATTTTCGATAAATAAGAGTGTCGAACCCAACAAGGAGCAGAAGGTGCTGGCTACTGGTATGGATCAGGAATTCTCTGCAAATACTTAGCAAACGGATTTTTAGGGGTTTTTTGATAAAGCAAGCAAACAAAGTACGAGTAAATAAAAGACAGTAGGAATAAATGCAGCAAGTGGCCCAATCCTTTATGCAGCAAAGGACAAGCCGGTTGTATTACTTAAGATGACCAAACGTTCTCGAGGACACATGGGAAGACTGTCAAGTGCTTTCGCTTCATATAGTTGATTAATCTTATTTAGCTTGCTAAGTGTTGTGTGGGTGAACCTGTGCTAATGTACCGCCCCATCCAAGACTAATACATACTTGTGATTATACCCCTTGCAAACATCCGTAAGTAAAAGAAAGTAATTAAGGTAGAAACCTAACCACAGCTTTAAACTCTAAGACCCTTACGTCCCTTGTGCAATGGCTTCTTAACGGGGGTTCAGGTTTCTGTCACTCCGGCAACCGCTATGATTAGTAGCCAAATACACAATGCATTCCCCTAGGCCCATATAGGTGAAGTGTCATGTAGTCGACATTCACATGACACCACTAGAAGAAGTACACCACAACTTAAATAACAATCTATTGAATCTTTCTCAACACAACTCCACTACTAACAACAAGACTTCTCCCATGTCCTCAAGAACAAAACGAACTACTCACAAGACATCATATGGATCATGATCAGAGATGGAATAATGATGTATAACAATATGAACATAAACAATAATTCAATGGTTCACTCAATAGCATCAACTACAAAGAGTAATCAACACTGGGAAAGTTTCGCCTATGAACTATAGCAAGATTCAACCAATTGTTACAGCAATATGGAGATGGTGATGAGGGTGCTGATGGTGATGATGGTGGTGGTGATGATGATGATGATCCCGATGAAGTCCAGCTTGATGGTGGTGTTGATGGCAACTATCTCCCCTCTCCGGGAAGGAATTCCCCCGGTTGAAATCTGTCTGCCGAAGAGATCTTTCTCTCTCGGTGTTTTCCGCCCCGCAGAGGCGGCGAAATCTTTCTGTGGTCGCCCCCCGAGTCTTAGGATTTCGGGAGGATGATATACGCCAGAGGGGAGAGGCTGGAGTGGGCCAGGGTGGCCACACCACCTCCTGGCGCGGCCTAGGCCTGCCCGCGCCATGGGGTGGTGTGGGCCCCCTGTGGCCCATCTCCACTCCATCTTCTGGCATCCTTAGTCTTCTGGAAAAATAGGATTTTCCGTATATTTTCCCGTATTTTCTAATCTTCGCGAATTTTGCCTCCAAACAGCACCTTTTCCATCAGAATCCTGACTGTAGTGGTCCATGCTCCAAAAGTCATCAACCATGCAAAAATAGATGAAATAACATAAGTATCACCTCTCAATATGAAATATATCAATGAATAATAGTGAATTAAGACATAGAATAGTGATGCAAAATGGACGTATCAACTCCCCCCAAGCTTAGACTTCGCTTGTCCCCAAGCGAAACTGAGCTCAATAAACATGACCTCGGGTTTATGGAGTGAAGAGTCGATAAAAGAATACGGACAAGAAGCATCACATTCATCAAATACATAGATCATAATAGAAGACAACTCACTATTATATAACTCAACTTGCAATAAGTAAAGGAAACACAATAAAGATACATAAAGTGAATCATAATTGGTAATGGCAAACTTAGCTCTTGGTCAAAGAATAGTTGATAATTTGCTGGAGTTCACAAATAGCTGGTTTTTCAATGGTAGCTTTCAAAGTAGTAAACATCAGGATAAGAACAATGTGCAAAGCAAGGAACATAAGAAACATGATTGCATAAATCATCATATGCATGAATGAAACACAACAACTCAAGATACTTGCTGAGACAGAAGGGAGTAGGTTTACTGACTCAACTACAAAGTGAAAGAAAGGCCCTTCAAAGATGGAAGCAGGGATTGCAAGTCTCATAAAGAGCTCCCAAAAATTATGATACTTTCTAGCTTTCATCTCTCATTGCCCCTATCATAGGCATCTTTAGGTGATTAAGGTTAAAGTGATAAAAAATGAGGATATGTATTGGCAAGTTGTAAGTTGAGAATCTCATGTCCCTTGAATACGAGGGTTGCTCCTCATGCTACTCAAGTTTAGTCACCAGTAAGTTCTTGTCATCGTAAGCATATGTGTATCATTGAGAACCGCCAACGGGGTACCCCTTGCCCGATGATACAGAAGAATCCCCATATCAAAATGACAAGGCAAGCAGACAACAAGCATCTTAGCAATCTTCTTATTTACCATGGGAATATAGTGCTTTTTTCTCTCTTTCCTCTTTTCATAATCTCTTTTTTCTCTTTTTTCTCAATATCGGACTCTTTTTTATAAGAAGAATGCTTCATAGATACTCGTTATGGTTACGCTGCAGGTTTCCACCATGTCAGCATGGATTAGACCAGTGGCCCAGGCGTTTCTCTAACACACATGCATAACTCCATGGACTTACAAGCTCCCCTTTCATTTCACACCGACGACATCCATAGACAAAAGAACATGATATCAACTTGGTACAAAGTACCAGTGCAATGTTGAAAGCGTTCCCCATGACAACATGGTTCTGCTAATTCACAACTTACAAAGCGCAAGCATATACACAACATAGGTGAGCACAATGGTTCAAGTTTATTAAATGCAAGAAAGTAAAGTGTGCCATCAAGTTCGTGAGAGCTTTAATCACTAATTTTCACATAACAAGTTTAATTTGGGAGCTAGATGAAACAAGAATTTACTTGGAATAGCAATAATGCTACTAAGTAGGTATGGTGGACTCTTTGGAATAACTTGGTTTAGGGAGTTGGATGCATGAGTGGAACTCATACTTGGTTACGGAGGCTAGCAAAAGACTGGGAGCGACAAACTAAGAGAGCAATAATGGCCATAATCATGCAGAGCAACAAAACATCATTAATCAAAGCATAAAGTGATACTACAAGTTGAAAACTAAAGTATCATAAAGGCTATGGTGACTTGGGATAGTCATAACATGGTGTGAGCATGTGCCAAGTCAACCCAAATAAAGCATCAAAGGAGAATACCACAATACTAGGCTTTAATATGCTAAAATAACGCATGATTCATCCAAGGCACATTAAGCAATCTCAATTGTTTATAACAAGTCATGCTACAGCAAAGAATACTAAGCATAAAGCCAAAACAATATCAAGCATGGCATGACAAATCATAGGCCATAGTCAAAAACAAGCTCTCTTTACCACTTAAGCATGAACTTTCCTACTCTTTTCCAAACCAAACTAAACTATTTGAAAACCAATGTATGAAAGAGGAGGTCCAACCAATTTATTCAGCAAACAAAGCAAACGAAAAACCAAAATGAAAACGAAAAAGAAGACGCTCCAAGAACAACATAACTGTGCATGAAACAATAAAAATGAAGTGTTTGGAAGAAACCTGGGATTTTTATTGATGACGAAGGGGATGCCTTGGGCATCCCCAAGCTTTGACACTTGTACCTCTTGGATATTTCTTGGGGTGACACGCGTGGCATCCCCAAGCTTGAGCTTTAGTCCATCCTTCATCTCATTACTCATTCCTTCCATACACCTGAAATTTTTCCTTCATACAAAACTTCACACAATTTTTATTAGCAACATTAGTGCACTCAAGATAATAGATCTTTAGGTTCAGTTCTAACACCAATAAAACCTCCATTAAAACACTAGCTACTGTAGGACTTCCCTCAAAAAGCTCAATTCCCCAAAAGAACTCAAAAAGGAACCAACAAGAAGCAAATGCAAATAATGGCAGAAATCTGTCAAAATAGACCAGTAGGTAAAGACGAATTTTTTCGAACACTTTCTGTTGCTCAAATCGAAAAGTGTTGAACTAACGAAAGTTAGATAACAACCTGGGGCAGAAGCACAAAACTTCACGCCTCAAAAAGACATTCAGAGATTTTACACGAATTTTTATGGTGAAGCACAGAAATCTGTTTTGGGACAGCAACTTTCCCAATCATTACTTCTCTCTCATTAGAGGTTACTCTTGGTAATAACTTCCAAGACTCATCTAAAACTTTTGGGTTATCTCCCAATAAGTACTTTTCTTTAACGCCTTTAAGTTAGGCATAAAAATAAAAGTAAACGAAGATAATCATGGTGAAAACATTGTTTTGTTCATTGAAATCCTTTTGTTAACAAGGTTGATCAGGTCTTGTTAACAAAACAATTTTATATGAAACAAAACTTTGTATTTCACTAATGATTATGTTACCTCAACCTTGATAGCAATGGTCCCAATCATAATAGTTTCAAATTGTTCTCTTAGTATGGGACAATATATCTCTCCAACTTGAATGCCCTCAACATGTTCAATTGAATTCAGACCATAAGTCCTTTCAATCTTCTTGGGGAAATAGACGGTGTGTTCCTTGTCATTAACATTAAAGGTCACCTTTCCTTGATTACAATTAATAACAGCTCCTACAGTATTAAGAAAAGGTCTCCCAAGAATAATAGACATATTATCATCTTCAGGCATTTCAAGCACAACAAAATCAGTTAATATCAAGCAATTATGAGCCACTTGAACAGGTACATCCTCACATATACCAATAGGAATAGTGGTAGATTTATCAGCAATTTGCAAAGATATATCAGTTGGTATTAATTTTTCTAGTTGAAGCCTCTTATAGAGAGAGAAAGGCATAACACTAACTCCAGCTCCCAAATCACACAAAGCAGTTCTAACATAATTGTTCTTAATAGAGAAAGGGATAGTTGGAATCCCTGGGTCTCCAAGTTTCTTTGGAACCTTACCATTAAAGGAGTAATTAGCAAGGAAAGTAGAAATTTCTTTATTAGGGATCTTCCTTTTATTCGAGACAATATCCTTCATATACTTTGAGTAAGGAGGCAACTTAATAGCATCAGTCAAAGGAATTTGCAGGAATAAAGGTTTCATCCACTCACAAAACTTATTATAGTGTTCATCTTCCTTTGACTTGTGTTTCTTATCAGGGAAAGGCATAGGTTTTTGGACCCAAGGTTCTCTTTCACTACCATGTTTCTTAGCAATAAAATATTCTTTAGTGTATTTAGTATTCTTAGTGTGCTTTTCAGGTTCTTCTTCAACTTTTTCTTCATTAGGAACTTCATTTTCTTCATTACCACTTTCAGTTTCAGCATCAGAGACAGATATACTATTGGGATCTATAGCAGGTTCAGAGGGTTCTACAACAGTTTTATGTTTCTTTTTCCTTTTCTTACGAGTAGAGCCACTATTTTTAGCTTGTTGAGAATCCTGCTCAATTCTTTTGGGATGCCCCTCAGGATATAGAGGATTTTGGGTAGCAGCACCACTTCTAGTTCTAATTTCATAAGCATGTTTTTCTTTAGCAGCATTAACTAGCAAGTCTTTTTGCACTTTAATGAGTTGATCTATTTGAGTTTGAACCATTTGAAAGTGTTTAACAATAATTTTAACATCATTAGAGGTTCTTTCCACAATATCTTTCAACTCAACAATAGCTCTAGTGTTTTCCATTAGATGATTTTGCACCCTTTTATTAAAATTATCTTGCTTAACAATAAAGATATTGAATTCTTCTAAGCATTGATCAGGAGGTTTAGAGTAAGGGATATCACCTTCATCAAAGTGTTGGAGAGAGTGTAACTCGATAGTGGATGAGTAGGGAATAGGCTTACATAATTCTTCTATAGGAGGTAAATTCTTGACATCTGCAGCTTTAATTCCCTTCTCCTTAAGACATTTCTTAGCTTCCTTCATCACTTCATCATTTAATTCAATAACTCCCCTCTTCTTTGATGTTGGAATAGGCACCGGAATAGTAGGTTCAGGTACAATTACTTCAGGTATAGCTTGTTTAGGAGGAGTCCAATCTTCATAGTTCTTACTTATTTTAGCCATTAATTCCTCAGCTTCCTTAGGAGTCTATTCCTGAAAACACAATCAACACAACTATCTAGGTATGTCCTAGATTCTTTGGTTAGTCCATTATAAAATATATCAAGAAGCTCATTCTTAGGTAATGGACTTCCAGCTTGTGCATGAAACAAAGCACAAAACCTTGCCCAAGATTTGGGCAATATCTCTTTTTCTCCCTGTTTAAAATCAAAAAGTTCCTGCAAAATAGCATTTCTAGCACTAGGAGGAAAATATTTCTGCAGGAAAGTACTAATCAAGCAATCAGGGCTATCAATAGATCCAGGAGGTAAATTACTAAACCAAGTTTTAGCTTCTCCTTTCAGTGAGAAAGGGAAAATCTTAGCAACAAAGTAAGTACACATCTTAATATCATCAGAAAACAAGCCACTCATGGTAGAAAGTTCATTCATATGTGCTACCTCACTTTCATTCTTAGTCCCACAAAAAGGTTCTTTCTCAACAATAGCTATGTAAGATAGATCGAGAGAGAAATCATAATCTTTATCTATAATGTTTATGGGAGAAGCAGCAAACTTAGCAATAGGAGACAATTTGGGTCTAATAGTACGCCTCTCAAGGAGACTCTTAGCAGCGCTCCTATCATGGGTGTTTTTACATTCTTTAATAAATTCATCGGTCATCTCAACATAACCATCTCCAATATCATAACTTTCACTAGACTCAGGTGAACTAACAGGTGTACTAGTGTCTTCATTAGGAGTTTCAGTATTTCCAGCTATAGTTCTAGCAATCGTAGCATCTAGGAAAGGACCTAATTAACCAATCTTATCAAGCACAGTAGAAGCAGCATCATAAGCATCAGAAGTTTCAGATTCAGCAGTAGTAGCAGTGTGTGTAACATGTGTATGTGGTGGTGTAACGAGCTTACTCATAACAGATGGTGAATCAAGAGCAACAGAGGTGTTGAGAACCGTACCTCTTCTTGTAGTGGATGGTAAAATAGGAACCTTGCCATCACGAGACTTACCCATGATGGATGGATAGCAGCGAACAATAGAGAATCCAAGTGAACTTAATAAATAAAGCTATGCTCTCCGGCAACGGCGCCAGAAAATAGTCTTGATGACCCACAAGTATAGGGGGTGTATCACAGTATTTTCGAGGCAAGTGAAACCAAATTTATTGATTCGACACAAGGGGAGCCAAAGAATATTTATAAGCCTTAACAACTGAGTTGTCAATTCAGCTGCATCTGGAAACAATCTTGCTCATAGCAGTTTATCAGTAGCAACAGTTTTGTAGTAAGAATAGTAAAGTAACAGCAGCAGTAAAGTAAAGACAGTAGTAACAATAGCAGTAAACAGTGGGGTTCGAGTGCAGTAGGCATAGGGATGGATGGACGGGCATTGCATGGACAAGAATATTCACATAGCAATCAGAACATAGGGCAATTGCAGATAAATAAGATAAATCATCCAAGTACTAGATAATCCTAGGCATGTGTTCCATATATAGTCATACGTGCTCGCAATGAGAACTTGCACAACATCTTTTGTTTTGCCAGCCTGTGTGCCGCGGGGCCTCAAGGAAACTACTGGCAATTAAGGTGCTCCTTTTAATAGAGCATCGGAGCAAAGCATTAACACTCTGTGAACACATGTGATCCTCAGATCAAAGCCATTCCCTCCGGTTATCCCGATTTCTGTCACTTCGGGGCCATTGGTTCCGGACAACAACGTGTGTATACAACTTGCAGATAAGACCATAAACAATACTATCATAATGAATCAATAACATGTTCAGATCTGAAATCATGGCACTCGGGCCCTAGTGACAAGCATTAAGCATAACAAGTCGCAACAAAGTCATAAAGCACTAATAAAAGATACTAGGCATCATGCCCTAACAATCCGATGCCATTACATGAACGATCTCATCCAATCCCTACCATCCCCATAGCCTACAGCGGGGGATTACTCACTCATAGATGGGGGAAACATGGATGGTCGATGGAGAAGCGATGGTGATGATGATGGCGATGATCTCCAATTCCTCGTCCCGGCAGGGTGCCAGAACGGAGTTTCTGGTGCTGTTTCGTGGAATCTGTTGGTGTCGGCGAAGCGGAACTCCTTATGGAAAACGTCGAACCCTCCTGAGTTTTTAGGTCAGAAGGCAACTTATAAGCGGAACTTATAGGCCAGGCCCAGCCCGCGTGGCCAGGTGGTGTGGCTGGGCCCCAGCCCCACTCCGTCTCATATTCTGGCTCCGGGAGTCTTCTGGTGAAATAGGATTTTTGGCTTTTGTCCCGTCCAATTCTGAGAATATTCATTTTCTGACTTTCCTGGAACCAAAAACAGCAGAAAACAGGCAGCAGACACTGTGGCTCTTGTTAATAGGTTAGTCCAAGAAATCATATGAAAAGTACTCCAAAGTGTGGACAAAATACAAGAAAGTAGATAAAACCAAGCATGGAACATCAAAAATTATAGATACATTTGCAATGTATCAGGGCGCCATGACAACATCGCCGAGGCCAAGCAGCCATTGCTGAGGGACCTCGCAGGAGGCCAACTCGAGAAACTGGTGCTGTTGCTGGTGGTTTCCGTCAACGTTGGAGAGTTGCGGCGGTGGAGAGGGCGGGAAGAAGGAGGGGGACGGGGGAGAAGTTCATCCATGGTCGCTTGCTTGTATAAATGTTGCATAATAGCGGGGTGTGCTTAAGTGTGGGTGTGATTTTATATAGCTGGGTGGCACATTTTCGGTTAACGATAACACCTCGCATAAGAGCATCTCCTTCCGTTGGCCATTCCTAGGACGAAATCCGGACCTAAATAGCGCCGGACGGACAAAGGTTTCGGCCTAGGAATGGCCGATTTCCCACTCGCGTCCCAGGCCGAGTTCCTAGGTCAGCGTATTTTCTCCCAAATTTGGCTCAAATTCATCCAGTTTTCGGCATCTTTCGGCATAATACGAATACAGAGCAATGTTCGGCATAGTTCTGGACGAAATCAACCATTGTGCACTTCTGCAGTGAGGAAAACCCAACCATGTCGGTGCAGTCTTTCTTGCACACGAAATAGGGGTCGAATTCCCGGACGGAGTGCACGATCTCGAGGAAGAGCTTTCGGCTCATCCTGAAACGGCGCTGAAACACGGCCTCTTCATGGAGCGGCTTGTCGGCGAAGTAGTCGCCGTACAACATGCAATAGCCCTCCGCCCGCTGCCTTGCTTTGCACTTCCGACGACCTTTCGTCGAGCCTCCACGCTTCGGCGTTGTAGTCTGCATGTACAGCCGTGCCAGGGAGGCGAGGATCTGAACATGCTCTACATCTTCGGCGGCTGCGGTGTTCTCTTCCTCCAGCAACACGGCGAACAGCTCTTCATCGTCGGAGTCCATGGCCGAACGGGCCAATCATCGAACACTTGGTGGGCGTGGTGGTGGGAGCTAGAAGCGTGGCCGAGCTACGGCGAAGGAAGGGTGGCAAAAGTGCCCTAGGTTGCAGGTGGAACTTGCGGCGGTGGCGGCGGACCTATCTACAAGCGCGAGTTCGGCTTGAATCGGCGGAGCTTCGCCGGCGCAAGCATGGCGACGAGGCGGCTTGGGGTGGAATCCTTCGCCGCGGGGAGGCGACTGGTGATGGGAAATGGGTATCTCGCCGACAGGGCTGGCCCACCCATGTTTTCTCTCCATCCGGTGTTCTCAGGCCGTTCCCGGCGCCTCGGGTTCGGCCTGAAAACGCCGGACCAATTTTGGGCCAAATTCGGACGAAACCGGTGCTCTGGGAACGCGACTGGGCAAAATTTCGACGTCCGGACCAAAATTAAGCGCTAGGAAAGCGAGTGGAGATGCTCTAAACATACCTTTCACACAGAACATATTTGTCTTTTTCAATTTGATTTTCTCTCGTGAAAACCGATAACCCCGTATGTGTTCAGTTGTTGACATCCCGGCACAACCTATGCGATCCATTTGTTGAGGCAAGATGGACAAAACTGACATCAAACTCAAAGTTCAGCACAGAATGGTCTCTTCCAAAGAATTTATTCGAATCTGACACTTTTAGTCCCACGTTTGGAACAAACGACAAACGCCAGTCATTCACGTAATTAAACGCTTCGAGATTCACTTAGTTCTGTCTGTGCTACAAGATTATCTTTGTAAGGGCATGGTGCGGTTCGGTGTATTCTCTTAGTTGTTGTCACTAAGACTGTCTATGGTGAAGTCAGATCAGAAAAGCTGTAACATCACGGAAGCAAATGGAGATTTGGATCTTTGTGCCGACGAGCAACTGAATGCGTCATCTGTGACTCGTGGCGGTGACTATTTGTAGGGAGAAAACACATGAGGAGTTCCGACTCACCTTGCAGGGTGAAAATGCAATGTCTGGCCTTAATTGGTTGTATCTGGTAATGGCCTTGTTGAAGATATTATTTTGCGAGTGAGGACTTTTTACAGGGTGAAAATCTATGATCTTTGATCGGACGACGACGGCGTTTGTGCAATGTTTTCTTCTTGAAGGTGTTACTATTGGAATGGTTGGACGACTGGTGTTATTTTGATGATGTTAGTGTCGTTTCTTCGAGAAATCGTCCTCTGTAGCAACGTTTTTTTTTTGTAGTTCTTCTATTTTTTTCTCGCATGTGTGCATCCGTAAGGCACTAAGACATACGTTATTGCAATATTAGAGTTGGCTGATCTCCACCACTAGTACATGAACTCCATCTGGCTGTAGAACTAGAAATAAATATGCTCAGCAATATCAAGATTGGCTAGAGGCTCAGCAATAGTTTTTAAATCTTTTAACTTATTTGTTAGCCTGTAACTACTTCATGTTAGTACTAACTACTTTAGAATTTGAATACATGCATTTGTATATGATTTTGCTAATACTATAACTAGACGAGTTGTAATCGCCAGCAGTTACGCTTCCTATCAATCATGGTGAAGACTTGATGCATGTGGATCTGGATCGCGGAAGGGTGCTATGTCGAAATGGGGGAAAGACGGCAGGTGAGATCTGGAGAGACACAAGTACAGATTAACTTCATTAAGGAAGGGGCTTGGACGCTGTAGCTGACGAGAAGGATCAAGAACAGGAACTCGGAGAGGAGTCTCGTACAATGGAGACCGTCGACAGATGGACCAATCTAGTCTCATGCATGCCTTCATAGACTAGGAATATCATAGGGAGATCCTTGTTTTGTACGGTACAAACCAAGTAGTAGGAACTGGTTGGAGGAGTGGATGTACAAACCCAACACCTGAGTTTAAATCCTCACGAAAGCGAATTAAGGTTTCTATTTATACTTGAGGATAGGCTATCCTGGTACTCATGCAATTTATCTTGAAGACCAGGCTTGGTGTTTAACCAAGTTTAAAAATCCTGGTACTCATGCTTAATGACTGTGTGCATCCCTAGTTGGTGCAGATGCCGGGAAGTGAAATCCTCTCTCCATTAAAGACACAACAGCAGACAAAAAGCAATCAGCCGAGTGGTGACACCATCAAACATCTACATTCCCTCCATTTTAGACATGAGTGTAGTCCAGGTGATAGGAGCCCTTTCTCAGGTGCTTACCTAACACACGAACACTAAGGATGGGTCATGGACGGCGGCTCACCCTAGTGCCCGGCGGCTCACTAAGGATGGGTCTAGGTTTCAGTGCATGGGCTCGGACTCCGGCTCGGATGCTGGTGATGCCCTGGCGGCGAGGGAGGCACTTGCGGACCTTGCGGACGACTCCGGCGAGCTGGGCTGGACCACGGTCAGCCGGCGGCGGAGAAAGTCGGACGACGAGTTGGGGCAGGCGTTCTGGGAGGACATTGGTTATCCGACGTCGGCCTCCCGGTTCTGGGAGAAGGGGTCTCCATCTTCACCGCCGAGGAGCTTTTCGCTGCCTTGTCGGACTTCGTCTATGTCGGTGGGTCAGAGAGGTCCAGTGGCGTCGCTGGTGGGGTTCCTCCTCCGCCGGGGACTGGCCGTTCGACCCTGGAAAGGACCACTGCCGCCGCGTAGGGCTTCGGCACCACCAATCCTTGGGGATTTTCTGCCGGCCGATCGGGGCGAGGTCGTGGGAGTTCGAGATCGTCTCGATCCGATTCAACGCGCTGTGCTGGAGCTGGCGGTGATGTGGCGGCTGACATGGTTAGTGGTGGGGACACCGGTTCGGTTCACGAGGCAGGAGGCTGGCGTGCGATTGCTAGATGACTCGGGATATCTGGGTCTCGAGTCTGCCCGTCTTGGACTCCTTGTTTTTTTCCTCGATCACAACCGCCTCGTCATCTATCGCCACCGCCTCGCGTTCGT
The DNA here is from genome assembly GCA_916181665.1 of Avena sativa. Taxonomy (NCBI): domain Eukaryota; kingdom Viridiplantae; phylum Streptophyta; class Magnoliopsida; order Poales; family Poaceae; genus Avena; species Avena sativa. The sequence continues at coordinate 580,646,079 of OV702287.1, forward strand.
TCGTCTCAGTCGCTGCCGCCTCGTCGATCGCCTCACTCGCCAACGCCTCGCTTGCGCTCCTTCGCCCAAGTGCTCCTCGGTCCGGCCCCGATGGCCGCGCTGAATCCTCGCAACTCTGCGCCTCTGCCTGGGGCGGCGCCGACCCATGCGCCGCATCCGCCACCGCCGAGGGCAGTCGGGTCCGTGCCGACCGCCGCCCCCCACTTCGCGGGGCACTTCCGGGGTCAGGCGCTGGGAGTCCGCCCTCCGCCTACTAGACAGGTTCCGATGGCTGGCCACTTCGGACATGGAGGGCCGCCTTTCTCGGGCCCCTCGGCGATGCCGCCGTCAGGAGCCTTTCAGCAGGGGATGGGTGCAAGGCCTCTGGTTCTGCCTTTCGGTCAGCTGCCGTTGTAGCCTCTGTTTCGCGGTCAGTCGTCGAGTGGAGCCTCAATGCCGCTGCAAGCGATGTATCCGCAGGCTCCGGCACCTCAGGCGTTTAATGTTGGGGCCAGAGCTGCGGGTGCTACGGGGCCTAAGCGGAAGACGAAGAAGAAGAAGTCGTAGGTGGATCAATAGTCGGCCTCGCAGTCTGCTCAGTACCAGCCGCAGTTTCACCAGCAGTCAGATGGGCAGTATGGGTATCCCGTGGTGGCAGCGGGTGTTCCCTTCCAGGCATCGGGACAACAGGGGCCATACCCGTATGGTGTGCAGGGGCCCGTTGATTCTGCTGTGCTGGTGGTTGCCACCTTGGAGGTTGTTCCTAATGCACCGAGTTCTGCTATTGTGGGTAAGAAGAATGTGAAGACTGTTCGCTGCTGGAAGTGCGCGGTCAATGCCCATGCGACTAAGGACTGCAAGGTGGCTCACTACTATTACATTTGCGATGGCTCCGCTCATCCCACCTTGAGGTTCCCTATTCTCAAGCAGCCACAGCCCACTCCGTACATGGTCGGCATTGGCAATGAGGGCACAGTTGTTGGCACATGAGTCCTCACGTCTGATCGCGGTCACTCCTTTTAATCCCAATCCCACTACACCACGGGGAAAGGAGATTCTTGAGTCGCTTCCGTGGGCTCTCCTCTCCATGGTGTCACACCTGCTGTGGCTTCACCTCGAGTCTCTCCTTCACAGCTGCAGGATGCTTTGAGGGTGGCTTCTGCTAGGACTCTGACTACTCCATGGTCGGCGTCACCTGCTCGCTGCAGACCTAATGTTATGGGTCGTTCTATTCCTCGCCGGGAGGGACCGGTGTTGGAACCGGTGTTTCTGGAGGTGGTTCATGGGGCCTCGGCACGGGGACTGGCCTAGGAGGGGCTGGTCGACTGCGGCACTTCTCCGACCTCGCCCACCGCGGACCAGGACATGCGGCCCGGCTCCTCTTCGATCCAGGCGGGCAGCCTCGGGTTGAATAGGGAGCTAGGGTCTTCGACGAGCCGTGCTGAACGGCTGCCTGGTGGCGCTATTGGTGGACCGCTGGACGCTGGTCGTGGTCTAGCTGTCCAGGAGGGGCAGCCGGTCCATGACGATGGTTTGGCCATGACCGGGACCCACTCGGGGGATGGCTTGCCCCGGGTGAAGGGAATATGCCCGAGAGGCAATAATAAAGTGGTTATTATCTTATTCCATGTTTATGATAAATGTTTATTTTGCATGCTATAATTGTATTAATTGGAAATATTAATACATGTGTGTTTAATAAAAAAAATACAAAGTTCCTAGTAATGCCTCTCATATAAACTAGCTCGTTGATTAATAAGATGATCAAGGTTTCCTGATCATGGACATTGGATGTTGTTAATAACGAGGTCACAACATTGGTGGAATGATGTGATGAACATTCATCCGAAGTATAGCATTACGATAAGAGTCATTATGTTTATATTGCTATAACATCATACGAAGTAATCTTAGTCCTTAGACCATGAGATCATGTTAATTGCTAACACCGGAAGAGTATCTTGATAACATCAAACGTCACACCGTAACAGGGTGACTATAAAGGTGGGTTCAGTGCTACGAAGGTGTTATGTTGAGGCTCATGGATCAAGAGTGGGATTTGTCCATCCTGATGATGGATAGATATACTCTGGGCCCTCTCTGGGCCCTCTGGATAGATATACTCCGGACTCCACTCGTCGACTATCCTCGAAACGGTGGCTGCAGCGGCTGCTGGCCGAAGTGTGCCAGAAAAGGAGGTCGCGCTCCCATCCCCTGCTGGAAGGCCCCCGGCGGCGGCATCCCCGGGGGACCCGAGAAGGGCGGCGGCCCGTGGCCATAGGGGCCAGCCACCGATACCTGTCCAGAAGGCAGAGGACGGGCTCCAGGCGCCGGTCCTTGGAAGGGCCCCGCGAAGTGAAGGGCGGCGGCCGGCGCAGACCCAGCTGCCCTCAACAGCGTCGGTGTAGTAGCATGGGAGGCGCTCCCTGCGGAGGCGTGGAGGCACGGGGAGGCGGCGCAAGGATCGGTGCGGCCCCAGGCGGCGGCGTAGGGTTCCGGTATTCGGCGCGGCCATCGTAGCAATACTGACAAGATCTTGAACGAAAGAGCGATGGCTAGGCGGCGGCGATCGGGATGTGATTGAAGGAGTCCGAGACGGGGTTGTACGCGACAAACCGGTAATACCTAGCCTCCACGTGATCGCACGCCAGGTACCACCTGTATCGGTAACCACCTCGGTGTCCCTACCGCTGTCCACGTCAACTGCCAGCTCACCGTCTCCTCCAACGAGCCGCGAGGAAACCGGATCAAGACGATCCCCACGACCAATATCGGTCGGCAAGAACTCATTGAGCACCAGCGGCGCCGATGCTCTGTGATACGTCCATTTTGCATCACTATTCTATATCTTAATTTACTGTTATTCATTGATATATTTCATATTAAGAGATGATACTTATGTTATTTCATCTGTTTTTGCATGGTTGATGACTTTTGGAGCATGGACCGTTGTAGTCAGGATTCTGATGGAAAAGGTGTTGTTTGGAGGCAAAATTCACGAAGATCAGAAAATCCGGGAAAATACATGGAAAATTCTATTTTTCCAGAAGACGAAGATTGCCAGAAGGGGAAGTGGAGATGGGCCACAGGGGGCCCACACCACCCCCTGGCGCGGGCAGCCCTAGGCCGCGCTAGCAGGTGGTGTGGCCACCCTGGCTCACTCTAGGCTCTCCCCTCTGGCGTATATTATCCTCCCGAAATCCTAAGACGCGGGGAGCAACCATAGAAAGATTCCACCGCCTCTGTGAGGCGGAAAACACCGAGAGAGAAAGATCTCTCCGGCAGATAGAATTATGTCGGGGGAATTCCTTATCAGAGAGGGGAGATCATCGCCATCAACACCACCACCAAGTTGGACTTCATCGGGATCATCATCATCATCACCACCACCATTATATCCACCAACACCATCATCACCACTTCATACCGCTGTAACAATTGGGTTGAATCTTGCATAGTTCTTAGGGGAAACTTTTCCGGTGTTGATTACTCCTTGTAGTTGATGCTATTGAGTGAACCATTGAATTACCGTTTATGTTCAGATTGTAACATATCATTATATCATCTCTGATCTTGATGCATATGATGTCTTGTGAGTAGTTCGTTTAGTTCTTGAGGACATGGGAGAAGTCATGTTGTTAGTTGTGGAATTGTGTTGCGAAAGATTCAATGGTTTGATATTTAAGTTGTGGTGTATTTCTTCTAGTAGTGTCATGTGAACATCGACTACATGACACTTCACCTTTATGGGCCTAGGGGAATGCATTGTATATTTGGCTACTAATCGTAGGGGTTGCCGGAGTGACAGAAACCTGAACCCCCGTTAGGAAACCTTTGCACAAGGGATGTCAGGGTCTTAGAGTTTAAAGTTGTAGTTAGGTTTCTACCTTAATTACTTTCTTGTACTTGCGGATGCTCGCAAGGGGTATAATCACAAGTATGTATTAGTCCTAGGAAGGTCGGTACATTAGCACAAGCTCACCCACACAACACTTGTCAAACTAAAGAATATTAATCAACTATATCAAGCGAAAGCACTTGACGATATTCCCGTGTGTCCTCGAGAATGTTTGGTCATCTTAAGTAATACAACCGGCTTGTCCTTTGCTAAAGAAAGGATTGGGCCACTTGCTGCATTTATTATTATTGTCTTTTATTTACTCGTACTTTATTTACCTGCATTATCAAAAACCCCTAAAAATCCGTTTTCTAAGTATTTACAGAGAATTCCTGCTCCAAGCCATTCGCCAACACCTTCTGCTCCTCGTTGGGTTCGACACTCTTACTTATCGAAAATACTGTGATACACCCCCTATACTTGTGGGTCATCACCCTGCGCGGCGGCAACGGCCCTTTCCAGGGTCTAACAGGAGGTCCACGCCGGAGGAGGAACCCCACCGGCGTCACCACTTCACCTCTCCGACCCACCAGCGTAGACGAAGACCAACAAGACAGCGATGAACTCTACGGCGGCGAAGAAGGAGACCCCTTCTCCCAGAACCGGGAGGCCGGCGTCGGATAGCCAATATCCTCCCAGAACGCTTGACGCAGCTCGTCGTCCGATTTTCTCTACTGCCGGTCGACCGTGGTCCAACCCAGCTCACCGGAGTCATCTACAAGGTCGGCGAGCGCCTCACGCGTCGCCAGGGCATCACCTTCATCTAAACCGGAGTCCGAGCCCAAGCATTGAAACCTAGAGCCCGACCCAACCGCAGGCGACCCAACCTCTCTGCCTCGCCCGATCTGTTGGCCTGAAGCTATCGCTGAAGCCTCGCCCCAACTTCTTGTTTAGAAAGTTAATCAAATTGATCCAATTTGTGGGTCATCAAGACTATTTTCTGGCACCGTTGCCGGGGAGTGATGCGCTATTGGAGAGTGGAACTGGTAAAGGAAACTTCTACTGTGAGTATTGTTTACTTATGTTAGTTGCTTTATTTCAATATGGATAATTCGCTGAGTTTCTTATTTCATAATGCTACTACCATTGCTAAGGTAGTAGATGAACCACCACCTGCTGAGAATGATACTTTTAAAATACCTACAAGAATTATTGATCGTGTTATGGATAACTATTATGTTGGAGATGGAACTGTCCATCCCGGTGATCATTTTGCTCTTTATACACGAATTATGCGGATTGTTTAAGTGTGCAGGTATTACAACAGATCAAGTCAAGAAGAAGTTATTCTCATTATCACTTAAAGGAAGAGCGGAGGAATGGTATAAGCTGCTGAAGAATGGCCAAGCTCTTGAATGGGAGGAAATAGTGCCTTTCTTTTATTCAGAATTTTATCCTCCTAGTGAGATTCACAAAGATCGGAATCAAATATACAACTTTTGGCCTCTTGATGGAGAGAGTACCGCTCAAGATTGGGGGAGATTGAAGTTACTAATGCTCAAATGTCTTATTCATGAGCTCCCTGACAATATTATTATCAATAAATTTTATGCAATGCTTTTTCTTCATGATAAAGATCTATTGGATGCTTCTTGTGCTGGATCATTTACATGCATGGAACAAGAAGCTAAATGGGATATTCTAGACAATTGATGGCCCAAAATATATCGAGCTTGTTGGGGAACCCCAAGAGGAAGGTATGATGAGCACAGCAGCAAGTTTTCCCTCAGTTATGAAACCAAGGTTTAATCGAACCAGTAGGAGCAAGGAAACACCCCAAAGGTGTTGCTAGCTGAACTTTGGCAGGGCGCACTACCGGTGCCAGCAGCAAGCTGGAGACCTACACAACACAACCACAGAACTCTATCCCCAACTTGCGATGAGGTTGTCAATCTCATCGGTTTTGCTGAAAACAAAGGATTAATCATATCGAGTGGAAGAAAGTAATAGTTTGCAGAAAGTAAACACAAAGCAGTAAACAGTTGATTGTAGATTGAAAGTAAAAGAAAGGACTCGGGTCCATAGTTCACTAGAGGTGGCTCTCCTTATGATAGATGACATGTTGGGTGAACAAATTACAGCGGGGCAATTAACAAACATCGAGAAAGCATACAAGCATATACTACTCATCTTGACTCCTTTGAGATTCGATTGGGCATTACAACATTATACATAGACCGCCATCCAACTACATCTATGACTAATAATCGACCTTCAGGTTATCATCCGAACCCCCTCCAGTATTAAGTTGCAAGCAACGGATAATTGCATTACGAATTACGTGTGAAGTAAACAATACGATTGTTCTATGAACAAAGGATTGTTGTTTTCTCCCTAGTAGCAACAGCACATCTAGTACCTTAGAGATTTCTGTCACTTCCCCAAATTACTAGAGGCATGAACCCACTATCGAGCATAAATACTAACTCTTGGAGTTGCTAGCATCTACTTGGCCAAGATAGCTACTAACAACGGAAAGCATGCAAGATCACAAATAACAAAGACATGATAGAATCAATAATCAATCTGAAATAGCATCTCAATATCCATCGGATCCCCGCAAACACAACATGCGGAATTACAAATAGATGATCTTGATCATGAACGGAGCTCACAAGGTCTAAACATGATAGCACAAAGGAGGAGAACCAGCCATCTAGCTACTACATGGACCCGTAGTCCAGAGCTGAACTACTCACGCATCACACCGGAGGCTTGCATGATGATGAAGAAGGCCTCCAGGGTGAATTCCCCTCTCCGACAGGGTGCCGGGAAGAGCTTCAGATCCCTCCCGATCTAGGGATGGAGATGACAGCGGCTACAGACTCTTTCGTGGATTTTGTATCTGGTACTTAGGGTTTCCGTATCAGTGGCAATATATAGGCGGAAGGAGAGGTCGAGGGGGTGCCTGGGACAGCCAGACCACCCCCTGGCGTGGGCCAGGCCTGGCCGTGTGGCCAGGTGGTGTGGCCGGGCCCCATCCTCTCTCCGTCTCGTATTTTGGCTCGAGGTGTCCCTCGGTGAAAAACTGACTATGGCTTTTTTCCCGTCCAATTCCGAGAATATTCATTTTTTGATTTCCTGGAACCAAAAACAGCAGAAAACAGGCACCTGGCATTGTGGCTCTTGTTAATAGGTTAGTCCAAGAAATCATATGAAAAGTACTCCAAAGTGTGGACAAAACATAAGAAAGTAGATAAAACCAAGCATGGAACATCAAAAATTATAGATACATTTGTAATGTATCAACATCCCCAAGCTTAACTCCTGCTCGTCCTCGAGTAGGTAAGTGATAAAAAGAAAGAATAATTTTTGAGGTGACATGCACCATCATAAACTTGATCAAAGTATTTGCAAAACATTCGAAGCTGGGATCATAGTACTTCAATCATAACATGAAAGACAAAGTTCTAGCAATAAGACAAAGAAACTATGTTGCAACATGAAAAGGTACAAACAAAAGATTCATGAATAACAATGCTTTGCTAGACGTTTGTTTGTTTCACATAAAGAAAACATAGCATAATAGTATTCAGCTTGTCCCTCATAAAGTAGCAAACATAAATGCACAGGACACCTTCAAAGTTTATAAGAGTGACTAGATATAAATATTTTAAAACAAGCAATATCAAAGCTATGCATCAACCAATATGTCTTGGGACAATGCACATAGAACTAAGAATGGCCACTATACTCTCAAAGTAGGTGCATAAATATAGAAGGTGGAGACTCAACAAATAAGTAAAAGAAAGGCCTTCATAGAAGGAAGCAGGGATTCAAGTTTCATAAAGAGCTTCCAAAAATTATGGTACTTAATAGCTTTCAGCTCTCATTGCCCCTATCATAAGCATCTTGAAGTGATTAAGGTTAAAGTGAACAAACTATGGTGTATATGTTTGACGAAGTATAAGTTGGAAATCTCATGTCCCTTGAATACGAGGGTCGCTCCTCATGCTACTCAAGTTTAGTCACCGGTAAGTTCTTGTCATCATAAGTACATGTGTATCATAGAGAACCGCCAACAGGGTACCCCTTGCCCGATGATACGGAAGAATCCCCATATCAAAATGACAAGGCAAGCAGACAACAAGCATCTCAGCAATCTTCTTATTTACCATGGGAATATGGTGCTTTTTTCTCTCTTTCCTCTTTTCATAATCTATTTTTTTTCTTTTTTTCTAAAAATCTGACTCTTTTTTTTATAAGAAGAATGCTTCATAGATAGCTCATTATGGTTACGTTGTAGGTTTCCACCATGTCAGCATGGATTAGACCAGCGGCCCAGGTGTTTCTCTAACACATATACATAACTCCATGGACTTACAAGCTCCCTTTCATTTCACACCGACGACATCCATAGACAAAAGAGCATGATATCAACTAGGTACAAAGTACAAGTGCAATGTTGAAAGTGTTCCCCATGACAGCATGGTTCTGCTAATCCCCAACAAATAAGTGCAAGCATATACAACATAGACGACACAATGATTCAAGTTTATTAAGGGCAAGCAAAGTAAAGTGTGCCATCAAGTTTGTGAGAGCTTTAATCACTAGTTTTCTCATAACAAGTCTAATTTGGAAGGTAGATAAAAACATGAATATACTTGGAATAGCATATGCTAATAGGTAGGTATGGTGGACTCTTTGGAATAACTTGGTTTTAGAAGTTGGATGCATGAGTGGAACTCATACTTGGTTAGAGAGGCTAGCAAAAGACTAGGAGCGACAAACAAAGAGAGCAATAATGGCCATAATCATGCAGAGCGACAAAACATCATTGATCAAAGCATAAAGTGATACTACAAGTTGAAAACTAGAGGATCATAAAGGCTATGGTGACTTGGGATAGTCATAACATGGTGTGAGCATGCGCCAAGTCAACCCAAATAAAGCATCAAAGGAGAATACCACAATACTATGCTTTAATATGCTAAAACAACGCATGATTTTTCCAAGGCACATTAAGCAATCTCAACTGTTTATAACAAGTCATGCTACATCAAAGAATACTAAGCATAAAGCCAAAACAATATTGAGCATGGCATCACAAAGCATAGGCCACAATCAAAAACAAGCTTTCTTTACCACTTAAGCATGAACTTTCCTACTTTTTTCCAATCTAAACCAAACTATTTGAAAACCAATGTACGAAAAAGGGGGTCCAACCAATTTATTCAGAAAACTAAGAAAACCAAGCAAACGAAAAACCAAAATGAAAACGAAAAAGAAGACACTCTCAGGACAACACAACTGTGCATGAAACAATAAAAAAGAAGCGTTTGGAAGAAACCTGCGATTTTTATTGATGAAGAGGGGGATGCCTTGGGCATCCCCAAGCTTTGACGCTTGTACTTCTTAGATATTTCTTGGGGTGACACGCGTGGCATCCCCAAGCTTGAGCTTTAGTCCATTCTTCATCTTATTACTCATTCCTTCCACACACCTGAAAATTTTCCTTCATACAAAACTTCACACAATCTTTATTAGCAACATTAGTGCACTCAAAATAATAAGTCTTTAGGTTCAGTTATAACACCAATAAAACTTCCATTAAAACACTAGCTAATGTAGCACTTCCCTCAAAAAGCTCAATTCCCCAAAAGAACTCAAAAAGGAACCAACAAGAAGCAAATGCAGAAAATGGCAGAAATCTGTCAAAACAGACCAGCAGGTAAATACGAATTTTTTCGAAGACCTTATGTTGCTCCAATAAAAAAGTGTTTGAACTAACGAAAGTTAGACAACAACCTGGGGCAGAAGCACAAAAATTCACGCCTCAAAAGGACGTACAGAGATTTTACACGAAGTTTTATGGTGAAGCACAGAAATCTGTTTCGGGACAGCAACTTTCCCAATCATTACTTCTCTTCTCATTAGAGGTTACCCTTGGCACAAAAAGCAAATAAAAAGGATAAGGAGCGGTTATTACTGCTTCCAAGACTCATCTAAAACTTTTGGGTTATCTCACAATAAGTACTTTTCTTTAACACCTTTAAGTTAGACATAAGAAGCAAAAAAGAATCAAGTGTTCTCAAATGAAGTGTTCTCCCAACATTATAGATACTTTTGATGTCTCCATGTTGCTGCTGGCACCGGTAGTGCGTCCTACCAACGTTCAGCTAGCTACACCTTTAGGGTGTTTTCTTGCTCCTACTGGATTGATAACCTTGGTTTCGTACTGAGGGAAAACTTGCTGTTGTGCTCATCATACTTTCCTCTTGGGGTTCCCCAACGAGCTTGATATATTTTGGGCCGTCAAGCTCTTTTCTGGCGCCGTTGCCGGGGACTCAAGGACATCTTCACAAGGAGAGTCCCTCATAACCAATCTCTTTACTTTGTTATGTTTGTTTTGCTTAGTTTACTTTTGCTTTATTTGCTTGTTTCTTTATCAAAAACACACAAAAATTAGTCTTACTAGTTTGCTTTCTTATTTAAAACACAAAAAAATTAAGTCTCCTTTAGTTGTTACCCCTTTCTTAGCTCACCATGTTGATCCCTAAATTCACCTTGAACGACCTTTCAATAGGTAGTGGCTCAATAATTGGAAAACATAATATTGAAGAATTCTTTAATCATGTTAGTAAACATAAGGATATTGAGGATAGATCCCTTGCAGAACCTGCTCCAAACTATGAGATTGCTGCAGCTTCTTTAGTTCACATGTTGGAAGCTAGGTTTGTTAACCTTAACCCCTTAATGCAAGTAATGTTTCTTAAACTTAAAGAAATTGATGTCCCAGAAAAGAGAGATTTTATCCTTGAAACTTTGCTTAAGGAGTTCTATGATGTTGCCAAGGAAGCTAGAAAAGTCTTTGAACCTTTAAATATGTTAGGCTCATGTGTAGATGTTGTTGGTACACGAGAAAAGATGAACAAAACTGAACCTAATGGGGAGGAAACTAAGATACCAATACCCTTTAAACTGGTAGCAATGCATGAAGCCATAGAAAAGAATCTTGATTGGATTGTTCCTGAAAACCCTTTTGATGAAAATAGTGAACCTAAGAGCATTGAGAGAGGGTCTGCTAGAACTTATTTGAATGATATACCTTGCCTTGTTGAAGATATTCCTGGTATTGGTCTTAATGCTTCTTCATTTGAGAACACTTGATTCTTTCTTGCTTCTTATGCCTAACTTAAAGGCGTTAAGGAAAAGTACTTATTGGGAGATAACCCAAAAGTTTTAGATGAGTCTTGGAAGTTATTACTTTAGTAATAACCGCTCCTTATCCTTTTTATTTGCTTTTTGTGCCAAGAGTAACCTCTAGTGAGAGAGAAGTAATGATTGGGAAAGTTGCTGTCCCGAAACAGATTTATGTGCTTCACCGTAAAAAATCGTGTAAAATCTCTGTACGTCCTTTTGAGGCGTGATTGTTGTTCTTCTGCCCCAGGTTGTTATCTAACTTTCCTTAGTTCAACACTTTTCGATTTGAGCAACAGAAGGTCTTCGAAAAAATTGGTCTTTACCTGCTGGTCTGTTTTGACAGATTTCTGCCATTTTCTGCATTTGCTTCTTGTTGGTTCCTTTTTTGAGTTATTTTGGGGAATTGAGCTTTTTGAGGGAAGTGCTACAGTAGCTAGTGTTTTAATGGCAGTTTTATTGGTGTTAGAACTGAACCTAAGGACCAATTATCTTGAGTGCACTAATGTTGCTAATAAAGATTGTGTGAAGTTTTGTATGAAGGAAAAAAATTCAGGTGTATGGAAGGAATGAGTAATGAGATGAAGGATGGACTAAAGCTCAAGCTTGGGGATGCCACACGTGTCACCCCAAGAAATACCCAAGAAGTACAAGCGTCAAAGCTTGGGGATGTCCAAGGCATCCCCCTCTTCATCAATAAAAATCCCAGGTTTCTTCCAAACGCTTCATTTTTATTGTTTCATGCACAGTTATGTTGTCCTGAGAGTGTCTTCTTTTTCGTTTTCGTTTTGGTTTTTCGTTTGCTTTGTTTGCTTAGTTTGCTGAATAAATTGGTTGTACCCCCTCTTTCATACATTGGTTTTCAAATAGTTTGGTTTGGTTTAGAAAAGAGTAGGAAAGGTCATGCTTAAGTGTTAAAGAGAGTTTGGTTTTGACTGTGGCCTTTGCTTTGTCATGCCATGCTTGATATTGTTTTGACTTTATGCTTAGTATTCTTTGTTGTAGTATGACTTGTTATAAACAATTGAGATTGCTTAATGTGCCTTGGATGAATCATGCGTTATTTTAGCATATTAAAGCATAGTATTGTGATATTCTTCTTTGATGCTTTATTTGAATTGACTTGGCGCATGCTCACACCATGTTATGACTATCTCAAGTCACCATAAGCCTTTATGATTCTTTAGTTTTCAACTTGTAGTATCACTTTATGCTTTGATCAATGATGTTTTGTCGCTCTCACTAGTGGAGAATTGCTTATCAGTGGAGCATTTTTTTACTATCAGTGGCGCATATGAAATGCGCCACTATTGTTGCGCCACTGATAATTAAGTATCAATGGCGCATATTAAATATGCGCCATTAATAATGAGACAACCAGTGGCGCATCTTCAATATGCGCCATTGATGTTTTACTAGTGGAGCATTTCTACATAATGCGCCACTGATAACATATGCACCACTAGTAAATTAGCAGATGCGTCACTGATATTTACAACAAGATAGCTCAATACAACTCTTCTCTGGTATTGTTACTAGTATTATACTGGATATTATACAGGTATACAGTGTATTATACAAAAATAGCTGTAGAAAGTAGTACAAATGATGCATTCTGCATATTTATCGAAATAGAGATATTACAAACACAATTATAGTCATCAAATCAATTAGAACCCGATATAGTGACATGTGCCTGAATTATTTACACAAGTGTTGGAGGATACAAGTTGATATCATTTTACATTACACAAATGAAGTGGTCACCAGCCCTAAACTATATGATCAAGTAGAGTGCAACCGCAATGACGGTGAAAGCCTCCAAACTCATCGGCAATCACATGACTTTCTTATCTTAGGTAAAATGATCTACCCTTCATCGCGAGGCGCTTCCCGGACAATTAATAACGCCACTTTGTTTTGCTTCCAGATTCTGCTCAACCAGAAAACATAAATCATTTAACTCACTGTTTAACACGTAATGTAGACAAAACTTGCAGGAAATGTTCTTTTGCACTATTACACAAGAAAAGCTTTACAATAGAAGATATGTGATGATGGAAAGTAGTATCTTACTTTGAAAACCATCGCTCAAACTATATTGACATGTGCGTGATGAGATGATATATAATTGTTGTAAGAAAACCCATACTAAAGAGGAGGCTAGTAGAATGAATGACTAAATATAAAAGTATAGCAGATAATGAAACATTGTTGACAAGAACTCATGCTAAGTAGGCACCGTGGTGACAGACATTCATACCTGTTTTGTTAGAGCCCAGAATCATGCAATTTCTCAGGTTATAGAACTATTCTTCTACAATACAAAAATACCAACCTGGACCCTGTAATGTGAGTGAAAAGGCTATCAGGTTATAGAACTATCCTAATACAATACAAATATACCAACCTGGACCCTGTAATGTGAGTAAACCAGAGGCCTTTTCATCAAGGAACGCGTAGTACAAAAGGGAAAATAACACAACAAGAACAATTATAGTGAGCAGATGCCCATAGCAAGTGAATGCACCAATAAAGTTCAGTAAAAATGAACAGGAAATGTACATGAAGAAAGTGAAAATAACTACCCAACAACCAATTGCAAATGCACTTTGTTGAAAAAGTAGCAGTAAACCTCCAGCGGCAAGAATTAATTCCCCAAGCTAGCGACCATGGAGTGCAAGCAATCAAATAAGAACATACTGCACGAGAATTATTCCCTCAAAATAATGTGTTTCCAGTGCTACTATTTTCTGGCAAATGATGGCAGTTATTCTCGCGAAAAAGATGGTGTCTCAAGTCTTATACTATTTCTTTCCGTTGTTGCAGAAAGAATACATACTATTCTATTCAGATGACATCCCAGTTCGTAGCCACTCTATCGCAGCTTGTAAAACATCCACAACATGGGAAATTATAAATGGATAAAAGAAGCTTCTAGATGTAGTTCTGTTGTTGTAGCCAAGATTTCTCTGTACCATTAAAATGACAGATGTGAGAAGATGCAAACAGAGCGCACCTATGCTTGTCATGATCAAGCTAGCATTTACTCAAAAAAAAAGAAGATCAAGCTAGCATTTACCCCAAACCCTCTGGGTTAAGACGTGTTTCCTTCTAGACACAAATAAAAAGAAATAATCTATAAGCAAACTTTGCAGCCTTTTTAGGACACTGACCTCAAAGTATCCAAAAATCCTAGAGCTCAAAAGACCAGCAGGAAAACCCACAGCAATTATGTTGTAATATGTCATATTTAAATCAAATCCCCTTTCTTGTTATAGGAAAGAGAACCATGTCAACATCTTTTGCTTTCATGTTAGATCCACGAAAATCTAGACTACTGAGCATTTTTCACGTAGTGCCTGTAGGTGTTGAAGATAAAAATTAACTTTCAAGGATCTAAAGATAATCACATAGGTCATTATTATGCCAAAATCAGTGAACTCTCCAAACAACACTCTCGACTGTCCTTGTTATTGCATCCAAGTAAGAGGACTAATAAATTACTATGATAAGGGATGACAGTGTCCACAGCTAGAAACACAAACATATCCTATTCCATTAAAATGACAGATGTGAGAAGATGCAATCAGACCGCACCTATGCTTGTCATGATCAAGCTAGCATTTTCTCAAGAAAAAAAGATCAAGCTAGCATAACACTTAAGAACAGAAATTTTTAGGAAAACCATCTGAATTCAGGTAAAGGCTCACGCAAGAATTGTGCATAGTACCAGTTTAGTAATGTTGGACACATGTAATGTCCGAACCTATCCTAATGAGGATCTCGGATTCATCACCGTCGACGAAGTTTCCAGAGCAGGGGTACCCGCGGGACGACACAGAGACGGTCATAGTTGCTGGAGCGCGAGCGGACACGGCGGCGCTCCTTATTGCCGGAGAGCCCGTGGCGCGGCAGAAACCCAAACCCTCTGGGTTAAGCTCGAGGAGGCCCAAGGCGGCGCCGACGGAATGCGAGGCATGAAGTAAGAGGTACCTGGCCGGGACGGCGCCCACTCGGGCTCGGACGTTCGAGCCATGGCGCCGAGGATGGCCTCCTCCAGCCGCAAGCGAGGTAGAGATGGGCGCCGACCATCAACTCCGGGAGACGATACGGGGCCCTCCAAGGCACACACGGTAGCCACTTCCGAGGATCCGGTGTCGATGAGTTTGCGCCTCCGCCTCCTGTTACAATCGCGACAAGAAGATAACGAAGAACGAAAACGAAAAACACAGCAAGGAGACACAGATTTAACGTGGAAAACCTCTCCAACAAAGAGAGGAAAAAAACCACGGGCGCCAGCCAGCGAAACTTCACTATATCGAGGAGTGTTTACAAACGCCGGGGATTTCACAGATGCAACTATCCCAACCGGCGGCTTACAAGGGGTTTATATATCGGTGGAAACCTAGGTCTTCGACGATCCGTACCGTACCACTCGTCAGAAGTTGGCCTATACTTTGTAGAATTTGGATCAACATATAACACCTCCGACGACGGCGAGGCAAAGGAGGTGGCTTTCGTTAGGCAGGCGGTATGGTGGCAGGGGAGGGGCCGGTTGTCACGTCAGCAGCTGGGAGGCAGGGAGGGGAGGTCCAAGCAACAGGAGGGCGCAGGCGGTGGAGAGAGAGGATTTTTCGTCGGCGGCAAGGAGACGGTGGAAAGAGGGGCGGTCGTGTGCTGTGTGAGTGAGAGAGAAGCTGAGAGGTAGGTGACCTTATCCAAATCCTTTTTTTTCAGATCGAGCTTGTCCGTATTGTGAAAACAGTTCGAGCGTATCCGTGCGTGTCACAGTGCGTTTGTGGGTTTGTCTTGTGGCGTTTCACTGTTTAAATAAAAAGTTGTGCCATGATTTTTTGATGATTTTAAAGATTTTACAAAATAAATATTACTCCGTCTTTAAAATAGATATAGGAAAATTGTCGAAATTTTTTGAAGTGGTCAACTAATTTGAATAGGAGGGAGTAGTGTCATCATGAAAATTAAAATTTTGATAGATTATCAAGCTTCTTCTTTATATATAGTGGTGGTCTACCAGGGTGGTAGGTGGTCTGGCCTACGGGCTGGACTGCCTCCCCCGGTAAAACTTTTATAAAATAGGTTTTTAATATTTATTCATTTTATTTTGTTTAAAACGAAATATTTATAAATATGTTTCAAGTCATATTTGAGCTCATCACAAATTATCAATGGCGCATTTTTTGTAATATACGTCATTGGCAAAACAATATCAGTAGCGCATCTTCAATATGCGCCATTGATATTCCTGCCACATTTCCAATTGGTGGGGTACAGGTGGGGTCCACATAGTTATCAATGGAGCATGTAGGAAAATATGCGCCATTGGTGAGGAGAATATCAATGCGCATATTGCATATGCGCCATTGATAAACATATATCAATGACGCATATGGACATATGCGCCATTGATATTTGGTCCACAACCCTCTAGGGTGCCAGGTCCATATTATCAGTGGCGCATTATTTGCGATGTGCGCCATTGGTTAAACAAAATATCTGTGAAGCATATTTTTAAATGCGCCACTGATAATTATCAGTGGAGCATATTCAAAAAAATGCTCCACTGATAATAAATCTATCCATAAGCCTTTCTCTAGTAGTGTCTGCATGATTATGGCAATTATTGCTCTCTTAGTTTGTCGCTCCCAGTCTTTTGCTAGCCTCCACAACCAAGTATGAGTTCCACTTATGCATCCAACTCCCTAAACCAAGTTATTTCAAAGAGTCCACCATACCTACCTATTATCATATGTTATTCCAACTATATTCATGTTTTTGTTTACCTTCTAAATTAAACTTGTTATGAGAAAACTAGTTATTAAAGCTCTCACGAACTTGATGGCACACTTTACTTTTCTTGCCCTTAATAAACTTGAACCATTGTGTCGTCTATGTTGTATATGTTTGCACTTATTTGTTAGAGATTAGCAGAACAATGCTGTCATGGGAAAAGCTTTCAACATTGCACTGGTACTTTGTACCTAGTTGATATCATGCTCTTTTGTCTATGGATGTCGTCGGTGTGAAATGAAAGGGGAGCTTGTAAGTCCATGGAGTTATGTATATGTGTTAGAGAAACGTCTGGATCGCTGGTCTAATCGATGCTGACATGGTGGAAACCTGCAGCATAACCATAATGAGCTATCTCTGAAGCATTCTTCTTATAAAAAGAGTCCTATATTGAGAAAAAAAGAGAAAAAAGAGATTATGAAAACAGGAAAGAGAGAAAAAAAACACCATATTCCCATGGTAAATAAGAAGATTGCTGAGATGCTCGTTGTCTGCTTGCCTTGTCATTTTGATATGGGGATTCTTCCGTATCATCGGGAAAGGGGTACCCCGTTGGCGGTTTTCTATGATACACATGTACTTACGATGAAAAGAACTTACCGGTGACTAAACTTGAGTAGCATGAGGAGCGGCCCTCGTATTCAAGGGACATGAGATTTCTAACTTATACTTCGTCAAGCATGTACACCATAGTTTGTTTACTTTAACCTTAATCACTTCAAGATGCTTATGATAGGGAAAATGAGAGCTGAAAGCTATAAGTGCCATAATTTTTGGAAGCTCTTTATGAAACTTGAATCTATTCTTCCTTCTATGAAGACATTTCTTCCACCATTATATTGAGTCTGCAGCTTCTACCTTGATGCACCTACTTTGAGAGCATAGTGGCAATTCTTAGTTCTATGTGCATTGTCCCAAGACTAGTTGATTGATGCATACCTTTATATTACTTGTTTTAAACTATTTGTATCTAGTCACCCTTATGAACTTTGAAGGTGTCCTATGCATTTATACTTGCTACTCTATGAGGGACAAGCTGAATGCTATTATGCTATGTTTTCTTTATGTGAAACAAACAAACGTCTTGTAAAGGATTGTTATTCATGAATCTTTTGTTTGTGCCTTTTCATGTTGCAACATAGTTTCTTTGTCTTATTGCTAGAACTTTGTCTTTCATGGCATGATTGAAGTACTATGATCCCAGTTTTGAATGTTTTATAAATACTTTGATCAAGTTTATGATGGTGCATGTCACCTTAAAAATTATTCTTTCTTTTTATCACTTACCTACTCGAGGACGAGCAGGAGTTAAGCTTGGGGATGTTGATACATTGCAAATGTATCTAAATTTTTGATGTTTCATGGTTGGTGTTATCTACTTTCTTGTGTTTTGTCTACACTTTGGAGTACTTTTCATATCATTTCTTGGACTAACCTATTAACAAGAGCCACAGTGCCAGCTGCCTGCTTTCTGTTGTTTTTGGTTCTAGGAAAGTCAGAAAATGAATATTCTCGGAATTGGACGGGACAAAAGCCATAGTCATTATTTTACTGGGGGACACTTGGAGCCAGAATACGAGACAGAGAGGGGCTGGGGCCCGGTCACACCACCTGGCCGCGCGGCCAGGCCTGGCCCGCGCCAGGGGTGGTCTGGCCGCCCCAGGCACCCCCTCGGCCTCTCCTTCCGCCTATATATTGCCTCTGATACGGCAACCCTAAGAAACCGATCAAAATTCCACAAAAGAGTCTGTATCCACCGTCATCTCCATCCCTAGATCGGGAGGGATCTGAAGCTCTTCCCGGCACCCTGCCGGAGAGGGGAATTCACCCTGGAGGCCTTCTTCATCATCATGCAAGCCTCCGGTGTGATGCATGAGTAGTTCATCTCTGGACTATGGGTCCATGTAGTAGCTAGATGGCTGGTTCTCCTCCTTTGTGCTATCCTGTCTAGATCTTGTGAGCTCCGTTCATGATCAAGATCATCTATTTGGAATTCTGCATGTTGTGTTTGCGGGGATCCGATGGATATTGAGATGCTATTTCAGATTGATTATTGATTCTATCATGTCTTTGTTATTTGTGATCTTGCATGCTTTCCGTCGTTAGTAGCTATCTTGGCCAAGTAGATGCTAGCAACTCCAAGAGTTAGTATTTATGCTCTATAGTGGGTTCATGCCTCTGGTAATCTGGGGAAGTGACAGAAATCGGTACTAGATGTGCTATTGCTACTAGGGAGAAAACAACAATCCTTTGTTCATAGAACAATCGTATTGTTTACTTTACACGCAATTCATAATGCAATAATATGTTGCTTGCAACTTAATACTTGAGGGGGTTCGGATGATAACCTGAAGGTGGATTATTAGTCATAGATGCAGTTGGATGGCGGTCTATGTTTAATATTGTAATGCCCAATCGAATCTCAAAGGAGTCAAGATGATTAGTGTATGCTTGTATGATTTCTCGATGTTTGTCAATTGCCCCGCTTTAATTTGTTCACCCACCATGTTATCTACCTTAAGGAGAGCCACCTCTAGTGAACTATGGACCTCGGTCCTTTCTTTTACATTCAATCTACAATCAACTGTTTACTGCTTTGTGTTTACTATTACTTCCTTCCATTGGATACGTTTAATCCTTTGTTTTCAGCAAAACCGGTGAGATTGACAACCTCATCATAAGTTGGGGCAAAGTTCTTTGGTTGTGTTGTGCAGGTCTCCACGTTGCTGCTGGCACCGGTAGTGCGCCCTGCCAACGTTTAGCTAGCTACACCTTTGGGGTGTTTCCTTGCTCCTACTGGATTGATAACCTTGGTTTCGTACTGAGGGAAAACTTGTTGTTGTGCTCATCATACCTTCCTCTTGGGGTTCCCCAACGAGCTCGATATATTTTGGGCCATCATTGAGTCAGTAATCCTATTCCCTTCTATCTCAGCAAGTATTTTGAGTTGTTGTGTTTCATTCATTCATATGATGATCTATTCAATCATGTTCCTTATGTTCCTTGCTTTGCACATTTGCTCTTATCTTAATGTTTATTACTTTGAAACCTATCATTGAAAACCCTTTATGTGTGAATTCTTGTAAATTGTCAACTATTTTTCGACGGAGAGCTAAGTTTGCCATTACCAATTATGATTTATTTTATGTATCTTTATTGTGTTTCCTGTATTTATTGCAAGTTAGGTTATATAATAGTGAGTTGTCTTCTATTATGATTTATGTATTGATGAATGTGATGCTTCTTGTCCGTATTCTTTTATCGACTCTTCACTCCATAAACCTGAGGTCATGTTTATTGAGCTTAGTTTTCGCTTGGGGACAAGCGAAGTCTAAGCTTGGGGGGAGCTGATACGTCCATTTTGCATCACTATTCTATATCATAATTTACTATTATTCATTGATATATTTCATATTAAGAGATGATACTTATGTTATTTCATCTGTTTTTGCATGGTTGATGACTTTTGGAGCATGGACCGCTGCAGTCAGGATTCTGATGAAAAAGGTGTTGTTTGGAGGCAAAATTCACGAACATCAGAAAATCCGGGAAAATACATGGAAAATTCTATTTTTCCAGAAGACGATGTTGGGAATATACTTTCCGGGTATCCTCACAGTTCCTCACTGACCAGGGTGGCCCACTTTGGGTTAGAGCTTTGCTTCACGGGCGGCCTAGTCAGGGAGAAGAGACGGAGTCCAGTCCGGCTACGGGAAGGCCCAGAAGACTTACCGACCTAGGCCCATAGTGTTACGTGTAGTTCAAGATGTACTTTGTAACCGACTCTTAGTCGTAGCCGAATAGATCTCTCCTGTAAACCCTAGGACGAATATCTATATAAGTCATCCTAGGGAGAGCCTTTAGGGCACCCTCACAATAGTCTATAATCTCAACTCGCATAGGCGAAACCCTTGTAACCCATATTCCGGCTCTGCCGTATTACTGGATTGCTAGCAGGAGTAGGATCCGTCCAAAGCCGGCGGATTCGAACCTGGGTAAACTTGTGTGCTCACCGTCCCGGAACATCGTACGTCTCACACCCCTCTCTTCCACACGCCCCGAGGACCCCCCTCATGACGTACTTGTCATCAATCCGACAACAGTTGGTGCCCACCGTGGGGCAAGTGAGCTTCGGATCTGCGTTCCGAGTGGAATCTACAAGAATCGGAATCGGCGAGACTATCACCGTCGGTCGCATCCTCTACGCTAGCGACGTCCCTCTCATCGTTCTCGACGAGACCTGGATTCCGGCCAGGGAGGCCGTGACTGCCTACACCATCATGTCTTTTAGCGAGATCGATGTTTACATCGGATTCGTTAAACCTGCCCCACCCACCCTAGCGGTGATGATAGAGGCAGAAGAAATCTCTGGGTCCCCTTTGTCCACGGACGCGGCAGAGTTCCGGATCTCAAAAAACCCTAATCCCACCCGGCATGCACTAGCTGCGGAGATAGTGGAGAAATCCGAGCCTGAAGTAGACCTGACGGTTCAAGTCGAATCTGGAGTGGATCTCCCTTGCGAGGCCGAATCCCAGATCGACCCACCCGCTAAAGTCGAAATCAAGGAGGATCACAGCAACAACTTTGGTTCCGGCCCTGCCAACACCGGAATAGATCAACCGTTCCTGAGGCACACGTTGAGGCGCATGATGATGCAAGACGCAAGCGTGGATGAGGTTCTCGAAACTATCAAGATCTTTGAGGAAGCCCACGAGGAAAGCCGCAACTACCTCAGGACCCACACGTCACACTTTGTCGGATACCTTGGCTCTAGATCCGGCTCTGCCAATGCTGGAGAAAACACCGACTCCGTGCTAGAGGCGATCGGAACAAACACCGACTGACAAGGGTTTAACTCATCAATGCCCATTGTTATGGACTTGGGTTTTGGAGAAGGAGGGAGCGCTGGAGACATCTATTGGCTAGCAAACAAGCACACAGGGGACAAAGATTTACCCAGGTTCAGGTCTCGTAGAGTTCCCTACTCCTGCTTGTCTGCTCATGGAATTATCGAAGGAATCGAAAGTTACAATGGTGCGCAGATGCAATCTGGCGAGGGTTGTGGAAACTAGGGTTGCGTGTTTCCTCCTCGCCGCCCCCTCCTAGTCTTTATATAGATAGGCTAGGTCTCGGGTACCAGGTCGAGTCGGTTACAAGTTAGGGTTTTTCCCCTTCAAACTTTCTATCTTTAATTTCTTCTTGTTCTTCAAGCAATCGAGAGTCCGTAGGTTACTCGAGTCCTTTGCTTGGGCCTTGGCGACACCGTGGGCCTGTACGTATTTGGACTGTATATACCAAACTCGAGTACCTATAGGGTATACCCATGTCAGTAGCCCCCGAGTGTCCAGTGGAATCGCAGATTCGAGTGGGGACTTTTTTGAAGTCTTCGAGTGCCTGAACGAGTGCATTTCGACTGCTTTTATTTGTGTCATAGGGATTGTTGATATACGTGCCTGATATAACCGAAGCATCGGCATCAGTTAACCACCTTAGGGTGAAACAACGTGTAGCATCCCAATTGTCTAACAATTGTAATGCTACTTGGTCTAGTAATATAATGGCTACTTCATATATATAATTGTTGCATCATCATTATATCATGCTCATGTCATCATGCCACCTTGCATTTGAGCATCATATAAAACCCTTTTTGTGTTGGTTCTTATCTCATATGCATCATTAATTGTATTTTGCCTCTTGATATTGTATTTGGTTCTTGATATATTGTTTAAATGCCCAAGTTGAGTTGGGGGCATATCTTTTGTTAACTCCACCACCTTTCTTGTCATCACCCATCATTCCACCATTCCACCATATATGAGCATTGCAACTTATTTGGTTTTACCTCTAGCTCATATGTGTTGGTGTGGATCCATTCTATCTCCACATGCTCTCATATATGCACCATATTGTTTTCACATTATTGGTTTAGGAGAGCCACATGGCCACCTTTGCATGCCTTGTGAGTGGGACCCTTTTTCCTAGCTTCCATATGGATTATTGTGGAATTATGCTCATGTTGGGATATTTTTGGGACTATTGAGCATCTAGTGGCACATACACACTAGCATGTCCCATTTTATTCAAATATGGTCATCTCCAACTACTCCACATGGGGCATCCTTTCACTTCTTCTAGCTTGGCTTATTCCATATTTTTGGAATGCATATGTAGAAATGCTATGGATATTCATTTTTGCTTTCACAAGATGAAACCTAGCATTAATATTACGCATGGGCCATGCAACCATCTCTATTTTATTTTGCCTCCTTTGTTTTTATTTGGTATTTTGAGTGAATCATCTATCTCCCTCTCTACCACTCCTTGGCTTGATCTAGTTTGATCTTGCTATAAAAACCACACCACATCTCTCTCTCTCCCTCTCTCTATTCCTCATCTTCCCCTCCCTTTTCACCTCCATCCATGCATGGTCATGTAGATCATGCCTAAAACCCTAAACCATACCACTCATCTCTCCTCTCTCTCTACCATCCTCTCTAAACCACACCCCCATCTAACCTAACCCGAGCCTCCCTAGCTCTCATCCTCTCTCTCGACCTCTCTCTTCTCTCTATCTTCCTGGCCCCACCTGGCCACCCTGGCCCACCTAGCTACCACCCAAACCAAGCCCTAACCCGAGCCATACCCCCTCTCTCCAAAACCCTAGCTCCAACCCTAGCTACACCCGAGCCTACCCCTCTCTCTCTCTAGCTCTCTCTCTCTGCCATGAGGGCCCCAGCCCGAGCCTCTCCACCAACCGGCCGTCCCCACCTGGCAGCCCCTTTATCACCTGCCCCTGCCCTGGCCGAGCCCCACCCGAGCACGTGAAGGAGGAGGAGAAAAGGTGGCCGAGCCACCTTTTCCACCGCCCACTCCCGCACGGCACCTCCCTCTCCCCCTCTGCTATCCACCACCATCTCCCGGCTCTCCTCTGCCTCCCAGATCCATCCAGGACGCCTGCCTCCTCTCCTCCCCTCTCCCATCACCATCGCCAGATCCCGACGCCAGCCGACGCCGTCTACCTCTGTACCTCGTCGTCCAGCCGGCGTGCACGTCGCGGAGGTGGCCCGGTAGACCGAGACGACCACCTGCACCGCCCCTGTACCCGCAGATGTGAAGGAGAAGCCCCGGGTTGATCTGCACGCCGACGCGCCAGCCGAAACCCTAGCTCCGCCCGGCCTCTGCATCGTCGACGATCGACTGCTAACCTGCCCGATCCACCACCTTCAACAGCCCCACGGTGAGCCACGCAACCTCCTAGACACCCTCGCCTTCGTCGTCGTTTCCTGGTGGAATCGTACGCTCCGTCGAGCACCCTCTGTGCACCGGCGAGCGCGTGCGTCTGCTCGCTCATCGCGTCGAGGAACCTCATCTGGCCACGCAGCAGATCCCTAGCACCAACCCCCGCTAGACGCAGCGGTAGCCGCCGCCTGTGCGCGCTTGCCGCGTCGCGAGTTCGAGCCTCGCGCGCCGCGCTCTGCGCGTGCGAGCACCGATCTGTCCTCTGCCCGCGGAGAAGAGGAACAGTACGGGCGTCTTTTTGCGCTTACCCCCCTCCCAACATTTTTCTCCTAACCCGTGGTCCGCATGAGCCCACCTGTCAGCCGTAGTACCACTTTGCAGTTAGACTCCCTAGTTTAGCACCCCTCAACCCGCAGTCCCCCGCCGTGCCGCGTGGCAGCCCCGCACTCAACCACTGGCGTGTGGGTCCGCGTGTGCTCCGACCCCACCTGTCACTTGCTGTGGCTAGATCAAGCTGCGGTGAGAAAACCTTTTCTGCGCGCTGTTTCGCCAGGTCAGCACGGGCCCAGTTGTCTGTGTCTGTGTCTAGAACTGGGCTGAGTAACAAAACCTTTCTGTTTCTCTGTTTAATTCAAACTTTTCCAAATTAATTTAAATTCAAATTTTAAATCTGTTTTTAAATAACTTTTAATTTAAAAACCCAAATAATACAAATAATATATGTTTTGAAATCAGAAAAATATGAGGAATTCAAATATGCCATTCAAAATATATTTTGGACACTTTAATTTTTAAGTTGATTAAAATTGCAATAAAATGCCCTTTTTTCTTAATTAATTAATAACTTTTGTTTTATAACTTCAAATTTAACAAATAATATGTCTAAAATGATTAGCTCGACGAGACCTTTCTGTTTATGCATTCCTTGTTCTGTTTTGCAGCATGCATCATATAAATATAATGTATACAGCAACTTAATTGAGGTTAAAACATGATTAAAACTCAACAAAATGATTTATACTTGTATTCCACACCTCACCCATGCCATGCTACATTATTGCCATGCAAATTGTGCATCATTCATCATGGCATGATTGTTTGCTTGATGCATTTTATTCATATGCTTGTGCACTTTATTTATGTTGGCCCTTGTTTGTTTGGTTCTTCTCCGAATAGACGCTGAGCAGGGGATATATCAAGAGACCCAGGAGCACTACCCAGATCCTTCTCTCGCTTCAACTGAGCTGCCAGGCAAGCACTACCACATGCTTGCATACATATAGTACCTATTGCCTCTATCTTATTCTTGCATCATTGAGTCGCGATTACATTAAATTGAATCCCAAGTATTGCATAGCCTTTACTTTTAAACCCCACCGAAGCTTGTTCCTCCATCCCATGAGCCATTACTACAGGAGTTGTTTGAGCCATGCGAGTCGTAGAACAGCATGTGTAGGGTATGTGAGAGTCTGATGGATAACGAGGTACCTAAACAACTTAACCTGAGTAGTAATGGGATAACTAATGAAAGTGGCATCGGTGAGCCATATTTGCTATTTGGTTTTTCAGGCTCACTTGTGTCCCGTAGGACCCCGAGTACTTGATTCCTGTTCCTTGATTATTCGCGCTATCCACATCCGGGAGGCTTATGAACCCTCCTGAGCCAGAGCTTGATTCATTCTTATTTCTTGGGGCCACAAAGTAGTTTGGGGCTTTATTACTATTCTGTACTTATGCCATGCTTTACTGCTTAATTTAAGATTGTGCGAGGAATGCACCTGTACTGTTTAGGTAAGCGGAGTGTTTTCGCGGTATCGACAAGCCCAGTCACATTTTCGGGTTCCCAGTCGTTTACAGCCATTGACGCAAACCTTGAGTCCGTCTCGGAGCCGGCCAACTTCGTCGCGGGTAGCTTAATGGGGTGGCCCCCTGAAATATTTCTGAATCCTGTGATCGCTTTGTCGTGACTACCTCGTTGGGTTTTGATTTGGTTTTTCCGAGGTTGATCGAGTGTGTGTTGCTATTTGTGCACCCCCTGCAGGGTAAAACTTTCTGAAAGCCGTGTCCGCGGTTATGGACGACTTGGAGCACAGTTTCTCGATCATAGACAAGTATAACTAAAGTACCGCTTTTAATTTGACTAAGTACCTGACTAGTAAATAGTGCAACTCTCATGGAATGGATAATAAAACTACCAACGGATGGGGGGGTTTGTTCGTCCGCTTGCTCGTCGGTAAGCGAGGAGGAGGATGGATCTGTTAATATTACCGTTATAACTGATGTTATTAATTCACGGACATCCGTCTATCTCTGGTTAGGCGGATGGTTGGCGAGTATCTATAGAATTGCTAGGGTTTATCTTTTGCTGCAATTGCGTCACCCCAGGTTGTGTCCCCTTTAGAGGCATAAAGACTTGCTGAGTACCCCTAGGGTCTCACACGATAAATTGTTTGATTCAGATGAACAGGTAAACTCGCAAGATGGATACTGGGTGGAGGAGATGGACGATGTCGGCAACGATCATTCAGTGTAGAGATTCCGGGAACGGGGATCCGTGAGATCTGTGGGCGGGATGTGTTTATTTATGGGGCATCTTATGCCGATTTGCTTCTTATCCGTACTCGGATCTTGTTTTCCGCTTCCGCTTGATACTCTGATGTTTGGTGTATGAGGAGGTATCCTAAACTATTATATCTATCTAGGATATTTGGATCTTGCCGTATGGCGTTGCAATATTTCCTTTCTTTTTAGATGGAATGACTCTGAGAACCATTGTATGGTGGCTTGCATACATACTCATTTGTGTATGTAGTTGATCCCTTCGCCTGCCGATTACGCCTCCCGTTCTTGTCCCGATGTTCGGAAATGGTTAGGACGGCCGAAAGGTCTACCTGTGAGTGGCATTTGGCCCCACCGTACTATTTTAACCATTTCCGCTCATCCAGGCTTGTAACTAGGAGCGTAATTCACCGAGGTAGTTACAATTGGTATCAGAGCCATCCCGCCCTTCAGGGTCTCAGCCAAATGGTCGTTGTCAGTCTAGCAAATATTTTTGGTAGTTATGTATACTAGGGAAAAACAAAACGCGAGAGTAGGACTGCTTCCACTTTTCTTCTTACCCACCCACCCACCCTTTTCTGGTAAGGAAGTGTAACGTTTTCAATCCTCTTCTTAAATTCAAACTAGGATTCACGTGTTCTGGGTTTCCGTAGTACCATAGGTTGTGTGTTTGTGTGTGTGTGTGTGTGTGTGTAATTCCTTGTCTATCTGTTGCATCCAACATGTTATCTTTATCTGTCGTTTGGTTATCAACTGTTGGTACATTCCATACCGACAGGCTTTTGCAAACCGACGCGATCTATCTGATTCGTTGTATACCGCCGCGATCTGTCTTACTCTTTGTTATCCGACGTTATCTTGTTAGGGGTGTTCGTTTCCGTAGTTACAAATCTTTAGGTTCATCTTGAGAAGAAGATGTTGGGATATGTGTTCTACTTATTCATGTGCGGAGTAATGATTTGAGTGCGGGATGGAGTCGCGACCATACCACTACTCTTATCATTCGCTCTTGTATATTGAATTGGTAGAGTCACTAATCTTGATTCGTTAAGTGATTTTGCGCATCTATTGGTATTTTAATGCCGAAATTTGCGGAAAAATTTTCTTTGATATATCTGTGTACCACACTCCTTTTCAGTCGTGTGCGATATGCTTAATATCTTCTAGGTGCTTTGAACTTTGTTGATATTTTAATATCATCTTAGTAAATTGTATCCTTTAATCTTGATTAATTCCATCTTGGTACTATTTTGGATTATTATTATTCTCCATCATAGTACTGACTTGTGTTTTATATCAATAACAGGATGGCACCACCACGCCGTTCTGAGGAGGACATACAACCTGAACTGGGGGCAGCGTTGTCAAGCATCGCCAATGCCTTGGCAGCAATGCAGCAGAACCAGCAGCGTTTTGAAGAAAGTGTCAGGAGGAATGAGTTTGTTCCGCTACCTCCACCTTCCAAGCGAGGAGACATCAAAAGCTTCCTGAAGTTCAACCCACGCCAATTTGATGTTGTTGATCAACCACTTGATGCTGATGATTGGTTGCGTGAGATGTCAAGGTTGCTGATGACTGCTGATGTTCCTGAGCAAGAATGGGTAAAGTGTGCTACTCACCTTCTGAAGGGAGATGCAGCTCTCTGGTGGGAGAATTACCTCAAGGCAAACTGCACTGGTTTTCTGCCTACTTGGGGACAGTTCACTGGAGCTTTCAAAGAGCAGTATCTGTCAGAAATTGTCATGGAGAGGATGAAGGAAGTGTTTCTCAACCTCAAGCAGGGTAATGACAATGTCAATACCTACATCAGAAACTTCATGAACCTTTCTCGTTATGGTGGCAATGAGATCTCTGATGACAAGAAGAAGCAAAAGAGGTTCAGGCAAGGGCTTAATGCATCGATTAAATATGCAATCACACATGCAAGACCGGCGTCTTTTCTGTAACTTCAGCATACAGCTCTGCAGGAAGAGGCAAGTAGGCAAGTGTTTGAGGAGTCAAAGAAACACAACCGTGATGCAGCAAGCTCTTCAGCTATGTCAGCTCCTTCTAAGCGTCGTGTCTGGGTTCCTAACACCCCACCGTTGCTCCTGGCTCCACCAAGACCTTCAAGCTACGCGGCAAGGCCACCAAACTTCCTCACTGCTGCTCCCAGGGGCTACAACCACCACTACCCTGGAGCGCCTGGCGGAGTCCCTGGCTACGTTGCTCCACGTCCACCTGGTGCTTGTTACACTTGTGGAGACACTGGGCATCAGTACTGGAACTGTCCGATGAAAAACAAAGCTCTTCCTCCACCACCTCCGAGACCTACGGCAAGCTCTCCTATGGTTCGTGCACCACCACCTCGGGCTCTCAACATCAACACCAAGCCCGGGTCTACTGTTGCTCGTGCCAACTGTGTCAACGCCGCTCAAGCTGAGCATGCACCTGGAGTTGTGATGGGTATGCTTCCCGTTAACTCAGTTCCTGCAAGAGTTTTGTTTGATTCTGGTGCTTCGCATTCTTTTGTTTCGCATAAGTTTGCGCATGAGCATGATCTGGATATGGTTCCTTTATCACATCGTCTGGTGGTACAATCTCCTGGGTCAAACATGAGGGCTGCTCATATCAGCCATGGCAATCAAATTGAGATTGGTGGCTCTTTGTTCTCGGCGTCCTTAATCATTCTGGGCAATTCTGACATTGATGTCATCTTGGGCATGGATTGGTTGACAGCAAATGCAGCTGTGATTGATTGTGCTGAACGCTCGGTTTCTTTGAAGATTCCTGAAGGCCATATAGTCTATTCTCCAAGTCAGACTCCTGCTATCCAGCTTTTCTCTTTGGCGGCTCTGAATGTTGATGCTATGGAAGCTATTCAGAGTGTTCCGGTGGTCTGTGAGTTCCCAGATGTCTTTCCTGAAGAGTTGCCAGGTATGCCTCCGGATCGTGAGGTTGAGTTTGTAATTGAGCTTGAACCTGGAACGGCTCCTATCTCCAAGCGGCCTTATAAAATGGGTCCTGCTGAGTTGGCTGAACTCAAACGTCAACTTGATGAACAAGAGAAGTTGGGTTTCATTCAACACAGCACCTCTTCTTGGGGTAGCCCAACCCTCTTTGTGAAGAAGCGAGACAAGACTGATAGACTTTGTGTTGACTATCGGGCTCTCAATGCTAAAACCATCAAGAATAAATATCCCCTTCCACGGATTAATGATCTCTTCGATCAGCTAGCTGGAGCTGTGGTATTCTCTAAGCTTGACTTGAGAAGTGGTTATCACCAAATCAAGATTCGCAAGGAAGATGTTCCTAAAACAGCTTTCACCACCCGCTATGGCCTGTATGAGTACACGGTCATGTCTTTCGGTCTCACCAACGCACCTGCCACCTTCTCGAGGCTCATGAACTCGGTTTTCATGGAGTATCTTGATAAGTTCGTTGTGGTCTATCTGGATGACATCTTAGTCTATTCTAAGTCAAAGGAAGAACACGAAGAACACCTTCGGTGTGTCCTTAACAAGCTTCGTGAGAACCGCCTGTATGCAAAGTTCTCCAAGTGTGAGTTTTGGCTGCCTCAAGTAACCTATCTTGGTCACGTCATCTCTGCCAAGGGCATTGCCGTCAACCCGGAAACTGTGAAGACAATTGTTGAATGGCTTCCTCCGGTAAATGTCAAAGAAGTGCGGAGTTTCCTTGTTTTGGCTAGTTATTGCCGTCGCTTCGTTCAGAACTTTTCGAAGATAGCAAAGCCTCTTACCGATCTCCTCAAGAAAGGCAAGAAATACCTTTGGACTCCTGCATGTCAAGCAAGCTTTGAGACACTCAAAGAGAAGCTCGCTTCCACACCAGTCTTGGTTCCTCCGGACACATCTAAGCCTTTCCAGATATTCTGTGACGCCTCTTTGCAAGGATTGGGTGCGGTCCTTATGCAAGAAAAACAAGTTGTTGCTTATGCCTCTCGACAGTTGAAGACGCATGAGATCAACTATCCTACACATGACCTCGAACTCGCAGCAGTTGTCTTTGCTTTGAAAGTATGGAGGCATTACTTGCTGGGAAACCGTTGTGAAATCTTTTCTGATCACAAGAGTTTGAAGTATATCTTCACTCAGCCTGATCTCAACCTTCGGCAGAGGAGATGGATTGAAGCAATCAATGATTTTGATTTGACCATCAACTACACTCCGGGCAAAGCTAATGTCATGGCCGATGCTCTCAGCCGCAAAGCTTATGTCAACAACCTCATGATGGAAGAACAACAGCCTCTCTTGTGCGAGGAATTCCGTCAGCTCAACCTTGAAATTGTGGAACAAGGGTATCTCCTGAACCTTCTGGCTACTCCTCTCTTGGAAGAAAAGGTTCGCTCCTTTCAGCGTGGTGATCCGTACACCAGAAAGATCATCTCCAAACTTCAGCTTCCGAAGTATGAGTCCTTCCACGTCGATGACCAAGGCACACTTTTCTTTGAACACCGGATGTTTGTTCCGAACTACCCGGGTTTGAGAGAGCAAGTTCTCAAGGAGGCGCATGATTCTGTTCTTTCTATCCACCCTGGCAGCACAAAGATGTACATGGACTTGAAAACACAATATTGGTGGCCGGGTTTGAAACGATATTGTGCCAAGTATGTCTCGGAGTGTGATGTCTGCCGCAGAGTTAAAGCTGTCCATCAGAAATCTTCCGGTCTTCTACAGCCATTGAAACCCCCGGAGTGGAAATGGGAGAAAGTAGAGATGGACTTCATCACTGGTTTTCCAAGGTCACAGAAGGGCAACAATGCAATCTTTGTTGTCATTGATAGGCTTTCTAAAGTGGCTCACTTCTTCCCCGTCAAGGAAACAATTTCTGCAATTCAGTTGGCTGAGCTCTATATCAACAGAATTGTCTCTCTGTATGGGGTTCCGCTTGAGATCAGTTCAGACCGTGGAAGCATCTTCACTTCCAAGTTCTGGGAAAGTTTCCAAAATGCTTTGGGAACAAAGTTGAACTTCAGCACAGCTTAGCACCCTCAGTCGCAAGGACAAGTTGAAAGGATCAATCAGATTCTGGAAGATATGCTTCGTGCTTGCGTCATCTCTTTTGGCATGAAGTGGGAAGAATGTCTTCCTTATGCTGAATTCTCTTACAACAATAGCTTTCAGAAAAGTCTAAAGATGGCACCATTTGAGGCTCTCTATGGTCGCAAATGCAGAACTCCGATTGGTTGGTCGGGTGCAGGAGAAAGAACATTGTTTGGCCCTGACATTGTGACTCAAGCGGAGGAGAAAGTGCACATCATTCTTGAAAATCTGAAGATTGCTCAAAGTCGCCAGAAGAGCAATTATGACAGAAAGCACACGGACATGGAGTATGTCCCTGGTGATCTCGTTTACCTTCGTGTCACTCCCATGAGAGGCACGCACCGCTTTGGTATCAAAGGAAAGCTGGCTCCTAGATACATCGGTCCTTTCAAAATTCGTGGAAGAAGAGGAGAAGTTCCTTATGCTCTTGAGCTACCGGAAAAACTCAAGGTCCATGATGTTTTCCACATCTCTCAACTCAAGAAGTGCTTCAAGGACCCCGGCAGGACCGTGGACCATGAGCTTATCAATCTCCAAGAAGACCTGTCTTATCAAGAACACCCCACAAAAATCCTTGAGATCGCAGAAAGAAGGACTCGCAACAAGTCCATCAAGTTCTGCAAGGTGCAGTGGTCGCACCATTCCGTTGATGAAGCCACTTGGGAATGTGAAGATGATCTCCGTGCCAAGTATCCTACTCTCTTTGAGTCTTCTTCTTCTTCCTAGAATCTCGGGGCGAGATTCCTGTTTAGTGGGGGAGAGTTGTAGCATCCCAATTGTCTAACAATTGTAATGCTACTTGGTCTAGTAATATAATGGCTACTTCATATATATAATTGTTGCATCATCATTATATCATGCTCATGTCATCATGCCACCTTGCATTTGAGCATCATATAAAACCCTTTTTGTGTTGGTTCTTATCTCATATGCATCATTAATTGTATTTTGCCTCTTGATATTGTATTTGGTTCTTGATATATTGTTTAAATGCCCAAGTTGAGTTGGGGGCATATCTTTTGTTAACTCCACCACCTTTCTTGTCATCACCCATCATTCCACCATTCCACCATATATGAGCATTGCAACTTATTTGGTTTTACCTCTAGCTCATATGTGTTGGTGCGGATCCATTCTATCTCCACATGCTCTCATATATGCACCATATTGTTTTCACATTATTGGTTTAGGAGAGCCACATGGCCACCTTTGCATGCCTTGTGAGTGGGACCCTTTTTCCTAGCTTCCATATGGATTATTGTGGAATTATGCTCATGTTGGGATATTTTTGGGACTATTGAGCATCTAGTGGCACATGCACACTAGCATGTCCCATTTTATTCAAATATGGTCATCTCCAACTACTCCACATGGGGCATCCTTTCACTTCTTCTAGCTTGGCTTATTCCATATTTTTGGAATGCATATGTAGAAATGCTATGGATATTCATTTTTGCTTTCACAAGATGAAACCTAGCATTAATATTACGCATGGGCCATGCAACCATCTCTATTTTATTTTGCCTCCTTTGTTTTTATTTGGTCTTTTGAGTGAATCATTTATCTCCCTCTCTACCACTCCTTGGCTTGATCTAGTTTGATCTTGCTATAAAAACCACACCACATCTCTCTCTCTCCCTCTCTCTATTCCTCATCTTCCCCTCCCTTTTCACCTCCATCCATGCATGGTCATGTAGATCATGCCTAAAACCCTAAACCATACCACTCATCTCTCCTCTCTCTCTACCATCCTCTCTAAACCACACCCCCATCTAACCTAACCCGAGCCTCCCTAGCTCTCATCCTCTCTCTCGGCCTCTCTCTTCTCTCTATCTTCCTGGCCCCACCTGGCCACCCTGGCCCACCTAGCTACCACCCAAACCAAGCCCTAACCCGAGCCATACCCCCTCTCTCCAAAACCCTAGCTCCAACCCTAGCTACACCCGAGCCTACCCCTCTCTCTCTCTCTAGCTCTCTCTCTCTCTGCCATGAGGGCCCCAGCCCGAGCCTCTCCACCAACCGGCTGTCCCCACCTGGCGGCCCCTTTATCACCTGCCCCTGCCCTGGCCGAGCCCCACCCGAGCATGTGAAGGAGGAGGAGAAAAGGTGGCCGAGCCACCTTTTCCACCGCCCACTCCCGCACGGCACCTCCCTCTCCCCCTCTGCTATCCACCACCATCTCCCGGCTCTCCTCTGCCTCCCAGATCCATCCAGGACACCTGCCTCCTCTCCTCCCCTCTCCCATCGCCAGATCCCGACGCCAGCCGACGCCGTCTACCTCTGTACCTCGTCGTCCAGCCGGCGTGCATGTCGCGGAGGTGGCCCGGTAGACCGAGACGACCACCTGCACCGCCCCTGTACCCGCAGACGTGAAGGAGGAGCCCCAGGTTGATCTGCACGCCGACGCACCGGCCGAAACCCTAGCTCCGCCCGGCCTCTGCATCGTCGACGATCGACTGCTCCCCTGCCCGATCCACCACCTTCAACAGCCCCACGGTGAGCCACGCAACCTCCTAGACACCCTCGCCTTCGTCGTCGTTTCCTGGTCGCGTCGTACGCTCCGTCGAGCACCCTCTGTGCACCGGCGAGCGCGTGCGTCTGCTCGCTCATCGTGTCGAGGAACCTCATCTGGCCACGCAGCAGATCCCTAGCACCAACCCCCGCTAGCCGCAGCGGTAGCCGCCGCCTGTGCGCGCTTGCCGCGTCGCGAGTTCGAGCCTCGCGCGCCGCGCTCTGCTCGTGCGAGCACCGATCTGTCCTCTGCCCGCGGAGAAGAGGAACAGTACGGGCGTCTTTTTGCGCTTACCCCCCTCCCAACCTTTTTCTCCTAACCTGCGGTCCGCATGAGCCCACCTGTCAGCCGTAGTACCACTTTGCAGTTAGACCCCCTAGTTTAGCACCCCTCAACCCGCAGTCCCCCGCCGTGCCGCGTGGCAGCCCCGCACTCAACCACTGGCGTGTGGGTCCGCGTGTGCTCCGACCCCACCTGTCACTTGCTGTGGCTAGATCAAGCTGCGGTGAGAAAACCTTTTCTGCGCGCTGTTTCGCCAGGTCAGCACGGGCCCAGTTGTCTGTGTCTAGAACTGGGCTGAGTAACAAAAACCTTTCTGTTTCTCTGTTTAATTCAAACTTTTCCAAATTAATTTAAATTCAAATTTTAAATCTGTTTTCAAATAACTTTTAATTTAAAAACCCAAATAATACATGTTTTGAAATCAGAAAAATATGAGGAATTCAAATATGCCATTCAAAATATATTTTGGACACTTAAATTTTTAAGTTGATTAAAATTGCAATAAAATGCCCTTTTTCCTTAATTAATTAATAACTTTTGTTTTATAACTTCAAATTTAACAAATAATATGTCTAAAATGATTAGCTCGACGAGACCTTTCTGTTTATGCATTCCTTGTTCTGTTTTGCAGCATGCATCATATAAATATAATGTATACAGCAACTTAATTTAGGTTAAAACATGAGTAAAACTCAACAAAATGATTTATACTTGTATTCCACACCTCACCCATGCCATGCTACATTATTGCCATGCAAATTGTGCATCATTCATCATGGCATGATTGTTTGCTTGATGCATTTTATTTATATGCTTGTGCACTTTATTTATGTTGGCCCTTGTTTGTTTGGTTCTTCTCCGAATAGACGCTGAGCAGGGGATATATCAAGAGACCTAGGAGCACTACCCAGATCCTTCTCTCGCTTCAACTGAGCTGCCAGGCAAGCACTACCACATGCTTGCATACATATAGTACCTATTGCCTCTATCTTATTCTTGCATCATTGAGTCGCGATTGCATTAAATTGAATCCCAAGTATTGCATAGCCTTTACTTTTAAACGCCACCGAAGCTTGTTCCTCCATCCCATGAGCCATTACTACAGGAGTTGTTTGAGCCATGCGAGTCGTAGAACAGCATGTGTAGGGTATGTGAGAGTCTGATGGATAACGAGGTACCTAAACAATTAACCTGAGTAGTAATGCGATAACTAATGAAAGTGGCATCGGTGAGCCATATTTGCTAATTGGTTTTTCAGGCTCACTTGTGTCCCGTAGGACCCCGAGTACTTGATTCCTGTTCCTTGATTATTCGCGCTATCCACATCAGGGAGGCTTATGAACCCCCCTGAGCCAGAGCTTGATTCATTCTTATTTCTTGGGGCCACAAAGTAGTTTGGGGCTTTATTACTATTCTGTACTTATGCCATGCTTTACTGCTTAATTTAAGATTGTGCGAGGAATGCACCTGTACTGTTTAGGTAAGCGGAGTGTTTTCGCGGTATCGACAAGCCCAGTCACATTTTCGGGTTCCCAGTCGTTTACAGCCATTGACGCAAACCTTGAGTCCGTCTCGGAGCCGGCCAACTTCGTCGCGGGTAGCTTAATGGGGTGGCCCCCTGAAATATTTCTGAATCCTGTGATCGCTTTGTCGTGACTGCCTCGTTGGGTTTTGATTTGGTTTTTCCGAGGTTGATCGAGTGTGTGTTGCTATTTGTGCACCCCTGCAGGGTAAAACTTTCTGAAAGCCGTGTCCGCGGTTATGGACGACTTGGAGCATAGTTTCTCGATCATAGACAAGTATAACTAAAGTACCGCTTTTAATTTGACTAAGTACCTGCCTAGTAAATAGTGCAACTCTCATGGAATGGATAATAAAACTGCCAACGGATGGGGGGGGGGTTTCGTCCGCTTCCTCGTCGGTAAGCGAGGAGGAGGATGGATCTGTTAATATTACCGTTATAACTGATGTTATTAATTCACGGACATCCGTCTATCTCTGGTTAGGCGGATGGTTGGCGAGTATCTATAGAATTGCTAGGGTTTATTTTTTGCTGCAATTTGCGTCACCCCAGGTTGTGTCCCCTTTAGAGGCATAAAGACTTGCTGAGTACCCCTAGGGTCTCACACGATAAATT
Organism: Avena sativa; assembly: GCA_916181665.1. Classification (NCBI taxonomy): domain Eukaryota; kingdom Viridiplantae; phylum Streptophyta; class Magnoliopsida; order Poales; family Poaceae; genus Avena; species Avena sativa. The sequence continues at coordinate 580,682,681 of OV702287.1, forward strand.
GTTTGATTCAGATGAACAGGTAAACTCGCAAGATGGATACTGGGTGGAGGAGACGGACGATGTCGGCAACGATCATTCGGTGTAGAGATTCCGGGAACGGGGATCTGTGAGATCTGTGGGCGGGATGTGTTTATTTATGGGGCATCTTATGCCGATTTGCTTCTTATCCGTACTCGGATCTTGTTTTCCGCTTCCGCTTGATACTCTGATGTTTGGTGTATGAGGAGGTATCCTAAACTATTATATCTATCTAGGATATTTGGATCTTGCCGTATGGCGTTGCAATATTTCCTTTCTTTTTAGATGGAATGACTCTGAGAACCATTGTATGGTGGCTTGCATACATACTCATTTGTGTATGTAGTTGATCCCTTCGCCTGCCGATTACGCAGCCCGTTCTTGTCCCGATGTTCGGAAATGGTTAGGATGGCCGAAAGGTCTACCCGTGAGTGGCATTTGGCCCCACTGTACTATTTTAACCATTTCCGCTCATCCAGGCTTGTAACTAGGAGCGTAATTCACCGAGGTAGTTACACAACGCAATCTACTCGAACTCGAGTCCCCGGACTCGAATCCGGAAAAGTGCTGGTGTAATTCGACTCAGGCCGCGGAGGTCTTACAGGAGTCGAATTCCAGTTATAGGGGTGTGAGCACTCGACGCGTCCGTCAAGGCATGTTCATCGTACCTATAGGCGCGGATACGTTTCTGGTAGTGCGCAGATAAATGCGTTGCCAGGCCTTATTCAGGTCTTACCTTCATGCCGTAAGCGCGGCATCTGAATTTTATCATCGCGAAGACGATTCGGGTGACCCAGGAGACGCAGTCTCTTTGTAGGGAAAATTATGAGGTGGTGTCGCCATGAGCTTCGAGTGTGGATGTTAACAACACACAGTTTTCTGTATTTAATAATCATAGGGTGCGCGACCAGCGCTCCCTATGGGAGTAGCCCCCGAGTGCCTGGTTGAGTCGAAGACTCAGGTAGGGACTAAATAAGTTTTGCGACTGCCGTCATCTTTTGGTTGCTTGATTCAGTCGAATTTTTCCAGCGCTCCCTATGGGAGTAACCCATGTCCATAGTCGAATCGTATTTCGAATGGTTTGGGTTTGCTTCTGATTGTCCTTGTTCCTGCAAAAAGAAAAGAAAATCATAGGGTGCGCGGCCAGCGCCCCCTATGGGAGTAGCCCCCGAGTGCTTGGTGGAGTCGAAGACTCCAGCAAGGACTAAAAGTAGTCGAAGTTTTTTGCTGCGTAGCTTTGATGACGTCAGTTCTGACGCTTGTATGACCTCAGTTGCCCGCGTGAGCGAGTTTGACGGAACATGACGAGCAGTGGGTCCCACTTCCTGACTTTGATTTGACTGGGCATGCGTAATCTTTATTTTAACTGTGCCTCCTCGATTTCCATGCGTAATGGGAGTAGTGGAGGGACGGTTCGCGCTTCCCCTTCTCCACGTGTCCAACACGATGTGTGCCACGCGTCCAATAGGGTTTTTCTGAGCCGTTGGATTGCATCTTCCAGGGGTTAAGTACCGGCGCTACGGCGGTAATTTTCCCATCTGTGCTCATTCTTCCTTGCTGCCATCGCCATTGCTGCTACTCCTCTGCTTTTTCCTGCGCCCGTTTCCGCCATGATGCTGGACCAGCTCCGCTCGTTCCCGAGCTACTTTCTTCGCTCACATCACCGTCGTGCAATGGGGAAGAAGGGAGGCGCTGCCACTGATTCCGCGGCCACTGTTGCCGCGGCAAAGAAGAAGGGCGGCTCTGCCGCCGCGGGCACCAGCACCGCCGCCAGCGGGAAGAGGAAGTTCGCGGGCACCCGCGTCTCGAATGGTGCATGGCGCCCTTCCATCATCAAGGTGTCTGATCTCCGTCTTATTCGCCAAGACGGAGTGCTGTCCGTGGCAGTCGCTGATGCGCGCGTCCCCAGCGTTGAGACCATTCCTGCTTCTCCCGCTGGTTTTCGAGTGATGTTTCTTGCATTCATCATTCGTGGTCTTTCCTTGCCTCTTCACCCCTTTTTTTAGGGGTCTTCTTTGTTTCTACGGGCTCCAGATCCATCAGCTGTCCCCAAATTCGATCCTCCACATCTCTTGCTTCATCACACTTTGCGAGTGCTGGCTCGGAATCGAGCCACACTTCGGCCTTTTCAAGCGCATCTTCAAATTGAAGCGTCAGTCTGCATCTGGCTCTTTAGTTTACGATGTAGGTGGTTGCGGAATCCACGTCGACCCATCCGCCACCTACTTCGACATCAAGCTCACGAAGTCCGTCCAAGGATGGAGGGATAAATGGTTCTACGTCCGTGATCAGAAGGCCAAAGATGAGCACTTTGGACTCGCGCCCTTCGATCCCGCGACACCGTGCAAGAAGATGCGCTCCTGGAAGAACGTAGTTATGCCTGGCGAGCTCGCGGAGACAGACGTGGTGTATCAACGCGTCTGCGACCTCGAGAGTCGCATAGGTAAAGAGGAGGGAGGCTGCGCTCTCATCCGAACTTGGCTGTGCCGTCGCGTCCATCCCCTGCAAGCCAGAGTTCACCCCATGTTTAAATGGGCTGGTGCTGATGATGCCACTCGCGTGTCTGCCGATGGCATGTCCGCGAGTGAGGTGGACAAGAGGGTTCGACTGGTCACGAAGTACACCGGCAAGGATGTGCTTCCTAGTGAGCCAGTTGTTCCTCCCTTTGATGCTTTGAATCCTCCTCCTGAGGTATAGTTGTGCTACGCAGTAGCTTATTTTGTCGATTGCTCTTCTGTTGCTTACTTGCTTTTTGCTGATTTTTGTTGTCTGTATGAAGGATTGGGCGGTGTCGCCTTGTATGCCCCCTCTCCCTGAGGGGATTATTCCTCACGAAGCCTTGGAAGAGGATGAGTCTGAGTGGACTGTCCCTTCTGATGTGGAGGAGGAAGCCCCCGAGTCCGATAGTCCGGATACTCGCAAGCGTTCGCGCAGCGAGGATTCCAACGCGTCGTCTCCTTCGACTCCGGAAGGTACGGGCGTTGGTGTGGAGTCGCCAATTCCTGCTGTTCATGTGAGGGCTGTGGCACCATCTTCTCACAAGAAGATGCGATTGCCCAAGGAGTCTTCGTCGGAGTCAGTGGAGGCCACATTTGACTTTGACAAGTTTGACTGGTAAGTTTTCTAGTTCGTTTGTTCTTCTCTATTTTCTTCTTGTTGGCTTGTCCCGGAGTTTTCCCTTACTCAAGGTGGGTTTTGTCTTGTAGTCAAGAGGCGTCGTCATCTTCTGGCGACGTCGAATTTTTGAAGGAATCTGGAGTCGTGACCTCAACAGCCAAGAAAGAGGTTGAGCGCGGTCCTTCCCCTCCGGTGGCGGCCCACTCCTGGCACAACTCTTCCAGTTCTCCTCGTGCAGGAGAGCATCGAATGGTTGCTCGGGTGACGGTACAACAGACATCTTCGGAGTCACTGGAGGACCATGTAAGTATAGCTTTTCTTCGTTTTAGTATTGCAGTTGACGTTATCTATTGCCTCTGCTGACTCCTTGGTTGTGCTACAACTCCTTGTGAAGGAAGCCGCGCACTTGGCAGAACAGGTGATGGCGATGGGTCGCCAGCATGCAATGCTAGAGACGCGTCACCGCGTGGTTGAAAGTGAGTGTTCTACACTTTATTCTTATCCGTCTTCTCCTTTTGATATAGTCGACTGATGAACAACTTTTGCTTGTCGTGTAGCTGAACATAATGCCTTATTGCATAACACCGCCACCATGGAGAAGACACTTGCCGCGGCTATGAAGGGTCGCGGCGAGGCAATCACAGCGCGTGACGAGGCGCAGAAGCGTGAAGAGGATCTGCGTGCCTCCTTTGCGGCCAGGGAAAAGCTATTCGAAGAACAACTGTTTTCAATCGCCAAGGCTCTCTCAGGTACTTTTGCTTGTGGATATTGTTATTCTTCTCTGCTTCTAATGTTTTGCTGGTGGCGCTGATGTTTTGGTCCTTGCGTGGGTTCATGTACAGATGCTGGCGATTTGAGCTTTGACCCGCAGGCCCTTCGTCACGATGATGCTCTGGCGGGTGCGGTGTCCTCAGTCGAGGACCATAGCGCCGCCGTCCAGGATACACTTTCCAAGGCCAAGGTCACCCTCAGTCGCCTCCGGGAGGAGTTGATGCCTAAGGCGGAGCTGGTTGATAATATGGACGAGCTGGTGGAGTCACTCGCCAGGGGTGTGCCTTCCAGCTACAAGAACTCACTCCGTGTAGCTGGCGCGTCCATGTCACTCGCCATGGTGCAGGCCCACGAAGTCAAGATCGATCCTTCCACGGTATCGAAGGCGATGCATGTTGGCACGGACGGTCAGCAGGTAGTCTTCGCTGCTTTCGCGACTGCCTGTGGCAAATATGGGCATCACTTGATAAATACCATTGCGAAGTATTCTGAGGAGCTCCAACGTGCCAAGAAGGCGGCGAAAACTTCGACCTCAGGGGCTGGCGGAAAGTCAGTGGCGTCTGATACTGCCACGAACTTGATGAAGCCCCCGAAGCCGTCGAAGTCGAAGAAGCCGGCTCCTCCTTAGTTAGCTTTGTAATAGTTGATTAGTTTATGTCCTTTTGTTTAAGAACATGCCTGTTGGCGAGTGTATCTGCTGATACTTATGCTGGTCTTGAATGCATCTGACCCTTTTGTCGTTGTGTTGATTTGGTCGTCTTATTTGCTTCTATCTTGACTTGTGGTAGGGTACATCAAGTGATCCTATGAGGTGGACCCAGGACTCGCCAACTCTTGATGATACCGTGGCACCATCACGCTCCAGGGTAGATGAGCTGTCCTTGCTTTCGCGACTGCGTGATCGCGTGAAGCAGCTGGAGCGTGAGTTGCCCATGCTCCATGGTAACGCGGACATGTGGAAGTCGAAAGCGGAAAAAGCCGCCGCCCGAGAGCAATATCTGCTTGGCGAGGTGACGCAGCTGGGCGACAAATTCAAGTGTTAGTTTGCTTGTTCTCATCTTTTCCTGGTAGTCACTCGCAGTGGTACGTTGTACTCATGATGCTGGTACTGCTTCGTGTAGTTGTTAGCGCGCGTCATCCGCAGGAGGAGAAGGATAGAATTGCTATTCGCCTGCATGATCTCACCCAGGAGCAACTTCAAGAGAGTGGATACTTCTGGGTAGATCATGATCGTGCGACTGCGCTGGCGACCCTGCAGGATCATGCGTCGTGAGTGCTGCTCTTTCTGAAGAAGTCGTAGTCATGCTTGAAGAATATTTATCGGGCGATGTTCCCGTTGGATGATACGCCATCAAGCTTGCTGGCTCTCCTTGCCAAGTTTCAAGATCTGTCCGCGGTTCGCGAATGCGTGAGGCAACAGTTGGTGGCTGGTGCCAAGGCTGCCCTCTCAATGGTGCGATTGCACAGGCCTGACGTAGATGTTGTCGCCATTGCGTCTGGGCCGCCGCACCACCAGCAGGTTCCGCTTGGAATATGGTGCCGCATTATGAGGCGGTGGACCGCCCAGTGGAAGAGATCGCCGACTTCTTTGAGGAACAAACCAACGTTCTTTTGCTGCAATAGTGCCCTTTTTGTATCCTGAACATAAGTCCACTCGTGTTGTAAAGTTCGTATAAGTCTTGTAGATAATTTACTGTCGTATGTGTATAAAGAGTTTTGTTGGCATGAAGTGCGTTGCACTATGCGAGTCCTTTTCGTTAGCCTGGCCGTGTTGTATCTCAGTCCCTTGTCAACCTGTCAGGTGCGTTGCAGCTGGAGTGAGGTTGTGTTTTAATAGTTTCGATTGATGTACCAGCTACTCAGGATATCGCGTTTTGGTTCGGAGAACAGATGTGTAAAGGGTAGCGCAGCCCCCGAGTATATAAATTGAAAAAATAAAGTATAACACAAAGTTTTGGGGCACTTAGCTTTCATTTATTCGAAGGATAGTGCGAGGTACAATGTGTGGCTAAGTAGCCTTGGCTGAGTAGCCTTATTTGCAACGTAAATGTAAAAACGACTAAGGGTAGAAGCGTCGCAGCTGTGCGACGTTCCAGGGATTGGAGTATGCGACTCCTGTCTCTAAATCTTGAAGGCGATAGGCGCCACCTGGGATTACTTCTGTAATCACGTACGGTCCTTCCCAGGGGGACTCAAGCTTGAGATGCCCCTGCTGCTTCATGCGCAGGACCAGGTCACCTTCGACGAAGGATCTGGGGCGAAGCCTTCTACCGTGGTAGTTGCGCAGGTTCTGCTGGTAGATCGTAGATCTTTCTGCAGCGATTTCTCTTGCTTCGTCAAGGAGGTCGACAGAGTCTTCGAGTGCAAGGGATGACTCTTGTTCGCTGTAAGCGACTACGCGCGGCGCCTTGTATCGTACTTCGGCGGGTAGCACCGCCTCTGCTCCGTGCACCATAAAGAATGGCGTGTAGCCCGTGGCGCTGTTTGGAGTTGTACGTAGGCTCCAGAGTACGGATTGCAGTTCATCTGGCCAACAATCTATGGCTTGTTCGAGTGGTCGTAGGAGTCGCTTCTTGATGCCGCCGCAGACGAGCCCGTTTGCTTTTTCCACCCGACCGTTGGTTTGTGGATGCGCTACTGAGGCGTAGCTGATGTTGAACCCCAGGTTTTCGCAGAATTCTTTCCTTGGATGTGAAGTTCGTCCCGTTGTCGGTGATGATGATGTGCGGCACGCCAAAGCGGTAGACGATGGACTCGAAGAATTTGACTGCGCTGTGTCCTGATTGGTTGGTGACCGGCATGGTCTCGATCCACTTGGTGAATTTGTCGACTGCGACCAAGAGGTAGACGTAGCCTCCCCGCGAGGACCTTAGAAGTTTGCCGACCATGTCGAGCCCCTATTGTGCGAAGGGCTAGGCCAATGGGATTGGTCGTAGCTCTGCGCCTGGTGCGTGTGGCTTGTCCGCGAATCGCTGGCAAGAATTGCATTTTTGGACTATGTCCTTGGCGTCGCGCATGGCCGTGGGCCAGTAAAATCCAGCTCGTAGATCTTTGGCAACAAGGGCGCGACTGCCGGCGTGGTGCCCGCAGGTCCCTTCATGGATATCGAGGAGGACTGCTCTTCCGTCGGCCGTGGAGATGCATCGCTGTAGCACTCCTGTGATGCTGCGTTTATACAGTTCGCCGTTGATAACGACGAATGCCTTGGATCGCCGCGCGATGTGTCGTGCATCTGTCGGATCGTCCGGCAGCCTCTTGCTGAGGAGGTACGTAATGTACGGTTGCGTCCAGGATTGCTCGATCATCATGACGCTCATTAGTCCCTCGAGTCATGTGTCCAGCTCCAAGTCATCGAGTGCCATTGGCTAATTGGGTGGCATAGCCCCCGAGTCCGTTGCTGCGCTTGTTTTCTTCTTTGTGGCCTTTGGCTTGATGGAGCGTTCGCATATGTGCTCGAGAAATACCCCAGGTGGTATGGGGACGCAGGTAGAGCCTATGTTGGCGAGTGCGTCCGCCTCTTTGTTGCTTGCGTGCCCTACGTGTGGCAGCTCGCAACCATCGAAGTCTCCTTCGAGTGTGTCGTAGAGGTCGCGGTCTGCGATCATGTTGTCGTTCAGTGTGTCGCACTCATGCATTGTTTGGTTGACGACAAACTTGGAGTCGCCGTATATGATGAGCCTCTTGGCGCCGCAAGCTTTTGCCATCCTCATCCCGTGCAACAGGGCCTCGTATTCAGCCTCGTTGTTTGAGGCTGTGAACTACATTCGCAGGATATACTTCAGCTTGTCCCCTTGAGGTGATGTCAGTATGACACCTGTGCCTGCTCCGTCTTTCCGCTTGGACCCATCAAAGTGCATTGTCCAGAGGTAGGACATATCTGGCTTGTCCGGGAGTTGGTTCTCCATCCAATGCACGAGGAAGTCAGGGAGAACTTGCGACTTGATTGCGTCGCGCTTTTCATATGTGATGTCTCGTGGAGACAGTTCTATTCCCCAGAGCGCGACTCGCCCCGTGGCGTCGGGGTTATTGAGGATATGTCCCAACGGGGCATTGTTGACTACCACGATTGGGTGTTCCTGGAAGTAGTGGCGCAGTCGCCGGGTGGTCATAAAGACGCCATATGACAGCTTCTGGTAGTGCGGGTACCGCTGTTTTGTTGGCGTGAGGACCTCGGCGAGGTAGTATACTGGGCGTTGTACGCCATGGACCTTGTTTTCCTCAGCTCGCTCGGCGACGAGCACTGTGCTGACCACCTGGTTGGTGGCGGAGATGTACAGCAACAGTGGTTCCCTTTCTCGTGGAGTCACCAGCACTGGCGAAGTGGATAGCAGGCGCTTGAGATCTTCGAATGCTTCTTGTGCTTCATTGGTCCACTCGAATTTTTCAGCTTTGCGGAGGAGCTGGTAGAAGGGCAGTGCCTTTTCACCCATCCGACTGATAAATCGACTAAGGGTCGTGATTCGTCCAACCAGTTGCTGGACGCCTCTTATGTTCTTCGGCTTCTCCATGGCCAGTATGGCTTTTATCTTCTTCGGGTTCGCCTCGATTCCCCTTGCGGAGATGAGATACCCGAGTAGCTGCCCAGATGGTACGCCGAAGGCGCATTTGTCCGGATTGTGCTTGATCCGGTAGCGGTCGAGGTTGGCGAAGGTTTCGCGCAAATCGTCGATTAGAGAGGCTTCCTCCTTGGTTTTGATTACTATGTCATCGACATAGACTTGGATGTTGCAACCCAGTTGTTCCTTGAGGCAAGCCTGCATGCACCGCTGGTAGGTGGCTCCCGCGTTTTTTAGCCCGAAGGGCATTGTGTTGTAGCAGAACACACCGAAGGGCGTTGTAAACGTTGTTTTCTCTTGATCTTCCTCCTTCATTCGAATTTGATTATAGCCTGAGTAGGCGTCGAGGAAGCAGAGGCGCTCGCATCCCGCGGTGGAGTCGATGATCTGGTCGATCCGTGGCAGCGGGAAGTGATCCTTTGGGCAGTGCTTGTTCAGAGAAGTGAAGTCCACGCACATCCGCAGGATATCCGTGTCCTTTTTTGGCACCAGCACCGTGTTGGCGAGCCAAGTGCTTTCCTTGATCTCGCGTATGAACTTGGCCTCGAGGAGTCTGTTGATCTCCATTCCAACTTCCTGCGCTCGTGGCTCAGACAGCCGCCTGATTGTTTGCTTGACTGGCCTTGCGTCGGGGTTGACGTTGAGTGCGTGCTCGGCGAATTCCCTGGGAACTCCTGGCATGTCCGCAGGACACCAGGCAAAAATTTCCCAGTGCTCACGGAGGAATTCGACGAGCGCGAGTTCCTATGCGGGACTCAAGTTGTTCGCGATGAGGGCCGTCTTGGCGGGATCCGATGGATGGACCTGCACCTTCTTTGTGTGCACAGATGAGTCGAAGGAGAGATCAGGTGATCTTGGCCTGCTCAGGGGAGGCAGGCTGTTGTCTGTCGCCTCCTTCAATCTCGCGAGCTCCTCCTGCATGCCGAAGGACTGGGAGATTCTGTTGAATTCCCTGTCGCAACTGTCAGATCGTTCAAAGCTCCCATTGATCGTGATGACGCCATTGGGACCTGGCATTTTCATCTGCAGGTAGGCGTAGTGGGGCACTGCCATGAACCTAGCGAACGCGACGCGCCCGAGGATGCAGTGGTATTGCGAGGGCCGGTCGATGACCTCAAAATCGATGCGCTCGCGCCGGAAGTTTTTCACCGTGCCGAAGATGACGTCGAGGTTGATTTTGCCCAGGGGGTATACGCCTTTCCCTGGGACGATGTTGTGGAACATTGTGTCCAATGCCTCCAGGCAGGTTAGAGGGATTCTCATTGCTCGCAAGGTACTCGTGAATATGAGGTTGATGCCGCTTCCGCCATCCATGAAGACGCGACTCATGTCAAAGCCTCCAATTTGCGCCTCGAGTACGAGGGGGCAATGACCTGGACGGGGTATCTGAGACGGGTGGTCGTGCTTATCGAAGGTGATGCATGACTCGCTTCCACTGAGGTACTCAGTAGTGGATGGTAGCGAGTGCGTGGCCAAGTTGACTTGGCAAGTGATGGCCTTCTGCACCCTATTGGAGGGGCGTCCCTTTTGGATCATCATGGTGCCCATGGCCCGTGGGTACGGTTCGCCTCCGTGGTGCTGGTCCGGTGTGGCTCCGTTCGGGGGTGGCCCAGGTGGTGGTGGTGGTGCGCCATGTTCCACGACGCCTGGAGCGGCTCCATAGCCTCTTTCGACTGCATTATGATTCATCCGAACCAATCCCTTGTGTAGCTTGAGGAACTCGCGGCAGTCCTTGAGGAGGTGGCTGGACTTTCTCTTGCCATCATGCTTGTCGATGTAGAAGTGTACTGTGCATGGCCCGGACAGTTTGTCCTCGATGGAGGTCGCGGGTGCCTCGTCACGAGTACGGCGTTGCCATACTTGCATGGTTTTCCCGGAGTCGCGGTATCCGCCGCTATGGTATCCGCTGTTGCGGTTATCGTCACGTCTATCGGCGTAGCCGGCCGCGACCATGTTGACATCGTCGCAGTCATCGTAGATGCACATGTGACGCTTTCCTCGGCGGTCGCGTCTGCGTTCGAGTTCTGCCTCCTCGTCGGAGTGAGCGCGATTCTTTACCGAGTCTTCTCCATTGGCCCATCGATTCGCGATCTCTATCAGGTGGTCGATGGTTTGGGGCTTTGAGCGGCCCAGCTCCTCCCTGAGTTCAAGGCGACGGACACCACCGTTGAACGCATCAATCGCGCGGTCTTCCAAGATGTTCTCCGCGGAGTTCTTGATGATGGACCACCTTTGGATGTAGGAGCGCAGCGATTCGCCAGATCTTTGCTGGCAGCATCTCAGCTCTTCGATTGATGCGGGCCATTTGTACGTGCCCTTAAAGTTGCACACGAAGCTGTAAACCAGCTCATCCCAGCTGCGAATGGATCCGCGTGGGAGGTTATTGAGCCATCCTCGGGCGGTGCCCTACAGCTGTAGCTGCAAGCATTGCATGGCAGTGCTTCGACTGCCTCCATGGAGTCTGACGGAGGAGATGTGGTCCTCCAGCCAGATCTTGGGGTCCTATAGACTGTCAAATTCCGGGTTCTCCGATGGGAGTTTAAACCCTTTAGGCATTCGCTTCTACCTAATTGATCTGCTGAAGCATCTAGCGCCGCAGAGCTCCCCATCTTCTTCTTCCGTGTCAGTCGACCGAGCACGTCGTGCCCTTGATTTGTCAATCTTGCGCTGCGTGAGGTCGTCGCGTGCATCGTAGTCACGGTCGTGTCACCGTGAGCGGCGGCGCCGAGACAGGTCATGACTGTCATCGCTGGATGAGGGCGAGGAGTGGCGCTTTGCTAGCGCTTTGCCCTTTTTTGGGTCTGGTGTTGGCTCCTTGTCGAGGGCGTCCTCGATTAATCCCAAACCTGCGATCGTAGATCGGTGCATGGCAGTCGGGGATCTCCAGCTGGCGGCTGGTTATTGAGGAGGTACATGGTGGTTGCTATCACAGCAGCTTGCGGCATCCTGGGGACCACGTTGCCTCTCGTGTTGACTGTCATAGAGCCAAAGTCGAGGACTTTCGCGGCTTCTATGTGTTCTTGTTCGGTAAGATGAGCCATCCGCGATTGCCTCTTCTTGGCGAGGTACTCCTTGCCTCTTGAGGAGGATCCTCCATAGGAGGAGAGCCCAGCGCGACGAAGGCTCGATTCGTCTGCTGCCTTTTTACGCGCCTCAAGTTGCGCGATTGTTTGCAGTTGGCGCTTGAATTCTTCTTTCAGGAGCCAGTGATAGCCCATCAACAGTTCCTGCGGGGACCCAAAGGGTAGGGGTGTGCCCCGTAAGGCTTCGTGGCAGCGATCCCACTCTTGCTCGTTGAGCTTGATTACGACGCATTCGCCGGTTTGCTCATTGATTATGCTGGGAGGTTCGACTGCTCCTCCGTTGTTGACGGGAGCGCGATTGCCGCCGTTACCGCCGTTGCCACCGTTGCCAGCGTTGGGTGGATCGGTGCCATTACTAGGGTTACCACCGTTGTCGTGATTGGCAGAGGTGTCGCCTGCGTTGATGATGGCGCACATGAAGTGATTGGGGAAGTTGTTGCTTCCACAACTCGCAGATCTGGAACCGTAGGTTCCATCTTCAGTGGCAAGATCGCTCAGATCGGAATCACGACTGCTGTCGCTGACCGTGTTTTCGACTGCCACCGGGGCATTGAGCTCACTGAGGGTGCCGATCGATGGAGGGAACCACGATGCCGGGGCAATCGCTGGTGCTATCGGCTGATCAGGCATGCGAAGCATGCCCATCTGACCAACTTGGAAGTGGAAGCTTCCAATCGCCAGGCTAATTCCGTCGCCCACGGACTCGAAGGCCGGGCGGGTGGCTGGCGTGTGGACGGTGAAGTCGAATGCGCCAAAGAGCTGGCGAATCTCCGCTGTTGCGGAGTTGTAGATCGCAGTTGATGGGGCCGAAGAAGCCGCAACATCAGCACTCCCAATTCCCACAGACGGCGCCAATTGACGAGGGTTTAACTCATCAATGCCCATTGTTATGGACTTGGGTTTTGGAGAAGGAGGGAGCACTGGAGACATCTATCGGCTAGCAAACAAGCACACAGGGGACAAAGATTTACCCAGGTTCAGGCCTCGTAGAGGTCCCTACTCCTGCTTGTCTGCTCGTGGAATTATCGAAGGAATCGAAAGTTACAATGGTGCGCAGATGCAATCTAGCGAGGGTTGTGGAAACTAGGGTTGCATGTGTCCTCCTCGCTGCCCCCTCCTAGCCTTTATATAGATAGGCTAGGTCTCGGGTAGCAGGTCGAGTCGGTTAAAAGTTAGGGTTTTTCCGTAGGTTACTAGAGTCCTTTGCTTGGGCCTTGGCGACACCGTGGGCCTGTACGTATTTGGACCGTATATACCAAGCTCGAGTACCTGTAGGGTATACCCATGTCACCGACTTACCCGCATCTTCAGATGACTCGATGACGTCGGCAGATTTCTGGAAGCTCTCCACGGAATATGAAGAGGAGTATAACTCCAAAGCTGCAGAGGAAGGAGAAGCCATGGATGAAGGATCTGGAGAAAACTCTCCCAAAACGTAGGATGACATGGATATCGGAGATAATCCTGAGGTCCAGATGTCCAAAAATACCGATTAGAGCTTGACTCCGGGAAATGGACCCAAAGCCGTCTTTGCTACCAGCGCTGCCAAGAAGGCAAATAAGAAGAACAAGAAGAACAAAACCCTGGCAAAAGATCCTCCGGCAGAGGAAGTGATTGCCGAGGAATACGAGGAAGACTCAGATGGAGCATTGATCCCAGAAGAGCCAAAAGAAGAGTCGGTGGATGGACACGTGATCACCGAAGTTGCACGTAAACTCATCGATGCTGCATTAACCACACCTATTCCTACAGCTGCAGAACTCACTGCTGAAGAGTTGGACGAGAGGCCCCAAGCCCTAGAAGCACGTCGCCAAGTACTCCTCGATGAAGCCAAAAACATTGAGGAAGAAAAGAAACACATGGCAACTGCGGAGAAGTACATCTCTCGGCAGCATCAAAAGACACGGAAGCGTCACACTCATGATGATCAATTCCCAGAGATTCACAAAGTCCTCTTTGGAGGAGATCATGGGATGCCTCGGCACGACAGCAAAGGAGACTGGGTATATCCAACACCAGTGGAAAACACCGTTGCGGCTTGAGAAATCAATCGAGTAATCCAGGCCCAGAGCAGATTCGATTGGGCATTAAGCTACTCAACAAGGGTCTGGAGCAGCAGAAGGCCGCCCTGTCCGGAAGTGGAAAACCGGTCTCCCAATCTGACCAATGCCGCACGGATCCGGCCTGGAATGACATAAGACCCCAATGTGTTCCGGAACAGCATCACCATTCCGACCATCGGGAAGACAACTACTCAAGAACCGGATCTTCAGGACAGCACCACAAAGCTGCATCAGACTGGCGCAACGTCGCCCCAGCTGCGGAGCAAGAGGCAATTGCTGCACTGAAGACGAAGAATCCTCCCCGGCAAGAGTCGAACGATCGTAGGGAAGAAGACAAAGAGAAACGTCGGGAGGAGGACCACCAAAGAATGCCTAGACACACAAGCCATCCGGCTGACGGACGAAGGAACTACGGACACCGTGCTGAGTCAAGCTAGCAAGGGGCTCGTCATAATGAAGATCCTCCCCGGAACCGGAATAACGATGCTCCGGACGGAGGCCGGCGATCAGCCGGAAACAACCCAGCTGCTCCACCCTCTCCACCAAGTAGCCATCACAACGGTTCCTTAGGAGTCCAAGGAGGGCGTCATGGTGGAGGAGGTGGTGGCAGAAGCCGAAGTCCGGCTCCAAGGCACCGCAGCCATAGCCGTCATTCGGGACGATCTTTATCCCCAAGTGACGCAAGGCACAGGATTAACTCCAACATAGAGGCGCGGCGCTACGAAAATGATGATATATATGTGGGATCAAAGTGCTTCGGACCACGTATAAGAGCCACAAAATTCCCGGAAGGATTTTCTATCTCAAGACAAATTCAAGCCTACGACGGCATAGCTCGGCCAGATACTTGGCTACAAGATTTTTTCCAGGCTTGCTGCATCGCCAAAGGCGGAAACAGCCTGGTCGCGACCCGATATCTCCCACTTATGTTGAAGAAGACGGCGCGATCATGGCTCAATGAACTTCCGGAGAACACCATCCACAACTGGTATGACATGCAAAGTGCGTTCTTTCGGAATTTCGAAGGCACATATCAGAGGCCCTGTACGGTAAGAGACATACAGCGTTGCACCCAAAAAGCCAGAGAAACTTGCCGGGATTATCTCGAACGATGGGTCGACACCAAGAACTCCTATGAAGGAGTAAATGACCAAACTGCGATTGAACCTTTCATTGTAGGACTCCCAATTGGTTTACTACGTCATCGCTTGAAGTGTGACAAGGTCACTGATTTGGGAGAGATGATAGAAACAGCGAGAAAGTATGCAGATGCTCACGACGACACAGAGGGATTACTCAACGCCCTAGTTGTGCCACCGTCGGCAAAACAACCAAAGCAGCAAGCTTAGAAGCGCAATAACACCTCGGAAGAAAAGCCCAACGCGGAAACGGCAGTGGTCACTGCTACTTTCGGGTCTGGAGGACGAGGAGGGCGCGGCGGTGGCCGTGGACGCGGTCGTGGGACATCAAGGGTCCAGGGTAGAGGAGACCAACAACCCGACAAAACCTACTCCTAGGCCGACATTGCCAATAACCCATGTGTGCATCACTTAGATGCCAATGGGGGCTCATCCCACAAAAATGCCGAGTGTCGTTTCAATGACGACATCAAGAAACACGATACCGCTGGCTACAAGGCTAAGCGGAAGAAGGGAAAGAAGAATCCCGAAAAGGATCAAGAGACCAAGTATGATTCCGACATGGAGGAAGCCGATGCTTCAAATCCCAAGCCGGAAGGGAAAATGAATTTCCCGACAAAGAAAGACACTTACGTCACCTTCCTTGGATCGCAACCAGCAAAGGTCAAGAAAGCAGTTCTACATGAACTCAACGCAATAGTTCCGGCTGTCCCTCAGTTCCTAGACTGGTCGGAAGTGGCAATCAGCTTTGACCGTGCTGATCATCCGCCTAAGTTGCACATGTGAGGAAAGTACGCCTTAGTCGTCAATCCACTTATTGTCAGCTATGGTTTCTCCAAGACTCTCATGGATGGCGGCAGCAGCATCAACATTTTGTATGTCGAAACGCTACGCCGGATGAAGATCTCGGAGACCCAGCTAAACTATAGCTCTGTGATCTTTCACGGAGTTGTCCCAGGAAGACAAGCAAATTCCCTAGGAGAAATCACTTTGGATGTTACCTTTGGAACTCCAAAGAACTACCGGACGGAAGCACTTTCCTTCGAAGTGGTCCCATTCAAGAGCGCGTACCACTCTATATTCGGACGACCGGCTTACTGGGCTTTTATGGCTCGTCCGTGTTACATTTACAATATGATAAAAATCCGAGGTCCAAACGGTGTGATCACCATCAGGGGAGACCCGAAGAAAGCGCGAGAGTGCGAGGATGGAAATACTGCCTTTGCTGAAGCCGTGCTACACGCCCAGGAGTACCAGGAGATCAAGAAGACCATAGATCCATCCGAGATGCCCGCAATGAAGAAGGAGGTGACAAAGCCGAATCCGGACTTCAAGGCATCAGAAGAGACAAAGAAGACGTTGTTGAAGGACGATGACCCCTCCAAGGTGACACAGATAGGCATAGGCCTAGATAGTGCATAGGAAAGCGCGCTTGTCAAGTTCCTCCAAGCAAATCAAGATATCTTCGCATGGCAGCCATCTAACATGACCGGAGTACCTAGGGAACTTGCCGAGCACTCTTTAAATGTACACCCGAACGCTAAACCTGTCAAACAGTCCCTACGATGTTTTGGCGACGAAAAGCGTAAGGCAATAGCTAAGGAACTAGCACGGCTCGAGTTAGCCGGATTCATAGAAGAGGTCATCCACACTGAGTGGTCGGCCAATCCTGTAATGGTCCCTAAAAAGGACACCACTGATTTAAGGATGTGTGTTGATTATACTGCCTTGAACAAGGTTGCCCCAAAGATCCGTTCGCTCTGCCTAGGATTGATCAAGTTATCGATTCTACGGCAGGCTTGGAACTCCTATGCTTTCTCGACGCATCTTCCGGTTATCACCAAATCCGGATGAAGGAATCTAACAAAGTCAAAACTTCATTCATAACTCCCTTCGGAACCTTCTATTTTGTTACGATGCCCTTTGGGCTGAAGAACGCAGGAGCTACGTACCAACGCACAATGCAGCGTTGCCTCCACGATCAAATCATACGCAATGTACATGCATATGTGGATGAAATTGTTAGGTTTCCGACTTGGAGGAAACCCTGATTTCCGACTTGGAGGAAACATTTGCCAATCTACGAAAGTACAACATAATGCTTAACCTGAAGAAATGCTTCTTTGGAATTCCAGCCGGAAAATTGTTAGATTTATCGTGTCTCCAAGAGGCATAGAGGTAAACCGAGACAAGATCAAGGCTATCCTTAATATTTCCAGGCCTACTCGCCTGAAGGACGTACAAAGACTAACTGGTTGCATTGCCGCGGTCAGTCAGTTTGTAAGCCGGCTCGGTGAAAGAACCGCACTACTATACAAGCTCCTGAAAAAGACCAAGAAATTCGTTTGGATCGACGAAGCTGAAGTTGCACTACAAGACCTGAAAGCAGTGCTCTCATCTGCTCACATCCTCATAGCACCGGAACCACAAGAACCGATGTTGCTCTATCTCGCTGCGACAAATAAGGTCGTCAGTATTGTCATGGTGGTGGAGAGACCAGAGGAAAATCAGGAACACCTGGTGCAACGTCCAACTTATTATCTCAGCGAGGTCTTAACTGAATCAAAATAGCGATATCCGCACTATCAAAAGCTGGCTTACGGTGTGTTCTTAGCATCTCGTAAGTTGCGGCATTATTTTTAGGAACATCCAATTACCATGGTGAGCCAGCTCCCATGAGAGATATAATCAACAATAGTGACGCCACAAGATGTGTCGCCAAGTGGGGCATAGAGCTCTCAGCTTTCGACATTGAGTACAAACCTCGTACAACAATCAAATCCCAAATCCTTGCTGACTTTGTCGCTGATTGGACAGAGACAATGGAGAATATGACCTTGCCAGAGTCGGAATACTGGACCTTGCATTTTGACGGGTCTAAAGCGCTCGGGGGCTCGGGGGCTAGCGTGCTGCTCAAGTCACCCTAAGGAGATAAACTTTTCTATGTATTGCAGATACACTTCACGGCAACAAACAACATTTCCGAATATGAAGATCTACTGCATGGTCCGGATTGCTAAGGACATCGGCATCCGACGTTTAATGTGTTATGGAGATTCGGATCTTGTTGCACAACAAATGTCGGATATCTGTAAGGCAAACAAGCACATGGAGGCATATAGAGCTGTCGTGGATGAACTATCTAAATCGTTTGAAGGGTTTGAAGTTCAACACATCCCTCGAACAGAAAATGAGGAAGCGGATGCACTATCTCGAATAGGCTCTGCCCGGAAAAAGGTCCCGGATGGCGCATTTTTGGAGCACCTCAAAGTTCCCTCTATAAAAGGAGTAGACGAGAAATATCCGACCAAATCTAACTCACCTTTAGTAGCAGTTCTGGCTGTGATTCCCAACTGGACTCAACCTTACCTTGATTTCTTGGTAGAAGGAAAATTACCCGAAGACGAGGTTCTGAGCCGGCAGATCGTCCGACGAGCAAAAGCTTATACTATAATTAGTGGTGAGCTCTATAAGCGGAGTGCATCTGGGGTCTTTCAGCGTTGTGTATCTCCGGAAGAAGAAGTGGAAATCTTACGAGAGATCCACGAAGGCGAGTGTGGACACCACGCTGCAGCCAAATCTTTAGTGGAAAAAGCTTTTCGACACGGTTTTTTCTGGCTTACAGTCAAGGCAGATGCCGAACGGCTAGTCAAGACGTGCAAGGGCTGCCAAAAGTACGCCAAACAAGCTCATGTTCCGGCTGATCAGCTGCGAACAATACCTATAACATGGCCTTTTGCGGTCTAGGGGTTTGACATGATAGGACCGTTTAAACGGGCTCCAAGTGGATTTACACACCTCTTAGTGATGGTGGATAAGTTTACCAAATGGATTGAGGCTAAACCCATCACTAGTTGTGATGAAGCAACAGCCAGAAGATGTGTTGAGGATGTTATAATTCGATACGGTTATCTGCATAGCATTATCACGGACAACGGGAGTAACTTTTCTATGGGAGAGCTTGCCGAATTCTGCAATGAACAAAATATTCGGCTTGACATTACCTCAGTCGCACATCCACAAGCTAATGGACAAGTTGAAAGAGCAAATGGTTTAATTTTACAAGGCCTAAAACCAAGACTCGAAGCACCACTACGACGTGCTGTGGGGGCTTGGGCAGAGGAATTACCTTCTGTAATATGGAGTTTACGAACAACTCCAAATAGGTCAACCGGATATACACCTTTCTTATTGGTCTATGGCGCAGAAGCAATTCTTCCTAGTGATTTGATTCACACTTCTCCTAGAGTGGCCACGTATATTGAAGAGGATGCCGAAATTTCTCGACAAAATGATCTCGACTTAGTCGAAGAAGTTCGTGTCGTTGCTGAGATGAGATCAACAGCCTATCAGCAGAAGTTACGCAAGTATCATAGCCAGAGAGTCAGAAACCGATCTTTTAATAAGGGCGATTTGGTTCTCCGGCTTGTGCAGCAAAGAAAGCACAAACTTTCCCCAATATGAGAAGGGTCATTCTTAGTTAGTCGAGTATTGCATAATGGTTCATACTACCTAACTGATATGCGGCCAGTCAAAGAAAGACCTGCTACTAAGAAGAGAAAGAGATTTGGAGGCAATACAAATCCGGATGAGTTAGACAGATCATGAAATATTGCCCAGCTACGTCCCTTTGATTTTATTTTTCTTTGTAATCATATAAGTGTACATGTTCAATGAGAAATAAAGTCTTGGTTCCCTCAAAATCTTTCTAAAAAGTTTTTACCATCTTATTTCCGAATGATCATGTCACAGTCGAAAATCTCAGAATACTTGAGAGAATTTTATGCTCATGTTTGTTCTGGTTTAGATTTCTGATTCTAAAATTGATACGTTTGGGTATAAATCTAAATTTTCTAGTCTGTACTTTGGTTATTTGTCTGATTGCTGGATGCGGGCATTTTCCGAGTAGTGAATTGTTGGTACTAGAAGCCCGGCTTTGATTTCCGAGTTTAAATTGGTTTAGCAATTGAGCTCCGTTGCTCGGCAAAATTTTCGTGCTGAAAGTTGGCCGGCTCACGAAACGGATGAGACGGAAAGCCAGATAAACGATAAGTGCAGACAAAAAATACAAGTGCTTATGCAAACATTTCAGGTGTAAGCATGTGCGTGCGAGCCACGCAGTATCCTAGCGCGCGTTTTAAAATCCATATAGAACAAAAATATCATATAATTAGTCACTAAAAATAACAATTCAACCCTAATTAAAAGCAACACTTTAAGACAAAATACTACACAAAATTATCTGGTGTTTATACTTTCTAACAAAAGTCCACTTCTTTATGTGATTGATAATGCCTCGTCCCTACCAGGGAAATTGTAGTTCGATGAGAAACTTTTCAAATAAACCATCGAAACAGTTAGTAATTAGAATAATATTTTCTTTGTCTCAAATTAGTTGTCTGGAGGAAGTAGTAGTTCAAGTTAAAATATAAAAGCAAACAAAGATATTCCCTTCGATCCAAATTAATGGTTTAGATTTGTCTATATTTGAATATATCTAGAGAAATTTTAGTACTATAAATACGTCCAAATTTAGTCAAATCTGAGGAGGAAGCACATATTTTTATTGAAAGCTTTCTCTTAGTTTGCTCATCGAAAGTCAACTGTCTAACCGGATGTCGCCTAAGCCGTGAAGAATGCATTGTCCCGTAGCTACGAACAATATCTTTTATTAGGACACTACTGCAAGAATTTATTGAATCGACTTTATACTCTGGCTCCTGTACCGCATAGTCCTTATCTCAAAAAAAAAAAAAACTGCACATCTCCTTCTTCTTCACTCGTTTCTCTCAATCACCTAGCTCCTAGCTCCTCGCCTCCATCGCTTCACCCTCCACGGTCCCATTCAACTCTCAACAGTCGAGACGCCTCTATCTCTTCCCATCCTCTGCAGCCACCATGACCCGCCAGCTCCGACCAGTAGCACCGGCGCGACTCCGTCATCCACAAGCAGTGTGGCCGGGATGCCAGAGCCCAGGCGTGCGCGTTGCCTCAGCAATGCCCTCCTGTCTCCCGCATCCTCTTCCGCCGCCGAGGCGCCGACCAGCTGCAGCTTCCCCTGAGGCTCACGGTGACAGTTCCAACGTTCCTGATGTCCCAATTGCTGCAGCCAAGCGCGGCCCCGACCAGCGCCGCTGGTTCGCCTGGTCGCATTCTCCAGCGACCAATGGCTGATGACGGACACCTGCGGCCAGAACCCCTTCTCCACTCCTCTCCAGCCCGGTTCATTGTCTCCAAAGAAGGTAAATTCTCCAATTTTTTCTCTGTTTTATTTTTTTCTTGTTATAGGAGGATGGACATGATTCATGTTTGTACTGTAAGGGGATTAGTGGAGTTCCATGTATGTGATTTGAATCATGGATGCTTATATATTTGATTCATGGATGCTTGTATACGCAAATTGCGAGCCTAAAGTAAATGCCTGAACCCTACAATATCGCTATCAGTTACTTGTAAGTATGGACATCTAGATCAGACAATTAAGGGGTTGGAGAAGATGGTTAGCGATAATTATTCTCTTGATATAGTAAAGCACACCACACTCCAACATGTTTAGAAGTGAGTATTAGATGTGTTTAGTTTGTGCCGTTACAATACTGAACTAAAACATGTCTCTCATATTGTAAGAGACCACAACATGCTAACATGGTCTATTTAGCAGTTATTACTTTGAAGCGATCAATAAGACCAAATTTATCAGAACACTGTCAATTTGAATCATTTCCCAAAATGAAGAGCGGTCTGCAATCCTTGAGGATTCATTTCAACCAACCGGCTATCACAGAAGTTGATGTTTATCATGTCCTACTACGGTATGCAAACTTAATCTAATTGTGATTGTTGCATGTTCCTCGTCCTGGTTCAAGCTTTCTATGGTTGAGACTGGGTCAACTCAGCGAACATGTAGAATTTGGCATCCCTCTTATTCATCTCATTGATCTTTTACTTCAGAGTCCAGTATGTCAGTTTCACATTCCTATCGGTAGCAAAGAAATCATCAAAATCAAAGTAAAAATTGTGTATAAGTTAATTCATCGGCGGTACGTGTGGTGGCGAGGGTGCATCATAAGATGGGTGGCACTTGTTGGGCCCGCACCTTGTGGAAAATATAGAATCCCTAATATTTCGGTGTATTGATTTGACCAGGGGCGGACCTGGGCCCTGGGCAGCCCGGGCTACAGCACGGGTCGCGGCCCATGTAATATAGGTTGATCCCTTAGAAAATTCTGTGAAAGTTCAGGCTTGAGGCAGCACAGCCCGTGTCGTTGGGCCAGTACGACCGGGGCTAGCGCTTGGTTTCAGGAAAAAAAGGAGCGAACGAAGCGATTGGCAGGAGCTAGCTCGCATCACATCGATTCTTTCTTTTGGCTAGCGGAGAAAAAACCGCCTGTGATCTAAATTCCAAGCGACACCTCGACAGCTTGACCTCGACCAAATCGTGTCCAGTGTGCGGCGGCCGCTGCCCTATCGAGTTGATCGCGCCGCCGCGACGGCCGACGCCGACGAAGACTCGCCCGCTGTCGCCCGCACAAACAGACGCACTGCTCTCCTATCTCCGTCTCGATCCTGCCAGGCGCCAGCCAAGACATTGCCGCACTGTCGCCACACAAGGTTTGCAATCTAAGTTACTGTAACAGAAATTTAACTAGTTCAGTTATATCTAATTGATTGCCTGATCGGTGATTACTAATTTTACTTAGTCCGATTGCGTAGAAAATGAAGGGGACAAAGAGATTGAAGCCTTATTCATCAAGACCCGTATCATCTTATTTTCGATCGGTCTCACAAATTACCAATTCGAGTCAATCTTCTCATGCTCAAGAATCCGAGACAAATGTTGGTGGCAATGGGACGGTTCCTGAACAGGCAGTCCCTCCCCAACAGCAGCAAGTTAGTCCTCACATCATTGTGAATCCAGAACCAGAAGATGATAACAGCCATGACGAGAGTCCTAGTGTCGAGCTTAATCCAGATGACATTGTTGCGGATCCTGGTCTTCGGAAGCCGATTGAGGAGCTAGATGTAAACGTGAGAGATGCTGCGAGAAGAGAGTATTTGGTAATGGGTCCATGTCAACCAGTTGGTCATAAATTTCCTGCAAAATTAATTGCAAGCCAGATACGGAGATTTCAGGATAAATGGTTTAAAAGGTATGATTGGTTGGAATATAGTGTAGCTAAGGACGCAACATTTTGTTTTTACTGCTTTCTCTTCAAGCAACCACGAGCAGAAAATTTTGGTACAGAATCATTTACAAGGGTTGGTTTTAGTTATTGGAAGAATGGAATTGAAACTTGTGATCTTCATGTTGGTAAGGATATTAATAGTGCTCATAATAAAGCTAGGAGATATTGTGAGGCTTTTAGAAATCAGCGACAAGGTGTTGATTATGTGTTGGCAGCGGCCACCAAGAAGGATGAGGAAGAATATAAAGCTCGTATTACAATTATGATAGGCATTGCAAAGTTTTTACTATTGCAAGCTCTTGCTTTTCGTGGCCATGACGAGTCTTCGCGCTCAAATAATAGAGGGAATTTTCTTGAGATGTTGAAATGGTATAAAGGGAAAGATGAAAAGGCTGCAAAATTGCTTGATAGTTCTCCTCGAAACCATCAAATGACCTCACCAAAAATACAAAAACAGATTTGCAAAGCTTGTGCTCATGTTACAACCAAAGCTATTATTGATGACATTGGGGATAAAAAGTTTGTGGTACTTGATGAGGCACGAGATGCATCTATTAAGGAACAAATGGCCATGGTTTTGAGGTTAGCTTCTACAAAAATTATTTTTCTCCTATTTGAGTGATTCAGAATGTATGCTAACTAATGCCTTTTCGTTTCCTATGTAGGTATGTCGACAATAAGGGACATGTAGTAGAGAGGTTTGTTGGTGTGAAGCATGTTTCAGACACGACATCTGCTTCACTAAAGATAGCTTTGGATGGTATGTTAAAATCTCTTCGTTTATCCATCTCTAATGTGAGAGGTCAAGGTTATGATGGGGCATCAAATATGAGGGGCAATTCCATGGATTACAAAGACGCATATTAGATGAAAACCCATATGCCTTTTATATCCATTGTTTTGCCCATCAATTACAGCTAGTGGTTGTCTCTGTTGCCAAGTGTTGTTCCTCTGTCTTGGACTTCTTTAACTATGCTACCATGATTGTGAACACGGTTAATGCTTCTTGCCATAGAAAAGATAAATTGTTGCAAAGTCAGCATGATGAACTTGTGAACAAAATTGAGTCCGGTGATATCTTCACTGGAAGAGGAAAGAACCAGGAGACTAATCTTGCAAGACCAGGAGATACTCGTTGGGGCTCTCACCATAAAACCTTGTGTCGTCTTGTTCACATGTGGAAATCCGTCCTACATGTACTAGAGAATCTGAGTGATGATTCCACTAATGCAACACAAAAAACCACAGCTTCAGGTTTATTGGAACAAATGGAAAGCTTTGAGTTTGTATTTATTATGCATCTTATGATCAGAATTCTTGGCAAGACTAATGATCTATCAACGTGCTTGCAAAGGAAAGATCAAAACATTGTGCGTGCTGTAAGGCTGATTGGTACTACATTGAAGGAAGTTGAGAAAATAAGAAACTCCGGTTGGGATGAGATTTTGGAAGATACAATGGGCTTTTGTCTTGAACATAATATTGTTGTGCCTAATATGGAAGATAAAATACCGGCTAGAGGTCATTCAAGGGGTCGTGGCAGCCAGTTGGTAACTTATTATGACCATTTCCATCATGAAATATTCAATGTGGTACTTGATCAAATTATTGTTGAGTTCAATAACCGCTTTGCTGAACGGTCTACTCAGTTATTGAGGTGCATAGCTTGTCTTGATCCAAAGAACTCATTTTCTAATTTTGATATTGATAAGTTAATTGAACTTGCAAAAATGTATGTTGATGACTTCTCTCAATATGAGTGTATAGTCCTTCGAGACCAACTTGGCACATTTATTGTTGATGCGAGAGAAGATCCAGACTTTGTAGATTGTATTGATCTTGGGAAGCTTGCTGTTAAGATGGTTCAAACAGAGAGACACAAGATCTTTCCTTTGGTATATCGTCTTATTGAGTTAGCTTTGATTTTGCCGGTTGCAACGGCGACTGTGGAAAGAGCATTCTCGGCAATGAAAATAATCAAGACAGATTTGAGGAACAAGATGAATGATGATTGGATGAATCATAGTATGTTATGCTATATTGAGCGAGACATATTTGCAAGCATAGAAGATGATAAGATTTTGGAGTGTTTCCAAAGTATGAGGTCACGCAAGGGACAACTACCACATGTAGCTACCGGTAAGTTACTTTCTTATCAATACAACTATGTATTATATATTTATCCATACCATTTTCTGATTATTTTTCTTGTCTTTGTAGGATCTGGTTCTTCTTCTATGATCGATGAGGAAATGTTAGGCTAGGATGAGAGCAAAGCCTCATTGTTTAGGTATTAAAATTACATCTCAATTATGTGATTATTGCCACCGCACTTTATTGTGATTTTTTTTATTGTCATTTGGTTAAACGTTGAACTTATGTTTCATGTCAGAACTCTATCTATGCATATTTAGTGTGTTTTGGCTAATACATTGGGTTACTGAGAGAGGATTAGAAGGTAATATTTTTCTTAGTTTTTAGGAGCATTAGAAATTAGCCCCGGTCTCTCCTAAATCCTGGGTCCGCCACTGGATTTGACCCTCGTGGGGGTATATATAGAGTTACAAGGGGTAGGTAGACTTGGAGTACAAGATGAACTTAGAGTCCTAGTCTATCTCATATACGTATATGTATTTGTACTCTAACATCCCCCCTCAGTCGTAGCGGGAGTACAGCGGACGTTTGCGACTGGATTTGAAGTCTTGCGCTTCCGTCGTCTTCACCTCCTTGTCATCATCACCTGCGTGAACATGATCATGGCTGGCACCTAGGGGCGGTGACTGCGTCCCATTCTGGTGCCTCTCTTAGGGGGTTGGCGAGGAGCTGGGGCTCGATTCAATTTGATAGCAATGGAATAATTGAATCGACACACTGTGATCTCTTCATTAGTGGTGAATACCTGACGCTAGTCTGTTTCATAGGATGACACATAATTTCTAGTCAATGATGCAAAGGAGATTCAACAATTTTATAAGCACTACTGTGATAATTTAAGAAGAACCTCACAAAGAAGAAACTTGTAAGAAATAATATACTCATAATCAATTCTGTTTGTCATGCTGTGACGTTTATATCCTTTCACTTTCCATAAGAAGCATCCAATGGATATGGACACCGGTGTTTGTGTTTCATTTTCCCGGCCATTGATATCGGCAGAAGCAGCAACCAATTTTTTGCTGACTGTAGGGTGTAGGCTTGAAGTTGTCTCTTTAATATATCATCCCTATATTTGTGAATATTGTTCCCTCTCCAATTTCCTCATCAGTTCTTTAAGGCCGACATCTATGATACATTCTAGTTAGAATTTAGGGTCTCATCAATGACTTGAGTAATAGGCATTTTTGTTGATAATTACCGCTTACCGAAGCAGTGGGTGTTACTGCTGTCATAAATGTTGGAGATGGCATACCAAGACCTTCCTGTGAATATTCATCTCTATTACTTAAAAAACATGGATAGTCTGAAATATAAACATGAACATGGGGGGAGACTATATCAATTATAAAGTGTGAATAAAATCATTCATATTCGGTCATAAAAAAGATCCGATCAGATCTTTATGTTCTTTATTGTCTAATATCTATATTGCCTCTCACAATAAATAAAGGTTATTCAAGATAGTTTCTGAAGATATTTTTATCTGCTAGGATGGTTCACATTAGTTGAGCACTGTCCCTTTCCCATTGTGAACTGTTGTGATGTTCACTAACCAAATATTTTTAGGAATTAGGAAATTGCCTGGAAATCCAGGGTAGTGGCGACCACTAATAGCTATGTTGTCCTGAATCAGCCAGCTATAAAAACAGTATGATTCTCTTTCCTTCCCTTTTTTTCCCGGGTGTTCGCATCTACTGTAGATTTCCAAGGCCAAGCATTTATGCGAATTCACATCACTGGTTATGTTTCTAGCATGTATTACCTGTGTGTTTCAAGTTTCCATCATCTATGTAATCCATTTACTTTGCAAAATGATGGCTTCATAAAATTAATCTGTAACTAAATGGTGGCTTCCTAAACTTTAAAATAACTACATACCACTGCAGCGTGTAAGATTACACAGACCTAAATCCAGATTATTGATGAAACGGGATTTTTGTAGTTTCAGTTCTTGTAGGTGGTGGTATGAAGGTATGCAGTTAGTGCATTAGGCCATGTGCCATGGGAAAAAGCTCAAGGGTCCAAAGTCGAAACTGATATTCCATTGATAGTTTTTCAACGTGTAGGTAGGAGGATCAACTGATAACATTGATGAATCATGTGTGGTTTTTACTCCGCGTGCATTAGGATTATTAAGGGTACATTCTTTTATGAGGATCGCTCACCATAACATGATGTTGCATCTTAACATCTACCCATTGCGTTTGAGAAACTATTAGGTATAATTTAGGTCCACAGAGCAAGATAGTACCATTCCTTATCTTTAGGTCTGTATAGGAAAATCTATAGTACAAAACGCCATACCTGGCCGATCTGATGGGGATGCCTGATACTTCAAAATTTAGGTAGTAGCCTGCAGGCAATAAAGTTACTTGACACAATCCAATATAGGTGAAAGATTGATTCAAAGCGTAAGTTCAATGCTAACTGGTCACCGTTTTTACAGGATGGCGAGGGCGCTATAGGCAAGTGTCGGTTTTTCGGCTGTGATGGGGTGAAGGAGGAGCAGCAGCCGCCAACTCGACGGTTCAGTGCGTGGTAGCGAGGGTCGAGGGAGCAGTCTAGAGAGAGGAAAGTGCGGTGAAGGGATGCGGTGGCACTGCTTGGCGGGGAGGGATTCTTACAGGGACGCGGCTAGGGCGCCATCCAGGGACGCGGCAAAGGCGCTGCCTAGGGACTCGGCGAGGACTCCATCCAGGCACTTGGCGAGGGCTTCATTCATGGTCGTAGCGATGGCGCCATCCGAGGAGGTGACGGCGGTGACGAAAGGCTCACTTTTCTAACTTCCTCTATGGCATGATTCCGCGGGATGAGTACTCCGTCATTGTAAAATACTAAGTGCACACGAAGGAATGATTAGGCTAACTCCAGCCGTTAGATTGTCTCTAGTGGGCCTGATCGTGTGGTCTTTAGTTATTTCGTGTATATTGTAGGCTGCCTCTAGAAAAGTTTATGTTTGCTCTTTTATAAGTAGTAGAGATAGAGATTCCTGTCTCCTCTCCCCGGTTCCTCATATAAGCTAATCATTTTCCTACTGCCCTTTTGTCTCGTCGTGGACCTCCTGCCTTTCGTCATGTTCTTTCTACCTGTAATGTTATCGATGTCGATCTATTCTGCCACTCAGCCAGCTGACTTGGTTCCAGAGAGCATCGATTTGGCTCCCCTTCACCATGGTGGTTTTTTTTTTTGAAAAGTCAAATTTAAAGATTAAAAAAATCCCAAAAAATATCATGATATAGGTGATTATTTATAATACACGTATGCAAAAAATCATGTGAAAATACTTTGTATTTTGGTCTTAGAAAAAAAATTCAGATCTAGACGTGAACGGTGCAATTTTGAATGGCCTTCATTTTTCCAAAATTTGTTATATTTGTCCTTTTTGCTGCGCCCTAAATATAAATCTTTTTGCATTAAAAATTCGCAGATATGCACTACGTATTGTTAGCTACACAAATATTTTTTTCGGGAATATTTAAAGATTTTTTTAAAATTAAATAAAGTCCACCATGTAGGACCAGCTCCAAATCGATTATCTGATTGCTTTCATTGCTTTTTTAGCGAGCTCCTAAGGGCATCTCCACCGGGTCTACCCAACCCGTCCGAGCGTATTCGAACTCGTCTGCGCGGACAGGCGGGATGTGCGCGTCGCCCCAGTGGCACGACCCAACCGGACAAACGTTTGCGGATCGACCATCCGTGTACCAAATGTGGGAAACAATTGCGTCGGCTCGGACACGTGCGGACAGAATGCGTGTCCTACCCATTGGTGCCTCCGACCCACCCGTCGGCGACCGCAGCGTTGATTCAAACGCGCGCAGCGGCACCGGTTCAGACGCAACCACGACAGCGATTCAGAGTCGCTGGCAGAAGGCTGACCGGCAGCAGCCTGCGCCATCCATGGCTATGAGACGACACACTGACTGACTGGTGCCACGCTCTCCACCGCCGCTGCAGGCGTCGCCCGACGCCTAGCCTCTTGACTGGACACCTCAATGCCGTCTCTTCGGCCTCCGCGCTAGCCATGGCTGGTGGCGAAGGATCGAGAGGAGGGCGTGCCGGCCGTGGATGTCGAGGGAGGCGCGGAGGACACGGCCAAATCAGCGCGCCACCACGCTCTCCCTTATCGTCGTCGTCGCCCGACGAGGTCGAACCAGGCATCCAGTTCATCGTGGCCATCCACGTCGGCATGCCGAGTGACAGGCTGTTCCTGCCCCGCAGATTCATGACCCTGGTCGGTGACGAACCACCCCCACTTGTCATCCTGTGGGCGAACAATTTCAGGACCACCAGGTACCCGATCGATCTGCAGTTCGTCCACCTCGGCTAGTTGTACCTCGACAACGGCTGGGAGTGCTTCGTTCGCGCGCACCAGATCGAAGCGGCAACATCCTCGTCTTCAAGTACGATGGCTCGGCGTTAGCGTCTTCGACGACAACATGTGCCGGAGATGCTACCGTTCGACCTCTGACTCCGACTCCGACGAGTAGGCTAGGCGTGCGCGCGCCATGTACGATGTATCAATATAGACATTGGCCATTTGCAATGAAAATCTTTATTCAAGCCCTATAACATTTGTTACAAGCACACCACACACACATAAAACTACGCGTCGCCGTTGGGGCCCACTACAAGAAATGTGACAACTAGTGACCTTTTCTTAACGATCATAGATTTTTTGGTCATAAAATTATGACCATTGGGAACCAAATGGTCGTAGACGATTTGGGAGGGTCCAAACCTTGAAAAATAACGACCTTTCTTGTCAGTAAGGTCATAACTTGGTTAAACCAATAGGTCATAACATAGACATCACTAGTACATGACCTTAATTTTAGACGACTATGACGAAGTTAAATGGTAAATGGTCGTTAGTGCTAATAAATGATTTGTTGAAATGAGTAGACTGCCAACTAACCAGTTTCACCTACGTATCATGTCCACATCATGTCTTGGGTAATTATATTTTTAAACATCCCACGTGGATTGACAAACAGGCCCTACACGGGACGCATCAAAAGACACGCCCCCACCAGGACCTGCATGCGGGACCCACGAGATATGCCACCATGACCTACAGGCTCGTCGCTCGTCAGAAATAAATGATTTGTTGAAATGAGTA
Source organism: Avena sativa (assembly GCA_916181665.1). Classification (NCBI taxonomy): domain Eukaryota; kingdom Viridiplantae; phylum Streptophyta; class Magnoliopsida; order Poales; family Poaceae; genus Avena; species Avena sativa. Next base: position 580,712,893 of record OV702287.1, read on the forward strand.
GACTGCCAACTAACCAGTTTCACCTACGTATCATGTCCACATCATGTCTTGGGTAATTATATTTTTAAACATCCCACGTGGATTGACAAACAGGCCCTACACGGGACGCATCAAAAGACACGCCCCCACCAGGACCTGCATGCGGGACCCACGAGATATGCCACCATGACCTACAGGCTCGTCGCTCGTCAGAAATAAATGATTTGTTGAAATGAGTAGACTGCCAACTAACCAGTTTCACCTACGTATCATGTCCACATCATGTCTTGGGTAATTATATTTTTAAACATCCCACGTGGATTGACAAACAGGCCCTACACGGGACGCATCAAAAGACACGCCCCCACCAGGACCTGCATGCGGGACCCACGAGATATGCCACCATGACCTACAGGCTCGTCGCTCGTCAGAAATAACAACATCAAAAACAAGGGACAAGGAGAATTCGATCCCACGACCTCCCTAGCCTACTCCACGAAGCTAGCCATCACAACGCAGCTACATTTCGTGCACGATATGCACACGATTCCCATAAGACAATAGTCACGGTGGTGGGCTTGGGCGGACGTTGCGGCATTCGACCTAAGGCTGCTCTTGGGCTGGCCTTGGGCCGTCTTCAGCGTGCGAACGGGCAAGGTTTGCTGGGCTACTGGCAGGTTAGCCTGGCCGGCATCCCCCAATATTTTTTTCTCTTTAATACTTTTAATTCTTTTGTATCTTTTTATTCGTAACTATAAATTAAGTCAAATAAAATTCAGAGAACTTGTAAAATTTCAGAGAATATTTTAAAAACATTATGAACGTAATTTATAGGAAAACTATAAGGACATATTTTCTAGGGGATGGCCTGAAATACATGAAACCTCGAACATGATAGGTCATTTCTGTGAATTTTTTTTGAGATGCAATCAATATACCAAATTTGGTATTTTTCCTTGCAACTATGTCACATAATATGACACCACGCGAAGGATTTACCTTGTTCGGACCATTTTTGAATTTTTCATGTCCGTTTCCAAATTTCCCCATCTCAAACTATGGTCAAAACGGCTGGCATGAAAATAAGGGATGAGCCTCTCTAAAACTTACATTCGGAAAATAAAAATGCATTTTCTATGCGATGAAAAGGAAAACGTCCTACTTCAATATTTTTCGCCATCCCAAGATGCACATGAATGCATAATATGGGCACATTATCACAAATTATGTCGCGATTCTTACCATAACATTGGTCGTTTGAGCCGAAAGCCATGAAACCTCGAACAAGATAGGCCATTTCTGTGAAGGTTTTTTCGAGATGCAATTAATATACCAAGTTTGGTATTTTTTCTTGCAACTATACCACATGATATGACACCATGCGAAGGATTTAACTTGTTTGGACCGTTTTTAAATTTTTTATCCCTGTTTCAAACTATGGTCAAAACGGCGGGCATGAAGGTTCTTAGCTAGGGGATGAGCCTCGCAAAACTTTCATTGGATCTCTGTAGAAACATCATATTGTGAGTCTAAAAAAGATTTTTGCAAAAAATTATGAGCATTATATCATGTACCTGTAGTTCGAATCGGACCCAGTTTCAGCCGATTCGGCCGACATTTGTCTTTTTCGGGAGGGATGGATAGAAAGGTTTGAGATCCCCCGGTTCGTACATTGTCCATGTATATGGTCTAGTATTTTTGAAAAATATGGTGGTATCATTTTGAATGAGCACTTTGGTGGCTGCTTTACAAAACGCCCCATTTTTGGCATTCAGAAAATAAAAAATGCATTTTCTGTGTGATGAAAAGGAAAACTTCCTCGTTTAACATTGTTTGCCATCCCAAGATGCACATGAATGCACAATATGGGCACATTATCACAAACTATGTCGCGATTCTTACCATAACATTGGTCATTTGACCCGAAAGCCATGAAACCTCGAACAAGATAGGCCATTTCTTTGAAGGTTTTTTCGAGATGCAATTAATATACCAAGTTTGGTATTTTTTTCTTGCAACTATACCACGTGATATGACACCATGCGAAGGATTTACCTTGTTTGGACCGTTTTTTAATTTTTATCCCTGTTTCAAACTATGGTCAAAATAGCTGGCATGAAGGTTCTTAGCTAGGGGATGAGCCTCGCTAAACTTTCATTGGATCTCTGAAGAAACATCATATTGTGAGTCTAAAAAAGATTTTTGCAAAAAATCATGAGCATTATATCATGTACCTGTAGTTCGAATCGGACCCAGTTTCAGCCGATTCGGCCGACATTTGTCTTTTTTGCGGGGGATGGACGGAAAGGTTTGAGATCCCCCGATTCGGACATTGTCCATGTAATATGGTCTAGTATTTTTGAAAAATATGGTGGTATCATTTTGAATGAGCACTTTGGTGGCTGCTTCACAAAATGTCCCATTTTTGGCATTCGGAAAATGAAAGCATTTTCTGTGCGATGAAAAGGAAAACTTCCTCCTTCAACATTGTTCGCCATCCCAAGATGCACATGAATGCACAATATGGACACATTATCACAAACTATGTCGCGATTCTTACCATAACATTGGTCGTTTGACCCAAAAGCCATGAAACCTCGAACAAGATAGGCCATTTCTGTGAAGGTTTTTTCGAGATGCAATTAATATACCAAGTTTGGTATTTTTTTCTTGCAACTATACCACATGATATGACACCATGTGAAGGATTTACCTTGTTTGAACCGTTTTTTGAATTTTTTATCCCTATTTCAAACTATGGTCAAAACGGCGGGCATGAAGGTTCTTAGCTAGGGGATGAGCCTCGCTAAACATTCATTGGATCTCTGTAGAAACATCATATTGTGAGTTTAAAAATGATTTTTGCAAAAAATCATGAGCATTATATCATGTACCTGTAGTTCGAATCGGGCCTAGTTTCAACCGATTCGGCCGACATTTGTCTTTTTCGCGAGGGATGGACGAAAAGGTTTAAGATCCCCCGGTTCAGATATTATCCATGTAATATGGTCTAGTATTTTTGAAAAATATGTTGGTATCATTTTGAATGAGCACTTTGGTGGCTGCTTCACAAAACGCCCCATTTTTGGCATTCGAAAAATGAAAAATGCATTTTCTGTGCGATGAAAAGGAAAACTTCCTCCTTCAACATTGTTCGCCATCCCAAGATGGACATGAATGCACAATATGAGCACATTATCAAAAACTATGTCGCGATTCTTACCATAACATTGGTGGTTTGACCCAAAAGCCATGAAACCTCAAACAAGATAGGCCATTTCTGTGAAGGTTTTTTCGAGATGCAATTAATATACCAAGTTTGGTATTTTGGCTTGCACCCATACCACATGATATGAGACCATGCGAAGGATTTACCTTGTTTGGACCTTTTTGAATTTTTTATCCTTGTTTCAAACTATGGTCAAAACGGCGGGAATGAAGGTTCTTAGCTAGGCGATGAGCCTCGCTAAACTTTCATTGGATCTCTGAAGAAATATCATATTGTGAGTCTAAAAAAGATCTTTGCAAAAAATCATGAGCATTATATCATGTACCTGTAGTTCGAATCGGACCCAGTTTCAATCGATTCGACCGATATTTGTCTTTTTCGCGAAGGATGGACGGAAAGGTTTGAGATCCCCCGGTTCGGACATTGTCCACGTAATATGGTCTAGTGTTTTTGAAAAATATGGTGGTATCATTTTGAATGAGCACTTTGGTGGCTGCTTCACAAAACGTCCCATTTTGGCATTCGGAAAATGAAAAAAGCATTTTTTGTGCGATGAAAAGGAAAACTTCCTCCTTCAACATTGTTCGCCATCCCAAGATGCACATGAATGCACAATATAGGCACATTATCACAAACTAAGTCTCGATTCTTACCATAACATTGGTCGTTTGACCCGAAAGCCATGAAACCTCGAACAAGATAGGCCATTTCTGTGAAGGTTTTTTCGAGATGCAATTAATATACCAAGTTTGGTATTTTTTTCTTGCAACTATACCACATGATATGACACCATGTGAAGGACTTACCTTGTTTGGAATGTTTTGAATTTTTTATCCCTGTTTCAAACTATGGTCAAAACGACGGGCATGAAGGTTCTTAGCTAGGGGATGAGCCTCGCTAAACTTTCATTAGATCTCTGTAGAAACATCATATTGTGAGTCTAAAAAAGATTTTTGCAAAAAATCATGAGCATTATATCATGTACCTGTAGTTCGAATCGGACCCAGTTTCAGCTGATTCAGCCGACATTTGTCTTTTTCGCGGGGGATGGACGGAAAGGTTTGAGATCCCCCGGTTCGGACATTGTCCATGTAATATGGTCTAGTATTTTTGAAAAATATGGTTGTATCATTTTGAATGAGCACTTTGGTGGCTGCTTCACAAAACACCCCATTTTTGGCATGCGGAAAATGAAAGCATTTTCTGTGCGATGAAAAGGAAAACTTCCTCCTTCAACATTGTTCGCCATCCCAAGATGCACATGAATGCACAATATGGGCACATTATCACAAACTATGTCACGATTCTTACCATAACATTCGTCGTTTGACCCAAAAGCCATGAAACCTCGAACAAGATAGGCCATTTCTGTGAAGGTTTTTTCGAGATGCAATTAATATACCAAGTTTGGTATTTTTTCTTGCAACTATACCACATGATATGACACCATGTGAAGGATTTACCTTGTTTGAACCGTTTTTGAATTTTTTATCCCTGTTTCAAACTATGGTCAAAATAGCGGGCATGAAGGTTCTTAGCTAGGGGATGAGCCTCGCTAAACATTCATTGGATCTCTGTAGAAACATCATATTGTGAGTTTAAAAATGATTTTTTCAAAAAATCATGAGCATTATATCATGTACCTGTAGTTCGAATCGGGCCTAGTTTCAACCGATTCGGCCGACATTTGTCTTTTTCGCGAGGGATGGACGAAAAGGTTTAAGATCCCCCGGTTCAGATATTATCCATGTAATGTGGTCTAGTATTTTTGAAAAATATGTTGGTATCATTTTGAATGAGCACTTTGGTGGCTGCTTCACAAAACGCCCCATTTTTGGCATTCGAAAAATGAAAAATGCATTTTCTGTGCGATGAAAAGGAAAACTTCCTCCTTCAACATTGTTCGCCATCCCAAGATGGACATGAATGCACAATATGAGCACATTATCACAAACTATGTCGCGATTCTTACCATAACATTGGTGGTTTGACCCGAAAGCCATGAAACCTCAAACAAGATAGGCCATTTCTGTGAAGGTTTTTTCGAGATGCAATTAATATACCAAGTTTGGTATTTTAACTTGCACCCATACCACATGATATGAGACCATGCGAAGGATTTACCTTGTTTGGACCTTTTTGAATTTTTTATCCTTGTTTCAAACTATGGTCAAAACGGCGGGAATGAAGGTTCTTAGCTAGGCGATGAGCCTCGCTAAACTTTCATTGGATCTCTGAAGAAACATCATATTGTGAGTCTAAAAAAGATCTTTGCAAAAAATCATGAGCATTATATCATGTACCTGTAGTTCGAATCGGACCCAGTTTCAATCGATTCGGCCGATATTTGTCTTTTTCGCGAAGGATGGACGGAAAGGTTTGAGATCCCCCGGTTCGGACATTGGCCACGTAATATGGTCTAGTATTTTTGAAAAATATGGTGGTATCATTTTGAATGAGCACTTTGGTGGCTGCTTCACAAAACGTCCCATTTTGGCATTCGGAAAATGAAAAAAGCATTTTTTGTGCGATGAAAAGGAAAACTTCCTCCTTCAACATTGTTCGCCATCCCAAGATGCACATGAATGCACAATATAGGCACATTATCACAAACTATGTCGCGATTCTTACCATAACATTGGTCGTTTGACCCGAAAGCCATGAAACCTCGAACAAGATAGGCCATTTCTGTGAAGGTTTTTTCGAGATGCAATTAATATACCAAGTTTGGTTTTTTTTCTTGCAACTATACCACATGATATGACACCATGTGCAGGACTTACCTTGTTTGGAATGTTTTGAATTTTTTATCCCTGTTTCAAACTATGGTCAAAACGACGGGCATGAAGGTTCTTAGCTAGGGGATGAGCCTCGCTAAACTTTCATTGGATCTCTGTAGAAACATCATATTGTGAGTGTAAAAAAGATTTTTGCAAAAAATCATGAGCATTATATCATGTACCTGTAGTTCGAATCGGACCCAGTTTCAGCTGATTCGGCCGACATTTGTCTTTTTCGCGGGGGATGGACGGAAAGGTTTGAGATTCCCCGGTTCGGACATTGTCCATGTAATATGGTCTAGTATTTTTGAAAAATATGGTGGTATCATTTTGAATGAGCACTTTGGTGGCTGCTTCACAAAACACCCCATTTTTGGCATGCGGAAAATGAAAGCAATTTCTGTGCGATGAAAAGGAAAACTTCCTCCTTCAACATTGTTCGCCATCCCAAGATGCACATGAATGCACAATATGGGCACATTATCACAAACTATGTCACGATTCTTACCATAACATTCGTCGTTTGACCCAAAAGCCATGAAACCTCGAACAAGATAGGCCATTTCTGTGAAGGTTTTTTTGAGATGCAATTAATATACCAAGTTTGGTATTTTTTCTTGCAACTATACCACATGATATGACACCATGTGAAGGATTTACCTTGTTTGAACCGTTTTTGAATTTTTTATCCCTGTTTCAAACTATGGTCAAAATGGCGGGCATGAAGGTTCTTAGCTAGGGGATGAGCCTCGCTAAACATTCATTGGATCTTTGTAGAAACATCATATTGTGAGTTTAAAAATGATTTTTGCAAAAAATCATGAGCATTATATCATGTACCTGTAGTTCGAATCGGGCCCAGTTTCAACCTATTCGACCGACATTTGTCTTTTTCGCGAGGGATGGACGGAAAGGGTTAAGATCCCCCGGTTCAGATATTGTCCATGTAATATGGTCTAGTATTTTTGAAAAATATGTTGGTATCATTTTGAATGAGCACTTTGGTGGCTGCTTCACAAAACGTCCCATTTTTGGCATTCGAAAAATGAAAAATGCATTTTCTGTGCGATGAAAAAGAAAACTTCCTCCTTCAACATTGTTCGCCATCCCAAGATGGACATGAATGCACAATATGAGCACATTATCACAAACTATGTCGCGATTCTTACCATAACATTGGTGGTTTGACCCAAAAGCCATGAAACCTCAAACAAGATAGGCCATTTCTGTGAAGGTTTTTTCGAGATGCAATTAATATACCAAGTTTGGTATTTTAGCTTGCACCCATACCACATGATATGAGACCATGCGAAGGATTTACCTTGTTTGGACCGTTTTGAATTTTTTATCCTTGTTTCAAACTATGGTCAAAACGGCGGGAATGAAGGTTCTTAGCTAGGCGAAGAGCCTCGCTAAACTTTCATTGGATCTCTGAAGAAACATCATATTGTGAGTCTAAAAAAGATCTTTGCAAAAAATCATGAGCATTATATCATGTACCTGTAGTTCGAATCGGACCCAGTTTCAATCGATTCGGCCGATATTTGTCTTTTTCGCGACGGATGGACGGAAAGGTTTGAGATCCCCCGGTTCGGACATTGTCCACGTAATATGGTCTAGTATTTTTGAAAAATATGGTGGTATCATTTTGAATGAGCACTTTGGTGGCAGCTTCACAAAACGCCCCATTTTGGCATTCGGAAAATGAAAAAAGCATTTTTTGTGCGATGAAAAGGAAAACTTCCTCCTTCAACATTGTTCGCCATCCCAATATGCACATGAATGCACAATATGGGCACATTATCACAAACTATGTCGCGATTCTTACCATAACATTGGTCGTTTGACCCGAAAGCCATGAAACCTCGAACAAGATAGGCCATTTCTGTGAAGGTTTTTTCGAGATGCAATTAATATACCAAGTTTGGTTTTTTTTCTTGCAACTATACCACATGATATGACACCATGTGAAGGACTTACCTTGTTTGGAATGTTTTGAATTTTTTATCCCTGTTTCAAACTATGGTCAAAACGACGGGCATGAAGGTTCTTAGCTAGGGGATGAGCCTCGCTAAACTTTCATTGGATCTCTGTAGAAACATCATATTGTGAGTCTAAAAAAGATTTTTGCAAAAAATCATGAGCATTATATCATGTACCTGTAGTTCGAATCGGACCCAGTTTCAGCTGATTCGGCCGACATTTGTCTTTTTCGCAGGGGATGGACGGAAAGGTTTGAGATTCCCCGGTTCGGACATTGTCCATGTAATATGGTCTAGTATTTTTGAAAAATATGGTGGTATCATTTTGAATGAGCACTTTGGTGGCTGCTTCACAAAACACCCCATTTTTGGCAAGCGGAAAATGAAAGCAATTTCTGTGCGATGAAAAGGAAAACTTCCTCCTTCAACATTGTTCGCCATCCCAAGATGCACATGAATGCACAATATGGGCACATTATCACAAACTATGTCACGATTCTTACCATAACATTCGTCGTTTGACCCAAAAGCCATGAAACCTCGAACAAGATAGGCCATTTCTGTGAAGGTTTTTTTGAGATGCAATTAATATACCAAGTTTGGTATTTTTTCTTGCAACTAAACCACATGATATGACACCATGTGAAGGATTTACCTTGTTTGAACCATTTTTGAATTTTTTATCCCTGTTTCAAACTATGGTCAAAATGGCGGGCATGAAGGTTCTTAGCTAGGGGATGAGCCTCGCTAAACATTCATTGGATCTCTGTAGAAACATCATATTGTGAGTTTAAAAATGATTTTTGCAAAAAATCATGAGCATTATATCATGTACCTGTAGTTCGAATCGGGCCCAGTTTCAACCGATTCGACCGACATTTGTCTTTTTCGCGAGGGATGGACGGAAAGGTTTAAGATCCCCCGGTTCAGATATTGTCCATGTAATATGGTCTAGTATTTTTGAAAAATATGTTGGTATCATTTTGAATGAGCACTTTGGTGGCTGCTTCACAAAACGTCCCATTTTTGGCATTCGAAAAATGAAAAATGCATTTTCTGTGCGATGAAAAGGAAAACTTCCTCCTTCAACATTGTTCGCCATCCCAAGATGGACATGAATGCACAATATGAGCACATTATCACAAACTATGTCGCGATTCTTACCATAACATTGGTGGTTTGACCCAAAAGCCATGAAACCTCAAACAAGATAGGCCATTTCTGTGAAGGTTTTTTCGAGATGAAATTAATATACCAAGTTTGGTATTTTAGCTTGCACCCATACCACATGATATGAGACCATGCGAAGGATTTACCTTGTTTGGACCGTTTTGAATTTTTTATCCTTGTTTCAAACTATGGTCAAAACGGCGGGAATGAAGGTTCTTAGCTAGGCGATGAGCCTCGCTAAACTTTCATTGGATCTCTGAAGAAACATCATATTGTGAGTCTAAAAAAGATCTTTGCAAAAAATCATGAGCATTATATCATGTACCTGTAGTTCGAATCGGACCCAGTTTCAATCGATTCGGCCGATATTTGTCTTTTTCGCGACGGATGGACGGAAAGGTTTGAGATCCCCCGGTTCGGACATTGTCCACGTAATATGGTCTAGTATTTTTGAAAAATATGGTGGTATCATTTTGAATGAGCACTTTGGTGGCTGCTTCACAAAACGCCCCATTTTGGCATTCGGAAAATGAAAAAAGCATTTTTTGTGCGATGAAAAGGAAAACTTCCTCCTTCAACATTGTTCGCCATCCCAATATGCACATGAATGCACAATATGGGAACATTATCACAAACTATGTCGCGATTCTTACCATAACATTGGTCGTTTGACCCGAAAGCCATGATACCTCGAACAAGATAGACCATTTCTGTGAAGGTTTTTTCGAGATGCAATTAATATACCAAGTTTGGTTTTTTTTCTTGCAACTATACCACATGATATGACACCATGTGAAGGACTTACCTTGTTTGGAATGTTTTGAATTTTTTATCCCTGTTTCAAACTATGGTCAAAACGACGGGCATGAAGGTTCTTAGCTAGGGGATGAGCCTCGCTAAACTTTCATTGGATCTCTGTAGAAACATCATATTGTGAGTCTAAAAAAGATTTTTGCAAAAAATCATGAGCATTATATCATGTACCTGTAGTTCGAATCGGACCCAGTTTCAGCTGATTCGGCCGACATTTGTCTTTTTCGCGGGGGATGGACGGAAAGGTTTGAGATTCCTCGGTTCGGACACTGTCCATGTAATATGGTCTAGTATTTTTGAAAAATATGGTGGTATCATTTTGAATGAGCACTTTGGTGGCTGCTTCACAAAACACCCCATTTTTGGCATGCGGAAAATGAAAGCAATTTCTGTGCGATGAAAAGGAAAACTTCCTCCTTCAACATTGTTCGCCATCCCAAGATGCACATGAATGCACAATATGGGCACATTATTGTTGGAGATATGCCCAAGAGGCAATAATAAAGTGGTTATTATCATGTCTTCACACTTATGATAAATGTTTACATACCATGCTATAATTGTATTAACCGGAAACATTAATACTTGTGTGATTTGTAAACTAAAATAAGAGTCCCTAGTAAAGCCTCTTGTTAAACTAGCTTGTTGGTTAATATATGGTCATGGTTTCCTGATCATGAACATAGAGATGTTATTAACAACAGGATCATATCATTAGGAGAATGATGTGATGGACATACTCCTATAGATAAGCGTAGCATAAAGATCAAGTCATTTCAATAGTTCAATTGCTATATGCTTTCTGATACATAGTAACCTAATTCCTTCGACCATGAGATCGTGCATATCACCTTTACTGGATGGATGCTTTGATGTCATCAAACACCACACCGTAACAGGGTGGCTATAAAAGTGGCATTGAGTGTTCGGAAAGTATTGGTTGAAACACATGGATCAAGAATGGGATTTGTCCATCCATATGACGGATAGATATACTCTGGGCCCTCTCGGTGGAATGTCATCCAATTAGCTTGCAAGCATGTGACTTGGTCACAAGGGATCACATATCACGGGAACGAGAAAAGAGTACTTATTGGTAACGAGGTTGAACTAGGTATGCAGAGATACCGACGATCATAACCTCGGATAAGTAAACTATCGTGAGACAAAGGGAAATTGGTATCGTATGTAAGTGGTTCATTCGATCGCAAAGTAATCGTAGAAATATGTGGGAGCCATATGAATTTCCAGATTCCTCTATTGGTTATTGTTCGGAGAAGTGTCTCGATCATGTCCGCATAATTCACGAACCGTAGGGAGACACACTTAAGGATTCGACGTTGTTTGAGTAGTTATGGTATTATGAGAAAGAGACCGAATGTTGTTCGGAGTCTCGGATGGGATCCGGGATATCACGAGGTGATCCGGAATGGTCCGGAGAATAAGATTCATATAAGGAAAGTCCCGTTTCGGAGTTCGGGAATGATTCCGGTGTTTTCATCGGGGATATTCTAGAAGGTTCCGGATTGTCCGGCACTCCGGGGGGGAAGGGGTACATGAATGTGTCATTACATATTGGAATGATTGCATCATGTACTAAGTGTTCTTGCTGTCCCAAATATAGGATTAAATTGAATCCTAAAACAGAAAAGTCAAATGTCCAGTTTGAAAGTCAAACGGCTAAAACAAGAAACTGTGGGAAACAAGCAAGAGGAGTTGGAACCAACCTGGAGGAGGAGTTGGACTCCTCCAGGCCGGCGCCCAGCCCAAGGACGAGTTGGGGAGGGACTCCCTCCCTCCCCTGGCGCGCCAAGACCCCCCTCCCATAAAAGGAGGGGCAGGGCTCCTCCTACACACACAAGTTTCCTATCCTCTAAACTAAACCCTAGATCTAGACCCCGGTTTAGAGCTATTCGGTTTAGAGCCTTCTAATTGGTTTAGAGCCCTCTAATTGGTGTGTCTAATTACTAGACCACTAATAGCCTCTCTCATAAGCTCCACCATACTCGCACCGGCTTAAGGCGAAGCCCTGCGGGATTTCCCCTCTACTTCCGGTACCACGCCGTTGTGCTGCCGGAATCGCGAGGAGAGTGCTACAACCTCCGCTGCCTGCTGGAACAAGGGAGAGGAAGGTCTTCGTCGAGTACCGAACGTGTGACCGACTGCGGGAGCGCTGCTGGAACGTGGCGCTGGAAGGATCGTCTACACGATCTTGAGATCGGAAAGAGTACGACTACATCACCCACGAGAATCTGCTCTCGTTAACCGCTTTGGAATCTTCGAGGGTGAGTTCCTCTATCGACTCGTTGCTACAATCTAGTAGATAGATCTTGGCTTGTTTGTTTGTATGCGATAGAAAAAATTTGTTTTCCATGCTACGATCCCCTACAGTGGTATCAGAGCCGTGTCTATATGTAGATCTGTTGCACGAGTAGAACACAATGGTCATTGTGGGCGTTGATGCTTTTATTGTAGATTGCTTTTTGTGTACTTTGCATCTTGCGGTATGTTGGGATGAAGCGGCCCGGGCTAACCTTACATGACATCGTTCATGAGACTTGCTCCACGCTTGACATGCAACTTGTATTGCATAAGTGGCTTTGCGGGTGCCTGTTTCTCCTAGCATAGTTAAGATCCAATTTACAACGGGTGATTAACAATACTAGTATCAATGTTGTGGTTCATGTTCGTAAGTTAGAGCGACACTTATTAACAGCCCCAAACCACGTAAAACATGCAAAGAAAGTAGAGGCGTCTAACTTTGTTTTGCAGGGGTGTGCAGTGATGTGATATGGCCATGATTGTGATTATATTTGATGTATGCAATGTTCCTTATTGTAAGTTGGCAACCGGCAGGAGCCATATGGTTGTCTTTAATTTCTGTTAAGACCTGCGTGTCTATTCAAAATAGTTGTAATAGTTGAAGCTGGTGGACGACAACCATGGAGAAGCGTCATTGACCTTGATGCTATGCCGGTGATGATGGAGATCACATTCGTGCTTGAAGATGGAGATCGGAAGCACAAAGAAGAAAGGCCATATCATATCACATATTATGAATTGCATGTGATGTTAATCCTTTATGCATCTTGTATTGCTTAGTAGACGACGGTAGCATTATAAGATGATCCCTCAAGCACACAATTTCAAGTTCTTAAGTGTTCACCCTTAGTATGCACCGTTGCCAAAGCTTGCTGCTTCAAAGCACCACGTGATGATCGGGTGTCTTTGATTCCGCGGGTGAATACAACGTAAGCAAGCCAGATTTGCTTATGCGGTAGCTAAGGTTTGATCTTGACGAGCCTAGCATGTACAGACATGGCCTCAGGAACACGGATCACCGAAAGGTAAAGCATGAATCATATAGTAGATATGATGAACATGTCGATTGTTCGCCATTGAAACTATATCAACTCTCGTGATGATCGGTTTTGATGTGGTGGATTTGGTTCGTGTGATCACTAAAACAATGTGAGGGATATTGTTTTGAGTGGGAGTTCACCTAGATTAATTTAATTATTAATTAGAACTCAATTTATCATAAACTAAATCAAAGTGAATTTGCATAGTTGTTGTAGTCATTGGCATCCGTTTACCACCTTGCGCTTAGTTATAATTGAGATGATAGAACTATAGAATTCTGGTTAGATACTTTACGAACTGGTATCGTATTGTTTTAAGTGTTAATTTAAAGTTTAAAAGTCCTATTGCAAACTTTCAGTAAGTTCCGGTTACTCCATGAAGTTTAATAATTAGTATTAAATCAAGAGTAACAATTCCAAGTGTTAGTATATAAGTATCATGTTTGTATCCATGATTCTTGATATTCAAAGGATTCTCTTAATATCAAGGTTATCTAGGATCTGAAAGAGTTGTTTCAGAAACCATGATGTGTGGAAGATATTGTGATATCTGAAACGAAGTTTTGGTTGCAACATGATAGAGTATAATATGGCAAAAGTCATGTTCTCATATTTGATGAGAATTTGCAAAAAGGTTGGAGACACTTGTTGTCCTAATCCTCCAAAAGGTTTTGGTTAGCAACATTATACTCATAATTCATCGTTATAAGCTAAAAGTAGCTTGATCATGGACGATTCCATGATAAGGGTGAATATTTGATGTAGGTAAAATGTTTACTACACCAAGAGATTACTAAAGAAAGGAATTTGAAAGAACACCAAATATTTGATGATGGTGATCTACTTCAAAGTGCAAGTCCAAAGACATTGGTATTTAATTATACACGCTTTGGACTAGATGTCATATGTATGACTCCACTATTGATGTTGATAGATTCTTTCAAACTGAAAAGGAAATACTGAAAGAGAATCTCATAAATATATGGCAGAAAAGAAAAGACTAGAATCGTTCAGTTTAAGTATATAGATGATATACATGTTATGGCTATATTCTTTGCTTGTTAAACAATGTGGTTCTTAAGTATTTGATACTGAATTTGTTGGTGTGAATCGTCATACGAAACAACACAATTCATGAACTACAATGGCCTAAGTAACTAGCAAAAGAATATGTGATGATGTTCATCGAGAACAAAATAAAGGGTTATTATGTTGCTCGTTAAAACATCAAAGCTTGCCTTCAAGATTTGTTTTATCAGGTATTATGAGAACAAAAGGGTTGTTCAAATAATTGCCGTAATCCATAAAAGATGGATGATTCACAAATCTCGTTGGAGAAATCACATCCATAAAACTAGTGCTAAAATGTCGAAAGACAAATTGATTGAAAGATCACTTAAGAAGTGACATCGCTGTTTGAATTATATTGGAAAGATAACATGAAGAAACTCCATGTTGATGGAATTTTGGAGTCTTCTGATTTTTGATCATATGACGCTTGTGAAACTTTCCTAGAGATAATTAAAACTTCGTTCATAGGCCAAAAGGGAACGAATGACTAGCTTATTGGAACTTGTACATATTGTTGTACGAAGTCCGTTATGTGTAGTCAAGAGCGATGGATTTCAACTTCATATGCTTTCTCCGAAAATTTGAGTGAATATATGAATATTTACTTAATAAGGATGAAGTGTGAAATATTTGAAGAGTTCAAAGACTTTCAAGATGAAGTGCAAAATCATTGTAACAAGAATATAAACAGTTTATGATAAAGATCATAAAGGAAGATATTTGAGTTACAAGTTTAGCATAATACCTAAGATTTAAGGAATCGTTCCGTGGATTTGCATTTCCCGAAACACCATAAGTGTATGGAGCGTTCGAGATATGTAATTAAACCTTGTTTGACATGGTAAGATCGAAAGGTGTAATTCATAAAACTGCCATTGTATTTTAAAGATTAAAAGCTTTAGAGATTACCGTTTTTCCACTGAAAAGAGCTCCATCATAATCCGTTGAAATGACACCATATAAGGTTATGGTTTGGGATAAAACCCAAGTAGTCCTTTCTTAAACATTGGTATGCTATGCATAAGAAAGATGTGTGCAACCAAAGTCGGATGAACCTGTCTTTGTATAAACTGTTCCTCCATAAAACACCGGAGACAAAAGTGTTTGTTGCTTAGAACGTCAAGTTTCTTTGAGAAGAAATTTTTCATGAAAAGTTAAGTGGGAGGACAATAGAAACTTTGATAAGGTTAAAAGAACCTTAGCTATATGTGCAGAGTTGCGCAGCGCCGAAAAGTGTTCCGGAGACAGCAACAATGCTCATGGCTCACGTACCTCAAATGTTGTGGTCACAGAGATCTAAGTTCCTATTGAAACAAGTAGGTCGGATGAACAATCAAATACCAAGATTTGAGGGTTGAAACATTATTTGAGAATAATGAACCGACTACATGCAGAGAAGCGATGATGGGCCCTGACTCCGTAAAATGGCTTGAAGCCATAAAATCCGTGATAGTTCCATACACGAGAAATCAAGTTTTGAACTTGAAGGACCCTCGAGAAAGGTGTAAGACCTTACAGTTGTGTCTGGATCTATAAAGAAATAGACATGGATGTTTTACATCTATAAAATAGTCGACATGTTGGGAAAGAGTTCACAACAAGTTGTATATGACAAGATTTGATCTTTCATAGCGATTTTTAGTCTAGACGGATTAATGTAGCAACCAATACATATAATTTGTTATGTGGTAGTAGAATAAACAAAACAAGTTCTTCTAATAGAATGGTTACCTAGGACATGTGCATGACACGGTCCAAAGGGTTTTGTTAATTCAAAGGATGCTAAAAACATATGCAAACTTCAATGGTTGAAGTAAGCATAGCGGAGTTGGAATCTTCACTATGATGA
Source organism: Avena sativa (assembly GCA_916181665.1). Taxonomy (NCBI): domain Eukaryota; kingdom Viridiplantae; phylum Streptophyta; class Magnoliopsida; order Poales; family Poaceae; genus Avena; species Avena sativa. Next base: position 580,729,128 of record OV702287.1, read on the forward strand.
AACTGTTAAAAGAGTTTAATTTCATCGGAGACAATGAAGATGCTTGCATTTGCAAGAAATTAAGTGGGAGCGCTAAGACATATTTCTAATACATTATGTGGAGGACATATTGTTGATTAGAAAAGATGTATCTTTTATTAACACATATTAAAAATTTCATCCTGATGAAAGACTTAGGCAAAACCCAAATATTTGGCATCAATAGACGCTAATATGGTTGTGCCAGAAGTACATAGACAAGATATTGAATGAGTTCAATATAGAAACTACAAGAGAGGTTCTTGTTGCACAGAAAGGATTGAAAGAGTTCAATGTTGATGATATATTCAAGTGTATTAGCACTTGGTAAGTGAAACAAAGATTCAAGTATAGATTGATACTTGATGTATGAAATCACAAAGAGTATTTATATCAATCATACTGTGATATGTACAAATCCAGATATGTCCTATGCTCTAAATGTTGTGAGCATATACCAGAATGATTTGTAAGATGATCATTGGACAATAGTAAGGATATTCTTATGATCTTTTGGAAGAACTAAGAGTATATTATTTGTAGAAGTGACAAATAGATGGTTAGTTCATTGTAAAAGTACTACATTGATACTAGCTTTGTCACAAAGTACAAATTAAGTTTATCTCAAACTAAACTAAGGGTGGCACAATATAATGGAAAGTGAGTTCCATAATGGATTTGGATGAGTTCCAAAGTTAAGACATTGTGACAGATACTACAACAAAAGGCTAAGTATATGACTGCTATTATAGCAGCAAAAGAGGGCATTTGTGTCAAGTAGTTTGTTATCAAACTAGGTGTAGTTCACAGTGGGATAATACTATGAAGATATATTGTACGACAATATTATCAACATGTTTTAACCCCAAAGAGCTAAAGGTCACACCGAAAGACCAAATTTATGCAAAGCCATCTCATTAGAGAATGAGTGATGCGTAGAGACGCAAAGACATGCAATTACACACGGACCTGGAAGTGTCAGATCCGGAGATCAGTTGACCACTAGCAATCGTGTACATACAACACCGAAAAGTCATAGGTGTTGAATACACAAAGGTTCGAAACTAGATTATTGACTCTAGTGCAAGTGGGAGACTGTTGGAGATATGCCCAAGAGGCAATAATAAAGTGGTTATTATCATGTCTTCACACTTATGATAAATGTTTACATACCATGCTATAATTGTATTAACCGGAAACATTAATACTTGTGTGATTTGTAAACTAAAATAAGAGTCCCTAGTAAAGCCTCTTGTTAAACTAGCTTGTTGGTTAATATATGGTCATGGTTTCCTGATCATGAACATAGAGATGTTATTAACAACAGGATCATATCATTAGGAGAATGATGTGATGGACATACTCCTATAGATAAGCGTAGCATAAAGATCAAGTCATTTCAATAGTTCAATTGCTATATGCTTTCTGATACATAGTAACCTAATTCCTTCGACCATGAGATCGTGCATATCACCTTTACTGGATGGATGCTTTGATGTCATCAAACACCACACCGTAACAGGGTGGCTATAAAAGTGGCATTGAGTGTTCGGAAAGTATTGGTTGAAACACATGGATCAAGAATGGGATTTGTCCATCCATATGACGGATAGATATACTCTGGGCCCTCTCGGTGGAATGTCATCCAATTAGCTTGCAAGCATGTGACTTGGTCACAAGGGATCACATATCACGGGAACGAGAAAAGAGTACTTATTGGTAACGAGGTTGAACTAGGTATGCAGAGATACCGACGATCATAACCTCGGATAAGTAAACTATCGTGAGACAAAGGGAAATTGGTATCGTATGTAAGTGGTTCATTCGATCGCAAAGTAATCGTAGAAATATGTGGGAGCCATATGAATTTCCAGATTCCTCTATTGGTTATTGTTCGGAGAAGTGTCTCGATCATGTCCGCATAATTCACGAACCGTAGGGAGACACACTTAAGGATTCGACGTTGTTTGAGTAGTTATGGTATTATGAGAAAGAGACCGAATGTTGTTCGGAGTCTCGGATGGGATCCGGGATATCACGAGGTGATCCGGAATGGTCCGGAGAATAAGATTCATATAAGGAAAGTCCCGTTTCGGAGTTCGGGAATGATTCCGGTGTTTTCATCGGGGATATTCTAGAAGGTTCTGGATTGTCCGGCACTCCGGGGGGGAAGGGGTACATGAATGTGTCATTACATATTGGAATGATTGCATCATGTACTAAGTGTTCTTGCTGTCCCAAATATAGGATTAAATTGAATCCTAAAACAGAAAAGTCAAATGTCCAGTTTGAAAGTCAAACGGCTAAAACAAGAAACTGTGGGAAACAAGCAAGAGGAGTTGGAACCAACCTGGAGGAGGAGTTGGACTCCTCCAGGCCGGCGCCCAGCCCAAGGACGAGTTGGGGAGGGACTCCCTCCCTCCCCTGGCGCGCCAAGACCCCCCTCCCATAAAAGGAGGGGCAGGGCTCCTCCTACACACACAAGTTTCCTATCCTCTAAACTAAACCCTAGATCTAGACCCCGGTTTAGAGCTATTCGGTTTAGAGCCTTCTAATTGGTTTAGAGCCCTCTAATTGGTGTGTCTAATTACTAGACCACTAATAGCCTCTCTCATAAGCTCCACCATACTCGCACCGGCTTAAGGCGAAGCCCTGCGGGATTTCCCCTCTACTTCCGGTACCACGCCGTTGTGCTGCCGGAATCGCGAGGAGAGTGCTACAACCTCCGCTGCCTGCTGGAACAAGGGAGAGGAAGGTCTTCGTCGAGTACCGAACGTGTGACCGACTGCGGGAGCGCTGCTGGAACGTGGCGCTGGAAGGATCGTCTACACGATCTTGAGATCGGAAAGAGTACGACTACATCACCCACGAGAATCTGCTCTCGTTAACCGCTTTGGAATCTTCGAGGGTGAGTTCCTCTATCGACTCGTTGCTACAATCTAGTAGATAGATCTTGGCTTGTTTGTTTGTATGCGATAGAAAAATTTTGTTTTCCATGCTACGATCCCCTACAATTATCACAAACTATGTCACGATTCTTACCATAACATTCGTCGTTTGACCCAAAAGCCATGAAACCTCGAACAAGATAGGCCATTTCTGTGAAGGTTTTTTCGAGATGCAATTAATATACCAAGTTTGGTATTTTTTCTTGCAACTATACCACATGATATGACACCATGTGAAGGATTTACCTTGTTTGAACCGTTTTTGAATTTTTTATCCCTGTTTCAAACTATGGTCAAAATGGCGGGCATGAAGGTTCTTAGCTAGGGGATGAGCCTCGCTAAAATTTCATTGGATCTCTGTAGAAACATCATATTGTGAGTTTAAAAATGATTTTTTCAAAAAATCATGAGCATTATATCATGTACCTGTAGTTCGAATCGGGCCCAGTTTCAACCGATTCGGCCGACATTTGTCTTTTTCGCGAGGGATGGACGGAAAGGTTTAAGATTTCCCGGTTCAGATATTATCCATGTAATATGGTCTAGTATTTTTGAAAAATATGGTGGTATCATTTTGAATGAGCACTTTGGTGGCTGCTTCACAAAACGCCCCATTTTTGGCATTCGAAAAATGAAAAATGCATTTTCTGTGCGATGAAAAGGAAAACTTCCTCCTTCAACATTGTTCGCCATCTCAATATGGACATGAATACACAATATGAGCGCATTATCACAAACTATGTCGCGATTCTTACCATAACATTGGTGGTTTGACCCGAAAGCCATGAAACCTCAAACAAGATAGGCCATTTCTGTGAAGGTTTTTTCGAGATGCAATAAATATACCAAGTTTGGTATTTTAACTTGCACCTATACCACATGATATGAGACCATGCGAAGGATTTACCTTGTTTGGACCGTTTTTGAATTTTTTATCCCTGTTTCAAACTATGGTCAAAACGGCGGGATTGAAGGTTCTTAGCTAGGGGATGAGCCTCGCTAAACTTTCATTGGATCTCTGAAGAAACATCATATTGTGAGTCTAAAAAAGATTTTTGCAAAAAATCATGAGCATTATATCATGTACCTGTAGTTCGAATCGGACCCAGTTTCAATCGATTTGGCCGATATTTGTCTTTTTTGCGAGGGATGGACGAAAAGGTTTGAGATCCCCGGTTCGGACATTGTCCACGTAATATGGTCTAGTATTTTTTAAAAATATGGTGGTATCATTTTGAATAAGCACTTTGGTGGCTGCTTCACAAAATGCCCCATTTTTGGCATTCGGAAAATGAAAAATGCATTTTCTGTGCGATCAAAAGGAAAACTTCCTCCTTTAACATTGTTCGCCATCCCAAGATGCACATGAATGCACAATATGGGAACATTATCACAAACTATGTCGCAATTCTTACCATAACATTGGTCGTTTGACCCGAAAGCCATGATACCTCGAACAAGATAGGCCATTTCTATGAAGGTTTTTTCGAGATGCAATTAATATACCAAGTTTGGTATTTTTTCTTGCAACTATACCACATGATATGACACCATGTGAAGGATTTACCTTGTTTGGACCGTTTTTGAATTTTTTATTCTTGTTTCAAACTATGGTCAAAACGACGGGCATGAAGGTTCTTAGCTAGGGGATGAGCCTCGCTAAAGTTTCATTGGATCTCTGAAGAAACATCATATTGTGAGTCTAAAAAAGATCTTTGCAAAAAATCATGAGCATTATATCATGTACATGTAGTTCGAATCGGACCCAGTTTCAACCGATTCGGCCGACATTTGTCTTTTTCTCGAGGGATGGACAGAAAGGTTTGAGATCCTCGGTTCAGACACTGTCCATGTAATATGGTCTAGTATTTTTGAAAAATATGTTGGTATCATTTTGAATAAGCACTTTGGTGGCTGCTTCACAAAACGCCCCATTTTAGGCATTCAGAAAATAAAAAATGCATTTTATGTGCAATGAAAAGGAAAACTTCCTCCTTCAACATTGTTCGCCATCCCAAGATGCACATGAATGCACAATATGGGCACATTATCACAAACTATGTCACGATTCTTACCATAACATTGGTCGTTTGACCCGAAAGCCATGAAACCTCAAACAAGATAGGCCATTTCTGTGAAGGTTTTTTCGAGATGCAATTAATATACCAAGTTTGGTATTTTTTCTTGCAACTATACCACATGATATGACACCATGCGAAGGACTTACCCTTTTTGGACCGTTTTGAATTTTTTATCCCTGTTTCAAACTATGGTCAAAACGACGGGCATAAAGGTTCTTAGCTAGGGGATGAGCCTTGCTAAACTTTCATTGGATCTCTGTAGAAACATCACATTGTGAGTCTAAAAAAGATTTTTGCAAAAAATCATGATCATTGTATCATGTACCTGTAGTTCGAATCGGACCCAGTTTCAGCCGATTCGGCCGACATTTATCTTTTTCGCGGGGGATGGACGGAAAGGTTTGAGATCCCCCGGTTCGGACATTGTCCATATAATATGGTCTAGTATTTTTGAAAAATATGGTGGTATCATTTTGAATGAGCACTTTGGTGGCTGCTTCACAAAACACCCCATTTTTGGCATTCGGAAAATGAAAGCATTTTCTGTGCGATGAAAAGGAAAACTTCCTCCTTCAACATTGTTCGCCATCCCAAGATGCACATGAATGGACAATTTGGGCACATTATCACAAACTATATCTCGATTCTTACCATAACATTGGTCGTTTGACCCAAAAGCCATGAAACCTCGAACAAGATAGGCCATTTATGTGAAGGTTTTTTCGAGATGCAATTAATATACCAAGTTTGGTAATTTTTTCTTGCAACTATACCACATGATATGACACCATGTGAAGGATTTACCTTGTTTGAACCGTTTTTGAATTTTTTATCCCTGTTTCAAACTATGGTCAAAACGGCGGGCATGAAGGTTTTTAGCTAGGGGATGAGCCTCGCTAAACTTTCATTGGATCTCTATAGAAACATCATATGGTGAGTTTAAAAATGATTTTTTCAAAAAATCATGAGCATTATATCATGTACCTGTAGTTCGAATCGGGCCCAGTTTCAACCGATTCGGCCGACATTTGTCTTTTTCGCGAGGGATGGACGGAAAGGTTTAACATCCCCCAGTTCAGATATTATCCATGTAATATGGTCTAGTATTTTTGAAAAATATGGTGGTATCATTTTGAATGAGCACTTTGGTGGCTGCTTCACAAAACGCCCCATTTTTGGCATTCAAAAAATGAAAAATGCATTTTCTGTGCGATGAAAAGGAAAACTTCCTCTTTCAACATTGTTCGCCATCCCAAGATGCACATGAATGCACAATATGGGAACATTATCACAAACTATGTCGCGATTCTTACCATAACATTGGTCGTTTGACCCGAAAGCCATGAAACCTCGAACAAGATAGGCCATTTCCATGAAGGTTTTTCGAGATGCAATTAATATACCAAGTTTGGTATTTTTTCTTGCAACTATACCACATGATATGACACCATGTGAAGGATTTACCTTGTTTGGACCGTTTTTGAATTTTTTATTCTTGTTTCAAACTATGGTCAAAACGACGGGCATGAAGGTTCTTAGCTAGGGGATGAGCCTCGCTAAAGTTTCATTGGATCTCTGTAGAAACATCATATTGTGAGTCTAAAAAAAGATTTTTGCAAAAAATCATGAGCATTATATCATGTACATATAGTTCGAATCGGACCCAGTTTCAACCGATTCGGCCGACATTTGTCTTCTTCTCGAGGGATGGATAGAAAGGTTTGAGATCCCCGGTTCAGACACTGTCCATGTAATATGGTCTAGTATTTTTGAAAAATATGGTGGAATCATTTTGAATGTTTGGTGGCTGCTTCACAAAACGCCCCATTTTTGGCATTCAGAAAATAAAAAATGCATTTTATATGCAATGAAAAGGAAAACTTCCTCCTTCAACATTGTTCGCCATCCCAAGATGCACATAAATGCACAATATGGGCACATTATCACAAACTATGTCACGATTCTTACCATAACATTGGTCGTTTGACCCGAAAGCCATGAAACCTCGAACAAGATAGGCCATTTCTGCGAAGGTTTTTTCGAGATGCAATTAATATACCAAGTTTGGTATTTTTTCTTGCAACTATACCACATGATATGACACCATGTGAAGGACTTACCCTTTTTGGACCGTTTTGAATTTTTTATCCCTGTTTCAAACTATGGTCAAAACGACGGGCATAAAGGTTCTTAGCTAGGGGATGAGCCTCGCTAAACTTTTATTGGATCTCTGTAGAAACATCACATTGTGAGTCTAAAAAAGATTTTTGCAAAAAATCATGAGCATTATATCATGTACCTGTAGTTCGAATCGGACCCAATTTCAGCCGATTCGGCCGACATTTGTCTTTTTCGCGCGGGATGGACGGAAAGGTTTGAGATCCCCCGGTTCGGACATTGTCCATATAATATGGTCTAGTATTTTAGAAAAATATGGTGGTATCATTTTGAATGAGCACTTTGGTGGCTGCTTCACAAAACACCCCATTTTTGGCATTCGGAAAATGAAAAATGCATTTTCTGTGCGATGAAAAGGAAAACTTCCTCCTTCAATATTGTTCGCCATCTCAAGATGCACATGAATGGACAATATGGGCACATTATCACAAACTATGTCGCGATTCTTACCATAACATTGGTCGTTTGACCCAAAAGCCACGAAACCTCGAACAAGATAGGCCATTTATGTGAAGGTTTTTTCGAGATGCAATTAATATACCAAGTTTGGTAATTTTTTCTTGCAACTATACCACATGATATGACACCATGTGAAGGATTTACCTTGTTTGAACCGTCTTTGAATTTTTTATCCTTGTTTCAAACTATGGTCAAAACTGCGGGAATGAAGGTTCTTAGCTAGGGGATGAGCCTCGCTAAAATTTCATTGGATCTCTGTAGAAACATCATATTGTGAGTTTAAAAATGATTTTTTCAAAAAATCATGAGCATTATATCATGTACCTGTAGTTCGAATCGGGCCCAGTTTCAACCGATTCGGCCGATATTTGTCTTTTTCGCGAGGGATGGACGGAAAGGTTTAAGATCCCCGGTTCAGATATTATCCATGTAATATGGTCTAGTATTTTTTAAAAATATGGTGGTATTATTTTGAATGAGCACTTTGGTGGCTGCTTCACAAAACGCCCCATTTTTGGCATTCGAAAAATGAAAAATGCATTTTCTGTGCGATGAAAAGGAAAACTTCCTCCTTCAACATTTTTCGCCATCCCAATATGGACATGAATGCACAATATGAGTGCATTATCACAAACTATGTCGCGATTCTTACCATAACATTGGTGGTTTGACCCGAAAGCCATGAAACCTCAAACAAGATAGGCCATTTCTGTGAAGGTTTTTTCGAGATGCAATTAATATACCAAGTTTGGTATTTTAACTTGCACCTATACCACATGATATGAGACCATGCGAAGGATTTACCTTGTTTGGACCGTTTTTGAATTTTTTATCCCTGTTTCAAACTATGGTCAAAACGGCGGAAATGAAGGTTCTTAGCTAGGGGATGAGCCTCGCTAAACTTTCATTGGATCTCTGAAGAAACATCATATTGTGAGTCTAAAAAAGATTTTTGCAAAAAATCATGAGCATTATATCATGTACCTGTAGTTCGAATCGGACCCAGTTTCAGCTGATTCGGCCGACATTTGTCTTTTTCGCGGGGGATGGACGGAAAGGTTTGAGATCCCCCGGTTCAGACATTGTCCACGTAATATGGTCTAGTATTTTTGAAAAATATGGTGGTATCATTTTGAATGAGCACTTTGGTGGCTGCTTCACAAAACGCCCCATTTTTGGCATTCGGAAAATGAAAAATGCATTTTCTGTGCGATGAAAAGGAAAACTTCCTCCTTCAACATTGTTCGCCATCCCAAGATGCACATGAATGCACAATATGGGAACATTATCACAAACTATGTCGCGATTCTTACCATAACATTGGTCGTTTGACCCGAAAGCCATGAAACCTCGAACAAGATAGGCCATTCTCTGAAAGTTTTTTCGAGATGCAATTAATATACCAAGTTTGGTATTTTTCTTGCAACTATACCACATGATATGACACCATGTGAAGGATTTACCTTGTTTGGACCGTTTTTGAATTTTTTATCCTTGTTTCAAACTATGGTCAAAACGACGGGCATGAAGGTTCTGAGGTAGGGGATGAGCCTCGTTAAAGTTTCATTGGATCTCTGTAGAAACGTCATATTGTGAGTCTAAAAAAGATTTTGTGCAAAAAATCATGAGCATTATATCATGTACATGTAGTTCGAATCGGACCCAGTTTCAACCGATTCGGCCGACATTTGTCTTTTTCGCGAGGGATGGAAAGAAAGGTTTGAGATCCCCGGTTCAGACACTGTCCATGTAATATGGTCTAGTATTTTTGAAAAATATAGTGGTATCATTTTGAGTGTTTGGTGGCTGTTTCACAAAACGCCCCATTTTTGGCATTCAGAAAATAAAAAATGCATTTTATGTGGAATGAAAAGGAAAACTTCCTCCTTCAACATGGTTTTCCATCCCAAGATGCACATGAATGCACAATATGGGCACATTATCACAAACTATGTCACGATTCTTACCATAACATTGGTCGTTTGACCCGAAAGCCATGAAACCTCGAACAAGATAGGCCATTTCTGTGAAGGTTTTTCGAGATGCAATTAATATACCAAGTTTGGTATTTTAACTTGAGCCTATACCACATGATATGACACCATGCGAAGGATTTACCTTGTTTGGACCATTTTTGAATTTTTTATCCCTGTTTCAAACTATGGTCAAAACGGCGGGCATGAAGGTTCTTAGCTAGGGGATGAGCCTCGCTAAACTTTCATTGGATCTCTGAAGAAACATCATATTGTGAGTCTAAAAAAGATTTTTGCAAAAAATCATGAGCATTATATCATGTACCTGTAGTTCGAATCGGACCCACTTTCAACCGATTCGGCCGATATTTGTCTTTTTCGCGAGGGATGGACGGAAAGGTTTGAGATCTCCCGGTTCGGACATTGTCCATGTAATATGGTATAGTATTTTTGAAAAATATGGTGGTATCATTTTAAATGAGCACTTTGGTGGCTGCTTCACAAAACGCCCCATTTTTGGCATTCAGACAATGAAAAATGAATTTTCTATGCGATGAAAAGGAAAACTTCCTCCTTCAACATTGTTCATCATCCCAAGATGCACATGAATACACAATATGGGCATATTATCACAAACTATGTCGCGATTCTTACCATAACATTGGCCGTTTGACCCGAAAGCCATGAAACCTCGAACAAGATAGGCCATTTCTGTGAAGGTTTTTTCGAGATGTAATTAATATACCAAGTTTGGTATTTTTTTTACAACTATCCCACATGCTATGACACCATGCGAAGGATTTACCTTGTTTGGACCGTTTTGAATTTTGTATCCCCGTTTCAAACTATGGTTAAAACAGCGGGCATGAAGGTTTTTAGCTAGGGGATGAGCCTCGCTAAACTTTCATTGGATCTCTCAAGAAACATCGTATTGTGAGTATAAAAAAGATTTTTGCAAATTATCATGAGCATTATATCATGTACCTGTAGTTCGAATCGGACCCACTTTCAACAGATTCGGCCGACATTTGTCTTTTTCGCGAGGGATGGACGGAAAGGTTTGAGATCCCCCGGTTTGAACATTATCCATGTAATATGGTCTAGTATTTTTGAAAAATATGGTGGTATCATTTTGAATTAGCACTTTGGTGGCTCCTTCACAAAACGCCTCATTTTTGGCATTCGGAAAATGAAAAATGCATTTTCTGTGCGATGAAAAGGAAAACTTCCTCCTTCAACATTGTTCGTCATCCCAAGATGCACATAAATGCATAATATGGGTACATTATCACAAACTATGTCGCGATTCTTACCATAACATTGGTCGTTTGACCCGAAAGCCATGAAACCTCGAACAAGATAGGCCATTTCTGTGAAGGTTTTTTCGAGATGAAATTAATATACCAAGTTTGATATTTTCTCTTGCAACTATACCACATGATATGACGCCATGCGCAGGATTTACCTTGTTTGGACCGTTTTTGAGTTTTTTATCCCCGTTTTAAACTATGGTCAAAATGGCGGGAATGAAGGTTCTTAGCTAGGGGATGGGCCTCGCTAAACTTTCATTGGATCTCTGAAGAAACATCATATTGTGAGTCTAAAAAAGATTTTTTCAAAAAATCATGAGCATTATATCATGCACCTGTAGTTTGAATCGGACCCACTTTCAGCCGATTCGGCAAACATTTGTCTTTTTCGCGAGGGGTGGACGGAAAGGTTTGAGATCCTCCGGTTCGGATATTGTCCATGTAATATGGTCTAGTATTTTTTTTTAAATGGGGTGGTGCCATTTTAAAACTTTTATTTAGTCGTTGCTTCACAAAACACCCCAATTTTTGCACTCATAAATTGAAAAATGCCTTTTCTTCTGCCTTCCAATTAAAAGACGGAATATGCCTTCCCACGGATCGCCCTAACAAGCAGATCTCAGCCGTTTGTGTGACCACCATCCAACGCCCAAAGATTCATCTCCTGCCTCCAAACCGCGCGCCTCCCCCCACCGGGCCACCACACAGTTTGGACATGAAATGACGGAAAGGCCCTGGAGTTCTGAAACTGGACACAAAAGTGATTTAGGGTAGTTTCGTAAAAACGTCCACCCATCCAGATTGCGAGCGAAATCCTAACTTAACCCTTCACGCCCCTCTCGCCTTCTCTCCCCCAGCACGAACCTACCAGATCGTGATCCACCTCCTCTCTCCCCTCCACCGCCGCCACCTCGAACCCATCTAGATCCCCTTCTGCCGCTGCCACCTCGAACTCATCCAGATCCCCTTCTACCGCCGCCGCATCTACCCATCTCCCTCGCATCCTTGCCATCGTCCGCCGCTTTACTTGGCATCGACCGTCAACCCTGCGAGCTCCTCCTCCTCTCGCTCCACCGCCGCCAGGTACTATGCCCCCCACGCCGCTACCCCTAACCCTAAGCTGTTGCGCCGCATCCTCCCCATAGAATCCCCACGCCGCTGCAAGAGGAGATGGCGGCCGCATCCTCCTGGATCCATATCCTCCCCATATAACCCTAAGCGTGTCTCCCCACCATGCGCGTACGTGCCTCCCTACACCATAACCCGTCTCCCTCACTACGTCCCTCCCTCCACCCTATCTCCACACTATCGCTGGAGCACATCGATCAAGTTGGAAGGTGAGGCGATGGAGGCAGTGAGGTGAATTCAGACGAGGAACCGACGATGTTGTCCTGGAGCTCGGACCATGAATCTACCGCGGCGCTTGCAAGTCCAGCTGCCCTACGGCCTGGCGCGAGATCTCGATTTGGAGCCGATCTGCCGACCCCGACCGCTCTCTTCCCCTCATCCCCTACGCTGCGCTCCCCGACCTCTCCTGCCTCCCCGACCCAATTATTATTGGCCTCTTCAGAGTAAGTGCTCCCTCCGATGATCCTCTTTATCCTCGGTGCGTTTTATGTGGCTGATTTTAGTTCTCCAGTCGTGTAAAAAATAAGATAGAGCTCAAAGTCCCATAGAGATGTGCAATATAACCTAGGAGACAGTAAAACAATTACTTGTTATAGCTCAAGTCCTACAGATATGTATGAAAATCATCAGGTTAACCTGATACTTTGTGTTCCATTGGGTAATTGCTATGATACTGGTACACCACTATCCAATGGATTAACATGCAACCAGGTTGGATTTTTACTTCTAGTACGTAGGAAAATCATGAGATCAATTTCTTCGTCTATCTAGCTTTTGGTTCACAAATTATGGAATAGCTCATATTTGTTTGTTGTTATATATATACTGTTGTGTCTTCTTGTTTTCTATTTAGCTTATGTGTAAATCGTCTATCCTGGGAACTTGTGATTTACAGTCTTAAACTAGTGAACTTGTGATGTGCTGCATGTTAATTAGTACGGGTGTGCAGGAATAATCATCAATTACAGGTGTTGTCTGACGAATAAATGACTGCTCTCATTTTAACTAGGTCAAAATATTGCAAACAAGATGAACTTTGTAGTTTTGTTACTCTACTAAATATTTTGGATTGCTTGGTTTGTTTCCTACAGTATGCACGGATATATCTAAATATTTTTGATGACTTGGTTTGTTTCCTACATTATGCATGGGTATCTCAATAAGAAAAGAGTATTTATTTGAGTTGGTAGTCTGATCCAGGTTGCTTGTTTGCTGTCGGTGTAGGATGAGCTGCAGCGGACCTCAACATCAAAGAGCCCATGCGTCCTCACCATAGAAGCTTACCTTGGATTTACTCCATTCGAACCCTCTATTTTTCTCTTTATTGTTTGCAATTTTCTGTGGACTACTACTGTGATATGACTTGATCTTCTTGGCATAGCTACTTGTGTTAATTTGGCACTTTTTTGTTTATCTTGAGTACTAGACTGTGGCCTGTTCAAATAGACGAACCGAATGTATATCAATATTAACTGTCCACTTGTGGTTTTGTGTTGTTTAGTTGTGAAGGAGCTCCTGGACTAAGAGGAAGTCGATGAGAAGATGATCACATGGCGGCTGCTCTGCCAAGGCCAGGGAAAGAAATTTAAAGAAGCTCGTAGAACCAATCAGCAAAGAGCAGTGTTGCTCTAATGATACATTATTTAGATCATTTTGGTACTTCTGGAGTTGTTTGGAGGTTTGCTCCATTTTGTTTGGAGGTTTGCTCCATTTTGGTACTTTGGTGAACTGTGTTGGCCTAGTTATGTGTACTAGTTCTATAAACTAGTCATAAACCTGTGAGATGGATGTATGTATTTTCGTGAAACTATGAACCTATAATGATGTGCAAATATAAATTACTGCTATTAATATGTCCTGAGATTATTTACTGCTGATTTCATATGTGTTGTGCTGAGGAACATGCTGGAAAAAGGCCCAAACATTACTAGATCTAGTAAATGGGCTGTTAAAAGGCCTTGGCCCAATTGAATATCCAAAAAATAACATTAGAATTTCGAAATTTAAAATGATTTGTAATGTAACAGGGCCAATGGTTAAAAGTAAACGGAATGCTGAAAGGCCAATACCCAAAACGAAAATGGACCGTAAAAAGGTCATGTGCTAGAAAATAGAAAGCCTAAAACGGAACAAGTTCACTAAATAATGGGCTGGTTTTTTGGGCCTGGCCTCTCTATAGAACTGAATAGGACTGGGCTGAATTTGCTTCCACGTTGGATGCCACGTGGGATTGGCTTACATGGACAGGCCAGATTGCTCATGACCAAAATTTTGGTCATAGACTCTATGACCATCTGTTTTGATCATAGTTGTCTATGACCAATTTAAAAAAAGGTCATTAGTTGTCTATAGTGACCCTCGGTATATGACCTACTGATTTTGGTCATAGAAAGGTCATAGATGAATTACTATGACCTTTTAATGACCAATATTTGGGGTCACTAGTTAGCACAATCCTTGTAGTGGCCCGGGGCTACGATGGGTCAGATACACCATTCGTCATTGAGAGACACGATGATCGCCTGCTGCATCTGCACCTCCTCTTCGACTCGGTCGAGGCGGGCACGTAGGGAAGCGTCGTCAGGATTGGCCCGCACCGCTTCTCGGAGGTCTCCACGCACCAATGCGAGCTGGTCCCATCGCCGGTTACTCTGGAAGGAAGACGCATTCCACCACCTCCATCATAAAAGGCTCGCCGGTGGTCACATGGCGATTGTAGAAAGGGCGACGCGGCCCGGGGCGCAGAGCGTAAATCTGAGGGTAGCCCAGAATCGGAGACTTCGGCGGGTTCGACCACCACGAGAGCGGAGGGCGCTCGGGCACCTCTTCTCTGCCGGCTTCGGGGTTGCCACGAAGCTCGTCGGGACGACGATGGCGGTTAAGCCATGGTGTGGTTTTGTGCTTGGGTGACTTGGGAATGGTCGAAGATATCTCGGTGCCCTCCCCTTTTTATGGCGGCGCCTGGACGCGGCGGGAGACGCCTAGAATTCTCAGGAAAGAACGGCGGGGGATGACGTGACAGCGGGAAGACACTGGAATTTACGCCGGTGTTGGTGATGGCCAAGCGCGGACAAATGGGTCGCACCTCTAGGCGCGGTCGGCCGGACATGCCGGATCCCGACC
Organism: Avena sativa; assembly: GCA_916181665.1. Taxonomy (NCBI): domain Eukaryota; kingdom Viridiplantae; phylum Streptophyta; class Magnoliopsida; order Poales; family Poaceae; genus Avena; species Avena sativa. The sequence continues at coordinate 580,744,346 of OV702287.1, forward strand.
CAAAAGCCACCGCGAACACCCCTAAACGGACAGAAATAGACCGTTTAGGTCGGCCGGATGGGTCGATCCCGTGGAGATGCCCTAATTTCCATGCCTTTACTCACCTTGATTTTTTCTTACCCGGAGAAGGACACGGAGGCAGAAAGAATCTCTGCCAAACAAATGAATTGCACTTTGCTGATATACTTTCTATTCAGCTTTGCCTTTTGTTCCAGCGCAGCATCTTCAATAAAAGCTTCGTGCTATGATCTGTCTAGAGCGCTGTATCCAGTTTTGCAGCGTGACACTGGTTGCAGCATCACCGGAGGCTGTAAAATAACGCTGGTGAAAGACAGTAGTTTTTCGGATGGTGTATAACAGAGCGGCACAAATATAATTTCTCTAAATATGTCTACAGAACGAAGTCAAACACATCTGAATAAATAAAAAATAAATAAGATAAAATCACACAAATAAAATACTTTATGTGTTCAGCTAGCTAGCTACATGCAACTGAATCGGAGATGTTCAGCTAGCGCTACATGTGCGCGTCGAGAGGGAAGGGAGCAGCAGCAGGGGCTAGCACGGCCAGCTGCGAGGCGGAGCTCGAGCTCGCGGCAGGCTTCGCGATTCCGGCCGGATCCCTGCGACGTGTGAAACTTCTAGATGACGGTTGGGCTCTCGCCGTGGACTCGATTTTCTGGCGCGCAATAGCCGGTGTGCTAGATTTGCAGTATAGGATACCCCAATTTGCCGCACATTGGAATTTTTTTTGGGCGCGAGGTATTTTACAGGGTCTGTTTTTTTTTTTTTTTTTGCCTCCGCTTGCTAAATTGACGGTTTTTTTAGCACGGACGCGTTTTAGCAAGTTTGTTGGAGATGCTCTTATCCATTTCTTTCTTGTTGACATGCCTCAAGCAAGACATCACACGATTTTTACTTGCTTGGTTCAATGTACAAGAAAAAGTTGTGACTACCGGTGTTGTTAGTGTAGCTCAGTAAACATTGTTGGTTTCTCAAATTTCCCCCTCCACAACTAAACTAATCTTACTTGGAAAGGGTCACTGTTTGTCTTAAAGGATACAACATTGACTATGTCGTCGTGAGCCAAAGAAAATTTGGTGCACATGCGCAACATTGATCCTGGTTATAAAAAAAATCAAAAATCATATTATTATGTTTCAGAAAAATTGGAAAACAAATCCAGGATGTAGCCAATGATTTATCCTACAAACATGCAAAATAGCAATTTAAAATACTTTGTATTATGTGCTATACAAAAATAACAAATGTGTGGATCTAACTATAATAGTTTTACATATCAAAATTTTATTAGCTTTTTTCATTTTTTTGTGTAGCCCACAATATAAAGAATTTCGGGTCGCGATTTTTCATGCTTATATGATACAACATTGAATATGAGTAGAACTAATTTTCAGATTTTTTTGGAAGTTATAAATATGGTTTTTAAATTTTTTAAACGAAGGGAGCACTAGAACTCGTGAGCCAAAAACACTTTCCGTCAACTTCCCTTTTATACTATTTCCCCTCCTTATATATGGATGATAGATAAGTATTTTGCGAAGAATACCTAATGAAGATCCAGGGATGTCCCTTTTCTCCTCAAACTTCCAGATTTAAATCCCTCTAAGAATAGTATATCCCGGTAGAAAAGAACAAATTCTACCTCTTCCCCCTTTTAACCTTTTTCTAGAGATCCAGAACGCCTAACAAATAGTAGAGCGTTTGTCGAATAAAGGCGTTGATGGAAGGTGCATGGAGTCGTGTGTCCGGCTGATCTCCTTGGATCTGGTCATTTTTCATGTTGGTTGGAGTAATTTCAGATCAGTCTCTTCCAATCTACGGATGTCATCAATGGCGATGGTTGATGCTCTATTGCGCTGGTTCTTTGGAGCCTTAGCACGACGACTTTCTGTCTGTCTACTACAACAAGCTCTACTACGGCAAGCATTGCCCGACTCCAGTGATGGAGGGGCGAGGACGACGACGCGCCTTCAGCTCGTGCTAGTGTTTGTAGTCGCTAGGTGATCTATCGACCTATTTGTAATTTTATTACTTTTAGGCCTCTTTGTATTGGTGTGTTGATGATAATTAATAGATCAGTGGAATTTCACAAATAAAATAAAATAATAAAGGTTGTTGTATGTATACTCAGTTTTTTTGGGAGTTGTGTGTACGCTGTTGCATCATCTGCACTTTATCTCGTTGCCTAACTTTAACTCTCGCAATTTATGGTTCATAGGTTCTTTGATGTGATGTTTTCATGCCATGGACATGAAATTAAGGTTCAATATTCCTTGTAGGACCTATGCAAAAGATATGAGTAACATTTGTTTGGCCGAACCAACGACTCCTCCGTGCTATCTGTACAATATTTAATGGGTCTAGAATTTTGATGAAGTATGCTCCACCCATACCGAGGCATGGTTATTTGTTCACAGGTACCTCGAGAATCCATATTTTGTCGGTTTTTCCTATCTTTTCTTTGTCAAGATGGACGGGCGTGACAACGTAGCTTTTTATGGTCTAGTACCCATTTATAATGTATATGTAATACTTTATATGCAGGTTTCTACATCTCCATCTCCATCTCCATCTCCACTATCTCCATCTCCACTACTTATAAAAGCACAAAGTATGGCAGGAACATTCAATCTCATCCGTTGATCACTTGATATCTAAAGGTCAATATCGCTCCAATGACGTTGCAATTTACAAGACGTTACTCTTCCTGAGCACCAAATCCGGGATTTACACCTTCCCCGCACGGTTCTTCCGGCACCGCATGTAAACGACCCACCCAGATCGCCAAGAAAAAGACCGCATATTTCCGTTCCCTCGCTACAGCCCTGAGGCCCCGATGCGGTCCTGTGCAACCCAGCATCACACCCTTGATAAACCTCATCTTCCGGCGAACTGGCGTTGTGCCAGCAATCTCTTTGCCGGCGCTGGCATCCCATCCTCTGATCGTGGACCTGCACCATCGTTCGGTGGCGAAGACTCCTTTTCCTGGTGGAACAACACACCGCCAGCAGCCTCTCTATCTGTGCCGGCGTACCCACGCGGAACCTCCTCTCACCGGTGAACAGGCGGTCCGTCGTGCCAGGCCACATGGCAGCTGCTCCCCGTCGGCCGCTGCCGCACCAGGAGACGCCGCCTCTTCCTGTGGTGATGATAAGCCTTCTGAATCTTTGTTTGATACATATACTGAGGATTGGGATTAGTCCTGAGATCGCTGCAGTAACTTTGTCCGTTTCTCCCGGTCAGTTGGCGTGGACATCCGGGCAGCCGCCGTCCTCCAGTATTCTGTCATCGCTAAGTGCACGACCTGACATTTAAGGAACCAGGTCATTTTGGATGGTGAAGAATCAGTAATCTAGGTTTTTCTCCGCAAATACAACTGAGAAAGATTGATAGTTCTTAATGAATATAGTTCTTTTTGTTTCCTTCCTATTAGAATTTAGAAGTCACATGTGTTGCGATTCCACTTTTTACAGAAAAGTGATAGCTACAGTGATGTTGAGGTTAATATTATCAATTTGGAGCAGCAAGGTATACGATCTTTGTTGATAGCAACCAGGTATTTTATAGCTCCACTGGATTGTGTGAAGAATAGCATCACGAACCCACTACTAAATACTAGCAAGCTTGTTTAGAAAGGTTTTTTTTTATTCAGAATTTTCTAATTTATTGCTTGCCACTTTTGTTTAGTTCTCCCGACTTGTGCCAAAATTTCAAAATAAGGATCTATTATCTTGATCTGCTTTTCTATGTGCAAATTATAGAAAAGAGCATACTAAACAAATGGGGCATATATCAAAAGGTTAGTACCTTAATCTTCAACCCAGATACATGGATGATATTTTCTCGGGTTAAGCCGAGTACGACAAAATCATCAAGTATGTGTCAGCAGCTACACCCCTTGAACATTGTACAATAAGAAGATCGGGTCAATTTTAGTACCCCTCTGTACGGAAATAACTGATTTGGATCTGTCTAGATTCACATGTATCTACATAATAAAACAGCTAGATACATGTAAATCTAGATAATTCCAAATCACTTATTTTCAGACGGAGGGAGTAAGAAACATACATGTAGATCGCATTGCAGACATATAGGTTTATAATGAATAGTGACACCATCATATGCAATCTTGTTTGTTACCTACATTGTTTTCTCTTTTTTTTGGGTGATTCTGCAATTGAATATGTGTTCATGGTTCTGAATCGAATTAGATCTGGATTATTCAATTGGTCTTATTTGTTATCAAATTTAAGAGACCTGGTATACTTATGGCTTGCATGTGATGTCGAGTCAGCTACATCTTTGTCCTGCCATATTTTCGGAGTTCAATTTTCTGTTTCGGAAAAATAGCATCTAATTTATGTTTACTTACAAATAAATTCTCACATTAAATATGGATTATTGCTATCAGAGAAAGTTTTGTTTCCATCCTTTGTCTTGAAAGGGCAGAGGTTCATGCACGTGTAAGTTTCGCGAATGTTTTTACACAGATTGGAGTAAGCACACCAAAGTTAAATTGGGATAGATTCCCCTCCCCTTCCACCTGATGTGTGTATGATCATGTAAGTTCTATAGTTCTTTCCTTCTATCTGTTATGTGGTGTTCATCTTTTTCTTGTATTTTAGATTAATTGTGAGAAGAGAGCTTGCACAATGCAAAGTGCTATTTTGTTTTTATGAATCAAATATACATGTTTTCATTTTCAGGAATGCACTTCGGCATTACATCATCTCCACCATGGCTAAAATGTTAGTTATTCATTCTTCGTCGAATAATATTCTTGGAGATGTATCATCTATCGGCGAGGGCTACTTCTCAGCTTCTCATGCACGCCAAGATCTTCGATGTTGACCAATCAGTTTGGCAAGACAATGAAACTATTAATTTTGTTCATTCTTCTTCTGAAGATCTATCTATGTAGAGAAACATTTTATAACTTTCTTGTGGACAAATATATATCATCTCGGTGTGTTGCATCAAAACTTTGGGACGCGAATTTACCTTTTCCCCATTGTGCTACAAACATGCAGTGAAAAAAAAAGAAAGATAAAACCACACTGTTTTAATTGTGAAGTTTCTGCCTAGATGTGCGTGCACGTGCAAACTTACTAGTGCTTATGAAATCTCAGCTCTCAAGTGCACATGTTGTCAATATACAGAAGAGATGGATCAGACCTTCACTAATTGGTATTGATCTAGTAATAATTTATTCTTTTTACATGTTCATAGTTCTTTACAAAGTATTAATGTTTGTGGAACTTATTGGGTATTACTCTACCATACAAAATTATTGTTATATCTAGCAAAATTTTGGACATGTATAAGTCAGCCCCCTCCTTTATCTTTTCAGCGTCCACCACTGGTGACCACGGCTGTACGCGATTACATGTTGTGTGACCTGTTTGCTTGGTTTTTAAATTGTGTGACTTAAGTGTACATACGACAAGTTCAGTGACTCACGGTACAATTATCTACTCGTAGTGGAAGTGTATGGATGACAATTTTCACCGTCGGTCCATCGATTGAGGCAACCACGCCAGGATCCGGAAATTACTGCGTGTCGCTATCAAACTTTGAACCACACCGTGCATGGTTCACTGTCCACGGTATCGATCGACTCAGAATGCTGGACTATACGTGCGTGCAAAGTACTGCCTCTATTCCAAAATATAATACTCACTCCGATCCCAATTAATTGCTCAGATTTGTATAGATTCAAATGTATCTAGACTTATTTTAGGCTAGATACATCTGAATTTAGACAAAACCAAGTCGACTTGTTAGTGTTTGTAGGCGTCCCTAGGTGGTCGGTGGACTTATTTGTAATTTTTAATTACTTTTAGGTTTTTTTGTACTACTATTGATGATTATTAATAAATCGGTGAAATTTTGAAAAAACACTAATTTGGATCGGAATAGGAGTATGTTTTAGTAGTTTTTTTTAAACATATGTATCTAGGCATATTTTACCGCGTAGATTCGGCTAAAACATGTTATATATTTTTTAACGGAGGGAGTAGCTAGATATGGTGACGATAGACGTGATAACTTTTTTATTGTCCGACAAGTGAGATCGAGATGGCTAGGTCTAGGTAATTAGGTGTGGATGGCCTAATATACTCTTTAGAAAACGTTTCGGGAAGATATGAACCGGTATCGTGGAGGAGAGAGGCGCTCCAGAGACGGCGACAAAAACCCATCTAGGATTCCTTCCCTCGGCCGGCGACGACATCGGTCCGCCCCATCTTCGGTGGCCTTAGGGCCTTGGAGACATGCCGGACCATGGCCTCTCGCCGGCGGGAGGTCTTAATTGTTTTATTTAGACTGTTTTCAGTGTCTTCTTCAGGATGTTGAGGCGACGGCTACGCCCTGAAGTCAGAATAAAGTCCTCTCCGTCCTATCCTCGCTCTGGTGGTGCGTCTAGCATCGGCGGAGGAAGTGTGGAGTCATGTGTCCGATGGATCTCTTCGGATCCGGTCATTTTTCGCTTTCATTGGTGTGTTTTGAGGTCAGTCTCTTCCGATCTATGTTGGTCATCTTCGGCGATGATTGCTGCTCTGATGCGCTGGTCCTTTGGGGCCTTAGCACGACGACTTCCCGTCCGTCTACTATAACAAGTTCTACTACGACAAGCTTTGCCCGGCTCCGGTGATGGAGGGGCGAGGACGGCGGCCCGGCTCGTGTCCGTGTTTGTAGTCGTCGCTAGGTGGTCCAATGACCTATTTGTAATTTCTATTACTTCTAGGACTCTTTGTACCGCTGTTGATGATTATTAATAGATCAGTGGAATTTCGCAAAAAAAAAGGTGTGGATGGCCTAGACGCATCTTGATTATGCAGAGACTGTGTGTAAAACATAACTGTTGGTAATAAAGCGCACATTTTTTTTAGAAAAAGGTAGATGGCCTAAGTGACGCTAGCAACATAGAAGGATTTTTAGAAAAAACGGTTTTACTAGCTGTTGAGAATTGACTTTAGAGAAAATCTTGTTTCGTCCGCCAAGTCTCGGAGAAAAATTATTTCGGCTCAGCCATCATACGGTCCTGGTAGGTCACTGCACAACCACCACGAAGCTCTCTCGTCTCACTCGCTGTGTACGTGCTTCTCTCCGAAGTCGCCGTGATCTCTTCGCATCATTTTTTCCGAATCTTTCTAAATCTTCATTCAAATCTGTAGTTTGGGCGAGAATCACTCACATCTTCACCTGCCATAAGCAGAATCTTGTGGTATAGTCCAACTGTGATAGATCGAACTTCAATGACGACATTTCGCAAACTCTAGATTAGAAACCTAGGGCTTTGATACCGCTTGTTAGAATCGCGACAAGAAAATAACGAAAAACGAAAACAAGATCATAGCAAGGGGACACAAATTTAACATGGAAAAAACACTCCAACAAAGAGAGCAAAAAACTACGGGCGCCAACCAGCGAAACTTCACTATAACAGGAAGTATTTACATAAGACCGAGGATTTCATAGATGCAACTCCTCCCAGTCGGCGGCTTACAAGAGGTATATTACAGTGGAAACCTAGTTCTTCAATGATCCGTACCGCATCGGCCCAAGCCTCCAGTGATGGGCCCTGCTCCGCTTCGTCAGAAGCTAGCCTCCTTAACTGAATTTGGATCACACTTCAATAGTTTGTGATTCTGCGCCTCGAGTGAGCGCTTCTCTTTGAAGTCGTCGGCGGCGACCTCATACACTTCCCGTCCTTAGTTATCTCCCTTGGTACATCCCTCTCGGCCACGCTCCCGCTTTTCCAGGCTTGCCGGGAGAATCGTCTTCCTGTAGTCGATAGGCGAAGCCTCCATGTACTACTAGACTGCTACAACTCGAATGAACGATGTTGTTAGCCATGGACTTGTACAACCCAGAGAACGGTGGAGTGCAGTTCGCCATCGGCGTCCTGTCATTGACGCGAAGGTGCAGATGAGAGCGCTTGGGTCTGGGTCCAAAACCATGCGGCAAGACCATCATGTCGTCTCCGTTGCACCACTAGCACCGGCGCCGTGGTGGTCAGTGCAGCTAGGAAAACCTTCATCGAGTGGGGATGGGAACTCGTTATGGATTCATCGAGGATGGTTCCACAATCGCCATGAGTTTTATGAAATCACGTTTCCACCATCCAGAGGAGTACATCGCTCCGGTGAACCCCTACGACACCGACATCGACGACCCATGGTCGGGGGTAACTAGGGTTTGCTTCCCTTCCCTGGTTCTTCTCCCATTCCCATCGTTGGATGCTAGATCTTGGTTTGTTAGGGTTCGCTTGTTCATATTTCGATTGCTCGATCTTCTTACATCATCTAATCCTCCCTTTTTTCTTCCAATAGGTTTACGGCAGCGACATCTGCAACGATGACGAGCCCAGGCACACCTAGAGTCGTCAGATGCTGAGGAGGCTACAGGTTAGCCAGTACGACGCCTTCTTCGCTAGCGGCGTCTACAGTTGCCCCTTCTGCAGGACGAGACTCGCTGACACCAACTTCAACTACGTTGATACGTCCATTTTGCATCACTATTCTATGTCTTAATTCACTATTATTTATTGATATATTTCGTATAGAGAGGTGATACTTATGTTATTTCATCTCTTTTTGCATGGTTGATGATTTTTGGAGCATGGACCGCTGCAGTCAGGATTCTGATGGAAAAGGTGCCGTTTGGAGGCAAAATTCGCGAAGATCAGAAAATCCGGGAAAATATACGGAAAATCCTATTTTTCCAGAAGACTCAGGATGCCAGAAGATGAAGTGGAGGTGGGCCACAGGGGGCCCACACCACCCCATGGCGCGGGCAGGCCTAGGCCGCGCCTGGGAGTGGTGTGGCCGCGCTGGCCCACTCCAGCCTCTCTCCTCTGGCGTATATCATCCCCACGAAACCCTAAGACTCGGGGAGCGACCACAGAAAGATTCCGCCGCCTCTGCGGGGCGGAAAACACCGAGAGAGAAAGATCTCTCCGGCAGACAGATTTCTGCCGGGGGAATTCCTTCCCGGAGAGGGGAGATCGTCGCCATCAACACCACCATCAAGCTGGACTTCATCGGGATCATCATCATCATCACCACCATCATCACCCTCATCACCATCTCCATATTGATGTAACAATTGCGTTGAATCTTGCATAGTTCGTAGGGGAAACTTTTCCGGTGTTGATTACTCTTTGTAGTTGATGCTATTGAGTGAACCATTGAATTATTGTTTATGTTCAGATTGTTATACATCATTATTCCATCTCTGATCATGATCCATATGATGTCTTGTGAGTAGTTCGTTTTGTTCTTGAGGACATGGGAGAAGTCTTGTTGTTAGTAGTGGAGTTGTGTTGAGAAAGATTCAATAGATTGTTATTTAAGTTGTGGTGTACTTCTTCTAGTGGTGTCATGTGAACGTCGACTACATGACACTTCACCTATAAGGGCCTAGGGGAATGCATTGTGTATTTGGCTACTAATCGTAGGGGTTGCCGGAGTGACAGAAATCTGAACCCCCGTTAGGAAACCACTGCACAAGGGACGTAAGGGTCTTAGAGTTTAAAGCTGTGGTTAGGTTTCTACCTTAATTACTTTCTTGTACTTACGGATGTTTGCAAGGGGTATAATCATAAGTATGTATTAGTCTTGGATGGGGCGGTACATTAGCACAGGTTCACCCACACAACACTTAGCAAGCTAGAGAAGATTAATCAAGTATATGAAGCGAAAGCACTTGACAGTCTTCCCATGTGTCCTCGAGAACGTTTGGTCATCTATAGAAATACAACCGTCTTGTCCTTTGCTGCATAAAGAATTGGGCCACTTGCTGCATTCATCCTTACTGTCTTTCATTTACTCGTACCTTGTTTACTTGCTTTATCGAAACCCCCTAAAAATCCGTTTGCTAAGTATTTGTAGAGAATTCCTGATCCATACCACTAGCCAGCACCTTCTGCTCCTCGTTGGGTTCGACACTCTTACTTATCGAAAATACTGCGATACACCCCCTATACTTGTGGGTCATCAAGACTATTTTCTGGCGCCGTTGCCGGGGAGTGAAGCGCTATTGGAGAGTGGAACTGGTAAAGGAAACTTCTACTGTGAGTATTGTTTACTTCTGCTCATTGCTTTATTTTTGTTATGGATAATTCGCTGAGTTTCTTATTTGGTAATGCTACTACCACTGCTAAGGTAGTAGATAAGCCACCACCTGTTGAGAAAGATGTTTTCAAAATACCTACAAGAATTATTGATCGTGTTATGGATAACTACTATGTTGGGGATGGAACTGTCCATCCTGGTGATCATTTACTCTTTATACACGAATTATACGGGTTGTTCAAGTGTGCAGGTATTACTACAGATCAAGTTAAGAAGAAGTTATTCTCATTATCACTAAAAGGAAGAGCTGAGGAATGATATAAGCTGCTGAAGAATGGTCAAGCTCTGGAATGGGAGGAAATAGTGCCTCTCTTTTATTCAAAGTTTTATCCTCCTAGTGAGATTCATAAAGATCGGAATCAAATATACAACTTTTGGCCTCTTGATGGAGAGAGTACAGCTCAAGCTTGGGGGAGATTGAAGTTACTAATGCTCAAATGTCCCATTCATGAGCTCCCCAGCAATATTATTATCAATAACTTTTATGCAAGGCTCCCTCTACATGATAAAGATTTACTGGATGCTTCTTGTGCTAGATCATTCACTCGTATGGAAGAAGAAGCTAAATGAGACCTTCTAGACCGTATTCAAGACAATACTGAAGCTTGGGAGAATGACAAAGGTAGAAAGCCATGTATAAATTATGATTATGAATGCATTGAATCTTTTATAGGAACTGACGACTTTCAAAATATTAAAAATGCTTATGGTCTAGACTCTCAAGCTATTGCTTCTTATTTTAAGGCTTTTGCTTCTTACATTGAAGTGCCTAAAAAAAGTGGAATACGTATCATGAACCTTATAAAGATGTTGTTAAGAGCGTTTCTAAAGGAAATATGCCCTGAGAGCCAATAATAAAGTTGTTATTATATATTCCTTATATATGATAGATGTTTATTTTACATGCTAGAAATGTATTGATTCGGAAACATCAATACATGTGTGTTTAGTAAGCAAAAAGGGTTCCTAGTCATGCCTCTCTTATAGACTAGCTTGTTGATTAACAGGATGATCAAGGTTTCCTGATCATGGACATTGGATGTTGTTAATAACAAGGTCACACCATTGGTGGAATGATGTGATGAACATTCATCCGAAGTATAGCATTAGGATCAAGTCATTATATTTATATTGCTATAACATCATACGAAGTAATCTTTATCCTTAGACCATGAGATCATGTTAATTGCTAACACCGGAAGAGTATCTTGATAACATCAAACGTCACACCGTAACAGGGTGACTATAAAGATGGGTTCAGTACTACGAAGGTGTTATGTTGAGGCTCATGGATAAAGAGTGGAATTTGTCAATCCAGATGACGGATAGATATACTCTGGGCCCTCTCGGTGATATCACATTAGGATAGCTTGCAAGCAAGTGATGTGATCACTAGAATGTTATATCACGGGAACGAGAAAAGAGTGCATGTCGGTAACAAGATCAAACTAGGTATTGAGATACCGATGATCGAATCTCGGGCATGTAATATATCGAGAGATAAAGGGATTTAGTTACAAGCGTTAAAGGTTCTCACGATCACATGAGTCATCGTTGAATGTGTAGGAGTCAGTATGGATCTCCAGGTCCCGCTGCTGATTATTGATCAGAGAAGGGTCTCGATCATGTCTGCATTATTCGCGAGCCGTAGGGTGGCACACTTAAGAGTTACCGGACACCATTTTGGAGCACATATGTTTCAGACGAAAGAATTGCAAAGCGCAGGAATTGTTTCAATTGTAACCGGAAATTGTTTCGGGTAAAATTGCAGAAGGTGGTTCTGCATGTGATATTGAAATATTGCAAGGGGCTATATGTGAATGTTTGTTAATTAAAGTAATTAACAAAATTCTGAATAAATTTAATAAATAGAGTTTTATTAAATGAGAGAGCATTAAATTTGGAGAAATTTAATGCATTTAAAGTGGAGACTTTAAAAGGGAATGTGAAGAGGCATTTTAATGTGGAGGGGTTACCACCACCTGAATGGGGGAGGTGAGGGGTCACCCCCATGCGCCAGCCATGGAGAGAGGGGGCACCCCCCTCCTCCTATAAAAGGCCACCCATTCCCTCCTTCATCCTCACACCTCCTTGTGAAGGATCTCTCTCCCCCTCTAGAATTATTCTCCCATGGTCTCGGATTAGCGAGATACATGTTGCCGGTGGCATTTCGTCTGGAAGGAGTTGCTGCTTCCGTTGGATCGCTGGAGCGAGGAGGTGGAGGTTGTCCGGTGGCTTGAACGTGTGTGCGAGTGCGGATGCGCTGCTGAGTTGCGGCGCTCGGACTTCCTCACGATCTTGAGATCGGCAAGTGTACGACTACATCAACCACGAGTTCCTACTCGTTAACAAAGCTCGTTGTTTACGAGGGTAAGTTCTCGTTGGATGTATGTCCACCCGTTGCTTTGTACCTAGTAGATAGATCTTGGCGTCAAGTTCACACTGTAGGAAATTTTTTGTTTTCTATGCTGCAGACCCAACAGTTTCTGCAAGAAATATTGAAGTTTATACTGCTAATCATGTTTTACCGGAACCTTATATTGAGAAAATGCCTTTTCCAGTTAAGGTAAAGGAACATTCTATGATAGCTAGTATGGTTAATGAAGGTATGAATAAGGCTGTTGAACCTGATAAACAAATGGTTGATGAACCTATTGTAGCAAATGTGAAAGACTTTGTTGCTAAATATGAAAAAGAGGGACACACTATCCTTTGTAAGGATACCTCTAATATTGTTTCACAAAGTAGTGTTATGAGAGCTAGTATCCCTGTGTTTTCTGTTAGAATAAGTGATCATTGCTATGATAGTCCTTGTGATAGCTATATTGTTAAGTTTACGTATGATACTGAAATTTATTATGAGAGAGGGAAAAGTGTTCTTATGCATCTCAATAATATCAAGTTTCCCCGTTTTATGCTGAAAGTTTTTATGCTACACTTCTTTTGCCTTCTTATGCAAGTTTCCTATGGTTTCAACAACTTGTTTGTTTACAAAATCCCCTTGCATAGGAAGTGGGTTAGACTTAAATGTGTGTGTTTTTGCTTCTTAATGCTCTCTGTCACTTCAAATCATATCCCTATGAGAGCTTCTTCAAAATTATCATGCCCATCTTAATGGCTATAAAGAAAGAGCTTTATGGGAGACAACCTAATTTGTTTTTGCTTTCAGTTTGTTTTTGTTTCTTTGACTCTTGGAAGTTATTACTTCGGTAATAACCGCTCCTTATCCGTTTTGTTTGGTTTTTGTGTCAAGATCAACATCTAATGAGATAGAAGTAAGATTTGGGGAAGTTGCTGTCCCGAAACAGATTTTTGTGCTTCACCGTAAAAATTCGTGAGAGACCTCTGTCTGTCGGATTGAGCTGTAATTTTGGTGCTTCTGCCCCAGGTTGTTATTAACTTCCGTTAGTTTTGCACTTTTTGATTTGAGCAACAGAAGATTTTTGAAAAAATTGATCTTTACCTGCTGGTCTGTTTTGATAGATTTAGCCAATCTTGCATTTGCTTCTTTATTCGATTTCCTTTTTGAATTCTTTTTGGGTTTTCAGAAGGAGTTGCTACAGTAGCTTTTGTTTTGATGGTTTTCAGTTGAAGTTGGACTCAAAAGGTTTTATCACTTCACTTATACTAATGTTGCTAATAAGAATTGTGTGAAGTTTTGTGTGAAAGAAATTTCCAGGTAGTGGAGACAATGGTGTAATAAGGAAGAGAAGGGTTTTATGACTCAAGTAATAAGTGTATGAAGATGAAGATATCGATGATATTCAAGTGATGACTCCGGAAGAATCTACTAGATACCAAATTCAGAGACCTGCAGAGTCTGTTTTCAAATAGGTAACAGTTCTGGTAAGAAAAGTTCCGCCAAAATACAATCCAACTATATTTTTGCAGTTTTCAGTCAATAAGGAAAGTTATGAAGTGAAAAAGGGACGGAAACGGAGCCGGGGTGGCCCACACCACCCCATGGCGCGGGCCCACCCCTGGCCGCGCCACCAGGTGGTGAGGCCACCCAGGACTCCGCCTCCGACTTGTTTTCTCCCAGTACCTTCCTTTTGATATGAAACTTCGTAATATATAACCCCCCGGATCTCCCGAGGTTCGTATATCGTGTTTTCGCCGTGTTTTTGTTTCGATCTGTTTCTGCCAGGACATACTCTTTGAAGGTTTAGAAGCACAATGGTGTCTGCCAAGGATAAAGGAAAAGAAGACTTCAAGGAGGAAGAGTGGGGAAAAATAGCAAGAGCTGGAATTCTCAATCCGACATGATCATGAGCCTCATTGAGCAAAACTCACAGCTGATTCGTAATCTCACCTTCGAGATTGAGGACTTGGGCAAACTGATCAGAGAGCTCATCGAGAGGATACTACCACCACCTAAGGAGTAATTCGTCATCAGGTTTGGCATCCCCTTGGTTTGTTCCAAGCTTGGGGAAATGCCGCGGTATCATATCACTATCTTCTATCTTTTTACCTTATTAGTAGAGTCATATCATGAATAGAGGAGTTATTATGTAGTATGGTTTGCATTATGGAAGTGTCCCCTCTCTTGTTAGATTTGTATCCCTTGGTGTGAGTTTCCGTTATGGAATATTAATGAGAAGTTCTATCATTCACTCTTTTGCATAACTTATATTAGTTTTCAATTCGTGGTTATATGATTGATCTTGTTGTTAGTATTGGTAGCACTTTGGGATCATTGAGTTAATTTAGTTGGTTTTGGCAAACCTGGCTCGGTCAGTAGCAACACCTTTTGAGAGTTGAAAAGAAAAAGATAGAAGTACTCGAGAGAAAAATAATTTCATCATCTTTCTTTCTTGATTTTCTCATAAGTCTAGTATTCTCTAGTTAAGATCTTTTGTGCTTCCAAGGAAGATTGCATGTTTGTTTTTATCATTTGTATGTTTGTTTGCTTCAACTCTTATACTTGCTACGCAGCCTTGCTAGCCAAAAACCTGTACTGAGAGGGAATTCTTCTCGTGCATCCACTTCCTTTAAACCAAAACCTTTGCCATTTGTGTCCACCATACCTACCTAGTAGCATTATTGCTATTCCAAGTAAATTCCTGTTTTGTCTACCTCCCAAATTAAACTTGTTATGTGAAAATTAGTGATTAAAGCTCTCATGAACTTGATGGCACACTTTACTTTCTCGCACTTAATAAACCTGAACAATTGTGAACTCTCCATGAAAGTTATATGCTTGCAAATTATAGGCTGGGGATTAGCAGAACCGTGCTGTCACGGGGAACGCTTTCAACACTTGTAAATATATACCCAGTTGATACCTTGCTCTTTTGTTTGCGGATGTCGTCGGTGTGAAATAAAAGGGGAGCTTGTAAGTCCATGGAGTTATGTATGTGTGTTAGAGAAACGCCTGGGCCGCTGGTCTAATCCATGCTGACATGGTGGAAACCTGCAGCGTAACCATAATGACATCTATGAAGCATTCTTCTTATAAAAAAAGAGAGAGATAGCTATTGATAAAAAGAAAAGAAAAAAAGAGATACTATGAAAAGAGGAAAGAGAGAAAAAAGCACCATTTTCCCATGGTAAATAATAAGATTGCTGAGATACTCATTGTCTGCTTGCCTTGTTATTTTGATATGGGGATTCTTCCGTATCATCGGGCAAGGGGTACTGATACATTGCAAATGTATCTATGATTTTTGATGTTCCATGCTTGGTTTTATCCACTTTCTTGTGTTTTGTTCCAACTTTGGAGTAGTTTTATTATGATTTCTTGGACTAACCTATTAACAAGAGCCACAGTGCCAGCTGCCTGTTTTCTGTTGTTTTTGGTTCCAGGAAAGTTAGAAAATGAATATTCTCGGAATTGGACGGGACAAAAGCCAAAGTGCCTATTTTTCCGGAAGGGATCAAGTGTCAGAATGCGAGACGGAGAAGGGCTGGGGGCCGGCCACACCACCTGGCCGCACGGCGAGGCCTGGCCCGCGCCAGGGGGTGGTCTGGCCGACCCCAGCACCCCCTCGGCCTCTCCTTCTGCCTATATATTGCCCTCGAGACGAAACCCTAAGTACCCGATCAAAAATCCACGAAAGAGTCTATAGCCGCCGTCATCTCCATCCCTAGATCGGGAGGGATCTGAATCTCTTCTCGGCACCCTGCCGGAGAGGGGAATTCACCCTGGAGGCCTTCTTCATCACCATGCAAGCCTCCGGTGTGATGCGTGAGTAGTTCATCCTTGGACTACGGATCCATGTAGTAGCTAGATGGCTGGTTTCTCCTCCTTTGTGCTTTCATGTTTAGATCTTGTGAGCTCCGCTCATGATCAAGATCATCTATTTGTAATTCATACATGTTGTGTTTGCGGGGATCCGATGGATATTGAGATGCTATTTCATATTAATTATTGATTCTATCATGTCTTTGTTATTTGATATCTTGCATGCTTTCCGTTGTTAGTAGCTATCTTGGCCAAGTAGATGCTAGCAACTCCAAGAGTTAGTATTTATGCTCGATAGTGGGTTCATGCCTCTGGTAATCTGGGGAAGTGACAGAAATCTCTAAGGTACTAGATGTGTTGTTGCTACTAGGGAGAAAACAACAATCCTTTGTTCATAGAACAATCGTATTGTTTACTTTACACGTAGTTCGTAAAGAAATAATCTGTTGCTTGCAACTTAATACTGGAGGGGGTTCGGATGATAACCTGAAGGTGGATTATTAGTCATAGATGCAATTGGATGGCGGTCTATGTATTATGTTGTAATGCCCAATCAAGTCTCAGAGGAGTCAAGATGATTAGTATATGCATGTATTGCTTTCTCGGTGTTTGTCAATTGCCCCGCTGTAATTTGTTCACCCAGCATGTTATCTATCTAAGGAGAGCCACCTCTAGTGAACTATGGATCCTGGTTCTTTTACTTTACATACAATCTACAATCTTTTACTGCTTTGTGTTTACTTTCTGCAAACTTTTACTTCTTTCCATTCGATACGTTTAATCCTTTGTTTTCCGCAAAACACGGTGAGATTGACAACCTCATCGCAAGTTGGGGAGAAAGTTCTGTGGTTGTGTTGTGCAGCACTCCACGTTGCTACTAGCACCGGTAGTGCGCCCTGCCAAAGCTCAGCTAGTAACACCTTTGGGGTGTTTCCTTGCTCCTACTGGTTTGATTAAACCTTGGTTTCATAACTGAGGGAAAACTTGCTGCTATATTCATCGTGCCTTTCTCTTGGGGTTCCCAACGAGCTCTACGTCGATCGTCGAGTGCATCAGGTACCCCGTTGGCGGTTCTCAATGATACGCACATACTTATGATGACAAGAACTTACCGGTAACTAAAGTTGAGTAGCATGAGGAGCGGCCGTCGTACTCAAGGGACTTGGGATTTCCAGTTTATAGTCTGTCAAGCATATAACTCAGATTGGACCTCACTTTCACCTTAATCACCTAAAGATGCCTATGATAGGGGCAATGAGAGCTAAGTTTGCAATTACCAATTATGATTTACTCTATGTATCTTTATTGTGTTTCCTTTACTCATTGCAAGTTTAGTTATATAATAGTGAGTTGTCTTCTATTATGATCTATGCTTTTGATGAATGTGATGCTTCTTGTCCGTAATCTTTTATCGACTCTTCGCTGCATAAACCTGAGGTCATGTTTATTGAGCTCAGTTTCACTTGGGGACAAGCAAAGTCTAAGCTTGGGGGGAGTTGATACGTCCATTTGCATCACTATTCTATGTCTTAATTCACTATTATTCATTGATATATTTCGTATTGAGAGGTGATACTTATGTTATTTCATCTGTTTTTACATGGTTGATGACTTTTGGAGCATGGACCGCTGCAGTCAGGATTCTAATGGAAAATGTGCTGTTTGGAGGCAAAATTCGCGAAGATCAGAAAATCCGGGAAAATATACGGAAAATCCTATTTTCCAAGAAGACTCGGGATGCCAGAAGATGAAGTGGAGGTGGGCCACAGGGGGCCCACACCACCCCATGGCGCGGGCAGGCCTAGGCCGCGCATGGGAGTGGTGTGGCCGCCCTAGCCCACTCCAGCCTCTCTTCTCTGGCGTATATCATCCCCACGAAACCCTAAGACTCGTGGAGCGACCACAGAAAGATTCCGCCGCTTCTGCGGGGCAGAAAACACTGAGAGAGAAAGATCTCTCCGGTAGACAGATTTCTGCCCAGGGAATTCCTTCCCGGAGAGGGGAGATCGTCGCCATCAACACCACCATCAAGCTGGACTTCATCGGGATCATCATCATCATCACCACCATCATCACCATCAGCACCCTCATCACCATCTCCATATTGCTGTAACAATTGCGTTGAATCTTCCATAGTTCGTAGGGGAAACTTTCCCGGTGTTGATTACTCTTTGTAGTTGATGCTATTGAGTGAACCATTGAATTATTGTTTATGTTCAGATTGTTATACATCATTATTCCATCTCTGATCATGATCCATATGATGTCTTGTGAGTAGTTCGTTTTGTTCTTGAGGACATGGGAGAAGTCTTGTTGTTAGTACTGGAGTTGCGTTGAGAAAGATTCAATAGATTGTTATTTAAGTTGTGGTGTACTTCTTCTAGTGGTGTCATGTGAACGTCGACTACATGACACTTCACCTATAAGGGCCTAGGGGAATGCATTGTGTTTTTGGCTACTAATCGTAGGGGTTGCCGGAGTGATAGAAACCTGAACCCCCGTTAGGAAACCACTACACAAGGGACGCAAGGGTCTTAGAGTTTAAAGCTGTGGTTAGGTTTCTACCTTAATTACGGATGTTTGCAAGGGGTATAATCACAAGTATGTATTAGTCTTGGATGGGGCGGTACATTAGCACAGGTTCACCCACACAACACTTAGCAAGCTAGAGAAGATTAATCAACTATATGAAGCGAAAGCACTTGACAGTCTTCCCATGTGTCCTCGAGAACGTTTGGTCATCTATAGAAATACAACCGGCTTGTCCTTTGCTGCATAAAGGATTGGGCCACTTGCTGCATTCATCCTTACTGTCTTTCATTTACTCGTACCTTGTTTACTTGCTTTATCGAAAACCCCTAAAAATTCGTTTGCTAAGTATTTGCAGAGAATTCCTGATCCATACCACTAGCCAGCACCTTCTGCTCCTCATTGGGTTCGACACTCTTACCTTTCGAAAATACTGCGATACACCCCCTATACTTGTGGGTCATCATACGTCGTGATGCACGTAGAGGGCTCGAGCTCCGAGACCACCAAAGTCGGCCAGACCATGAACGTCAACGCCTACATCGCTAAACATCAGGCTCTCGGCATTTACCTACGAAACCTCTAGCGGGTGGCCATCGAAGAGGGTTGCATGCGTCCGGTCAAGCCCAAGGCCTCCAAGATCAAGGGACTGGGTAGCAAGAAGTAGAGGAAGCGCTAGAGGGAGGAGGCAGAGGCGCAGACACATGCAACGAGGGGTTGAACGTGTCTGCTGCTACTGCTGCTAAGCAGCTTCTTTTGATTTTGTATATTTTGCGTGTGATGGCTGCTGAGCAGCTAATGTATCGAACCTTTTTAAGCAACCTACTTTCTATCACTATAACCTATTTATCTGCGTATAACTATATCTACATTTGTTTTGTTTTCTGAATGAACGTATTCTGTCTGGCTGCTCTAGATTTGCTACCAGATCGGGCCAAAAAGAGGGCCAAAAGGGAACGATTGATCAAAGAGAGAAGCTGCTCTAGATTTGCTACCAATTTGGGCAAAATGAAATATATCTGTTTAGCGAGAGAGGAAAAAGGTACTCTTTCAAACTGCCAGTTAACAAGCTGCCATCTTAACAAGCTACCAGACACATATATAAACATAACACAAAGAAGTAAAATTTATTTTACTACTCTCACTTGAGGCGCTAGCCATCTTGACAAGCTAACTGAGTTCCACAAAACAGAAACATAACACAAAGGATTAAAATTTAATTCACTTCTCATCAGAACACTTGAGGCGCTTGCCATTGTTCCTAGGAGACCAACTGCCATCATTCCAGGTGTCTCTTACATTATTGGCCCTCCACAGCTCACAAAGTTCATCCCACCTAGAATCTGCCTTGGCTTCCCTATCTTCAGCATCCTGCGGCACAATTAGCGGTGCATCACAGGCCTGATTGTTGTCGCTGGAAGATGCTGCCTCTCTGTTTGCTGCTTTAGCTGCAGCCTCTCTGTCAGCTGCTTCAGATGCAACCATTTTCTTTGCATATGGAGCGTCAAACTCAGCTATACTGTATTTTCTACAAAGGGCTCCACTAAGCCCGTCTTCCCTCTTGCAACTGGGGTAAAACACGAGGAAACGTAGAAAGAAATAGATCTTCTTATACAGATGGTAGGTCACGTAAGCATCTATGGATACATACTTTGGGTTTATCAAAGACAACGGCCACTCATCCCAGAAATCGTGCATATCCGTAGGAAAATCTGCCTTCATTCTGTCGTACAAATCATCGAGGATTGTAATTGTGAGTGTAGCCATTCCGTCCTTCCTCGAGCCCCCTATGATCTTGACAAGACTCTGAATATTGATCCACTTGTGCGCAGGAATTATAATTCCCTCTTGACGAAATGTCCAAAAATCAGTACTATTGTCGACAGTGCAGAAAACAATTCCTTTTTCTACAAGGAACTAGCACAGCGCCGGACACTTCTTGTCAGTCCTAAAAGTATGTAGTTTGTCATCACCAAAATTTATAACTACAAATGTTTTGTCAATGCAAGATCATCATCTGAATATAATTTTAAAAAGTTTAGTAAATGCAAGATCAAGACTCTTACATTGGCTTGTCATAATTTATTTGGTCCTAATAAAATGCAGTAGTTGCAAGATGAGCAAATGGGTAAAGAAAAAGAGGATAAAACCCTAAAAGTGGTTAACTACAAAGAGCAGATGTACAAACCGAGATAAGTGGTAGATGAGGACGTGTTTCCTCATGGCTAGTTGACGGCGACTTTATTCTCGACATATGGGTCCTCCGGGGTGTACTTGAGGTCCAATCCCACAAACTTATCCTCGTCTTTATCAAAGCAACCCTCGTACATCCTCAGGACTCGCACCACTGTCTCCTCCTCGTTGGTGTAGACGACATCTATCTTCTTATTTTCATGGGCAATGAAGCTTGTCTCTAGAGTGCGACAACCTTCCATGGTAGCAAGGAGAAGATAGAAAGAAGATAGATAACGGGAAGAAGAAGAGTGGTTTATGTGAAATAGGGGAACAATGGAACCGTCAATGCGTTTCTAAGGTAGTGGTTAACGACGGGGACAGAAGTCCAATGGAGAGACGTGTGGCGATAGCCGTTCCAGCTTCTAAGTAAACAGAAAATTATAATAACGAGGATATATGCGCCCTGTTTTGTCACGTCAATACACTGGGCCGGCCGTATTGTCATATCCACTATGCCAGCGCTGCAAGGCTATGTGATAGCCACCACGCCTAAGCGACGGCAGCAACATAACGGCAAAAACTGACAGGGGGAGCCCAACTTGACGGGCGTTAGCCTAATATTTTGTATTGAAACGTAAAGTTGAATTCGTGCTGAAAAGACCCTCTGAGTATTTGGTATGCCAACTGTGGTCAACGTAGCTGATTACAAGCAACTTGGGTACCTCTTTGCCTGGGCGCCTCAACTTTCGGGCCGCAAAATGATATTCTCTCCTGAAGCCTCCGCTCCACCGCCTCCAGGCTAGCAGCCATAGCATTTGTTCCCTCTTCTCCAGGGTGGGTGCATGTACATGTTGTGAGCGTCAATGATTGTACTGTGTTTCTAGAAAAAAGAATTGTACTACAAGTGTAGCGTGGATCTTGTAGTGCTCCAAGCGGGCAAGAAAGAAGTCTAAGAATGGAGGGATCAACCTGCATATAGAGTATGGAAGAAGAAGGGATAAGATTTCATAGGAAGCTGGCTGATGTCCACCGTACCAGGCCAGATGACGATGGCATCCCACTCAATGAACTCCCGAGCCAACATGTGTTGATACTAGAGGAGGGAATCATCAGTCTTGAGAGTGGGGTGCAATTGTGCCTAGGTGGGAGAGACCTCCATCTCATCCTCATCATACGCATCTCTTGGAGTTGTCCCCTTGCCGGGTACCATCACTTAAGGAGAAGACTTGAATGGGAGAGCAGGGCAAGCGGGAGAGACAATGGTCGAGAGGGAGAGACAAAAGCACTTTGGGAACGTAAACCCTATTCTGAAACCCCTAAGAAGTCCCCAGGAAGGACCTTCGTGTAGTGCCGCTCTCTCAACAGTGGGGATCTACCTACTAGTTGGCCTTCACAATGGCAATGAAACAGTTCTCCTCATAGCTGCCACATGACGGAGGAATGGCCTAGATGTTTTAGGGCCCCTGTGCCTTCGCATCCTGAAGGTCGCGTGCAACCCAGGTACCCGGGGGCGACTGCCGGGACAATGGTTACTATGGTACCCTAGCCCATCTACTGTTGGACGCCCACGACAAGGCAGTTATTGAGCCTCAAAGCGACGTCACCATCGAGCATCAAAGGGCATCCATGGGGAGGCCTCTATGCACAGAATCCCTTCGATGGGGCCACAACGAGTCAAGGAGCGGCTTGGAGAGGGCGAGGTATGATACACATCCTCGCCCCAAGTGCCCAAGGCACAGGAGCCACACAAGGGTACTTGCACTTCAAGAGAAAAGACTGCGATTGCCTCCACCAATAAATCTGTCATGGCGGCTCTCACCGTGCAAGGGGATCCCCGACTTCCTCTCCAAGGGAAGATCTTTCCCCTTCTCCAAGCCAGGAGTGGCCGAGAAGACTGCAGCACGAGGGGACCACCTCCCTCTCTGTGTAAGCATAAAGAGCGTGACGAAGGCGAAGAGGACCATCTTTGACTCACCTTCCCACTTCCTTTCACCATGTGGCAACCCTTCCCGCCACATTGGCGGGAAGAGGACCGGGGCGCCTATAAAAGGAGGGGCAGGGCACTGTAGAAAGGGATCTTCTTCCACCTTGGAAACCCTAGATTTCTCCTCCCAGGA
This sequence comes from Avena sativa, assembly GCA_916181665.1. Lineage (NCBI taxonomy): Eukaryota > Viridiplantae > Streptophyta > Magnoliopsida > Poales > Poaceae > Avena > Avena sativa. The sequence goes on from OV702287.1 coordinate 580,767,514, forward strand.
CCAACCACCTGATCGCCTCTTGTATCTGTAACCTCACCAAGCAGTGCAACCAATATAACAAAGCAGGAGTATGGTTTTACACCACACGGTGACCTGAACCTGGGTAAACTCACTGTGTCCTCCCTGCTATGATTCTACTGTTCGTCACGAAGGTCACCAAGAAGTCTTGGGGAGATCATGTTTATCCCCTGTGTTCGATTCATCCTACTTCACGAGATACCTTGGCGGGACAAATTTTTTACGCAAACTTTATGATTAATTACTCTTATTGAGAGCAACGTTTGAATAATCCTACCTATTGTACCCGAGTTCACATGTGTCTTGTGGTCAAACGATCTTTAGTAAAGTCAATACATTGTTTATGAGAAACTGCCGATAACATATATTGACAATACGTTTCACGGTTTATCATGTTGGGTCTATCCATCGTCATTATCCCTCTAACAACTTTGATATCACATATCATTGGCAACTCCACAACACTTTGTCATTTTGCCCATAGTCAGGAAACCAGGACTATTGTTGATATATGAACCAGTCTCAGAGGCAAGATTAGAGATAACAAATGGTGTTTAATATTCCACACATGTATTAGTGTTTTCCTCCAAATACATATTATCTAGAACTACTATAATTATAGAACAATAAAATTAATTATGAAACATAAATATTAATAATAATATATTTATTATTGCCTCTTGGGCATATTTCCATCACGATGGCCATAGCTACTACCAACGGCGCTCGGCGTGGCTACCATCCGGTGAGCCGTGTTTGGGATTTTGGGAATATGCTATATACCCTGAATTGTTTTGCTACACTGTTTTTCTCGATGTTTTTTTTCATGTTTTATCCACCGTGAAAAATGCTACAACTATGCTACCATAGCATATTGTTTTGCTACGATGTCTTGATGTTTCCTAATAGGTCTCTAGTGAAGTCCTATCCGCAATAGTACATATTTTTTGCTCCATATGTTATGTGAATTTGCATCATTAAAAGAATTTTTTGCTACGAGGTTTCCGGTGACGTCTCCGACGAAATTAGTTTGCTGAAATTCTTTTTTCTACGAGGTCTCCGGCGAGGTCTCCGATAAAGTTTTATTTTTTTAATTTTATTTTATGGAAAACCCTTTTTTAACTACATGTAGCAAAAAGCGAGTGTTATTTTGCTACACAGACAAAGAAAAATCATAATCGAACATTGGTTCTGAAATAGATTGTCTGATTTCTCCCTGTAATATTGGTTCTGACTCGTTGGTAAAAGGAGCGCCCTAGACTCAAAATCCGGTCCTGCCCTTTAACTTTTCTTGTTTGATTGGCGCACTATGTGATACTACCATGTCATGTTAGTAGAATTCTCTCCGTAGAGTCCTTTATTGCAATGGCCCGTCCGCCCGTGAACTTGCAAGAATTTTTACTCTTGTTTAATGTTTCGACTAAGACCATTTCTATCCCTATATTAGCAATTCCAGATTTTCCATTTGACCAATATCTTTTTTCTTAGACTATGGGGCACTCATTAATCCGCACCTGTCGCAATACAGTGTGTATGCAAAGGCACCAAATCGTCAAGCAGTGTAGTAACTAGATCCAGTGATTTGTCACGATCGGTCCCCCCATTTGGATCCGTAAGATTTGACTTAGGAAACTATATATATGGTTACGGACAAATCTTACGGAGCAAGTAGGATGGATGGTTTGCGGACCGACGTGGATCTGTGTAATTGGAAACATGGAAACAGGTTGGGCCGGCCTATGCTAAAACCTAACAGCCTGGTGGGCCGGCCGATACATACGTGCAATTAATGAATGGTGCGTCGCGCGCGCGAGAGCAGTATATATATGACACGCTGCTTAGTCTAAGTTCACCACGGTAGCTCAATTAACTTATTAGCGGCATGGAGATGGTCACCGCCGCCGCCCCTCGCGCCCTCGTCAACCGTAACATTCTTCTTCCCCACGGCTGCCTAAAACCACCCAGCAGGATGCACCTGCTACGACGACGCAATAATCTGATCTGCTACGGGCGCATCGACCGCCGCGACGTGCTGCTCGGCATCGGCGGCGCGGCATCATCGGCCTGGTTGGGCACGCAGCGAGGCCGAGGCGCGATCGCAGCTCCGATCCAGGCACCGGACCTCCGCAACTGCCACCCGCCCGACCTCCCCGACACGGCCCCGCTGGACACCAACTGCTGCCTGGCGTACGGCACCGGCATCATCGACTTCCAGCTGCCGCAGCAGGGCTCCTCGCTGCCGCTACGTGTTCGACCGGCGGCGCATCTCGTGGACGCGGAGTACCTGGCCAAGTACGAGAGGGCGGTGGCGCTCATGAAGCAGCTGCCGGCCGACGACCCGCGCAGCTTCGAGCAGCAGTGGCGGGTGCACTGCGCCTACTGCGACGGCGCGTACGACCAGGTGGGCTTCCCGGACCTGGAGCTGCAGATACACAACTGCTGGCTATTCTTCCCATGGCACAGGTACGTACTACCACTACGATACACATGCATGCATGCATCGTACTCTATGAACATACAGTATATAATAACTTGGTCGACGCGCAGATTCTACGTCTACTTCCACGAGAGGATCCTCGGCAAGCTCATTGGCGACGACACCTTCGCGCTGCCCTTCTGGAACTGGGACGCGCCGGCCGGCATGACCCTGCCGCCCATCTACGCCAACCAGCAGTCGTCGCCGCTCTACGACGACAGGCGCGACCCCGCCCACCAGCCGCCCTTCCCGCTCGACCTCGACTACAGCGCCACCGACCCCGACCCCAGCGTCCAAACCGACCAGGAGATCGACGACAACCTCAAGATCATGTATCGCCAGATGGTGGCCAGTTCCAAGAAGACGCAGCTCTTCCTGGGACAGCCCTACCGCGCGGGCGACGCGCCGGACCCGGGGGCGGGCTCCATCGAGAGCGTGCGGCACAACACCGTGCACCTCTGGACGGGGGACACTCGGCAGCCCAACGGCGAGGACATGGGCAACTTCTACTCGGCGGCGCGCGACCCCATCTTCTTCGCGCACCACGCCAACATCGACCGCCTCTGGCACGTCTGGCGCGGCCTCCGTCCGGGACTCAACACCGACTTCGCCGACGCCGACTGGCTCGACGCCGCCTTCCTCTTCTACGACGAGGAGGCGCGCCCCGTCCGCGTCCGCGTCCGCGACTGCCTCGACCCCGCCGCCATGGGGTACGCGTACCAGGACGTCGGCCTTCCCTGGCTGGACGCCAAGCCGGCCAAGAAGTCCGCCGTCACGCCGGCGCCCGCCACGGGCGCGCTCCCGACCACGCTGGGCGAGACCGTGCGGGTCACGGTCACGAGGCCGTTGGTATCGAGGACCGATGCGGAGAAGGAGGCGGCGGAGGAGGTGCTCATCGTGGAGGGCATCGAGGTCGCCAACCACTTCAAGTTCGTCAAGTTCGATGTGCTGGTGAACGAGCCAGAGAGCGGAGCCGGAACGGCGACAGGGTACTGCGCCGGGAGCGTCGCGATGACGCCGCACATGATTCGGCAGAACAAGAAGATGGGGTCGGTCAAGACGGTGGCAAGGTTCGGCGTCTGCGACCTGATAGACGACATCGGAGCGGACGGTGACAAGACAGTCGTCGTGTCTCTCGTGCCCAGGTGCGGCGGCGAGCTGGTCACCGTCGCCGGCGTCAGCATCGGCTACGCCAACTGAAATTGCACCGGATATTATATATATACTGTGTGTGCTGCCGCTCTATACATATATACGTGCACCTACTTGCACGTATTCTTAAATAAATAACAAAAGTTGGAACGGCACAATCCTATATCTTACGTTATAACTACATGTAATACATCAATCACTCATTGCTGTGTCGAATTTCTTGAAAGAGGATGTAGATGAATTACGCTTGTGGGCTAGGGTGAAGATAGCGGACCAAACACAACATGCTTATATTATATAATAATGAACTAAGGTTGTCCTCGTCAAATCCGACTTCCGATACTTCACCCACTAAATAAGAAAGAAGCTGACCATCTGATCTGGAGATCGCTTCATCCTCATCTTGATAGGTGGTATCCGACATAGTCAAGACTTTTGTAAAGACCGTAAGACGCTCAAATTTCATCTTCGTCTCACGACCTTCGTCGAACGAAAAACATCAACAGTAATGTTCCCAAGATTAATGCCTACACTATTAAGCTTAGAAGAAATATGATACGAAGAAAAAGAAAGAACTGACTTCGATGATGATTTTATACCTAATGAATCCAGGTTGCGTCCCGCCTTGCGACGCATTGCGTTCTTCAAAGTGTCCTCAACAGTCGCGTTAGCTCCATTGTCATCCATCACATGGTGAGCACTCCGTGAAGAATATATGTCCTAGACAAATGATAAATGGATTTAATTATCATATCTCAATAAATTTATAATAGTTTCATACTATGTTATAACAGGAAGAGGCCAAGGTTAAAGGTCGGGCGAGACATCTACAACAGCATTTGCAAAGTAATTAATCTTATATTCATAATATGGGGTTCTTATTTAGTTAAACAAAATATTAGAATTCTCACTTAAACGAATATCCCTCAACCTTCGTTTAGTGATTACAATATCCCTTTTTTTTGGAAATGGGCACTTTATTATTATCCATAATGTTTACACCCGGCCTTTGCATAGCTAGGATGCACACAGCCGATCAACCAAAGAGAAAGTAACTAGAACAAAAGTATCAACATTACAAGAATGATAAAAAACGACGGCACACGTCGATCTATGGTAGGTCTATCCACAGGTCACGCTGTCACCCATGTCAGGAGAAAATATCCCTCGCCGTGGCCTCCAATCGCGTACACCCCACCACAAACAAGTCGCGAAACTCTATACGTTGGAGAGTAGTCCATGATCAGAGGATAGCCGTGGCTCGATAGATCACCTGAAGAGAAGAAGACACAATATTATTAAAAATCTTGTCATTTCTACACAGCCAAAGCGACCAAATAATGGCAAGCACTCCCACCATAATAAAGTCCCATATTTATCGTTTATCCCATGCAACCAATTACCAAATATATTGGTAACCGAACATGGAGGAGATAAACCAGAGGCTATATGAATGATTGACCATATAGTACGAGCAAATTTGCATTAAAAGAATAAATGCTGAATTGTCTCATTATGATGACAAAAAACACATTGTGTACTTCCTTGCCAATTCCTCTTAACAAGATTATTCGTTGTAAGAATGACCCCTTTACGAAGGTACCAAGCGAAAATCTTCGTTTTAAGTACTATTTTCATGTTCCAAATTTTAGAATTATCAACCACAGCAATATCAGGTTGGATCAGTGCTCTATATAATGAGTCAATAGATAATTTACCACTCTCTAGTAATTTCCATTTGAACTCATCCATTCCCTCAGACAACTGTATCATAGATAATCGTAATAGAAGATTGTTCCATGATACGAGTCTCCCTTTACACTATATCATCTCTGATCGTCACAGTTTTTGATATAGCTGCAAGGGTTGATATTAACATATCGATCACATCACCATATGACTCATGCTTAATATTTCGGTCATATGTGTTCTGAGGCTATGTTTGTACGTGCTAGGCCCAACAATTTTAACCACAGTGTATTGCAGTGCATACATGGCTTGCACCCACTGTATGCGAACATAGATATGTCTAGCACCCGATCATCATAGTATGATTCATAACAAAGGATTTTCTTTGTGGTGCATACTTATGGGAGAACACGAACATTGGAATTATTGTTTGAGGGATTATCTTAGTATTCTACCGTCGTAAGTATAATACTAGCACAACAAGATACACACAACAATTAACATCTAATGTAAAAAAGTTTATGTGATATGGAGTGGTCGTCGTGCCTTGATCTCCATCCAGTGTGTCGGCATTGCACCAGGTTCATGGTGCCACCTTGCGTTCGACTTTTCATCTCATAAACACTTATCTAGACCACACATAGCACTTTCCCCTATAAAATAAAGTTAGAAGCTTCGACTTTATTTTTACAAGTTTTATGTGGCTTTTTGGAAATTTACACAAGAACCATTTCTTATCTACGAATACAACCATAACATGGATTAACTAGTTACTTCTTTAAATCCTTTTTAGGGCCGTCCTTGAGAAATGCCTTATCAACTAATATCGGAGAAACAGACACCCTCAAGCAACTTATATTATACCACCCATATGTTAGTCGTGGAACCAGTCTCGCGTAAGGTTACACATAAGGTCGATCCGGGCCGCTTCATCCGACATTGCCGCGATATATTCAAGTACACGTGGGAGGGTAGCAGTAAGAAAATCAATTCGCACACAATCAAAATGTGCTCTACTCGTATTGATACATCTACGCATAGATTGCTCTGATACCACTGAAGGGGTTCCATGGGAGAAAACAAAAAAATCTTACTACCAGAACACAACAACCAAAATCTATATATGGAGACGTACAATAGCGAGTGGGATGCAGTATTCATACCTTTTAAGACCGGACACGGGATTATGTTCCCACACAAACGTTGCAGACGAGGCCGAGTGTAGCAGACCTCGAGGTCTAGAAGACTTCAAGCGTCTAGAACCACTAATGGTAATTCCTCCTAAGTTTTAGGGCTTGTTTGGTTCTCAGCCACATTTTTCCAAGTCAAAATGTGGCAATTCATAAAATTGTGGCAGCCATAAAAAGTGTGAATGCAAATTTTGAAGCCAAACTTTGGCAAAAGTTGGCTAAATGTCCAATTTGACTTGGTGGGCATCATATTTTGTTTTCATTCTATTCCTACTTGTTGGATCCTACTTCACCATGTGACCTACTTTTATTCAATTTAAATCAACCATGTATGTCTATGGTGGTTTTTATATCTTACAGTCTTGTCATGCTACCAAATGTTGTCTATTTGGTATTTTTTCCATCTTGTTCCTCTGATCCATTTATTCTTTCCCTCCTACTTAATCTCTATCTCAACTCCATTTGCCATGCCTAATTTCTTTTCAACACATGTGGGATATCCTATCTCTTCAACTTGTGCCACATGTGATATGGCCCTGTTTCTTCTCTCACATGAAATCATGTCACACTTTAAATCATGCCCTTTTTGGGGCATCGTCACCTTGTCCAACTTATATTCCCTTTTTATCTCTATTCAAATGTCACAATTCCCTCTGTTTAATTCTTTGCGGAAAGATTGAAATGGTTCAAAAGGTTTTTGCAAGAAATAACTGTACGTGGCCCTTTCTTTTTCTTTCGTTGAATCCATCTAAAACTGCCCGTGTTTGCTTTTGTGATGTGATGTATCAAACCTCTTCACGTATTTAAAAATATGGACAAAATCTAGGATTTTTGGTTTGGTTTCAGCAAACTTAGACAAAATTGCAGTGGCAACGAAAACAACAGCCGCAATGTTTTCTTCAGTTAAGTTCAACTAGCTGTGTCCGGCGCGGCGGCATGCCGCGCATGAGCACCTTGTGATTACTATCTTTTAGTCGACGATAGTTGTTAAGAAAAAAGAAACCAGAAAAAATAACTAAATTGTAACTCATTAGGTCAACATTGCATCCTCGATAGTTTATACCCGTCTAGTCCTTGCAGAATTTTGATAGAATACATTCGTAATTCCAAGATTAAATTTATATATATCGATGGTCGATATGCATGTTTAATATCCGTGCTCTCCTACGGCCTATGGCTTGTGATCCGCAAAATTAAAACATAATTTGAAGTAATATTTATCCATAATAACATATGCACTATTTGATTTATACACTGGAAACTATGACAATAATATTTCTAATCGGTAATGAATAAATGAATTTAAAACAGTCAAACGTGTACATTTATATTTTTGAATCGAGTTGAATAGCATTTTGCTTCTTTTAGGTTACATATTTGAAAAAATAAACATAAACTTATGTCGATCATCTAAACATCACAAATACAATGTGGAAAATTGGGCATATACCATTAAAAGATCCCATTCTTTTGCTCTATACCAACAAAAGCTCAATCTCTAGTTTTGTAGTACCATCGAAAGTTTGCTGCATTACTGGGTTTTGCCATTCAGTTCACTATGTTGAAGAAAAATCATTTTTTACTGATTAATTGATATAACAATTTTCCTTTTTTACCCCTTGCCCATCTAAGTTAAGTGAAAAGGTTTGTTCTTCAACTCGTGCTGTACTCGCTAACGCAGAAGCCCCCGGCCACCTCTCCCCGGCGACGTCCACCGCGTCCCCTGATCCCGGCGGAGGATATCCTAGGTGGCATGCATCCATTCCTGCCGAAATTGCTCCGTAGGCATGAAAAGAAGAGGGCAGGCCACCCGCCTGAAACCGTAGCCAGAGCTCTGCGATCTTGCTGACGCGGCGCCGCCGTCACACTTCGTCCGGTCGTCCTGCTGCGGCGGCCTCCGTAGCGCTTCATCCGTCCAAGACACGTCCCCGACGCTCTCCTGCCGACACCCACGATGCCCGGCCTCCCCACATCCTCCTTCCCTTGCTCGTCCCCGACGGCAACTGCATGTTCTTGCTCCTCACTTAAATGGATCCTCTCATCCTCCTGATGTTCAAGCTAGGTAATCTTCTATGAACATCTATAAATTCTTTTATTTGTTAAATGAATCAATATTGAGTTATTGAATCATGCATTTGTTAGATCATTTAGTGATATTCTTGATGAATTGAAAGGGGAAATAAACTCTGTGATATGCTTGATGAATTAAAATGTCAAATTTTGAGAACGCACATATGTGCAAGATACCAGTAGGTGGTAGCACACCTTAGATGTTGATCTGGTAATACCAGTGTGACAAATTAGGTAGGTCTTTTATTCGCCTAGTAAGAACATAGATGTTGGCGAGATTTGGTCTCAAATTGAGTTTGTAAAGTAGTAGGCATGTGTTGATTATTTTGAAACAAGTAATGGCATTCCTAAATATGCTACTACTGATTGATTAGAGTTCAGACAAAGATTGCATGGAGGTGTTTCAGATTTAGGTTGTGAGATTATTAATTAGCAACTGGATGGTGGCTTCATGGCTAAGTGGAATCCCATTTTTAGCTCCCGAGAATTAACGAATTTGATAGATAAAGTACCACGTCGATTAGCAGTTGAGCGATCTGTTATCATCTCAGGACCTCCCGAGAATAATGTAGTCATATCCACTCTCAGTTATATACAAAGATAGATTCTGAACAGTACATTTTCTTGACGAAAAACAAGCAGTGTGTTATCAAAACAAAGAGAAATTAATCTATACTCATCGAGGTCAGATACAAGTGGGGTTGTCCCATCGACTTGACCAAAGTATACAAGTGCAAGTAGAAAATCTAGAGGAAGCGATTTAAACCTGCAGTTTTGCATTTGTTATATAGTGATAGATGCGAGAGGGGTGATATCCTCACATACCGTGAGTTAGTTGCTGAATTTTTTATCCTGTACCGGTACCAATGATCATTCTGTGAAGGTTTATCCTTTCGATGTAGCAGGGAACTGACGATTTCCTGGCTAAATAACATATAACCATTTCCTATGGTTATTGGAATTTTCTCAGAGCATCATATGCAGGTGTTCTTGGTATCTCCATTTTTCAACATTTGATCAAGCAGCCTGGCTTTCCCAGTCTTGCATTTTTGTGCTGCAAGTTACTTTTTTCATAAGTTTTAGCTCATGTGTGCAAACAAATGACTTAACCCAGGTCAGTGGTGCAATATATAAATTTGCCATGTTTTTATTTGCTTTGTGTATGATTTGCATTTTACCTGATCATATAACATTGTGTTCTAGCATTATAAAATAACATAGCCTCTGATTTATATGTTTTTTTAGAACTTATAGCGTGGGCATATCCCACCTATTTAAAATTAAAATAGGGGTAAGAAGTACATATGCACATGATTTTATCTAATGGTCAAAGTGAGTTAGAGATAAAGGGGGGAAAGTTTACAAATGAATTTTTTACTTGACCCAAGTATACAAGTGCGAGTAGAAAATCTAAAGAATGACATAAAACAGTACAGCTCTATTCCCACTTCAGGCCTTTTCGATCCATAGTATTTTCAAAAGATTTATCTGAGATTAAATTTTTTGATGTCATTAAATATTCATGTCATTAAATTTGAAAGAACCTAGACATTGTGACATATAAAGATGAATGCCACCGTAAAATGTAAGGTACTGTAAGTACCGACAATTTCAAATGGCAATGCATTTGGTACTTCTTTTGTTGCCAAGGAATTTTTATACTACTAATTTTACCTTCAATATTAGTTTTCTCTTTCCTGCTAAACATTCTCTATTTATTTCCTTCAAAAGACCCCCTTCATCTCTCATGTCTTGGCAATACCATCTTTCAGCTTCTTGTGGCAACAAAGCTGAACCTGCTCGTCCTGTTGCTAGTGAAGACATTGTGTCCCAGCTTGCAAGCATGTGATTCAGTTACTCATCATTGGCAGAAAGCTGTCATTAATACAACTAATACAGGTGTTGAGGAGGCGATGAATTGGCTCCTCTCAGACATGGATGATCAAGGTTTGTATGCACATGCAAAAGGTTCCATTATTTTATTGCTTTTTAATCATGAAACGATGAGTACATTGGTTGTAACTGTAATAGATGAAACTGCCATGTATTTATGCACATATTGATGATCCGATACTCAAGATCCAACGTCTGCTGAAGACACTATCGATGAAGGAAGTGATTGAACTTTTGTTTCCTTTCGATTTTAAGAAAAAGTTCCCCGAATGGCCTAGAAAGCTTCTGCAAGATTCTTTTTAGGATCCTTGACACTCTTGTTGCGTCATGTTCAAGGTGAAAATATTGAGAAAGTCATGGACTGGGTTTTCAACCACCATGAAGCATCCAGCTCTGCATCTGCTGATTCTTCAACAAGCAACATAAAAGATGATGACCAACACATACCAGATGGCAGCGGCAGTAAGTTTATCCAGGAAGGCGCTCCAGGAAGGCGATGATGGCCAAGGCGAGGGCGCCGTCCAAGAAGGCGTCGACAGCGGCGTCAGGCGGTGATGGCAAAGGCAAGGACGCCGTCTAGGGTGGCCACAAGGGCATCGTCGTCAGGTGCGGCCGTCAGGCGGCGAGAGAGGCGGCGGCTTGAGGAAGGCGGCGAGGGCACCGTCCGTGGATCGTCAGCAATGTTGATCGTGGGTATGATCAGTTTATTTATTTTTTCCCCGTTTGTTAAGGGAACCAATATGCATTGCGGGAGTTTCTGTTCGGTACAGTACAGTCCATCAAACATATTTACTAAGTGCACCAAATAGTAATTGTAGGCTGTTAGATCAAGTTTAGATTGCCTGATCGTGTGGCTCTAACATGTCCGTGTATTGGTAGAGGGGGTGGTTATATTGAAGTTCTTGCTGGAGCCTTTATAAATAGTAGATGTGGAAGTTTTCATCTTTAGTTGCGCCAATATTATCCGAGATTCTGACCAGGTCACTCTCGTGCTTGCATAGAGTAGGTTCAGCTGTCACAAGATAGTAAACTCCTATGAGAACAGACTGGTTCATCTGAGAATTTGCTAAAGCGCCCAGGTTGTTGTGTAATATTTAGTTTTTCATAGAATGACATTTCTTATAAATGCCTAACTAAATTTGACTTAACGTTTTGGGGTGGTAAGCCCGCATATTACAACTTCTGAGTTAAATTTAAGCCACAAAACTGTACACCAATTCACGGGAGAACGTGGTCTTGCCTTTCTCCTGAACTGATTACTGGAATACATTTCTTAACTTTAACCTTATACTTTGCTTCCATCCTTCTGTGCACTTCAGGTCCAAAGAAGTTTGAAGCTGAGAATTGAGGGGCAAGGAAAGTGCCTTCATATTATGATCAAGCAACAATGCAAACCAGGTGCAGACAAGGTGTTGGATGCTTCGACCTGAGCAGACGGATCCAAGTTATCTTATGAACCGCCAGAATCTTCTTTTGTGAAGGATGTTCAAACAACAGTCAAAATGGAACAATGGCGCAGGCAGGTATAGTCAAATTTGGACTCTTCCTTCTAGTGCTGGTTGATCAAAATGAATACATGATGGTTATCCATATTGGCAAATGATAGCGCATGTATTAAAAAATAGTTACGTGAATATTAAGACATAATGTCATTATACAAGGTGTTACATGTTTACCTCACATGCACTCGCTAAATCGACTATTAAGATTTAACTGCATGTATCTTTTCTGGAGGCAAAGATATGGCATCCGTAGCATTTGATGTTCGTGTCTTCTTTTTATATGACATAACAGAGATCATGCAGTCAAGTAAACTTCTGGGGTATTCAAGTAAACTTCTGGAGAAAACGATCTCCATGTTTTAGGACACCTGTAGTTCTAAATTTTCCTTTTCTAGGACACCTATAGTTCAATTTTGTAGTAGAATATGGGGTGTTATTCCACAGATCGTGCATTCAAGTGAACTTATGGAGAAAACTATTTATTGTTGGATATAAGCAATATACAGTGATCTACAGGTTGCTGTAATTAATGTAAGAAAACTTAAGGTCTTTTAAGGGGCTATTAATTACAGCCCTTGGATGTCTTGATCAGGGGCATCCTGACCATCCATCTCTCAGGTGTGGTTTCCTGGTGCAGGTCCTATATAAAGGGGCCCTAGGGTTTGAGGAGCACACACACACTCATATCTTATCTCATTGGACCACCTCACTACATCTACCTCGTATGATGAAGAAATGTATTCTGTTTCAGATGGAAAAGAGAGAGGAGCAGCAGTAGCCAGTAGTGAGTGATCTGTGCAAGAAGGACTACGAGAGCGGCTTCCAGAAACGTCGTGCTCCAAGATATGGAGCATGCAGTGTCAATGGTAACTACTGGTTGTCGAGCTCCCACACGGTGGACCAATGGTCTGGACCGGGTGCTGCCCTCTAGGTAGGGGGGCATGGCCGCAAGACCAGAGTAAAACAAGACCCACGCCCCTGCCACTGGCCGCGGAGGAGCTTGTCCATCGGGAACTAACAACACATGAGATGTTGGGCTAGGAAGAATTCATGCCGGCCAGCCCCACGACTGCCGCTCCATGTCGCTCCCTGAGTCCACGATCCTCGTGGTGTCGCAGCTATATCAGCTACCGATGCAGAGCCTACTGCACTTGAGACCGCGCATCTCCTCCCCTCTGCTCCCGTGGCTGCAGCTGCTCGATCCGGATGTCCACGACCACACCATCTGCACCTCGCCAGCAGCTTGGCTTAGCCAAGATCGGACCGGCCTCTATGACAGCTGCCGCTCCCCGCCGCCTCTACCTCATCGCCCAAGCAGCGCCGCCTACTGCTTCTTACCTCCGACCCCAATGCCTAGCTCCACTATTCCTCCCATACATGCTGGCCTCCTACATCCAGTTGGGAGGAGCAAGGGAAGAATGGTGACACGCCACCAGGACCACGAGAAGATGAAAGGCTAGCCATGAGCAATGGAAGAAAGCAAGAGAAGGGGACCAGAATATAAGAAGAAAGAGGAACCTTCAAGAACACATGCTAGCTGGCTTGGAGAAACCACACGCCGAGCAACACGGAAAGCACGCACAACCGACACGCTTAATAAGCAAAGATAGGAAGAAAAATAAAACAAGAAGAGATGAGAACAAAAGAGAATGATGGACAACAACAAAAACCAAATGATGCAACAGGACAACAAACACCATAATGAGGAGCCCAGCCGAAAGAAGAACAAAATAGCATGATGCCCAGCCGAGAGAAGAACAAAATAGCATGATGCCCACCGCTTAAAATATATAAAAAACACGATACCGGTCGTGATGCCCGCCGCTCGGTGACAATATATAGGTGTCACAACAAAAAATAATGATGGCAACCTTATGCATGCATGCCACAATAAAAAACAATGATGGCAACACAACCAAAAATAATGATGTCAAGCAAAGCAAGCAGATCACAACAAGCATCGCCAACAAAAAGAATAGGAAGAAAACAGAGTGCCTACTGCGACACGATGACAAGGATCGGCTGAAATTGTGAGGCCACGGATGCTATAGCCACCCAGAAAGATACAAAAACGAAAATAAACCATAGGAAGACCAATGAAGCAAAACACTACAGACACACAAGAACACACACGGTACAACAGCGACACACGTGTCGGAACAAGAAAAATCATCATGGCAGCCCAAAATTCTAAGAAAAAAGAGAATCCTAGAGGTTTAAGATCTTTAGATATTAACAGTAGAGAGCCCCCCGGGTGTCTTCTACCTTCGGCTGGCATCAGCCTATATACGACGGTCCCCTCCACCGCATGATCGCCCTGATCCGCTCGATGTGTAGCCGTACGAGCTCCCTCTCCTGCATATACCGAGACCCCCAACCCTAGACTCTTCCCATCCGCCGCCGGGCCGTCGCCTCTCCGTCAAAGCCAAGGTCGTTGGCAGTTTCAGTGTGAGCACCGCTGCAAGCCTCAGTGTGGGTTCCAGCCATAGTTTAAAAAACCGGACCGGTAATCGAACCGGTGAGGCTATCGGTTAAGATTTTTACTGGTCGGACCAGTGGTTCATTCGATTTGATGGCGACAAAAAACTGTTCCTTTTAATTAAAATTTAAGCAAAAATCAGAACAAAATGACAATAAAATGTATATTAAGCGTATATTTCAATATGTAATCACAAAACATGGTGTGCTCAAGTGGTATTTTGCCTTATGTGGTGTTATTTCTATCTAGGATAAGGTCTTCAGTTTGATTCCTTTTGCAACTTCTTTTTTTCATGGTTTTTTGCTATTTGGAGCGATGCCTCTTAAAAAACCGGTGAGGTCATCGGTTTAGGTTTTTTCTGGTTAAACCACCGAACCGGTCCAGTTTTTAAAACTAAGGTTCCAGCCGCTTGCTGCCTTGTTGCTGCTGCTGTCCCGCAGTCACAAACCTGATGAGGCTGCCGCCGCCTTCCGCGGCGGGGCCTCCTCGCGCCCCAAGGCATCTTCTCTGGAGGAAGTTCTCTCGGAGGAGCCCTCTGTCCCCGTGTGTTCGGAATCAACGGCGGCAATCTCGGAATATGTGGGATCCTCTTCTTCCTCCTGCCTACCGGCGAGCAGCCCTACTCGTTGAATCTGGCCATCCTCGCCAGGACCTCGAGCCTCAACTTCTCGCTGGTGCGGTACAACGGAGGCGCCTTATTATTGGGTGGATAGGTCGCCCCTACTCGGCGAATAACACCTTCATCGCCTCCGTGATCGTGGCCGGAAACTCATCCCTTCTCGGCTTCACAATATTGTGTGGCAGCAAGAAAAAAATATTCACCTTTCGTTGTTTTACAGACTTGATGGTTCACGCTCGCCACACTTCTGCTAGATATATACGGAGTAGTACTTTGTATAATATAGATTGAGTTAAATTTACGGATAGTCACTGAACTTGCTTAGCAAAGTCAATACGATCATTGTACAACGGAAATATGAGTTTACGGTCACTGAAGACGCGTCGGAGCGTCACTCGCGGTCACCGCCGCGTCGTAGAGATGTATTTGATGACGTGGCAATCTGGGGACCCACTGCCAGCCTCTAGTTGTGTTTTATTTGCAAAAACATCCCTAAAATCTATTTTACTATCCCAGCAAAAGACTAAAGGACTGGACCGGTGGTCACTGAGCAGTGGGACCCACTTTTTAGTCTCACCCACACATTTCTCTCTTCCCGTCCCTGTTCAGCCGCCGAGCCTGCAGCTCCCTCACGTGGCGCCCTTCATCCTCGGCAAGCTGGTCCGCGGCGGCGCAGATGAAGACGCCAAGTCGAGGTTGTCTGCTGTCATCGACCTCATCCATATGACAGCTTCTGCGGGCGTTGCTGGCCGGCCCTCACGGTGCTCCAAGCCAAGACAAACGTCGCGCTGCCGCGCGACGACCTTGCACGACTGGCGTTCGCGGCTTGCCGACGAAGTGTGAGGAGGCGCAACACGTCCGGCGGCATGGCGGCGAGCAGCTGAGCAGAGCGGAACGGCGCTGCTCCAGCTCACCAAATGGCCCAGACGCCTCCACATTCATATGCTTGCTTGGCTAGCTAGCTTGGCTCACGTTACATGCATATATATATGACCCGTGAGTGCATGGTAGCTAGGTGAGGTACTCTGTGACATCTATGTGAACTCCGGCACGAGGTCCTTGTAGTCATCGTTGTTGTTCCCGGCCAGGACAGAGTCCAGGCAGCCGTGCACGTCGTGGTCACGGTGGCATTCGCGTCGCCATTTTGTATCTACCCACAGACCCGCGTCCGCCCGAACGAGAAGACTGCTCCGCGCATGATCATCTGTGCCAAGGCCGACGTCCGTCTCCATCGATCCGAGCACGCGTGCGGCGGCAGGTCACGGTTGGCTTGGTTATGCCATCTTTGTGCTCTGGCTTGGTGTGGAACCCGCTGCGGTGTAGAGCGCCACTGCTTGCAACTGCCCAGGCCGTGTTCTCTTCTTGTGGAACTCCAAGAAGGCAAGCGCTGCACGGAGCAGCTGGGCTCGTCCTTTGTACGTGCATGACCGCCTCCTCCTCCTGCTGCACAGCACAACCGTTGTCCCCCGACATCCTCCTCCTCATGCACGGCCACCGAGCTCTCTGGCCTTTTGCACGTGCGCACCTCCGCCCAGCTCCCTAGCCCACGTTGCCTCCGGATAGGAACACACATCCATGGTTCTCACCAAGGCGGGAGAAGTTGCCTCCATGAGCTCCCATGGTTGCCGCCAGTTCGCGCAGTGGAGCTCCTGTCGTTCCTTGTCCTTGTTCGTCTCCTCCGTACTGCAAGCGACGGCGGCGACATCCACCACCAATGCACCTGCCATAGCCAAGGCCGAGGTCGAAGGGACCCTGTAGACGGGGGCCATTGGCGGAGGAGCACATCGGTGGCAGCCGTCATCCTCAAGTCGGTCAGATGGTGGTTGGAGTAGGAGCGCTGGTGTGGGGAGATGGGGGAACGCGTGGCGGCGTGGAGCGGCGTGGAGAGGTGGGAGCACGCGCCGGCGTTGGGAGTTGTGGGAGCGCTGGCTTGCTCCATCGACAGCCGGCGGCGGCGCTGGAATTTTCAGAGCCCATTAGGTGGGGAACGGAGTAGGCAGAAGACAACAGTTTTGCAAAAAGGCCCTCGTATATGTTGTTATTTTTTACCGATATGTTCAGTTATTTGATAGTGGGTGCCATGTCATCAAATACATCTCTACTACGCCTGCGGTGACCGCGAGTGATGCTCCGATGCGTCTTCGGTAACCGTAAACTCGTATTTTCATTGTACAATGATCGTATTGAATTCGTTAAACAAGTCCAGTGACTAACCATAGATTTAACTCATATAGATTTCCTCTAGCAATTACAATCTTACGCGCAGATTCCAAGTTTCAGAGTTCTTCAGATGTGAGCTAGTAATTGCTAGATCTGGACCGTGGTTGCTAAAACCTGCTCGGGCGGTATGCTTTGAGCCTTTGACCGATTGGTGCTACCGTGATTATGGATGGCAAATGTTCTTTGTGCACAATATCGAGCAACCTGCTGCTTGCCCTCCTCCCTTGGAAGATCATAACTCGTTACTGATTTGGCCTTCCTATCTAACCGGCTGGAGAACCATCACCTTTTCCCTGCTGTCTCTAAAAAATTGTAGCACTCACTGGTAGAAAGAGGGTCTTTGGTCCAGCGCCCAAATTCCATTGGTCCCGGTTCGTTTCTATAATCGGGACCAATGTCAGACACCGGTCCCGGTTCATGCCGCCTGGGCATTGGTCCCGGTTCATCTCTAAGCATTGGTCCCGGTTCGTGGCATGAACCGGGACCAATGCCCCCGCGACGCACACGTGGCGCTCTGCGGGGCATTGGTCCCGGTTCATGTCATGAACCGGGACCCAAAAACTCCGCGACGGTCAGCAGTCCAAGACAATTAATGTAAATTAATTCGGGACAGAAATTATTTCGAGACAGAAATTAATTCGAGGTAGAAATTGAATTGATCAGTATTTTTGAAAAAATCTTTCACAAATTAATCGAAACAAAGATCTAAATTGAGACATTTTATTATTCGACCACAAATTTTTCCATACAAAGATGCGACTTTACAAATTTTCCTAGTCGACAACACTTCCGCTGCCGCTGTCCTCCGAGCTGCCGGCTTCCTCGTCGTCGTCGAACGAAATCTCCACGATTTCGGCGTTGTTCGGGAGACGGAGCTCCTCTGCGCGGCTAGCGGCGTCGATGGCGGTGTAGATGGTCCGTCCAGGGACGGACCAGGACATCTCCCGCCCTTCTCGGTTGCGGAGATCCGGGTGCACCACGCGCCCATCGACGATGCGGTTGCCAAGCTTGGCCTTCCGCTCCTTCTTGAACATCCGGGGCCAGTACTCGCTGGCCGCCGCGTATCGGGGCAACGCCCTCATCCACGCGGGCAGCTGGCGGCGACGCTCCGCGATGAGCACTCCATCTCGTATCCGCGGGGGTTGAGGAGCGGAGCCACCGGCACACCCGCCTCGCTGATGCGAAATCCGACGGGCACGGTCGCGCGCGGCGGCGCGAGGATGCCATAGTACGCAAACTTCGCCGCCTCGTAGTGGTTGAGCGTGGGCACCTTCCCCTGGCTATATATAAGCCCAGCCCTTTGCCCACAAAATTTTGCTGGATTGTGTGTGAGGTGTGGGTGCTAGCTTTTTTTTTCTTTGATTGCACACAAGGTGTTCGACGAAATGTCCGAGCCACACTTTAGCTCGCACAACACGGTATCCTCGGCTGAGGTTAGCAACCTTATCTTCTTTATCTGTAACTGATACAAAATATTGCATGTGTCCATGTAGGGTGGTCATTTTACTATTCACGATGTTATTGTAATGGTTAATTATTATGACGCAGATCGATGCAGGGATGTGATGGATGTATGGCGACCGACGCCATTCCGATTTTATTGCAGGACTACATAAATTTATCGATTTGGCTAAGACAAACAAAGTGGATAATTTTATGCCTTGTCCCTGCGTCGACTGTCGGAACGTGGCGGAGCACTCTGCCCCGAGAATCCTTCAAAGCCATCTGCTTCGGAGAGGTTTCATGCCCGGATATTATTGTTGGGCCATGTACGGAGAAAGAGGGGTTAGGCTGGAAGAAAATGAAGAAGAGAAGGATGATGGAAGCTATCCTATGTCCCCTGAAGAATACGGTGATACTGCAATGGAAGACAATGAAGAAGAGGAAGGTGACAATGAAGAAGAACAACGGGCATCGGATGAGCCCGCTGATGGTCTTTGTCGGGTCATTTGTGATGCAAAGCAACAAGATACAGAAAGGGAGAAGCTTAAGTTGGAGGCCATACAAAAGGATCACAAAAAGTTGTTGTACCCAAATTGCGAAGATGGCAGCACAAAGCTCGGTATCACACTTGAACTGCTGAAATGGAAGGCAGAGACTGGCTTATCTGACAAGGAATTTGAGAAGTTACTGAAAATAATGAAGCCGAAGCTTCCAAAGGATAACGAGCTGCCCGAGACAACGTACGAAGCAAAGAAGACTATCTGCCCTCTAGGATTAGATGTGGAGAAGATACATGCATACATTAATGACTGCATCCTGTACCGTGGTGAGAATTACGAGAATATGGATAAATGTCTGGTATGCACTGCATGTTGATACAAGATCAGACAAGATGACCCTGGCGATGTTGAGGGCGATGACGAGCCCTCCAGGAAGAGGGTTCCTGCTAAGGTTATGTGGTATGCTCCTATAATACCACGGCTGAAACGTCTGTTCAGAAATAAAGAGCATGCCAGGTTGTTGCGATGGCACAAAGAAGAGCGTAAGAAAGACGGGAAACTGAGACACCCCGCCGATGGGTCGCAGTGGAGAAACATCGAGAGAAAGTACTCGAACATTGCAGGTGACGCGAGGAACTTATGGTTTGGTCTAAGTACAAACGACATGAATCCTTTTGGGGAGCAGAGCTGTAGTCACAACACCTAGCCAGTGACTCTATGTATCTACAACCTTCCTCCTTGGTTGTGCATGAAGCAAAAGTTTATTATGATGCCAGTGCTCATCCAAGGATCGAAGCAACCCGGCAACGACATTGATGTGTACCTAAGGCCATTAGTCGATTAACTTTTGCAGTTGTGGGCAGAACCAGGTGTAAAGGTGTGGGATGAGCACAAACAGGAGCCATTCACTAGTGGAAAAAGGGCCTCCAGTCCCGGCCCGTAAGGGGCTTTAGTCCCGGTCCTGGTAACCGGGACTGGAGGGGCGGGACTAAAGGCCACCCCCACTAGTCCCGGACCGCTTACCATCCGGGACCAATGGGTATCCACGTGGCCGTCTCTGCAGGCGCGGGGTGCCACCCATTAGTCCCGGTTCGTATTACGAACCGGGACAAATGGTTCTCTGCCGCGGCAGAATTTTAGGCAGTTTCTCTGCCGCGGCAGAGAATTCAATTTGTATCCTTTTGTTTCATTTCAAAATAGTTTTCTACGCTATCACATACCGTACATGTTCGTGCATACATAAGATAACTTCTCTTAAGATCGAGCATACAAATATATACATGATAGTTACACATGGAGATCACAATTATCGGGACTAGAGCCTGTCTATTCAATTACATGGTCGGGGATCATCGGCGCCTATTCACACTAAATTCTCTGGCGTCATCTATCATCTCGTTCATCAAGAATCCTGCCAGTTCTTCAGCAATTGCTACTACGCGTTGCTCTGGTAGGAGCTGATCCCGCATTTTCTCGAACTATATAAGAAAAGGAGATCAATATGAATATCAATCATGATAACAAAAAGTGACGGTAATAAAATAATGTTGTGAATGTATTGCTTACATTGACTCTATAATCATTCAGCTCACTGGTAAACGTGCGAATGAACTCGCAAACGTAGAATCCACATAGATTCGTCTTCGGTGGCTGCCTCGCGCACTTTACGAGAATAAAATCCAATCAAAATAATAATCCAGCATCATAATTGTATTGAAACTAGAAGTAAAGAGACGCGCGTACTACTTATCGAGACCGGCTTAAACGTCAGCTTCTCACTAAAGTCACCCGTAACCGCACTCTTGAACTGGTTCCAAACCCTACCCGGTAAAGAAAATGAATGAGTTATTTATTACGTGATATCTCAGGAAATCAACGAAAGAGACCGATGTAGCGCGAAAATTACCTCTAGAGCATGTCCTGCATGTCCCTAAACATTTCCAGGGGTCTCTTTAATGGGTCCATGACTTCAACTCTTCCCTTATCAAGTTGAATGTCTAGCAAAATCCAGTGGAAACTGTACACGTTTATATATACATCAGTAACTCATCAATTACACTTAACATCGAGTAAGCAAAAGAGAATGTGTACAATAGAGTAAGACCCTCACGCAAAATTGTAAGGAAACAGTATGTGGTCACAGAAATTTTGCTCCGTTAGAAACCTTAGAAGGTTTTCCTGCGTCTCCTCGGGTTTTGTCGTTAGCGTCTTTACATGTATTTTATCTGGGTCAATGAACCCAACACTAAAGATTGACCTTCTTTTACATTCCATGATCTTCATTCTGTATAATAATAGAGTACAAAAGGATATAATTAGGATAATTACATGCAATGAACTGAACAACTGAAAAAATGAACAACTTATATATAGACAATGAATTCAACAACTTACAGACAATAGCAACTCATGAGACTTTTGTCGAGGGCGTCGAAAATGTATAACTGGAAGAGTTCTGGAAACTCAACATGGACCTCTTCTTCTCGGAAGTAGTAGTCATGTGGGACTTTTGCCACGATCATTATTCTCTCCTGCTTTACGGCTTTCAAGTACCGGTTATGTAAACTCCGCATTTGTGTTGGCAGTTGTTGGAACTGCTCAAAGCTGACCAGAGGCTTGCCTGGGACATCTGTAGGGACTACCTGAGCCTTGGGTAACTTGTCGTCCTGGGCACCTAGCAATTCCTCAACAGTCACATTCATAGCGGCCGCAAGCTTCTTAGCTTCTTCCATATCCTGCTGGGGAGTGTCATAGGATAACACCTGGAGGGGTGGGATCGATGTTTTGGCCTGTTTCCCGAGCTGGGGGACGTCCATTCTTTTCTCGGTTGCACTTTCACCTGATGATTTGCTCCCGCTTGCACTTTGATGACCCATAAGTATAGGGGGTGTATCGCAGTATTTTCGATAAGTAAGAGTGTCGAACCCAACGAGGAGCAGAAGGTGCTGGCTAGTGGTATGGATCAGGAATTCTCTGCAAATACTTAGCAAACGGATTTTTAGGGGTTTTTGATAAAGCAAGTAAACAAAGTACGAGTAAATGAAAGACAGTAAGAATGAATGCAGCAAGTGGCCCAATCCTTTATGCAGCAAAGGACAAGCCGGTTGTATTTCTATAGATGACCAAACGTTCTCGAGGACACATGGGAAGACTGTCAAGTGCTTTCGCTTCATATAGTCGATTAATCTTCTCTAGCTTGCTAAGTGTTGTGTGGGTGAACCTGTGCTAATGTACCGTCCCATCCAAGACTAATACATACTTGTGATTAAACCCTTTGCAAACATCCGTAAGTACAAGAAAATAATTAAGGTAGAAACCTAACCACAGCTTTAAACTCTAAGACCCTTACGTCCCTTGTGCAATGGTTTCCTAACGGGGGTTCAGGTTTCTGTCACTCCGGCAACACCTACGATTAGTAGCCAAATACACAATGCATTCCCCTAGGCCCATATAGGTGAAGTGTCATGTAGTCGACGTTCACATGACACCACTAGAAGAAGTACACCACAACTTAAATAACAATCTATTGAATCTTTCTCAACACAACTCCACTACTAACAACAAAACTTCTCCCATGTCCTCAAGAACAAAATGAACTACTCACGAGACATCATATGGATCATGATCAGAGATGGAATAATGATGTATAACAATCTGAACATAAACAATAATTCAATGGTTCACTCAATAGCATCAACTACAAAGAGTAATCAACACCGGGAAAGTTTCCCCTATGAACTATTCAAGATTCAACGCAATTGTTACAGCAATATGGAGATGGTGATGAGGGTGCTGATGATGATGATGGTGGTGGTGATGATGATGATCCTGATGAAGTCCAGCTTGATGGTGGTGTTGATGGCGATGATCTCCCCTCTCCGGGAAGGAATTCCCCTGGCAGAAATCTGTCTGCCGAAGAGATCTTTCTCTGTCGGTGTTTTCCGCCCCGCAGAGGCGGCGGAATCTTTCTATGGTTGCTCCCTGAGTCTTAGGGTTTCGGGAGGTTGATATACGCCAGAGGGGAGAGGCTGGAGTGGGCCAGGGCGGCCACACCACTCCCTAGCGCGGCCTAGGCCTGCCCGCGCCATGGGGTGGTGTGGGCCCCCTGTGGCCCACCTCCACTCCATCTTCTGGCATCCTGAGTCTTCTGGAAAAATAGAATTTTCCGTATATTTTCCCGGATTTTCTGATCTTCGCGAATTTTGCCTCCAAACAGCACCTTTTCCATCAGAATCCTGACTGCAGCGGTCCATGCTCCAAAAGTCATCAACCATGCAAAAATAGATGAAATAACATAAGTAGCACCTCTCTATTCGAAATATATCAATGAATAATAGTGAATTAAGACATAGAATAGTGATGCAAAATGGACGTATCAACTCCCCCAAGCTTAGACTTCGCTTGTCCCCAAGCAAAACTGAGCTCATTAAACATGACCTCAAGTTTATGGAGTGAAGAGTCGATAAAAGAATACGGACAAGAAGCATCACATTCATCTAATACATAGACCATAATAGAAAACAACTCACTATTATATAACTCAACTTGTAATGAGTAAAGGAAACACAATAAAGATACACAAAGTGAATCATGATTGGTAATGGCAAACTTAGCTCTTGGTCGAAGAATAGTTGATAATTTGCTGAGTTCACAAATAGCTGGTTTTCAAAGAAAGCTTTCAAAGCAGTAAACTTCAAGACAAGAGCAATGCGCAAAACAAGGAACATAAGGAACATGAATGCATAAATCATCATATGAATGAATGAAACACATTAACTCAAAATACTTGCTGAGACAGAGGGGAGTAGGTTTACTGACTCAACTACAAAGTAAAAGAAAGGCCCTTCGCAGAGGGAAGCAGGGATTGCAAGTCTCATAAAGAGCTCCCAACAATTATGATACTTACTAGCTTTCAGCTCTCATTGCCCCTATCATAGGCATCTTTAGGTGATTAAGGTTAAAGTGACACAACTAAGAGGATATGCTTGACAAGTTATAAGTTGAAATCTCATGCCCCTTACTTATGAGTACCGATCCTCGTGCTACTAAACTTCATTCACGAGCAAGCTCTTGTCATTGTAAATACATGCGTATCATTGAGAACCGCCAACGGGGTACCCCTTGCACATGACACAGGAGCTATCCCATAATCAAAATGACAAGGCAAGCAGACAGTGAGCATCTCAGCGATCTTTTTATTTGCTATTTGCATAGGTTTTTCTTGAGGATGCTTCATAGAATGCTCACTATAGATATGCTGCAAGTTTCCACCATGATTAGGCATGGCTTAGGCTAGCGGCCCAGGCGTTTCTCTAACACACATATAAACTCCATGATCTTACAAGTTCCACTTTTATTTCACACCACCGGGATCCATAAGCAAAAGAACATGATATCAACTAGGTACAAGTACCAATGAAGTGTTGAAAGCGGTCCCCATGATACATGGTTCGGCTAACTTCAACTCATAAAGCGCAAGCATATACGCAACAAAGAAGGACCCAATGGTTCAAGTTTATTAAATGCAAGAAAGTAAACTGTGCCATCAAGTTCGTGAGAGCCTTAATCACTAATTTTCGCATAACAAGTTTAAATTGGGAGGTAGACAAAACAAGAATTTACTTGGAATAGCAATAATGCTACTAGGTAGGTATGGTGGACACAAATGGCAAAGGTTTTGATTTAAAGGAGGTGGATGCACGAGAAGAATACCCTCTCAGTACAGGTTTTTGGCTAGCAAGGCTGGGTAGCAAGTACAAGAGTTGAAGGCAACAAACAAACATACAAATGATAAAGACAAACATGCAATCTTCCTTGGAGGCACAAAATATCTTAACTAGAGAATACTAAACTTAGGAGCAAAACAAGAAAGAAAGATGATGAAATTATTTTTCTTTAGAGTACTTCTATCCTTTTCATTCAACTCTCAAAAATAGTGCTGCTACTGACTGAGCCAGGTTTGCCAAAACCAACTAAATTAACTCAATGATCCCAAAGTGATACCAATACTAACAACAAGATCAATCATATAACCACGAATTGAAAACTAACATAAGCTAAGCAAAAGAGTGAATGATAGAACTTCTCATTAATATTCCATAATGGAAACTCCCACCAAGGGATACATATCTAAAGAGAGAGGGGACACTTCCATAATGCAAACCATACTACATAATAACTCCTCTATTCATGATATGACTCTACTAATAAGGTAAAAAGATAGAAGATAGTGATATGATATCGCGACACTCTCTCAAGCTTGGAACAAACCAAGGGGATGCCAAACCTGATGACGAATTACTCCTTAGGTGGTCGTGGTATCCTCTCGATGAGCTCTCTGATCAGTTTCCCCAAGTCCTGCGAGTTTTGCTCAATGCGGCTCATGATCATGTCGGGTTGAGAATTCCAGCTCTTGCTATTCTTTCCCCACTCTTCCTCCTTGAAGTCTTCTTTTCCTGGATGGCTAGAACGAGGCCAATCCCAATTGGACGGTAATTTCTCCTTGGGCATATTCTGGTGTTGATGCTCATGGATAAGGGTATGGAAAGGATTCCTGGTGCGTGGAGGAAGTGACCGTGGAGCCAAACTGTGACGAGGAGCTTTCCCCCCCCAGTCTGCATCCGTGCAGTCCTTCTAATCTTGGCAGGTTTCACCACTCCAATGCTTGCAATGGTGGTGCCGGTATGCGGACGTTGGCCTTGCTCCTCTTCACCTTCACTCTTGATCTCCTTCTCCTTCCCGGGGTCTTGGAGGTCTTCCTCCATGGGCTCCTTCCCTTTATCCTTGGCGGACACCATTGTGCTTCTAAGCTTTCAAAGAGTATGTCCTGATAGAAAACAGATCAAAACAAAACACGACGAAAACACGATATACGGACCTCGGGAGATCCGAGGGGTTATATATTACAAAGTTTCATGTCAAAAGGAAGGTACTGGGAGAAAACGGGTTGGAGACGGAGTCCTGGGTGGCCTCACCACCTGGTGGCACGGCCAGGGGTGGGCCCACGCCATGGGGTGGTGTGGGCCACCCCGGCTCTGGTTATGTCCCTTTTTCGCTTCGAAACTTTCCTTATTGACTGAAAACTGCAAAAATATAGTTGGATTGTATTTTCGTGGAACTTTTCTTACCAGAACTGTTACCTATTTGAACACAGACTCTGCAGGTCTCTGAATTTGGTATCTAGTGGATTCTTCCGGAGTCATCTCTTGAATATCATCGATATCTTCATCTTCATACACTTATTACTTGAGTCATAAAGCCCTTCTCTTCCTTATTACACCATTATCTCCACTTTCTGGAAATTTCTTTCACACAATTCTCATTAGCAACATTAGTATAAGTGAAGTGATAAAACCTTTTGAGTCCAACTTCAACTGAAAATCATCAAAACAAAAGCTACTGTAGCAACTCCTTCCTAAAACCCAAAAAGAATTCTAAATGGAAATCGAATAAACAAGCAAATGCAAGATTGGCAAAATCTGTCAAAACAGACCAGCAGGTAAAGATCAATTTTTTCAAAAATCTTCTGTTGCTCAAATCAAAACGTGCAAAAGTAAAAAAAGTTAAATAACAACCTGGGGCAGAAGCACAAAAAATTACAGCTCAATCCGACATACAGAGATCTCTCACGAATTTTTACGGTAAAGCACAAAAATCTGTTTCGGGACAGCAACTTCCCCAAATCTTACTTCCCTCTCATTAGAGGTTGATCTTGACACAAAAACCAAACAAAAACAGATAAGGAGCGGTTATTACCGAAGTAATAACTTCCAAGACCCAAAGAAACAAAAACAAACTGAAAGCAAAAACAAATTGGGTTGTCTCCCATAAAGCTCTTTCTTTATAGCCATTAAGATGGGCATGATAATTTTGAAGAAGCTCTCATAGGGATATGAATTGAAGTGAAAGAGAGCATTAAGAAGCAAAAACACACACATTTAAGTCTAACCCACTTCCTATGCAAGGGGATTTTGTAAACAAACAAGTTATTGAAACTAAAGGCAACTTGCATAAGAAGGCAAAAGAAGCGCAATATAAAAACTTTCAGCATAAAACGAGGAAACTTGATATTATTGAGATACATAAGAACACTTTTCCCTCTCTCATAGTAACTTTCAGTATCATGCATAAACTTAACAATATAGCTATCACAAGGACTATCATAGCAATGATCACTTATTCTAACAGAAAACACAGGAATACTAGCTCTCATAACACTACTTTGTGAAACAATATTAGAGGTATCCTTACAAAGGATAGTGTGTCCCTCTTTTTCATATTTAGCAACAAAGTCTTTCACATTTGCTACAATAGGTTCATCAACCATTTGTTTATCAGGTTCAACAGCTTTACTAGTACTTTCATTAACTATACTAGCTATCATAGAATGTTCCTTTACCTTAACTGGAAAAGGCATTTTCTCAATATAAGGTTCACGTAAAACATGATTAGCAGTATAAACTTCAGTATTTCTTGCAGGAACACTCTTAGCAATATCTTTATAAGGCTCATGATACTTATCCCACTTCTTTTTAGGCACTTCAATATAGGAAGCAAAAGCCTTAAAATAAGAAGCAATAGCTTGAGAGTCTAGACCATAAGCATTTTTAATATTTTGAAAGTCATCAGTTCCCATAAAAGATTTAATGCATTCATAATCATAATTTATACCTAACTTTCTACCTTTGGCATTCTCCCAAGCTTCAGCATTGTCTTGAATACGGTCTAGAAGGTCCCATTTAGCTTCTTCTTCCATACGAGTGAATGATCCAGCACAAGAAGCATCCAATAAATCGTTATCATGTAGAGGGAGCCTTGCATAAAAGTTATTGATAATAATATTGTTGGGGAGGTCATGAATGGGACATTTGAGCATTAGTAACTTCAATCTCCCCCAAGCTTGAGCTGTACTCTCTCCATATCCAGAGTGTGCTACCCCGGCTGGACCAAAAAGGGATTAATACTACTTCAAAGTCGAAAATCCGGTAACCATGACCGCCCTAAAACGAAGCGAACAGAACTACACTTCAAAACGGAGTCAGTTAGAAAATGGGTGAGATAGCTCAGTTGGTAAGAAATCGCATAGGACTCAAAACTTTTGAAAAACAATTTCAAATCTTGACCTAGTATTTGAAATAAGAAATTGCTTATTAAAACATTAATCTGCCATTGAATTCGAAAAGGTGGAACGAAGTGAGACGACAATATTCTTTTGAGCGTATGTCGCTAAGCGAGTGAAGATACCATCTATTATCTACAGCTGGGTTTAGTCGTTCAATAAAGGTTATAGGGCCTGTCCGTCCGGTGTACGTACCATCCTTAGGTCTACTACTTTCAAGTACGGGTTCGTTCAAAACAAAGTTTTCCGAGGCTATCGATTCGTACCTACTACCGAAGGAGCTTTTGCTTGCTTTTCTAGTACACGGTATACTTTCCAGATAGATAAGGACATGCAAAATATTTCTCTTTGGATTTGGACCTACAGTAGCCACTTGTAAGAGCTGGTTTTGAACCCACTGAGGTACGATCTACGATCAAAGTACCATGAATCTGCTTATAATCCACTTGACGGCCTACTCAAAAGCTGTCTTCTTTCCTTCGTTCGGTGTATCCACCCGATCAATCGGGAATCCCATGGCAGGGAGGAGGGGGAGCTTTGTTAGGAATATTCCCCGCTTCCACTTCTATATTATGGCATAAAGTGCATTGTACCTTCAATTCTGTGCTTCTATTGAAGATCTCTTCCAAAGCATAACGATAGAAGGCAGCTATCTCGAAAGGTACCAAACGCCGCAGGGGGTCTTTCTTTCTTCCCTTATGTTGAATCGACTTCCTTGTCTCTTTGTAGAAAGTCAGCAGCTGGCCCAAGGTGACCTACTGGGAAATGAAAAACAATTGGTTCAATCGGGTACTTATAAGCCGAACGGAGTTCTCTCTCATATTGTTATGTTTACCTGGAATGCCATAAGCCTGCTCTCAAGGAACAACTCGAATCACTGCTGACGCGGGACTTGCTTTCGCACGGGGAGTTGGATAAATTACCCTCTTGTGGGTACGGCGATAGATAGCAATAGCAACGGATTGATTATGATTATGATTAAGTAGACTGACTGTTGGATGAGCTCCAAGAGGTGATGAGCCTGATGAGTCAACCAAAGGGAGTGGGCCCTTTAAACCCCTAGGGCGTAAGCATTTCTGCCTATCCAAAATAAGAGGTAAAGTCAATCTTGAATGCGGTTAGTACCTATTAGTATTAGATACAGAATCCTATTTGCTTTGAGCGCCCCTATCCTATATTCTCTCTATCTATAGATAGAGAAAGACATGCTCGATATGAATTGGGACAAAGAAGAAAGTCAAAAGCAGGAGGTAGGTCCGTGGTTTCAAGTTGAGTAGTGAGTGGTTCCTTGAGGGGAGTCGGCAGAAACCTTTACTCATTTGATTTCCTCCCAAAAGAAGGAGGGGCAAGGCTGATGTGGTAGGCGCCAAGAAAGATACCATTCAATTAGGCACCAGGTACTATCCATCACACTTAGAGTTGGTATTTATTGTTTGATTCGAATCCCTGCTTACCAAACAGTTGTCATAACAGATTTGAATGACGATATCCAATTATGAAATGGCTAGAGGAGGCACAGAGATAAGACAGAACAGATGGTAAGGTGGGGGACCCATACCTTTATTCTATTACCGTGAATCACTCCAAAGGTTCACAGGCACTAGCTCCCGCTAAGAAGAATCTGGCAGTTCAACATCGGTCATGTCAGAAACCTAAGATTCGTGAATAAAGTGATACTAGTTCGATCAGCCGAATTCCTCTCATTTCTTGCTTAAAAGTGGCTACTTCTTGTTCTTCTGATGAACCGGTCGTTCCCTCCACTTCCGCTTCCGCTGCGTAACCTTCACTCTCAGATTGTAAACGATATCAAAAGATGGGACTAATCCTGTTTGATCTTACTATCACGAGAAGAATTAAGTGGTTCAGCGGTTCAGTCACCGGTTCTGGTATTCCATTTTGAATATGGATAGGAATGAAAGTAGGATAAAACGAGATTGAGTTTACTCTTTCATCGAGGAAGTTTAAAAGGCAATAGAATTACTCAATAAGTTAAGTAAGAAGTCACTTCTTTCTTGACTCTTTAGCCCTTGACATATGAACAACAAAACATGTCCTTAACGGGACTGATTCCAAGGCATCTCGTACTAAAAAATGTGTTAACCGGACTCCGGAAACTTCCAGGAAAAAACTTCTCGATGAAAATCGATGCAAAATCATTCCAAGCGAGAAAATGGCTTGCGCGCTAACGCGCGAACGCCTTTCGAGTAACCCAGCAAACGGCTTTCGAGTAACAAAGGCCAGACGGAATGATTGCTCGGTATGAGAGAGATTCTTAGCCAGGGGTTTGGTAGCTTATGCCCCCTAGTTTGCAACGTAGAGCAGAAATGGTTGAAACGGCTCCCATTGTGTGTGGGAATTCTTGCAAATGTGCATGGAAAGAGCTAGACCCCCTCTCATATCTTGCATCGCTCATAGGATTGTTCGGGAGCTGCATAGCTATTGACTTGGTCATCATTTGATGAAACTTCCCCGCCTAGCGTTGGAAGGAGAGAGTTTGTCAGAAATGACTTGTACCTGATGGGATATCTTGGCTGCCGTGAATGATACTGAGCTACCGGATCTCGGGACCATGGTGCATTATCTACCTACCAATGGGGTCTGCTTTGTCAAACAAGTAAAGTGCACGAAGACGTGTCAAAGGAAAGGAATATAACTTGTTTGGCTGTTCGACCCGCGTCGGTTGTTGATATTGGATGAGATAGCTCGAGAAGGGAACAAAGAATGCCAACTGGCTGTGGCGAGCGCTCTCCTACTGTTAGTGGCTTAGCTTCGGGGCTCGACTCCTCGATGGAATCAAGATAGAGCTATGAACCCATACGCCCTCTTGTTTCAGGTTTCATAGTTTAGGCAACTACAATTCTTGTTTGTATTAGAATGCATAGTTGTTTGAAACGAAAGGAAAAGATTGTTGGTACGAAAGCCGCTATTACACCACTTGAGGGCTGAACCAACCTCATGCTCCATCAGATACAAGAAACAGCCCAACTCTGAGCTTATCGATCTGAAATGCACTTTTCAACCAATGCCTTAGCGAGAGAATGGAGGAGTAGACGCCTCTTCTTATAGATGGACTATGTTTTCTATTTTTATATGATTATTCGAGTTAGGTGGTTGAGATGCTTCTACAGGGTGGTTCTTGATAGGGCAGCTTCTAATACAATCAGTTAAAGACGTAGTGTATCTACTTGAAATCGAATGAAAAGGAATGCACTCCCTTTGGTCGGGGTTCGCCATTCGATGCCTCAACCAAAGGGATTATTGGAGGTGGTAGTATGAGCCAAGATAGCCGTGAGATACGTTAAGCTGCTAATATGTCCATCTTTGTATCCATACGGAGGGAGAAGGGAAGGCCCATTGATCCTCTTATGAGTCGCTTAACTAAAGCTCGAACGATGTCCCTTCTGGTTCGCCCGAGATTCCTGTAATAATGCTTGATCCATAGTAACGTAAGTAGAAATGGGGGGCCAAAAGTTGTATATTTGATTCCGATCTTTATGAATCTCACTAGGAGGATAAAACTTTGAATAAAAGAGAGGCACTATTTCCTCCCATTCTAGAGCTTGACCATTCTTCAGCAGCTTATACCATTCCTCAGCTCTTCCTTTCAGTGATAATGAGAATAACTTCTTCTTAACTTGATCTGTAGTAATACCTGCACACTTGAACATCACCGGGATTGACAGTTCCATCCCCAACATAGTAGTTATCCATAACACGATCGATAATTCTTGTAGGTATTTTGAAAACATCTTTCTCAGCAGGTGGTGGCTTATCTACTACCTTAGCAGTGGTAGTAGCATTACCAAATAAGAAACTCAGCGAATTATCCAAACAAAAATAAAGCAACTAGCAGAAGTAAACAATACTCATAGTAGAAGTTTCCTTTACCGGTTCCACTCTCCAATAGCGCTTCACTCCCCGGCAACGGCACCAGAAAATAGTCTTGATGACCCACAAGTATAGGGGGTGTATCGCAGTATTTTCGATAAGTAAGAGTGTCGAACCCAACGAGGAGCAGAAGGTGCTGGCTAGTGGTATGGATCAGGAATTCTCTGCAAATACTTAGCAAACAGATTTTTAGGGGTTTTCGATAAAGCAAGTAAACAAAGTATGAGTAAATGAAAGACAGTAAGAATGAATGCAGCAAGTGGCACAATCCTTTATGCAGCAAAGGACAAGCTGGTTGTATTTCTATAGATGACCAAACGTTCTCGAGGACACATGGGAAGACTGTCAAGTGCTTTCGCTTCATATAGTCGATTAATCTTCTCTAGCTTGCTAAGTGTTGTGTGGGTGAACCTGTGCTAATGTACTGCACCATCCAAGACTAATACATACTTGTGATTAAACCCCTTGCAAACATCCGTAAGTACAAGAAAGTAATTAAGGTAGAAACCTAACCACAACTTTAAACTCTAAGACCCTTACGTCCCTTGTGCAATGGTTTCCTAACGGGGGTTCAGGTTTCTGTCACTCCGGCAACCCCTATGATTAGTAGCCAAATACACAATGCATTCCCCTAGGCCCATATAGGTGAAGTGTCATGTAGTCGACGTTCACATGACACCACTAGAAGAAGTACACCACAACATAAATAACAATCTATTGAATCTTTCTCAACACAACTCCACTACTAACAATAAGACTTCTCCCATGTCCTCAAGAACAAAACGAACTACTCACGAGACATCATATGGATCATGATCAGAGATGGAATAATGATGTATAACAATCTGAATATAAACAATAATTCAATGGTTCACTCAATATCATCAACTACAAAGAGTAATCAACACCGGGAAAGTTTCCCCTATGAACTATGCAAGATTCAACACAATTGTTACCGCAATATGGAGATGGTGATGAGGGTGCTGATGATGATGATGGTGGTGATGATGATGATGATCCCGATGAATTCCATCTTGATGGTGGTGTTGATGGCGACGATCTCCCCTCTCCGGGAAGGAATTCCCCCGACAGAAATCTGTCTGCCGGAGAGATCTTTCTCTGTCAGTGTTTTCCACCCCGCAGAGGCGGCGGAATATTTCTGTGGTCGCTCCCTGAGTCTTAGGGTTTCGGGAGGTTGATATACGCCAGAGGGGAGAGGCTGGAGTGGGCCAGGGCGGCCACACCACTCCCTGGCGCGGCCTAGGCCTGCCCGCGCCATGGGGTGGTGTGGGCCCCCTATGGCCCACCTGCACTCCATCTTCTGGCATCCTGAGTCTTCTGGAAAAATAGAATTTTCCGTATATTTTCCCGGATTTTCTGATCTTCGCGAATTTTGCCTCCAAACAACACCTTTTCCATCAGAATCCTGACTGCAGCGGTCCATGCTCCAAAAGTCACCAACCATACAAAAATAGATGAAATAACATAAGTATCACCTCTCAATATGAAATATATCAATGAATAATAGTGAATTAAGACATAGAATAGTGATGCAAAATGGACGTATCACTCTTCTACTTGATTTGGTCTTCTTCACTACCTTCTGAAGTGTGAGTTGATAGTCATCTCTGGCTTATGGTGCAATTCATATTGCGATTTTGTGTTCAGAAAAGAAAGTGCATACGCTTTTTGCTTCTCGGTGTATACCGGGGCGGGCTCGGGTTTCTTCTTTTGAAGTTGCACAACACATTCGGCCTTTACGATCATGTCGGTTTCCTTGTCAGTACGATCGTAAGGTCTGATGGGAAGATTCTTATGAGGTACTCTTGGGAGGGGCGACATTTGTCGTTTTGGGCTGCTGCATCGTTTAGTACTAATCGAAGGTTGCGGCGGAGATCAAGATGGACTCGGGCTATGGTGGTCGTAGTCATGGGGTGGGCTTCTTGGAGGTGATGGAGGTGAAGGTGACATGCGACGACTCAGAGGCGGTGTTGGCTTTGGCGTCTAGCCTGGAAGCTTGATGTTGTTCTTGTCCAACAGAATGATACCACCCAGTACTTCTCCGAGTGTCCTCTCACCTTCAGGTCCAAGGATGTCAAGCTCCATTGAGTCCCACCCCATTGCGATTTCATCCACATCAACTTTAGCATAGCCAGCTGGAATCTCACAGCCATGCCAGCATGCGCCAGGTGGACAAGGTAAAGCACATCCGACCACCACCTTGATGGATAGGTTCATCACCTTCTGATGGAGCTCACAAGATTCCTGCTCCTTGATTCCATCCACGGGGTAGCCGGGACCGCCATCTACCTGAAGGAGATATGCCCTAGAGGCAAATAAGAAATAGGTTTTTATTATCATATCTCAATTAGTTTATAATAGTTTCGTTTTGTGCTATAACTGTGCCAAGTAGAAACATTGGTACAGGTGTGGTATGAAACAACCAAGTCCCTAGTAGCCTCTATTCATACTAGTTCATTGGTCACGAAGATGATCTGGGTTCCAAGATCATGGGCATTTATGCCGACTGACAATGAGATCATATCATTGGAGAATGATGTGGTTGGACATTCCTCAAAGGATTGCAACACGATCAAGTCATATAGTTCATTGTTGCAACGACTATACCTAGACTCCTTCTCCTTAGACCGTGAGCTCATATTACTCACTGTTTCCCTAGGCTGCTTTGACTGCATCAAACGTCTTTTGGTAATACGGTGGCTATAAAGGTGTATGTTGGGTATTCTGAAGGAACAGTAGACGACATGTGACTGCAAGACCGGGATTTGTTCACCCACATGATGGGTAAAGAAACATACGGCCGGCTTGGTGAGATTACATCCATATATGTTGCAACATGTGACTAGGTCACGGGGATGTAATATCACGGTAACAAGAAAACATAACTTGTTGTGAACGAGATTGAACAAGGTATAAGATACCATTGATCGGATCTCGGACAAGTTGTATCGAGAAACAAAAGGAATAGGATGCTACATTTAGACGGTTCAAACGACATTGTCATTAGGAATGCATAGGGGTCACATGGATATCCCTGGTCCCTCTGTGATCATTGATACATATCATGTCTAGAGCATTCCCGAGCCGTGAGAGGATACACTTAAGGGTACGATGAGAGCGATCATTCGTAAGATGGAATCATAGTAGAGAAAGAGAAAGCCGGAATCGTTCCGTAGAGAGATCCGAAGTTGTTCGGAGAAAGAATAAAGACCGGAATCATTCGAGGAAAGATCAGAAGTCATTCGGAGGAAATCGAAAGGGAACCGAAAGGTGTTTCGGGTCAAGATGGATTTTGTAATATGTATTTACATATTAATTAGTGTAATTAATATTAAGTATAATATTAAAATCTAATTTGAAGGGTTATTCCACTAATGGGCCAAACTTCCTAGGGAAATAGGGCCCATGAGGGAAAACCGGAGGAGGAAAGGGCCAAGGGCCAAGGTGCCAAGGTCCAGGCGCCTTGAGGGGCCCCACCCGGACAGCCTAGGGCTGTGCGCGGGGTGGGGCCCACCCCTGGCCGGCGGCCCATGAAGGCCCATGCGCCTCCCCCCTCTCTCCCTTGAATAGTCCCACATGGGAAACCCAAAGGGGAGGGCACACCCCCTCCCCCTATATAAAGGGGTGCCCATGGGTGGGATTGAACACACAACTTGAGAAGTCCTTTGGTTGACTTTCTCCCTCCCTCTCTCTATACCTTGTGACCATGGCCCCAAGTCTAGGTTGTGCGATCGACGCACACCTGCAGTACGCCATTGTGCTGCAGGGATTCCTAGCCGGATATCCACTTCCGCACTCTTGGCGGGATCGGGGAGACGGAGGTCTCATCGTGCACCGGATGTGTACGAAGACACGAGGCGCAACACTTGGGGCACTTGAATGTCGTGAGCCGGAGCTGTTGCACGATGAAGATGATGAAGATCAAGAAGGAGCAAGGGGTGACCTGCGAGGAGCTTCGCGACCTTGACGTCGGCTTCGAGTACGACTACTTCAACCACGTTCCCCGCGGAACGTTAACCGCGTACATACTACAAGGGTATGTATTCTCTACGCATCGACCGTTACCGCATTACTACATAGATAGATCCTAGGCAAGTTTGGGGGTTACATCGTAGGGAAATTTTTGTTTTCCGCGCCGATCCCCAACAGTGGTATCAGAGCCGATCTATGCGTAGGAGTGCTGTATGGCCAGTACGCACAAGTATTGTGCGGGCATTGATCCCTTAGTTGTTACCCTCTAATGTGTACTTGTTTATATCGCGGTATTGTTTGATGAAGCGGCCAGGACGACCTTACGCGTATTCATACGCGAGACTGGTTCCACGCTCAACATACGGCTTGTACCGTATAAGTGGCTAGCAGGTGTCTGTCTCTCATTCGATAGTTGATATAGCATTTACAACGGAGGGCACCGAAAGGGGTGTAATAGAGATAACTGTCGGATCCATGTTGTGGTTGGAAAGTTCGTAGTTTAGAAACGGTTCTAGTGCGAAAGCCCTAACAACCACGTAAAACTTGCAATAGATAAAGTAGAGGCGTCTAACTTTATTTTGCAGGGGGCATGTGATTATGATATGGCATTGGTCGATACAAAGGTAAAGTCGTTTACTTTTCTGTTGCTAAGTAGTGTAGTAATAGTCATCGTTCCGATGAACGACCTGGTGGACTTGGCGTCAAACCAAGGGCACGATGGAGATCATGCCGGAGCGCTCGATGGAGATCAAGGCGCGAGAAAAGACCATATCATATCACATTATACATATGATGTTGATACCAGTTTTTACATCTTATTGTGTGCTAGTATTAAAATACTCAACGGTAGCAAATAAGATAATCCCTATTTAATTCCAATGTTCCGTGTTCCCCTTGTGTGTGCACCACCAAGAAAGTTCTTTGGTATGAGGCGATCCAGGGTTACAGGCCTGGGTGTCAGACATATCTACGTTCGCATACAGTGGGTGTAAGCCATGTTGCACAGCGAATACACACAAGTTAGATTTGGCGAGCCTAGCATGTACAGACATGGCCTCGGAACACAAGAGATCGAAAGATCGAGCATGAGTCACATGGATGATGTGATTGGCATTGTTGAATGTCTACCTTTGATAATGCACTGATGGCCGTGATGATCGGGGGAGGTGCAGAGGATAGGGATCATGCGATCACTAAAATCGTCCAGGGGATGACCGTTTTAGTGGAGAACAATTATAAATTGATCTCTTATTATAAACTTAGTATAGATGTCTATTTGCAAATATCTTATTAGATCTTAGCCTATCCCATTGAGGTCCTTTGCAACCATGGGAATATATTGCTTAATATGGAACTTAGCAAAAGGGTCCAACTTCATAGATTAATACCCACGCCTGAGGAATATCCTCATAAAAGGTGATCTTATCTTCTTGACACAATAACCATTAGGAGATAATTCGATGACTCCGAAATGTTTGTGTTTTCTCCATATTCATCCAATAGGCCATTCTCCATTCGATAGAGAGTTGGGCTACATTTTGTATTCTACAGAATAAGGCACATAGAGTATGAGCCGTTGGATGGGTTTTCCTCCATCATGGATGAAAAGAGAATGTTTGGAAAAACACTTAGTGATCTTGCATTAGAGTTAAGAACTCTTAGAAGGGCTTGATTGCAAAAGGAGGTCATGGATGAAAAGGTATATGTAAGATATACAAATTATAACCGTGGTTCTGGCAAAACTCGTTGCAGTTTGGAAAGTATTTGATACTTGTCCCGTTTTGTGAAAACAGGAGGATCTGCTTGAGAATTGCTGGATTTGAGGCAATGTGGCTTGATGATGGCAACCAAAACAGTTGATGGTCGACATCACCTCTTTCCTCAAAGTTTATCATTTGGATTAGTGAACTTGAATATAATTTGTAATCCTTATTTGTGTGTCTTGCTTTTGGCGAGACGATTATTCATATGAACAAGTTACAAACCAGTTTGTACTATTCTTATGAACAATACCATCATGGTCACAATATGATTACAAACAAGTTATTCTCATCACTATGTTAATGATAATAGTTTAAAGATTTATAAAAGGATTAGAATGCTAAAATATATCCAAAGCTTAATAAAGAAAAGACACTACAGTTTAAGTCATTTTGGTTATTGCACGTTCTTTATGAAAGATCGGGGTCCTAGATGCTTAATCTAGAGATTTTGCAAAACCATGCCTCTTGGGTAGAATGACTAAAACTCCGCATTCTGGTAAAACGGTGATATGCGAAGAAATGTTGAATCTTATACATAGTGATGTATCATATTTTTAACAAGTAGTGGAAATCATTAGGTAATTGTGGACTTAAGTGAATAAGCATATTTACTTAATGAAACATAAGTTTGAAACGATTTGAATTGTTCAAATGAGTTCACAACAAATGGCGGATATTGAAATTAACAAGAATACGAAGTCTCATCGATTTGATCGACATGACTGAAGTATTCAAGTTAATTTTAGCATAAAAGGAACTTGTGAAAGATGTTTCACAAATTATGATAATTGGACAAATTCAAGCTATGTTGAAATGTCTAAACATCATAAACATTTTGTATTAGATACATATGATATCATATTATCTCTTATCGGGGTTATTATTGTCGTTCAGAGTTAGAGATCAAAATAAGTAAACACTCATTTAAAATACAAAGGAACATCCAAAGATTCGTGGAAACAACACCATAAGCGTTATGGCACATTCGAGTTTCTGGAGATTTTGACAAGTCGAAGTCGTGGAGAATAAACAAGTCTTTGTAAAGCATTCTTAGAAAGCTATGAATGCATCTTCCACAAAGGGGCAAACCAGTTGTTGTCCAAAGTCAACGTGTCTTAATGAAGATACAGATGGAAGAAAGTAAAAGATCAAAACAAGGTGTTTTACCTTGCCTCCGAATTGTTGAGTGGCGCAGCGGAATTCGTTCCGTGAATCCAAACTTTGCAAATAGAGAAGAAACTATTGATAATGATCATAAAGTTTTAGTGAATACTTTTACTAAAGAAAGTAGGATTCAACTATATGTTCTACAAGTTTGTGGAATTATATATTGATTCACTTGTCATGTTTTGAACAAGACATACCTACAAATTACAAAGAAGCGTGATGGAACTGAGTGCGAGAAATGACTATGAGTCATAAAATCCTATATTAAGTTACATTTGAGATTGCAAAGTAACATGTTACTTGATCTTATTAAAGTAAAGAAGTTTACTTGATATTTCTGAATGACTGCAAAGTCATAAGAATGAAATGAAACTTAATAAATGACAAAAGCTCGATTTGTCACAAGTTTGGACATATTCAAGGAGTTGACTACAACAATAGTGATGCTTAAAGTCTTTTGGATTTACACTAGAAATATATGGATATTAAAGTCTCGCGAATGGAATTCTCAAATTGATAATGATCAAAGAATTTTGGAATGTCCAAGATTATTGAGAGGACCTAGATTTGAGTGGGAGCAAATCAGATTGGCTAATTCATAATATGTAGCTGACATATTTTGAGTGGGAGCTAAGTGAAATCCCTGGATCTCAAACATGAATGTCATATTTGAGTGGGAGCAAAGTGAAATCCCTAGATCTCAAACATGAATGTCATATTTGAGTGGGAGCGTGAAATCATTCTGGGATATGTGGACGACATATCTGAATGTTGTGATTGGTGTTAATAATATTTAATTTACATAAATTAGGATGAAGTTGAAGTTATTAAACAATAAAATCTATCAAGATAGATTGGTGAGTTTAATAAACACTGAATGTCAAATGCTTCCTGGACTTGATTCTGAAAGATGTTCGGAATATCCTAAGCAAGATTCTGAAGTAGCTCAGAATGAAACAAGGTGAGGAAATAGTTCTTACTATATGAAGCATTAAGTATTGAAACTATGGTTGAAAGAAAAGGATGCATTGCATCACCTATGCCTCAGTCATAGGTTCTTCCATATAACCATGTTGTGTACTCGACATAAAGTGACCCGAGGTTCTGGTTGGTAAGACAAAGTCTTAACTATAAGAGCATGTCTTTAAGTGATTCCTGAGTTGATCACTGAACCAGAATTAAGTTTGTACTTAAGTAGCAAGAAGCAATGTAAGTGGCATAGATGCATTTCATGCACTAGGATCTACATAGATATAGAAGTATAAAAGCTACATCTAATGTGATGTATAATGTTATGGCGGGGATAATTCGCTTTTAACGTAGAATGACGTGTCCCAGGGCCCAGTGCCCATGAGAAAGCCCTCGAGGTTGATCTAACGTCACTGTAAGCTCCTGGAATTTGGCCTCGTTCTGCTGCCATGACTATACTATATACACAAAGGATAACAAAGTGTGTTTCGAAGTTTAGATGACAACAGTGAATAATGACTGTCATCATAAACACTAGACACAAAAGTTTCACTTTGTTGCCAAACAAATACATCGACCCATTATACGATAATGGTGTGAATGTCAAAATTAGGAAGACATTAACGATTTGCAAAAGACATAATGATCTGGTAAAATAGAACATGGACATGACGTTTCCCACGAGCATGCATGATCTGTAAATGCATATGGTATATGGTTTATATGAGTAAAATGCAAGCTGGATTATTTGTACTCTAGTGCAAGTGGGAGACTGAAGGAGATATGCCCTAGAGGCAAATAAGAAATAGGTTTTTATTATCATATCTCAATTAGTTTATAATAGTTTCGTATTGTGCTATAACTGTGCCAAGTAGAAACATTGGTACAGGTGTGGTATGAAA
Organism: Avena sativa; assembly: GCA_916181665.1. Classification (NCBI taxonomy): domain Eukaryota; kingdom Viridiplantae; phylum Streptophyta; class Magnoliopsida; order Poales; family Poaceae; genus Avena; species Avena sativa. Next base: position 580,808,565 of record OV702287.1, read on the forward strand.
CAACCAAGTCCCTAGTAGCCTCTATTCATACTAGTTCGTTGGTCACGAAGATGATATGGGTTTCAAGATCATGGGCATTTATGCCGACTGACAACGAGATCATATCATTGGAGAATGATGTGGTTGGACATTCCTCGAAGGATTGCAACACGATCAAGTCATATAGTTCATTGTTGCAACGGCTATACCTAGACTCCTTCTCCTTAGACCGTGAGCTCATATTACTCACTGTTTCCCTAGGCTGCTTTGACTGCATCAAACGTCATCTGGTAATACGGTGGCTATAAAGGTGTATGTTGGGTATTACGAAGGAACAGTAGATGGCATGTGACTGCAAGACCGGGATTTGTTTACCCACATGACGGGTAAAGATACATATGGCCAGCTTGGTGATATTACATCCATATATGTTGCAACATGTGACTAGGTCATGGGGATGTAATATCACGGTAACAAGAAAACATAACTTGTTGTGAACGAGATTGAACAAGGTATAAGATACCATTTATCGGATCTCGGACAAGTTGTATCGAGAAACAAAAGGAAGAGGATGCTACATTTAGACGGTTCAAACGACATTGTCATCAGGAATGCATAGGGGTCACATGGATATCCCTGGTCCCTCTGTGATCATTGATACAGATCATGTCTAGAGCATTCCCGAGCCATGAGAGGATACACTTAAGGGTACGATGAGAGCGATCATTCGTAAGACGGAATCACAGTAGAGAAAGAGAAATCCGGAATCGTTCCGTAGAGAGATCCGAAGTTGTTCGGAGAAAGAATAAATTCCGGAATCATTCCGGGAAAGATCCGAAGTCATTCGGAGGAAATCGAAAGGGAACCGAAAGGTGTTTCGGGTCAAGATGGATTTTGTAATATGTATTTACATATTAATTAGTGTAATTAATATTAAATATAATATTAAAATCTAATTTGAAGGGTTATTCCACTAATGGGCCAAACTTCCTAGGGAAATAGGGCCCATGAGGGAAAATCGGAGGAGGAAAGGGCCAAGGGCCAAGGGCCAAGGGGCCAAGGTCCAGGCGCCTTGAGGGGGCCCGCCCGGCCAGCCTAGGGCTGTGCACGGGGTGGGGCCCACTGGCCAGCGGCCCATGAAGGCCCATGCGCCTCCCCCTCTCTCCCTTGAATAGTCCCACATGGGAAACCCAAAGGGGAGGGCACACCCCCTCCCCCTATATAAAGGGATGCCCATGGGTGGGATTGAACACACAACTTGAGAAGTCCTTTGGTTGACTTTCTCCCTCCCTTTCTCTATACCTTGTGACCATGGCCCCAAGTCTGGGCTGTGCGATCGAGGCACACCTGCAGTACGCCGTTGTGCTGCAGGGATTCCTAGCCGGATATCAACTTCCGCACTCCCGGCGGGATCGGGGAGCCGGAGGTCACATCATGCACCGGATGTGTACGAAGACACGAGGCGCAACACTTGGGGAGCTTGAATGTCGTGAGCTAGAGCTGTTGCACGATGAAGATGATGAAGATCAAGAAGGAGCAAGGGCTGACCTGCGAGGAGCTTCGCGACCTTGAGGTCGGCTTCGAGTACGACTACTTCAACCACGTTCCCCGCGGAACGTTAACCGCATATAGACTACAAGGGGATGTATTCTCTACGCATCGGCCGTTACCGCGTTACTACATAGATAGATCCTAGGCAAGTTTTGGGGTTACATCGTAGGGAAATTTTTGTTTTCCGCGCCGATCCCCAACACTACCATACGTGCATCGTCAGAAGGGACCTCCGATTCAGCCACGCTGCTTCTCCGCTGAGATGGGACGGCGGTAATATCGAGTACAGGATCTTGCAGGCGCTGCTCCTCGAAGTTCGTCAATCTGTTGCCGATGCATTCGAAGTGTTCCTAGCAACTCGGTGAACCTGTCTCCCTCCTCCTCCTGCCGTCGCCTGTTTGCTCTCTCTCGGCTCCTATAAGTATCTCTGTCTTTGCGAAACCCCATCTCCCACGTATAACTAGGGCCAAGGCCTCGTACACGTCCTCCGCGTTCGTCATTCCCGAGGACCTTTGTCAGCAAGTCTTTCTCTCTATCAGGACGGAACTTTGTTGTCCCCGCTTTAATCTCCTTCACCACTTTGTGCCATGTATCTCGGGGTATCCTAAACCCGTCACTGCAAATAAGGTCCCCTGTACTTTCGTCATACTCACTCCCATGCCCAAGGAACCAATTCCTTGCCCTCAGATCCCATTCTTCGCGCATTGGTTCTGGAGTGATCCCTTTAGCAAGCAACTCATTCTCTTTAGCATCCCACTTTGGCATGGCAGCCGCGTAGCCCCCTGGCCCCAGGTGATGGTGATATTTCTTCATCGCGGCATTTTTCTTGTTTTTTTTCGACATTTCCATAGCAGGTTCTGACTCCTTGTACTTCACAAATGCATCCCAGTTAGCCTGCTGCTTCGTTAGATAACATTCAAATATAGGAGGAGTCTTTGTCTTCTGGTACTTTTGCCATAATGCTTTCTTCCAGTTCTTGAATAGTTCGGCCATCTTCGTAAGAGTCCACTGGTTGACTTTCTTCCTCAATGCAGCTGTGTCGGCATCATCCTCACATTCTGGCAGAGTGAAATGTGTCATGAGGTCATTCCAAAGACCCTCTTTGCACCTGTCGGCGACATACTCACCCTCTTTCGCCCCTTTGGTCTTATTCCACTCTCAAATGGTGATCGGGATGCGATCCCTAACCATAACTCTGCATTGTTGTTTAAATACAGTTTTAGCCTTTCCGGGTTCCAACGGTTCACCCTGTGGTGATACCACCGTAATTGTATAACGCATAGATGCGTCCAACTTTTTGGCCGGGCCTCGTTTGAATATTTTTTGCTCGATGTGGAGGCCTAAGAGAAGAAACATTTGTCAATTTATATATATACAACTCAGTTAATGCATGTACTGATCACCAGACTTCATATATATACCTTGCCGGACTTCGTTAAGGTTCCATCGAAGCCGTCGGCTTCTCCACCACCGGAGCCATCGGCTTCTCCTTCATCATTTCGGTCGACCTCCTCTCCCTCACCGGAGGGGTTCAGATAAATCGACGGAGATTCGGGTGGATGAACATGGGGGTGTGGTTGATCATATCCTCGAGAATTTCTTCCTGAGCTAGGTCTCTCTGGATTGGATCCATAGTTTTCTACAAAATGCACACAATAACATTTTTCATTCAATATTGCTGCATAAAATAATACTAAACAATAATATGAACACGCAATTTGCTACAATAATACTAAACAATAGCAAAATTCTAGTGATGCCCTAACCCTAACCCTATGTCCGGGCGGCCCGCGAGCACCACCACCCTAACCCTAAGTCCGGGGGCCTGCGAGCACCACCACCCTAACCCTATCTCCGGGCGGCCCGCGAGCACTTCTATATATGCAATATACTACTATATATATAATATTCATCAATATATGCAATATACTACTATATATATAATACTATATACTATATACTATAATAATATTACACTACTATATACTATAATACTATTACACTACTAATATTACACTACTAATATATTACACTACTAATATTACACTACTAATATATTACACTACTAATATTACACTACTAATATATTACACTACTAATATATTACACTACTATATACTATATACTATAATAATATTACACTACTAATATTACACTACTAATATATTACACTACTATATAGTATAATAATATTACACTATATATACTAGCTATTACACTACAAAAATAATATTACAATTCTACAAAAAAAAAGAGGGCGGCTCCGCCGGCCTCCCCTTGAGCTCGCCTCCCCCTGGCCGGCTCCCGCCTGCGCCCGCTCGCCAGCTGCCAGCCGCCAGCCTCCCCTGCTGCGCGCGCGGCCGCAGGCCTCCACCCGCTGCGCGCACAGTCCCCAGGCGCCGCCGCCGGCCTCCCCTTGTTGCGCGCGTGGCCGCCAATCTACTGCCGCCACGTGGAATTACCTGGCCGACGGGGATGCAGGCACACGGTGGCTGGAGAGGCGGTGGTGCGGTGGCGTTCGTTGGTGAGACGGCGGCGCGGACGGGCAGCCTGCCGGCCTCGTTTCGTCGTCCTCGCGCGCAATTTCCCCTGCAGTGAGTGGAGATGGTGGGGGAGTGAAGGGCGCGCGATATAAGGGGAAGGCCTTTAGTCCCGGTCCGTGTAATGCACCGGGACTAAAGGGTCCGTGTAACGCACCGGGACTAAAGGGGGACCTTTAGTCCCGGTGGGCACGCACCAGGACTAAAGGGTTTTCGGCACCGCCCAACGCGCGCGCGCCAACGCCACACCTTTAGTTCCAGTGTGTAGCACACACCAGGACTAAAGGTCCTTTTTTCAAAATTTTCACCCTAGGGGCGCGCCTGTTTAAAAAAAATTCAATTATCATATTTTTTAAACATTTGAATTTTACAGTTTTTGTATACTTATGAATTTGAGAAAAATTTCAACATGAAAAGTTCTTGAATTTGAATAAGTAGTCCAAATCTATTTTCTGTTTTATAAAATAATTATTCTAACTAGTGAAACTAATAACCATTTTTCCATTTTCAATTTAAAAATGCATTAACTATTATATTTTGCATATTTTTTAATCTCACTAAATTTTTAACATAAAAAGTGTTTGAATTTGAATAAATTATTCAAATCAATTTTCTGTTTTATAAAATAATTATTCTAACTAGTCAAACTATTAACCATTTTGCCATTTTCATGTGATTCCGACGCTCTGGTGGTCTTCTTCCGGCGAAACCCTAAACCGGGGGCCCCAGATCGTCTACCCCGCCTTATTTTTTCCCGCCCGTTTTCTTCTCGCCTTTTCCACCGCTTCCCTCCTCTAACTTCCCGCCATTTCTCACTATATATGTAGGGCTAGCAGGAAAATATTTTCCGAGGCGGAACTTCCGAAGATGCCATAGGGCGTGTGCACCAAGGGCATCTTCGAGAAGTTCCGCCACGGGAGATTTCCCAACCCTTTCCTCCATCCATGGGGATGAAACTCTCCATCCATGGGGAGTCTTTCACGGGCTAGCAGGAAAATATTTACCGAGGCGGAACTTCCGAAGATACCATAGAGCGTGTGCACCAAGGGCATCTGCGAGAAGTTCCACCACGGGAGATTTCCCAACCCTTTCACAGTTTTGTTAGATGACACAAAAACCACCTTTAGTCCCGGTTGCACCCACCAGCCGGTACTAAAGGTTAGCCACCCCCCAGATAAGGCCCTCCTAGATAAGCCTCCCCCAGATAAGGCCCCTCCATCTTTTGTCCCGGTTTGACCCCCACCCGGGATGAAAGTTTCCCGCGCCACTGCGTTCCCGCACTTTCCACCGGTTCCCACCTCTGTCTTCCCGCCATTTTTTCAGTATATATATGTATGCTTGGCCTCCATTTACATATCACATCTAGACTCATCATTCTCTTCCCATGGCTTCCATCGTATCTCTAACCACCCAGGAGGCGGAGGCGCTTTGCGCCTCGAACTACCCCTGCCCACCGGGCTACCGCGTCCCCACCGGCTAGATGCTGAGCGCCGGAGGCGTGCCGGTCCCTCCTGTCCCTCTAGGTGTGGAGCGTCGGATGGCCATCACGAACCACTACTACCTCGAGCTCACGCCAGAGAAGCGGAGGAATCCCAACTGGCATCCCGACTTGGGAAGCCTTCTTCATCAATCGGCGTGAGAGGGCGCTCACCAGGCACGAGGAGGACGACCCACCTCCTTCAAACTTCAACGAGGCTGGCCGTCGGCTGTGGTGGTGCGGCCAGACTCTCCAGAGTGTCATGGCCTACAACACGACCGGCAATAACCCTCGCCTGCGGTACCCTCAAATCCAGCCCACGCGTGGCCAACCTTCAAGGTTTGACTACGGCGACCCCGACGACGACAGCAACGATGACGCCGGCGACTACGACGACTACAGTGGCGCGTATTACAGGGCTAGGCAGGAGCATGACTGAATCACTCCAACATTAGGCATGTTTCTTAATTTTTAGTTGTGCTATGTATCTTAATTTTCAGTTGTGCTATGTATCCTTAGTGTTTGTGGGTTCCTTCTCTTGTGATGGTTCCTTCTCTTTGGGTGATCACCTCCTGCGGCTCAGAACCCGGTCGTCAACGTCTAGTTTGATTGAGCAAGATGTATTACATGAAAGGGAACCTTTATGTCTCAAATAAAAGGTTTAATACATTACATAGATTTATGTCTCAAATAAAAGGTTTAATACATTATTACACATCACCAACATCTAGTGTTGTGGTTTTCTTCTGCACCGTAGCCATGGAGAATCTTCATCATTTAACAGGATGCCTGGGTCAGTTTTCACTTTGAAGGGCGGAATTTCATGAAACTTATTGTAATCTTCTGACATGTCTGTCTTGTCATCCACTCCCACGATGTTTCTTTTCCCTGAAAGAACTATGTGGTGCTTTGGCTCATCGTATTCTGTACTCTTTTGCTTATCTTTCCTTTTTCTCGGTTTGGTAGACATGTCCTTCACATAGAAAACCTGAGCCACATCGTTGGCTAGGACGAATGGTTCATCCATGTACGCAAGATTGTTGAGATCCACTATTGTCATGCCGTACTTTTGGTCTACATGTACCCCGCCTCCTGTCAGCTTGACCCATTTGCACCGAAACAAAGGGACCTTAAAAGTAGGTCCATAGTCAAGTTTCCATATCTCCCTTATGTACCCATAATATGTGTCCTTCTGCCCATTGTCATCTATTGCATCAAAGCGGGCACCACTATTTTGGTTGGTGCTCTTTTTATCTTGGGCGATCGTGTAAAATGTATTCCCATTTATCTCGTACCCTTGGAAAGTACATATAGTCGAAGATGGTAACCTGGCCAACGAGTACAACTCATCTACAACAGTGGTGTTATTCATAAGATGTGTCTGCAACCAATTGCCAAAATTATTCTCGTGTTCCCCTTTAATCAAGGTTTCAGGCTTCCCCAGGTTTTCGGAGCATAGATATTCTTGTGTTTCTCGATATACGGAGCCACCACGGTGGAATTGTGTAGAACTGTGTAGTGTGCTTGAGTGAAAGAATGCCTGTCCCTACATACCATTGATTTCCTTCCTAGTGTGCCTTTTCCAGTCATCCTCCCCTCATACCGAGATTCAGGAACACCAATCGGCTTAAGGTCAGGAAGAAAGTCAACACAAAACTCAATGACCTCCTCTGTTCCATAGCCCTTGGAGATGCTTCCTTCTGGCCTAGCACGGTTATGAACATATTTCTTTAAGACTCCCATGAACCTCTCGAAGGGGAACATATTGTGTAGAAACACAGGATCGAGAATTCTAATCTCTTTGACTAGGTGAACTAGGAGGTGCGTCATAATATTGAAGAAGGATGGCAGGAACAATAACTCGAAGCTGACCAGACATTGGACCACATCAATCTGTAACCCTGATAGACTTTCTCGATCGATTACCTTCCGAGAAATTGCCTTGAGGAATGCACATACCTTCACAATGGCTAGTCGAACATTTTCTGGTAGAATTCCCCTCAATGCAACCGGAAGCAATTGCGTCATAAGCACATGGCAGTCATGAGACTTTAGGTTTTCAAATTTTTTCTCTTTCATATTTACTATTCCCTTTATATTCGACGAGAAGTCAGACGGGACCTTGATACTGAAAAGGACTTCAAAAAAGATTTCCTTCTCTTCTTTGGTAAGAGCGTAGCTGGCAAGCCCTTGAAACTGCCCTGGATGCCTGCCGTCTCGTCCTTTATGATGTTGCTGGTCCTCCCGTGCTGCCGGGGTATCTTTTGACTTCCCATACAAGCCCAGGAAGCCTAGAATATTCACGCAAAGATTCTTCGTCAGGTGCATCATGTCGATTGCAGATCGGACCTCATGCACTTTCCAATAGGGTAGCTCCCAAAATATAGATTTCTTCTTCCACATGGGTGCGTGTCCGGTAATGGGGTCTTTCGAAACAGGTTGTCCTCCAGGACCCTTTCCAAAGATTACATCCAAATCCTTGACCATACCAAATACATCAGCACCACTACGGGGGACAGGCTTCGTCCGGGTTTCTGCCTTGCTATTGAAATGCTTGCCTTTCTTCTTTAAGGGATGACTGGGCGGAAGAAAATGACGATTCGATTTTCGCTCGGATTTTTTGGCGGCATGGCCAAGCGGTAAGGAAGGGGACTGCAAATCCTTTATCCCCAGTTCAAATCTGGGTGCCGCCTGATCAATAAAATACTTAGGTTTTTATAGTACTGATCGAACTCGATAAATTTGTACTCCGCATAAGTTTGGGCAAGATAGTAACTAGGCCTGCTGGTACTCTGTTTTTAGAATCCATAACAAACCATAGCATAGTTCTATCCTCAAACTAAGGTTTGCTTTGGACCCCCGCCTGGAAGACAGCACTCATCCCTTCCTTAATTAAGTAGTACTAATCCCATTCCTTTAGAAACCTGTCCTTTCCAGTGGAATAGCTTGCAGAGTAGAGTGATTTCCTTGCTTCATAGGTTTCAGGTTCAGAAGACTCTCTTCCCCGTATACTGTATTTACTAGTCAGGCCCGGTGGAGCAATCTCGAAAACAAAATACGAGTCCAAAGGTAGGGTAATAAAGGGTTTAGCTAATGGAGAAATTGACTCTTCCGGGAACCAGTAACGCGTAAACCATGTCAAACCAAGACCGATCAATATCCGAACGGAACGGATTCGAACTTCTCCTAGAAAAGTTTCCGGTGCGAAATTCAAAAAATGAGTAATTCAAAGGAAAAAAGCATTTGAGGCATGCGCCGGACTGAAGAGACTGATTCCTTTCTCCGGGACCATTTCATTGATTGCAAAGAGAATCCTGCACTCTGCTCATAAGTTCCAGTATGAGTACTGCGCCTAACATAAGCTTGTGACTGGTAGTAAAACATCTATTTTTATTTTGAGATAGAGTTCGATCCTCAACTATTTCTCGCGATATCTTCTTACAAAGTTTTGTTAGGGCATCTATAACTGCTTTCGGTTTAGGTGGGCAGCCCGGCAAGTAGACATCCATAGGAATTAACTTATTAACTCCCCGAACAGTACTTTTTTATTTTTAGGCTAGTTGAGTAGTTTTGATTAAGGTTTTATTAGTTTATTACTCGAAGTTAAATCAAGGATTTTCGGGACACTTCCTTTGCGGAATAAAATATTGGATCCTCGGGTAATCCATTTTTCTTGTTGCTTCATAAGAGTGAATCGAATAGAGTATGGGTACACATTATTTCTACATTTATCCAGATATATACTTTTAGTCTCATCTAAACAGTGCGTGCATGCATTGTATCCTTTGTTCGTCTGTCCTGAAATGTTACTAAGAGCAGGCCAATCATTGATGGTTACGAACAGCAACGCTTGTAGGTCAAATTCCTGCTGTTTGTGCTCATCCCACACACGTACACCTAGTTTGGCCCACAACTGTAGAAGTTCATCAACTAATGGCCTTAGGTACACATCAATGTCGTTGCTGGGTTGCTTCGGGCCTTGGATGAGCACTGACATCATAATGAACTTCTGCTTCATGCACAACCAAGGAGGAAGGTTGTAGATACATAGAGTCACGGGCCAGGTGCTGTGACTGCAGTTCTACTCCCCAAAAGGATTCATGCCATCGGTACTTAGACCAAACCATAAGTTCATTGCATCACCAGCAAAGTCCGGGAAGTCTCTCTCGATTTTTCTCCACTGCCGACCATCAGCAGGGTGTCTCAACATCCCGTCTTTCTTACGGTCTTCCATGTGCCATCGCAACAACTTGGCATGCTCTTTATTTCTGAACAAACGTTTCAACCGTGGTATTATAGGAGCATACCACATCACCTTGCTAGGAACCCTCTTCCTGGGTGGCTCGCCCTCAACATCACCAGGGTCATCTTTTCTGATCTTACACCGCAATGCAGTGCATACCGGGCATTTATCCATATTCTCGTACTTCTCACCACGGTAGAGGATGCAGTCATTAGGGCATGCATGTATCTTCTGCACGTCTAATCCTAGAGGGCAGACAAGTTTCTTTGCTTCGCACGTACTGGAGGGCAATTGGTTATTTCTTGGAAGCAGCTTCTTCATTATTACCAGCAACTTTTCAAATCCCGAGTCAGTCATACCGGTCTCTGCCTTCCACTTCAACAATTCCAGTGTGCTACCCAGCTTCTTCTGGCCATTTCCACAAGTTGGATACAACAATGTGTTGTGGTCCTGTAACATCTGCTCGAACTGCAACCTCTCCTTTTCTGTGTCGCAGTCTCGCCTTGCATCACTAATGACCCGACCAAAATCATCAAGGGGCTCATTTGGTTCCCGTTCTTCACCCCCTTCTTCTTCATTATCTTCAACTGCGGTATCATCGTATTCAGGGAACATAGATCGGTAGTTGTCATCATTGTTCTCTTCTTCATTGCCGTCTTCCATCATAACCCCTCTTTCTCCGTGCTTGGTCCAAACATTATAGCCGGACATGAAACCGGACCGAAGCAGGTGGCTCTGAATGACTCTTGAGGAAGTGTGAGCCTACTCATTCCGACATTCAACACATGGACAACACATAAAACCATCCCGCCGCTTGTTCGCCTCGGCCACAAGGCGAAAAGAACGCACGCCTTCTTTGTAAGCGTCAGAGCGTCGGTCACCGTACATCCATGGGTGGCTCGTCTGCATCATACAACCACGCATATATATCAAACGCAATCACGATGCTTAAATTAGTACCGCGCAGTCAAAACGAGAAAATAGTTGCTAACCTTTTAGGACACTTCAAAACAAAGAGGAGAAACCTTAAGTGTCGCTCTGGCACCTCATATCATATTTTGTCTTGTGTGAATTCAAGTGGCATCGCTCTAACAGGCATTTCACCGAAGACCTCTAGTGCATATGAAGAAAAAAAGTTAGCACAAAGTTATACCCACCTCTCACATTGGAAAAAGACAGGAGAGAGTGGAGGGCTGGGTGCATATATATAGGACCCGCCCATTAGTTCCGGTTTGAGATACAAACTGGGACTAAAGGTTTTGCCAGGAGCACACGCGCGTGCCCAGACCCATTTGTCCCGGTTTGTATCTCAAACCGGGACTAATGGTTCGTTACGAACTGGGACAAAGTACCTCGGCCTCCTCGGGTCGTCTGGTTCAGACCATTAGTCCTGGCCCCAGCCACGGTCGGGATTAGTGGCCCGAACCAAAGGCCCATTTTCTACTAGTGATTTGACCTACGAGTGTTGTTGTTCGTAACCATCAATGATTGGCCTGCTCTTAGTAACATTTCAGGACAGTCAAACAAGGGATACAATGCATGCACACACTGTTTAGATAAGACTAAAGGTACATATTTGGATAAATGTAAGAAGGTTGTGTACCTGGGGTGTCGTAAATTTCTTCCAACCAATCATCAAGTAAGAAAGAAAGGCAAGCATTTCAACGGTGAGGTAGATTACCGAAAGAAGCCTAAGATCCCTAAAGGTGCTGATGTATTTGGTATGGTGAAGGACCTAGAAGTAATCTTTGGAAAGGGTCCTGGCGGTCAATCTGTTCCGAAAGACCCCATTACCGGATACAGGGCCATGTGGAAAAAGAAATCTATATTTTGGGAGCTTGAGTATTTGAAAGACCTAGAGGTCCGTTCTTCAATCGACGTGATGCACGTGACGAAGAATCTTTGCGTGAACCTGCTAGGCTTCCTGGGCGTGTATGGGAAGACAAAAGATACACCAGAAGCATGGGAGGACCAGCAACGTATCAAAGACCCATACAACAAGCATACTGATAAAGGACGTGAACACTTAAGCAGCTATGCTCTTACCAAAGCAGAGAAGGAAATCCTTTACAGTATCAAGGTCCCGGCTGGCTTCTCGTCAAATATAAAGGGAATAATAAATATGGCAGAGAAAAAATTTCAGAACCTGAAGTCTCATGATTGCCACGTGATTATGACACAGTTGCTTCCGGTTGCATTGAAGGGGGCTTCTACTGGAAAATGTTCGATTAGCCATTGTGAAGCTATGTGCATTCCTCAATGCAATATCTCAGAAGGTAATTGATCGAGAAAGTCTGGAAAGGCTACAGAAGGATGTGGTCCAATGTCTTGTCAGTTTTGAGTTGGTGTTCCCCCCGTCCTTCTTCAATATTATGACGCATCTCTTAGTTCACCTAGTCGAAGAGATTTCCATTCTCGTTCTGTATTTCTGCATAATATGTTCCCCTTCGAGAGGTTCATGGGACTCTTAAAGGAATATGTTCGTAACCGTGCTAGGCCAGAAGGAAGCATCTCCAAGGGCTATGGAACAGAGGAGGTCATTGGGTTCTGTGTAGACTTTCTTCCTAACCTTAAGCCGATTGGTGTTCCTGAATCATGGTATGAGGGGAGACTGAGTGGAAAAGGCACGCTAGGAAAGAAATTAATAATATTTAGGGACGGACATTCTTTGAATTAAGCACACTGCATAGTTCTCCAAAGTTCTACCTTCGTGGCAGCAAGAGCACGTTCCGATCACCGAAACGTAAACTATCGCCCCTCCCAAAAGTACCTCATCAGAATATGAAAAAGCTACCTTCCGAGAAGAAAAATGAGGAAACTGATGCGGCCGCAGCTGCCCATTATGAAAAGTGGAAGATTGACATGGCTAACAAGAAAAAGCCGATACATGCATATTTCCCGGTCACCGCAGAAGATAAAGCCAAAGCAGCCGCGCTTAAGATTCAGCTTCACCAACCCATAGTGCTCACATCAGACTATAATCGCTCTATTACCAAGTCGGCTAAGGCAAAAGAGCGGAAAGTCGGGAAAAAAGTTTCCTAGCTCGGACAACAGAAAAATCAATCGATCGAACCGCTCAAAGTGTACGATATCAATGAGTGGAGATCCCAGGAGCGGCATGATCCGAACATTGATCCGGAGTTTGTTCGACTGTATGGAGAAAAGGCCCAATTATATGGACTGTCTGTTACTAAGTACATGAGCCGTACGGATGAGTTCGAGGGGTACCAAGAAACATCATACTTTTACCAGTACGGGGCTCCTCTCATCAAACCCGAGTTAGTCAAAGATCTACCAACAAAAATGCGAAGATTGCATAACTGGTACATCCAAGCCCGTGCTGATTCCAAAAACTGGATCTATGTTGCATATAAACATCACCATTACGGTCATAGGGATGGCTTCCTACTGATCGAATTTCCAGAATTATTTCAGTTTTACCAACAAGACGCCCTCGACAAAACTATCGTCAGTTCCTATTGTTTGTAAGTATTATTAATTTCTGTAATTAAGTCTTTCTAGCTCAGCTAATTCGTTGCTTGTATAATCTTACTAATCACTATACTAATTATATATGCAGAATGAAGATTCAAGAATGCAACAAAGGACAAATCTATGACCTTGGGTTTGTTGACTGTAATTTCATTCATGAAGTTACTCTAAAAACAAAACCCAAAGAGACAGAGGATAACTTGTTCCAAGTGTTGAAGCATTTCAGCAACAGAAGGGAAATACTATTTCGTGACAACGCTGGATGAGTGTTACTGTCTTGTACACATTCTATTTTCGCTTACTCAATGTTAAGCGTATAATTGACTCGTGTTATATATTGTTAGTGTGTCCTGCTTCCACTATATTCTGTTAATCATTGCTTTTGACACCGGAGTAGTAAAAGTCCTGGACTCGAAACGCACACCATTAGAAAAGTGTGCGGACATGCAGGAATGCCTCCAGAAGGATTGGAAATGGTTCACCGTCAAAACTAGGGGTGTTTGGAAGCCAGAGCTTACATTTCAACCATTGACTGTAAGTACTACTTTCAATACCACCATTATCATGCTTGACTATTATTTTGATTGAACTCTGTTCTCGTAAAGTGCTTGAGGTAGGAAGCCGGGAATAACTTATGTGGATACTATGTCTGCGAGTTCATTCGCCAGACGACCAAAGAGAAGGGCGCGGACCGGAACATCAAAAAAATTGAAGTACGATAAACAATAATCACAACTTTATTTTATTACCACCAATTGTGTTTAGTTTCATTCATATATATTGATCCCCTTCTTTATATTAGATCGAACGGATGCGGGACGGTCTTCTATCATAAGAACGCGTACAAGCAATTCAAGAGGAAATTGTCGGATTCTTGTTAGAACAAGTCATAGATCCGAAAGGAGAATACTATTACCCGCTTCATTTGGAAGGGTGAAGTGTAAAAAAGAAGATGTAAATTAGATCAAATTCGTGTAAGAGTATCGTTTGTAATTATAATATGTTTCGACCAAGAAGACAGATGAGACGGTGTATATATTTGTGATCATGCATGAGTGTAATATATATATCGTGGTTTTATTATTGCTGTATATATGTAGTACCATTAAATTGATAAAAAAATCCTGCCGCGGCAGAAAAATAGCCCAAAAATCCTGCCGCGGCAGAAAAATAGCCCGAAAATTCTGCCGGGCACAGAGACCAACGATCCCGGTTCGTACCAAGAACCGGGACCAATGATCCACCCCCGCCCGTCTCTGGCGCTGCCACGTGGAGACCTATTGGTCCCGGTTTGTTCCACGAACCGGGACCAATGATCCACCCCCCTCGTTTTGCGTCCGCCCACGTGGAGACCCATTGGTGCCGGTTCGTGCGCGAACCAGGACCAGCATTAGTCCCGAGTGATTGGTCCCGGTTCGGAAACCGGGACCAATGGCCCTTATGAACCGGGACTAGAGGCCATTTTTCTACCAGTGACTGCATATGAGCTATACTTGAGTACACCCAATGGTCCCAAAACTCAATCCTGGTGTACGTTGTACATATGTGCTACTGCTTGAGTTTTGCTAGAGTGTATGCATTAAAGCTCTGAACCTTTCTACGGTTGGCAAGGGAAGAATAATAATTGAGATTTTGAACCTATGTTCGAACCTCAAGGCTGAAATATACTCTGAGCTTTTGTACACCTAGTACGAGCAGCTAGCACCTAGTAGAAACACATGCACAACAGGTCAACGACACAAGAAATTCGATTGAGCATAAGCATTCACAACTGCAGCTAGCAGCACGAGCAGCCACTACAGGAAAATTCGGCGCTGTCGTGCACGGTGGCTTTGCCGTGCGCCAATGCACAGCAAATATCTCTTTGCTGTGTAATCCCGCAGCACGAGGCACGGTAATGAAGGTTGACACGGCGACACGATACATAGTACACGGCAGAGAAAACACTCACGACAAAGCCTAGAAAAAACACACGGCAAAGAAAATATCCACGGCAAAGGTCAAAAGACCCATGATAAAGAAATTGCACGGCACACCATCTCGTGGGGCCCACCATTTTGGCGCAGTTGATGGGCCGTGGTGACGGCGGGGCTTTGCCGTGTGCCTCACCATCCGGCACCGCAAAGTTTTGAATTGTAAATTCATTTTTTCCGCGCGAAATATACATGTCATTTATTTTATTTAACAAACAAAATATTCTCGCTCGGTTTATTCAACGTGGGAGGGTCTTTGCCATGTACACTACACGACAACCCTATTTTTTCCATTTCCCCGCTTTTTTGCCCCCATTTTCTTTTAGCACATATTTTTATCTCAAATATCACCCATATTGCATCTATGGACACTTTAATTATGTGGTTTGGCCAACACACTATAATTATGTGGTTTGGTGGGATTCCGGCGCTCTAGCAGCCGTCTCCCATCGAAACCCTAGTCTGCAGGGCAGCCAGGGATCTACCCCCTAGCTCTCCCTGTATGAGGTTCCACCAATGTATTTTTTGTTTGTTAAGGCATACTTAGGCCATAGATACAAGGAAAACCAAGTTTGGAACCCTGTGACACATTCTAGTCCTTGGTATACTCGTAGCGGGACATTTTCGCCTAGAGTTCCAGGAATCTGCTAAGTGTTATCGTCCGAATGTGAAGAATGAAACAACGGGGAGCTATGTATTCTATCTATGGGACTTCCACCACACTTTCACATGTATCCTAGGTCCATATGCAAGTTCGGATGGGTTCCCGGGGCTCCGGGGGTCGAAAGCACCGAAAACACCCGTCTGCAGGCCCCGGGAAGGTCTACTCCTAGCTCTCTCCGTACGAGGTTCCACCAATTTTTTTTGTTTGTTTAGGTATATTAGGCCATAGATTCAAGTAAAAACAAGATTGACACCTTGTGGGACATTCTAGCCCCCGGTATTACCCGCGGCGAGACATTTCCACCTAGAGTTCTAGGAATCTGCTAAGTGTTACTGCCCGAATGTGAAGAAGGTTACACCGGGGAGCTATGTCTTGCATATATGGGACTTCCACAACACTTCCACATGTATCCTAGGTCCACATGCAAGTTTTTTAGGTCCACTAGGAAGTTTGGGTGGGTTTCCGGGGCTTGAGGGGTCGAAAAGCACCGGTCGGTGGGCTCGGGGGATCTACCCCTAACTATCTCCGTAAGAGGTTCCTCCAATATACTTTTTTGTTGGTTTAGGCATATTTAGTCCATGTCTACATAAAAAACAAAGGTTGGGCCCAATATTCCACCGATTGGCCCCCGTTGGACCTATTGCGGGAGTTTCCCAGCGACACGTCCAGCATTTCTCTAAGTGTTATCACATGCGCGTGAAAACTTGCATTGGATATCTGAAGAAACATCATAATGTGAGTCTAAAAACAATTTTTCAAAAAATCATGAGCATTACATCATGTACCTATAGTTCAAACCGGACCCACTTCCTACCGATTCGACAGACATTTGTCTTTTTCATCAGGGGTGGACAGAAAGGTTTTAAAATCTCCGGCTGGCACATTGTTCATGTAAGGTGGTCTAGTATTTTTGAAAAATGGGGTGGTAGTATTTTTGTATTCACCGTTTGGTGTTGCTTCACAAAACGCCCCGATTTTGGCACTTAGAAAATAGAAAATGGTTTTTCCATGCGACGAAAAGGAAAACTTCCACTTGTAATATTGTTCGCCATCCCAATATGCACATACATACACAATATGGGCACATTATCACAAACTATGTCGCGATACTGGCCATAACATTGGTCTTTTGACCCGAAAGCCACAAAACCTCGAATGAGATAGGTCATTTTGTGAAGGTTTTTTGAGACATAATCAATATACCAAGTTTGATATTTTTCCTTCCAACTATGTCACATCATATGACACCACGCGAAAGTTTCGCATTGTTTGGATCTTTTTGAATATTTATGCCTGTTTCAAGCAATCGTCAAACTTTCTCGAACGGCGGGCATGAAGATTCTTAGCTCTTGGATGAGCATCTCTAAACTTGCATTCGTTCTTTGGAGAAACATCATATTGTGAGTCTAAAAATGATTTTTTCAAAAAATCATGAGCATTAGATCATGTACCTATAGTTCAAACCAGACTCACTTTGTACCGATTCGGCAGACATTTGTCTTTTTCACTAGGGTGGACGGAAAGTTTTTAAAATCCCTGGTTGGGACATTGTTCATGTAAGGTGGTATTGTATTTTACAAAATGCCCCGATTTTGGCACTCGGGAAATAGAAAATGGTTTTTCCATGCGACGAAAAGGAAAACTTTCTCCTGCAACATTGTTCGCCATCCCAATATGCACACGTGTGCACAATATGGTCCTATTATCACAAACTATGTCGCGATTCTGGGCATAACATTGGTCGTTTGACCCGAAAATCAGAAAACCTTGAATGAGATAGGTCATTTTATGAAGGGTTTTTTGAGACATAATGAATATAGCAAGTTTGATATTTTTCTCCCAACTATGTCACAAAATATGACACCACGCGAAGGTTTTGCATTGTTTGGATTGTTTTTTAATTTTTTATGCCTATTTTAAACTATTGTCAAACTTTCTCGAACGACGGGCATGAAGATTCTTAGCTCGAGGCTGAATGAAAAATGGATTTTTGGTACGACGAAAAGGAAAACTTCCTCTATAATATTGTTCGTCATCTCAGGATGCACATGCATGCACAATATGGAAACATTATCACAAACTATGTCGCGATTCTTACCATAGCATTGGTCGTCAAACTTTCTCGAATGACGGGCATGAAGATTCTTAGCTTGGGGCTGAGCTTCACTAAACATGCATTGAATCTCTGAAAAAACATTATATTGTGAGTCATGTACCTATAGTTCAAACCGGACCCACTTCCTATCGATTCGGTAGACATTTTTCTTTTTCACCAGGGTTGACTGAAAGGTTTTAAAATCCCCGGTTGGGACATTGTTCATGTAAGGTGATCTAGTATTTTTGAAAAATGGGGTGGTAGAATTTTTGTATTCACTGTTTGGTGTTGCTTCACAAAACACCCCGATTTTGGCACTTGGGAAATAGAAAATGGTTTTTCCATGCGACGAAAAGGAAAACTTTCTCCTGCAACATTGTTCGCCATCCCAGTATGCACATGCTTGCACAATATGTGCACATTATCACAAACTATGTGACAATTCTGGCATAACATTGGTCGTTTGGCCCGAAAGCCAGCAAACATCTAATTAGATAGGTCATTTTGTGAAGGTTTTTTTGAGAGATAATCAATATAACAAGTTTGATATTTTTTTCCAAATATGTCACATAATATGACACCACGCAAAGGTTTGCATTGTTTGGATCATTTTTGAATTTTTAATGCTCTTTTCAAACTATCGTCAAACTTTCCCGAACGGCGGGCATGGAGATTCTTAGCTCGGGGCCGAGCCTTGCTAAACTTGTAGTGGATCTCTGAAGAAACATCATATTGTGAGTCTAAAAATGATTTTTGCAGAAAATCATGAGTATCAAATCATGTACCTGTAGTTCACACCGGACCTACTTTCTACCGATTCGGTAGGAATTTGTCTTTTTCACCAGGGATGTAGGAAGAGGTTTGAGATCTCCCGGTTGAGACATTGTCCATGTAAGGTGTTATAGTATTTTAAAAAATTGGGGTGATGGTATTTTGAATTAGCCATTTGGCGGTTGCTTCACAAAACCCCTCGTTTTTTGCGCTTAGAAAATGGAAAATGCCTTTTTGGTGCGATGAAAAGGAAAACTTCCTCTTGCAATATTGTTCGCTATCCCATGATGCACATGCATGAAAAATATGGAAACATTATCATCGTCTATGCCGCAATTCTGGCTATAGCGTTGGTCGTTTGGCCCGAAATCCAAGAAACCTCGAATGAGATATGTCATTTTGTGAAGGTTTTTTGAGACATAATCAATATACACAGTTTGGTATGTCACTTAATCAATGGTATGTAAGGACCGGCATTCTTTCACTCAAGCACACTACACAGTTCTACACAATTCCATTGTGGTGGCTCCGTATATCGAGAAACACAAGAATATTCTATGCTCCAAAAACCCGGGGAAGCCTGACTCCTTGATTAAAGGGGAACACGAGAAGAATTTTCATAGTTGATTGCAGACACATCTCATTAATAACACCACTATTGGAGATCAGTTGTACTCGTTGGTCAGGTTATCATCTTCGACTATATGTACTTTCTAAGGGTACGAGATAAATAGGAATAGATTTTACACGATTACCCAAGTTAAAAAGAGCACCAATCAAAACAGTGGTGTCCGCTTTGATGCAACAAATGAAAATGGGCAGAAGGACACATATTATGGGTACATAGAGGAGATATGTGAACTTGACTATGTACCTACTTTTAAGGTCCCTTTGTTTCGGTGCAAATGGATCAAGCTGATAGGAGGCGGGGTACATGTAGACCAAAAGTACGGCATGACAATAGTGGATCTCAACAATCTGGCGTACATGGATAAACCATTCGTCCTAGCCAATGATGTGGCTCAGGTTTTCTATGTGAAGGAGATGTCTACCAAACCGAGAAAAAGAAAAGATAAGCAAAAGGATACAGAATACGATGAGCCAAAGCGCCACATAGTGCTTTCAGGGAAAAGAAACATCGTGGGAGTGGATGACAAGATAGACATGTCAGAAGATTACAATAAGTTTCATGAAATTTGGCCATTCAAAGTGAAAACTGACCCAAGCATCCTGTTAAATGATGAAGATTCTCCATGGCTATGGCGCAGAAGAAAACCACAACACTAGATGTTGGTGATGTGTAATAATGTATTAAACCTTTTATGTCAGGCATAAATCTATGTAATGTATTAAACCTTTTATTTGAGACATAAAGGCCCCCCTTTCATGTAATACATGTTGCTCAATCAAACTGGACGTCGACGACCGGGTTCTGAGCCGCGAGAGGTGGTCACCTAAAGAGAAGGAACCATCACAGGAGCATAGCTCGGGTGAGGTCCCTGAAGAAGCTGCTAGGTATTGGAAAACCTGACCTCCAACACATACATATAGTGGCAGACGTGCTCGTCCTCCTCCCTGACACGCCTCCGTACCACCTCCTCGGGGGCCGTCTCCCTCTACACCGCTCCTGGACCATCCGACCGCCACCAAAGAAGCTCTGGGTCGATGACGGGACCTGGATTCCTCACCAAGCTACGCGTCTCGGAAGGTAGCACCTCCCAGTGCTAGCCCGGCGGACCCTAGTATCGGACATGCCCGAGGGAGCCCAGTACTCCGCCGTTGTTGCCGCCGAGTCATGGACGAACACGCGGGGACATCCTAAAGTAGGCGGCGGGAAATGTGTGGACGTGTGGTGGTCATGACGGTCTCCGACCTATATATAGAGGGAAAGGGCGGGAAAATGTGGCGGGAAAAACATATGGCGGGAAAACATGGCGTGAAAACGTGGCGGGAAAACATGGCGGGAAATATGTTTAGCCCCAGTTGGTGTTTCCAACCGGGACACAGTTGAAGAAACCAACCAGGACTTAAGGGGTGAGTGTCGACACTATGATAGGAGTGAGAGTCGACATTATGTCATGAGTGTCGACACAATGTTGTGCTCCTTAATCTATAAATAGGCATCCCTATGAAGTTATCAATTGTAAACAAGATGGTGTGAAAGAGCAGGGACAACACACTACGACCAGTTTAAGGGAGATGCCGGTAGAGCCCAGTGCTCCGGCATCTCCAACAAACTGGCCATAGATGTACTCTCTAATATGTGAAACACGATGGTGTGCGAGAGCAGGGACAACACTACGGCCAACTTCAGGGAGATGCCTAAGGATCTAGTCCTCATGCATCTCTCTAAAGCTGCCATAGAGGCACTCCCTAATATGTGAAATTAGTTAGCTCCCCGGCATATTGATCTAGCTAGAGAAGTTATGAACTACAAGATGGTGTGTGAGAGCAAGGACAACACTACAACCAACTTGAGGGAGATGCCGGCGGAGCCTAGTCCTCCAGCATCTCCAACAAGTTGGCCATAGATGTACTCCCTAATAGAACAACATCTTCATAGTTGGTTGTAGAGAGACCAACACTAGTAGGAAACAATCCATTAGTCCTGGTTTCTAACTGGGACTACGTAATCGGGACTAAAGGCCCCCCTTTAGTCCCGCTGGTCCAGCCACAAACCGGGACTAACACTCAAGATATTTATTATTATTTAAAAACTGGGACTAAGAAATCGGGACTAAAGGCCCCCATTAGTCATACTCATATCTAGCCCTATAGTACACAACTTAGGGTCGTCTTCGTCATCATCGTCGTCGTCGTCGTTGCTAGACGCACGGTGGCCATGGCATATTCTAGGGATACCTGCCACTCCGTCCTTAGATTCACGACGCGCGAGGGAGGGGGCTCCTAGATAACGACACCGCGTATCCCGCGACCTTCACCATCCCCACCCTTCTTGTGGCTCTGTGGAGGGTCAAAGTGCGGGCACCGCAAGCGAGGATGATCTCCCTAGACGATATAGCGCATCACACCAACGATATTCCGGTTTGCCCACCATAGGAGGAGACCAACCTCGTTGTGGTTCAACGGGGGCGGGTCATCACCCTCGTACCTGGCAAGCTCTCTTTCCTGCCGGTTAGCGAAGAATCCATTCCAGGTGTCGTAGTTGTCGGGATCCCAATAGGGATCCATCCACTGCTCGGGCATGAGCTTGAGGTAGAAGTGGTTCATGATGGCCACCTGGCGGGCGGAACCTTGAGGCACAGGAGGGACAGGAACTCCACCAGCGCTCAGCATCTAGTCGGCGGGCAGCCGGTAGCCTGGCGGGCATGGGTAGCTGGAGGCCCATAGCGCCTCAGTCTCCTCGAGGGTTAGAATGGCCCAGTATGTGGTGTCTATTGTTGTGAGAGGGTAAGATGTGGATGTGTGGATGGCCATGGTGGACAGCCTAGAAATAGAGGGAAAAGCGGGAAAATATGGCGGGAAGCGGAGGGAGATGGCGGGAAATCATGACGCATGGCTTGACAACTCTGAGAAGGGCGGGAAATATCTTAAGTCCCGGTTATCTGCTCCAACCGGGATTAAAGGCCCCCAAAATATAATAGTTTAATCCAAAACCCTAACCCCTAAACCCTAAACCCGAAACAGAGATTTCAATAGAATATAATAGTTAATGCATTTTTAAATTGAAAATGGCAAAATGGTTAATAGTTTGACTAGTTAGAATAATTATTTTATAAAACAGAAAATGGATTTGGATTACTTATTCAAATTCAAGTATTTTTATGTTAAAAGTTTAGTGAGATTCAAAAAAATATAACAGTTAATGCATTTTTAAATTGAAAATGGCAAAATGGTCAATAATTTGACTAGTTAGAATAATTATTTTATTAAACAGAAAATGGATTTGGATTACTTATTCAAATCCAAGAGTTAGTATTTATGCTCGATAGTGGGTTCATGCCTCTGGTAATCTAGGGAAGTGACAGAAATCTCTAAGGTACTAGATGTGTTGTTGCTACTAGGGAGAAACAACAATCCTTTGTTCATAGAACAATCGTATTGTTTACTTTACACGCAATTCGTAATGCAATAATCTGTTGCTTGCAACTTAATACTGGAGGGGGTTCGGATGATAACCTGAAGGTGGATTATTAGTCATAGATGTAGTTGGATGGCGGTCTATGTATAATGTTGTAATTCCCAATCAAGTTCCAAAGGAGTCAAGATGATTAGTATATGCTTGTATGCTTTCTCGATGTTTGTCAATTGCCCCGCTGTAATTTGTTCACCCAACATGTTATCTATCTTAAGGAGAGCCACCTCTAGTGAACTATGGACCCCGGTACTTTCTTTTACATTCAATCTATAAACTGTTTACTACTTTGTGTTTACTTTCTACAAACTATTACTACCTTCCATTCGATATGTTTAATCGTTTGTTTTCAGCAAAACCGGTGAGATTGACAACCTCATCGCAAGTTGGGGACAGAGTTCTGTGGTTGTGTTGTGCAGGTCTCCATGTTGCTACTAGCACCGGTAGTGCGCCCTGCCAAGGCTCAGCTAGCAACACCTTTGGGATGTTTCCTTGCTCCTACTGGTTCGATAACCTTGGTTTCATAACTGAGGGAAACTTACTGCTGTGCTCATCATACCTTCCTCTTGGGGTTCCCCAACGAGCTCGGCATCAACACCGAGCCAGCAAGTATTTTTCTGGCGCCGTTGCCAGGGAGTCAAGGACATCTTCACAAGGGGAGTCCCTCATAACCAATCTCTTTACTTTGTTATTTTGTTTTGCTTAGTTTATTTCTGCTTTGTTTGCTTGTTTCTTTATCAAAAACACAAAAAAATTAGTTCCTACTATAGTTGTTATTTTTGTTGGTTTGTTATTGTCTTGCTTTATCATGCTTTCTATCAATGGTTGGTTTCTTTGAAACCGAATCTTATTAGCAAGGTGGGTTCACGGAAGAACAAAAATATTATTATAAGGAACACCGCTTGTCACAAAAAGGGAAACACTTATGGGAGCAAATTGATAAATTGTATACCATTGCTATAAACGTGTGCTCTACTTATAATGTTACTTATTGCTTTGATAAATCTTGTTGTTGTAGGAGGTATAAACACCTCCCTTTTCAATGGAATATAATGATAATGTTACCATATCTTCTTATGTTAAAGGGAATTATGACTTTTATGATGTGAAACAAATTGAAGAATTTATTGCTTGGAAAGGTGTATTTGAACTTCCTAGTTTGCTTGAAAATACTAATGATTCACCTTATAAATATGAGGTTTATGATATACTTAAATTTTGCTTTGATAATTACAAGGTAGAAAATGGCTATATTCTTGAATATCTTAATAGATTCTCTCCACCAATGGAAGAGACTGATGCCTTGCAGGAGCCTATGGAAGAAGAAATTGCTGAAACTGGAAGCTCATTGGATGAAAAAGAGTAGGAGAATGATGATCAAGAGGAGGAAGAATGGATCTACCCATCCCTACCTTCTAATGAGAGTAACTCTTTACCCCTTACATTATTTGATTGTCCCCCATGCTTACCAAAGGAAGACGAATGTCATGTTCCTGAGGATTCTTTTGAAAATGTTTATAATAAAGCTCTAGTGTTTGTGGATCATGAAAATCATGCTTTATGTGATAGTTATATTGTTGAGTTTATTCATGAGGCTACTGAAAATTATTATGAGAGAGGAAAATATGGTTGTAGAAGTTTTCATGGTACTGAAACACCTCTCTATGTGCTGAAAGTTTTGAAGTTACTTTTGTTTTATCTTCCTATGCCTGTCACTTTGTTCTTTGTGAGTTTATTTGCATATAATATTCCTATGCATAGGAAGTGGGTTAGACTTAAATGTGTTTTGAATTTGCTTCTTGATGCTCTCTTTTACTTCAACTCATATTTCTTATGTGAGCATCATCGAAATTCTTATGCCTAACTTAAAGGCGTTAAAGAAAAGTACTTATTGGGAGATAAACCAAAAGTTTTAGATGAGTCTTGGAAGTTATTATAGTAATAACCGCTCCTTATCCTTTTTATTTGCTTTTTGTGCCAAGAGTAACCTCTAATGAGAGAGAAGTAATGATTGGAAAAGTTGTTGTCCCGAAACAGATTTATGCGCTTCACCGTAAAAATTCGTGTAAAATTTCTGAACGTCCTTTTGAGGCGTGAATTTTTGTGATTCTGCTCCAGGTTGTTATCTAACTTTTGTTAGTTCAACACTTTTTTATTTGAGCAACAGAAGGTCTTCAAAAAAATTCGTCTTTACCTGCTGGTCTGTTTTGACACATTTCTGCCATTTTCTGCATTTGCTTCTTGTTGGTTCCTTTTTGAGTTTTTTTGGGGAATTGAGATCTTTGAGGGAAGTGCTTTAGTAGCTAGTGTTATAATGGAAGTTTATTGGTGTTAGAACTGAACCTTAAGACTTATTATCTTGAGTGCACTAATGTTGCTAATAAAGATTGTGTGAAGTTTTGTATGAAGGAAAAATTTCAGGTATATGGAAGGAATGAGTAATGAGATGAAGGAAGGACTAAAGCTCAAGCTTGGGTATGCCACACATGTCACCCCAAGAAATATCCAAGAAGTACAAGCGTCGAAGCTTGGGGATGCCCAAGGCATCCCCCTTTCTTCATCAATAAAAATCCCAGGTTTCTTCCAAACGCTTCATTTTTATTGTTTCATGCACAGTTGTGTTGTTCTTCGAGCGTCTTCTTTTTCGTTTTTGTTTTGGTTTTTCGTTTGCTTCGTTTTCTTAGTTTTCTAAATAAATTGGTTGGACCCCCTCTTTCATACATTGGTTTTCAAATAGTTTGGTTTAGTTTGGAAAAGAGTAGGAATGTTCATGCTTAAGTGGTAAATAGAGCTTGTTTTTTACTGTGGCCTATGCTTTGTCATGCCATGCTTGATATTGTTTTGGCTTTATGCTTAGTATTCTTTTCTGTAGCATGGCTTGTTATAAACAATTGATATTTCTTAATGTGCCTTGGATGAATCATGTGTTTTTTTAGCATATTAAAGCATAGTATAGTGGTATTCTCCTTTGATGCTTTATTTGGGTTGACTTGGCACATGCTCACACCATGTTATGACTATCCAAAGTCACCATAAGACTTTATAATCCTTTAGTTTTCAACTTGTAGTATCAGTTTATGCTTTGATCAATGATGTTTTGTCGCTCTACATGATTATGGCCATTATTGCTCTCTTAGTTTGTCGCTCCTAGTCTTTTACTAGCCTCCACAACCAAGTATGAGTTCCACTCATGCATCCAACTCCCTAAACCAAGTTATTCCAAAGAGTCCACCATACCTACCTACTAGCTTATGCTATTCCAAGTATATTCATGCTTTTGTTTACCTTTTGAATTAAACTTGTTATGAGGAAACATGTGATTAAAGCTCTCACGAACTTGATGGCACACTTTACTTGTCTTGCACTTATTAAACTTGAACCATTGGGTCCTTCTTTGTTGCGTATATGCTTGTGCTTTATAAGTTGAAATTAGCAGAACCATGTATCATGGGGAACGCTTTCAACATTGCACTTGTACTTTGTACCCTGTTGATATCATGTTCTTTTGATTATGGATCCTGACGGTGTGAAATAAAAGTGGAACTTGTAAGATCATGGAGTTTGTATGTGTGTTAGAGAAACGCCTGGGCCGCTAGCCTAAGCCATGCCTAATCATGGTGGGAACTTGCAGCATCACCATAATGATCACTCTATGAAGCATCCCCAATAAAAACCTATGCAAATAGCAAATAAAAAGATCGCTGAGATGCTCATTGTCTGCTTGCCTTGTCATTTTGATTATGGGATAGCTCCTGTATCATGTGCAAGGGGTACCCAGTTGGCGGTTCTTTATGAATCATATGTACTTACAATGACAAGAGCTAACTTGTGACTAAAGTTGAGTAGCATGAGGTTCGGTCTTCGTAAGTAAGGGGCATGAGATTTCGGTTTATAACTTGTCAAACATTTCCTCTTATTTGTGTCACTTTAACCTTAATCACCTTCAAGATGCTTATGATAGGGGCAATGAGAGCTTAAAGCTATAAGTACCATAATTTTTGGAAGCTCTTTATGAAACTTGAATCTCTACTTCCTTCTATGAAGGCCCTTCTTCCACCATTATATTGAGTCTCCACCTTCTACCTTTATGCACCTACTTTGAGAGCATAGTGGCCATTCTTAGTTCTATGTGCATTGTCCCAAGACTAGTTGATTGATGCATAACTTGATATTTCTTGTTCTAAACTATTTGTATCTAGTCACTCTTATGAACTTTAAAGGTGTCCTATGCATTTATATTTGCTACTCTATGAGGGACAAGATGAATACTATTATGCTATGTTTTCTTTATGTGAAACAAACAAACGTCTTGCAAAGCATTGTTATTCATGAATCTTTTGTTTGTGCCTTTTCATGTTGCATCATAGTTTCTTTTTCTTATTGCTAGAATTTTGTCTTTCATGTTATGATTAAAGTACTATGATCCCATCTTTGAATGTTTTATAAATACTTTGATCAAGTTTATGATGGTGCATGTCACCTCAAAAATTATTCTTTCTTTTTATCACTTACCTACTCGAGGACGAGCAGGAGTTAAGCTTGGGGATGTTGATACATTGCAAATGTATCTATAATTTTTGATGTTCCATGCTTGGTTTTATCTACTTTCTTGTGTTTTGTCCACACTTTGGAGTACTTTTCATATGATTTCTTGGACTAACCTATTAACAAGAACCACAGTTCCAGCTGCCTTTTTCTGCTGTTTTTGGTTCCAGGAAAGTCAGAAAATGGATATTCTCGGAATTGGACGGGACAAAAGCCAAAGTGCCTATTTTTCCCGAAGACATCTGATGCCAGAATACGAGGCGGAGAAGGGCTGGGGGCCGGCCACACCAGCTGGCCACGCGGCCAGGCCTGGCCCGCGCTAGGGGGTGGTCTGGCCGACCCTAGCACCCCCTCGGTCTCTCCTTCCGCCTATATATTGCTCTCGGGACGAAAACCCTAAGTACCCGATCAAAAATCCACGAAAGAGTCTGTAGCCGTCGTCATCTCCATCCCTAGATCGGGAGGGATCTGAAGCTCTTCCTGGCACCCTGCCGGAGAGGGGAATTCACCCTGGAGGCCTTCTTCATCATCATGCAAGCCTCTGGTGTGATGCGTGAGTAGTTCATATCTGGACTACGGGTCCATGTAGTAGCTAGATGGCTGGTTCTCCTCCTTTGTGCTTTCATGTCTAGATCTTGTGAGCTCTGTTCATGATCAAGATCATCTATTTGTAATTCTGCATGTTTTGTTTGCGGGCATCCGATGGATATTGAGATGCTATTTCAGATTGATTATTGATTCTATCATGTCTTTGTTATTTGTGATATTGCATGCTTTCTGTTGTTAGTAGCTATCTTGGCCAAGTAGATGCTAGCAACTCCAAGAGTTAGTATTTATGCTCGATAGTGGGTTCATGCCTATGGTAATCTGGGGAAGTGACAGAAATCTCTAAGGTACTAGATGTGTTGTTGCTACTACGGAGAAAACAACAATCCTTTGTTCACAGAACAATCATATTGTTTACTTTACACGCAATTTGTAATGCAATAATATGTTGCTTGCAACTAAATACTGGAGGGGGTTCGGATGATAACCTGAAGGTGGATTATTAGTCATAGATGCAGTTGGATGGCGGTCTATGTATAATGTTGTAATGCCCAATCAAGTTCCAAAGGAGTCAAGATGATTAGTATATGCTTGTATGCTTTCTCGATGTTTGTCAATTTCCCCGCTGTAATTTGTTCACCCAGCATGTTATCTATCTTAAGGAGAGACACCTCTAGTGAACTATGGACCCCGGTCCTTTCTTTTACATTCAATCTACAAACTTTTTACTGCTTTGTGTTTACTTTCTGCAAACTATTACTTCCTTCCATTCGATACGTTTAATCATTTGTTTTCAGCAAAACTGGTGAGATTGACAACCTCATCACAAGTTGGGGACAGAGTTCTATGGTTGTGTTGTGCAGGTCTCCACATTGCTACTAGCACCGGTAGGGCGCCCTGCCAAGGCTCAGCTAGCAACACCTTTGGGGTGTTTCCTTGCTCCTACTGGTTCGATAACCTTGGTTTCATAACTGAGGGAAACTTACTACTGTGCTAATCATACCTTCCTCTTGGGGTTCCCCAATGAGCTCGACATCAACACGGAGCAACCAGTGCTCGCGGGCCCCCAGACTTAGGGTTAGGGTGGTAGTGCTCGCGGGCCCCGGACTTAGGGTTAGGGTGGTAGTGCTCGCGAGCCCCCGGACTTAGGGTTAGGGTGGTAGTGCTCACGGGCCCCCGGACTTAGGGTTAGGGTGGTGGTGCTCGCGGGCCCTGGACTTTGGGTTAGGGTGGTGATGCTCGCGGGCCCCTAGACTTAGGGTTAGGGTGGTAGTGCTCGCGGGCGCCCAGACTTAGGGTTAGGGTGGTAGTGCTCTGATGGCTCTGTGTATGGCGCCAGAAAAATGCTGGAGCTGTGTTGATGTAGAGCTCGTTGGGAACCCCAAGAGGAAGGTATGATGAGCACAGTAGCAAGTTTCCCTCAGTATGAAACCAAGGTTTAATCGAACCAGTAGGAGCAGGGAAACACCCCAAAGGTTTTGCTAGCTGAGCCTTGGCAGGGCGCACTACCGGTGCTAGTAGCAACGTTGAGACCTGCACAACACAACCACAGAACTTTGTCCCCAACTTGCGATGAGGTTGTCAATCTCACCGTGTTTTGCTGAAAAAAGGATTAAACGTATCGAATGGAAAGAAGTAATAGTTTGCAGAAAGTAAACACAAAGCAGTAAACAGTTTGTAGATTGTATGTAAAAGAAAAAGGACCGGGATCCATAGTTCACTAGAGGTGGCTCTCCTTAAATAGATAACATGCTGGGTGAACAAATTACAGTGGGGCAATTTACAAACATCGAGAAAGCAATACATGCATATACTAATCATCTTGACTCCTTTGAGATTCGATTGGGCATTACAACATTATACATAGACTACCATCCAACTGCATCTATGACTAATAATCCACCTTCAGGTTATCATCTGAACCCCCTCCAGTATTAAGTTGCAAGCAACAGATTATTGCTTTACGAATTGTGTGTAAAGTAAACAATACGATTGTTCTATGAACAATGGATTGTTGTTTTCTCCCTAGTAGCAACAACACATCTAGTACCTTAGAGATTTCTGTCACTTCCCCAGATTACTAGAGGCATGAACCCACTATCGAGCATAAATACTAACTCTTGGAGTTGCTAGCATCTACTTGTCCAAGATAGCTACTAACAACGGAAAGCATGCAAGATCACAAATAACAAAGACATGATAGAATCAATAATCAATCTGAAATAGCATCTCAATATCCATCGGATCCCCGCAAACACAACATGCAGAATTACAAATAGATGATCTTGATCATGAACGGAGCTCACAAGATCTAGACATGAAAGCACAAAGGAGGAGAACCAGCCATCTAGCTACTACATGGATCCGTAGTCCAAGGATGAACTACTCACGCATCACACCGGAGGCTTGCATGGTGATGAAGAAGGCCTCCAGGGTGAAGTCCCCTCTCCGGCAGGGTGCCGGGAAGAGCTTCAGATCCCTCCCGATCTAGGGATGGAGATGACAATGGCTACAGACTCTTTCGTGGATTTTTGATCGGGTACTTAGGGTTTTCGTCACGAGGGCAATATATAGGCGGAAGGATAGACCGAGGGGGTGCTGGGGTCGGCCAGACCACCCCCTGGCGCGGGCCAGGCCTAGCCGCGCAGCCAGGTGGTGTGGCCGGCCCCCATCCCTTCTCCTAATCGTATTATGGCATCAGATGTCTTCGGGAAAAATAGGCACTTTGGCTTTTGTCCCGTCCAATTCCGAGAATATCCATTTTCTGACTTTCCTGGAACCAAAAATAGCAGAAAAAGGCAGCTGGCACTGTGGTTCTTGTTAATAGGTTAGTCCAAGAAATCATATGAAAAGTACTCCAAAGTGTGGACAAAACACAAGAAAGTAGATAAAACCAAGCATGGAACATCAAAAATTATAGATACATTTGCAATGTATCAACATTCCCAAGCTTAACTCCTTCTCGTCCTCGAGTAGGTAAGTGATAAAAAGAAAGAATAATTTTTGAGGTGACATGCACCGTCATAAACTTGATCAAAGTATTTGTAAAACATTCAAAGATGGGATCATATTACTTCAATCATAACATGAAAGACAAAGTTCTAGCAATAAGACAAAGAAACTATGATGCAACATGAAAAGGCACAAACAAAAGATTCATGAATAACAATGCTTTGCAAGACGTTTGTTTGTTTCACATAAAGAAAACATAGCATAATAGTATTCAGCTTGTCCCTCAATAGAGTAGCAAATATAAATGCATAGGACACCTTCAAAGTTCATAAGAGTGACTAGATACAAATAGTTTAAAACAAGCAATATCAAGTTATGCATCAATCAACTAGTCTTGGGAAAATGCACATAGAACAGAATGGCCACTATGCTCTCAAAGTAGGTGCATAAAGGTAGAAGATGGAGACTAAATATAATGGTGGAAGAAAGGCCTTCATAGAAGGAAGCAGGGATTCAAGTCTCATAAAGAGCTTCCAAAAATTATGGTACTCATAGCTTTCAGCTCTCATTGCCCCTATCATAAGCATCTTGAAGTGATTAAGGTTAAAGTGAACAAACTATGGTGTACATGCTTGACGAAGTATAAGTTAGAAATCTCATGTCCCTTGTATACGAGGGTCGCTCCTCATCCTACTCAAGTTTAGTCACCGGTAAGTTCTTGTCATCGTAAGTACATGTGTATCATAGAGAACCGCCAACGGGGTACCCCTTGCCCGATGATACGGAAGAATCCCCATATCAAAATGACAAGGCAAGCAGACAACGAGCATCTCAGCAATCTTCTTATTTACCATGGGAATGTGGTGTTTTTTTCTCTTTTCTCTTTTCTCAATATAGGACTCTTTTTTTATAAGAAGAATGCTTCATAGACAGCTCATTATGGTTACGCTGCAGGTTTCCACCATCTCAGCATGGATTAGACCAGCGTCCCAGGCGTTTCTCTAACACATATACATAACTCCACGGACTTACAAGCTCCCATTTCATTTCACACCGACGACATCCATATACAAAAGAGCGTGATATCAACTAGGTACAAGTACCAAGTGCAATGTTCAAAGCATTCCCCATGACAGCATGGTTCTGCTAATTCCCAACAAATAAGTGCAAGCATATACAACATAGACGACACAATGGTTCAAGTTTATTAAGGGCAAGAAAAGTAAAGTGTGTTATCAAGTTCGTGAGAGCTATAATCACTAGTTTTGTCATAACAAGTTTAATTTGGAAGGTAAACAAAAGCATGAATATACTTAGAATAGCATAAGCTAGTAGGTAGGTATGGTGGACTCTTTGGAATAACTTGGTTTAGGGAGTTGGATGCATGAGTGGAACTCATACTTTGTTGTGGAGGCTAGCAAAAGACTGGGAGCGACAAACTAAGAGAGCAATAATGGCCATAATCATGCAGAGCGATAAAACATCATTGATCAAAGCATAAAGTGATACTACAAGTTGAAAACTAAAGGATCATAAAGGCTATGGTGACTTGAGATAGTCATAACATGGTGTGAGCATGTGCCAAGTCAACCCAAATAAAGCATCAAAGGAGAATACCACTATACTATTCTTTAATATGCTAAAACAACGCATGATTCATCCAAGGCACATTAAGCAATCTCAATTGTTTATAACAAGTCATGCTACAGCAAATAATACTAAGAATAAAGCCAAAAAAATATCAAGCATGGCATGACAGAGCATAGGACACATTCAAGAACAAACTCTCTTTACCACTTAAGCATGAGCTTTTCCTACTCTTTTCCAATTCAAACCAAAACATTTGAAAACCAATGCATGAAAGAGGAGGTCCAACCAATTTATTCAGAAAACTAAGAAAACCAAAGCAAACTAAAAACCAAAACGAAAACGAAAAAGAAGACGCTCCAAGAACAACACAACTGTGCATGAAACAATAAAAATGAAGCGTTTGGAAGAAACCTGGGATTTTTATTGATGAAGAAGGGGATGCCTTGGGCATCCCCAAGCTTTGATGCTTATACTTCTTGGATATTTCTTGGGGTGACACGCGTGGCATCCCCAAGCTTGAGCTTTAGTCCATCCTTCATCTCATTACTCATTCCTTCCATACACCTGAAAATTTTCCTTCATACAAAACTTCACACAATCTTTATTAGCAACATTGTGCACTCAAGATTAATAAGTCTTAAGGTTCAGTTCTAACACCAAATAAACTTTCATAAGAACACTAGCTACTGTAGCACTTCCCTTAAAAATCGCAATTCCCCAAAAGAACTCAAAAAGGAACCAACAAGAAGCAAATGCAGAAAATGGCAGAAATCTGTCAAAACAGACCAGCAGGTAAAGCGAATTTTTTCGAAGACCTTCTGTTGCTCAAATAAAAAAGTGTTGAACTAACTAAAGATAGATAACAACCTGTAGCAGAAGCTCAAAAATTAACGCCTCAAAAAGACGTTCTGAGATTTTACACGAATTTTTACGGTGAAGCACAGAAATCTGTTTTGAGATAGCAACTTTCCCAATCATTACTTCTCTCTCATTAGAGGTTACTCTTGGCCCAAAAAGCAAATAAAAAGGATAAGGAGAGGTTATTACAGAGGTAATAACTTCCAAGGCTCATCTAAAACTTTTGGGTTATCTCCCAATAAGTACTTTTCTTTAACGCCTTTAAGTTAGGCATAAGAAGCAAGAAAAAGAATCAAGTGTTCTCAAATGAAGAAGCATTAAGACCAAATTTTGTTTTCATAGGAGAAGAAAAAGAAATCTTCTCTCTCTTCTTAGGGAAGTGCTCTATACATTTCTTGAGTGGGAGTTGATATTTAATGGTGCCTTCTTTCATATCAATGATGGCACCAACAATTATAAGAAAAGGTCTTCCCAAAGTAATAGGACAAGAAGCATTGTATTCAACATCCAAAACATATAAATCAACAGGGACATAGGTATTGTTAACCATAATAAGAACATCATTAAGACTCCCCATGAGTTTCTTTTTAGCATTATAATCAAGTGGGACATTCAAATAACAATCTTCAAGTGGAGGCAAATCAAGCATATCATAAATCCTTCTAGGCATAATAGAAACACTACTATCAAGATCACATAAAGCTTTGAAATCAAAGTCATTCACTTTCATATTAATGATGGGTTCCCAACCATCTTCTTGTTTTATAGGAATAGAAGCTTTATGTTTCATCTTTTCTTCTTTAATCTTTATGAGAGCATCAGTAATGTGTTTTGTAAAGGCCATGTTCATAGCACTAGCATTAGGACTTTTAGCAAGATTTTGTAGGAACTTAATAACTTCAGAGGTATTGCAACCATCAAGATCAAAATCAAATTTATCATCTAAAGTAGTAGAACTATTACTAGCCTCAACACTAGTGGTGGTAATAGTAGAAACACTAATGTTTCTAGCAATTTCATCTTCTCTTTCCCACTTGGCATGTAATTCAGCTAATAGTCTAACATTTTCATCAATTCTTACTTGTATAGCATTAGTAGCTGCAAAGGAATTCTCATTAGTTTCAGGTTTAGCAGCCATTTTATTCAAAGAAGATTGGGCTTCAGCCAAAGCTGCTATATTTCTTTCAGCATTAGAGAGTTTTTCCTCAATAGTTTTATTGAAAGTAGTTTGTTTACTAATAAATTCTTTAAGCATAACTTCAAGTTCAGAGGGAGCACTCCTATTGTTGTTGTAAGAATTTCCATAAGCATTACCATTGTTGGGAGGATATGGCTTATAATTGTTGTTACCAAAATTACTCCTATAAGCATTATTGCCAAAGTTGTTATTTCTTATGAAGTTCACATCAAATTGCTCTTCTTGAGCAACCAAAGAGGCTAAAGGAACATTATTTGGATCAATATGGGCTTTCCCATTAACAAGCGTACATAATAATATCAATCTTATCACTCAAGGAGGAGGTTTCCTCAACAGAATTTACCTTCCTACCTTGTGGAGCTCTCTCAGTATGCCATTCAGAATAATTAACCATCATATTGTCCAGAAGTTTTGTTGCAGCACCCAAAGTGATGGTCATAAAGGTACCTCCAGCAGCAGAATCCAATAGGTTCCTTGAAGAATAGTTCAATCCTGCATAAAAAGTTTGGATGATCATCCAAGCAGTCAGTCCATGAGTGGGACAATTCTTTACCAAAGATTTCATTATTTCCCAAGCTTGAGCAACATGTTCATTATCAAGTTGTTTAAACTTCATTATTTCACTTCTCATAGATATAATCTTAGCAGGAGGATAATACTTTCCAATAAAAGCATCTTTGCATTTAGTCCAAGAATCAATACTATTCCTAGTTAAGGAATTCAACCATTCTTTAGCTTTTACAATTTCAGCTTAATAATATCACCATCTACATCCCTATGCTTTTGCATCTCACAAAGTTCAACAAAGTTATTTAGATGGGAAGCAGCATCTTCATTACCAATACCAGAAAATTGTTCTCTCATAACAAGATTGAGTAAAGCAGGTTTTATCTCAAAGAAAGTATCTTTAGGCACAGGTGGAGCAATAGGTGTGCTCATAAAATCATTGTTGTTGGTGCTAGTGAAGTCACACAACTTAGTGTTTTCAAGAGTAGGCATTTTTTTGGGTTTTCAAATAAGAAAGCAAACTAGTAAAACTAATTTTTTGTGTTTTTGATAAAGAAATAAGCAAACAAAGCAAAAACAAACTAAGCAAAACAAAAATAACAAAGTAAAGAGATTGGTTATGAGGGACTCCCCTTGTGAAGATGTCCTTGACTCCCCGGCAACGGCGCCAGAAAAATGCTTGATGGCTCTGTGTATGTCGCCAGAAAAATGCTGGAGCGGTGTTGATGTAGAGATCGTTGGGAACCACAAGAGGAAGGTATGATGAGCACAGCAACAAGTTTCCCTCAGTATGAAACCAAGGTTTAATCGAACCAGTAGGAGCAAGGAAACACCCCAAAGGTGTTGCTAGCTGAGCCTTAGCAGGGCGCACTACCGGTGCTAGTAGCAACGTGGAGACCTGCACAACACAACCATAGAACTTTGTCCCCAACTTGCGATGAGGTTGTCAATCTCACCGTGTTTTGCTGAAAACAAAGGATTAAACGTATCGAATGGAAAGAAGTAATAGTTTGCAGAAAGTAAACACAAATCAGTAAAAGATTGTAGATTGTATGTAAAGAAAAATAGCGGGATCCATAGTTCACTAGAGGTGGCTCTCCTTAAATAGATAACATGCTCGGTGAACAAATTACAGCGGGGCAATTGACAAACATCGAGAAAGCATACAAGCATATACTAATAATCTTGACTCCTTTGGAACTTGATTGGGCATTACATTATTATACATAGACCGCCATCCAACTGCATCTATGACTAATAATCGACCTTCCGGTTATCACCTGAACCCCCTCCAGTATTAAGTTGCAAGCAACATATTATTGCATTACGAATTGCGTGTAAAGTAAACAATACGATTGTTCTATGAACAAAGGATTGTTGTTTTCTCCCTAGTAGCAACAATACATCTAGTACCTTAGAGATTTTTGTCACTTCCCCAGATTACCAGAGGCATGAACCAACTATCGAGCATAAATACTAACTCTTGGAGTTGCTAGCATCTACTTGGCCAAGATAGCTACTAACAACGGAAAGCATGCAAGATCACAAATAACAAAGACATGATAGAATCAATAATCAATCTGAAATAGCATCTCAATATCCATCGGATCCCCGCAAACACAACATGCAGAATTACAAATAGATGATCTTGATCATGAATGGAGCTCACAAGATCTAGACATGAAAGCACAAAGGAGGAGAACCAGCCATCTAGCTACTACATGGATCCGTAGTCCAAGGATGAACTACTCACGCATTACACCGGAGGCTTGCATGGTGATGAAGAAGGCCTCCAGGGTGAATTCCCTCTCTGACAGGGTGCCGGGAAGAGCTTCAGATCCCTCCCGATCTAGGGATGGAGATGACGGCGGTTACAGACACTTTCGTGGATTTTTGATCAGGCACCTAGGGTTTTTGTCCCGAGGGCATCTTATAGGCGGAAGGGGAGGCCGAGTGGGTGCCAGGGGCCACCACACCACCCCCTGGCGCAGGCCAAGCCTGGCCGTGCGACCAGGTGGTGTGGCCGGCCTCTGGCCCCTCTCCGTCTCGTATTCTAGCATCTGATGACTTCCGGAAAAATAGGCACTTTGGCTTTTGTCCCGTCTAATTCCGAGAATATTCATTTTCTGACTTTCCTGGAACCAAAAAAAGCAGAAAACAGGCAGCTGGCACTGTGGCTCTTGTTAATAGGTTAGTCCAAGAAATCATATGAAAAGTACTCCAAAGTTGGAACAAAACACAAGAAAGTGGATAAAACCAAGCATGGAACATCAAAAATTATAGATACATTTGCAATGTATCATACTCACGGGCCACCAGACTTATGGTTAGGGTGGTAATGCTCGCAGGCCCCCGGACTTAGGGTAAGGGTGGTAGTGCTCGCGGGGCCCCGGACTTAGGGTTGGGGTGGTAGTGCGCGCGGGCCCCCGGACTTAGGGTTAGTGTGGTAGGGTGCACTAGAATTTTGCTATTATTTAGTTTTATTGTAACAAATTAGGTGTACATATTATTATTTAGTATTATTTTATATTGTGTGCATTTTGCAGAAAACTATGGATCCACCTAGTCCAATCCGTAGAGACCTGGAACAAGAAGAAATTCTCGAGAATATGATCAACTGCGCCCCCCATGTTCATCCACCCGAATCTCCATCGATATATCTGAACCCCTCCGATGAGGGTGAGGAGGTCGACCGAAATGATCACGGAGAAGCCGACGGATCCGATGATGGAGAAGCCTACGGCTCCGGTGGACCCTTAACTAAGTCCGGCGAGGTATATATATAAAGTCCGGTGATTAGTAGATGCATTAATTGAGTTGTATATATATAAATTGACGACAGATTCCTCTCTTAGGCCTCCACATCGAGCCAAAAATATTCCAAACGAGGCCCGGCCAAAAAGTTGGATGCATATACGCGTTATACAATTACGCTGGTATCACCACGTGGTGAACCATTGGAACCCGAAAAGGTAAAATTGTATTTGTACAACAATGCGGAGTTATGGTTAGGGATCGCATCCCGATCACCATTCAAGAGTGGAATAGGTCAAAAGGGGCGGAAGAGGGTGAGTATGTCGCCAATAGGTACAAAGAGGGTCTTTGGAATGACCTCATGACACATTTCACCCTGCTAGAATTTGAGGATGATGCCGACACAGCTGCATTGAGTAAGAAAGTCAAGCAATGGACTCTTACGAAGATGGTCGAACTATTCAAGAACTGGAAGAAATCATTATGGCAAAAGTATCAGAAGAAGAAGACTCCTCCTAAATTTGAAGCCTAACTAAACAAACAGCAGGCTAACTGGGAGACATTTGTGAAGTACAAGGAGTGAGAAGCTGCTCAGAAAAATTCGAAAAAAAAATAAGTTAAATGTCGCGAAGAAGAAATATCACCATCACCTAGTGCCAGGGGGCTACGCGACTTCCATGCCAAAGTGGGATTCTAAAGAGAATGAGTTGCTTGCTAAAGGGATCACTCCAGGATCAATACACGAAGGATGGGATTTGTGGGCAACAAATTGGTTCCTTGGGCATGGGAGTGAGAATGATGAAAATATAGGGGACCTTATTTGTAGTGACGGGATTAGGGTACCCCGGGAGACATGGCAGAGAGTGGTGAAGGAACTTAAAGAGGGGATAACAAAGTTCTGTCCTGGTAGAGAGAAAGACTTGCTGACAAAGGTGTAGGGGTTCGTAGCATGGAAAACAAAAATTTTCTATCGCATACAAACAAACAAGCCAAGATCTATCTACTAGATTGTAGCAACGAGTCGATGGAATAACTCACCCTCGAAGATTCCAAAGTGTTTAACGAGAGCAGATTCTCGTGGGTGATGTAGTCGTACTCTTTCCGATCTCAAGATCGCGTAGACGATCCTTCCGGCGCCGCGTTCCCGCAGCGCTCCCGCAGTCGGTCACACGTTCGGTACTCGACGAAGACCTTCCTCTCCCTTGTTCCAGCAGGCAGCGGAGGTTGTAGCACTCTCCTCGCGATTCCGGCAGCACAACGGCGTGGTACCGGAGGTAGAGGGGAAATCCCGCAGGGCTTCGCCTTAAGCCGGTGCGAGTATGGTGGAGCTTATGAGAGAGGCTATTAGTGGTCTAGTAATTAGACACACCAATTAGAAGGCTCTAAACCAATTAGAAGGCTCTAAACCGAATAGCTCTAAACCGGGGTCTAGATCTAGGGTTTAGTTTAGAGGATAGGAAACTTGTGTCTCTAGGAGGGGAGGCCCTGCCCCTCCCTTTATAGGTGGGAGGGCCGGCGGCCAAGGGGAGGAGTCCCTCCCCAAGTCGGCCTTGGGAGGTGCGCCGGCCAAGGGGACTCCTCCCCCAAGTCGGTCTCCACCTCCTCCTCTTTTCCCACTTCCCAAAACTGCCGTTTGACTTTCAAACTAGCCGTTTGACTTTTCAATTTATATGAATCTTATTCTCCGGACCATTCCGGATCACCTCGTGATATCCCGGATCCCATCCGAGACTCCGAACAACATTCGGTCTCTTTCTCATAATACCATAACTACTCAAACAACGTCGAATCCTTAAGTGTGTCTCCCTACGGTTCGTGAATTATGCGGACATGATCGAGACACTTCTCCGAACAATAACCAATAGAGGAATCTGGAAATTCATATGGCTCCCACATATTTCTACGATTACTTTGCGATCGAATGAACCACTTACATACGATACCAATTTCCCTTTGTCTCACGATATGTTACTTATCCGAGGTTATGATCGTCGGTATCTCTGCATACCTAGTTCATCCTCGTTACTGATAAGTACTCTTTTCTCGTTCCCGTGATATGTGATCCCTTGTGACCAAGTCACATGCTTGCAAGCTAATTGGATGACATTTCACCGAGAGGGCCCAGAGAATATCTATCCATCATGTGGATGGACAAATCCCACTCTTGATCCATGTGTTTCAACCAATACTTTCCGAACACTCAATGCCACCTTTATAGCCACCCTGTTACGGTGTGGTGTTTGATGACATCAAAGCATCCATCCAGCAAAGGTGATATGCATGATCTCATGGTCGAAGGAATTAGGTTACTATGTATCAGAAAGCATATAGCAATTGAACTATTGAAATGACTTGATCTTTATGCTACGCTTGTCTATAGGAGTATGTCCACCATATCATTCTCCTAACGATATGATCTTGTTGTTGATAACATCTCAATGTTCATGACAAAGAAACCACATCATCAATCAACCAACAAGCTAGTGAAGTATAGAGGCTATACTAGGGACTTCAAATTAAGTTTACAAATCACACAAGTATTAATGGTTTCCTTGTTAATACTATTATAGCATGAATGCAAACATTTATCATAAACACAAAGATATATAATAATAACTATATTTATTATTGCCTCTAGGGCATATCTCCAACAGTCTCCCACTTGCACTAGAGTCATCTAATCTAGATTACATGGTAATATACCGAACACCCATGGCAGTTTGGTGTTGGTCATGTTTTGCCCTCGGGAGAGGTTTAGTCAACGGATCCGCCACATTCAGATCTGTGTGTACTTTGCAAATCTTTATATCCCCATCCTGGATATGTTCTCGAATAGCGTGAAAACGCAGCTTGATATGCTTCAGCTTCTTGTGTGACCTTGGTTCTTGCGCATTGGCTATGGCGCCCATGTTATCACAGTAGATAGACATTGGGTCCAGCGCACTTGGAACCACACCCAGCTCTGTAATGAACTCTTTCATCCATATCGCTTCTTGTGAAGCCTCCGAAGCAGCCATGTATTCCGATTCAGTTGAAGATCTCGCCACAACGCTTTGCTTTGCACTCCTCCAGCTAACTGCTGCACCATTCAAAATAAATACGTATCCAGATTGTGATTTAGAATCATCCGGATCGGTGTTCCAACTAGCATCGGTGTAACCATTAACAACGAGCTGTTCATCACCTCCATAAGAAAGAACCATATCCTTAGTTCTTCTCAAATACTTAAGGATGTTTTTGACCGCTGTCCAATGATCCACTCCTGGATCACTTTGATATCTGCTAGTTAAACTAACAGCATATGCAATGTCGGGTCTAGTACATAGCATGGCATACATTAGAGATCCTATGGCTGAGGCATAGGGAGTCTTACTCATTCTTTCTCTATCTTCTGCCGATGTCGGACTTTGAGTTTTACTCAAGGTCGTATTGGGCAACATGGGCAAGAACCCTTTCTTGCTATCTTCCATTCCAAACCTCTTTAGAACTTTGTCCAAATATGTACTTTGTGACAATGATATTTGGCGTTTCGATCTATCTCTATAAATCTTTATGCCTAATATATAAGCTGCTTCGCCAAGATCCTTCATTGAAAAACTATTATTCAAATACTCTTTGACACTATTAAGAAGGTCTACATCATTCCCAATCAACAATATGTCATCCACATATAGTATTAAGAATGCTACAGAGCTCCCACTCACTTTCTTGTAAATACAAGCTTCTCCATAAGTTTGTATAAAACCAAAACTTTTGATTACCTTATCAAAACGTTGATTCCAACTTCGGGATGCTTGCTTCAATCCATAGATGGACCGTTGAAGCTTGCATACCTTGTTAGCATCTTTAGGATCGACAAAACCTTTGGGTTGTATCATATACAACTCTTCATCAATGTCTCCATTGAGGAATGCTATTTTGACATCCATCTGCCATATCTCATAATCATAATATGCAGCGATTGCTAACATAATCCTCACAGACTTTAGCTTCGCTACCGGTGAGAAAGTCTCATCGTAGTCAACTCCTTGAATTTGTCGAAACCCTTTTGCGACAAGTCGAGCTTTATAGACAGTAACATTACCATCAGCATCTGTTTTCTTCTTGAAAATCCATTTGTTCTCAACAGCCTTCCAGCCATCCGGTAAGTCCACCAAAGTCCATACTTGGTTTTCGTACATGGATCCAATCTCGGATTTCATGGCTTCTTGCCATTTATTGGAATCTGGGCTCATCATCGCTTCCTCATATGTCTCGGGGTCATCGGTGTTGTCCACCAACATGACATTCATAACGGAATCATACCAATCTGGAGTGGTACGAGTTCTCGTTGACCTCCGAGGCTCTGTAGCAACTTTAACCGAAGTTTCATGATCACCATCATTAGCTTCCTCTCTTATTGGTGCAGGCACCACAGGAACTTCATCCGGTGCTGCGCTACTCGTAATTTCGAGAGAAGGTTCGACAACCTCGTCAAGTTCTACTTTCCTTCCAGTCACTTCTTTAGAGAGAAATTCCTTCTCTAGAAAGGATCCATTCTTGGAAACGAAGATTTTGCCTTCGGATCTATGATAGAAGGTATACCCAATAGTTTCCTTCGGGTATCCTATGAAGACGCATTTTTCCGCTTTGGGTTCAAGCTTGTCCGGCTGTAACTTCTTTACATAGGCTTCGCATCCCCAAACTTTAAGGAACGACAATTTAGGTTTCTTCCCAAACCATAATTCATACGGTGTCGTTTCAACGGATTTAGACGGTGCCCTATTTAAAGTGAATGCGGCTGTTTCTAATGCATAACCCCAAAATGATAGTGGTAAATCTGTAAGTGACATCATAGAACGAACCATATCTAAGAGAGTTCGATTACGACGTTCAGACACACCATTACGCTGTGGTGTTCCCGGCGGTGTCAATTGTGAAAGTATTCCGCATTTCTTCAAATGCTCGCCAAACTCGTAACTTAGATATTCACCTCCACGATCAGAACGTAGAAATTTAATCTTCTTGTTACGTTGATTCTCTACCTCACTTTGAAACTCCTTAAACTTCTCGAAAGTTTCGGACTTATGTTTCATGAAATAGATATACCCATATCTACTCAAATCATCCGTGAAGGTAAGAACATAACGATAACCACTGCGTGATGCTACACTCATTGGACCACACACATCGGTATGTATGATTTCCAATAAGTCTGTAGCTCGCTCCATCATACCAGAAAATGGAGTCTTAGTCATTTTACCCATCAGACATGCCTCGCATCTTTCAAGTGATTCAAAATCAAGTGATTCAAGAAGTCCATCGGAATGGAGTTTCTTCATACGCTTCACTCCAATGTGACCAAGACGACAGTGCCACATATAGGTCAAATTATCGCTTGATTTCAAACGTTTAGCCTCAATGTTATTAATATGTGTATTTCTACTATCGAGATTCAATATGAATAGACCATCTATCAAAGGTGCATGTGCATAAAACACATTACTCATATAAATCGAACAACCATTATTCTCGGATTTAAACAAGTAACTGTCTCGCAATAAACAAGATCCTGATATAATGTTCATGCTTAATGCAGGCACCAAATAACAATTATTTAAGTATAAAACTAATCCCGATGGTAGATGAAGAGGTAGCGTGCCGACCGCGATCACATCAACCTTTGATCCGTTTCCTACGCGCATCGTCACCTCGTTCTTCACTAGCTTCCGTTTATTCTGCAGCTCCTGTTTCGAGTTACAAATATGAGCAACCGAACCAGTATCAAATACCCAGGCACTACTACGAGTACTAGTGAGATACACATCAATAACATGTATATCAGATATACCTTTCTTCTTGATGTTGCCGTTCTTCAAATCCGCCAAGTACCTTGGGCAATTCCGCTTCCAGTGACCTTCTCCCTTGCAGTAAAAGCACTCAGTTTCAGGTTTAGGTCCAGCCTTGGTCTTCTTCGTCGGCGTGGTAACTTTCTTACCACCCTTCTTGAAGTGTCCCTTTTGCTTAGACTTGCCTTTCTTGAATTTGGTGGTCTTATTGACCATCAACACTTGGTGCTCTTTCTTGATCTCCACTTCTGCAGATTTTAACATAGCAAATAGTTCTGGCAACTCTTTGTTCATGTTCTGCATGTTGTAGTTCATCACAAAGTTCTTGTAACTTGGTGGTAGTGATTGGAGGATGCGGTAAACTCCCAAAGTATTAGGAATCACTATACCCAAACTTTGAAGTTTATTTGCGTGCCCAGACATCTTAAGCACATGCTCACTGACGGAGCTACCCTCTTCCATCTTGCAGTTAAAGAATTTTTCAGAAGCTTCATAACTTTCAATTGCCGCATGAGTCTCAAAGATTAATTTGAGATCCTCGACAATATCATATGGATCTGACTCTTCAAACCTTTTCTGAAGCTCCGATTCTAAACCATACAAGATAGCACACTGAACTATGGAGTACTGATTCTTCCGAGCAAGGTAAACATTCTTTACTTCATCGGTAGCATCAGCTGCAGGTGGGTCACCTAGCGGTGCATCCAGCACATAGGTCAAATTACCAGCTGTGAGGACAATCCTCAAATTGCGGAACCAATCCGCGAAGTTGCTTCCATTGTTTTTCAACTTTTCTTTCTCTAGGAACGCATTAAAATTGATGGTAGGGGCTGCCATTGATCTACAACATATTTGCAATAGTTTAGACTAAGTTTATGACAAATTGAGTTCAAATTAATTAATGAAATTAAACTAGGTGAACTCCCACTCAAAACAACATCCCTCACATTGTT
This sequence comes from Avena sativa, assembly GCA_916181665.1. Lineage (NCBI taxonomy): Eukaryota > Viridiplantae > Streptophyta > Magnoliopsida > Poales > Poaceae > Avena > Avena sativa. The sequence goes on from OV702287.1 coordinate 580,853,177, forward strand.
TTAGTGATCACACGAACCAAATCCACTACATCAACACCGATCATCACGAGAGCTGATATAGTTTTAATGGCGAACAATCATCATGTTCATCATATCTACTATATGATTCATGCTTTGCCTTTCAGCGATCCGTGTTCCTGAGGCCATGTCTGTACATGCTAGGCTCGTCAAGATCAAACCTTAGCTACCGCATAAGCAAATCTGGCTTGCTTACGTTGTATTCACCCGCGGAATCAAAGACACCCGATCATCACGTGGTGCTTCGAAGCAGCAAGCTTTGGCAACGGTGCATACTAAGGGTGAACACTTTAGAACTTGAAATTTATGTGCATGAGGGATCATCTTATAATGCTACCGTCGTCTACTAAGCAATACAAGATGCATAAAGGATTAACATCACATGCAATTCATAATATGTGATATGATATGGCCTTTCTTCTTTGTGCTTCCGATCTCCATCTTCAAGCACGAATATGATCTCCATCATCACCGGCATAGCATCAAGGTCAATGACGCTTCTCCATGGTTGTCGTCCACCAGCTTCAACTATTACAACTATTTTGAATAGACACGCAGGTCTTAACAGAAATTAAAGACAACCATATGGCTCCTGCCGGTTGCCAACTTACAATAAGGAACATTGCATACATCAAATATAATCACAATCATGGCCATATCACATCACTGCACACCCCTGCAAAACAAGACGCCTCTACTTTCTTTGCATATTTTACGTGGTTTGGGGCTTTCCATAAGTGTCGTTCTAACTTACGAACAATAACCACAACATTGATACTAGCATTGTTGATCACCCGTTGTAAATTGGATCTTTACTATGCTAGGAGAAACAGGCACCCGCAAAGCCACTTATGCAAAACGAGTTGCATGTCAAGCGTGGAGCAAGTCTCATGAACGATGTCATGTAAGGTTAGCCCGGGCCGCTTCATCCCAACATACCGCAAGATGCAAAGTACACAAAAAGCAATCTACAATAAAAGCATCAATGCCCACAATGACCATTGTGTTCTACTCGTGCAACAGATCTACATATAGACACGGCTCTGATACCACTGTAGGGGTTCGTAGCATGGAAAAAAAAAATTTCTATCGCATACAAACAAACAAGCCAAGATCTATCTACTAGATTGTAGCAACGAGTCGATGGAATAACTCACCCTCGAAGATTCCAAAGTGTTTAACGAGAGCAGATTCTCGTGGGTGATGTAGTCGTACTCTTTCCGATCTCAAGATCGCGTAGACGATCCTTCCGGCGCCGTGTTCCCGCAGCGCTCCCGCAGTCGGTCACACGTTCGGTACTCGACGAAGACCTTCCTCTCCCTTGTTCCAGCAGGCAGCGGAGGTTGTAGCACTCTCCTCGCGATTCCGGCAGCACAACGGCCTGGTACCGGAGGTAGAGGGGAAATCCCGCAGGGCTTCGCCTTAAGCCGGTGCGAGTATGGTGGAGCTTATGAGAGAGGCTATTAGTGGTCTAGTAATTAGACACACCAATTAGAAGGCTCTAAACCAATTAGAAGGCTCTAAACCGAATAGCTCTAAACCGGGGTCTAGATCTAGGGTTTAGTTTAGAGGATAGGAAACTTGTGTCTCTAGGAGGGGAGGCCCTGCCCCTCCCTTTATAGGTGGGAGGGCCGGCGGCCAAGGGGAGGAGTCCCTCCCCAAGTCGGCCTTGGGAGGTGCGCCGGCCAAGGGGACTCCTCCCCCAAGTCGGTCTCCACCTCCTCCTCTTTTCCCACTTCCCAAAACTGCCGTTTGACTTTCAAACTAGCCGTTTGACTTTTCAATTTATATGAATCTTATTCTCCGGACCATTCCGGATCACCTCGTGATATCCTGGATCCCATCCGAGACTCCGAACAACATTCGGTCTCTTTCTCATAATACCATAACTACTCAAACAACGTCGAATCCTTAAGTGTGTCTCCCTACGGTTCGTGAATTATGCGGACATGATCGAGACACTTCTCCGAACAATAACCAATAGAGGAATCTGGAAATTCATATGGCTCCCACATATTTCTACGATTACTTTGCGATCGAATGAACCACTTACATACGATACCAATTTCCCTTTGTCTCACGATATGTTACTTATCCGAGGTTATGATCGTCGGTATCTCTGCATACCTAGTTCATCCTCGTTACTGATAAGTACTCTTTTCTCGTTCCCGTGATATGTGATCCCTTGTGACCAAGTCACATGCTTGCAAGCTAATTGGATGACATTTCACCGAGAGGGCCCAGAGAATATCTATCCGTCATGTGGATGGACAAATCCCACTCTTGATCCATGTGTTTCAACCAATACTTTCCGAACACTCAATGCCACCTTTATAGCCACCCTGTTACGGTGTGGTGTTTGATGACATCAAAGCATCCATCCAGCAAAGGTGATATGCATGATCTCATGGTCGAAGGAATTAGGTTACTATGTATCAGAAAGCATATAGCAATTGAACTATTGAAATGACTTGATCTTTATGCTACGCTTGTCTATAGGAGTATGTCCACCATATCATTCTCCTAACGATATGATCTTGTTGTTGATAACATCTCAATGTTCATGACAAAGAAACCACATCATCAATCAACCAACAAGCTAGTGAAGTATAGAGGCTATACTAGGGACTTCAAATTAAGTTTACAAATCACACAAGTATTAATGGTTTCCTTGTTAATACTATTATAGCATGAATGCAAACATTTATCATAAACACAAAGATATATAATAATAACTATATTTATTATTGCCTCTAGGGCATATCTCCAACAAAAGGTCCTCGGGAATGACGAACGCGGAGGACGAGTACGAGGCCTTGGCCCGAGTTATACATGGGAGATGGGGTTTCCCAAAGACAGAGATACTTATAGGAGCCGAGAGAGAGAAAAGAGGCGACAGCAGGAGGAGGAGCGAGACAGGTTCAACGAGTTGCTAGGAGTACTTCAAAAGCATCAGCAATAGATTGACGAACTTCAAGGAGTAGCGCGCCTGGAAGATCCTGCACTCGATATTACCGTCATCCCATCTCAGCGGAGAAGAAGCGTGGCTGAATCGGATGTCCCGTCTGACGATGCACGGATGATAGATGGTGGTCTCGGCTACCCCATGGATGTAATCAAGGAGCAGGCATCTTGTGAGCTCCATCAGAAGGTGAAGAACCTATCCATCAAGGTGGCGGTCGGATGTGCTTTACCTTGTCCACCTGACGCACGCTGTCATGGCCGTGAGATTCCAGCTGGCTATGCTAGAGTCGGGGTGGATGAAATCTCAACGGGGTGGGACTCAGTAGAGCTTGCCATTCCTAGACCTGAAGGTGAGAGGACACTCAGAGAAGTATTGGGTGGTATCATTCTATGGGACAAGAACAACATCAAGCTTCCAGGCTCAGCGACAAGGCCAACACCGCCTCTGATTTGTTGCATATCACCTTCACCTCCATCACCTCCAAGAATCCCACCCCATGACTACGACCACCACAACGCGAGTCCATCTCGATCTCTGCCGCAGGGTCAGCCGTCTTCGCCGCCTACTAAGGACAATAAGCAGAAGCATGCTCCGTCGATGAGTACTAAATGACGCAGCAGCCCAAAACGACAAATGTCGCCCCTCCCAAGAGTACCTCATAAGAAACTTCCCATCAGACCTTACGATCATACTGAAGAGGAAAGCGCAGCGATCGCAAAGGCCGAATCTGTTGCGCAGCTTCAAAAGAAGAAACCTGAGCCTGCCCCGGTATACACCGAGAAGCAAAAAGTGTATGCACTTACTTTTATAAAAACAAAATCGCAATATGACTTGCACCATAAGCCAGATGACTATCTACACACACTTCAAAAGGAAGTGAAGAAGAGCAAATCAAGCAAAAGTGCAAGCGGGAGCAAATCACTAAGTCAAAGTGCAACCGGGAAAAGAAAGGACGTGCCCTAGCTTGAGAAACAGGCCAAAAAATCAATCCCACCCCTCAGGGTGGCAACCTATGACATTCCCCAGCAGGATATGGAAGAAGCTGCGAAGCTTGCGGCCGCTATAAATGTGACTATTGAGGAATTTCTAGGTTCGTAGGACGACAAGTTACCCAAGGCTGATGTAGTCCCTCAGTATGTCCCAGGGATGTCGTTGGTCACCCCAGAGAGGTTGCAACAACTTCCAACACAAATGTGGAATTTACATATCTGGTACTTGAAAGCCGCAGAGGAGGAGAGAATAATGATCGTGGAAAAAGTACCACATGACTACTACTTCCGAGTCGAAGAGGTCCATGTTGAGTTTCCAGAACTCTCCCAGTTATACAATTTCGATGCCCTCGACAAATCTATCATGAGTTGCTATTGTCTGTAAGTTGTTGAATTTATTGTCTACATATAAGTTGTTCAGTTTTTCAGTTGTTCAGTTCATTGCATATAATTATCCTCATTATATCCTTTGATACTCTATTATTATGCAGAATAAAGATCCAGGAATGTAAAAGAAGGTCACTCTTTAACGTTGGGTTCATTGACCCAGATAAAATATATATAAAGACGCTAACGGATAAACCCGAGGAGACGGAGGAAAACCTTTTAAGGATTCTAACGGATCAAAATTTCTGTGACCACATACTGTTTCCTTGCAATTTCAAGTGACGGTCTTACTCTGGTATACACATTCACTTTTGCTTACTCGATATTAAGTGTAATTAATGAGTTACTGATGTATATATAAACGTGTGCAGGTTCTACTGGATTCGGCTAAACATTCAACTTGATAAGGGAGGAGTTGAAGTCATGGACCCATTAAAAAGACCCGTGGAACAGTTTACGGACATGCAGGACACGCTTCAGTGGTAATTTTTATGCTACACCGGTCTATTTTGTTGATTTCCCTAGATATCACGTAATAAATAACTCATTCAATTTCTTTACTTGGCAGGGTTTGGAACCAGTTCAAGAGTGCGGTTATGGATCACTTTAGTGAGATGCTGACGTTTAAGCCGGTCTCGGTAAGTAGTACACACATCTCTTTACTTCTAGTTTCAATACAATTATGATGCTAGATTATTATTTTGATTGAATTCTATTCCCGTAAAGTGCGCTAGGCAGCCACCCAGGACGAATCTATGTGGATTCTATGTTTGCGAGTTCATTCGCACGTTTACCACTGAGCACAAAAATTATAAAGTCGATGTAAGAAATACATTCACAATATTATTTTTATTACCGTCACTTTTTGTTATCATGATTGGTATTCATATTGATCTCCTTTTCTTATATAGTTGGATAGAATGCAGGATTAGCTCCTACCAGAGCAACGTGTATTAGGAATTGCTGAAGAACTAGTAGGATTCTTGATGAACGAGATGATAGATGACGCTGAAAAATTTAGTGTGAATAGGCGCTAGCTACCGATGATTCCCCGACCGTGTAATTAAATAGACGGGCTCTAGTCCCGGTAACTGTGATGTCTCCATGTAACTATCATGTATATATTTGTATGCTCTATCCTAAAACAAGTTATCTTATATATGCACGAATGTGTATGGTATGTGGTAGCATAGAAAACTATTTTAAAATAAAAAAGAAATAAATAGAAACAAAATGAATTCTATGCCGTGGCAGAGAAAGGGGCCAAAACTCTGCCGCGACAGTTAGCCCCGGTTTGTAAAAGGAACCGGGACTAATGGGGGACCTAGCACACGCAGGGTTGGCCACGTGAACGTCCATTGGTCCTGACTGGTAAGCGGGCTAGGACTAGTGAGTGGGCTTTTAGTCCCGTCTCTCCAGTCCGGTACCACAACTAGGACTAAAGGCCCTTACGGGCCGGGACTAAAGGTCTGTTCTCCACTAGTGGGGCTACAAAAAACATACGGTACAACCACGCCACACGCACACGTAAAGACTTTGCCATGCGCAGTACACGGCAAAGTGTCCACCACGGCATAAGACGGTTGTACATCGACGATCGACGCACAGCAAATTCGATCGGTGGGACCCACGGACAAAACACATGGCAAATGTGTGATGGAACCCATTGTCATGGCGCCGTCTCGCTCGGGGCAGCCTCAAGTTACTTTTGTGTGCCGTGTAGGGCTGGCTGGCACATGGCAAAGCCTTCGCCGTGTTAAGTGCACGGCAAATACTCCTGTGCCAACAATGCCGCTTGGAGAGGCGGCAGCCGGCAGGGCAGCCACGCCGATGTGGTAGCCAAGCGGCCCGAGCGGCGCGCAGTGTCGTGCCCGCTGGAGGAAGTCGGTGGCGTCGAGATCCATGCAACGGAGGGGAAGAGGCGATGGGGAAATTTCTCTACTCCATCTCGTTTGTCTTCGGTGGTGACGTACAAAAGAGACTGTATCATTTCCAGATCATCTAGTTTGACTCAGTGATTATAAGCAAGCAAGCAAGCGCGCTGACGTACCACACGCAGCCGGGACGGATACGAAATAAGAAAGAATCAAAACGCCATCGGACCAGAGGACGCTAGGCAGCCGGGACCAATATAGGAAGAAAAAAGAATCAAAACGTTTTTCCATTTAGCGGTGACATTGGTGGGTAATTCCACGTTTAATTGGAGGCCAGAACTGTGTAAAAACGCGGAACACGGTGGGTAATTCGATGTTTAGTTGGAGGCCAGAACTGTGTAAAAAACCAGAACACGTAAGAAACAACTCATACTGTATTATAGATGTATAGATATAGATATAAAAGAACATAATATAAACGGAGGGTTTCCAGTTAGGTCTATCCATTTTTTTTTGCGACATAAACATGGAGTATTTAATAAATCTACTGATGGATAGCCACATGACAAGACAATAAATACTTAATAGTTGTTAACATTTTCACCTGACTAAAACACCAATAAAGACATACATACATTTTTAACATACAACAAAAATTACATAATCATCAACGAAGCTTTTTAAGTGAAAGTATACTTTTCCGGCAATCTTCCACAAGCACAATACTTCATTTTCCCTATATTTTGATGTTGCATTTTACTCTTAATTGATGCCAACAATTTGTCTAGCCCATGCACGCGCATGGGTTGATGTAGTTTAAATGAATCGGAGAAGGCACTCGAAGGCAACAATACAATAAAATGTCCCAGTGCATTTCAATTTTAACAAGTAGAACCCGACGGAGAGCTTTCTTATAGTAGCATGTAATTACCTATTTCCATACCACAAGAAAGACATCGACAATATCAAATTATCAGTATGTAATACTACACACATATGAGCTTAACATACTCTGATCTGCACCACCCTGTGCATTTGGCGTCGATATACAGCCTAGAGAGCACCAACCCGGCCATCGGTGTTACCAATGTGTCCATGCCTAATATAATGTGCAGCTAGCACCTGTCTTCAGAACTCGTGAATAATCTTCTGCAGAGAAGAGTAGGTTCCACTTGCAGCAACAAAGAAACCAAAGATGATAATCATGACGATGAGCACAAGCTCAGCCCTGGTACAACTTGCGGTGCCAAAGATCTTGAGGTAGCAGATGCACGGGAGCAGAAACGAGGCCATGACACAGAGGAGCGAGCCGACGAGAGTCATTAGGGGGCCGAAGAAGGGGAGCATCAGGGCGATGATGACGGTGCTGATTACAATGAAGGTCCTGATGAGGATGCTCATGGCCCTCTTATTGCCTGAAATCAGCTTTTCTTGGATCGCGGTCGCGAGGGGGGTGACCATAAGGGCGTACTTTGAGAACGGGTTGATGAGCGCCGTGTAGATGGCTAGCTTGGAGCTGAGCTTGCCTTGTGGGAGGTTGAGTGTCACCTGAGACTCGACCTCGTCGCCGTACATGAGGTAGCCTAGTATGGCCATGGATCCGTAGTTGAGCGTGCATGCGACAAAGCATATGACTAGTACCTATCCATGTAGAAGCAAGCAACACGGAGTGTATCATATCAAACCATGTTCGGCCACTACTGTCATAACTTGTTTTCGGATTCGTTCGGCTTGTAAGTATACCACTTAAAAAACATGTTTTCATTATTATTATTATACAGAATAATTATCAAATCAATTTCCAGCCTATATATGAAAACATTTTATATATTTATAAAAAACAGATCGAGGTAATAGAATTGTTTGGGCCGTCAAAATCATAAGCTACTCAGTCGTCCGTACTGACCTTAGAGAACCTTTCCCTTTCCCTCATGGAATTGCACAATGTAGGGAATATGGGATGACCGGAGTAGCAGAAAGTGAAGAGACCCAGTGCAGTAGGCAGGCCACTGAGATTGAGCATTCTTGTTCCATTCCCCTGGAAGCCGACGCCGTCGACCAGTGCGGCCCAAAGCACGCAGAATACCAGCACGAGAGAGGAGAGCACGCCGCTGCCGGACACGTACGCGAGCACACTCAGATTCGTCAGCCACGTCGTTGGTACGACGAGGATGGACACGAGCAAGATGAACAGGTGCTTGCCGGAGACAACAACGATGCCAGCAGGTCCGAGGCCAAGGCTGAGGCTGGTACCGGGGAACAGCTTGTCGAGGTTGTCCCCCTCCAGTATCAGAAACCCGGTGGCGACGAGGTGCAGCTCGACGTACATGATCAACGACACGGCGAAGCGGCCTTTGGGACCGAACGCGCGCGCCCCAATGTCCGGGTAGCTCCGCATGGCCGGCGAGGCGCCCATGCACGTCTGCAGGAGCTGCCCCGTGTAGCAGCAGACCGCCGCGACCAAGAGGAGGAGCAGCAGGCTAAGCCAACCGCCCTCCGCTAGCGCGTACGGGATGGACAGCAGCCCGACACCTGAAAACCAAGCCCAAGAATTGGTACCTGATGTCATGTCAGCTACTGCGGAATTCAATTCGATCGAGTTCGGATCGGACTGACCGGAGAGGGCGTTGAGGCCGTTGAAGCATGTGCGCACCGACGTCGCGCCGCCCTGGCCGTGGAGGAGGGGCTGCTCCAAGTCTTGGGAGTCTCGCGCCTCTACGCCATTATTATTGGCCATCTTATATCCCGCACTGCTCACCTTCTCTCCTCCGCGCCGGCCGGTGGAACAGAGAGACAGGCAAAGCAAAGCGAACGAGCTGTGCCGGCCGTAGCGGCCTAGCTAATAATCCACAGCTGTATAAAAAGAACACTACTGTTGTTTTCTTTCGTCCGCCACGTACGTCACTACCGAAAAACTTTTTTTGCGGTGTGAATTCTATTTGCCGATTCTAAATTAGCTCAGACCTAGGCAAATAGAAACTTCGCCGACTTAGACTAAGATAACACTTTCAAACTCGAAAACAAAAACTAAACAAAGATTTAGTTTGGAAAATTAAAAATGATACTCGGCAAATTTATAAATACACGGTAATTTTTTCACCTCGGCAAATACTATAGACACGTGTCCACCATGGACGAGCTTAACTACGCCGGTAACGTACACCTGGTAAATATCTGGACTTTTCCCCGCCAATTTTTTCCGGTACCTTTGTTGAGTGTTTTTGGCACATACCTGTTTTTCTTACATTTTACAGCCATCATGGCCCTCACCTCCAAAAAGAGACTGAGCTCCACGCGCTGCTCCAGCCTTGTGGCGTCGTCCCGTCAACGCCGCTTGTTTCGACGGACGAGAGTGGCGACCCTGAACGACAGGCAGATGATGGCGGCTCCGACGGCAACGGCCGCACGGCGGTAAATTTGGAAAATAAGGAGGTCGCTGCTGTGAGAAGAAGATATACGGTGGATCGTTTTGTAAATAAAATAATGACACGTGTCGTCTACAGAACGATTTTGTACTGATTTGCACCCGCATGACATGACAAGTTATTGTACCACCAGACCACAAGTTGCAACTTGTTGTACCAAAATACACCCACCTAGCAAGTTTTTTTTACCTTGGTCGTCGGCGTCGGCGTATGCCCCTTGGTATAGCTGGCTGTCGGCGTAGCACAAGCCGTTGGTATAGAGTATGCACGTGCTGTGCCGACGACAATGCCATCGGCGTAGTGTATGTTTTTTTGCCTGTTTTGTGTCCAGCTGCAGCAAAATATAAAAATAAATTACAGGAACAAGTATAAAAGCAATATCAACATCACATAGCAATACCATTATCATCCAAACAACATCATCATCATCCAAACAACATCATCATCCAAATAACATCATCATCATCCAAACAAGATCCTCACAAGTGCATACACAAACAAAAACATCACAAGTGCATAACAAGATCAAGCATCTAGCATCTAGCTCTAGCTCTAGCCATGGAACCCGAGGGATCCCGACCCTAGCTGAGGCGAACGTCGGTGCATCGGGGAAGTAGAACCAACACCCGGAGAAGCACCGGGAGAATCACCTTGAGCCACACTACTGGAATAAAGCGGTGTAATCTCGCGCGACGCACACGGCATGGGAGAAGCACGACTAAAGGGTTGGTTGTTGGAACATTCCGTTCCCTATAGGTTTGAGCAAGAGTTAGGAACTTGACAGGAACAGGAAAGCGGTAACAAGTGGTTTGACAAAGAACTTACCATGGTCCCTAAGTAGTATGTGACAGCGAATTCTTCATTCATTGGGAAGCAAGGGGCCCGCCCCTGGCTAGCTGGCCGGTCAGTTGGTACCGCCCTCCGCTCTCCAGTTTCCAAAAAGCGCGCCATCGCCTGCAGGATAGTTAGATGTCAGCCGTTGCAGAACAAAGTTCAAACTAGAGGAATTTCAAACATTCTAGCCCTCTGTATACCCGCAGCGTGTTCCACCTACATGTCCAGTAGTTTTTTAGGTGTTATAGCATGCATGTGATGAAGGTCACACCGGGGAGCTAGACATTTCATCTATGGACCTTCTATCACACTAGTACACATATCCTACGTCCACATCCAAGTTCTTGTGGGATTCCTGCGCTCTGGCGGTACTTTTACAGCGAAACCCTAGGTAGTGGGCCCCGACGATCTACCCCTATAATATTTTCCGTAGGAGGTTCCAGCAATGTACTTTTTTATTCGTTTAGGTGTTAGACCATATCTACCTGGAAAACCAAGGTTGAGACCTTCTAACACATTCTAGCCCCCGGTATACCCGCAGCAGGATAGTTACACCTACACGTCTAGTAGTTTTCTACGTATTATCCCACGCATGTGATGAAGGTCGCACCGAGGAACTAGACATTGCATCTATGAACCTTCCACCATACTAGTACATATATCCTACGTCCACATGCAAGTTCTTGTGGGATTCCGGCGCTCCGGCGGTACTTTTTCAGCGAAACCCTAGGCAGTGAGCCCCGATGATCTATCCACATAGCTTTTTCAGTACGAGGGTTGGACAATGTACTTTTTTATTTGTTTAGCTTTGGTTAGGCCATATCCACATGAAAAACCAAGGTTAAGACTCTTTGGCACATTCTAGCCCCCAGTATACCCGGAGCGGAACATTTCCAACTACACGTCCATGACTCTGCTAAGTGTTACCGCACCAATGTGAAGAAGGTCACACCGGGAAGCTAAACATTGCATCTGTGTATCTTTGACCACACTTGGACACATATCCTAGGTCCACATACAAGTTCTCGAGGGATTCCGGCGCTCCGACGGTACTTTCCGCGATGTCATTTTACGTTGGGGGGGGCACTATTAGCAGGGCACGAATCCCTACAATCGATGAAGAAAATATAACCACATAAAATTATTGATATTAATAAATAATTGGTAAAAATATATGGCTAAACTAGATGGAAAATAAATAAAAGGCGTTGTGCCGACGGCATAGCTTTGAGTAAATTTTTATGTCCAAACGTGACTAAAGAAAATTGTGACGATGGTTTCCTCGTTACCTCGTCACCACAATGAGGGGCTGCAACAACAGATATGTAGCTCCAAGGAGGGGGTGTCGTTCGCGGTGCTTTAGGGTAGTGGGCCAGCGAAAGTATACTTACCGTTCCTAGGTTGAGAGAGAAAGATTATTTTCTACAACAAGTAGAATAGAAACGACGACGGTGTCTGAGTCCAAGTTATATTTTAGGGAAGTTGTAGTAAGGCATCTCCGGTAAAGCAAAGACCTTTCCTCCTGTCTAAAATTTTTTGGCATGTAACTTGAGAGACTCATCTTGTAGTAACAAAAATATTTTGTTCATTGGTCCAAACTGATGGCTAGATTAACTGGTTACCCATGATCCAAAGGCCAACAAAGCTGCGAGCGCGGAAGCGGCGAGGAGGCTTGCATGCCACCAGGATTAAGCTATAGAAAAATTGTCGAACCACTCAGGACAACACATGTAAGCGCCACAAAAGTCCAGATCATCCAGCTCAAGGCGAGCAAGCAATACCGTAGGAAAAAATGGCGAGAGAAGGTGAACACATGGTTGGGTTGATCGACTGGCCTGAGTCGTTTGCAGAGTTATTATTGCGTAAGTAGGGTTGTTGAAGATTTTAGTGGCGAGCGGACAGTGGCCAGTGGCAAATAGCCTACTGTGATGTAGATATACGACAATATTCAACTGTGAGCTAGAAATTAGAATTTTATAACCTGGTGTGCGTTTATCACGCCGTCCACACGTACTACGGCTCCTCCATCACAGGCTTATCTTGTGCGTTTTTTGTTTCGTCTGGTATATATTGTTGGTCTCTTGTCACATTTAATTGTTGATGCAACGTTACTTGTTCGAAATGTAGACAACTTCCTACATGGTCTCGTCTACATCATCGGCTTTCCATTGTGATCTCTTACCCAACCATCAGTTCGAAGGCTGCATTTGGCATCTCGCTTCACTACATGAAAATGGCATATCCCTTCGCTACAAGGAAAAAACAACTTCGCCGTGCGTTAGAAAGACAACACAAAGATGGCGGAACACGGCAAGATCTATGCCATGTGCCGACACATGGTGAACCGTACACAACACAGATACCTAGGGAAAGAGTTTTTGCCCTGTGTTTCGAGACCAGTAAACGACAAAGGTCTCTTGCCATGTGTTTTTCGTGTGCCTCGTCATAGTAGAGTACTTTATGATGGAAACGTAGCTTCCGGCGATCACACACAACTAGAGAATGGGCCATCCACTCAGAGTTTTAGTCTCGGGCCGTGCTTGGTCCCAGAACTAATGTAAGCATTAGTATTAGAATTGAGTTTGAGTTAGAGTATGACTCTAGTCCTAAGTCGGTTTAGGTTGGCCGATCCTTCCTCTCTGCTATATAAACTTTGTACTATTGTTTAAATTAATACAAGTTATTATTATCCTAAAATATCATGGTATCAGACGCTTAGGTTTTTTCACACCTAGATGGCTCCGCCAACTCTGCCGCCGCCGACGACGCGTCCACTCTGGACGCCGGCCGAAGCCTGCGCCGCCAGCACACCTCTATCTTCCTCCTCCACCTCTACTCTCCACCAAATTCTTCTATTTGTAATGCCTGTCAATGCGGCAAACATGTTAGATTACCTTTCGACACAACAACTACCTATAGTACTTTTCCGTTTGAGTTATTGCATTGTGATCTATGGACCTCTCCGCTTCCTAGGTTTTCTGGTTTCAAATACTATCTCGTTATTCTTGACGATTATTCTCATTACATATGGACCTTTCATATTCGCGCCAAATCCGATGTGCACTCAATTTTTCTAAATTTTCGGCGATATGTTCTTACACACTTCGGCCTTCCCATACGTTTTATCCAATGTGACAATGGCCGAGAGTTTGACAATACCCAAAACAGATCTTTCTTTCTCCCTCAAGGCATTCTCTTACGTTTTTCTTATCCATACACTTCTCCTCAAAACGGTAAAGCCAAACGATCCTTACGATCCATCAATGACATACTCCGTACTTTACTCATCCAAGCCTATCTCCCCTCACTACCAGGAAAATGGCTATAGGTAATCCGCACATCCGTGGCGCACGTGCTAGTGGTGCCCCACGGCTAAAATAGGCGTGGCACACTCGCCACAGGTGCCCTACGGCTATCTACCGTAATCGTGGCGCACATGCGGATGGTGCGCCACGGCCGTGTGTGGGCCAGGGCACAATCGGCCGTAGCCCACATAGTCGTAGCGCACCCGTGTGAAGTGCGCTACGGGTGTGGCCGGTAGTCATGGCGCACATGGACATCATGCGCTACAGGCAAGATCGGGCCACCCTACTGTGTAACTAGGAAAACACGTCTGTGGCGCACGACTGGTATGTGCGCCACGGATGTTCTTTATTCCTGTGGCGCACCGCTCCATGTGCGCCACGGATGTGCGTTCTGCTACTACTTTTTGGCAGATACCTTTGCACATTTGACTAGATCTCACCATCTCCCACTTCATTTTCCCCTCCTTCTTCCTCCTTGGATCTCGCCCCCCTCCTCCTTCCACCTCAATTTCTCCACTCTTTCACCATTTGTAGCATGTAAAACTTACCTTGGATGCTACATACATAATAGAGGAAAGCTCTCCTTCCGGCCACCATCCTCTCGGTCTCTTACCTCTCCTTCGAGATCTTCTCGGTCTCTCATCTCGGTAAGTTGTCTATGTAAGAGGATGTGTTTATGTGTATGGATGATATAGTCACATATCTATGGAGAGGATCGATGCTCTCATGTGTTTGGAGAGCATGCATTGCATGCTCTGTCATATATTGGCATTGTTTTGCCAAAATGTTGATTCATTTCCATTTTGGCAAGACTTTGGCATTTTGCAAAGGTCCTAATTTTAGGATAGGTCATGCCGAAATTTTCCATCGACCATTGCATGCATGCATTGGTTCTGTGGTTGTAATAAACTTCTAATTCTACCTTGTACACCGCGCAGGCAACCATGGTCCGCATAACAAGCGAAGGCATTGTGGCTAGATTTTTAAAATGCGCGACGGCCGACATGATATGAAATAACATGACGGAGATAAGATGTCCATGCAGAAGATGCAAACTCAATTGGTTGATCGACCCAGATTCCGGAAATCTGCAGGCGCACCTGCTCCGCCATGGTTTCATGGATGGCTACACTCGGTGGATAAGTGATGACGAAGACGATGAGGCCGTAAATGGGGCGGCGGAAAATGAGGAAGGCGGGCAACATGATCATGATCACGGCAAGGACGGGCGAGATGAAGAAGAGTCTTCTGGAGCTGGCGAAGGTGCGGAAGCAGACCAGGATGATGATGATCTAGATGCCGGAGCAGACGATGGAACAACGTCAGGCTGGGTGCGGGACCCTTATGTTCAAGAACTACTTCTCAAGCAGACGAGTAACGCCAGGGCTGCCGCTAGAGAGAAAGCCAAGCTTGCGCAACTTGAGAAAGACGCGGTTACTCCATTGTATGAAGGATGCAAGCCCGATGATATCCGGTTGAATGTAACGCTCAAGGCTATGGAGATGAAGGCAAAACACAAATGGACCGACGCAAGCTTCGACAATATGATGGCATTCTGGCACGATCGTCTCCCGGAGTCCGGCGGCCGGTGCACGCGGTGGGGGCAGACGAGCACATGGCCAAGTACGAGCGCGCGATAGCGCTGATGAAGGCGCTGCCGCCCACCGACCCACGCAGCTTCTACCAGCAGGCCAATATCCACTGCGCCTACTGCACGGGCTCTTACCGGCAGAAGGAGAACCCGGAGCTCAACGTACAGATACACTTGTCGTGGTTCTTCTTGGCCTTCCACCGCGCCTACCTCTACTTCTTCGAGCGCATCGCGGGGAAGCTTCTCGGTGAGCCTGGATTCGCGTTGCCTTTCTGGAGCTGGGACGTGCCGGAAGGGATGCGGATGCCGCCAGAGTTCGCCAACTCGTCGTCGCCGCTGTATGACCCCATCCGCAACCCAGCTCACGCGCCACCAAAGGTCGTGGACCTAGAATTTGGTACCCCATTCACAGAAAACAACTTCACCGACGAGCAGCAAATCCAACAGAACCTTAGGGTCATGTACAGACAGGTGCGTCGTTTATGTGGAATTACTATGTTTCTTACTTAGTTCTTCTTGGACAATTTTTTGGCTTATTATAAGGCTACTCCGTTTGTAATTTTCAGATGATTAGCAGTGCACCTCTGCCCTCACTCTTCCATGGCCAGCCCTTCCGTGCTGGCCAGTCTGACAAGCCAGGGGCTGGCACGGTGGAGCTCTCTCCACACAACACGGTGCACACATGGACCGGCGACATAGCTCAGCCTAACGTGGAGAACATGGGCACCTACTACTCCGCCGCCCGAGATCCCCTCTTTTACCCGCACCACTGCAACATTGATCGACTATGGCAACTCTGGCGCCACCAGCTAGGCTACTACCATGGTCATGTCGACATCACTGACCCCGATTGGCTCGACTCCTCCTTCCTCTTCTACGACGAGGAGTCCCGCCTCATGCGGATTAAAGTCAGTGATGTTCTTGACATCGAGAAGCTCCGGTATACATTTGATGACATCGGCATGCCGTGGGCCGACGACGTGCAGCCTCCTCCTGTTTCTCCCAGAGTGAACACAAAGCAGAAAGGATCACTCAAGTCTGTCCGGTTTCCGGTGTTTCTGCACTCAGCTGTGACCGCACAAGTGATGCGGACCAGAGTGCAACGAAGCCGGCGGGAGAAAGAGCTGGAGGAGGAGGTGCTGTTGGTCGACGGCATCGAATACGACGGCGCAGACATGGTCAAGTTTGATGTGTATGTGAACGCCATGGAGCACGAGAAGATCGAGCCTGGTGGGCGAGAGATGGCCGGGACCTACGTGAGCTTGAGTCATCCCAGTGGGAAGGGTATGATGATACAAACAACAATGAGGGTGGCATTAAACGAGCTCTTGGAAGATCTGGGCACCGATGGAGATGAGACTGTGACTGTCACATTGGTACCCAGGAGTGGGAAGGTTAAGATCCAAAGCCTGAGAATAGCGTACATGGTGGAGTAAAATCACAGCAAACGAACAAACCAATACTATATTGTAATACTACAGATATTTGGTATTTTCCATTCACACATACTAGTAAGTAGTATTTTTTAAAGAAATGGTAGCGAGTGCACTTTTACTGAATATTAATATATAATTGAAAATGATAAGGCTAGTCATATTGGAAGTAATTTGGGTAGTAACATAGTCCTATATGTATTGACAACTAAGCATTACTCCCTCCGCTCCGGATTAAAGGGCCGCTAACGATTTGGGGGTTGCTCCGAATTGTGTTGCGAGGAAGGCCAAAAAGAATTAATTGGCTGAGTTAATATCCTCTGAAAAACGCTCCCGTCCTCTCCTTTTGAAAACAACTCCCCAGCATGCAAATGTGAAAACTGACCGCGAGCATACACACTCCCTTTTGAACGGGAGCATGCATTGCCGATTTGGAAACTGACACGGCAAGTAATGCTCATCTTCTTCCTCCTTCGTATTCTCTGCTTTGTTCACACGATGAGAAAGAGCAACGCTGCAGTATATGAATCAGATCGTCCGAGTTGTATGAGGGAGGGCAAGACTACGTGGGTTCATCAACATGAGTTGTGTGACGCATGAGTTGTAATGGACAAGTTCTATGTATGCATGAGTTCTATGGACAAGTTTAATCATGTCCTGCATTCAGCCATGCAATTGCTTCATCAACAAACTCTTTGTCAATTGCCAAACGGTGGGTAATAATCCTTGTCTCTCTAGAACCTTTTTTCCCTCGAAGGAAGATGGTCGAGGATGATCATTGCTAATTCTGCGGAGCCCAAGATTCATGGCGCCATGCATTGCTTGACTACACCATGGCCAAGTGTGTGTGGGCTCTGGCCGAGGAGGAGGTTACTGAGCACTTGCAGAATGCAGAGGAGGGAGGTGCACAAGAGTGGCTAGCAACTTTGATGGCAACGCTCGGGCACGAGGAGCATACTAGGAGTTTTGTTACTCTTTGGGCAATTTGGCAGACCAGGTTGAAGGCGGTCCGCTCTAGGTGCATATTTTGGTTCAGAACTTTATTACTGACATGAATCTATTGGAGGTGAAGGTAAGGAGACAGACGCGTAGAACACTTGGGTTATTGTTATTGTTACTCTTGTTCACTCTTTGGAACCTTATTATCCGCCATAGTAGGCTTAGAAAAGCTTGTTATTTTAATTGATGAGTAGGTCACTTGCGCTAGTTGTGGCTATGCTGCCATGAGCATAGACAAGTTATAGATAGAAGACTAGAGAGTAGTACTACCTCTGTTTGGGATTATTAGTTTCAAAGGCCAAGTTGCTAATACCAAGACACTCCTTAACTCTCTCTCATTAATATATGCATGCACCAATAGACATGCATGAGAGAAGTGAGAGGTAAAGGAGAATAGGCATTGGACGAGAGAGACTAATAAATAAGATAGTCCTTATAATCTCAAACAATATCAAAAGCTATTAGGACTAATAATCCCAAACAGAGATAGGGTGTATCGATGGCTTTGCCGGTAGGGTATGCGTGGTGGGTGCATGTACATGTTGTGAGCGTCTACGATTGTACTGTGTTTCTCAAAGAAAAATGTTGAAGTGGATGCAAATTAATGATCGGTTCTAGATAGATATGAATCTAGACAAATCTAAATTATCCCTAAGTTTTTTTTTGTGAGTGAAGCAGAGCCAGGAATAACTTTGGGAAGCGAGTAACAGCCCGCTTTTCACTGGGCGGATCCGATCGTCGACATGCTTCACGGAGAACGTCACGGCGGCCCACAATTAATTTCGAGGTGCGCGACTACCCGCTGCTCCAGGGCGTCGGCGGCGGCGGCAAGACTGTCAGCTCCAGCTAGCATCTTCAAGGTCGGCGGCTACGACTGGAATTAAGATCGGGTTCTACCCTGACGGGCAGCAGGAAGGCAAATCCAGCGATCCCAGCTGCTTCCTGTACTACGTCAGCCCGGCCGGCGGCGAACGACGTGAGGACACGCTACTCGTTAAACGTGCTAGAGAAATTAATTAGCCGGCGACGTACATGCTGTAACCGACAACGATTGTGTGGAGGAGACAACCTTTTCTCCCGGAATCTATACTTGTTGGGGCTACGACAATTTCGTCTCCAAGTCCAAGCTCAAATCTCTCTGCTTGGACATCAATAATGGCCGCCGCTTCACGATCAAGTGCGTTCTCATGGTCATACATGAACCTCGCACGACGCGTAAGCGGAAACCTATCATGGCTACGACGCAACAGAGTCTGCGACAGAGCCTCGAGCACATGCTCAAGGAAGGAGAAGGGGTAGATGTGACCTTCACAGTGCGCAACCAGCTGTTCAGTGCCCACAGATGCGTGCTGGCCGGCGGCCGCACGGTCTCAGGTGTTCAAGACGGAGCTCTTCGGTCCGACGAAGGAAGAAACGACACGGTGGATCAAGGT
Organism: Avena sativa; assembly: GCA_916181665.1. Classification (NCBI taxonomy): domain Eukaryota; kingdom Viridiplantae; phylum Streptophyta; class Magnoliopsida; order Poales; family Poaceae; genus Avena; species Avena sativa. Next base: position 580,872,430 of record OV702287.1, read on the forward strand.
CGACGACATGGAGCCCCAGACCTTTGAGGCGCTTCTTCACTTCATATACACGGCCGGATGCTATGCTGGATGACGACGACGATGAAGGCAGGACTAGCTAGTTGCCGCCGATAGGTATGGGGTAGATAGGTTGAAGGTCATGTGCGAAGACAAGCTGTATGAGGGCATCGACGTGGAGTCGGTCGTGACCACGTTGCTTTTAGCTGAGCAGCAACACTGCAAGGATCTTAAGGACGCTTGCGTTGAGTTTATGAGTTCACGGAAAATTCTAGGAGCTGTCAGGTTGGCTACCAATGGATTATTCAAGCAACTTGTGGCAATCTGCCCTTTGCTCATGGAGGATATACTAAAGGAGGTGTCCGGCGGCGCGCCGAGAGTATGAGGTGACTAGTATTTGCAACATATGTTGTGGTCATGTACGGTCCATGTTGGATATTAGCCGAGTATTTGTTTAGCCACAATTCCATGCGAGTACCATACATGTTAGCCAATCATATGCTAGCTCCTGCATTCACCATGCTGCTATAAAATTATAGGAGAATATCTAATGCTAGTTGGTCCAGTCTATTGGTTTACTATATTTTAGCTATTTCTCATGTGAGTCGTTCGATTGGTGGATCACAAGGAGTGTCAACGAAAGCATTATACGCTCTATAACATCATCCTTATTCTCGAGAGAATCTCTTACCTCCGTTGTACCCCCTTATTGTCACCATATTTCACGTCACAGAGTTTAGATCAACTCTACTCTACAGAAAACAAACTCCACCCACCTATGGACGTCTGTGTCTTATCCTAAAGCGTCCAACCTTGCTTTGAGATTCGTACGGTGACTTATGAACATTGCAAATAGGCCCCTCTATTATTATGATTTGTAATCTATCAGTCCCAGCTATTTTACACAAAATAACATATATGCTTCTAATGTACCACATCCTGTACTATCGATTCATACATGGACTTGTTTTGGAAGACTGGAACTGCACGGGAGCTGCTCCCGCAGGAGCGTTTATGTTAGGCTTAGGATGGAAAAAACAAACTCGTAGTGTACTTTATATTCTTACTAGGAAAAATGCCCGTGCATTGCACCGGGAGGAACGACAACTAAACTGCTTCAGCGAACCATTCTTGATGAATATCTATAGTTCTTTTTAATTTCATAGTGATAGTCCAATTTCCAATAATCTACTAGTGAAAAAAATTGCACACATGCGAAGGAAGTCCTCTAATGGAAATTCATGTGGCCTATGTACACAATTTTATATTAATTTAGTTCTAGCAGCATAGTCTACAGGTTGGCATTGCACTGAAAGAACTCCAAAACCGTAATAAACGATCAAGCACGATTGTTTCACCAGAAAACTCAAAAGATTTTGAAAATTTACCTTCTCATCCAAAGATTCAAATCAATTAGGTTCCTCACGGCCTACCATCTCCGGTCCTACTCTCTACTCCCTCACTTCTCTACAAGAAACAAACACTGCAAGATTCAATGTTTGACTACAAATCTGATGACAAAGAATTATATGTGCATTTGAACACCACTACCACGAGCAAATCTGAAGCAATGTTTGTTGTAGTAGGGTTATTTTAGAAAGATGCTTATGACATCAATGGTAAATAAACCAACAGATATATGTGAAGCACGTTTATGTGGCCAATGTACACAATTCTATATTCTAATTTAGTTCTAGATATAATAAGTAAGCACAAACAAGTTTTGAGCAATTGAAAATTATCTTAAAGTCAATAGCTCCACAATGCTGCTGCAGGTTGCAAGTAGAATATACCTTAAGCTTTGGCTAATAATGGGCAGCCAAAAAATAAGAATAAGCCTGAAAGAATTCATTTCAAATCTGGAGTGAATTTCTTTGTTTGTTATGTATTAAAAAATCAACCACAACGAAGGGTCAAGGAAAAAACCATTGGAAATGAACGATAGATAACTCACTTCCCTACCATTCCAGATACACCTTCAGCAATTTTCTTATTTATGGTTGATTAAGGGAGAATTTGACACCACCAGATGGATCTCTCTTTGAGCAAGAATAGATGGAGTTTATACAGTGTAATTCTTGCTGCTCAGATCCCACAAGTCGCATTCACTTGCGTCAAGTTATACAAGTAGGATCACAATCACATAAGCCATGGATTTTTTAATCCACTTTGCAATAAACATATGCAGTTCCAAGAACATTTAGGACGTTACTGCTAGTAATACCAACCATAACTGAAGTAAATGGAACTGTCGATAGATACTGAAAAATGATCTAAGAAACTGAAACTGTAGCTTTGGAAAACCTTCAGCAAAACAGCAGCCGAAAGAAGGAAGAAGTCCACCAACCAAGTGAGACCAACGCATGAAGTCATGAACCGACCTTACTCAGGAGTAGCCTAGGCATCTTACAACCTTGTCAAGCGTGGCCTTGATAACTGCTTTCTTCCACTTATCAATACCGCTGCCCCGTCGATCATGCTCGATGTCCCTGCAGCGCTGATGGCCTCTAACCATGGTCAATGTAGCCCATCAATGCCGACGTCTTACAAAGGCAACAACCCAAAGCCATCAGGACTCTGATTCGGCACCCGAACCGGTAACCACTTCAAATACAGAAGCATAAAAACTTGAATGAATGAGATGTACAGAAGGAGTTTAGAAATTGTACTCCCTCCGTCTCAAAATAAATATCGCAGGTTTGTCAAAAATTGGATGAATATATATACAAAATAGTGTCTAGATTCATTCAAATTTTGACATATCCGAGACATCTATTTTGAGACGGAGGGAGTACAAGAGATCTCTTTCATTATTACCATATAATAAGAGGACAACCGGACCATGAAGAACTCCATGTCGGCATTAACAATAGGTTGATGGAGGAAAAGTTCAGGCTACTACATTCAGAATATTGTTATACAGTGTCACCACTTAATTTTGCCCCCAAGATGATCATGCTAGAATAAGATCCTCCCTTTCCAGAACGAGTAGTTCCACTTCATAGCTATACATGTTTTCACATAAGAACACCAATTGGAAGCAATTCGACTTTGCTCTTTAATGCTGGATACAATCCTGTAATTCCAGTGAATGATTTCTCTACATCCTTTAGTAAAACTACCAGAGACCTGTTTTTACTTTCATCTGAGATGTGACCTAACATGCAAGGAGAATCATCCTATTAGTATTACAACATGAGGTTAGCGAATTTCAAACTAAGAGAAGATATTGTACCTCGATTAACCCGGCAATAGCTAGCCTATAACCTTTTGCAAAAAAATCAAACTCCAGAGAAGATTTTGTACCTCAATTAAGTTGTTGAGCCTACTGAACTTTGCTGCCCAATGAGTTTTTTCATCCAGCAATTTTCCAAAGCTAATGGGTGGACACTGCCCAGATTACATCGATTACTCTGACGAAAGCCATTTATGCCTGCATTTGCTGTCCTTAGAAAAAAGAGCAAACAGGAAGATTGGTTCATGTAAAAGCAGTGCAGAAATTAACGATTGGAGATTAGAACAAATTGACAATTTCTCCACTATAGTTTCATTGCAGATCCCAAAAGTTAAAAAAGAACGAATCGAGATGGGGAGAACGGAATCAAATCAGATCGAGATCGAGATGGTGAGCATATCACATCGAGATAAGGAGACCTCCAATAGTGTCAGGTTGGAGTAGGTGGCGCCGGATCCCGCGAGAGTTGTGGTGGAAGGTATGCTCATGGATGCCACCGCTGGCGCCAACCACATGGTCGCCCCGGCCCCTGCCCCTGCTCTTGCGCTAGATCGGAATTGTCCCAGTAATGGTGGCGAGAAGGATGCCTCCACTGGGAATCCGCCTTCCTCGACGCCGGATCCTGTCATTCGGAACGTCTGCTATGGAAACCCTCCTCCCCGTCGACGGAGCAGGTTGAAGAACGCCTGCTGTGGGGGACGACTCTAGGTCTAGGCTCCTATCGGGACGAATCGGTCGAGGCTCCCCGCGAGCAACCTGCGAGGCGGAGGTCGTCGATGAGAGCACCTAACGTGGCAGAGCACGTAAATACTCTGAACTCTCCATCGGACGGAAGACTAACAAAACTATTTGACAATGGCTTTTTACTTACCGGTGGCACTCTAGGTAATATAGTAATATGGGGTTTGATGGAAGGGCAAACCTGTCCAAAAAAAGTGTTGGACCAGAAGAAACAATCCGTCCTTTATTATTAGGTATAGATATACTTTATCTGTTCCAAAATATAAGATGTTTAACCTTTTTATGGAACACATGTATCTAGAAGTTTTAGTGTGTTTGTTGAGGAAACGGCGGGAGTGCTGCCTTTTTCATTAAGAAGTGGGAAGCAATAGTACAACAGGGGCCATGTTTTTCAGATAGCGAGGAACATCCCGAGGAAACTCCATAGAGTCAAACATACTACTCAATCACTTGACGCCGCAGCTAGTGTGTCGACAACAAAATCGAGGGCTTGCTGCCGATTATCTTCGTTTGTAATATAGGCCACCTCCAAAATAGGTCAGATAAGTGCCATTGAATATTACTCTGTTCCCCTTCTTTCAGATAACGTACAGAAGCCATCCACTGCGTGCTCTCTTAGTTTTCTTATGATACCATCATGCTCTCTCTTATCCTTAATTATAGTGATACATAAATATTTGCATGCATGTAGTGCATGATATGTAGATAGCGTATCATAGCACATAAAAATAAAAAAATATTGTCAAATAAGTTTTGAACAAAAATTTACATTGAGATTCTATAATTTAATAAATATAGAAAAATCATGATACTATATGATATCATACATGCATTGTAGACGGACAACTCAGAAATCTGCACGCGTCATGCTTCCGCGCTCGTGGTCAGGTGAAGGCCGCCTTTTTTTGTACTCGTGCCTAGAAGCTTCTCATATTTGGACAGATTGAAGATGCTGAGTATACTCAAAATTTAAACCCACGTGTCAACATTAAGGACTTTTTGCAGTTTTCAGTTTTGGTTGTTTACGATTCCGTAATGGTGTCCAACAAGATTCCGTTGCATATGTCAAAAGACATTTTTACTTCTCCTTTAACCTGAACCAAATTATCCAACAAGATTCCTCAATCTCACATAGGTACATAGGACGGATCCTTCAAGAGAGACTTTAGGTGACCTTTGAGAGGGAACCTTCAACGCTCGCCCGTCTACCTTCGCCATGGGAAACCCCAGCTCTTGCTTCGGTAAGCCGCCTGTGCCAGCTGAGACGTCGTCGAGATGCACGACGCCGACCGCCACCGACGGCGCACAACTTCAATAATTGTTGTAGGTATTTTAAAAGCATCATTCTCAGCAGGTGGTGGCTTATCTACTACCTTAGCAGTGGTAGTAGCATTACCAAGTAAGAAATTCAGCGAATTATCTATAATAAAAATAAAGCAACTAACAGAAGTAAACAATACTCACAGTAGAAGTTTCCTTTACCAGTTCCACTCTCCAATAGCGCTTCACTCCCCGGCAACGACGTCAGAAAATAGTCTTGATGACCCACAAGTATAGGGGTGTATCGCAGTACTTTTGATAAGTAAGAATGTCAAACCCAACGAGGAGCAGAAGGTGCTGGCTAGTGGTATGAATCAGGAATTCTCTGCAAATACTTAGCAAACGGATTTTTAGGGGTTTTTGATAAAGCAAGTAAACAAAGTACGAGTAAACAAAAGACAGTAGGAATAAATGCAGCAAGTGGCCCAATCCTTTATGCAGCAAAGGACAAGCCGGTTGTATTACTTAAGATGACCAAACGTTCTCGAGGACACATGAGAAGACTGTCAAGTGCTTTCGCTTCATATAGTTGAGCAATCTACTTTAGCTTGCTAAGTGCTGTGTGGGTGAACCTGTGCTAATGTACCGACCTTCCTAGGACTAATACATACTTGTGATTATACCCCTTGCAAACATCCGTAAGTACAAGAAAGTAACTAAGGTAGAAACCTAACCACAACTTTAAACTCTAAGACCCTTACGTCCCTTGTGCAATGGTTTCCTAACGGGGGTTCAGGTTTCTGTCATTCCGACAACCCCTACGATTAGTAGCCAAATACACAATGCATTCCCCTAGGCCCATATAGGTGAAGTGTCATGTAATCGACGTTCACATGACACCACTAGAAGAAGTACACCACAACTTAAATATCAAACTATTAAATCTTTCTCAACACAATTCCACTACTAACAACATGACTTCTCCCATGTCCTCAAGAACAGAACGAACTACTCACAAGACATCATATGGATCATGATCAGAGATGGAATAATGATGTATAACAATCTGAATATAAACAGTAATTTAATGGTTCACTCAATATCATCAACTATAAAGAGTAATCAACACCGGGAAAGTTTCCCCTATGAACTATGCAAGATTCAACGCAATTGTTACAACAATATGGAGATGGTGGTGAGGGTGCTGATGGTGATGATGGTGGTGATGATGATGATGATGATCCCGATGAAGTCCAGCTTGATGGTGGTGTTGATGGTGACGATCTTCCCTCTGCGGGAAGGAATTCCCCCGGCAGAAATCTATCTGCCGGAGAGATCTTTCTCTCTCGGTGTTTTCCGCCCCGCAGAGGCGGCGGAATCTTTCTGTGGTCGCTCTCCGAGCCTTAGGGTTTCAGGATGAATATATACGCCAGAGGGGAGTGCCAGGGGTGGACTAGGGCGGCCACACCACCTGGTGGCGCGGCCTAGGCTGGCCCACGCCAGGGGGTGGTGTGGGCCCCATGTGGCCCATCTCCAGCCCCCCTTCTGGCTTCCTTTGTCTTCTGGAAAAATAGGATTTTCCGTATATTTTCCCGGATTTTCTGATCTTCGCGAATTTTGCCTCCAAACAGCACCTTTTCCATCAGAATCCTGACTGCAGCGGTCCATGCTCCAAAAGTCATCAACCATGCAAAAACAGATAAAATAACATAAGTATCACCTCTTAATATAAAATATATCAATGAATAACAGTGAATTATGACATAGAATAGTGATGCAAAATGGACGCAAGCTCCGATCTGAGACGAGCAACCGAAGCTGAGCAAATGTTATAGGGAGGGAAGCAGGGGAGAAGACCAGAGCACAGCAAAGAAATAGATCTGGTCCACTCAGGGATCTGATCCACGCAGGGGTAAGCTAGTCCACGACCGCAAAAGATAACGGGGAATACTGACATGGCGGGCCAAGAAGAGTTAACCTAACGGCGGTATTTGAGTTTAACCGTTTTTCGTCTGGTTTAAACGACCGTTTGGCCGTTAGAATTGTATTCACCCCCATTTGGCCCTTCTGGACAATTGGCGAATCTACTATGGCCCCTCCGCGCGATTGATGACAACTCGGGTACCGCGGTGCGCTCACCCACCAAGTTTGGTAATGCAAACAAACATTTCCCAATAATAGAGTCTCATAAAATGGAGGTGATGAGCTACACGATGGTGAGGCCGGCGCCGAACGCGCTTGCTGGTCAGAAGGTGCCGCTGACAATTTTCGGCCACACTGCATGTCGTTGACCGATTTGTACACATAGTATCCACCCCCCACGCCTTCCAACAAGGCCCTCAAGGGGGCTCCAGGGTCTCTTCATGGCCGTCGCGGAGGATCATGCATGTCTCGGCGTTCAAGCACCTGTGCTATTCCTTGGAGGACTGATTCTTTCACACGCATACTCTCGCATGCACACCGTACAAGAGAAATGTTAGCTTTCGTTTTAATAAAGAACTAGTTGAATGTCCATGCGTTGCCACGAGTTTTTCAAACAATTTCTCACCGAACACGTAAGCATAACACATTCATCGCGGACGTATGGAGCCAGCTACATTCTCGACCATGTCGCCATAGTTCATCCGTTAGATTAGCATATTGAAAGTTGCCTCCCTGTGATTCTCTCCACACTTGACATGACCAACTGATCTTTGATTTCTAGAGTCGCACTCCTAGTTTTGTCAAGTTCATCGGTCTCGTGACATCTATAGAAGTCCATGATGCATAAAAGGAAATATGTTTCATAGCTATACAGAAATGACATCGAATATATTATACAGATGGTGCAAACATCACAAACCAACCTCACTAACAAATGTGACAATTTGATGTTTCTAGAGCCGCACTCCCAGTTTTGTCAAGTTCATCGGTCCGTCACATCTATAGAATTCCATGATGCATAAAAGGAAATATTTTTCTAATGACAACCAATATATTATACAGATAGTGCAAACATCACAAACCAATTTGATTAACACGTATGTGAAAATTTGGCGTTGATGGTTATGTCCAATAACCAAGTACATATATACTCAAGGATATCTATAGGACTCTTTGTCTCAAATTTTGTGTCCAAGTTGCTGAAGAACTAAACATACTTGTTCACCTTCTAATTACACAAGAATAAACACAACTACACAAAACTAACAACGTATATCACCTAGTCGTACTTGTCCTTACAAAGATACACCCAAGAGAAACCAAGGTAAGTCGTCAGCCTTAGCTGCAATACTGGAATTCGCCTTTGCTTTCTCTGAAAACAGATGGTGAAAGGCATATTCTGAATGAGGTAATTAACCATGCATGTTTAATTTAATTTACGATGGAGTACCAAGAAACATATATTCAAAATTATTCTATCAATTTATTTGTCCATGAGAAAGTTTAAGGTCTAGCAGTCAAGTGACATCTGAAGTTCAAAGCAATACATGCATGAAGTTATAGTATGCACGGGCATCGTATCATGCCATGGATCCTACTTTGCACGGAGCTAAGTAGGATTAGATCTCTCCTCTATGGGTTCGTTGGCTCAGAGCTGCCTATTCCTTTCTTCATCGTATTCTTTATTTGGAGTGTGGACAAGTTCGTCCTAGACGTTGCAGCAACAATTTTTCATGAGCACGGATGCCACATTCGTCTCCATGATGCAGATTGGAGACACTACTCCGCTTCGACACCGTCTCCGTGCATGCCTCGCGTGCTGCACCGACACCGATGCCGCCACACGCACAGGTGGCAAGGCGTCCTTGGCTAGGTGTCGAAGATCTCACAGCGCAGGCGATCCCACGGCGTCGCGACCGAGAGGGGTGGCCACGACGCCGCGGTGGTTGCGGGGAAAGATCCGGATTAGGGTGACGATGCCCTTGACCTGCGCCAGGTAACGTTGTGCTCAGGGCTTATCACTTACGACGGCGTGGTTTACGAGTAGTGCGTGTTGGCCAGGTAGCTAAGCAATTCAAATTTCCAGTTTATTAGTCTTTTTTTTTTTGCCTAGGTGTCTACGTGCCAAAGTTTGTTAGCTTTTCTTGTTGCCGGGTAGCGGCCTGGGCCTTGTACATGTGCGGGAGTTTGTTCTTCTTTTTTTTAAAATTTCTGGTCTGTTAGTCTTTTTTTGTTGCCTTTCAAATTTCCGGATTGTTAGCTTTTTTTTTGCCGGGTAGCGGCCTGGGCCTTGTTGGTGCCTGGGCCTTGTAGGTCCCAAGGCCCCGTCGGCCTATGCTGATCCTGGAGAGGACGAGACGCGCCGGGAGACTTCCATTTCCTTTCCGAAGTGGCCGCCGATCCAGCCCGTACCGTAAGCTCATCTATCTTTGTTACTCTACCGGACTGACTCACTAGATGCCTGGTGTTGGAAATGCAATGATGCCCTGCATCTCTTTCTTCTCTAGATGGTTCAATCGGAAATCTGTTCAAAATGGTGTTAATTTGTTCTATGTATTCTATTTATCATCTAAAATTCAGCAGTGGCAAACATTTTGCCCCATATTGTACACATGCAACAACATTAATGATAATGTTGTCTTATCTTCACAGACCAAGGAGTGGGTCAAGAATAATAGAAACCTTTTGCATGAACTTGACTCAGCAATGTGTGTCATACAATTGTCCTGTTCAAAAGAACTTGTTGAATACTGACAAATCACAGTATCTTTCTCAGTATTGTTGAGAACATGATGCTTCTGCTGAGAATATGGAAAAAAGAAACCATCAGACTGAGACCTCCAATGCTAGCTTAGTTTGCTCTGTTATGTATGTGACGTGACTATTATGAGCATAGAACCTATTATAATAGGTAAATATTGTGATTTGCTTTCTCCTTACCATGCCTCTAGCCAAGAAAGTGATGCAACTTTTTTTCATGAACTAGCACCTAGAGGGAATCATTTTTTTTTGTCTTGTCAGATAAACATTACTTTTTATACGTGCATGTAGAACTCTTAAACACGGGACGATGACCTAACCACTCTGATGTGGGTGTCGTGCACGGCAGAGGAGGACTGCATGCGTCTAAGCATGAAGAAGCTAGATGGGAACGAGGCGATGCCCTGCATCCTCCGATGCTAGCTTAGAGCATCTCCACTCGGGAGCCCTAAAGCTCCCCTAAAGGGCTACCGGGGGTGTCGGCGGCCGAATTCACGCCTAGCCTACCTTCCAAATTATTTTTGGCGTTGGCGCGGCCCGGTTTGACATCCGTTGTCTCCAGGCCGAAGCCAACCCACGGGGGTCTAGCGGGGGCGCCAGCTGCCGCTTTTCTGGCGGGAAGGCGCGGGGAAGCTAGCGCGCGAAATAGCTGGCAATCGGTCCGTCTTCCTCCTCACCTGTCAGCATCAGCGGCCGACGCGCTCGGTCCGCGATCGGTCCGTCTTCCTCCTCACCTGTTGTGTCCCAATAATGGCGCTGCTACCCGCTGATCAGCCTTTTGCAGAGGAGTACCGGCGTGAGCAGGCAGAGCGAGCACGCCGCCTCGGCCTGTTCGTCGACCTTGAGGGCAACGACGACGGACCGGGCTGCTCGACCTGGGGCGGCAATCCGGGCCAGGGCTGCAGCACCATGCCGCTGCCGAAGCAGGAGGCCAGCAACGCCGACAACGACTACGCGGCGGCGATGTACCGTCGCCTTGGACTGGGGCGGACGTGGCCGGGGCTGCCACTAGGGTTTATGTTTTTTTTTAATTTTGTACAAACATGTTTGAACTGCAGTAATATCGACGTGTTTTCATACTTTCAAATGTTTGAATATTTTGTATGGGAGGCACATATTGGAGTATAGGTCGGTGGCATGGCCGCTTCGGCCTCTCCCCATTGAATTGTAATTCTATCTCTATTAGTCTTGTACTCCAAGTTTTGTAATCTATATAAACAGCCCATTGAGGCCTAAATCAATAGAACTATTATGTATCCAGTTATAATAGTATCAGAAGCCTAGGTTTCCGCCCTCGGCATGGCACCGCCGCCCGCGCCGCCGACTCGGCCCCTCTTCTCCCTGGCCGAGTTCCGCACCACCGATGCACCAGCTTCTTCTTCTACCTCCTCTACTACCACCCAACACACCTATCCCCAACTCCCTCAGATCTCCTTAGCCCACACCATCGCCGACGTCTCCCCCTTTATTCCGACCTCGCTTGATCTCGGCGCCCACAACTACTACCACTGGCGCCACCTACTCACCATCCACCTCGGCCGTTGCGGCCTCTACCACCACATCGATCCATCCTACCCTCTGCAGCCCATCGATCCTTATTGGGTGAAAGCCGACCTCGCCATCATACAATGGATCTACACCCGCATCTCCACGGAGCTCTTCAACTTAGTCTCCTCCGACGATGCCACCGCCGCCGAGCTCCAGGCTTCTCTTCGACAACTGTTCCAAGACAAATCCGACGCGCGCATCAATGCGCTCAACACCGAGCTCCACACGACCACCTAGGGAGATGCCCCGATCACCGTCTTCTGCCAGCGGATCAAGGCCATTGTCAACGAACTCCGTGAACTTGGCGATCACGTTGAGGACCGCACACTAATCAACGCTCTCCTTGTCGGCCTTGGTGACCAGTTCGAGAACCAGCAGTCCTTCATCCCCATGCTCAAGCCCTAAGACACCTTTAAAGAGGTGCGCTCCCTACTCCAACAAGAGGAAAAGAATCAAGCACGCAAGGCGCCACATTCGGCGCAGGTGTTTCACGCTACCGCCCCTCTGCCGCGACAGCCTGTCGCGTCTCCAACTCCTGCCACGGCAGCAGCGCGTCCTCAACTGCCACTAGGCTGGCGCCCGAGCCCTAACTACCGGGGCAAGAACCCGATCTACCGGCCTCCTAAACCTCAACCTGCCGCCAATGCTCCATCATCATCACCCGCCTCGGCACACCCAGCTCCTCGACGTGGCAGCCGCAGCACGACCCGTGGACCGGCCTTTTGCAGGCATAGCCAATGCCCTGGTCTGCCCCCTCAACAGTCACATTCATAGCGGCCGCAAGCTTCGCAGATTCTTCCATATCCTGGTGGGGAATGTCATAGGATGCCACCCTGAGGGGTGGGATCGATGTTTTGGCCTGTTTCCCGAGCTGGGGGACGTCCTTTCTTTTCTCGGTTGCACTTTGACTTGATGATTTGCTCTCTCTTGCACTTCTACTTGATTTACTCTTCTTCACTTTCTTTTAAAGTGTGAGTAGATAGTCATCTGGTTATGGTGCAAGTCATATTGCGATTTTGCGACCACGGTCTTCTGGAACGATTTTGACGGGCTCTTCCATAATAAAATAAGTCGGTACTCTATGATATGTCAAATTCAGATTGGTACTAATTGAAAGTTCCAAATATATTTTCCTAATGCAAGGGTGTTGGTAGAATTGCGAGGATCTTTAATATTTCATTTTAGCAATCTGTAGATTCGGTATCGCAACTCTCCTCAAGGCGATGACACTGTCGCCTCCGCAACGCTCGCTGAGGCATTTACCATAAATCTTTTAGGACAACTGTCAGGTTTTCCAAGGAGGATAACTAAAGAGTCGTTGCATTGTATATAAATCTGGTTGACTATATTGAGCCTTTTATGCATTCTTCTAATAACTATTTTCTTAAACCTACTTGCATTTGAGAAGTTCATGATTGTTGTTGTGGTCCATGTTAACTAGATATGTTGATCTTATTTTTGGTTTGATATTTATTTTTTATCTGTACATAAGAGAGAACTCATTGGGTCTCTTTGGCATGGGACTGGGAGATGACATAAACAAATCCCTTATTAACGCAATTTTTTAGTGTAAAAATGTGTGTTCCCTAAAAAATATTTGGGTGCTCATCTTCATCATGATAAACCATAAAAGGAGGATATTAGACAAAATCCACAATAAAATTATGTGGGACATAAAAGGTGATGGTGCCGTGGCAACGCACGGGCACTCAGCTAGTCTCTACTATATAAATTTTTTTAAGGTGGTTTTCATCGCCTCGTCCGTCGTCCCTCATCCACCCCGCCATCGCGATCAGTACGTGACATGAGTTCTGTTCGGTTTCCCTATCGATCGATGTCCAGCCGTCCGAGCCAATGTCTGTCTGTGAGTATCGGTGTAAAGATTCGGTTGTCTGCGCTAGCTTCCTGGGCTCCTCCAAGTTCGCCCCTGCCCCAACAGAACCGTCTGAAGCATCCAGGCCGACGCCGGTGCCGTCGCGGGTGTAGCAACCGTATTACTCCTCGGACTTCAGGGAATAGTCGCGAGAAGGCAAGAACTCTATGTTTGATTAATAAATTCGCAGCCTTATACCCCCTAAAAAGACGTGGCAACAGATGGACATTTAACTATCTTTACTATTAAATGGGAGTCGGTGATCGATCGTCCTCAAACATCAAACATTGTAAACATCTGGGTTATCCAATCTATATCTCATGGTACATTAGTTTGTCGGTTAGTTAATTATGCTGTTTTGCCACCGATAAGTGATCATCGGAATCAAAACGAAAAGAAGATAATAGCCGCGTGCCTCGATCCATCACGTCAAAAAAACAGCCATCTCAAAAAAAAAACAGCACGTCAAAAAAAGAAAAACAGCCTCGACCCATCATCCCCTGAGGCCCCGACCTCCTCCCATGAAACCTAGCGCAAATTCCCGCCGCCGCCGTCCCTCCCGTCTCCCTCACCCGCCCCGCCCCGCCCCAACCGCCCTCCCGCAGCGACTAGCAGCCCGGGAACCTTCAATCCGGATGCCCTCCTCCCTCTGGAGCGCCTCCAGCCTGTCGTGGTCTGAGATCATTGCGGCCGTGTCCGACGATGCGACGACGATGAACGCCATCTTGGGCGGGAGATGCTGTCCAATGCCTTTGGATTTGTGTCCTAGCTGCTCCTGCAGCAGTGACTCGCGCAGGTACTTTTCCGACCCCCCCACCACCGCCACTGGCCACTGCCTACGTGTAGCTCGATTATCCATCGGTTAATCGGACGAATTTGCGATGGGGTTTTATTGGACCCCTCGAGATGATCAAGGCCAGATATTTCATTGTATTTGCTTGCTGCGATTCTACAGGGTGTACTGTGGTCGCGTCAGGGATCAGGTTACTGATGTTGAGATGCTACACGGAGAAGAGGGATCTGGTGTTTACAGCCGCCTTCAGCCCTCTGTACCATATGTTAGTCCCCAAGCGTCTACCTCGGAAGGTCATTTATCCATTAATATATTTCTCTGAACTTACTGTAGTCTGAGCATTATTATTATATTGCCAAATTGCTGTTTGTAGATTGAAGAGGTAGAAATGACCTTGATTAGTAATTTGCCGATGACTTTTCTTACAGGCTGGTGGAGTCATTCCTTATGATTATGTGGCTCTAACTTTTACTATGGGAAAAGCGAGAGGAAGCAGCAGCTGATATACTCTCGCTAAAACTTGCGAGTTTAGTGTATCTCCGGTATCTTTTTTGCTAACCCCTAGATGGTTAGATTTAACAGCAAATCGTGTGGACATCTTTACACGCACTGATGCGCCCTGGTGAGAACTTTCAAGAATAATAAGACTGTTAAAAAGGAAGCACCGGGAGGGATGGGTGTGATGATTCCGCTATCAATAGCTTAGCAAGATAGCCTCTAGAATATCATCAGTGACTGTCTAGGTAAATATTTGTCTAATATTGATAACTGATAAACTACTTGCTAATGTGTATTGCAAACCTGCATTGGAAACAAAAGTTGGTGGAACTTGCCATATGCCATAATGACTTTCTTATGGAAGTAAAGTGTTATGTGTGCAGACATCGCACTATGTGTGGTAAATACATTATAAGGAAACCATCATATATGGTCATTATGTCCCAACCAAGACAATTTAGGATTTTTACATAAAGCTACCCAGATGGTCAAAGGAAGGAAAACTGAATTAGTAAAGGTACCCTGCGAAAAATAAAAACGAGCATTCATTAACTTCATATTTTCATGTGCTTTCTACTCTATGAACATGTGCTTTCTACTCTATGAACATGTGAGAGAGAAGTAATTTGCACTATAAATGAAGTTATTCACGTAGTTTTTTCTACTCTATGAACATGTGCTTTCCTTCAGTTCCGTTTGGTGCAATTTGGTGATCTATATGTGCTTGCTTGATCTTTATATTGTCACATGTAGAGACACCCGAGAAATTTTAGATACCACTTGAGTTAAGGAGGTCAGGTAGGCTAACAAGAACTCACAAGGTTGCAGTCTTATATTCCTTTGTAATACCATTTCTAGGTGAGTTATCACGGCGAGGTCGTTGTGGAAGTGCCCAAGAACCTTTTGAAGCTAGACAAAGACCGAGTTACTCGTTGCTTCTGACTATGTGCTAGATGTTGTACTCCGCCGTAATGTACCCGCACAACTACGACTTCATTTCAAATCCACGGACCCTTTGCGAAGGCAACAATCCCATCGTTGCGCTGCTCCTCATGCAGGTATATGATGTGATACTCCTCTCAAATTAGTAATCCCTGTTAAGAATCATGTTATAGTAAAGATATATTGTTATTGTTATTTTATAACAAGTCCATGAATAGGCTAGCAGGCAACTTAAAGGTATGTACATTTAGTGGAGATATTTTGGTTTAGCTGTCTAAACCGTGGGTGTAATCTTTGTATAACGCTGAAAGTTAAATATATATTTGTGCAATTATTTGACATGAGATACATGGGCTAAATGTTGAAATGATTTTTGTGCAGTAGAAAAGCATTACAGTGTGGCACAATTATTGTTCTTTACTAAAGATGGCTTTACCATAGAAGTCGAAGCCCACTTTCTTATTGGTAAGAATAACTTTTATGATGATTCAAAGCGTTCACCGAGGAGACATAATTGGTACTGGGAGTTTCAAAGAACAATTAGTTCAGATACATAATTTGGCACCAGAGATCTACAATTAAATTTCATGCCGTTATCCTTTGAAGGTAATATGATTTATGCATAGCAAGTCAGTTTTCTGATTTTAATCATCATTTTGTCCCATAGAAAGAAGCTTTTGTTGATTAGGGATAGCATTATTTTTCTTACTTCTAGCTCTACATTTTAGCTGTAGGTCCTTGGTCCTTAATCTACCGCTCAAAACGTAATTATTTGATAAATTCTTGTTACATTCGTGGCTTTTATTTTTACTTGCCAGTCCTTGAATTAAAATTATGTGTTATATGTGGACTCTAGACTCTTTAGTCAAGAGATTGCATTTTCTTAATTACCAATTTACGAAGGCCTGATGGATCTGTCTTTACCCTTGAATTTCCCTTCAGTCTGACTACATCACCAATCTCTTATCTCTGAAGCAAGCCATTTTATGCATAACATTATCTTAGCTGCTTGAAGCATTTGCTTCTGCCATGACGATTAAATTTTCAAACGAATCCAGCCCAGCCTATGTACATGCAGGAATTTTTTCAAGGTTGTGAGGAAGAGGCCAGATTTGTTGAGACACGGTTGCAAACAGGCTTTGCTCTCGAGCTCTTGATCAATACTAATGTGTATATTTTTTTAATTCCATGGCTGCCTATATGATCTACGGCATTACTGTACAACATGTAGAGCTAGAAGGTTTTCCTCAGCCGCCTATATGATCTATGGTTTGTTCAATATGCCATTTTTCATTGTTAATTCATTTATAGCATGCAAGATTATTTTGTGGTTGTTTGATGTAGCTATATATAATTGTTACCGAATATTTCTTTTCCCTAGAACTAAACAAAAAAATTAATGAGAAGGTGTTGACAAGTAACGCTTGATAGGTACTGTTTGATGTTTGAGGTTTACAAATGCCAGGAACATCACTTCAGATTCTACCCACCAGCGCACCATGTCGTACCGGGAACACCACTGCAAATTATGCACTTTAATCTATAAGACGGGTACCCTATGTTCTAATTAATTTTGTTTCTCTCTCAGGATGTTACCGAGCACATCTTAGAAGGCAAGAAAGTTGCAGTTGGATTTATTCAAGGTGACTTTTGAATTTTGTAATGATAGTTCCAACTCCTTCATATCAGAAATGAGTTTCATGTCGGTACCTACTCTACTTTTTGTTGATGGTTTCTCACTTTATGCAAGTCAACATGTGGCCGTGTCATCGTGTTCGATGTTACCACCATCGACGGTTGGGGACGGACGAGAGGTGCATATCCACTGCCGAGTCAATAGTTGCCAGGAGGGAACTACTCACTTGGGCGCTCGCCGAGGCCACCGTGTGATTTTTGGCAAAAAGAAAAGCTTGGGAGTTGTGAAGCAGCGGCCTCCGTAGCTGGATGTGGTCACATCTGCCACAAAGCGCATTGCTGGTCAATTTTCGTCGTCTTTTCTGTTATGTTCCACCCAGCAGCCTCCATAGCTAGCTGTGGTCACATCTGCCGCAAAGCGCATTGCTGGTCGACAGTTCGTCGTCTTTTCTGTTATGTTCCACACAAATATGTAGAACAGGACCTTCTTTGTTTATCAGTAATGATAGCCATCTATTTGACATAATGATACCCATCTGTTCGACATAATGCCTAGACGTTTCTTGTGTAGGTCACTATTCACATGTGCATGGAGGGAACTAGATGCATGACAAACAAAGTTCCAGGTTACGGAGATCGAGGGCATCAAGTTCGAGGTCCTCATATGTAGTAAATTCGAGGTGCTTAGAATGGAATTTGGTAGGTATCTTTTCATGAAAATAATCCTCATATGTTGTGGTATGACCAAAGGCTCGTGGAAGTTTCATTTTCTTAAGTTGGATATGGATGAGGGAATAGCTCTTGTACATCTTGCTGGTTTATTTGAATCCGTAGGAATCACACGACTTGTGATGTAATCAGTTTGGTGTGCCACGAAATCTTATGAAGGGAATTACACAATTTGCAAAGGGTACCGTATGTAATATACAGATTAGTCAGCTTCTCATGGGTATTGGACTAAATGGTGCAATCTTAGGTTCATGCATAATTAACATGATTTTCATATCAAGAAAAAACATGCTTATCTATCACCAATACAAAATTTCAAATATTAGCCATCTATACTATGAAATGTAGTCTGGACGACATCGGGTACCAAAAATCATGGCACTACTCCTAGGAGGGGGTGATTATCATTGACGAGGACTTCCTCAACCATTAAGTAATTCAGAGAGAGGGAGAGGGAGTGGGAGTGGGAGTGGGAGGAGGAGGGTAAGGGGATAGGGAGAGAGGGAGAGAGAGAAGAGGGGTTGGGGATATACCTATTTCTTATCTATAGCAATGGTAATTTTTTTTAACATGGTGCTTATGTTGATCTACATTCATTAGACAATGAAACATGCTCTCAATAAAATAACTATATCTATTTTCTAAAATAATTCAATTGTACTAATTGCATACACCTCTAATTTAGGCCGTGTTTATAAAACTGACTGGTGTTTTTGATAAAGATCTATCTAACTAATATTTGTACCATTGCAACATAGAGGTGCAGGCGCCGAGGGAAGTTTTTACACGTACACTTTGTGAAAAGCGTAAATATAATGCCCGACTCTATTAAACTGGTTAATCTGATGAACTTTGCATCTATATTATCTTTGCATGTGTAGCAACAAAAACATGAGGAGCCGTAGCGACGCACGGGCATTCAACTAGTATATATATATATATATATATAAAATAGTATAGATTGCGGTTGTTTTCGTTGTCAATTTCGTCCGTCGTCCGGCCCGATCAACTTACGCTCGCGTGAGCAAAACCAGCTCGTGTCCTGCACGGAGAAATAATCATACACGACATGTCAGTGTTTTTAAAACAAAACGACCATCTATCTGTGCTAGACCGGTCGACACAGACCGCCGAGGACAGCAGCAGGCCAACGTTGGCCACAACTTGTAGCTATAGGCGTCCAACAAGACCAGCCGGCCACCCTAACCACGCCGCCGCCGCCGCCGCGCCACCGACCCATGCACTGGGACGAGGAGGAGGAGGCCGTTGAGTCCATGGAAGTCGACGCCAACGTTACAGGAGGAGGCTGTTTCTGTTATATGTTGATCCAAATTCTACACAGTAAAGGCCAACTTCTGACGGAGCGGAGCGAGGCCCGTTGCCGGAGGCTTGGGCCGATGCGGGGGGCGACAGCCCCCCGCGGTACGGATCGTTGATGACCTAGGTTACCACCGCTATATATACTTCTTGTAAGCCGCCGGTTGGGATAAGTTGCATCTGTGAAATCTCCGGCGTTGTGTAAACACTCTCCGATATAGTGAAGTTTCGCTGGCTGGCGCCCGTGGTTTTTCCTCTCTCTTTGTTGGAGAGGGTTTTTCACGTTAAATCTGTGTCCCCCTCGCAGCAATTTTATTTTCGTTCTTTGTTATTTACTTGTCGCAAAGCTAACAAGTGGTATCAGAGCCCTAGGTTCTAATCTAGGGTTTGCGACATGTCGTTATTGAAGTTCGATCTACCGCAGCTGAACTACTCCACAAGATTCTGCTTGTGGCAGGTGAAGATGCGGACGATTCTCGCCCAAACTTCAGATCTGGATGATGCGCTGGATGGATTGGGGAAAAGGATGCTAAGAGCTGGCCTGACGAAGAAAGCGGAAAGACCGTAAGGCTTTGTCTATGATTCAACTTCATCTATCCAATAATATTTTGCAGGAAGTCTTGACAGAGAAATCTGCTGCTGCCCTTTGGGGGAAACTGGAATCGATCTACATGTCAAAGGATCTAACCAATAAGATGCATGTGAAGATGAAGTTGTTCTCGCATAGATTGCAGGAAGGTGGATCGGTAATGAATCACTTATCTCTTTTCAGAGAGATTATTTCTGATTTGCAATCTATGGAAGTAAAATATGATGATGAGGATCTAGCTCTATTACTCTTATGCTCGCTGCCTAGTTCTTATACACACTTTCGTGATACAATATTGTTGAGCCGTGATAAGATAACCCTTGACGAAGTGCAAGATGCCCTCAAATAGAGGGAAAAGATGAAATCTATGGTGCAGGCAGATGGGGCGTCTTCCAAGGCTGAAGCTCTGCAGGTTCGTGGCAGGACCGAGCAGAGATTTAACAACCATGGTAACCGAGATAAGAGCAAAGACGGCAGAGGTCGTTCGAAGTCCAAGGGAAAGAACAAGTTCTGCAGGTATTGTAAGAAATCTAATCATGTTATTGATGATTGTTGGAAGCTGCAGAATAAGGAGAAAAGGAACGGTACTTACCAACCGAAAGATAAGGATCAAGGTAATGGTAAGGCTGTTGTTGTTTCTGGTGATAGTTCTGACGGTGAATGTTTAGCCGTTTTTGCTGCTTGTGCTTCTCGTGATGATGAATGGATACTTGATACTACATGTTCGTTTCATATTTGCTGTAACAAAGATTGATTCAGTTCATATGAGTCTGTGCAGACTGGAGATTTTGTACGTGTGGGGACTGACAACCCGTGCCATATTGTCGGAGTTGGATCTGTTAAGATCAAGGCACATGATGGCGTGACACGTACGTTGAATGAGGTGAAGCACATACCAAGCATGGCCAGAAATTTGATCTCCCTGAGTACCATGGACGTTGATGGATACAAGTACGCCGGTGGGCGTAGGTTGTTAAAGGTATCGAAAGGCTCCCTTATTCACATGATAGGTGATATGAATTCTGCTAAGTTATATGTTCTTAGAGGTAGCACTTTGCCTGATTCTGCTGCTGCTGTTACTGCTAATGGTTCTGATGATTGTGGTAAAACAAATCTTTGGCATATGCGCCTTGGGCATATGAGCGAACATGGCATGGCAGAATTGGTTAAGAGAGAGCTGATTGATGGTTGCAATTTGGGTAAGTTTGAGTTCTGTGAGCACTGCGTTTTTGGTAAGCACAAAAGAGTTAAATTCAATGCTTCCGTTCATACCACCAAAGGCATTTTAGATTATGTGCATGCTGATGTATGGGGACCTTCCCGTAAGACATCTATTAATGGTGCTAATTACATGCTTACTATTATTGATGACTACTCAAGAAAAGTATGGCCATATTTTCTGAAACACAAATCTGATGTTTTTGATGCTTTTAAGAAGTGGAAAGTTATGGTAGAAAAGAAAACTGAAAAGAAGGTAAAGGTACTACGTACTAATAATGGTATGGAATTCTGTTCTAATGAGTTTGAGGAGTTTTGCAGTAATGATGGTATGATCAGGCACCACACCATCCCTTACACTCCTCAGCAGAATGGCGTGGCTGAGCGCATGAACAGAACCATCATCTCGAGGGCTCGCTGTATGTTGTCCAATGCAGGTATGCATAGACGTTTCTGGGCTGAAGCAGCCAACACAGCGTGTTACCTCATCAACAGGTCACCTTCTATTCCACTTGAGAAGAAAACTCCTATTGAGGTATGGTCAGGTTCGCCTGCTGATTATTCACAGTTGATAGTTTTTGGTTGCACTGCTTATGCTCATGTTGATAATGGAAAGTTAGAGCCTAGAGCTGTCAAGTGCATATTCCTTGGTTATGGTTCAGGAGTTAAGACATATAAACTATGGAATCCTGAAACTAAAAAGATTTTGTTGAGTAGGAACGTTGTTTTCAATGAATCCGTTATGTATCATGACAGCTTGCCATCAGATCCCTCTCCTGTTGCTATTGGAGAGGAGGGAGTTCGTGTGCAGGTGGAGCACCTGCAGAAAACTGTTGATAATAATGCTGTTGTTGATGATACTCATGAGAAAAATATTGATGATGTTGTTCAGCACTCACCTACTGTTTTGCAGCAGCCACATGAATCTATTGCTGCTGATAGACCGAGGCGTAACATAGTTCCACCTCGTCGTTTGATTGAAGAGTGTAATCTTGCTCATTATGCTTTGAGTTGTGCTGAACAGGTGGAGCATGATACTAAACCTGCTAAATACAATGAGGCTGTTGCATCCGTTGACCGCGAGAAGTGGGTTTCTGCTATGCAAGAAGAGATGCAATCGCTTGATAAGAATGGCATATGGGAAGTTGTGCGCTTGCCTAAACAGAAGAAGGCCGTCCGCTGTAAGTGGATATATAAGAGAAAAGAAGGTTTGTCTCCTAATGAGCCTCCAAGGTTTAAGGCAAGGTTAGTAGCAAAAGGTTTTAGCTAGATTCCAGGTATTGACTATAATGATGTTTTCTCTCCGGTTGTGAAGCATAGCTCTATTCGTACTTTCTTTGGTATTGTTGCTATGCATGATCTTGAGCTTGAGCAGCTAGATGTAAAGACTGCTTTTCTGCATGGTGAACTGGAGGAGATTTACATGGACCAACCTGAAGGGTTCATAGTTCCTGGAAAAGAGGATTTTGTGTGCAAATTGAAGAGGTCGCTTTATGGTTTGAAGCAATCTCCAAGACAGTGGTACAAAAGGTTTGATTCATTTATGATCTCACAAGGTTTTAAGAGGTCTCAGTTTGATAGCTGTGTTTACATAAAGTTTGTTAATAGATCACCTATTTACTTGCTGTTATATGTTGATGATATGTTAATTGCTGCCAAGAGCATGAAAAAAATCACTACTTTGAAGGCACACCTAAATAGTGAATTTGAGATGAAAGATCTTGGTGCTGCTAAGAAAATCCTAGGTATGGAAATTAAACGGGACAGAAAATCTAGGTTGTTGTTCCTTAGTCAGCAAAGTTACATTGAGAAAGTTTTTCAACGTTTTAATATGCATGATGCAAAGTCAGTTAGTACTCCTGTTGCTCCTTACTTTAAATTGTCAGCATTGCAATGTCCTAGTTCTGATGAAGATATTGAGTACATGTCTCGAGTTCCTTATTCTAGTGCTGTTGGTTCCTTGATGTATGCCATGGTTTGCTCTCGCCCTGATTTATCATATGCTATGAGTTTGGTGAGTCGTTACATGGCTAATCTTGGTAAAGAATATTGGAAAGTTGTTCAGTGGATTTTCAGGTACCTCCGTGGCACATCCAACGCTTTCTTGAAGTTTGGCAAGACTGATGAGGGACTCGCAGGCTATGTGGATTCAGATTATGCTGCCGACTTGGATAAGAGGAGGTCCCTCACAGATTATGTGTTCACGGTAGGTGGATGTGCCGTGAGTTGGAAGGCAACGCTGCAACCAGTTGTTGCTCTATTTTCAACCGAAGCAGAATATATGGCTGTTGCTGAAGCTTGCAAAGAGTCTGTTTGGTTGAAAGGTTTGTATGCTGAGCTTTGTCAGGATGATTCTTGCATTAACCTGTTCTATGACAGTCAAAGTGCTATTTACCTTACTAAGGATCAGATGTTCCATGAGAGAACAAAGCACATTGATATCAAGTACCATTATGTTCGTGATGTTGTTGCACAAGGTACACTGAAGGTATGCAAGATAAGCACTCATGATAATCCTGCTGATATGATGACAAAGCCCGTCCCTGTTGCTAAGTTTGAGCTGTGCTCAAGCTTAGTTGGTATAACTGCTTAGCCCAAGTGGCTATTGGCGCCGAAAGTGTTTTCTTTGTTTGTTCAGGGAGATGATTACTGTTGATGCTACAAGAAGGAATTTGTCTCAAGGTGGAGTTTGTTATATGTTGATCCAAATTCTACAAAGTAAAAGCCAACTTCTGACGGAGCGGAGCGAGGCCCGTCGCCGGAGGCTTGGGCCGATACGGATCGTTGATGACCTAGGTTACCACCGCTATATATACTTCTTGTAAGCCGCCGGTTGGGATAAATTGCATATGTGAAATCCCCGTCGTTGTGTAAACACTCTCCGATATAGTGAAGTTTCGCTGGCTGGCGCCTGTGGTTTTTTCTCTCTCTTTGTTAGAGAGGGTTTTCCACGTTAAATATGTGTCCTCCTCGCTGCAATTTTATTTTCGTTCTTCGTTATTTACTTGTCGCAAAGCTAACAGTTTCAGTTCATGGACGTGGACGCCAACGTTCCCCGACCTTTCAAGCTCAGCTCCATGGACGTGGACGTCTACATTCCCCGTCTGTCCAAGCTCCAGGTCGTGCCCTCACAATCTGACACCCCCAAGCTTGGGGCAGCCCACCTACGAGCTACCTACGACGGTATCATCATCGGGCGGATGCTGTGACGGAACTGGAAGAAGCCAGCAAGCTAGCTAAGACATAACTGGAAGAAGCCTGCAAGCAGCGGTCGTTCGTGGTGATGATGTCCAGGAAGTCCGTCCTCGCTGGAGCAGCGCGTCCTCAAGAAGATCCAACGAACTGTATCCCAGCTCAGCTTTTTAGCCTCATCTCAATCTCTGCACGTGAAACCTCTGGAGGAGCCTAATAGGAGTCCAGCTACTCATTTTCGCGCGCCAAAATAGCAGAGCCGCACAGCAACCAAGACCAACATTGGGCGACTCACGGCATGGCGACTATAATTACTCAAGGACATCTACAGTGGGCCGTGGCTAACGACCATTATCCGTCCCAGTGACGCCTCTCTCTCTGAAATCTATAAATCAAGCCTTTTATATTCTTCGACCCAGCGATCCGGGAGGCGATGGCATGTAGGGAGGCATTCAAGCATTGGCCCTTGCGCAAGACCTACAACTACGGAGAATAACAGTGCTTCTGATTGTTTGGCGGTGGTAAATGCTATGCAACACTCCTTCGCTGGAAACTATAGTATGATCATTAAGGAGATTCAAGCAACATCAAAATCCTTTGAGGGGTTGTGCTTTAGACATGAGAACAGAGCTTCAAATACCGAAGCTCATAGACTAGCTCGTTTTGCTGTTTCAAGCAATATTGGACGTCAGGACTGGCTACTCGAGCCTCCTGATGGCCTTTGTATCCCGAACAATATCTTTGATTAATAAAGACCTATGTCGCCCTAAAAAAAAGCCTTTTATATTTATTTTGCCCTTGTGCACATGGAATAGTAATATGTTTGGTAGTTCCAATACTTCAGACATAAAATTCCATTAGCACTTCAACGTTTCTTCATCAAAACTTGTGGAAGTGTGGATTGATTAAAGGATGGAAAATGGTTTAGTAGCAGCCGAGGTGCCTTTATTGTATTTTTTCAGTTTGATTCTAGGTGCAGTTCACTGACTGAAGGTCTAAGCATCAGATTGGATTGTGTTATGTTTGCGTGCTATGTTTGAGTTCGTGAGTGCCTAGCTCTGCCAATCATCAGTGGCATGCTGTCTTCAGGCGATGATACCGTCAGCCACGGCGACGTGCAGACTTTGACCGTGATCGACGGGTATAAGGAATTTAGTCTCCGGCTAGAGAAAATGAGAAGAAGTCTTTGTTGTTCGGCACCGGACATTCTCCGCCGAGAAGTTACATATGCTGATGCAGCTGGTTTGTTGGATCATATAAGTAAGCAAAGGCTGATGTATGGTACAAATGACAGCTCAATTAAGAACTCCATGCCATGTATACTCGATTGATGTATGTATATGAACGGTTGATCATTTGATTTAACCTAGCCCCGTAGCAGCGAACGGGCTCTGTGCTAGCCTTTAGACAGATAAGCGACTACCATTTATGAAAAATAACCTGATACACATGGAGCTGCTGACTTTGGTTCGCGTTTTGAAAACCTTGATGATGTAAATGGCAACGCAGAAGGTGAGGTCCCATCCAACATAAGAGAAGAAGAAAAAATAGGAATCCTCTGGTGAAACTGAGGAGGACAGAGAAAATGGAGTTTCCAAGAAAAAATCGGAATGGGCTTGGGCTTACAACTGAGAGGGCGTGGATGATGACAAGAAAGGCGGAATAGAAGCCTGGGATGTGGACGATGAAACTGAGTTCGGCTATGCTAATGAAACATTATCAATAACCATTAACACTTGAGAATAATTGAATTTGCCCACCTTTAGGACATGCTAACTACTGAAGGAGCTATTTCATTCAAATTTTTTTTCCTTTTATGTATTGTATAATGGTATTTATGTAAAAGTTAGTAACTTTCATCGTACTATTATGATTCCGTGGCGACGCACGGGCATTCTGCTAGTAGCCATATATATGTCTTCAGGGGCTGCTCCCGCTAGGTGTCGACTATGGCAGCCAACGGTCAGAGACGTCGAAGTAATCATGACTTAGCGAGGAGGCACGGTGAAAAAGGAAAAAATCGCCCCTGCTCCGCGTCACCGCCGAGCCGGCGACAGGGGCAGATCCTCCCGGCCCTTCTTCTCCAGCATTCCACCGTTCCGCCCCCATTCACCGCCGCCGGCGGTGCCCCGCCGGGCGTTGTCCTCGCGCTGCCGTCGGAGGCGGCCGTTCCTTCACGCTCGGGAGCTCTAGCTCAGGCCGGAGCAGCTGACGGCGAAGCTCCTCGGCGGAAGTCGGCCTGGCGCGGTGGCGCAGCCGTTGGCTCCTGGGAGGCGGGGCGGCTGTTGTGTGGTCGGCGTCACATCCCACATCTGGGCCTGGGTGGGCCACGCCCGGCTGGCCGCGGTCTCCTCCGGTGGTCTGAAGGCATGGGCTGGTGACGGTCTGGTGGTGCGGCTGTGCCCCAGCTGTAGTGCGGCGGCGGGACTTCACGGGCCCTCTCTTGCCAGGCCGGGCGGGGGTCGGGTTTGTCCCGTTGCTGCATCCGATCGGCTTTTGTCATTCGGTGGTGGAGGATGTTCCCTCCCATGTGCCTCTATACCGCTATACCTCGTCGGTGTCTCTGCTTCTCGTCCCTACCGGCCCCGCTACATGGACCAAGGTGAGGCAAAGGATATGGCTACAAGATCACGTGGCTTGTTCTCGTAGGTGGCAAGTCTAGCGGAGGGATTCGGAGTGTCCTGGTGTCTAGTCTAAGAGGTCGGGAGAAATCCTTACCATTTTGGCACCGACGCGGCGAAGCTAGCGTGTGTTGCCTTCCTTCCTGAAGGGCGTCAGGGTACCTCTCAGCCATCCCCCGTTGCGTACTAGGGGAAACTCTAGAACGTGTCCCGACGTTCCCCTTGGTTTGGTTCGGGCAGTAGCATTGTTGTTGTCGCCTCCCTTCTTAGAGGCGCTGCTTGGTACGCACACTTCAGAGGAGGAAATAGTTTTGCAGCCCGAGAGTTGAGACGCCAAGGCAAAGCGGTACCCATGTTTCTTGTAATCGGCCGTGTTGCCCATAGTTGGCGTGCCAAATACTCATATGGTCTTTTTCGGCACGAATTCAATACAAAATATAAGGCTAACTCCCATCAAGTTGAGCCCCCTGTCAGTTTTTTCCGTTATGTCTCTATCGTCGTGGAGGCGTCGTGGATGTCATGTAGGCTTGCAGTGCTGGCGCCTGTATCCATTCCTCACTACCCCGTCTTCTTCTTCCCTGGAGCGGTGATCTGTGGTCGTGGCCATGCCGCGGAGCGGTGAGATCCGGGACATGGACGGAATGACTCAGCACCGCTCTCCTCCCTATCCCGAATCACATCGTCTTCTCCTCTTATTCCTCTATCACTGGGATTTTCATCGATGGAATCACCCGACCCATCGCAAGCTAGAGGATTTCTCTCAAAAAAAGGCTAGAGGAAGAAGAGGATGTCAGCCGGATAACTTCGAGGATGCCGATGACCGTGGAGGGCCAGGGGTAGTTTTCGCTCCCTTTGCTGGTAGCTATCATTAATATGGGCCGCGGGTCATAGAGACACTCGCGAAGTACTCTGCGGAGCAAAAACGACTGCAGGCGGCGAGGGCCATGGTGTTAGGGGCCACCGTAGCGGGGCTACAACATCAGGAGCCACCACAGTGAAGGCCACGGCATCGGAAGCTGCCACGGAGTCGAAGAAGCCCGCGGGTGCCAAAGCGTAGGCATAGATTTTCTCATTAGTTTCGTTTTGTAGCAACGCGAAAAACTTTGGCCTTGTCTCTAAACCATTTATGTGGGGGTGCCCCTATTAAAACTTATTGTTATTCTAGATGTGTAAACTTTCTCCGCGCTTTTTCATGCGTGAATTCCACATGTGGTGCCTTCTTCCAGTCTTCTGTTTGGT
Source organism: Avena sativa (assembly GCA_916181665.1). Lineage (NCBI taxonomy): Eukaryota > Viridiplantae > Streptophyta > Magnoliopsida > Poales > Poaceae > Avena > Avena sativa. The sequence continues at coordinate 580,900,540 of OV702287.1, forward strand.
TAGGGCCCTTCAAGTGGTTCGCATGATATGCCTTCCGCTGAGGCATCTGTGGCACAACCACATTCGAAAGTGGAGGAGCTGTCGCTCCTGTCACGCTTGCGTGATCGTGTGAAGCACTTGGAGCAACAGGCGCTGGTGATTCGTGGCAATACCAGTGTCCGGAAATCGAAGGCAGAGAAGGCCATCCAGCGCGAGAAGTACCTCGTTGACCAGGTCGCCCAAATCAACGAGTAGTTGCAATGTGGGTGTTTGCTCGATTTCCTTGTTCTTGTTCTTCCGTGTAGCCAATATGTTGACTAATATGTTTGCTATTGTGACTTGCGTAGTTGTCAATCTCATTCCACAGGAAGATAGGGATTGCATCGGCATTCGACTGAGTTGTTTGACTCAGGAATAGCTGGAAGCTGGGGAATTCTTTTGGACAGACCGGGATCCTGTGATCACGCTAGCGACATTGCAGGATCGCGTGTCGTGGGTCATGCCTGAAGTATATCTTCCAGGCGATGTTTCCGTTGGATGCCGCACCCTCAAGCCTGTTGGCTCTGATGCGGAAGTTTCAGAGTGCGTGCACCAATAGCTTGTTGCGGGTACTAAGGCTACGTTGGTGCTTGTGCGCATGCAGCGACCCGACGTAAACTTGGATGTTGTTGCAACAGGCCATCCATCGTCTCCAGCAGGGATGGTATGGAACATGGTGCCATATTATCGAGCTGTTAACCGTCCCACGTAAGACATCGTGAGTTTGTTCGACAAGCCTACCAATGTTCTTCTTTCACATTAGTAGAAATAGTGATTAGCCTGCACATGACGTATAAGTGTTGTAAAACTTGTATAGTTTTTTTAGACTGGGTGTTGATACCCATGCTTGTATGTAAAGCTGTTAGCTTGTAAGTTTCGCGAGTGTGCTTTTTATGTAGTGCCTTTTCATTAGTCTGACGCTTGCGTATCTTATTGCCTTGCCAGACTGTCTGTTGCATGGCAACTAGGTTGGCATTTTTTGGTCAGCTACTCGGGTCATTGCTTTTGTTGGATTGCATATTTGACAAGGTCATCATGGAGGCGCAGCCTCCGAGTGTAGAAATAGCAATAAAAGTAAATGTATCAAAACACATGGTTGGAGACACTTAGATTTTTTTATTTGTAGAATATCAGGAGGTACAATGTTTGGCTAAATAGCCTGACTGAATAGCCTTATTGTAAAGTAAAAACATCTAGGGGTAGAATCGTCACAGTTGCGCGACGTTCCATGGGTTGGAGCATGCGACTCCACACTCTACGTCCTTCAGGCGATAGGCGCCACCTAGGATTACTTTAGTAATCAGATAGAGTCCCTCCCAGGAGGACTCGAGCTTGAGGTGTCCTTTCTGCTTCAGACGCATGACGAGGTCTCCTTCGACGAAGGATCTTGGGCGCAACCGTCGGTTGTGGTAGTTGCGGAGGCTCTTGATGACCTACAAGTATAGGGGTGTATCGCAGTATTTTCGAGGGAAGTAAAACCCAATTTATTGATTCGACACAAGGTGAGCCAAAGAATATTTATAGGCCTTAACAACTGAGTTGTCAATTCAGCTGCACCTGGAAACAATCTTGCTCACAGTAGTTTATCAATAGCAACAGTTTTGTAGTAGGAATAGTAAAGTAACAGCAGTAGTAAACATGAAACATAAACATAAGCAACATTACAATGCTCATAACAAGGTATGATAGAGTGGTGTCTCGCTTGCCTTTGAGTATGAATGCCAAGGCACCTCTGAAGTTCAGGTGAAGACTAGAAGTAAAGATGAAAAAGATACAAGCATCAAAGTCATAACACAAATAATCAAGTAATGAGACAAACAGAAAGAATGACAACTATTCTCTCAAGAAAGTGCTCATAGAATAAGTGGAGATTCAACAAGGGGAAATTAAAAGGTTTTGAATAGTTTGAAAGGCTTCCAAATGCTGAAAGTATGGTACTCATTAGCTTTGAGCTCTCATTGCCCCTATCATAAGCATCTTTAATATGGTTAAGGTGAAAGTGAGGTCCAATCTGAGTTATATGCTTGACAGACTATAAACTGGAAATCCCATGTCCCTTGAGTACGAGGGCCACTCCTCATGCTACTCAACTTTAGTTACCGGTAAGTTCTTGTCATCGTAAATACATGCGTATCATAGAGAACCGCCAACGGGGTACTCCTTGCCCGATGATACGGAAGAATCCCCATATCAAAATGAAAAGGCAAGCAGACAATGAGTATCTCAGCAATCTTCTTATTTACCATGGGAAAATGGTGTTTTTTTCTCTCTTTCCTCTTTTCATAAATCTCTTTTTTTTCTTTTTCTCAATAGCTATCTCTCTCTTTTTTATAAGAAGAATGCTTCATAGATATCATTATGGTTACGCTGCAGCTTTCCACCATGTTAGCATGGATTAGACCAGCGGCCCAGGCGTTTATCTAACACACATACATAACTCCATGGACTTACAAGCTCCCCTTTTATTTCACACCGACGACATCCGCAAACAAAAGAGCAAGGTATCAACTGGGTATATATTTACAAGTGCTGAAAGCGTTCCCCGTGACAGCACGGTTCTGCTAATCTCTAGCCTATAATTTGCAAGCATATAACTTTCATGGAGAGTTCACAATGGTTCAGGTTTATTAAGTGCAGGAAATAAAGTGTGCCATCAAATTCGTGAGAGCTTTACTAACTAGTTTTCCCATAACAAGCAAACATTTTATTCGGAAGAAAACAACGCATAATGAATATGCACGGGAGTAGCAAATGATGCTAATAGGTAGGTATGGTGGACACTTTGGAAATATTTGGTTTAGGGAGTTGGAAACATGAGTAAAACACTCAGTGGAAGTGAAGGCTAGCAATAGTAAGGGAGCGACAAACGGAGAGCATTAGCTGCCATTATCATGCTTGCAACAAAACAGGACTAATCATGGCATGAAAATGATTCAAGATCCTCAAGGCAAAATAATTCATCAAGGATTAACTGATTATTACAGTCATGTGCATGCGTGAGCATGTGCCAAGTCAATTCAAATGAAACAGTCAGAGGAGGATACCACGGTGTCATACCAATTTATGAATAGAGTAATGCAAGCAAACATTCATAAGACATGCTACAAACTATTAGCGAACTGGAGCTAATCATCAGAAAGCAAGAACTACTAAGCATCCAAAGATAACATACACCCTACTTGAACGGACTAAGCAAGCCCACAGTGATGAGCATATGTACAAAAATGAAAACAAATAGAGTTCGTTACCGGCCTCTTACCATGCCTCAAGTTGTCATTGATCCTCACTATTGCTCTTCACTTGTGTGGCTTGAATAATAATATGAAACCAACATCCACTGAGGACTGCCGAACCCTGTAGCAAACTCGCAAAAACCAAAGAAGAACGACAAATATTTTTGGTGTTTTCGATTTTTAAACAAGAACCAAAAGGGAAAAACATGCAAAGCAAAATCTTTTTGGGTTTTTCGAATAGTTCAAATAAAGCAAAAAGGGAAAAACAAACCAAGGAAAAAAGACGAAGCAAACCAAAGAGAAAGAACAAAAATATTTTTGGTCTTTTTGTGCTTTTAGAAAGCAAAAGCAAAGAAGAACGAAAACTAAAAAGAGAACAAAAACATGAATATACAAAGTACTGACGCAACATGATATGGAGATGAGTGCGGTGTCGGCGTACCTCCCCCCAAGCTTAGGCTCTTGGCCTAAGTGGATATCAATCCATGTACAAATAGGGGTTCCAAGCGGGCAGATCTTGGTAAGAATGGTCGTAGCTGGGCCCATGAGAAGAAGAAGAAGCTCCCCAATCATAAGCGGGCTGCTGATATGAAGACTCTCCCTCATTCGAGGGCTGGACTAAATCATCCGTGACCTCCCTTCTAGTGTCCTGCTCCTGTTGGGAGAGCTCTTCCAAGTACGTGTCAAGCTCCTCCTCAGTGAGGGACCATCCTTCCCTGTTATCAAGGTTAAACAAAACAGGTGCAGGCAAAAGAACAACACGCTCGGACTTGCTCTTTCTCCAACCAGCTTTGAGAAAGGTTATTTCATAAGATAACTCACTCAAACTAGCACACGAGGAAACAAATTTATGCTGTATCATGGAATTAAGATCAAGCCTCTCTATGGGAAACTGTAGGTCTAGATGATGAGGCACTAAAACATGCAATGCTAGTAAACGAGAAGCAATGAGGCCTCCACAAATTCCACCTTTCTCACGGTTAGCAGCAAGACGGAAAGCTATCAAAGCACCCAAGTTGTAGGACCTATCTCGTCTAAGAGCAGCAGAGATAAATGCTAGATCAAACAAAGATAACTTATTGGCAGTTTTCCTAGCAAGAACACACTTGGCAATAAAGTAGGCAAAGTAGCGAATGGAGGTAAGATGAATTTAACGGATTTTCCCACTCTCCTTCGAGAAGCTACTCCCTTGGCAAATTTCTGCGTATAAATCCATGAGTGATTCTGGTCTCTCCTTAGTCTTCCTACATGATCCCCATTGAGGTACCTTAATAGCTGCACAAAAATCATCAAGAGAAAGGTTGATAGCAATATTGTAAATTTTGTAATGGACCATGGGGTTAGTCAAAGAGTGACTAAATTGGAAATCCTGCACCACAGACATGGTTAGTTTCACAAATTGACAAGGTTCATCTTCCAAAAAGTGCTCTAATCCTGCATTAGAAACCAACGTGTGGAAATCTTGTAGAATTCCTGCAGCTCTCATGAACTCAGAGCATGGATAAATGGAAGGAAAAACTTCCTCCTCCCAGTGGACCTTCATGACCTCAGGCACCCAAAGCTCATGTTGGTTTAGGTGGTGTTCACTCATCTTCTATTCTGAAATTTAAACACCTATTAAACAAGTGATTGCAAAGTAAATATAATGAAGGATTCTACTCATAGGGACTTACAAGAGGCCTAAACATGCATCAAAACTATATCTCTAAGCATCAAAGAAGCTTACAAGATCTCATAACTAGTCACCTACAGCAGCAAAATACTCAACATATAATCCACTAAAAACAAATGTACTTGGACAAGGGGAGGAGTCACATACCAGGGAACAATTGCTCCAAATTTCAGCAAGAAAGATGGGCTAAGCAAGGAGATCGAAAAAATCGAGAGCAAGCACAACAAGAACGTGATTTTGAGCTATGAACTGGAGCTTACTCGGGAGAGAGAAGAAAGTGGCAGGTGAGAGAGTTGGTGGGGGGCCAGGGGTGGCCCACACCAGGGCATGGCGCCACCCAAGGCTGGCCGCGCCACCATGTGGTGTGCCTGCCTGGTGGGCCCCCCTGGTACCTACCAGGTACTCCTCTGCCCCTTTTTTCACGTAAAAATTTAATATGAATTTTCTAGAAATTTTCGAGACACTTTATTTTTGGGCATTTTCAGAAATAGAAGAATGATTTTTCTGACAGACAGATTTTTTTCTTTGGAAACTTGATGCAAGGACAAAACAAGGCTAGAACTACAGAAGTTCTAACATGCAAGCAACTAACAACACAAAGAAAACTAAATGAAAACAAAAACTAAAATGAAAAGGATAGAAATAAACAGAGATAATCATAATGAAAACATTGTTTTGTTCAATGGAATCCTTTTGTTAGCAAGGTTGATCAAGTCTTGCTACCAAAACAATTGCATATGAGACAAAACTTTGTATTCCACTAATGATTATGTTACCTCAACCTTGATAGCAATGGTCCCAATCATAATAGTTTCAAATTTTTCTCTTGGTATGGGACAATACATTTCTCCAACTTGAATGCCTTCAACATGTTCAATTGAATTCAAACCATAAGTCCTTTCAATCTTCTTGGGGAAATAGACAGTATGTTCCTTGTCATTAACATTGAAGGTAACCTTTCCTTGATTACAATTAATAACAGCTCTTGCAATATTAAGAAAAGGTCTCCCAAGAATAATAGACATATTATCATCTTCTGGCATTTCAAGCACGACAAAATCAGTTAATATCAAGCAATTGTGAGCCACCTGAACAGGTACATCCTCACATATACCCACAGGAATAGTGGTAGATTTATCAGCCATTTGCAAAGATATATCAGTTGGTATCAATTTTTCAAGCTGAAGCCTCTTATATAGAGAGAAAGGCATAACACTAACCCCATCTCCCAAATCAAACAAAGCAGTTCTAACATAACTGTTCTTAATAGAGCAAGGGATAGTTGGAATCCCTGGGTCTCCAAGTTTCTTAGGAGCCTTACCATTGAAGGAATAATTAGCAAGCAAAGTAGAAATTTCTTCATTAGGGATCTTCCTTTTATTTGAGACAATGTCCTTGATATACTTTGAGTAAGGAGGCAATTTAATAGCATCAGTCAAAGGAATTTCTTCATTAGGGATCTTCTTATTTACCATGGGAAAATGGTGCTTTTTTCTCTCTTTCCTCTTTTCATATACCTCTTTTTTTCTTTTTCTCAATAACTATCTCTCTTTTTTTATAAGAAGAATGCTTCATAGATATCATTATGGTTACGCTGCAGGTTTCCACCATGACGGCATGGATTAGACCGGCGGCCCAGGCGTTTCTCTAACACACATACATAACTCCGTGGACTTACAAACTCCCCTTTTATTTCACACCGACGACATCCGCAAGCAAAAGAGCATGGTATCAACTGGGTATATATTTAAAAGTGTTGAAAGCGTTCCCCCGTGACAACACGGTTCTGCTAATCCCCAGCCTATAATTTGCAAGCATATAACTTTCATGGATAGTCACAATGGTTCAGATTTATTAAGTGTAGAAAATAAAGTGTGCCATCAAGTTCATGAGAGCTTTACCAACTAACTTTCTCATAACAAGCAAACATTTTATTCGGAAGAAAACAAGGAATATTGAATATGCACGGAAGTAGCAAATGATGCTAATAGGTAGGTATGGTGGACACTTTGGAAATATTTGGTTTTAGGGAGTTGGAAACATGAGTAAAACATACTCAGTGTAAGTGAAGGCTAGCAATAGTAAGGGAGCGACAAACGAGAGAGCAATAGCTGTCATAATCATGCTTGCAACAAAACAGGACTAATCATGGCATGGAAGTGATTCAAGATCCTCAAGGCAAAATAATTCATCGAGGATTAACTGATTTTTAGTCATATGCATGCGTGAGCATGTGCCAAGTCAATTCAAATGAAACATTCAGAGGAGGATACCACGGTGTCATACCTAGTTATGAATAGAGTACTGTAAGCAAACATTCATATGACATGCTACAAACTATCAGCAAGATGGAACTAATCATATCAAAGCAAGAACTACTAAGCATCCATAAATAACATACACCCTACACGAACAGGCTAAGCATGCCCACAATGATGAGTATATGTACAAAAATGAAAACAAATAGAGTTCATTACCAGCCTCTTACCACACCTCAAGTTGTCATAATCCTCATTATTGCGCTTCACTTGTGTGGCTTGAATAATAATATGAAACCAATATCCACTGAGGACTGCTGAACCCTACAACAAACTCACAAAGCCAAAGAAGAACATCAAATATTTTTGGTGTTTTCGACTTTTAAAACCAGAACCAAAAAGGAAAAACAAGCAAAGCAAAATCTTTTTGGGTTTTTCGATTAGTTCAAACAAAGCAAAAAGGGAAAAGAAAACCAAGGAAAAAAGAAGAAGAAGCAAACCAAAGAGAAACAACAGAAATATTTTTGGTCTTTTTGTGTTTTTAGAAAGCAAAAGCAAAGAAAGAACGAAAACTAAAACGAAACATGAATATACAAAGTACCGACAGAACATGATATGAAGATGAGCGCGATATCGGCGTACCTCCCCCCAAGCTTAGGATTTTGGCCTAGGTGGGTATCAATCCAGACACGGGTAAGGGTTCCAAGACGGAGGATCATGATAAGAATGGCCGTAGTTGGGCCCTTGGGAGGAAGAAGAAGCTCCCCAATCATAGATAGGCTGCTGATATGAAGACTCCCCCATTTGAGGGATGGACCGAATCATCCGTGACCTCCCTTCTAGTATCCTGCTCCTGTTGGGAGAGCTCTCTTAGGTACATGTCAAGCTGCTCCTCAGTGAGGGACCATCCTACCCTGTTATCAAGGTTAAACAAAACAAGTGCAGGCAAAAGAACAACACGCTCGGACTTGCTTTTTCTCCAACCAGCTTTGAAAAAGGTTATTTCATAAGACAACTCACTCAAACTAGCCCACGAGGAAACAAATTTATGTTGTATCATGGAATTAAGATCAAGTCTTTCTATGGGAAATTGTAGGTCTAGATGATGAGGCACTAAACCATGCAGTGCTAGTAAACGAGAAGCAATGAGGCCCTCACAGATTCCACCTTTCTCGCGGTTAGCGACAAGACGGAAAGCTATCAAAGCACCCAAGTTGTAAGACCTATCTCGTTTAAGAGCAGCAGAGATAAATGCTAGATCATATGAAGATAACTTATTGGCAGTTTTCCTAGCAAGAAGACACTTGGCAATAAAGTAGGCAAAGTAGCGAATGGAGGGGAGATGAATGTTACGGATTTTTCCACTCTCCTTCGAGAAGCTGCTCCCTTGGCAAATTTCTGCGTATAAATCCATGAGTGGTGCAGGTCGCTCTTTAATCCTTCCACATGATCCCCATTGAGGTACCTTAATAGCTGCACAAAAGTCATCGAGAGAAAGGTCGATAGCAATATTGTTAATTTTGTAGTGGACCATGGGGTTAGGCAAAGAGTAACTAAATTGAAAGTCCTGCACCCCAGACATGCTTAGCTTCACAAATTGACAAGGTTCATCTTCCAAAAAGTGCTCCAACCTGCATTAGAAACCAAAGTGTGGAAATCCTGGAGAATTCCTGTAGCTCTCATGAATTCAGAGCATGGGTAAATGGAAGGAAAAACTTCCTCCTCCCGGTGAACCTTCATGACCTCAGGCACCCATAGTTCATGTTGGTTTAGTTGATGCTCATTCATCTTCTATTCTGAAATTTAAACACCTATTAAACAAGTGATTGCAAAGTGAATATAATGAAGGGTACTACTGATACGTCCATTTTGCATCACTATTCTATGTCTTAATTCACTATTATTCATTGATATATTTCGTATTGAGAGGTGATACTTATGTTATTTCATCTATTTTTGCATGGTTGATGACTTTTGGAGCATGGACCGCTGCAGTCAGGATTCTGATGGAAAAGGTGCTGTTTGGAGGCCAAATTCACGAAGATCAGAAAATCCGGGAAAATATACGGAAAATCCTATTTTTCTAGAAGACTCAGGATGCCAGAATAGGGAGTGGAGGTGGGCCATAGGGGGCCCACACCACCCCATGGCGCGGGCAGGCCTAGGCCGCGCCTGGGAGTGGTGTGGCCGCCCTGGCCCACTCCAGCCTCTCCCCTTTGGCGTATATCAACCTCCCGAAACCCTAAGACTGGGGGAGCGACCACAGAAAGATTCCGCCGCCTCTGTGGGGCGGAAAACACCGAGAGAGAAAGATCTCTCCGACAGACAGATTTCTGCCGGGGGAATTCCTTCCCAGAGAGGGGAGATCGTCGCCATCAACACCATCATCAAGCTGGACTTCATCAGGATCATCATCATCACCATCTCCATATTGCTGTAACAATTGCGTTGAATCTTGCATAGTTCATAGGGGAAACTTTCCCGGTGTTGATTACTCATTGTAGTTGATGCTATTGAGTGAACCATTGAATTATTGTTTATGTTCAGATTGTTATACATCATTATTCCATCTCTGATCATGATCCATATGATGTCTTGTGAGTAGTTCGTTTTGTTCTTGAGGACATGGGAGAAGTCTTATTGTTAGTAGTCGAGTTGTGTTGAGAAAGATTCAATAGATTGTTATTTAAGTTGTGGTGTACTTCTTCTAGTGGTGTCATGTGAACGTCGACTACATGACACTTCACCTATATGGGCCTAGGGGAATGCATTGTGTATTTGGCTACTAATCGTAGGGGTTGCCTGAGTGACAGAAACCTAAACCCCCGTTAGGTAACCATTACACAAGGGACGTAAGGGTCTTAGAGTTTAAAGCTGTGGTTAGGTTTCTACCTTAATTACTTTCTTGTACTTACGGATGTTTGCAAGCGGTATAATCACAAGTATGTATTAGTCTTGGATGGGGCGGTACATTAGCACAGGTTCACCCACACAACACTTAGCAAGCTAGAGAAGATTAATCAGTTATATGAAGCGGAAGCACTTAACAGTCTTCCCATGTGTCCTCGAGAACGTTTGGTCATCTTAAGTAATACAACCGGCTTGTCCTTTGCTGCATAAAGGATTAGGCCATTTGCTGCATTTATTCCTACTGTCTTTTGTTTACTCATACTTTGTTTACTTGCTTTATCGAAAACCCCTAAAAATTCGTTTGCTAAGTATTTGCAGAGAATTCCTGATCCATACCACTAGCCAGCACCTTCTGCTCCTCGTTGGGTTCGACACTCTTACTTATCGAAAATACCGCGATACACCCCCTATACTTGTAGGTCATCAAGACTATTTTTTGGCGCCGTTGCCGGGGAGTGAAGCGCTATTGGAGCGTGGAACCGGTAAAGGAAACTTCTACTGTGAGTATTGTTTACTTCTGCTAGTTGCTTTATTTTTGTTATGGATAATTCGCTGAGTTTCTTATTTGGTAATCCTACTACCACTGCTAAGGTAGTAGATAAGCCACCAACTGCTGAGAAAGATGTTTCCAAAATACCTACAAGAATTATTGATCGTGTTATGGATAACTATTATGTTGGGGATGGAACTGTCCATCCCGGTGATCATTTACTCTTTATACACGAATTATGCGGGCTGTTCAAGTGTGCAGGTATTACTACAGATCAAGTTAAGAAGAAGTTATTCTTATTATCGCTGAAAGGAAGAGCTGAGGAATGGTATAAGCTGCTGAAGAATGGTCAAGCTCTGGAATGGGAGGAAATAGTGCCTCTCTTTTATTCAAAGTTTTATCCTCCTAGTGAGATTCATAAAGATCCAAATCAAATATACAACTTTTGGCCTCTTGATGGAGAGAGTACAACTCAAGCTTGGGGGAGATTGAAGTTACTAATGCTCAAATGTCCCATTCATGAGCTCCCCAACAATATTATTATCAATAACTTTTATGCAAGGCTCCCTCTACATGACAAAGATTTATTGGATGCTTCTTGTGCTGGATCATTCACTCGTATGGAAGAAGAAGCTAAATGGGACCTTCTAGATCGTATTCAAGACAATGCTGAAGCTTGGGAGAATGACAAAGGTAGAAAGTCAGGTATAAATTATGATTATGAATGCATTGAATCTTTTATGGGAACTGATGACTTTCAAAATATTAGTAATCTTTATGATCTTTATTTGCAAGTTATTACAAATTGCTTTAGAACTTTTGCTTCCTATATTGAAATTCCAAAAAGTTGGATGGAACAAATACCATGCACCTTACAAAGATATTGTTGACTATGCCCCTATTAGAAGTGCTGAGTATTGCATCATCGACCCCATTTTACCTGAACCTTATATCGAGAAGATTCCCGTCCCCAAAAAGGTAAAGGACCATCCTATGATAACTAATGTAATCACTAAAAGTGAAAAAAGAACTGTAAAACCTGATGAACAAATAAACATTGAACATGTGGTAGCAATTGTGAAAGACCTTGTCACTAAAAGCATAGAAGATGGGCACATAGTCTTTTGTGAGGATGTTTCTAATATTGTTTCACATCCCAATAGAACTAAAAAGGCTAGTGTTCTTGTGCTTTCTGTTAGAATTGGTGATCATTTCTATTATGGTTTATGTGATATTGGTGCACATTCTAGTGCTATTCCTTATGAGCTTAAAGAGAAATTATGCATGAGATCAGTCCTTGCGAGTTGGAAGAGATTGATGTGGTCATTCACCTTGCTAATAGAGAGACCATCTCTCCAATTGGTATTGTGCGAGACGTGGAAGTTCTTTGCGGTAAGATTAAGTACCCTGCTGATTTTCTAGTACTTGGTTCGGCTGCTAGTAAAACTTATCCTATCATTTTTGGTAGACCTTTCTTGAGTACTTGTGGAGCTATTATTGATTGCAAGAGGGACAAAATCTTGACTAAGTTTGATGGGGAATCTTATGAGTTTAATTTTTCAAAATTTGCTGAAGAACCTTGCGAAGAGGAAACCCATAATGAGGATTTTAGGGTTGAACAACTTGCTTCTATTTCTCTTGCTCCTAACAATGCTTTGCAGCAATTTATGGAAGAACATGAAAGTGAAATCTTCATGGAAGAAAGGAACGAGATTGACATGATTCTCCGTGATCAACCTATGATGCTTAAGCACGACTTGCCTATAGAAGACTTGGGTACCACGATGCCACCTAAAAAGGATCCGGTTTTCGATCTAAAACCTCTCCCTGATGATCTTAAATATGCTTATATTGATGATAAGAAGATATATCCTGTTATTGTTAGCGCTAAACTTTTAGGGAAGGAGGAAGAAAGGTTATTGGAAGTTTTGAGGAAACATCGAGGAGCTATGGGGTATACTCTGGATGATTTAAAAGGGATTTCACCTACTATATGTCAGCATTCTATCAACATAGAACCAGATGCGAAGCCAGTAGTGGAGCACCAACGATGTTTAAATCCTAGAATGAAGGAAGTGGTAAGGAATGAGGTATTGAAACTCCTTGATGCTGGTATTATTTACCCTATTGCTGATAGTGAATGGGTTAGTCCTGTTCATTGTGTTCCTAAAAAAGGAGGTATTACCGTTGTCCATAATGATAATGATGAGCTTATTCCTCAAAGAATAGTGGTAGGCTATAGGATGTGCATCGATTTTAGGAAAGTCAATAAAGTTACTAAGAAAGATCACTACCCGCTTCCTTTTATTGATCAAATGTTGGAAAGGTTGTCTAAAAAGACCGGTTTTTGTTTTCTTGATGGTTATTCTGGGTTCTCTCAAATTGCTGTTGAACAACAAGATCAAGAAAAAACTACTTTTACTTGCCCTTATGGAACTTATGCTGATAGACGTATGCCTTTTGGTTTATGTAATGCTCATGCTACTTTCCAAAGATTCATGTCTGCTATCTTTCATGGCTTTTGTGAGGAAATTGTAGAAGTGTTCATGGATGACTTTTCTGTCTATGGAACCTCTTTTGATAATTGTCTGCACAACCTTGATAAAGTTTTACAGAGATGTGAAGAAACTAATCTTGTTCTTAATTGGGAGAAATGCCACTTCATGGTTAATGAAGGGATTATTCTTGGGCATAAAGTTTCTGAAAGAGGCATATAAGTTGATAGAGCTAAAGTTGAGGCAATTGAGAAGATGCCATGTCCAAAAGACATCAAAGGTATTTGTAGTATCCTTGGTCATGCTGGTTTCTATAGGAGGTTTATTAAAGATTTCTCTAGGATATCAAAGCCTCTCACTAATCTTCTTCAAAGAGATGTACCTTTTATTTTTATGATGATTGTAGGGAAGCTTTTGAAACTCTTAAGAAGGCTTTAACTACAGCCCCTATTGTTCAACCACCTGATTGGAGTTTACCCTTTGAAATAATGTGTGATGCTAGTGATTTTGCTGTAGGGGATGTCCTTGGGAAACGTATTGATAAAAAGTTAAACATTATCCATTATGCTAGTAAGACTTTAGACGCTGCTCAAAGGAATTATGCCACTACTGAAAAGGAATTTCTAGCTGTTGTTTTTGCTTGTGATAAGTTTAGGCCCTATATTGTGGGCTCAAAAGTAACCATTCATACTGATCATGCTGCTATTAAATATCTTATGACAAAGAAGGACGCTAAGCCTAGGCTTATTAGATGGGTACTGCTTTTACAAGAGTTTGATCTACACATAGTAGATAGGAAGGGTGCTGAAAATCCTGTAGCTGATAATTTATCTCGTTTGGAAAACATCTCTTTTGATCCTATGCCTGTTAATGATAGTTTCCCAAATGAATAGTTAGCCGCAGTAGGGGTGAGCTCTCGAGGAAGCCCTTGGTATGCTGATTATGCTAACTTTATTGTCTCCAAGTATTTGCCTCCAACTTTTACAACTCAGCAAAGAAGAAAGTTCTTTTATGATGCATTATTTTTGGGATGACCCACACTTATACAAAGAAGGAGTTGATGGTATTATGCGAAGATGTGTTCCAGAATATGAGCAAAAAGAGATATTGCATAAATGTCATGGTAGCGCTTATGGAGGACATCATGCAGGAGATAGAACTGCACAAAAGGTACTACAATCAGGTTTCTACTGGCCTACCCTTTTTAAGGATGCAAGAAAATTTTTTTATCTTGTGATGAATGTCAGCATGTTGGTAATATTTCTAGACGCAATGAAATGCCTATGAACTACTCTCTAGTTATTGAACCTTTTGATTGTTGGGGATTTGACTTTATAGGTCCTTTCCCTCCTTCGAAGGGTTACACTCATATTCTTGTTGCGGTTGATTATGTTACTAAGTGGGTAGAAGCCATTCTTACGAAAAGTGCTGACGGGGAAACCTCTCTAAAAATGCTTAAGGACATTATCTTTCCTAGGTTTGGAGTGCGTAGGTATCTCATGACTGATGGGGGTTCTCATTTCATTCATGGGGTTTTAGGAAGACCCTCGCTAAATATGATGTTAATCATAGAATTGCTTCAGCTTATCACCCCCAAACTAGCGGGAAAGTAGAGTTATCAAATAGAGAAATTAAATCTATCTTGCAAAAGAATGTTAATAGGTCTAGAAAAAACTAGGCTGAGAAGTTGAATGATGCTTTATGGGCTTATAGAACTGCTTATAAAAATCCTATGGGAATGTCTCCTTATAAAATGGTTTATGGGAAAGCTTGCCACTTACCCTTAGAGTTAGAACACAAAGCTTACTGGGCAGTGAAAGAACTAAATAGAGATTGTATGCTCGCTGGTGAGAAAAGATTATTTGACTTAAGTTCTTTAGATGAATGGAGGAGTGAAGCCTATGAGAATGCTAGGCTCTTTAAGGAAAAAGTTAAAAGATGGCATGACAAGCGAATACTTAAGAGAGAATTTCATGTTGGTGAGAAAGTTCTATTGTATAGGTCTCGTCTCAGATTTTTTGCAGGTAAACTACTATCAAAATGGGAAGGACCTTTCATCATTGAAGAAGTATACCGTTCAGGAGCAATAAAATTTTCTTCTCTAAAAGATAATACTACACAAGTAGTGAATGGACAGCGACTCAAACACTATATTGCTGGAGATTCTTACAATGAAGATGTTGATGCCTTTCAAGTTATAACTCCAGAGAAATTCATTCAGGACCAAATTCAGAGACCTACAGAGTCCGTTTCCAACTAGGTAACAGTTCTGGTAAGAAAAGTTCCGCGAAAATACAATCCAACTATATTTTTGCAGTTTTCAGTCAATAAGGAAAGCTATGAAGCGAAAAAGGGACGGAAACGGAGCCAGGGTGGCCCACACCACCCCATGGCGCGGGCCCACCCCTGGCCACGCCACCAGGTGGTGAGGCCGCCCAAGTCTCCGCCTCTGACTCGTTTTCTCCCAGTACCTTCCTTTTGAGGAGAAACTTCATAATATATAACCCCCGGATCTTTCGAGGTTAGTATATCATGTTTTCTTCATGCTTTTGTTTCGATCTGTTTCTGCCAGGTAGAATCCCATATTTGGAGCCACAATGTCTTCTTCTAGATCATCCAAGGGAGATTCCTTAGAAGATATCATCAACCCATACATGAGAGAATTGAAGATTCATCCCAAGGAGTTGTTGCTCGAAGGTGGAGAGGTCCGGATTAAAGTGGTTCAAGGCCCTAAAGGTGAAGGAAGTCTAGAGGACATGATGGAAGCACTGGAGCATGAAGTCTTTAGGTACAGGAAGATGGCGGAGCGCGAAGTGGATATCATCCATAAGATTTGTTCCGAACTCATCACCGAGCACCAGAAGGAGACTGCTGAACTCAAAGACGAAGTCCTCTGATTCCGCCAAACAACCAACGAACTGTAAGCACAGTTCTATGACGTTCAAAATCAAAACTGTGAGTATGAGGCTAGATTTAAACGCATAAGTGCTGCTGCAAGTTTCAGGATGTTGGAAACCATGATGTCCTTTGTTGATGGGAAGCCTTTACCCTGGAAGACGGACGAAGATGAGAGGATACCACCACCACCGAAGGAGTAATTCATCATCAGGTTTGGCATCCCCTTGGTTTGTTCCAAGCTTGGGGGAGTGCCGCGGTATCATATCACTATCTTCTATCTTTTTACCTTATTAGTAGAGTCATATCATGAATAGAGGAGTTATTTTGTAGTATGGTTTGCATTATGGAAGTGTCCCCTCTCTCGTTAGATTTGTATTCCTTGGTGTGAGTTTCCGCTATGGAATATTAATGAGAAGTTCTATCATTCACTCTTTTAGATAGCTTTTATTAGTTTTCAATTCGTGGTTATATGATTGATCTTGTTGTTAGTATTGGTATCACTTTGGGATCATTGAGTTAATTAAGTTGATTTTTGCAACCCTGACTCGGTTAGTAGCAATACCTTTTTGAGAGTTGAATGAAAAAGATAGAAGTACTCTAGAGAAAAATAATTTCATCATCTTTCTTTCTTGATTTGCTCATAAGTCTAGTATTCTCTAGTTAAGATCTTTTGTTCTTCCAAGGAAGATTGCATGTTTGTCTTTATCACTTGTATGTTTGTTTCCCTCAACTCTTGTACTTGCTACCTAGCCTTGCTAGCCAAAAACCTATACTGAGAGGGTATTCTTCTCGTGCATCCACCTCCTTTAAACCAAAACATTTGCCATTTGTGTCCACCATACCTACCTAGTAGCATTATTGCTATTCCAAGTAAATTCTTGTTTTGTCTACCTCCCAAATTAAACTTGTTATGTGAAAATTAGTGATTTAAGCTCTCACGAACTTGATGGCACACTTTAATTTCTTGCATTTAATAAACTTGAACCATTGGGTCCTTCTTTTTTGCGTATATGCTTGCGCTTTATGGGTTGAAGTTAGCCAAACCATGTATCATGGGGACTTCTTTCAACACTTCATTTGGTACTTGTACCTAGTTGATATCATGTTCTTTTGCTTATGGATCCCGGCGGTGTGAAATAAAAGTGGAACTTGTAGGATCATGGAGTTTATATGTGTGTTAGAGAAACGCCTGGGCCTCTAGCCTAAGCCATGCCTAATCATGGTGGAAACTTGCAGCATAACTATAGTGAGCATTCTATGAAGCATCCTCAATAAAAACCTATTGAAATAGCAAATAAAAAGATCGCTGAGATGCTCACTGTCTGCTTGCCTTGTCATTTTGATTATGGGAGAGCTCCTGTGTCATGTGCAAGGGGTACCCCGTTGGCGGTTCTCAATGATACGCATGTATTTACAATGACAAGAGCTTGCTCGTGACTGAAGTTGAGTAGCATGAGGATCGGTACTCATAAGTAAGGGGCATGAGATTTCAACTTATAACTTGTCAAGCATATCCTCTTAGTTGTGTCACTTTAACCTTAATCACCTAAAGATGCCTATGATAGGGGTAATGAGAGCTGAAAGCTAGTAAGTATCATAATTTTTGGGAGCTCTTTATGAGACTTGCAATCCCTGCTTCCCTCTGCGAAGGGCCTTTCTTTTACATTGTAGTTGAGTCAGTAAACCTACTCCCTTCTATCTCAGCAAGTATTTTGAGTTGTTGTGTTTCATTCATTCATATAATGATTTATTCAATCATGTATTATGTTCCTTGCTTTGCACATTGCTCTTATCTTGACGTTTACTACTTTGAAAGCTATCATTGAAAAAGCCATCTATTTGTGAACTCCAGCAATTTATCAACTATTCTTCGACCAAGAGCTAAGTTTGCCATTACCAATTATGATTCACTTTATGTATCTTTATTGTGTTGCCTTTACTCATTACAAGATGAGTTATATAATAGTGAGTTGTCTTCTATTATGATCTATGTATTTGATGAATGTGATGCTTCTTGTCCGTATTATTTTATCGACTCTTCACTCCATAAACCCGAGGTCATGTTTATTCAGCTCAGTTTCGCTTGGGGACAAGCGAAGTCTAAGCTTGGGGGGAGTTGATACGTCCATTTTGCATCACTATTCTATGTCTTAATTCACTATTATTCATTGATATATTTCGTATTGAGAGGTGATACTTATGTTATTTCATCTATTTTTGCATGGTTGATAACTTTTGGAGCATGGACCGCTGCAGTCAGGATTCTGATGGAAAAAGTGCTGTTTGGAGGCAAAATTCGCGAAGATCAGAAAACCCGGGAAAATATACGGAAAATCCTATATTTCTAGAAGACTCAAGATGCCAGAATATGGAGTGGAGGTGGGCCATAGGGGGCCCACACCACCCCATGGCATGGGCAGGCCTAGGCCGCGCTTGGGAGTGGTGTGGCCGCCCTGGCCCACTCCAGCCTCTCCCCTCTGGCGTATATCAACCTCCCGAAACCCTAAGACTGGGGGAGCGAGCACAGAAAGATTTCGCTGCCTCTGCGGGGCGGAAAACACCGAGAGAGAGAGATCGTCGCCATCAACACCATCATCAAGATGGACTTCATCGGGATCATCATCATCATCACCACCATCATCACCATCTCCATATTGCTGTAACAATTGCGTTGAATCTTGCATAGTTCATAGGGGAAACTTTCCCGGTGTTGATTACTCATTGTAGTTGATGCTATTGAGTGAACCATTGAATTATTGTTTATGTTCAGATTGTTATACATCATTATTCCATCTCTGATCATGATCCATATGATGTCTTGTGAGTAGTTCGTTTTGTTTTTGAGGTCATGGGAGAAGTCTTGTTGTTAGTAGTCGAGTTGTGTTGAGAAAGATTCAATAGATTGTTATTTAAGTTGTGGTGTACTTCTTCTAGTGGTGTCATGTGAACGTCGACTACATGACACTTCACCTATATGGGCCTAGGGGAATGCATTGTGTATTTGGCTACTAATCGTAGGGGTTGCCAGAGTGACAGAAACCTGAACCCCCGTTAGGAAACCATTGCACAAGGGACGTAAGGGTCTTAGAGTTTAAAGCTGTGGTTAGGTTTCTACCTTAATTACTTTCTTGTACTTACGGATGTTTGCAAGGGGTATAATCACAAGTATGTATTAGTCTTGGATGGGGCGGTACATTAGCACAGGTTCAGCCACACAACACTTAGCAAGCTAGAGAAGATTAATCAGCTATATGAAGCGAAAGCACTTGAGAGTCTTCCCATGTGTCCTCGAGAACGTTTAGTCATCTTAACTAATACAACCGGCTTGTCCTTTGCTGCATAAAGGATTAGGCCACTTGCTGCATTTATTCCTACTGTCTTTTGTTTACTCATACTTTGTTTACTTGCTTTATCGAAAACCCCTAAAAATCCATTTGCTAAGTATTTGCAGAGAATCCCTGATCCATACCACTAGCCAGCACCTTCTGCTCCTCGTTGGGTTCGACACTCTTACTTATCGAAAATACTGCTATACACCCCCTATACTTGTGGGTCATCAACTACTCATAGGGACTTGTAAGAGTCCTAAACATGCATCAAAACTATATCTCTAAGCATCAAACAAGCTTACAATCTCTCATTAACTGTCACCCAAAGTAGCAAAATACTCAATATATAATCCACTAAACACAAATCTACTTGGAAAAGGGGAGGAGTCACATACCGGAGAACAAATGCTCCAAATTTCAGCAACAAAGATGAGCTGAGCAAGGAAATCGAAAAAATCAAGAGCAAGCACAGCAAGAACGCGATTTTGAGCAATGAACTGGAGCTTACTCGGGAGAGAGAAGAAAGTGGCAGGTGAGAGAGTGAGTGGAGGGCCAGGGGTGGCCCACACCATGGCGCCACCTAGGGTAGGCCGCGCCACCAGGTGGTGTGCCTGCCTGGTGGGTCCCCCTGGTACCTTCCAGGCACTCCTCTTCCCCTTTTTTCACGTAAAAATTTAATATGAATTTTCTGGAATTTTTCGAGACACTTTATTTTTGGGCCATTTTCAGGCATAAATGAATGATTTTCTGACAGATAGATTTTTTTGAAATTGATGCAATGACAAAACAAAGCTAGAACTACAGAAGTTCTAAGACACTCTAACATGCAAGCAACTAACAACAAAGAAAACTAAACGAAAACAAAAACTGAAATGGATAGAATAAAAGTAAACTGAGATAATCATGGTGAAAAGATTGTTATGTTCAATGAATTCCTTTTGTTAACAAGGTTGATTAGGTCTTGTTACCAAAACAATTCCATATGAGGCAAAACTTTGTATTCCACTAATGATTATGTTACCTCAACCTTGATAGCAATGGTCCCAATCATAATAGTTTCAAATTTTTCTCTTGGTATGGGACAATATATTTCTCCAACTCGAATGCCCTCAATATGTTAAATTGAATTCAAACCATAAGTCCTTTCAATCTTCTTGGGGAAATAGACAGTATGTTCCTTGTCATTAACATTAAAGGTCACCTTTCCTTGATTACAATTAATAACAACTCCTACAGTATTAAGAAAAGGTCTCCCAAGAATAATAGACATATTATCATCTTCAGGCATTTCAAGCACAACAAAATCAGTTAATATCAAGCAATTATGAGCCACTTGAACAGGTACATCCTCACATATACCAACAGGAATAGTGGTAGATTTATCAGCCATTTGCAAAGATATATCAGTTGGTATTAATTTTTCTAGTTGAAGCCTCTTATAGAGAGAGAAAGGCATAACACTAACTCCAGCTCCCAAATCACACAAAGCAGTTCTAACATAACTGTTCTTAATAGAGCAAGGGATAGTTGGAATCCCTGGGTCTCCAAGTTTCTTTAGAACCATACCATTAAAGGAATAATTAGCAAGCAAGGTAGAAATTTCTTCATTAGGGATCTTCCTTTTATTCGAGACAATATCCTTCATATACTTTGAGTAAGGAGGCAATTTAATAGCATCATTCAAAGTAATTTGCAAGAATAAAGGTTTCATCCACTCACAAAACTTATTACAATGTTCATCTTCCTTTGACTTGTGTTTCTTATCAGGGAAAGGCATAGGTTTTTGGACCCAAGGTTCTCTTTCACTACCATGTTTCTTAGCAATAAAATCTTCTTTAGTGTATTTAGTATTCTTAGTGTGCTTTTCAGGTTCTTCTTCAACTTTTCTTCATTAGGAACATCATTTTCTTCATTACCACTTTCAGTTTCATCATCAGAGATAGATATACTATTAGGATCTATAGCAGGTTCAGAGGGTTCTACAATAGTTTTATGTTTCTTTTTCCTTTTCTTACGAGTAGAGCCACTATTTTCAGCTTGTTGAGAATCCTGCTCAATTCTTTTGGGATGCCCCTCAGGATATAGAGGATCCTGGGTAGCAGCACCACTTCTAGTTTTAATTTCATAAGCATGTTTTTCTTTAGCAGCGTTAACTAGCAAGTCTTTTTGTACTTTAATGAGTTGATCTATTTGAGTTTGAACCATTTGAAAGTGTTTAACAATCATTTTAACATCATTAGAGGTTCTTTCCACAATATCTTTCAACTCAACAATAGCTCTAGTGTTTTCCATTAGATGATTTTGCACCCTTTTATTAAAATTATCTTGCTTAACAATAAAGATATCGAATTCTTCTAAGCATTGACCAGGAGGTTTAGAGTAAGGGATATCACCTTCATCAAAGTGTTGGAGAGAGTTTACCTCAATAGTGGGTGAGTAGGGAATAGGCTTACATAATTCTTCTATAGGAGATAAATTCTTGACATCTGCAGCTTTAATTCCCTTCTCCTTAAGACATTTCTTAGCTTCCTTCATCACTTCATCATTTAATTCAATAACTCGCCTCTTCTTTGATGTTGGAATTGGCACCGGTATAGTAGATTCAGGTATAATTACTTCAGGTATAGCTGGTTTAAGAGGATTCCAATCCTCATAGTTCTTGCTTATTTTAGCCATTAATTCCTCAGCTTCCTTAGGAGTCCTATTCCTAAAAACACAATCAGCACAACTATCTAGGTATGTCCTAGATTCTTCAGTTAGTCCATTATAATATATATCAAGAAGCTCATTCTTAGGTAATGGACTTCCAGACTGTGCATGAATCAAAGCACAAAACCTTGCCCAAGATTCGGGCAATATCTCTTTTCTCCCTGTTTAAAATCAAAAAGTTCCTGCAAAATAGCATGTCTAGCACTAGGAGGAAAATATTTCTGCAGGAAAGTACTAATCAAACAATTAGGGCTATCAATAGATCTAGGAGGTAAATTACTAAACCAAGTTTTAGCTTCTCCTTTCAGTGAAAAGGGGAAAATCTTAGTAACAAAGTAAGTACGCATCTTAATATCATCAGAAAACAAGCCACTCATGGTAGAAAGTTCATTCATATGTGCTATCGCACTTTCATTCTTAGTCCAACAAAAAGGTTCTTTCTCAACAATAGCTAGGTAAGATAGATCAAGAGAGAAATCATAATCTTTATCTTTAATATTTATGGGAGAAGCATCAAACTTAGCAATAGGAGACAATTTGGGTCTAATAGTACGCCTCTCAAGGAGACTCTTAGCAGCGCTGCTATCATGGGTGTTTTTACATTCTTTAATAAATTCATCGGTCATCTCAACATAACCATCTTCAATATCATAACTCTCACTAGACTCAGGTGAAGTAACAGGTGTAGTAGTGTCTTCATTAGGAGTTTCAGTATTTCCAGCTATAGTTCTAGCAATCGTAGCATCTAGGAAAGGACCTAATGAACCACTCTTATCAAGCATAGTAGAAGCAACATCATATGTATCAGAAGTTTTAGATTCAGCAGTAGTAGCAGTGTGTGTAGCATGTGTATGTGGTGGTGTAACGAGCTTACTCATAACAGATGGTGAATCAAGAGCAACAGAGGTGTTCAGAACAATACCTCTTCTTGTAGTGGATGGTAAAATAGGAACCTTGCCATCACGAGACTTACCCATGATGGATGAATAACAGCGAACAATAGAGAATCCAAGTGAACTTGATAAATAAAGCTATGCTCCCTGGAAATGGCACCAGAAAATAGTCTTGATGACCCACAAGTATAGGGGGTGTATCGCAGTATTTTCGAGGGAAGTGAAACCCAATTTATTGATTCGATACAAGGGGAGCCAAAGAATATTTATAAGCCTTAACAACTGAGTTGTCAATTCAGCTGCACCTGGAAACAATCTTGCTCACAGTAGTTTATCAGTAGCAATAGTTTTGTAGTAGGAATAATAAAGTAACAGCAGTAGTAAAGTAAAGACAGTAATAACAATAGCAGTAAACAGTAGGATTCGAGTGCGGTAGGCATAGGGATGGATGGACGGGCGTTGCATGGACAAGACAATTCACGTGGCACTCAGAACATAGGGAAATTGCAGATAAATAAGATAAAGCATCCAAGTACTAGATAATCCTAGGCATGTGTCCCATATATAGTCATACATGCTCACAATGAGAACTTGCACAACATCTTTTGTCCTGCCAGCCCGTTTGCAGCGGGGCCTCAAGGGAAATACTAACAATTAAGGTGCTCATTTTAATAGAGCACCGGAGCAAAGCATTAACACTCCGTGAACACATGTGATCCTCACATCAAAGCCATTCCCTCTGGTTATCCCGATTTCTGTCACTTCGGGGCCATTGGTTCCGGACAACAACGTGTGTATACAACTTGTAGGTAAGACCAAAAACAATACTATCATAATGAATCAATAACATGTTCAGATCTGAAATCATGGCACTCGGGCCCTAGTGACAAGCATTAAGCATAACAAGTCGCAAAAAAGTCATAAAGCACTAATAGAAGATACTAGGCACCATGCCCTAACAATCTGATGCCATTACATGAACGATCTCATCCAATCCCTACCATCCCCATAGCCTACAGCGGGGGATTACTCACTCATAGATGGGGGAAACATGGATGGTCGATGGAGAAGCGATGGTGATGATGATGGCGATGATATCCTCCAATTCCCCGTCCCGGCAGGGTGCCAGAACGGAGTTTCTGGTGCTGTTTTGTGGAATCTAGTGGTGGCGGCGGAGCGGAACTCCTTTTGGAAAAACGTCGACCCCTAGAGTTTTTAGGTCAGAAGGCTTCTTATAGGCGAAGAGGGAGACCGAGGGGGTGTCTAGGTCGGCCAGACCACCCCCTGGTGCAGCCTGGGCTAGCCCGCACGACCAGGTGGTGTGGCCTGGGCCCAGCCCTCCTCCGTCTCGTATTCTGGCTCCGGGAGTCTCCTGGTGAAATAGGATTTTTGGCATGTTTTCCGGGATTTTTCCTGATAGTTGATTTTCTGCACAAAAAGTAGACACCAAGGCAATCTGCTGAAAACAGCGTCAGTCCGTGTTAGTTGCATCCAAATCACACAAGTTTAGAGGAGAAACAATAGCAAAAGTGTTTGGGAAAATATATACATTTTGGACGTATCAGCTCTGCTGGTAGATCGTTGATCGTTCTTCCGCGATCTCGCGTGCTTCATCGAGGAGGTCGATGAAGTCTTCGAGTGTGGCCATAGATTTGGCCTCGCTGTACGCGACGACCCTTGGGGCATTGTAGTGTACTTCTGAAGGTAGTACTGCCTTGGCACCATGTACCATGAAGTATGGGGTGTAGCCTGTGGCACTATTTGTAGTTATGCGTAGGATCCATAGTACAGATGGCAGCTCATCAGTCTAACACCCAGCTGTTTTCTCAAGTGGTGGGGAGTCTTTTCTTGATGCCACTGCAGATGAGGCTGTTGGCCTTCTCGACTTGACCGTTGGTCTAGGGATGTGCTACCGAAGTGTAGCTGATGTTGATTCCCAGGTTTTCGCATAATTCCTGGAACTCATTCGAGGTGAAGTTTGTCCCATTGTCGGTTATGATGTTGTGTGGCACCCTGAACCTGAGGACGATGGACTCAATGAACTTGAAGTGTGTGGCGCCTGTCTGGTTCATCACCGGCATGGCCTCGATCCACTTGGTGAACTTGTCGACTGTGACGAGGAGGAAGACATATCCTCTAGGTGATGATTTTTGTAGCTTGCCGACCATGTCGAGTCCCCATTGCACGAAGGGCCAATCCATAGGTATTGGACTGATTTATGCGCCTGGTGTGAGCACCTTATCCACGAATCTTTGGCAAGCATTGTACTTTTGGACGATGTCCTTAGCATCGTGCATCGCCGTTGGCCAGTAGAAATCGTATAGCCTTGGTAATGAGGGTGCGACTCGTGACGTGATGACTGCGGGTGCCTTCATGTATCTCGAGGAGGATGGCTCTCCTGTCGCCATTGGAGATGCATCACTAAAGGATTCCTGTAATGCTACGTTTGTATAGGTCACCGTTGATAATGGTGAAGGCTTTGGAGCGCCGCGGTATGTGTCGCACATCTGTCGGGTCGTCTGGCAGCCTATTGGTGAGTAGGTATGTGATGTATGACTGTGTCCAGGATGGCTCGATGAGCATGACCTCCATGGGGCCTTTTGGTTCATGTCCATGTTCCGTATTGTTGGGACCTTCGAGTTCTTCCGGTGGCGCAGACACCGAGTCCTTTGATATGCTGGATGGTCCTTCAGGAGCCTTTGGCTTCATGGAGCGCTTGCATATCTGCTCTAGCAATACAACAGGTGGCATCAGAGTGCAAGTGGAACCTATGTTGGCGAGGGTGTCAGCCTCCTCATTGCTTTCGCGGCCTACGTGCCACAATTTGCATCCATCAAAGTCTCCTTCAAGTGCATCATAGAGGTTGCGGTAGGCGATCATGTTACCGCTCAAAGCATCACACTGGTTCGTGGTTTGGTCCACCAAGAGCTTGGAGTCACCATAGATGACAAGTCGCGTTACGCCGCAGGCTTTTGCCATCCGCATCCCGTGGAGAAGGGCCTCACATTTTGCCTCATTGTTGGAGGCGCGGAAATGCATTTGCAGGACATATCTCATCTTATCGCCCTGTTGAAATGGATCGTATGGGCACCTAGAGGGCGGAGGTGAATAGGTGCTACTTCAAATTTTAATACTTGTTCAATTTTAGGCTTGACACAAAAGGTAAATTCTATAGATATGCGACTATGTAGAATTTCCATATATGCCAACCTAACTACCAGCGAGTAAAGGCAAGTAAGAGTGAGAAACGACGAAACCGTAGTGGAGCACGTGGAGACACATGATTTGTTTTACCGTAGTTCCTTCCTTGTTAGGGGAAGTACATCTGCGTTGGAGGGGTGGGCGGTACTAAGACCACCACGCCACAATAGGCCTCACCCTATTCTCCGATGGATCTTGCCACCAAAGTCCTGATCCACCTTTCCACTATTGGAACCCTTCGAGGCGGGAACCGACACCTTTACACAACTAGCAGGGCACAATTCCACAACCGAATTGGAGGCTCCTGTAATGACAACAAGCTGCCATAAGAACAATTGTTATCAATAACGAAACACAAAATCTAGATATCACTAAGAATACTAGATCGGGGATTCTCCAAGTGAATGGAGAGGAATTGAAGCACTTGAGTCGTGATGACGATGAGTGATGTCTCCTCCTTCAATTCCCCCAAAGATCGAATCCTTCGGGTGGTTGAAGTGGGAGATTTCGGGAGAGAGCTTTTGTAACAGGTCTGAACTTTTTTGAATGAATCAAGAGTTTCGACAGGAGGGGTGGATGGGGCTTTTATACCCCTTGTCCAGACAGAGCCGTTGGAGCATTCTAGGGCTAGATTATCTGGCCTAGGTAATACTCCGCCCCAGATTCAGATTATCCGGGGGAAAATCCGCCCCCGAACAGAAGCTCGCGCCGGGCGGTCCTTGGCATCTTCTCCTGGGGCCAGATTATCCGGCCCTAGAGGAAGGCCAGATTTTCTGGCTAGGGGAAACAATCCACCCTAGCCACGGATTTTCCGGGGAAAAACCGCCCCCAGACAGACACACGCGCAGAACTTCCCTTGGCCACTTCCTCTAGGGGCTGGATTATCCGGCCCAAGAGTGGGCCGGATTATTCGGCTGGGGGAAAAAATCCTCCCCAACTTTAGATTGTCTGGGAGATAATCCGCCCACAGACAGAAGCTCACACGCGGCCAACCCTGGCCAAGATGGTTAGGCCGGATTATCTGGCCCATGATAGGGGCGGATAATCCGGCCCCCAAACACCAATTTCTCTTCCCTGCAACACTTAACACACATGAGAAACTCCATGGTATTGTTATCTAATACGCAAAACATAAGAGATCATGAAATATTCTTTCAATCCCCCCTTTTTGGTGTTAGATGACAATACTAGGATTTGCAAGATAGCCCAAATAATAACATCATTTAACGAATGAAAAAGACTCCCCCTCAATGTGTGCATAATTTTTTTGCATTTAAATACAAATGCACACAAGTAGGTAGAAGTCTATTTCATTAGAAAATAAACAACATAATCATACCACCGTGAGAGAGAGAGGCGTCCTCAATATAGTATAAGAATACCCAATGTGATAACCATTATGAACGCCTTCCTCGAGATAGATATTCGATATAGCCAATATGATAGATGAATCCATAAGAATAATCCACGAGATAAATCCATAGCCACACATAAACATAGTCTCATAGAAAGAAAAACACAAATAAAAGTTCATGCTAAATGGGCACAACCGAGATAAAGACCGAAACGATAAAGTGCAAGAGCTTGTGCCTGACCCATGCAAATTGAAAAGGATACATATTGCGGTGACCCAGCATACCACTGCATGATGTAGTACACTATAGTTGTTGACATAACACCAATGAAACACCGTTCACTAGTATTACATCCCTCAGAGTGGTACAACAGAAACATACCAGGTCCAAGACATGACTATAGATTACAACTCGACTCTTTACAAAAGAACCCGAGAACACTCTAGGTTAAAGAGGACAAAAATAACTTCTTACAAAGAAGAACTAGAAATAACAACTCCCAACTATCTGGCTAAAAGAACTAATATCTAAACCACAAGGCTTGCAATTGCTACTAGTGCAATGCTCTAAAGAAGTTGGTTTTCTGGCTAGAGAATCTACTCTTATCTAAACAGAGATTTCGTCTTCACTTCGGTTGATGAATATGTTGACTTCATTGACTTTATTGAAGATCTTGAGCTATCGATGATGGTTTCTTGAGCAGAAATTGATGTTGACATCGTCTTGAACGGCTTAGAACCTAGCAAGGGTTAAGAAGGTACGGTTGAGTACGAGCGTACTCAGAAAGTTCACTAAAAAGGAGTGTATGATGCAATATCTCTACAGCCATAGACCATAGGTCATAGGAAATGCAGGTTTTCGTAAACATTTCTTCAAAGGTTGCTTTTATTCTGAAAACTATGTTCAACAGCCTTCACAGGTTGACCAGAACCTTCATGGGGTTCCTTTCCTACCGCGTTCGTAGCTCCTTCCTGGAACAGGGAGTAACATGTCACAATTCTTACACTCTACAGAGGTGCGTTACTTTACCCATGAGAGATCAACTCCTTGTTGCACAACCGTTCCTGTCCACAATTCCTTGATGTGGGGCCCAGTAGGTGATCCAAGCTAATCACTGCCCCCTCCACGATCCCATATGTCTGCACGATCCTTCGGGGCTGACTACACCTCCATTAAGCTCCCTTTCAAGCAAGATACAACCCTGATGAGTTCCTGAAGACTCTATGAGCCGGTTATGCCCATGGCAAGCTCCATAAAGGTCCGACTATACCTCCGGCAGCCGCTCATATATAATCTAGATACCAAAATCGTGGGGCCTAAGGGTGCCCACCCATATGCTGGATCCACAAAAGGAATCCCAATGTCACGATAAGGTCACCTTGCCTCCGTATGAAAGGAAGAAGATACAGTTGACTTCTCCGTCCCATTCCAAATCTCATGGTTAACGCGTAATATACGACACTAGAATTACTGGTGACATTGGTTGTTAACTCCTAGATATTATGTTCCTTTACCACTAGAATGGTATCAATAGATTATTACCATCTGGTAAATAATCCATAACCATATTATTACGAAGATAGTGTTTTTTCTGACCTTTTTGAAATGCAGGTGATGACAAGCATTTGATAGAAAATAATCAAAGGACATGAGCAAGTTGTAAACTTGCCTTTTTTGATTGCAAGATTATGCACTTACAGTCTTCAAGACAATAGAATATCCAAATTCTGTAAATAGCATCATTGGTCTGGTAAGGACTAATGTTTAAATAAGCAAGATGCAACAATGCATAACTAATGTAATGCAATTTGATAAACGCGAATCCCCGGACTAATCGTATTTGATATAGTGTTTGGAAACTGGAAATGGTTCATTAGAACGTGTTTCACTTTTATATCAGCTTCACACATGTGCTTCTTGTTAAGGCTTATGAGTGAGTGAGACAATATGTAAATACAATAAGTAGTATGCAATACTAAAGTACTTAAATGGATAATGGTATATAAAAGATTTCTTAAGCAAGATTAAGAATCAATTAGAGCTTTCAAAGAAGTGTTCAAGGATCACTTTTAATGTTTCTTAAAAGCATAACCTTTGAGGAAAACATTACTACATTAAACAATCATAGGATAAGTGGTGGAGATTTAATGTTTTGAATAAGGTATCACATTGTAGATGGTTTACTTCTTAACATTCCACAAAGTTAGAATTTAAGTATTATTACTTGAATGAGGTGGTGTTTTATTATAGTTATAAGTGAATAGACTTACTTAAAAACTTGGTTTAAACCATTGAGTAGCTTTCCCAACTTGTAAAAGAATTAGTAGTTAATCTCTTTATGTTTTTATAGATGCATAATATCTTTCTTGATAAATAATATACTACTTTAATGATTTTATAATGGACAAAATTAGAATACACTTAATTTTAATTCATCGAACATTAATTGAACTTGTTACTACATTTTTAAACTTTAAACAAATAATGCTAAAGGCAATGGTAGATATTTATATTTTTTAAGGAATTAGAAGAAAAGAAAGAGGTTTAAACAAGATTTATTAGACCTTTACCTTTTATTTGAATTCAATTATGAAGGAGGATATTTTTAATGTGTAGAATTTATTTTTGTGATCATTTTGGTATATTATATGTATTTTTGTGATTTTTAAATAATAAGATATGGTTTTTATAAGTTAATCACTTTATAAAAATAATAAATATTTATTTAGGTAATACAAAAATAAATGAAACAAGTTCGTAACTATAGATTTTATTTTTCTCAAAATTTTGGTATATTATTTATATTTTCTTATTTACCAATATTAAAATATGAATTTTCAAAATATTATTTCTTATAAAATCTTTGTTAAACAATAATTATTTAAATAGTTAACACAATAATGTTTGTTAATAAAGTTAAATTATAGATTTTATTTTTCTAAGCATTTTGATATATAATATACATTTTTCTGAATTATCAAACAAAAGTTATTCAATTTATAAGGTTTAATCATTTTATTTAATTCCTGAAATTTATTTATAATTGAATTTATAATATTTAACCTATTTCCTAAATAGGAATTACATTTTATACCGATACACACCCTTGCCACAGCCACTGACCAGTGGGGTTAGGGCCACGTCGGTTGCCACGTGAGCAAGATTGGGTCAAACCTGCTGACTAGGCTAAGGGTGACGTCATCATGACATCGAGGTGACGTCAGTGATGGCTGAAGCTCCCAGGCCGGGCAAGGACTCGTAG
The DNA here is from genome assembly GCA_916181665.1 of Avena sativa. Taxonomy (NCBI): domain Eukaryota; kingdom Viridiplantae; phylum Streptophyta; class Magnoliopsida; order Poales; family Poaceae; genus Avena; species Avena sativa. Next base: position 580,931,263 of record OV702287.1, read on the forward strand.
ATCTGGAGCTCACGGGGAAAAACAAAAGGCACTATGCGGTAGAGTAGTCCAAAGTGAACCTAATAGTGGTGGCGCTGTCCACTTTTGGTCACCGGAGCTACTCCGGTGACCACTTACTACGGCGGCCGATGGTGAACGACGACGCTACGGCGATATGGAGCTCGTGAGAGTGATTGGAGAGGTTCCAGAGGATGGCAGACTCACCCTGATGATGTTGGAGAGGTCGAGGAGGCGTGAGGTGGTCAGACAACGACGAATCGACGGTGATGGCCACGACAACCGACGTAAGGGAACGCTCGATTCCTCCCGATTCACGGCACGCCAGCACCTGTGCTTGGTCCTAGTCGAACAAGGCCATGACGGCGCTTCCAGCGGTGGCTTCAGCGAGGCGAGGGGTGGTCGTACATGGCCGGAACGATGACCACCGACGAGCTAGGATTTCGGGTGAGGAAGAGAGATAGTGGTAGAGAGCGAGAGAGAGGATAATATCGGTATGAGAAGATAGAGGAGGATGCGGCGGTCTTATCGACACCTCTCAGGGGCGGCGGCGAGCATCACGGCGGTCGAATTTTGCTGACGCCAGCGAACAGCATCGAGCACCACCACGCACGTGTCTGTGTGCATGACGATGACGATGATGGTCGTTTTTGCAGAAAACCCCCTAAGTTCCTTGGGATCTAACGCACAGTCCACATTGCTGTCCCACCTGTCAGTGAGAGATATGTGCTCTGGCTAAGTGTGCGGTTTTTACTGTTTGCTGCTCGCGGGCGTGGAATAGGACTGTGACGATTTGGGCCGTGGGCCGATACTGTAGCACTATGCCCTTTTTTCTTTATTCAGTTTCTATTTTCTGTTTTCTTTTCTATTTATAAATTTACTTCAAACTTGATTTCTACACGGTTTTAAATTCTTAGAGTTCTGGTGTAATAATCCAAATGGTTCAAAGATTCATTATACTAAAAGTTCTATTCATTTTTCTTTGTCTTTTCGAAATTCATGAGTGTATGAAAGGTTCTTTTATTAGAGAACTATTAATAGGAATTAGGGTTCTAGGGATTTATTCCTTATTTAGAAAATCTTATATAAAAAAAGGACTTTGTTAACACCATGATACTTATTATGATAAGTATTTAAGATGGTGGGTGATATGTTTATAATTATATTCACTCTTAGGCTCATTAATACATACACAATATATTGCATTAAACCTTGTGGTTTGTGATATGGTGATTTGAATTTCATGGTCCTCTATATTTGATGATTTCTCCCATTTCAACCCTACTTAGTTTTTGGAATTTAGAACTACTATAAAACAAGCTTTGTTAAGTCATTATGTATGGTTATCAATCATTAATGAGGAAATGAAAATATTCATCTCCAAATAATTGCCATGGGTTTTGGAAAGGTTTAACAGACTCATATTCCATTATGAATATGGATAAGATTAAGAGCTTGGGATAGTACTTCTAAATCTATGAGTAGGTTTGATATCTTAACATAGAGTGGCTACAAAGATTACTTCTTAATGTGGCCTTGATGGTTCTTGGTCTATGTTTCTACTAAGGTTCAGGATAATAAAATAGACAAGGCTTTCATACATGATCACTCATCCGATTCTCTAATTATTTCTTGGAAGCTTTAATTGTCCAAGAGGTACTGTTCAATGGTTACCTAGGAATAGGAAATGGTTTCATTATCCATTTGATTCTAGGGTTTTGAATAATGAAGTAGACATGGGTCTTGTCATGGCTGCATGCATAGCTAGCTAAAGTTTTCTAAAGAATTCTTACCTCAAGACTTCACTAAGATTATCTTGAGATAAGGAATTCCTTTCCTAAATATACTCCATATATCTTTCTTATATTATTCACAAAGATCACATCTTCCTAAATAAGACAATCATATGACTCCACCATATCCATCATCACATGATGAGATGGTCATGCCCCTTCAACATTATTCCATCCTTACTCCTAGTATATAACTTCTCTTAGTCAACTACCATTGATACACCTATCAATGTAGCTACTGCTAACTCCATCTATTAACTTCCTTAACTTCATCTTGCAACTTCTTCCAAGGCTTACAAGATTATAGTTCTCTCTATATCACAGGTGATAACAATTCTCTAGAATAGGTATGGTACTACTCCCATAATACAAGTTTGGTCTTGTATTACCTTGGTTTAACTATTATACTTCCAACTACTCCATACAACTTATATTATATACACTAGTGGAAAATGGGCATTTTATCTGGACGGGGCAATCGGGACTAAAGCCCCAACCCTTTAGTCCCGGTTGGGTTGCAAACCGGGACAAAAGGTCCTCACGAGGCTGCGTCGACCGTGCGGGACCTTTAGGATTTTTTTTTTTCAAAATAAATTCCAATGTTTTTTTCAAATTTTCTTGAACTTTCAAATTATCAGACTCGTCAATCTCTCACATCTCTCATTTTTAACACTAACTATACTTAATCTTAGGTCAAATTACACTTATGGTCTAATTTCCTGGTTTGTCACCCATCCTAGCACTACTCCACCCCCAGGACGCTTAACTTCCTCGTTCCATCTCTCCCACCTCGCGCGAAAGACCCTTATACCTTGTTGACTAGTATATCAATCCTATTAACTTATATCAATATGTGAACCGTCTTTATCTTTTGAAATTACGAACAACTATTTAAGTAAAAAATAATAAATAAGTAATAATAATATTTTATTCTAATGAAAATAAAAAACTAATTAAATTAATATTTTATTCATTTTTTGCCATTTATTCATTTAATATGACATAAATAATACCTTCACATCTGTAAATCAAAATTGGACAAATAATATATCCATTATTATTAGAAAAATGTGAGGAATTCAATTATGACATAAAAAATTACTAAAAAATTAAGTTTTGAAATAACTTTTTTTCTTTTCAAATTTCAAGAATCTAAAAGAATCCAAAACGGCGTAAGGCAGTTGAAATTGAATAGGAAATTTTTCTGCATGTTTTGATAGGCACTACGTTTTTTTCTGACATCGTATGCAAAAGTTATGGCCATTTGAATTTTTTATGACATTTTTTTGCAAATTATGTCAAAATTCATGTTTGTTAATTTTCGTAACAACTAAATCAATTAATATAACTAAAGTTCGAAGGATTTTATTTTTGGAACGTTTTATAATTTTTAGCTTGATTTTGAAACTAGAAAAGGCGACCCCCTGCCCCGGGGGGGGGGGGGGGGGTGGAGAGCCGTTCTCCTGTCGCGGCAGGATTTGTGCCTGTTATCCTGCTGCGGCAGAACTTGAGAATTTTTTTCCCGTTTCTTTAGTCCCGGTTGGTAATACGAACGGGGACTAAAGGTCACCCCTTTAGTCCCGGTTGGTGATGGGGTCAGCAACGGCCGCAGCCTACCGCAACTCCTTTAGTCCCGGTTGGTGTATCCAACTGGGACTAAAGCTCCCGTTCGACCCGGGACTAAAGGTTGTTCCGTTGGAACCGGGACTAATGTGAGCATTAGTCCCGGGTCCAACCACAACCGGGACTAATGCTCCAAACTGGGGTGGATGAAAGGCTCTTTTTCTACTAGTGATACTTCATTATACTCTAGCTTGACTTCTCATAATCAAGATAGATGATTTAGCTTACTAGGGCTTTACCTGACTTGGCATACTCACAACTCTTCTTCAACAGCTGGTCATCTATTCTCAAGTGACTTGAGAATAATGACCACCATCATTTGGTCAAACTAAGCTTAGGGTTCTAATTGTCTAATCAAGATCTATTATCCACTAAGTATTAAACTTGTACTAGTCTTTCTATATGCTTATATTGTTAAGGGAACTTACTTTAGGTTTATACCTACTTGGCTTAATAAGATTATCATTGGATATTCTAATACTACTAGCTTCCTTATAGCTCAAAGATCACCAGTTACTTCTTGGGTTTAGGTACTGCTTCTAGTTAACTCATGAGTGAGTTAACTCCTCCAACACCAAATGGTTTGATCACCACTAAGGATCTCATTACATTGATGATGGCATACTTCACCATAGCTAGTTCCTCCTGCTTATTAATTTACTTGAGGTCTTTGGAAGGTCAATATAATAGGTCAAAGCTAAAGGTTAACAAGTGCTAGGTCAAGAACTGATCACTCAACACTGATGATCACTTGGAACTAGGACTTGGTTAAATTGGAATGTCACCTCTTAATATCATATTAAGAGTATGTGCTGGATGGTCTTGGCTTGACTTCCCTTTCTACTCTACTTGTAATAAAAGTTAATGTTTCAAGATTTGGTTCTTGAGGTTTCTTTATTTGGAGTTATATACTTAACTTGATATTCAGGGTTTTTGGTAGATAATACCTTGATATCATCTTAGGGATATTAAGTATTCATCCTTGAGTTGTTGTATAGAATACCATGTAATGATCTCTAGAAGATCTAGTACTCCTTGTTAAGTAGTGTGCTGTGACTTAGTTCTATTACATGTGATCTACCCTTAGATCAAATTATATTACCCAAAGATAAGGTTTTAGCAAAGGTCATATTGAAACTTATCGCAGTCAACTTGATGATCTACTTCAGTTCCACCAAGTTAAGAGAAGCTTCAATCTCTTTCACAAGTTTTATTTAAAAGCGCGAAAATTACGCTGATTTTCTATGCATAAATGCAATGCACACACCTGTGTTCAGCTTATTTATAAGCTCTAATGCTGGGGTCTTACGTTTCAGAATGAGGTGTTTGACTTGTATTGATCACGACATTTCTCAATTCCATTGTGATCACAGTTGGGAATAATTGTGGTATCCCGTATCCAGATCTTTTTCTTTGAATCCTCTTCATACTTGACAAGTTCCATCTGTTGTTTCTAGTATGTAGCATACTCCTTCTACTACAATCCCTTGGGTTACGTCTTCAAAGTTCTACTTAGGATTGGATTGGGACACATTTAGTCCATTCCAATACGACTTTCCTACAACTATACACTAGACTATTTTAGTAGGCTCTCCTCCTACTTAAGGAAAACTTACTAGCTATTTCCCCTAGGGTTAAATAGTTTATCTTCTTTGATCTTTCATCCAGACATACTCTCAGAAATACTTTATAATGATGAATTTTTATAACCTTATGAGAATAAGGCTTACTCCCATCATAGTCTAGTAAATCTTCTCCAACCTTTAGTCAGAAAATTTAGACAACAACACTTTAGTGTTTATTGTTTACTCTCCCCCTTGGGGTTTCCTAATAGTCTCTAAACTTCATGTATAATATCCATTAGCTCAATAATAAGGATACCGGTCTCTGTCCAGGTTATAATTTACTTCTATGAGGTTTCATGAAAGAATCTCTGGTGCACCCACATAGTTGTGGATCTCCGAAATGAATCTTCTAACGTTACTTGCCTTACTTTTATCTCTTTAGACATTATTTCTCACCGGTAAATCCGATGTCGCGAAAACGTCTCAAAAACGACCTTTAATTTTATACTTCTTTAGATCTAAGTTAACTTAGGCCAAGTTTTATACTTTTTAACTTATACAAGGATGGCCTAATTAGCTAAAACCAATACGGTACCAACTACGGGGATCAATTATGGATACCAGCTGCGGACGTTATCGCCCACGGACTCGAAATCTGGGCGAGTCGCCGGTGCATGGACGGTGAAGCCGAAGGCACCAAAGAGGAGGCGAGTCTCCACCGCAGCGGAGTCGTAGATCGCAGTTGATGGGGCCGAGGAAGCCGCAACATCAGAACTCCTGTTTCGCACAAACGGCTCCAATGGACGAGGGGTTAATGAAGGATATATGCCCTAGAGGCAAATAATAAAGCATATTGTTTGATATATTTTTATTTTCATAATACGTTTCATACTGTGCTATAACTGTATTAATACAAAACGTTAATACACGTGTGGTATGTAAACAAACCAAGTCTCTAGTTACCTAGCGAACTAGTTCATTGGTCATGAGGATGATCTAGGGTTTCGAGATCATGGTCATTTATGCCAATTGACAATGTGGTCATGTCATTAGTTGAATGATGTGATAGACAAACAGCCCAACAAGTTGTATCATAATGAGATCTAGTTACAAAGTTCACCATTAATGATAAACTAAGAAAACTTCGCAACCTAATCCTTAGACTGTGAGATAATGCAAATCATTGTTCTCGAGGGTGCTTAAATGGTATCAAGTATCATATCGTGACTGGGTGATTAAAAAGGTGCTACTCATGTTTGCCAAAGGAGCGCGTAGAGGAGTACATATCAAGACCAAGATTTTCGCATCCATGTAATAGATAGATACATTTGTGGCCATCTCGGTGACGTTGCATTAACAAATCTTGCAAGCGTGTGACTGGGTCACAGAATGCAACTACATGGGAACGAGAAAACAAGTTCATCGGTAACGAGATTGAATGAAGGTATGAAGATACCGTAGTTCAACTTTCAGGTGAACTAGGTATTAAGTGGCAAAGGGAATGGGAAACAACGTTTATGGTTCAAATGATATTATCATCATGGAATGCACATGGGTCATTATGGGCATCTCGGTCCCGCTATTGATCATTGATGGAGATCATGTATGTGCCATTCCTGAGCCATGGGGAATACACTTAAGGGTACGATGATCTAGAGATCCTCTGTAAGTTGGAGTCACCATATGAAAGAGAAAAAGAAACCGGAAAAGTTCCGTGAGAGAACCAAAATCGTTCCGGGGAAGTTCCAAAATTGTTCGGAGAAAATCGGAAGTGAACCGACAGGTGTTTCAGGTAAAATCAGATGTTGTAATATGTATTTACATATTAATTAATGTAATTAATATTAAATGTAATATTAAAATCTAATTTGAAAGGGAATTCCACTAATGGGCCAATTCCTAGGGAAAAGGGCCCATGAGGGAAAACCGCAAGAGGAAAGGGCCAAAGGGGCCAATGCCTAGCCGCCTGATGGGGCCCACCCGGCCAGCCTAGGGCTATGCGCGAGGTGGGGCCCACCCCTGGCCGGCCAACCCATGGTGCCCTCAGGGCCCATGGCGCCTCACCCACTCACTCCCTTGTTTAGTCCCACATGAAAAACCCAAAGGGAAGGTCACACGTGCCTTCCCCTATATAAAGGGGTGCCCATGGGTGGGAATAGACACACAATTTGAGACGTTCTGTAAGGCATTTTCCTTAGAGATTTCGTCCCTCTCTCTCTGTACATAATTGTCTCCACGCGTTGGCACCATCCCAAGAAAGGATTGTTCGTGCAAGAGACGGCGCACCTGCAGCACGCCGTTGCGCTGCAGGGATTCCAAGCTGGAGATCTACTTCCACACTCCCGACAGGGATCAAGGAGTCGGAGGTCGTCAACGTACACCGTATGTGTACGAAACCTCGAGGGTGCCTCATATGATGGCATCTTAGATATCGTGAGCCGGAGCTGCTCCACGATGAAGAAGGAGCAAGGGGTGACCTGCGAGGAGCTTCGCGACCTTTAACCACGTTTCCCTCAGAATATTAACCACATACGGTCTACAAGGGTATGTATTCTATATGCTCCGGTCTTTACTGCATTACTACATAAATAGAACTTGGGCATTAGGAAGTTCTAACGTGGGATTTTTTTTGTTTTCTACTACGGAACCCTTCAGTTAACTCATCAATGCCCATCGTTGATGGACTTAGGTTTGAGGAAGTGGGGTGCGGTGGAGGCATCGATCGACTAGCAAACAAGCACACGGGTGACACGAGGTTTTACCCAGGTTCAGGCCTCGAAGAGGATACTACTCCTGCTTGTCTGCTCTTGATTACAAGAGAGTCGAAAGTTACAAGGGTGCGCAGATGGAATCTGGCGAAGTGTATGCGAGGGTGTCTGGATTGTTCTCCTCGCCGCTGCCTCCTAGCCTTTATATAGGGAGACTAGGTCTCAGGATAGCAGGCCGTGTCGGTTGCAGGTTGTGTCGGTTACATATTAGTTTCTATCTACGCTTTGTTGTGTCCTTCGAGAAGTCGAACTCCTGTGGGCCACTCATGTCCTTGTTGGGCTTTGTTTGCACCGTGGACTCCTTGTTGGGCAAAACCGTATAGGCTAATCTCGAGTACTGTAAGGTATACTCCTTGGTGGCCTCTTCCTCGTCCCCGGCCAAGAAGTCATCATCGGCCTCCTCGGTGGCCACCTCCTCGTTGCCGCTGAAGTTGAGGTAATCGAGGCCTTGTTGGTGAGAAGAATCAAGTTGGGACATGAACTCGGAGACGGTCACCTCGGTTGCACTCAGCGTCGGCATTGGAATTTTGTAGACCACCTCGTCGGCGGCATCTTCAGTAGACATGGTGGCCGTCGAGGAGAACGACGGCGTGGCATTGGAGGTCCCCTTGGGCTTCCCCTTCGTTGCCGTGGTCAACATCTTGGGTGCGGAGGCGACAGCGACCTTTCTCTTTTTTCTTCTTCTCCGCCGCCTGCGAATGGGCGAACATGGCCTCCGTCGGCTTCTTCGCCCACGCCCCGCTCACCACCGCGGCTAGGGGCGTTCGGCCCACCTTCCCCGCTGACTTTCCGGTGGTCTTGGCAGCCATTCCAGTTGATCGCGCCACGCCTGTGGTGCCCAACCGCTTCCGCAACATCGTTGGTGCTGGTGGAGTCGATTTCGGCGACTTCACGTCGGCGGGAAACTCCAACGAGGCTGCAGAACCAAGCTTCGGTGACATTCCGGCCGGGGTAGAGGAGAGTCCCGGCGCCGGCGTCGAGTGGTGGCGGTTTTGGGCGGGAGAGTCAGCGGCGAGGTGGGAGGGGGAATTTTTAGGAGACGGGTTGGCGGCCGAGAAAATTTTGGAAAGGGGGGAGAGAGAATTTATGAGTCATAGTCCTATATTTACTACTCTAACTGAATTTATGGCTTCGGTTAGAGCTGGTTTCGGACGATAGAGGAGAAAAAATAGGAATCCGACCGCGGATAGGAGATGGGTTAGCAATACTCTAAGGCCTTGTTTGGTACTAGAGTTTTTGTGGGATTAGTGGGGATAATCCCCACCAAACCTCAAATCTCCAATTAGTTCTAGAAATATATTTGGTACTAGAGTATTGAGCGAGTTTAATCGCCGTTTATCTCCACTTTTCCCTAAATTTAGTGTATTTTTCTCAATCCCAATACTCTGCCCGTAGCTAATGGATTGTGAGTGTGGTTTTATGAGGATTGGGTGAAAGTAGAGGTTTCATCCAATGCTCTAGAAGATTATCCCTACCAACCTCCACAAAAACTCTAATACAAAACAAGGCCTAAGGCTGTAGGTGGTGATTGTTGCTGTTCGGACATCAGGTTGTTTTCGTCTGATAGTACAACGAAAGAAACTGCGCGCATCACAACAAATCACTAGTACACATCTGCTCAGCTCGGGAGCACTGTACACCGACAGAGACGGCAGCGAGCGGCAAACCCAAAGTCTTATATCGTTAGGTGGAAACTTATGTTAGTCTATTTTTTTTCTATTTTCAGCAACGGTATATATTACGTCATTTCTTCTTTTGGAATGGAGTCTAAATGATTAGCTATAATGCTTACGTGTTTTCTTTTGTTTTCCTTAACAATAAATTGGATGGAACACGTTACTTTTTTTTTGGGACCTCAGGACGATAGTAACTGAATGTTTGTTATAGACGACGACCGTTCAGCAGTTGGTCCAAAGAAAACCTCCTAAAGTTCAGATTCTTGTGCCGACGCGACATTTAGTTGATCGATTCCTTTCCTCAAAAAAAAATAGCTGATCCAATTCCTTTGAATTTGGGGCTTATATTTTTGCGGGCACCATGTTACAAATAATGTGCTAAATCATCTGGCTCATATGTGATTTTAGATTTTCCCTAAAACTCAAATCCCATGTGTCTGGTACCCCATGTGTGATGCAGACCAAGTTGTTGACAACACACGTGTATGGAAAATGAGTGGGAGCTAAACTTTATTCTCAGATGAAAAGTTGGAGAAGAGTTACACAATCTTATAAGGTGGAGTGTCTTACCACTTGGTAAGTGAGTGAGAAGAGTAGTGTTACAGGTGAGCTCCTCCTCTGACGACGCCGAAAGTCCACATGTGCGGTACGGTTTGTGGAATGAGTTGAGAACGGGCCTCTAGTCCCGGTTCGAGAACGTCTCTACTCCCGGTTCTGCGATCGGGACTGTGGAATTGGGACTAGAGGTCCCTAGGACTAGAGTCCACCCATGTGACAGCTGCAACGCGGCGGGGCGGGAGGACCTTTAGTCCCGGTTGGTAACACCAATCGGGACTAGAGACTTGGACGCTAGATTTAGGGTTTTTAGGGGTTTTTTATTTTCAATTTATTTTTAGAATTATGGAAATGAGTTCAAATGGAAGATACTTTTTTTTGTTACATTGAGATTACAACCGGGACTAGAGTCCGTCTATTCGATTGTACGAAGATCATTAAATGACTAGAAATGGGATTATCCCATGAGGTCTATGACATAGTCAACCAAAAATCCCGATAATTCCTTTTAAATTGCTACTAGGCACTTCCTTGGTTGGAGTCTCTCCCGCATTTTTTCCAGCTATATATATAAGAAGAAGATCAATCTGAATATCAATCGTCATAACAAATATTATGAATGACACTCAACACAATTGATGATAATAAAATCAAATTGTGAATATATTGTTGACGTACTTGTATAAATTTCCCTGCATCCCGCTCACTGACCTCGGAGCAAATGTACTCGCAAACGAAGTATTCACACAAATTAGTCCCTCGTGGCTGCCTCTCGTACTTTATGAGAATAGAATTTAATCAAAAAATAAACAATCATGATATAATGGTATTGAAATTAGAATGAAAGTTATGTGCGGACCTAGCTCGTATTACTTATCTTGATCGATGAAAACTAAGCTCATCTTTAAAATCACCTATCGTCCTCTTGGTGAATTCTTGTCAAACCCTACCAAACAAAAAAATGAATAAATGAGTTCTTAGTTACTTCATATCTTAAGAAATGAACGAAAGAGACCGATATAGTGCGATAATGACTGAAATTACCTCTGGAGCACATCTATAATGCTTTGGTACTCCTCTTGTTTTTTATTTAGTGAGTTCATGATTTTAAATCTTGTAGTGTCAACTTCAATGATTAGCAAAATGTAATGGTAGCGGCGCACATTTATATACGTTGGTTAACATCGAGTAAGCAAAAGTGAATGTGTACAAGACCGTAACACTCTCACCTGAAGTTGTAAGGAAACATTATTCTGTTTATGTAATGTTACCTCTATATGGACCTTAGTAAGTTAGGCTACGTTTCCTGGGGGAATTCTCGTAGCAATCGTTGATTACCTCGACGTGGGTCGATGAACCCAATGTGAAGGGCTCCCTTTAGGTCACATTCCTCGCTCTTCATTCTACATAATAGCGTAGTGAAGATAATTACATGCAATGAACGAGCAGAGTTAGAGACTTTATCATAGAAATAAATGAATCACTTATAGACAATAGGAACTGACGAGACTCAAGTCGAGGGCGTGTTGTCTGAATAACATATAGAGTTCCTCGAGATAGAATTGGATCTCGTCTACATCATTGAAATGCTCTTGTATAACTTTGGCAAGAAGCATTATTCGCCCTTCTTCCTTTATGACTGTCATGTACCACTCATGCAGTCTTCCCATTTGTGTTGGTAGATACTCGACCTCTTCAGGTACGACCACGGACTTGCCATATTCATATTTCCATGCTATTTTCGTTTGTAAGGTGACATGTCCGCCTAGCGCTTGATCAACACTAATTCTAGCATTTCTAGCAAAGTACTCTGCTTGATCAATACTAATATCCTGATCAACACTTGGTAACACCTTGAGCGGGGGAATCGATTGGTTTGCCTGTCATCAAGTTGGGCAACGTCTCTTTTCCTGCTTGCACTACTACTTGTCTTCTTCCTAGTACTAACAACTCTCATCAGACATGGTTTCTCTAGGAAACTCTTAGCCCACTTTTTGACTTTTGGATCAAATATCTGTTTTGGCTCGGGCTTTTTCTTTGCAAAAAAGTCTTGCACTTTGTCATTAACAATCGCTTTGTTTTCCTTAGGAGTCATCTCGCAAGGTAACTTGGCAGGCGACAGCGGGGTTTTCTTCGCCCTACTACCTTTCTTCTCAGTAGTAGCACTAGTTGACCGAGCAATGGCCTTCCGAGTCGGCTGACGCGGCGGCGGAGTCAGATGATGCGGATTGACTCGCGCTATGGAGGTCGTCGTCCCTCTCCTCATCATGTGGACTTGGAGGTGGTGAGCAGCGACATGGAGGAGACGATGGTGGCCTGGGCGCCGATCCTGGAAACACGATGTATTTCTTGCGCCATAGAATGATACCACCCTAACTTCTCCTAGTGTCCTCTCATCGTCATCTCTAGGGATTTCAAGATCCACTGGTTCATATTGCGGTAGCACTTCATCCATCCCAACACGAGCAAAGCCATATGGAATCTCATTGCCATGCCAGCGTGCTCGAGGTTCAAATGATAAAGCAAAGCTGATATCCGCCTTGAAGGATAAGTTGATCACTCCCTCATGTAGCTCACAACTTTTCTTCTCAGTGATATTATCCCCGGGGTAGCGATCCATCGGATCGGCCGCCGTGGAAGACACATTGCTTCTCCGCTGAGATGGGTTGCCGACACTTTCTTGCTACAGCTGATGAGTTGCCCCTTGCTGGTGCATTTCATCAAGTTGCTTCGGTTGCTCCTTTAGCATGGCATATAGTTCGTCGTTCTTTCTTTCTACGCTACACAACCGGTCTCCCTCCTCCTGCTCCTTCTGCTTCTTTTCTCTCTCTCGGCTTCTATAAGATTCACTGTCCTCGTGAAATCCAATCTTCCACGGCACAGAAGGTCCAAAGGCTCGTGTTCGTCCTGGTTTTTAAGGATTCCCGAGGGCCTTTGTTAGCTCGTCAGTCTCTCTGTCGGGTTTAAACTTTCCCTCTCGAACCTCCACGATTGTTTAACAATTGCTGCATAGGGTGTACCAATTTTCTTTTTTCATCCATTATTAACTCCCCAGTTTGCATGTCATACTTTGCCCCATGCACGAGTAACCAATTTCTTACCCTGATGGGCCAGTCATGTGTAGCTAGAGTGATCCCTTGGGCCCGCAAGGCGGCCTGAGCTTCCTATAATGATATAACTTTTCCACGGCATTTTCCTTATTCTATTTCGACCATTCTTTAGCTACTTCTGATTCCTTGTAGTCCAGAAAGTGTTCCCAGTGATGCCGCTGCTTCTCTAGTGTGCCAGTGAATTCTGGAACTTTTTGTTCCTCGAGATATTCATTGTATAATCTTTTCTTGTAGTTATTGAAGTGTTCAGCCATCTTCTTAAGAGCGAAATGCTTGACTTTGGAACTCATAGCATTTGTGGCCTGAACAGACTCAAAGGCTGGTAGGGTGAAATGTGAAATGAGCTTCTCCCATAGTCTGTCTTTGTATCTGTTCTCGACAAAACTAATAGGATATCCATCTCCCATTGCTGGCTTATTCCAATAGGGAATGCTGATCGGGACATTGTCCCTAACAATAAATCGACATTGATGCACACATGTATTTGCGTTACTTTTGGGAAGCAACGGTTTGCCTTCTGGAGAGACGACCTCAATTGTGAGATGCGCCCTTTGGTCAGGCCTCGTTTATTACTTTTCCTAGATTTGGTCGATGCGGAGGACTAAAATAAGAAACATCCGTTAATACATATATACACAACTCTATTAATGCATCTATCTAGTGATCACAAGAGGCTTAATATACCTCGCTAGACTTTGTTAAGGCCGGTCTATCATATTGGAAGCCGTCATCGCAATCAACAATCGTCTGCGCTTCGTTTATTGGTTCTATCTCCATACCATCACCGGAATCATTCAAAAACTGTGAGCCATCTTCTGCTCCACAGTCTTCTACTCCACCCTGATCGGGTAGCACTCATCCCTGATCGGGGAGCACTCCACAACGTATCATGTGGAATAGATGCTCTTCACCTTCTTTGCCGTTGAATTCCATAGAATAACTGCTATGCAATAATGTGCATATGAGTAATAAAATTAACAATATACCATATCACGACAACAAAGAACCAATGAAACAATAATACATCTCGAATAATCTAGTTAAAGGAGCAATATATCAGATAATATCACTAATACATATCGAATAATACGGTTAATGCAATAATAAATATCATATAATATCACTAATACATCTCAAATAACATCTTGCTCAATCAAACTAGACGTCGACTCCCGGGTCCTGAGCCACGGGCGGTGAACACCCAAAGATAAGGAACCATCATAAGAGCATAGCTCGGGTAAGATTCCTGAAGAAACTGCTAGGTAATGGAGAACCTAGCTTCCAACGCAACCATATAGCGACGGACGTGCTTGCCCTCCTCCCTGACATGACCTTGTACCAACTCCTCGAGAGCTAGCTCCTGCTGCACCGATAGTGGGCAACGCAACGATGACCAAAGAAGTTTCGGATCGACGACGAGACACGGATTCCTCTCAGTGTCAGTCCGGTGGAGCCCAGTCCTTAGTCGTTGTCGCCGAGTCGACGCGGGGATGCGGGATGGATATATCCTAAAGTAGGCATTTGTACTACATTATATACTAAATTATATACTATTAATTAAAGTAGGTGTAAAATTATAACTGATCCTGAAGTGATGGAATTCCCTTTATTTACCATCTCTCTTATTTACACAAGGATGCAAGTCATGGACCTGTAAGAAGAGAAATCGATCTACCTAATGAGAGTAACAATATAGCATGATGATAGGAATTTTTCATTGTATCAAGTGGATAGAAAAAAGATACATTCCATATTACAAAGACATATCCAAGTAAACTAACAATCCTTGCAACTTTTTTTATATTGCTATAATTGTTATTTGGTTGAAACTATGTATTACAATATCTTTTACTAATAAACCTAAACTCTAAAATCTAAACTAATTATCCTAAAACTAATAAAACTAATTAAAATCTAAACTAACAAACCTAAGCTCTAAATTCTAAACTAATAATACTAAACCTAATAAAACTAATTAAACTCTAAACTAATAAACCTAAACTCTAAAATCTAAAGTAATAATCCTAAACATAATAAAACTAATTAAAATCTAAACTCTAAATTCTAAACTAATAAAATGAATAAAACCTAAAATAAACAATATCTAATTAAACTAAGAAAAAAAGAAAAAAAAGAATCGCCAGAGCACACTTACTCCAACAAGGGGAGGCGCGGCAACGGGTGCGGGGCAGCGACGGGGAGGCGGGAGCACGGGGATCTACGGTGCAGCGACGGGAGGCGGGGACGCGGGGTGGCAACGGCGATGGTGAAAGCTCCATGGACGGGTGTGGCACGCGACAGTCTCGCGGCGTCGTTTGGAGATTTGGGCATCCCGGTTCATGGTTCGAACCGGGAGGAGGTGGGGTGGATATTTATACCACCAACCTCTAGTTCTGGTTGGTGGCTCCAACCGGTACTGAAAGGGGACCTCTGGTCCCATATAGAGCCACCAACCGGGACTAGAGGTGTTTTAGGTCACGGTGTTTCGCGCGCGCGCTTCACCCCTTTAGTCCCGATTGGAGGCTAGAGCCAGGACTAAATGTTTTTTTAATTATTT
Organism: Avena sativa; assembly: GCA_916181665.1. NCBI lineage: Eukaryota > Viridiplantae > Streptophyta > Magnoliopsida > Poales > Poaceae > Avena > Avena sativa. Next base: position 580,946,907 of record OV702287.1, read on the forward strand.
TACAATGAACGGAATTAGTAAATATGTACTCCCTCCGTCCCAAAATAAATAATTTTGATTTGTCTAAATTTTTATGCACCTAGACATATTTTAGTGTATAGATTCATACGAATCTAGACAATTCGAAGTCACTTATTTTGAGAAGGAGGCATTATTATATATCAAAATTTTCAGAAAAAGAAGATCTATAATTTAAATCTATTATCATACTCTGTTATACATCTAATATTTTTTTTGCAAATTTTTAATTAAAAATGCATTAAATCATATCTTTTGCATACTTTCGAATCTGATAAAACTTTCAACAAAAAAGTGTTTGAATTTGATTTACTAATCCAAAACCCCTGTATGTTTTCTAAAATAGTTAGTATAACTATTAAAAATGGTAACTGAGACTAAAGATATTTCTTGGGCCTTTAGTCCGGGTTGGAGCCCCTAACCGGACTAAAGATATTTCTCGCCATTCTGTGAGCCGTCAAGCCACGCGCCATGCTTTCCCGCCATTTCCCTCCACTTCCCACCATATTTTCCCGCACTTTGTCTCTATATATAGGCCGACCGCCATGGCCATCCACACATCTACACATTCCTCTCTCACAAGAATGGACACCGCATACTGGGCCATTCTGACCCTCGAGGAGACCGAGGCGTGCGCCTTCAGCAACCCATGCCCGCCAGGCTACCAGCTGCCCGCCGACTGGATGCTGAGTGCTGGAGGGGTTCCTATCCCGCCAGGTACGAGGGTGATGACCCGCCCCTAGTGAACCACAAAAAAGTCGGCTACCGCCTATGGTGGGTGAACCAAACTATCGCCGGTGTGATGCGCTACATCGCCGAGGGAGATCATCCTCACCTGCGGTACCCGCACCTACCGTAGAGCCACAAGAAGGGTGGCGGTGGTGAAGGCCGCGCGCATAGCAGCTTCGTTATCTGGGAGCCCCCTGCCCCACGCGTCGTGAATCTGAGGCCGAAGTGGAAGGTGTCCCAGAATATGTCGCTGAGGATCCAGCCACATGAGCCTAGCGACGACGATGATGACGATGACAAAGATGGCCCTGAAGCTGTGTACTATAGGGGTAGACATGATTGTGACTATTTTTTTATTTTTGAATATTAATAAATGTACTACGTGTTAGTCCCGGTTTGTGGCTGGACCGGGACTAAAGCTAGTCCAGTTCTGAAACAGGACTAAATGACCTTATGAACCGGGACTAAAGATGTTGTTGTATTCTTGTGAGTTTGCTAAAGTTCTTATTTTTTAATATTAATAAATTTATTGGATGTTGGACACAATTCATGCGGCTGGTGAAGTGAATGCAACAAAACTAAGAACCTAAACTATGAAGATCAAGTACTATAGGGCCTCATACTTATGTTGGACACAAAAATCACAGGGACGGAGTGAGTGAGCGTCCTAGCATTTTAATCATTGGTTGTTGCAACAAGTAAGAACCAAAAACATGAACACGTCGGGGAGCTAAGAATTACACATATTAGGGAGTGCCTCTATGGCAAGCTCCTCAAAGATGTCTGAGGACGGTATCCTAAGACATCTTCGAGAAGCTTTGCCATAGTGGTGTCCCTGCTCTCGCACACCATCTTGCAGTTTATAACTTCTCTATCTAGATCAATAGACTAGGGAGCTAACAAATTTCACATATTAGGGAGTGCCTCTATGGTGAGGTCCTCAAAGATATCTAAGGATGGGATCCTAAGACATCTTCGAGAAGCTCCACCATAGAGTTGTCCCTGCTCTCGCAGACCATCTTGCACTCCACCGGATGCATCTTACCTATTTATAGATTAAGCATCACGACATAGTGTTGAAACTCACGACATAATGTCGACACTCACCCCTGTCATAGTGGCACCACCCACAAAAATAGTTTTTTCACTCACTGGCATAGTGCCGCCAATCACGAAATAGTGTCAACACTCACTAGCATTATGCCACCACACATCCAAATAGTGTCGCCACTTACTAGCATAGTTTCGCCATGCACGTCTAGTCCCGGAGGGTGTCTCCAACCGGAACTACAGGTTCATCTTTAGTCCCGATTGGAGATACCATCCGAGAGTAACGGGCTTGCGCTGGCCCCAACGTTCCACAACCCCTTAAGTCCTAGTTGGTGTATTCATCCGGGACGAACGCTCATCTTTAGTCCCGGTTGGAGACACCATCAGAGACTAAACGGGCTCGCGCCCAGCCTGGGGCTTGTTCGTTTGTGGCCCCAAAGTTCCCGGGCGAATGCATTGTGGTACCTGAGTTGCCTGTAATCTCGCGAAGGGGCCGTAGTAGAATCGCCAATTATCCAGAGGGGCCAAATGAGGGTGAATACAAATCTAATAGCCAAACGGTCATTTGAACCAGAAGAAAAATGGTTGAACTCAAATAACATCATTAGGTCAACTCTTCTTGGCTCGCCCTGTCAGTATTCCCCATTATCCTTTGCGGTCATGGACTAGTTTACCCCTGCGTCGACTAGATCTATTTCTTTGCTCTACTCTACTCTGCTCTTCTCCCCTGCTCTCCTCCCTATAACCTTTGCTCAGCTTTGGCTGCTCGTCTCAGATCAGAGGTCACACTTGCTCTCCTTGCGTCCCTGCACTGTCTGGCTTCCCACGCCCCTAATCGAAGCTCGCATCCATTGCTGTCACTATCGCATCGGCTGCTGTATCGGAGCTTCGCGCCCTCAGACTAGTCTCTCTCCTCTGGCTAGTCCTTCTCACATGGCGGAAGGTGTCCCCTCGGGCGATCCTGGTCGACGACCGGCCTCGGGCGGTTGTGTGCTGTCCCACACCCTAGGCATGGTATCCCTGGCACAATAGTTCAACGACCACGCCCTCATGGAAACCGTGCTGGGCATCTATCCCGCCGTGTCGCCGACGAACTTATTGTTGGCTTTCAGGTCTCGTTTTGGGATCATACGAAATGTGGTCAAGATTGAGGTATGCGCGCCACCATTCAATTTTTTCGTCCGGTTCGAGCATAGCTCAGACACCGAGCGCGTTCTGCATTCTTCCTATTCTTTCGATTGCTGCGGGGAGAAAATGAGCTTCATGCATTGGCATCGCTCCTGTGGGTGGGAAGACCGCTTGCAGCAGCTTCGCTTCTTCTCCAAACTTGGCTTTGACGGCCTCCCATTGGATGTTTGGGAGCTGGAGGCCCTCAAGAAGGTCATCAGTAGCCTTGGAGGCAAGCTGGTGGAGATCGTGCCACCGAGCGAAAGATGGATCATCGAGGTAAAGGCATGGCTGAAAGATCTTGACGTTGTTCCTAAGATGTACGAGGTGGAGATTCCAAGCAGGGCAGGACGACAACTTTGCTGGAAGCACCCGGTCATCATCCACCTGGAGTAGGTTTTGGAATGGGCACATGGCATTTAGGAACTCGACAAGGCGTCTAGAAAGCGTCCTCGTCGCCTGGAGTGTTGGCCTAGAAGGATCGATGGCACAGGACCACCACTATTTCATGATAGCGCACACAGTTTCGGCGGGGGGACTAGGCATGAATAAGCTGGTGTTTCTGATTTCCCTCGAGTGAAGACGGAGCTCTAGGGAATTGCTGTAGTATGTGTGGCTAATAAATTTGTAGTATGGAGAGCGTAGCAGGTAATTAGCCTGGACTAATAATATGTAATAGTTTGAATTGATGTAGTATGTATGGGAAATGAATTTGAAATATGTGTATCTAATACATCTGTATTGAACACCTTGCTTTATTATTTCTGTGAAGGACAACCTCCTGAAAAGAGGGTGGACTCGCAATGAGCAATGTCAATTCTGTGGTTGTCAGGAAAATCTAGTTCATCTCCTCTTCAAGTTCAAGGTAGCTAGATTATTTTTCCAAGTGTTGAGCGAGCCGGAAGACAATAAACGATTCTTGTTTCAAACGAAGATTACATGTTGATTCGTATATCATTGTATATTGGTTCTGTAACATGGTGAACCGAGGGACCATTTTGCAGACATCACAAGATAGATGAAAAATGGGGTTTTCTAGAAATTTATCTTTAGCTCAAAGCCCGTAATTGGTACTGTGCCACTAGGACTCATTTTGTTGGGAGGGTAATGTTCAACCCGTCCATGCCTGTGAGATAGTGTATTTTGGTTGATCAAGGTCCAGTGAAAATGCAAATTGTTGTGTCTGAATCGCTTGACTATAATATTTATCGAGGTTTGTTCGAAATAGTCAGTTATTTTGTATGGAACGTGCATGAATAAACCACACAAAATCAGTACATAAACTGTTGTCTGAATTCTCCCTATCTGGCATAAAAATGGCGGTTAACTAGATTTAACAACGAGTAGTAATTGAAGGAAATAGATACTTGATAGTATTTGTTTACATCAGAAACTGCAGATCTCCATCAGAAAAGTTGGCTAGCCTATTGCCTTGAGAGGACGTAAGTTCAAATGATCATTTAACCCCAATAGACCATTTTCATTCCTGCCAAACTTCAAGAGATCTGCATCGTTCATGCACGACCGATTTGCTTGCACCAGTCTCGAATCAGCATGACCATCCGCGCAACCGAAACGATATCTTCAAACGAAAAATTTGGCATCTAAAGGTAGGGATCATAGGTCCGTGTGAATTGGAAACTGAATTCCGGCACTGAGCTGTTGCTCGCCGTCGGCTCCAGCTGTCGAACAATCCAATAGGCTGAGTATAGATGCTTGGTCACCGCCACGGTCTAGCCATCGACACTGCGATGGATGGAGCGTCTTTGCCACGGACAGTGTGTTCCCAGCCTCCCCCACTATGGTATGGTTGCCCGCGCCTAAGCATGGACGTGAGAGTTCCTAGAAATTGGCGCTGCCCTATTTGAGGGTTTGTACCCTCGACGGCATGCTCCCATGAACGATTTGACACGTACCTTGTTCCCCTTTGTAGAGCACGGCATAATGCCGCTGCGCAAATTTTCCATAGACCCCGCTTGGCCCTGCTCGCCATAGTCGACACTGACACCGACACCACCGCCTACGCTGCCGCAACCGCAGCCGATGCTGCACATTCGGCAAAATCATCCGCCTATCATGACAATGGGAGACCGACCTTGAAGTAGAGCTTAATGGCTTGCCTTAGAGGGGCAAAATACCCCAGTTTTGGCGGCGGTGGCTGCTTAGGCGGGGCCATATTACCCTAGGTGGTGCGACGAGGCAGAGCTGCGCAAGGGGAACTGGGGTTAGACAGAGAAGGGGAGTGATAGACTGACAGTACGTGTGGCATCCGGGCACACGTGAAAATAATCATCTCCTGTTTCCTAAGAGGGTAATAATTTGACACTCGTTGCATTAACAACTCAATATTTATTTACCTTCTTAGCATAAGAGTGCGAATGTATTAAAAAGATGGGTCGTTGCTATCCACCTGATCAGGCAATATACCAGGACAGGTAGGAGACCAAACAATCCGGGTTCCATTTTAAACATATTGACGACTGTGCCCTTATGTTTATACAATATTATTTCCATGCCACTATGTATCATTGAATTGTAGCAACACCATTAGGAATAGGGGATGACGACATGGCATGTTTTCTTTTTTCTAAAGGGCGTCAGAAACAGGGGATGACGACGTGGCATATGTTCTAACTGGCCGGCCCGCCTCCTCCATCGTCTCTGGCGTGTATCCCAAGTTCGATGACTAGTGTCCCCTCCCCCAACACATTCTTGTGCAATTTTCCATGTTTTGTTGCTCCAGCTCTGCTCCGCTCCTCTAGTCCTCCCTCCACCACTTCGTTCAATCGTGCACCACTCTCGTCCTCCCCTGGGCCATCTTCCTCCTGCCCTCCCCTCCCTGCCTTGCTCTGTCTCCTTGCCGCCATCCACCGCCCAGGCGCGACTGGAAATGAAAACTCAGAGTTGGGAATTTTGTGAGGCGCCCAATGACTCTGGTGATCCGAATTCCGCTAGGAGATGGATCCTGTGCGGCTGGAGAACACGGAGATGGGTCCTGTGTGGCTGGAGAGCACGGAATCTCCTTTTAGTCTAGAGAGCGCAGAGGAGAACGAAATAGGGGAAGAGGAATCGGGGTGCAAAGCTTTGGAGGTTTGGAGCCCGGTGAAGGTGTCGTACATCCTCATTGAAGGGTAAAAACTATAATTCCTTCTTTGCATTCCCTAATTTAGCGTTTCTAGTCCCGTGGTGTTGGTAAATGCAGGATGTCGGCACAGCTTGTCCTTCAGCATGATGAATTGTCAAGTGAGCATGAATACACTAAAATGGGTGTCGGTGCAGATGATTTTGTGCTCAAAGATGTTGATGATGATGAGAAAGCATATCCAGACATGGCTGCTGACCCTGATAGGATGGAGAGTAGGGAATATTTGGTTGATTCAAACTTTGATCCTGACTATGGGACCGATGAGGAAGAGGAATGTGAAGCCGTGGAAATGGGATGCAGATACAATGACGAAGACGGGGATATGCCAGTGATACAGTTTGATACTATGGAGGACTACAGATATGCAGTTGCTACCTATGCAATTAGAGTTGGGTTTGAATTTATCATTGAAAAGAGCGTCAAAAGAGATTTAGGGTGCATTGTAAGGAAAGTAATGTGTGTAAATGGATATTGCATGCATCTCTGCGGGGTGGACGCCCATTTCAGGTTGCAATAGTTACATTTAGTTTCACTCTTTCTCATATTTATTCTGCTGATAATTATCTCTGATTTATTTGGATCTTATCGAATGCAGATCCAGGTAAACACGAAGAAACACAACTACCCTAATACTTCCTTAAGTGATAAAATTAGATCAACGACAACCAAGTGGATTGCTGCTATTGTACTTGACTAGGTGAGGCCAGATCATAACATTGGACCTACTGAACTTAGAACTAATATTAGCAAAAAGTTGAACGTTCTGATTCCTTACCACTGAGTCTTTGATAGGAAGGAGATGGCTCTGGACTTCATTCAAGGTAAGTGGAATGACAGTTTTCACATGTTGTATAGTTTCAAAGATGAGGTAGAGAAAACATCACCTGGTCATGTTGTTGACATTTATTACGAGGTTGTAAAAGAAAACGTCTCAAGGGGGGTCAGGTATAAGCAGTAAGATAAGAAATGCTTTAGGAGATGTTTTGTCTACCTGAAGGCATGCTAGAAGGGGTTCCTAGAAGGTTGCAGGACATACTTGGCAGTAGACAGAACTTGTTTAACAGGGAAGTTTAGGGTACATGTTGCTTCTACTTGTGTAGTGGATGCGCATAACTGGCTTCTTCCCGTAGCTGATGCTGTTCTTAAGGGTGAATCAGATGAAAGGTGGACAAGGTTCATGCAGAGACTACGAGCAATAATTGGTCACTCTAAAGGCTTGGTGATACACACTGGTGCATGCAAGGTGCTTGATAATGCTATTGATGATGTGTTTCCTAGGGTTAAGCATAGGGAATCCATGCGGCACCTCGCTACTAATTTCACAAAGAAGTTCAAAGGAAAGTCCTTGGAAGAGAGCTTATGGCGATCAGCATACACATACACCCCTAGTGTGTGTGTTACTTACATGCAGAACATGTATGTAGTACTAAAGGTGAAAAAATACCTTGAAGAACATCACACCAAGCTATGGGCCAAAAGAAAGTTTGGTGAGTTAAGCAAGGTGGATTATGTTTGCAATAATTTGGCAGAGAGTTTCAATGCTAAGATTTCGAGCATGAAGACACATGGAATTGTTATTTTGTTGGATGCAATAAGATAGTGGATAATAGTGAAGATAGATTTGAGGAAAAGAATTTGTGCAAGAAAAGTTTTAGGCCATAAAATAGTTCCAAAGGTGGTTATGTTACTGAGTGTAAGAACCAAGGCAATGAGAACGATAAAGATGAGGATGGTCAAAACTTCCAGTATATTGACTGAGGTTTATGTAGAATACAAGCACGGGAATGAACAGATGTATACTGTAGACATTAGAAACAAGACTTGTTCATGTAGCAAGTGACATATTACAAGTCTGCCATGTCATCATGCACTATACTTCATCTAAAATCTTAGAAGTAGTAGAGCTGAAATAGAGAACTAGGTTGAAAACTAGTTCTTCGTAGACAAGTTTGTTGTAACTTATGCAGAAAACGTACCACCTATGACTAATGAAAACTATCGGGAGATTATCGTTCCAAGGTTCAAACTTTAGCCACCACTTCTTAGTAGACCACCAGGGAGGCCTAGAAAGCTAAGGATCGAAGCCTCCACTGATAAAGGTTCAAGGCTTGGAGCAACAAAAAGGAAATGCAAACGGTGTGGAGGATTCGGCCATATTAAGAGGTTGTGCAAAAACCCAGTTACACATGATCTTGTCCCTGTTCACACCCCGGTGGTAGAAAATGAGGCTTCTCAGCCAAAATTGGAGTAAGAGCAGCGAGAAGATTAAGAAATTGAGGAACATCAGCGGGTGGAGGAAAACGATGATGAGCATTCAGAGGAAAAGGTCAGTAAGTAGCAAATTTATGAAGAATTGGAGGTGCCGGCGAGGATAGGGGTGAAAAGAAACAAAAGGGTAAGAAGAGCGGGAAGGAAAAGGAAAATAATGGAGGTGTATTAGAATATGAAGAAGTTGCGGGGATAATTGAGGATGTTCTTGAGGATCTTTCGTCTAATTGTAGGAGAAATAATAAATCCCCACCAATTTCATCTCTGTATGATTCTCCAAATGATAGGTAAGCTTAAAAATTGTTTTATTTGCCATTTTGATCACTTTTGTTTCCATCCTCATCAACTATTGTTTAATGCAATGCGGGCTCGCAGACTAAGAGGAGCTGAAAGAAGTGGGCACACTAACGTCATTTCTTGAATTATTATTGAAACTGAACTAATCGTGTCGTCTTTATTTATATCTGGCGCGTGTAACGTGTATCTGATTAGGTCATGTGGACTAGATTATAACTATTTCATTAGTATTGCATTAATTTTTTACATGTGCATGGACGCAGCCACTAGTTCCCATCTCCTCTAGCGCACTCCAAAATTACTGATGTGCCATCAAGTGCTAGTAGCGTATTGTCCCATCAGATGTGGCAGGACACGTAGACTTTGCTTTTCAGAATCGGATGAATTTTTGATTAGTTTCAAACACAAAGACACGTAGAACATGGCCACATATGCCCTCAGAAATTACTCCTCAGAAAATATTATTAGATTATTATAGCACGCTCGTCCCTTTCTCCTCTGGCGTACTCCAAAATTATGGATGTGCCATCAAGTGCTGAGAGTAGAGTCAGTGTATTGTCCCATCGCATGGGGCTGTGCCAGGAACACGCGAACTTTGTTTTTCAGAATAGGACGACTTTTGATTAGTTTCAAAGACAAATACACCTAAAACATACCCAATATATATATATATTATGACACTAATTGACTATGACTCAAGTGACCCTAATCAAAGAGGCCATTAAGCTACCATACATAGATAAAATGTTGGCTCAAGTGGCCCTAAACGACTATGATGCTCCCGTTGTCTTCATCATCGACGACGTTGTCCTTGATGTCATCTGCCTCCTCCGTGTCGGATTAGATGCCGACGTTCCTCGCCACGTTCATCCTCCTCGTGAATTCTTCACGGTGCGCCCCCTCGATAATGTTAGAGGGCGTACGCCCAGGCACTGCCCAGAAGCGCTGCCTACCTTCGAGGTTGCATAGATTTGGGTGGATCCCCCGCCTGTTGGTTATGCACAGCTCAATCAACACCATCCACTCCTGCTTGAACAACTTTGACCAGGATGCGCTCGTGCGCGAATACCGGTCCATTGCCTTCTTCCGCTCCGGAAGCTGGCAGCGCCGCTCCTCGATCTGCCTCGCCAACATGTTGTCGCGCAAGAACGGCGCGACAAGCACCCCGGCGTAGCTGAGCTCGAAGCCGGTCAGAAGCCTCGCGAGCAGCGGTGTGAGTATTTCATAGTGGGCGAACATCTGAGCCTCATACAAGCTGAGTTAGGGACACTCCATGGCGATGAAGGAACACGATCTAAGCATCGCCCCCGAAGTCACAGGGATAAAGGCAAGGACATAAGCCCACTCGTGGTTGCCACTACGAATTAGGTCGTAGAACAGAGTACTTGTGGATCGCCCTTACGAAGGACATACTTATTGTCCATGCTCCCCGATCCAATGGCAACTAACAATCGGGACACAGCACTAACCTGCAACAACTCGGGGCTTCAAGAAGGGGCTCTCTTCTAGAAGACCCAATCCACTGTGGAGAAGAGCACATACAGTGCCACTAGTGGATCATTGTGGTTTAGTAGAAAGAACGCATGCAATGCCACTAGTGGATCAATGCGGTTTAGGAGAAGAACACATGCAATGATGCCACTCCAGCATGTGTCCAACCATGTCCAGGAACCCTAGAAGCATGATGGGATTCAACTATAACATGCATTCTATCACCAGTTTGAAAGATGCTGCATCACCACACCCACTTGTATGTGTGTGTGTATCAGTGTGCATCATTGTAGTTTTGGAAAAGAACACATGCAATGATGCCACTCCAGCATGTGGTGTCCAACCATGTCCAGGAACCCTAGCAACATTGAGCTAAACTAACAATGAGAGATGAAAGAATGAAGTTGCTAACCTTTTAGAATCTTGGATTGATGGGTGCCACCAAATCTTGGACAAAAAATGGGGATGAACTTGAGCTAGCTTGGAGAAAAATGTCCATGGGCTCGGGTAGGGATGAAGCAAGGGTATATATAGAAAATCCATTAGTCCCGCTTTGTATTAAAATCGGGAATAGTTCATGATCTCTAGTCCCGGTTTGTATTACAAACTAGGACTATTGGTCTCCCAGCTCCTAGCCATTGGGGGCCAGACTTTTAGTCTTGGTTGATATTACCAACCGGGACTAGAGGTCCCCATCGAACCGGGCCTAGTCACCTGTGGCCTCCTAGCCGTTGGGGACCAGGACAAACCATAACTAGTGCGCACACTAGTCCTACACAATCGGGCCTAGAGGCGAAGGAAGCTCCAAACCAAAGGCATGTTTTGTACTACTAGAGCCTCGAGTGTGTGCGATATGGATGGCTTTTGGAAAGCGTTCCACACAACTTCTCGCTTCTTCATCGTGGTTTGTATTTCGTCCAAGTCAGGTGGTGCTGCATACCGTCATCTCTGTCGTCGTCTACTTTGGCCGGTCATCACAAATATTTTCATCAACAATGTAATCGCTACAACCATGACCACTTTATCTACAATTCGGAACGCAAATTGAGTTTTAATTTTATTGCGTCTCACTATTCGAATGTTTTACCAATCACTACATATAATGTGATCTTATCTATTGTTATGGTATGGATGCTTTTGTATGTTGATTAATACATCTAGTATATTAGAGTTTCACATTATCGTAGCTTTTGAGGTCATGAATTATATTCTAGAATTAACACTGAAAATTACACTTGAGAAATCAACAATCCAAAAACCTTACTATAGGTAATTTGTTAGAGTTAAACATAGGACACTTGTCTGATGCACTGAAGCCGGAAATCTTTACCGAAGTGTATTTAAGAGGTGTCAGTATAAGACCACGATGTGGATGCGATCTCTGAAAGTATTAGAGGCTATTAATTGCTTACCTTGAGGAACTGAATCTTACGATGATTAGAAAAAGTACATGGAAGTCAATACTGGCTTTGTGGGATGCATCCTGAGTGTTCATGAAAACATGTTTAATGTGTACACGCACAACATGGATAGAAAAGAGCTCTGGAAGGCACTAGGTGCTAAGTTCAGCGTAGTAGATGTTTGAAGTAAAAAAATTATATCATGGGAAGCTTCCATAATTATAGGATGGTTAATAACCATGACAGGAGGGAAACCCCCTACTGTCTCATTTTTATATTAAAAAATAGGGGTGGGGTTACATCATGATTGCTGCCAAGGAGGCATCACAAAAATAAAAATAAAAGAGAAACAAGAAAGATTCACATGGAGGCTATCAAACTGTGGATATGTAGGTGTACCTCTGCCTTAGTTCTATCAAACTTCGATATGAACTAAGAGGCTGTAATCAGTAACAAATCTGTCCCTCCAGGATTGGGTTGGGAGTAGCTGCACTAAAGAGAAGATTATTGTCGTTGTACTGGGAACGACAGTACCTAAGTAGGTTATGTAGAGGTGTGGGGACTAGCAGGGAAGCTATCGACAGCGCCCGCAGGCGGGATTGGATACAAGCAAGTGTAGCTGGACACAGGAAGTACCCAGGTTCGGAGCCCTCGTGAGGAGGTAAAGCTCCTACTCCTGCCGATCTGACTATGAGGGGTATACGGGCTACAATCGCTCCTCGAGCTGTATTCTCTAGCTACTGTCTTAAATGCACTAAGACCAACCCTTTCTACAGAGGCCTTGCCTCTCCTTATATAGGCAGAGAGGCAATGGTCTCACTGGCTAGTCCGGCTGACGGGCCCCATACGTGGGTCCCAGCCGGCTAGTCATCTACAGTACTTGGTACACATACATCTCATCAGAGTACGAGCGTTATGGTCGTCGTGGGTATAGTGAACGCTATGCGAGCCTGTCGTCAGCATATGGCCAGTATTCCCGCGTCACCCCGGAAAGTCTTCGCTATGGCCGAGTAGTTGCGAGTCTTGTCATCGTACTAGGGCGTACCATGCACTGTGCCGCAGGTCACTCTGTCCTCTTGATTGGTTTTGGCTACGCTGATGTAGCCGGTCCCGTGCCTTGCTTCTTGCCGATCCGGTTACCGCGAGGTAGCCGGCTTGACTTGCTCCTGTCCGGCCACGCTCACCCAACCGGACACGACCTGACTGCCATGATTCTTGTCTGGTTGGGGTATCTGGAGGTCATCCCCCCGACACTAGCCCCCGAGCGCGTGTAGATTCCACCCTTAGGTGAACTGTGCGCGCGTTCCTTCATTTTGAATTTTCTGGCCGGCTACGCTTGGCGGTTATGCTATCCGTGACATTAGTGATGACACCGGCCATGCACGCACACGCCATCATTACTCTACGGTGGGCAGCGTAATGTCCCGTCGCATGTCGCCTCGGGAACTGCCGTCTGCCTCTTCGGTTTTTGCTCCGGGATCGTCTGCGCGTCAAGTGCCTGCACAAAGGATCCTGCACCATGCGGGGAGCGGGGAGCGTTTGGGTGGGCGCCACATGGCACCGCGGACGATTCCGCTTCCGGGTATTTAAAGGGGCGCCCAGGGGGAGCGGTTTGTCCCTCCGTTCGCTTCTTCCCCATTCTTCTCTTGCGCCCTTGCCTTCCTCGCATCGCCTCGCTCGCTGCTGCTACTGTAGTCTACCGCACCGCCCGTTTAGCATCATCGGCCGTACGGGCCACCGTCACTCCTCCACCAGAATGCCTCCCAGCGAACCGGCGATGACAGCCGAGCGTGGAGCCTGGTGTGGCTCCTCCGTGACGGAGGAGCACATCGAGAAGTACCGTGTGACCCGCGTTCTGCCGTCGGAGGAGGAGGTGGGGATGCGGTTTGTGCTGGTGGGGGAAGAGTCACCACACCCGGAGGAGGGGGAGCGGGTGATCTTCTTGTCGCATCTAGCCCGCGGCTTCGCGCTGCCGGTGCACCCTTTCTTCCTCGCTTTTCTTGCGTTCTTCGATCTCCGCCTCCACCAGCTAGGCGCCAACGCCATCGGGCCTTCTGCGATAGTTACCTCGGGATCCAGCCGAATCTCGGGCCCTTCTGCCGGCTCTTTCGAGTTCGGCCGCAGGTTCAGTTCACCAAGGCACCACTGGTGACGTGTGGCGGCGCCTCCATCTACTCCGGCACGCAGACCGGCTACCCCAAATTCTGGCTGCAGGACACGGTATGGCTGTGGCAACAGTCATACTTCTACATCCGCAACCTCACTGCCGAGGACCAAATCAACCTGCCGGCCTTCCAGGACGTGGAATCTAGCCGGTAGCAGTGGGATCTGAAGATCTACAGTGAGAAGATGGAGTCGGACGCCATACTGCAGCGCATGCACGCCCTCGTCACTACCGGTCTGACCGGCCTGGACATCACCCTCAGCTGGATGTCTAGGCTAATGATGCCGCTGCAGCAGCGGGCACACAAGATGTGCTTCTACTCTAGCCAGCTGGACCAGACCCGGCTATCCTGCCATGATCCCCGCTACCACAATCCGAAGGAGTGGGTGTGGACCATCACGAAGGAGCGGCTGCCGGAAGGCTAGAAGTTCGGGCTGGTCCCTTACAGCCGCGACAACCACGTGCTCCGGGTAAGTTTTGTGAACCAAATTTTCTCTTGCGTTTCTTGACGTTTTTGCCATCCGATTAATCTCTTTGCTCCTTTTTTTCCTTGGTATATCTTTCCTTGCATCCTCCGGGAGGAGGGCTGGACCCCGCTCCAGAACTTCACGCCCGACTTGCCCGAGCCATGCGCTCATCGGTCCGGCGACGAGTCTGATGGGGACGGTGACGTCTTCCCCAGCCGGAATGACAAGCCGGCCGCCGACCCTCACGCGGAGGTCAAAGAAGAGGAGGAGGCTGCACCGGCTCCCGAGCCGTCTCCGCGCCATGCGATGAATGGCGACTCTAGCCGGTCCGGCACCGGTGGGAGCGGCTCCAGCCGGTCTGGTGCCAGCGGGGGTGGCTCCAGCCAGTCTAGCGGAGGAGGGGGCGGGGCAAGCTGACCCGCCATGGAGGAGCCAGCCCCCAAGAGGAGCCAGACCAGTACTCTTCCGCTGAGCCACCTCGCACGCAAGAAGGGGCTGCCCCCGGTGGTACAGGGGTAAGCTTTATTTTCTGAGTGCGTTTACTTTCTTCTGCTCTTTGAGTTATCGTTGTCTGTCTTTGGCTTACTTGCTTTTTACTTCTTTTATGCCTTCTGTTTCTTAGCACTCTGGTTTCCTTCGGTGCTGCGAGCCCGGCGCGGGCACCAACTGGCTCGCTGCCCCGCGTGCCGGACGTCGTACCGCCCGCGTCTCTCCTCCCTCTTCCAGGGCACCTCTTCTGCCACCGCCTCGAGCTGATCTGGCTGCCACAGCCGGAGTGGGGGATGCTCCACCGACCACGGTGGTGCAGCCGGCAACGGCTGTGACCACCTCACAAAGTGGAGGTAGTTCCCCTGTGGGGGCGCGGAAGGCCGCAACCGGCAAGGAGCTCATGGTTGTCGGTGACGACAACTCCGACGACGAGCCGGGGGAGGAGTGGTGGATGGCGGTGGCTGCGGCGAAGGAGTCGTTGGTTGCCAACACCGTCGACGACGATGCCTCCTTCACCACTTCGCTGACGGACCTTGCTGCCACCCTCGAGCTGGTGGTGAAGGAGATCCGGCTGCTCGAGGCTACAGCCGGCGGTAACCGGACCCTGGAGCAGAAGCTTGCTGCTGCCAACGGGACCTCGCAGAGTAAGTTCCCTCAGCCGGATACTTTGGTCTTTCCTTGTTTTTTGCTGATAGTCGGCTTTTTGTAGCCATCATAGTGTGCTCTTAGCAAGAAATCGATCGCCTGAAGAAGGTGAACGACCGACTGAGCAAGTCCAATTCTATGCTTCAGCTGCAGAATAAAGACTGGCACGCCAAGGTGGATGCTCTGGAGGCTACCGTCAAGGAGCACGACACCACCCTCGCCAGCCGGGCCCAAGCCTTCGACCTTCTCGAGGCCCAGAACAAGGACCAAGAGAAGGAAGTCAAGTGGCTGATGGCCTGGGAGAAGGCTCTGGTGGAGGAGCTGATGCAGGTCAGGCACACGGCTAAGCGTAAGTTTCTTCCCTGACTTCCCTCATCTTTCCGGATCCAGTAGCCGGATCTGACGTTCTTTTTTCTGACAGCTTTTTATCCTGGCGTAGACCTGCTGGCATACAACCGGCTACAGGAGAATTGGCCGGGGGAGCAGCCGACGGCACAGGAGCTGGTCGTCCTTCTCGGCAAGGAGGCTGCCAAACTTCGCCAGGCGGCGCAGGACATCTTCACGTTCCTGTGGCCGGATGCTCTGGTTCCGGGGACGATGGCGCAGCTAGCGGCCAAGGTGGCGGAGCTCCTGGCTACCGTCCACCGTCTGAGGGATTTGGCGGTGCGAGCCAGGGCGGAGATGGCCCTGGCCCTTATGCTTTCCTGGTACAAGGACGCCCGCATCGAGAAGATCGACAGGGGTTTCCGTGCTGGTGCCGACCTCGCCGCCATCCGCCAAGCCCATCCGGAGCTCCGGGCCTCCGTCATCAAGATTGCTGATTACGCGGACATTGACGAGGTCCTCACCGACTCGGAGTCCGTCGGTTCTCCGGATGCGGAAGCCTCATCGTAGCCGACTTGTGGGGATACCGGAACCGGATCAGCCAACGCGCCTCCTCCTCCTGAGACTGCCATTAGCTAGGATCGTTCGCACGGCAAGGGCCATGCCTCCTAGTTATGCTCCCCGGTATGCCGGGTGTATTTGTCACTTTGTTTTGTTCGAACCTTACTGTATGTGCCGGTTGTCTCTAACGCCGGGTAAACTCATGGGATCTTCGTCTCCCTCTCTTTTTTATATTAGTCTAAATTGTTTTGGTTTGCTTTCAACTTGTGTTTTTATGTGCTTCAAAGCTTCGATATTTCGCCGATTGAATTTACTCGGCTCACTTCACTCGGATGAACGCCTTTAGCCGGGGGAACTTCAATTCCAGTGGGGGCGCGGCGCGCCAGTGCACCCACTACCTGTAGCCCCCGAGATTCGGAGTAGCTGGCATAGCCAGGTGCTTCAAATCTTCTCCTTTTCTGCCTTCCCTTGCCCTCACCTGGGCTCCAAATATCCAGCTAACTCCTTTAGCTGGTCGGAAGCTACAAGATTCCACTAGGGGCGCGCGAGCGCACCCAGTGGGTGTAGCCCCTGAGATTCGGAGCACTTGATGAAGGCAAGGACTTCGAATATTCCTTCTTCCTGGATTCCGACTCGAAGTAGGCGTACAAAAAATAGACATACATACATACATACATTCTCACCCGTCAATAGGTTAGTCTGTTTAACTTTAGTCGGAAGGCGGATTTGTTTTTTGAAAACCAGCTTGTGCTTCTCTGGACACTTAGTCACTTTCCCGTGTGCTCTGTTGTTTCCGCTGCATCCTTGCCGGGCAGCCGGGTTGCGGTCTGCAGCCGGAATCGAAGGGAGCTGACAGTACATTGCGCACAGTACTGGTAGCTTAGTAGCCGGATCGTCTCACATATCCTCCTTGTTTTTCATGCGGGATCCCTCAGGCTTTTGCTCTTGCTAGCCGGACAACCGGGTTGCGGTCTATAGCTGAGACGAAGAGTGGGCCTCTGGCATCATCGCACACTACTCAGCCGGTTTGTTGATTTAGCAAGCCGGGCTAGCCGACGAGCCCCCGGGTAGGGGTTGCCGGAGCCGGAAAAACTGGACCAGAAACAGATACACACGAATTTCTAGCTAGGAGCCCCCGAGTATCTCGTAGGGGTCCGCATTTTCATTCATAAGGTTTGCGGGATACATACACTGTCTGGTGACTAGGTGTAAAACGGGCGGAGCAGGGTGATACGTCCATTTTGCATCACTATTCTATGTCTTAATTCACTATTTTTGCATGGTTGATGACTTTTGGAGCATGGACCACTGCAGTCAGGATTCTGATGGAAAAGGTGCTATTTGGAGGCAAAATTCGCGAAGATCAGAAAATCCGGGAAAATAGACGGAAAATCCTATTTTTCTAGAAGACTAAGGATGCTAGAAGACGGAGTGGAGATGGGCCACAGGGGGCCCACACCACCCCATGGTGAGGGCAGGCCTAGGCCGCGCCTAGAGGTGGTGTGGCCACCCTGGCCTACTCCAGCCTCTCCCCTCTGGCGTATATCATCCTCCCGAAACCCTAAGACTCGGGGAGCGACCATAGAAAGGTTCTGCCGCCTCTGCGGGGCGGAAAACACCGAGAGAGAAAGATCTCTCCGGCAGACAGATTTCTGCCGGGGGAATTCCTTCCTGGAGAGGGGAGATCGTCGCCATCAACACCACCATCAAGCTGTACTTCATCGGGATCATCATCATCATCATCACCATCAGCACCCTCATCACCATCTCCATATTGTTGTAACAATTGCGTTGAATCTTGCATAGTTCATAGGGGAAACTTTCCCGGTGTTGATTACTCTTTGTAGTTGATGCTATTGAGTGAACCATTGAATTATTGTTTATGTTCAGATTGTTATACATCATTATTGCATCTCTGATCATGATCCATATGATGTCTTGTGAGTAGTTCGTTTTGTTCTTGAGGACATGGGAGAAGTCATGTTGTTAGTAGTGGAGTTGTGTTGAGAGAGATTCAATAGATTGTTATTTAAGTTGTGGTGTAGTTCTTCTAGTGGTGTCATGTGAACGTCGACTATATGACACTTCACCTATATGGGCCTAGGGGAATGCATTGTGTATTTGGCTACTAATCGTAGGGGTTGCCGGAGTGACAAAAACCTGAACCCCCGTTAGGAAACCATTGCACAAGGGATGTAAGGGTCTTAGAGTTTAAAGCTGTGGTTAGGTTTCTACCTTAATTACTTTCTTGTACTTACGGATGTTTGCAAGGGGTATAATCACAAGTATGTATTAGTCTTGGATGGGGCGGTACATTAGCACATGTTCACCCACACAACACTTAGCAAGCTAAAGAAGATTAATCAACTATATGAAGCGAAAGCACTTGACAGTCTTCCCATGTGTCCTTGAGAACGTTTGGTCATCTTAAGAAATACAACCGGCTTGTCCTTTGCTGCATAAAGGATTGGGCCACTTGCTGCATTTATTCCTACTGTCTTTTATTTACTCATACTTTGTTTACTTGCTTTATCGAAAACCCCTAAAAATCCGTTTGTTAAGTATTTGCAGAGAATTCCTGATCCATACCACTAGCCAGCACCTTCTGCTCCTCGTTAGGTTCGACACTCTTACTTATCGAAAATACTGCGATACACCCCCTATACTTGTGGGTCATCACAGGGCCGTGTTCCAAGGGCGCTCTGTCTCCTCAACTGACTTGTCCATCTTGTTCTTGCATGGCTGTTGCGCGTCGATGAGGTGGTAGGAGTCATTGGGCAGCACCCGGCTGACGATGAAGGGACCCTCCCAGGGTGGCGATAGCTTATGCATGCCCTTCTTGTCTTGCACCAGTAGGAGAACCAGGTCGCCCTCACGGAATGCGACAGGGAAGATCCGACTCGAATGGTAGTGGCGTAAGCGTTGCTGGTACAGGGTCGATCTGGATAACGCCAGCTCGTGGGCCTCCTCGAGGAGGTCCACGCCATCCTCCCGCGCCTCCTGATTGGCCTTTTCATGGTAGAGGAGCTTGCGCAGAGAGTTGAACTCGATGTCCGTGGAGAGGACGGCTTCCGAGCCATAGAAGAGGAAGAACATGGTGTAGCCCGTTGACCTATTTGGCATGGTGCGGAGGCTCCACAGCACAACCAGAAGTTCTTCGATCCAGCATCCGGGCGACTGCTCCAAGGGCTCGATGAGACATGGCTTGATGCCGTCTAGCACTAGCCGTTTGCCCTTTCGACTTTCCCGTTGGATTGCGGGTGCGCGACGGAAGCAAGGTCCAGCCGGATGCCCTTGTTGCTGCAGAACCGGGCGAAGGCCCCCTTGGCAAAGTTCGTGCTATTGTCAGTGATGATACTGTTGGGTAGCCGAACCGATTGATGATGTCAGTGAAGAAGGTGACGACTGTCGCTCCGTCCAGCTTTCGGATAGGCTTGACCTCTATCTACTTTGTAAACTTTTCCACCGCCACCAGCAGATGGGTCATGCCTGCGCGCGCCCGCTTGAAGGGACCGACCATGTCGAGGCCCTAGACAGCGAAGGGCCAGGTGATTGGTATGGTCTTGAGCACTAAAGCCGACATGTGCTTGAGCTACCCGAATCATTGGCACCCGTTGCACGCGCGAACCAACTGTTGCACGCGCGAATCCTCGAGAGCGGTGGGCCAATAGAAACTATGGTGGAACGCCTTGGCGACTATTGCCCGTGATGAAGTGTGATGCCTGCACTCACCCTGGTGGATGTCCTTGAGCAGCCGATAGCCTGTGTCCACGTCGACACACCTTTGGAAGATGCTAGATACGCTGCGCTTTTACAGTTCTTTGTTGATGATGGTGTACATGTGCGCGCGGCGCCGGATTTGCCTGGCCTCCACCTCAACATCCGGAAGCTCTCCATTGGCGATGTAGTCCATGAAGGGCTACGCCTAGGATGGTATCTCCCGGATGGTGAAGATGCTTCCGCTCTCTGGTTGATGGTCGTCGGAGGGTCGTCCTGATGAGGTACCTGGAACGACAGCCCCCGAGCCACATGGCGAATCGGTAGCCCCCTGGTCTTGTGAGCTGGAGGGTACGGATTTGCCAGAGTTGGTGCGGGCCTTCTTCTTTGGGGGTTCCGCCGGCTCTGCATCTACTGTACCGTCAACCGGAGCACTCCCTGCCCAGATGATGGAATCCGAATCGGGGGACGGGTTGATGGAGGGCTTGCGCAGGTGCTCCAAGGAGACCCTAGGTGGGATCGCCTGCCTGGTGGATCTGATTCGCGCGAGCAAATTGGCTACCTCGTTGTTGACTCGAGGGACGTGATGGAACTCACATCCGTCGAAGCAGGCACTGAGCTTCTGTATGTGGAACAGGTAGAGGGCCATGTTTGCATCGCGGGCGTCCCATTCTCCGGATACCCGCTACAACACCAGATCCGAATCGCCGAAGCAAAGGATCCGGTTGACGCCGATCTCTCTGGCTAGCCGAAGGCCGTGCGCCAGCGCCTCGTATTCGGCTATGTTGTTGGAGGCCTTGAAGTGGATTTGGAGGACGTACTCCAGCCGGTCTCCTTTGGGCGAGGTGAGCACGATGCCAGTTCCCAAGCCACCGAGCATCTTCGACCCGTCGAAGTGCATCTTCCAATGGTCCGAATCCAGAACCGGTGGGAGGTATTGGGTCTCAGCCTAGTCGACGAGGAAGTCCGCCAGAGCTTGCGACTTGATCGTGAGCCGGGGCTCGTACTGGATGGATTAGGCAGCGAGGTCGATGGCCCATTTGGCGACTCGGCCGGTGGCGTCCTTGTTGCCGATGATTTCTAAAAGGGGTGCGGTGCACACGACCTTAATCGGATGCTCCTAGAAGTAGTGATTGAGCTTCTTGCATGCTAGGTACACGCCATAACACAACTTCTAGTAGTGGGGGTAGTTCTACTTGGAGAGGGAGAGAACCTCGCTGAGGTAGTAGACGGGTCACTGAACCGTCTGAGCCTTGCCTTCCTCGGGGCGCTCCACCACCAGGACGACGCTGACAACCCGGCTGATGGCTGCTATATAGAGCAACATTGGCTCCTTGCTAGCCGACGGGGATAGAACTGGCGTTGTGGATAGCATGCGCTTGAGGTCGTGAAAAGCGGCGTCGGCCTGCGAGGTCTAGGAGAACTTGTCTGTTTTCTTCATCAGCTGGTACAACCGAAGTGCCTTCTCCCCCAGCCGGCTGACGAAATGGCTGAGGGAGTCTAGGCATCCGATGAACTTCTGAACTCCAAGCAGGCCCCTGGGCGGCGGCATCCTCTTGATGGCCGCGAACTTTTCCGGATTCTCCTCGATCCCACACTGTGAAACGTGGAAACCAAGTAGCTGTCCGGATGGGACTCCGAAGACGCATTTCTCCAAGTTCAGCTTCATCTGGTACTACCAGAGGTTGCCAAATGTCTCCCCCAGGTCCTCGAGGAGGGTGCGCTTCTCCTTGGTCTTGATGACCACATCGTCCACATAGGCATGCACTTTCCGGTCGATCTGCGAGTGCAAGCACTTCTACATGCAGCGCTGATAGGTAGCGCCCGCATTCTTCAGACCGAAAGGCATGGTTACATAGCAGAGAGCCTCGTATGGGGTGATAAACGATGTTTTTATCTGTTCAGCCGGGTTTTGCTGGATCTGATTGTAACCGGAGTAACAATCCCAGAAAGACAACAAATTGCGGCCGGTCGTGGAATCGATGTCTTGATCGATATGGGGCAAGGCGAAGGGGTCCTTCGGGCACGCTTTGTTCAGGCTGGTGTAGTCAATACACATGCACCAGGTCTTGTTCTTCGTCAGCACCAGGACTGGGTTGGCCAGCCAGTCCGGGTGGTACACCTCCACGATGAACCCGGGTGATCTCGTCACCAATAATCTCCCTTTTCTCCTCTGCAAACCGGCGCAGAGGCTGCTTGACCGGCTTGGCATCCGGTCACACATGGAGTGAGTGCTCGGCGAACTCCCTCAGCACACCTAGCATGTCCTTGGGCGACCACGCGAAGATGTCCTGATTCTCATGGAGGAAGTCGACGAGCGCGCCTTCCTATTTGATGTAGAAGCCGGCACCAATGGTGACGAACTTGGTCGGGTCAGAGGGGTCAAGCAGGATCCTCTTTGTCTCCTTTGCTGACTGGAAAGCTCCTTCCCTAGCCGGCTTGCTGCTAGCCGGCATTTCTTGCTGGGCCATGGCCACATTGCTCATGATCACGCGCTTTTCTTCGGCTATTATGAGGGCCTCTGCCAACTTGGAGCTTGCTGAGGTGCACTCCATCCACCGCCAGAAGCAGCCGGCGACGGTGATCACGCCGTTTGGTCCTAGCATCTTCGTCTTGAGATACGCGTAGTGGGTGATGGCCATGAACTTAGCAAGGGCGGGGCGCCCGAGGAGAGCATGGTAGGAGCTCGTCAGGTTTACCACCTCGAACCAAATCGGCTCGCGGCGGAAGTTCTCCTTGGTCCCGAAGATGACGTCCAGCTGGATTTTGCCCAGCGGAGCGCAAGCCGGTCCTAGCAGTACACCGTGGAACGTTGTGGTAGTCGGGCACAGGTCGCTCTCGCGGATGCCCAGCTTCTCCAGCGAAGACCGGTAGAGGAGGTTGAGGCTGCTGCCTCCGTCGATGAGGACGCGTGAGAAGCGGCAAGTGCGCTCGTGTGAGACGATGAGGGGGTCGAGCACCATAGCGTAGCCCCCGGGTGTCGGAAGCTGCTCAAGCTGATCTTCTCGGCTCCAGGTGATGGGGTTTCCGACCAGTTTAGGTATTGGGGGACTGGAGAAACAATGGCGTTGACCTCCTTGGAGTGCCGCCTGCGGCTGTGCTTGTCGTCCAGTTCCGTCTCGAAGATGTGGTAGGCGGCGTGCGGCTGGGGGTATCCGTTGTTGTTGTTGCCGCCATTGCCATCATTACCGGCTCCCCTAGTCGGTGGTGGTGGTCCACCAGGAGGGGGCAGGGGAAGACGTTGCTGGTTGCCCTAGTCCTTTAGCTGACGGGTACAGCTGCAGTTCCGGGTGATGTGCGTAACCAGCTTGAAGGGACCGCTATGCCACTTGCATGGGCCGGCAAACATCTGGTCGAATGTGAGTCATGGCTTATGCCTTCTTGCATCGTTAGCTGGCGCGTCGGGCACGCCCTCCACAGCATTGACCTGCCACACGTGGTAGTGGGGCTTCTACTATCTAGTTTGGCAGTCCCCATGGAACCGGTTGTCGCTGTTCTGGCGCCTAGAGGATCCGGCTTCTCCAGCCGGATTGCTCGGACGATCGCGAGCCGGCTCCTTCGGATTCGGACGTTCGTCAACACTTACTCGAAGGGGTTTCTTCATGCCGGCATCTACCATGGCATACTGGTCTGCAACCATCATGAGCTCCGCCATGGTTTACGGCTCGTCACACAGTAGCCGGTTGCGAATCATGGTGCCTTCTCGGCACCCCTCGACGAAGAAGCCTATAGCCTGGCTCTCTAGGATTCCTTCGCAGGTGTTGCGTAGCTCCGTCCACCTGGCGAGATACTCGTGGTCCATCTCGCGGTCTCCCTGAACACACAAGGCTAGGTCGTGTGGGCGGCCCGGACGCTTGTACGTGTTGTTGAAGTTGCGAACAAAAACCTTCTCGAAGTCTGGCCAGGCGTTGATGCTATTGGGTGCGAGCCTGTTGATCCATGTCCTCGAGGACCCAGTTAGACTGAGGGGGGACATAGCACACTGATGACCCACAGGTATAGGGGGTGTATCGCAGTATTTTCGAGGGAAGTGAAACACAATTTATTGATTCGACACAAGGGGAGCCAAAGAATATTTATCAGCCTTAACAACTGAGTTGTCAATTCAGCTGCACCTGGAAACAATCTTGCTCACAGCAGTTTATCAGTAGCAACAGATTTGTAGTAAGAATAGTAAAGTAACAGCAGTAGCAAAGCAAAGACAGCATTAACAAAAGCAGTAATAGTGGGATTCGAGTACGGTAGGCATAGGGATGGATGGACGGGCGTTGCATGGACAAGACAATTCACATAGCAATCAGAACATAGGGCAATTGCAGATAAATAAGATAAAGCATCCAAGAACTAGACAATCCTAGGCATGTGTTCCATATATAGTCATACATGCTCGCAATGAGAACTTGCACAACATGTTTTGTCCTGCCAGCCCGTTTGCAGCGGGGCCTCTAGGGAACTACTGGCAATTAAGGTGCTCCTTTTAATAGAGCACTAGACCAAAGCATTAACACTCTGTGAAGCCATGTGATCCTCACATCAAAGCTATTCCCTTCCGGTTATCCCGATTTCTATCACTTCGGGGCCATAGGTTCCGGACAACAACGTGTGTATACAACTTGCAGATAAGACCAAGAACAATACTATCATAATGAATCAATAACATGTTCAGATCTGAGATCATGGCACTCGGGCCCTAGTGACAAGAATTAAGCACAACAAGTCGCAACAAAGTCATAAAGTAGTAATAAAAGATACTAGGCACCATGCCCTAACAATCTGATGCCATTACATGAACGATCTCATCCAATCCCTACCATCCCCCTAGCCTACAAAGGGGGATTACTCACTCATAGATGGGGGAAACATGAATGGTCGACAGAGAAGCGATGGTGATGATGATGGCGATGATCTCCTCCAATTCCCCGTCCCGGCAGGGTGCCAGAACGGAGTTTCTGGTGCAGTTTCGTGGAATCTGGTGGTGGCGGCGGAGCGGAACTCCTTCTGGAAAAACGTCGAACCTCCCGAAGTTTTTAGGTCAGAAGGCTCCTTATAGGCGAAGAGAGAGGCCGAGGGGGTGCCTAGGGGGCCCACACCACCGCCTGGCGCGGCCTGGCCTGGCCCGCGCCACCAGGTGGTGTGGCCACCCCTGGCTCTTCTCCGTCTCGTATTCTGGCTCCTGGAGTCTTCGGGTCAAATAGGATTTTTGGCATATTTTCCGGGATTTTTCCTGATAGTTGGTTTTCTGCACAAAAAGTAGACACCAAGGCAATTCTGCTGAAAACAATGTCAGTCCGCATTAGTTGCATCCAAATCACACGAGTATAGAGGAGAAACAATATCAAAAGTGTTCGGGAAAGTAGATATGTTTTGGACGTATCAACTCCCCCCAAGCTTAGCTTATTGCTTGTCCTAAAGCAATTCAGTTGAAAACTGAGTGCGATAAAAGAACTTTCACGAACACATTTGCTTCATATGATGTAAATATTCTCAGCAATGTGATCAACTACTCAGACAGTTCATAATAAAGAGTATGCAACTAAGTCTACTTAATAGTCATTGCAAGCTATGAAGAGATTCCAACTCAATAATAATAAGTAGCATGAAGCACAAACATAAGCAACATTACAATGCTCATAAAAAGGTATGATAGAGTGGTATCTCGCTTGCCCTTTGATTATGAATATCAAGGCACCTCTGAAGGTCAAGTGATGACTAGAAGTAAATATATCAAGGATACAAGCATCAAAGCCTTAACACAAATAATCAAGTAATGGAGCAAACACAAAGAATGACAACTATGCTCTCAAGAAGGTGCTCAAAGAATATGTGGAGACTCAACAAGTAGAAGAAAAGGTTTTGAATAATTTGAAAGGCTTCCAAATGCTGAAAGTATGGTACTCGTTAACTTTGAGCTCTCATTGCCCCTATCATAAGCATCTTTAATGTGGTTAAGGTGAAAGTGAGGTCCAATCTGAGTTATATGCTTGACAGACTATAAACTGAAGATCCCAACTCCCTTGAGTACGAGGTCCGCTCCTCATGCTACTCAACTTTAGTTACCGGTAATCTCATCGTAAGTATGTGCGTGTCATTGAGAACCGCCAACGGGGTACTCCTTGCCCGATGATATGGAAGAATCCCCATATCAAAATGACAAGGCAAGCAAACAATGAGTATCTCAGCAATCTTCTTATTTACCATGGGAAAATGGTGCTTTTTTCTCTCTTTCCTCTTTTCATAAATCTCTTTTTTTTATTTTTCTCAATAGCTATCTCTCTCTTTTTTTATAAGAAGAATGCTTCATAGATATCATTATGGTTACGCTGCAGGTTTCCACCATATTAGCATGGATTAGACCAGCGGCCCAGGCGTTTCTCTAACACACATACATAACTCCATGGACTTACAAGCTCCCCTTTTATTTCACACCGACGACATCCGCAAACAAAAGAGCAAGGTATCAACTGGGTATATATTTACAAGTGCTGAAAGCGTTCCCCGTGACAGCACGGTTCTGCTAATCCCCAGCTTATAATTTGCAAGCATATAACTTTCATGGAGAGTTCACAATGGTTCAGGTTTATTAAGTGCAGGAAATAAAGTGTGCCATCAAGTTCGTGAGAGCTTTACTAACTAGTTTTCCCATAACAATCAAACATTTTATTCGGAAGAAAACAAGGCATAATGAATATGCACGGGAGTAGCAAATGATGCTAATAGGTAGGTATGGTGGACACTTTGGAAATATTTGGTTTAGGGAGTTGGAAACATGAGTAAAACACTCAGTGGAAGTGAAGGCTAGCAATAGTAAGGGAGCGACAAACGAGAGAGCAATAGCTGCCATTATCATGCTTGCAACAAAACAGGACTAATCATGGCATGAAAATGATTCAAGATCCTCCAGGCAAAATAATTCATCGAGGATTAACTGATTATTACAGTCATGTGCATGCGTGAGCATGTGCCAAGTCAATTCAAATAAAACAGTCAGAGGAGGATACCACGGTGTCATACCAATTTATGAATAGAGTAATGCAAGCAAACATTCATAAGACATGCTACAAACTATTAGCGAGCTGGAGCTAATCATAAGAAAGCAAGAACTACTAAGCATCCAAAGATAACATACACCCTACTTGAATGGACTAAGCAAGCCCACAGTGATGAGTATATGTACAAAAATGAAAACAAATAGAGTTCGTTACCGGCCTCTTACCATGCCTCAAGTTGTCATTGATCCTCACTATTGCTCTTCACTTGTGTGGCTTGAATAATAATATGAAACCAACATCCACTGAGGACTACCGAACCCTATAGCAAACTCGCACAAACCAAAGAAGAACGACAAATATTTTTGGTGTTTTCGATTTTTAAACAAGAACCAAAAGGGAAAAACATGCAAAGCAAAATCTTTTTGGGTTTTTCGAATAGTTCAAACAAAGCAAAAAGGGACAAACAAACCAAGGAAAAAAGAAGAAGCAAACCAAAGAGAAAGAACAAAAATATTTTTGGTCTTTTTGTGCTTTTAGAAAGCAAAAGCAAAGAAGAACGAAAACTAAAAAGATAACAAAAAAATGAATATACAAAGTACTGACGCAACATGATATGGAGATGAGTGCGGTGTCGGCGTACCTCCCCCCAAGCTTAGGCTCTTGGCCTAAGTGGGTATCAATCCATGTACGAATAGGGGTTCCAAGCGGGCAGATCTTGGTAAGAATGGTCGTAGCTGGGCCCATGGGAAGAAGAAGAAGCTCCCCAATCATAAGCGGGCTGCTGATATGAAGACTCTCCCTCATTCGAGGGCTGGACTGAATCATCCTTGACCTCCCTTCTAGTATCCTGCTCCTGTTGGGAGAGCTCTCCCAAGTACGTGTCAAGCTCCTCCTCAGTGAGGGACCATCCTTCCCTGTTATCAAGGTTAAAAAAAATAGGTGCAGGCAAAAGAACAACACGCTCGGACTTGCTCTTTCTCCAACCAGCTTTGAGAAAGGTTATTTCATAAGATAACTCACTCAAACTAGCCCACGAGGAAACAAATTTATGCTGTATCATGGAATTAAGATCAAGCCTCTCTATGGGAAACTGTAGGTCTAGATGATGAGGCACTAAAACATGCAATGCTAGTAAACGAGAAGCAATGAGGCCTCCACAAATTCCACCTTTCTCATGGTTAGCAGCAAGACGGAAAGCTATCAAAGCACCCAAGTTGTAGGACCTATCTCGTCTAAGAGCAGCAGAGATAAATGCTAGATCAAACGAAGATAACTTATTGGTAGTTTTCCTAGCAAGAACACACTTGGCAATAAAGTAGGCAAAGTAGCGAATGGAGGTAAGATGAATTTAACGGATTTTCCCACTCTCCTTCGAGAAGCTACTCCCTTGGCAAATTTCTGCGTATAAATCCATGAGTGATTCTGGTCTCTCCTTAATCTTCCTACATGATCCCCATTGAGGTATCTTAATAGCTGTACAAAAATCATCAAGAGAAAGGTTGACAGCAATATTGTAAATTTCGTAATGGACCAAGGGGTTAGGCAAAGAGTGACTAAATTGGAAATCCTGCACCACAGACATGGTTAGTTTCACAAATTGACAAGGTTCATCTTCCAAAAAGTGCTCTAATCCTGCATTAGAAACCAAAGTGTGGAAATCTTGTAGAATTCCTGCAGCTCTCATGAACTCAGAGCATGGATAAATGGAAGGAAAAACTTCCTCCTCCCGGTGGACCTTCATGACCTCAGGCACCCAAAGCTCATGTTGGTTTAGGTGGTGTTCACTTATCTTCTATTCTGAAATTTAGACACCTATTAAACAAGTGATTGCAAAGTAAATATAATGAAGGATTCTACCCATAGGGACTTACAAGAGGCCTAAACATGCATCAAAACTATATCTCTAAGCATCAAAGAAGCTTACAAGATCTCATAACTAGTCACCTACAACAGCAAAATACTCAACATATAATCCACTAAAAACAAATGTACTTGGACAAGGGGAGGAGTCACATACCAGGGAACAATTGATCCAAATTTCAGCAAGAAAGATGGGCTAAGCAAGGAGATCGAAAAAATCGAGAGCAAGCACAGCAAGAACGTGATTTTGAGCTATGAACTGGAGCTTACTCGGGAGAGAGAAGAAAGTGGCAGGTGAGAGAGTTGGTGGGGGGCCAGGGGTGGCCCACACCAGGGCATGGCGCCACCCAAGGCTGGTCGCGCCACCATGTGGTGTGCCTGCCTGGTGGGCCCCCCTGGTACCTACCAGGTACTCCTCTGCCCCTTTTTTCACGTAAAAATTTAATATGAATTTTCTAGAAATTTTCGAGACACTTTATTTTTGGGCATTTTCAGAAATAGAAGAATGATTTTTCTGACAGACAGATTTTTTTCTTTGGAAACATGATGCAAGGACAAAACAAGGCTAGAACTACAGAAGTTCTAACATGCAAGCAACTAACAACACAAAGAAAACTAAAGAAAACAAAAACTAAAATGCAAAGGATAGAAATAAACAGAGATAATCATAATGAAAACATTGTTTTGTTCAATGGAATCCTTTTGTTAGCAAGGTTGATCAAGTCTTGCTACCAAAACAATTGCATATGAGACAAAACTTTGTATTCCACTAATGATTATGTTACCTCAACCTTCATAGCAATGGTCCCAATCATAATAGTTTCAAATTTTTCTCTTGGTATGGGACAATACATTTCTCCAACTTGAATGCCTTCAACATGTTCAATTGAATTCAAACCATAAGTCCTTTCAATCTTCTTGGGGAAATAGACAGTATGTTCCTTGTCATTAACATTGAAGGTAACCTTTCCTTGATTACAATTAATAACAGCTCCTGCAATATTAAGAAAAGGTCTCCCAAGAATAATAGACATATTATCATCTTCTGGCATTTCAAGCACGACAAAATCAGTTAATATCAAGCAATTGTGAGCCACCTGAACAGGTACATCCTCACATATACCCACAGGAATAGTGGTAGATTTATCAGCCATTTGCAAAGATATATCAGTTGGTATCAATTTTTCAAGCTGAAGCCTCTTATATAGAGAGAAAGGCATAACACTAACTCCATCTCCCAAATCACACAAAGCAGTTCTAACATAACTGTTCTTAATAGAGCAAGGGATAGTTGGAATCCCTGGGTCTCCAAGTTTCTTAGGAACCTTACCATTGAAGGAATAATTAGCAAGCAAAGTAGAAATTTCTTCATTAGGGATCTTCCTTTTATTTGAGACAATGTCCTTCATATACTTTGAGTAAGGAGGCAATTTAATAGCATCAGTCAAAGGAATTTGCAAGAATAAAGGATTCATCCACTCACAAAATTTATTATAGTGTTCATCTTCCTTTGACTTGTGTTTCTTATCAGGGAAAGGCATAGGTTTTTGGACCCAAGGTTCTCTTTTACTACCATGTTTCTTAGCAATAAAATCTTCTTTGGTGTATTTAGTATTCTTAGTGTGGTTTTTAGGTTCTTCTTCAACTTTTTCTTCATTAGGAACAACCTTTTCTTCATTACCACTTTCAGTTTCAGCATCAGAGATAGATATACTATTAGGATCTATAGCAGGTTCAGAGGGTTCTACAATAGTTTTATGTTTCTTTTTCCTTTCCTTACGAGTAGAACCACTATTTTCAGCTTGTTGAGAATCCTGCTCAATTCTTTTGGGATGCCCCTCGGGAAATAGAGGATCCTGGGTAGTAGCACCACTTCTAGTTCTAATTTCATAAGCATGTTTTTCTTTAGCAGCATTCACTAGCAAGTCGTTTTGCACTTTAACAATTTGGTATATTTGCGTTTGAACAATTTGAAAGTGTTTAACAATCATTTTAACATCATTAGAGGTTCTTTCCGCAATATCTTTCAACTCAACAATAGCTCTAGTGTTTTCCATTAGATGATTTTGCACCCTTTTATTAAAATTATCTTGCTTAACAATAAAGATATCAAATTCTTCTAAGCATTGATTAGGAGGTTTAGAGTAAGGGATATCACCTTCATCAAAGTGTTGGGGAGAGTGTACCTCAATAGTGGATGAGTAGGAAATAGGCTTACATAATTCTTCTATAGGAGGTAAATTCTTGACATCTGCAGCTTTAATTCCCTTCTCCTTAAGACATTTCTTAGCTTCCTTCATCACTTCATCATTTAATTCAATAACTCCCCTCTTCTTTGATGTTGGAATAGGCATAGGAATAGATGGTTCAGGTACAATTACTTCAGGTATAGATTGTTTAGGAGGAGTCCAGTCTTCATAATTCTTGCTTATTTCAGCCATTAATTCCTCAGCTTCCTTAGGAGTCCTATTCCTGAAAACATAATCAGCACAACTATCTAGGTATGTCCTAGATTCCTCTGTTAGCCCATTATAAAATATATCAAGAAGCTCATTCTTAGGTAATGGACTTCCAGCGTGTGCATGAATCAAAGCACAAAACCTTGCCCAAGATTCGGGCAATACCTCTTTTTCTCCCTGTTTAAAATCAAAAAGTTCCTACAAAATAGCATGTCTAGCACTGGAGGAAAATATTTCTGCAGGAAAGTACTAATCAAGCACTCAGGGCTATCAATAGATCCAGGAGGTAAATTACTAAACCAAGTTTTAGCTTCTCCTTTCAGTGAAAAGGGGAAAATCTTAGCAACAAAGTAAGTACGCATCTTAATATCATCATAAAACAAGCCACTCATGGTATAAACTTCATTCATATGTGATACCGCACTTTCATTCTTAGTCCCACAAAAAGGTTCTTTCTCGACAATAGCTATGTAAGATAGATCCAGAGAGAAATCATAATCTTCATCTATAATGTTTATGGGAGAAGCAGCAAACTTAGCAGCAGGAGATAATTTGGGTATAATAGTACGCCTCTCATGGAGACTCTTAGCAGCGCTCCTATCATGGGTGTTCTTACATTCTTTAATAAACTCATCGGTCATCTCAACATAACCATCTTCAATATCATAACTCTCACTAGACTCAGGTGAGCTAACAGGTGTGGTAGTGTCTTCATTAGGAGTTTCGATATTTCCAGCTATAGTTCTAGCAATCGTAGCATCTAGGAAAGGACCTAATGAACCACTCTTATCAAGCACAGTAGAAGCAGCATCATAAGCATCAGAAGTTTCAGATTCAGCAGTAGTACCAGTGTGTGTAGCATGCGTATGTGGTGGTGTAAGGAACTTACTCAGAACAGACGGTGAATCAAGAGCAACAGAGGTGTTCAGAACCGTACCTCTTCTTGTGGTGGATGGTAAAATAGGAACCTTGCCATCACGAGACTTACCCATGATGGATGGATAGCAGCGAACAATAGAGAATCCAAGTGGACTTGATAAATAAAGCTATGCTCCCCGGCAACGGTGCCAGAAAATAGTCTTGATGACCCACAAGTATAGGGGGTGTATCCCAGTATTTTCGAGGGAAGTGAAACCCAATTTATTGATTCGACACAAGGGGAGCCAAAGAATATTTATCAGCCTTAACAACTGAGTTGTCAATTCAGATGCACCTAGAAACAATGAGAACTTGCAATGAGAACTTGCACAACATCTTTTGTCCTGCCAGCCCGTTTGCAGCTGGGCCTCTAGGGAACTACTGGCAATTAGGGTGCTCCTTTTAATAGAGCACCGGAGCAAAGCATTAACACTCCATGAACACATGTGATCCTCACATCAAAGCCATTCCCTTCCGTTATCCCGATTTCTGTCACTTCGGCGCCATAGGTTCCGGACAACAACGTGTGTATACAACTTGCAGATAAGACCAAGAACAATAGTATCATAATGAATCAATAACATGTTCAGATCTGAGATCATGGCACTCGGGCCCTAGTGACAAGCATTAAGCACAACAAGTCGCAAAAAAGTCATAAAGCACTAATAAAAGATACTAGGCACCGTGCCCTAACAATCTGATGCCATTACATGAACGATCTCATCCAATCCCTACCATCCCCATAGCCTACAGCGGGGGATTACTCACTCATAGATGGGGGAAACATGGATGGTTGATGGAGAAGCGATGGTGATGATGATGGCGATGATCTCCTCCAATTCCCCGTCCCGACAGGGTGCCAGAACGGAGTTTCTGGTGCAGTTTCGTGGAATCTGGTGGTGACGGCGGAGCGGAACTCCTTCTGGAAAACATCGAACCCCTCGAAGTTTTAATTCAGAAGGCTCCTTATAGGCGAAGAGAGAGGCCAAGGGGGTGCCTGGGGGGCCTACACCACCCCCTGGCGCGGCCTGGCCTGGCCCACGCAACCAGGTGGTGTGGCCACCCCTGGCTCTTCTCCGTCTCGTATTCTGGCTCTTGGAGTCTTCGGGTGAAATAGGATTTTTGGCATATTTTCCGGGATTTTTCCTGATAGTTGGTTTTCTGCACAAAAAGTAGACACCAAGGCAATTCTGCTGAAAACATCATCAGTCCGCATTAGTTGCATCCAAATCACACAAGTATAGAGGAGAAACAATAGCAAAAGTGTTCGGGAAAGTAGATACGTTTTGGACGTATCACGCACAGCTGTGCGCTTGTTCCCATGGGCTATGCCGACTGTCGTGGCATAGTCGGTTAGCCAGTCTTACGGTTTCATGCTGCTGTCATACATGGGGGTGTCTCTGGGTAGGGTGGACTTATCCGGAAACAGCTTGTTCCGGATGCGGTGTCCAAAAAAAACCGGTCCGGTGGAGTCTTCCTCTTCCGTGACGTGCACTTGAGCGAGGAGCTCGATGCGGTCGTGGGCATCCGGACGCTCCGAGTTGGGTGCTCCTACCCGGCCCGAGAGACGGGAGCCGGTAGGTTTTGGCGCACCGGTTGGCGGAGGGGGAGGCAGTGGGTTGATGTACACCGTTTGCTCCTGGGGCGGATGACCCTTGTTGCCGGAGCTATGGTGCTTGCTGCGAGCTTTAGCCAGAGGAGAGGATGCCTACTGGATCTTGCTGGGTGTGCCCTTGCCGTTGGAAGGCGGCTTACTCCCTTTGGAGCAGCTGGGGTCCTCCTGCATCTGCCTGGTGGCGTCTGCCTGCTCGTCCGCGATCCGGAGGAGCTCCTGCACCCGGGCATGCTGCCGGTTTCGCTCCTCGCCCTCCAGGTTGGGCAGTTCGTCTGCCGTGGCTCGTGCCACGCCCAGATTCTTGATGGGTGTGCTGTAGGTGGGCCAGACGAGAGCGGGTAGCGGATCTAGCTCGCCATCCCTCTCCATCCTACAGCCCAGCTCGCTGCCCCGGCGTCATATCTGTCCGCGCCGGCTCGGCTCCGCGGTAGCCGGTGTGTGGCCGTGCGCGCGGTCGTACTCGCGCCGGGTGATCTCGATCTGCTTCTGGGTCGTAGCCAGCTCCATGGCCTCCTGTAGGAGAAGCTGCCTCTCCATGGCGAAGTTAGCCTCTGCCTCCTCGGGGTTGTCTCCGAGGTTAACCAGCGTGAGGAGCCGGTCGATGGCCTCCTCCACCGGGTTCCTAGGCTGTAGAGGGGCGGACGTTCCGACCTTGCCCACGCCCTTCTCCCGAGGCTGGCAGGGATGAGAGGTGAAGCCGGCCATCAGCACCTCGATACTATGAGGAGCGACGGGGACGCCGTTGCCGAGGTGCGGCGGCTCTGTGATGGAAACGATTTCCCTAGGGAAACGCTCCAGCACGGTGGCGACATAGACGGGGAGGTCGCCGAAGAGAAGAATCGAACCATTTGTCGGAAATGTGGTTCCGGTGAAGCAGGAAGAGTTGTTGATGACGCAGTCGAATGCGCCGAGCGTAAGCACTAGGCTGGAGGCCATGCACTCACCGGCTGAAGTGCGGGGTCCCGTGCGGAATGTGATCCGGTCGAAGCCATCTAGCCCCACGGTGGGCGCCAACTGTCGTTGTATTGGGAACGGCAGTACCTAAGTAGGTTAGGTAGAGGTGTGGGGACTAGCAGGGAAGCTATTGACGACGCCCGCAGGCGGGATTGGATACAAGCAAGTGTAGCTGGACACAGGAAGTACCTAGGTTTGGAGCCCTCGTGAGGAGGTAAAGCTCCTACTCCTGCTGATCTGACTATGAGGGGTATACAGGCTACAATCGCTCCTCGAGTTGTATTCTCTAGCTACTGTCTTAAATGCACTGAGACCAACCATTTCTACTGAGGCCTTGCCTCTCCTTATATAGGCAGAGAGGCAACGATCTCACTGGCCAGTCCGGCTGGCTGGCACAATA
Organism: Avena sativa; assembly: GCA_916181665.1. Classification (NCBI taxonomy): domain Eukaryota; kingdom Viridiplantae; phylum Streptophyta; class Magnoliopsida; order Poales; family Poaceae; genus Avena; species Avena sativa. The sequence goes on from OV702287.1 coordinate 580,982,034, forward strand.
GGAGGGTCCCAGTCGGCTGGTCATCTACAGGACTCGGTACACATACGTCTCATTAGAGGACGAGCGGTATGGTCGTCGTGGGTACAGTGAACACCGTGCGAGCCTGTCGTCAGCATCTGGCCACTGTTCTCGCGTCACCCCGCAAAGTCTTCGGTATGGCCGAGTAGTTGCGAGTCTTGTCATCGTACCAGGGCGTACTGTGCACTTTGCCGCACGTTGCTTTGTCCTCTTGACTGGTTCCAGCTACGCTGATGTAGCCGGTCTTGTGCCTTGCTTCTTGCTGATCCAGTTACCGCGAGGTAGCCGGCTTGACTTGCTCCTGTCCGGCTACGCTCAGCCAGCCGGACACGATCCGACTACTGTGATTATTGTCTGGTTGGGGTATCCGGAGGTCATCCCCCCAACAATTATTCCTCTCCTTCCAAATATTCTAGGCCCCGACATCAACTTGAGCATTATCCAGAACATCCTTGATTTTGTCACAGTTTTTCTTCTTTTATGCACTCCCCGAGTCGAAATACGTGGCTTGCAAATATTTCGAACATAAGGAGATGGCTGTGTAGTCTTCATCTCTATGCAAAACAATTTAAATGGAATGTGTTGGAAAAGGAATGATGGAAATCTAAGGAAGCATGTTATGGCCACAAGCGAATGACTTATTTAGTAAAGTAAGGCTCGAGAATGTATTCCTTCATCTTGTTCGCCACCATGAAGCCTTGGAGGTACTCCACCATGAATGGCCATTCAATGGGGCTTGCCAAGCAGTAGTCACACATGTAGTAGGGGTCCACTATCATGATGTCTAGGGTGTGCTACCTAATGAACTACATCGCCATACTAACCAAAAACGGCGGACCATGGCATAGTTCAGCGGGTATAGGTGGAACATATCGAAGATGTCGGCAAACCGCACGAAGAATAGATCCCCAGGGACATTATCGACAAATCCCAATTCATTTGGCACCTTAGCCACGAAAACTAGGTATGATTGACCTTTCTCTCAAATAATCCATTCATCTACTATCAGCACACCATCATGGACACTATTCATATCTGAACTAGTGACCCTGTATAATCTCCTAGTTAGCATCGGCTTACCCTCCACATGCATCCTCCACATAATATCCATAGGTCTTGGTGGCCCATCCTGAGTCGTGATAGGATTCAGAGATGGCGCCACCGGCTCGCTCGAAGCATTGCTAGATTTCCTTTTCCATCTGTTCTTGCCTTTTGGAGAGAGGAGAGGGACCGCAATCTCCACACTGACCAACCTATGTAGTGTGTTGCCACTTAAAATAAAGGGTCGTTGGATGTATCAGGCTCGAGGAAGGCGCCATCTGGAGGCTTCTCGTAAGAACCGAATAGAAGCTTGTTTAAAGTGTGTTTCCCTATGGGGCTGATACATTGCAAATGTATCTATAATTTTTGATGCTCCATGCTTGGTTTTATCCACTTTCTTGTGTTTTGTCCACACTTTGGAGTACTTTTCATATGATTTCTTGGACTAACCTATTAACAAGAGCCACAGTCCCAGCTGCCTGTTTTCTGCTATTTTTGGTTCCAGGAAAGTCAGAAATTGAATATTCTCGGAATTGGATGGGACAAAAGCCAAAGTGCCTATTTTTCCAGAAGACTCTAGGAGCCAGAATACGAGACGGAGGAGAGCCAGGGGCTGGCCACACCCCCCAGGCGCGGGCTGGGCCTGGCCGCGCCAGGGCATGGTGTGGTGGCCCAAGGCACCCCCTCGGTCTCCCTCTTCACCTATAAGATGTTTTCTGACCTAAAAACTTCGGGGGGTTCGACGTTTTTCTAGAAGAAGTTCCACAGCGCTACCACCACCGAAGGAGAGACTCGGGGGACAGAAAGTCTCTGTTCTGGCACCCTGCCGGGACGGGGAAGTGCCCCCGGAGCCATCTCCATCGGTCTCCACCATCATCTCCATCAACCATCCATGTTTCCCCCATCTATGAGTGAGTAATCCCCCGCTGTAGGCTATGGGGATGGTAGGGATTGGATGAGATCATTCATGTAATGGCATCAGATTGTTAGGGCATGGTGCCTAGTATCTTTTATTAGTGTTTTATGACTTTGTTGCGACTTGTTGTGCTTAATGCTTGTCACTAGGGCCCGAGTGCCATGATTTCAGATCTGAGCATGTTATTGATTCATTATGATAGTACTGTTCTTGGTCTTATCTGCAAGTTGTATACACACGTTGTTGTCCGGAACCTATGGCCCCAAAGTGACAGAAATCGGGATAACCGGAAGGGAATGGCTTTGATGTGAGGATCACATGTGTTCATGGAGTGTTAATGCTTTGCTCCGGTGCTCTATTAAAAGGAGCACCTTAATTGACAGTAGTTACCTAGAGGCCCGCTGCAAACGGGCTGGCAGGACAAAAGATGTTGTGCAAGTTCTCATTGCGAGCACGTATGACTATATATGGAACACATGCCTAGGATTGTCTAGTACTTGGATGCTTTATCTTATTTATCTGCAATTGCCCTATGTTCTGATTGCTATTTGAATTGTCTTGTCCATGCAACGCCCGTCCATCCATCCCTATGCCTACCGCACTCGAATCCCACTGTTACTGCTTTTGTTACTACTGTCTTTGCTTTACTACTGCTGTTACTTTGCTATTCCTACTACAAAACTGTTGCTACTGATAAACTACTGTGAGCAAGATTGTTTTCCAAGTGCAGCTGAATTGACAACTCAGTTGTTAAGGCTTATAAATATTCTTTGGCTCCCCTTATGTCTAATCAATAAATTGGGTTTCACTTCCCTCGAAAATACTGCGATACACCCCCTATACTTGTGGGTCATCAAGACTATTTTCTGGCGCCATTGCCGAGGAGCATAGCTTTATTTATCAAGTTCACTTGGAATCACTATTGTTCAAGCTAAGTTTATCTTTCTCCTTGTTTGCTTGTTTCTTATCAAAAATACAAAAAAAATTAGTTCCTACTCTAGTTGTTATTTCCGTTGGTCTGTTATTGTCTTGCTTTATCATGCTTGTTGGCAATGGTTGGTTTCTTTGAAACTGAAGCTTATGGGCAAGGTGGGTTCACGGAATATCAAAAATATTATTATAAGGAACACCGCTTGTCACAAAAAGGGAAACACTTATGGGAACAAATTGATAGATTGTATACCATTGCTAGGAACGTGTCCTCTACTTATAATGTTACTTATTGCTGTGATGAGTCTTGTTGCAGAAAGAGGTATAAACACCTCCCTTTTCAATGTGAGTATAGTGATAATGATACCATATCTTCCTATGCTAAAGGAATTTATGACTTTTATGATGCGGAACAAATTGAAGAATTTATTGCTTGGAAGGGTGCTTTTGAGCTTGCTAGTTTGCTTGCAAATATTGATGATTCACCTTACAAATATGAGGTGTATGGTATACTTAAATTTTTCTTTGATAATTACAAGGATGAAAATGGCTATATTCTTGAATATTTTAATAGATGCTTTCCACAAATGGAAGAGACTAATGCCTTGCAGGATCCTATGGAAGAAGAAATTGATGAACCTGAAATCTCATTAGATGAAAAAGAGGAGGAGAGTGATGAACAAAAGGAGGAAGAATGGATTAGCTACCCATGCCTACCTTATAATGAGAGTAACTCTTTATCTCTTACATTATTTGATTGTCCCCCTTGCTTACTAAAGGAGAATGAATGTTATGTTCCTGAAGTTTCTCTTGAAAATGTTTATAATAAAGCTCTAGTGCTTGTAGATCATGAATAGCATGCTTTATGTGATAGTTATATTGTTGAGTTTCTTCATGAGGCTACTGAAAATTATTATGAGAGAGGAAAATATGGTTGTGGAAGTTTTCATGGTATTGAAACACCTCTCTATGTGCTGAAAGTTTTGAAATTACTCTTGTTTTATCTTCCTATGCTTGTCACTTTGTTCTTTGTGAATTTATTTGCATACATGATTCCTATGCATAGGAAGTGGGTTAGACTTAAATGTGTTTTGAATTTGATTCTTGATGCTCTATTTTACTTCAACTCATATTTCTTATGAGAGCATCCTCTCAAACTTTTATGCCTGAAGATGATAATATGTCTATTATTCTTGGGAGACCTTTTCTTAAATACCGCAGGAGTTTTTATTAATTGTAATCAAGGGAAGGTGACCTTCAATGTTAATGACAAGGAACATACTGTCTATTTCCCCAAGAAGATTGAAAGGACTTATGGTTTGAATTCAATTTAACATGTTGAGGGCACTCAAGTCGGAGAAATATATTGTCCCATACCAAGAAAAAAATTTGAAACTATTATGATTGGGACCATTGCTATCAAAGTTGAGGTAACATATTCATTAGTGGAATACAAAGTTTTGTCTCATATGAAATTGTTTTGGTAAGAAGACCTGATCAAATTTGTTAACAAAAGGATTTCATTGAACAAAACAATGTTTTCACCATGATTATCGCCGCTTACTTCTATTCTATCCATTTTAGTTTTTTGCTTATGCCTAACTTAAAGGCGTTAAAGAAAAGTACTTATTGGGAGATAACCCAAAAGTTTTAGATGAGTCTTAGAAGTTATTACTTCAGTAATAACCGCTCCTTATCCTTTTTATTTGCTTTTTGTGCCAAGAGTAACCTCTAATGAGAGAGAAGTAATGATTGGGAAAGTTGTTGTCCCGAAACAGATTTCTGTGCTTCACCGTAAAAATTTGTGAGAGAGCTATGTATGTCGGATTGAGCTGTCACATTTTCTTCTACTGCCCCAGGTTGTTATCTAACTTTCGTTAGTTCAACACTTTTTGATTTGAACAACAGAAGGTCTTCGAAAAAATTCGTCTTTACCTGCTTGTCTGTTTTGACAGATTTCTGCCATTTTCTGCATTTGCTTCTTGTTGGTTCCTTTTTGCGTTCTTTTGGGGAATTGAGATTTTTGAGGGAAGTGCTACAGTAGCTAGTGTTCTAATGGAAGTTTATTTGGTGTTAGAACTGAACCTTAAGACCTATTATCTTGAGTGCACTAATGTTGCTAATAAAGATTGTGTGAAGTTTTGTATGAATGAAAAATATCAGGTGTATGGAAGGAATGAGTAATGAGATGAAGGATGGACTAAAGCTCAAGCTTGGGGTTTCCACGCGTGTCACCCCAAGAAATATCCAAGAAGTACAAGCGTCAAAGCTTGGGGATGCCCAAGGCATCCCCTTCTTCATCAATAAAAATCCCAGGTTTCTTCCAAACACTTCATTTTTATTGTTTCATGCACAGTTGTGTTGTTCTTGGAGTGTCTTCTTTTTCGTTTTCGTTTTCGTTTTCGTTTTATTTTGTTTGCTTAGTTTTCTGAATAAATTGGTTGGACCTCCCCTTTCATACATTGGTGTTCAAATATTCTGGTTTGGATTGGAAAAGAGTAGGAAAGCTCATGCTTAAGTGGTAAAGAGAGCTTGTTTTTTGACTGTGGCCTATGCTTTGTCATGCCATGCTCGATATTTTTTTGGCTTTATGCTTAGTATTCGTTGCTGTAGCATGACTTGTTATAAACAATTGAGATTTCTTAATGTGCCTTGGATGAAAAATGCGTTGTTTTAGCATATTAAAGCATAGTATTGTGGTATTCTCCTTTGATGCTTTATTTGGGTTGACTTGGCACATGTTCACACCATGTTATGACTATCCCAAGTCACCATAATCCTTTATGATCGTTTAGTTTTTCAACTTGTAGTATCACCTTATGCTTTGATTATTGATGTTTTGTCGCTCTGCATGATTATGGCCATTATTGCTCTCTTGTTTGTCGCTCCCTTACTATTGCTAGCCTTCACTTACACTGAGTGTGTTTTACTCATGTTTCCAACTCCCTTAAACCAAATATTGCCAAAATGTCCACCATACCTACCTATTAGCATCATTTGCTACTTCCGTGCATATTCAATATGCCTTGTGTTCTTCCGAATAAAATGTTTGTTTGTTATGAGAAAGTTAGTTAGTAAAGCTCTCACGAACTTGATGGCACACTTTATTTTCTTGCACTTAATAAACCTGAACCATTGCATCCTTCTTTGTTGCGTATATGCTTGCGCTTTATGAGTTGAAGTTAGCACAACCATGTATCATGGGGACCGCTTTCAACACTTCATTGGTACGTAGTACCTAGTTGATATCATGTTCTTTTGCTTATTGATCCCGATGGTGTGAAATAAAAGTGGAACTTGTAAGATCAGGGAGTTTGTATGTATGTTAGAGAAACACCTAGGCCGCTAGCCTAAGCCATGCCTAAACATGGTGGAAACTTGCATGATAACAATAATGAGCATTCTATGAAGCATCCTCAATAAAAATCTATGCACATAGTAAATAAAAAGATCACTGAGATGCTCATTGTCTGCTTGCCTTGTCATTTTGATTATGGGATAGCTCCCATGTCATGTGCAAGGGGTACCCCGTTGGCGGTTCTCTATGATACGTATATACTTACAATAACAAGAGCTTACTTGTGACTGAAGTTGAGTAGCATGAGGATCGATCTTCGTAAGTAAGAGACATGAGACTTCGATTTATAACTTGTCAAGCATATCATCTTAGTTGTGTCACTTTAACCTTAACCACATTAAATATGCTTATGATAGGGGCAATGAGAGCTCAAAGCTAACGAGTACCATACTTTCAGCATTTGGAAGCCTTTCAAATTATTCAAAACCTTTTTCTTTACTTGTTGAGTCTCCACATATTCTATGAGCACTTTCTTGAGAGCATAGTGGCCATTCTTAGTTCTATGTGCATTGTCTCAAGACTTGTTGATTGATGCATACCTTGATATTGCTTGTTTTAAACTATTTGTATCTAGTCACTCTTGTAAACTTTGAAGGTGTCCTATGCATTTATGTTTGCTACTCTATGAGGGACAAGCTAAATGCCACTATGCTATGTTTTCTTTATGTGAAACAAACAAACGTCTTGCAAGGCATTGTTATTCATGAATCTTTTGTTTGTGCCTTTTCATGTTGCATCATAGTCTCTTTGTCTTATTGCTAGAACTTTGTCTTTCATGTTATGATTGAAGTACTATGATCCCAGCTTTGAATGTTTTACAAATATTTTGATCAAGTCTTTGATGGTGCATGTCACCTCAAAAATTATTCTTTCTTTTTATCACTTACCTACTCGAGGACGAGCAGGAGTTAAGCTTGGGGATGTTGATACATTGCAAATGTATCTATAATTTTTGATGCTCCATGCTTGGTTTTATCCACTTTCTTGTGTTTTGTCCACACTTTGGAGTACTTTTCATATGATTTCTTGGACTAACCTATTAACAAGAGGCACACTGCCAACTGCCTGTTTTCTGCTGTTTTTGGTTCCAGGAAAGTCAGAAAATGAATATTCTCGGAATTGGACGGGACAAAAGCCAAAGTGCCTATTTTTCTAGAAGACTCCAGGAGCCAGAATACGAGACGGAGGAGAGACAGGGGCTGGCCACACCCCCCCAGGCGCGGGCTGGGCCTGGCCATGCCAGGGCATGGTGTGGTGGCCCCAGGAACCCCGTCGGTCTCCCTCTTCGCCTATAAGAAGCCTTTTGACCTAAAAACTTCAGGGGGTTCAACGTTTTTCTAGAAGAAGTTCTGCAGCGCCGCCACTACCGAAGGGGAGATTCGGGGGATAGAAAGTCTCTGTTCCGGCACCCTGCCGGGACAGGGAAGTGCCCCCGAAGCCATCTCCATCGGTCTCCACCATCATCTCCATCAACCATCCATGTTTCCCCCTTCTATGAGTGAGTAATCCCTCATTGTAGGCTATGGGGATGGTAGGGATTGGATGAGATCGTTCATGTAATGGCATCAGATTGTTAGGGCATGGTGCCTAGTATCTTTTATTAGTGCTTTATGACTTTGTTGCGACTTTTTGTGCTTAATGCTTGTCACTAGGGCACGAGTGCCATGATTTCAGATCTGAGCATGTTATTGATTCATTATGATAGTATTGCTCTTGGTCTTATCTGCAAGTTGTATACACACGTTGTTGTCCGGAACCTATGGCCCCGAAGTGATAGAAATCGGGATAACCGAAAGGGAATGGCTTTGATGTGAGTAGTTCTATTAAAAGGAGCTCTATTAAAAGGAGCACCTTAATTGACAGTAGTTCCCTAGAGGCCCCGCTACAAACGGGCTAGCAGGACAAAAGATGTTGTGCAAGTTTTCATTGCGAGCACGTATGAATATATATGGAACACATGCCTAGGATTGTCTAGTACTTGGATGCTTTATCTTATTTATCTGCAATTACCCTATGTTCTGATTGCTATTTGAATTGTCATGTCCATGCAACGCCCGTCCATCCATCTCTATGCCTACCGCACTCAAATCCCGCTGTTACTGCTTTTTTTACTACTGTCTTTGCTTTACTACTGCTGTTACTTTGCTATTCCTACTACAAAACTGTTACTACTGATAAACTGCTGTGAGCAAGATTTTTTTCCAGGTGCATCTGAATTGACAACTCAGTTGTTAAGGCTTATAAATATTCTTTGGCTCCCCTTGTGTCGAATCAATAAATTGGGTTTCACTTCCCTCGAAAATACTGCGATACACCACCTATACTTGTGGGTCATTAGGGGCCACTAGCTGGGTCACGACCATCTGTATCATGGCAGGGTTCTTCATTATTACTAGGATCATGCAGGTAGACATCGTCACCATGCTGAGTGTTGAGTTATTGATTGAAATTATTGTCTTCATCATCGTCATTGATGTCATATGGATATGTGACATAGGCATGTCAATATTAGCCGACCCATCACGTGGTAGAGGTGACGGCGGTAGCGGTGTGGCGGTCTTGCCATGGCTTGGTGCTGGTGTGACTGGCAGTGTTGTTATTTGTGGGGTGGTGGCCCCCATCCACTAGAAGAAAACTAGCCTTTGGTTTGGAGTATTAGTCTTAGTTTCTCTATGAACCGGGACTAATGCCCTGGTTCTAACAGTTAGAAATGGCTGCAGGGTACGTCACCCATTAGTCACGATTCGAACAGGACCTTTAGTCCCAGTTAGTGTAACAAACTAGGACTAAAGGGTGCCGGCAGGCTAGGGCCGATGCCAAACCCTTTAGTCCTAGTTTGTTACACAAACCGGGACTAAAGATAGACCTTTAGTCCTGGCTCATGTATCTAACTGTGACTAATGTCCCTCCTATATCATCTTCCTCCTAGCCCGAGCCATACTCCATTTCAAGCTGCTTCTCCTCTCTTTGTTTCCTTCCATCAAGCTCGAGTTCATTCCCATTTTTTCACAAGATTTGGCGGTGCCCCATCTATCCAAGTGTTCTAAAAGGTTAGCAACTTCATCCTTCATCTTTCATTGCTAGTTTAGCTCATTTCATGCTATAGAAGTAGAAGGATTTGTGGGTTTAGTTTGGAAATAATTTTTGCTCATGAGATGAACCTGTATTAATTTGGATTCTATCTATATTGTATTAATATAATGAACTCCACCTCATTATCATTTTCAATATGTGGATTCCATCTATATCTTGTTCTGCCACATAGTCTCGAAATGCATTATTCTTAGAAGCACAGATATGCATGATCAAGTTCATCCTAGCTAGCAACTACGACTACCATAGAATAGAGAAACATTGGTTCATCATACTACAACTACTACAGCACAGAGATACATGGGTTCATCCTACTACAACTGATAGTGCACACACTCACAAATGCATCATGCCACCATCCAACAACAAAATGATGCCCTTCTTCTTCTACCTGCCTTTAGCAAACTCACAATTTTTTTAAAAATGGGGTTAATTCACAAAAGATTCACAAGAAGAAACACAAGCTCATTACATCTTTGAAAAGCTCCTCTATGGTGAGCTCCACCTCAAAGATATCTAAGGATAGGATCCTAAGACATCTTCGAGAAGCTTCACCGTAGTGGTGTTCCTCTTGCACCATCTTCTAGTTTATAACTTCTCTATCTATATCAATACGCCGGGAGCTAATAAATTTCACATATTAGGGAGTGCCTCTATGACGAGCTCCTCAAAGATGTCTGAGGACGGGATCCTAAGACATCTTTGAGAAGCTCCACCATAGTGGTGTCCCTGCTCTCGCACACCATCTTGCAGTTTCTAACTTCACAAGGATGCATCTTGCCTATTTATAGATTAAGAAGCACAACATAGTGTTGATGCAAACGACATAATGTAGACACTCACCCTTGTCACAGTGCCGCCACCCACCGAAATAGTTTCGCCACTCACTAGCATAGTGTCGCCACTCACAACTTAGTGTCGACACTCACCCATGATGTAGTGTCTCCACCCATGTTTAGTCCCGGTTGGCGTATCCAACCGGAACTAAAGGTCCATCTTTAGTCTCGGTTGGAGACACCATCTGGGACTAAACAGGCTTGCACTGGCCTAGCCTAAAGTCCCAGTTGGTGTCTCCAGCCGGGACTAAAGATGGAGTGGAAAGTTTTTAAATCAGTTCATAGTTCTTATAGATGGAGTAGAAATTTTAGACCGGTACTAATTTTAGAATCATGATTGCATTTGATGTACTTATATAATGCAGATGATCCGGACATGGATGTACGCTGACCGACGCTCTAGTGAGTTTATTAAAGGCGTACGTTATTTTCTCGATGTGGTCGAGGCAAACAAGTGGAATGGTTATGTGGTGTCTGTCCGAATCATAAAGAATACTCTTCCTCAAGATGTTGATGGCCCAATGCACGGCGCCCAGAAAAATGCTTGATGGCGGTGTGGATGTAGAGCTCGTTGGGAACCCCAAGAGGAAGGTATGATGAGCACAGAAGCAAGTTTCCCTCAGTTATGAAACCAAGGTTTAATCGAACCAGTAGGAGCAAGGAAACACCTCAAAGGTGTTACTAGCTGCCCTTTGGCAGGGCGCACTACCGGTTCTAGTAGCAACGTGGAGACCTGCACAACACAACCACAGAACTTTGTCCCCAACTTGCGATGAGGTTGTCAATCTCACCGTGTTTTGCGGAAAACAAAGGATTAAACATATTGAATGGAAAGAAGTGAAAGTTTGCAGAAAGTAAACACAAAGCAGTAAAAGATTGTAGATTGTATGTAAAGTAAAGGACCAGGATCCATAGTTCACTAGAGGTGGCTCTCCTTAGATAGATAACATGCTAGGTGACCAAATTACAGTGGGGCAATTAACAAACACCGAGAAAGCAATACATGCATATACTAATCATCTTGACTCCTTTGAGACTTGATTGGACATTACAACATAATACATAGACCGCCATCCAACTGCATCTATGACTAATAATCCACCTTCAAGTTATCATCCGAACCCCCTCCAGTATTAAGTTGCAAGCAACAGATTATTGCTTTACGAAGTGCGTGTAAAGTAAACAATACAATTGTTCTATGAACAAAGGATCGTTGTTTTCTCCCTAGTAGCAACAGCACATCTAGTACCTTAGAGATTTCTGTCACTTCCCCAGATTACCAAAGGCATGAACCCACTATCGAGCATAAATACTAACTCTTGGAGTTGCTAGCATCTATTTGGCCAAGATAGCTACTAACAACAGAAAGCATGCAAAATCTCAAATAACAAAGACATGATAGAATCAATAATCAATTTGAAATAGCATCTCAATATCCATCGGATCCCCGCAAACACAACATGTATGGATTACAAATAGATGATCTTGATCATGAACGAAGCTCACAAGATCTAAACATGAAAGCACAAAGGAGGAGAAACCAGCCATCTAGCTACTACATGGATCCGTAGTCCAAGGATGAACTACTCACGCATCACACCGGAGGCTTGCATGGTGATGAAGAAGGCCTCCAGGGTGAATTCCCCTCTCCGGCAGGGTGCCGGGAAGAGCTTCAGATCCCCCCCGATCTAGGGATGGAGATGACGGCGGCTATAGACTCTTTCATGGATTTTTTGATCGGGTACCTAGGGTTTTCGTCCCGAGGGCAACTTATAGGCGGAAGGAGAGGCCGAGGGGGTGCTGGGGGCGGCCAGACCACCCCTGGCGCGGTCCAGGCCTGGCCGCGCGACCAGGTGGTGTGGCCGGCCCCCAGCCCTTCTCCGTCTGGTATTCTGGCACTTGATCCCTTCCGGAAAAATAGGCACTTTGGTTTTTGTCCCGTCCAATTTCGAGAATATTCATTTTCTAGACCCAAAAACAACAGAAAACAGGCAGCTGGCACTGTGGCTCTTGTTAATAGGTTAGTCCAAGAAATTATAATAAAAGTACTCCAAAGTCGGAACAAAACACAAGAAAGTGGATAAAACCAAGCATGGAACATCAAAAATTATAGATACATTTGCAATGTATCAACATCCCCAAGCTTAACTCCTGCTCGTCCTCGAGTAGGTAAGTGATAAAAAGAAATAATTTTTGAGGTGACATGCACCATCAAAGACTTGATCAAAGTATTTGCAAAACTCAAAGCTGGGATCAAAGTACTTCAATCATAACATGAAGGACAAAGTTCTAGCAATAAGCAAAGAAACTATGATACAACATGAAAAGGCACAAACAAAAGATTCATGAATAACATGCTTTGCAAGACGTTTGTTTATTTCACATAAAGAAAACATAGCATAAAAATATTCAGCTTGTCCCTCAATAGAGTAGCAAATATAAATGCATAGGACACCTTCAAAGTTCATAAGAGTGACTAGATACAATAGTTTCAAACAAGCAATAACAATTTATGCATCAATCAACTAGTCTTGGGACAATGCACATAGAACTAAGAATGGCCACTATGCTCTCAAAGTAGTGCATAAAGATAGAAGGTGGAGACTCAATATAATGGTGGAAGAAAGACCTTTTGTAAAAGGAAGTAGGGATTCAAGTCTCATAAAGAGCTTCCAAAAATTATGGTACTTATAGCTTTCAGCTCTCATTGCCCCTATCATAAGCATCTTGAAGGCGATTAAGTTTAAAGTGACACAACTAAGAGGATATGCTTGACAAGTTATAAACCGAAATCTCATGCCCCTTACTTACGAAGACCGATCCTCATGCTACTCAACTTCAGTCACGAGTAAGCTCTTGTCATTGTAAGTATATGTGTATCATTAAGAACCGCCAACGGGGTACCCCTTGCACATGATACGGGAGCTTTCCCATAATCAAAATGACAAGGCAAGCAGACAATGAGCATCTCAACGATCTTTTTATTTGCTATTTGCATAGGTTTTTATTGAGGATGCTTCATAGAGTGCTCACTATGGTGATGCTGCAAGTTTTCACCATGATTAGGCATGGCTTAGGCTAGCGGCCCAAGTGTTTCTCTAACACATATACAAACTCCATGATCTTACAAGTTCCACTTTTATTTCACACCGCCGGGATCCGTAAGCAAAAGAACATAATATCAACGGGGTACAAAGTACAAGTGCAATGTTGAAAGCGTTACCCATGGTACATGGTTCTGCTAATTTCAACTTATAAAGTGCAAGCATATACGCAACAAAGAAGGACCCAATGGTTCAAGTTTATTAGAGGCAAAAAAGTAAAGTGTGCCATCAAGTTCGTGAGAGCTTTAATCACTAGTTTTCTCATAACAAGTGGAAGGTAAACAAAAGCATGAATACACTTGGAATAGCATAAGATAGTAGGTAGGTATAGTGGACTCTTTGGAAAAACTTGGTTTAGGGAGTTGGATGCATGAGTGGAACTCATACTTGGTTGTGGAGGCTAGCAAAAGACTGGGAGCGACAAACTAAGAGAGCAATAATGGCCATAATCATGCAGAACAACAAAACATCATTGATCAAAGCATAAAGTGATACTACAAGTTGAAAACTAAAGGATCATAAAGGCTATGGTGACTTGAGATAGTCATAACATGGTGTGAGCATGTGCCAAGTCAACCCAAATAAAGCATCAAAGGAGAATACCACTATACTATGCTTTAATATGCTAAAACAACGCATGATCCATCCAAGGCACATTAAGCAATCTCAATTGTTTATAAAAAGGCATGCTACAGCAAAGAATACTAAGCATAAAGCCAAAACAATATCAAGCATGGCATGACGATGCATAGCCACAGTCTAAAACGAGCTCTTTTTACCACAAAAGCATGATCTTTCCTACTCTTTTCCAAACCAAACCAAATGATTTGCAAACCAATGTATGAAAGAGGGGGTCCAATCAACTTATTCAGAAAAATAAGCAAACCAAGCAAACCAAAAACCAAAACAAAAACGAAAAAGAAGACGCTCCAAGAGAAACACAACTGTGCACGAAACAATAAAAATGAAGCGTTTGGAAGAAACCTGGAATTTTTATTGATGAAGAAGGGGATGCCTTGGGCATCCCCAAGCTTTGACGCTTGTACTTCTTGAATATTTCTTGGAGTGACACGCGTGGCATCCCCAAGCTTGAGCGTTAGTCCATCCTTCATCTCATTACTCATTCTTTCCATACACCTGAATTTTTTCCTTCATACAAAACTTCACACAATCTCATTAGCAACATTAGTGCACTTAAGATAAATAAGTCTCAAGGTTCAGTTCTAAAACCAAACAAACTTCCATTAGAACACTAGATACTGTAGCACTTCCCTCAAAAAGCTCAATTCCGCAAAGGAACTCAAGAAGGAACTAACAAGAAGCAAATGCAGAAAATGGCAGAAATCTGTCAAAACAGACCAGCAGGTAAAGACGAATTTTTTCGAAGACCTTATGTTGCTCAGATCAAAAAGTGTTGAACTAACGAAAGTTAGATAACAACCTGAGGCAGAAGCACAAAACATTACAGCTCAATCCGACATACAGAGCTCTCTCAGGGATGTTTACGGTGAAGCACAGAAATCTGTTTCGGGATAGCAACTTTCCCAATCATTACTTCACTCTCATTAGAGGTTACTCTTGGCACAAAAAGCAAATAAAAAGGATAAGGAGAGGTTATTACAGAGGTAATAACTTCCAAGACTCAACTAAAACTCTTGGGTTATCTCCCAACTAGTACTTTTCTTTAACGCCATTAAGTTAGGCATGAAAATTTGAGAAGATGCTCTCATAGGAAATATGAATTGAAGTAAAAGAGAGCATCAAGAAGCAAATTCAAAACACATTTAAGTCTAACCCACTTCATATGCATAGGAATCTTGTATGCAAATAAATGCACAAAGAGCAAAGTGACAGGCATAAGAAGATAAAACAAAAGTAACTTCAAAACGTTCAGCACATAGAGAGGTGTTTCATTACCATAAAAACTTCTACAACCATATTTTTCTCTCTCATAATAATTTTCAGTAACCTCATGAATAAACTCAACAATATAACTATCATATAAAGCATGGTTTTCATGATCTACAAGCACTGGAGCTTTATTATAAACATTTTCAAAAGAATCCTCAGGAACATAACATTCACCCTCCTTTGATAAGCATGGGGGACAATCAAATAATGTAAGGGATAAAGAGTTACTCTCATTAGAAGGTAGGCATGGGTAGATCCATTCTTCCTCCTTTTGTCCATCACTCTCCTCCTCTTTTCCATCTAATGAGCTTTTAGGTTCAGCAATTTCTTCTTCCATGGAGGTTCTAGCAGGCGGTGGCAGTCATAAAACTATTCCCAAATAGGAAACTGAGTGAGCTATCCATAATGAAATAGTGATTGGAGCAGAGCTAGTCATTTTTTTTGGGTTTTCAAATAAGAAAGCAAACAAGTAGGACTAATTTTTTTGTGTTTTTGAAGAACAAAACAAGCAAACAAAGAAAAAATAAAACTAAGCAAAACAAAAACAACAAAGTAAAGAGATTGGTTAAGCGGGACTCCTCTTGTGAAGATGTCCTTGACTCCCCGGCAACGGCGCCAGAAAAATGCTTGATGGCTCAATGCACGACGCCCAGAAATATGCTTGATGGTGGTGTTGATGTAGAGCTCGTTGGGAACCCCAAGAGGAAGGTATGATGAGTACAGCAGCAAGTTTCCCTCAGTTATGAAACCAAGGTTTAATCGAACCAGTAGGAGCAAGGAAACACCTCAAAGGTGTTACTACCTGAGCTTTGGCAGGGCGCACTACCGGTGCTAGTAGCAATGTGGAGACCTGCACAACACAACCACAAAACTTTGTCCCCAACTTGCTATGAGGTTGTCAATCTCACCGTGTTTTGCGGAAAACAAAGGATTAAACGTATCGAATGGAAAGAAGTGAAAGTTTGCCGAAAGTAAACACAAAGCAGTAAAAGATTGTAGATTGTATGTAAAGTAAAGGACCGGGATCCATAGTTCACTAGAGGTGGCTCTCCTTAGAAAGTTAACATGCTGGGTGAACAAATTACTGCGGGGCAATTGACAAACATCGAGAAAGCAATACATGTATATACTAATCATCTTGACTCCTTTGAGACTTGATTGGGCATTACAACATAATACATAGACCGCCATCCAACTGCATCTATGACTAATAATCCACCTTCAGGTTATCATCCGAACACCCTCCAGTATTAAGTTGCAAGCAACAGATTATTGCTTTATGAACTGCGTGTAAAGTAAACAATACAATTGTTCTATGAACAAAGGAACGTTGTTTTCTCCCTAGTAGCAACAACACATCTAGTACCTTAGAGATTTCTGTCACTTCCCCAGATTACCAGAGGCATGAACCCACTATCGAGCATAAATACTAACTCTTGGAGTTGCTAGCATCTACTTGGCCAAGATAGCTACTAACAACGGAAAGCATGCAAGATCTCAAATAATAAAGACATGATAGAATCAATAATCAATCTAAAATAGCATCTCAATATCCATCGGATCCCCACAAACACAACATGTATGGATTACAAATAGATGATCTTGATCATGATCGGAGCTCACAAGATCTAAACATGAAAGCACAAAGGAGGAGAAACCAGCCATCTAGCTACTACATGGATCCGTAGTCCAAGGATGAACTACTCACGCATCACACCGGAGGCTTGCATGGTGATGAAGAAGGCCTCCAGGGTGAATTCCCCTCTCCGGCAGGGTGCCGGGAAGAGCTTCAGATCCCCCCCGATCTAGGGATGGAGATGACGGCAGCTACAGACTCTTTCGTGGATTTTTTGATCGGGTACCTAGGGTTTTTGTCCCGAGGGCAACTTATAGGCGGAAGGAGAGGACGAGGGGGTGCTAGGGGCGGCCAGACCACCCCCTGGCGCGGGCCAGGCCTAGCCGCGCGGCCAGGTGGTGTGGTCGGCCCCCAGCCCTTCTCCGTCTCGTATTCTGGCACTTGATCCCTTCCGGAAAAATAGGCACTTTGGCTTTTGTCCCGTCCAATTCCGAGAATATTCATTTTCTGACTTTTCTGGAACCAAAAACAATAGAAAATAGGCAGCTAGCACTGTGGCTCTTGTTAATAGGTTAGTCGAAGAAATCATAATAAAATTACTCCAAAGTTGGAACAAAACAGAAGAAAGTGGATAAAACCAAGCATGGAACATCAAAAATGATAGATACATTTCCAATGTATCAGATGTCACAACCTATGTTGTCCGTCTCAACAGTGTAAGCGTCGCTGCATTCTAGCACTTCGGGCTCATTCGGCCTCCCACCTTTTCTAGACATCTTTTTGGTTCTGCGTCTGTGCATCACGGTCATCAGAGAATAAAGTTATTAGTGACGATTGATGTACTCAGTGTTCCTAGATATCCAGGTAGTTCCATAATAATTGAAAAGTGGAAACCAGACTATACTGGAAATGATTCGTTGGGGCATTCAGCTGCCTCCAGGACTATAAGTATGTATCTAGGTAGGATTGATGAAGATGCCAAATGACCACCTTCCTCTAGGACTACAAGTGTGACAATGCGTTGGGGCATTCAGCTGTAACTACTTATCTCACCTCCCCTACCCTATAAAGAGATGCCTTCTCTCTTCCCTCTCTCTCGAAAAAAAGAGTTGCAGCTGAATGCCCCAACGAATCGTCACACTTGTAGTCCTGGAGGCAAGTAGGCATTAGGCATGTATTTTCAACTATGTCTTTGGTTGTTTTTGAGATGCAATCAATATAACAAGTTTATTATTTTTCCTTCTATGAAGATATATTGTGCGACAATTATATCAACATGTTTTAACCCAAAATAACTAAAGATCTCACCAAAGTATGAAATTTATACAGTGCCACCTCACTAGAGAATGAGTCATGCGTAGAGACACAAAGACATGCAAATACACGCAGACATAAAATTGTCAGATCCGGAGATTATGTTAACCACTAGTAAACACATATATACAACAAGAGAAATCCCTAGGTGTTGAATGCGTAAGTTTAAAGACTAGATTATTGACTCTAGTGCAAGTGGGAGACTGAAGGGAATATGCCCGAGAGTCAATAATAAAGTGGTTATTATCTTATTCCTTGTTTATGATAAATGTTTATTTTGCATGCTATAATTGTATTAATTGGAAACTTTAATACATGTGTGTTTAATAAACAAATAAAGGGTTCCTAGTAATGCCTCTCTTATAAACTAGCTTGTTCATTAACAAGATGATCAAGGTTTCCTGATCATGGACATTGGATGTTGTTAATAACAAGGTCACAGATTTGGTGAATGATGTGATGAACATTCATCCGAAGTATAGCATTACGATCAAAGTCATGGTGTTTAAATTTTTATAACATCATACGAAGTAATCTTAGTCCTTAGACCATGAGATCATGTTAATCACTAACACTAGAAGAGTAACTTGATAACATCAAACGTCACATCGTAACATGGTGACTATAAAGGTGGGTTCAGATACTCCAAAGTTGTTAAGTTGAGGCTCATGGATCAAGAGTGGGATTTGTCCATCCCGATGACGGATAGATACTCTTGGCCCTCTCGGTGTATCACATTGAGATAGCTTGCAAGCAAGTGATGTGATCACTAGAATGTTATATCACGGGAACGAGAAAAGAGTGCATGTCGGTAACAAGATCAAACTAGGTATGGAGATATCGATGACTGAATCTTGGACATGTAATATACCGCGAGACAAAGGGATTTAGTTACGACGTTAAAGGTTCACACGATCACTAGAGTCATCGTTAAATGTGTGGGAGTCAGTATAGATCTCTCGGTCCCTCTGTTGATTATTAATTGGAGAGGGGTATAGATCATGTCTGCATTATACACGAACCATACGGTGACACACTTAAGGTATACCGACACCATTTGGAGCAAATAAAAATACTAGAGAAAGATTATGAAAGCGCTAGAATTGTTTCGATGGACATCGGAATTGTTTCGGGTGAAATTGCTAAAATTGGTTCTGCATGTGATATCGAAATATTGCAAGGGGTTTTATGTGAAATTTTTTTAATTAAAGTAATTAACAAAATTCTGAATAAAATAAATAAAAGTGTTTTATTTAAAGAGAAAAATGCATTTAATTTAGTGGACATTAAATGCAAGTGAGTGGAGTTGAAATTTATGTGAGTGGGCTTAGTGGAAGCTCCACCCACATCAATGAGGGAGAAGTGGGGGCACCCACCATGGACAGCCAGTCATGGCCATGGGGCTGCACCCCACACACTATAAAAGGAGCCCCATGGATCCTCTACTCTCGTACCACCTCCTCGCGAAGGTTCTCTTCCCCCTCTAGTAATTCCCCATGGTCTTGGATTAGTGAGATACATATTCTCGGTGGCTTTTTCTGGAAGGATTGGCTGTTTCCGCTGCTTTGCTAGAGCGAGGACTCAGAGGTTGTCAGGGTACCAGACATGTGTGCTATCACGGATGCACCATAGCTTTTCGGTGCTGGACATGCTGGTGCTGGACCTGGTGGACTCGCTAGACTTCATCACGATCTGGAGATCGGCAAGTGTACGACTACATCATCCACGAGTTCAAATTCATTAACAATGCTTTGTGACTCTCCAATTGTATTATCTCTATGGATGTATATCCACCCGTTGATTGTATCTAGGTAGATAGATCTTGATGCTTAGTTGTTAACATCGCAGGATTTTTTTTTGTTTTCTATGCTGCGAACCCAACACAAAGGAGGATAAAAAGAGACTCCCTAAGCTAATTACGATATCCATGGGGAGACCCTTAGATGCGATGGTCTGTATGGGTGATTGCTCTCAGACATCGTGGTGTTTATTGAGAGGTGATATCATCCTTGGCTCAACAAAGTGGCTTCCTCCGAGACTTGTAGTGAACATCTTAATATGGAGCTCTCTCCACACATATCATGACACAAGAAGGTCAACTCCTTGATACCCCCAAACCATAGCACACAACACTTCATAGACACTCTCTTGCTTTAGATTACTTTTGTTATTTACTTTGTTCTTGTTTACTTTAGCTCTTATTCAAACGTACTCTTTGTACACCATTACTTGGAATTAGATATAACCTCCAAGTACTCTCTAGTGAATAGTAATGAGGGGCATAATTGATCTGTGCACTTGAAGTTATCACCGAGCTCCCGAGAAGGTGAATTGCTAGAAAGCATCATTCATTCGGGCTGGCGCTAGGATGGACCTGTACTTGGTGAAAGCGCATTATGACAATGTCGACATGGATTTTGTGATCTCTAGTATGCCGGATAACAATGAGGAAGGTAACAAAGTTGGTAGTACTACTATCTGGAATTCCCTCACCGACTACGATACTAGGGTTACCAAACTCGTCAAGGCTGATGTCTTCATGCTTGCTAAGGAGATAGATGACGATCAATGGACATCAGGTTCCTCCTACAATACCGTCTTTAATCTTGATGACATGTCCAAGGCTGCTTCTCTTGTTGCAGATGATGCAGCATTAAAGTCACATGCAGCAGAGCAAAAAACACATGGTTTTATGAAATGTGCCTCTGTAATTTTTATATGTATGCTGAAAACAATGTAGAAGTAAGTTGGAAAACTTAGCTACAAGCCTCCTATTACTTATCTATGTCTGGCATGTAAATATTTTCTAAGAAAGTGATGGCTTATCCATTATTCTTGTTCTTATGCTTGACCTTTCATGAGACGGAGAACTCGCAACACATAACTATGTCCTCTGGTGATGATGCTTAATAGCACCATCAACAACCTAAGAACAAAATCACCGGCTTTGAGTGCCGAAATGACACTACTCCGGAATCCACATAAAAACGACATAATACGTGTAGACTAGAAAACGTAAGCTAACGCCCGTTTGTAGAATTTTTACAAGTGAAAATGCAAACTTGCACTAAAGGAGGTAAAAGACTCAGGAAATATGAGTGAACCCAAATGCTTTATTTCATTAATCATATAAGATAATTAATACATAATATAGAATATGTTAAGTGTAGAAGGGACGTACCTATTCTATATTGCATGGCCGATCGGTTTCTGGGTAATCATCGGAGTCACGTCGCTTACGGTTGTGATCTTTTCCTAGGCTATGTTTCAACTTGCAAATATTGACGAGGTAATAGGAACCATTGAGCAACGCTTTGATTATGACGAACGGTCCTTCCCAAGGTGGGGATAGTTTGTTTGACTTTTTCTGCTTCAGGCGAAGCACAAGATCTCCCTCTTTCAACGAGCGATGCCTAACACAACGACTATGGTAGATGTGTAGCTTATGTTGGTAAATGGCAGATCTCTGGCATGGAAAGACGTGTTCTTCCTCGAGAAGGTCTAGGGATAAGTGTATGGATTCTTCGGAATCATCTTCATCATAGGCTGTGACTCTCGGTGCATCATGGAGGATGTCAGATGGTAGGATGACGTCTTCTGCATAAACCATGAAGAAAGGGGTCAAAGTTGGTAGATCTGGTGGGTGTCGTTCGTAAACTCCATAGGATAGATGGTAATTCATCAGCCCAGGCTCTAGCTGCTTTCTATAACGGTACCTCTAAGTGTGGCTTGATTCCTTGCATAATTAGTCCATTGGCCTGCCAACTTTCCCATTAGACTCTAGATGTGCCATAGATGCTAGGTGAAGGTGGATGCATTTATTGTGATAGTAAGCCTCGACTTCTCCGAGTGATAAGTTGCTATCATTGTCGGCGATGATGCTATGCGGGAGACCAAATCTCACCACTAGATCCCAGACAAATTTCAGGGTTGTTGCCCCATCGATCTTTCTAATGAGTTTAGCTTCAATCCATATAGTGAATTTGTCCACTTCAACCAACAGGTGTTGATGGTTCAAAATATGTAGAGCTCGTTGGGAACCCCAAGAGGAAGGTATGATGAGCACAGTAGCAAGTTTTCCCTCAGTTATGAAACCAAGGTTATTGAACCAGTAGGAGTAAGGAAACAACTCCAAGGTGTTGGTAGCAACTTGGAATCCTGCACAACACAACCACAGAACTTTGCCCCAACTTACAGTGAGGTTGTCAATCTCACCGGTTTTGCTGAAAACAAAGGATTAAACATATAGTGTGGAAGATAGTAATTGCTTGCAGAAAGAAAATAGTAGATGATATATCAATGGTAAAGGAATGTACTAGGGTCCACAGTTCACTAGAGGTGTTTCTCCTTAAGATAAATAGCATGTTGGGTAAACAAATTATAGCGGGGCAATTGACAAATTGAGAAAGGATAACAATGCATATCCTAGACATCTTGACTCCTACGAGATTTGATTGGGCATTACAACATAATACATAGACCGTAATCCAACTTTATCTATGACTAATAATCCACATTCAGGTTATCAACCGAACCCCTTCTAGTATTAAGTTACAAGAAACAGATAATTGCATTAAGAAAAGTGTGTAAAGCAAATAATACAATTGCCCCATGGACAAAGGATTGTTTTTTTCTCCCTAGTAGGAAAAGCACATCTACAACCTTAGAGATTTCTGTCACTTCCCCAGATTACTAGAGGCATGAACCCACTATCGAGCATAAATACTCCCTCTTGGAGTTGCAAGAATCTACTTGGCCAAGATAGTTACTAACAACAGAGAGCATGCAAGATCACAAATAATATAGACATGATAGAATCAATAATCAATCTGACATAGTATCTCAATATCCATCGGATCCCCGCAAACAAAACATATAGGATTACAAATAGATAATCTTGATCATGAACGGAGCTCACAAGTTCTAAACATGATAGCACAAAGGAGAAGAACCAACCATCTAGCTACTGTTTGGACCCATAGTACAAGGGTGGACTACTCATGCATCACTCCGCAGACTGGCATGGTGATGAAGAAGGCCTCCAAGATGATCTCTCCCCTATGGTAGGGTGCCAGGAAGAGCTTCGGATCCCCCCGATCTAGGGATGGAGATGGCGGCGACTACAGACTCTTCCGTGGATTTTTTTTGATCGGATCCTTAGGGTTTTTGTCTCGGGGTACTTTTATAGGCCAAGGGGCAAGGTCGGTGGAGGCCCGAAGGGCCCACACCTAGGTGTAGTGCGCCCCCTTGGACGCGCCGCCATAGGGTGTGGCCCCACTTCGGCCGCCCTTCGGACTCCGTGTTCCTTCTAGTAAAATATTGACTTTGGCTTTTGTCCTGTCCAATTCCGAGAATATTTCCTTACTAGCTTTTCTGAAACCAAAAAACAGCAGAAAACAGGCAACTAGCACTGTGGCATCTTGTTAATAGGTTAGTTCCAGAAAATGTATAAAAATACCTCAAAGTGTGAACAAAACATAAGAAAGTTGATATAAAACAAGCATGGAGCATCAAAAATTATAGATACGTTTACGACGTACCAAGTATCCCCAAGCTTAACTCATGCTTGTCTTCGAGTAGGTAAGTGATAAAAAGAATAATTTTTGAGGTGATATGCAGTATCACAATCTTGATCAAGGTATTTGTAAAGCATTGATAGCTGGGATCAAAGTACTCTAAACATAAGCATGAAAGATAGAGTTCTAACAATAAGACATAGCAACTATGTTGTAATCATGAAAAGTTACAAACAAAAGATCATGAATAACAATGCATTGAAAGACGTTTGTTTGTTTCACATATAGAAAAATTAATAAGAGTGGTATTCAGCTTGTCCCTCATGGTATAGCAAAACATAAATGCATAGGACACCTTCAAAGTTCATAAGGGTGACTAGATACAAATAATTTAAGAACAAGCAATATCAAAGTTATGAATCAATCAACAAGTTTTGGGACAATGCATATTAAACTAAGAATGACCACTATGCTTTCTCAATTGGTGCATAAAGATAGAAGATGGAGACTCAACATAAAAGTAAAAAAGAAAGACCCTTAATAGAGGGAAGCAGAGATTTCAAGTTTCATAAAGAGCTTCCAAAAATTATGGTACTTATTAGCTTTCAGCTCTCATTGTCCCTATCATAAGAATCTTGAGGTGATTAAGGTTAAAGTGACACAAATATGAGGATATGCTTGACAAGTTATAAGTTGAAAATCTCATGTCCCTTACTTACGAGTACCGAACCTCATGCTACTCAACTTTAGTCACAAGTAAGTTCTTCTCATTGTAAGTACATGTGTATCATAGAGAACTTCCAACGGGGTACCCCTTTCCCCATGACACAGGAGCTTTCCCATATCAAAATGACAAGGCAACAGACAATGAGCATCTCAGTGATCTTTTTATTTGCTATTTGCATAGGTTTTTATTGAGGATACTTCACAGAATGCTCACTATGGTTATGTTGTAAGTTTCCTTCATTATTAGGCATGGCTTAGGCTAGCCTCCCAGGCGTTTCTCTAACACACATATAAACTCCATGAGCTTACAAGCTCCCCTTTTATTTCACACCGCCGGGATCCATAAACAAAAGAACATGATATCAACTGAATAATAAGTGCAATGTTAAAAGTGTTCCCCATGGTAGCATGGTTCTGCTAATTCACAACTTATAAAGTGTAAGAAGATAAGCAGCATAGATGGACACAATGGTTCAAGTTTATTAAGTGCAAGAAAATAAAGTGTGCCATCAAGTTGGTGAGAGCTTTAATCACTAATTTTCACAGAACAAGTTTAATTTGGAAGATAGATAAAAACATGAATATACTTGGAATGGTGTAACACACCATGCATAGAAACTTATAGTAGAATCTTTGGAATAACTTGGTTTTCTTGGAGGTTGGATGCAAGAGTGGAACTCATACTTGGTATAGGTGGAGGCTAGCAAAAGACTGGGAGCTACCAACTAAGAGAGCAATAATAGCCATAATCATGCAAAGCGACAAATTAATATTAATTAAAGCATAAAGTGATATTACAAGTCAAAAACTAAATGATCACAGAGGCTAAGGTGACTGGTTATTAGGCTTAGCATGGTGTGAGCATGTGCCAAGTCAATCCAAATAAAGCATCAAAGGAGAATACCATAATATTATGCTTTTGTATGCTAAAACAGCACATGATTCTTTCAAGGCACATTAAGCAATCTCAATTGTTTGGAACAAGTCATGCTACAACAATAATCACTAAGTATAAGGTCAAAGCAACATTAAACATGACATGATAAAGTCTAGGCCACAGTCAAAACAAGCTCCTTTTGTACCACTTATAAGCATGAAGCTTCCTACTCTTTTCCAACACCAATCAACTTATTTGAAATATCATATGAATGCGGGGGTCCAACCAATTTATATAAGGAAACCAAAAAAACTAAAAAAACAAAGACGCTCCAAGAACAACACAATTGTGCATGAAACAATAAAAAGAAAGTGTTTTGGAAGAAAACCTGAGATTTTTATTGATGAAGAAGGGGATGCCTTGGGCATCCCCAAGCTTTGACGCTTGTACTTCTTGAATATTTCTTGGGGTGACACGGGTGGCATCCCCAAGCTTGAGCTTTTTTCCATACTTCATCTCATCGCATTATTCTTCCCTACACTTGAAAATTTCTTTCATACAAAACTTCACACAATCTTCCTTAGCAACATTGGTGTATTCAAGATAATAAGTCTTTGTTTTTAGGTTCAACACAAGTAAAACTTCCATTAAAACACAATCCGCTGTAGCAATTCCTTCTAAAAGCTCAAGTGATCAAAGAGAACTCAAAGAGAAAGAGATTAAGAGGCAAATGCAAATAATGGCAGAAATCTGTCAAAACAGACCAGCAGGTAAAAACCAATTTTTTGAAGACCTTCTATTGCTCAAATCAACAGTGATAAACTAACGAAAGTTATATAATAACCTGGGTCATAAGCACAAAAACTTACAGCTCAATCTGACGTACAGGGATTTTTCACGATTGTTTACAGTGAAGCACAAAAATCTGTTTCAGAATAGCAACTTTCCCAAGTCTTACTTCTCTCTCATTAGAGGTTATTCTTGGCACAAAAACCACACAAAAAGGATAAGGATGGTTATTACTGAGGCAATAACTTCCAAAACTCAACAAAAAAACTTACTGAAAGTAAAAATAATTTGGGTTATCTCCCAATAGTGCTTTTCTTTAACACCTTTGAGCTAGGCTCAGTAATTTGAGAAGATGCTCACATAAGAAATATGAATTGAAGCAAAATAGAGCATCAAGGAGAAAATAGGATACACATGTAAGTCTAACCCACTGCCTATGCATAGGAATATTGTAAAAAAATAAATCAAAGAAGCACATGGTAACAAGAATGGGTAGATAAAACAAGACAACTTTGGAACTTTCAATATAAAGAGAGGTGTTTTAGTAACATGAGAATTCCAACAACCATATTTTACTCTCTCATAATGATTTTCAGTAGCATCATGGACAAACTTTTGATAAGCATGGAGGGCGATCAAATAAGGTATTAGTTAAAGAGTTAATCTTATTGGGAGGTAGACATGGGTAGTTGCTCCATTCTTCCTCCTCTTGATCATCACTCTCCTCCTCTTTTTCATCCAATGAGCTTCCAGCTTCAGCAATTTCGTCTTCCATAGGCTCCTGCAAGGCGTTAGTCTCTTCCGTTTGTGGAGAGCATTAATTAAGATATTTAAGAATATAGCCATTTTCTTCCTTGTAATTATCCAAGCAAAATTTAAGTATATCATAAACCTCATATTTATAAGGTGCATCATCAGTATTTTCAAGAAAATTAGCAAGTTCGAATGCACCCTTCCAAGCAATAAATTCTTCAATTTGTTCCACATCATAAAAGTCATAATTTCCCTTAACATAAGAAGATATGGTAACATTATCATTATACTCACATTGAAAAGGGAGTTGTTTATACCTCCTACAGCAACAAGATTTATCAAAGCAATAAGTAACATTATAAGTAGACCACACGTTTCTAGTAATGGTATATAATTTATTAATTTGTCCCCTTAAGTGTTTCCCTTTTTGTGACAAGCGGTGTTCCTCATAATATTTTTGTTCCTTCATGAAC
This sequence comes from Avena sativa, assembly GCA_916181665.1. NCBI lineage: Eukaryota > Viridiplantae > Streptophyta > Magnoliopsida > Poales > Poaceae > Avena > Avena sativa. The sequence continues at coordinate 581,009,265 of OV702287.1, forward strand.
TCACCTTGCCAATAAGATCTAGTTTCAAATAAACCAACCATTGATAGAAAGCATAATAAAGCAAGACAATAACATATCAACAAAAATAACAACTATAGTAGGAACTAATTTTTTTGTATTTTTGATAAAAAGAAGCGAAGAAAATAAAGTTGAGAAACTAAGCAAAACAATAACAAAGTAAAAAAGATTGGTTGTGAGAGACTCCCCTTGCAAGAATCTTCTTTCTCCCTGAAAAGTGATTGACGAGGAGGAAGAGATTGAAGCTATCCTTAACTCCCCAGCAATGGCGCCAGAATAAGTGCCTGATGGCTCAAAATATGTAGAGCTCGTTGGGAACCTCAAGAGGAAGGTATGATGAGCACAGTAGCAAGTTTTTCCTCAGTTAGGAAACTAAGGTTATCGAACCAGTAGGAGTAAGGAAACAACTCCAAGGTGTTGCTAGCAACTTGGAATCCTGCACAACACAACCACAAAACTTTGCCCCAACTTACAGTGAGGTTGTCAATCTCACCGGTTTTACTGAAAACAAAGGATTAAACGTATAGTGTGGAAGATAGTAATTGCTTATAGAAAGTAAACAGTAAACTGTAAACAATAGATGGTAGATCAATGGTAAAGGAATGGATTGGGGTCCACGGTTCACTAAAGGTGTTTCTCCTAAAGATAAATAGCATGTTGGGTGACAACGGGGAAATTGACAGATTGAGGAGTATATAACGGAAAATAATTCTATGGGACCTGGTCCTCAAGTGGACCAACTCCTATGATTGATGCATGGACAATTAGATCTATAAAATGGATGCTAATCTTGTTTTTCTCTGTTTAGCCATGTGTTAACTCCTGGATATCACCAGATAGGCCGGTTTTGCAAATTCGCCCTACTTTGCATTGCCGACCTTGTTCGACAGCCCAAGTAGCAAACCCTAAATCTCACTAACTAGCCAACTAATCTAGGGCAACCGTCAGTCCCCACTCACCACTCCTATCTTCGTATAGCGCCGCGCTCCTACTCTTTACAACTCAATCTGAACATAATCATTTCCAGAAATATCGTAAGATCTCACCAAGACTCATCTAGTGGCCATGACGTGGACTTGAACCATGTTGTATCATGTACAAGTGTTTTCTACTTGTTCAATATATGTCCATGTGCGGCCTACACCACGTAACACACCGAAAACTAATCTAGGATTTTGCCAACTCTCTATTTGCGCCACCACCGTAGCCTACTCCATCCCGAGGGCCGGCGTCCACGGGCGAACAGGATAGCAGGTCCCCAGAACCACTCATCTTTGCGTACCCTTATGGGGTAGGACGAATAAGATTTTTGGGAAGCGCTCCGCACGACTTCTCGCAACTTCATCATGCGTCGTCTTGCCTTCAAGTCGCGTGGTGCTGCATACCGATGTCTCCGTTGTTGCCTCCTTCGGACGGTCTTCACAAACATTGTCATCAACAACGTTATCGTTGCAACCATGACAACTTAATCTGCAACTCATCAGTACGTATATTGTGAACCGGTCTGTTGTTATGCCATGATTGTTTATGCGTATGCACTGCTAATGTTCATATTCATTAATACACCTAGTAAGTTAGAATTTCACGGGATTGTAGCTGTTGTTGTTATGATTTATATTCTTAAATTAGTGTAAAAGTGCTGCATAATAAGCCAACACCTCTCAGATATTCACTTTGGCTCGCAGGTGCAAATGCACCCGTTGTGATCAAATATATTTTGAAATATCAAAAAATTCAAAAACAGTTATACATCTACAATCAAAATTTTATGTTGTTTCACAAGTTTTTGGGATGAATGAACATTTTATGTGTCATGTAGTATTCATGTGACATTTTTTGTGTTTTCTATACACGACACATAAAATGTTCTTTTTTCCGAAAACTTGTGAACTAACATAAAATGTTTGAAAGTATATGTACAATTTTTTTTCGAATTTTTTGACATTTAGAAATATGTTTTCTCATAATGGGTGTATTTGCACCGATGAGCAGAATCATCGCCTCCAACACCTATGCGATTGAAAGTTCAGATTTCCATACTAATATTTTTCCATCTTAGTTGAGTAGCTTGTGGTTGCATCGGTAGTGATTGTCATGCCATCTCTTCACGCTAGCCGGTGGACTATTCCCTGGCAGCTATCACTCGGCCATCGAGTGCATATGAGCACCGCCCCTGGCCGTCCATTGGCATAGGCGCTGCCTATCTTCCTGAAGACCGTGTGGCACCCCGCGATTGATCCCGGGAACGTCCCGGATGGTACTCCATGCCGGCCCTATGGTCACCCCTTGGAGTATAAAAGGAGGCACTTGGCCGAGAGTTGGGGGGAGGTTTTTTCCTAGGAGAGGTTTTTGGCCTAGAGAAGGTTTTTCCCTAGAAGAGGTTTGGCTAGAGGCATAGAGATTGAGGAAGAAAGTTTTCGGAAGGAGAGAGGTTCAGAGGGTTGTGAAAAAGCAGGGAAGTGAGGAAAGAAAGAAAGAGGAAGCCCAAGGAGTGTAGAATCTAGAGAGAAAACGTCTCCCCAACACCATAGAGATCGTCTTCTTGTATCTCGATCCACCCAAGATAATCCACCAAAGCAGGACATAGGATTATTAGACGAAGGGTGGCCCGAACATGTGTAAAAATTTCATGATAAGCTTATGGAGACTAAGTATCAGCTATGCTGTAGGTTCCTATGGATGAGACGAATGCTACAAGACGCGCCTCGATTCACCAGCCGGGCGCGGACAAGGAGAAAATGACAACCATGAGCGCAAGGCAGTCCTGTCATCATTGTCATGACCATGATGTTCATCGCTGCCCTGACCAAGTCATTCATGGATTTTCACCCTAGATAAGAATAATGGGCAAATTCCAAACCGAATAACACCGGTATTTCAGATACAAGTAATGAAGATCAGAGCTGGATTTTCACCCTGGACTTCTACAACACTACTTAAATTAATAGAACAATGCTAGAACCGTCGGCATGGCCCCATTCTCCATCGGCGTATGTCAAATGGGTCCCACTTAGACCCCTAATGGCCGTTTGACACTGGAACCTACGCCGACGGGCTCGGCATAGATTATGGGCAATTTTTTAAAAAAAAATAGAATTGTTTGAAAGTATTAACTCTAGGTACACTAAATCTCATGTCAAATTGCTCACTCGTGGTAACACTTCCCACTCAGTTACCCATCCTCAAACTATTCTAGTCCCAACATGCTTAACTTCTTTGATCCTTTTAAATAAACTTCCGAGTAGTCCACTATACATTATTGATAATATGATCCAATCGATCCTATTAACCCTTGGGTCATGATGTCACATGCCTTTATTTATTTAATTTCAAACAATTATTTAAGTAAAAAATTAATAATAGTCTTGAATTCAAATAACAATAAAATAAATTTTACTTTTTTCGCCTTTTACTATTTAATATGGAATAGTTCATATCTATAGATCCCTAAATTGGAATTCAACAAAGATTACGTCTAAGTTGAACAAAAAAATGAGAGGAATCCAAATATGATATCCATATCATCTTTTGAATCATGCATCATGTATATTTAATAGTGAAATATAAAAAATAGTAAACGACCGAAGGTCTTTGAAATCGGATGTTACTTTTCGCGTAGATCAATTTTCATACTCCCTCCGACCTAAATTAGTTGACTCAAATTTGCCAAGATATAGATGTATCTAGTACTAAATCATGTTTAGATAATCGAATCTAGAAAAATCTAAGTCAACTAATTTTGGCCGGAGGGAGAATTAGAAAACTTTTTGAACCAAGGTCGTGTGCGAAAGTTATGACCATGTTACCGAGACATGATCTTTTTTTTTTGCAAAAAAAGGTCGAATTTCATTTTTTTTATTTTTCCTAAGAACTAAATCACATTACATAACTACCTATCGAAGGATTTTCAAATTGAAGCTTTTACCATTTTTTAAAATTATTCTAAGACTGAAAAGACGGAGGTACTTATGCCTATGTAAAAAAAAGTGAAAAAAGGGCCGACGGCCCCTGACTAGGCGTAGGAAAAAGCTTCGTCGCCGCCTCGCCGGTTTCCTCATGTAGTGGGTGTCCTTTGGCGTTCCTCGACTACAGTATGTACTAGCGCGCCGAATAGTGTAGCCGCCTACTTGAGGGTGGCCTTAGAAATGTCTATTTAGCTCGACATTTGCAGGTAGTAGAACTTCCCTGCTAAAGGTAGTGTTTTTGCTGTACGGTTTAGCGTGGGCGCACTAGTGGAGAACGGGCCTTTAGTCCCGGCCCGTAAGAGCCTTTAGTCCCGGTTGTGGTACCGAGAGTAGAGAGGCGGGACTAAAGGCTCACCCACTAGTCTCATCCCTCTTACCAGCCGGGACCAATGGGCATCCACGTGGCCATCTCTGCGGGCGCGGGTTGCCCCCCATTAGTCCCGGTTCGTATTACGAACCGGGACAAATGGTTCTCCGCCGCGGCAGAATTTTAGGCATTTTCTCTGCCGCGGCAGAGAATTCAATTTGTATACTTTTTTTTATTTTAAAATAGTTTTCTACGCTACCACATACCGTACATGTTTGTGCATACATAAGATAACTTCTCTTAAGATCAAGCATACAAATATATACATGATAGTTACACATGGAGATCACAATTATCGGGACTAGAGCCCATCTATTCAATTACACGGTCGGGGTTCATCGGCGCCTATTCACACTAAATTCTCCGGCGTCATCTATCATCTCGTTCATCAAGAATCCTGCCAGTTCTTCAGCAATTGCTACTACCGTTGCTCTGGTAGGAGCTGATCCCGCATTTTCTCGAACTATATAAGAAAAGGAGATTAATATGAATATCAATCATGATAATAAAAAGTGACGGTAATAAAATAATGTTGTGAATGTATTGCGTACATCGACTCTATAATCATTCAACTCACTGGTAAACATGCGAATAAACTCACAAACGTAGAATCCACATAGATTCATCTTTGGTGGCTGCCTCGCGCACTTTACGAGAATAGAATTCAATCAAAATCATAATCTAGCATCATAATTGTATTGAAACTAGAAGTAAAGAGATGCGCGTACTACTTACCGAGACCGGCTTAAACGTCAGATTCTCACTAAAGTCACCCGTAACCGCACTCTTTAACTGGTTCCAAACCCTGCACGGTAAAGAAAATGAATGAGTTATTTATTACGTGATATCTTAGAAAATCAACGAAAGAGACCGATGTAGCGCGAAAATTACCTCTGGAGCATATCCTGCATGTCCTTAAACATTTTCAGGGGTCTCTTTAATGGGTCCATGACTTCAACTCTTCACTTATCAAATTGAATGTCTAGCAGAATTCAGTGGAAACTACACACGTTTATATATACATCAGTAACTCGTCAATTACACTTAACATCGAGTAAGCAAAAGTGAATGTGTACAACAAAGTAAGACCCTCACGCGAAATTTTAAGGAAACAGTATGTGGTCACAGAAATTTTGCTCCGTTAGAAACCTTAGAAGGTTTTCCTACGTCTCCTCGGGTTTTGTCGTTAGCGTCTTTGCATGTATTTTATCTGGATAAATGAACCCAACACTAAAGATTGACCTTTTTTACATTCCATGATCTTCATTCTACATAATAATAGAGTACAAAAGGATATAATTAGGATAATTACATGCAATGAACTGAACAACTGAAAAAATGAACAACTTATACATAGACAATAAATTCAACAACTTATAGACAATAGCAACTCATGATAGATTTGTCGAGGGCCTCAAAAGCGTATAACTGGAAGAGTTCTGGAAACTCAACATGGACCTCTTCTTCTCGGAAGTAGTAGTCATGTGGTACTTTCTTCAAGATCATTATTCTCTCCTGCTTTACGGCTTTCAAGTACCAGTTATGTAAACTCTGCATTTGTGTTGGCAGTTGTTGGAACTGCTCAAAGCTGACCAGAGGCTTCCCTGGGACATATGTAGGGACTACCTGAGCCTTGGGTAACTTGTCGTCCTTGGGACCTAGCAATTCCTCAATAGTCACATTCATAGTGGCCGCAAGCTTCGCAGCTTCTTCCATATTCTACTGGGGAATGTCATGGGATACCACCTTCAGGGGTGGGGTCGATTTTTTGGCCTGTTCCCCGAGCTAGGGGACGTTCTTTCTTTTCCCGGTTGCACTTTAACTTGATGATTTGCTCCCGCTTGCACTTCTTGATTTGCTCTTCTTCACTTCCTTCTGAAGTGTGCGTCGATAGTCATCTGGCTTATGGTGCAATTCATATTGTGATTTTGTGTTTAGAAAATAAAGTGCATACGCTTTTTGCTTCTCGGTGTATACCGGGGCGGGCTCGGGTTTCTTCTTTTGAAGCTGCGCAACACATTCGGCCTTTACGATCATGTCGTTTTCCTCGTCAGTACGATCGTAAGGTCTGATGGGAAGATTCTTATGAGGTACTCTTGGGAGGGGCGACATTTGTCATTTTGGGCTGCTGTATCGACGGAGCATGCTTCCGCTTTTTATCCTTAGCGGGTGGAGAAGGCGGCTGACCCTACGGCAGAGATCGAGATGGACTCGCGCTGTGGTGGTCGTAGTCATGTGGTGGGCTTCTTGGAGGTGATGGAGGTGAAGGTGACATGCGACGACTCGGAGGCGGTGTTGGCCTTAGAGCTGAGCATGGAAGCTTGATGTTGTTCTTGTCCCATAGAATGATGCCACCCAATACTTCTCTGAGTGTCCTCTCACCTTCAGGTCCATGGATGTCAAGCTCCATTGAGTCCCACCCCGTTGCGATTTCATCCACCCCGACTTTAGCATAGCCAGCTGGAATTCACGACCATGCCAGCGTGCGTCAGGTGGACAAGGTAAAGCACATCCGACCGCCACCTTGATGGATAGGGTCTTCACCTTCTGATGGAGCTCACAAGATGCCTGCTCCTTGCACTACTAGGAAACAGCCTATAGATAGACAAGATGTTCAGTGGCGCATAAGCCAATTTGTGCGCCACAGGAAGACATCAGTGGCACACTGGAAAGAATGCGCCACAGAAGTTTGGAAGTTCTATGGCGCATTTTCCAGAGCATGCGCCACAGAAGATTGGTGGGACCCGCCGGCGGGGGGGGGATGATCCAAGTTCGGTGGCGCATTCTGTAATATGCGCCACAGAACATGGAGGAGGGCCCCACCACGGAATCTAATTCACCCAAGTTCTGTGGCACACGGTTTCACTTCTGTGGCACATATGTCAACGTGCGCCACAAAACTTGGGGGTGGGCCCCACAGAGGGAATCTTATTCACCCACTTCTGTGGCGCACATGGTAGAAATGCGCCACAGAAGTTTCAGCATCTGTGGCGCATTTCCTCCATATGCGCCATAGATGAGGGTGTCCAGATCCATATGTTAAAAAGGTGACATGAGCTAGCTTTCTTATCTATCTATCCCACCACCACCCATTTCACATCTCTACCTCCTCCCAACTCGTCTTCCTCTTCCCTCACACCCCATCTTGCCCATAGTTTCTCCATTTTCTTATATCTAAACCTACTTTAATCCATAGATTGGTAAGTAGAAGCTTCTCTCCAACTTCTAGATCTAAAAGTTCCTTACTTTTCCCTCTCACATCTCTCTATTTGTTTACTAATTTCCTCACCACCAACTTGCATTGTAGATCTATTTGTCCATACTCTCTCATCGCGCGGTCTCGTCTCGCTATTATTGTGTCTACTATAGCTAGGTGAGTACTTGGCCATCATGAACATGTAGGTGAAGCTTGTCGCGCGGGCGGTGTGTGTGTGCGATCCATGGCGAGACGATGCTTGTGTGTGGTGCATGAATGTTTGCAATGGGAGGAAGTTTTTTGTTGTTTGCTTGTTGTTGTCAGGCCCGGCCGGTGTGGTTGCATCGATGTTTGCCGAAATGTTGATTCATTTCCATTTCAGCAAATTTTTGCACTACCCATATGTCCTAATTTTAGGAAAGGTCATGCCGAATTTTTTCCGGCTAGCATTCATGCATGTGTGTGTTCATATGGTGTGGTTCTCACCTATATTCTTTGTTTTGACCGCTCAGGCAACCATGGTCCTCAGGATGAGCGAAGGTCGAATTGCTAGGTACAAGAAAGGCGCGAAGGAGGACATGATTCTGAACAACAAGACCATGATAAGATGTCCATGTCGAACATGCAAACTGCAGCGCTGGATCGACCCTGAATCTGGACAATTGGAGGGTCACCTGCTTAGGCGCGGTTTCATGCGCGACCTCAATGAGGCGCCGGCAGGACATGGTGGTGGTCACGAAGACGTGGGCGGGCGAGAAGACGAAGAGTCTACCGGGCATGATCATCATGACGAAGGAGATGCCAGCGGGCATGATCATCATGACGAAGGAGATGCCGGCGGGCATGATCAGCATGGAGAAGGAGATGACGACAGGCATGATCATGAAGAAGGAGAAGACGCGAACACACAGACGCTGCTAACTTCGATCTTGCAGGACCCTCATGTTCAAGAACTGCTCCTCAAGGAGACGAGCAACGACAAAGCTGCAGCCAGAGAGAAAGCCAAGCTGGCCCAAATGGAGGTAGACGGGATGACTCCATTGTATCCTTGGTGTCGCCCCGAGGATACACGTTTGAGTGTAACGCTCAAGGCTCTAGAGATGAAGGCCGAACACAAATGGACCGATGTGAGCCTCAACGCGAACATGGAATACTGGCATGACCGACTTCCTAAGGGGAACACATTTCCAACAAGTATCGAGGAGGCCAAGAAAATCGTGTGCCCTCTCGACCTACCACCCATTAAATACCACGCATGCATCAATGATTGCGCACTTTATCGGAACGAGTACGCGGATAGAACCACTTGTCCGGTGTGTGGCCAAGGACGGTACAAGAGAGGGAACAAGAAAGTTCCTCGAAAAGTGGTATGGTACTTTCCTATCACCCCTCGTCTGCAGCGATATTTCGTAGATCCTAAGGAAGCAAAGCTCATGCAATGGCACGCGGAAAGAGAGAAACCTAAAGATGATCCAGAGAAGGGAAAGATCCTGACACACCCTTCAGACGATAGCCAGTGGAACACATTAGACATCGAGTTCGAAGAGTTCGGGGGCGATGCAAGGAACGTCAGGCTGGGTATGAGCACTGATGGACTCAATCCTTTTGGAAACCAGAGTAGCACGCATAGCACCTAGACCGTGTTCGTATGGCCATACAACCTCCCCCCGTGGCTATGCACGAAGCAAAGGTATGTACACATGAGCATTCTTATTCAGGGGCCGAAACAACCAGGTATCGATATGCATCTATATCTCGGGCTATTGAGAGAGGAGTTAGCCAGCTTGTGGGAGACGCCGGATCGTACGTGGGACGCCTACACTAAATAATATTTCCATCTGAGAGCCGCGTTGCTCATGACCGTGCAGGACTATCCTGGTTACGCATATGTATCGGCCCAGGTGAACCACGGACACAATGCATGCGTCAAGTGCAAGGATGAGACACCGCATCTCCAGCTACCAAGGGATCCCAGGTCTTCGAAAACCGTGTTCCAAGGTACTCGAAAGTGGCTCCGCATGGATCACCCGTGGAGAAAACATGGTGACCTGTTCAATGGTAAGGACGAGCTCGAAAGAGCCCCGCGTCCAAGGAGCGGCGAAGAAATCGAGGAGCTTTTGAATAATTGGGTAGATTGCCCTGCGTCGGGAAAAAACGACTGAGGACAAAGCCGCTGCTGGGTGTATGGAAAGCAAGGTCTGTTTTCTGGGACCTGCCGTATTGGAAGGTCCTTCGCACTCCCCATAGCCTCGATGTAATGCACATCACAAAGAACGTTACCGAGAGTCTGCTTGGCACTCTACTAAACATGCCGGAGAGGACCAAGGATGGGCCGAAAGCAAGAAAGGACCTTAAATTGCTTGGCATAAAGAAAGATCTTCAGTACCTTGATAGTGATGATGATGATGATCATCATCATCAGGAAGGGACTCAAGGTTGCCGCAAAAGAGTTAAGAAGAATGAGGTGGTGCTTCGCGCTTCCTGCTTCACTCTGAGTCTGGAGGAGCTCGAGCAGTTTTTCAGGTGCCTCTTAGGAGTGAAAGTTTCTAACAGTTACTCGGGGAAGATAAGCAGATATCTGGACGTGGCGAAGAAGAGGTTCAGCGGTATGAAGTCTCACGACTGTCACATGCTGATGACGCAGATACTCCCTGTTGCGATCTGTGGGATAATGGACGAGCATGTCCATGAGACGTTGTTTGGCCTCTGTAACTTTTTCGACATCATATCTAGGAAGTCGATCGGTGTGAAGCAGCTTGACAGGCTACAGGAAGAGATCGTGATGATACTATGCGAGCTTGAGATTTACTTCCCGCCCACATTCTTCGACATCATGGTGCATCTGCTTGTACATGTCGTGGACGACATCATCCAGCTCGGGCCGACATTCCTGCACAACATGATGCCATTTGAAAGGCTAAACGGTGTCATCAAAGGATTCGTTCACAACAGGTCTCGTCCAGATGGAAGCATAGCCAAGGGCTTTCTGATCTACGAGTGCATCTCCTTCTGCCAGAATTATCTAACCACCGAGAACGAGGATGTTGGAATACCCACAAAGAAGCACCTCGGCAAGCTCGGTGGATATGGTCACCGTGAGGGCTGCCGCTCACTACATGTCGGCATTGATGATCGACGCACTGATTTTGAAAGGGCACACCGAGTCGCGCTACAACACATTGAAGTGGTCGGCCCTTGGGTCGAAGATCACATAAGCTTAATCGAGCAGGAGTACGTCGACCAGGGCCGGCCGAGGAAGAAGGGAGACGTAACCAGAGAGCACAACTCCAGCTTCATGGGTTGGTTCAAGAAAAGGCACCTGGACAATCCCCCACCGGACCTATCAGTCATACGACATAAACGGTTACAGATTCTACACCGAGGAAAAGGACAAGAATAGTGAATATCAAAATCAGGAGTAACTATGTTATCCTTTGCTGATGACGAGACTACTGTGGTGGAAAGATTCTACAGAAGGATCGAGGAGATATGGGAGCTCGACTACTGTGGAGAGATCGTACCGATGTTCCGTGTTAGATGGGCCAAGAACGTGGAAAAAGAAGGCCGCTATTTCACAACAATGGTTATACCAGATGCCAAATCAACAAAGAACGCCTCCGCAAAAAATGAGCCTTGGGTACTCGCTAGCCAAGTTGATCAATGTTTTTTTATTACCGACCCGTCAAAGCCCAACCGTGTTGTAGTTAGGAGGGGCAAGAGGAGCATCATCAGAATGGAAGGAGCCGCCAACGAGCAAAACTTCGACAAAAACGGCGACCTGAAGATCGAAGAGGAATTCGACAAGTACTTCGACATGCCTACTACTACTAAAGTAAGAAGGAAGACCACACTGCCTACTAAAGGTTGTCCATTCACAAGAAGAAATCTCAAAGTGCACGGGCTAAAGTATTCAACCACGGCGAAAAAGTGCAAGAAGATTGTGAAGAGACACTAGCTCGACACATCACATGATTGTATATGTTCGGAGAGAGACTTTTTTGAATAAATATGAATGTTTGTATATGTTCTTGCTTCATTTTAGACATATATATAATTAAAAACACATTACATGATTGTATATGTTCGGGGAGAGAGTTTTTTGAATAAATATGAATGTTTGTATATGTTCTTGCTTTATTTTAAGCAGATCTATAATTAAAAATATATTTTTTAAAAATAAAAAAGTGTGAGACAGCCAGGATTCGAACCTGGCTGCCTCAGGTTTAGAATGGCACAAGCAAGCAGCAGAGACCACTAAGGCAAGTGTGTGATCTTGTCATACTACCATGCGCGCCGCGTTTTGTACTAAGTCCACAGGTTCTGTGGCGCATTTCGGTAGTATGCGCCATAGAAGTTCCAACTTCTGTGGCGCATATTGCCGAAATGCGCCATAGAACCTCAGGACTTAGCGAAATAAACGGTTCGGCCTGCTTCACCCCTTCTCCCCATTCTCAGTCACCGTCGCGCGCTAGCCTTAGACGACCGCAGAAGTCACACCGATGCGCTAGCCCTTGCTGCCGGAGCCGCCACCGCCGCGCCGCCCGGTGAACTAGTGGAGGAGGAGCCACCCGATGAACCCGTGGAGGAGGAGCCACCGGAGGAGGAGCCGCCCTGCAGCCCATGGAGGAAGAGCCTGATGGGTTCGTAGCATGGAAAACAAAAAATTTCTATCGCAAGAACAAACAAAACCCAGATCTAATCTAGATAAAAGCCAAGATCTAATCTATTAGACATGTGTAACGAGATAGATCTGTACTAACCCTTGTAGATCCGAAAGCCTTGTGCGAGAATGGATCTCGTGGTTGATGTAGTCGATCACTTGTCGATCTCAAGATCGAGTAGACGATCCTTCCGGCGCCGTGTTCCGGTAGCGCTTCCGCAGTCGGTCACACGTGCGGAGTCGAAGCAAACCTTCCTCTCCCTGTTCCAGCGAGCAGCGGAGGTAGTAGATCTCTCCACGGAATCCCAGCAGCACAACGGCGTGGTGGTGGTGGTGGAGTAGAGAAAACTGCAGGGCTTCGCCTAAGCCAGAGCAGAGGGAAGGAGGAGGAGAGAGGCGGCTAGGGTCTGAGGATTCAAGGGGGCCAGGGGGTGGCGCCTCCACCCCTCTATTTAAAGGAGGGAGGCGCCATGGGGAGGTCGAGTTCTTGTAGGACTCCCCTCTCCCTGGGCCGGCGGATCAAGGAGGTGGGGGGACAGTCCTACTCCCCCACGAATCCTTGTCTTGCCCCACAAGGATTCCTTGACCCTTTCTTGGTTTTCAAGCAAACTCCAAGAAATCTTCTAGAACCTTCCGGAACATTCCGAAACCTTCTAGAATCCCCATACAAATACTCCGGAACATTTCCTAACTTAGAAAACGATCCCCAATATATGGATCTTATTCTCCGGATCTCCTCGTGATGTCCTAGATCCAATCTGAGACTCCGAACAACATTCGGTCTCCAACGCACATTCCTTATCTACTTAAGAACAACTTCGAACCTTAAGTGTGCCACCCTACGGTTCGTGAATATGCAGACATGATGAAGACACCTCTCCGATCAATAACCATCAGCGGGATCTGGAGATCCATAATGGCTCCCACATACTCAACCATGACTTCGTGATCGATAGAACCGTTAACATACGAAAACCAATTCCCTTTGTCACGCCATACTATACTTATCAGAGGTTTGATCGTTGGTATCTCCATACCTAGTTCTACCTCGTTACTGATAAGTACTCTTTACTCATTCCATGATATGTCATCCCTTGTGACCTAGTCACATGCTTGCAAACTAACTAGATGACATTCCACCGAGAGGGCCTAGAGCATATCTATCCGTCATATGGATGGACAAATCTCAATCTTGGTCCATGCGCTTCAACACATACTTTCAGAATACCCAATGACACCTTTATAACCACCCAGTTACGAAGCGGTGTTTGATGTCATTAAAGTACCCATCCGGTGATGGTGATTAACATAACCTCTTGGTCGAAGGATTAGGTTACTATGCATTTGAAAGCTTATAGCAATACGAACTTAATGACTTGATCTTATGCTATGCTTACTATGGGTGTGTGTCCATCACATCATTCTCCTAATGATATAACCTTGTTATTAATGACATCCAATGTCCATGATCAGGAAACCATGATCATCTATTAATCAACAAGCTAGTTCAACAAGAGGCTTACTAGGGACTCTTTTATGTTTACAAAACACACATGTATTAGTGTTTCCTTATAATACAATTATAGCACGGGATGTAAACATTCATCATAAACACAAAGATAGAATAATAACCACTTTTATTATTGCCTCTTGGGCATATCTCCAACAGTCTCCCACTTGCACTAGAGTCAATAATCTAGATTACATGGTAATATACCTAAAACCCATGGCGTTCTAGTGTTGGTCATGCTTTGCTCTAGGGAGAGGTTTAGTCAACGGATCTGCCACATTCAGATCTGTGTGTACTTTGCAAATCTTTGTGTCACCATCTCGGACATACTCGCGAATAGCATGGAAACGTAGCTTGATGTGCTTCAGCTTGCTATGTGACCTTGGCTCCTGTGCATTAGCTATGGCACCTATGTTGTCACAGTAGATGGCCATCGGATCCAACGCACTGGGAACCACGCCAAGTTCAGTAATGAACTCCTTCATCCATATGGCTTCTTGTGCAGCCTCCGAAGCAGCTATGTATTCCGATTCAGTTGAAGATTTCGCCACAACGCTTTGCTTGGCACTCCTCCAGCTTACTGCAGCACCATTCAAAATAAATACGTATCCAGATTGTGACTTCGAGTCATCTGGATCGGTGTTCCAACTAGCATCAGTGTAACCGTTTACAACAAGCTGTTCATCACCTCCATAAGAAAGAACCATATCCTTAGTCCTATTCAGGTACTTTAGGATATTCTTGACCACTATCCAGTGCTCCATTCCAGGATCACTTTGATATCTGCTAGTCAAACTAACAGCATGTGCTATATCCGGTCTTGTACACAGCATGGCATACATGATAGAACCTATGGCCGAGGCATAGGGAATATTATTCATCTTCTCTCTATCTTCTGCCGTAGCTGGACTTTGAATCTTACTCAAGGTCTTACCTGACAACATGGGCACAAACCCTTTCTTTCTCTCTTCCAATATATACTTCTTTAGAACTTTGTCTAAGTATGTACTTTGTGAAAGCGCTATTAGGCGTCTTAATCTATCTCTATAAATCTTGATGTCTATAATATATGCCGCTTCACCAAGATCCTTCATTGAAAAACTATTATTCAAATAGGCTTTGACGCTATTAAGAAGTTCTATATCATTCCCAATCAACAATATGTCATCTACATATAGTACTAGGAATGCTACAGAGCTCCCACTCACTTTCTTGTAAATACAAGCTTCTCCATAAGTTTGTATAAATCCAAAGTTTTTGATTACTTTATCAAAACGCTGATTCCAACTCCGGGATGCTTGCTTCAGTCCATAAATGGAGCGTTGAAGTTTGCATACCTTGTCAGCATCACTAGGATCGACAAAACCCTTGGGTTGTACCATATACAACTCTTCCTCAATGTCACCATTAACGAACGCCATTTTGACATCCATCTGCCAAATCTCATAATCGAAATATGCAGCAATTGCTAACAAAATCCTCACAGACTTTAGCTTCGCTACTGGTGAGAAAGTCTCATCATAGTCAACTCCTTGAATTTGTCGGAACCCTTTCGTGACAAGTCGAGCTTTATAGACAGTAACATTACCATCAGCATCTGTTTTTCTTTTGAAAATCCATTTGTTCTCGATAGCCTTACGGCCATCCGGTAAGTCCACCAAAGTCCATACTTGGTTTTCGTACATGGATTCCATTGCAGATTTCATGGCTTCTAGCCATTTGTCGGAATCTGGGCTCACCATAGCTTCTTCATATGTCACAGGGTCATCAGTGTTGTCCACCAACATGACGTTCAAGGAAGAGTCATACCAATTAGGAGTGGTACGAACCCTCATTGACCTGCGAGGTTCAGCAGCAACTTCGTTCGAAGTTTCATGATCACCATCATTAGCTTCCTCTCCAATTGGTGTAGGCGGCACAAAAACATCTTCTGGTGCTGCGCTACTCTCAACTCCGAGAGAAGGTTCAATAACCTCGTCGAGTTCTACTTTCCTTCCAGTCACTTCCTTCGAGAGAAACTCCTTCTCAAGAAAGGATCCATTCTTGGCAACGAAAACTTTGCGTTCGGATCTATGATAGAAGGTATACCCAATTGTTTCTTTAGGGTATCCTATGAAGACGCATTTCTCCGCTTTGGGTTCAAGCTTATCAGGTTGTAACTTCTTTACATACGCTTCGCAACCCCAAACTTTAAGGAACGACAACTTAGGTTTCTTACCAAACCACAATTCGTATGGTGTCGTTTCAACGGATTTAGATGGTGCCCTATTTAAAGTGAATGCGGCTGTCTCTAATGCATAGCCCCAAAACGATAGCGGTAAATCTGTAAGAGACATCATAGACCGAACCATATCTAAGAGAGTTCGATTATGACGTTCGGACACACCATTACGTTGTGGTGTTCCCGGCAGTGTCAACTGCGAAAGTACATTTCTTTAAATGCATGCCAAACTCATAACTTAGATATTCACCTCCGTGGTCAGAACGCAGAAACTTAATCTTCTTGTTACGATGATTTTCCACTTCACTTTGAAATTCCTTAAACTTCTCGAAAGTTTCGGACTTATGTTTCATAAAGTAGACATACCCATTTCTACTTAAGTCATCCGTGAAAGTGAGAACATAATGATATCCACCACGCGACGCTACACTCATGGGACCGCACACATCGGTATGTATTATTTCCAATAAGTCTGTAGCTCGCTCCATTATTCCAGAGAATGGAGTCTTAGTCATTTTTCCCATTAGACATGCTTCGCATCTTTCAAGTGATTCAAGAAGTCCATCAGAATGGAGTTTCTTCATACGCTTTACTCCAATGTGACCAAGACGACAATGCCACATGTATGTAGAATTATCATTCAATTTTATTCGTTTAGCATCTATGTTGTGAACATGTGTATCACTACTATCGAGATTTAATAAGAATAAACCATTTATCTCAGGTGCATTACCATAAAAGATTTTACTCATATAAATCGAACAACCTTTATTCTCAGACTTAAAAGAGTAACCGTCTCGCAATAAACAAGATCCAGATATAATGTTCATGCTTAACGCAGGCACAAAATAACAATTATTTAAATTTAAAACTAATCCCGATGGTAGATGTAGAGGGAGCGTGCCGATGGCGATCACATCAACCTTGGAGCCATTTCCAACGCGCATCGTCACCTCGTCTCTTGCCAGTCTTTGTTTATTCTGCAGCTCATGTTTCGAGTTACAGATATGAGCAACCGAACCAGTATCAAATACCCAGGCACTACTATGATTACTAGTAAGATACACATCAATAACATGTATATCAAATATACCTTTCTTCTTGATGTTGTCGTTCTTCAGATCCGCCAGGTACTTGGGGCAGTTACGCTTCCAGTGACCAGCACCCTTGCAGTAGAAGCATTCAGTTTCAGGCTTAGGACCAGCCTTGGGCTTCTTAGCAGGTGCGGCAGCTTTCTTGCCGTCCTTCTTGAAGTTGCCATTTTTCTTAGGCTTGCCCTGTTTCTTGAAATTGGTGGTCTTATTGACCATCAACACTTGGTGCTCCTTCTTGATCTCCACTTCAGCAGTTTTCAGCATGGACGATAGTTCAGGCAACATCTTATTCATGCAGTGCATATTGTAGTTCATCACAAAGTTCTTATAACTCGGTGGTAGTGATTGGAGGACACGGTGAATCCCTAAATCATTAGGAATTGTTATCCCCAACTCTTGGAGCTTGTTTGCGTGCCCAGACATGGTGAGCACGTGCTCGCTAACGGAGCTTCCCTCTTCCATCTTACAGTTAAAGAACTTTTCGGAGGCCTCATAGCTCTCCACGACCGCGTGAGTCTCAAAAATGAGCTTGAGCTCCTTAATGATCTCGAACGGGTCGTGGTGCTCAAAGCGCTTCTGAAGCTCCGTTTCTAAACCTTACAGGATGGCACACTGAACTGTGGAGTATTGATTTTTCCGAGTGGCGTAAACATTCTTTACGTCATCGGTGGCATCTTCTGCAGGTGGGTCACCTAGCGGTGCTTCGAGCACATAGGTCAACTGACCAGCCCTGAGGACAATCTTCAGACCACGGAGCCAGTCCGTGAAGTTTCTTCCATTGTTCTTAAGCTTTTCTTTCTCTAGGAACGCATTGAAATTGATGGAGAGGTTCGCCATAATCTACAACAAATTTGCAAGTAGATTAGACTAATTTTATGATAAATTGAGTTCAATTTTAATTCTTAAATTAACTAGGTGAACTCCCACTCAAAACAACATCCCTCACATTGTCTTAGTGATTACACGAACCAAGTCCACTACACCAAGTCCGATCTTCACGAGAGAAGATGTAGATTCATCGGCGAACAATCTTCATGTTCATCATATCATTTATATGACCCGTGCTCTACCTTTCGGTATTCCGTGTTCCGAGACCATGTCTGTACATGCTAGGCTCGTCAAGATTAACCTTAGTTTCCACATGTGCAAATCTGGCTTGCACCTGTTGTATGCACACGTAGAATCTATCACATCCGATCATCACGAGATGGTTCGAGACGACGAGTCTTAGCAACGGTGCCAACTAAGGACGAACACTTTATTACTTGAAATTTAGTGAGAGGAATCATCTTATAATGCTACCGTCGCGATCTAAGCAATACAAGATGCATAAAGGATTAACATCACAGGCAATTCATAATTAGTGTGATATGATATGGCCCTTTCTTCTTATGCCTTTGATCTCTATCTCCAAAGCACGGACATGATCTCCATCATCACCAGCATTGCGTCAAGGTCAGTGGCGCCGCTTCATGGTTGTCCATCATCACTAGCAACTATTACAACTACTTGGAATAAAGCTATTACAAGATGAATAGACACGCAGGTCTTAACAGAATTAAAGACAACCATTAGGCTCCTGCCGGTTGCCATATTACAACAAGGATCATTGCATACATCAAATATAATCACAATCACATGATGGCCATATCACATCACAAAACCCCTGCAAAAACAAGTTAGACGCCTCTAATTTTCTTTGCATGTTTTACGTGGTTTGGGGCTTTCGAATAAGAACGGATCTTACGTACAAAACTGAAACCACAATGTTGATACAAGTGCTATCAAGTGCAAAGTGTAAATTGGATCTATACTATGGTGGGAGAGACAGACACCCGCAAAGCCACTTGTGCAAAGCAAGTTACACGTCAAGCGTGGAACAAGTCTCATGTGCGATGACATGCAAGGTTAGCCCGAGCCGCTTCATCCCACCATACCGCAAGATGCAAAGTACACAAAGCAAAAGACGACACGAGCACCAACGCCCACAAAACCATTGTGTTCTACTCGTGCAACAGATCTACGCATAGACAAGGCTCTGATACCACTGATGGGTTCGTAGCATGGAAAACAAAAAATTTCTATCGCAAGAACGAACAAAACCCAGATCTAATCTAGATAAAAGCCAAGATCTAATCTATTAGACATGTGCAATGAGATAGATCTGTACTAACCCTTGTAGATCCGAAAGCCTTGTGCGAGAACGGATCTCGTGGTTGATGTAGTCGATCACTTGCCGATCTCAAGATCGAGTAGACGATCCTTCCGGCACCGCGTTCCGGCAGCGCTTCCGCAGTTGATCACACGTGCGGAGTCGAATCAGACCTTCCTTTCCCCGTTCCAGCGAGCAGCGGAGGTAGTAGATCTCTCCACGGAATCCCAGTAGCACGACGGTGTGGTTGTGGTGGTGGAGTAGAGAATTCTGCAGGGCTTCGCCTAAGCCAGAGCAGAGGGAAGGAGGAGGAGAGAGGCGGCTAGGGTTTGAGGATTCAAGGGGGCCAGGGGTGGCGCCTCCACCCCTCTATTTAAAGGATGGAGGCTCCATGGGGAGGTCGAGTCCTTGTAGGACTCCCCTCTCCTTTGGCCGGCGGATCAAGGAGGTGGGGGGAGAGTCCTACTCCCCCACGAATCCTTGTCTTGCCCCACAAGGATTCCTTGACCCTTTCTTGGTTTTCAAGCAAACTCCAAGAAATCTTCTAGAACCTTCCGGAACATTCCGAAACCTTCTAGAATCCCCATACAAATACTCCGGAACATTTCCTAACTTAGAAAATGATCCCCAATATATGAATCTTATTCTCCGGACAATTTCGGATCTCCTCGTGATGTCCTGGATCCAATCCGAGACTCCGAACAACATTCGATCTCCAACGCACATTCCATATCTACTTAAAAACAACTTCGAACCTTAAGTGTGTCACCCTACGGTTCGTGAATATGCAGACATGATGAAGACACCTCTCCGATCAATAACCATTAGCGGGATCTGGAGATCCATAATGGCTCCCACATACTCAACGATGACTTCGTGATCGATAGAACCATTAACATACGAAAACCAATTCCCTTTGTCACGTGATACTATACTTATCCGAGGTTTGATTGTTGGATCTCCATACCTAGTTCTACCTCGCTACTGATAAGTACTCTTTACTCGTTCCATGATATGTCATCCCTTGTGACCTAGTCACATGCTTGCAAGCTAACTAGATGACATTCCACGGAGAGGGCCCAGAGCATATCTATCCGTCATATGGATGGACAAATCCCAATCTTGGTCCATGCGCTTCAACACATACTTTCAGAATACCCAATGACACCTTTATAACCACCCAGTTACGAAGCGATGTTTGATGTCATCAAAGTACCCATCCGGTGATGGTGATTAACATAACCTCATGGTCAAAGGATTAGGTTACTATGCATTTGAAAGCTTATAGCAATACGAACTTAATGACTTGATCTTATGCTACGCTTACTATGGGTGTGTGTCCATCACATCATTCTCTTAATGATATAACCTTGTTATTAATGACATCCAATGTCCATGATCAGGAAACCATGATCATCTATTAATCAACAAGCTAGTTCAACAAGAGGCTTACTAGGGACTCTTTTATGTTTACAAAACACACATGTATTAGTGTTTCCTTATAATACACTTATAGCATGGGATGTAAACATTCATCATAAACACAAAGATATAATAATAACCACTTTTATTATTGCCTCTTGGGCATATCTCCAACAGAGCCGCCGGAGGAGGAGCCGCCGTGCCGGACCCCGCAACCCTTGTCGTCGTCAACCACCGTAGCAAGTTCGTCCCCCCAACCCCCACGGTTCATCCCCCCCACCCCCACACCCTCTGATGCTCTTCCCCTTTCTCTGTCAGTTAAATACAGAGAACAAGCTTCAGTTAAAATGAATAATTCATACCATGTATTTTGAGATATTCAGTGTATATGAGTTTATATTTTGAGATATTCAGTGTATATGAGTGTATATTTTGAGATATTCAGTGTATATGAATTCATGTCGTGCCCTTCTTCTTTGTTGTGCAACAAGGTGAACCCTCGAATTGAAGGTGCTTGACTAAGAAGAAGGAAACTAAAACCAGTTTATTTTTACCTTCTATATTTATGTTATGAACTGATGTTCTGCTATGTCATTATGGAGGATGTAATGGTGGTTAGTTTTATTCATTTGTAGAATAAATCGAGACAATGTATCTTCTTAGGAATTACAAGTCATTTGTCTACTTTGAGCAATGATCTGAGAACTCCAATATATGCAAATAAGTATTAGAATAACTTGCAACCCACCCCTGGCTTCTTTTATCATTGACAACTTTGTTCTATAGTTTCGAGAAAAAGAGTTGTTTCGAAGATCAATCCTTTGGCTTACTATATTGGAATGAGTAGTCTAAGGTTGCAAAGTTGATTGGATGTTTTTTTTAGCATATTGATCTGTCCTTCCTGTGCAGTGTGGAAATATTAGTATCTACATCTGTTAGTATCTACAGTTTAACTAATACAAAGTTAGTATCTACATCTGTTAGTGATCACGACATTAGTTACCTTGTAGGCCTAAATAACAAGGGGTTTGGGGAGTTGTTCACCTAGTGCCTGTTAATTAAGTAAGTGGCTATGGAAGCTAAAATATAGTGTTGGTTTATGGAAGAGAATTTTAAGATGTAAGTATATTAAGAATGATTTAGTTAGTGGTCACTGCATGGTGTGGGCTCATCCTCTTGTGCATATTTAAGTCTGAACAAATGAATGAGAAAAGTATGCGTCCTAGATTTATCATTGTGCTTTGTTTTTTTGTTATGGTATTGCTAGAGGGAGGTTTTCTTCTCCATACATTCCTCTGTGTTTTACTCCAGTGGTCAATGACACTAGAGAATGATGTGCAGCTTAGGGTTTCCTAGAATTCTGTTTATGATCATACTATTATGTTCTTGCTGTTCTCCAAGTGCTTACTGCTGATAGTAACTGTTGGTATTACTGCTGTTTATATGGTGTTGTTTGAAATTCAGTAAATTACTGCTGGGGCTATGGATGGGGGCTGGGGCTATTTTCTTGCTGCTATATGGTGCTGCTATATGGTTATTACTACTGCTGGGGCTATGGATGGGGGCTGGGGCTATTTTCTTGCTGCTATATGGTGCTGTTATATGGTGCTGCTATATGGTGTTGTTATACGGTGTTGTCATATATGGGGATGGGGCTGTCAATATGGGGATGGGGTGTTTTGTCTTGCAGGGATTTCATTTGAGTTGCCCATTTCTCCCGAAGTGTCGATTCACTTCTGTTTCGGTTGAGAAATGGGCACTCCTAGGTCAAAAAATTAGCAAAGGTCATGCCGAATTTTTCGGCCGAGATTTGTGCTAACATTTTGCCTCTTTTAAATAGAGTAGTGCAAACATGTCGGGCAACAAGGAGTCTGGCCCTTCTAAGCACATGATCAGCGTCGAAGAACAAGCTAGACAGGCCAACCAGTCATTCTGGCAGGGGTCCCAATAGGAGGAGGAGGAGGAGGCGATGAGGATGACACCACCATCCGAGGAGGAGGCGACCGTCGCCAGAGCTGCTGGGGCCAATGAGGGCGGAGATCCTAATTACGAGGGGGACAAAGACGACTACGATGGAACTAGTGAAGGTGGCGGCGAAGAGGATGACACCACCGATGGCGGCGCCCGCACCGATGGCGGCGAGAGGACGGATGGCGGTAGTGTCAACCCGGCCACTTCTCAGAAGAAGAAGAAGAAGGAACAGAAGGAGCGAAAGGTGCCAGTGCTCGCCACTGTCTGTGATGAGTTCACTGAGGTCACAGAAAGTGGCCAACCCATTGCGCCAGAGGCGATTGCTAAAGGGTACGGCCTGCAACTCGGGTGCATCGTCCGGGAAAGCATGTCGATCAACACGAAGTACATCAGACATGCTGACCATGCAGCTTTGGTCGATAACCTCCTTAAGAAGCTTCACAAGCGATACAAATTCCCAGAGCAGTTTAGAAACCTTGAGAGAAATAAGAACCCGGTGAATAGACTAGCCCTCACGAAGATGAGCAACGCCTTGAGCAGCTGGAAAACCCGGGTGAAGAATAGCACTGACAAAGGTGAAAGCTGGGAGGTTATTAGTAAGAAAAATCCGATGCTCGACGAAGAGGAGTTTAGGATAATCAAGGCGGATATAGCTACCGCTGACGCTATAAAATGGACTCAATGGGGAAGGAGTATGCGGGAACAGAACATAGGTAACCAATACCTTGGAAGTGGCGGTTACAGGGTGAAACAGGCCATTTGGGACAAGGAGGACGCCGAGCTTGAACGCCTTGGTAAAGACAACCCTTGGCTTAAAATCGCGGACTTGCAGCTTAGGCAATTTGTTCGGGACCGCTACTACCTGGACAAGGAAACAGGGGAGTTCATCACCGACGATCCGGAGGTGAAGGAATTCGAGAAGAATCTGGTAAGGAATTTATCACCGATCTCAAGTCTATTGTGTTCTAATTAAGATAATGAAGCCAAGAATATAAATGGGTTCACCTTTCCTTGTCTCTGCAGGAGGAGGAACTGAACGCTACTGCCACAGAGTCGTCCCAGGATTCGATGGAGCCGTGGGACACGGTTTTCAACAGGGCGACCAATGCTTACAAGAAGAGGGACATGGGGTTGCCGCCGTCCTCAGCTGGCCGTGTGTCTGGCTTCGGTACGAGCATGAAGTTCAAGGAGTACTACAAAGAGGACGCCAGGAAAAGAAAGGACAGGAAGAACCAGGATAAAGCCGTTGTTGCAGAGCTAAAGATGAAGGTGCAGACACTGGAGGAGAAGGCGGTGGACCAGAAAACGGTGGGCAAGTTAGTGGAAGAGAAGCTCCTCTTGATGATCCCCCCTAAGTTTTTCGAGGCTCTTACTGCTTGGAATGCGGGAGGTCGACAGGGGCCGATACATCTGCCCAGCTTAAGCGGCAGCAACTCGGGCATCAATGTTACCGTGTCGCTGGACCTGGTGACCCCGCCGGCCATCAACGTTAGGAACAGCCCCTCGTTTTGGTCACACCGACACCCCCTCCTGCCAAAGATACCAATAAGGCACAGCCGACGGCGTTGGTGCTTCGTGAGGCACCCAAGCAGGAGATTGCAGATGATGATAGGTCGGCCGCCGGCCGCTGGCATTCGCCATGTCTCTACATTAGCCGAGATCCACACCATCACCAAGGTAACTAATTAGTTAGTGCACGTCATCTCCTTTATGCCTTTGATGCATGACTGTTGCCATCTCATGACGCCCAACAACATGTTTTTGCCTCAGGACACTTCTTGCGTACTCCTGCTTAAAGATGTCGACGGTGAGTTGAAGGATGTTGCCAAGGGCACTCTTATACAATCGACGAGCCACACGATGCACAACAATCCAATGGATGATGACGTGATGAAGGTCAGGTTGGATCGGGTGTTGCCAGGGTGCGATGACATGGACCCCCCCATTCAACCTCAGGGAGCCGACGAACACAAGACCCTTGGGGAATGCTACAACTGGCCCTTGACATGGCCAAAGACCCAGATTCGTCTTGCAGGGGGGAGCACCGGCGCCACCTCTCGACCGATCATCGCGCGGCCACCACCTCGGAAGCCAGTAGCCGCCGTTGTTGCCACCACCAGTCGTCACCATCAACTCTTGGCAGCGTGTGCACGCCACATGGCAAAGACGTTGTGCCAAAACCGCCGTCGCCCCCGCTACCACCACCACATGATGGCACCCATGAAGATGATGATGAATTGATCAACATTGATGACTTCATCAACACCGACGCCACCAAAGGATTGTATATGCCTTCTGTGGATGAAGAAACCCTTCGCAGCTCGCGACGACCATCAAGCTGATCGGCCCAATACATGCACGCAGCGCCTGGTCTTCCATGGTCTTTCTCAAGAGACGCCTCCGGCCGCCGATCCACCACAAGAGAAACCGGGACTGGTTTTCAGCCCCAACACACTCCGAAAGGCGACTGATGAGCAGATGGCAGTGGCTGACACTGTTGTGAAGAAGAAACACTACATGAAGAGAGGTAATAACAATAAGAAGGGTGCGAGCCAGCCTCTTCCGAAGAGGATCTAGGGTCAGGACGCCGTCGTTGTACCATCCACACAATTTGGCTTGCCCCGAGTGCATGTAGCTGGTGATCCGATATTGATTCCGGATATGATCCACATTGCGGTTGGAGCCATGCTAACCTTGCACGAGGGTGTCAAGACACTAGAGGCCCTCCTTCTTAAAGAGGACGATCCAAATTACCCGGTTTTCACGGCCAAGGTGCCATTGGACATGGCCTTCGTCGATGAACCCCCCGTGGATATATTCTTCATAGCGTTCAAGGACATATTCAAGCTGTTTCTCACGAAACGGATGGACTATAACTTGGTCCGCCTATACACGCTCAATCTGGCGCTCACGATCAAGAGAGAAAGTACCCCGGAAATCGCGATAGTGGATCCCTACTACATGCGGGACAGCCAGTTGGTCGAAGGATCAGAGACACGGACCAAGGCGACGGCGTACCTCGAGAAGTTCATGGTGGACAACAAGAGGAAGGGCACACTTCTTTTGCCTTTCTTTCCCGAGTAAGTACACACACTCGCTCATCGTCACCGTAACTTATGCATTTCTTATAGATTTCTTTCCTTTGCTCTTTTTCCAACATTCCATTCCAATTGTGTTGCATAGAGACAAATACTACACGCTCATCGTCCTTGCCCAGAGGTATTCGCTAGCCACGTATTTCGACTTGGGGAGTTTGACGAAGAAGAAAGACTACACTAGAATAAGGGGTGTTCTCAATGAGGCTCTCGAGGGCTACACCAAGAAGGGATGCACCTTCGTAGATAGGGGGAATGTATCAAGGATGGCAAACACGTGCTCGACTTCCCCTGCGTCAAGCAGTCGACTGCTGGTACCAAGGAGGCCTTCTACATCCTCCATCACCTTAAAGGCTATGTGCGGGATTGCCATAACCTAACGCTGCCATCTAGTCTCCGAGGATGGGCCAAAACTTTGGGGAAAATCGACGATGCTGATCTTAGAGAAGACTTCCATCGCATTTAGATGAAGTTGTCGCAAATCATCATTGAAGATGTCAACACAAGGGGCGGTGCCCTACAACAAGCCAGAGGGTTGAGTAAGAGGGAGATCGAAGAACGCCTCTGTAAGCAGGGTGACACAAGGACGTGGATGACGAAAGAGGGCTATCTACCGTTCCTGAAGCCGTGCCAGAAGAGGAAGTCCTCATCGTGATCGATGTGTGCCTCTAGCATGATCCATTGTGTGTATATTCTTGATGGACGCCTGCTGTATTAGTGTGTGTGTGTCATAAACTTTACTATCTCGTGGTCGAAATGTTCATTGTTTTTAGACTTAAACTACCTTGTGGTCGTGCTGTCGTTGAACTTATTGCTTCTATGATGATCTAACTTTTAGGTTTATGGATCCTTTGTTTTATATTCTATGAACATATATATATATATATATGGATGTGAACCCTTTATTCATTCTTTTCGTTGTATTTTTAATAATATGCCTTGTCGTCTATAGAGATGGCGATGAGGTGGTATGTGGTGTACATGGGTAGGGTTCCAGGAGTCTACGAGGAGTGGGAGGATTGCCACAAACAAGTGAACAAGTTCAGCGGCAACATCTACAAAGGATAAGCGACTAGAGAGGAGGCGATAGCCAAGTGGAGGAACCACTTGTGGAAGAAGAACCGGATGAAGATATTGGTCGGGCTAATGCTCTTGCTCACCATTATCACAGTTGTATTCTATTTGATCCTAGTGTAGGCAGCGGTGGCCACTTCATATTTGTAATGTGAGATGATATGAACTTTGTATTCGGCGCTTGTGTAAAAATTTGGCACTTGACACTATATATGTATCTCGATCGGGCTCTAAGTGTTTGTATTATATATATGTCGGTTTTCATGCATCTACTACTTGTGCAATGTATTTTATACTCATCTGGATAAATCCTGTATAAATACCTGATTATACACTAGGAAAGTATTTTACTTCGAATACATGTTACACAATCAGTGGCGCATATAATTATATAGTTAGTGGCGCATGGCATATCTGTGGCGCATACACGTAAATGCGCCGCAGAAGTTCTTCCTGTGGCGCATATGAAGGAATGCGCCACAGAAGTCTGGAACTTCTGTGGCGCATATCCATATGCGCCACAGGAAGTAGTTATCAGTGGCGAGGTAACGGTGGCGACAAAGATATGCGCCACAGAAGTCCCCTTTTCATGCGCCACAGATAGGCTGTTTCCTAGTAGTGTTGATTCCATCCACAAGGTAGCCGGGACCGCCATCTACCATCCGTGCATCGTCAGACAGGACCTCCGATTCAGCCACGCTGCTTCTCCGCTGAGATGGAACGAGGGTAATATCGAGTGCAGGATCTTGCAGGCGCACTACTCCTCGAAGTTCGTCAATCTGTTGCTGATGCATTCGAAGTGTTCCTAGCAACTCGGTGAACCTGTCTCCATCCTCCTCCTGTCGTCGCCTCTTTGCTCTCTCTCAGCTCCTATAAGTATCTCTGTCTTTGGGAAACCCCATCTTCCAAGTATAACTAGTGCCAAGGCCTTGTACTTGTCCTCCGCGTTCTTTATTCCCGAGGGCCTTTGTCAGCAAGTCATTCTCTCTATTGGGACAAAACTTTGTTGTCCCCTCTTTAATTTCCTTAACCACTCTCTGCCATGTCTCTCGGGGTATCCTAATCCCGTCACTGCAAATAAGGTCCCCTGTTTTTTCGTCATACTCACTCCCATGCCCAAGGAACCAATTTCTTGCCCTCAGATCCCATTCTTCGCGTATTGGTTCTGGAGTGATCCCTTTAGCAAGAAGCTCACTCTCTTTAGCATCCCACTTTGGCATGGCAGTCGCATAGCCCCCTGGCCCCAGGTGATGGTGATATTTCTTCATCGCGGCATTTTTCTTGTTTTTTCCCGACTTTTCCATAGCAGGCTCTGACTCCTTGTACTTCACAAATGCATCCCAGTTAGCCTGTTGCTTCGTTAGATAGCATTCGAATTTAGGAGGAATCTTCGTCTTCTGATACTTTTGCCATAATGCTTTCTTCCAGTTCTTTAATAGTTCGGCCATCTTCGTAAGAGTCCACTGCTTGACTTTCTTCCTCAATGCAGCTGTGTCGGCATCATCCTCACATTCTGGCAGGGTGAAATGTGTCATGAGGTCATTCCAAAGACCCTCTTTGTACCTGTCAGCGACATACTCACCCTCTTCCGCCCCTTTGGTGTTATTCCACTCTCGAACGGTGATCGGGATGCGATCCCTAACCATAACTCCGCATTGTTGTACAAATACAATTTTAGCCTTTTCGGGTTCCAACGGTTCACCCCGTGGTGATACCACCGTAATTGTATAACATGTAGATGCGTCCAACTTTTTGGCCGGGCCTCGTTTGGAATATTTTTTGCTCGATGTGGAGGCATAAGAGAAGAAACATTCGTCAATTTATATATATATACAACTCAATTAATGCATCTACTAATCACCGGACTTCATATATATACCTCGCCGGACTTCGTTAAGGTTCCACCGAGGCCGTCGGCTTCTCCATCAACGGAGTCGTCGGCTTCTCCATCAACGGAGCCGTCGGATTCTCCCTAATCATTTCGGTCGACCTCCTCACCCTCACCGGAGGGGTTCAGATACATCGACGGAGATTCGGGTGGATCAACATGGGCGTCGTTGATCATATCCTCGAGAATTCCTTCTTGTGCTAGGTCTCTGTGCATTGGACTAGGTGGATCCATAGTTTCTGCAAAATGCGAGATGCACACAATATTATTTCCTATATACAAATATTGCCTATATACAAATATTTCCTATATACAAAAATATATTTCCTATATACAAAAAGTCCGGGGGCCCGCGAGCACTACCACCCTAACCCTAAGTCCGGGGGCCCGCGAGCACTGCCACCCTAACCCTAAGTTCGGGGCCCGTGAGCACTGCCACCCTAACCCTAAGTCTGGGGCCCGTGAGCACTCCCACCCTAACCCTAAGTCCAGGGGGGCGTGAGCACTACCACCCTAACCCTAAGTCCGGGGGCCCACGAGCACTGCCACCCTAACCCTAAGTCCGGGGCACGCGAGCACTACCACCCTAACCCTAAGTCCGGGGGCCCGCGAGCAGTCCTACCCTATCCCTAAGTCCGGGGGCCCGCGAGCACTGCCACCCTAACCCTAAGTCCGGGGCCCGCGAGCACTGCCAACCTAACCCTAAGTCCGGGGCCCGGAAGCACTGCCACCCTAACCCTAATTCCGGGGCCCGCGAGCACTGCCACCCTAACCCTAAGTCTAGGGCTCGCGAGAACTACCACCCTAACCCTAAGTCCGGGGGCCCACGAGCACTGCCACCCTAACCCTAAGTCTAGGGCCCGCGAGCACTACCACCCAAACCCTAAGTCTGGGGCCCGCGAGCACTACCACCCTAACCCTAAGTCCGGCGGCCCGCGAGCACTCCCACCCTAACCCTAAGTCCGAGGGCCCGCGAGCAGTGCCACCCTAACCCTAAGTCCGGGGCCCGTGAGCATTGCCACCCTAACCCTAAGTCCGGGGCCCGCAAGCACTGCTACCCTAACCCTAAGTCCGGGGCCCGCGAGCACTACCACCCTAACCCTAGGTCCGGGGGCCCGCGAGCACTACCACCCTAACCCTATGTCCGGGGGACCCATGAGCACTACCGGACTTCGGGTAGTTATTTCTTTAGCTATTTTTAGGGATCGTTACTAGCTGGTTTTTGCGATAGGGGACTCAGACACGGATCGTTTGCTTGATGAATAAAGGCAAGAAAAAACAAGCTACAAGTTTTGCCGCCATGTTCACCTTATCCTTATTTAGCACTACTATATATATAATACTATAATATTACAATATACTACTATATATAATACTATAATATTATAATATACTACTATAATGCAATATACTACTATATATACTACTATAATATATGCCATACAATATAACTACTATATATGCAATATACTACTATATATAATATTACACTACCAAATAATATTACACTACTATATATATACTATAATATTACACTACTAAATAATATTACACTGCTAAATACTATAATAATATTACACTACTATATTACACTACTAAATAATATTACAAATATATACAAAATAAAAAATAAAAATAAAAGTTAACTAGAGAAAAAACTGGCCGGCGGCGCCGCCCCGGCCGCATCGCCCGCACCGCCGCCAGCGTGCACGGCTGTCGTCGGCCCGGCATGCTCGCCCATAGTGGCCGGGGGTGCCGCCGTGTAGCTGGACGAGGGAAGGGGAGGGGGCGGGGTACCTCTGGCCGGGGGCGTGTGCACGGTGGCTACAGTGGTGGCGGCGGTTGGGGGTGCTGGCGGCTGGAGTGGGCGCGCCGGTTGGGGTGGTGGCGGCTGGAGTGGGCGCACCGGTCGGGCAGCCTGTCGGTGTCTCCTTCGTTCCTCGCGCGTGATGTGCTCTGCGTGTGTGTCCTCGAGTGGTGATTTGGGAGAAGAAGGGGCGCACTAATATATAGGGGGGACCTTTAGTCCCGGTCCGTATAACGCACCGGGACTAAAGGGTCTTTACTCCCGGTGCGTGATACGAACCGGGACTAAAGGTCCACACCTTTAGTCCCGGTTCGTGCCACCCACCGGGACTAAAAGGTTTTCGGCACCGCCCAACGCTCGCGCGCCAACGCCACACCTTTAGTCCCGGTGTGTAGCACGCACCGGGACTAAAGGTCCTGTTTTCAATTTTTTCATCCCAGGGGCGCGCCTGTTTAAAAAAAAATTCAATTAGCATATTTTTTAAACATTTGAATTATACAGTTTTTGCATACTTATGAATTTGAGAAAGTTTTCAACATGAAAAGTTCTTGAATTTGAATAAGTAATCCAAATCTATTTTCTGTTTTATAAAAAACTTATTCTAACTAGTGAAACTAATAACCATTTTGCCATTTTCAATTTAAAAATGCATTAACTATTATATCTTGCATATTTTTGAATCTCACTAAATTTTTAACATAAAAAATACTTGAATGTGAATATGTGATTCAAATCATTTTCTGTTTTATGAAATAATTATTCTAACTAGTCAAACTATTAACCATTTTGCCATTTTCATGTGATTCCGACGCTCCGGTGGTCTTCTCCTAGACCGGGGGCCCCGGATCGTCTACCCCTATAGCTTTCTCCGTACGAGGGTAGCACGGTGGACCTTTCTATTTGTTTTGGTTTGTTTAGGACATATGTACATGGAGAGCAAAAGTTTGGCCAACTTTGCCACATTCTAGGCCCCGGTTGTCCCTCGGCAGGAGTTTCCACGTACAGATCCAGGATTTCACTAAGTGTTAACGCATGTCCGGGAAGGGGGTCACACCTGGGGCCTACACATGGCACCTACCAACCTTGAACCACTCTCACACACATATCCTAGGGGCACATGCAAGTTTTCATGTGATTCCGACGCTCCGGTGGTCTTCCTCCGGCGAAACCCTAGACCGGGCGCCCCGGATCATCTACCCCTATAGCTTTCTCCGTACGAGGGTAGCGCGGTGGACCTTTCTATTTGTTTTGGTTTGTTTAGGACATATGTACATGGAGAGCAAATGTTGGGCCAACTTTGCCACATTCTAGGCCCCGGTTATCCCACAGCGGGAGTTTCCACATACAAATCCAAGATTTCACTAAGTGTTAACGCATGTCCGGGAAGGGGGTCACACCTGGGGCCTACACATGGCACCTACCAACCCTGCACCACTCTCACACACATATCCTAGGGGCACATGCAAGTTTTTATGTGATTCCGATGCTCCGGTGGTCTTCCTCCGGCGAAACCCTAGACCGGGGGCCCCGGATCGTCTACCCCTATAGCTTTCTCCGTACGAGGGTAGCGTGGTGGACCTTTCTATTTGTTTTGGTTTGTTTAGGACATATGTACATGGAGAGCAAATGTTGGGCCAACTTTGCCACATTCTAGGCCCCGGTTGTCCCGCGGCGGGAGTTTCCACGTACAGATCCAGGATTTCACTAAGTGTTAACGCATGTCCGTGAAGGGGGTCACACCTAGGGCCTACACATGGCACCTACCAACCTTGCACCACTCTCACACACATATCCTAGGGGCACATGCAAGTTTTCATGTGATTCCGATGCTCCGGTGGTCTTCCTCCGGCGAAACACCACACATCCACACATTCCCTAGATTTATGTCTCAAATAAAAGGTTTAATACATTACATAGATTTATGTCTCAAATAAAAGGTTTAATTAATACATTATTACACATCACCAACATCTAGTGTTGTGGTTTTCTTTTGCACCGTAGCCATGGAGAATCTTCATCATTTGACAGGATGCTTGGGTCAGTTTTCACTTTGAATGGCGGAATTTCATGAAACTTATTGTAATCTTCTGACATGTCTGTCTTGTCATCCCCTCCCACGATGTTTCTTTTCTCTGAAAGAACTATGTGGCACTTTGGTTCATTGTATTCTGTATTCTTTTGCTTATCTTTCCTTTTTCTCGGTTTGGTAGACATGTCCTTCATATAAGAAACCTGAGCCACATCGTTGGCTAGGACGAATGGTTCATCCATGTACGCAAGATTGTTGAGATCCACTGTTGTCATGCCGTACTTTTGGTCTACATGTACCCCTCCTCTTGTTAGCTTGACCCATTTGCACCGAAACAAAGGGACCTTAAAAGTAGGTCCATAGTCAAGTTCCCATATCTCCTCTATGTACCCATAATATGTGTCCTTCTACCCATTTTCATCGGTTGCATCAAAGCGGACACCACTGTTTTGGTTGGTGCTCTTTTTATCTTAGGCCATCATGTAAAATGTATTCCCATTTATCTCGTACCCTTGGAAAGTACATATAGTCGAAGATGGTAACCTAGCCAACAAGTACAACTGATCTCCAACAGTGGTGTTATTCATGAGATGTGTCTTCAACCAACTGCCGAAATTCTTCTCGTGTTCCCCTTTAATCAAGGAGTCGGGCTTCCCCGGGTTTTCGGAGCGTAGAATATTCTTGTGTTTCTCGATATACGGAGCCACCATGGTGGAATTGTGTAGAACTGTGTAGTGTGCTTGAGTGAAAGAATTCCCGTCCCTACATACCATTGATTTCCTTCCTAGTGTGCCTTTTCTAGTCAGCCTCCCCTCATACCGAGATTCAGGAACACCAATCGGCTTAAGGTTAGGAAGAAAGTCAACACAAAACTCAATGACCTCCTCTGTTCCATAGAGCTTGGAGATGCTTCCTTCTGGCCTAGCACGGTTATGAACATATTTTTTTAAGACTCCCATGAACCTCTCGAAGGGGAACATATTGTGTAGAAACACAGGACCGAGAATTCTAATCTCTTCGACTAGGTGAACTAGGAGGTGCGTCATAATATTGAAGAAGGATGGCGGGAACAACAACTCGAAGCTGACCTAACATTGGACCACGTCAATCTGTAACCTTGATAGACTCTCTTGATCGATTACCTTCTGAGAAATTGCATTGAGGAATGCACATACCTTCACAATGGCTAGTTTTTGAACATTTTCTGGTAGAATTCCCCTCAATGCAACCGGAAGCAATTGTGTCATAAGCACGTGGCAGTCATGAGACTTTAGGTTTTGAAATTTTTTCACTTTCATATTTACTATTCCCTTTATATTCGACGAGAAGCCAGACGGGATCTTGATACTGAAAATGACTTCATATAAGATTTCCTTCTCTTCTTTGGTAAGAGCGTAGCTGGCAAGCCCTTGAAACTGCCATGGATGCTTGCTGTCTCGTCCTTTATGATGTTGCTGGTCCTCCCGTGCTGCCTGGGTATCTTTTGACTTCCCATACAAGCCTAGGAAGCCTAGAATATTCACACAAAGATTCTTCGTCAGGTGCATCACGTCGATTGCAGAGCGGACCTCGTGCACTTTCCAATAGGGTAGCTCCCAAAATATAGATTTCTTCTTCCACATGGGTGCGTGTCTGTCGGCATCTTTTGGAACAGGTTGTCCTCCAGGACCCTTTCCAAAGATTACATCCAAATCCTTGACCATACCAAATACATCAGCACCAGTACGGGGGATAGGCTTCGTCCGGGATTATCCCTTTCCATTGAAATGCTTGCCTTTCTTCCTTAAGTGATGACTTGGCGGAAGAAAACAACGATTGTGCGGGTACACATTCTTCCTACATTTATCTAGATATATACTTTCAGTCTCATCTAAACAGTGCGTGCATGTATTGTATCCTTTGTTCGTCTATCCTGAAATGTTACTAAGAGCAGGCCAATCATTGATGGTTATGAACAACAACGCTTGTAGGTCAAATTCCTACTGTTTGTGCTCATCCCACAAACGTGCACCTGGTTTGGCCCACAATTGTAAAAGTTCATGAACTAATGGCCTTAGGTACACATCAATGTCGTTGACGGGTTGCTTTGGGCCTTGGATGAGCACTGGAATCATAATGAACTTCCGCTTTAGGTACAACCAAGGAGGAAGATTGTAGATACATAGAGTCACGGGCCAGGTGTTGTGACTGCAGTTCTGCTCCCCAAAAGGATTCATACCATCGGTACTTAGACCAAATCATAAGTTCCTTGCATCACCAGCAAAGTCCGGGAAGTCCCTCTCGATTTTTCTCCACTGCCGACCATCAGCAGGGTGCCACAACTTCCCGTCTTTCTTACGGTCTTCCATGTGCCATCGCAACAACTTTGCATGCTCTTTGTTTCTGAACAAACGTTTCAACCGTGGTATTACAGGAGCATACCACATCATCTTGGCAGGGACCCTCTTCCCTGGTGGCTCGCCCTCAATATCGCCAGGGTCATCTTTTATGATCTTATACCGCAATGCAGTGCAGACCGGGCATTTATCCATATTCTCGTACTTCTCACCGCGGTAGAGGATGCAGTCATTAGGGCATGCATGTATCTTCTGCACGTGTAATCCTAGAGGGCAGACAACCTTCTTTGCTTCGTACGTACTGGAGGGCAATTTGTTATTTCTTGCAAGCAGCTTCTTCATTATTACCAGCAACTTTTCATATCCCGAGTCAGTCACACCGGTCTCTGCCTTCCACTTCAGCAATTCTAGTGTGCTACCCAGCTTCTTTTGGCCATCTTCACAAGTTGGGTACAATAATTTTTTTTGGTTCTGTAACATCTTCTCGAACTGCAACCTCTTCTTTTCTGTGTCGCAGTCTCGCTTTGCATTAGAAATGACTGGACCAGGATCATTAGCGGGCTCATCTAGTTCCCGTTCTTCACCCCCTTCTTCTTCATTGTCTTCCATTGCGGTATCAGCGTATTCAGGGAACATAGATCGGTAGTTGTCATCATCGTTCTCTTCTTCATCGTCGTCTTCCATCATAACCCCTCTTTCTCCGTGCTTGGTCCAAACACTATAGCCGGACATGAAACCGGACCGAAGCAGGTGACTCTGAATGACTCTTGAGGAAGTGTGAGCCTGCTCATTTCGACATTCAACACATGGACAACACATAAAACCATCCCGCCGCTTGTTCGCCTCGGCCACAAGGCGAAAAGAACGCACGCCTAAGCGTCAGAGCGTCGGTCACCGTACATCCATGGATGGCTCATCTGCATCATACAACCATGCATATATATCAAACACAATTACGATGCTCAAATTAGTACCGCGCGGTCTAAACGAGAAAATAGTGGCTAACCTTTTAGGACACCTGGAAACAAAGATGAGAAAACTTAAGTGTGGCTCTGACACCTCATATCATGTTTTGTCTTGTGTGAACTCAAGTGACATCGCTCTAACAGGCATTTCACCGAACACCTCTAGTGCATATGAAGAAAAAAATTAGCACAAAGTTATACCCACCTCACATAGAAAGAAAAACAGGAGAGAGTGGAGGGTTTGGTGCATATATATAGGGCCAGACCATTAGTCCCGGTTTGGGATACAAACCGGGACTAATGGTTCTGCCAGGATCACGCGTGCGTGCCCAGACCCATTAGTCCCAGTTTATATCTCAAACCGGAACTAATGGACCCTTATGGGCTGGGACAAAGTACCTCGGCCTCCTCGGGCCGTCTAGGTCGGACCATTAGTCCTGGCCCCAGCCACGACCGGGACTAGTGGCCCGAACCAAAGGCCCATTTTCTACTAGTGGCGGGTGATAGCACTGAATATTTCTAGGGAGTCTCTATGTCATAGTTCCACTGTGACTTAAATTACGTCGCAGTCGAGTGACATCAGCACATCTCTTTTAGCCTCTCTTCAACCCTTCTCCCCTGTTTATCCCAGTTTAGCTGTTTCTCTAGCACGTCACTCAAGTTGCTCTTGCTCCACACGAGTGGTCACGTCTTGTCGCTGCTGGACTGCTGCTTGCTACTTTGATACTCTCTTCGTCCAGAAATAAGTGGTTTTGATTTGTCCAGAATCGCATATATTTAAACGCAATTTAGTGTATAAATACATTCGAATTTAGACAAATGTAAGTCACTTATTTTTTAACGGAGTAAGTAATAGGTTTTTGTCTATGGGTCATAAAGTACAATACAGAGTACGGTGTGTCAGATTTAGCTAGGAGAAAAAACTCAACTCTATTGATAAAAATTCTACTATAATCAATCAATTATAAATATAAGATTTTTTGGTAAGCTAAAGCCTAGCCTACCAAAATCTTAGTTGCAACTTCATCTACAATTAAAAATGTAGCTTAGTTGTAAACCTATTTGCAATCAGAAGACAACTCAGTTGTAAAAACGTATTTGCAAACCCATTTATAACCGAAAAGACAACTCAGTTGCAACCTCACTTGTAACCAAAAAGTACTCAGTTGTAACTGCACTTACAACTAAAAACAACTAGTTGTAGCCCTATGTGCAACTGAAAACATAAATCAATGTAAAAACTCATTTGCAACTCAAAAGACAACACAACAACCGCACTGGTAAAAACCAACACAGTTGCAACCCTATTTGCAACCAGAAAAAAAACTTTCTTGCAGAAACTCAGTTGCACCTCACTTCCAACCGAAAAGATAACTCAGTTCCGACCTCACTTGCAACCGAAAAAACTAGTTTCAAGTTGGCATGCAACTCATATGAAAAGCAAAAATCCTTAGTTAGAAACCTGCTTGCAACTCTCAGACCCCCTCTCCCTCCCCTGACAAAATCAAGTTTCAAGTCTACATGCAACTCATATTAAAATAAAAAAAATCCTCAATTGCAAACATACTTGCAACTCCCTCCACTCCCCCGAGAAAAGCTAGTTTCAAGTGGACATATAACTCATTTGGATCCCGACAAAAAAGCTAGTTTCAAGTCCACATGCAACTTGTATGAAAAGAAAAAAATCCATAGTTACAAATCTACTTGCAACTCTCCCACCCGCCCGCCCCTTTTCTCGAAAAAGGCCAGTTTCAAGTGGACATGCAACAAATAGAAAAGCTAGTTTCAAGTTCACATGTAACTCATATGAAAAGCAAAAATCCTCACTTACAAACCTACTTCCAACTCTCCCACCCTCTTCCCCTCTCCCAACAAAAGCAAGTTTGAAGTCTACATTCAACTCATATGAAAAGCAAAAAACGCTCAGTTACAAACCTACTTGCAACTCTCCCACCCCCTCTCCCTCCCTCAACAAAAGAAAGTTTCAAGTCTAAATGCAACTCGTGTTAAAAGCAAAAACTCCTCAATTGCAAACCTACTTAGAACTCTCCCACCCGCCCTCGCTTCCATGGAGAAAAGCTAATTTCAAGTGGAAATGCAACTCATTTGGATTCGGAGAAAAAAGCTAGTTTCAAGTCCACATGAAACTCATATAAAAAGCAAAAATACCTAGTTACAAACCTACATGCAACTCTCCCACCCACCCTCCCCTCCAAGAAAACCAATTTCAAGTGGGCATGCAAGTCGTTGGGATCTCGAGAAAAAAGATAGTTTCAATTCCACATGCAACTCGTATCAAAAGAAAAAATCTTAGTTTGAAACATACTTGTAACTCTCCCCCCCCCCTTCCCTCGATAAAAGTCAGGTTCAACTCCACATGCAACTTATACGAAAAAGCAAAAGTGCTTAGTTACGAACCTACTTGCAATTCTCTCCCCCCCCCCCCCCCCGCGCGATTAAAGCCAGTTTCAAGTCCACATGAAACTTGTATTCAAAAGCGAAAAATCTCAATTACAAACCTACTTGCAACTCTCCCACACTTTCCCCTTCTCCTTAGAAAAGCCAATTTCAAGTCGACATGCAACTTGTATGAAAAGCAAAAATTCTTAGTTACAAACTTACTTGCAACTCTACCACCCCCTCCCCCTCCCTCGAGAATAGCTAGTTTCATGTGCACATGCAACTCGCCGGGATCCCAATAAAAAACCAGTTTCAGTTTCACATGCAACTCATATGACAAGGAAAAAATCTCAATTACAAACCTAATTGTAACTCTCCCACCCGCCCTCCCCTTTCGACAAGAAAAATCCAGTTTCAACTCCACATGCAACTCGTTGGGATCCCGAGAAGAAATATAGTTTCAAGTGCACATGCAACTCATATTCAAAATAAAAACTTCTCGGTTACAAACCTACTTGCAACTCTACCACCCCTCCCCACTCCCTCGAGAAAATCCAGTTTCAAGTGCACATGCAACTTGTTAGAATCAGCCAGTTTCAAGTCCACATGCAACTCATATTAAAAGAAAAATGTTTATAGTCCTAGTTACAAATCAATTTGCAAACTGTTCACCCCCTTCCTCGAGAGAATCCAGTTTCAAATGCACATGCAACTCGTTTGTGATCCAGTTGCAAATCCGCATACAACTCGTATTAAAAGTAAAAAATCAACGCAACACAATGCAGCCACGCGGGCCCAGAAGGGAGGCCCACAATGCACGGACGGACAACTCAACACATCGACATGGGCCAAGCTCAACAATCAACACAACATCGTGCGACGTGGCCAACTGAACAACCAGCGACACACACACACACAAATCTTGACGACCAGACAAAGTCAATAGTACACAAGCTAGCTACGACGTAAGATACATCGCACCTAACAGTGTTTTAGGAAATACGTAATAAAATGATTGAAATATATACATACAACTCCAATATCAAAATTTCGTGCATTGATCTTCACATAAATTGTAGACCGCTTCGCCTAGAACGACGACAAAAGTTAGATGGTTGTGAGCACACTGCGCAAGGTTCAGCATCCATGACTTGTATATTCTAGAAGAACTGTAAAAAAATTAATTTTTTTTTGAAAAGTCTCCCACTAAATCAAAACAAAACAAAAAATAAATAAATAATGCTAAAATTATGACAATACATGGAGAAAATTGCAAAATTTCTCAAAAAACTATCGCAAGTTGTTATTATAAAATAAATCGCATCTGCTTGTAATTTCTCTAAAGAGCATGAATATCATAAACAGTACCGGCGGGCTTCTTATTTATATCAACTTACTGTCCTAGCTTAGGAAAATGAATCGTGGAGAATAAGTGTCCTAACTTAGACAATCTAATAATAGAAAATAAACAATGCAATCCCGCAGAACCATACATTCTTACCGGACAAAACAAATGAATGGTAGACAATAATCTATTTTTATTCAAAACAACCACATCCACTAGTATATATTTAGACAAATCTATAAAAAACAACAAGTTATTTTCGTGTCAAAAAAAATCGCATTCAGTCAAATGTTTCCATCACCGATCAGCCGGATAAAAAAAACAACAAAAAGTCACAGAGCTAGCTGTGACGCAAGCTATGTCACAGCTAGATGTGACTTAGCAATTCCGATATTTCTAAATGGTCGTGGGCGAGCAGCGGGAGGGATCCGAGACCGACGTGAGAGGAGCTGAGTCGCCTGCGCTCGTTTCGCTGTACCTGTACGGGGACGTTCTCGAGTCGGTGGTGGAGTGCTTGCCGGTGGCCGACCTCGCCGCCACGGCGGTGGTTTCGCGTGAGTGGCTGCGAGCGGTGCGTTGTGTACTGCGCGGGCGGCCGCGGCGGCTGCCCTGGCTCGTGGTGCATCTCCTCGGCCGCCGTCATCGTCAGAACATTACCTATGTCTGAGTGCACCAAACTTGGATAAAACATTTTGATGCTCCAAAGTACACCAAACTTGGATAAAACTTTATAAAACAATTTTGTGTGTTTCCTTAAACAATTTAGAATGATCAAAACAGTTAAATTGGAACATTTAAAGTATTTTGGAGGGGTTTCAGAATGGAAAACGCTCACAGATAGAATTAGGATTTTGCTATTTTCTTACTCAAAGTAAATTTTATTTGGCTAGAAAATAATGCATGATTGCTTGCAGTGCATGTTATCAAACCCTAATTAGAATTATTTAAACTGGGGTGTTACATGTTATTTTCCAGCAGAGCCTCCCTTGTAGGCACCCTGTAACAAAACACACTTGTTACGCTTTCTATTTTCTGAGTGTTGGAAATAGTTTTTGTTAAGCATATCTCAAAACTCTGCTTGTAGCCCCAGGGCAGGCCCACGTATCTCCAGGGATGCGTCATACAGGGGGAGCTTTTCAAATATGTCGTTGATGGAGGAGTAAAAATATGGTGGACATGCCCTCGGAGAAGACACTTATGTCTGGCTGCATATGCTCGACCACCTTGGAGATACCTTGCACGTCAATGCTCTGATCTTGTACAAGACCTACACCTCCAAGGTGGTCAAGCAGGTGTGCTCAGCTTCACACGGTAATTGGTCACATAGTGGCATCGTCCATT
The DNA here is from genome assembly GCA_916181665.1 of Avena sativa. Classification (NCBI taxonomy): domain Eukaryota; kingdom Viridiplantae; phylum Streptophyta; class Magnoliopsida; order Poales; family Poaceae; genus Avena; species Avena sativa. Next base: position 581,050,121 of record OV702287.1, read on the forward strand.
ACTATGTCTGAGTGCACCTGCTCGATCACCTTGGAGATGTATACCAATTACGTCAAAACTGTAATCTTTGACATGATCTACACCTCGAGGTATTCAACCAGCAACACTCTTCTTAACGTGGCCGACATATTCATATTGAAATCATTTGGATGTACCTTCTCAACACCTTATACGTCAATATTCGGATCTTTTACAAGATCTGCACCTGCAACGTGTCCAAGCAGCAACTCTCTTATCCATGCATAGAAAAAACACCACAGGAAGGTAAGTACATGGAGCTAGGGAGAAGAACACCGGCCAAGCTAGCCAGTGAGTGTGAGTATAGGCGGGGAAAAATAACGGCAAAAGAAACGAGGGAAAGAAAGAGAAAGGAAAAAAAAAAATAGGCGGGAAACCCCTTTGACGAGTTGCCTCGAGAAATACCCTCGTAAAAGAGGTGTGTGGCCTCTCTGCCGAGCGTATACACTGCATGGCCCACTGTTTCGCGCGAATAGGAAGCTTGGCAGGAAAGTTCTAAAGCTCTATGCAAAACCTTGTTCCGTTACGGCCCAGTCAAACGTGTGGGAAGGATGGACACGTGTCCACAAACTTTGCCGATAATGACTCATTGCCGAGTGTATTTTTTTTCTTTGCCGACTGTTTTTCTTACTGTATTATATTTTGCCAAGTGTCATGTCTTTGCCGATAGATTTTGCCGAGAGTAACTCCATCTCTGCCGAGTTCCGCAAAGACAATATGCATGGCAATTTTTCATTTTCCCGTGGTGTATCTTTTCGTTGCTTATAGTACTACTGTACATCTTTTTCATTAATTGTGTTGTGATAAACACGCCGCCTCCCCCTATATATTTAGCATCTACTAGCACGTATTAGAGGTCCCGTCCTGTACCGTTAGCGTGGGCTGCTAGCAAATGATGTCGGGGGACACCCAAGAGGGGTGCGAGAGCAGCGAGACCGCCGACGCCAGAGGCGCTGAGTCGATTGCGCTGGTTATGGGGCATCACCTGTACGGGGACGTGCTCGAGTCGGTGGTGGAGTGCTTGCCGGCAGCCGACCTTGCTGCGTCGGCTGTGGTCTCGCGCGAGTGGCTGCGCGCAGTGCGTTGTGTACTGCGACGGCGGCCGCGGCGGCTGCCCTGGCTCGTGGTCCATCTCGTCGGCCGCCGTCATCGTCAGACAACGGCGTACGATCCCCATTCCGGCTCATGGCTGACGGTGTGCTCCGCCCCGCATGGCGGCACGCTGTCGACCTTACGCCACGTGATCAGCGGGCGTGGGGACCGCCTGTGCGCGCTTTCGTTATCCGGCCTGGACATCGCCGGCGGGTCCCTTGGAAGGTCTGCGTGGATGGAACTGAAGGCTCCAAGCGTGTGGCGCGTTGACCCGGTATTGGCCGTGGTGGGCGAGCGCGTGGTTGTCCTGGGCGGCGCGTGTGAGCTTGCGCTTGCCGAGGGAGAGAACGCCGCCGCGGTGGAGGTACATGATGAAGGAGGAGGAAGCTGGAGCACGTGCGATCCGATGCCGTCGGCACTCCGTGAGTCCGCATCGGCAACCTGGCTGTCGGCGGCCGCTACGGATGAGAGAGTGTACCTGACCGAGAGAAGAAGCGGGTGGGCGAGCTGGTTCAATCCATCGAAGCACTCTTGGGGTCCCACACGTCGCCTCACACCAGACTCTTGCGTCTCCACGTGGGCCATCGCACCTGCAGCTCACGCAGGTGCTGAGCGGCTCGTCCTCTTCGGTGCGAAGCGTCAAGGCCAGGGAGTCGTCATCCAAGCATGGGAGGTGGATGGTGACGCTCTGGATGTCTCACCCAGTAGCACGTCCGATGCAATGCCGAGCGAGATGTCGGCCATTCTTTTCCCGCGGAGCGACGACGACCATGACGACGTGGAAACTTGGTCATCAATCCGGATCCGGGTGTGTGGCAATGCCACGGGAGGGTATGTGTACAATGCGGCCGAGCCAGCCAATGGCGCCGTGCTCTACGAGCTGCGTCAAGCAGGTCACGGTGGGAGCCTCGTGGAACGGTGGGAACGGGTGCCGTGCGCACCGTCACTGCACGCCCAGCCGCTGGGCCGTGTCATTATTGCATGCTCTCAAGTGGGGTTGGATCAACTGCCGGGAGGGCTGCGCCCGCTAGGGTCACAACTCAAGTCTTAGCTAGCTTCACAACCTTAATTATGCACCATCTTTTCAACTTAAATCTCGCTCGGCCAAGATTGCTCTTCTTTCTCTAAATAAAAGCAACTCTGCTTGTTCTACTTGGTTGGTGTGTACACAAGTTAAGTCTTGTTTTTTTTTTTGAAGTACAACCATATATTTCATTAGACAATCCAGAGATTACATATATGATCAACACTTAAGACAAACATGCTTATCAAGCAACTTTGCACAAAGAACTCCGCAAGTAAATTTACAATTCCACCTTTGGAGAAACTTGTGCCTCGCGGCCGAACCGCCGGCCATCGTCCTTCGCCGCCGCCATGGTAGCGTCGGAAAAAGAGGCGAACAACTGCCATACCTAGATCTGGGAGAGCACCATCGCATACGAGGATGCTTTTCGAGCCGATGAACCGAGCCGTCGGAAACGACGAGCCCGAGACTTTGTGGCACAACGGCCGGGGATCTTCCCCGTAATCACCAGATCCCGACATCGTCGTCTTCATCTGACGCAGTCGGAGAAAAGAGACATTGTCGCCTGCCGTCTTCCACGTGGCCGACCAAGGAGGCAGGGACCGGTGGTGGCTGTAGATCCCGGGGGCAGATGCGATCACCTGGGTCTCTCTGTAACCGGCTAAGAAACCGATCAGTTAAGTCTGGTTTGATGGTTTGTACTACTACCTCTGTTGATAAATGTATAAAATGTCTACCAAAACATATTGTAATTAAGAACGTTCAGGTAACATGAGGTCGCGTTACGAGCTACTTGTCTTGCAGGGCATGTATTTTTTATCCCACGCCCACAGCCTGTTACAACCTACAGGGATTTTTCCAGCCGCATCTATTACGCGCACTCAGTGGCAAACAAGTTCACCATGATCTAGTTTTTTTTTTGTTGGCACGTTTGTTATTTTGAATCCGCGCCTCGATCAACACACAAGTGTTGATGCTGAATTACTAGTTATCTATTCATCAACCAATCCACAACCCCGCTTGTGCAAATGTAAAATTTTGTACAAAAAATAAGTCAAGCTATATGTGCTTACTGACTTAATAGTACAAATGGGTCTCAAATCTATTATATACTAAAAGCAATATACAGATGAAAAGGAAGCCATCGTGTTTTCTCCACATAGTCTAAATAATATATTTTATTAATTTAACTGTGACTTCTAATTATAACTGTCAAGATTTATTTCCAACCAAGCATGATAGTCTCAATAATCTACTCCATTATTAATGTGGGTCCCAATTATAACATTCAAGATTTCATCCGAACCAAATATGATAGTGTAAATAATCGACTCCATTAATTTAATTGTGGGTCCTAATTATAATGTTTAAGATTTAATTTTAACCAAAAATGATAGTCTAGATATACTACATTAGTAATTTAATAGTGCATCCTAATTATAAGTCATAATTTAGTTCCAACCAAACATGATACTGCAATAATTTAGTTATTGGTCCTTATTATAACGGTCAAGATTTACTATCAACCAAATACAATAGTCTAAATAATCTACTCAATTAATTTAATTGTGGGTACTAATTACTCCCTCCGTCTCAAAATGTAAGGCACCTAAGATTTAGTCAAAAATCAACATATTTTAAGTTTGACCAGATTTATACATAAAAATATAAACATTCACAATACAAATTGAATATTAGTAGATTCACTAGAAAGTATAGCTTCTCAAAATGTCCATTTGATATTGTAGATATTCATATTTTTTCACATAAACTTGGTCAAACTTAGAAGATGTTGACTTTGGCTAAAGCTTAGGCGCCTTACAATGTTTGAATAAGGTAAAGATTTAACACCACGCAAGCTCGATAGTCTAAATAATCTACTCCCTTAATTTAATAGTGTATCCTAATTATAATGTTTGAGATTTAATTCTAACCAAGCGCGATAGTATAAACAATCTATTTTATTAATTTATTTGTGGATACTTATTATAAATGTTAAGATTTGATTCCAATTAAACACAATAGTGTAAATAATCTACTTCATTGATTTAATTTAGGATCCTAATTATAAGGCTGGTCATAGTGGGAGTATCATATTACTAGTATCATACATATGATACTAGTGTATGATACTATCTCTCTAGTGGTTAGTATCATCTAGTAGTATCATAGTACTATTGTATATAATTTTTTCTACAATCTCAATGCAATTGTGTGTATGAGATGTATTTGTTATTAAATTACCTAGTTTCACGTGCTATAATACGGTATCATACTATGATATTACTAACACCTCTCTCTTTATTAATTGTAGTGCCACATCAGATTTTTGCCAAGGTGGCGTGCATGATACTCCTTATGATACTCCCACTAGGGCTAGCCTAATGGTCAACATTTAATGCATACCAAACACATTTAAATAATATACTTCGTTAATTTAATTGTGGGTCCTAATCATAAATTTCAAATTTAATTCCAACCTAGAACAATATTTTAATAATATACTACTTCATTAATTTAATAGTGGGTCCTAATTATAACACTTGAGATTTAATGACAATCAAACATGATAGTCTAAATAATCTACTGCATTAATTTAATTTTGGTTCTAATTATAATGACTAAGATTTAATTCCAACCAAGCACGATAATCTAAATAATTTACTGCATTAATTTAATTGTGAGTCCTAATTATAACTATCAATATTTAATTCCAACCAAGCATGATAATCTAAAAATCAAATTCATTAATTTAATTGTGGGCCTAATTATAAAGGTCAAGATTTAAATCCAACCAAGCATGATAGTCTATGAATTTTATTGGTCCTTATTGTTAAGGTCAAGATTTAATTCCAACCAAGAACTATAGTCTAAATAATCTATTTCAATACTTTAATTATGGATTCTAATTATGAGGTAATGATTTAATTCCAACCAAGCACGGTAGTCTAAATAATATACTCCATTAATTTAATAGTGGGTCCTAATTATAACACTTGAGATTTAATGACAATCAAACATGATAGTCTAAATAATCTACTGCATTAATTTAATTTTGGTTCTAATTATAATGACTAAGATTTAATTCCAACCAAGCACGATAATCTAAATAATTTACTGCATTAATTTAATTGTGAGTCCTAATTATAACTATCAATATTTAATTCCAACCAAGCATGATAATCTAAAAATCAAATTCATTAATTTAATTGTGGGCCTAATTATAAAGGTCAAGATTTAAATCCAACCAAGCATGATAGTCTATGAATTTTATTGGTCCTTATTGTTAAGGTCAAGATTTAATTCCAACCAAGAACTATAGTCTAAATAATCTATTTCAATACTTTAATTGTGGATTCTAATTATGAGGTAATGATTTAATTCCAACCAAACACGGTAGTCTAAATAATATACTCCATTAATTTAATAGTGGGTCCTAATTATAACACTTGAGATTTAATGACAATCAAACATGATAGTCTAAATAATCTACTGCATTAATTTAATTTTGGTTCTAATTATAATGACTAAGATTTAATTCCAACCAAGCACGATAATCTAAATAATTTACTGCATTAATTTAATTGTGAGTCCTAATTATAACTATCAATATTTAATTCCAACCAAGCATGATAATCTAAAAATCAAATTCATTAATTTAATTGTGGGCCTAATTATAAAGGTCAAGATTTAAATCCAACCAAGCATGATAGTCTAATAATTTTATTGGTCCTTATTATTAAGGTCAAGATTTAATTCCAACCAAGAACTATAGTCTAAATAATCTATTTCAATACTTTAATTGTGGATTCTAATTATGAGGTAATGATTTAATTCCAACCAAGCACGATAGTCTAAATAATATAGTCCATTAATTTAATTGTGGGTCCTAATTATAATGTTCAAGATTTAATTCCAACAAAGCATGGTAGACTAAATAATATAGTCCATTAATTTAATTGTGGGTCCTAATTATAATGTTCAAGATTTAATGACAATCAAACATGATAGTCTAAATAATCTACTGCATTAATTTAATTTTGGTTCTAATTATAATGACTAAGATTTAATTCCAACCAAGCACGATAATCTAAATAATTTACTGCATTAATTTAATTGTGAGTCCTAATTATAACTATCAATATTTAATTCCAACCAAGCATGATAATCTAAAAATCAAATTCATTAATTTAATTGTGGGCCTAATTATAAAGGTCAAGATTTAAATCCAACCAAGCATGATAGTCTATGAATTTTATTGGTCCTTATTGTTAAGGTCAAGATTTAATTCCAACCAAGAACTATAGTCTAAATAATCTATTTCAATACTTTAATTGTGGATTCTAATTATGAGGTAATGATTTAATTCCAACCAAGCACGGTAGTCTAAATAATATACTCCATTAATTTAATCGTGGGTCCTAATTATAACACTTGAGATTTAATGACAATCAAACATGATAGTCTAAATAATCTACTGCATTAATTTAATTTTGGTTCTAATTATAATGACTAAGATTTAATTCCAACCAAGCACGATAATCTAAATAATTTACTGCATTAATTTAATTGTGAGTCCTAATTATAACTATCAATATTTAATTCCAACCAAGCATGATAATCTAAAAATCAAATTCATTAATTTAATTGTGGGCCTAATTATAAAGGTCAAGATTTAAATCCAACCAAGCATGATAGTCTAATAATTTTATTGGTCCTTATTATTAAGGTCAAGATTTAATTCCAACCAAGAACTATAGTCTAAATAATCTATTTCAATACTTTAATTGTGGATTCTAATTATGAGGTAATGATTTAATTCCAACCAAGCACGATAGTCTAAATAATATAGTCCATTAATTTAATTGTGGGTCCTAATTATAATGTTCAAGATTTAATTCCAACAAAGCATGGTAGACTAAATAATATAGTCCATTAATTTAATTGTGGGTCCTAATTATAATGTTCAAGATTTAATGACAATCAAACATGATAGTCTAAATAATCTACTGCATTAATTTAATTTTGGTTCTAATTATAATGACTCAGATTTAATTCCAACCAAGCACGATAATCTAAATAATTTACTGCATTAATTTAATTGTGAGTCCTAATTATAACTATCAATATTTAATTCCAACCAAGCATGATAATCTAAAAATCAAATTCATTAATTTAATTGTGGGCCTAATTATAAAGGTCAAGATTTAAATCCAACCAAGCATGATAGTCTATGAATTTTATTGGTCCTTATTGTTAAGGTCAAGATTTAATTCCAACCAAGAACTATAGTCTAAATAATCTATTTCAATACTTTAATTGTGGATTCTAATTATGAGGTAATGATTTAATTCCAACCAAGCACGGTAGTCTAAATAATATACTCCATTAATTTAATCGTGGGTCCTAATTATAACACTTGAGATTTAATGACAATCAAACATGATAGTCTAAATAATCTACTGCATTAATTTAATTTTGGTTCTAATTATAATGACTAAGATTTAATTCCAACCAAGCACGATAATCTAAATAATTTACTGCATTAATTTAATTGTGAGTCCTAATTATAACTATCAATATTTAATTCCAACCAAGCATGATAATCTAAAAATCAAATTCATTAATTTAATTGTGGGCCTAATTATAAAGGTCAAGATTTAAATCCAACCAAGCATGATAGTCTAATAATTTTATTGGTCCTTATTATTAAGGTCAAGATTTAATTCCAACCAAGAACTATAGTCTAAATAATCTATTTCAATACTTTAATTGTGGATTCTAATTATGAGGTAATGATTTAATTCCAACCAAGCACGATAGTCTAAATAATATAGTCCATTAATTTAATTGTGGGTCCTAATTATAATGTTCAAGATTTAATTCCAACAAAGCATGGTAGACTAAATAATATAGTCCATTAATTTAATTGTGGGTCCTAATTATAATGTTCAAGATTTAATGACAATCAAACATGATAGTCTAAATAATCTACTGCATTAATTTAATTTTGGTTCTAATTATAATGACTCAGATTTAATTCCAACCAAGCACGATAATCTAAATAATTTACTGCATTAATTTAATTGTGAGTCCTAATTATAACTATCAATATTTAATTCCAACCAAGCATGATAATCTAAAAATCAAATTCATTAATTTAATTGTGGGCCTAATTATAAAGGTCAAGATTTAAATCCAACCAAGCATGATAGTCTATGAATTTTATTGGTCCTTATTGTTAAGGTCAAGATTTAATTCCAACCAAGAACTATAGTCTAAATAATCTATTTCAATACTTTAATTGTGGATTCTAATTATGAGGTAATGATTTAATTCCAACCAAGCACGGTAGTCTAAATAATATACTCCATTAATTTAATAGTGGGTCCTAATTATAACACTTGAGATTTAATGACAATCAAACATGATAGTCTAAATAATCTACTGCATTAATTTAATTTTGGTTCTAATTATAATGACTAAGATTTAATTCCAACCAAGCACGATAATCTAAATAATTTACTGCATTAATTTAATTGTGAGTCCTAATTATAACTATCAATATTTAATTCCAACCAAGCATGATAATCTAAAAATCAAATTCATTAATTTAATTGTGGGCCTAATTATAAAGGTCAAGATTTAAATCCAACCAAGCATGATAGTCTAATAATTTTATTGGTCCTTATTATTAAGGTCAAGATTTAATTCCAACCAAGAACTATAGTCTAAATAATCTATTTCAATACTTTAATTGTGGATTCTAATTATGAGGTAATGATTTAATTCCAACCAAGCACGATAGTCTAAATAATATAGTCCATTAATTTAATTGTGGGTCCTAATTATAATGTTCAAGATTTAATTCCAACAAAGCATGGTAGACTAAATAATATACTACATTAATTTAATAGTGGGTCCTAATTATAATGTTGACGATTTAATTTCAACCAAGCATGACAGTATAAAAAATCTATTGTATTAATTTAATTGTTGTCCTAATCATAATAGTCAAGATTTATTTCCAAGAAAATACAATAGTCTAAACAATCTACTCTCCCGGTCCTAGTTTAAACAACACACATTAGAAATCATGCAATCCCAAAACTCTTCTAACTCCTAGGAACATAAGCATTTCATTTCAGAGAAAGGTCCAATCAGTGGATTAATGTGAGCCAAATTACCCCCAATCAGCAAAAGTCTAGGGATTCTCCGAGCCTCCCCTGGATCTTCTTCCCCACGCATCCGGATACCTCCTCCTCCGTGTTCTTCCTTCAATGAGTGAGGGTAACTCCCTCTCTCCCATCTTTTGCGTTGATGTGTTACTTGTTGGTGGAACATGGACTTGGAGTCTCCTTGTGCTTCTTGTTTCGCGTAGAAATCATAGCCTCGCAATTCCTATGCCTGATATACAATCATGCACTCAATCTAGGCAGAATCTGAAAAATTTCGCCAGGGTCGGATTATTTGCCCCTGGCATGGACGGATTATCCGGCCTGGCAGAGTCATCTCTGGTTCAGATTTCCTTAGATTGTTGGATAATGCATTTTTGGGTTGTGGATTGTTGGTCTACCTTTTGTACTTTCCTCTTGGACTTGTGTGTGTACTTATCCCCATGCTGTCCATCTTATTCGTTTCAAAGCTGGTTCTAGTGTTCCCAAAACCTACAAGTGTCGTCCCCGTGGTCTCTACATCCGGGACGATGGTGTAGAAAGTCAGGTATAAAATATGATTATGAATGCATTGAATCTTTTATGGGAACTAATGATTTTCAAAATATTAAAAATGCTTATGGTCTAGACTCTCAAGCTATTGCTTCTTATTTTAAGGCTTTTCCTTTCTACATTGAAGTGCCTAAAAAGAAGTGGAATAAGTATCATGAACCTTATAAAGATATTTCTAAGAGTGTTCCTGCAAGAAATACTGAAGTTTATACTGCTAATCATGTTTTACCAGAACCTTATATTGAGAAAATGCCTTTCCCAGTTAAGATAAAGGAGCACTCTATGATAGCTAGTATGGTTAACGAAAGTACGAATGAAGTTGTTGAACCTGATAAACAAATGGTTGATAAACCTATTATAGAAAATGTGAAAGACTTTGTTACTAAATATGAAGGAGAGGGACACACTATCCTTTGTAAGGATACCTCTAATATTGTCTCACAAGGTAGTGTTATGAGAGCTAGTATTCCTGTGGTTTCTGTTAGAATAAGTGATCAGTGTTATGATGGTACTTGTGATAGTTATATTGTTAAGTTTATGCATGATACTGAAAGTTATTATGAGAGAGGGAAAAGTGCTCTTATGCATCTCAATAATATCAAGTTTCCTTGTTTTATGCTGAAAGTTTTTATGTTGCACTACTTTTTTTCTTCCTATGCTTGTAGCCTCTGGTTTCAACAACTTGTTTGTTTACAAAATTCCCTTGCATAGAAACTGGGTTAGACTTAAAAGTATGTATTTTTTCTTCTTAATGCTCTCTTTCACCTCAATTCATATTCCTGAGTGAGCATCATCAAAACTATCATGCCCATCTTAATGGCTACAAAGAAAGAGCTTTTTGGGAGACAACCCAATTTATTTTTGCTTTTAGTTTGTTTTTGTTTCTTTGAGTCTTGGAAGTTATTACTTCGGTAATAACCGCTCCTTATACTTTTTGTATCAAGATCAACCTCTAATGAGAGAGAAGTAAGATTTGGGGAAGTTGCTATTCCGAAACAGATTTTTGTTCTTCAGCGTCAAAATTCGTGAGAGATCTCTGTCTGTCGGATTGAGCTGTAATTGTTTGTGCTTCTGCTCCAGGTTGTCATTTAACTTTCGTTAGTTTTGCACTTTTTGATTTGAGCAACAGAAGATTTTCTAAAAATTGATCTTTATCTGCTGGTATGTTTTGACAGATTTTGCCACTCTTGCATTTGCTTCTTTATTCGATTTCCTTTTTGAATTCTTTTTGGATTTTCAGAAGGAGTTGCTACAGTAGCTTATCTTTTGATGGTTTTCAGTTGAAGTTGAACTAAGAAGGTTTAATCACCTCACTTAAACTAATGTTTCTAATGAGAATTGTGTGAAGTTTTGTTTGAAAGAAGTTTCAGGGTTAGTGGAGATAATGGTGTAATAAGGAAGTGAAAGGTTTTATGACTCAAGTAATAAGTGTATGAAGATGAAGATGTTGATGACTTTCAAGTGGTGACTCCGGAAGAATCTATCAAAGACCAAATTCAGAGACCTGCAGAGTCTGTTTTCAAATAGGTAACAGTTCTGGTAAGAAAAGTTCCGCGAAAATACTATCCAACTATATTTTTGCAGGTTTTAGACAATAAGGAAAGCTATGAAGCGAAAGAGGGACGAAAACGGAGCCAGGGTGGCTCACACCACCCTGTGGAATGGGCCCACCCCTGGCTGCACCACCAGGTGGTGAGTCCTCTCCGGACTCCGCCTCCGACTCGTTTTCTCCCAGTACCTTCCTTTTGTTGTGAAACTATGTAATATATAATCCCCCGGATCCCCCGAGGTTCGTATATCTTGTTTTCATCGTGTTTTCGTTTCGATCTGTTTTTGCCAGGAACCATCTTTGAAAACTTTGAAGCACAATGGTGTCCACCAAGGATAAAGGAAAGGAGCCTATGGAGGAAGATCTCCAAGACCCCGGGCAGGAGAAGGAGATCAAGAGTGAAGATGAAGAGGAGGCAAAGCACACTGGCACTACCATTGCGAGCATCAGAGTGGTGGCAAACCCTGCCAGGACTATTTCAATTGGAGGGAAGCCTCCTCATCACCGTTCAGATCCCTGTTCACTTCATCCACGCACCAAGAATCCTTTCCATACTCTTATCCATGAGCATCAATACCGGAATATGCCCAAGGGGAAATTACCCTCCAATTGGGATTTGCCTCGTTCTAGCTATGTAGGGAAAGAATAATTCAAGGAGGTAGAGTGGGGGAAAATCGCAAGAGCTGGGATTCTCAACCCGACATGATCAGGAGCCGCATTGAGGAAAACTCACAGCTTATTCGTAATCTCACCTTCGAGATTGAGGACTTGGGGAAACTGATCAAAGAGCTCATCAAGAGGATACCACCACCACCAAAGGAGTAATTCATCATCAGGTTTGGCATCCCCTTGGTTTGTTCCAAGCTTGGGGGAGTGTCGGGGTATCACATCACTATCTTCTATCTTTTTACTTTTTTTAGTAGAGTAATATCATGAATATAGGAGTTATCATGTAGGATGGTTTGCATTATGGAAGTGTCCCCTCTCTCGTTAGATATGTATCCCTTGGTGTGAGTTGCTGTTATGAAACATTAATGAGAAGTTCTATCATTTACTCTTTTTCATAGCTTATATTAGTTTTCAATTCGTGGTTATATGATTGATATTGTTGTTAGTATTGGTATCACTTTGGGATCATTGAGTTAATTTAGTTGGTTTTGGCAAACCTGGCTCGGTCAGTAGCAACATTATTTTTGAGAGTTGAATGAAAAAGTTAAAAGTGCTCTAAAGAAAAATTATTTCATCATCTTTCTTTCTTGATTTGCTCATAAGTTTAGTATTCTCTAGTTAAGATCTTTTGTGCTTCCAAGGAAGATTGCATGTTTGACTTTTATCACTTGTATGTTTGTTTGTTTCCTTCAACTCTTGTACTTGCTACCCAGCCTTGCTAGCCAAAACCTGTACTGAGAGGGAATTCTTCTCGTGCATCTAATCCTTAAAACAAAAAACCATGCCATTTGTGTCCACCATACCAACCTATTGGCATTATTGAGTAAATTCTTGTTTTATCTACCTCCCAAATTAAACTTGTTATGTGAAAATTAGTGATTAAAGTTCTCACAAACTTGATGGCACACTTTACTTTCTTGCACTTAATAAACTTGAACCATTGTGCTCACCTATGTTGCGTATATGCTTGCGCTTTGTAAGTTGTGAATTAGCAGAACCATGCTGTCATGGGGAACACTTTCAACATTGCACTGGTACTTTGTACCTAGTTGATATCATGTTCTTTTGTCTATGGATGTCGTCGGTGTGAAATGAAAGGGGAGCTTGTTAGTCCATGGAGTTATGCGTGTGTGTTAGAGAAACGCCTAGGCCACTGGTCTAATCCATGCTGACATGGTGGAAACCTTCAGCGTAACCATAACGAGCATCTATGAAGAATTCTTCTTATAAAAAAAGAGTCCGATATTGAGAAAAAAAAGAGAAAAAGAAAAAAAGAGATTATGAAAAGAGGAAAGAGAGAAAAAAGCACCATATTCCCATGGTAAATAAGAAGATTGCTGAGATGTTTGTTGTCTGCTTGCCTTGTCATTTTGATATGGGGATTCTTCCGTATCATCGGGCAAGGGGTACCCCGTTGGCGGTTCTCTATGATACACATATGCTTACGATGATAAGAACTTACCAGTGACTAAACTTGAGTAGCATGAGGAGCGGCCCTCATATTCAAGGGACATGAGATTTTCAATTTACAACTTGTCAAGCATATCCTCATATTTGATCACTTTAACCTTAATCACCTAAAGATGCCTATGATAGGGGCAATGAGAGCTGAAAGCTAGTAAGTACCATAATTTTTGGGAGCTCTTTATGAGATTGCAATCCCTGCTTCCCTCTGCGAAGGGCGTTTCTTTTACTTTTAAGTTGAGTCAGTAAACCTATTCCCTTCTATCTCAGCAAGTATTTTGAGTTGTTATGTTTCATTCATTCATATGATGATTTATTCAATCATGTTTCTTATGTTCCTTGTTTTGCACATTGCTCTTATCTTGGTTTTTACTACTTTGAAAGCTATCATTGAAAACCAGTTATTTATTAACTCTAGCAAATTATCAACTATTCTTCAACCAAGAGCTAAGTTTGCCATCACCAATTATGACTTACTTTATGTATCTTTATTGTGTTTCCTTTACTCATTGCAAGTTAAGTTATATAAAAGTGAGTTGTCTTCTATTATGATCTATGTATTGATGAATGTGATGCTTCTTGTCGATATTCTTTTATCGACTCTTCACTCCATAAACTTGAGGTCATGTTTATTGAGCTCAGTTTCGCTTGGGGACAACCGAAGTCTAAGCTTGGGGGGAGTTGATACGTCCATATTGCATCACTATTCTATGTCATAATTCACTGTTATTCATTGATATATTTATATTAGGAGATGATACTTATGTTATTTCATCTATTTTTGCATGGTTGATGACTTTTAGAGCATGGACCACTGCAGTCAGGATTCTGATGGAAAAGGTGATGTTTGGAGGCAAAAATCGCGAAGATCCAAAAATCTGGGAAAATATACGGAAAATCCTATTTTTCCAAAAGACGAAGGATGCCAGAAGGAGGAGTGGAGATGGGCCACAGGGGGCCCACACCACCCCCTGGCGTGGGCCACCCTAGGCCATGCCACCAGGTGGTGTGGCCACCTTGGTCCACCTCTGGCTCTCCCCTCTGCGTATATATTCCTCCCGAAACCCTAAGACTCGGGGAGCGACCATAGAAAGATTCCGCCGCCTCTACAGGGCAGAAAACACCGAGAGAGAAATATCTCTCCGGCAGACAGATTTCTGCCGGGGGAATTCCTTCCCGGAGAGGGGAGATCATCGCCATCAACACCACCATCAAGTTGGACTTCATCGAGATCATCATCATCATCATCACCACCATCATCACCATCAGCACCCTCATCACCATCTCCATATTGCTGTAACAATTGAGTTGAATCTTGCATTAGTTCTTAGTGGAAACTTTCTCGGTGTTGATTACTCTTTGTAGTTGATGCTATTGAGTGAACCGTTGAATTACTGTTTATGTTCAGATTGTTATACATCATTATTCCATCTCTGATCATGATCCATATGATGTCTTGTGAGTAGTTCGTTTTGTTGTTGAGGACATGGGAGAAGTCATGTTGTTAGTAGTGGAGTTGTGTTGAGAAAGATTCAATAGTTTGATATTTAAGCTGTGGTGTACTTCTTCTAGTGGTGTCATGTGAACGTCGACTACATGACACTTCACCTATATGGGCCTAGGGGAATGCATTGTGTATTTGGATACTAATCGTAGGGGTTGCTGGAGTGACAGAAACCTGAACCCCCGTTAGAAAACCATTGCATAAGGGATGTAAGGGTCTTAGAGTTTAAAGATGTGGTTAGGTTTCTACCTTAATTACTTTCTTGTACTTACGGATGTTTGCAAGGGGTATAATCACAAGTATGTATTAGTCCTAGGAAGGTCGGTACATTAGCATAGGTTCACCCACACAACACTTAGCAAGTGATACGTCCATTTTTCATCACTATTCTATGCCCTAATTCACTATTATTCATTGATATATTTTATATGGAGAGGTGATACTTATGTTATTCATCTATTTTTGCATGGTTGATCACTTTTGGAGCATGGACCGCTGCAGTCAGGATTCTGATGGAAAAGGTGCTGTTTGGAGGCAAAATTCGCGAAGATCAAAAAATCCGGGAAAATATACGGAAAATTCTATTTTTCCAGAAGACTAAGGATGCCAGAAGACGGAGTGGAGATGGGCCACAGGGGGCCCAC
Organism: Avena sativa; assembly: GCA_916181665.1. Taxonomy (NCBI): domain Eukaryota; kingdom Viridiplantae; phylum Streptophyta; class Magnoliopsida; order Poales; family Poaceae; genus Avena; species Avena sativa. The sequence goes on from OV702287.1 coordinate 581,065,812, forward strand.
ACCACCCCCTGGCGCGGGCAGACCTAGGCCGCGCCTAGAGGTGGTGTGGCCACCCTGGCCCACTCCAGACTCTCTCCTCTGGCGTATATCAACCACCCGAAACCCTAAGACTCGGGGAGCAACCACAGAAAGATTCCGCCACCTCTGCGGGGCGGAAAACACCGAGTGAGAAAGATCTCTCTGGCAGACAGATCTTTGCCGGGGGAATTGCTTCCCGGAGAGGGGAGATCAACGCCACCATCAAGCTGGACTTCATCGGGATCATCATCATCATCATCACCACCACCATCATCACCATCAGCACCCTCATCACCATCTCCATATTGCTGTAACAATTGCGTTGAATCTTGCATAGTTCATAGGGGAAACTTTCCTGGTGTTGATTACTCTTTGTAGTTGATGCTATTGAGTGAACCATTGAATTATTGTTTATGTTCAGATTGTTATAGATCATTATTCCATCTCTGATCATGATCCATATGATGTCTTGTGAGTAGTTCGTTTTGTTCTTGAGGACATGGGAGAAGTCTTGTTGTTAGTACTGGAGTTGTGTTGAGAAAGATTCAATAGATTGTTATTTAAGTTGTGGTGTACTTCTTCTAGTGGTGTCATGTGAATGTCGACTACATGACACTTCACCTATATGGGCCTAGGGAATGCATTGTGTATTTGGCTACTAATCGTAGGGGTTGGCGGAGTGATAGAAACCTGAACCCCCGTTAGGAAACACTAGTAGAAAATGGGCCTTTGGTTCGGGCCACTAGTCCCGGCCATGGCTGGGGCCGAGATTAATGGTCCGAACCAAACGGCCCGAGGAGGCCGAGGCACTTTGTCCCGGTCCGTAAGGAACCATTAGTCCCGGTTTGAGATACAAACTGGGACAAATGGGTCTGGGTCAGCACGCGTGCTCCTGGCAGAACCTTTAGTCCCGGTTTGTATCTCAAATCGGGACTAATGGCTTGGCCCTATATATATGCACCCAGCCCTCCACTCTCTCCTGTTTTTTTCCTATGTGAGAGGTGGGTATAACTTTGTGCTAACTTTTTTTCTTCATAGGCACTAGAGGTGTTCGGTGAAATGTCTGTTAGAGCGATGCCACTTGGGTTCACACAAGACAAAATATGATATGAGGTGCCTGAGCGACACTTAAGGTTTCTCCTCTTTGTTTTGAGGTGTCCTAAAAGGTTAGCAACTATTTTCTCGTTTTGACTGCGCGGTACTAATTTAAGCATCGTGATTGCATTTGATATATATGCATGGTTGTATGATGCAGATGAGCCACCCAGGGATGTTCGGTGACCGACGCTCTGACGCTTACAGAGAAGGCGTGCGTTCTTTTCGCCTTGTGGCCGAGGCAAACAAGCGGTGGGATGGTTTTATGTGTTTTCCATGTGTTGAATGTCGGAATGAGCAGGCTCACACTTCCTCAAGAGTCATTCAGAGCCACCTACTTCGGTCCGGTTTCATGTCCGGCTATAATGTTTGGACCAAGCATGGAGAAAGAGGGGTTATGATGGAAGACGGTGATGAAGAAGAGAACGATGATGACAACTACCGATCTATGTTCCCTGAATACGATGATACCGTAGTTGAAGATAATGAAGAAGAAGGGGGTGAAGAATGGGAACCAGATGAGCCCGTTGATGATTTTGGTCGGGTCATTAGTGATGCAAGGCGAGACTACGACACAGAAAAGGAGAGGTTGCAGTTCGAGCAGCTGTTACAGGACCACAACACATTGCTGTATCCAACTTGTGAAGATGGCTAGAAGAAGCTGGGTAGCACACTGGAATTGTTGAAGTGGAAGGCAGAGACCGGTATGACTCACTTGGGATTTGAAAAGTTGCTGGTAATAATGAAGAAGCTGCTTCCAAGAAATAACCAATTGCCCTCCAGTACGTATGAAGCAAAGAAACTTGTCTGCCCTCTAGGATTTGACGTGCAGAAGATACATGCATGCCCTAATGACTGCATCCTCTACCGCGGTGAGAAGTACGAGAATATGGATAAATGCCCTGTATGCACTGCATTGCGGTATAAGATCAGAAAAGATGACCCTGGTGATGTTGAGGGTGAGCAACCTAGGAAGAGGGTTCCTGCCAAGGTGATGTGGTATGCTTCTATAATACCATGGTTGAAACGTTTGTTCAGAAATAAAGAGCATGCCAAGTTGTTGCGATGGCACATGGAAGACCGTAAGAAATACGGGATGTTGAGGCACCCTGCTGATGGTCGGCAGTGGAGAAAAATCGAGAGAAACTTCCCAGACTTTGCTGGTGACGCAAGGAACTTATGGTTTGGTATAAGTACCGATGGCATGAATCCTTTTGGGGAGTAGAACTGCAGTCACAGCACCTGGCCCGTGACTCTATGTATCTACAACCTTCCTCCTTGGTTGTGCATGAAGCGGAAGTTCATTATGATGCCAGTGCTCATCCAAGGCCCGAAGCAACCCGGCAACGACATTCATGTGTACCTAAGGCCATTAGTTGATGAACTTCTACAGTTGTGGGCCAAAACAGGTGTACGTGTGTGGGATGAGCACAAACAACAGGAATTTGACCTACAAGCGTTGCTGTTCGTAACCATCAATGATTGGCCTGCTCTTAGTAATATTTCAGGACATACGAACAAAGGATACAATGCATGCACGCACTTTTTAGATGAGACTGAAAGTATATATCTTGATAAATGTAGAAAGAATGTGTACCCGTACAATCGTCGTTTTCTTCTGCCCAGTCATCGCTTAAATAAGAAAGGCAAGCATTTCAATGGCAAGGCAGAAACCTGGACGAAGCCTGTCCCCCGTAGTGGTGCTGATGTATTTGGTATGGTCAAAGATTTGGATGTAATCTTTGGAAAGGGTCCTGGAGGACAACCTGTTCCGAAAGACCCCATTATCGGACACGCGCCCATGTGGAAGAAGAAATCTATATTTTGGGAGCTACCCTATTGGAAAGTGCATGAGGTCCGCTCTACAATCGACGTGATGCACCTGACGAAGAATCTTTGCGTGAATATTCTAGGCTTCCTGGGCTTGTATGGGAAGTCAAAAGATACCCCGGCAGCACGGGAGGACTAGCAACATCATAAAGGACAAGACGGCAAGCATCCATGGCAGTTTCAAGGGCTTGCCAGCTACGCTCTTACCAAAGAAGAGAAGGAAATCTTTTTTGAAGTCCTTTTTAGTATCAAGGTCCTGTCTGGCTTCTCGTCGAATATAAAGGGAATAGTAAATATGAAAGAGAAAAAATTTCAAAACCTAAAGTCTCATTGCCATGTGCTTATGACGCAATTGTTTCCGGTTGCATTGAGGGGAATTCTACCAGAAAATCTTTGACTAGCCATTGTGAAGGTATGTGCATTCCTCAATGCAATTTCTCAGAAGGTAATCGATCGAGAAAGTCTATCAGGGTTATAGATTGATGTGTTCTAATGCCTGGTCAGCTTCGAGTTGTTGTTCCCGCCATCCTTCTTCAATATTATGACGCACCTCCTAGTTTACCTAGTCGAAGAGATTAGAATTCTCGGTCCTGTGTTTCTACACAATATGTTCCCCTTCGAGAGGTTCATGGGAGTCTTAAAGAAATATGTTCATAACCGGGCTAGGCTAGAAGGAAGCATCTCCAAGGGCTATGGAACAGAGGAGGTCATTGAGTTTTGTGTTGACTTTCTTCCTGACCTTAAGCCGATTGGTGTTCCTGAATCTCGGTATGAGGGGAGGATGACTGGAAAAGGCACACTAGGAAGGAAATCAATGGTATGTAGGGACGGGCATTCTTTCACTCAAGCACACTACACAGTTCTACGCAATTCCACCGTGGTGGCTCCGTATATCGAGAAACACAAGAATATTCTACGCTTCGAAAACCCGGGGAAGCCTGAAACTTGATTAAAGGGGAACACGAGAATAATTTTGGCAATTGGTTGCAGACACATCTCATGAATAACACCGCTGTTGGAGATGAGTTGTACTCGTTGGCCAGGTTACCATCTTCGACTATATGTACTTTCCGAGGGTACGAGATAAATGGGAATACATTTTACACGATCGCCCAAGATAAAAAGAGCACCAACCAAAACAGCGGTGTCCGCTTTGATGCAACAGATGACAATGGGCAGATTGACACATATTATGGGTACATAGAGGAGATATGGGAACTTGACTATGGACCTACTTTTAAGGTCCCTTTGTTTCGGTGCAAATGGGTCAAGCTAACAGGAGGAGGGGTACATGTAGACGAAAAGTACGGCATGACAACAGTCTATCTCAACAATCTTGCGTACATGGATGAACCATTCGTCCTAGCCAACGATGTGGCTCAGGTTTTCTATGTGAAGGACATGTCTACCAAACCGAGAAAAAGGAAAGATAAGCAAAAGAGTACAGAATACGATGAGCCAAAGCGCCACATAGGTCTTTCAGGGAAAAGAAACATCGTGGGAGTGGATGACAAGACAGACCTGTCAGAATATTACAATAAGTTTCATGAAATTCCGCCCTTCAAAGTGCAAACTAACCCAAGCATCCTGTTAAATGATGAAGATTCTCCATGGCTACGGTGCAGAAGAAAACCACAACACTAGATGTTGGTGATGTGTAATAATGTATTAAACCTTTTATTTGAGACATAAATCTATGTAATTAAACCTTTTATTTGAGACATAAATCTATGTAATGTATTAAACCTTTTATTTGAGACATAAAGGTCCCCTTTCATGTAATACATCTTGCTCAATCAAACTAGACGTTGACGACCGGGTTCTGAGCCGCGGTAGGTGATCACACAAAGAGAAGGAACCATCACAAGAGAAGGAACCCACAAACACTAAGGATACATAGCACAACTGAAAATTAAGAAAAATGCCTGATGGTTGGAGTGATTCAGTCATGCTCCTGCCTAGCGCCACTGTAGTCGTCGTAGTCACCCGCGCCATCGTCGCTGTCGTCATCGGGGTCGCCGTAGTCGAACCTTGAAGGTTGGGCACGCGTGGGCTGGATTTGAGGGTACCGCAGGCGGGGGTTATTGCCGGTCGTGTTGTAGGCCATGACACTCTGGAGAGTCCGGCCGCGCCACCACAGCCGACGTTCGGCCTCGTTGAAGTTCGAAGGAGGTGGGCCGTCCTCCTCGTGCCTGGCAAGCGCCCTCTCATGCTGATTAATGAAGAAGGCTTCCCAAGTCGGGAAATAGTCGAGATGCCAGTTGGGATTCCTCCGCTGCTCTGGCGTGAGCTCGAGGTAGTAGTGATTCGTGATGGCCATCCGGCGCTCCACACCTAGAGGGACAGGAGGGACCGGCACGCCTCCGGCGCTCAGCATCTAGCCGGTGGGGACGCGGTAGCCCGGTGGGCAGGGGTAGTTCGAGGCGCAAAGCGCCTCCGCCTCCCAGGTGGTTAGAGATACGATGGAAGCCATGGGAAGAGAATGATGAGTCTAGATGTGATATGTAAATGGAGGCCAAGCGTGCATATATATACTGAAAAAATGGCGGGAAGACAGAGGTGGGAACCGGTGGAAAGCGCGGGAACGCAGTGGCGCGGGAAACTTTCATCCCGGGTGGGGGCTCAAACTGGGACAAAAGATGGGGGGGCCTTATCTGGGGGAGGATTATCTGGGAGGGCCTTATCTGGGGGGTGGCTAACCTTTAGTACCGGCTGGTGGGTGCAACCGAGACTAAAAGTGGTTTTTGTGTCATCTAACAAAACTGTCGGTGGGATAAGGACGCGTGGGTAACCTTTAGTACCGGGTGGGGGCTCAAACCGGGACTAAAGCTGTCGGTAGGATAAGGACGCGTGGGTGGACGCACTGCTCGATGACATAAAGCATGTAGCGCACGACGTCCTGTCGGAGGAAGAAGACAAAGTAGAAGCGGCGCCGTGCCTATAAAAGGAGCATCGATACGCCATGGCAAGCAACTCAACAAGCCAACATGGATGGAGAGTTTCATCCCCATGGATGGAGGAAAGGGTTGGGAAATCTCCCGTGGCGGAACTTCTCGAAGATTCCCTTGGTGCACACGCCCTATGGCATCTTCGGAAGTTCCGCCTCGGGAAATATTTTCCTGCTAGCCCGTGAAAGACTCCATCTCCGCCTCCCTGGGGTTAGAGGTATGGTGGAAGCCATGGGATAGAGTGGAGAGAGGCGGCAGATATGAGTCTAGATGTGCTATGGCAACAACCAAGCCAACATGGATGGAGAGTTTCATCCTCATGGATGAAGGAAAGGGTTAGGAAATCTCCCGTGGCGGAACTTCTCGAAGATGCCCTTGGTGCACACGCCCTATGGCATCTTCGGAAGTTCCGCCTCGGAAAATATTTTCCTGCTAGCCCGTGAAAGACTCCATCTCCGCCTCCCTGGGTTAGAGGTATGGTGGAAGCCATGGGATAGAGTGGAGAAAGGCAGCAGATATGAGTCTAAACCCTAAACCCTACGTCAGAGCAGGGAACCCTACACCCTAAGTCAGAGTAGGGAACCCTAAACCGTAAACCCTAAACTAAAAACCCTAAACCCTAAGCCCTAAACCAAAACCCAAAACCCTAAACCCTAAACCAAAAACCCTAAACCCTAAACCAAAAACCCTAAGTCAGAGGAGGGAACCCTAAACTAAAAACCCTAAACCCTAAACCCTAAACCAAAAACCCTAAACCCTAAACCCTAAACCCTAAACCAAAAACCCTAAACCCTAAACCAAAAACCCTAAAACCTAAACCCTAAACCCTAAACCAAAAACCCTAAACCCTAAACCCTAAACTAAAAACCCTAAACCCTAAACCCTAAACCAAAAACCCTAAACCCTAAACCCTAAACCAAAAACCCTAAACCAAAAACCCTAAACCCTAAACCCTAAACCCTAAAGGGGCTACGATCCGGAAGAGAACGGGCGGGAAAAAATAAGGCGGGGTAGACGATCCGGGGCCCCCGGTCTAGGGTTTCGCCGGAGGAAGACCACCGGAGCGTCGGAATTACATGAAAATGGCAAAATGGTTAATAGTTTGACTAGTTAGAATAATTATTTTATAAAAAAGAAAATTGATTTGAATCACTTATTCAAAAATATGCAAAACATAATATTTAATGCATTTTTAAAATGACAATGGCAAAATGGTTAATAGTTTGACTAGTTAGAATAATTATTTTATAAAACAGAAAATTGATTTGAATCACTTATTCAAAAATATGCAAAATATAATATTTAATGCATTTTTAAATTGAAAATGGCAAAATGGTTATTAGTTTCACTAGTTAGAATAATTATTTTATAAAACAGAAAATAGATTTGGATTACTTATTCAAATTCAAAAACTTTTCATGTTGAAATTTTTCTCAAATTCATAAGTATGCAAAAACTATAAAATTCAAATGTTTAAATAATATGCTAATTGAATTTTTTTTAAACAGGCGCGCCCTAGGGTGATTTTTTTTTAAAAAGGGACCTTTAGTCCCCGTGTGTGCTACACACCGGGACTAAAGGTCCCCCACTAACATTTGGCGCGCCTTCTTCTCCCCGCGCGCCCCTTCTTCTCCCCATGCAGAGCACCCCCCCCCCACGCGCGAAGGACGAACTGACGTCGGCAGGCTGCCCGATTCTCCGGCCGCCACCACCCCAACCGCCGCCGCCACCGCCACTCCATCCGCCGCGTGCGCGCCCCCGCCAGAGGTACCCCGCGCCCCCTCCCCTTCGCTTCCCCCGTCCGGCTACACGACGGCGCGGCGGCGCCAGCACTGTAGGCGAGCAGGCCGGGCCGCCCCTCCCCTTCGCTCCCTCGCGCGCGCTGGCCGGCTGGCGCCTGGCTGGCTTGCTGGCTGGCTGGCTGGCTTGCTGGCTGGCTTTTTTTTGTAGTATTTAGTAGTTGTAATATTTAGTTGTAATAGTATTCTGTATTAGTGTAATATTATTTTTGTAGTATTTTGTATTAGTGTAATAGTATTTCTGTAGTATTTAGTAGTTGTAATATTTAGTTGTAATAGTATTTTTGTAGTATATAGTTAATTTTATTTTGTAGTGTAATATTATTTAATTTTGTGTGTTATTTAGTATAGTGTAATAGTAGTGTATAATTGTAACATTATTTAGTAGTTTTAATATTATTTAGTAGCTAGTGTAATTGTAGTGTATATATTATTTAATTTTGTGTGTAATAATATTTAGTAGTGTAATAGTAGTGTATATATACTTGTAATATTATTTAGTAGTGTAATATTACTTAGGGTTAGGGTGGTAGTGGTCGCAGGGCCCCGCATTTAGGGTTAGGGTGGTGGTGCTCGCGGGCCCCCGAAGATAGGGTTAGGGTGGTGGTGCTCGCGGGCCCCTAGACTTAGGGTTAGAGTGGTGGTGGTCGTGGGCCCCCGGACTTATGGTTAGGGTGGTAGTGCTCGCGGGCAGCCGGACTTAGGGTTAGGGTGGTGGTGCTCGCGGGCCACCGGACTTAGGGTTAGGATGGTAGTGCTCGCGGGCAGCCGGACTTAGGGTTAGGGTGGTGGTGCTCGCGGGCCACCGGACTTAGGGTTAGGGTGGTAGTGCTCGCGGGCAGCCGGACTTAGGGTTAGGGTGGTGGTGCTCGCGGGCCACCGGACTTAGGGTTAGGGTGGTAGTGCTCGCGGGCAGCCGGACTTAGGGTTAGGGTGGTGGTGCTCGCGGGCCACGGGACTTAGGGTTAGGGTGGTAGTGCTCGCGGGCAGCCGGACTTTGCGTTAGGGTGGTGGTGCTCACGGGCCACCGGACTTAGGGTTAGGGTGGTAGTGCTCGCGAGCAGCCGGACTTAGGGTAGGGTGGTGGTGCTCGCGGGCCACCGGACTTAGGGTTAGGGTGGTAGTGCTCACGGGCCCACGGACTTAGGGTTAATGTGGTAGTGCTCGCGGGCCCCCGGAGTTAGGGTTAGGGTTAGGGCATCACTAGAATTTTGCTATTGTTTAGTATTATTGTAGCAAATTGCATGTTCATATTATTGTTTAGTATTATTTTATGCAGCAATATTGAATGAAAAATGTTATTGTGTGCATTTTGTAGAAAACTATGGATCCAATCCAGAGAGACCTAGCACAGGAAGAAATTCTCGAGGATATGATCAACGACACCCCCATGTTGATCCACCCGAATCTCCGCCGATTTATCTGAACCCCTCTGGTGAGGGAGAGGAGGTCGACCGAAATGATCAAGGAGAAGCCGACGACTCCGGTGGTGGAGAAGCCGATGGCGAGGTATATATATGAAGTCTGGTGATCAGTGCATTAACTGAGTTGTATATATATATATATATATATATATAAATTGACGAATGTTTCTTCTCTTAGGCCTCCACATCGAGCAAAAAATATTCCAAACAAGGCCCGGCCAAAAAGTTGGACGCATCTACGCGTTATACAATTATGCGGGTATCACCACGGGGTGAACCGGTGGAACCCGAAAAGGCTAAAACTGTATTTAAACAACAATGTGGATTTATGGGTAGGGATCGCATCCCGATCACCGTTCGAGAGTGGAATAAGACCAAAGGGGCGAAAGAGGGTGAGTATGTCGCCGACAGGTGCAAAGAGGGTCTTTGGAATGACCTCATGACACATTCCACCCTGCCAGAATGTGAGGATGATGCCGACACAGCTGCATTGAGGAAGAAAGTCAAGCAGTGGACTCTTACAAAGATGGCCGAACTATTCAAGAACTGGAAGAAAGCATTATGGCAAAAGTATCAGAAGACGAAGAAGACTCCTAAATTTGCATGCTATCTAACGAAGCAGCAGGCTAACTGGGATGTATTTGTGATGTACAAGGAGTCAAAACCTGCTATGGAAATGTTGGAAAAAAACAAGAAAAATGCCGCGATGAAGAAATATCACCATCACCTGGGGCCAGGGGGCTACATGGCTGCCATGCCAAAGTGGGATGCTAAAGAGAATGAGCTACTTGCTAAAGGGATCACTCTAGAACCAATACGCGAAGAATGGGATCTGAGGGCAAGGAATTGGTTCCTTGGGCATGGGAGTGAGTATGACGAAAGTACAGGGGACCTTATTTGCAGTGACGGGATTAGGATACCCCGGGATACATGGCAGAAAGTGGTGAAGGAGATTAAAGCGGGGACAACAAAGTTCCGTCCCGATAGAGAGAAAGACTTGCTGACAAAGGTCCTCGGGAATGACGAACGCGGAGGACGTGTACGAGGCCTTGTCCCTAGTTATATGTGGGAGATGGGGTTTCCCAAAGACAGAGATACTTATAGGAGCCGAGAGAGAGCAAAGAGGCGACGGCAGGAGGAGGACGGAGACAAGTTCACCGAGTTGCTAGGAACACTTCGAATGCATCAGCAACAGATTGACGAACTTTGAGGAGCAGCGCGCCTGCAAGATTACCGCCGTCCCATCTCAGCGGAAAAGCAGCGTGGCTGAATCGGAGGTCCCTTCTGACGATGCACGTATGGTAGATGGCGGTCCCGGCTAGTAAGACTCTAGATGCTTCTCAAAGGAATTATGCTACTACTGAAAAGAAATTTCTAGCTGTTGTTTTTGCTTGTGATAAGTTTAGGCCCTATATTGTAGACTCAAAAGTCACCATTCATGCTGATCATGCTGCTATTAAATATCTTATGACGAAGAAGGATGCTAAGCCTAGGCTTATTAGATGGGTGCTGCTTTTACAAGAGTTTGATCTACATATAGTAGATAGGAAGGGCGCTGAAAACCCTGTAGCTGATAATTCATCTCGATTGGAAAACATCTCTTTTGACCCTATGCCCGTTAATGATAGTTTCCCAAATGAACAGTTAGTTGCGGTAGGGGTAAGCTCGCGAGGGAGCCCTTGGTACGCTGATTATGCTAACTTTATTGTCTCCAAGTATTTGCCTCCTACTTTAACAGCTCAACAAAGAAGAAAGTTCTTCTATGATTTGAGGCATTATTTTTGGGATGACCCACACTTATACAAAGAAGGAGTGGATGGTATTATGCGAAGATGTGTTCCAGAATATGAACAAAAGGAGATATTGTGTAAATGTCATGGTAGTGCTTATGGAGGACATCATGCAGGAGATAGAACTGCACAAAAGGTGCTACAATCAGATTTTTTGCAGGTAAGCTACTATCAAAATGTGAAGGACCTTTCATCATTGAAGAAGTATACCGTTCAGGAGCAATAAAAAATTCTTCTCTAAAAGATAATACTACACAAGTAGTGAATGGACAGCGACTCAAACACTATATTGCTGGAGATTCTTACAATGAAGATGTTGATGCCTTTCAAGTTATAACTCCGGAGAAATTCATCGAGGACCAAATTCAGAGACCTGTAGAGTCTGTTTTCAAATAGGTAACAGTTCTGGTAAGAAAAGTTCCGCGAAAATACAGTACAACTATATTTTTGCAGTTTTTAGTCGATAAGGAAAGTTACGAAGCGAAAAAGGGACGGAACTGGAGCCGGGGTAACCCACACCACCCTGTGGCGCGGGCCCACCCCTGGCCATGCCACCAGGTGGTGAGGCCACCCCAGACTCCGCCTCCGACCCATTTTCACCCAGTACCTTCCTTTTCATATGAAACTTCGTAATATATAACCCCACGGATCCCCCGAGGTCCGTATATCGTGTTTTCGTCGTGTTTTTGTTTTGATCTGTTTCTGCCAGGTAAAATCTCAGATTTGTAGCCTCAATGTCTTCCACTGGATCAGTTAAGGGAGATTCCTTGGAAGATGTCATCAACCCATACATGAGAGAATTGAAGATTCATCCCAAGGAGTTATTGCTCGAAGGTGGGGAGGTTCGGATTAAAGAGGTTCAAGGCCCTAAAGTTGAAGGAAGTCTGGAAGACAGGATGGAAGCATTGGAACAAGAAGTCTTTAGGTACAAGAAGATGGCAGAGCGCGAAGTGGATATCATCCATAAGATTTGTTCCGAACTCATCACCGAGCACCAAAAGGAGACTGCTGAACTCAAAAACGAAGTCCTCTCACTCCGCCAAACAACCAACAAACTGCAAGCACAGTTCTATGACATTCAAAATCAAAACTGTGATTATGAGGCTAGATTTAAAACCATAAGTGCTGCTGCAAGTTTCAGGATATTGGAAACCACGATGTCCTTTGTTGATGGGAATCCTTTACCTTGGAAGACGGACGAAGATGAGAGGATACCACCACCACCAAAGGAGTAATTCGTCATCAGGTTTGGCATCCCCTTGGTTTGTTCCAAGCTTGGGGAGTGTCGCGGTATCACATCACTATCTTCTATCTTTTTACCTTTTTAGTAGAGTCATATCATGAATAGAGGAGTTATTATGTAGGATGGTTTGCATTATGGAAGTGTCCCCTCTCTCGCTAGATATGTATCCCTTGGTGTTAGTTGCCGTTATGGAATATTAATGAGAAGTTCTATCATTCACTCTTTTGCATAGCTTATATTAGTTTTCAATTCGTGGTTATATGATTGATCTTGTTGTTAGTATTGGTATCACTCTGGGATCATTGAGTTAATTTAGTTGGTTTTGGCAAACCTGGCTCGATCAGTAGCAACACTATTTTTGAGAGTTGGATGAAAAAGATAGAAGTACTCTAGAGAAAAATAATTTCATCGTCTTTCTTTCTTGATTTGCTCATAAGTTTAGTATTCTCTAGTTAAGATCTTTTGTGCTTCCAAGGAAGATTGCATGTTTGTCTTTCCCACTTGTATGTTTGGTTGTTACCTTCATCTCTTGTACTTGCTACCCAGCCTTGCTAGCCAAAAACCTGTACTGAGAGGGAATTCTTCTCGTGCATCCACCTCCTCTAAACCAAAACCTTTGCCATTTGTGTCCACCATACCTACCTAGTAGCATTATTGCTATTCCAAGTAAATTCTTGTTTTATCTACCTCCCAAATTAAACTTGTTATGTGAAAAATAGTGATTAAAGCTCTCACGAACTTGATGGCACACTTTACTTTCTTGCACTTAATAAGCTTGAACCATTGTGCTCACCTATGTTGTGTATATGCTTGCGCTTTGTAAGTTGTTAATTAGCAGAACCATGCTGTCATGGGGAACGCTTTCAACATTGCACTGGTACTTTGTACCAAGTTGATATCATGTTATTTTGTCTGTGGATGTCGTCGGTGTGAAATGAAAGGGGAGTTTGTAAGTCCATGGAGTTATGCATGTGTGTTAGAGAAACGCCTAGGCCGCTGGTCTAATCCATGCTGACATGGTGGAAACCTGCAGCGTAACCATAACGAGTATCTATGAAGCATTCTTCTTATAAAAAAAGAGTCTGATATTGAGAAAAAAGAGAAAAAGAAAAAAAAGATACTATGAAAAGAGGAAAGAGAGAAAAAAGCACCATATTCCCATGGTAAATAAGAAGATTGCTGAGATGCTTGTTGTCTGCTTGCCTTGTCATTTTGATATGGGGATTCTTCCGTATCATCGGGCAAGGGGTACCCCGTTGGCGGTTCTCTATGATACACATATGCTTACGATGACGAGAACTTACCGGTGACTAAATTTGAGTAGCATGAGGAGCGGCCCTCGTATTCAAGGGACATGAGATTCTCAACTTACAACTTGTCAATGCATATCCTCATTTTTCATCACTTTAACCTTAGTCACGTAAAGATGCCTATGATAGGGGGAAATGAGAGCTGAAAGCTAGTAAGTATCATAATTTTAATGGGTTCGTAGCATGGAAAACAAAAAAATTCTACCGCAAGAACGAACAAAACCTAGATCTAATCTAGATAAAAGCCAAGATCTAATCTATTAGACATGAGCAACTAGATAGATCTGTACTAACCCTCGTAAAACCGGAAGCGTTACGAGATTAGATCTCGGGGTTGATGTAGTCGATCACTTGCCGATCTCCAGATCATGTGGACGATCCTTCCGGCGCCGTGTTCCGGCAGCGCTTCCACAGTCGGTCACACGTGCAGAGTCGAAGCAGACCTTCCTCTCCCTGTTCCAGTGAGCAGCGGAGGTAGTAGATCTTCTCCACAGAATTAGAGCGAAGGAAGAGGAGAGAGGCGGCGGCTAGGGATTGTTATTAGAGAGGTCTAGGAGGGGGCGCCCCCTCCCCTCTATTTAAAGGAGGGAGGCGCGCCATGGGAGGGGGAGTCCTAGTAGGACTCCCCTCCTAGGGCCGGCGGTGGGAAGGGGGGAGGAGTCCTCCTCCCCTACGAATCCGTGTCTTGCCCCACTTGGACTCCTTGATCCCTTCCTTGGTTTTCAAGTAAACTCCAAGAAATCCTCTAGAACCTTCCAGAACATTCCAAAACCTTCTAGAATCTCCATACAAACACTCCGGAACATTTCCTAACTCAGAAAATGATCCCCAATATATGAATCTTATTCTCCGGACCATTCTGGATCTCCTCGTGATGTCCCGGATCCATTCCGAGACTCCGAACAACATTCGGTCTCCAACGCACATTCCATATCTACTTAAAACAACTTCGAACCTTAAGTGTGTCACCCTACAGTTCGTGAATATGCAGACATGATGAAGACACCTCTCCGATCAATAACCATCAGCGGGATCTGGAGATCCATAATGGCTCCCACATACTCAACGATGACTTCGTGATCGATAGAACCATTAACATACGAAACCAATTCCCTTTGTCACGCGATATTCTACTTATTCGAGGTTTGATCGTCGGTATCTTCATACCTAGTTCTACCTCGTTACCGATAAGTACTCTTTACTCGTTCCATGTTATGTCATCCCTTGTGACCTAGTCACATGCTTGCAAGCTAACTAGATGACATTCCACCGAGAGGGCCTAGAGCATACCTATCCGTCATATGGATGGACAAATCCCAATCTTGGTCCATGCGCTTCAACACATACTTTCAGAATACCCAATGACACCTTTATAACCACCCAGTTACGAAGTGGTGTTTGATGTCATCAAAGTACCCATCCGGTGATGGTGATTAACATAACCTCATGGTCGAAGGATTAGGTTACTATGCATTTGAAAGCTTATAGCAATACGAACTTAATGACTTGATCTTATGCTACGCTTACTATGGGTGTGTGTCCATCACATCATTCTCCTAATGATATAACCTTGTTATTAATCACATCCAAATGTCCATGATCAGGAAACCATGATCATCGATTAATCAACAAGCTAGTTTAATAAGAGGCTTACTAGGGACTCTTTTATGTTTACAAAACACACAAGTATTAATGTTTCCGGTTAATACAATTATAGCATGGGATGTAAACATTTATCATAAACATAAAGATATAATAATAACCACTTTATTATTGCCTCTTGGGCATATCTCCAACAGTCTCCCACTTGCACTAGAGTCAATAATCTAGTTAAAAACGTGTGCATTCAACACCTATGGCTTTCTAGTGTTGTATAGACACTATTGCTAGTGGTAAACATAATCTTCGGATCTGACACTTCCAGGTCCGTGTGTATTTGCATGTCCTTGCGTTTCTACGCATTACTCATTCTCCAATGAGATGGCATTGTATAAATTTGGTCCTTTGGTGAGACCTTTAATTCATTGGGATTAAAACATGTTGATATAATTGTCATACAATGTATCTTCATAGTATTATCCCACTATGAACCACACCTAGTTTGATAACAAACTACTTGACGCAAATGCCCTCATTTACTGCTACAATAGTAGTCATATACTTAGCCTTTTGTTGTAGTATCTGTCATAATGTTTTAACTTTGGTACTCAACCAAATCTGTTATGGAACTTCCTTTCCATTACATTGTGCCACCCATAGTTTAAATTGAGATAAACTTAATTTGTGACAAAACTAGTATCAATGCAACAATTTTCAATGAACTATTTGTAACCACTATATAAATAATATATTCTTAGTTCTTCCAAACATCATAGGAATATCCCTACTATTGTTCAATGATCATCTTATGAGTCATTCTGGTATATGCCCATAACATTTAGAGCATAGGACATATCTAGATGTGTACATCTCAAAGAATGATTGATCAAAATATTCTTGTGATTTCACCAAGTGTCTAAATACTTGAATCTCGTGTCAACACACTTGAATCTTGATTCAGTCCTTTCCGTGCGTCAAGAACCTTTCTTGTTGTTCCCATATTGAACTCATTCAACATCTTATCTATGTACATTTGGCATTGATGCCTATTTCTTGGGTTATGCCTAAGTCTTTCATCGAAATGAAATTCTTAACCCGTGTCAATAAAAATACATCATTTCTAATCAACAATATGTCTTTCACATAATGTATTAGAAATATGTCTTAGCGCTCCCACTTAATTTCTTGCAAAATGCAAACATCTTCATCGTCTCTGATGAAATTAAACCTTTTAACGGTTTCATCACGGTGAAGATTCCAACTCCGTGATGCTCACTTCAACCATTGAAGATTTGCATACTCTTTTCGCATCCTTTGAATAAACAAAACCCTTTGGATCGTGTCATGTACACGTCCTAGGTAACCATTCTGTTAGAAGAACTTGTTTTGTTTGTTCAACTACCATATACCAAAATATATGTAGTGGTTGCTACATTAATCCGTCCAGACTAAATATCGCTATGAAAGATCAAATCTTATCATAGTCAATTCCTTGAACATTGTCGTAAACTCTTTCCGACATGTCGACTATTTCATAGATGTGAAACATCCATGTCTATTTCTTTATAGATCCATATACGACTGTAAGGTCTTGCACCTTTCCAGAGGGTCTTTCAAATTCAAAGCTTGATTTCTCGTGTATGGAATTATCACGGATTTTATGGCTTCAAGCCACTTAACGAAGTCAGGGCCCATCATTGCTTCTTTGCATGTAGTCGGTTCATCATTGTCAAACAACAATGATTTAACTCTCAAATCTCTTGCATTTGATGACTTCCCCGACCTACTTGGTTCAATAGGAACTTAGATCCCCGTGACCACATCCTTTGAGGCACGTGAGCCATGAGCATTGTTGCTGCCTCTGGTACACTTACCGATGCTGCGCAACTTAGCAAATATTAGCAAGGTTCAACAACCTTGTCAAAGTTCTATTGTCCTCCCACTTGACTTTTCACCAAAAATTCCTTCTCAAGAAACTCGGCATTCTAAGCGACAAACAATTTTGTCTTCGGTGTTATGGAGGAATACCCAATGGTTATTAGAAATAACCTACAAAGACATGTTCATCCGACTTTGGTTGTAAACATTTTACTTATGCCTAGCATACCAAAAATTTAAGAAAGGACAACCTGGGTTTTATCCCAAACCATGACTTAGATGGTGTCATTTCAACGGATCACGAGGGAGCTCTTTTCAGTGTAAAAGCGGTAGTCACTAAGCTTTAATCTTTAAAATATAATGGCAGTTTTATAAATGACACCTTTGATCTTACCATGTCAAACAAGGTTTCATTACATATCTTGAACACTCCATACTCCTATGGTGTTTTGGGAAATGCAAATCCATGGAACGATTCCTCAAATCTTAGGTGTTTTGCTAAACTTGTAACTCAAACATCTTTCTTTATGATCCAATCATAAACTTTTTATTTTCTTGTTACAATAATTTTCCACTTCATCTTGAAAGTCTTTAAACATTTTCAAATGTTTCATATTTCTTCCTTATTGAGTAAGTATATACATATACTTACTCAAATCTTCGGAGAAAGCATATGAAGTTGAAATCCATCGCCCACGACTACACATAATGGACTACATACATCAATATGTACAAATTCCAATCAGTTAGTCTTCCGTTCCTCTTTTGGCCTACTAACAGAGTTTTAATTATCTCCAGGAAAGTATCACAAGCGTCATTTGATCAAAATCAAAGACTCCAAAAATCCATCAACATGGAGTTTCTTCATGTATCCCTTCAAATATAATTTAAACAGCGATGTCACTTTGCAAGTGATCTTTCAATCATTTGTCTTGCGACATTTTAGCATTAGTTTTATGGTCGTTATTTCTCCAACTAGACTTGTACATCATCCATCTATTATGGAATACGGTAATTATTTGAACAACCTTTTTGTCGTCATAATACCTGATCAAAATAACAATTATTGAAACAAATCTTGAAGGCAAGCTTTGATGTTAACGAGCAACACAACAACCCTTTGTTTGTTTTCGATGAACATCATCACATATTCTCTTGCTAGTTACTTAGGCCATTGCAGTTCATGAATTGTGTTGTCATGTATGACACTTCATACCAACCAATTCGGTATCCAATACCACATAACCACATTGTTTAACAACCAAGGAATACAGCCATAACATGTATCTTCTATATACCTAAGTTGGATATCTCCAATCTTTTCTTTTTTGCCAAATATTTTATAGATTCTCTTTCAACAATTCCTTTTCTTTTAAAAGAATCTATCCACACCAATAGTGGTGTCATTCACATGACACATAGTACAAAGTGTGTATAGTCATATACTAATACCTTTGGACTTGCACTTTGAAGTGGATCACCTTCATCAAATGTTTGGCATTCTTTCAAAATTCCATTCTTTAGTAATCTTTTAGTGTAGTAAACATTTTACTTACATCTTCTATTCATCCTTATCATGACAACTTTCATGATCAAGCTGCTATAGCTTATAAAGGTTAATTGCGAGTATAATGTTTCTTTTACAAAACCTTTTGGAGGATTAGGACAAATAGCATCTCCAACCATCACAAATTCTCATCAAATATGAGGACATATACTCTATCATGTTGTAACCAACACATTGTTTTAGATATCGCAATACCTTTCACATATGATGGTTTCTGAAACATTGCTTTCAGCTCTTAGATAAACTTGATATTAAAAACAATCTTTTGAGTATCAAGAATCATGGAGGCAAACATGATACATTAGATACTAACACTGGAATTGTTACTCTTGATTTAATACTGTTTATTAAACTTCACAGAGTAAACGGAGTTTGCTGAAAGTTTGCAACAGTACTTTTAAACTTTAGATTGATACTCAAAACAATACGATACCAGTTCGTAAAGCAAATATCCAGAATTTCTATAGTTCCACTATCTCAACTATAACTAAGCGTAAGGTGGTGAACGGATGCCAATGACTACAACAAATTATGCAAATTCACTCTGATTTTGTTTATGATAAATTGTGTTCAACTTAATCATATTACTATATGAACTCCCACTCAAAACAACATCCCTCGATTTGTTTTAGTGATTACACGAACCAAATCCACTACACCAAGTCCGATCATCACGTGAGATGATGTAGTTTCAATGGCGAACAATCATCATGTTCATCATATCATATATATGACTCATGCTCTACCTTTCGGTATTCCGTGTTCCGAGACCATGTCTGTACATGCTAGGCTCGTCAAGGTTAACCTTAGTATCCGCATGTGCAAATCTGGCTTGCACCCGTCATATGCACACGTAGAATCTATCACACCCGATCATCACGAGATGCTTCGAAACGACGAGTCTTAGCAACAGTGCCTACTAAGGACGAACACTTTATTACTTGATATTTAGTGAGAGGGATCATCTTATAATGCTACCGTCGTGATCTAAGCAATACAAGATGCATAAAGGATTAACATCACAGGCAATTTATAATTAGTGTGATATGATATGGCCCTTTCTTCTTATGCCTTTGATCTTCATCTCCAAAGCAGGGACATGATCTCCATCATCACCAGCATTGCGTCAAGGTCAGTGGCGCCGCTTCATGGTTGTCCATCATCACTAGCAACTATTACAACTACTTGGAATAAAGCTATTACAAGATGAATAGACACGCAGGTCTTAACAGAATTAAAGACAACCATTAGGCTCCTGCCGGTTGCCATATTACAACAAGGATCATTGCATACATCAAATATAATCACAATCACATGATGGCCATATCACATCACAAAACCCCTGCAAAAACAAGTTAGACGCCTCTAATATTCTTTGCATGTTTTACGTGGTTTGGGGCTTTCGAATAAGAACGGATCTTACCTACGAAACTGAAACCACAACGTTGATACAAGTGCTATCAAGTGCAAAGTGTAGATTTGATCTATACTATGATGGGAGAGACAGACACCCGCAAAGCCACTTGTGCAAAGCAAGTTGCACGTCAAGCGTGGAGCAAGTCTCATGTACGATGACATGTATTGTTAGCCCGAGCCGCTTCATCCCACCATACCGCAAGATGCAAAGTACACATATAGCAAAATACGGCACGAGCACCAACGCCCACAACCTCATTGTGTTCTACTCGTGCAACAGATCTACGCATAGACAAGGCTCTGATACCACTAATGGGTTTGTAGCATGGAAAACAAAAAAATTCTACCGCAAGAACAAACAAAACCTAGATCTAATCTAGATAAAAGCCAAGATCTAATCTACTAGACATGAGCAACGAGATAGATCTGTACTAACCCTCGTAAAACCGAAAGCGTTACAAGATTAGATCTCAGGGTTGATGTAGTCGATCACTTGCCGATCTCAAGATCGTGTGGACGATCCTTCCGACGCCGCGTTCTGGCAGCGCTTCCATAGTCGGTCACACGTGCGGAGTCGAAGCAGACCTTCCTCTCCCCGTTCTAGCGAGCAGCGGAGGTAGTAGATCTTCTCCACGGAATCCCAGCAGCACGACGGTGTGGTGGTGGTGGTGGAGGAGAGAATTCTGCAGGGCTTCGCCTAAGCCGGAGCAGAGCGAAGGAAGAGGAGAGAGGCGGCGGCTAGGGATTGTTATTAGAGAGGTCTAGGAGGGGGCGCCCCCTCCCCTCTATTTAAAGGAGGGAGGCACGCCATGGGAGGGGGAGTCCTAGTAGGACTCCCCTCCTAGGGCCGGCGGTGGGAAGGGGGGAGGAGTCCTCCTCCCCCACGAATCCGTGTCTTGCCCCACTTGGACTCCTTGATCCCTTCCTTGGTTTTCAAGTAAACTCCAAGAAATCCTCTAGAACCTTCCAAAATATTCCGAAACCTTCTAGAATCTCCATACAAACACTCCGGAACATTTCCAAACTTAGAAAATGATCCCCAATATATGAATCTTATTCTTCGGACCATTCCGGATCTCCTCGTGATGTCCCAGATCCATTCTGAGACTCCGAACAACATTTGGTCTCCAACGCACATTCCATATCTACTTAAAACAACTTCGAACCTTAAGTGTGTCACCCTACGGTTCGTGAATATGCAGACATGATGAAGACACCTCTCCGATCAATAACTATCAGTGGGATCTGGAGATCCATAACGTCTCCCACATACTCAACGATGACTTCGTGATCGATATAACCGTTAACATACGAAACCAATTCCCTTTGTCACGCGATATTCGACTTATCCGAGGTTTGATCGTCGGTATCTTCATACCTAGTTCTACCTTGTTACCGATAAGTACTCTTTACTCGTTCCATGTTATGTCATCCCTTGTGACCTAGTCACATGCTTGCAAGCTAACTAGATGACATTCCACCGAGAGGGCCCGGAGCATATCTATCCTTCATATGGATGGACAAATCCCAATCTTGGTCCATGCGCTTCAACACATACTTTTAGAATACCCAATGACACCTTTATAACCACCCAGTTACGAAGTGGTGTTTGATGTCATCAAAGTACCCATCCGGTGATGGTGATTAACATAACCTCATGGTCGAAGGATTAGGTTACTATGCATTTGAAAGCTTATAGCAATACAAACTTAATGACTTGATCTTATGCTACGCTTACTATGGGTGTGTGTCCATCACATCATTCTCCTAATGATATAACCTTGTTATTAATCACATCCAAATGTCCATGATCAGGAAACCATGATCATCCATTAATCAACAAGCTAGTTTAATAAGAGGCTTACTAGGGACTTTTTTATGTTTAAAAAACACACAAGTATTAATGTTTCCGGTTAATACAATTATAGCATGGGATGTAAACATTTATCATAAACATAAAGATATAATAATAACCACTTTATTATTGCCTCTTGGGCATATCTCCAACAAATTTTTGGGACCTCTTTATGAGACTTGTAATCCCTGCTTCTTTCTTTGAAGGGACTTTCTTTCCCTTTGTAGTTGAGTCAGTAAACCTATTCCCTTCTATCTCAGCGAGTATTTTGAGTTGTTGTGTTTCATTCATTCATATGATGATTTATTCACTCATGTTTCTTATGTTCCTTGTTTTGCACATTGCTCTTATCCTGATGTTTACTACTTTGAAACCTATCATTGAAAAACCAGTTATTTGTGAAACTCCAGCAAGTTATCAACTATTCTTCGACCAAGAGCTAAGTTTGCCATTACCAATTATGATTCACTTTATGTATCTTTATTGTGTTTCCTTTACTTATTACAAGTTGAGTTATATAATAGTGAGTTGTCTTCTATTATGATCTATGTATTTGATGAATGTGATGCTTCTTGTCCGTATTCTTTTATCGACTCTTCACTCCATAAACCTGAGGCCATGTTTATTGAGCTCAGTTTCGCTTGGGGACAAGCGAAGTCTAAGCTTGGGGGGAGTTGATACGTCCATTTTGCATCACTATTCTATGTCTTAATTCACTATTATTCATTGATATATTTCATATTGAGAGGTGATACTTATGTTATTTCATCTATTTTTGCAAGGTTGATGACTTTTGGAGCATGGACCGCTGCAGTCAGGATTCTGATGGAAAAGGTGTTGTTTGGATGCAAAATTTGCGAAGATCGGAAAATCCGGGAAAATATACGGAAAATCCTATTTTTCCAGAAGACTAACGATGCCAGAAGACGGAGTGGAGATGGGCCACAGGGGGCCCACACCACCCCCTGGTGCGGGCAGCCCTAGGCCGCGCCTAGAGGTGGTGTGGCCACCCTGGCCCACTCCAGCCTCTCCCCTCTGGCGTATATCAACCTCCCAAAACCCTAAGACTCGGGGAGCAACCACAGAAAGATTCTGCCGCCTCTGTAGGGCTGAAAACACCGAGGGAGAAAGATCTCTCCGGCAGACAGATTTCTGTCGGGGGAATTCCTTCCCGGAGAGGGGAGATCGTTGCCCTCAACACCACCATCAAGCTGGACTTCATCGGGATCATCATCATCATCACCACCACCATCATCACCATCAGCACCTTCATCACCATCTCCATATTGCTGTAACAATTGCGTTGAATCTTGCATAGTTCATAGGGGAAACTTTCCCGGTGTTGATTACTCTTTGTAGTTGATGCTATTGAGTGAACCATTGAATTATTGTTTATGTTCAGATTGTTATACATCATTATTCCATCTCTGATCATGAACCATATGATGTCTTGTGAGTAGTTCGTTTTGTTCTTGAGGACATGGGAGAAGTCTTGTTGTTAGTAGTGGAGTTGTGTTGAGAAAGATTCAATAGATTGTTATTTAAGTTGTGGTGTACTTCTTCTAGTGGTGTCATGTGAACGTCAACTACATGACACTTCACCTATATGGGCCTAGGGGAATGCATTGTGTATTTGGATACTAATCGTAGGGGTTGCCGGAGTGACAGAAACCTGAACCCCCGTTAGGAAACCATTGCACAAGGGACGTAAGGGTCTTAGAGTTTAAAGTTGTGGTTAGGTTTCTACCTTAATTACTTTCTTGTACTTACGGATGTTTGCAAGGGGTATAATCACAAGTATGTATTAGTATTGGATGGGGCGGTACATTAGCACAGGTTCACCCACACAACACTTAGCAGGCTAAAGAAGATTAATCAACTATATGAAGCGAAAGCACTTGATAGTCTTCCCATCTGTCCTCGAGAATGTTTGGTCATCTTAAGTAATACAACCGTCTTGTCCTTTGCTGCATAAAGGATTGGGCCACTTGCTGCATTTATTCCTACTATCTTTTGTTTACTCGTACTTTGTTTACTTGCTTTATCAAAAACCCCTAAAAATCCGTTTGCCAAGTATTTGCAGAGAATTCCTGATCCATACCACTAGCCAGCACCTTCTGCTCCTCGTTGGGTTCGACACTCTTACTTATTCAAAATATTGTGATACACCCTATATACTTGATACTGCGATACACCCCTATACTTGTGGGTCATCAGCAAGCTAAAGAAGATTAATCAACTATATAAAGCGAAAGCTCTTGACAGTCTGACCCATGTGTCCTCGAGAACGTTTAGTCATCTTAAGTAATACAATCGGCTTGTCCTTTGCTGCATAAAGGATTGGGCCACTTGCTGCATTTATTCTTACTGTCTTTTGTTTACTCGTACTTTGTTTACGTGCATTATCAAAAACACTTAAAAATCCGTTTGCTAAATATTTGCAGAGAATTCCTGATCCATACCACTAGCCAGCACCTTCTGCTCCTCGTTGGGTTCGACACTCTTAATTATCGAAAATACTGCGATACACCCCCTATACTTGTGGGTCATCAGGGACCGTGCTAGTGGCTATCATATCATTACTCAACTCAAGCCGAACAAAGATGCTGCTCTTTCTCCTTGCACGGCTGACAATGGGATTGTGGGAACTATTGCTAGCCTCTCCCCTCTGTATGCTAGCTTGGTTGGTATTTTCGGTGACTCCATCACGCCTAGTGGGGGTAACAATGACAGTATTCGTGGCCACTTGTTTCAGCTGCTTGATTTTTCCTTTGAGGTGGCCTCCTGTCAGGATGAGTCTATGTACTACAAGATGGATGTGATGGATTTCATCTATCATGAGTTGACTGATGCCATGTTCAACAGGCTCTCTTCATTCCCTATGCTCCATATATTATGATGCTGATTAAGAACTTGCTTCCCGCTAGAGAGTTTCACTTTGATGTTGAGCATAAGGTGAAGAAGATCTACAACAAGGCAAGGAAGACATCTCATCCATCTTCTGCTCCTAAGAGTTTTATGAGGGATGCTCATGCGAGTGCTCGTAGGCCTTCAGTGCCTCCTATTGCTTGAGGTGAAGCAGCTGAATTGGTTTTAGTGGAACATATTGTGCATGGGGTGGATACTCACAAGGGGCAGTATGCAGCGTACAGGCAGCGCCACGAGATGGCCGATACTCAGCAGCTCATTCTCCCCCATGTGTATAGGGCGTTAGGTGCTCCTCCTGCTCCTACCGCTTCCACTCCATATTCTTAGTGGAACTCTTCTGGACTCAACTATGGCGAGCTAGAGCGTCACATATTCCCTACTTCAGTGAGGGAGCCCACTCTACCAGCCGATGAGGAAGAGGAAGATACGGAGGAGTATGATGATGAGGACGGGGACAGGGACGACGATGAGTACTACGAGTGATCTCTTGGGGTGCTAGCATCACTCTTCTTCTTTTTTGGCGTTTCGATGCCAAAGGGGAGAAGTAGTTCTATTAGGTCTCCATGGATTTGCATGGGTCGGGCGCAAGCTTTTGCACTTTACCATTCTGGTCTTTTTCTCGCTTGTTCCCATTTAGCGTTGAACTTTTATTCGTGACTTGGTTTGTATGAGACTATGTTGATGTGTGGCTCTAGAATTATCTTGTGGATTTATCTCCCGTGATTATGGATTCATCTATGACTTTGGCTATATTGGTTATCTTTCTCTCAGTGGAGGGCGTCAATAATGGTTATCATATTGGCTATTCTTATATTATATTGAGGACGCCTCTCTCATGGTGGTATGATATTTCTAGGCTAGCTCATCATTTATGTGTAGCTTCCATTCCACTGAAATAGACTTGTACCTACTTGTGTGCATTTGTGTTCAAATGCAAATTTCTATTATGCACACATTTAGGGGGAGTATTTTTCATCCACAAAATGATGTTGTTAGTAGAGCTTTTTGCAAATCCTAGTATTGTCATCTAACACAAAAAAGGGAGAGATTGGAAGAACATTTCATGATCTCTAGTGTTTTCTGTGTTAGATAATAATACGTCCATTCTGCATCACTATTCTATATCATAATTTACTATTATTCATTGATATATTTCATATTAAGAGATGATACTTATGTCATTTTATCTGTTTTTTACATGGTTGATGACTTCTGGAGCATGGACCGTGATACATTGCAAATGTATCTATAATTTTTGATGTTCCATGCTTGGTTTTATCTACTTTCTTGTGTTTTGTTCCAACTTTGGAGTACTTTTCATATGATTTCTTGGACTAACCTATTAACAAGATGCCACAGTGCTAGTTGCTTGTTTTCTGCTGGTTTTGGTTCCAGGAAAGTCAGAAAATCAATATTCTCGGAATTGGACCGGACAAAAGCCAAAGTTGATATTTTCCCGAAAGATTCACGAAGCCAGAAGGAGACACGAAGGGGGGCCACAGGGTGGCCACACCACCCCTTGGCGCGGGCCAGCCCAGGACGCGCCAGGGCATGGTGTGGGCCCCCTGGCCGGCCACCGACCTTGCCTCCTTTGCCTATAAGAGCCTCCCGATACCAAAATCCTAAATCATCAATCAGAAATCCACGAAAAGTTTCGCAGCGCTGCCGCCACCGAAGTGGAGATTCGGGGGACAGAAAGTCTCTGTTCTGGCACCCTGCCGGGACGGGGAAGTGCCCCGGGAGCCATCTCCATCAATCTCCACCATCATCTCCATCACCATTGCTGATTCCCATGATGAGGAGGGAGTAGTTCTCTCTCGAGGCTAAGGGTTCTACCGGTAGCTATATCTTCATCTCTCTCTATGCATGATCTTATTGAGATCATGAGCTTTATAATCAAGTAGATCTACCTTGCTACTCAAGTGCTTTAATAGATCTCTGCTCTCCCCATGTGTGTGAAAGTGACAGCGTGCACACCATGGTGGCACTTAGGCTAGAAATTTCAAATACTTGTTATGAGTTATATTTGGAGTTGGATGTCTTTATGAAATTGTGGTGTTTGTTGGACTCATCTAGTGCTCAAGGTGACAGTGTGGGGTTTTCTAGATGGGAAAGGCTTACTTTGAGGTATGCTGTTATAGCCCTACCATCGATTAGAGTGTCCAACCAGAGAGTAGTTAAGAGTAGTATCATGAAGATAATATATTTATGAGAGAGTTTTCACTAGTGAAAGTATGATCCCAAGGCCTTGTTTCTAAGCACTGAAACACTGTTTGCTATTAGATCTATTACATGTTTGCTTGCTTCTATCTTTATTTCAGATTTACTTTAGTCTTTTCCACGCCTTGAAACTATTTTCTATCACCGTTACCACTTGTATTTCACTATCTCTTCGCCGAACTAGTGCACCTATACACCTGACAAGTGTATTGGGTGTGTTGGGGACACAAGATACTTCTTATATCTTGATTGCAGGGTTGCTTGAGAGAGGATACCTTTGACCACTTTCTCCCTGAGTTCGATAAACCTTGGGTGATCCACTTAAAGGAAAACTTGTTGCTGTTCTATAAACCTCTGCAATTAGAGGCCCAACAACTGTCTACAAGAATAGAAGTGCGTAGACATTAGACCGCTGCAGTCAGGATTCTGATGAAAAAGGTGTTGTTTGGAGGCAAAAATCACAAAGATCAAAAAATCCGGAAAAATAAATGGAAAATTCTATTTTTCTAGAAGGGTCAATAGACTTAGTCGGACCCAACAACGAATGAACGACTTCTGAGAAATATCTTTGTGGGACTCGTGTTGTAGCCCTCATTCGAAAAAAACCTTGACGTGCGTGCGAGCAGCGGGTGGTGTAGACGACACCCACGATCGATTTATGATCGATGCCCACTCACTAGAAGCCTTCCAATTTTAATTGCACCAGTGTTTCCATGATTCACGGGAATGACGACCGCGTGGACAACGTACTAGGCAATAGTGGGAACTTCTATGTCCCCATCGCAATGGGTACCTCAAACGAATCCCGTAGCTGAACTGACAAGGGGATCAGAGGTGAAGAAGAATCAGTGAACTTCAGCAGAAAAAAGTGGCATAGAACTAATGGAGGCGTGACACGCGGCCTAGGGAGTGGTCTAGACCTCTTCTGACCTTGTCCCCTTGACACATCCGACCTTTCCTCGTCGAAACCATAGGCAAATGAGCATGTCAGATCACCTCAATCTCTAAGACGCACAATGGTGAAGAAGAAGTTTCCACCACGATCAGGTGCCTACTCCAACGTATCCACATTATGATGAGCATGACCATCTGCAGTCGCACTCGCTATACAATCAAATGGTGAGGATGCTGCCGTCGACCTCGTGGACTCTCTCGACCTACAAGAGGGAAAATCCAACGTACATGTGCAATTTAGAAGCGATCTTCCATCTCTCTCCTCAACCAAGACATGAGAACCTTGTCCCCATCAATCTTCTCAGACATGAGAGTTAGCCTGCGATGGCGGAGCACCTATCGTGCCGGCTCCAACAACTCTCGCATCATCCTTAAATTGTGGAGAATTTCACTTTCCCGACGCCTGCACTATCTAGAGATGCACACAACCATTAAGCATGGGTGTTATGATTTTTAATCTTGTTAAAGAACCAAGCAAGGTCCTAAGGATAAATTGCGTGAGTACGAGGATAGCCTAGTCCTCAAGTATAAATAGGAACATACAATGAAAACTTAATAACTTTATGAATATATTGTGAATTACATTATACATGATTTCCTTTGGGGCATATTCTTAATAGTTTCCTAGTTACACCAGAGTCAATCATCCCAACATCACATGTCTAGGCATCAAATGTCCCTATCTCTCGCATGCACCTCATGCTTTGGCCGTGGTACCGGAATTGTCAACGGATCCACACCGTTAGTATCTGTGTGTACCTTGCATAACTTGATATCACCTTCATCGATATACAGACGAATGGGGTGGCAGTTCATGAATATATGTTTGTTCTTCTCGTGTTGTATATGTTTCTTAACTTGTGCAATAGCACCTTTGTTGTCACCATACACGTCTAACGGATTGGACGCGCTCTATACCACACCAAGATCCATCAAGATGTTTCTGATCCAAACGGCTTCCTTTCTTGCTTCTGAGGCGAAAATATACTCATAGATGCAGATACATTATCTTACTTAGAACTCTTCTAGCTGCCCATCTATTCACAACAAACGTGTATCTTGATTGTGAACGAGAATCATCTGAGTCACTAAGGTAACTCCCATCCATATAACCCTTCACACTGAGTTCATCCTCACCTCTATAATGTAGGAACATATCACTAGTTATTTGTAAGTACTTAAGGATAGTTTTTACCGCTTCCTAGTGGCTTTCATTAGGGATGGCCTAGTATCTTCTCGTAACACTCAGAGCATAGAAAACATTATGCCTAGTGCAAATCATGGCATAGATGACGGGTCCAACTTTCGCAGCACAGGGAACCAAATCATTCTACTTCGCTCATTAGTTGTTGAAAGACACTAACTCTTACTAAGTTTTATACCATGGGACATTGGTAAGAACCCTTTCTTAAATGATTCCATGTTGAACTTGTTCAACACTTTGTCTAGATATATACTCTAACTAAAATAATGACAAAAAAGAGAAAAGACAAGCAATTTTTAATTCGGGATTTTTTGGAATGCCACATAGGCTCGGCAAGGCTGCTTGTCTAGGCAATCTGCGTTCCTATCATTGTAACCTCTTTTAAATCTAAGCTATAAATAAATGTATTGCATAACAAAGACCAATAATTGTCAAACAGACCATTACTATTCTCGTTAAGAAATCTTAGAAAATTAAATTAGTTCTAATAAATATTCAATATGATTTATCATTTACTAGATTAATCATCTCTCAAGAAAATCAGCTATAAACTTGTCCTGGATAGCACCATATACAGCGAGAAGACTCAATATAAACTTATCGGCTTTTTTCCAGATGTGAAGTTTAACATGATACCCACAATATAAGGATCGCAACTTCATAAGACATGATCAATTTGAACTTCTTCATTTTGTTGAAGGGAAATTGGTTGATGCTTATTTAATGCGCGTCGAAGGCAAAAAGAGGATGACTCGGGTCTGACCCGGACCTGGAAGACCAGTTTTCATAGCTGCCACTGGTTTTTTAGCGATGGCACAACGGATAATAATGAATATATCTAAAGATAGATAAATCTCGCTTGTATATGTGCAGAACCAACGGTCAAATTAATGCACCAAACAATGAAATGGCGCCTTGGCACAAATAATTGGCCGAACCGAGTTCATGTTCGAAATGGACAACGCGCGATATCTTTTATTCCGGAAGATAGTATGTGCAATATTATTGGTTTGGTTGAGACCAACTGTTGAACTGCTAAACACTAGGGATCGTAACTTCATAATAAGCTTGGTTCGATTTGAACGCTTGATTTCGATAGGATGCTCCGATCGATTTGATTGAGGAAAGTTGATCACTGCTTATTAATGCGCAGTGAAGGCAAAAGGAGGATGACTCGGGTCTGACCCTGGACCTGGGAGACTGGTTTTCATATAGCGGCCGCAGAGTTTTTAGCGATCGCAGGACAGATGAAGCAACTGTCATGAACGCCTTTTAATAATAAAGATAGATAGATCTCGCTCGCATATGTGCATAACCCACTCTCAAATGCACCAAACAACGGAATGGCGCCCTGGCAAAAATAATTGGCCGAACCGAGTTCGTGTTCAAGATGGTACGTATCGATGATGTAGTAAGTGCGATATATTGTTTTTCAGCGATAGTACGCACAATATTATTGGTTGGTTGAGACCAACTGCTGAACTGCTCAGCATTATCATCTACGTACTAGGCTCCCAAGAAAAGAAGTAACGTGCAAATGCCTATTTCTCATTAAAGCAAAACATAAAAAAGGTATGCATTGCAGCTAATCATGTAGTCTTCCCTCCCGAAAGAGGAAATAACGTAACATACACAATATCTGGAAAAAAGTAACGTAACATACCACCTAATCATCTAGACTTTGGGGTTCTCCTCTCCTTCCGTCTCCGTCGGTGGACAGTGCACGTGAGCTGACCGGACGTCCAAGTGATTGCATTGTCCGTTTCCATGAGTTAGTTTCATTGTACCCTGGAAATAAAACAATAGTTGCGTGAACAACAGATAGGTCGAACCGCAGATGCCCCAGAAAGGTGATCTGAAAAGACCAACGCATTGATCTGAAAAGGTAACTGATCTGAAGGCACCTAGCAACTAGCAGCTGACGATTGCTAGCGCTGACGAATTAATTTGATTTCCAGGTGTCGATGCTAGGTACTCAGGCTAACGAGACCAACCACCCAAATTTCAGTGCCGCATACATAATCTATATACATTGAAAGTACTTCAGTAAGTGACGGCAAAAATTTCACGCGGACATCAGCACTAAGCTATCGGTGACGTGTCTGCATAACGAGCTGGTAATAAAGCGGATATCATTCGCAGTTTGTAAATAATCGCCGATGATTTCGTCTCCACAGCGACAATCATTAGTACATCACCGCGGGAATCCCTTGTTCTATACTGATTGCCTTGGCTATTCACTACACCATCACGAGAGTATCTTACATCTGATGCGCATAGATATATTGTCACATCACCTTAGCATACCAGTACTGACTTCTTATAAGATTGACACTTTCTATATATTAGATGGACCTACCGCACTTTGTCACGCCATCCTTTGGTAATGATATTTGAACTGTATGAGATGGTGCTCGTTTGCTAGAGTATATATGTTTTCTGTATTCAGTTTGATGTGTCCTGGGCTTGTTACACCAGGAACAACCACAGCGAACTCCACTGATATAGAGAGCATTGGGGAAAATACAATCAATGTCAGTGTAAAAACAAAAAGAAAAATGCGCAAGACAGGAATAATGAACAATCAAACCATGAGCAGAAGAAACGCGAGGACCCCATGACCACGTGCATCCGGCTCACCCAACGCCTCAACTGAATCGCCACTGGATATCCTCACTACCGCACAACACAACACACAAACACAATTTATATAAACAACAAACAAGATAGGCGACGAAACAAAACAAGAAAGACATGCAAAAGTCAAGCAATGAAAAATAAGATTCAAAAATGCTTCCGATCATGGTGATCACGCGTGGGCTGCCCGGCATCCATCCAACAAAGCAACAAACATATGACCCTAGGCACACCAGCCCCAAACCTGTCACGCAAGGAACATCAACAAAATTCAGAGCATGCTCACACTGAGACGCCGCACTTGCTGAACCACCAACTACACATGCACAACACACTCCCAACGACTATGAACCAAACCACCATACGAATTGAAAGAAATCGACCTCAAAAGCCACCACCTAGTCCATTCCAACCATACACATGTGCTGACCAAAATGGCAAACAAAACATGACAACAATAAAAAATCGGCCACGAATTGTGTCTCTGGCACCCCCCAAATCCAGCAACCCACAACACATCCGAGTACCAGACTAGACTAGTGCGAGCCGCCGCAACGACCACCACCAAAAATCCACATCACACACATGCCCAGCGAAATGCGCCACCAAAACCAGCCCAAAAATAGCATTGAAAAATGCAAAGCAGGGAGTAGAGGAAATAAACCCAAGCGTGGTGCATCCCCGGAGAACACTTGCGGGCGCAGCGCGCACGCCCAAAACCAGCCCGCACCGATGAAGTTCAAGAGGCGTAGAAGGAGAAAGTCACCACAACGCCAAAGGAAACCACCACCACGGAAAGAGAAGAGCAAAAGAGAGAAAACAAGGAACCAATCATGTGCCCCGCGTCTCTCTTCCACTTAGAACACATGCGGCTACCCATGGCAGCCCGCAATGCTACACATACAAACGACACGCAGATAGAAAAGCCCATACCGAACGACCACATACATCGAAGAGATTAATGCTGAAAAAGTTAGGGCCTAACCGAAACGACATAAGGGAAAGAAACCACATGAATCCAATTCAACCGGAAGCAACAACACACCAGATAGAAAATCCTAGCTAGCGGGGCATAACCCAGCCAACCACAACCCATCGGTCCAACGAGCAACGAAAGACAACCGCTATCACATAGCGAGGTGGAGCACCAACTCGCCTGTAGCAGCCTCCAG
Source organism: Avena sativa (assembly GCA_916181665.1). Classification (NCBI taxonomy): domain Eukaryota; kingdom Viridiplantae; phylum Streptophyta; class Magnoliopsida; order Poales; family Poaceae; genus Avena; species Avena sativa. The sequence continues at coordinate 581,098,699 of OV702287.1, forward strand.
CATGGGCCAGCCCACGATCTTACTTCGTGTCGCTATTTTCTTTCAGATATTTGAGTCGCTATTTTTTAGATGTTCGTGTCGCATGCTCGTTCAAGTAGTAATACTTTCCCGTTCGATTTTTCAGAATGTTTTTTCTATGCTTTTTTTGGCTTTTCTTTTTTTTACTTTCTTCTCATTTTACAGTTTTTTTCTAGTTTGGTTCTTCTATTTGTCACTATTTCTTCTAGTTTTTATTTTGTGAGATTGGAAATTATTTTTCTTTACCAAATTGGCACTAGACCTCTCTCGGATCCTTGAGCACGTGTGACTTTTGCTCTCTTCTTTTCTTTCACATGAAGAGACCCAATGAGATCTGTAACAAAACACTCTTGTCTCTTATGTTCTGGAGAAGTAGCAGAATTTAGCATGTCGGAGGAATCTTGGAAATGATGCCTCCGGCAAAAAACTTGTCAAGTAACACACACTTGAACTGCTCAACTTTTTGACAAGTGACTATATCTCATGAACTTGCTCAAAATTAGAGTGCTCACTAGTCGTCTTGTAGTTATAGAATTGCTCCGTGATATACAACTCAGTGTCAGCGTCCGAGACGCCAAACTTAGCCTCGAGCGCATCCGACACGTTTTTGCCATTGTCAAATGACATTTACGGGTGAAAAATGTTGTCCACAAGAACATTGATAACATGGTATTGCATTTCTTAAAGGCCTCATCCTAAGAAGCAGAAAGCTCTCGCTCAGGTTTACCAAGAGTGACGCTATATCAGTTCAGTTTTAGAACCAAAAAATTGCTCTTGTGCGTATCTCTTATAATACGCACCATCAAATGGAGGTGGCCTCGTAGCGGCAGCCATGCCAGTTAAATTCAGTTGCTTATAATAAGTTATTTGCAGTGTTGAAAATATGAGCAACAATTCATATGATTTATAAACTGGTAAATCATGATTAAATTAACAACAATTAAACTAATTGAGCAAACTAACATAGCAGATAAACCGCCTGCATTTATACAGGATAAACCGACTAGATCTACTCCCAACGCTAGAACAAGATATTCTAATAGAATCTGAAATACGAAGTTTTGGCTACATACGGTACAACCTGAGCAGTAGCATCGTTCGTGTTGTCGACCATATTGTGGAAGATGTCGATGTCTGGGAAGAAATCGTCGCCGGACGACATCATGTTCGCCGGTCAACTCTGATACTACGATGGTACTAGTCGGTCTACTGGGTGTCGGTTTGGCCAAATTTATGCACGCGGTGCACCTTGTATGCTCAATTGGAAATGCTTTGCAACTTAATTATGGTTGTTCGATAATTCCTGTATTGGATTATATAAGTACAAGTTTAGCTTTTGTCCAATTTCCTAGAAAAAAGTAGCAACACTTGATGACACTAAGAATCACTAGCAGATCCATCTCGTCGACTCCATGGAACGCGGGTACCACGAATCCAGCAAAGTGTGGGCCTGGACCTCTCCTTCTCGGGATGAAAGTAAGTGTTAGTACTCATTTTGGTCTGTTTGCTAGCTAAGCAATAAGCAAAGAAGAACCATTGAAGATTAAGAAGCACGATGGACGCGTTTGGTCAGCCGGATTCAGGAGGAGCTTTACCATAATCTCAAAATCTACCTCATATATGCTCAGCTGATCGTTGGGCATAGTGAAAGTTATTGTAGTCCCACATTGCTGATCGGACATCAGAGAGAGAAACAAACAGACCTCGCGCGCTCGTCAGAAAGCATCATGTTGTGGGTCTCGGTTTAATGGGCCTTGTTCCTGCCGGCCCAATGTGGCCATGCCCTGTGCGAAATGAAAGAACGGTAGAGCAAGGGCGCCAGGGAGAAGCTCCCGCTCAGGCTGTCCCATGCTACTCCTTTCTGGTGATGCTAAAAAAAACTCATTTTTCGTGAATATTTTTGTGGAACACGTGAACATCTTTTTTAGACTCATGAATAGTATAAACATTCTGGTGAACAATTTTTTAGACCGATTACATTTTCCAGATTGATGAACATTTTCCACCACATGAACCGTCTCAAATAGGGGTCTCCGCTCAACTCCGACGTTTCGACCTTTCAGGTCTCGTCGAGTTTGCCAAAATCCAGCTCCGCTGCATGTTTTTTTTTGAACGGGAGAGCCCACGAAGGGGCTGGAAGCCATCCATTATAATAAAACGGGGGAGTTACAAATTTCCATGTAGGACCCTAGAGGAAAAAGAAATACAACCAAGTTCATGCGCTTTACAAAAAGAACCCTACAACCGATTAGAAGAATGCAATCGGGTCCTTCCACACCGCCTTTGCAATTGCTGGGCCTAGAACCCCGGATCTTGCCAGCAAGCTTGATGGTCTTGACATGGCCAGGATAATCGGCTAGCGAACAACTTCCGATTTGGATGAGCAAAAAAGATTGGCTTCACTTCTCCACAGCAGATCGCCAACACCGCTCCTCGAAGATCCACTGCATCTTGACGCAGCCACAGCGCCCTGGTGGAGCAGACAAACCTTCGAGCAACATCGACGAGCAGCCAGAATCCGCCCCCGCCACTGAAACAAACCGGGCTCCCTCCTTAGAGATCCTGCCCGAGATGAGGAGCCGAAGCCTGTAGAGCCATCCCCAGGTAGCAGAGGGCGACGCTGCACAGAGACCCTCCCCCTCGCCTCCACGGCCGGCCGGGAGAGGCTCCGAAACACCACATGCCTCGCCACAACACCTCTCCTCCTCGCCACCTCGGCCGGCCAGGAGAGGCACCACCGCATCTGGACTCTGCATCTGAAGACAGCACCCATACTCAAAAAGGCCTTTATTTGAAGAGTCTTCAGCAGCTCCACCTCCCTTCACCGCCGGCTCCGACCGCCGGAGCACCGCAAAGAGCAGGAAGACCACCAAATAACGCGAGATCTCAGGCCGAAAATCTCGACGCCAACTCCCGGCATAGCACCAAACTGCGGCATACTGCCGCACAACCCTACAACTACTAGATCTACAACTAGAACTAACTCCGGCGCCTGCCCATGTCCGCCTCCAGCCAGCTATTCCGGCAAAGGGGACGGCGGGGCGCCCGGTCGGCCCTAGACGACTCTCAAGAAGGGGGGGTGGGAGGGACGGGAGGAAAGGAGGGGAAGTCCCGATGGACACGGAGATGCGCGGCCGTTTTGGAAGTTACACGAACCCTCTCCGCTGCACGTTGTGATCTGCTGTTTTATTCCGCTCGAAAATACTACTCGATACGACGTCGCTTGATGAATTACCCCAGCACGTCAAGGGCCACCCGTTTAATCCGACCAAAAAATATTCAGGCATTACCATCTCGATCAGCAACCGCGGCCTCCTAGCCTGGTTCTCATACCACTTCTTATCGTCTGAGGCACAATGTAGATCGTACAAGAACTAGCAACCATAGTGACACCGGGTAACACGGTTCAGCGATAAATGTCGACGTCTACGGGGTATGCTTAACGGGCATTCCTCTCGGGGTTGTTCGTTTGCGGTACCAAAGTTCGCAGGCCAGCGCATGGCGGTACCTAAGTTGCCTGAAATTATCGCATTTCGAAAAGTTGGGCCGCTAACTACTGAGAGCGGCCATTTCGAGGCAAACTCATCTCACCCCTGCCAAATTTAAACATTCCGTTAAACCGCCCCGTGAAGTAGACGGTCGGGACCCTCATGTCGGTCATCTGTCCGTGACGCGGGCGCCAACGCGGCAACCTCTTAGGCAAATCCAGTAGCTAAGTGGATTTGATGCGTTGACCAATTTCACAAATCCATTCCCAGCTATCCCCTAGCACTGGCGGCGTCAGAATCCACCCTCTAGGCAGGACAATGCCTTTGGACATTTGACTTCCGGGGCCAAGTTGTTGCGCCCAGTTGCTACGCCCAGTCCCTGATCCCGAGCTCCAATGGCGCATGCCGTAGCCGCCGTTGCGAGGCTCTAGACCGCCTCCGCCGCCGACGAGCCGAGCAGTTCGGAGGATGGCAGATCCTACTATCAAGGAAGAAGAAGTTCTGGCTACAAGCGGGCGAGCTACCCTTCTCTTTGCTATTCGCACTAATTATAACTGCTAACTGGCTACTGAACCTCAAACTATTTGTTACCCCAACGCTGACAAACATATTTTGTCCACAGTTTTCTGTCAAGTGGGATCTGCGCGGACCCCCCTTATCTGGTTACGGTAGTCCTCTACAGGTATGACTCTAAGGACAAGTGGTATGGACACCATTGTTTCACGATGGAAGAAGCGCCTGCGCAGATCTCCACTATATCTAGTATGGTTGCTGCTCTGCGTAATCATGTTGAATTATGACCGAAGCAGACAGCAAAGTTCAGCTTCATGGATGAACGTGGCATCATGGTTCCTATAACGTGTGACAGTCAGCTAATTGGGTTGATGAAAAGGTATGCTTCGGCTGCCATGTTTGAGCTGAAATATGATGTACTAGATGTGGAAGCTGCCGCAACTGGGATTCGCACTTCTATTCTTGGACAGGGTGGTTGCTCGAACCCAATTAGCTCCTGGTAAGCAAAGGTCGCTTGGGGTTCGCATGTTTGTGCTGAATTATAATTTTTGTTTTATTTACTCTGTAGATATTGGGCAGTTATGCAACAGTCTTGTTTCTTTAACAGGAAGCGCTGCAAGGTTAGAAACATGACTGCCGGGTCAGTCATTTTGCTGCCCGAAGAAATAAAAAATGAGTGGAAAGATGATGCTGGACACGATTCTGGTGCCCATTGTCCCCGCGATGCAGAGTACGTGAAGCTAAGAAAATTGGCATCGAGGAAGAGGAAGAAGGCAGGAAATGAAGAAGCCAGTGAACGTGAAGGCTTGGCACCCAGGCTGCGGAAGAAGGCTGCTGGCAATGAAGATGCATAGTAATATGTTGAACTTGAACCTATATATGTAATTCTGTTAAATTCTGAAGCTCTGTGTGTGGCATGTTGTTGGGCGAAACAATCTACCCACGTTCTCTGAGTAAAATGTACCGCGACTTAGGTTTTGGAAACGCCCGAGTCAGTAGTTGAATCCAAAATTGTGATTGTGCCACTGCTATCTGAAAACAAGGATCCACCGGTTCCACTATTGCTGAGGGGCAGGAGGTCTCCAAATACGATGGAATGTAAGTGGCACAGAAATAAATTATTTAAGCTACCACACTCCACGAAGTAGCAACTTATTTCAGATGCTGCACAACGACGTGGCAACATAAACAGCAAAGTTCTCACCGATAATGCCCAGATGAGGAGGAAATCGGTACCACTTTCTGGCCTAATATTGAGCCTGTCTATCTCACCGCCTCTCTGCTCCTGCATCCCCTGCATCTGGCGAAGCTCCTGGATCTCCAGTAACCGGGTGTACGTGCTTTCACTTTATAAATTGCGGTTGTACCATTTGCATGCGGCCAAATCCACGTAGATTACGTTTAAACAAACCACCAATGTCAGAATACACTAGTAGAAAAGGGGTCTTTGGTCCACGGTCACATTCCCAATCCGGGACAGAGATCTAAATCGAGGCAAAAATTGATCTAAATCACAAATTCTTCCACAAATTAATCGAGACAGAGATCTAAATCGAGGCATTTCATTAATTCAACCACAAATTCTTCTAAACAAAGGTGCGATTTCACATCCTACATTAATTCAACCACTAGTCAACAATTTCACTTCTGTTGCCGCTGTCATCCGAGCCGCCGGCTTCCTCGTCCTTGTCGGACGGAACCTCCACGATTTCCGCATTGTTCGCGAGACGGAGCACCTCTTCGCGGCGAGCGGCAGCGATGATGGTGTACTTGGTCCGTCCAGGGACGGACCAGAACCTCTCCCGCCCTTCTCGGTTGCGGAGATCCCGGTGCACCACGTGCCCATAAATGATGCTATTGCCAATATTGGCCTTCCGCTCCTTCTTGAATAGCGCCGGCTAGTACGGGCTGGCCGCCGCGTACCGGGGCAGCGCCCTCTTCCACGCGGGTATCTGGCGGCGGCGTGCCGCGATTTCGCTCTCCATCACGGCTCCGTCAGGGACGAGGAGCGGAGCCACCAGCACCCCCGCATAGCTGATGCGCCATCCGTGGGGCACCGCCGCGGCCGGCGGCGCGAGGATGTCAAAGTGCGCGAACATCACCGCCTCGTAGAAGTTCAGCAAGGGCATCTCCATGGTGGCGTGGTGGAGATTGCAGAGGGAGCGAGGGAGTGGACGACGAAGCGACGACGCGGTGGAGATTGGAGAGGGCGAGGGGATGGGCGACGAAGCGACGTGCTGTGGCGCCTCCTATTTGTATACGAGGACGACGAAGCGACGGGCGGAATATCCAAGGGGCATTGGTTAGACAAAAGGAAGTAATGCAGGGTTAAGACAGATTAACGGGCGACCAATTTTTTTACTCCCAGGACTCCAGGGCTAATAGTTCAGATCGCTAGGTCAACAAGTACAACTATTACAACTTACAAAAGGCACGGAGCTTCAGCTAAATAGAACTAGTTATCACACATCTCCTTGATCTTCCTAATCTTAGCCCGATGCGCATCTTCCTGCGAGAGCAAGGATCGAATCGTCTGCTCCTTCCTTTTAGCATCTTCCTTGCACAACTTCAATTGTTTCTCTGCATTTTTCCTCATGCACTTGTCAATACTCGTAGTTGTGAACTGCAGGACTTTGGCCTGGTGAAGATCCTTCCTTGCTTGAGTCAGTTCTTACTCTGCTTTAGCCTTCAGTGTTGGGTCCGTAGCATAGAAAACAAAAATTTTCCTACGATGAGAACTACACGCCAACATCTATCTACTAGGTACAAAGCAACGGGTGGACATACATCCAACAAGAACTTACCCTCGAAGACAATGAGTTTTGTTAATGAGTAGGAACTCGTGGTTGATGTAGTCGTACACTTGACAATATCAAGATCGTGAGAAAGTCCGAGCGCCGCAACTCAGCAGCGCATCCGTACTCGCACACACGTTCAAGCCAACGGACAACCTCCACCTCCTCGCTCCAGCGATCCAGCGGAAGCAGCAACTCCTTCCAGAAGAAATGCCACCGGGAACATGTATCTCGCTAATCCGAGACCATGGGGAAATAATTCTAGAGGGGGAGAGAGATCCTTCACAAGGAGGTGTGAGGAACAAGGAGGAGGAGGAGGGGGTTCCCCTCCTCTCCATGGCCGGCGCATGGGGGGGTGACCCCTCACCTCCCCCATTCATGTGGTGGTAACCCCTCCACATTAAAATGCCTCTTCACATTCCCTTTTAAAGTCCCCACTTTAAATGCATTAAAATTCTCCAAGTTTAATATTCTCTCATTTAATAAAACTATTTTATTAAATTTATCCAGAATTTTGTTAATTACTTTAATTAAAAAACATTCACATATAACCCCTTGCAATATTTCAATATCACATGCAGAACCACTTTCTGCAATTTCACTCGAAACAATTTCTGGTTTCTATCGACACAATTCCTGCGCTTTGCAATTCTTTCGTCTGAAACATATGTGCTCTCAATTGGTGTCCGGTAACTTTTAAGTGTGTCACGAAAGAATTGCAAAGCGCAGGAATTGTTTCAATAGAAACCGGAAATTGTTTCGGGTGAAATTGCAGAAGGTGGTTCTGCATGTGATATTGAAATATTGCAAGGGGCTATATATGAATGTTTCTTAATTAAAGTAATTAACAAAATTCTGAATAAATTTAATAAAAAAAGTTTTATTAAATGAGAGAGCATTAAATTTGGAGAAATTTAATGCATTTAAAGTGGAGACTTTAAAAGGGAATGTGAAGAGGCATTTTAATGTGGAGGGGTTACCACCACATGAATGGGGGAGGTGAGGGGTCACCCCCCATGCGCCGGCCATGGAGACAGGGGGCACCCCCCTCCTCCTATAAAAGGCCACCCATTCCCTCCTTCATCCTCACACCTCCTTGTGAGGGATCTCTCTCCCCTTCTAGAATTATTCCCCCATGGTCTCGGATTAGCGAGATACATGTTCCCAGTGGCATTTCGTGTGGAAGGAGTTGCTGCTTCCGCTGGATCGCTGGAGCGAGGAGGTGGAGGTTGTCCGGTGGCTTGAACGTGTGTGCGAGTGCGGATGCGCTGCTGAGTTGCGGCGCTCGGACTTCCTCACGATCTTGAGATCGGCAAGTGTACGGCTACATCAACCACGAGTTCCTACTCATTAACAAAGCTCGTTGTCTACGAGGGTAAGTTCTTGTTGGATGTATGTCCACCCGTTGCTTTGTACCTAGTAGATAGATCTTGGCGTGTAGTTCACACCGTAGGAATTTTTTTGTTTTCTATGTTGCGGACCCAACAGTGGTATCATAGCCTGATCTATGCGTAGGTGCTTAGCACGGGTAGTACACATATGGTTGATATGTGGGCGATGATGATCATGTTATCGCATCTTCTATGTATTTTGGATATTAGTGGCATAGTGAGATGAAGCAGCCCGGACCAACCTTACATGTCAATATCTGATTTATTGCATCGTACATGAAACCGGTTCCACGACTGACATGCAACTTGTTTTGCATAAGTGGCTGGCGGGTGTCTGTTTCTCCTACTATAGTCAATATCTGATTTACAACGAGTTGCTAATAATTTACTTATCCTCGTTGTGGTTCATGTTCGTAGGTGAGAACGGTTCTATCTCCGAAAGCCCTAAGCCACGTAAACCTTGCAATTGATAAATTAGAGGCGTCTAGTTTAGATCGTTGCTGGGCTAGTGTATTGATATGGTATTGTTGTAAGTAGATGTATGGTAGATACTCTTACAACACAGTCAACGTGTAAGTTCCATAGACCTTGGCCTTACACACAAAGGAATGATAGAGATCATACCATGATGCAAGTGATAGAGATCAAATGCATCGACCATATCATCTCACTTTACACATTAGATGTTAGCATCTTATACTGCTAGTTTGGCGTGTTTGGTAACATTATAAGATTCTCCTCACTGCTGCACAAAAGCAATATGTGCTAGATGCGCCGCTAGGCCCCCCACCAGCTCCTGATGCCCGTGACGAGGAAAATAATGTCTATGTGACTCGTCAGGAGGACCACAACTTAGTTCATTGCGGCATACTGTATGGGCTAGAGCCAGAACATCGAAAGCGTTTTGAAAAATGGCAATGCCTTTGATACCACGGGAGAATTGAAAATGATTTTCGATACCCATGCTGCCGTAGAGAGTTATAATGCTACAGAAAGTTCTTTAGCTGCATGATGGAGGAAAACAGCTCCGTTAGTGAGCACGTACTCAAAATGTCTGGGTGCGCCGATAAGCTTGTGTCCTTGGGAATAATGATTCCTATTGACTTAGGCATACATCGTGTTCTCCAATCTCTGCCACCTAGCTACAAGATCTTCGTGATGAACTATAATATGTAGGGCATGAAGAAGTCTCTTCCCGAGCTTTTGTCAATGCTTAAGACTACAGAAGTGGAGATTAGGAAAGAACATCAAGTGTTGATGATCAATAGGACCACCGTTTTCAAGAAGGATAAGAAAGGCAAGCACAAGGGAAAGAAGGGTGGAAAGTCTGTTGCCACGCCTGAAAAGAAACCCCGGGCTGGCCCTAAGTCTGACACCGAGTGCTACTATTGTAAGGGGACTGGCCATTGGAAGCGCAACTGTTCCAAGTATTTGGCGGACAAGAAGTCTAGCAAGGCAAACAAAGGTATATGTGATATACATGTTATTGATGTGTACTTGACTAGTACTCGCAATAGCACCTGGGTATTTGATACCAGATCGGTTGCTAATATATGTAACTCGGTTCAGGGGCTACGGAACAAGTGACAACTAGCAAGGGATGAGGTCAGGATGCGGGTCGGCAATGGATCAAGAGTTGATGTGATCGCCGTCGGGACGCTACCTCTCCATTTGCCATCGGGATTAGTTATAAACCTAAATAATTGTTATTTGGTGCCTCCACTGAGCATGAACATTGTATCTGGATCGTGTTTGATGCAAAGTGGTCATTCCTTTAAATCTGAAAACAATGGTTGTTCGATTTATAAGAATGATATCTTTTATGGCCACGCACCTATGTTGAATGGTTTATTTCTGTTGGATCTCGATAGTAATATTACGCACATTCATAATGTTAATGCTAAAAAGATTAAACTCGATGATGATATGTCTACATATATGTGGCACTGCCGTCTAGGTCATATTGGCGTTAAACGCATGAAGAACCTCCATTCTGATGGACTTTTGGAATCACTTGATTTTTAATCATTTGATACATGTGAGCCATGCCTTATGGGCAAGATGACTAGAACGTCGTTTTCCGGTTAAATGGAACGGACGACAGATCTATTGGAAATCATACATACTGATGTGTGTGGACCAATGAGTGTGTCGGCGCAAGGTGGATATCGTTATTTTGTTACTTTCACGGATGATTTGAGTAGATATGGGTATATCTTTTTGATGAAACACAAGTCTGAAACTTTTGAAAAGTTCAAGGAATTTCAGAATGAAGTGGAAAATCATCGTAATAGAAAGATCAAATTTCTACGGTCTGACCGTGGAGGAGAGTATCTAAGTTACGAGTTTAGCACACACATGAAAGAGTGTGGAATAGTTTCACAACTCACGCCTGCCGGAACACCACAACGTAATGGTGTGTCGGAGCATCGTAATCATGCCTTATTGGATATGGTTTGATCTATGATATCTCTGACTGACTTACCTCTGTCATTTTGGGGTTAAGCACTGGAAACAGCTGCATTCACTTTAAATCGGGCACCATCTAAATCTGTTGAAACGACACCGTATGAATTATGGTTTGGAAACAAACCTAAGCTGTCATTTCTTAAGGTTTGGGGATGCGATGTTTATGTGAAGAAACTTCAACCGGATAACCTCGAACCCAAAGCGGAAAAATGCATCTTCATAGGATACCCTAAAGAAACAATTGGGTATACCTTCTATCACAGATCCGAGGGAAAGGTTTTTGTTGCCAAGAATGGATCCTTTCTTGAGAAGGAGTTTCTCGCGAAAGGTGTGAGTAGTCGTAAGGTAGAACTCGAATAGGTTATTGAACCTTCTCTTCATGGAATGGCGAGTGGCGCAGCACCGGAAGTTGTTTCGGAGTTGACTTCACCTGATGAAGAGAGAGCTAATGATAATGATCATGAAACTCCGAAAGAGGACACTACCAAACCTCGCAGATCAAGCAGGACACGTGCAGCTCCTAAACTGTACGGCAATCCTGTTGTGAATTTCATGGTTGATGAAACGGATGACCCTGCGATGTATGAAGAAGCGATGATGAGCCCGGAATCCAACAAATGGCTAGAAGCCATGAAATCCGAGATGGAATCCATGTACGAGAACCAAGTTTGGACCTTGGTGGACTTACCTCACGACCGAAAGGCCGTGGAGAATAAATGGATTTTCAAAAGGAAAACTGATGCTGGTGGTAATGTGACCATCTATAAGGCTCGACTTGTCGCAAAGAGGTTTTGACAAATTCAAGGAGTTGACTGCGATGAGACATTCTCTCCCTTAGCGATGCTTAAATCGGTTAGGATTATGTTAGCAATTGCTGCATATTTCAATTATGAAATATGGTAGATGGATGTCAAAACTGCGTTCCTCGATGGTAAGATTGAAGAAGAGTTGTATATGATACAACCTAAGGGTTTTTTCGATCCTAAGGATGCTAATTGAAGGAAATATGCCCTGAGAGGCAATAATAAAGTTGTTATTATGTATTCCTTGTATATGATAGATGTTTATTTTGCATGCTATAATTGTATTGATAGGAAACATCAATACATGTGTGTTTAATAAACAAAAAGGGTTCCTAGTTATGCCTCTCTTATAGACTAGCTTGTTGATTAACAAGATGATCAAAGTTTCCTGATCATGGACATTGGATGTTGTTTATAACAAGGTCACAGCATTTGTGAAATGATGTGATGAACATTCATCCGAAGTATAGCATTACAATCAAGTCATTATGTTTATATTGCTATAACATCATACAAAGTAGTCTTAGTCCTTAGACCATGAGATCATGTTAATTGCTAACACCGGAAGAGTATCTTGATATCATCAAACGTCACACCGTAACAGGGTGACCATAAAGGTGGGTTCAGTGCTATGAAGGTGTTATGTTGAGGCCCATGGATCAGGAGTGGAATTTGTCAATCCCAATGACGGATAGATATACTCTGGGCCCTCTCGGTGATATCACATTAAGATAGCTTGCAAGCAAGTGACGTGATCACTAGAATGTTATATCACGGGAACAAGAAAAGAGTGCATGTCGGTAACGAGATCAAACTAGGTATTTGGATACCGATGATCGAATCTCGGACCTGTATTATATCATGAGACAAAGGGATTAAATTGCTGACGTTAAAGGTTCTCACGATCATAGAAGTCATCGTTGAATATGCAGGAGTCAGTATGGATCTCCAGGTCCCGCTTCTGATTATTGATCTGAGAGGAGTCTCAATCATTTCTGCATTATTTGCGAACCATAGGTTGACACACTTAAGGGTTTCCGGACACCATTTAGGAGCACATATGTTCCAGACAAAAGGTTTGCAAAGTGTAGGAAATGTTTCGATAGAAACAGGAATTGTTTCGATAGAAATCGGAATTGTTTCGTTTGAAATTGCAGAAAGTGGTTCTGCATGTGATATTGAAATGTTGCAAGGGTTTTTATGTGAATGTTTGTTAATTAATGTAATTAACAAAATTCTAAATAAAATAAATAAAAGAGTTTTATTAATTGAGAGTTGCATTTAATTTGGTGGAAATTAAATACATGTGAGTGGGATTTTGGGTGGAGGCCATGTTTATGTGAGTGGAGGTTCACCACATGAATGAAGGAGGGGAGGAGTCCCCCCCTCATGCGCCGGCTATGGGAGGGGAGGGGTCTCCCTCCTATATAAAGCCCCCCTCTCCCCTCTCACAAACCACACCTCCTCGTGAAGGATCTCTCTCCCCCTCTAGATATTCCCCCATGGTCTCGGATTAGCGAGATACATGTTCCCGGTGGCCTTGCGTCTGGAAGGAGTTGCTGCTTCCGCTGATTCGCTGGATCGAGGAGGTGGAGGTTGTCCGGTGGCTTGAACGTGTGTGCAAGGACGGATGTGCTGCTGATTTGCGGCGCTCGGACTTCCACACGATCTTGAGATCGGCAAGCGTACGACTACATCAATCACGAGTTCCTACTCGTTAACAAAACTCGTTGTCTTCGAGGGTAAGTTCTCCATGGATGTATGTCCACCAGTTGCTCTGTATCTAGTAGATAGATCTTGGTGTATAGTTCTCATCGTAGGAAATTTTTTTGTTTTCTATGCTGCGGACCCAACAATGGTATCAGAGCCTGATCTATGCGTAGGTGCTTTGCACGGGTAGTACACATATGTTTATATGTGGGCGATGATGATCATGTTATTGCATCTTCTATGTACGTTGGATCAAGAATTGATGTGATCGCCATCGGAACGCTGCCTCTCCATATGCCATCGGGTTAGTTATAAACCTGAATAATTGTTATTTGGTGCCTGCACTGAGCATGAACATTGTATCCGGATCATGTTTGATGCAAAGTGGTTATTCGTTTAAGTCTGAAAACAATGGTTGTTCGATTTATATGAATAATATCTTTTATGGTCATGCACCTGTGTTGAATTGTTTATTTCTGTTGGATCTCGATAGTAGTATTACGCATATTCATAATGTTGATGCTAAAAGGATTAAACTTGATAATGATATATCTGCATATATGTGGCACTGCCGTCTAGGTCATATTAGCGTTAAACGCATGAAGAAACTCCATTCTGATGGACTTTTGGAATCACTTGATTTTGAATCATTTGATACATGTGAGCCATGCCTTATGGGCAAGATGACTAGAACACCGTTTTCCGGTTCAATGGAACGGGGGACAGATTTATTGGAAATCATACATACTGATGTGTGTGGACCAATGAGTGTGTCGGCGTGAGGTGGATATCGTTATTTTGTTACTTTCACGGATGATTTGAATAGATACGGGTATATCTATTTGATGAAACACAAGTCTGAAACTTTTGAAAAGTTCAAAGAATTTCAGAATGAAGTGGAAAATCATCGTAACAGAAAGATCAAATTTCTGCGGTCCGACCGTGGAGGAGAGTATCTTAGTTACGAGTTTAGCACACATATGAAAGACTGTGGAATAGTTTCACAACTCACGCCTGCCGGAACACCACAACGTAATGGCGTGTCAGAACGTCGTAATCGTACTTTATTGGATATGGTTCGATCTATGATGTCTCTGACTGACATGCCACTGTCATTTTGGGGTTATGCACTGGAAACCGCTGCATTCACTTTAAATAGGGCACCATCTAAATCCGTTGAAAAGACATCGTATGAATTATGGTTTGGAAACAAACCTAAGATGTCATTTCTTAAAGTTTGGGGATGCGATGTTTATGTGAAGAAACTTCAACCGGGTAAACTCGAACCCAAAGCGGAAAAATGCGTCTTCATAGGATACCCTAAGGAAACGATTGGGTATACCTTCTATCACAGATCCGAAGGCAAGGTCTTTGTTGCCAAGAATGGATCCTTTCTTGAGAAGGAGTTTCTCACGAAAGGTGTGACTAGTCGGAAGGTAGAACTCGAAGAGGTTATTGAACCTTCTCTTTATGAAATGGCGAGTAGCGCATCACCGGAAGTTGTTTCGGAGTTGACTTCACCTAATGAAGAGAGAGCTAATGATATTGATCATGAAACTCCGAAAGAGGACACTACCGAACCTCGCAGGTCAAGCAGGACACGTGTAGCTCCTGAACTGTATGGCAATCCTGTTATGAATTTCATGATTGATGAAATAGATGACGCTGCGACATATGAAGAAGCGATGATGAGCCCTGATTCCAACAAATGGCTAGAAGCCATGAAATCCGAGATGGAATCCATGTACGAAAATCAGGTTTGGACCTTGGTGGACTTACCTCACGATCGAAAGGCCGTTGAGAATAAATGGATTTTCAAAAGAAAAACTGATGCTGATGGTAATGTAACCATCTATAAGGCTTGACTTGTCGCAAAGGGGTTTCGACAAATTCAAGGAGTTGACTACGATGAGACATTCTCTCCCATAGCGATGCTTAAGTCGGTTAGGATTATGTTAGCAATTGCTGCATATTTCGATTATGAAATATGGCAGATGGATGTCAAAACTGCGTTCCTCAATGGTAATATTGAAGAAGAGTTGTATATGATACAACCTAAGGGTTTTGTCGATCCTAAGGATGCTGATAAGGTGTGCAAACTTCAGCGATCCATCTATGGACTGAAGCAAGCATCCCGGAGTTGGAATCTCCGCTTTGATGAGGTGATCAAAGAGTTTGGATTTGTCCGAACTTATCGAGAGGCTTGTATTTACAAGAAAGTGAGTGGGAGCAATGTGGCATTTCTGATATTATATGTGGATGACATATTATTGATTGGAAATGATATAGATCTTTTAAACAGTGTTCAAAGTTATCTAAACAGCAAATTTTCGATGAAGGACCTTGGTGAAGCTTCATATATATTAGGCATTAAAATCTATAGAGATAGATCAAGACGCCTAATTGGGCTATCGCAGAGTACATACCTTGATAAGATATTAAAGAAGTTTAATATGGACGGAAGTAAGAAGGGGTACTTACCTATGTTGCAAGGCAAGACATTGAGTAAGACTCAAAGTCCGGCTACGGTGGAAGAAAGAGAGATAATGGATAAGATCCCCTATGCCTCAGCCATAGGCTCTATAATGTATGCCATGCTATGTACAAGACCTGATGTGGCACATGCTATTAGTTTGACTAGTAGGTACCAATCTGATCTAGGTTCGGAACACTGGATAGCGGTCAAGAATATCCTTAAGTACTTGAGAAGAACTAAGGATATGTTTCTTGTATACGGAGGTGAAGAAGAGCTAGTCGCTAAGTGTTATATCGATGCTAGCTTTGACACTGATCTGGATGACTCTAAGTCTCAATCCGGATACATATTTCTCTTGAACGGAGCAGTAGTTAGTTGGAGGAGTTCCAAACAACCTATGGTGGCTGGATCAAGGACGGAAGCGGAATATGTTGCTGCTTCAGAAGCAGCGCAGGAAGTAGTTTGGATGAAAGAGTTCATTACAGAACTGGGTGTGGTTCCCAGTGCGTTGGACCCAATGGTGATCTATTGTGAGAATAATGGAGCCATAGCCAACGCCAAGGAACCAAGGTCTCACAAGAATTCCAAGCATATTAAGCACCGGTTTCACTCCATCCGCGAGCATGTCAAGGATGGAGATATAAAGATTTGTAAAGTGCACACGGACCTGAATGTAGCAGATCCGTTGACTAAAGTACTCCCTAGGGCAAAACATGATCAACACCAGAACTCCATGGGTGTTAGATTTATCTCTATATAAACTAGATTATTGTCTCTAGTGCAAGTGGGAGACTGAAGGAAATATGCCCTGAGAGGCAATAATAAAGTTGTTATTATGTATTCCTTGTATATGATAGATGTTTATTTTGCATGATATAATTGTATTGATAGGAAACATCAATACATGTGTGTTTAATAAACAAAAAGGGTTCCTAGTTATGCCTCTCTTATAGACTAGCTTGTTGATTAACAAGATGATCAAAGTTTCCTGATCATGGACATTGGATGTTGTTAATAACAAGGTCACAACATTTGTGAAATGATGTGATGAACATTCATCCGAAGTATAGCATTACGATCAAGTCATTATGTTTATATTGGTATAACATCATACAAAGTAGTCTTAGTCCTTAGACCATGAGATCATGTTAATTGCTAACACCGGAAGAGTATCTTGATAACATCAAACGTCACACCGTAACAGGGTGACCATAAAGGTGGGTTCAGTGCTATGAAGGTGTTATGTTGAGGCTCATGGATCAAGAGTGGAATTTGCCAATCCCGATGACGGATATATATACTCTGGGCCCTCTCGGTGATATCACATTAAGATAGCTTGCAAGCAAGTGATGTGATCACTAGAATGTTATATCACGGGAACAAGAAAAGAGTACATGTCAGTAACGAGATCAAACTAGGTATTTGGATACCGATGATAGAATCTCGGACATGTATTATATCATGAGACAAAGGGATTAAATTGCTGACGTTAAAGGTTCTCACGATCACAGAAGTCATCGTTGAATATGCAGGAGTCAGTATGGATCTCCAGGTCCCGCTTCTGATTATTGATCTAGGAGGAGTCTCAATCATGTCTGCATTATTCGCGAACCGTAGGGTGACACACTTAAGGGTTTCCGGACACCATTTAGGAGCACATATGTTCCAGACAAAAGGTTTGCAAAGCGCAGGAAATGTTTCGATAGAAACAGGAATTGTTTCGACAGAAACCGGAATTGTTTCGGGTGAAATTGTAGAAAGTGGTTCTGCATGTGATATTGAAATGTTGCAAGGGGTTTTATGTGAATGTTTGTTAATCAAAGTAATTGACAAAATTCTTAATAAAATATATAAAAGAGTTTTATTAATTGAGAGTTGCATTTAATTTGGTGGAAATTAAATACATGTGAGTGGGATTTTGGGTAGAGGCCATGTTTATGTGAGTGGAGGTTCACCACATGAATGAATGAGGGGAGGAGTCCCCCCGCATGCGCGGCTATGGGAGGGGAGGGGTCTCCCTCCCTCCTATATAAAGCCCCCCTCTCCCCTCTCACAAACCACACCTCCTCGTGAAGGATCTCTCTCCCCCTCTAGATATTCCCCCATGGTCTCGGATTAGCGAGATACATGTTCCCGGTGGCATTGCGTCTGGAAGTAGTTGCTGCTTCCGCTGATTCGCTGGAGCGAGGAGGTGGAGGTTGTCCGGTGGCTTGAACGTGTGTGTGAGGACGGATGCGCTGCTGATGAGCGGCGCTCGGACTTCCACACGATCTTGAGATCAGCAAGCGTACAACTACATCAACCACGAGTTCCTACTCGTTAACAAAACTCGTTGTCTTCGAGGGTAAGTTCTCCATGGATGTATGTCCACCCGTTGCTCTGTATCTAGTAGATAGATCTCGGCGTATAGTTCTCATCGTAGGATTTTTTTTTCTATGCTGCGGACCCTACACTAATAAGGTGTGCAAACTTCAGCGATCCATCTATGGACTGAAGCAAGCATCACGAAGTTGGAATCTCCACTTTGATGAGGTGATCAAAGAGTTTGGATTTGTCCAAACTTATCGAGAGGCTTTTATTTACAAGAAAGTGAGTGGGAGCAATGTGGCATTTCTGATATTATATGTGGATGACATATTATTGATTGGAAATGATATAGATCTTTTAAATAGTGTTAAAAGTTATCTAAACAGCAAATTTTCAATGAAAGACCTTGGTGAAGCGTCATATATATTAGGCATTAAAATCTATAGAGATAGATCAAGGCGCCTAATTGGGCTATCGCAGAGTACATACCTTGATAAGATATTAAAGAAGTTTAATATGGAAGAAAGTAAGAAGGGGTTCTTACCTATGTTGCAAGGCAAGACATTGAGTAAGACTCAAAGTCCGGCTACGGCGGAAGAAAGAGAGATGATGGATAAGATCCCCTATACCTCGTCCATAGGATCTATTATGTATGCCATGCTATGTACAAGACCGGATGTGGCACATGCTATTAGTTTGACTAGTAGGTACCAATCTGATCCAGGTTCGGAACACTGGATAGCGGTAAAGAACATCCTCAAGTACTTAAGAAGAACTAAGGATATGTTTCTCATATACGGAGGTGGAGAAGAGCTAGTCGCTAAGTGTTATGTCGATGCTAGCTTTGACACCGATCCGGATGACTCTAAGTCTCAATCCGGATACGTATTTCTCTTGAACGGAGCAACAGTTAGTTGGAGGAGTTCCAAACAACCTGTGGTGGCTGGATCAACAACGGAGGGGGAATATGTTGCTGCTTCAGAAGCGGCGCAGGAGGCAGTTTGGTTGAAAGAGTTCATTACGGAACTGGGTGTGGTTCCCAGTGCGTTGGACCCGATGGAGATCTATTGTGACAACAATGGAGCCATAGCCAACACAAAGGAACCAAGGTCTCACAAGAATTCCAAGCATATTAAGCGCCGGTTTCACTCCATCCGCGAGCATGTCAAGGATGGAGATATAAAGATTTGTAAAGTACACACGGACCTAAATGTAGTAGATCCGTTGACAAAAGTTCTCCCTAGGGCAAAACATGATTAACACCAGAACTCCATGGGTGTTAGATTTATCACTATGTGAACTAGATTATTGTCTCTAGTGCAAGTGGGAGACTGAAGGAAATATGCCCTGAGAGGCAATAATAAAGTTGTTATTTTATATTCCTTATACATGATAGATGTTTATTTTACATGCTAGAAATGTATTGATTCGGAAACATCAATACATGTGTGTCTAATAAACAAAAAGGGTTCCTAGTCATGCCTCTCTTGTAGACTAGCTTGTTGATTAACAGGATGATCAAGGTTTCCTGATCATGGACATTGGATGTTGTTAATAACAAGGTCACACCAAAGGTGGAATGATGTGATGAACATTCATCCGAAGTATAGCATTACGATGAAGTCATTATGTTTATATTGCTATAACATCATACGAAGTAATCTTTATCCTTAGACCATGAGATCATGTTAATTGCTAACACCGGAAGAGTATCTTGATAACATCAAACGTCACACCGTAACAGGGTGACTATAAAGATGAGTTCAGTACTACGAAGGTGTTATGTTGAGGCTCATGGATCAAGAGTGGAATTTGTCAATCCAGATGACAGATAGATATTCTCTGGGCCCTCTCGGTGATATCACATTAAGATAGCTTGCAAGCAAGTGATGTGATCACAAGAATGTTATATCACGGGAATGAGAAAAGAGTGCATGTCGGTAACGAGATCAAACTAGGTATGGAGATACCAATGATCAAATCTCGGACATGTAATATATCGAGAGACAAAGGGATATAGTTACAAGCGTTAAAGATTCTCACGATCACAGGAGTCATCGTTGAATGTGTAGGAGTCAGTACGGATCTCTAGGTCCCACTGCTAATTATTGATCGGAGAAGGGTCTCGATCATGTCTGCATTATTCGCAAACCGTAGGGTGGCACACTTAAGAGATACCGGACACCATTTTGGAGCACATATGTTTCAGATGAAAGAATTGCAAAGCGCAGGAATTGTTTCAATAGAAACCGGAAATTGTTTCGGGTGAAATTGCAAAAGGTGGTTCTGCATGTGATATTGAAATATTGCAAGGGGCTATATGTGAATGTTTGTTAATTAAAGTAATTAACAAAATTCTGAATAAATTTAAAAAAAATAGTTTTATTAAATGAGAGAGCATTAAATTTGGAGAAATTTAATGCATTTAAAGTGGAGACTTTAAAAGGGAATGTGAAGAGGCATTTTAATGTGGAGGGGTTACCACCACATGAATGGGGGAGGTGAGGGGTCACCCCCCATGCACCGGCCATGGAGAGAGGGGGCACCCCCTCCTCCTATAAAAGGCCACCCATTCCCTCCTTCATCCTAAGAAGGATCTCTCTCCCCCTCTAGAATTATTCCCCCATGGTCTTGGATTAGCGAGATACATGTTCCCGGTGGCATTTCGTCTGGAAGGAGTTGCTGCTTCCGCTAGATCACTGGAGCGAGGAGGTGGAGGTTGTCTGGTGGCTTGAACGTGTGTGCGAGTGCGGATGCGCTACTGAGTTGCGGCGCTCGGACTTCCTCACGATCTTGAGATCGGCAAGTGTACGACTACATAAACCACGAGTTCCTACTCGTTAACAAAGCTCGTTGTCTACGAGGGTAAGTTCTCGTTGGATGTATGTCCACCCGTTGCTTGGTACCTAGTAGATAGATCTTGGCGTGTATTTCACACCGTAGGAAAATTTTTGTTTTCTATGCTGCGGACCCAACAGTGGTATCAGAGCCTGATCTATGCGTAGGTGCTTAGCACGGGTAGTACACATATGGTTGATATGTGGGCGATGATGATCATGTTATTGCATCTTCTATGTATTTTGCATATTGGTGGCATACTGGGATGAAGCGGCCCAGACCAACCTTACATGTCATCGTACATGAGACCGGTTCCACGACTGACATGCAACTTGTTTTGCATAAGTGGTTGGCGGGTGTCTGTCTCTTCTACTATAGTCAATATCTGATTTACAAAGAGTTTCTAATAACTTAGTTATCCTCGTTGTGGTTCATGTTTGTTGGTGAGAACAGTTCTATCTCAGAAAGCCCTAAGCCACGTAAAACTTGCAATTGATAAATTAGAGGCGTCTAGTTTAGATCGTTGTTGGGCTAGTGTATTGATATGGTATTGTTGTAAGTAGATGTATGGTAGATACTCTTACAACACAGTCAACGTGTAAGTTCCATAGACCTTGGCCTTACACACAAAGGAATGATAGAGATCATACCATGATGCAAGTGATAGAGATCAAATGCATGGACCATATCATCTCACATTACACATTAGATGTTAGCATCTTATACTGCTAGTTTGACGCATTTGGTAGCATTATAAGATGATCCCTCATTTAGATATCAAGATAAAAATGTGTTCTTCCTAGAGTATGCACCGTTCTATGGATCATGTTTCAAGACATCACGTGATGATCGGGTGTACTCGAATCTATGCTTTCATAGGAACGGGTGTAAGACAGTTTTACACACGCAAATACTAAGGTTCTTACTTGGCGAGCCTAGCATGTACAGACATGGCCTCGGAACACAGACCGAAAGGTTAAGCATGAGTCATATGGTTGATATGATGCCCATATAGATGCTCGCATTTGAAGCTATATCAACTCACGTGATGATCGGACTTGATATAGTGGATTTGGTTCATGTAATCACCAAAAGGACACGAGGGATGTCGTTTTTTAGTGGGAGTTCATTAGTAATTTGGATTAGTTGAACTCAATCTATCATAAACTTAGTCTAAATAAACTTTACAAATTCTGTTGTAGATGGCACCACCTGCTTTTAATTTCAATGTGTTCATGGAGAAAGAGAAACTTGCTACGAATGGTAGCAACTTCACCAACTGGGCTATGAATTTGAGGATTCTCCTCACTGCTGCACAAAAGCAATATGTGCTAGATGCTCCGCTAGGCCCCCCACCAGCTCCTAATGCCCCTGACGAGGAAAAGAATGTCTATGTGACTCGTCAAGAGGACCACAACTTAGTTCATCGCGGCATACTGTATGGGCTAGAGCCAAAACTTCGAAAGCGTTTCGAAAATGGCAATGCCTTTGATACCATGGGAGAATTGAAAATGATTTTTGATACCCATGCTGCCGTAGAGAGTTATAATGCTACAAAAAAGTTCTTTAGCTGCATGATGGAGGAAAACAGCTCTGTTAGTGAGCACGTACTCAAAATGTCTGGGTACACCGATAAGCTTGTGTCCTTGGGAATAACGATTCCCATTGATTTACGAATACATCGTGTTCTCCAATCTCTGCCACCTAGCTACAAGAGCTTCGTGATGAACTATAATATGCAGGGCATGAAGAAGTCTCTGCCCGAGCTTCTGTCAATGCTTAAGACTGCAGAAGTGGATATTAGGAAAGAACATCAAGTGTTGATGATCAATAGGACCACCGGTTTCAAGAAGGACAAGAAAGGAAAGCACAAGAGAAAGAAGGGTGGCAAGTTTGTTGCCACGCCTGAAAAGAAACCCCGGGCTGGCCCTAAGTCTGACACCGAGTGCTACTATTGCAAGGGGACTGGCCATTGGAAGCGCAACTGCCCCAAGTATTTGGCGGACAAGAAGACCAGCAAGGCAAACAAAGGTATATGTGATATACATGTTATTGATGTGTACTTGACTAGTACTCGCAGTAGCACCTGGGTATTTGATATCGGATCGGTTGCTAATATATGTAACTCGGTTCAGGGGCTATGGAACAAGTGACAACTAGTAAGGTATGAGGTCAAGATGCGGGTCGGCAATGGATCAAGAGTTGATGTGATCGCCGTCGGGACGCTACCTCTCTATTTGCCATCGGGATTAGTTATAAACCTAAATAATTGTTATTTGGTGCCTGCACTGAGCATGAACATTGTATCTGGATCGTGTTTGATGCAAAGTGGTCATTCCTTTAAATCCGAAAACAATGGTTGTTCGATTTATAAGAATGGTATCTTTTATGGTCATGCACCTATGTTGAATGGTTTATTTCTGTTGGATCTCGGTAGTAATATTACGCACATCCATAATGTTAATGCTAAAAAGATTAAACTTGATGATGATATGTCTACATATATGTGGCACTGCCGTCTAGGTCATATTGGCGTTAAACGCATGAAGAAACTCCATTCTGATGGACTTTTGGAATCACTTGATTTTGAATCATTTGATACATGTGAGCCATGCCTTATGGGCAAGATGACTAGAACGCCGTTTTCCGGTTCAATGGAACGGGCGACAGATCTATTGGAAATCATACATACTGATGTGTGTGGACCAATGAGTGTGTAGGCGCGAGGTGGATATCGTTATTTTGTTACTTTCACGGATGATTTGAGTACATATGGGTATATCTATTTGATGAAACACAAGTATGAGACTTTTGAAAAGTTCAAGGAATTTCAGAATGAAGTGGAAAATCATCGTAATAGAAAGATCAAATTTCTACGGTTTGACCGTGGAGGAGAGTATCTAAGTTACGAGTTTAGCACACACATGAAAGAGTGTGGAATAGTTTCACAACTCACGCCTGCCGGAACACCACAACGTAATGGTTTGTCGGAGCATCGTAATCGTACCTTATTGGATATGGTTCGATCTATGATGTCTCTGACTGACTTACCTCTGTCAGTTTGGGGTTATGCACTGGAAACAGCTGCATTCACTTTAAATCGGGCACCATCTAAATCCGTTGAAACGACACAGTATGAATTATGGTTTGGAAACAAACCTAAGCTGTCATTTCTTAAGGTTTGGGGATGCGATGTTTATGTGAAGAAACTTCAACCGGATAAGCTCGAACCCAAAGCGGAAAAATGCATCTTCATAGGATACCCTAAAGAAACAATTGGGTATACCTTCTATCACAGATTCGAGGGCAAGGTTTTTGTTGCCAAGAATGGATCCTTTCTTGAGAAGGAGTTTCTCGCAAAAGGTGTGAGTAGTCGGAAGGTAGATCTCGAAGAGGTTATTGAACCTTCTCTTCATGGAAGGGCGAGTGGCGCAGCACCAGAAGTTGTTTCAGAGTTGACTTCACCTGATGAAGAGAGAGCTAATGATAATGATCATGAAACTCCGAAAGAGGACACTACCGAACCTCGCAGGTCAAGCAGGACACGTGCAACTCCTGAACTGTACGGCAATCCTGTTGTGAATTTCATGGTTGATGAAATGGATGACCCTGCGACGTATGAAGAAGCGATGATGAGCCGGGATTCCTACAAATGGCTAGAAGCCATGAAATCCGAGATGGAATCCATGTACGAGAACCAAGTTTGGAACTTGGTGAACTTACCTCACGACCGAAAGGCCGTGGAGAATAAATGGATTTTCAAAAGGAAAACTGATGCTGATGGTAATGTGACCATCTATAAGGCTTGACTTGTCGCAAAGGGGTTTTGACAAATTCAAGGAGTTGACTACGATGAGACATTCTCTCCCGTAGCGATGCTTAAATCGGTTAGGATTACGTTAGCAATTGCTGCATATTTCGATTATGAAATATGGCAGATGGATGTCAAAACTGCGTTCCTCAATGGTAAGATTGAAGAAGAGTTGTATATGATACAACCTAAGGGTTTTGTCGATCCTAAGGATGCTAAGGTACGTGAGAAGGACACACATGCAATGACACTGGTGAATCCATGTGTGGTCTGTGAGAAGAATACACATGCAATGACACTAGTGATATGTGGTTTGTGAGACGAACACATATGCAATGACACTAGTGGATCCATGTGTGGTCTGTGCGAAGAACACACATGCAATGACTCTAGATGTGGTTCATGAAAAGAGCAGACATGCAATGACACCGGTGGATGCATGTGTGGTCTATGAGAGGAACACACATCCAATGACACCGGTGGATCCTTACGTGGTTTGTGAGAAGAACACACATGCAATGACACTGGTGATATGTGGTCTATGAAAAAAACACACATGCAACGACACTGTTGGATCCATATGTGGTTTGTGAGAAGGACACACATGCAACGACACTGGTGGATCCATGTGTGGTTCATGCGAAGAACACACATGCAATGACACTAGTGATATGTGGTTCATGATAAGAACAGACATGCAATGACTCTAATTGTGGTTAATGAAAAGAGCAGACATGCAATGACACTGGTGGATCCATGTGTGGTTAATGAGAAGAACACACATGCAATGACACTGGGTGTGGTTCATGATATGGTTTGTGAGAAGAACACACATGCAATGACTCTAACTGTGGTTCATGAGAAGAACACACATGCAATGACTCTAGATGTGGTTCATGAAAAGAGCATACATGCGATGACACCGGTGGATCCATGTGTGGTCTATGAGAGGAACACACATCCAATGACACCGGTGGATCCTTACGTGGTTTGTGAGAAGAACACACATGCAATGACAATGGTGATATGTGGTATGTGAAAAGAACACACATGAAATGACACTATTGGATCCATATGTGGTCTGTGAGAAGGACACACATGCAATGACACTGGTGGATCCATGTGTGGTCTGTGGGAAGAACACACATGCAATGACACTGGTGATATGTGGTTTGTGAAAAGAATAGACATGCAATGACTCTAACCGTGGTTAATGAAAAGAGCAGACATGCAATGACACTGGTGGATCCATGTGTGGTTAATGAGAAGAACACACATGCAATGACAATAGGTGTGATTCATCATATGGTTCATGAGAAGAACAGACATGCAATGACTCTAATTGTGGTTAATGAAAAGAGCAGACATGCAATGACACTGGTGGATCCATGTGTGGTTAATGAGAAGAACACACATGCAATGACACTGGGTGTGGTTCATGATATGGTTTGTGAGAAGAACACACATGCAATGACTCTAACTGTGGTTCATGAGAAGAACACACATGCAATGACTCTAGATGTGGTTCACGAAAAGAGCATACATGTGATGACACCGGTGGATCCATGTGTGGTCTATGAGAGGAACACACATCCAATGACACCGGTGGATCCTTACGTGGTTTGTGAGAAGAACACACATGCAATGACAATGGTGATATGTGGTATGTGAAAAGAACACACATGAAATGACACTATTGGATCCATATGTGGTCTGTGAGAAGGACACACATGCAATGACACTGGTGGATCCATGTGTGGTCTGTGGGAAGAACACACATGCAATGACACTGGTGATATGTGGTTTGTGAAAAGAATAGACATGCAATGACTCTAACCGTGGTTAATGAAAAGAGCAGACATGCAATGACACTGGTGGATCCATGTGTGGTTAATGAGAAGAACACACATGCAATGACAATAGGTGTGATTCATCATATGGTTCATGAGAAGAACAGACATGCAATGACTCTAATTGTGGTTAATGAAAAGAGCAGACATGCAATGACACTGGTGGATCCATGTGTGGTTAATGAGAAGAACACACATGCAAGGACACTGGGTGTGGTTCATGATATGGTTTGTGAGAAGAACACACATGCAATGACTCTAACTGTGGTTCATGAGAAGAACACACATGCAATGACTCTAGATGTGGTTCACGAAAAGAGCATACATGTGATGACACCGGTGGATCCATGTGTGGTCTATGAGAGGAACACACATCCAATGACACCGGTGGATCCTTACGTGGTTTGTGAGAAGAACACACATGCAATGACAATGGTGATATGTGGTATGTGAAAAGAACACACATGAAATGACACTATTGGATCCATATGTGGTCTGTGAGAAGGACACACATGCAATGACACTGGTGGATCCATGTGTGGTCTGTGGGAAGAACACACATGCAATGACACTGGTGATATGTGGTTTGTGAAAAGAATAGACATGCAATGACTCTAACCGTGGTTAATGAAAAGAGCAGACATGCAATGACACTGGTGGATCCATGTGTGGTTAATGAGAAGAACACACATGCAATGACAATAGGTGTGATTCATCATATGGTTCATGAGAAGAACAGACATGCAATGACTCTA
Organism: Avena sativa; assembly: GCA_916181665.1. Lineage (NCBI taxonomy): Eukaryota > Viridiplantae > Streptophyta > Magnoliopsida > Poales > Poaceae > Avena > Avena sativa. The sequence goes on from OV702287.1 coordinate 581,125,923, forward strand.
ATTGTGGTTAATGAAAAGAGCAGACATGCAATGACACTGGTGGATCCATGTGTGGTTAATGAGAAGAACACACATGCAATGACACTGGGTGTGGTTCATGATATGGTTTGTGAGAAGAACACACATGCAATGACTCTAACTGTGGTTCATGAGAAGAACACACATGCAATGACTCTAGATGTGGTTCACGAAAAGAGCATACATGTGATGACACCGGTGGATCCATGTGTGGTCTATGAGAGGAACACACATCCAATGACACCGGTGGATCCTTACGTGGTTTGTGAGAAGAACACACATGCAATGACAATGGTGATATGTGGTATGTGAAAAGAACACACATGAAATGACACTATTGGATCCATATGTGGTCTATGAGAAGGACACACATGCAATGACACTGGTGGATCCATGTGTGGTCTGTGGGAAGAACACACATGCAATGACACTGGTGATATGTGGTTTGTGAAAAGAATAGACATGCAATGACTCTAACCGTGGTTAATGAAAAGAGCAGACATGCAATGACACTGGTGGATCCATGTGTGGTTAATGAGAAGAACACACATGCAATGACAATAGGTGTGATTCATCATATGGTTCATGAGAAGAACAGACATGCAATGACTCTAATTGTGGTTAATGAAAAGAGCAGACATGCAATGACACTGGTGAATCCATGTGTGGTTAATGAGAAGAACACACATGCAATGACACTGGGTGTGGTTCATGATATGGTTTGTGAGAAGAACACACATGCAATGACTCTAACTGTGGTTCATGAGAAGAACACACATGCAATGACTCTAGATGTGGTTCACGAAAAGAGCATACATGTGATGACACCGGTGGATCCATGTGTGGTCTATGAGAGGAACACACATCCAATGACACCGGTGGATCCTTACGTGGTTTGTGAGAAGAACACACATGCAATGACAATGGTGATATGTGGTATGTGAAAAGAACACACATGAAATGACACTATTGGATCCATATGTGGTCTGTGAGAAGGACACACATGCAATGACACTGGTGGATCCATGTGTGGTCTGTGGGAAGAACACACATGCAATGACACTGGTGATATGTGGTTTGTGAAAAGAATAGACATGCAATGACTCCAACCGTGGTTAATGAAAAGAGCAGACATGCAATGACACTGGTGGATCCATGTGTGGTTAATGAGAAGAACACACATGCAATGACAATAGGTGTGATTCATCATATGGTTCATGAGAAGAACAGACATGCAATGACTCTAATTGTGGTTAATGAAAAGAGCAGACATGCAATGACACTGGTGGATCCATGTGTGGTTAATGAGAAGAACACACATGCAATGACACTGGGTGTGGTTCATGATATGGTTTGTGAGAAGAACACACATGCAATGACTCTAACTGTGGTTCATGAGAAGAACACACATGCAATGACTCTAGATGTGGTTCACGAAAAGAGCATACATGTGATGACACTGGTGGATCCATGTGTGGTCTATGAGAGGAACACACATCCAATGACACCGGTGGATCCTTACGTGGTTTGTGAGAAGAACACACATGCAATGACAATGGTGATATGTGGTATGTGAAAACAACACACATGAAATGACACTATTGGATCCATATGTGGTCTGTGAGAAGGACACACATGCAATGACACTGGTGGATCCATGTGTGGTCTGTGGGAAGAACACACATGCAATGACACTGGTGATATGTGGTTTGTGAAAAGAATAGACATGCAATGACTCTAACCGTGGTTAATGAAAAGAGCAGACATGCAATGACACTGGTGGATCCATGTGTGGTTAATGAGAAGAACACACATGCAATGACAATAGGTGTGATTCATCATATGGTTCATGAGAAGAACAGACATGCAATGACTCTAATTGTGGTTAATGAAAAGAGCAGACATGCAATGACACTGGTGGATCCATGTGTGGTTAATGAGAAGAACACACATGCAATGACACTGGGTGTGGTTCATGATATGGTTTGTGAGAAGAACACACATGCAATGACTCTAACTGTGGTTCATGAGAAGAACACACATGCAATGACTCTAGATGTGGTTCACGAAAAGAGCATACATGTGATGACACCGGTGGATCCATGTGTGGTCTATGAGAGGAACACACATCCAATGACACCGGTGGATCCTTACGTGGTTTGTGAGAAGAACACACATGCAATGACAATGGTGATATGTGGTATGTGAAAACAACACACATGAAATGACACTATTGGATCCATATGTGGTCTGTGAGAAGGACACACATGCAATGACACTGGTGGATCCATGTGTGGTCTGTGGGAAGAACACACATGCAATGACACTGGTGATATGTGGTTTGTGAAAAGAATAGACATGCAATGACTCTAACCGTGGTTAATGAAAAGAGCAGACATGCAATGACACTGGTGGATCCATGTGTGGTTAATGAGAAGAACACACATGTAATGACAACAGGTGTGATTCATCATATGGTTTGTGAGAAGAACACACATGCAATGACTCTATTGTGGTTCATGAGAAGAACACACATGCAATGACTCTAGCCGTGGTTCATGAGAAGAACACACATGCAATGACACTGGTGTATCCTTATGTGGTTTGTGAGAAGAACACACATGCAAGGACTATAGCTGTGATTCATGAAAAGAAAACACATCCAATGACTCTGGCTGTGGTTCATGAGAAGAACACACATCCAATGACACTGGTGCATCCATGTGTGGTCTTTGAGAGGATCACACATGCAATGACTCTAACTGTGGTTCATGAAAAGAGCAGACATGCAATGACACCGGTGGATCAATGTGTGGTATGTGGGAGGAACACACATCCAATGACACTGCTGGATCCATATGTGGTTTTTGAGAAGAACACACATGCAATGACACTAGTGGATCCATGTGTGGTTTGTGGGAAGAACACACATGCAATGACTCTAGATGTGGTTCATGAAAAGAGCAGACATGCAATGACACCGGTCGATCCATGTGTGGTCTATGAGAGGAACACACATCCAATGAGACCGGTGGATCCTTATGTGGTTTGTGAGAAGAACACACATGCAATGACACTGGTGATATGTGGTCTGTGAAAAGAGCAGACATGCGATGACACCGGTGGATCCATCTGTGGTCTATGAGAGGAACACACATCCAATGACACCGGTGGATCCTTACGTGGTTTGTGAGTAGAACACACATGCAATGACACTGGTGATATGTGGTCTGTGAAAAGAACACACATGCAGTGACATTGTTGGATCCATATGTTGTTTGTGAGAAGGACACACATGCAATGACACTGGGTGGCTCCATGTGTGGTTCATGGGAAGAACACACATGCAATGCACTGGTGATATGTGGTTCATGAGAAGAACAGACATGCAATGACTCTAACTATGGTTAATGAAAAGAGCAGACATGCAATGACACTGGTGGATCCATGTGTGGTTAATGAGAAGAACGCACACGTAATGACACTGGGTGTGATTCATGATATGGTTTGTGAGAAGAACACACATGCAATGGCTCTAGCTGTGATTCATGAGAAGAACACGCATGCAATGACACTAGAGTATCCTTATGTGGTTTGTGAGAAGAATACACATGCAAGGACTCTAGCTGTGGTTCATGGAAAGAACACACATCCAATGACTCTAGTTGTGGTTCATGAGAAGAACACACATCCAATGACACTGGTGGATCCATGTGTGGTTTGAGAAAAGAACAAACATGCAATGACTCTAACTGTTGTTCATGAAAAGAGCAGACATGCAATGACACAGGTGGATCCATGCGTGGTCTGTGGGAGGAACAGACATCCAATGACACTGCTGGAACCATATGTGGTTTGTGAGAAGAACACACATGCAATGACACTGGTGGATCCATGCGTGGTCTATGGGAAGAACACACATGCACTGACTCTAGATGTGGTTCATGAAAAGAGCAGACGTGCAATGACACCGGTGGAGCCATGTGTGGTCTATGAGAGAAACACACATCCAATGACACCGGTGGATCCTTATGTGGTTTGTGAGAAGAACACACATGCAATGACACTGGTGATATGTGGTCTGTGAAAAGAACACACATGCAATAAGACTGGTGGATCCATATGTGGTTTGTGAGAAGGTAACACATGCAATAACACTGGTGGATCCATGTGTGGTCTGTGGGAAGAACACACATGCAAGGACACTAGTGATATGTGGTTTGTGAAAAGAACAGACATGCAATGACTCTAAGTATGGTTAAAGAAAAGAGCACACATGCAATGACACCAGTGGATCCATGTGTGGTTAATGGGAAGAACACACATGCAACGACACTGGGTGTGGTTCATGATGTGGTTTGTGAGAAGAACACACATGCCATGACTCTAGCTGTGGTTCATCAGAAGAACACACATGCAATGACTCTAGATATGGTTCATCAAAAGAGCAGACATGCGATGACACCGGTGGATCCATGTGTGGTCTATGAGAGGAACACACATCCAATGACGTCGGTGGATCCTTACGTGGTTTATGAGAAGAACACACATGCAATGACACTGGTGATATGTGGTCTGTGAAAAGAACACACATGCAGTGACATTGTTGGATCCATATGTTGTTTGTGAGAAGGACACACATGCAATGACACTGGTGGCTCCATGTGTGGTTCATGGGAAGAACACACATGCAATGCACTGGTGATATGTGGTTCATGAGAAGAACACACATTCAATGACTCTAACTGTGGTTAATGAAAAGAGGAGACATGCAATCACACTGGTGGATCCATGTGTGGTTAATGAGAAGAACACACATGCAATGAAACTGGGTGTGATTCATGATATGGTTTGTGAGAAGAACACACATGCAATGACTCTAGTGTGATTCATGAGAAGAACACGCATGCAATGACACTGGAGTATCCTTATGTGGTTTGTGAGAAGAACACACATGCAAGGACTCTAGCTGTGGTTCATGGAAAGAACACACATCCAATGACTCTAGTTGTGGTTCATGAGAAGAACACACATCCAATGACACTAGTGGATCCATGTGTGGTTTGAGAAAATAATAGACATGCAATGACTCTAACTGTGGTTCATGAAAAGAGCAGACATGCAATGACACAGGTGGATCCATGTGTGGTCTGTGGGAGGAACACACATCCAATGACACTTCTGGATCCATATGTGGTTTGTGAGAAGAACACACATGCAATGACACTGGTGGATCTATGTGTGGTCTGTGAGAAGAACACACATGCAATGACACTGGTGGATCCATGTGTGGTCTATGGGAAGAACACACATGCAATGACTCTAGATGTGGTTCATGAAAAGAGCAGACGTCCAATGACACCGGTGGATCCATGTGTGGTCTTGATGACCCACAAGTATAAGGGGTGTATCGCAGTATTTTCGATAAGTAAGAGTGTTGAACCCAACGAGGAGCAGATGGTGCTGGCTAGTGGTATGGATCAGGAATTATCTGCAAATACTTAGGAAACGGATTTTTAGGGGTTTTCGATAAAGCAAGTAAACAAAGTACGAGTAAACAAAAGACAGTAAGAATGAAAGCAGCAAGTGGCCTAATCCTTTATGCAGCAAAGGACAAGCCGGTTGTATTTCTATAGATGACCAAACGTTCTCGAGGACAGATGGGAAGACTGTCAAGTGCTTTCGCTTCATATAGTCGATTAATCTTCTCTAGCTTGCTAAGTGTTGTGTGGGTGAACCTGTGCTAATGTACCATCCCATCCAAGACTTAATACATACTTGTGATTAAACCCCCTTGCAAACATCCGTAAGTACAAGAAAGTAATTAAGGTAAAACCTAACCACAGCTTTAAACTCTAAGACCCTTACCTCCCTTGTGCAATGGTTTCCTAACGGGGGTTCAGGTTTCTATCACTCCGGCAAACCCTATGATTAGTAGCCAAATACACAATGCATTCCCCTAGGCCCATATTGGTGAAGTGTCATGTAGTCGACGTTCACATGACACCAGAAGAAATACACCACAACTTAAATAACAATCTATTGAATCTTTCTCAACGCAACTCCACTACTAATAACAAGACTTCTTCCATGTCCTCAAGAACAAAACGAACTACTCACAAGACATCATATGGATCATGATCAAAGATGGAATAATGATGTATAACAATCCGAACATAAACAATAATTCAATGGTTCACTCAATAGCATCAACTACAAAGAGTAATCAACACCGGGAAAGTTTCCCCTATGAACTATGCAAGATTCAACGCAATTGTTACAGCAATATGGAGATGGTGATGAGGGTGCTGATGGTGATGATGGTGGTGATCATGATGATGATGATCCCGATGAAGTCCAGCTTGATGGTGGTGTTGATGGCGACGATCTCCCCTCTCCGGGAAGGAATTCCCCCGGCAGAAATCTGTCTGCCGGAGAGATCTTTCTCTCTTGGTGTTTTCCGCCCCGCAGAGGCGGCGGAATCTTTCTGTGGTCACTCCCCGAGTCTTAGGGTTTCGGGAGGAAGATATAAGCCCCTATGGCCCACCTCCACTCCATCTTCTAGCATCTTGAGTCTTCTGGAAAAATAGAATTTTCCGTATATTTTCCCGTATTTTCTGATCTTCGCGAATTTTTCCTCCAAACAGCACCTTTTCCATCAGAATCCTGACTACAGCGGTCCATGCTCCAAAAGTCATCAACCATGCAAAAACAGATGAAATAACATAAATATCACCTCTCAATGCGAAATATATCAATGAATAATAGTGAATTAAGACATAGAATAGTGATGCAAAATGGATGTATCAACTCCCCCCAAGCTTAGACTTCGGTTGTCCCCAAGCAAAACTGAGCTCAATAAACATGACCTCAGGTTTATGGAGTGAAGAGTCGATAAAAGAATACAGACAAGAAGCATCACATTCATCAAATACATAGATCATAATAGAAGACAACTCACTATTATACAACTCAACTTGCAATGAGTAAAGGAAACACAATAAAGATACATAGAGTAAATCATCATTGGTAATGGCAAACTTAGCTCTTGGTCAAAGAATAGTTGATAATTTGCTAGAGTTCACAAATAGCTGGTTTTTCAATGAAAGCTTTCAAAGTAGTAAACTTCAAGATAAGAGCAATGTGCAAAACAAGGAACTTAAGAAACATGATTGAATAAATCATCATATGAATGAATGAAACACATCAACTCAAAATACTTGCTGAGATAGAAGGGAATAGGTTTACTAACTCAACTACAAAGTAAAAGAAAGGCCCATTAAAGAAGGAAGCAGGGATTAAAAGTATCATAAAGAGCTCCCAAAAATTATGATACTTACTAGCTTTCAGCTCTCATTGCCCCTATCATAGGCATCTTTAGGTGATTAAGGTTAAAGTGAGGTCCAATCTGAGTTATATGCTTGACAGACTATAAACTGAAAATCCCAAGTCCCTTGAGTACGAGGGCCGCTCCTCATGCTACTCAACTTTAGTTACCAGTAAGTTCTTGTCATCGTAAGTATGTGCGTATCATTGAGAACCGCCAACGGGGTACCCCTTGCCCGATGATACGGAAGAACCCCATATCAAAATGACAAGGCAAGCAGACAATGAGTATCTCAGCAATCTTCTTATTTACCATGGGAAAATGGTGCTTTTTTTCTCTCTTTCCTCTTTTCATAGTATCTCTTTTTTTCTCAATAGTTATCTCTCTCTTTTTTATAAGAAGAATGCTTCATAGATATCATTATGGTTACGCTGCAGGTTTCCACCATGTCAGCATGGATTAGACCAGCGGCCCAGGCGTTTCTCTAACTCACATACATAACTCCATGGACTTACAAGCTCCCCTTTTATTTCACACCGACGACATCCGTAAACAAAAGAGCAAGGAATCAACTGTGTATATATTTACAAGTGTTGAGAGCGTTCCCCGTGACAGCACGGTTCTGCTAATCCCCAGCCTATAATTTGCAAGCATATAACTTTCATGGAGAGTTCACAATGGTTCAGGTTTATTAAGTGCGGAAAATAAAGTGTGCCATCAAGTTCGTGAGAGCTTTAATCACTAACTTTCTCATAACAAGTTTAATTTTGGAGGTAGACAAAACAGGAATTTACTTGGAATAGCAATAATGCTACTAGGTAGGTATGGTGGACACAAATGGCAAAGGATTTGGTTTAAAGGAGGTGGATGCACGAGAAGAATTCCCTCTCAGTACAGGTTTTTGGCTAGCAAGGCTGGGTAGCAAGTACAAGAGATGAAGGAAACAACCAAACATACAAGTGGTAAAGACAAACATGCAATCTTCCTTGGAAGCACAAAAGATCTTAACTAGAGAATACTAAACTTATGAGCAAATCAAGAAAGAAAGATGATGAAATTATATTTCTTTAGAGTACTACTATCTTTTTCTTTTCAACTCTCAAAAAGGTGTTGCTACTGACCGAGCCAGGTTTTCCAAAACCAGCTAAATTTACTCAATGATCCCAAAGTGATACCAATACTAACAACAAGATCAATCAGATAACCACGAATTGAAAACTATCATAAGCTATGCAAAAGAGTGAATGATAGAACTTCTCATTAATATTCCATAACGGCAACTCACACCAAGGGATATATATCTAACGAGAGAGGGGACACTTCCATAATGCAAACCATACTACATAATAACTCCTCTATTCATGATATGACTCTACTAATAAAGTAAAAAGATAGAAGATAGTGATGTGATACCGCGGCATTCCCCCAAGCTTGGAACAAACCAAGGGGATGCCAAACCTGATGACGAATTACTCCTTAGGTGGTGGTGGTATACTCTCATCTTCGTCCGTCTTCCAGGGTAAAGGCTTCCCATTAACAAAGGACATCGTGGTTTCCAACATCCTGAAACTTGCAGCATCACTTATGCGTTTAAATCTAGCCTCATACTCACAATTTTGATTTTAAATGTCATAGAACTATGCTTGTAGTTCGTTGGTTGTTTGGCGGAGTGAAAAGACTTCATCTTTGAGTTTAGCAGTCTCCTTTTGGTGCTCGGCGATGAGTTCAGAACAAATCTTGTGGATGATGTCCACTTCGCGCTCCGCCATCTTCCTGTACCTAAATACTTCTTGCTCCAATGCTTCCATCCTATCCTCCAGACTTCCTTCGCCTCTAGGGCCTTGAACCTCTTTAATCCGAACCTCCCCACCTTCGAGCAATAACTCCTTGGGATGAATCTTCAATTCTCTCATGTATGGGTTGATGATATCTTCTAAGGAATCTCCCTTGGATGTTCCAGAGGAAGACATTGTGGCTCCAAATCTGGGATTCTTCCTGGCAGAAACAGATCGAAACAAAAACACGACGAAAGCACGATATACGAACCTCGGGGGATCCGGAGGGCTATATATTACGAAGTTTCATATCAAAAGGAAGGTACTGGGAGAAAACGGGTCAGAGATGAAGTCCTGGGTGGCCTCACCACCTGATGGCGCGGCCAGGGGTGGGCCCGTGCCATGGGGTGGTGTGGGCCACCCTGGCTCCGTTTCCGTCCCTTTTTCGCTTCGTAGCTTTCCTTATTGACTGAAAACTTCAAAAATATAGTTGGATTGTATTTTCGCGGAACTTTTCTTACCAGAACTGTTACCTAGTTGGAAACAGACTCTGCAGGTCTCTGAATTTGATCCTCAATGAATTTTTCAGGAGTTATAACTTGAAAGGCATCAACATCTTCATTTTAAGAATCTCCAGGAATATAGTGTTTGAGTCGCTTTCCATTCACTACTTGTGTAGTATTATCTTTTAGAGAAGAATTTTTTATTGCTCCTGAACGGTATACTTCTTCAATGATGAAAGGTCCTTCCCATTTTGATAGTAGCTTACCTGCAAAAAATCTGAGACGAGACCTATACAATAGAAATTTCTCACCAACATAAAATTCTCTGTTAAGTACGCTTGTCATGCCATCTTTTAACTTTTTCTTTAAAGAGCCTAGCATTCTCGTAGGCTTCACTCCTCCATTCATCTAAAGAACTTAAGTCAAAAAGTCTTTTCTCACCAGCTAGCTTACAATCTCTATTTAGTTCTTTCACTGCCCAGTAAGCTTTGTGTTCTAATTCTAAGGGTAAGTGGCAAGCTTTCCCATAAACCATTTTATAAGGAGACATTCCCATAGGATTTTTGTAAGCCGTTCTATAAGCCCATAAAGCGTCATTCAACTTCTTAGCCCAGTTTTTTCTAGACCTATTAACAGTCTTTTGCAAGATAGATTTAATTTCTCTATTTGATAACTCTACTTGCCCGCTAGTTTGGGGGTGATAAGCTGAAGCAATTCTATGATTAACATCATACTTAGCGAGGGTCTTTCTAAAACGGCCATGAATGAAATGAGAACCCCCATCAGTCATGAGATACCTAGGCAACCCAAACCTAGGAAAGATAACGTCCTTAAGCATTTTTAGAGAGGTTTCCCCGTCAGCACTTTTCGTAGGAATGGCTTCTACCCACTTAGTAACATAATCAACGGCAACAAGAATATGAGTGTAACCCTTCGAAGGAGGGAAAGGGCCCATAAAGTCGAATCCCCAACAATCAAAAGGTTCAGTGACTAGAGAGTAGTTCATAGGCAGTTCATTGCGTCTAGAAATATTACCAACACGTTGACATTCATCACAAGATAAAACAAGTTTTCTTGCATCTTTAAAAAGGGTAGGCCAGTAGAAACCTGATTGTAATACCTTTTGTGTAGTTCTATCTCCTGCATGATGTCCTCCATAGGTGCTCCCGTGACATTTATGCAATATCTCTTTTTGTTCATACTCTGGAACACATCTTCGCATAATACCATCAACCCCTTCTTTGTATAAGTGTGGTCCATCCCAAAAATAATGCCTCAAATCATAAAAGAACTTTCTTCTTTGCTGAGCTGTAACAGTTGGAGACAAATACTTGGAGACAATAAAGTTAGCATAATCAGCATACCAAGGGCTTCCTCGCGAGCTCACCCCCACTGGAGCTAACTGTTCATTCGGGAAACTATCGTTACCAGGCATAGGATCAAAAGAGATGTTTTCCAAATGAGATAAATTATCAGATACAGGATTTTCGGCACCCTTTCTATCTACTATATGAAGATCAAACTCTTGTAAAAGCAGTACCCATCTAATAAGCCTAGGCTTAGCGTCCTTCTTTGTCATAAGATATTTAATAGCCGCATGATCAGTATGAATGGTTACTTTTGAGTCCACAATATAGGGCCTAAACTTATCACAAGCAAAAACAACAACTAGAAATTCCTTTTCAGTAGTAGCATAATTCCTTTGAGCAGCATCTAAAGTCTTACTAGCATAATGGATAACGTTTAAATTTTTATCAATACGTTGCCCAAGGACAACCCCTACAGCAAAATCACTAGCATCACACATTATTTCAAAGGGTAAACTCCAATTAGGTGGTTGAACAATAGGGGTTGTAGTTAAAGCCTTCTTAAGAGTTTCAAAAGCTTCCTTACAATCATTATCAAAAACGAAGGGTACATCTTTTTGAAGAAGATTAGTAAGGGGTTTTGATATCCCAGAAAAGTCTTTAATAAACCTTCTATAGAAACCAGCATGACCAAGGATACTACGAATACCTTTGATGTCTCTTGGGCATGGCATCTTCTCAATCGCCTCAACCTTAACTCTATCAACTTCTATGCCTCTTTCAGAAACTTTATGACCAAGAACAATCCCTTCATTAACCATGAAGTGGCATTTCTCCCAATTAAGAACAAGATTAGTTTCTTCACATCTCTGTATAACTTTATCAAGGTTGTGCAGACAATTATCAAAAGAAGTTCCATAGACAGAAAAGTCATCCATGAACACTTCTACAATTTCCTCACAAAAGCCATGAAAGATAGCAGACATGCATCTTTGGAAAGTAGCAGGAGCATTACATAAACCGAAAGGCATACGTCTATAAGCATAAGTTCCATAAGGGCAAGTAAAAGTAGTTTTTTCTTGATCTTGTTGTTTAATAGCAATTTGAGAGAACCCAGAATAACCATCAAGAAAACAAAAATGGGTCTTTTTAGACAACCTTTCCAACATTTGATCAATAAAAGGAAGCGGGTAGTGATCTTTCTTAGTAACTTTATTGACTTTCCTAAAATCGATGCACATCCTATAGCCTACCACTATTCTTTGAGGAATACGCTCATCATTATCATTAGGGACAACGGTAATACCTCCCTTTTTAGGAACATAATGAACAGGACTAACCCATTCACTATCAGCAATAGGGTAAATAATACCAGCATCAAGGAGTTTCAATACCTCATTCCTCACCACTTCCTTCATTTTAAGATTTAAACGTCGTTGGTGCTCCACTACTGGCTTCGCATCTGGTTCTATGTTGATAGAATGCTGACATATAGTAGGCGAAATTCCTTTCAAATCATCTAGAGTATAGCCCATATCTCCTCGGTGTTTCCTCAAAACCTCCAATAATCTTTCTTCTTCCTCCCTCGAAAGTTTAGCGCTAATAATAACAGGATATATCTTTTTATCATCAATAAAAGCATATTTAAGATCATCAGGGAGAGGTTTTAGATCGAAAACCGGATCCTTTTTAGGTGGCATCGTGGTACCCAACTCTTCTATAGGCAAGTCATGCTTAAGCATCATAGGTTGATCTTGGAGAATCATGTCAATCTCGTTCCTTTCTTCCATGAAGATTTCACTTTCATGTTCTTCCATAAATTGTTGCAAAGCATTATTAGGAGCAAGAGAAATAGAAGCAAGTTGTTCAACCCTAAAATCCTCATTATGGATTTCCTCTTCGCAAGGTTCTTTAGCAAATTTTTAAAAATTAAACTCATAAGATTCCCCATCAAACTTAGTCAAGATTTTCTCCCTCTTGCAATCAATAATAGCTCCACAAGTACTTAAGAAAGGTCTACCAAAAATGATAGGATAAGTTTTACTAGCAGCTGAACCAAGTACTAGATAATCAGTAGGGTACTTAATCTTACCGCAAAGAACTTCCACGTCTCGCACAATACCAATTGGAGAGATGGTCTCTCTATTAGCAAGGTGAATAACCACAGCAATCTCTTCCAACTCGCAAGGACTGATCTCATGCATAATTTCTCTGTAAAGCTCATAAGGAATAGCACTGGAACTTGCACCAATATCACATAAACCATAATAGCAATGATCACCAATTCTAACAGAAAGCATAGGAACACTAGCCTTTTTAGTTCTATTAGGATGTGAAACAATATTAGAAGCATCCTCACAAAAGACTATGTGCCCATCTTCTACGCTTTTAGTGACAAGGTCTTTCACAATTGCTACCACAGGTTCAATGTTTATTTGTTCATCAGGTTTTACAGTTCTTTTTTCACTTTTGGTGATTACATTAGTTATCATTGGATGGTCCTTTACCTTTTCGGGGGAGGGAATCTTCTCGATATAAGGTTCAGGTAAGATAGGGTCGATGATGCAATAATCAGCACTTCTAATAGGAGCATAGTCAACAATATGTTTGTAAGGTGCATGGTACTTGTTCCATCCCCTTTTTGGAATTTCGATATAAGAAGCAAAAGCTCTAAAGCAATTTGTATTAACTTGCAAATCAAGACCATAAATATTACTAATATTTTGAAAGTCATCACTTCCCATAAAAGATTCAATGCATTCATAATCAAAATTTATACCTGACTTTCTACCTTTGTCATTCTCCCAAGATTCAGCATTGTCTTGAATACGATCTAGAAGGTCCCATTTAACTTCTTCTTCCATACGAGTGAATGATCCAGCACAAGAAGCATCTAATAAATCCTTGTCATATAGAGGGAGCCTTGCATAAAAGTTATTGATAATGATATTATTTGGGAGCTCATGAATGGGACATTTGAGCATCAGTAACTTCAATCTCCCCCAAGCTTGAGCTGTACTCTCTCCATCAAGAGGCCAAAAGTTGTATATTTGATTCCGATCTTTATGAATCTCACTAGGAGGATAAAACTTTGAATAAAAGAGAGGCACTATTTCCTCCCATTCTAGAGTTTGACCATTCTTCATCAGCTTATACCATTCCTCAGATCTTCCTTTCAGTGATAATGAGAATAACTTCTTCTTAACTTGATTTGTAGTAATACCTGCACACTTGAACAACCCGCATAATTCGTGTATAAAGAGTAAATGATCACCGGGATGGACAGTTCCATCCCCAACATAGTAGTTATCCATAGCACGATCAATAATTCTTGTAGGTATTTTGAAAACATCTTTCTCAGCAGGTGGTGGCTTATCTACTACCTTAACAGTGGTAGTAGCATTACCAAATAAGAAACTCAGTGAATTATCCATAATGAAAATAAAGCAACTAGCAGAAGTAAACAATACTCATATTAGAAGTTTCCTTTACCAGTTCCACTCTCCAATAGCGCTTCACTCCCCGGCAACGGCGCCAGAAAATAGTCTTGATGACCCATAAGTATAAGGGGTGTATCGCAGTATTTTCGTTAAGTAAGAGTGTCGAACCCAACGAGGAGCAGAAGGTGCTGGCTACTGGTATGGAGCAGGAATTCTCTGCAGATACTTAGGAAACGGATTTTTAGGGGTTTTCGATAAAGCAAGTAAACAAAGTACGTGTAAACAAAAGACAGTAAGAATGAATGCAGCAAGTGGCCCAATCCTTTATGCAGCAAAGGACAAGCCGGTTGTATTTCTATAGATAACCAAACGTTCTCGAGGACACATGGGAAGACTGTCAAGTGCTTTCGCTTCATATAGTCGATTAATCTTCTCTAGCTTGCTAAGTGTTGTGTGGGTGAACCTGTGCTAATGTACCGTCCCATCCAAGACTTAATACATACTTGTGATTAAACCCCCTTGCAAATATTCGTAAGTACAAGAAAGTAATTAAGGTAAAACCTAACCACAGCTTTAAACTCTAAGACCCTTACGTCCCTTGCGCAATGGTTTCCTAACGGGGGTTCAGGTTTCTGTCACTCCGGCAACCCCTACGATTAGTATCCAAATACACAATGCATTCCCCTAGGCCCATATAGGTGAAGTGTCATGTAGTCGACGTTCACATGACACCACTAGAAGAAATACACCACAACTTAAATAACAATCTATTGAATCTTTCTCAA
Organism: Avena sativa; assembly: GCA_916181665.1. NCBI lineage: Eukaryota > Viridiplantae > Streptophyta > Magnoliopsida > Poales > Poaceae > Avena > Avena sativa. Next base: position 581,141,078 of record OV702287.1, read on the forward strand.
CATAACTCCACTACTAACAACAAGACTTCTCCCATGTCCTCAAGAACAAAACGAACTACTCACAAGACATCATATGGATCATGATCAAAGATGGAATAATGATGTATAACAATCCGAACATAAACAATAATTCAATGGTTCACTCAATAGCATCAACTACAAAGAGTAATCAACACCGGGAAAGTTTCCCCTATGAACTATGAAAGATTCAACTCAATTGTTACATCAATATGGAGATGGTGATGAGGGTGCTGATGGTGATGATGGTGGTGATGATGATAATGATCCTGATGAAGTCCAGCTTGATGGTGGTGTTGATGGCGACGATCTCCCCTCTCCGGGAAAGAATTCCCCCGGCAGAAATTTGACTGCCGGAGAGATCTTTCTCTCTTGGTGTTGTCCGCCCCGTAGAGGCGGCGGAATCTTTCTGTGGTCGCTCCCCGAGTCTTAGGGTTTCGGGAGGAAGATATACGCCAGAGGGGAGAGGCTGGAGTGGGCCAGGGTGGCCACACCACTCCCTAGCGCGGCCTGGGCTTGCCCGCGCCATGGGGTGGTGCGGGCCCCCTATGGCCCACCTCCACTCCATCTTCTAGCATCTTGAGTCTTCTGGAAAAATAGAATTTTCCATATATTTTCCCGTATTTTCTTATCTTCGCGAATTTTTCCTCCAAACAGCACCTTTTCCATCAGAATCCTGACTACAGCGGTCCATGCTCCAAAAGTCATCAACCAGGCAAAAACAGATGAAATAACATAAATATCACCTCTCAATGCGAAATATATCAATGAATAATAGTGAATTTAGACATAGAATAGTGATGCAAAATGGACGTATCAGGTCTATGAGAGGAACACACATCCAATGACACCGGTGGATCCTTATGTGGTTTGTGAGAAGAACAAACATGCAATGACACTGGTGATATGTGATCTATGAAAAGAACACACATGCAATGACACTGGTGGATCCATATGTGGTTTGTGAGAAGGACACACAAGCAATGACATTGGTGGATCCATGTGTGGTCTGTGGGAAGAACACACATGCAATGACACTAGTGATATGTGGTTTGTGAAAAGAACAGACATGCAATGACTCTAACTTTGGTTAATGAAAAGAGCACACATGCAATGACACTGGTGGATCCATGTGTGGTTAATGAGAAGAACACACATGCAATGACACTGGGTGTGGTTCGTGATGTGGTTTGTGAGAAGAACACACATGCAATGACTCTAGCTATGGTTCATCAGAAGAACACACATGCAATGACTCTAGATTTGGTTCATGAAAAGAGAAGACATGCGATGACGCCGGTGGATCCATGTGTGGTCTATGAGAGGAACACACATCCAATGACACCGGTGGATCCATATGTGGTTTGTGAGAAGAACACACATGCAATGACACTGGTGATATGTGGTTTGTGAAAAGAACACACATGCAATGACACTGTTGGATCCATATGTGGTCTGTGAGAAGGACACACATGCAATGACTGGTGGTCCATGTGTGGTTCATGGGAAGAACACACATGCAATGACACTGGTGAGATGTGGTTCATGAGAAGAATAGACATGCACTGACTCTAACTTTGGTTAATGAAAAGAGCAGACATGCAATGACACTGGTGGATCCATGTGTGGTTAATGAGAAGAACACACATGCAATGACACTGGGTGTGATTCATGATATGGTTTGTGAGAAGAACACACATGCAATGACTCTAGCTGTGGTTCATGAGAAGAACACACATGCGATGACTCTAGATGTGGTTCATGAAAACAGCAGACATGCGATGACACCGGTGGATCCATGTGTGGTCTATGAGAGGAACACACATCCAATGACACTGGTGGATCCTTACGTGGTTTGTGAGAAGAACACGCATGCAATGACACTGGTGATATGTGGTCTGTAAAAAGAACACACATGCAATGACACTGTTGGATCCATATGTGGTTTGTGAGAAGGACACACATGCAATGACCTTGGTCGGTCCATGTGTGGTTCATGGGAACAACACACATGCAATGACACTGGTGATATGTGGTTCATGAGAAGAACAGATGTGAAATGACTCTAACTATGGTTAATGAAAAGAGCAGACATGCAATAACACTGGTGGATCCATGTGTGGTTAATGAGAAGAACACACATGCAATGACATTGGGTGTGATTCACGATTTGGTTTGTGAGAAGAACACACATGCAATGACTCTAGCTGTGATTCATGAGAAGAACATGCATGCAATGACACTGGAGTATCCTTATGTGGTTTGTGAGAAGAACACACATGCAAGGACTCTAGCTGTGGTTCATGGAAAGAACACACATCCAATGACTCTAGCTGTGGTTCGTGAGAAGAACAGACATCCAATGACACTGGTGGATCCATGTGTGGTTTGTGAAAAGAACAGACATGCAATGAATCTAACTATGGTTCATGAAAAGAGCAGACATGCAATGACACTGGTGGATCCATGTGTAGTCTGTGGGAGGAACACACAACCAATGACGCTGCTGGATCCATATGTGGTTTGTGAGAAGAACACACATGCAATTACACTGGTGAATCCATGGGTGGTCTGTGGGAAGAACACACATGCAATGACTCTAGATGTGGTTCATGAAAAGAGGAGACGTGCAATGACACCGGTGGATCCATGTGTGGTCTATGAGTGGAACACACATCCAATGACACCGGTGGATCCTTATGTGGTTTGTGAGAAGAACACACATGCAATGACACTGGTGATATGTCGTTTGTGAGAAGACCACACATGCAATGACACTGTTGGATCCATATGTGGTCTGTGAGAAGGACACACATGCAATGACACTGGTGGTCCATGTGTGGTTCATGGGAAGAACACACATGCAATGACACTGGTGAGATGTGGTTCATTAGAAGAACAGACATGCAATGACTCTAACTTTGGTTAATGAAAAGAGCAGACATGCAATGACACTGGTGGATCCATGTGTGGTTAATGAGAAGATCACACATGCAATGACACTGGGTGTGATTCATGATATGGTTTGTGAGAAGAATACACATGCAATGACTCGAGCTGTGGTTCATGAGAAGAACACACATGCGATGACTCTAGATGTGGTTCATGAAAAGAGCAGACATACGATGACACCAGTGGATCCATGTGTGGTCTATGAGAGGAACACACATCCAATGACACTGGTGGATCCTTACGTGGTTTGTGAGAAGAACACACATGCAATGACACTGATGATATGTGGTCTGTGAAAAGAACACACATCCAATGACTCTAGATGTGGTTCATGAAAAGAGCAGACATGCGATGACACCGGTGGATCCATGTGTGGTCTATGAGAGGAACACACATCCAATGACACCGGTGGATCCTTAGGTGGTTTGTGAGAAGAACACACATGCAATGACACTGGTGATATGTGGCTTGTGAAAAGAACACTCATGCAATGACACTGTTGGATCCATATGTGGTCTGTGAGAAGGACACACATGCAATGACACTGGTGGATCCATGTGTGGTTAATGAGAAGAACACACATGCAATGACACTGGGTGTGATTCATGATATGGTTTGTGAGAAGAACACACATGAAATGACTCTAGCTGTGGTTCATGAGAAGAACACACATGCGATGACTCTAGATGTGGTTCATGGAAAGAGCAGACATGCGATGACACCGGTGGATCCATGTGTGGTCTATGAGAAGAACACACATCCAATGACACTGGTGGATCCTTACGTGGTTTGTGACAAGAACACGCATGCAATGACACTGGTGATATGTGGTCTGTGAAAAGAACACACATGCAATGACACTGTTGGATCCATATGTGGTTTGTGAGAAGGACACACATGCAATGACCCTGGTCGGTCCATGTGTGGTTCATGGGAACAACACACATGCAATGACACTGGTGATATGTGGTTCATGAGAAAAACAGACATGCAATGACTCTAACTATGGTTAATGAAAAGAGCAGACATGCAATAACACTGGTGGATCCATGTGTGGTTAATGAGAAGAACACACATGCAATGACATTGGGTGTGATTCACGATTTGGTTTGTGAGAAGAACACACATGCAATGACTCTAGCTGTGATTCATGAGAAGAACACGCATGCAATGACACTGGAGTATCCTTATGTGGTTTGTGAGAAGAACACACATGCAAGGACTCTAGCTGTGGTTCATGGAAAGAACACACATCCAATGACTCTAGCTGTGGTTCTTGAGAAGAACAGACATCCAATGACACTGGTGGATCCATGTGTGGTTTGTGAAAAGAACAGACATGCAATGACTCTAACTATGGTTCATGAAAAGAGCAGACATGCAATGACACTGGTGGATCCATGTGTGGTCTGTGGGAGGAACACACACCCAATGACGCTGCTGGATCCATATGTGGTTTGTGAGAAGAACACACATGCAATGACACTGGTGGATCCATGGGCGGTCTGTGGGAAGAACACACATGCAATGACTCTAGATGTGGTTCATGAAAAGAGGAGACATGCAATGACACCGGTGGATCCATGTGTGGTCTATGAGAGGAACACACATCCAATGACACCGGTGGATCCTTATGTGGTTTGTGAGAAGAACACACATGCAATGACACTGGTGATATGTCGTTTGTGAGAAGACCACACATGCAATGACACTGTTGGATCCATATGTGGTCTGTGAGAAGGACACACATGCAATGACACTGGTGGTCCATGTGTGGTTCATGGGAAGAACACACATGCAATGACACTGGTGAGATGTGGTTCATTAGAAGAACAGACATGCAATGACTCTAACTTTGGTTAATGAAAAGAGCAGACATGCAATGACACTGGTGGATCCATGTGTGGTTAATGAGAAGATCACACATGCAATGACACAGGGTGTGATTCATGATATGGTTTGTGAGAAGAATACACATGCAATGACTCGAGCTGTGGTTCATGAGAAGAACACACATGCGATGACTCTAGATGTGGTTCATGAAAAGAGCAGACATACGATGACACCAGTGGATCCATGTGTGGTCTATGAGAGGAACACACATCCAATGACACTGGTGGATCCTTACGTGGTTTGTGAGAAGAACACACATGCAATGACACTGATGATATGTGGTCTGTGAAAAGAACACACATGCAATGACTCTAGATGTGGTTCATGAAAAGAGGAGACATGCGATGACACCGGTGGATCCATGTGTGGTCTATGAGAGGAACACACATCCAATGACACCGGTGGATCCTTAGGTGGTTTGTGAGAAGAACACACATACAATGACACTGGTGATATGTGGCTTGTGAAAAGAACACTCATGCAATGACACTGTTGGATCCATATGTGGTCTGTGAGAAGGACACACATGCAATGACACTGGTGGATCCATGTGTGTTAAAATGAGAAGAACACACATGCAATGACACTGGGTGTGATTCATGATATGGTTTGTGAGAAGAACACACATGCAATGACTCTAGCTGTGGTTCATGAGAAGAACACACATGCGATGACTCTAGATGTGGTTCATGGAAAGAGCAGACATGCGATGACACCGGTGGATCCATGTGTGGTCTATGAGAAGAACACACATCCAATGACACTGGTGGATCCTTACGTGGTTTGTGACAAGAACACGCATGCAATGACACTGGTGATATGTGGTCTGTGAAAAGAACACACATGCAATGACACTGTTGGATCCATATGTGGTTTGTGAGAAGGACACACATGCAATGACCCTGGTCGGTCCATGTGTGGTTCATGGGAACAACACACATGCAATGACACTGGTGATATGTGGTTCATGAGAAAAACAGACATGCAATGACTCTAACTATGGTTAATGAAAAGAGCAGACATGCAATAACACTGGTGGATCCATGTGTGGTTAATGAGAAGAATACACATGCAATGACACTGGGTGTGATTCACGATTTGGTTTGTGAGAAGAACACACATGCAATGACTCTAGCTGTGATTCATGAGAAGAACACGCATGCAATGACACTGGAGTATCCTTATGTGGTTTGTGAGAAGAACACACATGCAAGGACTCTAGCTGTGGTTCATGGAAAGAACACACATCCAATGACTCTAGCTGTGGTTCGTGAGAAGAACAGACATCCAATGACACTGGTGGATCCATGTGTGGTTTGTGAAAAGAACAGACATGCAATGACTCTAACTATGGTTCATGAAAAGAGCAGACATGCAATGACACTGGTGGATCCATGTGTGGTCTGTGGGAGGAACACACACCCAATGACACTCCTGGATCCATATGTGGTTTGTGAGAAGAACACACATGCAATGACACTGGTGGATCCATGGGCGGTCTGTGGGAAGAACACACATGCAATGACTCTAGATGTGGTTCATGAAAAGAGGAGACGTGCAATGACACCGGTGGATCCATGTGTGGTCTATGAGAGGAACACACATCCAATGACACCGGTGGATCCTTATGTGGTTTGTGAGAAGAACACACATGCAATGACACTGGTGATATGTCGTTTGTGAGAAGACCACACATGCAATGACACTGTTGGATCCATATGTGGTCTGTGAGAAGGACACACATGCAATGACACTGGTGGTCCATGTGTGGTTCATGGGAAGAACACACATGCAATGACACTGGTGAGATGTGGTTCATTAGAAGAACAGACATGCAATGACTCTAACTTTGGTTAATGAAAAGAGCAGACATGCAATGACACTGGTGGATCCATGTGTGGTTAATGAGAAGATCACACATGCAATGACACTGGGTGTGATTCATGATATGGTTTGTGAGAAGAATACACATGCAATGACTCGAGCTGTGGTTCATGAGAAGAACACACATGCGATGACTCTAGATGTGGTTCATGAAAAGAGCAGACATACGATGACACCAGTGGATCCATGTGTGGTCTATGAGAGGAACACACATCCAATGACACTGGTGGATCCTTACGTGGTTTGTGAGAAGAACACACATGCAATGACACTGATGATATGTGGTCTGTGAAAAGAACACACATGCAATGACTCTAGATGTGGTTCATGAAAAGAGCAGACATGCGATGACACCGGTGGATCCATGTGTGGTCTATGAGAGGAACACACATCCAATGACACCGGTGGATCCTTAGGTGGTTTGTGAGAAGAACACACATGCAATGACACTGGTGATATGTGGCTTGTGAAAAGAACACTCATGCAATGACCCTGTTGGATCCATATGTGGTCTGTGAGAAGGACACACATGCAATGACACTGGTGGATCCATGTGTGGTTAATGAGAAGAACACACATGCAATGACACTGGGTGTGATTCATGATATGGTTTGTGAGAAGAACACACATGAAATGACTCTAGCTGTGGTTCATGAGAAGAACACACATGCGATGACTCTAGATGTGGTTCATGGAAAGAGCAGACATGCGATGACACCGGTGGATCCATGTGTGGTCTATGAGAAGAACACACATCCAATGACACTGGTGGATCCTTACGTGGTTTGTGACAAGAACACGCATGCAATGACACTGGTGATATGTGGTCTGTGAAAAGAACACACATGCAATGACACTTTTGGATCCATATGTGGTTTGTGAGAAGGACACACATGCAATGACCCTGGTCGGTCCATGTGTGGTTCATGGGAACAACACACATGCAATGACACTGGTGATATGTGGTTCATGAGAAAAACAGACATGCAATGACTCTAACTATGGTTAATGAAAAGAGCAGACATGCAATAACACTGGTGGATCCATGTGTGGTTAATGAGAAGAATACACATGCAATGACACTGGGTGTGATTCACGATTTGGTTTGTGAGAAGAACACACATGCAATGACTCTAGCTGTGATTCATGAGAAGAACACGCATGCAATGACACTGGAGTATCCTTATGTGGTTTGTGAGAAGAACACACATGCAAGGACTCTAGCTGTGGTTCATGGAAAGAACACACATCCAATGACTCTAGCTGTGGTTCGTGAGAAGAACAGACATCCAATGACACTGGTGGATCCATGTGTGGTTTGTGAAAAGAACAGACATGCAATGACTCTAACTATGGTTCATGAAAAGAGCAGACATGCAATGACACTGGTGGATCCATGTGTGGTCTGTGGGAGGAACACACACCCAATGACACTCCTGGATCCATATGTGGTTTGTGAGAAGAACACACATGCAATGACACTGGTGGATCCATGGGCGGTCTGTGGGAAGAACACACATGCAATGACTCTAGATGTGGTTCATGAAAAGAGGAGACGTGCAATGACACCGGTGGATCCATGTGTGGTCTATGAGAGGAACACACATCCAATGACACCGGTGGATCCTTATGTGGTTTGTGAGAAGAACACACATGCAATGACACTGGTGATATGTCGTTTGTGAGAAGAAGACACATGCAATGACACTGTTGGATCCATATGTGGTCTGTGAGAAGGACACACATGCAATGACACTAGTGGTCCATGTGTGGTTCATGGGAAGAACACACATGCAATGACACTGGTGAGATGTGGTTCATCAGAAGAACAGACATGCAATGACTCTAACTTTGGTTAATGAAAAGAGCAGACATGCAATGACACTGGTGGATCCATGTGTGGTTAATGAGAAGATCACACATGCAATGACACTGGGTGTGATTCATGATATGGTTTGTGAGAAGAATACACATGCAATGACTCTAGCTGTGGTTCATGAGAAGAACACACATGCGATGACTCTAGATGTGGTTCATGAAAAGAGCAGACATACGATGACACCAGTGGATCCATGTGTGGTCTATGAGAGGAACACACATCCAATGACACTGGTGGATCCTTACGTGGTTTGTGAGAAGAACACACATGCAATGACACTGATGATATGTGGTCTGTGAAAAGAACACACATGCAATGACTCTAGATGTGGTTCATGAAAAGAGCAGACATGCGATGACGCCGGTGGATCCATGTGTGGTCTATGAGAGGAACACACATCCAATGACACCGGTGGATCCTTATGTGGTTTGTGAGAAGAACACACATGCAATGACACTGGTGATATGTGGCTTGTGAAAAGAACACTCATGCAATGACACTGTTGGATCCATATGTGGTCTGTGAGAAGGACACACATGCAATGACACTGGTGGATCCATGTGTGTTTAATGAGAAGAACACACATGCAATGACACTGGGTGTGATTCATGATATGGTTTGTGAGAAGAACACACATGCAATGACTCTAGCTGTGGTTCATGAGAAGAACACACATGCGATGACTCTAGATGTGGTTCATGGAAAGAGCAGACATGCGATGACACTGGTGGATCCATGTGTGGTCTATGAGAAGAACACACATCCAATGACACTGGTGGATCCTTACGTGGTTTGTGAGAAGAACACGCATGCAATGACACTGGTGATATGTGGTCTGTGAAAAGAACACACATGCAATGACACTGTTGGATCCATATGTGGTTTGTGAGAAGGACACACATGCAATGACCCTGGTCGGTCCATGTGTGGTTCATGGGAACAACACACATGCAATGACACTGGTGATATGTGGTTCATGAGAAGAAAAGACATGCAATGACTCTAACTATGGTTAATGAAAAGAGCAGACATGCAATAACACTGGTGGATCCATGTGTGGTTAATGAGAAGAACACACATGCAATGACACTGGGTGTGATTCACGATTTGGTTTGTGAGAAGAACACACATGCAATGACTCTAGTTGTGATTCATGAGAAGAACACGCATGCAATGACACTGGAGTATCCTTATGTGGTTTGTGAGAAGAACACACATGCAAGGACTCTAGCTGTGGTTCATGGAAAGAACACACATCCAATGACTCTAGTTGTGGTTCGTGAGAAGAACAGACATCCAATGACACTGGTGGATCCATGTGTGGTTTGTGAAAAGAACAGACATGCAATGACTCAAACTATGGTTCATGAAAAGAGCAGACATGCAATGACACTGGTGGATCCATGTGTGGTCTGTGGGAGGAACACACACCCAATGACACTGCTTGATCCATATGTGGTTTGTGAGAAGAACACACATGCAATAACACTGGTGGATCCATGGGCGGTCTGTGGGAAGAACACACATGCAATGACTCTAGATGTGGTTCATGAAAAGAGGAGACGTGCAATGACACCGGTGGATCCATGTGTGGTCTATGAGAGGAACACACATCCAATGACACCGGTGGATCCTTATGTGGTTTGTGAGAAGAACACACATGCAATGACACTGTTGGATCCATGTGTGGTCTGTGAGAAGGACACACATGCAATGACACTGGTGGTCCATGTGTGGTTCATGGGAAGAACACACATGCAATGACACTGGTGAGATGTGGTTCATCAGAACAACAGACATGCAATGACTCTAACTTTGGTTAATGAAAAGAGCAGACATGCAATGACACTGGTGGATCCATGTGTGGTTAATGAGAAGATCACACATGCAATGACACTGGGTGTGATTCATGATATGGTTTGTGAGAAGAACACACATGCAATGACTCTAGCTGTGGTTCATGAGAAGAACACACATGCGATGACTCTAGATGTGGTTCATGAAAAGAGCAGACATACGATGACACCAGTGGATCCATGTGTGGTCTATGAGAGGAACACACATCCAATGACACTGGTGGATCCTTGCGTGATTTGTGAGAAGAACACACATGCAATGACACTGATGATATGTGGTCTGTGAAAAGAACACACATGCAATGACTCTAGATGTGGTTCATGAAAAGAGAAGACATGCGATGACACCGGTGGATCCATGTGTGGTCTATGAGAGGAACACACATCCAATGACACCGGTGGATCCTTATGTGGTTTGTGAGAAGAACACACATGCAATGACACTGGTGATATGTGGTTTGTGAAAATAACACTCATGCAATGACACTGTTGGATCCATATGTGGTCTGTGAGAAGGACACACATGCAATGACACTGGTGGTCCATGTGTGGTTCATGGGAAGAACACACATGCAATGACACTTGTGAGATGTCGTTCATGAGAAGAATAGACGTGCAATGACTCTTAACTTTGGTTAATGAAAAGAGCAGACATGCAATGACACTGGTGGATCCATGTGTGGTTAATGAGAAGAACACACATGCAATGACACTTGGTGTGATTCATGATATGGTTTGTGAGAAGAACACACATGCAATGACTCTAGTTGTGGTTCATGAGAAGAGCACACATGCGATTACTCTAGATGTGGTTCATGAAAAGAGCAGATATGCGATGACACCGGTGGATCCATGTGTGGTCTATGAGAGGAACACACATCCAATGACACTGATGGATCCTTACGTGGCTTGTGAGAAGAACACGCATGCAATGACACTAGTGATATGTGGTCTGTGAAAAGAACACACATGCAATGACACTGTTGGATCCATATGTGGTTTGTGAGAAGGACACACATGCAATGACACTGGTGGGTCCATGTGTGGTTCATGGGAAGAACACACATGCAATGACACTGGTGATATGTGGTTCATGAGAAGAACATACATGCAATGACTCTAACTATGGTTATTGAAAAGAGCAGACATGCAATAACACTGGTGGATCCATGTGTGGTTAATGAGAAGAACACACATGCAATGACACTGGGTGTGATTCACGATTTGGTTTGTGAGAAGAACACACATGCAATGACTCTAGCTGTGATTCATGAGAAGAACACGCATGCAATGACACTGGAGTATCCTTATGTGGTTTGAGAGAAGAACACACATGCAAGGACTCTAGCCGTGGTTCATGGAAAGAACACACATCCAATGACTCTAGCTGTGGTTCATGAGAAGAACAGACATCCAATGACACTGGTGGATCCATGTGTGGTTTGTGAAAAGAAGAGACATGCAATGACTCTAACTATGGTTCATGAAAAGAGCAGACATGCAATGACACCGGTGGATCCATGTGTGGTCTGTGGGAGAAACACACACCCAATGATACTGCTTGATCCATATGTGGTTTGTGAGAAGAACACACATGCAATGACACTGGTGGATCCATGGGTGGTCTGTGGGAAGAACCCACATGCAATGACTCTAGATGTGGTTCATGAAAAGAGGAGACGTGCAATGACACCGGTGGATCCATGTGTGGTCTATGAGAGGAACACACATCCAATGACACCGGTGGATCCTTATGTGGTTTGTGAGAAGAACACACATGCAATGACACTGGTGATATGTGGTTTGTGAAAAGAACACACATGCAATGACACTGTTGGATCCATATGTGGTCTGTGAGAAGGACACACATGCAATGACACTGGTGGTCCGTGTGTGGTTCATGGGAAGAACACACATGCAATGACACTGGTGAGATGTGGTTCATCAGAAGAACAAACATGCAATGACTCTAACTTTGGTTAATGAAAAGAGGAGACATGCAATGACAATGGTGGATCCATGTGTGGTTAATGAGAAGAACACAGATCCAATGACACTGGGTGTGATTCATGATATGGTTTGTGATAAGAACACACATGCAATGACTCTAGCTGTAGTTCATGAGAAGAACACGCATGCGATGACTCTAGATGTGGTTCATGAAAAGAGCAGACATGCGATGCCACCGGTGGATCCATGTGTGGTCTATGAGAGGAACACACATCCAATGACACTGGTGGATCCTTACGTGGTTTGTGAGAAGAACACGTATGCAATGACACTTGTGATATGTGGTCTGTGAAAAGAACACACATGCAATGACACTGTTGGATCCATATGTGGTTTGTGAGAAGGACACACATGCAATGGCACTGGTGGGTCCATGTGTGGTTCATGGGAAGAACACACATGCAATGACACAGGTGATATGTGGTTCATGAGAAGAACAGACATGCAATGACTCTAACTATGGTTAATGAAAAGAGCAGACATGCAATAACACTGGTGGATCCATGTGTGGTTAATGATAAGAACACACATGCAATGACACTGGGTGTGATTCACGATTTGGTTTGTGAGAGGAACACACATGCAATGACTCTAGCTGTGATTCATGAGAAGAACATGCATGCAATGACACTGGAGTATCCTTATGTGGTTTGTGAGAAGAACACACATGCAAGGACTCTAGCTGTGGTTCATGGAAAGAACACACATCCAATGACTCTAGCTGTGGTTCATGAGAAGAACAGACATCCAATGACACTGGTGGATCCATGTGTGGTTTGTGAAAAGAACAGACATGCAATGACTCTAACTATGGTTCATGAAAAGAGCATACATGCAATGACACCGGTGGATCCATGTGTGGTCGGTGGGAGGAACACACACGCGATGACACTGCTGGATCCATATGTGGTTTGTGAGAAGAACACACATGCAATGACACTGGTGGATCCATGGGTGGTCTGTGGGAAGAACACGCATGCAATGACTCTAGATGTGGTTCCTGAAAGGAGGAGACGTGCAATGACACCGGTGGATCCATGTGTGGTCTATGAGAGGAACACACATCCAATGACACCGGTGGATCCTTATGTGGTTTGTGAGAAGAACACACATGCAATGACACTGGTGATATGTGGTTTCTGAAAAGAACACACATGCAATGACACTATTGGATCCATATGTGGTCTGTGAGAAGGACACACATGCAATGACACTGGTGGTCCATGTGTGGTTCATGGGAAGAACACACATGCAATGACACTGGTGAGATGTGGTTCATCAGAAGAACAGACATGCAATGACTCTAAGTTTGGTTAATGAAAAGAGCAGACATGCAATGACACTGGTGGATCCATGTGTTTATAATGAGAAGAACACACATGCAATGACACTGGGTGTGATTCATGATATGGTTTGTGAGAAGAACACACATGCAATGACTCTAGCTGTGGTTCATGAGAAGAACACACATGCGATGACTCTAGATGTGGTTCATGAAAAGAGCAGACATACGATGACACCAGTGGATCCATGTGTGGTCTATGACAGGAACACACATCCAATGACACTGGTGGATCCTTACGTGGTTTGTTTGAAGAACACACATGCAATGACACTGATGATATGAGGTCTGTGAAAAGAACACACATGCAATGACACTGTTGGGTCCATATGTGGTTTGTGAGAAGGACACACGTGCAATGACACTAGTGGGACCATGTGTGGTTCATGGGAAGAACACACATGCAATGACACTGGTGATATGTGGTTCATGAGAAGAACAGACATGCAATGACTCTAACTATGGTTAATGAAAAGAGCAGACATGCAATAACACTAGTGGATCCATGTGTGGTTAATGAGAAGAACACACATGCAATGACACTGGGTGTGATTCACGATTTGGTTTGTGAGAGGAACACACATGCAATGACTCTAGCTGTGATTTATGAGAAGAACATGCATGCAATGACACTGGAGTATCCTTATGTGGTTTGTGAGAAGAACACACATGCAAGGGCTCTTGTTGTGGTTCATGGAAAGAACACACATGCAATGACTCTAACTATGGTTCATGAAAAGAACAGACATGCAATGACACCGATGGATTCATGTGTGGTCTGTGGGAGGAACACACATCCAATGACACTACTGGATCCATATGTGGTTTGTGAGAAGAACACACATGCAATGACACTGGTGGATCCATGGGTGGTCTGTGGGAAGAACACACATGCAATGACTCTAGATGTGGTTCATGAAAAGAGCAGACGTGCAATGACACCGGTGGATCCATGTGTGCTCTATGAGAGGAACACACATCCAATGACGCCGGTGGATCCTTACGTGGTTTGTGAGAAGAACACACATCCAATGACACTGGTGATATGTGGTCTATGAAAAGAACACACATGCAATGACACTGGTGGATTCATATGTGGTTTGTGAGAAGGACACACATGCAATGACACTGGTGGATCCATGTGTGGTCTGTGGGAAGAACACACATGCAATAACACTGGTGATATGTGGTTTGTGAAAAGAACAGACATGCAATGACTCTAACTGTGGTTAATGAAAAGAGAACACATGCAAGGACGCTGGTGGATCCATGTGTGGTTAATGAGAAGAACACACATGCAATGACACTGGGTGTGGTTCATGATGTGGTTTGTGAGAAGAACACACATGCAATGACTCTAGCTATGGTTCATGAGAAGAACACACATGCAATGACTCTAGATGTGGTTCATGAAAAGAACAGACATGCGATGACACCGGTGGATCCATGTGTGGTCTATGAGAGGAACACACATCGAATGACGCCGGTGGATCCTTACGTGGTTTGTGAGAAGAACACACATGCAATGACACTGGTGATATGTGGTCTGCGAAAAGAACACACATGCAATGACACTGTTGGATCCATATGTGGTATGTGAGAAGGACACACATGCAATGACACTGGTGGATCCATTTGTGGTTCATGGGAAGAACACACATGCAATGACACTGGTGATATGTGGTTCATGAGAATAACAGACATGCAATGACTATAACTATGGTTAATGAAAAGAGCAGACATGCAATGACACTGGTGGATCCATGTGTGGTTAATGAGAAGAACACACATGCAATGACACTAGGTGTGATTCACGATATGGTTTGTGAGAAGAACACACATGCAGTGACTCTAGCTATGGTTCATGAGAAGAACACACATGGGATGAATATAGATGTGGTTCATTAAAATAGCAGACATGCGATGACACCGGTAGAACACACATCCAATGACACTGGTGGATCCTTACGTGGTTTGTGAGAAAACACACATGCAATGACACTAGTGATATGTGGTCTGTGAAAAGAACACACATGCCATGACACTGTTGGATCCATATGTGGTTTGTGAGAAGGACACACATGCAATGACACTGGTGGGTCCATGTGTGGTTCATGGGAAGAACACACATGCAATGACACTGGTGATATGTGGTTCATGAGAAGAACAAACATACAATGACTCTAACTGTGGTTAATGAAAAGAGTAGACATGCAATGACACTAGTGGATCCATGTGTGGTTGATGAGAAGAACACACATGCAATGACACAGGGTGTGATTCATGATATGGTTTGTGAGAAGAACACACATGCAATGACTCTAGCTGTGGTTCATGAGAAGAACACGCATGCAATTACAGTGGTGTATCCTTATGTGGTTTGTGAGAAGAACACACATGCAAGGACTCTAGCTGTGGTTCATGGAAAAAACACACATGCAAGGACTCTATCTATGGTTCATGAGAAGAACACACATCCAATGACAATGGTGGATCCATATGTGGTCTGTGAGAGGATCACACATGCAATGACTCTAACTGTGGTTCATGAAAAGAGCAGACATGCAATGACACCGGTGGATCCATGTGTGGTCTGTGGGAGGAACACACATCCAATGACACTGTTGGATCCATATGTGGTTTTTGAGAAGAACACACATGCAATGACACTGGTGGATCCATGTGTGGTCTGTGGGAAGAACACACATGCAATGACTCTATATGTGGTTCATGAAAAGAGAAGACGTGCAATGACACCATCGGATCCATGTGTGGTCTATGAGAGGAACACACATCCAGTGACACCAGTGGATCCATATGTGGTTTGTGAGAAGAAAACACATGCAATGACACTAGTAATATGTGGTCTGTGAAAAGAACACACATGCAATGACACTGGTGGTTCCATATGTGTTTTGTGAGAAGGACACACATGCAATGACACTGGTGGATCCATGTGTGGTCTGTGGGAAGAACACACATGCAATGACACTGGTGATATGTCGTTTGTGAAAAGAACAGACATGCAATGACTCTAATTGTGGTTAATGAAAAGAGCACACATGCAATGACACTGGTGGATCCATGCTTGGTTAATGAGAAGAACACACATGCAATGACACTGGGTGTGGTTCATGATGTGGTTTGTGAGAAGAACACACATGCAATGACTCTAGCTGTGGTTCATGAGAAGAACACACATGCAATGACTCTAGATGTGCTTCATGAAAAGAACAAACATGCGATGACACCGGTGGATCCATGTGTGGTCTATGAGAGGAACACACATCCAATGACGCGGGTGGATCCTTACGTGGTTTGTGAGAAGAGCACATTTGCAATGACACTGGTGTTATGTGGTCTGTGAAAAGAACACACATGCAATGACACTATTGGATCCATATATGGTCTGTGAGAAGGACACACATGCAATGACACTAGTGGATCCATGTGTGGTTCATGGGAAGAACACACATGCAACCACACTGGTGATATGTGGTCCATGAGAAGAACAGACATGCAATGACTGTAACTATGGTTAATGAAAAGAGCAGACATGCAATGACACTGGTGGATCCATGTGTGGTTAATGAGAAGAACACACATGCAATGACACTGGGTGTGATTCATGATATGGGTTGTGAGAAGAACACACATGCAATGACTCTAGTTGTGGTTCATGAGAAGAACACACATGCAATGACTCTAGATGTGGTTCATGGAAAGAGCAAACATGCGATGACACCGGTAGAACACACATCCAATGACACTGGTGGATCCTTACGTGGTTTGTGAGAAAACACACATGCAATGACACTAGTGATATGTGGTCTGTGAAAAGTACACACATGCAATGACACTGTTGGATCCATATGTGGTTTGTGAGAAGGACACACATGCAATGACACTGGTGGTTCCATGTGTGGTTCATGGGAAGAACACACATGCAATGACACTGGTGATATGTGGTTCATGAGAAGAACAGACATACAATGACTCTAACTGTGGTTAATGAAAAGAGTAGACATGCAATGACACTAGTGGATCCATGTGTGCTTAATGAGAAGAACACACATGCAATGACACTGGGTGTGATTCATGATATTGTTTGTGAGAAGAACACACATGCAATGACTCTAGCTGTGGTTCATGAAAAGAGAAGACGTGCAATGACACCATCGGATCCGCGTGTGGTCTATGAGAGGAACACACATCCAATGACACTGGTGGATCCTTACGTGGTTTGTGAGAAGAACACACATGCAATGACACTGATGATATGTGGTCTGTGAAAAGAACACACATGCAATGACTCTAGATGTGGTTCATGAAAAGAGCAGACATGCGATGACACCGGTGGATCCATGTGTGGTCTATGAGAGGAACACACATCCAATGACACCGGTGGATCCTTAGGTGGTTTGTGAGAAGAACACACATGCAATGACACTGGTGATATGTGGCTTGTGAAAGGAACACTCATGCAATGACACTATTGGATCCATATGTGGTCTGTGAGAAGGACACACATGCAATGACACTGGTGGATCCATGTGTGGTTAATGAGAAGAACACACATGCAATGACACTGGGTGTGATTCATGATATGGTTTGTGAGAAGAACACACATGAAATGACTCTAGCTGTGGTTCATGAGAAGAACACACATGCGATGACTCTAGATGTGGTTCATGGAAAGAGCAGACATGCGATGACACCGGTGGATCCATGTGTGGTCTATGAGAAGAACACACATCCAATGACACTGGTGGATCCTTACGTGGTTTGTGACAAGAACACGCATGCAATGACACTGGTGATATGTGGTCTGTGAAAAGAACACACATGCAATGACACTGTTGGATCCATATGTGGTTTGTGAGAAGGACACACATGCAATGACCCTGGTCGGTCCATGTGTGGTTCATGGGAACAACACACATGCAATGACACTGGTGATATGTGGTTCATGAGAAAAACAGACATGCAATGACTCTAACTATGGTTAATGAAAAGAGCAGACATGCAATAACACTGGTGGATCCATGTGTGGTTAATGAGAAGAACACACATGCAATGACATTGGGTGTGATTCACGATTTGGTTTGTGAGAAGAACACACATGCAATGACTCTAGCTGTGATTCATGAGAAGAACACGCATGCAATGACACTGGAGTATCCTTATGTGGTTTGTGAGAAGAACACACATGCAAGGACTCTAGCTGTGGTTCATGGAAAGAACACACATCCAATGACTCTAGCTGTGGTTCTTGAGAAGAACAGACATCCAATGACACTGGTGGATCCATGTGTGGTTTGTGAAAAGAACAGACATGCAATGACTCTAACTATGGTTCATGAAAAGAGCAGACATGCAATGACACTGGTGGATCCATGTGTGGTTTGTGGGAGGAACACACACCCAATGACGCTGCTGGATCCATATGTGGTTTGTGAGAAGAACACACATGCAATGACACTGGTGGATCCATGGGCGGTCTGTGGGAAGAACACACATGCAATGACTCTAGATGTGGTTCATGAAAAGAGGAGACGTGCAATGACACCGGTGGATCCATGTGTGGTCTATGAGAGGAACACACATCCAATGACACCGGTGGATCCTTATGTGGTTTGTGAGAAGAACACACATGCAATGACACTGGTGATATGTCGTTTGTGAGAAGACCACACATGCAATGACACTGTTGGATCCATATGTGGTCTGTGAGAAGGACACACATGCAATGACACTGGTGGTCCATGTGTGGTTCATGGGAAGAACACACATGCAATGACACTGGTGAGATGTGGTTCATTAGAAGAACAGACATGCAATGACTCTAACTTTGGTTAATGAAAAGAGCAGACATGCAATGACACTGGTGGATCCATGTGTGGTTAATGAGAAGACCACACATGCAATGACACTGGGTGTGATTCATGATATGGTTTGTGAGAAGAATACACATGCAATGACTCGAGCTGTGGTTCATGAGAAGAACACACATGCGATGACTCTAGATGTGGTTCATGAAAAGAGCAGACATACGATGACACCAGTGGATCCATGTGTGGTCTATGAGAGGAACACACATCCAATGACACTGGTGGATCCTTACGTGGTTTGTGAGAAGAACACACATGCAATGACACTGATGATATGTGGTCTGTGAAAAGAACACACATGCAATGACTCTAGATGTGGTTCATGAAAAGAGCAGACATGCGATGACACCGGTGGATCCATGTGTGGTCTATGAGAGGAACACACATCCAATGACACCGGTGGATCCTTAGGTGGTTTGTGAGAAGAACACACATGCAATGACACTGGTGATATGTGGCTTGTGAAAATAACACTCATGCAATGACACTGTTGGATCCATATGTGGTCTGTGAGAAGGACACACATGCAATGACACTGGTGGATCCATGTGTGGTTAATGAGAAGAACACACATGCAATGACACTGGGTGTGATTCATGATATGGTTTGTGAGAAGAACACACATGAAATGACTCTAGCTGTGGTTCATGAGAAGAACACACATGCGATGACTCTAGATGTGGTTCATGGAAAGAGAAGACATGCGATGACACCGGTGGATCCATGTGTGGTCTATGAGAAGAACACACATCCAATGACACTGGTGGATCCTTACGTGGTTTGTGACAAGAACACGCATGCAATGACACTGGTGATATGTGGTCTGTGAAAAGAACACACATGCAATGACACTGTTGGATCCATATGTGGTTTGTGAGAAGGACACACATGCAATGACCCTGGTCGGTCCATGTGTGGTTCATGGGAACAACACACATGCAATGACACTGGTGATATGTGGTTCATGAGAAAAACAGACATGCAATGACTCTAACTATGGTTAATGAAAAGAGCAGACATGCAATAACACTGGTGGATCCATGTGTGGTTAATGAGAAGAACACACATGCAATGACACTGGGTGTGATTCACGATTTGGTTTGTGAGAAGAACACACATGCAATGACTCTAGCTGTGATTCATGAGAAGAACACGCATGCAATGACACTGGAGTATCCTTATGTGGTTTGTGAGAAGAACACACATGCAAGGACTCTAGCTGTGGTTCATGGAAAGAACACACATCCAATGACTCTAGCTGTGGTTCGTGAGAAGAACAGACATCCAATGACACTGGTGGATCCATGTGTGGTTTGTGAAAAGAACAGACATGCAATGACTCTAACTATGGTTCATGAAAAGAGCAGACATGCAATGACACTGGTGGATCCATGTGTGGTCTGTGGGAGGAACACACACCCAATGACACTCCTGGATCCATATGTGGTTTGTGAGAAGAACACACATGCAATGACACTGGTGGATCCATGGGCGGTCTGTGGGAAGAACACACATGCAATGACTCTAGATGTGGTTCATGAAAAGAGGAGACGTGCAATGACACCGGTGGATCCATGTGTGGTCTATGAGAGGAACACACATCCAATGACACCGGTGGATCCTTATGTGGTTTGTGAGAAGAACACACATGCAATGACACTGGTGATATGTCGTTTGTGAGAAGACCACACATGCAATGACACTGTTGGATCCATATGTGGTCTGTGAGAAGGACACACATGCAATGACACTGGTGGTCCATGTGTGGTTCATGGGAAGAACACACATGCAATGACACTGGTGAGATGTGGTTCATTAGAAGAACAGACATGCAATGACTCTAACTTTGGTTAATGAAAAGAGCAGACATGCAATGACACTGGTGGATCCATGTGTGGTTAATGAGAAGATCACACATGCAATGACACTGGGTGTGATTCATGATATGGTTTGTGAGAAGAATACACATGCAATGACTCGAGCTGTGGTTCATGAGAAGAACACACATGCGATGACTCTAGATGTGGTTCATGAAAAGAGCAGACAGACGATGACACCAGTGGATCCATGTGTGGTTTATGAGAGGAACACACATCCAATGACACTGGTGGATCCTTACGTGGTTTGTGAGAAGAACACACATGCAATGACACTGATGATATGTGGTCTGTGAAAAGAACACACATGCAATGACTCTAGATGTGGTTCATGAAAAGAGCAGACATGCGATGACACCGGTGGATCCATGTGTGGTCTATGAGAGGAACACACATCCAATGACACCGGTGGATCCTTAGGTGGTTTGTGAGAAGAACACACATGCAATGACACTGGTGATATGTGGCTTGTGAAAAGAACACTCATGCAATGACACTGTTGGATCCATATGTGGTCTGTGAGAAGGACACACATGCAATGACACTGGTGGATCCATGTGTGGTTAATGAGAAGAACACACATGCAATGACACTGGGTGTGATTCATGATATGGTTTGTGAGAAGAACACACATGAAATGACTCTAGCTGTGGTTCATGAGAAGAACACACATGCGATGACTCTAGATGTGGTTCATGGAAAGAGCAGACATGCGATGACACCGGTGGATCCATGTGTGGTCTATGAGAAGAACACACATCCAATGACACTGGTGGATCCTTACGTGGTTTGTGACAAGAACACGCATGCAATGACACTGGTGATATGTGGTCTGTGAAAAGAACACACATGCAATGACACTGTTGGATCCATATGTGGTTTGTGAGAAGGACACACATGCAATGACCCTGGTCGGTCCATGTGTGGTTCATGGGAACAACACACATGCAATGACACTGGTGATATGTGGTTCATGAGAAAAACAGACATGCAATGACTCTAACTATGGTTAATGAAAAGAGCAGACATGCAATAACACTGGTGGATCCATGTGTGGTTAATGAGAAGAATACACATGCAATGACACTGGGTGTGATTCACGATTTGGTTTGTGAGAAGAACACACATGCAATGACTCTAGCTGTGATTCATGAGAAGAACACGCATGCAATGACACTGGAGTATCCTTATGTGGTTTGTGAGAAGAACACACATGCAAGGACTCTAGCTGTGGTTCATGGAAAGAACACACATCCAATGACTCTAGCTGTGGTTCGTGAGAAGAACAGACATCCAATGACACTGGTGGATCCATGTGTGGTTTGTGAAAAGAACAGACATGCAATGACTCTAACTATGGTTCATGAAAAGAGCAGACATGCAATGACACTGGTGGATCCATGTGTGGTCTGTGGGAGGAACACACACCCAATGACACTCCTGGATCGATATGTGGTTTGTGAGAAGAACACACATGCAATGACACTGGTGGATCCATGGGCGGTCTGTGGGAAGAACACACATGCAATGACTCTAGATGTGGTTCATGAAAAGAGGAGACGTGCAATGACACCGGTGGATCCATGTGTGGTCTATGAGAGGAACACACATCCTATGACACCGGTGGATCCTTATGTGGTTTGTGAGAAGAACACACATGCAATGACACTGGTGATATGTCGTTTGTGAGAAGACCACACATGCAATGACACTGTTGGATCCATATGTGGTCTGTGAGAAGGACACACATGCAATGACACTGGTGGTCCATGTGTGGTTCATGGGAAGAACACACATGCAATGACACTGGTGAGATGTGGTTCATTAGAAGAACAGACATGCAATGACTCTAACTTTGGTTAATGAAAAGAGCAGACATGCAATGACACTGGTGGATCCATGTGTGGTTAATGAGAAGATCACACATGCAATGACACTGGGTGTGATTCATGATATGGTTTGTGAGAAGAATACACATGCAATGACTCGAGCTGTGGTTCATGAGAAGAACACACATGCGATGACTCTAGATGTGGTTCATGAAAAGAGCAGACATACGATGACACCAGTGGATCCATGTGTGGTCTATGAGAGGAACACACATCCAATGACACTGGTGGATCCTTACGTGGTTTGTGAGAAGAACACACATGCAATGACACTGATGATATGTGGTCTGTGAAAAGAACACACATGCAATGACTCTAGATGTGGTTCATGAAAAGAGCAGACATGCGATGACACCGGTGGATCCATGTGTGGTCTATGAGAGGAACACACATCCAATGACACCGGTGGATCCTTAGGTGGTTTGTGAGAAGAACACACATGCAATGACACTGGTGATATGTGGCTTGTGAAAAGAACACTCATGCAATGACCCTGTTGGATCCATATGTGGTCTGTGAGAAGGACACACATGCAATGACACTGGTGGATCCATGTGTGGTTAATGAGAAGAACACACATGCAATGACACTGGGTGTGATTCATGATATGGTTTGTGAGAAGAACACACATGAAATGACTCTAGCTGTGGTTCATGAGAAGAACACACATGCGATGACTCTAGATGTGGTTCATGGAAAGAGCAGACATGCGATGACACCGGTGGATCCATGTGTGGTCTATGAGAAGAACACACATCCAATGACACTGGTGGATCCTTACGTGGTTTGTGACAAGAACACGCATGCAATGACACTGGTGATATGTGGTCTGTGAAAAGAACACACATGCAATGACACTGTTGGATCCATATGTGGTTTGTGAGAAGGACACACATGCAATGACCCTGGTCGGTCCATGTGTGGTTCATGGGAACAACACACATGCAATGACACTGGTGATATGTGGTTCATGAGAAAAACAGACATGCAATGACTCTAACTATGGTTAATGCAAAGAGCAGACATGCAATAACACTGGTGGATCCATGTGTGGTTAATGAGAAGAATACACATGCAATGACACTGGGTGTGATTCACGATTTGGTTTGTGAGAAGAACACACATGCAATGACTCTAGCTGTGATTCATGAGAAGAACACGCATGCAATGACACTGGAGTATCCTTATGTGGTTTGTGAGAAGAACACACATGCAAGGACTCTAGCTGTGGTTCATGGAAAGAACACACATCCAATGACTCTAGCTGTGGTTCGTGAGAAGAACAGACATCCAATGACACTGGTGGATCCATGTGTGGTTTGTGAAAAGAACAGACATGCAATGACTCTAACTATGGTTCATGAAAAGAGCAGACATGCAATGACACTGGTGGATCCATGTGTGGTCTGTGGGAGGAACACACACCCAATGACACTCCTGGATCCATATGTGGTTTGTGAGAAGAACACACATGCAATGAGACTGGTGGATCCATGGGCGGTCTGTGGGAAGAACACACATGCAATGACTCTAGATGTGGTTCATGAAAAGAGGAGACGTGCAATGACACCGGTGGATCCATGTGTGGTCTATGAGAGGAACACACATCCAATGACACCGGTGGATCCTTATGTGGTTTGTGAGAAGAACACACATGCAATGACACTGGTGATATGTCGTTTATGAGAAGAAGACACATGCAATGACACTGTTGGATCCATATGTGGTCTGTGAGAAGGACACACATGCAATGACACTAGTGGTCCATGTGTGGTTCATGGGAAGAACACACATGCAATGACACTGGTGAGATGTGGTTCATCAGAAGAACAGACATGCAATGACTCTAACTTTGGTTAATGAAAAGAGCAGACATGCAATGACACTGGTGGATCCATGTGTGGTTAATGAGAAGATCACACATGCAATGACACTGGGTGTGATTCATGATATGGTTTGTGAGAAGAATACACATGCAATGACTCTAGCTGTGGTTCATGAGAAGAACACACATGCGATGACTCTAGATGTGGTTCATGAAAAGAGCAGACATACGATGACACCAGTGGATCCATGTGTGGTCTATGAGAGGAACACACATCCAATGACACTGGTGGATCCTTACGTGGTTTGTGAGAAGAACACACATGCAATGACACTGATGATATGTGGTCTGTGAAAAGAACACACATGCAATGACTCTAGATGTGGTTCATGAAAAGAGCAGACATGCGATGACACCGGTGGATCCATGTGTGGTCTATGAGAGGAACACACATCCAATGACACCGGTGGATCCTTATGTGGTTTGTGAGAAGAACACACATGCAATGACACTGGTGATATGTGGCTTGTGAAAAGAACACTCATGCAATGACACTGTTGGATCCATATGTGGTCTGTGAGAAGGACACACATGCAATGACACTGGTGGATCCATGTGTGTTAAAATGAGAAGAACACACATGCAATGACACTGGGTGTGATTCATGATATGGTTTGTGAGAAGAACACACATGCAATGACTCTAGCTGTGGTTCATGAGAAGAACACACATGCGATGACTCTAGATGTGGTTCATGGAAAGAGCAGACATGCGATGACACTGGTGGATCCATGTGTGGTCTATGAGAAGAACACACATCCAATGACACTGGTGGATCCTTACGTGGTTTGTGAGAAGAACACGCATGCAATGACACTGGTGATATGTGGTCTGTGAAAAGAACACACATGCAATGACACTGTTGGATCCATATGTGGTTTGTGAGAAGGACACACATGCAATGACCCTGGTCGGTCCATGTGTGGTTCATGGGAACAACACACATGCAATGACACTGGTGATATGTGGTTCATGAGAAGAAAAGACATGCAATGACTCTAACTATGGTTAATGAAAAGAGCAGACATGCAATAACACTGGTGGATCCATGTGTGGTTAATGAGAAGAACACACATGCAATGACACTGGGTGTGATTCACGATTTGGTTTGTGAGAAGAACACACATGCAATGACTCTAGTTGTGATTCATGAGAAGAACACGCATGCAATGACACTGGAGTATCCTTATGTGGTTTGTGAGAAGAACACACATGCAAGGACTCTAGCTGTGGTTCATGGCAAGAACACACATCCAATGACTCTAGTTGTGGTTCGTGAGAAGAACAGACATCCAATGACACTGGTGGATCCATGTGTGGTTTGTGAAAAGAACAGACATGCAATGACTCAAACTATGGTTCATGAAAAGAGCAGACATGCAATGACACTGGTGGATCCATGTGTGGTCTGTGGGAGGAACACACACCCAATGACACTGCTTGATCCATATGTGGTTTGTGAGAAGAACACACATGCAATAACACTGGTGGATCCATGGGCGGTCTATGGGAAGAACACACATGCAATGACTCTAGATGTGGTTCATGAAAAGAGGAGACGTGCAATGACACCGGTGGATCCATGTGTGGTCTATGAGAGGAACACACATCCAATGACACCGGTGGATCCTTATGTGGTTTGTGAGAAGAACACACATGCAATGACACTGGTGATATGTCGTTTGTGAGAAGAACACACATGCAATGACACTGTTGGATCCATATGTGGTCTGTGAGAAGGACACACATGCAATGACACTGGTGGTCCATGTGTGGTTCATGGGAAGAACACACATGCAATGACACTGGTGAGATGTGGTTCATCAGAACAACAGACATGCAATGACTCTAACTTTGGTTAATGAAAAGAGCAGACATGCAATGACACTGGTGGATCCATGTGTGGTTAATGAGAAGATCACACATGCAATGACACTGGGTGTGATTCATGATATGGTTTGTGAGAAGAACACACATGCAATGACTCTAGCTGTGGTTCATGAGAAGAACACACATGCGATGACTCTAGATGTGGTTCATGAAAAGAGCAGACATACGATGACACCAGTGGATCCATGTGTGGTCTATGAGAGGAACACACATCCAATGACACTGGTGGATCCTTGCGTGATTTGTTTGAAGAACACACATGCAATGACACTGATGATATGTGGTCTGTGAAAAGAACACACATGCAATGACTCTAGAAGTGGTTCATGAAAAGAGAAGACATGCGATGACACCGGTGGATCCATGTGTGGTCTATGAGAGGAACACACATCCAATGACACCGGTGGATCCTTATGTGGTTTGTGAGAAGAACACACATGCAATGACACTGGTGGATCCATGTGTGGTCTGTGGGAAGAACACACATGCAATGACTCTAGATGTGGTTCATTAAAAGAGCAGACGAGCAATGACACCGGTGGATCCATGTGTGGTCTATGAGAGGAACACACATCCAATGACACCGGTGGATCCTTATGTGGTTTGTGAGAAGAACACACATGCAATGACACTGGTGATATGTGGCTTGTGAAAAGAACACTCATGCAATGACACTGTTGGATCCATATGTGGTCTGTGAGAAGGACACACATGCAATGACACTGGTGGATCCATGTGTGTTAAAATGAGAAGAACACACATGCAATGACACTGGGTGTGATTCATGATATGGTTTGTGAGAAGAACACACATGCAATGACTCTAGCTGTGGTTCATGAGAAGAACACACATGCGATGACTCTAGATGTGGTTCATGGAAAGAGCAGACATGCGATGACACTGGTGGATCCATGTGTGGTCTATGAGAAGAACACACATCCAATGACACTGGTGGATCCTTACGTGGTTTGTGAGAAGAACACGCATGCAATGACACTGGTGATATGTGGTCTGTGAAAAGAACACACATGCAATGACACTGTTGGATCCATATGTGGTTTGTGAGAAGGACACACATGCAATGACCCTGGTCGGTCCATGTGTGGTTCATGGGAACAACACACATGCAATGACACTGGTGATATGTGGTTCATGAGAAGAAAAGACATGCAATGACTCTAACTATGGTTAATGAAAAGAGCAGACATGCAATAACACTGGTGGATCCATGTGTGGTTAATGAGAAGAACACACATGCAATGACACTGGGTGTGATTCACGATTTGGTTTGTGAGAAGAACACACATGCAATGACTCTAGTTGTGATTCATGAGAAGAACACGCATGCAATGACACTGGAGTATCCTTATGTGGTTTGTGAGAAGAACACACATGCAAGGACTCTAGCTGTGGTTCATGGCAAGAACACACATCCAATGACTCTAGTTGTGGTTCGTGAGAAGAACAGACATCCAATGACACTGGTGGATCCATGTGTGGTTTGTGAAAAGAACAGACATGCAATGACTCAAACTATGGTTCATGAAAAGAGCAGACATGCAATGACACTGGTGGATCCATGTGTGGTCTGTGGGAGGAACACACACCCAATGACACTGCTTGATCCATATGTGGTTTGTGAGAAGAACACACATGCAATAACACTGGTGGATCCATGGGCGGTCTATGGGAAGAACACACATGCAATGACTCTAGATGTGGTTCATGAAAAGAGGAGACGTGCAATGACACCGGTGGATCCATGTGTGGTCTATGAGAGGAACACACATCCAATGACACCGGTGGATCCTTATGTGGTTTGTGAGAAGAACACACATGCAATGACACTGGTGATATGTCGTTTGTGAGAAGAACACACATGCAATGACACTGTTGGATCCATATGTGGTCTGTGAGAAGGACACACATGCAATGACACTGGTGGTCCATGTGTGGTTCATGGGAAGAACACACATGCAATGACACTGGTGAGATGTGGTTCATCAGAACAACAGACATGCAATGACTCTAACTTTGGTTAATGAAAAGAGCAGACATGCAATGACACTGGTGGATCCATGTGTGGTTAATGAGAAGATCACACATGCAATGACACTGGGTGTGATTCATGATATGGTTTGTGAGAAGAACACACATGCAATGACTCTAGCTGTGGTTCATGAGAAGAACACACATGCGATGACTCTAGATGTGGTTCATGAAAAGAGCAGACATACGATGACACCAGTGGATCCATGTGTGGTCTATGAGAGGAACACACATCCAATGACACTGGTGGATCCTTGCGTGATTTGTTTGAAGAACACACATGCAATGACACTGATGATATGTGGTCTGTGAAAAGAACACACATGCAATGACTCTAGAAGTGGTTCATGAAAAGAGAAGACATGCGATGACACCGGTGGATCCATGTGTGGTCTATGAGAGGAACACACATCCAATGACACCGGTGGATCCTTATGTGGTTTGTGAGAAGAACACACATGCAATGACACTGGTGATATGTGGTTTGTGAAAAGAACACTCATGCAATGACACTGTTGGATCCATATGTGGTCTGTGAGAAGGACACACATGCAATGACACTGGTGGTCCATGTGTGGTTCATGGGAAGAACACACATGCAATGACACTTGTGAGATGTGGTTCATGAGAAGAATAGACGTGCAATGACTCTTAACTTTGGTTAATGAAAAGAGCAGACATGCAATGACACTGGTGGATCCATGTGTGGTTAATGAGAAGAACACACATGCAATGACACTTGGTGTGATTCATGATATGGTTTGTGAGAAGAACACACATGCAATGACTCTAGTCGTGGTTCATGAGAAGAGCACACATGCGATTACTCTAGATGTGGTTCATGAAAAGAGCAGATATGCGATGACACCGGTGGATCCATGTGTGGTCTATGAGAGGAACACACATCCAATGACACTGATGGATCCTTACGTGGTTTGTGAGAAGAACACGCATGCAATGACACTAGTGATATGTGGTCTGTGAAAAGAACACACATGCAATGACACTGTTGGATCCATATGTGGTTTGTGAGAAGGACACACATGCAATGACACTGGTAGGTCCATGTGTGGTTCATGGGAAGAACACACATGCAATGACACTGGTGATATGTGGTTCATGAGAAGAACATACATGCAATGACTCTAACTATGGTTAATGAAAAGAGCAGACATGCAATAACACTGGTGGATCCATGTGTGGTTAATGAGAAGAACACACATGCAATGACACTGGGTGTGATTCACGATTTGGTTTGTGAGAAGAACACACATGCAATGACTCTAGCTGTGATTCATGAGAAGAACACGCATGCAATGACACTGGAGTATCCTTATGTGGTTTGAGAGAAGAACACACATGCAAGGACTCTAGCCGTGGTTCATGGAAAGAACACACATCCAATGACTCTAGCTGTGGTTCATGAGAAGAACAGACATCCAATGACACTGGTGGATCCATGTGTGGTTTGTGAAAAGAAGAGACATGCAATGACTCTAACTATGGTTCATGAAAAGAGCAGACATGCAATGACACCGGTGGATCCATGTGTGGTCTGTGGGAGAAACACACACCCAATGATACTGCTTGATCCATATGTGGTTTGTGAGAAGAACACACATGCAATGACACTGGTGGATCCATGGGTGGTCTGTGGGAAGAACCCACATGCAATGACTCTAGATGTGGTTCATGAAAAGAGGAGACGTGCAATGACACCGGTGGATCCATGTGTGGTCTATGAGAGGAACACACATCCAATGACACCGGTGGATCCTTATGTGGTTTATGAGAAGAACACACATGCAATGACACTGGTGATATGTGGTTTGTGAAAAGAACACACATGCAATGACACTGTTGGATCCATATGTGGTCTGTGAGAAGGACACACATGCAATGACACTGGTGGTCCGTGTGTGGTTCATGGGAAGAACACACATGCAATGACACTGGTGAGATGTGGTTCATCAGAAGAACAAACATGCAATGACTCTAACTTTGGTTAATGAAAAGAGGAGACATGCAATGACAATGGTGGATCCATGTGTGGTTAATGAGAAGAACACAGATCCAATGACACTGGGTGTGATTCATGATATGGTTTGTGATAAGAACACACATGCAATGACTCTAGCTGTAGTTCATGAGAAGAACACACATGCGATGACTCTAGATGTGGTTCATGAAAAGAGCAGACATGCGATGACACCGGTGGATCCATGTGTGGTCTATGAGAGGAACACACATCCAATGACACCGGTGGATCCTTAGGTGGTTTGTGAGAAGAACACACATGCAATGACACTGGTGATATGTGGCTTGTGAAAAGAACACTCATGCAATGACACTGTTGGATCCATATGTGGTCTGTGAGAAGGACACACATGCAATGACACTGGTGGATCCATGTGTGTTAAAATGAGAAGAACACACATGCAATGACACTGGGTGTGATTCATGATATGGTTTGTGAGAAGAACACACATGCAATGACTCTAGCTGTGGTTCATGAGAAGAACACACATGCGATGACTCTAGATGTGGTTCATGGAAAGAGCAGACATGCGATGACACTGGTGGATCCATGTGTGGTCTATGAGAAGAACACACATCCAATGACACTGGTGGATCCTTACGTGGTTTGTGAGAAGAACACGCATGCAATGACACTGGTGATATGTGGTCTGTGAAAAGAACACACATGCAATGACACTGTTGGATCCATATGTGGTTTGTGAGAAGGACACACATGCAATGACCCTGGTCGGTCCATGTGTGGTTCATGGGAACAACACACATGCAATGACACTGGTGATATGTGGTTCATGAGAAGAAAAGACATGCAATGACTCTAACTATGGTTAATGAAAAGAGCAGACATGCAATAACACTGGTGGATCCATGTGTGGTTAATGAGAAGAACACACATGCAATGACACTGGGTGTGATTCACGATTTGGTTTGTGAGAAGAACACACATGCAATGACTCTAGTTGTGATTCATGAGAAGAACACGCATGCAATGACACTGGAGTATCCTTATGTGGTTTGTGAGAAGAACACACATGCAAGGACTCTAGCTGTGGTTCATGGCAAGAACACACATCCAATGACTCTAGTTGTGGTTCGTGAGAAGAACAGACATCCAATGACACTGGTGGATCCATGTGTGGTTTGTGAAAAGAACAGACATGCAATGACTCAAACTATGGTTCATGAAAAGAGCAGACATGCAATGACACTGGTGGATCCATGTGTGGTCTGTGGGAGGAACACACACCCAATGACACTGCTTGATCCATATGTGGTTTGAGAGAAGAACACACATGCAATAACACTGGTGGATCCATGGGCGGTCTATGGGAAGAACACACATGCAATGACTCTAGATGTGGTTCATGAAAAGAGGAGACGTGCAATGACACCGGTGGATCCATGTGTGGTCTATGAGAGGAACACACATCCAATGACACCGGTGGATCCTTATGTGGTTTGTGAGAAGAACACACATGCAATGACACTGGTGATATGTCGTTTGTGAGAAGAACACACATGCAATGACACTGTTGGATCCATATGTGGTCTGTGAGAAGGACACACATGCAATGACACTGGTGGTCCATGTGTGGTTCATGGGAAGAACACACATGCAATGACACTGGTGAGATGTGGTTCATCAGAACAACAGACATGCAATGACTCTAACTTTGGTTAATGAAAAGAGCAGACATGCAATGACACTGGTGGATCCATGTGTGGTTAATGAGAAGATCACACATGCAATGACACTGGGTGTGATTCATGATATGGTTTGTGAGAAGAACACACATGCAATGACTCTAGCTGTGGTTCATGAGAAGAACACACATGCGATGACTCTAGATGTGGTTCATGAAAAGAGCAGACATACGATGACACCAGTGGATCCATGTGTGGTCTATGAGAGGAACACACATCCAATGACACTGGTGGATCCTTGCGTGATTTGTTTGAAGAACACACATGCAATGACACTGATGATATGTGGTCTGTGAAAAGAACACACATGCAATGACTCTAGAAGTGGTTCATGAAAAGAGAAGACATGCGATGACACCGGTGGATCCATGTGTGGTCTATGAGAGGAACACACATCCAATGACACCGGTGGATCCTTATGTGGTTTGTGAGAAGAACACACATGCAATGACACTGGTGATATGTGGTTTGTGAAAAGAACACTCATGCAATGACACTGTTGGATCCATATGTGGTCTGTGAGAAGGACACACATGCAATGACACTGGTGGTCCATGTGTGGTTCATGGGAAGAACACACATGCAATGACACTTGTGAGATGTGGTTCATGAGAAGAATAGACGTGCAATGACTCTTAACTTTGGTTAATGAAAAGAGCAGACATGCAATGACACTGGTGGATCCATGTGTGGTTAATGAGAAGAACACACATGCAATGACACTTGGTGTGATTCATGATATGGTTTGTGAGAAGAACACACATGCAATGACTCTAGTTGTGGTTCATGAGAAGAGCACACATGCGATTACTCTAGATGTGGTTCATGAAAAGAGCAGATATGCGATGACACCGGTGGATCCATGTGTGGTCTATGAGAGGAACACACATCCAATGACACTGATGGATCCTTACGTGGTTTGTGAGAAGAACACGCATGCAATGACACTAGTGATATGTGGTCTGTGAAAAGAACACACATGCAATGACACTGTTGGATCCATATGTGGTTTGTGAGAAGGACACACATGCAATGACACTGGTAGGTCCATGTGTGGTTCATGGGAAGAACACACATGCAATGACACTGGTGATATGTGGTTCATGAGAAGAACATACATGCAATGACTCTAACTATGGTTAATGAAAAGAGCAGACATGCAATAACACTGGTGGATCCATGTGTGGTTAATGAGAAGAACACACATGCAATGACACTGGGTGTGATTCACGATTTGGTTTGTGAGAAGAACACACATGCAATGACTCTAGCTGTGATTCATGAGAAGAACACGCATGCAATGACACTGGAGTATCCTTATGTGGTTTGAGAGAAGAACACACATGCAAGGACTCTAGCCGTGGTTCATGGAAAGAACACACATCCAATGACTCTAGCTGTGGTTCATGAGAAGAACAGACATCCAATGACACTGGTGGATCCATGTGTGGTTTGTGAAAAGAAGAGACATGCAATGACTCTAACTATGGTTCATGAAAAGAGCAGACATGCAATGACACCGGTGGATCCATGTGTGGTCTGTGGGAGAAACACACACCCAATGATACTGCTTGATCC
Organism: Avena sativa; assembly: GCA_916181665.1. Lineage (NCBI taxonomy): Eukaryota > Viridiplantae > Streptophyta > Magnoliopsida > Poales > Poaceae > Avena > Avena sativa. The sequence goes on from OV702287.1 coordinate 581,175,712, forward strand.
ATATGTGGTTTGTGAGAAGAACACACATGCAATGACACTGGTGGATCCATGGGTGGTCTGTGGGAAGAACCCACATGCAATGACTCTAGATGTGGTTCATGAAAAGAGGAGACGTGCAATGACACCGGTGGATCCATGTGTGGTCTATGAGAGGAACACACATCCAATGACACCGGTGGATCCTTATGTGGTTTGTGAGAAGAACACACATGCAATGACACTGGTGATATGTGGTTTGTGAAAAGAACACACATGCAATGACACTGTTGGATCCATATGTGGTCTGTGAGAAGGACACACATGCAATGACACTGGTGGTCCGTGTGTGGTTCATGGGAAGAACACACATGCAATGACACTGGTGAGATGTGGTTCATCAGAAGAACAAACATGCAATGACTCTAACTTTGGTTAATGAAAAGAGGAGACATGCAATGACAATGGTGGATCCATGTGTGGTTAATGAGAAGAACACAGATCCAATGACACTGGGTGTGATTCATGATATGGTTTGTGATAAGAACACACATGCAATGACTCTAGCTGTAGTTCATGAGAAGAACACACATGCGATGACTCTAGATGTGGTTCATGAAAAGAGCAGACATGCGATGCCACCGGTGGATCCATGTGTGGTCTATGAGAGGAACACACATCCAATGACACTGGTGGATCCTTACGTGGTTTGTGAGAAGAACACGTATGCAATGACACTTGTGATATGTGGTCTGTGAAAAGAACACACATGCAATGACACTGTTGGATCCATATGTGGTTTGTGAGAAGGACACACATGCAATGGCACTGGTGGGTCCATGTGTGGTTCATGGGAAGAACACACATGCAATGACACAGGTGATATGTGGTTCATGAGAAGAACAGACATGCAATGACTCTAACTATGGTTAATGAAAAGAGCAGACATGCAATAACACTGGTGGATCCATGTGTGGTTAATGATAAGAACACACATGCAATGACACTTGGTGTGATTCACGATTTGGTTTGTGAGAGGAACACACATGCAATGACTCTAGCTGTGATTCATGAGAAGAACACGCATGCAATGACACTGGAGTATCCTTATGTGGTTTGTGAGAAGAACACACATGCAAGGACTCTAGCTGTGGTTCATGGAAAGAACACACATCCAATGACTCTAGCTGTGGTTCATGAGAAGAACAGACATCCAATGACACTGGTGGATCCATGTGTGGTTTGTGAAAAGAACAGACATGCAATGACTCTAACTATGGTTCATGAAAAGAGCATACATGCAATGACACCGGTGGATCCATGTGTGGTCTGTGGGAGGAACACACACGCAATGACACTGCTGGATCCATATGTGGTTTGTGAGAAGAACACACATGCAATGACACTGGTGGATCCATGGGTGGTCTGTGGGAAGAACACGCATGCAATGACTCTAGATGTGGTTCATGAAAGGAGGAGACGTGCAATGACACCGGTGGATCCATGTGTGGTCTATGAGAGGAACACACATCCAATGACACCGGTGGATCCTTATGTGGTTTGTGAGAAGAACACACATGCAATGACACTGGTGATATGTGGTTTCTGAAAAGAACACACATGCAATGACACTATTGGATCCATATGTGGTCTGTGAGAAGGACACACATGCAATGACACTGGTGGTCCATGTGTGGTTCATGGGAAGAACACACATGCAATGACACTGGTGAGATGTGGTTCATCAGAAGAACAGACATGCAATGACTCTAAGTTTGGTTAATGAAAAGAGCAGACATGCAATGACACTGGTGGATCCATGTGTTTATAATGAGAAGAACACACATGCAATGACACTGGGTGTGATTCATGATATGGTTTGTGAGAAGAACACACATGCAATGACTCTAGCTGTGGTTCATGAGAAGAACACACATGCGATGACTCTAGATGTGGTTCATGAAAAGAGCAGACATACGATGACACCAGTGGATCCATGTGTGGTCTATGACAGGAACACACATCCAATGACACTGGTGGATCCTTACGTGGTTTGTTTGAAGAACACACATGCAATGACACTGATGATATGAGGTCTGTGAAAAGAACACACATGCAATGACACTGTTGGGTCCATATGTGGTTTGTGAGAAGGACACACGTGCAATGACACTAGTGGGACCATGTGTGGTTCATGGGAAGAACACACATGCAATGACACTGGTGATATGTGGTTCATGAGAAGAACAGACATGCAATGACTCTAACTATGGTTAATGAAAAGAGCAGACATGCAATAACACTAGTGGATCCATGTGTGGTTAATGAGAAGAACACACATGCAATGACACTGGGTGTGATTCACGATTTGGTTTGTGAGAGGAACACACATGCAATGACTCTAGCTGTGATTTATGAGAAGAACATGCATGCAATGACACTGGAGTATCCTTATGTGGTTTGTGAGAAGAACACACATGCAAGGGCTCTTGTTGTGGTTCATGGAAAGAACACACATGCAATGACTCTAACTATGGTTCATGAAAAGAACAGACATGCAATGACACCGATGGATTCATGTGTGGTCTGTGGGAGGAACACACATCCAATGACACTGCTGGATCCATATGTGGTTTGTGAGAAGAACACACATGCAATGACACTGGTGGATCCATGGGTGGTCTGTGGGAAGAACACACATGCAATGACTCTAGATGTGGTTCATGAAAAGAGCAGACGTGCAATGACACCGGTGGATCCATGTGTGCTCTATGAGAGGAACACACATCCAATGACGTCGGTGGATCCTTACGTGGTTTGTGAGAAGAACACACATCCAATGACACTGGTGATATGTGGTCTATGAAAAGAACACACATGCAATGACACTGGTGGATTCATATGTGGTTTGTGAGAAGGACACACATGCAATGACACTGGTGGATCCATGTGTGGTCTGTGGGAAGAACACACATGCAATAACACTGGTGATATGTGGTTTGTGAAAAGAACAGACATGCAATGACTCTAACTGTGGTTAATGAAAAGAGAACACATGCAAGGACGCTGGTGGATCCATGTGTGGTTAATGAGAAGAACACACATGCAATGACACTGGGTGTGGTTCATGATGTGGTTTGTGAGAAGAACACACATGCAATGACTCTAGCTATGGTTCATGAGAAGAACACACATGCAATGACTCTAGATGTGGTTCATGAAAAGAACAGACATGCGATGACACCGGTGGATCCATGTGTGGTCTATGAGAGGAACACACATCGAATGACGCCGGTGGATCCTTACGTGGTTTGTGAGAAGAACACACATGCAATGACACTGGTGATATGTGGTCTGCGAAAAGAACACACATGCAATGACACTGTTGGATCCATATGTGGTATGTGAGAAGGACACACATGCAATGACACTGGTGGATCCATTTGTGGTTCATGGGAAGAACACACATGCAATGACACTGGTGATATGTGGTTCATGAGAATAACAGACATGCAATGACTATAACTATGGTTAATGAAAAGAGCAGACATGCAATGACACTGGTGGATCCATGTGTGGTTAATGAGAAGAACACACATGCAATGACACTAGGTGTGATTCACGATATGGTTTGTGAGAAGAACACACATGCAGTGACTCTAGCTATGGTTCATGTGAAGAACACACATGGGATGAATATAGATGTGGTTCATTAAAATAGCAGACTTGCGATGACACCGGTAGAACACACATCCAATGACACTGGTGGATCCTTACGTGGTTTGTGAGAAAACACACATGCAATGACACTAGTGATATGTGGTCTGTGAAAAGAACACACATGCCATGACACTGTTGGATCCATATGTGGTTTGTGAGAAGGACACACATGCAATGACACTGGTGGGTCCATGTGTGGTTCATGGGAAGAACACACATGCAATGACACTGGTGATATGTGGTTCATGAGAAGAACAAACATACAATGACTCTAACTGTGGTTAATGAAAAGAGTAGACATGCAATGACACTAGTGGATCCATGTGTGGTTGATGAGAAGAACACACATGCAATGACACAGGGTGTGATTCATGATATGGTTTGTGAGAAGAACACACATGCAATGACTCTAGCTGTGGTTCATGAGAAGAACACGCATGCAATTACAGTGGTGTATCCTTATGTGGTTTGTGAGAAGAACACACATGCAAGGACTCTAGCTGTGGTTCATGGAAAAAACACACATGCAAGGACTCTATCTATGGTTCATGAGAAGAACACACATCCAATGACAATGGTGGATCCATATGTGGTCTGTGAGAGGATCACACATGCAATGACTCTAACTGTGGTTCATGAAAAGAGCAGACATGCAATGACACCGGTGGATCCATGTGTGGTCTGTGGGAGGAACACACATGCAATGACACTGTTGGATCCATATGTGGTTTTTGAGAAGAACACACATGCAATGACACTGGTGGATCCATGTGTGGTCTGTGGGAAGAACACACATGCAATGACTCTATATGTGGTTCATGAAAAGAGAAGACGTGCAATGACACCATCGGATCCATGTGTGGTCTATGAGAGGAACACACATCCAGTGACACCAGTGGATCCATATGTGGTTTGTGAGAAGAAAACACATGCAATGACACTAGTAATATGTGGTCTGTGAAAAGAACACACATGCAATGACACTGGTGGTTCCATATGTGTTTTGTGAGAAGGACACACATGCAATGACACTGGTGGATCCATGTGTGGTCTGTGGGAAGAACACACATGCAATGACACTGGTGATATGTCGTTTGTGAAAAGAACAGACATGCAATGACTCTAATTGTGGTTAATGAAAAGAGCACACATGCAATGACACTGGTGGATCCATGCTTGGTTAATGAGAAGAACACACATGCAATGACACTGGGTGTGGTTCATGATGTGGTTTGTGAGAAGAACACACATGCAATCACTCTAGCTGTGGTTCATGAGAAGAACACACATGCAATGACTCTAGATGTGCTTCATGAAAAGAACAAACATGCGATGACACCGGTGGATCCATGTGTGGTCTATGAGAGGAACACACATCCAATGACGCGGGTGGATCCTTACGTGGTTTGTGAGAAGAGCACATTTGCAATGACACTGGTGTTATGTGGTATGTGAAAAGAACACACATGCAATGACACTATTGGATCCATATATGGTCTGTGAGAAGGACACACATGCAATGACACTAGTGGATCCATGTGTGGTTCATGGGAAGAACACACATGCAACCACACTGGTGATATGTGGTCCATGAGAAGAACAGACATGCAATGACTGTAACTATGGTTAATGAAAAGAGCAGACATGCAATGACACTGGTGGATCCATGTGTGGTTAATGAGAAGAACACACATGCAATGACACTGGGTGTGATTCATGATATGGGTTGTGAGAAGAACACACATGCAATGACTCTAGTTGTGGTTCATGAGAAGAACACACATGCAATGACTCTAGATGTGGTTCATGAAAAGAGCAAACATGCGATGACACCGGTAGAACACACATCCAATGACACTGGTGGATCCTTACGTGGTTTGTGAGAAAACACACATGCAATGACACTAGTGATATGTGGTCTGTGAAAAGTACACACATGCAATGACACTGTTGGATCCATATGTGGTTTGTGAGAAGGACACACATGCAATGACACTGGTGGTTCCATGTGTGGTTCATGGGAAGAACACACATGCAATGACACTGGTGATATGTGGTTCATGAGAAGAACAGACATACAATGACTCTAACTGTGGTTAATGAAAAGAGTAGACATGCAATGACACTAGTGGATCCATGTGTGCTTAATGAGAAGAACACACATGCAATGACACTGGGTGTGATTCATGATATTGTTTGTGAGAAGAACACACATGCAATGACTCTAGCTGTGGTTCATGAAAAGAGAAGACGTGCAATGACACCATCGGATCCGCGTGTGGTCTATGAGAGGAACACACATCCAATGACACTGGTGGATCCTTACGTGGTTTGTGAGAAGAACACACATGCAATGACACTGATGATATGTGGTCTGTGAAAAGAACACACATGCAATGACTCTAGATGTGGTTCATGAAAAGAGCAGACATGCGATGACACCGGTGGATCCATGTGTGGTCTATGAGAGGAACACACATCCAATGACACCGGTGGATCCTTAGGTGGTTTGTGAGAAGAACACACATGCAATGACACTGGTGATATGTGGCTTGTGAAAAGAACACTCATGCAATGACACTGTTGGATCCATATGTGGTCTGTGAGAAGGACACACATGCAATGACACTGGTGGATCCATGTGTGGTTAATGAGAAGAACACACATGCAATGACACTGGGTGTGATTCATGATATGGTTTGTGAGAAGAACACACATGAAATGACTCTAGCTGTGGTTCATGAGAAGAACACACATGCGATGACTCTAGATGTGGTTCATGGAAAGAGCAGACATGCGATGACACCGGTGGATCCATGTGTGGTCTATGAGAAGAACACACATCCAATGACACTGGTGGATCCTTACGTGGTTTGTGACAAGAACACGCATGCAATGACACTGGTGATATGTGGTCTGTGAAAAGAACACACATGCAATGACACTGTTGGATCCATATGTGGTTTGTGAGAAGGACACACATGCAATGACCCTGGTCGGTCCATGTGTGGTTCATGGGAACAACACACATGCAATGACACTGGTGATATGTGGTTCATGAGAAAAACAGACATGCAATGAATCTAACTATGGTTAATGAAAAGAGCAGACATGCAATAACACTGGTGGATCCATGTGTGGTTAATGAGAAGAACACACATGTAATGACAGTGGGTGTGATTCACGATTTGGTTTGTGAGAAGAACACACATGCAATGACTCTAGCTGTGATTCATGAGAAGAACACGCATGCAATGACACTGGAGTATCCTTATGTGGTTTGTGAGAAGAACACACATGCAAGGACTCTAGCTGTGGTTCATGGAAAGAACACACATCCAATGACTCTAGCTGTGGTTCTTGAGAAGAACAGACATCCAATGACACTGGTGGATCCATGTGTGGTTTGTGAAAAGAACAGACACGCAATGACTCTAACTATGGTTCATGAAAAGAGCAGACATGCAATGACACTGGTGGATCCATGTGTGGTCTGTGGGAGGAACACACACCCAATGACGCTGCTGGATCCATATGTGGTTTGTGAGAAGAACACACATGCAATGACACTGGTGGATCCATGGGCGGTCTGTGGGAAGAACACACATGCAATGACTCTAGATGTGGTTCATGAAAAGAGGAGACGTGCAATGACACCGGTGGATCCATGTGTGGTCTATGAGAGGAACACACATCCAATGACACCGGTGGATCCTTATGTGGTTTGTGAGAAGAACACACATGCAATGACACTGGTGATATGTCGTTTGTGAGAAGACCACACATGCAATGACACTGTTGGATCCATATGTGGTCTGTGAGAAGGACACACATGCAATGACACTGGTGGTCCATGTGTGGTTCATGGGAAGAACACACATGCAATGACACTGGTGAGATGTGGTTCATTAGAAGAACAGACATGCAATGACTCTAACTTTGGTTAATGAAAAGAGCAGACATGCAATGACACTGGTGGATCCATGTGTGGTTAATGAGAAGATCACACATGCAATGACACTGGGTGTGATTCATGATATGGTTTGTGAGAAGAATACACATGCAATGACTCGAGCTGTGGTTCATGAGAAGAACACACATGCGATGACTCTAGATGTGGTTCATGAAAAGAGCAGACATACGATGACACTAGTGGATCCATGTGTGGTCTATGAGAGGAACACACATCCAATGACACTGGTGGATCCTTACGTGGTTTGTGAGAAGAACACACATGCAATGACACTGATGATATGTGGTCTGTGAAAAGAACACACATGCAATGACTCTAGATGTGGTTCATGAAAAGAGCAGACATGCGATGACACCGGTGGATCCATGTGTGGTCTATGAGAGGAACACACATCCAATGACACCGGTGGATCCTTAGGTGGTTTGTGAGAAGAACACACATGCAATGACACTGGTGATATGTGGCTTGTGAAAAGAACACTCATGCAATGACACTGTTGGATCCATATGTGGTCTGTGAGAAGGACACACATGCAATGACACTGGTGGATCCATGTGTGGTTAATGATAAGAACACACATGCAATGACACTGGGTGTGATTCATGATATGGTTTGTGAGAAGAACACACATGAAATGACTCTAGCTGTGGTTCATGAGAAGAACACACATGCGATGACTCTAGATGTGGTTCATGGAAAGAGCAGACATGCGATGACACCGGTGGATCCATGTGTGGTCTATGAGAAGAACACACATCCAATGACACTGGTGGATCCTTACGTGGTTTGTGACAAGAACACGCATGCAATGACACTGGTGATATGTGGTCTGTGAAAAGAACACACATGCAATGACACTGTTGGATCCATATGTGGTTTGTGAGAAGGACACACATGCAATGACACTGGTGGGTCCATGTGTGGTTCATGGGAAGAACACACATGCAATGACACAGGTGATATGTGGTTCATGAGAAGAACAGACATGCAATGACTCTAACTATGGTTAATGAAAAGAGCAGACATGCAATAACACTGGTGGATCCATGTGTGGTTAATGATAAGAACACACATGCAATGACACTGGGTGTGATTCACGATTTGGTTTGTGAGAGGAACACACATGCAATGACTCTAGCTGTGATTCATGAGAAGAACACGCATGCAATGACACTGGAGTATCCTTATGTGGTTTGTGAGAAGAACACACATGCAAGGACTCTAGCTGTGGTTCATGGAAAGAACACACATCCAATGACTCTAGCTGTGGTTCGTGAGAAGAACAGACATCCAATGACACTGGTGGATCCATGTGTGGTTTGTGAAAAGAACAGACATGCAATGACTCTAACTATGGTTCATGAAAAGAGCATACATGCAATGACACCGGTGGATCCATGTGTGGTCTGTGGGAGGAACACACACGCAATGACACTGCTGGATCCATATGTGGTTTGTGAGAAGAACACACATGCAATGACACTGGTGGATCCATGGGTGGTCTGTGAGAGGAACACACATCCAATGACACCGGTGGATCCTTATGTGGTTTGTGAGAAGAACACACATGCAATGACACTGGTGATATGTGGTTTCTGAAAAGAACACACATGCAATGACACTATTGGACCCATATGTGGTCTGTGAGAAGGACACACATGCAATGACACTGGTGGTCCATGTGTGGTTCATGGGAAGAACACACATGCAATGACACTGGTGAGATGTGGTTCATCAGAAGAACAGACATGCAATGACTCTAAGTTTGGTTAATGAAAAGAGCAGACATGCAATGACACTTGTGGATCCATGTGTTTATAATGAGAAGAACACACATGCAATGACACTGGGTGTGATTCATGATATGGTTTGTGAGAAGAACACACATGCAATGACTCTAGCTGTGGTTCATGAGAAGAACACACATGCGATGACTCTAGATGTGGTTCATGAAAAGAGCAGACATACGATGACACCAGTGGATCCATGTGTGGTCTATGACAGGAACACACATCCAATGACACTGGTGGATCCTTACGTGGTTTGTTTGAAGAACACACATGCAATGACACTGATGATATGAGGTCTGTGAAAAGAACACACATGCAATGACACTGTTGGGTCCATATGTGGTTTGTGAGAAGGACACACGTGCAATGACACTAGTGGGACCATGTGTGGTTCATGGGAAGAACACACATGCAATGACACTGGTGATATGTGGTTCATGAGAAGAACAGACATGCAATGACTCTAACTATGGTTAATGAAAAGAGCAGACATGCAATAACACTAGTGGATCCATGTGTGGTTAATGAGAAGAACACACATGCAATGACACTGGGTGTGATTCACGATTTGGTTTGTGAGAGGAACACACATGCAATGACTCTAGCTGTGATTTATGAGAAGAACATGCATGCAATGACACTGGAGTATCCTTATGTGGTTTGTGAGAAGAACACACATGCAAGGGCTCTTGTTGTGGTTCATGGAAAGAACACACATGCAATGACTCTAACTATGGTTCATGAAAAGAACAGACATGCAATGACACCGATGGATTCATGTGTGGTCTGTGGGAGGAACACACATCCAATGACACTGCTGGATCCATATGTGGTTTGTGAGAAGAACACACATGCAATGACACTGGTGGATCCATGGGTGGTCTGTGGGAAGAACACACATGCAATGACTCTAGATGTGGTTCATGAAAAGAGCAGACGTGCAATGACACCGGTGGATCCATGTGTGCTCTATGAGAGGAACACACATCCAATGACGCCGGTGGATCCTTACGTGGTTTGTGAGAAGAACACACATCCAATGACACTGGTGATATGTGGTCTATGAAAAGAACACACATGCAATGACACTGGTGGATTCATATGTGGTTTGTGAGAAGGACACACATGAAATGACACTGGTGGATCCATGTGTGGTCTGTGGGAAGAACACACATGCAATAACACTGGTGATATGTGGTTTGTGAAAAGAACAGACATGCAATGACTCTAACTGTGGTTAATGAAAAGAGAACACATGCAAGGACGCTGGTGGATCCATGTGTGGTTAATGAGAAGAACACACATGCAATGACACTGGGTGTGTTTCATGATGTGGTTTGTGAGAAGAACACACATGCAATGACTCTAGCTATGGTTCATGAGAAGAACACACATGCAATGACTCTAGATGTGGTTCATGAAAAGAACAGACATGCGATGACACCGGTGGATCCATGTGTGGTCTATGAGAGGAACACACATCGAATGACGCCGGTGGATCCTTACGTGGTTTGTGAGAAGAACACACATGCAATGACACTGGTGATATGTGGTCTGCGAAAAGAACACACATGCAATGACACTGTTGGATCCATATGTGGTATGTGAGAAGGACACACATGCAATGACACTGGTGGATCCATTTGTGGTTCATGGGAAGAACACACATGCAATGACACTGGTGATATGTGGTTCATGAGAATAACAGACATGCAATGACTATAACTATGGTTAATGAAAATAGCAGACATGCAATGACACTGGTGGATCCATGTGTGGTTAATGAGAAGAACACACATGCAATGACACTAGGTGTGATTCACGATATGGTTTGTGAGAAGAACACACATGTAGTGACTCTAGCTGTGGTTCATGAGAAGAACACACATGGGATGAATATAGATGTGGTTCATTAAAATAACAGACATGCGATGACACCGGTAGAACACACATCCAATGACACTGGTGGATCCTTACGTGGTTTGTGAGAAAACACACATGCAATGACACTAGTGATATGTGGTCTGTGAAAAGAACACACATGCCATGACACTGTTGGATCCATATGTGGTTTGTGAGAAGGACACACATGCAATGACACTGGTGGGTCCATGTGTGGTTCATGGGAAGAACACACATGCAATGACACTGGTGATATGTGGTTCATGAGAAGAACAAACATACAATGACTCTAACTGTGGTTAATGAAAAGAGTAGACATGCAATGACACTAGTGGATCCATGTGTGGTTGATGAGAAGAACACACATGCAATGACACATGGTGTGATTCATGATATGGTTTGTGAGAAGAACACACATGCAATGACTCTAGCTGTGGTTCATGAGAAGAACACGCATGCAATTACAGTGGTGTATCCTTATGTGGTTTGTGAGAAGAACACACATGCAAGGACTCTAGCTGTGGTTCATGGAAAAAACACACATGCAAGGACTCTATCTATGGTTCATGAGAAGAACACACATCCAATGACAATGGTGGATCCATATGTGGTCTGTGAGAGGATCACACATGCAATGACTCTAACTGTGGTTCATGAAAAGAGCAGACATGCAATGACACCGGTGGATCCATGTGTGGTCTGTGGGAGGAACACACATCCAATGACACTGTTGGATCCATATGTGGTTTTTGAGAAGAACACACATGCAATGACACTGGTGGATCCATGTGTGGTCTGTGGGAAGAACACACATGCAATGACTCTATATGTGGTTCATGAAAAGAGAAGACGTGCAATGACACCATCGGATCCATGTGTGGTCTATGAGAGGAACACACATCCAGTGACACCGGTGGATCCATATGTGGTTTGTGAGAAGAAAACACATGCAATGACACTAGTAATATGTGGTCTGTGAAAAGAACACACATGCAATGACACTGGTGGTTCCATATGTGTTTTGTGAGAAGGACACACATGCAATGACACTGGTGGATCCATGTGTGGTCTGTGGGAAGAACACACATGCAATGACACTGGTGATATGTCGTTTGTGAAAAGAACAGACATGCAATGACTCTAAATGTGGTTAATGAAAAGAGCACACATGCAATGACACTGGTGGATCCATGCTTGGTTAATGAGAAGAACACACATGCAATGACACTGGGTGTGGTTCATGATGTGGTTTGTGAGAAGAACACACATGCAATGACTCTAGCTGTGGTTCATGAGAAGAACACACATGCAATGACTCTAGATGTGCTTCATGAAAAGAACAAACATGCGATGACACCGGTGGATCCATGTGTGGTCTATGAGAGGAACACACATCCAATGACGCGGGTGGATCCTTACGTGGTTTGTGAGAAGAGCACATTTGCAATGACACTGGTGTTATGTGGTCTGTGAAAAGAACACACATGCAATGACACTATTGGATCCATATATGGTCTGTGAGAAGGACACACATGCAATGACACTGGTGGATCCATGTGTGGTTCATGGGAAGAACACACATGCAACCACACTGGTGATATGTGGTCCATGAGAAGAACAGACATGCAATGACTGTAACTATGGTTAATGAAAAGAGCAGACATGCAATGACACTGGTGGATCCATGTGTGGTTAATGAGAAGAACACACATGCAATGACACTGGGTGTGATTCATGATATGGGTTGTGAGAAGAACACACATGCAATGACTCTAGTTGTGGTTCATGAGAAGAACACACATGCAATGACTCTAGATGTGGTTCATGAAAAGAGCAAACATGCGATGACACCGGTAGAACACACATCCAATGACACTGGTGGATCCTTACGTGGTTTGTGAGAAAACACACATCTAATGACACTAGTGATATGTGGTCTGTGAAAAGTACACACATGCAATGACACTGTTGGATCCATATGTGGTCTGTGAGAAGGACACACATGCAATGACACTGGTGGTTCCATGTGTGGTTCATGGGAAGAACACACATGCAATGACACTGGTGATATGTGGTTCATGAGAAGAACAGACATACAATGACTCTAACTGTGGTTAATGAAAAGAGTAGACATGCAATGACACTAGTGGATCCATGTGTGCTTAATGAGAAGAACACACATGCAATGACACTGGGTGTGATTCATGATATTGTTTGTGAGAAGAACACACATGCAATGACTCTAGCTGTGGTTCATGAAAAGAGAAGACGTGCAATGACACCATCGGATCCGCGTGTGGTCTATGAGAGGAACACACATCCAATGACACCAGTGGATCCATATGTGGTTTGTGAGAAGAACACACATGCAATGACACTAGTGATATGTGGTCTGTGAAAAGAACACACATGAAATGACACTGGTGGTTCCATATGTGGTTTGTGAGAAGGACACACATGCAATGACACTGGTGGATCCATGTGTGGTCTGTGGGAAGAACACACATGCAATGACACTGGTGATATGTCGTTTGTGAAAAGAACAGACATGAAATGACTCTAATTGTGGTTAATGAAAAGAGCACACATGCAATGACACTGGTGGATCCATGCTTGGTTAATGAGAAGAACACACATGCAATGACACTGGGTGTGGTTCATGATGTGGTTTGTGCGAAGAACACACATGCAATGACTCTAGCTATGGTTTATGAGAAGAACACACATGCAATGACTCTATATTGGCTTCATGAACAAAACAGACATGCGATGACACCGGTGGATCCATGTGTGGTCTATGAGAGGAACACACATCCAATGACGTGGGTGGATCCTTACGTGGTTTGTGAGAAGAGCACATTTGCAATGATACTGGTGATATGTGGTCTGTGAAAAGAACACACATGCAATGACACTATTGGATCCATATGTGGTCTGTGAGAAGGACACACATGCAATGACACTAGTGGATCCATGTGTGGTTAATGGGAAGAACACACATGCAATGACACTGGTGATATGTGGTCCATGAGAAGAACAGACATGCAATGACTGTAACTATGGTTAATGAAAAGAGGAGACATGCAATGACACTGGTGGATCCATGTGTGGTTAATGAGAAGAACACACATGCAATGACACTGGGTGTGATTCATGATATGGTTTTTGAGAAGAACACACATGCAATGACTCTAGCTGTGGTTCATGAGAAGAACACACATGCAATGACTCTAGATGTGGTTCATGAAAAGAGCAGACATGCGATGACATCGGTGGATCCATGTGTGGTCTATGAGAGGAACACACATCCAATGACACTGGAGGATCCTTACGTGGTTTGTGAGAAAACACACATGCAATGACACTGGTGATATGTGGTCTGTGAAAAGAACACACATGCAATGACACTGTTGGATCCATATGTGGTTTATGAGAAGGACACACATGCAATGACACTAGTGGGTCCATGTGTGGTTCATGGGAAGAACACACATCCAATGACACTGGTGATATGTGGTTCATGAGAAGAACAGACATGCAATGACTCTAACTATGGTTAATGAAAAGAGCAGACATGCAATGACACTAGTGGATCCATGTGTGGTTAATGAGAAGAACACACATGCAATGACACTAGGTGTGATTCATGATATGGTTTGTGAGAAGAACACACATGCAATGACTCTAGTTGTGGTTCATGAGAAGAACACGCATGCAATTACACTCGTGTATCCTTATGTGGTTTGTGAGAAGAACACACATGCAAGGAATCTAGCTGTGGTTCATGGAAAAAACACACATCCAATGACTCTAGGCTGTGGTTCATGAGAAGAACACAAATCCAATGACACTGGTGGATCCATGCGTGGTCTGTGAGAGGATCACACATGCAATGACTCTAACTGTGGTTCATGAAAAGAGCAGACATGCAATGACACCGGTGGATCCATGTGTGGTCTGTGGGAGGAACACACATCCAATGACACTGTTGGATCCATAGGTGGTTTGTGAGAAGAACACACATGCAATGAAACTAGTGGATCCATGTGTGGTCTGTGGGAGGAACACACATGCAATGACTCTGGATGTGGTTCATGAAAAGAGAAGACGTGCAATGACACCATCGGATCCATGTGTGGTCTATCAGAGGAACACACATCCAATGACACCAGTGGATCCATATGTGGTTTGTGAGAAGAACACACATGCAATGACACTGGTGATATGTCGTTTGTGAAAAGAACAGACATGCAATGACTCTAACTGTGGTTAATGAAAAGAGCACACATGCAATGACACTGGTGGATCCATGCGTGGTTAATGAGAAGACCACACATGCAATGACACTAGGTGTGGTTCATGATGTGGTTTGTGAGAAGAACACACATGCAATGACTCTAGCTGTGGTTCATGAGAAGAACACACATGCAATGACTCTCGATGTGCTTCATGAAAAGAACAGACATGCGATGACACCGGTGGATCCATGTGTGGTCTATGAGAGGAACACACATCCAATGACGCCGGTGGATCCTTATGTGGTTTGTGAGAAGAGCACATTTGCAATGACACTGGTGATATGTGGTATGTGAAAAAAAAACACATGCAATGACACTGTTGGATCCATATGTGGTCTGTGAGAAGGACACACATGCAATGACACTAGTGGATCCATGTGTGGTTCATGGGAAGAACACACATGCAATGACACTTGTGATATGTGGTTCATGAGAAGAACAGACATGCAATGACTCTAAGTGTGGTTAATGAAAAGAGCAGACATGCAATGACACTGGTGGATCCATGTGTGGTTAATGAGAAGAACACACATGCAATGACTCTAGTTGTGGTTCATGAGAAGAACACATCTCCAATGACTCTAGATGTGGTTCATGAAAAGTTTAGACATGCGATGACACCGGTGGATCCATGTGTGGTCTATGAGAGGATCACACATCCAATGACACAGGTGTATCCTTACGTGTTTTGTGAGAAGAACACACATGCAATGTCACTGGTGATATATGGTCTGTGAAAAGAATACACATGCAATGACACTGTTGGATCCATATGTGGTTTGTGAGAAGGACACACATGCAATGACACTGGGGGGTCCATGTGTGCTTCATGGGAAGAACACACATGCAATGACACTGGTGATATGTGGTTCATGAGAAGAACACACATGCAATGACTCTAACTATGGTTAATGAAAAGAGAAGACATGCAATGACACTAGTGGATCCATGTGTGGTTAATGAGAGGAACACACATGCAATGACACTGGGTGTGATTCATGATATGGTTTGTGAGAAGAACACACGCGCAATGACTCTAGCTGTGGTTCATGAAAAGAGAAGACGTGCAATGACACCATCGGATCCACGTGTGGTCTATGAGAGGAACACACATCCAATGATACCAGTGGATCCATATGTGGTTTGTGAGAAGAACACGCATGCAATGACACTAGTGATATGTGGTCTGTGAAAAGAACACACATGAAATGACACTGGTGGTTCCATATGTGGTTTGTGAGAAGGACACACATGCAATGACACTGGTGGATCCATGTGTGGTCTGTGGGAAGAACACACATGCAATGACACTGGTGATATGTCGTTTGTGAAAAGAACATACATGAAATGACTATAATTGTGGTTAATGAAAAGAGCACACATGCAATGACACTGGTGGATCCATGCTTGGTTAATGAGAAGAACACACATGCAATGACACTGGGTGTGGTTCATGATGTGGTTTGTGAGAAGAACACACATGCAATGACTCTAGCTATGGTTCATGAGAAGAACACACATGCAATGACTCTATATGTGCTTCATGAACAGAACAAACATGCGATGACACCGGTGGATCCATGTGTGGTCTATGAGAGGAACACACATCCAATGACGTGGGTGGATCCTTACGTGGTTTGTGAGAAGAGCACATTTGCAATGATACTGGTGATATGTGGTCTGTGAAAAGAACACACATGCAATGACACTATTGGATCCGTATGTGGTCTGTGAGAAGGACACACATGCAATGACACTAGTGGATCCATGTGTGGTTCATGGGAATAACACACATGCCATGACACTAGTGATATGTGGTTCATGAGAAGAACAGACATGCAATGACTCTAAGTGTGGTTAATGAAAAGAGCAGACATGCAATGACACTGGTGGATCCATGTGTGGTTAATGAGAAGAACACACATGCAATAACACTGGGTGTGATTCATGATATGGTTAGTGAGAAGAACACACATGCAATGACTCTAGTTGTGGTTCATGAGAAGAACACATCTCCAATGACTCTAGATGTGGTTCATCAAAAGTGTAGACATGCGATGACACCGGTGGATCCATGTGTGGTCTATGAGAGGAACACACATCCAATGACACCGGTGGATCCTTACGTGTTTTGTGAGAAGAACACACATGCAATGACACTGGTGATATGTGGTATGTGAAAAGAACACACATGCGATGACACTGTTGGATCCATATGTGGTTTGTGAGAAGGACACACATGCAATGACACTAGGGGGTCCATGTGTGCTTCATGGGAAGAACACACATGCAATGACACTGGTGATATGTGGTTCATGAGAAGAACAGACATGCAATGACTCTAACTGTGGTTAATGAAAAGAGAAGACATGCAATGACACTAGTGGATCCATGTGTGGTTAATGAGAGGAACACACATGCAATGACACTGGGTGTGATTCATGATATGGTTTGTGAGAAGAACACACATGCAATGACTCTAGCTGTGGTTCATGAAAAGAGAAGACGTGCAATGACACCATCGGATCCGCGTGTGGTCTATGAGAGGAACACACATCTAATGACACCAGTGGATCCATAGGTGGTTTGTGAGAAGAACACACATGCAATGACACTAGTGATATGTGGTCTGTGAAAAGAACACACATGAAATGACACTGTTGGATCCATATGTGGTTTGTGAGAAGGACACACATGCAATGACACTAGTGGGTCCATGTGTGGTTCATGGGAAGAACACACATGCAATGACACTGGTGATATGTGGTTCATGATAAGAACAAACATACAATGACTCTAACTGTGGTTAATGAAATGAGTAGACATGCAATGACACTAGTGGATCCATGTGTGGTTGATGAGAAGAACACACATGCAATGACACAGGGTGTGATTCATGATATGGTTTGTGAGAAGAACACACATGCAATGACTCTAGCTGTGGTTCATGAGAAGAACACGCATGCAATTACAGTGGTGTATCCTTATGTGGTTTGTGAGAAGAACACACATGCAAGGACTCTAGCTGTGGTTCATGGAAAAAACACACATGCAAGGACTCTATCTATGGTTCATGAGAAGAACACACATCCGATGACAATGGTGGATCCATATGTGGTCTGTGAGAGGATCACACATGCAATGACTCTAACTGTGGTTCATGAAAAGAGCAGACATGCAATGACACCGGTGGATCCATGTGTGGTCTGTGGGAGGAACACACATCCAATGACACTGTTGGATCCATATGTGGTTTGTGAGAAGAACACACATGCAATGACACTGGTGGATCCATGTGTGGTCTGTGGGAAGAACACACATGCAATGACTCTATATGTGGTTCATGAAAAGAGAAGACGTGCAATGACACCATCGGATCCATGTGTGGTCTATGAGAGGAACACACATCCAGTGACACCAGTGGATCCATATGTGGTTTGTGAGAAGAAAACACATGCAATGACACTAGTAATATGTGGTCTGTGAAAAGAACACACATGCAATGACACTGGTGGTTCCATATGTGTTTTGTGAGAAGGACACACATGCAATGACACTGGTGGATCCATGTGTGGTCTGTGGGAAGAACACACATGCAATGACACTGGTGATATGTCGTTTGTGAAAAGAACAGACATGCAATGACTCTAATTGTGGTTAATGAAAAGAGCACACATGCAATGACACTGGTGGATCCATGCTTGGTTAATGAGAAGAACACACATGCAATGACACTGGGTGTGGTTCATGATGTGGTTTCTGAGAAGAACACACATGCAATGACTCTAGCTGTGGTTCATGAGAAGAACACACATGCAATGACTCTAGATGTGCTTCATGAAAAGAACAAACATGCGATGACACCGGTGGATCCATGTGTGGTCTATGAGAGGAACACACATCCAATGACGCGGGTGGATCCTTACGTGGTTTGTGAGAAGAGCACATTTGCAATGACACTGGTGTTATGTGGTCTGTGAAAAGAACACACATGCAATGACACTATTGGATCCATATATGGTCTGTGAGAAGGACACACATGCAATGACACTAGTGGATCCATGTGTGGTTCATGGGAAGAACACACATGCAATCACACTGGTGATATGTGGTCCATGAGAAGAACAGACATGCAATGACTGTAACTATGGTTAATGAAAAGAGCAGACATGCAATGACACTGGTGGATCCATGTGTGGTTAATGAGAAGAACACACATGCAATGACACTGGGTGTGATTCATGATATGGGTTGTGAGAAGAACACACATGCAATGACTCTAGTTGTGGTTCATGAGAAGAACACACATGCAATGACTCTAGATGTGGTTCATGAAAAGAGCAAACATGCGATGACACCGGTAGAACACACATCCAATGACACTGGTGGATCCTTACGTGGTTTGTGAGAAAACACACATGCAATGACACTAGTGATATGTGGTCTGTGAAAAGTACACACATGCAATGACACTGTTGGATCCATATGTGGTTTGTGAGAAGGACACACATGCAATGACACTGGTGGGTCCATGTGTGGTTCATGGGAAGAACACACATGCAATGACACTGGTGATATGTCGTTCATGAGAAGAACAGACATCCAATGACACTAGGTGTGATTCATGACATGGTTTGTGAGAAGAACACACATGCAATGACTCTAGCTGTGGTTCATGAGAAGAACACACATGCAATGACTCTAGATGTGGTTCATGAAAAGAGCAAACATGCGATGACACCGGTAGAACACACATCCAATGACACTGGTGGATCCTTACGTGGTTTGTGAGAAAACACACATGCAATGACACTAGTGATATGTGGTCTGTGAAAAGAACACACATGCAATGACACTGTTGGATCCATATGTGGTTTGTGAGAAGGACACACATGCAATGACACTGGTGGGTCCATGTGTGGTTCATGGGAAGAACACACATGCAATGACACTGGTGATATGTGGTTCATGAGAAGAACAAACATACAATGACTCTAACTGTGGTTAATGAAAAGAGTAGACATGCAATGACACTAGTGGATCCATGTGTGGTTGATGAGAAGACCACACATGCAATGACACAGGGTGTGATTCATGATATGGTTTGTGAGAAGAACACACATGCAATGACTCTAGCTGTGGTTCATGAGAAGAACACGCATGCAATTATAGTGGTGTATCCTTATGTGGTTTGTGAGAAGAACACACATGCAAGGACTCTAACTGTGGTTCATGGAAAAAACACACATGCAAGGACTCTATCTATGGTTCATGAGAAGAACACACATCCAATGACAATGGTGGATCCATATGTGGTCTGTGAGAGGATCACACATGCAATGACTCTAACTGTGGTTCATGAAAAGAGCAGACATGCAATGACACCGGTGGATCCATGTGTGGTCTGTGGGAGGAACACACATCCAATGACACTGTTGGATCCATATGTGGTTTGTGAGAAGAACACACATGCAATGACACTGGTGGATCCATGTGTGGTCTGTGGGAAGAACACACATGCAATGACTCTATATGTGGTTCATGAAAAGAGAAGACGTGCAATGACACCATCGGATCCATGTGTGGTCTATGAGAGGAACACACATCCAGTGACACCAGTGGATCCATATGTGGTTTGTGAGAAGTACACACATGCAATGACACTAGTGGATCCATGTGTGGTTCATGGGAAGAACACACATGCAATGACACTGGTGATATGTGGTCCATGAGAAGAACAGACATGCAATGACTGTAACTATGGTTAATGAAAAGAGGAGACATGCAATGACACTGGTGGATCCATGTGTGGTTAATGAGAAGAACACACATGCAATGACACTGGGTGTGATTCATGATATGGTTTTTGAGAAGAACACACATGCAATGACTCTAGCTGTGGTTCATGAGAAGAACACACATGCAATGACTCTAGATGTGGTTCATGAAAAGAGCAGACATGCGATGACATCGGTGGATCCATGTGTGGTCTATGAGAGGAACACACATCCAATGACACTGGAGGATCCTTACGTGGTTTGTGAGAAAACACACATGCAATGACACTGGTGATATGTGGTCTGTGAAAAGAACACACATGCAATGACACTGTTGGATCCATATGTGGTTTGTGAGAAGGACACACATGCAATGACACTAGTGGGTCCATGTGTGGTTCATGGGAAGAACACACATCCAATGACACTGGTGATATGTGGTTCATGAGAAGAACAGACATGCAATGACTCTAACTATGGTTAATGAAAAGAGCAGACATGCAATGACACTAGTGGATCCATGTGTGGTTAATGAGAAGAACACACATGCAATGACACTAGGTGTGATTCATGATATGGTTTGTGAGAAGAACACACATGCAATGACTCTAGTTGTGGTTCATGAGAAGAACACGCATGCAATTACACTGGTGTATCCTTATGTGGTTTGTGAGAAGAACACACATGCAAGGACTCTAGCTGTGGTTCATGGAAAAAACACACATCCAATGACTCTAGGCTGTGGTTCATGAGAAGAACACACATCCAATGACACTGGTGGATCCATGCGTGGTCTGTGAGAGGATCACACATGCAATGACTCTAACTGTGGTTCATGAAAAGAGCAGACATGCAATGACACCGGTGGATCCATGTGTGGTCTGTGGGAGGAACACACATCCAATGACACTGTTGGATCCATATGTGGTTTGTGAGAAGAACACACATGCAATGAAACTAGTGGATCCATGTGTGGTCTGTGGGAGGAACACACATGCAATGACTCTGGATGTGGCTCATGAAAAGAGAAGACGTGCAATGACACCATCGGATCCATGTGTGGTCTATCAGAGGAACACACATCCAATGACACCAGTGGATCCATATGTGGTTTGTGAGAAGAACACACATGCAATGACACTGGTGATATGTCGTTTGTGAAAAGAACAGACATGCAATGACTCTAACTGTGGTTAATGAAAAGAGCACACATGCAATGACACTGGTGGATCCATGCGTGGTTAATGAGAAGACCACACATGCAATGACACTAGGTGTGGTTCATGATGTGGTTTGTGAGAAGAACACACATGCAATGACTCTAGCTGTGGTTCATGAGAAGAACACACATGCAATGACTCTCGATGTGCTTCATGAAAAGAACAGACATGCGATGACACCGGTGGATCCATGTGTGGTCTATGAGAGGAACACACATCCAATGACGCCGGTGGATCCTTATGTGGTTTGTGAGAAGAGCATATTTGCAATGACACTGGTGATATGTGGTATGTGAAAAAAAAACACATGCAATGACACTGTTGGATCCATATGTGGTCTGTGAGAAGGACACACATGCAATGACACTAGTGGATCCATGTGTGGTTCATGGGAAGAACACACATGCAATGACACTAGTGATATGTGGTTCATGAGAAGAACAGACATGCAATGACTCTAAGTGTGGTTAATGAAAAGAGCAGACATGCAATGATACTGGTGGATCCATGTGTGGTTAATGAGAAGAACACACATGAAATAACACTGGGTGTGATTCATGATATGGTTAGTGAGAAGAACACACATGCAATGACTCTAGTTGTGGTTCATGAGAAGAACACATCTCCAATGACTCTAGATGTGGTTCATGAAAAGTGTAGACATGCGATGACACCGGTGGATCCATGTGTGGTCTATGAGAGGAACACACATCCAATGACACAGGTGTATCCTTACGTGTTTTGTGAGAAGAACACACATGCAATGACACTGGTGATATGTGGTCTCTGAAAAGAACACACATGCAATGACACTGTTGGATCCATATGTGGTTTGTGAGAAGGACACACATGCAATGACACTGGGGGGTCCATGTGTGCTTCATGGGAAGAACACACATGCAATGACACTGGTGATATGTGGTTCATGAGAAGAACACACATGCAATGACTCTAACTATGGTTAATGAAAAGAGAAGACATGCAATGACACTAGTGGATCCATGTGTGGTTAATGAGAGGAACACACATGCAATGACACTGGGTGTGATTCATGATATGGTTTGTGAGAAGAACACACGCGCAATGACTCTAGCTGTGGTTCATGAAAAGAGAAGACGTGCAATGACACCATCGGATCCACGTGTGGTCTATGAGAGGAACACACATCCAATGATACCAGTGGATCCATATGTGGTTTGTGAGAAGAACACGCATGCAATGACACTAGTGATATGTGGTCTGTGAAAAGAACACACATGAAATGACACTGGTGGTTCCATATATGGTTTGTGAGAAGGACACACATGCAATGACACTGGTGGATCCATGTGTGGTCTGTGGGAAGAACACACATGCAATGACACTAGTGATATGTCGTTTGTGAAAAGAACATACATGAAATGACTCTAATTGTGGTTAATGAAAAGAGCACACATGCAATGACACTGGTGGATCCATGCTTGGTTAATGAGAAGAACACACATGCAATGACACTGGGTGTGGTTCATGATGTGGTTTGTGAGAAGAACACACATGCAATGACTCTAGCTATGGTTCATGAGAAGAACACACATGCAATGACTCTATATGTGCTTCATGAACAGAACAAACATGCGATGACACCGGTGGATCCATGTGTGGTCTATGAGAGGAACACACATCCAATGACGTGGGTGGATCCTTACGTGGTTTGTGAGAAGAGCACATTTGCAATGATACTGGTGATATGTGGTCTGTGAAAAGAACATACATGCAATGACACTATTGGATCCATATGTGGTCTGTGAGAAGGACACACATGCAATGACACTAGTGGATCCATGTGTGGTTCATGGGAAGAACACACATGCAATGACACTGGTGATATGTGGTCCATGAGAAGAACAGACATGCAATGACTGTAACTATGGTTAATGAAAAGAGGAGACATGCAATGACACTAGTGGATCCATGTGTGGTTAATGAGAAGAACACACATGCAATGACACTGGGTGTGATTCATGATATGGTTTTTGAGAAGAACACACATGCAATGACTCTAGCTGTGGTTCATGAGAAGAACACACATGCAATGACTCTAGATGTGGTTCATGAAAAGAGCAGACATGCGAGGACATCGGTGGATCCATGTGTGGTCTATGAGAGGAACACACATCCAATGACACTTGAGGATCCTTACGTGGTTTGTGAGAAGAACACACATGCAATGACACTGGTGATATGTGGTCTATGAAAAGAACACACATGCAATGACACTGTTGGATCCATATGTGGTCTGTGAGAAGGACACACGTGCAATGACACTAGTGGATCCATGTGTGGTTCATGGGAAGAACACACATGCAATGACATTGGTGATATGTGGTCCATGAGAAGAACAAACATGCAATGACTGTAACTATGGTTACTGAAAAGAGCTGACATGCAATGACACTGGTGGATCCATGTGTGGTTAATGAGAAGAACACACATGCAATGACACTGGGTGTGATTCATGATATGGTTTGTGAGAAGAACACACATGCAATGACTCTAGATGTGGTTCATGAGAAGAACACACATGCAATGACTCTAGATGTGGTTCATGAAAAGAGCAAACATGCGATGACACCGGTAGAAGACACATCCAATGACACTGGTGGATCCTTACTTGGTTTGTGAGAAAACACACATGCAATGACACTAGTGATATGTGGTCTGTGAAAAGAACACACATGCAATGACACTGTTGGATCCATATGTGGTTTGTGAGAAGGACACACATGCAATGACACTGGTGGGTCCATGTGTGGTTCATGGGAAGAACACACATGCAATGACACTGGTGATATGTGGTTCATGAGAAGAACAGACATACAATGACTCTAACTGTGGTTTATGAAAAGAGTAGACATGCAATGACACTAGTGGATCCATGTGTGGTTAATGAGAAGAACACACATGCAATGACACAGGGTGTGATTCATGATATGGTTTGTGAGAAGAACACACATGCAATGACTCTAGCTGTGGTTCATGAGAAGAACACGCATGCAATTACACTGGTGTATCCTTATGTGGTTTGTGAGAAGAACACACATGCAAGGACTCTAGCTGTGGTTCATGGAAAAAACACACATGCAAGGACTCTATCTATGGTTCATGAGAAGAACACACATCCAATGACACTGGTGGATCCATATGTGGTCTGTGAGAGGATCACACATGCAATGACTCTCACTGTGGTTCATGAAAAGAGCAGACATGCAATGACACCGGTGGATCCATGTGTGGTCTGTGGGAGGAACACACATCCAATGACACTGTTGGATCCATATGTGATTTGTGAGAAGAACACACATGCAATGACACTGGTGGATCCATGTGTGGTCTGTGGGAAGAACATACATGCAATGACTCTATATGTGGTTCATGAAAAGAGAAGACGTGCAATGACACCATCGGATCCGTGTGTGGTCTATGAGAGGAACACATATCCAGTGACACCAGTGGATCCATATGTGGTTTGTGAGAAGAACACACATGCAATGACACTAGTAATATGTGGTCTGTGAAAAGAACACACATGCAATGACACTGGTGGTTCCATATGTGGTTTGTGAGAAGGACACACATGCAATGACACTAGTGGATCCATGTGTGGTCTGTGGGAAGAACACACATGCAATGACACTGGTGATATGTCGTTTGTGAAAAGAACAGACATGCAATGACTCTAATTGTGGTTAATGAAAAGAGCACACATGCAATGACACTGGTGGATCCATGCTTGGTTAATGAGAAGAACACACATGCAATGACACTGGGTGTGGTTCATGATGTGGTTTGTGAGAAGAACACACATGCAATGACTCTAGCTGTGGTTCATGAGAAGAACACACATGCAACGACTCTAGATGTGCTTCATGAAAAGAACAAACATGCGATGACACCGGTGGATCCATGTGTGGTCTATGAGAGGAACACACATCCAATGACGCGGGTGGATCCTTACGTGGTTTGTGAGAAGAGCACATTTGCAATGACACTGGTGTTATGTGGTCTGTGAACAGAACACATATGCAATGACACTATTGGATCCATATGTGGTCTGTGAGAAGGACACACATGCAATGACACTAGTGGATCCATGTGTGGTTCATGGGAAGAACACACATGCAATCACACTGGTGATATGTGGTCCATGAGAAGAACAGACATGCAATGACTGTAACTATGGTTAATGAAAAGAGCAGACATGCAATGACACTGGTGGATCCATGTGTGGTTAATGAGAAGAACACACATGCAATTACAGTGGGTGTGATTCATGATATTATTTGTGAGAAGAACACACATGCAATGACTCTAGCTGTGGTTCATGAGAAGAACACACATGCAATGACTCTAGATGTGGTTCATGAAAAGAGCAAACATGCGATGACACCGGTAGAAGACACATCCAATGACACTGGTGGATCCTTACTTGGTTTGTGAGAAAACACACATGCAATGACACTAGTGATATGTGGTCTGTGAAAAGAACACACATGCAATGACACTGTTGGATCCATATGTGGTTTGTGAGAAGGAAACACATGCAATGACACTGGTGGGTCCATGTGTGGTTCATGGGAAGAACACACATGCAATGACACTGGTGATATGTGGTTCATGAGAAGAACAGACATACAATGACTCTAACTGTGGTTAATGAAAAGAGAAGACATGCAATGACACTAGTGGATCCATGTGTGCTTAATGAGAAGAACACACATGCAATGACACTGGGTGTTATTCATGATATGGTTTGTGAGAAGAACACACATGCAATGACTCTAGCTGTGGTTCATGAAAAGAGAAGACGTGCAATGACACCATCGGATCCACGTGTGGTCTATGAGAGGAACACACATCCAATGATACCAGTGGATCCATATGTGGTTTGTGAGAAGAACACACATGCAATGACACTAGTGATATGTGGTCTGTGAAAAGAACACACATGAAATGACACTGGTGGTTCCATATGTGGTTTGTGAGAAGGACACACATGCAATGACACTGGTGGATCCATGTGTGGTCTGTGGGAAGAACACACATGCAATGACACTGGTGATATGTCGTTTGTGAAAAGAACAGACATGAAATGACTCTAATTGTGGTTAATGAAAAGAGCACACATGCAATGACACTGGTGGATCCATGCTTGGTTAATGAGAAGAACACACATGCAATGACACTGGGTGTGGTTCATGATGTGGTTTGTGAGAAGAACACACATGCAATGACTCTAGCTATGGTTCATGAGAAGAACACACATGCAATGACTCTATATGTGCTTCATGAACAGAACAAACATGCGATGACACCGGTGGATCCATGTGTGGTCTATGAGAGCAACACACATCCAATGACGTGGGTGGATCCTTACGTGGTTTGTGAGAAGAGCACATTTGCAATGATACTGGTGATATGTGGTCTGTGAAAAGAACACACATGCAATGACACTATTGGATCCATATGTGGTCTGTGAGAAGGACACACATGCAATGACACTAGTGGATCCATGTGTGGTTCATGGGAAGAACACACATGCAATGACACTGGTGATATGTGGTCCATGAGAAGAACAGACATGCAATGACTGTAACTATGGTTAATGAAAAGAGGAGACATGCAATGACACTGGTGGATCCATGTGTGGTTAATGAGAAGAACACAGATGCAATGACACTGGGTGTGATTCATGATATGGTTTTTGAGATGAACACACATGCAATGACTCTAGCTGTGGTTCATGAGAAGAACACACATGCAATGACTCTAGATGTGGTTCATGAAAAGAGCAGACATGCGATGACATCGGTGGATCCATGTGTGGTCTATGAGAGGAACACACATCCAATGACACTGGAGGATCCTTACGTGGTTTGTGAGAAAACACACATGCAATGACACTGGTGATATGTGGTCTGTGAAAAGAACACACATGCAATGACACTGTTGGATCCATATGTGGTTTTTGAGAAGGACACACACGCAATGACACTGGTGGGTCCATGTGTGGTTCATGGGAAGAACACACATCCAATGACACTGGTGATATGTGGTTCATGAGAAGAACAGACATGCAATGACTCTAACTATGGTTAATGAAAAGAGCAGACATGCAATGACACTAGTGGATCCATGTGTGGTTAATGAGAAGAACACACATGCAATGACACTGGGTGTGATTCATGATATGGTTTGTGAGAAGAACACACATGCAATGACTCTAGATGTGGTTCATGAGAAGAACACACATGCAATGACTCTAGATGTGGTTCATGAAAAGAGCAAACATGCGATGACACCGGTAGAACACACATCCAATGACACTCGTGGATCCTTACGTGGTTTGTGAGAAAACACACATGCAATGACACTAGTGATATGTGGTCTGTGAAAAGAACACACATGCAATGACACTGTTGGATCCATATGTGGTTTGTGAGAAGGACACACATGCAATGACACTGGTGGGTCCATGTGTGGTTCATGGGAAGAACACACATGCAATGACACTGGTGATATGTGGTTCATGAGAAGAACAGACATACAATGACTCTAACTGTGGTTAATGAAAAGAGTAGACATGCAATGACACTAGTGGATCCATGTGTGGTTAATGAGAATAACACACATGCAATGACACAGGGTGTGATTCATGATATGGTTTGTGAGAAGAACACACATGCAATGACTCTAGTTGTGGTTCATGAGAAGAACACGCATGCAATTACACTGGTGTATCCTTATGTGGTTTGTGAGAAGAACACACTTGCAAGGACTCTAGCTGTGGTTCATGGAAAAAACACACATGCAAGGACTCTATCTATGGTTCATGAGAAGAACACACATCCAATGACACTGGTGGATCCATATGTGGTCTGTGAGAGGATCACACATGCAATGACTCTCACTGTGGTTCATGAAAAGAGCAGACATGCAATGACACCGGTGGATCCATGTGTGGTCTGTGGGAGGAACACACATCCAATGACACTGTTGGATCCATATGTGGTTTGTGAGAAGAACACACATGCAATGACACTGGTGGATCCATGTGTGGTCTGTGGGAAGAACATACATGCAATGACTCTATATGTGGTTCATGAAAAGAGAAGACGTGGAATGACACCATCGGATCCGTGTGTGGTCTATGAGAGGAACACACATCCAGTGACACCAGTGGATCCATATGTGGTTTGTGAGAAGAACACACATGCAATGACACTAGTAATATGTGGTCTGTGAAAAGAACACACATGCAATGACACTGGTGGTTCCATATGTGGTTTGTGAGAAGGACACACATGCAATGACACTGGTGGATCCATGTGTGTTCTGTGGGAAGAACACACATGCAATGACACTGGTGATATGTCGTTTGTGAAAAGAACAGACATGCAATGACTCTAATTGTGGTTAATGAAAAGAGCACACATGCAATGACACTGGTGGATCCATGCTTGGTTAATGAGAAGAACACACATGCAATGACACTAGGTGTGGTTCATGATGTGGTTTGTGAGAAGAACACACATGCAATGACTCTAGCTGTGGTTCATGAGAAGAACACACATGAAACGACTCTAGATGTGCTTCATGAAAAGAACAAAACATGCGATGACACCGGTGGATCCATGTGTGGTCTATGAGAGGAACACACATCCAATGACGCGGGTGGATCCTTACGTGGTTTGTGAGAAGAGCACATTTGCAATGACACTGGTGTTATGTGGTCTGTGAACAGAACACACATGCAAAGACACTATTGGATCCATATGTGGTCTGTGAGAAGGACACACATGTAATGACACTAGTGGATCCATGTGTGGTTCATGGGAAGAACACACATGCAATCACACTGGTGATATGTGGTCCATGAGAAGAACAGACATGCAATGACTGTAACTATGGTTAATGAAAAGAGCAGACATGCAATGACACTGGTGGATCCATGTGTGGTTAATGATAAGAACACACATGCAATGACACTGGGTGTGATTCATGATATGATTTGTGAGAACAACACACATGCAATGACTCTAGCTGTGGTTCATGAGAAGAACACACATGCAATGTCTCTAGATGTGGTTCATGAAAAGAGCAAACATGCGATGACACCGGTAGAACACACATCCAATGACACTGGTGGATCCTTACATGGTTTGTGAGAAAACACACATGCAATGACACTGTTGGATCCATATGTGGTTTGTGAGAAGGACACACATGCAATGACACTGGTGGGTCCATGTGTGGTTCATGGGAAGAACACACATGAAATGACACTGGTGATATGTGGTTCATGAGAAGAACAGACATACAATGACTCTAACTGTGGTTAATGAAAAGAGTAGACATGCAATGACACTATTGGATCCATGTGTGCTTAATGAGAAGAACACACATGCAATGACACTGGGTGTGATTCATGATATTGTTTGTGAGAAGAACACACATGCAATGACTCTAGCTGTGGTTCATGAAAAGAGAAGACGTGCAATGACACCATCGGATCCGCGTGTGGTCTATGAGAGGAACACACATCCAATGACACCAGTGGATCCATATGTGGTTTGTGAGAAGAACACACATGCAATGACACTAGTGATATGTGGTCTGTGAAAAGAACACACATGAAATGACACTGGTGGTTCCATATGTGGTTTGTGAGAAGGACACACATGCAATGACACTGGTGGATCCATGTGTGGTCTGTGGGAAGAACACACATGCAATGACACTGGTGATATGTCGTTTGTGAAAAGAACATACATGAAATGACTCTAATTGTGGTTAATGAAAAGAGCACACATGCAATGACACTGGTGGATCCATGCTTGGTTAATGAGAAGAACACACATGCAATGACACTGGGTGTGGTTCATGATGTGGTTTGTGAGAAGAACACACATGCAATGACTCTAGCTATGGTTCATGGGAAGAACACACATGCAATGACACTGGTGATATGTGGTCCATGAGAAGAACAGACATGCAATGACTGTAACTATGGTTAATGAAAAGAGGAGACATGCAATGACACTGGTGGATCCATGTGTGGTTAATGAGAAGAACACACATGCAATGACACTGGGTGTGATTCATGATATGGTTTTTGAGAAGAACACACATGCAATGACTCTAGCTGTGGTTCATGAGAAGAACACACATGCAATGACTCTAGATGTGGTTCATGAAAAGAGCAGACATGCGATGACATCGGTGGATCCATGTGTGGTCTATGAGAGGAACACACATCCAATGACACTGGAGGATCCTTACGTGGTTTGTGCGAAAACACACATGCAATGACACTGGTGATATGTGGTCTGTGAAAAGAACACACATGCAATGACACTGTTGGATCCATATGTGGTTTTTGAGAAGGACACACACGCAATGACACTGGTGGGTCCATGTGTGGTTCATGGGAAGAACACACATCCAATGACACTGGTGATATGTGGTTCATGAGAAGAACAGACATGAAATGACTCTAACTATGGTTAATGAAAAGAGCAGACATGCAATGACACTAGTGGATCCATGTGTGGTTAATGAGAAGAACACACATGCAATGACACTGGGTGTGATTCATGATATGGTTTGTGAGAAGAACACACATGCAATGACTCTAGTTGTGGTTCATGAGAAGAACACGCATGCAATTACACTGGTGTATCCTTATGTGGTTTGTGAGAAGAACACACATGCAAGGACTCTAGCTGTGGTTCATGGAAAAAACACACATCCAATGACTCTAGGTTGTGGTTCATGAGAAGAACACACATCCAATGACACTAGTGGATCCATGCGTGGTCTGTGAGAGGATCACACATGCAATGACTCTAACTGTGGTTCATGAAAAGAGCAGACATGCAATGACACCGGTGGATCCATGTGTGGTCTGTGGGAGGAAAACACATCCAATGACACTGTTGGATCCATATGTGGTTTGTGAGAAGAACACACATGCAATGACACTAGTGGATCCATGTGTGGTCTGTGGGAGGAACACACATGCCATGACTCTGGATGTGGTTCATGAAAAGAGAAGACGTGCAATGACACCATCGGATCCATGTGTGGTCTATGAGAGGAACACACATCCAATGACACCAGTGGATCCATATGTGGTTTTTGAGAAGAACACACATGCAATGACACTGGTGATATGTCGTTTGTGAAAAGAACAGACATGCAATGACTCTAACTGTGGTTAATGAAAAGAGCACACATGCAATGACACTGGTGGATCCATGCGTGGTTAATGAGAAGAACACACATGCAATGACACTAGGTGTGGTTCATGATGTGGTTTGTGAGAAGAACACACATGCAATGACTCTAGCTATGGTTCATGAGAAGAACACACATGCAATGACTCTATATGTGCTTCATGAACAGAACAAACATGCGATGACACCGGTGGATCCATGTGTGGTCTATGAGAGGAACACACATCCAATGACGTGGGTGGATCCTTACGTGGTTTCTGAGAAGAGCACATTTGCAATGATACTGGTGATATGTGGTCTGTGAAAAGAACACACATGCAATGACACTATTGGATCCATATGTGGTCTATGAGAAGGACACACATGCAATGACACTAGTGGATCCATGTGTGGTTCATGGGAAGAACACACATGCAATGACACTGGTGATATGTGGTCTGTGAAAAGAACACACATGCAATGACACTGTTGGATCCATATGTGGTCTGTGAGAAGGACACACGTGCAATGACACTAGTGGATCCATGTGTGGTTCATGGGAAGAACACACATGCAATGACATTGGTGATATGTGGTCCATGAGAAGAACATACATGCAATGAATGTAACTATGGTTACTGAAAAGAGCAGACATGCAATGACACTGGTGGATCCATGTGTGGTTAATGAGAAGAACACACATGCAATGACACTGGGTGTGATTCATGATATGGTTTGTGAGAAGAACACACATGCAATGACTCTAGATGTGGTTCATGAGAAGAACACACATGCAATGACTCTAGATGTGGTTCATGAAAAGAGCAAACATGCGATGACACCGGTAGAACACACATCCAATGACACTGGTGGATCCTTACGTGGTTTGTGAGAAAACACACATGCAATGACACTAGTGATATGTGGTCTGTGAAAAGAACACACATGCAATGACACTGTTGGATCCATATGTGGTTTGTGCGAAGGACACACATGCAATAACACTGGTGGGTCCATGTGTGGTTCATGGGAAGAACACACATGCAATGACACTGGTGATATGTGGTTCATGAGAAGAACAGACATACAATGACTCTAACTGTGGTTAATGAAAAGAGTAGACATGCAATGACACTAGTGGATCCATGTGTGGTTAATGAGAAGAACACACATGCAATGACACATGGTGTGATTCATGATATGGTTTGTGAGAAGAACACACATGCAATGACTCTAGCTGTGGTTCATGAGAAGAACACGCATGCAATTACACTGGTGTATCCTTATGTGGTTTGTGAGAAGAACACACATGCAAGGACTCTAGCTGTGGTTCATGGAAAAACACACATGCAAGGACTCTATCTATGGTTCATGAGAAGAACACACATCCAATGACACTGGTGGATCCATATGTGGTCTGTGAGAGGATCACACATGCAATGACTCTAACTGTGGTTCATGAAAAGAGCAGACATGCAATGACACCGGTGGATCCATGTGTGGTCTGTGGGAGGAACACACATCCAATGACACTATTGGATCCATATGTGGTTTGTGAGAAGAACACACATGCAATGACACTGGTGGATCCATGTGTGGTCCGTGGGAAGAACATACATGCAATGACTCTATATGTGGTTCATGAAAAGAGAAGACGTGCAATGACACCATCGGATCCGTGTGTGGTCTATGAGAGGAACACACATCCAGTGACACCAGTGGATCCATATGTGGTTTGTGAGAAGAACACACATGCAATGACACTAGTAATATGTGGTCTGTGAAAAGAACACACATGCAATGACACTGGTGGTTCCATATGTGGTTTGTGAGAAGGACACACATGCAGTGACACTAGTGGATCCATGTGTGGTCTGTGGGAAGAACACACATGCAATGACACTGGTGATATGTCGTTTGTGAAAAGAACAGACATGCAATGACTCTAATTGTGGTTAATGAAAAGAGCACACATGCAATGACACTGGTGGATCCATGCTTGGTTAATGAGAAGAACACACATACAATGACACTGGGTGTGGTTCATGATGTGGTTTGTGAGGAGAACACACATGCAATGACTCTAGCTGTGGTTCATGAGAAGAACACACATGCAACGACTCTAGATGTGCTTCATGAAAAGAACAAACATGCGATGACACCGGTGGATCCATGTGTGGTCTATGAGAGGAACACACATCCAATGACGCGGGTGGATCCTTACGTGGTTTGTGAGAAGAGCACATTTGCAATGACACTGGTGTTATATGGTCTGTGAACAGAACACACCTGCAATGACACTATTGGATCCATATGTGGTCTGTGAGAAGGACACACATGCAATGACACTAGTGGATCCATGTGTGGTTCATGGGAAGAACACACATGCAATCACATTGGTGATATGTGGTCCATGAGAAGAACAGACATGCAATGACTGTAACTATGGTTAATGAAAAGAGCAGACATGCAATGACACTGGTGGATCCATGTGTGGTTAATGAGAAGAACACACATGCAATGACACTGGGTGTGATTCATGATATGATTTGTGAGAAGAACACACATGCAATGACTCTAGCTGTGGTTCATGAGAAGAACACACATGCAATGACTCTAGATGTGGTTCATGAAAAGAGCAAAGATGCGATGACACCGGTAGAACACACATCTAATGACACTGGTGGATCCTTACATGGTTTGTGAGAAAACACACATGCAATGACACTAGTGATATGTGGTCTGTGAAAAGAACACACATGCAATGACACTGGTAGGTCCATGTGTGGTTCATGGGAAGAACACACATGCAATGACACTGGTGATATGTGGTTCATGAGAAGAACAGACATACAATGACTCTAACTGTGGTTAATGAAATGAGTAGGCATGCAATGACACTAGTGGATCCATGTGTGCTTAATGATAAGAACACACATGCAATGACACTGGGTGTGATTCATGATATTGTTTGTGAGAAGAACACACATGCAATGACTCTAGCTGTGGTTCATGAAAAGAGAAGACGTGCAATGACACCATCGGATCCGCGTGTGGTCTATGAGAGGAACACACATCCAATGACACCAGTGGATCCATATGTGGTTTGTGAGAAGAACACACATGCAATGACACTAGTGATATGTGGTCTGTGAAAAGAACACACATGAAATGACACTGGTGGTTCCATATGTGGTTTGTGAGAAGGACACACATGCAATGACACTGGTGGATCCATGTGTGGTCTGTGGGAAGAACACACATGCAATGACACTGGTGATATGTCGTTTGTGAAAAGAACAGACATGAAATGACTCTAATTGTGGTTAATGAAAAGAGCACACATGCAATGACACTGGTGGATCCATGCTTGGTTAATGAGAAGAACACACATGCAATGACACTGGGTGTGGTTCATGATGTGGTTTGTGAGAAGAACACACATGCAATGACTCTAGCTATGGTTCATGAGAAGAACACACATGCAATGACTCTATATGTGCTTCATGAACAGAACAGACATGCGATGACACCGGTGGATCCATGTGTGGTCTATGAGAGGAACACACATCCAATGACGTGGGTGGATCCTTACGTGGTTTGTGAGAAGAGCACATTTGCAATGATACTGGTGATATGTGGTCTGTGAAAAGAACACACATGCAATGACACTATTGGATCCATATGTGGTCTGTGAGAAGGACACACATGCAATGACACTAGTGGATCCATGTGTGGTTCATGGGAAGAACACACATGCAATGACACTGGTGATATGTGGTCCATGAAAAGAACAGACATGCAATGACTGTAACTATGGTTAATGAAAAGAGGAGACATGCAATGACACTGGTGGATCCATGTGTGGTTAATGAGAAGAACACATGCAATGACACTGGGTGTGATTCATGATATGGTTTTTGAGAAGAACACACATGCAATGACTCTAGCTGTGGTTCATGAGAAGAACACACATGCAATGACTCTAGATGTGGTTCATGAAAAGAGCAGACATGCGATGACATCGGTGGATCCATGTGTGGTCTATGAGAGGAACACACATCCAATGACACTGGAGGATCCTTACGTGGTTTGTGAGAAAACACACATGCAATGACACTGGTGATATGTGGTCTGTGAAAAGAACACACATGCAATGACACTGTTGGATCCATATGTGGTTTTTGAGAAGGACACACACGCAATGACACTGGTGGGTCCATGTGTGGTTCATGGGAAGAACACACATCCAATGACACTGGTGATATGTGGTTCATGAGAAGAACAGACATGCAATGACTCTAAATATGGTTAATGAAAAGAGTAGATATGCAATGACACTAGTGGATCCATGTGTGGTTAATGAGAAGAACACACATGCAATGACACTGGGTGTGATTCATGATATGGTTTGTGAGAAGAACACACATGCAATGACTCTAGTTGTGGTTCATGAGAAGAACACGCATGCAATTACACTGGTGTATCCTTATGTGGTTTGTGAGAAGAACACACATGCAAGGACTCTAGCTGTGGTTCATGGAAAAAACACACATCCAATGACTCTAGGCTGTGGTTCATGAGAAGAACACACATCCAATGACACTGGTGGATCCATGCGTGGTCTGTGAGAGAATCACACATGCAATGACTCTAACTGTGGTTCATGAAAAGAGCAGACATGCAATGACACCGGTGGATCCATGTGTGGTCTGTGGGAGGAACACACATCCAATGACACTGTTGGATCCATATGTGGTTTGTGAGAAGAACACACATGCAATGACACTAGTGGATCCATGTGTGGTCTGTGGGAGGAACACACATGCCATGACTATGGATGTGTTTCATGAAAAGAGAAGACGTGCAAAGACACCATCGGATCCATG
The DNA here is from genome assembly GCA_916181665.1 of Avena sativa. Lineage (NCBI taxonomy): Eukaryota > Viridiplantae > Streptophyta > Magnoliopsida > Poales > Poaceae > Avena > Avena sativa. Next base: position 581,213,510 of record OV702287.1, read on the forward strand.
TGTGGTCTATGAGAGGAACACACATCCAATGACACCAGTGGATCCATATGTGGTTTGTGAGAAGAACACACATGCAATGACACTGGTGATATTTCGTTTGTGAAAAGAACAGACATGCAATGACTCTAACTGTGGTTAATGAAAAGAGCACGCATGCAATGACACTGGTGGATCCATGCGTGGTTAATGAGAAGAACACACATGCAATGACACTAGGTGTGGTTCATGATGTGGTTTGTGAGAAGAACACACATGCAATGACTCTAGCTGTGGTTCATGAGAAGAACACACATGCAATGACTCTAGATGTGCTTAATGAAAAGAAGAGACATGCGATGACACCGGTGGATCCATGTGTGGTCTATGAGAGGAACACACATCCAATGACGCTGGTGGATCTATACGTGGTTTGTGAGAAGAGCACATTTGCAATGACACTGGTGATATGTGGTCTATGAAAAAAAACACATGCAATGACACTGTTGGATCCATATGTGGTCTGTGAGAAGGACACACATGCAATGACAGTAGTGGATCCATGTGTGGTTCATGGTAAGAACACACATGCAATGACACTAGTGATATGTGGTTCATGAGAAGAACAGACATGCAATGAGTCTAAGTGTGGTTAATGAAAAGAGCAGACATGCAATGACACTGGTGGATCCATGTGTGGTTAATGAGAAGAACACACATGCAATAACACTGGGTGTGATTCATGATATGGTTAGTGAGAAGAACACACATGCAATGACTCTAGTTGTGGTTCATGAGAAGAACACATCTCCAATGACTCTAGATGTGGTTCATGAAAAGTATAGACATGCGATGACACCGGTGGATCCATGTGTGGTCTATGAGAGGAACACACATCCAGTGACACCGGTGGATCCTTACATGTTTTGTGAGAAGAACACACATGCAATGACACTAGTGATATGTGGTTCATGAGAAGAACAGACATGCAATGACTCTAAGTGTGGTTAATGAAAAGAGCAGACATGCAATGACACTGGTGGATCCATGTGTGGTTAATGAGAAGAACACACATGCAATAACACTGGGTGTGATTCATGATATGGTTAGTGAGAAGAACACACATGCAATGACTCTAGTTGTGGTTCATGAGAAGAACACATCTCCAATGACTCTAGATGTGGTTCATGAAAAGTATAGACATGCGATGACACCGGTGGATCCATGTGTGGTCTATGAGAGGAACACACATCCAGTGACACCGGTGGATCCTTGTGTGGTCTGTGCGAAGAACACACATGCAATGACACTGGTGTTATGTGGTCTGTGAAAAGAACACACATGCAATGACACTATTGGATCCATATATGGTCTGTGAGAAGGACACACATGCAATGACACTAGTGGATCCATGTGTGGTTCATGGGAAGAACACACATGCAATCACACTGGTGATATGTGGTCCATGAGAAGAACAGACATGCAATGACTGTAACTATGGTTAATGAAAAGAGCAGACATGCAATGACACTAGTGGATCCATGTGTGGTTAATGAGAAGAACACACATGCAATGACACTGGGTGTGATTCATGATATGGGTTGTGAGAAGAACACACATGCAATGACTCTAGTTGTGGTTCATGAGAAGAACACACATGCAATGACTCTAGATGTGGTTCATGAAAAGAGCAAACATGCGATGACACCGGTAGAACACACATCCAATGACACTGGTGGATCCTTACGTGGTTTGTGAGAAAACACACATGCAATGACACTAGTGATATGTGGTCTGTGAAAAGTACACACATGCAATGACACTGTTGGATCCATATGTGGTTTGTGAGAAGGACACACATGCAATGACACTGGTGGGTCCATGTGTGGTTCATGGGAAGAACACACATGCAATGACACTGGTGATATGTCGTTCATGAGAAGAACAGACATCCAATGACACTGGGTGTGATTCATGACATGGTTTGTGAGAAGAACACACATGCAATGACTCTAGCTGTGGTTCATGAGAAGAACACACATGCAATGACTCTAGATGTGGTTCATGAAAAGAGCAAACATGCGATGACACCGGTAGAACACACATCCAATGACACTGGTGGATCCTTACGTGGTTTGTGAGAAAACACACATGCAATGACACTAGTGATATGTGGTCTGTGAAAAGAACACACATGCAATGACACTGTTGGATCCATATGTGGTTTGTGAGAAGGACACACATGCAATGACACTGGTGGGTCCATGTGTGGTTCATGGGAAGAACACACATGCAATGACACTGGTGATATGTGGTTCATGAGAAGAACAAACATACAATGACTCTAACTGTGGTTAATGAAAAGAGTAGACATGCAATGACACTAGTGGATCCATGTGTGGTTGATGAGAAGACCACACATGCAATGACACAGGGTGTGATTCATGATATGGTTTGTGAGAAGAACACACATGCAATGACTCTAGCTGTGGTTCATGAGAAGAACACGCATGCAATTATAGTGGTGTATCCTTATGTGGTTTGTGAGAAGAACACACATGCAAGGACTCTAACTGTGGTTCATGGAAAAAACACACATGCAAGGACTCTATCTATGGTTCATGAGAAGAACACACATCCAATGACAATGGTGGATCCATATGTGGTCTGTGAGAGGATCACACATGCAATGACTCTAACTGTGGTTCATGAAAAGAGCAGACATGCAATGACACCGGTGGATCCATGTGTGGTCTGTGGGAGGAACACACATCCAATGACACTGTTGGATCCATATGTGGTTTGTGAGAAGAACACACATGCAATGACACTGGTGGATCCATGTGTGGTCTGTGGGAAGAACACACATGCAATGACTCTATATGTGGTTCATGAAAAGAGAAGACGTGCAATGACACCATCGGATCCATGTGTGGTCTATGAGAGGAACACACATCCAGTGACACCAGTGGATCCATATGTGGTTTGTGAGAAGAACACACATGCAATGACACTAGTGGATCCATGTGTGGTTCATGGGAAGAACACACATGCAATGACACTGGTGATATGTGGTCCATGAGAAGAACAGACATGCAATGACTGTAACTATGGTTAATGAAAAGAGGAGACATGCAATGACACTGGTGGATCCATGTGTGGTTAATGAGAAGAACACACATGCAATGACACTGGGTGTGATTCATGATATGGTTTTTGAGAAGAACACACATGCAATGACTCTAGCTGTGGTTCATGAGAAGAACACACGTGCAATGACTCTAGATGTGGTTCATGAAAAGAGCAGACATGCGATGACATCGGTGGATCCATGTGTGGTCTATGAGAGGAACACACATCCAATGACACTGGAGGATCCTTACGTGGTTTGTGAGAAAACACACATGCAATGACACTGGTGATATGTGGTCTGTGAAAAGAACACACATGCAATGACACTGTTGGATCCATATGTGGTTTGTGAGAAGGACACACATGCAATGACACTAGTGGGTCCATGTGTGGTTCATGGGAAGAACACACATCCAATGACACTGGTGATATGTGGTTCATGAGAAGAACAGACATGCAATGACTCTAACTATGGTTAATGAAAAGAGCAGACATGCAATGACACTAGTGGATCCATGTGTGGTTAATGAGAAGAACACACATGCAATGACACTAGGTGTGATTCATGATATGGTTTGTGAGAAGAACACACATGCAATGACTCTAGTTGTGGTTCATGAGAAGAACACGCATGCAATTACACTGGTGTATCCTTATGTGGTTTGTGAGAAGAACACACATGCAAGGACTCTAGCTGTGGTTCATGGAAAAAACACACATCCAATGACTCTAGGCTGTGGTTCATGAGAAGAACACACATCCAATGACACTGGTGGATCCATGCGTGGTCTGTGAGAGGATCACACATGCAATGACTCTAACTGTGGTTCATGAAAAGAGCAGACATGCAATGACACCGGTGGATCCATGTGTGGTCTGTGGGAGGAACACACATCCAATGACACTGTTGGATCCATATGTGGTTTGTGAGAAGAACACACATGCAATGAAACTAGTGGATCCATGTGTGGTCTGTGGGAGGAACACACATGCAATGACTCTGGATGTGGTTCATGAAAAGAGAAGACGTGCAATGACACCATCGGATCCATGTGTGGTCTATCAGAGGAACACACATCCAATGACACCAGTGGATCCATATGTGGTTTGTGAGAAGAACACACATGCAATGACACTGGTGATATGTCGTTTGTGAAAAGAACAGACATGCAATGACTCTAACTGTGGTTAATGAAAAGAGCACACATGCAATGACACTGGTGGATCCATGCGTGGTTAATGAGAAGACCACACATGCAATGACACTAGGTGTGGTTCATGATGTGGTTTGTGAGAAGAACACACATGCAATGACTCTAGCTGTGGTTCATGAGAAGAACACACATGCAATGACTCTCGATGTGCTTCATGAAAAGAACAGACATGCGATGACACCGGTGGATCCATGTGTGGTCTATGAGAGGAACACACATCCAATGACGCCGGTGGATCCTTATGTGGTTTGTGAGAAGAGCATATTTGCAATGACACTGGTGATATGTGGTATGTGAAAAAAAAACACATGCAATGACACTGTTGGATCCATATGTGGTCTGTGAGAAGGACACACATGCAATGACACTAGTGGATCCATGTGTGGTTCATGGGAAGAACACACATGCAATGACACTAGTGATATGTGGTTCATGAGAAGAACAGACATGCAATGACTCTAAGTGTGGTTAATGAAAAGAGCAGACATGCAATGACACTGGTGGATCCATGTGTGGTTAATGAGAAGAACACACATGCAATAACACTGGGTGTGATTCATGATATGGTTAGTGAGAAGAACACACATGCAATGACTCTAGTTGTGGTTCATGAGAAGAACACATCTCCAATGACTCTAGATGTGGTTCATGAAAAGTGTAGACATGCGATGACACCGGTGGATCCATGTGTGGTCTATGAGAGGAACACACATCCAATGACACAGGTGTATCCTTACGTGTTTTGTGAGAAGAACACACATGCAATGACACTGGTGATATGTGGTCTCTGAAAAGAACACACATGCAATGACACTGTTGGATCCATATGTGGTTTGTGAGAAGGACACACATGCAATGACACTGGGGGGTCCATGTGTGCTTCATGGGAAGAACACACATGCAATGACACTGGTGATATGTGGTTCATGAGAAGAACACACATGCAATGACTCTAACTATGGTTAATGAAAAGAGAAGACATGCAATGACACTAGTGGATCCATGTGTGGTTAATGAGAGGAACACACATGCAATGACACTGGGTGTGATTCATGATATGGTTTGTGAGAAGAACACACGCGCAATGACTCTAGCTGTGGTTCATGAAAAGAGAAGACGTGCAATGACACCATCGGATCCACGTGTGGTCTATGAGAGGAACACACATCCAATGATACCAGTGGATCCATATGTGGTTTGTGAGAAGAACACGCATGCAATGACACTAGTGATATGTGGTCTGTGAAAAGAACACACATGAAATGACACTGGTGGTTCCATATATGGTTTGTGAGAAGGACACACATGCAATGACACTGGTGGATCCATGTGTGGTCTGTGGGAAGAACACACATGCAATGACACTAGTGATATGTCGTTTGTGAAAAGAACATACATGAAATGACTCTAATTGTGGTTAATGAAAAGAGCACACATGCAATGACACTGGTGGATCCATGCTTGGTTAATGAGAAGAACACACATGCAATGACACTGGGTGTGGTTCATGATGTGGTTTGTGAGAAGAACACACATGCAATGACTCTAGCTATGGTTCATGAGAAGAACACACATGCAATGACTCTATATGTGCTTCATGAACAGAACAAACATGCGATGACACCGGTGGATCCATGTGTGGTCTATGAGAGGAACACACATCCAATGACGTGGGTGGATCCTTACGTGGTTTGTGAGAAGAGCACATTTGCAATGATACTGGTGATATGTGGTCTGTGAAAAGAACATACATGCAATGACACTATTGGATCCATATGTGGTCTGTGAGAAGGACACACATGCAATGACACTAGTGGATCCATGTGTGGTTCATGGGAAGAACACACATGCAATGACACTGGTGATATGTGGTCCATGAGAAGAACAGACATGCAATGACTGTAACTATGGTTAATGAAAAGAGGAGACATGCAATGACACTAGTGGATCCATGTGTGGTTAATGAGAAGAACACACATGCAATGACACTGGGTGTGATTCATGATATGGTTTTTGAGAAGAACACACATGCAATGACTCTAGCTGTGGTTCATGAGAAGAACACACATGCAATGACTCTAGATGTGGTTCATGAAAAGAGCAGACATGCGAGGACATCGGTGGATCCATGTGTGGTCTATGAGAGGAACACACATCCAATGACACTGGAGGATCCTTACGTGGTTTGTGAGAAGAACACACATGCAATGACACTGGTGATATGTGGTCTATGAAAAGAACACACATGCAATGACACTGTTGGATCCATATGTGGTCTGTGAGAAGGACACACGTGCAATGACACTAGTGGATCCATGTGTGGTTCATGGGAAGAACACACATGCAATGACATTGGTGATATGTGGTCCATGAGAAGAACATACATGCAATGACTGTAACTATGGTTACTGAAAAGAGCTGACATGCAATGACACTGGTGGATCCATGTGTGGTTAATGAGAAGAACACACATGCAATGACACTGGGTGTGATTCATGATATGGTTTGTGAGAAGAACACACATGCAATGACTCTAGATGTGGTTCATGAGAAGAACACACATGCAATGACTCTAGATGTGGTTCATGAAAAGAGCAAACATGCGATGACACCGGTAGAACACACATCCAATGACACTGGTGGATCCTTACTTGGTTTGTGAGAAAACACACATGCAATGACACTAGTGATATGTGGTCTGTGAAAAGAACACACATGCAATGACACTGTTGGATCCATATGTGGTTTGTGAGAAGGACACACATGCAATGACACTGGTGGGTCCATGTGTGGTTCATGGGAAGAACACACATGCAATGACACTGGTGATATGTGGTTCATGAGAAGAACAGACATACAATGACTCTAACTGTGGTTTATGAAAAGAGTAGACATGCAATGACACTAGTGGATCCATGTGTGGTTAATGAGAAGAACACACATGCAATGACACAGGGTGTGATTCATGATATGGTTTGTGAGAAGAACACACATGCAATGACTCTAGCTGTGGTTCATGAGAAGAACACGCATGCAATTACACTGGTGTATCCTTATGTGGTTTGTGAGAAGAACACACATGCAAGGAATCTAGCTGTGGTTCATGGAAAAAACACACATGCAAGGACTCTATCTATGGTTCATGAGAAGAACACACATCCAATGACACTGGTGGATCCATATGTGGTCTGTGAGAGGATCACACATGCAATGACTCTCACTGTGGTTCATGAAAAGAGCAGACATGCAATGACACCGGTGGATCCATGTGTGGTCTGTGGGAGGAACACACATCCAATGACACTGTTGGATCCATATGTGATTTGTGAGAAGAACACATATGCAATGACACTGGTGGATCCATGTGTGGTCTGTGGGAAGAACATACATGCAATGACTCTATATGTGGTTCATGAAAAGAGAAGACGTGCAATGACACCATCGGATCCGTGTGTGGTCTATGAGAGGAACACATATCCAGTGACACCAGTGGATCCATATGTGGTTTGTGAGAAGAACACACATGCAATGACACTAGTAATATGTGGTCTGTGAAAAGAACACACATGCAATGACACTGGTGGTTCCATATGTGGTTTGCGAGAAGGACACACATGCAGTGACACTAGTGGATCCATGTGTGGTCTGTGGGAAGAACACACATGCAATGACACTGGTGATATGTCTTTTGTGAAAAGAACAGACATGCAATGACTCTAATTGTGGTTAATGAAAAGAGCACACATGCAATGACACTGGTGGATCCATGCTTGGTTAATGAGAAGAACACACATGCAATGACACTGGGTGTGGTTCATGATGTGGTTTGTGAGAAGAACACACATGCAATGACTCTAGCTGTGGTTCATGAGAAGAACACACATGCAACGACTCTAGATGTGCTTCATGAAAAGAACAAACATGCGATGACACCGGTGGATCCATGTGTGGTCTATGAGAGGAACACACATCCAATGACGCGGGTGGATCCTTACGTGGTTTGTGAGAAGAGCACATTTGCAATGACACTGGTGTTATGTGGTCTGTGAACAGAACACACATGCAATGACACTATTGGATCCATATGTGGTCTGTGAGAAGGACACACATGCAATGACACTAGTGGATCCATGTGTGGTTCATGGGAAGAACACACATGCAATCACACTGGTGATATGTGGTCCATGAGAAGAACAGACATGCAATGACTGTAACTATGGTTAATGAAAAGAGCAGACATGCAATGACACTGGTGGATCCATGTGTGGTTAATGAGAAGAACACACATGCAATGACATTGGGTGTGATTCATGATATGATTTGTGAGAAGAACACACATGCAATGACTCTAGCTGTGGTTCATGAGAAGAACACACATGCAATGACTCTAGATGTGGTTCATGAAAAGAGCAAACATGCGATGACACCGGTAGAAGACACATCCAATGACACTGGTGGATCCTTACGTGGTTTGTGAGAAAACACACATGCAATGACACTAGTGATATGTGGTCTGTGAAAAGAACACACATGCAATGACACTGTTGGATCCATATGTGGTTTGTGAGAAGGAAACACATGCAATGACACTGGTGGGTCCATGTGTGGTTCATGGGAAGAACACACATGCAATGACACTGGTGATATGTGGTTCATGAGAAGAACAGACATACAATGACTCTAACTGTGGTTAATGAAAAGAGAAGACATGCAATGACACTAGTGGATCCATGTGTGCTTAATGAGAAGAACACACATGCAATGACACTGGGTGTGATTCATGATATGGTTTGTGAGAAGAACACACATGCAATGACTCTAGCTGTGGTTCATGAAAAGAGAAGACGTGCAATGACACCATCGGATCCACGTGTGGTCTATGAGAGGAACACACATCCAATGATACCAGTGGATCCATATGTGGTTTGTGAGAAGAACACACATGCAATGACACTAGTGATATGTGGTCTGTGAAAAGAACACACATGAAATGACACTGGTGGTTCCATATGTGGTTTGTGAGAAGGACACACATGCAATGACACTGGTGGATCCATGTGTGGTCTGTGGGAAGAACACACATGCAATGACACTGGTGATATGTCGTTTGTGAAAAGAACAGACATGAAATGACTCTAATTGTGGTTAATGAAAAGAGCACACATGCAATGACACTGGTGGATCCATGCTTGGTTAATGAGAAGAACACACATGCAATGACACTAGGTGTGGTTCATGATGTGGTTTGTGAGAAGAACACACATGCAATGACTCTAGCTATGGTTCATGAGAAGAACACACATGCAATGACTCTATATGTGCTTCATGAACAGAACAAACATGCGATGACACCGGTGGATCCATGTGTGGTCTATGAGAGCAACACACATCCAATGACGTGGGTGGATCCTTACGTGGTTTGTGAGAAGAGCACATTTGCAATGATACTGGTGATATGTGGTCTGTGAAAAGAACACACATGCAATGACACTATTGGATCCATATGTGGTCTGTGAGAAGGACACACATGCAATGACACTAGTGGATCCATGTGTGGTTCATGGGAAGAACACACATGCAATGACACTGGTGATATGTGGTCCATGAGAAGAACAGACATGCAATGACTGTAACTATGGTTAATGAAAAGAGGAGACATGCAATGACACTGGTGGATCCATGTGTGGTTAATGAGAAGAACACAGATGCAATGACACTGGGTGTGATTCATGATATGGTTTGTGAGAAGAACACACATGCAATGACTCTAGTTGTGGTTCATGAGAAGAACACGCATGCAATTACACTGGTGTATCCTTATGTGGTTTGTGAGAAGAACACACATGCAAGGACTCTAGCTGTGGTTCATGGAAAAAACACACATCCAATGACTCTAGGTTGTGGTTCATGAGAAGAACACACATCCAATGACACTAGTGGATCCATGCGTGGTCTGTGAGAGGATCACACATGCAATGACTCTAACTGTGGTACATGAAAAGAGCAGACATGCAATGACACCGGTGGATCCATGTGTGGTCTGTGGGAGGAAAACACATCCAATGACACTGTTGGATCCATATGTGGTTTGTGAGAAGAACACACATGCAATGACACTAGTGGATCCATGTGTGGTCTGTGGGAGGAACACACATGCCATGACTCTGGATGTGGTTCATGAAAAGAGAAGACGTGCAATGACACCATCGGATCCATGTGTGGTCTATGAGAGGAACACACATCCAATGACACCAGTGGATCCATATGTGGTTTTTGAGAAGAACACACATGCAATGACACTGGTGATATGTCGTTTGTGAAAAGAACAGACATGCAATGACTCTAACTGTGGTTAATGAAAAGAGCACACATGCAATGACACTGGTGGATCCATGCGTGGTTAATGAGAAGAACACACATGCAATGACACTAGGTGTGGTTCATGATGTGGTTTGTGAGAAGAACACACATGCAATGACTCTAGCTATGGTTCATGAGAAGAACACACATGCAATGACTCTATATGTGCTTCATGAACAGAACAAACATGCGATGACACCGGTGGATCCATGTGTGGTCTATGAGAGGAACACACATCCAATGACGTGGGTGGATCCTTACGTGGTTTGTGAGAAGAGCACATTTGCAATGATACTGGTGATATGTGGTCTGTGAAAAGAACACACATGCAATGACACTATTGGATCCATATGTGGTCTATGAGAAGGACACACATGCAATGACACTAGTGGATCCATGTGTGGTTCATGGGAAGAACACACATGCAATGACACTGGTGATATGTGGTCCATGAGAAGAACAGACATGCAATGACTGTAACTATGGTTAATGAAAAGAGGAGACATGCAATGACACTGGTGGATCCATGTGTGGTTAATGAGAAGAACACACATGCAATGACACTGGGTGTGATTCATGATATGGTTTTTGAGAAGAACACACATGCAATGACTCTAGCTGTGGTTCATGAGAAGAACACACATGCAATGACTCTAGATGTGGTTCATGAAAAGAGCAGACATGCGATGACATCGGTGGATCCATGTGTGGTCTATGAGAGGAACACACATCCAATGACACTGGAGGATCCTTACGTGGTTTGTGAGAAGAACACACATGCAATGACACTGGTGATATGTGGTCTGTGAAAAGAACACACATGCAATGACACTGTTGGATCCATATGTGGTCTGTGAGAAGGACACACGTGCAATGACACTAGTGGATCCATGTGTGGTTCATGGGAAGAACACACATGCAATGACATTGGTGATATGTGGTCCATGAGAAGAACAAACATGCAATGACTGTAACTATGGTTACTGAAAAGAGCTGACATGCAATGACACTGGTGGATCCATGTGTGGTTAATGAGAAGAACACACATGCAATGACACTGGGTGTGATTCATGATATGGTTTGTGAGAAGAACACACATGCAATGACTCTAGATGTGGTTCATGAGAAGAACACACATGCAATGACTCTAGATGTGGTTCATGAAAAGAGCAAACATGCGATGACACCGGTAGAACACACATCCAATGACACTGGTGGATCCTTACGTGGTTTGTGAGAAAACACACATGCAATGACACTAGTGATATGTGGTCTGTGAAAAGAACACACATGCAATGACACTGTTGGACCATATGTGGTTTGTGCGAAGGACACACATGCAATAACACTGGTGGGTCCATGTGTGGTTCATGGGAAGAACACACATGCAATGACACTGGTGATATGTGGTTCATGAGAAGAACAGACATACAATGACTCTAACTGTGGTTAATGAAAAGAGTAGACATGCAATGACACTAGTGGATCCATGTGTGGTTAATGAGAAGAACACACATGCAATGACACATGGTGTGATTCATGATATGGTTTGTGAGAAGAACACACATGCAATGACTCTAGCTGTGGTTCATGAGAAGAACACGCATGCAATTACACTGGTGTATCCTTATGTGGTTTGTGAGAAGAACACACATGCAAGGACTCTAGCTGTGGTTCATAGAAAAACACACATGCAAGGACTCTATCTATGGTTCATGAGAAGAACACACATCCAATGACACTGGTGGATCCATATGTGGTCTGTGAGAGGATCACACATGCAATGACTCTAACTGTGGTTCATGAAAAGAGCAGACATGCAATGACACCGGTGGATCCATGTGTGGTCTGTGGGAGGAACACACATCCAATGACACTATTGGATCCATATGTGGTTTGTGAGAAGAACACACATGCAATGACACTGGTGGATCCATGTGTGGTCCGTGGGAAGAACATACATGCACTGACTCTATATGTGGTTCATGAAAAGAGAAGACGTGCAATGACACCATCGGGTCCGTGTGTGGTCTATGAGAGGAACACACATCCAGTGACACCAGTGGATCCATATGTGGTTTGTGAGAAGAACACACATGCAATGACACTAGTAATATGTGGTCTGTGAAAAGAACACACATGCAATGACACTGGTGGTTCCATATGTGGTTTGTGAGAAGGACACACATGCAGTGACACTAGTGGATCCATGTGTGGTCTGTGGGAAGAACACACATGCAATGACACTGGTGATATGTCGTTTGTGAAAAGAACAGACATGCAATGACTCTAATTGTGGTTAATGAAAAGAGCACACATGCAATGACACTGGTGGATCCATGCTTGGTTAATGAGAAGAACACACATGCAATGACACTGTGTGTGGTTCATGATGTGGTTTGTGAGGAGAACACACATGCAATGACTCTAGCTGTGGTTCATGAGAAGAACACACATGCAACGACTCTAGATGTGCTTCATCAAAAGAACAAACATGCGATGACACCGGTGGATCCATGTGTGGTCTATGAGAGGAACACACATCCAATGACGCGGGTGGATCCTTACGTGGTTTGTGAGAAGAGCACATTTGCAATGACACTGGTGTTATGTGGTCTGTGAACAGAACACACCTGCAATGACACTATTGGATCCATATGTGGTCTGTGAGAAGGACACACATGCAATGACACTAGTGGATCCATGTGTGGTTCATGGGAAGAACACACATGCAATCACATTGGTGATATGTGGTCCATGAGAAGAACAGACATGCAATGACTGTAACTATGGTTAATGAAAAGAGCAGACATGCAATGACACTGGTGGATCCATGTGTGGTTAATGAGAAGAACACACATGCAATGACACTGGGTGTGATTCATGATATGATTTGTGAGAAGAACACACATGCAATGACTCTAGCTGTGGTTCATGAGAAGAACACACATGCAATGACTCTAGATGTGGTTCATGAAAAGAGCAAAGATGCGATGACACCGGTAGAACACACATCTAATGACACTGGTGGATCCTTACATGGTTTGTGAGAAAACACACATGCAATGACACTAGTGATATGTGGTCTGTGAAAAGAACACACATGCAATGACACTGGTAGGTCCATGTGTGGTTCATGGGAAGAACACACATGCAATGACACTGGTGATATGTGGTTCATGAGAAGAACAGACATACAATGACTCTAACTGTGGTTAATGAAATGAGTAGGCATGCAATGACACTAATGGATCCATGTGTGCTTAATGATAAGAACACACATGCAATGACACTGGGTGTGATTCATGATATTGTTTGTGAGAAGAACACACATGCAATGACTCTAGCTGTGGTTCATGAAAAGAGAAGACGTGCAATGACACCATCGGATCCGCGTGTGGTCTATGAGAGGAACACACATCCAATGACACCAGTGGATCCATATGTGGTTTGTGAGAAGAACACACATGCAATGACACTAGTGATATGTGGTCTGTGAAAAGAACACACATGAAATGACACTGGTGGTTCCATATGTGGTTTGTGAGAAGGACACACATGCAATGACACTGGTGGATCCATGTGTGGTCTGTGGGAAGAACACACATGCAATGACACTGGTGATATGTCGTTTGTGAAAAGAACAGACATGAAATGACTCTAATTGTGGTTAATGAAAAGAGCACACATGCAATGACACTGGTGGATCCATGCTTGGTTAATGAGAAGAACACACATGCAATGACACTGGGTGTGGTTCATGATGTGGTTTGTGAGAAGAACACACATGCAATGACTCTAGCTATGGTTCATGAGAAGAACACACATGCAATGACTCTATATGTGCTTCATGAACAGAACAGACATGCGATGACACCGGTGGATCCATGTGTGGTCTATGAGAGGAACACACATCCAATGACGTGGGTGGATCCTTACGTGGTTTGTGAGAAGAGCACATTTGCAATGATACTGGTGATATGTGGTCTGTGAAAAGAACACACATGCAATGACACTATTGGATCCATATGTGGTCTGTGAGAAGGACACACATGCAATGACACTAGTGGATCCATGTGTGGTTCATGGGAAGAACACACATGCAATGACACTGGTGATATGTGGTCCATGAGAAGAACAGACATGCAATGACTGTAACTATGGTTAATGAAAAGAGGAGACATGCAATGACACTGGTGGATCCATGTGTGGTTAATGAGAAGAACACATGCAATGACACTGGGTGTGATTCATGATATGGTTTTTGAGAAGAACACACATGCAATGACTCTAGCTGTGGTTCATGAGAAGAACACACATGCAATGACTCTAGATGTGGTTCATGAAAAGAGCAGACATGCGATGACATCGGTGGATCCATGTGTGGTCTATGAGAGGAACACACATCCAATGACACTGGAGGATCCTTACGTGGTTTGTGAGAAAACACACATGCAATGACACTGGTGATATGTGGTCTGTGAAAAGAACACACATGCAATGACACTGTTGGATCCATATGTGGTTTTTGAGAAGGACACACACGCAATGACACTGGTGGGTCCATGTGTGGTTCATGGGAAGAACACACATCCAATGACACTGGTGATATGTGGTTCATGAGAAGAACAGACATGCAATGACTCTAAATATGGTTAATGAAAAGAGCAGATATGCAATGACACTAGTGGATCCATGTGTGGTTAATGAGAAGAACACACATGCAATGACACTGGGTGTGATTCATGATATGGTTTGTGAGAAGAACACACATGCAATGACTCTAGTTGTGGTTCATGAGAAGAACACGCATGCAATTACACTGGTGTATCCTTATGTGGTTTGTGAGAAGAACACACATGCAAGGACTCTAGCTGTGGTTCATGGAAAAAACACACATCCAATGACTCTAGGCTGTGGTTCATGAGAAGAACACACATCCAATGACACTGGTGGATCCATGCGTGGTCTGTGAGAGAATCACACATGCAATGACTCTAACTGTGGTTCATGAAAAGAGCAGACATGCAATGACACCGGTGGATCCATGTGTGGTCTGTGGGAGGAACACACATCCAATGACACTGTTGGATCCATATGTGGTTTGTGAGAAGAACACACATGCAATGACACTAGTGGATCCATGTGTGGTCTGTGGGAGGAACACACATGCCATGACTCTGGATGTGTTTCATGAAAAGAGAAGACGTGCAAAGACACCATCGGATCCATGTGTGGTCTATGAGAGGAACACACATCCAATGACACCAGTGGATCCATATGTGGTTTGTGAGAAGAACACACATGCAATGACACTGGTGATATTTCGTTTGTGAAAAGAACAGACATGCAATGACTCTAACTGTGGTTAATGAAAAGAGCACGCATGCAATGACACTGGTGGATCCATGCGTGGTTAATGAGAAGAACACACATGCAATGACACTAGGTGTGGTTCATGATGTGGTTTGTGAGAAGAACACACATGCAATGACTCTAGCTGTGGTTCATGAGAAGAACACACATGCAATGACTCTAGATGTGCTTAATGAAAAGAAGAGACATGCGATGACACCGGTGGATCCATGTGTGGTCTATGAGAGGAACACACATCCAATGACGCTGGTGGATCTATACGTGGTTTGTGAGAAGAGCACATTTGCAATGACACTGGTGATATGTGGTCTATGAAAAAAAAACACATGCAATGACACTGTTGGATCCATATGTGGTCTGTGAGAAGGACACACATGCAATGACACTAGTGGATCCATGTGTGGTTCATGGTAAGAACACACATGCAATGACACTAGTGATATGTGGTTCATGAGAAGAACAGACATGCAATGACTCTAAGTGTGGTTAATGAAAAGAGCAGACATGCAATGACACTGGTGGATCCATGTGTGGTTAATGAGAAGAACACACATGCAATAACACTGGGTGTGATTCATGATATGGTTAGTGAGAAGAACACACATGCAATGACTCTAGTTGTGGTTCATGAGAAGAACACATCTCCAATGACTCTAGATGTGGTTCATGAAAAGTATAGACATGCGATGACACTGGTGGATCCATGTGTGGTCTATGAGAGGAACACACATCCAGTGACACCGGTGGATCCTTACATGTTTTGTGAGAAGAACACACATGCAATGACACTAGTGATATGTGGTTCATGAGAAGAACAGACATGCAATGACTCTAAGTGTGGTTAATGAAAAGAGCAGACATGCAATGACACTGGTGGATCCATGTGTGGTTAATGAGAAGAACACACATGCAATAACACTGGGTGTGATTCATGATATGGTTAGTGAGAAGAACACACATGCAATGACTCTAGTTGTGGTTCATGAGAAGAACACATCTCCAATGACTCTAGATGTGGTTCATGAAAAGTATAGACATGCGATGACACCGGTGGATCCATGTGTGGTCTATGAGAGGAACACACATCCAGTGACACCGGTGGATCCTTACATGTTTTGTGAGAAGAACACACATGCGATGACACCGGTGGATCCATGTGTGGTCTGTGCGAAGAACACACATGCAATGACACTGGTGATATGTGGTCTGTGAAAAGAACACACATGCAATGACACTGTTGGATCCATATGTGGTTTGTGAGAAGGACACACATGCAATGACACTGGGGGGTCCATGTGTGCTTTCTGGGAAGAACACACATGCAATGACACTGGTGATATGTGGTTCATGAGAAGAACACACATGCAATGACTCTAACTATGGTTAATGAAAAGAGAAGACATGCAATGACACTAGTGGATCCATGTGTGGTTAATGAGAGGAACACACATGCAATGACACTAGGTGTGATTCATGATATGGTTTGTGAGAAGAACACACATGCAATGACTCTAGCTGTGGTTCATGAAAAGAGAAGACGTGCAATGACACCATCGGATCCACGTGTGGTCTATGAGAGGAACACACATCCAATGACACCAGTGGATCCATATGTGGTTTGTGAGAAGAACACACATGCAATGACACTAGTGATATGTGGTCTGTGAAAAGAACACACATGAAATGACACTGGTGGTTGCATATGTGGTTTGTGAGAAGGACACACATGCAATGACACTGGTGGATCCATGTGTGGTCTGTGGGAAGAACACACATGCAATGACACTGGTGATATGTCGTTTGTGAAAATAACAGACATGAAATGACTCTAATTGTGGTTAATGAAAAGAGCACACATGCAATGACACTGGTGGATCCATGCTTGGTTAATGAGAAGAACACACATGCAATGACACTGGGTGTGGTTCATGGTGTGGTTTGTGAGAAGAACACACATGCAATGACTCTAGCTATGGTTCATGAGAAGAACACACATGCAATGACTCTATGTGCTTCATGAACAGAAAAAACATGCGATGACACCGGTGGATCCATGTGTGGTCTATGAGAGGAACACACATCCAATGACGTGGGTGGATCCTTACGTGGTTTGTGAGAAGAGCACATTTGCAATGATACTGGTGATATGTGGTCTGTGAAAAGAACACACATGCAATGACACTATTGGATCCATATGTGGTCTGTGAGAAGGACACACATGCAATGACACTAGTGGATCCATGTGTGGTTCATGGGAAGAACACACATGCAATGACACTAGTGATATGTGGTCCATGAGAAGAACAGACATTCCACGACTGTAACTATGGTTAATGAAAAGAGGAGACATGCAATGACACTGGTGGATCCATGTGTGGTTAATGAGAAGAACACACATGCAATGACACTGGGTGTGATTCATGATATGGTTTTTGAGAAGAACACACATGCAATGACTCTAGCTGTGGTTCATGAGAAGAACACACATGCAATGACTCTAGATGTGGTTCATGAAAAGAGCAGACATGCGATGACATCAGTGGATCCATGTGTGGTTTATGAGAGGAACACACATCCAATGACACTGGAGGATCCTTACGTGGTTTGTGAGAAAACACACATGCAATGACACTCGTGATATGTGGTCTGTGAAAAGAACACACATGCAATGACACTGTTGGATCCATATGTGGTTTGTGAGAAGGACACACATGCAATGACACTGGTGGGTCCATGTGTGGTTCATGGGAAGAACACACATCCAATGACACAGGTGATATGTGGTTCATGAGAAGAACAGACATGCAATGACTCTAACTATGGTTAATGAAAAGAGCAGACATGCAATGACACTAGTGGATCCATGTGTGGTTAATGAGAAGAACACACATGCAATGACACTAGGTGTGATTCATGATATGGTTTGTGAGAAGAACACACATGCAATGACTCTAGTTGTGGTTCATGAGAAGAACACGCATGCAATTACACTGGTGTATCCTTATGTGGTTTGTGAGAAGAACACACATGCAAGGACTCTAGCTGTGGTTCATGGAAAAAATACACATCCAATGACTCTAGGTTGTGGTTCATGAGAAGAACACACATCCAATGACACTTGTGGATCCATGCGTGGTCTGTGAGAGGATCACACATGCAATGACTCTAACTGTGGTTCATGAAAAGAGCAGACATGCAATGACACCGGTGGATCCATGTGTGGTCTGTGGGAGGAACACACATCCAATGACACTGTTGGATCCATATGTGGTTTGTGAGAAGAACACACATGCAATGACACTAGTGGATCCATGTGTGGTCTGTGGGAGGAACACACATGCAATGACTCTAGATGTGGTTCATGAAAAGAGAAGACGTGCAATGACACCATCGGATCCATGTGTGGTCTATGAGAGGAACACACATCCAATGACACCAGTGGATCCATATGTGGTTTGTGAGAAGATCACACATGCAATGACACTGGTGATATGTCGTTTGTGAAAAGAATAGACATGCAATGACTCTAACTGTGGTTAATGAAAAGAGCACACATGCAATGACACTGGTGGATCCATGCGTGGTTAATGAGAAGAACACACATGCAATGACACTAGGTGTGGTTCATGATGTGGTTTGTGAGAAGAACACACATGCAATGACTCTAGCTGTGGTTCATGAGAAGAACACACATGCAATGACTCTAGATGTGCTTCATGAAAAGAACAGACATGCGATGACACCGGTTGATCCATGTGTGGTCTATGAGAGGAACACACATTCAATGACGCCGGTGGATCCTTACGTGGTTTGTGAGAAGAGCACATTTGCAATGACACTGGTGATATGTGGTCTGTGAAAAAAAACACATGCAATGACACTGTTGGATCCATATGTGGTCTGTGAGAAGGACACACATGCAATGACACTAGTGGATCCATGTGTGGTTCATGGGAAGAACACACATGCCATGACACTAGTGATATGTGGTTCATGAGAAGAACAGACATGCAATGACTCTAAGTGTGGTTAATGAAAAGAGTAGACATGCAATGACACTGGTGGATCCATGTGTGGTTAATGAGAAGAACACACATGCAATAACACTGGGTGTGATTCATGATATGGTTAGTGAGAAGAACACACATGCAATGACTCTAGTTGTGGTTCATGTGAAGAACACATCTCCAATGACTCTAGATGTGGTTCATCAAAAGTGTAGACATGCGATGACACCGGTGGATCCATGTGTGGTCTATGAGAGGAACACACATCCAATGACACCGGTGGATCCTTACGTTTTTTGTGAGAAGAACACACATGCAATGACACTGGTGATATGTGGTATGTGAAAAGAACACACATGCGATGACACTGTTGGATCCATATGTGGTTTGTGAGAAGGACACACATGCAATGACACTAGGGGGTCCATGTGTGCTTCATGGGAAGAACACACATGCAATGACACTGGTGATATGTGGTTCATGAGAAGAACAGACATGCAATGACTCTAACTGTGGTTAATGAAAAGAGAAGACATGCAATGACACTAGTGGATCCATGTGTGGTTAATGAGAGGAACACACATGCAATGACACTGGGTGTGATTCATGATATGGTTTGTGAGAAGAACACACATGCAATGACTCTAGCTGTGGTTCATGAAAAGAGAAGACGTGCAATGACACCATCGGATCCGCGTGTGGTCTATGAGAGGAACACACATCCAATGACACCAGTGGATCCATATGTGGTTTGTGAGAAGAACACACATGCGATGACACTAGTGATATGTGGTCTGTGAAAAGAACACACATGAAATGACACTGGTGGTTCCATATGTGGTTTGTGAGAAGGACACACATGCAATGACACTGGTGGATCCATGTGTGGTCTATGGGAAGAACACACATGCAATGACACTGGTGATATGTCGTTTGTGAAAAGAACAGACATGAAATGACTCTAATTGTTGTTAATGAAAAGAACACACATGCAATGACACTGGTGGATCCATGCGTGGTTAATGAGAAGAACACACATGCAATGACACTAGGTATGGTTCATGATGTGGTTTGTGAGAAGAACACACATGCAATGACTCTAGCTATGGTTCATGAGAAGAACACACATGCAATGACTCTAGATGTTCTTCATGAAAAGAACAGACATGCGATGACACCGGTGGATCCATGTGTGGTCTATGAGAGGAACACACATCCAATGACGCCGGTGGATCCTTACATGGTTTGTGAGAAGAGCACATTTGCAATGACACTGGTGATATGTGGTCTGTGAAAAAAAACACATGCAATGACACTGTTGGATCCATATGTGGTCTGTGAGAAGGACACACATGCAATGACACTAGTGGATCCATGTGTGGTTCATGGGAAGAACACACATGCAATGACACTGGTGATATGTGGTTCATGAGAAGAACAGACATGCAATGACTCTAAGTGTGGTTAATGAAAAGAGCAGACATGCAATGACACTGGTGGATCCATGTGTGGTTAATGAGAAGAACACACATGCAATAACACTTGGTGTGATTCATGATATGGTTAGTGACAAGAACACACATGCAATGACTCTAGTTGTGGTTCATGAGAAGAACACATCTCCAATGACTCTAGATGTGGTTCATGAAAAGTGTAGACATGCGATGACACCGGTGGATCCATGTGTGGTCTATGAGAGGAACACACATCCAATGACACCGGTGGATCCTTACGTGTTTTCTGAGAAGAACACACATGCAATGACACTGGTGATATGTGGTCTGTGAAAAGAACACACATGCAATGACACTGTTGGATCCATATGTGGTTTGTGAGAAGGACACACATGCAATGACACTGGGGGGGTCCATGTGTGCTTCATGGGACGAACACACATGCAATGACACTGGTGATATGTGGTTCATGAGAAGAACAGACATGCAATGACTCTAACTGTGGTTAATGAAAAGAGAAGACATGCAATGACACTAGTGGATCCATGTGTGGTTAATGAGGGGAACACACATGCAATGACACTGGGTGTGATTCATGATATGGTTTGTGAGAAGAACACACATGCAATGACTCTAGCTGTGGTTCATGAGAAGAACATGCATGCAATTACACTGGTGTATCCTTATGTGGTTTGTGAGATGAACACACATGCAAGGACTCTAGCTGTGGTTCATGGAAAGAACACACATTCAATGACTCTAGCTGTGGTTCATGAGAAGAACAGACATCCAATGACACTGGTGGATCCATGTGTGGTCTGTGAGAGGATCACACATGCAATGACTCTAACTGTGGTTCATGCAATGACACCGGTGGATCCATGTGTGGTCTGTGGGAGGAACACACATCCAATGACACTGTTGGATCCATATGTGGTTTATGAGAAGAACACACATGCAATGACACTGGTGATATGTGGTCTGTGAAAAGAACACACATGCAATGACACTGTTGGATCCATATGTGGTTTGTGAGAAGGACACACATGCAATGACACTGGTGGAACCATGTGTGGTCTGTGGGAAGAACACACATGCAATGACACTGGTGATATGTGGTTTGTGAAAACAACAGACATGCAATAACTCTAACTGTGGTTAATGAAAAGAGCACACATGAATGACGCTGGTGGATCCATGCGTCTTTAATGAGAAGACCAGACATGCAATGACACTGGGTGTGGTTCATGATGTGGTTTGTGAGAAGAACACACATGCAATGACTCTAGCTGTGGTTCATGAGAAGAACCCACATGCAATGACTCTAGATGTGGGTCATGAAAGAACAGACATGCGATGACACCGGTGGATCCATGTGTGGTCTATGAGAGGAACACACATCCAATGACGCCGGTGGATCCTTACGTGGTTTGTGAGAAGAACACACATGCAATGACACTAGTGATATGTGGTCTGTGAAAAGAACACACAAGCAATGACACTGTTGGATCCATATGTGGTCTGTGAGAAGGACACACATGCAATGACACTGGTGGATCCATGTGTGGTTCATGGGAAGAACACACATGCAATGACCCTGGTGATATGTGGTTCATGAGAAGAACAGACATGCAATGACTCTAAGTGTGGTTAATGAAAATAGCAGACATGCGATGAGACCGGTGGATCCATGTGCGGTCTATGATAGGAACACACATCCAATGACACGAGTGGAT
This sequence comes from Avena sativa, assembly GCA_916181665.1. Lineage (NCBI taxonomy): Eukaryota > Viridiplantae > Streptophyta > Magnoliopsida > Poales > Poaceae > Avena > Avena sativa. The sequence continues at coordinate 581,236,765 of OV702287.1, forward strand.
CCTTATGTGGTTTGTGAGAAAAACACACATGCAATGACACTAGTAATATGTGGTCTGTGAAAAGAACACACATGCAATGACACTGTTGGATCCATATGTGGTTTGTGAGAAGGACACACATGCAATGACACTGGTGGATCCATGTGTGGTCTGTGGGAAGAACACACATGCAATGACACTAGTGATATGTGGTTTGTGAAAAGAACAGACATGCAATGACTCTAACTGTGGTTAATGAAAAGAGCAGACATGCGATGACACTTGTGGATCCATGTGTGGTTAATGAGAAGAACACACATGCAATGACACTGGGTGTGATTCATGATATGGTTTCTGATAAGAACAAACATGCAATGACTCTAGCTGTGGTTCATGAGAAGAACACACATGCAATGACACTGGTGTATCCTTATGTGGTTTGTGAGAAGAACACACTTGCAAGGACTCTAGCTGTGGTTCATGGAAAGAACACACATCCAATGACTCTAGCTATGGTTCATGAGAAGAACACACATCCAATGACACCGGTGGATCCATGTGTGGTCAGAGAGAGGATCACACATGCAATGACTCTAACAGTGGTTCATGAAAAGAGCAGACATCCAATGACACTGGTGGATCCATGTGTGGTCTGTGGGAGGAACACATATCTAATGACACTGCTGGATTCATATGTGGTTTGTGAGAAGAACACACATGCAATGACACTGGTGGATCCATGTGTGGTCTGTGGGAAGAACACACATGCAATGACTCTAGATGTGGTTCATTAAAAGAGCAGACGAGCAATGACACCGGTGGATCCATGTGCGGTTTATGACAGGAACACACATCCAATGACACCGGTGGATCCTTATGTGTTTTGTGAGAAGAACACACATGCAATGACACTATTGATATGTGGTCTGTGAAAAGAACACACATGCAATGACACTGGTGGATCCATATGTGCTTTGTGAGAAGGACACACATGCAATGACACTGGTGGATCCGTGTGTGGTCTGTGGGAAGAACACTCATGCAATGTCACTGTCTATATGTGGTTTGTGAAAAGAACAGACATGCAATTACTCTAACTGTGGTTAATGAAAAGAGCAGACATGGAATGACACTGGTGGATCCATGCGTGGTTAATGAGAAGAACAAACATGCAATGACACTGGGTGTGGTGCATGATACGGTTTGTGAGAAGAAAACACATGCAATGACTCTAAGTGTGGTTCATGAGAAGAACACACATGCAATGACTCTAGATGTGGTTCACAAAAAGAGCAGACAGGCGATGACACCGGTGGATCCATGTGTGGTCTATGAGAGGAACACACATCCAATGACACCGGTGGATCCTTACGTGGTTTGTGAGAAGAACACACATGCAATGACACTGGTGATATGTGGTCTATGAAAAGAACACACATGCAATGACACTGCGGGATCCATATGTGGTTTGTGAGAAGGACGCAAATGCAATGACACTGGTGGATCCATGTGTGGTCCATGGGAAGAACACACATGCAATGACACTGGTGATATGTGGTTTGTGGGAAGAACACACATGCAATGACTCTAACCGTGGTTAATGAAAAGAACAGACATGCAATGACACTGGTGGATCCATGTGTGGTTAATGAGAAGAACACACATGCAATGACACTGGGTATGATTCATGATATGGTTTGTGAGAAGAACACACGTGCAATGACTCTAGGTGTGGTTCATGAGAAGAACACACATGCAATGACACTGGTGTATCCTTATGTGGTTTGTGAGAAGAACATACATGCAAGGACTCTAGTTGTGGTTCATGGAAAGAACACACATCCAATGACTCTAGCTGTGGTTCGTGAGAAGAACACACATCCAATGACACTGGTGGATCCATGTGTGGTCTGTGAGAGGATCACACATGCAATGACTCTAACTGTGGTTCATGAAAAGAGAAGACATCCAATGACACCGGTGGATGCATGTGTGGTCTGTGGGAGGAACACACATCCAATGACACTGCTGGATCCATGTGTGGTTTGTGAGAAGAACACACATGCAATGACACTGGTGGATCCATGTGTGGTCTGTGGGAAGAACACATATGCAATGACTCTAGATGTGGTTCATGATATGGTTTGTGAGAAGAACACACATGCAATGACTCTAGGTGTGGTTCATGAGAAGAACACACATGCAATGACTCTAGATGTGGTTCCTGAAATGAGCACACATGCAATGACACCGGTGGATCCATGTGTGGTCTATTAGAGGAACACACATCTAATGACACCGGTGGATCCTTATGTGGTTTGTGAGAAGAACACACATGCCATGACATTGGTGATATGTGGTCTGTGAAAAGAACACACATGCAATGACACTGGTGGATCCATATGTGGTTTGTGAGAAGGACACACATGCAATGACACTAGTGGATCCATGTGTGGTCTGTGGGAAGAACAAACATGCAATGACACTAGTGTTATGTGGTTTGTGAAAAGAATAGACATGCAATGACCGTAACTATGGTTAATGAAAAGAGCACACATGCAATGACACTGGTGGATACATGTGTGGTTAATGAGAAGAACACACATGCAATGACACTAGGTGTGATTCATGATATGGTTTGTGAGAAGAACATACATGCAATGACTCTAACTGTGGGTCATGAGAAGAACACACATGCAATGACTCTAGATGTGGTTCATGAAAAGAGCAGACATGCGATGACACCGGTGGATCCATGTGTGGTCTATGAGAGGAACACACATCCAATGACACTGGTGGATCCTTACGTGGTTTGTGAGAAAAACGCGCATGCAATGACACTGGTGATATGTGGTCTGTGAAACGAACACACATGCAATGACACTGTTGGATCCATATGTGGTTTGTGAGAAGGATACACATGCAATGACACTGGTGGGTCCATGTGTGGTTCATGGGAAGAACACACATGCAATGACACTGGTGATATGTGGTTCATGAGAAGAACAGACATGCAATGACTCTAACTATGGTTAATGAAAAGAGCAGACATGCAATAACACTAGTGGATCCATGTGTGGTTAATGAGAAGAACACACATGCAATGACACTGGGTGTGATTCATGATTTGGTTTGTGAGAAGAACACACATGCAATGACTCTAGCTGTGATTCATGAGAAGAACATGCATGCAATGACACTGGAGTATCCTTATGTGGTTTGTGAGAAGAACACACACGCAAGGACTCTAGCTGTGGTTCATGGAAAGAACACACATCCAATGACTCTAGCTGTGGTTCATGAGAAGAACAGACATCCAATGACACTGGTGGATCCATGTGTGGTTTGTGAAATGAAGAGACGTGCAATGACTCTAACTATGGTTCATGAAAAGAGCAGACATGCAATGACACCGGTGGATCCATGTGTGGTCTGTGGGAGGAACACACATCCAATGGCACTGCTGGATCCATACGTGGTTTGTGAGAAGAACACACATGCAATGACACTGGTGGATCCATGGGTGGTCTGTGGGAAGAACACACATGCAATGACTCTAGATGTGGTTCATGAAAAGAGGAGACGTGCAATGACACCGGTGGAACCATGTGTGGTCTCTGAGAGGAACACACGTGCAATGACACCGGTGGATCCTTATGTGGTTTGCGAGAAGAACACACATGCAATGACACTGGTGATATGTGGTTTGTGAAAAGAACACACATGGAATGACGCTGTTGGATCCATATGTGGTCTGTGACAAGGACACACATGCAATGACACTGGTGGTCCATGTGTGGTTCATGGGATGAACACACATGCAATGACACTGGTGAGATGTGGTTCATCAGAAGAACAGACATGCAATGACTCTAACTTTGGTTAATTAAAAGAGCAGACATGCAATGACACTGGTGGATCCATGTGTGGTTAATGAGAAGAACACACATGCAATGACACTGGGTGTGATTCATGACATGGTTTGTGAGAAGAACACACATGCAATGACTCTAGTTGTGGTTCATGAGAAGAACACACATGCGATGACTCTAGATGTGGTTCATGAAAAGAGCAGACATGCGATGACACCAGTGGATCCATGTGTGGTCTATGAGAGGAACACACATCCAATGACACTGGTGGATCCTTACGTGGTTTGTGTGAAGAACGCACATGCAATGACACTGTTGGATCCATATGTGGTTTGTGAGAAGGACACACGTGCAATGACACTAGTGGGACCATGTGTGGTTCATGGGAAGAACACACATGCAATGACACTGGTGATATGTGGTTCATGAGAAGAACAGACATGCAATGACTCTAACTATGCTTAATGAAAAGAGCAGACATGCAATGACACTAGTGGATCCATGTGTGGTTAATGAGAAGAACACACATGCAATGACACTGGGTGTGATTCATGATTTGGTTTGTGAGAAGAACACACATGCAATGACTCTAGCTGTGATTCATGAGAAGAACACGCATGCAATGACACTGGAGTAACCTTATGTGGTTTGTGAGAAGAACACACATGCAAGGACTCTTGTTGTGGTTCATGGAAAGAACACACATCCAATGACTCTAGCTGTGGTTTATGAGAAGAACAGACATCCAATGACACTGGTGGATCCATGTGTGGTTTGTGAAAAGAACAGACATGCAATGACTCTAACTGTGGTTCATGAAAAGAGCAGACATGCAATAACACCGATGGTTCCATGTGTGGTCTGTGGGAGGAACACGCATCCAATAACACTGCTGGATCCATATGTGGTTTGTGAGAAGAACACACATGCAATGGCACTAGTGGATCCATGGGTGGTCTGTGGAAAGAACACACATTCAATGACTCTAGATGTGGTTAATGAAAAGAGCAGATGTGCAATGACACCGGTGGATCCATGTGTGGTCTATGAGAGGAACACACATCCAGTGACGCCGGTGGATCCTTACGTGGTTTGTGAGAAGATCACATTTGCAATGACACTGGTGATATGTGGTCTGTGAAAAGAACACACATGCGATGACACTGGTGGATTCATATGTGGTTTGTGAGAAGGACACACATGCAATGACACTGGTGGATCCATGTGTGGTCTGTGGGAAGAACACACATGCAATGACACTGGTGATATGTGGTTTGTGAAAAGAACAGACATGTAATGACTCTAACTGTGGTTAATGAAAAGAGCACACATGCAAAGACGCTGGTGGATCCATGTGTGGTTAATGAGAAGAACACACATGCAATGACACTAGTTGTGGTTCATGATGTGGTTTGTGAGAAGAACACACATGCAATGACTCAAGCTGTGGTTCATGAGAAGAACACACATGCAATGACTCTAGATGTGGTTCATGAAAAGAACAGACATGCGATGACACCGGTGGATCCATGTGTGGTCTATGAGAGGAACACACATCCAATGACGCCGGTGCATCCTTACGTGGTTTGTGACAAGAACACACATGCAATGACACTGGTGATATGTGGTCTGCAAAAAGAACACTCATGCAATGACACTGTTGGATCCATATGTGGTATATGAGAAGGACACACATGCAATGACACTGGTGGATCCATTTGTGGTTCATGGGAAGAACACACATGCAATGATACTTGTGATATGTGGTTCATGAGAATAACAGACATGCAATGACTGTAACTATGGTTAATGAAAAGAGCAGACATGCAATGACACTGGTGGATCCATGTGTGGTTAATGAGAAGAACACACATGCAATGACACTTGGTGTTATTCATGATATGGTTTGTGAGAAGAACACACATGCAATGACTCTAACTGTGGGTCATGAGAAGAACACACATGCAATGACTCTAGATGTGTTTCATGAAAAGAGAAGACATGCGATGACACCGGTGGATCCATGTGTGGTCTATGAGAGGAACACACATCCAATGACACTGGTGGATCCTTACGTGGTTTGTGAGAAGAACACGCATGCAATGACACTGGTGATATGTGGTCTGTGAAAAGAACACACATGCAATGACACTGTTGGATCCATATGTGGTTTGTGAGAAGGACACACATGCAATGACACTAGTAGGTCCATGTGTGGTTCATGGGAAGAACACACATGCAATGACACTGGTGATATGTGGTTCATGAGAAGAACAGACATTCAATGACTCTAACTATGGTTAATGAAAAGAGCAGACATGCAATAACACTGGTGGATCCATGTGTGGTTAATGAGAAGAACACACATGCAATGACACTGGGTGTGATTCATGATTTGGTTTGTGAGAAGAACACACATGCAATGACTCTAGCTGTGATTCATGAGAAGAACATGCATGCAATGACACTGGAGTATCCTTATGTGGTTTGTGAAAAGAACACACATGCAAGGACTCTAGCTGTGGTTCATGGAAAGAACACACATCCAATGACTCTAGCCGTGGTTCATGAGAAGAACAGACATCCAATGACACTGGTGGATCCATGTGTGGTTTGTGAAATGAAGAGACATGCAATGACTCTAACTATGGTTCATGAAAAGAGCAGACATGCAATGACACCGGTGGATCCATGTGTGGTCTGTGGGAGGAACACACATCCAATGACACTGCTGGATCCATACGTCGTTTGTGAGAAGAACACACATGCAATGACACTGGTGGATCCATGGGTGGTCTGTGGGAAGAACACACATGCAATGACTCTAGATGTGGTTCATGAAAAGAGGAGACGTGCAATGACACCGGTGGATCCATGTGTGGTCTCTGAGAGGAACACACATCCAATGACACCGGTGGATCCTTATGTGGTTTGCGAGAAGAACACACATGCAATGACACTGGTGATATGTGGTTTGTGAAAAGAACACACATGCAATGACGTTGTTGGATCCATATGTGGTCTGTGACAAGGACACACATGCAATGACACTGGTGGTCCATGTGTGGTTCATGCGATGAACATACATGCAATGACACTGGTGAGATGTGGTTCATCAGAAGAACAGACATGCAATGACTCTAACTTTGGTTAATGAAAAGAGCAGACATGCAATGACACTGGTGGATCCATGTGTGGTTAATGAGAAGAACACACATGCAATGACACTGGGTGTGATTCATGACATGGTTTGTGAGAAGAACACACATGCAATGACTCTAGTTGTGGTTCATGAGAAGAACACACATGCGATGACTCTAGATGTGGTTCATGAAAAGAGCAGACATGCGATGACACCAGTGGATCCATGTGTGGTCTATGAGAGGAACACACATCCAATGACACTGGTGGATCCTTACGTGGTTTGTGCGAAGAACACACATGCAATGACACTGTTGGATCCATATGTGGTTTGTGAGAAGGACACACGTGCAATGACACTAGTGGGACCATGTGTGGTTCATGGGAAGAACACACATGCAATGACACTGGTGATATGTGGTTCATGAGAAGAACAGACATGCAATGACTCTAACTATGCTTAATGAAAAGAGCAGACATGCAATGACACTAGTGGATCCGTGTGTGGTTAATGAGAAGAACACACATGCAATGACACTGGGTGTGATTCATGATTTGGTTTGTGAGAAGAACACACATACAATGACTCTAGCTGTGATTCATGAGAAGAACACGCATGCAATGACACTGGAGTAACCTTATGTGGTTTGTGAGAAGAACACACATGCAAGGACTCTTGTTGTGGTTCATGGAAAGAACACACATCCAATGACTCTAGCTGTGGTTTATGAGAAGAACAGACATCCAATGACACTGGTGGATCCATGTGTGGTTTGTGAAAAGAACAGACATGCAATGACTCTAACTGTGGTTCATGAAAAGAGCAGACATGCAATGACACCGATGGATCCATGTGTGGTCTGTGGGAGGAACACACATCCAATAACACTGCTGGATGCATATGTGGTTTGTGAGAAGAACGCACATGCAATGGCACTAGTGGATCCATGGGTGGTCTGTGGAAAGAACACACATTCAATGACTCTAGATGTGGTTAATGAAAAGAGCAGACATGCAATGACACCGGTGGATCCATGTGTGGTCTATGAGAGGAACACACATCCAGTGACGCCGGTGGATCCTTACGTGGTTTGTGAGAAGATCACATTTGCAATGACACTGGTGATATGTGGTATGTGAAAAGAACACACATGCAATGACACTGGTGGATTCATATGTGGTTTGTGAGAAGGACACACATGCAATGACACTGGTGGATCCATGTGTGGTCTGTGGGAAGAACACACATGCAATGACACTGGTGATATGTGGTTTGTGAAAAGAACGGACATGTAATGACTCTAACTATGGTTAATGAAAAGAGCACACATGCAAAGACGCTGGTGGATCCATGTGTGGTTAATGAGAAGAACACACATGCAATGACACTGGGTGTTATTCATGATATGGTTTGTGAAAAGAACACACATGCAATGACTCTAGCTGTGGTTCATGAGAAGAACACACATGCGATGGCTATAGATGTGGTTCATGAAAAGAGCAGACATGCGATGACACCGGTGGATCCATGTGCGGTCTATGAGAGGAACACACATCCAATGACATTGGTGGATCCTTACGTGGTTTGTGAGAAGAACACACATGCAATGACACTATTGATATGTGGTCTGTGAAAAGAACACACATGCAATGACACTGTTGGATCCATATGTGGTTTGTGAGAAGGACACACATGCAATCACACTGGTGGGTCCATGTGTGGTTCATGGGAAGAACACACATGCAATGACACTGGTTATATGTGGTTCATGAGAAGAACCGACATGCAATGGCTCTAACTCTGGTTAATGAAAAGAGCAGACATGCAATGACACTGGTGGATCCATGTGTGGTTAATGAGAAGAACACACATGCAATGACACTAGGTGTGGTTCATGATTTGGTTTGTGAGAAGAACACACATGCAATGACTCTAGTTGTGATTCATGAGAAGAACACGCATGCAATGACACTGGAGTATCCTTATGTGGTTTGTGAGAAGAACACACATGCAAGGACTCTAGCTGTGGTTCATGGAAAGAACACACATCCAATGACTCTAGCTGTGGTTCATAAGGAGAACACACATCCAATGACACTTGTGGATCCATTTTTGGTTTGTGAAAAGAACAGACATGCAATGACACCGGTGGATCCATGTGTGGTCTGTGGGAGGAACACACATCCAATGACACTGCTGGATCCATATGTGGTTTCTGAGAAGAACACACACGCAATTACACTGGTGGATCCATGTGTGGTCTGTGGGAAGAACACACATGCAATGACTCTAGATGTGGTTCATGAAAAGAGCAGACGTGCAATGCCACTGGTGGATCCATGTGTGGTCTATGAGAGGAACACACATCCAATGACACCGGTGGATCCTTATGTGGTTTGTGAGAAAAACACACATGCAATGACACTGGTGCTATGTGGTCTATGAAAAGAACACACATGCAATGACACTAGTGGTTCCATATGTGGTTTGTGAGAAGGACACACATGCAATGACACTGGTGGATCCATGTGTGGTATGTGGGAAGAACACACATGCAATGACACTGGTGATATGTCGTTTGTGAAAAGAACAGACATGCAATGACTCTAGCTGTGGTTAATGAAAAGAGCACACATGCCATGACACTTGTGGATCCATGCTTGGTTAATGAGAAGAACACAGATGCAATGACACTGAATGTGGTTCATGATGTGGTTTGTGAGAAGAACACACATGCAATGACTCTAGCTGTGGTTCATGAGAAGAACACACATGCAATGACTCTAGATGTGGTTCATGAAAAGAGCAGACATGCGATGACACCGGTGGATCCATGTGTGGTCTATGAGAGGAACACACATGCAATGACGCGGGTGGATCCTTACGTGGTTTGTGAGAAGAACACACATGCAATGACATTGGTGATATGTGGTCTGCGAAAAGAACACACATGCGATGACACTGTTGGATCCATATGTGGTATGTGAGAAGGACACACATGCAATGACACTGGTGGATCCATTTGTGATTCATGGGAAGAACACACATGCAATGACACTGGTGATATGTGGTTCATGAGAAGAACAGACATGCAATGACTATAACTATGGTTAATGAAAAGAGTAGACATGCAATGACACTGGTGGATCCATGTGTGGTTAATGAGAAGAACACACATGTAATGACACTAGGTGTGATTCATGATATGGTTTGTGAGAAGAACACACATGCAATGAGTCTAACTGTGGTTCATGGGAAGAACACACATGCAATGACTCTAGATGTGGTTCATGAAAAGAGCAGACATGCGATGACACTGGTGGATCCATGTGTGGTCTATGCGAGGAACACACATCCAATGACACTGGTGGATCCTTACGTGGTTTGTGAGAAAAACACACATGCAATGACACTGGTGATATCTGGTCTGTGAAATGAACACACGTGCAATGACACTGTTGGATCCATATGTGGTTTGTGAGAAGGACACACATGCAATGACACTGGTGGGTCCATGTGTGGTTCATGGGAAGAACACACATGCAATGACACTGGTTATATGTGGGTCATGAGAAGAACATACATGCAATGATTCTAACTGTGGTTAATGAAAAGAGCGGACATGCAATGACACTTGTGGATCCATGTGTGGTTAATGAGAAGAACACACATGCAATGACACTGGGTGTGATTCATGATATGGTTTGTGAGAAGAACACACATGCAATGACTCTAGATGTGGTTTATGAGAAGAACACGCATGCAATTACACTAGTGTATCCTGATGTGGTTTGTGACAAGAACACACATGCAAGGACTCTAGCTGTGGTTCATGGAAAAAACACACATCCAATGACTCTAGCTGTGGTTCATGAGAAGAACACACATCTAATGACACTGGTGGATCCATGTGTGGTCTGTGAGAGGATCACACATGCAGTGACTCTAACTGTGGTTCATGAAAAGAGTAGACATGCAATGACACCGGTGGATCCATGTGTGGTCTGTGGGAGGAACACACATCCAATGACACTGTTGGATCTATGTGTGGTCTGTGGGAAGAACACACATGCAATGACTCTAGATGTGGTTCATGAAAAGAGAAGATGTGCAATGACACCATCGGATCCGTGTGTGGTCTATGAGAAGAACAGACATCCAATGACACCGGTAGATCCATATGTGGTTTGTGAGAAGAACACACATGCAATGACACTGGTGGATCCATGTGTGGTCTGTGGGAAGAACACACATGCAATGATTCTAGATGTGGTTCATGAAAAGAGAAGACGTGCAATGACACCATCAGATCCATGTGTGGTCTATGAGAGGAACACACATCCAATGACACCAGTGGATCCATATGTGGTTTGTGAGAAGAACACACATGCAATGACACTGGTGATATGTGGTCTGTGAAAAGAACACACATGCAATGACACTGGTGGTTCCATATGTGGTTTGTGAGAAGGACACACATGCAATGACACTGGTGGATCCATGTGTGGTCTGTGGGAAGAACACACATGCAATGACACTGGTGATATGTCGTTTGTGAGAAGAACAGACATGCAATGACTCTAACTGTGGTTAATGAAAAGAGCACACATGCAATGACACTGGTGGATCCATGTGTGGTTAATGAGAAGAACACACATGCAATGACACTAGGTGTGATTCATGATATGGTTTGTGAGAAGAACATACATGCAATGACTCTAACTGTGGGTCATGAGAAGAACACACATGCAATGACTCTAGATGTGGTTCATGAAAAGAGCAGACATGCGATGACACCGGTGGATCCATGTGTGGTCTATGAGAGGAACACACATCCAATGACACTAGTGGATCCTTACGTGGTTTGTGAGAAAAACGCGCATGCAATGACACTGGTGATATGTGGTCTGTGAAAAGAACACACATGCAATGACATTGTTGGATCCATATGTGGTTTGTGAGAAGGATACACATGCAATGACACTGGTGGGTCCATGTGTGGTTCATGGGAAGAACACACATGCAATGACACTGGTGATATGTGGTTCATGAGAAGAACAGACATGCAATGACTCTAACTATGGTTAATGAAAAGAGCAGACATGCAATAACACTAGTGGATCCATGTGTGGTTAATGAGAAGAACACACATGCAATGACACTGGGTGTGATTCATGATTTGGTTTGTGAGAAGAACACACATGCAATGACTCTAGCTGTGATTCATGAGAAGAACATGCATGCAATGACACTGGAGTATCCTTATGTGGTTTGTGAGAAGAACACACATGCAAGGACTCTAGCTGTGGTTCATGGAAAGAACACACATCCAATGACTCTAGCTGTGGTTCATGAGAAGAACAGACATCCAATGACACTGGTGGATCCATGTGTGGTTTGTGAAATGAAGAGACGTGCAATGACTCTAACTATGGTTCATGAAAAGAGCAGACATGCAATGACACCGGTGGATCCATGTGTGGTCTGTGGGAGGAACACACATCCAATGGCACTGCTGGATCCATACGTGGTTTGTGAGAAGAACACACATGCAATGACACTGGTGGATCCATGGGTGGTCTGTGGGAAGAACACACATGCAATGACTCTAGATGTGGTTCATGAAAAGAGGAGACGTGCAATGACACCGGTGGAACCATGTGTGGTCTCTGAGAGGAACACACATCCAATGACCCCGGTGGATCCTTATGTGGTTTGCGAGAAGAACACACATGCAATGACACTGGTGATATGTGGTTTGTGAAAAGAACACACATGGAATGACGCTGTTGGATCCATATGTGGTCTGTGACAAGGACACACATGCAATGACACTGGTGGTCCATGTGTGGTTCATGGGATGAACACACATGCAATGACACTGGTGAGATGTGGTTCATCAGAAGAACAGACATGCAATGACTCTAACTTTGGTTAATTAAAAGAGCAGACATGCAATGACACTGGTGGATCCATGTGTGGTTAATGAGAAGAACACACATGCAATGACACTGGGTGTGATTCATGACATGGTTTGTGAGAAGAACACACATGCAATGACTCTAGTTGTGGTTCATGAGAAGAACACACATGCGATGACTCTAGATGTGGTTCATGAAAAGAGCAGACATGCGATGACACCAGTGGATCCATGTGTGGTCTATGAGAGGAACACACATCCAATGACACTGGTGGATCCTTACGTGGTTTGTGTGAAGAACGCACATGCAATGACACTGTTGGATCCATATGTGGTTTGTGAGAAGGACACACGTGCAATGACACTAGTGGGACCATGTGTGGTTCATGGGAAGAACACACATGCAATGACACTGGTGATATGTGGTTCATGAGAAGAACAGACATGCAATGACTCTAACTATGCTTAATGAAAAGAGCAGACATGCAATGACACTAGTGGATCCATGTGTGGTTAATGAGAAGAACACACATGCAATGACACTGGGTGTGATTCATGATTTGGTTTGTGAGAAGAACACACATGCAATGACTCTAGCTGTGATTCATGAGAAGAACACGCATGCAATGACACTGGAGTAACCTTATGTGGTTTGTGAGAAGAACACACATGCAAGGACTCTTGTTGTGGTTCATGGAAAGAACACACATCCAATGACTCTAGCTGTGGTTTATGAGAAGAACAGACATCCAATGACACTGGTGGATCCATGTGTGGTTTGTGAAAAGAACAGACATGCAATGACTCTAACTGTGGTTCATGAAAAGAGCAGACATGCAATAACACCGATGGTTCCATGTGTGGTCTGTGGGAGGAACACACATCCAATAACACTGCTGGATCCATATGTGGTTTGTGAGAAGAACACACATGCAATGGCACTAGTGGATCCATGGGTGGTCTGTGGAAAGAACACACATTCAATGACTCTAGATGTGGTTAATGAAAAGAGCAGACGTGCAATGACACCGGTGGATCCATGTGTGGTCTATGAGAGGAACACACATCCAGTGACGCCGGTGGATCCTTACGTGGTTTGTGAGAAGATCACATTTGCAATGACACTGGTGATATGTGGTCTGTGAAAAGAACACACATGCGATGACACTGGTGGATTCATATGTGGTTTGTGAGAAGGACACACATGCAATGACACTGGTGGATCCATGTGTGGTCTGTGGGAAGAACACACATGCAATGACACTGGTGATAGGTGGTTTGTGAAAAGAACAGACATGTAATGACTCTAACTGTGGTTAATGAAAAGAGCACACATGCAAAGACGCTGGTGGATCCATGTGTGGTTAATGAGAAGAACACACATGCAATGACACTGGTTGTGGTTCATGATGTGGTTTGTGAGAAGAACACACATGCAATGACTCAAGCTGTGGTTCATGAGAAGAACACACATGCAATGACTCTAGATGTGGTTCATGAAAAGAACAGACATGCGATGACACCGGTGGATCCATGTGTGGTCTATGAGAGGAACACACATCCAATGACGCCGGTGCATCCTTACGTGGTTTGTGACAAGAACACACATGCAATGACACTGGTGATATGTGGTCTGCGAAAAGAACACTCATGCAATGACACTGTTGGATCCATATGTGGTATATGAGAAGGACACACATGCAATGACACTGGTGGATCCATTTGTGGTTCATGGGAAGAACACACATGCAATGATACTGGTGATATGTGGTTCATGAGAATAACAGACATGCAATGACTGTAACTATGGTTAATGAAAAGAGCAGACATGCAATGACTGTAACTATGGTTAATGAAAAGAGCAGACATGCAATGACACTGGTGGATCCATGTGTGGTTAATGAGAAGAACACACATGCAATGACACTGGGTGTTATTCATGATATGGTTTGTGAGAAGAACACACATGCAATGACTCTAACTGTGGGTCATGAGAAGAACACACATGCAATGACTCTAGATGTGGTTCATGAAAAGAGAAGACATGCGATGACACCGGTGGATCCATGTGTGGTCTATGAGAGGAACACACATCCAATGACACTGGTGGATCCTTACGTGGTTTGTGAGAAGAACACGCATGCAATGACACTGGTGATATGTGGTCTGTGAAAAGAACACACATGCAATGACACTGTTGGATCCATATGTGGTTTGTGAGAAGGACACACATGCAATGACACTAGTGGGTCCATGTGTGGTTCATGGGAAGAACACACATGCAATGACACTGGTGATATGTGGTTCATGAGAAGAACAGACATTCAATGACTCTAACTATGGTTAATGAAAAGAGCAGACATGCAATAACACTGGTGGATCCATGTGTGGTTAATGAGAAGAACACACATGCAATGACACTGGGTGTGATTCATGATTTGGTTTGTGAGAAGAACACACATGCAATGACTCTAGCTGTGATTCATGAGAAGAACATGCATGCAATGACACTGGAGTATCCTTATGTGGTTTGTGAGAAGAACACACATGCAAGGACTCTAGCTGTGGTTCATGGAAAGAACACACATCCAATGACTCTAGCCGTGGTTCATGAGAAGAACAGACATCCAATGACACTGGTGGATCCATGTGTGGTTTGTGAAATGAAGAGACATGCAATGACTCTAACTATGGTTCATGAAAAGAGCAGACATGCAATGACACCGGTGGATCCATGTGTGGTCTGTGGGAGGAACACACATCCAATGACACTGCTGGATCCATACGTGGTTTGTGAGAAGAACACACATGCAATGACACTGGTGGATCCATGGGTGGTCTGTGGGAAGAACACACATGCAATGACTCTAGATGTGGTTCATGAAAAGAGGAGACGTGCAATGACACCGGTGGATCCATGTGTGGTCTCTGAGAGGAACACACATCCAATGACACCGGTGGATCCTTATGTGGTTTGCGAGAAGAACACACATGCAATGACACTGGTGATATGTGGTTTGTGAAAAGAACACACATGCAATGACGCTGTTGGATCCATATGTGGTCTGTGACAAGGACACACATGCAATGACACTGGTGGTCCATGTGTGGTTCATGCGATGAACATACATGCAATGACACTGGTGAGATGTGGTTCATCAGAAGAACAGACATGCAATGACTCTAACTTTGGTTAATGAAAAGAGCAGACATGCAATGACACTGGTGGATCCATGTGTGGTTAATGAGAAGAACACACATGCAATGACACTGGGTGTGATTCATGACATGGTTTGTGAG
This sequence comes from Avena sativa, assembly GCA_916181665.1. Lineage (NCBI taxonomy): Eukaryota > Viridiplantae > Streptophyta > Magnoliopsida > Poales > Poaceae > Avena > Avena sativa. The sequence continues at coordinate 581,252,978 of OV702287.1, forward strand.
AAGAACACACATGCAATGACTCTAGTTGTGGTTCATGAGAAGAACACACATGCGATGACTCTAGATGTGGTTCATGAAAAGAGCAGACATGCGATGACACCAGTGGATCCATGTGTGGTCTATGAGAGGAACACACATCCAATGACACTGGTGGATCCTTACGTGGTTTGTGCGAAGAACACACATGCAATGACACTGTTGGATCCATATGTGGTTTGTGAGAAGGACACACGTGCAATGACACTAGTGGGACCATGTGTGGTTCATGGGAAGAACACACATGCAATGACACTGGTGATATGTGGTTCATGAGAAGAACAGACATGCAATGACTCTAACTATGCTTAATGAAAAGAGCAGACATGCAATGACACTAGTGGATCCGTGTGTGGTTAATGAGAAGAACACACATGCAATGACACTGGGTGTGATTCATGATTTGGTTTGTGAGAAGAACACACATACAATGACTCTAGCTGTGATTCATGAGAAGAACACGCATGCAATGACACTGGAGTAACCTTATGTGGTTTGTGAGAAGAACACACATGCAAGGACTCTTGTTGTGGTTCATGGAAAGAACACACATCCAATGACTCTAGCTGTGGTTTATGAGAAGAACAGACATCCAATGACACTGGTGGATCCATGTGTGGTTTGTGAAAAGAACAGACATGCAATGACTCTAACTGTGGTTCATGAAAAGAGCAGACATGCAATGACACCGATGGATCCATGTGTGGTCTGTGGGAGGAACACACATCCAATAACACTGCTGGATGCATATGTGGTTTGTGAGAAGAACACACATGCAATGGCACTAGTGGATCCATGGGTGGTCTGTGGAAAGAACACACATTCAATGACTCTAGATGTGGTTAATGAAAAGAGCAGACATGCAATGACACCGGTGGATCCATGTGTGGTCTATGAGAGGAACACACATCCAGTGACGCCGGTGGATCCTTACGTGGTTTGTGAGAAGATCACATTTGCAATGACACTGGTGATATGTGGTATGTGAAAAGAACACACATGCAATGACACTGGTGGATTCATATGTGGTTTGTGAGAAGGACACACATGCAATGACACTGGTGGATCCATGTGTGGTCTGTGGGAAGAACACACATGCAATGACACTGGTGATATGTGGTTTGTGAAAAGAAGGGACATGTAATGACTCTAACTATGGTTAATGAAAAGAGCACACATGCAAAGACGCTGGTGGATCCATGTGTGGTTAATGAGAAGAACACACATGCAATGACACTGGGTGTTATTCATGATATGGTTTGTGAGAAGAACACACATGCAATGACTCTAGCTGTGGTTCATGAGAAGAACACACATGCGATGGCTATAGATGTGGTTCATGAAAAGAGCAGACATGCGATGACACCGGTGGATCCATGTGCGGTCTATGAGAGGAACACACATCCAATGACATTGGTGGATCCTTACGTGGTTTGTGAGAAGAACACACATGCAATGACACTAGTGATATGTGGTCTGTGAAAAGAACACACATGCAATGACACTGTTGGATCCATATGTGGTTTGTGAGAAGGACACACATGCAATCACACTGGTGGGTCCATGTGTGGTTCATGGGAAGAACACACATGCAATGACACTGGTTATATGTGGTTCATGAGAAGAACAGACATGCAATGGCTCTAACTCTGGTTAATGAAAAGAGCAGACATGCAATGACACTGGTGGATCCATGTGTGGTTAATGAGAAGAACACACATGCAATGACACTAGGTGTGGTTCATGATTTGGTTTGTGAGAAGAACACACATGCAATGACTCTAGTTGTGATTCATGAGAAGAACACGCATGCAATGACACTGGAGTATCCTTATGTGGTTTGTGAGAAGAACACACATGCAAGGACTCTAGCTGTGGTTCATGGAAAGAACACACATCCAATGACTCTAGCTGTGGTTCATAAGGAGAACACACATCCAATGACACTTGTGGATCCATTTTTGGTTTGTGAAAAGAACAGGCATGCAATGACACCGGTGGATCCATGTGTGGTCTATGGGAGGAACACACATCCAATGACACTGTTGGATCCATATGTGGTTTGTGAGAAGAACACACATGCAATTACACTACTGATATGTGGTCTATGAAAAGAGACATGCCATGACACCGGTGGATCCATGTGTGGTCTATGAGAGGAACACACATCCAATGACACTGGTGGATCCTTACGTGGTTTGTGAGAAGAACACGCATGCAATGACACTGGTGATATGTGGTCTGTGAAAAGAACACACATGCAATGACACTGTTGGATCCATATGTGGTTTGTGAGAAGGACACACATGCAATGACACTAGTGGGTCCATGTGTGGTTCATGGGAAGAACACACATGCAATGACACTGGTGATATGTGGTTCATGAGAAGAACAGACATTCAATGACTCTAACTATGGTTAATGAAAAGAGCAGACATGCAATAACACTGGTGGATCCATGTGTGGTTAATGAGAAGAACACACATGCAATGACACTGGGTGTGATTCATGATTTGGTTTGTGAGAAGAACACACATGCAATGACTCTAGCTGTGATTCATGAGAAGAACATGCATGCAATGACACTGGAGTATCCTTATGTGGTTTGTGAGAAGAACACACATGCAAGGACTCTAGCTGTGGTTCATGGAAAGAACACACATCCAATGACTCTAGCCGTGGTTCATGAGAAGAACAGACATCCAATGACACTGGTGGATCCATGTGTGGTTTGTGAAATGAAGAGACATGCAATGACTCTAACTATGGTTCATGAAAAGAGCAGACATGCAATGACACCGGTGGATCCATGTGTGGTCTGTGGGAGGAACACACATCCAATGACACTGCTGGATCCATACGTGGTTTGTGAGAAGAACACACATGCAATGACACTGGTGGATCCATGGGTGGTCTGTGGGAAGAACACACATGCAATGACTCTAGATGTGGTTCATGAAAAGAGGAGACGTGCAATGACACCGGTGGATCCATGTGTGGTCTCTGAGAGGAACACACATCCAATGACACCGGTGGATCCTTATGTGGTTTGCGAGAAGAACACACATGCAATGACACTGGTGATATGTGGTTTGTGAAAAGAACACACATGCAATGACGCTGTTGGATCCATATGTGGTCTGTGACAAGGACACACATGCAATGACACTGGTGGTCCATGTGTGGTTCATGCGATGAACATACATGCAATGACACTGGTGAGATGTGGTTCATCAGAAGAACAGACATGCAATGACTCTAACTTTGGTTAATGAAAAGAGCAGACATGCAATGACACTGGTGGATCCATGTGTGGTTAATGAGAAGAACACACATGCAATGACACTGGGTGTGATTCATGACATGGTTTGTGAGAAGAACACACATGCAATGACTCTAGTTGTGGTTCATGAGAAGAACACACATGCGATGACTCTAGATGTGGTTCATGAAAAGAGCAGACATGCGATGACACCAGTGGATCCATGTGTGGTCTATGAGAGGAACACACATCCAATGACACTGGTGGATCCTTACGTGGTTTGTGCGAAGAACACACATGCAATGACACTGTTGGATCCATATGTGGTTTGTGAGAAGGACACACGTGCAATGACACTAGTGGGACCATGTGTGGTTCATGGGAAGAACACACATGCAATGACACTGGTGATATGTGGTTCATGAGAAGAACAGACATGCAATGACTCTAACTATGCTTAATGAAAAGAGCAGACATGCAATGACACTAGTGGATCCGTGTGTGGTTAATGAGAAGAACACACATGCAATGACACTGGGTGTGATTCATGATTTGGTTTGTGAGAAGAACACACATACAATGACTCTAGCTGTGATTCATGAGAAGAACACGCATGCAATGACACTGGAGTAACCTTATGTGGTTTGTGAGAAGAACACACATGCAAGGACTCTTGTTGTGGTTCATGGAAAGAACACACATCCAATGACTCTAGCTGTGGTTTATGAGAAGAACAGACATCCAATGACACTGGTGGATCCATGTGTGGTTTGTGAAAAGAACAGACATGCAATGACTCTAACTGTGGTTCATGAAAAGAGCAGACATGCAATGACACCGATGGATCCATGTGTGGTCTGTGGGAGGAACACACATCCAATAACACTGCTGGATGCATATGTGGTTTGTGAGAAGAACACACATGCAATGGCACTAGTGGATCCATGGGTGGTCTGTGGAAAGAACACACATTCAATGACTCTAGATGTGGTTAATGAAAAGAGCAGACATGCAATGACACCGGTGGATCCATGTGTGGTCTATGAGAGGAACACACATCCAGTGACGCCGGTGGATCCTTACGTGGTTTGTGAGAAGATCACATTTGCAATGACACTGGTGATATGTGGTATGTGAAAAGAACACACATGCAATGACACTGGTGGATTCATATGTGGTTTGTGAGAAGGACACACATGCAATGACACTGGTGGATCCATGTGTGGTCTGTGGGAAGAACACACATGCAATGACACTGGTGATATGTGGTTTGTGAAAAGAAGGGACATGTAATGACTCTAACTATGGTTAATGAAAAGAGCACACATGCAAAGACGCTGGTGGATCCATGTGTGGTTAATGAGAAGAACACACATGCAATGACACTGGGTGTTATTCATGATATGGTTTGTGAGAAGAACACACATGCAATGACTCTAGCTGTGGTTCATGAGAAGAACACACATGCGATGGCTATAGATGTGGTTCATGAAAAGAGCAGACATGCGATGACACCGGTGGATCCATGTGCGGTCTATGAGAGGAACACACATCCAATGACATTGGTGGATCCTTACGTGGTTTGTGAGAAGAACACACATGCAATGACACTAGTGATATGTGGTCTGTGAAAAGAACACACATGCAATGACACTGTTGGATCCATATGTGGTTTGTGAGAAGGACACACATGCAATCACACTGGTGGGTCCATGTGTGGTTCATGGGAAGAACACACATGCAATGACACTGGTTATATGTGGTTCATGAGAAGAACAGACATGCAATGGCTCTAACTCTGGTTAATGAAAAGAGCAGACATGCAATGACACTGGTGGATCCATGTGTGGTTAATGAGAAGAACACACATGCAATGACACTAGGTGTGGTTCATGATTTGGTTTGTGAGAAGAACACACATGCAATGACTCTAGTTGTGATTCATGAGAAGAACACGCATGCAATGACACTGGAGTATCCTTATGTGGTTTGTGAGAAGAACACACATGCAAGGACTCTAGCTGTGGTTCATGGAAAGAACACACATCCAATGACTCTAGCTGTGGTTCATAAGGAGAACACACATCCAATGACACTTGTGGATCCATTTTTGGTTTGTGAAAAGAACAGGCATGCAATGACACCGGTGGATCCATGTGTGGTCTGTGGGAGGAACACACATCCAATGACACTGCTGGATCCATATGTGGTTTCTGAGAAGAACACACATGCAATTACACTGGTGGATCCATGTGTGGTCTGTGGGAAGAACACACATGCAATGACTCTAGATGTGGTTCATGAAAAGAGCAGACGTGCAATGCCACTGGTGGATCCATGTGTGGTCTATGAGAGGAACACACATCCAATGACACCGGTGGATCCTTATGTGGTTTGTGAGAAAAACACACATGCAATGACACTGGTGCTATGTGGTCTATGAAAAGAACACACATGCAATGACACTAGTGGTTCCATTTGTGGTTTGTGACAAGGACACACATGCAATGACACTGGTGGATCCATGTGTGGTCTGTGGGAAGAACACACATGCAATGACACTGGTGATATGTCGTTTGTGAAAAGAACAGACATGCAATGACTCTAGCTGTGGTTAATGAAAAGAGCACACATGCCATGACACTTGTGGATCCATGCTTGGTTAATGAGAAGAACACAGATGCAATGACACTGAATGTGGTTCATGATGTGGTTTGTGAGAAGAACACACATGCAATGACTCTAGCTGTGGTTCATGAGAAGAACACACATGCAATGACTCTAGATGTGGTTCATGAAAAGAGCAGACATGCGATGACACCGGTGGATCCATGTGTGGTCTATGAGAGGAACACACATGCAATGACGCGGGTGGATCCTTACGTGGTTTGTGAGAAGAACACACATGCAATGACATTGGTGATATGTGGTCTGCGAAAAGAACACACATGCGATGACACTGTTGGATCCATATGTGGTATGTGAGAAGGACACACATGCAATGACACTGGTGGATCCATTTGTGATTCATGGGAAGAACACACATGCAATGACACTGGTGATATGTGGTTCATGAGAAGAACAGACATGCAATGACTATAACTATGGTTAATGAAAAGAGTAGACATGCAATGACACTGGTGGATCCATGTGTGGTTAATGAGAAGAACACACATGTAATGACACTAGGTGTGATTCATGATATGGTTTGTGAGAAGAACACACATGCAATGAGTCTAACTGTGGTTCATGGGAAGAACACACATGCAATGACTCTGGATGTGGTTCATGAAAAGAGCAGACATGCGATGACACCGGTGGATCCATGTGTGGTCTATGCGAGGAACACACATCCAATGACACTGGTGGATCCTTACGTGGTTTGTGAGAAAAACACACATGCAATGACACTGGTGATATCTGGTCTGTGAAATGAACACACGTGCAATGACACTGTTGGATCCATATGTGGTTTGTGAGAAGGACACACATGCAATGACACTGGTGGGTCCATGTGTGGTTCATGGGAAGAACACACATGCAATGACACTGGTTATATGTGGGTCATGAGAAGAACATACATGCAATGATTCTAACTGTGGTTAATGAAAAGAGCGGACATGCAATGACACTTGTGGATCCATGTGTGGTTAATGAGAAGAACACACATGCAATGACACTGGGTGTGATTCATGATATGGTTTGTGAGAAGAACACACATGCAATGACTCTAGATGTGGTTTATGAGAAGAACACGCATGCAATTACACTAGTGTATCCTGATGTGGTTTGTGACAAGAACACACATGCAAGGACTCTAGCTGTGGTTCATGGAAAAAACACACATCCAATGACTCTAGCTGTGGTTCATGAGAAGAACACACATCTAATGACACTGGTGGATCCATGTGTGGTCTGTGAGAGGATCACACATGCAGTGACTCTAACTGTGGTTCATGAAAAGAGTAGACATGCAATGACACCGGTGGATCCATGTGTGGTCTGTGGGAGGAACACACATCCAATGACACTGTTGGATCTATGTGTGGTCTGTGGGAAGAACACACATGCAATGACTCTAGATGTGGTTCATGAAAAGAGAAGATGTGCAATGACACCATCGGATCCGTGTGTGGTCTATGAGAAGAACAGACATCCAATGACACCGGTAGATCCATATGTGGTTTCTGAGAAGAACACACATGCAATGACACTGGTGGATCCATGTGTGGTCTGTGGGAAGAACACACATGCAATGATTCTAGATGTGGTTCATGAAAAGAGAAGATGTGCAATGACACCATCAGATCCATGTGTGGTCTATGAGAGGAACACACATCCAATGACACCAGTGGATCCATATGTGGTTTGTGAGAAGAACACACATGCAATGACACTGGTGATATGTGGTCTGTGAAAAGAACACACATGCAATGACACTGGTGTTTCCATATGTGGTTTGTGAGAAGGACACACATGCAATGACACTGGTGGATCCATGTGTGGTCTGTGGGAAGAACACACATGCAATGACACTGGTGATATGTCGTTTGTGAAAAGAACAGACATGCAATGACTCTAACTGTGGTTAATGAAAAGAGCACACATGCAATGACACTGGTGGATCCATGTGTGGTTAATGAGAAGAACACACATGCAATGACACTAGGTGTGGTTCATGATGTGGTTTGTGAGAAGAACACACATGCAATGACTCTAGCTGTGGTTCATGAGAAGAACACACATGTAATGACTCTAGATGTGCTTCATGAAAAGAACAGACATGCGATGATGCCGGTGGATCCATGTGTGGTCTATGAGAGGAACACACATCCAATGACGCGGGTGGATCCTTACGTGGTTTGTGAGAAGGGCACATTTGCAATGACACTGGTGATATGTGGTATGTGAAAAGAACACACATGCAATGACACTGTTGGATCCATATGTGGTCTGTGAGAAGGACACACATGCAATGACACTAGTGGATCCATGTGTGGTTCATGGGAAGAACACACATGCAATGACACTAGTGATATGTGGTCCGTGAGAAGAACAGACATGCAATGACACTGGTGGATCCATGTGTGGTTAATGAGAAGAACACACATGCAATGACATTGGGTGTGATTCATGATATGGTTTGTGAGAAGAACACACATGCAATGACTCTAGCTGTGGTTCATGAGAAGAACACACATGCAATGACTCTAGATGTGGTTCATGAAAAGAGCAGACATGCGATGACACCGGTGGATCCATGTGTGGTCTATGAGAGGAACACACATCCAATGACATTGGTGGATCCTTACGTGGTTTGTGAGAAAAACAAACATGCAATGTCACTGGTGATATGTGGTCTGTGAAAAGAACACACATGCAATGACACTGTTGGATCCATATGTGGTCTGTGAGAAGGACACACATGCAATGACACTGGTGGGTCCATGTGTGGTTCATGGGAAGAACACACATGCAATGACACTGGTGATATGTGGTTCATGAGAAGAACATACATGCAATGACTCTAACTGTGGTTAATGAAAAGAGCAGACATGTAATGACACTAGTGGATCCATGTGTGGTTAATGAGAAGAACATACATGCAATGACACTGGGTGTGATTCATGATATGGTTTGTGAGAAGAACACACATGCAATGACTCTACCTGTGGTTCATGAGAAGAACACGCATGCAATTACACTGGTGTATCCTTATGTGGTTTGTGAGAAGAACACACATGCAATGACTCTAGCTGTGGTTCATGGAAAAAACAAACATCCAACGACTCTAGCTATGGTTCATGAGAAGAACACACATCCAATGACACTGGTGGATCCATGCGTAGTTTGTGAGAGGATCACACATGCAATGACTCTAACTGTGGGGTTCATTAAAAGAGCAGACATGCAATGACATCGGTGGATCCATGTGTGGTCTGTGGGAGGAACACACATCCAGTGACACTGTTGGAACCATATGTGGTTTGTGAGAAGAACACACATGCAATGACACTGGTGGATCCATGTGTGGTCTGTGGGAAGAACACACATGCAATGATTCTAGATGTGGTTCATGAAAAGAGAAGACGTGCAATGACACCATCAGATCCATGTGTGGTCTATGAGAGGAACACACATCCAATGACACCAGTGGATCCATATGTGGTTTGTGAGAAGAACACACATGCAATGACACTGGTGATATGTGGTCTTTGAAAAGAACACACATGCAATGACACTGGTGGTTCCATATGTGGTTTGTGAGAAGGACACACATGCAATGACACTGGTGGATCCATGTGTGGTCTGTGGGAAGAACACACATGCAATGACACTGGTGATATGTCGTTTGTGAAAAGAACAGACATGCAATGACTCTAACTGTGGTTAATGAAAAGAGCACACATGCAATGACACTGGTGGATCCATGCGTGGTTAATGAGAAGAACACACATGCAATGACACTAGGTGTGGTTCATGATGTGGTTTGTGAGAACAACACACATGCAATGAATCTAGCTGTGGTTCATGAGAAGAACACACATGTAATGACTCTAGATGTGCTTCATGAAAAGAACAGACATGCGATGACACCGGTGGATCCATGTGTGGTCTATGAGAGGAACACACATCCAATGACGCGGGTGGATCCTTACGTGGTTTGTGAGAAGCGCACATTTGCAATGACACTCGTGATATATGGTCTGTGAAAAGAACACACATGCAATGACACTATTGGATCCATATGTGGTCTGTGAGAAGGACACACATGCAATGACACTAGTGGATCCATGTGTGGTTCATGGGAAGAACACACATGCAATGACACTGGTGATATGTGGTCCATGAGAAGAACAGACATGCAATGACACTGGGCATCCATGTGTGGTTAATGAGAAGAACACACATGCAATGTCACTGGGTGTGATTCATGATATGGTTTGTGAGAAGAACACACATGCAATGACTCTAGCTGTGGTTCATGAGAAGAACACACATGCAATGACTCTAGATGTGGTTCATGAAAAGAGCAGACATGCGATGACACCGGTGGATCCATGTGTGGTCTATGAGAGGAACACACATCCAATGACACTGGTGGATCCTTACGTGGTTTGTGAGAAAAACAAACATGCAATGACACTGGTGATATGTGGTCTGTGAAAAGAACACACATGCAATGACACTGTTGGATCCATATGTGGTCTGTGAGAAGGACACACATGCAATGACACTGGTGGGTCCATGTGTGGTTCATGGGAAGAAAACACATGCAATGACACTGGTGATATGTGCTTCATGAGAAGAACATACATGCAATGACTCTAACTGTGGTTAATGAAAAGAGCAGACATGTAGTGACACTAGTGGATCCATGTGTGGTTAATGAGAAGAACATACATGCAATGACACTGGGTGTGATTCATGATATGGTTTGTGAGAAGAACACACATGCAATGACTCTACCTGTGGTTCATGAGAAGAACACGCATGCAATTACACTTGTGTATCCTTATGTGGTTTGTGAGAAGAACACACATGCAAGGACTCTAGCTGTGGTTCATGGAAAAAACACACATCCAATGAATCTAGCTGTGGTTCATGAGAAGAACACACATCCAATGACACTGGTGGATCCATGCGTAGTTTGTGAGAGGATCACACATGCAATGACTCTAACTGTGGGGTTCATGAAAAGAGTAGACATGCAATGACACCGGTGGATCCATGTGTGGTCTGTGGGAGGAACACACATCCAATGACACTGTTGGATCGATATGTGGTTTGTGAGAAGAACACACATGCAATGACACTGGTGGATCCATGTGTGGTCTGTGGGAAGAACACACATGCAATGATTCTAGATGTGGTTCTTGAAAAGAGAAGACGTGCAATGACACCATCAGATCCATGTGTGGTCTATGAGAGGAACACACATCCAATGACACCAGTGGATCCATATGTGGTTTGTGAGAAGAACACACATGCAATGACACTGGTGATATGTGGTCTGTGAAAAGAACACACATGCAATGACACTGGTGGTTCCATATGTGGTTTGTGAGAAGGACACACATGCAATGACACTGGTGGATCCATGTGTGGTCTGTGGGAAGAACACACATGCAATGACACTGGTGATATGTCGTTTGTGAAAAGAACAGACATGCAATGACTCTAATTGTGGTTAATGAAAAGAGCACACATGCAATGACACTGGTGGATCCATGCGTGGTTAATGAGAAGAACACACATGCAATGACACTAGGTGTGGTTCATGATGTGGTTTGTGAGAAGAACACACATGCAATGACTCTAGCTGTGGTTCATGAGAAGAACACACATGCAATGACTCTAGATGTGCTTCATGAAAAGAACAGACATGCGATGACACTGGTGGATCCAAGTGTTGTCCATGAGAGGAACACACATCCAATGAGGTTGGTGGATCCTTACGTGGTTTGTGAGAAGAGCACATTTGCAATGACACTGGTGATATGTGGTTTGTGAAAAGAACACACATGCAATGACACTGTTGGATCCATATGTGGTCTGTGAGAAGGACACACATGCAATGACACTGGTGGATCCATGTGTGGTGTGTGCGAAGAACACACATGCAATGACACTGGTGATATGTGGTTTGTGAAAAGAACAGACATGCAATGACTCTAACTGTGGTTAATGAAAAAAGAAGACGTGCAATGACACTGGTGGATCCATGCGTGGTTAATAAGAAGGACACACATGCAATGACACTGGGTGTGATTCATGATATGGTTTATGAGAAGAAGACACATGCAATGACTCTAGCTGTGGTTCATGAGAAGAACACACATGCGATGACTCTAGATGTGGTTCACAAAAAGAGCAGACATGCGATGACACCGGTGGATCCATGTGTGGTCTATGAGAGGAACACACGTCAAATGACACCGGTGGATCCTTACGTGGTTTGTGAGAAGAACACACATGCAATGACACTGGTGATATGTGGTCTGTGAAAAGAACACACATGCAATGACACTGCGGGATCCATATGTGGTTTGTGAGAAGGGACGCACATGCAATGACACTGGTGGATCCATGTGTTGTCCATGGGAAGAACACACATGCAATGACACTAGTGATATGTGGTTCATGAGAAGAACAGACATGCAATGACTCTAACTGTGGTTAATGAAAAGAGCAGACATGCAATGACACTGGTGGATCCATGTGTGGTTAATGAGAAGAACACACATGCAAGGACACTGGGTATGATTCATGATATAGTTTGTGAGAAGAACACACATGCAATGACTCTAGTTGTGGTTCATGAGAAGAACACACATGCAATGACACTGGTGTATCCTTATGTGGTTTGTGAGAACAACATACATGCAAGGACTCTAGCTGTAGTTCATGGAAAGAACACACATCCAATGACTCTAGCTGTGGTTCATGAGAAGAACACACATCCAATGACACTGGTGGATCCTTGTGTGGTCTGTGAGAGGATCACACATGCAATGACTCTAACTGTGGTTCATGAAAAGAGCAGACATCCAATAACACCGATGGATCCATGTGTGGTCTGTGGGAGGAACACACATCCAATGACACTGCTGGATCCGTGTGTGGTTTGTGAGAAGAACACACATGCAATGACACTTGTGGATCCATGTGTGGTCTATGGGAAGAATACATATGCAATGACTCTAGATGTGGTTCATGGAGAAAACACACATCCAATGACTCTAGCTGTGGTTCATGAGAAGAACACACATCCAATGACACTGGTGGATCCATGCGTGGTTTGTGAGAGGATCACACATGCAATGACTCTAACTGTGCTTCATGAAATGAGCAGACATGCAATGACACCAGTGGATCCATGTTTCGTCTATGAGAGGAACACACATCCAATGACACCGGTGGATCCTTATGTGGTTTGTGAGAAGAACACACATGCAATGACACTGGTGATATGTGGTCTATGAAAAGAACACACGTGCAATGACACTGGTGGATCCATATGTGGTTTGTGAGAAGGACACACATGCAATGACACTAGTGGATCCATGTGTGGTTCGTGGGAAGAACACACATGCAATGACTCTAGCTGTTGTTCATGAAAAGAGAAGACGTGCAATGACACCATCAGATCCACGTGTGGTCTATGAGAGGAACACACATCCAATGATACCAGTGGATCCATATGTGGTTTGTGAGAAGAACACACATGCAATGACACTAGTGATATGTGGTCTGTGAAAAGAACACACATGAAATGACACTGGTGGTTCCATATGTGGTTTGTGAGAAGGACACACATGCAATGACACTGGTGGATCCATGTGTGGTCTGTGGGAAGAACACACATGCAATGACACTGGTGATATGTCGTTTGTGAAAAGAACATACATGAAATGACTCTAATTGTGGTTAATGAAAAGAGCACACATGCAATGACACTGGTGGATCCATGCTTGGTTAATGAGAAGAACACACATGCAATGACACTGGGTGTGGTTCATGATGTGGTTTGTGAGAAGAACACACATGCAATGACTCTAGCTATGGTTCATGAGAAGAACACACATGCAATGACTCTATATGTGCTTCATGAACAGAATAAACATGCGATGACACCGGTGGATCCATGTGTGGTCTATGAGAGGAACACACATCCAATGACGTGGGTGGATCCTTACGTGGTTTGTGAGAAGAGCACATTTGCAATGATATTGGTGATATGTGGTCTGTGAAAAGAACACACATGCAATGACACTATTGGATCCATATGTGGTCTGTGAGAAGGACACACATGCAATGACACTAGTGGATCCATGTGTGGTTCATGGGAATAACACACATGCAATGACACTGGTGATATGTGGTCCATGAGAAGAACAGACATGCAATGACTGTAACTATGGTTAATGAAAAGAGGAGACATGCAATGACACTGGTGGATCCATGTGTGGTTAATGAGAAGAACACACATGCAATGACACTGGGTGTGATTCATGATATGGTTTTTTAGAAGAACACACATGCAATGACTCTAGCTGTGGTTCATGAGAAGAACACACATGCAATGACTCTAGATGTGGTTCATGAAAAGAGCAGACATGCGATGACATCGGTGGATCCATGTGTGGTCTATGAGAGGAACACACATCCAATGACACTGGAGGATCCTTACGTGGTTTGTGAGAAGAACACACATGCAATGACACTGGTGATATGTGGTCTGTGAAAAGAACACACATGCAATGACACTGTTGGATCCATATGTGGTCTGTGAGAAGGACACACGTGCAATGACACTAGTGGATCCATGTGTGGTTCATGGGAAGAACACACATGCAATGACATTGGTGATATGTGGTCCATGAGAAGAACAGACATGCAATGACTGTAACTATGGTTACTGAAAAGAGCAGACATGCAATGACACTGGTGGATCCATGTGTGGTTAATGAGAAGAACACACATGCAATGACACTGGGTGTGATTCATGATATGGTTTGTGAGAAGAACACACATGCAATGACTCTAGATGTGGTTCATGAGAAGAACACACATGCAATGACTCTAGATGTGGTTCATGAAAAGAGCAAACATGCGATGACACCGGTAGAACACACGTCCAATGACACTGGTGGATCCTTACGTGGTTTGTGAGAAAACACACATGCAATGACACTAGTGATATGTGGTCTGTGAAAAGAACACACATGCAATGACACTGTTGGATCCATATGTGGTTTGTGAGAAGGACACACATGCAATGACACTGGTGGGTCCATGTGTGGTTCATGGGAAGAACACACATGCAATGACACTGGTGATATGTGGTTCATGAGAAGAACAGACATACAATGACTCTAACTGTGGTTAATGAAAAGAGTAGACATTCAATGACACTAGTGGATCCATTTGTGGTTAATGAGAAGAACACACATGCAATGACACAGGGTGTGATTCATGATATGGTTTGTGAGAAGAACACACATGCAATGACTCTAGCTGTGGTTCATGAGAAGAACACGCATGCAATTACACTGGTGTATCCTTATGTGGTTTGTGAGAAGAACACACATGCAAGGACTCTAGCTGTGGTTCATGGAAAAAACACACATGCAAGGACTCTATCTATGGTTCATGAGAAGAACACACATCCAATGACACTGGTGGATCCATATGTGGTCTGTGAGAGGATCACACATGCAATGACTCTCACTGTGGTTCATGAAAAGAGTAGACATGCAATGACACCGGTGGATCCATGTGTGGTCTGTGGGAGGAACACACATCCAATGACACTGTTGGATCCATATGTGGTTTGTGAGAAGAACACACATGCAATGACACTGGTGGATCCATGTGTGGTCTGTGGGAAGAACATACATGCAATGACTCTATATGTGGTTCATGAAAAGAGAAGACGTGGAATGACACCATCGGATCCGTGTGTGGTCTATGAGAGGAACACACATCCAGTGACACCAGTGGATCCATATGTGGTTTGTGAGAAGAACACACATGCAATGACACTAGTAATATGTGGTCTGTGAAAAGAACACACATGCAATGACACTGGTGGTTCCATATGTGGTTTGTGAGAAGGACACACATGCAATGACACTGGTGGATCCATGTGTGGTCTGTGGGAAGAACACACATGCAATGACACTGGTGATATGTCGTTTGTGAAAAGAACAGACATGCAATGACTCTAATTGTGGTTAATGAAAAGAGCACACATGCAATGACACTTGTGGATCCATGCTTGGTTAATGAGAAGAACACACATGCAATGACACTGGGTGTGGTTCATGATGTGGTTTGTGAGAAGAACACACATGCAATGACTCTAGCTATGGTTCATGAGAAGGACACACATGAAACGACTCTAGATGTGCTTCATGAAAAGAACAAACATGCGATGACACCGGTGGATCCATGTGTGGTCTATGAGAGGAACACACATCCAATGACGCGGGTGGATCCTTACGTGGTTTGTGAGAAGAGCACATTTGCAATGACACTGGTGTTATGTGGTCTGTGAACAGAACACACATGTAATGACACTATTGGATCCATATGTGGTCTGTGAGAAGGACACACATGTAATGACACTAGTGGATCCATGTGTGGTTCATGGGAAGAACGCACATGCAATCACACTGGTGATATGTGGTCCATGAGAAGAACAGACATGCAATGACTGTAACTATGGTTAATGAAAAGAGTTGACATGCAATGACACTGGTGGATCCATGTGTGGTTAATGATAAGAACACACATGCAATGACACTAGGTGTGATTCATGATATGATTTGTGAGAAGAACACACATGCAATGACTCTAGCTGTGGTTCATGAGAAGAACACACATGCAATGTCTCTAGATGTGGTTCATGAAAAGAGCAAACATGCGATGACACCGGTAGAACACACATCCAATGACACTGGTGGATCCTTACATGGTTTGTGAGAAAACACACATTCAATGACACTAGTGATATGTGGTCTGTGAAAAGAACACACATGCAATGACACTGTTGGATCCATATGTGGTTTGTGAGAAGGACACACATGCACTGACACTGGTGGGTCCATGTGTGGTTCATGGGAAGAACACACATGAAATGACACTGGTGATATGTGGTTCATGAGAAGAACAGACATACAGTGACTCTAACTGTGGTTAATGAAAAGAGTAGACATGCAATGACACTATTGGATCCATGTGTGCTTAATGAGAAGAACACACATGCAATGACACTGGGTGTGATTCATGATATTGTTTGTGAGAAGAACACACATGCAATGACTCTAGCTGTGGTTCATGAAAAGAGAAGACGTGCAATGACACCATCGGATCCGCGTGTGGTCTATGAGAGGAACACACATCCAATGACACCAGTGGATCCATATGTGGTTTGTGAGAAGAACACACATGCAATGACACTAGTGATATGTGGTCTGTGAAAAGAACACACATGAAATGACACTGGTGGTTCCATATGTGGTTTGTGAGAAGGACACACATGCAATGACACTGGTGGATCCATGTGTGGTCTGTGGGAAGAACACACATGCAATGACACTGGTGATATGTCGTTTGTGAAAAGAACAGACATGAAATGACTCTAATTGTGGTTAATGAAAAGAGCACACATGCAATGACACTGGTGGATCCATGCTTGGTTAATGAGAAGAACACACATGCAATGACACTAGGTGTGGTTCATGATGTGGTTTGTGAGAAGAACACACATGCAATGACTCTAGCTATGGTTCATGAGAAGAACACACATGCAATGACTCTATATGTGCTTCATGAACAGAACAGACATGCGATGACACCGGTGGATCCATGTGTGGTCTATGAGAGGAACACACATCCAATGACGTGGGTGGATCCTTACGTGGTTTGTGAGAAGAGCACATTTGCAATGATACTGGTGATATGTGGTCTGTGAAAAGAACACACATGCAATGACACTATTGGATCCATATGTGGTCTGTGAGAAGGACACACATGCAATGACACTAGTGGATCCATGTGTGGTTCATGGGAAGAACACACATGCAATGACACTGGTGATATGTGGTCCATGAGAAGAACAGACATGCAATGACTGTAACTATGGTTAATGAACAGAGGAGACATGCAATGACACTGGTGGATCCATGTGTGGTTAATGAGAAGAACACACATGCAATGACACTGGGTGTGATTCATGATATGGTTTTTGAGAAGAACACACATGCAATGACTCTAGCTGTGGTTCATGAGAAGAACACACATGCAATGACTCTAGATGTGGTTCATGAAAAGAGCAGACATGCGATGACATCGGTGGATCCATGTGTGGTCTATGAGAGGAACACACATCCAATGACACTGGAGGATCCTTACGTGGTTTGTGAGAAAACACACATGCAATGACACTGGTGATATGTGGTCTGTGAAAAGAACACACATGCAATGACACTGTTGTGTCCATATGTGGTTTTTGAGAAGGACACACACGCAATGACACTGGTGGGTCCATGTGTGGTTCATGGGAAGAACACACATCCAATGACACTGGTGATATGTGGTTCATGAGAAGAACAGACATGCAATGACTCTAACTATGGTTAATGAAAAGAGCAGACATGCAATGACACTAGTGGATCCATGTGTGGTTAATGAGAAGAACACACATGCAATGACACTGGGTGTGATTCATGATATGGTTTGTGAGAAGAACACACATGCAATGACTCTAGTTGTGGTTCATGAGAAGAACACGCATGCAATTACACTGGTGTATCCTTATGTGGTTTGTGAGAAGAACACACATGCAAGGACTCTAGCTGTGGTTCATGGAAAAAATACACATCCAATGACTCTAGGCTGTGGTTCATGAGAAGAACACACATCCAATGACACTAGTGGATCCATGCGTGGTCTGTGAGAGGATCACACATGCAATGACTCTAACTGTGGTTCATGAAAAGAGCAGACATGCAATGACACCGGTGGATCCATGTGTGGTCTGTGGGAGGAACACACATCCAATGACACTGTTGGATCCATATGTGGTTTGTGAGAAGAACACACATGCAATGAAACTAGTGGATCCATGTGTGGTCTGTGGGAGGAACACACATGCAATGACTCTGGATGTGGTTCATGAAAAGAGAAGACGTGCAATGACACCATCGGATCCATGTGTGGTCTATCAGAGGAACACACATCCAATGACACCAGTGGATCCATATGTGGTTTGTGAGAAGAACACACATGCAATGACACTGGTGATATGTCGTTTGTGAAAAGAACAGACATGCAATGACTCTAACTGTGGTTAATGAAAAGAGCACACATGCAATGACACTGGTGGATCCATGCGTGGTTAATGAGAAGACCACACATGCAATGACACTAGGTGTGGTTCATGATGTGGTTTGTGAGAAGAACACACATGCAATGACTCTAGCTATGGTTCATGAGAAGAACACACATGCAATGACTCTATATGTTCTTCATGAACAGAACAAACATGCGATGACACCGGTGGATCCATGTGTGGTCTATGAGAGGAACACACATCCTATGACGTGGGTGGATCCTTACGTGGTTTGTGAGAAGAGCACATTTGCAATGATACTGGTGATATGTGGTCTGTGAAAAGAACACACATGCAATGACACTATTGGATCCATATGTGGTCTGTGAGAAGGACACACATGCAATGACACTAGTGGATCCATGTGTGGTTCATGGGAAGAACACACATCCAATGACACTGGTGATATGTGGTCCATGAGAAGAACATACATGCAATGATTGTAACTATGGTTAATGAAAAGAGGAGACATGAAATGACACTAGTGGATCCATGTGTGGTTAATGAGAAGAACACACATGCAATGACACTGGGTGTGATTCATGATATGGTTTTTGAGAAGAACACACATGCAATGACTCTAGCTGTGGTTCATGAGAAGAACACACATGCAATGACTCTAGATGTGGTTCATGAAAAGAGCAGACATGCGATGACATCGGTGGATCCATGTGTGGTCTATGAGAGGAACACACATCCAATGACGTGGGTGGATCCTTACGTGGTTTGTGAGAAGATCACATTTGCAATGATACTGGTGATATGTGGTCTGTGAAAAGAACACACATGCAATGACACTATTGGATCCATATGTGGTCTGTGAGAAGGACACACATGTAATGACACTAGTGGATCCATGTGTGGTTCATGGGAAGAACGCACATGCAATCACACTGGTGATATGTGGTCCATGAGAAGAACAGACATGCAATGACTGTAACTATGGTTAATGAAAAGAGTTGACATGCAATGACACTGGTGGATCCATGTGTGGTTAATGATAAGAACACACATGCAATGACACTAGGTGTGATTCATGATATGATTTGTGAGAAGAACACACATGCAATGACTCTAGCTGTGGTTCATGAGAAGAACACACATGCAATGTCTCTAGATGTGGTTCATGAAAAGAGCAAACATGCGATGACACCGGTAGAACACACATCCAATGACACTGGTGGATCCTTACATGGTTTGTGAGAAAACACACATTCAATGACACTAGTGATATGTGGTCTGTGAAAAGAACACACATGCAATGACACTGTTGGATCCATATGTGGTTTGTGAGAAGGACACACATGCACTGACACTGGTGGGTCCATGTGTGGTTCATGGGAAGAACACACATGAAATGACACTGGTGATATGTGGTTCATGAGAAGAACAGACATACAGTGACTCTAACTGTGGTTAATGAAAAGAGTAGACATGCAATGACACTATTGGATCCATGTGTGCTTAATGAGAAGAACACACATGCAATGACACTGGGTGTGATTCATGATATTGTTTGTGAGAAGAACACACATGCAATGACTCTAGCTGTGGTTCATGAAAAGAGAAGACGTGCAATGACACCATCGGATCCGCGTGTGGTCTATGAGAGGAACACACATCCAATGACACCAGTGGATCCATATGTGGTTTGTGAGAAGAACACACATGCAATGACACTAGTGATATGTGGTCTGTGAAAAGAACACACATGAAATGACACTGGTGGTTCCATATGTGGTTTGTGAGAAGGACACACATGCAATGACACTGGTGGATCCATGTGTGGTCTGTGGGAAGAACACACATGCAATGACACTGGTGATATGTCGTTTGTGAAAAGAACAGACATGAAATGACTCTAATTGTGGTTAATGAAAAGAGCACACATGCAATGACACTGGTGGATCCATGCTTGGTTAATGAGAAGAACACACATGCAATGACACTAGGTGTGGTTCATGATGTGGTTTGTGAGAAGAACACACATGCAATGACTCTAGCTATGGTTCATGAGAAGAACACACATGCAATGACTCTATATGTGCTTCATGAACAGAACAGACATGCGATGACACCGGTGGATCCATGTGTGGTCTATGAGAGGAACACACATCCAATGACGTGGGTGGATCCTTACGTGGTTTGTGAGAAGAGCACATTTGCAATGATACTGGTGATATGTGGTCTGTGAAAAGAACACACATGCAATGACACTATTGGATCCATATGTGGTCTGTGAGAAGGACACACATGCAATGACACTAGTGGATCCATGTGTGGTTCATGGGAAGAACACACATGCAATGACACTGGTGATATGTGGTCCATGAGAAGAACAGACATGCAATGACTGTAACTATGGTTAATGAACAGAGGAGACATGCAATGACACTGGTGGATCCATGTGTGGTTAATGAGAAGAACACACATGCAATGACACTGGGTGTGATTCATGATATGGTTTTTGAGAAGAACACACATGCAATGACTCTAGCTGTGGTTCATGAGAAGAACACACATGCAATGACTCTAGATGTGGTTCATGAAAAGAGCAGACATGCGATGACATCGGTGGATCCATGTGTGGTCTATGAGAGGAACACACATCCAATGACACTGGAGGATCCTTACGTGGTTTGTGAGAAAACACACATGCAATGACACTGGTGATATGTGGTCTGTGAAAAGAACACACATGCAATGACACTGTTGTGTCCATATGTGGTTTTTGAGAAGGACACACACGCAATGACACTGGTGGGTCCATGTGTGGTTCATGGGAAGAACACACATCCAATGACACTGGTGATATGTGGTTCATGAGAAGAACAGACATGCAATGACTCTAACTATGGTTAATGAAAAGAGCAGACATGCAATGACACTAGTGGATCCATGTGTGGTTAATGAGAAGAACACACATGCAATGACACTGGGTGTGATTCATGATATGGTTTGTGAGAAGAACACACATGCAATGACTCTAGTTGTGGTTCATGAGAAGAACACGCATGCAATTACACTGGTGTATCCTTATGTGGTTTGTGAGAAGAACACACATGCAAGGACTCTAGCTGTGGTTCATGGAAAAAATACACATCCAATGACTCTAGGCTGTGGTTCATGAGAAGAACACACATCCAAAGACACTAGTGGATCCATGCGTGGTCTGTGAGAGGATCACACATGCAATGACTCTAACTGTGGTTCATGAAAAGAGCAGACATGCAATGACACCGGTGGATCCATGTGTGGTCTGTGGGAGGAACACACATCCAATGACACTGTTGGATCCATATGTGGTTTGTGAGAAGAACACACATGCAATGAAACTAGTGGATCCATGTGTGGTCTGTGGGAGGAACACACATGCAATGACTCTGGATGTGGTTCATGAAAAGAGAAGACGTGCAATGACACCATCGGATCCATGTGTGGTCTATCAGAGGAACACACATCCAATGACACCAGTGGATCCATATGTGGTTTGTGAGAAGAACACACATGCAATGACACTGGTGATATGTCGTTTGTGAAAAGAACAGACATGCAATGACTCTAACTGTGGTTAATGAAAAGAGCACACATGCAATGACACTGGTGGATCCATGCGTGGTTAATGAGAAGACCACACATGCAATGACACTAGGTGTGGTTCATGATGTGGTTTGTGAGAAGAACACACATGCAATGACTCTAGCTATGGTTCATGAGAAGAACACACATGCAATGACTCTATATGTGCTTCATGAACAGAACAAACATGCGATGACACCGGTGGATCCATGTGTGGTCTATGAGAGGAACACACATCCTATGACGTGGGTGGATCCTTACGTGGTTTGTGAGAAGAGCACATTTGCAATGATACTGGTGATATGTGGTCTGTGAAAAGAACACACATGCAATGACACTATTGGATCCATATGTGGTCTGTGAGAAGGACACACATGCAATGACACTAGTGGATCCATGTGTGGTTCATGGGAAGAACACACATCCAATGACACTGGTGATATGTGGTCCATGAGAAGAACATACATGCAATGATTGTAACTATGGTTAATGAAAAGAGGAGACATGAAATGACACTAGTGGATCCATGTGTGGTTAATGAGAAGAACACACATGCAATGACACTGGGTGTGATTCATGATATGGTTTTTGAGAAGAACACACATGCAATGACTCTAGCTGTGGTTCATGAGAAGAACACACATGCAATGACTCTAGATGTGGTTCATGAAAAGAGCAGACATGCGATGACATCGGTGGATCCATGTGTGGTCTATGAGAGGAACACACATCCAATGACACTGGAGGATCCTTACGTGGTTTGTGAGAAGAACACACATGCAATGACACTGTTGGATCCAAATGTGGTCTGTGAGAAGGACACACATGCAATGACACTAGTGGATCCATGTGTGGTTCATGGGAAGAACACACATGCAATGACATTGGTGATATGTGGTCCATGAGAAGAACAGACATGCAATGACTGTAACTATGGTTACTAAAAAGAGCAGACATGCAATGACACTGGTGGATCTATGTGTGGTTAATGAGAAGAACACACATGCAATGACACTGGGTGTGATTCATGATATGGTTTGTGAGAAGAACACACATGCAATGACTCTAGATGTGGTTCACGAGAAGAACACACATGCAATGACTCTAGATGTGGTTCATGAAAAGAGCAAACATGCGATGACACCGGTAGAACACACATCCAATGACACTGGTGGATCCTTACGTGGTTTGTGAGAAAACACACATGCAATGACACTAGTGATA
This sequence comes from Avena sativa, assembly GCA_916181665.1. Taxonomy (NCBI): domain Eukaryota; kingdom Viridiplantae; phylum Streptophyta; class Magnoliopsida; order Poales; family Poaceae; genus Avena; species Avena sativa. Next base: position 581,276,980 of record OV702287.1, read on the forward strand.
TGTGGTCTCTGAAAAGAACACACATGCAATGAAACTGTTGGATCCATATGTGGTTTGTGCGAAGGACACACATGCAATAACACTGGTGGGTCCATGTGTGGTTCATGGGAAGAACACACATGCAATGACACTGGTGATATGTGGTTCATGAGAAGAACAGACATACAATGACTCTAACTGTGGTTAATGAAAAGAGTAGACATGCAATGACACTAGTGGATCCATGTGTGGTTAATGAGAAGAACACACATGCAATGACACAGGGTGTGATTCATGATATGGTTTGTGAGAAGAACACACATGCAATGACTCTAGCTGTGGTTCATGAGAAGAACACGCATGCAATTACACTGGTGTATCCTTATGTGGTTTGTGAGAAGAACACACATGCAAGGACTCTAGCTGTGGTTCATGGAAAAACACACATGCAAGGACTCTATCTATGGTTCATGAGAAGAACACACATCCAATGACACTGGTGGATCCATATGTGGTCTGTGAGAGGATCACACATGCAATGACTCTAACTGTGGTTCATGAAAAGAGCAGACATGCAATGACACCGGTGGATCCATGTGTGGTCTGTGGGAGGAACACACATCCAATGACACTGTTGGATCCATATGTGGTTTGTGAGAAGAACACACATGCAATGACACTGGTGGATCCATGTGTGGTCTGTGGGAAGAACATACATGCAATGACTCTATATGTGGTTCATGAAAAGAGAAGACGTGCAATGACACCATCGGATCCGTGTGTGTTCTATGAGAGGAACACACATCCAATGACACCAGTGGATCCATATGTGGTTTGTGAGAAGAACACACATGCAATGACACTGGTGATATGTGGTCTGTGAAAAGAACACACATGCAATGACACTGGTGGTTCCATATGTGGTTTGTGAGAAGGACACACATGCAATGACACTGGTGGATCCATGTGTGGTCTGTGGGAAGAACACACATGCAATGACACTGGTGATATGTCGTTTGTGAAAAGAACAGACATGCAATGACTCTAATTGTGGTTAATGAAAAGAGCACACATGCAATGACACTGGTGGATCCATGCGTGGTTAATGAGAAGAAAACACATGCAATGACACTAGGTGTGGTTCATGATGTGGTTTGTGAGAAGAACACACATGCAATGACTCTAGCTGTGGTTCATGAGAAGAACACACATGCAATGACTCTAGATGTGCTTCATGAAAAGAACAGACATGCGATGACACTGGTGGATCCATGTGTTGTCCATGAGAGGAACACACATCCAATGAGGTTGGTGGATCCTTACGTGGTTTGTGAGAAGAGCACATTTGCAATGACACTGGTGATATGTGGTCTGTGAAAAGAACACACATGCAATGACACTGTTGGATCCATATGTGGTCTGTGAGAAGGACACACATGCAATGACACTGGTGGATCCATGTGTGGTGTGTGCGAAGAACACACATGCAATGACACTGGTGATATGTGGTTTTTGAAAAGAACAGACATGCAATGACTCTAACTGTGGTTAATGAAAAAAGCAGAGGTGCAATGACACTGGTGGATCCATGCGTGGTTAATAAGAAGAACACACATGCAATGACACTGGGTGTGATTCATGATATGGTTTATGAGAAGAAGACACATGCAATGACTCTAGCTGTGGTTCATGAGAAGAACACACATGCGATGACTCTAGATGTGGTTCACAAAAAGAGCAGACATGCGATGACACCGGTGGATCCATGTGTGGTCTATGAGAGGAACACACGTCAAATGACACCGGTGGATCCTTACGTGGTTTGTGAGAAGAACACACATGCAATGACACTGGTGATATGTGGTCTGTGAAAAGAACACACATGCAATGACACTGCGGGATCCATATGTGGTTTGTGAGAAGGGACGCACATGCAATGACACTGGTGGATCCATGTGTTGTCCATGGGAAGAACACACATGCAATGACACTAGTGATATGTGGTTCATGAGAAGAACAGACATGCAATGACTCTAACTGTGGTTAATGAAAAGAGCAGACATGCAATGACACTGGTGGATCCATGTGTGGTTAATGAGAAGAACACACATGCAAGGACACTGGGTATGATTCATGATATAGTTTGTGAGAAGAACACACATGCAATGACTCTAGTTGTGGTTCATGAGAAGAACACACATGCAATGACACTGGTGTATCCTTATGTGGTTTGTGAGAACAACATACATGCAAGGACTCTAGCTGTAGTTCATGGAAAGAACACACATCCAATGACTCTAGCTGTGGTTCATGAGAAGAACACACATCCAATGACACTGGTGGATCCTTGTGTGGTCTGTGAGAGGATCACACATGCAATGACTCTAACTGTGGTTCATGAAAAGAGCAGACATCCAATAACACCGGTGGATCCATGTGTGGTCTGTGGGAGGAACACACATCCAATGACACTGCTGGATCCGTGTGTGGTTTGTGAGAAGAACACACATGCAATGACACTTGTGGATCCATGTGTGGTCTATGGGAAGAACACATATGCAATGACTCTAGATGTGGTTCATGGAGAAAACACACATCCAATTACTCTAGCTGTGGTTCATGAGAAGAACACACATCCAATGACACTGGTGGATCCATGCGTGGTTTGTGAGAGGATCACACATGCAATGACTCTAACTGTGCTTCATGAAATTAGCAGACATGCAATGACACCAGTGGATCCATGTTTGGTCTATGAGAGGAACACACATCCAATGACACCGGTGGATCCTTATGTGGTTTGTGAGAAGAACACACATGCAATGACACTGGTGATATGTGGTCTATGAAAAGAACACACGTGCAATGACACTGGTGGATCCATATGTGGTTTGTGAGAAGGACACACATGCAATGACACTAGTGGATCCATGTGTGGTTCGTGGGAAGAACACACATGCAATGACTCTAGCTGTGGTTCATGAAAAGAGAAGACGTGCAATGACACCATCAGATCCACGTGTGGTCTATGAGAGGAACACACATCCAATGATACCAGTGGATCCATATGTGGTTTGTGAGAAGAACACACATGCAATGACACTAGTGATATGTGGTCTGTGAAAAGAACACACATGAAATGACACTGGTGGTTCCATATGTGGTTTGTGAGAAGGACACACATGCAATGACACTGGTGGATCCATGTGTGGTCTGTGGGAATAACACACATGCAATGACACTGGTGATATGTCGTTTGTGAAAAGAACATACATGAAATGACTCTAATTGTGGTTAATGAAAAGAGCACACATGCAATGACACTGGTGGATCCATGCTTGGTTAATGAGAAGAACACACATGCAATGACACTGGGTGTGGTTCATGATGTGGTTTGTGACAAGAACACACATGCAATGACTCTAGCTATGGTTCATGAGAAGAACACACATGCAATGACTCTATATGTGCTTCATGAACAGAACAAACATGCGATGACACCGGTGGATCCATGTGTGGTCTATGAGAGGAACACACATCCAATGACGTGGGTGGATCCTTACGTGGTTTGTGAGAAGAGCACATTTGCAATGATATTGGTGATATGTGGTCTGTGAAAAGAACACACATGCAATCACACTATTGGATCCATATGTGGTCTGTGAGAAGGACACACATGCAATGACACTAGTGGATCCATGTGTGGTTCATGGGAATAACACACATGCAATGACACTGGTGATATGTGGTCCATGAGAAGAACAGACATGCAATGACTGTAACTATGGTTAATGAAAAGAGGAGACATGCAATGACACTGGTGGATCCATGTGTGGTTAATGAGAAGAACACACATGCAATGACACTGGGTGTGATTCATGATATGGTTTTTTAGAAGAACACACATGCAATGACTCTAGCTGTGGTTCATGAGAAGAACACACATGCAATGACTCTAGATGTGGTTCATGAAAATAGCAGACATGCGATGACATCGGTGGATCCCTGTGTGGTCTATGAGAGGAACACACATCCAATGACACTGGAGGATCCTTACGTGGTTTGTGAGAAGAACACACATGCAATGACACTGGTGATATGTGGTCTGTGAAAAGAACACACATGCAATGACACTGTTGGATCCATATGTGGTCTGTGAGAAGGACACACGTGCAATGACACTAGTGGATCCATGTGTGGTTCATGGGAAGAACACACATGCAATGACATTGGTGATATGTGGTCCATGAGAAGAACAGACATGCAATGACTGTAACTATGGTTACTGAAAAGAGCAAACATGCAATGACACTGGTGGATCCATGTGTGGTTAATGAGAAGAACACACATGCAATGACACTGGGTGTGATTCATGATATGGTTTGTGAGAAGAACACACATGCAATGACTCTAGATGTGGTTCATGAGAAGAACACACATGCAATGACTCTAGATGTGGTTCATGAAAAGAGCAAACATGCGATGACACCGGTAGAACACACATCCAATGACACAGGTGGATCCTTACGTGGTTTGTGAGAAAACACACATGCAATGACACTAGTGATATGTGGTCTGTGAAAAGAACACACATGCAATGACACTATTGAATCCATATGTGGTTTGTGAGAAGGACACACATGCAATGACACTGGTGGGTCCATGTGTGGTTCATGGGAAGAACACACATGCAATGACACTGGTGATATGTGGTTCATGAGAAGAACAGACATACAATGACTCTAACTGTGGTTAATGAAAAGAGTAGACATGCAATGACACTAGTGGATCCATTTGTGGTTAATGAGAAGAACACACATGCAATGACACAGGGTGTGATTCATGATATGGTTTGTGAGAAGAACACACATGCAATGACTCTAGCTGTGGTTCATGAGAAGAACACGCATGCAATTACACTGGTGTATCCTTATGTGGTTTGTGAGAAGAACACACATGCAAGGACTCTAGCTGTGGTTCATGGAAAAAACACACATGCAAGGACTCTATCTATGGTTCATGAGAAGAACACACATCCAATGACACTGGTGGATCCATATGTGGTCTGTGAGAGGATCACACATGCAATGACTCTCACTGTGGTTCATGAAAAGAGTAGACATGCAATGACACCGGTGGATCCATGTGTGGTCTGTGGGAGGAACACACATCCAATGACACTGTTGGATCCATATGTGGTTTGTGAGAAGAACACACATGCAATGACACTGGTGGATCCATGTGTGGTCTGTGGGAAGAACATACATGCAATGACTCTATATGTGGTTCATGAAAAGAGAAGACGTGGAATGACACCATCGGATCCGTGTGTGGTCTATGAGAGGAACACACATCCAGTGACACCAGTGGATCCATATGTGGTTTGTGAGAAGAACACACATGCAATGCCACTAGTAATATGTGGTCTGTGAAAAGAACACACATGCAATGACACTGGTGGTTCCATATGTGGTTTGTGAGAAGGACACACATGCAATGACACTGGTGGATCCATGTGTGGTCTGTGGGAAGAACACACATGCAATGACACTGGTGATATGTCGTTTGTGAAAAGAACAGACATGCAATGACTCTAATTGTGGTTAATGAAAAGAGCACACATGCAATGACACTTGTGGATCCATGCTTGGTTAATGAGAAGAACACACATGCAATGACACTGGGTGTGGTTCATGATGTGGTTTGTGAGAAGAACACACATGCAATGACTCTAGCTATGGTTCATGAGAAGAACACACATGAAACGACTCTAGATGTGCTTCATGAAAAGAATAAACATGCGATGACACCGGTGGATCCATGTGTGGTCTATAGGAACACACATCCAATGACGCGGGTGGATCCTTACGTGGTTTGTGAGAAGAGCACATTTGCAATGACACTGGTGTTATGTGGTCTGTGAACAGAACACACATGCAATGACACTATTGGATCCATATGTGGTCTGTGAGAAGGACACACATGTAATGACACTAGTGGATCCATGTGTGGTTCATGGGAAGAACACACATGCAATCACACTGGTGATATGTGGTCCATGAGAAGAACAGACATGCAATGACTGTAACTATGGTTAATGAAAAGAGCAGACATGCAATGACACTGGTGGATCCATGTGTGGTTAATGATAAGAACACACATGCAATGACACTAGGTGTGATTCATGATATGATTTGTGAGAAGAACACACATGCAATGACTCTAGCTGTGGTTCATGAGAAGAACACACATGCAATGTCTCTAGATGTGGTTCATGAAAAGAGCAAACATGCGATGACACCGGTAGAACACACATCCAATGACACTGGTGGATCCTTACATGGTTTGTGAGAAAACACACATGCAATGACACTAGTGATATGTGGTCTGTGAAAATAACACACATGCAATGACACTGTTGGATCCATATGTGGTTTGTGAGAAGGACACACATGCACTGACACTGGTGGGTCCATGTGTGGTTCATGGGAAGAACACACATGAAATGACACTGGTGATATGTGGTTCATGAGAAGAACAGACATACAGTGACTCTAACTGTGGTTAATGAAAAGAGTAGACATGCAATGACACTATTGGATCCATGTGTGCTTAATGAGAAGAACACACATGCAATGACACTGGGTGTGATTCATGATATTGTTTGTGAGAAGAACACACATGCAATGACTCTAGCTGTGGTTCATGAAAAGAGAAGACGTGCAATGACACCATCGGATCCGCGTGTGGTCTATGAGAGGAACACACATCCAATGACACCAGTGGATCCATATGTGGTTTGTGAGAAGAACACACATGCAATGACACTAGTGATATGTGGTCTGTGAAAAGAACACACATGAAATGACACTGGTGGTTCCATATGTGGTTTGTGAGAAGGACACACATGCAATGACACTGGTGGATCCATGTGTGGTCTGTGGGAAGAACACACATGCAATGACACTGGTGATATGTCGTTTGTGAAAAGAACAGACATGAAATGACTCTAATTGTGGTTAATGAAAAGAGCACACATGCAATGACACTGGTGGATCCATGCTTGGTTAATGAGAAGAACACACATGCAATGACACTAGGTGTGGTTCATGATGTGGTTTGTGAGAAGAACACACATGCAATGACTCTAGCTATGGTTCATGAGAAGAACACACATGCAATGACTCTATATGTGCTTCATGAACAGAACAGACATGCGATGACACCGGTGGATCCATGTGTGGTCTATGAGAGGAACACACATCCAATGACGTGGGTGGATCCTTACGTGGTTTGTGAGAAGAGCACATTTGCAATGATACTGGTGATATGTGGTCTGTGAAAAGAACACACATGCAATGACACTATTGGATCCATATGTGGTCTGTGAGAAGGACACACATGCAATGACACTAGTGGATCCATGTGTGGTTCATGGGAAGAACACACATGCAATGACACTGGTGATATGTGGTCCATGAGAAGAACAGACATGCAATGACTGTAACTATGGTTAATGAAAAGAGGAGACATGCAATGACACTGGTGGATCCATGTGTGGTTAATGAGAAGAACACACATGCAATGACACTGGGTGTGATTCATGATATGGTTTTTGAGAAGAACACACATGCAATGACTCTAGCTGTGGTTCATGAGAAGAACACACATGCAATGACTCTAGATGTGGTTCATGAAAAGAGCAGACATGCGATGACATCGGTGGATCCATGTGTGGTCTATGAGAGGAACACACATCCAATGACACTGGAGGATCCTTACGTGGTTTGTGAGAAAACACACATGCAATGACACTGGTGATATGTGGTCTGTGAAAAGAACACACATGCAATGACACTGTTGGATCCATATGTGGTTTTTGAGAAGGACACACACGCAATGACACTGGTGGGTCCATGTGTGGTTCATGGGAAGAACACACATCCAATGACACTGGTGATATGTGGTTCATGAGAAGAACAGACATGCAATGACTCTAACTATGGTTAATGAAAAGAGCAGACATGCAATGACACTAGTGGATCCATGTGTGGTTAATGAGAAGAACACACATGCAATGACACTGGGTGTGATTCATGATATGGTTTGTGAGAAGAACACACATGCAATGACTCTAGTTGTGGTTCATGAGAAGAACACGCATGCAATTACACTGGTGTATCCTTATGTGGTTTGTGAGAAGAACACACATGCAAGGACTCTAGCTGTGGTTCATGGAAAAAATACACATCCAATGACTCTAGGCTGTGGTTCATGAGAAGAACACACATCCAATGACACTAGTGGATCCATGCGTGGTCTGTGAGAGGATCACACATGCAATGACTCTAACTGTGGTTCATGAAAAGAGCAGACATGCAATGACACCGGTGGATCCATGTGTGGTCTGTGGGAGGAACACACATCCAATGACACTGTTGGATCCATATGTGGTTTGTGAGAAGAACACACATGCAATGAAACTAGTGGATCCATGTGTGGTCTGTGGGAGGAACACACATGCAATGACTCTGGATGTGGTTCATGAAAAGAGAAGACGTGCAATGACACCATCGGATCCATGTGTGGTCTATCAGAGGAACACACATCCAATGACACCAGTGGATCCATATGTGGTTTGTGAGAAGAACACACATGCAATGACACTGGTGATATGTCGTTTGTGAAAAGAACAGACATGCAATGACTCTAACTGTGGTTAATGAAAAGAGCACACATGCAATGACACTGGTCGATCCATGCGTGGTTAATGAGAAGACCACACATGCAATGACACTAGGTGTGGTTCATGATGTGGTTTGTGAGAAGAACACACATGCAATGACTCTAGCTATGGTTCATGAGAAGAACACACATGCAATGACTCTATATGTGCTTCATGAACAGAACAAACATGCGATGACACCGGTGGATCCATGTGTGGTCTATGAGAGGAACACACATCCTATGACGTGGGTGGATCCTTACGTGGTTTGTGAGAAGAGCACATTTGCAATGATACTGGTGATATGTGGTCTGTGAAAAGAACACACATGCAATGACACTATTGGATCCATATGTGGTCTGTGAGAAGGACACACATGCAATGACACTAGTGGATCCATGTGTGGTTCATGGGAAGAACACACATGCAATGACACTGGTGATATGTGGTCCATGAGAAGAACATACATGGAATGATTGTAACTATGGTTAATGAAAAGAGGAGACATGAAATGACACTAGTGGATCCATGTGTGGTTAATGAGAAGAACACACATGCAATGACACTGGGTGTGATTCATGATATGGTTTTTGAGAAGAACACACATGCAATGACTCTAGCTGTGGTTCATGAGAAGAACACACATGCAATGACTCTAGATGTGGTTCATGAAAAGAGCAGACATGCGATGACATCGGTGGATCCATGTGTGGTCTATGAGAGGAACACACATCCAATGACACTGGAGGATCCTTACGTGGTTTGTGAGAAGAACACACATGCAATGACACTGTTGGATCCATATGTGGTCTGTGAGAAGGACACACATGCAATGACACTAGTGGATCCATGTGTGGTTCATGGGAAGAACACACATGCAATGACATTGGTGATATGTGGTCCATGACAAGAACAGACATGCAATGACTGTAACTATGGTTACTGAAAAGAGCAGACATGCAATGACACTGGTGGATCTATGTGTGGTTAATGAGAAGAACACACATGCAATGACACTGGGTGTGATTCATGATATGGTTTGTGAGAAGAACACACATGCAATGACTCTAGATGTGGTTCACGAGAAGAACACACATGCAATGACTCTAGATGTGGTTCATGAAAAGAGCAAACATGCGATGACACCGGTAGAACACACATCCAATGACACTGGTGGATCCTTACGTGGTTTGTGAGAAAACACACATGCAATGACACTAGTGATATGTGGTCTCTGAAAAGAACACACATGCAATGAAACTGTTGGATCCATATGTGGTTTGTGCGAAGGACACACATGCAATAACACTGGTGGGTCCATGTGTGGTTCATGGGAAGAACACACATGCAATGACACTGGTGATATGTGGTTCATGAGAAGAACAGACATACAATGACTCTAACTGTGGTTAATGAAAAGAGTAGACATGCAATGACACTAGTGGATCCATGTGTGGTTAATGAGAAGAACACACATGCAATGACACAGGGTGTGATTCATGATATGGTTTGTGAGAAGAACACACATGCAATGACTCTAGCTGTGGTTCATGAGAAGAAAACGCATGCAATTACACTGGTGTATCCTTATGTGGTTTGTGAGAAGAACACACATGCAAGGACTCTAGCTGTGGTTCATGGAAAAACACACATGCAAGGACTCTATCTATGGTTCATGAGAAGAACACACATCCAATGACACTGGTGGATCCATATGTGGTCTGTGAGAGGATCACACATGCAATGACTCTAACTGTGGTTCATGAAAAGAGCAGACATGCAATGACACTGGTGGATCCATGTGTGGTCTGTGGGAGGAACACACATCCAATGACACTGTTGGATCCATATGTGGTTTGTGAGAAGAACACACATGCAATGACACTGGTGGATCCATGTGTGGTCTGTGGGAAGAACATACATGCAATGACTCTATATGTGGTTCATGAAAAGAGAAGACGTGCAATGACACCATCGGATCCGTGTGTGGTCTATGAGAGGAACACACATCCAGTGACACCAGTGGATCCATATGTGGTTTGTGAGAAGAACACACATGCAATGACACTAGTAATATGTGGTCTGTGAAAAGAACACACATGCAGTGACACTGGTGGTTCCATATGTGGTTTGTGAGAAGGACACACATGCAATGACACTAGTGGATCCATGTGTGGTCCATGGGAAGAAGACACATGCAATGACACTGGTGATATGTCGTTTGTGAAAAGAACATACATGCAATGACTGTAACTATGGTTAATGAAAAGAGCACACATGCAATGACACTGGTGGATCCATGCTTGGTTAATGAGAAGAACACACATGCAATGACACTGGGTGTGGTTTGTGAGAAGAACACACATGCAATGACTCTAGCTGTGGTTCATGAGAAGAACACACATGCAACGACTCTAGATGTGCTTCATGAAAAGAACAAACATGCGATGACACCGGTGGATCCATGTGTGGTCTATGAGAGGAACACACATCCAATGACGCGGGTGGATCCTTACGTGGTTTGTGAGAAGAGCACATTTGCAATGACACTGGTGTTATGTGGTCTGTGAACAGAACACACATGCAATGACACTATTGGATCCATATGTGGTCTGTGAGAAGGACACACATGCAATGACACTAGTGGATCCATGTGTGGTTCATGGGAAGAACACACATGCAATCACACTGGTGATATGTGGTCCATGAGAAGAACAGACATGCAATGACTGTAACTATGGTTAATGAAAAGAGCAGACATGCAATGACACTGGTGGATCCATGTGTGGTTAATGAGAAGAACACACATGCAATGACACTGGGTGTGATTCATGATATGATTTGTGAGAAGAACACACATGCAATGACTCTAGCTGTGGTTCATGAGAAGAACACACATGCAATGACTCTAGATGTGGTTCATGAAAAGAGCAAACATGCGATGACACCGGTAGAACACACATCTAAGGACACTGGTGGATCCTTACATGGTTTGTGAGAAAACACACATGCAATGACACTAGTGATATGTGGTCTATGAAAAGAACACACATGCAATGACACTGTTGGATCCATATGTGGTTTGTGAGAAGGACACACATGCAATGACACTGGTGGGTCCATGTGTGGTTCATGGGAAGAACACACATGCAATGACACTGGTGATATGTGGTTCATGAGAAGAACAGACATACAATGACTCTAACTGTGGTTAATGAAATGAGTAGACATGCAATGACACTAGTGGATCCATGTGTGCTTAATGAGAAGAAGACACATGCAATGACACTGGGTGTGATTCATGATATTGTTTGTGAGAAGAACACACATGCAATGACTCTAGTTGTGGTTCATGAAAAGAGAAGACGTGCAATGACACCATCGGATCCGCGTGTGGTCTATGAGAGGAACACACATCCAATGACACCAGTGGATCCATATGTGGTTTGTGAGAAGAACACACATGCAATGACACTAGTGATATGTGGTCTGTGAAAAGAACACACATGAAATGACACTGGTGGTTCCATATGTGGTTTGTGAGAAGGACACACATGCAATGACACTGGTGGATCCATGTGTGGTCTGTGGGAAGAACACACATGCAATGACACTGGTGATATGTCGTTTGTGAAAAGAACAGACATGCAATGACTCTAATTGTGGTTAATGAAAATAGCACACATGCAATGACACTGGTGGATCCATGCTTGGTTAATGAGAAGAACACACATGCAATGACACTGGGTGTGGTTCATGATGTGGTTTGTGAGAAGAACACACATGCAATGACTCTAGCTATGGTTCATGAGAAGAACACACATGCAATGACTCTATATGTGCTTCATGAACAGAACAGACATGCGATGACACCGGTGGATCCATGTGTGGTCTATGAGAGGAACACACATCCAATGACGTGGGTGGATCCTTACGTGGTTTGTGAGAAGAGCACATTTGCAATGATACTGGTGATATGTGGTCTGTGAAAAGAACACACATGCAATGACACTATTGGATCCATATGTGGTCTGTGAGAAGGACACACATGCAATGACACTAGTGGATCCATGTGTGGTTCATGGGAAGAACACACATGCAATGACACTGGTGATATGTGGTCCATGAGAAGAACAGACATGCAATGACTGTAACTATGGTTAATGAAAAGAGGAGACATGCAATCACACTGGTGGATCCATGTGTGGTTAATGAGAAGAACACACATGCAATGACACTGGGTGTGATTCATGATATGGTTTTTGAGAAGAACACACATGCAATGACTCTAGCTGTGGTTCATGAGAAGAACACACATGCAATGACTCTAGATGTGGTTCATGAAAAGAGCAGACATGCGATGACATCGGTGGATCCATGTGTGGTCTATGAGAGGAACACACATCCAATGACACTGGAGGATCCTTACGTGGTTTGTGAGAAAACACACATGCAATGACACTGGTGATATGTGGTCTGTGAAAAGAACACACATGCAATGACACTGTTGGATCCATATGTGGTTTTTGAGAAGGACACACACGCAATGACACTGGTGGGTCCATGTGTGGTTCATGGGAAGAACACACATCCAATGACACTGGTGATATGTGGTTCATGAGAAGAACAGACATGCAATGACTCTAACTATGGTTAATGAAAAGAGCAGACATGCAATGACACTAGTGGATCCATGTGTGGTTAATGAGAAGAACACACATGCAATCACACTGGGTGTGATTCATGATATGGTTTGTGAGAAGAACACACATGCAATGACTCTAGTTGTGGTTCATGAGAAGAACACACATGCAATTACACTGGTGTATCCTTATGTGGTTTTATGAGAAGAACACACATGCAAGGACTCTAGCTCTGGTTCATGGAAAAAACACACATCCAATGACTCTAGGCTGTGGTTCATGAGAAGAACACACATCCAGTGACACTGGTGGATCCATGCGTGGTCTGTGAGAGGATCACACATTCAATGACTCTAACTGTGGTCCATGAAAAGAGAAGACATGCAATGACACCGGTGGATCCATGTGTGGTCTGTGGGAGGAACACACATCCAATGACACTGTTGGATCCATATGTGGTTTGTGAGAAGAACACACATGCAATGACACTAGTGGATCCATGTGTGTCTGTGGGAGGAACACACATGCCATGACTCTGGATGTGTTTCATGAAAAGAGAAGACGTGCAATGACACCATCGGATCCATGTGTGGTCTATGAGAGGAACACACATCCAATGACACCAGTGGATCCATATGTGGTTTGTGAGAAGAACACACATGCAATGACACTGGTGATATTTCGTTTGTGAAAAGAACAGACATGCAATGAGTCTAACTGTGGTTAATGAAAAGAGCACACATGCAATGACACTGGTGGATCCATGCGTGGTTAATGAGAAGAACACACATGCAATGACACTAGGTGTGGTTCATGATGTGGTTTGTGAGAAGAACACACATGCAATGACTCTAGCTGTGGTTCATGAGAAGAACACACATGCAATGACTCTAGATGTGCTTAATGAAAAGAACAGACATGCGATGACACCGGTGGATCCATGTGTGGTCTATGAGAGGAACACACATCCAATGACGCTGGTGGATCCTTACGTGGTTTGTGAGAAGAGCACATTTGCAATGACACTGGTGATATGTGGTCTGTGAAAAAAAAACACATGCAATGACACTGTTGGATCCATATGTGGTCTGTGAGAAGGACACACATGCAATGACACTAGTGGATCCATGTGTGGTTCATGGTAAGAACACACATGCAATGACACTAGTGATATGTGGTTCATGAGAAGAACAGACATGCAATGACTCTAAGTGTGGTTAATGAAAAGAGCAGACATGCAATGACACTGGTGGATCCATGTGTGGTTAATGAGAAGAACACACATGCAATAACACTGGGTGTGATTCATGATATGGTTAGTGAGAAGAACACACATGCAATGACTCTAGTTGTGGTTCATGAGAAGAACACATCTCCAATGACTCTAGATGTGGTTCATGAAAAGTGTAGACATGCGATGACACCGGTGGATCCATGTGTGGTCTATGAGAGGAACACACATCCAATGACACCGGTGGATCCTTACGTGTTTTGTGAGAAGAACTCACATGCAATGACACTGGTGATATGTGGTCTGTGAAAAGAACACACATGCAATGACACTGTTGGATCCATATGTGGTTTGTGAGAAGGACACACATGCAATGACACTGGGGGGTCCATGTGTGCTTTATGGGAAGAACACACATGCAATGACACTGGTGATATGTGGTTCATGAGAAGAACACACATGCAATGACTCTAACTATGGTTAATGAAAAGAGAAGACATGCAATGACACTGGTGGATCCATGTGTGGTTAATGAGAGGAACACACATGCAATGACACTGGGTGTGATTCATGATATGGTTTGTGAGAAGAACACACATGCAATGACTCTAGCTGTGGTTCATGAAAAGAGAAGACGTGCAATGACACCATCGGATCCACGTGTGGTCTATGAGAGGAACACACATCCAATGACACCAGTGGATCCATATGTGGTTTGTGAGAAGAACACACATGCAATGACACTAGTGATATGTGGTCTGTGAAAAGAACACACATGAAATGACACTGGTGGTTCCATATGTGGTTTGTGAGAAGGACACACATGCAATGACACTGGTGGATCCATGTGTGGTCTGTGGGAAGAACACACATGCAATGACACTGGTGATATGTCGTTTGTGAAAAGAACAGACATGAAATGACTCTAATAGTGGTTAATGAAAAGAGCACACATGCAATGACACTGGTGGATCCATGCTTGGTTAATGAGAAGAACACACATGCAATGACACTGGGTGTGGTTCATGATGTGGTTTGTGAGAAGAACACACATGCAATGACTCTAGCTATGGTTCATGAGAAGAACACACATGCAATGACTCTATA
This sequence comes from Avena sativa, assembly GCA_916181665.1. Taxonomy (NCBI): domain Eukaryota; kingdom Viridiplantae; phylum Streptophyta; class Magnoliopsida; order Poales; family Poaceae; genus Avena; species Avena sativa. Next base: position 581,292,665 of record OV702287.1, read on the forward strand.
TGTGCTTCATGAACAGAACAAACATGCGATGACACCGGTGGATCCATGTGTGGTCTATGAGAGGAACACACATCCAATGACGTGGGTGGATCCTTACGTGGTTTGTGAGAAGAGCACATTTGCAATGATACTGGTGATATGTGGTCTGTGAAAAGAACACACATGCAATGACACTATTGGATCCATATGTGGTCTGTGAGAAGGACACACATGCAATGACACTAGTGGATCCATGTGTGGTTCATGGGAAGAACACACATGCAATGACACTGGTGATATGTGGTCCATGAGAAGAACAGACATGCCATGACTGTAACTATGGTTAATGAAAAGAGGAGACATGCAATGACACTGGTGGATCCATGTGTGGTTAATGAGAAGAACACACATGCAATGACACTGGGTGTGATTCATGATATGGTTTTTGAGAAGAACACACATGCAATGACTCTAGCTGTGGTTCATGAGAAGAACACACATGCAATGACTCTAGATGTGGTTCATGAAAAGAGCAGACATGCGATGACATCGATGGATCCATGTGTGGTTTATGAGAGGAACACACATCCAATGACACTGGAGGATCCTTACGTGGTTTGTGAGAAAACACACATGCAATGACACTGGTGATATGTGGTCTGTGAAAATAACACACATGCAATGACACTGTTGGATCCATATGTGGTTTGTGAGAAGGACACACATGCAATGACACTGGTGGGTCCATGTGTGGTTCATGGGAAGAACACACATCCAATGACACTGGTGATATGTGGTTCATGAGAAGAACAGACATGCAATGACTCTAACTATGGTTAATGAAAAGAGCAGACATGCAATGACACTAGTGGATCCATGTGTGGTTAATGAGAAGAACACACATGCAATGACAGTAGGTGTGATTCATGATATGGTTTGTGAGAAGAACACACATGCAATGACTGTAGTTGTGGTTCATGAGAAGAACACGCATGCAATTACACTGGTGTATCCTTATGTGGTTTGTGAGAAGAACACACATGCAAGGACTCTAGCTGTGGTTCATGGAAAAAATACACATCCAATGACTCTAGGCTGTGGTTCATGAGAAGAACACACATCCAATGACACTGGTGGATCCATGCGTGGTCTGTGAGAGGATCACACATGCAATGACTCTAATGGTGGTTCATGAAAAGAGCAGACATGCAATGACACCGGTGGATCCATGTGTGGTCTGTGGGAGGAACACACATCCAATGACACTGTTGGATCCATATGTGGTTTGTAAGAAGAACACACATGCAATGACACTAGTGGATCCATGTGTGGTCTGTGGGAGGAACACACATGCAATGACTCTAGATGTGGTTCATGAAAAGAGAAGACGTGCAATGACACCATCGGATCCATGTGTGGTCTATGAGAGGAACACACATCCAATGACACCAGTGGATCCATATGTGGTTTGTGAGAAGAACACACATGCAATGACACTGGTGATATGTCGTTTGTGAAAAGAACAGACATGCAATGACTCTAACTGTGGTTAATGAAAAGAGCACACATGCAACGACACTGGTGGATCCATGTGTGGTTAATGAGAAGAACACACATGCAATGACACTAGGTGTGGTTCATGATGTGGTTTGTGAGAAGAACACACATGCAATGACTCTAGCTGTGGTTCATGAGAAGACACACATGCAATGACTCTAGATGTGCTTCATGAAAAGAACAGACATGCGATGACACCGGTGGATCCATGTGTGGTCTATGAGAGGAACACACATTCAATGACGCCGGTGGATCCTTACGTGGTTTGTGAGAAGAGCACATTTGCAATGACACTGGTGATATGTGGTCTGTGAAAAAAAAACACATGCAATGACACTGTTGGATCCATATGTGGTCTGTGAGAAGGACACACATGCAATGACACTAGTGGATCCATGTGTGGTTCATGGGAAGAACACACATGCCATGACACTAGTGATATGTGGTTCATGAGAAGAACAGACATGCAATGACTCTAAGTGTGGTTAATGAAAAGAGCAGACATGCAATGACACTGGTGGATCCATGTGTGGTTAATGAGAAGAACACACATGCAATAACACTGGGTGTGATTCATGATATGGTTAGTGAGAAGAACACACATGCAATGACTCTAGTTGTGGTTCATGAGAAGAACACATCTCCAATGACTCTAGATGTGGTTCATCAAAAGTGTAGACATGCGATGACACCGGTGGATCCATGTGTGGTCTATGAGAGGAACACACATCCAATGACACCGGTGGATCCTTACGTGTTTTGTGAGAAGAACACACATGCAATGACACTGGTGATATGTGGTATGTGAAAAGAACACACATGCAATGACACTGTTGGATCCATATGTGGTTTGTGAGAAGGACACACATGCAATGACACTAGGGGGTCCATGTGTGCTTCATGGGAAGAACACACATGCAATGACACTGGTGATATGTGGTTCATGACAAGAACAGACATGCAATGACTCTAACTGTGGTTAATGAAAAGAGAAGACATGCAATGACACTAGTGGATCCATGTGTGGTTAATGAGAGGAACACACATGCAATGACACTGGGTGTGATTCATGATATGGTTTGTGAGAAGAACACACATGCAATGACTCTAGCTGTGGTTCATGAAAAGAGAAGACGTGCAATGACACCATGGGATCCGCATGTGGTCTATGAGAGGAACACACATCCAATGACACCAGTGGATCCATATGTGGTTTTTGAGAAGAACACACATGCAATGACACTAGTGATATGTGGTCTGTGAAAAGAACACACATGAAATGACACTGGTGGTTCCATATGTGGTTTGTGAGAAGGACACACATGCAATGACACTGGTGGATCCATGTGTGGTCTATGGGAAGAACACACATGCAATGACACTGGTGATATGTCGTTTGTGAAAAGAACAGACATGAAATGACTCTAATTGTGGTTAATGAAAAGAACACACATGCAATGACACTGGTGGATCCATGCGTGGTTAATGAGAAGAACACACATGCAATGACACTAGGTATGGTTCATGATGTGGTTTGTGAGAAGAACACACATGCAATGACTCTAGCTATGGTTCATGAGAAGAACACACATGCAATGACTCTAGATGTTCTTCATGAAAAGAACACACATGCGATGACACCGGTGGATCCATGTGTGGTCTATGAGAGGAACACACATCCAATGACGCCGGTGGATCCTTACATGGTTTGTGAGAAGAGCACATTTGCAATGCCACTAGTGATATGTGGTCTGTGAAAAAAAACACATGCCATGACACTGTTGGATCCATATGTGGTCTGTGAGAAGGACACACATGCAATGACACTAGTGGATCCATGTGTGGTTCATGGGAAGAACACACATGCAATGACACTGGTGATATGTGGTTCATGAGAAGAACAGACATGCAATGACTCTAAGTGTGGTTAATGAAAAGAGCAGACATGCAATGACACTGGTGGATCCATGTGTGGTTAATGAGAAGAACACACATGCAATAACACTGGGTGTGATTCATGATATGGTTAGTGAGAAGAACACACATGCAATGACTCTAGTTGTGGTTCATGAGAAGAACACATCTCCAATGACTCTAGATGTGGTTCATGAAAAGTGTAGACATGCGATGACACCGGTGGATCCATGTGTGGTCTATGAGAGGAACACACATCCAATGACACCGGTGGATCCTTACGTGTTTTCTGAGAAGAACACACATGCAATGACACTGGTGATATGTGGTCTGTGAAAAGAACACACATGCAATGACACTGTTGGATCCATATGTGGTTTGTGAGAAGGACACACATGCAATGACACTGGGGGGGTCCATGTGTGCTTCATGGGACGAACACACATGCAATGACACTGGTGATATGTGGTTCATGAGAAGAACAGACATGCAATGACTCTAACTATGGTTAATGAAAAGAGAAGACATGCAATGACACTAGTGGATCCATGTGTGGTTAATGAGGGGAACACACATGCAATGACACTGGGTGAGATTCATGATATGGTTTGTGAGAAGAACACACATGCAATGACTCTAGCTGTGGTTCATGAGAAGAACACGCATGCAATTACACTGGTGTATCCTTATGTGGTTTGTGATATGAACACACATGCAAGGACTCTAGCTGTGGTTCATGGAAAGAACACACATTCAATGACTCTAGCTGTGGTTCATGAGAAGAACAGACATCCAATGACACTGGTGGATCCATCTGTGGTCTGTGAGAAGATCACATATGCAATGACTCTAACTGTGGTTCATGCAATGACACCGGTGGATCCATGTGTGGTCTGTGGGAGGAACACACATCCAATGACACTGGAGGATCCTTACGTGGTTTGTGAGAAAACACACATGCAATGACACTGGTGATATGTGGTCTGTGAAAAGAACACACATGCAATGACACTGTTGGATCCATATGTGGTTTGTGAGAAGGACACACATGCAATGACACTGGTGGGTCCATGTGTGGTTCATGGGAAGAACACACATCCAATGACACTGGTGATATGTGGTTCATGAGAAGAACAGACATGCAATGACTCTAACTATGGTTAATGAAAAGAGCAGACATGCAATGACACTAGTGGATCCATGTGTGGTTAATGAGAAGAACACACATGCAATGACACTAGGTGTGATTCATGATATGGTTTGTGAGAAGAACGCACATGCAATGACTCTAGTTGTGGTTCATGAGAAGAACACGCATGCAATTACACTGGTGTATCCTTATGTGGTTTGTGAGAAGAACACACATGCAAGGACTCTAGCTGTGGTTCATGGAAAAAATACACATCCAATGACTCTAGGCTGTGGTTCATGAGAAGAACACACATCCAATGACACTGGTGGATCCATGCGTGGTCTGTGAGAGGATCACACATGCAATGACTCTAACGGTGGTTCATGAAAAGAGCAGACATGCAATGACACCGGTGGATCCATGTGTGGTCTGTGGGAGGAACACACATCCAATGACACTGTTGGATCCATATGTGGTTTGTAAGAAGAACACACATGCAATGACACTAGTGGATCCATGTGTGGTCTGTGGGAGGAACACACATGCAATGACTCTAGATGTGGTTCATGAAAAGAGAAGACGTGCAATGACACCATCGGATCCATGTGTGGTCTATGAGAGGAACACACATCCAATGACACCAGTGGATCCATATGTGGTTTGTGAGAAGAACACACATGCAATGACACTGGTGATATGTCGTTTGTGAAAAGAACAGACATGCAATGACTCTAACTGTGGTTAATGAAAAGAGCACACATGCAATGACACTGGTGGATCCATGCGTGGTTAATGAGAAGAACACACATGCAATGACACTAGGTGTGGTTCATGATGTGGTTTGTGAGAAGAACACACATGCAATGACTCTAGCTGTGGTTCATGAGAAGACACACATGCAATGACTCTAGATGTGCTTCATGAAAAGAACAGACATGCGATGACACCGGTGGATCCATGTGTGGTCTATGAGAGGAACACACATTCAATGACGCCGGTGGATCCTTACGTGGTTTGTGAGAAGAGCACATTTGCAATGACACTGGTGATATGTGGTCTGTGAAAAAAAAAAACATGCAATGACACTGTTGGATCCATATGTGGTCTGTGAGAAGGACACACATGCAATGACACTAGTGGATCCATGTGTGGTTCATGGGAAGAACACACATGCCATGACACTAGTGATATGTGGTTCATGAGAAGAACAGACATGCAATGACTCTAAGTGTGGTTAATGAAAAGAGCAGACATGCAATGACACTGGTGGATCCATGTGTGGTTAATGAGAAGAACACACATGCAATAACACTAGGTGTGATTCATGATATGGTTAGTGAGAAGAACACACATGCAATGACTCTAGTTGTGGTTCATGAGAAGAACACATCTCCAATGACTCTAGATGTGGTTCATCAAAAGTGTAGACATGCGATGACACCGGTGGATCCATGTGTGGTCTATGAGAGGAACACACATCCAATGACACCGGTGGATCCTTACGTGTTTTGTGAGAAGAACACACATGCAATGACACTGGTGATATGTGGTATGTGAAAAGAACACACATGCAATGACACTGTTGGATCCATATGTGGTTTGTGAGAAGGACACACATGCAATGACACTAGGGGGTCCATGTGTGCTTCATGGGAAGAACACACATGCAATGACACTGGTGATATGTGGTTCATGACAAGAACAGACATGCAATGACTCTAACTGTGGTTAATGAAAAGAGAAGACATGCAATGACACTAGTGGATCCATGTGTGGTTAATGAGAGGAACACACATGCAATGACACTGGGTGTGATTCATGATATGGTTTGTGAGAAGAACACACATGCAATGACTCTAGCTGTGGTTCATGAAAAGAGAAGACGTGCAATGACACCATCGGATCCGCGTGTGGTCTATGAGAGGAACACACATCCAATGACACCAGTGGATCCATATGTGGTTTTTGAGAAGAACACACATGCAATGACACTAGTGATATGTGGTCTGTGAAAAGAACACACATGAAATGACACTGGTGGTTCCATATGTGGTTTGTGAGAAGGACACACATGCAATGACACTGGTGGATCCATGTGTGGTCTATGGGAAGAACACACATGCAATGACACTGGTGATATGTCGTTTGTGAAAAGAACAGACATGAAATGACTCTAATTGTGGTTAATGAAAAGAACACACATGCAATGACACTGGTGGATCCATGCGTGGTTAATGAGAAGAACACACATGCAATGACACTAGGTATGGTTCATGATGTGGTTTGTGAGAAGAACACACATGCAATGACTCTAGCTATGGTTCATGAGAAGAACACACATGCAATGACTCTAGATGTTCTTCATGAAAAGAACACACATGCGATGACACCGGTGGATCCATGTGTGGTCTATGAGAGGAACACACATCCAATGATGCCGGTGGATCCTTACATGGTTTGTGAGAAGAGCACATTTGCAATGACACTAGTGATATGTGGTCTGTGAAAAAAAACACATGCCATGACACTGTTGGATCCATATGTGGTCTGTGAGAAGGACACACATGCAATGACACTAGTGGATCCATGTGTGGTTCATGGGAAGAACACACATGCAATGACACTGGTGATATGTGGTTCATGAGAAGAACAGACATGCAATGACTCTAAGTGTGGTTAATGAAAAGAGCAGACATGCAATGACACTGGTGGATCCATGTGTGGTTAATGAGAAGAACACACATGCAATAACACTGGGTGTGATTCATGATATGGTTAGTGAGAAGAACACACATGCAATGACTCTAGTTGTGGTTCATGAGAAGAACACATCTCCAATGACTCTAGATGTGGTTCATGAAAAGTGTAGACATGCGATGACACCGGTGGATCCATGTGTGGTCTATGAGAGGAACACACATCCAATGACACCGGTGGATCCTTACGTGTTTTCTGAGAACAACACACATGCAATGACACTGGTGATATGTGGTCTGTGAAAAGAACACACATGCAATGACACTGTTGGATCCATATGTGGTTTGTGAGAAGGACACACATGCAATGACACTGGGGGGTCCATGTGTGCTTCATGGGACGAACACACATGCAATGACACTGGTGATATGTGGTTCATGAGAAGAACAGACATGCAATGACTCTAACTATGGTTAATGAAAAGAGAAGACATGCAATGACACAAGTGGATCCATGTGTGGTTAATGAGGGGAACACACATGCAATGACACTGGGTGAGATTCATGATATGGTTTGTGAGAAGAACACACATGCAATGACTCTAGCTGTGGTTCATGAGAAGAACACGCATGCAATTACACTGGTGTATCCTTATGTGGTTTGTGATATGAACACACATGCAAGGACTCTAGCTGTGGTTCATGGAAAGAACACACATTCAATGACTCTAGCTGTGGTTCATGAGAAGAACAGACATCCAATGACACTGGTGGATCCATCTGTGGTCTGTGAGAAGATCACATATGCAATGACTCTAACTGTGGTTCATGCAATGACACCGGTGGATCCATGTGTGGTCTGTGGGAGGAACACACATCCAATGACACTGGAGGATCCTTACGTGGTTTGTGAGAAAACACACATGCAATGACACTGGTGATATGTGGTCTGTGAAAAGAACACACATGCAATGACACTGTTGGATCCATATGTGGTTTGTGAGAAGGACACACATGCAATGACACTGGTGGGTCCATGTGTGGTTCATGGGAAGAACACACATCCAATGACACTGGTGATATGTGGTTCATGAGAAGAACAGACATGCAATGACTCTAACTATGGTTAATGAAAAGAGCAGACATGCAATGACACTAGTGGATCCATGTGTGGTTAATGAGAAGAACACACATGCAATGACACTAGGTGTGATTCATGATATGGTTTGTGAGAAGAACGCACATGCAATGACTCTAGTTGTGGTTCATGAGAAGAACACGCATGCAATTACACTGGTGTATCCTTATGTGGTTTGTGAGAAGAACACACATGCAAGGACTCTAGCTGTGGTTCATGGAAAAAATACACATCCAATGACTCTAGGCTGTGGTTCATGAGAAGAACACACATCCAATGACACTGGTGGATCCATGCGTGGTCTGTGAGAGGATCACACATGCAATGACTCTAACGGTGGTTCATGAAAAGAGCAGACATGCAATGACACCGGTGGATCCATGTGTGGTCTGTGGGAGGAACACACATCCAATGACACTGTTGGATCCATATGTGGTTTGTAAGAAGAACACACATGCAATGACACTAGTGGATCCATGTGTGGTCTGTGGGAGGAACACACATGCAATGACTCTAGATGTGGTTCATGAAAAGAGAAGACGTGCAATGACACCATCGGATCCATGTGTGGTCTATGAGAGGAACACACATCCAATGACACCAGTGGATCCATATGTGGTTTGTGAGAAGAACACACATGCAATGACACTGGTGATATGTCGTTTGTGAAAAGAACAGACATGCAATGACTCTAACTGTGGTTAATGAAAAGAGCACACATGCAATGACACTGGTGGATCCATGCGTGGTTAATGAGAAGAACACACATGCAATGACACTAGGTGTGGTTCATGATGTGGTTTGTGAGAAGAACACACATGCAATGACTCTAGCTGTGGTTCATGAGAAGACACACATGCAATGACTCTAGATGTGCTTCATGAAAAGAACAGACATGCGATGACACCGGTGGATCCATGTGTGGTCTATGAGAGGAACACACATTCAATGACGCCGGTGGATCCTTACGTGGTTTGTGAGAAGAGCACATTTGCAATGACACTGGTGATATGTGGTCTGTGAAAAAAAAAAAACATGCAATGACACTGTTGGATCCATATGTGGTCTGTGAGAAGGACACACATGCAATGACACTAGTGGATCCATGTGTGGTTCATGGGAAGAACACACATGCCATGACACTAGTGATATGTGGTTCATGAGAAGAACAGACATGCAATGACTCTAAGTGTGGTTAATGAAAAGAGCAGACATGCAATGACACTGGTGGATCCATGTGTGGTTAATGAGAAGAACACACATGCAATAACACTAGGTGTGATTCATGATATGGTTAGTGAGAAGAACACACATGCAATGACTCTAGTTGTGGTTCATGAGAAGAACACATCTCCAATGACTCTAGATGTGGTTCATCAAAAGTGTAGACATGCGATGACACCGGTGGATCCATGTGTGGTCTATGAGAGGAACACACATCCAATGACACCGGTGGATCCTTACGTGTTTTGTGAGAAGAACACACATGCAATGACACTGGTGATATGTGGTATGTGAAAAGAACACACATGCAATGACACTGTTGGATCCATATGTGGTTTGTGAGAAGGACACACATGCAATGACACTAGGGGGTCCATGTGTGCTTCATGGGAAGAACACACATGCAATGACACTGGTGATATGTGGTTCATGACAAGAACAGACATGCAATGACTCTAACTGTGGTTAATGAAAAGAGAAGACATGCAATGACACTAGTGGATCCATGTGTGGTTAATGAGAGGAACACACATGCAATGACACTGGGTGTGATTCATGATATGGTTTGTGAGAAGAACACACATGCAATGACTCTAGCTGTGGTTCATGAAAAGAGAAGACGTGCAATGACACCATCGGATCCGCGTGTGGTCTATGAGAGGAACACACATCCAATGACACCAGTGGATCCATATGTGGTTTTTGAGAAGAACACACATGCAATGACACTAGTGATATGTGGTCTGTGAAAAGAACACACATGAAATGACACTGGTGGTTCCATATGTGGTTTGTGAGAAGGACACACATGCAATGACACTGGTGGATCCATGTGTGGTCTATGGGAAGAACACACATGCAATGACACTGGTGATATGTCGTTTGTGAAAAGAACAGACATGAAATGACTCTAATTGTGGTTAATGAAAAGAACACACATGCAATGACACTGGTGGATCCATGCGTGGTTAATGAGAAGAACACACATGCAATGACACTAGGTATGGTTCATGATGTGGTTTGTGAGAAGAACACACATGCAATGACTCTAGCTATGGTTCATGAGAAGAACACACATGCAATGACTCTAGATGTTTTTCATGAAAAGAACACACATGCGATGACACCGGTGGATCCATGTGTGGTCTATGAGAGGAACACACATCCAATGACGCCGGTGGATCCTTACATGGTTTGTGAGAAGAGCACATTTGCAATGACACTAGTGATATGTGGTCTGTGAAAAAAAACACATGCCATGACACTGTTGGATCCATATGTGGTCTGTGAGAAGGACACACATGCAATGACACTAGTGGATCCATGTGTGGTTCATGGGAAGAACACACATGCAATGACACTGGTGATATGTGGTTCATGAGAAGAACAGACATGCAATGACTCTAAGTGTGGTTAATGAAAAGAGCAGACATGCAATGACACTGGTGGATCCATGTGTGGTTAATGAGAAGAACACACATGCAATAACACTGGGTGTGATTCATGATATGGTTAGTGAGAAGAACACACATGCAATGACTCTAGTTGTGGTTCATGAGAAGAACACATCTCCAATGACTCTAGATGTGGTTCATGAAAAGTGTAGACATGCGATGACACCGGTGGATCCATGTGTGGTCTATGAGAGGAACACACATCCAATGACACCGGTGGATCCTTACGTGTTTTCTGAGAACAACACACATGCAATGACACTGGTGATATGTGGTCTGTGAAAAGAACACACATGCAATGACACTGTTGGATCCATATGTGGTTTGTGAGAAGGACACACATGCAATGACACTGGGGGGTCCATGTGTGCTTCATGGGACGAACACACATGCAATGACACTGGTGATATGTGGTTCATGAGAAGAACAGACATGCAATGACTCTAACTATGGTTAATGAAAAGAGAAGACATGCAATGACACAAGTGGATCCATGTGTGGTTAATGAGGGGAACACACATGCAATGACACTTGGTGAGATTCATGATATGGTTTGTGAGAAGAACACACATGCAATGACTCTAGCTGTGGTTCATGAGAAGAACACGCATGCAATTACACTGGTGTATCCTTATGTGGTTTGTGATATGAACACACATGCAAGGACTCTAGCTGTGGTTCATGGAAAGAACACACATTCAATGACTCTAGCTGTGGTTCATGAGAAGAACAGACATCCAATGACACTGGTGGATCCATCTGTGGTCTGTGAGAAGATCACATATGCAATGACTCTAACTGTGGTTCATGCAATGACACCGGTGGATCCATGTGTGGTCTGTGGGAGGAACACACATCCAATGACACTGGAGGATCCTTACGTGGTTTGTGAGAAAACACACATGCAATGACACTGGTGATATGTGGTCTGTGAAAAGAACACACATGCAATGACACTGTTGGATCCATATGTGGTTTGTGAGAAGGACACACATGCAATGACACTGGTGGGTCCATGTGTGGTTCATGGGAAGAACACACATCCAATGACACTGGTGATATGTGGTTCATGAGAAGAACAGACATGCAATGACTCTAACTATGGTTAATGAAAAGAGCAGACATGCAATGACACTAGTGGATCCATGTGTGGTTAATGAGAAGAACACACATGCAATGACACTAGGTGTGATTCATGATATGGTTTGTGAGAAGAACGCACATGCAATGACTCTAGTTGTGGTTCATGAGAAGAACACGCATGCAATTACACTGGTGTATCCTTATGTGGTTTGTGAGAAGAACACACATGCAAGGACTCTAGCTGTGGTTCATGGAAAAAATACACATCCAATGACTCTAGGCTGTGGTTCATGAGAAGAACACACATCCAATGACACTGGTGGATCCATGCGTGGTCTGTGAGAGGATCACACATGCAATGACTCTAACGGTGGTTCATGAAAAGAGCAGACATGCAATGACACCGGTGGATCCATGTGTGGTCTGTGGGAGGAACACACATCCAATGACACTGTTGGATCCATATGTGGTTTGTAAGAAGAACACACATGCAATGACACTAGTGGATCCATGTGTGGTCTGTGGGAGGAACACACATGCAATGACTCTAGATGTGGTTCATGAAAAGAGAAGACGTGCAATGACACCATCGGATCCATGTGTGGTCTATGAGAGGAACACACATCCAATGACACCAGTGGATCCATATGTGGTTTGTGAGAAGAACACACATGCAATGACACTGGTGATATGTCGTTTGTGAAAAGAACAGACATGCAATGACTCTAACTGTGGTTAATGAAAAGAGCACACATGCAATGACACTGGTGGATCCATGCGTGGTTAATGAGAAGAACACACATGCAATGACACTAGGTGTGGTTCATGATGTGGTTTGTGAGAAGAACACACATGCAATGACTCTAGCTGTGGTTCATGAGAAGACACACATGCAATGACTCTAGATGTGCTTCATGAAAAGAACAGACATGCGATGACACCGGTGGATCCATGTGTGGTCTATGAGAGGAACACACATTCAATGACGCCGGTGGATCCTTACGTGGTTTGTGAGAAGAGCACATTTGCAATGACACTGGTGATATGTGGTCTGTGAAAAAAAAAACACATGCAATGACACTGTTGGATCCATATGTGGTCTGTGAGAAGGACACACATGCAATGACACTAGTGGATCCATGTGTGGTTCATGGGAAGAACACACATGCCATGACACTAGTGATATGTGGTTCATGAGAAGAACAGACATGCAATGACTCTAAGTGTGGTTAATGAAAAGAGCAGACATGCAATGACACTGGTGGATCCATGTGTGGTTAATGAGAAGAACACACATGCAATAACACTAGGTGTGATTCATGATATGGTTAGTGAGAAGAACACACATGCAATGACTCTAGTTGTGGTTCATGAGAAGAACACATCTCCAATGACTCTAGATGTGGTTCATCAAAAGTGTAGACATGCGATGACACCGGTGGATCCATGTGTGGTCTATGAGAGGAACACACATCCAATGACACCGGTGGATCCTTACGTGTTTTGTGAGAAGAACACACATGCAATGACACTGGTGATATGTGGTATGTGAAAAGACCACACATGCAATGACACTGTTGGATCCATATGTGGTTTGTGAGAAGGACACACATGCAATGACACTGGTGATATGTGGTTCATGACAAGAACAGACATGCAATGACTCTAACTGTGGTTAATGAAAAGAGAAGACATGCAATGACACTAGTGGATCCATGTGTGGTTAATGAGAGGAACACACATGCAATGACACTGGGTGTGATTCATGATATGGTTTGTGAGAAGAACACACATGCAATGACTCTAGCTGTGGTTCATGAAAAGAGAAGACGTGCAATGACACCATCGGATCCGCGTGTGGTCTATGAGAGGAACACACATCCAATGACACCAGTGGATCCATATGTGGTTTTTGAGAAGAACACACATGCAATGACACTAGTGATATGTGGTCTGTGAAAAGAACACACATGAAATGACACTGGTGGTTCCATATGTGGTTTGTGAGAAGGACACACATGCAATGACACTGGTGGATCCATGTGTGGTCTATGGGAAGAACACACATGCAATGACACTGGTGATATGTCGTTTGTGAAAAGAACAGACATGAAATGACTCTAATTGTGGTTAATGAAAAGAACACACATGCAATGACACTGGTGGATCCATGCGTGGTTAATGAGAAGAACACACATGCAATGACACTAGGTATGGTTCATGATGTGGTTTGTGAGAAGAACACACATGCAATGACTCTAGCTATGGTTCATGAGAAGAACACACATGCAATGACTCTAGATGTTCTTCATGAAAAGAACACACATGCGATGACACCGGTGGATCCATGTGTGGTCTATGAGAGGAACACACATCCAATGACGCCGGTGGATCCTTACATGGTTTGTGAGAAGAGCACATTTGCAATGACACTAGTGATATGTGGTCTGTGAAAAAAAACACATGCCATGACACTGTTGGATCCATATGTGGTCTGTGAGAAGGACACACATGCAATGACACTAGTGGATCCATGTGTGGTTCATGGGAAGAACACACATGCAATGACACTGGTGATATGTGGTTCATGAGAAGAACAGACATGCAATGACTCTAAGTGTGGTTAATGAAAAGAGCAGACATGCAATGACACTGGTGGATCCATGTGTGGTTAATGAGAAGAACACACATGCAATAACACTGGGTGTGATTCATGATATGGTTAGTGAGAAGAACACACATGCAATGACTCTAGTTGTGGTTCATGAGAAGAACACATCTCCAATGACTCTAGATGTGGTTCATGAAAAGTGTAGACATGCGATGACACCGGTGGATCCATGTGTGGTCTATGAGAGGAACACACATCCAATGACACCGGTGGATCCTTACGTGTTTTCTGAGAAGAACACACATGCAATGACACTGGTGATATGTGGTCTGTGAAAAGAACACACATGCAATGACACTGTTGGATCCATATGTGGTTTGTGAGAAGGACACACATGCAATGACACTGGGGGGGTCCATGTGTGCTTCATGGGACGAACACACATGCAATGACACTGGTGATATGTGGTTCATGAGAAGAACAGACATGCAATGACTCTAACTATGGTTAATGAAAAGAGAAGACATGCAATGACACTAGTGGATCCATGTGTGGTTAATGAGGGGAACACACATGCAATGACACTGGGTGAGATTCATGATATGGTTTGTGAGAAGAACACACATGCAATGACTCTAGCTGTGGTTCATGAGAAGAACACGCATGCAATTACACTGGTGTATCCTTATGTGGTTTGTGATATGAACACACATGCAAGGACTCTAGCTGTGGTTCATGGAAAGAACACACATTCAATGACTCTAGCTGTGGTTCATGAGAAGAACAGACATCCAATGACACTGGTGGATCCATCTGTGGTCTGTGAGAAGATCACATATGCAATGACTCTAACTGTGGTTCATGCAATGACACCGGTGGATCCATGTGTGGTCTGTGGGAGGAACACACATCCAATGACACTGGAGGATCCTTACGTGGTTTGTGAGAAAACACACATGCAATGACACTGGTGATATGTGGTCTGTGAAAAGAACACACATGCAATGACACTGTTGGATCCATATGTGGTTTCTGAGAAGGACACACATGCAATGACACTGGTGGGTCCATGTGTGGTTCATGGGAAGAACACACATCCAATGACACTGGTGATATGTGGTTCATGAGAAGAACAGACATGCAATGACTCTAACTATGGTTAATGAAAAGAGCAGACATGCAATGACACTAGTGGATCCATGTGTGGTTAATGAGAAGAACACACATGCAATGACACTAGGTGTGATTCATGATATGGTTTGTGAGAAGAACGCACATGCAATGACTCTAGTTGTGGTTCATGAGAAGAACACGCATGCAATTACACTGGTGTATCCTTATGTGGTTTGTGAGAAGAACACACATGCAAGGACTCTAGCTGTGGTTCATGGAAAAAATACACATCCAACGACTCTAGGCTGTGGTTCATGAGAAGAACACACATCCAATGACACTGGTGGATCCATGCGTGGTCTGTGAGAGGATCACACATGCAATGACTCTAACGGTGGTTCATGAAAAGAGCAGACATGCAATGACACCGGTGGATCCATGTGTGGTCTGTGGGAGGAACACACATCCAATGACACTGTTGGATCCATATGTGGTTTGTAAGAAGAACACACATGCAATGACACTAGTGGATCCATGTGTGGTCTGTGGGAGGAACACACATGCAATGACTCTAGATGTGGTTCATGAAAAGAGAAGACGTGCAATGACACCATCGGATCCATGTGTGGTCTATGAGAGGAACACACATCCAATGACACCAGTGGATCCATATGTGGTTTGTGAGAAGAACACACATGCAATGACACTGGTGATATGTCGTTTGTGAAAAGAACAGACATGCAATGACTCTAACTGTGGTTAATGAAAAGAGCACACATGCAATGACACTGGTGGATCCATGCGTGGTTAATGAGAAGAACACACATGCAATGACACTAGGTGTGGTTCATGATGTGGTTTGTGAGAAGAACACACATGCAATGACTCTAGCTGTGGTTCATGAGAAGACACACATGCAATGACTCTAGATGTGCTTCATGAAAAGAACAGACATGCGATGACACCGGTGGATCCATGTGTGGTCTATGAGAGGAACACACATTCAATGACGCCGGTGGATCCTTACGTGGTTTGTGAGAAGAGCACATTTGCAATGACACTGGTGATATGTGGTCTGTGAAAAAAAAAACACATGCAATGACACTGTTGGATCCATATGTGGTCTGTGAGAAGGACACACATGCAATGACACTAGTGGATCCATGTGTGGTTCATGGGAAGAACACACATGCCATGACACTAGTGATATGTGGTTCATGAGAAGAACAGACATGCAATGACTCTAAGTGTGGTTAATGAAAAGAGCAGACATGCAATGACACTGGTGGATCCATGTGTGGTTAATGAGAAGAACACACATGCAATAACACTAGGTGTGATTCATGATATGGTTAGTGAGAAGAACACACATGCAATGACTCTAGTTGTGGTTCATGAGAAGAACACATCTCCAATGACTCTAGATGTGGTTCATCAAAAGTGTAGACATGCGATGACACCGGTGGATCCATGTGTGGTCTATGAGAGGAACACACATCCAATGACACCGGTGGATCCTTACGTGTTTTGTGAGAAGAACACACATGCAATGACACTGGTGATATGTGGTATGTGAAAAGAACACACATGCAATGACACTGTTGGATCCATATGTGGTTTGTGAGAAGGACACACATGCAATGACACTAGGGGGTCCATGTGTGCTTCATGGGAAGAACACACATGCAATGACACTGGTGATATGTGGTTCATGACAAGAACAGACATGCAATGACTCTAACTGTGGTTAATGAAAAGAGAAGACATGCAATGACACTAGTGGATCCATGTGTGGTTAATGAGAGGAACACACATGCAATGACACTGGGTGTGATTCATGATATGGTTTGTGAGAAGAACACACATGCAATGACTCTAGCTGTGGTTCATGAAAAGAGAAGACGTGCAATGACACCATCGGATCCGCGTGTGGTCTATGAGAGGAACACACATCCAATGACACCAGTGGATCCATATGTGGTTTTTGAGAAGAACACACATGCAATGACACTAGTGATATGTGGTCTGTGAAAAGAACACACATGAAATGACACTGGTGGTTCCATATGTGGTTTGTGAGAAGGACACACATGCAATGACACTGGTGGATCCATGTGTGGTCTATGGGAAGAACACACATGCAATGACACTGGTGATATGTCGTTTGTGAAAAGAACAGACATGAAATGACTCTAATTGTGGTTAATGAAAAGAACACACATGCAATGACACTGGTGGATCCATGCGTGGTTAATGAGAAGAACACACATGCAATGACACTAGGTATGGTTCATGATGTGGTTTGTGAGAAGAACACACATGCAATGACTCTAGCTATGGTTCATGAGAAGAACACACATGCAATGACTCTAGATGTTCTTCATGAAAAGAACACACATGCGATGACACCGGTGGATCCATGTGTGGTCTGTGAGAGGAACACACATCCAATGACGCCGGTGGATCCTTACATGGTTTGTGAGAAGAGCACATTTGCAATGACACTAGTGATATGTGGTCTGTGAAAAAAAACACATGCCATGACACTGTTGGATCCATATGTGGTCTGTGAGAAGGACACACATGCAATGACACTAGTGGATCCATGTGTGGTTCATGGGAAGAACACACATGCAATGACACTGGTGATATGTGGTTCATGAGAAGAACAGACATGCAATGACTCTAAGTGTGGTTAATGAAAAGAGCAGACATGCAATGACACTGGTGGATCCATGTGTGGTTAATGAGAAGAACACACATGCAATAACACTGGGTGTGATTCATGATATGGTTAGTGAGAAGAACACACATGCAATGACTCTAGTTGTGGTTCATGAGAAGAACACATCTCCAATGACTCTAGATGTGGTTCATGAAAAGTGTAGACATGCGATGACACCGGTGGATCCATGTGTGGTCTATGAGAGGAACACACATCCAATGACACCGGTGGATCCTTACGTGTTTTCTGAGAAGAACACACATGCAATGACACTGGTGATATGTGGTCTGTGAAAAGAACACACATGCAATGACACTGTTGGATCCATATGTGGTTTGTGAGAAGGACACACATGCAATGACACTGGGGGGGTCCATGTGTGCTTCATGGGACGAACACACATGCAATGACACTGGTGATATGTGGTTCATGAGAAGAACAGACATGCAATGACTCTAACTATGGTTAATGAAAAGAGAAGACATGCAATGACACTAGTGGATCCATGTGTGGTTAATGAGGGGAACACACATGCAATGACACTGGGTGAGATTCATGATATGGTTTGTGAGAAGAACACACATGCAATGACTCTAGCTGTGGTTCATGAGAAGAACACGCATGCAATTACACTGGTGTATCCTTATGTGGTTTGTGATATGAACACACATGCAAGGACTCTAGCTGTGGTTCATGGAAAGAACACACATTCAATGACTCTAGCTGTGGTTCATGAGAAGAACAGACATCCAATGACACTGGTGGATCCATCTGTGGTCTGTGAGAAGATCACATATGCAATGACTCTAACTGTGGTTCATGCAATGACACCGGTGGATCCATGTGTGGTCTGTGGGAGGAACACACATCCAATGACACTGTTGGATCCATATGTGGTTTGTGAGAAGAACACACATGCAATGACATTGTTGGATCCATATGTGGTTTGTGAGAAGGACACACATGCAATGACACTGGTGGAACCATGTGTGGTCTGTGGGAAGAACACACATGCAATGACACTGGTGATATGTGGTTTGTGAAAACAACAGACATGCAATAACTCTAACTGTGGTTAATGAAAAGAGCACACATGCAATGACGCTGGTGGATCCATGCGTGGTTAATGAGAAGACCAGACATGCAATGACACTGGGTGTGGTTCATGATGTGGTTTGTGAGAGGAACACACATGCAATGACTCTAGCTGTGGTTCATGAGAAGAACACACATGCAATGACTCTAGATGTGGGTCATGAAAGAACAGACATGCGATGACACCGGTGGATCCATGTGTGGTCTATGAGAGGAACACACATCCAATGACGCCGGTGGATCCTTACGTGGTTTGTGAGAAGAACACACATGCAATGACACTAGTGATATGTGGTCTGTGAAAAGAACACACATGCAATGACACTGTTGGATCCATATGTGGTCTGTGAGAAGGACACACATGCAATGACACTGGTGGATCCATGTGTGGTTCATGGGAAGAACACACATGCAATGACACTGGTGATATGTGGTTCATGAGAAAAACAGACATGCAATGACTCTAAGTGTGGTTAATGAAAAGAGCAGACATGCGATGAGACCGGTGGATCCATGTGTGGTCTATGATAGGAACACACATCCAATGACACGAGTGGATCCTTATGTGGTTTGTGAGAAAAACACACATGCAATGACACTAGTAATATGTGGTCTGTGAAAAGAACACACATGCAATGACACTGTTGGATCCATATGTGGTTTGTGAGAAGGACACACATGCAATGACACTGGTGGATCCATGTGTGGTCTGTGGGAAGAACACACATGCAATGACACTAGTGATATGTGGTTTGTGAAAATTACAGACATGCAATGACTCTAACTATGGTTAATGAAAAGAGCAGACATGCGATGACACTTGTGGATCCATGTGTGGTTAATGAGAAGAACACACATGCAATGACACTGGGTGTGATTCATGATATGGTTTCTGATAAGAACAAACATGCAATGACTCTAGCTGTGGTTCATGAGAAGAACACACATGCAATGACACTGGTGTATCCTTATGTGGTTTGTGAGAAGAACACACATGCAAGGACTCTAGCTGTGGTTCATGGAAAGAACACACATCCAATGACTCTAGTTATGGTTCATGAGAAGAACACACATCCAATGACACCGGTGGATCCATGTGTGGTCAGAGAGAGGATCACACATGCAATGACTCTAACTGTGGTTCATGAAAAGAGCAGACATCCAATGACACTGGTGGATCCATGTGTGGTCTGTGGGAGGAACACATATCTAATGACACTGCTGGATCCATATGTGGTTTGTGAGAAGAACACACATGCAATGACACTGGTGGATCCATGTGTGGTCTGTGGGAAGAACACACATGCAATGACTCTAGATGTGGTTCATTAAAAGAGCAGACGAGCAATGACACCGGTGGATCCATGTGCGGTCTATGAGAGGAACACACATCCAATGACACCGGTGGATCCTTATGTGTTTTGTGAGAAGAACACACATGCAATGACACTATTGATATGTGGTCTGTGAAAAGAACACACATGCAATGACACTGGTGGATCCATATGTGCTTTGTGAGAAGGACACACATGCAATGACACTGGTGGATCCGTGTGTGGTCTGTGGGAAGAACACACATGCAATGTCACTGTCTATATGTGGTTTGTGAAAAGAACAGACATGCAATTACTCTAACTGTGGTTAATGAAAAGAGCAAACATGGAATGACACTTGTGGATCCATGTGTGGTTAATGAGAAGAACAAACATGCAATGACACTGGGTGTGGTGCATGATATGGTTTGTGAGAAGAAAACACATGCAATGACTCTAAGTGTGGTTTATGAGAAAAACACACATGCAATGACTCTAGCTGTGGTTCATGAAAACAGCAGACATGCGATCACACCGGTGGATCCATGTGTGGTCTATGAGAGGAACACACATCCAATGACACCGGTGGATCCTTACGTGGTTTGTGAGAAGAACACACATGCAATGACACTGGTGATATGTGTTCTGTGGAAAGAACACACATGCAATGACACTGTTGGATCCATATGTGGTCTGTGAGAAGGACACACATGCAATGACACTGGTGGATCCATGTGTGGTTCATGGGAAGAACACACATGAAATGACACTGGTGATATGTGGTTCATGCGAAGAACACACATGCAATGACTCTAAGTGTGGTTAATGAAAAGAGCAGACATGCGATGACACCGGTGGATCCATGTGTGGTCTATGATAGGAACACACATCCAATGACACGAGTGGATCCTTATGTGGTTTGTGAGAAAAACACACATGCAATGACACTAGTAATATGTGGTCTGTGAAAAGAACACACATGCAATGACACTGTTGGATCCATATGTGGTTTGTGAGAAGGACACACATGCAATGACACTGGTGTATCCATGTGTGGTCTGTGGGAAGAACACACATGCAATGACACTAGCTGTGGTTCATGAAAACAGCAGACATGCGATCACACCGGTGGATCCATGTGTGGTCTATGAGAGGAACACACATCCAATGACACCGGTGGATCCTTATGTGGTTTGTGAGAAGAACACACATGCAATGACACTGGTGATATGTGTTCTGTGGAAAGAACACACATGCAATGACACTGTTGGATCCATATGTGGTCTGTGAGAAGGACACACATGCAATAACACTAGTGGATCCATGTGTGGTCTGTGCGAAGAACACACATGCAATGACACTGGTGATATGTAGTTTGTGAAAAGAACAGACATGCAATGACTCTAACTGTGGTTAATGAAAAAAGCAGACGTGCAATGACACTGGTGGATCCATGCGTTGTTAATGAGAAGAACACACATGCAATGACACTGGGTGTGATTCATGATATGGTTTATGAGAAGAAGACACATGCAATGACTCTAGTTGTGGTTCATGAGAAGAACACACATGCAATGACTCTAGATGTGGTTCACGAAAAGAGCAGACATGCGATGACACCGGTGGATCCATGTGTGGTCTATGAGAGGAACACACATCCAATGACACCGGTGGATCCTTACGTGGTTTGTGAGAAGAACACACATGCAATGACACTGGTGATATGTGGTCTATGAAAAGAACACACATGCAATGACACTGCGGGATCCATATGTGGTTTGTGAGAAGGACGCAAATGCAATGACACTGGTGGATCCATGTGTGGTCCATGGGAAGAACACACATGCAATGACACTAGTGATATGTGGTTCATGGGAAGAACAGACATGCAATGACTCTAACTGTGGTTAATGATAGGAGCAGACATGCAATGACACTGGTGGATCCATGTGTGGTTAATGAGAAGAACATACATGCAATGACACTGGGTATGATTCATGATATGGTTTGTGAGAAGAACACACGTGCAATGACTCTAGCTGTGGTTCATGAGAAGAACACACATGCAATGACACTGGTGTATCCTTATGTGGTTTGTGAGAAGAACATACATGCAAGGACTCTAGTTGTGGTTCATGGAAAGAACACACATCCAATGACTCTAGCTGTGGTTCATGAGAAGAACACACATCCAATGACACTGGTGGATCCATGTGTGGTCTGTGAGAGGATCACACACGCAATGACTCTAACTGTGGTTCATGAAAAGAGAAGACATACAATGACACCGGTGGATGCATGTGTGGTCTGTGGGAGGAACACACATCCAATGACACTGCTGGATCCATGTGTGGTTTGTGAGAAGAACACACATGCAATGACACTGGTGGATCCATGTGTGGTCTGTGGGAAGAACACATATGCAATGACTCTAGATGTGGTTCATGATATGGTTTGTGAGAAGAACACACATGCAATGACTCTAGGTGTGGTTCGTGAGAAGAACACACATGCAATGACTCTAGATGTGGTTCCTGAAATGAGCACACATGCAATGACACCGGTGGATCCATGTGTGGTCTATTAGAGGAACACACATCCAATGACACCGGTGGATCCTTATGTGGTTTGTGAGAAGAACACACATGCCATGACACTGGTGATATGTGGTCTGTGAAAACAACACACATGCAATGACACTGGTGGATCCATATGTGGTTTGTGAGAAGGACACACATGCAATGACACTAGTGGATCCATGTGTGGTCTGTGGGAAGAACAAACATGCAATGACACTAGTGATATGTGGTTTGTGAAAAGAATAGACATGCAATGACCGTAACTATGGTTAATGAAAAGAGCACACATGCAATGACACTGGTGGATACATGTGTGGTTAATGAGAAGAACACACATGCAATGACACTAGGTGTGATTCATGATATGGTTCGTGAGAAGAACATACATGCAATGACTCTAACTGTGGGTCATGAGAAGAACACACATGCAATGACTCTAGATGTGGTTCATGAAAAGAGCAGACATGCGATGACACCGGTGGATCCATGTGTGGTCTATGAGAGGAACACACATCCAATGACACAGGTGGATCCTTACGTGGTTTGTGAGAACAACACGCATGCAATGACACTGGTGATATGTGGTCTGTGAAAAGAACACACATGCAATGACACTGTTGGATCCATATGTGGTTTCTGAGAAGGACACACATGCAATGACACTGGTGGGTCCATGTGTGGTTCATGGGAAGAACACACATGCAATGACACTGGTGATATGTGGTTCATGAGAAGAACAGACATGCAATAACTCTAACTATGGTTAATGAAAAGAGCAGACATGCAATAACACTGGTGGATCCATGTGTGGTTAATGAGAAGAACACACATGCAATGACACTGGGTGTGATTCATGATTTGGTTTGTGAGAAGAACACACATGCAATGACTCTAGCTGTGATTCATGAGAAGAACATGCATGCAATGACACTGGAGTATCCTTATGTGGTTTGTGAGAAGAACACACATGCAAGGACTGTAGCTGTGGTTCATGGAAAGAACACACATCCAATGACTCTAGCTGTGGTTCATGAGAAGAACAGACATCCAATGACACTGGTGGATCCATGTGTGGTTTGTGAAATGAAGAGACATGCAATGACTCTAACTATGGTTCGTGAAAAGAGCAGACATGCAATGACACCGGTGGATCCATGTGTGGTCTGTGGGAGGAACACACATCCAATGACACTGCTGGATCCATACGTGGTTTGTGAGAAGAACACACATGCAATGACACTGGTGGATCCATGGGTGGTCTGTGGGAAGAACACACATGCAATGACTCTAGATGTGGTTCATGAAAAGAGGAGACGTGCAATGACACCGGTGGAACCATGTGTGGTCTCTGAGAGGAACACACATCCAATGACACCGGTGGATCCTTATGTGGTTTGCGAGAAGAACACACATGCAATGACACTGGTGATATGTGGTTTGTGAAAAGAACACACATGCAATGACGCTGTTGGATCCATATGTGGTCTGTGACAAGGACACACATGCAATCACACTGGTGGTCCATGTGTGGTTCATGGGATGAACACACATGCAATGACACTGGTGAGATGTGGTTCATCAGAAGAACAGACATGCAATGACTCTAACTTTGGTTAATGAAAAGAGCAGACATGCAATGACACTGGTGGATCCATGTGTGGTTAATGAGAAGAACACACATGCAATGACACTGGGTGTGATTCATGACATGGTTTGTGAGAAGAACACACATGCAATGACTCTAGTTGTGGTTCATGAGAAGAACACACATGCGATGACTCTAGATGTGGTTCATGAAAAGAGCAGACATGCGATGACACCAGTGGATCCATGTGTGGTCTATGAGAGGAACACACATCCAATGACACTGGTGGATCCTTACGTGGTTTGTGCGAAGAACACATATGCAATGACACTGTTGGATCCATATGTGGTTTGTGAGAAGGACACACGTGCAATGACACTAGTGGGACCATGTGTGGTTCATGGGAAGAACACACATGCAATGACACTGGTGATATGTGGTTCATGAGAAGAACAGACATGCAATGACTCTAACTATGCTTAATGAAAAGAGCAGACATGCAATGACACTAGTGGATCCATGTGTGGTTAATGAGAAGAACACACATGCAATGACACTGGGTGTGATTCATGATTTGGTTTGTGAGAAGAACACACATGCAATGACTCTAGCTATGATTGATGAGAAGAACACGCATGCAATGACACTGGAGTAACCTTATGTGGTTTGTGAGAAGAACACACATGCAAGGACTCTTGTTGTGGTTCATGGAAAGAACACACATCCAATGACTCTAGCTGTGGTTTATGAGAAGAACAGACATCCAATGACACTGGTGGATCCATGTGTGGTTTGTGAAAAGAACAGACATGCAATGACTCTAACTGTGGTTCATGAAAAGAGCAGACATGCAATGACACCGATGGTTCCATGTGTGGTCTGTGGGAGGAACACGCATCCAATAACACTGCTGGATGCATATGTGGTTTGTGAGAAGAACACACATGCAATGGCACTAGTGGATCCATGGGTGGTCTGTGGAAAGAACACACATTCAATGACTCTAGATGTGGTTAATGAAAAGAGCAGACGTGCAATGACACCGGTGGATCGATGTGTGGTCTATGAGAGGAACACACATCCAGTGACGCCGGTGGATCCTTACGTGGTTTGTGAGAAGATCACATTTGCAATGACACTGGTGATATGTGGTCTGTGAAAAGAACACACATGCGATGACACTGGTGGATTCATATGTGGTTTGTGAGAAGGACACACATGCAATGACACTGGTGGATCCATGTGTGGTCTGTGGGAAGAACACACATGCAATGACACTGGTGATATGTGGTTTGTGAAAAGAACAGACATGTAATGACTCTAACTATGGTTAATGAAAAGAGCACACATGCAAAGACGCTGGTGGATCCATGTGTGGTTAATGAGAAGAACACACATGCAATGACACTGGTTGTGGTTCATGATGTGGTTTGTGAGAAGAACACACATGCAATGACTCAAGCTGTGGTTCATGAGAAGAACACACATGCAATGACTCTAGATGTGGTTCATGAAAAGAACAGACATGCGATGACACCGGTGGATCAATGTGTGGTCTATGAAAGGAACACACATCCAATGACGCCGGTGCATCCTTACGTGGTTTGTGAGAAGAACACACATGCAATGACACTGGTGATATGTGGTCTGCGAAAAGAACACTCATGCAATGACACTGTTGGATCCATATGTGGTATATGAGAAGGACACACATGCAATGACACTGGTGGATCCATTTGTGGTTCATGGGAAGAACACACATGCAATGACACTGGTTATATGTGGTTCATGAGAATAACAGACATGCAATGACTGTAACTCTGGTTAATGAAAAGAGCAGACATGCAATGACACTGGTGGATCCATGTGTGGTTAATGAGAAGAACACACATGCAATGACACTAGGTGTGGTTCATGATTTGGTTTGTGAGAAGAACACGCATGCAATGACACTGGAGTATCCTTATGTGGTTTGTGAGAAGAACACACATGCAAGGACTCTAGCTGTGATTCATGGAAAGAACACACATCCAATGACTCTAGCTGTGGTTCATAAGGAGAACACACATCCAATGACACTTGTGGATCCATTTTTGGTTTGTGAAAAGAACAGACATGCAATGACACCGGTGGATCCATGTGTGGTCTGTGGGAAGAAAACACATGCAATGACATTGGTGATATGTCGTTTGTGAAAACAACAGACATGCAATGACTCTAGCTGTGGTTAATGAAAAGAGCGCACATGCCATGACACTTGTGGATCCATGCTTGGTTAATGAGAAGAACACAGATGCAATGACACTGAATGTGGTTCATGATGTGGTTTGTGAGAAGAACACACATGCAATGACTCTAGCTGTGGTTCATGAGAAGAACACACATGCAATGACTCTAGATGTGGTTCATGAAAAGAGCAGACATGCGATGACACCGGTGGATCCATGTGTGCTCTATGAGAGGAACACACATGCAATGACGCGGGTGGATCCTTACGTGGTTTGTGAGAAGAACACACATGCAATGACATTGGTGATATGTGGTCTGCGAAAAGAACACACATGCGATGACACTGTTGGATCCATATGTGGTATGTGAGAAGGACACACATGCAATGACACTGGTGGATCCATTTGTGATTCATGGGAAGAACACACATGCAATGACACTGGTGATATGTGGTTCATGAGAAGAACAGACATGCAATGACTATAACTATGGTTAATGAAAAGAGTAGACATGCAATGACACTGGTGGATCCATGTGTGGTTAATGAGAAGAACACACATGTAATGACACTAGGTGTGATTCATGATATGGTTTGTGAGAAGAACACACATGCAATGAGTCTAACTGTGGTTCATGGGAAGAACACACATGCAATGACTCTAGATGTGGTTCATGAAAAGAGCAGACATGCGATGACACCGGTGGATCCATGTGTGGTCTATGCGAGGAACACACATCCAATGACACTGGTGGATCCTTACGTGGTTTGTGAGAAAAACACACATGCAATGACACTGGTGATATCTGGTCTGTGAAATGAACAGACATGCAATGACACTGTTGGATCCATATATGGTTTGTGAGAAGGAAACACATGCAATGACACTGGTGGGTCCATGTGTGGTTCATGGGAAGAACACACATGCAATGACACTGGTTATATGTGGGTCATGAGAAGAACATACATGCAATGATTCTAACTATGGTTAATGAAAAGAGCGGACAAGCAATGACACTTGTGGATCCATGTGTGGTTAATGAGAAGAACACACATGCAATGACACTGGGTGTGATTCATGATATGGTTTGTGAGAAGAACACACATGCAATGACTCTAGATGTGGTTCATGAGAAGAACACGCATGCAATTACACTAGTGTATCCTTATGTGGTTTGTGACAAGAACACACATGCAAGGACTCTAGCTGTGGTTCATGGAAAAAACACACATCCAATGACTCTAGCTGTGGTTCATGAGAAGAACACACATCTAATGACACTGGTGGATCCATGTGTGGTCTGTGAGAGGATCACACATGCAATGACTCTAACTGTGGTTCATGAAAAGAGTAGACATGCAATGACACCGGTGGATCCATGTGTGGTCTGTGGGAGGAACACACATCCAATGACACTGTTGGATCTATGTGTGGTCTGTGGGAAGAACACACATCCAATGACTCTAGATGTGGTTCATGAAAAGAGAAGATGTGCAATGACACCATCGGATCCGTGTGTGGTCTATGAGAAGAACAGACATCCAATGACACCGGTAGATCCATATGTGGTTTGTGAGAAGAACACATATGCAATGACACTGGTGGATCCATGTGTGGTCTGTGGGAAGAACACACATGCAATGATTCTAGATGTGGTTCATGAAAAGAGAAGACGTGCAGAGACACCATCAGATCCATGTGTGGTCTATGAGAGGAACACACATCCAATGACACCAGTGGATCCATATGTGGTTTGTGAGAAGAACACACATGCAATGACACTGGTGATATGTGGTCTGTGAAAAGAACACACATGCAATGACACTGGTGGTTCCATATGTGGTTTGTGAGAAGGACACACATGCAATGACACTGGTGGATCCATGTGTGGTCTGTGGGAAGAACACACATGCAATGACACTGGTGATATGTCGTTTGTGAAAAGAACAGACATGCAATGACTCTAACTGTGGTTAATGAAAAGAGCACACATGCAATGACACTGGTGGATCCATGTGTGGTTAATGAGAAGAACACACATGCAATGACACTAGGTGTGGTTCATGATGTGGTTTGTGAGAAGAACACACATGCAATGACTCTAGCTGTGGTTCATGAGATGAACACACATGTAATGACTCTAGATGTGCTTCATGAAAAGAACAGACATGCGATGACGCCGGTGGATCCATGTGTGGTCTATGAGAGGAACACACATCCAATGACGCGGGTGGATCCTTACGTGGTTTGCGAGAAGGGCACATTTGCAATGACACTGGTGATATGTGGTATGTGAAAAGAACACACATGCAATGACACTGTTGGATCCATATGTGGTCTGTGAGAAGGACACACATGCAATGACACTAGTGGATCCATGTGTGGTTCATGGGAAGAACACACATGCAATGACACTAGTGATATGTGGTCCGTGAGAAGAACAGACATGCAATGACACTAGTGGATCCATGTGTGGTTAATGAGAAGAACACACATGCAATGACACTGGGTGTGATTCATGATATGGTTTGTGAGAAGAACACACATGCAATGACTCTAGCTGTGGTTCATGAGAAGAACACACATGCAATGACTCTAGATGTGGTTCATGAAAAGAGCAGACATGCGATGACACCGGTGGATCCATGTGTGGTCTATGAGAGGAACACACATCCAATGACATTGGTGGATCCTTACGTGGTTTGTGAGAAAAACAAGCATGCAATGTCACTGGTGATATGTGGTCTGTGAAAAGAACACCCATGCAATGACACTGTTGGATCCATATGTGGTCTGTGAGAAGGACACACATGCAATGACACTGGTGGGTCCATGTGTGGTTCATGGGAAGAACACACATGCAATGACACTGGTGATATGTGGTTCATGAGAAGAACATACATGCAATGACTCTAACTGTGGTTAATGAAAAGAGCAGACATGTAATGACACTAGTGGATCCATGTGTGGTTAATGAGAAGAACATACATGCAATGACACTGGGTGTGATTCATGATATGGTTTGTGAGAAGAACACACATGCAATGACTCTACCTGTGGTTCATGAGAAGAACACGCATGCAATTACACTGGTGTATCCTTATGTGGTTTGTGAGAAGAACACACATGCAATGACTCTAGCTGTGGTTCATGGAAAAAACAAACATCCAATGACTCTAGCTATGGTTCATGAGAAGAACACACATCCAATGACACTGGTGGATCCATGCGTAGTTTGTGAGAGGATCACACATGCAATGACTCTAACTGTGGGGTTCATTAAAAGAGCAGACATGCAATGACATCGGTGGATCCATGTGTGGTCTGTGGGAGGAACACACATCCAGTGACACTGTTGGATCCATATGTGGTTTGTGAGAAGAACACACATGCAATGACACTGGTGGATCCATGTGTGGTCTGTGGGAAGAACACACATGCAATGATTCTAGATGTGGTTCATGAAAAGAGAAGACGTGCAATGACACCATCAGATCCATGTGTGGTCTATGAGAGGAACACACATCCAATGACACCAGTGGATCCATATGTGGTTTGTGAGAAGAACACACATGCAATGACACTGGTGATATGTGGTCTGTGAAAAGAACACACATGCAATGACACTGGTGGTTCCATATGTGGTTTGTGAGAAGGACACACATGCAATGACACTGGTGGATCCATGTGTGGTCTGTGGGAAGAACACACATGCAATGACACTGGTGATATGTCGTTTGTGAAAAGAACAGACATGAAATGACTCTAATTGTGGTTAATGAAAAGAGCACACATGCAATGACACTGGTGATATCTCGTTTGTGAAAAGAACAGACATGCAATGACTCTAACTGTGGTTAATGAAAAGAGCACACATGCAATGACACTGGTGGATCCATGCGTGGTTAATGAGAAGAACACACATGCAATGACACTAGGTGTGGTTCATGATGTGGTTTGTGAGAACAACACACATGCAATGACTCTAGCTGTGGTTCATGAGAAGAACACACATGTAATGACTCTAGATGTGCTTCATGAAAAGAACAGACATGCGATGACACCGGTGGATCCATGTGTGGTCTATGAGAGGAACACACATCCAATGACGCGGGTGGATCCTTACGTGGTTTGTGAGAAGGGAACATTTGCAATGACACTCATGATATATGGTCTGTGAAAAGAACACACATGCAATGACACTGTTGGATCCATATGTGGTCTGTGAGAAGGACACACATGCAATGACACTAGTGGATCCATGTGTGGTTCATGGGAAGAACACACATGCAATGACACTGGTGATATGTGGTCCATGAGAAGAACATACATGCAATGACACTGGGCATCCATGTGTGGTTAATGAGAAGAACACACATGCAATGACACTGGGTGTGATTCATGATATGGTTTGTGAGAAGAACACACATGCAATGACTCTAGCTGTGGTTCATGAGAGAACACATATGCAATGACTCTAGATGTGGTTCATGAAAAGAGCAGACATGCGATGACACCGGTGGATCCATGTGTGGTCTATGAGAGGAACACACATCCAATGACATTGGTGGATCCTTACGTGGTTTGTGAGAAAAACAAGCATGCAATGTCACTGGTGATATGTGGTCTGTGAAAAGAACACCCATGCAATGACACTGTTGGATCCATATGTGGTCTGTGAGAAGGACACACATGCAATGACACTGGTGGGTCCATGTGTGGTTCATGGGAAGAACACACATGCAATGACACTGGTGATATGTGGTTCATGAGAAGAACATACATGCAATGACTCTAACTGTGGTTAATGAAAAGAGCAGACATGTAATGACACTAGTGGATCCATGTGTGGTTAATGAGAAGAACATACATGCAATGACACTGGGTGTGATTCATGATATGGTTTGTGAGAAGAACACACATGCAATGACTCTACCTGTGGTTCATGAGAAGAACACGCATGCAATTACACTGGTGTATCCTTATGTGGTTTGTGAGAAGAACACACATGCAATGACTCTAGCTGTGGTTCATGGAAAAAACAAACATCCAATGACTCTAGCTATGGTTCATGAGAAGAACACACATCCAATGACACTGGTGGATCCATGCGTAGTTTGTGAGAGGATCACACATGCAATGACTCTAACTGTGGGGTTCATTAAAAGAGCAGACATGCAATGACATCGGTGGATCCATGTGTGGTCTGTGGGAGGAACACACATCCAGTGACACTGTTGGATCCATATGTGGTTTGTGAGAAGAACACACATGCAATGACACTGGTGGATCCATGTGTGGTCTGTGGGAAGAACACACATGCAATGATTCTAGATGTGGTTCATGAAAAGAGAAGACGTGCAATGACACCATCAGATCCATGTGTGGTCTATGAGAGGAACACACATCCAATGACACCAGTGGATCCATATGTGGTTTGTGAGAAGAACACACATGCAATGACACTGGTGATATGTGGTCTGTGAAAAGAACACACATGCAATGACACTGGTGGTTCCATATGTGGTTTGTGAGAAGGACACACATGCAATGACACTGGTGGATCCATGTGTGGTCTGTGGGAAGAACACACATGCAATGACACTGGTGATATGTCGTTTGTGAAAAGAACAGACATGAAATGACTCTAATTGTGGTTAATGAAAAGAGCACACATGCAATGACACTGGTGATATCTCGTTTGTGAAAAGAACAGACATGCAATGACTCTAACTGTGGTTAATGAAAAGAGCACACATGCAATGACACTGGTGGATCCATGCGTGGTTAATGAGAAGAACACACATGCAATGACACTAGGTGTGGTTCATGATGTGGTTTGTGAGAACAACACACATGCAATGACTCTAGCTGTGGTTCATGAGAAGAACACACATGTAATGACTCTAGATGTGCTTCATGAAAAGAACAGACATGCGATGACACCGGTGGATCCATGTGTGGTCTATGAGAGGAACACACATCCAATGACGCGGGTGGATCCTTACGTGGTTTGTGAGAAGGGAACATTTGCAATGACACTCATGATATATGGTCTGTGAAAAGAACACACATGCAATGACACTGTTGGATCCATATGTGGTCTGTGAGAAGGACACACATGCAATGACACTAGTGGATCCATGTGTGGTTCATGGGAAGAACACACATGCAATGACACTGGTGATATGTGGTCCATGAGAAGAACATACATGCAATGACACTGGGCATCCATGTGTGGTTAATGAGAAGAACACACATGCAATGACACTGGGTGTGATTCATGATATGGTTTGTGAGAAGAACACACATGCAATGACTCTAGCTGTGGTTCATGAGAGAACACATATGCAATGACTCTAGATGTGGTTCATGAAAAGAGCAGACATGCGATGACACCGGTGGATCCATGTGTGGTCTATGAGAGGAACACACATCCAATGACACTGGTGGATCCTTACGTGGTTTGTGAGAAAAACAAACATGCAATGACACTGGTGATATGTGGTCTGTGAAAAGAACACACATGCAATGACACTGTTGGATCCATATGTGGTCTGTGAGAAGGATACACATGCAATGACACTGGTGGGTCCATGTGTGGTTCATGGGAAGAACACACATGCAATGACACTGGTGATATGTGGTTCATGAGAAGAACATACATGCAATGACTCTAAATGTGGTTAATGAAAAGAGCAGACATGTAGTGACACTAGTGGATCCATGTGTGGTTAATGAGAAGAACATACATGCAATGACACTGGGTGTGATTCATGATATGGTTTGTGAGAAGAACACACATGCAATGACTCTACCTGTGGTTCATGAGAAGAACACGCATGCAATTACACTGGTGTATCCTTATGTGGTTTGTGAGAAGAACACACATGCAAGGACTCTAGCTGTGGTTCATGGAAAAAACACACATCCAATGAATCTAGCTGTGGTTCATGAGAAGAACACACATCCAATGACACTGGTGGATCCATGCGTAGTTTGTGAGAGGATCACACATGCAATGACTCTAACTGTGGGGTTCATGAAAAGAGTAGACATGCAATGACACCGGTGGATCCATGTGTGGTCTGTGGGAGGAACACACATCCAATGACACTGTTGGATCCATATGTGGTTTGTGAGAAGAACACACATGCAATGACACTGGTGGATCCATGTGTGGTCTGTGGGAAGAACACACATGCAATGATTCTAGATGTGGTTCATGAAAAGAGAATACGTGCAATGACACCATCAGATCCATGTGTGGTCTATGAGAGGAACACACATCCAATGACACCAGTGGATCCATATGTGGTTTGTGAGAAGAACACACATGCAATGACACTGGTGATATGTGGTATGTGAAAAGAACACACATGCAATGACACTGGTGGTTCCATATGTGGTTTGTGAGAAGGACACACATGCAATGACACTGGTGGATCCATGTGTGGTCTGTGGGAAGAACACACATGCAATGACACTGGTGATATGTCGTTTGTGAGAAGAACAGACATGCAATGACTCTAACTGTGGTTAATGAAAAGAGCACACATGCAATGACACTGGTGGATCCATGCGTGGTTAATGAGAAGAACACACATGCAATGACACTAGGTGTGGTTCATGATGTGGTTTGTGAGAATAACACACATGCAATGACTCTAGCTGTGGTTCATGAGAAGAACACACATGCAATGACTCTAGATGTGCTTCATGAAAAGAA
Source organism: Avena sativa (assembly GCA_916181665.1). Taxonomy (NCBI): domain Eukaryota; kingdom Viridiplantae; phylum Streptophyta; class Magnoliopsida; order Poales; family Poaceae; genus Avena; species Avena sativa. Next base: position 581,327,820 of record OV702287.1, read on the forward strand.
CAGACATGCGATGGCACTGGTGGATCCATGTGTGGTCTATGAGAGGAACACACATCCAATGAGGTTGGTGGATCCTTACGTGGTTTGTGAGAAGAGCACATTTGCAATGACACTGGTGATATGTGGTCTGTGAAAAGAACACACATGCAATGACACTGTTGGATCCATATGTGGTCTGTGAGAAGGACACACATGCAATGACACTGGTGGATCCATGTGTGGTGTGTGCGAAGAGCACACACGCAATGACACTGGTGATATGTGGTTTGTGAAAAGAACAGACATGCAATGACTCTAACTGTGGTTAATGAAAAAAGCAGACGTGCAATGACACTGGTGGATCCATGCGTGGTTAATAAGAAGAACACACATGCAATGACACTGGGTGTGATTCATGATATGGTTTATGAGAAGAAGACACATGCAATGACTCTAGATGTGGTTCATGAGAAGAACACACATGCGATGACTCTAGATGTGGTTCACAAAAAGAGCAGACATGCGATGACACCGGTGGATCCATGTGTGGTCTATGAGAGGAACACACGTCAAATGACACCGGTGGATCCTTACGTGGTTTGTGAGAAGAACACACATGCAATGACACTGGTGATATGTGGTCTGTGAAAAGAACACACATGCAATGACACTGGTGGATCCATGTGTGGTCCATGGGAAGAACACACATGCAATGACACTAGTGATATGTGGTTGATGAGAAGAACAGACATGCAATGACTCTAACTGTGGTTAATGAAAAGAGCAGACATGCAATGACACTGGTGGATCCATGTGTGGTTAATGAGAAGAACACACATGCAAGGACACTGGGTATGATTCATGATATAGTTTGTGAGAAGAACACACATGCAATGACTCTAGTTGTGGTTCATGAGAAGAACACACATGCAATGACACTGGTGTATCCTTATGTGGTTTGTGAGAAGAACATACATGCAAGGACTCTAGCTGTAGTTCATGGAAAGAACACACATCCAATGACTCTAGCTGTGGTTCATGAGAAGAACACACATCCAATGACACTGGTGGATCCTTGTGTGGTCTGTTAGAGGATCACACATGCAATGACTCTAACTATGGTTCATGAAAAGAGCAGACATCCAATAACACCGGTGGATCCATGTGTGGTCTGTGGGAGGAACACACATCCAATGACACTGCTGGATCCGTGTGTGGTTTGTGAGAAGAACACACATGCAATGACACTTGTGGATCCATGTGTGGTCTATGGGAAGAACACATATGCAATGACTCTAGATGTGGTTCATGGAGAAAACACACATCCAATGACTCTAGCTGTGGTTCATGAGAAGAACACACATCCAATGACACTGGTGGATCCATGCGTGGTTTGTGAGAGGATCACACATGCAATGACTCTAACTGTGCTTCATGAAATGAGCAGACATGCAATGACACCAGTGGATCCATGTTTGGTCTATGAGAGGAACACACATCCAATGACACCGGTGGATCCTTATGTGGTTTGTGAGAAGAACACACATGCAATGACACTGGTGATATGTGGTCTATGAAAAGAACACACATGCAATGACACTGGTGGATCCATATGTGGTTTGTGAGAAGGACACACATGCAATGACACTAGTGGATCCATGTGTGGTCCGTGGGAAGAACACACATGCAATGACACTAGTGATATGTGGTTTGTGAAAAGAATAGACATGCAATGACTGTAACTATGGTTAATGAAAAGAGCAGACATGCAATGACACTGGTGGATCCATGTCTGGTTAATGAGAAGAACACACATGCAATGACACTAGGTGTGATTCATGATAAGGTTTGTGAGAAGAACATACATGCAATGACTCTAACTGTGGTTCACGAGAAGAACACACATGCAATGACTCTAGATGTGGTTCATGAAAAGAGCAGACATGCGATGACACCGGTGGATCCATGTGTGGTCTATGAGAGGAACACACATCCAATGACACTGGTGGATCCTTACGTGGTTTGTGAGAAGAACACGCATGCAATGACACTGGTGATATGTGGTTTCTGAAAAGAACACACATGCAATGACACTGTTGGATCCATATGTGGTTTGTGAGAAGGACACGCATGCAATGACACTGGTGTGTCCATGTGTGGTTCATGGGAAGAACACACATGCAATGACACTGGTGATATGTGGTTCATGAGAAGAACAGACATGCAATGACTCTAACTATGGCTAATGAAAAGAGCAGACATGCAATAACAGTGGTGGGTCCATGTGTGGTTAATGAGAAGAACACACATGCAATGACACTGGGAGTGATTCATGATTTGGTTTGTGAGAAGATGTCACATCCCAAATTTTAGATTTGGTCTTACTTATCATTCATTGCATCGCATCATATCTTTCCATGCATTACCGTCGAGTAGAGAGGATCGACGAAACGCTGTTTGCAAAACCCCGTGTCTACTTCGCTTCGAGGTTCCTACGGGGAGCTTTAGAGGGACTTGCAACAACCACCACTGTAGGTTCGAGCTTTCGCTCAAACTTCGACTGAAGGTTGTTCCCCTCGACGATACGAACTCGTAGGCGTGAAAATCGCTCCAATCGGAGTTCGTATGCAAAAGACTCGGACGTTTTAGTAAACCGCCGGAAAACGGTCCGAAAATCCGGACCGATTTCCGAAACGGAGTCCAACTGCGGACCGGTTCTGTTCAGTTTTTTTTTCTTTTCTTTTTTTCTGCGCGCGAGGGACTTTTTAAGTGGGGCCACCTGCCTCGATTCCCGTGCACCCAGCCCCGACCCCGCCGCCTTTCTTCTCTGCTCCCTGGCGCACGCGCTCCAGGCGCAAGCACGTCCGCCGCCGCCGCTTCTCCTCGCCGCCGCCAGCCACCCCTCCGCCGCCGGCCATCGCCGCGTTTGTTGCCGGATTCGTCTCGCCGCCCTCTTTCCGTTCCCGTGCTCCGCGTCTCCATCCGCCGCCGCCAACTGCGCCCTGCAGATCGCCACGTACGCGCACGTGTTTATTATTCCGGGAGCCGTAGTTGACCGTGTGAGTACGTGCAGGTAGAACCACGCCGCCGGAACCGACCGTCGCCGCCGTCCGGAGCTCGCTGGAGTTCGTTTCGCCGTCCGTTTCCGGTAAGACAGCAGCCACCGTCAGATTTCAGATCAGCGGCTTAGATCGTTCGTTGACTGGTCAGCACTCCAGACATTGACTAGTCAGAGGCCCCAGACGTTGACTGGTCAGACGCCCAGTCAGCGCCCAGTCATCAGACACAGTTGACCGGGTCAATTTCGTTAATCCTATTAGTTGGCAGATTTCGGTAGAATCTTGTAAATTGCGTAGAAATTAAACCGCTTGGCCAAAAATTGCAAATAAAATATGCACGAGTTCAGTGAGTCGTGTAGAATCTCGCTGTACCTTTGGTTCAGACTTTTACTCTCAGGTTTAGTACAGTTTAATCAAACTAGTTAGTGGCCTTTTCGGAGTATTAAATTCGTAGTAAAAGTTTCGTAGCTCCAAAAATTGCGTGTGATATGTCCCTGAACTCGTATGAATGAGAGGAATTTCATAGTGAAATAAAAGATAGGCTTACAGTAAAAACTTCTGCAGTATTTGTCTAATGGCTTTCTGCAGTGTTTTAATTACTCGGGATGTTTTATAACTCCTTTTTGAGTAATTCCAATTGGTACTCTTTCTTATCAGCGATGCCTATGCGGTAGAATTTTTCCAGGATTTTACAAACAGTATACTACCAGTAGTGAATTATTTAAGTTCTAGCTCTAGTAGAGATCTCTACTTTTGGTTAATAGTTTTCCTAGCGCCAAATCTATTTTCCATGCATGTATTCGGTAGTAATATGTATTAGAATTATGTGGTGCAGCTGTAGCACCAATTCACTTGCCGTTCTTGCATTCATGCATCATCTTTGTTGCATATGTTTGTGAATTGTTTGTTTATGAATGCAATTGTGTCGTGTAGATTGTGTGGAGTGCAACCCTTGCTCGTGTTTGGATTGTTCCTCCGACCGCTTCAATCAAGGCAAGTAGATGCTACTTTGTTCATGATATCGTCCTACTATTTTTAATGCATTGTCGTGTATTTTATAGATGCATGTGTAGGATGATACTATCGCTATGCTATGTCCTATTATTGTGGTAGGGCTTTCCTTGTAGATGAACCACCGTTGTAGATGTGCTTAGCCATGCTATGTTGAACGAGGGCTGGGTTACATCATTGATACTTGTTTTCTCAAAGTATTGGTTTGTGAAAACTAAAACAACTTAATCAATGAATCTCCTAGGTGTGATGGTATTGATAAGTTTTGGTGGTTTCATTGCGGAAAGGCACCCAGGTATCAAGAGAGAATAATTGGCTTCTTTATTGTGTAGCTTACGTGTACAACCATGTGCCAATAATGAAATGGGCGGTTGGTTGGACTTAGTAGGTTGTGGTAACTCGAACCCGCGTATCCAGAGATGTAGAATTTTGGTAGGTTGGACCGGTGCGCGTCGGGATTGAGGAGCTACTTCCCGAACAGTCTCTTCTTTGTCTTCTCCCTATCATCACCCAAAATGAGAGTGATGGTACGAGCTGGGCTGGCCAAGTCACATGGGTAAAGTGTACTAACCTCTGCAGAGTGTGTAATCTAATCGATTAGCCGTGTCCCCGGTTATGGACAACTGAGTTGCTAGATATTGATTCCATGACATGTTTCTCGCTCATTCTAATTTCATAATTGTTTTAATCTTGTTGGGTTAACTTAATTGGGATCTTTTCAAAGAAAATTCAAAACTGTTTATGAAAGTAGGACAAAGTTATTTGCAAATGCAAGCCAGACACAGCTCCACTTGCCAAATATGCATGTAGATGTTAGTACTATTGTCTCCATTTACTAGCTCTACTTGCCATACATTCCATGTATTGACCCTTCGGGGCTGTTGCGTTTTATGCTGCAGGTTATTCCGATTCTAATTGATCGTTATAGGCCACGGTACTCCACTCGGCACTTGTTCACTTGTGGGCAATTTGAAGAATGGAGGATTTATCTCGTTTATGTTGCTACCTGAATAATTTGAGCTAGCTTTGTGCTAAGCTTTTATTGTAATAATGGTACTCTGGATCTTCGTTATCTATGATACACGGATATTTTGCTATGTTATCTATCTTACTCTATTGTGGGCCAATGAACCGATCCAGGGATTGGCATCTCACATAGAGGCCACGGTCTTTTCAGAACCGGGGTGTCACAGAAGAGCACACATGCAATGACTCTAGCTGTGGTTCATGAGAAGAACACGCATGCAATGACACTGGAGTATCCTTATGTGGTTTGTGAGAAGAACACACATGCAAGGACTCTAGCTGTGGTTCATGGAAAGAACACACATCCAATGACTAGCCGTGGTTAATGAGAAGAATAGACATCCAATGACACTGGTGGATCCATGTGTGGTTTGTGAAAAGAAGAGACATGCAATGACTCTAACTATGGTTCATGAAAAGAGCAGACATGCAATGACACCGGTGGATCCATGTGTGGTCTATGGGAGGAACACACATGCAATGACTCTAGATGTGGTTCATGAAAAGAACAGACATGCGATGACACCGGTGGATCCATGTGTGGTCTATGAGAGGAACACACATCCAATGACACCGGTGGATCCTTATGTGGTTTGTGAGAAAAACACACATGCAATGACACTGGTGTTATGTGGTCTATGAAAAGAACACACATGCAATGACACTGGTGGTTCCATATGTGGTTTGTGAGAAGGACACACATGCAATGACACTGGTGGATCCATGTGTGGTCTGTGGGAAGAACACACATGCAATGACACTGGTGGATCCTTACGTGGTTTGTGAGAAGAACACGCATGCAATGACACTGGTGATATGTGGTTTTTGAAAAGAACACACATGCAATGACACTGTTGGATCCATATGTGGTTTGTGAGAAGGACACACATGCAATGACACTGGTGTGTCCATGTGTGGTTCATGGGAAAAACAGACATGCAATGACACTGGTGATATGTGGTTCATGAGAAGAACAGACATGCAATGAATCTAACTATGGCTAATGAAAAGAGCAGACATGCAATAACAGTGGTGGGTCCACGTATGGTTAATGAGAAGAACACACATGCAATGACACTGGGTGTGATTCATGATTTGGTTTGTGAGAAGAGCACACATGCAATGACTCTAGCTGTGGTTCATGAGAAGAACACGCATGCAATTACACTAGTGTATCCTTATGTGGTTTGTGACAAGAACACACATGCAAGGACTCTAGCTGTGGTTCATGGAAAAAACACACATCCAATGACTCTAGCTGTGGTTCATGAGAAGAACACACATCTAATGATATTGGTGGATCCATGTGTGGTCTGTGAGGGGATCACACATGCAATGACTCTAACTGTGGTTCATGAAAAGAGCAGACATGCAATGACACCGGTGGATCCATGTGTGGTCTGTGGGAGGAACACACATCCAATGACACTGTTGGATCCACGTGTGGTCTGTGGGAAGAACACACATGCAATGACTCTAGACGTGGTTCATGAAAAGAGAAGACGTGCAATGACACCATCGGATCCGTGTGTGGTCTATGAGAAGAACAGACATCCAATGACACCAGTAGATCCATATGTGGTTTGTGAGAAGAACACACATGCAATGACACTGGTGATATGTGGTCTGTGAAAAGACCACACATGCAATGACACTGGTGGTTCCATATGTGGTTCGTGAGAAGGACACACATGCAATGACACTGGTGGATCCATGTGTGGTCTGTGGGAAGAACACACATGCAATGACACTGGTGATATGTCGTTTGTGAAAAGAACAGACATGCAATGACTCTAATTGTGGTTAATGAAAAGAGCACACATGCAATGACACTAGTGGATCCATGCTTGGTTAATGAGAAGAACACACATGCAATGACACTGGGTGTGGTTCATGATGTGGTTTGTGAGAAGAACACACATGCAATGACTCTAGTTGTGGTTCATGAGAAGAACACACATGGAATGACTCTAGATGTGCTTCATGAAAAGAACAGACATGCGATGACACCGGTGGATCCATGTGTGGTCTATGAGAGGAACACACATCCAATGACGCGGGTGGATCCTTACGTGGTTTGTGAGAAGGGCACATTTGCAATGACACTGGTGATATGTGGTCTGTGAAAAGAACACACATGCAATGACACTGTTGGATCCATATGTGGTCTGTGAGAAGGACACACATGCAATGACACTAGTGGATCCATGTGTGGTTCATGGGAAGAACACACATGCAATGACACTGGTGATATGTGGTCCATGAGAAGAACAGACATGCAATGACACTGGTGGATCCATGTGTGGTTAATGAGAAGAACACACATGCAATGACACTGGGTGTGATTCATGATATGGTTTGTGAGAAGAACACACATGCAATGACTCTAGCTGTGGTTCATGAGAAGAACACACATGCAATGACTCTAGATGTGGTTCATGAAAAGAGCAGACATGCGATGACACCGGTGGATCCATGTGTGGTCTATGAGAGGAACACACATCCAATGACACCGGTGGATCCTTACGTGGTTTGTGAGAAAAACAAACATGCAATGACACTGGTGATATGTGGTCTGTGAAAAGAACACACATGCAATGACACTGTTGGATCCATATGTGGTCTGTGAGAAGGACACACATGCAATGACACTGGTGGGTCCATGTGTGGTTCATGGGAAGAACACACATGCAATGACACTGGTGATATGTGGTTCATGAGAATAACATACATGCAATGACTCTAACTGTGGTTAATGAAAAGAGCAGACATGTAATGACACTAGTGGATCCATGTGTGGTTAATGAGAAGAACATACATGCAATGACACTGGGTGTGATTCATGATATGGTTTGTGAGAAGAACACACATGCAATGACTCTACCTGTGGTTCATGAGAAGAACACGCATGCAATTACACTGGTGTATCCTTATGTGGTTTGTGAGAAGAACACACATGCAAGGACTCTAGATGTGGTTCATGGAAAAACACACATCCAATGACTCTAGCTGTGGTTCATGAGAAAAACACACATCCAATGACACTGGTGGATCCATGCGTAGTTTGTGAGAGGATCACACATGCAATGACTCTAACTGTGGTTCATGAAAAGAGCAGACATGCAATGACACCGGAGGATCCATGTGTGGTCTGTGGGAGGAACACACATCCAATGACACTGTTGGATCCATGTGTGGTCTGTGGGAAGAACACACATGCAATGACTCTAGATGTGGTTCATGAAAAGAGAAGACGTGCAATGACACCATCGGATCCGTGTGTGGTCTATGAAAAGAACATACATCCAATGACACCAGTAGATCCATATGTGGTTTGTGAGAAGAACACACATGCAATGACACTAGTGATATGTGGTCTGTGAAAAGAACACACATGCAATGACACTGGTGGTTCCATATGTGGTTCGTGAGAAGGACACACATGCAATGACACTGGTGGATCCATGTGTGGTCTGTGGGAAGAACACACATGCAATGACACTGGTGATATGTCGTTTGTGAAAAGAACAGACATGAAATGACTCTAATTGTGGTTAATGAAAAGAGCACACATGCAATGACACTGGTGGATCCATGCTTGGTTAATGAGAAGAACACACATGCAATGACACTGGGTGTGGTTCATGATGTGGTTTGTGAGAAGAACACACATGCAATGACTCTAGCTGTGGTTCATGAGAAGAACACACATGGAATGACTCTAGATGTGCTTCATGAAAAGAACAGACATGCGATGACACCGGTGGATCCATGTGTGGTCTATGAGAGGAACACACATCAAATGACGCGGGTGGATCCTTACGTGGTTTGTGAGAAGGGCACATTTGCAATCACACTGGTGATATGTGGTCTGTGAAAAGAACACACATGCAATGACACTGTTGGATCCACATGTGGTATGTGAGAAGTACACACATGCAATGACACTAGTGGATCCATGTGTGGTTCATGGGAAGAACACACATGCAATGACACTGGTGATATGTGGTCCATGAGAAGAACAGACATGCAATGACACTGGTGGATCCATGTGTGGTTAATGAGAAGAACACACATGCAATGACACTGGGTGTGATTCATGATATGGTTTGTGAGAAGAACACACATGCAATGACTCTAGATGTGGTTCATGAGAAGAACACACATGCAATGACTCTAGATGTGGGTCATGAAAAGAGCAGACATGCGATGACACCGGTGGATCCATGTGTGGTCTATGAGAGGAACACACATCCAATGACACTGGTGGATCCTTACGTGGTTTGTGAGAAAAACAAACATGCAATGGCACTGGTGATATGTGGTCTGTGAAAAGAACACACATGCAATGACACTGTTGGATCCATATGTGGTCTGTGAGAAGGACACACATGCAATGACACTGGTGGGTCCATGTGTGGTTCATGGGAAGAACACACATGCAATGACACTAGTGATATGTGGTTCATGAGAAGAACATACATGCAATGACTCTAACTGTGGTTAATGAAAAGAGCAGACATGTAATGACACTAGTGGATCCATGTGTGGTTAATGAGAAGAACATACGTGCAATGACACTGGGTGTGATTCATGATATGGTTTGTGAGAAGAACACATATCCAATGACTCTAGCTGTGGTTCATGAGAAGAACACACATCCAATGACACTGGTGGATCCATGCGTAGTTTGTGAGAGGATCACACATGCAATGACTCTAACTGTGGTTCATGAAAAGAGCAGACATGGAATGACACCGGTGGATCCATGTGTGGTCTGTGGGAGGAACACACATCCAATGACACTGTTGGATCCATATGTGGTTTGTGAGAAGAACACACATGCAATGACACTGGTGGATCCATGTGTGGTCTGTGGGAAGAACACACATGCAATGATTCTAGATGTGGTTCATGAAAAGAGAAGACGTGCAATGACACCATCAGATCCATGTGTGGTCTATGAGAGGAACACACATCCAATGACGCTGGTGGATCCTTACGTGGTTTGTGAGAAGAGCACATCTGCAATGACACTGGTGATATGTGGTCTGTGAAAAGAACACACATGCAATGACACTGTTGGATCCATATGTGGTCTGTGAGAAGGACACACATGCAATGACACTGGTGGATCCATGTGTGGTCTGTGCGAAGAACACACATGCAATGACACTGGTGATATGTGGTTTGTGAAAAGAACATACATGCAATGGCTCTAACTGTGGTTAATGAAAAAAGCAGACGTGCAATGACACTGGTGGATCCATGCGTGGTTAATGAGAAGAACACACATGCAATGACACTGGGTGTGGTTCATGATATGGTTTATGAGAAGAAGACACATGCAATGACTCTAGCTGTGGTTCATGAGAAGAACACACATGCAATGACTCTAGATGTGGTTCACGAAAAGAGCAGACATGCGATGACACCGGTGGATCCATGTGTGGTCTATGAGAGGAACACACATCCAATGACACGGGTGGATCCTTACGTGGTTTGTGAGAAGAACACACATGCAATGACACTTGTGATATGTGGTCTGTGAAAAGAACACACATGCAATGACACTTCGGGATCCATATGTGGTTTGTGAGAAGGACACACATGCAATGACACTGGTGGATCCATGTGTGGTCCATGGGAAGAACACACATGCAATGACACTAGTGATGTGTGGTTCATGAGAAGAACAGACATGCAATGACTCTAACTGTGGTTAATGAAAAGAGCAGACATGCAATGACACTGGTGGATCCATGTGTGGTTAATGAGAAGAACACACATGCAATGACACTGGGTATGATTCATGATATAGTTTGTGAGAAGAACACACATGCAATGACTCTAGTTGTGGTTCATGAGAAGAACACACATGCAATGACACTGGTGTATCCTTATGTGGTTTGTGAGTAGAACATACATCCAAGGACTCTAGCTGTAGTTCATGGAAAGAACACACATCCAATGACTCTAGCTGTGGTTCATGAGAAGAACACACATCCAATGACACTGGTGGATCCATGTGTGGTCTGTGAGAGGATCACACATGCAATGACTCTAACTGTGGTTCATGAAAAGAGCAGACATCCAATGACACCGGTGGATCCAAGTGTGGTCTGTGGGAGGAACACACATCCAATGACACTGCTGGATCCATGTGTGGTTTGTGAGAAGAACACACATGCAATGACACTTGTGGATCCATGTGTGGTCTATGGGAAGAACACATATGCAATGACTATAGATGTGGTTCATGGAAAAAAACACACATCCAATAACTCTAGCTGTGGTTCATGAGAAGAACACACATCCAATGACACTGGTGGATCCATGCGTGGTTTGTGAGAGGATCACACATGCAATGACTCTAACTGTGGTTCATGAAATGAGCAGACATGCAATGACACCAGTGGATCCATGTTTGGTCTATGAGAGGAACACACATCCAATGACACTGGTAGATCCTTATGTGGTTTGTGAGAAGAACACACATGCAATGACACTGGTGATATGTGGTCTGTGAAAAGAACACACATGCAATGACACTGGTGGATCCATATGTGGTTTGTGAGAAGGACACACATGCAATGACACTAGTGGATCCATGTGTGGTCCGTGGGAAGAACACACATGCAATGACACTAGGTGTGATTCATGATATGGTTTGTGAGAAGAACATACATGCAATGACTCTAACTGTGGTTCATGAGAAGAACACACATGCAATGACTCTAGATGTGGTTCATGAAAAGAGCAGACATGCGATGACACCGGTGGATCCATGTGTGGTCTATGAGAGGAACACACATCCAATGACACTGGTGGATCCTTACGTGGTTTGTGAGAAGAACACGCATGCAATGACACTGGTGATATGTGGTTTGTGAAAAGAACACACATGCAATGACACTGTTGGATCCATATGTGGTTTCTGAGAAGGACACACATGCAATGACACTGGTGGGTCCATGTGTGGTTCATGGGAAGAACACACATGCAATGACACTGGTGATATGTGGTTCATGAGAAGAACAGACATGCAATGACTCTAACTATGGTTAATGAAAAGAGCAGACATGCAATAACAGTGGTGGATCCATGTGTGGTTAATGAGAAGAACACACATGCAATGACACTGGGTGTGATTCATGATTTGGTTTGTGAGAAGAGCACACATGCAATGACTCTAGTTGTGGTTCATGAGAAGAACACGCATGCAATGACACTGGAGTATCCTTATGTGGTTTGTGAGAAGAACACACATGCAAGGACTCTAGCTATGGTTCATGGAAAGAACACACATCCAATGACTAGCCGTGGTTCATGAGAAGAATAGACATCCAATGACACTGGTGGATCCATGTGTGGTTTGTGAAAAGAAGAGACATGCAATGACTCTAACTATGGTTCTTGAAAAGAGCAGACATGCAATGACACCGGTGGATCCATGTGTGGTCTGTGGGAGGAACACACATGCAATGACTCTAGATGTGGTTCATGAAAAGAATAGACATGCGATGACACCGGTGGATCCATGTGTGGTCTATGAGAGGAACACACATCCAATGACACCGGTGGATCCTTGTGTGGTTTGTGAGAAGAACACACGTGCAATGACACTGGTGATATGTGGTTTGTGAAAAGAACACACATGCAATGACATTGTTGGATCCATATGTGGTCTGTGAGAAGGACACACATGCAATGACACTGGTGGTCCATGTGTGGTTCATGGGAAGAACACACATGCAATGACACTGGTGAGATGTGGTTCATCAGAAGAACAGACATGCAATGACTCTAACTTTGGTTAATGAAAAGAGCAGACATGCAATGACACTGGTGGATCCATGTGTGGTTAATGAGAAGAACACACATGCAATGACACTGGGTGTGATTCATGACATGGTTTGTGAGAAGAACACACATGCAATGACTCTAGCTGTGGTTCATGAGAAGAACACACATGCAATGACTCTAGATGTGGTTCATGAAAAGAGCAGACATGCGATGACACCGGTGGATCCATGTGTGGTATATGAGAGGAACACACATCCAATGACACTGGTGGATCCTTACGTGGTTTGTGAGAAGAACACACATGCAATGACACTGGTGATATGTGGTCTGTGAAAAGAACACACATGCAATGACACTAATGGATCCATATGTGGTTTGTAAGAAGAACACACGTGCAATGACACTAGTGGGACCATGTGTGGTTCATGGGAAGAACACACATGCAATGACACTGGTGATATGTGGTTCATGAGAAGAACAGACATGCAATGACTATAACTATGGTTAATGAAAAGAGCAGACATGCAATGACACTGGTGGATCCATGTGTGGTTAATGAGAAGAACACACATGCAATGAAACTGGGTGTGATTCATGATTTTGTTTGTGAGAAGAACACACATGCAATGACTCTAGCTATGATTCATGAGAAGAACACGCATGCAATGACACTGGAGTATCCTTATGTGGTTTGTGAGAATAACACACATGCAAGGACTCTTGTTGTGGTTCATGGAAAGAACACACATCCAATGACTCTAGCTGTGGTTTATGAGAAGAATAGACATCCAATGACACTAGTGGATCCATGTGTGAAAAGAACAGACATGCAATGACTCTAACTGTGGTTCATGAAAATAGCAGACATGCAATGACACCGATGGATCCATGTGTGGTCTGTGGGAGGAACACACATCCAATGACACTGCTGGATCCATATGTGGTTTGTGAGAAGAACACACATGCAATGACACTGGTGGATCCATGGGTGGTCTGTGGGAAGAACACACATGCAATGACTCTAGATGTGGTTCATGAAAAGAGCAGACATGCAATGACACCGGTGGATCCATGTGTGGTCTATGAGAGGAACACACATCCAGTGACGCCGGTGGATCCTTACGTGGTTTGTGAGAAGATCACATTTGCAATGACACTGGTGATATGTGGTCTGTGAAAAGAACACACATGCAATGACACTGGTGGATTCATATGTGGTTTGTGAGAAGGACACACATGCAATGACACTGGTGGATCCATGTGTGGTCTGTGGGAAGAACACACATGCAATGACACTGGTGATATGTGGTTTGTGCAAAGAACAGACATGCAATGACTCTAACTATGGTTAATGAAAAGAGCACACATGCAAGGACGCTGGTGGATCCATGTGTGGTTAATGAGAAGAACACACATGCAATGACACTGGGTGTGGTTCATGATGTGGTTTGTGAGAAGAACACACATGCAACGACTCTAGCTGTGGTTCATGAGAAGAACACACATGCGATGGCTATAGACGTGGTTCATGAAAAGAGCAGACATGCGATGACACCGGTGGATCCATGTGCGGTCTATGAGAGGAACACACATCCAATGACATTGGTGGATCCTTACGTGGTTTGTGAGAATAATACACATGCAATGACACTGGTGATATGTGGTCTGCGAAAAGAACACACATGCAATGACACTGTTGGATCCATATGTGGTATGTGAGAAGGACACACATGCAATGACACTGGTGGATCCATTTATGGTTCATGGGAAGAACACACATGCAATGACACTGGTGATATGTGGTTCATGAGAATAACAGACATGCAATGACTGTAACTATGGTTAATGAAAAGAGCAGACATGCAATGACACTGGTGGATCCATGTGTGGTTAATGACAAGAACACACATGCAATGAAACTGGGTGTTATTCATGATACGGTTTGTGAGAAGAACACACATGCAATGACTCTAGCTGTGGTTCATGAGAAGAACACACATGCGATGACTATAGATGTGGTTCATGAAAAGTGCAGACATGCGATCACACCGGTGGATCCATGTGTGGTCTATGAGAGGAACACACATACAATCACATTGGTGGATCCTTACGTGGTTTGTGAGAAGAACACACATGCAATGACACTAGTGATATGTGGTCTGTGAAAAGAACACACATGCAATGACACTGTTGGATCCATATGTGGTTTGTGAGAAGGACACACATGCAATGACACTGGTGGGTCCATGTGTGGTTTTTGAAAAGAACAGACATGCAATGACACCGGTGGATCCATGTGTGGTCTATGGGAGGAACACACATCCAATGACACTGTTGGATCCATTTGTGGTTTCTGAGAAGAACACACATGCAATTACACTAGTGGATCCATGTGTGGTCTGTGGGAAGAACACACATGCAATGACTCTAGATGTGGTTCATGAAAAGAGCAGACGTGCAATGACACCGGTGGATCCATGTGTGGTCTATGAGAGGAACACACATCCAATGACGCGGGTGGATCCTTACGTGGTTTGTGAGAAGAACACACATGCAATGACACTGGTGATATGTGGTATGCGAAGAGAACACACATGCAATGACACTGTTGGATCCATATGTGGTTTGTGAGAAGGACACACATACAATGACACTGGTGGATCCATTTGTGGTTCATGGGAAGAACACACATGCAATGACACTGGTGATATGTGGTTCATGAGAAGAACAGACATGCAATAACTGTAACTATGGTTAATGAAAAGAGTAGACATGCATTGACACTGGTGGATCCATGTGTGGTTAATGAGAAGAACACACATGCAATGACACTAGGTGTGATTCATGATATGGTTTGTGAGAAGAACACACATGCAATGACTCTAACTGTGGTTCATCAGAAGAACACACATGCAATGACTCTAGATGTGGTTTATGAAAAGAGCAGACATGCGATGACACCGGTGGATCCATGTGTGGTCTATGAGAGGAACACACATCCAATGACACTGGTGGATCCTTACGTGGTTTGTGAGAAGAACACACATGCAATGACACGGGGTGTGATTCATGATATGGTTTGTGAGAAGAACACACATGCAACGACTCTAGCTATGGTTCATGAGAAGAACACGCATGCAATTACACTAGTGTATCCTTATGTGGTTTGTGAGAAGAACACACATGCAAGGACTCTAGCTGTGGTTCATGGAAAAAACACACATCCAATGTCTCTAGCTGTGGTTCATGAGAAGAACACACATCCAATGACACTGGTGGATCCATGCGTGGTTTGTGAGAGGATCACACATGAAATAACTCTAACTGTGGTTCATGAAAAGAGCAGACATGCAATGACACCGGTGGATCCATGTGTGGTCTGTGGGAGGAACACACATCCAATGACACTGTTGGATCCATATGTGGTCTGTGAGAAGAACACACATGCAATGACACTAGTGATATGTGGTCTGTGAAAAGAACACACATGCAATGACACTGTTGGATCCATATGTGGTTTGTGAGAAGGACACACATGCAATGACACTGGTGGAACCATGTGTGGTCTGTGGGAAGAACACACATGCAATGACACTGGTGATATGTGGTTTGTGAAAAGAACAGACATGCAATGACTCTAACTATGGTTAATGAAAAGAGCACACATGCAATGACGCTGGTGGATCCATGCGTGGTTAATGATAAGACCACACATGAAATGACACTGGGTGTGGTTCATGATGTGGTTTGTGAGAAGAACACACATGCAATGACTCTAGCTGTGGTTCATGAGAAGAACACACATGCAATGACTCTAGATGTGGTTCATGAAAGAACAGACATGCGATGACACCGGTGGATCCATGTGTGGTCTATGATAGGAACACACATCCAATGACGCCGGTGGATCCTTACGTTGTTTGTGAGAAGAACACACATGCAATGACACTGGTGATATGTGGTATGTGAAAAGAACACACATGCAATGACACTGTTGGATCCATATGTGGTCTGTGAGAAGGACACACATGCAATGACATTGGTGGATCCATGTGTTGTTCATGGGAAGAACACACATGCAATGACACTGGTGATATGTGGTTCATGAGAAGAACGGACATGCAATGACTCTAACTGTGGTTAATGAAAAGAGCAGACATGCAATGACACTGGCGGATCCATGTGTGCTTAATGAGAAGAACACACATGAAATAACACTGGGTGTGATTCATGATATGGTTAGTGAGAAGAACACACATGCAATGACTCTAGTTGTGGTTCATGAGAAGAACACATCTCCAATGACTCTAGATGTGTTTCATGAAAAGAGCAGACATGCGATGACACCGGTGGATCCATGTGTGGTCTATGAGAGGAACACACATCCAATGACACCGGTGGATCCTTACGTGGTTTGTGAGATGAACACACATGCAAGGACTCTAGCTGTGGTTCATGAGAAGAACACACATCCATGTGTGGTTAATGAGAAGAGCACACATGCAATGACACTGGGTGTGGTGCATGATATGGTTTGTTAGAAGAAAACACATGCAATGACTCTAAGTGTGGTTGATGAGAAAAGCACACATGCAATGACTCTAGCTGTGGTTCATTAAAGGAGTAGACATGCGATCACACCGGTGGATCCATATGTGGTCTATGAGAGGAACACACATCCAATGACGCCGGTGGATCCTTACGTGGTTTGTGAGAAGAACACACATGCAATGACACTGGTGATATGTGGTCTGTGAAAAGAACACACATGCAATGACACTGTTGGATCCATATGTGGTTTGTGAGAAGGACACACATGCAATGACACTGGTGGGTCCATGTGTGGTTCATGGGAAGAACACACATGCAATGACACTGGTGATATGTGGTTCATGAGAAGAACAGACATGCAATGACTCTAACTGTGGTTAATGAAAAGAGAAGACATGCAATGACACTAGTGGATCCATGTGTGGTTAATGAGAGGAACACACATGCAATGACACTGGGTGTGATTCATGATATGGTTTGTGAGAAGAACACACATGTAATGACTCTAGCTGTGGTTCATGAGAAGAACACGCATGCAATTACACTGGTGTATCCTTATGTGGTTTGTGAGAAGAACACACATGCAAGGACTCTAGCTGTGGTTCATGGAAAGAACACACATTCAATGACTCTAGCTGTGGTTCATGAGAAGAACACACATCCAATGACACTGGTGGATCCATGTGTGGTCCGTGAGAGGATCACACATGCAATGACTGTAACTGTGGTTCATGAAAAGAGCAGACATGCAATGACACCGGTGGATCCATGTGTGGTCTGTGGGAGGAACACACATCCAATGACACTGTTGGATCCATATGTGGTTTGTGAGAAGAACACACATGCAATGACACTACTGATATGTGGTCTGTGAAAAGAACACACATGCAATGACACTGTTGGATCCATATGTGGTTTGTGAGAAGGACACACATGCAACGACACTGGTGAAACCATGTGTGGTCTGTGGGAAGAACACACATGCAATGACACTAGTGATATGTGGTTTGTGAAAACAACAGACATCCAATGACTCTAACTGTGTTTAATGAAAAGAGCACACATGCAATGACGCTGGTGGATCCATGCGTGGTTAATGAAAAGACCACACATGCAATGACACTGGGTGTGGTTCATGATGTGGTTTGTGAGAAGAACACACATGCAATGACTCTAGCTGTGGTTCATGAGAAGAACACACATGCAATGACTCTAGATGTGGTTCATGAAAGAACAGACATGCGATGACACCGGTGGATCCATGTGTGGTCTATGAGAGGAACACACATCCAATGACGCTGGTGGATCCTTACGTTGTTTGTGAGAAGAACACACATGCAATGACACTGGTGATATGTGGTCTGTGAAAAGAACACACATGCAATGACACTGTTGGATCCTTATGTGGTCTGTGAGAAGGACACACATGCAATGACACTGGTGGATCCATGTGTTGTTCATGGGAAGAACACACATGCAATGACACTGGTGATATGTGGTTCATGAGAAGAACATACATGCAATGACTCTAAGTGTGGTTAATGAAAAGAGCAGACATGCAATGACACTGGTGGATCCATGTGTGGTTAATGAGAAGAACACACATGCAATAACACTGGGTGTGATTCATGATATTGTTACTGAGAAGAACACACATGCAATGACTCTAGTTGTGGTTCATGAGAAGAACACATCTCCAATGACTCTAAATGTGGTTCATGAAAAGAGCAGACATGCGATGACACCGGTGGATCCATGTGTGGTCTATGAGAGGAACACACATCCAATGATACCGGTGGATCCTTACGTGGTTTGTGAGAAGAACACACATGCAAGGACTCTAGCTGTGGTTCATGGAAAGAACACACATTCAATGACTCTAGCTGTGGTTCATGAGAAGAACACACATCCAATAAAACTGGTGGATCCACGTGTGGTCTGTGAGAGGATCACACATGCAATGACTCTAACTGTCGTTCATGAAAAGAGCAGACATGCAATGCCACCGGTGGATCCATGTGTGGTCTGTGGGAGGAACACACATCCAATGACATTGTTGGATCCATATGTGGTTTGTGAGAAGAACACACATGCAATGACACTAGTGATATGTGGTCTGTAAAAAGAACACACATGCAATGACACTGTTGGATCCATATGTGGTTTGTGAGAAGGACACACATGCAATGACACTGGGGGAACCATGTGTGGTCTGTGGGAAGAACACACATGCAATGACACTGGTGATATGTGGTTTGTGAAAATAACAGACATGCAATGACTCTAACTGTGGTTAATGAAAAGAGCACACATGCAATGACGCTGGTGGATCCATGTATGGTTAATGAGAAGAACACACTTGCAATGACACTGGGTGTGATTCATGATATGGTTTGTGAGAAGAACACACATGCAATGACTCTAGCTGTGGTTCATGAGAAGAACACGCATGCAATTACACTGGTGTATCCTTATGTGGTTTGTGAGAAGAACACACATGCATGGACTCTAGCTGTGGTTCATGGAAAAAACACACATCCAATGACTCTAGCCGTGGTTCATGAAAAGAACAGACATGCGATGACACCAGTGGATCCATGTGTGGTCTATGAGAGGAATACACATCCAATGATGCAGGTGGATCCTTACGTGGTTTGTGAGAAGAGCACATTTGCAATGACACTGGTGATATGTGGTCTGTGAAGAGAACACACATGCAATGACACTGTTGGATCCATATGTGGTCTGTGAGAAGGACACACATGCAATGAGACTAGTGGATCCATGTGTGGTTCATGGGAACAACACACATGCAATGACACCGGTGATATGTGGTTCATGAGAAGAACGGACATGCAATGGCTCTAAGTGTGGTTAATCAAAAGAGTAGACATGCAATGACACTGGTGGATCCATGTGTGGTTAATGAGAAGAACACACATGCAATAACACTGGGTGTGATTCATGATATGGTTAGTGAGAAGAACACACATGCAATGACTCTAGTTGTAGTTCATGAGAAGAACACATCTCCAATGACTCTAGATGTGGTTCATGAAAAGAGCAGACATGTGATGACACCGGTGGATCCATGTGTGGTCTATGAGAGGAACACACATCCAAGGACACCGGTGGATCCTTACGTGGTTTGTGATAAGAACACGCATGCAATGACACTGGTGATATGTGGTCTGTGAAAAGAACACACATGCAATGACACTGTTGGATCCATATGTGGTTTGTGAGGAGGACACACATGCAATGACACTGGTGGTTCCATGTGTGGTTCATGGGAAGAACACACATGCAATGACACTGGTGATATGTGGTTCATGCGAAGAACAGACATGCAATGACTCTAACTGTGGTTAATGAAAATAGAAGACATGCAATGACACTAGTGGATCCATGTGTGGTTAATGAGAGGAACACACATGCAATGACACTGGTGATATGTGGTTCATGAGAAGAACATACATGCAATGACTCTAAGTGTGGTTAATTAAAAGAGCAGACGTGCAATGACACTGGTGGATCCATGTGTGGTTAATGAGAAGAACACACATGCAATAACACTGGGTGTGATTCATGATATGGTTTGTGATAAGAACACACATGCAATGACTCTAGCTGTGGTTCATGAGAAGAACACACATGCAATGACACTGGTGTATCCTTATGTGGTTTGTGAGAAGAACACACATGCAAGGACTCTAGCTATGGTTCATGGAAAGAACACACATCCAATGACTCTAGCTATGGTTCATGAGAAGAACACACATCCAATGACACTGTGGATCCATGTGTGGTCTGTGAGAGGATCACACATGCAATGACTCTAACTGTGGTTCATGAAATGAGCAGACATGCAATGACACCGGTAGATCCATGTGTGGTCTATGGGAGGAACACACATCCAATGACACTGCTGGATCCATATGTGGTTTGTGAGAAGAACACACATGCAATGACACTGGTGGATCCATGTGTGGTCTGTGGGAAGAACACACATGCAATGACTCTAGATGTGGTTCATGAAAAGAGCAGACAAGCAATGACACCGGTGGATCCATGTGCGGTCTATGAGAGGAACACACATCCAATGACATCGGTGGATCCTTATGTGGTTTGTGAGAAAAACACACATGCAATGACACTGTTGATATGTGGTATGTGAAAAGAACACACATGCAATGACACTGGTGGATCCGTGTGTGGTCTATGGGAAGAACACACATGCAATGACACTGTTGATATGTGGTTTGTGAAAAGAACAGACATGCAATGACTCTAACTATGGTTAATGAAAAGAGCAGACATGGAATGACACTGGTGGATCCATGTGTGGTTAATGAGAAGAGCACACATGCAATGACACTGGGTGTGGTGCATGATATGGTTTGTGAGAAGAAAACACATGCAATGACTCTAAGTGTGGTTCATGAGAAAAACACACATGCAATGACTCTAGCTGTGGTTCATTAAAGGAGTAGACATGCGATCACACCGGTGGATCCATATGTAGTCTATGAGAGGAACACACATCCAATGACACCGGTGGATCCTTACGTGGTTTGTGAGAAGAACACACATGCAATGACACTGGTGATATGTCTTCTGTGGAAAGAACACACATGCAATGACACAGTTGGATCCATATGTGGTTTGTGAGAAGGACACACATGCAATGACATTGGTGGATCCATGTGTGGTATGTGGGAAGAACACACATGCAATGAGACTGGTGATATGTGGTTTATGAAATGAACAGATATGCAATGACTCTAACTGTGGTTAATGAAAAAGCAGACGTGCAATGACACTGGTGGATCCATGCGTGGTTAATGAGAAGAACACACATGCAATGACACTGGGTGTGATTCATGATATGGTTTATGAGAAGAACACACATGTAATGACTCTAGCTGTGGTTCATGAGAAGAACACGCATGCAATTACACTGGTGTATCCTTATGTGGTTTGTGAGAAGAACACACATGCAAGGACTCTAGCTGTGGTTCATGGAAAGAACACACATTCAATGACTCTAGCTGTGGTTCATGAGAAGAACACACATCCAATGACACTGGTGGATCCATGTGTGGTCCGTGAGAGGATCACACATGCAATGACTGTAACTGTGGTTCATGAAAAGAGCAGACACGCAATGACACCGGTGGATCCATGTGTGGTCTGTGGGAGGAACACACATCCAATGACACTGTTGGATCGATATGTGGTTTGTGAGAAGAACACACATGCAATGACACTACTGATATGTGGTCTGTGAAAAGAACACACATGCAATGACACTGTTGGATCCATATGTGGTTTGTGAGAAGGACACACATGCAATGACACTGGTGAAACCATGTGTGGTCTGTGGGAAGAACACACATGCAATGATACTAGTGATATGTGGTTTGTGAAAACAACAGACATGCAATGACTCTAACTATGCTTAATGAAAAGAGCACATGCAATGACGCTGGTGGATCCATGCGTGGTTAATGAAAAGACCACACATGCAATGACACTGGGTGTGGTTCATGATGTGGTTTGTGAGAAGAACACACATGCAATGACTCTAGCTGTGGTTCATGAGAAGAACACACATGCAATGACTCTAGATGTGGTTCATGAAAGAACAGACATGCGATGACACCGGTGGATCCATGTGTGGTCTATGAGAGGAACACACATCCAATGACGCCGGTGGATCCTTACGTTGTTTGTGAGAAGAACACACATGCAATGACACTGGTGATATGTGGTCTGTGAAAAGAACACACATGCAATGACACTGTTGGATCCATATGTGGTCTGTGAGAAGGACACACATGCAATGACACTGGTGGATCCATGTGTTGTTCATGGGAAGAACACACATGCAATGACACTGGTGATATGTGGTTCATGAGAAGAACATACATGCAATGACTCTAAGTGTGGTTAATGAAAAGAGCAGACATGCAATGACACTGGTGGATCCATGTGTGGTTAATGAGAAGAACACACATGCAATAACACTGGGTGTGATTCATGATATTGTTAGTGAGAAGAACACACATGCAATGACTCTAGTTGTGGTTCATGAGAAGAACACATCTCCAATGACTCTAAATGTGGTTCATGAAAAGAGCAGACATGCGATGACACCGGTGGATCCATGTGTGGTCTATGAGAGGAACACACATCCAATGACACCGGTGGATCCTTACGTGGTTTGTGAGAAGAACACACATGCAAGGACTCTAGCTGTGGTTCATGGAAAGAACACACATTCAATAACTCTAGCTGTGGTTCATGAGAAGAACACACATCCAATAAAACTGGTGGATCCATGTGTGGTCTGTGAGAGGATCACACATGCAATGACTCTAACTGTCGTTCATGAAAAGAGCAGACATGCAATGCCACCGGTGGATCCATGTGTGGTCTGTGGGAGGAACACACATCCAATGACACTGTTGGATCCATATGTGGTTTGTGAGAAGAACACTCATGCAATGACACTAGTGATATGTGGTCTGTAAAAAGAACACACATGCAATGACACTGTTGGATCCATATGTGGTTTGTGAGAAGGACACACATGCAATGACACTGGGGGAACCATGTGTGGTCTGTGGGAAGAACACACATGCAATGACACTGGTGATATGTGGTTTGTGAAAATAATAGACATGCAATGACTCTAACTGTGGTTAATGAAAAGAGCACACATGAAATGACGCTGGTGGATCCATGTGTGGTTAATGACAAGAACACACATGCAATGACACTGGGTGTGATTCATGATATGGTTTGTGAGAAGAACACACATGCAATGACTCTAGCTGTGGTTCATGAGAAGAACACGCATGCAATTACACTGGTGTATCCTTATGTGGTTTGTGAGAAGAACACACATGCATGGACTCTAGCTGTGGTTCATGGAAAAAACACACATCCAATGACTCTAGCCGTGGTTCATGAAAAGAACAGACATGCGATGACACCAGTGGATCCATGTGTGGTCTATGAGAGGAATACACATCCAATGATGCAGGTGGATCCTTACGTGGTTTGTGAGAAGAGCACATTTGCAATGACACTGGTGATATGTGGTCTGTGAAGAGAACACACATGCAATGACACTGTTGGATCCATATGTGGTCTGTGAGAAGGACACACATGCAATGAGACTAGTGGATCCATGTGTGGTTCATGGGAACAACACACATGCAATGACACTGGTGATATGTGGTTCATGAGAAGAACGGACATGCAATGGCTCTAAGTGTGGTTAATCAAAAGAGTAGACATGCAATGACACTGGTGGATCCATGTGTGGTTAATGAGAAGAACACACATGCAATAACACTGGGTGTGATTCATGATATGGTTAGTGAGAAGAACACACATGCAATGACTCTAGTTGTAGTTCATGAGAAGAACACATCTCCAATGACTCTAGATGTGGTTCATGAAAAGAGCAGACATGCGATGACACCGGTGGATCCATGTGTGGTCTATGAGAGGAACACACATCCAAGGACACCGGTGGATCCTTACGTGGTTTGTGATAAGAACACACATGCAATGACACTGGTGATATGTGGTCTGTGAAAAGAACACACATGCAATGACACTGTTGGATCCATATGTGGTTTGTGAGAAGGACACACATGCAATGACACTGGTGGTTCCATGTGTGGTTCATGGGAAGAACACACATGCAATGACACTGGTGATATGTGGTTCATGAGAAGAACAGACATGCAATGACTCTAACTGTGGTTAATGAAAATAGAAGACATGCAATGACACTAGTGGATCCATGTGTGGTTAATGAGAGGAACACACATGCAATGACACTAGTGATATGTGATTCATGAGAAGAACATACATGCAATGACTCTAAGTGTGGTTAATGAAAAGAGCAGACGTGCAATGACACTGGTGGATCCATGTGTGGTTAATGAGAAGAACACACATGCAATAACACTGGGTGTGATTCATGATATGGTTTGTGATAAGAACACAAATGCAATGACTCTAGCTGTGGTCATGAGAAGAACACACATGCAATGACACTGGTGTATCCTTATGTGGTTTGTGAGAAGAACACACATGCAAGGACTCTAGCTATGGTTCATGGAAAGAACACACATCCAATGACTCTAGCTATGGTTCATGAGAAGAACACACATCCAATGACACTGTGGATCCATGTGTGGTCTGTGAGAGGATCACACATGCAATGACTCTAACTATGGTTCATGAAAAGAGCAGACATGCAATGACACCGGTGGATCCATGTGTGGTCTATGGGAGGAACACACATCCAATGACACTGCTGGATCCATATGTGGTTTGTGAGAAGAACACACATGCAATGACACTGGTGGATCCATGTGTGGTCTGTGGGAAGAACACACATGCAATGAGTCTAGATGTGGTTCATGAAAAGAGCAGACGAGCAATGACACCGGTGGATCCATGTGCGGTCTATGAGAGGAACACACATCCAATGACATCGGTGGATCCTTATGTGGTTCGTGAGAAGAACACACATGCAATGACACTCTTGATATGTGGTATGTGAAAAGAACACACATGCAATGACACTGGTGGATCCGTGTGTGGTCTATGGGAAGAACACACATGCAATGACACTGTTGATATGTGGTTTGTGAAAAGAACAGACATGCAATGACTCTAACTGTGGTTAATGAAAAGAGCAGACATGGAATGACACTGGTGGATCCATGTGTGGTTAATGAGAAGAGCACACATGCAATGACACTGGGTGTGGTGCATGATATGGTTTGTTAGAAGAAAACACATGCAATGACTCTAAGTGTGGTTGATGAGAAAAGCACACATGCAATGACTCTAGCTGTGGTTCATTAAAGGAGTAGACATGCGATCACACCGGTGGATCCATATGTGGTCTATGAGAGGAACACACATCCAATGACACCGGTGGATCCTTACGTGGTTTGTGAGAAGAACACACATGCAATGACACTGGTGATATGTCTTCTGTGGAAAGAACACACATGCAATGACACTGTTGGATCCATATGTGGTCTGTGAGAAGGACACACATGCAATGACACTGGTGGATCCATGTGTGGTATGTGGGAAGAACACACATGCAATGAGACTGGTGATATGTGGTTTGTGAAATGAACAGATATGCAATGACTCTAACTGTGGTTAATGAAAAAGCAGACGTGCAATGACACTGGTGGATCCATGCGTGGTTAATGAGAAGAACACACATGCAATGACACTGGGTGTGATTCATGATATGGTTTATGAGAAGAACACACATGTAATGACTCTAGCCGTGGTTCATGAGAAGAACACGCATGCAATTACATTGGTGTATCCTTATGTGGTTTGTGAGAAGAACACACATGCAAGGACTCTAGCTATGGTTCATGGAAAGAACACACATTCAATGACTCTAGCTGTGGTTCATGAGAAGAACACACATCCAATGACACTGGTGGATCCATGTGTGGTCCGTGAGAGGATCACACATGCAATGACTGTAACTATGGTTCATGAAAAGAGCAGACATGCAATGACACCGGTGGATCCATGTGTGGTCTGTGGGAGGAACACACATCCAATGACACTGTTGGATCGATATGTGGTTTGTGAGAAGAACACACATGCAATGACACTACTGATATGTGGTCTGTGAAAAGAACACACATGCAATGACACTGTTGGATCCATATGTGGTTTGTGAGAAGGACACACATGCAATGACACTGGTTAAACCATGTGTGGTCTGTGGGAAGAACACACATGCAATGACACTAGTGATATGTGGTTTGTGAAAACAACAGACATGCAATGACTCTAACTGTGGTTAATGAAAAGAGCACACATGCAATGACGCTAGTGGATCCATGCGTGGTTAATGAAAAGACCACACATGCAATGACACTGGGTGTGGTTCATGATGTGGTTTGTGAGAAGAACACACATGCAATGACTCTAGCTGTGGTTCATGAGAAGAACACACATGCAATGACTCTAGATGTGGTTCATGAAAGAACAGACATGCGATGACACCGGTGGATCCATGTGTGGTCTATGAGAGGAACACACATCCAATGACGCCGGTGGATCCTTACGTTGTTTGTGAGAAGAACACACATGCAATGACACTGGTGATATGTGGTCTGTGAAAAGAACACACATGCAATGACACTGTTGGATCCATATGTGGTCTGTGAGAAGGACACATATGCAATGACACTGGTGGATCCATGTGTTGTTCATGGGAAGAACACACATGCAATGACACTGGTGATATGTGGTTCATGAGAAGAACATACATGCAATGACTCTAAGTGTGGTTAATGAAAAGAGCAGACATGCAATGACACTGGTGGATCCATGTGTGGTTAATGTGAAGAACACACATGCAATAACACTGGGTGTGATTCATGATATTGTTAGTGAGAAGAACACACATGCAATGACTCTAGTTGTGGTTCATGAGAAGAACACATCTCCAATGACTCTAAATGTGGTTCATGAAAAGAGCAGACATGCGATGACACCGGTGGATCCATGTGTGGTCTATGAGAGGAACACACATCCAATGACACCGGTGGATCCTTACGTGGTTTGTGAGAAGAACACACATGCAAGGACTCTAGTTGTGGTTAATGGAAAGAACACACATTCAATGACTCTAGCTGTGGTTCATGAGAAGAACACACATCCAATAAAACTGGTGGATCCATGTGTGGTCTGTGAGAGGATCACACATGTAATGACTCTAACTGTCGTTCATGAAAAGAGCAGACATGCAATGCCACCGGTGGATCCATGTGTGGTCTGTGGGAGGAACACACATCCAATGACACTGTTGGATCCATATGTGGTTTGTGAGAAGAACACACATGCAATGACACTAGTGATATGTGGTCTGTAAAAAGAACACACATGCACTGACACTGTTGGATCCATATGTGGTTTGTGAGAAGGACACACATGCAATGACACTAGGGGAACCATGTGTGGTCTGTGGGAAGAACACACATGCAATGACACTGGTGATATGTGGTTTGTGAAAATAACAGACATGCAATGACTCTAACTGTGGTTAATGAAAAGAGCACACATGCAATGACGCTGGTGGATCCATGTGTGGTTAATGAGAAGAACACACATGCAATGACACTGGGTGTGATTCATGATATGGTTTGTGAGAAGAACACACATGCAATGACTCTAGCTGTGGTTCATGAGAAGAACACGCATGCAATTACACTGGTGTATCCTTATGTGGTTTGTGAGAAGAACACACATGCATGGACTCTAGCTGTGGTTCATGGAAAACACACACATCCAATGACTCTAGCCGTGGTTCATGAAAAGAACAGACATGCGATGACACCAGTGGATCCATGTGTGGTCTATGAGAGGAATACACATCCAATGATGCAGGTGGATCCTTACGTGGTTTGTGAGAAGAGCACATTTGCAATGACACTGGTGATATGTGGTCTGTGAAGAGAACACACATGCAATGACACTGTTGGATCCATATGTGGTCTGTGAGAAGGACACACATGCAATGAGACTAGTGGATCCATGTGTGGTTCATGGGAAATCCACACATGCAATGACACTGGTGATATGTTGTTCATGAGAAGAACGGACATGCAATGGCTCTAAGTGTGGTTAATCAAAAGAGTAGACATGCAATGACACTGGTGGATCCATGTGTGGTTAATGAGAAGAACACACATGCAATAACATTGGGTGTGATTCATGATATGGTTAGTGAGAAGAAAACACATGCAATGACTCTAAGTGTGGTTCATGAGAAAAACACACATGCAATGACTCTAGCTGTGGTTCATTAAAGGAGTAGACATGCGATCACACCGGTGGATCCATATGTGGTCTATGATAGGAACACACATCCAATGACACCGGTGGATCCTTACGTGGTTTGTGAGAAGAACACACATGCAATGACACTGGTGATATGTCTTCTGTGGAAAGAACACACATGCAATGACACTGTTGGATCCATATGTGGTCTGTGAGAAGGACACACATGCAATGACACTGGTGGATCCATGTGTGGTATGTGGGAAGAACACACATGCAATGACACTGGTGATATGTGGTTTGTGAAATGAACAGATATGCAATGACTCTAACTGTGGTTAATGAAAAAGCAGACGTGCAATGACACTGGTGGATCCATGCGTGGTTAATGAGAAGAACACACATGCAATGACACTGGGTGTGATTCATGATATGGTTTATGAGAAGAAGACACCTGCAATGACTCTACCTGTGGTTCATGAGAAGAACACACATGCAATGACTCTAGATGTGGTTCACGAAAAGAGCAGACATGCGATGACACCGGTGGATCCATGTGTGGTCTATGAGAGGAACACGCATCCAATGACACCGGTGGATCCTTACGTGGTTCGTGAGAAGAACACACATGCAATGACACTTGTGATATGTGGTCTGTGAAAAGAACACACATGCAATGACACCGCGGGATCCATATGTGGTTTGTGAGAAGGACGCACATGCAATGACACTGGTGGATCCATGTTTGGTCAATGGGAAGAACACACATGCAATGACACTAGTGATATGTGGTTCATGAGAAGAACAGACATGCAATGACTCTAACTATAGTTCATGAAAAGAGCAGACATGCAATGACACTGGTGGATCCATGTGTGGTTAATGAGAAGAACACACATGCAATGACACTGGGTATGATTCATGATATGGTTTGTGAGAAGAACACACATGCAATGACACTAGCTGTTGTTCATGAGAAGAACACACATGGAATGACTCTAGATGTGCTTCATGAAAAGAACAGACAAGCGATGACACCGGTGGATCCATGTGTGGTCTATGAGAGGAACACACATCCAATGACGCGGGTGGATCCTTACGTAGTTTGTGAGAAGAGCACATTTGGAATGACACTGGTGATATGTGGTCTGTGAAAAGAAGACACATGCAATGACACTGTTGGATCCATATGTGGTCTGTGAGAAGGACACACATGCAATGACACTAGTGGATCCATGTGTGGTTCATGGGAAGAACACACATGCAATGACACTGGTGATATGTGGTCCATGAGAAGAACAGACATGCAATGACACTGGTGGATCCATGTGTGGTTAATGAGAAGAACACACATGCAATGACACTGGGTGTGATTCATGATATGGTTTGTGAGAAGAACACACATGCAATGACTCTAGCTGTGGTTCATGAGAAGAACACACATGCAATGACTCTAGATGTGGTTCATGAAAAGAGCAGATGTAGCATCCCAATTGTCTAACAATTGCAATGCTACTAGCCTAGTCTATATAATGGCTACTTCAAATATATAATTGTTGCATCATCATTATATCATGCTCATGTCATCATGCCTCCTTGCATTTGGGCATCATATAAAACCCTTTTTGTTTTGGTTCTTATCTCATATGCATTATTAATTGTATTTGCCTCTTGATATTGTATTTGGTTCTTGATATATTGTTTAAATGCCCAAGTTGAGTTGGGGGCATATCTTTTATGAACTCCACCACCTTTCTTTCACCACCTTATAATTCCACCATCCAACTAAATATGAGCTTGGCACTTATTGGTTTTACCTCTAGCTCATGTGGGTTGGGATGGATCCAAGTCTTTTCCACATGCTTTCATCTTAGCATCATGTTGTTTTCACAACATTGATATATGAGAGCCACATGGCCACCTTTGCATGCCTTGTGAGTGGAACCTTTTTCCTAGCTTCCATATGGGTTGTTTTGGGGCTATTATGATGTTGGAATATTTTTGGGACTATTAAACATCTAGTGGAATAAACACACTAGCAAGGCCCAATTATAATCAAATGTGATCATCTCCATCTACTCCATCTGGAACTTTCCTTTAAATTCTTTTGCTTGGACCTTACTCCAATTTTTGTGAATGCATGATAATAATGCCATGTAAAAATGTTGTTTTCACAATAATCAACATGGCCATAAATGTTTTGCATGGGCCATGCAAGCCCCACCTTTTGCTTGTTCTTTGGATCTTATTTGAATTTTGAGTGAATTTAAACCACATCTCTCTCTCCTCTTAGCTTGATCTTGTTTGTGCTTGCTTAAGACCATCATCACCACACCCCTCTCTTGTGTTGCTTGATCTAGTTGGAGCATGCAAACTCCTATAAACCCCAAGCCACCACCCCATCACCCTAATCCCCTAGCTACCCCCAGCCCCAACCAAACCCTAGATACCCCGAGCCATACCCCCTCTCTACCCGAGCCTAGCTCCCAAACCTAGCCCGAGCTCCCTACCTCCCTCCCTCTCCTTTCTCTCTGCCCTAGGGCCCCAGCCCGAACCACCCCGACCCTGGCCTGCCCTACCCCACCTCGAAGCCTCACCTGCCGCTCCCCTACCTGCCCAGACCGAGCACGTGAGAGAGAAGAGGACGAAAAAGGTGGCCGCGCTCCCTCTAGGCCCACTAGTCGGTGTCTGTTGCCTTTTTGCAAAAAGGCACCTGCGCTCTGTTTTCAGCAACCCGCGGTCCCTGGCTCGGACGCGTGGCCCCAGTCCGCCCAGTCAGCCTGGCCCCACCTGTAAGCGCCTGTGGCTAAGTTAGGCTGGGTATAAAAAGTTTCTGTCTATTTCTGTTAAATTCAAATCTTTTCCAAATTATTTCAAATTCAAAATTTAATTCTGTTTTTAAATAACTTTTAAAATATTAATCCAATTGATACAAATAATATATGTTTTCAAATCAGAAAAATGTGAGGAATTCAAATATGACCTTCAAAATATATTTTGAACATTTAAAATTCCAAGTTTATTTAAATTACAATTAAATACCCTTTTACCTTAGTAAATTAATAACTTTTGTTTTATAACTCCAAATTCAACAAATGATATGTCTAAAATGATTAGCTCAACGAGACCTTTCTGTTTATGCTTTCCATGGTTTGAATTGAGGCATGCATCATATAAATATAAAGTATACAGCAACTAATATGAGAATAAATTGGGGCCAAAACTAAATAAAATGCTTTATTATTGTTTCCACACCTCACCCATGCCATGCTACCTTAATGCCATGCAAATTGTGCATCATTCATCATGGCATGATTGTTTGCTTGATGCATTTTATTCATATGCTTGCGCACTTTATTTATGTTGGCCCTTGTTTGTTTGGTTCTTCTTCGAATAGACGCTGAGCAGGGGATATATCAAGAGAACCAGGAGCACTACCCAGATCCATTCCTTGCTTCAACTGAGCTGCCAGGCAAGCACTACCACATGCTTGCATACATACAGTACCTATTGCCTCTTTCTTATTCTTGCATCATTGAGTCGCGATTGCATTAAATTGAATCCCAAGTATTGCATAGCCTTTACATTTAAACCCCACCGAAGCTTGTTCCTCCATCCCATGAGCCATTACTACAGGAGTTGTTTGAGCCATGCGAGTCGTAGAACAGCATGTGTAGGGTATGTGAGTGTCTGATGGATAACGAGGTACCTAAACAACTTAACCTGAGTAGTAATGGGATAACTAATGAAAGTGGCATCGGTGAGCCATATTCGCTATTTGGTTTTTCAGGCTCACTTGTGTCCCGTAGGACCCCGAGTACTTGATTCCTGTTCCTTGATTATTCGCGCTATCCACATCCGGGAGGCTTATGAACCCCCCTGAGCCAGAGCTTGATTCATTCTTATTTCTTGGGGCCACAAACTAGTTTGAGGTTTTATTTACTATCCTGTACTTATGCCATGCTTTACTGCTTTATTTAAGATTGTGCGAGGAGCACACTGTACTGTTTAGGGCCGGGACACGATTTCGCGGTATCGACAAGCCCAGTCACACTTTCGGGTTCCCAGTCGTTTACAGCCGTCCACCCAAACCTTGAGTCCGTCTCGTAGCCGGCCAGCTTCGTCGCGGGTAGCTTAATGGGGTGCCCCCTGAAATATTTCTGAATCCTGTGATCGCTTTGTCGTGACTGCCTCGTTGGGTTTTGATTTGGTTTTTCCGAGGCATATCGAGTGTGTGTTGCTATTTGTGCACCCCTGCAGGGTAAAACTTTCTGAAAGCCGTGTCCGCGGTTATGGACGACTTGGAGCACAGTTTCTCGATCATAGACAAGCATAACTAAAGTACCGCTTTTAATTTGACTAGACTAGGTACCTGACTAGTAAATAGTGCAACACTCACGGAATGGATAATAAAATTGCCAACGGATGGGGGTTGTTCGTCCGCTTCCTCGTCGGTAAGCGAGGAGGAGGATGGATCTGTTAAGATTACAGTTATCACTGTTATAACTGTTGTTATTAATTCACGGACATCCGTCTATCTCTGGTTAGGCGGATGGTTAGCGAGTATCTATAGAATTGCTAGGGTTTATCTTCTGCTGCAATTGCGTCACCCCAGGCTGTGTTCCCTTTAGAGGCATAAAGACTTGCTGAGTACCCCTAGGGTCTCACACGATAAATTATTTGGTTCAGATGAACAGGTACACTCGCAAGATGGATACTGGGTGGAAGAGACGGACGATGTGGGCAACGATCATTCGGTGTAGAGATTCCGGGAACGGGGATTCGTGAGATCTGTGGGCGGGTTCTGCTTATTTATGGGGCATCTTATGCCGATTTGCTTCTTATCCGTACTCGGATTTTGTCTTCCGCTTCCGCTTGATACTCTGTTGATTGATGTATGAGGAGATATACTAAACTATTAGATCTATCTAGGATATTTGGATCTTGCCGTATGGCGTTGCAATATTTCCTTTCTTTTTAGATGGGATGACTCTGATGTACTGTTGTATGGTGGCTTGCATACATACTCATTTGTGTATGTAGTTGATCCCTTCGCCTGCCGATTACGCCGCCCGTTCTTGTCCCGATGTGTGGAAATGGTTGGGACGGCCGAAAGGTCTACCTGTGAGTGGCATTTGGGCCCCACCGTACTATTTCAACCATTTCTGCTCATCCAGGCTTGTAACTAGGAGCGTAATTCACCGAGGTAGTTACAATTGGTATC
This sequence comes from Avena sativa, assembly GCA_916181665.1. Taxonomy (NCBI): domain Eukaryota; kingdom Viridiplantae; phylum Streptophyta; class Magnoliopsida; order Poales; family Poaceae; genus Avena; species Avena sativa. The sequence goes on from OV702287.1 coordinate 581,362,335, forward strand.
AGAGCCATCCCGCCCTTCAGGGTCTCAGCCAAATGGTCGCTGTCTGTCTAGCAAATATTTTTGGTAGTTATGTATACTAGGGAAAAACAAAACGTGAGAGTAGGACTGCTTCCATTTTTCTTCTTAACCACCACCACCCTTTTCTGGTAAGGAAGTGTAACGTTTTCAATCCTCTTCTAAAAATTCAAACTAGGATTCACGTGTTCTGGGTTTCCGTAGTACCATAGAAGGTGTGTGTGTGTGTGTAAATCCTTGTCTATCTGTTGCTTCCAGTTTGTTATCACAATCTGCCTTTGGTTATCAACTGTTGGTACATTCCATACTGACAGGCTTTTGCAAACCGACGAGATCTATCTGATTCGTTGTATACCGGCGCGATCTATCTGACTCCTTGTTAACCGGTGCCGTCTTCTTAAGGGTTCTCTTCCTTCCAGCAAGCATCAGTTGCTAATCTCTGTCTGCTAAGTGATTTTGCGCATCTATTGGTATTTTAATGCCGAAAAATGCGGAAATTTTTTCTTTGATCCATCTGTGTTTCCACACTCCTTTTCAGTCGTGTGTGAAACATTATCTATCTCTCTTTCATCAGCATGTCCATGCTAACTCATTCTTTTGTCACCGGCGCTTAATCTTGGAGTTTCTTTTCATCTCCTTTTCTCTTGGGCTAATTACATAACATGTGTCGATCCGATGCTGGTGATTGTAATTTGGTTCTCGGCATAGCTATATTCCACTCATGATAGTGTCGATTGGAATATGGAAAATGCTACCACTCCGGATTGCCAAAGATACTCCTGTGATTTTGGGTACACCGTGATCCTATCTATGCTTATTCAAGCATCCTTGGAAATCCGGAGTTTCTCAAAGCACTACGGCGGTCTATCATTTGTCCATCATGCTGCACATCTTTTTGAACTCCATATCTGCACATCTTTTTCGTCTCTGATAGCTCATACCATAAGCAAAGCTATATCATCGGTTCTTATCCTAGATCTCTTTATCTTTGTAACCGGTGATCCAATCGACAATGTGAATCAGGTGACATCTCTTTTTCTTCCGAAGGACCAGCTAATCTATTCTTCCAGTGCATCTTCTTCAACACGAACCCGTACTCGTAATAATGATCTTTCAAAGAGCGTTGAGCTCAGAAAGTGTTTTGAGCATTTGTTCGTTTCTCTCGCCTTTTGAACTTGATATTCTGGGAATATCCTGTCAATCCATGGTGGTATATGTTGATAATATTCTTGCCTATTTCGACATCAATGGAAGGACATGGAAGATCATCTGTGTCTCTTTCTCTCAAGCTTCGTGAGCACTGCCTATGTGCAAAGTCTCAAAGTGAGAATTCTGACTTTTTGAAGTCACCTATCTCGGCCACGTCCTTCTGCTAAATAGATCGCTTCAATTCTGGAATTAGCAAGTCCATTGTTAATTCCATCCTCCATCTTCAACCAATCCGGATTTGTTCCTTGTTGGCAAGTTATCATCGTCGTTCCGCCGAAGATTTTCCTCAGGACTGCTAAATCTCTCTCAATCTTTTCAAGAAGAACATGGAGTTCTTTTCACCTCAGTCTCGTCAAGTAATCTCTTGAAACCCTCTCGCTCTACCATCTATGCTCAATCCACCGGAGGCCATGAAGACCTTCCAGATCTTGTTTCCTCTGTTCAAGTGGTGCTATCTTTTTCTTTATCTGTGGAATCTTGCAGTTGTCCCCGTGATCTTCCTTCATATCTTTCCGGTGGCTTGTTACTTATGATATGACGACAACATCATCACCCTTATCTATGTTGGACCCGGCGAATCGTTTGCATCCATCCTTGTTTTCTATCGGAGTTCCATGAGCTCTCCTTATCAATACCTTTAGTCTGTTTCGGTAGTTGGGTTGTATGGATTTCTTATTCATGTGCGGAGTAATGCTTTGAGTGCGGGATGGAGTAGCTACCATACCACTACTCTTATCATTCGCTCTTGTACATTGAATTGGTGAACTAATGTGATTTCACTCATTCCACGGAAGTTAGAAGTGGCCTTTATCCCTTGATACTTTTACTTCTGTCCTTGTTTTCTGGAGTGCTCTCTCGAAGGAAGTAATCAATAATCTCTTGTTGGTGATCTCGTCCTTTCTACACGGAGCAAAATCTTCAATTATCTGGTGGAAACAAACGCAAACTCCTTTTGATCCTCGTCTTTCTACCGGCGCTCTACATCCCCAATCAAGATGAAAGGAAACTATATCTCTCTTTGTTTCATCAATTCTTTTTCTGTGGTAAAGCCAGTTATGGTTGATGCCCTCAGCCGCAAATCTTTTGCGTTAGCCTCAAGGCTAAAGAAAGCAATAAGTATCTCTACAATAAACTCCAGATCCTCCATATTCTTTGCTTCTCGGGATTCCACCATGATCTAGTTTCACATCCGTCTCTGGAAGTTATATCTGCGCTTCTCAATTGCGTGATCCTTGGTTCTTACCGGCGCAAGAAGAATCTAATCCGACGATGTCTAACTAGATCTTTCTGATGATATCAAGGGACTCTATTGTTTGAAGGCAATATTGTTTACGTACTTCATTTCTCAATCCGAGAGGAGATACGATGCTATTGTCATAGTGGTTCAAAACCTCTCCAACCTAGTCTTCCGGCGACATAAAGATCCACCCTCTCTCGTATCGGTAAATCGTTAATCTTAACGGTGTGCCTTTCTATATCCAGGATACATCATCTTGTCCTTTCTTTCAAAAGTGGTTCTATTCTTTTATCTTGTTTCTTTGGAAAACCGGAGCTATGTCCATCCTATCCTTCTTGTATCTCAACAATCCTTCTTTCTCTTCTAACCCTTTGTGTCTCAAGCAAACGCAAGACTCGCAACAAGTCTAGGAAGTTTGCAAGGTGTAGTGGTCGCACCATTCCGTTGTTCATCAACTTGTGAACGTGAGGGTCACCTTCGTTCGAACACCCGCCTCTCCTTGTGTTGTTTCCTTCTTCCTAGGAATCTCGGGGCGAGATTCTTGTTTAGTGGGGGAGAGTTGTAGCATCCCAATTGTCTAACAATTGCAATGCTACTAGCCTAGTCTATATAATGGCTACTTCAAATATATAATTGTTGCATCATCATTATATCATGCTCATGTCATCATGCCTCCTTGCATTTGGGCATCATATAAAACCCTTTTTGTTTTGGTTCTTATCTCATATGCATTATTAATTGTATTTGCCTCTTGATATTGTATTTGGTTCTTGATATATTGTTTAAATGCCCAAGTTGAGTTGGGGGCATATATTTTATGAACTCCACCACCTTTCTTTCACCACCTTATAATTCCACCATCCAACTAAATATGAGCTTGGCACTTATTGGTTTTACCTCTAGCTCATGTGGGTTGGGATGGATCCAAGTCTTTTCCACATGCTTTCATCTTAGCATCATGTTGTTTTCACAACATTGATATATGAGAGCCACATGGCCACCTTTGCATGCCTTGTGAGTGGAACCTTTTTCCTAGCTTCCATATGGGTTGTTTTGGGGCTATTATCATGTTGGAATATTTTTGGGACTATTAAACATCTAGTGGAATAAACACACTAGGAAGGCCCAATTATAATCAAATGTGATCATCTCCATCTACTCCATCTGGAACTTTCCTTTAAATTCTTTTGCTTGGACCTTACTCCAATTTTTGTGAATGCATGATAATAATGCCATGTAAAAATGTTGTTTTCACAATAATCAACATGGCCATAAATGTTTTGCATGGGCCATGCAAGCCCCACCTTTTGCTTGTTCTTTGGATCTTATTTGAATTTTGAGTGAATTTAAACCACATCTCTCTCTCCTCTTAGCTTGATCTTGTTTGTGCTTGCTTAAGACCATCATCACCACACCCCTCTCTTGTGTTGCTTGATCTAGTTGGAGCATGCAAACTCCTATAAACCCCAAGCCACCACCCCATCACCCTAATCCCCTAGCTACCCCTAGCCCCAACCAAACCCTAGCTACCCCGAGCCATACCCCCTATCTACCCGAGCCTAGCTCCCAACCCTAGCCCGAGCTCCCTACCTCCCTCCCTCTCCTTTCTCTCTGCCCTAGGGCCCCAGCCCGAACCACCCCGACCCTGGCCTGCCCTACCCCACCTGGAAGCCTCACCTGCCCCTCCCCTACCTGCCCAGACCGAGCACGTGAGAGAGAAGAGGAGGAAAAAGGTGGCCGAGCCACCTTTTCCATCTAGCCCTCCCCCACGGCGTCTCCCTTTCCCTCTCTGCCTTATATCCTCCACCTCGCCTCTCTGGCCTCTCCCAGATCCCCCCAGGCACCTGCCGCTCCTCCCCTTCCTCTTCGCCAGCAGCTACCCCCGATGCCAGCCACCGTCGGCCTCCGCCACGTCCCGTTGATCCAGGCGTGCAGAGAGACCGTGGAGTGGCCTGGGAGTTCGAGGAGGGTCCCCTGATACGCCCTGTACATGTCGTTTACGAAGAGGAGCACCGGAGCCGCCAGTACCGATGCGCCTCCCCAAAACCCTAACCCGAGCCGTCCGTCTGCGTCCTCGTCGTTCCACGGCTCGCCGACCCGATCCATCGCCACCGACGCCCTCTCGGTGAGCTCCCCAACCCCCAGACATCGTCGCTGTCGCCATCTTTCCCTAGCCTCGCCGGAAATTTTGTCGAGCACCCTCTGCGCGCCGCTGCACGTGTCTGTCCGCTCGCTCCCGGCCGCATCGCAGCCCTATCTAGGCCCCGCCCGCTCTCCTGTCACCTAGCCCACCTAGCCGCACTGGTTCGCCACCCCAGTGCGCGCCCGCAGGTCCCCGGTTCGAGCCCCGCGCGCTGCGCTCCGCGCGCTCGGCACCGACCTGTCCGCAGACGCGAGGAAGAACAACAGTACGGCCGTGGACTTTTGCGCATACCCCCCCACCTTTTTGTCTCGCAACCCGCGCTCCCTCTAGGCCCACTAGTCGGTGTCTGTTGCCTTTTTGCAAAAAGGCACCTGCGCTCTGTTTTCAGCAACCCGCGGTCCCTGGCTCGGCCGCGTGGCCCCAGTCCGCCCAGTCAGCCTGGCCCCACCTGTAAGCGCCTGTGGCTAAGTTAGGCTGGGTATAAAAAGTTTCTGTCTGTTTCTGTTAAATTCAAATCTTTTCCAAATTATTTCAAATTCAAAATTTAATTCTGTTTTTAAATAACTTTTAAAATATTAATCCAATTGATACAAATAATATATGTTTTCAAATCAGAAAAATGTGAGGAATTCAAATATGACCTTCAAAATATATTTTGAACATTTAAAATTCCAAGTTTATTTAAATTACAATTAAATGCCCTTTTACCTTAGTAAATTAATAACTTTTGTTTTATAACTCCAAATTCAACAAATGATATGTCTAAAATGATTAGCTCGACGAGACCTTTCTGTTTATGCTTTCCATGGTTTGAATTGAGGCATGCATCATATAAATATAAAGTATAAAGCAACTAATATGAGAATAAATTGGGGCCAAAACTAAATAAAATGCTTTATTATTGTTTCCACACCTCACCCATGCCATGCTACCTTAATGCCATGCAAATTGTGCATCATTCATCATGGCATGATTTTTTGCTTGATGCATTTTATTCATATGCTTGCGCACTTTATTTATGTTGGCCCTTGTTTGTTTGGTTCTTCTTCGAATAGACGCTGAGCAGGGGATATATCAAGAGAACCAGGAGCACTACCCAGATCCATTCCTTGCTTCAACTGAGCTGCCAGGCAAGCACTACCACATGCTTGCATACATACAGTACCTAATGGCTCTTTCTTATTCTTGCATCATTGAGTCGCGATTGCATTAAATTGAATCCCAAGTATTGCATAGCCTTTACATTTAAACCCCACCGAAGCTTGTTCCTCCATCCCATGAGCCATTACTACGGGAGTTGTTTGAGCCATGCGAGTCGTAGAACAGCATGTGTAGGGTATGTGAGTGTCTGATGGATAACGAGGTACCTAAACAACTTAACCTGAGTAGTAATGGGATAACTAATGAAAGTGGCATCGGTGAGCCATATTCGCTATTTGGTTTTTCAGGCTCACTTGTGTCCCGTAGGACCCCGAGTACTTGATTCCTGTTCCTTGATTATTCACGCTATCCACATCCGGGAGGCTTATGAACCCCCCTGAGCCAGAGCTTGATTCATTCTTATTTCTTGGGGCCACAAACTAGTTTGAGGTTTTATTTACTATCCTGTACTTATGCCATGCTTTACTGCTTTATTTAAGATTGTGCGAGGAGCACACTGTACTGTTTAGGGCCGGGACACGATTTCGCGGTATCGACAAGCCCAGTCACACTTTCGGGTTCCCAGTCGTTTACAGCCGTCCACCCAAACCTTGAGTCCGTCTCGTAGCCGGCCAGCTTCGTCGCGGGTAGCTTAATGGGGTGCCCCCTGAAATATTTCTGAATCCTGTGATCGCTTTGTCGTGACTGCCTCGTTGGGTTTTGATTTGGTTTTTCCGAGGCATATCGAGTGTGTGTTGCTATTTGTGCACCCCTGCAGGGTAAAACTTTCTGAAAGCCGTGTCCGCGGTTATGGACGACTTGGAGCACAGTTTCTCGATCATAGACAAGCATAACTAAAGTACCGCTTTTAATTTGACTAGACTAGGTACCTGACTAGTAAATAGTGCAACACTCACGGAATGGATAATAAAATTGCCAACGGATGGGGGTTGTTCGTCCGCTTCCTCGTCGGTAAGCGAGGAGGAGGATGGATCTGTTAAGATTACAGTTATCACTGTTATAACTGTTGTTATTAATTCACGGACATCCGTCTATCTCTGGTTAGGCGGATGGTTAGCGAGTATCTATAGAATTGCTAGGGTTTATCTTCTGCTGCAATTGCGTCACCCCAGGCTGTGTTCCCTTTAGAGGCATAAAGACTTGCTGAGTACCCCTAGGGTCTCACACGATAAATTATTTGGTTCAGATGAACAGGTACACTCGCAAGATGGATACTGGGTGGAAGAGACGGACGATGTGGGCAACGATCATTCGGTGTAGAGATTCCGGGAACGGGGATCCGTGAGATCTGTGGGCGGGTTCTGCTTATTTATGGGGCATCTTATGCCGATTTGCTTCTTATCCGTACTCGGATTTTGTCTTCCGCTTCTGCTTGATACTCTGTTGATTGATGTATGAGGAGATATACTAAACTATTATATCTATCTAGGATATTTGGATCTTGCCGTATGGCGTTGCAATATTTCCTTTCTTTTTAGATGGGATGACTCTGATGTACTGTTGTATGGTGGCTTGCATACATACTCATTTGTGTATGTAGTTGATCCCTTCGCCTGCCGATTACGCCGCCCGTTCTTGTCCCGATGTGTGGAAATGGTTGGGACGGCCGAAAGGTCTACCTGTGAGTGGCATTTGGGCCTCACCGTACTATTTCAACCATTTCTGCTCATCCAGGCTTGTAACTAGGAGCGTAATTCACCGAGGTAGTTACAGCAGACATGCGATGACACCGGTGGATCCATGTGTGGTCTATGAGAGGAACACACATCCAATGACACTGGTGGATCCTTACGTGGTTTTTGAGAAAAACACACATGCAATGACACTGGTGATATTTGGTCTGTGAAAAGAACACACATGCAATGACACTATTGGATCCATATGTGGTCTGTGAGAAGGACACACATGCAATGACACTGGTGGGTCCATGTGTGGTTCATGGGAAGAACACACATGCAATGACACTGGTGATATGTGGTCCATTAGAAAAACATACATGCAATGACTCTAACTGTGGTTAATGAAAAGAGCAGACATGCAATGAAACTAGTGGATCCATGTGTGGTTAATGAGAAGAACACACATGCAATGACACTGGGTGTGATTCATGATATGGTTTGTGAGAAGAACACACATGCAATGACTCTAGCTATGGTTCATGAGAAGAACACGCATGCAATTACACTGGTGTATCCTTATGTGGTTTGTGAGAAGAACACACATGCAAGGACTCTAGCTGTGGTTCATGGAAAGAACACACATTCAATGATTCTAGCTGTGGCTCATGAGAAGAACACACATCCAATGACACTGGTGGATCCATGTGTGGTCTATGAGAGGATCACACATGCAATGACTCTAACTGTGGTTCATGAAAAGAGCAGACATGCAATGACACCGGTGGATCCATGTGTGGTCTGTGGCAGGAACACACATCCAATGACACTGTTGGATCCATATGTAGTTTGTGAGAAGAACACACATGCAATGACACTGGTGGATCCATGTGTGGTCTGTGGGAAGAACACACATGCAATGGTTCTAGATGTGGTTCATGAAAAGAGAAGACATGCAATGACACCATCGGATCCATGTGTGGTCTATGAGAGGAACACACATCCAATGACACCAGTGGATCCATATGTGGTTTGTGAGAAGAACACACATGCAATGACACTGGTGATATGTGGTCTGTGAAAAGAACACACATGCAATGACACTGGTGGTTCCATATGTGGTTTGTGAGAAGGACACACATGCAATGACACTGGTGGATCCATGTGTGGTCTGTGGGAAGAACACACATGCAATGACACTAGTGATATGTCGTTTGTGAAAAGAACAGACAAGCAATGACTCTAACTGTGGTTAATGAAAAGAGCACCCATGCAATGACACTGGTGGATCCATGCGTGGTTAATGAGAAGAACACACATGCAATGACACTAGGTGTGGTTCATGATGTGGTTTGTGAGATGAACACACATGCAATGACTCTAGCTGTGGTTCATGAGAAGAACACACATGCAATGACTCTAGATGTGCTTCATGAAAAGAACAGACATGCGATGACACCGGTGAATGCATGTGTGGTCTATCAGAGGAACACACATCCAATGACGCCGGTGGATCCTTACGTGGTTTGTGAGAAGAGCACATTTGCAATGACACTGGTGATATGTGGTCTGTGAAAAGAACACACATGCAATGACACTGTTGGATCCATATGTGGTCTGTGAGAAGGACACACATGCAATGACACTGGTGGATCCATGTGTGGTCTGTGCGAAGAACACACATGCAATGACACTGGTGATATGTGGTTTGTGAAAAGAACAGACATGCAATGACTCTAACTGTGGTTAATGAAAAAGGCAGACGTGCAATGACACTGGTGGATCCATGCGTGGTGAATGAGAAGAACACACATGCAATGACACTGGGTGTGATTCATGATATGGTTTATGAGAAGAAGACACATGCAATGACTCTAGCTGTGGTTCATGAGAAGAACACACATGCAATGACTCTAGATGTGGTTCACGAAAAGAGCAGACATGCGATGACACCGGTGGATCCATGTGTGGTCTATGAGAGGAACACACATCCAATGACACCGGTGGATCCTTATGTGGTTTGTGAGAAGAACACACATGTAATGACATTGGTGATATGTGGTCTGTGAAAAGAACACACATGCAATGACACTGCGGGATCCATATGTGGTTTGTGAGAAGGACGCACATGAAATGACACTGGTGGATCCATATGTGGTCCATGGGAAGAACACACATGCAATGACACTAGTGATATGTGGTTCATGAGAAGAACAGACATGCAATGACTCTAACTGTGGTTAATGAAAAGAGCAGACATGCAATGACACTGGTGGATCCTTATGTGGTTTGTGAGAAGAACATACATGCAAGGACTCTAGCTGTGGTTCATGGAAAGAACACACATCCAATGACTCTAGCTGTGGTTCATGAGAAGAACACACATCCAATGACACTGGTGGATCCATGTGTGGTCTGTGAGAGGATCACACATGCAATGAATATAACTGTGGTTCATGAAAAGAGCAGACATCCAATGACACCGGTGGATCCATGTGTGGTCTGTGGAAGGAACACACATCCAATGACACTGCTGGATCCATGTGTGGTTTGTGAGAAGAACACACATGCAATGACACTGGTGGATCCATGTGTGGTCTGTGGGAAGAACACATATGCAATGACTCTAGATGTGGTTCATGGAAAAAACACACATCTAATGACTCTAGCTGTGGTTCATGAGAAGAACACACATCCAAAGACACTGGTGGATCCATGCGTGGTTTGTGAGAGGATCACACATGCAATGACACCAGTGGATCCATGTTTGGTCTATGAGAGGAACACACATCCAATGACACCAGTGGATCCTTATGTGGTTTGTGAGAAGAACACACATGCAATGACACTGGTGATATGTGGTCTGTGAAAAGAACACACATGCAATGACACTGGTGGATCCATATGTGGTTTGTGAGAAGGACACACATGCAATGACACTAGTGGATCCATGTGTGGTCCGTGGGAAGAACACACATGCAATAACACTGGTGATATGTGGTTTGTGAAAAGAATAGACATGCAATGACTATAACTATGGTTCATGAAAAGAGCAGACATGCAATGACACTGGTGGATCCATGTGTGGTTAATGAGAAGAACACACATGCAATGACACTAGGTGTGATTCATGATTTGGTTTGTGAGAAGAACACACATGCAATGACTCTAGCTGCGATTCATGAGAAGAACACGCATGCAATGACACTGGAGTATCCTTATGTGGTTTGTGGGAAGAACACACATGCAAGGACTCTATCTGTGGTTCATGGAAAGAAAATACATCCAATGACTCTAGCTGTGGTTCATGAGAAGAACAGACATCCAATAACACTGGTGGATCCATGTGTGGTTTGTGAAAAGAAGAGACATGCAATGACTCTAACTATGGTTCATGAAAAGAGCAGACATGCAATGACACCGGTGGATCCATGTGTGGTCTGTGGGAGGAACACACATCCAATGACACTGCTGGATCCATATGTGGTTTGTGAGAAGAACACACATGCAATGACACTGGTGGATCCATGGGTGGTCTGTGGGAAGAACACACATGCAATGACTCTAGATGTGGTTCATGAAAAGAGGAGACGTGCAATGACACCGGTGGATCCATGTGTGGTCTATGAGAGGAACACACATCCAATGACACCGGTGGATCCTTATGTGGTTTGTGAGAAGAACACACATGCAATGACACTGGTGATATGTGGTTTGTGAAAAGAACACACATGCAATGACACTGTTGGATCCATATGTGGTCTATGAGAAGGACACACATGCAATGACACTAGTGGTCCATGTGTGGTTCATGGGAAGAACACACATGCAATGACACTGGTGAGATGTGGTTCATCAGAAGAACAGACATGCAATGACTCTAACTTTGGTTAATGAAAAGAGTAGACATGCAATGACACTGGTGGATCCATGTGTGGTTAATGAGAAAAACACACATGCAATGACACTGGGTGTGATTCATGACATGGTTTGTGAGAAGAACACACATGCAATAACTCTAGTTGTGGTTCATGAGAAGAACGCACATGCGATGACTCTAGATGTGGTTCATGAAAAGAGCAGACATGCGATGACACCAGTGGATCCATGTGTGGTCTATGAGAGGAACACACATCCAATGACACTGGTGGATCCTTACGTGGTTTGTGAGAAGAACACACATGCAATGACACTGGTGATATGTGGTTTGTGAAAAGAACAGACATGCAATGACTCTAACTGTGGTTAATGAAAAAAGAAGACGTGCAATGACACTGGTGGATCCATGCGTGGTTAATGAGAAGAACACACATGCAATGACACTGGGTGTGATTCATGATAGGGTTTATGAGAAGAAGACACATGCAATGACTCTATCTGTGGTTCATAAGAAGAACACACATGCAATGACTCTAGATGTGGTTCACGAAAAGAGCAGACATGCGATGACACCGGTGGATCCATGTGTGGTCTATGAGAGGAACACACATCCAATGACACCGGTGGATCCTTATGTGGTTTGTGAGAAGAACACACATGTAATGACACTGGTGATATGTGGTCTGTGAAAAGAACACACATGCAATGACACTGTTGGTTCCATATGTGTTTTGTGAGAAGGACACACATGCAATGACACTGGTGGGTACATGTGTGGTTCATGGGAAGAACACACATGCAATGACACTGGTGATATGTGGTTCATGAGAAGAACATACATACAATGACTCTAACTGTGGTTAATGAAAAGAGAAGACATGCAATGGCACTAGTGGATCCATGTGTGGTTAATGAGAGGAACACACATGCAATGACACTGGGTGTGATTCATGATATGGGTTGTGAGAATAACACACATGCAATGACTCTAGCTATCGTTCATGAGAAGAACACGCATGCAATTACACTGGTGTATCCTTATGTGGTTTGTGAGAAGAACACACATGCAAGGACTCTAGCTGTGGTTCATGGAAAGAACACACATTCAATGATTCTAGCTGTGGCTCATGAGAATAACACACATCCAATGACACTGGTGATATGTGGTTTGTGAAAAGAATAGACATGCAATGACACTGGTGGATCCATGTGTGGTTAATGAGAAGAACACACATGCAATGACACTGGGTGTGATTCATGATTTGGTTTGTGAGAAGAACACACATGCAATGACTCTAGCTGTGATTCATGAGAAGAACACGCATGCAATGACACTGGAGTATCCTTATGTGGTTTGTGAGAAGAACACACATGCAAGGACTCTATCTGTGGTTCATGGAAAGAAAATACATCCAATGACTCTAGCTGTGGTTCATGAGAAGAACAGACATCCAATAACACTGGTGGATCCATGTGTGGTTTGTGAAAAGAAGAGACATGCAATGACTCTAACTATGGTTCATGAAAAGAGCAGACATGCAATGACACCGGTGGATCCATGTGTGGTCTGTGGGAGGAACACACATCCAATGACACTGCTGGATCCATACGTGGTTTGTGAGAAGAACACACATGCAATGACACTGGTGGATCCATGGGTGGTCTGTGGGAAGAACACACATGCAATGACTCTAGATGTGGTTCATGAAAAGAGGAGACGTGCAATGACACCGGTGGATCCATGTGTGGTCTATGAGAGGAACACACATCCAATGACACCGGTGGATCCTTATGTGGTTTGTGAGAAGAACACACATGCAATGACACTGGTGATATGTGGTTTGTGAAAAGAACACACATGCAATGACACTGTTGGATCCATATGTGGTCTATGAGAAGGACACACATGCAATGACACTGGTGGTCCATGTGTGGTTCATGGGAAGAACACACATGCAATGACACTGGTGAGATGTGGTTCATCAGAAGAACAGACATGCAATGACTCTAACTTTGGTTAATGAAAAGAGTAGACATGCAATGACACTGGTGGATCCATGTGTGGTTAATGAGAAAAACACACATGCAATGACACTGGGTGTGATTCATGACATGGTTTGTGAGAAGAACACACATGCAATGACTCTAGTTGTGGTTCATGAGAAGAACGCACATGCGATGACTCTAGATGTGGTTCATGAAAAGAGCAAACATGCGATGACACCAGTGGATCCATGTGTGGTCTATGAGAGGAACACACATCCAATGACACTGGTGGATCCTTACGTGGTTTGTGAGAAGAACACACATGCAATGACACTGGTGATATGTGGTTTGTGAAAAGAACAGACATGCAATGACTCTAACTGTGGTTAATGAAAAAAGAAGACGTGCAATGACACTGGTGGATCCATGCGTGGTTAATGAGAAGAACACACATGCAATGATACTGGGTGTGATTCATGATATGGTTTATGAGAAGAAGACACATGCAATGACTCTAGCTGTGGTTCATAAGAAGAACACACATGCAATGACTCTAGATGTGGTTCACGAAAAGAGCAGACATGCGATGACACCGGTGGATCCATGTGTGGTCTATGAGAGGAACACACATCCAATGACACCGGTGGATCCTTATGTGGTTTGTGAGAAGAACACACATGTAATGACACTGGTGATATGTGGTCTGTGAAAAGAACACACATGCAATGACACTGTTGGTTCCATATGTATTTTTTGTGAGAAGGACACACATGCAATGACACTGGTGGGTCCATGTGTGGTTCATGGGAGGAACACACATGCAATGACACTGGTGATATGTGGTTCATGAGAAGAACATACATACAATGACTCTAACTGTGGTTAATGAAAAGAGAATACATGCAATGGCACTAGTGGATCCATGTGTGGTTAATGAGAGGAACACACATGCAATGACACTGGGTGTGATTCATGATATCGGTTGTGAGAATAACACACATGCAATGACTCTAGCTATCGTTCATGAGAAGAACACGCATGCAATTACACTGGTGTATCATTATGTGGTTTGTGAGAAGAACACACATGCAAGGACTCTAGCTGTGGTTCATGGAAAGAACACACATTCAATGATTCTAGATGTGGCTCATGAGAATAACACACATCCAATGACACTGGTGGATCCATGTGTGGTCTATGAGAGGATCACACATGCAATGACTCTAACTGTGGTTCATGAAAAGAGCAGAAATGCAATGACACCGGTGGATCCATGTGTGGTCTGTGGGAGGAACACACATCCAATGACACTATTGGATCCATATGTGGTTTGTGAGAAGAACACACATGCAATGACACTAGTGATATGTGGTCTGTGAAACGAACACACATGCAATGACAATGTTGGATCCATATGTGGTTTGTGAGAAGGACACACATGCAATGACACTGGTGGAACCATGTGTGGTATGTGGGAAGAACACACATGCAATGACACTGGTGATATGTGGTTTGTGAAAAGAACAGACATGCAATGACTCTAACAGTGGTTAATGAAAAGAGCACACATGCAATGACACTGGTGGATCCATGCATGGTTAATGAGAAGACCACACATGCAATGACACTGGGTGTGGTTCATGATGTGGTTTGTGAGAAGAACACACATGCAATGACTCTAGCTATGGTTCATGAGAAGAACACGCATGCAATTACACTGGTGTATCCTTATGTGGTTTGTGAGAAGAACACACATGTAAGGACTCTAGCTGTGGTTCATGGAACGAACACACATTCAATGACTCTAGCTGTGGTTCATGAGAAGAACACACATCCAATGACACTGGTGGATCCATGTGTGGTCTATGAGAGTATCACACATGCAATGACTCTAACTGTGGTTCATGAAAAGAGCAGACATGCGATGACACCGGTGGATCCTTGTGTGGTCTGTGGGAGGAACAAACATCCAATGACACTGTTGGATCCATATGTGGTTTGTGAGAAGAACACACATGCAATGACACTAGTGATATGTGGTCTGTGAAAAGAACACACATGCAATGACACAGTTGGATCCATATGTGGTTTGTGAGAAGGACACACATGCAATGACACTGGTGGAACCATGTGTGGTATGTGGGAAGAACACACATGCAATGAAACTGGTGATATGTGGTTTGTGAAAAGAACAAACATGCAATGACTCTAACAGTGGTTAATGAAAAGAGCACACATGCAATGACACTGCTGGATCCATGCGTGGTTAATGAGAAGACCACACATGCAATGACACTAGGTGTGGTTCATGATGTGGTTTTTGAGGAGAACACACATGCAGTGACTCTAGCTGTGGTTCATGAGAAGAACCCACATGCAATGACTCTAGATGTGGTTCATGAAAGAACAGACATGCGGTGACACCGGTGGATACATGTGTGGTCTATGAGAGGAACACACATCCAATGACGCCGGTGGATCCTTACGTTGTTTGTGAGAAGAACACACATGCAATGACACTGGTGATATGTGGTCTGTGAAAAGAACACACATGCAATGACACTGTTGGATCCATATGTGGTCTGTGAGAAGGACACACATGCAATGACACTAGTGGATCCATGTGTTGTTCATGGGAAGAATACACATGCAATGACACTGGTGATATGTGGTTCATGAGAACAATAGACATGCAATGAATCTAAGTGTGGTTAATGAAAAGAGCATACATACAATGACACTGGTGGATCCATGTGTGGTTAATGAGAAGAACACACATGCAATGACACTGGGTGTGATTCATGATATGGTTAGTGAGAAGAACACACATGCAATGACTCTAGTTGTGGTTCATGAGAAGAACACATATCCAATGACTCTAGATGTGGTTCATGAAAAGAGCAGACATGCGATGACACTGGTGGATCCATGTGTGGTCTATGATAGGAACACACATCCAATGACACCAGTGGATACTTATGTGGTTTGTGAGAAAAACACACATGCAATGACACTGGTGATATGTGGTCTGTGAAAAGAACACACATGCAATGACACTGTTGGATCCATATCTGGTTTGTGAGAAGGGCACACATGCAATGACACTGGTGGATCCATGTGTGGTCTGTGGGAAGAACACACATGCAATGACACTAGTGATATGTGGTTTGTGAAAAGAACAGACATGCAATGACTCTAACTGTGGTTAATGAAAATAGCAGACATGCGATGACACTTGTGGATCCATGTGTGGTTAATGAGAAGAACACACATGGAATGACACTGGGTGTGATTCATGATATGGTTTGTGATAAGAACACACATGCAATGACTCTAGCTGTGGTTCATGAGAAGAACACACATGCAATGACACTGGTGTATCCTTATGTGGTTTATGAGAAGAACTCACATGGAAGGACTCTAGTTGTGGTTCATGGAAAGAACACACATCCAATGACTCTAGCTATGGTTCATGAGAAGAACACATATCCAATGACACTGGTGGATCCATGTGTGGTCTGTGAGAGGATCACACATGCAATGACTCTAACTGTGGTTCATGAAAAGAGCAGACATGCAATGACAACGGCGGATCCATGTGTGGTCTATGGGAGGAACACACATCCAATGACACTGCTGGATCCATATGTGGTTTGTGAGAAGAACACACATGCAATGACACTGGTGGATCCATGTGTGGTCTGTGGGAAGAACACACATGCAATGACTCTAGATGTGGTTCATGAAAAGAGCAGACGAGCAATGACACCGGTGGATCCATGTGCGGTCTATGAGAGGAACACACATCCAATGACACCGGTGGATCCTTATGTGGTTTGTGAGAAGAACACACATGCAATGACAATGTTGATATGTGGTATGTGAAAAGAACACACATGCAATGACACTGTTGATATGTGGTTTGTGAAAAGAACAGACATGCAATGACTCGAACTGTGGTTAATGAAAAAAGCAGACATGCAATGACACCGGTGGATCCATGTGTGGTCTGTGGGAGGAACACACATCCAATGACACTGTTGGATCCATATGTGGTTTGTGAGAAGAACACACATGCAATGACACTAGTGATATGTGGTCTGTGAAAAGAACACACATGCAATGACACTGTTGGATCCATATGTGGTTTGTGAGAAGGACACACATTCAATGACACTGGTGGAACCATGTGTGGTATGTGGGAAGAACACACATGCAATGACACTGGTGATATGTGGTCTGTGAAAAGAAAGACAAGCAATGACTCTAACAGTGGTTAATGAAAAGAGCACACATGCAATGACACTGGTGGATCCATGCGTGGTTAATGAGAAGACCACACATGCAATGACACTGGGTGTGGTTCATGATGTGGTTTGTGAGGAGAACACACATGCAGTGACTCTAGCTGTGGTTCATGAGAACAACCCACATGCAATGACTCTAGATGTGGTTCATGAAAGAACAGACATGCGGTGACACCGGTGGATACATGTGTGGTCTATGAGAGGAACACACATCCAATGACGCCGGTGGATCCTTACGTTGTTTGTGAGAAGAACACACATGCAATGACACTGGTGATATGTGGTCTGTGAAAAGAACACACATGCAATGACACTGTTGGATCCATATGTGGTCTGTGAGAAGGACACACATGCAATGACACTGGTGGATCCATGTGTTGTTCATGGGAAGAATACACATGCAATGACACTGGTGATATGTGGTTCATGAGAACAATAGACATGCAATGAATCTAAGTGTGGTTAATGAAAAGAGCAAACATACAATGACACTGGTGGATCCATGTGTGGTTAATGAGAATAACACACATACAATGACACTGGGTGTGATTCATGATATGGTTAGTGAGAAGAACACACATGCAATGACTCTAGTTGTGGTTCATGAGAAGAACACATATCCAATGACTCTAGATGTGGTTCATGAAAAGAGCAGACATGCGATGACACCGGTGGATCCATGTGTGGTCTATGATAGGAACACACATCCAATGACACCAGTGGATCCTTATGTGGTTTGTGAGAAAAACACACATGCAATGACACTGGTGATATGTGGTCTGTGGAAAGAACACACATGCTATGACACTGTTGGATCCATATCTGGTTTGTGAGAAGGGCACACATGCAATGACACTGGTGGATCCATGTGTGGTCTGTGGGAAGAACACACATGCAATGACACTAGTGATATGTGGTTTGTGAAAAGAACAGACATGCAATGACTCTAACTGTGGTTAATGAAAAGAGCAGACATGCGATGACACTTGTGGATCCATGTGTGGTTAATGAGAAGAACACACATGCAATGACACTGGGTGTGATTCATGATATGGTTTGTGATAAGAACACACATGCAATGACTCTAGCTGTGGTTCATGAGAAGAACACACATGCAATGACACTGGTGTATCCTTATGTGGTTTATGATAAGAACTCACATGCAAGGACTCTAGTTGTGGTTCATGGAAAGAACACACATCCAATGACTCTAGCTATGGTTCATGAGAAGAACACATATCCAATGACACTGGTGGATCCATGTGTGGTCTGTGAGAGGATCACACATGCAATGACTCTAACTGTGGTTCATGAAAAGAGCAGACATGCAATGACAACGGCGGATCCATGTGTGGTCTATGGGAGGAACACACATCCAATGACACTGCTAGATCCATGTGTGGTTTGTGAGAAGAACACACATGCAATGACACCGGTGGATCCATGTGTGGTCTGTGGAAAGAACACACATGCAATGACTCTAGATGTGGTTCATGAAAAGAGTAGACGAGCAATGACACCGGTGGATCCATGTGCGGTCTATGAGAGGAACACACATCCAATGACACCGGTGGATCCTTATGTGGTTTGTGAGAAGAACACACATGCAATGACACTGTTGATATGTGGTATTTGAAAAGAACACACATGCAATGACACTGTTGATATGTGGTTTGTGAAAAGAACAGACATGCAATGACTCTAACTGTGGTTAATGAAAAGAGCAGACATGCAATGACACCGGTGGATCCATGTGTGGTCTGTGGGAGGAACACACATCCAATGACACTGGGTGTGGTGCATGATATGGTTTGTGAGAAGAAAACACATGCAATGACTCTAACTGTGGTTCATGAGAAAAACACACATGCAATGACTCTAGCTGTGGTTCATGAAAAGAGCAGACATGCGATCACACCGGTGGATCCATGTGTGGTCTATGAGAGGAACACACATCCAGTGACACTGGTGGATCCTTACGTGGTTTGTGAGAAGAACACACATGCAATGACACTGGTGATATGTCTTCTGCGGAAAGAACACACATGCAATGGCACTCTTGGATCCATATGTGGTCTATGAGAAGGACACAGATGCAATGACACTGGTGGATCCATGTGTGGTCTGTGGGAAGAACACACATGCAATGACACTGGTGATATGTGGTTTGTGAAAAGAACAGACATGCAATGACTCTAACTGTGGTTAATGAAAAAAGCAGACGTGCAATGACACTAGTGGATCCATGCGTGGTTAATGAGAAGAACACACATGCAATGAGACTGGTGTGATTCATGATATGGTTTATGAGAAGAAGACACATGCAATTACTCTAGCTTTGGTTCATGAGAAGAACACACATGCAATGACTCTAGATGTGGTTCACGAAAAGAGCAGACATGCGATGACACCGGTGGTTCCATGTGTGGTCTATGAGAGGAACACACATCCAATGACACTGGTGGATCCTTACGTGGTTTGTGAGAAGAACACACATGCAATGACACTAGTGATATGTGGTCTGTGAAAAGAACACACATGCAATGACACCGCGGGATCCATATGTGGTTTGTGAGAAGGACGCACATGCAATGACACTGGTGGATCCATGTGTGGTCAATGGGAAGAACACACATGCAATGACACTAGTGATATGTGGTTCATGAGAAGAACATACATGCAATGACTCTAACTGTGGTTAATGAAAAGAGCAGACATGCAATGACACTGGTGGATCCATGTGTGGTTAATGAGAAGAACACACATGCAATGACACTGGGTATGATTCATGATATGGTTTGTGAGAAGAACTACATGCAATGACACTGGTGTATCCTTATGTGGTTTGTGAGAAGAACATACATGCAAGGACTCTAGTTGTGGTTCATGGAAAGAACACACATCCAATCACTCTAGCTGTGGTTCATGAGAAGAACACACATCCAATGACACTGGTGGATCCATGTGTGGTCTGTGAGAGGATCACACATGCAATGACTCTAACTGTGGTTCATGAAAAGAGCAGACATCCAATGACACCGGTGGATCCATGTGTGGTCTGTGGGATGAACACACATCCAATGACACTGCTGGATCCATGTGTGGTTTGTGAGAAGAACACACATGCAATGACACTGTGGATCCATGTGTGGTCTGTGGGAAGAACACATATGCAATGACTCTAGATGTGGTTCATGATATGGTTTGTGAGAAGAACACACATGCAATGACTCTAGCTGTGGTTCATGAGAAGAACACACATGCAATGGCTCTTGCTGTGGTTCATGAAATGAGCAGACATGCAATGACACCGGTGGATCCATGTGTGGTCTATGAGAGGAACACACATCCAATGACATCGGTGGATCCTTATGTAGTCTGTGAGAAGAACACACATGCAATGACACTGGTGATATGTGGTCTGTGAAAAGAACACACATGCACTGACACTGGTGGATCCATATGTGGTTTGTGAGAAGAACACACATGCCATGGCTCTAGCTGTGGTTCATGAGAAGAACACGCATGCAATGACACTGGAGTATCCTTATGTGATTTGTGAGAAGAACACACATGCAAGGACTCTAGATGTGGTTCATGGAAAGAACACACATCCAATGACTAGCCGTGGTTCATGAGAAGAATAGACATCCAATGACACTGGTGGATCCATGTGTGGTTTGTGAAAAGAAGAGACATGCAATGACTCTAACTATGGTTCATGAAAAGAGCAGACATGCAATGACACCGGTGGATCCATGTGTGGTCTGTGGGAGGAACACACATGCAATGACTCTAGATGTGGTTCATGAAAAGAACAGACATGCGATGACACCGGTGGATCCATGTGTGGTCTATGAGATGAACACACATCCAATGACACCGGTGGATCCTTATGTGGTTTGTGAGAAGAACACACATGCAATGACTCTAGCTGTGGTTCATGAGAAGAACACACATCCAATGACACTGGTGGATCCATGCGTGGTTTGTGAGAGGATCACACATGCAATGACTCTAACTGTGGTTCATGAAAAGAGCAGACCTGCAATGACACCGGTGGATCCATGTGTGGTCTGTGGGAGGAACACACATCCAATGACACTGTTGGATCCATATGTGGTCTGTGAGAAGAACACACATGCAATGACACTAGTGATATGTGGTCTGTGAAAAGAACACACATGCAATGACACTGTTGGATCCATATGTGGTTTGTGAGAAGGACACACATGCAATGACACTGGTGGAACCATGTGTGGTCTGTGGGAAGAACACACATGCAATGACACTAGTGATATGTGGTTTGTGAAAAGAACAGACATGCAATGACTCTAAATGTGGTTAATGAAAAGAGCACCCATGCAATGACGCTGGTGGATCTATGTGTGGTTAATGAGAAGACCACACATGCAATGACACTGGGTGTGGTTCATGATGTGGTTTGTGAGAAGAACACACATGCAATGACTCTAGTTGTGGTTCATGAGAAGAACACACATGCAATGACTCTAGATGTGGTTCATGAAAGAACAGACATGCGATGACACCGGTGGATCCATGTGTGGTCTATGAGAGGAACACACATCCAATGACGCCGGTGGATCCTTACATTGTTTGTGAGAAGAGCACACATGCAATGACACTGGTGATATGTGGTCTATGAAAAGAACACACATGCAATGACACTGTTGGATCCATATGTGGTCTGTGAGAAGGACACACATGCAATGACACTGGTGGATCCATGTGTTGTTCATGGGAAGAACACACATGCAATGACACTGGTGATATGTGGTTCATGAGAAGAACGGACATGCAATGACTCTAAGTGTGGTTAATGAAAAGAGCAGACATGCAATGACATTGGTGGATCCATGTGTGCTTAATGAGAAGAACACACATGCAATAACATTGGGTGTGATTCATGATATGGTTAGTGAGAAGAACACACATGCAATGACTCTAGCTATGATCCATGAGAAGAACACGCATGCAATGACACTGGAGTATCCTTATGTGGTTTGTGAGAATAACACACATGCAAGGACTCTTGTTTTCTTTCATGGAAAGAACACACATCCAATGACTCTAGCTGTGGTTTATGAGAAGAACAGACATCCAATGACTCTAACTGTGGTTCATAAAA
Source organism: Avena sativa (assembly GCA_916181665.1). Taxonomy (NCBI): domain Eukaryota; kingdom Viridiplantae; phylum Streptophyta; class Magnoliopsida; order Poales; family Poaceae; genus Avena; species Avena sativa. Next base: position 581,385,037 of record OV702287.1, read on the forward strand.
AGAGCAGACATGCAATGACACCGATGGATCCATGTGTGGTTTGTGAAAAGAACAGACATGCAATGACTCTAACTGTGGTTCATAAAAAGAGCAGACATGCAATGACACCGATGGATCCATGTGTGGTCTGTGGGAGGAACACACATCCAATGACACTGCTGGATCCATATGTGGTTTGTGAGAAGAACACACATGCAATGACACTGGTGGATCCATGGGTGGTCTGTGGGAAGAACACACATGCAATGACTCTAGATGTGGTTCATGAAAAGAGTAGACGTGCAATGACACCGGTGGATCCATGTGTGGTCTATGAGAGGAACACACATCCAGTGACGCCAGTGGATCCTTACGTGGTTTGTGAGAAGATCACATTTGCAATGACACTGGTGATATGTGGTCTGTGAAAAGAACACACATGCAATGACACTGGTGGATTCATATGTGGTTTGTGAGAAGGACACACATGCAATGACATTGGTGGATCCATGTGTGGTCTGTGGGAAGAACACACATGCAATGACACTGGTGATATGTGGTTTGTGCAAAGAACAGACATGTAATGACTCTAACTGTGGTTAATGAAAAGAGCACACATGCAAGGACGCTGCTGGATCCATGTGTGGTTAATGAGAAGAACACACATGCAATGACACTGGGTGTGGTTCATGATGTGGTTTGTGAGAAGAACACACATGCAATGACTCTAGCTGTGGTTCATGAGAAGAACACACATGCAATGACTCTAGATGTGGTTCATGAAAAGAACAGACATGCGATGAGACCGGTGGATCCATGTGTGGTCTATGAGAGGAACACACATCCAATGACGCCGGTGGATCCTTACGTGGTTTGTGAGAAGAACACACATGCAATGACACTGGTGATATGTCGTCTGCGAAAAGAACACACATGCAATGACACTGTTGGATCCATATGTGGTATGTGAGAAGGACACACATGCAATGACACTGGTGGATCCATTTGTGGTTCATGGGAAGAACACCCATGCAATGACACTGGTGATATGTGGTTCATGAGAATAACAGACATGCAATGACTGTAACTATGGTTAATGAAAAGAGCAGACATGCAATGACATTGGTGGATCTATGTGTGGTTAATGACAAGAACACACATGCAATGAAACTGGATGTTATTCATGATACGGTTTGTGAGAAGAACACACATGCAATGACTCTAGCTGTGGTTCATGAGAAGAACACACATGCGATGACTATAGATGTGGTTCATGAAAAGAGCAGACATGCGATCACACCGGTGGATCCATGTGTGGTCTATGAGAGGAACACACATCTAATGACATTGGTGGATCCTTACGTGGTTTGTGAGAAGAACACACATGCAATGACACTAGTGATATGTGGTCTGTGAAAAGAACACACATGCAATGACATTGTTGGATCCATATGTGGTTTGTGAGAAGGACACACATGCAATGACACTGGTGGGTCCATGTGTGGTTCATGGGAAGAACACACATGCAATGACACTGGTGATATGTGGTTCATGAGAAGAACAGACATGCAATGACTCTAACTCTGGTTAATGAAAATAGCAGACATGCAATGACACCGGTGGATCCATGTGTGGTTAATGAGAAGAACACACATGCAATGACACTAGGTGTGGTTCATGATTTGGTTTGTGAGAAGAACACACATGCAATGACTCTAGTTGTGATTCATGAGAAGAATACGCATGCAATGACACTGGAGTATCCTTATGTGGTTTGTGAGAAGAACGCACATGCAAAGACTCTAGCTGTGGTTCATGGAAAGAACACACATCCAATGACTCTAGCTGTGGTTCATGAGAAGAATAGACATCCAATGACACTGGTGGATCCATGTGTGGTTTGTGAAAAGAACAGACATGCAATGACACCGGTGGATCCATGTGTGGTCTATGGGAGGAACACACATCCAATGACACTGTTGGATCCATATGTGGTTTCTAAGAAGAACACACATGCAATTACACTGGTGGATCCATGTGTGGTCTGTGGGAAGAACACACATGCAATGACTCTAGATGTGGTTCATGAAAAGAGCAGACGTGCAATGACACCGCTGGATCCATGTGTGGTCTATGAGAGGAACACACATCCAATGACGCGGGTGGATCCTTACGTGGTTTGTGAGAAGAACACACATGCAATGACACTGGTGATATGTGGTCTGCGAAAAGAACACACATGCAATGACACTGTTGGATCCATATGTGGTTTGTGAGAAGGACACACATGTAATGACACTGGTGGATCCATTTGTGGTTCATGGGAAGAACACACATGCAATGACACTGGTGATATGTGGTTAATGAGAAGAGAAGACATGCAATGACACTGGTGGATCCATGTGTGGTTAATGAGAAGAACACACATGCAATGACACTGATTCATGATATGGTTTGTGAGAAGAACACACATGCAATGACTCTAACTGTGGTTCATGAGAAGAACACACATGCAATGACTCTAGATGTGGTTCATGAAAAGAGAAGACATGCGATGACACCGGTGGATCCATGTGTGGTCTATGAGAGGAACACACATCCAATGACACTGGTGGATCCTTACGTGGTTTGTGAGAAAAACACACATGCAATGCCACTGTTGGATCCATATGTGTTTTGTGAGAAGGACACACATGCAATGACACTGGCGGGTCCATGTGTGGTTCATGGGAAGAACACACATGCAATGACACTGGTGATATGTGGTTAGTGAGAAGAACAGACATGCAATGACTCTAACTGTGGTTAATGAAAAGAGTAGACATGCAATGACACTAGTGGATCCATGTGTGGTTAATGAGAAGAACACACATGCAATGACACTGGGTGTGATTCATGATATGGTTTGTGAGAAGAACACACATGCAACGACTCTAGCTGTGGTTCATGAGAAGAACACACATGCAATTACACTAGTGTATCCTTATGTGGTTTGTGAGAAGAACACACATGCAAGGACTCTAGCTGTGGTTCATGGAAAAAACACACATCCAATGACTCTAGCTGTGGTTCATGAGAAGAACACACATCCAATGACACTGGTGGATCCATGCGTGGTTTGTGAGAGGATCAAACATGCAATGACTCTAACTGTGGTTCATGAAAAGAGCAGACATGCAATGACACTGGTGGATCCATGTGTGGTCTGTGAGAGGAACACACATCCAATGACACTGTTGGATCCATATGTGGTCTGTGAGAAGAACACACATGCAATGACACTAGTGATATGTGGCTTGTGAAAAGAACACACATGCAATGACACTGTTGGATCCATATGTGGTTTGTGAGAAGGACACACATGCAATGACACTGGTGGAACCATGTGTGGTCTGTGGGAAGAACACACATGCAATGACACTGGTGATATGTGGTTTGTGAAAAGAACAGACATGCAATGACTCTAACTGTGGTTAATGAAAAGAGCACACATGCAATGACGCTGGTGGATCCATGCGTGGTTAATGAGAAGACCACACATGCAATGACACTGGGTGGGTTCATGATGTGGTTTGTGAGAAGAACACACATGCAATGACTCTAGCTGTGGTTCATGAGAAGAACACACATGCAATGACTCTAGATGTGGTTCATGAAAGAACAGACATGCGATGACACCGGTGGATCCATGTGTGGTCTATGAGAGGAACACACATCCAATGACGCCGGTGGATCCTTACGTTGTTTGTGAGAAGAACACACATGCAATGACACTGGTGATATGTGGTCTGTGAAAAGAACACACATGCAATGACACTGTTGGATCCATATGTGGTCTGTGAGAAGGACACACATGCAATGACACTGGTGGATCCATGTGTTGTTCATGGGAAGAACACACATGCAATGACACTGGTGATATGTGGTTCATGAGAAGAACGGACATGCAATGACTCTAAGTGTGGTTAATGAAAAGAGCAGACATGCAATGACACTGGTGGATCCATGTGTGCTTAATGAGAAGAACACACATGTAATAACACTAGGTGTGATTCATGATATGGTTAGTGAGAAGAACACACATGCAATGACTCTAGTTTTGTTTCATGAGAAGAACACATCTCCAATGACTCTAGATGTGGTTCATGAAAAGAGCAGACATGCGATGACACCGGTGGATCCATGTGTGGTCTATGAGAGGAACACACATCCAATGACACCGGTGGATCCTTACGTGGTTTGTGAGAAGAACACACATGCTAGGACTCTAGCTGTGGTTCATGGAAAGAACACACATTCAATGACTCTAGTTGTGGTTCATGAGAAGAACACACATCCAATAACACTGGTGGATCCATGTGTGGTCTGTGAGAGGATCACACATGCAATGACTCTAACTGTGGTTCATGAAAAGAGCAGACATGCAATGACACCGATGGATCCATGTGTGGTCTGTGGGAGGAACACACATCCAATGACACTGTTGGATCCATATGTGGTTTGTGAGAAGAACACACATGCAATGACACTGGTGGATCCATGTGTGGTCTATGAGAGTATCACACATGCAATGACTCTAACTGTGGTTCATGAAAAGAGCAGACATGCAATGACACAGGTGGATCCATGTGTGGTCTGTGGGAGGAACACACATCCAATGACACTGTTGGATCCATATGTGGTTTGTGAGAAGAACACACATGCAATGACACTACCGATATGTGGTCTGTGAAAAGAACACACATGCAATGACACTGTTGGATCCATATGTGGTTTGTGAGAAGGACACACATGCAATGACACTGGTGGAACCATGTGTGGTATGTGGGAAGAACACACATCCAATGACACTGGTGGATCCATGTGTGGTCTATGAGAGTATCACACATGCAATGACTCTAACTGTGGTTCATGAAAAGAGTAGACATGCAATGACACCGGTGGATCCATGTGTGGTCTGTGGGAGGAACACACATCCAATGACACTGTTGGACCCATATGTGGTTTGTGAGAAGAACACACATGCAATGCCACTAGTGATATGTGGTCTGTGAAAAGAACACACATGCAATGACACTGTTGGATCCATATGTGGTTTGTGAGAAGGACACACATGCAATGACACTGGTGGAACCATGTGTGGTATGTGGGAAGAACACACATGCAATGACACTGGTGATATGTGGTTTGTGAAAAGAACAGACATGCAATGACTCTAACAGTGGTTAATGAAAAGAGCACACATGCAATGACACTGGTGGATCCATGCGTGGTTAATGAGAAGACCACACATGCAATGACACTGGGTGTGGTTCATGATGTGATTTGTGAGGAGAACACACATGTAGTGACTCTAGCTGTGGTTCATGAGAAGAACCCACATGCAATGACTCTAGATGTGGTTCATGAAAGAACAGACATGCGGTGACACCGGTGGATCCATGTGTGGTCTATGAGAGGAACACACATCCAATGACGCCGGTGGATCCTTACGTTGTTTGTGAGAAGAACACACATGCAATGACCCTGGTGATATGTGGTCTGTGAAAAGAACACACATGCAATGACACTATTGGATCCATATGTGGTCTGTGAGAAGGACACACATGCAATGACACTGGTGGATCCATGTGTTGTTAATGGGAAGAATACACATGCAATGACACTGGTGATATGTGGTTCATGAGAACAATAGACATGCAATGAATCTAAGTGTGGTTAATGAAAAGAGCAAACTTACAATGACACTGGTGGATCCATGTGTGGTTAATGAGAAGAACACACATGCAATGACACTGGGTGTGATTCATGATATGGTTAGTGAGAAGAACACACATGCAATGACTCTAGTTGTGGTTCATGAGAAGAACACATATCCAATGACTCTAGATGTGGTTCATGAAAAGAGCAGACATGCGATGACACCGGTGGATCCATGTGTGGTCTATGATAGGAACACACATCCAATGACAACAGTGGATCCTTATGTGGTTTGTGCGAAAAACACACATGCAATGACACTTGTGATATGTGGTCTGTGAAAAGAACACACATGCAATGACACTGTTGGTTCCATATCTGGTTTGTGAGAAGGGCACACATGCAATGACACTGGTGGATCCATGTGTGGTCTGTGGGAAGAACACACATGCAATGACACTAGTGATATGTGGTTTGTGAAAAGAACAGACATGCAATGACTCTAACTGTGGTTAATGAAAAGAGCAGACATGGAATGACACTGGTGAAGCCATGTGTGGTTAATGAGAAGAACACACATGCAATGACACTGGGTGTGCTACATGATATGTTTTGTGAGAAGAAAACACATGCAATGACTCTAACTGTGGTTCATGAGAAAAACACACATGCAATGACTCTAGCTGTGGTTCATGAAAAGAGCAGACATGCGATCACACCGGTGGATCCATGTGTGGTCTATGAGAGGAACACACATCCAATGACACTGGTGGATCCTTACGTGGTTTGTGAGAAGAACACACATGCAATGACACTGGTGATATGTCTTCTGCGGAAAGAACACACATGCAATGGCACTGTTCGATCCATATGTGGTCTATGAGAAGGACACAGATGCAATGACACTGGTGGATCCATGTGTGGTCTGTAGGAAGAACACACATGCAATGACACTAGTGATATGTGGTTTGTGAAAAGAACAGAAATGCAATGACTCTAACTGTGGTTAATGAAAAAAGCAGACGTGCAATGACACTAGTGGATCCATGCGTGGTTAATGAGAAGAACACACATGCAATGACACTGGGTGTGATTCATGATATGGTTTATGAGAAGAAGACACATGCAATGACTCTAGCTGTGGTTCATGAGAAGAACACACATGCAATGACTCTAGATGTGGTTCACGAAAAGAGCAGACATGCGATGACACCGGTGGATCCATGTGTGGTATATGAGAGGAACACACATCCAATGACACTGGTGGATCCTTACGTGGTTTGTGAGAAGAACACACATGCAATGACACTAGTGATATGTGGTCTGTGAAAAGAACACACATGCAATGACACCGCGGGATCCATATGTGGTTTATGAGAAGGACGCACATGCAATGACACTGGTGGATCCATGTGTGGTCAATGGGAAGAACACACATGCAATGACACTAGTGATATGTGGTTCATGAGAAGAACAGACATGCAATGACTCTAACTGTGGTTAATGAAAAGAGCAGACAAGCAATGACACTGGTGGATCCATGTGTGGTTAATGAGAAGAACACACATGCAATGACACTGGGTATGATTCATGATATGGTTTGTGAGAAGAACACACATGCAATGACTCTAGCTGTGGTTCATGAGAAGAACACACATGCAATGACACTGGTGTATCCTTATGTGGTTTGTGAGAAGAACATACATGCAAGGACTCTAGCTGTGGTTTATGGAAAGAACACACATCCAATGACTCTAGCTGTGGTTCATGAGAAGAACACACATCCAATGACACTGGTGGATCCATGTGTGGTCTGTGAGAGGATCACACATGCAATGACTCTAACTGTGGTTCATGAAAAGAGCAGACATCCAATGACACCGGTGGATCCATGTGTGGTCTGTGGGAGGAACACACATCCAATGACACTGCTGGATCCATGTGTGGTTTGTGAGAAGAACACACATGCAATGACACTGGTGATATGTGGTTTGTGAAAAGAACACACATGCAATGACATTGTTGGATCCATATGTGGTCTGTGAGAAGGACACACATGCAATGACACTGGTGGTCCATGTGTGGTTCATGGGAAGAACACACATGCAATGACACTGGTGAGATGTGGTTCATCAGAAGAACAGACATGCAATGACTCTAACTTTGGTTAATGAAAAGAGCAGACATGCAATGACACTGGTGGATCCATGTGTGGTTAATGAGAAGAACACACATGCAACGACACTGGCTGCGATTCATGACATGGTTTGTGAGAAGAACACACATGCAATGACTCTAGTTGTGGTTCATGAGAAGAACACACATGCGATGACTCTAGTTGTGGTTCATGAGAAGAACACACATGCGATGACACCAGTGGATCCATGTGTGGTCTATGAGAGGAACACACATCCAATGACACTGGTGGATCCTTACGTGGTTTGTGAGAAGAACACACATGCAATGACACTGGTGATATGTGGTCTGTGAAAAGAACACACATGCAATGGCACGGTTGGATCCATATGTGGTTTCTGAGAAGAACACACGTGCAATGACAGTGGTGGGACCATGTGTGGTTCATGGGAAGAACACACATGCAATGACACTAGTGATATGTGGTTCATGAGAACAACAGACATGCAATGACTCTAACTATGGTTAATGAAAAGAGCAGACATGCAATGACACTGGTGGATCCATGTGTGGTTAATGAGAAGAACACACATGCAATGACACTGGGTGTGATTCATGATTTTGTTTGTGAGAAGAACACACATGCAATGACTCTAGCTATGATTCATGAGAAGAACACGCATGCAATGACACTGGAGTATCCTTATGTGGTTTGTGAGAATAACACACATGCAAGCACTCTTGTTGTGGTTCATGGAAAGAACACACATCCAATGACTCTAGCTATGGTTTATGAGAAGAACAGACATCCAATGACACTGGTGGATCCATGTGTGGTTTGTGAAAAGAACAGACATGCAATGACTCTAACTGTGGTTCATGAAAAGAGCAGACATGCAATGACACCGATGGATCCATGTGTGGTCTGTGGGAGGAACACACATCCAATGACACTGCTGGATCCATATGTGGTTTGTGAGAAGAACACACATGCAATGACACCGGTGGATCCATGGGTGGTCTGTGGGAAGAACACACATGCAATTACTCTAGATGTGGTTCATGAAAAGAGCAGATGTGCAATGACACCGGTGGATCCATGTGTGGTCTATGAGAGGAACACACATCCAGTGACGCCGGTGGATCCTTACGTGGTTTGTGAGAAGATCACATTTGCAATGACACTGGTGATATGTGGTCTGTGAAAAGAACACACATGCAATGACACTGGTGGATTCATATGTGGTTTGTGAGAAGGACACACATGCAATGACACTGGTGGATCCATGTGTGGTCTGTGGGAAGAACACACATGCAATCACACTGGTGATATGTGGTTTGTGCAAAGAACAGACATGCAATGACTCTAACTGTGGTTAATGAAAAGAGCACACATGCAAGGACGCTAGTGGATCCATGTGTGGTTAATGAGAAGAACACACATGCAATGACACTGGGTGTGGTTCATGATGTGGTTTGTGAGTAGAACACACATGCAATGACTCTAGCTGTGGTTCATGAGAAGAACACACATGCAATGACTCTAGATGTGGTTCATGAAAAGAACAGACATGCAATGACACCGGTGGATCCATGTGTGGTCTATGAGAGGAACACACATCCAATGAAGCCGGTGGATCCTTACGTGGTTTGTGAGAAGAACACACATGCAATGACACTGGTGATATGTGGTTTGAGAAAAGTACACACATGCAATGACACTGTTGCATCCATATGTGGTATGTGAGAAGGACACACATGCAATGACACTGGTGGATCCATTTGTGGTTCATGGGAAGAACACACATGCAATGACACTGGTGATATGTGGTTCATGAGAATAACTGACATGCAATGACTGTAACTATGGTTAATGAAAAGAGCAGACATGCAATGACACAGGTGGATCCATGTGTGGTTAATGACAAGAACACACATGCAATGAAACTGGGTGTTATTCATGATACGGTTTGTGAGAAGAACACACATGCAATGACTCTAGCTGTGGTTCATGAGAAGAACACACATGCGATGACTATAGATGTGGTTCATGAAAAGAGCAGACATGCGATCACACCAGTGGATCCATGTGTGGTCTATGAGAGGAACACACATCCAATGACATTGGTGGATCCTTACGTGGTTTGTGAGAAGAACACACATGCAATGACACTAGTGATATGTGGTCTGTGAAAAGAACACATATGCAATGACAATGTTGGATCAATATGTGGTTTGTGAGAAGGACACACATGCAATGACACTGGTGGTATGTGGTTCATGAGAAGAACAGACATGCAATGACTCTAACTCTGGTTAATGAAAAGAGCAGACATGCAATGACACCGGCGGATCCATGTGTGGTTAATGAGAAGAACACACATGCAATGACACTAGGTGTGGTTCATGATTTGGTTTGTGAGAAGAACACACATGCAATGACTCTAGTTGTGATTCATGAGAAGAATACGCATGCAATGACACTGGAGTATCCTTATGTTGTTTGTGAGAAGAACGCACATGCAAAGACTCTAGCTGTGGTTCATGGAAAGAACACACATCCAATGACTCTAGCTGTGGTTCATGAGAAGAACAGACATCCAATGACACTGGTGGATCCATGTGTGGTTTGTGAAAAGAACATACATGCAATGACACCGGTGGATCCATGTGTGGTCTATGGGAGGAACACACATCCAATAACACTGTTGGATCCATATGTGGTTTCTGAGAAGAACACACATGCAATTACACTGGTGGATCCATGTGTGGTCTGTGGGAAGAACACACATGCAATGACTCTAGACGTGGTTCATGAAAAGAGAAGACGTGCAATGACACCGGTGGATCCATGTGTGGTCTATGAGAGGAACACACATCCAATGACGCGGGTGGATCCTTACGTGGTTTGTGAGAAGAACACACATGCAATGACACTGGTGATATGTGGTCTGCGAAAAGAACACACATGCAATGACACTGTTGGATCCATATGTGGTTTGTGAGAAGGACACACATGCAATGACACTGGTGGATCCATTTGTGGTTCATGGGAAGAACACACATGCAATGACACTGGTGATATGTGGTTCATGCGAAGAACAGACATGCAATGACTGTAACTATGGTTAATGAAAAGAGCAGACATGCAATGACACTGGTGGATCCATGTGTGGTTAATGAGAAGAACACACATGCAATGACACTGATTCATGATATGGTTTGTGAGAAGAACACACATGCAATGACTCTAACTGTGGTTCATGAGAAGAACACACATGCAATGACTCTAGATGTGGTTCATGAAAAGAGAAGACATGCGATGACACCGGTGGATCCATGTGTGGTCTATGAGAGGAACACACATCCAATGACACTGGTGGATCCTTACGTGGTTTGTGAGAAAAACACACATGCAATGACACTATTGGATCCATATGTGGTTTGTGAGAAGGACACACATGCAATGACACTGGTGGAACCATGTGTGGTCTGTGGGAAGAACACACATGCAATGACACTGATTCATGATATGGTTTGTGAGAAGAACACACATGCAATGACTCTAACTGTGGTTCATGAGAAGAACACACATGCAATGACTCTAGATGTGGTTCATGAAAAGACAAGACATGCGATGACACCGGTGGATCCATGTGTGGTCTATGAGAGGAACACAAATCCAATGACACTGGTGGATCCTTACGTGGTTTGTGAGAAAAACACACATGCAATGACACTGTTGGATCCATATGTGTTTTCTGAGAAGGACACACATGCAATGACACTGGTGGGTCCATGTGTGGTTCATGGGAAGAACACACATGCAATGACACTAGTGATATGTGGTTAATGAGAAGAACAGACATGCGATGACTCTAACTGTGGTTACTGAAAAGAGCAGACATGCAATGACACTAGTGGATCCATGTGTGGTTAATGAGAAGAACACACATGCAATGACACTGGGTGTGATTCATGATATGGTTTGTGAGATGAACACACATGCAACGACTCTAGCTGTGGTTCATGAGAAGAACACGCATGCAATTACACTAATGTATCCTTATGTGGTTTGTGAGAAGAACATACATGCAAGGACTCTAGCTGTGGTTCATGGAAAAAACACACATCCAATGACTCTAGCTGTGGTTCATGAGAAGAACACACATCCAATGACACTGGTGGATCCATGCGTGGTTTGTGAGAGGATCACACGTGCAATGACTCTAATTGTGGTTCATGAAAAGAGCAGACATGCAATGACACCGGTGGATCCATGTGTGGTCTGTGGGAAGAACACACATCCAATGACACTGTTGGATCCATATGTGGTCTGTGAGAAGAACACACATGCAATGACACTAGTGATATGTGGTCTGTGAAAAGAACACACATGCAATGACACTGTTGGATCCATATGTGGTTTGTGAGAAGGACACACATGCAATGACACTGGTGGAACCATGTGTGGTCTGTGGGAAGAACACACATGCAATGACACTGGTGATATGTGGTTTGTGAAAAGAACAGACATGCAATGACTCTAACTGTGGTTAATGAAAAGAGCACACATGCAATGACGCTGGTGGATCCATGCGTGGTTAATGAGAAGACCACACATGCAATGACACTGGGTGTGGTTCATGATGTGGTTTGTGATAAGAACACACATGCAATGACTCTAGTTGTGGTTCATGAGAAGAACACACATGCAATGACTCTAGATGTGGTTCATGAAAGAACAGACATGCAATGACACCGGTGGATCCATGTGTGGTCTATGAGAGGAACACACATCCAATGATGCCGGTGGATCCTTACGTTGTTTGTGAGAAGAACACACATGCAATGACACTGGTGATATGTGGTCTGTGAAAAGAACACACATGCAATGACACTGTTGGATCCATATGTGGTCTGTGAGAAGGACACACATGCAATGACAATGGTGGATCCATGTGTTGTTCATGGGAAGAACACACATGCAATGACACTGGTGATATGTGGTTCATGAGAGGAACGGACATGCAATGACTCTAAGTGTGGTTAATGAAAAGAGCAGACATGCAATGACACTGGTGGATCCATGTGTGGTTAATGAGAAGAACACACATGCAATAACATTGGGTGTGATTCATGATATGGTTAGTGAGAAGAACACACATGCAATGACTCTAGCTATGATTCATGAGAAGAACACACATGCAATGACACTGGAGTATCCTTATGTGGTTTGTGAGAATAACACACATGCAAGGACTCTTGTTGTGGTTCATGGAAAGAACACACATCCAATGACTCTAGCTGTGGTTTATGAGAAGAACAGACATCCAATGACACTGGTGGATCCATGTGTGGTTTGTGAAAAGAACAGACATGCAATGAATCTAACTGTGGTTCATGAAAAGAGCAGACATGCAATGACACCGATGGATCCATGTGTGTTCTGTGGGAGGAACACACATCCAATGACACTGCTGGATCCATATGTGGTTTGTGAGAAGAACACACATGCAATGACACTGGTGGATCCATGGGTGGTCTGTGGGAAGAACACACATGCAATGACTCTAGATGTGGTTCATGAAAAGAGCAGACGTGCAATGACACCGGTGGATCCATGTGTGGTCTATGAGAGGAACACACATCGAGTGACGCCGATGGATCCTTACGTGGTTTGTGAGAAGATCACATTTACAATGACACTGGTGATATGTGGTTTGTGCAAAGAACAGACATGCAATGACTCTAACTGTGGTTCATGAGAAGAACACACATGCAATGACTCTAGATTTGGTTCATGAAAAGAGAAGACATGCGATGACACCGGTGGATCCATGTGTGGTCTATGAGAGCAACACACATCCAATGACACTGGTGGATCCTTACGTGGTTTGTGAGAAAAACACACATGCAATGACACTGTTGGATCCATATGTGTTTTGTGAGAAGGACACACATGCAATGACACTGGTGGGTCCATGTGTGGTTCATGGGAAGAACACACATGCAATGACACTGGTGATATGTGGTTAATGAGAAGAACAGACATGCGATGACTCTAACTGTGGTTAATGAAAAGAGCAGACATGCAATGACACTAGTGGATCCATGTGTGGTTAATGAGAAGAACACACATGCAATGACACTGGGTGTGATTCATGATATGGTTTGTGAGATGAACACACATGCAACGACTCTAGCTGTGGTTCATGAGAAGAACACGCATGCAATTACACTAGTGTATCCTTATGTGGTTTGTGAGAAGAACATACATGCAAGGACTCTAGCTGTGGTTCATGGAAAAAACACACATCCAATGACTCTAGCTGTGGTTCATGAGAAGAACACACATCCAATGACACTGGTGGATCCATGCGTGGTTTGTGAGAGGATCACACATGCAATGACTCTAACTGTGGTTCATGAAAAGAGCAGACATGCAATGACACCGGTGGATCCATGTGTGGTCTGTGGGAAGAACACACATCCAATGACACTGTTGGATCCATATGTGGTCTGTGAGAATAACACACATGCAATGACACTAGTGATATGTGGTCTGTGAAAAGAACACACATGCAATGACACTGTTGGATCCATATGTGGTTTGTGAGAAGGACACACATGCAATGACACTGGTGGAACCATGTGTGGTCTGTGGGAAGAACACACATGCAATGACACTGGTGATATGTGGTTTGTGAAAAGAACAGACATGCAATGACTCTAACTGTGGTTAATGAAAAGAGCACACATGCAATGACGCTGGTGGATCCATGCGTGGTTAATGAGAAGACCACACATGCAATGACACTGGGTGTGGTTCATGATGTGGTTTGTGATAAGAACACACATGCAATGACTCTAGCTGTGGTTCATGAGAAGAACACACATGCAATGACTCTAGATGTGGTTCATGAAAGAACAGACATGCGATGACACCGGTGGATCCATGTGTGGTCTATGAGAGGAACACACATCCAGTGACGCCGGTGGATCCTTACGTGGTTTGTGAGAAGATCACATTTACAGTGACACTGGTGATATGTGGTTTGTGGAAAGAACAGACATGCAATGACTCTAACTGTGGTTCATGAGAAGAACACACATGCAATGACTCTAGATGTGGTTCATGAAAAGAGAAGACATGCGATGACACCGGTGGATCCATGTGTGGTCTATGAGAGGAACACACATCCAATGACACTGGTGGATCCTTACGTGGTTTGTGAGAAAAACACACATGCAATGACACTGTTGGATCCATATGTGTTTTGTGAGAAGGACACACATGCAATGACACTGGTGGGTCCATGTGTGGTTCATGGGAAGAACACACATGCAATGACACTGGTGATATGTGGTTAATGAGAAGAACAGACATGCGATGACTCTAACTGTGGTTAATGAAAAGAGCAGACATGCAATGACACTAGTGGATCCATGTGTGGTTAATGAGAAGAACACACATGCAATGACACTGGGTGTGATTCATGATATGGTTTGTGAGATGAACACACATGCAACGACTCTAGCTGTGGTTCATGAGAAGAACACGCATGCAATTACACTAGTGTATCCTTATGTGGTTTGTGAGAAGAACATACATGCAAGGACTCTAGCTGTGGTTCATGGAAAAAACACACATCCAATGACTCTAGCTGTGGTTCATGAGAAGAACACACATCCAATGACACTGGTGGATCCATGCGTGGTTTGTGAGAGGATCACACATGCAATGACTCTAACTGTGGTTCATGAAAAGAGCAGACATGCAATGACACCGGTGGATCCATGTCTGGTCTGTGGGAAGAACACACATCCAATGACACTGTTGGATCCATATGTGGTCTGTGAGAAGAACACACATGCAATGACACTAGTGATATGTGGTCTGTGAAAAGAACACACATGCAATGACACTGTTGGATCCATATGTGGTTTGTGAGAAGGACACACATGCAATGACACTGGTGGAACCATGTGTGGTCTGTGGGAGGAACACACATGCAATGACACTGGTGATATGTGGTTTGTGAAAAGAACAGACATGCAATGACTCTAACTGTGGTTAATGAAAAGAGCACACATGCAATGACGCTGGTGGATCCATGCGTGGTTAATGAGAAGACCACACATGCAATGACACTGGGTGTGGTTCATGATGTGGTTTGTGATAAGAACACACATGCAATGACTCTAGCTGTGGTTCATGAGAAGAACACACATGCAATAACTCTAGATGTGGTTCATGAAAGAACAGACATGCGATGACACCGGTGGATCCATGTGTGGTCTATGAGAGGAACACACATCCAATGACGCCGGTGGATCCTTACGTTGTTTGTGAGAAGAACACACATGCAATGACACTGGTGATATGTGGTCTGTGAAAAGAACACACATGCAATGACACTGTTGGATCCATATGTGGTCTGTGAGAAGGACACACATGCAATGACAATGGTGGATCCATGTGTTGTTCATGGGGAGAACACACATGCAATGACACTGGTGATATGTGGTTCATGAGAAGAACGGACATGCAATGACTCTAAGTGTGGTTAATGAAAAGAGCAGACATGCAATGACACTGGTGGATCCATGTGTGGTTAATGAGAAGAACACACATGCAATAACATTGGGTGTGATTCATGATATGGTTAGTGAGAAGAACACACATGCAATGACTCTAGCTATGATTCATGAGAAGAACACACATGCAATGACACTGGAGTATCCTTATGTGGTTTGTGAGAATAACACACATGCAAGGACTCTTGTTGTGGTTCATGGAAAGAACACACATCCAATGACTCTAGCTGTGGTTTATGAGAAGAACAGACATCCAATGACACTGGTGGATCCATGTGTGGTTTGTGAAAAGAACAGACATGCAATGACTCTAACTGTGGTTCATGAAAAGAGCAGACATGCAATGACACCGATGGATCCATGTGTGGTCTGTGGAAGGAACACACATCCAATGACACTGCTGGATCCATATGTGGTTTGTGAGAAGAACACACATGCAATGACACTGGTGGATCCATGGGTGGTCTGTGGGAAGAACACACATGCAATGACTCTAGATGTGGTTCATGAAAAGAGCAGACGTGCAATGACACCGGTGGATCCATGTGTGGTCTATGAGAGGAACACACATCCAGTGACGCCGGTGGATCCTTACGTGGTTTGTGAGAAGATCACATTTACAATGACACTGGTGATATGTGGTTTATGCAAAGAACAGACATGCAATGACTCTAACTGTGGTTAATGAAAAGAGCACAGATGCAAGGACGCTGGTGGATCCATGTGTGGTTAATGAGAAGAACACACATGCAATGACACTGGGTGTGGTTCATGATGTGGTTTGTGAGAAGAACACACATGCAATGATTCTAGCTGTGGTTCATGAGAAGAACACACATGCAATGACTCTAGATGTGGTTCATGAAAAGAACAGACATGCGATGAGACCGGTGGATCCATGTGTGGTCTATGAGAGGAACACACATCCAATGACGCCGGTGGATCCTTACGTGGTTTGTGAGAAGAACACACATGCAATGACACTGGTGATATGTGGTCTGCGAAAAGAACACACATGCAATGACACTGTTGGATCCATATGTGGTATGTGAGAAGGACACACATGCAATGACACTGGTGGATCCATTTGTGGTTCATGGGAAGAACATACATGCAATGACACTGGTGATATGTGGTTGATGAGAATAACAGACATGCAATGACTGTAACTATGGTTAATGAAAAGAGCAGACATGCAGTGACACTGGTGGATCCATGTGTGGTTAATGACAAGAACACACATGCAATGAAACTGGGTGTTATTCATGATACGGTTTGTGAGAAGAACACACATGCAATGACTCTAGCTGTGGTTCATGAGAAGGACACACATGCGATGACTATAGATGTGATTCATGAAAAGAGCAGACATGCGATCACACCGGTGGATCCATGTGTGGTCTATGAGAGGAACACACATCCAATGACATTGGTGGATCCTTACGTGGTTTGTGAGAAGAACACACATGCAATGACACTAGTGATATGTGGTCTGTGAAAAGAACACACATGCAATGACACTGTTGGATCCATATGTGGTTTGTGAGAAGGACACACATGCAATGACACTGGTGGGTCCATGTGTGGTTCATGGGAAGAACACACATGCAATGACACTGGTGATATGTGGTTCATGAGAAGAACAAACATGCAATGACTCTAACTCTGGTTAATGAAAATAGCAGACATGCAATGACACCGGTGGATCCATGTGTGGTTAATGAGAAGAACACACATGCAATGACACTAGGTGTGGTTCATGATTTGGTTTGTGAGAAGAACACACATGCAATGACTCTAGTTGTGATTCATGAGAAGAATACGCATGCAATGACACTGGAGTATCCTTATGTGGTTTGTGAGAAGAACGCACATGCAAAGACTATAGCTGTGGTTCATGTAAAGAACACGCATCCAATGACTCTAGCTGTGGTTCATGAGAAGAACAGACATCCAATGACACTGGTGGATCCATGTGTGGTTTGTGAAAAGAACAGACATGCAATGACACCGGTGGATCCATGTGTGGTCTATGGGAGGAACACACATCCAATGACACTGTTGGATCCATATGTGGTTTCTGAGAAGAACACACATGCGATTACACTGGTGGATCCATGTGTGGTCTGTGGGAAGAACACACATGCAATGACTCTAGACGTGGTTCATGAAAAGAGAAGACGTGCAATGACACCGGTGGATCCATGTGTGGTCTATGAGAGGAACACACATCCAATGACGCAGGTGGATCCTTGCGTGGTTTGTGAGAAGAACACACATGCAATGACACTGGTGATATGTGGTCTGCGAAAAGAACACACATGCAATGACACTGTTGGATCCATATGTGGTTTGTGAGAAGGACACACATGCAATGACACTGGTGGATCCATTTGTGGTTCATGGGAAGAACACACATGCAATGACACTGGTGATATGTGGTTCATGAGAAGAACAGACATGCAATGACTGTAACTATGGTTAATGAAAAGAGCAGACATGCAATGACACTGGTGGATCCATGTGTGGTTAATGAGAAGAACACACATGCAATAACACTAATTCATGATATGGTTTGTGAGAAGAACACACATGCAATGACTCTAACTGTGGTTCATGAGAAGAACACACATGCAATGACTCTAGATGTGGTTCATGAAAAGAGAAGACATGCGATGACACCGGTGGATCCATGTGTGGTCTATGAGAGGAACACACATCCAATGACACTGGTGGATCCTTACGTGGTTTGTGAGAAAAACACACATGCAATGACACTATTGGATCCATATGTGGTTTGTGAGAAGGACACACATGCAATGACACTGGTGGAACCATGTGTGGTCTGTGGGAAGAACACACATGCAATGACACTGATTCATGATATGGTTTGTGAGAAGAACACACATGCAATGACTCTAACTATGGTTCATGAGAAGAACACACATGCAATGACTCTAGATGTGGTTCATGAAAAGAGAAGACATGCAATGATACCGGTGGATCCATGTGTGGTCTATGAGAGGAACACACATCCAATGACACTAGTGGATCCTTACGTGGTTTGTGAGAAAAACACACATGCAATGACACTGTTGGATCCATATATGTTTTGTGAGAAGGACACACATGCAATGACACTGGTGGGTCCATGTGTGGTTCATGGGAAGAACACACATGCAATGACACTGGTGATATGTGGTTAATGAGAAGAACAGACATGCAATGACTCTAACTGTGATTAATGAAAAGAGCAGACATGCAATGACACTAGTGGATCCATGTGTGGTTAATGAGAAGAACACACATGCAATGACACTAGGTGTGATTCATGATATGGTTTGTGAGAAGAACACACATGCAACGACTCTAGCTGTGGTTCATGAGAAGAACACGCATGCAATTACACTAGTGTATCCTTATGTGGTTTGTGAGAAGAACACACATGCAAGGACTCTAGCTGTGGTTCATGGAAAAAACACACATCCAATGACTCTAGCTGTGGTTCATGAGAAGAACACACATCCAATGACACTGGTGGATCCATGCGTGGTTTGTGAGAGGATCACACATGCAATGACTCTAACTGTGGTTCATGAAAAGAGCAGACATGCAATGACACCGGTGGATCCATTTGTGGTCTGTGGGAGGAACACACATCCAATGACACTGTTGGATCCATATGTGGTCTGTGAGAAGAACACGCATGCAATGACACTAGTGATATGTGGTCTGTGAAAAGAACACACATGAAATGACACTATTGGATCCATATGTGGTTTGTGAGAAGGACACACATGCAATGACACTGGTGGAACCATGTGTGGTCTGTGGGAAGAACACACATGCAATGACACTGGTGATATGTGGTTTGTGAAAATAACAGACATGCAATGACTCTAACTGTGGTTAATGAAAAGAGCACACATGCAATGACGCTGGTGGATCCATGCGTGGTTAATGAGAAGACCACACATGCAATCACACTGGGTGTGGTTCATGATCTGGTTTGTGAGAAGAACACACATGCAATGACTCTAGCTGTGGTTCATGAGAAGAACACACATGCAATGACTCTAGATGTGGTTCATGAAAGAACAGACATGCGATGACACCGGTGGATCCATGTGTGGTCTATGAGAGGAACACACATCCAATGACACTAGTGGATCCTTACGTGGTTTGTGAGAAAAACACACATGCAATGACACTGTTGGATCCATATATGTTTTGTGAGAAGGACACACATGCAATGACACTGGTGGGTCCATGTGTGGTTCATGGGAAGAACACACATGCAATGACACTGGTGATATGTGGTTAATGAGAAGAACAGACATGCAATGACTCTAACTGTGATTAATGAAAAGAGCAGACATGCAATGACACTAGTGGATCCATGTGTGGTTAATGAGAAGAACACACATGCAATGACACTAGGTGTGATTCATGATATGGTTTGTGAGAAGAACACACATGCAACGACTCTAGCTGTGGTTCATGAGAAGAACACGCATGCAATTACACTAGTGTATCCTTATGTGGTTTGTGAGAAGAACACACATGCAAGGACTCTAGCTGTGGTTCATGGAAAAAACACACATCCAATGACTCTAGCTGTGGTTCATGAGAAGAACACACATCCAATGACACTGGTGGATCCATGCGTGGTTTGTGAGAGGATCACACATGCAATGACTCTAACTGTGGTTCATGAAAAGAGCAGACATGCAATGACACCGGTGGATCCATTTGTGGTCTGTGGGAGGAACACACATCCAATGACACTGTTGGATCCATATGTGGTCTGTGAGAAGAACACACATGCAATGACACTAGTGATATGTGGTCTGTGAAAAGAACACACATGAAATGACACTATTGGATCCATATGTGGTTTGTGAGAAGGACACACATGCAATGACACTGGTGGAACCATGTGTGGTCTGTGGGAAGAACACACATGCAATGACACTGGTGATATGTGGTTTGTGAAAATAACAGACATGCAATGACTCTAACTGTGGTTAATGAAAAGAGCACACATGCAATGACGCTGGTGGATCCATGCGTGGTTAATGAGAAGACCACACATGCAATCACACTGGGTGTGGTTCATGATGTGGTTTGTGAGAAGAACACACATGCAATGACTCTAGCTGTGGTTCATGAGAAGAACACACATGCAATGACTCTAGATGTGGTTCATGAAAGAACAGACATGCGATGACACCGGTGGATCCATGTGTGGTCTATGAGAGGAACACACATCCAATGACGCCGGTGGATCCTTACGTTGTTTGTGAGAAGAACACACATGCAATGACACTGGTGATATGTGGTCTGTGAAAAGAACACACATGCAATGACACTGTTGGATCCATATGTGGTCTGTGAGAAGGACACACATGCAATGACACTGGTGGATCCATGTGTTGTTCATGGGAAGAACACACATGCAATGACACTGGTGATATGTGGTTCATGAGAAGAACATACATGCAATGACTCTAAGTGTGGTTAATGAAAATAGTAGACATGCAATGACAGTGGTGGATCCATGTGTGGTTAATGAGAAGAACACACATGCAATAACACTGGGTGTGATTCATGATATTGTTATTGAGAAGAACACACATGCAATGACTCTAGTTGTGGTTCATGAGAAGAACACATCTCCAATGACTCTAGATGTGGTTCATGAAAAGAGCAGACATGCGATGACACCGGTGGATCCATGTGTGGTCTATGAGAGGAACACACATCCAATGACACCGGTGGATCCTTACGTGGTTTGTGAGAAGAACACACATGCAAGGACTCTAGCTGTGGTTCATGGAAAGAACACACATTCAATGACTCTAGCTGTGGTTCATGAGAAGAACACAAATCCAATAACACTGGTGGATCCATGTGTGGTCTGTGAGAGGATCACACATGCAATGACTCTAACTGTCGTTCATGAAAAGAGCAGACATGTAATGACACCGGTGGATCCATGTGTGGTCTGTGGGAGGAACACACATCCAATGACACTGTTGGATCCATATGTGGTTTGTGAGAAGAACACACATGCAATGACACTAGTGATATGTGGTCTGTAAAAAGAACACACATGCAATGACACTGTTGGATCCATATGTGGTTTGTGAGAAGGACACACATGCAATGACACTGGGGGAACCATGTGTGGTCTGTGGGAAGAACACACATGCAATGACATTGGTGATATGTGGTTTGTGAAAAGAACAGACATGCAATGACTCTAACTATGGTTAATGAAAAGAGCACACATGCAATGACGCTGGTGGATCCATGTGTGGTTAATGAGAAGAACACACATGCAATGACACTGGGTGTGATTCATGATATGGTTTGTGAGAAGAACACACATGCAATGACTCTAGCTGTGGTTCATGAGAAGAACACGCATGCAATTACACTGGTGTATCCTTATGTGGTTTATGAGAAGAACACACATGCGAGGACTCTAGCTGTGGTTCATGGAAAAAACACACATCCAATGACTCTAGCCGTGGTTCATGAAAAGAACAGACATGCGATGACACCAGTGGATCCATGTGTGGTCTATGAGAGGAATACACATCCAATGATGCAGGTGGATCCTTACGTGGTTTGTGAGAAGAGCACATTTGGAATGACACTGGTGATATGTGGTCTGTGAAGAGAACACACATGCAATGACACTGTTGGATCCATATGTGGTCTGTGAGAAGGACACACATGCAATGACACTAGTGGATCCATGTGTGGTTCATGCGAAGAACACACATGCAATGACACTGGTGATATGTGGTTCATGAGAAGAACAGACATGCAATGACTCTAAGTGTGGTTAATGAAAAGAGCAGTCATGCAATGACACTGGTGGATCCATGTGTGGTTGAGAAGAACACACATGCAATAACACTAGGTGTGATTCATGATATGGTTAGTGAGAAGAACACCTATGCAATGACTCTAGTTGTAGTTCATGAGAAGAACACATCTCCAACGACTCTAGATGTGGTTCATGAAAAGAGCAGACATGCCATGACACCGGTGGATCCATGTGTGGTCTATGAGAGGAACACACATCCAATGACACCGGTGGATCCTTACGTGGTTTGTGAGAAGAACAGACATGCAATGACACTGGTGATATGTCTTCTGTGGAAAGAACACACATCCAATGACACTTTTGGATCCATATGTGGTTTGTGAGAAGAACACACATGCAATGACACTACTGATATGTGGTCTGTGAAAAGAACACACATGCAATGACCGTGTTGGATCCATATGTGGTTTGTGAGAAGGACACACATGCAATGAAACTGGTGGAACTATGGGTGGTCTGCGGGAAGAACACACATGCAATGACACTGCTGATATGTGGTTTGTGAAAAGAACAGACATGCAATGACTCTAACTGTGGTTAATGAAAAGAGCACACATCCAATGACGCTGGTGGATCCATGCGTGGTTAATGAGAAGACCACACATGCAATGACACTGAGTGTGGTTCGTGATGTGGTTTGTGAGAAGAACACACATGCAATGACTCTAGCTGTGGTTCATGAGAAGAACACACATGCAATGACTCTAGATGTGGTTCATGAAAGAACAGACATGCGATGACACCGGTGGATCCATGTGTGGTCTATGATAGTAACACACATCCAATGACGCCGGTGGATCCTTACGTTGTTTGTGAGAAGAACACAAGTGCAATGACACTAGTGATATGTGGTCTGTGAAAAGAACACACATGCAATGACATTGTTGGATCCATATCTGGTCTGTGAGAAGGACACACATCCAATGACACTGGTGGATCCATGTGTTGTTCATGGGAAGAACACACATGCAACGACACTGGTGATATGTGGTTCATGAGAAGAACAGACATGCAATGACTCTAAGTGTGGTTAATGAAAAGAGCAGACATGCAATGACACTGGTGGATCCATGTGTGGTTAATGAGAAGAACACACATGCAATAACACTGGGTGTGATTCATGATATGGTTAGTGAGAAGAACACACATGCAATGACTCTAGTTGTGGTTCATGAGAAGAACACATCTCCAATGACTCTAGATGTGGTTCATGAAAAGAGCAGACATGCGATGACACCGGTGGATCCATGTGTGGTCAATGAGAGGAACACACATCCAATGACACCGGTGGATCCTTACGTGGTTTGTGAGAAGAACACACATGCAAGGACTCTCTGTGGTTCATGGAAAGAACACACATTCAATGACTCTAGCTGTGGTTCATGAGAAGAACACACATCCAATGACACTGGTGGATCCATGTGTGGTCCGTGAGAGGATCACACATGCAATGACAATAACTGTGGTTCACGAAAAGAGCAGACATGCAATGACACCAGTGGATCCATGTGTGGTCTATGGGAGGAACACACATCCAATGACACTGTTGGATCCATATGTGGTTTGTGAGAAGAACACACATGCAATGACACTACTGATATGTGGTCTATGAAAAGAGACATGCGATGACACCGGTGGATCCATGTGTGGTCTATGAGAGGAACACACATCCAATGACGCCGGTGGATCCTTACGTTGTTTGTGAGAAGAACACACATGCAATGACACTGGTGATATGTAGTCTGTGAAAAGAACACACATGCAATGACACTGTTGGATCCATATGTGGTTCGTGAGAAGGACACACATGCAATGACACTGGTGGAACCATGTGTGGTCTGTGGGAAGAACACACATGCAATGACACTGGTGATATGTGGTTTGTGAAAAGAACAGACATGCAATGACTCTAACTATGGTTAATGAAAAGAGCACACATGCAATGACGCTGGTGGATCCATGTGTGGTTAATGAGAAGAACACACATGCAATGACACTGGGTGTGATTCATGATATGGTTTGTGAGAAGAACACACATGCAATGACTCTAGCTGTGGTTCATGAGAAGAACACGCATGCAATTACACTGGTGTATCCTTATGTGGTTTGTGAGAAGAACACACATGCAAGTACTCTAGCTGTGGTTCATGGAAAAAACACACATCCAATGACTCTAGCTGTGGTTCAAGAAAAGAAGAGACATGCGATGACACCAGTGGATCCATGTCTGGTCTATGAGAGGAATACACATCCAATGACGCAGGTGGATCCTTACGTGGTTTGTGAGAAGAGCACATTTGCAATGCCACTGGTGATATGTGGTCTGTGAAAAGAACACACATGCAATGAGACTGTTGGATCCATATGTGGTCTGTGAGAAGGACACACATGCAATGACACTAGTGGATCCATGTGTGGTTCATGGGAACAACACACATGCAATGACACTGGTGATATGTGGTTCATGAGAAGAACGGACATGCAATGACTCTAAGTGTGGTTAATCAAAAGAGTAGACACGCAATGATACTGGTGGATCCATGTGTGGTTAATGAGAAGAACACACATGCAATAACACTGGGTGTGATTCATGATATGGTGAGTGAGAAGAACACACATGCAATGACTCTAGTTGTAGTTCATGAGAAGAACACATCTCCAATGACTCTAGATGTGGTTCATGAAAAGATCAGACATGCGATGACACCGGTGGATCCATGTGTGGTCTATGAGAGGAACACACGTCCAAGGACACCGATGGATCCATACGTGGTTTGTGAGAAGAACACACATGCAATGACACTGGTGATATGTGGTCTGTGAAAAGAACACACATGCAATGACACTGTTGGATCCATATGTGGTTTGTGAGAAGGACACACATGCAATGACACTGGTGGTTCCATGTGTGGTTCATGGGAAGAACACACATGCAATGACACTGGTGATATGGGGTTCATGAGAAGAACAGACATGCAATGACTCTAACTGTGGTTAATGAAAATAGAAGACATGCAATGACACTAGTGGATCCATGTGTGGTCTATGAGAGGAACACACATCCAATGACACTGGTAGATCCTTACGTGGTTTGTGAGAAGAACACACATGCAAGGACTCTAGCTGTGGTTCATGGAAAGAACACACATTCAATGACTCTAGCTGTGGTTCATGAGAAGAACACACATCCAATGACACTGGTGGATCCATGTGTGGTCCGTGAGAGGATCACACATGCAATGACAATAACTGTGGTTCATGAAAAGAGCAGACATGGAATGACACCGGTGGATCCATGTGTGGTCTATGGGAGGAACACACATCCAATGACACTGTTGGATCCATATGTGGTTTGTGAGAAGAACACACATGCAATGACACTACTGATATGTGGTCTATGAAAAGAGACATGCGATGACACCGGTGGATCCATGTGTGGTCTATAAGAGGAACACACATCCAATGACGTCGGTGGATCCTTACGTTGTTTGTGAGAAGAACACACATGCAATGACACTGGTGATATGTGGTCTGTGAAAAGAACACACATGCAATGACACTGTTGGATCCATATGTTGTCTGTGAGAAGGACACACATGCAATGACACTGGTGGATCCATGTGTTGTTCATGGGAAGAACACACATGCAATGACACTGGTGATATGTGGTTCATGAGAAGAACAGACATGCAATGACTCTAAGTATGGTTAATGAAAAGAGCAGACATGCAATGACACTGGTGGATCCATGTGTGGTTAATGAGAAGAACACACATGCAATGACACTGGGTGTGATTCATGATATGGTTAGTGAGAAGAACACACATGCAATGACTCTAGTTGTGGTTCATGAGAACAACACATATCCAATGACTCTAGATGTGGTTCATGAAAAGAGCAGACATGCGATGACACCGGTGGATCATGTGTGGTCTATGATAGGAACACACATCCAATGACACCAATGGATCCTTATGTGGTTTGTGAGAAAAACACACATGCAATGACACTGGTGATATATGGTCTGTGAAAAGAATACACATGCAATGACACTGTTGGATCCATATGTGGTTTGTGAGAAGGACACACATGCAATGACACTGGTGGATCCATGTGTGGTCTGTGGGAAGAACACACATGCAATGACACTGGTGATATGTGGTTCATGAGAAGAACAGACATGCAATGACTCTAACTATGGTTAATGCAAAGATCAGACATGCAATGACACCAGTGGATCCATGTGTGGTTAATGAGAAGAACACACATGCAATGACACTGGCTGTGATTCATCAAAAGAACATGCATGCAATGATGCTGAAGTATCCTTATGTGGTTTGTGAGAATAACACACATGCAAGGACTCTTGTTGTGGTTCATGGAAAGAACACACATCCAATGACTCTAGCTGTGGTTTATGAGAAGAACAGACATCCAATGACACTGGTGGATCCATGTGTGGTTTGTGAAAATAACAGACATGCAATGACTCTAACTGTGGTTCATGAAAAGAGCAGACATGCAATGAAACCGATGGATCCATGTGTGGTCTGTGGGAGGAACACACATCCAATGACGCCGGTGGATCCTTATGTGGTATGTGAGAAGAACACATATGCAATGACACTAGTGATATGTGGTTCATGAGAAGAACAGACATGCAATGACTCTTACTATGGTTAATGAAAAGAGCAGACATGCGATGACACTTGTGGATCCATGTGTGGTTAATGAGAAGAACACACATGCAATGACACTGGGTGTGATTCATGATATGGTTTGTGAGAAGAACACACATGAAATGACTCTAGCTGAGGTTCATGAGAAGAACACACATGCAATGACACTGGTGTATCCTTATGTGGTTTGTGAGAAGAACACACATGCAAGGACTCTAGTTGTGGTTCATGGAAAGAACACACATCCAATGACTATAGCTATGGTTCATGAGAAGAACACACATCCAATGACACTGGTGGATCCATGTGTGGTCTGTGAGAGGATCACACATGCAATGACTCTAACTGTGGGTCATGAAAAGAGCAGACATGCAATAACACCGGTGGATCCATGTGTGTTCTGTGGGAGGAACACACATCCAATGACACTGCTGGATCCATATGTGGTTTGTGAGAAGCACACACATGCAACGACACTGGTGGATCCATGTGTGGTCTGTGGGAAGAACACACATGCAATGACTCTAGATGTGGTTCATGAAAAGAGCAGACGAGCAATGACACCGGTGGATCCATCTGTGGTCTATGAGAGGAACACACATCCAAGGACACCGGTGGATCCTTATGTGGTTTGTGAGAAGAACACACATGCAATGACACTGTTGATATGTGGTATGTGAAAAGAACACACATGCAATGACACTGGTGGATCCGTGTGTGGTCTGTGGGAAGAACACACATGCAATGACACTGTTGATATGTGGTTTGTGAAAAGAACAGACATGCAATGACTCTAACTGTGGTTAATGAAAAGAGCAGACATCGAATGACACTGGTGGATCCATGTGTGGTTAATGAGAAGAACACACATGCAATGACACTGGGTGTGGTGCGAGATATGGTTTGTGAGAAGAAAACACATGCAATGACTCTAACTGTGGTTCATGAGAAAAACACACATGCAATGACTCTAGCTGTAGGTCATGAAAAGAGCAGACATGCGATCACACCGGTGGATCCATGTGTGGTCTATGAGAGGAACACACATCCAATGACACCGGTGGATCCTTACGTGGTTTGTGAGAAGAACACACATGCAATGACACTGGTGATATGTCTTCTGTGGAAAGAACACACATGCAATGACACTGGTGGATCCATGTGTGGTCTGTGGGAAAAACACACATGCAATGACACTTGTGATATGTGGTTTGTGAAAATAACAGACATGCAATGACTCTAACTGTGGTTAATGAAAAAAGCAGACGTGCAATGACACTGGTGGATCCATGCGTGGTTAATGAGAAGAACACACATGCAATGACACTGGGTGTGATTCATGATATGGTTTACGAGAAGAAGACACATGCAATGACTCTAGCTGTGGTTCATGAGAAGAACACACATGCAATGACTCTAGATGTGGTTCACGAAAAGAGCAGACATGCGATGACACCGGTGGATCCATGTGTGGTCTATGAGAGGAACACACATCCAATGACACCGGTGGATCCTTATGTGGTTTGTGAGAAGAACACACATGTAATGACACTGGTGATATGTGGTCTGTGAAAAGAACAAACATGCAATGACACTGTTGGATCCATATGTGGTTTGTGAGAAGGACACACATGCAATGACACTGGTGGTTCCATGTGTGGTTCATGGGAAGAACACACATGCAATGACACTGGTGATATGTGGTTCATGAGAAGAACAGACATGCAATGACTCTAACTGTAGTTAATGAAAATAGAAGACATGCAATGACACTAGTGGATCCATGTGTGGTCTATGAGAGGAACACACATCCAATGACACTGGTGGATCCTTACGTGGTTTGTGAGAAGAACACACATGCAAGGACTCTAGCTGTGGTTCATGGAAAGAACACACATTCAATGACTCTAGCTGTGGTTCATGAGAAGAACACACATCCAATGACACTGGTGGATCCATGTGTGGTCCGTGAGAGGATCACACATGCAATGACAATAACTGTGGTTCATGAAAAGAGCAGACATGCAATGACACCGGTGGATCCATGTGTGGTCTATGGGAGGAACACACATCCAATGACACTGTTGGATCCATATGTGGTTTGTGAGAAGAACACACATGCAATTACACTACTGATATGTGGTCTATGAAAAGAGACATGCCATGACACCGGTGGATCCATGTGTGGTCTATGAGAGGAACACACATCCAATGACGCCGGTGGATCCTTACGTTGTTTGTGAGAAGAACACACATGCAATGACACTGGTGATATGTGGTCTGTGAAAAGAACACACATGCAATGACACTGTTGGATCCATATGTTGTCTGTGAGAAGGACACACATGCAATGACACTGGTGGATCCATGTGTTGTTCATGGGAAGAACACACATGCAATGACACTGGTGATATGTGGTTCATGAGAAGAACAGACATGCAATGACTCTAAGTATGGTTAATGAAAAGAGCAGACATACAATGACACTGGTGGATCCATGTGTGGTTAATGAGAAGAACACACATGCAATGACACTGGGTGTGATTCATGATATGGTTAGTGAGAAGAACACACATGCAATGACTCTAGTTGTGGTTCATGAGAACAACACATATCCAATGACTCTAGATGTGGTTCATGAAAAGAGCAGACATGCGATGACACCGGTGGATCATGTGTGGTCTATGATAGGAACACACATCCAATGACACCAATGGATCCTTATGTGGTTTGTGAGAAAAACACACATGCAATGACACTGGTGATATATGGTCTGTGAAAAGAATACACATGCAATGACACTGTTGGATCCATATGTGGTTTGTGAGAAGGACACACATGCAATGACACTGGTGGATCCATGTGTGGTCTGTGGGAAGAACACACATGCAATGACACTGGTGATATGTGGTTCATGAGAAGAACAGACATGCAATGACTCTAACTATGGTTAATGAAAAGAGCAGACATGCAATGACACTGGTGGATCCATGTGTGGTTAATGAGAAGAACACACATGCAATGACACTAGGTGTGATTCATGATTTGGTCCGTGAGAAGAACACACATGCAATGACTCTAGCTGTGATTCATCAAAAGAACATGCATGCAATGACGCTAGAGTATCCTTATGTGGTTTGTGAGAATAACACACATGCAAGGACTCTTGTTGTGGTTCATGGAAAGAACACACATCCAATGACTCTAGCTGTGGTTTATGAGAAGAACAGACATCCAATGACACTGGTGGATCCATGTGTGGTTTGTGAAAAGAACAGACATGCAATGACTCTAACTGTGGTTCATGAAAAGAGCAGACATGCAATGAAACCGATGGATCCATGTGTGGTTAATGAGAAGAACACACATGCAATGACACTGGGTGTGATTCATGATATGGTTTGTGAGAAGAACACACATGAAATGACTCTAGCTGAGGTTCATGAGAAGAACACACATGCAATGACACTGGTGTATCCTTATGTGGTTTGTGAGAAGAACACACATGCAAGGACTCTAGTTGTGGTTCATGGAAAGAACACACATCCAATGACTATAGCTATGGTTCATGAGAAGAACACACATCCAATGACACTGGTGGATCCATGTGTGGTCTGTGAGAGGATCACACATGCAATGACTCTAACTGTGGGTCATGAAAAGAGCAGACATGCAATAACACCGGTGGATCCATGTGTGTTCTGTGGGAGGAACACACATCCAATGACACTGCTGGATCCATATGTGGTTTGTGAGAAGCACACACATGCAACGACACTGGTGGATCCATGTGTGGTCTGTGGGAAGAACACACATGCAATGACTCTAGATGTGGTTCATGAAAAGAGCAGACGAGCAATGACACCGGTGGATCCATCTGTGGTCTATGAGAGGAACACACATCCAAGGACACCGGTGGATCCTTATGTGGTTTGTGAGAAGAACACACATGCAATGACACTGTTGATATGTGGTATGTGAAAAGAACACACATGCAATGACACTGGTGGATCCGTGTGTGGTCTGTGGGAAGAACACACATGCAATGACACTGTTGATATGTGGTTTGTGAAAAGAACAGACATGCAATGACTCTAACTGTGGTTAATGAAAAGAGCAGACATCGAATGACACTGGTGGATCCATGTGTGGTTAATGAGAAGAACACACATGCAATGACACTGGGTGTGGTGCGAGATATGGTTTGTGAGAAGAAAACACATGCAATGACTCTAACTGTGGTTCATGAGAAAAACACACATGCAATGACTCTAGCTGTAGGTCATGAAAAGAGCAGACATGCGATCACACCGGTGGATCCATGTGTGGTCTATGAGAGGAACACACATCCAATGACACCGGTGGATCCTTACGTGGTTTGTGAGAAGAACACACATGCAATGACACTGGTGATATGTCTTCTGTGGAAAGAACACACATGCAATGACACTGGTGGATCCATGTGTGGTCTGTGGGAAAAACACACATGCAATGACACTTGTGATATGTGGTTTGTGAAAATAACAGACATGCAATGACTCTAACTGTGGTTAATGAAAAAAGCAGACGTGCAATGACACTGGTGGATCCATGCGTGGTTAATGAGAAGAACACACATGCAATGACACTGGGTGTGATTCATGATATGGTTTACGAGAAGAAGACACATGCAATGACTCTAGCTGTGGTTCATGAGAAGAACACACATGCAATGACTCTAGATGTGGTTCACGAAAAGAGCAGACATGCGATGACACCGGTGGATCCATGTGTGGTCTATGAGAGGAACACACATCCAATGACACCGGTGGATCCTTATGTGGTTTGTGAGAAGAACACACATGTAATGACACTGGTGATATGTGGTCTGTGAAAAGAACAAACATGCAATGACACTGTTGGATCCATATGTGGTTTGTGAGAAGGACACACATGCAATGACACTGGTGGTTCCATGTGTGGTTCATGGGAAGAACACACATGCAATGACACTGGTGATATGTGGTTCATGAGAAGAACAGACATGCAATGACTCTAACTGTAGTTAATGAAAATAGAAGACATGCAATGACACTAGTGGATCCATGTGTGGTCTATGAGAGGAACACACATCCAATGACACTGGTGGATCCTTACGTGGTTTGTGAGAAGAACACACATGCAAGGACTCTAGCTGTGGTTCATGGAAAGAACACACATTCAATGACTCTAGCTGTGGTTCATGAGAAGAACACACATCCAATGACACTGGTGGATCCATGTGTGGTCCGTGAGAGGATCACACATGCAATGACAATAACTGTGGTTCATGAAAAGAGCAGACATGCAATGACACCGGTGGATCCATGTGTGGTCTATGGGAGGAACACACATCCAATGACACTGTTGGATCCATATGTGGTTTGTGAGAAGAACACACATGCAATTACACTACTGATATGTGGTCTATGAAAAGAGACATGCCATGACACCGGTGGATCCATGTGTGGTCTATGAGAGGAACACACATCCAATGACGCCGGTGGATCCTTACGTTGTTTGTGAGAAGAACACACATGCAATGACACTGGTGATATGTGGTCTGTGAAAAGAACACACATGCAATGACACTATTGGATCCATATGTTGTCTGTGAGAAGGACACACATGCAATGACACTGGTGGATCCATGTGTTGTTCATGGGAAGAACACACATGCAATGACACTGGTGATATGTGGTTCATGAGAAGAACAGACATGCAATGACTCTAAGTATGGTTAATGAAAAGAGCAGACATACAATGACACTGGTGGATCCATGTGTGGTTAATGAGAAGAACACACATGCAATGACACTGGGTGTGATTCATGATATGGTTAGTGAGAAGAACACACATGCAATGACTCTAGTTGTGGTTCATGAGAACAACACATATCCAATGACTCTAGATGTGGTTCATGAAAAGAGCAGACATGCGATGACACCGGTGGATCATGTGTGGTCTATGATAGGAACACACATCCAATGACACCAATGGATCCTTATGTGGTTTGTGAGAAAAACACACATGCAATGACACTGGTGATATATGGTCTGTGAAAAGAATACACATGCAATGACACTGTTGGATCCATATGTGGTTTGTGAGAAGGACACACATGCAATGACACTGGTGGATCCATGTGTGGTCTGTGGGAAGAACACACATGCAATGACACTGGTGATATGTGGTTCATGAGAAGAACAGACATGCAATGACTCTAACTATGGTTAATGAAAAGAGCAGACATGCAATGACACTGGTGGATCCATGTGTGGTTAATGAGAAGAACACACATGCAATGACACTAGGTGTGATTCATGATTTGGTCCGTGAGAAGAACACACATGCAATGACTCTAGCTGTGATTCATCAAAAGAACATGCATGCAATGACGCTAGAGTATCCTTATGTGGTTTGTGAGAATAACACACATGCAAGGACTCTTGTTGTGGTTCATGGAAAGAACACACATCCAATGACTCTAGCTGTGGTTTATGAGAAGAACAGACATCCAA
Organism: Avena sativa; assembly: GCA_916181665.1. Classification (NCBI taxonomy): domain Eukaryota; kingdom Viridiplantae; phylum Streptophyta; class Magnoliopsida; order Poales; family Poaceae; genus Avena; species Avena sativa. The sequence continues at coordinate 581,419,572 of OV702287.1, forward strand.
TGACACTGGTGGATCCATGTGTGGTTTGTGAAAAGAACAGACATGCAATGACTCTAACTGTGGTTCATGAAAAGAGCAGACATGCAATGAAACCGATGGATCCATGTGTGGTTAATGAGAAGAACACACATGCAATGACACTGGGTGTGATTCATGATATGGTTTGTGAGAAGAACACACATGAAATGACTCTAGCTGAGGTTCATGAGAAGAACACACATGCAATGACACTGGTGTATCCTTATGTGGTTTGTGAGAAGAACACACATGCAAGGACTCTAGTTGTGGTTCATGGAAAGAACACACATCCAATGACTATAGCTATGGTTCATGAGAAGAACACACATCCAATGACACTGGTGGATCCATGTGTGGTCTGTGAGAGGATCACACATGCAATGACTCTAACTGTGGGTCATGAAAAGAGCAGACATGCAATAACACCGGTGGATCCATGTGTGTTCTGTGGGAGGAACACACATCCAATGACACTGCTGGATCCATATGTGGTTTGTGAGAAGCACACACATGCAACGACACTGGTGGATCCATGTGTGGTCTGTGGGAAGAACACACATGCAATGACTCTAGATGTGGTTCATGAAAAGAGCAGACGAGCAATGACACCGGTGGATCCATCTGTGGTCTATGAGAGGAACACACATCCAAGGACACCGGTGGATCCTTATGTGGTTTGTGAGAAGAACACACATGCAATGACACTGTTGATATGTGGTATGTGAAAAGAACACACATGCAATGACACTGGTGGATCCGTGTGTGGTCTGTGGGAAGAACACACATGCAATGACACTGTTGATATGTGGTTTGTGAAAAGAACAGACATGCAATGACTCTAACTGTGGTTAATGAAAAGAGCAGACATCGAATGACACTGGTGGATCCATGTGTGGTTAATGAGAAGAACACACATGCAATGACACTGGGTGTGGTGCGAGATATGGTTTGTGAGAAGAAAACACATGCAATGACTCTAACTGTGGTTCATGAGAAAAACACACATGCAATGACTCTAGCTGTAGGTCATGAAAAGAGCAGACATGCGATCACACCGGTGGATCCATGTGTGGTCTATGAGAGGAACACACATCCAATGACACCGGTGGATCCTTACGTGGTTTGTGAGAAGAACACACATGCAATGACACTGGTGATATGTCTTCTGTGGAAAGAACACACATGCAATGACACTGGTGGATCCATGTGTGGTCTGTGGGAAAAACACACATGCAATGACACTTGTGATATGTGGTTTGTGAAAATAACAGACATGCAATGACTCTAACTGTGGTTAATGAAAAAAGCAGACGTGCAATGACACTGGTGGATCCATGCGTGGTTAATGAGAAGAACACACATGCAATGACACTGGGTGTGATTCATGATATGGTTTACGAGAAGAAGACACATGCAATGACTCTAGCTGTGGTTCATGAGAAGAACACACATGCAATGACTCTAGATGTGGTTCACGAAAAGAGCAGACATGCGATGACACCGGTGGATCCATGTGTGGTCTATGAGAGGAACACACATCCAATGACACCGGTGGATCCTTATGTGGTTTGTGAGAAGAACACACATGTAATGACACTGGTGATATGTGGTCTGTGAAAAGAACAAACATGCAATGACACTGTTGGATCCATATGTGGTTTGTGAGAAGGACACACATGCAATGACACTGGTGGTTCCATGTGTGGTTCATGGGAAGAACACACATGCAATGACACTGGTGATATGTGGTTCATGAGAAGAACAGACATGCAATGACTCTAACTGTAGTTAATGAAAATAGAAGACATGCAATGACACTAGTGGATCCATGTGTGGTCTATGAGAGGAACACACATCCAATGACACTGGTGGATCCTTACGTGGTTTGTGAGAAGAACACACATGCAAGGACTCTAGCTGTGGTTCATGGAAAGAACACACATTCAATGACTCTAGCTGTGGTTCATGAGAAGAACACACATCCAATGACACTGGTGGATCCATGTGTGGTCCGTGAGAGGATCACACATGCAATGACAATAACTGTGGTTCATGAAAAGAGCAGACATGCAATGACACCGGTGGATCCATGTGTGGTCTATGGGAGGAACACACATCCAATGACACTGTTGGATCCATATGTGGTTTGTGAGAAGAACACACATGCAATTACACTACTGATATGTGGTCTATGAAAAGAGACATGCCATGACACCGGTGGATCCATGTGTGGTCTATGAGAGGAACACACATCCAATGACGCCGGTGGATCCTTACGTTGTTTGTGAGAAGAACACACATGCAATGACACTGGTGATATGTGGTCTGTGAAAAGAACACACATGCAATGACACTGTTGGATCCATATGTTGTCTGTGAGAAGGACACACATGCAATGACACTGGTGGATCCATGTGTTGTTCATGGGAAGAACACACATGCAATGACACTGGTGATATGTGGTTCATGAGAAGAACAGACATGCAATGACTCTAAGTATGGTTAATGAAAAGAGCAGACATACAATGACACTGGTGGATCCATGTGTGGTTAATGAGAAGAACACACATGCAATGACACTGGGTGTGATTCATGATATGGTTAGTGAGAAGAACACACATGCAATGACTCTAGTTGTGGTTCATGAGAACAACACATATCCAATGACTCTAGATGTGGTTCATGAAAAGAGCAGACATGCGATGACACCGGTGGATCATGTGTGGTCTATGATAGGAACACACATCCAATGACACCAATGGATCCTTATGTGGTTTGTGAGAAAAACACACATGCAATGACACTGGTGATATATGGTCTGTGAAAAGAATACACATGCAATGACACTGTTGGATCCATATGTGGTTTGTGAGAAGGACACACATGCAATGACACTGGTGGATCCATGTGTGGTCTGTGGGAAGAACACACATGCAATGACACTGGTGATATGTGGTTCATGAGAAGAACAGACATGCAATGACTCTAACTATGGTTAATGAAAAGAGCAGACATGCAATGACACTGGTGGATCCATGTGTGGTTAATGAGAAGAACACACATGCAATGACACTAGGTGTGATTCATGATTTGGTCCGTGAGAAGAACACACATGCAATGACTCTAGCTGTGATTCATCAAAAGAACATGCATGCAATGACGCTAGAGTATCCTTATGTGGTTTGTGAGAATAACACACATGCAAGGACTCTTGTTGTGGTTCATGGAAAGAACACACATCCAATGACTCTAGCTGTGGTTTATGAGAAGAACAGACATCCAATGACACTGGTGGATCCATGTGTGGTTTGTGAAAAGAACAGACATGCAATGACTCTAACTGTGGTTCATGAAAAGAGCAGACATGCAATGAAACCGATGGATCCATGTGTGGTCTGTGGGAGCAACACACATCCAATGACACCGGTGGATCCTGATGTGGTTTGTGAGAAGAACACACATGCAATGACACTAGTGATATGTGGTTCATGAGAAGAACAGACATGCAATGACTCTAACTATGGTTAATGAAAAGAGCAGACATGCGATGACACTTGTGGATCCATGTGTGGTTAATGAGAAGATCACACATGCAATGACACTGGGTGTGATTCATGATATGGTTTGTGAGAAGAACACACATGAAATGACTCTAGCTGAGGTTCATGAGAAGAACACACATGCAATGACACTGGTGTATCCTTATGTGGTTTGTGAGAAGAACACACATGCAAGGACTCTAGCTGTGGTTCATGGAAAGAACACACATCCAATGACTATAGCTATGGTTCATGAGAAGAACACACATCCAATGACACTGGTGGATCCATGTGTGGTCTGTGAGAGGATCACACATGCAATGACTCTAACTGTGGGTCATGAAAAGAGCAGACATGCAATGACACCGGTGGATCCAAGTGTGGTCTGTGGGAGGAACACACATCCAATGACACTGCTGGATCCATATGTGGTTTGTGAGAAGAACGCACATGCAATGACACTGGTGGATCCATGTGTGGTCTGTGGGAAGAACACACATGCAATGACTCTAGATGTGGTTCATGAAAAGGGCAGTTGAGCAATGACACCGGTGGGTCCATGTGCGGTCTATGAGAGGAACACACATCCAATGACACCGGTGGATCCTTATGTGGTTTGTGAGAAGAACACACATGCAATGACACTGTTGATATGTGGTATGTGAAAAGAACACACATGCAATGACACTGGTGGATCCGTGTGTGGTCTGTGGGAAGAACACACATGCAATGACACTGTTGATATGTGGTTTGTGAAAAGAACAGACATGCAATGACTCTAACGATGGTTAATGAAAAGAGCAGACATGGAATGACACTGGTGGATCCATGTGTGGTTAATGAGAAGAACACACATGCAATGACACTGGGTGTGGTGCGAGATATGGTTTGTGAGAAGAAAACACATGCAATGACTCTAACTGTGGTTCATGAGAAAAACACACATGCAATGACTCTAGCTGTGGTTCATGAAAAGAGCAGACATGCGATCACACCGGTGGATCCATGTGTGGTCTATGAGAGGAACACACATCCAATGACACCGGTGGATCCTTACGTGGTTTGTGAGAAGAACACACATGCAATGACACTGGTGATATGTCTTCTGTGGAAAGAACACACATGCAATGACACTGGTGGATCCATGTGTTGTCTGTGGGAAGAACACACATGCAATGACACTTGTGATATGTGGTTTGTGAAAAGAACAGACATGCAATGACTCTAACTGTGGTTAATGAAAAAAGCAGACGTGCAATGACACTGGTGGATCCATGCGTGGTTAATGAGAAGAACACACATGCAATGACACTGGGTGTGATCCATGATATGGTTTACGAGAAGAAGACACATGCAATGACTCTAGCTGTGGTTCATGAGAAGAACACACATGAAATGACTCTAGATGTGGTTCACGAAAAGAGCAGACATGCGATGACACCAGTGGATCCATGTGTGGTCTATGAGAGGAACACACATCCAATGACACTGGTGGATCCTTACGTGGTTTGTGAGAAGAACACACATGCAATGACACTGGTGATATGTGGTCTGTGAAAAGAACACACATGCAATGACACCGCGTGATCCATATGTGGTTTGTGAGAAGAACGCACATGCAATGACACTGGTATATCCATGTGTGGTCAATGGGAAGAACACACATGCAATGACACTAGTGATATGTGGTTAATGAGAAGAACAGACATGCAATGACTCTAACTGTGGTTAATGAAAAGAGCAGACATGCAATGACCCTGGTGGATCCATGTGTGGTTAATGAGAAGAACACACATGCAATGACACTTTGTATGATTCATGATATGGTTCATGAGAATAACACACATGCAATGACTCTAGCTGTGGTTCATGAGAAGAACACACATGCAATGACACTGGTGTATCCTTATGTGGTTTGTGAGAAGAACATACATGCATGGACTCTAGCTGTGGTTCATGGAAAGAACACACATCCAATGACTCTAGCTGTGGTTCATGAGAAGAACACACATCCAATGACACTAGTGGATCCATGTGTGGTCTGTGGGAGTAACACACATCCAATGACACTGCTGGATCCATGAGTGGTTTGTGAGAAGAACACACATGCAATGACACTGGTGGATCCATGTGTGGTCTTTGGGAAGAACACATATGCAATGACTCTAGATGTGGTTCATGAGATGGTTTGTGAGAAAAACACACATGCAATGACTCTAGATGTGGTTCATGAGAAGAAGACACATGCAATGTCTCTATATGTGGTTCATGAAATGAGCAGACATGCAATGACACCGGTGGATCCATGTGTGGTCTATGAGAGGAACACACATCCAATGACACCGGTGGATCCTTATGTGGTTTGTGAGAAGAACACACATGCAATGACACTGGTGATATGTGGTCTGTGAAAAGAACACACATGCAATGACACTAGTGGATCCATATGTGGTTTGTGAGAAGGACACACATGCAATGACACTGGTGGAACCATGTGTGGTATGTGGGAAGAACACACATGCAATGACACTGGTGATATGTGGTTTGTGAAAAGAACGGACATGCAATGACTCTAACAGTGGTTAATGAAAACAACACACATGCAATGACGCTGGTGGATCCATGCGTGGTTAATGAGAAGACCACACATGCAATGACACTGGGTGTGGTTCATGATGTGGTTTGTGAGAAGAACACACATGCAATGACTCTAGCTGGGGTTCATGAGAACAACACGCATGCAATGACTCTAGATGTTGTTCATGAAAGAACAGACATGCGATGACACCGGTGGATCCATGTGTGGTCTATGAGAGGAACACACATCCAATGACGCCGGTGGATCCTTACGTTGTTTGTGAGAAGAACACACATGCAATCACACCGGTGATATGTGGTCTGTGAAAAGAACACACATGCAATGACACTGTTGGATCCATATGTAGTCTGTGAGAAGGACACACATGCAATGACACTAGTGGATCCATGTGTGGTTCATGGGAAGAACACACATGCAATGACACTGGTGATATGTGGTTCATGATAGGAACAGACAGGCAATGACTCTAAGTGTCGTTAATGAAAAGAGCAGTCATGCAATGACACTGGTGGATCCATGTGTGGTTAATGAGAAGAACACACATGCAATGACACTGGGTGTGATTCATGATATGGTCAGTGAGAGAAAAGCACATGCAATGACTCTAGTGGTGGTTCATGAGAAGAACACATATCCAATGACTCTAGATGTGGTTCATGAAAAGAGCAGACATGCGATGACACCGGTGGATCCATGTGTGGTCTATGATAGGAACACACATCCAATGACACCAGTGGATCCTTATGTGGTTTGTGAGAAAAACACACATGCAATGACACTGGTGATATGTGGTCTGTGAAAAGAACACACATGCAATGACACTGTTGGATCCATATGTGGTTTGTGAGAAGGACACACATGCAATGACACTGGTGGATCCATGTGTGGTCTGTGGGAAGAACACACATGCAATGACACTGGCGATATGTGGTTTGTGAAAAGAACAGACATGCAATGACTCTAACTGTGGTTAATGAAAAGAGCAGACATGCGATGACACTTGTGGATCCATGTGTGGTTAATGAGAAGAACACACATGCAATGACACTGGGTGTGATTCATGATATGGTTAGTGATAAGAACACACATGCAATGACTCTAGTTGTGGTTCATGAGAAGAACACATCTACAATGACTCTAGATGTGGTTCATGAAAAGAGCAGACATGCGATGACACCGGTGGATCCATGTGTGGTCTATGAGAGGAACACACATCCAATGACACTGGTGGATCCTTACGTGGTTTGTGAGAAGAACACACATGCAAGGACTCTAGCTGTGGTTCATGGAAAGAACACACATTCAATGACTCTAGCTGTGGTTCATGAGAAGAACACACATCCAATGACACTGGTGGATCCATGTGTGGTCCGTGAGAGGATCACACATGCAATGACAATAACTGTGGTTCATGAAAAGAGCAGACATGCAATGACACCGGTGGATCCATGTGTGGTCTATGGGAGGAACACACATCCAATGACACTGTTGGATCCATATGTGGTTTGTGAGAAGAACACACATGCAATGACACTACTGATATGTGGTCTATGAAAAGAGACATGCGATGACACCGGTGGATCCATGTGTGATCTATGAGAGGAACACACATCCAATGACGCCGGTGGATCCTTACGTTGTTCGTGAGAAGAACACACATGCAATGACACTGGTGATATGTGGTCTGTGAAAAGAACACACATGCAATGACACTGTTGGATCCATATGTTGTCTGTGAGAAGGACACACATGCAATGACACTGGTGGATCCATGTGTTGTTCATGGGAAGAACACACATGCAATGACACTGGTGATATGTGGTTCATGAGAAGAACAGACATGCAATGACTCTAAGTATGGTTAATGAAAAGAGCAGACATGCAATGACACTGGTGGATCCATGTGTGGTTAATGAGAAGAACACACATGCAATGACACTGGGTGTGATTCATGATATGGTTAGTGAGAAGAACACACATGCAATGACTCTAGTTGTGGTTCTTGAGAACAACACAGATCCAATGACTCTAGATGTGGTTCATGAAAAGAGCAGACATGCGATGACACCGGTGGATCATGTGTGGTCTATGATAGGAACACACATCCAATGACACCAATGGATCCTTATGTGGTTTGTGAGAAAAACACAGATACAATGACACTGGTGATATATGGTCTGTGAAAAGAATACACATGCAATGACACTGTTGGATCCATATGTGGTTTGTGAGAAGGACACACATGCAATGACACTGGTGGATCCATGTGTGGTCTGTGGGAAGAACACACATGCAATGACACTGGTGATATGTGGTTCATGAGAAGAACAGACATGCAATGACTCTAACTATGGTTAATGAAAAGAGCAGACATGCAATGACACTGGTGGATCCATGTGTGGTTAATGAGAAGAACACACATGCAATGACACTAGGTGTGATTCATGATTTGGTCCGTGAGAAGAACACACATGCAATGACTCTAGCTGTGATTCATCAAAAGAACATGCATGCAATGACGCTGGAGTATCCTTATGTGGTTTGTGAGAATAACACACATGCAAGGACTCTTGTTGTGGTTCATGGAAAGAACACACATCCAATGACTCTAGCTGTGGTTTATGAGAAGAACAGACATCCAATGACACTTGTGGATCCATGTGTGGTTTGTGAAAAGAACAGACATGCAATGACTCTAACTGTGGTTCATGAAAAGAGTAGACATGCAATGAAACCGATGGATCCATGTGTGGTCTGTGGGAGGAACACACATCCAATGACACCGGTGGATCCTTATGTGGTTTGTGAGAAGAACACACATGCAAGGACACTGGTGATATGTGGTTCATGAGAAGAACAGACATGCAATGACTTTAACTATGGTTAATGAAAAGAGCAGACATGCGATGACACTTGTGGATCCATGTGTGGTTAATGAGAAGAACACACATGCAATGACACTGGGTGTGATTCATGATATGGTTTGTGAGAAGAACACACATGAAATGACTCTAGCTGAGGTTCATGAGAAGAACACACATGCAATGACACTGGTGTATCCTTATGTGGTTTGTGAGAACACACATGCAAGGACTCTAGCTGTGGTTCATGGAAAGAACACACATCCAATGACTATAGCTATGGTTCATGAGAAGAACACACATCCAATGACACTGGTGGATCCATGTGTGGTCTGTGAGAGGATCACACATGCAATGACTCTAACTGTGGGTCATGAAAAGAGCAGACATGCAATGACACCGGTGGATCCATGTGTGGTCTGTGGGAGGAACACACATCCAATGACACTGCTGGATCCATATGTGGTTTGTGAGAAGAACACACATGCAATGACACTGGTGGATCCATGTGTGGTCTGTGGGAAGAACACACATGCAATGACTCTAGATGTGGTTCATGAAAAGAGCAGACGAGCAATGACACCGGTGGATCCATGTGCGGTCTATGAGAGGAACACACATCCAATGACACCGGTGGATCCTTATGTGGTTTGTGAGAAGAACACACATGCAATGACACTGTTGATATGTGGTATGTGAAAAGAACACACATGCAATGACACTGGTGGATCCGTGTGTGGTCTGTGGGAATAACACACATGCAATGACACTGTTGATATGTGGTTTGTGAAAAGAACAGACATGCAATGACTCTAACTGTGGTTAATGAAAAGAGCAGACATGGAATGACACTGGTGGATCCATGCGTGGTTAATGAGAAGAACACACATGCAATTACACTGGGTGTTGTGCGAGATATGGTTTGTGAGAAGAAAACACATGCAATGACTCTAACTGTGGTTCATGAGAAAAACACACATGCAATGACTCTAGCTGTGGTTCATGAAAAGAGCAGACATGCGATCACACCGGTGGATCCATGTGTGGTCTATGAGAGGAACACACATCCAATGACACCGGTGGATCCTTACGTGGTTTGTGAGAAGAACACACATGCAATGACACTGGTGATATGTCTTCTGTGGAAAGAACACACATACAATGACACTGTTGGATCCATATGTGGTCTGTGAGAAGGACACACATGCAATGACACTGGTGGATCCATGTGTGGTCTGTGGGAAGAACACACATGCAATGACACTGGTGATATGTGGTTTGTGAAAAGAACAGACATGCAATGACTCTAACTGTGGTTAATGAAAAAAGCAGACGTGCAATGACACTGGTGGATCCATGCGTGGTTAATGAGAAGAACACACATGCAATGACACTGGGTGTGATTCATGATATGGTTAGTGATAAGAACACACATGCAATGACTCTAGTTGTCGTTCATGAGAAGAACACACATGCAATGACTCTAGATGTGGTTCATGAGAAGAACACACATGCAATGACTCTAGATGTGGTTCACGAAAGAGCAGACATGCGATGACACCGGTGGATCCATGTGTGGTCTATGAGAGGAACACGCATCCGATGACACCGGTGGATCCTTACGTGGTTTGTGAGAAGAACACACATGCAATGACACTTGTGATATGTGGTTTGTGAAAAGAACACACATGCAATGACACCGCGTGATCCATATGTGGTTTGTGAGAAGGACGCACATGCAATGACACTGGTGGATACATGTGTGGTCAATGGGAAGAACACACATGCAATGACACTAGTGATATGTGGTTCATGAGAAGAACAGACATGCAATGACTATAACTGTGGTTAATGAAAAGAGCAGACATGCAATGACAATGGTGGATCCATGTGTGGTTAATGAGAAGAACACACATGCAATGACACTGGGTATGATTCATGATATGATTTGTGAGAAGAACACACATGCAATGACACTAGCTGTGGTTCATGAGAAGAACACACATGGAATGACTCTAGATGTGCTTCATGAAAAGAACAGACATGCGATGACACCGGTGGATCCATGTGTGGTCTATGAGAGGAACACACATCCAATGACGCGGGTGGATCCTTACATAGTTTGTGAGAAGAGCACATTTGGAATGACACTGGTGATATGTGGTCTGTGAAAAGAACACACATGCAATGACACTGTTGGATCCATATGTGGTCTGTGAGAAGGACACACATGCAATGACACTAGTGGATCCATGTGTGGTTCATGGGAAGAACACACATGCAATGACACTGGTGATATGTGGTCCATGAGAAGATCAGACATGCAATGACACTGGTGGATCCATGTGTGGTTAATGAGAAGAACACACATGCAATGACACTGGGTGTGATTCATGATATGGTTTGTGAGAAGAACACACATGCAATGACTCTAGCTGTGGTTCATGAGAAGAACACACATGCAATGACTCTAGATGTGGTTCATGAAAAGAGCAGACATGGGATGACACCGGTGGATCCATGTGTGGTCTATGAGAGGAACACACATCCAATAACACTGGTGGATCCTTACGTGGTTTTTGATAAAAACACACATGCAATGATACTGGTGATATGTGGTCTGTGAAAAGAACACACATGCAATGACACTGTTGGATCCATATGTGGACTGTGAGAAGGACACACATGCAATGACACTGGTGGGTCCATGTGTGGTTCATGGGAAGAACACACATGCAATGACACTGGTGATATGTGGTTCATTAGAAGAACATACATGCGATGACCCTAACTTTGGTTAATGAAAAGAGCAGACATGCAATGACACTAGTGGATCCATGTGTGGTTAATGAGAAGAAGACACATGCAATGACACTGGGTGTGATTGATGATATGGTTTGTGAGAAGAACACACATGCAATGACTCTAGCTGTGGTTCATGAGAAGAACACGCATGCAATTACACTGGTGTATCCTTATGTGGTTTGTGAGAAGAACACACATGCAAGGACTCTAGATGTGGTTCATGGAAAAACACACATCCAATGACTCTAGCTGTGGTTCATGAGAAGAACACACATCCAATGACACTGGTGGATCCATGCGTGGTTTGTGAGAGGATCACACATGCAATGACTCTAACTGTGGTTCATGAAAAGAGCAGACATGCAATGACACCGGTGGATCCATGTGTGGTCTGTGGGAGGAACACACATCCAATGACACTGTTGGATCCATATGTAGTTTGTGAAAAGAACACACATGCAATGACACTGGTGGATCCATGTGTGGTCTGTGGGAAGAACACACCTGCAATGATTCTAGATGTGGTTCATGAAAAGAGAAGACGTGCAAAGACACCATCGGATCCATGTGTGGTCTATGAGAGGAACACACATCCAATGACACCGGTGGATCCATATGTGGTTTGTGAGAAGAACACACATTCAATGACACTGGTGATATGTGGTCTGTGAAAAGAACACACATGCAATGACACTGGTGGTTCCATATGTGGTTTGTGAGAAGGACACACATGCAATGACACTGGTGGATCCATGTGTGGTCTGTGGGAAGAACACACATGCAATGACACTGGTGATATGTCGTTTGTGAAAAGAACAGACATGCAATGACTCTAACTGTGGTTAATGAAAAGAGCACACATGCAATGACACTAGTGGATCCATGCGTGGTTAATGAGAAGAACACACATGCAATGACACTAGGTGTGGTTCATGATGTGGTTTGTGAGATGAACACACATGCAATGACTCTAGCTGTGGTTCATGAGAAGAACACACATGCAATGACTCTAGATGTGCTTCATGAAAAGAACAGACATGCGATGACACCGGTGGATCCATGTGTGGTCTATCAGAGGAACACACATCCAATGACGCCGGTGGATCCTTACGTGGTTTGTGAGAAGAGCACATTTGCAATGACGCTGGTATATGTGGTCTGTGAAAAGAACACACATGCAATGACACTGTTGGATCCATATGTGGTCTGTGAGAAGGACACACATGCAATGACACTGGTGGATCCATGTGTGGTCTGTGCGAAGAACACACATGCAATGACACTAGTGATATGTGGTTTGTGAAAAAACAGACATGCAGTGACTCTAACTGTGGTTAATGAAAAAAGCAGATGTGCAATGACACTGGTGGATCCATGCGTGGTTAATGAGAAGAACATACATGCAATGACACTGGGTGTGATTCATGATATGGTTTATGAGAAGAAGACACATACAATGACTCTAGCTGTGGTTCATGAGAAGAACACACATGCAATGACTCTAGATGTGGTTCACGAAAAGAGCAGACATGCAATGACACCGGTGGATCCATGTGTGGTCTATGAGAGGAACACACGTCCAATGACACCGGTGGATCCTTATGTGGTTTGTGAGAAGAACACACATGCAATGACACTGGTGATATGTGGTCTGTGAAAAGAACACACATGCAATGACACTGCGGGATCCATATGTGGTTTCTGAGAAGGACGCACATGCAATGACACTGGTGGATCCATATGTGGTCCATGGGAAGAACACACATGCAATGACACTAGTGATATGTGGTTCATGAGAAGAACAGACATGCAATGACTCTAACTGTGGTTAATGAAAAGAGCAGACATGCAATGACACTGGTGGATCCTTATGTGGTTTGTGAGAAGAACATACATGCAAGGAATCTAGTTGTGGTTCATGGAAAGAACACACATCCAATGACTCTAGCTGTGGTTCATGAGAAGAACACACATCCAATGACACTGGTGGATCCATGTGTGGTCTGTGAGAGGATCACACATGCAATGACTCTAACTGTGGTTCATGAAAAGAGCAGACATCTAATGACACCGGTGGATCCATGTGTGGTCTGTGGGAGGAACACACATCCAATGACAGTGCTGGATCCATGTGTGGTTTGTGAGAAGAACACACATGCAATGACACTGGTGGATCCATGTGTGGTCTGTGGGAAGAACACATATGCAATGACTCTAGATGTGGTTCATGGAAAAAACACACATCTAATGACTCTAGTTGTGGTTCATGAGAACAACACATATCCAATGACTCTAGATGTGGTTCATGAAAAGAGCAGACATGCGATGACACCGGTGGATCATGTGTGGTCTATGATAGGAACACACATCCAATGACACCAATGGATCCTTATGTGGTTTGTGAGAAAAACACACATGCAATGACACTGGTGATATATGGTCTGTGAAAAGAATACACATGCAATGACACTGTTGGATCCATATGTGGTTTGTGAGAAGGACACACATGCAATGACACTGGTGGATCTATGTGTGGTCTGTGGGAAGAACACACATGCAATGACACTGGTGATATGTGGTTCATGAGAAGAACAGACATGCAATGACTCTAACTATGGTTAATGAAAAGAGCAGACATGCAATGACACTGGTGGATCCATGTGTGGTTAATGAGAAGAACACACATGCAATGACACTGGGTGTGATTCATGATTTGGTCCGTGAGAAGAACACACATGCAATGACTCTAGCTGTGATTCATCAAAAGGACATGCATGCAATGACGCTGGAGTATCCTTATGTGGTTTGTGAGAATAACACACATGCAAGGACTCTTGTTGTGGTTCATGGAAAGAACACACATCCAATGACTCTAGATGTGGTTTATGAGAAGAACAGACATCCAATGACACTGGTGGATCCATGTGTGGTTTGTGAAAAGAACAGACATGCAATGACTCTAACTGTGGTTCATGAAAAGAGCAGACATGCAATGAAACCGATGGATCCATGTGTGGTCTGTGGGAGGAACACACATCCAATGACACCGGTGGATCCTTATGTGGTTTGTGAGAAGAACACACATGCAAGGACACTGGTGATATGTGGTTCATGAGAAGAACAGACATGCAATGACTCTAACTATGGTTAATGAAAAGAGCAGACATGCGATGACACTTGTGGATCCATGTGTGGTTAATGAGAATAACACACATGCAATGACACTGGGTGTGATTCATGATATGGTTTGTGAGAAGAACACACATGAGATGACTCTAGCTGAGGTTCATGAGAAGAACACACATGCAATGACACTGGTGTATCCTTATGTGGTTTGTGAGAAGAACACACATGCAAGGACTCTAGCTGTGGTTCATGGAAAGAACACACATCCAATGACTATAGCTATGGTTCATGAGAAGAACACACATCCAATGAGACTGGTGGATCCATGTGTGGTCTATGAGAGGATCACACATGCAATGACTCTAACTGTGGGTCATGAAAAGAGCAGACATGCAATGACACCGGTGGATCCATGTGTGGTCTGTGGGAGGAACACACATCCAATGACACTGCTGGATCCATATGTGGTTTGTGAGAAGAACACACATGCAATGACACTGGTGGATCCATGTGTGGTATGTGGGAAGAACACACATGCAATGACTCTAGATGTGGTTCATGAAAAGAGCAGACGAGCAATGACACCGGTGGGTCCATGTGCGGTCTATGAGAGGAACACACATCCAATGACACCGGTGGATCCTTATGTGGTTTGTGAGAAGAACACACATGCAGTGACACTATTGATATGTGGTATGTGAAAAGAACACACATGCAATGACACTGGTGGATCCGTGTGTGGTCTGTGGGAAGAACACACATGCAATGACACTGTTGATATGTGGTTTGTGAAAAGAACAGACATGCAATGACTCTAACTGTGGTTAATGAAAAGAGCAGACATGGAATGACACTGGTGGATCCATGTGTGGTTAATGAGAAGAACACACATGTAATGACACTGGGTGTGGTGCGAGATATGGTTTGTGAGAAGAAAACACATGCAATGACTCTAACTGTGGTTCATGAGAAAAACACACATGCAATGACTCTAGCTGTGGTTCATGAAAAGAGCAGACATGCGATCACACCGGTGGATCCATTTGTGGTCTATGAGAGGAACACACATCCAATGACACCGGTGGATCCTTACGTGGTTTGTGAGAAGAACACACATGCAATGACACTGGTGATATGTCTTCTGTGGAAAGAACACACATGCAATGACACTGTTGGATCCATATGTGGTCTGTGAGAAGGACACACATGCAATGACACTGGTGGATCCATGTGTGGTCTGTGGGAAGAACACACATGCAATGACACTGGTGATATGTGGTTTGTGAAAAGAACAGACATGCAATGGCTCTAACTGTGGTTAATGAAAAAAGCAGACGTGTAATGACACTGGTGGATCCATGCGTGGTTAATGAGAAGAGCACACATGCAATGACACTGGGTGTGATTCATGATATGGCTTACGAGAAGAAGACACATGCAATGACTCTAGCTGTGGTTCATGAGAAGAACACACATGCAATGACTCTAGATGTGGTTCACGAAAAGAGCAGACATGCGATGACACCGGTGGATCCATGTGTGGTCTATGAGAGGAACACACATCCAATGACACTGGTGGATCCTTACGCGGTTTGTGAGAAGAACACACATGCAATGACACTGGTGATATGTGGTCTGTGAAAAGAACACACATGCAATGACACCGCGGGATCCATATGTGGTTTGTAAGAAGGACGCACATGCAATGACACTGGTGGATCCATGAGTGGTCAATGGGAAGAACACACATGCAATGACACTAGTGATATGTGGTTAATGAGAAGAACAGACATGCAATGACTCTAACTGTGGTTAATGAAAAGAGCAGACATGCAATGACACTGGTGGATCCATGTGTGGTTAATGAGAAGAACACACATGGAATGACACTTTGTATGATTCATGATATGGTTTGTGAGAAGAACACACATGCAATGACTCTAGCTGTGGTTCATGAGAAGAACACACATGCAATGACACTGGTGTATCCTTATGTGGTTTGTGAGAAGAACATACATGCAAGGACTCTAGCTGTGGTTCATGGAAAGAACACACATCCAATGACTCTAGCTGTGGTTCATGAGAAGAACACACATCCAATGACACTAGTGGATCCATGTGTGGTCTGTGAGAGGATCACACATGCAATGACTCTAACTGTGGTTCATGAAAAGAGCAGACATCCAATGACACCGGTGGATCCAGGTGTGGTCTGTGGGAATAACACACATCCAATGACATTGCTGGATCCATGTGTGGTTTGTGAGAAGAACACACATGCAATGACACTGGTGGATCCATGTGTGGTATGTGGGAAGAACACATATGCAATGACTCTAGATGTGGTTCATGATATGGTTTGTGAGAAAAACACACATGCAATGACTCTAGATGTGGTTCATGAGAAGAACACACATGCAATGACTCTATATGTGGTTCATGAAATGAGCAGACATGCAATGACACCGGTGGATCCATGTGTGGTCTATGAGAGGAACACACATCCAATGACACCGGTGGATCCTTATATGGTTTGTGAGAAGAACACACATGCAATGACACTGGTGATATGTGGTATGTGAAAAGAACACAGATGCAATGACACTAGTGGATCCATATGTGGTTTTTGTGAGAAGGACACACATGCAATGACACTGGTGGAACCATGTGTGGTATGTGGGAAGAACACACATGCAATGACACTGGTGATATGTGGTTTGTGAAAAAAACAGACATGCAATGACTCTAACAGTGGTTAATGAAAAGAGCACACATGCAATGACGCTGGTGGATCCATGCGTGGTTTGTGAGAAGAACACACATGCAATGACTCTAACAGTGGTTAATGAAAAGAGCACACATGCAATGACACCGGTGGATCCTTACGTGGTTTGTGAGAAGAACACACATGCAATGACACTTGTGATATGTGGTTTGTGAAAAGAACACACATGCAATGACACCGCGTGATCCATATGTGGTTTGTGAGAAGGACGCACATGCAATGACACTGGTGGATACATGTGTGGTCAATGGGAAGAACACACATGCAATGACACTAGTGATATGTGGTTCATGAGAAGAACAGACATGCAATGACTATAACTGTGGTTAATGAAAAGAGCAGACATGCAATGACAATGGTGGATCCATGTGTGGTTAATGAGAAGAACACACATGCAATGACACTGGGTATGATTCATGATATGATTTGTGAGAAGAACACACATGCAATGACACTAGCTGTGGTTCATGAGAAGAACACACATGGAATGACTCTAGATGTGCTTCATGAAAAGAACAGACATGCGATGACACCGGTGGATCCATGTGTGGTCTATGAGAGGAACACACATCCAATGACGCGGGTGGATCCTTACATAGTTTGTGAGAAGAGCACATTTGGAATGACACTGGTGATATGTGGTCTGTGAAAAGAACACACATGCAATGACACTGTTGGATCCATATGTGGTCTGTGAGAAGGACACACATGCAATGACACTAGTGGATCCATGTGTGGTTCATGGGAAGAACACACATGCAATGACACTGGTGATATGTGGTCCATGAGAAGATCAGACATGCAATGACTCTAACTGTGGTTAATGAAAAGAGCAGACATGCAATGACACTGGTGGATCCATGTGTGGTTAATGAGAAGAACACACATGGAATGACACTTTGTATGATTCATGATATGGTTTGTGAGAAGAACACACATGCAATGACTCTAGCTGTGGTTCATGAGAAGAACACACATGCAATGACACTGGTGTATCCTTATGTGGTTTGTGAGAAGAACATACATGCAAGGACTCTAGCTGTGGTTCATGGAAAGAACACACATCCAATGACTCTAGCTGTGGTTCATGAGAAGAACACACATCCAATGACACTAGTGGATCCATGTGTGGTCTGTGAGAGGATCACACATGCAATGACTCTAACTGTGGTTCATGAAAAGAGCAGACATCCAATGACACCGGTGGATCCAGGTGTGGTCTGTGGGAATAACACACATCCAATGACATTGTTGGATCCATGTGTGGTTTGTGAGAAGAACACACATGCAATGACACTGGTGGATCCATGTGTGGTATGTGGGAAGAACACATATGCAATGACTCTAGATGTGGTTCATGATATGGTTTGTGAGAAAAACACACATGCAATGACTCTAGATGTGGTTCATGAGAAGAACACACATGCAATGACTCTATATGTGGTTCATGAAATGAGCAGACATGCAATGACACCGGTGGATCCATGTGTGGTCTATGAGAGGAACACACATCCAATGACACCGGTGGATCCTTATATGGTTTGTGAGAAGAACACACATGCAATGACACTGGTGATATGTGGTCTGTGAAAAGAACACAGATGCAATGACACTGGTGGATCCATATGTGGTTTGTGAGAAGGACACACATGCAATGACACTGGTGGAACCATGTGTGGTATGTGGGAAGAACACACATGCAATGACACTGGTGATATGTGGTTTGTGAAAAGAACAGACATGCAATGACTCTAACAGTGGTTAATGAAAAGAGCACACATGCAATGACGCTGGTGGATCCATGCGTGGTTAATGAGAAGATCACACATGCAATGACACTGGGTGTGGTTCATGATGTGGTTTGTGAGAAGAACACACATGCAATGACTCTAACTGTGGTTCATGAGAAAAACACACATGCAATGACTCTAGCTGTGGTTCATGAAAAGAGCAGACATGCGATCACACCGGTGGATCCATGTGTGGTCTATGAGAGGAACACACATCCAATGACACCGGTGGATCCTTACGTGGTTTGTGAGAAGAACACACATGCAATGACACTGGTGATATGTCTTCTGTGGAAAGAACACACATGCAATGACACTGTTGGATCCATATGTGGTCTGTGAGAAGGACACACATGCAATGACACTGGTGGATCCATGTGTGGTCTGTGGGAAGAACACACATGCAATGACACTGGTGATATGTGGTTTGTGAAAAGAACAGACATGCAATGACTCTAACTGTGGTTAATGAAAAAAGCAGACGTGCAATGACACTGGTGGATCCATGCGTGGTTAATGAGAAGAACACACATGCAATGACACTGGGTGTGATTCATGATATGGTTAGTGATAAGAACACACATGCAATGACTCTAGTGTTGGAGATATGCCCTAGAGGCAATAATAAATATAGTTATTATTATATCTTTGTGTTTATGATAAATGTTTATATTCATGCTATAATAGTATTAACAAGGAAACATTAATACTTGTGTGAATTGTAAACTTAAATTGAAGTCCCTAGTATAGCCTCTATACTTCACTAGCTTGTTGGTTAATAGATGATTGTGGTTTCCCTATCATGAACATTGAGATGTTATTAACAACAAGATCATATCGTTAGGAGAATGATATGGTGGACATACTCCTATAGATAAGCGTAGCATAAAGATCAAGTCATTTCAATAGTTCAATTGCTATATGCTTTCTGATACATAGTAACCTAATTCCTTCGACCATGAGATCATGCATATCACCTTTACCAGATGGATGCTTTGATATCATCAAACACCACACCGTAACAGGGTGGCTATAAAGGTGGCATTGAGTGTTCGGAAAGTATTGGTTGAAACACATGGATCAAGAGTGGGATTTGTCCATCCAGATGACGGATAGATATTCTCTGGGCCCTCTCGGTGAAATGTCATCCAATTAGCTTGCAAGCATGTGACTGGGTCACAAGGGATCACATATCACGGGAACGAGAAAAGAGTACTTATCAGTAACGAGGTTGAACTAGGTATATAGAGATACCGACGATCATAACCTCGGATAAGTAACATATCGTGAGACAAAGGGAAATTGGTATCGTATGTAAGTGGTTCATTCGATCGCAAAGTAATCGTAGAAATATGTGGGAGCCATATGAATTTCCAGATTCCTCTATTGGTTATTGTTCGGAGAAGTGTCTCGATCATGTCCGCATAATTCACGAACCGTAGGGAGACACACTTAAGGATTCGACGTTGTTTGAGTAGTTATGGTATTATGAGAAAGAGACCGAATGTTGTTCGGAGTCTCGGATGGGATCCGAGATATCACGAGGTGATCCGGAATGGTCCGGAGAATAAGATTCATATAAGGAAAGTCCCGTTTCGGAGTTGGGGAATGGTTCCGGTGTTTTCATCGGGAACATTCTAGAAG
The DNA here is from genome assembly GCA_916181665.1 of Avena sativa. NCBI lineage: Eukaryota > Viridiplantae > Streptophyta > Magnoliopsida > Poales > Poaceae > Avena > Avena sativa. Next base: position 581,440,739 of record OV702287.1, read on the forward strand.
GTCCCGGAATGTCCGGCACTCCGGAGGGGGAAGGGGGTACATGAATGTGTCATTGCATGTTGGAATGATTGCATCATGTACTAAGTGTTCTCGCTGTCCGAAATAAAGGGTTAATTCAAATCCTAAATTGAAAAAGTCAAACTGCCAGTTTTCGGTCAAACTGCCAGTTTTCGGAAAGAGGAGAAAGAGGTGGAGAGGTGGAGGCCGAGTTGGAGGAGGGTTCCTCCCCTTGGCCGGCGCACCTCCCAAGGCCGAGTTGGGGAGGAACTCCTCCCCTTGGCCGCCGGCCCTCCCACCTATAAAGGGAGGGGCAGGGCTCCCCTCTCTACACAACACAAGTTTCCTATCCTCTAAACTAAACCCTAGATCTAGACCCCGGTTTAGAGCTATTCGGTTTAGAGCCTTCTAATTGGTTTAGAGCCCTCTAATTGGTGTGTCTAATTACTAGACCACTAATAGCCTCTCTCATAAGCTCCACCATACTCGCACCGGCTTAAGGCGAAGCCCTGCGGGATCTCCCCTCTACCTCCGGTACCACGCCGTTGTGCTGCCGGAATCGCGAGGAGAGTGCTACAACCTCCGCTGCCTGCTGGAACAAGGGAGAGGAAGGTCTTCGTCGAGTACCGAACGTGTGACCGACTGCGGGAGCGCTGCTGGAACGTGGCGCTGGAAGGATCGTCTACGCGATCTTGAGATCGGAAAGAGTACGACTACATCACCCACGAGAATCTGCTCTCGTTAAACACTTTGGAATCTTCGAGGGTGAGTTATTCCATCGACTCGTTGCTACAATCTAGTAGATAGATCTTGGCTTGTTTGTTTGTATGCGATAGAAAATTTTTGTTTTCCATGCTGCGAACCCCTACAGTGGTATCAGAGCCGTGTCTATATGTAGATCTGTTGCACGAGTAGAACACAATGGTCATTGTGGGCGTTGATGCTTTTATTGTAGATTGCTTTTTGTGTACTTTGCATCTTGCGGTATGTTGGGATGAAGCGGCCCGGGCTAACCTTACATGACATCGTTCATGAGACTTGCTCCACGCTTGACATGCAACTCGTTTTGCATAAGTGGCTTTGCGGGTGCCTGTTTCTCCTAGCATAGTAAAGATCCAATTTACAACGGGTGATCAACAATGCTAGTATCAATGTTGTGGTTCTTGTTCGTAAGTTAGAACGACACTTATGGAAAGCCCCAAACCACGTAAAATATGCAAAGAAAGTAGAAGCGTCTAACTTTGTTTTGCAGGGGTGTGCAGTGATGTGATATGGCCATGATTGTGATTATATTTGATGTATGCAATGTTCCTTATTGTAAGTTGGCAACCGGCAGGAGCCATATGGTTGTCTTTAATTTCTGTTAAGACCTGCGTGTCTATTCAAAATAGTTGTAATAGTTGAAGCTGGTGGACGACAACCATGAAGAAGCGTCATTGACCTTGATGCCATGCCGGTGATGATGGAGATCATGTTCGTGCTTGAAGATGGAGATCGGAAGCACAAAGAAGAAAGGCCATATCATATCACATATTATGAATTGCATGTGATGTTAATCCTTTATGCATCTTGTATTGCTTAGTAGACGACGGTAGCATTATAAGATGATCCCTCATGCACATAAATTTCAAGTCTAAAGTGTTCGCCCTTAGTTAGCACCGTTGCTAAAGCTTGTTGCTTCGAAGCACCACGTGATGATCGGGTGTCTTTGATTCCACGGGTGAATACAACGTAAGCAAGCCAGATTTGCTTATGCGGTAGCTAAGGTTTGATCTTGACGAGCCTAGCATGTACAGACATGGCCTCAGGAACACGGATCGCCGAAAGGTAAAGCATGAATCATATAGCAGATATGATGAACATGTCGATTGTTCGCCATTGAAAACTATATCAACTCTCGTGATGATCGGTGTTGATGTAGTGGATTTGGTTCATGTGATCACTAAAACAATGTGAGGGATGTTGTTTTGAGTGGGAGTTCACCTAGTTTAATTTCACTAATTAATTTGAACTCAATTTGTCATAAACTTAGTCTAAACTATTGCAAATATGTTGTAGATCAATGGCAGCCCCTACCATCAATTTTAATGCGTTCCTAGAGAAAGAAAAGTTGAAAAACAATGGAAGCAACTTCGCGGATTGGTTCCGCAATTTGAGGATTGTCCTCACAGCTGGTAATTTGACCTATGTGCTGGATGCACCGCTAGGTGACCCACCTGCAGCTGATGCTACCGATGAAGTAAAGAATGTTTACCTTGCTCGGAAGAATCAGTACTCCATAGTTCAGTGTGCTATCTTGTATGGTTTAGAATCGGAGCTTCAGAAAAGGTTTGAAGAGTCAGACCCATATGATATTGTCGAGGATCTCAAATTAATTTTTGAGACTCATGCGGCAATTGAAAGTTATGAAGCTTCTGAAAAGTTCTTTAACTGCAAGATGGAAGAGGGTAGCTCCGTCAGTGAGCATGTGCTTAAAATGTCTGGGCACGCGAACAAACTTCAAAGCTTGGGTATAGTGATTCCTAATACTTTGGGAGTTTACCGCATCCTCCAATCACTACCACCAAGTTACAAGAACTTTGTGATGAACTACAACATGCAGAACATGAACAAAGAGTTGCCAGAACTATTTGCTATGTTAAAGTCTGCAGAAGTGGAGATCAAGAAAGAGCACCAAGTGTTGATGGTCAATAAGACCACCAAATTCAAGAAAGGCAAGTCTAAGCAGAAGGGACACTTCAAGAAGGGTGGTAAGCAAGTTACCATGCCGACGAAGAGGACCAAGGCTGGACCTAAGCCTGATACTGAGTGCTTTTACTGCAAAGGGGAAGGTCACTGGAAACGGAATTGCCCAAAGTACTTGGCGGATTTGAAGAACGGCAACATCAAGAAGAAAGGTATATTTGATATACATATTATTGATGTGTATTTCACTAGTATTCGTAGTAGTGCCTGGGTATTTGATACTGGTTCGGTTGCTCATATTTGTAACTCGAAACAGGAGCTGCAGAATAAACGAAAGCTAGCGAAGAACGAGGTGACGATGCGCGTGGGAAACGGATCAAAGGTTGATGTGATCGCGGTCGGCACGCTACCTCTTCATCTACCATCGGGATTAGTTTTATACTTAAATAATTGTTATTTGGTGCCTGCGTTGAGCATGAACATTATATCTGGATCTTGTTTATTGCGAGACGGTTACTTGTTTAAATCCGAGAATAATGGTTGTTCGATTTATATGAGTAATATGTTTTATGCACATGCACCTTTGATAGATGGTCTATTCATATTGAATCTCGATAGTGGAAATACACATATTAATAACATTGAAGCTAAACGTTTGAAATCAAGCGATAACTTGACCTATATGTGGCACTGTCGTCTTGGTCACATTGGAGTGAAGCGTATGAAGAAACTCCATTCCGATGGACTTCTTGAATCACTTGATTTTGAATCACTTGAAAGATGCGAAGCATGTCTGATGGGTAAAATGACTAAGACTCCATTTTCTGGTATGATGGAGCGAGCTACAGACTTATTGGAAATCATACATACCGATGTGTGTGGTCCAATGAGTGTAGCATCGCGCAGTGGTTATCGTTATGTTCTTACCTTCACAGATGACTTGAGTAGATATGGGTATATCTATTTCATGAAACATAAGTCCGAAACTTTCGAGAAGTTTAAGGAGTTTCAAAGTGAGGTAGAGAATCAACGTAACAAGAAGATTAAATTTCTACGTTCTGATCGTGGAGGTGAATATCTAAGTTACGAGTTTGGTGAGCATTTGAAGAAATGTGGAATACTTTCGCAGTTGACACCGCCGGGAACACCACAGCGTAATGGTGTGTCTGAACGTCGTAATCGAACTCTCTTAGATATGGTTCGTTCTATGATGTCACTTACAGATTTACCGCTATCATTTTGGGGTTATGCATTAGAAACAGCCGCATTCACTTTAAATAGGGCACCATCTAAATCCGTTGAAACGACACCGTATGAATTATGGTTTGGGAAGAAACCTAAATTGTCGTTCCTTAAAGTTTGGGGATGCGAAGCCTATGTAAAGAAGTTACAGCCGGACAAGCTTGAACCCAAAGCGGAAAAATGCGTCTTCATAGGATACCCGAAGGAAACTATTGGGTATACCTTCTATCATAGATCCGAAGGCAAAATCTTCGTTGCTAAGAATGGATCCTTTCTAGAGAAGGAATTTCTCTCGAAAGAAGTGAATGGAAGGAAAGTAGAACTCGACGAGGTTGTCGAACCTTCTCTCGAAATTGCGAGTAGCGCAGCACCGGAAGAAGTTCCTGTGGTGCCTGCACCAATAAGAGAGGAAGCTAATGATGGTGATCATGAAACTTCGGTTGAAGTTACTACAGAGCCTCGGAGGTCAACGAGAACTCGTACCACTCCAGATTGGTATGATTCCGTTATGAATGTCATGTTGGTGGACAACACCGATGACCCCGAGACATATGAGGAAGCGATGATGAGCCCAGATTCCAATAAATGGCAAGAAGCCATGAAATCCGAGATTGGATCCATGTACGAAAACCAAGTATGGACTTTGGTGGACTTACCGGATGGCCGGAAGGCTGTCGAGAACAAATGGATTTTCAAGAAGAAAACAGATGCTGATGGTAATGTTACTGTCTATAAAGCTCGACTTGTCGCAAAAGGGTTTCGACAAATTCAAGGAGTTGACTACGATGAGACTTTCTCACCGGTAGCGAAGCTAAAGTCTGTGAGGATTATGTTAGCAATCGCTGCATATTATGATTATGAGATATGGCAGATGGATGTCAAAACAGCATTCCTCAATGGAGACATTGATGAAGAGTTGTATATGATGCAACCCAAAGGTTTTGTCGATCCTAAAGATGCTAACAAGGTATGCAAACTTCAACGGTCCATCTATGGATTGAAGCAAGCATCCCGAATTTGGAATCAACGTTTTGATAAGGTAATCAAAAGTTTTGGTTTTATACAAACTTATGGAGAAGCTTGTATTTACATGAAAGTGAGTGGGAGCTCTGTAGCATTCTTAATACTGTATGTGGATGACATATTGTTGATTGGGAATGATGTAGACCTTCTTAATAGTGTCAAAGAGTATTTGAATAATAGTTTTTCAATGAAGGATCTTGGCGAAGCAGCTTACATATTAGGCATAAAGATTTATAGAGATAGATCGAAACGCCAAATATCATTGTCACAAAGTACATATTTGGACAAAGTTCTAAAGAGGTTTGGAATGGAAGATAGCAAGAAAGGGTTCTTGCCCATGTTGCCCAATACGACCTTGAGTAAAACTCAAAGTCCGACATCGGCAGAAGATAGAGAAAGGATGAGTAAGACTCCCTATGCCTCAGCCATAGGATCTCTAATGTATGCCATGCTATGTACTAGACCCGACATCGCATATGCTGTTAGTCTAACTAGCAGATATCAAAGTGATCCAGGAGTGGATCATTGGACAGCGGTCAAAAACATCCTTAAGTACTTGAGAAGAACTAAGGATATGGTTCTTTCTTATGGAGGTGATGAACAGCTCGTTGTTAATGGTTACACCGATGCTAGTTGGAACACTGATCCGGATGATTCTAAATCACAATCTGGATACGTATTTATTTTGAATGGTGCAGCAGTTAGCTGGAGGAGTGCAAAGCAAAGCGTTGTGGCGAGATCTTCAACTGAATCGGAATACATGGCTGCTTCGGAGGCTTCACAAGAAGCGATATGGATGAAAGAGTTCATTACAGAGCTGGGTGTGGTTCCTAGTGCGCTGGACCCAATGTCTATCTACTGTGATAACATGGGCGCCATAGCCAATGCGCAAGAACCAAGGTCACACAAGAAGCTGAAGCATATCAAGCTACGTTTTCACGCTATTCGAGAACATATCCAGGATGGGGATATAAAGATTTGCAAAGTACACACAGATCTGAATGTGGCGGATCCGTTGACTAAACCTCTCCCGAGGGCAAAACATGACCAACACCAAACTGCCATGGGTGTTCGGTATATTACCATGTAATCTAGATTAGATGACTCTAGTGCAAGTGGGAGACTGTTGGAGATATGCCCTAGAGGCAATAATAAATATAGTTATTATTATATCTTTGTGTTTATGATAAATGTTTATATTCATGCTATAATAGTATTAACAAGGAAACATTAATACTTGTGTGAATTGAAAACTTAAATTGAAGTCCCTAGTATAGCCTCTATACTTCACTAGCTTGTTGGTTAATAGATGATTGTGGTTTCCCTATCATGAACATTGAGATGTTATTAACAACAAGATCATATCGTTAGGAGAATGATATGGTGGACATACTCCTATAGATAAGCGTAGCATAAAGATCAAGTCATTTCAATAGTTCAATTGCTATATGCTTTCTGATACATAGTAACCTAATTCCTTCGACCATGAGATCATGCATATCACCTTTACCAGATGGATGCTTTGATATCATCAAACACCACACCGTAACAGGGTGGCTATAAAGGTGGCATTGAGTGTTCGGAAAGTATTGGTTGAAACACATGGATCAAGAGTGGGATTTGTCCATCCAGATGACGGATAGATATTCTCTGGGCCCTCTCGGTGAAATGTCATCCAATTAGCTTGCAAGCATGTGACTGGGTCACAAGGGATCACATATCACGGGAACGAGAAAAGAGTACTTATCAGTAACGAGGTTGAACTAGGTATATAGAGATACCGACGATCATAACCTCGGATAAGTAACATATCGTGAGACAAAGGGAAATTGGTATCGTATGTAAGTGGTTCATTCGATCGCAAAGTAATCGTAGAAATATGTGGGAGCCATATGAATTTCCAGATTCCTCTATTGGTTATTGTTCGGAGAAGTGTCTCGATCATGTCCGCATAATTCACGAACCGTAGGGAGACACACTTAAGGATTCGACGTTGTTTGAGTAGTTATGGTATTATGAGAAAGAGACCGAATGTTGTTCGGAGTCTCGGATGGGATCCGAGATATCACGAGGTGATCCGGAATGGTCCGGAGAATAAGATTCATATAAGGAAAGTCCCGTTTCGGAGTTGGGGAATGGTTCCGGTGTTTTCATCGGGAACATTCTAGAAGGTCCCGGAATGTCCGGCACTCCGGAGGGGGAAGGGGGTACATGAATGTGTCATTGCATGTTGGAATGATTGCATCATGTACTAAGTGTTCTCGCTGTCCGAAATAAAGGGTTAATTCAAATCCTAAATTGAAAAAGTCAAACTGCCAGTTTTCGGTCAAACTGCCAGTTTTCGGAAAGAGGAGAAAGAGGTGGAGAGGTGGAGGCCGAGTTGGAGGAGGGTTCCTCCCCTTGGCCGGCGCACCTCCCAAGGCCGAGTTGGGGAGGAACTCCTCCCCTTGGCCGCCGGCCCTCCCACCTATAAAGGGAGGGGCAGGGCTCCCCTCTCTACACAACACAAGTTTCCTATCCTCTAAACTAAACCCTAGATCTAGACCCCGGTTTAGAGCTATTCGGTTTAGAGCCTTCTAATTGGTTTAGAGCCCTCTAATTGGTGTGTCTAATTACTAGACCACTAATAGCCTCTCTCATAAGCTCCACCATACTCGCACCGGCTTAAGGCGAAGCCCTGCGGGATCTCCCCTCTACCTCCGGTACCACGCCGTTGTGCTGCCGGAATCGCGAGGAGAGTGCTACAACCTCCGCTGCCTGCTGGAACAAGGGAGAGGAAGGTCTTCGTCGAGTACCGAACGTGTGACCGACTGCGGGAGCGCTGCTGGAACGTGGCGCTGGAAGGATCGTCTACGCGATCTTGAGATCGGAAAGAGTACGACTACATCACCCACGAGAATCTGCTCTCGTTAAACACTTTGGAATCTTCGAGGGTGAGTTATTCCATCGACTCGTTGCTACAATCTAGTAGATAGATCTTGGCTTGTTTGTTTGTATGCGATAGAAAATTTTTGTTTTCCATGCTGCGAACCCCTACATCTAGTTGTGGTTCATGAGAAGAACACACATGCAATGACTCTAGATGTGGTTCATGAGAAGAACACACATGCAATGACTCTAGATGTGGTTCACGAAAAGAGCAGACATGCGATGACACCGGTGGATCCATGTGTGGTCTATGAGAGGAACACGCATCCGATGACACCGGTGGATCCTTACGTGGTTTGTGAGAAGAACACACATGCAATGACACTTGTGATATGTGGTTTGTGAAAAGAACACACATGCAATGACACCGCGTGATCCATATGTGGTTTGTGAGAAGGACGCACATGCAATGACACTGGTGGATACATGTGTGGTCAATGGGAAGAACACACATGCAATGACACTAGTGATATGTGGTTCATGAGAAGAACAGACATGCAATGACTATAACTGTGGTTAATGAAAAGAGCAGACATGCAATGACAATGGTGGATCCATGTGTGGTTAATGAGAAGAACACACATGCAATGACACTGGGTATGATTCATGATATGATTTGTGAGAAGAACACACATGCAATGACACTAGCTGTGGTTCATGAGAAGAACACACATGGAATGACTCTAGATGTGCTTCATGAAAAGAACAGACATGCGATGACACCGGTGGATCCATGTGTGGTCTATGAGAGGAACACACATCCAATGACGCGGGTGGATCCTTACATAGTTTGTGAGAAGAGCACATTTGGAATGACACTGGTGATATGTGGTCTGTGAAAAGAACACACATGCAATGACACTGTTGGATCCATATGTGGTCTGTGAGAAGGACACACATGCAATGACACTAGTGGATCCATGTGTGGTTCATGGGAAGAACACACATGCAATGACACTGGTGATATGTGGTTCATTAGAAGAACATACATGCAATGACTCTAACTATGGTTAATGAAAAGAGCAGACATGCAATGACACTAGTGGATCCATGTGTGGTTAATGAGAAGAAGACACATGCAATGACACTGGGTGTGATTGATGATATGGTTTGTGAGAAGAACACACATGCAATGACTCTAGCTGTGGTTCATGAGAAGAACACGCATGCAATTACACTGGTGTATCCTTATGTGGTTTGTGAGAAGAACACACATGCAAGGACTCTAGATGTGGTTCATGGAAAAACACACATCCAATGACTCTAGCTGTGGTTCATGAGAAGAACACACATCCAATGACACTGGTGGATCCATGCGTGGTTTGTGAGAGGATCACACATGCAATGACTCTAACTGTGGTTCATGAAAAGAGCAGACATGCAATGACACCGGTGGATCCATGTTTGGTCTGTGGGAGGAACACACATCCAATGACACTGTTGGATCCATATGTAGTTTGTGAAAAGAACACACATGCAATGACACTGGTGGATCCATGTGTGGTCTGTGGGAAGAACACACCTGCAATGATTCTAGATGTGGTTCATGAAAAGAGAAGACGTGCAAAGACACCATCGGATCCATGTGTGGTCTATGAGAGGAACACACATCCAATGAGACCGGTGGATCCATATGTGGTTTGTGAGAAGAACACACATTCAATGACACTGGTGATATGTGGTCTGTGAAAAGAACACACATGCAATGACACTGGTGGTTCCATATGTGGTTTGTGAGAAGGACACACATGCAATGACACTGGTGGATCCATGTGTGGTCTGTGGGAAGAACACACATGCAATGACACTGGTGATATGTCGTTTGTGAAAAGAACAGACATGCAATGACTCTAACTGTGGTTAATGAAAAGAGCACACATGCAATGACACTAGTGGATCCATGCGTGGTTAATGAGAAGAACACACATGCAATGACACTAGGTGTGGTTCATGATGTGGTTTGTGAGATGAACACACATGCAATGACTCTAGCTGTGGTTCATGAGAAGAACACACATGCAATGACTCTAGATGTGCTTCATGAAAAGAACAGACATGCGATGACACCGGTGGATCCATGTGTGGTCTATCAGAGGAACACACATCCAATGACGCCGGTGGATCCTTACGTGGTTTGTGAGAAGAGCACATTTGCAATGACGCTGGTATATGTGGTCTGTGAAAAGAACACACATGCAATGACACTGTTGGATCCATATGTGGTCTGTGAGAAGGACACACATGCAATGACACTGGTGGATCCATGTGTGGTCTGTGCGAAGAACACACATGCAATGACACTAGTGATATGTGGTTTGTGAAAAAACAGACATGCAGTGACTCTAACTGTGGTTAATGAAAAAAGCAGATGTGCAATGACACTGGTGGATCCATGCGTGGTTAATGAGAAGAACATACATGCAATGACACTGGGTGTGATTCATGATATGGTTTATGAGAAGAAGACACATGCAATGACTCTAGCTGTGGTTCATGAGAAGAACACACATGCAATGACTCTAGATGTGGTTCACGAAAAGAGCAGACATGCAATGACACCGGTGGATCCATGTGTGGTCTATGAGAGGAACACACGTCCAATGACACCGGTAGATCCTTATGTGGTTTGTGAGAAGAACACACATGCAATGACACTGGTGATATGTGGTCTGTGAAAAGAACACACATGCAATGACACTACGGGATCCATATGTGGTTTGTGAGAAGGACGCACATGCAATGACACTGGTGGATCCATATGTGGTCCATGGGAAGAACACACATGCAATGACACTAGTGATATGTGGTTCATGAGAAGAACAGACATGCAATGACTCTAACTGTGGTTAATGAAAAGAGCAGACATGCAATGACACTGGTGGATCCTTATGTGGTTTGTGAGAAGAACATACATGCAAGGAATCTAGTTGTTGTTCATGGAAAGAACACACATCCAATGACTCTAGCTGTGGTTCATGAGAAGAACACACATCCAATGACACTGGTGGATCCATGTGTGGTCTGTGAGAGGATCACACATGCAATGACTCTAACTGTGGTTCATGAAAAGAGCAGACATCTAATGACACTGGTGGATCCATGTGTGGTCTGTGGGAGGAACACACATCCAATGACACTGCTGGATCCATGTGTGGTTTGTGAGAAGAACACACATGCAATGACACTGGTGGATCCATGTGTGGTCTGTGGGAAGAACACATATGCAATGACTCTAGATGTGGTTCATGGAAAAAACACACATCTAATGACTCTAGTTGTGGTTCATGAGAACAACACATATCCAATGACTCTAGATGTGGTTCATGAAAAGAGCAGACATGCGATGACACCGGTGGATCATGTGTGGTCTATGATAGGAACACACATCCAATGACACCAATGGATCCTTATGTGGTTTGTGAGAAAAACACACATGCAATGACACTGGTGATATATGGTCTGTGAAAAGAATACACATGCAATGACACTGTTGGATCCATATGTGGTTTGTGAGAAGGACACACATGCAATGACACTGGTGGATCTATGTGTGGTCTGTGGGAAGAACACACATGCAATGACACTGGTGATATGTGGTTCATGAGAAGAACAGACATGCAATGACTCTAACTATGGTTAATGAAAAGAGCAGACATGCAATGACACTGGTGGATCCATGTGTGGTTAATGAGAAGAACACACATGCAATGACACTGGGTGTGATTCATGATTTGGTCCGTGAGAAGAACACACATGCAATGACTCTAGCTGTGATTCATCAAAAGGACATGCATGCAATGACGCTGGAGTATCCTTATGTGGTTTGTGAGAATAACACACATGCAAGGACTCTTGTTGTGGTTCATGGAAAGAACACACATCCAATGACTCTAGATGTGGTTTATGAGAAGAACAGACATCCAATGACACTGGTGGATCCATGTGTGGTTTGTGAAAAGAACAGACATGCAATGACTCTAACTGTGGTTCATGAAAAGAGCAGACATGCAATGAAACCGATGGATCCATGTGTGGTCTGTGGGAGGAACACACATCCAATGACACCGGTGGATCCTTATGTGGTTTGTGAGAAGAACACACATGCAAGGACACTGGTGATATGTGGTTCATGAGAAGAACAGACATGCAATGACTCTAACTATGGTTAATGAAAAGAGCAGACATGCGATGACACTTGTGGATCCATGTGTGGTTAATGAGAATAACACACATGCAATGACACTGGGTGTGATTCATGATATGGTTTGTGAGAAGAACACACATGAGATGACTCTAGCTGAGGTTCATGAGAAGAACACACATGCAATGACACTGGTGTATCCTTATGTGGTTTGTGAGAAGAACACACATGCAAGGACTCTAGCTGTGGTTCATGGAAAGAACACACATCCAATGACTATAGCTATGGTTCATGAGAAGAACACACATCCAATGAGACTGGTGGATCCATGTGTGGTCTATGAGAGGATCACACATGCAATGACTCTAACTGTGGGTCATGAAAAGAGCAGACATGCAATGACACCGGTGGATCCATGTGTGGTCTGTGGGAGGAACACACATCCAATGACACTGCTGGATCCATATGTGGTTTGTGAGAAGAACACACATGCAATGACACTGGTGGATCCATGTGTGGTATGTGGGAAGAACACACATGCAATGACTCTAGATGTGGTTCATGAAAAGAGCAGACGAGCAATGACACCGGTGGGTCCATGTGCGGTCTATGAGAGGAACACACATCCAATGACACCGGTGGATCCTTATGTGGTTTGTGAGAAGAACACACATGCAGTGACACTATTGATATGTGGTATGTGAAAAGAACACACATGCAATGACACTGGTGGATCCGTGTGTGGTCTGTGGGAAGAACACACATGCAATGACACTGTTGATATGTGGTTTGTGAAAAGAACAGACATGCAATGACTCTAACTGTGGTTAATAAAAAGAGCAGACATGGAATGACACTGGTGGATCCATGTGTGGTTAATGAGAAGAACACACATGTAATGACACTGGGTGTGGTGCGAGATATGGTTTGTGAGAAGAAAACACATGCAATGACTCTAACTGTGGTTCATGAGAAAAACACACATGCAATGACTCTAGCTGTGGTTCATGAAAAGAGCAGACATGCGATCACACCGGTGGATCCATTTGTGGTCTATGAGAGGAACACACATCCAATGACACCGGTGGATCCTTACGTGGTTTGTGAGAAGAACACACATGCAATGACACTGGTGATATGTCTTCTGTGGAAAGAACACACATGCAATGACACTGTTGGATCCATATGTGGTCTGTGAGAAGGACACACATGCAATGACACTGGTGGATCCATGTGTGGTCTGTGGGAAGAACACACATGCAATGACACTGGTGATATGTGGTTTGTGAAAAGAACAGACATGCAATGGCTCTAACTGTGGTTAATGAAAAAAGCAGACGTGTAATGACACTGGTGGATCCATGCGTGGTTAATGAGAAGAACACACATGCAATGACACTGGGTGTGATTCATGATATGGCTTACGAGAAGAAGACACATGCAATGACTCTAGCTGTGGTTCATGAGAAGAACACACATGCAATGACTCTAGATGTGGTTCACGAAAAGAGCAGACATGCGATGACACCGGTGGATCCATGTGTGGTCTATGAGAGGAACACACATCCAATGACACTGGTGGATCCTTACGTGGTTTGTGAGAAGAACACACATGCAATGACACTGGTGATATGTGGTCTGTGAAAAGAACACACATGCAATGACACCGCGGGATCCATATGTGGTTTGTAAGAAGGACGCACATGCAATGACACTGGTGGATCCATGAGTGGTCAATGGGAAGAACACACATGCAATGACACTAGTGATATGTGGTTAATGAGAAGAACAGACATGCAATGACTCTAACTGTGGTTAATGAAAAGAGCAGACATGCAATGACACTGGTGGATCCATGTGTGGTTAATGAGAAGAACACACATGGAATGACACTTTGTATGATTCATGATATGGTTTGTGAGAAGAACACACATGCAATGACTCTAGCTGTGGTTCATGAGAAGAACACACATGCAATGACACTGGTGTATCCTTATGTGGTTTGTGAGAAGAACATACATGCAAGGACTCTAGCTGTGGTTCATGGAAAGAACACACATCCAATGACTCTAGCTGTGGTTCATGAGAAGAACACACATCCAATGACACTAGTGGATCCATGTGTGGTCTGTGAGAGGATCACACATGCAATGACTCTAACTGTGGTTCATGAAAAGAGCAGACATCCAATGACACCGGTGGATCCAGGTGTGGTCTGTGGGAATAACACACATCCAATGACATTGCTGGATCCATGTGTGGTTTGTGAGAAGAACACACATGCAATGACACTGGTGGATCCATGTGTGGTATGTGGGAAGAACACATATGCAATGACTCTAGATGTGGTTCATGATATGGTTTGTGAGAAAAACACACATGCAATGACTCTAGATGTGGTTCATGAGAAGAACACACATGCGATGACTCTATATGTGGTTCATGAAATGAGCAGACATGCAATGACACCGGTGGATCCATGTGTGGTCTATGAGAGGAACACACATCCAATGACACCGGTGGATCCTTATATGGTTTGTGAGAAGAACACAGATGCAATGACACTGGTGATATGTGGTCTGTGAAAAGAACACAGATGCAATGACACTGGTGGATCCATATGTGGTTTGTGAGAAGGACACACATGCAATGACACTGGTGGAACCATGTGTGGTATGTGGGAAGAACACACATGCAATGACACTGGTGATATGTGGTTTGTGAAAAGAACAGACATGCAATGACTCTAACAGTGGTTAATGAAAAGAGCACACATGCAATGACGCTGGTGGATCCATGCGTGGTTAATGAGAAGACCACACATGCAATGACACTGGGTGTGGTTCATGATGTGGTTTGTGAGAAGAACACACATGCAATGACTCTAGCTGTGGTTCCTGAGAAGAACACGCATGCAATGACTCTAGATGTGGTTCATGAAAGAACAGACATGCGATAACAGCGGTGGATCCATGTGTGGTCTATGAGAGGAACACACATCCAATGACGCCGGTGGATCCTTACGTTGTTTGTGAGAAGAACACACATGCAATGACACCGGTGATATGTGGTCTGTGAAACGAACACACATGCAATGACACTGTTGGATCCATATGTGGTCTATGAGAAGGACACACATGCAATGACACTGGTGGATCCATGTGTTGTTCATGGGAAGAACACACATGCAATGACACTGGTGATATGTGGTTCATGATAGGAACAGACAGGCAATGACTCTAAGTGTGGTTAATGAAAAGAGTAGACATGCAATGACACTGTGGATCCATGTGTGGTTAATGAGAAGAACACACATGCAATGACACTGGGTGTGATTCATGATATGGTTAGTGAGAGGAAAGCACATGCAATGACTCTAGTTGTGGTTCATGAGAAGAACACATATCCAATGACTCTAGATGTGGTTCATGAAAAGAGCAGACATGCGATGACACCGGTGGATCCATGTGTGGTCTATGATAGGAACACACATCGAATGACAACAGTGGATCCTTATGTGGTTTGTGAGAAGAACACACATGCAAGGACTCTAGCTGTGGTTCATGGAAAGAACACACATCCAATGACTATAGCTATGGTTCATGAGAAGAACACACATCCAATGAGACTGGTGGATCCATGTGTGGTCTGTGAGAGGATCACACATGCAATGACTCTAACTGTGGGTCATGAAAAGAGCAGACATGCAATGACACCGGTGGATCCATGTGTGGTCTGTGGGAGGAACACACATCCAATGACACTGCTGGATCCATATGTGGTTTGTGAGAAGAACACACATGCAATGACACTGGTGGATCCATGTGTGGTATGTGGGAAGAACACACATGCAATGACTCTAGATGTGGTTCATGAAAAGAGCAGACGAGCAATGACACCGGTGGGTCCATGTGCGGTCTATGAGAGGAACACACATCCAATGACACCGGTGGATCCTTATGTGGTTTGTGAGAAGAACACACATGCAGTGACACTATTGATATGTGGTATGTGAAAAGAACACACATGCAATGACACTGGTGGATCCGTGTGTGGTCTGTGGGAAGAACACACATGCAATGACACTGTTGATATGTGGTTTGTGAAAAGAACAGACATGCAATGACTCTAACTGTGGTTAATGAAAAGAGCAGACATGGAATGACACTGGTGGATCCATGTGTGGTTAATGAGAAGAACACACATGTAATGACACTGGGTGTGGTGCGAGATATGGTTTGTGAGAAGAAAACACATGCAATGACTCTAACTGTGGTTCATGAGAAAAACACACATGCAATGACTCTAGCTGTGGTTCATGAAAAGAGCAGACATGCGATCACACCGGTGGATCCATGTGTGGTCTATGAGAGGAACACACATCCAATGACACCGGTGGATCCTTACGTGGTTTGTGAGAAGAACACACATGCAATGACACTGGTGATATGTCTTCTGTGGAAAGAACACACATGCAATGACACTGTTGGAGCCATATGTGGTCTGTGAGAAGGACACACATGCAATGACACTGGTGGATCCATGTGTGGTCTGTGGGAAGAACACACATGCAATGACACTCGTGATATGTGGTTTGTGAAAAGAACAGACATGCAATGGCTCTAACTGTGGTTAATGAAAAAAGCAGACGTGCAATGACACTGGTGGATCCATGCGTGGTTAATGAGAAGAACACACATGCAATGACACTGGGTGTGATTCATGATATGGCTTACGAGAAGAAGACACATGCAATGACTCTAGCTGTGGTTCATGAGAAGAACACACATGCAATGACTCTAGATGTGGTTCACGAAAAGAGTAGACATGCGATGACACCGGTGGATCCATGTGTGGTCTATGAGAGGAACACACATCCAATGACACTGGTGGATCCTTACGTGGTTTGTGAGAAGAACACACATGCAATGACACTGGTGATATGTGGTCTGTGAAAAGAACACACATGCAATGACACCGCGGGATCCATATGTGGTTTGTAAGAAGGACGCACATGCAATGACACTGGTGGATCCATGAGTGGTCAATGGGAAGAACACACATGCAATGACACTAGTGATATGTGGTTAATGAGAAGAACAGACATGCAATGACTCTAACTGTGGTTAATGAAAAGAGCAGACATGCAATGACACTGGTGGATCCATGTGTGGTTAATGAGAAGAACACACATGGAATGACACTTTGTATGATTCATGATATGGTTTGTGAGAAGAACACACATGCAATGACTCTAGCTGTGGTTCATGAGAAGAACACACATGCAATGACACTGGTGTATCCTTATGTGGTTTGTGAGAAGAACATACATGCAAGGACTCTAGCTGTGGTTCATGGAAAGAACACACATCCAATGACTCTAGTTGTGGTTCATGAGAAGAACACACATCCAATGACACTAGTGGATCCATGTGTGGTCTGTGAGAGGATCACACATGCAATGACTCTAACTGTGGTTCATGAAAAGAGCAGACATCCAATGACACCGGTGGATCCAGGTGTGGTCTGTGGGAATAACACACATCCAATGACATTGCTGGATCCATGTGTGGTTTGTGAGAAGAACACACATGCAATGACACTGGTGGATCCATGTGTGGTATGTGGGAAGAACACATATGCAATGACTCTAGATGTGGTTCATGATATGGTTTGTGAGAAAAACACACATGCAATGACTCTAGATGTGGTTCATGAGAAGAACACACATGCAATGACTCTATATGTGGTTCATGAAATGAGCAGACATGCAATGACACCGGTGGATCCATGTGTGGTCTATGAGAGGAACACACATCCAATGACACCGGTGGATCCTTATGTGGTTTGTGAGAAGAACACACATGCAATGACACTGGTGATATGTGGTCTGTGAAAAGAACACAGATGCAATGACACTGGTGGATCCATATGTGGTTTGTGAGAAGGACACACATGCAATGACACTGGTGGAACCATGTGTGGTATGTGGGAAGAACACACATGCAATGACACTGGTGATATGTGGTTTGTGAAAAGAACAGACATGCAATGACTCTAACAGTGGTTAATGAAAACAGCACACATGCAATGACGCTGGTGGATCCATGCGTGGTTAATGAGAAGACCACACATGCAATGACACTGGGTGTGGTTCATGATGTGGTTTGTGAGAAGAACACACATGCAATGAGTCTAGCTGTGGTTCATGAGAAGAACACGCATGCAATGACTCTAGATGTGGTTCATGAAAGAACAGACATGCGATAACACCGGTGGATCCATGTGTGGTCTATGAGAGGAACACACATCCAATGACGCCGGTGGATCCTTACGTTGTTTGTGAGAAGAACACACATGCAATGACACCGGTGATATGTGGTCTGTGAAACGAACACACATGCAATGACACTGTTGGATCCATATGTGGTCTATGAGAAGGACACACATGCAATGACACTGGTGGATCCATGTGTTGTTCATGGGAAGAACACACATGCAATGACACTGGAGATATGTGGTTCATGATAGGAACAGACAGGCAATGACTCTAAGTGTGGTTAATGAAAAGAGTAGACATGCAATGACACTGTGGATCCATGTGTGGTTAATGAGAAGAACACACATGCAATGACACTGGGTGTGATTCATGATATGGTTAGTGAGAGGAAAGCACGTGCAATGACTCTAGTTGTGGTTCATGAGAAGAACACATATCCAATGACTCTAGATGTGGTTCATGAAAAGAGCAGACATGCGATGACACCGGTGGATCCATGTGTGGTCTATGATAGGAACACACATCGAATGACAACAGTGGATCCTTATGTGGTTTGTGAGAAAAACACACATGCAATGACACTGGTGATATGTGGTCTGTGAAAAGAACACACATGCAATGACACTGTTGGATCCATATGTGGTTTGTGAGAAGGACACACATGCAATGACACTGGTGGATCCATGTGTGGTCTGTGGGAAGAACACACATGCAATGACACTGGTGATATGTGGTTTGTGAAAAGAACAGACATGCAATGACTCTAACTGTGGTTAATGAAAAGAGCAGACATGCGATGACACTTGTGGATCCATGTGTGGTTAATGAGAAGAACACACATGCAATGACACTGGGTGTGATTCATGATATGGTTTGTGATAAGAACACACATGCAATGACTCTAGCTGTGGTTCATGAGAAGAACACACATGCAATGACACTGGTGTATCCTTATGTGGTTTGTGAGAAGAACACACATGCAAGGACTCTAGCTGTGGTTCATGGAAAGAACACACATCCAATGACTCTAGCTATGGTTCATGAGAAGAACACACATCCAATGACACTGGTGGATCCATGTGTGGTCTGTGAGAGGATCACACATGCAATGACTCTAACTGTGGTTCATGAAAAGAGCAGACATGCAATGACACCAGTGGATCCATGTGTGGTCTATGGGAGGAACACACATCCAATAACACAGCTGGATCCATATGTGGTTTGTGAGAAGAACACACATGCAATGACACTGGTGGATCCATGTGTGGTCTGTGGGAAGAACACACATGCAATGACTCTAGATGTGGTTCATGAAAAGAGTAGACGAGCAATGAAACCGGTGGATCCATGTGCGGTCTATGAGAGGAACACACATCCAATGACATCGGTGGATCCTTATGTAGTTTGTGATAAGAACACACATGCAATGACACTGTTGATATGTGGTATGTGAAAACAAAACACATGCAATGACACTGGTGGATCCGTGTGTGGTCTGTGGGAAGAACACACATGCAATGACACTGTTGATATGTGGTTTGTGAAAAGAATAGACATGCAATGACTCTAACTGTGGTTAATGAAAAGAGAAGACATGGAATGACACTGGTGGATCCATGTGTGGTTAATGAGAAGAGCACACATGCAATGACACTGGGTGTGGTGCATGATATGGTTTGTGAGAAGAAAACACATGCAATGACTCTAAGTGTGGTTCATGAGAAAAACACACATGCAATGACTCTAGTTGTGGTTCATTAAAGGAGTAGATATGCGATCACACCGGTGGATCCATGTGTGGTCTATGAGAGGAACACACATCCAATGACACCGGTGGATCCTTACGTGGTTTGTGAGAAGAACACACATGCAATGACACTGGTGATATGTCTTCTGTGGAAAGAACACACATGCAATGACACTGTTGGATCCATATGTGGTCTGTGAGAAGGACACACATGCAATGACACTGGTGGATCCATGTGTGGTCTGTGCGAAGAACACACATGCAATGACACTAGTGATATGTGGTTTGTGAAAAAACAGACATGCAATGACTCTAACTGTGGTTAATGAAAAAAGCAGACGTGCAATGACACTGGTGGATCCATGCGTGGTTAATGAGAAGAACATACATGCAATGACACTGGGTGTGATTCATGATATGGTTTATGAGAAGAAGACACCTGCAATGACTCTAGCTGTGGTTCATGAGAAGAACACACATGCAATGACTCTAGATGTGGTTCACGAAAAGAGCAGACATGCGATGACACCGGTGGATCCATGTGTGGTCTATGAGAGGAACACGCATCCGATGACACCGGTGGATCCTTACGTGGTTTATGAGAAGAACACACATGCAATGACACTTGTGATATGTGGTCTGTGAAAAGAACACACATGCAATGACACCGCGTGATCCATATGTGGTTTGTGAGAAGGACGCACATGCAATGACACTGGTGGATCCATGTGTGGTCAATGGGAAGAACACACATGCAATGACACTAGTGATATGTGGTTCATGAGAAGAACAGACATGCAATGGCTAACTGTGGTTAATGAAAAGAGTAGACATGCAATGACACTGGTGGATCCATGTGTGGTTAATGAGAAGAACACACATGCAATGACACTGGGTATGATTCATGATATGATTTGTGAGAAGAACACACATGTAATGACACTAGCTGTGGTTCATGAGAAGAATACACATGGAATGACTCTAGATGTGCTTCATGAAAAGAACAGACATGCGATGACACCGGTGGATCCATGTGTGGTCTATGAGAGGAACACACATCCAATGACGCGGGTGGATCCTTACGTAGTTTGTGAGAAGAGCACATTTGGAATGACACTGGTGATATGTGGTCTGTGAAAAGAACACACATGCAATGACACTGTTGGATCCATATTTGGTCTGTGAGAAGGACACACATGCAATGACACTAGTGGATCCATGTGTGGTTCATGGGAAGAACACACATGCAATGACACTGGTGATATGTGGTCCATGAGAAGATCAGACATGCAATGACACTGGTGGATCCATGTGTGGTTAATGAGAAGAACACACATGCAATGACACTGGGTGTGATTCATGATATGGTTTGTGAGAAGAACACACATGCAATGACTCTAGCTGTGGTTCATGAGAAGAACACACATGTAATGACTCTAGATGTGGTTCATGAAGAGAGCAGACATGGGATGACACCGGTGGATCCATGTGTGGTCTATGAGAGGAACACACATCCAATGACACTGGTGGATCCTTACGTGGTTTTTGAGAAAAACACACATGCAATGACACTGGTGATATGTGGTCTGTGAAAAGAACACACATGCAATGACACTGTTGGATCCATATGTGGTCTGTGAGAAGGACACAGATGCAATGACACTGGTGGGTCCATGTGTGGTTCATGGGAAGAACACACATGCAATGACACTGGTGATATGTGGTTCATTAGAAGAACATACATGCAATGACTCTAACTATGGTTAATGAAAAGAGCAGACATGCAATGACACTAGTGGATCCATGTGTGGTTAATGAGAAGAAGACACATGCAATGACACTGGGTGTGATTGATGATATGGTTTGTGAGAAGAACACACATGCAATGACTCTAGCTGTGGTTCATGAGAAGAACACGCATGCAATTACACTGGTGTATCCTTATGTGGTTTGTGAGAAGAACACACATGCAAGGACTCTAGATGTGGTTCATGGAAAAACACACATCCAATGACTCTAGCTGTGGTTCATGAGAAGAACACACATCCAATGACACTGGTGGATCCATGCGTGGTTTGTTAGAGGATCCCACATGCAATGACTCTAACTGTGGTTCATGAAAAGAGCAGACATGCAATGACACCGGTGGATCCATGTGTGGTCTGTGGGAGGAACACACATCCAATGACACTGTTGGATCCATATGTAGTTTGTGAAAAGAACACACATGCAATGACACTGGTGGATCCATGTGTGGTCTGTGGGACGAACACACATGCAATGATTCTAGATGTGGTTCATGAAAAGAGAAGACGTGCAATGACACCATTGGATCCATGTGTGGTCTATGAGAGGAACACACATCCAATGACACCGGTGGATCCATATGTGGTTTGTGAGAAGAACACACATTCAATGACACTGGTGATATGTGTTCTGTGAAAAGAACACACATGCAATGACACTGGTAGTTCCATATGTGGTTTGTGAGAAGGACACACATGCAATGACACTGGTGGATCCATGTGTGGTCTGTGGGAAGAACACACATGCAATGACACTGGTGATATGTCGTTTGTGAAAAGAACAGACATGCAATGACTCTAACTGTGGTTAATGAAAAGAGCACACATGCAATGACACTAGTGGATCCATGCGTGGTTAATGAGAAGAACACACATGCAATGACACTAGGTGTGGTTTGTGAGATGAACACACATGCAATGACTCTAGCTGTGGTTCATGAGAAGAACACACATGCAATGACTCTAGATGTGCTTCATGAAAAGAACAGACATGCGATGACACCGGTGGATCCATGTGTGGTCTATCAGAGGAACACACATCCAATGACGCCGGTGGATCCTTACGTGGTTTGTGAGAAGAGCACATTTGCAATGACGCTGGTATATGTGGTCTGTGAAAAGAACACACATGCAATGACACTGTTGGATCCATATGTGGTCTGTGAGAAGGACACACATGCAATGACACTGGTGGATCCATGTGTGGTCTGTGCGAAGAACACACATGCAATGACACTAGTGATATGTGGTTTGTGAAAAAACAGACATGCAATGACTCTAACTGTGGTTAATGAAAAAAGCAGACGTGCAATGACACTGGTGGATCCATGCGTGGTTAATGAGAAGAACATACATGCAATGACACTGGGTGTGATTCATGATATGGTTTATGAGAAGAAGACACCTGCAATGACTCTAGCTGTGGTTCATGAGAAGAACACACATGCAATGACTCTAGATGTGGTTCACGAAAAGAGCAGACATGTGATGACACCGGTGGATCCATGTGTGGTCTATGAGAGGAACACGCATCCGATGACACCGGTGGATCCTTACGTGGTTTGTGAGAAGAACACACATGCAATGACACTTGTGATATGTGGTCTGTGAAAAGAACACACATGCAATGACACCGCGTGATCCATATGTGGTTTGTGAGAAGGACGCACATGCAATGACACTGGTGGATCCATGTGTGGTCAATGGGAAGAACACACATGCAATGACACTAGTGATATGTGGTTCATGAGAAGAACAGACATGCAATGGCTAACTGTGGTTAATGAAAAGAGCAGACATGCAATGACACTGGTGGATCCATGTGTGGTTAATGAGAAGAACACACATGCAATGACACTGGGTATGATTCATGATATGATTTGTGAGAAGAACACACATGTAATGACACTAGCTGTGGTTCATGAGAAGAATACACATGGAATGACTCTAGATGTGCTTCATGAAAAGAACAGACATGCGATGACACCGGTGGATCCATGTGTGGTCTATGAGAGGAACACACATCCAATGACGCGGGTGGATCCTTACGTAGTTTGTGAGAAGAGCACATTTGGAATGACACTGGTGATATGTGGTCTGTGAAAAGAACACACATGCAATGACACTGTTGGATCCATATTTGGTCTGTGAGAAGGACACACATGCAATGACACTAGTGGATCCATGTGTGGTTCATGGGAAGAACACACATGCAATGACACTGGTGATATGTGGTCCATGAGAAGATCAGACATGCAATGACACTGGTGGATCCATGTGTGGTTAATGAGAAGAACACACATGCAATGACACTGGGTGTGATTCATGATATGGTTTGTGAGAAGAACACACATGCAATGACTCTAGCTGTGGTTCATGAGAAGAACACACATGCAATGACTCTAGATGTGGTTCATGAAGAGAGCAGACATGGGATGACACCGGTGGATCCATGTGTGGTCTATGAGAGGAACACACATCCAATGACACTGGTGGATCCTTACGTGGTTTTTGAGAAAAACACACATGCAATGACACTGGTGATATGTGGTCTGTGAAAAGAACACACATGCAATGACACTGTTGGATCCATATGTGGTCTGTGAGAAGGACACAGATGCAATAACACTGCTGGGTCCATGTGTGGTTCATGGGAAGAACACACATGCAATGACACTGGTGATATGTGGTTCATTAGAAGAACATACATGCAATGACTCTAACTATGGTTAATGAAAAGAGCAGACATGCAATGACACTAGTGGATCCATGTGTGGTTAATGAGAAGAAGACACATGCAATGACACTGGGTGTGATTGATGATATGGTTTGTGAGAAGAACACACATGCAATGACTCTAGCTGTGGTTCATGAGAAGAACACGCATGCAATTACACTGGTGTATCCTTATGTGGTTTGTGAGAAGAACACACATGCAAGGACTCTAGATGTGGTTCATGGAAAAACACACATCCAATGACTCTAGCTGTGGTTCATGAGAAGAACACACATCCAATGACACTGGTGGATCCATGCGTGGTTTGTGAGAGGATCACACATGCAATGACTCTAACTGTGGTTCATGAAAAGAGCAGACATGCAATGACACCGGTGGATCCATGTGTGGTCTGTGGGAGGAACACACATCCAATGACACTGTTGGATCCATATGTAGTTTGTGAAAAGAACACACATGCAATGACACTGGTGGATCCATGTGTGGTCTGTGGGACGAACACACATGCAATGATTCTAGATGTGGTTCATGAAAAGAGAAGACGTGCAATGACACCATCGGATCCATGTGTGGTCTATGAGAGGAACACACATCCAATGACACCGGTGGATCCATATGTGGTTTGTGAGAAGAACACACATTCAATGACACTGGTGATATGTGGTCTGTGAAAAGAACACACATGCAATGACACTGGTAGTTCCATATGTGGTTTGTGAGAAGGACACACATGCAATGACACTGGTGGATCCATGTGTGGTCCGTGGGAAGAGCACACATGCAATGACACTGGTGATATGTCGTTTGTGAAAAGAACAGACATGCAATGACTCTAACTGTGGTTAATGAAAAGAGCACACATGCAATGACACTAGTGGATCCATGCGTGGTTAATGAGAAGAACACACATGCAATGACACTAGGTGTGTTTCATGATGTGGTTTGTGAGATGAACACACATGCAATGACTCTAGCTGTGGTTCATGAGAAGAACACACATGCAATGACTCTAGATGTGCTTCATGAAAAGAACAGACATGCGATGACACCGGTGGATCCATGTGTGGTCTATCAGAGGAACACACATCCAATGACGCCGGTGGATCCTTACGTGGTTTGTGAGAAGAGCACATTTGCAATGACGCTGGTATATGTGGTCTGTGAAAAGAACACACATGCAATGACACTGTTGGATCCATATGTGGTCTGTGAGAAGGACACACATGCAATGACACTGGTGGATCCATGTGTGGTCTGTGCGAAGAACACACATGCAATGACACTAGTGATATGTGGTTTTTGAAAAAATAGACATGCAATGACTCTAACTGTGGTTAATGAAAAAAGCAGACGTGCAATGACACTGGTGGATCCATGCGTGGTTAAGGAGAAGAACATACATGCAATGACACTGGGTGTGATTCATGATATGGTTTATGAGAAGAAGACACATGCAATGACTCTAGCTGTGGTTCATGAGAAGAACACACATGCAATGACTCTAGATGTGGTTCATGAAAAGAGCAGACATGCGATGACACCGGTGGATCCATGTGTGGTCTATGAGAGGAACACACATCCAATGACACCGGTGGATCCTTATGTGGTTTGTGAGAAGAACACACATGCAATGACACTGGTGATATGTGGTCTGTGAAAAGAACACACATGCAATGACACTGCGGGATCCATATGTGGTTTGTGAGAAGGATGCACATGCAATGACACTGGTGGATCCATATGTGGTCCATGGGAAGAACACACATGCAATGACACTAGTGATATGTGGTTCATGAGAAGAACAGACATGCAATGACTCTAACTGTGGTTAATGAAAAGAGCAGACATGCAATGACGCTGGAGTATCCTTATGTGGTTTGTGAGAATAACACACACACAAGGACTCTTGTTGTGGTTCATGGAAAGAACACACATCCAATGACTCTAGCTGTGGTTTATGAGAAGAACACACATCCAATGACACTGGTGGATCCATGTGTGGTCTGTGAGAGGATCACACATGCAATGACTCTAACTGTGGTTCATGAAAAGAGCAGACATCTAATGACCCCGATGGATCCATGTGTGGTCTGTGGGAGGAACACACATCCAATGACACTGCTGGATCCATATGTGGTTTGTGAGAAGAACACACATGCAATGACACTGGTGGATCCATGGGTGGTCTGTGGGAAGAACACACATGCAATGACTCTATATGTGGTTCATGAAAAGATCAGACGTGCAATGACACCGGTGGATCCATGTGTGGTCTATGAGAGGAATACACATCCAGTGACGTCGTTGGATCCTTACGTGATTTGTGAAAAGAACACACATGCAATGACACTATTGGATCCATATGTGGTCTGTGAGAAGGAAACAGATGCAATGACACTGGTGGATCCATGTGTGGTATGTGGGAAGAACACACATGCAATGACACTGGTGATATGTGGTTTGTGAAAAGAACAGACATGCAATGACTCTAACTGTGGTTAATGAAAAAAGCAGACGTGCAATGACACTAGTGGATCCATGCGTGGTTAATGAGAAGAACACACATGCAATGACACTTGGTGTGATTCATGATATGGTTTATGAGAAGAAGAGACATGCAATGACTCTAGCTGTGGTTCATGAGAAGAACACACATGCAATGACTCTAGATGTGGTTCACGAAAAGAGCAGACATGCGATGACACCGGTGGATCCATGTGTGGTCTATGAGAGGAACACACATCCAATGACACTGGTGGATCCTTACGTGGTTTGTGAGAAGAACACACATGCAATGACACTGGTGATATGTGGTCTATGAAAAGAACACACATGCAATGACACCGCAGCATCCATATGTGGTTTGTGAGAAGGACGCACATGCAATGACACTGGTGGATCCATGTGTGGTCAATGGGAAGAACACACATGCAATGACACTAGTGATATGTGGTTCATCAGAAGAACAGACATGCAATGACTCTAACTGTGGTTAATGAAAAGAGCAGACATGCAATGACACTGGTGGATCCATGTGTGGTTGATGAGAAGAACACACATGCAATGACACTGGGTATGATTCATGATATGGTTTGTGAGAAGAACACACATGCAATGACTCTAGCTGTGGTTCATGAGAAGAACACACATGCAATGACACTGGTGTATCCTTATGTGGTTTGTGAGAAGAACATACATGCAAGGACTCTAGCTGTGGTTCATGGAAAGAACACACATCCAATGACTCTAGCTCTGGTTCATGAGAAGAACACACATCCAATGACACTGGTGGATCCATGTGTGGTCTGTGAGAGGATCACACATGCAATGACTCTAACTATGGTTCATGAAAAGAGCAGACATCCAATGACACCGGTGGATCCATGTGTGGTCTGTGGGAGGAACACACATCCAATGACACTGCTGGATCCATGTGTGGTTTGTGAGAAGAACACACATGCAATGACACTGGTGGATCTATGTGTGGTATGTGGGAAGAACACATATGCAATGACTCTAGATGTGGTTCATGATATGGTTTGTGAGAAGAACACACATGCAATGTCTCTAGATGTGGTTCATGAGAAGAACACACATCCGATGACTCTAGATGTGGTTCATGAAATGAGCAGACATGCAATGACACCGGTGGATCCATGTGTGGTCTATGATAGGAACACACATCCAATGACACCGGTGGATCCTTATGTGGTTTGTGAGAAAAACACACATGCAATGACACTGGTGATATGTGGTCTGTGAAAAGAACACACATGCAATGACACTGTTGGATTCATATGTGGTTTGTGAGAAGGACACACATGCAATGACACTGGTGGATCCATGTGTGGTATGTGGGAAGAACACACATGCAATGGCACTGGTGATATGTGGTTTGTGAAAAGAACAGACATGCAATGACTCTAAGTGTGGTTAATGAAAAGAGCAGACATGCGATGACACTTGTGGATCCATGTGTGGTTAATGAGAAGAACACACATGCAATGACACTGGGTGTGATTCATGATATGGTTTGTGATAAGAACACACATGCAATGACTCTAGCTGTGGTTCATGATAAGAACACACATGCAATGACACTGGTGTATCCTTATGTGGTTTGTGAGAAGAACACACATGCAAGGACTCTAGCTGTGGTTCATGGAAAGAACACACATCCAATGACTCTAGCTATGGTTCATGAGAAGAACACACATCCAATGAAACTGGTGGATCCATGTGTGGTCTGTGAGAGGATCACACATGCAATGACTCTAACTGTGGTTCATGAAAAGAGCAGACATGCAATGACACCGGCGGATCCATGTGTGGTCTGTGGGAGGAACACACATCCAATGACACTGCTGGATCCATATGTGGTTTGTGAGAAGAACACACATGCAATGACACTAGTGGATCCATGTGTGGTATGTGGGAAGAACACACATGCAATGACTCTAGATGTGGTTCATGAAAAGAGCAGACGAGCAATGACACCGGTGGATCCATGTGCGGTCTATGTGAGGAACACACATCCAATGACATCGGTGGATCCTTATGTGGTTTGTGAGAAGAACACACATGCAATGACATTGTTGATATGAGGTATGTGAAAAGAACACACATGCAATGACACTGGTGGATCCGTGTGTGGTCTGTGGGAAGAACACACATGCAATGACACTGTTGATATGTGGTTTGTGAAAAGAACAGACATGCAATGACTCTAACTGTGGTTAATGAAAAGAGCAGGCATGGAATGACACTGGTGGATCCATGTGTGGTTATTGAGAAGATCACACATGCAATGACACTGGGTGTGGTGCATGATATGGTTTGTGAGATGAAAACACATGCAATGACTCTAAGTGTGGTTCATGAGAAAAACACACATGCAATGACTCTAGCTGTGGTTCATTAAAGGAGCAGACATGCGATCACACCGGTGGATCCATGTGTGGTCTATGAGAGGAACACACATCCAATGACACCGGTGGATCCTTACGTGGTTTGTGAGAAGAACACACATGCAATGACACTGGTGATATGTCTTCTGTGGAAAGAACACACATGCAATGACACTGTTTGATCCATATGTGGTCTATGAGAAGGACACACATGCAATGACACTGGTGGATCCATGTGTGGTATGTGGGAAGAACACACATGCAATGACACTGGTGATATGTGGTTTGTGAAATGAAGAGATATGCAATGACTCTAACTGTGGTTAATGAAAAAAGCAGACGTGCAATGACACTGGTGGATCCATGCGTGGTTAATGAGAAGAACACACATGCAATGACACTGGGTGTGATTCATGATATGGTTTATGAGAAGAAGACACCTGCAATGACTCTAGCTGTGGTTCATGAGAAGAACACACATGCAATGACTCTAGATGTGGTTCACGAAAAGAGCAGACATGCGATGACACCGGTGGATCCATGTGTGGTCTATGAGAGGAACACGCATCCAATGACACCGGTGGATCCTTACGTGGTTTGTGAGAAGAACACACATGCAATGACACTTGTGATATGTGGTCTGTGAAAAGAACACACATGCAATGACACCGCGGGATCCATATGTGGTTTGTGAGAAGGACGCACATGCAATGACACTGGTGGATCCATGTGTGGTCAATGGGAAGAACACACACGCAATGACACTTGTGATATGTGGTTCATGAGAAGAACAGACATGCAATGACTCTAACTGTGGTTAATGAAAAGAGCAGACATGCAATGACACTGGTGGATCCATGTGTGGTTAATGAGAAGAACACATATGCAATGACACTGGGTATGATTCATGATATGGTTTGTGAGAAGAACACACATGCAATGACTCTAGCTGTGGTTCATGAGAAGAACACACATGGAATGACTCTAGATGTGCTTCATGAAAAGAACACACATGCGATGACACCGGTGGATCCATGTGTGGTCTATGAGAGGAACACACATCCAATGACGCGGGTGGATCCTTACGTAGTTTGTGAGAAGAGCACATTTGGAATGACACTGGTGATATGTGGTCTATGAAAAGAACACACATGCAATGACACTGTTGGATCCATATGTGGTCTGTGAGAAGGACACACATGCAATGACACTAGTGGATCCATGTGTGGTTCATGGGAAGAACACACATGCAATGACACTGGTGATATGTGGTCCATGAGAAGAACAGACATGCAATGACACCGGTGGATCCATGTGTGGTCTATGAGAGGAACACACATCCAATGGCACCGGTGGATCCTTACGTGGTTTGTGAGAAGAACAGACATGCAATGACACTGGTGATATGTCTTCTGTGGAAAGAACACACATGCAATGAAACTGTTGGATCCATATGTGGTCTGTGAGAAGGACACACATGCAATGACACTGGTGGATCCATGTGTGGTATGTGGGAAGAACACACATGCAATGACACTGGTGATATGTGGTTTGTGAAATGAATAGATATGCAATGACTCTAACTGTGGTTAATGAAAAAAGTAGACGTGCAATGACACTGGTGGATCCATGCATGGTTAATGAGAAGAACACACATGCAATGACACTGGGTGTGATTCATGATATGGTTTGTGAGAAGAACACACATGCAATGACTCTAGCTGTGGTTCATGAGAAGAACACACATGCAATGACTCTAGATGTGGTTCATGAAAAGAGCAGACATGCGATGACACCGGTGGATCCATGTGTGGTCTATGAGAGGAACACACATCCAATGACACTTGTGGATCCTTACGTGGTTTTTGAGAAAAACACACATGCAATGACACTGGTGATATGTGGTCTGTGAAAAGAACACACATGCAATGACACTGTTGGATCCATATGTGGTCTGTGAGAAGGACACACATGCAATGACATTGGTGGGTCCATGTGTGGTTCATGGGAAGAACACACATGCAATGACACTGGTGATATGTGGTTCATTAGAAGAACATACATGCAATGACTCTAACTGTGGTTAATGAAAAGAGCAGAAATGCAATGACACTAGTGGATCCATGTGTGGTTAATGAGAAGAACACACATGCAATGACACTGGGTGTGATTCATGATATGGTTTGTGAGAAGAACACACATGCAATGACTCTAGCTGTGGTTCATGAGAAGAACACGCATGCAACTACACTGGTGTATCCTTATGTGGTTTGTGAGAAGAACACACATGCAAGGACTCTAGATGTGGTTCATGGAAAAACACACATCCAATGACTCTAGCTGTGGTTCATGAGAAGAACACACATCCAATGACACTGGTGGATCCATGCGTGGTTTGTGAGAGGATCACACATGCAATGACTCTAACTGTGGTTCATGAAAAGAGCAGACATGCAATGACACCGGTGGATCCATGTGTGGTATGTGGGAGGAACACACGTCCAATGACACTGTTGGATCCATATGTAGTTTGTGAGAAGAACACACATGCAATGACACTGGTGGATCCATGTGTGGTCTGTGGGAAGAACACACATGCAATGATTCTAGATGTGGTTCATGAAAAGAGAAGACGTGCAATGACACCATCGGATCCATGTGTGGTCTATGAGAGGAACACACATCCAATGACACCGGTGGATCCTTATGTGGTTTGTGAGAAGAACACACATGCAATGACACTACTGATATGTGGTCTGTGAATAGAACACACATGCAATGACACTGTTGGATCCATATGTGGTTTGTGAGATGGACACACATGCAATGACACAGGTTAGTCCATGTGTGGTTCATAGGAAGAACACACATGCAATGACACTGGTGATATGTGGTTCATGAGAAGAACAAACATGCAATGACTCTAACTATGGTTAATAAAAAGAGCAGACATGCAATAACACTGGTGGATCCATGTGTGGTTAATGTGAAGAACACACATGCAATGACACTGGGTGTGATTCATGATTTGGTTTGTGAGAAGAACACACATGCAATGACTCTAGCTGTCATTCATGAGAAGAACACGCATGCAATGACACTGGAGTATCCTTATGTGGTTTGTGAGAAGAACACACATGCAAGGACTCTATCTGTGGTTCATGGAAAGAACACACATCCAATGACTCTAGCTGTGGTTCATGAGAAGAACAGACATCCAATAACACTAGTGGATCCATGTGTGGTTTGTGAAAAGAAGAGACATGCAATGACTCTAACTATGGTTCATGAAAAGAGCAGACATGCAATGACACCGGTGGATCCATGTGTGGTATGTGGGAGGAACACACATCCAATGACACTGCTGGATCCATACATGGTTTGTGAGAAGAACACACATGCAATGACACTGGTGGATCCATGGGTGGTCTGTGGGAAGAACACACATGCAATGACTCTAGATGTGGTTCATGAAAAGAGGAGACGTGCAATGACACCGGTGGATCCATGTGTGGTCTATGAGAGGAACACGCATCCAATGACACCGGTGGATCCTTATGTGGTTTGTGAGAAGAACACACATGCAATGACACTGGTGATATGTGGTTTGTGAAAAGAACACACATGCAATGACACTGTTGGATCCATATGTGGTCTGTGAGAAGGACACACATGCAATGACACTAGTGGTCCATGTGTGGTTCATGGGAAGAACACACATGCAATGACACTGGTGAGATGTGGTTCATCAGAAGAACAGACATGCAATGACTCTAACTTTGGTTAATGAAAAGAGTAGACATGCAATGACACTGGTGGATCCATGTGTGGTTAATGAGAAAAACACACATGCAACGACACTGCGTGTGATTCATGACATGGTTTGTGAGAAGAACACACATGCAATGACTCTAGTTGTGGTTCATGAGTAGAACGCACATGCGATGACTCTAGATGTGGTTCATGAAAAGAGCAGACATGCGATGACACCAGTGGATCCATGTGTGGTCTATGAGAGGAACACACATCCAATGACACTGGTGGATCCTTACGTGGTTTGTGAGAAGAACACACATGCAATGACACTGGTGATATGTGGTCTGTGAAAAGAACACACATGCAATGACACTATTGGATCCATATGTGGTTTGTGAGAAGGACACACGTGCAATGACACTAGTGGGACCATGTGTGGTTCATGGGAAGAACACACATGCAATGACACTGGTGATATGTGGTTCATGAGAAGAACAGACATGCAATGACTCTAACGATGGTTAATGAAAAGAGCAGACATGCAATGACACTGGTGGATCCATGTGTGGTTAATGAGAAGAACACACATGCAATGACACTGGGTGTGATTCATGATTTGGTCCGTGAGAAGAACACACATGCAATGACTCTAGCTGTGATTCATCAGAAGAACACGCATGCAATGACGCTGGAGTATCCTTATGTGGGTTGTGAGAATAACACACATGAAAGGACTCTTGTTGTTGTTCATGGAAAGAACACACATCCAATGACTCTAGCTGTGGTTTATGAGAAGAACAGACATCCAATGACACTGGTGGATCCATGTGTGGTTTGCGAAAAGAACAGACATGCAATGACTCTAACTGTGGTTCATGAGAAGAGCAGACATGCAATGACATCGATGGATCCATGTGTGGTCTATGGGAGGAACACACATCCAATGACACTGCTGGATCCATATGTGGTTTGTGAGAAGAACACACATGCAATGACACTGGTGGATCCATGGGTGGTCTGTGGGAAGAACACACATGCAATGACTCTATATGTGGTTCATGAAAAGAGCAGACGTGCAATGACACCGGTGGATCCATGTGTGGTCTATGAGAGGAATACACATCCAGTGACGTCGTTGGATCCTTACATGGTTTGTGAAAAGATCACATTTGCTAAGACACTGGTGATATGTGGTCTGTGAAAAGAACACACATGCAATGACACTGGTGGATTCATATGTGGTTTGTGAGAAGGACACAGATGCAATGACACTGGTGGATCCATGTGTGGTCTGTGGGAAGAACACACATGCAATGACACTGGTGATATGTGGTTTGTGAAAAGAACAGACATGCAATGACTCTAACTGTGGTTAATGAAAAGAACACACAAGGAAGGACGCTGGTGGATCCATGTGTGGTTAATGAGAATAACACACATGCAATGACACTGGGTGTGGTTCATGATGTGGTTTGTGAGAAGAACACACATGCAATGACTCTAGCTGTGGTTCATGAGAACACACATGCAATGACTCTATATGTAGTTCATGAAAAGAACAGACATGCGATGACAACGGTGGATCCATGTGTGGTCTATGAGAGGAACACACATCCAATGACGCCGGTGGATCCTTACGTGGTTTGTGAGAAGAACACACATGCAATGACACTGTGATATGTGGTCTGCGAAAAGAACACACATGCAAGGACACTGTTGGATCCATATGTGGTATGTGAGAAGGACACACATGCAATGACACTGGTGGATCCATTTGTGGTTCATGGGAAGAACACACATGCAATGACACTGGTGATATGTGGTTCATGAGAATAACAGACATGCAATGACTATAACTATGGTTAATGAAAAGAGCAGACATGCAATGACACTGGTGGATCCATGTGTGGTTAATGAGAAGAACACACATGCAATGACACTGGGTGTTATTCATGATATGGTTTGTGAGAAGAACACACATGCAATGACTCTAGCTGTGGTTCATGAGAAGAACACACATGCGATGACTATAGATGTGGTTCATGAAAAGAGCAGACATGCGATGACACCGGTGGATCCATGTGTGGTCTATGAGAGGAACACACATCCAATGACACTGGTGGATCCTTACATGGTTTGTGAGAAGAACACACATGCAATGACACTAGTGATATGTGGTTTGTGAAAAGAACACACATGCAATGACACTGTTGGATCCATATGTGGTTTGTGAGAAGGACACACATGCAATGACACTGGTGGGTCCATGTGTGGTTCATGGGAAGAACACACATGCAATGACACTGGTGATATGTGGTTCATGAGAAGAACAGACATGCAATGACTCTAACTCTGGTTAATGAAAAGAGCAGACATGCAATGACACCGGTGGATCCATGTGTGGTTAATGAGAAGAACACACATGCAATGACACTAGGTGTGGTTCATGATTTGGTTTGTGAGAAGAACACACAAGCAATGACTCTAGTTGTGATTCATGAGAAGAACACGCATGCAATGACACTGGAGTATCCTTATGTGGTTTGTGAGAAGAACACACATGCAAGGACTCTAGCTGTGGTTCATGGAAAGAACACACATCCAATGACTATAGCTGTGGTTCATGAGAAGAACAGACATCCAATGACACTGGTGGATCCATGTGTGGTTTGTGAAAAGAACAGACATGCAATGACACCGGTGGATCCATGTGTGGTCTTTGGGAGGAACACACATCCAATGACACTGCTGGATCCATCTGTGGTTTCTGAGAAGAACACACATGCAATTACACTGGTGGATCCATGTGTGGTCTCTGGGAAGAACACACATGCAATGACTCTTCATGTGGTTCATGAAAAGAGCAGACGTGCAATGACACCGGTGGATCCATGTGTGGTCTATGAGAGGAACACACATCCAATGACACCGGTGGATCCTTATGTGGTTTGTGAGAAAAACACACATCCAATGACACTGGTGCTATGTGGTCTATGAAAAGAACACACAAGCAATGACACTGGTGGTTCCATATGTGGTTTGTGAGAAGGACACACATGCAATGACACTGGTGGATCCATGTGTGGTCTGTGGGAAGAACACACATGCAATGACACTGGTGATATGTCGTTTGTGAAAAGAACAGACATGCAATGACTCTAACTGTGGTTAATGAAAAGAGCACACATGCAATGACACTGGTGGATCCATGCTTGGTTAATGAGAAGAACACACATGCAATGACACTGGGTGTGGTTCATGATGTGGTTTGTGAGAAGAAGACACATGCAATGACTCTAGCTGTGGTTCATGAGAAGAACACACATGCAATGACTCTAGATGTGGTTCATGAAAAGAACAGACATGCGATGACACCGGTGGATCCATGTGTGGTCTATGAGAGGAACACACATCCAATGACGCGGGTGGATCCTTACGTGGTTTGTGAGAAGAACACACATGCAATGACATTGGTGATATGTGGTCTGCGAAAAGAACTCACATGCAATGACACTGGGTGTTATTCATGATATGGTTTGTGAGAAGAACACACATGCAATGACTCTAGCTGTGGTTCATGAGAAGAACACACATGCGATGACTATAGATGTGGTTCATGAAAAGAGCAGACATGCGATGACACCGGTGGATCCATGTGTGGTCTATGAGAGGAACACACATCCAATGACATTGGTGGATCCTTACATGGTTTGTGAGAAGAACACACATGCAATGACACTAGTGATATGTGGTTTGTGAAAAGAACACACATGCAATGACACTGTTGGATCCATATGTGGTTTGTGAGAAGGACACACATGCAATGACACTGGTGGGTCCATGTGTGGTTCATGGGAAGAACACACATGCAATGACACTGGTGATATGTGGTTCATGAGAAGAACAGACATGCAATGACTCTAACTCTGGTTAATGAAAAGAGCAGACATGCAATGACACCGGTGGATCCATGTGTGGTTAATGAGAAGAACACACATGCAATGACACTAGGTGTGGTTCATGATTTGGTTTGTGAGAAGAACACACAAGCAATGACTCTAGTTGTGATTCATGAGAAGAACACGCATGCAATGACACTGGAGTATCCTTATGTGGTTTGTGAGAAGAACACACATGCAAGGACTCTAGCTGTGGTTCATGGAAAGAACACACATCCAATGACTATAGCTGTGGTTCATGAGAAGAACAGACATCCAATGACACTGGTGGATCCATGTGTGGTTTGTGAAAAGAACAGACATGCAATGACACCGGTGGATCCATGTGTGGTCTTTGGGAGGAACACACATCCAATGACACTGCTGGATCCATCTGTGGTTTCTGAGAAGAACACACATGCAATTACACTGGTGGATCCATGTGTGGTCTCTGGGAAGAACACACATGCAATGACTCTTCATGTGGTTCATGAAAAGAGCAGACGTGCAATGACACCGGTGGATCCATGTGTGGTCTATGAGAGGAACACACATCCAATGACACCGGTGGATCCTTATGTGGTTTGTGAGAAAAACACACATCCAATGACACTGGTGCTATGTGGTCTATGAAAAGAACACACATGCAATGACACTGGTGGTTCCATATGTGGTTTGTGAGAAGGACACACATGCAATGACACTGGTGGATCCATGTGTGGTCTGTGGGAAGAACACACATGCAATGACACTGGTGATATGTCGTTTGTGAAAAGAACAGACATGCAATGACTCTAACTGTGGTTAATGAAAAGAGAACACATGCAATGACACTGGTGGATCCATGCTTGGTTAATGAGAAGAACACACATGCAATGACACTGGGTGTGGTTCATGATGTGGTTTGTGAGAAGAAGACACATGCAATGACTCTAGCTGTGGTTCATGAGAAGAACACACATGCAATGACTCTAGATGTGGTTCATGAAAAGAACAGACATGCGATGACACCGGTCGATCCATGTGTGGTCTATGAGAGGAACACACATCCAATGACGCGGGTGGATTCTTACGTGGTTTGTGAGAAGAACACACATGCAATGACATTGGTGATATGTGGTCTGCGAAAAGAACTCACATGCAATGACACTGTTGGATCCATATGTGGTTTGTGAGAAGGACACACATGCAATGACACTGGTGGATCCATTTGTGGTTCATGGGAAGAACACACATGCAATGACACTGGTGATATGTGGTTCATGAGAAGAACAGACATGCAATGACTGTAACTATGGTTAATGAAAAGAGCAGACATGCAATGACACTGGTGGATCCATGTGTGGTTAATGAAAGAACACACATGCAATGACACTAGGTGTGATTCATGATATGGTTTGTGAGAAGAACACACATGCAATGACTCTAACTGTGGTTCATGAGAAGAACACACATGCAATGACTCTAGATGTGGTCCATGAAAAGAGCAGACATGCGATGACACCGTGGATCCATGTGTGGTCTATGAGAGGAACACACATCCAATGACACTGGTGGATCCTTGCGTGGTTTGTGAGAAAAACACACATGCAATGACACTGGTGATATGTGGTCTGCGAAAACAACACACATGCAATGACACTGTTGGATCCATATGTGTTTTGTGAGAAGGACACACATGCAATGACACTGGTGGGTCCATGTGTGGTTCATGGGAAGAACACACATGCAATGACACTGGTGATATGTGGTTAATGAGAAGAACAGACATGCAATGACTCTAACTATGGTTAATTAAAAGAGCAGACATGCAATGACACTAGTGGATCCATGTGTGGTTAATGAGAAGAACACACATGCAATGACACTGGGTGTGATTCATGATATGGTTTGTGAGAAGAACACACATGCAATGACTCTAGCTGTGGTTCATGAGAAGAACACGCATGCAATTACACTGGTGTATCCTTATGTGGCTTGTGATAAGAACACACATGCAAGGACTCTAGCTATGGTTCATGGAAAGAACACACATCAAATGACTCTAGATGTGGTTCATGAGAAGAACAGACATACAATGACACTGGTGGATCCATGTGTGGTTTGTGAAAGGAACAGACATGCAATGACACCGGTGGATCCATGTGTGGTCTTTGGGAGGAACACACATCCAATGACACTGCTGGATCCATATGTGGTTTCTGAGAAGAACACACATGCAATTACACTGGTGGATCCATGTGTGGTCTGTGGGAAGAACACACATGCAATGACTCTAGATGTGGTTCATGAAAAGAGCAGACGTGCAATGACACCGGTGGATCCATGTGTGGTCTATGAGAAGAACACACATGCACTGACACTGGTGGATCCATGTGTGGTCTGTGGGAAGAACAAACATGCAATGACACTGGTGATATGTCGTTTGTGAAAAGAACATACATGCAATGACTCTAACTGTGGTTAATGAAAAGAGCACACATGCAATGACACTGGTGGATCCATGATTGGTTAATGAGAAGAACACACATGCAATGACAGTGGGTGTGGTTCATGATGTGGTTTGTGAGAAGAACACACATGCAATGAGTCTAGATGTGGTTCATGAAAAGAACAGACATGCGATGACACCGGTGGATCCATGTGTGTTCTATGAGAGGAACACACATCCAATGACGCGGGTGGATCCTTACGTGGTTTGTGAGAAGAACACACATGCAATGACACTGGTGATATGTTGTCTGCGAAAAGAACACACATGCAATGACACTTTTGGATCCATATGTGGTTTGTGATAAGGACACACATGCAATGAAACTGGTGGATCCATTTGTGGTTCATGGGAAGAACACACATGCAATGACACTGGTGATATGTGGTTCATGAGAAGAACAGACATGCAATGGCTGTAACTATGGTTAATGAAAAGAGCAGACATGCAATGACACTGGTGGATCCATGTGTGGTTAATGAAAGAACACACATGCAATGACACTAGGTGTGATTCATGATATGGTTTGTGAGAAGAACACACATGCAATGACTCTAACTGTGGTTCATGAGAAGAACACACATGCAATGACTCTAGATGTGGTTCATGAAAAGAGCAGACATGCGATGACACCGGTGGATCCATGTGTGGGAACACACATCCAATGACACTGGTGGATCCTGACGTGGTTTGTGAGAAAAACACACATGCAATGACACTGGTGATATGTGGTCTCTGAAAAGAACAGACATGCAATGACACTGTTGGATCCATATGTGTTTTGTGAGAAGGACACACATGCAATGACACTGGTGGGTCCATGTGTGGTTCATGGGAAGAACACACATGCAATGACACTGGTGATATGTGGTTAATGAGAAGAACAGACATGCAATGACTCTAACTATGGTTAATTAAAAGAGCAGACATGCAATGACACTAGTGGATCCATGTGTGGTTAATGAGAAGAACACACATGCAATGACACTGGGTGTGATTCATGATATGGGTTGTGAGAAGAACACACATGCAATGACTCTAGCTATGGTTCATGAGAAGAACACGCATGCAATTACACTGGTGTATCCTTATGTGGTTTGTGAGAAGAACACACATGCATGGACTCTAGCTGTGGTTCATGGAAAGAACACACATTCAATGACTCTAGCTGTGGTTCATGAGAAGAACACACATCCAATGACACTGGTGGATCCATGTGTGGTCTATGAGAGGATCACACATGCAATGACTCTAACTGTGGTTCATGGAAAGAGCAGACATGCAATGACACCGGTGGATCCATGTGTGGTCTGTGGGAGGAACACACATCCAATGACACTGTTGGATCCATATGTGGTTTGTGAGAAGAACACACATGCAATGACACTAGTGATATGTGGTATGTGAAAAGAACACACATGCAATGACACTGTTGGATCCATATGTGGTTTGTGAGAAGGACACACATGCAATGACACTGGTGGAAACATGTGTGGTATGTGGGAAGAACACACATGCAATGACATTGGTGATATGTGGTTCATGAGAAGAACAGACATGCAATGACTCTAAGTGTGGTTAATGAAAAGAGCAGACATGCAATGACACTGGTGGATCCATGTGTGGTTAATGATAAGAACACACATGCAATAACAGTGGGTGTGATTCATGATATGGTTAGTGAGAAGAACACACATGCAATGACTCTAGTTGTAGTTCATGAGAAGAACACATCTCCAATGACTCTAGATGTGGTTCATGAAAAGAGCGGACATGCGATGACACCAGTGGATCTATGTGTGGTCTATGAGAGGAACACACATCCAATGACACCGGTGGATCCTTACGTGGTTTGTGAGAAGAACACACATGCAATGACACTGGTGATATGTGGTCTGTGAAAAGAACACACATGCAATGACACTGTTGGTTCCATATGTGGTTTGTGAGAAGGACACGCATGCAATGACACCGGTGGGTCCATGTGTGGTTCATGGGAAGAACACACATGCAATGACACTCGTGATATGTGGTTCATGAGAAGAACATACATACAATGACTCTAATTGTGGTTAATGAAAAGAGAAGACATGCAATGGCACTAGTGGATCCATGTGTGGTTAATGAGAGGAACACACATGCAATGACACTAGGTGTGATTCATGATATGGGTTGTGAGAAGAACACACATGCAATGACTCTAGCTATGGTTCATGG
Organism: Avena sativa; assembly: GCA_916181665.1. Taxonomy (NCBI): domain Eukaryota; kingdom Viridiplantae; phylum Streptophyta; class Magnoliopsida; order Poales; family Poaceae; genus Avena; species Avena sativa. The sequence goes on from OV702287.1 coordinate 581,482,633, forward strand.
GAAGAACACGCATGCAATTACACTGGTGTATCCTTATGTGGTTTGTGAGAAGAACACACATGCAAGGACTCTAGCTGTGGTTCATGGAAAGAACACACATTCAATGACTCTAGCTGTGGTTCATGAGAAGAACACACATCCAGTGACACTGGTGGATCCATGTGTGGTCCGTGAGAGGATCACACATGAAATGACAATAACTGTGGTTCATGAAAAGAGCATACATGCAATGACACCGGTGGATCCATGTGTGGTCTATGGGAGGAACACACATCCAATGACACTGTTGGATCCATATGTGGTTTGTGAGAAGAACACACATGCAATGACACGAGTGATATGTGGTCTGTGAAAAGAACACACATGCAATGACACTGTTGGATCCATATGTGGTTTGTGAGAAGGACACACATGCAATGACACTGGTGGAACCATGTGTGGTATGTGGGAAGAACACACATGCAATGACACTGGTGATATGTGGTTTGTGAAAAGAACAGCCATGCAATGACTCTAACAGTGGTTAATGAAAAGAGCACACATGCAATGACACTGGTGGATCCATGCGTGGTTAATGAGAAGACCACACATGCAATGACACTGGGTGTGGTTCATGATGTGGTTTGTGAGAAGTACACACATGCAATGACTCTAGCTATGGTTCATGAGAAGAACACGCATGCAATTACACTGGTGTATCCTTATGTGGTTTGTGAGAACAACACACATGCAAGGACTCTAGCTGTGGTTCATGGAAAGAACACACATTCAATGACTCTAGCTGTGGTTCATGAGAAGAACACACATCCAATGACACTGGTGGATCCATGTGTGGTCTATGAGAGGATCACACATGCAATGACTCTAACTGTGGTTCATGAAAAGAGCAGACATGCAATGACACCGGTGGATCCATGTGTGGTCTGTGGGAGGAACACACATCCAATGACACTGTTGGATCCATATGTGGTTTGTGAGAAGAACACACATGCAATGACACTAGTGATATGTGGTCTGTGAAAAGAACACACATGCAATGACACTGTTGGATCCATATGTGGTTTGTGAGAAGGACACACATGCAATGACACTAGTGGAACCATGTGTGGTATGTGGGAAGAACACACATGCAATGACACTGGTGATATGTGGTTTGTGAAAAGAACAGACATGCAATGACTCTAACAGTGGTTAATGAAAAGAGCACACATGCAATGACACTGGTGGATCCATGCGTGGTTAATGAGAAGACCACACATTCAATGACACTGGGTGTGGTTCATGATGTGGTTTGTGAGAAGAACACACATGCAGTGACTCTAGCTGTGGTTCATGAGAAGAACACACATGCAATGACTCTAGATGTGGTTCATGAAAGAACAGACATGCGATGACACCGGTGGATCCATGTGTGGTCTATGAGAGGAACACACATGCAATGACGCCGGTGGATCCTGACGTTGTTTGTGAGAAGAACACACATGCAATGACACTGGTGATATGTGGTCTGTGAAAAGTACACACATGCAATGACATTGTTGGATCCATATGTGGTCTGTGACAAGGACACACATGCAATGACACTGGTGGATCCATGTGTTGTTCATGGGAAGAATACACATGCAATGACACTGGTGATGTGTGGTTCATGAGAACAATAGACATGCAATGACTCTAAGTGTGGTTAATGAAAAGAGCAAACATACAATGACACTGGTGGATCCATGTGTGGTTAATGAGAAGAACACACATGCAATGACACTGGGTGTGATTCATGATATGGTTAGTGAGAAGAACACACATGCAATAACTCTAGTTGTGGTTCATGAGAAGAACACATATCCAATGACTCTAGATGTGGTTCATGAAAAGAGCAGACATGCGATGACACCGGTGGATCCATGTGTGGTCTATGATAGGAACAAACATCCAATGACACCAGTGGATCCTTATGTGGTTTGTGAGAAAAACACACATGCAATGACACTGGTGATATGTGGTCTGTGAAAAGTACACACATGCAATGACACTGTTGGATCCATATGTGGTCTGTGAGAAGGACACACATGCAATGACACTGGTGGATCGATGTGTTGTTCATGGGAAGAATACACATGCAATAACACTGGTGATATGTGGTTCATGAGAACAATAGACATGCAATGACTCTAAGTTTGGTTAATGAAAAGAGCAAACATACAATGACACTGGTGGATCCATGTGTGGTTAATGAGAAGAACACACATGCAATGACACTGGGTGTGATTCATGATATGGTTAGTGAGAAGAACACACATGCAATGACTGTAGTTGTGGTTCATGAGAAGAACACATATCCAATGACTCTAGATGTGGTTCATGAAAAGAGCAGACATGCGATGACACCGGTGGATCCATGTGTGGTCTATGATAGGAACACACATCCAATGACACCAGTGGATCCTTATGTGGTTTGTGAGAAAAACACACATGCAATGACACTGGTGATATGTGGTCTGTGAAAAGAACACACATGCAATGACACTGTTGGATCCATTTCTGGTTTGTGAGAAGGACACACATGCAATGACACTGGTGGATCCATGTGTGGTCTGTGGGAAGAACACACATGCAATGACACTGGTGATATGTGGTTTGTGAAAAGAACAGACATGCAATGACTCTAACTGTGGTTAATGAAAAGAGCAGACATGCGATGACACTTATGGATCCATGTGTGGTTAATGAGAAGAACACACATGCAATGACACTGGGTGTGATTCATGATATGGTTTGTGACAAGAACACACATGCAATGACTCTAGCTGTGGTTCATGAGAAGAACACACATGCAATGACACTGGTGTATCCTTATGTGGTTTGTGAGAAGAACTCACATGCAAGGACTCTAGCTGTGGTTCATGGAAAGAACACACATCCAATGACTCTAGCTATGGTTCATGAGAAGAACACATATCCAATGACACTGGTGGATCCATGTGTGGTCTGTGAGAGGATCACACATGCAATGACTCTAACTGTGGTTCATGAAAAGAGCAGACATGCAATGACACCGGTGGATCCATGTGTGGTCTGTGGGAGGAACACACATCCAATGACACTGCTGGATCCATATGTGGTTTGTGAGAAGAACACACATGCAATGACACTGGTGGATCCATGTGTGGTCTGTGGGAAGAACACACATGCAATGACTCTAGATGTGGTTCATGAAAAGAGCAGACGAGCAATGACACCGGTGGATCCATGTGCGGTCTATGAGAGGAACACACATCCAATGACACCGGTGGATCCTTATGTGGTTTGTGAGAAGAACACACATGCAATGACACTGTTGATATGTGGTATGTGAAAAGAACACACATGCAATGACACTGGTGGATCCGTGTGTGGTCAGTAGGAAGAACACACATGCAATTACACTGTTGATATGTGGTTTGTGAAAAGAACAGACATGCAATGACTCTAACTGTGGTTAATGAAAAGAGCAGACATGGAATGACACTGGTGAATCTATGTGTGGTTAATGAGAAGAACACACATGCAATGACACTGGGTGTGGTGCATGATATGGTTTGGGAGAAGAAAACACATGCAATGACTCTAACTGTGGTTCATGAGAAAAACACACATGCAATGACTCTAGCTGTGGTTCATGAAAAGAGCAGACATGCGATCACACCGGTGGATCCATGTGTGGTCTATGAGAGGAACACACATCCAATGACACCGGTGGATCCTTACGTGGCTTGTGAGAAGAACACACATGCAATGACACTGGTGATATGTCTTCTGCGGAAAGAACACACATGCAATGACACTGTTGGATCCATATGTGGTCTGTGAGAAGGACACAGATGCAATGACACTGGTGGATCCATGTGTGGTCTGTGGGAAGAACACACATGCAATGACACTGGTGATATGTGGTTTGTGAAAAGAACAGACATGCAATGACTCTAACTGTGGTTAATGAAAAAAGCAGACGTGCAATGACACTAGTGGATCCATGCGCGGTTAATGAGAAGAACACACATGCAATGACACTGGGTGTGATTCATGATATGGTTTATGAGAAGAAGACACATGCAATGACTCTAGCTGTGGTTCATGAGAAGAACACACATGCAATGACTCTAGATGTGGTTCACGAAAAGAGCAGACATGCGATGACACCGGTGGATCCATGTGTGGTCTATGAGAGGAACACACATCCAATGACACTGGTGGATCCTTACGTGGTTTGTGAGAAGAACACACATGCAATGACACTGGTGATATGTGGTCTGTGAAAAGAACACACATGCAATGACACCGCGGGATCCATATGTGGTTTATGAGAAGGACGCACATGCAATGACACTGGTGGATCCATGTGTGGTCAATGGGAAGAAAACACATGCAATGACACTAGTGATATGTGGTTCATGAGAAGAACAGACATGCAATGACTCTAACTGTGGTTAATGAAAAGAGCAGACATGCAATGAGACTGGTGGATCCATGTGTGGTTAATGAGAAGAACACACATGCAATGACACTGGGTATGATTCATGATATGGTTTGTGAGAAGGACACACATGCAATGACTCTAGCTGTGGTTCATGAGAAGAACACACATGCAATGACACTGGTGTATCCTTGTGTGGTTTGTGAGAAGAATATACGTGCAAGAACTCTAGCTGTGGTTCATGGAAAGAACACACATCCAATGACTCTAGCTGTGGTTCATGAGAAGAACACACATCCAATGACACTGGTGGATCCATTTGTGGTCTGTGAGAGGATCACACATGCAATGACTCTAACTGTGGTTCATGAAAAGAGCAGACATCCAATGACACCGTGGATCCATGTGTGGTCTGTGGGAGGAACACACATCCAATGACACTGCTGGATCCATGTGTGGTTTGTGAGAAGAACACACATGCAATGACACTGGTGGATCCATGTGTGGTCTGTGGGAAGAACACATATGCAATGACTCTAGATGTGGTTCATGATATGGTTTGTGAGAAGAACACACATGCAATGACTCTAGCTGTGGTTCATGAGAAGAACACACATGCAATGACTCTAGCTGTGGTTCATGAAATGAGCAGACATGCAATGACATCGGTGGATCCATGTGTGGTCTATGAGAGGAACACACATCCAATGACACCGGTGGATCCTTATGTGGTTTGTGAGAAGAACACACATGCAATGACACTGGTGATATGTGGTCTATGAAAAGAACACACATGCAATGACACTGGTGGATCCATATGTGGTTTGTGAGAAGGACACACATGCAATGACACTGGTGGATCCATGTGTGGTCTGTGGGAAGAACACACATGCAATGACACTAGTGATATGTGGTTTTTGAAAAAAATAGACATGCAATGACTCTAACTGTGGTTAATGAAAAGAGCAGACATGCAATGACACTGGTGGATCCATGTGTGGTTAATGAGAAGAACACATATGCAATGAACTCTAGTGGGTCAATGTGGTTTGTGAGAAGAACACACATCCAATGAACTGTAGTGGATCTATCTTGGCATAATTTGATGTATGCCACGATGTATTTCATTGTACAAGACACTCACTTTCCATTTTTATACTACTCAGTTTTGCCCTTGGTTTTATGTGGTACTACTCAGTTTTGCCCCCCCTCTCTATCTTTCATAGAAGCAAAAACCTGTGCTCACCCTGTCTGCTACTCCCTGATTGGTTGTCATAGTTGTCACTTGGATCGTGCGCACCAACCGATGATTCTGTGCAATCCAACAATGATCGTTGCACACGTCGTACCCTTCACAGTACAGCGTGAGACAGCACGGACGTCTCCCTCAGCGAGACTTCTATAATAAGGAACATGATGCCGCCCATGGAAAAAGTCATCGAGCGGTCATGTCATATTTAATCAAGTCTGAAAAGCCTACTACTGCTACTACTACGCCACAACGCATGAGTCATCAAGTGCACGGTCGTCGATGGACAGCTGCAATTTATTGCCACTTGATTTTAATAAGACATATCCCATTTTTATGCAGCGGCTCTCAATCGCCAATTTTAGGGCCGTGTCAAACTTCGTACATAGAAATTGTGTATGCGCCCTTTGCATGCGGCTCAATATAGAACTGACATGCATGGCCTGGAAAAAAACATGACATACCGTGCGTGTGTCGCGGTGCACGGTGCAGTAGACTGCGCAGCGCGTTGCACGGTGGTGCAACAAAACGTGCCTTGCTTCCATCCACCTTAACTATAGAGCCCCTCTCCGCACACCCACTCTCAATCTCGATCACTGTCCCCACGCAACCCTCTCCACTGTCCCACCCGCATCCGCAAACTCCCGAGAATACCCCGTCCACGCCGGTGATGGCCGAGGAGGATAAGGTGGCCATCATCGCCTCCGTGGCCGCCGGTGAGGAGGTCCCCGTCTCCTCGCTGGTCCCCCTCGACCTATTGAAAGCAGCCACCATCCCTGTCTAGGCCCCAGTCGAGGCATCGATGGCAGCCGCCGTCCCTGTCCAGGCCCCCGTCCCCGCTACCGACGGAGCCGCCGAAGAGGAGCCCCCGCCGGCGAGGAGGCCCCCGCCGGTCACAAGCAGATCAAGCACTTCTTGGGCACCTACGATCCAGATAAGTACATCGCTCTGCTGAACCCCTACGACACCGGCATCAACGACCCATCGTCAGAGGTAACTAGGGTTTGCTCCCTTCCCTGGTTATTCTACCCTTCCCATCGTTGGATGCTAGATCTTGGTTTATTAGGATTCGCTTGTTCACATTTTGATCGCTCGATCTTCTTACATCATCTAATCCCCCATTTTCCTTTTCTTCCAATAGGTTTCTGGCAGCGACGTCTGCAGCGCTGACGAGTCCATACACACCAAGACTCGTCAGGTGCTGAGGAGGCTGCGGGCCGGCCAATACGACGCCTTCTTCAGGGGCAGCCCCTAGAGTTGCCCCTTCCGCAAGGGGATCAACTTCTGTGAAGGAGATATGCCCTAGAGGCAAATAAGAAATAGGTTTTTATTATCATATCTCAATTAGTTTATAATAGTTTCGTATTGTGCTATAACTGTGCCAAGTAGAAACATTGGTACATGTGTGGTATGAAACAACAAAGTCCCTAGTAGCCTCTATTCATACTAGTTCGTTGGTCACGAAGATGATCTGGGTTTCAAGATCATGGGCATTTATGCCGACTGACAACGAGATCATATCATTGGAGAATAATGTGGTTGGACATTCCTCGAAGGATTGCAACACGATCAAGTCATATAGTTCATTGTTGCAACGGCTATACCTAGACTGCTTCTCCTTAGACCGTGAGCTCATATTACTCATTGTTTCATTAGGTTGCTTTGACTACATCAAACGTCATCTTGTAAAACGGTGGCTATAAAGGTGTATGTTGGGTATTCCGAAGGAACAGTAGATGACATGTGACTGCAAGACCGGGATTTGTTCACCACATGACGGGTAAAGATACATACGGCCGGCTTGGTGAGATTACATCCATATATGTTGCAACATGTGACTAGGTCATGGGGATGTAATATCACGGTAACAAGAAACCGTAACTTGTTGTGAACGAGATTGAACAAAGTATAAGATACCATTGATCGGATCTCGGACAAGTTGTATCGAGAAACAAAAGTAAGAGGATGCTACATTTAGACGGTTCAAATGACATTGTCATCAGGAATTCATACGGGCCACATGGATATCCCTGGTCCCTCTGTTGATCATTGATATAGATCATGTCTAGAGCATTCCCGAGCCATGAGATGATACACTTAAGGGTATGATGAGAGCGATCATTCGTAAGACGGAATCACAGTAGAGAAAGAGAAATCCGGAATTGTTCCGCAGAGAGATCTGAAGTTGTTCGGAGAAAGAATAAAGGACCGGAATCATTCTGGGAAAGATCTGAAGTCGTTCGGAGGAAATTGAAAGGGAACCGAAAGGTGTTTCGGGTCAAGATGGATCTTGTAATATGTATTTACATATTAATTAATGCAATTAATATTAAATATAATATTAAAATCTAATTTGAAGAGTTATTCCACTAATGGGCCAAACTTCCTAGGGAAATAGGGCCCATGAGGGAAAATCGGAGGAGGGAAGGGCCAAGGGCCAAAGGGCCAAGGCCCAGGCGCCTTGAGAGGGCCCACCCGGCCAGCCTAGGGCTATGCGCGGGGTAGGGCACACCCCAGGCTGGCTGGCCCATTAAGTCCCATGCGCCTCCCCCCTCTCCCTTGTTTAGTCCCACATGGGAAACCCAAAGGGGAGGGCACACCCCCTCCCCCTATATAAAGGGGTGCCCATGGGTGGGATTAAATACACCAATATTTGGAGAAGTCCTTTGGTTGACTTTCTCCTCCTCCCTCTCTCTCTATACCTCGTGACCATGGCCCCAAGTCTGGGTTGTGCGATCAAGGCACACCTGCAGTATGCCGTTGCGCTGCAGGGATTCCTAGCCGGATATCAACTTCCGCACTCCCGGCGGGATCGGGGAGCCGGAGTTCTCGTCGTGCACCGGATGTGTACGAAGACACGAGGCGCAACACTTGGGGCACTTAAATGTCGTGAGCCGGAGTTGTTGCATGATGAAGATGATGAAGATCAAGAAGGAGCAAGGGGTGACCTGCGAGGAGCTTCGCGACCTTGAGGTCGGCTTCGAGTACGACTACATCAACCATGTTCCCCGTGGAACGTTAACCGCGTATGGTCTACAAGGGTATGTATTCTCTATACAATGGTCGTTACCGCATTACTACATAGATAGATCCTAGGCTAAGTTTCCGGGGTTCCGTCGTAGGGAAATTTTTTGTTTTCCGCGCCGATCCCCAACATTCTGTTGTGTGACTCTCGCCGGCGGCACCGACTCATCTCCTTAATGAATCATGCACAGGCCGCGGGCTCCGACATCAACAAAGGCGGTGACATGGATATGCCCTACGGGTACCCGATGTTAGCATACTTGGTCCAGCCCGACGGAAGGCCCACTCGACGACCTGCCAGGGTCCAGGACGCCCAAGACGTTTCGGCTGCACGAAGCACATATGGACACAGACTCCAAGGCGCACAAGACAAGGAAAGCTCAAGACTAGAGTTTGAATACAACTTGTAACCAACTCGTATCGGTACCTAAGACCTAGCCTCCCCATATATAAAGGCTAGGAGGGTCCAACGAGGAGGGCAGGTACACAATAGATAGATCTACGATCTCCACCGCCACAATAGATCTACAGATCTAGACGTCCTAGAAGAACAACTCGACTCATACTTTCGCACACGCATACACGCCAGATCGAATCTGCGCACCCTGTAACCTTCGGTTCCGCCGTAATCAAAGAGCAGACAAGCAGGAGTAGGGTTTTCCCTCCGGGGGCCTGAACCTGGGTAAATCTCGTGTCCCCTGGTTGCTTGTCTGTTAACCGTGCCACGATCTCCAGCATCCCCATCTTCTCCAAAACCCAAGTCCATAACAATGGGCATTGACGAGATTAAACCTCGTCAATTGGCGCCGTCTGTGGGAACTTGGCGACCCGCTATGATCTTCGGCTCTAACGACTTGGGGGCTCGGGGGCTCCCTCCGCTTCAACGATCGGTCGTGGCCTTCGGCTCTAGCAACCCGCTGAGGTCCTCGGCATCGGCAACCCGCTGCGTCCTTTAGCTGCGGTGACCTGCTGCATCTTTCGGATGCGTTGACCCGACGCGATCTTTGATTGCCGCAACTGGCCGCATCGGCTTCAGCGACCACGACGCAGGGGCTCCCTTGACATCGGCGACCCAATGCGGTTTTCGGCTGCGATGACCCGATACATCCTTCGGATGTGGCGACCCGGTGCGGTCTTCGATCGCGACAATCTTTGGATGCGGAATTCGCTGCCGCCATCGACCCCAGGAACCCGTCGCTGCTATGACCGTGTTCCGCCGCGTCGACTACGTCCGCCGTGTGACCCGCTACCGCGTCGACTCCGTCCACGACAACTACCAATAAAGCTAATTTTCCCTCTACTCAGAGCTGATTTCCTTTTTTAACTCGCACTCGAAACACTCGGGGGCTGCGCCCTCTTCGAGTAACCTAATGTGCCATCGGCTCCACGCACTCGAGCACCTCGAACGCGACAGCCCGAGTAGCTGATTCTGCCTGACCGTCGAATCCTTGAACTCCAAGTGCCTCGGCAAGGTACTGAGACTAAAGGTAATCAGGCTAACGAAAAGGCCTAGCATACAGTGCAAAAGTGTCGATTCGATCGGCACCAGAATCTTACTATACAAGCCGACAGAAAAATATTATTTACAAGATACAAGTACTTCACAATTCTTTATGTTTTCTGCAGCTTACAAGGACATCGACCGCGTCGAGCTATTCTATTAGGTCCTCCAACAGGAGTCGACAAAAGAGCTGGCTATGCTATACAATCAAGACCCGAGTCGAGTCCCTCCTTGGATGGTTGCATCGCTTGATGCTACGAAGACACGACATTGGTCGCTCACCCGACAGAAGCAACAGTGTTGACTTCATCCGCAACGTCGAGTCCTTCCGGCTAAACGCCGCACGACTCCGCCACGTCAACTCCGACTGCATCATCGATTCTTGGCTCCTTATGCATGAGACGCTGACTCGATGCACTTCCCGGTCAGTGGTTTCTCCTTGCATGAGTCTCCACTCGAGTCTGCGACTCGACTAGACACTCGGAGGCTACTCCTATCAGGAGCGCTGGTCGCACACCCGATGTACTTCCGGGTCAGCGGTGCGCCCGCGAGATTGTCGACTGCGTCTACAAGATACAAGACTCGAGTCTCTGCCCGAGTCTACGACTCCGCCAGACACTCGGAGGCTACTCCAAACTAGAGCGATGGTCGCGCACACACAAGATCTTCGAGTCCTACGCCGAGTCTACGACTCCACTACGGACTCGGGGGCTACTCCCATAGGGAGGATTGATTCAAGCATCCGAAAAAATTGTGTCTTACGGACCTGAAGCAAACAACGGCTGAATTAAAGTCTCTGCTCGATTCTACGACTCGAACAGACACTCGGGGGCTACTCCCATAGGGAGTGCTGGTCGCGCACCCTATAGTCCATTGTGTTGACTACGTCCATGATGTCGATTCCTTTATAACAGCCGAACAAATTCAGCTGACCCGACGAACTTCCGGGTGAAGTGCTTCGCACTCGACACAACTTTCGACTCCGATATCCAAATACAAGGTTCAAGACAACTAAGTCTCCACCCGAATCTATGTTTCGGATGGACACTTGGGGGCTACTTACATGGATATGCCCTACGGGTACCCGATGTTAGCATACTTGGTCCAGCCCGACGGAAGGCCCAGTCGACGACCTGCCAGGGTCCAGGACGCCCAAGACGTTTCGGCTGCACGAAGCACATATGGACACGGACTCCAAAGCGCACAAGACAAGGAAAGCTCAAGACTTGAGTTTGAATACAACTTGTAACCAACTCGTATCGGTACCTAAGACCTAGCCTCCCCATATATAAAGGCTAGGAGGGTCCAACGAGGAGGGCAGGTACACAATAGATAGATCTACGATCTCCACCGCCACAATAGATCTACAGATCTAGACGTCCTAGAAGAACAACTCGACTCATACTTTCGCACACGCATACACGCCAGATCGAATCTGCGCACCCTGTAACCTTCGGTTCCGCCGTAATCAAAGAGCAGACAAGCAGGAGTAGGGTTTTCCCTCCGGGGGCCTGAACCTGGGTAAATCTCGTGTCCCCTGGTTGCTTGTCTGTTAACCGTGCCACGATCTCCAGCATCCCCATCTTCTCCAAAACCCAAGTCCATAACAATGGGCATTGACGAACAAGCACGAGACCGTGAAAATCAACGCCTACATCGCTGAACACCGGGCTCTCGGCATTCACCTCCGAAACCTCCAGCGGTTGGCCATCAAAGAGGGTCGCATTCCTCCAATCAGGCCCATGCCCCCAGGATCAAGTAACTGGGCAGCAAGAAGTGGCGGAGGCGCCGGAGGGAGGCGGAGGCGCTGGTGAATGAATAGGTTGGATGTCTCCCTAAATGTACCTGCTGCTGCAGCGGCTGCTGCTGCTAAGCAGCTTCTTTTGATTTTCTATATTTTGCTTGCATCCTATTTCTGGCTGAATGCATCGAACCTCGTTAAGCAACCTACTTTCTATCGCTATATCCTATTTAGCTGTGCCCAGCTATATCTACATTTGTTTTGTTTTCTGAATGAATGTATTCTGCCTGGTGTGATTTGCTGCTCTAGATTTGCTACCTGATCGAGGCAAAAAGAGGTCCAAAAGGGAACGAATTATCGAAGAGAGAATCTTCTTTAGATTTGCTACCAATTTGGGCAAAATGAAACATATCTGTTTTGCGAGAGAGGAAAAGGGTAATCTTTCAAACTGCCATTTAACGAGCTACCATCTTGACGAGGCCCCATCTTAACGTCTCCCTCTATAAGAAGGAACACGATGCCATCCATGGAAAAAGTAGTCGAGCGGTCATGTCACGTTTAATCAAGTCTGAAAAGCCTATTATTGGTACTACTACGCCACAACACATGCGTCATCGATTGCACGGTCGTCGATGGACAGCTGCAATTTATTGCCACTTGATTTTAATAAGACACATCCCATTTTTTACGCAGCGGCTCTCAATCTCACTTCCAACTGGGGCCCACCGTAAGAAGCTTGCACGTGCTAGCCGGAGGCCGAACAGCTAAGCTCAACGAGACCTAACGTCTCTGGCTTCATCGAGTCACTCGCAACCATCAACACATCCCTTTACCCGATCTATCACAACCCCACAAATCTCGTCGTACAACCACCTACCTTCCCCTCTACATTTCCACTTTTAACTATCGCCAATGTTAGGGCCGTGTCAAACTTCATACATCGAAATTGTGTGTGCGCCCTTTGCATGCGGCTCAATACAGAACTGCCATGCATGGCCCGGGAAAAATGTGACGTACCGTGCGCGTGTCGCGGTACATGGTGCAGTAGACTGCGCGGCGCGTTGCACGGTGGTGCAACGAAACGTGCCTTGCTTCCATCCACTTAACTATAGAGCCCCTCTCTGCACACGCACTCTCACTCTCGCTCACTGTCCCCACGCAACCCTCTCCACTGTCCCACCAGCACCCACAAACTCCCGAGAATACCTCGTCCGCGCCGGCGATGGCCGAGGAGAATAAGATGGCCATCGTCGCCTCCGTGGCCGCCGGCGAGGAGGCCCCCATCTCCTCGCTGGTCTCCCTCGACGCGTTGAAAGCAGCCGCCGTCCCTGTCCAGGCCCCAGTCGAGGCATCGATGGCAGCCGTCGTTCCCGTCTAGGCCCTCGTCCCCGCTACTGACGGAGCCGCCGAAGAGGAGCCCCCCACCGAAGAGGAGGCCCCCGCCGATCACAAGCAGATCAAGCACTTCTTGGGCACCTACAACCAGATAAGTACGTCGCTCCGCTGAACCCCTATGACACCGGCGTCAATGACCCATGGTCGGAGGTAACTAGGGTTTGCTCCCCTCCCCTGGTTCTTCTACCGTTCGCAATTGGATGCTAGATCTTGGTTTATTAGGATTCGCTTGTTCGCATTTCGATTGCTCGATCTTCTTACATCATCTACTCTCCCATTTTCCTTTTCTTCCAATAGGTTTTCGGCAGCAATGTCTACAGCGATGACGAGTCCATTCACACCAAGGCTCGTCAGGTGCTGAGGAGGCTGCGGGCCGGCCAGTACGACGCCTTCCTTAGGCGCGGCGACTACAGCTGCCCCTTCCGCAAGGGGATCACCTACTGCTTGATGAGTCACGCCGGCGACATCGACTTGAACACCTTACTGAAGCATGCAGAGGCCACGGGCTCCGGCATCCACAAAGGCGGCAAGCGTGAGACTGTGAACATCAACAGTCTCACTTGAGGCGCTAGACATCTTGACAAGCTAACTGAGTTCCACAAAACAGAAACATAACACTAACAAGTAAAATTTAATTCACTTCTCATCAGACCACTTGAGGCGCTTGCCATTGTTCCTAGGCGACAAACTGCGACCATTCCAGGTACTCCACAGCTCACGAAATGCTTCATCCCACCTGGGATATGACTTGACTTCCCTATCTTCAGCGTCCTGCGGCACAATTAGCGGTGCATCACATGCCTGATTGTTGCCGCTAGAAGATGCTGCCTCTCTGTTTGCTGCTTCAGCTGCAGCCTCTCTGTCAGCTGCTTCTGCTTCAGCTGCAAGCTCTCTTTCAGCTGCTTCTGTAGCATCTCTGTCAGCTGCTTTAGATACATCCATTTTCTTTGCATATGCAACTTCAAACTCAGCTATTCTGCATTTTTTACAAAGGGCTCCCCTAAGCTCGTCTTCCCTCTTGCAAATAGGGCAAAACACGAGGTAACATAGAAAAAAATGGATCTTCTTGTACAGCTGGTAGGTCACATAAGCATCTATGGCTGCATACTTTAGGTTTATATAAGACAACGGCCACTCGTCCCAGAAATCATGCCTATCCGTAGGGAAATCTTCCTTCATTTTATCGTATGACTCATCGAGGATTATAGTTGCGAGTGATGCCATTCCATCCTTCCTCGAGCCCCCCAGGATCTTGACAAGACTCTGAATATCGATCCAGTTGTGCGCAGGAATTATAATTTCCTCTTGATAAAATTTCGAAAAATCAGTTGTTTTGTCGACAGTGCAGAAAACAATTCCCTTTTCTACAAGGAACTGGCACAGCGCCGGACATTTCCTATTAGTCCTGAAAGTATGTAGTTTTTCATCACCAAAATTTGTACTACAAATATTTTGTCAATGCAAGATCATCATCTGAATATAATTTTGAAAAGTTTAGTAAATGCAAGATCAAGACTCTCAACATTGTCTTGTCATAATTTATTCGGTTTTGCTATTTCTCAGTCGACTGAACGAGTTGCCCGTTTTTTTGAACTACGGTTGCACTTTTCTTAGTTGATTGAGAGTAAAGAAAATCTCAGTCGATTGAGACATAGGCAAACCCTAATTTATTTGGTCCTAAATAAAATCCAGTAGTTCAAGATGAGCAAGTGGATAAAGAACAAGAGGAGAAAACCCTAAAAGTGGTTAGCTACAGAGAGCAGATCTACAAACCGGGAGAGGTGGTAGACGAGGACGTGTTTCCGTATGGCCAGTTGAACGACGGCGACTTCACTCCCTTCATATGGGTGCTCCGGGGTGTACTCGAGGTCCATTCCCACAAACTTGTCCTCGTCTATCCCAAACCAACCCTCGTACATCCTCAGGACACGCACCACTGTCTCCTCTTTGTTGGTGTAGACAACGTCTATCTTCTTATTGTCATGGGTAGTGAAGCTTGTCTCTAGAGTGCGTAGATCGTCCATGGCGGCAAGGAGAAGACGGGAAGAAGATAGATGACAGGAAGAAGAAGAGTGGTTTCTGCGACGCAGGAGAAGAGTGGTTTCTGCGACGCAGGGGAACGGTAAAACCGTCAATGCGCTTTTAAGGTAGTGGTTAACGATTGGGACAGAAGTCCAAGGAGAGACGCGTGGCAGTGGCCGTTCCAGCTTCTGAGTAAACAAAAAATAATTGTAACGCCGATACATGTGCCCTGTTTTGTCACGTCAATACACTGGGCAGGGGGTGTTGTCCTATCGACTGTGCCGGCACTGTAAGCCTACGTGACAGCCACCCCGCCTAAGCGACGAGAGCGACATAACGGCGAGAACTGACAGGGGGGGCAACTTGACGGCCGTTAGCCTAATTTTTTGTATTGAAACGTAAAGTTGAATTCGTGGCGAAAAAGACTCTCTGAGTATTTGGCACACCAACTATAGTCATCCTGGCTGATTTCAGGAAACACGGGTACCGCATTGACCCCAACTTTCGTACCGCAAAATGATATTCTTCAGTCCTCTCCATGTACACGTCATAGTATCAGTCCGAGACAACCGTCCCACAGTGTACATACATATCATATACACAATGCCACTGGATACACGGGGCGCCGGAACTATCCTCGGAAACTCGACCTTTTGTCGAACCTAACTGGCATCTAGTCTAATTTGGCTCTCCTTGTGCCTTTATGTTAGGCAGCCTTCCGCTAGTTACGAGTTCACCATAGCATAACTCATATACATATTCAACACATATCTCAATAATTTCAACTCAATGTATGCTGACACGAGCCCACCATCGAACCATGGCTTGGCATGAAGTTTGACGAGTATATTGTCCTCCTCGCCGACTGCAACCGTGGTGGGATCATTGTTGCTTGGCAAAGCTGCCTGGTCTCGTTGTCCAACCCACGACTCACTGATATACTCGCCGGCGGGTATGCCTTGGTGGCACACCATCGCTTCTATGCCTTGGTATACGCGTCATTTCCGTCGTTTTATCAATAAACACACTCTTAAGGATATTTACTTCCGTGGGTGCATGTCACTAGAAGAGAATGGGACTTTAGTCCCGTCCTGTAAGGGGCTTTTGTCCCGATTTTAGAACCGGGAGTGGAGAAATGGGACTAAAGGTCTATGCATTAGTCCTGGCATAGTTACCAGCCATGACCAATGGACGTCCACGTGGCCGTGGCGGCGCGTGCGACGTGCCCCCATTAGACTCAGTTCTTCTTATGGACCCGAACAAATGGTTCTCTGCCGCGGCAGAGAATTCATTTTATATTCTTTTATTTATTTCTTTTTTTCATTTCAAAATAGTTTTCGAATATTTCTACGCTACCTACCACATACCGTACACGTTCGTGCACATATAAGATAAGTTGTCTTACGATCGAGCACACAAATATATACAATTTTGATAGTTATATGGAGATCACAGTTATCGGGACTAGGGCCTGCCTATTCGATTACATGTTCGGGATCATCGGTAGCGCCTATTACTAAATTTTCCGACATCATCTACCATCTCTTTCAATAAAAATCCCGCCATTTCTTCTGCAATTCCTAGTACGCGTTGCTCTGATAGGAGCTGATCGCTCATGCTCTCGAACTATATAAGAAAAGGAGATCAATATGAATATCAATCATGATAACAAAAAGTGACGGTAATAAAATAATGTTGTGAATGTATTGCTTACATCGACTCTATAATCTTTGTGCCCAGTGGTAAACGTGCGAATGAACTCGCAAACGTAGAATCCACATATATTCGTCCCTGATAGCTGTCTCGCGCAGTTTACGAGAATAGAATTTAACCAAAATAATAATCTAGCATCATAATTATACTGAATCTAGAAATAAATAAATGCACGGACATATCAAGTACTACTTATCGAGACCGTCTTAAACGTCAGGTTCTCACTAAAGGAACCCATAACCTCACTTTTGAACAGGTTCCAAACCCTGTCCGCTAAAGAAAATAAATGGATGAGTTATTTATTACATGATATCTCAGGAAATCAACGAAAGAGATAGATATAGCGCGAAAAATATCCAGATTACGGATGTTGTGTAGCTTCCTTTTTCTTAGTAGACCTAGGTATCGACTCTCTGGAAATAATTCTATGAGACATGGTCCACGAAATTAGCCACGTGGACCAACTCCTGTGATTGACACATGTCCAAGTGAGAGAAAAATCACATCATGTATGTGTCTATTTTTAGATCTAAACCGGCAGAAATGTCACGTATCAATCACAGGAGTTGGTCCACGGAGCTGATTTCGTGGACCAGGTCCCATAGAATTATTTTCCCCGGGAAGCGAGTGCGTAGTGAAGTTACTTTAACGGACCTTCGGGAGTTTTAGAATTTCTTTGTGTTTTTACCGGACCAATAGCTTGCGTCTTTTGGTTGTTGTCGATGATAGAGAGAGAGGGCCTAGGGCGTTCGGTTTCACCTGTAGCTGTGCAAAACATCTGATGAAAATAAATGATAGAAATAAAGTATGCGTGTATTTGTTAAAGATAAATTATGTGTTGGCAGTGCATCCATAATATCCTCCCTCAAAGAACATTAGTTCAATATATATCACCGTTATTCAAGCAATAATGTTTCATAGTCATAGATTGAACACGCAGAAATTCGTTTCAGGCCCTAGGCTAGCGAGCAAGCTATACATATACTTTGGCCATAATTAGTACCTTGAGATAGACTCACGAGTGATGTGGCCTTGCTGAGGCTGTGTCTATTAACGGAGCAACGGTGACGGTCAGATCGTCCGACTGGCTTATCGACCGAGCTGCCACGGGAGAAAATAGCGGGCTGCACGAGAAAAATGTGTCCTCCTCGTGGACTGTCCGCTGCTGCTGTCCACGGTCAGCCGATGTGGCCAACACAATGACGAAGATGGACCTGCAGATGCCTTGACGAGAGGAGGTGGTGAGCCACACGATATCTCCGCCCCATTCTTTTTGTCAATGTCCATGCGCATGTCCAGCAGCATCGACGTATCACCCAGGCTGGCTTCCACGGGTGGCAGCAAGCGTGGACGACTGGAACGTTGATGGCAATGGACCATAGCAAGGCACGATGCCATGGTGTCGTTTTCCAACTGCGTGTGTCGATGATCGAAATTGTCTCTCCATAGTGAAAATACCATTTTGGCCCCAGTGATTCAAACAAACCTCGCAATATTTTAATAGCATATGTTATTATGTTGCAAGTCTTCATAGACTATAATTATATCAGGCAAGTAGGGATTGCTATGTTTCATAACTTCAAAGCATTTCATAACCATTGAATATATGAAGAAATACAAAAAAAAAACTTTCTAAATGGTGTTAATTTTTTTTATTCCATATATATAAGAAATGAACATGAATTTGATCTTGATTTATTAGATTTATGGCAAACGCATCAGATTTTTTCATAGAACTTCTGGGATCAATGAATAGATTTTCTTCAAATAAACAATGCCCAAAAAGTTTGAGTAGAGCATACTTTGATTGCAGTACTAGTATCTATATACCTAATAATAATAAAAAACGAAGTGTTTCTTACGGGTTCTGCTTTTTTTAGACGGTTTTAACCCTGTCAGTCCGGGAATAATTACCCATATGTACCACCCGTAAGTCAACTTTCCTGTTCGATAAAAACCCACACGTAAATTAGAAAAATAACGCTTCACTTCAATCTCTGTATAATTCCACGTCTTCGCTTCCGTCGTACTTGGAGTTTCCGTTCCTATGGGTAATGGCCCTGATCGTCCCCTCTCCCGATCACAACCCGGTCTAGCCTCAAAGTGTAGACTCCAATCCATGTACGACATGGAAACTCAGGTCTCAGAAAGAAGGTGGAGTCCACATACGCATGGATGCGGTCTCTCAACATCGAGCAGCTTGGACGGCCACGTGGAGTCTACGTATGTGCCGGAAGCCGCCGCCGCCGAGCCGCGAGCAGAACGACTGGCGGACCAACTTCAGGTTGAGAAGAAGTTGGGCGAATTGCACGCGGCCCGGCATTCACGACGGTCACACGGTCAATGGCGTGGTCGATCCCAGAACAAGGGCAAACCGGATTGCAGGTCAACATCTTTTTCTTCGTTCGTTCAGCTTACCAATCTTGTACGATCTGAAATAGATTTGTTTGACCTATGTAACCAAAGAATCAAAGATGGCTCCTCGCACGTAGTACTTTACGAGTTTACGAGGTACAAAGCTAGCCTCAGATTGACCGTATGCATGCATAGCCAAGCGAGCGATGCAATGGAGTAATTAAGCTAAGCCCTTACTTCTTAGATCATGTATCAATAAATATTGTACTATTACTTTCAATATTAGATGCACACATGGTGTCACAACTAGAAGCATCTTCCCTTGTGATGTTTAGCTAAAATGTGACTACTTTTAGATGGGAGCATTCAACTATACCTCCTCTTACTGTGACACTACGTAACACTCATATGAAGGATGGAGCACTAATTAATATACGGAGTAAGATAAATACACATTTTATCATTCTGATATGCCTTATATAACCAGGTACCCTAACATGGCTGTGAGAAATTATTTTTTGCAACCTCGAGATGCAAATTATTCTCTTCCTTTGCAACGCCCGAGCGTGTTCCTATTCAATAAAATTGACCCGTAGCAATGCACGGGCACTTTTCCTAGTCATTAATAAAGATATTATCATTGGAATATAGATCTTTCAAATCCGAGGTTATTGTCATGTCGTCATCACTAACGGTAAGAACTTGTCCCTTTTTTTTTTCGGGTAACTTGTCTCTTTTTTTTTGCGGGTAACTTGTCTCTTATTTGGTGACAAGCAAACGTCTCTCAATGCAACAGCATAGGTTTCCCCAATAATATAACAATATATAGAACTTCCCGAGAGTCCAAACAATTAAAAATAAGTATCCATGCAATTGTGTGGAACACCATGTTAATTGCAAATAAATGGGTGAACTCTACATTATGAAAGCCACTTCACCTTGCAAATTTTCTTTCCTGTATATTCTTTTCCCCATATTTTCTCCATTGGTAACCATCGTTGTGAGGAGAGGCTGTAATTTCCATCTCTGTAACTTTATCTTCTCTACCCTTTTTAGGGAGAGTAACCTCTTCTCCACCACTATATTTTTAGCAAATCGGGCAAATGAAGAAATCAGGAGACTATACATCAAGGAAAAGTATGTGGCGATATGTAGAAGTCCTTGGTGTACCCGATATGTTTGTCTTTGGCCGGAGTCTGCTGACCGATACTGCCCTCTGTGATTGTTACCTTGGGCACAACCATCTCCACTTCCACCACTCTACCGCTGTCACCAGGCTGCCTAAACTTTATCATGAAAAGAGACACCCTGAACACCCGAGAGAGCTCTTGGTTCATCGTCAGAGCAGCCCCCTGACCACGTTTATCGAAGGGGTGGCGCAGCAATGCCAGGAGCCTTGCGTTGAAATTGTGCCCGCCGACGAGCTCCTGGGAGAGTTGTTCTATGTCCTCTTGCCCAAACGCCCACTAGTACAAAAAGGGTTTTTGGTCAAGCACCCAAATGCCATCAGTCCCGGTACAGCTCACAAATCCGGACCAATGCCAGACACCGGTCCCGATTCATGCCGCCTGGGTATTGGTCCCGATTCATCTCTAAGCAACGGTCCCGGTTCGTGGCATGAACCGGGACCAATGCCCCCGCGACGCACACGTTGCGCTCTGGGGAGCATTGGTTCCGGTTCATGCCACAAATCGGGACCCAAAAACCCTCCCCCGCGACGCACGTGGCGCTCTACGGAGCATTGGTCCGGGTTCATGCCAAGAACCGGGACCAAAAACCCTCCCCTGGCTATAAATAAGCCCAACCCAACCACTTATTTTTTCTGGAATTTTGTGTGGGAGGTGGATGCTAGGTTTTTTTCTTCACACTGTACACAAGGTGTTCGACGAAATGTCTGAGCCACACTTAAGTTCGCACAACACGGTATCCTCAGCCGAGGTTAGCAACCTTATCTTCTTTATCTGTAACTAATACAAAAATATTGCATGTGTCCATGTAGGGTGCTCATTTCACTATTCACGATGTTATTGTACTGGTTAATTATTATGACGCAGATCGATGCGCGGATACGATAGATGTACGGCGACCGACGCGATTCTGATTTTATTGCAGGCCTGCATAAATTTATCGATGTGGCTAAGACAAACAAAGTGAATAATTTTATGCCTTGCCCTGCGTCGACTGTCGGAACGTGGCGGAGCACTCTGCCCCGAGAATCCTTCAAAGCCATCTGCTTCGGAGAGGTTTCATGCCCGGATATTATTGTTGGGCCATGCACAGAGAAAGAGGGGTTAGGATGGAAGAAAATGAAGAAGATGAGGATGATGACAGCTATCCTATGTCCCCTGAAGAATACGGTGATACTGCAATGGAAGACAATGAAGAAGAGGGAGACGTCAATGAAGAAGAACAACGGGCATCGGATGAACCCGCTGATGGTCTTGGTCGGGTCTTTTCTGATGCAAAGCAACAATGCGATACAGAAACGGAGAAGCTTAAGTTGGAGGCCATGCAAAAGGATCACAAAAAGTTGTTGTACCCAAATTGCGAAGATGGCAGCACAAAGCTCGGTACCACACTTGAACTGCTGAAATGGAAGGCAGAGACTGGTTTATCTGACAAGGGATTTGAGAAGTTACTGAAAATAATGAAGCCGAAGCTTCTAAAGGATAACGAGCTGCCCGAGACAATGTACGAAGCAAAGAAGACTAGCTGCCCTCTAGGATTAGATGTGGAGAATATACATGCACGCATTAATGACTGCATCCTGTACTGCGATGAGAAGTACGAGAATATGGATAAATGTCCGGTATGCACTGCATGTCGATACAAGATTAGACAAGATGACCCTGGTGATGTTGAGGGCGATGACGAGCCCCCCAGGAAGAGGGTTCCTGCTAAGGTTATGTGGTATGCTCCTATGATACCACGGTTGAAACGTTTGTTCAGAAACAAAGAGCATGCTAGATTGTTGCGATGGCACAAAGAAGAGCATAAGAAAGACGGGAAACTGAGACACCCCGCCGACGGGTCGCAGTGAAGAAACATCGAGAGAAAGTACTTGAACTTTGCAGGTGATGCGAGGAACTTATGGTTTGGTCTAAGTACAGACGGCATGAATCCTTTTAGAGAGCAGAGCTGCAGTCATAGCACCTGGCCAGTGACTCTATGTATCTACAACCTTCCTCCTTGGTTGTGCATGAAGCGAAAGTTCATTATAATGCCAGTGCTCATCCAAGGACCGAAGCAACCCGGCAACGACATTGATGTGTACCTAAGGCCATTAGTCGGTGAACTATTGCAGTTGTGGGCAGAACCAGGTGTAAAGGTGTGGGATGAGCACAAACATGAGCCATTTGACCTACGAGCGTTGTCGTTCGTAACCATCAATGATTGGCCTGCTCTTAGTAACATTTTAGGACAGTCAAACAAGGGATACAATGCATGCACGCACTGTTTAGATAAGACTAAGGTACATATTTGGATAAATGTAAGAAGGTTGTGTACCTGGGGTGTCGTAAATTTCTTCTGACTAGTCATCAAGTAAGAAAGAACGGCAAGTATTTCAACGGTGAGGCAGATTACCGGAAGAAGCCTAAGCTCCCTAAAGGTTCTGATGTATTTCGTATGGTGAAGGACCTAGAAGTAATCTTTGGAAAGGGTCCTGGCAGTCAATCTGTTCCGAAAGACCCCATTACCGGACACACGGCCATGTGGAAGAAGAAATCTATATTTTGGGAGCTTGAGTATTGGAAAGACCTAGAGGTACGTTCTTCAATCAACGTGATGCACGTGACGAAGAATCTTTGCGTGAACCTGCTAGGCTTCCTGGGCGTGTACGGGAAGACAAAAGAATACACCAGAAGCACGGGAGGACCAGCAACATATCAAATACCCATACGGCAAGCATACTGATAAAGGCCGTCAATACTTAAGCAGCTACGCTCTTACCAAAGAAGATAAGGAAATCTCTTTTGAATGCCTGAGCAGTATCAAGATCCTGGCTGGCTTCTCGTCAAATATAAAAGGAATAATAAATATGATAGAGAAAAAATTCCAGAACCTGAAGTCTCATGATTTCCACATGATTATGACGCAGTTGCTTCCGGTTGCATTGAGGGGGCTTCTACCGAAAATGTGCGAGTACCCATTGTGAAGCTATGTGCATTCCTCAATGCAATATCTCAGAAGTTAATCGATCAAGAAAGTTTAGAAAGGCTACAGAAGGATGTGGTCCAATGTCTTGTCAGTTTTGAGTTGGTATTCCCACCGTACTTCTTCAATATTATGACCCATCTCTTAGTTCACCTAGTCAAAGAGATTTCCATTCTCAGTCCTGTATTTCTGCACAATATGTTCCCCTTCGAGAGGTTCATGGGAGTCTTAAATAAATATGTTCGTAACCGTGCTAGGCCAGAAGGAAACATCGCCAAGGGCTATGGAACAGAGGAAGTCATTGGGTTCTGTGTAGACTTTCTTCCTGACCTTAAGCCGATTGGTGTTCCTGAATCATGGTATGAGGGGAGACTGAGTGGAAAAGGCACGCTAGAAAAGAAAGCAATGATATTTAGGGACGGGCATTTTTTAAATCAAGCACACTACACAGTTCTACAAAGTTCTCTAGTAGTGGTATTTTGCATGGGGGAGAGCTTTTTAAAGAGGGCATTATGTGGAGAATAGGAGATGGAGAGAAGATTAGCATCTGGCAGGATAATTGGATCCCGATGTCGTCATTAAAACGGTTGTTGGGGTTCAAACCGGATGTTCAGATTTCGAAAGTGAAAGAACTTCTTCTCCCTAATGGACATGGATGGAACGTGGACAATCTGAATGAGTGTTTCTTTGAGGCTGATGTGGCGGACATCGTGAAAATATTGGTAGGAAGAGCTAGAACTGATGATTTTATACATTAGAACAACAACAAAACCGGAATTTTTAGCGTATGTTTGTCTTATCACCTCAAGCAACAGATCAAGTGCGATTCCAGTGGATCGGCGGGTACCTCTCTGAATTTGACAGAGCACAAATGATGGCTATCAATCTGGGCAGCATCAGTCCCTAACAAGGGGAAAGTTCATTGCTAGTGGCTGGCAAAGAACGGGCTGGCAATGGGTGCGGAATTGCAGAGGAGGAAAATCAAGAGCGGGGTCACATGCATTGTCTGCAACCGGGAAGAGGATCTCCTTCAACGGTTTTGGACGTGTCCTCACTCGAGGCACACATGGGAGTTTGTCTGTTCACATAGTGCATTAAGCTCGTCGACGCCACCTTGGGATTGTAGGATCATCGTGAGCTCCAACGATGGATTCTGGACTGGTTTGGATCACTGAAAGAGAAGGAGAATTGGCTACAACTATGATGACTCTTTATCAGGTGTGGCTGGCTAGGAATGAAGCAAGAGACGGAGAAGAGATTGAAGGCCCGGAAAACTCTTGCATTGTTAGAGGAATGGAGTAGCATTGCAAAACCGGCTATATGTAAACCGGCCCGGGTAGTGGAGCACTAGCTCCCGCCCACACAAGGCTGGCACAAGGCGAACGCGGACAGTGCTCTTTCAATAGAAGGGCACGGCGGCAGGGGCGTGATCATTCGTGACCGCCATGGAACCTTCCTTGCGGGAGCATCCCATTTTTACCCCCACGTGTGTGATCCCGCGAGGGCTGAATTATTACCGTGCCGGAGAGCATTGCTACTAGCGAAGCAGATGGGAGTTTAGAAGATTCTGCTGGAGACGGACCGTGTGGGAGTGGTCACAAAGCTGAATGACAAGGGCAAGGACAGATCGATCGATGTTTTTTTGGTGGAGGAAATCAAAACATTGCTGAAGGACTTGGCTGATTCTTCGGTTACTCACGCTCGGCGTTCTGGCAACATGGTTGCTCATTATTTTGCTAAGGAGGGCTGTAATAATAAAGTAATAAAAACTTGGTTGGATTATCCACCAGACTTTGTATCGTACTAGATTTCTGCTGATGCAGAACGTTGAATAAATGCAGCCTTAATCTCAAAAAAAAACAGGTGGCCGAAAGTGATATCTCGGTCCCTCTTCCTTCGTTTGCACCATCAAAACATAAGCACGGTTCGAAGTGAACAGTTCTAACAATGTTATATTAATTAAAATGGGACGATGTGGCATCGAGATCTACTAACTTATATCTAAGCAAGCCCGTCCACTAGGCAGCAACAAGTTCAGAGGCTCATCTGGCTTCGCCTTACTGCGGCCCGAGAAGTTCGCAGTTCTTGCAGCAGCAAACCTTCTCTTCCATCTCCCATTTCGTCTTGGGCGCGACTTCCTTGTGCTGAGGAGAGTACTCCTGGGAACTCCAAGGAGACAAAGAATAAGCCTCTTGAAACGCTTACTGCTTTTCAAATGCATTAAATGGATGGAAGAGTCCAATAAGAACATACGTATATTATACCTCCAGTTTCTCGAGCAGTTCTTAGGAGTCGGAGCCAGGACGATGATATGGCGAGCAGTAGGCTCGATGAAACCTTCCTCCACGGCCTTGTCGATGAAAGATAGCAGACCGTTGTAATAGCCGTCCACGTTCAGCAACCCGACCTGTAACATTTCCCAAGTAATTAATACTCGAACTTTTTGTGGCTTTTGTCACTGTAGCATCCGCAGGTGCAGCGTGACAAGATCAATAGCCGGTCGTACCGGCTTGTCATGAATACCAAGCTGGGCCCATGTAATTACTTCCAAAAGCTCTTCAAGTGTGCCATAACCACCTGCGGGATCAAAAGAGAATTATACAACATGAAAAGAGATTTTTTTCAAACACAAGTATTTATATGGAATAGATGGCATGTATAAAAAAAATCTCTTTGAGGTAGGAGGATTTGCAGTTATTTTGTTGTTCTCGCTATGTAAAAATGATTTTGTTGGTAATGTTAACTAGCTAAATGCCGGTCCGTTGTTACGAATTAACAAAGGCTTGGATGTGAATGTATTAAACAAATTATATATTTTATCACATGCACACTAACATTTACTATGTGTTACTGGCGCCTCTCCATAAAATATATCCTTATGTGGTAACAAAGTGGACTTGTACTTCCCACCAAGTCATTTTCGTTTCAGTACATACACAATTATAGTATAAATATATCATATGACATCATTTCCTCTGCATCGGGCCCTTGCTCTTACCTCTCTTGATGTGGTGTACATTCTCAAACTCCATCAGATATCCGTCTCAACCGGTTAACAAATAACGTGAATCTCCGAATATGGCTAATAATAGAAAGGTGATCATTCATCAATGACAATGCCCATCTTGCATTGTTTATTTAGTTTTAATGCATAATTATTTACATCACGGGAGGAAAACACAAAAAAAGTTGGACTCGATCAATTGGCGTTTTCTGAAATTTTAAATTTTCACTAAAAAAGTTACATTTATCTTAGCTATTGATAGTTAAGAAAAATAACAGTTTATTCAACGTAATCACTAAAGTTGTGCATATATTATAATCTCTCTCCTGCTCTGAAATGCTTCTTAGGGTATTTATCCACTTCTTACATTATCTAAAAATACCAAAGCTCATGTAACAGGAGGGGCTTGCCATGGGCTTGGAAATTTAACCTGGTGTGGAAAAACTGCTGGGATTTTCTTCCCTAGCCCCCATCTAACGTTGGACATATAAATGTACGGATATATTACAAATCCAGCAGCTAGAATACCACAGGAACTCCAGCATTATTTGGTACACGATTCAGGAATTTATTTAGTCGCTTCAGTTCTATGCAAGTTAACTACACTAGTCGCTGACCCGTCCATCCGCACGGGCTGATCTTTATCTCAAAATATTTAATTAGCTTACAAAGAGGCTTCATCCCTCTTAATTAGGAGTTGGTTGGAATATTGTCAACTCCAAAATAATTTAACTAAATAAATATTAAAACTATGGCTAGAAAAGGAAAAAATGTGCTTGAGTTTGTATATGTGAGAACTTAAATATTTATATACATTTATAGAAATCATCTTTATGTGCATGTACAAAATTATTCAAACTAGGTGTTCATACCACCACCCTCATGAGAACAAAAACTTCAAATGGAGTTCAAGCTATAGGCAATCCATATTTTGAAATTTTAAAATATCTTAATATTTTGTTTCAAAATATTCCAAAAAGATGCCCAAGTACGTCTAGATGTCTACTATGTATGTATAAATCTGTGTAGGACAGTGGCTTCATATACTACCTACACAAAAGTGATAAATGTGAAGACCAAAACAAATTATATTAATACCCACTTTGATGTACTTATTTGTGATTTCCGTGTAGCCCACAACACGCTTTGTTTTTGAACAAAATCATACACGACTCTATAAATAATCTTTATGCATCTGTAAAAAAGTAAGATTTCTTATCTTTAAAATACAACTTACTATTTTTAAAATAGTGGCTCCAGAATTCTAGCTTCTATGGGATCTACTCTATTGTTAGCGAAAAGTTGACTGGGATTTTGAAAGGCTCATGAACCAAGCAAATACTATCTTCTTAATCTTTATCCCGTCAAATTGATAAATTACTGATCATTACAAAATATGTCATAGTACAATTTAGCAATCTAAGTCACATTTCTCTATCTAATTTATGTATAGGGCAGGGGGTTCCCACATTTGTGTACTTATCGGTACTAAGATTACCTCAAAGCATAATGAAATGAAATCCTCGAATTACTTCCTGTTGTCATTCATGATTGTATTCATGGGAATTTAATGATGATGCATAAGCTGATCTATAAAAAGACATAGCTTAAATGGTTCCTAATTTTGGATCTACTGTGTGACAAGAATTAAATAGAGATAATATTTACTCCCTCCGTTCCGGTTTAAAGGGCATATATAGAAAACCTCTAGGCCATAGGCTTTCTTTGACTGTGGCTAATTTGGCTCTCACTAATTCTCTGATTGGGTCTTTCTCTAAAATTAAATGCTTATATGCCTAGAAGGTGGAGGGATTTTGTGATTTGCATGATTTCCAATATGTGTGATTTAAGCAGGAACGGAGGGAGTAGAATACAAAAGAAAATTAATTCGGATCTGACATGCCATAGCACCTGATTCAAATTTGAAGTGCACACTGGTATGATCGCAATTGTGTTTCACCTGCACGACCGATCGATGCATATAACTCTACAAATAAGTGGCAAATCTTGCAGGCAACCAGATTAATGCTGCTATCGGTGCGGCGACACAATACAATTGATTGTGTGCAGACACGTGGGCAACGAGCTAGGCGAGGGGATGTGTATTTGAGATCGCGATGGAAGGCCAAAGACCAATAAGGACACGACTGCGCGGAACGCTGCGTGTTGGTTTCGATCGGATCAAGAAAGCAATCTAAAGGTCAAAGTTATATTGTGAAACTTGATCGGATGGTTTAAAATGATTGTCTCGTAGATTAACGTGGAGTCTCCTATAGTGTCTCTAATTAGTAAATATACTTATTATATAAGATAAGATGACATCTTCCAGGAGTCGAGAACAATGCAATAGACTTGCTTCCGGATGGCTCCAAACGCACTCAGGATGTTGGTCTCTACTACTCTCTAGTTCAGCCTTCCCAATAAAACCATGAATCTCTTGGCCTTTCTTGGCTGGTAGCGGGGTGCTCCACTGCGTCTCATCTGCTTAAACATAGCAATGCCATCATAGTAGAGCTCTTCTCATGCCATCCCGGAGATCATGTACGCCACGTTCCATTCTGCCATCCCATGGAACACCCTCTACGTCGGGGGTGATCCCCTCCTGAACCAACGCGAGATTACCATCGCATGCACGGCGACTCTTAATTGTTGTAAATTGTGGCGACACTTAATTGTTTGACATAATAAACATTTTAAATTGATGGTTACGGTAATTTGGACGTGCATGGATGGTGGAGGGCACTGGGTGATCCGAGGGCTATGATTGTCATATTGTTTGATGATTCAGTCCAGGTTCTACCAATGCTTTATGTCCACAGTGAACCAATACAACCTCCAATTTATTTAAGGATGACAATTCTACCCACGGGGTACCATACCCGCATGGAAGGATATGGCCACACTTTAATACCCATGGGTAGTAGACATACACTAGCCGTTAAGTCATGGATATGGCACGAGTAGCAACCCGATAGCACAAGTGTGAGTATGAGATTGTGATTTCTCATTTTTTTATGTACTTATATACGTGTTATTGAGTTGGTATATTTTTTTCAAATATGCTATCGGTGATTGTAGAATTGTAAATAACTTGTGTACTATTTAATCTTTCCGCGAGGTACCCACGAGTATGGGTACCCGTCGGGTATGGTACGGTAAAGTTCTAGACCTACTAGTACGGGTATGGATAGAATTTTGTACCCAATGACTATACGGGTATGAGCACATAAGCTACTCATTGTCATCTTTCAATTAATGCTCCCTCTGGTTCATAATAAGTGTGGTAGATTTAACACAAAAATTATACTAAATTGCGGACCCTTATTATGTATCAGAGGTAGTAAAGTAATTCTACTATTTTGCAGGTTATTTACCGTATTAGGCGGAAGTGTTCTACAGATTGGTCCTCCACTGACTTCGACGTTTCTACTAGTTCACGTAGTTTTTGTTGTGTTGTTTCATGTTTTCTCATTTGTCGTATAGGGCTGTGTGCGTGTAAACTAGTATGAATTATATTGGTGTAATGCTACTTTATGAGTTCAATGATGAACCACAAAACTGAAAAGATGTTTATTTTAAAAAAATACGTTTGGTAAAACCTAGTGAGAACAAGTACAATAGATTCTATTCAGCTGGCTATAGTGTACTCCACATCCGCAAAATCCTATGTGGATGAGATAATGGAATAGAGAATAAAGTGGGCTCTATGTCTACAGCCGGGCCGCACACAATAAATAAGGACAAAAAGTCTCCATAGAGCCTGTGTGAGAGGTTTTGGCTTTTATTCTTGCCTAATTATTTGTCTGGTTTAACTTCATTTATTTAATGCTATAGCCAATCTAAGTACCTAACCTATAGTCAATCTATTGTTCGAGCGAGCTTTTAGGTGAGATGGCATTGTTGTAGAACCGGGAGCGGGTTTTTCTATTAGCCATGCTATTAGGTATATGTAATTACTATATCCACAAGTTGCTTAAATGAGTAAAACCTGTACAGATTCACACCCGACCTGAAAGTTGTGTAAGACTCGGACCTAAGACGGCTGCAAGGACCATTCTAGGGCAAAAAGTTCCCTTGAAGAAGGAAAAACTAGGACAGAGGATACATGGAAAAGCCAATAAAATAATTTTAGCTGCAGTTTTCAAAAAAGCAAAATTTGTCAATGGGAGGACTAACCAGGGAGCGCGATAAAGGCATCAGATTGCCTGGCCATCTCAGCCTTCCTTTGGTGCATATCTGTCACTGCCTTCACCTCTCCCATGGTCTCTCCTGTTATCTGCACCCACAGGGAACATCATACATGAAGAAATGCATGTATTCACAGCATACTTACATGACCACGTTGCATCCTGTTCTTCACCCGACAATGGTTAACACTTGTTATTATATTGTAATAACAAAATATGCTTCAATGTTCAGGAGGAAGTTATCCTTGTGATATTGTCGGATAAAAACTAAGATACGGAAGGACTTCTTAGTTATTACTCCCTCCGTTTCATATTACTCCGCATGTTATATTCGGTCAAAGTCAAGATTCACATCGTTTAACCAAGTATATGTGATAAAATATCAAAATCTACAATACTAAATGGATATAATATGAAATTAAAATTCATTATATTTCTAGTAATATAGATTGGGTGTTTCCATACAATTGGTCACATCTAACGAAGTTTGATCTTAACCGAGCCTAACACGCGAAGTAATATGAAACCGAGGGAGTAATAATTAAACAATTTCTGGTAGGATATTTTGTATCAAAGAACTAAATATATAACACATGCCTTGATAAGATTTTTATAGATAAGCATTATGAATAAACATCCATAAGTAGTGTCATGCGATGCAGAGGTGGCTATTCGGCTCACATGTGCATTTGCACCCATTGTGAGAAAACATAATTAGAAATGTCGAAAAATTCGAAAAAAAAGTCTACATATACATTTGAACATTTTATGTTTGTTCACAACTTTTCCGGTGAAAGAACATTCTACGTGACCCGTGCAAAAAGAAAAAAAACCATTTGAATAGTCCTACTCATGTGATATTTTTTGTCCTTTTTATACATGACACGTAAAATGTTCTTTCATCCCGAAAACTTGTCGACGAACATAAAATGTTTGAATTTAAATGTAGATATTTTATTCGATTTTTTTAAAATTTTGAAATATGTTTTCTCACAATGGGTGAGTCAAAAGAGATTTCCGCATGCGAAACTATTTATAAAACTTGAAATTATAAGGGATGCAAACGGTGTTGAATCATTCCATGTGATTACCTCTCTGGGCATTAGGGCCTTCGGGATCACCCTACAAAGGAACAACAAGATGACAAATTATATAAAAATATCATACTTAGGAAACCTAGCACTTCTCTATTTCGTGCCACTGTTATCTTCAAGACTCCTAGTAATTAATTAAGTATGCATGCATGTAACCATATCACAACTTTAATTGTTACATGCATAAACTACAATACTCGTCTCTAAAACAAAGCTACACTACTCATGATATACTACTAGGATACTAAGGAAGTAGTACTGCCCCCTCCCCCACTATCCTCCTCCCCTGGTTGCGGCCAGGAATCATCGTCGGGCAAATCCTCTGCCTTTTACAGCGGCGGCGGGGCTTTTCTCGCCAGGCAGCGACCGCATTCCGCCGGTGGGGCAGTGACAACTCCACAAGATGTCGGCGGCATGGTGCCATGGTTCTCTAACGATCCCGATGTTCTGATAGTGGAGGTGTGGATCCCTCTTGGAGGTCGCACCCCCATGACCTTGGTAGTCCGTTCCAAGTCCACAGCATAGTCAGGTCTGTCGGTCAGTGTCAGTAGATGTCGGTGGTCTGGAGGAGCATGCTTGTGTGTTCGGAGTGTCATCGTGGTGGTGTTGCCGGTGTTATGCTAAGAAGGTGCAGATACTAGGGCGAGGGGCCTACTGGATCTAGAGAGCATGTGATGCAGTGCCGGCGTTCCAAAAAAAGGTTGTTCGGTTCGCTGTTTTTTGAGTGAAAAGGCATCGGTCTGCTTCAAGTCTGACTCCTCAAATGGGCCTCCATTGAGTTCTGATCTTTGTCTTGGAGATTTTCGGAGTAGACGTAGGATTCCACTGGATATCCAGAGTGGAATCTATGCGCTGGTGTGCACCCTTTTTGGAAGAGGCCCGAAGCATCGTCTTGTTGTGAGTACCATGGGACATGTCTTCATATAGATTTCCATGAAACTGACAAAGGTGAATAAATTCATGGTGACAGCGTTCAGAGGTTGGTTTTGGTAGAGGGGGGTTTTGGTTGATGGAGACAACGCGGCACAGTTTCTCCTTGTATGTCGGGTTTTCGGCGACTTGCAGCAGCAGCCTTGGCAAGCGGAGCGACATTACAGGTGGACTACATTGTTGGTGGTGCTCCTTAAGTCCCGAGCCACGATTTTTAGGATGAAAACCAAAGGTCTTCCCTTCATTGGTTATACATGGCAATGGTCTTGCTGAATGCATAGTTTTAGAAACTCTGATTTTCTCATGGGTGAACACCCAAGATCTTTGATCGGGCCACGACAACGTTTATGCAATGTTTTCTTCTTGGAGATCTTGCCTTTGGAGAGCCATGTTTGTAGTAGTGATGTTATATCCGACGGTGGTTAGAGTGTTTGTGTTGCGAGTGGTTGAACATGGCAATGGGGTCTTTCTTTTCTCTCTTTTTTATTTTGTTTTCAGTTCTGTGTATCGTGATATCTTTGAACATCTTGATAGTGCAGAGGCTTGGTGTAATTTGTATATTCATGATATTAATATATTCTCTTTGTCATAAAAAAATTGTACTCTAGTTCAGTTTATCAGGCACGCACGTATTTAAATAAAAAACTTCTAGTACTAATTTTGTCAAAAGCAAATACGAGATATGTGCTATGAAATCTATACCATTGGATTCATTTCAAAAGAACTTTGCAATGGTATAACTTTTGAGATACATATCTGAAATTTTGATGACAAAATTGATGGTAAAAGTTTTTCTTAACATACGTGTGTGCATGTTAAACTGAGAGTATTATGGGAGCAATACAAGTAATCCTAAGGTAAAATTATGTGGAACGTATGTCCATGATTATATAGGTTGTCTCCCCGTTCTGAAATAATCAATGTTATAGGTTTTTCGTAAGTCAAACTTTTATCTGTTCACCAATGTTATAAAAAGGTTTGTCAATATTCAAAACACGAAATGTATCGTAGACAAATATATTGTATGATTAATTTAATAGCACTAAATTGCTACTTTTTAGATGTCGGTATATTTTCTACAAACAAGGTCAAAACTAAAGTTGATGACTAGAACATCTACTCACTCCGATCTCAAAATAGATGTCGCAATTTTTTCTAAATTTCGTTGTTTTTAATATTAAATAGTGTCTAGATTCATCCAAATTTTCGACATCTATTTTGAAACGGAGTGAATATTATTTTAGAAAGGAGAGAGAGTATTTACATTTCACATCATCGCATACTTCTTATATACGTAGCTTTTTATCGGCCTACATGTACCAACAACATACACTTTAACCAACAACGAAACATTTGTCTTTATTTATTAAACTCATGCGAGAGAGCTAATGGACAACAAATTGCATCATTGGAGTTTCCGTAAATAAATAATCTACCCAGGCACCAGAAAATCATAGTACTTCATCCCTCCTAATAAAATAAGTGTCTTGGATTTGTCTAGATTCGTATTTATCTAGACAGATCCAGTTCACTTATTGCATTACGGAGGGAGTACACGCGGGAGGATGCATGAATCATCATTACAGTTTGCGTACCCAAGAACATGCCGACCTCCGCTGTAGACAGTTTGAGAGACCACGCCCATCAGCCCCACGCTCCCTCCTCCGTAGACTAGATCAATGTTCCTTGCAACCTACATTATGTAGTGAAAACCATAGGAACATGCGCGAGAAGTCTCTTTTTTTTGTGGTAACAAGTTGATAAAAAGTTTTATTTCTATAGTGAAAACCATAGGAACATGCGCGAGAACATGCACCAGAAAGCTGATAACAAGTTTTATTTTCTGTAGTATTGTATATATACTTAGCGGTCTATTTTTTTTTCTGCTAACAACAATTTAGAAAATGCATGTAGTGGCATAACATCGAGCGAGTTACAAATGATATTGGAACTTGCTATGTATCTACTAAAAGAAAATATTGTTACAACAGCAAAATAGAACACGACGAAGTAGCTAGAACTTTGAGAATTCCAGAAAAGCTAGCACAGAAGGAGATGAGTAGAGAAATGGTTCAATAGTATCTCTGTATAACTAGGGAACAACGAAGGAGATGAGTACCAGCTCCTCGCCAAGCATAGCAGCAGCATCCTGGTAGCTTGACTTCTTGCCCTTGCTGCTCCCACAGAAGACACATATCCTCCTGAACCGAGACCGAGCCATCTCTTGAACTCCAGCCTCCCCTTCCTCCTTCATCTCCATCTTCTCTTCTCTGTCCATGTGTACCCGGAGGTTTCTCCCCAATCTATGCTAACCTCTCAAAAGCCACCACAATGAAGAGAACACAAAACGGCAACACACTGATTGCACTTCGCATTGGATATATGTACCTCGCGAGTGAGCTTACTAGGCCCCATATAAGCTCATGCATTAATTAGGTGTGGTAACTTCTGTTCAAGTATATCAAGTGCGGTGTTGTTTTAGATATGTGCCTGCAGGTTGAAGTTTACTATGATTTCCTCATACAAGAATTAAAAAAAATTACAGCATTATGTTGGTCTCTTCTCTTATTAATTCTTATCATTGTTTTATACGTAAGAGTATGGTACTACAAGTCTACGATCTCCATCAAACTAAATAGATACTCCCTCCATTTCAAATTATAAGATATTTCAGTGCATCTAGACATCTTTTAGTGCGTAGGTTCACTCCGAATCTACACACTAAAAGATGTCTATATACATTCTTTTCACAAAATCTAAAATATCTTATATTATGAAAACGGAGGGAGCAAATGTTAAGCTTCTCCTTGGATCATGCATGCATGCTTTCCAACTTCCTTGGACAAAAAACATGGCATTGGCTACACTCCCCTTTATTATAGCCTGTGGTGACCTGACGCAACGATTACAGCCAAAGGTGACAAAATTGAGATAGATTTTAAAATGGGGGATTTTACGCAATTTTAACCCTGGACCCCACTTGTTAGATCCTCTCTCCATAAAATCAAATTACCCTCTCTTCTCACGCCTCCATGGAGTGGTGATAAACCCTAGGGCGGGTGTCCCCTAGGTACTTCTTCTTCTACTACGACGCCTGAGCGCTGCCGAGTTCTACCTCCGTATAGATCTAATCTAGACAGGACCACGGAAGCACTGCCGGATCTTCATCGACATGTTCCCGCTTCGTCCGTGTGTTCTTGATCACACCTCGATGCGGTGCCACTGGTCTTGTACGTGTGGATACCGGTGGAGGTGCGACACTTGGAACACTTGATTTTGTGGATCTTCACAAGGAGAAATCTTCTCACGGCTAATCGACTAGCTGCGGAAATTGACGTACCGACTACTTCGAGAACGACGTCTTCATCGGTGCATGTTTGTGGGATCCGTCCGTGGGATAATACATCTCCTCGCGACTCACTAAGGCTTGTTGCGGGGATCGACACAGGACCAACATAGTCATCGACAAACTTCCGCTAGTTTGATCTTCAAGGGTATGATCGGTTGCTTCTCTCCTTTCATATGATCATGGTTATGCGCTAATTTTTGTTTTGTTTTGTGTAACGCGTTCCCCAACATCATGGCATACATCACTCATTCTCTCCCTCTCAACATCTGTCATGGGACATTGCTTCTTTCTTAAAGGTCTTCCATGTACCATTGGAAGTTATCCTCTCTTGGATTCTTCCATTTTGAGCCTCTTCAAAACTTTTTCTAGATATGTATGTTGAGTAAACCTTATCAGGCGCCAGGATATATCCCTATAGATCTTCATGCCCACTATATAAGATGCTTCACCCAAATCTTTCATTGAAAAACTTCCCTTCAATGAGTCCTTTAAAATTTTAAGAAAAGTTATAATGTTTCCAATCAACAATATGTCATCCACATACAGTATTAGAAATGCTATTGTGCTCTCGCTACCTTTCTTTTTGCGGTGACCCAACATACCATTGCATGTTGTAGTATACTATAGTCGTGGACATAATACTAACGAAACACCATTCTGCAAATATTACATCCTCGAAGTGGTGCAACTGAAACAAAGCGGGTCCACAAACATACATTATCATTATTACAATCAGAAAGTACACAATGACTTTGAGATCCTCCTAGATCCGTAGAGGAATCCCGAGGACTCAAAGCTAAACTATAATAACTTGAGAACAAGATAAAGAAGCAAACTAAGCCTTACTATAATATGAGATTACTAGATATAGGTTGGAGATATATACTACTAGACCTATTTAACTATATCTGACATATATATGCTTCAGACTCTTCGGCCTCCATACCATAGATGTTTTCATAGTTGTTTCCTTCGACGCTTCCGGATAGCTCTGGCTCCTCATAGTGGAATTTTGTTTGGTGTTCAGTTGTATAGAGTGTTCCATCTTCTTGGTCGTCAATGTCTTCAGAATCTAGCAAGGGTTAAGAAGGTATGGTTGAGTATGAGCGTACTCAGCAAGTTCACTAAAAAGGAGTATTTGATGCACTAACTACAAACACAGACCAAAGGTTATAGGTTATACAGGTTTTCGTAAACATTTCTTCGAAGGTTTCTTTTATTTTGAAAAACTATGTCCGTCAGCCTTTATAGGTTGATTAGAACTTCGTGGAGTTCCTTTCCTGCAGTGTTTGCAGCTCCTTCCCGGAACAGGGAGTAACATATCCCACTTTTATACACTTTGCAGAGGTGTGTTGCTTTACCAATAAGAGATTCTTATCCATGTTGCACATCCGGGTGTACCTTCCCGTTCACACTTCCTTTGGTATGAGGACCAGTATAAGAACCCAAGCCAACCACTATCCATCTCCTCGAACCCCATATACCAGTTAGGTTGCACGCCAGACCCAGGATAAATCTTTTCCAATTATGGCCTAAAACACACAACCCTCGTAGACACCAGATGGCGTGGGACGTTGAGGGATCCCACCCTACTGTAAATCCTTTCCGAGAATTATAGCCACGGCCCGGTCATCCGTTGGCATGTGAGAGGGAGAAGATCCAACTGACTTCCCCAGAGCCATTGTAGATCTTATGGTTAACGCGTAATTTACGGCGCAAGAATCACTAGCGATATTGGTTGTTAAAGTCCTAGATAATATATTCCTGTATAATGTGGTTTACATTGTCATCCTTAAATAGATTAACTGATCACCCTGGACCAGTAACCATTAGTTCATATTTAATCATGCAAATAGTGTTTTCTGACCTTTTTTAAATGAAGGTGTTGACACAACAGTTTGCAAATACTTCATAGAAAATAATCAAAGGACATGAGCAAGTGTGTACTTGCCTTTTATATAGCGAAGTATTATAGTCAAATGCCTCGACTTGACCCTAGACCTCGGGTTCTATAAAATACCATCATTGCCCGGTAAGGACAATGTTTAAAGAAGCGATATATTGTTATGCATAAGTAATGAGATGCATGTTGTAAAATCCCAAGTAATTCTTCATCATTACACGTGAGTTTGATTTAGATGATTTGTTTAAGATTTGATTTATCTTCAAGTTTACTTCATAAAAGAGTGTAGTTGGAAGGACTTTAAGATAAATATATAAGATATGAAATGTAAAGTACAATCATAATACAATTCTAAGGTTAAGTGGTGTCATGTAACTATTACGAATTTCATGGGTTAAGTCGTTATGTTTTGGAAGGAATAGCATAATATTTCTTTTGAAGTGGCAATAAGCATAACATTTGAAGAAAATATTATCTATGTTGAGTTAATCAACTTAAAGATTAATAGGACTAAAGCTATAGTTTCTGATAACGTTTAAATGATCTTGAGTTATGATATACCTAGCTTATGGTATATCAGACCAAAGTGAACTATAAAAATATAATTGGACTTAAGATATAACATTTATGGCATTATCAACCATTAGGGTTTTTCCTAAGCATATTTAAAGATGAAAGCTTATAAATATGAACCTTATTCATAAAGACTTAAATTTAGCATGTTTAATATTCAGGGATTATATTATAAGATTTGTTTATCGGAAATATGTAAATTTATTATATAGTTTATTTTGTTAATACCAAGTTTAGGAGCTATATAAAATATGGATATATATATGCAGATTGAATCACTCACTTCCAATATAAGTTAATGGTTTGCAAAATTAACTTTTAAATCTTTGACTTATGGTTAGTTAAAGTTTTTAAAGGAAAATTATATAGTTAAAAATTTACTTTTAAATTTTATTAGAAGTTATATTTATAGTTTTAAGTGTAATATTTTGATTTAATCTTTATTTGGTGTTCTATTTAATTTATTAAGTAATAAACAATTATGGAGAAAATATTAATATTTTCCCAAAGTAATAAATTCTAAATAACTTAGATGAAGTTATAAGGAAATTATTCTGGGTTTATACAAATAAAATAAATACATTTTAAGAAAATTCTTTTTATAAAATTAAGCATACATTTATTTTCTATAAATCCTAATATAACTTGCAAATCTATATTTAATATTTTTTATAAGTTATTATATTTCTTTTAGGACTCAAAAGTGATTTTTAATCATTTTTAGGATTTTTCTTTGATTTACTAAATTTTATTTAGAGATTTAATGGTGTTAATATCTATTTGCTTTTTATTTAACTTAAACAAGTAAGGTTATATTTTTATTAGGTAGCTATTATTTTTATGAAGACATGGATATTTTATTTGTATTTTTAGGATTTAGATTTATTTTTCTAGAGCTCAATGAGTTCTAGGGGTATTTTGGTATTTCCCTGAAATAATTTGGATTCCTATTCTTTAAATCATGGGTCTGGCCCACTAGGATTGCCCAGCCCGACCCAGCCCAACTGGGTTGGTCAAACCCCCTAGGGCTATACTGGGCTGGTCTCACCTGGCCTAGTACCCCCAATCCTTCTTCCTCTCTCATTTTCTCGCGACGTGCTCCTCTCCGAGGCGATCTGATGCTACCGCCGCCACCTCTCTTGTTCCCGGCCGCTCCTGGCCGCCTGGACCACTGTCGAGGTGCTAGAAGATGCGGGCGACGATGTAGTTTGCTTGACTAATATTTGGTTTAACTCTTGCCAATGATGCATGTCCAAGTCTTTACTTTTGTTTCACATGATCATATATTATTGTTGCCTTTTAGTTTGCCTTCCAACTGATTTGGCTAATGTCTAACTACTGTCAGCAAGACAGTGGTCATATGATTCCTAGATGATTTTAGATAGGAAAAGGATTATGTGGTGTTATTCTCTTGTGCTATGTAGATCTACTAATGAGATGCCACTGTGATGCCTCCTTTAGGATGCAACACTGTGGTCTCCACTACTAGATCTGCTAGACTTGCCAAGTAGGGTGTGGGAAAATGATATCATCAAGTTTGGATAATCTAGATGCACGACCTTAATATGTGATCTTGGTCAATGATGCATAAGGCTGAGACTACTGTTGGATAAGAACAAATACTTTATGTTGCCTAAATATCTCTGTGATGATATTTGCATGCCACTGTATGCAGATCTGATAATATTCCTTCACCATAATTATTTTCCCAAAAGATCTGGTAAGAACATATGCTAAGGAATTAATTTTGTGATCAACTTGTGGTCGCTGAGTAGACAGATGTGCTTGATGAGAAGGTTGTGGATGATCTGGTAACTCCTCCAGATCAACTGTTTCTTGATCTTGTGGCTTTATCCACCTTCTACTCCTGGTTTAGCTCCAGCCACAACTCATGTATTCTGGTTCTCTTCCTCCTCCTTGAAATGCTGCTCCAAGCTCCAACTTTCCCTTGTTGTCCACCAAATCCATCCCTCCATCATGTAACCATCTTGTGTGGATCTCTAACTTATTCCTATGGTGGATTATGGTTTGATCTAATGGAAAACTAATGAAAACAGCTACGGTTTGGTGGTGTTCTTGAGATGTAGACTGTGGATGTGTTTGTGAAGTAGTGAGCAAAACCAGCTTGGATGTGTGTGTGATGTGGTTTTGATTCCCTTGCTCTCCTTCCTCTTATCGATAGCACACCCCATCCATTTAGTTGTGTGAGCCGCTTCACTATGGCCTTTTCCTTTGGATCAGATCAAGTGAAATTTATTCATTGCGCTTGCCTTTTACTATTGTCTGCTCTGGTCAAACTTGCCCCTTTTACTTGGCTTATGATGTTGTACTGAAGCCCTTTTAATTTTAAAATAACAAATTCTACACTTTTGTGAAATTTGCCCCTTTTTATTACTCAATGATGTACCATGAATAGTGCACTTCACTGTTCACCACTAAGAGTAATACTAAGAAAATCACTTTCTTTGGTTTCTTTCTTTTCTTTGTTTTGCAGGTACAGAAGCACTGCTGATCAAGATATATAGTTTAGGAATAGATAGATATTAGTTTAGGTTTTTCTTTATTTATTTACATTTGTAATGTTTCATTTCTACTCTTTGTAAAAGATCAATGTAATATCATACTTTATTCAATAAATCTTCCCATTCTTTGAGAATTGCTCCTGTAAAGTTATTGTTTGATATACATTTGTATTTGTATTGTTGCCATTAAATAAAGGAAAGAAATAGGAAGTATTTTCTTATTTGAGTTATTCTATTTTTGTATTGTTTTTAATTCTCTTTATTGTTTTATTAATAGTAATTATCAATCAATATTAACTAAATATTTTTGGAAAAAATAAAATACTAATTACTTCTAATTTTCAAATCTTTTCCAAATTATTCAAATTTAAACATATACTCAAATTGTTCTCCCAAGATCTTTTAAATTCCTAGAGATCGTGTCAAAGTTTATAGCAATCACTATAAAGAGCTAATTCCTAACTCAAAGTAGTGAAAGAAACTCTGATCTCCCGAAGGTTTTGTTTGGCAAAAAATTTACCCTAGTTTTCTGATGCATGCATGCAGATGCACAAAAAATCCTAAATCTGCCCTTCGTTTACTCCTAAATGCTGGGATGTTACACTTTTATACACAAGATTCTTGCCCTTTCTTGACGAAACCAAACCCTTTGACTACTTCATCAAAACATAGATTCTGACTCCGTGATGCTTGCTTCAGTCCATGGATTGAACGCTGAAGTTAGCACACATTTCTAACATTCTTTGGATAGACAAAACCCTCAAGTTGTACCATGTACACGTCCTCGATTAGCTTCCCATTTAGGAACGCTGTTTTGACATCCATCTGACATATCTCATAATCCAAATATGCAGCCATTCCTAGAAGTATCCGAACAAACTTAAGCATCGATACGGGAGAGATTGTCTCATTGTAGTCAACTCATTAAATTTGGAGAAACCCCTTTGCGACAAGTCATGCTTTATAGACGGTCACATTACCTTCCACGTCTGTTTTCTTCTTATAGATCCATCAACATTCTATAGGCTTTACACCTTCGGGAAGGTCCATCAAGTTCGAAATTTGATTCTCATACATGGATTCTATCTTGGATTTCATGGCATCTTGCCACTTAATAGAGTTAGGGCCCATCATAGCTTCTTTCTATGTAATTAGTTCATCATTGTCCAACAACAACACTTCATCTTCAAATCGTACAACCTGAAGATGATCTCTACCAGATCTATGTGGTAAAATAGGAGCTGTAATTTCTGGGACTACAACTTTTGTAGGTGTGCTAGCATCTGATGGCTCCATAGCCTTCCCGGAACACTTTTCGGTGTTGCGGTACTTGGCCCATCTTTCTCTGGTTCAACAACCTTATTGATCTCTACTGTCCTCACACTTAAACCTTTAGTGAGAAATTCCTTCTCAAGAAATACTCCTCCTCGTGCGACAAATATCTTGCCTTTGGTTTTGTGGTAAAAGGAATACCCAACAATTCTTTTGGGATAACCTAAAAATATGCATTTGCTCGACTTGTGATAGAGCTTGTTAGGATGCAAATGTTTTACATAAACCTCGCATCCCCAAATTTTAAGAACCGATAAGTTGGGTTTCTTGCCAAACCACAATTCATTTGGTGTCGTTTCAACATATTTTGATGACGCTCTATTGAGTGTAAAAGCAGCACTCTCTAAAGCATATCTCCAAAATGACAAAGGGATACCAGTTAAAGATATCATAGATCTTACCATATCTAATAAAGTTTGATTACGAGATGCTCTTACACGCCATTATGTTGGGGTGTTCCAGGAGGCGTTAGCTATGAAACAATTCGACACGCTCTAATATTTTCACTAAACTCGTGACCGAAATATTCACTTCCATGGTCCCACTGTATAATCTTTATTTTCTTGTCACGTTGATTATCTACTTCATTCTGAAATTTCTTGAACTTTTCAAACGTTTCACACTTATGCTTCATAATATAAAGATAGCCATGAAAATTCAAGTCATCGGTGAAGGTTATAAAGTAGAGGAATCCACCGCGTGCGGGTATACTCATGGAACTGCATACATCAATATGTACTATTTCGAATAAGTCAATCGCGGATCTCTCATTGCTTATCAGATAACTATGAAGGCCATCATAACTATCATCTAGCAAATTGGGGCCTCTTGACTTAGAAGACTGGGCATGGAGGATTAGGTATAACTAAAATAGCTAAAATGAACACGCATACCCCTTGCATTGTAGGTTAAAATATACAATTGGATGGTCATAAACTACAGAATAAGATCATTGACCATGAAAAAAGAGCCAATGAACCAAATATGTTTGCTTCAATTGAACCAGGCCTCTCTCTCTCTTTTCTAGAAAGTGGTAAACCGAGGTATTAGTGGCAGGTTCGGAATGACAAGAAAGTTCAGGGAGGATCATTGTTTTGGGTGTTGTAGTATAGCTATTTAGTTTTTTCGATAAAGGGTGATTTTATAACTTAAAGAGTTTAAAGTATTACATCCAGCCTCTACATAACTAAGTTGCACACAACCATTCGAGGTTCAAAGTCGAAAGAATATAACAAAACACAGGCACATTACATATCATCATGAGAAATTGTAGAAATGCCTATGGTGGAGGGCCTATCCGCAGATTATGCCTCCATCCATGACAGGTAAAGAAA
The DNA here is from genome assembly GCA_916181665.1 of Avena sativa. Taxonomy (NCBI): domain Eukaryota; kingdom Viridiplantae; phylum Streptophyta; class Magnoliopsida; order Poales; family Poaceae; genus Avena; species Avena sativa. The sequence goes on from OV702287.1 coordinate 581,526,466, forward strand.
TCTCTCACCATATCCTCCAACCTCGTGCACACCTCTGTAAAAAGGTCGTGAAACTCCGCACAATGTAGGAATGACCATAAGCAGAGTGTACATGTACACGGGTAGATAACCTACAAGACTCATTTCTATATAGACATAGCGACCATATAATGACAATCTCTCCCACGATTTTTGCAAGTAGAACTTTGTACTTGTGATCGATACTATGTAGCCAATTCCCGAAAATATTGGCAACTCTACGTGGTGGATACAAGTCTGAAGCTGCTTGATTGTCTCATCATGATGGCAAAAAACGTATTTCTTATCTCCTTTCCAATTTCACTAATAAGATTATCCTTGATGCGTATTACCCCACGACTAAGATACCAAGCAAAAAATTTGTTTTTAAGTGGTATTTTCATTTTTCAGATTTTCCGATTATTAACAAAAGGAAAGACTGGTTGGACCAAAGCATTGTACAAAGAGATTACTGGGAATTTTCCGTTCGCAATAAAATTCCAACGAACACTAGTAGGAAAAAGGCTACTGGTGGCGTTTAGAAAAGTGGCTTGGTGGCGTTCAACCCACACACTACCAACTTCACGCCACCGGTATCTCTTAGTGGCGGCGATTGGGTCGAAAGCATGTGGTATTTTTAACAGTTACGGCGTGTGAGGTTTTAAACGCTACCGGTAACAAATTTTGAGAATTAAAAAAATGGCATCGACGCCGGCGAGCGTCGCCAGCGAGCTCCTCGTCGCGGACGACGGAGAGCTCCTCGTCACAGACGCCCGTGAGCTCCTCTTTGCGGACGCCCATGATATCCTCGTTGCGGATACCGGCGCGAGCTACTCTTCGCGGAGGCTGGCAAGCGCCTCGTCACGGACGCCGGTGACCTACTCATCGTGGAGGCTGGAGAGCTCCTTGTCACGAACATAGGATCGTGGACCTGCAGGTGGAGGTGGATGCCGGCGAGCTCCCTGTCACGGAGGTCGGCAAGCTCCTCGTCACAAACATGGGGTAGTATACCTGTGGGTAGAGGGAGACGCTCATCGCGAGGTTATAGCTGGGCCACGCTACCAGGGCGATGGGGAGACGCGGCGAAGCCTTCAGACGGCGCTTTCTGTGATCGAGGAAAAAACAGGGACGGCGGCGCACATGCTCGCTTGAGGAGGAGAAGCATCGGCGATGTGCCCACGTGCGGAGGGGAGCGAGCGGGAGGACTTGTGGGTGTCCCGGACGCTGCTCGCCGCTCGCTCGTAGGGGATTAAGCGAGAAGGGAGAGAGAGATTAGAGAAGAGAGAGTGATAGGATAAGGCTAGTGGGCGGTTAGCTATTGAAAATTGTATTAAGTCATGAGATGCGCTCCTGCTTAGCACATATTAACGGTGCATCTTAATATTCGAACGGCACCATTAATAAAATACTAGTGGCGTTTTAATATTTTTGAACGCCACTACTAGTTTAGTTCGGTTAGACTGCCATGTCCTATTTACTGGTGGCGTTTATTTGGGTTTAAAAACCACTAGTAACTACATAGTGATGGTGTTTTATTTTTACGGAATGCCACTAGTATTTTAAACTCCATTGGTAGCATTACTAGTGGCATTCGATTATCTTATCATTTAGTACGCCACTAGTGGTGTGTCTGCTATAAGAGTTTCCCTACTAGTGGAAATTCATCGGTCCCAGACATTAAGTTGACAAATGACAAGCGGTGAAGCAAGTCATTCCAAGATGCAAGCCTGGGTCCGATCAAATCTCTTCTGAATTACATATTCGGTGTATTGGATTCCAACACCATGGCGATTGTATCACCCTTGTGACGAACAATATTATAGAATGCAGGATATTGTTCCCGTAGAGTAGCATGTCCTAGCCACTTATTCTCTCAGAAACGTATCTCAGATCGGTCCTTAATCGGAAGTGATCCAAAGTGGAAGAAATGCTTCTTCGTCGTCATTAGACCAGCCCAGAACTATGAATCTCCCGGTTCCCAATGAAACTAGGATAGTGCTTTCGAGGCCCACATATTTTCGTTTAAGGATGGTTGGCCAAATTCCATCTTCAGATAGCAACTTGAATACCCATTTTCCAAGGAGTGCTTGTGCTTTGATCTCAAGATCATGAATCCCAAGCCCTCCCTGATCTTTGGGTCGGCAAACCACACTCCATTTAGCCAGTCTATAATTTTCCCTTTCATTGTCTCCCTGCCAAAAAAATCTTGATCGAAAATAATCTAATCGTTTTCAGACTCCTTTTGGTAGCTTGAAGAAGGAAATCATATGCAGTACCATGTTACTGAGTACGAAATAAATGAGAACCAGTCTTCTACCTAGGGACAAGAACTTTCATTTACAGCTAATTAATCTCTTCCATTTAATTTTGGGATCCATATATTATTTTCAATTAGAAACACTAGCGGAAAACAGGGCATTAGTCTCGGTTGCACAACCGGGACTAAGAAATCGGGACTAGAGCCCCCCCTTTAGTCCCGGTTCTGTCACGAAACGGGACTAAAGGCGCTCCATGTGGCCGCCACGGAGAGCGGGGGGTGGAGGACCTTTAGTGCCGGTTCGGATCATGAACCGAGACTATAAGAGCTCTTGCCATGGCAAAAAAAACATCCCAAAACTCTGCCACGACAGCAGGTTCTGCCACGGTAGAGTTTTGCGGCGGTTTTCTATTGTGGAAGGAGGGAGAGGTTTGGCCTAAGTGACGTGCCGAGAGATGATATATATACAACTACAGAACTGAAGGAACCATTACGGAACATCGTCATGAATATAGAAATCAAAGTGACATCTTTCTTCGTGCTTGGTCGAACATATTATATACAGTACAATTGCATGCATATATAAAATATAATTTCTCTTACGATTCCTAATGTTTGAATATAAATTCTCGATGGTATTCTCTAGTTGGATCTATGACCTCCTTATTTAAGAATCTCGTCAATTACTCTTGAATTGCTCGTACGCGATCCTTTGGTAGAAAACCGTCCCGCATCCATTCAATCTAATTTAAAAAAGACGATCATCAATATATATGAATGAAACTCAACACAACTAATGGTAATAAAATAAGATTGTGAATATTATTTACGTACTACAAGTTGTTGTGGAATTCTGCCCAACTCATAGGTCGTCCAGCGAATGTACTCGCAAATATAGTATCCATATAAATTATTCCTGGCTTCCTTCCTCAAACACTTCAAGAGAATAGAGTTCAATTAAAATAATAATCAAGCATGCTAAATAAGAATCAAAGAGATGGGTGGATCTAGCTATAGTACTACTTACTTCGATTTGTCGAAATGTAAGCTTCTCTTTCCATTCACTCCTAACAACCTTGGTGAAACGTTTCCAAACCCTGTCCGGCATAGGAAATGAGTAAAGGAGTTATTAATTACTTGATATCAGGAAATGAACGAAAGATGTCGATATAGTGCAATAATGATTGAAGTTACCTCTAGAGCATTTCAATCAGGTCTGCCCATATCTCAAGGTTTTTACATTTCGAGTCCATGACCAGTACTTTTTCTTTCTCAAGTTGAATGAATAGCAGAATAAAGTGGAACATGCGCACATATAACTCATCAGTTACACTTAACATTGAGTAAATGAAATCGAATGTGTATAATACAGTTACACTCACTAGAAACTTTCCGTTAGAAATCGAATGTGTAAATGAAATAGTATTTCCGTTTTGTTTTGTTGTTCCGTTAGAAACTTTAGCAAGTAATCCTCTATTTCCTTGCCTTATGTTTTATCGTATATTCATGAATGTTATTTGGATCAATGAACCCAAGGTCATAGTCTCGTCCTCTTTTGTATTCAAGAATCTTCATTCTGCATAATATCGTGCAAAATAATATAGTGAGGATAATTATACATGGAATGAACGAGCTGACCTAGAGACTTAATTACAGAACTAAATCACTTACAGACAATAGAAACTAATGAGAGATTTGTCGAGGGCGTCTTGATTGAATAACTAAAATAATTCCGTGAAATCAATATGTATCTTGTCGTTTCCATGGAAGTAATGCTCCTCTTTAACTGCCAATATGAGCATGATCGTGCCTTCTTCTGAGGCTCGCATATACCACCCATGCAAGTTTCGCATTTGCGTATGTAGAAGCGAGACCTCCTCAGGTCGGGCGAGAGGCTTCCCGTACTCGTATTTGTATGCTACTTCAGCCATGGGTGCGGCTTCCGTGCCTAAGTATTGACCAATAGTCATACCAAGATCGCTAGCGGGAATTTGTTTTCCCGCTTCTACTAGTACTTCTCGACCGCTCCACATTCTTCTTATGTGACTTGATAATAGAGCGGTCATAGTCTGATACTATATCATCTGGCCTTTGTTGCTCAAGTAGGTGTACATAGTGTTCCACCGTTTTGGTGTTATGTACTGTTTTGGTAAGGGCCATTTCGGTGCAAACTAGAGTTTGACATCTTCATCCACGACTATTCTGAGTTCCTCATCAGTCATGTCGTAAGGTAAGTTGGCAGGTTCTGCCTTGGCTTTCTTCCTACCTGCTAAGACTTTCTTCCTTGTACATGATGTAGTACTAGCCGCCAGGGCGCCGGTGCTCTTCCGCTTTTGCAACCAGGGGTGAGGCGGCGGAGTTTGCTGATTGGTCGAAGGCGGCGGAGTCTGCACATGCACCAGAGAGGGATGAGGCAGCGGAGATTGCAGACACGCCAGAGATGACTGAGGCGGCGGAGTCTGCAGACGCGTCAGAGATGGCTGAGGCGGTGGAGGTTGAGCTGGATTGCAACTGGGATAAGTCGGTGGCCTTGGCGTGAGATTTGGAAGCACGATGTTTTCCTTTCGCCATAGAACACTGCCTTACCTGGCTTCTCCCAATTCAGTCAGAACCCCTTCGCCTGCAGGGAAGTCAAGCTTCAGGTGCTCAAATCCCTTCATATCTTCATCCACCGCGATAATAGCGTAGCCATCTGGAACGAGAGATCAATGGTAAGTTGGTCTAGGTCTAGAAGGTAATGCAAAGCCGAACGCCACCTTTATGGATATATTCACAACTATCACATGCATCTCGCAATTTTCTGGACCCGTGATATCATCCACAGGGTAGCGACGAGCCATCGTCAGTTCATCATCATCAGCCGGAACCTCGGTGGAAGCCACGCTGCTTTTCAGACGCGATGGTGGGCCGGTAGCATCAAATGCAGGATCTTCATCCTACCGCTGGATGGGCCGGTAGCTTTCTGGACAAGTGCATTTATTTTCTTCTTCTGCATCCTTAATGTATCTTCTTTGTGTTGCATCCGGTCTGCCTCCCTGTCTTTTCTCATCCGATGGCTTTTATCAGGATATTTCTTCTTGTCGTCGGGAAAACCGAGCTTCCACCGCCTTCAGTGCCTCTTGTTTGTCCTTTGTGTTCTTTATTCCCAAGGGCGCGTGTCAGCTCGTCGTTCTCTCTATCGGTATAGAACTTCCCCTCTTGCACATCCTTCACTGCAGTTATACGGGCTTTGCAAGGTGTTTCAAGATGTTCTTTTGTATAAATACAATTCCCTATTTCTAGGTATACAACTTTCCCTCATGCACGTAGAACCAAGAGTTTGCTCGATCGGTCCACTCCGATGTCTTTGGATTGATACATTTATCAATCAACTTGTTCTCAACTTTCTCCCACTAAGGCCTGGCAGCCTTATAGCCACCTGTCCCCGTAACATGGGGATATTTCTTTCGCACAGCATTTGCCTTCTTTAAATTCGACCTTTTCACAGCTTCAGCCGATGTCTTGTACTCCATAAATTTGTCCCAGTGATCTCTTAGCTTCTCATTCGCTCCGGTGATCTCTAGAGTCTTTTTTCCAGCACATACAACTTGTACAATCTTTTCTTGTGGTCTTTGAATTACGTGGCCATCTTCTTAAGAGCCCACTCCTTGACTAATGGCTCTATAACTTTGTGTTCTGGATCCACCTCTGGCGGTAGGATGAAATTTGTTATGAGCGTATTCCAAAGCATATATTTGCATCTATCCTCGACATAATAACTCCATCCTCCTTTGGCTTATTCCATTCCTGAATGGTGATCGGGATGATGTCCCTAAAAATAACTCCGCATTGACTTACAAATAATCTTGCATTGAGTGCAGGAGCAATCGGGGCGCCATCTGCAGCGACTTGTTAGATCGTGAACATAGCATCAGGGGCCAACTTTTTTGTCGGACCTCGTTTGCTTCTAGAAGATTGCTTCAATCCAGAGGGCTAAAATAAGAAAGAACCGTTAATATATATACAAATAAATTAATGCATCTAGTCAGTAGCGGCTTAATTTATATACCTCGCCGGACTTTGTAGTGAAGGTTCCCTCACCGGAGCCGTTTCTTCGCTCACCGGAGTCGTATCTTCGCTCACCGGAGTCGTCTTTCCACTCGAGATCCTCCTCCACTCTATCATCGGAGTCGTTCAGATACTTCGAGGTGATATCATCACCGGCTATCATGCCCTGTAATATCTCTTCTTGATCTTTGTCACACTACATAATTTCTGCAAAGACTTGCTAGTTATTTCAATGCTATAAACATAGCAAAGCGCTAATAAATTAAGGACACGGCGCTAAATGGTTGTCGTACCCGTCCATCTTCCCTATATGGCGCGCGTTGCCGCACCCTTCCATCTTCCCTATATGGCGCGCGTTGCCGCACCCTTCCATCGTCCCTATATAGCACGCGTTGCTGCGCCCCTAACCTCAAACACCGACGGATCGCGTAACTCCAATGCTCATAAGCAACAACGACCATGTACAAACTCATTTAAACATAGAAAACATTTCTTAAAATATTCAAACTAACAAAATTTCAGGACTAATAATAATGCAACATAGGAGTAATAATAATGCAACATAAGCTTCTTCCCGTCCTGGAGCCAACCGGCGCTAGAAAGAAGTGTCGTCGCAAGCCTTCGTCTCTGACTCCGCATCGTCGTCGCGAGCCACTACCACGACCACAATACTAATACTAATACTAATATTAATACTATCACTACCACTACCACTATACTAATACTACTGCTGACATGGGCATAACCTTCTGGGTGCCCATTACTGGTATATATGGTGCGGCCCAACGAAAGGATTATCCAAAGATATTCCAAGACCTATGAAGCCCATGACGATTCAACAAATACGAAACCTACAAGAACACAGACTCCTGGCGGAACAAGACAAGAAAAGTACAATACTAGATTACATACAAATTCTAACTTGTAACCAACTCGTATCGGTACCTGAGACTTAGCCACCCTATAAATAAAGGCTAGGAGGGTCCAACGAGGAGGGCGGACTACACCCGACAATAGATCTAGATAATAGACATCAGATACACACACATCTCTCTCTCTCCCTATCTCTCTCTCTCTCTCTCTCTCTCTCTCTCTCTCTCTCTCTCTCTCTCTCTCTCTCTCCGAGATTGCATCTAGTCGACTCATCGAGTTTGTACTCTCTATTGATAATACGAGCAGACAAGCAGGAAGTAGGGTTTCCTCTACAAGAGCCTAAACCTGGGTAATGGTCTCCCTTGTTTGTCTGTTAAGCTGACAAAATCACCTGCGCTCTCCTTTTTCATGAAACGCAAGTCCATAACCATGGGCATTACCGAGGTTATCACTCGTCAATTGGTGCCGCCTGTGGGAAATCTGAGCCCTGGAGTGATGAATTCGGCGGCTCCCTCTTCACCAAGCAGCAATTCCGCGATTGAGGTCGGTAAAATCCGCTATGATCCCATCGATCTTGATCCACACCCGCCCACCCCTCTTCCGGCCTTCGACAACTTCGACCAGGAGATAGATCGTCTACTTCGACCACACGCACAAGGGCTCGACATCAGCATTGCACCCTACGTACGGCTGCAGAATGACAACCGAGCGAGTTTTACAACGAAGCTGAGACATTGCGGTCGGAAAATCTTCATCGGATCCACATATTTGGTTCGAGTCAAAAGGGATCCTAAAATCAATCAAAACACTTGCCAAAGCTCACCTGCAAAAATACGCTCGCGTCAAGTCCGGATCAAGTTTCAAAAACCAAGGCGAGATTGCACGTATTGAGCACAGTCTTCAAAAATTCAGCCCTATTCTTTTCCGTATTGGGTTGGGATACCGAGCCAGGTCTCAAGCCGGACATCAAATCTCAAGGAGAAAAAAGTGACATGAAGGGATGCCTATTGAGAGACGTTGTTTTTTTCCTTATCTTTGGAAAAGAATTAAGCGTAGCACAAATTCATTAAACCTTGTGAGGATCAAATATACTACGTGTAGCCAGGAGGCCATGTTTTCCGATCAATCAAGAATTATTACTCTGAATAAAAGAAGCAAGGACGCGAATCAAAGAAGCAAGGAGATGACAATACATGCATCGGATTTGTATAAGACTATCTCTCTCCACTACTCCCTGTTTCTTATTATTATATTCTTCATATATACTAATTATTTTCCATGTATATTTACGGGCCTAATTAATCAAATAGCAATGCGCAATCGACAGAATGGCCAGCGTCAATATCCGGGCAGCTTGACTCGCCGTTTCACCCGTGCCGCATCGACTTCAGATGACATGGACCCGAAGATTCGCCGCCGCGTCAACTACGATCCGCCGCATGACTCCGTCAACCTCGACACCGTCCGACCGCATGATCTCTATGATCGGGGGCTGTGTCGACTCCGCCTCATACACTTCGTCGACTCCGCCGCCACGATCTTCGGCTGCGGCGACCCGCCAAAATCTTCGGTGGCGACGACCCTCTATAAATCTTCATCTGCGACTTGCCGCCACGTCGACCCGGTCCGTTGCGTCGACTCCGTCTCCATCGCACGACTCTATCAACCTCGAATACACGTCTGACCACATTAAATCTACACCCGGGGGCTGCGCTGACTTCACCGTGCAACGCGCTGACGCTATCGGCAGCGGCAACCCGCTACAATTTTTGGCTGCACCGATCCTCTGCAATCTTTGGCTACGACGACCCAACAAAATCTTCGGCCGCAGCGACCTGACAACATTTTCGGTTGCGTCGACCCGCTAAAATCTTCGGCTACGGCAACGTGCTGTGTCATCGGTTCTGGCTCCTCCGGCCACATCAACCTCGTCAACTACTAACAATGCTAAGTTCTCTACTTCGAGTTTATTTCTTTCTTACTTTCATCGCACTCGAAACACTCGGGGGCTACGCCCACTTCGAGTAACCTAACTGCCATTGACTCCGTGCATTCGAGCACTGTAGAGTTTCGTAGCAGAAAACAAAAAAATTCTATCTACACGAATACTAATACCAAGATCTATACTATGTAGACATAGGTAACGGAGAAGGAAGACGGTATTCATACCCTTGAAGACCGATAAGCGCCTTACATAGGAAGGCGTATGTTGATGAAGACTACCAGCTTCAAGCACCCCAAGTGTGGTGCCTCCGAAGTACTACACACCTCCGGTGTAGGCGACGTCTCTCGGGCTCCGATCCAGCCAAGAAGGGGAAGAAGAAGATGTTGGACCAAAGATCACATGACGGTAATATGAAGGTGGAGAACTCAAATTCCTAGAGGTCCTCCTCAATATTACGGAGAAGTTCTCAATGGAAATAAGAGAGAGAGAATGAGAGAATTGGATGATTCCAAAGGGGAGGGGTGACCCCCTTTATATAGTGGGAGGGGGAGGTGCACCACCCAAGGGCAGGCGGTGTGGGACTAATCCCCACACCAGCCGGCCAGCAAGGGGGAGCCGCCGGCCCTAGGTGGTCCCCACTTGGGCAGCCCACCAAGCCTGGGCTGGCTGGCCCCTCTCCCTAGGCGCCTTGCACCTTTGGGCCTCCCCTCTAGGTGAGGCCCATTAGCAATGGTTGCCTTTAAAAATAAAATAAAATATATATTTTAATAGTAATTCATCTAATTAATATAAAATACATATATTATTATATTCCTTCACTCCGGAACTCCTTACGGACCCCTCCGATCAACATCGGATGTTACGCGGATCTATTCCGGTTTCTCTCTCTCTCTATTTCTCCTACTATACCGCATCTATCCCTAAGCGTCCCCACCCTTAAGCGTGACATCCTTCGGTTCGGGAACACTCCGGACATGATTGAGACCTCTCTCATACCAATGATCATCAGTGGGACCTGGATGCCCATGATGGCCCCCGTGCATTCCACGAATCTTATCACTCGAACCGTAAACGTCGTTTCTCGTTCCCTTTCCCACTTGATACTTAGTTCATTCGAGACTTGATCTTCGGTATATCCATACCTTGGTTCGATCTTGTTACCGATGAACTTGTTTACTCATTCTCATGTCGTTGCATTATATGACCCAGTCACATGATTGCAAGCTTTGTTAATGCAACTTTACCGAGATGGCCACATATCTATCCATTACATGAAATGGTAAATCCTGTTCTTGATATGTACTCTTCTACATGCACCATTTGAAAATCTAAGTGGCACCTTTTTGATCATCTAGTCACAAAATTATACTTTATACAATCTAAGCTCCCTCCAGAACGGTGATTTGCATTATCTCACAATCTAAGGATCAGGTTGTAAGGTTTCCTGTATTTATCATCAATGGTAAACTTTGTAACTAGATCTAATTGAGATACAACTATCGGATGTTTGTCTATCACATCATTCAACCAATAACGTCACGTCATTGTCAATTGGCATAAATGCCCATGATCTTGAAACCCAGGTCATCCTCATGACCAATAAACTAGTTTGCTAGAGGCAACTAGAGACACAGTTTGTTTATATACCACACGTGTATTAACGTTTTGTATTAATACAGTTATAGCACAGTATGAAACGTATTATAAACATATCAGAGATATATCAAACAATACACTTTATTATTTGCCTCTAGGGCATATCTCCTTCAAGCACCTCATACGCGACTGCCTGAGTAGCTGACTCTGCCTGAACGTCGAATCCTTGAAAACTCCGACCCAGTTGCAGCCCAACGGATAGGTCGGTAAGGTACCGAAACTAAGTGCGTCAGGCTAACGAAAAGGTCTTCCGTTAACAGTACAAAAGTGTCGAGCCCAATGGCATCAGAAAATGTTATGAAAAACTGAAAGGCACATATTCTTTACAAGATCTACATACTTCACTATTTTTTATATTTTCTGCAGCTTACAGAATGTCGGCTACATCGAGCTATTTTATCGAGTCCTCCAAATGGAGTCGATTAACGCCACCCACATCAACTTTCGCCAAGACCCGAGTCGAGAACCTCCTAAGATGAAGAAGATCTCTAAGCCTATGCTCACCCGATAAAAATCAAGACCCAAGTTGAGAATCTCCTCTGATGAAGAAGATTTCTAGGCCTATGCTCGGATGCAAGCATACAAACATAGACTCGGGGGTTACTCCCGTCGGGAGCGCTGGTCGTGCACCCAATGAAAACATATCCTCCAATGGATTCGATGAAAATAGCTTACATCGCTGCAAATAAGGTCCGAGTAGAGAACCTCCTCGGATGAATATCATATTCGCTCACCCGATAGAAAAATAAAAATCCTCCCACGGAGTCAATAAATTATTAAGAATTCTCATATCACGTCCGCCGCGATAAAATATCTGAATGCTATGTCTATCGACATGAAGGCAAGACCCTAGGATTCGTCCAGTGAGACCTAGTAACCGCACCCGAATACGCTTTGCTAGTAATTTTCCGTATCTATGATACGATGAAAAATCCCGACTGATGCGTTGGGTACCCAAAAACTGGAATTCAGTACTAGATAAGACCTCCGCGGCCCGAGCTGAATTATGCCATCATATACCAGGTTCTGAGTCCGGGGACTTGAACTTGATATAGGTTCACGTTGTTTTTGCCCAAGAGCAATTAACTAGTTCCCGATCCGTCGGATGCACTAGACTCATTATACCAAGATTCCCATGACAAACTTACTAAACTGACAGTTCTCCTATTCGACAGTTCTCCTATTCTATGGAGTCGACAATAAAAGAAAAAATACAAGACCTGAGCCAAGAAATTCCACGAATGATGAAAACTTGAGCCTATGCCTGAGCACACTCGTTCGAACATAGCCTCGGGGGCTACTCCCATCGGGAGCGCTAGTCGCACACCCGACAGAAAAAGCAGAAGTCCTCCAACATGAGTCAATGGAAGATTCAATGATGAAGAATAACTTTGAGCCTACCTGAGTGTATTTTCGTTCTTGAAGTGATATTGGAATTTCGGGTACTCCATCAAGAATGAAAAAACTTCAGCCACTGCATCAGCCAAACAAGGCAGTCGAGAAACACAACCATCTAAAGAAATCTTCGAGTTCACCTTCCGGGCATATTAAAAAGACATTGAGCCTATGCTCGGATGCAAGCATCCGACCATAGCCTCGGGGGCTACTGACATGGACATAACCTTTCGGATGCCCATTATTTTTATATATGATGTGGCCCAACGGAAGGCTCACCCAAAGATATTTCAAGATCCATGAAGCCCATGACAATTCAATAAATACGAAGCCTACAAGGACACGGACTCCTGGCGGAACAAGACAAGGAAAGTCCAAAACTGATTACATCCAAATTCTAACTTGTAACTAACTCGTATCGGTACCTGAGACTTAGCGTCCCCATATATAAAGGCTAGGAGGGTCCAACGAGGAGGGAGGACTACACCCAACAATAGATCTAGACAATAGACATCAGATTCACATCTATCTATCTCTCGGCAAGATCGCATCTAGTCGACTCATCGAGTTTGTACTCTCCATTGATAATACGAGCAGACAAGCAGGAAGTAGGGTTTCCTCTACGAGGGCTTGAACCTGGGTAAATCGCCTCCCTTGTTTGTCTGTTAAGCCGACGAAATCACTAGTGCTCTCCTTTTTCGTGAAACACACGTCCATAACCATGGGCATTGCCAAGGTTACCCCTCGTCAAGTACTAATACTACTAATAATACTCTACCACTACCGCTATAATACTACTAATAATTAGTACTACTACTAATATTACTAATACTGTAGTACTACTACTAATACTACTATTAATACTACTACAAATACTAGTAATACAAGTACAAATACTACGAGTAATACTACTAATACTACTACTAATTGTACTACTACTAATACTGCTACTAATTGTACTACTAGTACTACTACTACTAATACTACTATACTAGTAGTAACACTACTACAGTGTATCTACTCAACCAAATCCATAAAATGTTGATGAGAAATTTCATATATCTTTCCTAAATCTAATTTAGATCATTGGATCGGGAGGACGATAGAGGGAAGGAGAGGGCTGGGGCGCACCTGGGGCGGTCGGTGGTGGTGGCTAGGGCGCGCGCATGAGGATGGCAATGGTTGTGATGACGGCGGTGGTCGGTGTGGCTAGTGGAGGCAGCAGTTGCGCCGCGAGGACAGCGACAACGTAGATGCTCGGGGTCGGCGGCAGCACCTCTTGTGATGGCAGACGGCGACGTGGGACGACGTGGACGGGTGATACGTTTCTAACGTATCTATAATTTTTGATGTTCCATGCTTGGTTTTATCTACTTTCTTATGTTTTGTTCCAACTTTGGAATACTTTTTATACACTTTCTTGGACTAACCTATTAACAAGATGCCACAGTGCCAGTTGCCTGTTTTCTGCTGTTTTTGGTTCCAGGAAAGTCCGAAAATAAATATTCTCGGAATTGGAGCGAACAAAACCCGAAGTCGATATTTTACCGGAAGACTCACAGAGCCAGAAGACGAGACGGAGAGGGGCCACAGGGTGGCCACATCATGTGGTGGCGCGGGCTAGCCCTGGCCACGCCACCAGGTGGTGTGGGCCCCCTGGCCGCCCACCGACCTTGCCTCTTCGCCTATAAGATGCCTCCCGATGCAAAAAACCCTAAATCATCCAACCTCCAGCCACAAAAAGTTCCGCAGCGCCGCCGCCACCGAAGGGGAGATTCGGGGGACAGAAAGTCTCTGTTTCGGCACCCTGCCGGGATGGGGAAGTGCCCCCGGAGCCATCTCCATCGATCTCCATCACCATTGCTGATTCCCATGATGATGAGGGAGTAGTTCTTCCTCGAGGCTAAGGGTTCTACCGGTAGCTATGTGTTCATCTCTCTCTCTCTCTATGCATGATCTTATTGAGATCATGAGCTTGTAATCTATAGATCTACCTTGCTACTCAAGTGCTTTAATAGATCTCTGCTCTCCCCATGTGTGTAAAGTTGACAGTGTGCACACCATGGTGGCACTTAGGCTAGAGATTACAAATACTTGTTATGAGTAATATTTGGAGTTGGATGTCTTTATGAAATTGTGGTGTTTGTTCGAACCATCTAGTGCTCAAGGTGACAGTGTGTGGTTATCTAGATGGGGAAACTCTTACTTTGAGGTGTGTTGTTATAGCCCTACCATCGATTAGAGTGTCCAACTGGAGAGTAGTTAAGAGTAGTATCATAAAGAAGAATATATTTATATGAGAGTGTTTACTAGTGAAAGTATGATCCCTAGGCCTTATTTCTAAGTACTAAAACACTGTTTGCTATTAGATCTATTACGTGTTTGCTTGTTTCCATCTTTATTTCAGTTTGCCTTTAGTCTCTTCCATGCCATCTAGCTATTTTCTGGCACCGTTACAACTTATAATTATCCATACCACTTGTATTTCACTATCTCTTTGCCGAACTAGTGCACTTATACACCTGACAAGTGTATTGGGTGTGTTGGGGACACAAGAGACTTCTTGTATCTTGATTGCAGGGTTGCTTGAGAGGGGATACCTTTGACCACTTCCTCCCTAAGTTCGATAAACCTTGGGTGATCCACTTAAGGGAAACTTGTTGCTGTTCTATAAACCTCTGCACTTGAAGGCCCAAAAACTCTCTACAAGAATAGAAGTGCGTAGACATCAACGGGGTTTTGGGGGAGAAGGGACGGTGGGTTATATGTCAATGTACTTTAGCCCCGGGTCAGTGACGCCTGCGTGTGCTTTCCTGGGATCGTGAATAATGAATATTGGATTTGGGGGAGAAAGGCCGGTGGGTTATATGTCAAGGGCCTTTAGCCCCGTCTTTAGTCCTGGTTCGTGGCATGACCCGGGGATAAAGGTGACCTTTATCCCCGGGTCATGCACACCTTTATCCTCGGGTCATGCCACGAACCAGGACTAAAGGGCAGCAACCCAGAGGGTGCGTGCCAACCGTCCACCTTTAGTCCCGGTTCGTTTCATGACCCGGGACTAAAGAGCCATTCGAAAATAATTTTTGAACTTTGAAGTATAAATTATGGTTCCCGCCTTATTGCATATTAACATGTTAATAAAATCAATACATAATATTTATATAATAAAAATATATATAGCATAACAAAATGTTCATAGAAGAAATATCTATATAATAAAATATAATTTATTTTTATGAGAATTAAATTATTTAATATGGTAAATCATTTTTAAAAGAGTTTTAAATGGTAAATCATAAAAGGGTTTTTAAATGGTAAATAAATTTTAAATAAAGAATAATAATCGCTGGCCTACGATTATTGCCATGTTGAGATACACATGATCTAATGCTCATGATTTTTTGAAAAAAGGAAAACTTTCCAGGAAATGGGTCCGGTTTGAACTACAGGTACATGATCTAATGCTCATGATTTTTTGAAAAAAATCATTTTTAGACTCACAATATGATGTTTCTTCAGAGATTCAATGCAAGTTTTAGAGAGGCTCATCCCCTATCTTAATGCTCGCCGTTTTGATCATAGTTTGAAACGAGCATAAGAAATTAAAAAACGGTCCGAACTATGTAAATTTCTTCATGTGGTGTCATATTATGTGACATAGTTATAAGGAAAATACCAAACTTGGTATAATGATTACATCAAGAAAAGTCCTTCTAAAAATGAGCTATCATGTTCGAGGCTTCATGGCTTTCAGACAAAATGCAGAATTGCAGCATAGTTTGTGATAGTGTGCCTATATTGTGCACGCATGTGTATCTTGGGATGACGAACAATGTTGCAGGAGGAAGTTTTTCGTTGCACGGAAAAGCCATTTTCCATTTTACGAGTGCAGAAACACAGCATTTTGTGTAGCAACCACCAAAGGCATAATTTAAAATACTACCACCCCATTTTTCAAAAATACTAGACCACCTTACATGGACAATATCCTAACCAGGATATCACAAACCTTTCTGTCCACCACGGGTGAAAAAGACAAATGTATGACGAATCGGTAGAAAGTGTGTCCGGTTTGAACTACAGGTACATGATCTAATGCTCATGATTTTATGAAAAAAATATTTTTAGACTCACAATATGATGTTTCTTCAGAGATCCAATGCAATTTTTAGTGAGCCTCATCCCCTATCTTCATGCTCGCCCTTTTGACCATAGTTTGAAATGGGAAATTTTGAAACGGACATAAGAAATTCAAAAATGATCCGAACAATGTAAAACCTTTGCGTGGTGTCATATTATGTGACATATATAGTTTCAAGGAAAAATACTAAACTTGGTATATTGATTGCATATCAAAAACCACCAAATACATAATTCAAAATACATATAGTCACTTGTTTCCTGAAATGCCTTGCTTATGATCGCGTCGGCCGTAACAATGAAGTATCTTCATCATTTAACAGGATGCTTGGATCAGTGTTCACTGTGAACGAAGGAATTTCATCAAACTTATTATAATCTTTTGATATGCCTTCCTTGTCCTCCACTCCCACGATGTTTCTTTTTCCTGAAAGAACTCCGTGGCTCTTTGACTCATCGTATGATGTATCCGTTTGCTTATTTTTTTCTTTTTATCAGTTTGGTAGACATGTTCTTCACATAGAAAAGTTGAGCCACATCATTGGCTAGGACATATCGTTCCTCTATATACCCAAGATTGTTGAAGCCCACTATTGTCATTTCGCACTTCTTATCTACCTAAACTCCACCTGATGTTAGCCTGACCCATTTGCACCGAAACAAAGGGACCTTAAAAGAAGGTCCATAGTCAAGTTCCCATATCCCCTCTATGTAACCATAATATTTATCCTTTTGCCCATTGTTGTTTGTTGCATCAATGCAGACACAACTGTTTTGTTTGGTGCTCTTTTTATCTTGGGTGATCGTGTAAAATGTATTCCTTTTTATTTTTTCTTTTTATCGGTTTGGTAGACATGTTCTTCACATAGAAAACTTGAGCCACATCATTAGCTAGGACATATGGTTCCTCTATATACCCAAGATTGTTGAGGCCCACTATTGTCATTCCGCACTTCTTTTCTACCTAAACTCCACCTGATGTTAGCTTGACCCATTTGCACCGAAACAAAGGGACCTTAAAAGAAGGTCCATAGTCAAGTTCCCATATCTCCTCTATGTAACCATAATATTTATCCTTTTGCCCATTGTTGTTTGTTGCATCAATGCGGACACAACTGTTTTGGTTGGTGCTCTTTTTATCTTGGGTGATCGTGTAGAATGTATTCCTATTTATCTCATACCCTTGGAAATTGAATACAGTCGAAGATGGTGTCCTAGCTAACAAATAGAGATGATCTCCAACTGTGTTGTTATTCATGAGATGTGTTTGCAACCAACCGCCAAAAGACGCCATGTGTGCACATGTAATCGAGTCGTCAGACTCCCCTGGGTATTGGGAACATAGAATATTCTTGTGTTCATTGATATACAGAGCTACCAAGGTGAAACTTTGTAGAACTGTGTAGTGTGCTTGAGTGAAAGAATGCCCGTCTCTACTTATTATTTCTTTCTTTCCTAACGTGCCTTTTCCACTTAGTCTCCCCTCGTGCCGTGATTGAGGAACACCAATCGGCTTAAGGTCAAGAATAAACTCAACACAGAACTCAACGACCTCCTCTGTTCCATAGCCCTTGGAGATGCTTCCTTCTGGCCTAGCACGGTTATGAACATATTTCTTTAAGACTCCCATGAACCTATCAAAGGAGAACATATTATGTAGAAGTAAAGGACCAAGAATGGCAATCTCTTCGACTAGGTGAACCAGGAGATGCGTCATAGTATTGAAGAAGGATGGTGGGAACACAACCTCGAAATTAACTAGACATTGGACCACATCATTTCATAACCTTGGTAGAGTATCTAGATTGATTACCTTCTGAGAAATGCACATAGCTTCACAATGGGTACTTGAACATTTTCTGGTAGAAGCCCCCTTAATGCAACTGGAAGCAATTGTGTCATAATCACGTGGCGGTCATGAGACTTTAGGTTATGGAATTGTTTCTCTACCATATTTATTATTTCTTTTATATTCGACAAGAAGCCAGACAGGAACTTGATACTAAATAGGCATTCAAAAAAGATTTCCTTCTCTTTGTTGGTAAGAGTGTAGCTGGAAGGACCTTGATACTTCTCTAGATGCAGGCCATCTCGTTTGTTCATACGTTGCTGGTCCTGTCGTGCTTCTGGTGTATCTTTCGACTACCCATACACACCCAAGAATCCTAGTAGGTTCACGCAAAGATTCTTTGTCGCGTGCATCATGTTGATTGAAGAGTGCTCCTCTAGGACTTCCTAATACGGTAGCTCCCAAAATATAGATTTCTTCTTCCACATGGGCGCGTGTCCAGTAGTGTCATTCGGAACAGATTGACCACCAGAACCCTTTCCAAATATTACTTCTAGATCCTTGACCATACCAAATATATCATCACCAGTACGGGGGATAGGCTTATTCCAGTGATCAGCCTAACCTTTGAAATGCTTGCCTTTCTTAAGATATGCTTGGTCAGAAGAAATTGACGACTCTCCAGGTACACAACCTTCTTACATTTATGAAACTATGTACCTTCAGTCTCATCTAAACAGTGTGTGCATGCATTGTATCCCTTGTTTGACTGTCCTGAAAGGTTACTAAGAGAAGACCAATAATTGATGGTTATGAAACCAACACTTGTAGGTAAAATTTCTCTTGTTTGTGCTCATCCCACACACATACAACTTGTCTATGCCACAACTTTAAAATTTCTTCACCTAATGGCCTTAGTTACACATCAATATCATTATTGGATTGCTTCGGTCCTTGGATGAGCACTGGCATAATAATGAACTTCCTCTTCATGCACAACCAAGGAGGAAGGTTATAGATACATAGAGTTATAGGCCAGGTGCTATGACTGCAGCTTTGTTCCCCAAAAGGATTCATTCCATATGTACTTAGACCAAACCTTAAGTTCCTTGCGTCATCTGCAAAGCCCGGGTACTCTCTCTTGATTTTTGTCCACTATGACCCATCAGCGGGGTGTCTCAACGTCGAGTCTTTCTTGCGGTCTTATTTGTGCCATCACAACAACTTGGCATTCTCTTTGTTTCTAAACAAACATTTCAACCGTGGTATTATCGGAGCATATCACATAATCTTGGCAGGACCCCTCTTCCTAGGGCGCTTGCTCTCAACATCACCAGGATCATATCGTATGATCATATACCTCAATGCATTGCATACCGGTCATTAATTCTTATTCTCGTACTCCTCAACACGGTAGAGGATGCAGTCATTAATGCATGCATATATCTTCTGCACCTATAATCCTAGAGGGCAGACAACCTTCTTTTCTTCGTACATACTGGTAGGCAGTTTGTTATCCTTTGCAAGCTTCTTCTTCATTATTTTCGGTAGCTTCTGAAGTCTCTTGTCAGATAAAACATTCTCTTCCTTCCATTGCAGCAATTCCAGTATGGTACCAAGCTTTGTGTTACCACAATTTGGGTACAACCCTGTTTTGTGATCATCTAACATGCACTTTAACTTCAACTTCTCATTTACACTTTCGCATTCTCTCTATGCAACACATTGTTGAATCACTTTATTTGAACGAAGAGGGTGAAGTCATTTTATGGATGGAATCTGAAGGAATTTATTCAGTTATCTCCTCGAACTCAGTTATTAACTGCAGGCAGATTGCTCTGGTACACATTCCAATTATCCCTCCAAGGTTGCATGTTTTCTTATGGTTTATTTCTAACAAAAAATTACTTCCAAGAGATAATATAAGCAAAAGACAAAATTTATATGTTACTTACCTATTATCTACTGAACCTGGTATTTTTATTCACCTGTACTTTGAGTGTACTGTATCAAAAGAGTTATGGAAAAACATGTCTCCCTTAAATATGTTAAATGAGAAGGTAACTATTCTCAATATTTATAGTTAGTGGATTAGTGACAAAAAGAAAAAGCTTCAGATTCTCATTCATACAGTTATTATTAAAATGATAAATGATATGTTCTTCAACAGGTTATGTGTGGTTTGGACGAAGGTACTTGCTGACTCATGTATTAACGAGCTCGTTGGGGAACCCCAAGAGGAAGGTATGATGAGCACAGTAGTAAGTTTCACTCAGTTCTGAAACCAAGGTTTATCGTACCAGTAGGAGAAAGGAAACACCTCCAAGGTGTTGCTAGCTGGACTTTGGCAGGGCGCACTACCGGCGCCAGCAGCAACGTGGAAACCTGCACAACACAACCACAGAACTTTGCCCCCAACTTACAGTGAGGTTGTCAATCTCACCGATTTTGCTAAAAACAAAGGATTAAACGTATTGTGTGGAAGAAAGTAATAGTTTGCAGAAAGTAAACAGAAAATAGTAAATAGTTGTAGATTGATGGTAAAAGAAAGGACCGGGGTCCATAGTTCACTAGTGGTGGCTCTCCTTAAGATAGATGACATGTTGGGTGAACAAATTACAGCGGAGCAATTGACAAACATCGAGGCTTGAGAAAGCATGCAAGATCACAAATAACAAAGACATGATAGAATCAATAATCAATCTGAAATAGCATCTCAATATCCATCGGATCCCCGCAAACACAACATGTAGGATTACAAATAGATGATCTTGATCATGAACGGAGCTCACAAGATCTAAACATGATAGCACAAAGGAGAAGAACCAGCCATCTAGCTACTACATGGACCCGTAGTCCAAGGATGAACTACTCACGCATCACACTGGAGGCTTGCATGGTGATGAAGAAGGCCTCCAGGGTGAATTCTCCCCTCCAGCAGGGTGTCGGGAAGAGCTTCAGATCCCTCCCGATCTAGGGATGGAGTTGACAGCGGCTACAGACTATTTCATGGAATTTTGATTGGGTACTTAAGGTTTCTGCATCGGAGGCATCTTTTAGGCGAAAGGGGAGGCCGAGGGGGTGCCCTGGGTGGCCGCACCACGCCCTGGCGTGGGCCAGGCCTAGCCGCGTGGCCAGGTCGTGTGGCCGCCTCTGGCCCCTCTTCGTCTCGTATTCCGGCTCCGTGTCCCCCTCGGTGAAAAACTGACTTTGGCTTTTGTCCCGTCCAATTCCGAGAATATTTATTTTCTGACTTTCCTGGAACCAAAAATAGGAGAAAACAGGCAGCTGGCACTGTGGCATCTTGTTAATAGGTTAGCCCAAGAAAGTGTATAAAAAGTACTCCAAAGTGTGGACAAAACATAAGAAAGTAGATAAAACCAAGCATGGAACATCAAAAATTACGGATACGTTAGCAACGTATCAACATCCCCAAGCTTAACTCCTGCTCGTCCTCGAGTAGGTAAGTGATAAAAAAGAAAGAATAATTTTTGAGGTGACATGCACCATCATAAACTTGATCAAAGTATTTGTAAAACATTGATAGTTGGGATCATAGTACTTCAACATAGCATGAAAGATAAAGTTCTAACAATAAGACATAGCAACTATGTTGCAACATGAAAAGGCACAAACAAAAGATTCATGAATAACAATGTTTTGCAAGACGTTTGTTTGTTTCACATAAAGAAAATATAGCATAGTGGCATTCAGCTTGTCCCTCATAGAGTAGCAAACATAAATGCATAGGACACCTTCAATGTTTATAAGAGTGACTAGATATAAATAGTTTAGGAACAAGCAATATCAAAGCTATGCATCAATCAACAAGTCTTGGGACAATGCACATAGAACTAAGAATGGCCACTATGCTCTCAAAATAGGTGCATAAAGATAGAAGGTGGAGACTCAACATAAAAAGTAAAAGAAAGGCCTTCATAGAAGGAAGTAGGGATTCAAGTTTCATAAAGAGCTTCCAAAAATTATGGTACGTATTAGCTTTCAGCTCTCATTTCCCCTATCATAGGGATCTTTAGGTGATTAAGGTTAAAGTGACACAACTAAGAGGATATGCTTGACAAGTTATAAGATGAAATCTCATGCCCCTTACTTACGAAGACCGAACCTCATGCTACTCAACTTTAGTCACAAGTAAGCTCTTGTCATTGTATTATAGAGAACGGCCAACGGGGTACCCCTTGCACATGATACAGGAGCTATCCCATAATCAAAATGACAAGGCAAGTAGAAAATGAGCATCTCAGCGATCTTTTTATTTGCTAGTTGCATAGGTTTTGATTGAGGATGCTTCATAGAGTGCTCATTATGGTTATGCTGCAAGTTTCCACCATGATTAGGCATGGATTAGGCTAGCGGCCCAGGCGTTTCACTAACACAAATACAAACTCCATGATCTTACAAGTTCCCCTTTTATTTCACACCGCTGGGATCCATAAGCAAAAGAACATGATATTAACTAGGTACAATGTACAAGTGCAATGTTGAAAGAGTTCCCCATGATACATGGTTATGCTAACTTCAACTTATAAAGCGCAAGCATATATGCAACAAAGATGGATGCAATGGTTCAAGTTTATTAAGTGCAAGAAAGTAAAGTGTGCCATCAAGTTTGTGAGAGCTTTAATCACTAATTTTCACATAACAAGTTTAATTCAGAAGGTAGATAAAAACATGAATATGCTTGGAATAGCAAATGATAATAGGTAGGTATGGTGGACTCTTTGGAATAACTTGGTTTTAGGAGTTGGATGCATGAGTGGAACTCACACTTGGTTATGGAGGCTGGCAAAAGACTGGGAGCGACCGACTAAGAGAGAAATAATGGCCATAATCATGCAGAGCGACAAAACATCAATAATTAAAGCATAAAGTGATATTACAAGTCGAAAACTAAAGGATCATAAATGCTATGGTGACTTGGGATAGTTATAACATGGTGTGAGCATGTGCCAAGTCAACCCAAATAAAGCATCAAAAGAGAATACCACAATACTATGCTTTAATATGCTAAAACAACGCATGATTCTTCCAAGGCGCATTAAGCAATCTCAATTGTTTATAACTTTTCATGTTACAGAAAAGATCACTAAGCATAAAGCCAAAACAATATCAAGCATGGCATGGCAAAGCATAGGCCATAGTTAAAACAAGCTCCTTTTACCACTTAAGCATGAACTTTCCTACTCTTTCCAATCTAAACCAAACTATTTAAAAACCAATGTATGAAAGTGGGGGTCCAACCAATTTATTCAAGAAAACTAAGAAAACCAAGCAAACGAAAACCAAAACAAAAAAACAAAGACGCTCCAAGAACAACACAACTATGCATGAAACAATAAAAATGAAGTGTTTGGAAGAAACCTGGGATTTTTATTGATGAAGAAGGGGATGTCTTGGGCATCCCCGAGCTTTGATGCTTGTACCTCTTGAATATTTCTTGGGTGACACGGGGTGGCATCCCCAAGCTTGAGCTTTAGTCCATTCTTCATCTCATTACATCATTCTTTCCATACACCTGAATTTTTCCTTCATACAAAACATCAGACAATCTTTATTAGCAACATTAGTGCACTCAATATAATAAGTCTTCTGTTTCAACACCAATAAAACTTCCATTAAAACACAAGATACTGTAGCACTTCCCTCAAAAAGCTCAATTCCCCAAAAGAACTCAAAAAGGAACCAACAAGAAGCAAATGCAAATAATGGCAGAAATCTGTCAAAACAGACCAGCGGGTAAAAACCAAATCTTTCGAAGACCTTCTGTTGCTCAAACCAAAAAGTGTTGAACTAACTAAAGTTAGATAACAACCTGGGGAAGAAGCACAAAAATTCACGCCTCAAAACAACGTACAAAGATTTTACATGAATTTTTAGGGTGAAGCATAGAAATCTGTTTCGGGACAACAACTTTCCCAATCATTACTTCTCTCTCATTAGAGGTTACTCTTGGCACAAAAAGAAAATAAAAAGGATAATGAGCGGTTATTACAGAGGTAATAACTTCCAAGACTCATCTAAAACTTTTGGGTTATCTCCCAATAAGTACTTTTCTTTAACGCCTTTAAGTTAGGCATAAGAAGCAAGAAAAAGAATCAAGTGTTCTCAAATGAAAAAGCATTTAGAGAATTTTTTTTCATAGGAGAGGCAAAAGAAATCTTCTCTGTCTTCTTATGGAAGTGTTCTATACCTTTCTTGAGTGGGAGTTGATATTTAATGGTGCCTTCTTTCATATCAATAATGGCACCAACAATTCTAAGAAAAGGTCTTCCCAAAGTAATAGGACAAGAAGGATTGCACTCAACATCCAAAACATAGAAATCAACAGAGACATAGGCATTGTTAACCATAATAACAAAATCATTAATACTCCCCATGAGTTTCTTTTTAGCATTATCATCAAGTGGGACATTCAAATAACAATCTTCCAATGGTGGAAAATCAAGCATATCATAAATCCTTCTAGGCATAATAGAAACACTACTATCTAGATCACATAAAGCTTTAAAATCAAAATAATTCACTTTCATATTAATGATGGGTTCCCAAAAATCTTCTTGTTTTATAGGAATAGAAGCTTTATGTTTCATCTTTTCTCCTTCAATTTTTATGAGAGCATCAGTAATGTGTTTTGTAAAGGCCATATTCATAGCACTAACATTAGGACTTTTAGCAAGTTTTTGTAGGAACTTAATTACTTCAGAGATATTGCAACCATCAAGATCAAAATCATAATTATCATCTAAAGTAGTAGAGCTATTATTAGCCTCAACACTAGTGGTAGTGATAGTAGAAACACTAATGTTTCTAGCAATTTCATCTTCTCTCTCCCACTTAGCATGTAGTTCAGCTAATAGTCTAACATTTTCATCAATTCTAACTTGTATGGCATTAGTAGCACCAAAGGGATTATGAATAGTTTCAGGTTTAGCAGCCATTTTATTCAAAGAAGATTGAGCTTCATCCAATGATGCTATATTTCTTTCAGTATTAGAGAGTTTTTACTCAATAGTTTTATTGAAAGCAGTTTCTTTACTAATAAAATCTTTAAGCATAACTTCAAGTTCAGAGGGTGCACCCCTATTATTGTTATAGGAACTTCCATAAGCATTACCATTGTTGGGAGGGTAAGGACTATAATTATTATTACCAAAATTATTCCTGTAGGCATCGTTGCTAAAATTATTATTTCTTATAAAGTTCACATCAACTTGCTCTTCTTGAGCAACCAAAGAGGCTAAGCGAACATGGTTTGGATCAATATGAGCTTTCCCATTAACAACCATATACATAATAACATCAATTTTATCACTCAAGGAGGAGGTTTCTTCAACATAATTTACCTTCTTACCTGTTCGAGCTCTTTCAGTGTGCCATTCAGAATAGTTAACCATCATATTATCCAGAAGCTTTGTTGCAGCACCCAAAGTAATGGTCATAAAGGTACCTCCAGCAGCTGAATCCAATAGATTTCTTGAAGAGTAGTTCAATCCTGCATAAAAGGTTTGGATAATCATCCAAGCAGTCAGTCCATGAGTGGGACAATTCTTTACCAAAGATTTCATTCTTTCCCAAGCTTGAGCAACATGTTCATTATCAGATTGTTTAAACTTCATTATTTCATTTGTCATAGATATAATCTTAGCAGGAGGATAGTATTTTCCAATGAAAGCATCTTTGCATTTAGTCCAAGAATCAATACTATTTCTAGTTAGAGATATCAACCATTATTTAGCTTTTCCTCTCAAAGAGAAAGGAAACAATTTAAGCTTAATAATATCTCCATCTATATCCCTATGTTTTTGCATCTCACAGAGTTCAACAAAGTTATTAAGGTGAGTAGCAGCATATTCAGTACCAACACCAGAAAATTGTTCTTTCATAACAAGATTGAGCAAAGCAGGTTTAATTTCAAAGAAAGTAGCTTCAGGAATAGGTGGAGCAATAGTTGTGCACATGAAATCATTGTTGTTGGTGGTGGTGAAGTCACACAACTTAGTATTTTCAAGAGTATTCATTTTTTGTGTGTGTTTTTAATAAAGGAAGCAAACTAGTACAACTATTTTTTTGTGTTTTTGATAAAAGAAACAAGCAAGCAAAGAAGAAATAAACTAAGCAAAACAAAAAACAAAGTAAAGAGTTTGGTTATGAGGGACTCCCCTTGTGAAGATGTCCATGACTCCCCGGCAACGGCACCAGAAAAGTACTTGCTGACTCGTGTATTAACGAGCTCGTTGGGGAACCCCAAGAGGAAGGTATGATGAGCACAGCAGTAAGTTTCCCTCAGTTATGAAACCAAGGTTTATCGAACCAGTAGGAGCAAGGAAACACCTCCAAGGTGTTGCTATCTGGAATTTGGTAGGGCGCACAACCGGCGCCAGCAGCAACGTGGAAACCTGCACAACACAACCACAGAACTTTGCCTCCAACTTACAGTGAGGTTGTTAATCTCATCGGTTTTGCTGAAAACAAAGGATTAAACGTATTGTGTGGAAGAAAGTAATAGTTTGTAGAAAGTAAACAGAAAACAGTAAACAGTTTTAGATTGATGGTAAAAGAAAGGACCGGGGTCCATAGTTCACTAATGGTGGCTCTCCTTATGATAGATGACATGTTGGGTGAAAAAATTACAGTGGGGCAATTGACAAACATCGAGAAAGCAATACATGCATATACTAATCATCTTGACTCCTTTGAGATTCGATTGGGAATTACAACATTATACATAGACCGTAATCCAACTGCATCTATGACTAATAATCCACCTTCAGGTTATTATCCGAACCCCCTCCAGTATTAAGTTAAAAGCAACAGATAATTGCATTACGCATTGCGTGTAAAGTAAACAATACGATTGTTCTATGAACAAAGGATAGCTATTTTCTCCCTAGTAGCAACAACACATCTAGTACCTTAGAGATTTATGTCACTTCCCCAGATTACTAGAGGCATGAACCCACTATCGAGCATAAATACTAACTCTTGGAGTTGCTAGCATCTACTTGGCCAAGATAGCTACTAACAATGGAAAGCATGCAAGATCACAAATAACAAAGAGATGATAGAATCAATAATCAATCTGAAATAGCATCTCAATATCCATCGGATCCCCGCAATCACAACATGTAGGATTACAAATAGATGATCTTGATCATGAACGGAGCTCAAAAGATCTAAACATGATAGCACAAAGGAGAAGAACCAGCCATCTAGCTACTACATGGACCCGTAGTCCAAGGATGAACTACTCATGCATCACACCGGAGGCTTGCATGGTGATGAAGAAGGCCTCCGGGGTGAATTCTCCCCTCCGGCAAGGTGTCGGGAAGAGCTTCAGATCCCTCCCGATCTAGGGATGGAGATGACTATGGCTACAGACTCTTTTGTGGAATTTTGATCGGGTACTTAGGGTTTCTGTATCGGAGGCCTCTTATAGGCGAAAGGGGAGGCCGAGGGGGTGCCCTGGGTGGCCGCACCACCCCCTGGCGCGGGCTAGGCATGGCCGCCAGGCCAAGTGGTGTGGCTGCCCCTGGCCCCTCTCCGTCTCGTATTCTGGCTCCATGTCCACCTCAGTGAAAAAATGACTTTGGCTTTTGTCCCGTCCAATTTCGATAATATTTATTTTCTGACTTGTTAATATGTTAGTCCTAGAACCAAAAACAGCAGAAAAGCTAGCACTGTAGTATCTTGTTAATATGTTAGTCCAAGAAAGTGTATAAAAAGTACTCCAAAGTATGGACAAAACATAAGAAAGTAGATAAAACCAAGCATGAAACATCTAAAATTATGGATACGTTAGCAACATATCAGTACTCTCTGAGGATGGCCTATACCCTTGCCTGATGGAGGATTTTGGGCCGCGCGGACATAAGAGGGCGGCTAGACATTGCCCATGGAGCACTAGATATTATAGCAAGTCAGTCGCCAATTGTAATACCTCGGACCCTACGCTCTAAGAAACAAGCCAGGATGAACCCAAAGTGTATAAGGTGTCCTTCCACGGAGGACCAAGGGCCACCCACATGTAGGCCCCGTCTAAGCGGAGCATGGAACGGTACCGGCCAACCACCCTATCCACTTTGCAAGATCATCGTATCAAGTGCGAACAACATAGTCGACAGGTATGCTGACAAAACATACACAAGTGTGTATGTCCGCGATGTACAACAGTACATTAGAGACAGACCATCTAAAATAAATAGAAATATTGAACGCCATACGGCAAGATTTAAATATCTTAAATAGAGATAATAGTTTAGGATACATCCTCAAACATCACACATCAGAGTATCAAGCGAAAGCTGAAATCAAGATTCGAGTACGGACAAGAAGCAAAATGGTATAAGATACCCTAATAATAAGCACATCCCGGCCACAGATCTCATGGATCTCCATCCCCAGAATCTCTACACCTAATGATAGTTGCCACCGTGATCGGTCTCCTTGACCCAGTAACCTTCCTATGAGTAAACTTTTCCATCTGAACCAAAATATTTATCGTGTGAGACTCTAGGGGTATTCAGCAAGTCTTAATGCATCCAAAGGGAACAACTTGGGGTGACGTAATTGCCGCAAAAGATAGTATCTAAATAGTTCTATAGAGACATGATACAACATCCTCCCAACCAGATATGGACGGACGATCATTAATTAGAAACAACAGTTATATAAGTAACATAAATAAACATCGCTCGCTCTCCTTCTCGCTTACCGAACGAGTAGGCGGAAGAACATCCCATCTATTGGCAATTTAATTAACCATTTCATAAGTATTGCACTATTTACTAGTCAAGTTTTAGTCAAATTAAACACGATACTTTAGTTATAGTTGTCTATGATAGAGAAACTGTGCTCCAAGTCGTCCATCACCGCGGACATGGATTTCAGAAAGATTTACCCTATAGGGGTGCACAAATAGCAACACATGCACGGCCAACCTAGGGAAGAACCAAATAAAAAGCAACGAGGCCTCACGACAAAGCATTCATAGGATTCATAAATGATTTCAAGGGGCCACCCCACTAAGCTAACCGCAACGAAGTTGGCCGGCTTCGAGACGGATCCAGGGTTTGTGCCAATGTCTGTAAATGACTGGGAACCCGAAAATGTGACTGGGCTTGTCGATACCGCGAAAACATTCCACATTCCAAAACATTACAGGCGCTCCATGCGCAATAGTAAATAAAGAAGTAAAGCATGGCATAAGTATATGATAGTGATAAAGCCCCAAACTAATTGTGGATCCAAGAAATAAGATGTGAATCAAGCTCAGACCACCATGCGGATAGTGCGATAGTCAAGGAACAGGTATCAAGTACGCGGGGTCCTACTGGACACGAGTGAGCGTGGAAGAACCAAATAACAGCTATTACCCACCAATGTCTCTTTCTTTAGTTATCCTATTACTACAAAGTTTATTATCCAAAGAGTCACACAAACTCTACACATGCAATTCTACGACTCACATGGCTCAAGCAACTCATAGGATTGAGGGTATAAGCTTCGGTGGGGTTTAAAAGTAAAGGCTATGCAGTACTTGGAATTCAATTTAATGCAAGCGTGACTCAATTATACAAGAATAAGATAGAGGCATAGGTGCTATATGTAATGTAAGCATGGGGGATTGCTTGCATGTCGGATCAGCAGTAGGGTAACTGGGATCAGTGTAGTATTCTTGGTTCTCCTGATAGTTCCCTTGATTGGCATCTGTCCAGAATAAAAGCCAAACACACAAGGGGCCATAATAAATAAAGTGCGCAATCATACGAATATATACAACAAGCAAACAAGATATGCCAAGGTGTTCCAAGAGCTTGACCGGTTCGAGTGTCTCTTGCATGTACTCACGGGGGCTCTCTTCTCGTTCAGCGCCTTATGTTGCTGGCCTCTTCGAGGATTCTTGCGTACTCGTCCATGTCTGGAGCATTGATAGGCCTGTGAGAAGATAGGTGTCTTGGTCACACTACCCAACACGATCAATTTAGCTTTATATTCTATTGTTAGACATAAAGGGGATACACTTTTTACGGTAATGTCCGAATCCTCCGAATATGTCTTTTAAAAGAGATATCATCGGTCGTAGATTGGTATCTGTGGAAGAATTTTTCAAAAATACTAGATCAATTCAATTTCTGCCTCGATTTAATTTAGATCTCTGTCCCGGATTGGAACCGTCGGGGGGTTTTTGGTCCCGGTTCGTGGCATGAACCGGGACCAAAATGCTCCGCAGAGCGCCACATGTGCGTCGCGGGGGCATTGGTCCCGGTTCGTGCCACGAACCAGGACCAATGCTTACAGATGAACTGGACAATGCCCAAGCGGCATGAACCGGGACCGGTGCCTGGCATTGGTCCCGATTGCGGAGCCGAACCGGGACCAATGGCAACTGGGTGCTGGACCACTGAGGGTTAAAAGGAGCTTGAGATTTAGAAAAAAGTCTTCTAGAGGAGCACGAGTTCTGGAACATAGGGCCCGATAAGACGAATTAACGGAGAAAGTCGCTGACACGGACAGACGCCAAAAACACTATAAGAAGGACTGCAAGAGGATCCCTCTCCTGACCTCGAAAACCGCAGCCTCTGACATGCCAAAGGTTCTACGAAACGGGATGTTACTCCTCCATCTCGGATGCTTTGTTTGCTCGGTCACGACTCGTGGCTTGTCCCAACGATGGCGTTTTCCTTGATGGAGAGGAGGGGTTGCTTTGGTTGTCTCCGGAATACATGTGGCGTCACCCAATACCAGCAGGTGATCCTCGGGTTTAGCATGTTGCTATTCCTAAATCCACACATTCGTCGAGTTTGAATCATTGTCTGTGACGCTTCTTCCTTCCGACAGTCAGGAACTGACACGCCTTCGCTGGACCCGTACGTGAAGTGCTTGCAGAGGTAATATCACACTGTACTACGGTCTGCTTGATACGTTAAAGTGTTATTATGACACATATTAAATACTACACAATTATTGTACAGTACCTATTCAGTGTTCAGAGGGCAATAAAGTCGTCCCAGCCTTTTACTGATTTCAGATCACCTACGAGGGACCTGCATGTCACCTCACCAGTCGTATGCATCATGTAGCAATAATTTGCCTCATTACTTGTACCGTTGTGGCCGATCCTACACTGCGTACAACACCGTCATAATTGGAGTCTTTCTCCTGCTATGTTGATTGGAGTGGGTCCTAGGATGCTCTTATCGAGGAATGCAAGCCAGTCCAACTACTGTGCTATCGGTCCAAGACCTACGGAGGAATGAAGTTGAGAGCGTCCGTACGGGCTGCGATCCCAACGCGGCGGGGGGGGGGGGGGGGGGGGGCTATAGAAACTCACCTCAAACGCTCGACCATTGGCATGAGTACTATCTTCCTGCCAGAACTTATTAGGCTAGTCATATCACACATTGATATCATCCATATGATAAATTACCCCTATACTATCTCCGTTCGGGATTGTAGGTCCGGAGAGCTTTTTTATATTGTTTGAGATTATAAGTGCCATCTCATTTATTAGTGTCTCTCGTCTAATGCATGTTCTTCTTTTTCTCTCACTTCTCTCATGCATGTAAGACTATTGGTAAATGCATAGATTAATGAGAGAGAGTTATGAAGTGTATTGGTATTAGCAACTTGGTCCTTAGGACTAATAATCCCAAACAAAGTTAGTAGTGATTAGTATCATACTACAAGTATCGTAATAACACCTCTCTCTTCATTAGTTATGGTGGCACATCAGATTTTTGTCAAAGCAGCATTCATGATACTTATGCAAGCCTTTGGCCTTTCACAACAGAGGTCTCTTAGCCCATCACTTTAGTTAAACTGTTGAGTAAAAAAGAGTTAGAAGATTGTTATATCTTAGGTCTTTCATAATGGGGTCTCTTAGCGCGGCATCCTATGTAAAATGCTGATATCAATTAGAAAAGAAATTGATGATTGCTAGTATATCTTCAATAAGATACGCCCAATGCAGGTGATGGTAGGCAATGAAAGTTGATAGCCCAATCAGAAGCATGCATGACAGTAAAAGTATTAAATTAAGATACAACCTATAACACTAGTCACAATGGGAAGTATCATATAGTAGTATCATGTATATGATGCTAGTATATGATACCATCTCTACAATACATAGTGTCATGTAGTAGTACCATAGTCTTAGTGTACTTATTGTTTTGTAGAATCTCAATGTAAAATTGTGTAGAAATTTTATTTAGGATTAGTCCTTCTAGTTTTATGTGCTATGATACCGTATCTAACTATGATACCAACACAATCTGTTTCATCATTAGTTGCAGTGACACATAAGCATTTTGCATGTATGTAGTGCATGATACTACCTATGATACACTATTGGGGATAGTCTATGACTAGTCATAGTGAATATACTACTCCCTCGTCCCGGTTTAAATGACACATATTGAAAACCATGCAATCCCAAAACCCCGCCTCCTAGGCACATAAGCATTTAATTTCATAGGAAGAGTCAATCAGAGAATTAGTAAGACCCAAATTAGCCCCAATCAAATGATGCCTAGGGCCCAGAGATTTAGTAAGACCCAAATTAGACCAAACTGTGCCCTTTAAACCGGGATGGAGGGAGTACAACGAATAAAGCATCCTTATTTTGCGTGTTTTGTCTTTGATTCAATATTTGTAAACATTATTGGTACAAAATGATTATCATTAGAAAGTGATTTTTAATACAAATGCAAGGATACTATATAATCCAGATTTAGTTTCTTAAATTTTTTGGTCAAATTTGAACTTGCAATGTGTGTGTGCCTTATTCATTGAGATGGAGCTAGTAGCATATTCCCTCTATTAGAGATTGTTAGTCCTACTCCCTCTGTCCCTATTTAGAGGACACAAATAGCAAATCTGTGGTCCTAGGCTTTCTCTGATTGGTGCTAATTTGGCTCTCACAAATCCTCTAATTGGCTCTTTCTCTGTAATTAAATACTTAATTATGTCCCTAAGAGGTATGGGTATTTTGGAGTTGCATGATTTGCAATATGTGTCCTTTAAACTGGAACAGAGGGAGTATGAGTTACTTTGCTAGGATTAAGAAAATTAATAGTTCCTCTTAATTACTTTATGCATCAATAGTTGCACATGCATGAGAGAAGAAAGAGAGAGAAAAAGACATGCATCGGAAGAGAGACCTTATAATTCGTAACATTTTGAAAAAGCTCTCGGGCGTCCCGGCAGCAGCTGAGATCTACTACAACGCATGCCTTTAACCGGAGACTCTTATTACTCTAACAGACTATCCGCTTCTTGTGCCGCACAAGTCCAAAACTGGTCGAACATTCGACCGAAAGCTTTTGCATCGACGCTTGCATATAAGGGCTCACCAACCGGGATTGTTAACCACAAGTGCCGATCGACGTCCCTAAACAAGCGTCTGCAGCGCCAAACGGAGGGAGAAGGTAATACTACATACAGTGTCAAACTATTGTAGGCAATGGGAATTATAAGACACAGATCCAACTACGGACGGAGGGAGTCTTTTGATGATGAGACCGATCCAATCACGGAGGCCAGGATAAAAGACAATAAACCGTCATAATTGGGTTCACCCTTGCACGGAACACAGACCGACCAGTCCTACAAGCGGCAGCGATTTTCTTCCCTACCCATTGATGAGACGCAGCCGTTGGGTCGTCAATTCATTGCCTCACCTAACAAGGCCAATGCGGATCCCCATTTGATACTGTACTAGTGTATAGGGCAGCAATACGTACCGCGCACGGTATAAGAACTGTTCAAGCTTGTGGACGATACATAACTAACCAAGTAGTACTACGTGTCATGGACCCGCAGTGAAAGCCCAGACAGTAGTAGTCAGAGGCCTAGCTACTTGCCTAGTTCAGAGGCAGTGGCGAACCCACGTACAAGCTTAATACTAGTGCTGTGTCTGGCTTTAATTACTTTGTCTGACCCCACGGAGTGTATTGCTCTCACGCAGTGAAAATGGGGAACGCATGCCTGGTTCGCTACACACTATAGTAGGAGTAGTACTCCTACATAACACTGACGCCTCCCCATATTTTAGGCTCGGCTCCTATGTGGTGGGTGTGAGCCAAACAAACGACCGACAGCAAAACAATTAGCTAGTAAGGGCAAATATTGGGGAGTAACGGCACGAGTGCCAGAGGCGGATCTATGGAGGAGGGGCGAGGGACTATTATAGTTAGTGTTGGTTTTAGGCTTAATACTGTGGTGATTAGCAAATATTTAGCATACAACGTGCTGAACTTGGATAGGCTAGTCCCAAAACAATTAGCTAGTAAGGTCTACGCGATACATACAAGCAGCTGACTACAAGAATGGACAGCTTCGCCGACGGCCCCAGGCTACGCCGACGGCCAAAAGTCAGGGCCGTCGGCGTAGGCCCAGCCCAGGCCAGCCACGCCGCCATCACGCCGTTGTGCTGCTGGGATTCCGTGAAGAGATCTACTACCTCCGCTGCTCGCTGGAACGGGGAGAGGAAGGTCTGCTTCGACTCCGCACTTGTGACCGACTGCGAAATCGCTGCCGAAACGCGGTGCCGGAAGGATCGTCTACTCGATCTTGAGATCGGCAAGTGATTGTCTATATCAACCACGAGATCCGATCTCGCACAAGGCTTTCGGATCTACAAGGGTTAGTACAGATCTATCTCGTTGCACATGTCTAATAGATTAGATCTTGCCTTTTATCTAGATTAGATCTGGATTTGTTCGTTCTTACGGTAGAAATTTTTTGTTTTCCATGCTACGAACCCATCAGGCTGCCGTCGGCTTATTCATCCTACGCCGACGGCCCCGATATTTTGCCGTCCACATAGAATGCGGCCGTCGGCGTATAAAGTTATTCCCGTAGTGTCATGGGGTGCTAGATCCTTGCCACGGCATGACGGCGTTCTGATGGGGCAGCATGATGTAGCCGCTGTGAACCCGCCAGGCTGCGGGAGATTACCCGTTGTTCAACCAGAGACTAGACGATCAGAAGAAGCCGTCGAGGCGTATTTATTTGATTCTGTATGCTAACACTGCCGGAGGCCAAACAAGTAGAGGATCATACTAGGACTACTGGGTTCGGGTCTTTGGAATGGGTCCACGCTGATCTGTTCGTGGACCATACAAAATTTCTTCCTAAAATTCGCACTCGTTCTGTTTGGGTTTTCATTTGGGCTGAAAGAGTGACCCCAGGAGATAGCATCTTCGGACAATGCAAAGAAAGACTTGCAAATGCATATAAAGGGGAACATGCTAATATAATGGCAAATGGTGTAACAGTTTGGTGTCCTAAACAGCGAAACAAACTACTCCAGGAAATAAAAGAACCGTGGGCCTTCTTGCAGTGGCATGGCGTATCATGCATGCCGTTCAAGAATAAGGCCGTGTGTTCCGCACCGGCGGTGCCATTGCCTCGTTACTCATTCTTGCCTTTCTCGAGCTGATGATGATGACCACCGTTAGCGCCGGCACAAGAGCCGCCACCGCTCTCACCACCACCGGCGCCAGATCTTGCCGGCTGCCGCAAGTCCTGGAATGGGAAAACTAACTTGCCCGTCCTGTCCTGCATACATTGCATCCAGGCGCTGGTGCCGTACCCCTCCGAGGAAGCCACGCCACCCGACCCCTTTGGGTCCAGCGATAAACCGACCAAGCAGCTCGGTGACCGTGACTGTGGCTGCGGCTGCGCTCGGAACTCCCCTAGCACCACCTGCATAGGCACCTGGACCGGCATATGGCCACCGATGCTCCGAAGAAGCTCCATCGCAGAGAGCACTTTCTCGGCCCGGGCGCCCATTGTGGCACCGCCGGCCGGGTTGCACATGTTGCTGCCTTCCAGGCTCGGGAACGGTCTGTACTCCGCCAGGTTCATATCATGGACGAGGTTCGGGTTGGTGTAGGACACTGCCTGCCCGGCCATGGACGAGCTGTCCGAGCCGGATGCGGAGGCCAGTAACGAAGGCGGCGACAGCTTGTTCTTGCGGGAGCCGCCGCCCACAGGGACGTCGCGCAGCGAGCCACCCTGGGTCCAGTAACGGCGGCATGTCTTGCAGAAGTAGCGCGGCTGATGGAGGCTGTAGTTGTTGTAGTAGCAGAACTTGGTGTTGATAGAGGTACAGCGCGGGCAGATGATTGCTTCTTCTATTTGCAGCCGCGCCGGCTCCTCCGTGCTACCGACTGCCATGGCTGGCGTGCGACCCGGCAAGGCGTCCCCAGGTGCCATTGCCGACGCCGGGTGCTGCAACGGCTGATTTGGGTTTGACCCTTGCACCTGCAGGTTGGCTCCTGTTCTTCCCATCAGCATCTCCGGCACGGGCTTCATCTTTCCTAGCCCCTGAAGATAGTCCTGGCAGCAAGTACAAGCCTTGAGCAGTCAGCGGAACGCAGATGATGGTCAACGGACCAACCAAAATGATGCAAATGGAGGTTAGGGGCATGCAAACAATGGTAAAAGCAGGATGAAATGAAAAGGCGAGGAGAGGAAGAATAAAAGGAAGATGGAGGAGAAACGCACCGCACCTCCACACAAAACAAAATTTTGTTTGTGCTCTTGTGTGTAGGGTTGTAGTACTCCTGCTGCCACACATCACCACGATGACATGTCTGCTCTTCTGATACAAGGGCAACCAGTGACAGATCCGATCCATACCTGCACAAGAGAATCACCAGAGAGAGAAACACAACACACGCACGCGGCACCACGAGACACGAGATTCGATTGCTATTGGCTCATGTCGAGCCAGGATATGTTATTTCTTTGTATATTTTCGGACTAGCGTTCACACGGGGTTTTTCACAAGTATATATAGGACTAGGCTGGAGTCCCTGCATGACACGACATGCCGTCATGTTTAAACCCAACATTTACCCCCGTAAACATGACATGCTTATTTCACAGCTTGAACGCCTATCTTCTGGCGCATTTCCAAGAACTTCACTTGCCCCAAAGACTTGGTTAGTATATCTGCAAGCTGATCATCTGTGGACACATAGTTGACATCAATTCTCTTCTCTTCAACACACTCTCATATGTAGTGATACTTCGTATCAATGTGCTTGCTTCTATCATGATGCACTGGATTATTACATAGAGAGATAGCAGATTTATTGTCAATCTTTAGTACCACCTCTTCTGGTTCTTGGTTAGTCAGATCACCAAGTAACCTTGCCAACCACACGCCTTGGCTAGCTGCAGTAGCTGCTGCAATATACTCCGCTTCATGGGATGATTGAGCCACAATTCTTTGCTTTTGTGACAACCAGCTCACAACATTTCTACCATGAAAATATATGACTTCCGAAGTACTTTTACGGTCATCTACATCTCCTGCCATGTTACGGTCATCTACATCTCTTTCAAGAATTTTCTTTGCATAAGACTCTTCACACAACGTAACAACGCCTGCTTTTTGTTGCACTTCAATGCCAAGATAATAGCTTAGTAGACCCAAATCACTCATCTTAAACAATTCTTTCATCTGTGGCTTGAATTTTGCAATTTCTCCTTCATCAGCACTTGTGATCAACAAATCATCTACACAGACACCAACTAGCAGACAACTTGTTCCTTTACCTCGCTTATACATTGCATGCTCAAGAGGGCTCTTTTCAAAACCAAGAGACTTTAATGTTCGCTCAAGCTTCATGTTCCAAGCACGGGGTGCCTTCTTTAGGCCATACAATGCTTTCCTCAACCACAACACTTTGTGTTCAGCTCCTTTTTTGATGTACCCTGACAGCTGCTTCACATACACCTCTTCTTCTAGTTCACCATTGAGAAACGCCGTCTTCACATCCATATGATGCAATTTCCATTCCTCCTGAACTGAGAATGCAATTAACAACCTCACTGATTCCATACGTGCAACTGGAGCAAACACTTCCTCGAAGTCAATTCCTTGCTCTTGTACATATCCCTTTGCTACAAATCTTGCTTTGTACTTGATCACTTTTCCTTCAGCATATTTCTTTAGTTTATAAACCCATTTGAGTCCAATCGCCTTATGTCCATTGGGAAGATCAACGAGAGTCCATGTCTCATTATCATGTATGGATCCCAATTCTTCATCCATCGCACGACGCCAATCTTCCACCGAATTGGCTTCTTCAAATTTGGTTGGTTCTTCATCTTCAGTTAGAAGACACCGACCTCTTCCTTGTCCTTTAACAAGATTTATCGTGCGAAGTGCATCTTCTGGATATAAATCCAACACGGGCCGTAATTTTATAGGTGTAGGAGGCCCGGTTCTTGATAGAGAGGAAGCCTCCATCGTCGACGTAGCCGGTACATGCTCTCCATCTGACGCAGATGTCCCCAGTTCTACCGCCGATACAACAGCTTGGTGTTGTTTTTCCGCCGCTACGGTAGAGCCTGCCACGGCAGCATTTGGAGCCACTTTTCCTGCCGCGACAGGGGTATCGCCCCCCTCTTCTGCCGTGACTGTAGTACTGTCGCTGCCACGCGCTGTTTGACTCCCTGGATCACCACGATCAGTTGCTCGCTCCGCCTGTTCAACATAGCTATACACAACATGGAATATTTTATTAGAGTTAGATTCATTCAGATCTGCTGCATCCCAATTCCATGACATGTCCTCCTCAAAGACTACATCACGCACTACACACACCTTCTTGGTAGAGGGATTGTAAGCACGGTATGCCTTTGAGCCGGGCTCGTATCCAATCATAATCATTGGTGTGCTGCAATCCGCTAACTTGCCAACATGTCCTCCAACTGTCTTCACATGTGTTATGCATCCAAACGTGCGGAGATGATCAACACTAGGCTTGCGCCCGCACCATGCCTCATACGGTGTCACCCCTTCAACACTTTTTGTAGGTGCTCTATTGAGAAGATAAACTGCCATCATCATAGCTTCTCCCCAAAATCTTCCAGGAACCCCTTTGCTCTTCATCATACGTCTTTCCATGGAAACTACAGTTTGGTTTCTGCGCTCCACTACTCCATTTTGCCGTGGGGGGTATGGAGCAGTCAGGAACCGTTTGATGCCATGTGCCTCGCAGTATGAGTTGAACTTGTTTGACGTGAATTCACCTCCCTGATCCGTCCGGAACGCCTTAAGCTTTGCTTCTCCCCCGACCTCCGCTGCAACTTCAATTCTCTTGAACGCATCAAGAGCTTGATCCTTGGTTTTTATCAACACAATCCACATGTACCTACTGAAGTCATCAACAACTAGTAGAAAGTACTTGTTTCCTGCCGGAGTCGCGGGTGTGACAGGTCCACATATATCACCATGCACGAGTTCTAACACTTTGTTTGCTCTAAACATGGCTTCTCGAGGGAAGGGTGCTCTTCTTTGCTTTCCAGTAAGACATCCATCACACACCTGCTATGCATGATCTACACAAGGTAGTCCTCTCACCATGTTCTTCAGCCCAAGTTGGCATAGTGCTTGAAAATTTAGATGCCCAAAGCGAGCATGCCACTTCCATCCCAATGCTTGCATATTGGCCATGAGACAAACTGGGTCAGCACGTGCTATATCAAGGATATACATCCTATTTCTTGCCCTTTTTACTTTCAACAGCAAGTTCCTCTGCCGATCATACCCCCATAGATATCCATTTTCAAGCACAATCTTGCACCCTCGTTCTTCAAGCTGACCTAGACTTATGATGTTGCTCTTGAGCTTGGGTATATAGTACACATTGGTTAACACCTTATGATGACCACTATTTGAAACAAACAGAACTATACCTCGTCCATGAATTTCAACAGTCGTACCATCACCGAAACGTACTGTTCCTCCTACCATGGGATATAGTTCAACAAACTGAGACTTTTCCCCGGTCATGTGATTACTGGTGCCAGTATCCAGGTACCAAATACTGCTGCCGGTCTGCCCTCTTTTTTTGTCATGAAGATATACTTTTTCTTCGACAAGGGTGACCGTTTCTACAACTTGCGCCCTTGAAGGTTTCACTACCTCTTCCTGCAGTTCGCACACTTCCAGCATCATCAGGCCATCACCATCATCACCCTTTTCAGCAATTAAAGCTTTCTCTTGCAGGGGCTTTCGGCAATCAGATTTGAAGTGGCCATAAATACCACAATTGTGACACTTTACTTTCTTGATGTCAAATTTTCTCTTTTGCTGAGCTGCGCCCTCCTCTTGCTCTCCATTGCCTTTCTTGGGTGCTTTCGGTTTCCACTGCTTTTTGGCATTTTTGCCTGAATTGTTACTCGAGCTGCCCTGTTGTTTTTCGACCAGGCCTCCCATTGCTGCTTTGTGAGCATCAGATGTTCACCCTCCTCTGAATCATTGACACTCATGCGAACCCTTGTGCCGTGAGCTTTGAATCGGCCGACTAGATCTTCTATTGTCAGAGTCTTCAGATCCAAACATTGCTCAATCGAAGTGACGATCTGTATATAACGTGCTGGAGCTACACGCAAGAACTGCCTCACTATCAACACGTCTTCTAGCTTCTCCCCATACGCATGGATCGATTTCACCATGGCAACAACCCGGGTTGAAAACTGATTTATGCTTTCATCAGATCCCACGCTCAGATTTTCATAGCTCTTCATCAGAGATTGGAGATTCGCCTCTTTTACTCGATCATGGCCCTCATGCAGTACCTTGATCGCCGCCCATGCCTCCTTCGCCGTTTTCTTTCTGACTAGATGTTGTATGACATCCCGAGGTACCACAGAATACAGCGCAGTTAGGGCTTGGCGATCCTTCACGTAATTCGGCCCACCCTTGACATACTCATCACCGCCGGGATCTACTGCTTCCCAGTTCTCCTGCGCCTCCGTGGCAACCTCCATGTTTATCGCCCAGAGGGCGTAGTCCGCGCGATCTAGGTAGGGGTATAGCACCGCCCCCACCGTCGCCCATTCTTTCGGCGCTGCAGCCGCCGCGCTGCTCTCCCCTTCCTTGCGCACCACCAACGCCATGACCTCTCGAGTTCTTTCCGAGGATCACGAACGTAGTACCGCAGGCTCTGATACCAACTGACAGATCCGATCGATACCTGCACAAGAGAATCACGAGAGAGAGAAACACAACACACGCACGCGGCACGAGACACGAGATTGGATTGCTACTGGCTCATGTCAAGCCAGGATATGTTATTTCTTTGTATATTTTCGGACTAGGGTTTACAGGGGGGTTTTCACAAGTATATATAGGACTAGGGTGGATTCCCTGCATGACATGACATGCCGTCGTGTTTAAACCCAACAACCAGCACTAATACAAAGAATGACACTATGAACACGGGTCAAAATCCCTTTCGGTAATGAAA
Organism: Avena sativa; assembly: GCA_916181665.1. Lineage (NCBI taxonomy): Eukaryota > Viridiplantae > Streptophyta > Magnoliopsida > Poales > Poaceae > Avena > Avena sativa. The sequence goes on from OV702287.1 coordinate 581,567,862, forward strand.
AGAGCCTTCGTTGCTAGAGACCTGCCACTGATGTGAAGACCTGTATAGCAACTGACGGGGGCGGGTTGCTGGCTGGAATCTATAAGTTGGATCCCATGAAAATTTCACACCTTACAAGCAAAATAGTACTCCCTCCGATCCCTAAACCAATCCAGACAGAAGAGTTATGGTGACAAGAGAAGGAGAGACCGGACTTTCAATGTCGGAGATTTTGTATATCTCAAGGTTTCACCATTGAAGGGAACCCAACGTTTTAGTCTGAAAGGAAAGTTAGCCCCCAGATATATCGGACCTTTCAAGATTCTAAATCATCGAGGAGAAGTATCTTATCAACTGGAACTGCCAGAGGAGATGTCAGCCATCCACAATGTGTTCCATATCTCGTTACTTCGCAAATGCTTAGAAGTGCCGGAGAATACCGAAGTTTTCAAGAACATCGATCACCGAGCTGTTGATATCAACAAGGACCTGAAGTATCATGAAGTGCCCATCCGTATCTTGGAGGAAGCCTACAGAACCACCAGGACTAGGAGTATCAAATTTCTCATGATTCAATAGAGCAACCATACCGAAGAAGAAGCCACTTGGGAGTGAGAAGATTACATTAGGACTGAGTTCCTAGATCTCTTAGTTCCTAGTTTTCTTTCTTAAATCTCGAGACGAGATTTTGTTTAAGGGGGGAAGGTTTGTAACATCCCAAAACTTTAATCAAAGATTAATCAAGATCAAATCTACCCAATTTAGGGTTAACAAAACCTTTTTCTATTAAAAATCTTTAAGCATTCATATGTGTGTGCATTTAAAATAGGAGTTGTTTGAAATGCCATGATTGAGTGATCTATGGTTGTAAAATGACTCTAAGGTAAATTACACATCATCTAGATCATCCCCAAGCAAATCCCAAAGAAAAAGAAATAAAAAAGAATTAAATAATGAAATGGTCACTTTTGCCATTTTAATCACCTAGCCCACTTTGGCTATTCCTAGCACTCAATTGCAAACAAAAACAAATGTGGATCTTTGCACCCCTTTCTAGTAAAAGTAGTGATGTGCCAAGGCCCACTTTGTGATCTCCCGAAAACATTCAAACTCTAATTTTAAATGACATTTGAAAATTGAATCTAGTTCATATGTCTAGATCACAATGTTTCAAAAACCATCCAAATGAACTCCATTTAAAAATCCCAAGCAACCACGGATGCTTAAGCATGTGACCAACCACTCCACCAAAAATCTCTAGAAAATTCAAATGTTTTCTTCATGCGGCCATTTTGTCGAACAGTTGGCAGGCAGAAAAATACTGGCCTATCTAATACTGTTGCTAATTGCTTTCTTGTCCCCCATTCAACCCACTCTGCTCTTCCCTATTTCCCCTCGTACCAACCAAGTCATCAAGGAGCTACCCCTAAGCCTGGATCAGCACTGGCGCGCCGCCCCAATTTGGTCGTCGTCGGCCAAGCATGGACAACACGCCAGAGACACCGCCGCGCAAAACCAGCTTGCCCATTAGCTCCACCAAACCCTACCGCGACTCCCTGTCCACCCCACGATCCCTGCCAGCCCCTGGACCACGCCAGAGAAGCGCCGCACTATCCTCTCTGCGTGCAGTCAAAGCACGCCAGAGCGCCCTCGCCGCCAGCACGCCACAAACCGCGCCTCGACACCAGACCGCGCACGCCGCTCCGCCCTGACCCCCTCACCCCGCCAGACACGGTCGTGCACCGCCATGTGACCCACAGTCGCCAGGAACCCCGTCGAGCACCGCCTCTATCCCTCAGAGCGCGAGAAGCTCCCGACTAATGGACACGGCCCCTAGCGTCGCCTTTAAGCTCTAGATGATCGCCAGGGAACCACCCACCGTCCGCCTACCTCGCCCACGCCGGTAGCCCCCCTGTGACGTCATCACCGACGAGCTCCGCCCACACCCTTCGGTCCCCTCGTCGAGCGTATATAAGGAGGCCACCCCCAGCCTCAATCGCCACACCATCCCACTCCCCTCTCCCCACTGATTATTTCCCCTCTCTCGCTAGAGCCGCTTGAGCAGCCCATCGCCGGAATTGCGCCGGAGTTAGCCGCAGCAGAGGAGGAGATGTCCCCGTCGATTTCGTCCACCCCCGGAGCTGCCGCGACCTCGCCTGAGTCCGCCATCGTCATCTCGTTCGATCGCCCCATCGGCGCCCTCGCTGGAGCCCTGGTATGCCCCCACTGCACCCCCACTGAGCTGCTAGGGTTCCACCTCGCCGGCGACAGGTCCGTCGTCGACGATAAGCCCTAGCCGTTAGATCTAGTTCTAATCGTGTGGTCCTTATCGCCCCGTATCGCTTCGCGTTTAATGAGTCACTGACAGGCGGGACCCCCTGTCAGCATCCCTCAGCGCCGCGGAGTGTACACGGGCCGGCCCATTTAGTTTCCCGCGCTGACCCAGTAATTCAAATATAGGTTTTTCTATTTTAATTAAAACTTAGTTATGTCCACTAGTTTAAAAATCAATTCAGAGAGTTTTACATATCCAAATTGCGTCATTTAAATTTTGTTGGAAAGATAATGAAAATCTCTATCCAAGCCCATTGGATTTCAATCTTTTAGCGTTATAGATATCTCCTAGCAAAAATAACAAGACAAAAGCTATTTCACATTCAAACATTTTTCTAAAATCAACCATAATAGCTTTTGAGTTGATTCCAACTCTGTAAAATCACATTTAATCATACCTATCTGAATATGTAATAATATTAAGATTTTCATGCAGTGACTTTGGACTAGTACCAAAATAATGCTATATAGGCATTTCTAGTCACTTTAAATCATTAATTATTAAACTTGTACTTATTAAAATATGATCCACCCTTTAAATCACATTCCCTTATGTTAGAATATGTGGTGATGACATGTGTCCACATGATCCCATATTTTAATTGGAGAATATTAAATCTTAGTTAATTTCAATGAGTAGAAATTACTTTTCTCAAATAAAAAGAATGAAGCTAGTTCATTAAACCTTGTGATGTTTGTGATGATACTAGATCATAAAATGTGTGTGCCTTAGTGTGTTAAGTAGACTAGTTAAGTATTATTTGGTGATTTTGTATTCCGTATGTATTTATAGACGATAGTACCGACCAAGTCTACGAGGAGGAGGAGTTCTACCAAGAGGAGGAGGAAGAGAATTTCAACCACTGCCCCAACCAAGTCAAGCTAACACTTGCAAGTGTCTTAACTATGCAAGCTAGAATTATACAAGTTAACAATGCAAGCTAATCCTTGCAAGCTAGATAACCTAAGCAAGATGCATTAGGCATGTTTTGGTTATACCCTTTGACTTATACCTACTCCAAGTTTTATTTACAATCTTTACCTTCTTTACTTTACCAAAGTCCTATACTTGTGTAACGGTAGCATAAAGAGTATAAAACTTGACCTATCTAGTTAGACTTAGATGTCATTCTATGGCATGAGATTGAATTTAGCATCCCACCTTAGTGAACAATCTTAACTTAGTAGTGGAACTAAACCAAAACTTGATTCACATTAGATGAGAATACTTGGTGAAAATGACTTGTGAAAACCTTGGAATGATGAGTCATTCTATTGAGATGTTTTGACATGTGTTGAGAAACACAAATGGTTTATGAAGATGAAAATGTTGAGGCATGAGCCTTAGCCCTTTTACAAACCTGATGGTTGGGTTCGGATGCGATACCATTCCAATTTTACCGTACAACCACAATACCTGAATTGGGTAAGGCCTAGCCAGAAGTTTATATGCATTAGTATTAGTTCCCTCGCGGGAGAGGTGTTGGAAATATGCCCTAGAGACAAATAGTTGTAAGGACTATTATCATATTTCATATAGTTTATGATTAAGTTTTATATCATGCTATAACTGTATTGAGTGGAAACATCAATACACGTGTGATATACAAACAACCAGGAGTTCCTAGTGAAACTTTAGTCACTGGTTCATTGGTCAACAGATGATCAAGTTTCCTGATCATGTGGCATTTATGCCAGTTGGAAATGAGGTCATCTCATTCTGAGAATGAGATGATGAACCAATACCCAACCTAGACATCGTGACCCGATCATGTCACGAAGTTCAAGTTACGATGATTAGAAATTGATCCTTGTAGACTATTCCTTAGACCGTGAGGATATATCAATCATTGTCTCCCAAGAGTGCTTTGATAGCATCAAACGCCATCTGGTAATACAGTGGTTATAAAGGTGTGTTTAGGTGTTTAGAGGAAATCGTTGAGGCAATATATGTCAAGAGCGGGATTTGTCCGTCCATGTGACGGGAAGATACTCAAGGGCCCACTCGGAGAAGTTATATCCAATAGCTGCGGGCATGTGATTGGATCACAAGGATATCACTTGTCGGAAGGAGTTAAGTAGCATTGTTCACTAACGAGATTGAACACGACATGGTGATGTCATTGATCAGATCTCGGGCAATGCAAGTATCGAGTGACAAAGGGAATAAGACACGACTGTCGCGGTTCAAACGACGAAAGATCTTCGTGGAACACACAGGGGTCACATGGCCATCCAGGTTCCTCTGTCGATCATTGGTGCTGGAGTGTCCCGACCATGTCTGGATTGTTCCCGAACCATGGGGTATCACTCTTAAGGGCTTGATGATGCTTAGATAGTGTTTATAGGATCGGTAGAATCACCGAAGAAAATAAGGGAGAAAACCGGAAGGGTTTCGGTAAGTCCAGAGGATGTCCGGAGTGGAGGTGGAAGGTGTTCCGTAACCACAGAGGTTGAATAATATATGAATGAATGTTAAATATTGATTTAATAATTTATTCATAATTATTTAATAAAGAAAAAATCAATTAAAGGTCAAAAAGGCTTAATGGGCCAATTTCCGGAGGGAGAGGGCCCATTAGGGGAAAGGAGAGAGGGAGAAGGGGCAAGGGGGAGGCCGGCTGGGCCTAGGCCCCCGTGCGGGGCCCACTAGGTGGCCGGCGGCCACCTCCTCCCCCTCCTCTCATTTAGTCCCACCCCGGGACTTTGAGAGAGGTAGTACCTCCCCTTCCCCTATATATAGTGGGGTATTTGGCCTAGAAAAATACACCAATAATCAATAAAGGTCTCCCCACTTTTGGGAGGACCTCTAATTGATATTTTCTCTCTCCCCCTCTCTCTCTCGTGACCGTAGTCCCAAGTCTGGACTGCGCGAACGAGAGACATCTTCACCGCGGAGCGCCGTCGCGCTGCGGGATTCGGATCCTGGAGCTCTACTTCCGCAACTGCTACTGGATCGGGGAAGCGAGAGTCATCGTCAGGCACTGGACGTGCGTAACTCCCTGTGAGGTGTCCCACTTGCGGCACTCAAGTCGTTGGATCCAGAAGGAGCGCAAGGACTTCATCACGACCTTGAGGTCGGCTTCGGCTCATCTACATCAACCACGCTGTCCTGAGCGTTGACAATGCTTTTCGGTCTTCGAGGGTAAGTTCGCGAAAAGCCCCTCCCGTTACTGTATTACTAATAGATAGGTCCTGGCAGCTTCAGGGGTTCAGGGGCATAGGGTAAAATTTATTGTTTTCATACGCGGAACCCCTACAATGGTATCAGAGCTAGATCTATGCGTAGTAATGCTAGTACGGGAAGAACACACGAGATGTAGCGTGTGGGCATTGATCTTTTAGTTGTTACCCTCCCACGTGTACTTGTGTATACCGCAGTAATGCTTGATGAAGGGGCCCCCAACCGACTTTACGCGTTCATTCGCGAGACTTGTCCACGCTTTACATACGGCTTGTACCGTATAAAGTGGCTTAGGGGGTGTCTGTCTCTCTCACATTAGTTGGTATTCCATTTGCAATGGAGGGCCCCGAAAGGGGTGTAGTTGAGAAAACTACTTGATCAGCGTTGTGCTAAAAGTTCGTAGGTAAGAACGGTTCTTGTGCGAAAGCCCATTCAGCCACGTAAAACATGCAAAGAGAAAGTACAGGCGTCTAACTTTGTTTTGCAGGGGGGCGTTGCTTTGTGATATGGTTGTGGCAAAGGTAAAGTGATTACCTTTTGTTACGTAGTAGTAGATAGTCACGGAGGTGACGGACTACCACGCCGGAATGACACAAGTACCCTGGTGTCTACGGCGCCGGAACCTTGGCGCCGGAACCCGGTGACGGCGGATGGAGATCACGACGTGAAGGACCATATCACATAGCATTTACATTCAATGTTATTGTTTGTATACCTTATTGTGTGCTCGTATTAGATACTCGATGGTAGCCTAATTAATGATCCCTGTTAAAATTACCAATGATTGTGTTCCCCCTTAGTGTGCACCACCAAGAAAGTTCTTCGGTATGAGGCAGGCCGTGATGATCGGGTGTCAGACATATCTACGTTCACATACAGTGGGTGTAAGCCATGTTGCACAGGGAATACACTAAGGTTGAGTTGGCGAGCCTAGCATGTACAGACATGGCCTCAGAACATGGATGGTCAAAAGATTGAGCACGAGTCGCATGAATGATGTGACCGACGTTTAGCGTCCACCCTTGAACCCACATTGATGACCGTGATGATTGGGGGAGATGTGGCTGATAGGGGTCGTGTTATCACTAGGAACCCTTTTGGGGATAGGGGTTTCTGAGTGGAGTTATTATTAACTCATTTAATTATAAACTTAGTCTAAATTCCTTTTGCAATTATAAATGTAGATGGCTCACCGTGAAGCTTACTTTGAGATTAAGGATTGGGTAAAGGGTGAGAAACTTAGACTTGATGGATCCAACTTCCCTAGTTGGCTTGTGCGCCTGAATGATCTCCTTACTATGAATCATGTGGTAGACTACATACGCCGCACGATGGATTTAACTGAGCCTGACTACTATGAGACCCCACAAGAGCTGGCAGACCGCTACTATCGCCAAGAGATGTCCACCTACGTTCAGATAATAATGCGTTCCGGGATGGTGGGTCAACTACATCCGCTCATGGGTGATCTTGATCCATATTCGATGGTGGATCAGCTTAGAGCAGAGTTCATAGGCCATGTGCGCATGTGGAAGCATGAGTTGCTTGGAGAGTTCCTTTCCATACAGATGGAGGAACATACATGTCTGAAGGGTCACTTGGAGCGCATGCTTGATGCACACACAAGACTGGTTCACTTCGTGGATTACTGGATGGCTGATCCATTTGCGATAGACGTACTGCTTCGGTCGTTGCCTCCCAGCTACGAAGGACATGTCCGGACTAGCATCAGGAGTGGTGATACGGAAGCATTGGATTTCCATGAGTTCATATTACGTTTCAGGAACATAAAAGTTGAACCAATCACCGGAGAGGTCATCGATGACAAAAGTATATATTTGATATACAGTTTTATAAATGTGATAATCTTGCAAACACATTGCAGTGTTAAGTATATCTGATACTTGTTCTGTTTTGCTGAAAATAGGTCCTTCTGCATGAGAGGTGCTTGCTGGAGAGGAGGTGACGTTGCATGTTGCTGGCGAGCATGGTGATGATGGCCGACGACACTCTCCCTTGACATTTATCATTTAGTTCGTGTTTAGGATGATTATTGTAATCAAGAGATTGTGAACTTCTTTAGTGTGTCTCATATTTCGTGAGACGGCTATTCATATGAGTTTGTAACAAACAGTTGCTCTGCTTTTATGAATGATTTCTATTCGTGTTCATATCTTGTTTGATTATGTATGAATTATCCTTGTTGTTTAAAACTAATTGATAATGCATGAACATTTGTAAAACATTAAAAAAAGCCTTGTTAAAAATACCCAACTTAATGATATATTCATTAATGAATGAAACCATTGTTTAAATTCAAAGTTATGTGATAATATGTGAAAGTCATTCGATTTCTTATCACATATAAATCATGCCTAAGTTCGGCAAAATAACTTGAACACCGTGTATTACTTGAATACAAAGTGTTTAATGAATTGTTAAAAGTAAATACATCTTCGATGTATTGGGTTTTAACAAAAATGGTAATTATCATTATATAAATGTTTAAATGTGTAAATAAGTTTACCAAAGGAAACATAAATATGAAACTATTTGATTTGATGAAAATGTTTCATTAACAAAGGGTATAAATATAAAAGAGAATCTAATTGCTATGATTTGATCAATAGTAATGAAATTCAAATTTATAAGAATGTCATAAAAGAAATTGTGGAATGCAAAGCGTTCTGAAAAGTCAGAATGCAGAGCATCACAATGTGATATTAGATATCAAAGGGGTTGAATAGAAGGCACCAAATAAATCATTGTAAGTGTAGATGTAGAGACCATTAGCTTAGAAATACTTAGCACTCAATTAAAATTGGTAAACCATTAGAATTCGTGAAAGTTTTGGGGTTATTCGATATAACCAAAATAATAGCGAATAAGTTCTTGTAGAGTATTCATTGGAAACTTTGAATACAAAATCCATAGCTAAACCGAAAGAGAAGAAAATCTTGTATTGCTTGAATTTTGGTACATTCTTGAGAAAGCTCACTTTTAGTGATGTTTCTCAATTATGGAGCAAATGGAAATTAGTGAAAAACACGATGAGGATTCAAAACCCTGCATCAGAGTGTTGAGAAGCACAACGGACAATGTCCCTGAACGACTCTCTTCACACAAGGAAAGAATCAATGATATTGATCATTGTGTTTTCCCCACTAGTGTTTTCACTAAATGAAGTAGGATTCAAAATGTAACACATATCTCGTATGGAGACATTTGTGAATCATTTGTCATGATTCTTGGAATATGACATACCTACGAACTACTAAGGAAATAATGGTGAACTAAAACTATGAGAAATCCTAAAAGAAGAATTCACTTGAGATTAGAAAGCAATTCATTGCTAAATCTCACAAGCAAAAGGAGTTGCTTGAATTTTCCCGAATGACTGCATAGCCATGGTGGAAAAAGGGGATGAATGACAAAAGCACAATTTGTCAAGTATTGGATGAATTCAAATGAATTTGATTGATGTGTGTTAGATGTCTAGTCGGTTTAAAACTAGTAAAGTACTAGTATCTCATAGTAAATCTCCAAGTTTGATATTTGATCAAAGGATTTTGAAGTTATTCAAAATAGTAAGGAGATATGCAATTTGCATAAAAATTAAGTGGGAGCTATGAAAGTCTTCCTGAAACTATATGTGATTGACATATTTTTGAGTGGGAGCAATATAAGTCTCAAATTCAAATATGTAGGAACATATTTTGAGTGGGAGCTTATAGGAGCAATTCTTAAGGGTGTTAAGAATAAAGGCGCAAATACTTATAAATAATGATTTATAAGATGTAGAAGTTGATAATAGGTGTATTATGATATTATGTAGTATTTTTTAAGGGATTCTGAAAGGGGTTTCATAATAGAAGTTAATTAAGGAACCAGTCCTTAATAACTCAAATTAGGAATAGTATTAAGTTTAACATCAATGGTTGAAAGAAAGAAAAGGATGATCGTCATCCACTATGTTGAGACATAGGTGCTGTCTTAGTAAACCAAGATGATAACTTAGCATAATATGTGATCCAATTAAGGAACGTTTGAGAGTGATTAAGTTCAAATCACAGAACGTTAAGCTAAGTTTGTCCGCAGTGTCTAGTAGAGAACTGTGGATATATTTTCCAAATCCATAAAGGATAACATATCTTAAAACATAAAGGGTTATGTTATAAGGAAATATGTTGGAAACTCCTGTAGATACCAATTAAAGTCAAGTAGGAAGCGAGGTGAACAAAGACATCGAAAGTTGCACAAAGTGCACTAGTGTTTCGATGAATACATTTATAATAATAGATAAGGGTACCATTAAAGTGTTGTATAAAGTTATGGCGGGGCTAGTTCACTTTTAACGTAGAATGATGTGTCCCAGGGCACAGTGCCCATGAGAAAGCCCTCGAGGTTGATCTAACGTCACTGTAGGCTCCAGGAATCAGGCCTCGTTCTGCTGCCATGGCGACGATGCATACACACAGATGCTATCATGTGATGATAAAGTATTAATGTCAATCAAGGTGACATTAGTAAGTTGCAAAGGACTTGGGACTGTAAAGTACAGACCCAAGACTCAACCTCTTCCATGAGCAAGAATGTTTAGGGTACCGGGTATATGGTGCCAATGATTTAGAACAAATGCAGCTAGTGTATTTGTACTCTAGTGCAAGTGGGAGACTGTTGGAAATATGCCCTAGAGACAAATATTAGTAAGTACTATTGTCATATTTCATATAGTTTATGATTAAGTTTTATATCATGCTACAACTATATTGAGTGGAAACATCAATACACGTGTGATATACAAACAACCAGGGGTTCCCAGTGAAACTCTAGTCACTGGTTCATTGGTCAACAGATGACCAAGTTTCCTGATCATGTGGCATTTATGCCAGTTGGAAATGAGGTCATCTCATTCTAAGAATGAGATGATGAACCAATACCCAACCTAAACATCGTGACCCGATCATGTCACGAAGTTCAAGTTACGATGATTAGAAATGGATCCTTGTAGACTATTCCTTAGACCGCGTGGCTATCTCAATCACTGTCTCCCGAGAGTGCTTTGATAGCATCAAACGCCATCTGGTAATACGGTGGTTATAAAGGTGTGTTCAGGTGTTCAGACGAAACCGTTGAGGCAATATATGTCAAGAGCGGGATTTGTCTGTCCATGTGACGGGAAGATACTCAAGGGCCCACTCGGAGAAGTTATATCCAATAGTTGCGCAGCATCCGATTGGATCACAAGGATATCACTTGTCGGAACGAGTTAAGTAGCATTGTTCAGTAAGGAGATTGAACATGACATGGTGATGTCATTGATCAGATCTTGGGCAATGCAAGTATCGAGTGACAAAGGGAATAAGACACGACTGTCCCGGTTCAAACGACGAAAGATCTTCATGGAACGCACAGGGGTCACATGGCCATCTAGGTCCCTCTGTCGATCATTGGTGCGGGAGTGTCCCGACCATACCTGTAGTGTTCCCAAACTGTGGGGTATCACTCTTAAGGGCTTGATGATGCTTAGAGAGTGTTTATAGGATCGGTAGAATCACCGAAGAAAAGAAGGGAGAAAACAGGAAGGGTTTCGGTAAGTCCGGAGGATATCCGGAGTGGAGGTGGAAGGTGGTCCATAACCATAGAGGTTGAATAGTATGTGAATGAATGTTAAATATTGATTTAATCATTTATTCATAATTATTTAATAAATAGAAAATCTATTAAAGGTCAAAAAGGCTTAATGGGCCAATTTTCGGAGGGAGAGGGCCCATTAGGGGAAAGGAGAGAGGGACAAGGGGCAAGGGGGAGGCCGGCTGGGCCTAGCCCCCCCCCCCCCGCGCGGGGCCCACTAGGTGGCCGGCGGCCACCTCCTCCCCCCTCCTCTCCTTTAGTCCCACCCCGGGACTTTGAGGGAGGTAGTACCTCCCCTTCCCCTATATATAGTGGGGTATTTAGCCTAGAAAGATACACAATAATCAATAAAGGTCTCCCCACTTTTGGGAGGACCTCTAATTGATATTTTCTCTCTCCCCCTCACTCTCTCATGACCGTGGTCCCAAGTCTGGACTGTGCGAACAAGGGACATCTTCACCGCGGATGGGAGCTCTACTTCCGCAACTGCTGCTGGATCGGGGAAGCGGGAGTCATTGTCAGGCACCGGACGTGTGTAACTCCCCGCGATGTGTCGCACTTGAGGCACTCAAGTCATTGGAGCCATAAGGAGTGCAAGGACTTCATCACGACCTTGAGGTCAGCTTCGGCTCATCTACATCAACCACGCTCTCCTGAGCGTTGACAACGCTTTTTGGTCTTCGAGGGTAAGTTCGCGAAAAGCCCCTCCCGTTACTGTATTACTAATAGATAGGTCCCGGAAGCTTCAGGGGTTCAGGGGCATAGGGTAAAATTTATTGTTTTCATACGCGGAACCCCTACAAGAGGTTTGAGCTAAGGCTACCTCTCAATGTTGTCCACCTATGCAGTGCCCAGGATGACAGATGGTCATGGCTGGGAGGCCATGTCATAGGAGAGGTGCTTATATTATGGTGTGTAAAGGAAAGGTTATGTTTGATTATATGCATACTAAGTATGATGTTTCACGGTTATCCCTAACAGATGTATCGAACCTTGTGGTGAAAGTGTACCATATCTGCGGAGTGTCAAACTATTCGAGTAGCCGCGTCGCCGGTTATGGACAGTTGGAGTGGCCATACTGTTCCGTTGTCAGATGTTTTCAAATAACTTATGAAATGAATTGTGACATGATTTGACCACAACAGAGTTGTGACTATGACAACTAAGTTCCCACTTAGGTGTTTTCAAACTTTATTTTATCTTTCTTTGTTTCTGAACTCAGCTTAGGTTTCAAACTCAACTTTACAAATAAGCTTAGAGTTAGCATTTCCTACTAGAACTATCCTATTTGTTAGTGGTAGTTTGCGAGTAATTAAAGTGTACTCATGGCTTTTGTCCCTGGCTATTCCTATGGCCAGATGATGGCTCGGTGTTGATGTAGAGCTCATTGGGAACCCCAAGAGGAAGGTATGATGAGCACAGCAGCAAGTTTCCCTCATTTATGAATCCAAGGTTTAATCAAACCATTAGGAGCAAGGAAACACCTCAAAGGTGTTGCTAGCTGAGCCTTGGCAGGGCGCACTATAGGTGCTAGTAGCAACGTGGAGACCTGCACAACACAACCATAGAACTCTGTCCCCAACTTGCGACGAGGTTGTCAATCTCACCATGTTTTGCTGAAAACAAAGGATTAAACGTATCGAATGGAAAGAAGTAATAGTTGGCAGAAAGTAAACACAAAGCAGTAAACAGTTTGTAGATTGTATGTAAAAGAAAAGACCCGGATCCATAGTTCACTAGAGGTGGCTCTCCTTAAGATAGATAACATGCTGGGTGGACAAATTACAGCGGGGCAATTGACAAACATCGAGAAAGCATATATGCATATACTAATCATCTTGACTCCTTTGAGATTCGATTGGGCATTACAACATTATACATAGATCGCCATCCAACTGCATCTATGAATAATAATCCACCTTCAGGTTATCATCCGACTCACCTCCAGTATTAAGTTCCAAGCAATAGATTATTTCTTTACGAAGTGCGTGTAAAGTAAACAATACGATTGTTCTATGAACAAAGGATTGTTGTTTTCTCCCTAGTAGCAACAACACATCTAGTACCTAAGAGATTTCTGTCACTTCCCCAGATTACCAGAGGCATGAACCCACTATCGAGCATAAATACTAACTCTTAGAGTTGCTAGCATCTACTTGGCCAAGATAGCTACTAACAACGGAAAGCATGCAAGATCACAAATAACAAAGACATGATAGAATCAATAATCAATCTGAAATACCATCTCAATATCCATCGGATCCCCGCAAACACAACATGCAGAATTAAAAATAGATGATCTTGATCATGAACAGAGCTCACAAGATCTAAACATGAAAGCACACAGGAGGAGAACCAGCCATCTAGATACTACATGGATCCGTAGTCCAAGGATGAACTACTCACGCATCACACCGGTGGCTTGCATGGTGATGAAGAAGGCCTCCAGGGTGAACTCCCCTCTCCGGCAGGGTGCTGGGAAGAGCTTCAGATCCCTCCCGATCTAGGGATGGAGATGACGGCGGCTACAGACTGTTTCGTGGATTTTTGATAGGGTACTTAGGGTTTTCGTCCCGAGGGCATCTTATAGGCAGAAGGCGAGGCCGAGGGGGTGTTGGGGTCGGCCAGACCACCCCCTGGCACGAGCCAGGCCTGGCCGCGTGGCTAGGTGGTGTGGCCGGCCCCCAGCCCTTCTCCGTCTCGTATTCTGGCATCTGATGACTTCCGGAAAAATAGGCACTTTGGCTTTTGTCCCGTCCAATTCCGAGAATATTCATTTTCTGGCTTTCCCGGAACCAAAAACAGCAGAAAACAGACAGTTGGCACTGTGGCTCTTGTTAATAGGTTAGTCCAAGAAATCATATGAAAAGTATTCCAAAGTGTGGACAAAACACAAGAAAGTGGATAAAACCAAGCATGGAATATCAAAAATTATAGATACATTTGCAATGTATCAACATCCACAAGCTTAACTCCTGCTTGTCCTCGAGTAGGTAAATGATAAAAAGAAAGAATAATTATTGAGGTGACATGCACCATCAAAGACTTGCTCAAAGTATTTGCAAAACTTTCAAAGCTGGGATCATAGTACTTCAATCATAACATGAAAGACAAAGTTCTAGCAATAAGACAAAGAAACTATGATGCAACATGAAAAGGCACAAACAAAAGATTCATGGATAACAATGCTTTGCAAGACGTTTGTTTGTTTCACATAAAGAAAACATAGCTTGTCCCTCATAGAGTAGCAAACATAAATGCATAGGACACCTTCAAAGTTCATAAGAGTGACTAGATATAAATAGTTTAAAACAAGCAATATCAAGTTATGCATCAATCAACTTGTCTTGGGACAATGCACATAGAACTAAGAATGGCCACTATGCTCTCAAAGTAGGTGCATAAAGGTAGAAGGTGGAGACTCAATATAATGGTGGAAGAAAGGCCTTCATAAAAGGAAGTAGGGATTCAAGTCTCATAAAGAGCTTCCAAAAATTATGGTACTTATAGATTTGAGCTCTCATTGCCCCTATCATAAGCATCTTGAAGTGATTAAGGTTAAAGTGAACAAACTATGGTGTACATGGTTGATGAAGTATAAGTTAGAAATCTCATGTCCCTTGTATACGAGGGCCGCTCCTCATGCTACTCAAGTTTAGTCACCGGTAAGTTCTTGTCATCGTAAGTACATGTGTATCATAGAGAACCGCCAACGGGGTACTCCTTGCCCGATGATACGGAAGAATCCCCATATCAAAATGACAAGGCAAGCAGACAACGAGCATCTCAGCAATCTTCTTATTTACCATGGGAATATGGTGCTTTTTTATCTCTTTCCTCTTTTCATAATCTCTTTTTTTCTTTTTCTCTTTTTTTCTCAATATAGGACTCTTTTTTTATAAGAAGAATGCTTCATAGACAACTCATTATTGTTACGCTGCAGGTTTCCACCATGTCAGCATGGATTAGACCAGCGACCCAGGCGTTTCTCTAACACATATACATAACTCCATGGACTTACAAGCTCCCCTTTCATTGCACACCGACGACATCCATATACAAAAGAACATGATATAAACTAGGTACAACTACCAAGTGCAATGTTGAAAGCGTTCCCCGTGAAAGCATGGTTCTGCTAATTCCCAACAAATAAGTGGAAGCATATACAATATAGACGACACAATGGTTCAAGTTTATTAAGGGCAAGAAAAGTAAAGTGTGCCATCAAGTTCGTGAGAGCTTTAATCACTAGTTTTCTCATAACAAGTTTAATTTGGAAGGTAAACAAAAACATGAATATACTTGGAATAGCATAAGCTAGTAGGTAGATATGGTGGACTCTTTGGAATAACTTGGTTTAGGGAGTTGGATGCATGAGTGGAACTCATACTTGGTTGTGGAGGCTACCAAAAGACTGGGAGCGACAAACTAAGAGAGCAATAATGGCCATAATCATGCAGAGCGACAAAACATCATTGATCAAAGCATAAAGTGATACTAAAAGTTGAAAACTAAAGGATCATAAAGGCTATGGTGACTTGAGATAGTCATAACATGGTGTGAGCATGTGCCAAGTCAACCCAAATAAAGCATCAAAGGAGAATACCACTATACTATGCTTTAATATGCTAAAACAACGCATGATTCATCCAAGGCACATTAAGCAATCTCAATTGTTTATAACAAGTCATGCTACAACAAATAATACTAAGCATAACGCCAAAACAATATCAAGCATGGCATGACAGAGCATAGGCCACAGTCAAAAACGAGCTCTTTTACCACATAAGTATGAACTTTCCTACTCTTTTGCAAACCAAACCAAACTATTTGAAAACCTATGTATGAAAGAGGGGATCCAACCAATTTATTCAGAAAACTAAGCAAACAAAAGCAAACAAAAAACAAAACAAAAACGTAAAAGAAGACGCTCCAAGAACAACACAATTGTGCATGAAACAATAAAAATGAAACGTTTGGAAGAAACCTGGGATTTTTATTGATGAAGAAGGGGATACCTTGGGCATCCCTAAGCTTTGACGCTTTTACTTCTTGGATATTTCTTGGGGTGACACGCGTGTCATTCCCAACCTTGAGCTTTAGTCCATCTTTCATCTAATTACTCATTCCTTCCATACACCTGAAATTTTTCCTTCATACAAAACTTCACACAATCTTTATTAGCAACATTAGTGTACTCAAGATAATAGGTCTTTAGGTTCAGTTATAACACCAAGAAAACTTCCATTAGAACGCTAGATACTGTAGCACTTCCCTCAAAAAGCTCAATTCCCCAAAAGAACTCAAAAAGGAACCAACAAGAAGCAAATGCAGAAAATGGCAGAAATCTGTCAAAACAGACCAGCAGGTAAAGACGAATTTTTTCGAAGACCTTCTGTTGCTCAAATCAAAAAGTGTTGAACTAACGAAAGTTAGATAACAACCTGGGGCATAAGCACAAAAATTCACGCCTCAAAAAGTCGTTTAGAGATTTTACACGAATGTTTACGGTGAATCACAGAAATCTGTTTCGGGACAGCAACTTTCCCAATCATTACTTCTCTCTCATTAGAGGTTACTCTTGGCACAAAAAGCAAATAAAAAGCATAAGGAGCGGTTATTACTGAAGTAATAACTTCCAAGACTCATCTAAAACTTTTGGGTTATCTCCCAATAAGTACTTTTCTTTAACGCCTTTAAGTTAGGCATAAGAAGCAAGAAAAAGAATCAAGTGTTCTCAAATGAAGAAACATTAAGATCAATACCAGAAATATTTTCAACAAGGCAAGGTATATCATCCAAATAAGTTCTAGAGGATCCTCTCTTAGTGCTCTTAGGTTCACTACTTTCATCAAACGGGTTTTCAGGAACGATCCAATCAAGATTCTTTTCTATGGCTTCATGCATTGCTACTAGTTTAAAGGGTATTGGTATCTTGATTTCCTCCCCATTCGGTTCAGTTTTACTCATCTTTTCTCGTGTACCAACAACATCTACACATGAGACTAGCATATTGAAACATTCAAATACTTTCCTAGCTTCCTTGGCAACATCATAGAACTCCTTAAACAAAGTTTCTAGAATAAAATCCCTCTTTTCAGGGTCCTCAATTTCTTTAAGCTTGAGAAACATTACTTGCATTAAGGGGTTGAGGTTAACAAACCTAGCTTCTAACATGTGAATTAAAGAAGCTGCAGCAATCTCATAGTTTGGATCAAGTTCTGCAAGGGATCTATCCTCAGTATCCTCATGTTTACTAACATGATTAAAGAATTCTTCAATATTATCTTTCCCAGTTACAGAACCACTACCAATTGAAAGGTCTTTCAGGGTGAATTTAGGGATCAACATGGTGAGCAAAGGAAGAGGTGACAACTAAAGGAGACTTAATTTTGTTGTGTTTTTGAATAAGAAAGCAAACTAGTAAAACTATTTTTTTTGTGTTTTTCATAATGAAACAAGCAAACAAAGCAAAAAGAAACTAAGAAAAACAAAAATAACAAAGTAAAGAGATTGCTTATGAGGGACTCCCCTTGTGAAGATGTCCTTGACTCCCCGGCAACGGTGCCAGAAAAATGCTTGATGGCTCGGTGTTGATGTAGAGCTCGTTGGAAACCCCAAGAGGAAGGTATGATGAGCACAGCAGCAAGTTTCCCTCAGTTATGAAACCAAGGTTTAATCGAACCAGTAGGAGAAAGGAAACACCTCAAAGGAGTTGCTAGCTGAGCCTTGGCAGGGCGCACTACCGGTGCTAGTAGCAACGTGGAGACCTGCACAACACAACCAAAGAACTCTGTCCCCAACTTGCGATGAGGTTGTCAATCTCACCGTGTTTTGCTGAAAAAAAGGATTAAACATATCGAATAGAAAGAAGTAATAGTTGGCAGAAAGTAAACACAAAGCAGTAAACAATTTGTAGATTGTATGTAAAAGACAAAGGACCGGGATCCATAGTTCACTAGAGGTGGCTCTCCTTAAGATAGATAACATGCTGGGTGAACAAATTTCAGCGGGGCAATTGACAAACATTGAGAAAGCATACATGCATATACTAATCATCTTGACCCCTTTGAGATTCGATTGGTCATTACAACATTATACATAGACCGCCATCCAACTGCATCTATGACTAATAATCCACCTTCAGGTTATCATCCGAACCCCCTCCAGTATTAAGTTCCAAGCAACAGATTATTGCTTTACGAATTGCGTGTAAAGTAAACAATACGATTGTTCTATGAACAAAGGATTGTTGTTTTCTCCCTAGTAGCAACAGCACATCTAGTACCTTAGAGATTTCTGTCACTTCCCCAGATTACCAGAGGCATGAACCCACTATCGAGCATAAATACTAACTCTTGGAGTTGCTAGCATCTACTTGGCCAAGATAGCTACTAACAACGGAAAGCATGCAAGATCACAAATAACAAAGACATGATAGAATCAATAATCAATCTGAAATAGCATCTCAATTTCCATCGGATCCCCGCAAACACAACATGCAGAATTACAAATAGATGATCTTGATCATGAATGGAGCTCAGAAGATCTAGACATGAAAGCACAAAGGAGGAGAACCAGCCATCTAGCTACTACATGGATCCGTAGTCCAAGGATGAACTACTCACGCATCACACCAGAGGCTTGCATGGTGATGAAGAAGGCCTCCAAGGTGAATTCCCCTCTCCGGCAGGCTGCCGTGAAGAGCTTCAGATCCCTCCCGATCTAGGGATGGAGATGACGGCGGCTACAGACTCTTTCATGGATTTTTGATCGGGTACTCAGGGTTTTCGTCCTGAGGGTATCTTATAGGCGGAAGGAGAGGCCGAGGGGGTGCTGGGGTCGGCCAGACCACCCCCTGGCACGGGCCAGGCCTGGCCACGCGGCCAGGTGGTGTGGACGGTCCCCAGCCCCTCTCCGTCTCGTATTCTGGCATCTGATGACTACCGAAAAATAGGCACTTTGGCTTTTGTCCCATCCAATTCCGAGAATTTACATTTTCTGACTTTCCTGGAACCAAAAACAGTAGAAAACAGGCAGCTAGCACTGTGGCTCTTGTTAATTGGTTAGTCCAAGAAATCATATGAAAAATACTCCAATGTGTGGACAAAACACAAGAAAGTGGATAAACCAAGCATGGAACATCAAAAATTATAGATACATTTGCAATGTATCACCAGACTATGAGGAGGACTACCCAGAAGGAGGACAGCAAGACGGCTACAACAACTAGGATCTGAAGGGAATATGCCCGAGAGGCAATAATAAAGTGGTTATTATCTTATTCCATGTTTATAATAAATGTTTATTTTGCATGCTATAATTGTATTAATTGGAAACGTTAATACATGTGTGTTTAATAAACAAAATACAAAGTTCCTAGTAATGCCTCTCATAAACTAGCTCGTTGATTAACAAGATGATCAAGCTTTCCTGATCATGGACATTGGATGTTGTTAATAACGAGGTCACAACATTGGTGGAATGATGTGATGAACATTCATCCGAAGTATAGCATTACGATCAGAGTCATTATGTTTATATTGCTATAACATCATACGAAGTAATCTTAGTCCTTAGACCATGAGATCATGTTAATTGCTAACTCCGAAAAAGTATCTTGATAACATCAAACGTCACACCGTAACAGGGTGACTATAAAGGTGGGTTCAGTGCTACGAAGGTGTTCTATTGAGGCTCATGGATCAAGAGTGGGCTTTGTCCATCCCTATGAAGGATAGATATACTCTGGGCCCTCTCGGTGATATCACATTGAAATAGCTTGCAAGCAAGTGATGTGATCACTAGAATGTTATATCACGGGAACGAGAAAAGAGTGCATGTCGGTAACGAGATCAAACTAGGTATTTGGATGCCAATGATTGAATCTCGGACATGTAATATATCACGAGACAAAGGGATTTAGTTACAACGTTAAAGGTTCACACAATCACAAGAGTCATCGTTGAATATGTGGGAGTTAGTACGGATCTCCAGATCCCGCTGCTGATTATTGACCAGAGAGGGGTCTCGATCATGTCTACATTATTCGTGAACCATAGAGTGACACACTTAAGTGATAACGACACCATTTGGAGCAAATATGTTTCAGATAAAGATTTAAGAAAGCGCTGGAATCATTTCGATGGAAACCGAAATTGTTTCGGGTGAAATTGCTGAAATTAGTTCTGCATGTGATATTGAAATGTTGCAGGGGGTTTTATGTGAATGTTTGTTAATTAATGTAATTAACAAAATTCTGAATAAAATAAATAAAATAGTTTTATTTAGTTAGATCTTGCATTAAATTTGGTGGAAATTTAATGCATGTGTGAGTGGAATTTTGAGTGGAGGCTTTTTATGGGAGTGGGAGCTCCACCGACATGAATGTGGAAGAGGTGGGGGCACCACCATGGCTGCCACGCCATGGTCCTTGGGTGCCTCCCCTCTCCCCTATAAAAGGCCCCCCTCTCCTCCTCTCATAACACACCTCCTCGTGAAGGATCTCTCTCCCCCTCTAGTTATTCCCCATGGTCTCGGATTAGCGAGATACATGTTCCCAGTGGCTTTATCTGGAAAGGAGTTGCTACTTCCGCTGCTTTGCTGGAGCGAGGGACGGAGGTTGTCGGGGTACCGGACATGTGTGCAATCATGGATGCACTGCTGCTTTGCGGTGCTGGACTTGGTGGTGCTAGACTTGCTGGAGCTGGATCTGATGGACGTGCTGGAGCCGGACCTGCTGGACTTCATCACGATCTTGAGATCGGCAAGTGTACGACTACATCATCCACAAGTTCCAACTCGTTAACAAAGCTTTGTTGTCTTCAAGGGTAAGTTCTCTATGGATGTATATCCACCCGTTGCTTGTATCTAGTAGATAGATCTTGGCGTTTAGTTCCCATCGTAGGAATTTTTTTGTTTTCTATGCTGCGAACCCAACAGTGGTATCAAAGCCTGATCTATGTGTAGGTGCTTTGCACGGGTAGTACACATATGTTTATATGTGGGCGATGATGATCATGTTATTGCTTCTTTCATGTATTTTGGATATTGGTGGCATAGTGGGATGAAGCGGCCCGGACCAACCTTACATGTCATCGCACATGAGACCGGTTCCACGACTAACATGCAACTAGTTTTGCATAAGTGGCTGGCGGGTTTCTGTCTCTCCTACTATAGTCAATATCTGATTTACAACGAGTTGCTAATAACTTGGTTATCCTCGTTGTGGTTCCATGTTCGTAGGTAAGACCGGTTCTATCTTCGAAATCCCTAAGCCACGTAAAACTTGCAATGGATAAATTAGAGGCGTCTAGTTTAGATCGTTGTTGGGCTAGTGTCATGATATGGTAATGTTGTAAGGAGATGTATGATAGATACTCTTACAATACACCTAACGTGTAAGTTCCATAGACCTTGGCCTTACACACAAAGGAATGATAGAGATCATACCACGATGCATATGATGGTGATCAAATGCATGGACCATATCATCTCACTTAACACATTAGATGTTTGCATATTATATTGCTAGTTTGGCGCTTTTAGTAGCATTGTAAGATGATCCCCCATTTAAATATCAAGATAAAATGTGTTCTTACTTAAGTATGCACCGTTCTATGGATCGTGTTTCAAGACATCACGTGATGATCGGGTGTTCTCAACTCTACGCTTTCATGCAACGGGTGTAAGGCAGTTTTACACACGCGAATACTAAGGTTCTTACTTGGCGAGCCTAGCATGTACAGACATGGCCTCGGAACACGGACCGAAAGGTTAAGAATGAGTCATATAGTTGATGTGATGACCATATTGATGCTCGCCTTTGAAGCTACACCGAATCACGTGATGATCGGACTTGGTGTAGTGGATTTGGTTCATGTAATCACCAAAAAGGCACGAGGGATGTCATTTTTGAGTGGGAGTTCATTTCTAATTTGGATTAGTCGAACTCAATTTGTCATAAACTAAATCGAAGTGAATTTGCATAATTTGTTGTAGTCATTGGCATCTCTTCACTACCTTATGCTTAGTTTTAATTGAGATAATAGAACTATAGAATTCTGGATATTTACTTTACGAACTGGTATCGTATTGTTTTGAATGTCAATTTAAAGTTTAGAAGTCCTATTGCAAAGTTTCAGCAAACTCTATTTACTCCATGAAGTTTAATAAGTAGTATTAAATTAAGAGTAAGAATTCCAATGTTAGTATCTAAAGTATCATGGTTGCCTCCATGATTATTGATATTCAAAAGTTGTTTTAATATCAAGGTTATCTAGGAGCTGAAAGAATTGTTTCAGGAACCATCATGTGTGGAAGATATTGTGATATCTGAAACAATGTTTTTGGTTGCATTATGATAAAGTATAATTTAGCAAAATACATGTTCTCATATTGTATGAGAATTTGTGAAGGATGGAGATGCTAGGCATCCGGATCTCCCAAAAGGTGTTGGGAACTAACATTATACTCGCGGTTCTTCCTTATAGGATATAGTAGTTTGATCATGAAAGTTGTCATGATAAGGATGAATAGAAGATGTAAGTAAAATGTTTACTACACTAATAGATTACTAAAGAATGGATTTTTGAAAGAACACCAAACATTTTATGATGGTGATCCACTTCAAAGTGCAAGTCCAAAGGTATTAGTATTTGACTATATACACTTTGTACTATGTGTCATGTGAATGACACCACTATTGATGTTGATAGATTCTTTTAAAAGAAAAGGAATTGTTGAAAGAGAATCTATAAAATATTTGGCAGAAAATAAAAGGTTGGAGATTTCCAACTTAGGTATATAGAAGATATACATGTTATGGTTGTATTCCTTGCTTGTTAAACAATGTGGTTCTGAGGTATTGGATACCGGTATTGGATACCGAATTGGTTGGTGTGAAGTGTCATACAGAACAACACAATTTATGAACTACAACGGCCTAAGTAACTAGCAAAAGAATAAGTGATGATGTTCATCAAAAACAAATAAAGTGTTATTGTGTTTTTCGTTGTCATCAAACCTAGCCTTCAAGATTTGTTTTAATAATTGTTATTTTGTTCCGGTATTACGAGAACTATGGTTGTTCAAATAATTACCGTATTCCATAAAGGATGGATGGACTTTTACAAGTCTAGTTGGAGAAATCACATCCATAAACATTATTTCTAAAATGTCGTAAGACAAATGATTGGAAGATCACTTATGAAGTGACATTGCTATTTGAATTATATTGGAAAGTAAACATGAAGAAACTCCATGTTGATGGATTTTGGAGTCTTTTTGATTTTTATCAATTGACGCTTGTGAAACTTTCCTCGAGATAATTAAAACTCCGTCCATAGGCCAAAGAGGAACGGATGACTAACTTATTGGATATTATGCATGTTGATGTATATAGTCCATTATGTGTAGCCATATGCGATGGATCTTTTTGCTTCTCCAGAAATTTGAGTGAATATATCTATATATTTACTTAATAAGGAAGAAGTATGAAACATTTGAAAATTGTTCAAAGACTTTCAAGATGAAGTGAAAAATCATTGTAACAAGAAAATAAAAGAGTTTATGAGTTAAGCATAAAGGAAGATATTTGAGTTACAGGTTTAGCAAAACACCTAAGATTTCAGGAATTGTTCCATGAATTTGCACTTCCCGATAAACCACAGGAGTATGGTATGTTCGAGAGATCAAATCAAACCTTGTTTGACATGGTAAGATCAAAGGTGTCATTTATAAGACTGCCATTAGGTTTTAAGGATTAAAGCTTTAGAGACTACCGCTTTTACACTGAAAAGAGCACCATCATGATCCGTTGAAATGACACCATATGAGTTATGGTTTGGGATAAAACCCGAACTGTCCTTTCTTAAATTTTGGTATGCTATGCATAAGTAAAATGTTTATAACCAAAGTCGGATAAGCACGTCTTTGTAGGTTATCCCAAAGAATTTGTTGGGAATTCCTCCATAACACTGAGGACAAAAGAGTTTGTCGCTTAGAACGTCAAGTTTCTTGAGAAGGAATTTTTCGCGAAAAGTTAAGTGGGAGGACAATAGAACTTTGATAAGGTTGTTGAACCTTAGCTATATGTGCTAAGTAGCGCAGCGCCGGAAAGTGTCCTGGTGGTGGCCACAATGCTCATGGCTCCCGTGATTACAAAGGGTGTAATCTTGGAGATTAGAGTTCCTATTGAACCATGTGGGTCGGTAAGAATCAAATAGTAATATTTGAAACAGAAGTCGTTATTGTTTTGACAATGATGAACCGACTGCATGCAAAGAAGCGATGATGGGCCCTGACTCCATAAAATGACTAGAAGTCATAGAATCCGTGACAGTATCCATACACGAGAAATCAAGTTTCTGAACTTGGAAGACCCTTCAGAAAGGCGTGAAGCCTATCGGTCATGTTTGGATCTATAAATAAATAGACATGGATGTTTAACATCTATGAAATAGTCGACATGTCGGAAAGAAGTTTACGACCATGTTCAAGGAGTTGACTATGACAAGATTTGATCTTTCATAGCGATATTTAGTCTTGACAGATTAATGTAGCAACCACTACATGTAATTTGGTATATAGTACTTGAATAAACAAAACAAGGTTCTTCTAATAGAACGGTTACCTAGGACGTGTACATGACACGGTCCAAAAATGGTTTTGTTAATTCAAAGGGTGCTTAAAAAGGGCATGCAAACTTCAATAGTTATAGTGAGCATAGCGGAGTTGGAATCTTCACCATGATGAAAATGATAAAAGAGTTTAATTTCTTCAGAGATGATGAAGATGCTTGCATTTGCAAGAAATTAAGTGGGAGCGCTAAGACATATTTCTAATACATTATGTAGAGGACATGGTGTTGATTGGAAATGATGTATCTTGTATTGACATAAGTTAAGAATTTCATTAAAATAGGATTTCGATGAAAGACTTGGGCAAAACCAGAATATTTGGCATCAATATCTATATGGATAGATTGAGACACTAATATGGTTATGCCAGACGTACATATATGAGATATTGAAAGGGTTCCATATGGAAACAACAAGAAAGGTTCTTGCTGCATGGAAAGGATTGTATCAAGATTCAAGTGTTTCAACGGTTGGTGAGTAAAATCACATGAGATTTTGATTGATTATACTGTGATAGGTATATATCCAGATATGTCCTATGCTCTAAATGTTATGAGCACATACCAGAATGATTCATAAGATGATCATTGGACGATAGTAAAGATATTCTTATGAGCTTTGGAAGAACTAAGAATATATCATGTATAAGTGACAAATAGTTAAAGGTAGTTCATTGTAAAGTGTTACATTGATACTAGTTGTGTCACAAGATACAAATTAAATTTATCAAAATTTAGACTATGGGTGGCACAATGTAATGGAAAGGATATTCCATGATGGATTTGGATGAGTTCAAAAGTTGAAACATTGTGACGGATACTACAACAAAATGCTAAGTATATGACTGCTATAGTAGCAGCAAAGGAGGGCATTTGTGTTATGTAGTTTGTTATCAAACTAGGTGTGGTTCAAAGTGGGCTAATACTATGAAGATATATTGTATGACAATAATATCAACATATTTTAACCCGAACGAACTAAAGGTCTCACCAAAGGACCAAATTTATACAATGCCATCTCATTTGAGAATGAGTGATGCGTAGAGACACAAAGACATGCAAATACACACGGGCTTGAAACTGTCAGATCCGGAGATTATGTTAACCACTAGCAATCGTATATATGCAACACCATAACGCCATAGGTGTTCAATACGTAAAGTTCTTCAAACTAGATTATTGACTCTAGTGCAAGTGGGAGACTGAAGGGAATATGCCCGAGAGGCAATAATAAAGTGGTTATTATCTTATTCCATGTTTATGATAAATGTTTATTTTGCATGCTATAATTGTATTAATTAGAAACGTTAATACATGTGTGTTTAATAAACAAAATACAAAGTTCCTAGTAATGCCTCTCATATAAACTAGCTCGTTGATTAACAAGATGATCAATGTTTCCTGATCATGGACACTGGATGTTGTTAATAACGAGGTCACAGCATTGGTGGAATGATGTGATGAACATTCATCCGAAGTATAGAATTACGATCAGAGTCATTATCTTTATATTTCTATAACATCATACGAAGTAATCTTAGTCCTTAGACCATGAGATCATGTTAATTGCTAACACCGGAAAAGTATCTCGATAACATCAAACGTCACACCGTAACAGGGTGACTATAAAGGTGGGTTCAGTGCTACGAAGGTGTTATGTTGAGGCTCATGGATCAAGAGTGGGATTTGTCCATCCCGATGACGGATAGATATACTCTGGGCCCTCTCGGTGATATCACATTGAAATAGCTTGCAAGCAAGTGATGTGATCACTAGAATGTTATATCACGGGAACGAGAAAAGAGTGCATGTTGGTAACGAGATCAAACTAGATATTTGGATGCCAATGATCGAATCTCGGACATGTAATATATCGCGAGACAAAGGGATGTAGTTACGACGTTAAAGGTTCACACGATCACAAGAGTCATCGTTGAATATGTAGGAGTCAGTACGGATCTTCAGGTCCCGCTGCTGATTATTGATCAGAGAGGGATCTCGATCATGTCTACATTATTCGCGAACCATAGGGTGACACACTTAAGGGATAACGACACCATTTGGAGCAAATATGTTTCAGATAAAGATTTAAGAAAGCACTGGAATCATTTTGATGGAAACCGAAATTGTTTCGGGTGAAAAATGCTGAAACTAGTTCTGCATGTGATATTGAAATGTTGCAGGGGGTTTTATGTGAATGTTTGTTAATTAATGTAATTAACAAAATTCTGAATAAAATAAATAAAATAGTTTTATTTAATTAGATCTTGCATTAAATTTGGTGGAAATTTAATGCATGTGTGAGTGGAATTTTGAGTGGAGGCTTTTTATGGGAGTGGGAGCTCCACCGACATGAATGTGGAAGAGGTGGGGGCACCACCATGGCTGCCATGCCATGGTCCTTGGGTGCCCCCCTCTCCCCTATAAAAGGCCCCCCTCTCCTCCTCTCCCCCTCTAGTTATTCCCCATGGTCTCAGATTAGCGAGATACATGTTCCCAGTGGCTTTATCTGGAAAGGAGTTGCTGCTTCCGCTGCTTTGCTGGAGCGAGGGACGGAGGTTGTCGGGGTACCGGACGTGTGTGCGATCATGGATGCACCGCTTCTTTGCGGTGCTGGACTTGGTGGTGCTAGACTTGCTGGAGCTGGATCTGATGGACGTGCTGGAGCCGGACCTGCTGGACTTCATCACGACCTTGAGATCGGCAAGTGTACGACTACATCATCCACGAGTTCCAACTCGTTAACAAAGCTTTGTTGTCTTCGAGGGTAAGTTCTCTATGGATGTATATCCACCCGTTGCTTGTATCTAGTAGATAGATCTTGGCGTTTAGTTCCCATCGTAGGAAACTTTTTGTTTTCTATGCTGCGAACCCAATAGTGGTCATCTCCCATTGCCAGCATTGCCTGTGACTCTGAAGATGGACCCCACCGCTACGCTATTTATTCTGCTATTTGATTGTACTAAGACTGGATCATGAGATCCTTTATTTGTGTAAGACCTTATTATGGTTTGTAATTGATGATGTACTGTGATATCCAAGCTGTTATGTCTCACAAAAATGGTAATCCTGGTATTGCGATGTATGGCATAACAGGCACCTGGGATTAAAAATCCGAGTGTTGACAAATTGGTATCAGAGCCATCCTGACCATAGGAGACCCTAGTTAGAATGGACATCCGAACAAAAAACTTAGTTTCAAAAACCAAAGTGAATATTTATGAAAACTATTTCCTCTCTTACCCTTTGGGATTCTTTCTCTCAAAAAGTTCATGTTCCTCCAAATTCTTACATTACTACATAAAACTTTGACACACATGATCACTTCACTAACTTTCTCATCCTAAATTCTTATAGATCGAAGCCCAATACAACAAGTTATACCAGTTGGGCAACGGAGGCCAACTGATCTTCGAGAGGGATCTGGATTCACTGTCTGAGTTCTTGGAGCGTCCTCATCCGGAATTCTTTGGAGCTCAACTCCCGGGTCCACCAAGAGGAGATTTACAATGGCTAGTAACTGCTGATCTTCGAGGCAAGATAGAAGCACCAGTATCTAGGAGGATTCAGTTCTCCGTGAGAGAGAACAACTGGCTAGATGGATTAGCCAGGGCAACGCATGAAGCTCTCGCACGTCTGTGTCCCCTGAGTGTCAACCTAATCCAAGGAACCCGCTTTGTTCACTATGCAAGGCGTGATTCCATGGGAATGCCGCTAGAGATGCCAAGTCACCCAATTCTGAAGCGTCAAGTGGAGAACCTCGACTTCCTACTGTACGACAGACAAAATGAGTTGGACAATGCTAGGGAGGTCGCCAACCACAACCTCTCCCTTGCCACCCAGAAGGCCTAGACTTTCTCACTGCTCGTCAAGGATCGTCAGTCTCTTCGCCATCAACGCGCAAAGAAGGATCGCACCATCGATCATCTTTGCAAGAAGGTGGCCGACCTCGAGAAGACCCTCAAGGAGCAACAAGCTCAGCTTGCAGCAAAGGAAGAAGAAGAGGAAGGTGAAGATATCCAAGGAGATATTGACTCCTACCTCAGCAATGATGATGACTACCTAGAGGAGGATGCCGTGCACTTCTACACCGACGATGATGACTACGACTTCATCGATGATGAGTAGATGCACTAGAGCACTATCGTAGACTGAGGAGTATCAGTTCCATTGTATCGTAGCTTACAGAATGGTTCTTAAAACCATCTGTTTTCCTTTGATGTTGTGGTGTGTGTGTGTGTTTGTATCGTGTGCTTTGCTTGAATGAATGAAAAGAAGTTAGTTGCAAAACCTGAGTCAAACTCAAAGTATTAGCTTTGAAATCAAAACCATGAACCTTAGAACTTTCCCTCTTACACCTTTATCTATCTCAATCTTCAGATGACTCGTGGAAACCAAGGAGGGAGAAGCTCATCGCAAGACCCAATGCTGCAGATTTTGCAGACCGTGAAGCTAGTAGGGCAGAGCGCCAAGCTAATCTAGCAACCCTGCAGCAGATCACCCAGATGGCTCACAACAATCAGAACCATGGAAATCAGGATCATCATGGGTCCAAACTCAAAAACTTCCAAAATACAAACCCCCCTATCTTTAGCACTTCGGAGAACCCACTGGATGCTGATGATTGGTTGCAAACAATGGAGAACAACCTAGAAGTAGTAGGAGTGGATGCCAACGAGAAGGTTCTTTTTGCCACCCACTATTTGGCAGGAGATGCAAGAGCATGGTGGAACAGCACCCGCACAATGAACCATGGTCAAGTGATGACATGGGAAGCCTTCAAAATCAAGTTTAGACGCACCCACGTGCCGCAGGGTCTAGTCACCCGAATGAGGGATGAATTCAGAGAGTTGAAGCAAGGCAGAATAACTGTAGTGGAGTACCGTGACAGATTCTTGTCTCTAGCCCGGTATGCACCTGATGAGATCAACACGGAGGCCAAGAAGAAGGAGAGATTCCTGAACGGACTGCATGATCAGATGCAGACTATCCTCGTCAACATCCGTTTCGAGGATCTCGAAGAGCTAGTCGACTCTGCCATTCAGATGGAAGGGAAGATTAATCAAGTAAACGACAACCACAAACGTCGTATGATGCACCAAGTTGGATCCAAAAGTCACTAGAAGTACTGTCCCAACCCTTCTACAGGATATGCACCAAGGAGCAACCGACCCCCAATGTCTTGCCCAAGCTACCCCAACCGTAGCGGAGGAAATGTGAAGTCCGGAGGAAACAACAATCACCCCGGCAACGCCAGCAATTTCAACCGTGCACCTCCCAAGAGCAACAGCAACAACAACAACAACAACAACGAACCCAGAACTGGAAGCAACGTTGTGCCCGTGGCAGCGAAAGACAAGTCTCAGATTACTTGTTTCGAGTGTGGAGTGAAGGGTCACTATTCCAATGAGTGCCCCAAGAAGATTGCTGCCACTGCCAATGTGAATGCCCCAGCTCAACATCAGTGCCGTGTTCAACCAGGAAGAAGATTCGCCCCAGGGAACGCTCACAACCGCAATGGCCGTCTCTTCCACATGAACGCCGAAGAAGCCCAAGAAGCTCCAGATGTAGTGTTGGGTATGTTTTCTGTGAACTCAGTTTTAGCAAGAGTGTTGTTTGATTCTGGAGCATCGCACTCATTTGTCACCGAAGAATTTGCATGCACTAGTAAGATTCACCCAACCAAATTGAAGCATGTCATGATAGTTCAAATCCCTGGTTCAACTACAAAAGCTAGAAAAATTTGCAAAGTGGTGCCTATCAGAATACATGGGATAGATTTTTATGCCAATCTAATAGTACTTGGAACCAAAGGTTTGGAAGTAGTACTAGGAATGGATTGGATGTCAAAGCATAAGGGATTGATTGATTGTGCCAAGAAAGCCATCGCCATGACTAGTAGCTCTGGAGTCTCAGTACAGCATATATCTGAAACCTTGCCTCGTCAATTCAAGTGTAATATGAGTCTAGCCCTGCCCACTATTGACCAAGTCAGAGTAGTCTATGAATACCTCGACGTATTCCCAGATGAATTGCCCGGTATGCTCCCGGATAGGGATATTGAGTTCATTATTGAACTAATCCCCGGAACCGGACCCATAGCCTAGAGACCCTATAGTATGAACCCCTCAGAGTTAGTGGAATTGAAGAAGAAGTTGGATGCTATGTTGGCAATAGGCTTGATTCAACCAAGCGCATCGCCATGGAGATCGCCAGTGTTATTCATCAATAAGAAAGATGGAGGCAACTGTTTGTTCACAGATTGCAGGAAGCTAAATGACGTCACCATCAAGAACAAGTACCCTTTGCCAAATATAGAGGATCTATTTGATCAGTTGACTGGAGCAAATGTGTTCTCTAAGATCGATCTTAGGACTGGTTATCACTAACTTAAGATTCGTGCAACGGATATTCCGAAGACCGCCTTTACTACGCGTTATGGATTATACGAGTATACGGTTATGTCTTTTGGATTAACCAATGCCCCTGCTTATTTCATGAATCTCATGAGTAAGATCTTTATGAATTTTCTGGATAAGTTTGTCGTTGTGTTTATCGATGATATCCTTATCTACTCCAAGTTAGAAGAAGAGCATGAGCAACATCTGAGAATCATTCTTGAAACCCTTAGAGAGCATAGGTTGTATGCCAAGTTCAGCAAATGTGAGTTTTGGCTGAAAGAAGTAGGATTCCTAGGACATATTGTGTCTGCCGGAGGAGTCGTTGTTGATCCCGCCAAGATCAAAGATGTCGAAGAATGGGAAGCCCCAACCACTCAAACCCAAGTTCGTGCATTTCTCGGATTAGCGGGATATTACCGCAAGTTCGTCGAAGGATTTTCAAGCATCGCGAGACCCATGACCCAATTGTTGAAGAAGGACAAGAAGTTTGAATGGACCGACAAATGTGAAGCAAGTTTCCAAGAGCTGAAGTCTAGAAAAGCCAAACGACCTAGGGTTCTGTTAGGCGACTAACAGGGCGACTAGGGTTTTACTCCTCCCGCCGGTGCTTTGCCCCGACGTGGAGTTTCTCTTGGGTCCGGATAGCTCTGCTTAGCGGGGTTTTTTTCCCTGCATCCGATTCCTCTAGTCTCCTTTGAGATCGGGACCTAATTCCCTCATAGGCGATGGCGAGCCCGGGGGAGTACGTCAAACCAATCTGATAGATCTGGAAAGAAAGCATAGGCGTTGGATGATCTTCTTCATCGCTTGGGGATCAAGGATGACGAAATTGATGACTTGATCTTTGAAGAGGAAGAAGCTGCTCCGAAGGAAGGGATCAAGTGGATGGCGCTTGCTAAGGTTCATACCACGAACTACTTCAGCCCTAGTTCGTTCGAACAAAACATGAAAGTGGCCTGGAGTCCTGCGAAGGAGGTGAGATTTCAGCACTTGGAGGAAAATCTGTTCATGGTGCAATGTTTTTGCCTTGGAGATTGGATCGAAGTAGAGCAAGGTGGTCCCTGGTTATTCAGACAAAACGCGGTATGCATCAAGAAATACGATGGTTTGTCACCGACAGAGTCTGTTGACCTGAATTACTTTGATGCATGGATTCAGATACACAAGATCCCGGTGGGATATAGGAACGAGCCTTTTATCAAAAATCTAACTCAGAAAAAGATTAGAAAAGTGATAGGTATTGAATACCATGTCCAAGGCCAAGGTAATTTCGTGCGTGTCCGGGTCAAACTGGATGTCAGGAAGGTGCTTGCTAGATTTGTTACTATTTCTAGAGCTAGACAGCGTGAATTCTATCAAGTCATGTATGAAAAAATTCCGAAATTTTGCGGTGCTTGTGGTTTTCTCGGCCATAGTCATCTAGAGTGTGGTTCGGGAGAACACGATATTCAGAATCTCAAGTGGGGTGAATTCCTCAAGGCTGATTGGTCGACCTGGCATGGTCGAATTGTGGGAGGTAACAGAGGCCGTGGAAGAGAAAGACAGGATGGTCGTGGCGACGATGCTCGTGGCCGTGGAAGAGGTAATCAGGCTAGAAGGTACAATTCCAACCCTTTTAATGAGGGAGCGATCCAACCGGAAGATGATCTGGAGGACACTTTGTCTAGCCCTAATAAAAAAGTTGCAATGGAGACGGATGATCACGTTAGCAGTGATTCGGGAACTAAGAAGAGGTTGCTATTAATGCTAGGGCCGACTGTTGTTGGTCTAGATGGTGATACAGATGCAGACAACATGATGATGGCTACAGATAGAGAACCATCAGGAACTAATTCACCAGACAGTGAGGCTGAAACAGACCGGAAGAAACGCTCAAAGAAGGATGGAGCTGTCTCCCCTTCACTAGGATCGGCAGACTCCTGTGAGGAGCTCGTCTGCCTGCAATGAGGATATTAGGAATGAACTATCAGGGTCTGGGGAACGACCCGACAGTTCGAGCGTTTCGGATGTCCGAAGGCAATGTGACCCCGAGGTGATTTTTCTGTATGAAACCCACTTAGACGATTTTCCAGCTGATTGTTTGAGGAGAAGACTAAATATCTACTTCAAAATTGTAAACCCTAGTAATGGCCAGAGTGGTGGTGTTATCTTATTCTGGAAAAGAGAAGTGATGATCCAACAGCTTTTCTCCGCCCCAAATTACATCGATGTTAAAGTGGTGGAAAGTGCAAATAAAGTGTGGCGGTTAACTGGTCTCTACGGTGAACCGAGGTGGCAGGACAAGTATAAAACATGGGACAAGATGAGAGAACTTAAAGCTCAACACGATTTACCATGGGTAATAATTGGTGATTTTAATGAAATCATGTTTTCCCATGAAAAAGATGGGGGCAATCCGAGACCTGAACCATACATGAAGGCATTCCGTGATGCATTGGATGATTGTGAGCTTGAAGACCTTGGCTTCTCAGGTGACCCGTTTACTTGGAGAAGGGGAAGGATTAGACAAAGGCTCGATATAGTTGTTTCTAATATGGCATGGAATAATATGCACCCAGGCGCCCTAGTTAAACACTTAGGGTATGCGCGTTCGGATCATCGGCCCATCCTCCTTGACACAGAGCATGCGGTAATGCATGGTCAAGGGAAGCTGAACAGTCGCAAGTTTGAAGCAAAATGGGTCAAGGAAAAAGAGTTCCGTGATGTTGTTCACAAAGCTTGGGGAGACGCGAATGTAGCAGTGCACGATGGGGGGGTCCTAGCCAAACTGAGCCATCTCCATGAGCCATCTCCAAGGGGGGAACCCCAAGAGGAAGGTATGATGAGCACAGCAGCAAGTTTTCCGTCAGTTATGAAACCAAGGTTTAATCGAACCAGTAGGAGCAAGGAAACACCCCAAAGGTGTTACTAGCTGAGCTTTGGCAGGGCGCACTATCGTTGCTAGTAGCAACGTGGAGACCTGCAAAACACAACCACAGAACTTTGTCCCCAACTTGCGATGAGGTTGTCAATCTCACCGTGTTTTGCAGAAAACAAAGGATTAAACGTATCGAATGGAAAGGAGTAAAAGTTTGCAGAAAGTAAACACAAAGCAGAAACAGTTTATAGATTGTATGTAAAAGACAAAGGACCGGGATCCATAGTTCACTAGAGGTGGCTCTCCTTATAGATAACATGCTGGGTGAACAAATTACAGTGGGGCAATTGACAAACACCGAGAAAGCAATACATGCATATACTAATCATCTTGACTCCTTTGAGACTTTATTGGGCATTACAACATAATACATAGATCGCCATCCAACTGCATCTATGACTAATAATCCACCTTCAGGTTATCATCTGAACCCCCTCCATTATTAAGTTGCAAGCAACAGATTATTGCGTTACGAACTGCGTGTAAAGTAAACAATATGATTGTTCTATGAACAAAGGATTGTTGTTTTCTCCCTAGTAGCAACAGCACATCTAGTACCTTAGAGATTTCTGTCACCTCCCCAGATTACCAGAGGCATGAACCCACTATCGAGCACAAATACTAACTCTTGGAGTTGCTAGCATCTACTTGGCCAAGATAGATACTAACAACAGAAAGCATGCAAGATCAGAAATAACAAAGACATGATAGAATCAATAATCAATCTGAAATAGTATCTCAATATCCATCGGATCCCCCCAAACACAACATGTATGGATTACAAATAGATGATCTTGATCATGAACGGAGCTCACAAGATCTAAACATGAAAGCACAAAGGAGGAGAATCCAGCCATCTAGCTACTACATGGATCTGTAGTCCAAGGATGAACTACTCACGCATCACACTAGAGGCTTGCATGGTGATGAAGAAGGCCTCCAGGCAGAATTCCCCTCTCCGGCAGGGTGCCGGGAAGAGCTTCAGATCCCTCCCGATCTAGGGATGGAGATGACGGTGGCTACAGACTCTTTCGTGTATTTTTGATCGGGTACTTAGGGTTTTCGTCCCGAGGGCAACTTATAGGCGGAAGGAGACGCCTAGGGGGTGTCAGGGCTGGCCTCACCACCCCCTGGCACGGGCCAGGCTAGGCCACGCGGCCAGGTAGTGTGGTGGCCCCCTGGTCCCTCTCCGTCTCGTATTCTGTCACTTGATCCCTTCCGAAAAAGAGCACTTTGGCGTTTGTCCCGTCCAATTCCGAGAATATTCATTTTCTGACTTTCCTGGAACCAAAAACAGCAGAAAACAGGCAGCTGGCACTGTGGCTCTTGTTAATAGGTTAGTCCAAGAAATCATATGAAATGTACTCCAAAGTTGGAACAAAACACAAGAAAGTGGATAAAACCAAGCATGGAACATCAAAAATTATAGATACATTTGCAATGTATCAAGGCGCTGCATGTATGGGATGCTTCGGTACTAAAGAAGCCAAAGAAAAGGCTGCGCCAGGCGCAACGAGATTTTGAGAACACCGTAAGCGGAGTTATTTCGGATGAGAGCGAAGCAAAGGCCAAAGAGTTGGCATAGATTATTGAAATGTTGCTGGAACAAGAAGAGATCCAATGGCTACAAAGGTCTAGAGCGAACTGGCTACAATATGGAGATCGTAACACCTCCTTCTTCCACAATTTTTCTACCGCTTGTCGTAAGAAGAATTTTATCAAGAAATTAAAAAATGACGAATGGGTAGAAGGTACGGAAATGCTGAAACCTTTAGTGTTTCATTATTTCTCTAATCTTTTTACTGCTGAGGTGCAGAATACCGAACCAGGTTTTTTAGAGAAAATCCGGCCTATAGTGTCCCAGGCTATGAACGAAAAACTTATGGCACCATTCTCAGCCGAGGATGTTAAAAAGGCTGCGTTTAGCATCGGAGATTTCAAGGCTCCAGGCCCAGATGGATTTCATGCGGTTTTTTATAAGAACTTTTGGAACATCTGTGGTGATGAAATTACTCAAGAGGTATTGAATGCTATAAATTCTCGTCAAATTCCTGAGGGATGGAATGATACTACTGTGCTGCTAATTCCGAAGGTGAATGATCCGGAACTAATTACTCAGTTTTGGCCCATCAGCTTATGCAATGTAATATATAAAATCATCTCGAAGATGCTTGCCTAGCGTCTGAAGGAGATACTTCCAGAAATCATTTCACCGATGCAGAGTGCTTTCGTTCCAGGGAGGCTTATTTCTGATAATGTTCTCGTAGCCTACGAGTGCATTCATGCAATTAAGAATAAGAGATCTGGCTCTGTTGGTTCGTGTGTAGTAAAATTGGATATGCACAAGGCTTATGACCGAGTGGAGTGGGTTTTTCTTGAGAACATGATGAGGAAGCTGGGCTTCGATGACCAATGGACCTCAATGATGATGGCTTGTGTTCGGTCTGTCAGGTATCAGGTCCGTTTTAATTCCGAGGAAACAGACATGTTCACTCCCTCTAGGGGTCTTCGACAGGGGGACCCCCTCTCGCCTTATTTGTTCCTTTTGTGTGTGGAAGGATTATCAAGTCTCTTGATGTATGAAGAAGAAGTTGGTGGCATTGATGGGGTAAGGGTGTGAAGAAATGCACCGTCAGTTTCACACCTTTTATTTGCTGATGATTCCTTGATCCTCATGAAGGCGGATATGACTAATGCAACTTCCTTGCAATAAGTGCTTGACTCCTATTGTGCAAATTCTGGACAGTTGGTGAGTGTGGCTAAATCTAGTATCTTCTTTTCTCCCAATACTCATGCTATTTTGAGATCATAAATATGTGAAACCCTGCATATAGATACGGAAGCTCTGTCAGATAAATATCTGGGACTTCCTGCACTTGTCGGAGTAGATACGAGCGATTGCTTCTTACACTTTGTTGAAAGAATTATTCAGCGTATCAATGGTTGGAAAGAGAAACACTTATCCATTGGAGGAAAGGAAATTTTATTGAAGGCGGTAGCGCAAGCTATTCCTGTTTATGCTATGTCGGTTTTCTAGATTACAATAGGAGTTTGTAAAAGGATGATGGACGCTATCTCTGAATTTTGGTGGGGAGATGATGCAAATAGTAACAAAATGCACTGGTATGCATGGTGGAAGTTGTGCTACCCAAAAAATGAAGGGGGCATGGGCTTTTGAGATTTCCATTCTTTCAACCTTGCCATGTTGGCCAAACAGGTGTGGAGTTGATTGACAACTCCGAGTCACTGTGTGCTCAAGTCTTGCGGGCTAAACACTACCCCCATGGTGATATTCTTAAAGCTGGGCCCAAGGAAGGGTCATCTTTCACATGGCAAAGCATTATAGCTGGGTTGGCAACCTTTAAAAGAGGATATATTTGGCATGTGGGGGATGGAGTTAATATTAATATTTGGAATGATCCCTGGATCCCTGCTAGTCCTAACATAATGATTTTGTCACCAAGAGGACAGACCATCTTTACAAAGGTATATGAATTGATTGATCCGATAACGGGTCAATGGGATGAAGAGATACTACGTTCTATTTTTTGCCCAGTGGATGTTGGGCGAGTTCTTCAGATTCCCCTAAATAATCAGGGATTCAATGATTTTATTACATGGAATTATACTAAGAATGGTCGGTTTACGGTCCGATCGGCCTACTATATCCAATGGAAACACCAGTTCGGTCCTTCTGCTAGGCAACTTGTGTTGCCAGGAGGTTCAGTAACAAATCCAGTATGGAAAATCATATTGAAGCTTAAGGTACCGGCTAAGGTGAAGATTTTTATTTGGCGGACTTTGCACGGAATCGTACCAGTAAAATGTGTGTTGGCTAATCGGCATATTGGCACTAGCGGTGAATGACCTATCTGTCACCAAGGAGCAGAGGATATCTGTCATCTGTTGTTCACTTGCCCTACCGCAGCTGATATATGGGCTGAGCTTGGCATCAACGACATAATCGATGAGGCCATTCTGGTTGACCAAGCGGGATCAGGTATATTGGAGCATTTGTTTCGTTCCTCTAACAATTCTTTTCCGGGTATGCAGATAGTCCAGTTAAAATAAACGGTGGCCGTGACGTGTTGGTACTTATGGTGGATACGACGTCAGCATACACACAATGAAGATGTTCCCCCATTATCTAGATGTAAAGTATCCATTCTGGCGATAACAGCTAATGCAGCAAAAAATACTACAAAAACTGGATCGACCACGCAAGAAAAATGGTCAAAACCAATGCCTAGATATGTGAAAATTAATGTGGATGCATCCTTCCATGAAGAATCACACTCTGGTCCAGCAGGAGCAATCATCC
This sequence comes from Avena sativa, assembly GCA_916181665.1. Classification (NCBI taxonomy): domain Eukaryota; kingdom Viridiplantae; phylum Streptophyta; class Magnoliopsida; order Poales; family Poaceae; genus Avena; species Avena sativa. The sequence continues at coordinate 581,606,271 of OV702287.1, forward strand.
GGGATTACAAAGGACAATTCGTTGCAGCTTCAGGGGTTTTTATCCAATATGTGGCTTCGATGGCTATGGCCGAAGCAATGGCAATGAAAGGGGGACTCGACCTAGCTAACAGGTTGGGATTTAATAGAGTCATTGCGGAATCTGACTCCCTTGAAACAATCAAAGCTTTCAACAGGAGTGACAGATGGTGGAGTGTATCTTCAGCTATTCTCGGAGATTGTGTGGATCTTGCTTCTTCCATCGGAAATTTTACCTATCAATTCTGTCCAAGAGAAGCCAATCAGGTGGCTGATGATATAGCTAGGTTTTGCTTCCAAAACAAAATAAATTGTACCTGGGACGATGAGTTGTCAATTCAGCAGCACCTAGAAACAATCTTGCTCACAGCAGTTTATTAGTAGCAACAGTTTTGTAGTAGGAATAGTAAAGTAACAGCAGTAGCAAAGCAAAGACAGTAGTAACAAAAGCAGTAAACAGTGGGATTCGAGTGCGGTAGGCATAGGGATGTATGGACGGGCGTTGCATGGATAAGACAATTCACATAGCAATCAGAACATAGGGAAATTGCAGATAAATAAGATAAAGCATCCAAGTACTAGACAATCCTAGGCATGTGTTCCATATATAGTCATACGTGCTCGCAATGAAAACTTGCACAACATCTTTTGTCCTGCCAGCCCGTTTGCAGCGGGGCCTCTAGGGAACTACTGGGAATTAAGGTGCTCCTTTAAATAGAGCACCGGAGCAAAGCATTAACACTCCATGAACACATGTGATCCTCATATCAAAGCCTTTCCCTTCCGGCTAACCCGATTTCTGTCACTTCGGGACCATAGGTTCCGGACAACGACGTGTGTATACAACTTGTAGATAAGACCAAGAACAATACTATCATAATGAATCAATAACAAGTTCAGATCTGAAATCATGGCACTCGGGCCCTAGTGACAAGCATTAAGCACAACAAGTCGCAACAAAGTCATAAAGCACTAATAAAAGATACTAGGCACTATGCCCTAACAATCTGATGCCATTACATGAACGATCTCATCCAATCCCTACCATCCCCATAGCCTACAGCGAGGGATTACTCACTCATAGATGGAGGAAACATGGATGGTCGATGAAGATGATGGTGGAGATCGATGGAGATGGCTCCGGGGGAAGTTCCCCGTCCCGGCAGGGTGCCGGAACAGAGACTTTCTGTCCCCCGAATCTCCCCTTCGGTGGCGGCGGCGCAGCGGAACTTTTTGTGAAAAAACGTCGAACCCCCCGAAGTTTTTAGGTCAGAAGGCTTCTTATAGGCGAAGAGGGAGACCGAGGGGGTGCCTGGGGCCACCACACCATGCCCTGGCGCAGCCAGGCCCAGCCCGCTCCTGGGGGTGGTGTGGCTAGCCCCTGGCCCTCCTCTGTCTCGTATTCTGGCTCCTGGAGTCTTCTGGAAAAATAGGCACTTTGGCTTTTGTCCCGTCCAATTCCGAGAATATTCATTTTCTAACTTTCCTGGAACCAAAAATTGCAGAAAACAGGCAGCTAGCAGTGTGGCTCTTGTTAATAGGTTAGTCCAAGAAATCATATGAAAATTACTCCAAAGTGTGGACAAAACACAAGAAAGTGGATAAAACCAAGCATGGAGCATCAAAAATTATAGATACATTTGCAATGTATCAACCAACCAAGGCAAGCGAACACTTGCAAGTGTCTTAACTATGCAAGCTAGCATTATACAAGTTAACAATGCAAGCTAAGCCTTGCAAGCTAGATAACCTAAGCAAGATGCATTAGGCATGCTTTGGTTATACCCTTTGACTTATACCTACTCCAAGTTTTATTTACAAGCTTTACCTTCTTTACTTTACCAAAGTCCTTTACTTGTGTAACGGTAGCATAAAGATTATAAAACTTGACCTATCTAGTTAGACTTAGATGTCATTCTATGGCATGAGATTGAATTTAGCATCCCACCTTAGTGAACACTCTTAACTTAGTAGTGGAACTAAACCAAAACTTGATTCACTTTAGATGGGAATACTTGGTGAAAATGACTTGTGAAATGCTTGGAATGATGGGTCATTCTATTGAGATGTTTTGACATGTGTTGAGAAACACAAATGGTTTATGAAGATGAAAATGTTGAGGCATGAGCCTTAGCCCTTTTACAAAACTGATGATTGGGTTCGGATGCGATACCATTCCAATTTTACCGTACAACTACAATACCTGAATTCGGTAAGGCCTAGCCGGAAGTTTATATGCATTAGTATTAGTTCCCTCGCGGGAGAGGTTTGAGCTGAGGCTACCTCTCAATGTTGTCCACCTATGCAGTGCCCAGGATGAAAGATGGTCATGGCTGGGAGGCCATGCTCATAGGAGAGGTGCTTATACTAGGGTGTGTAAAGGAACGGTTATGTTTGATTATATGCATACTAAGTATGATGATTCAGGGTTATCCCTGACAGATGTATCGAATCTTGTGGTGAAAGTGTACCACCTCTGCAGAGTGTCAAACTATTCAAATAGCCGTGTCCGCGGTTATGGACAGTTGGAGTGGGCATACTGTTCTGTTGTTAGATGTTTTCAAATAACTTATGAAATGAATTGTGACATGACTTGACCACAACAGAGTTGTGACTATGAAAACTAAGTTCCCACTTTGGTGTTTTCAAACTTTATTTTATCTTTCTTTGTTTCTGAACTCAGCTTAGGTTTCAAACTCAACTTTACAAATAAGCTTAGAGTTAGCATTTCCTACTAGAACTATCCTACTTGTTAGTGGTAGTTTGCGAGTACTTAAAGAGTACTCATGGCTTTTGTTCCTGGCTATTCCTATGGCCAGACTATGAGGAGGACTACCCTGAAGGAGGACAACAGGACGGCTACAACAACTAGGATCATCTCCCATCGTCAGCATTGCCTGTGACTCTGAAGATGGACCCCACCGCTATGCTATTTATTCCGCTATTTGATTGTACTAAGACTGGATCATGAGATCCTTTATTTGTGTAAGACCTTATTATGGTTTGTAATGGATGATGTACTGTGATATCCAATCTGTTATGTTTTGCAAAAATGGTAATCCTGGGATTGCGATGTATGGCATAACAGACACCTAGGATTAAAAATCCGGGTGTTGACAGCCTTCAACAAGGCCATTGCCAGACACAACCAATTAAGGTCAGACATTGGATCTTCACCCTGCAAGGTAGGACTGTGAACTCCTCCTGTGTTGTTTCCCCACAAACAGTCGATGTCGGGAGTTACAGATCACTCAGCCCGCTTCCATTGCCACAAAGACTTCAATCACCATCGTTAACCCTCATGTTCCTACTTTCATGAAATTATCTGCATCTGATTTCACCATGGATTGTCAATGATATGACACATGTTGGTAACAGATAGCAGAGCTTCGTATCGCTCCCCCTGAAACCAAACAGCCAGAGAAACATGGGTATGCACGACCGAATACCTTCCGATCCAGCAATCTCCAGGCATGATACGCCCATGGGAGTTCACCGGTGGATCCTTCCGGAACTCGCCTCTCCAGTCCAGATAAACAAGGGCAGACATCAAGCAGATCTTCATCTTCGGGCGGAAGAAACCCTAGGACCACATCCTTTATTGATGCCGACACAGCGATTCCCACACCGCCGGCCGGTTCCCGGTGAACGGATCGAGCGTGCGGACCTTTGGCACCGACAAGCACGTAGTTTTAGCACCGCCGCCATGGGCGCGCGTCTGCCTCCGACCTGCAACACCGCATCCGCCGCTTCCTCCACCACACCTCACAGCCACGCGCCGACGAGCACCATGCGTAGTAGTAGCGCCGCCCCATCGCCTTTTCCACCACCTGCGAAGCCCTGGAGTCAACCCCCACGCGAGGGGATCAGACGGGGCACGCCCATCCCGCCCGCCATTTTCAGCAGCCAGGCGTGGCCGCCACCGCCAGGGGGATGGTGGCAGTGGCCGGCGGAGAAGATCGGTGGAGGCGCCTCTAGGGTTTGGTAGGGCACTCCGGAGCCGCCCTCGCGCGAGCGGCCTGGGAGCGAGATCTCTGAAATTGATCTAGACATGTTTTAGTGCTAGATTGGTTAATATGAATTGGAGGGAGTAACATATTTTGTTCAAATCCCAATATGACCAACTACAAAATCTATCTATCTATCTATCACGTTAATCCACATCATCTAAATTATATTAGTGGTTAGATCTATTATATGTGGCTACCGATCTAAAGTAAACAAAAGGTTACTCCCTCCGATCCAAATTAATTGTCTTGGATTTATCTAGATTCGGATGTATCTAGTACTAAAACATGTGGATACATCCGAATCTAAACAAATCCGAGTCAATTAATTTGGATCGGAGGGAGTACCTAAAACTGGTCGATATAAACAACAGTTAGCGGTCCCGTGTATCAAATCGGAAGCATAAAGACGCACCCATGTTAACACAAAAAAAATGCCGGAGAGCTAGCGGGCCAGGAAACAAAAGAAACTGATCGAAGTTCATTCCGAACCTACACATCAAAAGGCGTCCAGATACATTCATTTCATAAAAATTAAAACATCTTATATTTTGAAACAAAGTGTCTAGATGTGTAATCTTACAATGTAATTGCGTAGCACTGAGCGTGTCATAAATTATGTGACATGTTTGGCGTCTCATAACCACAAAGCTCATGTCAAAGTAATAAAACATGATTTCTCAACAAAAAAAAGTAATAAAACATGATTTCTCAACAAAAAAAAGTAATAAAACATGAGGTCCAAGGTTTGTATTAAAAAGAAAAAGGCGAAAGGGTCTATTTATAGTACAAACGTTTATAAGTGTGTTGCATGCCATGTCCGTGTCTCCAACATGGCGTGATATCTTTTTTTTTTTGAGATATCTTGCAAGGTAGAGTGCATGCTAGATATGGCAGATAAGGTATACTCGGTTATCCAAATGTTTTTCCTATTTATTTGAAAAAAAGAGTATTCATAATACAAATCCATGCGTTTTAGAAAGTATGGCATGTAAATTATGTCAAAATCCAAATTAGGTAAAATTTCACTAATTTCTATAAAACCCCCGAGATGTATGTTTTAACTATAAATCTTGACCATCAATATTTAATTACGAACGGACAGCCGGCCACATGACATTACAAACTCATGGTGATGACGTGGCTATAGTTTCTAACATTTTGAAAAAGATTGCATATTTCTATGTTTTCTAATCATACGAATATAAATTGCTCTCCAAAGCATTTTGAAAAAGATTGCATATTTTCTTAATGTCGACTATGACAAGTGTTTAGTTTAGTGTAGTAATGCAAATCTTACGAGCTCGTTTTTTGGATCACCAAATCAATTTTGAAAGAAAAGTTTTTTAGAATGTAACCTTTTGGGGAAAATGTATATGGGTCCTAAGTTACTATTATTTTCAATTATTTAATCAAATGTGCACCTTTTTAATTTGCCATGGTTTTGAATATTTTAAATTTTGATCATGATAATTTTAATATAAATGCCTCATTAGCTGAAATTATACCATCCATATGACACAAGACATGCATGTAAGCGAGAGCACAGAAGAAATGCATTTAAGTGTGTACCATAGCACGTATAGAGGTAAGGAAAAAATTATTAACACCATCTTAACAATTTATACGTTTCTCAAAAACTTGCAATCCAAGTACTCTAACCTTGACAATCTATATGCAAATGTTGCCTCTATTTCATTTTATCATGTGTTTTCTTATAAACAGTGACCAGTGCATTATTCATAACCAAAATAATTGTCAAAATTCCACATTGGATATTTTCAACGTCTAAATGGCTAGCTTTTGGTAGAGAACAAGAATGTCATTTATTGAGATAATTTCTTACTATTCAGTTCGTCTAGCGGCTAATAGGGATAAGTTGCTTCATTACGAAAATTTATTTTGATATTCTAAATAACATCCAAACATCTTTTGTCTATAGCTCTGGGTGGAACTAAAATTATTACTTGGAGGGAACAAAAATAGAAGTGGGTAACTTTATATTTAATGCCAATGACTCACAAACCTCTCATAGTTATTAAAGATCACAGCAAAAGTATCAGCCATCTTATGGTATAAATTTTAATTATAGGAACTAATTTAACAGCATGTGAAGACAAACTAGTATATGGTTATTAATATTATTTAGTACTATTTTTCCAATTTTAACAAATCTATTCCATTATGGGATATTTATTTAGCACAAGTTATCGGTGGCCATAGAATCATAAAACAGACGATAAAACTAAGAAAAGTTTTCACAGTCACTTCAGTAGTATAAAGCGATGCCCTCGCATTTGCGAGAGCCACCATGCTAGTTATATACTAAAAGCAATATAAGAGTGTTTTTCGAGTCACCACGTTGATCCACATATACTAAAATTATTTGATCTGTCCATCTTAATTGTAACGGTTAAGATTTAAAGAAATAAAATGTTATGTAATATATAATCATGTACAAACTGTCACGTGTAAAAGGCTTTTTAGTGGGTCCATGTAAATAAGATGGGGTAGATAATTTGATTCTAGATTGACCGATTGGGTGTAGCGTACTAACACTAGTAGAAACTGGGCAATTTGCACCGGATCGTAAGGGCCTTTAGCCCCGAATTTTGAAATGGGGCTGCGAAAACGGGACTAAAGGTCCAAGCTTTAGCCCCGGTTCAGTTACGAACCGGGGCTAGAGGTCCAACCACGTGGCCTGCTAGGCGCGCTGGGCGGCAGGACATTTAGCCCCGGGTCGTGTTACGAACCAGGACTAAAGGTTCCCTGCCGCGGCAGCATTTTGTGCCATTTGGTTACCGCGGTAGGGTATGGGGTTTTAGGATTTTGTGTTTTTCTTTTCATTTTATGTTTTGTGTTCAATTATTTTTCATTCTGTGTTTTCATTAGAAACAAGTTTTTGTATACATACAGAACGCTACTACACAGTATTTGTACATATTGACGCAATATATAATATAATTACTCTTACAAGCATATATATATGGAGTCCCAACAAGGTCCAGAGCATGTCTATTTGATTACATGGAGATCATTACATGGATGCTTTAAGGTCTACTTATACAGTATTCTCCGTGTGGGTCTGTGACCTCGTCGAGAAAAAATGCAGCAAATTCCTCTTGGATTGCTATTAGGCGGCCCTCTGGTAGGAGCTTGTCCCGCATCGCGTCCAACTATGTAAAAAGGAGATCGTATGGATTAGACTCAACACGATTTTTTGTAATAAATATAAAGGGTGAATATATTGTTTACTTACTCGAACATTTTCCGAGGGCTTCTCAATACTGATGCGAATGAACTCGCACACGTAGAATCCACATAGATTAGTTCCCTGTGGCTGCCTCGCGCACTTTACAAGAATAGAATTCAATCAAATAATAACGCTAGCATGATAAATGCACATAAACTAGAATTAAATAGATGCGCGGACTTAGCTCGTACTACTTACCGAGAGTGATTTAAAAAATAGCTCCTCACGCCATTGACCGCGGACATGTTTCTTGAACTTTGTTCAAACCCTACCCGACAAAGAAAATTAATGTATGCGTTAATAACTACTTGATATCCCAGAAAATGAACGAAAGAAACCGATATAGTGCGATAATGGTTGAAATTACCTCTGGAGCGCATCGATAATGATGCGGTAGTTTTCAATGTCTTTGTTTAGTGAGTCCATGATGTGACCTCTTTCTATGTCAAGTGAAATGCTTAGAAGAATCCAGTGGTACCTACGCAAGGTTTACATACGTCAGTAACTCATCAATTACTGAACATCGAGTAAGCAAAAGTAAATGTGTTCAAAAACTCACTTGCCGTCGTGGTAAGGAAATAGTATTTCGTTACAGAAATGCTATTTCGTGAGAAACCGCCACAAGTTGTGCTCGGTCTCCAGTGGTTTATCCTTTAGTATAGCTCCATGAACTCGATGTGGGTCAATGTACCCAAATCCGTTGATAGCCTTTCTTTTACAATCGAGCATCTTCATTCTGCATCATTATATATAGCGTACAAAATAATATAGTAAGTATACTTACCGGCAATGAATTGAAAAAGCTGAGATAGAGACCTAATTACATAAATAAAGTAATCACTTAAAAACAATACGAACTGAGGATAGTTTTGTCGAGTTCCTTTAGATTGAATAACTGAAATAATTCTGTAAATTCAATAGGGACCTCGTCTTCAATGAAGTAATGCAATTTTCGAACTTTCAGTATGAGCCAATTTCACTGTTCTTTTGATGCTTTCATGTACCATTCATGGAATCATCGCATTTGTGTTGGCATATCCCGAAGCCTCTCAGAACTGACCAGAGGCTCCCCGTTAACAAATTTGGGTGCTACCTCATCCTTGGGCATATCGCCGTGAATAATTTCATGAATAGGCATACCACATTGCTCGGCCAATATCCTAGCCGTTTCCGGATCCATAGGTTCTTCCTCATATAGTTGAGGTTTGGGTGTGTTCACCTAGAGTGGGGGGAGCGATTGGTTTGCTTGTTTCCCCAGCTGGGGAACATCTCTTTTGGTTCTTCGCCTACCACTCGATTGTTTTGCTTGTTTCCCCAGCTGAGGAACGTCTGTTCTGATGCTTCCGCTACCACTCGATTGTTTTGCTTGTTCCCCTGCTGGGGAACCTCTTTTTTGATGCTTCCTCTATCGCTTGATCTCTTCTGTTTCAATGTCTTCTGAAGACATCGTGTATAGTCATCTGGCGCATTTAACTGAGCTTGGGATGGCTGCGTCAGTAATTTCCTAAAGTGCTCCTTGGTTTCCTTGTTTATTTGGACCTCTGGCTCAGGTTGTTTCTTTTTAAAATGAGCATCCACTTCGGCACGTACGACCGCATCGGTCTCCTCATCGGTCAGGTATTAAGCCCTCTTGGGAGGAACCGGCGGTACTCTTGGGAGGGGCGACAACTGTCGCTTCGGGCGTTGGTTATCGCTCGACGGAGCGGTGGTATTCTTCCGCTTTTGCCCCTTAGTGGGTGGAGGCGGCTGCGTAGATTGAGATGGACTCGTGTTGGGGTCGTGGATTGGACTATTACTGGGAGGAGACGGTGCACTTGGAGGTGGACTTGGAGGAGACGGTGCACTGGGAGGAGGCGGTTGCCTTGGTGGAGAAGGTGGCCCTGGTGTCGAGCCTGGAAACTTGATGTATTCTTTTTTCCAAAGAATGAAGCCACTCGTGACTTCTCCTAGTGTCGTCTCCCCTTCACCTCCAGGGATGTCAAGCTGTAGTGACTGACACATAGGTAGAATTTCATCCACACCGACACGAGCATAGCCAGCTGGAATCAGATTGCAATGGTAGGTCGCTCCCGGTGCAGAAGGTAAAGCAAAGCCGACCGCCACCTTCATGGATATTTTCTTCAGTTCAACATGCAGCTCACAACTAGTCTTCTCCTTAATTGCATCCACGGGGTACACATCCATCGTTGCATCATTACCGTGGCCCTCCGTGGAATCCACGCTACTTTTCCGTTGCGATGGGCCGACCGTACTGTCGGTGTAGGATCTTGCTGTCGGAGTTCTTTAAGTTCGTTAAGCTCTTGGCGATACTCCTGCAGCGTGGCTTCAAACCTCGCGAACCGCTCCGTATCCTCCTCTTTTTGCCAGTTTTTTCTTCTCGATCGGCTTCTGTACGTGTCACGGTGCTCGGGAAACCCGATAACCCATGGATAAGAAGGTCCGAACCCTCTTGTTCGTCCAACCTTTTCAGGATTCTCGAGAGCCTTTGTCAGCTCATCGTTCTCTCTGTCGGGAACAAATGTTCCCTCTTCAACCTCTTTCATCACTTTAACAAGTTCTTTCTCGGGTGTAGAAATTTCTTCGGCTGCAACAATCTCGCCTATTTCTGGGTCTAATGATACCCCATTGCCCGAATTTCTTGACCTCAAGGGCCAACTAGACGTAGCTAGAGTGACCCCTTTAGCCTCTAGGTCAGCCTCAGTTTTATCCCACTTAGGCATGGCACTCCTGTAGACACCTGTGCCCATATGATGGTGATATTTCTTTTTGGCTGCATTTTCCTTATTTTTTGCTGATATTGCCTTAGCTGGTGCTGAGGTCTTGTATTCCACAAATGCGGCCCAGTTATCCTGCTGCAACTCTAGTGAGCCAACGAATGGAGGAGTTGTTTCCTTCAAGACATACTTGTGGTACAATCTTTTTTTCCATTCCTTGAATAGTTTGGCCATCTTCTCAAGAGCAAAGTGCTTGACTTTCCTCGTCATTTGCTGTGTGAGCTCATCAGTCTCCAAGACTGGTAGGGTGAAATGTGTCATGACAGAATTCCACATTGTATCTTTCGCTCTATCATCTACAAAACTAGCCCCAGCTGGATCCTTTTTCTTTCCTGGCTTGTTCCAGTTTCGCGTGGTGATCGGGACTTTGTCTCTAACAATCACTCCACATTGACTTGTAAATGCATTCGCAGCTTCTTTGGGCTCCAGCGGTTGACCCTGCGGAGAGACTAAGTCAATGCTGAAACAGACATCAGCGGGCAACTTGTGTGTCGGGCCTCTTGTATTTGTAGAAGATTGGCCGGAAGCGGAGGTCTAAGAGAAGAAACATTCGTCAGTACATATATACGAATCAATTAGGGCATCTATACTTGTGAATGATCGATAGAGGCTTTATATACCTTGAAGGAGTTTGTCATTATTATGGTGTCTTCACCATGGTCTCCACCATGGTCAGCACCATCGTCTCCTCTAGACAAATTAAGATATTCGGAGCCATCATAATAAGACCCCTAGTATCCTCATCTATCATGTTGAGAAGCTCCTCTTCATTCTGTCTACCGTGCATAGCTTAACTAATACAGAAAAAGAATATTGCATTAAGTAAAAGAATATTACAACTGCGACAACTCGGATACAGTACTTAGTGATTAAGATAAAGTACAATAATATAAGATAAAGTACATTATTAATACATCACCGGAGAATAGCTCGGGTGCATTATAGGATAAAGTATAAGATAAAGTACATTATTAATACATCACCGGAGAATAGCTCGGGTGCATTATAGGATAAAGTATAAGATAAAGTACATTATTAATACATCACCGGAGAATAGCTCGAGTGCATTATAAGATAAAATATAAGATAAAGTACATTATTAAGATAAGCTAGCGAACGCGGCTGTCGCGTTCTGTGCTACGGGAGCTCTGCAGCCACAGAAGAGGAACCATCACCGGAGAATAGCTCGGGTGAGATCCGTGAACCTGCCAGATATTGGAGGACCTAGTCTCCAAAAGATACATGTATCGCCGTACATGCTCGTCCTCCTCCCTGATACGATGACGTACCACCTCCTCGGGGGCTGGCTCCCTCTGCACCGCTCCTGGACCTCGTGGACGCCACCAAAGAAGCTCCGGGTCGACGATGATACCCGGATTCCTCACCAAGGTACGAGTCCTGACAGGTAGCACCTCCCAGTGCCAACCCGGCGGAGCCCAGACTCGGACATCCCCGACGGAGTGCAGTAGGCTCGGACGAGATGGACGCGGCATAACTAAATAATACCAATAAACAATCATAAAACATAAACAGTAACTAAATCACTAAGTATATATTGCCCTAATAACAATAACCCTAAACCTATCACTAACTAAACTAAACCTCATTAACTAAGTATTCTAACTAAACCTAATCCCTAATAAACCCTAATACCTAATAAAACCCTAAGCCCTAATAATAAACTAACAAAAATCCCTAACTAAATCTAAATCACTACTAAAATCCCTAACTAAATCACTAACTAAATCACTACTAAAATCCCTAACTAAAATCCCTAACTAAATCACTACTAAAATCCCTAACTAAATTACTAACTAAATCACTACTAAGATCCCTAACTAAAATCCCTAACTAAATCACTAGTAAAATCCCTAATTAACTAAATCCCTAATTAACTAAAATCCTAACTAAATCACTACTAAATCCCTAATTAATTAACAAAATCACACTAATTATCTAACAAAATCACACTAATTAACTAAATCCCTAACTAAATAAAATCCCTAATTAACTAACAAAATCACACTAATTAACTAAATCCCTAACTAAATAAAATCCTTAATTAACTAACAAAATCACACTAATTAACTAACAAAATCACACTAATTAACTAATAAAATCACACTAATAATATCCCTAATTAACTACACCTACGTATACCTCACCTGCAGGGGGCGACGCGGCGCGGCAGGAGCGACGACGGTGAGCGACGGCGCGGGACGGGCGAGGGCGCGGGCGGCAGCGGCGATCCCTCTTGGCACGAGCGGCGACGACGCGGGCGGCGGACGGGCGGGGCTGGGACGGGCGGCGAGCGGACGGGCGCGGCGAGGAGGTACGGACGCGGTGGGACGGGCGGCGCGGAGACGGTGTGGCGGGGCGGCGCGGGGCGGAGACGGGCGGCGCGTTCAGCGGCGTGGCGAACGGCGTGGGCGCGTTCGTCTCTGCTGGGGAAGAAGAAACTGGCGATCTCCCGGTCGTCGCTCGACCCGGGGCGGTACCACCCCCTTTAGCCCCGGGTGGTAATACGAACCGGGGCTAAAGGTGTTTTCGGCCCGCCGCACTTCCCGCGCACCGAAACCCTTTAGCCCCGGTTTGTAATACGAACCGGGGCTAAAGGTTATTTTTGGCGCCAAACCCAGAAATGGTTTATTGTTTTCAGAAAATTATGTATTATATATCAAAAAATTTAGAAAAAAAAGATCTATAATTGAAATCTATTATCATACTTTATTATACAACTTAAATGAAATTATCTATTATCTAACAAGTATTATATTTAGTAGAAATGTTGACAAAAAATAATAAAAATATAGTTTATTATTTAAAAATGGAAAGATACATATAATATAGCAAAATATTCACAAAAATATAGAAGAAATGTTCTCCCGCCATTTCCCCCGCTTTACGCCATGTTCTTCCGCCATTTCCCCCGCTTCCCGCCATGTTCTCCCGCCATTTCCCCCGCTTCCCGCCATGTTCTCTCGCCATGTCTCTCTATATCTAGGCCGACCGCCATTTCCATCGACACATCCACACCTTCTCTCTCACAACAATGGACACCGCTCACTAGGCTTTTCTAACACTCGAGGAGACCAAGGCGCTGTGCGCCTCCAGCTACCCATGCCCGCCGGGGTACCGGCTGCCCGTTGGCTGGATGCTGAGCACTGGAGGGGTTCCTGTTCCTTCTATGTCTCAAGGTTCGGCCCGCCAGGCGGCCATCACGAACCACTTCTACCTCGAGCTCACGCCGGAGCAGCGGATGGATCCCCATTGGGATCCCGACAACCTCGACACCTGGAATGCCTTCTTCGCAAACCGGCAGGAAAGGGAGCTCGCCAGGTACGAGGGTGACGGCCCGCCCCCAGTGAACCACAACGAGGCTGGTCGCCGCCTGTGGTGGGCGAACCGGACTATCGCCGGTGTGATGCGCTACATCGCCATGGGAGACCATCCTCGCCTGAGGTACCTGCACTTTCACCAGCAGCATAGCCACAAGAATGGTGGTGGTGGTGAAGGCCTACGGCGTACTGGGGTCGTCATCCGGGAGCCCCTCCCCCGCGCGTCGTCAATCCGAGGCCGGAGGATCCATCCGCGTGCTATGAGGAAGGGCTGAGGATCCATCCGCGTGCTACGAGCGACGACGACGACGATGACGATTCCGAGGACGACCCAGAAGCTGTATACTACAGGGCTAGATATGATTATGACTAATTTTTACGTTTTAATATTAATAAATGTCTGGCCACAATAAGTTGCAATACTACCTATTGAGATCGAGAAAGTTCATATCCATATACATATAAGAAGATCATTAAAAATAAAGTTTTAATAATATTGTACATCACCAACATCCACACATGTTAGGGTTTTATTCTAATCCGTAACCATGGAGCATCTTCGTTATTTAACGGGATGCTTGGGTCATCCTTCACAGCGAAGGGCGGAATTTCATGAAACTTATCATAATCGTCTGACATGTCTGTCTTATCCTCCACCCCCACGATGTTTCTTTTTCCTGAAAGACCTATGTGGCGCTTTGGCTCATCGGATGTTGTACTTTTGCTTATCTTTCCTTTTTCTTGGTTTGGTAGACATGTCCTTCACATAAAAAACCTGAGCCACATCATTGGCTAGGACAAATGGTTCATCTCTATACGCAAGGTTGTTGAGATCCACTGTTGTCATTTCGTATTTCTTGTCTACCTCAACCCCGCCTCCTGTCAGCTTAACCCATTTGCACTGAAACAAAGGAACCTTAAAAAAAGGTCCATAGTCAAGTTCCCATATCTCCTCTATGTAACCATAATATGTATCCTTTTGCCCATTCTCGTCTATTGCATCAAATCGGACACCACTGTTTTGATTGGTGCTCTTTTTATCTTGGGCGATCGTGTAAAATGCATTCCCATTTATCTCGTACCCTTGGAAAGTCAATATAGTCGAAGATGGTGACCTGGACAACAAGTACAACTGCTCTCCAACATTTATGTCATTCATGAGATGTGACTGCAACCAACCGCCGAAAGTCCTCATATGTTCATCTCTAATCCAGGAGCTAGGCTTCCCCGGGTTGTTGGAGTGTACAATATTCTTGTGTTCCTCGATATACGGAGCCACCAAGGTGGAACTTTGTAGAACTGTGTAGTGTGCTTTAGTGAGATAATGTCCGTCCATACATATCCTTGCTTTCTTTCCTAGCATGCCTTTTCCACTAATTCTACCCTCATGCCGTGATTTAGGAACACTGATGGGCTTAAGGTCAGGAATAAAGTCAACACAAAACTCAATGACCTCCTCTGTTCCATATCCCTTTGAGATGCTTCCTTCTGGCCTAGCACGGTTATAAACATATTTCTTTAACACTCCCATGAACCTCTCAAAGGGGAACATATTGTGTAGAAATACAGCACCAAGAATGTTAATCTCATCGACTAGGTGAACTAGGAGGTGAGTCATAATATTGAAGAAGGATGATGGGAACACCAACTCGAAGCTAACAAGACATTGGACCACATCTTTCTGTAACCTTAGTAGACTATCTAGACTGATTACCTTCTGAGAAATTGCATTGAGAAACGCACATAGCTTCACAATGGGTACTCGAACATTTTCCGGCAGGAGTCCCCTCAATGCAATCGGAAGCAGCTGGATCATAAGCACGTGGCAGTCATGAGAATTTAGGTTTTGAAATATTTTCTCTGCCATATTTATTATTCCCTTTATGTTCGACGAGAAACCAGACGGGACCTTGATACTGTAAAGGACTTCAAAAAAGATTTCCTTCTCTTCTTTGGTAAGAGCGTAGCTAGCAGTACCTTCAAACAGCTCTGGATGCATGCGGTCTCGGTCTTTTATACGTTGTTGGTCCTGTCGTGCTTCAGGTGTATCTTTGCTCTTCTCATACACGCCCAAGAAGCCTAGCAGCGTCACGCAAAGATTCTTTGTCAGGTGCATCACGTCAATTGCAGAGCGGACCTCTAGGACTTTCCAATAGGGTAGCTCTCAAAATATAGATTTCTTTTTCCACATGGGTGCATGGCCGACATCGTCCTTCAGAACAGATTGTCTACCAGGACCCTTTCCAAAGATTACTTTTAAATCCTTCACCATGTCAAATACATCATCACCAGTACGGCAGATAGGCTTACACCGACTGTCTGCCTCACCATTGAAATGCTTACCTTTCTTTCTTAGGATGTGCGAGGGCGGAAGAAAGCGACGATTCCCCGGGTACACATTCTTCTTACATTTATCCAAATATATACTTTCAGTATCGTTTAAACAGTGTGTGCATGCATTGTATCCCTTGTTTGTTTGTCCTGATATGTTACTAAGAGCAGGCCAATCATTGATTGTTATGAACAACAATACTCGTAGGTAAAATTCCTCATGCTTGTTCTCATCCCACACACGTACACTTTGTCCGTGCCACAACTGTAAGAGTTCTTCAACTAATGGCCTTAGGTACACATCAATGTCGTTGTCGGGTTGCTTCGGGCCTTGGATGAGCACTGACATCATAATAAACTTCCTCTTCATGCACAACCAAGGAGGAAGGTTATAAATACACAGAGTCACAGGCCAGGTGCTATGACTGCAGCTCTTCTCTCCAAAAGGATTCATGCCATCTGTACTTAGACCAAACCATAAGTTCCTCGCATCACCTGCAAAGTCCAGAAACTCTCTCTCGATTTTTCTCCACTGCGACCCATCAGCGGGGTGTCTCAACATCTCGTATTTCTTACGGTCTTCCATGTGCCATCGCAACAACATGGCATGCTCTTTGTTCCTGAATAAACGTTTCAACCGTGGTATTATAGGAGCATACCACATCACCTTGGCAGGAACCCTCTTCATGCGACGCTCGCCCTCAACATCACCAGAGTCATCTCGTATTATATTATACCGCAATGCAGTGCATACTGGGCATGCATCCAAATTCTCGTACTCGCCGCGGTAGAGGATGCAGTCATTAATGCATGCATGTATCTTCTGCACCTCTAATCCTAGAGGGCAGACAACCTTCTTTGCTTCGTAGGTACTGGCGGGCAGTTCGTTATCCTTTGAAAGCAACTTCTTCATTATTCTCAGCAACTTTTCAAATCCTTTGTCAGTCACACCGTTCTCTGCCTTCCATTGCGGCAATTCCAGTGTGCTACCCAGTTTTTTGTGCCCATCTTCACAATTTGTGTACAACAATTTTTTGTGATCCTCTAACATCTTCTTGAACTTCAGCCTCTCCCTTTCAGCTACGCATTCTTCCTGGGCATCAGCAATGGCTCGACTAAGATCATCATCGGGCAGATCTGATGCCCGTTCTTCATCTATTTCTTCATCAATATCTTCCATCGTAGTACCATCGTATTCAGGGTAGTCGTTGTCATTCTCTTCTTCTTCGTTGTCTTCCATCATAACCCCTCTTTCTCCATGCTTGGTCCAACAATTATAGCCGGTCATGAAACCGGACCAAAACAGGTGGCTGTGAAGGACTCTTGAGGAAGAGTATTCTTTATGATTCCGACAGACACCACATGGACAAGACATAAAACCACTCCGCTTGTTTGCCTCGGCCACAAGAAGAAAAGAATGCACGCCTTTAATGAACTCGTTAGAGAGTCGATCAGCGTACATCCATTGCCGGCTCATCTGCAATATATAATTAATTAAGTACATCAAACATAATCATAATTAATTAGTACTAATCTAAAACCAGCAACCGGGACTAAAGATATGATGAACCTTTAGTCCCGGTTGGAGGCACCAACCGGGACTAAATGTGGATGTGGAGACAACATGTCGACACTATGTCCTCAATGGGCAGCACTAAGCCAGTAAATTAAATGCCGACACTATTTTGGGTGGGTGGCAGCACTATGCCAGCGTGAGTTTGTCGACATTATGTCATCAGTGCCCGACACTATGTTGTGCTGCTTAATCTATAAATAGGTATGCATTCTTGTGAAGAACTGCAAGATGGTGTGTGAGACCAGGGACACCACTACGGCGGAGCTTCTCGAAGATGTCTTAGGACCTCGTCCTCAGACATCTTCGAGGAGCTCGCCATAGAGGCACTCTCTAATATGTGAAATTAGTTAGCTCCACCAGCATACTGATTTAGCTAGAGAAGATATAAACCAAAAGATGGTGTGGGAGAGCAGGGACACCACTACGGCAGAGCTTCTCGAAGATGTCTTAGGATCCCGTCCTCAGACGTCTTCGAGGAGCTCGCCATAGAGGCACTCCCTAATATGTGAATTGTGATGTCTCCTTATCAAGCTTTTATGAATTAACCCTATCTTTGTTACAAATTTTTCAGTTTGTTGAATGCAGGTAGACGAAGAAGGATATTTTGCCCAGCTAGTTAGTTAGAATGATGAACTCACGCATGTGTGTGCTTCTAAAATCATTTTTCGAGACTCTATGTGCCAAAACAAGATATATATTGATAGACTAATCCACATATTGTGATATTTACCTTAGAGTTCCTTACATTAATACAAGATAGATAGAATCTAAACATCGATATCATGCTATCATTGCAAAAATTACTACCAAACTAAATCCACAAATCCATCTACAAGATAGAGCATGAAATGAGCTAATATAGCAATGAGAGTTCAAAGGATGAAGTTGCTCACCTTTTAGAACCTTTGGATAGATGGGGCACCACAAAATCTAGACAAATCTTGAGGAAAAAAAGGGCATGAACTCGAGCTTGAAGCAAGAAAGAGAGAGAGAGGAGAGCCATCAGCTTGAATGGTGGCTCGGGAAGGGAAAGAAGATATAGCCAGACCTTTAGCCCCGGTTCGTGTCTAGAACCGGGGCTAAAGGTCCACCTTTAGCCCTGGGTCGTGTAACAAACCGGGCTAAAGGGTCTGACGCCCGACCCGGCCTGCCTGAAACCCTTTAGCCCTGATTTATTACACGACCCGAGGCTAAAGGTCCCGTTCGAACCGGGCTAGTGTCTGCCACCCTCCTGGGGCCAGTTCTAGCCGTTAGACCGGGGCATTAGTCCCGGTTTGTAGCAAAACCGGGGCTAATACTCCTGGACCAACGGTCTGTTTTCTACTAGTGTAATATGCCCAACTGCTACACGACAATTTAAATAGAAAACTTTAGCCCGCCCGAATGCTAGGAAATAGAGAGAGCTTAGATAGTATTATCAGACATCTGATTTGGAGTTTTTTCTTCATCACGAACAGTTCTGAAGTTTCCTCCCCCTATACGTGTGATACCATAGTACGCGTATATATATATAGTGGCACATCAAATGTACGTGTAGTTCACTACAAGAAATCGTCCAAGAGCCGACTGCCAGTCCCCGTCGGCGTAGCCCCAGAAAGTCGTCGGCATAGGCTGCGCCGACGGTGGCCGTCGGCGTACTAGCCCATAGACGTAGCCCCTCTACCCGTCGGTGTAGAAAAGCTATCAGTGTATAGGCCTAGACCATATGGGTCCCACCTAGACGGCAAAGCTGTCGCCCTAGATTTTTCGAATATTTTTTTTCTAATAATTTTTTATAACATTTTTGTATTGTTTAACTCATTAATCTCACATAGACATTTCTAATTCTATCTCAAGTCAAATTGTACTCATCCTAACACTACTCCAGCCCCAGCGCGCTTGACTTCTCCATTCCTTTCACATGAGCTTCCGACAAAGAAATTAGAACTTGTTATGAATACTATCATATCAATCCTATTAACCATTGGACTATAATGTTAGACGCCTTTATTTTTTTATATTCCATACAATTATTTAAATAAACAACAATGAACAAGTATTAATAATCTTTAATTCAAATAAAAATAAAATAATGTTTATTTATTTTGCCTTTTTTTCCATTTAAAATTGAATAATTCATATCTACAAATCCGTAAATTGTAATTTGATAAATAATATATCCAAAACGATCAGAAAAATGAGAGGAATCCAAATATGATATCCCTATAATCTATTTAATTATATATCGTAACTTTGTAATACTAGACTAACCGAAACTATGCCACGATTCAATGAAACGCCCCGTTTTTGGCACATGGAAAATAGAAAATAGCTTTTTGGTTCGACGAAAAGGAAACCTTGCATTGGATATCTAATAAAATGGCATATTGCGAACCTAAAAATGATTTTTTTAAAAATCATGAGCATCAGATCATGTACCTGTAGTTGAAATCTGACTCACTTCCTACCGGTTTGGCATGAATTTGTCTTTTTCACGAGGGGTAGAAGGAAAGCTTTGAGATACTCCAGTTGGGACATTGTCCATTAAAGGTGGTCTAGTATTTTTTTTAAATGGGGTGGTATCATTTTGAAACTTTTATTTTGTGGTTGCGTCACAAAACACCCCGTTTTTTGCACTCAAAAAATGAAAAATGGCTTTTTAGTGCGACGAAAAGGAAAACTTCCTCCTGCAACATTGTTCGCCATCTCATAATACACATGCATGCATAATATGAGAACATTATCACAAAATATGCCGCGATTCTATCCATAACATTGCTCATTTGACCTGAAAGTCAGAAAACCTCAATTGAGATAGGTCATTTTGTGAAGGTTTTTTTGAGACACAATCAATATACCAAGTTTCGTATTTTTCCTTACAACTATGTCACATAATATGATACCACATGAAGGTTTTGCATTGTATTGACCGTTTTTGAATTTTTTATGCCGGTTTGAAACTATCGTCAAACTTTCTAAATCGGCGGAGATGAAGATTCTTAGCTTGGGGCTGAGCCTCGCTAAACTTGCATTCGATCTTTGATTAAATAGCATATTGTGAATCTAAAAATGATTTTTGCAAAAAATCATGACCATCAGATCATGTACCTGTAGTTCAAATCTGACTCACCTCCTACCGATTCGGCATGAATTTGTCTTTTTCACGAGGGGTGCACGGAAAGTTTTGAGATACACCGGTTGGAACATTGTCCATTTAAGGTGGTCTAGTATTTTTTAAAAAATGGGGTGGTATTATTTTAAAACTTTTATTTTGTAGTTGCTTCATAAAACACCGTGTTTTTTCACTCAGAAAATGAAAAATGGCTTTTTAGTACGATGAAAAGGAAAACTTCCTCCTGCAACATTATTCGCCATCCCATGATACCCATGAGTGCACAATATGGGCACATTATTGCAAACTATGCCGCGATTCTACCCATAACATTGGTCATTTGACCTGAAAGCCAGAAAACCTCGATTGAGATAGGTCATTTTGTGAAAGTTTTTTGAGACACGATCAATATACTAAGTTTGGTATTTTTCCTTACAACTATGTCACATAATATGACACCACGCGAAGGTTTTGCATCGTTTCGACCGTTTTTTAATTTTTTATGCTGGTTTCAAACTATCGTCAAACTTTCTAAATCGGCGGACATAAAGATTCTTAGCTCGAGGCTGAGCCTCGCTAAACTTGCATTCGATCTCTGATGAAATAGAATATTGTGAACCTAAAAATGATTTTTGCAAAAAAATCATGACCATCGGATCATGTACCCGTAGATCAAATCTGACTCACCTCCTGCTGATTCGGCATGAATTTGTCTTTTTCACGAGGAGTGGACGAAAAGTTGTGAGATACGCCGGTTGGGATATTGTCCATTTAAGGTGGTCTAATATTTTTTTAAATAGGGTGGTATCATTTTGAAACTTTCATTTGGTGGTTCGTTCATAGAACACCCCATTTTTTGCACTCGAAAAATGAAAAATAGCTTTTTGTTGCGACGAAAAGGAAAACTTTCTCCTACAACATTGTTCGCCATCCCATGATATACATGCATGCACCATATGGACACATTATCACAAACTATACCACGATTCTAGTCATAATATTGGCCATTTAACCTGAAAGCCAGAAAACCTCTATTGAGATAGGTCATATTGTGAAGGTTTTTTTGAGACACAATCAATATACCAAGTTTGATATTTTTCTTTGCAACTATGTCATATAATACGACACGGGCGAAGGTTTTACATTGTTTCGACCGTTTTTTAATTTTTATGCATGTTTCAAACTATCGTTAAACTTTCTATATCGGTGGACATGAAGATTTTTAGCTCGGGGCTGAGCCTCGGTAAACTTGCATTCGATCTCTGATGAAATAGCATATTGTGAACCTAAAAAATATTTTTGCAAAAAATCATGACCATCAGATCATATACCTGCAGCTCAAATCTGACTCACTTCCTACCGATTCAGCATGAATTTGACTTTTTCACGAGGGATGGACGGAAAGTTCTGAGATACCCCGGTTGGCACATTGTCCATTTAAGGTGGTCTAGTATTTTTGAAAAATGGGGTGGTATCATTTTGAAACTTCCATTTCGTGGTTGCTTCACGAAACACCCCATTTTTTGCACTCGAAAAATGAAAAATATGTTTTACGAAAGTGTTTGTATTATATATATATATATATATTTGAACAAAAATGTGTAATATTTGAGTTCATATTGATAGATCTTATTTTTCTGCAAATTTAGATATATTATATGTATTTTTCTGAATTTAAATGATTTAGTTATGATTTTTCTAAGATTAATGTGGCAAAAAGGATAAATAGCTACGCCGACAGCTTTCCATCGGCGTTGGTGTGAAATCTACGCCGACGGCTTTGCCATCGGCGTAGACTTGACGACGTCGCTCTGCCGTTAGCCTAATCGCCTATGTCGACGGTCCTGTTTACGCCGACGGCTGCCGTCGGCCTATTCATCCTACGCCGACGGCCACGCGTCCTGGCTGCCGAATCCGTCAAGCTGCGCCAACGGCCCCAATATTTTGCCGTCGGTGTAGAATGTGACCGTCGGCATATAATGTTATTCCCGTAGTGGTTAGATAAAGGGACATCGACCAGTTATTGAGTTTTCTTAACCACGCGATGAGTTTTGTAGTCAGTTCACTGTGGCATTCTTTTACCGATGATTCCGGTACCGTTAATTATTATTTTTACTCTTGGATATGCTCATGTTCTTTGTTTACAACAATAATATCGCACTAAACTGTAAAATTATTACCAACTACATTTCAATCACAATATGACCAACTACAAATGTTTTTTACAACAATAATATCTCTCTAAACCATAATATAACCTATTAAATTTCTAACAAAACATATAATGGATATAAAGGTAACTAATATGGTTGACGAGTGGGAGCAACAAACCCATGTTTCGCTAGCTCCGTCATGGACGCCGTAACATTAATGTTTCTTCCCATGGAAGCCAACATCTGGCGTGGCACTAAGTGTCACCCAAATCTATTTTGAAGTGCAACCGTTTGAATAAATATATATAATAAGTTAGTTCATCGATATAATCATAAATAAAAAATTTACTCATTACAAAACTAGACATTAGAACAAAGTTACTCACCAAACCATGCTTTAGATGGAGCATTATCTTCATGGTGGGAGTCATCATCTTCATCATCTCCATAGCGCCACCAACATTCGCTTGCGGGGTGCCCATATTTCTTGCAAATTTGACAAGTAACATCTTGATGTGGAGATGGTATGCGATTACCTCTTCCACGGCTGCGTACTCCTTTTGCTTGTGGACGACGACCATCATAACCATCATTGCGACATGGAGGGTGCCCTTGATTTTGCTTGCGGTGACCACCACCACCAAGGCCACCACCACCATAGGTGTGTCCACCATGGCCTCCTCCGGCTTGATGATGATAGCCACCGCCACCATGGTTAGGGCGATATCCCGCCACCACCACCCCCACCACAGCGAGTGATGGAATTAATCGAGGAGGAGAACGTTATGGTAGACTCCTCCTTAGCAAGCATATTATGGCGGTACTGGTAGGCTAGGAGCTGATTGCACGTATCCACAGAGGTAATGGAGGGAATTGCATTAATAGTGGCAATGATGCCATTGTACTCACCATGGAGGCCAGCAAGTATATACTCCATGAGTTCATCATCGGTGAAGATCTGCCCCGCAGAAGCAAGTTCGGAGGAAAAGCCCTTCATTTTGTAGATGTAGACAGTGACGGAGAAGTCACGTTTCTTGGTGTTGGTGAGAGCAGCACGTAGCATGCCGACCTTGGCCATCATTTGGGAAGAGAATTTTGCATGGATGGCCGCCCAAATCTCGTCCGCGTGCTAGAGGCCGACAAGGTCAACATTCCTCTCAGAAGAGACGGCCCTGCCAATGTAGCTCACCAGTTATTGATCCCGCGTGATCAAGATCCCGTAGGCCAGATTTGAGACCTTGATCTTCTTCCCTATTGATTTTTTTTTTGAAATGAGGCAAAAAGCTTTGCCTTTCATTGATATAGTAGAAAATAGTTGGCCCGTTTATAAGGAAAACTGACCAAAAAACCGATACAACACAACACCACACTCTAGCCACGAGGTTGCGCTCCACACGGGTCGACGACCAACCAGGTCGACACCAACACCTCAACGCAAACAGGCGGAGGCGAAAAACCGGAGACAATGCTCCAACTACCACGCCAACCCTAGGGTCGCGCCCCGTCTGGCCGAAGACGAAACCGCCTCCGCCAAACAACCAAAACATTCAACTGGTCCCACTGTCCGGTGGACGTCCAAAGCGAGGCCCCATGAGGCAAAGCAACACCAGAGCGCCGCCCACGTCCGATCCCACGAGGAATCTGGGGTTTCCCCCGGAGAGCCAGGGCGGAGGAACATGAAACTCCCACTTCGACGACGACTTTAAGAAGGATGCGGCGCCCACGGGCGTCACCGTCATCAGTCCTAGCCAGCGCCAAGACAAGGCTTTCACCCAGCAAAGAGTCACGAACCTCACGCCCGCCCAACAAGGACCGGCACAAACCACCAAACCTTCCCTCCTTCTCCAATCTCCCGACGATCAACAAAACACTCCTGTCGTCACGCCTTGAATCCCCGTCGCCGCGACGAAAGCCGCCATCCGGATCATCACCACTGCCCGCGAGATAGTTGTACAAGACAACCAGAGCGAACCCGGGCAGCCGCCACCGCGAGAGGGACAGAAGATCGCCGCCACCATGAGACCTCCTTGGCGGCCCAGATTGAAACCCGGACGAGTTCGCGCCGCCACGACGAGCCCTCCGACCACGCGCCACCGCAACATCACCGAGAAGACATCCGTGCGACAACCGTGCACCTTCCCCAGCGACATCCGTGCGATGCTCCCAGCCCCGAGGTCCCAGATCAGGTCCAAGGAGGCCCAGATCGGGCCCGCCCGGCACCTCCCATCACGCCGACGCCACAGGGGCGAGAAGCGCACGCCGCCAGCGTAGAGGCCGGTCGGCCGTTGCACGCCAGGACCCTCCTGGACGGCCTCCTAGCCGCCGCCTCCCTTGTTGTGAGCACGCGCCGCCACATCCAGGTCGCGCCGCCGCGCCGCACCGTGACTGCCATCCCCGCCAAGAGTCGCCGCTTCTCCCGAGCTACCTGCCGTGCGCCGACGAAGCCACCGAGACCCCGCACCGCCCGCTCGCTCCTCCATCCTCGCGACCCCTGAGACGGTCCGCCTACGCGCGAAGGGGCCCCGTCGGGGTGCGCCCCCCATGCCCACCACCTTCGACGGCCAGGTGCGGCCGCCACCGCCGGCGCCGGCGGCGGCAGTGGCCGGGAGGAGGAGATCGCGCCGCCCTCTTTTTCTAGGTTTTGGGTGCCTCTGGAGCCGCCCCGCGCGAGGCGGCCCGGGAGGGAAGAAGGCTAGTTGTCCGATTCCCTACTAAATCTTCAAACCTCCATAGTTTTTGGAGGCGCGGGGTCAGAGCCATCAAGCAACTCCATGGCCTGAGCACTCCGGACAGCCGGTAAGACCTGACTTTTCCACTAGAGAAAATTTGATTGGGTAAATTTTTCTGTTGTATACACACACTTATAGCTACTTTGGTATACACACACTTATAGCTAGCTTTGCTAAATTTCTTTCCTAGCCGACAGCTCGCGTACACAATCGCTGGACACAATCGCTGGCAAAATCTCTCTGGCCGGCCGGCCGCCATCCATATATCAGCGGGTTACATGCAATGCAGGGCATCTTCAGAAGATCTACACACTACACTATCCTAGCTAGCTTAGCTATCGCGCGCTGATCGATATGCGAAATCGCGGTTACCCAATGCTGCTCGAGGCCGTGGGCGCGGAGGCGGCGGCCACGGTGCGGGAGGCGGGGAGCCTGGCGAGGCGTCTCGGGCACGCGGTCGTGACCCCGCTCCACGTCGCCAGCGCCGTAATCTCCTCCTCCGGCGGCCTCCTCCGGCTCTCTGGCCACCCGTTCCGGCACGAGGACCTCAAGGTGTCCTTGGATGAGGCACTCGCCCGCATCCCGGTTGCGTGCCCCGATGGCGCTGCCCCGCTTCATCTATCCAACGCACTCGTCGCCGTGTTGAGGCGCGCCAAGACGATTCCGAGCCAGCGTTCCTCGGGAAGAGTTCGACGGCGCAGGCGGCGGCAGGTGGCCGCTGTCAAGATCGAACTGCAGCAACTCGTCACCTCCATGCTCGACGACCCGAGCGTGCACCGTGCCATGCGCAAGGCGGGCTCCGTTTCCCAGCTCAAGCCCACCGTCGTCGAGGACTCAAATCCGGCCAGGCCTGCGCAGCCATTCTCTGGTGGGACACTCTGCTGTCAAGTACTCGACAGGCCAGTTGCCACAAATATCACCTGCCTCATGATCAGCGGGTAGGGTAGTGCCACATGCTTTACTTATCATTATCACACTAGATAGTAGATTACCTTTTCATCCCCTGAAATTAACGAGTACTACTACTCATCTATAACGCGCACTTTTTCCAGTTTACTACTACTACCTAAATACCAGTTATAGTAAATGCTTGGTCGATCTAGCCTAATGCCGTAGTTTATAATTGAGGTAATAACACCATTAGTCCTACAAGTTGCATATTAGGTGCAGATTAGTCCCACAACTAGTCTAATTTGACTCCACCATCCCAGAACTAGCTAATCCCGAACGAACCCATCCAAACCATCCAAAACCAGCTCCTGGTTGGGAAAACATACGGAGATGGCACTTTGCACTTAGGTGCTCTGGAGATGTCATATAGTTGTTAGGCCCTTCCACGCGTCTTGCAGCTGTGCGATGGCCGAAATTTGAGGCAACCGCTTAGCGCGCCTATAGCTAAATTATCGCCCACTTTCCCTGTTCTTAGTTCTTCGACGTTTTCGTCGTGCCTGCCGAGGAAGCAGACCGGCGGCGCCTCCTTCCCCTATCATCTGTGGTGTCCTTCAAGGAGAGATGCCACCAAACCTCACATGGCGTGGGTGGAACGAAGATCCGCCGGACTACGGTACTCCTGAAATTTCCTTTCCCGAGCTATGTATGATCGAGTCATTGGCTGTTGGTAGGATTTCCCCTTGATGATCAGGATGTGTTTCTGAATTTTGAGCGGTGGGGAAGTCGCTGTAGTAGTGGGGATTTGCGCAATTCTTCTAGTAATTGCAGTTTCACGAGCAGTTGATGCTCTGTTTATGATGGCTCTGCCTCGCAGATTAGGATCAGTTTAGTGTTTATTTTTGTTAATTTACATTGAATTAATCGATCAAATTCCATTCCTTTAGTCATTCTGATTGTTGTTGAAGATGGATAGGATGATGGTTAGAAGAATTGATCAAGATTGCTATGTTTCACTTCGGCTAAAGTCTGAACTTTTAACTGAACCTGTTGTTTACTAGTAACAAAATCTACTGACTGAACTTTTAACTGAACTTGTTGTTTACTGGTAACAAAAGCTATTGACTGAACTTTTAACTGAATTTGCTGTTTACTGGTAACAAAAGCTATTGACTGAACTTTTAACTGAACTTGTTGTTTATTGGTAACAAAAGCTTTAATAATGGATTACATGCTTTTCTATGATGTGCAACATCAAATTATATCACCATTCCCACAATTTTGTTTACCACCTATGGACTCATTAATATGATGTTTGAACTTTTATATCAACTTGAGATGTTTAGGTTAGGTCCTTTCCATGTCTGGATTTTGTGCAAGTTAATGCCATGTTCTCTCCTTACATATTATAGTTGTAATGTTCATTATAACTCATTGATTGCTCAATTGGTGCTATTTTGTCAGTGTTCAATGCAGGAGGCAATTCTGATCTTTTTTCAGTGGAAGTATGCCACAATGGTTTCTTTTGTGGATTGAGAAAGAACTTGTCCTATGTGTGTGCATCTACTGATGTATTTGACAATTGTAGTGCTCAAAGTTGGTCAGCTGCAAGTATTGATGAAATACTGATATATCTTGGCTATCAGAGGGATGGAATACTTCAGGTGTATTGGTGTTTGCCGGGTAAAGACATTACTGATGGTTTGGTACCAGTTGACAGGGATGCACACTTTGCTGAGATGGTTAAACTTAGCAAGTCACATAAGACACTTGTCTTATTCTTTGATCATAAGAATTTTCTCAGAAACTTCATAGATGATGTGATCCTCACTGAAGGGCCATTCATTCCTGGAGTCATCAGCCCGAGGAAAGTGCCATGGAAATCTAACATTGTAGCGGACCAAGTGCAGCCAAATGAGGTTTTAGAAGACCATGTGCATCCAAATGGTGGTTTAGCAGATCAAGTGCAGCCCATTATTGCTGAGGTTTTAGAAAACCATGCGTAACTAGTAGGTGGTTTAGCAGAGCAAGTGCAACCCATTGTTGATGATGATTTAGAAGAACATATGCAGCCAATAGGTGGTTTAGCAGAGCAAGTGCAGCCCATTATTGATGAGGTTTTAGAAGACCATGCGCAACCAGTAGGTGGTTTAGCAGAGCAAGTGTAACTCATTGTTGATGATGATTTAGAAGAACATGTGCAGCCAGTAGGTGGTTTAGCCGAGCAAGTGCAGCCCATTGTTGATGAGGTTTTAGAAGAACATGTGCAGGTACATTTCTTCCATATTGACAAGTTACTGCCATGGTCTCTCCTTAAACATTGAGCACATATTGTGCATTATACTCACAAATTCCTTATATTATTACAGCAAGTGCAGGTTGATGACAGTGAGAGTGACACGGATTGCAGTATCTATGATAGTGACTATGACGCCGAAGATGGGGATGATGACCTGTTTGCAGACTATGTAGATACAGAAGTGAATGATCATAACGAGAAAGAAATAGTACAAGAAAATGAAGATGATGAGGCTCTTGAGGATGAAGACCTAAATCTGATAGTGGAAGAAAGAGAGAAGTTACAGCATAAGATTAGGTCATTCAATCCAGAGGTGGATATGGATAATCCAATCTTCAAAATAGGGATGGTTTTTAGTTGTGTCGAGGAGGCAAGGAAAGCTCTGGCAGCATATACTATCAGAAACAGAGTAAGAATCAAGAAGATCAGGAATGACAAGAGAAGGTTGGAAGCTGTTTGTGATGGTGATTGTGATGGAGGATGTAATTGGTACTTTAAAGCTACGAAGGATAGTAGGTATGGTGGCTTTGTCCTAAATGCATATGAAGGAAAACACAGATGTGAGAGTGTGTGGGAACTGAGAGCACTAACTGCAAATGTGCTCAAAGATAAATTTATTAATGAATTCAGAGATAATCAAAAGCTTGATTTGAAGGGTTTTGCAGCAAAGGTGACAAGGGAATACAATATGAATCCAGAGAGGTGGAAGTTGGGGAGAGCCAGGAAAGCGGCTTTGTTGGAAATTCATGGAGATGAGGAGGAACAATTCAGGCTGCTGCATGATTATGGTCAGGAGCTTAAGAGGACTAATCCTGGCTCTACATTCTTTCTCTCAACAAATTCTGTGAATGATCCTGGTAGTCCAGAACACAAGGCACATTTGGCCACTTGCTACTGGAGTTATGATGCTTGCAAAAGAGGGTTTCTAGCAGGTTGTAGGCTATTAATATGTATTGATGGTTGCCACATAAAAACCAGATATAAAGGATGCCTGCTTACAGCTATAGGGATCGACCCAAATGATTGCATTTATCCTGTTGCATTTGGTTTAGTTGAAGTGGAATGTACGAGCTCATGGGAATGGTTCCTCACTAACCTAAAGGATGACTTGAACATAACCAACACCTCACCGTGGACAATTATGAGTGATAAACAGAAGGTTTGTATTCTATTTCCTTATTTATTTGAGAACATGAAAATATTATTGAAATGTTTACAAATTCCTCCTAATTTACTTGTCGACATGATTGCAGGGTCTCATAAATGCTGTAAGTAAAGTATGGCTTGATGCAGAGCATAGGTTTTGTGTCAGGCATTTGCTCCAAAACTTCCAAAAGGCAGGTCATAAGGGGGAAACCTTAAAGAATGACTTGTGGGCAATAGCTAGGTCAACGAGTGTTGTCAAATGGGAGAAAAATATGACAAAACTAAAGGCTGATAAACCAGAAGCTTATGAGTGGGTTGAGAAGTTAGTGCCAAGTACATGGATAAAGGCTTTTTTCCAAGAATTTCCCAAGTGTGATATGCTACTGAATAATCATTCGGAGGTGTTCAACAGGTGAACTACTTTCTTTCACATAAAGTTTAATGTGTAACTTATATTTATCAAGTGTAGCTTCTAATTCAGCTTCAGCCAATGTGTTGTTCCACAGCTACATCAATGAAGCCAGGGAACTTCCTTTCTTGTCCATGCAAGAATCTATCTTCTACAAGATACTTCAAAGAGTGAATGGAAAAGAGAAAGATGGAATGAAGTGGAGTGGAAGAATTTGTCCTAAAATAAAGAAAAAATTGGACAAATTTACTGAATGGAGTACTCAATGTAGAGTTACACCTGCGGGCAACAAGATATTTCATGTTAGCTCATTGGAGTTAGAGCAAGGGTACAGTGTGGACTTCAACACAAAAACATGTGATTGTAAGAGGTGGCAGCTAACTGGGATTCCATGTCATCATGCAATAGCCTGTTGTAGGAATGACAGGATTAACCCTGAATCCCTTGTCCACAGTTTCTATACAATCGATACCTACTTGAAAGCTTATCAGTTCAAGTTGGCTCCACTTAGAGGCAGACCATTTTGGAAAAAGATGAATGGTGTGGTCATTCATCCACCTTTGTTTACCAAAGTAATGGGCAGGCCCAAAAAGAACAGGAAGAAAGCACCTGAGGAAAAAATGAAGAAAGGTGTAAAAATACTTACGAAATCTGGAGTCACTATGCACTGCTCCGTGTGTGGCAAACCTGATCACAATAAAAAAGGTCACGATAAATTTGTTGAAAGACAGCTAAAGGAGCAGAGAGAGCTAATTGTGCAGGAAGATGATGATTTAGATCTTCCTTATATTCTTGAGGTACATAGCTTCCATAATGATAAATTCCTTATATTATTTCAGCAGCATTATGCCTTATACATGTTTATATGTGCAGCATGTAATTCCACATAGACCCAACCCTATTATGGATCCTACAAATCAACATGAAAGCATGGTCTACAATTTGGGGCAAGAAGTAATGATTTCATCTTTTTTTACATGTATGTTTTGTTATTAGGATTTTGGCATTACGTGATTATTGTGCACGAATTTTCCAGGAGCAGACTCTGGTTCCAATTAATAGGATACTTGGCCCTTTGCCTGAAAATGCCTTTGTGGCGGATGCTAGAGACACAATTCCAGAAACTAGAGCGAGGACAACAGCTACATCTAGAGGGAGTTTGGGGGGAAGATCCAGAGGAAGAGCTACAGCAAATAGAGGTGGCTCCAATGGTAAAGCATCAACAGAGAAACAAGAAAGCAGCAGCAGAGGCAGAGGAAGAGGTAGAGTAAATGCCAAAAAAGAGTGGCTGCTGCTACTATAGCTGATAATGCGCAAGCTACTGAAACTATAGATGCCGAAAGAGCAAGAGCAGCTAAGAGAGGATACAAAACAGGCCCTGGGAGTGCACACTACCTCTTGTTTGGTGATGACGGCCAGACAAGGGAAATTCCAGATTTGAATGCTCAAGTTCTTCCTGATTTAAATGTGGATGAAATGCCTATCAGTCAAAATGCACCTTCTCCTGATGATTTGTAGATGTAACTTTCATTTATGCATATGTCCATGTCTTAATGTTCTTGAATTTGTGTCTTTGGGAATTTTGTGTACACTACCTCTTGTTATGGTACTCTGAATTGGTGGCACCATATATTTCTTAATTCTGGATAAAATATTGTTTACAATCGATTCCTGTGAGAATTGGTTTAATTCTCCTCTTAGTTCATACATGAATGTCTAATAAGCTTGGATTATGTCATTTCCTCCTATGAGAACTAGTGTAGCTGTTAGACAAGTATGTGTGTACTACTGAATGTCTTATAAGCTTGGATTATCTCAATGCTCCAGCAAGTATCTTGCATTTTAAGATTATCTTACAACAAATATCTTTCATTTTGAATCTTATAGCAAACATCTTGCATTTTCAATCTTGCAGCAAGTATCCTGAACATCTCAGACAAGTGCTAGTCTTTTCAGTGTCACAGTAACTTGATCATCTCAGATTTGATTCGTAAATGACAAAAATAACATTTATTATGATTTATCACTGTATAACGATTTCATACAAAAGGAGTTCATACAAAAACCAAGCAAAGTACACTGATTTTGTACAAACAACAAGCAAAGTATACTGTTTTCATACAAAAGGATTACAAACTACATTGTGAACACCATTACACACTGCCAGTACATACTACCTGACATCCTAGTTACATTCTTCTTCTCTTTCAGTACATACTACCAAACAACACTAGACAAGTTTCCTTCTTCTCTCGCTCCTTCCTTCTTCTCTGGCTCACTTCTTCTCTGCCTCCTTCCTTCTTCTTATTTGCCTCCTTCCAGCTTCTCTGCCTCCTTCCTTCTCTGCAATTTCATTCTAATTCAGCAAAAGTAAGATGGGTGAAATATGAACAAATTCGAATAGTTAATTAAGCATTTGTATCATTCGTTAAATTCTCTAGAATATCAACAAGCTCATTCAACAGAAAATTTAAGAATTTGTGTGCATCCTGCAAAGTAATTCATGGACACATAAAAGATGGCATCCAGGATATTATCAGGTTTATGTAAACCCGAAGGTTGCCCAAAAGAAAAGGCTGGGACACCAATTATTTCTAGTTTATAATCTTGCATGAATATATGTCTTAATTAAGTTCGATACCAAAATTCATTCCAAAATATTATTACTTGGTTTTTCTATTCTTCAATACTACCAAATGTCAGGTTTGAATATTATTTCCAACAAACTGTTGTAGAAGACAGCATGGTAAAACTAAAGCAACATAGCAGATAAATGCATGCGCATGAGAGGATCAACACGACTGCATTCAGTGGCGGAGCCAAGACCCGGCTAGCCTGGGCAGCTGTCCGAGCTATGGAAATTTGATAGAAACTATAGGAGGCCTTAAACTATAACATGAATGAGAGGACTGAGCTACAATATTCATGGGCAAATGACCGTCAGGCTAGGTGACAGTGTAATCTTCCAATGCTCTACTTATAAGCTAGCTCCGCCACTCAGAACATTACTACGTATAAAATGACTGATGATTCGAAGTACAGAAATTGGAAGCCGAGATCGCAAGCTCCTACATGAGTCGATTCCTTGATGATTTCGATCTAAATGTAATCAAGCTAGCAGTTTCAGTTATGTGACGAATAAAGAGAAACAAACCTCACTGTTGTGGTCGACACACCGCACAAGGATTTGGGGCAGATGGCATTGCGGATGGACACCGGTTCCTATCGTCGAGCCTGCTCTGGAGGATGTGTGCCTGCATCTGCAGGCTCATGTTCAAATCGCCGCATCCGCCTGCCTCCGACTTGACTCTGCCGCCGCCGAATCGCCTTCGCCGCGCGTGTGCCTCCGCGGCGCCGATGCGCTGCGACCAGGAGCTTGGGGCACGGGCATGCCCCTCCACCGTGCTCCAGCGCGACGAGGTGTTGGGGACCTCCTCGTGCTCTCCAGCGAGGACTCGCTCCGCTCGGCCATGGGTTCTGCCTCTCGGTTTGACCGCTCCTGTTGAGACGAGATAAGTGGAGAAGGGAAAGTTGTGACGGGTCCAAGTGAGAAATCCAATTTATCATAGGTACCTGACTGCAAACTGTCTGGCCCGTGCCGCTTTGCGACGTGAATTCCCGAGCGGCGCGATTTTTGGATGGTTTGGATGGGTTCGTTCCGGGATTAGCTAGTTCTGGGATGGTGGAGTCGAGTTAGACTAGTTGTGGGATTAATCTGCACCAAATATGCAACTTGTGGGACTAACGGTGTTATTATCTTTTTATAATTGCTCAATTTAATTTAGCAACATGTGACTCCAACGTTAACTGCATAAAGTAATATAGTACATGCATATATATACTGATTAGTATTTCTAACTTTAAATGTAAAATGGAAGCGTGTCAGCATATTCTATAAGCTTACATTATCCTCATATTCTATATATATATAGGATATTCATACTACTTTCGGGTGTAACTATACCCACGTGTATTTCAAATCATGTAGGCAGTATCTATCATACCGAAAAGTATGTACGCGTAGTATAAAGTATCATAAGACTATTTGGTAGTATATATAACTTTTGAGGTAGTATGTATAATTTTTTTTACATACTCTTATTTTAGGTAGAAATATGAAGGGTATTTTGAAAATATAGTGCAAACTATGACTCCAATTGTATTTTTTTAACGTAACTTTATTTGAAATATCTTAGATGTAGTATATGAATACTCAAATCAAAAAAGTATCACGTATATTTTTGTATGTGAGTATATGAGACGTGGGCACCAGAAGGATTTTTCATATATATATATATATATATAGAAACCCTATTCAGCATCCAGGGTGCAGAATAGTTATTTTGCATCCCACATATTTTTATGTTCTCACATACATAAATTTATGTTTTGTATACAAATAATTATGTTCATATTCATCAGAAACGTAAAAAAATCGACATAAAAATACGTTTTATGAGTCATTATAGTGTTAAAAACATAGAAAATTCGTATTTTACGCCATATTTTTTTACGGCATGTAAATAAATTTTTTACGACATGTCTAAATTTTTTTATGTTCTTCTTGACTTCCGGGATAAGAGAAAATTTACGTGACGTAAAAATTATGTACAGTTTGAAAGATAGGGGGTGGATGAAGAATAACTATTCTACACCCTGGGTGTCAAATAGCGCCACTCTATATAACCCTATTCAGCATCCAGGGTACAGAATAGTTATTTTGCACCCCACATATTTTTATATTCTCACATATAGAAATTTATATTTTGTATACTAATAATTATGTTTATGTTCATCAGAAACGTAAAAAATCGATATAAAAATACAATTTATGAGTCATTATAGTATAAAAACCGTAGAAAATACACATTTTATGTCGTATTTTTATACGGCATGTAAACGAATTTTTTACGACATGTCTAAATTTTCTTATGTTCTTCCTTACTTTCAAGGTAAGAGAAAATTTACATGACGTAAAAATAATATACGGTTTGAAAGATAGAGGGTGGATAAAGAATAACTATTCTACATCCTAAGTGTCAAATAGCGCAGCCAAATATTTTATTGCAACCATGCATGCATGCTGGATGTCAGCCAATGTGGCTGCATGCAGCCCAACCTATATTCTCAGCGGTTATCGCTAATAACCGCCTTCTCCAACTTCTAACATTTGACATCAACTAGGGGCACTGCAAGCCAAGGAGAACCAAGAGAGGTGTTGCCGTCCTTCGTTGGCCAGTCCGGGGTAACCACACAGAGGGCCAGCCTTCTATCGTGGCTCCACCGTCACCAAGAAGCAATCCTTGAATCCCAGAGAACAACTATTCAGGTACATGCACGTAAGAGGTTTCAATTTTTTTGAAGCGGAGAATGCATGGTCCAGGAATTAGTATCCACGAGTATAAATAGCCAATTAATACTTGCCCTTTGCAAACTCATGTTGTAACATCGGCATTGCAGCCTACCTTCCGGCGGCAACAAAGGTTCGCAGAGCTCTCCGCCAACAATTTTAAGATGATGTGCAAGGCGCTTGAGCTGCACGTCGCACAGCACCAGGACATCATCCCCGACATAGCGAGCACCATACTCTTGTGCCGATCTGGCATGATGAGGAGGGCGAGTAGCCTGACCAGTTCGACGACTTGGTTGATCTTCCGAGGGAGAGATTTCAACGGCAAGAAGGCAATGGCGGAGGAACTCTCAAAGCTCATATTTGGTTCCTATACCGAGTTTTCCTTGGTGAAGGTGGCGGACAGCTCCTCCAGGGCCACAAGCAACCTCGCCCTCGCCCTCAAGACGAAAAGCATGTCACAAGACAGTGACAAAGTATATCTGATAAAAGCACTGTTCGAAGCCATCCAAGAAAACCCTCACCGTGTTGTGTTTATCGACGGTATCAACCAACTGGACTATGAATCAGAAACCGTACTCAAGAACCTGATTGCCACGGGGAGAATCACGGGGCCCAATGGCAGCGACATTATGGTCATCTTGGAAGACACCATTTTCGTGTTAAGCTCAGATCAAGCGTCCTGCTCGAGGAGGACAACTGCTTCCTTCCCTACGGTGTATCAAAAAATTATGGATAGACAGAACCGCAAGGAAGACGTCACGGAGGAGAAGGCAGTGGGATCACGTCCATTTAGCTTGGACTTGAACGCTTCTGCGGAGGATATGGAAGATGAAGAAGATAAAATTATGGCCAATAATGTGGGGATTATGAGTGTTGTGGATGGTGTTTTCCGTTTCGATTAGGAGAAGTGTTTTAGCGCTAGTTTGCTGCTCATGTCTAATCAGCTGGTTATGCTGACTGCATCCGTTTTTTCTCTATATGTTTCTATCCCGTGTTTTCATTTTTTTTTTGTAATCTTCATCGTCTAATTCTGTCTTGGCTTCTGTGCCATATAATAAATCTTCACGTTTGTCTACTACTATCCATATCAATATGTCTTTTTTGTCAAACCTGGCTAGTTAGCAAACTTCACATTACTTTTCACAGTAAAATAACAAAGTGCTTACATGGTCCAGATTTTTGTTTTGTTTTGTAAAATGAGCACTTTATTACTTAAAGGGTTTAAGTATTACACACCGAAATCTGCATATCTAGGATGCACTCAACCACGAACCATCCATATTGAGGTAAAAAAACAAAAAAAGGCTAAGTACTGAGATCATCTAATAGAACCATGACGCCTGATCAACCGATGGGCCGAGTCTAAGCTCATGTGGCCATCCATGTGGGAAAAAATATCTCTCGTCGTATCTTCAAGCATGTACAGATCTCCGTAAATAGGTTACGGAACTCCACACGATTTAGATACAACCATGAAAACAGCGTAGCTCGATAGATAACCTACATAACAAAGACGATTTATCATTGAAAATCTTATCATTTCTACATAGCCACATCAACCAAATAAAGGCAAGCGCTCCAATACTAATAAGTATTCTGTATTTATTGTCAATCTCATGTAAACAGTTGCCAAATATGTTGGTAACACTGCGGGGGGGATGACAATCCAGAAGCTACTTAGATGAAAAAACAATTTAGAACGAGAGAATTTATATTGGAAGAATAAATGCTTAATTGTCTCATCATGATGAGAAAATACACACTGCTTACTTCCACACCAATTTATTTTAACAAGGTTATCTTTTCTTAGAATGACCCCTCCACGTAGATACCATGCGAATATTTTCGTCTTTAAAGGTATCTTAATCTTCCAATTTTTTTGTTATTATCAACTAGAGCCATAGGTATAAGTATAACTAATACTATATACATAGAATTTATAGAGAATTTACCATTCTCATGTAGATTTTATTTTAACACGTCAGGACCTCGATGCATGTCTCGATCCAAAAAGGTCCCTCATAAACGCCACATTCGGCGCGGAAGATTGTAACACCGTGGCTATGGTATCCCCTTTGTGACGTACTATGTTGTATAGAGTTAGATATTGTTCATGCAGTATAGCATTTCCCTGCCACTTATCCTCCCAAACTCCCAGAAATGAAACTCCGAGCCATCCTTAATTGAAAACATGCCCAGAGAAATAAGATGTTTTTTTGGCCATCATGCTCGCTCAAAAGTGTGAGTCTCCCGACTACCATGGAATTTGAGACAATCCTTTCAAGCCAACATATTTCCTTCTCGTAAGGGTTTGACATACACTATCCTCTGTAAGTAGCTTGAAAAGCCACTTATCCAATAGAGCAGTATTCTTAACCTCTATTTTGTCAATCCCTAATCCAGCCACGGTCTTTTGGACGGCAAACCACACTCCAATTGACTAGTCGATATTTGTTTTTCTCACTCTCTCATTGCCAAACGAATCTTGGTCGGAAATTCAACTAATGCAAGACTACTCTAGTAAGTTGGAAAAAAGAGCTCATATATAGTACCATATTAGTGAGTACCGAGTTAATGAGCACTAATCTTCCACCCAGATATAGCAATTTTCCTTTCTAGCTGCTTAGCATCTTTTGTAGTCTCTCCTCGAGGTGTTTCCAGTTAGTATTTATAAGTCTCCGATAATGATTTGGAATACCCAAATAGTTAGATTGGAAATTGGCCTTGCCCACAACCGAAAAGTTGAGCATATAGGTGTGCCTCGTATTGGGCCTTGCCAAGTCAAATCAATTTACTATAATGAAAAATAATTTTTAGACCAGGGGGTTGTTCGAATGCTGATGAAATCAATTTCATATTCTTGGCCTTCTCCAGGTAATGTTCCATAAATAAAATTGTATCGTCGGCATATTAAAGGATAGATAGTCCCCCATCAACTAGATGCGAAACTACCTCATCAATCTGACCATCAAGCACACTGGATCAAGATATCCAACATATCCTCCACTATATTTAATAATATGGGCGATCATGGGTCACCTTGTCTTAATTCATTTTTTGTCAAAAGTAACTAGCCCCATCATCAATGACTTTTTTTTGGCAACGCACACTAGTGGAAAACGGGCCTATAGTTCCAGTTCGTAAGGGCCTTTAGTCCCGGTTTCCCAATCGAGACTACGGAATCGGGATTAAAGGCCCGCCTTTAGTCCCAGTTGGTCACGAACCGGGACTAAATTTTTTTGAATATATTTTTTTCAAAAAAAAATGTTGTTTTTTTTCGCTTTTTTCTTGAACTTTTGAATTGTTTCACTCATTGATCTCTCACATCTCTAATTTTTAATACTAATTATACTTAATCTGAGGTCAAATTGCACCTATGGTCAAACTTCCGGTCGGTCACCCATATTAGCACTACTTCACCCCCAGCACGCTTAATTTCTCCATTCTATCAGGATGTCCTCGCGCAAAGGACTGTCTATCTTGTTGTCAAGACTACTATATTAATCCTATTAACTCATATAAATATGTCACGCGTTTTTATTTTTCGAAATTACAGACAACTATTTAAGTAAACACCAATAAATAAGTAAAAATAATATTTTATTCCAATGAAAATAAAGAAACTAATTAAAATAATATTTTATTCAATTTTTTGCCATTTATTCATTTAATATAACTTTTTTCCTTTTTGTATTTTAAAAATCTAAAAACCCAAAATGGGCTCAGGCCTTTGAAATCAAACTAGACATTTTTTCTGCACATTTTGATAGGTTGTATATTTTGTTTGACATCGTATGCAAAAGTTGTGGCCATTTGAATTTTTCATGATATTTTTTACAAATTATGTCGAAATTCATGTTTGTTAATCTTCGTAACAACTAAATCACTTAATATAACTATAGTTCGAATGATTTTTTTTGGAATTTTTTTATAATTTTTTAGCATGCTTTTGAAACTAGAAAAGAAGATCTCCTACTGCGGCAGGATTTTTGCCCATTTTCCTACCGCGCCAGAACCCGTGATTTTTTTTGCCCATTTTATTTAGTCTCGATTGGTGTCACCAACCGGAACTAAAGGGGTTGGCATCGGCCGAAGCCTGCCGCAACCCCTTTAGTCCCGGTTTTTGTCTCTAACCGGGACTAAAGCCGTTTGAACCAGGACTAATGCTCCGAACAGTTCTGGACGAAATGCTCTTTTTCTATTAGTGACACTTTCAGACACAAAACTATTTTATTGGAGAACTTTGTCAAGTCTTCACGATAAACATAGCTTCTAACTGTTTTTCTATGCCAGCAGCGTTTCTGTGGTTCCTCAAGGACGCTCTATGTTTTTATAAACGACATGTTTCTCTAGAGATAGTGCGCTTTTTCATGGATGTTCTGCGTCCACGAGAATGCTTAGTTTCTTGGAGGAACACTTCGTTTGTTCAGGACCACTCAGTTTCTTGAGGAGCGCTCAGATTCTTCAAACGCTCAGTTTTTCCAGGAATACTCCACATCTACAAGAACACATTGTTCCTAACACGTGATACATGATCCACTTCATTCTGACGGAGTCATCATCCTTATTGTTAAATGAACTACTAGGATTAAATTTCTGTGTAGATTTGGTAAATGTATTAGTCCTTCGGTATTGTCATGTATCATGAAAACTCAGCATGAGGGTATTTAGCCGTATCATGTTGGTTTCCTATTTCGATGATAGATTTGCTACAGATGGATAAGTATTTAAAACCGGCCGTGTACATTTATTTAAGGACGGTTGCGGATCTTCACATTGGATGTACTCTGTCCGACATGCTATTTAATAGCATGCATGCCATGAAACATTGTGGCAAGCAAGCAATCGGCCATCGCCACATCACATCAGTCTAATAGATCTACGTACCAGCCATTATACAGTGTATATACGGAAGAAACGGATCTATCATAAACATGAAACGGATCATAATACGTGAACACGTGAGAACTTGCATGATTTCTAGGTGCAAAAAATGCATTGTTGGTATCCATATATATATGTAATTCCAATTTTGTGACTTCTGCCGAGCGTATATTCTCCTCGGCCGTAGGTCGAGCTCTGGCGGCCGTCGCCCGCCTGGCTCCTCCCAATGGCAGTGGCGCGGATGAAGGCGGCCAGGATCACGGCGAGCGGGAGGCCGGTATCGAGCGATGAGGTGGCGGTGAGGCAGCCTTGATCTAGGCCCTTAGGGGCTCGGATGGGCTCCGACCTGCAGCACTTCGTCTTAAACATCGCCTCCCGGTTGTTCCTAGGCTTCAACGGCGGCATGAGGACGTCGGGCATGGAGGTGGTGGCATCCTCCTCCGCCGGTGGGGGTTGATTGGCTGGTTGTGATCTGCGACGAGTTCAGGAGGTGCAGCTGCCAGTGAAAACCGAGCTCAGACTTTGTTCTTGGCGGGTGATGGCGGTGTATACGCATCACTACCTTGTTGAAGGCATCGCCTTTGCAGTCGGTGTCTTCTCACTCCTACTGCTCCGGGAAACCCTAGATCTAGATATGTGGATCGGATGATGTCGGCACTTTAGGCGTCGATTTCCCTCTTAAGGGCATTGTCTTTGGAGTAGCAGCTGGATGGTGGAGGCAAGAGGTGGAGTGGTGTACATCTTCTACGACGGTGTTGTTGGGTCTCGGCGGCGGGGTGCGGCGGGGGTTTGGTGACGGTTCTGGCTTGATGGACTCGCGCAGGGCTGAGGCGCTGTCTGGCGTCATGGTTACGTCGACGGGAGGAATGACAAAGATCATGCTAATTTTTATCCTGAGGATTGCTCGGCGGTTCGAAGGCAGTGATGGTTTCGCTAACGTGCGCATGAGGTGCTCGCTAAGAACCTACTAGTCCAGATGAGCGTTCTCGTTTCGCCTAGAGGGTGTCTCGGGGTATGCGATGTTCCTGGCTCCTAGTTGATGGGAGACTTTTTTGTGTTCAGGGACAAGGCCCTATGAGCATGATCTTTCTCTCATTGTCTTGGTTATAGGTGTTGTTTGGTAGCTTCGGGTTTTCTGATGTATGGTATTTGTTAGACCTTTGATAAATAAAATAGTAAAAAAGCCGTATGCATCAATTGATGCAGAGGCTAGGGCCATGCCTTCATTTCAAAAAAAAATATAATAATCTTTCTCTATCCATTTTCTGGCTACTGAATCATGATTATGGGTCATGTTCGCTATGATTGAGTTTGAATTAGCAGTACAGTTGGAGGTGGCCATGAATAACTGCTTCGAGGCATTCTTGTTTTGGAGACGGTCCTTATTTGAATCCGACTCCGGGTGCCTTACTCTTGGAGGCAGTCCCTAATATAAGCCGTCTGAGGGTGAGGAGTTCTTCCAAATGGTCAAGACTAATAGCCTTCTGCATGTCGTACTCCATAGAGACGTTTACATTTCGAAACCGCATGAGGTCGTGTATCTT
This sequence comes from Avena sativa, assembly GCA_916181665.1. Taxonomy (NCBI): domain Eukaryota; kingdom Viridiplantae; phylum Streptophyta; class Magnoliopsida; order Poales; family Poaceae; genus Avena; species Avena sativa. The sequence continues at coordinate 581,648,063 of OV702287.1, forward strand.
AGAGCCGCCAAGGAAAACTGGCTGAGGTGGTGTTCTCTTAGAGGCTATGCGCTTGAGCCGGAACAAGAAACTGGCTGAGGCCCATGGGCAATAACCGACTCTAAGTAACATGTTTGTACTAGTGACCCCTGCATTAGAAGAGGTCCCACACGTCAGACGAGGTCCCGCACGTCAGCCTGGTCCCATAGGTCAGAAGGCTGACAAATATAACAATTTCCCGAGATGCTCACATGGCAAGTGGACTAGGTGGCGAGGTTTAATCTCGTCAATGCCCATTGTTATGGACTTGGGTTTTGGAGAAGATGGGGATGCTGGAGATCGTGGCACGGTTAACAGACAAGCAACCAGGGGACACAAGATTTACCCAGGTTCAGGCCCCCGGAGAGAAAACCCTACTCATGCTTGTCTGCTCTTTGATTACGGCGGAACCGAAGGTTACACGGTGCGCAGATTCGATCTGGCGTGGATGCGTGAAAGTATGAGTCGAGTTGTTTTTCTAGGACGTGCCCTCCTGGACTTTATATAGACTTAGGCAGGTCCCGGGCGTAGTCCTAGTCGGTTACAAGTTGTATTCAAACTCTAGTCTTGTTCTCCAAGGATCCGAAGGCGTCATGGGCCTTGGCCATCCGAAAATCTTCATGGGTCAGCGTATGTCTGCCGTGGGCCTTCCTTGGGCTGGACTAGGTATGCTGAAGTTACGTACCCGTAGGGTATAACCATGTCAGTAGCCCCCGAGTGATCAGTCGAATCGTAGATTCGGCTGAGGACTCTTCCATCCTTCGGGAGCAGCTATGTGTTAATAGTATATGTGTGTAGGGATTGTTGATGCGTGTGCCTGACTCACCGACGGATCAGGGTCAGTTAACTGTCTTAGGACGAAACAACACGATCTTCTTCAGGTTCGGGTCCCTTAACCCGGACCTGGAACATATGCTGGCGTAATTCGACTCAGGCCGCGGAGGACTTACAGGAGTGGAATTCCAATGATTTTAATTGGTGTACCCAACGCGTCCGTCGGGATTTTTCATCGTACCTGCTGGTACGGATTCATACTAGCAGAGCGCAGTCAGGTGCGTTGCCAGGCCATCAGATGATATCTGTAGGTCTTATCTTTGCGTCGCAGACGCAGCATCCGAATGTTTATCACCGCGGAGGTGTTTCGGGTGGCCAAGGAGGATGTTACTCACTTAGCATTAATTGGGGCAGAGTTGCCGAAAAGTTTTGCGTGCTGATCCGAAAGATCGCAGTCGAAGATTTCATAGGGTGCGCGACCAGCGCTCCCTATGGGAGTAGCCCCCAAGTGTCTGTTAGAGTCGTAGACTCGAACGGAGACTTTTAGTTCAAGCATTGTTTCAATCATTAGGTCCGCAGGACTCGAAATTTTTCGGATGCTTAAATCCATCCTCCCTATGGGAGTAGCCCCCGAGTCCGTAGTGGAGTCGTAAACTCGACGTAGGACTCAGAGAAATAATTTTGTCCTCATTTGTCTGTCGGGTGCGCGGCCAGTGCTCCTGATAGGAGTAGCCCCCAAGTATTTAGTCGAATCGTAGATTCGAGTGAGTACTTTTAGCTGTGGAGCCGAAGTGGTGCTAGTATAGCTTTTGATGACGTCAGTGCTTACGATCGATGACCTCAAGCGTCTGCTACGCCAGAGATGACTTGACTGGACGAAGCGTGGGTCCTACTTGCTGACATTGAATTGACCGGTCACGCGCGGCGTGGAGATGATTACGGCGTCTCCTCGATTTCCGCACGTAGTGGACGGCGTGGTAACGACGGTTCGTTTTGGTGCTGACACGTGTACGGCCAGATCTACCGTTGGTGTTAGGTCTTCTCGATGGACGGCCAGCGTGCGTCGTCTTCGCTGTTATAATCCCTGGTGAAATCGTGGTTTGTTTTTCACCGCAGCAGTTCATCTATTCACTGCCCCCTCGTTCTTGAGCTATTCTTGCTGCGCGCTGAGAGTTTCCTCCATATTTCCTTTGTCTTTCTTTGTTGGCAACGCCACCACCGCCGTAGCGCCATGGGGAAACCAAAGAAGTCCTCATCTGCGGTTGGGACCAGCGCCGCCGGAGGCAAGAAGGGCACCGCCACTGCTCGCGTCACTGACGGTGGCTGGCGGCGGTCATAAGCGCGGGAGAGCGATCTCCGCAAACTGCGCGAGCGGAGCCTGATCCCGCAAGACACGACGGCCGTGAGACTCCCCGGCAATGAGGTAATCCCCCGTCCCCCATCTGGGTATCGGGTTATGTTTGTTGCCTTCATGATTCGCGGGTTTTCTTTTCCGGTCCATGACTTCCTTCGTGGACTGCTCTTTTTCTATGGGGTTCAACTCCATCATCTGTCTCCCAACTCCCTTCTCCACATTGCGTGTTTTATCACGCTTTGCGAGTGTTGGCTTGGCATTGAGCCGCACTTTGGCCTCTTCCGGAAGCTTTATTCCGTGAAGAGGCTGTCTGGTTCGGATGGTGTGTATCCCATTGGGGGTTTCATCATCTCCCTCAGTCCCAATGTGCAATTCTTTTCCTTTTCCATGTCCGAATCTGTCCAGTACTGGCGGAGGAAATGGTTTTACATCCGTGACTCCGTACTGCCTGGGCAAGATTTTGGTCTCGTTCCTTTTGACCCCTCCCAATTGATTGAGAAGAAAAGATCCTGGAAAAACCAGATCTTAGACGGTGAGGTGGCGGAGATAGAGGCCCTGTATCGTCGGGTGGAGGAGCTCCAATTGATTCCTGAGAAGGAGGTGAACGGTGTCGACATCATCCGGACGTTTCTTGAGTGTCGGGTGCAGCCCCTCCAAGCGAGGGCGCACCCGATGTTTCTTTACTCTGGGCGCCGTGATCCGACGAGGGTTTCGAGTGAGAAAATCTCCGAGGTGGAACTTGACAAGGCTCTTCGCGCACTGTTGAAGTTCAAGGCCGACGAAAGAATCCCGGGGAAGTCGCTGACTCCTCCCTTTTCCTCGACGTTGATCGTACCGAAGGTGTAGATTTGCGCACGTAGTGCTTCCCTTTTGTTTTTGTCAGCTGTGTACTTTTTTCCTTTGTTTGCTAACAAAGTTCCTTTTCCTATTGCAGAGCTTCAAAGTGCCGGGCATGGCACCACCGTTGCCCGAGAGGTATCCGAATGCCCCGGATAATGAAGTGGTGGATTCCGTGTCCGAGCTACCGTCAGCGCGATCCCCAGCGGAGGATGCCGACGAATCGAGTGAGGACCATTCGCGCAAGCGGTCACGGAGTTCTAGCGAGTCGTCAGATGCCTCGACTCCGCCGACTCCCAGAAATCCTCTGGGCCTTGAGCGTCATGATGATGTTCATGGGGGTTCTTCCTCTTCCCTTCCTGCCATTCCCGTGCGGGCTGTTGCTCCGCACCCGCCAGCAAAGCGGAAGAAGGAAGAATAGAAGGAGGAGAAGAAGGAAGAAAAGAAGGAGGAGAAGAGGGCCCGAAGGGCTTCTCCTATCTTCGACCTGAGCGCGTTGGGCTCGTAAGTTTTCTTGTTGCCACTGTTGTCCTTTTCTTTTTATGATGTTTGCACCTGTGCTGATTGGCTTCGTATGCAGGCAATCCTCCGACGGCTCCAGTGATGGTGCGGGGGAGATGATGGGGGAGTCGAACATTGCGTCGCCTCCTCCTCAGATGGTGGCGACTTCGGGTGACGCTGCGCCAGTTCCTCCTGTGCAGTAGAGGCTGGTGGTTGCACCTCAGAATTTCGCAGGCGGACCTGCGGGTTCGCCTTCGGAGCACGTAAGTTTTTCTGCTTGATGTTACGGGGGAGCCCCCGAGTGTCTTCGTATGCTGATGTTGTTTATGCTTCTTTGTGTTGGGCGTAGCCCCCAAGTCCTGCTCTTACTACTATTGCCTGTTGCTGCAGCCTTTTGTCCAAGAGGCCAAGCGGCTGGTGGAGGAACGTCTGACGCTGGAAGTGAAATTGCGGCAGCTTCAAGGTATTCGTCTGCCTTGTAGTACTTCTTTTGCTTATCCTGGTCCTGTTCTTTGACACTTGCTTGTTGTAAATGCAGAGGAGCATAACGACTCTCTCCGCGAGGTGGATGCTCTGAAGAAGAGCCTTGGCCAATCGGAGCAGAAGGCCGAAGCTGCCGCTGGTGCGAGAGAGCGCCTTGAGCTGGAGCTGACGAAGGCAGCCGAAGCGAAAGAGCGTCTGCAGCAGGAGGCTGCAGATCGTGAGGAGCAGCTGGCCACTGTTGCGGCTGCTCGTGAAAAAGGGGTGGCGGAGAAGCTCATGGCTGCTGCCAAGGCTATTTCGGGTGAGCGTTAGCTTTTGTACTTGCTCCTTTTTCTTCGGATCTTCTTCTATGTTGCCTTTCTTCATGTTTTCTTCTTTTTTTTGTCTCAAATGCCGCAGGCATCGAGTTCGACCGCGGTGCTCTGGAGCACAGGAGTGCTCTAGATGATGCCACTGTAGCGGTCGAAGACCGCTGCAGCACTGTCGTCAAATCCCTTGCCAAAGCGAAAGAGGTCCTTGGTCGCTTCTACCAGGAGCTCTTCCCGAAGGGCGCATCCCTTGAAGACGTGGATGCCCTGGCAGAGGCTCTGTCAGCCGAAGCGCCTGCAGCGTACAAGCGCAAGCAGAAGGGTATCGGCGCGTCCGTCGGGCTGGCGATGGCCATGGCGGCTGGGGCGGAGCTGGACCTGCCCCAGATTACTTCTCGGATGCCTACAGCTGCGGATGGATCCGAGGTAGCCTTCGCCGCCTACTCCGCTCGCTGCAGACGATATGGGCCCAAGCTCATTGACTTGCTGTCTGAGTATGCATTGCGGCAGCAGGGCGAGGCCAAAGCTAGGCAGTCTGGTTCTGAGGCGACGCAGTGTCCTCCGTCTTAGGCATAGTAGACGTAGGGTAGTTTGTAGTCTATTTTTGTTGTGAATATCTTTTGTAGTACCATCCTTGTGCCACCTAGTGGACTTATATACTTTAATGAATTCCTCCGAGTTGTGCTCTATCCTTGGCTGAATATCTGTGTGCCTTCTTTTTTCTGCTGCTATAGGTTCCTTCGGGTGCTGACCCAGTTGACACTTCATCCGAAAGGCCCTTGCGAGCATCATTGGATGATTCCTCGCAGCTCGCGTTTCTTCGAGATCACGTGCGCAGCTTGGAGAGAGATTTGCTTGGGTTGCACGGTCGTGCTGACGTTTGGAAATCCAAAGCAGACCGTGGCGCAGCCAGAGAGGAGTATTTGATGGCGGGGCTGGGTCGGCTGTCCGAGCATCTGCAATGTAAGTTGATCCTTCTTTCGGGCTGTAGCTCAGTTCTTCGGGTGAGCCTGTTGGCCTTACTTTTTGTTTTGTGCGGTTGTCGAATGTGCCAATCTTGCTCCGAGGGAAGAAAAGGAGCGTATTGCTGTTCGAGTCAATTGCTTGACTTAACAGGACATGGAGGCTGGCGGCTTCTTCTGGATGGATCGTGATCGCGCCATAGTTTTAGCGACGGTGCAGGATCGTGTCTACCAGGTTTCGCGGGTGCTCCGCCAGGTGCAGACATCGCTTTCCTCGGTGCTGCACGTCATGTTTCCGTTGGATGCCGTGCCAACGTCCCTTGCAGGTCTTCTGACGAAGTTTCGGAGTGCCAGCAATGTCAAGGAGCTGGTGCGGCAGCAGCTCGTTGCAGGGGTGAAGGCTGCCTTGTCTCTTGTGAGGGTGCACCGCCCTGATGTAGATTTGGCTGATGTGGCGACTGGGCCACCTCCTCGGCCAGATGGTGGCGAGTGGAATATGCGTCCGCATTACGCGGCTGTAAGGCAGTATGCCGAACAGATTGTAGATTTATTTGAGCAGCGTGCTCAGATTATTCTTCAGAATAGGTAGGACCTAAAAATAAACAAATAGATGTAAAATTTGTATATTGCGGCTGGGCGTGTATATGCCCTTTGTTGTAAAGGTTTGCTTGTTTGCGAGCACACAGTGCTTTGATTTAGTACGTGTCCTTTTCGTTTGCCTGACGTGGTCAGCTACTCAGGTGTACACGTTTTGTCCTCAGTCGATGAAATTGTGAGGTGGGGGAAGCCCCCGAGTACGTGCCCTTTTCGTTTGCCTGACGTGGTCAGCTACTCAGGTGTACACGTTTTGTCCTCAGTCGATGAAATCGTGAGGTGGGGGGAGCCCCCGAGTACGTGCCCTTTTCGTTTGCCTGACGTGGTCAGCTACTCAGGTGTACACGTTTTGTCCTCAGTCGATGAAATCGTGAGGTGGGGGGAGCCCCGAGTGCGTATGCAGCATGTAGTTGCAGAAAATAGTCAACCGAGGGTTGGGGGCGAGGTACTTAGCTTTATTTATATCGTAATGGAGGAGGTACATGGTTCGGCTGAGTAGCCTTGGCTGGAAGCCTTATTGAGAGTAAAAAGGGGGTACATTGCTATGGGTAGAATCGTCGCAGGTGCGAGACGTTCCACGGGTTGGAGTATGCGACTCCAGACTCCACGTGCTTGAGGCGATAGGCGCCACATGGGATGACTTCGGTGATGACATAGGGTCCTTCCCATGGTGAATCGAGTTTGCTCGGTTGCTTTTGCTTGAGTCGCAAGACGAGGTCTCCTTCGATGAAGGACCTTGGGCGCAGCCGGCAGCTGTGATAGTTGCGGAGACTCTGCTGGTACACCGCTGATCGAGCTGCTGCTATATCCCGTGCTTCGTCGAGTGTGTCGACGGCGTCTTCGAGTGCAGCTGTGGACTCGGCTTCGCTGTAAGCGACGACTCGTGGAGCCTGGTGGCGTACTTCGGCTGGTAGCACGGCCTCAGCTCCGTGCACCATGAAGAATGGTGTGTAGCCGGTGGAGCTGTTTGGCGTAGTACGCAAGCTCCACAGGACAGACGGTAGCTCTTTCGTCCAGTTTCCAGCTTTGTGCTCGAGTGAGCTCATGAGGCGCTTCTTGATGCCAGCGCCGATTAGGCCGTTGGCCTTTTCCACTTGCCCGTTTGTTTGCGGGTGTGCCACTGAGGCATACGTGATATTGATCCCGAGGCCTTCGCAGAAGTCCTGGAATTCTTCGGAGATAAAGTTCGATCCGTTGTCGGTGATGATGCTGTGCGGTACGCCAAACCTGTAGACAATGGATTCAAAGAATTTGACGGCGGTTTTGCCCTTCTGGTTGGTGACTGGCATGGCTTCGATCCACTTGGTGAATTTGTCGACTGCGACCAGGAGGAAGACGTGTCCTCCCTTCGAGGATTTTGGCAGTTTGCCGATCATGTCAAGGCCCCATTGGGCAAAAGGTCAGGCTATGGGTATGGGTCGCAGTTCGGACCCAGGTGCGTGCGGTTTGTCGGCGAACCGTTGGCACCCGTTGCATCTTCGGACGATGTCTTTCGCGTCGCTCATGGCCGTTGGCCAGTATAATCCTGCTCCCAGAGCTTTGGCGACGAGGGAGCGGCTACCTGCGTGGTGGCCGCAGATGCCCCCGTGGATATCTTGGAGTATGGCCATGCCGTCATTGATGGTGACGCACCGTTGTAGTACGCCCGTAATGCTGCGTTTGTATAGCTCGCCGTTGATGATGGTGAAGGCTTTTGACCGACGAGATATGCGCCGGGCATCTGTTGGGCTGTCTGGCAATTCTCCGTTTATCAGGAACTGGAGGTATGGACGTGTCCAAGTTTCGTCGACTGCCATGACCTGCATTAGGTTGACCATGGCAACTTCGGTATCCAACTTTTCGGGTCCTTCATGACCTTCGGGTAGCGTAGCCCCCGAGTGTTCTGCTTCTTCGGGTGATCCCTTGGGGAATTTCCGCTTGATGGATGGCACGCAGATCTGTTCGAGGAACACACCTGGTGGTACCTTTGCACAAGTGGAGCCGATGTTGGCGAGTCTATCGGCCTCCTCGTTGCTTCTCTCTTCCAACGTGCCGAAGTTCGCACCCGTCAAATTCTCCTTCGAGTGCGTTGTACAGCGCGCGGTACGCGATCATGTTTTCGGCGTGTGTGTCGCACTCATTCATCGTCTGCTGTACGACAAGGTTGGAGTCACCGTAGATGACCAGGCGCGTTGCGCCACATATTTTTGCCATCTTCATGCCGTGGATGAGGGCTTCGTATTCGGCCTCGTTGTTGGAGGCTCTGAATTTCATCCGAAGGACGTACTTCATCTTGTCGCCTTGCGGGGAGGTCAGTATGACTCCTGCCCCTTCTCCGGCTTCGCGTTTGGAGCCGTCAAAATGCATTGTCCAGGACTGCGACATGTCTGGGGTGTCAGGCAGCTGCAGCTCCATCTAATGCACCAGGAAGTCCGGAAGGACTTGATATTTGATTGCGTGTCGCTTCTCGTAGATGTTGTCCACGGGTGATAGTTCAATTCCCCACAGGGCCACGCGCCCTGTGGCCTCTGGGTTATTCAGGATGCTGTTTAGGGGTGCCTCGTTGACGACCATCACCTGATGCTCCTGGAAGTAGTGGCTCAGTCGTCGAGCCGTCATGAACATGCCGTAGGCCAGCTTCTGGTAGTGCGGGTACCGCTGTTTTGTTGGAGTGAGAACCTCGCTGAGGTAGTAAATTGGGCGTTGTACCCCGTGGGTCTTGCCTTCTTTCGGGTCGTTCGACCACGAGTACTGTGCTGACCACCTGGTGTGTGGCTGCTATGTACAGCAACAGGGGCTCGCGCTCTTTTGGCGTGACCAAAACTGGCCAGGTGGAGAGGAGCCGCTTGAGGCCTTCGAATGCGTCGTTGGCTTCTGGTGTCCACTCGAACTTGTCTGCCTTGCGCAGCAGCTGGTAAAATGGTAGGGCCTTCTCGCCCATGCGGCTGATGAATCTGCTCAGTGCTGCTACTCGTCCTGCGAGCTGCTGAACGCCCTTGAGGTTTTTCGGCTTCTCCATTGTCATGATAGCTTTGATTTTCTTCGGGTTCGCTTCGATCCCTCGTTGAGAGATGAAGTACACGAGCAGCTGACCCGAGGGGACGCCGAAGGCGCACTTTTCTGGAATGAGCTTGATCCTGTAGCGATCAAGGTTGTCGAACGTCTCGCGGAGATCGTCGATAAGTGTTCTTGCCTCCTTGGTTTTTATGACTATGTCGTCGACATAGACTTGGACGTTGCGACCGATCTGGTCCTTGAGGCAGGCCTGCATGCATCGCTGGTACGTGGCACCCGCGTTCTTTAGCCCGAAGGGCATTGTGTTGTAGCAGTATACTCCGAGCGGTGTGATGAACGCCGTTTTCTCTTGATCTTCGACCTTGAGTCGAATCTGGTTATAGCCTGAGTAGGCGTCGAGGAAGGAGAGTTTCTCACAACCTGCAGTCGAATCGATGATCTGGTCGATCCGAGGAAGAGGCAAGTCGTCCTTAGGGCAATGTTTATTTAGTGACGTGAAGTCCACGCACATCCGCAGGATGTCCGTGTCCTTCTTTGGGACCATCACCGTGTTTGCCAGCCACTCGCTTTCCTTGATTTCCCGGATGAAGTCTGCTGCGAGTAATCTGTTGATCTCCTTGCCGATAGCTTCGGCTCGTGGCTCCAACAGTCGTCGGATGGACTGCTTGACTGGCTTGGTGTCTGGGAAGACATTGAGTGCGTGCTCGGCGAATTCCCTGGGAACTCCTGGCATGTCCGCAGGACACCAGGCGAAGATTTCCCCGTGCTCACGGAGGAGTTCGACGAGCGCGCCTTCCTATGCGGTGCTAAGGTCGTTGGCGATCAACGCCGTCTTGGAGGCATCCGTTGGATGGACCTGCACTTTCTTGGTGTTGATGGTGGAGTCGAAAGACATGTCAGGTGTGTTCTGCTTTGTGACTGGGGGTAGCCCATTGTCCGTCACCTCGCGGAGCTTTACAAGCTCGTCTTGCATGCCGAAAGACTGGGAGATTTTGTTGAAATCCCGGTCGCATTGGTCCGATCGGGTGAAGCTCCCGTGGACTGTGATGACGCCCCTTGGTCCTGGCATCTTGAGTAGTAGGTATGCATAGTGTGGGACGGCCAGGAACCTTGCGAATGCTACACGTCCCAGGATGGCATGGTATTGCGACGGCCAGTCCACCACTTCGAATTCTAGGCGCTCCTGCCGAAAGTTGTCCGGCTTCCCAAAGATGACGTCGAGCCCTATTTTGCCTAGGGGGAAGATGCCTTTCCCTGGGACAATGTCGTGGAACGTTGTGTCTGATTGTTCCAGGCTGCATTGCGGGATCCGCATAGCTGCTAGAGTGCTTGCGAACATTAGGTTGATGCCGCTGCCGCCGTCCATGAAGACGCGACTCATCTCGAAGCCTCCGATCTGCGCCTCCAGCACCAGGGCAGCATGACCTGGGCGAGGGATCTGGCAAGGGTGATCCGCGCGAGTGAATGTGATGCAGGACTCCGATCCGCTGAGGTACTCAGGGATTGCAGGGGGGGTTGCCATGGCCAAGTTGATTTGTCGGGTGACTTTCTTCTGCACCCTGTTGGTGGGGCGTCCCTTCTGGATCATATTTAGCGCTCCCTTTGGTGGGGGGTATGCGACCCCGGTGTTGTTTTGCGCTGGTGCGACTGGTTGATTTGGGCCTCCGATAGGCGGCGGTGGAGGAGCTCCGTGTGCTATTTCACCTGGCGCAGGTGCGTTTCCGAACGCAGGAATTGGAGCTTGTTGCCTCATCTGCATCATGCCTTCGCTGAGTTTCTGGAACTCGCGGCAGTCCTTGAGCATGTGGCTAGCTTTATTTTTGCCATCTTGTTTGTCGATGTAGAAGTGGATGGTGCATGGACCCGAAAGTTTGTCGAATGCTGAGGGTCCGTTGTCGCAGTCGCGGCGTTGCCACGACTGCGTTGGTCGTCCGTTGTCACGGAAGTTTCCGCTGCGATATCCTCCGCTGTTGCGGCTGTTGTCATTACGGCGGTCGGCGTAGCCGGCTGCGACCATGTCGGGTCCGTCGCGGTCCTCGTAGACGCGCGGTCTCCTCTTGCTGCGGTGTTCGCGTCTTCGGCCGTAGTCGTCCTCTTCATCTGATTGCGCCCGCTGGATGCAATCTTCGCCGTCTGCCCAACTGTTGGCGATTTCCATGAGGTGGTCGAGTGTCTTGGGCTTTACACGCCCAAGTTCCTCTTTGAAGTATGGGCGCTTGACGCCGTCCCGGAAGGCATCGATGGCCCTTTCTTCGGAGATGTGTGCTGCGGAGTTCTTGGTTGTAGACCAGCGTAGTATGTACGAGAGAATAGATTCACCCGTTTTCTGAGTGCAGGCTCGCAACTCTTCGATTGAGGCGGGCCTCTTGCTGGTGCCTTTGAAATTTCGGATGAAGCTATAAGCGAGCTCCTCCCAGCTTCGGATGGATCCTGATGATAGGCTGCTAAGCCAGACCCGCGCCGCGCCTGTCAGCTGCAGCTGAAGGCATTGCATGGCGGTTTCTTTGTTGCCTCCGTGAAGCTTGACGGATGACAGATGGTCACTGAGCCAGGACTTTGGATCTTGCGTGCCGTTGAACTTCGGAGTATCCGAAGGAAGCTTGAAGATGCGTGGCATCTGTGTTCGCCGGACGGATCTGCTTTGTCGATGTTGCGCTGTGTAAGCTTGTCTCTGGCGTCGTAGTCGCGTTTGTGGCGGTGCGAGCTCTTCTTCCTTCGAGGAAGATCGTGTTCCTCTTCATCTTCGGATGAGGGAGTGGGGCTCCGATCGCGCCTGGCCGGAGCTTTCTTCTTTGGCTCCGTAGGAGCGTCTTCGTGGAGCGCAGCTCCGATTAGTCCTACTCCGGTGAGTGCAGACCTATGCATGGCCTTTTTCGGGTCCCCCTCCGGAGGTGGGTGAGCCGCGAGATACGCAGTGGCTGCCATGATCGCAGCTTGTGGCGTCTTCGGGATGATGTTGCCGTCAGCGTCCATATCCATGAACGATGTGTGGAGAGTTCGGGTCACCTCACGCCGCTCCTTCGGGTCCATGTTTTCCACCCGAGAGTAGTGCTTGTTTCCCTGGTTTCCGTTTGTGCTAGAGTCGAGTCCTTTGGCGGAGAGAACAGCTCGTCGCGCGCTGGACTCGGAGGCTGCTTGCTTGCGTTTGTCGAGCGTCTCCTGCATCTTGACTTGCTTCTTGTGCTCCTCGATGAGGAGGTAGTGGTATGCCATCAGTAGGTCACGTGAGGAGTCCAGAGGTAGGACTATTTCGCCTGCGACGGCGCGGCGTGCTTCGACCCATCCTTCTTTGCTAAGTTGGATGAGGTGGCCCCTGTTTTCCCCGTTTTCGCCGTTTCCACCGTTTTCGCCGTTTCTGTCCTGCGGGTTGGGGTTGGGCGGCGGGTTAGGCGTTTCCTCGTCAGTTTGGATGACTACGGCGCACAGATAGCGCCTGCAGATTGGTTGGCTGCTGCCGCAGCTTTCGGATCCGGAACCGTAGGTCCCTTTATCCGAAGGTGGATCGCACAGATCGGAGTTGCAGCAGCTGCTGCTGTAGAACTCATCTGTTGATGGTGACGTGCGTATCACGGGGTGTGGAGCCCACGAAGCGGGCCTGATTGACGGCACGGGCACCCGCTCAGGGAGGCGGAGGGTGCCAGTTTGTCCCACCTGGAAGCAGAAGCTCCCGAACAGAATTTCGAGTCCGTCGCCTACGGGCTCGAAATCCTTCATGGTATCCGGCGAGTGGGCGGTGAAGTCGAAAGCGCCGAAGAGGAGGTGATTCTCCGTCGCCGCGGAGTTGTAGATCGATCGGGTCGGAACCGTCACGACCGCACAATTAGCAGCCCCAATCCCCACGGTCGGCGCCAATTGACGAGGTTTAATCTCGTCAATGCCCATTGTTATGGACTTGGGTTTTGGAGAAGATGGGGATGCTGGAGAACGTGGCACGGTTAACAGACAAGCAACCAGGGGACACAAGATTTACCCAGGTTCAGGCCCCCGGAGGGAAAACCCTACTCCTACTTGTCTGCTCTTTGATTACGGTGGAACCGAAGGTTACAGGGTGCGCAGATTCGATCTGGCGTGGATGCGTGAAAGTATGAGTCGAGTTGTTTTTCTAGGACGTGCCCTCCTGGCTTTTATATAGACTTAGGCAGGTCCCGGGCGTAGTCCTAGTCGGTTACAAGTTGTATTCAAACTCTAGTCTTGTTCTCCAAGGATCCGAAGGCGTCATGGGCCTTGGCCACCCGAAAATCTTCATGGGCCAGCGTATGTCTGCCGTGGGCCTTCCTTGGGCTGGACTAGGTATGCTGAAGTTACGTACCCGTAGGGTATAACCATGTCACTAGGTACCACATGTTAGAAGAGGGCTCGCAGGTAAGAAGGGCTATTGCTGGGTCCAACACGTCAGAAGAAGCCCCATAACTCAGAAGAGGCTGCTAATGGGTGGCGCCTCTACAGGCGGCCTCAGGTGGATGTTGTGTGGAGGCGCAACGCATTAGCAGTAGGGTGACATTGCGGTGCGTGGGCAGCCGTTGGCGCCCAATCGGGCTTGATCCGGGCCTTGTTCGGCCCCATCTAGGTTAGGGCGGGTCGGCCGTTCCGCGTGCTGGCGGAGCTCCCTGGTGGTGTAGATAAAGGCATCGAATATATGGTAGTTGCGTCGCTGCGTGCCGTCCCGGTGCTGCGTGGAGGTGGGGAATATGTGTGACCGATTTGGGGCCGGGAGGGCTCGACGGGCCTGGTATGCCCCAGCTGCAGCATCTGGTCGTCTAACGCAACAATGGTGGAGGCAATTCCCTCCCAAGCAACTGCAGTGCTACCGCCACCAGTTCCTGTTGTGTTCCCCTTTTCGGTTATCTTGGCCTTGCGTCGATCAACAGTGAGACGACAATGGTGGCGTCAAGACCGTGGTCGCACATGTCGGTGGGTGGCAAGATGGGTGGAAGGCTACTGATCTTCTGGGTAGTGTTTGGAGATTGGGAGAAACCTCGGTCGATTCGTCCGACACCAACTTGGTGACGCCTGCGGGTGCCGGGTGTACCCCTTCCCCACTCACATCCTGTAGAAAACCCTAGGACCTGTCTAGGCAGTAACATCGTCGTCACAATCCTTATTGAATGTGTTGCTTAGCACAGGCCGGTTCGGAATGCTAGGAGCATGGTGGTGGGACAACCCCGGAGGGCGCAATAGTTGCGGGTCATCGTCCCTATGAAAACATATTTCAAAATATCAAAATAATTAGAAAAAATATTTGTATGTACATGGCGACACTAAATGTCCGTATACAAGTTTGCGGGTGAACAGACCATTTCAGTGCTCCAACATGTCTATTCATGAACATGTTTTTTTGTGTTTTTTACAGAAGCCACATAAAATGTTCATTCTTTCTGGAAACTTGTGTACGGGCATAAAACGTTCTAATGTATATGCGCAATTTTTCTGTTCAGATTTTTTTGACAATTTAAATTTTATTTTTTATGTATTTGTTGTAACAGGTTCACGTGGACCTGGTAGGCAAACTCGAAAGTCCATTTGTAGAAACTTTATTGCAGTGAATGAAATGCTGCTACAAAACAAAATCCTACTGGCTGCTATATATGATAAAGAGCTAGAACACTGCATTTTCCTGTACAAATCTCGGGAATCAAAGCAGGCCTGAAAGGGAAAAAGGAGAAATGGCGTGATTCGGAATCTCAGCCATTGCTCTTGTACTGGTACCTATATACAGGAACACGTTCGCATCTAGCCACTAGTGTTGGCCGGGCGGACGAGATGCGGGACGATGTGGGACAGCCCCTCTCCAGATCTACTGCTAGACGCTTTCCTTGAATTCAGCTTTTGCGGGACAAAAGCGGGACGTCGCCTGCAACCCTAATAGCCACCTAGCTGCAAATACACACACTGTAGCATGCATCAACGATTAATGTATGGTACCGTTGCGATCGATCAGCTAGGCAGTAGACTGTATCAACTTTCATCCATGAATGCTACAATAGTTACTGCAGGGATGGCTGCGATGTGTATGATCGAGGCGTACGTAGGCGCTGGATCCAGCTCGATCGGCCATTTTGGCGTGGGTGCACAGTTAACCTACTAGCGTCATGCTGTGCAAAAACTCGTGGGGCTTTACTTACTCGTACGACGCGCATGCATGCCTTATGTACCCGGTCGATTAGACTGACAAATTAACCGCTCCCGATAGCCGCTCGGGGCCATACGGTAAGTTAAACATTAATACTTAAACTGATTTTTATTAGATTAAGCCCTTGCCGTTTGAACAAACTAAAATAAAAACTAGTAGTGCTGATGGAGGAGCCCGTCCCTACGGCTACTGGCCGCCGTTGCCGCGGCCACAGTAGCCGCTGGCACCGTCGATCGCCTCTATAGCCGACCAGATGGCCTTCTGCTGGAGGCGGTCGTGGTAAGGCTCGCTGGCTCGGCTACGAGCCTCCTTCTTGGCGTCCGCCTTCGCGCAGTCCACCGCCGCCCGGCTGGCCAGGGCCTTCTCCATATCGGTCGCCCAGTGGTCCTTCGCCTCCTGGTCCTCCACCTCCACCTCCGCCGCTCGCAGCGGTCCGTAGCCACTCGCAGCTGCTCCGCCGCCGTTTCGGTGGCATGCTCCGCCCCTTCCACCGCACTGCGCATGGCGGCAGCCTAGCGAGGCTCGCGGATGGTGTTAGCTTTGCGACAATCAAATAACGAAGAATGAAAATAAAATCGCAGCAAAGGGGACAGATTTAACGTGGAAAACCCTCTCAAACAAAGAGAGGGAAAAACCACGGGCGCAAGCCAGCAGAACTTCACTATAACAGGGAGTGTTTACACAACGCCGGGGATTTCACAGATGCAACTTCTCCCAGCCGGCGGCTTACAAGAGGTATATATAGCGGTGGTAACCTAGGTCATCAACGATCCGTACCAAGGGGGGCTATCGCCCCCCGCACCCCCCACAGGCGTCCCTGTTCGGCCCAAGCCTCCCGGCGACAGGCCTCGCTCCGCTCCGTCAGAAGTTAGCCTCCTTAATTGAATTTGGATCATACTTCAACAAACTCCACCTTGAGATAAATTCCTCTTTGTAGCACCAACACCAATCATCTCCCTGAACAAACAAAGAAAACACTTTTGGCGCCAACAGCCACTTGGGCTAAACAGTTATACCAACTAAGCTTGAGCATAGCTCAAACTTAGCAACAGGAACATGCTTTGTCATCATATCAGCAGGGTTATCATGAGTGCTTATCTTGCATACCTTTAGTGTATCTTGTGCAACAATATCACGAACATAATGGTACTTGATATCAATGTGTTTTGTTCTCTCATGGAACATATGATCCTTAGTAAGGTAAATAGCACTTTGACCGTCACAGAACAGGTTAATACAAGAATCATCCTGACAAAGCTCAGCATACAAACCTTTCAACCAAACAGACTCTTTGCAAGCTTCAGCAACAGCCATATATTCTGCTTCGGTTGTAGATAGAGCAACAACTGGTTGTAGCGTTGCCTTCCAACTCACGGCACATCCACCTACCGTGAACACATAACCTGTGAGGGACCTCCTCTTATCCAAGTCGGCAGCAAAATCTGAATCCATATAGCCTGCGAGCCCCTCACCAGTCTTGCCAAACTTCAAGCAAGCATTCGATATGCCACGAAGGTACCCAAAAATCCACGGAACAACTTTCCAATGTTCTTTACAAGGATTAGCCATGTAACGACTCACCAAACTCATAGCATATGATAAATTAGGGCGAGAACAAACCATCGCATACAACAAGGAACCAATAGCACTAGAATAAGGAACTCGAGACATGTACTCAATATCTTCATCAGAACTAGGACATTGCAATGCTGACAATTTGAAGTGAGGAGCAACAGGAGTACTAACAGACATTGCATCATGCATATTAAAATATTGAAGAACTTTCTCAACGTAACTTTGCTGACTAAGAAACAACAACCTAGATTTTCTATCCCGTTTAATTTCTATACCTAAGATTTTCTTAGCAGCACCAAGATCTTTCATCTCAAGTTCACTACTTAGGCTTGCCTTCAAAGTAGTGATTTCTTTCATGCTCTTGGCAGCAATTAACATATCATCAACATATAACAACAAGTAAATAGGTGATCCATTAACAAACCTTATATAAACACAACTATCAAACTGAGATCTCTTAAAACCTTGTGAGATCATAAATGGATCAAACCTTTTGTACCACTGTCTTGAAGATTGCTTCAAACCATAAAGCGACCTCTTCAGTTTACACACAAAATCCTCTTTTCCAGGAACTATGAACCCTTCATGTTGGTTCATGTAAATCTCCTCCTCCAGTTCACCATGCAGAAAAACAGTCTTTACATATAGTTGCTCAAGATCAAGATCATGTATAGCAACAATACCAAAGAAAGCATAAATAGAACTATGCTTCACAACCGGATAGAAAACATCATTATAATCAATACCTGGAATCTGGCTGAAACCTTTTGATACTAACCTTGTCTTAAACCTTGGAGGCTCATTATAAGACAAATCTTCCTTTCTCTTGTATATCCACTTACATCGGATGGCCTTCTTCTGTTTAGGCAAGCGCACAACTTCCCATGTGCCATTCTTATCACGCGATTGCATCTCTTCTTGGATAGCAGAAACCCACTTCTCGCGGTCAACGGATGCAACAGCCTCATTGTATGTAGCAGGTTCAGTATCATGCTCCACCTGTTCAGCACAACTCAGAGCATAATGAGCAAGATTACACTCTTCAATTAAACGACGAGGTGGAACTATGTTACGCCTCGGTCTGTCAGCACAATAGATTCCTGTGGCTACTGCAAAACAGTAGGTGAGTGTTGAACAACATCATCATCATCAATATTATCCTCATGAGTATCATCAACAACAACATTATTATCAATAGTTTTCTGCAGGTGCTCCACCTTCACACTAACTCCCTCCTCTCCAATAGCAATTGGAGAGGGATCTAATGGCAAGCTGTCATGATACATAACGGATTTATTGAAAACAACATTCCTACTCAAGAAAATCTTTTTAGTTTCAGGATTCCATAGTTTATATGTCTTAACTCCTGAACCATAACCAAGGAACATGCACTTAACAGCTCTATGATGTAACTTTCCATTATCAACGTGAGCATAAGCAGTGCAACCAAAAACTCTCAACTGTGAATAATCAGCATGCGAACCTGACCATACCTCAATAGGAGTTTTCTTCTCGAGTGGAATAGAAGGTGACCTATTGATGAGGTAACATGCTGTGTTGGCTGCTTCAGCCTAGAAACGTCTATGCATATCAGCATTGGACAACATACAACGAGCCCTCGAGATGATGGTTCATGCGCCCAGCCACGCCATTCTGTTGGGGATTGTAAGGGATGGTGTGGTGCCTGATCATACCATCATTACTGCAAAACTCCGCAAACTCATTAGAACATAATTCCATACCATTCTCAGTACGTATGTACCTTTACCTTCCTTTCAGTTTGCTTTTCTACCATAACTTTTCACTTCTTAAAAGCATAAAAAACATCAGATTTATGTTTCAGAAAATATGGCCATACTTTTCTTGAGTAGTCATCAATAATAGTAAGCATGTAATTAGCATCACCAATAGATGTCTTACGGAAAGGCCCCATACATCACCATGCACATAATCTAAAATGCCTTTGGTGGTATGAACGGAAGCATTAAATTTAACTCTTTTATGCTTACCAAAAACGCAGTGCTCACAGAACTCAAACTTACCCAAGTTACAACCATCAATCAGTTCTCTCTTAACCAACTCTGCCATGCCATATTCGCTCATATGCCCAAGACGCATATGCCACATATTTGTTTTACCACAATCATCAGAATCATTAGAAGTAACAGCAGCAGCAATACCAGGCAAAGTGCTACCTCTAAGAACATATAACTTAGCAGAATTCATATCACCTATCATATGCATAAGTGAACCTTTTGATACCTTCAACAACCTACGTCCACCGGCGTACTTGTATTCATCAACGTCCATGGTACTCAGGGATATCAAATTTCTGGCCATGCTTGGTATGAGCTTCACCTCAGTTAACGTACGTGTCACGCCATCATGTGTCCTGATCTTAATAGATCCAACTCCGACAATATGGCACGGGTTGTCATTCCCCATACGTACAAAATCCCTATTCTGCACAGACTCATATGATCTTAATAGATGCACAAGCAGCAAAAACGGCTAAACATTCACCGTCAGAACTATCACCAGAAACAACAGTAGCCTTACCAATACCTTGATCCTTATCTTTCGGTTGGTAAGTCTCGTTCCTTTTCTCCTTATTCTGCAGCTTCAAACAATCATCAATACATGATTAGATTTCTTACAATACCTGCAGAACGACTTCTGCCATCTTTGTTCTTATCTCAGTTGCCATAGTTGTTAGATCTCCGCTCGGTCCTGCCACGAACCTGCAGAGCTTCAGCCTTGGATGACACCCCATCTGCCTGCACCATAGTTTTCATCTTTTCCCTCTGTTTGAGGGCCTCTTGTACTTCATCAAGGGTTATTTTATCGCGGGTCAACAATATTGTATCACAAAAGTGTGTACAAGAACTAGGCAGTGAGCATACGAGTAATAAAGCTAGATCCTCATCATCATATTTTACTTCCATAGATTGCAAATCAGAAACAATCTCTCTGAAAAGAGATAAGTGATTCATCACCAATCCACCTTCCTGCAATCTATGCGAGAACAACTTCATCTTCACATGCATCTTACTGGTTAGATCCTTTGACATGCAGATCGATTCCAGTTTCAGCCAAAGAGCAGCAGCAAATTTCTCTGCCAAAACTTCTTGCAAAATATTATTGGACAGATGAAGTTGAATTATAGACAAAGCCTTACGGTCTTTCCGCTTCTCTTCGTTAGACCAGCTCTTAACATCATCTTTCCCGAATCCTTCCAGCGCTTCATCCAGATCTGAAGTTTGGGCGAGAATCGCCCGCATCTTCACCAGCCACAAGCAGAATCTTGTGAAGTAGTCCAACTGCGGTAGATCGAACTTCAATGACGACATGTCGCAAAACCCTAGATTAGAACCTGGGGCTCTGATACCACTTGTTAGCTTTGCGACAATCAAATAACGAAGAACGAAAATAAAATTGCAGGAAAGGGGACACAGATTTAATGTGGAAAACCCTCCGCTCCGTCAGAAGTTAGCCTTCTTAATAGAATTTGGATCATACTTCAACAAATGGCCGCCTTGGCGGCCTCCTTGTCCACGGCCTCCACCGCGTCCTTGGCGATGACGTGGTGAACCTAACGCACCGCCCATTGGGCTGCCACCTGTGCGGCCGCCTCCACCACCTGCTCTAGCGCCGCCTCGGCCACACGGCCTTCCTCTTCGAAGGCCACCGCCTCCGCCTCGTCCATGCGCTAGGACAGGAACACGATGTGGAGGTCGACATCGTCGATGTCGGCGTCCTCGAAGCGGGTGCGGCACAGCTCCCTAATCTTGCTCCAGTTGGCGATTTTGCGGCGGGGCATGGCTGCGGTAGGAGCTTTTTTCAGGTGGTGGTTGCTCTGGCTAGGCTTGTTGTCTCAGCCGCGCCGCATGGCCGTCTTTTACAGACGGCGGCGAAGGCGGAAAATGGCCGCGGAGGCGCCCACGGGAGGGAAGGAGCACATGGAAAATGGAAAACTACAACGGCCGGAAACGCCAGCCGCGCGGGAAGCCGCCAGTGCTGATAGCCGGCGTCTCATCGTAATTAACGTCTCATCGCCGAGGTGTCAAGCGGTGAGAGAGGGGGAGGGGGGGAGAGACGGACAGATAGGTCAGGCCGCTGGACGCGGTTGGCCGGACACGCCGGACAACGACTCCAAAGTGACCATGGGCCGACCCAAACGGACAAATACGGACCGTTTCGGTCGCGCGTTTGGGTCGGTCCGATGGAGATGCCCTAACGACACGAACTCGCCAATAATTCAGCCATAGGCAACGTAGCTAAGGCTAGGGAGCACATGCATCTATACATGTTCCTGAGCTTGGGCATCTTCTTTTCATGTACCTACGGTCATCAGTGTTTCCGCGCCTTCTGTGAGCTTTTAGAATTGTACTACTCACTCCGTCTCAAAATTGACAAATCCCGGATATCTATTAGAGAGTACTTTCTTTATATATTAAAATAAAAAAGTACTCGGGCAGGGCTATTTCGCGGTCGAAGGGTGGCAAACGGCACCTGCATAACGACCCGCAAATCAAAATATAGACAAAAAAGGGTCTCAAAAGTTATCCCTCCGATCCATATTAGTTGACTTAGTTTTATCTAGTTTCGGATGTATCTACTATAAAACATGTCTAGATATATCCGAATTTAGATAAATTCGAGTCAACTAATATGGGTCAGAGGGAGTCTGCCTCGGTAGCCGTCCGATCGGTTCATTGTAACCGTTCGAAGTCTCCTGGCTGGTTGCCATCCCGTCCATCAGCTCATCCAGTACGGAGACAAATTCCCAGCTTCGGCACGCCGCCGCAGCCGACGTAGTAGCTCTCCTTGGCACAACAGAGCAGCCCTGCCCCAAGAAGCACAGCCCTATGGCTTGCAGAAAACCCACAGCAGCGCCGGAAATGCTGTAGGCCTCGCTGGTTTGCAGCAGCAGTAGTGGCCAACCCGTCGGTGCCCTTGCAGCAGCGTGCTCGCCGCTGGACCCTCGGAGCACCTGCGGCCGACATCGGGAGCACACGCGGCGGCCGTATGTAGCACGTGCGGCCGCCGTCGAGAGCACATCTGGCCGTCATATGTAGCACACGCCGTCGCCGTCGCCGTCGGGAGCAAACGGTGGCCAGCGTCGGGAGCCGTATGTAGCACACACCATCGCCGTATGTAGCACACACCATCGCCGTAGCTAGCACATGCAACGACCGTCGGGAGCAAGCGCATCCACCTTTGGGAGCAACCGCGACCGGCATCGGGAGCGCACACGGCGGCCGTATGTAGCACGTGTGGCCGCCGTCAAGAGCATGTCCGGCCGTCGTATGTAGCACACGTCGTCGCCGTCGGGAGCAAACGTGGCCGGCGTCGAGAGCACGTCCAGCCATCGTATGTAGCACACACCGTCGCCGTAGGTAGCACATGCGGCGACTGTCAGGAACAAGCGCATCCGCCTTTGGGAGCAACCGCGGCCGGCGTCGGGGGCATGTTCGACCGCCATATGTAGCAAAGGCCGTCACCATCGTATGTAACAGCACACGCCGCTGCCGTCGGTAGCACATGCGGCTGTTGTCGGGAGCACATCCGGCCGCCGTATCTAGCAGCATACGCCGTCGCCGTCGGTAGCACATGCGCCCGCCGTATGTAGCACATGCCAGGCCGCCAGGAGCACACGCAGCGACCGTTGGGAGCACATGCGTCGCTCGTCCAGAGCACGAGCGGGCACCGTAGGGAGCACATCGGGGCGCCCTCGGGAGCAGGGGTTGCTCTCCTTTTCTGCCAGCAGCGCACAACGATAAAACTGTGCAGCATGCGTTGGAATTTGGCGAGTATTAGGCTGTTGGCCCAATAGACAAATTCTGAAATTCTTTTTGGCCCATTTGTATATAGTAGCGTATGACTGTGCTAGTGGTGCCAAAGTGTCTCATATTGCTAGTTGAGTAAGGGTTATCCCTGCTTATATACTAGGTTGTTCCACCATTCACACTAAGGTGTGAGAAGAAGAGCAGCTCTCGCGCACTCCTCCTCCGACGCCGCCCGCCTCGCCTCGTCATGACACACGTGCCGCGGTTTGCAGATTGCGGGAATCTCGCCGAGCCGAACTTTATTTTTTCTAGTCAGAAAAATTAATCATAGATTAATTACGAGTTATTAACGGATGCGTTAATTAATGAGCCATTTCCAATCTTTATGGGACATGGGTTGTTATCACTAGTGGAAACGAGGTCTTTTGTTGATCCCGAAAAGGGGCTTTAACACCGGTTCTTCTACGAACCGGTGTTAAAGGGGGGGCCGTACCAGCGTGGCCCCTGCGGCAAAAAAGGAGCCCCCCTTTAACACCGGTTCGTGCCACGAACCGGTGTTAAAGGTCCCTGCAGCAGTGGCCCGCGCACCCCCCCCTTTAACACCGGTTCGTGGCATGAACCGGTGTTAAAGGGGGGGGCTATATAAGACACCACCCCAGCCCACACACACCCCACTCTTCCATTCTTTCACATTTTGGAGCCTAGCAAGAGGGTGTGAAGAGTGCTAGTTTGTGTTTTTTTCATATGCACTAGAGGTGTTCGGTGAAATGCCCGAGAGCTCAAAATAAGCTTTCTTGTTGCTCTTTCCGTCTCGGTCGAGGTCGGCAACTATAGTTTCATGTGTCATTGATGTACTATATATATAAATGGTCATCTCCCTAATATTTTTGATATATACTACATATTAATGCAGATGAATCGGCAATGGATGTACGGTGACCGCCGCACTTCCGAGTACATTACGGCCTCCAAAATTTCATCGTTGTGGCTAATGCAAACCGTGGTCACAATGGTTTTATGTGCTGTCCGTATGTTCACTGTCAGAACAAGAAAGACTACTCAAATACCAGAACCATTAACGCCCACCTGCTTTGATCCGGTTTCATGCTCAGCTATAATTGTTGGACCAAGCACGGAGAAAAAGGGGTTGTGATGGAAGACAACGAAGAAGAAGAGGATGATGAAAACTATTATAATATGTATCCTGAATATGATGATAATGTAACGGAGGTAGATAATGAAGATCAAGAGGGAGCAGATGGGCCCGCTGATGACGATCTTGGTCGGGCCATTACTGATGCAAAGGAAGAATGTGAAACTGAAAAGGAGAAGGAGAAGCTGGAGCAGATGTTAAAGGATCACAAAACATTGTTGTATCCAACTTGCGAAGATGGCCACAAAAAGCTAGGTGCCACACTGGATTTGCTGCAATGGAAGGCAGAGAATGGTGTGACTGACAGCGCATTTTCAAAGTTGTTGGTAAAAATGAAGAATCTTCTTCCAAGAAATAATGAGTTGCCCGACAGTACATACCAAGCAAAGAAGGTTGTCTGCCCTCTAGGATTAGACGTGCAGAAGATACATGCCTGCATTAATGACTGTATCCTCTACCGCGGTGAGAAGTACGAGAATTTGGATGCATGCCCGGTATGCACTGCACTGCGTTATAAGATCAGACGAGACGATCCTGGCGATGTTGAGGGCGAGGCCCCTAGGAAGAAGGTTCCCGCCAAGGTTATGTGGTATGCTCCTATAATACCACGGTTAAAACGTCTCTTCAGAAATAAAGAGCATGCCAAGTTGTTGCGATGGCACATGGAAGACCGTAAGAAAGACGCGATGTTGAGACACCCCGCTGATGGGTCACAGTGGAGAAAAGTCGAGCGAGAGTACCCGGACTTCGCACGTGACGCAAGGAACTTACGGTTTGGTCTAAGTACAGATGGCATGAATCCTTTTGGTGAGCAGAGCTGAAGTCACAGCACCTGGCCTGTGACCCTATGTATCTATAACCTTCCTCCTTGGTTGTGTATGAAGAGGAAGTTCATTATGATGCCAGTGCTCATCCAAGGCCCGAGGCAACCCGGCAACGACATTGATGTGTACCTAAGGCCATTAGTTGAAGAACTTTTACAGCTGTGGGCCAAACCAGGTGTACGTATGTGGGATGAGAACAAAGGGGAGCCATTTGACCTACGAGCATTGCTTTTCGTAACCATCAATGATTGGCCTGCTCTTAGTAACATTTCAGGGCAGACAAACAAGGGATACAATGCATGCACACACTGTTTAGATGATACTGAAAGTGTATATTTGGATAAATGTAAGAAGGTTGTGTACCTAGGGTATCGCCGATTTCTTCCGAACCTGCATCCAGTAAGAAAGAAAGGCAAGCATTTCAAACGTCTGGCAGAACCCCGGAGGAAGCCTGTCCTCCGTACCGGTGAGGAGGTATTTGGTATGGTCAAGGACCTCGAAGTAATCTTTGGAAAAGGTCCTGGCAGTCTATCTGTTCCGAATGATGATACCGGACACGCGCCCATGTGGAAGAAGCAATCTATATTTTGGGACCTACCCTATTGGAAAGTCTTAGAGGTCCGCTCTTCAATCGACGTGATGCACGTGACGAAGAATGTTTGCGTGAACCTGCTAGGCTTTCTAGGAGTGTATGGGAAGACAAAAGATACACCGGAAGCACGACATGACCAGCAACGTCTGAAGGCCCCTGAAGAGCCTATGCATCCTGAGAACAAGAAGGGTAAACGATGCCACTTAACTCCTGCCAGCTACGCTCTTACCAAAGCAGAGAAGGAAATATTTTTTGAATGTCTGAGCAGTATCAAGGTCCCGTCTGGCTTCTCGTCGAATATAAAGGGAATAATAAATATGGCAGAGAAAAAATTCCAAAACCTGAAGTCTCATGACTGCCACGTGATTATGACACAATTGCTTCCGATTGCATTGAGGGGGCTTCTACCTGAAAATGTTCGAGTACCCATTGTGAAGCTATGTGCATTCCTCAATGCAATATCTCAGAAGGTAATCGATCCAGAAAGCCTACCAGGGTTACAAACAGATGTGGCCCAATGTCTTGTCAGCTTTGAGTTGGTGTTCCCACCATCCTTCTTCAATATTATGACGCATCTCCTGGTTCACCTAGTAGAAGAGATTGCCATTCTCGGTCCTGTATTTCTACACAATATGTTCCCCTTTGAGAGGTACATGGGAGTCTTAAAGAAATATGTTCATAACCGTGCTAGGCCAGAAGGAAGCATCTCCAAGGGCTATGTAACAGAGGAGGTCATTGAGTTCTGTGTTGATTTTATTCCTGACCTTAAGGCGATTGGTGTTCCAGAATCACGACATGAGGGGAGACTGCATGGAAAAGGAACCCTAGGATGTAAAGCAATGATATGTAGGGACGGGCATTCTCTCAATCAAGCACACTACACGGTTTTACAAAGATCTATCTTGGTTGCCCCGTATATCAATGAACACAAGAATTTAATACGCCTCAAACACCCGGGACAGTCTGATGAATGGATTATAAGTGAACACATGGCGAGTTTTGGCGGCTGGCTGCAAAGACTTCTCACGAATAACACCACTGTTGGGGATCAGCTGTACTTGTTGGCCAGGACACCATCTTCGACTGTATGTACTTTCCAAGGGTACGAGATAAATGGGAATACATTTTACACGATAGGCCAAGATAAAAAGAGCACCAACCAAAACAGTGGTGTCCGCTTCGATGCAACAGAAGACAATGGGCAAAAGACCACATATTATGGGTTCATAGAGGAGATATGGGAACTTGACTATGGACCTAAATTTAAGGTCCCCTTGTTTCGATGCAAATGGGTCAAGCTAACAGGAGGAGGGGTTGAGGTAGACAAGAAGTACGGAATGACAACGGTGGATCTCAACAATCTTATGAAGAACTTAGACGAACCATTCGTCCTAGCCAATGATGTGGCTCAGGTTTTCTATGTGAAGGACATGTCCTCCAGACCAAAAAAAAGAAAAAATATGCAAATGAATACATCATATGATGAGCCAAAGCGTCACATAGTTCTTTCAGGAAAAAAAAACATCGTGGGAATCGAGGACAAGATAGACATGTCAGAAGATTATAATAAGTTTGATGAAATTCCGCCCTTCACTGTGAAAACTAACCCAAGCATTCCGTTAAGTAAAGAAGATGCTCCATGGTTACGTCTGAAGCGATCATAAGTAAGGACATATGCCAAGAAGTTGCAGCTACACTCTAGTTCATGTTTTTAATGGCCGCACGAAATAATGTCGACACTCACCCCTATTATTAGTGCTGACTCGTGTTTTGTCCCGGTTGGTGTCTCCAACCGGGACTAAAGGTTCATCTCTAGACTCATATCTGCAACCTCGTCACTCTTTCCCATGGCTTCCACCGTACCACTAACCCCCAGGGAGGCGGAGGCGCTTTGCGCCTCGAACTACCCCTGCCCGCCGGGCTACTGTGTCCCCGTCGGCTGGATGCTGAGCGTCGGAGGCGTGCCGGTTCCTCCTGTCCCTCTAGGTGTGGCGCGCCGTATGGCCATCACGAACCACTACTACTTCGAGCTCACGCCGGAGCAGCGGAGGAATCCCAGATGGCATCCCGACTATTTCCCTACTTGGGAAGCCTTCTTCGTGGATCGGCATGAGAGGGCGCTCGCCAGGCACGAGGAGGACGGCCCACCTCCTCCTAACTTCAACGAGGCCGGCCGTCGGCTATGGTGGCGCGGTCGGACTCTCCAGAGCGTCATGGCCTATGACACTGCCGCCGACTCTAACCCCCGTCTGCGCTACCCTCAAGTCCAGCCCACGCGCTACCCTCAAGTCCAGCCCACGCGTACTCTCTAGAGGTTCAATTACGGCGACCCCGACGACGACAGCGATGATGGCGGCGGCGAGTACGACGACTACAGTGGCGAGTATTACAGGTGTAGGCAGGAGCATGACTGAATCACTCCAACATTCCGAAACAAATTCGGCCGATTGTTACTTAATCTGGCCATGTATCTTAATTTTCAGTTCTTTTATGTATCTTAATTTTCAGTTCCAGTTCGGCCGATTGTTACTTAATCTGGCCATGTATCTTAATTTTCAGTTCTTTTATGTACCAACAGGGGGATCTGAAACCTTTTCGTCCACCTCTGGTGAAAAAGACAAATTCCTACCGAATCGGCAGGAAGTGGGTCAGATATGAACTACAAGTACATGATACGATGCTCATGATTTTTTACAAAAATCATTTTTAGGTTCACAATATGCTATTTTATCAAAAAACAATGCAAGTTGAGCGAGGCTTGGTGAGATTCAAGTGTATACAAAAGATGCGACATTTAAATATCCAATCAATTCAAAAATGTTAATACAAAAGATGCGGCATTAAAATATGATTTGATCTAATAAAAATCATTTTTTAGATGCTTGATATTTCTTATGTTCAAAGTTTTAGGATTTAACAATTTATTTTTGTTTGAATTGAATAATCAAAATTTATATGTAAGTGTTTTAATTATTTTGAAAATTTTCATGTAAAGTAAATATAAAATGATTTACATGAATGGATAGATATTATTTTTCTGAAAATTATGATATATTATTCATATTTTTCTGAGTTGAAATGAAAAAGATATGAATTTTCTGAATTCATATCATATTTTTTGAATTAAAAATGCCCCTTTAATGCATGAAATAAATGCCCCCCTTTTAACACCGGTTCCAGACAGGAACCGGTGTTAAAGGGGGGGCATTTATTTCGTTTCCCGCACGCACCCCACCCTCTTTAACACCGGTTCGTGGCTGGAACCGGTGTTAAAGGGGCCCCCCCTTTAACACCGGTTCCAGCCACGAACCGGTGTCCCCCCTTTAACACCGGTTCCAGCCACGAACCAGTGTTAAAGGGGGGGTATTAAATTCACCTTCCCCTTCCTTTCTTCCCCCCAGAGCAGCCAGATCGCCACCGCCACCGTACCGCCACCGCGCGCGCCATCGAAGCAGAGAGAAGCGCCGCCACCGCCACCACCCATCGGAGCGGAGAGAAGCCACCGCCGGCCGCCACCGCCCTCGGAGAGTGAGGGAGGAATCGTCCGTGGGTGCCCTGAATCGTCGGCCCTATCACCCACCTCTGTCCGCCGCTCGCCATCGACAACGCCGGCGTCCCCGACCTTCCCCGGCCTCGTCGACCCCACCATCGGCTTCCAGGTGAGCCTCTGGTGCTCAGGCACATCTTCTCTTCCTCCCTCACGGTCTATATCGCCTCCGCATCGTGTAACCGCCGCCAACCGCCGCAGTTCCTCGTCGTTCTCTGTTCTTCGGCGACCAAAAAGGGGAGGCGCCGCCACTACTAGGTCCGCCTCGACCTCCTCTTTCCAACCAGCCCAACCACAAGTCCCCGCGTGTAGCAGATCGACGGGAGCAAGATCGACCTGAGAGGAGCTCCATTGCTGACGTCAGCGTGATGCAATATTCGTTTTCTTTTTCTTTTATTATTTCTGTAATTATTTCAGTGAAGAAAATACCTGACATGTGGGCCCTATCTGTAAGCGACAAAAACATTTCCATAAATGTTTTCTAATTAAGAAAATTGTTTATGTAAATTCCAAAAATGCAAATGGTTTTATAATATTCCAAAAAATAATTTAAAATGAAATAATTGAAAATGCAATTATTTTATAATGCATCCGCGCGCAGAGAGCAGCCGCGCCGGCGCCGCGTCCAGCCCTCGCCGTCGGAGCCGCCGCCCTTGCCCTCGGAGCGGCCGCCCTCGCCCTCGCCGTCGGAGCCGCCGTCCACGCCTCTGCGTCTGGCAGTCGGCGGCGGCACAATGTGAACAATGTGTCAAAGTTGGCGGCACAATGTGAACAATGTGAACAATGTGAACAATGTGGGGAATGTGAATAATGTGAACAATGTGTCAAAGTTGGCGGCGCCACCGTCCACGCCTAAACCCTAACTGACCACCTCGCTCTCTTCCCCGTGCAGGAGCGTCTCGCCGCCGCTTCGGAGCTCATAGGCTACGCCTAAACGCCGACGCCGCCCGCCGCCCGCCGCTAGCACCGCCGCCCGACGAGACCGCCGCATCCGTCCGACGAGCACCGCCGCCTGACGAGACCAACGTCACCCCACCGGTGAGCGCCACGTGTCTGCCACGTGTATGATTGCTGACTCATCCTGATTAAAACTTGTTTGCTCGATAAATTGTACTACATGCATAGATTAAAACTTGTATACAAATTGGACCTCTGACTCATTTGTGTATTTATTTGTGTATTTTGGTATGAACGCAATTTGTTGGCACTTGTGTAGTACTTAATTTTTTTTGGTCGCAATATGTCGGTGATTATTGAAATCAACACCAACTATTAAAACCATTTGGTGCGAATGCGTCGAAATTGAAGATGATCTTCATCCTAAGAACACACCGACGTGGTCAGTCACAAGCGATACGAAGTAGTTCCCCCATGTCGTCAGTCCAACAGGAGCAACCATTTCCCCACCAGTCTTGCTTGTCTTTTTTAATATAGTGTATCATTGCACATCTCACTAACATCGGGAAACTCGAAACTAAGATGGCATGTAATTATGGAGGGAGTAGTAGTATAGATAGGGTGTCAAGCGGGGCGGGTTCGCGGGCAACATAGTTTCATCCTGATTAGGGTTTCGACCCCTCGGAACTCATTTAAAATGATCAAGCATCCTTAGGGTTTTAATTTCATTTGTGTATTTTTGTATGAATAATATGTATATTTGTGTATGAATCCAAGTCCACTTGAATGTTTACACTCTTACTCATGATAATATTATTGTTTTAGAAACTATGGATCCACTTAGTAGAAACCTTGAAGAAGAAGAAATAATGGAGAACATTATTGATGAGGACACCTCACAATATCTTAACTTGGAGGGACATGATGACGACAACTCAAGTATTAGTCATGGAGAAGATCAAGACTCCGATGAAGACTCCGGTGAACGCAATTTAATGGTTACAAAGTCCGGCGAGGTATATGCATTGATTAAGCCTCTGCTGACTTCCACCAACAATCTTGTTCTATATGTATTAATTAATTAACGCTTCTTTCTTCTTTTAGCCCTCTGGATCGACCAGCCAGCAACCATCTTCTTCTACGAAAAAGAGCAAGCGAGGGGCGAGCCAGCGGTTGAAAGATCGTGCAAAGTTCATGATCGAAGCAGTCCGTGTTGATGGCAGGCCGATGGAGCCCAAGAAGGCCGCAGGCAAATTTGTACGTCAGGCTGGAGTTCTTGTTAGGGACCCAATCCCAATCATAATTGAAAATTGTAATAAGCCAAAGAAGGGCGACGGTACCTTTGTCGATGATAGATCCAAAGAAACGCTTTGGAATTCGTTGTTGGTAAATTTCACCTTTCCGCCAGAGGAGGATGAAGACAACCCGGTTATAAAGGAAAAGGTCAAAGAGTGGACTCCAAAGAAGATGGCTGATGCTTTCCGCAACTGGAAGACAAAATTGAACAAATTTGTCAAAGCTGGCGAGACTCCAAATTTCAAAGACGCATATTATGCGAAGATAAGACCTCACTGGCCCGAATTTGAGACATATAAAAAAAGTGCTATAGCTAAAAAGAGGTCAGAAACCAATACGCTTAATGCCCTAAAGAAGGAATATCACCAGAGGACGGGGTCAGGTGGCTACATATCTCAGAGGCCTAAGTGGGAGGAAGCTGAGAAGGCCCTGCGCGAGAGAGGGATCACACTCCAGACAGATGGGTGGGACCTACGTGCAAAGACTTAGTTCTACGGAATCGGGGCAAGGTTGGACCCAGAAACAGGATTGTGTATCTTCCCAACCCTCCTTGCCAAACCCGTCACTGAACTCATCACGGCATACGAGGAAACATCCGCCAGGACCTTCCATCCCGACAGAGAGAATGACCAGCTCACACGCGCCATCGGTAAAAAAGAACACCCTGGGCATGCACGAGGCACAGGGGGTATGACGTGGAAGGATGGGTTTGCCGACTGGAGCGACTCTTACAGATGGCGCGGCAGAAAAGAAAAAGAGCGTACAGAGCGGATGACACAGATAGAACATGCACTTGCGGCGCTGCAGGCGCAAGTGAATGCCCAACAGAGCCATCAAGCTACCGGCCCATCTCAGCGGCACGAAGAGCCTGCATTGGAAGCTGCCCGCGGCCCAGACTCTACGCGGAAAAGCAGTGTGGCTTCCACGGAGAACGTGCAGCCCACGCTTGAAATGACGGGTCCTCGATACCCCGTGGATGAGATCACGGAGAGCGAACACGCTGAGCTGCATGTGAGATTAATGGGCTTATCCATTAAGGTGGCTGTCGGCTATGCCTTACCTCCTGTAGCTGGTGGAACTTACCACTGCCGACCGATTCCAGATGGCTATGCTATTGTCGGGGTGGATGAGGTTGTGAAGGAATATGAGGAAGCACAGCTTGACCATGCTACATGTGAAGGGGAAACTCAACTCAAATTTGCAGTGAAAACAACCATTCTTTGGAAGAAGGAACACATTGTGCTTCCAAATTGGAGGTCACTGGCACCCCCACCGTCTCCACAGCGTCAGCAGTCTGAGCCGCTTCAGCTATCTCCTGCGCGGCAGCCATCTCCTGCGCGGCAGCCATCTCCGTCCCGTCAGCCATCTCCTGCGCGGCAGCCATCTCCGGCCCGTCAGCCATCTCCTCAGCGTAAGCGGAAGAGCACTGCCACGAGGAGCATCAGTAGCACTGCCACAAAGAAATCCGCAGGAAACCGTACGCCAAAGAGTTCAAAAAACTACATCCCGCAGCCTTCCGCCAAGCCATTGCCGGTTTTACGGTGGAATCGCAGTGACGAGGAGACCAATAGGATCTCGGAAGAACAGGTCAAGAAATTCTTTGCACCTAGACGGGCCGAGACAAAGGAGAAAATAGATCCGGCGGTGGTGGAGAAGTTTTACAAAAATCTTTCAAAACCTGAAACCCCACTTGTGCCGGACTACGAGCGCCAGATTTTGAAGGCGGATGCAAGGCGCCGTAGGGAGACTGAAAGTAGCAGTCGTGAGGCACCCCAGAAAACAGTTCCCATGCTCGGAGAGCAGGAAAACCAATCATGTGCCCCGCTCCAAATGTTCGACACACGGGACGCTCCTCCCGTAAATGATTACGAGGTAGAGCTACAAAGAAAGGCCAATGAGATGGGGATGACTTACATTGCATACTTGAACGTCATGGGAGACAACTTGCCCAAATGTGATGCCAACCCCATACAGCCATGGAAGTATGGGAAGAATCTCGTCAAGAAAGAGGAGCTCAAGACTCTACCAACAAAGATGCGAAAATTGCAAAAGTGGTACCTTCATTTCTGCAAGAAGAGAAAGTTAGAATGGATCACGGCGCATATAAGAGATGATATTTTCTTCTGCGGAGATGACGCGATCGACTTCAACATTCAAGACTTGCATTTTCTATTCAATCAGAAGGAACTCGACAAAGCTGCCATCCGCCTTTATTGTGTGTAAGTACTATTTCTATAATTTATATCTCATCTCATTCACTTTATTAATTGCATGTATATATATATGCTCACCATATATGTATATACTATTATGCAGGAAAAAGGTTATGGAATGCAGGAAAGGAGGCCCTTTTGACATTGGGTTCGTTGACCCAAATAGAGTTCATGAAGAAGTGGTAGAAACCAAACCCGGGCAAACAGAAGATTACTTGCTAACGTCTTTACTGAGACAACAAACCAAAAGGGAAATACTATTGCCTTACAACTTCTCGTGAGTACTGTTACCCTCTCTCTTGTACACATTCTATTTCAGCTTACTCGATGTTAAGTGTAACTGATGATGAGTTATGCGTGCGTAGGTTCCACTTTATTCTGCTAGCCATTCAACCCGACTCAGGAAAAGTCCTTGTCATGGACTCGTTATGAAAAGAAAAAGAGATATGGGCAAACTTTAGAGAGATGCTCCAGAGGTAATTTCAATCATATTATCGCACTAGATCGGCAACTTTCGTGATAATAAGTAATTAATTACTCCTTTATCCCTTTTCTTTGTCGGACAGGGTTTGGAAAAGGTTCACGGGCAGGGCCGTGGGTGAATGGTCAGAAGAACTAAAATTTGTAGACCAAAATGTAAGTAATACTAGCTAGCTTCCAATTCCATTATATCATGCTTTATTGATTATTATTTTGATTGAACTCTCTATTCTCGTAAAGTGCGCGCATCAGGGACACGACAATAACTTATGTGGGTACTATGTTTGCGAATTCATTCGCAACACGATATGTGCGACAGGCCAAGCCGCACTAGAACAACTTAGAGTAAGTAAACAAAGTCCACAACATTATTTTATTACCATCAATTGTGTTGAGTTTTATTCTTATATATATATTGACGGCCCATTCTTCATATATATTTAGATCGAACGGATGCGGGACCAACTCCTACCATTTGAACGCATACGAGCCATTCAAGAGGAATTGGCGGGGTTCATACTTGATGAGGTCATCACGCCTGGCGGAGAACTCTTTAGATATCCACCAAAATGAACGATGACGATGTATGTGCCGATGACGATGTATGTGCCGATGACGATGTTTGTGTATAATAATAGTTGCTTAATTATTCATGTACTCGTATGTACCGATGACGATTTATGTGTATACCGCTCTTGATCGATTCCCACTCGCTCCCCCCCTCCCGTAGAAATACGCCCAGAACGGGGCAGAGGCAGAAGTCTGCCGCGACAGAGATTTAGGCCGTTTTCCTGCCGCGGCAGAGTTCTGCCGTGGCAGGAAAACGGCCTAAATCTCTGCCGCGGCAGAAGAACCTTTAACACCGGTTCCGGATACGAACCGGTGTTAAAGGGGGAGGGGGCTGAGGCCTGCGGCAGCCCCACGTGCGCCACCCTTTAACACCGGTTCGTATAAGAACCGGTGTTAAAGGGGCCCCCCCTCTAACACCGAACCCTCAACAGCGGTTGGGGAACCGCTGTTAGAGGGCCCTCCCAATCGGAGTTAAAGGGGGGGCCTGCACTAGTGTATCGCTGACTTGCGTTATATAAGCGGCCGCACTCAACCTAATCGGCACTACCTACACACGCGTCTCCTTCCAGTCTATTGCGCCGCCACCTTCGTCTTCCCCATCCCAGCTTGCGGCGTGTACCGTACGTTATTCTGAACTTTCTATTTCAAATTCTGCTAGAGTTCTTTACTCTAGCGTTTGGTGTAGATGTGATAGGTTTATCTTATTTAGTGATAGGTTTATCTTATTTAGACATAATCTGTTCAACTACTTTGTTGATCTGTATGATTAGTTTTGGTACTGTCTATATGATCATGCTTTATCAGTTTATTATTCAGATTAAATCATATGGATTATTGATTATATTTTCAACAATCCAAAAACCTGATTATAGGCAACTGAATTCCACGGGTGTAGCCATGGCTACTAGGCCGCCTTAGTTTGATGGTATGCACTATAAGAGATAGCGCGCGCGAGCAATTCTATGATTTAAAAATCTAAACTGCTATAGCGCTATTCTTGGCAAACCTGAAGGAGATCTTTCTACTGAGCAGGAAGCTGTCTTTAAGAAAACTGATACCATGTTTCTGACGAATCTGTTCAGTATTCTTAGGGACAACATTATGACCCATATATGTCATTTGATAATGGCAAAGACGCGTGGGATGCGCTCGAGGCCAAGTTTGGGGTCTCGGACGCTGGCACTGAGTTGTATGTCATGGAGCAATTCTATGACTACAAGATGGTTGATGAGCGCTCCGTTGTTGAGCAAGCTCATGAGATACAATCACTTGCGAAAGAACTCGAGCAGTTCAAGTGTACCTTACCGGACAAGTTTGTGGCCGGAGGCATTATTGCTAAGCTTCCTCCCTTGTGGAGGAACTTTGCTACTTCTCTGAAACATAAGAGACAAAAGTTTTCCGTTACGGATCTGATTGGGTCTCTTCATGTGGAAGAGAAGGCTAGAGCAAAGGACACACATGCTCGAGGATTTGAGGGAGTTTCTAGTGCCAATTTGGTACAAAAGAAAAACTTTCAATCCCACAAGTTCAATAATAAGAACAAATCTGATGGCAAAGGGAGTTGATGGCAAGAACAAGGCCACTCACTCAACCAACTTTAAGAGGAAAAATGATAAGAAGAAAGGCTCTTGCCATATCTGTAGTGATGTTGATCATTGGGCTCCTAGCTGCCCTAATCGCTTTGACAAGCGGCAACATGGGAACAACGGCAAGACTGCTAATGTTTTTTATTAGCGATACTGATATGAAGGACACTGGTTGTATTTTACCTACTATCCTGTCAGTATATCATTATCCTGAATGGTGGATTGACATGGGTGCTAATACACATGTATGTTCTGATATTTCCATGTTCTCTTCTTATCAGGTCGCAAGGACTTTCTCCGTGCTGACGGAAAATGGCTCATGTGCTTCTATTCATGGTGTTGGTACGGTAAATCTAAAGTTTACTTCGGGGAAGACCGTACAGCTAAAGAATGTGCATCACATTCCTTCCATCAGTAAGAATCTTGTCAACAGATCGCTTCTATGTCGAGATGGTTTTAAGTTGGTGTTTGAGTCCAATAAAGTTGTAATTTCTAAGTATATACAATTTGTTGGAAAGGGTTATGAGTGCGGAGGTTTGTACTGCTTATCTTTGTCAGACTCATGTAAAGTTATTAATTATGTTTGCAATGATAATGAGTCCAATATTTGGATTCACGACTTTGTCATATTAACTTTGGTTTCATGACACGGCTAGCTAATATGAGTTTAATTCTGAAATTTACCACTGTCAAAGTTTCTAAATACCAAGTTTGTGTGCAAGCAAAGTAACCCCGCAAGTCTCATACGGCTGCGCAACCGAGAAACTTAGCACCACTAGAACTTATACATTTAGATCTTTTTGATATGAATGGTGTGTTGACAAGAGGTGGAAAACATACTTTATGACGTTGATTGATGACTCCACTAGATATTGCTACGTTTATCTTCTGAAATATAAAAATGAAGCTTTGAATTACTTCAAAAACTATAAAGCTGAAGCAGAAAACCAACTTGATCTTAAAATCAAGCAGCTAAGGTTGGATCATGGTGGAGAGTACTTTTCAAATAAATTTGATCTATTCTGTACGGAACATGGTATTATCCATGAGAGGACGTCTCCCTACTCACCCCAATCAAATGGGGTGGCCAAAAAAAGAACCGCATTCTAACTGATTTGGTTAACACCATGTTAGATACATCAGGTCTCTCCAAGAAATGGTGGGGGGAGGCGCTAATGACTGTGTGCAATGTTCTAAACCGTGTTCCTGTTAAGGATAAAACCATGACTCCATTTGAGGAACGGTGGGCAAAAGTCAATATTTCAATACCCAAGAAGCGAAAGCTTGGACCAAAAACCGTGGATTGTGTTTTTCTGGGATATGCTTTTCATAGCATTGGCTATAGATTTTTGATAGTAAAATTTGAGGTATCTGACATGCATGTTGGTATGATTTGTAGGGTTCGCAGCATAGAAAACAAAAAAATTCCTACGATGTGAACTATACGCCAAGATCTATCTACTAGATACAAGCAACGGGTGGATATACATCCATAGAGAACTTACCCTCGAAGACAACAAAGCTTTGTTAACGAGATGGAACTCGTGGATGATGTAGTCGTACACTTGCCGATCTCAAGATCGTGATGAAGTCCAGCAGGTCCGGCTCCAGCACGTCCATCAGATCCAGCTCCAGTAAGTCCAGCACCACCAAGTCCAGCACCGCAAAGCAGCGGTGAATCCGTGATCGCACACACGTCCGGTACCCCGACAACCTCTGTCCCTCTCTCCAGCAAAGCAGTAGAAGCAGCAACTTCTTTCCAGATAAAGCCACCGGGAACATGTATCTCACTAATCCGAGACCATGGGGAATAACTAGAGGGGGAGAGAGATCCTTCACGAGGAGGTGTGTGTTGTGAGGAGGAGAGGGGGGCCTTTTATAGGGAAGAGGGAGGCACCCAAGGGCCATGGCATGGCAGCCATGGTGGTGCCCCCACCTCTTCCACATTCATGTGGGTGGAGCTCCCACTCCCATAAAAAACCTCCACTCACAATTCTACTCACACATGCATTAAATTTCCACCAAATTTAATGCAAGCTCTCATTAAATAAAACTATTTTATTTATTTTATTCAGAATTTTGTTAATTACATTAATTAACAAACCCCCATGCAACATTTCAATATCACATGCAGAACCAATTTCAGCAATTTCACCCAAAACAGTTTCGGTGTCTATTGAAATAATTCCAGCGCTTTCTTAAATCTTTATCTGAAACATATTTGCTCCAAATGGTGTCGGTATCCCTTAAGTGTGTCACCCTACGGTTCGTGAATAATGCAGACATGATCGAGACCCCTCTCCGATCAATAATCAGCAGCGGGACCTGGAGATCCGTACTTACTCCCACATATTCAACGATGACTCTTGTGATCATGTGAACCTTTAACGTCATAACTAAATCCCTTTGTCTCGTGATATATTACATGTCCGAGATTCGATCGTCGGTATCCAAATACCTAGTTTGATCTCGTTAGCGACATGCACTCTTTTCTCGTTCCCGTGATATAACATTCTAGTGATCACATCACTTGCTTGCAAGCTATTTCAATGTGATATCACCTAGAGGACCCAAAGTATATCTATCCGTCATCAGGATGGACAAATCCCAGTCTTGATCCATGAGCCTCAACATAACACCTTCGTAGCACTGAACCCACCTTTAAAGTCACCCTGTTACGGTGTGACGTTTGATGTTATCAAGATACTCTTCCGGTGATAGTGTTGGGTCCGCAACATAGAAAACAAAATTTTTCCTACGGTGTGAACTACACGCCAAGATCTATCTACTAGGTACAAAGCAACGGGTGGACATACATCCAACGAGAACTTACCCTCGTAGACAACGAGCTTTGTTAACGAGTAGGAACTCGTGGTTGATGTAGTCGTACACTTGCCGATCTCAAGATCGTGAGGAAGTCCGAGCGCCGCAACTCAGCAGCGCATCCGCACTCGCACACACGTTCAAGCCACCGGACAACCTCCACCTCCTCGCTCCAGCGATCCAGCGGAAGCAGCAACTCCTTCCAGACGAAATGCCACCAGGAACATGTATCTCGCTAATCGGAGACCATGGGGGAATAATTCTAGAGGGGGAGAGAGATCCTTCACAAGGAGGTGTGAGGATGAAGGAGGGAATGGGTGGCCTTTTATAGGAGGAGGGGGGTGCCCCCTCTCTCCATGGCCGGCGCATGGGGGGGTGACCCCTCACCTCCCCCATTCATGTGGTGGTAACCCCTCCACATTAAAATGCCTCTTCACATTCCCTTTTAAAGTCTCCACTTTAAATGCATTAAATTTCTCCAAATTTAATGCTCTCTCCTTTAATAAAACTCTTTTTATTAAATTTATTCAGAATTTTTTTAATTACTTTAATTAACAAACATTCACATATAGCCCCTTGCAATATTTCAATATCACATGCAGAACCACCTTCTGCAATTTCACCCGAAACAATTTCCGGTTTCTATTGAAACAATTCCTGCGCTTTGCAATTCTTTCGTCTAAAACATATGTGCTCCAAAATGGTTTCCGGTAACTCTTAAGTGTGCCACCCTACGGTTCGCGAATAATGCAGACATGATCGAGACCCTTCTCCGATCAATAATCAGCAGCGGGACCTGGAGATCCGTACTGACTCCTACACATTCAACGATGACTCCTGTGATCGTGAGAACCTTTAACGCTTGTAACTAAATCCCTTTGTCTCTCGATATATTACATGTCCGAGATTCGATCATCGGTATCTCCATACCTAGTTTGATCTCGTTACCGACATGCACTCTTTTCGCGTTCCCGTGATATAACATTCTAGTGATCACATCACTTGCTTGCAAGCTATCCTAATGTGATATCACCGAGAGGGCCCAGAGTATATCTATCCGTCATCTGCATTGACGAATTCCACTCTTGATCCATGAGCCTCAACATAACACCTTCGTAGTACTGAACCCATCTTTATAGTCACCCTGTTACGGTGTGACGTTTGATGTTATCAAGATACTCTTCCGGTGTTAGCAATTAACATTATCTCATGGTCTAAGGATAAAGATTACTTCGTATGATGTTATAGCAATATAAACATAATGACTTGATCGTAATGCTATACTTCGGACGAATGTTCATCACATGATTCCACCAATGGTGTGACCTTGTTATTAACAACATCCAATGTCCATGATCAGGAAACCTTGATCATCCTGTTAATCAACAAGCTAGTCTATAAGAGAGGCATGACTAGGAACCCTTTTTTTTATTAAACACACATGTATTGATGTTTCCGAATCAATACATTTCTAGCATGTAAAATAAACATCTATCATGTATAAGGAATATATAATAACAACTTTATTATTGCCTCTCAGGGCATATTTCCTTCAGTCTCCCACTTGAACTAGAAACAATAATCTAGTTCACATAGTGATAAATCTAACACCCATGGAGTTCTGGTGTTGATCATGTTTTGCCCTAGGGAGAACTTTAGTCAACGGATCTGCTACATTTAGGTCCGTGTGTACTTTACAAATCTTTATATCTCCATCCTTGACATGCTCGCGGATGGAGTGAAACCGGCGCTTAATATGCTTGGAATTCTTGTGAGACCTTGGTTCCTTTGTGTTGGCTATGGCTCCATTGTTGTCACAATAGATCACCATCGGGTCTAACGCACTGGGAACCACACCCAGTTCTGTAATGAACTCTTTCATCCAAACTGCTTCCTGCGCCGCTTCTGAAGCAGCAACATATTCCGCCTCTGTTGTTGATCCAGCCACCACAGGTTGTTTGGAACTCCTCCAACTAACTGCTGCTCCGTTCAAGAGAAATACGTATCCGGATTGAGACTTAGAGTCATCTGGATTGGCGTCAAAGCTCGCATCGACATAACACTTAGCGACTAGCTCTTCTTCACCTCCGTATATAAGAAACATATCCTTAGTTCTTCTCAAGTACTTGAGGATGTTCTTTACCGCTATCCAGTGTTCCGAACTTGGATCAGATTGGTACCTACTAGTCAAACTAATAGCATGTGCCACATCCGGTCTTGTACATAACATGGCATACATAATAGAGCCTATGGCCGAGCCATAGGGGATCTTATCCATCATTTCTCTTTCTTCCGCCGTATCCGGACTTTGAGTCTTACTAAATGTCTTGCCTTGCAACATAGGTAAGAACCCCTTCTTACTTTCGTCCATATTAAACTTCTTTAATATCTTATCAAGGTATGTACTCTGCGATAGCCCAATTAGGCGCCTTGATCTATCTCTATAGATTTTAATGCCTAATATATATGACGCTTCACCAAGGTCTTTCATCGAAAATTTGCTGTTTAGATAACTTTTAACACTATTTAGAAGATCTATATCATTTCCAATCAATGATATGTCATGCACATATAATATCAGAAATGCCACATTGCTCCCACTAACTTTCTTGTAAATACAAGCCTCTCCATAAGTTTGGACAAATCCAAACTCTTTGATCACCTCATCAAAGCGGAGATTCCAACTTCCTAATTCTTGCTTCAGTCCATAGATGGATCGCTGAAGTTTGCACACCTTATTAGCATCCTTAGGATCGACAAAAACCTTAGGTTGTATCATATACAACTCTTCTTCAATCTTACCATTGAGGAACGCAGTTTTGACATCCATCTGCCATATTTCATAATCGAAATATGCAGCAATTGCTAACATAATCCTAACTGACTTAAGCATCGCTACGGGAGAGAATGTCTCATCATAGTCAACTCCTTGAATTTGTCGAAACCCCTTTGCGACAACTCGAGCCTTATAGATGGTCACATTACCATCAGCATCGGTTTTCCTTTTGAAAATCCATTTATTCTCCACGGCCTTTCGGTCGTGAGGTAAGTCCACCAAGTTCCAAACTTGGTTCTCGTACATGGATTCCATCTCAGATTTCATGGCTTCTAGCCATTTGTTGGAATCCGGGCTCATCATCGCTTCTTCATACGTCACAGGGTCATCCATTTCATCAACCATGAAATTCACAACAGGATTGCCGTACAGTTTAGGAGCTGCACGTGTCCTGCTTGACCTGCGAGGTTCGGTAGTGTCCTCTTTCGGAGTTTCATGACCATTATCATTAGCTCTCTCTTCATCAGGTGAAGTCAACTCTGAAACAACTTCCGGTGCTGCGCCACTCGCCATTCCATGAAGAGAAGGTTCAATAACCTCTTCGAGTTCTACCTTCCGACTACTCACACCTTTCACGAGAAACTCCTTCTCAAGAAAGGATCCATTCTTGGCAACAAAAACCTTGCCCTCGGATCTGTGATAGAAGGTATACCCAATTGTTTCCTTAGGGTATCCTATGAAGACGCATTTTTCTGCTTTGGGTTCGAGTTTATCTGGTTGAAGTTTCTTCACATAAACATCGCATCCCCAAACCTTAAGAAATGACAGCTTAGGTTTGTTTCCAAACCATAATTCATATGGTGTCGTTTCAACGGATTTAGATGGTGCCCGATTTAAAGTGAATGCAGCTGTTTCCAGTGCATAACCCCAAAATGACAGAGGTAAGTCAGTTAGAGACATCATAGATCGAACCATATCCAATAAGGTACGATTACGACGTTCCGACACACCATTATGTTGTGGTGTTTCGGCAGGCGTGAGTTGTGAAACTATTCCACACTCTTTCATGTGTGTGCTAAACTAGTAACTTAGATACTCTCCTCCACGGTCAGACCGTAGAAATTTGATCTTTCTATTACGATGATTTTCCACTTCATTCTGAAATTCCTTGAACTTTTCAAAAGTTTCCGACTTGTGTTTCATCAAAAAGATATACCCATATCTACTCAAATCATCCGTGAAAGTAACAAAATAACGATATCCACCTTGCGCCGACACACTCATTGGTCCACACACATCAGTATGTATGATTTCCAATAGATCTGTCGCCCGTTCCATTGAACCGGAAAACGACGTTCTAGTCATCTTGCCCATAAGGCATGGCTCACATGTATCAAATGATTGAAAATCGAGTGATTCCAAAAGTCCATCAGAATGGAGGTTCTTCATGCGTTTAACGCCAATATGACCTAGACGGCAGTGCCACATATATGTAGAAATATCATCATCGAGTTTAATCTTTTTAGCATTAACATTATGAATGTGCATAATATTACTATCGAGATCCAACAGAAATAAACCATTCAACATAGGTGCGTGGCCATAAAAGATATCATTCTTATAAATCGAACAACCATTGTTTTCAGATTTAAAGGAATGACCACTTTGCATCAAACACGATCCAGATACAATGTTCATGCTCAGTGGAGGCACCAAATAACAATTATTTAGGTTTATAACTAATCCCGATGGCAAATGGAGAGGTAGCGTCCCGACGGCGATCACATCAACTCTTGATCCATTGCCGTCCCGCATCCTAACCTCATCCCTTGCTAGTTGTCACTTGTTCCGTAGCCCCTGAACCGAGTTACATATATTAGCAACCGATCCGGTATCAAATACCCAGGTGCTACTGCGAGTACTAGTCAAGTACACATCAATAACATGTATATCACATATACCTTTGTTTGCCTTGCTGGACTTCTTGTCCGCCAAATACTTGGGGCAGTTGCGCTTCCAATGGCCAGTCCCCTTACAATAGTAGCACTCGGTGTCAGACTTAGGGCCAGCCCGGGGTTTCTTTTCAGGCGTGGCAACAGACTTGCCACCCTTCTTTCCCTTGTGCTTGCCTTTCTTATCCTTCTTGAA
This sequence comes from Avena sativa, assembly GCA_916181665.1. Lineage (NCBI taxonomy): Eukaryota > Viridiplantae > Streptophyta > Magnoliopsida > Poales > Poaceae > Avena > Avena sativa. The sequence continues at coordinate 581,691,287 of OV702287.1, forward strand.
AACGGTGGTCCTATTGATCATCAACACTTGATGTTCTTTCCTAATCTCCACTTCTGTAGTCTTAAGCATTGACAAAAGCTCGGGAAGAGACTTCTTCATGCCCTACATATTATAGTTCATCACGAAGATCTTGTAGCTAGGTGGCAGAGATTGGAGAACACGATGTATGCCTAAGTCAATAGGAATCATTATTCCCAAGGACACAAGCTTATCGGCGCACCCAGACATTTTGAGTACGTGCTCACTAACGGAGCTGTTTTCCTCCATCATGCAGCTAAAGAACTTTCTGTAGCATTATAACTCTCTACGGCAGCATGGGTATCGAAAATCATTTTCAATTCTCCCGTGATATCAAAGGCATTGCCATTTTTCAAAACGCTTTCGATGTTCTGGCTCTAGCCCATACAGTATGCCGCAATGAACTAAGTTGTGGTCCTCCTGACGAGTCACATAGACATTCTTTTCCTCGTCAGGGGCATCAGGAGCTGGTGGGGGGCCTAGCGGCGCATCTAGAACATATTGCTTTTGTGCAGCAGTGAGGAGAATCCTCAAATTCATAGGCCAGTTGGTGAAGTTGCTACCATTCGCAGCAATTTTCTCTTTCTCCATGGACACATTGAAATTAAAAGCAGGTGGTGCCATCTACAATAGAATTTGTAAAGTTTATTTGGACTAAGTTTATGATAGATTGAGTTCAACTAATCCAAATTACTAATGAACTCCCACTCAAAAACGACATCCCTCATGTCCTTTTGGTGATTACATGAACCAAATCCACTATATCAAGTCCTATCATCACGTGAGTTGATATAGCTTCAAAGGCGAGCATCTATAGGGCATCATATCAACCATATGACTCATGCTTAACCTTTTGGTCCGTGTTCCGAGGCCATGTATGTACATGCTAGGCTCGCCAAGTAAGAACCTTAGTATTCGCGTGTGTAAAACTGTCTTACACCCGTTCCTATGAAAGCGTAGATTCGAGTACACCCGATCATCACGTGATGTCTCGAAACACGATCCATAGAACGGTGCATACTCAAGGAAGAACACATTTTTATCTTGATATCTAAATGAGGGATCATCTTATAATGCTACCAAACACGCCAAACTAGCAGTATAAGATGCTAACATCTAATGTGTAAAGTGAGATGATATGGTCCATGCATTTGATCTCTATCACTTGCATCATGGTGTGATCTCTATCATTCCTTTGTGTGTAAGGCCAAGGTCTATGGAACTTACACGTTGACTGTGTTGTAAGAGTATCTACCATACATCTACTTACAACAATACCATATCGATACACTAGCCCAACAACGATCTAAACTAGACGCCTCTAATTTATCAATTGCAAGTTTTACGTGGCTTAGGGCTTTCGGAGATAGAACCGTTCTCACCTACGAACATGAACCACAACGAGGATAACTAAGTTATTAGCAACTTGTTGTAAATCAGATATTGACTATAGTAGGAGAGACAGACACCCGCCAGCCACTTATGCAAACCAAGTTGCATGTCAGTCATGGAACCGGTCTCATGTACGATGACATGTAAGGTTGGTCTGGGCCGCTTCATCCCACTATGCCACCAATATCCAAAATACATAGAAGATGCAATAACATGATCATCATCGCCCACATATCAACCATATGTGTACTACCCGTGCTAAGGACCTACGCATAGATCAGGTTCTGATACCACTGTTGGGTCCGCAGCATAGAAAACAAAAAAATTCCTACGGTGTGAACTACACGCCAAGATCTATCTACTAGGTACAAAGCAACGGGTGGACATACATCCAACGAGAACTTACCCTCGTAGACAACGAGCTTTGTTAACGAGTAGGAACTCGTGGTTGATGTAGTCGTACACTTGCCGATCTCAAGATCGTGAGGAAGTCCGAGCGCCGCAACTCAGCAGCGCATCCGCACTCACACACACGTTCAAGCCACCGAACAACCTCCACCTCCTCGCTCCAGCGATCCAGCGGAAGTAGCAACTCCTTCAAGACGAAATGCCACCGGGAACATGTATCTCGCTAATCCGGGACCATGGGGGAATAATTCTAGAGGGGGAGAGAGATCCTTCACAAGGAGGTGTGAGGATGAAGGAGGGAATGGGTGGCCTTTTATAGGATGAGGGGGGGTGCCCCCTCTCTCCATGGCTGGCGCATGGGGGGTGACCCCTCACCTCCCCCATTCATGTGGTGGTAACCCCTCCACATTAAAATGCCTCTTCACATTCCCTTTTAAAGTTTCCACTTTAAATGCATTGAATTTCTCCAAATTTAATGCTCTCTCATTTAATAAAACTCTTTTTATTAAATTTATTCAGAATTTTGTTAATTACTTTAATTAACAAACATTCACGTATAGCCCCTTGCAATATTTCAATATCACATGCAGAACCACCTTCTGCAATTTCACCCGAAACAACTTCCGGTTTCTATTGAAACAATTCCTGCGCTTTGCAATTCTTTCGTCTGAAACATATGTGCTCCAAAATGGTGTCCGGTAACTCTTAAGTGTGCCACCCTATGGTTCGCGAATAATGCAGACATCGAGACCCTTCTCCGATCAATAATCAGCAGCGGAACCTGGAGATCCGTACTGACTCCTACACATTCAACGATGACTCTTGTGATCGTGAGAACCTTTAACGCTTGTAACTAAATCCCTTTGTCTCTCGATATATTACATGTCCGAGATTCGATCATCGGTATCTCCATACCTAGTTTGATCTCGTTACCGACATGCACTCTTTTCTCGTTCCCGTGATATAACATTCTAGCGCTCACATCACTTGCTTGCAAGCTATCCTAATGTGATATCACCGAGAGGGACCAGAGTATATCTATCCGTCATCTGGATTGACAAATTCTACTCTTGATCCATGAGCCTCAACATAACACCTTCGTAGCACTGAACCCATCTTTATAGTCACCTTGTTACGGTGTGACGTTTGATGTTATCAAGATACTCTTCCGGTGTTAGCAATTAACATGATCTCATGGTCTAAGGATAAAGATTACTTCGTATGATGTTATAGCAATATAAACATAATGACTTGATCGTAATGCTATACTTCGGATGAATGTTCATCACATCATTCCACCAATGGTGTGACCTTGTTATTAACAACATCCAACGTCCATGATCAGGAAACCTTGATCATCCTGTTAATCAACAAGCTAGTCTATAAGAGAGGCATGACTAGGAACCCTTTTTGTTTATTAAACACACATGTATTGATGTTTCTGAATCAATACATTTCTAGCATGTAAAATAAACATCTATCATGTATAAGGAATATATAATAACAACTTTATTATTGCCTCTCAGGGCATATTTCCTTCAGTTAGTGATTAACATGATCTGATGGTCTAAGGACTAAGATTACTTCGTATGATGTTATAGCAATATAAACATAATGACTATGATCGTAATGCAATACTTCGGATGAATGTTCATCACATCATTCCACCAATGTTGTGACCTTGTTATTAACAATATCCAATGTCCATGATCAGGAAACCTTGATCATCTTGTTAATCAACGAGCTAGTTTATATGAGAGGCATTACTAGGAACTTTGTATTTTGTTTATTAAACACACATGTATTAACGTTTCCAATTAATACAATTATAGCATGCAAAATAAACATTTATCATAAACATGGAATAAGATAATAACCACTTTATTATTTCCTGTCGGGCATATTCCTTTAGTCTCCCACTTGCACTAGAGTCAATAATCTAGTTTGAAAAAACTTTGCGTATTGAACACCTATGGCTTTCTGGTGTTGCATATATGCGATTGCTAGTGGTTAACATAATCTCCAGATCTGACAGTTTCAGGTCCGTGTGTATTTGCATGTCTTTGCGTCTCTACGCATCACTCATTCTCAAATGAGATGACATTGTATAAATTTGGTCCTTTGGTGAGACCTTTAGTTCCTTCGGGTTAAAATATGTTGATATTATTGTCATAAAATATCTTCATAGTATTAGCCCACTTTGAACCACAACCTAGTTTGATAACTGATGACCCACAAGTATAGGGGTGTATCGCAGTATTTTTGATAAGTAAGAGTGCCGAACCCAACGAGGAGCAGAAGGTGCTGGCTAGTGGTATGAATCAGGAATTCTCTGCAAATACTTAGCAAACGGATTTTAGGGGTTTCCGATAAAGCAAGTAAACAAAGTACGAGTAAATAAAAGACAGTAAGAATAAAAGCAGCAAGTGGCCCAATCCTTATGCAGCAAAGGACAAGCCGGTTGTTGTCACATCCCAAATTTTAGATTTGGCACTTCATACATACATGTCATTGCATCATGAGCATCTTTGCAAAAAAAGTTTTAGTTTTAAAGTTTTTGCCAAAACACCTCCTCTTTGCTAGTTCCTCCTATTTGCAAGCCTACTACGGCTTTTGCCTTGCACCTGCAAAAGTGACCCCTTTTGGGTATTCAGACGCATGTTTGCGTAGAGCTTGTCTCTACGAACCCGTAGAAATTTGTTTCACTCAATTCGGAGCTGTGGATCAAAAGTTAGGTCGGTTTTGGTATTTGCTGAATTTCAGTTTCAGATAAAACAGTTCAGTCAGTTCAGTTTTAGTACAGAAAAAAAAAGAGTTTTCGGCCGCCAGCCAGGCAGCCACCTGAGACCCACCCGGGACCCAGCCGCCGCCAACTTCCGCGGGCGAAGGCCGGCCCGCCAGCGGCCCGTCCCTCCCCCGCACAGCCCCTTTCCCCTTTCCTTTTTTCTTCTTTTTCTTTTCTTTCCTTTGTTTTCTTCCCTGACCGCCGGGGCCCCCTTGTCAGCCGCCTGGGCCGTACGTGCTCGACCAGAAGCTGCCGCCGCCGGGTTCGAAGCAGAGACCAACTGCTCGTCCGATTTCTTCGCATTTACGTTTCGCCTCGCGCGATTCTTGCCCAACCCTTAAAGCCGCCGCCACGCCACTTCTTTTCCCCCCTTATCCCTAGCCGCGAGCAGCCGCACGCGCCGGAATTCCTCGCCGGAATCCGCCCGCCTCCGTCGCTCCATCCGCTCGCCGCCGCCACCCGAGATCGCCGCCGGCCGCGCCGACCCCGCCACTGCACCCGCCGCACGACACCCTACGCTGTAGGCCACCCGCCGCTGTCGCCGGAGCGCTGCCGCCGCCACCACTCGCCGGAGCCGCCGCCGCCGTCGGACGCCAGGTAAGCCAGCGCCCGCCGCTGCTGTCGATCTGGCCGCGAACGGCCCAGATCGCCCCTTTGACCGCGGGATGACCGCTGACCGGTCAACCGCCGGTCGACTGGGACCCGCCCGTCAGCGGGGAATATTCCCCGGAATATTTCCGGAATATTCCCCCGGTTTTAGCAGTTTTTATTAAAAAGGCAGAAACTTGGTTTAACTTCAAAAATTCATGGGAAAAGATCTACTTGGCCAAAAATTGCAAATAAGGTATCGTTGAATTTGCAAAATTGTGTACAATTTTATTCTTCAATAATATCCCAGGTTTACTGTATGTATTTTCCCGAGATTATAAAAAGGCTTAAAGTAGTATTTAATTCGGAGAAAAAGATCTGTAAATCTTTTTGACGTAATTCCTTTTGGTCTAGGCTCTATTTGGAGCTATCTGTCCAGTAGTATTTTTTTCAAACTTGAACTGCACTGTTTACAGCTTTGATTCAATGTTTTGACTAAAGACCTTTTTATCTAGTCCTCTTTTATGCATAAATTGTTTTCCTCGCATTAAAAGTTTTCTCATGCATTCATTCAGTAGTAGTACTGTATAGAGAACCCAACCAATTACTATAGCGTTAGTTAAACTGTCATGCATGCATTGTGTTGCATTTATTTGATTCCTATGTGTGGTTTGTTTATTGGATGATTTGCTTCGTGTAGATTGTGAGGATTGTAACCCGTGTGACTGTTCGGACTGTGCTTTTGACTCCGGCAACTACCAAGGCAAGTGGAGCTTCATAAATGTCCTATTTACTTTCTATATGCATTGTAGCTTGTTTTGTTTTTTACAAGTTTATCTATTGCTATGTTATATCCTATTATGCCGTAGTCTATCTCATTAGCTAGGCGAGCCATCGTAAGTAGCTGTGCTTAGATGTGCTTATGTAGACGAGGGTGGGATACACCATGGCAAAGATGGTTTTGAAAGAACGTGTTTGGAAAGTGAAAACAACTTAATTAATGAACTATGTGGGTAGAATGGTAATTGCTTGGTTCGTGAATGTCGGGCCCATGTCTATGGTTTACGCGAGTAGCTCACTTGTGGATGGCCACCCAGGTTTCTGAGAAATGATTAGTGTCTTGATTTGGTAGCTTCCGTGTGGAACCATATGCCAGTGAGTTATGGGTGGCTGGATGGACTTAGTAGGTTGTGGCGACCCGAGCTCTTCGTATCCAAAGATGTAGTGAATGTGATAGGTTGGTACGGTGCGTGGATGGGCATGGGGAGCTACTTCCCGAATTGTCTATTCTTGGACTTCTCCCTATCACGACTCAATATGCGTGTCGTGGTACGAGCGGGTCGACCAAATCATATGGGTAAAGTGTGCAGCCCCTGCAGGGTGTAAAACTAAGTGCTTAGCCGTGTCCCCGGTAATGGACGATTGAGTTGCTGAATTGTGGGTGCTATGCCATGTTCTCATTCATTCTAACTTGTAATTGCTAAAACTTGTGGTTGAAACTTAATTGGGTTGTTTGTTGAAGATTAAATGCTTTACAAATGATTTACAAATGTTAGGATAAAGTATTTTGCTGCTGCAACTAAGCCTGAACCCCACAAGCCAGATATGCATATAGCTATTAGCCTTGTTGTTCCTCTCATTGTTCCACTTGGCAGTGCATTTCAAGTGCTGACCCTTCGGGGCTGTTACGTTTATGTTGCAGGTTACTCTTCCGGTTACTCTGAGTAGTAGTGTTCGTTGCGAACCTCCACTCAACATTTTGTTCGCCTGTGGCGTCTAATGGAGACCGGAGCTACTTTATTTGTGTTATCTATTTTGCTACTTGTTTATTTGTGCGAGCATTATGCTTTGCAAACTTTGTAATAAATGCAATATTCTGGATCATACCGCTGTAATAATGATGCACTGTTAATTCTTTGATGTCTATCGATACTATGTATGCCAATCAACCGATCCAGGGATTGGCGTGATACATAGAGGTGCAATTTTTGCGGGTTGTACCGTTTCAGATGGTATCAGAGCAGTGTGTTGACTGTAGGATCGTGACCTAGGATTGGAATAGGAAGCCTTTTGTTTACTTAAGGCTATTTTAAATTCTGTCTTTATTCTTATGCCATTCACTCTAGTAAATTCTTTTCTTTTGCTGTTCTCACTATTTCCTCTTTACAATTGATAGATGGGAGATGCCACCAGAGTTGAGTATGTTGAGCTCCAATCGCCATGAACCTTCGCAAGACAGTTGGCGGAGCTTTGCCAGACACTGGGCATGCTAATGCTGATGTTCAAAGGGAGATGGATGAACACCTATGTGCCTGGAGATCGCGTGTGGGAGATCACCGCGATTGTTCTTGCAATTCCCACCGTGCCTGGTATGGAGAACCTGAACCTCACCAAGAAGTACCTTACCTGGGAGCAAGGAGTGGAGTCGGCCATGCATGAGACACTGTCACGCCTGTGCTATCTCCACCGACACCGACTACCAGAAGGTTCACCCTTCCTTGCATTTGGAAGTCAGAATGAGCAAGGGTATGTGATGGTTACCGCAGGTAATCGGAACAACATGTCACTCCATGAGAAGCAAATAGAAGACATGGAGATCAAAGCTTGGGAGAGGGAAGAGAAGTTGATGCAGCTAAAGGATGAGCTGGATTATTTTCAGGGCACTGTGCACTTGCAAGGGTATGAGATGGAAACCTTACACACTGCTGTGAATACAATGGAGCAAGCCCTCATTGGAAGAGATGCCACGATTGCAGCGCTGAACCAAACCATTATGCAAAGGGATCAAGTTGTGGCTGAACGTGATCAAACCATTGTGGACATGGCTGCCCAGATTGCTGCCCTTCAAGCACAGCAGAATCCTCCACGAAACAATGGTAATGATGATGATGATGCGGATAATGGTGATGAAGGTAAAAATGGTGGAGGAGGTAAAAATGATGATGATGGAGGCAGTGATGATGGAGGAAGCGATGACGATGATGGAGGAGATGCAGCGGGCGCTTTTGTTGAAGGAAGTGATGAAGATGACCCCGAAGAGGTGGAATTCAAGGACTCAAGTGAAGAAGACTCGGGAGAGGTGTACACACCACCACCGTGGCATGCACGAGGATCGAAGCGTCAACACATGGACTCCAGAACCTACTGCAACCTATTCATCAAATAGCTAGAGATGGTCCTCCAAAAACTAGTCTTCGTTAGGGATATTCGTTAGTCTTAGACATCGATCAATGTAAACTTCTGCACTATTAGCTTATTGTGTTTAGATTGCTCAGTTAAGTACCTTAAAGTTCCAGGATTTTTCATGAGATTTATTAAATGATTTTTGAACAAGTTTGGGTAATTTTCGTGTTTTTACTGCTGCAGTTTTCTGCCTGACCAGTTGTACCGCGCGATTTTTAATTCCTTACTGGTCACTCGGATTGGACTCATATTTTAGGATCTGGAGCGTAATTACCAGTAGCATCTGTAAACAAATTGGCTAAAATTCCTGATGAGTTTAAGGTGCCCAGAAAAATTCGTGAACAGGACAGAACTGTTCTGCCAGATTTTCTGGTTTTGCTGTTTTGCTTTGCCAGACGCTGTTACCAGCGTTTCTAAACTATTTTGTAGCTATATACTGTTAACGAAAACCTGGAATGATGTTTGTGTGTGTGTTTGATCATGTGGTGATTGCTTATGATTGTTATGGCTTGAGCTTGTTGCATGGGTAGATGGTTATTGCTTATCTGTAGTTGTTTCTTTCTAATCTTACCTGTGCTGAACCGCAGATGTCACGCCGCTGACCAGATAAGATGGCTCAGCTCATGGCCTCTCAAGCATAGCTGACCCAAGTGATGATGCAGTTCATGGCAACTCAGAACAACAACAACAATAACAACAACAACAACAACAACAACGGGAACAATCAGCCGCGGGGGGATGCTCTCACTAGATTCTTGAGGCTGAGGCCAGCTAAGTTCTCCTCTGCACCTGAGCCCATGATTGCTCTCGAATGGCTTCATTCTGTGAACAAGGACCTGGTGACCGTTGGTTGCACTGATGCTGAGAAGGTGAGGTTTGCTGCTCACTTGCTAGAGGGATCAGCTGCCTCATGGTGGGATGCTTTCCAGATTACCCACCCGCTGGAGACAGTTACCTGGGCTATGTTTGAGGAAGGATTCAGGATGAACCACGTATCTGCCAGGACCATGAGCCTGAAGAGGAAGGAATTCCGCAACCTATGCCAGACCAACCGCACTGTGGCGGATTACATAGAGGAATTCAACAATCTCTCTCGCTATGCCCCGGAGGATGTGGACACTGATGCCAAGAGGAGAGAGAGGTTCCTGGATGGTCTCAGTGATGAGCTCTCACTTCAGCTATCTGTGGTTTATTGTCCGACTTTTCAGGAACTGATGAACAAGGCTAGAATTCTGGAAGGGAAACAACAGCAGGTGGAAAGGCGTAAGAGGAAGAGCAGCCATCACTCCTCAGGATCACACCACCGTGCTCGCACCTCGTATGATGGACACTCTGGATACTCTAAGCATGGCGGAGATGACCATAACCACCGTGGAAGTACTGGACATCGCCACGATGGTCACAGGAGTGACAATCGCCACCGTGGAGGAAATGGCACCACCATAATGGCCACCACCACAATGGCCACAAGAGCTACAGCAGCAACTCTGGAAGGAACAATGGACACAACCGCTCTGGCAGGAGGGATCTCAGTGAAGTGGAATGCTTCAAGTGCAAGAAGATGGGGCACTATGCTGATAACTGTCCAGAGAAGAGGATTGAAGCAGGAAGCAAGCCTAATGCAAACCAGAAGGCGACGGTCAACCATGTGAACGTCGAGGAGATTCAGAATGAACCAGAGCTAGTGGTTGGTAAGTTCCCAATCAATACCCACATCGCATTTGTTCTTTTCGATACTAGTGCATCGCGTACATTCATAACAAGGGAATTTGTGGATAAGTATAAGCTACCTACCGAGGCTCTTAGAGGATCAATTAGAGTAAGTTCCCCTAGGGGAGAGATGATAGCTAGTACAGCATGTCGAGGATTGACACTAGAAATTGGTGCTTATGCATTTCCTGCACACCCGGTTATACTAGAATCCCAGGGTCTAGATGTCATATTGGGCATGGATTGGATGTCGGAACATCAGGGTCAGATAGATTGTGCTCAACGAGCAATTTCGCTCACCACACCAAAGGGAGTAAGGATCAGATATAAGTCGCCTGACAGTATTGGAGTGGCCGAGTTGAATTCTCTTAAGGGGGTTATCCTAGAGGATGTGGCCGTAGTAAAGGAATATCCCGATGTGTTTCCAGATGAGCTGCCAAGGATGCCACCTGACAGGGACATGGAGTTTCTTATTGACTTGATGCCGGGAACAGGACCGATAGACAAGAGGCCGTATAAGATGGATGTGGAGGAACTGAAAGAGTTAAAGAAGCAGCTTAGAGAGCAATTGGACAAGGGATTTATTCAGCCGAGTTCATCATCTTGGGGCGCGCCTGTTCTATTCGTGGAGAAGAAGGACAGTAGTAAGAGATTGGTGGTTGACTACCGCTCACTTAATGAAGTAACTATCAAGAATAAATACCCATTGCCCAATATAAATGACTTGTTTGATCAGTTGGAAGGAGCAAAGGTGTTTTCCAAGATTGATTTAAGGTCGGGGTATTTCCAATTGAAGATCCGTGAGGAAGACGTACCAAAGACCGCTTTCACCACTAGGTATGGGTTATATGAGTATACAGTTATGTCTTTTGGACTAACAAATGCCCCGGCATATTTTATGACCATGATGAACAAGGTATTCATGGAGTAATTGGATAAATTCATGGTGGCATTCATTGAAGACATATTGATATACTCCAAGAATGATGCTGAACATGAGAAACACCTGCGACTGATTATGGAAAAGCTAAGGGAGCATAAATTGTATGCCATGTTTAGCAAGTGCGAATTCTGGTTGAACACTGTTGGGTTTCTTGGACACGTGGTGTCAAGTGAAGGAGTCGTAGTTGATCCAAGCAAGGTGGTGTCAGTTACAGAATGGGAGTCACCCAAGAATGTGGGAGATATTAGGAGCTTCTTGGGACTTGCTAGATATTACAGGAGGTTTATAGAGAACTTCTCCAAGATTGCAACGCCAATGACTGAACTACTGAAGAAGGAGAAGAAGTTTGAATGGACCAAGGAGTGCGAAGCTAGTTTCCAGGAACTGAAGCAACGCCTAGTGACTGCACCTATCATGTGTTTGCCAGATATTCAGAAGGATTTCCAAGTGTATTGTGATGCCTCTCGTCAAGGACTGGGTAGTGTACTGATGCAGGATGAGAGAGTGGTATCCTATGCCTCGCGCCAACTCAAACATCACGAGAGGAATTACCCCACGCATGACCTGGAATTAGCGTCAGTTGTGCACGTGCTCAAGGTATGGAGGCACTACCTGATGGGTAAGCATTGTGATGTGTTTACATATCACAGGAGTCTGAAATACATATTCACTCAGAAGGAGCTGAATATGAGGCAGAGGAGATGGCTGGAGCTCATAAAGGATTACGACATGAGTTTGCAATATCACCCAGGAAAGGCCAATGTTCTAGCAGATGCGCTGAGTCGCAAGGTTTATGCTAACGGCCTAACAGTGGGGGAGTTACCCAAGGATTTGTGTGAACAACTCAAGGACCTCAGGTTGGAAGTAGTATCCGAGGGATATTTGGCAACAATGGAAGTTAGGCCAACGCTTCTGGACGAGATTAGAGAAGCTCAAAAGAAGGATAGTGACCTGGAGGAGATAAGAGGAAACATACCCAAAGGCAAGGCTGAAGGTTTTCGCGAGGATGATCGAGGGACACTATGGTACAAGGATCGCTTATGTGTGCCCAATGATCTGGAGATGAGGAAGTTGATATTTCAGGAAGCTCATAACTCGCCATACTCTATACATCCAGGTAACACGAAGATGTACATGGATTTGAAGGAAAGGTTTTGGTGGGTTAACATGAAGCGAGAGATTGCAGAATATATTGCCCTATGTGATGTCTGTAGTAGAGTGAAGGCCGAGCACCAAAAGCCAGCAGGGTTACTACAGCCATTACCGATACCTGAATGGAAGTGGGATAGAGTTGGAATGGACTTCATCACAGGATTACCCAGGACCAAGTCAGGGTATGATTCTATTTGGGTAGTGGTAGATCATTTAACCAAGGTAGCTCACTTTATACCCGTGAAGACCACTTATACCAGCGCTAAGTTAGCCAAGATCTACATGAATAGAGTTGTGTGCCTGCATGGAGTTCCTAAGAGCATTGTGTCAGATAGAGGCACCCAATTTACTTCTCACTTTTGGCGCCAGCTACATGAGTCATTGGGAACGAGGTTGGAGTTTAGCATAGCTTTCCACCCCCAGACGGATGGTCAGACCGAGAGGGTGAATCAGATTGTGGAGGATATGTTGAGAGCCTGTGCTTTGGCTCATGGCGCTAGTTGGGGTGAAAATTTACCTTATGCTGAGTTCTCCTACCACAACAGCTACCAATCCAGCATCAAGACGTCACCATTTGATGTACTATATGGTAAGAGGTGCAGAACTCAATTGTTATGGGATGGTGTAGGTGAACGTCAACTGTTTGGACCGGATTTGATCAAGGATGCTGAAGAGAAGGTTAGTTTGGTTCGGGATAGGTTGAAGGTAGCACAATCGAGAAAGAAGAGCTATGCTGATTCTAAGCGCAAGGAAGTGGCGTATGAGATTGGAGATCGAGCATATCTCAGAGTTTCGCCACTACGTGGAATTAAGAGGTTTGTAATTAAGGGCAAGCTGGCACCTCAGTTTATAGGACCCTACAAGATCCTGGCAGGCAAAGGAGAGGTTGCGTACCAGCTAGAGATGCCAGAGGTTCTATCCGCTGTTCATGACGTGTTCCATGTGTCACAGCTGAAGAAATGCCATCCGGAGATGATGGATACACCATTGAGAGACACCGTGTCGCTTGAAGAGGTTCAGCTGGAGAAGGACTTGACCTATGAGGAGAAACCGGTCAAGATCTTGGAAACAGCGGAGAGTTTTACATGCAGCAAGATGATCAGGTTTTGCAAGGTGCAATGGAGCCATCACACCGAAGAGGAATCCACCTGGGAGCGAGAGGATGACCTTCGAGAGGACCACCCGCACCTATTTGCTAGCCACGTCGAATCTCGGGGACAAGATTCATCTTAAGGGGGTTAGTCTTGTCACATCCCAATTTTTAGATTTGACATACATACATGTCATTGCATCATGAGCATCTTTGCAAAAAGTTTCAGTTTTAAAGTTTTTGCCAAAACACCTCCTCTTTGCTAGTTCCTCCTATTTGCAAGCCTACTAGGGCTTTTGCCTTGCATCTACAAAAGTGACCCCTTTTGGGCATTCAGATGCATGTTTGCGTAGAGCTCGTCTCTACGAACCCGTAGAAATTTGTTTCACTCAATTCGGAGCTGCGGATCAAAAGTTAGGTTGGTTTTGGTCTTTGCTGAATTTCAGTTTCAGATAAAACAGTCCAGTCAGTTCAGTTTGAGTACAGAGAAAAAAAAGAAAAAAAAGAGTTTTCGGCCGCCAGCCGGGCAGCCGCCCGAGGCCCACCCGGGGCCCAGCCACCGCCAACTGCCGCGGGCGAACGCCGGCCCGCCAGCGGCCCGTCCCTCCCCCGCACAGCCCCTTTTCCCTTTCCTTTTTTCTTCTTTTTTCTTTTCTTTCCATTGTTTTTTTCCCTGACCGTCGGGGCCCCCTTGTCAGCCGCCTGGGCCGTACGTGCTCGACCAGAAGCTGCCGCCGCTATGTTCGAAGCAGAGACCAACTGCTCGTCCGATTTCTTCGCGTTTTCGTTTCCGCCTCGCGTGATTCTTGCCCAGCCCTTAAAGTCGCCACCACACAGCTTCTTTTCCCCCTTATCCCTAGCTGCGAGCAGCCGCACGTGCCAGAATTCCTCGCCGGAATCCGCCCGCCGCCGCCGCTCCATCCGCTCGCCGCCGCCGACCGAGCTCGTCGTCGGCCGCGCCGACCCCGCCACTGCACCCGCCGCACGCCACCCTATGTCGTAGGCCACCCGCCGTCCGCCGCCGTCGCCGGAGCGCCGCCACTGTCGGCGCCACTTGCCGGAGCCGCAGCCGCCGTCGGACGCCAGGTAAGCCAGCGCCCGCCACTGCCGTCGATCTGGCCACGAACGGCCCAGATCGCCCCTTTGACCGCGGGCCGACCGCTGACCGGTCAACCGCCGGTCGACTGGGACCCGCCCGTCAGCGGGGAATATTCCCCGAAAAATTCCCAGAATATTCCCCCGGTTTTAGCAGTTTTTATTAAAAAGGCAGAAACGTGGTTTAACTTCAAAAATTCATAGGAAAAGATCTACTTGGCCAAAAAATTACAAATAATTGGATTCGCAAAATTGTGTAGAATTGTATTCTGCAATAATATCCTAGGTTTACTGTATGTATTTTCCCCAGATTATAAAAGCCTTAAAGTAGTATTTAATTCGCAGAAAAATATCTGTAAATCTTTTTGACGTAATTCCTTTTGGTCTAGGCTCTATTTGGAGCTATCTATGCAGTAGTATTTTTTTCCATCTTGAACTGCACTGTTTACAGCTTTGGTTCAATGTTTTGACTAAAGACCTTTTATCTAGTCCTCTTTTATGCATAAATTGTTTTCCTCGCATTAAAAGTTTTCTCATGCATTCATTCAGTAATAGTACTGGTTAGAGAACCTAACCAATTACTGTAGCGTTAGTTAAAGTGTCATGCATGCATTGTGTTGCATTTATTTGATTCCTATGTGTGGTTTGTTTATTGGATGATTTGCTTCGTGTAGATTGTGAGGATTGTAACCCGTGTGACTGTTCGGACTGTGTTTTTGACTCCAGCAACTACCAAGGCAAGTGGAGCTTCATAAATGTCCTATTTACTTTCTATATGCATTGTAGCTTGTTTTGTTTTTTACAAGTTTATCTATTGCTATGCTATATTCTATTATGTCGTAGTCTATCTCGTTAGGCGAGCCGTCGTAAGTAGCTGTGCTTAGATGTGCTTATGTAGACGAGGGTGGGATACACCATGCCAAAGATGGTTTTGAAAGAATGTGTTTGGAAAGTGAAAACAACTTAATTAATGAACTATCTGGGTGGATTGGTAATTTCTTGGTTCGTGAATGCCAGGCCCATGTCTATGGTTTACCCGAGTAGCTCACTTGTGGATGGCCACCCAGGTTTCTGAGAAATGATTAGTGTCTTGATTTGGTAGCTTCTGTGTGCAACCATATGCCAGTGATGTTATGGGTGTCTGGATGGACTTAGTAGGTTGTGGCGACCCGAGCTCTTCGTATCCAGAGATGTAGTGAATGTGATAGGTTGGTAGGTGCGTGGATGGGCTTGGGGAGCTACTTCCCGAATTATCTCTTCTTGGACTTCTCCCTATCACGACTCAATATGCGTGTCGTGGTACGAGCGGGTTGACCAAGTCATATGGGTAAAGTGTGCAACCCCTGCAGGGTGTAAAACTAAGTGCTCAGCCGTGTCCCCGGTAATAGACGATTGAGTTGCTGAATTGTGGGTGCTATGACATGTTCTCATTCATTCTAACTTGTAATTGCTAAAACTTGTTGTTGAAACTTAATTGGGTTGTTTGTTGAAGATTAAATGCTTTACAAATGCTTTAAAAATGTTAGGATAAAGTATTTTGCTGCTGCAACTAAGCCTGAACCCCACAAGCCAGATATGCATATAGCTATTAGCCTTTTTGTTCCTCTCATTGTTCCACTTGGCAGTGCATTCCAAGTGCTGACCCTTCGGGGCTGTTACGTTTCATGTTGCAGGTTACTCTTCCGGTTACTCTGAGTAGTAGTGTTGGTTGCGACCCTCCACTCAACATTTTGTTTGCCTGTGGCGTCTAATGGAGACGAGAGCTACTTTATTTGTGTTATATATTTTGCTACTTGTTTATTTCTGCGAGCGTTATGCTTTGCAAACTTTATAATAAATGCAATATTCTGGATCATACAACTGTAATAATGATGCACTGTTAATTCTTTCATGTCTATCGATACTATGTATGCCAATGAACCGATCCAGGGATTGGCGTGATACATAGAGGTGCAATCCTTGCGGGTTGTACCGTTTCAGTTGTATTTCTATAGATGACCAAACGTTCTCGAGGACACATGGGAAGACTGTCAAGTGCTTTCGCTTCATATAGTCGATTAATCTTCTCTAGCTTGCTAAGTGTTGTGTGGGTGAACCTGTGCTAATGTACCGTCCCATCCAAGATTAATACATACTTGTGATTATACCCCTTGCAAACATCCGTAAGTACAAGAAAGTAATTAAGGTAGAAACCTAACCACAACTTTAAACTCTAAGACCCTTACGTCCCTTGTGCAATGGTTTTCTAACGGGGGTTCAGGTTTCTGTCACTCCGGCAACCCCTACGATTAGTAGCCAAATACACGATGCATTCCCCTAGGCCCATATAGGTGAAGTGTCATGTAGTCGACGTTCACATGACACCACTAGAAGAAGTACACCACAACTTAAATAACAATCTATTGAATCTTTCTCAACGCAACTCCACTACTAACAACAAGACTTCTCCCATGTCCTCAAGAACAAAACGAACTACTCACAAGACATCCTATGGATCATGATCAGAGATGGAATAATGATGTATAACAATCTGAACATAAACAATAATTCAGTGGTTCACTCAATAGCATCAACTACAAAGAGTAATCAACACCGGGAAAGTTTCCCCTATGAACTATGCAAGATTCAGTGCAATTGTTACAGCAATATGGAGATGGTGATGAGGGTGCTGATGGTGATGATGATGATGATCCCGATGAAGTCCATCTTGATGATGATGATGATCCCGATGAAGTCCAGCTTGATGATGGTGTTGATGGCGATGATCTCCCCTCTCCGGGAAGGAATTCCTCCGGCAGAAATCTGTCTACCGGAGAGATCTTTCTCTCTTGGTGTTTTCCGCCCTGCAGAGGCGGCGGAATCTTTCTGTGGTCGCTCTCCGAGTCTTAGGGTTTCGGGAGGTTGACATACGCCAGAGGGGAGAGGCTGGAGTGGGCCAGGACGGCCACACCACTCCCAGGAGCGGCCTAGGCCTGCCCGCACCATGGGGTGGTGTGGCCCCCCTGTGGTCCAACTCCACTCCATCTTCTGGCATCCTTAGTCTTCTGGAAAAATAGGATTTTCTGTATATTTTCCCGGATTTTCTAATCTTCGCGAATTTTGCCTCCAATCAGCACCTTTTCCATCAGAATCCTGACTGCAGCGGTCCATGCTCCAAAAGTCATCAACCATGCAAAAATAGATGAAATAACATAAGTATCACCTCTCAATACGAAATATATCAATGAATAATAGTGAATTAAGACATAGAATAGTGATGCAAAATGGACGTATCAATAACAAACTACTTAACACAAATGCCCTCCTTTGCTGCTACTATAGCAGTCATATACTTAGCCTTTTGTTGTAGTATCCGTCACAATGTCTCAACTTTGGAACTCATCCAAATCCACCATGGAACATCCTTTCCATTACATTGTGCCACCCATAGTCTAAATTGAGATAAATTTAATTTGTATCTTATGATAAAACTAGTATCAACGTAACACTTTACAATGAACTACCTTTAACTATTTGTCACTTATACATGATATATTCTTAGTTCTTCCAAAGCTCATAAGAATATCTTTACTATCGTCCAATGATCATCTTATGAATCATTCTAGTATGTGCTCATAACATTTAGAGCATAGGACATATCTGGATATATACATATCATGGTATAATCGATCAAAATTTTCATGTGATTTTACTCACCAAGTGTTGAAACACTTGAATCTTGATACAATTCTTTCCATGTAGCAAGAACCTTTCTTATTGTTTCCATATTGAACCCTTTCAATATATCATATATGTACGTCTGGCATAACCATATTAGCGCCTCAATCTATCCATATAGACATTCATGCCAAATATTTCGGTTTTGCCCAAGTCTTTCATCGAAATCATATTTTAATGAAATTCTTAACTTGTGTCAATAAAAGATACATCATTTCCAATCAACAATATGTACTCTGCATAATGTATTGGAATTTTATCTCAGCGCTCCCACTTAATTTCTTGCAAATGCAAGCATCTTCATCATCTCCGATGAAATTAAACTCCTTTAACATTTTCATCATGGTGAAGATTCCAACTCCGCTATGCTCACTTCAACTATTGAAGTTTGCATGCCCTTTTAGCACCCTTTGAATTAACAAAACCCTTCGGACCGTGTCTTGTACACGTCCTAGGTAACCATTCTATTAGAAGAACCTTGTTTTGTTTATTCAACTACCATATACCAAATTATATGTAGTGGTTGCTACATTAATCCGTCAAGACTAAACATTGCTACGAAAGATCAAATCTTGTCATAGTCAACTCCTTGAACATTGCCGTAAACTTCTTTCTGACATGTCGACTATTTCATAGATGTTAAACATCCATGTCTATTTCTTTATAGATCCAAACACGACCGATAGGCTTCACGCCTTTCTAGAGGGTTTTCCAAGTTTAGAAAGTTGATTTCTCGTGTATGGATACTATCACGGATTCGATGACTTCTAGTCATTTTATGGAGTCAGGCCCCATCATAGCTTCTTTGCATGCAGTCGGTTCATCATTGTCAAAACAATAACGACTTCTGTCTCAAATCTTACTATTTGATTCTTACCGACCCACATGGTTCAATAAGAACTCTAATCTCCAAGATCACACCCTTTGTAATCACGGGAGCCATGAGCATTGTGGCCGCCACCGGGACACTTTCCGGCGCTGCGCTACTTAACACATATAGCTAAGGTTCAACAACCTTATCAAAGTTATATTGTCCTCCCACTTAACTTTTCACAAAAAATTCCTTCTCAAGAAACTTGACGTTCCAAGCGACAAACTTTTCTGTCCTTGGTGTTATGGAGGAATTCCCAACAAATTCTTTGGGATAACCTACAAATACGTGCTTATCCGACTTTGGTTGTAAACATTATACTTATGCATAGCATACCAAAATTTTAGAAAAGACAATTCGGGTTTTATCCCAAACCATAACTCATATGGTGTCATTTCAACGGATCACGATGGTGCTCTTTTCAGTGTAAATCGGTAGTCTCTAAAGCTTTAATCCTTAAAAACATAATGGTAGTTTTATAAATGACACCTTTGATCTTACCATGTCAAACAAGGTTTGATTTGATCTCTCGAACATACCATACTCCTGTGGTGTATCGGGAAATGCAAATTCATGGAATAATTCCTGAAATCTTAGGTGTTTTGCTAAACCTGTAACTCAAATGTCTTCCTTTATGATCAAATCATAAACTATTTTATTTTCTTGTTACAATGATTTTTCACTTCATCATGAAAGTCTTTGAACATTTTTCAAATGTTTCATACTTCTTCCTTATTAAGTAAATATATAGATATATTCACTTAAATTTCTGAAGAAAGCATATGAAGCAAAAATATCCAGCGCATATGGCTACACATAATGGACTATATACATCAACATGCATACTATCCAATAAGTTAGTCATCCGTTCCTCTTTGGCCTATGGATGGAGTTTCAATTATCTCGAGGAAAGTTTCACAAGCGTCAATTGATCAAAATCAAAAGACTCCAAAAATCCATCAACATGGAGTTTCTTCATGTTTACTTTCCAATATAATTCAAACAGCGATGTCACTTCATAAGTGATCTTCCAATCATTTGTCTTACGACATTTTAGCAATAATGTTTATGGATGTGATTTCTCCAGCTAGACTTGTAAAAGTTCATCCATCCATTATGGAATACGGTAATTATTTGAACAACCATTGTTCTCATAATACCGGAACAAAATAACAATTATTAAAACAAATCTTGAAGGCTAGGTTTGACGACAACGAAAACACAATAACACTGTATTTGTTTTTTATGAACATCATCACTTATTATCGTGCTAGTTACTTAGGCTGTTGCAGTTCATGAATTGTGTTGTTCTGTATGACACTTCACACAAACCAATTCGGTATACAATACCTCAAAACCACATTGTTTAACAAGCAAGGAATACATACATAACATGTATATCTTCTATATACCTAAGCTGGACATCTCCAACCTTTTCTTTTATGCCAAATATTTTATAGATTCTCTTTCAACAATTCCTTTTCTTTTAAAAGAATCCATCAACATCAATAGTGGTGTCCTTCACATGACACATAGTACAAAGTGTATATAGTCAAATACTAATACCTTTCGACTTGCACTTTAAAGTGGATCACCATCATCAAATGTTTGGTGTTGTTTCAAAAATCCATTCTTTAGTAATTTATTTGTGTAGTAAACATTTTACCTACATCTTCTATTCATCCTTATCATGACAACTTTCATGATCAAGCTACTATAGCCTATAAGGAAGAATCGCGAGTATAATGTTAGTTGCCAAAACCTTTTTTTGGGAGATCCGGATGCCTAGCATCTCCATCCTTCACAAATTCTCATACAATATGAGAACATGTACTTTGCTAAATTATACTCTATCATAATGCAACCAAAAACATTGTTTCATATATCACAATATCTTCCACACATGATGGTTTCTGAAACAATTTTTCAGCTCCTAGATAATCTTGATATTAAAACAACTTTTGAATATCAATAATCATGGAGGTAAACATGAAACTTTAGATACTAACAATGGAATTCTTACTCTTAATTTAATACTACTTATTAAACTTCATGGAGTAAATATAGTTTGCTGAAAGTTCAATAGGACTTATAAACTTTAAATTGACATTCAAAACAATACGATACCAGTTCGTAAAGTAAATATCCAGAATTCTATAGTTCTATTATCTGAATTAAAACTAAGCATAAGGTAGTGAACAGATGCCAATGACTACAACAAATTATGCAAATTCACTTCGATTTAGTTTATGACAAATTGAGTTCGACTAATCCAAATTAGAAATGAACTCCCACTCAAAAACGACATCCCTCGTACCTTTTTGGTGATTACATGAACCAAATCCACTACACCAAGTCCGATCATCACGTGAGTCGGTGTAGCTTCAAAGGAGAGCATTAATATGGGCATCACATCAACTATATGACTCATGCTTAACCTTTCGTTCCGTGTTCCGAGGCCATGTCTGTACATGCTAGGCTCGCCAAGTAAGAACCTTAGTATTCGCGTGAGTAAAACTGCCTTACACCCGTTGTATGAAAGCGTAGAGTCGAGTACACCCGATCATCACGTGATATCTCGAAACACGATCCATAGAACGGTGCATACTTAAGGAAGAACACATTTTATCTTGATATTTAAATGAGGGATCATCTTAGAATGCTACTAAAAGCGCCAAACTAGCAATATAAGATGCAAACATCTAATGTGTAAAGTGGGATGATATGGTCCATGCATTTGATCTCTATCATATGCATCATGGTATGATCTCTATCATTCCTTTGTGTGTAAGGCCAAGGTCTATGGAACTTACACGTTAGGTGTGTTGTAAGAGTATCTATCATACATCTACTTACAACATTATCATATCATGACACTAGCCCAGCAATGATCTAAACTAGACGCCTCTAATTTATCCATTGCAAGTTTTACGTGGCTTAGGGCTTTCAGATATAGAACCGGTCTTACCTACGAACATGGAACCACAACAAGGATAACCAAGTTATTAGCAACTCGTTGTAAATCAGACATTGACTATAGTAGGAGAGACAGACACCCGCCAGCCACTTATGCAAAACTAGTTGCATGTCAGTCGTGGAACCGGTCTCATGTGCGATGACATGTAAGGTTGGTCCGCGCCGCTTCGTCCCACTATGCCACCAATATCCAAAATACATAGAAGATGGAATAACATGATCATCATCACCCACATATAAACATATGTGTAATACCCGTGCAAAGCACCTACGCATAGATCAGGCTCTGATACCACTATTGGGTTCGTAGCATAGAAAACAAAAAAATTCCTATGATGGGAACTATACGCCAAGATCTATCTACTAGATACAAGCAACAGGTGGATATACATCCATAGAGAACTTACCCTCGAAGACAACAAAGCTTTGTTAACGAGATGGAACTCGTGGATGATGTAGTTGTACACTTGCCGATCTCAAGAACGTGATGAAGTCCAGCAGGTCTGGCTCCACCACGTCCATCAGATCCAGCTCCAGCAAGTCCAGCACCACCAAGTCCAGCACCGCAAAGAAGCGGTGCATCCGTGATCGCACACACGTCCGGTACCCCGACAACCTCCGTCCCTCTCTCCAGCAAAGCAGCGGAAGCAGCAACTTCTTTCCAAATAAAGCCACCGAGATCATGTATCTCGCTAATCCGAGACCATGGGGAATAACTAGAGGGGGAGAGAGATCCTTCACGAGGAGGTGTGTGTTGTGAGGAGGAGAGGGGGCCTTTTATAGGGAAGAGGGGGGCACCCAAGGGCCATGGCATGGCAACTATGTTGGTGCCCCCACCTCTTCCACATTCATGTGGGTGGAGCTCCCACTCCCATAAAAAACCTCCACTCAAAATTCCACTCACACATGCATTAAATTTCCACCAAATTTAATGCAAGCTCTCATTAAATAAAACTATTTTATTTATTTTATTCAGAATTTTGTTAATTACATTAATTAACAAACATTCACATAAAACCCCCTGCAACATTTCAATATCACATGCAGAACCAATTTCAGCAATTTCACCCGAAACAGTTTTGGTGTCTATTGAAATAATTCCAGCGCCTCAAATCTTTATCTGAAACATGTTTGCTCCAAATGGTGTCGGTATCCCTTAAGTGTGTCACCCTACTGTTCGTGAATAATGCAGACATGATCGAGACCCCTCTCCGATCAATAATCAGCAGCGGGACCTAGAGATCCGTACTTACTCCCACATATTCAACGATGACTTTTGTGATCGTGTGAACCTTTAACGTCATAACTAAATCCCTTTGTCTCGTGATATATTAAATGTCCGAGACTCGATCATTGGTATCCAAATACCTAGTTTGATCTCGTTGCCCACATGCACTCTTTTCTCGTTCCCGTGATATAACATTCTAGTGATCACGTCACTTGCTTGCAAGCTATTTCAATGTGATATCACCGAGAGGGTGATACGTCCATTTTGCATCACTATTCTATGTCATAATTCACTGTTATTCATTGATATATTTCGTATTGAGAGGTGATACTTATGTTATTTCATCTGTTTTTGCATGGTTGATGACTTTCGGAGCATGGACCACTGCAGTCAGGATTCTGATGGAAAAGGTGCTGTTTGGAGGCAAAATTCGCGAAGAGCAGAAAATCCGGGAAAATATACGGAAATTCCTATTTTTCCAGAAGACGAAGGAAGCCAGAAGGGGGGCTGGAGATGGGCCAAAGGGGGCCCACACCACCCCCTGGCGTGGGCCAGCCCAGGCCGTGCCACCAGGTGGTGTGGCCACCCTAGTCCACCCCTGGCACTCCCCTCTGGCTATATTATCCTCCCCAAACCCTAAGACTCGGGGAGCGACCATAGAAAGATTCTGGCGCCTCTGCGGCGCGGAAAACACCGAGAGAGAAAGATCTCCCTGGCAGACAGATTTCTGCCTGGGAATTCCTTCCCGGAGAGGGGAGATCGTCGCCATCAACACCACCATCAAGATGGTTTTCATCGGGATCATCATCATCATCATCACCACCACCATCATCACCAGCACCATCATCACCATCTCCATATTGCTGTAACAATTGAGTTGAATCTTGCATTAGTTCATAGGGGAAACTTTCCCGGTGTTGATTACTCTTTGTAGTTGATGCTATTGAGTGAACCATTGAATTATTGTTTATGTTCAGATTGTTATACATCATTATTCCATCTCTGATCATGATCCATATGATGTCTTGTGAGTAGTTCGTTTTGTTCTTGAGG
Source organism: Avena sativa (assembly GCA_916181665.1). Taxonomy (NCBI): domain Eukaryota; kingdom Viridiplantae; phylum Streptophyta; class Magnoliopsida; order Poales; family Poaceae; genus Avena; species Avena sativa. The sequence continues at coordinate 581,715,496 of OV702287.1, forward strand.
ACATGGGAGAAGTCATGTTGTTAGTAGTGGAATTGTGTTGAGAAAGATTCAATAGTTTGATATTTAAGTTGTGGTGTGCTTCTTGTAGTGGTGTCATGTGAACGTCGACTACATGACACTTCACATATATGGGCGTAGGGGAATGCATTGTGTATTTGGCTACTAATCGTAGGGGTTGCCGGAGTGACAGAAACCTAAACCCCCATTAGGAAACCATTGCACAAGGGACGTAAGGGTCTTAGAGTTTAAAGCTGTGGTTAGGTTTCTACCTTAATTACTTTATTGTACTTACGGATGTTTGCAAGGGGTATAATCACAAGTATGTATTAGTCCTAGGAAGGTCGGTACATTAGCACAGGTTCACCAACACAACACTTAGCAAGCTAAAGAAGATTAATCAACTATATGAAGCGAAAGCACTTGACAGTCTTCCCATGTGTCCTCGAGAACGTTTGGTCATCTTAAGTAATACAACCGGCTTGTCCTTTGCTGCATAAAGGATTGGGCCACTTGCTGCATTTATTCCTACTGTATTTTATTTACTCATACTTCATTTACTTGCTTTATCAAAAACCCCTAAAAATCTGTTTGCTAAGTATTTGCAGAGAATTCCTGATCCATACCACTAGCCAGCACCTTCTGCTCCTCGTTGGGTTCGACACTCCTTGTGGGTCATCAAGACTATTTTCTAGCGCCGTTGCCGGGGAGTGAAGCGCTATTGGAGAGTGGAACCGGTAAAGGAAACTTATACTGTGAGTATTGTTTACTTCTGTTAGTTTCTTTATTTTCGTTATGGATAATTCGCTGAGTTTCTTATTTGGTAATGCTACTACCACTGCTAAGGTAGTAGATAAGCCACCGCCTGCTGAGAATGATGCTTTCAAAATACCTACAAGAATTATCGATCGTGTTATGGATAACTACTATGTTGGGGATGGAATTGTCAATCCCGGTGATGATTTACTCTTTATACACGAATTATGCGGGTTGTTCAAGTGTGCAGGTATCACTACAGATCAAGTTAAGAAGAAGTTATTCTCATTATCGCTGAAAGGAAGAGCTGAGGAATGCTATAAGCTACTGAAGAATGGTCAAGCTCTGGAATGGGAGGAAATAGTACCTCTCTTTTATTCAAAGTTTTATCCTCCTAGTGAGATTCATAAAGATCGGAATCAAATATACAACTTTTGGCCTCTTGATGGAGAGATTGAAGTTACTCATGCTCAAATGTCCCATTCATGAGCTCCCCAACAATATTATTATTAATAACTTTTATGCAAGGCTCCCTCTACATGACAAAGATTTATTGGATGCTTCTTGTGCTGGATCATTCACTCGCATGGAAGAAGAAGCTAAATGGGATCTTCTGGACCGTATTCAGGACAATGTTGAAGCTTGGGACAATGAAGAAGGTAGAAAGTTAGGTATAAATTATGATTATGAATGCATTGAATCTTTTATGGGAACTGATAACTTTCAAAATATTAAAAATGCTTATGGTCTAGACTCTCAAACTATTGCTTCTTATTTTAAGGCTTTTGTTTCCTACATTGAAGTGCCTAAAAAGAAGTGGAATAAGTATCATGAACCTTATAAAGATGTTGCTAAGAGTGTTCCTGCAAGAAATACTGAAGTTTATACTACTAATCATGTCTTACCTAAACCTTACATTGAGAAAATCCCTTTCCCATGTAAGATGAAGGAACACTCTATGATAGCTAGTATGGTTAATGAGAGTAAAAATAAAGCTATTGAACCTAATAAACAAAGGGTTGATGAACCTATTATCGCAAATGTGAAATACTTTGTTACTAAATATGAAGAAGAGGGACACACTATCCTTTGTAAGGATACCTCTAATATTGTTTCACAAAGTAGTGTTATGAGAGCTAGTATTCCTGTGTTTTCTGTTAGAATAAGTAATCATTCCTATGGTGGCCCTTGTGATAGCTATATTGTTAAATTTATGCATGATACTGAAAGTTACTATGAGAGAGGGAAAAGTGTTCTTATGTATCTCAATAATATTAAGTTTCCTTGTTTTATGCTGAAAGTTTTTATGTTGCACTTGTTTTGCCTTCTTATGTAAGTAGCCTCTGGTTTCAACAACTTGTTTGTTTACAAAATTCCCTTGCATAGGAGGTGGGTTAGACTTAAATGTGTGTATTTTTGCTTCTTAATGCTCTCTTTCACTTCAATTCATATTCCTGAGTGAGCATCTTCAAAATCATCATGCCCATCTTAATGGCTATAAAGAAAGAGCTTTTTGGGAGACAACCCAATTTGTTTTTGCTTTCAGTTTGCTTTTGTTTCTTTGAGTCTTGTAAGTTATTACTTTGGTAATAACCGCTCCCTATCTGTTTTGTTTCGTTTTTGTGTCCAGATCAACCTTTAATGAGAGAGAAGTAATATTTGGGAAGTTGTTGACCCGAAACAGATTTTTGTGCTTCACCGTAAAAATTCGTGAGAGATGTCTGTACGTCGGATTGAGCTATCATTTTATGTGCTTCTGCCACAGGTTGTTATTTAACTTTAATTAGTTTTGCACTTTTTAATTTGAGCAATATAAGATTTTCGAAAAAATTGATCTTTACCTGCTGGTCTGTTTTGACAGATTTTGCCACTCTTGCATTTGCCTCTTTATTCGATTACCTTTTTGAATTCTTTTTGGGTTTTCGGAAGGAGTTGCTACAGTAGCTTATGTTTTGATGGTTTTCAGTTGAAATTGGACAAAAAAGGTTTTATCACTTCACTTATACTAATGTTGCTAATGAGAACTGTGTGAAGTTTTGTGTGAAAGAAATTTCCAGATAGTGGAGATAATGGTGTAATAAGGAAGAGAAAGGTTTCATGACTCACAATAAGTGTATGAAGATGAAGATATTGATGTTATTCAAGTGGTTACTCCAGAAGAACCCACTAAATACCAAATTCAGAGACCTGCAGAGACCATTTCCAAATAGGTAACAGTTCTGGTAAGAAAAGTTCCGTGAAAATACAATCCAACTATACTTTTGTAGTTTTCAGTCAATAAGGGAAGTTACGAAGTGAAAGAGGGATGGAAATGGAGCCAAGGTGTCTCACACCACCCTGTGGCGTGGGCCCACCCTTGGCCGCGCCACCAGGTGGTGAGTCCACCCCGGACTCCGCCTCCGACTCGTTTTCTCCCAGTACCTTCCTTTTGTTGTGAAACTCCGTAATATATAATCCCCAGGATCCCTCGAGGTTCGTATATCGTGTTTTCGTTGTGTTTTTGTTTCAATCTATTTCTGCCAGGAACTATCTTTGGAGCTTAGAAGCACAATGGTGTCTGCCAAGGATAAAGGGAAGGAGCCGATGGAGGAAGACCTCCAAGACCCCGGGAAGGAGAAGGAGATCAAGGGTGAAGGTGAAGAGGAGCAAGGCCAACATCCGCACCCAAGCACTACCATTGCAACCATTGGAGTGGTGAAGAAACCTGCCAGGGTTAGAAGGACTACACGGATGCAGACTGGGGGGAAAGCTCCTCATCACAGTTTGGCTCCATGGTCACTTCCTCCATGCACCAAGAATCCTTTCCATACTCTTATCCATGAGCATCAATACCAGAATATGCCCAAGGGGAAATTACCCTCCAATTGGGATTTGCCTCGTTCTAGCCATGCAGGAAAAGAAGACTTCAAGGAGGAAGAGTGGGGAAAGAATAGAAAGAGCTGGAATTCTCACCGCGACATTATCATGAGCCGCATTGAGCAAAACTCACAGCTGATTCGTAATCTCACCTTCGAGATCGAGGACTTGGGGAAACTGATCAGAGATCTCATCAAGAGAATACCACCACCACCGAAGGAGTAATTCGTCATCAGGTTTCGCATCCCCTTGGTTTGTTCCAAGCTTGGGGGAGTGCCGCGGTATCACATCACTATCTTCTATCTTTTTACCTTATTAGTAGAGTCATATCATGAATAGAGAAGTTATTATGTAGTATGGTTTGTATTATGGAAGTGTCCCCTCTCTCATTAGATATGTATCCCTTGGTGTGAGTTGCAGTTATGGAATATTAATGAGAAGTTCTATCATTCACTCTTTTTCATAGCTTATATTAGTTTTCAATTCATGGTTGTATGATTAATCTTGTTGTTAGTATTGGTAGCACTTTGGGATCATTGAGTTTATTTAGTTGGTCTTGGCAAACCTGGCTCGGTCAGTAGCAACACTATTTTTGAGAGTTGAATGAAAAACATAGAAGTACTCCAAATAAAAATAATTTCCTCATCTTTCTTTCTTGATTTGCTCATAAGTCTAGTATTCTCTAGTTAAGATCTTTTGTGTTTCCAAGGAAGTTTGCATGTTTGTCTTTATCACTTGTATGTTTGTTTGTTTCCTTCAACTCATATACTTGATACCCAGCCTTGCTAGCCAAAAACCTGTACTGAGAGGGAATTCTTCTCGTGCATCCACTCCTTTAAACCAAAACCCATGCCATTTGTGTCCACCATACCTACCTATTAGCATTATTGCTATTCCAAGTAAATTCTTGTTTTATCTACCGCCCAAATTAAACTTGTTATGTGAAAGTTAGTGATTAAAGCTCTCACGAACTTGATGGCACACTTTACTTTCTTGCATTTAATAAACTTGAACCATTGTGCTCACCTATGTTGCGTATATGCTTGCGCTTTGTGAGTTGTGAATTAGCAGAACCATGCTGTCATGGGGAACGCTTTCAACATTGCACGGGTACTTTGTACCTAGTTGATATCATGTTCTTTTGTCTATGGATGTCGTCGGTGTGAAATGAAAGGGAGCTTGTAAGTCCATGGAGTTATGCATGTGTGTTAGAGAAACGCCTGGGCTGCTGGTCTAATCCATGCTGACATGGTGGAAACCTGCAGCGTAACCATAACGAGCATCTATGAAGCATTCTTCTTATAAAAAAAGAGTCCGATATTGAGAAACAAAAGAGAAAAAGAAAAAAGAGATTATGAAAAGAGGAAAGAGAGAAAAAAGCACCATATTCCCATGGTAAATAAGAAGATTGCTGAGATGTTTGTTGTCTGCTTGCCTTGTCATTTTGATATGGGGATTCTTCCATATCATCGGGCAAGGGGTACCCCGTTGGCGGTTCTCTATGATACACATATGCTTACGATGACAAGAACTTACCGGTGACTAAACTTGAGTAGCATGAGGAGAGGCCCTCGTATTCAAGGGACATGAGATTCTCAATTTACAACTTGTCAATGCATATACTCATGTTTGATCACTTTAACCTTAATCACCTAAAGATTCCTATGATGGGGGCAATGAGAGCTGAAAGCTAGTAAGTATCATAATTTTTGGGAGCTCTTTATGAGACTTGCAATCCCTGCTTCCCTCTGCGAAGGGCCTTTCTTTTACTTTTTAGTTGAGTCAGTAATCCTACTCCCTTCTATCTCAGCAAGTATTTTGAGTTGTTGTGTTTCATTCATTCATATGATGATTTATTCAATCATGTTCCTTATGTTCCTAGTTTTGCACATTGCTCTTATCTTGATGTTTACTACTTTGAAAGCTATCATTGAAAACCAGTTATTTGTGAACTCCAGCAAATTATCAACTATTGTTCGACCAAGAGCTAAGTTTTCCATTACCAATTATGATTTACTTTATGTATCTTTATTGTGTTTCCTTTACTTATTGCAAGTAAGTTATATAATAGTGAGTTGTCTTCTATTATGATCTATGTATTGATGAATGTAATGCTTCTTGTCCGTATTCTTTTATCGACTCTTCACTCCATAAACCTGAGGCCGTGTTTATTGAGCTCAGTTTCGCTTGGGGACAAGCGAAGTCTAAGCTTGGGGGGAGTTGATACGTCCATTTTGCATCACTATTCTATGTCATAATTCACTGTTATTCATTGATATATCTCGTATTGAGAGGTGATACTTATGTTATTTCATCTGTTTTTGCATGGTTGATGACTTTTGGAGCATGGACCGCTGCAGTCAGGATTTTGATGGAAAAGGTGCTATTTGGAGGCAAAATTCGCGAAGATCACAAAATTCGGGAAAATATACAGAAAATCCTATTTTTCTACAAGACGAAGGAAGCTAGAAGGGGGGGCTGGATATGGGCCATAGGGGGCCCACACCACCCCCTGGCGCGGGCAGCCCAGGTCGCGCCACCAGGTGGTGTGGCCACCCTGGTCCACCCCTGGCACTCCCCTCTGGCGTATATTATCCTCCCGAAACCCTAACACTCGAGGAGTGACCACAGAAAGATTCCGCCACCTCTGCGGGGTGGAAAACAGCGAGAGAGAAAGATCTCTCTGGCAGACAGATTTCTGCCGGGGGAATTCCTTCCCGGAGAGGGGAGATCATCGCCATCAACACCACCATCAAGCTGGACTTCATCGGGATCATCATCATCATCACCACCACCATCATCACCACCACCATCATCACCATCTCCATATTGCTGTAACAATTGAGTTGAATCTTGCATTAGTTCATAGGGGAAACTTTCCCGGTGTTGATTATTCTTTGTAGTTGACGCTATTGAGTGAACCATTGAATTATTGTTTATGTTCAGATTGTTATACATCATTATTCCATCTCTGATCATGATCCATATGATGTCTTGTGAGTAGTTCGTTTTGTTCTTGAGGACATGGGAGAAGTCATGTTGTTAGTAGTGGAATTGTGTTGAGAAAGATTCAATAGTTTGATATTTAAGTTGTGGTGTGCTTCTTCTAGTGGTGTCATGTGAACGTCGACTACATGACACTTCACCTATATGGGCCTAGGGGAATGCATTGTGTATTTAGCTACTAATCGTAGGGGTTGCCGGAGTGACAGAAACCTGAACCCCCGTTAGGAAACCATTGCACAAGGGACGTAAGGGTCTTAGAGTTTAAAGCTGTGGTTAGGTTTCTACCTTAATTACTTTCTTGTACTTACGGTGTTTGCAAGGGGTATAATCACAAGTATGTATTAGTCCTAGGAAGGTCGGTACATTAGCACAGGTTCACCCACACAACACTTAGCAAGTTAAAGAAGATTAATCAACTATATTAAGCGAAAGCACTTGATAGTCTTCCCATGTGTCCTCGAGAACGTTTGGTCATCTTAAGTAATACAACCGGCTTGTCCTTTGCTCCATAAAGGATTGGGCCACTTGCTGCATTTATTCCTATTGTCTTTTATTTACTCGTACTTCATTTACTTGCTTTAACAAAAAACCCTAAAAATCCGTTTGCTAAGTATTTGCAGAGAATTCTTGATCCATACCACTAGCCATCACCTTCTGCTCCTCGTTGGGTTCGACACTCTTACTTATCGAAAATACTGCGATACACCCCCTATACTTGTGGGTCATCAGAGGGCCTAGAGTATATCTATCCGTCATCGGGATGGACAAATCCCACTCTTGATCCATGAGCCTCAACATAACACCTTCATAGCACTGAACCCACCTTTATAGTCACCCTGTTATGGTGTGACATTTGATGTTACCAAGATACTCTTCTGTTGTTAGTGATTAACATGATCTCATGGTCTAAGGACTAAGATTACTTCATATGATGTTATAGCAATATAAACATAATGACTCTGATCGTAATGCTATACTTTGGATGAATGTTCATCACATCATTCCACCAATGCTGTGACCTCGTTATTAACAACATCCAATGTCCATGATCAGGAAACCTTGATCATCTTCTTAATCAACGAGCTAGTTTATATGAGAGGCATTACTAGGAAATTTCTATTTTGTTTATTAATCACACATGTATTAACGTTTCCAATTAATACAATTATAGCATGCAAAATAAACATTTATCATAAACATGGAATAAGATAATAACCACTTTATTATTGCCTCTCGGGCATATTCCCTTCACGATTATGGAGTCGAATGATGTGACTTTCTTTGAGGGCATCTTTCCCATGAAAGGTATGTCTAGCTTATCAAATCAGGAGATGACTAGTTTATCTAGTAAGGAATTTGTTATAATTCCTGAACCCACTATGCCGATAGAACACTATGATGTTCATGTGGAGGACGACAATGAATCTCCTAAAAGGAGCAAGAGACAAAGGACTACAAAGTAATTTGGTGATGATTTCATTGTGTACCTTGTGGATGATACTCCCACTTCTATTTCAGAAGCCTATGCATCTCAAGATGTTGACTGCTCGAAAGAAGCTATCCGTAGCGAGATGGATTCCATCTAAGTAATGGAACTTGGGAAGTAACTGATCGTCCTTATGGGTGGAAACCTGTAGGATGTAAGTGGGTGTTCAAGAAAAAGCTTACACCGGATGGTACTATTGAAAATTACAAGGCACGTCTTGTGACCAAGGGTTATACCTAGAAAGAAGGTGAAGACTTTTTTGATACCTACTCACCTGTAGCCATATTGACCACTATTCGAGTACTACTATCCTTGGCTGCCTCACTTGGTCTTCTCGTTCATCAAATGGACGTTAAGACAACTTTTCTAAATGGAGAGCCAGATGAGGAAATTTATATGGAGTAGCATGATGGATTTGTAGTAGATGGTCAAGAAGGAAAGGTGTGGAATTAGTGAAGTCTTTATATGGTCTTAAGCAAGCTACTAAGCAGTGGCACGAGAAGTTTGAAAGAACTCTAACCACTGAAGGATTTGTTATAAGCGAAGCTTATAAGTGTGTGTACTATCTCCATGGTAGGGCGAGGGAGTTATTATGTGTCTCTATGTTGATGAGATACTAATATTCGAGACCAACCTCGCTGTTATTGAGGAGGTCAAAGAGTTCCTATCTTGCTGCTTTGAGATGAAAGACTTGGGAGTGGCTGATGTAATCTTAAACATCAAGCTACTGAAGGATGACAATGGTGGGATTACACTACTTCAGTCCCACTATGTGGAAAAGATATTGAGTCGCTTTGGGTATAGCGACTGCAAGTCTTCACCAACGCCTTATGATCCGAGTGTGCTACTTCGAAAGAATCGAAGGAATGCTAAAGATCAATTGAGATATTCTCAAATTATTGGCTCGCTCATGTATTTAGCTAGTTCTATGAGGTCTGACATCTCCTTTGATGTAAGCAAACTAAGTCGATTTGTGTCAAATCCTGGAGATGGTCATTGGTATGCTCTTGAGAGAGTTTTGCGATATTTGAAAGGCATTGGGAGTTATGGTATTGACTATACTAGGTATCCTAGAGTACTTCAGGGATATAGTGATTCAAACTGGATATCTGATGCTGATGAGATTAAGGCCACTAGTGCTTATTTGTTTACACTTGGTGGTGGCGCTGTTTGTTTTTTGAAAGTCTTGCAAGCAGACCATCTTAACGAGGTCAACTATAAAAGCAGAACTCATAGCATTAGACACAACCACTATTGAAGTAGAGTGGCTTTGTGAGCTTTTGATGGACTTAGCTGTGGTTGAAAAACCAATACCCGCAGGTTGATACTTATCTTAATGTGTTCCAAGTGGCTTTTCTAAGAAGAGATGTGCTGCAGAATATCTATTGACGAACACACCTATATGAGTCTGATTGTCAAACATCGCAGTCCGTGAGAGTTGGATGATCTCTAATAAACTCGTGAAAGGCCCTGGAGTATGACGCATCACCTTCAAACCGCGGGGAAACCCAGAGGCAGCATTGTAACGGTCTAGATTTTGTGTGAAACTAGTGTGCAGAAAACTTGTAGTTCAAGGCATAGTCCACTATTCAAGTTGCTAGCTAGTGTAGCATGAAGTTTTACGTGGAAGTTCAACTTAACAGTCTCCACTACACATCGGGAATGGAAGTGAGGTGATGTGCCAATGAGACTTTGTGGGGGATTGTTGGAATTTGGTGAGTATTGGGCTGTTGGCCCATTAGACAAATTCTGAAATTCTCTTTGGCACCTTTGTGCATGGCAGCATATGGCTGTGCTAGTGGTGCCAAAGTTTAGTCCCACATTTCTAGTTGAGTAAGGGTTACACCTGCTTATATACTAGGCTGTTCCACCACTCACTAAGGTGTGAGAAGAAGAGCATATCTCGCGCACTCCTCCTCCAACGCCGCCCACCTCGCCTCGCCATGCCTCGCCTCGTCACGAAGCGCGCGCTGCGGGTTGCCAGAATCTCGCTCAGCCGAACTTTATTTTTGTCAGTCGGAAAAATTAATCATAGATTAATTACGAGTCATTAACGGACGCGTTAATTAGTCAGCCGTTTCCAGTATTTATGGGACGTGGGATGTTACTGACTCGGACGTGGGTTGAGCCCCACGATCTCACCGACTTGTGCTATATAAGCATCTGCGCTCAACCTAATCGACACTACCTACATACGTGCCTCCTTCCATTCTATTGCGCCGCCATCTTCGTCTTCCCCATCACGGCTTACGACGTGCACCGCAGATCGGGACAGTAGGCCTCCGGAACCCCGCCTCTTGTGAACCTGTACGGGTGAGGGGCGATCCGGTTTTTTGGGAGCGCTTCCGCGCGACTTGATGACCCACAAGTATAGGGGGTGTATCGCAGTATTTTTGATAAGTAAGAGTGTCGAACCCAACGAGGAGCAGAAGGTACTGCTAGTGGTATGGATCAGGAATTCTCTGCAAATACTTAACAAACGGGTTTTAGGGTTTTTTGATAATGCAAGTAAATAAAGTACGAGTAAATAAAAGACAATAAGAATAAATGCAGCAAGTGGCCCAATCCTTTATTCAGCAAAGGACAAGCCGGTTGTATTACTTAAGATGACCAAACATTCTCTAGGACACATGGGATTACTGTCAAGTGTTTTCGCTTCATACAGTTGATCAATCTTCTTTAGTTTGCTAAGTGTTGTGTGGGTGAACCTGTGCTAATGTACCGACCTTCCTAGGACTAATACATACTTGTGATAATACCCCTTGCAAACATCCGTAAGTACAAGAAAGTAATTAAGGTAGAAACCTAACCACAACTTTAAACTCTAAGACCCTGACGTCCCTTGTGCAATGGTTTCCTAACGGGGGTTCAGGTTTCTGTCACTCTGGCAACCCCTACGATTAGTATCCAAATACACAATGCATTCCCCTAGGCCCATATAGGTGAAGTGACATGTAGTCGACGTTCACATGACACCACTAGAAGAAGTACACCACAACTTAAATATCTGGACACAATTCCACTACTAACAACATGACTTCTCCCATGTCCTCAAGAACAAAACGAACTACTCACAAGACATCATATGGATCATGATCAGAGATGGAATAATGATGTGTAAGAATCTGAACATAAACAATAATTCAATGGTTCACTCAATAGCATCAACTACAAAGAGTAATCAACACCGGGAAAGTTTCCTTAAGAACTATGCAAGATTCAACCCAATTGTTACAGCGATATGGAGATGGTGATGATGGTGCTGGTGGAGATGATGGTGGTGATGATGATCCCGATGAAGTCCCGCTTGATGGTGGTGTTGTTGGCGATGATCTCCCCTCTCCGGGAAGGAATTCCTCTGGCAGAATTCTGTCTGCTGGAGAGATCTTTCTCTCTCGATGTTTTCCGCGCCGCAGAGGCGGCGGAATCTTTCTGTGGTCACTCCCTGAGTCTTAGGGTTTCAGGAGGATAATATACGCAGAGGGGAGAGCCAGGCGTGGACCAGGGCGGCCACACCACCTGGTGGCGCAGCCTAGGCTGGCCCGCGCTAGGCGGTGGTGTGGGCCCCCTGAGGCCCATCTCAGCCTCCCCTTCTGGTTTCCTTCGTCTTCTGGAAAAATAGGATTTTCCATGTATTTTCCCGGATTTTCTGATCTTCGCGAATTTTGCCTTCAAACAGCACCTTTTCCATCAGAATCCTGACTGCAGCGGTCCATGCTCCAAAAGTGATCAACCATGCAAAAACAGATAAAATAACATAAGTATCATCCCTTAATATGAAATATATCAATGAATAACAGTAAATTATGATATAGAATAGTGATGCAAAATGAACGTATCAACTCCCCCAAGCTTAGACTTCGCTTGTCCCCAAGCGGAACTGAGCTCAATAAACATGGCCTCGGGTTTATGGAGTGAAAAGTCGATAAAAGAATACGGACAGGAAGCATCACATTCATCAATACATAGATCATAATAGAAGACAACTCACTATTATATAACATAACTTGCAATAGGTAAAGGAAACTCAAGAAAGATACATAAAGTCAATCATAATTGGTAATGGCAAACTTAGCTCTTGGTCGAAGAATAGTTGGCAATTTGCTGGAGTTCACAAATAACTGATTTTCAATGATAACTTTCAAAGTAGTAGACACCAAGATAAGAGCAATGTGCAAAACAAGGAACATAAGAAAAATTATTGAATAAATCAATATATGAATGATTGAAACACAACAACTCAAAATGCTTGCTGAGGTAGAAGGGAATAGGTTTACTGACTCAACTAAAAATTAAAAGAAAGGCCCTTCATAGAGGGAAGCAGGGATTTCAAGTTTCATAAAGAGCTTCCAAAAATTATGGTACTTACTAGCTTTCAGCTCTCATTGCCCCTATCATAGGAATCTTTAGGTGATTAAGGTTAAAGTGACACAACTAAGAGGATATGCTTGACAAGTTATAAGTTGAAATCTCATGCCCCTTACTTACGAGTACCGAACCTCATGCTACTCAACTTCAGTCATAAGTAAGCTCTTGTCATTGTAAATACATATGTATCATAAAGAATCGCCAATGGGGTACCCCTTGCACATGATACAGGAGCTATCCCATAATCAAAATGACAAGGCAAGTACACAATGAGCATCTCAACGATCATTTTATTTGCTATTTGCATAGGTTTTTATTGAGGATGCTTCATAGAGTGCTCATTATGGTTATGCTGCAAGTTTCCACCATGATTAGGCATGTCTTAGGCTAGCGGCCCAGGAATTTCTCTAACACACATATAAACTCCATGATCTTAGAAGTTCCCCTTTTATTTCACACCGTAGGGATCCATAAGCAAAAGAATCATGATATCAACGAGGTACAAAGTACCAGTGCAATGCTGAAAGCTTTCCCCATGATACATGGTTTTGCTAACTTCAACTTATAAAGCGCAAGCATATACGCAACAGAGATGGACACAATGGTTCAAGTTTATTAATTGTAAGAAAGTAAGGTGTGCCATCAAGTTCGTGAGATCTTTAATCACTAATTTTCACATAACAAGTTTAATTTGGAAGGTAGATAAAAACGTGAATTTACTTGGAATAGCAATAATGCTAGTAGGTAGGTATGGTGGACACAAATGGCATAGGTTTTGGTTTAAGGACTGGATGCACGAGAAAAATTCCCTCTCAGTTCAGGTTTTTGGCTAGCAAGGCTGGGTAGCAAGCATAAAAGTTGAAGGAAACAAACAAACATACAAGTGATAAAAACAAATATGCAATCTTCCTCGGAAGCATAAAATATCTTAACTAGAGAATACTAAACTTATGAGCAAATCAAGAAAGAAAGATGATGAAATTATGTTTCTTTAAGAGTACTTTTATCTTTTTCATTCAAGCCTCAAAAATAGTGTTGCTACTGACCGAGCCAGGTTTGCCAAAACCAACTAAATTAACTCAATGATCCCAAAGTGATACCAATACTAACGACAAGATCAATCATATAACCATGAGTTGAAAACTAATATAAGATATGCAAAAGAATGAATGATAGAACTTCACATTAATATTCCATAACGGCAACTCACACCAAGGGATACATATCTAATGAGAGAGGGGACACTTCCATAAAGCAAACCATCCTACATGATAACTTCTCTATTCATGATATGACTCTACTAAAAAGGTAAAAAGATAGAAGATAGTGATATGACGCGGCACTACCCCAAGCTTGGAACAAACCAAGAGGATGCCAAAACCTGATGACGAATTACTCCTTCGGTGGTGGTGGTATTTGATGATGCACAAGTATAGGGGGTGTACCGCAGTATTTTTGATAAGTAAGAGTGTCGAACCCAACGAGGAGCAGAAGGTGCTGGCTAGTGGTATGGATCAGGAATTCTCTGCAAATACTTAGCAAACGGATTTTAGGGGTTTTTGATATAGCAAGTAAACAAAGTACGAGTAAATAAAAGACAGTAGGAATAAATGCATCAAGTGGCCCTATCCTTTATGCAGCAAAGGACAAGCCGGTTGTATTACTTAAGATGACCAAACGTTCTCGAGGACACATGGGAAGACTGTCAAGTGCTTTCGCTTCATATAGTTGATTAATCTTCTTTAGCTTGCTAAGTGTTGTGTGGGTGAACCTGTGCTAATGTACCGACCTTCCTAGGACTAATACATACTTGTGATTATACCCCTTGCAAACATTGTAAGTACAAGAAAGTAATTAAGGTAGAAACCTAACCATAACTTTAAACTCTAAGACCCTTACGTCCCTTGCGCAATGGTTTCCTAACGGGGGTTCAGGTTTCTGTCACTCCGGCAACCCCTACGATTAGTAGCCAAATACGCAATGCATTCCCCTAGGCCCATATAGGTGAAGTGTCATGTAGTCGACGTTCACATGACACCACTAGAAGAAGTACACCACAACTTAAATAACAATCTATTGAATCTTTCTCAACGCAACTCCACTACTAACAACAAGACTTCTCCCATTTCCTCAAGAACAAACGAACTACTCACAAGACATCATATGGATCATGATCAAAGATGGAATAATGATGTATAACAATCTGAACATAAACAATAATTCAATGGTTCACTCAATAGCATCAACTACAAAGAGTGATCAACACCGGGAAAGTTTCCCCTATGAACCATGCAAGATTCAACGCAATTGTTACAGCAATATGGAGATGGTGATGAGGGTGCTGATGGTGATGATGGTAGTGGTGATGATGATGATGATCCCAATGAAGTCCATCTTGATGGTGGTGTTGATGGCGACGATCTCCCCTCTCCGGGAAGGAATTCCCCCGGCAGAAATCTGTCTGCCAGAGAGATCTTTCTCCCTCAGTGTTTTATGCCCTGCCGAGGCGGCGTAATCTTTCTGTGGTCGCTCTCCGAGTCTTAGGGTTTCGGGAGGATGATATACGCCAGAGGGGAGAGGCTGGAGTGGGCCAGGGCGGCCACACCACCTCTAGGCCCGCGCCATGGGGTGGTGTGGGCCCCTTGTGGCCCATCTCCACTCCATCTTCTAGCATCCTTAGTCTTCTGGAAAAATAGGATTTTCCGTATATTTTCCCTGATTTTCTGATCTTCACGAATTTTGCCTCCAAACAGCACCTTTTCCATCAGAATCCTGACAGTAGCGGTCCATGCTCCAAAAGTCATCAACCATGCAAAAACAGATGAAATAACATAAGTATCACCTCTCAATATGAAATATATCAATTAATAATAGTGAATTAAGACATAGAATAGTGATGCAAAATGGACGTATCAGTATTCTTTCGATGAGCTCTTTGATCAGTTTCCCCAAGTCCTCGATCTCGAAGGTGAGATTACGAATCAGCTGTGAGTTTTGCTCAATGCGGCTCATGATCATGTCGGGTTGAGAGTCCCAGCTCTTGCGATTCTTTCCCCACTCTTCATGCTTGAAGTCTTCTTTTCTTGCATGGCTAGAGCGAGGAAAATCCCAATTGGAGGGTAGTTTCCCCTTGGGCATATTCTGGTATTGATGCTCATGGATAAGGGTATGGAAAGGATTCTTGGTGCGTGGAGGAAGTGACCGTGGAGCCAAGCAGTGACGAGGAGTTTTCCCCCAGTCTGCATCCATCCAGTCCTTCTAACCTTGGCAGGTTTTGTCACTACTCCAATGCTTGCAATGGTAGTGTCGGTGTGCGGATGTTGGCCTTGCTCCTCTTCATCTTCACTCTTGATCTCCTCCTCCTGACCGGGGTCTTGGAGATCTTCCTCCATATGTTCCTTTCCCTTATCCTTGGCGGACACCATTGTGCCTCTAAATCTAGGACTCTACCTGTCAGAAACAGATCAAAACGAAAACACGACGAGAGCACGATATACGAACCTCGGGGGATCCGGGGGATTATATATTACGAAGTTTCACAACAAAAGGAAGGTACTGGGAGAAAACGGGTCGGAGACAGAATCCGAGGTGGCCACACCACCTGGTGGCGCGGCCAGGGGTGGGCCCGCGCCACAGGGTGGTGTGAGCCACCCTGGCTCTGTTTTCGTCCCTCTTTCGCTTCGTAGCTTTCCTTATTAGCTAAAAACTGCAAAAATATAACTGGACAGGTCTTTCGCGGAACTTTTTTTACCAGAACTGTTACCTATTTGAAAACGGACTCTGCAGGTCTCTGAATTTGGTATTTAGTAGATTCTTCCGGAGTCACCACTTGAATAACATCAATATCTTCATCTTCATACACTTATTTCTTGATTCATGAATCCTTTCACCTCCTTATTACACCATTATCTCCACTAATCTGAAAATTTCTTTCACACAAAACTTCACGCAGTTCTCATTAGCAACATTAGTATAAGTGAAGTGATAATACCTTTTGAGTTCAATTTCAACTGAAAACCATCAAAACAATAGCTACTGTAGAAACTCCTTCTGAAAACCCAAAAAGAATTAAAAAAGGAAATCGATTAAAGAAGAAAATGCAAGAGTGGTAAAATCTGTCAAAACAGACCAGCAGGTAAAGATCAATTTTTTCAAAAATCTTCTGTTGCTCAAATCAAAAAGTACAAAACTAACGAAAGTTAAATAACCACCTGGGGCAGAAGTAATAACTTTCAAATTTTTACGGCAAATCACAAAAAATTACAGCTCAATCCGACATACAGAGAGCTCTCACAAATTTTTACAGCAAATCACAAAAATCTGTTTCGGGACAGCAACTTCCCCAAATCTTACTTCTCTCTCATTAGAGGTTGATCTTGACACAAAAACCAAAAAAAAGGATAAGGAGAGGTCATTGCCGAAGTAATAACTTTCAAGACTCAAAGAAACAAAAACAAACTGAAAGCACAACTAAATTGGGTTGTATCCCAAAAAGCTCTTTCTTTATAGCCATTAAGATGGGCATGATAATTTTAATGATGCTCACATAGGAATATGAATTGAAAAAAAGAGAGCATCAAGAAGCAAAAATACACATGTTTAAGTCTAACCCACTTCCTATGCAAGGGAATTTTTAAAACAAACAAGTTGTTGAAACCAGAGGCTACAAGCATAGGAAGCCATCGTGGCTGATGTGTGAGAGGGCCAGAGAAAACACAAGAACACCAAAACCCAGTGTGAAGAGAGGAAAAAGAAGGAGATGTGATTTCTCTCCAGATTTCTAAGATCTCACCGGTTTGTATTCAAACTGGTGTTTGGAGGCTTAAACATGTTTGGATCGGGTCGAAACTTGGTTTGTTCCTTACTTTGAGTACTTTGATCTGGTTAGCTAGTTTGAGATTTGGACCAGTATAGCTTCAGATTTGGAAACGGTTTAGTTAGTTCGGACTGCTATAGTTTTAGCACAAAGCAATTTTGGTGGACGAACAGTTTGGGCACGCAAATAGTGTCCGACTGAGCTGAAATTTGGTGTGTACGTTGAAATCTCGTATGTCTGCTTGTCCACCAATTTTGTGCTGATTGGATCTGAAGTTTAAGAGCAGGTTTCTGATTACCGAAGAGGACATAAACTATGATATCTCCACTTTGTTGTAATCTCCCTTTCAAGTGGTTGTTGTTGTTGCTGCTGATGTTGTTACCGGTTGGAAACGTGTTGAGTGTGTTGTACATATCTCACTACTGCCGAAAGGATTAGCCTCCTGGTGGTTAGTGACTGGCAAAACTTTGCATGTCACTAGTATGTATTCCTAGTTACGGGTGCAGATAAGCCTGTCACTAGTACAAAACACTAGTAACAGGCGCATAAAATCGACAGTCGCTAGTAGCTCTATTGGAGGGCAGCTGAACAGAAAAATTACTTAGTGACGGGCGTGTATGAATGTCTGTCACTAAGGACGGCACGAGTAGTGACAGACCCAAATAATGGCTGTCACTAGTATTTTCCGTGCATGCCAACTGCAAGGGGCAATTTCTTAGTGACAGGAAACACTAAAGGCCTGTCACTGAAGTGATGGCGGCTATAAGCTATTTGTCACTCGGAGAGGTTAGATCAGATGTTTTACCCAAAAGTATTTCTTAGACTGTATTCAAAGTTAATAGCTCATTAAGGTAATCATGGTGATCAAAACGAAAGCTCCCATACTCGCTGCAAGTGCATGCGCTGGAAAAAACTCATCTTCTAGGATCCTAGTGCATATAAAGTAAGGCAAGGGAAATGAGTACAAACTCATTCAAATTTCACCAGAGATTGAAATACTATTCTCACATCAATTGACTGAACCAGTTAAGCTGACACAATGATCAGTATGGTTTATTATAGATAAAAGAAGCATTGTACATCCAACCGTCACTAGTCTAGCAAACATGGGATCAGAGATAAGTACCAGATTGAATTATTCTCCCCGATGGAGTTTGACACCTTCAGTGCAGATAATACATTATCTGGATATTCAGTCCTTCAACGAGTACTTCTTCCCGTGAATGCTGAAACTTCCAGCTCTTCTTTCTTCGGGTCCTCCTTTACATGCATTTCAGGTACCTAGCATTGTTGGACAAAATGTTACGATGACAAAAGCGTTTAAAAATGGAAACCTAGATGGTGGTGTAGCACTCGGGTTGCAGGCGGAGCGTGTTGCGGCTGGCTGCTATGGAGCCAAGCAGGACAGCGCCATCATGGCAGACATTGTGGCTTGCCGCTATGAAGCCAAGCAGGACAGCGCCATCACGGTGGACATCGCGTCTTGCCGCTGCAAATTGCTGGGATTAGCGTGACACACTCTGGCAGAATGGCCAGGTTACAAGTAGACAATTAACCATACCACATCAAAATTTGCACATGGACCAGGGATTACAGGTTGCCTAAATTGAAGGTAGCTATACGACTACATGTCAATATAAATGACCAAGTGAACCAAGGAAGCATCAGGGAGATAGTACTGCCTGCACGATTGAAATTACCAAGTAGATTGACAGTATCAAATAGTCTTTCTGCATCATTTTGTCACTGCACTACACTGCAATGACATGTAATGCACCATAGTCAACTGATGAGTGATTACTTAAACAAGATACATGTAAAGGGATGAGTTTAGGCATTTAACCGGTACAAAGAAAAAAGGAATTCTTGCATGGAAGAGAAAAGCTAGACATACTTTACTTCGTTTGTACGATGACATAATAGTGGTTCAATTTTATTAGTACTCGAGTATATTAGGGAAAACAATCAACATAATAGTATTGTGGTACTCTAGTATTCTTCCTCAGGAAATTGTCTTAGTACACCAGAAATTGTCTACTGGAATACTACAAGTAGAAGAAACAGTAGTTTACATAAATCAGGATTTTGAGCACACCGCAGTACCAAGTATCCTACCATTTAACCTGATATTGGACAGACTTACTTCAATATCCTACCTATCTCGCTAGAAGAAATCTCTATAACCATTTAAATCCTAAAACAGAAAGAAAATTAGAGCACAATAGCTTCAGGATCCAAGAAAAAGTGAGCAAATTACAGAGAGGAAACTCTCCAAGTTTGATCTGAACTGAAGCAAAGTTGAACTGAAACAAAGCAGCAGCCGGGACAGGGGATGAGAATGAGGTGACCACGGGCGGGCGGCCAAGCACGAAGGTGGCATCCCAGGCGGCGGCTGATGGGGAGGGTGGTAGGAGATTGAGGAAGAGGTCGGTGGTGTGGCGCTGGAGGGCGTCGATCTCGCGGTCCGGGAGTTCAACAACGGCGTGAGGGCCCGCTGAGGAGGGTGCGAGGGGCCAATCCGGGCTCGGTGCGGCGCTCGAGCCTGCGGCGCTTCCGTCGGTGGGCGCGGACGTGAGCGGCGACGAATCCGCCCCGGAGTCCAGCTCGATGTACAAATCCCAACCCGAGTCGGACCCAGATGCGGTTTCTCTGCCATAATAAGGTCGATCGACCCATCATTTGCGGTACGAAATAACGGAGCTCCATCGATTTGGGCGAAGCTGAATTTAGCCTAGCACGGGATCGAATTCGAATTGAATGGAGCTTGGCGACGGCTTGAAGGCAGTTGGGCGACGACAATGAGATGGGTCTACTAAAGGTAGTATTCGGGGCAACCATCGTTTTAGCTGTATTTTATATACACTCGTTCCACTAGTAAGTCAAACTTTCTCACTAGTTTCAATGGTTACAACACTAAATCCTTCTCATCACGTTTCCTAGAGTCCTCGTTTCGAGTTCCCTTGGGCATATATTTTTTCTTTTTTCTTCAGAATTTTTCGATTATCTTTAGTGCTTTTGCCAATTAACTTGAATTTACATGTACTATAGAGATGGATCGAAGTCGGATGTACAAAGAGGACCGCATGACACAAAGTTTTCATGATCATGTGAACGACTTTCTTGATACCGCGGATCTAGATATGTCGTGAAGGGGTGGCACGAAGATATGTTGTCCGTGTAGATCTTGTCAAAACTTAACTTTGTTTGAAAGGAAATCTGGGTCCTTGCACATGCACCTGCTGCGTTGGGGTTTCATGGAAGGTTATACAAGGTGGAAAAGTCATGGGAGGAGCCTGAGGTTGTTGACGATGACAAAGGGTTTGATGGCGATGCACGTCATGAAGAGTCGTCCGAAGAAGATATGGACGAACCCGAAGATTTTATACATGATGTGGAGGACACCATAGTGGATTCAGATGATTTGGTCAAATTGGCCAATGACCCTCATGTGCAAGAGCAGGTTCTGAAGCGCAAGGAGAACATTAGAGCGTCTGACAGAGAGTGGGCCAAGTTGCAGACGCTGGTGAAAGACTCAGACACTCCCTTGTATCCTGGCTGCGATCCGGAGTACACCCGCCTATCGGTGACACTCGAACTTCTAAGGATGAAGGCGTTCCACAATGACACAGATGGAAGCCTCGATGATACATTGGAGTATCTTAGAAAGGTCTTGCCGAAGGAGAATGTGTTGCGTAGAAGTTGCGATGAGGCCAAGAAAATTGTGTGCCCTCTTGGATTGGAACTGATTAGATACCATGCTTGTCCGAATGATTGCATCATTTATTGTGGGGAGTACGAGAAACTAAAGAAGTGTCCAGAGTGCAATGCATCCCCGTTCAAGCGGGGAAAGAGCCCACAAGCGAAAACCGTCGAAATATTAATGAGCGATGCTCCTCCAAAGGCTGTATGGTACCTTCCAATCATTCCATGTTTGAAGCGTCCATTCGCAAACAAGAATGAGACAAAGTTGTTGCGTTGGCACGAGGAGGGATGGAAAAAGGACGAGGGTGTGATGAGACACCCTGCAGATGCTTGCCAGTGGCAAGCAATTGACGCCGCATTCCCATCGTTTGGAGGAGACCCGAGGAACATAAGATTTGGTACGAGTACGGATGGAATCAATCCTTTCGGCAACATGAGCAGTAGGCACAACACTTGGCCCGTTGTTATGTGGATGTACAACCTCCCTCCATGGCTATCTCTGAAGCGGAAGTACATACACTTATCTTTGCTCATTCAAGGCCCAAAGCAACCTGGGAACGATATCAACATGTACATGAAATTACTATATGACGAGTTGGCGACACTATAGGCAGGGGTCGACGTATGGGACCCTTGTGGAGAAGATAACTTTAATATGAAAAGTTTGCTGCTCACAACAGTCCAAGACTATCCAGCCTTAGGATATCAATCCTGCCAGTGTGTCCATGGATACAACGCATGTGTGCAGTGCATGGATGATACAACTAGTCGTCGCCTATCGGGCTCTCAAAAAATCATGTACACGGGGCATCGAAGATGGCTTCTAGAAGGTAATCCATGGAGGCAAGAAAAAGAAAAGTTTGACAATACAATTGAGATCCGATCAAAGGCACATAAGAGGAGCTGGCCGGGAAGAAATATTAGACATGTTGAACTCTTGGGATGAGTGCCCTAAGGCGGGAAAAAAGCAGAAGAAGGTAAAGCCGTTGGAAGGCCTGTGGAAAACAAAATCTGTATTCTGGGAATTGGAATACTGGCCATATCTGGACACACGACATTGCATAGATGTCATGTATGTTGAAAATAATGTGTGTGAGAGCTTGCTTGGTCCCTTGCTCCACTTTCCAGACAAGACAAAAGATGGAACGAAGGCAAGAGCAGACTTGGAAAATCTTGGGATACGAAGGGAACTATGGGCAAAAGAGGAGAATAATAATGAAGGAAGAGGTGTCATGAAAATGAAGACAAAGTGTCCTGATGGCCCAAAATATATCAAGCTCGTTGGGGAACCCCAAGAGGAAGGTATGATGAGCACAGCAGTAAGTTTTCCCTCAGTTATGAAACCAAGATTATCTATCTACTAGGAGCAAGGAAACACCTCCAAGGTGTTGCTAGTTGGACTTTGGCAGGGCGCACTACTGGCGCCAACAGCAACGTGGAAACCTGCACAACACAACGATAGAACTTTGCCCCCAACTTACAGTGAGGTTGTCAATCTCACCGGTTTTGCTGAAAACAAAGGATTAAACGTATTGTGTGGAAGAAAGTAATTGCTTGCATAAAGTAAACAGAAAGTAGTAAACAGTTGTAGTTGATGGTAAAAGAAAGGACCGGGGTCCATAGTTCACTAGTGGTGGCTCTCCTTAAGATAGAAGACTTGTTGGGTGAACAAATTACAACGGGGCAATTGACAACATCGAGAAAGCAATATGCATATACTACTCATCTTGACTCCTTTGAAATTTGATTGGGCATTACAACATTATACATAGACCGTAATCCAACTGCATCTATGACTAATAATCCACCTTCAGGTTATCATCCGAACCCCCTCCAGTATTAAGTTGGGAGTAACAGATAATTGCATTGCGCATTGCGTGTAAAGTAAACAATACGATTGTTCTATGAATAAAGGATTGTTGTTTTCTCCCTAGTAGGAACAACACATCTATTACTTTAGATATTTCTGTCACTTCCCCAGATTACTAGAGGCATGCACCCACTATCGAGCATAAATACTAACTCTTGGAGTTGCTAGCATCTACTTGGCCAAGATAGCTACTAACAACGGAAAGCATGCAAGATCACAAATAACAAAGACATGATAGAATCAATAATCAATCTGAAATAGCATCTCAATATCCATTGGATCCCCGCAAACACAACATGTAGAATTACAAATAGATGATCTTGATCATGAACGGAGCTCACAAGATCTAAACATGATAGCATAAAGGAGAAGAACCAGCCATCTAGCTACTACATGGACCAGTAGTCCAAGTATGAACTACTCACGCACCACACCGGAGGCTTGCATGGTGATGAAGAAGGCCTCTAGGGTGAATTCTCCCCTCCGGTAGGGTGCCGGTAAGAGCTTCAGATCCCTCCCGATCTAGGGATGGAGATGACGGTGGCTACAGACTCTTTTGTGGAATTTGGATCGGGTACTTAGGGTTTCTGTATCAGAGGCATCTTATAGGCGAAAGGGGAGGCCGAGGGGGTGCCCGAGGCGGCCAGACCACCCCCTAGCATGGGCCAGGCTTGGCCACGCGACCAGGTGGTGTGGCGGCTCCCTGGCCCCTCTTCGTCTCATATTCTGGCTCCGTGTCCCTCTCGGTGAAAAACTGACTTTGGCTTTTGTCCCATCCATATCCGAGAATATTCATTTTCTGACTTTCCTGGAACCAAAAACAGTAGAAAACAAGCAGCTGGCACTGTGGCTCTTGTTAATAGGTTAGTCCAAGAAAGTGTATAGAAAGTACTCCAAAGTGTGGACAAAACATAAGAAAGTAGATAAAACCAAGCATGGAACATCAAAAATTATGGATATGTTTGCAACGTATCATGTCCCCCCGCTTATTACACTCCAAGTAAGGCAGAACTTGAATTATTTTTCAAGTGCCTTCAAAGTGTGAAGGTTACTTTCGGATACTCGGCCAACATACAGAGACATCTTGACATGAAGATCCACAAATTAATCGGTATGAAGTCGCATGATTGACATGTTATGATCACGCAGAAACTTTCGGTTGCAATTAGGGGACTTATGGAGCCATGGGTTCGGAAGACAGTGTTGGAACTCTGCAACTTTTTTGACACTATCTCTCAAAAGTCGATTACGAAAAAGCGTTGCCAACTACTGTAAGAAAAGATCATTGTCATACTATGTGAGCTAGAGATGTACTCCCCCCTCGTTCTTCAACATCATGGTGCATCTCATGATCCATATTGTCCTAGAGATAATCGACCAAGGTCCCGTGTTCCTACACAACATGTATGCATTGGAAAGATTCAATGGGTTCGGGAAGTGTTTTTTCGTAATAGATACCATCCAGATGGAAGCATCATCCATGGTTATATATCGAAGGAGTGCGTCGAGTTCTGCACGGATTACATGAAAGTAGACAAACCTATTGGTGTACCTACTAGTCGACACCTTGGCAGGCTTGGTGGTGAGGGTCACCGACGTGGAAAGAAGGATCTAGATGTGCAAAGTGCTGCAATCAGTCGATCAGATGACTACGATAGAGCACACTTAGTGGTGTTGCAACACACTTTGGTGGTCCGGCCCTATGTTCGTATGCACCTGGAAAAGTTGCAAAAGAAGAATCCCAAAAAGAAAAGTGTTGCACTTATGAAAGAGCACAACACAAACTTTGCAAAGTGGCTCAAAGATCATTTTGAGGAAAACTCATGTTCAAAGGATGACGAGGATGCATTAGATGTGTACTATTTGGCGCAGGGCCCCTTGGTCAATGTTGTCACACGTCAAGCATATGCCATCAATGGACACACATTCTATACAGACGCATAGGACCATAAAAGTGTATACCAGAACAGCAGTGTGACGATGAAGGCACTAACCGGCAAGAAAAAAGATACATACTATTGAAGGATCGAAGAGATATGCGAGTTGGATTACACTATCTCTGTTATCCCCATGTTCTGAGTTAGGTGGGAGGAACAAATCAATACCGATGAAGACAATTTCAGTACCATGGTCATACCGCCACCGACACCTATTGGGGAGAGAAATGTGAAAGCCATAAGCGCTAGAAAGGAGCCATGGGTATTAGCTAAACAGGTGGCACAATGCTTCTATATAACCGACCCACAAGCGCCCAACCGTGTAGTCGTGAGAGGAGGAAAAAGGAGTATCGTCGGGGTGGATAGTGTCATTGATGAAGAGGTCTATGACCAATTCAATGATCCAAATACTGATGAAGAGGACGAAGCTACCCAAATCTCCGTACCTACCAAAAGAGATCAAACTACATTATCCATCACGTGTCCCTTCAAAAGATGTAGTCACTCCGAGAGTCTAACATATACGCGGAAGAAAATCAAGACTACGATTGAGAAGATTGTTGATGATGACAAAACCGAAACCTAATTTGTTTCGATGCAAGATGTTATGAACTACCCTATATTTTCATGAATTTTAGTTTTTTCTAAGTGACGAGGGTTAAACTCATCAATGCCCATTGTTATGGACTTGGGTTTTGGAGAAGGAGGGAGCGCTGGAGGCATCAATCGGCTAGCAAACAAGCACACAGGGATGCAAGGTTTACCTAGGTTCAGGCCTCGTAGAGGTCCCTACTCCTTCTTGTCTGCTCTTGGAATTATCGAGGGAGTCGAAAGTTACAGGGGGTGTGCAGATGCAATCTGGCGATGGTTGTGGAAACTAGGGTTGTGATCGTCCTCCTCACCGCCCCCTCCTAGCCTTTATATAGATAGGCTAGGTCTCGGGTAGCAGGTCGAGTCAGTTACACATTAGGATTTGTCCCTTTAAACTTTCTATCTTAAGCTTCGTCTTGTGCTGCAAGCAATCGGAGTCTCCGTGAGTCACCCGAATCCTGTATTGGGCCCTTGTAACACCGTGGGTTTCTGCCATGCCTGGACCGTATATGCCAAACTTGAGTACCTGTAAGGTATACCCACGTCAGTAGCCCCCGAGTGTCCAGTGGAATTGCAGATTCGAGTGGAGACTTTATGAAGTCTTTCGAGTGCATAGCCGAGCACATTTTCGAGTGCTTTGATTGATGTCATAGGGATTGTTGATATATGTGCCTGATTCATCCAATGCATCGGGATCAGTTAACTTCCTTAGGGCAAAACAATGTAATATACTCAAACTCAAGTCCCCGGACTCGAATTCGGAAAAGTGCTGGTGTAATTCAACTCACGCTGCAGAGGTCTTACAGGAGTCGAATCCCAGTATGTAAGTGTGAGCACTCGACGTGTCCGTCAAGTCTTATTCATTGTACCTGTAGGTACGGATTTATTTCTGGTAGAGAGCAGCATACGCGTTGCCAGGCATTACTCAGGTCTTATCTTCACGCTGTAAGCGCGACATCCGAATTTTGTCATCGCGGAGATGATTCGGGTGACCCAGGAGAAGCAGTCTCTTTGTGGGGAAATATGAGGCAGACTCGCCATAATATTTGGGTGTGGATGTTATCAACACACAGTGTAATGTATAAGAAAGAATCATAGCGTGCGCGACCAGCGCTCCCTATGGGAGTAGCCCCCCGAGTGCCTATTCGAGTCGTAGACTCGAGAGGGGACTATAAGTATTTTCCAACTGCTGTCGTCTTTGGCTTGTTTCTGTCGAATGTGCTTTCAGTGCTCCCTATGGGAGTAACCCGAAGTCCATAGTCGAATCATTGATACGAGTGAAGGGTTTTCATGATGCTTGGATGTCTTCACAAATTTTTTCGGGTGCATGGCCAGCGCTCCTGTTAGAAGTATCCCCTGAGTGCTTGGTTGAGTCAAAGACTCAAGTAAGGACTAAAGTAGTCAAAATGTTCTCCTGCTGGAGTTGATGACATCAGTGCTGATGATGAGATGACCTCAGTTGCCCGCATGAGCGGTTTTGACGGGATGTGACGAGTAGTGGGTCCCACTTCCTGACTGTGAATTGACTAGGCATGCATAATCTTCTGTTTTAACCGTGTCTCCTCGATTCTCGCGCATAATGGGCGGAGTGGCACGACGGTTCGTGGTTTACCTTGGCCACGCGTCTACATCGATGTGTGCCACGCGTCTGGTAGATTTTTTCCTGACCATTGGATGGCATCTGCGGGGAGGTTAAGTAGAGGCTCTCCATGTGGTAATTTCCCCACATCTTATTTCTCACTCGCACGCCTCCGCCATTGATGTTCTTATTCCATTACGCACATCTCCTCCGTGGCACTGGGCCAACTTCGTACCTTCCCCAGTTACTTCCTGCGCTCACACCGCCAGTGCAAGATGGGCAAGAAGAAGGGAGGCTCCGCCGCTGGATTTGCGGCTACCATTGTCGCTGCCAAGAAGAAGGGAGGCGCTGCCACCATGGGCAACAGCGCCGCGGGGGCTAGGAAGAAGAAGGGCGCGGGGACTCGTGTCACCAACGGGTCGTGGCACCAGTCCACCATCAGGCCCTCGGAGCTATTCACTCAGCATCAGGACGGAGCGCTCTCTGTCGTAGAGGACGATTCTCGCATTCCCGGCGATGAGATAATCCCTAGTCCTCCTGCAGGTTTTCGAGTGATGTTCCTTGCGTTCATCATTCACGGTCTTTCTCACCCTCTGTATTCATTTGTTAGGGGTCTTCTTTGCTTCTACGGGCTCTAGCTGCACCAGCTATTCCCAAACTCTATTCTCCACATCACTTGCTTCATCACTCTTTGCGAGTGCTGCTCGGAATCGAGCCACACTTCGATCTCTTCAAAAAACTCTTCAAGCTCAAACGTCAGTCGGGGTCAGGTTCTATAGTCTATGATGTAGGGGGCTGTCGGATCCACGTCGACTCCAATGTCACTTATTTCGCCATCAAGCTCACTACATCTGTCCAAGGGTGGAGGGATAAGTGGTTCTACATCCGCGACCAGAAGGCCGATGGAGAGCACTACGGACTCGCACCCTTCGATCTGGTGGCAGTCTGCAAGAGGAGGAGGTCCTGGAAGAACGTCGTGATGCCCGATGAAGTCGAGGAAACAGCGACCCTGTATCAGCGTGTCTGTGACCTCGAACATCGCATAGGGAAAGAAGTATGCGGCGCAGAGCTCATTTGCACTTGGATGCGTCTCCGCGTATAGCCTCTATAGGCTAGGGTACACCCGATGTTCTGCTAGACCGGTGCTGGTGATGTCACTCGCATTTCTGTAGAGGGCATTTCCACTGGTGAAGTGGACAGGAGGTTGCGATTGGTGACCAAGTACAACGGCAAGGAGGATCTCCCGGGTGACTCAGTCGTGCCTCTATTCTGCGCCAGCAATCCTCCGCTTGACATGGATTTCTCTTTGAAGTTTCTTGTTTTTTCGATTGATTGTAGGTGCTTTTGTATACTGATGCTTTTCCTAATTGTAGGACTAGAAAGTGGGCGCCAGCTTACCTCCCCAGCCGGAAGGAATTATCCCATGCGAGGCGGAGGACCCTATTGGGAAGGAGCAGGAAGCCCCGAGTCCAGTGATCATGGGACTTGCAAGCGCTCCCGTAGCAAGGATTCGGATGCCTCCTTCTGTCCCATTGTTGGTGGGCGTGCTGTTGGCGGGGCCACCGTTTTCGCCGTTGGTTGGTACAGTGCCGGTGTTGTCATGATTGACACCGGTGTCGCCTGCCTTGATGACGATGCACATGAAGTGATTGGGGAAGCTGTTGCTCCAACAACTTTCATATCCAGAGCCGTAGGCTCCATCTTCTGTGGCTAGATCACCCAGATCGGATCCGTGACTACTCTCGCTATCCATGCCCCCAACTGTTGTCGGGGCGTTGAGCTCACTTAGGGTGCCAATTGAAGGTGGGAACCATGATGCTGGAGCAATCGCGGGAACCGTCAGTTGGTCAGGGAGGTGAAGCGTGTCCAACTGACCAACTTGGAAGCGTAAGCTCCCGATCGCCAGGCTGATCCCATCGCCCATGGACTCGAAAGCCGGGCGAGTGGCCGGCGTGTGGACGGTGAAGTCGAAAGCATCGAAGAGGAGGTGAATATCCACTGTTGCAGAGTTGTAGATCGCAGTTGACGGGGCTGAAGAAGTCACGACGTCAGCACTTTCAATTCCCACAGACGGCGCCAATTGACGAGGGTTAAACTCAACAATGCCCATTGTTATGGACTTGGGTTTTGGAGAAGGAGGGAGCGTTGGAGGCATCAATCGGCTAGCAAACAAGCACACATGGATGCAAGGTTTACCCAGGTTCAAGCCTCGAAGAGGTCCCGACTCCTGCTTGTCTGCTCTTGGAATTATCGAGGGAGTCCAAAGTTATAGGGGGTGTGCAGATGCAATCTGGCGATGGTTGTGGAAACTAGGGTTGTGATCGTCCTCCTCGCCGCCCCTCCTAGCCTTTATATAGATAGGCTTGGTCTCGGGTAGCAGGTCAAGTCGGTTAGAGATTAGGGTTTGTCCCTTTAAACTTTCTATCTTAAGCTTCGTCTTGTGCTGCAAGCAATTGGAGTCTCCGTGAGTCACCCAAATCCTGTATTGGGCCCTGGTAACGCCGTGGGCTTCTGCCATACCTGGACCGTATATGCCAAACTCAAGTACCTGTAAGGTATGCCCACGTCACTAAGTTTTATATAGATCTTATATGCACGTTCCATCATTTTTTGTTATTTTTTCGTGTGTAATTACGAATCAGTATAATACATGAGTACTTACCTAAAAAAAGGTACACGATTACCGTTTCCCCAACCACCGCCGCCTCGCTCCCCATCCCCATCCCCGATTCCCGGTCCCCACCCGCCGCCACCCATCCAATGTCGTCGCTCGCGGCGACACCTCCCTCGAGGACGCCGCCCTCCAAGCCCTTGCTCCATTCGGCCCCATGGCCGCCTAGGGTTCCTAGCACCTCCACCACCGGCGCCTGCATCACTACGTCTGCCGCCCTGCACTGCGACGTCCACCGTCAACCATCAGCACAGCCCAGCGGTGCCCTCCCTCAGTCTCTCGATATCTCTTTGCGCGACACCTCCCCACGGTCGTGCACTCTGCAGTCTTTTTGGTGGCCTCATGCACTAGTACTCCAAGTGGTACTATATTTCTACCTCTGATATGGATACTGATAAAATCTACTAATACATTCTTTTGACAACATAATTTGCATACTCTAATTACCACTTGTGGTGACTAATCAACGTCTGTAGGTCAGTTTGATATTCAATATCAAACTATAGCTAGATTATCCCCTGTTGATTATTTAGTCTAGTTTATAAAATCAAGTGAATTTGATTTGACTGGAAATTAGCCATGTGCAGACTTATATGAGGCCTTTACTCCTAAGTTGCACTGTACTTTTTGGTTTTTCATATGTACCTCTAGTTTACTCCTATGTTGTACTGTACCTATCAGTCTTGTTTATATTGTTTTTCATATGTGCCTCTAGTTTACTCCTAAGGTCTATTTACATATTTATGAAAGTTCTATTAGTACAAATAACAAAGCTCTGTCATGCAAACAACATGACATGTAACCTTTCATGTGATAGTTGTTGCATATGTCAAGAACGGGTATAATACTGAGAGGTAAACTGCACAAGACAAATAAATGTGAGTCTTTGAATAATTTTTAACTATTTGTAGGAATGGAAGAATCTTCTTACAGCTACGACTCATCTACTGATGATTCCGATTCACCTTCTAATTCTAAGACTGAAGAAGTTACAGAACAAGAAACTAAGTCACACGAATAACCATCGAAGGAGAAAAGGGCCTGCAAGCCTAGGAAGCCGAACGAGCTGACCAATGATACCTTCAAAATCACTAGAATCGTTGGCAGGGGAGTTCCTGTCAGTCCTTTCAATAATGCCGTAGGCTGCATCATTTATGAAACTATGAAGATCACATGCACGGACATAAGGGCAAAGGATACGGAGAACCTGAGAGAAATGCTCTTCAACATGCTCTTTAACCAATATATTTTTGAAGATGCTGAAATGAAAAAAAATGGTTCACCATAAAGCACTAGGCACAATGACCAAAGCCTTGAATACATGGCGAAACATGGCGAATAAGATGAAGGAAAAAGATTTTAAGGAAGTGATCACGAAGAAATGGCCCCAAATAGAAGAGGAGGATTGGAAACAGTTCCTTACAAGTCATTCGGGTGATGATTTCACGAATAAGAGCTCTAAGCAGAAAGAAATGCAGGAGTTGAACATACTGGACCACAAACTCGGCAGACATTTTTATTTAGGGAAGAAGGTAAAATGGGACAAGGAGGACGCAACTGCAGTAGCAGCTGGGAAAGAACCCCCATTCTCCTAAATCGAGGCAGGTTGAGGAAGGGATTTTGTGAGGGCCCGTGCATCTTATGACCCAGTGACGGGGGAACCGGTCTTTAAATCCATTAAACTCGCGAACATGCACGATAAGCTCATGGTAAATTTGGAACCATTCTTATATGATCACTTTTCCAAGCTCAACTTACATAAGTTTGCATAATTTGTAGCATATTTGACCACTCTTACATGATACTGATCTGTTCATTGTTTCTATGAAATCACAACAATGTAGATTTGTACTCAATCTAGCATATAACATTTCTAAAATACTTTCGTGTCCGTGCACCAAACGCCCATAAGAAATACTGATCACTAGTCATAGTATATGCTCTCATTGTTTTCAATCATTGCCTGTGATATTGAACACTTGTTAATTAACTAACTTAAATCAAACTTGGTGCAGAAAGAGTCTCAAACTCAGAGCTCCCTGGATTCAGTTGACTGTGAGAGGTGGGAGGATCCTCTCGCAAAAGCTCTTGGCGGGAAGGAGCATCGAGGCAATGTGAGAGGCGTGGGGAATGGGGCTTCTTGGAAGGAATATTTTCCTGAAGATAAGGAGGTTGGCCATGATAGGAGGAGAGCCAGATCCACTGCCCATCTGTAGGTTAATTTCGACGAGCGGGTGGCAGCGGTTGCCCAGGTAGTTGTCGCAGAGATAGTGAGGCATATATTGGCAGAACAAGGGCATACCAATCTTTTGACCCCTCATGAAGTGCATACATAGTCAAATTCCAATCAGTTGATCCCTCATGATGCGCATACACAGTCACCCAGTATTGGTGGACGAATCACTAGCAGCTCGTCTGCTCTCGCATCCCAACGGGGACGCTGAATCCATTAGAAGACATCACTGTAAGGATATATGTGTGAATAAAATTGTGTCGACAACAATATTTTAATTCTTTGTAATCTAACATTCACTATTGCAACTTATTCCTCCCAAGACCTTACTCCCTGCCATCTGTTGGCACCAATGATGGATGGGAAGATGGTAATGGTTTCACACGGGCGGGTGCATCCACTAACCAAGGAGAACAAGATGCATTGTGTGGATTTACCACCGGACATGGCAAAGGTTGAGGTGAATAAGTTGCTTGAGCCCTTTGATGATTTGGATATTGATGGCCGCCACCCCGAGCCGGGTCGCAACAAACTAGGACAATACAAGGGATATATGATGGAGTGTCCAAAGGATGCGATAAAGTTGGTGGGAAAATCCACTCGCACAACTCTACAGAACTCGAGCAAGACAACCACCCCAACAAATGAAGTGGGTATTTGTGCCCCTCTAACATATGCGGACTTGGATGGAGCTCAACACGAGGAGGATGACATGGAAAAAGACCAAGGGGTTGGGTCTAATTCATATGTGGGCGCCAAGCATGGTGCCACTAAAAAAGGAACTCTCCTAATGAGGCAACATCTCCAGAACCACGACATGTAAGAAGAAAGACAAGGTGGATAAAAAGGAGAAAAGGTTAAAAAAATCATTGTCCTATGGATCAACGAATGCAAAAGGATAATGAGAAAGTGGTCAATGGCGGAAACATCATATCTGCGATGAGCGCTTGGTACCAATGGATGAGTTCAAGAGCCTTTCTGTTGATATGAAGGCTCATCATCGGAATATTACAGAGCTAGAAATTCTTGAAGGTCATGCCTCACATTACATGGCTATGGTTCGAAAGGATTACCACTACTTTGTGACCAAATATCCGGCAGACATATTCTATCTAGAGTTTCCGAAGATCTTTAGAATGTTCAACTTAGAGTTGCTGGGGTCCTCCCTTGTTAGGCTGTGGGCGTTATACCTAGTGAGAGAGACTAGACAGAATAAAGAACTTGCCAATGTCGGAGTTGATGATCCTTATCACATGCATGACAAAGACCTAAGCTCTAAAGAAGGTGTTGAGCTTATTTTGAGAGAGTGCATCTTACCTTCATTGCAAACTAACGAGGCCAAGAAGTACATACTAGTGCCCTACAATCCAATGTATGTCCTACTTGGTCTTAATTGCTTTTCTAAATGTAGAGATATTGATTTTATCTCCTGGATTGTTGATTGCTATATATTTATTTCTGTTCATTATTCAGTTTCCATCCTTTGCTTTGCACTGAACTTTGGTTGTTTATTATTCACAAAGGATTAATTTACTAGGATTATTCACATGTTTGTGTTGAGGTCACTGGGTTCTTATGATCCTCATGGTGAAGCAATGCAAGGCTTTTTTACTTGGATTCACTTAAAAACAAGTTGGAAAGGGATTACAGTGTGCTGTCAAAGATTTTGGATGATGCTCTCTTCGAACATAGTTTTAGAGGTGGAATTGTGCCAAAAAAAGATGGAGGTCGTGTATGCTTTAGCTTTATAAAGATGTTTCCTATACACAGCAGCAAGATAGCGTGTCATGTGGCTACCATCTCTACTACCATATGGACATGTTTGTGAGGTTACAGAAGAGTTTAAACAAATGTGTAGATATTCAGTTGTTTGGTACTCATCTCGAGTCCAGTCCATTTGACCGGAAGAAAGAGTTTACACACATCCAAGGAATTTTCACAAAAATCATCAACATAGAGGTCGCCTCAGAATCTGGGGTTTTCTATGGCGGTGATGACTCACCGGATGTTCATGATTCACGCACAAAGGTGGCTGCAACCCAATTGATCAAGCATGGATGATCCCAGAATGAGGTATGTGGCATTTTATTCTATTTATTTTTTTCCTTGATTCTTTGTCTCTGCAAATCGTTAATCGACTTTATACTAGGTTGATATGCTGATACATAAGTAGAACCATCATAATTCTATTCTTATGCTATTTAATATGCTTGCGAGTATTTTCAACCATTATGTGCAAGATAACTCTATTACTCAGAGAAACAAATTCACTTTAAGAAACAATTCTTGAATGTCCGCAGACACCAATGGAAACAAACCTGTCAATTGTTGGTTCTTATACCCACTTATCAGTTGTCCATGTCACTATACAACATATATGTATCTTCTTGAGATGAAAACCATATTGAATCAGAAAGTACTAAATATTGACTCTGTTGCTTGCAAGGAGAATCACTAGTTTGAACATATGCATACTGTATTTTTTTACTCCTAAAATTAGGCTCACTCAAACATGCATTGCCATTTAATTAATTAAGATTGCGACATTCAAAACAACCTGGCTACTCCACACTTTCTCCGGTGAGGAATTGCATAGTGCTTAGAAAATTAATCCATTCCCAACCAAATTATGACATCCTTAAATCCACCAACCGATCAGGTAGAACTTTACACCTATTTGTACCAAGAATCTGGATAAAATGATTTCCAGTTCACTTGTGTGCTGATCCAATATAAGGTGTTGCTTTGATTTTAAGTTCAGAAAAATAGGGATTAAACAGGGAAACCGGGGAGCACCAGATTAAGTTAAGTCTGTCTGGTCTCAAGCATCAGATTGAGCATCAGGGGAGCATAGATTGAGTTAAGACAGGAGAAACAACGCTCAATATGTTTTAGGGGAAAGAAGGCATAGTCGGGACACGGGAGAGAGGTGCGGTGCTTTGTTCGGACGGGATTGAGGGTTGTCGGGACAGAGGGCCTTTAGGGAAGATCATAATTTTCGTGTACGTGACAGATTTTGCTCGTGGGATCATTCTCTGGCTGTTCGTTGCTACTGCTGGTGCTCGCTGGCTGATATTCTACTTGCTGGCTGATATGCTACTCGCTGCTACAACTTTTGCATATTAGTGCTGATGTTGACCTTTGTTGGTTGGTATAGTAGCATAGTGGCCTTACATGTTGATTAGCCTTGGAAATCAATTAACTCAGTTAGAAACCTAAGTATCTTGTGCATATTCATATGTGTCGCATGGCATATTCCGTATAGCAACTGTAGGAACAATATAAATGTGTGCGCAAGCTTTTTGTTGTCCAGTTCCTTGTTATTTCAAACTAGTCATTTTATTCTTTCGGGGTTCTACTTTCTTTTATCCTCAGTTGATGCTAGTTAGTACATACTCACATCTTAGTGCTGGGTACATAAATACTATGTCTAAACTGTTTAAGGTTTTCTCGTTTCTGCAGATGGGCATGGTGGTCTGCTCGAGGGTACTTAAACATGCCATATATGTTGGTAGTTTGTATGGGTCATGTGGGTCTAACATGATCTTTGGTGTTCAAAGGCGAGGAAATTGGCTAAGACAAATTTTTGTGGACGACGGTCCTATGCCATTGTGTTATCTATGCAAAACTTATGTCATATTTGCACATGTGAACGTATTATTGGTACAACATTTTATTAAGCTATCTGAAATATTTGTGAAAAATCTATTTATTATGCTATCTAAAATATTTAGGGAAAACGCATTTAATTTTTTATTATCGAAATGCACAACAATGACAGGCATGATAATTGTCCTGTTACTAAAAGCCTCCTAGGCCCACGGCCTCCGATCGCAACCAGTGACATGCTTCTTTTTTGCCTCTCACTAATTCACACATACTAGTGACATGCATACAGAAATGACTGACACTGGTACACGTACTAGTGACAGTCACTTATCCGTCACTAGTAACCTTGTACAAGTGACTAGTCCTTAGTGACATGCACACTGGAACTGCTGAAATGGAAGAGAGAGAGTGGTTTATCTGACAAGGGATTTGAGAAGTTACTGAAAATAATGAAACCAAAGATTCCAAAGGATAACGAATTTCCCGAGAGTACATACGAAGCAAATAAGATTCTCTACCCTCTAGGATTAGATGTGCAGAAGATACATTCATGCATTAATGACTGCATCCTCTACCGTGGTGAGGAGTACGAGAATTTAGATAAATGTCCGGTATGCACTACACTATAGTATAAGATCAGACGAGATGACCCTGGTGATGTTGATGGCGATGACGAGCCCCCCAGGAAGAGGGTTCCTGCTAAGGTTATGTGGTATGCTCCTATAATACCAAGGTTGAAACGTCTGTTCAGAAACAAAGAGCATGCCAGGTTGTTGCGATGGCACAATGAAGACCGTAAGAAAGACGGGAAGTTGAGACACCCCGCTGATGGGTCATAGTGGAGAAAAATCGAAAGAGAGTTCTCGGACTTTGTAGGTGATGCGAGGAACTTATGGTTTGGTCTAAGTACAAATGGCATGAATCCTTTTGGGGAGCAGAGCTACAGTCACAACACCTAGCCTATGACTCTATGTATCTACAACCTTCTTCCTTGGTTGTGCATGAAGTGTAAGTTCATTATGATGCCAGAACTCATCCAAGGCCCGAAGTAACCCGGCAACGACATTGATGTGTACCTGACGAGGGTTTATCAATGCCCATTGTTATGGACTTGGGTTTTCGAGAAGGAGGGGGCGCTGGAAGCATCAATCAGCTAGCAAACAAGCACACAGGGACGCAAGGTTTACCCAGGTTCAGGCCTCGTAGAGGTCCCTACTCCTGCTTGTCCTCTCTTGGAATTAACGAAGGAATCAAAGATTATAGGGGCGCGTAGATGCAATCTGGAGAGAGTTGTGGAAACTAGGGTTGTGTGTTCTCCTCGCCGCCCCCTCCTAGCCTTTATATAGATAGGCCAAGTCTCGGGTAGCAGGTTGAGTCGGTTACAAATTAGGGTTTTCCCTTTAAACTTTCTATCTTCAAACTTCTTCTTATCTCACAAGTCATCCAGAGTCCGTGGGCCCCTCGAAGTCTTCATTGGGCCGTGGCAACGCCATGGGCTTCCACCATATCTGGACCGTATATACCAAACTCGAGTACCTGCAGGGTATAGCCATGTCAGTAGCCCCCGAGTGTCCAGTGGAATCACAGATTCGACTGGGGGCTTTATGAAGCCTTTCGAGTGCATGACTGAGTATTTTGTTTATATCATAGGGATTGTTGATATGCGTCCCTGATTTAACCGATGCATCGGTATCAGTTAACTGCCTTAGGGCAAAACAACGCAATCTACTCGAACTCGAGTCCCCGGACTCGAATTCGGAAAAGTGCTGGTGTAATTCGACTCAAGCCACGGAGGTCTTACAGGAGTCGAAATCCAGTATAAGGCTGTGAGCACTCGACGCGTCCGTTAAGGCATGTTCATCGTACCTGTAGGCACGGATATATTTCTGGTAGTGCACAACAAATACGTTGTCAGGCCTTATTCAGGTCTTATCTTCACGCTGCAAACGCGGCATCCGGATTTTTTGTCATCGCAGAGATGATTCGGGTGACCCAGGAGACGCAGTCTCTTCGTAGGGAAAAATATGAGGTGGTGTCGCCATAGACTTCGAGTGTGGATGTTATCAACACACAGTACAATGTACAAATAATCATAGGATGCGCGACCAACGCTCCCTATGCGAGTAGCCCCCGAGTGCCTGGTTGAGTCGAAGACTCAGGAAGGGACTAAAGAACTTTCACGACTGCTGTCGTCTTTTGTTTACTTGTTTCAGTCGAATTTGTTTCTAGCGCTCCTTATGGGAGTAACCCATAATCGTTGAATGGTTGGGTAAGTCTTGAATGTCCATATTCTTGCATAAAAAAGAAAACCGTAGGGTGCGCGACCAGCGCTCCCTATGGGAGTATCCCCTGAGTGCTTGGTAGAGTAGAAGACTCGAGCAAGGACTAAAGTAGTCGAAGTCTTCTAGTGTTCAATTTGATGATATCAGTGCTGACGATCTGATGACCTCAATCGCCCGCTTGAGCGGCTTTGACGGGACGTGACAAGCGGTGGGTCCCATTTTCTGACCCTAACTTGATCGGGCGTGCGTAATCTTTCGTTTTAACTGCGCCTCATTGATTTCCATGCATAATGGAGGTAGTGGGGGACGGTTCGTGTTTTAGCCTCTCCACGTGTTGATCACGATGTGCGCCATGCGTCCCATAGGGTTTTTGCTGGCCGTTGGATTGCATCATCCAGGGGGTTAAGTAGCAGCGCAACTGCTGTAATTTCCCATCTGCTCTTTCTCTGCTTTGTGCCTCCATCGCCATTGCTGCTGCTCTCTGCCTCTTAGAGTTTCTCCCATTTCGTGGTGCTGGAGCAACTCCGTGTGTTTCCGAGTTATTTCCTCTGCTCGCATCGCCACCGCAAGATGGGGAAGTAGAAAAGGAGGCGCTGCCGCTGAGTCCGCCGCCGCCATTGCTGCTGCCAAGAAGAAAGGCGGCTCCACCGCTGCGGGCACCAGCACTGCTGGCGCTGGGAAGAAGAAGGGCGCGGGCACCCGCGTCACCAATGGTGTGTGGCGCGCGTCCATCATCAAATCGTCCGAGCTCCATCTTCTTCGTCAAGATGGAGTTTTGTCTCCTGTGGGTGGTGACTCGCGAGTGCCGGGCCGCGAGGTAACTCCTTGTCCTCCATCTGGTTTTCAGGTGATGTTCCTAGTGTTCATCATCCGCGGTCTGTCTCTGCCCCTGCATCCTTTCTTCAAGGGCTTCCTTTGTTTCTATTGGCTCCAACTGCATCAGCTGTCCCCCAACTCTATTCTCCACATCGCCTGCTATATTACACTTTGCGAGTGCTAGCTCGAAGTCGAGCCACACTTTGGTCTCTTCAAATGGCTTTTCAAGCTGAAGCGTTAGTCAGCATCTGGTTCCGTAGTCTACGACGTAGGAGGCTACGGGATCCATGTCGACTCCTCCGTCACATACTTCGATATCAAGCTCATGGCGTCCGTACTAGGGTGGAGGGACAAGTGGTTCTACATCCGTGACCAGAAGGCCAACGGAGAACACTTTGGACTTGTGCCTTTTGATCTTGTGATGCCGTGCATGAGGAGGCGTTCTTGGAAGAATGTGGTGATGCCCGATGAGTCTAAGGAGACTGAAGTGTTGTACGGGCATGTCTACGACCTCGAGAGTCGCATGGGTAAAGAAGAGGGAGGCTGCACCCTCATTCGCACATGGTTGTGCCATCGCATCCAGCCCCTGCAGGCCAGAATCCACCCCATGTTCCAATGGGCTGGTACGGACGATGTCGCTCGCGTATCTGCCGATGGCATTTCCACGAGTGAAATAGATAAGAGGGTGCGACTGTTGACCAAGTACACTGCCAAGGATGTACTCCCCAGTGAACCAGTCGTGCCTCCATTTGATGCTTCTAACCCTCCTCCTGAGGTATGATTG
This sequence comes from Avena sativa, assembly GCA_916181665.1. Classification (NCBI taxonomy): domain Eukaryota; kingdom Viridiplantae; phylum Streptophyta; class Magnoliopsida; order Poales; family Poaceae; genus Avena; species Avena sativa. Next base: position 581,754,855 of record OV702287.1, read on the forward strand.
TGCTACAAAGTAGCTTTATTTGTCGAGTGCTTGTTAGCTCGTATGTTTTTCTCAGCACCTTATCAACAGTCGAGTAAAGAGCTTGTTTGTCGGGTAAAGAGCTTAGAATCAAGAATCTTATTTTGTCGAGTGCTGCAGGTTTATTTGTCGAGTAAAGAGCTTGTTAGCTCGTATGTTTTGCGAGTGCGTTGCACTATGCGATTCCTTTTCGTTAGCCTGACTTGTGTAAAGGGTTCGATTAGTGCGTCAGCTACTCGGGATATCGCGATTGGTTCATAGGATAGTTGTGTAAAGGGTGGCGCAGCCCCCGAGTGATAAGATTGCGACAAATAATAGAAGACACAGAGTTTGGGGCACTTAGCTTTATTTATTCGTAGAACAGTACGAAGTACAGTGTGTGGCTAAGTAGCCTGGCTGAAAAGCCTTATCTGTAATGTAAAAGGAAGAAAAACGACTAAGGGTAGAACCATCGCAGTTGCGCGACGTTCCAGGGGTTGGAGTATGCGACTCCTGTCTCGAAATCTTTGAGGCGCTAGGCACCACCTGGGATTACTTCTATAATCACGTATGGTCCTTCGCAAGGGGACTCGAGCTTGAGGTGCCTTTGCTGCTTCATTCGCAGGACCAGGTCTCCTTCGACGAAGGATCTGGGGTGTAGCCTTCTGCTGTGGTAGTTGCGCAAGTTCTGCTAGTAGATCGTTGATCTTTCTTCTGCGATTTCCCGTGCCTCATCAAGGAGATCGACGGAGTCTTCGAGTGCAAGAGTTGACTCCTTCTCGCTGTAAGCGACCACTCGCGGGGCTTTGTATTGTAGCTCTGCGAGTAGCACCGCTTCAGCACCATGCACCATGAAGAACGGGGTGTACCCCGTGGCACCGTTTGGGGTTGTGCGCAGGCTCCAGAGTACGGATTGCAGCTCGTCTGGCCAACATCCTGTGGCTTGTTCGAGTGGCCTAAGGAGTTGCTTCTTGATTCCGCCGCTGATGAGCCCGTTGGCCTTATCGACTTGACCGTTGGTCTGTGGATGAGCTACGGAGGCATAGCTTACATTGATTCCCAGGTTTTCGCAGAAACCCTGGAACTCCTTAGAGGTGAAGTTCGTTCCATTGTCCGTGATGATGCTGTGTGGCACTCCGAAGCGATAAACAATGGACTCGAAGAACTTGACTGCACTGGCTCCTGACTGGTTTGTCACCGGCATGGCCTCTATCCACTTGGTGAATTTGTCGACTGCGACCAAGAGGTAGACATAGCCTCCCCGTGAGGACTTTGGGAGCTTGCCGACCATGTCGAGTCCCTATTGCGTGAAGGTCCAAGCTAGTTGTATTGGCCCAAGTTTCGCGCCAGGTGCGTGCGGTTTGTCCGCAAATCGCTGGCAAGCGTTGCATCTTTGGACGATGTCCTTGGCATCGCGCATGGCCGTGGGCCAGTAGAATCCAGCTCGTAGTGCTTTGGCAACGAGGGCACGACTACCGGCATGGTGCCCACAAGTCCCTTCGTGAATGTCGAGGAGGAATGCCCTTCCGTCCGTGTTGGAGACGCACCGTTGGAGTACTCCTGTGATGCTGCGCTTGTATAGTTCACTGTTGATGACTGCGAATGCCTTTGATCGCCGTGCGATGTGTCGTGCGTCAGTCGGGTCATCCGGTAGCATCTTGCTGAGAAGATATGTGATGTAGGGTTGAGTCCAAGATGGCTCGATCATCATGACTCCCATTGGTCCCTCGAGTCATGTGTCAAGCTCTAGGTCATTGAGTGCCATTGGCTCATTGGGCGGCATAGCCCCCGAGTCCGTTATTGCGCTTGCTTTCTTCTCTGTGGCCTTTGGCTTGATGGAGCATTCGCAGATACGCTCGAGAAATACCCCAGGTGGTATGGGGGCGCAGGTGGAGCCAATGTTGGCGAGTGCATCTGCCTCTTCATTGCTTTTTTGGCCTACGTGCCGCAACTCACAGCCATCGAAGTCCCCTTCGAGTGTGTCGTAGAGGTCGCGGTAGGCGATCATATTGTCATTCAGCACATCGCACTCGTGCATCGTTTGGTTGACGACCAGTTTGGAGTCGCCGTAGATGATGAGCCTTTTGGCGCCGCAGGCTTTCGCCATCTGCATCCTATGCAGTAGGGCCTCGTATTCAGCTTCGTGGTTGGAGGCAGTGTGCTGCATTCGCAGAATATATTTCAGCTTGTCTCTCTAGAGCGATGTCAGTATGACACCTGCGCCAGCTCCGTCCTTTCGCTTGGATCTGTCAAAGTGCATTGTCCAGAGGTAAGATATATCTGGTTTTTTGGGGAGCTGATTCTCCATCCAGTGCACGAGGAAGTCAGGGAGAACTTGCGACTTGATCGCGTCGCGCTTTTCATATGTAATGTCTCGTGGTGACAACTCGATTCCCCAAAGCACGACTCGTCCAGTGGCGTCGGGGTTGTTGATGATGTGCCCAAGCGGGGCGTCGTTCCCACGACGATTGGGTGCTCCTGGAAGTAGTGGCGCAGTCATCTGGCTGTCATGAAGATGCCATATGCCAGCTTCTGGTAGTGCGGGTACCGCTATTTTGTTGGCTGAGCACCTCGCTGAGGTAGTAGACTAGGCACTGCACCCCGTGGACCTTGTTTTCCTCGGCTCGCTCCACCACGAGCACCGTGCTAACCACCTGGTTGGTGGCGGAGATGTATAGCAATAGTGGTTCCTTTTTGCGTGCGGTCACCAGTGCTGTTGAGGTAGATAGTAGACGCTTGAGGTCTTTGAATGCTTCCTGCGCCTCATTGGTCCACTCAAGCTTGTCAGTTTTGCGGAGAAGTTGGTAGAAGGGTAGTGCCTTTTTGCCCATTCGACTGATGAATCGACTGAGCGCCACAATTCGCCTAGCCAGCTGCTGGACGCCTCTTACGTTCTTCGGCTTCTCCATGGCCAGTATGGCTTTTATTTTCTTCGGGTTTGCCTCGATTCCTCTTGTGGAGATAAGATACCCGAGTAGTTGCCCAGATGGTACGCTGAAGGCGCATTTGTCCGGATTGAGCTTGATCCGGTAGCGGTCGAGGTTGCCGAAGGTTTCTCGTAAATCATCGATTAGCGAGGCTTCCTCTTTGGTTTTGATTACGATGTCGTCAACATATACTTAGATGTTGCGACCAAGTTGGTTCTTGAGGCAAGCTTGCATGCACCGCTGATAGGTGGCTCATGCGTTTTTTAGCCCGAAGGGCATTGTGTTATAGCAGAACACACCAAAAGGCGTTGTAATCTGATTATAGCATGAGTAGGCGTCGAGGAAGCAAAGACGCTCACACCCCGCGGTGGTGTCGATGATCTGGTCGATTCGCGATAGCGGGAAGTGATCCTTTGGGCAGTGCTTATTCAGGGAGGTGAAATCCACGCACATCCGTATCCTTTTTGGGTACCAGCACCATGTTGGAAAGCCAGGTACTTTACTTGATCTCACGTATGAACTTGGCGTTGAGGAGTCTGTTGATATCCATTCCGACCGCTTTTGCTCTTGGTTCAGACAGTTGCCGAATTGTTTATTTAACTGGCCTTGCGTCTGGGTTGACATTGAGTGCGTGCTCGGCGAATTGCCTAGGGACCCCTGGCATGTCCGCTGGACACCAGGTGAAGATTTCCCAGTGCTCACCGAGGAATTCGACGAGCGCGAGTTCCTATGCGGGACTCAAGTTGTTGGCGATGAGGGCCGTCTTGGCCGGGTCCGATGGGTGGACCTGAACTTTCTTCGTGTGCACCGACGAGTCGAAGGACAGGTCGGGTGAACTTGGCCGGCTTAGGGGAGGCAGACTGTTGTCTGTCGAATCCTTCAATCTTGCGAGTTCTTCCTACATGCCGAAGGACTAGGAAATTCTGTTGAATTCCCTATCGCAGCTATCGGACCTCTCGAAGCTCCCGTTGATTGTGATGACGCCATTTGGGTCTGGCATTTTCATCTACAGGTAGGTGTAGTGTGGTACTGCCATGAACCTAGCGAACACGACACGTCCGAGGATGTAGTGGTACTGTGAGGGCCAGTCGACGACTTCGAAGTCGATGCGTTCGTGTCGAAAGTTTTTCGGCGTGCCGAAGATGACATCGAGGTTGATTTTGCCCAGGGGATATATGCCCTTGCCTGGGACGATGCCGTGGAATTTCGTGTCCGAGACCTCTAGGTAGGTCAGAGGGATCCTCATCGCTCGCAAGGTACTTTCGAACATGAGGTTAATGCCGCTTCCACCATCCATGAAGACGCGACTCATGTCGAAGCCTCTGATCTGTGCCTTGAGTACGAGGGGACAGTGTCCTGGGCGAGGTACTTGGCGCGGGTGGTCGCACTTGTCGAAGGTGATGCAGGAGTCGCTTCCACTGAGGTACTCAGTGGTGGATGGTGGTGAGTTTGTCGCCAAGTTGACTTTCCGAGTGATGGCCTTCTGCACGCCATTCAAGGGGCGTCCCTTTTGGATCATCATGTTCCCCACAGCCCGTGGGTATGGCTCGCCGCCTTGATTGTGGACCGGTACGGCCGCGGGTGGTGGCACTCCAGGTGGTGGTGGAGGAGCTCCATGTGCTACAGCGCCTGGGGTGACTCCGTAGCCCCTGTTCACTGCGTCACGATTCATCCGAGCCAAACCCTCGTGGAGCTTGAGGAACTCGCGGAAGTCCTTGAGAAGGTGGCTGGATTTCTTCTTGTCGTCGTGTTTGTCGATGTAGAAGTGCATGTTGCACGACCCAGACAGTTTGTCCTCGATTGTTGTCGCGGGTGCCTCTTCGCGAGTGCGGCGCTGCCATAGCAACGTGGTTTTCCCGGAGTCACGGTGTCCACCGCTGCGATAGCAGCAGTTGTGTTTGTCGCCGCGCCTATCGGCATCGCCGGCTGCGACCATGTTGTCGTCGTCACGATCATCGTAGATGCGCATTCAATGTTTGCTTTGGCGATCGCGTCTGCGTTCCAATTCTGCTCCGTCGTCGGAGTGAACGCAGTTTTTCACCGAGTCTTCTCCATCTGCCCACCGATTCACGATTTCCATCAGGTGGTCAATTGTTTTGGGCTTCGAGCAGCCCAGCTCCTCCCTGAGCTCTATGCGGCAAACATTGTTGTTGAATGCATCGATTGCACGATCCTCCGAGATATTTTCTGCGGAGTTCTTGATGATGGACCACCTCTAGATGTACGAGCGTAGCGATTCGCCCGATCTTTGCTGGCAGCACCTCAGTTCTTCGATTGATGTGGGCCTTTTGTAGGTGCCCTTGAAGTTGCGCACAAAGCCGTAGACCAGCTCTTCTCAAGTGCGAATGGATCCGCATGGGAGGTTGTTGAGCCATGCTCGGGCGGCGCCCTGCAGCTGTAGCTGCAGGCATTGCATGGACGTGCGTCGACTCCCACTGTGGAGCCTAACGGAGGAGATGTGGTCCTCCAACCAAAATTTTGGATCCTGCAGGCCGTCAAATTTTGGGTTCTCCGATGGGAGTTTGAACCCTTTGGGCATTCGCTTCTACCTGATAGCCCTGCTGAAGCATCTGGCGCCATAGAGCTCTACGTCTTCGTCCTCTGAGTCAGTCGATCGGGCACGTCGTGCCCTTGACTTGTCTATTTTGTGCTGCGTGATGTCATCATGCGCATCGTAGTCGTGGTCGTGTCGTCGTGAGCGGCGACGTCGAGATAGATCATGACTGTCGTCGCTGGACGAGGGTGAGGAATAGCATTTTGCCAGAGCCTTGCTTTTCTTCGGCTCCGGCATTGGTTTTTTGTCGAGAGCGGCTTCGATTAACCCCAAGCCCGCGATTGTAGATCGGTGCATGGCGGCTCGGGGATCTCCAGCCGGCGGCTGGTTGTTGAGGAGGTACATGGTGGCCGCTATCACCGCAGCTTGCGGCGTCTTTGGGACCATGTTGCCCCGTGTGTCGACTATCATAGAGCTGAAGTCGAGGACTTTCGCAGCTTCTATGCGCTCCTGCTCAGTGAGGTGGGCCATTCGAGATCGCCTCTTGTTGGCCACGTACTCGTTGCCCTTGGAGGAGGATCCTCCGTGGGAGGAGAGCCCAGCTCGTCGAAGACTTGACTCGTCCACCACATTTTTACGTGCTTCGAGTTGCATAATTGTTTGTAATTGGCGTCTGTACTCCTCCTTTAGTAGCCAATGATAGCCCATCAGTAGATCTTGCGGTGTGCCGGGAGGCAGGGGATTGCCTCTTAGGGCTTCTCGGCAATGAGCCAACTTGAAATCGTTGAGCTTGATCACGACACATTCACCAGTGTGTTCATTCACCATGGTTGGAGGTTCGACTGCCCCTCCGTTGTTGACGGGTACGCCATTGCCGCCATTGGCGGGGCTGCCATTGGGTGGTCCGCCGTTAGGTATGCCACCGTTGGGTGGATTAGGGCCGTTGCCACCGTTGTCGCGATTGGCGCAGGTTTCGCCGGCGTTGATGACGGCGAACATGAAGTGGTTGGGGAAGCTGTTGCTTCTGCAACTTTTGGATCCGGAGCCGTAAACCCCATCTTCCGTTGCTAGGCCACCTAGATCGAATCTGCGACTACTGTCGCTGTCCGTGCTCTCAGCTGTTGCTGAGGTGTTGAACTCGCTGAGGGCGCCGATTGGTGGCGGGAACCACGATGCTGGAGCAATCGTCGATGCCGTTGGCTGGTCAGGCATGCGAAGCGTGCCCGTCTAACCAACTTGGAAGTGGAAGCTCCCGATAGCCAGGCTAATTCCATCGCCCACGCACTCGAAAGCCGGGCGAGTGGCCGGCGTGTGGACGGTGAAGTAGAACGCGCCGAAGAGCTGGCGAATCTCTGCTATTGCGGAGTTGTAGATCGCGGTTGATGAGGCCGAAGAAGCCACAACATCAGCACTCCCACTTCCCACAGACGGTGCCAATTGACGAGGGTTTAACTTGTCAATGCCCATTGTTATGGACTTGGGTTTTGGCGAAGGAGGGAGTGCTGGAAGCATCAATCGTCTAGCAAACAAGCACACATGGACGCAAGGTTTACCCAGGTTCAGGCCTCGTAGATGTCCCTACTCCTGCTTGTATGCTCTTGGAATTAACGAAGGAATCGAATATTAGAGGGGTGCGCAGATGCAATCTGGTGAGAGTTGTGGAAACTAGGGTTGTGTGTTATCCTCGCCGCCCCCTCCTAGCCTTTATATAGATAGGCCAGGTCTCAGGTAGTAGGTCGAGTCGGTTACAGATTAGGGTTTTCCCTTTAAACTTTCTATCTTTAAACTTCTTCTTGTCTCGCAAGTCATCGAGAGTCCGTGGGCCATTCGAAGTCTTCATTGGGCCGTAGCAACGGCGTGAGCTTCCACCGTATCTAGACCGTATATACCAAACTCGAGTACCTGTAGGGTATACCCATATCAGTACCTAAGGCCATTAGTTTAAGAACTCTTACAGTTATGGGGAAAACCAGGTGTACGTGTGTGCGATGAGCACCAACAGGAGCCATTTGACCTATGAGGGCTACTTTTCGTAACCATCAATGATTGTCCCGCTCTTAGTAACCTTTCATGACAGACAAACATGGGATACAATGCATGCACACATTGTTTAGATGATACTGAAGCTACATATGTGCCTAAATGTAAGAAGGTTGTGTACCTAGGGAATCATTGATTTCTTCCAACCAATCATCAAGTAAGAAAGAAAGGCAAACATTTTAAAGGTGAGGACGATCACCGGAGGAAGCCTGACCTCCCTACTGGTGATGATGTATTTGGTATGGTCAAGGACATATAAGTAATCTTTGGAAAGGGTCCTGGCAGTCAACCTGTTCCGAACGACGTCGCTACCGGACACGCGCCCATGTGGAAGAAGAATCTATATTTTGGGAGCTACCCTATTGGAAAGTCCTACGTATGTGCTCTTCAATCGACGTGATGCACATGACGAAGAATCTTTCCATTAACCTGCTAGGCTTCTTGGGCGTCTATGGGAAGACAAAAGATACACCAGAAGCACGTGAGGACCAGCAACGTATGAAAAACCCACAAAACATGCATCCATTGAACAAGATGGATAAAGGGTGTCACTTAAGTCCTACTAGCTACACTCTTACGAAAGCAGAGAAGGAAATCTTTTGTGAACTCCTTTAAAATATCAAGGTGCCGTCTGGATTCTAGTCTAAATTAAAGAGGATAATAAATATGGCAGAGAAAAAATTCCAAAACCTGAAGTCTCATGACTGTCACGTGATTATGACGCAGTTTTGTCCGATTGCATTGAGGGGGCTTCTACCGGAAATTGTTCGAGTACCCATTGTGAAGCTATGTGCATTCCTTAATGCAATATCTCAGATGGTGATCAATCAAGATATTCTGACAAGGTTACAGAATGATGTGGTCCAATGTCTTGTTAATTTTGAGTTGGTTCTCCCACCATCCTTCTTCAATATTATGATGCATCTCTGATGTCTACACACTTCTATTCTTGTAGATAGTTGTTGGGCCTCCAAGTGCAGAGGTTTATAGAACAACAACAAGTTTTCCCTTAAGTTGATTACCCAAGGTTTATCGAACTCAGGAAGGAAGTGGTCAAATGTATCCCCTCTCAAGCAACCCTGCAATCAGGATACAAGAAGTCTCTTGTGTCCCCAACACACCCAATACACTTGTCAGGTGTATAGGTGCACTAGTTCGGCGAAGAGATACTGAAATACAAGTGGTATAGATATAAGACAACGGTGCTAGAAAATAGCTTTGATGGCGTGTGGTTGACGTGGGAAGAGACTAAAGGCAATCTGAAATAAAGATGGAAGCAAGCAAACATGTAACAGATCTAGTTGCAAACGGTGTTCCAATGCTTAGAAACAAGGCATAGGGAACATACTTTCACTAGTGAACACTCCCATATAAATATCTTCTCTTCATGATACTACTTTGAACTACTCTCCGGTTGGACACTCTAATCCATGGTAGGGATATAACAACACTCCTCAAAGTTCGCTTTCCCCATCTAGATAACCCCACACTGTCACCTTGAGCACTAGATGGTTCCAACAAACACCACAATTTCATAGAAACATCCAACTCCAAATATAACTCATAACAAGTAATTGTAATCTCTAGCCTAAGTGTCACCATGGTGTGCACACTATCACTTTCACACACATGGAGAGACCGGAGATCTATTAAAGCACTTGAGTAGCAAGGTAGATCTACTTGATTACAAAGCTCATGATCAAAATATAATCATGCATAGAGAGAGATGAACACATAGCTACTGGTAGAGCCCTTAGCCTCGAGGAAGAACTACTCCCTCATCATCATGGGAATCAGCAACGGCGATGGAGATGGTGGTGGAGATCGATGGAGATGGCTCCGGGGGCACTTCCCCGTCCCGGTAGGGTGCCAGAATAGAGACTTTCTATCCCCCGAATCTTCCCTTCGGTGGCGCCGGTGCTACGGCACTTTTCGTGGCTGGAGACTTGATTCTTTAGGGTTTCTGGATCGGGAGGCTTCTTATAGGCGAAGAGGCAATGTCGGTGGCCGGCCAGGGGGCCCACACCATGTTGTGGCATGGCCTAGGGCTGCTCGCGCCAAGGGGGTGTGGCTGCCCTGTGTCCCCCTTCGTCTCTCCTTCGAACTCCATGTGTCTTCCTGTAAAATATTGACTTTGGCTTTTGTCTCGTCCAATTCCGAGAATATTCATTTTCTGACTTTCCTGGAACCAAAAATAGCAGAAAACAGGCAGCTAGCACCACGGCATCTTGTTAATAGGTTAGTCCAAGAAAGTGTAGAAAAATACTCCAAAGTGTGGACAAAACATAAGAAAGTAGATATAAACCAAGCATGGAACATCAAAAATTATAGATACGTTTGCAACATATCAACATCCCCAAGCTTAACTCCTGCTCGTCCTCGAGTAGGTAAGTGATAAAAAGAAAGAATAATTTTTGAGGTGACATGCACCATTATAAACTTGAGCGAAGTATTTATAAAACATTGGTAGCTGGGATCATAGTACTTCAACATAGCATGAAAGATAAAGTTCTAAAAATAAGACATAGCAACTATGTTGTAACATGAAAGGCATAAACAAAAGATACATGAATAGCAATGCTTTGCAAGACGTTTGTTTGTTTCACATAAAGAAAACATAGCATAGTGACATTTAGCTTGTCCCTCATAGTGTAGCAAAACATAAATGCATAGGACACCTTCAAAGTTCATAAGGGTGACTAGATACAAATAGTTTAAGAATAAGCAATATCAAAGTTATGCATCAATCAACAAGTCTTGGGACAATGCACATTAAACTAAGAATGACCACTATGCTCTCTTAATAGGTGCATAAAGATAGAAGATGGAGACTCAACATAAAAGTAAAAGAAAGGCCTTCATAGAAGGAAGCAGGGATTCAAGTCTCATAAAGATCTTCTAAAAAATATGGTACTTATTCGCTTTCAGCTCTCATTTCCCCTATCATAAGCATCTTGAAGTGATTATGGTTAAAGTGAACAAACTATGGAGTATATGCTTGACAAAGTATAAGTTGGAAATCTCATGTCCCTTGAATACAAGGGCCGCTCCTCATGCTACTCAAGTTTAGTTACCGGTAAGTTCTTGTCATAGTAAGTACATGTGTATCATAGAGAACCGCCAACGGGGTACCCCTTGCCCGATGATACGGAAGAATCCCCATATCAAAATGAAAAGGCAAGCAGACAACAAGCATCTCAACGATCTTCTTATTTACCATGGGAAAATGGTGCTTTTTTTCTCTCTTTCCTCTTTTCTCATCTCTTTTTTTCTTTTTCTCTTTTTCTCAATCTCTATCTCTTTGTTTTTTATAAGAAGAATGCTTCATAGATTTCTCATTATGGTTACGCTGCAGGTTTCCACCATGATTAGGCATGGATTGGACCAGTGACCAAGGCGTTTCTCTAACACACATACATAACTCCATGGACTTACAAGCTCCCCTTTCATTTCACACCGACGACATCCATTTCACACCGACGACATCCATTTCACACATACATAACTGGGTACAATGTACAATTGCAATGTTGAAAGCGTTCCCCATGACAACATGGTTCTGCTAATTCCAACATATAAGTGCAAGCATATATAACATAGATGACACAATGGTTCAAGTTTATTAGGGGCAAGAAAAGTAAAGTGTGCCATCAAGTTCGTGAGAGCTTTAATCACTAATTTTCACATAACAAGTTTAATTCGGAAGGTAGATAAAACATGAATATACTTGGAATAGCAAATGCTAATAGGTATGTATGGTGGACTCTTTTGAATAAGTTGGTTTTATTTTGAGTTGGATGCATGAGTGGAACTCATACTTGGTTATGGAGGCTAGCAAAAGACTGGGAGCGGCCATCTAAGAGAGCAATAATGGCCATAATCATGCAAAGCGACAAAACATCATTAATTAAAGCATAAAGTGATATTACAAGTCGAAAACTAAAGGATCATAGAGGCTATGGTGACTTGGTATAGTCTTAACATGGTGTGAGCATGCGCCAAGTCAACCCAAATAAAGCATCAAAGGAGAATACCACAATACTATGCTTTAATATGCTAAAACAAAGCATGATTCTTTCAAGGCACATTAAACAATCTCAATTGTTTATAACATGTCATGCTACAACAATAACCACTAAGAATAAAGACAAAGAAATATCAAGTATGACATGATAACGCCTAAGTCACAGTCAAAAACAAGCTCCTTTTATACCACTTAAGCATGAACTTTCCTACTCTTTTCCAACACCAATCGACTTATTTGAAACAACTCACCAAGATAATAATCATTAAAGATCAGTGAGCTTGTCTCACAAATCCACAAAGAAGAAATAAAAAGTTCTAAGCTGAAAGCACAAGAAAACTAAGGCTAAACACAGTGCTGGCAAAAGAGAACACTCACAGAACAATAGGAATGAAAACTAGAGTGTTCTAAGCAATGAAAATGGAGTGTGTCTCTCTCCAAAAGAAGTGTTCTGGGATCCAACCAACTTATTGCAGCAAACCAAGCAAAAGAAAACGAAAAACAAAAACAAAGACGCTCCAAGAACAACACAACAGTGCATGAAACAATATAAACAAAGTGTCTAGAAAGACCTAAGATTTTTATTGATGAAGAAGGGGATGCCTTGGGCATCCCCAAGCTTTGACGCTTGTACCTCTTGAATATTTCTTGGGGTGACACGGGGTGGCATCCCCAAGCTTGAGCTTTTTTCCATTCTTCATCTCATTACATCATTCTTTCCCTACACCTGAAAATTTCCTTCATACAAAACTTCACACAATCTTCATTAGCAACATTAGTGCATTCAAGATAATGAGTCCTTTGGTTTAGTCTCAACACAAGTAAAACTTACATTAAAACACAAGCTACTGTAGCACTTCCTTTAAAAAGTTCAAATGATCAAAGAGAACTCGAGGAGAAAGAGATTAAGAGGCAAATGCAAATAATGGCAGAAATCTGTCAAAACAGACCAGTAGGTAAAAAACCAATTTTTTCGAAGATCTTCTATTGCTCATATCGAAAAGCGTTGAACTAACGAAAGTTGGATAACAACCTAGGGTAGAAGCACAAAAATTACAGCTCAAAACGACGTACAGAGATTTTTCACGAATTTTTACAGCGAAGCACAAAAATCTGTTTCGAGACAGCAACTTTCCCAAGCATTACTTCTCTCTCGTTAGAGGTTACTCTTGGCACAAAAATCACACAAAAATGATAAGGAGAGGTTATTACTGAAGCAATAACTTCAATACCCAACAAAAAGACTCCTAACTAAATTTGGGTTATCTCCTAATAAGTGCTTTTCCTTAATGCCATTGAGCTAGGCATGATAGTTTGAGAAGATGCTCACATAAGAAATATGAATTGAAGTAAAAGAGAGCACCACGAAGCAAATTCAAAGCACATTTAAGTCTAACCCACTTCCTATGCATAGGAATCTTTTAAAGAAACAACTCATGAAAGAACAAAGCAACAAGCATAGTAAAGCAAAACAAGTGCAACTTCATGACTTTCAACATAAAGAGGGGAACTAAATATTATTGAGATGCGTAAAACCATGTTTCCCTCTCTCATAATAACTTTCAGTAGCATCATGAATAAAATTAACAATGTAACTATCATATAAAACATTCTTGTCATGAGCCACATGCATAAAATAATTATTACTCTCCCTATAATCATAGTCATTCTTATTAATCGTAGTGGGAGAAAATTCAACAAAATAGCCATCATTATTATTCTCATCATCATAGTCATCAAATATAGGAGGAATATTGTAATGATAATTAATTTTCTCCTCAATAGTAGGTGGACTGAAAATATCATATTCATCATTGTAATCATCATAAATTGGTGGTATAGTATGATCAAAGTAAATTTTCTCCTCCGTGCTTGGGGGACTAAAAATATCATGCTCATCAAAACCAGCTTCCCCAAGCTTAGACTTTTCCATAGCATTAGAAATAATGGTGTTCAAAGAATTCATACTAATAACACTACTATTAGCATGCAAATAAAATTCCATAGGTTTTTTAATTTTCTCTTCAAACACTTCATGTCATAACTCAAGATAAATACTATAAAGCTCTCTAATTTTGTTGTTGTTTTCCATTGCAGAATCTAAAGGAAATAACTTCGAGCACTCACACCAGAGGATGTGAGTACCTTTTACCTTACCTCCCCGGCAATGGCGCCACAAAATAGCTTGATGTCTACGCACTTTATTCTTGTAGACAGTTGTTGGGCCTCCAAGTGCAGAGGTTTGTAGAACAGCAACAAGTTTTCCCTTAAGTGGATTACCCAAGGTTTATCGAACTCAGAGAGGAAGTGGTCAAAGGTATCCCCTCTCAAGCAACCCTGCAATCAAGATACAAGAAGTCTCTTGTGTCCCCAACACACCCAATACACGAAGGGATAGTGAAATACAAGTGGTATAGATATAAGACAATGGTGCCAGAAAATAGCTTTGATGGCGTGTGGTTGACGTGGGAAGAGACTAAAGGAAATCTGAAATAAAGATGGAAGCAAGCAAACATGTAACAGATCTAGTTGCAAACATTGTTTAATGCTTAGAAACAAGGCCTAGGTATCATACTTTCACTAGTGAACACTCTCATATAAATATCTTCTCTTCGTGATACTACTCTGAACTACTCTCCGGTTGGACACTCTAATCCATGGTAGGGCTATAACATCACTCCTCAAAGTCCGCTTTTGCCATCTAGATAACCCCACACTGTCACCTTGAGCACTAGATGGTTCCAACAAATACCACAATTTCATAGAAACATCCAACTCCAAATATAACTCAGAACAAGTAATCGTAAATCTCTAGCCTAAGTGCCACCATGGTCTGCACGCTGTCACTTTCACACACATGGGGAGACCGGAGATCTATTAAAGCACTTGAGTAGCAAGGTTGATCTACTTGATTACAAATATCATGATCACAATATGATCATGCATAGAGAGAGAGATGAACACATAGCTACTGGTAGAGCCCTTAGCCTCGAGGAAGAACTACTCCCTCATCATCATGGGAATCAGCAACGGCGATGGAGATGGGGGTGGAGATCGATGAAGATGGCTCCGGGGGCACTTCCCGGTCCCGGTAGGGTGCCGGAACAGAGACTTTCTATCCCCCGAATCTCCCCTTCGGTGGCGGCGGCGCTGCGGAACTTTTCATGGCTGGAGGCTTGATTCTTTAGGGTTTCTGGATCGGGAGGCTTCTTATAGGTGAAGAGGCAAGGTCGGTGGCCGGCCAGGGGGCCCACACCATGCCCTGGCGCGTCCTAGGGCTGCCCGCCCCAAGGGGGGTGTGGCCGCCCTGTGGCCCCCCTTCGTCTCTCCTTCGGACTCCATGTGTCTTCTGGTAATATATTGACTTTGGCTTTTGTCTCGTCCAATTCCGAGAATATTCATTTTCTGACTTTCCTGGAACCAAAAACAGCAGAAAAACAGGCATCTGGCACTGTGGCATCTTGTTAATAGGTTAGTCCAAGAAAGTGTATAAAAATACCCCAAAGTGAGGATAAAACATAAGAAAGTAGATATAAACCAAGCATGGAACATCAAAAATTATAGATACATTTGCAACGTATCAATCTCATGGTTCACCTAGTCGAAGAGATTTCCATTCTCGGTCCTATATTTCTACACAATATGTTCCCCTTTGAGATGTTCATGGGAGTGTTAAAGAAATATGTTCATAACCGTGCTAGGCCAGAAGGAAGCATCTCCATGGGGTATGGAACATAGGAGGTCATTGAGTTACATGTTGACTTTATTCTTGACCTGAAGCCGATTGGTGTTCCTGAATCGCGGCAATGATATGTAGGGACGGATAATCTTTCACTCAAGCACACTACATGGTTCTACAGAATTCCACCATGGTAGCTCCGTATATCGGTGAACACAAGAATATTGTACGCTCCAACAACCCGGGAAAGCCTAACTCCTAGATTAGAGATGAACACATGAAGACTTTCGGTAGTTGGTTGCGAACACATCTAATGAATGACACCACTGTTGGAAATCAACTCTACATGTTGGCTGGGCCACCATTTTCTACTATATTGAATTACCAAGGGTAGGAGATAAATGGGAATACATTTTACACGATCGCCTAGGATAAAAAGAGCACCAACCAGAATAGTGGTGTCCGCTTTGATGCAACCGACGAGAATGGGAAAAAGGACACATACTATGGTTACATAGAGGAGATATGGGAACTTGACTATGGAGTTTCTTTTAAGGTCTCTTTGTTTCGGTGTAAATGGTTCAACCTGAATGGAGAAGGGGTGAAGGTAGACCAGTTGTACAGAATGACAAAAGTAGATCTCAATAATCTTGGTTATAGAGACGAACCATTCGTCCTAGCCAATGATGTGGCTTAGGTTTTCTATGTGAAGGACATGTCCTCCATACCAAAAAATAAAAAAAGCAAACAAATACATCACACAATGAGCCTAAGCATCACATAGTTCTTTTAGGGAAAAGAAACATCGTGGAAGTCAAGGACAAGACAGACATGTTAGAAGATTATAATAAGTTTGATGAAATTCCGCACTTCATAGTGAAAACTGACCCAAGCATCCCGTTAAGCAAAGAAGATGCTCCATGGTTATGGCCGAAGCGATCATAAGCAAGGGAAATACGCCAAGATGTGTTCATGGCCTCATATTGTGTACCCCTAGTTCATACTATGTGACATAGTTGAAAGGAAAAATACCAAACTTGGTATATTGATTATGTCTCGAAAAAACCTTCACAAAATGACCTATCATGTTCGAGGTTTCATGGCTTTCGGTCCAAATGACCAATGTTATGTGCATAATCGAGGCATAGTTTGTGATACTGAGCCCATATTGTGCATGCATGTGTATCTTGGATGGCGAACAATGTTGCAGGAGGAAGTTTTATTTTTCGTCGCATGGAAAAGCCATTTTCTATTTTCTGAGTGCCAAAATCGGGGCATTTTGTGAAGCAACACCAAAGGCTAAATAAAAAATGGTACCACCCCATTTTTCAAAAATACTAGACCATCTTACATGAACAATGTCCCAACCGGGGATTTTAAAACCTTTCTGCCACCCTGGAGAAAAAGACAAATGTCTCCGAATCGGTAGGAAGTGGGTCCAGTTTGACATACATGTACATGATCTAATGCTCGTGATTTTTCGAAAAAATCATTTTTAGACTCATAATGTGACGTTTCTTTAGAGATCCAATGCATGTTTTAACGAGGCTCATCCCCTATCTTCATGCCTGCTGTTATGACCATAGCTGGAAACGGGTAAATTTTAAAATGGGCATAAGAAATTCAAAAACGGTCTGAACAATGTAAATCCTTCGCGTGGTGTCATATGTGACATAGTTGCAAGAAAAAAATACCAAACTTGGTATATTGATTATGTCTCGAAAAACCTTCACAAAATGACATATCATGTTCGAGGTTTGATGGCTTTCGGTCCAAATGACCAATGTTATGTGCATAATCGAGGCATAGTTTGTGATACTGTGCCCATATTGTGCATACATGTGCATCTTGGGATGGCGAACAATGTTGCAGGAGGAAGTTTTATTTTTCGTTGCATGGAAAAGCCATTTTCTATTTTCTGAGTGCCAAAATTGGGGCATTTTGTGAAGCAACACCAAACGTTAAATAAAAAATGGTACCACCCCATTTTTCAAAAATACTAGACGACCTTACATGAACAATGTCCCAACCGGTGATTTTAAAATCTTTCTGTCCACCCTTGGAGAAAAAGGCAAATGTCTGCCGAATCAGTAGGAAGTGGATTTCGTTTGACCTACAAGTACATGATCTAATGCTCGTGATTCTTAGAAAAAATCATTTTTATACTCATAATGTGATGTTTCTTCAGATATCCAATGCAAGTTTTAACGAGGCTCCGCCTCTATGGTCAGCTTAAGGGAGATGCCTGAGCACTGGATCCGTAGGCATCTCCCTGAAGCTGGCCGTAGTGTTGTCCCTGCTCTCACACACCATCTTGGAGTTTATAACTTCTCTAGCTAGATCAATATGCCAGGGAGCTAACTAATTTCACATATTAGGGATTGCCTCTATGTCCAGCTTCAGAGAGATGCCTGAGGACTGGATCCTTACGCATCTCCCTCAAGTTGGCAGTAGTGTTGTCTCTGCTCTCGCACGCCATCGACTTGTAGTTTATAACTTCTCTAACTAGATCAATACGCCGGGAGCTAACTAATTTCACATATTAGGGAGTACATCTATGGCCAGTTTGTTGGAGATGCTGGAGGACTGGGCTCCACCGGCATCTCCTTCAAACTGGTCGTATGGTGTCCCTACTCTCACACACCATCATGTTTGCAGTTGATAACTTCACAAGGATGCCTATTTGACGAGGGTTAAACTCATCAATGCCCATTATTATGGACTTGGGCTTTGGAGAAGGAGGGAGCGCTAGAGGCATCAATCGGCTAGAAAACAAGCACACAGGGATGCAAGGTTTACCCAGGTTCAAGCCTCATAGAGGTCCCAACTCCTCCTTGTCTGCTCTTGGAATTATCAAGGGAGTCGAAAGTTACAGGGGGTGCGTAGATGCAATCTGGCGATTGTTGTGGAAACTAGGGTTGTGATCGTGCTCCTCACCGCCCCCTCCTAGCCTTTATATAGATAGGCTAGGTATCAGGTAGCAAGTCGAGTTGGTTATAGATTAGGGTTTGTCCCTTTAAACTTTCTATACTAAGCTTCGTCTTGTGGTTCAAGCAATCGCAGTCTCCGTGAGTCACCCGATTCCTGTATTGGGCCCTGGTAACACTGTGGGCTTCTGCCATACCTGGACCGTATATGCTAGACTCGAGTACCTGTAAGGTATGCCGACATCAGTAGCCCCCGAGTGTCCGGTGGAATCGCAGATTCAAGTGGAGACTTTATGAAGTCTTTGTAGTGCACAATTGAGCACATTTTCGAGTGCTTTGATTGATGTCATAGGGATTGTTGATATAGGTGCCCGATTCATCCGATGCACCAGGATCAGTTAATTGCCTTAGTGCAAAACAACACAATCTAATCAAAATCGAGTCCCCGGTCTTGAATTCGGAAAAGAGCTGGTGTAATTCGACTCAGGCCACGGAGGTCTTACAAGAGTCAAATCCCAGTATGTAAGTGTGAGCACTCGACGTGTCCGTGAAGGCTTATTCATCGTACATGTAGGTATAGATTTATTTCTGGTAGAGTGCAGCAGATTCGTTGCCAGGACTTACTCAGGTCTTATCTTCACGTTGTAAGCGCGACATCTGAATTTTGTCATCGCGGAGATGATTCGGGTGACCCAAAAGACGCAGTATTTTTGTGGGGAAAATATGAGGCAGAGTCACCATAGTATTTGAGTGTGGATGTTATCAACACACAGTGTAATGTATAAGAAAGAATCATAGGGTGCGCTACAAACGCTCCCTATAGGAGTAGCACCCGAGTGCCTATTCAAGTCGTAGACTCGAGTGGGGACTATAAGTATTTTGCGACTGCTGTCATCTTTGGCTTGTTTCAGTCGAATGTGCTTTCAGCGCTCCCTATGGGAGTAACTCAAAGTCCATAGTCGAATCGTTGATTCGACTGAAGGATTTTCATGATGCTTGGATGTCTTCACAAATTTTTTGGTTGCGCGGCCAGTGCTCCTGTTAGGAGTAGCCCCCAAGTTCTTGGTTGAGTCGAAGACTCAAGTAAGGACTAAAGTAGTCAAATTTTTCTCCTGCTAGAGTTGATGATGTCAGTGCTGACGATGATATGACCTTAGTTGCCCGCGTGAGCGGTTTTGACGGGACGTGACGAGTAGTGGGTCCCACTTTCTGACTTTTAATTGACTAGGCGTGCGTAATCTTCTATTTTAACTATGTCTCCTCGATTCTCACGCGTAATGGGCGGAGTGGCACGACAGTTCGTGGTTTACCCTGGCCACGCATCGACGTCGATGTGTGCCATGCGTCTTGTAGATTTTTCCCGACCGTTGGGTGGCATCTGCGGGGAGGTTAAGTAGAGGCTCACCGTGTGGTAATTTTTTTTGAGGTGAAACAGTAGGGAGAATCCCCACTGCATCTTTTTTAATTTTTATTATAAGGTAAGAGTATGTTACCGTGTGGTAATTTCCCCACATCTTCTTTCTCGCTCGCACGCCTCCGCCATTGATGTTCTTGTTCCATTGTGCACATGTCCTCCGTGGCACTGGACCAACTTCGTACCTTCCCTAGTTACTTCCTGCACTCACACGCCAGCGCAAGATGGGCAAGAAGAAGGGAGGCCCTGCCGCTGGATCTGTGGCTACCATTATCGCTGCCAAGAAGATGGGAGGCGCCGCCACCATGGGCACCAGCGCCACCGGAGCTAGGAAGAAGAAGGGTGCGGCGACTCGGGTCACCAATGGGTCGTGGCGCTAGTCCGTCATCAAGCCCTCGGAGCTATTCACTCAACATCAGGACGGGGCGCTCTCTACAGCGGATTACGATTCTCGCGTTCCCGGCGACGAGGTAATCCCCAGTCCTCCTGCGGGTTTTCTAGTGACGTTCCTTGTGTTCATCATTGACGGTCTTTCTCTCCCTCTGCATCCATTTGTTAGGGGTCTTCTTTTCTTCTACGGGCTCCAGCTGCACCAGCTGTCCCCAAACTCTATTCTCCACATCACCTGCTTCATCACTCTTTGCGAGTGCTGGCTCGGAATCGAGCCACACTTCGGTCTCTTCAAAAAATTCTTCCAGCTCAAACGATGTAGGGGGCTGCGGGATCCACGTCGACTCCAATGTCACTTATTTCGCCATCAAGCTCACTGCATCTATCCAAGGGTGGAGGGATAAGTGGTTCTACATCCGTGACCAGAA
This sequence comes from Avena sativa, assembly GCA_916181665.1. Taxonomy (NCBI): domain Eukaryota; kingdom Viridiplantae; phylum Streptophyta; class Magnoliopsida; order Poales; family Poaceae; genus Avena; species Avena sativa. The sequence goes on from OV702287.1 coordinate 581,775,175, forward strand.
GGCCGATGGAGAGCACTACGGACTCGCACCCTTCGATCCGGTGGCACTCTGCAAGAGGATGAGGTCCTGGAAGAACGTAGTGATGCCTGCCAAAGTCGAGGAAACATGGACCCTGTATCAGCGTGCCTGTGACCTCGAACATCGCATAGGGAAAGAAGTAGGCAGCGTAGAGCTCATTCGCACTTGGATGCGTCGCCACGTACAACCTCTGCAGGCTAGGGTACACCCAATGTTCCGCTGGACCGGTGCTGGTGATGTCACTCGCATTTCTGTAGAGGGCATTTCCTCTGGTGAAGTGGACGGGAGGTTGCGGCTGGTGACCAAGTACACTGCTAAGGAGGATCTCCCGGGTGACTCAGTCATGCCTCCATTCTGTGCCAGCAATCCTCCGCCTGAGGTGGATTTCTCTTTGAAGTTTCTTGTTTTTTTTTGAAATCTTGTAGGTGCTTTTGTATACTGATGCTTTTCCTAATTGTAGGACTGGAAAGTGGGCACCAGCTTACCTCCTCAGCCGGAAGGAATTATCCCACGCGAGGCGGAGGAAGAGGACGAGTCGGGCTCCACTGTCCCTATTGGGGAGGAGCAGGAAGCCCCCGAGTCTAGTGATAAAGGGACTCGCAAGCGCTCCCATAGCAAGGATTCGGATGCCTCCTCACCATCGATGCCAGAGGATCCATCTGCTGCTACAGTGAAGCCAATCCTCGCCGTGCCTGTGCGCACCATGGCTCCTCCTGCAAGGAAGAAGCTGAGGTTGCCGAAGGAGTCATCGGGAGATTCCTTTGACCTCGAAAATTTTGACGGGTAAGGCTTTATATTTCTAGAGTTCTTCTTGTTTTCCTCGAAGTTTTCTCTTCTAAAGTGGTGCTGGGTATGTGTAGCCAAACAGCGTCGTCGTCTTCCGACGATTGCCAATTTGTTAAAGAATCTGGAGTCACAGACACTAAGAACAAGGAGGTGGCCATACGGTCTCCTTCTCCTCCGATGGAGGCCCACTCCGGCGCCAACTCTTCGAGTTCCCGCCATGCTGGGGTGCACCAGATGGTTGCACGGATGCCCACTCAAGAGGAACCTTCGGAGTCCCTAGAGGAGCATGTAAGTGTCTTTTGCCGCTGGCATTTGAATTTTGAGTGATGTGCACACTTTGTTCATTTTTGATAATGCTGATGCTTCTTATCTTTTGATGTAGCCCATCGTGAAGGATTCCACTCGCCTCACGAAGCAAATTCATGCCTTGGGTCAACAACATGCCTTGCTGGACAACCGCCATCGTGCAGTCGAAGGTTTGTGTTAATCTTGTCTCTCCGCTCTTCTTGAATAGAGGTTTGTAAACTCATGCGTTATCGTGTTCTACCCCTTGTAGGTGAGCATAATGAGCTTCTCCATCATGTTACTTCCCTCGAGAAGGGACTTGCCGCAACGGAGAAAAAGCGCGATGAGGCAGTCGCGGCTCTGGAGGAGTCGCAAAAGTGCGAGGAAGAGCTGTGTGCTTCCACTACCGAAAGGGAGAAGTTGTTCATAGAACAGCTTTTCTCAATTGCGAAAGCGCTCTCAAGTATTATTCTGCATCACTTGCATTTTCCCCTATTTTTGTGTTTATGTCGTTGTGTTGATACCCTGTGTTTTTATAATGCTGCCGGCGTAAGCTTCGACGCCCAGTCCTTGCGCCACGCAGATGCCTTGGCTGGCGCCATGGCTGCAGTCGAGGATCGCAGTGTCTCCCTCTGAGACACGCTCAGGAAAGCCAAGGGCATGCTGAGCCTCCTCCGAGAGGATATGGTTCCCAAGGTGAGCTTAATATAAAATCTTGATGGCTTGGTGGAATCCTTCGCAGAAGGCATCCCGATGGACTTTAAGAATGTGCAGCGGTCTATTGGCGCCATAATGGCACTCACGATGGCACAAGCACATGGTGCAGAGCTGAACCCGAGCGCCATCTCTGAGGCGATGCCTGTCGACGCAGATGGCCAGCAGGTATTCTCTCCCTTCGCCACTAGTTGCAGTAAGTATGGGCCTCGTCTCATTGAGATAGTTGCCAAATATTCTGAGGAGCTACGGCGAGTGAAGGCGGCAAAGGCTGCAGCGTCTGGGGTTACCACTAGGAAGTCTATGGTGTCAGAGACTTCCACAGATTCGAGGAAGCCCTCGAAGTCAAAGTCAAAGTCGAGGAAGCAGAACGTGTCTTAGCTACCATATGTAATAGTGTAACTTCCGTTTTGCTCAACCATGTTTTGTGGGGGTACCCCTGTTGATACTTTGCTGAATTTACTCCACCTTTTTTATAAATGTATAGTTAGTCTTATTTTTCCTCTTGTTTGGCTATAATAGGGTCCTTCGAGTGGTCCTCCTGACTCTCCTCCCACTGATGAAACTGCGGCACAACCGCATTCAAAGGTGAAGGAGTTGTCACTGCTTGCACGACTGCGTGATTGCGTAAAGTAGTTGGAGCGAGGGTTGCACATTATCCGTGGTAACATGGATGCGTGGAAGTCGAAGGCTAAGAAAGCCACTGCTCGCGAGAAGTATCTCCTTGACGAAGTTGCGTAGTTGAACGAACAATTTAAATGTTAGCTCTCTATCTTCCCATCCTTTTCTTTGGTCATTCGCGGAGATACTCTGTCTTATGCTCTAGTCTTGCTTTTGTAGGTGTTAGTGCTCGTCATCCGAACTAAGAGAGGGACCGGGTGGCCATTCGTATGAACAACTTGACCCAGGAGCAGCTGCAGGCCAGTGGGTACTTCTGGGTGGACCACGATCGTGCAGTCGCGTTGGCGACGTTGCAGGATCGCATGCCACGGGTGCTTCAGTGTTTGAAGAAGGTGCAATCGTGCCTTAGGCATATCTTCCAAGTGATGTTTCCCCTGGATGTGGTGCCATCAAGCTTGCTAGCTTTGCTGGCGAAGTTTCAGGATATCAGTGCGGTTCGTGAGTGCGTGCGACAATAGCTGGTTGCAGGTGCCAAGGCTGCGTTGGCGCTTGTTCGATTGCATCATCCAGAGATGGATGTCACGGCTGTTACCACTAGTCTGCTGCCGCCGCCAGAAGGGATGACATGGAACATGGTGCCACACTACCAAGCGGTTGACCAGCCAGCCGAAGATATCGTTGATTTCTTTGAGGAACAAACAAATGTTCTCCTCTTGCAGCAGTAGTGCAGTATATACCCTGCATATAAATGTAAAAGTGTTGTAAAAATTATACGATTGTGTCGAGTGTGGTTGATACCCGTCAATGTGTGAAGGTCTTGCTAGCTTGTATATTTTTAGAGTGTATCGTAATATACAGGTTCTTTCGTTAGCCTGGCGTGTATTCATCTCAGCACCTTACCAACCTGTCAGGTGTGTTGCAGCTGGGTTGGTGTTATCAAGGGTTCGATTGGTAGTGCGTCAGCTACTCAGGATACTGTGTTGTTCGTGGAACACGATATGAAGGGTGGCGCAGCCCCCGAGTGATATAATTGCAAGTAAAACGGGAGAAACACAAGGTTTGGGGAACTTAGCTTTATTTATTCGCAGAATATCACGAGGTACAATGTGTAGCTAAGTAGCCTGGCCGAATAGCCTTATTTGTAAAGTAAAAACATCTAAGGGTAGAAACAGTGCAACTACACGATGTTCTAGGGATTGGAGTATGCAACTCCGCTCTTTAAGTCTTCAAGGCGATAGGCGCCACATGGGATTACTTCGGTAAGAATGTAAGGTCCTTCCCAAGGGGACTCAAATTTGAGGTGCCCTTGTTGCTTCATTGCAGGACTAGGTCTCCTTCTACGAAGGATCTAGGGCGTAGCCTTCTGCTGTGGTAGTTGCGGAGGTTCTGCTGGTAGATCATGGATCTCTCCGCTACAATCTCACGTGCCTCATCGAGGAGGTCGATGGAGTCTTCGAGTGTGATGGTTGATTCTTTATCGTTGTATGCAACCACAAGCGGGGCTTTGTACTGCTTCAGCACCGTGCACCATGAAGAATGGAGTGTAGCGTATGGTGCTGTTTGGAGTTGTGCGTAGGCTCCAAAGTACTGATTGCAGCTCGTCAAGCCAGCACCCAGCAGCTTGTTCGAGTGGTCGGAGGAGCCTTCTCTTGATTCCGCCGCAGACGAGGCCATTGGCATTTTCAACTTGACCGTTGGTTTGAGGGTTGGCCACCGAGGTGTAGCTAATATTTATTCACAGGTTTTCACAGAATTCCTGGAACTCCTTGAAGGTGAAGTTCGTCCCATTGTCTGTGATGATGCTATGTGGCACCCCAAAGCGAAAGACAATGGACTCGAAGAACTTGACAACGCTGGCTCCCGATTACTTTGTCACCGACATGACCTCAATCCACTTTGTGAATTTGTCGACCGCAACTAGGAGGTAGATGTATCCTCCTCGTGAGTATCTCTGGAGCTTGCCGACTATGTCAAGTCCCCATTGCGCGAAAGTCCAAGCCACAGGTATTGGCCTGAGCTTCGCGTCAGGTGCATGCGGTTTGTCCACGAATCGCTTGCAAGCGTTGTAGCGCTAGACGATGTCCTTGGCATCACGCATGGCCGTTGGCCAGTAGAATCCAACTCGTAGAGCTTTGGCGACGAGAGCACAACTATCGGCATGGTGCCCGCAAGTGCCTTCGTGTATGTCGAGGAGGATGGCTCTTCCATCCCTGTTGGAGACGCACCGCTGAAGGACTCCTATGATGCTGCGCTTGTATAGTTCGCCATTGATAAGGGCGAATGCGTTGGATCGTCGCGCTATATGTCGCGCATCTGTCATGTCATCTGGCACCCTTTTGCTGAGCAGGTATGTGATGTATGGTTGCATCCAAGATGGCTCGATCATCATAGCCTCCATGTGGCCTTCGAGTCCTGTGTCTGGCTCCATGATGTTGAGTGCCATGGGATCGCTCGGTGGCGTAGCCCCCGAGTCCTTTGTTGTGCTAGGTTTAGGCTCTATAGCCTTTGGTTTAATGGAGCGTTCGCAGATGCGCTCTACAAAATACGCCAGGTGGCACTTGGGAGCAGGTGGAACCAATGTTGACGAGTGTGTCCGCCTCCTCATTGCTTTCACGGCCGACATGGCGTAACTCGCAGCCGTCGAAGTCCCCTTCGAGTGTGTCGTAGAGGTCGCGGTAGGTGATCATGTTGTCGCTCAGGGCGTCACACTCATTCATTGTTTGGTTGACCACCAATTTGGAATCGCCGTAGATGACGAGTCGCTTGGCACCGCAGGCTTTTGCCATTTGCATCCCGTGGAGCAAGGCATCATATTCGGATTCATTATTGGAGGTCGTGAACTGCATTCACATAACGTACCTCATCTTGTCACCTTGGGGCGATGTCAGTAGGACACCTGCGCCAGCTCCTTCCTTGCACTTGGACCCGTCGAAGTGCATTGTACATAGGTAGGACATGTCTGGCTTGTCGGGGAGCTGGTTCTCCATCCAGTGCACGAGGAAGTCCGGGAGAACTTGCGATTTTATCGTGTCGTGCTTCTCGTATGTGATGTCTCGTGGAGACAGTTCTATGCCCTAGAGCGCGACTCGTCCGGTAGCGTCGGGATTATTGAGTATGTGCCCGAGCAGGGCGTCATTCACCACTACGATTGGGTGCTCCTGGAAGTAGTGGCGCAATCGCCTGGTGGTCATGAAGACGCTATAAGACAACTTCTGGTAGTGCGGGTACCGCTGTTTTGTTGGTGTGAGCACCTTGCTAAGGTAGTAGACTGGGCGTTGTACCCCATGGACTTTATTTTCTTCGGCTCGCTGCCCCACGAGCACAGTGCTGACCACTTGGTTGGTGGCGGAGATATATAGGAACAGCGGCTCCTTTTCGCGAGGTGTCACCAATACTAGCGAGGTGGACAGTAGACACTTGAGGTCTTCGAATGCTTCTTGTGCTTCGTCTGTCCATTCAAACTTGTCAGCTTTATAGAGAAGTTGATAGAAGGGCAGTGCCTTTTTGCCCATTCGACTGATGAATCGACTGAGCGCCGCGATTCGCCCAGCCAGCTGGTGGACACCTTTTACGTTCTTCAGCTTCTCCATGGCCAGTATGGCTTTTATCTTCTTCGGGTTTGCCTCGATCCCTCTCAGAAAAGATGAGATACCCGAGCAATTCCCCAGATGGTACGCCGAAGGCGCATTTGTCCGGATTGAGCTTGATTCGGTATCGATCGAGGTTATTGAAGGTCTCGTGGAGATCGTCGAGTAACACGACTTCCTATTTGGTTTTGATGACGATGTCTTCGACATAGACTTGGATATTGCGGCCAAGATGATTCTTGAGGCAGGCCTGCATACATCGCTGATAGGTGGCTCCTACGTTTTTTAGCTCGAAGGGCATCGTGTTGTAGCAGAACACACCAAAGGGTGTTGTAAACGTTATTTTCTCCTGGTCTTCCTCCTTCTTTCGAATCTGATTGGAGCCTAAGTAGGCATCGAGGAAGCAGAAACGCCCGCATCCTGCAGTGGAGTCGATTATTTGATCGATCCGTGGCAACGAGAAGTGATCCTTCAGGTAGTACTTGTTGAAGGATGTGAATTCCATGCACATCCGCAGGATATCCGTGTCCTTTTTAGGCACGAGCACTGGATTTGCGAGCCAGGTGCTTTCCTTGATCTCACGTATGAATTTTGCATCGAGGAGTTTGTTGACTTCCATACCGACCGCTTTTGCTCTTAGTTCAAACAGTCGCCGTATTGTTTGCTTGACTGGCCTTGCGTCTGGATTCATGTTGAGTGAGTGCTCGGCGAATATCCTGGGAACTCCTGGCATGTCCGTTAGACACCAGGCGAAGATTTCCCAGCGCTCATGGAGGAATTCGAGGAGCGCGAGTTCCTATGCGGGACTCAAGTTGTTGGCGATGAGGGCCATCATGGTTGGGTCCGTTGGGTGGACCTGGATTTTCTTAGGGACGAGTAAAAGGATTGGTCATGTGAGCTTGGCTTGCTTAGGGGACACAGACTGTTGTTTGTCGACTCCTTCAACCTTGCGAGGTCCTCCTGCATGCCGAAGGACTGGAAGATTCTGTTGAATTCCCTATCGCAACTGTCAGACCTCTTGAAGCTTCCATTGATTGTGATGATGCCGTTTGGGCCCGGAATTTTCATCTGCAGGTAAGCGTAGCGCGGCACTGCCATCAGCCTTGCGAACGCGACACGTTCGAGGATGCAGTTGTACTGTGAAGGCCAGTCGACAACTTCAAACTCGATGCACTCTCGCCGAAATTTTGCGGCGTCCCAAAGATGACATCGAGGATGATTTTTCCCAGGGGTACACGCCCTTCCCTGGGATGATGCCGTGGAACGTCGTGTCTGAAACTTCCAGACATGTCACAGGGATCCTCATTGCGCGCAAGGTACTCCTAAACATGAGGTTAATGCCGCTTCCGCCGTCCATGAAGACAGAACTCATCTTGAAGCCTCCGATCTGTGCCTCGAGCACCAAGGGATAGTGGCCTGGGGGAGGTACTTGACGCGGGTGGTCGCACTTGTCGAAGGTGATGCAGGACTCGCTGCCACTGAGGTACTTAGTGGTCGAGGGCGAAGAGTTCATCGCCAGATTCACCTACCGAGTGATCGATTTCTGCACTCGATTTGAGGGGTGACCCTTTTGGATCATCCCCATGTTTCCTAGCGCTCACGGGTACGACTCTCCTCCATTGTTCTGGACTGGCGCAGTCGCAAGTGGTGGTGGTCTGGGTGGTGGCGGTGGTGCTCCGTGAGCCACAGCACCCGGGACAGCTCCGTAGCCCTGATTGATCCCGTCGCGATTCATATAGGCCAGACCTTTGTGGAGTTTGAGGAACTCGCGGTAGTCCTTGAGAAGGTGGCTAGACTTTTTCTTGCCATCGTGCTTGTCGATGTACAAGTGCATGTTGCACGGTCCGGATAGTTTTTCCTGGATGGATGTTCTAGCTGCCTCATTGCAAGTGCGGTGCTGCCACACCTGCATTGTATTTCCGCTGTCACGGTATCCACCGCTGCGGTATCTATTGTTGTGGTTGTCGTCTCGTTTGTTGGCGTAGCCAGCCGTGACAATGTCGACCTCTTCGCGATCCTCGTAGACGTGCATTCGACGTTTTCCTTGGCGATCATGTCTACGCCCGAGGTCGTCGTCATCATTGGAGTATGCATGGTTTTTCACCGAGTCCTCTCCATCGGCCCACTGATTCATGATCTCCATCAGCTGGTCGATTGTCTTGGGCTTCGAGCGGCCTAGCTCCTCCCTGAGCTCTCTGCGGCGAACGCCGCTGTTGAACGCATCGATTGCGCGATCCTCAGAGATATCTTCTGCAGAATTATTGATGATGGACCATCTCTGGATGTACAAGCGCAGCGACTCGCCAAACCTCTTGTGGCAGCCTCTTAGGTCCTCGATTGATGCGGGCCTTTTGTAAGTGCCCTTGAAGTTGCACACGAAGCTGTAGACTAGCTCTTCCCAGCTGCGAATTGATCCACGCAGGAGATTGTTGATCCATGCACGGGTGGCGCCTTGCAGCTGTAGGCATTGCATTGTCGTGCTTGAGCTTCCGCCATGCAACCTGGCGGAGGATATTTTATCTTTCAGCCAAATCTTTGGGTCCTGGAGGTCATTGAATTTCAGGTTCTCCGATGTGAGTTTGAACCCTTTAGGCATTCCCTTCGGCCTGATGGCTCTGCTGAAGCATCTAGCTCCACAGAGCTCTACTTCGTTGTCTTCCGAGTCAGTCGAATAGGCACGCCTTGTGCGCATCTTGTCGACCTTGCACTACGTGATGTCATCACGCGTGTCATAATCATGGTCATGACACCATGAGCGGCGTTGCCGTGATAGATCATGGCTGTCGTCGCTGGAGGAGTATGAGTAGTAATACTTGTCCAGAGCTTTACTTTTCTTCGGCTCCAGTGTTGGCTCCTTGACGAGGGAAGCTTCGACTAGCCCCAAGCCTGCGATCATAGATTGGTGCATGGCAGCTCGCGGGTCCCTAGCTGGTGGCTGGTTGTTCAGGAGGGACATGGTGGCCGCTGTCACCGCTGCTTCGGTGTCTTTGGGAGCATGTTGCCCCGCGTATCCACCGTCATGGAGCCAAAGTCAAGGACTCACGCATCTTCTTATCGCTCCTTGTCGGTGAGGTGGGCTAGTCGAGATCGCTGTTTGGCGGCCACATAGTCGTTGCCCTTGGAGGAGGATCCTCCCATGGAAGAGAGTTGAGCCCGTCGAAGACTCGACTCGTCCGCCGCCTTTCTACGCGCGTCGAGTTGCGCGATAACTTGCTGTTGGCACTTGTACTCCTCTTTGATCAGCCAATGGTAACCCATCAGCATCTATTGTGATGAGTTTAGGGGGAGGGGATTGCCCCACAGAACCTCCTGACAGCGGGCCCACTCATTGTCAGTGAGCTTGATCAGCACGCGCTCTTCGGTGCGCTCATTCGTCGTGAGGTTCAGGTCTGCTTCTGTCCCATTGTTGGTGGGCGCGCCGCTGGCGGGGCCACCATTTTTGCCGTTGGTTGGTCCAGTGCCGGTGTTGTCACGATTGACACCAGTGTCGCCTGCATTAATGACGATGCACATGAAGTGATTGGGGAAGTTGTTGCGCCCACAACATTCAGATCCAGAGCCGTGATACGTTGCAAACGTATCTATAATTTTTGATGTTCCATGCTTGTTTTATATCTACTTTCTTATGTTTTGTCCACACATTTTCTGGAACTAACCTATTAACAAGATGCCACGGTGCCAGTTGCGTGTTTTCTGCTGTTTTTGGTTTCAGAAAAGCTAGTAAGGAAATATTCTCGGAATTGTACGAAGAGGGGAGCCAGGCAGGCCACACCTGGTGGTGGTGTGGCCAGCCCTAGACACACACCCCTGGAAATCCACCGACCTTGCCCCTTCGCCTTTATATTGCCTCCAGGACGAAAACCCTAAGGACCCTAAGGACCCTAGATCGGGAGGGATCTGAAGCTCTTCCCGGCACCCTGCCGGAGGGAAGAGATCACCTTGGAGGCCTTCTTCATCACCATGCCTGCCTCCGGTGTGATGCATGAGTAGTTCATACCTGGACTACGGGTCCATGTAGTAGCTAGATGGTTGGTTCTTCTCCTTTGTGCTACCATGTTTAGATCTTGTGAGCTCCGTTCATGATCAAGATCATCTATTTGTAATCTTACATGTTGTGTTTGTGGGTATCCGTTGGATATTGAGATGTTATTTCAGATTCATTATTGATTCTATCATGTCTTTGTTATTTGTGATCTTGCATGCTTTCCGTTGTTAGTAGCTATCTTGGCCGAGTAGATGCTAGCAACTCCAAGAGGGAGTATTTATGCTCAGTAGTGGGTTTATGCCTCTAGGAATCTGGGGAAGTGATAGAAATCTCTAAGGTACTTGATGTGCTGTTGCTACTAGGGAGAAAACAACAATACTTTGTTCATAGAACAATCGTATTGTTTACTTTACACACTTTGCTTAATGCAATTATCTGTTGCTTGCAACTTAATACAGGAGGGGGTTCAGATGATAACCTGAAGGTAAATTACGGTCTATGTATAATGTTGTAATGCCCAGTCAAATCTCATAGGAGTCAAGATGATTAGTATATGCATTTATGCTTTCTCGGTGTCTATCAATTGCCCCGCTTTAATTTGTTCACCCAACATGTCATCTATCTTAAGGAGAATCACCTCTAGTGAACTATGGACCCTGGTCCATTCTTTTACCATCAATCTACAAGCTATTTACTGTTTTCTGTTTACTTTATGCAAGCAATTACTATCTTCCACACAATACGTTTAATCCTTTGTTTTCAGCAAAACCTGTGAGATTGACAACTTCACTATAAGTTGGGGGCAAAGTTCTGTGGTTGTGTTGTGCAGGATTCCAAGTTGGAAACAACACCTTGGAGGTGTTTCCTTGCTCCTACTGGTTCGATAACCTTGGTTTCATAACTGAGGGAAAACTTGCTGCTGTGCTCATCATACCTTCCTCTTGGGGTTCCCAAATGAGCTCGAATATATTTTGAGCCATCAAGCCGTAGGCTCCATCTTCTATGGCTAGATCACACAGATCGGATCGGCGACTGTTGTTGCTGTCTGTGCCCCCAACTGTTGTCGGGGAATTGAGCTCGCTTAGGGTGCCGTTTGGAGGTGGGAACCACGATGCTGGAGCAATCACGGGAACCATCGGTTGGTCAGGGAGACGAAGCGTTCCCAGCTGACCAACTTGGAAGCGTAAGCTCCCGAACATTAGGTCGATCCCATCGCCCACGGTTGGTGGCTCCAACCAGGACTAAAGGCCCTCCCCTTTATAACGCACGTTGTTCCTTGTCCTTCTCCATCTTGCATTTCTTCTAAGTCCCGACACAGGCGTGCCTCCGACCCCGACACCAGCGGGCTCCCCAATTTCGGAGATGTGGTCCTGATACGTCCAAAACGTATCTACTTTCCCGAACACTTTTGCTATTGTTTCTTCTCTAATTTGTGTGATTTGGATACAACTAATGCGGACTAACGCTGTTTTCTGTAGAATTGCTTTGGTGTCTCGTTTTTGTGTAGAAAATCAACTTTCAGGAAAAATCCCGGAAAATATCACAAAACTCCTATTTTACCAGAAGACTCACGGAGCTAGAAGACAAGACGAAGTGGAGCCACGAGGGGCCCACACCACCTGGCCGCGCGGGCTAGGCCAGGCCGCGCCAGGAGGTGGTGTGGCTGCCTTGGACTTTGCCTCGACCTATCCTTTCGCCTATAAAATCCCTCTGACCTAAAATAGACGGAGGGTTCGACGTTATTCCAAATAGAGTTCCGCTGCGCCACCATCACCAGATACTGTGATTCAAAACTAGAAACTCCGTCTTGGCACCCTGCCGGAACGGGGAATTGGAGGAGATCATCGCCATCATCATCACCATCACTACTCCATCAACCATTCATGATTCCCCCATCCATGAGTGAGTAATCCCCCACTGTAGGCTATGGGGATGGTAGGGATTGGATGAGATCATTCATGTAGTTACATCAGATTGTTAGGGCATGGTGCCTAGTATCTATTATTAGTGCTTTTGTACTTTGTTGCAACTTTTTATGCTATATGCTTGTCACTAGGGCCCGAGTGCCATGATTTCAGATCTTAACATGTTATTGATTCATGATGATAGTATTGTTTATGATCTTACCTGCAAGTTGTACACACATATTATTGTCCGGAACCAAAGGTCCCGAAGTGACAAGAATCGGGATAACCGGAGGGAATGGCTATGATATGAGGATCACATGTGTTCATGGAGTGTTAATGCTTTGCTCTGGTGCTCTATTAAAAGGAGCACCTTAATTGCCAGTAGATTCTCTAGAGGCCCCGCTGCAACAGGCTGGCAGGACAAAATATGTTGTGCAAAGTTCTAATTACGAGCACGTATGACTATATATGGAACACATGCCTATGATTATTTAGTACTTGGATGCTTTACTTTATTTATCTGCAAATGCCCTATATCTTGATTGTTATATGAATTGTCTTGTCCATGCAATGCCCGTCCATCCATCCCTATGCCTACCGCGTTTTAATCCTACTGTTTACTGCAATTGTTACTATTGTCTTTACTTTTAGTACTGCTTTTATTTTGCTATTGCTACTACAAAACTATTGCTACTGATAAACTATTGCTATTGCTACTGATAAACTACTGCGAGCAAGATCAAGTTCACTTGGAATCACTATTTTTCGCTGCTATCCATTCATCATGGGTAAATCTCGTGATGGAAAAGTTCCTATTACCATCCATTAAAATGAGAGCTACAGTTCTGAACACCTCTGTTGCTCTTGATTCGCCATCTATGATGAGTAAGCTCCTCACACCACCACCACATACACATGCTACACATACTGCTACTTCTGCTGAATCTAAAACTTCTGATACTTATGATGGTGATTCTACTATGCTTGATAAGAGTGGTTCATTAGGTCCTTTCCTAGATGCTATGTTTGCTAGAACTATAGCTGGAAATACTGAAACTCCTAATGCAGATACTACTACATCTGTTAGTTCACCTGAATCTAGAGAGAGCTATGATATTGAAGATGGATATATAGAAATGACTGATGAATTTATTAAGGAATGCTAAAACACTCATGGTAGGAGTGCTATTAAGAGTCTTCTTGAGAAACATACTTTTAGATCTAAATTGTCTCCTAATGCTAAGTTTGCTACATCTCCCATAAACATTAAAGATAAGGATTATGATTTCTCTCTTGATTGCTCTTACATTACCATTGTTGATAAAGAACCTTTTTGTGGAACTAAAAATGAAAGTGCTGTAGCACATATGACTAAGCTTTCTACCATGAGTGGCCTATTTTCCAATGATATTAAGATGCGCACCTACTTTGGTGCTAAAATTTTCCCTTTTTCATTGAAAGGAGAGGCTAAAGCTTGGTTTAATAATTTACCTCCTGGATCTATTAATAGCCCTGATTGCTTGCTTTATACTTTCTTTCAAAAATATTTCCCTCCTAGTGCTAGACATGCCATTCTGCAGGAACTTTTTGATTTTAAACAAGGAGAAAAGGAAATTTTGCCTGAATCATGGGTAAGGTTTTGTGCTTTGATTCATGCATAGCCTGTGTGTCCATTACCTAAAAATGATCTTCTTGATATATATTATAATGTACTAACTGAAGAATCTAGGACATACCTGGATAGTTGTGCTGATTGTGTTTTCAGGAAGAGAACTCCCAAAGAAGCTGAGGAATTAATGGCTAAAATAAGCAAGAATTATGATGACTAGACTTCACCTGAGTCAACTCCATCTGAGTCAACTACACCTAAGTTAACTATGCCTGAGCCAACACCCACACCAAAGAAGAGGGGAGTGATTGAACTAAATGATGAACTGATGAAGGAAGCTAAGAAATGTCTTAAGGAGAAGGGTATTCAATCTGAAGATGTGAAGAATTTACCTCCTATAGAAGTATTATGTAAGCCAATCTCCAACTCATCCACTATTGAGGTACACTCTCTCCAACATTTTGATGAAGGTGATATTCCTTATTCTAAACCTCCTGATCAATGCTTAGAAGAATTTGATATTTTTATTGTTAAGCAAGATAATTTTAATAAAAGGGTGCATAATCATTTGATGGAAAACTCTAGAGCTATTATTGAGTTAAGGGATATTGTGGAAAGAACCTCTAATGATGTTAAAATGCCTGTTAAACATTTCCAATTGGTTCAAACTCAAATTGATCAGCTTATTATGATACAAAAAGATTAGCTAGTTAATGCTTCTAAAGAAAAACATGCTTATGAAATTAGAACCAGAAGTGTTGCTGCCACCCAGGATCCTCTATATCCTGGGGGGCATCCCAAAAGAATTGAGCAGGATTCCCAACAAATTAAAAATAGTGGTACTTCTTCTAAGAGAAAGAAAAAGAAACATAAAACAGTTGTAGAATGTTCTGAACCTGCTAAAGATCCTAATAGTATATCTGTCTCTGATGCTGAAACTGAGAGTGGTAATGAGAAAAATGATGCTCCTGGTAAAGAAGAAATTAAAGAAGAACATGAAAGGAACACTAATAATGTTAAGTACACTAAGGAAGATTTTGTTGCTAATAAACATGGTAGTGAAAGAGAGCCCTGGGTTCAAAAACCAATGCCTTTCCCTAATAATAAACACAAGTCAAAGGAAGACGAATACTATAATAAGTTTTGTGAGTGGATGAAACCTTTATTTTTTCAAATTCCTTTAACTGATGCTACTAAATTACCTCCTTATTCAAAGTATATGAAGGATATTGTCTCTAATAAAAGGAAGATCCCTAATAAGGAAATTTCTAGTTTGCTTGCTAATTATTCCTTTAATGGTAAGGTTCCAAAGAAATTTGGAGACCCAGGGATTCCAACTATTCCATGTTCTATAAAAAATAATTATGTTAGAACTGCTTTGTGTGATTTGGGAGCAGGAGTTACTGTGATGCTTATTCTCTCTACAAGAGACTTAAATTGGAGAAATTAATACCAACAGATATATCTTTGCAAATGGCTGATAAATCTACTACTATTCCTGTTGGTATATGTGACGATGTACCTGTTCAAGTGGCTCATAATTGCTTGATATTAACTGACTTTGTTGTGCTTGAAATGCCTGAAGATGACAATATGTCTATTATTCTTGGGAGACCTTTTCTTAATACTATAGGAGCTGTCATTAATTGCAATCAAGGAAAGGTAACTTTTAATGTTAATGACAAGGAGCATACTGTCTATTTCCCCAAGAAGATTGATAGGACTTATGGTTTAAATTCAATTGAAAATATTGAGGGCATACAAGTTGGAGAAATATATTGTCCCATACCACGAGAAAACTATGAAATTATTATGATTGGGACCATTGCTATCAAGGTTGAGATAACATAATCATTTAGTGAGATGCAAAGTTTTGTTTCATATAAAATTGTTTTGGTAACAAGACCTGATCAACCTTGTTAACAAAGGGATTTTAATGAACAAAACAATGTTTTCACCATGATTATCCTTGCTTAATTTTATTATATCCACTGTAATTTTTGCTTTCACTTAGTTTTCTTTTCTATTGCTAGTTGCTTGCATAATAGAGTGTCTTAGAACTTCTGAAGTTTTAGTTTTGTTTTTTTATTGCATCATTCCAATGTTATCCTTCTGTCAGAATACCTGAAAATTGCCAAAAATAAAGTGTCTCGAATAAAAGTATATGAAGGATATTGTCTCTAATAAAAGGAAGATCCCTAATGAGGAAATTTCTAGTTTGCTTGCTAATTATTCCTTTAATGGTAAGGTTCCAAAGAAATTTGGAGACCCAGGGATTCCAACTATTCCATGTTCTATTAAAAATAATTATGTTAGAACTGCTTTGTGTGATTTGGGAGCAGGAGTTACTGTTATGCCTTTTTCTCTCTACAAGAGATTTCAATTGGAGAAATTAATACCAACAGATGTATCTTTGCAAATGGCTGATAAATCTACTACTATTCCTGTTGGTATATGTGACGATGTACCTGTTCAAGTGGCTCATAATTTCTTGATATTAACTGACTTTGTTGTGCTTGAAATGCCTGAAGATGACAATATGTCTATTATTTTTGGGAGACCTTTTCTTAATACTGCAGGAGCTGTCATTAATTGCAATCAAGGAAAGGTAACTTTTAGTGTTAATGACAAGGAGCATACTGTCTATTTCCCCAAGAAGAATGATAGGACTTATGGTTTAAATTCAACTGGAAATATTGAGGGCATACAAGTTGGAGAAATATATTGTCCCATACCACGAGAAAACTATGAAATTATTATGATTGGGACCATTGCTATCAAGGTTGAGGTAACATAATCATTTAGTGAGATGCAAAGTTTTGTTTCATATAAAATTTTTTTGGTAACAAGACCTGATCAACCTTGTTAACAAAGGGATTTTAATGAACAAAACAATGTTTTCACCATGATTATCCTTGCTTAATTTTATTTTATCCATTGTAATTTTTGCTTTCACTTAGTTTACTTTTCTATTGCTAGTTGCTTACATAATAGAGTGTCTTAGAACTTCTGAAGTTTTAGTTTTGTTTTGTTATTGCATCATTCCAATGTTATCCTTCTGTCAGAAAATCATTCATCAATACCTGAAAATTGCTAAAAATAAAGTGTCTAGAAAAATTCCAGAAAATTCATATTAAATTTTTACGTGAATAAAGGGGCAAAGAAGTACCTAGGGTGAACCAGGGGGCCCACCAGGCAGGCACACCACCTAGTGGCACGCCTGGCCATGGTGTCGGCCACCCCTGGCCCTCCACTTATTCTCCTACCCGCCACTCCTTTCTATCTCCCGAGAAAACACCAGTTCATTGCTCAAACCCGTGTTCTTGCTGTTCTTGCTCGTGATTTTCGATCTCCTTGCTCAGCCCATCTTTGCTACTGAGATTTGGAGTATTTGATCTCCGGTATGTGACTCTTCCGCTTGTCCAATTAGATTTTTGATTAGTGGATTATATCTTGAGTATTTTGCTACTATAGGTGACATGTTATGTGAGCTTGCATGCTTGTTCAATGCTTACAGAAATTATTTTGATGCATGTTTAGGCCTCTTACAAGTCCCTATAAGTAGTTCCTTTCATTATGTAATCACTTTGCAATCACGTGTATGATGGTTGTCTAAAATTTCAGAAAAGGGAGAGATGGACAACCACACTTTTGGGGAAGTATTTGAGAGAGACACACCCAGGAGGGCAAGACCTTCAAGATCAACATCACAATTTAGGCCATCATATAATGAATATCTTATTGCACTAGGCTTTGGCAATGAAGGGGATGAGGGAGATGCTCATCCATCCACCTTCCCTTGCTTTGCCTTTTTGCAAGCTGCAGGGATCCTTGATGATTTCCTACTTCTTGTTCAGAGGGTTGGTCTAACCACTTACATGCAGGATGAGAGTGAGCAATATGCCATGCTCAAAAAAACTTTCGTTGAAAGTTTTACTTTCACTAACACCCCTTATCGGTCAACAATTTTGTTCAAAATTTATAATATGCCTATTACCATGCCATTGGAAAGATTTTGCAGCATTATAGGCATAGGCATGACTCAGACGATGAAGAAGATCCAAGGTTTACCCGCTGATTTGCTAGAGCTCTACCGAAGTGTGACAAGTGACGATGACCGCACAGCTCAGCGCGGGAAGATAAGGAACATTCAAGTCCTAGCTCTGAGATATTTTTCTTATTATCTTGCCACTAGCATTCTTGGTAGGGAGAACACTAGTAATATTTCAAATTATCATTTAGCTTTTCTCACTGCTGCTCTTAATAATGAAACAAAGTATAATATCGGTTCTCTCATTGCCCGCCGCTTAGCTGCTAGAGGACCCATTTATGGGGGCATTATTGCCACACAAACGGTTGCTGCCTTGGAACTTTCTGTTGATCCTAATGATAGTATGTTGACACCATAAAGGCTCGACCTTGCCGCTATGAAAACACATCACTTTGTTACTGCTAACTCTAGTATGGAGAGTTTAGTTTACAAGATGTTGTTTACTGATGGAGATGAGAGGGAAATTCCTTTGCCACAGCCTACTTTGTTTAGTATTTAAAGGATGCCATGGTCGCATTCCAAGGAGGAGGTGGACGAGCAGCTCCGCTTGCTTGGTTTCCACGGGCGACACCAGGGAGATGTGCCCTCTTACGACTACTCTATGCACTACGCTGGGGCGTCCTCGAGTTCGTATCAGGATGAAGGCACTTCTTGGCCATATTATGGAGGCGCTCACTCCTGGCCAGCTTGGGATTGATACCCACATAGGCCAAAAGCCTAAGCTTGGGGGAGGTATACCGACATCACACCCATTTAGCTTTCTTTTTAGTTTTTGTTCTTGCTTTATTTCTGCTTTCCAAGACACAAAAAGACCAAAAATATTTTCGTTATTTCTCTTTGTTTGCTTCTTTGTCTTTTAGCCTTGGTTTGCTTCATCCTCTCTATCTTTGTTTTGATTCTCGAAAAACCCAAAAAGATTTCACTTTTCTTGTTCTTCCCTTCGGTCCTTGCCTTTAAAAATCGAAAACCCAAAAATATTTGTTGTTCTTCTCTGGTTTTGTAAAGTTCCTTGTAGGGTTCAGCAATCCTCAGTGATTCCTTGGAGTTTGGTTTGATCTCATTATTCAAGTCATACAAGTGAAAGGCAATGATGATCTATGACAACTCGAGGTGTGGTAAGAGGCTGGTATGAACTCTATTTGTTTTCATTTTTGTACATATACTCATCATTGTTGGCATGCTTAGTCTTTTCATGTAAGGTGTATGTTATTTTACTGGATGCTTAGTAGTTCTTGCTCTCTTATGATCAGTTCCAATCCATTACTAGTTTGTAACATGTCATGTAAATATTTGCTTGCATTGTTCTATTCATAACTTGGTATGACACTGTGGTATCCTCCTCTAAAGGTTTTATTTGAATCGAGTTGGCACATGCTCACGCATGCATATGACTAAATAAAAAGTCAGTTAAGCCTCGATGATTTATTATGCCTCGGAGTTCTTGTGTCACATTTATGCCACTATTTATTTTGTTTTGTCGCAAGCATGATTATGATAGTTACTGCTCTCTCGATTCTCGCCCCTTTCTATTGCTAGCCTTCACTTGTGCTGAGTATAAGCTTTACTCGTGCATCCAACTCCCCAAAACCAAAGTTGTCAACAAGAGTCCACCATATCTACCTATTAGCATCATTGATATTCCTTGCATACTTACTATGCTTTGTTTTCTTCCAATAAAAATGTTTGCTTGTTATGAGAAAATTAGTTAGTAAAGCTCTCACAAACTTGATGGCACACTTTACTTTCTTGCGCTTAATAAACTTGTGCCCATCTATGTTGCGTATATGCTTGCGCTTTATAAGTTGTGGATTAGCAGAACCATGTACCATGGGGAACGCTTTCAACATTGCACATTATTTAGTTGATATCATGATTCTTTTGCTTATGGATCCCGGCGGTGTGAAATAAAAGGGGAGCTTGTAAGCTCATGGAGTTTGTATATGTGTTAGGGAAACGCCTGGGCGGCTAGCCTAAGCCATGCCTAATCATGGTGGAAACTTCCAGCATAACCATAGTGAGCAATCTGTGAAGCATCCTCAATAAAAACCTATGCAAATAGCAAATAAAAAGATCGCTGAGATGCTCATTGTCTGCTTGCCTTGTCATTTTGATATGGGAAAGCTTCCGTATCATCAGGCAAGGGGTATCCCTTTGGCGGTTCTCTATGATACACATGTACTTACAATGACAGGAACTTACTCGTAACTAAAGTTGAGTAGCATGAAGTCTGGTACTCGTAAGCACGGGGCATGATATTTTCAACTTATAACTTGCCAAGCATATCCTCATATTTGTTCACTTTAACCTTAATCACCTAAAGATGCTTATGATAGGGGCAATCAGAGCTCAAAGCTAATGAGTACCATACTTCCAACATTTGGAAGCCTTTCAAACTTTTAAATATTTTTCTTTCACTTTTATGTTGAGTCACCATTTATTCTTTGAGCACCTTCCCGAGAGCATAGCTATCATTCTTAGTGTAATGTGCTTGTCCCAAAACACGGTTAATTATGACATAACTTTCACACTTGAATCTTTGATAATTTTATATCTAGTCTTCACTTAAACTTCCGAGGTGCCTTGGTATTTATGTTTTGCTCCAAAGAAAGGCAAGCGAGACACCACTTTATCATATCTTCTTATGAGCACTACAATCCTGCATATGCTTATGTGTCATGTTGCTTATTATTAACGGTTTGGAATCTCGTCATAGCTTGCATGACTACTGGATAAACTTATTTGCATACTCTTTATTATGAATTGCCTAAGTATCTGATCATATACTGGGAATATATACATCTTATGAAGCAAATGTGTTCATGAAAGTTTCTTTTATCGCACTAAGTTTTCAACTGAATTGCTTGAGGACAAGCAATAAGATAAGCTTGGGGGGAGTTTATACGTCCAAAATGTATCTACTTTCCCGAACACTTTTGCTATTGTTTCTTCTATAATTTGTGTGATTTGGATACAACTAATGCAGACTAACGCTGTTTTCAGCAGAATTGCTTTGGTGCATCGTTTTTGTGCAGGAAATCAACTTTCAGGAAAAATCCCGGAAAATATCGCAAAACTCCTATTTTACCAGAAGACTCACGGAGCCAGAAGACGAGACGAAGAGGAGCCACGAGGGGCCCACACCACCTGGCCGCGCGGGCCAGGCCAGGCCATGCCAGGAGGTGGTGTGGCCTCCTCGGACTCCGCCTCGGCCTCTCCTTTCGCCTATAAAAGCCCTCTGACGTAAAACAGACAGGGGGTTCGACGTTCTTCTAGATAGAGTTCCGTTGTGCCGCCACTACCAGATACCGCGATTCAGAACCAGAAACTCCGTTCTGGCACCCTGCTGGGACAAGGAATTGGAGGAGATCATCGCATCATCATCACCATCTCTTCCCCATCAACCATCCATGATTCCCCCATCCATGAGTGAGTAATCCCCCACTGTAGGCTATGGGGATGGTAGGGATTGGATGAGATCGTTCATGTAATTGCATCAAATTGTTAGGGCATGGTGCCTAGTATCTATTATTAGTGCTTTTTGACTTTGTTGTAACTTGTTATGCTTAATGCTTGTCACTAGGGCCCGAGTGCCATGATTTCAGATCTGAACGTGTTATTGATTCATGATCATAGTATTGTTTATGATCTTACCTGCAAGTTGTATACACATATTATTGTCTAGAACCAAAGGCCCCAAAGTGACAAGAATCTGTATAACCGGAGGGAATGGCTATGATATGAGGATCACGTGTGTTCACGGAGTGTTAATGCTTTGCTCCGATGCTCGATTGGAGCACCTTAATTGCCAGTAGATTCCCTAGAGGCCCCGCTTCAACGGGCTAGCAGGACAAAAGATGTTCTGCAAGTTCTCATTACGAGCACGTATGACTATATATGGAACACATGCCTATTATTATTTAGTACTTGGATGCTTTACCTTATTTATCTGCAAACGCCCTATATCTTGATTGTTATATGAATTGTCTTGTTCATGCAACGCCTGTCCATCCATCCCTATGCCTACTGCGTTTTAATCCTACTGTTTACTGCAATTGTTACTACTGTCTTTACTTTTACTACTGCTTTTATTTTGCTATTGCTACTACAAAACTGTTGCTACTGATAAACTACCACGAGCAAGATTGTTTCTAGGTGCAGCTGAATTGACAACTCAGTTGTTAAGGCTTATAAATATTCTTTGGCTCCCCTTGTGTCGAATCAATAAATTGGGTTTTACTTCCCTCGAAGACTGTTCTAATCCCCTATACTTGTGGGTCATTAGGTCCTCCCCCTCGCACGCCACCGCTCATGTCGCGTACGCCGGACGGAAGGCCGCCACTTCCCCAGCTCCAGCGCCGATGCTCTCTCCTGGCCCAGAGGCTGCCGCGCTCCCCCTGTCGCCCGGCGCGCCGCTGCTCTCCCCTGTCGTGCATGGCGCCGCCGCTCTCTCTTCAGAGGCCGTCGCCGCTCCCCCTAGGTACCGGCGACCGCATGCGCCCTCTCCCCCCTTCTTTGTTTTTCTCTATTTCATAATTAGTTTTAGTTAGTTAGTTAGGGTTTAGTTATTTAGGTTTAATTAGTTAGGTTTTAGGGTTTATTTATTTAGGTTTAATTAGTTACTTATTAGGGTTTAGTTATTAGTTTTAGTTAGTTAGTTAGGGTTTTAGTTAGTTATTCGGGTTTAGTTATTTAGGTTTAATTAGTTAGTTATTAGGGTTTTGTTAGTTAGTTTTAGTTCGTTAGGGTATTAGTTAGTTAGGTTTAATTAGTTAGTTATTAGGGTATAGTGATTGAGAAGATTGATGATTAGGTTTAAACTACACACATAGAGGATACTTTTTGGTCCATCAAAGACTCATTTCTCGATATTTGCAGGTCAGCATCATTGTTATTGTTATTTTCTTAATCACCGGTTGCAACGAATATTTTCTTTTCTGCAATATGCATTTCATATGTAGAAATAGATGAGGCAGTGAAGTTGGATAACCCCGTTGCCAACAACATTTGATCTTGGTTTCGACAGTGAGATTCATGGTAGTTATTAGGGTTAAGTTAGTTAGTCTGATGCTATTAGGTTTAGGGGGAGTACTATCTTCGGGTTGGGCGTGGTAACGCACGCCATATAGGGACGATGGACCGATGCGGCAACATGCGCCATATAGGGACGATGGACGGGCGTGGCAATGCGCGCCAAATAGGGACGATGGACGAGTGCAGCAACACGCGCCATATATTAGGGTTTCTTCGAATTACGGTTTATATCCCTCGGACCACGTTTTAAATTGTCAAGCATGTATTAGGGTTACATTTAAGGTTATCTCATTGTCAAACCACGACACCCTAGCCCGTCAAATCTCGCCTACCAAACCTCCTCGCTTGGCCGCTTCGACTCATCCGCTTTTCCTCTTATGCAGAAACTATGGAACCCAGAGACGAAGAAAAGGAAATGGCGCTTAATGATATGATCAACGAGGAAGGACATATTGATAACGATGTCACCTCGCTATATCTGAACAACTCCGGTGAGGGAGATCTGGGTTTCGACCGAACAGACGGCTCCGGTGAGGGAGAAGTCGACGAGGGAGATACCGGCGAGGTGCATATATATATTAATTAATTAAGCCCCAGTTGTCTATATACATATATTAATGCTCTTTCTTCTTTAAGCCCTCTGGATTGAACAAATCTTCTAAAAAAATAAACGAGGCCCAACCAGAAAGTTGGCAGACCATGAACGGTACATGATCAGAGAAGTCGCTTTAGACGGCGCTCCAAAGGCTCCCATTGATGCTTCAAATAAATTTGTAAGGCAATGCAGAGTTATTGTTAGGGACTACATCTGATCACCGTCAGAGAATGGAATAGGTCAAAGAATCCAGAATCTCTATATGTCAGTGACTTAGCCAAAGATTATCTTTGGAAAAAGCTCATGGTTAATTTCACCCTACCGATGCTAGAGGTGGATCCAGATGAGTTCGATCCAGATGAGGAGATTCCAACTCAGGAGGAAAAAGTCAAGTAGTGGGCTCTTAAGAAGATGGCCCAGCAATTCAACAACTGGAAGAAAAGATTGCACCTTGACTATGTCGTGAAAGAGAAGACTCCAAAATTCACTTGATAGTTTGAGAATATAAAAGAGTACTAGGCTGATTTTATGGCATACAAGACATCGGCGCCAGCTAAGAAAAGGTCTGAAATGAATAAGAAAAATGCTACTAAAAAGCAGTATCACCATACTATGGGGCAAGCTGGCTACAAGGCCTGGAAGACTAAGTGGGAGAAACTCGAGTCTGGCCTGTTTGCGAAAGGGATCACTCTAGAGCCATACAATTGGATCGAACGAGTAAGGAATTGGTTGTACGGGCATGGGGGCACGTTGGAATCAGAAGGAAAGTGCATATATAACATAAGACATAAAGAAACACACATACCCATCGAAGAGTTTAGAAATGCAGTAAAGGCTATTGAAGATGGGGCGTTCATTCCCGATAGAGAGAATGACGAGCTTGCACTCGCCCTTGGGAACAAGGAACACGAGGGATGAACACGAGGCAAAGGAGGCTCCAAACCATGGAAACTTGGGTTTCCCGACATCCAGAAGAAATATGCCTATAGAAGCCGTTAGAGGAGAAAGGAAAGGGAGGAAATTGAAGTAATGCAGCAGGTAGATCGGATGCGCAACATAGAAGAACAATTAAAGTGACAGCTGAATGAACTTGATGTACTTAGCCAGCAAGCTACCGACCCATCTAAGCGGCACGTGATAGACGAAGCTGCCTTTGATTCTATCGGCCCATCCACTAATCGAAAAAGCAGCGTAGCTTCCACGGAGCTCCCCGGTGATGATGCTGATGATGCACCGGTGATGGCTCCTCTTCTATACCCAATGGATGATATCACGAAGATGACACATTGTGAGCTACATGTGAAAGTTGTCAACATAAACATTAAGGTGGCAGTCGGCTATGCCTTACCATTAGTTGGACCAGTACCAACTTACCATTGTTGTCTGGTTCCATAGGGCTACGCTATTGCCGGGGTGGATGAATTTATGGATGGATTTGCGCATCTCAAGCTTGACTACCTTGCAGGTGAATGGGATGTGACTGAACTAGGAGAAGCAAAAAAACATGATGGCGAAAGGAACACATCGTGCTTTAAAATTGGATGCCAAGGACATCCACTCCTTACAGCAAAACTCCATCTTCGTCGCAGCCTCACCCGTCTCCAGCGCATCAGCCATCTTTATTGTCGCCGCGGTAGGCGCCGTCTCCACCACAACATGCCCTTTCTCCAGCACAGCCGTCTCCGCCAAAATAGGCATTTTGTCTAGCACGACTGTCTTCGCCGCTGCGTCAGCCGTCTCAGCCCCTCCTAAATGAACAAAAGGGTCAGGGCCAAAAGAGAAAGAGTAATCGTTCACCGAAATGTCTACTAGATACCCTCCCAAAAGTACCAAAGGTTCCTCCCAAGAGACCTTACGACTATACTGAAGAGGAGAATACGGTGATCACAAAGGCCCATACGCAACAGTGGTTTGATAGCCTCAAGCGGCCAAAAGAGCCAGAGTTCCCCAGCACTAAAGAAGAAAAAGCCAAAGTGCAAAAAATGTTGAACACCCTTCATCAACCCGAGCCAAGGCTGTCATCAAACTATGACCGCTCTATTATCAATTCATATCAGTCAATGGTGTGGTCGAAGAGCAGTAGTGCAAGCAGGAATTCAGTTCCCCAGCTCGGTTTATAGAAAAACCAGGAATGCCCCCGCTCAAAGTGATTTCCGATACCAGGGTGGAGTCGAGCAAAGGTGCGGACAAGCAGTATGATCTAGCAATTGTTGCACTATACGGAGATGCGGCTGCTGCTCATGGTTTGACTATTGCTCAGTACTTAAACCAGTTAGAGTTCCCCATGGCTGAGAAAGCATACAAATACCAGTACGGGAAATCTCTCGTCAGACCTAAGGACGTCAAGTATCTACCAACAAAAATGCAAAGATAGCATAATTGGTACATGAAAGACACAAAGGAAGGGGCAAATTGGATAGTGATCGGAGGTCAAAAAGTGCATTACGAGTATGGAGATGCCCAGATACTATTTGAATTTCCTGAACTACATCAGTTTTTCAATCAAGAAGATCTCGACAAATCAATCATCACTGCCTATTGTCTGTAAGTATTATTTCTGTAATAATTAAGTCTCTAGTTAGCTCACCTTGTTTATATCGCATGTATTATCATACTCACTATATTATGTAGACTAAAGATTCTCGAATGTAGAAGAGGACATATCTATGACATTGGGTTCATTGACCTATATTGGGTTCATGAACTTACTATGAAACTTAATCCCAAGGACACAGAGGATAAAATTGTAATGGCGTTAAGGTGTCAAGAAACGCCAAAAGGGAAATATTATTACCTTACAACTTCGAGTGAGTGTTATTGTCTTGTACACATTCTATTTCGCTTACTCGGTGTTAAGTGTATAATTGATGAGTTATGCATGCGCAAATTCCATTATATTCTACTAATCATTCAACCTGACAATGAGGTAGTACAGGTCATGGACTATAAACGTAAACCCTTTGATAAGTGGGCCCCCATGCAGGATATGTTCCAGCGGTAATTACAGTCATTATGACACTATATCAACAACTTTCGTCCATTTACTAATATCAAGTAATTAATAACTCATTTTATTCATTTTCTTTGTCGGGCAGCGCTTGGAAACGGTTCACCAACAAGGCTAAGGGTGCTTGGAAAGAGAAGCTTACATTTAAACCACTAAATGTAAGTACTACTAGCTAGATTCGTGCATCTCTCCGATTCTAGTTTTGATACCATTATCATGCTTAATTATTATTATTTTCATTGAACTTTGTTCTCATAAAGTGTCTGAGGCAGGCAGACGGAAATAACTTATGTGGATACTATGTTTGCGAGTTCATTCGTCAGACAACCTATGAGAAGGGCAGAAATTTAGAATAACTTCAAGTATGTAAACAATATTCAGAATTTTGTTTTATTACCATAAATTGTGTTTAGTTTCATTCATATATTTTGACTCCTTATTTTAAATTAGATCGAATGGTTGCGAGACCATCTTCTACCAAAGGATCGCATACAAGCAATCCAAGAGGAAATTGCGGGATTCTCAGATTCAGAGGTCCAAGATCCAAAAAGAGAATACTATCGGAAGATGATGATAATGTAATAGGGATCATAATAGACTTTATATTGTATATATGCATGAATGTAATATATTCGATACTTGTTGTGTAATATAATCGGGAGATGTTTTGTAATATAATGGTTCCTTCATTGCTCAATGCAAAACACAAAATAAATGCTGCCCAAAACACAAAAAGGAAATAGATAAAGGGGAAACAAAATAAATGAAAATATAAAAAATGAATTCTCTGTCGCGGCACGAAAAGTGCCCAAAATGCTGTTGCGGCAGAGACCTATAGATCCCGGTTCGTATTATGAACTGGGACAAATGCCCCTCCCCCCTTGCGATAGCCAGCGGCCATGTGGACCGCCCTTTCGTCCCGGTTCACAGCCCAACCGGGACTAAAGGGTTGGGGCTTTAGTCCCGATTTCCCCGTCCCGGTTGGGCTACCGGGACTAAAGCCCCTTACAAACCGGGACAAGATGCCCATTTTCCACTAGTGTGGGTCGTGCAGCCAGCCTTCGCCCTCCGTCGCCTCCTCGAGTGATGTGCCTCATCTCTCCCACAATCGCCTACGCAGATTCCTTCGCCGTCAAGACTTTCCGTCACGCTGAGATCAACCTCCATGGGTCCCATGGAGTACCGGCACCGTCAAGCCTTGCCGCCATGGTGATACCAACTTCCATGGATCCCGGGATGCACTACCGCCGCCTGGGGTTGTCCTGTGCACCACCCCAGCGAGTAGTCGCAGTTTCGTAATTCTTATCCTATCTAGTCCATTTAGATAATAAAAACCTCTCACAAACGGGCAAACAATACACTAGTGGAGAACGGTCCTTTAGTCCCGGCCCGTAAGAGCCTTTTGTCCCGGTTGTGGTACCAAGACTGGAGAGGCGGGACTAAAGGCCCACCCACTAGTCCCGGCCTGCTTACCAGCTGGGACCAATGGGCATCCATGTGGCCGCCCCTGCGCGCGCTAGGTCCCCCCCATTAGTCCCGGTTACTATTACAAACAGGGACTAATGATTCTCTGTTGCGGCAGAGTTTTGGCCCCTTTCTCTGTCGCGATAGAGAATTCATTTTGTTTCTATTTATTTCTTTTTTCATTTCAAAATAGATTTCTACGCTACCACATACCGTACACATTACCGGGACTAGAACATACAAATATATGCATGATAGTTATATGGAGAACCATTAGGATCGATCATACACAAATATATACATGATAGTTACATGGAGAGATCATAGTTACCGGGACTAGAGCCCGTCTATTCAATTACACGGTCGGGGGATCATCGGTAGCGCCTATTCACACTAAATTCTCCGGCATCATCTATCATCTCGTTCATCAAGAATCCTGCCAGTTCTTCAGCAATTCCTAGTACGTGTTGCCCTGATAGAAGCTGATCCCGCATTCTATCGAACTATATAAGAAAAGGAGATCAATATATGAATATCAATCATGATAACAAAAGTGACGGTAATAAAAATAATGTTGTGAATGTATTTCTTACATCGACTTTATAATTTTTGTGCTCAGTGGTCAACGTGCGAATGAACTCGCAAATGTAGAATCCACATATATTCGTCCTGGGTGGGTGCCTAGCGCACTTTACGAGAATATAATTCAATCAAAATAATATTCTAGCATCATAATTATATTGAAACTATAGAAGTAAAGAGATGTGTGTACTACTTACTAAGACCGACTTAAACGTCAGCTTCTCACTAAAGTGACCCGTAACCGCACTCTTGAACTGGTTCGAAACCCTGCCCAGTAAAGAAAATGAATGAGTTATTTATTACGTGATATCTCAGGAAATCAATGAAAGAGACGGATGTAGCGCGAAAATTTCCTCTGGAGTGTGTCCTGCATGTCCCTAAACTGTTCCAGGGGTCTTTTTAATGGATCCATGACTTCAACTCTTCCCTTATCAAGTTGAATGTTTAGCAGAATCCAGTGGAATCTGCACACACGTTTATATATACATCACCAGAGTAAGCAAAAGTGAATGTGTACACCAGAGTAAAACCCTCACTTGAAATTGTAAGGAAACAATATGTGGTCATAGAAATATTTCTCCGTTAGAAACCTTAGAAGGTTTTCCTCCGTCTCCTCGGGTTTATCCGTTAGCGTCTTTATATGTATTTTATCTGGGTCAATGAACCCAACACTAAAGAGTGACCTTCTTTAACATTCCTGGATCTTCGTTCTGCATAATAATAGAGTACAAAAGGATGTAATGATGATAATTACATGCAATGAACTGAATAACTGAAAAATTGAACAACTTATATGTAGACAATGAATTCAACAACTTACAGACAATAGAAACTCTTGATAGATTTGTCTAGGGCGTCGAAAGCATATAACTGGAAGAGTTCTGGAAACTCAACTTGGACCTCTTCTGCTTATTGTCTTTGGCAGGCGGCGAAGACGGCTGACCCTATGGCAAAAATCGAGATGGACTCGAGCTGTGGTGGTCGGAGTCATGGGGTGGGCTTCTTGGAGGTGATGGAGGTGAAGGTGACATGCGACGACTCAGAGGCAGTGTTGGCCTTGGCGCTGAGCCTGGAAGCCTGATGTTGTTCTTGTCCCATAGATTGATACCACCCAATACTTCTCCGAGTGTCCTCTCACCTTCAAGTTCAGGAATGTCAAGCTCCATTGAGTCCCACCCCGTTGTGATTTCATCCACCCCGACTTTAGCATAGCCAGCTGGAATCTCACGGCCATGCTAGCATGCGTCAGGTGGACAACGTAAAGCACATTTGACTGCCACCTTGATGGATAGGTTCTTCACCTTCTGATGGAGCTCACAAGATGTCCATGCTAGGCTGGGGGCGGTGCCGCCTGGGCTCGCGTGGCCGGCAGGGACGGAGAGAGGCAGCACGGTCGAGCGGCATCGCCCGGGCTCGCCAGGGCTAGAGACGGAGCTAAGAGGCGCGACGCATGGCCGGGGGAGGGAGTTACCTCTCGGTGGGGCAAACGTGCGCTGCGTCTGGAGAGGCGGCGGCGCGGCAGGTCGGTTGCACGGATGGCCAGAGAGGTGGCGAGGCGGTCTAAATTTTGGCAGCCTGCCGGCGTCGATGTCGTCGTCCTTGCGCGCGTTTGCAGAGTGTGGAGATGGAGATTTGGGGGAGCGAAGCGGCGGGTATTTAAGGGGATGGACCTTTAGTACCGGCCCGTGGATCTCCCTGGGAGTAAAGGCTTTTTGGCACCGCCCACGGGTTGCGCGCCAATAGCACCCTTTAGTCCCGGGCCATGCCACGACCTGGGACTAAATGCCCTTTTTTAAAATTTTGACTACAAACTCTATTTCCCGCCTTATTGCATACAGTGTTATTAAATAAACTACTATATATCAATATTATTAAATTTGATAAAGTTTACAATATTTTAGGGTTTAGGGTTTAGGGTTTCAGGTTTCGGGTTTAGGGTTTAGGGTTTCGGGTTTAGGGTTTAGAGTTTTGGGTTTAGGGTTTAGGGTTAGGGTTTGGGGTTTTGGGTTTAACTATTATATTTTGGGGGCCTTTAATCCCGGTTGGAGTCAATAACCGGGACTTAAGATATTTCCCGCCCTTCTCAGAGTCGTCAAGCCACGCGTCATGATTTCCCGGTAGTTCCCTCTGCTTCCCGCCATATTTTCCCGCCTTTTCCCTCTATATCTACTCCGGCCACCATGGCCATCCACACATCCACATCTCCCCTCTCACAACAATGGACACCGCATACTGGGCTATTCTGACCCTCGAGGAGACTGAGGCGCTGTGGGCCTCCAGCTACCCATGCCTGCCAGGCTACCGGCTGCCCGCCGACTGGATGATGAGCGCTGGAGTAGTTCCTATCGTTCCTGTTCCTCAAGGTTCTGCCCGCCCGGCGGCCATCACGAACCACTTCTACCTCGAGCTCACGACGGAGCAGCGAATGGATCCCCATTGGGATCCCTACAACTACGACACCTAGAATGCCTTCTTCGTTAACCGGCAGGAAAGGGAGCTCGCCAGGTACGAGGGTGACGGCCCACCCTCGTTGAACCACAATGTGGTTGGTCGCTGCCTATGGTGGGCAAACCGGACTATCGTCGATGTGATGCGCTACATCGCCTAGGGAGATCATCCCTGCCTACGGTGCCCGCACTTTGACCCTCCACAGAGCCACAAGAAGGGTGGGGATGGTGAAGGTCACGGGCTACGCAGCATCGTCATCCAGGAGCCCCCTTCCTCGCGCGTCGTGAATCCGAGGCCGGAGTGGCAGGTACCCCTGTAATATGCCATGGCCGGTCTTAGGATCCAGCCGCATGTGCCTAGCGACGACCATGACGACGACGATGATGACGAAGACGAAGACGACCCTGAAGCTATGTACTATAGGGCTAGATATGAGTATGACTAAAGGGGCATTTAGTCCCGATTTCTTAGTCCTAGTTTTTTAATAATAAGAAATGTCTTGATTGTTAGTCCCGGTTTGTGACTGGACCGGCGGGACTAAAGGGGGGACGTTAGTCCCGATTCCGTAGACCCAGTTAGAAACCGGGACTAATGGATCGTTTTCTACTAGTGTTGGTCTCTCTACAACTTTCCCGAACTATGAAGATGTTGTTCTATTCTTGTGCCGAATAGCTTACTAATTTCACATATTATTAGGGAGTACATCTATGGCCAACTTGTTGGAGATGCCGAAGGACTGGGCTCCAGTGGTATCTCCCTCAAGTTGGACGTAGTGTTGTCCCTGCTCTTGTAGTTCATAACTTTTCTAGCTAGATCAATATGTCGGGGAGCTAACTAATTTCACATATTAGGGAGTGCCTCTATGGCCAGCTTCAGAGAGATGCATGAGGACTGGATCCTTAGGCATCTCACTGAAGCTGGCCGTACTATGTTGTCCCTGCTCTTTCACACCATCTTGTTTCTAGTTGATAACTTCACAGGGAAACAAAGATGAGAAAACTTAAGTGTGGCTCTGGCACCTCATATCGTGTTTTTTCTTATGTGAACTCAAGTGGCATCGCACTAACAGGCATTTCACCGAACACCTCTAGTGCATATGAAGAAAAAAAATTAGCACAAAGTTATACCCACCTTACATAGGAAAAAAAACATGAGAGAGTGGAGGGCTGGCTGCATTATATATAGGACCAGACCATTAGTCCCGATTTGAGACACAAACCGGGACTAATAGTTCTGCAGACCCAGAAGTCCCGGTTTGTATTGCAAACCGGGACTAATAGTCTCTTACGGGATGGGACAAAGAACTTCGGCGTCCTCGTGCCATCTGGTTTGGACCATTAGTCCCGGCCCCATCCACGACCGGAACTAGTGGACCGGAATAAAGGCCCATTTTCTACTAGTGGTAGTTAAAATGTGGTACATTTCAAAACGGAGTTACCATTGTTACACGCAAAAGACAAAATCATGTATATATTCAGGTAGGAGGTATACCACCAGTGCATAAGATAGCTTCCATACATCGTTTTGCTCCCGTAGAAACAAAACAGTGAGCAAATGGTAATGAACACTCTCAGCGTGTTGTGACCGTTTTACAAACAGTTAACATTACGGTACGGTAGCGCGTACGTACACCTTAATTTATTTGACGCATAAAATTTAAGTATTTGACATATAATTTAAGTAGTCTCGATTTCCTTCAGTTTTTGCTCGCATGTAGTACGTACGTGTGTTCAGACGAGGTCCTCACTAGTGGAAAAAAGGCCTCTAGTCCCGGTTCATAAGGGCCATTGCTCTCGGTTTTCGAACCGCGACCAATCACTCGGGACTAATGCTGGTTCCGGTTCGGACACGAACCGGGACCAATAGGTCTTCACGTGGGCGGGTGCGCAACGAGGGGGTGCAGCATTGGTCCCGGTTCGTGGAACAAACCGGGACCAATGGGTCTGTACGTGGGAGCACGCGAGATGAGGGGGGGGGGGTGGATCATTGGTCCCGGTTCGTGGCACGAACCGGGATCGTTGGTCTCTGTGCCGTGGCAGGATTTTCGGGCTATTTTTGTGCCGCGGCAGGGTTTTATTTATTTGGTGTTTTGTATTCAATTTAATGATACTACATATATACAGCAATAATAAAATCATCATATATATATTACACATCATAATAACAAATATATTATACACCGTCTCATCTGTCTTCTTGGTCGAAACATATTAATTACAAACAGTACTCACACGAATTTGATCTAATTTACATCTTCTTTTTTACACTTCACCCTTCCAAGTAAACCGGGTAATAGTATTCTCCTTTCGGATCTATGACTTGTTCTAACAAGAATTCGGCAATTTCCTCTTGAATTTCTTGCACGCATTCTTGTGATAGAAGACCGTCCCGCATCCGTTCGATCTAATTTAAAGAAGGGGATCAATATATATGAATGAAACTAAACACAGTTGGTGGTAATAAAATAAAGTTATGATTATTGTTTATCGTACTTCAATTTTTTTGATGTTCCGGTCTGCGTCCTTCTCTTTGGTCGTCTGGTGAATAAACTCGCAGACATAGTATCCACATAAGTTCAATCAAAATAATAATCAAGCATGATAATGGTGGTATTGAAACTAGAATCAAAGAGATGCGTGGATCTAGCAAGTAGTACTTACAGTCAATGGTTGAAATGTAAGCTCTGGCTTCCAAACACCCCTAGTTTTGGCGGTGAACCGTTTCCAAGCCTTCTGGAGGCATTCCTGCATGTTCGCCCACTTTTCTAATGGTGTGCGTTTCGAGTCCAGGACTTTTACTACTCCGGTGTCAACAACAATGATTAACAGAATATAGTGGAAGCTGGACACACTAAAAAAATATAACACGAGTCAATTATACGCTTAACATCGAGTAAGCAAAAATAGAATGTGTACAAGACAGTAACACTCACCCATGTTGTAAGGAAATAGTATTTCCCTTATGTTGCTGAAATGCGTCAACGCTTGTAGCAAGTTATCCTCTGACTTTTTGGGGTTCGATTTTAGAGTAACTTCATGAACGAAATTGCATTCAACAAACCAAAGGTCATAGATTTGTCCTTTGTTGCATTCGAGAATCTTTATTCTGCATATATAATTAGTATAGTGATGAGTAAAATTATACAAGCAACGAATGAGCTAAGCTAGAAAGACTTAATTACAGAAATTAATAATACTTATAAACAATAGGCACTGACGATAGTTTTGTCGAGGGTGTCTTGTTGGTAAAACTGAAATAATTCTGGAAATTCGATCAGTAGGAAGCCATCTCCATGACCATAATGGTGGTGTTTATATGTAGCATAGATCCAGTTTTTGGATTCAGCATAGGCTTGAATGTACCAGCTATGCAATCTTCGCATTTTTGTTGGTAGATCTTTGACTAACTCGGGTTTGACGAGAGGAGCCCTGTACTGGTACACGTATGCTGTTTCTTGGTAACCCTCGAACTCATCCATACGGCTCATATACTCAGTAATAGACAGTCCATATAATTGGGCCTTTTTTCCATACAGTCGAACAAACTCCGGATCAATGTTCGGATCATGCCGCTCCTGGGCTCTCCGCTCATTGGTATCGTACACTTTGAGCGGTTCGATCGATTGATTTTTCTGTTGTCCGATCTGGGCAACTTCTTTCCTGACTCTCCGCTCTTTTGCCTGAGCCGACTTAGTAATAGAGCGATTATAGTCTGATATGAGCGATATGGGTTGGTGAAGCTGAATCTTAAGCGCGGCTGCCTTCGCTTTATCTTCTGCGGTGACCGGGAAGAATGGCTCTATCGGTTTTTTCTTGTTAGCCATGACAATCTTCCACATTTCATAATGGGCATCTGCAGCCGCAGCAGTTTCCTCATCTGTCTTCTCGCAAGGTAGCTTTTTCATATTCTTATGAGGTTCTTTTGGGAGGGGCGATAGCTTACGTTTTGGTGATCGGAATGTGCTCTTGCTGCTGGTGGTGGTGCCGCCCCTCTTAGTATACTTCCGCTTTTGTCTCTGAGGATCAGGGGATGGAGACGGCTAAGGCGGCGGCAGAGACGGCTGAGGCGGCGATGGAGACGGTTGCCCTGAGTGGTGAGGCGGTGAAGGCGACGGTTGCACTTGAGAATGGTGAGGTAGCGGCGAAGGTGGATTGCTGCTCTGAGGAGTGGTTGGCCTTGGCGGCACATAATTTGGAAGCACGAT
Organism: Avena sativa; assembly: GCA_916181665.1. Classification (NCBI taxonomy): domain Eukaryota; kingdom Viridiplantae; phylum Streptophyta; class Magnoliopsida; order Poales; family Poaceae; genus Avena; species Avena sativa. The sequence continues at coordinate 581,810,069 of OV702287.1, forward strand.
GCGCTCCTTTGGCCATAGAATAGTCCCCCTTTGGCTTCTCCTAGTTGAGTCAGCTCCATATCTTCCCCCGCAGGATGGTCTGGCTTCAGCTCCTCAAAATCTTCCTTCACATCATCCACCGTGACGACAGTGTACCCTATTAGAACCGGTCTGCAATGCCAAGTTGGGTTAGGCGCAATTGGTACGATCATGCCGACCGCCTCCGTCACCCTTAAGTTCATAACCTGCACCTTTAGCTCACAAGTTGTGCTCTCCGTGATATCATCCACTGAGTAGCATTTAGGAGGAGCCGTCGTCGGTGCATCATCAACATCATAGAGCTGCGTGGAAGCGACGCTGCTTTTCTTATTCGATAGGGCGCCGGTACCATCGAATGCAGCTTCTACCATCTATCACTGAGATTGGCCGCTAGTACCTTGATGGCTAAGTCTGTCGAGTTGATCCTGGTGGCGCTTTAATGCTTCTTCTACATTACGCAGCCGCTTTCTCAGCTTCCTCCCTTTCCTTTCTCCTCTGATGGCTTTTAACGGGATATCTCTTCATTCCCGCGGGGAAGGCAACCTTCCACGACTTGGAGCCTGGTGTGCCTCGTGCTCGTCTTTCGTGTTCAGGATTTTTAATGGCGCGTGTGAGCTTGTTGTTCTCTCTATCGGGAACTAACTGTCCGGCTGCAACATCATCTACTGCATTTCTAATATCGTCGATGGGCAGTAGGTGATCATCTTTGTGTTTCTGATTATATATTGCCCTCCCTTTTTTGGCCAACGTGCCCCCATGGCCGTAAAACCAGTTTCTCGCTCATGGTGTCCATGTTGCGGGCTCTGGTCTGATCCCGGCAGCAAGGTAATTGACCTCAAGTGCATCCCACTTAGGCATGCAACCGGCGTAGCCAGCAGGCCCCATATTATGATGGTACATTTTCTTAGGAACGTTCTCCATATTTATTCTAGACCTTTCTTTAGCTTTCTCCGATGTCTTGTACTTCACAAAATCCTCCCACTGGTGTCTTAACTTAGCATAGCCGCCTTGATTGAAATCCAGAGTCTTCTCTACCTTGACAAAGTTATTGTACAGTTTCTTCTTCCAGTTCTTGAATGCATCGGCCATCTTGATGACAGCAAACTTTTTGACTCTTTGCACAAGCTCCATTCTTGCTCTCTCCTCCTCATCTGGATTCACATCTGGCATCGGCAGGAGGAAATTAATCATGCGCTTGTCAAAAGGCTTATCTTTGGTGGTGTCGTCAACATACGGGAATCCACCACCGCTTGGCCGATTCCATTCTTGAACGGTGATCGGGATGTAGTCCCTCACAAGAACTCTGCATTGCTTGACAAATTTTCTTGCCACATCGACGAGAGCTTGCGGTTCGCCATCTACACCGACCACTTCGATCCTATACCTCAAAGTGTCATCCAACTTTTTTGTTGGGCCTCGTTTCGTTCTTATGGAAGAAGTTCTCGATCAGGAGGGCTAAAAGAAGAAAGAGTGTTAATATATGCATGTATATATATAGACAGCAACATTTTAATTACAAAAATACATATATACACCTCGCTAGTGTTTGCGAGATTTAAGGTTCCGCCGGAGCCGTTGCCTTCTCCCTCATCGGCTTCTCCCCTGTCCCAAGCTTCGGCTTCTACCTCACTGGAGCCATCTCCTTGGTTGAGAGACTCATCTCCCTGACCGGAATCGTTCAGAAACTCATTGGTGACATCGATATTGATATCTTCATTTTCATAGATCATTCTGTGGAGGATGTTTTCCTGATGTTCTGGAATCATAGTATCTTGCTGTGTTGGATCCATAGTATTTGCAAATTAACACTTGCAAGTTACTATAATGCAAATAATGCAAAACACTATGCACTTATTTTCTAAATCGGTTCGGAATGCCCTAGGTGGACAAACCATCGAACCCATGGTACTTAGGGGGTGTCGGTGTTCCTCCATGTAAAGTAAGATTTAAAGTTGTATGAATATGAATGCTTACATTTTTAAATGGTAGAGCTCATTTTTCTGAACATTTTGATATATTATACACATTTTTCTGATTTAAAATGATTAGTTATGATTTTTCCCAATTTTAATCCATTTTAAATCATTTTTAAATAAATAAACATTTTTGGAATTATTAAAATTATTTTCCATCTGGCCCCACATGTCAGACTTTTATTAATTTCAGAAAAAATTTCCAAAAAAAATAAAAACCTGACTTGCTCGACCCACCTGCCAGCATTTTCAATTAGTAAAACAATTACAGAAAAGATTAACTAAAAAAAGTGAAATGACATCAGCCTGACGTCATGATGACGTCATCGACGCCATTGCTCGGGTCGAGCACGGATCCATCGATCACGTGCGCGACACGACACACGGGTGGGCGCGTTGGACGCGTCTCGTCGCGGGGAACCAGAAAGCAGCGGCGCTGCTTGCAAGAGCTCGTCGGAGCAACGACACCGACGAGGTTTGCTGGTGGCGCTCGGTGGTCATCATCGGCAGCTTGAACCAGAGCACGAGGGAGAGGACGGAGAGGTGCATGGGCACCGGAATCTCACCGGGGTTGCGATGGAGGGGTCAGGGAAGCAAGGGGAGGTCGGACGAAGGTGAATCGACGGCGGTCGGAGCTCGGGAAGGTGACGACTTCGGGCTCGATTGCGGCCACAGAAGAGCGACTCGATTTCGGCCGTCTATGGTGGTGGCATGGCGGCAGCGAGCGTCGACGGCGTGAAGCGGCACTCTAGATTTGGGCATCCTGATGGCGTGATTTTGCTCCGCCACAAATTTTCCTTAGCCGCGCGTCGATGTGCTCTGTGATTTGGGGGAGTTGGGGAGGAGGAAGGGTCGGCGCTGTAACTATACAGGCCTTTGGTCCCGGTTCATCCCACCAACCGGGAACAAAGGGTCAACGGTCCAAAGGTCTGGGCAGGAGCGTTGCTGTGCTGCCACGTGCACGGGCTTTTGTCCCAGTTCATAGCACCAGCCGAGATCGTTGACCCGTTTTTCAGATTTTGCCAAACCTTTTGGTCTTCCCGCCATTTTTAAATTTGTTTTCTTCTTTAATTAATAAGATGTTTCAATTTAAGATGATTATTTATTTGGAATTTCAGAAAACTTTCAACAGGAAATGTGCTTCAATTTAAATAACTAATCAAAAACCATTTTCTGTTATCAAATATTTTTATTTGAAATATATAATTTTACTATTTTCAACTAAAATTACATTACTAAATATTTATTGCATAATTTGGAATTTGAAAAAACTTTCAACAGGAAAAGTGCTTCAATTTAAATAACTAATCAAAAACCATTTTCTGTTTTCAAATATTTTTATTTGAATTATACAATTTTACTATTTTCAATTAAAATTGCACTACCAAATATTTATTGCATAATTTGGAATTTGAAAAAACTTTCAACAGGAAAAGTGCTTCAATTTGAATAACTAACCAAAAACCATTTTCTGTTTTCAAATATTTTTATTTGAACTATACAATTTCACTATACAGTTTTGAATGTAGTTTGAAATGGGCATAAGAAATTCAAAAATGATCCAAACAATGTGAAACCTTCGCGTGCTTTCATATTATGTGTCATAGTTGCAAGGAAAAATATTGAACTTGAAAAATTACAAACATCATAAAAAATTCTTCACAAAATAACCTATCATGTTCGAGGTTTCATGGAATTTAGGTCAAACCACCAATGTTATGGCTATAATCAGGGCATAGTTTGTGATAATGTGCCCATATTGTGCACACATGTGCATCTTGGGATGGCTTACGATGTTGTAGGAGGAAGTTTTCCTTTTCGACGCATGAAAAAGCCAATTTCCATTTTTGAGGTGCCGAAATCGGGGTGTTGTGTGAAGCAACCACCAAATTAAAGTTTGGCATTGGTACCAACCCATTTTTAAAAAATACTAGACCACCTTATATGGACAATTTCCCAACCGGTGTATGTGGGACCTTTCCGTCTATCCCTCATGAAAAAGACAAATTCCTGCCAAATCGGTAGGAGGTTGCCCAGATTTGAACTACAAGTACATGATATAATCCTTGTGAATTTTTTTAAAAATCATTTATAGGTTCACAACATGTTGTTTCATCATAGATCCACTTCAAGTTCTGCGAGGCTCAGCCCCGGGTAAGGAATCTTCATGCCTGCCGTTTTGAATATAGTTTGAAACGCGCATAAGAAATTCAAAAATGATGCAAACAATGTGAAACCTTCACGTGGTGTCATATTATGTGTCATAGTTGCAAGGAAAAATATTGAACTTGAAAAATTGCAAACATCATAAAAACTCTTTCACAAAATGACCTATCATGTTCGAGGTTTCATGGCATTTAGTTCAAACCACCAATGTTATGACTAGAATCAGGTCATAGTTTGTGATAATGTGCCCATATTGTGCACACATGTGCATATTGGGATGGGTTACGATATTGCAGGAGGAAGTTTTCGTTTTCGACGCACGAAAAATCCAATTTCCATTTTTGAGGTGCCGAAATCGGAGTGTTCTGTGAAGCAACCACCAAATTAAAGTTTGGCATTGGTACCAACCCATTTTTCAAAAATACTAGACCACCTTATATGGATAGTTTCTCAACCGGTGTATCTGGAACCTTTCCGTCTATCCCTCATGAAAAAGACAAATTCCCGCCAAATCGGTAGGAGGTTGCCCAGATTTGAACTACAAGTACATGATATAATGCTTGTGAATTTTTTAAAAAATCATTTATAGGTTCACAACATGCTATTTCATCAGAGATCCACTTCAAGTTCAGCGAGGCTCAGCCCCGGGCTAGGAATCTTCATGCCCGCCGTTTTTAATATAGTTTGAAACGGGCATAAGAAATTCAAAAATGACCCAAACAATGTGAAACCTTTGCATGGTGCCATATTATGTGTCATAGTTGCAAGGAAAAATATTGAACTTGAAAAATTCCAAACATCATAAAAAATCCTTCACAAAATGATATATCATGTTCGAGGTTTCCTGGCAATTAGGTCAAACCACCAATGTTATGGCTAGAATCAGGGCATAGTTTGTGATAATGTGCCCATATTGTGCACACATGTGCATCTTGGGATGGCTTACGATGTTGCAGGAGGAAGTTTTCCTTTTCGACGCACGACAAAGCCAATTTCCATGTTTGAGGTGCTGAAATCGGGGTGTTCTGTGAAGCAACCACCAAATTAAAGTTTGGCATTGGTACCAACCCATTTTTCAAAAATACTAGACGACCTGATAGGGACAATTTCCCAACCGGTGTATTTGGACCCTTTCCGTCCATCCCTCATGAAAAAGACAAATTCCTGCCGAATCGGTAGGAGGTTGCCCAGATTTGAACTACAAGTACATGATATAATGCTTGTGAATTTTTAAAAAAATCATTTATAGGTTTACAACATGCTATTTCATCAGAGATCCAATTCAAGTTCAGCGAGGCTCAGCCCCGGGCTAGGAATCTTCATGCCCGCCGTTTTGAATATAGTTTGAAACGGGCATAAGAAATTCAAAAATGATCCAAACAATGTGAAACCTTCGCGTGGTGTCATATTATTTTTCATAGTTTCAAGGTAAAATATTGAACTTGAAAAATTGCAACATCATAAAAAATCCTTCACAAAATGACCTATCATGTTCGAGGTTTCATGGCATATAGGTCAAACCACCAATGTTATGGCTAGAATCACGGCATAGTTTGTGATAATGTGCCCATATTGTGCACACATGTGCATCTGAGGATGGCTTACAATGTTGCAGGAGGAAGTTTTCATTTTCGCCGCACGAAAAAGCCAATTTCCATTTTTGAGGTGCCGAAATCGGGGTGTTCTGTGAAGCATCCACCAAATTAAAGTTTGGCACTGGTACCAACCAATTTTTCAAAAATACTAGACCACCTTATATGAAAATTTTCCAACCGGTGTATCTGGAACCTTTCCATCCATCCCTCATGAAAAAGACAAATTCCCGCCGAATCGGCAGGAGGTTGCCCAGATTTGAACTACAAGTACATGATATAATGCTTGTGCATTTTTTCAAAAATCATTTATAGGTTCACAACATGCTATTTCATCAGAGATCCACTTCAAGTTTAGCGAGGCTTAGCCCCGGGCTAAGATGCTTCATGCCCGCCGTTAGTCAATTAATTAGTACTAATCTAAAAAACAAAATTAAAGCCAACAACCGGGACTAAAGATATGATGAACCTTTAGTCCCGGTTGGAGGCACCAACCGGGACTAAATGTCGATGTGGTGACAACATGTCGACACGATGTCCTCAGTGGGTGGCAGCACTATGCCAAGGGTGAGTGTGTCGACATTATGTCATCAGTGTCCGACACTATGTTGTGCTGCTTAATCTATAAATAAGTATGCATTCTTGTGAAGAACTATAAGATGGTGTGCGAGACCAGGGACACCACTATGGTGGAGCTTCTCGAAGATGTCTTAGGATCCCGTCCTCAGACATCTTCGAGGAGCTCGCCGTAGAGGCACTCTCTAATATGTGAAATTAGTTAGCTCCACCAGCATACTAATCTATCTAGAGAAGATATAAATTGAAAGATGGTGTGCGAGAGCAGGGACACCACTATGACAGAGCTTCTCGAAGATGTCTTAGGATCCCGTCCTCAGACATCTTCGAGGAGCTCGCCATAGAGGAACTCCCTAATTTAATTTGGTAGCTCCTCGACGTGTTCATGTTTCTGGTTTGCTTAAACGGTCGGTGATTAAAATGCTAGGGCGCCACTATATATATGTATGCCTTCATAGTTTTGGTTCTTATTTTTGTTGCAATGGATTTTGTGATGGCAGATAGAAGAAGAAGAAGAATATTTTGTTGCTCGACAGGGATATGTACATGATATAATGCTTGTGAATTTTTTTAAAAATCATTTATAGGTTCACAACATGCTATTTCATCAGAGATCCACTTCAAGTTCAGCGAGGCTCAGCCCCGGGCTAAGAAGCTTCATGCTTTCCGTTAGTCAATTAATTAGTACTAATCTAAAAAATAATAATTAAAGCCAACAACCAGGACTAAAGATATGATGAACCTTTAGTCCCAGTTGGAGGAACCAACCGGGACTAAATGTGGATGTGGCCACAACATGTCGACACTATGTCCTCAGTGGGAAGCACTAAGCCAGTAAATGACGACACTATTTTGGGTGAGTGGCAGCACTATGCCAGGGGTGAGTGTGTCGACATTATGTCATCAATGTCCGACACTATGTTGTGCTGCTTGTGTGGCAACACTATTTTGGGTGGCAGCACTATTTTGGATGGGTGGCAGCACTAAGCCAATTTCCATTTTTGAGGTGCCGAAATCGGGGTGTTCTATGAAGCAAGCACCAAATTAAAGTTTGGCATTGGTACCACCAAATCGGGGTGTTCTGTGAAGCCAATTATCATATAAATTTCTCATACATCACATAAAGTTTCCATACATTACATAGATTTACATAGGGTTTAGGGTATGAATCCTTCGTCGCGTATGTCGATCCCTTGCCTATGATCGCTTCTTAGCCCGTAACCATGGAGCATCTTCTTTACTTAACGGGATGCTTGGGTCAGTTTTCACGGTGAAGGGCGGAGTTTCATCAAACTTATCATAATCTGCTGACATGTCTGTCTTGTCCTCGACTCCCGTGATGTTTCTTTTCCCTGAAAGAACTATGTGACGCCTGGGCTCATCGTCTGATGTATTCATTTCCTTATTTTTTCTTTTTTTGGTCTAGAGGACATGTCCTTTACATAAAAAACCTGAGTCACATCATTGGCTAGGACGAATGGTTCGTCTCTGTAACCAATATTCTTGAGATCCACTGTTGTTATTCCGTACAGCTGGTCTACCTTTACCCCTTCTCCATTCATGTTGACCTAACTGCACCGAAACAAAGGGACCTTAAAAGTAGGTCCATAGTCAAGTTCCCATATCTCCTCTATGCTCTATGTAACCATAGTATCTGTCCTTTTTCCCATTCTCGCATGTTGCATCAAAGTGGACACCACTATTTTGGTTGGTGCTCTTTTTATCTTGGACAATCGTGTAAAATGTATTCCCATTTATCTCGTACCCTTGGAAAGTCAATACAGTCGCAGATGGTGTCGCGGACAACAAGTAGAGCTGATCTCCAATAGTGGTGTCATTCATGAGATGTAATTGCAACCAAGTGCCGAAAGTCTTCAAGTGATTTTCTTTAATCCAGTATTCATCCTTCCCCGGGAACTTGGAGCATACAACATTCATGTGTTCCTCGATATACGGAGCCACGAAGGTAGAACTTTGTAGTGTTCTTGATTCAAAGAATGCCCCTCCCTAAATATCATTGCTTTCTTTCCTAGCGTGCCTTTTCCACTCAGTCTCCCCTCATACCGTGATTCAGGAACACCAGTCGGCTTAAGGTCAGGACGAAAGTCTACATAGAACCCACTGACCTCCTCTGTTCCATAGCCCTTGGAGATGCTTCCTTCTGGTCTAGCATGGTTACGAACATATTTCTTTAAGACTCCCATGAACCTCTCGAAGGGGAACATATTATGTAGAAATACAGGACTGAGAATGTAAATCTCTTCGACTAGGTGAACTAAGAGATGCGTCATAATATTGAAGAAGGATGGGGGGAACACCAACTCAAAACTCACAAGACATTGGACCACATCCTTCTGTAGCCTTTCTAGACTTCCTCGATCGATTACCTTCTGAGATATTGCATTGAGGAATGCACATAGCTTCACAATGGCTAATCGAACATTTTTCGGTAGAAGCCCCCTCAATGCAACCGGAAGTAACTGTGTCATAATCACGTCTTGATACTATCATATTTACAATGGCTAATCAAACATTTTTTTCTCTGCCATATTTATTATTCCCTTTATATTTGACGAGAAGCCAGCCGGGACCTTGATACTATAAAGGACTCCAAAGAAGATTTCCTTCTCTTCTTTGGTAAGAGCGTAGCTGCTTAAGTATTCACGTCCTTTATCCGTATGCTTGTTGTATGGGTCTTTGATAGATTGCTGGTCCTCCCATGCTTCTAGTGTATCTTTTGTCTTCCCATGCACGCCGAGGAAGCCTAGTAGGTTCACGCAAAGATTCTTCGTCACGTGCATCACGTTGATTGAAGAATGGACCTCTAGGTCTTTCCAATACTCAAGCTCCCAAAATATATATTTCGTTTTCCATATGGCCGTGTGTCCGGTAATGGGGTCTTTCGGAATAGATTGACCGCCAGGACCCTTTCCAAAGATTACTTCTAGGTCCTTCACCATACCAAATACATTAGCACCTTTAGGGAGCTTAGGCTTCTTCTGGTAATCTGCCTCACCGTTGAAATGCTTGCCTTTCTTTCTTACTTGATGATTGGTCGGAAGAAATTTACGACACCCCAGGTACACAACCTTCTTACATTTATCCAAAATGTACCTTTAGTGTTATCTAAACAGTGCGTGCATGCATTGTATCCCTTGTTTGACTGACCTCAAATGTTACTAAGAGCAGGCCAATCATTGATGGTTACGAACAACAACGCTCGTAGGTCAAATTGCTCCTGTTTGTGCTCATCCCACACCTTTACACCTGGTTCTGCCCATAACTGCAAAAGTTCATTGACTAATGGCCTTAGGTACACATCAATGTTGTTGCCGGGTTGCTTCGGTCCTTGAATGAGGACTGACATCATAATGAACTTCCGCTTCATGCACAACCAAGGAGGAAGGTTGTAGATACATAGAGTCAGTGGCCAGGTGCTGTGACTGCAGCTCTGCTCTCCAAAAGGATTCATGCCGCTTGTACTTAGAGCAAACCATAAGTTCCTCGTGTCACCTGCCAAGTTCGAGTACTTTCGCTCGATGTTTCTCCACTGCGAACCATCAGCGGGGTGTCTCAGTTTCTCGTCTTTCTTACTCTCTTCTTTGTGCCATCGCAACAACCTGGCATGCTCTTTGTTTATGAACAGACTTTTCAACCGTGGTATTATAGGAGCATACCACATAACCTTAGCAGGAACCCTCTTCCTGGGGGGTTCGTCATCACCCTCAACATCACCAGGGTCATCTTGTCTGATCTTGTATCGACATGCAGTGCATACCAGGCATTTATCCATATTCTCATAGTTCTCACCGCGGTATAGGATGCAGTCATTAATGCCTGCATATATCTTCTCCACATCTAATCCTAGAGGGCAGATAGTCTTCTTTGCTTCGTACGGTGTCTCGGGCAGCTCGTTATCCTTTGAAAGCTTTGGCTTCATTATTTTCAGTAACTTCTCAAATCCCTTGTCAGATAAGCCAGTCTCTGCCTTCCATTTCAGCAGTTCAAGTGTGGTACCGAGCTTTGTGCTGCCATCTTTGTAATTTGGGTACAACAACTTTTTGTGATCCTTTTGCATGGCCTCCAACTTAAGCTTCTCCCTTTCTGTATCGCATTGTTGCTTCGCATTAGAAATGACGCGATCAAGACCATCAGCGGGCTCAGCCGATGTCCGTTGTTCTTCTTCATTGCCGTCTCCCTCTTCTTCATTGTCTTCCATTGCAGTATCACCGTATTCTTCAAGGGACATAGAATAGCTGTCATCATCCTCCTCTTCTTCATTTTCTTTCAGCCTAACCCCTCTTTCTTCGTGCATGTCCTAACAATAATATCCGGCCATGAAACCTCTCCGAAGAAGATGGCTTTGAAGGATTCTCGGGGCAGAGTGCTCCGCCATGCTCCGACAGTCGACGCAGTGACAAGGCATAAAATTATCTATTTTGTTTGCCTTAGCCAAATCGATAAATTTATGCATGCCTGCAATAAAATCGGAATCGCGTCGGTCGCCGTACATCCATCGCATCCACGCATCGATCTGCGTCGTACTAATTAACCATGACAATGACATCATGAATAATGAAATGACCACCCTACATGGACACATGCAATATTTTTGTATCAATTACAGATAAAAAAGTCAAGGTTGCTAACCTCGGCAGAGGATACCATGTTGTGTGAACTTAAGCGTGACTCGGACATTTCGTCGAACACCTTGTGTGCAGTGTGAAGAAAAAAAACCTAGCATCCACCTCCCACACAAAATTCCAGCAAAAACAAGTGGATGAGTTTGGCTTATTTATAGCCAGGGAAGGTTTTCTGGTCCCGGTTAATGCCACAAACCTAGACCAAAGCCCCTCCCGCGCGACACGTGGCGGCCCAGCAACGCGCCCCCACCCAGGTCATTGGTCCCGGTTGATGGCACGACCCGGGACCAATGACCTGGGTGGGGGGCGTTGCTGGACCGCCACGTGTCGCGCGGGAGGGGTTTTGGCGTGGTTGTTTCACAAACTGACCACGAAGCCGCCCAAGTTAAATAGTTTCGTTACCTGATCAATCCATAAAAAATGGACAACATTAAAAACGTGCACGTCTTGAGGTTAGGTTCTCTGTCGTGCTATTTGTGACGCAAGACGGAAAATAGTATGACTAGGAGTCTCGTCATCTCCATTGACTCTGCTTTTCAGGGCGGCCGGTAGCGTTTTTTTACCGTAATGAAGAATGCTGAGATCCTGCCTCTCCGTTGAAAAGATGCATACGGCCGCCGCCCGAAGGGCCCAAATTAAAGCAGATAATAAAGCACCTCTATCATGGCAATACTGTTGTGCATCTCGACGGCCCAGATCTCGGGCATCGGGTACGGCACAAGGTGCTCCTTGCTGACCTCCTCCAAGAAGTTGTCATCGGCGAGACTGCTGCAGTTCGCGTTGGCCTCCATGAACTAGACGCCCTCGGCGTTGCACAGCACGGCCGGCCTCCCCGCGAACGGGTAGTGGTGCACCACCTCGTCCGCGAGTGCGCCGCGCACGACCGCCCCTAGGGACTTGGTTTCCTTCTCTTCCGACGCCTCGGGCGGCGACTGCATGGGCACATGCATGGATTCGACGAGGCCGAGGTCGACCCAGGCGAGGGGCAGTGTCTCGGCGGAGGGCTGGACGGGGCCCTCGGACACCTTGGTCACGGCGAACGCGCCCATTGCTTTGTTGTAAGCTGATCACCCCGTTGGCTAGCTACTTCACGCTGCGAGCGACAAACGTTTGCGTGGAGTGAGTGGCACTGTGCGCGCCAAGGGTATTTGTAGGACAAGGAAAAGGTGGAAGAGCGGTGAGTGTGTTACCAAAGTGAACGCACAACAATGACGTTTTTCATATCTCAACAACTTTTTTCTCCAAGAAAGAGGTTTGGATTATTGGAGATGTTTCGGTGTCCACCAAAGTGAACGCACAGCAATGACGTTTAGCTTTACAATGACGACCTCTCTCATATTTTTCAAAACTTCACAATAACCGTCGTTTTCATTTTTTAATTTGTTTCTGGTGTAGCTCGGGCGACATTTGTTAATATCTGAAACAACACAGTCGTCTAAAGCTATCGGCTTGCAACAGCGAACAGTCTAAAGCTACAAGAGTCCAGGAGTGATCAGCAGTCTATGTGGAACTGGCAAGCTGCAACAGCAAACAGTCTACTTTTGCTGGCTTAAAAAATAAGCTGCGCTCTCCCAGCTTCTCTGACAAGTCGCCCAGCTTATTAATTGAGGCTTCTAAACTAATCATGGGGCAACTAATTTAGAATCCCCAACTAATAAGCTAGGCGCCTTAGGAAAGAAGCTAGGGAGGGGGCAGCTTATTTTTTAAGCTAGTAAAAGAACTGAGCCTAAAGCTACCGTCTCACAATTGAAAAGTAGTTAAGATGGTTGATACAGTCAGTAGCGCAGGACGGACAAAATTTGAGGTAGGTCAAACTCAGAAACCCCTTTCAACTATAGTGCTATCGCTACCATTAAAAGCAATGCCAACTCACCAAGAAGATAAACTATATAAAGCATGACGTATCATTTAAATATTAAGATAATCTCCATGATAAATCTTATATATCAAGGTTATCTTATATAAGTTCATGTTCATAATAAGATAAATCTCTACAAGCAAAGAAATCTTATTCGCACTTAACCTATCAAATGAGTTACTTGATTAAAGGTAAAGAAATTCTGAAACAACTCTAATGACAACTCATCAAAGCAATGGTAAAAGTCAGTTGTAATAGATTCTATAGAAAAATAGAAGGTTCCCGCATACTCTAAAATAGTCAATAGTGACCTAGTGTCTTCTAACTCTTAATGACTTTTCACTCATTTTGTTACCATTTTGTCCATACTTAGGACTATGATATCATTTGCGTGAATTCACATCTTTTACGAGGACTCTAAACCATAATTCCTCCAATTGAGCAAGCAATTAGAATTTTAAATAAATATTATATACCAGCCAAAGTAGAAACATAAAACATAAATTGTCACATAATTAGAGTCAGTTTTAGCCACACGCCATAGGGTGGACAAAATACTCTCAAGTCCTTCTTAGATACCCCATCTAGCGCATTGTTTATGAAAGTGTATGAGTTTGGTGGAATATGATGGATGTATTATTGAGCCTTATGGGCGAGTATACATAGGCATACATGGAATCATCTTGGAGTACAAGTCAAGTTAGGACTTTATGGAAACAGATGCTAAATTTATCTAAACTACCATAACAACTGTATATGTGAACAACAGGAATGTCGTGGACGATCAAACTGGAGATAAACCGAAAGAAAATCTAGTAGGCTAACATCCCCCCACACTAGCAGCAGGAGTGTCGTAGATGGCTTGTCGCGGCATGAATGCTCGGACTGTAGAGGAAGCTGATGAGGTGCTCAGGCGAGGTGGTAGAACTTATGCCAATGTCGGGGTAGCCGAGAGCGTTGGGCGAACAACCTTGGTCGAGGTAGCCGTGCGAGGGGCCACCGTGCTCGATATCTGAAGGGGTTTACTGCCTGAAAACAATAATTTTCCTACGCGAACAACCCTAATGCCAGGATCTATCTATTAGTAATGCAGTAATAAGAGGGGCTTTTCGAACTTACCGTTGAAGACCAAAAAGCTCTGTCAATGTTCAGGAGAACGTGGTTGATGTAGCCATACCAACGCCGACCTCAAGGTCGTGGATGGCTCCACCAGCTTTAGCTCCAATGACTCCAACGGCTCGAACGACTTGAGCACCATGAAGGGTTTCGCAGCATAGTAAATCAAAAATTTCTACGGAAGCGAACAGAGGGAAAGCCAAGATCTAATCTAGGAGATGCAAACAACGAGAGAGATTGGATTAGATCTTCATACCCAATAAGATTCGCACAGTGGAACGTTCGTCGGAACATGGGTGATGTAGTCGTACTCGCTTCTCCTCCTCGCGATCCGATCCGATCTAGCACCACAAGTGGCGGTGCCTCCGTGAGATGCACACGTGCAGCACCTCGACGTCTCCTCCTTCCTTGGACCAGCAAGTATGGTGGAGAGATGGATTGGATCTACAACACGACGGCGTGGTGTATTTGGTGGAGAATTTCTGCAGCAGGGCTTCGCCTGCAAACAGTCGGGAGGGAGAGAGGAAGGCAGCAGGGCTACTAGGGCTTGGAGGGAGATGTGTGTAAGGGGGAGGGGGCGCACCAGCCCTCTATATATAGAGGGGGAGGGGGCGGCCAGCCCTAGCCCCTCCTCCAAGCCTATCTCTAGTTTAAACGATTTAAACTCTCCCCTTATCTAGAAATTCTATCCCGAGATTTAAACGAGTTAAATCTCTCTAGAATCGGCTGGGCCCTATGGGGCCTTGTGCCCCTGGTCCAATGCGGCCAGGACACTCCCTCATAGGCCCATTCCCCCTCCCGGAAGGTGGGACCACGTTGGCCCCCTTCCGGAAGGTTCTAGAAGCTTCCGGTACAATACCGATTAATCCAGAACAATTCCGAACTCCAAAAACTGCACTGCCTTATATGAATCTTATTCTCCGGACCATTCCGGAACCTCTCGTGATGTCCCGGATCCCATCCGAGACTCCGAACAAAAATTCATAAACCAATTATCCAATCTATCCTAGCGTCGAGACACGTTAAGTGTGTGACCCTGCGGGTTCGAGAATATGCAGACATGATCTTCTATCAATAATCAACAGCGGGGTCTGGGCACCCATATTGACTCCCACACATTCATCGATGATCATATCGGATGAACCACGATGCCAGGATTCAATCAATCCCATATATATTCCCTTCGTCTCGCGATATTTTACTTGCCCGAGATTCGATCGTCGGTATCGTCATACCTAGTTCAATCTCGTTCACAGCAAGTACTTTACTCGTTCCGTAATCCGATATCACTTTGTGATTAACTCCTTAACCACATGCTTGCAAGCGGTGTTGATATCGATTACCGAGTGGGCCCTAAGTATATCTCTCCGACTTGGGAGGGACAAATCCCATCTCGATACATACAACCCAACAGATACTTTCCGATTACCTGAGAGACACCTTTATGATCACCCTCTCATAGGATGACGTTTGATGACCTCAAAGCTTTCTTCCGATACCAGGGAGTTGTATTATCTCATGGTCTAAGGAATACAATATTTGACATAAGAAAAACTTCGCAAAGACGAACACGATGACACGATCTAATTGCTTCGCTTAGTTTGGGTCTATCCACCATATCATTCTCCAATGATATGATCTCATTATCAATTGACAACTCATGTCTATGGTTAGGAAACCTTAACCATCATTGATCAATGAGCTAGTCCATAGAGGCGTACTAGGGACACGGTGTTGTTCACAAACCACACAAGTATTAAAGTTTCCACTTAATACAATTCTAGCATGGAATATAAACTTTATCATGAACAAGAATTATAATAATAACATCTTTATTATTGCCTCTAGGGCATAATTCCAACAGTCTCCCACTTGCACTAGAGTCAATAATCTAGTTTACATCTGGCAACAATCTCACACCCATGGCACTGAGGTGCTGATCATGTTTTACACATGGAAGAGGTTTAGTCAATGGATCTGCGACATTCAGATCTGTATGTACTTTGCTAATCTTCAGATCTCCATCTCCTATATAATCTCGGATTATATGAAACTTGCGGTTGATATGCTTGGTCTTTGGATGATATCTTGGTTCCTTAGCGAGTGCTATGGCGCCAGTGTTGTCACACAATATCTCCAGTGGGTCCAATGCACTTGGAACCACGCCAAGCTCAGTGATGAAGTTCCTGATCCAAACTCCTTCACTTGACGCTTCTGCAGCAGCCATGTATTCCGCTTCTACTGTAGATCCTGCGATCACGCTTTGCTTGCAGCTTCTCCAGCTCACAGCTCCTCCATTCAAAATATACACGTATCCTGTCTGAGATTTACAATCATCCTTGTCGGTGTCGAAACTAGCATCGACGTAACCTTTTACGACGAGCTGTTCATCACCCCCATAGACTAAGAACATTTCTTTAGTCCTATTTAGGTACCTTAGGATGTTCTTCACGGCTATCCAGTGTTCCACTCCTGGATCACTTTGATATCTGCTCGTGAAACTAAGAGCATTGGACACATCCGGTCTAGTACACAGCATGGCATACATGATGGAACCTATGGCCGAGGCATAAGGCACTTTGCTCATAGCTTCCCTATCATTTACCGTAGCTGGACACTGAGCCTTGCTCAATATCTTACCTGACAACATAGGCACTGAACCTTTCAATGCCTTATCCATTCTGAACCTTTTAAGAACTTTGTCTAGGTATGTACTTTGGCTTAAAGCTATCAGGCGTCTTTGTCTATCTGTATAGATTTTGATGCCCAATATATAAGCAGCTTCACCTAGGTCTTTCATTGAAAAACACTTGTTCAAATAACTCTTCACATCGTTAAGCATGTTGATGTCATTTCCAATAATCAATATGTCATCCACATATAGTACCAGAAACGTCACCGAGCTCCCACTCACTTTCTTGTAGATGCAAGCTTCGTAGCAATTTGGAACAAATCCAAAGCTCTTGATCACTTGATCAAAACGGAGGTTCCAACTCCGAGATGCTTGCTTCAGTCCATAAATGGAACGCTGAAGTTTGCATACTTTATCAGCATCCTTAGGATCGACAAAACCTTTGGGTTGCATCATATACAACTCTTCATCAATGTTGCCATTGAGGAAAGCAGTCTTGACATCCATTTGCCATATTTCATAATCATGAAACGCAGCAATTGCTAATAAAATCCGAATGGACTTAAACATCGCTACGGGAGAGAAAGTCTCATCGTAGTCAACACCTTGAACTTGTCGAAAACCTTTCGCAACAAGCCGTGCTTTATAGACGGTAACATTACCATCCGCGTCCGTTTTCTTCTTGAAGATCCATTTGCACTCAACGGCCTTTCGGTCGCTAGGAGGGTCCACCAAAGTCCATACTTGGTTTTCGCTCATGGATCCCAATTCGGATTTCATGGCTTCTAGCCATTTCTCATAGTCTGGGCTCATCATTGCTTCCTCATAGTTCGTAGGTTCACTGTCTTCTACTAACAAGACAGTTAAGACAGAGTTGCCGTACCACTCAGGAGGGGCACGCGACCTTTTCGACCTGCGACGTTCAGTAGCAGCATCGTCCGAAGCTTCATGATCCTTGTCATTAGCTTCCTCTATTGTTGGTGCAGGCGGCACTGGAACAATTTCAGGTGCTGCGCTACTCTCCAATTCAAGAGAAGGTTCAATAACCTCGTCTAGCTCTACTTTCCTCGCACTCACTTCTTTCGAGAGAAACTCCTTCTCAAGAAAGGAACCGTTCTTTGCGACAAACACTTTGCCTTCGGTTCTGTGATAGAAGGTATACCCAATAGTTTCCTTAGGGTATCCTATGAAGACGCATTTCTCCGCTTTGGGTTCGAGCTTGTCCGGCATCAACTTCTTGACGTAAGCTTCGCATCCCTAAACTTTAAGAAACGACAACTTAGGTTTAGCACCAAACCATAGTTCATATGGTGTCGTCTCAACGGATTTAGATGGAGCCCTATTTAAAGTGAATGCAGCGGTTTCCAATGCATAACCCCAAAATGATAACGGCAAATCAGTAAGAGACATCATCGATCGGACCATATCTAATAGGGTTCGATTCCGGCGTTCAGACACACCATTGCGCTGTGGTGTTCCGGGTGGCGTGAGTTGTGAAACGATTCCACTTGCTTTGAGATGCGTGAGAAAATCATAACTCAACTATTCGCCCCCACGATCGGATCGTAGAAACTTAATCTTTCTGTTACGATGGTTCTCCACTTCATTCTGAAATTCTTTGAACTTTTCAAACGTTTCAGATTTATGTTTCATTAAATAGATATACCCATATCTACTTAAGTCATCGGTAAAAGTGAGAAAATAGCGATATCCACCATGCGTCGAAACACTCATCGGTCTGCATACATCGGTATGTATGATTTCCAACAAGTCCGTTGCTCGCTCCATCATACCGGAGAACGGGGTTTTGATCATCTTGCCCATGAGGCATGGTTCGCATGTGTCAAATGATTCAAAATCAAGAGACTCCAAAAGTCCATCAGAATGGAGTTTCTTCATGCGCTTTACACCAATATGACCTAGACGACTGTGCCACAAATAAGTAGTATTATCACTATCTACTTTGCATCTCTTAGCCTCAATGTTATGGATGTGTGTTTCATCCCTTTCGAGATTTAGAAGAAATAAACCACTCACAAGAGGTGCATGACCATAAAAGATGTTACTCATATAAATAGAACAACCATTATTCTCCGATTTAAATGAATAACCGTCTTGCAATAAACACAGAAATAATGTTCATGCTCAATGCAGGCACATAATAACATTTATTAAGGTTTAAAACTAATCCCGAAGGTAAAACTAAGGAGAGCGTGCCGACGGCCATCACATCAACTCTTGATCCGTTGCCAACGCGCATCGTCACCTCATCCCTCGCAAGCCGCCGTCTATTCCGTAGCTCCTGTTTCGAGTTACAAATATTAGCAACTGAACCGGTATCAAATACCCAGGCACTACAACAAGGGCTAGTAAGGAAAACATCGATAACATGTATATCAAATATACCTTTGATGGTGCCAGCCTTCTTGTCCGCTAAGTACTTTGGACAGTTGCGCTTCCAGTGACCCTTGTCCTTGCAATAGAAGCACTCAGTTTCTGGCTTGGGACCAGACCTGAGCTTCTTCTCAGCAGGGGCATTGCGCGTGCCGCCGCCCTTCTTGAAGGGCTTCTTTGCACCTTTACCTTTCTTAAAGGAGGGCTTGTTGACCATCAACACATGATTATCCTTCTTGATGTCCACCTCCGCAGCCTTCAGCTTTGCGAAGAGCTCGGTGATCGTATCAGTGGAACCAATCTGATTATGAGTCACTACAAAACTTTTGTAGCTGGGAGGGAGTGATTGCAGA
This sequence comes from Avena sativa, assembly GCA_916181665.1. NCBI lineage: Eukaryota > Viridiplantae > Streptophyta > Magnoliopsida > Poales > Poaceae > Avena > Avena sativa. The sequence continues at coordinate 581,829,390 of OV702287.1, forward strand.
ACCCTGTCAATCTTTAGCTCCTCTGGAATCTTGCAGTCCAGTTGCTCAAGGCGTTGAGTGTAGCCCGACATCTTAATGGCGTGCTCACTAACGGAACTCCCTTCCTCCATCTTGCAGTTAAAGAACTTCTCGGAGATCTCATATCTCTCAGAACGGGCCTGAGTCTGAAACATGGTTTTCAACTCTTCGAGAATCTCAAAGGGCCCGGGATAGTTTTCAAAACAATTTTGAAGTTCCGGTTCCATAGCAAACAACATGGTGCTCTTAATCACACCATAATCATCTTTGCGCGACTGATAGACAACTTTCTCATCAGCCGGCGCAGTTGCAGCAGGGGTGTCACCTAACGCTTTCTCAAGGACATAGTCCTTTTGACCGCCAGAGAGAATGATTCTCAAATTGCGGAACCAATTGGTGAAGTTAGACCCATTATTCTTAAGCTTTTCTTTCTCAGCAAAAACGTTGAAGTTGAAGTTGGACTTAGCCATGTGATCTACAATATTTGCAAGTACAAATTAGACTATGTTCATGATAACTAGTTCAACTTTTAATCAAATTACTAGATGAACTCCCACTAAATTCAACATCCCTCAAGTTGTTTAGTGAACACGATCCAAATTCACCACACCTAATCCAATCTTCACGAGAAGAGATGTGGTTTCAATGGTGGACAACGAAGTGTCGATCATATCATTCATATGACTCATGCTTAACCTTTCGGTTCTTGTGTTCCGAGGCCATGTCTGTACATGCTAGGCTCGTCAAGCTAGACCCAAGTATTTCCGCGTGTGCAAAACTGGCTTGCACCCGTTGTATGTGAGCGTAGAGTCTATAGCACCCGATCATCACGTGATGCTTGGACACGACGAACTTTCACAACGGTGCATACTTGGGGAGAACACAGTTTTTTATCTTGATCTTTAAGTGAGGAATCATCTTATAATGCTACCGTCGCGATCTAAGCATAATAAGATACATAAAAGGATAAACATCACATGCATATAACTTTATGTGACATGGTATAGCCAATCTTCGCGCAATGATCTCCATCTTGTGCGTTCCGGCATGATCTCCATCACTTCACCATGATTGCCTCCACCACGAATAGCAACTACAACTATTGCTAACTACTTAGCGATAAAGTAAAGCTATTACATGGCGTATAATAAGTTGACTCGCAGGTCATACACAATTATAAAGACAACCATATGGCTCCTGCCGGTTGTGTACTCATCGACATGCAAGTCGTGAAACATTACAAAACATGATCATCGCATACAATATACACATCACATCTTGGGCCATACCATATCACAGAAAACACTCCCTGCAAAAACAAGTTAGACGCCTCTACTTTGTTGTTGCATGTTTTACGTGGCTTATGGGAGTAGATGCTAAGAACGATTCTTACCTACGGAAAGCCACAACGGTGATATTATGGTTGCCAAACTCCGGTGTTAATCCCATGACAACTATAGTGAGAGAAACTGACATCCACCAGCCGCGTGTGTGGAACAAGCCACACGTCAAGTACGGAGCCGGTCTCGCGAACGACGTCGCGTAAGGTTGGCCTGGACCGCTTCAATCTCACTATCCCGCGTAATAAGAAGAACACAAACAAGAGGCTTGCAACAGAAAACATCAACGCCCGCAACAACCATGTTGCGTTCTACTCGTGAAACACATCTACGCATAGATCTAGCTCTGATACCACTGAATGGTTTCGCAGCATAGTAAATCAAAAATTTCTACGGAAGCGAACAGAGGGAAAGCCAAGATCTAATCTAGGAGATGCAAACAACGAGAGAGATTGGATTAGATCTTCATACCCTTGAAGATTCGCAGAGCGGAACGTTCGTCGGAACGTGGGTGATGTAGTCGTACTCGCTTCTCCTCCTCGCGATCCGATCCGATCTAGCACCACAAGTGGCGGTGCCTCCGTGAGATGCACACGTGCAGCACCTCGACGTCTCCTCCTTCCTTGGACCAGCAAGTATGGTGGAGAGATGGATTGGATCTACAACACGACGGCGTGGTGTATTTGGTGGAGAATTTCTGCAGCAGGGCTTCGCCTGCAAACAGTCGGGAGGGAGAGAGGAAGGCAGCAGGGCTACTAGGGCTTGGAGGGAGATGTGTGTAAGGGGGAGGGGGCGCACCAGCCCTCTATATATAGAGGGGGAGGGGGCGGCCAGCCCTAGCCCCTCCTCCAAGCCTATCTCTAGTTTAAACGATTTAAACTCTCCCCTTATCTAGAAATTCTATCCCGAGATTTAAACGAGTTAAATCTCTCTAGAATCGGCTGGGCCCTATGGGGCCTTGTGCCCCTGGCCCAATGCGGCCAGGACACTCCCTCATAGGACCATGCCCCCTCCCGGAAGGTGGGACCACGTTGGCGCCCTTCCGGAAGGTTCTAGAAGCTTCCGGTACAATACCGATTAATCCAGAACAATTCCGAACTCCAAAAACTGCACTGCCTTATATGAATCTTATTCTCCGGACCATTCCGGAACCTCTCGTGATGTCCCGGATCCCATCCGAGACTCCGAACAAAAATTCATAAACCAATTATCCAATCTATCCTAGCGTCGAGACACGTTAAGTGTGTGACCCTGCGGGTTCGAGAATATGCAGACATGATCTTCTATCAATAATCAACAGCGGGGTCTGGGCACCCATATTGACTCCCACACATTCATCGATGATCATATCGGATGAACCACGATGCCAGGATTCAATCAATCCCATATATATATTCCCTTCGTCTCGCGATATTTTACTTGCCCGAGATTCGATCGTCGGTATCGTCATACCTAGTTCAATCTCGTTCACAGCAAGTACTTTACTCGTTCCGTAATCCGATATCACTTTGTGATTAACTCCTTAACCACATGCTTGCAAGCGGTGTTGATATCGATTACCGAGTGGGCCCGAAGTATATCTCTCCGACTTGGGAGGGACAAATCCCATCTCGATACATACAACCCAACAGATACTTTCCGATTACCTGAGAGACACCTTTATGATCACCCTCTCATAGGATGACGTTTGATGACCTCAAAGCTTTCTTCCGATACCAGGGAGTTGTATTATCTCATGGTCTAAGGAATACAATATTTGACATAAGAAAAACTTCGCAAAGACGAACACGATGACACGATCTAATTGCTTCGCTTAGTTTGGGTCTATCCACCATATCATTCTCCAATGATATGATCTCATTATCAATTGACAACTCATGTCTATGGTTAGGAAACCTTAACCATCATTGATCAATGAGCTAGTCCATAGAGGCGTACTAGGGACACGGTGTTGTTCACAAACCACACAAGTATTAAAGTTTCCGCTTAATACAATTCTAGCATGGAATATAAACTTTATCATGAACAAGAATTATAATAATAACATATTTATTATTGCCTCTAGGGCATAATTCCAACACACCAATAGTGTAGTGACTCGTGGGGAGTCACACAAATACGGTGTTTGACGATGACTCCCGATTCCTGATCTAGCAGCGGTTGCGGGAGTAGATCTCCTTGATCCAAAATCCCTGCAGTGCGATGGCGCTCCGCGGTGAAGAACACTCTCTCGCACAGCCCTTACAAGGGGTTTGGACTCACAAGAGAGAGGGAGAGGAGGAGATATTCTAGCCAAAGAGAATATCTTATTGGTTTATTTTGATCCCTCCATATGCCCTCCTTTACACAGGGGAAAGGGAGGCACTCCCTCCCTCAAAGTCCTAGGATGGGACTAATCAAGGGGGGAGGTGGGGAGGTGTGGCGGATAGCCTCCACATGGGCCCCACGTGGGGAGCAGCCCATAAGAGGCCGACGGCCCCTCCTAGGCCCCTCCTAGGGCGGAGGCCCCATATTGGGCCGTTTTCCCTTCGGGAATTGGCCCATTAGGTTGGCTTCCCCATTAAATCATATTTAAATTATTAAATAAATATGAATACATGTATAATTCAATAATTAACATATATTTACATATTATTTTATCCCCGTTGCACCGGAACTCCTTCCGGACAATTCCGGACACCCGTCGGACTTTCCCGGAACCCTTTCGGTTTTCCCTTCACTCTTCGTCGGTGATTCCTACGATACCAAAACGATCTCCAAGCATTGTCAAAACCTTGAGTGTGTTACCCTACGGTTCAAGAACACTATAGACATGGTTGAGACCTCTCTCGAACCAATGATCATCAGAGGGACCTGGATGCCCATGATGACCCCTATGCATTCCACGAGAATCTTCGTCGTTGAACCGTGAAAGACAGTGTCTGATTCCGTTTGTTATTTTGATTGTTTACATGTACAAGATCCAATCAACGACATCTCCATGCCATGTTCAATCTCGTTACCGACAAGTATAACTTTACTCGTTCCAAGGTATGCCATCCCTATGACCTACTCACACGCTGCAGCATTATGAATGTCATGTCTCCGAGTGGGCCCAGAGTATATTTCCGTCACGCGGATGGAAAAATCACGCTCTTGACATATAATGCCTCTACATGCCCCTCCGAATAACTGAACACACCTTTATGATCACCGTGTCACCAAGTGACGTTTGATGCTATTTAAGTATTCTCGGGTGATAGTGATTGATATGGTCTTACGGTTTAAGGACTTGTTTACTTCGTTTCTAGTCATTGTAATGGCGAACCTCGTGACTTGATCGTGTTACAATTCATGTGTTGGGTATGTCCATCACTTTCATTCACTGGATGAAATAACCCCATTGTCAATTGACATGAATGTCCATGATCAGGAAACTTCGATCATCGACTGACCAATGAACCAGTGTCTAGAGGATCACTAGGGACTTTGGTGGTTTACATATCACACATGTCTTGATGTTCCTATCAATACAGTTATAGCATGATATAAAACCTATTATGAACTTAATTATATATGTCAATAATCTATATTATTATTTGTATCTAGGGCACATTCTAACAAAATCGTGGTCGGGTGCCGATGTCGAGGTAGCCGCACATGAAGTCACAAGCGCATACTGCGCGAGTAGAATGACCGAGACGCGTTGAGTCATTCGTCGAGGATGTCGATGTCGGAGTAATGCAGTCCGAGCCACCAGAGACGAGGCGCATCCACAGTTTTGCCAGAACCAGGCACACATCAGGAACAAGGCAAACTTCGGTTGTGCCAGAACAGAGTATGGAAAGAAGAACTCGTCGGTGACGTGGTCGAGGCAGTCGAGTTGATGCCAAAGAAGATGTTGTCGAGACCATCAAAGACGTGCCCCCGATCCGAGATTTCCAGGCTCAGGGACATGTCAGGGACGAAGACACTCACCGGTGTTGCCAATACCGGGCACGCAGGGGAAGGGATGAAGATGTAGAAGGTGGCAAAACCAACAACGGCGTAGAATGGTCATGTTGGACGCCTATATTGGCGCATCGGTGAGGAAGAACCCGACAGCGTGATGAAGACCATGCGCAAACGGTGGCAACCCATTCCGTGGGAGATGGCGCGGTAGAGACAAGTATGTCCGTGCATGGGGACGATGATGATGACTGCGTGCATGAATACTATGACCTGAAGGTGTTGGGTTCGCAGCATAGAAAACAAAAAGTTTCATCTGATGGGATCAACTAAGCACCAAGATCTATCTACCTAGATACAAGCAACGGGTGGATATACATCCATAGATAACATACCCTTGAATACCGACAAAGTGTAACGAGATTGGACTCATGGATCATGTAGTCGATCGCTTGTAGAACTCAAGATCGAGAGGATGTCCTAGCGCCGGAAATCAGCAGCGCATCCGTGATCGCACACATGTGCGGTCCACCTAACAACCTCCGCCTCCTCGCTATAGCGATGCAGCGGAAGCAGCAAGTCCTTCCAGACGAAAAGCCACTGGGAACATGTATCTCATTAATCCGAGACCATGGGGGAATAATTCTAGAGGGAGAGAGAGATCCTTCACGAGGAGGTGTGATTTGTGAGGAGGAGAGGGAGGCCTTTTATAGGGAGAGGGGGTAGCCCCCTCCCATGGCCGGCGGCCATAGAGGTGCCCCCACCTCTTCCTTCATTCATGTGGTGGAAGCTCCACTCACATAAACATGCCTCCACTGACACATCCACTCACATGCATTAATTTTTCACCTAAATTAATGCAAATCTCATTAAATAAAACTATTTTATTTATTTTATTCAGAATTTCGTTAATTACTTCAATTAAAAAACATTCACATAAAACCCTCTGCAATATTTCAATATCACATGTATAACCAATATCATCAATTTCACCCGAAATAATTCCTGTGTCCATTGAAATAATTCTAGCGGTTTGCAATTCTTTTCTCTATAACACATTTGCTCCAAATGGTGTCAGTATCCCTTAAGTGTGTCATGCTATGGCTCGTGAATAATGCAGACATGATCGAGACCCTTCTCCGATCAATAATCAGTAGCGGTACCTGGAGATCCATACTAACTCCCACACATTCAATGATGACTTCTGTGTTCATGGGAATCTTTAACGCTAGTAACTAAATCCCTTTGTCTCGCGATATATTACATGTCCAAGATTTGATCATCGGTGTCTCAATACCTAGTTTGATCTTGTTACCGACATGCACTCTTTTCTTGTTCGCGTGATAAAAGATTCTAGTGATCAGATCACTTGCTTCCAAGCTATCTCAATGTGATATCACCGACAGATCCCAGAGTATATCTATCCATCATCATGATGGACAAATCCTACTCTTGATCCATGAGCCTCTACATAACACCTTTAGAGTATCTGAACCCACCTTTACCTGTTACGGAGTGACGTTTGATGTTATCAAGTTACTCTTTTAGTGTTAGTGATTGACATGATCTCATGGTCTAAGGACTAGAATTACTTTGTACGATGTTATAGAAATTTAAACACAATGACTTTGATCTTATTGCTATAGTTCGGATGAATGTTCATCACATCATTCCACCAATGATGTGACCTCGTTATTAACAACATCCAATGTCCATGATCAGGAAACCTTGATTATCTTGTTAATGAACAAGCTAGTTTATAAGAGAGGAATAACTAGGAAACCTTGATTTGTTTATTAAACACACATGTATTAACGTCTCCAATCAATACAATTATAGCATGAAAAATAAACATCTATCATATACTTGGAATACGATAATAACAACTTTATTATTGCCTCTAAGGACATATTCCCTTCAATCTCCCACTTGCACTGGAGACAATAATCTAGTTTACATAGTGATAAATCTAACACTCATGGAATTCTGGTGTTGATAATGCTTTGACCTAGGGAGAACTTTAGTCAACGGATCTGCTACATTCAGATCCGTATGTACTTTACAAATCTTTATATCTCCATCCTTGACATGCTCGCGGATGGAGTGAAACCGGCACTTAATATGCTTGGAATTCTTGTGATACCTTGGTTCCTTGATGTTGGCTATAGCTCCATTGTTGTTACAATTGATCACCATTGGGTGCAACGCACTAGGAACCACACCTAGTTAAGTTATGAATTCTTTCATCCAAACCGATTCATACACCGCTTCTCAGGCAGCAACATATTCCTCCTTTGTTGTTGATCCCGCCACCACAGGTTGTTTGGATATCCTCCAACTTACTGTTGCTCTATTCATGAGAAATACGTATCCGGATTGAGACTTAGAGTCATCCGGATCGGTGTCAAAGCTAGCATCGACATAACACTTAGCGACCAGCTCTTCTTCACCTCCGTGTATAAGAAACATTTCCTTAGTTCTTCTTAAGTACTTAAGGATATTCTTGACCAAGATCCAGTGTTCCGAACCTGGATCAGATTGGTACCTACTAGCCAGACTAATAGCATGTGCCACATCCGGTCTTGTACATAGCATGGCGTAAATTATAGAGCCTATGGCTGAAGCATCGGGGATGTTATCCATTATCTCTCTTTCTTCCGCCGTAGCCGGACTTTGAGTCCTACTCAATGTCTTGCCTTGGAACATAGGTAAGAACTCCTTCTTACTTCTGTCAATTTTAAACTTTTTAAAATCTTATCAAGGTATATACATTGTGATAGCCCAATTAGGCGTCTTGATCTATCTCTATAATCTTAATGCCTAATATGTATGATGCTTCACCAAGGTCCTTGATAGCTCCAAATTTCATCACTTTTACCATTGGTTTTCCTCTTGTTTATTGCCGGATTTCACTGAAGATTTCCTCTTTCCACTAAGGTTAATGTCGCAATTAGCGAATCCTTGGTTTCTTGTGATGGTTTTCAGGCAATGAACATTTATTGAAGATATAATAGAATTTATGGGCTAATTACATCAGAATAACAAAATCGCCAATTGGAGCAACTTTCATTGGAGGTGTCCTGAATACTTAACTACCGTTGGTACAATCGGAGCATGCCCGTACTGCCCACCCGTACTACCCACTGGCACCTTCCTTATATCACAAGCAACTTTCGTGAAGGGGGAGAGACGAGAAGAACCACAGAACAAAAGTTACAGCCGCCGCAAGCTATCTAGAGGGGAAGATCAGATCTGGAAGAGGAGAAGAACTTCACCTCGTTCCTTGATGATCTCCAACCTCTAAACCACACACTCCACCATCATTCCATCATTAAGTAGAGAGAGAGATTGGCACTTGTAAGATCAGGGTTTGATAATTTGATCTACCTCCGGTTTGTATTTGATTTGACCTTTAATCGCTATTGTGGTTTGCTACAATAACTTTGAGATAATTTTTATTTGCAATACAATTATGCCTTTGATTTGTCTTCCTCTCATGTCTGAGTAAACCCCCATAGATGTGGGAGATGTAGGGGATTGGTTTGATGTGTTGTACCTCCTTTAAATCCATCCATTTGTGATCGTTGTAATGTTTTATTTAAATAATGAGAATGAATATCTATGTTTTCCTAATGCTTGTTATATAATTTAAGGGCACATGTAACATGATCCAAAGATCTCATAGGTATGAACTTGTATGCTAGTAATTCAGCGACCTCCGTGTGACACAACCGATATCAAAGAAGAGCTAGAACTACACGAGGACAACAAGGAATCATTAAGATTAAAGCCTTGATTCGGTTGGCAGACCTTAATTAATGCGCTGACCATGGACGTGGTAATAGGCAGATGGATCATTGGGATTGGGAAGAATTGGCCACGAGGACTCCTAGTTGGTATATGGGTTGCTTGCCTACTGACTTATAAATAAGAAATATCACTATCATCTATTCTGCTTATTCCTTTTGGCACTTTCACTATCACCATGAACTGTTTCTCTCTACGCCTAACTTCTCATCTGTAGGACCTTTACACACCTTTTGCATCTTTACTTTTATGCAATTTACTTATTTACTAAGCAAGTTCCTCTATCTTTTACTCACTACTTCCACTGTCAACTTTTGCAGTTAATTCACTCAAGAGCTGTGACACCTTGGGTGCGATAGAAACACTGCATAAAAACACTTTCCTAGGCTCCTTATTGGGATCGATATTAAGACTAGAATTAATACTTCCGCGAAGACATTCTCTGACGAACGTATGCACTTGTAGGTCACCAAGATATTTTCTGGCGCCATTGCCGGGGAGGTAAGCGCTAAGTGTTCTTTCTTGACAACAGCAACTGTTGGCACCGTTCATGATCTCCGTTGAAGACAGAGGTACCACTCGATCTAGAAAAACCTATTTACCTCCATATATTGATCGTGTTCCAATCGAGAGACGATTAGAATTTATTGAAAGATTTACTAATTCGCGTACTGTAGACGAGAATAGCTTGATTCCATTGATGGCAGATTTGACCATCACCCGAGGGGCCAAACTTGAGCTACCTTTGGGAGAATATGGGAATCCATCTAGGCACTTGAGGAAAATGCCTATTCTTTGTCCTAAACTTGAGGCCATGAATTTGAAATATATCCCGAGCTAATATATATGATGAAAGAAATTGCTTTCACATGAAAAGAAGAGGAAGACCCTAGTGACCACCTGACAAGGGTCTATGACCTTTGTGCTACTCTTAAGCCAGCAAGTTTACCAATAGAGTTTGTACTTCTTAAACTCTTTCGCTGGTCTTTGAAATATAATGCTTTTGCTTGGTTACAATCATTACCTAATCATACTATAAAAGCTGGGAAGATTGCATCTGTGAATTCATGCATAAATATTGTTCATTTACTAAAATCATGCAGATCAAACGAGGTATAACAAATTTTCTTCAAACAATTGGAGAAACCTTTTAGCAATCATGGAATATATTTTATGCAATGATTATGAAAGTTCCAAATCACGGTTTTCACAATAGTTTAGTTATCCAATATTTTTATAATGGTCCTAATGACGAGACAAAAGAGATGACTGATCTATCTGCAGGAGGAGCAATATGCAACTTGACACTGTCGGAATGTGTAAATCTTTTCGAGTTAAGATCCTTTAATGATGAACAATACAATTCAGTTGAGGATATTGAACCACGAAAATGTATGATGAACATACCACCAGATCTTATATCCAAAGTCAAAAATTCCATGGAAGAAAAGTTATAGCTTCGGAACTTGGAAAAGAAAAAAAAGTTGACATTCTTCAAACTTATGTAATAGAAGATGATATAAATCTTGTAATGCAAAAGTTTAAATATCAATAGAATCAATTACGTGAGAAAAACTATAAACGTCTTACGACACAAGAAAAGAATATAAGATAACTAACAGAAGTCTTTGATGACTTGGGTCAATCCAAAAAATATTCAGATAGATATCTAAGTATGGTTAAAACTCAGTGTGAGCAAATAAATTAAACCCAAACTTTGATTTTGACCCACAGAAATTTCAATACTGTTTCTACTAACATTTTTACTAGGCATGGTATAGAAACTCAGGAACCACTAGGGGCACCTTGGTATCAAGAAGAGCAAGCTCGAAAAGCAAGAGAGACTCAGGAGATGAGTCAAGAAGAAGAGGATCTAGTCGATCCCCATGACGACATTGATTATGAGGCCCAGAAAATTGAAAATGACGCTTCCAAAACTCAAGGAGAAGAGGAAGTAGGGGATAGGCATAAACCATATGATTCAGATGCTGAGACGATCGATTCAAGGGAAGAAGCCGATCTCAGAAAGGAACAAGAAGAGCAAGTTATCATCCCGCGTGAAGAACACGCCGATAAGCAAAAATCAGCTGCAAGGAAAACTAAAAATAATGTTGAACCGGTGACAAAGGTAAAAGAGAAGGTAATACCTACTAAAAAGAAAATTCCTTATCCTAACCGAGTTCATTACGAACCAGATAAAGTTGTTTATGACTCTTTTGCTGGGGCACTAGGCAACTTGCGTTTAGAACTTCCTTTAACTAATGCTATTCAAGTTCCTACTTATAAAAAGTTTATGCGAGACATCCTTAATAGAAAAAAGAAGGTAACTGATGGCTCAATAAGTGATGAGCTCGTTGGGAACCCCAAGAGGAAGGTATTGTGAACACATCAGCAAATTTTACCTCAGTGATGAAACCAAGGTTATCGAACTAGTAGGAGCAAGGAAACAACCCCAAGCTGTTGTCTTCCAACTTGGAATCCTGCACAACACAACCACAGAACTTTGCCCCAACTTATAGTGAGGTTGTCAATCTCACCGGTTTTGCTGAAACAAAGGATTAAACGTATTGTGTGGAAGATATTAATTGCTTGCAGAAAGTATGCATAAAATAGTAAATAGTAGATTGTAGGTTGATGGTAAAAGAATGGACCGGGGTCCATAGTTCACTAGTGGTGATTCTCCTTAAGATAGATGACATGTTGGGTAAACAAATTACAGTGGGGCAATTGAGAGACACCGACAAAGCATACATGCATATACTAATCATCTTGACTCCTATGAGATTTGATTGGGCATTACAACATTATACATAGACCGTAATCCAACTGCATCTATGACTAATAATCCACCTTCAGGTTATCATCCGAACCCCCTCCAGTATTAAGTTGCAAGCAAGAAATAATTGCATTAAGTAAAGTGTGTAAAGTAACAATACGATTGTTCTATGAACAAAGGATTGTTGTTTTCTCCCTAGTAGTAACAACACATCTAGTACCTTAGAGATTTCTGTCACTTCCCCAGATTCCTAGAGGCATGAACCCACTATCGAGCATAAATACTTCCTCTTGGAGTTACTAGCATCTGCTCAGCCAAGATAGCGACTAACAACAGAAAGAATGCAAGATCACAAATAACATAGACATGATAGAATCAATAATCAATCTGAAATAGCATCTCAATATCCATCGGGTCCCCACAACCACAACATGTATGATTACAAATAGGTGATTTTGATCATGAATGGAGCTCACAAGATCTAAACAAGGTGGCACAAAGGAGGAGAACCAACCATCTAGCTACTACATGGACCCGTAGTCCAGGGACGAACTACTCACGCATCACACCGGAGGCAGTCATGGTGATGAAGAAGGCCTCCAGGGTGATCTCTCCCCTCCGGCAGGGTGCCGGGAAGAGCTTAAGATCCCTCCCGATTTAGGGATGGAGATGGCGGCGACTATAGACTCTTTCCTGGAATTTTGATCGGGTATTTAGGGTTTTCATCCCGGAGGCAATATAGGCGAAGGGGAAAGTTCGGTGGAGCGCCAAGGGGCCCACACCACCTGGTGGCGCGGCTAGGGTTGGCCGAGCCACCACCAGGTGTGGCCACCCTGGTTCCCCTCTTCGTCTCCCCTCCGAACTCTGTATTCCTACTTGTGAAATATTGACTTGGGCTTTTGTCCGGTCCAATTCCGAGAATATTTCCTTACTAGCTTTTCGGAAACCAAAAACAGCAGAAAACAAGCAACTAGCACTGTGACATCTTGTTAATAGGTTAGTACCAAAAAAAAGTGTAAAAATACTCCAAAGTGTGGAAAAACATAAGAAAGTAAATATAAAACAAGCATGGAACATGAAAAATTATAGATATGTTTCCAACGTATCAACATCCCCAAGCTTAACTCCTGCTCGTCCTCGAGTAGGTAAGTGATAAAATGAATAATTTTTGAGGTGACATGCACCATTATAATCTTGATCAAGGTATTTGTAAAACATTGATAGCTGGGATCATAATACTTTAACATAGCATGAAAGATATAGTTCTAACAATAAGACATAGCAACTATGTTATAACATGAAAAGGTACAAACAAAAGATTCATGAATAACAATGGTTTGCAAGACGTTTGTTTGTTTCACATATAGAAAACATAATGAGAATGGTATTCAGCTTGTCCCTCATAGTGTAGCAAAATATAAATGCATAGGACACCTTCAAAGTTCATAAGGGTGACTAGATACAAATAGTTTAAGAACAAGCAATATGAAAGTTATGAATCAATCAACAAGTCTTGGGACAATGCACATTAAATTAAGAATGGCCACTATGCTCTCTTAATAGGTGCATAAAGATAGAAGATGGAGACTCAACATAAAAGTAAAAGAAAGGCCTTCATAGAAGGAAGCAGGGATTCAAGTCTCGTAAAGAGCTTCCATAAATTATGGTACTTATTAGCTTTCAGCTCTCATTGCCCCTACCATAAGCATATTTAGGTGATTAAGGTTAAAGTTAACAAATATGAGGATATGCTTGACAAGTTATAAGCTGAAAATCTCATGCCCTTACTTACGAGTACCGTTCCTCATGCTACTCAAGTTTAGTCACAAGTAAGTTCTTGTCATTGTAAGCACATGTGTATCATAGAGAACCGACAATGGGGTAACCCTTGCCCGATGATACGGAAGAATCCCCATATCAAAATGATAAGGCAAGTAGACAATGAGCATCTCAGCATCCTTTTATTTCATATTTGCATAGGCCTCTATTTATTTCTTTTTTCTTTGTTTCTCTTTTTTTCTTTCCTATTTGCATAGGTTTCTTTTTTTATAGAGGATGCTTCATAGATTTCTCACTATGGTTACGCTGCAGGTTTCCACCATGATTAGGCATGGATTAGACCAGCCTCCCAGGCATTTCTCTAACATATATACAAACTCCATGAGCCTTACAAGCTCCCCTTTCATTTCACACCACCGGGATCCATAAGAAAAAGAACATGATATCAACTAAATAAAGTGCAATGTTGAAAGCGTTCCCCATGATAGCATGGTTCTGCTAATTCAAAACTTACAAAATGCAAGCATATACGCAACATAGATGGGCACAATGGTTTAAGTTTATTAAGTGCAAGAAAAGTAAAGTGTGCCATCAAGTTCTTGAGAGATTTAATCACTAATTTTCACATAACAAGTTTAATTCGGAAGGTAGATAAAAACATGAATATACTTGGAATAGCAAATAATAGGTAGGTATGGTGAACTCTTTGGAATAACTTGGTTTTATTTGGAGTTGGATGCATGACTAGAACTCATACTTGGTATGGAGGCTAGCAAAAGACTGGGAGCGACCAACTAAGAGTTGGTTATAATCATGCAAAGCGACAAAACATTATTAATTAAAGCATAAAGTGATATTACAAGTCGAAAACTAAATGATCATAGAGGCTATGGTGACTTGGTATAGTCTTAACATGGTGTGACCATGCGCCAAGTCAACCCAAATAAAGCATTAAAGGAGAATACCACAATATTATGCTTTAATATGCTAAAACAACGCATGATTCTTTCAAGGCAATCTTCATTAGCAACATTAGTGTACTAAAGATAATAACTCTTTTTGATTCAGTTCCAACACAAATAAAACTTCCATTAAAACAAAAGCTACGATAGCACTTCCTTGAAAAAGTTCAAATGATCAAAGAGAACTCAAAGAGAAAGAGATTAAGAGGCAAATGCAAATAATGGCAGAAATCTGTCAAAACAGACCAGCAGGTAAAAACCGATTTTTTTCGAAGACCTTCTGTTGCTAAAATCAAAAAGTGTTGAACTAACGAAAGTTGGATAACAACCTGGGGGAGAAGCTGAAAATATTACAGCTCAAACCGATGTACAGAGATTTTTCACGAATTTTTACAGCGAAGCACAAAAATCTGTTTCGGGATAGCAACTTTCCCAATCATTACCTGTCTCTCATTAGAGGTTACTCTTGGCACAAAAACTACACAAAAATGATAATGAGAGGTTATTACTGAAGCAATAACTTCCAAGACTTAACAAAAGATTCCTAACAAAATTTGGGTTATCTCCCAATAAGTGCTTTTCTTTAACCCCTTTGAGCTAGGCATAAGAAGCAAGAAAAGAATCAAGTATTCTCAAATGAAGAAGCATTAAAACCAAATTTCTTGCCCTTGCCTCTCTTAGCTTTATTCTTATCCTTTGGGAATGTATGATTGTTTGATGGGGAAGCAAAATGCATGATGCTCTTTTCCACATCTATTATTGCTCCGAGTTTCAATAGGGATTTTCCAAGTGTAATTTGTCCTTTTCCTACACATTCAATAACAAGATAATCAGTAGACACCACTTTCCCTAGAATCTCTATAAACACTCCTTCAGCTATTCCAATGGGTAATATTGTGGCATTATTAGCAACAGATATTTCTTCTCCCCCTTCAGAAAGTCCCCAAAGATTCAAAGATTCATAGATATCTTTAGGCATAAGACAGAATTCAGACATGATATCATAGCGAGCATGAAAAGTTTCATTATTTATAACAACTTTTACTATAGGAAGACATTTTGAAGATTCAGAATTTATTTGAACATATTCATGATGCTCTCTAAGCATGTTATAGCAATCTTTTAAGCTAGCTGTGTTGGCCTCAAGAGTGTTTAATCTAGCAAATATATTTATGAAGGACGAATCAGATTTGCTAGGCAAGTTATAAGTTGAGACCAACTTCTTTATGGCATTAAAAGCTTCATCCTCATTGCATTGGAGGAATCTCCTCCTACTACAGCATCTAAAGCATATCTATAGAAAAGAGCAGTTCGAAAGTAAAAACTGCTAAGAAACAAGCTTAGAGTCATATTAGGTTCAGTTTTTGCATGTAAATCAGAGATTCTATACCAAGCTTCTTTGAAACTCTCTTCAACTCCTTGTTTGAAAGTAAAAATCGTTTCCTCAGGCGACATAGTGATTGGAGCAATGCTAGACATAATAGCAACTTAAGATAGAAACTAAAAAAATTGTGTTTTAAAAAAAAGCAAACTAGTACAACTATTTTTTTTTGTGTTTTTGATAAAAGAAGCAAACTAGAAAAACTATTTTTTTGTGTTTTTGATAAAAAAGCAAACAAAATAGAAAATAAACTAAGCAAAACTAAAAAAAAGTAAAGAGATTGGTTATGAAGGACTCCCCTTTTGAAGATGTCCTTGACTCCCCGGCAACGGCGCCATAAAATAGGCTTGATGGCTAAAAAAGTGATGATCTTGTTGGGAATCCCAAGAGGAAGGTATGATGAGCACAACAAAAAAAATTCCCTCAGTGATGAAACCAAGGTTATCGAACCAGTAGGAGCAAGGAAACAACCCCAAGTTGTTGTCTTCCAACATGGAATCCTGCACAACACAACCACAGAAGTTTGCCCCAACTTACAGTGAGGTTGTCAATCTCACCGGTTTTGCTAAAACAAAGGATTAAACATAGTGGGAGATAGTAATTGCTTGCAGAAAGTAAACAGATAACAGTAAATAGTAGATTGTAGATTGATGGTAAAAGAATGGACCGGGGTCCATAGTTCACTAGAGGTGATTCTCCTTAAGATAGATGACCTGTTGGGTGAACAGATTACAGCGGGGCAATTGACAGACACCGAGAAAGCATCCATGCATATATCATCTTGACTCCTATGAGATTTGATTGGGAATTACAACATTATACATAGACCGTAATCCAACTGCATCTATAACTAATAATCCACCTTCAGGTTATCATCCGAAACCCCTCTAGTATTAAGTTTAAGGCAATAGATAATTGCATTAAGCAAAGTTTGTAAAGTAAACAATACGATTGTTCTATGAACAAAGGATTGATATTTTCTCCCTAGTAACAATAGCACATCTAGTACCTTAGAGATTTCTGTCACTTCCCTAGATTCCTAGAGGCATGAACCCACTATCGAGCATAAATACTCCCTCTTAGAGTTGCTAGCATCCACTCGGCCAAGATAGCTACTAACAACAGAAAGCATGCAAGATCACAAATAACATAGACATGATAGAATCAATAATCAATCTGAAAAAGAATCTCAATATCCATCGGATCCTCACAAACACAACATGTATGATTACAAATAAGTGATCTTGATCATGAACGGAGCTCACAAGATCTAAACATGGTGGCACAAAGGAGGAGAACCAACCATCTAGCTACTACATGGACCCATAGTCCAGGGATGAACTACTCACGCATCACACCAGAGGTAGTCATGGTGATGAAGAAGGCCTGCAGGGTGATCTCTCCCCTCTGGAAGGGTGCCGGGAAGAGCTTCAGATCCCTCCCGATCTAGGGATGGAGATGGCGGCGACTACAGACTCTTTCGTGGAATTTTGATTGGGTACTTAGGGTTTTCATCCCGGAGGCAATATATAGGCGAAGGGGCAAGGTCAGTGGAGCGCCAGGGGGCCCACACCCCTTGGTGGCACGGCTAGCGCCACCACAAGGTGTGGCTGCCCTGGTTCCCTTCTTCGTCTCCCCTCTGGACTCCGTATTCCTTCTAGTGAAATATTGACTTGGGCTTTTGTCCGGTCCAATTCTGAGAATATTTCCTTACTAGCTTTTATGAAACCAAAAATAGCAGAAAATAGGCAACTGGCATCTTGTTAATTTGTTAGTATCAGAAAATGTGTAAAAATACTACAAAGTGTGGACAAAACATAAGAAAGTAAATATAAAACAAGCATGGAACATCAAAAATTATAGATACGTTTCCAACATATCAGTAACTAAGACTGTAGTAGTTATGACAAGATTTGGCGATAAACTTCCTACTAAGCATGGGGACCCAGGGATACCAACCATCTCATGTGTAATAGGGAAAACTAATATATTCAATGCTCTCTGTGATTTAGTAGAAGGTGTTAGTGTTATGCCTTATTCCTTATTTAAGAAATTGAATCTTGGAGAATGTTCTCCTACATCAATAACGTTACAAATGGCAGATAAGACGACTAAACAACCTATCAGAATGATCGAAGATGTTTTACTTAGAATAGATCAACATGTTATACCCAATGATTTTATTATTCTTGATGTTCCTGAGGATGACAAACTGTCTATCATCCTTGCAAGGCCTTTTCTTAGTATAGTTGGAGCTAATATAGATTGCTCCGGTGGTAAGATTATCTTCAATATATATGATGATCAGATTGTTCGATACTTTCCTAAGAAACAGGAACACAATGGAAAATATGTTCCGCCACCTAAGCGTGATAAAGCAGCAAAAACTAAAGAAAAAGAGCAGCTTGAGATGAATGCCAATGACATGGAGTTTGATTAGTCAAAACTCTAGAATAAAATACTTAATGGGAGTTAACCCATTCTTATTAAATTAAGTTTAAATTTTATTTATGATTACTACTTTATTATTTGTACGATCTAATAAGTTTGTTTTGTGTTTTGAGTTCATTCAGAGAATTTGCCTTAGCAAAGTTGAGAAGCAAGCAAAAAATGAAGAAAAGAAAAGGGTTCACCACAGATAACGAGTAGTGGTACGGCCGCGGTATGCCCGTACCGTGCGCCTGTACCGAGTCTCGACGAAACCAACAGCAGGAACAATATCGGCGATGACCAGTGGTACGGCCGGGATACACTCGTACCCCGCGCCTGTACCGAACTTCGGTGAAATCGACCAAAGTTCCTGTATAGATAACGACCAGTGGTACGGCCGGGGTACACCCGTACCGCACGCCCGTACTAGGTCGATTAGGTTTGATCTTGAACCCCAATGTTGATCTAACAGTGATGACCACCGGTACGAGCGGGCTGCACCCGTACCGCCCACCCGTACTGAGTTCGTCGCCAGGTAAAGGCCGACGGTGGCTGGCTCTCAGCCAGCCTCTTCCTTCTTCTTCTTATTCCTCTTTCTTCCTTGTTCTTTCTCTCTCCACCTCAAACCCTAGCCTCCTAAAACCTCTGATTCTTCATTGATTTCGTGTTTTGAGTTGGGGAATCTTCACATCGGTAAGTTTCTCGTCTGATTCATACTCTATTTTCTGAAATCCATGGTTGAATTCATCACATTGGCTATTTATATGAGTTCATCATATTTGAGGTTATTATTGATTCCTCATGTTAGGATTTGTAACTTCTACCTATTATCATTTGTTTATGTGATATAAACTTGATGCCTATAGTTTTCTTCAAAATTTTCGCAGCACAATGCATAACATTGGAAGGATTTTCTACTCGGGCTCCGCCAAGCTACCGGGCTCGAAGAAGAGATGCTCGGAGGTGGACAGCTTGAGGGCTTCCATGATCCGATACTACGATAGGGTGAGCAACCCCAAGGTTTTGCCGACCAAGTGGGTAGAACATGAGTTTCTCTCTCGCCGGGGTCTTCTGGAGGACTTCGAGCAGAGGACTGTGCAAGCTGGCATGGTCGAGTTCTCCTACCTCTCCGTCGACACCTACAAGCTCGCCATGTTCGAGTTCCTTTCATTGTTCCACAATGATCTCGAGTCCCAAGAGCGAAATTGCATTGTAAGTTTTGTGCTCAATGGGCAAGTCCACAACCCGACCTTCTATGAATTTTGTAATAGTTTCGGATTCTCCCATGAGGGAGAACTCGATATTAATGACAATGTGCACGTAGAGGCAATTAAATCTTGGGGGCAAATTTCTGTCCATAGGAACAATCATTACTTGCACAAGAAGAGCGCCACTATCTAGAATCCTACTATGTGTTATTTTCATACCTTCCTTGTTAATTCTTTATTTGGGAAAGGTGATGTTGGGGCAATGGCAGGCCCCGAAATGAGCGTGATTCATATGCCTTGCATCCAGATATGGAGCACAAGGTAAACTTGGGTGCTTTTCTCATCCAACACTTTCGCCGCCAAATATCGGCTTCCGCGGGCGACATTCATTGTGGAGGGTTAAACACATATCGCATACGCAAACGAATTTTTCCTACCATAGGAAAGAGTTGTGGCTGGCAGTAAGGTCCTGGATGACATTCATATGGATAGCACCAAGTTCATGGGGGTTTATAGACCCGAACGTTCCCTCCGCGCATACCAATTTTATTTTGAACCAAACGGTGATCTCCACCAAATCTTGCTTCCTTTTGTCCAAGCTTTTGGTTTGCCAGGTAAACAGAGTTGGGTCCTTACTGAGGAGGAGTTCCAGCAGGCACGAATCCTCTCAGGAAGGACTGCACCACCAGGTGGCCACCCCAACTGGGAAAACACAGGAGCTACACAACATAAGCAAGATCATGAGAAGAAGATTGACATGGTGCAGGATGGGACGACTACGGCCAACAGTACCATCACCAGCAGACTTTCCACCAACACCAATAACGTTATGCCTCCATCATAGCCGGGATTAAACTATGTCCAGAGGAGTGATTTTGACCAGGTGGTGCATCGCATGGACAACATAGAAAACACGTTGTATGATACGCCAACATAGTCAACCTCACCCAAGACTTCACATATTTCAAGACTCACTCTCCAAATCGCTACCCAAACTTCCCATAGCAGCCACCACCTAATAGTAGCGACAACTGATTCCAGTTAGGCAAAAGCTTAAGCTTGGGGAGGTTGAGCTCCTCCCACC
Source organism: Avena sativa (assembly GCA_916181665.1). Taxonomy (NCBI): domain Eukaryota; kingdom Viridiplantae; phylum Streptophyta; class Magnoliopsida; order Poales; family Poaceae; genus Avena; species Avena sativa. The sequence goes on from OV702287.1 coordinate 581,850,102, forward strand.
ATTTTGTATTCATATTTTTCGTTCTTATTTTTATTTATTTTTTGTTTCAATGCATGTTTACTTTTAGTTTTTCATTTGATAAAAAAACCCCAAAAATATTGGACTACTTTCTAGTTTTATTTGTGCAAATTTCTCTCGGCTCTTGTTTATTCTTTCTGCGGGTTGCTCACTTCTAGTAATCGAGCTATGGAGACGAACGCAAAGAGCTGGCTCAAGTAGAAGACGAACAAGCAAGAGGAGGTACCACATTCCTATTTTCCTTCTCTCTATAAGCTTATTCATGAACATTTTATATCTGTTCGGTTGCACTTGAGTTCGACTCCACTCAAAGGTTTTAGTCACCTCTTTGGTTATCTGTTAGAACTTGAGCTCAAAGGTTTTAGTCACCTCTTTGGTTAATACTTTCAAAAATTAATATCAGTTTGAAAAAACACTCTTTGGATACAATTCCAAACCTTTTAGAACAAGAGAAAGTGTCCATCGACAACTTTGGTGCCATGTTTTTATCTTAAGGGCTTAATCTTAGTAGTGCTCAACACCACATACTGATCGTTGACTGGATGATACCTTCTGAAAAAGAATTGCTTGATAGAAAGAACTTTTTAGAGTGGGAGAGGGAGATGGCAAAACTTGTATTGTCCTACTGTAAAAAATGAGGAAAGGGAGAAAAAGAAAAAGGAAATTACTTTGTTTCAAATACACACCTTTGCAATACCAACAACTCCGCTAGCTTCTGAACGATCTCTGGTATAACCCCGGATTTCGGCTATGAGTTGATGGCATGAGTGGCATACGTGTCGCTATATGGGCAAAATTATTGGTATTCCTAATAGGTTGTGTAGGAGTTTACAAAAGAAATATTCGTTGATCCTTGAGATGGAAAAATAAAAGATTTATCATCAAAATATGAGCTAAGAAACTTTCGATACTTTTGATTGTTGGCATCACCTCCCCACCTAAAATGTGCAATTAGAGTTCTTGATAGGCAAGAAAAAGAAGAGGTACTTGATAGCAGCGATTATTGAAGTGGGTGATTAATGAAAAAGCTCTAAGTTTATCCTTCTTTTGACATTTACATATGCACCCTTAATTTTGACTCAAGCGACCTTGCTTAAAAACATTTCCACTCTCATAACAAGAGAGGCACTGAAAGAATTTGATTTGCAAAGCCTCGCCAAATTTTTAACGATCTCATTTGAGTTATAAGAACTATTAGCTAGCGAGTTACTTTCATTTAGGAATCAATATTAAGTGCAACTGTTCAGATATATTATGCTCGTGTTCAAGGTTGCAGGATTTGAGACGATGGAATATGATACAACCTAGAACTTGTAAGTTTTCATCTTGATTCAATTCTTCGCTATTACTCATTATAGCTTTGTCACTCGAGGGCGAGTAACCACTAAGCTTGGGGATGTTGATAGATCCAAATTTCATCACTTTTTACCATTGGTTTTCCTCTTGTTTATTGCCGGATTTCACTGAAGATTGCCTCTTTCCACTAATGTTAATGTTGCAATTAGCGAATCCTTGGTTTCTTGTGATGGTTTTCAAGCAATGAACATTTATTGAAGATCTAATAGCATTTATGGGCTAATTACACAATAATAAGAAAATCCCCAATTGGAGCAACTTCCATTGGAGGTGTCCTGAATACTTATCAACCACTGGTACGGCCAACCCGTAGTACCAACTGGTGCCTTCCTTATATCAATACAAGCAAATTTCGTGAAGGGGGAGAGATGAGAAGAACCACAGAACAAAGCTTACAGCCGCTGCAAGCTATCTAGAGGGGAAGATCAGATCTGGAAGAGGAAAAGAACTTCACCTTGTTCCTCGATGATTTCCATCCTCTAAACCACACACTCCACCATCATTCCATCATTACTTAGAGAGAGAGAGATTGGCACTTGTAAGATCAAGGTTTGATACTTTGATCTACCTCCTGTTTGTATTTGATTTGAGCTTTAATCGCTATTGTGGTTTGTATTTGCAATACAATTATGCCTTTGATTTGTCTTCCTCTCATGTCTGAGTAAACCCCCATAGGCGTGGGAGATGTATGGGATTGGCGAGATGTGTTGTTCCTCCTTTAAATCCATCCATTAGTGATCGTTGTAATGTTTTATTTAAATACTGAGAATGAATATCTATGTTTGCCTAATGCTTGTTATCAAATTTAAGGGCCTAGGTAACATGATCCAAAGATCTCATAGGTATGAACTTGTATGATAGTAATTCAGCGGCCCTGATGTCTATGCACTTCTCTTCTTGTAGACAGTTGTTGGGCCTCCAAGTGCAGAGGTTTGTAGAACAGCAGCAAGTTTTCCCTTATGTGGATCACCCAAGGTTTATCGAACTCAGGGAGGAAGTGGTCAAAGGTATCCCCTCTCAAGCAACCTTGCAATCAAGATGCAAGGAGTCTCTTGTGTCCCCAACACACCCAATACACTTGTCAGGTGTATAGGTGCACTAGTTCGGCGAAGAGATAGTGAAATACAAGTGGTATGGATAACTATAAGTGGTAACGGTGATAGAAAATAGCCTGATGGCGTGTAAAAGACTAAAGTAAAACTGAAATAAAGATAGAAGCAAGCAAACATATAATAGATCTAATAGCAAACGGTGTTTCAGTGCTTAGAAACAAGGCCTAGGGATCATTATTTCACTAATGAACACTCTCATATAAATATATTCTTCTTTATGATACTACGCTGAACTACTCTCCGGTTGGACACTCTAATCCTTAGTAGGGCTATACCAGCACACCTCAAAGTTCATCTTTCCCATCTAGAAAACCCCACACTGTCACCTTGAGCACTAGATGGTTCCAACAAACACCACAATTTCATAAAGACATCCAACTCCAAATATAACTCATAACAAGTAATTGTAATCTCTAGCCTAAGTGCCACCATGGTGTGCACACTATCAACTTCACACACATGGGGAGAGCAGAGATCTATTAAAGCACTTGAGTAGCAAGGTAGATCTATAGATTACAAGCTCATGATCACAATATGATAACGCATAGAGAGAGATGAACACATAGCTACCGGTAGAACCCTTAGCCTCGAGAGAGAACTACTCCCTCCTCATCATGGGAATCAGCAATGGTGATGGAGATGGCGGTGGAGATCGATGGAGATGGCTCCAGGGGCACTTCCCGGTCCCGGCAGGGTGCCGGAACAGAGACTTTCTGTCCCCTGAATCTCCCCTTCGGTGGCGGCGGTGCAGCAGAACTTTTCGTGGATTTCTCATTGATGATCTAGGGTTTTTTCCTCGGGAGGAATATATAGGCGAAGGAGGCAAGGTCGGTGGCCAACCAGGGGGCCCACACCATGCCCTGGCACGGCCTAGGGGTACCTGCACCTGGGGGGGTGTGGCCAGGCCCTAGCCCTCCTCCGTCTCGTATTCTGGCTCCGTGAGTCTTCCGGAAAAATAGGAACTTTGGCTTTTGTCCCGTCCAATTCTGAGAATATTCATTTTCTGACTTTCCTGGAACCAAATATAGTAGAAAACAGGCAACTGGCACTGTGGCTCTTGTTAATAGGTTAGTCCAAGAAATCATATGAAAAGTACTCCAAAGTGTGGACAAAACACAAGAAAGTAGATAAAACCAAGCATGGAACATCAAAAATTATAGATACATTTGCAATGTATCAGACCCCCGTGTGACACGACCGATATCAAAGAAGAGCTAGCACTACACGAGTACAACAAGGAACCATCAGGATTAAAGCCTTGATTCTGTCGGATGACCTTAATTAGTGCACTGACCATGGCCGTGGTAATAGGCAGATGGATCATTGGGATTTGGAAGAATTAGCCATGAGGACTCCTAGTCGGTATATGGGTTGCTTGCCTACTCATTTATAAACAAGAAATATCAATATCACTTATTCCGCTTATTCCATTTGGTACTTTCACTCACCATGAACTATTTCTCTCCGCACCTAACTTCTCATATGCAGGACCTTTACACACCTTTCACATCTTTACTTTTATTCAATTTACTTATTTCCTAAGAAAGTTCCTCTATCTTTTACTCACCACTTCCACCGTCAACTTTTTCAGTCAATTCACTCAAGATCTGTGACACCTTGGGTGCGATAGAAACACCGCATAAAAATACTTTCCTAGGCTCCTTGTTAGGAGCGATATAAAAACTAGAATTAATACTTCCATGAAAACATTCTCTGACGAACCTGTGCACTTGCAGGTCATCAGTCCTTCATCGAAAATTTGCCATTTAGATAACTTTTAACACTGTTTAAAAGATCTATATCATTTCCAATCAATAATATGTCATCCACATATAATATTAGAAATACCACATTGCTCCCACTCACTTTCTTGTAAATACAAGCCTCTCCAGAAGTTTGGATAAATCCAAACTCTTTGATAACCTCATCAAAGCAGAGATTCCAACTCTTGGATGCTTGCTTCAGTCCATAGATGGATCGCTGAAGCTTGCATACCTTATCAGCATCCTTAGGATCGACAAAACCTTTAGGTTGTATAATATATAACTCTTCTTCAATATTTCCATTGAGGAACACAATTTTGATATCCATCTCCCATATTTCATAATCAAAATATAGAACAATTGCTAACATAATCCTAACCGACTTTAGCATCGCTATGGGAGAGAATGTATCATCATAGTCAACTCGTTGATTTTGTCGAAACCCCTTTGCGACAAGTCGAGATTTATAGATGGTCACATTACCATCAACATCATTTTCTTCTTGAAAATCCATTTATTCTCAACGGACTTTCGGTTGTGAGGTAAGTCCACCAATGTCCAATCCTGGTTTTTGTACATGGATCCCATCTCGGATTTCATGGATTCTAGCCATTTGTTGGAATCTGGGCTCATCATCGCTGCTTCATATGTCACAGGGTCATCAATACCATCTACCAAGAAATTCACGACATGATTTCTGTACAGTTCAGGAGCTGCACGTGTCCTACGTGACCTGCGAGGTCCGGTAGTGTCGTCTTTTGGAGTTTCATGATCTTTATCATTAGTTCCTTCTTCATTAGTTCTACCTTCCGACTACTCACACCTTTCGCAAGAAACTCTTTCTCTAGAAAGGATCCATTCTTGGCAACGAAAACCTTGCCCTCGGATCTGTGATAGAAGAAATACCCAATTGTTTCTTTAGGGTATCCTATGAAAACGCATTTTTCCGCTCTGGGTTCGAGTTTATCAGGCTGAAGTTTCTTCACATAAACATCACATCCCCAAACTTTAAGAAATGACAACTTAGGTTTGTTTCCAAACCACAATTCATACGGTGTCTTTTCAACGGATTTAGATGGTGCCTAATTTAAAGTGAATGCAGCGATTTCTAGTGCATAACCCCAAAATGATAGTGGCAAGTCAGTCAGAGACATCATAGATGAAACCATATCCAATAAAGTACAATTACGATGCTCCGATACACCATTATGCTGTGGTGTTCCAACAGGGAGAGTTGTGAAACTATTCCACACTCTCTCATGTATGCGCTAAACTCATAACTTGGATACTCACCTCTACGATCGGACCGCAGAAATTTAACCTTTTATTACGATGATTTTACACTTCACTCTGAAATTCCTTGAACTTTTCAAAGGTTTTAGACTTGTGTTTCATCAAGTAGATATATCCATATCTACTCAAATCATCTGTGAAAGTAACAAAATAATGATATCCACCACGCGCTGACACACTCATTAGACCACATACATCAGAATGTATGATTTCCAATAAATCTGTCGCCTGCTCCATTGTACCGGAAAACGGGTTTCTAGTCATCTTCCCCATAAGGCATGGCTCACATGTATCAAATGATTGAAAATCAAGTGATTCAAAAAGTCCAACAGAATGGAGTTTATTCATGTGTTTTACGCCAATATTACCTAGACGGTAGTGCCACATATATGTAGATATATCATTATCAAGTTTAATCCTTTTAGCATCAAAATTATGAATATGTACAATTGAGATTCAACAAAAATAAACCATTCATCACAGGTGCATGACCATAAAAGATATTATCCATATAAATCGAGCAACCATTGTTTTCGGATTTAAACGAATAACCACTTTGCAATAAACACGATCCGCATACAATGTTCATGCTTACTGTAGGTACACATCAATAACAATTATTCAGATTTATAACTAATCCCGATGGCATATGGAGAGGCAACATTCTAACGGCGATCATATCATGATCCATTGCTAACGAGCATCGTGACCTCATCCCTTGCTAGTCGTCCCTTGTTCCGTAGCCCCTTATTCGAGTTACATATATTAGCAACTGATCCAGTATCAAATACCCAGGTGCTACTACGAGTACTAGTCAAGTACACATCAATAACATGTATATCACATATACCTTTGTTTGCCTTGCCGTCCTTCTTGTCCGCCAAATACTTGGGGCAGTTGTGCTTCCAATGGCCAGTCTCCTTGCAATAATAGCACTCGATATCAGACTTAGGACCAGCTCGGGATTTCTTTCAGGCGTAGCAACATATTTGCCGCCCTTCTTTCCCTTTTATTTACCCTTCTTGTCTTTCTTGAAACCGGTGATCTTATTGATCATCAACACTTGATGCTCTTTCCTGATCTCCACTTCTACAGTCTTAAGCATTGACAGAAGCTCGGGAAGAGACTTCTTCATGCCCTGCATGTTATAGTTCATCATGAAGCTCTTGTAGCTAGGTGCCAGATATTGTAGAACATGATGTATGGCTAAGTCAATGGGAATCTTTATTCCCAAAGACACAAGCTTATCAGCGTACCCAGACATTTTGAGTACGTGCTCACTAACGGAGTTATTCTCTTCCATCATGCAGCTAAAGAACTTTTCAGAAGCATCATAAGACTCTAAGGAAGTATGGTATCGAAAATAATTTTCAATTCACCCATGGTACCAAAGGCATTGGAATTTTCGAAATGGTTTCGATGTTCTGGCTCTAACCCATACAGTATGTCATAATGAACTAAATTGTGGTCCTCCTAACGAGTCAAATAGACATTCTTTTCTTTGTCAGGGGCATCAGGAGCTGGCGGGGGGCCTAGAGGCGCTTCTAGCACATATTGCTTTGGTGCACCAGTGAGGAGAATTCTCAGATTCAGGGCTCAGTTGGTAATGCTGCTACCGTTAATTGCAATTTTCTCATTCTCCATGGATACATTGGAATTAAAAGCAGGTGGTGCCATCTACAACAGAATTTGTAAAGTTTATTTAGACTAAGTTTATGATAGATCGAGTTCAACTAATCCAAATTACGAATGAACTTGCACTAAAAAACAACATTCCTCGTGTCTTTTTGGTGCTTACATGAACCAAATCCACTACACCAAGTTCGATCATTACATGAGTCAGTGTAGCTTCAAAGGAGAGCATCTACATGGGCATCATTTCAACTATATGACTTATATTTAACCTTTCGGTCCGTGTTCTGAGGCCATGTGTAAAACTGCCTTACACCCGTTGTATGAAAGCGTAGAGTCAAAACACCCGATCACCACGTGATGTCTTGAAACGACAGACTTCTTAATGGTGCATACTTAAGGAACAACACATTTTATCTTGATATCTAAATGCGGGATCATCTTATAATGATACTAAAATGGCAAACAAGCAATATAAGATGCAAACATCATATGCATAAAGTGAAATGATATGGTTCTTGCACTAGATCACTATCATATGCATCGTGGTATGATCTTTATCATTCCTTTGTGTGTAAGGCCAAGGTATATGGAACTTACACATTATATATGATATAATTTCCAAGAGTATCAATTATACTTCAAATTATAACATTACCATATCATGACACTAGCCCATCAACAATCTAAACTAGACGCTTCTAATTTATCAATTGCATGTTTTACGTGGCTTAGGGCTTTCAAAGATAGAACCGGTCTTACCTATAAATATGGAACCACAAAAATGATAATCAAATTATTAACAACTCGTTGTAAATCAGATATTGACTATAGTAGGAGAGACAGACACCCGCTAGCCACTTATGAAAAACTAGTTGCATGTCAAGCGTGGGACAAGTCTCATGTGCAAGGACATGTATAGTTAATTCGGGCCGCTTCATCCCACTATGCCACGGATATCAAAAATACATATAAGATGCAATAACATGATCATCATCTCCCACATACTATTATGTGTACTACCCATGCAAAGCATATACGCATAGATCAGGCTCTGATACCACTATTTGGTTCACAGCATAGAGAAGAATTTTTTTCTACGATGGGAACTACTAAGCACCAAGATCTATCTGTCTAGATACAAGAAACGAGTGGATATACATCCATAGAGAACATACCCTTGAAGACCGACAAAGTGTAACGAGATTGGACTCGTGGATGATGTAGTCGATCGCTTGCTGACGAGGGTTTAACTCATCAATGCCCATTGTTATGGACTTGGGTTTTGGAGAAGGAGGTAGCGCTGGAGACATCTATCGGCTAGCAAACAAGCACACAGGAGACTCGAAGATTTACCCAGGTTCAGGCCTCGCAGAGGTCCCTACTCCTGCTTGTCTGCTCGTGGAATTATTGAAGGAATCGAGGATTACAATGGTGCGCAGATGCAATCTGGCAAGGGTTGTGTAAACTAGGGTTGCATGTGTCCTCCTCGCCGCCCCTACTAGGCTTTATATAGATAGGCTAGGTCTTGGGTAGCAGGTCGAGTCGGTTACAAGTTAGGGTTTTCCCCTTTGAACTTTCTATCTTTAGCTTCTTGTTCTTCAAGCAATCGAGAGTCCGTAGGTTACTCGAGTCCCTCATTTGGGCCTTGGCGAGACCGTGGGCCTCTACGTATTGAGGCCGTATATACCAAGCTCGAGTACCTGTAGGGTATACCCATGTCAGTAGCCCCCGAGTGTCCAGTGGAATCGTAGATTCGACTGGAGACTTTATGAAGCCTTTCGAGTGCATGACTGAGTATGTTTTTCGACTGCCCTGTTTATGTCATAGGGATTGTTGATGTGCGTGCCTGATTTAACCGATGTATCGGTATCAGTTAACTACCTTAGGGTAAAACAACACCATCTACTCGAACTCGAGTCCCCGGACTCGAATCTGGAAAAGTGCTGGTGTAATTCGACTCAAGCCACGAAGGTCTTACAGGAGTCGAATTCCAGTGTATGGGTGTGAGATCTCGATGCGTCCGTCAAGGCATGTTCATCGTGCCTGTAGGCACGGTTATATTTCTGGTAGTGCGCAGCAAATGCGTTGCCAGACCTTATTCAGGTCTTATCTTCATGTTGTAAGCGCGGCATCCGAATTTTTGTCATCGCGGAGACGATTCGGGTGACCCAAGAGATGCAGTCTCTTTGTAGGGAAAAGTCATGAGGCGGTGTTGCCATAAGCTTCGAGTGTGGATGTTATCAACACATAGTACTTTCTACAAATAATCTTAGGGTGCGCGACCAGCGCTCCCTATGGGAGTAGCCCCCGAGTGCCTGGTTGAGTCGAAGATTTAGGCAGGGACTAAAGAACTTTTGCAACTGCTGTCGTCTTTTGTTGGCTTGTTTCAGTCGAATTTGCTTCCGGCGCTCCCTATGGGAGTAACCCATGTCCATAGTCGAACCATGTTTCGAGTGGTTGGGTTTGCTTTGATTGTCCATGTTCCTGCAAAAAGAAGAAGAAAAAATCATAGGGTGCGTGACCAGCGCTCCCTATGGGAGTAGCCCCCGAGTGCTTGGTGGAGTCAAAGACTCGAGCATGGACTAAAGTAGTCGAAATCTGCTGCTGCGTAATTTTGGATGACGTCAGTGCTGACGATTCCATGACCTCAGTTGCCCGCGTGAGCGAGCTTGACGGGACGTGACGAGCGGTGGGTCCCATTTCCTGACTCTGATTTGACCGGGCGTGTGTAATCTTTATTTTAACTACACCTCCTCGATTTTCCGCGCATAATAGGAGTAGTGGGGGACGGTTCGCGTTTTAGGTCCTCCACGTGTCGAGCTCGATGAATGCCACGTGTCTGATAGGGTTTTTCTGAGACGTTCGATTGCATCTTCCAGGGGTTAAGTAGCGATGCAGCGACGGTAAATTTCACATCTACTTCTTTTCTACCTTTTCCTTTATCGCGATTGCCGCTGCTCCTCTGCTTCTTTGCGCTCCTTTCCTTCGCGGCGCTGGACCAGCTCCGCGTATTTCCCAGCTACTTCCTCCGGTCACATCGCCTTCGTGGAATGGGGAAGCAAAAGGAGGTGCTGTGGCCGATTCCGCTGCTGCCGCGGCTAGGACGAAGAAGAAGGGCGGCTCCACCGCTGCGGCACTAGCACCACCGCCGACGGAAAGAAGAAGGCCACGGGCACTCCCGTCACAAATGGTGCGTGGCGCGCATCTGTGATCAACTCCTCAGAGCTTCGTATTCTTCACCAAGACGGAGTTTTGTCGTCCGCAGTCGCGGACGCGCGCGTCCCTGGTAGCGAGGTAATCCCCTGTCCTCCTACCGGATTTCGGGTGATGTTCCTAGCATTCATCATCCGCGGCCTCTCGTTGCCCTGCATCCTTTCTTCAGGGGCCTTCTATGTTTTTACGGGCTCCAGCTCCATCAGCTGTCCCCCAATTCCATCCTCCATGTAGCTTGCTACATTACTCTCTGCGAGTGCTGGCACAGAATCGAGCCGCACTTCGGCCTCTTCAAGCGCCTCTTCAAGTTGAAGCGCCAATCGGCGTCTCATTCCGTAGTCTACGATGTAGGCGGCTGCGGTATCCACGTCGATCCTTCCGCCACGTACTTCGACATCAAGCTGATGATGTCCGTCCAAGGGTGGAGGGACAAGTGGTTCTACGTGCGTGACCAGAAGGCCGATGGAGACCACTACGAACTCACGCCCTTCGACCCCGTGACGCCGTGCAAGAGGAGGCATTCCTGGAAGAACGTAATTATGCCTGGCGAGTCCGCAAAGACAGATGTGCTGTACGAGCACGTCTGCGACCTCGAGAGTCGCATGGGCAAACAGGAGGGAGGCTGCGCCCTCATTCGCATGTGGCTGCGCCGTCGCGTCCAGCCCTTGCAGGCCAGAGTCCACCCCATGTTCCAGTGGGCTGGCGCAGACGATGTCACTTTCGTGTCTGCCGATGGCATGTCCGCGAGTGAGGTAGATAAAAGGGTTCGACTGGTCACCAAGTACACCATCAAGGATGTGCTCCCCAGTGAACCAGTCGTTCCTCCGTTCGATGTTTCTAACCCTCCTCCTGAGGTACGGTTGTGCTACATAGTAGCTTTGTTTGTCGATTGCTTCTTTGTCGTTTCTTGACTTTGTGTTAAATTTGTTTTCTATATGCAGGATTGGGCGGTGTCGCCCTGTATGCCCCCTCTTCCCGAGGGGGTTATTCCTCGTGAAGCCTTGGAAGAGGACGAGTCGGAGTGGACCGTCCCATCTGATTTGGAGGAGGAAGCCCCCGAGTCGAGTAGTCCGGAGACACGCAAGCGTTCGCGCAACAAAGATTCGGATGCGTTGTCCCCTTCGACCCCGGAAGGTGCAGGTGTTGGTGCAGAGTCGCCAATCCCTGTTGTTCCTATGAGTGCCATGGCGTCATCCTCTCGCAAGAAGATGCGGCTGCCGAAGGAATCATCGTCAGAGTTGGGGGATCAAACCTTCGACTTTGATAAGTTTGATTGGTAAGTATTCGAGTCATCCTTTTTGGGTCTTCTTTGGAGTTGCCTTTTCTTGATGTTGGTTTGGTCTTGTAGTCAACAGGCGTCGTCATCTTCTGGCGACGTCCAATTTTTGAAAGAATCTGGAGTTGCGACCTCCAGGGCCAAGAAAGAGGTTGAGCGTGCTCCTTCTCCTCCATTGGTGGCCCACTCCAGGCATAACTCATCAAGCTCTCCACACGATGGGGAGCATCGGATGGTTGCTCAGATGACTGCTCATCAATCAACTTCGGAGTCATTGGACGATCATGTAAGTGTAGTATCTCTTTTTTCCTATGTTGTAGTCAATTTTATCTATGTCATCTGCTGATCCTTTGTTGTTTTCCTTTTTGGATAGCTCCTTGTGAAGGAAGCCGCTCACCTGGCTGAGCAGGTGCTTGCGATGGGTCGCCAGCATGCAATGCTGGATACGCGCTATCGCGTGGTGGAAAGTAAGTGCCTTTTACTTCTTCTTCTGCATCATTGTTATGTAGTGGACTGATAGTCTATCCTTTTTGTTTTGTTCTGCAGCTGAACATAATGCCCTTCTTCTCAATGCCGCCACCATGGAAAAGACGCTCGCCGCGGCTGTGAAGAGCCGCGATGAGGCAATTGCGGCGCGTGACAAGGCGCAAAAGCGCGAAGAGGATCTGCGTGCCTCCATCACAGCTAGGGAGGAGTTGTTCGAAGAACAGCTTTTTTTGATTGCCAAGGCTCTCTCAGGTATTTGCTGGTCTACAATTTTACCAACTGCCTCTTTTTCGATTGCCTTCGATATTGCTATTTGCTGCTGATGTTGTGCCAATGCTTGATTCTTGTGTAGATGCCAGCGGTCTGAGATTTGATGCACAGGCGCTCCGCCGTGATGACGCATTGGCGGGTGCTGTCTCGGCAGTCGAAGACCGCAGCGCTGCCGTGCAGGGTACGCTCGCCAAGGCTAAAGGCGTGCTCAGCCATCTTCGAGAGGAGATGACACCCAAGGCTGAATTGATCGTAAATTTGGATGAGCTGGTGGAATCTCTTACCGGAGGCGTTCCTGCGAGCTTCAAGAACTCGCTCCGTGCGGCTGGTGCGTCAATGTCACTCGCAATGGTGCAAGCCCATGGAGTCGAAGTTGATCCTGCAGCGGTTTCAAGGGCAATTCCTGTCAGCGCGGACGGCCAGCAGGTAGTCTTTGCCCCTTTCGTGACTGCTTGTTGCAAGTATGGGCCACAACTGATCAATACAGTGGCAAAGTATTCTGAGGAGCTGCAGCGAGCCAAGAAGGCGGCTAAGGCTGCGGCGTCAGGGGCCGGCGGAAAGTCAGTGGCATCTGATACTGCCGCGGACTCGATGAGGCCCCCAAAGCCAAAGTCCAAGTCGAAGAAACCAGTTGCTCCTCAGTAGTCTTGTAATAGTTAGATAGTTTATGTCTTCTGTCGAAAAACATGCCTTTTGGTGAGTGTGTTTGCTGATACTTTTGCTTAATCTTGAAAGCACTCGAATCTTTTGTATGTGCATCACTTTAGTCTTCTTATTGCCTCTTGCCTGATTTGTGATAGGGCACATTAAGTGAACTGTTGAGGGAACCTCAGGATTCGCCGCCCCTTGATGACACTTTGACACCGCCGCGCTCAAGGGTGGATGAGCTGTCTCTGCTCTCGTGACTCCGTGATCACGTGAAGCAGTTGGAGCGTGAATTGCCCGTACTCCACGGTAATGCGGATGTATGGAAATCACAGGCAGAGAAGGCCACCGCCCGAGAACAATATCTGTTGGGGGAGGTGACGTAGCTGGGCGACCAATTTAAATGTTAGCTTTCTTACTCTTATCTTTTCCTTGTAGTCACTCGCGATGGTGTGCTGTCCTCATACTTCCGCTTTTGCTTTGTAAAGTTGTCAGCGCATGCCATCCGCAGGATGAGAAGGATCGAATTGCCATTCGCATGAATGACCTGACCCAAGAGCAACTTCAGGCGAGTGTGTACTTCTGGGTAGATCATGATCGCGCAATCGCGTTGGCGACCTTGCAGGATCGTGCTTCGCGAGTGCTTCGTTTTTTGAAGAAGTCGCAGTCATGCTTGAAGAATATTTATCGGACGATGTTCCCGTTGGATGTCGTTCCATCGACCCTGCTGGACCTTCTCGGTAAATTCCATGACTTGACTGCGGTCCGCGAGTGTGTACGGCAATAGTTGGTGGCAAGTGCGACTGCATAGGCCTGATATAGACGTTGCAGCAATTGCGGCTGGGCCACCTGCGTTGCCAGCGGGTTCTGCCTGGAACATCGTGCCGCACTACCAGGCAGTGGATTGCCCAACAGAGAAGATCGTCGACTTCTTCGAGGAGCAAACTAATGTTCTCTTGCTTCAATAGTAGTTTAGTTTGTATCCTGCACAAAATTGTACCAAAGTTGTAAAGTTCGTATATATGCTGTGTATAACTGATTTTCGATGATGTATAAAAAAGCTTGTTAGCATGTATGTTTTGTGAGTGTGTTGCACTGTGCGACTCCTTTTCGTTAGCCTGGCTACGAACCTGTCAGGTGCGTTGCAACTGGGTTGATGTTTGTCAAGGGTTTTGATTGGTGTGCGAGCTACTCAGGATATCGCGTTTTAGTTCGTAGAACAGATGTGTACAGGGTGGCGCAGCCCTCGAGTGGATAATTGCGAAAAATAAAGGAAAACACAGAGTCTTTGGGGCATTTAGCTTCATTTATTCGCGGGATAGTATGAAGTACAATGTGTGGCTAAGTAGCCTTGGCTGAGTAGCCTTATTTGCAATGTAAAAGAAAAAGGGCGACTAAGGGTAGAAGCGTCGCAGCTGCGTGACGTTCCAAGGGTTGGAGTATGCGACTCCTGTCTCTAAATCTTTAAGGCGATAGGCGCCACCTGGGATTACTTCTATAATCACGTATGGTCCCTCCCAGGGGGACTCGAGCTTGAGATTCCCTTGCTGCTTCAGTCGCAGGACTAGGTCGCCTTCGATGAAGGATCTGGGGCGTAGCCTCCTACTATGCTAGTTGTGCAGGTTCTGCTGGTAGATCGTTGATATTTCCGCGGAGATTTCCCTTGCCTCGTCAAGGAGGTCGACGGAGTCTTCGAGTGCCAGAGTTGACTCCTGCTCACTGTAAGCGACCACGCGCGGTGCTTTGTATCGTACCTCGGCGGGTAGCACCGCTTCAGCCCCGTGCACCATGAAGAACGCGGTGTACCCCGTAGCACTGTTTGGAGTTGTGCGTAGGCTCCAGAGTACTGATTGTAGTTCGTCTGGCCAGCAACCCGTGGCTTGTTCGTGTGGTCAGAGGAGTCGCTTCTTGATGCCGCCGCAGACGAGCCCATTAGCTTTTTCGACCTGGCCGTTGGTCTGTGGATGTGCCACCGAGGCATAGCTGACGTTGATTCCCAGATTCTCGCAGAATTCTTGGAACTCCTTGGATGTGAAGTTCGTCCCATTGTCTATGATGATGTTGTGTGGCACTCCGAAGCGGTAGACGATGGACTCGAAGAACTTGACTGCGCTGTGCCCTGATTGATTGGTCACTGGCATGGCCTCTATCCACTTGGTGAATTTGTCGACTGCGACCAGGAGGTTGACGTAGCCTCCTCGTGAGGACCTTGGGAGGTTGCCGACCATGTCGAGTCCCCATTGCACAAAGGGCCAGGCCAATGGGATTGGCCGGAGCTCTGCGCCAGGTGCGTGCGGCTTGTCCGCGAATCGCTGGCAAACATTGCATTTTTGGACAATGTCCTTGGCGTCATGCATGGCCGTAGGCCAGTAGAATCCAGCTCGTAGAGCTTTGGCAATGAGGGCGCGACTGCCGGCATGGTGCCCGCAGGTCCCCTCATGGATGTCAAGGAGAACAGCTCTTCCATCGGCTGTGGAGACACATCGTTGGAGTACACCTGTGACGCTGTCCTTGTATAGTTCGTTGTTGATAACAGCGAATGCCTTTGATCGCCGCGTGATGTGCCTTGCATTAGTCGGATCGTCCGGTAGCCTCTTACTGAGAAGGTACGTGATGTACAGTTGAGTCCAGGATTGCTCGATCATCATGACGCTCATTGGTCCTTCGAGTCCTGTATCTAGTTCCAAGTCGCCGAGTGCCATTGGCTCATTGGGCGGCGTAGCCCCCGAGTCCGTTGCTGTGCTTGTTTTCTTCTCTGCGGTCTTTGGCTTGATGGAGCGTTCGCAGATGCACTCGAGAAATACCCCATGTGGTATGGGGGCACAAGTAGAGCCTATGTTGGCGAGTGCGTCCGCCTCTTCATTGCTTTCGCGACCTATGTGTCGCAGCTCACAGCCATCGAAATCCCCGTCGAGTGTGTCGTAGAGGTCGCGGTAGGCGATCATGTTGTCGTTCAGTGCGTCGCACTCGTGCATTGTCTGGTTGACGACCAGCTTGGAGTCGCCGTATATTATGAGCCTTTTGGTGCCGCAGGATTTTGCCATCCTCATCCCGTGTAGCAGGGCCTGGTATTCAGCTTCGTTGTTGGAGGTGGTGAACTGCATTCGCAGGATATATTTCAGCTTGTCCCCCTGGGGCCATCTCAGTATGACACCTGCACCAACTCCGTCCTTCCGCTTGGATCCGTCGAAGTGCATTATCCAGAGGTAGGACATATCTGGTTTTTCAGGGAGCTGGTTCTCCATCCAGTGCACGAGGAAGTCAGGGAGAACTTGCAACTTAATTGCGTCGCGTTTTTCATATGTGATGTCTCGTGGAGACAGTTCGATTCCCCAATGTGCGACTCATCCGGTGGCGTCGGGATTGTTGAGGATATTCCCAAGCGGGGCGTCGTTGACTACCACGATTGGGTGTTCTTGGATGTAGTGGCGCAGTCGTCGGGCCGTCATGAAGACGTCATACGCCAGTTTCTGGTAGTGCGAGTACTACTGTTTTGTTGGCGTAAGTACCTTGCTGAGGTAGTAGACTAGGCGCTGTACCCCGTGGACCTTGTTTTCCTCGGCTCGTTCGACTACGAGCACTGTGCTGACCACCTGGTTGGTGGCGGAGATGTATAGCAACAACGGTTCCCTTTCTCGTGGGGTCACCAGTACTGGCGAAGTGGATAGCAGGCGCTTGAGGTCTTCGAATGCTTCCTACGCCTCATTGGTCCACTCGAACTTGTCGGCTTTGCGGAGGAGTTGGTAGAAGGGCAGTGCCTTTTCACCCATCTGACTAATAAATCGACTGAGGGTCGCGATTCGCCCAGCCAGCTGCTGGACGCCCCTTATGTTTTTCGGCTTCTCCATGGCCAGTATGACTTTTATTTTCTTTAGGTTTTCCTCGATCCCTCTCACGGAGATAAGATACCCAAGTAGTTGCCCAGATGGTACGCCAAAGGTGCACATGTCCAGATTGAGCTTGATCCGGTAGCGATCGAGGTTGGTGAAGGTTTCGCGCAAATCATCGATTAATGAGGCTTCCTCTTTGGTTTTGATTACTATGTCGTCGACATAGACTTGAATGTTGCGACGGAGTTGGTTCTTGAGGCAAGCCTGCATGCACTGCTGGTAGGTGGCTCCTGCGTTCTTTAGCCCGAAGGGCATTGTGTTGTAGCAGAACACACCAAAAGGTGTTGTAAACGCTGTTTTTTCTTGATCTTCCTCCTTCATTCGAATCTGGTTATAGCCTGAGTAGGCGTTGAGGAAGCAGTGGCGCTCGCATCCCGCGGTGGAGTCGATGGTCTGGTTGATTCGTGGTAACGGGAAGTGGTCCTTTGGGCAGTGCTTATTCAAAGAGGTGAAGTCCACGCACATCCACAGGATATCCGTGTCCATTTTTGGTACTAGCACCGTGTTGGCGAGCCAAGTGCTTTCCTTGATCTCACGTATGAATTTGGCGTCGAGGAGTCTGTTGATCTCCATTCCGACTGCCTTTGCTCTTGGCATGCTCGGCGAATTCCCTAGGAACTCCTGGCATGTCCGCTGGACACCAAGCGAAAATTTCCTAATGCTCACGGAGGAATTCGACGAGCGCGAGTTCCTATGCGGGACTCAAGTTGTTGGCGATGAGGGCCGTCTTGGCAGGATCCGATGGGTGGACCTGAACTTTCTTTGTGTGCACCGATGAGTCGAAAGATAGATCGAGCAAAGTTGGCCGGCTCAGGGGAGGCAGACTGTTGTCTATCGACTCCTTTAGTCTTGCGAGTTCTTCCTGCATGCCAAAGGACTAGGAAATTCTGTTGAATTCCCTGTCGCAACAGTCGGATCCCTCGAAGCTCCCGTTGATTGTGATGACGCCATTAGGACTTGGCATTTTCATCTGCAGGTAGGCGTAGTGTGGCACCGCCATGAACATGGCGAACGCGACATGTCCGAGGATGTAGTGGTACTGTGAGGTCCAGTCGATGACCTCAAAGTCGATGCGCTCGTGCCAAAAGTTTTTCGGCATGCCGAAGATGACGTCGAGGTTGATTTTGCCAAGGGGATACATGCCTTTGCCTGGGACGATGCCGTGGAATGTTGTGTCCGAGGCTTCTAAGCAAGTTAGAGGGATCCTCATTGCTCGCAAGGTACTCGCGAATATAAGGTTGATGCCGGTTCCGCCGTCCATGAAAACGCGGCTCATGTCGAAACCTCCGATTTGCGCCTCGAGTACGAGGGGACAATGGCCTGGACGAGGTACTTGGGGCGGATGATCGCGCTTGTCAAAGGTGATGCAGGACTCGCTTCGGTTGAGGTACTCAGTGGTAGATGGTGGCGAGTTTGTGGCCAAGTTGACT
Source organism: Avena sativa (assembly GCA_916181665.1). Classification (NCBI taxonomy): domain Eukaryota; kingdom Viridiplantae; phylum Streptophyta; class Magnoliopsida; order Poales; family Poaceae; genus Avena; species Avena sativa. Next base: position 581,868,489 of record OV702287.1, read on the forward strand.
TGGTGAGTGATGGCCTTCTGCACCCTATTCGAGGGGCGTCCTTTTTGGATCATCATGTTACCCATGGCCCGTGGGTATGGTTCGACTCCCTGGTGCTGGTCCGGCGCAGCTGCATTTGGGGGTAGTCCAGGTGGTGGTGGTGAAGAGCCATGTGCCACGGCGCCAGGAGCGGCTCCGTAGCCCCTTTCGACTGCGTTGCGATTCATCCAAACCAATCCCTCATGTAGGTGGAGGAACTCGCGGCAGTCCTGGAGGAGATGGCTGGACTTCTTCTTTCCGTCATGCTTGTCGATGTAGAAGTGCACAGTGCATGGGCCGGACAGTTTGTCTTCGATGGATGTTGCGGGTGCCTCGTCACGATTGCGGCGCTGCCACACTTGCGTGGTTTTCCCGGAGTCGCGGTATCCACCGCTGCAGTAGCCGTTGTTGCGGTTGTCATCGCGTCTGTCAACGTAGCCGGCTGTGACCATGTTGATGTCGTCTCGGTCATCCTAGATGTGCATGCGACATTTTCCTCGGCGGTCGCGTCTGCGTTCGAGCTCTGCCTCGTCGTCGGAGTGAGCGCGATTTTTCAACAAATCTTCTCCATCTGCCCAGCGATTCGCGATTTCCATCAGGTGGTCGATGGTTTTGGGCTTTGAGCGGCCCAGCTCCTCCCTGAGCTCTATGCGACGCACGCCAGCGTTGAATGCGTCAATCGCACGATCTTCCGAGATGTTATCTGTGGAGTTCTTGATGATGGACCACCTCTGGATGTAAGAGCGTAGTGACTCGCCTGATTGATGCGGGCCGTTTGTATGTGCCCTTGAAGTTGCGCACGAAGCTATAAACCAACTCTTCCCAACTGCGAAAGGATCCGTGTGGGAGGTTGTTGAGCCATGCTCGGGCTGCGCCTTGCAGCTGTAGTTGTAGGCATTGCATGGCCATGCTTCGACTTCCGCCATGAAGCCTGACGGAGGAGATGTGGTCCTCCAACTAGATCTTTGGATTTTGTAGCCCATCAAACTTTGGGTTCTTCGACGGGAGTTTAAACCCCTTGGGCAGTTGCTTTTGCCTGATGGCCCTGCTGAAGCATCTGGCGCCACAGAGCTCCACATCTTCGTCTTCTGAGTCAGTCGACTGAGCATGTCGCGCCCTTGATTTGTCTATCTTGCGCTCTGTGAGGTCATCGCGCGCATCATAGTCATGGTCGTGTCGCTGTGAGCGGCGATGTCGAGACAGATCGTGACTGTCGTCGCTAGATGAGGGCGAGGAATAGCGTTTTGCCAGAGCCTTGCCTTTCTTCGGCTCTGGTGCTGGCTCTTTATCAAGGGCGACCTCGACTAGTCCCAAGCCCGCGATCGTAGATCGATGCATGGAGGCTCGGGGATCTCCAGCTGGCGGCTGGTTGTTTAGGAGGTACATGGTGGCTGCTGTCACTGCAGCTTGCGGCGTTTTCGGGACCACGTTGCTGCGTGTGTCGACTCTCATAGAGCTGAAGTCGAGGACCTTTGCAGCTTCTATGTCTTCTTGCTCGGTGAGATGGGCCATCCGGGATCACCTCTTGTTTGCGATGTACTCGTTTCCCTTTGAGGAGGATCCTCCGTGGGAGGACAGCCCAGCATGTCGAAGACTCGACTCATCTGCCGCCTTTTAGCACGCCTCGAGTTGCGCGATTGTTTGCACTTGATGCTTGAATTCTTCCTTCAGGAGCCAATGATAGCCCATTAGCAGCTCTTGTGGGGAGCCAAAGGGTAGAGCGTTACCTTGTAGGGCCTCGCGGCAACGAGCCCACTGGAGTTCATTGAGCCTGATCACCACGCGTTCACCAGTCTACTCGTTTATTATGGTTGGAGGCTCGACTGCTCCCCCGTTGTTGACGGGGGCGCTGTTCGGTGATGGTCCGCCATTTGGCGGTGGTCCGCCGTTGGGTATGCCGCCGTTTGGTGGGTCAGCTCCGTGGCCGTCGTTGCCCGTGTTGTCGCGATTGGGGGAGGTCTCGCCTGCGTTGATGACGGCGCACATGAAGTGGTTGGGGAAGCTGCTGCTCCCGCAACTCTTAGATCCGGAGCCGTAGGCTCCATCTTCAGTTGCCAGATCACTCAGATCGGAGTCGCGACGACTGTCGCTGATCGTATTCTCGACTGTTGTCGAGGCGTTGAGCTCACTGAGGATGCCGATCGGTGGAGGGAACCATGATGCTAGAGCAATCGATGGTTCCGTCGGCTGGTCAGGCATGCGAAGCGTGCCCATCTGGCCAACTTGGAAGCGGAAGCTCCTGATCGATAGGCTGATTCCATCGCCCATAGACTCGAAAGCCGGGCGAGTGGCTGCCGTGTGGACGTTGAAGTCGAACGCGTCGAAGAGCTGGCGGATCTCCGCTGTTGCGGAGTTGTAGATCGCGGTTGATGGGGCCGAAGAAGCCGCAACATCAGCACTCCCAATTCCCATAGACGGTGCCAATTGACGAGGGTTTAACTCATCAATGCCCATTGTTATGGACTTGGGTTTTGGAGAAGGAGGGAGCGCTGGAGACTTCTATCGGCTAGCAAACAAGCACACAGGGGACTCGAAGATTTACCCTGGTTCAGGCCCCGCAGAGGTCCCTACTCCTTCTTGTATGCTCGTGGAATTATTGAAGGAATCGAGGATTCCAATGGTGCGCAGATGCAATCTGGCAAGGGTTGTGGAAACTAGGGTTGCGTGTGTCCTCCTCGCTGCCCCCTCCTAACCTTTATATAGATAGGCTAGGTCTCGGGTAGCAGGTCGAGTCGGTTACAAGTTAGGGTTTTCCCCTTTGAACTTTCTATCTTTAGCTTCTTCTTGTTCTTCAAGCAATCGAGAGTCTATAGGTTACTCGAGTCCCTCATTTGGGCCTTGGGGATACCGTGGGCCTCTACTTATTCAGGCTGTGTATACCAAGCTCGAGTACCTGTAGGGTATACCCATGTCACTTGGAAATCTCAAGATGGAGAGGAAGTCCAAGCGCTGCAAATCAGCAGCGCATCCGTGATCGCATACACGTCCGGTCCACCGAACAACATCCGTATCCTCTCTCTAGCGATGCAGCGGAAGCAGCAACTCCTTCCACACGAAAAGCCACCAGGAACATGTATCTCGCTAATCCGAGACCATGGGCGAATAATTCTAGAGGGGGAGAGATCCTTCACGAGGAGGTGTGCTTTGTGAGGAGGGGAGGGGCCTTTTATAGGAAGAGGGGGCAACCCCCTCCCATTTCTGGCGGCCATGGAGGTGCCCCCACCTCTTCCTTCATTCATGTGGGTGGAAGCTCCACTCACATAAACATGCCTCCACTCATACATCCACTCAAATGCATTAATTTTCCAGCAAAATTAATGCACCTCTCATTAAATAAAACTATATTATTTATTTTATTTAGAATTTTGTTAATTACTTTAATAAAAAACATTCACATACCCCCCCTGAAACATTTCAATATCACATGCAGAACCAATTTCAGCAATTTCACCCGAAATAATTCCGGTGTCCATTGAAATAATTCCAGCGCTTTGTAATTCTTTTCTCTAGAACACATTTGCTACAAATGGTGTCGGTATCCCTTAAGAGTGTCACCCTATGGTTCGCGAATAATGCATACATGATCAAGACCCTTCTCCGATCAACAATTAGTAGCGGGACCTGGAGATCCATATTGACTCCGACACATTCAACAATGACTTTTGTGATCGTGAGAACCTTTAACGCTAGTAACTAAATCCCTTTGTCTCGCGATATATTACATGTACGAGATTCAATCATCGGTATCTCAATATCTAGTTTGATCTCGTTACCGACATGCACTATTTTCTCGTTCCTGTGATATAACATTCTAGTGATCACATCACTTTCTTGCAAGGTATCTCAATGTGATATCACCGAGAGGGCCCAAAGTATATCTATCCATCATCGGGATGGAGAAATCCCACTCTTGATCCATGAGCCTCTATATAACACCTTCAGAGTATCTGAACCCACCTTTATAGTCACCCTCTTACGATGTGACGTCTGATGTTATCAAGTTACTCTTGTAGTGCTAGTGATTGACATGATCTCATGGTCGAAGGACAAGAATTACTTCGTATGATGTTATAGCAATTTGATCACAATGATTTTGATCGTATTGCTATACTTTGGATGAATGTTCATAACAAGATTCCACCAATGATGTGACCTCGTTATTAACAACAACCAATGTCCATGATCAGGAAACCATGATCATCTTGTTAATCAGCGAGCTAGTTTATCAGAGAGGCATAACTAGGAACCCTTTATTTGTTTATTAAACACACATGTATTAATGTTTCCAATAAATACAATTATAGAATGCAAAATAGACATATATCATTATTGCCTCTCAGGACAAATTCCCTTCACAAGGGGCGCAACATTATTGTAGGGCGCGAGTTGGTGCAATGGCTGGAGACCACTAGCAACGTACACTCTAGGGAAGGCACATTGATAGCCGGTGGTTTTGACCAAGGCGGCTATGTTATGGCACGAAGGGGCGACACAGCGATGGACCGTAGCTCGATCGGTGGTAGGTGTGTGCTCGGGGACGTGATTGGTGTATACTGGCGCGGGGTCGGTTTGATTAGACCTACGGTGCGCCGCATGTGCCATGTCATGGACGACGCATAGATTGGAGTCGATGGCGGGGTTGTGAAGCCCCGGACGATGAAGACGATCTGAGGGGGCAGTTGCAGGAGCCTTCCGAGAAAGGCGTAGTAGCCAGATGAGGTGCGCGGCAGCCAGCCATGAGTCCGCAGCAGCCTGTCGAGGCAGGAGCGGCAGTGCAAGATGCATGCACACGGGTGTGGTGTAGATCGTCGATGCCGATGGTCGGAACAGAGGTGCGGCGACGACAACGGCGGTAGGCTACTCAATCCAGTATATGGTTTTGTAAAACAAAAAAGAAGACCGGTGAAGTGACTGGCAGAGAGAAAAAACAGATCTAGAGATCAGAAAACACTCACGAGGACAGCTGATCATAGATCGTTAGGCGAACCACGTGACGGATTGTGCGGCCCCTGGCGGAGTCATGGAGATCAATCCCCCTGTGGGCAGCGTGGTTGAAGCGTGTTGCTATGGTTTGGACCGGTTAGGCTAATACTATGAAAGATTATGAGTTGTGCGGAATATGATGGATGTATTATTGAGTCTGATGGGCGAGTATATATATTCGTATAGGGAATCATCCTGGAGTAAGTAGAGTTAGGATTGTATGGAAACATATAGTAACTATATCTAAACTACCATAACAATTGTATATGCCTAATACTCTAACAGTTTGGAGTCGATTTTTATTACATTGAGAATTAGCTATTGCAAAGAGAAAGAGTTGGTATAAAACTAGACTACACTAAGTCATTATTTCACTTTGAAAACACCAGCCATGCACGTACCATGATAGCTGCTAGCTAGGTAGGTCGACGATGTGTAACTTTCGTTGCATTATTCATCCATGTGAACAGAGATGTACACTAGTAGAAAATGGGCCTTTGGTTCGGACCACTAGTCCTGGCTATGGTTGGGGCCGGGAGTAATGGTCTGAACCAGACGGTCCGAGGACGCCGATGTATTTTGTCCCAGCCCGTAGGGGACCATTACTCCCGGTTTGAGATACAAACCGGGACTAATGGGTCTGGGCACGCCCGCGTGGTCCTGGAAGAACCATTAGTCCCGGTTTGTGTCTCAAACCGGGACTAATAGTATGGCCCTATATATAATGCACCCAACCCTCCACTGACGATTTTTTTCCTATGTGAGGTGCGTATAACTTTGTGCTAATTTTTTTCTTCATATGCACTAGAGGTATTCGGTGAAATTCCTGTTAGTGCGATGCCACTTGAGTTCATACAAGAAAAAACATGATATGAGGTACCAGAGCCACACTTAAGTTTTCTCATCTTTGTTTCCAGGTCTCCTAAAAGTCTAGCAAGTATTTTCTCATTTAGACTGCGCGGTAGTAATTTTATTATCATGATTGCGTTTGATATATATGGTTCTATGATGCAGATGAGTCATCTATGGATGTACGGTGACCGACGCTCTGATGCTTACGGAAAAGGTGTGCGTTCTCTTCGCCTTGTGGCTGAGGCGAACAAGAGGCGGGATGGTTTTATGTGTTGTCCATGTGTTGAATGTCGGAATGAGCAGGCTCACACTTCCTCAAGAGTCATTCAAAGCCACCTGCTTCGGTCTGGCTTCATGTCCGGATATAATGTTTGGACCAAGCATCGAGAAAGAGGGGTTATGATGGAAGACAGTGATGAAGAAGATAACAATGATGACAACTACCAATCTATGTTCCCTAAATACTTTGATACCACAATGGAAGATAATGAAGAAGAACGGGAACCAGATGAGCCCGCTGAAGATCTTGGTCGGGTCATTTCTGATGCAAATCGAGACTGCAACACAGAAAAGGAGTGGTTGCAGTTCGAGAATATGTTACAGGACCACAACAAATTATTGTACCCAACTTGTGAAGATGGCTAGAAGAAGCTAGGTAGCAAACTAGAATTGCTGAAGTGGAAGGCAGAGACCGGTGTGACTGACTCGGGATTTGAAAAGTTGCTGGTAATAATGAAGAAGCTGCTTCCAGGAAATAACGAATTGCCCTCCAGTATGTACGAAGCAAAGAAGATTGTCTGCCCTCTAGGATTAGACGTGTAGAAGATACATGCATGCCCTAATGACTGCATTCTCTTCCACGGTGAGAAGTACAAGAATATGTATAAATGCCCGGTCTGCACTAGATTGCGGTATAAGATCAGAAAAGATGACCCTGGTGATGTTGAGGGCGAGCCACCTAGGAAGAGGTTTCCTTCCAAAGTGATGTGGTATGCTCCTATAATACCACGGTTGAAACCTTTGTTTAGAAAGAAAGAGCATGCAAAGTTGTTGCAATGGCACATGGAAGACCGTAAGAAAGACGGGAAGTTGAGGCACCCTGCTGATGGTCGGTAGTGGAGAAAAATCGAGAGGGACTTCCCGAACTTTGCTGGTGATGCAAGGAACTGATGTTTTGGTCTAAGTACTGATGGCATGAATCCTTTTGGGGAGCAGAACTGCAGTCACAGCACCTGGCCCATGACTCTATGTATCTACAACCTTCCTCCTTGGTTGTGCATGAAGCGGAAGTTCATTATGATGCTAGTGCTCATCCAAGGCCTGAAGCAACCCGGCAGCAACATTGATGTGTACCTAAGGCCATTAGTTGATGAACTTTTACAGCGGTGGGCCAAACCAGGTGTACGTGTGTGGGATAAACACAAACAACAGGAATTTAACCTACAAGCGTTGCTGTTCGTAACCATCAAGGATGGACCTGCTCTTCGTAATATTTCAGGACAGACGAACAAAGGATACAATGCATTCACACACTGTTTAGATGAGTCTGAAAGTATGTATCTGGATAAATGTAGGAAGAATATGTACCCAAACAATCGTATTTTTCTTCCGCCAAGTCATCAATTAAGGAAGAGAGGCAAGAATTTCAATGGCAAGGGAGAAACACGAACGGAGCATGTCCCCCGTACTGGTGCTGATGTATTTGGTATGGTCAAGGATTTGGATGTAATCTTTGGAAAGGGTCCTGGAGGACAACCTGTTCCGAAAGACGCCGACGGACACGCACCCATGTGGAAGAAGAAATCTATATTTTGGGATCTACCCTATTGGAAAGTGCACGAGGTCCGCTCTGCAATCGATATGATGCACTTGATGAAGAATCTTTGCGTGAATATTCTAGGCTTCCTGAGCTTGTATGGGAAGTCAAAAGATACCCAGGTAGCACGGGAGGACCAACAACATCATAAAGGATGAGACGACAAGCATCCAGGGAAGTTTCAAGGGCTTGTCAGCTATGCTCTTACCAAAGAAGAGAAGGAAATCTTTTTTGAAGTCCTTTCAGTATCAAGGTCCCGTCTGGCTTCTCGTCGAATATAAAGGGAATAGTAAATATGAAAGAGAAAATATTTAAAAACCTAAAGTCTCATGACTGCCACGTGCTTATGACGCAATTGCTTCCGGTTGCATTGAGGGGAATTCTACCAGCAAATGTTCGACTAGCCATTGTGAAGGTACGTGCATTCCTCAATGCAATTTCTTAGAAGGTAATCGATCAAGAAAGTCTATCAGGGTTACAAATTGATGTGGTCCAATGTCTGGTCAGCTTCGAGTTGTTGTTCCTGTCATCCTTCTTCAATATTATGATGCACCTCCTAGTTCACCTAGTTGAAGAGATTAGAATTCTCGGTCCTGTGTTTCTACACAATATATTCCCCTTCGAGAGGTTCATGGGAGTCTTAAAGAAATATGTTCATAACCGTGCTAGGCTAGAAGGAAGCATCTCCAAGGGCTATGGAACATAGGAGGTCATTGATTTTTGTGTTGACTTTCTTCCTGACCTTAAGCCGATTGGTGTTCCTGAATCTCGGTATGAGGGAAGGCTGACTGGAAAAGGCACACTAGGAAGGAAATCAATGGTATGTAGGGACGGTCATTTTTTCACTCAAGCACACTACATAGGTCTACATAATTCCACTGTGATGGCTCCGTATATCGAGAAACACAAGAATATTCTACGCTCCGAAAATCCGGGGAAACTTGACTCCTTGATTAAAGGGGAACACGAGAAGAATTTTGGCAGTTGGTTGTACACACATCTAATGAATAACACCACTGTTGTAGATCAGTTGTACTCATTCGCCAGGTTACCATCTTTGACTATATGTACTTTTGAAGGGTACGAGATAAATGGGAATACATTTTACATGATTGCCCAAGATAAAAAGAGCACCAACAAAAACAGTGGTGTCCGCTTTGATGCAACAGTTGACATTGGGCAGAAGGACACATATTATGGGTAAATAGAGGAGATATGTGAACTTGACTATGGACCTACTTTTAAGGTCCCTTAGTTTCGGTGCAAATGGGTCAAGCTGACAAGAGGAGGGGTACATGTAGACCAAAAGTACGGCATGACAACAGTGGATCTCAACAATCTTGCATACATGGATGAACCATTCGTCCTAGCCAACGATGTGGCTCAGGTTTTCTATGTGAAGGACATGTCTACCAAACCGAGAAAAAGGAAAGATAAGCAAAAGAATACAGAATACGATGAGCCAAAGCGCCACATAGTTATTTTAGGGAAAATAAACATCATGGGAGTGGATGACAAGATAGACATGTCAGAAGATTACAATAAGTTTCATGAAATTCCGCCATTCAAAGTGAAAACTGACACAAGCATCCTATTAAAAGATGAAACCGGGACTAAAGATTCATCTTTAGTCCCGGTTCAAGAAACCAACCGGGACTTAAGGGGTGAGTGTCGACACTTTGATAGGGTTGAGTGTCGACATTATGTCATGAGTGTCGACACTATGTTGTGTTGTTTTAATCTATAAATAGGCATCCCTGTGAAGTTATCAATTGCAAACAACATGGTGTGAAAGAGCAGGGACAACACACTATGGCCAGCTTCAGGGAGATGCCTAAGGATCCAGTCCTCAGGCATCTCTCTGAAGCTGGCCATAGAGGCACTCCCTAATATGTGAAATTAGTTAGCTCCCCGACATATTGATCTAGATAGAGAAGTTATGAACTACAAGAGCAGGGACAACACTATGGCCAACTTGAGGGAGATGCTGCCGGAGCCCAGTCCTCCGGCATCTCCAACAAGTTGGCCATAGATGTACTCCCTAATATGTGAAATTAGTGAGCTCCTCGGCACAAGAATAGAACAACATCTTCATAGTTCGAGAAAGTTGTACAAAGACCAACACTAGTAGGAAACGATCCATTAGTACCGGTTTCTAAGTGGGACTACGGAATCGGGACTAAAGTCCCTCCTTTAGTCCCGCCGGTCCAGCCACAAACTGGGACTAACACTCAAGACATTTATTATTATTAAAAAACTGGGACTAAGAAATCGGGAGTAAAGGCCCCCTTTAGTCATACTCATATCTAGCCCTATAGTACATAGCTTCAGGGTCATCTTCGTCATCATCGTCGTCATCGCTAGGCGCACACGTCTGGATCCTAAGCCTAGCCATGGCATATTCCAGGGGTACCTACTACTCAGGCCTCGGATTCACCACACGCGACGGAGGGGCCTCCTGGATGACGACGCCGTGTAGCCCACGACCTTCACCATCCCCACCCTTCTCGTGGCTCTGTGGAGGGTCAAAGTGTGGGCACTGCAGGCGAGGATGATCTCCCTAGGCGATGTAGCACATCACACCGACGGTAGTCCGGTTTACCCACCACAGGCAGCGACCAACCTCGTTGTGGTTCAACAGGGGCGGGCCGTCACCCTCGTAACTGGCGAGCTCCCTTTCCTGCCGGTTAGCGAAAAAGGCATTCCAGGTGTCGTAGTTGTCAAGATCCCAATGGGGATCCATCCGCTGCTTCGGCATGAGCTCGAGGTAGAAGTGGTACGTGATGGCCGCCTGGCAGGCGGAACCTTAAGGCACAGGAGGGACAGGAACTCCTCCAGCGCTCAGCATCCAGTCCGCGGGCAGCCGGTAGCCTAGCGGGCATGGGTAGCTGGAGGCCCACAGTGCATCAGTCTCCTCGAGGGTCAGAATGGCCCAGTATGCGGTGTCCATTGTTGTGAGAGGGGAAGATCTCAATGTGTGGATGGCCATGGTGGTCAGCCTAGATATAGAGGGAAAAGGCGGGAAAATATGGCGGGAAGCGGAGGGAACTGGCAGGAAGGCATGACGCATTGCTTAACGACTCTGAGAAGGGCGGGAAATATCTTAAGTCCCGGTTATTGACTCCAACCGGGATTAAAATCCCCCAAAATATAATAGTTAAACCATAAACCCTAACCCTAAATCCTAAACCCTAAACCCTAAACCGTACCCTAACCCTAACCCTAACCCAAAATCCTAAACCCTAACCCTAACAGAAAATGATTTGGATTACTTATTCAAATTCAAGCATTTTTTATGTTAAAAGTTTAGTCAAATTCAAAAATATGCAAAATATAATAGTTAATGCATTTTTAAATTGAAAATGGCAAAATGGTTAATAGTTTCACTAGTTAGAATAATTATTTTATAAAACAGAAAATAGATTTGGATTACTTATTCAAATTCAAGCATTTTTTATGTTAAAAGTTTAGTGAGATTCAAAAATATGCAAAACATAATAGTTAATGCATTTTTTAATTGAAAATGGCAAAATGGTTAATACTTTCACTAGTTAGAATAATTATTTTATAAAATAGAAAATAGATTTGGATTACTTATTCAAATTCAAGAACTTATCATGTTGATTTTTTTTTCAAATTCATAAGTACGCAAAAACTGTATAATTCAAATGTTTAAAAAAATATAATAGTTACAAATTGAAATATTTGAAAAAACCGGCGCTAACTTAGGCCCAGCGCGCCAAAATTTGGGCCTTTAGTCCCGGCCAAAACACCAGTCGGGACTAAAGGCTCTGTAGCCGGAAAGGCAGCCAAAGCCTTTAGTACCGGTGCGTGGCTGGAACCAGGGCTAAAGGCCCCCTTTAGTCCCGGTTTGTGCCACGCACCAGGACTAAAGGGTGGGGGGGGTATTAGTACTCTTCTTTTCCCGGTCGAATCCATCGACCAGGAGCACACCGTGAGGAGCTAGCACTACGCCGCCAGGCTGCCAAAATTTGGAGCTAGCACTACGCTGCCTCGCCGCCCGTCCATGCACCCGCCGCGTTGCGCCGCCGCCTCTCCAGACGCGCACGTCCGCCCCGCCACCGGGGAGGTAATAACTCCCTCCCACAACACGCGCCACTTCCTCTCTCTGTTCCCGACCTCGGCGAGCCCAGGCGGTACCCCCCGACCGCGCGCGCTTCCTCTCTCCATCCCCGCCGGCCCCGGGCGGCACCCACCCCGACCCAACCACTTTTTTTTTTAATTTCTTGTATTTTTTATATGTTAATTAAGAATTATTACTAGTATATATATATTTTATATGTTAATTAAGAATTATTACTAGAGTATATAGATATAGTATATATATATGTTTTTTTATTTCGTGTATTTTTTATATGTTAATAATTATTACTAGTATATATATAGATATAGTATATATAAATTTGTTTGTGTAATAGTAATAGATCATATAGATATAGTATATATATATGTTTTTTTATTTCTTGTATCTTTTTTATATGTTAATAATTATTACTAGTATATAGATATAGTATATATATATGTTTTTGTATAGTAATAGAGTACATAGATATAGTATAGATATAGTATATTGTATATAGTATACGTTATTAATATGTGTATATAGTATTCTATTATTTATTTATTATCTTTTTTACATGGAGTATAATTATAGTCCGGACTTAGGGTTATAGTGATGATTCTCGTGGGCCCCCGGAGATAAGGTTAGGGTGGTGTTGCTCGTGGGCGACCGGACTTAGGGTTAGGGTTAGGGAGGTGCTCGTGGGCCCCCGGACTTAGGGTTAGAGTGGTGGTGCTCGTGGGCCCCCGGACTTAGGGATAGGGTGGTGGTGCTTGCGGGCCCCCGGACTTAGGGTTAGGGTGGTGGTGCTCGCGGGCAACCCGTACTTAGGGTTAGGGTTAGGATGGTGCTCGTGGGCCCCCGAACATAGGGTTAGAGTGGTGGTGCTCGCAGGCCCCCGGACTTAGGGTTAGAGTGGTGGTGCTCGCGGGCCCCCGAACTTAGGGTTAGAGTGGTTGTGCTCGCAGGCCGCCCGGACTTAGGGTTAGGGTGGTGGTGCTCGCGGGCCGCCCGAACTAAGGGTTAAGGTGGTGGTGCTCGCGGGCGACTGGACTTAGGGTTAGGGCGGTGGTGCTCGCGGACCCCGAGACTTAGGGTTAGAGTGGTGGTGCTCGCGGGCCGCCCGGACTTAAGGTTAGGGTAGTGGTGCTCGCGGGCCCCTGGACTTAGGGTTAGGGTGGTAGGGTGCACTAGAATTTTTCTATTGTTTAGATTTGTTGTAGCAAATTAGGTGTACATATTATTATTTAGTATTATTTTATATTGTGTGCATTTTTGCAGAAAACTGTGGATCCACCTAGTCCAATCCGCAGAGATCTGGAACAAGAAGAAATTCTGGAGAATATGATCAACGGTGCCCCCCATGTTCATCCACCGAAATCTCCATCGATGTATCTGAACCCCTCTAGTGAGGGTGAGGAGGTCGACCGAAATGACCAGGGAGAAGTCGACGGATTCGATGATGGAGAAGCCGACGGCTCTGATGATGGAGAAGTCGATGCCTCCGGTGGACCCTTAACTAAGTTCGGCGAGGTATATATATGAAGTCCGGAGATGAGTAGATGCATTAATTGAGTTGTATATATATAAATTGATGAATGTTTCTTCTCTTAGGCCTCCACATCGAGCCAAAAATATTCCAAACGAGGCCCGGCCAAAAAGTTGGACACATCTACGCGTTATACAATTACGCGGGTATCACCACGGGGTGAACCATTGGAACCCGAAAAGGCTAAAAGTGTATCTGTACAACAATGCGGAGTTATGGTTAGGGATCGCATCCCGATCACCGTTTGAGAGTGGAATAGTACACAAGGAGCGGGAGAGGGTTAGTATGTCGCCGACAGGTACAAACAGAGTCTTTGAAATGACCTCATGACACATTTCACCCTGCCACAATTTGAGGATGAAGCCGACACAGTTGCATTTAGGAATAAAGTCAAGAAGTGGACTCTTACGAAGCTGGTCGAACTATTTAAGAACTGGAAGAAATCATTATGGCAAAAGTATCAGAAGAAGAAGACTCCTCCTAAATTCGAAGCCTATCTAACAAAGCAGCAGGCTAACTGGGATGCATTTGTGAAGTTCAAGGAGTCAAAAGCTGCTAAGCAAAAGTCGGAAAAAACAAGTTAAATGCCGCGAAGAAGAAATATCACCATCACCTAGGGCTAGGGGCTACACGACTGCCATTCTAAAGTGGGATGCTAAAGAGAATGAGTTTCTCGCTAAAGGGATCACTCGAGAACCAATACACGAAGAATGGTATTTGAGGGCAAGAAATTGGCTCCTTGGGCATGGGAGTGAGTATAAAAAAATACAGGGGGGCCTATTTGCAATAACGGGATTAGGATACCCCGGGAGACATGGTAGAGAGTGGTGAAAGAAATTAAAGAGGGGACAACAAAGTTCTGTCCCGATAGAGAGAATGACTTGCTGACAAAGGCCCTCGGGAATAAATAACACGGAGGATGAGTACGAGGCCTTGGGTCTAGTTATACTTGGGAGGTGGGGTTTCCCAAAGACAGAGATAGTTATAGGAGCCGAGAGAGAGAAAAGAGGCGACGACAGGAGGAGGATGGAGACAGGTTCACCGAGTTGCTAGGAAAACATCGAATTCATCAGCAACAGATTGATGAACTTCGAGGAGTAGCGCACTTGCAAGATCATGCACTCTATATTACCGCTGTCCCATCTCAGCGGAGAAGCAGCGTGGCTGAATCGGAGGTTCCGTCTGACGATGCACGGATGGTAGATGGTGGTCTCGGCTACCCCGCGGATGGAATCAAGGAGCAGACATCTTGTGAGATCCATCAGAGGGTGAAGGACCTATCCGTCAAGGTGGCGTTCGGATGTACTTTACCTTATCCACCTGACGCACGATGGAATGGCCGTGAGATTCTAGCTGGCTATGCTAAAGTCGGGGTGGATGAAATCGCAACGTGGTGGGACTCAATGGATCTTGACATTCCTGGGCCTGAAGGTGAGAGGACACTTAGAGAAGTATTGGGTGGTAGCATTCTATGGGACAAGAACAACATCAAGCTTCCAGGCTCAGCGGAAAGGCCAACACCGCCTCCGAGTCGTCGCATGTCACCTTCACCTCCATCACCTCCAAGAAGCCCACCCCATGACTACGACCACCATAGCTCGGGTCCATCTCGATCTCTGCCGCAGTTTCAGCCGTCTTTGCCGCCTGCTAAGGACAATAAGCGGAAGCGTGCTCCGTCGATGAGTACCAAACGACACAGCAGCCCAAAACGACAAATGTCGCCCCTCCCAAGAGTACCTCATAAGAATCTTCCCATCAGACCTTATGATCGTACTAAAGAGGAAACGACAACAATCACAAAGGACGAATGTGTTGTGCAGCTTCAAAAGAAGAAACCTGAGCCCGCCCCGGTATACATCGAGAAGCAAAAAGCGTATGCACTTTGTTTTCTGAACACAAAATCGCAATATGACTTGCACATAAGCCACATGACTATCTACGCACGCTTCAAAAGGAAGTGAAGAAGAGCAAATCAAGTAAAAGTGCAAGCGGGAGAAAATCATCAAGTCAAAGTGCAACCGAGAAAAGAAAGGACGTCCCCTAGCTTGGGAAATAGGCCAAAAAATCGATCCCACCCCTCAGGGTGGCATCCTGTGACATTCTCCAGCAGGATATGGAAGAAGTTGCGGTGCTTGCGGCCGCTATCAATATGACTGTTGAGGAACTGCTAGGTTCGTAGGACGACAAGTTACCCAAGCCTGATGTAGTCCCTCAATATGTCCCAGGGATGTCGTTGGTCACCCAAGAGAGGTTGCAACAACTGCCAACACAAATGCGGAATTTACATAACTGGTACTTGAAAGCCGCAAAGGAGGAGAGAATAATGATCGTGGCGAAAGTACCACATGACTACTACTTCCGAGAAGAAGAGGTCCAGAACTCTTCGAGTTATATGCTTTCGACGCCCTCGACAAATCTATCATGAGTTGCTATTGTCTGTAAGTTGTTGAATTCATTGTCTACATATAAGTTGTTGAATTTTTCAGTTATTCAGTTCATTGCATGTAATTATCCTCATTATATGCTTTTGTACTCTATTATTATGCAGAATGAAGATCCAGGAATGTAAAAGAAGGTCATTCTTTAGTGTTGGGTTCATTGACCCAGATAAAATACATATAAAGACGCTAACAGATAAACCCGAGGAGACGGAGGAAAACCTTCTAAGGTTTCTAACGGAACAAAATTTCTGTGACCATATATTGTTTCCTTACAATTTCAAGTGAGGGTCTTACTCTGGTGTACATATTCACTTTTGCTTACTCAATTTAAGTGTTATTGATGAGTTACTGATATATATATATAAACGTGTGTGCAGATTCCACTGGATTCTGCTAAACATTCAACATGATAAGGGAAGAGTTGAAGTCATGGACCCATTAAAAAGACCTCTAGAACAGTTTAGGGACATGCAGGACACGCTCGAGAGGTAATTTTCGCGCTACATCGGTCTATTTCATTGATTTCCTGAGATATCACGTAATAAATAACTCATTCATTTTCTTTACTGGGCAGGGTTTGGAACTAGGTCAAGAGTGCAGTTACGGGTCACTTTAGTGAGAAGCTGACGTTTAAGCTGGTCTCTGTAAGTAGTACACACATCTCTTTAATTCTATAGTTTCAATACAATTACGATGCTACAATATTATTTTGATTGAATTCTATTATTGTAAAGTGCGCTAGGCAGCCACCCAGGACAAATCTATGTGGATTCTATGTTTGCGATTTCATTCGCATGTTTACCACTGAGCACAAAAATTATAAAGTTAATGTAAGAAATACATTCACAACATTATTTTTATTACCGTCACTTTTTGTTATCATGATTGGTATTAATATATTGATCCCCTTTTCTTATATAGTTCAATAGAATGCGGGATCAGCTCCTACCAGAGCAATGCATACTAGGAATTGCTGAAGAGCTGGCATGATTCTTAATGAACGAGATGATAGATGACGCCGGAGAATTTAGTGTGAATAGGCGCTACCGATGATCTCCCGACCGTGTAATTGAATATACGGGCTCTAGTCCCGGTAACTATGATGTCTCCATGTAACTATCATGTATAAATTTGTGTATGCTCGATCCTAATGGTTCTCCATGTAACTATCATGTATATATTTGAATGTTCTAGTCCCGGTAACGTGTACGGTATATGGTAGCGTAAAAATATATTTTGAAGTGAAAAAAGAAATAAATAGAAACAAAATAATTTCTCTACCGCGGCGGCAGAGAATGAGGCCAAAACCCTGCTGCGATAGAGAACCATTAGTCCCGGTTTGTAATAGTAACTGGGACTAATGGGGGGACCTAGCGTACGCCGGGGCCGGCCACGTGGATGCCCATTGGTCCCGGCTGGTAAGCGGGCTGGGACTAGTGGATGGGCCTTTACTCCCGCCTCTCTAGTCCCGGTACCACAACCGGGACTAAAGGCTCTTACGGGCTGGGACTAAAGGCCCGTTCTCCACTAGTGGTAAACAAGCCTGGTCGCTATGTCGATAATGACTATTCCCTCCATTTCAAAATATAAGATATTTTAGCTTTGTGAAAAGAGTGTATCTAGACCTCTTTTAGTGTGTAGGTTCATTCAAAACCTAAATGAACCTACCCATTAAAAAGAGTGTAGATACATTTTCTTCACAAAGCTAAAACATCTTATATTTTGAAACGGAGGGAGTATACTTTTTTCTAGAAAGTCTACAAGAAACCTCAAATTCCTAAATCCATATTTCTTTTTCAAACATAGTATCCTACTGTTATTTGCAGCAGTATATATTCGGACATGTATCAATGGTCAGACTATTATCTTAGGATGTGCATTGTAACATCTAAAACGCCCTGTACATTCTAACTCAGAGAGGGTAAATTCTAGCATAGTTCTCTCGAACTGAATGAAGATGATTGTACTCTTGTGTGATCTATGCCCGCTCTTCTTGTGTGATCTATGATTGTACTCTTGTGAAGACTTAGACAAAGCTCCACAGCCACGGCCACGGCCGCAAAGTGACACGGACAAATCCCCAACATACTCAACGGGGTGGTTGTCGTTCTTGTCACTGAACATGGTGTGTTTGGCGGTGTGGGAAGAAGAGCGAGGCTGACGAAGTGTGGGGCACAACATTAGGGCTGGTGTGACACATGGAAAAAGTCAAAACGCATTCTAAAAGTTCAACAAATGGTCAATGGCATGTGGGACACGGGCATAAACCGCTTGGAAACTAAGACAGGAATTTTCCGCTAGTGGTCACGGGGCATTATGTCCCGGTTTGTAAGGGGCTTTAGTCCCGATTTCCCAACTAGGACGAGGCAATCGGGACTAATACCCCAACCCTTTAGTCCCGGTTGGCCTGCGAACCGGGACGAAATAGCGGTCCACGTGGTTGCTGGCCGTCGCAGTAAATGAACGAAAGTTACCGATATAGTGTCATAATGGCTGATATTACTGCTGAAACATATCCTACATGTTCGCCTACTTCTCAAGGGGTTTACGTTTAGAGTCCATGACTTGTACTACTCAGGTTGAATGATTAGCAGAATAAAATGAAAGCTGCGCATGCATAACTCACCAATTATACACTTAACATCGAGTTAGTGAAATAGAACGTGTACAAGACAATAACGCTGACTCGAAGTTGTAATGTAATAATATTTCCCTTTTGGTTTCTTAAAACATTAACACCATTACAATTTTATCCTCTGTTTTCTTGGGATTAAGTTTCACAGTAACTTCCTGAACCCAATGTCATAGATCTGTCCTCTTCTGCATTCGAAAACTTCAGTCTGCATAATATAGTGAGTATGATTATACATGCGATAAACAAGATGAGCTAACTAAAGACTTAATTACAGAACTAATACTTACAGTCAATAGGCACTAACGATCGATTTCTTGAGGGCGTCTTGATTGTAAAAATATTGTAGTTCGGAAAATTCAATCAGTATCTGAGCATCTCCATACCCGTAATACTCGTTTTGAACTCCAATCACTATCCAGTTTACCCCTTCCTTTGTGGCTTTCATGTTCCAATTATGCAATCTTCCCATTTTTCTTGATAGACAGTTGACGTTCTCAGGTTTGACGTGAGGTTTCCCGTACTAGTATTTGTATGCTTCCTTAGCAACAGGGAACTCTAACTAGGCTACGTAAGTAGCAATAGTCAAACCATGAGCAGCGGCCGCATGTTCGTACAGTGCAACAATTTATGTATTCTCCTCTTTAGTATAGTCGTAAGGTCTCATGGGAGGAACCTTTGGTATTTTTGGGAGGGGCTCTAGTAGAAGTTCTAGTTATCGTTTACTCTACCGCTTTTGACCCCGAGCCTTTCGTATTTTTGGGAGGGGCTGATACGGCTAACGCAGCGGCGAAGACGGCTGCACTAGAGAAAGGGCATGTTGTGGTGGAGACGGTTGTGCTGGAGAAAGGGCCAGTTGTGGCGAAGACGGGTGAGGCTGCGACGAAGATGGAGTGCTCTAAGGAGTGGATGGCCTTAGCGTCCGATTTGGAAGAACGATGTGTTCCTTTCGCCATAGAATGGTCATGTTTTTTGCTTCTCCTAGTTCAGTCACATCCCCTTCACCTACAGGGTAGTCATGCTTGAGATACGCGACCTCCACCTTCATGGTTATGTTGACAACTTTCACATGTAGCTCACAATGTGTCATCCACTAGGTAGCGAAGAGGATCCATCATCGGTGCAGCATCGGCATCATCACCGGGGAGCTCCGTGGAAGCCACACTGCTTTTTCGATTAGTGGATAGGACGGTATCATCGAAGGCAGGTTCGTCTACCATGTGCCGCTTAGGTGGGCCGGTAGCTTGCTGGCTAAGTGTGTCAAGTTGATCCTGCTGCCGCTTTAATTGTTCTTCTAGGTTGCGCATCCGGTATGCGTGCTTCATTAGATCAATTTCCTCCTTTTTCTTTCTCCTCTGACGGCTTCTATCAGGATATTTCTTCTTGTTGTCAGGAAACCAAAGTTTCCATGGTTTGGAGTATTTTGTGCCTCGTGTTCGTCCCCTCGTGTTCAGGGTTCCCAAGGGCTAGTGCGAGCTCGTCATTCTCTCTATCGGGAATGAATGCCCCATATTTCAATAGCCTTTACTGCATTTCTAATATCTTCGATGGGTATGGGAGTTTCTTTATGTCTTGTGTTATATAGGCGCTTCCCTTCTGAGTCTAAAATGCCCCCATGCCCGTAAAACCAATTCCTTACCCGTTCGATCCAATTGTATGGCTCTAGAGTGATCCCTTTAGCAAGCAGGTCGGACTCGAGTTTCTCCCACTTACGCTTGATAGCCTTGTAGCCACCTTGCCCCATAGTATGGTGATACTTCTTTTTAGCAGCATTTTGCTTATTCATTTCAGACCTTCTCTTAGCTAGCACCGATGTCTTATATGCCACAAAATCAGCCTAGTAGTCTTTTAGCTTCTCAAATGCTCCAGCGAATTCCAGAGTCTTCTTTTTCATGACATAGTCAAGGTGCAATCTTTTCTTCTAGTTGTTGAATTGATGGGCCATCTTCTTAAGAGCCTACTCCTTGACTTTTTCCTTCATGTGTTTCTTTAGTTCCTCCTAAGTTGGAATCTCCTCATCTGGATCGACCTCATCGGGATCCACCTCTAGCGTCGGTAGGGTGAAGTTAACCATGAGATTTTTCCAAAGCATATCTTTGGCTAAGTCACTAACATATAGAACTTTCGTATCCTTTGTCCTATTCCATTCTCTAACGGTGATCGGGATGTAGTCCCTAACAATAACTCCACATTGCCTTACAAATTTATTTGCAACATACATCAATGGGAGCCTTCGGTTCGCCGTCTAAAGCGACTTCTTTGATCCTGTACCTTTCATGGTCTCCCAACTTTTTGGCTCGGCCTCGTTTCTTCTTTGTAGAAGATTTTCTCGATCCGGAAGGCTAAAAGAAGAAAGAGCGTTAATATATGTATATACACAAAAGAGGCTTAATTAATTAATATATATATGCACCTCGCCAGAGTTTGTATTATTTAATGTTCCCTCATCTGCATCTCCCTCACCGGATCTCTCTCACCAGAGTTGTTCAGATATAGCGAGGTGACATCGTTATCAATATGTCCTCCCTCGTTGATCATATCCTCAAGCCCAATTTCCTTTTCTTCGTCTCTTGTTTCCATAGCTTCTGCAAAAGGGGAAAAGCAGATGAGTCGAAGCGGCCAAGCGAGGAGGTTAGGTAGGCGAGATTTGACGAGCTAGGGTGACGTGGTTTGATGACGAGATAACCTTAAATGTAACCCTAATACATGCTTGACAATTTAAAACAGGGTCCGAGGGCTATAAACCATAATTGAAGAAACCCTAATATATGGCGTGCATTGCCGCACCCGTCAATCATCCCTATATGGCGCGCGTTGCTGGACCCGTCCATCATCCCTATATGGAGCGTGTTGCCGCACCCGTCCTTCGTCCCTATATGCCGCGCATTGCCGCATCCGTCCATTGTCCCTATATGGCGCGCGTTGCCACACCCGTCCATTGTCCCTATACGGCGCCCGTTGCCGCGCCTAACCCAAGACATTACTCCCCCAAACAAATGTGAAGCACCTCACTATTTCTACTTGCACCTGGCAACACTAGCGCTTACCTAGTGTGCCTCTAATTCAATGGTAACACTAGTACAACCCTAGTGTACCACTAACACAAAATGGCCATACTACTACATCCCTAGTGTGCCTCTAACTCATGGCACCACTATTATATTCCTAGTGTACCGCTATCACAAAATGACCACACTAGTACATCCCTAGTATACCTCTAACTCAATGGTACCACTAGTACATCCCTAGTGTACCCTACACCCGACATGGTCACACTAGTACTTCCTAATCATAACTAGCTAGCTAACTAATACTTCTAACTAATAGGAAATAAACTAACTAGCTAACTAACTATTACTTCTAACTAGCTAATACTTCTAACTAAAAAATAACTAATCTAATCATAATAATTAACCTAATCTAATAACTGTAAAAATAGAGAAAAAATGTGGAGCTCACCTGTGAGCTCCCGTATGGCGAGGAGAGGTGCGGAGGCGGCGGACGGACAGGCGTGTGCCGCGCAGGGACGGTCGCGGGCGGCATGGATGTAACATCCCAACATTAGAGCTTATAAATAAGCTGAACACAGGTGTGTGCATTGGATTGCATTCATAGAAAATCTGGATAATTTTCGCGCATTTAAATAAAATTTGTCAAAGTGATTGAAGCTTCTCTTACCTTGGTGGAACTAAAGTAGATCATCAAGTTGATTGTGATAAGTTTCAATATGACCTTTGCTAAAACCTTATCTTTGGGTAATATAATTTGATCTAAGGATAGATCAAATGTAATAAAACTAAGTCACAACACATTACTTAATAAGGAGTTCAAGATCTTCTAGGGATTATTACATGATATTCCATACAACCACTCAAGGATGAATACTTAATATTCCAAAGATGATATCAAGGTATTATCTACCACAAACCCTGAATACAAGGTTAAGTATATAATTTAAGTAAAGAAACTCTATAACTAAATCTTGATACACTTGCTTGCCATAGTTATTCCTACCATGAGAATCATGGTTGTTTTTAAACATTAACTCTTACCACAAATAGAGTAGGAAAGGAAGTCAAGCCAAGATCATCCAGCATATACTCTTAATATGATATTAAGAGGTGACATTCCTATTTAACCAAGTCCTAGTGTCAAGTGATCATCAGTGTTGAGTGATCAATTCCTGTTCTAGAACTTATTAGACTCTTAGCTTTGACCTATTATGTTGACCTTCCAAAGACCTTAAGTAAATTAATAAGAAGAAGGAACTAGTTATGGTAGAGTGTGCCATAATCAATAGAATGTGATCCTTGGTGGAAATCAAACCATCTGATGTTGGAGCAGTTAACTCACTCATGAGCTAACTAGAAGAAGTATTTAAACCCAAGAGTTTAGATAGTAATTATGAAGCTATGAGAAAGTTAGTAGTATTAGTACATCAAATAATAATCTTATTAAGACAAGTGGATATAAACTGAGAGCAAGCTTGCTTGACAAAATAAGCTTTATAGAGAGACTAGTACAAGTCTACTACCTAGTGATGATAGATGTTGATCAGACAATTAGAAGCCTAAGCTTAGTATGATGAAAGGATGGTGGTCATGATTCTCAAGTCACTTGAGGATATGTGACTAGGTGCTGAAGAAAGGTTGTGAGTATACCAAATTATCCAAAACCTTAGTAAGCTGAATCATCTAGCTTGATCCTGAGAAGTATTCTCTGGTGATAGTGATTGATATGGTCTTATGGTTTAAGGAATTGGTTACTACGCTTCCAGTCATTGTAATGGTGAACTTCGTGACTTGATCGTGTTACAATTCATGTGTTGGGTATGTCCATCACTTTCATTCACTAAATGAAATAACCCCATTGTCAATTAACATAAATGTCCATGATCGGGAAACTTCGATCATGGACTGACCAATGAACCATTGTCTAGAGGATCACCATGGACTTTGGTGGTTTACATATCACATGTGTATTGATGTTCCTATCAATACAGTTATAGCATGATATAAAACCTATTATGAACTTAACTATAATGTCAATAATCTATATTATTATTTGTATCTAGGGGATATTCCAACAAAATCGTGGTCAAAGTGTTGGGCCTCCAAGTGTAGAGGTTTATAGCCAGTGTTGGGCCTCCAAGTGTAGAGGTTTGTAGAACAGCAACAAGTTCCCCTTTAGTATATCACCCAAGGTTTAGCGAACTCAAGGAGGAAGTGGTCAAAGTTATCCCTCTCAAGCAACCCTGCAATCAAGATACAAGAAGTCTCTTGTGTCCCCAACACACCCAATACACTTGTCAGGTGTATAGGTGCACTAGTTCGTCGAAGAGATAGTGAAATACAAGTAATATGGATGATTATATGTAGGGCTATAATAGCACAGCTTAAAGTTCACATTCCCCATCTAGATAACCCTTCACTCTCACCTTGAGCGCTAGATGGTTCCAACAAACACCACAATCTCATAGAGGCATCCAACTCAAATTATACTCATGATAAGTATTTATGTAATCTTAGCCAAAGTGCCACACGGTGTGTACACTGTCAACTTCATAAACTTGGGGATACGCAGAGATTCATTAAAGCACATGAGTAGCAGAATAGATCTATAGATTACAAAGCTCATGATCTCATAAGATCATGCATAGAGAGAGCGATGAACACATAGCTACCGGTAGAGCCCTTAGCCTCGAGAGAGTACTACTCCCTCCTCATCATGGGAGTCAGCAACGGTGATGGAGATGGTGGAGGAGTCGATGGAGATGGCCTCGGGGGCACTTCCCCGTCCCGACAAGGTGCGAGAACAGAGACTTCTATCGCCTGAATCTCCTCTTCGGTGGCGGCGGTGCTGCGGAACTTTTTGTGGAATTCTGATACTGTACTTAGGATTTTTGTCCCGGCGGCAATATATAGGCGAAGGGGCAAGGTCGGTGGAGTACCAGGGGGCCCACACCAGGTGGCAGCACATCTAGGGCTGGTCGTGCCACCCTAGGGTGTGGCCGCCCTGGCTCCCCTCTTCGTCTCCCCTATGGACTCCGTATTCCTTCTATTGAAATATTGACTTGTGCTTTTGTCCAGTCCAATTCCGAGAATATTTCCTTACTAGCTTTTCTGAAATGAAAAACAACAGAAAACAGGCAACTGGCACTATGGCATCTTGTTAATAGGGTAGTTCTAGAAAATGTGTAAAAATACTCCAAAGTGTGGACAAAACATAAGAAAGTAGATATAAAACAAGCATGGAACATCAAAAATTATAGATACATTTGCAACGTAACAACATCCCCAAGCTTAACTCCTGCTCGTCCTCGAGTAGGTAAGTGATAAAAAGAATAACTTTTTAGGTGACATGCACCATCATAATCTTGATCAAAGTATTTGTAAAACATTGATAGCTGGGATCATAGTACTTTAACATAGCATGAAAGATATAGTTCTAACAATAAGACATAGCAACTCTATTATAACATGAAAAGGTACAAACGAAAGATTTATGAATAATGATGCTTTGAAAGATTTTTGTTTTTTTCACATATAGAATACATAATGAGAATGGTATTCAGTTTGTCCCTCATAGTGTAGCAAAACATAAATGCATAGGACACCTTCAAAGTTCATAAGGGTGACTAGATACAAGTAGTTTAAGAACAAGCAATATCAAAGTTATGAATCAATCATCAAGTCTTGGGACAATGCACATTAAACTAAGAATGGCCACTATGCTCTCTCAATAGGTTCATAAAGGTAGAAGATGGAGACTCAACATATAAGTAAAAGAAAGGCCCTTCATAGAAGGAAGCAGGGATTCCAGTCTCATAAAGACCTTCCAAAAATTATGGTACTTATTAGCTTTCATCTCTCATTACCCCTATCATAAGCATCTTGAAGTGATTAAGGTTAAAGTTAACAAATATGAGGATATGCTTGAAAAGTTATAATCTGAAAATCTCATGCCCCTTACTTACTAGTACCGTTCCTCATGCTACTCAAGTTTAGTCACAGGTAAGTTTTTGTCATTTTAAGTACATGTGTATCATAAAGAACCGCCAACGGGGTACCCCTTGCCCGATGATACGGAAGATTCCCCATATCAAAATGACAAGGCAAGCAGACAACGAGCATCTCAGCAATCCTTTTATTTCCTATTTGCATAGGCCTCTTTTTTTATCTTTTTTTCTCTCTTTGTCGTGGTGTGGAACACGGCAGTACCATCGGGGATGGCTTGAAGGGGACAATCAGGATGCTATCGGTGGCTACTCGCAACAGATTGGGCACATATACTACAAACACAGTGATGTACCTAGGTTCGGAGCCCTCTTGGCGAGGTAAAGCTCCTACTCCTGCAAGGATCTACTATCAAAGGGGGCGAATGCCCAATAAAAGTGCTCCTTGAGCTGTTTCCTTAGCTACTTCTTGCTTGGAATTGTCTAAGTCCTTCTTATTGTCTCCATTTTGCCTACCTAGAACCTTAGCACTACCCCCTTTATATACAGGTTGAGGAGGTAGCTTACAAGGTGGATTCTAGGGTTTATTGTTTGGATTTGGGCCTTACAAAGTGGGCCGACTGGATAGGGCCAAACGGTAGGCCTGGGTCCAGTCAAGCCTCCAGTACAGGGGAGGACCACGCTTCAGTTTCCAGCGCCCCTGCTTTACTCGTCATCCGACTCTTTATCTGTCATAAGGTTCTTTATGCGTAAGCTGGAGCTTTCCTCCTCAGCCCTTGCTTTGCTCGTCATCCTCCAGCTTTGGCGCAGTTGTCCAATAGCGCCAGCCATGCCATCTAGCCTGTCCGGTCAAGGGTGCGCTCAGCAGGGAGCGTCATCCCCACTGTATCGTGGCCAGCGGATCCGAGGCGGCTGGCTAGGAGCAGCCTCCCAGCCGGTTCTTCTGGCTACCTAGCTAGACGGGTCAGCCGGGGAAACTTGAATGCGGACTAGGTGGGGATTCCACCCGGCTGTGGTTCCTTGATCTAGGTCCAGACGGCATGTGCTCCTTGGAGCCGGCCGGTTGGTCCCGTCTTGGCCTACTCGAGGGTCATCCCCCCGACACTAGTCCCTGAGCGCGTTAGGACTTGGCCCCATGGAGAAGTACTTGCATGCTCATTTGAAATGATTGATGATGCAGATGCTTTGTCGTTTTCATTTGTCTTGTAGTTTTTGTTTTGTAGTCTTTGTCCTGTACCGGCTTGAGATTCTGTGCTATTTTCCCGGCTGGGGTTCACCGGCTACGGAGTCGATGGTCCCACCCACAGGGTGTGAGCGGTGATCTTCTTGACCGGCTTCCGCACCCGGCCAGGAGAGAGGGATTGCCAGTTTGTTGTCGTTGGCGCTCGCGTCAGCCATGCCTACCGTTTCTGGCGCACGTCACGTTAGTTTGACTTCTGTGTCTGCCGCTGCTGTGTCGGTTTCGGCTGTCGCGGCTGCGTCGGCTCCAGCCCCCGAGGCGGCAGCGACGAAGGTGGTCCCGCGACGCTTCTCCGGGCCGGGGCCGTCTCCCGGTTTGCTGAAGGTCTGCTGCTCGGTCATGCCGGCACGGCCGTGCCTCCCTCTGGCTCGATGGTGGGTGCTGACTCCAGCGCCTACCAGGTGGAGGAGCCGGCGGAGGTGCCGTCACCGAAAGCCCTCGTCCAGCTGGAAGTTGGACCCTCCGCAGCTCCGGTGAGCGACGATGACCTCCAGGTCACCGGCTGGATGCCAACATGGGCCGTGCCGCCGCTGGACGCTCTCCTGGCGCAGTTGTCGGAGGCGGCGCCCCTGGCCATTGGCCAGGCCCGCCTGCTGGTGGGGGTGCTGGAGCAGGGGCTCAACCAAGCCAGGGTGCTGGGAGCCTCCATCGAGGTATGTGTTCTGTCGCCAATCTTGGTATTTTTCTCCGTCTTGCGACGCAGCTGGTTCTTTTGGTTCTTATCTCCCTTTTCTTGCACAGAGGGCTCTCGCTGATGCCGCCAAGACTTCGCGGGACCTAGGTCATAAGACTGCTCGCTCTGCCGTATCTTCTCAATTTCACGATTTCTCGCGCTTCTTGTTGAGTATTGGTTACCCTCCTGCCGCTCTGCTGGTGGACTGGGACCATGAGGTGACCCGGCTGGAGGAGTCCAACAAGACCTGCTAGGACCAGATCGCCCAACTGACTGCGCAACAGAAGCAGATGGAGATCAAAGCTGGTAGGGCCAAGAAGACGATAGAGACCCGGGCCGAGGCACTAAAGAACCTAGACAGGCGAATGACCTCAAGGTTTCCAAGGCCAAGAAGGCGGCGGCGTTGTCGAAGCTTTGCCAGATCGCTGAGATCTATGTCAGTAAGTGCCCTTGACTTGAGCCAATTTTGCAGTTTTTCCCTTTGTAGTCAGTACTGATTACTGCTTCTTTTTCGGGCTACAGCTCAGTACCCTGAGGCGACAGATCAGGCGCTAGGCCGGATTCCCAAGATGGATCCGGATCGGGATCTCCACCAGGGGGAGCTGGTGATGGTCGTCAGCGAGGAGGCGAACCGACTTCATGCTGCCGCTCTCAAGGTCTTTGAATACGTCTGGCCCGAAGCCACCCCGCCTGCCACCATGGATGTCTTGGCCAAGCGTCTTTTGGTTGCTCCAGAGCTCATGAATGTGGCCCGGGAGTGGGCGGCTCATGGCGGCGCGGAGATGGTGCTGGCGCTGCTGAAGTCCTAGTACCCGGATTTGGATCTGTGGAGCCTTTCTTGCGGATTTCGCCAAGGGACCAGTTATGACTAGCTTCACGCCGAGGTTCCTGACATCCGCTCCTGTGGCATGACGATCGGGAGCTTCGTTGCGCTGGATAGGGACTTCAGCAACCCAGCCGGCTCGGAGCGGTACTATCACAACCCAGATGCGCCACGCACTGACGCTCCGCCTGCGCCGCAGACCGCCTCGACGGACATCGCCTCTAGCAGCCGAGCTCCAGCTGATGCCTCTGGCCCTTCTGCCCCCAGTGAACTTGATTCCCGGTCTGCCGAGAGTATTTGTGATTTGAAGCACTTATCTTTTGTTTGTGCCATGTGAAAAATTGTCCGTCCTCTGGTTATTGAACTTTCGTGGGAGCGTCGCCTCCCTTTGTATGTTTGCTCGTGCTCTTTTGTTTGCACTTTCTCCCTTGCATTTTTTGCATGCCTGTTTCTGTGTGGGGATGCACGAGCGCACCCACAGGGTGTAGTCCCCGAGGTTCAGGCCGGCTGGAGAATACAGCCGGGTCGAAGCTCCTTTGTGTTGCTTGTTTGCAGGTTTCTGTGTGGGGGCGCACGGGCGCACCGACAGGGTGTAGTCCACAAGGTTCGGGCCGGCTAGAGAATATAGCCGGGTCGAAGCTCCTTGACCTGCTTTGCTGCCGCCTGGATGCTATCTGCCTCCGGCTTGGGTGTTCTTCGTGAAACTTTGGCTCATGCAAACATAGAAACAAACAAGTTGTTTGCCTGGTTAAGCATATGCAAGTTCGAACTGTAATCTTAGGTTAACTAGTTTTGAAATTTTTGCTGTTTCGCGCAAATCCAGTGTCTTTGCTCTTTTCTCAGTGAGCATTGGCCAGTTTTGATGTTGTTCCCTTGCTGGCTTTTAACCGAAGTCGAAGGGGTAGCTTAGTAGGCGTACTGCACGATACTTCGGGTTTGGGTCATTGTCTTTGAGCGAGCGAGCGCAACCGGGTCGTCCAGACGTTTTTGTTTTCCTCGTGGCTTTTTCGTGTAGGGGCCTTTGAACATTCTACTCTTACCGGATCTATCAGCCGGCTTGAAGTCTGCAGCCAGAACCGAAGAGGAAGCCTTAGGAACCACGTACATTACTTTGCCGCGTGGCTCGCGCAGCCGTCTGGGCCAACCGGCGAGTCCCCGAGACGGATCGCCAGCTCCAGGGTTAGATTAATGCAGTCGGAAAACCAATTTGTGTAGCATGACATGCTTATTTATTGCGGAGTCCCTAAGACTGTGTCGAGGCTCCCATGCTTGTTCATTACATGAAAGTAAGATACATACACTTCTTGCCAGCAGGCTCGCGTTCCATGGGCGTTCAGTTTCTTCGCCTGAGCGGTCCATCTTGTTCTTTTCCGGCTTGTGGGCGTCGGTGAGGTAGTATGAGTTGTTCTGTAGTGCCTGGCTGATTATGAATGGGCCCTCCCAAGGCGGAGATAGCTTGTGCATCCCCTTGGTCTCTTGAACTAGCCTTAGCACTAGGTCACCCTCGCGGAACGAGACGCTGCGTATCCGGCTGGCGTGGTAGCGGCGCAAGTTCTGCTGGTAGATGGCGGATCTGGACAAGGCCAGTTCGCGTGCTTCTTCCAGGAGATCGATGTTGTCTTCCCATGCTTCTTTGGCTTGTTGTTCTGTGTAGAGAAGTTTGCGGGGTGAGTCTAACTCGATGTCAGTGGACAAAACCGCCTCCGCCCCATAAACAAGGAAGAAGGGAGTGTAGCCGGTGGACTAGTTTGCCATGGTGCGAAGGCTCCAGAGTATAGCCGACAGCTCCTCAATCCAGCAGCCGAGGGATCGCATCAGTGGTTCGATCAGCCGGGGCTTGATTCTGACTAGGACCAGGACATTTGCTCGCTCACACTGCCCATTGGACTAGGGGTGTTCCACATATGCGAGGTCCAGGCGGATGCCCTTATCTCCGCAGAATCGCGCGAAAGCTCCCTTGGTGAAATTTGTGCCGTTGTCGGTTATGATGCTATTGGGATAGCCAAAGCGTGTAATTATGTGTGTGAAGAACATGACCACCGTTGGCCCATCTAGCTTCTTTATTGGCTTTGCCTCTATCCACTTGGTGAACTTGTCCACCACCACCAGCAAGAGGGTCATGCCGGATCTGGCCGTCTTGAAAGGGCCAACCATGTCCAGCCCCCAGATGGCGAACGACCAGGTGATGGGAACGTATTGAGTGCTGCAGACGGAGTGTGCTTCTGCTGGCTGAACCGCTGACACCCGTTGCATGCTTTGACGATCTGCTCA
Organism: Avena sativa; assembly: GCA_916181665.1. Taxonomy (NCBI): domain Eukaryota; kingdom Viridiplantae; phylum Streptophyta; class Magnoliopsida; order Poales; family Poaceae; genus Avena; species Avena sativa. The sequence continues at coordinate 581,898,823 of OV702287.1, forward strand.
GCGTATTCTAGTGACGTGGGCCAATAGAACCCATGGCGGAATGCCTTTGCCACTATGGCCCGTGGTGATGCGTGGTGTCCGCATTCGCCCTAGTGGATGTCGACCAGCAGCCGGATTCCGTCCTCTTGGCTCACACATCATTGATAGCTGCCGCCAACACTTCGCTTGTAGAGCTTTTTGTTGATGATGGTGTATGCGCTGGCTCTGCGCTTCACCTGGCTTGCCTCTACCTCTCCTTCGGGCAGCTCTCCTTTGGCCAGGAAATCCATGAACGTCTTGGCCCATGTTGGGGTTTCCCAGATGGCGTACACAACCAGCATCAGCAGATTCCCTTCTGCCTGGATGACCGGGTTGGGCTCGTCCGGAGGCCGACCGGGTGGAGCAGCGGATCCAGCAGCCTCTAGGTTGGAGGCGGCACTTCTGGGTGTAGCAAAGCCATCACGGGGATCTTGGAGCCGACAGTCCCCGAGTGCGGCGAGGCAGTCCACGGGCGCGGTGCAACCGTCGCGAAGGTCCTGGTGCCGGCAGTCCCCGGGTGCGGTGCAGCCTTCGCGGAGGTCCTAGAGCTGGCAGTCCCCAGGTGCGGTGCAGCCGTCATGCAGGTCTTGGAGCCGGCAGTCCCCGGGTGCGGCGCAGCCGTCGTGGAGGTCCTAGAGCCGGCAGTCCCCGGGTGCGGCGAGGCAGTCCCTGGGTGCGGTGTAGCCGTTGCGGAGGTCTTTGAGCCGACAGTCCCCGAGTCCGTGTCCAATATTATGGAGTCGGATTCGGGAGACGGCGTGATTGATGGCTTGCGCAGGTGCTCAAGGGAAACTCCAGGCGGAATTGGTTGTCTTGTTGACCCGATGCGGGCGAGCGTGTCTGTGGCCTCGTTGTTTATCCTAGGAACATGGTGAAACTCACACCCTTCAAAACAGGCGCATAGCTGCTGTACGAAAAAACGATATAGAGCCATGTTTGCATCTCTGGCGTCCCAATCGCCCAACACTTGCTACACTGCTAGATCAGAATCGCCGAAGCATAGGATGCGTCGGATGCCTATTTCCTATGCCATCTTGAGGTCGTGGACGAGCGCCTCATACTCAGCGACGTTGTTGGACGCGTGGAAGTGGATCTTCAGCACGTATTCCAGCCGGTCTCCCTTTTGGAGAGGTGATGAACACTCTGGCTCCGAGTCCTCCATACATCTTGGAGCCGTCGAAATGCAGCTTCCAATGCGTGGAGTCAGGGCTAGGTGGCAGGTACTGTGTTTCTACCCAATCAACGAGGAAATCTGCCAAGGCCTGAGACTTGATCGCCGTTCGTGGATCGTACTGTATGTTGTGGGAGTCGAGGTCTATGGCCCATTTCGCCACCCGGCCTATGGCGTCTCTATTGCCGATGATCTCCGAGAGTGGCAATAGCGCCACCAACCGGATGGAATGTTCTTGGAAGTACTGCTTCAATTTCTTCGCGGCCATGTACACGTCGTACACCAGCTTCTGGTAATGAGGGTAATTCTGCTTCGAGAGCAAGAGTACCTCACTCAGGTAATACACCGGTTGTTGCACCGGCTGCGCCTTTCCTTCTTCCGGCCTCTCCACCACCAGCACCACACTGACAACCCTGTTTGTTGCTGCGATGTACATCAACATGGGTTCCTTTGCTGCTGGTGCTGCCAGAATAGGTGGTGAGGTGAGCATGCGCTTGAGGTCGCGGAAGGCTTCATCCGGCTGTGATGTCCAGACGAATTTGTCCGTCTTCTTCATAAGTTGGTACAATGGGAGTGCTTTCTCGCCCAACCGGCTGATGAACCGGCTAAGGGAGGCCAAGCATCCAGTGAACTTCTAGACATCTCTCAAGCTCTTGGGCAGCTGCATGCGCTCGGTTGCACCGATCTTCTCCAGGTTCACCTTGATTCCTCGCTCGAACATGAGAAAACCGAGGAGTTGGCTGGCTGGGACGCAGAACACACACTTCTCCAGGTTCAGCTTCATCTGGAACCGGCGGAGGTTGGTGAATGTTTCCTTCAGATCCTCAAGGAGGGTCTGGCGCTCCTTGGTATTGACTACCACATCATCGACGTACGCATGTACGTTTCTGCCAATCTGAGTCTGTAAGCACTTCTGCATGCAGCGCTAGTTTTTCTTTCCTATTTGCATAGGTTTTTTTATAGAGGATGCTTCATAGATTGCTCACTATGGTTACGCTGCAGGTTTCCACCATGATTAGGCATGGCTTAGACCAGCCGCACAGGCATTTCTCTAACACATATATGAACTCCATGAGCCTTACAAGCTCCCCTTTCATTTCACACCGCCGGGATCCCTAAGCAAACGAACATGATATCAACTAAATAAAGTGCAATGTTGAAAGCGTTCCCCATGATAACATGGTTCTGCTAATTCACAACTGACAAAACGCAAGCGTATACGCAACATAGATGGGGACAATGGTTAAAGTTTATTAAGTGCAAGAAATGTAAAGTGTGCCATCAAGTTCGTGAGATCTTTAATCACTAATTTTCATATAAGAAGTTTAATTTGGAAGGTAGATAAAAACATGAATATACTTGGAATAGCACATGCTAATAGGTAGGTATGGTGGACTCTTTGGAATAACTTGCTTTTATTTGGAGTTGGATGCATGAGTAGCACTCACACTTGGTATGGAGGCTAGCAAAAGGCTGATAGCGACCAACTAAGAGAGGAATAATGGCCATAATCATGCAAAGCGACAAAACATTATTAATTAATTTCTAAAGTGATATTACAAGACGAAAACTAAATGATCATAGAGGCTATGGTGACTTGGTATAGTCTTAACATGGTGTGAGCATGCTCCAAGTCAACCCAAATAAAGCATTAATAGAGAATACCACAATATTATGCTTTTATATGCTAAAACAACGCATGATTCTTTCAAGGCACATTAAGCAATCTCAATTGTTTGTAACAAGTCCTGGTACAACAATAATCACCAATATTAAAGTCAAAACAATACCAAGCATGACATGACAAAGCCCAGGCCACAGTAAAAAACAAGCTCCTTTTATACCACTTATAAGCATGAACTTTCCTACTGTTTTCCAATCCAAATCAACTTATTTGAATCTATGTATGAATCCAGGGGTCCAACCAACTTATTTAAGCAAACTAAGAAAACGAAAACTAAAAAAAAAATGAAGACGCTCCAAGAACAACACAATTGTGCATGAAACAATAAAAATGAAGTGTTTGGAATAAACCTGAAATTTTTATTGATGAAGAAGGGGATGCCTTGGGCATCCCCAAGATTTGACGCTTGTACTTCTTGAATATTTCTTGGGGTGACACGGGTGGTATCCCCAAGCTTGAGCTTTTGTCCATACTTCATCTTATCACATTGCTCTTCCCTACACTTTAAAATTTCTTTCATACAAAACTTCACACAATTTTCATTAGCAACATTAGTGTACTCAAGATAATAAGTCTTTTGGTTCAGTTTCAACACAAGTAAAACTTCCATTAAAACACAAAATAATGTAGCACTTCCTTTAAAAAGTTCAATTGATCAAAGAGAACTCAAAGAGAAAGAGATTAAGAGGCAAATGCAAATAATGGCAAAATCTGTCAAAACAGACCAGCAGGTAAACACCAATTTTTTCAAAGACCTTCTGTTGCTCAAATCGAAAAGTGTTGAACTAACGGAAGTTGGATAACAACGTGGGCTAGAAGCAAAAAAAATTACAGCTCAATCCGCTGTACAGAGATTTTTCACAAATGTTTACAGTGAAGCACAAAAATCTGTTTCGTGACAGCAACTTTCCCAAGCATTATTTCTCTCTTATTAGAGGTTATTCTTGGCAAAAAAACCACACAAAAAGGATAAGGATAGGTTATTACAGAGGCAATAACTTCCAAGACTCAACAAAACAAAAATAAACTGAAACTAAAAATAAAATGGGTTGTCTCCCAAAAGCTCTTTCTTTATAGCCATTAAGATAGGCATGATAATTTCGATGATGCTGACATAAGAAATATGAATTGAAGTAAAAGAGAGCATCAAGAAGAAAATATGAAACAAATTTAAGTCTAACCCAGTTCCTATGAAAAATAATCTTGTAAAGAGAAAAGTCATGAAAGCACAAAGCAGCAAGCATAGGAAAGCAAAACAGGTGCAACTTCAAAATTTTCAACATAAAGAGGGGAAATTTAATATTATTGAGACACATAAAACCATGTTTCCCTCTCTCATAATAACTTTCATTACCATCATGAATAAAATTAACAATATAACTATCACATAAAACATTCTTATCATGACCCACGTGCATAAAAGAATTAATACTCCCACATAAACATAGTCATTCTTATTAATTATAGTGGGAGAAAATTCAACAAAATAGCTATCATTATTATTGTCATTACCATAATCATCAAATATAGGAGGCATATTATAATCATAATTAATTTTATCCTCAATATTAGGTGGACTGAAAATATCATATTCATTATTGTAATCATCATATATTGGAGGTATAGTATCATCATAAGCAATAGAATAGTTGTCTTCCAAAGTGTGTTCATTTGCAAACATATCATCATTGGAAGGAACATGGATAGTACTTATAGTGCAGCAATTATTAACATCATCATTTTCAGAATTGGTACCGAAGAGATTTTCAATATCAAAAGTAGTGTGCTTTTTCGAATCATGATCACTACTATAGGTAACAGGCATAGGAACATCATCGAGTTCAGACTCATCAAAACTATAATAGGAGTAATATGCTTAGGGGGAAATGCCATTTCCTCCCTCCTTTTACTCATCCTCTTCTTCTTTTTCTTCTCCTCTTTAGGAGGGAGAGTCTTGAAAGGAAGCTTCTCCATATACCCTGGTTTATTGTTAGAGACAATAGAAGAAACTTTGGAGGACTCCTTCTTTTCATAAATAAGAACAAAACACATATTAGTCCTATCATATTTTGTTAAAATCTCATATTTTATAATATTTTGTATGTAAGTATTTGTGTGGAAATTATCAACACAATAAAGATGATAACCATGCAGGACGCTATTCATATCAAAAGCACTCATATCTACCAAAGAAGTTTTTCTTGATAATTCTTCACACCCCAAAAATAATGTAAGTTCATCATGCTGATTAGGAGTGATCATGTTATCATAATACAAACTTCCAGTACTCATTGGATTAGAAGGGCTATTATTATGGCCGGGGCATTGAAAATTGAAATGACCCACTTCAAAGCAAAGTTAACAAATAAAAGAATAGAGGACACAAACTTTTTTACCAAGATCATTTAGAGCCCTATACCATGTTCTAGTTTTTTCATTCATGTGGGTGATACAATATTCTTCTTCAATTTGATTATTCTCACAAGGTCTATGTATTCCACAAAAATTAACAAGCTTATAAGAAATAGTACTTTTAGAGGTTTGAGCATGTTTATTGCTATCATTAATAACAATTTCATTTTCCATGCAAGTGTGTTTAAAAGGTTCATGATACATGTCCCATTTTTCTCTAGGAGCATTAATATGAGAAGCAAAGGCTCTACAACAATCAAAAAGAATTTGAGGATCAAGACCATATTTAGCACTAAGCTCTTGAAATCAGTAGTTTCTGCGAAAGACTTAATGCAATCATACTCATAACTTATACCTGGTTCTTTACCTTTGTCGTTATCCCAATCTTCGGTATTGCTTTGAATTGTTTCAAGAAGATACCACTTAACTTTGACCTCCTTACTTGTGAAGGATCCCTCTAAACAGGTATCTAGATAGTCCTTGTAATGTCCCGAAAGCCTTGCATAAAAATTATTAATAACAATATTCCTGGGGAGCTCATGAATGGGACATTTGAGCATTAGTGACTTCAATATCCCCCATGCTTGGGCAATACTTTCTCCATCATGAGAATGAAAATTATAAATATAATTCCTATCTTTATAAATTTCATGAGGAGGATAAAATTTTGAGTAAAAGAGAGATTTAAGTTCCTTCCACCCCAAATGAGGAGGATCGTCTAGTAGCTTATACCACTCCCTTGCTTTGCCCTTAAGTGATAAAGAGAATACCTTTCTCTTAACTTGGTTCATTGAAATACCTGCACAGTTGAACAACTCGCATAATTCATGTATAAAGAGTAAATGATCACCCGAATGGACAGTTGCATCTCCAAAATAGCAGTTATCATAACACGTTCAACAATTTCCATAGGTATTTTAAAAGGGACACTTTAAGTATGTGGATTTAAAATATCACAAGTATCATTAGAATTACCACATATGGGAGATAAAGTATCATCAGAGCAAATTTTCTTCTTTAAAGCTGGGGAACTAGATCATTTTCATAAAAACTAACTTCCCCAAGCTTAGACATTTCCATAACATTAGTAACAAAGGTGTTCAAAAGATTCATACTAATAACACTGTTATTAGCATGCAAAGAAAGTTCCATGGGTTTTTTAATTTTATTTTCAGACCAATCATGTTCTACCTTAGAAAAAATACTAAAAAGCTCTCTAATTTTTTTGTTGTTTTCCATTAAGCCTAACTAGTGAAAATAAAAACAAGAAACAAAAAGATATAATTGTAGAATCTAAAGGAAATAACTTCGAGCACACACACACCAGCAACAGTACTAGAAGAAAGCTTAGTAGCCAGAGGATGTGAGTACCTTTTACCTTACCTCCCCGATAACGGCTCCAGAAAATAGCTTGATGTCTATGCACTCTTCTATTCTTGTAGACAGTGTTGGGCCTCCAAGTGCAGAGGTTTGTAGAACATCAGCAAGTTTCCCTTAAGTGGATCACCCAAGGTTTATCGAACTCAGGGAGGAAGTGGTCAAAGGTATCCCTCTCAAGCAACCCTGCAATCAAGATACAAGAAGTCTCTTGTGTCCCCAACACACCCAATACACTTGTCAGGTGTATATGTGCACTAGTTCGGCGAAGAGATAGTGAAATACAAGTAATATGGATGATTATAAGTGGTAATCGCAATCTGAAATAAGAATGACAGCAAGCAAACATGTAACAGAACTGATTGTAAATGGTGTTTCAATGCTTAGAAACAAGGCCTATGGATCATACTTTCACTAGTGGACACTCTCATATAAAATCTTGTCTTTATGATGCTACCCTGAACTACTCTCCGGTTGGACAATGTAGGGCTATAACAGCATAGCTTAAACTTTGCATTCCCCATCTAGATAACCCCTCACTCTCACCTTGAGCTCTAGATGGTTCCAACAAACACCACAATCTCATAGAGACATCCAACTCAAATTATACTCATGATAAGTATTTATGTAATCTTAACCAAAGTGCCACACAGTGTGTACACTGTCAACTTCACACACGTGGGAATAAGGAGAGATTCATTAAAGCACTTGAGTAGCAGAATAGATCTATAGATTACAAAGCTCATGATCTCATAAGATCACGCATAGAGAGAGGGATGAACACATAGCTACCGGTAGAGCCCGTAGCCTCGAGAGAGTACTACTCTCTCCTCATCATGGGAGTCAGTAACAGCGACGGAGATGGTATAGGAGTCGATGGAGATGGCTCCTGGGCACATCCCCATCCGGGTAGGGTGCCGGAACAAAGACTTCTGTCCCGCGAATCTCCTCTTCGGTGGCGGCGGCGCTGCGGAACATTTCGTGGAATTCTGATCCTACACTTAGGGTTTTTGTCCTAGAGGCAATATATAGGCGAAGGGGCAAGGTCGATGGAGTACCACGGGGCCCACACCAGGTGGTGGCGCAGCTAGGGCTGGCCGCGCCACCCTAGGGTGTGCCTGCCCTAGCTCCCCTCCTCGTCTCCCCTCCGGACTCCGTATTCCTTCTAGTGAAATATTGACTTGGGATTTTGTCCGGTCCAATTCCGAGAATATTTCCTTACTAGCTTTTCTGAAACCAAAAATAGCAGAAAACAGGCAACTGACACTGTGGCATCTTGTTAATAGGTTAGTTCCAGAAAATGTGTAAAAATACTCCAAAGTGTGGACAAAACATAAGAAAGTAGATATAAAACAAGCATCGAACATCAAAAATGATAGATAGGTTTGCAATGTATCAGGTGCCGGTATCGAGGTACCGCACATGAAGGCGCAAGCGCATACTGCACGAGTAGAATTACAGAGACGCGTTGAGTCATTCGTTGAGTATGTCGATGTCGAAGTCAATGCAGTCTGAGCCGTCGGAGACGAGGCGCATCCACAATTTTGCCAGAACGAGGCACACATTGGGGACCAAGGAAAACTTTGGTTATGCCAGAACCAATTATGGAAAGAAGAACTCATCAGTGACGCGGTCGAGGTAGTCGAGTTGATGCCAAAGAAGACGTTGTCGAGACCGACGAAGACAGGCCGCCGATCCGAGATTGCTAGGCTCAAGGACACGTTGGGGACGAAGACACGCACCGGTGTTGCCAATACCGGGCACGCAAGGGAAGGGATGAAGACGTAGATGGTGGCAAAACCAACAACGGCGTAGAGTGGTCATGTTGGACACCTAGATTGGCGCATCGTTGAGGAAGAACTCGACAGCATGACGAAGACCATGCACAAATGATGGCGACCAATGTCGTGGGAGATGGCGCGGTAGAGACAAGTACGTCCATGCATGGGGACAATGATGATGACTGCGTGCAAGAATACTATAACCCGAAGGTGTTGGGTTCGCAACATACAAAACAAAAAGTTTTCTACAATGGGATCTACTAAGCAACAAGATCTATCTACCTAGATACAAGCAACGGGTGGATATACATCCATAGATAACATACCCTTGAAGACCGACAAAGTGTAATGAGATTGGACTCATGGATGATGTAGTCGATCGATTGTCGATCTCAAGATCAAGAGGAAGTCCTAGCGCTGCAAATCAGCAGCGCATCCGTGATCACACACATGTGCGGTCCACCGAACAACCTCCGCCTCCTCGCTCCAGCGACGCAGCGGAAGCAACAACTCCTTCTAGACGAAAAGCCACTGGGAACATGTATCTCGCTAATCCGAGACCATGGGGGAATAATTCTAGAGGGGGAGAGAGATCCTTCACGAGGAGGTGTGATTTGTGAGGAGGAGAGGGAGGCCTTTTATAGGGAGAGCGGGGCAGCCCCGTCACATGGCCGGCGGCCATAGAGGTGCCCCCACCTCTTCCTTCATTCATATGGGTAGAAGCTCCACTCACATATCCACTCACATGCATTAATTTTCCACCAAAATTAATGCAACTCTCATTAAATAAAACTATTTTATTTATTTTATTCAGAATTTTGTTAATTAATTCAATTAAAAAATATTCACATAAAACCCTATGCAATATTTCAATATCACATGCAGAACCAATGTCAGCAATTTCACCTGAAACAATTCCTGTGTCCATTGAAATAATTCCAGTGCTTTGCAATTCTTTACTCTGGAACACATTTGCTCCAAATGGTGTCAGTATCCCTTAAGTCTGTCACCCTATGGTTTGCAAATAATGCAGAGCTGATCGAGACCCTTCTCCGATCAATAATCAGTAGCGGTACCTAAAGATCCATACTGACTCCCACACATTCAACGATGACTTCTGTGATTGTGAGAACCTTTAACGCTAGTACCTAAATCCCTTTGTCTCACGATATATTACATGTCCGAGATTTGATCATTGGTATCTCAATACTTAGTTTGATCTTGTTACTGACATGCACTCTTTTCTCTTTCCCGTGATATAACACTCTAGTGATCACATCACTTGCTTGCAAGCTATCTCAATGTGATATCACTGAGAGGGCCTAGAGTATATCTATCCATCATTAGGATGGACAAATCCCACTCTTGATCCATGAGCCTCTACATAACACCTTCAGAGCATCTGAACCCACCTTTACATGTTACGGACTGACGTTTGGTGTTATTAAGTTACTCTTCTAGTGTTAGTGATTGACATGATCTCATGGTCTAAGGACTAGAATTACTTCGTATGATGTTATAGCAAGTTAAACACAATGAATTTGATCGTATTGCTATACTTCGGATGAATGTTCATCACATCATTCCACCCATGTTGTGACCTCGTTATTAACAACATCCAATGTCCATGATCAGGAAACCTTGATTATCTTGTTAATCAACGAGCTAGTTTATAAGAGAGGCATAACTAGCAACCCTTGATTTGTTTATTAAACACATATCTATTAACGTTAACATCTATCATATACTTGGAATACGATAATATACAACTTTATTATTGCCTCTCAGGGCATATTCCCTTCAATCGCCCACTTGCACTAGAGACAATAATCTAGTTTACATATTGATAAATCTAACACCCATGGAGTTCTGGTGTTGATAATGTTTTGCCCTATGGAGAACTTTAGTCAACGGATCTGCTACATTCAGATATGTATGTACTTTACAAATATTTATATCTCCATCCTTGACATGCTCGCGGATGGGGTGAAACCGGCACTTAATATGCTTGGAATTCTTGTGAGACCTTGGTTCCTTGGCGTTGGCTATGGCTCCATTGTTGTCACAATTGATCACCATTGGGTCCACCGCACTAGGAACCACACCTAGTTCAGTTATGAACTCTTTCATCCAAACCGTTTCCTACGCCGCTTCTCAGGCATCAACATATTCCGCCTTCCTTGTTGATCCTGCCACCACAGGTTGTTTGGATATCCTCCAACTAACAAATGCTCTGTTCATGAGAAATAGGTATCCGAATTGAGACTTAGAGTCATTCGGATCGGTGTCAAAGCTAGCATTGACATAACACTTAGTGACCATCTCTTCTTCACCTCCGTGTACAAGAAACATTTCCTTAGTTCTTCTTAAGTACATAATGATATTCTTGACCGATATCCAGTGTTCCGAACCTGGATCAGGTTCGTACCTACTAGTCAGACTAATAGCATGTGCCACATCCGGTCTTGTACATAGCATTATCTCTCTTTCTTCCACCGTAGCCGGACTTTGAGTCTTACTCAATGTCTTGCCTTGCAACATAGGTAAGAACCCCTTCTTACTTCTGTCCATTTTAAACTTTTTTAAAATCTTATCAAGGTATATACTTTGTGATAGCCCAATTAGGCGTCTTGATCTATCTCTATAATCTTAATGCCTAATATGTATGATGCTTCACCAAGGTCCTTGATAGCTCCAAATTTCATCACTTTTTACCATTGGTTTTCCTCTTGTTTATTGCCGGATTTCACTGAAGATTTCCCCTTTCCACTAAGGTTAATGTCAAAATTAGTGAATCCTTGATTTCTTGTGATGGTTTTCAGGCAATGGAAATTTATTGAAGATCTAATAGAATTTATGGGCTAATTACACCAGAATAAGCAAATCCCCAATTGGAGAAACTTTCATTGGAGGTGTCCTGAATACTTAACGACCATTGGTACGGTCGGAGCGTGCCCGTACCGCCCACCCGTACTACCCACTGGAGCCTTCCTTATATCAATACAAGCAACTTTCGTTAAGGGGAGAGACGAGAAGAACCACAGAACAAAAGTTATAGCCGCCGCAAGCTATCTAGAGGGGAAGATCAGATCTGGAAGAGGAGAAAAACTTCACCTCATTCCTCGTCAATGTCCAACCTCTAAACCACACACTCCACCATCATTCCATCATTACTCATAGAGAGAGAGATTGGCACTTGTAAGATCAGGGTTTGATACTTTGATCTACCTCCAGTTTGTATTTGATTTGATCTTTAATCGCTATTGTGGTTTACTACAATAACTTTGAGATGATTTTTATTTGCAATACAATTATGCCTTTGATTTGTCTTCCTCTCATGTCTAAGTAAACCCCCATAGGCGTGGGAGATGTAGAGGATTGGTGAGATGTGTTGTGCCTCCTTTAAATCCATCCATTTGTGATCGTTGTAATGTGTTATTTAAATACTGAGAATGAATATCTATGTTTGCCTAATGCTTGTTGTCAAATTTAAGGGTCCAGGTAACATGATCCAAAGATCTTATAGGTATGAACTTGTATACTAGTAATTCAGTGACCCCTGTGTGGCACGACCGATATCAAAGAAGAGCTAGCACTACACGAGGACAACAAGGAACCATCAAGATTAAAGCCTTGATTCTGTCGGAAGACCTTAATTAATGTGCTGACCATGGCCATGGTAACATGCAGATGGGTCATTAGGATTGGGAAGAATTGGCCATGAGGACTCCTAGTCGGTATATGGGTTGCTTGCCTACTCACTTATAAATAAGAAATATCACTATCATTTATTCCGCTTATTCCATTTGGCACTTTCACTATCACCATGAATATTTTCTCTCCGCGCCTAACTTCTCATCTGTAGGACCTTTACACACCTTTTGCATCTTTACTTTTATGCAATTTAGTTATTTCATAAGCAAGTTCTTCTATTTTTTACTCACCACTTCCACCATCAACTTTTGCAGTTAATTCACTCAAGAGCTGTGACACCTTGGGTGCGATAGAAACACTGCATAAAAACACTTTCCTAGGCTTCTTATTGGGATTGATAATAAGACTGGAATTAATAGTTCACTACTAGAGAAAGGCTTATGGATAGATTTATTACTAGTGGAGCATTTTTTGAATATGCTCCACTGATAATTATCAGTGACGCATTTAAAAATATGCTCCACTGATATTTTGTTTAACCAATGGCGCACATCTAAAAATATGCGCCACTGATAATGTGGGTCTGGCACCCCAGAGGGCTGTGGACCAAATGTCAATGGCGCATATGGGCACCCCAGAGGGCTGTGGACCAAATGTCAATGGCGCATATGCCTATATGCGCCATTGATATATCCACACCAATGGTGCATCTTCCATAAAATGTGCCATTGATAAATTAGGGCCCCACCTAGACCCCACCACTCAGAAAGGTGACAGGCTTATCAATGGCGCATATTGGAGATGCGCCACTGATATTTTTTTTGCCAATGGCGCATATTGCAAACAATGCGCTACTTATATATTCATAATTGTCTATGTACTTGCAAAAAATTGTGAGGCAACCAGGATTTGAAACTGGATGCCCTAGGTTTTGCCCTCGTGGCTCGATGGTTGCTACCACTTTGGTAGGCTTGTGTTGTTGTCACAAATGAGGATATCACGGTATTTGGCTAAGTACCACGTATCAAGACTTGATCCAATTAACTCCATGCCCTGCGTCGAACCCACGCAACCAGCCCGCGCGGCCCTCCTTCCCCAATCTTCTCACCCCTCCCTCGTCTCACCCGTAAACTGCCGCCACCACGGGATCTCGGTGCTCCGCTTCTCCGGCCCTCCTCGCAAGCAAGCACGGGCTGCCTCGCCGCCTTCGCCGTAGCGGGCACCTCTGTTCTCCGAGCGCCGACCGCTTCCTGAGCGTCGCCGCCGTCTCCGGGCGACCTCGTCGCCCTCGCCCTCTCTTGCCGCGTCTCCGACCACCGCCACCGTCGCCGACCCGCCCTCGTCGGAGTCGCCTCCTCGTCCACGGCAGTAGGAGGAATGGGGCAGCAGGAGGAGGATCCCGCTGTCAACGGCGTCGAGGAGCGGGCCGGACTCGCGGCGGCTCCGTACAACCGCTGGGTCCTGCTCTGCCCCGCCAAGGGCTCCTCGCGCCCGCCCGCCCGCTACAAGGTGCGTACATACGCCGTTCCGCTCCGCGCTCGCATTGGATGTCGTGGTCCTCGCGCCTCAACTCTGGTCTCTCCTGTCCCGATCCGCCCGCCAGTAACGAGCTGTTGCTGCCGTCAGTGCGTAGCGTAGAGATGTCAGAATCGAGTGGGTGCGAAATGTGACTAGGCAAACTGTTTGCTGATCGAAACCATGGAGTTTATGAAGGACAGATAATAACGATACTGAAGTTATCGCAGTGTGCTCTTAAACTTAGCGCCCTGGAACATGTTCAGCAAACGTTCTGACAGAAAATACGCTAAGTACCATACGAACGATATGCTCTTCCGTCGCGCCGCGCCATTGCCCTGCACCGTGTTTTGTGTATTCTATATGCTGACTCTTGAAGTGCTAATACATGGCAGCATGCCGCGGAAGTGGTTCAAGACAAGCTGTATGTGGTCGGGGGAAGTCGGAATGGCCGTTCTCTGCCAGCGTTCAGGTTTGGCACCGCGCACAATGGCTGATCATGCCTCCCATGCTGTTGCTCCTTCCTTACCTGTGTCCTAACAATTGTAATTTCGGCAGGTTTTTGATTGTAAGACATCCATGTGGTCAGTGTTAAATCCTAGCCGAGATTCGAACCAGTTGAATTGTTAGAGTACGTCATGGGCTGGGCTGGCAGTATAGCCCATTAGTCTTAGGGTTAATTAGAGATAAGGGTCATTTGTTTAGGGGTCAAGTAAGCCTTACTTGGGTGTCAAGTAAACCTCTCTATATAAGGAGAGAAGATGTATCAATCTAATCAAGCAAGAATTAAGAAGGAAATCCCTTCCCTCTTGCCACCGGCCGTGGGCAAGGCCCCCGGTCGGCCCTCTTGCGCCCTCTCTCTAGCAGGACCATAACATTTGGTATTAGCTTTCCCGGGTTCGATCATGTCCAGCCCTCCACCAAGTTCTTTCCACCCGCCGCCGCCGCACTCCGACGCCCCCGCCATTCTCTCCCCGGCGGAGATGACCGCAGCCCCCCGTGATCTCGCCACCGCGGTCCGAGAGATCCACCTCTACTTGGTCGGGACCTACGGGCCGCCGCAGGCCGCACCACCGGCCGCCACCACCGGGCCGTTGCTCCTGCCGTGGCAGCCGCCGCATCTGGCGGTCTCCGCCGCGGTCGCCGCCACCACCCCGCCCTGGTTGCCGTGGCCGTCCCAGCCCCTCGCGGGCCCCGTCGCGGCCATGGCCCTGCTGCAGCAGCCGCCGCTGCCACTCAGGCCCGGGCCAGCTACGACCGCACCGGCAGGAGTTCCGATCCAAGTCCGGTTCCCGCCCTCGCCGTCACTGCTTCCATCTTGGATCGCTACCTGCCACGTGTCGGCGGTGGTGAGGCTGCAGGCTGCTGCGCGCGGCCTCCTAGCACGCCGGTGTGTGCGGGAGATGCGTGGTCTGCAGCTGCCGCTCTTCCAAGTTGCCCTTCACTGCGCCAAGGACCTCGATCTTGTCCGCTGCGTCGGGGCTCTTGGGCATGCGGTTTCCCCCACGAGTGGCGGGCATCCTGTTTTCCCCGTGTGCAGCAACCTCAACATCTACGACATCAGCGGTTGGGAGGGCGCACCCCTGGTCGATAGGAGCGCACCGCGTAACACCACTGCATTCCGCCGCCGGCCGCCGCGAGGGCGCCTCCGCTCGTCGCTCTTGCGACCTCTTCCAGGTGGTCGTACACATGCACTCCGTTTGTCCAGATGGTGTCCATGGGATCCAGGTGGCTGTACACGTGCACGTACATCGTGCGGATGGTGTCCACTTTTTGTTAAGGGGTCCAAAATAGAGCGTCCCAGCCCGTTTCAGGTTGATAGTAATAAACCAAGCCGAGATTGTTTTTAAGTGTGAGGTTTGTGTCGCATCGAGTCATCGTTATAAGTTGGTTAGGTTGCAGCTCGAGGACGAGCTGCATGTCCAGGTGGGGTGTAGTGTTAGAGTACGTCATGGGCCTGGGCTGGCAGTATAGCCCATTAGTCTTAGGGTTAATTAGAGATAAGGGTCACTTTCTTAGGGGTCAAGTAAGCCTTGCTTGAGAGTCAAGTAAACCTCTCTATATAAGGAGAGGAGATGTATCAATCTAATCAAGCAAGAATTAAGAAGAAAATCCCTTCCCTCTTTCCACCGGCCGTGGCCAAGGCCCCCGGCCGGCCCTCTTGCGCCCTCCCTCTAGCACCACCATAACATGAATCTTGAAAATAATACCGGAAACCAGCCATTTCCACCGTTAGTTGGCCACAGTTTGGTAATTCTATCATCTTTAGCTCTTAACCTTGTTGAACCTTTGAAGGGTGCAATTTTCTATGCTGACTAGTGTTTTCACTCAGGTCAAGTGGAAGAATAATCCTCTGGTTGTAGTTGGAAACTCCAGAGCAGTATCATCGAATAAGGTTTCAGGTGCTTCTTTGGATTTCCCCTTTTTCTTCAGTTCTTACTAAAACATCTAGCAGCAAAATGTTGGGTCATGGGTTTGCTTAAGCATGCATGGTAGGTTTTCATTATGTTCTTCCTATAAACATGACCACCTATTTGTAAATACCTATTCCCCCTCCTAATTAAATAAGAGATATTGCCGGTTGCTAAAAAATGAAGACCTGGACGCAAGGATGCGCTTCACTATTCTGATCTCAGCGACATACTGACGGAGCTGAAAGGCATGGCCATTGACATAGGATCTGAGACTGGCAGGTAAATTCTACACACTTCACTATTCTTTCTTGCAGATCACAGCCTAGTAGCCACTTTTCGCAGCTTGTTAAAAGTTATACTACAAAATAGTACTCCATAATACTGTATTCTAGTATTAACCAGTGTATATTTCTCTCCATTCTTTTTTATTTTCCGTCCATGGAAATACTATAACAGCCAATAAAAAGTATCTCCAAAATCCGAAAACGGTTTACCATCTAATAGTGTCAAAATCTATGTGATGAAACATTTCTGCAGTCATATTTTAGCCCTCGTCACTTCTTGCTTCAAGGTATCTAAACAGGCTAAGCGTGACATGCTCTTTTGTACATTTGGTTGGTTTCAGGCAAACAAGTGATTTGGGTCATGATGAGAAGGACTTCGACGAGCTTAACTTCAGGGTCAAGGGGGAAAACACCCAGACTCGCCATCTTCTTGGGAGATAGACAGAGATGACACTTGTTTATCTTCTGTAGTTTCTCTGTCGGTCGTTGTTTCAGGCAATTTTGTGCATAAGACTCCGATCAATATGTTTTTAATTGTCAGGGTTTATTGTGTATATCCTGTAGAGAGTAGTACGTTCTCTATGTTACAACTACCCCTAAACAACCCATATGCGGGATCATGTATCACCTACCATTTCAACTCTGCATCCATAACGAGAGAGATCCTGTGAACTACGACAGCATATCTTTGACTCACTGACATATGTAATGTATGATATGATGATCAACTTGTTGTATGCAAGACTTGTATAATATTCGGACACTTGTCACTA
Organism: Avena sativa; assembly: GCA_916181665.1. Taxonomy (NCBI): domain Eukaryota; kingdom Viridiplantae; phylum Streptophyta; class Magnoliopsida; order Poales; family Poaceae; genus Avena; species Avena sativa. Next base: position 581,915,906 of record OV702287.1, read on the forward strand.
TGTCGGGTTCTAATTGATGTGATGTTGTATAGTACTATTATCTCTGTTTCTATACTGCTGTGTACCTGTATAAATACATGTATATGAATACATGTATAAATACCTGAGAGCCCTGTATTCTTTATACCTGTACGAAACATCAGTGGTGCATCTGCTAATTTACTCGTGGCGCATATGTTATCAGTGGCGCATTATGTAGAAATGCTCCACTAGTAAAATATCAATGGCGCGTATTGAAGATGCGCCACTGGTTGTCCCACTATCAATGGCGCATATTGAATATGCGCCATTGATACTTAATTATCAGTGGCGCAACACTAGTGGCGCATTTCATATGGGCCATTGATAGCAAAAAATATGCTCCACTGATAAGCAATTCCCCACTAGTGCTTCCGCGAAAACATTCTCCAACGAACCTGTGCACTTGCGGGTCACCAAGATATTTTTTGGCGCCGTTGCTGGGGAGCTAAGTGCTAAGTGTTGTTTCTTGACAACAACAATTGTTGGCACCATTCATGATCTCCGTTGAAGACAGAGGTACCACTCAATCTGGAAAAACCTATTTACCTGCATATATTGATCGTGTTCCAATTGAGAGACGATTAGAATTTATTGAAAGATTTACTAATTCACGTACTGTAGACGAGAACAACTTGATTCCATTGATGGCAGATTTGACCATTACCCGAGGGGCCGAACTTGAGCTACCTTTGGGAGAATATGGGAATCCATCTAGGCACTTGAGGAAAATGCCTATTCTTTATCATAAACTTGAGGCCAGGAATTTGAAATATATCCTGAGCTAATATATATGATGAAAGAAATTGCTTTCGCAGGAAAAGAAAAGGAAGACCCTAGTGACCACACGACAAGGGTCTATGACCTTTGTGCTACTCTTAACCAGCAAGTTTACCAATAGAGTTTGTACTTCTTAAACTCTTTCGCTGGTCTTTGAAAGATAATGCTTTTGCTTGATTACAATCATTACCTAATCATACTATAAAAGCTGGGAAGATTGCATCCGAGAATTCATGCATAAATATTGTTCATTTACTAAAATCATGCAGATCAAACATGGTATAATCAATTTTCTTCAAACAATTGGAGAAACCTTTTAGCAATCATGGAATAAATTTTATGCAATGATTATGAAAGTTCCAAATCACGGTTTTCACGAAAGTTTAGTTATCCAATATTTTTATAATGGGCTTAATGACGAGACAAAAGAGATGATTGATCTATCTTCAGGAGGAGCAATATGCAACTTGACACTGTCAGAATGTGTAAATCTTTTCGAGTTAAGATCCTTTAATGGTGAACAATACAATCCAGTTGAGGATATTGAACCACAAAAATGTAGGATTCACATACCACCAGATCTTATATCCGAAGTCAAAAAGTCCATGGAAGAAAAAGTTATAACTTCATAATTTGGAAAAGAAAAAGTTGACATTCTTCAAACTTATGTAATAGAAGATGATATAAATCTTGTAATGCAAAAATTTTAATATCAACAGAATCAATTCCGTGAGAAAAACTATAAACGTCTTATGACACAAGAAAAGAATATAAGAGAACTAACAGAAGTCTTTGATGACTTGGGTCAAGCCACAAAACATTTAGATAGATATTGATGGCTCAGTGTTGATGTAGAGCTCGTTGGGAACCCCGAGAGGAAGGTATGATGAACACAGCAGCAAGTTTACCTCAGTTATGAAACCAAGGTTTAATCGAACCAGAAGGAGCAAGGAAACACCCCAAAGGTGTTGCTAGCTGAGCCTTGGCAGGGCGCACTACCGGTGCTAGTAGCAACGTGGAGACCTGCACAACACAACCACAGAACTCTGTCCACAACTTGGGGTGAGGTTGTCAATATCACCGTGTTTTGCTGAAAACAAAGGATTAAACGTATCGAATGGAAGGCAGTAATAGTTTGTAGAAAGTAAACACAAAGCAATAAACAGTTTATTGATTGTATGTAAAAGAAAGGACCAGGATCCATAATTCACTAGAGGTGGCTCTCCTTAAGATAGATAACATGCTGGGTGAACAAATTACGACGGGGCAATTGACAAACATCGAGAAAGCAATACATGCATATACTAATCATCTTGACTCCTTTGAGATTCGATTGGGCATTACAACATTATACATAGACCGCCATCCAACTGCATCTATGACTAATAATCCACCTTCAGGTTATCATCCGAACCCCCTCCAGTATTAAGTTGCAAGCAACCGATTATTGCTTTATGAATTGCGTGTGATGTAAACAATACGATTGTTCTATGAACAAAGGATTGTTGTTTCTCCCTAGTAGCAGCAGCACATCAAGTACCTTAGAGATTTTTGTCACTTCCCCAGATTACTAGAGGCATGAACCCACTATCGAGCATAAATACTAACTCTTGGAGTTGCTAGCATCTAGTTAGCCAAGATAGCTACTAACAACGGAAAGCATGCAAGATCACAAATAACAAAGACATGATAGAATCAATAATCAATCCGAAACAGCATCTCAATATCCATCGGATCCCCGCAAACACAACATGCAGAATTACAAATAGATGATCTTGATCATGAACGGAGCTCACAAGATCTAGACATGAAAGCACAAGGGAGGAGAACCATCCATCTAGCTACTACATGGATCCGTGGTCGAAGGATGAACTACTCACGCATCACACCGGAGGCTTGCATGGTGACGAAGAAGGCCTCCAGGATGAATTCTCCTCTCCGGCAGGGTGTCGAGAAGAGCTTTAGATCCCTCCTGATCTAGGGATGGAGACGACGGTGGCTATAGACTCTTTCGTGGATTTTTTGGTCGGGTACTTAGGGTTTTCGTCCCGAGGGCATCTTATAGGCGGAAGGAGAGGCCGAGGTGGTGCTGGGGTCGGCCAGACCACCCCCTGGCGCGGGCCAGGCCTGGCCGCACGGCCAGGTGGTGTGCCCGGCCCCAACCCTTCTTCGTCTCGTATTCTGGCATCTGATGACTTCCAGAAAAATAGGCACTTTGGCTTTTGTCCCGTCCAATTCCGAGAATATTCATTTTTTGACTTTCCTGGAAACAAAAACAGCAGAAAACAGGCAGCTGGGACTGTGGCTCTTGTTAATAGGTTAGTCCAAGAAATCATATGAAAAGTACGCCAAAGTGTGGACAAAACACAAGAAAGTGGATAAAACCAAGCATGGAACATCAGAAATTATAGATACATTTGCAATGTATCAGATGTCTAAGTATGGTTAAAACTCACTGTGAGCAAATAAATGAAACCCAAACTTTAATTTTGAAACAAGTAAATTTCAATACTGTTTCTACTCACATTGTTACTAGGCGTGGTACAGAAACTCAGGAACCACAAGGGCCACCTTTGTATCAAGAAGAGAAAGCCCGAAAAGCAAGAGAGACTCGAGAGATGAGTTAAGAAGAAGAGTTTCTAGTCGATCCCCAAGACAACATTGATTATGAGGCCCAGAAAAGGGAAAATGACGCTTCCAAAACTCAAGGACAAGAGGAATTAGGGGATAGGCATAAACCATATGATTCAGACACTGACATGATCGATTCAAGGGAAGAAGCTGATCTCAGAAAGGAACAAGAAGAGCAAGTTATCATCCCGCGTGAAGAAGACGTCGGTAAGCAAAAATCAGCTGCAAGGAAAAATAAAAAGAATGTTGAACCGGTGACAAAGGTAAAAGAGAAGGTAATGCCTACTAAAAATAAAATTCCCTATCCTAACCGAGTTCATTACGAACCAGATAAAGCTATTTATGACTCTTTTGCTAGGGCACTGGGTAACTTGCATTTAGAACTTCCTTTAACTGATGCTATTCAAGTTCCTACTTATAAAAAGTTTATGCGAGACATCCTTAATAGAAAAAAGAAGGTAACTAAGACTATAGTAGTTATGACAAGCTTTGGCGATAAACTTCTTGCTAAGATGGGACCCAGGGATACCAACCATCTCATGTGAAATAGGAAAAACTAATATATTCAATGCTCTTTGTGATTTAGTAGCGGGTGTTAGTGTTATGCCTTATTCCTTATTTAAGAAATTGAATCTTGGAGAATGTTCTCCTACATCAATAACATTACAACTGGCGGATAAGACGACTAAACAACCTGTCAGAATGATCGAAGATGTTTTACTTAGCATAGATCAACATGTTATACCCATTGATTTTATTATTCTTGATGTTCCTGAGGATGACAAACTGTCTATCATCCTTGGAATACCTTTTCTTAGTACAGTTGGAGCTAATATAGATTGCTCCATTGGAAATATTATCTTCAACATATATGATGACCAGATTGGTCGATACTTTCCTATGAAACAGGAACACAATGGAAAATATGTTCCACCACCTGAGTGTGATAAAGCAGCAAAAACTAAAGAAAAAGAGTAGCTTGAGATGAACGCCGATGACATGGAGTTTCATTAGTCAAAACTCTAGAATAAAATATTTAATGGGAGTTAACCCATTCTTATTAAATTAAGTTTAAATTTTATTTATGATTACTACTTTATTATTTGTTTGATCTAATAAGTTTGTTTTGTGTTTTGGGTTCATTCGGAGAATTTACCTTAGCGAAGTTGAGCAACAAGGGAAAAATGAAGAAGAGAAAAGGGTTTAGCACAGATAACGAGTAGCGGTACGGCCGAGGTACGCCCGTACCGCGTGCCCGTACCGAGTCTCAACGAAACCAGTAGCAAGAACAATGTCGGCGATGACCAGTGGTACGGCCAGGATACGCCCGTACCCCGCGCCCATGCCGAACTTCGATGAAATCAACCAAAGTTCCTGTATAGATAACGACCAGTGGTACGACCGGGGTATGGCCGTACTGCACACCCGTACTAGGTTGATTAGGTTTGATCTCGAACCCTAATATTGATCTAACTGTGACGACCACCGGTACGGGTGGGCTGTGCCCGTACCAGCCACCCGTATCGAGTTCGTCGCCAGGTAAAGGCCGACAGCGGCTGTTTCTCAGCCAGCCTCCTTCTTCTTCTTCCTCTTTCTTCTAGGTTCTTTATCTCTCCACCTCAAACCCTAGCCTCCTAAAACCTTTGATTCTTCATTGATTTCGTGTTTTGAGTTGGGGAATCTTCACATCGATAAGTTACTCGTCCGATCCATACTCTATTTTCTGAAATCCATGGTTGAATTCATCACATTGGCTATTTAGATGAGTTCATCATATTTTGAGATTATTATTGATTCTTGATGTTAGGATTTATAACTTCTACCTATTATTGTTTGTTTATGTGATAAAATGTTGATGCCTATAGTTTTCTTCAAAATTTTCACAGCACAATGCATAACATTAGAAGGATTTTCCGCTCGGGCTACGCGAAGCTGCCGAGCTCGAAGAAGAGACGCTCGGAGGTGGACAGCTTGAGGGCTACCATGAGCCGATACTACGAGAGGGTGAGCAACCCCAAGGTTTTGCCCACCAAGTGGGTAGAACGTGAGTTTCTCTCTTGCTAGGATCTTCTAGAGGACTTCGAGCAGATGACTGTGCAAGCTGGCATGGTCGACTTGTCCTACGTCTCCGTCAACACCTACAAGCTCGCCATGTTCGAGTTCCTTTCATCGTTCCACGATGAACTCGAGACATAGGAGAGAAATTGCACTATAAGTTTTGTGCTCAATGGACAACTCCACATCCTGACCTTCTATGAATTTGGTAATAGTTTCGGATTCTCCCATGAGGGAGAACTTGATATTAATGACAATGTGCACATAGAGGCAATGAACTCTTGGGGGCAAATTTCTGTCCATAGGAACAATGATTACTTGCGCAAGAAGAGCGCCACTATCCAGAATCCTACTATGCGTTATTTTCATACCTTCCTTGTTAATTATTTATTTGGGAAAGGTGATGTTGGGGAAATGGCAGACCCCGAAATGAGTGTAATTCATATGTCCTTGAATCCAGAGATGGAGCGCATGGTAAACTTGGGTGCTTTGCTCATCCAGCACTTTCGCCGCCAAATGTCGGCTTCCACGAGCGACATTCGTTGTGGAGGGTTGAACACATATCACATACGCAAACAAATTTGTCCTACCACAGGAAAGAGCTGTGGCTGGCAGTAAGGTCCTGGATGACATTCATATGGATAGCACCAAGTTCATGGGGGTCTATAGACCCAAACATGCCCTCCGCACATACAAATTTTATTTTGAACCTAATGGTGATCTCCACCAAATCTTGCTTCCTTTTGTCCAAACTTTTTGTTTGCCAGGTAAACAAAGTTGGGTCCTTCCTGAGGAGGACTTCCAGTAGGCATTGATCCTCTCAGGAAGGACTGCGCCACCAGGTGGCCACCCCAACTGGAAAAATGCAATAGCTAGCCAACAGCAGCAGGATCAAGGAGAAGAAGATTGACATGGTGCAGGATTGGACGACTACGGCCAGCAACACCATCACCAGTAGCTTTTCCACCAACACCAACAACAAGGTATGCCTCCACCATAGCCGGGATTCAACTATGTCCCGAGGAGTGATTTTGACCAGTTGGTGCATTGCATTGACAACATAGAAAACAAGTTGTATGATGTGAACGCCAACATAGTCAACCTCACTTAGGACTTCACATCTTTCATGATTGCCTTTCCAAATCGCTACCCAAACTTCCCATATCAGCAACCGCCACCTAGCGGTAGCGACAACTGGTTCCAGTTAGGCAAAAGCCTATGCTTGGGGAGGTTGAACTCCTCCCACCATTTTGCATTCAGTGCCGCGGAGTGAAACCGGGCCATCCCATTAGTGTCCCCGCGCGACCCAGTTAATTCAAATTTAGATTTTTCCTTTTTAGCTGAAACTTTGTTCTGTCCCTTAGTTTAAAAATCAATCCAGAGAGTTTTACAAATCCAAATTGAGTGATTCCATTTTTGTTGGAAAGCTATTTAAAATCTCTATCCAAGCCCATTGGATTTAAATCATTTAGAGTTATAGATCTCTCCTAGTTAAAATAATAATACATAAGCTTCTTCACATTCAAACATTTTTCTAAAATCAACCATAATAGCTTTTGAGTTGATTCCAACTCTCAAAAATCACATTTAACCATACCTATCTGAATATGTAATAATATTTAGGTTTCCATGTAGTGACTTTGGACTAGTACCAAAATAATGCTATATAGGCATTTCTAGTCACTTTAAATCATTAATTATTAAACTTGAGCTTATTAAAATATGATCCACCCTTTAAATCACATTCCCATATATTAGAATATATGGTGATGACATGTGTCCACATGATCCCATATTTTAATTGTAGAATCTTAAATCTTAGTTAATTTCAATGAGTAGAAATTACTTTTCTCAAATAAAAAGAATGAAGCTAGTTCATGAAACCTTGTGATGCTTGTGATGATAACAGATCATCAAATGTGTGCCATAGTGTGCTAGCTAGACTAGTTAAGTATTGTTTGGTGATTGTGTATCCCGTATGTATTTATAGATGATAGTACCGACCAAGTCTACGAGGAGGAGGAGTTCTACCAAGAGGAGGATGAAGAGAATTGCAACCACTGCACCAACCAAGGCAAGCTATTATTTGGCAAGCTAACACTCGAAAGTATTATACCTAGCAAGCCATTTTAACAGTGCAAGTTAACCCTTGCAAGATAGGTAACCCAAGAAAGATGCATTAGGTATGATTTGGTTATATCATTTTTGACTTATACCTACTCCAAGTTTTATTTACAACTTTACCTTCTTTACTTTACCAAAGTCCTTTACTTGTTTAAAGGTAGCATAAAGAGTATAAAACTTGACCTATCTAGTTAGACTTAGATGTCATTCTATGGCATGAGATTGAGATTAGCATCCCATCTTAGTGAACACTCTTAACTTAGTAGTTGGAACTAAACCAAAACATTATTCACTTTAGATGGGAATACTTGGTGAAAATGACTTGTGAAAACCTTGGAAAGATGAGTCATTCTATTGATATGTTTTAACATGTGTTGACAAACACAAATGGTTTATGATGATGATGAAAATGTTGAGGCATGAGCTTTAGCCCTTTTACAAAACTCATGGTTGCGTTCGGATGCGATACCATTCCAATTTTACCGTACAACCACAATACTTGAATTGGGTAAGGCTTAGCCGGAAGTTTATATGCATTAGTATTAGTTCCCTCGCGGGAGAGGTGTGAGCTGAGGCTACCTCTCAATGTTGTCCACCTATGCCGTGCCCAGGATGACAGATGGTCATGGCTGGGAGGCCATACTCATAGGAGAGGTGCTTATACTAGAGTGTGTATAGGAAAGGTTATGTTTGATTATCTCCATACTAAGTATGATGATTCAGGGTTACCCCTGACAGATGTATCGAACCTTGTGGTAAAAGTGTAGCACCTCTGCAGAGTGTCAAACTATTCGAATAGCCGCGTCCGCGGTTATGGACAGTTGGAGTGGCCATACTGTTCCGTTGTCAGATGTTTTCAAAACGACTTATGAAATGAATTGTGACATGACTTGACCACAACAGAGTTGTGACTATGACAACTAAGTTCCCACTTAGGTGTTTTCAAACTTTATTTTATCTTTCTTTGTTTCTGAACTCAGCTTAGGTTTCATTAAATTTACAAATAAACATAGAGTTAGCATTCCTACTAGAACTATCCTAATTGTTAGTAGTAGTTTGCAAGTACTTAAAGAATACACATGGCTTTTGTCCCTGGCTATTCCCGTGGCCAGATTATGAGGAGGACTACCCTGAAGGAGGACAGCAGGACGACTACGACAACTAGGATCATCTCCCATCGTTAGCATTGCCTGTGACACTGAAGATGGACCCCACCGCTACGCTATTTATTCTGCTGCTTGATTGTACTAAGACTGGATCATGAGATCCTTTATTTGTGTAAGACCTTATTATGGTTTGTAATGGATGATGTACTGTGATATCCAATCTGTTATGTCTCGCAAAAATGATAATCCTAGGATTGCGATGTATGGCATAACAGACATCTGGGATTAAAAATCCGGGTGTTGACAAGTTGGTATTAGAGCCAATCTGACCATAGGAGACCCTAATTAGAATGGACGTCCGAACAAAAACTTAGTTTCAAAAACCAAAGTGAGTATTTATGAAAACTATTTCCTCTCTTACCCTTGGGAATTCTTTCTCTAAAAAAAATTCTTGTTTCTCCAAATTATTACATTACTACATAAAACTTTGACACACTTGATCACTTCACTAACTTTCTCATCCTAAAATTCTTATAGATGGAAGCCCAATACAACAAGTTCTACCAATTGGGGAACAGAGGCCAACTAATCTTCGAGAGGGATCTGGATTCACTGTCTGAGTTCTTGGAGCATCCTCATCCGGATTTTCTTGGAGCTCAACTCCTGGGTCCACCAGGAGGAGATTTACAATGGCTAGTAACTGCTGATCTTCGAGGCAAGATAGAATCACCAATATCTGGGAGGATTCAATTCTCCATGAGAGAGAACAAATGGCTAGATGGATTAGCCAGGGCAATGCACGAAGCTCTCGCATGTCTGTGTGCCCTGAGTGTCAACCTAATCCAAGGAACCCGCTTTGTTCACTATGCAAGGCGTGATTCCATGGGAATGCCGCTAGAGATGCCAAGTCACCCAATTCTGAAGCGTCAAGTGGAGAACCTCGACTTCCTACTGTATGACAGACATAAGGAGTGGGAAAATGCTAGAGAGGTCGCCAACCACAACCTCGCCCTTGCCACCCAGAAGGCCCAGACTTTCTCACTGCTCGTCAAGGATCGTCAGTCTCTTTGCCGTCAACGCACAAACAAGGATCACACCATTGACCGTCTTCGCAAGAAGGTGGCTGACCTCGAGAAGACCATCAAGGAGCAAGAAGCTCAGCTTGCAGCAAAGGAAGAAGAGGAAGGTGAAGATATCCAAGGGGATATTGACTCCTACCTCAACAATGATGATGACTATCTGGAGGAGGATGCCATGGACTTCTGCACCGACGATGATGACTCCGACTTCATCGATGATGAGTAGATGCACTAGAGCACTATCATAGAGTGAGGAGTATCGGTCCCATTGTATCGTAGCTTACAGAATGGTTCTTAAAACCATCTGTTTTCCTTTGATGTTGTGGTGTGTGTGTGGTTGTATCGTGTGCTTGCTTGAATGAATGAAAAGAAGTTAGTTGCAAAACCCGAGTCAAACTCAAAGTTTTAGCTTTGAAACCAAAACCATGAACCTTAGAACTTTCCCTCTTACCCCTTTATCTATCTCAATCTTCAGATGACTCGTGGAAACAAAGGAGGGAGAAGCTCATCGCAAGACCCAATGCTGCATATTTTGTAGACTCTCATTGCAGATTGTGAAGCTAGTAGGGAAGAGCGCCAAGCTAATCTAGCAACACTGCAGCAAATCGCCCAGATGGCTCACAACAACTAGAACCATGGAAATCAGGATCATCATGGATCCAAACTCAAAAAAACCAATCCCCCAATCTTTAGCACTTCAGAGAACCCACTGGATGCTGATGACTGGTTGCAGACAATGGAGAACAACCTAGAAGTAGCAGGAGTGGAGGCCAACGAGAAAGTTCTTTTTGCCACCCACTATTTGGTAGGAGATGCAAGAACATGGTGGAACAACACCCGCACAATGAACCATGGTCAAGTGATGACATGGAAGCCTTCAAAATCAAGTTCAGCCGCACCCACGTGCCGCAGGGTTTAGTCACCCGAATGAGGGATGAATTCAGAGAGCTGAAGCAGGGCAGAATGACTGTAGTTTAGTACCGTGACAGATTCTTGTCCCTAGCCAGGTATGCACCTGATGAGATCAACACGAAGGCCAAGAAGAAGGAGATATTCTTGAATGGACTGCATGATGAGATGCAGACTATCCTCGTCAACATCTGTTTCAGGGATCTCGAAGAGCTAGTCGACTCTGCCATTCAGATGGAAGGGAAGCTTAATAAAGCGAACTACAACCGCAAACGTCGTATGATGCACTAAGCTGGATCCAACAGTAACCAGAAGTACCGTCCCAACCCTCCTATCGGATATACCCAGCAAAACAATCGACCCCCAATGTCTCCCCCAAGCTACCCCAACCGTGACGGAGGAAATGTGGAGTCCAGAGGAAACAACAATCACCCTGGCAACACCAGCAATTTCAACCGTGCACCTCCCAAGAGCAACAAAAAAAAAATGCACCCAGAACTAGAAGCAATGTTGTGCCCGTGGCAGCGAAAGACAAGTCACAGATTACTTGTTTCGAGTGTGGAGTGACGGGTCACTATTCCAATGAGTTCCCCAAGAAGATTGTCGCCACTGCCAATGTGAATGCCCCAGCCCAAAAGCAGCATCGTGTTCAACCAGGAAGAAGATTCGCCCCAGGGAACCCTCACAACCGCAACGGCCGACTCTTCCACATGAACGCCGAAGAAGCCCAAGAAGCGCCAGATCTAGTGCTGGGTATGTTTTCTGTCAACTCAGTTTTAGCAAGAGTGTTGTTTGATTCTGGAGCATCGCACTCATTTTTCACCAAAGAATTTTCATGCACTAGTAAGATTCACCCAACCAACTTGAAGCATGTCATGATAGTTCAAATCCCTGGTTCAACTACAATAGCTAGAAAAATTTGCAAAGTTGTGCCTATCAGAATATTTGGGATAGATTTTTATGCCAATCTAATAGTACTTGGAACCAAAGCTTTGGAAGTAGTACTAGGAATGGATTGGATGTCAAAGAATAAAGGATTGATTGATTGTGCCAAGAAATCCATCACCATGACCAGTAGCTCTGGACTATCGGTAGAGCATATATCTGAAACCTTGCACCGTCAATTCAAGTGTAATAAGAGTCTAGCCCTACCAACCATTGACCAAGTCAGAGTAGTTTGTGAATACCCCGACGTATTCCCAGATGAATTGCCAGGTATGCCCCCGGATAGGGATATTGAGTTCATTATTGAGCTAATCCCCAGAACCGGACCCATAGCCCAGAGACCCTAAAGTATGAACCCCTCAGAGTTAGTGGAATTGAAGAAGCAGCTGGATGCTATGTTGGCAACAGGCTTGATTCAACCAAGCGCATTGCCATGGAGATCGCCAGTGTTATTCGTCGACAAGAAAGATGGAGGCAACCGTTTGTGCACAGATTACAGGAAGCTGAACGACGTCACCATCAAGAACAAGTACCCTTTGCCAAAGATAGAGGATCTATTTGATCAGTTAACTGGAGCAAATGTGTTCTCTAAGATCAATCTTAGGACTGGTTATCACCAACTTAAGATTTGTGCAATGGATATTCCGAAGACCGTCTTTACTACTCATTATGGATTATACGAGTATACGGTCATGTCTTTTGGATTCACCAATGCCCCTGCTTATTTCATGAATCTCATGAATAAGATCTTTATGAATTTTCTAGATAAGTTTGTCGTGGTGTTTATCGACGATATCCTTATCTACTCCAAGTCAGAAGAAGAGCATGAGCAACATCTATGAATCATCCTTGAAATCCTTAGAGAGCATCGGTTGTATGCCAAGTTCAGCAAATGTGAGTTTTGGCTGAAAGAAGTAGGATTCCTAGGAAATATTGTGTCTGCGGGAGGATTCGTTGTTGATCACGCCAAGATCAAAGATGTTAAAGAATGGGAAGCCCCAACCACTCAAACCCAAGTTCGTGCATTTCTCGGATTAGCAGGATATTACCGCAAGTTCGTAGAAGGATTCTCGAGCATCGCCAGCCCCATGACCCAATTGTTGAAGAAGGACAAGAATTTTGAATGGACCGACAAATGTGAAGAAAGTTTCCAAGAGCTGAAGAAGAGATTGATTTCAGCCCCAATATTGATCATGCCAGATATCAAGAAGCCGTTTGATGTGTATTGTGATGCATCCAAGATTGATCTCGGATTTGTGTAATGCAAGAAGGCAAAGTTATCGCATATCTGTCTAGACAACTAAAGCAGCATGAGCAGAACTATTCTACCCATGATCTGAAGTTAGGAGCCGTAGTTTTGGCCTTGAAAACAAGGCGTAATTATCTTATGGGTAATTGCTGTGAGATTTACTCAGATCACAAAAGCTTGAAGTATATTTTCACTCCGAAGGAGCTGAATACGAGGCAAAGGAGATGGATAGAGTTAATCAAGGATTATGACCTTGACATTCACTATCACCATGATACGTCCATTTTGCATCACTATTCTATGTCTTAATTCACTATTATTCATTGATATATTTCGTCTTGAGAGGTGATACTTATGTTATTTCATATATTTTTGCATGGTTGATGACTTTTGGAGCATGGACCGCTGCAGTCAGGATTCTAATGGAAAAGGTGCTGTTTGGAGGCAAAATTCGCGAAGATCAGAAAATCCGGGAAAATATACGGAAAATTCTATTTTTCTAGAAGACTCAGGATGCCAGAAGATGGAGTGCAGGTCGGCCACAGGGGGCCCACACCACCCCATGGCGCGGGCAGGCCTAGGCCACGCCAGGGAGTGGTGTGGCTGCCCTGGCCCACTCTGGCCTCTCCCCTCTGGCGTATATCAACCTCCTGAAACCCTAAAACTGAATGGAGGGACCACAGAAAGATTCCGCCGCCTCTGCTGGGCAGAAAACACCGAGAGAGAAAGATCTCTCTAGTAGACAGATTTCTGCCAGGGGAATTCCTTCCCAAAGAGGGGAGATCGTCGCCATCAACACCACCATCAAGCTGGACTTCATCAGGACCATCATCATCATCGTCACCACCATCATCATCATCAGCACCCTCATCACCATCTCCATATTGCTGTAACAATTGCGTTGAATCTTGCATAGTTCATAGGGGAAACTTTCCTGGTGTTGACTACTCCTTGTAGTTGATGCTATTGAGTGAACCATTGAATTATTGTTTATGTTAAGATTGTTATACATCATTATTCCATCTCTGATCATGATCCATATGATGTCTTGTGAGTAGTTCGTTTTGTTCTTGAGGACATGGGAGACGTCTTGTTGTTAGTAGTGGAGTTGCGTTGAGAAAGATTCAATAGATTGTTATTTAAGTTGTGGTGTAATTCTTCTAGTGGTGTCATGTGAACGTCGACTACCTCACACTTCACCTATATGGGCCTAGGTGAATGCATTGTGTATTTGGCTACTAATTGTAGGGTTGCCGGAGTGACAGAAACCTGAACCCCCGTTAGGAAACCATTGCACAAGGGACGTAAGGGTCTTAGAGTTTAAAGCTGTGGTTAGGTTTCTACCTTAATTACTTTCTTGTACTTACGGATGTTTGCAAGGGGTATAGTCACAAGTATGTATTAGTCTTGGATGGGGCGGTACATTAGCTCAGGTTCACCCACACAACACTTAGCAAGCTAGAGAAGATTAATCGACTATATGAAGCGAAAGCACTTGACAGTCTTCCCATGTGTCCTCGAGAACGTTTGGTCATCTATAGAAATACAACCGACTTGTCCTTTGCTGCATAAAGGATTGGGCCACTTGCTGCATTTATTCCTACTGTCTTTTATTTACTCGTACTTTGTTTACTTGCTTTATCAAAAACCCCTAAAAATCCGTTTGCTAAGTATTTGCAGAGAATTCCTGATCGATACCACTAGCCAGCACCTTCTGCTCCTCGTTGGGTTCAACACTCTTACTTATCGAAACTACTGCGATACACCCCCTATACTTGTGGGTCATCAAGACTATTTTCTAGCGCCGTTGCCGGGGAGTGAAGCACTATTGGAGAGTGGAACTGGTAAAGGAAACTTCTACTGTGAGTATTGTTTACTTCTGTTAGTTGCTTTATTTTCGTTATGAATAATTCGCTGAGTTTCTTATTTGGTAATGCTACTACCACTGCTAAGGTAGTATATAAGCCACCACCTGCTGAGAAAGATGTTTTCAAAATACCTAAAAGAATTATTGACCGTGTTATGGATAACTACTATGTTGGGGATGGAACTGTCCATCCCGGTGATCATTTACTCTTTATACACGAATTATGTGGGTTGTTCAAGTGTGCAGGTATTACTACAGATCAAGTTAAGAAGAAGCTATTCTCATTATCACTGAAAGGAAGAGCTGAGGACTGGTATAAGCTGCTGAAGAATGGTCAAGCTCTGGAATGGGAGGAAATAGTGCCTCTATTTTATTCAAAGTTTTATCCTCCTAGTGAGATTCATAAAGATCGGAATCAAATATACAACTTTTGGCCTCTTGATGGAGAGAGTACAACTCAAGCTTGGGGGAGATTGAAGTTACTAATGCTCAAATGTCCCATTCATGAGCTCCCCAACAATATTATTATCAACAACTTTTATGCAAGGCTCCCTCTACATGACAAAGATTTATTGGATGCTTCTTGTGCTGGATCATTCACTCGTATGGAAGAAGAAGTTAAATGGGACCTTCTGAATCGTATTCAGGACAATGCTGAAGCTTGGGAGAATGACAAAGGTAGAAAGTCAGGTATAAATTATGATTATGAATGCTTTGAATGTTTTATGGGAACTGACGACTTTCAAAATATTAAAAATGCTTATGGTCTAGACTCTCAAGCTATTGCTTCTTATTTTAAGGCTTTTGCTTCTTACATTGAAGTGCCTAAAAAGAAGTGGAATAAGTATCATGAACCTTATAAAGATATTGCTAAGAGTGTTCCTGCAAGAAATACTGAAGTTTATACTGCTAATCATGTTTTACTTGAACCTTATATTGAGAAAATGCCTTTCCTAGTTAAGGTAAAGGAACATTCTATGATAGCTAGTATGGTTAATGAAAGTATGAATAAGGCTGTTGAACCTGATAAACAAATGGTTGATGAACCTATAATAGCAAATGTGAAAGACTTTGTAACTAAGTATGAGGAAGAGGGACACACTATCCTTTGTAAGGATACCTCCAATATTGTTTCACATAGTAGTGTTATGAGAGCTAGTATTCCTGTGTTTTCTGTTAGAATAAGTGATCATTGCTATGATAGTCCTTGTGATAGCTATATTGTTAAGTTTATGCATGATACTGAAAGTTACTATGAGAGAGGGAAAAGTGTTCTTATGTATCTCAATAATATCAAGTTTCCTCGTTTTATGCTGAAAGTTTTTATATTGTGCTTCTTTTGCCTTCTTATGCAAGTTGCCTTTGGTTTCAATAACATGTTTGTTTACAAAATCCCCTTGCATAGGAGGTGGGTTAGACTTAAATGTGTGTGTTTTTGCTTCTTAATGCTCTCCTTCACTTCAATTCATATCCCTATGAGAGCTTCTTCAAAATTATCATGCCCATCTTAATGGCTATAAAGAAAGAGCTTTATGGGAGACAACCCAATTTGTTTTTGCTTTTAGTTTTTTTTTTGAGTCTTGGAAGTTATTACTTCGGTAATAACCGCTCCTTATCCGTTTTGTTTGGTTTTTGTGTCAAGATCAACCTCTAATGAGAGAGAAGTAATATTTGGGGAAGTTGCTGTCCCGAAACAGATTTTTGTGCTTCACCATAAAAATTCGTGAGAGACCTCTGTCTATCGGATTGAGATGTAATTTTTTGTGCTTCTGCCCCAGGTTGTTATTTAACTTTCGTTAGTTTTGAACTTTTTGATTTGAGCAACAGAAAATGTTCGAAAAAATCGATCTTTACCTGCTGGTCTGTTTTGACAGATTTTGCCACTCTTGCATTTGCTTCTTTATTCGATTTCATTTTTTTGAATTCATTTTGGGTTTTCGGAAGTAGTTGCTTCAGTAGCTTTTGTTTTGATGGTTTTCAGTTGAAGTTGGGCTCAAAAGGTTTTATCACTTCATATATACTAATGTTGCTAATAAGAACTATGTGAAGTTTTGTGTGAAAGAAATTTCGAGTAAGTGGAGATAATGGTGTAATAAGGAAGAGAAAGGTTTTATGACTCGAGTAATAAGTATATGAAGATGAAGATATCGATGATATTCAACAGATGACCCCGGAAGAATCTACTAGATACCAAATTCAGAGACCTACAGAGTCTGTTTCTAACTAGGTAACAGATCTGTTTAGAAAAGATCCGCGAAAGTACAATCCAACTATATTTTTGCAGTTTTCAGTCAATAAGGAAAGTTTCGAAGCGAAAAAGGGACGGAACCGGAGCCGGGGTGTCCCACACCACCCCATGGCGCAGGCCCAACCCTAGCCGCGCCACCAGGTGGTGAGGCCAACCAGGACTCCGCCTCCGACTCGTTTTCTCCCAGTACGTTCCTTTTGATATGAAACTTCGTAATATATAACCCCCCGGATCCCCCGAGGTCTGGATATCGTGTTTTCGTCGTGTTTTTGTTTCGATCTGTTTTTGTCAGGACATACTCTTTGAGAGCTTAGAAGCACAATGGTGTCTGCCAAGGATAAAGGGAAGGAGCCCATGGAGGAAGACCTCCAAGACCCTGGGAAGGAGAAGGAGATCAAGAGTGAAGGTGAAGAGGAGCAAGGCCAACGTCCGCATACCGGCACCACCATTGCATGCATTGGAGTGGTGAAACTTGCCAAGGTTAGAAGGACTGCATGGATGCAGACTGGGGGGAAAGCTCCTCGTCACAGTTTGGCTCCACGGTCACTTCCTCTATGCACCAAGAATCCTTTCCATACCCTTATCCATGAGCATCAATACCGGAATATGCCCAAGGAGAAATTACCCTCCAATTGGGATTTGCCTCGTTCTAGCCATGCAGGAAAATAAGACTTCAAGGAGGAAGAGTGGGGAAAGAATAGCAAGAGCTATAATTCTCAACACGACATGATCATGAGCCGCATTGAGCAAAACTTGCAGCTTATTCATAATCTCACCTTCGAGATTGAGGAGTTGGGGAAACTGATCAGAGAGCTCATCGAGAGGATACCACCACCACCAAAGGAGTAATTCGTCATCAGGTTTGGCATCCCCTTGGTTTGTTCCAAGCTTGGGGGAGTGCCGCAGTATCATGTAACTATCTTCTATCTTTTTACCTTTTTAGTAGAGTCATATCATGAATATAGGAGTTATTTTGTAGTATGGTTTGCATTATGGAAGTGTCCCCTATCTCGTTAGATATGTATACCTTGGTGTGAGTTTCCGTTATGGAATATTAATGAGAAGTTCTTTCATTCACTCTTTTGCATAGCTTATTTTAGTTTTCAATTCGTGGTTATATGATTGATCTTGTTGTTAGTATTGGTATCACTTTGGGATCATTGAGTTAATTTAGTTGGTTTTGGCAAACCTGTCTCAGTTAGTAGCGACACCTTTTTTGAGAGTTGAAAAGAAAAAGATAGAAGTACTCTAAAGAAAAATAATTTCATCATCTTTCTTTCTTGATTTGCTCATAAGTCTAGTATTCTCTAGTTAAGATCTTTTGTGCTTCCGAGGAAGATTGCATGTTTGTCTTTATCATTTGTATGTTTGTTTGTTGCCTTCAACTCTTGTACTTGCTACCTAGCCTTGCTAGCCAAAAACCTGTACTGAGAGGGTATTCTTCTCGTGCATCCACCTCCTTTAAAACCAAAATCTTTGCCATTTGTGTCCACCATACCCACCTAGTAGCATTATTGCTATTCCAAGTAAATTCTTGTTTTGTCTATCTCCCAAATTAAACTTGTTATGCAAAAATTAGTGATTAAAGCTCTCACGAACTTGATGGCACACTTTACTTTTCTTGCATTTAATAACCTTGAACCATTGGGTCCTTCTTTGTTGCGTATATGCTTGTGCTTTATGAGTTGAATTTAGCCGAACCATGTATCATGGGGACCGTTTTCAACACTTCATTTGGTACTTGTACCTAGTTGATATCATGTTCTTTTGCTTATGGATCCCGACGGTGTGAAATAAAAGTGGAACTTGTAAGATCATGGAGTTTATATGTGTGTTAGAGAAACGCTTGGGCCGCTAGCCTAAGCGATGCCTAATCATGGTGGAAACTTGCATTATAACTATAGTGAGCATTCTATGAAGCATCCTCAATAAAAACCTATGCAAATAGCAAATAAAAAGATCACTGAGATGCTCACTGTCTGCTTGCCTTGTCATTTTGATTATGGGATAGCTCCTGTGTCATGTGCAAGGGGTACCCCGTTGGCGGTTCTCAATGATACGCATGTATTTACTATGACAAGAGCTTGCTCGTGACTGAAGTTAAGTAGCATGAGGATCGGTACTCATAAGTAAGGGGCATGAGATTTCAACTTATAACTTGTCAAGCATATCCTCTTAGTTGATAGGGCAATGAGAGCTGAAAGCTAGTAAGTATCATAATTTTTAGGAGCTCTTTATGAGACTTGCAATCCCCGCTTCCCTCTGTGAAGGGCCTTTCTTTTACTTTGTAGTTGAGTCAGTAAACCTGTTCCCTTCTATCTCAACAAGTATCTTGAGTTGATGTGTCTCATTCATTCATATGATGATTTATGCATTCATGTTTCTTATGTTCCTTGTTTTGCACATTGCTCTTATCTTGAAGTTTACTACTTTGAAAGCATTCTTTGAAAACCAGCTATTTGTGAACTCAGCAAATTATCAACTATTCTTCGACCAAGAGCTAAGTTTGCCATTACCAATCATGATTCACTTTCTATATCTTTATTGTGTTTCCTTTACTCATTACAAGTTGAGTTATATAATAGTGAGTTGTTTTCTATTATAATCTATGTATTAGATGAATGTGATGCTTCTTGTCCGTATTCTTTTATCGACTCTTCACTCCATAAACTTGAGGTCATGTTTATTGAGCTCAGATTCGCTTGGGGACAAGCGAAGTCTAAGCTTGGGGGGAGTTGATACGTCCATTTTGCATCACTATTCTATGTCTTAATTCACTATTATTCATTGATATATTTCGTATTGAGAGGTGATACTTATGTTATTTCATCTATTTTTGCATGGTTGATGACTTTTGGAGCATGGACCGCTGCAGTCAGGATTCTGATGGAAAAGGTGCTGTTTGGAGGCAAAATTCGCGAAGATCAGAAAATCCGGGAAAATATATGGAGAATTGTATTTTTCCAGAAGACTCAGGATGCCAGAAGATGGAGTGGAGGTGGGCCATAGGGGGCCCACACCACCCCATGGCGCGGGCAGGCCTAGGCCGCGCCAAGGAGTGGTGTGGCCGCCCTGGCCCACTCCAGCCTCTCCCCTCTGGCGTATATCAACCTCCCGAAACCCTAAGACTGAAGGGAGGGACCACACAAAGATTACACCGCCTCTGCGGGGCGGAAAACACCGAGAGAGAAAGATCTCTCCGGCACACAGATTTCTGCCGGGGGAATTCCTTCCCGGAGAGGGGAGATCATCGCCATCAACACCACCATCAAGCTGGACTTCATCGGGATCATCATTATCGTCCTCACCACCATCATCATCAGCAGCACCCTCATCACCATCTCCATATTGCTGTAACAATTGCGTTGAATCTTGCATAGTTCATAGGGGAAACTTTCCCAGTGTTGATTACTCCTTGTAGTTGATGCTATTCAGTGAACCATTGAATTATTGTTTATGTTCAGATTGTTATACATCATTATTCCATCTCTGATCATGATCCATATGATGTCTTGTGAGTAGTTCGTTTTGTTCTTGAGGACATGGGAGAAGTCTTGTTGTTAGAACTGGAGTTGCGTTGAGAAAGATTCAATAGATTGTTATTTAAGTTGTGTTGTACTTCTTCTAGTGGTGTCATGTGAACGTCGACTACATGACACGTCACCTATATGGGCCTAGGGGAATGCATTGTTTATTTGGCTACAAATCGTAGGGGTTGCCGGAGTGACAGAAACTTGAACCCCCGTTAGGAAACCATTGCACAAAGGACGTAAGGGTCTTAGATTTTAAAGCTGTGGTTAGGTTTCTACCTTAATTACTTTCTTGTACTTACGGATGTTTGCAAGGGGTATAGTCACAAGTATGTATTAGTCTTGGATGGGGCGGTACATTAGCACAGGTTCACCCACACAACACTTAGCAAGCTAGAGAAGATTAATTGACTATATGAAGCGAAAACACTTGACAGTCTTCCCATGTGTCCTCGAGAACGTTTGGTCATCTATAGAAATACAACCGGCTTGTCCTTTGCTGCACAAAGGATTGGGCCACTTGATGCATTTATTCCTACTGTCTTTTATTTACTCGTACTTTGTTTACTTGCTTTATCGAAAACCCCTAAAAATCCGTTTGCGAAGTATTTGCAGAGAATTCCTGATCCATACCACTAGCCAGCACCTTCTGCTCCTCATTGGGATTGACGCTCTTACTTATCGAAAATACTGCGATACAACCCCTATACTTGTGGGTCATCACACCCCAGCAAAGCCAATGTGGTAGCGGATGCTCTTAGCAGATTGCCGTGTAGGCTAAACACCATGATCAAGGAGAAGCAGCCAAGTTTGCATGAAGAGTTGGAGCAGTTTAGAACTGAGCTAGTTAGAAAAGGATTTTTAGCTAGCATTGAACTTCAACCCACTTTGATTGGCCCAATCAAGGAAGCCCAGAAAGGAAATGAAAGTATCGACGGAATCAAACGTCGTATTGGTACAGGAAAGGTACCTGGATTCACCGAAGACGAAGAAGGAGTTTTGTGGTACAAAGGACGTATCTGTGTGCCAGCAGATTCGGAGCTGAAGCAAGTTATCATGCAAGAAGCTCATGATACTCTTTATTCTATCCACCACGGAGGAACGAAGATGTATCAGGATTTGAAGGAGCAATTTTGGTGGCACAAGATGAAGAGAGAAATCGGAAGCTACATCGCAAGGTGTGATATCTGTCAACGAGTCAAAGCGGAACATCAGAGACCCGCAGGACTGTTGCAACCCTCACAGATTCTGGAATGGAAATGGGATTCCGTCAGAATGGACTTTATCACCGGTTTGCCTACTTCTAGTAGGGGAAATGACTCAATCTGGGTCATCGTTGATAGACTGTCCAAGGTAGCTCATTTTATACCTGTCAAGACAACCTACCAGAGTTCGAAGCTAGCAGAGTTGTACATTGCTAGAATAATCAGTTTGCATGGAACCCCCAAGACCATAGTGTCGGATCGAGGCACCCAATTTACCTCGAGATTTTGGCAGAAAGTCCAAGAAGGATTAGGAACCAAGTTGAACTCCAGCACCGCTTATCACCCGCAAACCAATGGACAGACTAAAAGAGTCAACCAAATCCTAGAGGATATGTTGAGAGCTTGTGTGTTAGAGTATGTCAAAATGGGAAGATTTTCTTCCTTTCGTAGAATTCTCATATAACAACAGTTATCAAGCCAGTTTACAAATGTCACCATTTGAGTTCCTATACGGAAGAAAGTGTCGTACCCCTTTGAATTGGTCGCAAGTAGGAGAGAGACAGATTTTTGGACCCGACATTCTCCGAGAAGTTGAAGAGAAGGTTCACAAAGTCCGTGAGCACCTCAAGACCTCCCAATCCAGATAGAAGAGTTATGCTGACAAGAGAAGGAGAGACCTGACTTTCAATGTCGGAGATTTTGTGTATCTCAAGGTTTCACAATTGAAGGGAACCCAATGTTTTAGTCTGAAAGGAAAGTTAACCCCAGATATATCGGACCTTTCAAGATTCTGAATCGTCGAGGAGAAGTATCTTATCAACTGGAACTGCCAGAGGAGATGTCAGCCATCCACAATGTGTTCCATATCTCGTTATTTTGCAAATGCTTAGAAGTGCCAGAGAAGACCGAAGTTTTTAATAACATCGATCACTGAGCTATTGATATCAACAAGGATCTGACGTATCGTGAAGTGCCCATCCGTACCTTGGAGGAAGCCTACCGAACCACCAGGACTCGGAGTATCAAATTTCTCAAGATTCAATGGAGCAACCATACCGAAGACGAAGCCACTTGGGAGCGAGAAGATTACATTAGGACTGAGTTCCCAGATCTCTTTAGTTCCTAGTTTTCTTTCTTAAATCTCGGGACGAGATATTGTTTAAGGGGGCAAGGTTTGCAACATCCCAAAACTTTAATCCAAGTGATCAAGATCAAATCTACCCAATTTAGGGTTAACAAAAACTTTTCCCATTTAAAACCTTTAAGCATTCATATGTGTGTGCATTTAAAATAGGAGTTGTTTGAAATGCCATGATTGTTGTTCTAATTGTTGTAAAATGGTTCTATGATGAATGTCACATCATCTAGACCATTCCCAAGAAAAAACCAAAGAAAAAGAATTAAATAAAGGAAATGGTCACTTTTGCCATTTTAATCACCTAGCCCACTTTGGGTATCCCTAGCACTCAAATTCAAATAGAAACAATTGTGAATATTTGCACCCCTTACTAATACAATTAGTGATGTGCCAAGGCCCACTTTGTGATCTCCCAAAAACATTTGAACTCTAATTTAAATGACATTGGAAAATTGAATCTAGTTCATATGTCTAGATCACACTTTTTCAAAAACCATCCAAATGAACTCCATTTCAAAATCCCATGCAACCACAGATGCTTAAGCATGTAACAAACCACTCCACCCAAAATCTCTGAAAAAATCAAAAGTTTTCTTCATGCGGCCATTTAATCAAACACTTGGCATGCACTAATCACACTCTAGTTTAGGTTCACTGTTTCTACAGGGTTTTGCCACCCATTTGACCTCAATTTTCTCCCTGTGTCCCCCCTAGCTCTAACCAAACCATAATCAGCCCACCCCCTTGCCCCTAGCAGCAGTGCACTACCACCCCGAGGCCATGCTCGCCAGCGAAACATGCACCAGCCGCAGGAGACCGCCAGCCCCTCTCCGCCGCACCAGGAAGCAAGGCGCCACTCCACCGCCGGCCACGGTCCACCCCACGGCCCCTGCTAGCCCCTGGACCACCCCAGAGCCACGCCGCACTAAAGCTCTACGCCACGCCAGAGCACGCTAGAGAGCCCTCACAGCCAGCACGCCACAGACCGCGCCTCGACCGCAGACCACGCACGCCGCTCCGCCTTGACCACCTCACCCCGCCAGACATGGCCGTGCACCGCCGCGTGACCCACGATCGCCGGGAACCATGTCGAGCACCACCTCTATGCCCTAGAGCACACGACGCTCCCGACCGATTGCCACCGGCCCTAACTATGCCATAAAGCCATAGAGGACCGCCAAGAGGCAAGCCACCGTCCACCTATCTCGCCCACGTCGGTAGCCCGTTGTACCGTCGTCACCAGCGAGCACCGCCCAGGCCTTACTGCTGCCTTGTCGCGCCTATATAAGGAGGCCTCCCAGCACCGTTTCCTCACATCACTCTCATCCACTCCCCCTCAGAACACTCCTAGAGCCCCACAGGAGCAAGCCGTAGC
The DNA here is from genome assembly GCA_916181665.1 of Avena sativa. NCBI lineage: Eukaryota > Viridiplantae > Streptophyta > Magnoliopsida > Poales > Poaceae > Avena > Avena sativa. The sequence continues at coordinate 581,940,165 of OV702287.1, forward strand.
GCGTAGCGCCGGAATTTCGCCGGAGTCTGCCGCGGAAGGAGGAGAAGGGCGCCATTGATCTAGGCCATCTCCTGCGATGCCGCCAGTACCAGGAGAACCGCCGTCGTCTTCTCGTTCGTTTGCCCTGCTCGCCGCACTAGCTGGAGCTCTGGTACGTCCCCACTGCACCCCCACCGAGCCGCTAGGGTTCAGCCTTGTCGGCGACAGGTCCGTCATCGATGATAAGCCCCAGCCGTAGATCTTAGTTCTAATCCTACGGTCCACGTTGCCCCGTACCGCTTCATGTCTAAAGAGCCACTAACAGGCGGGACCTCCGTATCAGCTGTCCTCAGCGTCGCGGAGTGAAACCAGGCCGGCCCATCAGTGTTCCAGCGCGACCTAGTTAATTCAAATTTAGATTTTCCTTCTTAGCTGAAACTTATTTATGTCCCTTAGTTTAAAAATTAATTCAGAGAGTTTTACAAATCCAAATTGAGTGATTCCAATTTTATTGGAAAGCTATTTAAAATCTCTATCCAAGCCCGTTGGATTTAAATCATTTATACTTATAGATCTCTTCTAGTTAAAATAACAAGACATAAGCTTATTCACATTCAAACATTTTTCTAAAATCAACCATAATAGCTTTTGAGTTGATTCCAACTCTCAAAAATCAAATTTAACCATACCTATCTGAATATGTAATAATATTTAGGTTTGCATGTAGTGACTTTAGACTAGTACCAAAATAATGCTATATAGGCATTTCTAGTCACTTTAAATCATTAATTATTAAACTTGAGCTTATTAAAATATGACCCACCCTTTAAATCACATTCCCATATATTAGAATATGTGGTGATGACATGTGTCCACGTGATCCCATATTATAATTGGAGAATATTAAATCTTAGTTCATTTCAATGAGTAGAAATTACTTTTCTCAAATAAAAAGAATGAAGCTAGTTCATGAAACCTTGTGATGCTTGTGATGGTAACAGATCATCAAATGTGTGCCTTAGTGTGCTAAGTAGACTATAGTACCGACCAATTCTACGAGGAGGAGGAGTTCTACCAAGAGGAGGATTAAGAGAATTGCAACCACTACACCAACCAAGGCAAGCTATCATTGGCAAGCTAACACTTGCAAGTATTATACCTAGCAATCCATCTTTAACAATACAAGTTAACCCTTGTAAGATAGGTAACCCAAGTAAGATGCATTAGGCATGCTTTGGTTATATCATTTTTGGCTTATACCTACTCCAAGTTTTATTTACAGCTTACCTTCTTTACTTTACCAAAGTCCTTTACTTGTTTAAAGGTAGCATCAAGAGTATAAAACTTGACCTATCTAGTTAGACTTAGATTTCATTCTATGGCATGATATTGAGATTAGCATCCCACCTTAGTGAACACTCTTAACTTAGTAGTTGGAACTAAACCAAAACTTGATTCACTTTAGATGGGAATACTTGGTGAAAATGACTTGTGAAAACCTTGGAATGATGAGTCATTCTATTGAGATGTTTTGACATGTGTTGAGAAACACAAATGTTTTATGATGATGAAAATGTTGAGGCATGAGCCTTACCCCTTTTACAAAACTGATGGTTGGGTTCGGATGCGATACCATTCCAATTTTACCGTACAACCACAATACCTGAATTGAGTAAGGCTTAGCCGGAAGTTTATATGCATTAGTATTTGTTCCCTTGCAGGAGAGGTTTGAGCTGAGGCTACCTCTCAATGTTGTCCACCTATGCAGTGCCCATGATGACAGATGGTCATGGCTGGGAGGCCATACTCATAGGAGAGGTTCTTATACTAGAGTGTGTAAACGAAAGGTTATGTTTGATTATCTGCATACTAAGTATGATGATTTAGGGTTACCCCTGACAAATGTATCGAATCTTGTGGTGAAAGTGTACCACCTCTGCAGAATGTCAAACTATTCGAATAGCCGCGTCCGCGGCTATGGACAGTTTGAGTGGCCATACTGTTTCGGTGTCAGATGTTTTCAAAACGACTTATGAAATTAATTGTGACATGAGTTGACCACAGCAGAGTTGTGACTATGACAACTAAGTTCCCACTTAGTTTTTTTCAAACTTTATTTTTATCTTTGTTTGTTTGTGAACTTAGCTTAGGTTTCAAACTTAACTATACAAATAAACGTAGAGTTAGCATTCCTACTAGAACTATTCTAATTGTTAGTAGTAGTTTGCGAGTACTTAAAGAGTTCTCATGGCTTATGTCCCTGTCTGTTCCCATGGCCAGACTATGAGGAGGACTACCCTGAAGGAGGACAGCAGGACGGCTACGATAACTAGGATCATCTCCCATCGTCAGCATTGCCTGTGACACTGAAGATGGACCCCACCGCTACGCTATTTATTCCACTGCTTGATTGTACTAAGACTGGATCATGAGATCCTTTATTTGTGTAAGACCTTATTATGGTTTGTAATGGATGATGTACTGTGATATCCAATCTATTATGTCTCGCAAAAATGGTAATCCTGGGATTGCGATGTATGGAATAACAGGCAGGTGGGATTAAAATTCCGGGTGTTGACATCACCTCCATGATTGGACTGTAGAAATTTAACCTTTTATTACGATGATTTTACACTTCACTCTGAAATTCCTTGAACTTTTCAAAGCTTTTAGACTTGTGTTTCATCAAATAGATATATCCATATCTACTCAAATCATCTGTGAAAGTAACAAAATAGCGATATCCACCACGCGCTGACACACTCATTGGACCACATACATAAGTATGTATGATTTCCAATAAATTTGTCGCCTGCTCCATTATACCAGAAAACGGGGTTCTAGTCATCTTCCCCATAAGGCATGGCTCACATGTAACAAATGATTTAAAATCAAGTGATTCCAAAAGTCCATCAGAATGGAGTTTATTCATGTGTTTTACGCCAATATGACCTAGACGGTAGTGCCACATATATGCAGATATATCATTATCAAGTTTAAGGCTTTTAGCGTCAACATTATGAATATGTGTATCATTACTATTGAGATTCAACTGAAAAAACCATTCATCATAGGTGCATGACCATAAAAGATATTATCCATATAAATCGAACCACCATTGTTTTCGGATTTAAACGAATAACCACTTTGCAATAAACACGATCCGCATACAATGTTCATGCTTAGTGTAGGCACCAATTAACAATTATTAAGATTTATAACTAATCCTGACGGCATATGGAGAGGCAACGTTCTAACGGTGATCACATCATGATCCATTGCCAACACGCATTGTGAACTCATCCCTTGCTAGCCGTCCCTTGTTCCGTAACCCCTGATTCGAGTTACATATATTAGCAACCGATCCAATATCAAATACCCAGGTGCTACTGCGAGTACTAGTCAAGTACACATCAATAACATGTATATCACATATACCTTTGTTTCCCTTGCCGTCCTTCTTGTCCGTCAAATACTTGGGGTAGTTGCGCTTCTAATGGCCAGTCTCCTTGCAACAATAGCACTCGGTATCAGACTTAGGGTCATCTCGGGATTTCTTTTCAGGCGCAGCAACATATTTGCCGCCCTTCTTTCCCTTATGTTTACCCTTCTTGTCTTTCTTGAAACTGGTGGTCTTATTGATCATCAACACATGATGTTCTTTCCTGATCTCCACGTCTACAGTCTTAAGCATTGACAGAAGCTCGGGAAGAGACTTCTTCATGCCCTGCATGTTATAATTCATCACGAAGCTCTTTTAGCTAGGTGGAAGATATTGGAGAACATGATGTATGGCTAAGTAAATGGAAATCGTTATTCCCAAAGACACAAGCTTATCAGTGTACCTAGACATTTTGAGTACGTGCTCACTAACGGAGTTGTTATCTTCCATCATGCAGCTAAAGAACTTTTCAGAAGCATCATAAGACTCTATGGTAGTATGGGTATCGAAAATCATTTTCAATTCACCCATGGTACCAAAGGCATTGGAATTTTCGAAATGCTTTCGAAGTTCTGGATCTAGCCCATACAGAATGCCACAATGAACTAAATTGTGGTCCTCCTGACGAGTCAAATAGACATTCTTTTCTTTGTCAGGGGCATCAGGAGCTGGTGGGGGGCCTAGAGGCGCTTCTAGCACATATTGCTTTTGTGCAACAGTGAGGAGAATCCTCCGATTCAGGGCCCAGTTGGTAAAGTTGCTACCGTTCATTGCAATTTTCTCTTTCTCCATGAACACATTAAAATCAAAAGCAGGTGGTGCCATCCACAACAGAATTTGTAAAGTTTATTTCGACTAAGTTTATGATAGATCGAGTTCAACTAATCCAAATTACAAAACTCCCACTAAAAACATCATTCCTCGTGTCTTTTTGGTGATTACATGAACCAAATCCACTACACCAAGTTCGATCATCATGTGAGTCGGTGTAGCTTCAAAGGAGAGCATCTATATGGGCATCATTTCAACTATATGACTCATATTTAACCTTTCGGTCCGTGTTCCGATGCCATGTCTGTACATGCTAGGCTCGCCAAGTAAGCACCTTAGTACTCGCCTGTGTAAAACTGTCTTACACCCGTTGTATGAAAGCGTAGAGTGAAAAACACCCGATCATCAGGTGATGTCTTGAAACGACAGACTTCCTTAACGGTGCATACTTAAGGAACAACATATTTTATATTGATATCTAAATGTGGGATCACCTTATAATGCTACTAAAATACCAAACAAGAAATATAACATGCAAACATCATATGCATAAAGTGAAATGATATGGTTCTTGCACTTGATCAGTATGATGTGCATCGTGGTATGATATTTATCATTCCTTTGTGTGTAAGGCCAAGGTCTATGGAACTTACACGTTATATATGCTATAGTTTGCAAGAGTATCAATTATACTTCAAATTATAATATTACCATATCATGACACTAGCCCATCAACAATCTAAACTGGACGCTTCTAATTTATCAATTGCATGGAACCACAACGATGATAATCAAATTATTAGCAACTCTTTGTAAATCAGATATTGACTATAGTAGGATAGACAGACACCCACTAGCCACTTATGAAAAACTAGTTGCATGTCAAGCGTGGAACAGGTCTCATGTGCGAGGACATGTATAGTTAGTTCAGGCAGCTTCATCCCACTATGCCACGAATATCCAAAATACATATAAGATGCAATAAAACGATCAACATCGCCAACATACTATTATGTGTACTACCCGTGCAAAGAATATACGTATAGATCAGGCTCTGACACCACTATTGGGTTCGCAACATAGAAAAGAAAATTTCCTTCAATGGGAACTACTAAGCACCAAGATCTATCCACCTAGATACAAGCAACGAGTGGATATACATCCATAGAGAACATACCCTTGAAGAACGACAAAGTGTAACGAGATTGGACTCGTGGATGATGTAGTCGATCGCTTGAAGTGAAGTAGCAAGTCCTTCTAGACGAAAAGCCACCAGGAACATGTATCACGCTAATCCGAGACCATGGGGGAATAATTCTAGAGGAGGAGAGATCCTTCACGAGGAGGTGTGCTTTGTGAGGAGGAGAGGGCCCTTTTATAGGAACATGGGGGAAGCCTCCTCCCATTTCCGGCGGCCATGGAGGTGCCCCCACCTCTTCCTTCATTAATGTGGGTGGAAGCTCCACTCACGTAAACATGCCTCCACTCACACATCCACTCAAATGCATAAATTTTCCATGAAAATTATTGCACCTCTCATTAACTAAAACTATTTTATTTATATTATTTAGAATTTTTTAATTACTTTAATTAACAAACATTCACATAGCCTCCCTGCAACATTTCAATATCACATGCAGAACCAATTTCAGCAATTTCACCCGAAATAATTCTAGTGTCCATTGAAATAATTCCAGCGCTTTGCAATTCTTTTCTCTAGAACACATTTGCTCCAAACGGTGTCGGTATACCTTAAGCATGTCACCCTACGGTTCACGAATAATGCAGACATGATCGAGACCCTTCTCCGATCAACAATCAGTAGCGGGACCTGGAGATCCATACTGACTTCGACACATTCAACGATGACTTCTGTGATCGTGAGAACCTTTAACGGTAGTTACTAAATCCCTTTGTCTCACGATATATTAGATGTACGAGATACGATCATCGGTATCTCAATATCTAGTTTGATCTCGTTACCGACATGCACTCTTTTCTTGTTCCCATGATATAACATTCTATCCTGTACCTTTCAAATTTATTTGCAGCATCAATGGGAACCTTCTATCCTGTACCTTTCATGGTCTCCGAACTTTCTGGCTCAACCTCGTTTCTTCTTTGTAGAAGATTTGCTCGATACGGAGGGCTAAAAGAAGAAATAGCATTAATATATGTATATAGACAAAAGAGGCTTAATTAATTAATATATATATGCAGCTCGCCGGAGTTTTTATTATTTAATGTTCCCTCATCGGCTTCTCCCTCACCGGAGGCATCTATTCGGTCGAAACCCGGATCTCCCTCACCGGAGTTGTTCAGATATAGCATGGTGACATCGTTATCATATGTCCTCCCTCATTGATCATATCCTCCAGCACAATTTCCTTTTCTTCGTCTCTTGGTTCCATAGTTTCTGCAAAAGGGGAAAAGCAGATTTGTCGAAGCGGCCAAGCGAGGAGGTTAGGTAGGCGAGATTTGACGGATAGGGTGCCGTGGTTTGACGATGAGATAACCTTAAATGTAACCCTAATACATGCTTGACAATTTAAAACGGGGTCCGAGGGATATAAACCGTAATTCGAAGAAACCCTAATATATGGAGTGCGTTGCCACACCAGTTGATCATCCCTGTATGGCCAACGTTGCTGCACCGTCCATCATCCCTATATGGAGCGCGTTTCCGCACCCGTCCATCGTCCCTATATGCCGCATGTTGCTGCACCCGTCCATCATATCTATATGGCATGCGTTGCCACACCCTTCCATTGTCCCTATATGGCGCTTGTTGCCGCGCCTAACCCAAGACATTAATCCCCCGAACAAATGTGAAGCACCTGACTGTTTCTGCTTGCACCTGGCAAAACTAGCACTTACCTAGTGTGCCTCTAATTCAATGGTAACACTAGTACAACCCTAGTGTACCACTAACACAAAATGGCCATACTACTACATCCCAATTGTGCCTCTAACTCAATGGTACCACTACTATATTCCTAGTGTACCGTTATCACAAAATGATCACACTAGTACATCCCTATTCTACCTCTAACTCAATGGTAGAACTAGTACATCCATAGTGTACCCTACACCTGACATGGTCACACTAGTACTTCCTAATCATAACTAGCTAGCTAACTAATGCTTCTAACTAATAGGAAATAAACTAACTAGCTAACTAACTAATACTTCTAATTAGCTAACTAACTAGCTAATACTTCTAACTAAAAAATAACTAATCTAATCAAAATAATTAACCTAATCTAACAACTAAAAAAATAGAGAAAAAATGTAGAGATCACTTGTGAGCTCCCGTACGACGAGGAGAGGTGCGGAGGCGGTGGACGGGCCGGCGTGGGCGGCGTAGGGACGGGCGTGGGCGGCGCGGCTATAACATCCCAACAATAGAGCTTAGAAATAAGATGAACACAGGTGTGTGCATTGCATTCATTCATGTAAAATCTGGATAATTTTCGTGCTTTTAAATAAAACTTGTCAAAGTGATTGAAGCTTCTCTTAACTTGGTGGAACTCAAGTAGATCAACAAGTTGATTGTGATAAGTTTCAATATGACCTGTCCTAAAACCTTATCTTTGGGTAATATAATTTGATCTAAGGGTAGATCAAATGTAATAACACTAAGTCACAACACACTACTTAATAAGGAGTACTAGATCTTCTATAGATCATTATATGGTATTCCATACAACAACTCAAGGATGAATACTTAATATTCCAAAGATGATATCAAGGTATTATCTACCACAAATCCTGAATACTAGGTTAAGTATATAACTTAAGTAAAGAAACTCTATAACTAAATCTTGATACACTTTCTTCCCATAGTTATTCCTACCATGAGAATCATGGTAGTTTTTAAACATTAACTCTTACCACAAATAGAGTAGGAAAGAAAGTCAAGCCAAGACCATCCAGCATATACTGTTAATATGATATTAAGAGGTGACATTCCTATTTACCAAGTTCTATTGTCAAGTGATCATTAGTGTTGAGTGATTAAATCCTGACCTAGAACTTATTAGACTCTTAGCTTTGACCTATTATATTAATCTTCCAAGGACCTTAAGTAAATTAATAAGAAGAATGAACTACTTATGGTAGAGTGTGCCATAATCAATAGAATGTGATCCTTGGTGGAGATCAAACCATCTGATGTTGGAGGACTTCACTCACTCATGAGTTAACTAGAAGAATTAGTTAAACCCAAGAGTTTAGATAGTAATTATGAAGCTATGAGAAAGTTAGTATTATTAGTACATCAAATAATAATCTTGTTAAGACCAGTGGATATAAACTAAGAGTAAGCTTGCTTGACAAGATAAGATTTATAGAGAGACTAGTATAAGTCTACTACCTAGTGATGATAGAAGTTGATCAGGCAACTAGAAGCCTAAGCATAGTATGATCAAAGGATGGTGGTCATTAATCTGAAGTCACTTGAGGATATGTGACTAGGTGCTGAAGAAAGGTTGTGAGTATACCAAATTAGCCAAAACCTTAGTAAGCTGAAACATCTATCTTGATCCTAAGAAGTCAAGCTAGAGTATGATGAAGTATGTAGTATTAGTTATAGGGAGTAGTTGGAGGCAAAGTAGTTTAACCAAGCTAATACAGGAACAAACTTGTATTATGGGAGTAGTACCATACCTATTCTAGAGGACTGATATCGCATGTGATATAGAGAAAACTATAATCTTGCAAGCCTTGGAAGTAGTTGCAAGATGGATTTAAGGAAGTTAATAGATGGAGTTAGTAGTAGCTGCATTGATGGATTTATCAAGGGTAGTTTAGAAAGGGAAGTCATATGTACTAGGAGAAGAATGAAGGAGTAATGTTGAAGTGGCATGACCATGTCATCATGGTATGATGGATATGGTAGAGTCAGATGATTGACTTATTGAGTAAGATGTGATCTTTGTGAATAAGATAAGATAGATATATGGAGTATATTTAGGAAAGGAATTCTTTACCTAAAGATAGGTTCAGTGAGGTATTAAGGTAGGAGTGCTTGAGAAACCTTTAACCAAAATCATATCAAGCCATGACAAGAACCATGTCTACTTCATTATTCAAAACCCTGGAATCAAATGATAGTGGAACCATTTCCTATTCCAATGTAACCATTTAATATTATCTCTTAGACAAATGAAGCTTCCAAGAGATAATTAGAGAACCAGATGGGTGTTTATGGATTGAAGCCTGGTCCATCTTATTGTCTTAAACCTCAATAGAAACCTAGACCCATGAACCATCAAGGTCATATTAAGAATTAATATTTGTAGCTCACTCTAACTGGAGATGTTATTCAGGATTATAAAGTTAGGATCATTCCTTAAATCTTGATCCCTAGCAACATACATTAATAAACTTTAGGGTAGTGTATCCTCTAGGATCCATAGTGAGTGTGGTATTAGAAACCCTATGTAGATGTTGCTGGGCATTGAGATCCCTTGTGACACATGAATGATAATGGTTATTCACCATTATATAATAAACTTCTATCAACACATCAGCCAAACTTAAGAAAGTAATGAACAACTAGTTCAAGAAATGATCCATGCATACTTTTAAAATAAATAGAATGGTGATGAAGAAATTGTAATGGAATCTAAATATAGGAAATTCTAAACTTTAAGAACCCTATGATTTAAACCAAGATCTAATATGGTTATTAAAAGAGGTTAAGTATGCATATATTCCATGCCTATCACTCACCATCTTAAATAATTACCATTACAAATTCTACGGTGAAAATCAGAACATTACCATATGATTTGCTTTAGAATAAGCAAATTCCTAAAAAACCCTAATTTATATTTACTTTACTAAATAAATTAACCTTCATATAATTATGAATATTTTTATACACAATAAAAAATTTAATAGAAGGGGGTGATACATGCTTTATACAATAATATACATGATCTGCAAATTCTCTGGATATTTAAATCCTTCAAAAATATTCATATTTGAAATGAATTTGTAAATAGAAAAAAAAGATTGAAAATATAAACTGAAATTGAAAAGGAAAAGGAAAGAAGCAGTGAGCAGACGCGGCCCATGGCCCAGTTGTTCTCTCGCTTAACTGTCACTCCAAGCACACCCAACAACATTTCACCCTCTTCGCCATAGCCTAGTACCGGCTCAAGCCCATATACCCTTTCGCCGTTTCTTTTCCTTTCTTCCTCCTCTCGCCAGAAGGACATCGCCGGGAAGCAGCTCACTGGCGAGTGCTCTGCCGTTCGACGTCACTGAGATGACCGCTACGCTACGATTCCTGCTACCGACGTTGCCATCGTCTATAAGAACCCTGTACACGCAGAGAGCGAACTCCGTTTTCCCTTCTTGTTCCTCCTCCCTTATCCGCTAAAAACCCAGCTCGTCAGAGCTACGGGGTGCCGTCGTCTCAGTCAGTATTACGGCTATCAGAGACCACCATCATGATCTCCTTGATGTCCTTGTTCGCCCCCACTAGACCATGAAAGCCGGAGAGCTTCCAATCAAGATAATCGACACCTCCCTTCTGCCACCAGCTACCGGCGTTCACCGTCGATTTCAAGCTCGCTTCTCCTCGTCGTCACCTCTACGAGCTTCCTAGTGAGTCACCGGTTCTCCCGGTACCTCCCACACCTCCCTTCTGCTCTTGTCTATCCAACACGCCCGCTCCCGCTTGCTCGCACACTCCCGATCAAGAGATCGATCAACGATCTAGAGGATCGGCCCCGGGTGATGTCAGCGTGACATCACGCTGATGTAATCCACCTGTTTTTATTAATTCATTTATAAATTTTATTAATATTTTCCATAATAAATAATTCCATGGATATGACATGGCATAGGTCCCACCAGTCAGTAGCCTGGGTAGAATCGGTTGGGTATAAAAAGTCTAACCCGGAGGTGTTGTGTCATGCTGATGTCACCTTGACACATTTAATCCTTTAAAATAGTTTACTAATTCCCAAAAATAATGATCAAATCTTGTTAATTCTATATCTTTTGTTTTTTAATTTGGAAAATTATATATTATATATCAAAATGTTCAGAAAAATAAATTCTATAACCTAAAGCTATTATCATGTTTATTTTCCAACTTAAATAAAATAATATTTATTAATTATTAAAAACCTATTGAGGATAAATCTTAAATAAGTATATTCTATTATTTAAAATTCATAAAAATAAGTATAGCATATCAAAATTCTTAGAAAAACAAAATACACATTTATAAACTCATTTTGTACATTTTCGTGATACCTAACTAAGTATTTATTATTTATAAAGTGATAAAACTTATAAAAATCATATCTTATTAAAATCACAAAAATATTTGTAGTATACCAAAATGATCACAAAAACAATATCTACATATTAAAAATATAATAATCCGCTTTTGAATTAAATAAATTCTTAGTACTCGAATAAAATTGAATTAAACTTATTTCCTTAATGGATAATTCATAAAAGGATATATAAAATTGCTAATACTTCTAATATTATCCATTAAAGGTCTAATAAAATTGCTAATACTTCTAATATTATCCATTAAATTGATAATTCACCCTACGGTTCACGAATAATACAGACATGATCGAGACCCTTCTCCGATCAACAATCAGTAGCGGGACCTGGAGATCCATACTGACTTCGACACATTCATCGATGACTTCTGTGATCGTGAGAACCTTTAACGCTAGTTACTAAATTCCTTTGTCTCACGATATATTAGATGTACGAGATACGATCATCGGTATCTCAATATCTAGTTTGATCTCGTTACCGACATGCACTCTTTTATTGTTCCCATGATATAACATTCTATCCTGTACCTTTCAAATTTATTTGCAGCATCAATGGGAACCTTCTATCCTGTACCTTTCATGGTCTCCGAACTTTCTGGCTCAACCTCGTTTCTTCTTTGTAGAAGATTTGCTCGATATGGAGGGCTAAAAGAAGAAATAGCGTTAATATATGTATATAGACAAAAGAGGCTTAATTAATTAATATATATATGCAGCTCGCCGGAGTTTTTATTATTTAATGTTCCCTCATCGGCTTCTCCCTCACCGGAGGCATCTATTCGGTCGAAACCCGGATCTCCCTCACCGGAGTTGTTCAGATATAGCATGGTGACATCGTTATCATATGTCCTCCCTCATTGATCATATCCTCAAGCGCAATTTCCTTTTCTTCGTCTCTTGGTTCCATAGTTTCTGCAAAAGGGGAAAAGCAGATGTGTCGAAGCGGATAATATTACGGATAATATTATCCATTAAAATATAATGATGGACTTTTTACCGGTCGCGTCCGCTGTTTTGACCTTGGCAATGTTGCTCGATGTGGCAGTCGTGCATGGTCTTGCTGCTGAGACCCCCATGTTAGCCTCTCTGGTATGTTCTGGCTTGTGGGTCCCAGATGCAGCCTCGTATGTTCTGGCATCTAGGTTCCCGATGCCAGTCTCTATGTACAAGTATTTAACTTTTTTTCAAACCCCACCATTAAACTCGAATGATGTTGCTGGCTGGTGGGTCCGTGATGTCAGCCTAGAAGGAAAAATATAAACCCAAGATAATTTTATGTCAAGCACAGAGAATCAAACACAAGACTTCAAAACACATATAAACCATGTGCATTGCCACAACGACAAACAAAATAGATGAACATTATCATTAAAAAGCTTTATAGTACCTATAACATATATATTAGCCTTCTTAAAAAGATTTTATGTGTCCACGTTATCTCTCCTATTAAAATAAAAGGGAAGCGATCCTGGCATCTCAATTTATTAAATGCTAGACAATGGAGCAGTTTCTTAAAAACATGGGTAGGTGGGTGTTTTGTTTTTGTTTTAAAGGGCAATTCCAAAAACACCGAATTAAACATTTTGGGCTATTCTACATCTACTATACTCAATGGGCTATACTCCATGCGCTATTTTCGATGGGATCCTTGATAAATAGTTAAATGGGTTGTCGTCAGCAAGTCCCCTGACCCCTACAAGGGCGGATTAAATTGTTCTAGGCTAAAGAGGGGTCGAATGGGCTAGATTTTACCTCCTCTTTAGTAAAATTTGCATTATGCTGTGGCTCGGCCGGATTCGGAACACAAACCTCACTGCCGGAGGAAAACACAATTTTTATGACATGTATTCGTGTACAAATATCTAAAGAATAAGGGACACAGACCACGTGCGCCAGAACTAGACTGGTATCCAATGACTTCACTTGGTACCCTCTCCTTTCTGTCCAAAACACATCCAACGGTTCAGATGACACACAGGCAAAAGCTCTAGTGCAAGAAGCCTAGTAGCAGCGACATAACTTTTTTACAAATTCAGTAGCATTTGAAAGATCAAGTAGTACAAAATAAGATAGAAAAAATATCGACAGATTCCTAGTTCATATTCAGCAGCACTTGACCGATTCTGCAGGATTCCAAAGTGATTGTTTCAGCTATACATACACTGAAACTCAATAGCAGTACAGAGAGAACTCGTTCATGTTTCAGCTCTACCAACCTTGTAACACGATCAGTTTCCCTTTTCTCCAAACACACTCGATCATTGGAGCAAGCATAACTGATGATCAAGTATGCTTTTGTGTGCATACCTCCTCTTCACATTAATACCAGTGTGACCCCCATATATATGCATCCCAAAATGCCCAAGCCTGATCTAGATTGTGACAAAGCCAAGTATAAAAATGAAAGCAAGACCATCTACTACACTTGATCTAAACAAGTACTAGTACATCAATATTAGTTCTAGAAAATACCTTAGTAATAGTAACGGCATAACACTTGACAGGTTGAGTAGCATTTGAATCTTGAGCAATACAGAATAAGATAGAAAAAATATTATAGATTCCGAGTTCATATTCAGCAGCACTTGACAGATTCGGCAGCATTTTGAAGTGACTGATTCAGCAGTACACACAATGGCCAAAAGAAATGACAGATTCAGCAATGTAGACATTGAAATTCAATAGTTGTAGCAAGGCCATGACTCAAAAGGAATGAGAGTCCATATTCAGCACTTGATCAGTCAATCTGAACAAGTACCAGCACATATGTATTACTATAAAATAGATTAGCGGTAGCAAGTTAAGACCTCCTGATATGTCATAAATGTATCTATAATTTTTGATGTTCCATGCTTCTTTAGTATCTACTTTCTTATGTTTTGTCTACACTTTGAGGAATTTTTATATTTTATCAGGAAGTAACCTATTGACAAGATACCATAGTGTCAGTTCCCTGTTTTCTGCTGTTTTTGGTTTCAGAAAAGCCAGAAAAGAAATATTCTCGGAATTGGACGAAATAAAAGCTGAAGTTCCTATTTTTCCCGACACGACACGGAGTCCAAAGGGGAGACGGAGGGGAGCCAGGGGTAGGCACACCCTAGGGTGGCGTGGGTCACCCCTGGCCACGCCACCAGGGGGTGTGGCCACCCTGGCCCACCTCTGGCATCGCCTCTAGCCTATATATCCCCCGGGACGAAAACCCTATATACCAGATCAGAATTTTGTCCCTATATACCAGACGGCCGAGGACGCCGATGTATTTTCTCTCAGCCCGTAGGGGACCATTACTCCAGGTTTGAGATACAAACCAGGACTAATGGGTCTGGGTACGCCCGGGTGGTCCTGGCAGAACCATTAGTCCCGGTTTGTGTCTCAAACCGGGACTAATAGTATGGCCCTATATATAATGCACCCAGCCCTCCACTGACGAATTTTTTCCTATGTGAGGTGGGTATAAATTTGTGCTAATCTTTTTCTTCATATGCACTAGAGGTATTCGGTGAAATTCCTGTTAGTGCGATGCCACTTGAGTTCACACAAGACAAAACATGATATGTGGTACCAGAGCCACACTTAAGTTTTCTCATCTTTGTTTCCAGGTGTCCTAAAAGTCTAGCAAGTATTTTCTCGTTTAGACTGCGCGGTAGTAATTTTATTATCATGATTGCGTTTGATATATATGGTTCTATGATGCAGATGAGTCATCTATGGATGTACGGTGACCGACGCTCTGATGCTTACGGAAAAGGTGTGCAATTCTCTTCGCCTTGTGGGTGAGGCGAACAAGCGGCGGGATGGTTTTATGTGTTGTCCATGTGTTGAATGTCGGAATGAGCAGGCTCACACTTCCTCAAGAGTCATTCAAAGCCACCTGCTTCGGTCTGGCTTCATGTCCGGCTATAATGTTTGGACGAAGCATCGAGAAAGAGGGGTTATGATGGAAGACAGTGATGAAGAAGATAACAATGATGACAACTACCGATCTATGTTCCCTGAATACGTTGATACCACAATGGAAGATAATGAAGAAGAAAGGGAACCAGATGAGCCCGCTGATGATCTTGGTCGGGTCATTTCTGATGCAAATCGAGACTTCAACACAGAAAAGGAGTGGTTGCAGTTCGATAATATGTTATAGGACCACAACAAATTATTGTACCCAACTTGTGAAGATGGCTAGAAGAATCTAGGTAGCAAACTAGAATTGCTGAAGTGGAAGGCAGATACCGGTGTGACTGACTCGGGATTTGAAAAGTTGCTGGTAATAATGAAGAAGCTGCCTCCAGGAAATAACGAATTGCCCTCCAGTATGTACGAAGCAAAGAAGATTGTCTGCCCTCTAGGATTAGACGTGCAGAAGATACATGCATGCCCTAATGACTGCATTCTCTTCCACGGTGAGAAGTACAAGAATATGGATAAATGCCCGGTATGCACTAGATTGCGGTATAAGATCGGAAAAGATGACCCTAGCGATGTTGAGGGCGAGCCACCCAGGAAGAGGTTTCCTTCCAAAGTGATGTGGTATGCTCCTATAATACCACGGTTGAAACGTTTGTTTAGAAAGAAAGAGCATGCAAAGTTGTTGGAATGGCACATGGAAGACCGTAAGAAAGACGGGAAGTTGAGGCACCCTGCTGATGGTCGGTAGTGGAGAAAAATCGAGAGGGACTTCCTGAACTTTGCTGGTGATGCAAGGAACTGATGGTTTGGTCTAAGTACTGATGGCATGAATCCTTTTGGGGAGCAGAACTGCAGTCACAGCACCTGGCCCGTGACTCTATGTATCTACAACCTTCCTCCTTGGTTGTGCATGAAGCGGAAGTTCATTATGATGCTAGTGCTCATCCAAGGCCCGAAGCAACCCGGCAGCAACATTGATGTGTACCTAAGGCCATTAGTTGATGAACTTTTACAGTGGTGGGCCAAACCAGGTGTACGTGTGTGGGATAAGCACAAACAACAGGAATTTAACCTACAAGCGTTGCTGTTCGTAACCATCAAGGATGGACCTGCTCTTCGTAACATTTCAGGACAGACGAACAAAGGATACAATGCATTCACACACTGTTTAGATGAGTCTGAAAGTATGTATCTGGATAAATGTAGGAAGAATATGTACCCAAACAATCGTATTTTTCTTCCGCCAAGTCATCAATTAAGGAAGAGAGGCAAGCATTTCAATGGCAAGGGAGAAACACGAACGGAGCATGTCCCCCGTACTGGTGCTGATGTATTTGGTATGGTCAAGGATTTGGATGTAATCTTTGGAAAGGGTCTTGGAGGACAACCTGTTCCGAAAGACGCCGACGGAGACGCACCCATGTGGAAGAAGAAATCTATATTTTGGGAGCTACCCTATTGGAAAGTGCACGAGGTCCGCTCTGCAATCGATATGATGCACTTGATGAAGAATCTTTGTGTGAATATTCTAGGCTTCCTGAGCTTGTATGGGAAGTCAAAAGATACCTAGGCAGCACGGGAGGACCAACAACATCATAAAGGATGAGACGACAAGCATCCAGGGAAGTTTCAAGGGCTTGCCAGCTATGCTCTTACCAAAGAAGAGAAGGAAATCTTTTTTGAAGTCCTTTTCAGTATCAAGGTCCCGTCTGGCTTCTCGTCGAATATAAAGGGAATAGTAAATATGAAAGAAAAAAACATTTAAAAACCTAAAGTCTCATGACTGCCACGTGCTTATGACGCAATTGCTTCCGGTTGCATTGAGGGGAATTCTACCAGCAAATGTTCGACTAGCCATTGTGAAGGTACGTGCATTCCTCAATGCAATTTCTCAGAAGGTAATCGATCAAGAAAGTCTATCAGGGTTACAAATTGATGTGGTCCAATGTCTGGTCAGCTTCGAGTTGTTGTTCCTGCCATCCTTCTTCAATATTATGATGCACCTCCTAGTTCACCTAGTTGAAGAGATTAGAATTCTCGGTCCTGTGTTTCTACACAATATATTCCCCTTCGAGAGGTTCATGGGAGTCTTAAAGAAATATGTTCATAACCGTGCGAGGCTAGAAGGAAGCATCTCCAAGGGCTATGGAAAATAGGAGGTCATTGATTTTTGTGTTGACTTTCTTCCTGACCTTAAGCCGATTGGTGTTCCTGAATCTCGGTATGAGGGGAGGCTGACTGGAAAGGCACGCTAGGAAGGAAATCAATGGTATGTAGGGACGGTCATTTTTTCACTCAAGCACACTACATAGGTCTACATAATTCCACTGTGATGGCTCCGTATATCGAGAAACACAAGAATATTCTACGCTCCGAAAATCCGGGGAAACTTGACTCCTTGATTAAAGGGGAACACGAGAAGAATTTTGGCAGTTGGTTGTACACACATCTAATGAATAACACCACTGTTGTAGATCAGTTGTACTCATTCGCCAGGTTACCATCTTTGACTATATGTACATTTGAAGGGTACGAGATAAATGGGAATACATTTTACATGATTGCCCAAGATAAAAAGAGCACCAACAAAAACAGTGGTGTCCGCTTTGATGCAACAGTTGACATTGGGCAGAAGGACACATATTATGGGTAAATAGAGGAGATATGTGAACTTGACTATGGACCTACTTTTAAGGTCCCTTAGTTTCGGTGCAAATGGGTCAAGCTGACAAGAGGAGGGGTACATGTAGACCAAAAGTACGGCATGACAACAGTGGATCTCAACAATCTTGCATACATGGATGAACCATTCGTCCTAGCCAACGATGTGGCTCAGGTTTTCTATGTGAAGGACATGTCTACCAAACCGAGAAAAAGGAAAGATAAGAAAAAGAATACAGAATACGATGAGCCAAAGCGCCACATAGTTCTTTTAGGGAAAAGAAACATCGTGGGAGTGGATGACAAGATAGACATGTCAGAAGATTACAATAAGTTTCATGAAATTCCGCCATTCAAAGTGAAAACTGACCCAAGCATCCTATTAAAAGATGAAGATTCTCCATGGCTACAGTGCAGAAGAAAACCACAACACTAGATGTTGGTGATGTGTAGTAATGTATTAAATCTTTTATTTGAGACATAAATCTATATAATGTATTAAACCTTTTATTTGAGACATAAATCTAGGGAATGTGTGGATGTGTGGTGTTCATGACGGTCGCCGACCTATATATAGAGGGAAAGAGCGGGAAAACGTAGCGGGATAAACATATGGTGAGAAAACATGGCGGCAAAACGTGGTGGAAAAACATGGCAGGAAAACATGGTAGGAAATATGTTTAACCCCGGTTGGTGTTTCCAACCGAGACTAAAGATTCATCTTTAGTCCCGGTTCAAAAACCAACCGGGACTTAAGGGGTGAGTGTCGACACTATGATAGGGTTGAGTGTCGACATTATGTCATGAGTGTCGACACTATGTTGTGCTGTTTTAATCTATAAATAGGCATCCCTGTGAAGTTATCAATTGCAAACAAGATGGTGTGAAAGAGCAGGGACAACACACTATGGCCAGCTTCAGGGAGATGCCTAAGGATCCAGTCCTCAGGCATCTCTCTGAAGCTGGCCATAGAGGCACTCCCTAATATGTGAAATTAGTTAGCTCCCCGACATATTGATCTAGATAGAGAAGTTATGAACTACAAGAGTAGGGACAACACTATGACCAACTTGAGGGAGATGCTGCCGAAGCCCAGTCCTCCGGCATCTCCAACAAGTTGGCCATAGATGTACTTCCTAATTTGTGAAATTAGTTAGCTCCTCGGCACAAGAATAGAACAACCTCTTCATAGTTCGGGAAAGTTGTACAGAGACCAACACTAGTAGGAAACGATCCATTAGTACCGGTTTCTAAGTGGGACTACGGAATCGGGACTAAAGTCCCTCCTTTAGTCCCGCCGGTCCAGCCACAAACTGGGACTAACACTCAACAAATTTATTATTATTAAAAAACTGGGACTAAGAAATCGGGAATAAAGGCCCCCTTTAGTCATACTCATATCTAGCCCTATAGTACATAGCTTCAGGGTCGTCTTTTTCATCATCGTCGTCATCGCTAGGCGCACACGACTGGATCCTAAGCCTAGCCATGGCATATTCCAGGGGTACCTGCCACTCAGGCCTCGGATTCACCACACGCGAGGGAGGGGCCTCCTGGATGACGACGTCGTGTAGCCCACGACCTTCACCATCCCCACCCTTCTTGTGGCTCTATGGAGGGTCAAAGTGTGGGCACTGCAGGCGAGGATGATCTCCCTAGGCGATGTAGCGCATCACACCGACGGTAGTCCAGTTTACCCACCACAGGCAGCGACCAACCTCGTTGTGGTTCAACAGGGGCGGGCCGTCACCCTCGTACCTGGCGAGCTCCCTTTCCTGCCGGTTAGCGAAAAAGGCATTTCAGGTGTCGTAGTTGTCAAGATCCCAATGGGGATCCATCCGCTGCTCCGGCATGAGCTCGAGGTAGAAGTGGTACGTGATGGCTGCCTGGCAGGCGGAACCTTAAGGCACAGGAGGGACAGGAACTCCTCCAGCGCTCAGCATCCAGTCCGCGGGCAGCCGGTAGCCTAGCGGGCATGGGTATCTGGAGGCCCACAGTGCCTCAGTCTCCTCGAGGGTCAGAATGGCCCAGTATGCGGTGTCCATTGTTGTGAGAGGGGAAGATCTCAATGTGTGGATGGCCATGGTGGTCAGCCTAGATATAGAGGGAAAAGGCGGGAAAATATGCTGGGAAGCGGAGGGAACTGGCGGGAAAGCATGACGCGTTGCTTAACGACTCTGAGAAGGGCGGGAATTATCTTAAGTCCCGTTTATTGACTCCAACCGGGATTAAAATCCCCCAAAATATAATAGTTAAACCATAAACCCTAACCCTAAATCCTAAACCCTAAACCCTAACCCTAAACCCTAAACCCTAAACCGTACCCTAACCCTAACCCTAACCCAAAATCCTAAACCCTAACCCTAACAGAAAATGATTTGGATTAATTATTCAAATTCAAGCATTTTTTATGTTAAAAGTTTAGTTAGATTCAAAAATATGCAAAATATAATAGTTAATGCATTTTTAAATTGAAAATGGCAAAATGGTTAATAGTTTCACTAGTTAGAATAATTATTTTATAAAACAGAAAATAGATTTGGATTACTTATTCAAATTCAAGCATTTTTTATGTTAAAAGTTTAGTGAGATTCAAAAATATGCAAAACATAATAGTTAATGCATTTTTTAATTGAAAATGGCAAAATGGTTAATACTTTCACTAGTTAGAATAATTATTTTGTAAAATAGAAAATAGATTTGGATTACTTATTCAAATTCAAGAACTTATCATGTTGAATTTTTTTCAAATTCATAAGTACGCAAAAACTATATAATTCAAATGTGTAAAAAATATAATAGTTACAAATTGAAATATTTGAAAAAACCGGCGCTAACTTAGGCCCAGCGCGCCAAAATTTGGGCCTTTAGTCCCGGCCAAAACACCAGTCGGGACTAAAGGCTCTGTAGCCGAAAAGGCAGCCAAAGCCTTTAGTACCGGTGCGTGGCTGGAACCAGGGCTAAAGGCCCCCTTTAGTCCCGGTTTGTGCCACGCACCGGGACTAAAGGGTGGGGGGTATTAGTACTCTTCTTTCCCCGGTCGAATCCATCGACCAGGAGCACACCGTGAGGATCTAGCACTACGCTGCCAGGCTGCCAAAATTTGGAGCTAGCACTACGCTGCCTCGCCGCCCGTCCGTGCACCCGCCGCGTCGCGCCGCCGCCTCTCCAGACGCGCACGTTCGCCCCGCCACCGGGGAGGTAATAACTCCCTCCCACAACGCGCGCCACTTCCTCTCTCTGTTCCCGACCTCGGCGAGCCTAGGCGGTGCCCCCCGACCGCGCGCGCTTCCTCTCTCCATCCCCGCCGGCCCCGGGCGGCACCCACCCTGGCCCGACCACTTTTTTTATAATTTCTTGTATTTTTTATATGTTAATTAAGAATTATTACTAGTATATATATATATTTTATATGTTAATTAAGAATTACTACTAGAGTATATAGATATAGTATATATATATGTTTTTTTATTTCGTGTATTTTTTATATGTTAATAATTATTACTAGTATATATATAGATATAGTATATATAAATTTGTTTGTGTAATAGTAATAGATCATATAGATATAGTATATATATATGTTTTTTATTTCTTGTATCTTTTTTTATGTTAATAATTATTACTAGTATATAGATATAGTATATATATATGTTTGTGTATAGTAATAGAGTATATAGATATAGTATAGATATAGTATATTGTATATAGTATACGTTATTAATATGTGTATATAGTATTCTATTATTTATTTATTATCCTTTTTACATGGAGTATAATTATAGTCCGGACTTAGGGTTATAGTGATGATTCTCGTGGCCCCCCGGAGATAAGGTTAGGGTGGTGTTGCTCGGGGGCGACCGGACTTAGGGTTAGGGTTAGGGCGGTGCTCGTGGGCCCCCGGACTTAGGGTTAGTGTGGTGGTGCTCGTGGGCCCCCGGACTTAGGGATAGGGTGGTGGTGCTTGCGGGCCCCCGGACTTAGGGTTAGGGTGGTGGTGCTCGCGGGCAACCCGTACTTAGGGTTAGGGTTAGGATGGTGCTCGTGGGCCCCCGAACATAGGGTTAGAGTGGTGGTGCTCGCAGGCCCCCGGACATAGGGTTAGAGTGGTGGTGCTCGCGGGTCCCCGGACTTAGGGTTAGAGTGGTTGTGCTCGCGGGCCGCCCGGACTTAGGGTTAGGGTGGTGGTGCTCGCGGGCCGCCCGAACTAAGGTTTAAGGTGGTGGTGCTCGCGGGCGACTGGACTTAGGGTTAGGGCGGTGGTGCTCGCGGGCCCCGAGACTTAGGGTTAGAGTGGTGGTGCTCGCGGGCCCCCGGACTTAAGGTTAGGGTAGTGGTGCTCGCGGGCCCCTGGACTTAGGGTTAGGGTGGTAGGGTGCACTAGAATTTTGCTATTGCTTAGATTTGTTGTAGCAAATTAGGTGTACATATTATTATTTAGTATTATTTTGCTATTGCCGCGAAGAAGAAATATCACCATCACCTAGGGCTAGGGGCTACACGACTGCCATTCTAAAGTGGGATGCTAAAGAGAATGAGTTTCTCGCTAAAGGGATCACTCGAGAACCAATACACGAAGAATGGTATTCAAGAAATTGGCTCCTTGGGCATGGGAGTGAGTATGAAAAAAATACAGGGGACCCTATTAATGACGGGATTAGGATACCCCGGGAGACATGGTAGAGAGTGGTGAAGGAAATTAAAGAGGGGACAACAAAGTTCTGTCTCGATAGAGAGAATGACTTGCTGACAAAGGCCCTCGGGAATAAAGAACACGGAGGATGAGTACGAGGCCTTGGGTCTAGTTATACTTGGGAGATGGGGTTTCCCAAAGACAGAGATAGTTATAGGAGCCGAGAGAGAGAAAAGAGGCGACGGCAGGAGGAGGATGGAGACAGGTTCACCGAGTTGCTAGGAAAACATCAAATTCATCAGCAACAGATTGATGAACTTCGAGGAGTAGCGCACTTGCAAGATCATGCACTCTATATTACCGTCGTCCCATCTCAGCGGAGAAGCAGCGTGGCTGAATCGGAGGTCCCGTCTGACGATGCACGGATGGTAGATGGTGGTCTCGGCTACCCCGCGGATGGAATCAAGGAGCAGACATCTTGTGAGATCCATCGGAGGGTGAAGGACCTATCCATCAAGGTGGCGTTCGGATGTACTTTACCTTGTCCACCTGACGCAGGATGGCATGGCCGTGAGATTCTAGCTGGCTATGCTAAAGTCGGGGTGGATGAAATCGCAACGTGGTGGGACTCAATGGATCTTGACATTCCTGGGCCTGAAGGTGAGAGGACACTTAGAGAAGTATTGGGTGGTAGCATTCTATGGGACAAGAACAACATCAAGCTTCCAGGCTCAGCGGCAAGGCCAACACCGCCTCCGAGTCGTCGCATGTCACCTTCACCTCCATCACCTCCAAGAAGCCCACCCCATGACTACGACCACCATAGCTCGGGTCCATCTCGATCTCTGCCGCAGGGTTAGCCGTCTTTGCCGCCTGCTAAGGACAATAAGCGGAAGCGTGCTCCGTCGATGAGTACTAAACGACGCAGCAGACCAAAACGAAAAATGTCGCCCCTCCCAAGAGTACCTCATAAGAATCTTCCCATCAGACCTTATGATCGTACTAAAGAGGAAACGACAACAATCGCAAAGGACGAATGTGTTGTGCAGCTTCAAAAGAAGAAACCTGAGCCCGCCCCGGTATACACCGAGAAGCAAAAAGCGTATGCACTTGGTTTTCTGAACACAAAATCGCAATATGACATGCACATAAGCCACATGACTATCTACGCACGCTTCAAAAGGAAGTGAAGAAGAGCAAATCAAGTAAAAGTGCAAGCGGGAGAAAATCATCAAGTCAAAGTGCAACCGAGAAAAGAAAGGACCTCCCCTAGCTTGGGAAACAGGCCAAAAAATCGATCCCACCCCTCAGGGTGGCATCCTATGACATTCCCTAGCAGGATATGGAAGAAGTTGCGGCGCTTGCGGCCGCTATCAATATGACTATTGAGGAACTGCTAGGTTCGTAGGACGACAAGTTACCCAAGGCCGATGTAGTCCCTCAATATGTCCCAGGGATGTCGTTGGTCACCCAAGAGAGGTTGCAACAACTGCCAACACAAATGCGGAATTTACATAACTGGTACTTGAAAGCCGCAAAGGAGGAGAGAATAATGATCGTGGCGAAAGTACCACATGACTACTACTTACGAGAAGAAGAGGTCCAGAACTCTTTGAGTTATATGCTTTCGATGCCCTCAACAAATCTATCATGAGTTGCTATTGTCTATAAGTTGTTGAATTCATTGTCTACATATAAGTTGTTGAATTTTTCAGTTATTCAGTTCATTGCATGTAATTATCCTCATTATATGCTTTTGTACTCTATTATTATGCTTTTGTAATTATCCTCATTATATGCTTTTGTACTCTATTCTTTAGTGTTGAGTTCATTGACCCAGATAAAATACGTATAAAGACGCTAACAGATAAACCCGAGGAGACGGAGGAAAACGTTCTAAGGTTTCTAACGGAGCAAAATTTCTGTGACCATATATTGTTTCCTTACAATTTCAAGTGAGGGTCTTACTCTGGTGTACATATTCACTTTTGCTTACTCAATTTAAGTGTTATTGATGAGTTACTGATATATATATAAACGTGTGTGCAGATTCCACTGAATTCTGCTAAACATTCAACATGATAAGGGAAGAGTTGAAGTCATGGACCTATTAAAAAGACCTCTAGAACAGTTTAGGGACATGCAGGACACGCTCGAGAGGTAATTTTCGCGCTACATCGGTCTATTTCATTGATTTCCTGAGATATCACGTAATAAATAACTCATTCATTTTCTTTACTGGGCAGGGTTTGGAACTAGGTCAAGAGTGCGGTTACCGGTTACTTTAGTGAGAAGCTGACGTTTAAGCTGGTCTCTGTAAGTAGTACACACATCTCTTTAATTCTATAGTTTCAATACAATTACGATGCTACAATATTATTTTGATTGAATTCTATTCTTGTAAAGTGCGCTAGGCAGCCACCCAGGACGAATCTATGTGGATTCTATGTTTGCGATTTCATTCGCCTGTTTACCACTGAGCACAAAAATTATAAAGGTAATGTAAGAAATACATTCACAACATTATTTTTATTACCGTCACTTTTTGTGATCATGATTGGTATTAATATATTGATCCCCTTTTCTTATATTGTTCAATAGAATGCGGGATCAGCTACTACCAGAGCAATGCATACTAGGAATTGCTGAAAGAACTGGCAGGATTCTTAATGAACGAGATGATAGATGACGCCGAAGAATTTAGTGTGAATAGGCGCTACCGATGATCCCCCGACCGTGTAATTGAATATACGGGCTCTAGTCCCGGTAACTATGATGTCTCCATGTAACTATCATGTATAAATTTGTGTATGCTCGATCCTAATGGTTCTCCATGTAACTATCATGTATATATTTGAATGTTCTAGTCCCGGTAACGTGTACGGTATGTGGTAGCGTAAAAAAATATTTTGAAGTGAAAAAAGAAATAAATAGAAACAAAATGATTTCTCTACCGCGGCAGAGAATGAGGCCAAAACCCTGCTGCGATAGAGAACCATTAGTCCCGGTTTATAATAGTAACCGGGACTAATGGGGGGACCTAGCGTGCGCCGGGGGTGGCCACGTGGATGCCCATTGGTCCCGGCTGGTAAGCGGGCTGGGACTAGTGGGTGGGCCTTTAGTCCCGCCTCTCTAGTCCCGGTACCACAACCGGGACTAAAGGCTCTTACGGGCTGGGACTAAAGGCCCGTTCTCCACTAGTGGTAAACAAGCCTGGTCGCTATTTCGATAATGACTATTCCCTCCATTTCAAAATATAAGATATTTTAGCTTTGTGAAAAGAGTGTATCTAGACCTCTTTTATGTGTAGGTTCATTCAAAACCTAAATGAACCTACCCATTAAAAAGAGTGTAGATACATTTTCTTCACAAAGGTAAAACATCTTATATTTTGAAACGAAGGGAGTATACTTTTTTCTAGAAAGTTAACAAGAAACCTCAAATTCCTAAATCCATATTTCTTTTTCAAACATAGTATCCTACTGTTATTTGCAGCAGTATATATTCGGACATGTATCAATGGTCAGACTATTATCTTAGGATGTGCATTGTAACATCTAAAACGCCCTGTACATTGTAACTCAGAGAGGGTAAATTCTAGCATAGTTCTCTCGAACTGAATGAAGATGATTGTACTCTTGTGTGATCTATGCCCGCTCTTCTTGTGTGATCTATGATTGTACTCTTGTGAAGACTTAGACAAAGCTCCACAGCCACGGCCACGGCCGCGAAGTGACACGGACAAATCCCCAACATACTCAACGGGGTGGTTGTCGTTCTTGTCACTGAACATGGTGTGTTTGGCGGTGACGGAAGAAGAGCGAGGCTGACGAAGTGTGGGGCACAACATTAGGGCTGGTGTGACACATGGACAAAGTCAAAACGCATTCTAAAAGTTCAACAAATGGTCAATGGCATGTGGGACACGGGCATAAACCGCTTGGAAACTAAGACGGGAATTTTCCGCTAGTGGACACGGGGCATTATGTCCCGGTTTGTAAGGGGCTTTAGTCCCGATTTCCCAACTAAGACGAGGCAATCGGGACTAATACCCCAACTCTTTAGTTCTGGTTGGCCTGCGAACCGGGACAAAATAGCGGTCCACGTGGCCGCTGGCTGTCGCAGTGGGGGAAGTGCATTCGACCCGGTTCGTATTACGAACCGGGATATATGGGTCTCTACCGCGGCTGGATTTTTAACATTTTTTGTGCCGCGACAGAGAATTCATTTTGTATATTTTTATTTATTTTATTTCCTTTTTATTTTGTGTTTTGCACTGAGCAATGAAGGAACCATTATATTAGAAAACATCTCCCGATTATATTACACAGCAAGTATCGGATATATTACATTGATGAATATATAAAATATAAAGTTTTTTACGATCCCTATTACATTATCATCATCTTCCGATCGTATTCTCCTTTTGGATTTTGGTCCTCTGTATCTAAGAATCTCGCAATTTCCTCTTAGATTGCTTGTACGCGATCCTTTGGTACAAGATTGTCCCGCAACCGTTCGATCTAATTTAAAAAAAAAGTCAACGTATATGAATGAAACTAAACATAATTGATGATAATAAAACAAAATTCTAAATATTGTTTACGTACTTGAATTGTTCTAAATTTCTTCCCTTCTCACAGATCGTCTGACAAATGAACTCGCAAACATAGTATCCACATAAATTATTTCTGCCTGCCTGCCTCAGACACTTTACGAGAACAAAGTTCAATCAAAATAATAATAATTAAGCATGGTAATGGTATCAAAACTAGAATCAAAGAGATGCACGGATCTAGCTAGTAATATTTATAGTTAGTGGTTTAAATGTAATCTTCTCTTTCAAGGCATCCTTAGCCTTGTTGGTAAACCATTTCCAAGCGCTGCTCGACAAACAAAATGAATAAAATGAGTTATTAATTACTTGATATCAGTAAATGAACGAAAGTTGCCGATATAGTGTCATAATGGCTGATATTACCGCTGAAACATATCCTACATGTTCGCCTACTTCTCAAGGGGTTTACGTTTAGAGTCCATGACTTGTACTACTCCATTGTCAGATTGAATGATTAGCAGAATAAAATGAAAGTTGCGCATGCATAATTCACCAATTATACACTTAACATCGAGTTAGTGAAATAGAACGTGTACAAGACAATAACGCTGACTCGAAGTTGTAATGTAATAATATTTCCCTTTTGGTTTCTTAAAACATTAACACCATTACAATTTTATCCTCTGTTTCCTTGGGATTAAGTTTCACAGTAACTTCCTGAACCCAATGTCATAGATCTGTCCTCTTCTGCATTCGAGAACTTCAGTCTGCATAATATAGTGAGTATGATTATACATGCCATAAACAAGATGAGCTAACTAGAGACTTAATTATAGATCTAATACTTACAGTCAATAGGCACTAACGATCGATTTCTTGAGGGCGTCTTGATTGTAAAAATGTTGTAGTTCGGAAAATTCAATCAGTATCTGAGCATCTCCATACCCGTAATACTCGTTTTGAACTCCAATCACTATCCAGTTTACCCCTTCCTTTGTGGCTTTCATGTTCCAATTATGCAATCTTCCCATTTTTCTTGATAGACAGTTGACGTTCTCAGGTTTGACGTGAGGTTTCCCGTGCTAGTATTTGTATGCTTCCTTAGCAACAGGGAACTCTAACTAGGCTACGTAAGTAGCAATAGTCAAACCATGAGCAGCGGCCGCATGTTCGTACAGTGCAACAATTTATGTATTCTCCTCTTTAGTATAGTCGTAAGGTCTCATGGGAGGAACCTTTGGTACTTTTGGGAGGGGCTCTAGTAGAAGTTCTGGTTATCGTTTACTCTACCGCTTTTGACCCTGAGCCTTTCGTATTTTTGGGAGGGGCTGATACGGCTAACGCAGCGGCGAAGACGGCTGCACTAGAGAAAGGGCATGTTGTGGTGGAGACGGTTGTGCTGGAGAAAGGGCAAGTTGTGGCGAAGACGGGTGAGGCTGCGACGAAGATGGAGTGATCTAAGGAGTGGATGGCCTTAGCGTCCGATTTGGAAGAACGATGTGTTCCTTTCGCCATAGAATGGTCATGTTTTTTGCTTCTCCTAGTTCTGTCACATCCCCTTCACCTGCAGTGTAGTCATGCTTGAGATACGCGACCTCCACCTTCATGGTTATGTTGACAACTTTCACATGAAGCTCACAATGTGTCATCTACTTGGTAGGGAAGAGGATCCATCATCGGTGCATCATCGGCATCATCACCGGGGAGCTCCGTGGAAGCCACACTGCTTTTTCGATTAGTGGATAGGACGGTATCATCGAAGGCAGGTTCGTCTACCATGTGCCGCTTAGGTGGGCCGGTAGCTTGCTGGCTAATTGTGTCATGTTGATCCTGCTGCCGCTTTAATTGTTCTTCTAGGTTGCGCATCTGGTATGCGTGCTTCATTAGATCAATTTCCTCCTTTTTCTTTCTCCTCTGACGGCTTCTATCAGGATATTTCTTCTTGTTGTCAGGAAACCAAAGTTTCCATGGTTTGGAGTATTTTGTGCCTCGTGTTCGTCCCTCGTGTTTAGGGTTCCCAAGGGCTAGTGCGAGCTCGTCATTCTCTCTATCGGGAATGAACGCCCCATATTTCAATAGCCTTTACTGCATTTCTAATATCTTCGATGGGTATGGGAGTTTCTTTATGTCTTGTGTTATATAGACACTTCCCTTCTGAGTCTAACATGCCCCCATGCCCGTAAAACCAATTCCTTACCTGTTCGATCCAATTGTATGGCTCTAGAGTGATCCCTTTAGCAAGCAGGTCGGACTCGAGTTTCTCCCACTTACGCTTGCTAGCCTTGTAGCCACCTTGCCCCATAGTATGGTGATACTTCTTTTTAGCAGCATTTTGCTTATTCATTTCAGACCTTCTCTTAGCTAGCACCGATGTCTTATATGCCACAAAATCATCCCAGTAGTCTTTTAGCTTCTCAAATGCTCCAGTGAATTCCAGAGTCTTCTTTTTCATGACATAGTCAAGGTGCAATCTTTTCTTCTAGTTGTTGAATTGATGGGCCATCTTCTTAAGAGCCTACTCCTTGACTTTTTCCTCCATGTGTTTCTTTAGTTCCTCCTAAGTTGGAATCTCCTCATCTGGATCGACCTCATCGGGATCCACCTCTAGCGTCGGTAGGGTGAAGTTAACCATGAGATTTTTCCAAAGCATATCTTTGGCTAAGTCACTAACATATAGAACTTTCGGATCCTTTGTCCTATTCCATTCTCCAACGGTGATCGGGATGTAGTCCCTAACAATCACTCCACATTGCCTTACAAATTTATTTGCAACATACATCAATGGGAGCCTTCGGTTCGCCGTCTAAAGCGACTTCTTTGATCCTGTACCTTTCATGGTCTCCCAACTTTCTGGCTCGGCCTCGTTTCTTCTTTGTAGAAGATTTGCTCGATCCGGAAGGCTAAAAGAAGAAAGAGCGTTAATATATGTATATACACAAAAGAGGCTTAATTAATTAATATATATATGCACCTCGCCGGAGTTTGTATTATTTAATGTTCCCTCATCGGCATCTCCCTCACCGGAGCCGTCTATTCGGTCGAAACCCGGATCTCTCTCACCGGAGTTGTTCAGATATAGCGAGGTGACATCGTTATCAATATGTCCTCCCTCGTTGATCATATCCTCAAGCCCAATTTCCTTTTCTTCGTCTCTTGGTTCCATAGCTTCTGCAAAAGGGGAAAAGCAGATGAGTCGAAGCGGCCAAGCGAGGAGGTTAGGTAGGCGAGATTTGACGAGCTAGGGTGACGTGGTTTGACGATGAGATAACCTTAAATGTAACCCTAATACATGCTTGACAATTTAAAACAGGGTCCGAGGGCTATAAACCATAATTCAAAGAAACCCTAATATATGGCATGTGTTGCCGCACCCGTCAATCATCCCTATATGGAGCGCGTTGCTGCACCCGTCCATCATCCCTATATGGAGCGTGTTGCCGCACCCGTCCTTCGTCCCTATATGCCGCGCATTGCCGCATCCGTCCATTGTCCCTATATGGCGCGCGTTGCCACACCCGTCCATTGTCCCTATATGGCGCCTGTTGCCGCGCCTAACCCAAGACATTACTCCCCCAAACAAATGTGAAGCACCTCACTATTTCTACTTGCACATGGCAACACTAGCGCTTACCTAGTGTGCCTCTAATTCAATGGTAACACTAGTACAACCCTAGTGTACCACTAACACAAAATGGCCATACTACTATATCCCTAGTGTGCCTCTAACTCATGGCACCACTATTATATTCCTAGTGTACCGCTATCACAAAATGACCACACTAGTATATCCCTAGTATACCTCTAACTCAATGGTACCACTAGTACATCCCTAGTGTACCCTACACCCGACATGGTCACACTAGTACTTCCTAATCATAACTAGCTAGCTAACTAATACTTCTAACTAATAGGAAATAAACTAACTAGCTAACTAACTATTACTTCTAACTAGCTAATACTTCTAACTAAAAAATAACTAATCTAATCATAATAATTAACCTAATCTAATAACTGGAAAAATAGAGAAAAAATGTGGAGCTCACCTGTGAGCTCCCGTATGGCGAGGAGAGGTGCGGAGGCGGCGGACGGACAGGCGTGTGCCGCGCATGGACGGTCGCGGGCGGCATGGATGTAACATCCCAACATTAGAGCTTATAAATAAGCTGAACACAGGTGTGTGCATTGCATTGCATTCATAGAAAATCTGGATAATTTTCGCGCATTTAAATAAAATTTGTCAAAGTGATTGAAGCTTCTCTTACCTTGGTGGAACTAAAGTAGATCATCAAGTTGATTGTGATAAGTTTCAATATGACCTTTTCTAAAACCTTATCTTTGGGTAATATAATTTGATCTAAGGATAGATCAAATGTAATAAAACTAAGTCACAACACATTACTTAATAAGGAGTACAAGATCTTCTACAGATCATTACATGATATTCCATACAACCACTCCAGGATGAATACTTAATATTCCAAAGATGATATCAAGGTATTATCTACCACAAACCCTGAATACAAGGTTAAGTATATAACTTAAGTAAAGAAACTCTATAACTAAATCTTGATACACTTGCTTGCCATAGTTATTCCTACCATGAGAATCATGGTTGTTTTTAAACATTAACTCTTACCACAAATAGAATAGGAAAGGAAGTCAAGCCAAGATCATCCAGCATATACTCTTAATATATATGATATTAAGAGGTGACATTCCTATTTAACCAAGTCCTAGTGTCAAGTGATCATCAGTGTTGAGTGATCAATTCCTGATCTAGAACTTATTAGACTCTTAGCTTTGACCTATTATGTTGACCTTCCAAAGACCTTAAGTAAATTAATAAGAAGAAGGAACTAGTTATGGTAGAGTGTGCCATAATCAATAGAATGTGATCCTTGGTGGAAATCAAACCATCTGCTGTTGGAGCAGTTAACTCACTCATGAGCTAACTAGAAGAAGTATTTAAACCCAAGAGTTTAGATAGTAATTATGAAGCTATGAGAAAGTTAGTAGTATTAGTACATCAAATAATAATCTTATTAAGACAAGTGGATATAAACTGAGAGTAAGCTTGCTTGACAAAATAAGCTTTATAGAGAGACTAGTACAAGTCTACTACCTAGTGATGATAGATGTTGATCAGACAATTAGAAGCCTAAGCTTAGTATGATGAAAGGATGGTGGTCATGATTCTCAAGTCACTTGAGGATATGTGACTAGGTGCTGAAGAAAGGTTGTGAG
Organism: Avena sativa; assembly: GCA_916181665.1. Taxonomy (NCBI): domain Eukaryota; kingdom Viridiplantae; phylum Streptophyta; class Magnoliopsida; order Poales; family Poaceae; genus Avena; species Avena sativa. The sequence continues at coordinate 581,972,675 of OV702287.1, forward strand.
TATACCAAATTATCCAAAACCTTAGTAAGCTGAATCATCTAGCTTGATCTTGAGAAGTATTCTCTGGTGATAGTGATTGATATGGTCTTATGGTTTAAGGAATTGGTTAGTCATTGTAACGGTGAACTTCGTGACTTGATCGTGTTACAATTCATGTGTTGGGTATGTCCATCACTTTCATTCACTAAATGAAATAACCCCATTGTCAATTAACATAAATGTCCATGATCGGGAAACTTCGATCATCGACTGACCAATGAACCATTATCTAGAGCATCACCATGGACTTTGGTGGTTTACATATCACATGTGTATTAATGTTCCTATCAATACAGTTATAGCATGATATAAAACCTATTATGAACTTAACTATAATGTAAATAATCTATATTATTATTTGTATCTAGGGGATATTCCAACAAAATCGTGGTCAAAGTGTTGGGCCTCCAAGTGTAGAGGTTTGTAGCCAGTGTTGGGCCTCCAAGTGTAGAGGTTTGTAGAACGGCAACAAGTTCCCCTTTAGTATATCACCCAAGGTTTAGCGAACTCAGGGAGGAAGTGGTCAAAGTTATCCCTCTCAAGCAACCCTGCAATCAAGATACAAGAAGTCTCTTGTGTCCCCAACACACCCAATACACTTGTCAGGTGTATAGGTGCACTAGTTCGTCGAAGAGATAGTGAAATACAAGTAATATGGATGATTATAAGTGGTAATCACAATCTGAAATAAGAATGGCAGCAAGCAAACATGTAACATAACTGATTGTAAACGGTGTTTCAATGCTTAGAAACAAGGCCTAGGGATCATACTTTCACTAGTGGACACTCTCATATAAATATCTTCTCTTTATGATGCTACCCTGAACTACTCTCCGGTTGGACGATGTAGGGCTATAACAGCACAGCTTAAAGTTCACATTCCCCATCTAGATAACCCCTCACTCTCACCTTGAGCGCTAGATGGTTCCAACAAACACCACAATCTCATAGAGGCATCCAACTCAAATTATACTCATGATAAGTATTTATGTAATCTTAGACAAAGTGCCACCCGGTGTGTACACTATCAACTTCACAAATGTGGGGATAAGCAGAGATTCATTAAAGCACATGAGTAGCAGAATAGATCTATAGATTACAAAGCTCATGATCTCATAAGATCATGCATAGAGAGAGCGATGAACACATAGCTACCGGTAGAGCCCTTAGCCTCGAGAGAGTACTACTCCCTCCTCATCATGGGAGTCAGCAACAGTGATAGAGATGGTGGAGGAGTCGATGGAGATGGCCTCGGGGGCACTTCCCCGTCCCGACAAGGTGCCGGAACAGAGACTTCTATCGCCTGAATCTCCTCTTCGGTGGCGGCGGTGCTGCGGAACTTTTTGTGGAATTCTGATACTGTACTTAGGGTTTTTGTCCCGGCGACAATATATAGGCGAAGGGGCAAGGTCGGTGGAGTACCAGGGGGCCCACACCAGGTGGCGGCGCATCTAGGGCTGGTCGTGCCACCCTAGGGTGTGGCCGCCCTGGCTCCCCTCTCCGTCTCCCCTACGGACTCCGTATTCCTTCTATTGAAATATTGACTTGTGCTTTTGTCCGGTCCAATTCCGAGAATATTTCCTTAATAGCTTTTCTGAAATGAAAAACAACAGAAAACAGGCAACTGGCACTGTGGCATCTTGTTAATAGGTTAGTTCCAGAAAATGTGTAAAAATACTCCAAAGTGTGGACAAAACATAAGAAAGTAGATATAAAACAAGCATGGAACATCAAAAATTATAGATACATTTGCAACGTATCAACATCCCCAAGCTTAACTCCTGCTCGTCCTCGAGTAGGTAAGTGATAAAAAGAATAACTTTTTAGGTGACATGCACCATCATAATCTTGATCAAAGTATTTGTAAAACATTGATAGCTGGGATCATAGTACTTTAACATAGCATGAAAGATATAGTTCTAACAATAAGACATAGCAACTCTGTAATAACATGAAAAGGTACAAACGAAAGATTTATGAATAACGATGCTTTGAAAGATGTTTGTTTGTTTCACATATAGAATACATAATGAGAATGGTATTCAGTTTGTCCCTCATAGTGTAGCAAAACATAAATGCATAGGACACCTTCAAAGTTCATAAGGGTGACTAGATACAAGTAGTTTAAGAACAAGCAATATCGAAGTTATGAATCAATCATCAAGTCTTGGGACAATGCACATTAAACTAAGAATGGCCACTATGCTCTCTCAATAGGTTCATAAAGGTATAAGATGGAGACTCAACATATAAGTAAAAGAAAGGCCCTTCATAGAAGGAAGCAGGGATTCGAGTCTCATAAAGAGCTTCCAAAAATTATGGTACTTATTAGCTTTCAGCTCTCATTGCCCCTATCATAAGCATCTTGAAGTGATTAAGGTTAAAGTTAACAAATATGAGGATATGCTTGACAAGTTATAATCTGAAAATCTCATGCCCCTTACTTACTAGTACCGTTCCTCATGCTACTCAAGTTTAGTCACAGGTAAGTTCTTGTCATTTTAAGTACATGTGTATCATAAAGAACCGCCAACGGGGTACCCCTTGCCTGATGATACGGAAGATTCCCCATATCAAAATGACAAGGCAAGCAGACAATGAGCATCTCAGCAATCCTTTTATTTCCTATTTGCATAGGCCTCTTTTTTTTATCTTTTTTTCTCTCTTTTTCGTGGTGTGGAACACGGCAGTACCATCGGGGATGGCTTGAAGGGGACAATCAGGATGCTATCGGTGGCTACTCGCAACAGATTGGGCACATATACTACAAACACAGTGATGTACCTAGGTTCGGAGCCCTCTTGGCGAGGTAAAGCTCCTACTCCTGCAAGGATCTACTATCAAAGGGGGCGAATGCCCAATAAAAGTGCTCCTTGAGCTGTTTCCTTAGCTACTTCTTGCTTGGAATTGTCTAAGTCCTTCTTATTGTCTCCATTTTGTCTACCTAGAACCTTAGCACTACCCCCTTTATATACAGGTTGAGGAGGTAGCTTACAAGGTGGATTCTAGGGTTTATTGTTTGGATTTGGGCCTTACAAAGTGGGCCGACTGGACAGGGCCAAACGGTAGGCTCGGGTCCAGTCAAGCCTCCAGTACAGGGGAGGACCACGCTTCAGTTTCCAGCGCCCCTACTTTACTCGTCATCCGACTCTTTATCTGTCAGAAGGTTCTTTATGCGTAAGCTGGAGCTTTCCTCCTCAGCCCTTGCTTTGCTCGTCATCCTCCAGCTTTGGCGCAGTTCTCCAATAGCGCCAGCCATGCCATCTAGCATGTCTGGTCAAGGGTGCGCTCAGCAAGGAGCATCATCCCCACTGTATCATGGCCAGCGGATCCGAGGCGGCTGGCTAGGAGCGGCCTCCCAGCCGGTTCTTCTGGCTACCCGGCTAGACGGGTCAGCCGGGGAAACTTGAATGCGGACTAGGTGGGGATTCCACCCGGCTGTGTTTCCTTGATCTGGACCTAGACAGCATGTGCTCCTTGGAGCCGGCCGGTTGGTCCCGTCTTGGCCTACCCGAGGGTCATCCCCCCGACACTAGTCCCTGAGCGCGTTAGGACTTGGCCCCATGGAGAAGTACTTGCATGCTCATTTGAAATGATTGATGATGCAGATGCTTTGTCGTTTTCATTTGTCTTGTAGTTTTTGTTTTGTAGTCTTTGTCCTGTACCGGCTTGAGATTCTATGCTATTTTCCCGGCTGGGGTTCACCGGCTACGGAGCCGATGGTCCCACCCACAGGGTGTGAGCGGTGATCTTCTTGACAGGCTCCGCACCCGGCCAGGAGAGAGGGATTGCCAGTTTGTTGTCGTTGGCGCTCGCGTCAGCCATGCCCTACCGTTTCTGGCGCACGTCACGTCAGTTTGACTTCTGTGTCTGCCGCTGCTGTGTCGGTTTCGGCTGTCGCGGCTGCGTCGGCTCCAGCCCCCAAGGCGGCAGTGACGGAGGTGGTCCCGCCGGCTGTGCCCGCGACGCTTCTCCGGGCCGGGGCCGCCTCCCGGTTTGCTGAAGGTCTGCTGCTCGGTCATGCCGGCACGGCCGTGCCTCCCTCTGGCTCGATGGTGGGTGCTGACTCCAGCGCCTACCAGGTGGAGGAGCCGTTGGAGGTGCCGTCACCGAAAGCCCTCGTCCAGCTGGAAGTTGGACCCTCCGCAGCTCCGGTGAGCGACGATGACCTCCAGGTCACCGGCTGGATGCCAGCATGGGCCGCGCCGCCGCTGGACGCTCTCCTGGCGCAGTTGCCGGAGGCGGCACCCCTGGCCATTGGCTAGGCCCGCCTGCTGGTGGGGGTGCTGGAGCAGGGGCTCAACCAAGCCAGGGTGCTGGGGGCCTCCATCGAGGTATGTGTTCTGTCGCCAATCTTGGTATTTTTTTCCGTCTTGCGACGCAGCTGGTTCTTTTGGTTCTTATCTCCCTTTTCTTGCACAGAGGGCTCTCGCTGATGCCGCCAAGACTTCACGGGACCTAGGTCGTAAGATTGCTCGCTCTGCCGTATCTTCTCAATTGCGCGATTTCTCGCGCTTCTTGTTGAGTATTGGTTACCCTCCTGCAGCTCTGCTGGTGGACTGGGACCACGAGGTGGCCCGGCTGAAGGAGGAGGTCGCCCGACTGGAGGAGTCCAACAAGGCCTGCTAGGACCAGATGGCCCAACTGACTGCGCAACAGAAGCAGATGGAGATCAAAGCTGGTAGGTCCAAGAAGACGGCAGAGACCCGGGCCGAGGCAGTAAAGAACCTAGACAGGTGAATGACCTCAAGGTTTCCAAGGCCAAGAAGGCGGCGGCGTTGTCGAAGCTTTGCCAGATCGCTGAGATCTATGTCAGTAAGTGCCCTTGACTTGAGCCAATTTTGCAGTTTTGCCCTTTGTAGTCAGTACTGATTACTGCTTCTTTTTCGGGCTACAGCTCAGTACCCTGAGGCGACAGATCATGCGCTAGGCCGGATTCCCAAGACGGATCCAGATCGGGATCTCCACCAGGGGGAGCTGGTGATGGTCGTCAGCGAGGAGGCGAACCGACTTCGTGCTGCCGCTCTCGAGGTCTTTGAATACGTCTGGCCCGAAGCCACCCCGCCTGCCACCATGGATGTCTTGGCCAAGCGTCTTTTGGTTGCTCTAGAGATCATGAATGTGGCCCGGGAGTGGGCGGCTCGTGGCGGCGCGGAGATGGTGCTGGCGCTGCTGAAGTCCTAGTACCCGGATGTGGATCTGTGGAGCCTCTCTTGCGGATTTCGCCAAGGGACCAGTTATGACCAGCTTCGCACCGAGGTTCCTGACATCCGCTCCTGTGGCATGATGATCGGGAGCTTCGTTGCGCTGGATAGGGACTTCAGCGACCCAGCCGGCTCGGAGCGGTACTATCACAACCCGGATGCGCCACGCACTAACGCTCCGCCTGCGCCGCAGACCGCCTCGATGGACATCGCCTCCAGCAGCCGAGCTCCAGCTGATGCCTCCGGCCCTTCTGCCCCCAGTGAACTTGATTCCCGGTCTGCCGGGAGTATTTGTGATTTGAAGCACTTATCTTCTCTTTGTGCCATGTGAAAAATTGTCCGTCCTCTGATTATTGAACTTTCGTGGGAGCATCGCCTCCCTCGGTATGTTTGCTCGTGCTCTTTTGTTTGCACTTTCTGCCTTGCATTTTTTGCATGCCTGTTTCTGTGTGGGGACGCATGAGCGCACCCACAGGGTGTAGTCCCCGAGGTTCAGGCCGTCTGGAGAATACAGTCGGGTCGAAGCTCATTTGTGTTGCTTGTTTGCAGGTTTCTGTGTGGGGGCGCACGAGCGCACCGACAGGGTGTAGTCCCCGAGGTTCGGGCCGGCTAGAGAATATAGCCGGGTCGAAGCTCCTTGACCTGCTCTGCTGCCGCCTGGATGCTATCTGCCTCCGGCTTGGGTGTTCTTCGTTAAACTTTGGCTCATGCAAACATAGAAACAAACAAGTTGTTTGCCTGGTTAAGCATATGCAAGTTCGAACTGTAATCTTAGGTTAACTAGTTTTGAAATTTTTGCTGTTTCGTGCAAATCCAGTGTCTTTGCTCTTTTCTCAGTGAGCATTGGCTAGTTTTGATGCTTTTCCCTTGCTGGCTTTTAACCGAAGTCGAAGGGGTAGCTTAGTAGGCGTACTGCACGATACTTCGGGTTTGGGTCATTGTCTTTGAGCGAGCGAGCGCAACCGGGTCGTCCAGACGTTTTTGTTTTCCTCGTGGCTTTTTCGTGTAGGGGCCTTTGAGCATTCTACTCTTGCCGGATCTATCAGCCGGCTTGAAGTCTGCAGCCGGAACCGAACAGGAAGCCTTAGGAACCACGTACATTACTTTGCCGCGTGGCTCGCGCAGCCCTCTGGGCCAACCGGCGAGTCCCGAGACGGATCGCCAGCTCCAGGGTTAGATTAATGCAGTCGGAAAACCAATTTGTGTAGCATGACATTCTTATTTATTGTGGAGTCCCTAAGACTGTGTCGAGGCTCCCATGCTTGTTCATTACATGAAAGTAAGATACATACACTTCTTGCCAGTAGGCTCGCGTTCCATGGGCGTTCAGTTTCTTCGCCTGAGCGATCCATCTTGTTCTTTTCCGGCTTGTGGGCGTCGATGAGGTATTATGAGTTGTTCTGCAGTGCCTGGCTGATTATGAATGGGCCCTCCCAAGGCGGAGATAGCTTGTGCATCCCCTTGGTCTCTTGAACTAGCCTTAGCACTAGGTCACCCTCGCGGAACGAGATGCTGCGTATCCGGCTGGCGTGGTAGCGGTGCAAGTTCTGCTGGTAGATGGCGGATCTGGACAAGGCCAGTTCGCGTGCTTCTTCCAGGAGATCGATGTTGTCTTCCAATGCTTCTTTGGCTTGTTGTTCTGTGTAGAGAAGTTTGCGGGGTGAGTCTAACTCGATGTCAGTGGACAAAACCGCCTCCGCCCCATAAACAAGGAAGAAGGGAGTGTAGCCAGTGGACTAGTTTGCCATGGTGCGAAGGCTCTAGAGTACAGCCGACAGCTCCTCAATCCTGCAGCCGGGGGATCGCATCAGTGGTTCGATCAACCGGGGCTTGATTCTGACTAGGACCAGGCCATTTGCTCGCTCACACTGCCCATTGGACTAGGGGTGTGCCACATATGCGAGGTCCAGGCGGATGCCCTTATCTCCGCAGAATCGCGCGAAAGCTCCCTTGGCGAAATTTGTGCCGTTGTCGGTTATGATGCTATTGGGATAGCCAAAGCGTGTAATTATGTGTGTGAAGAACATGACCACCGTTGGCCCATCTGCTTCTTTATTGGCTTTGCCTCTATCCACTTGGTGAACTTGTTCACCACCACCAGCAAGAGGGTCATGCCGTATCTGGCCGTCTTGAAAGGGCAAACCATGTCCAGCCCCCAGATGGCGAACGACCAGGTGATGGGAATCGTCTTGAGTGCTGCAGAAGAAGTGTGCTTCTGCTGGCTGAACCGCTGACACCCGTTGCATGCTTTGACGATCTGCTCAGCGTATTCTAGTGACGTGGGCCAGTAGAACCCGTGGCGGAATGCCTTTGCCACTATGGCCCGTGGTGATGCGTGGTGTCCGCATTCGCCCTAGTGGATGTCGACCAGCAGCCGGATTCCGTCCTCTTGGCTCACACATCATTGATAGATGCCGCCAACACTTCGCTTGTAGAGCTTTTTGTTGATGATGGTGTATGCGCTGGATCTGCGCTTCACCTGGCTTGCCTCTACCTCTCCTTCGGGCAGCTCTCCTTTGGCCAGGAAATCCATGAACGGCTTGGCCCATGTTGGGCTTTCCCGGATGGCGTACACAACCAGCATCAGCAGATTCCCTTCTGCCTGGATGACCGGGTTGCGCTCGTCCGGAGGCCGACCGGGTGGAGCAGCGGATCCGGCAGCCTCTAGGCTAGAGGCGGCACTTCCGGGTGTTGCGAAGCCATCGCGGGGATCTTGGAGCCGGCAGTCCCCGAGTGCGGCGAGGCAGTCCACGGGTGCGGTGCAACCGTCACGAAGGTCCTGGTGCTGGCAGTCCCCGGGTGCGGTGCAGCCGTCGTGGAGGTCCTAGAGCCGGCAGTCCCCGGGTGCGGTGCAGCCGTCATGCAGGTCTTGGAGCCGGCAGTCCCCGGGTGCGGCGCAGCCGTCGTGGAGGTCCTAGAGCCGGCAGTCCCCGTGTGCGGCGAGGCAGTCCCTGGGTGCGGTGTAGCCGTTGCGGAGGTCTTTGAGCCGGCAGTCCCCGGGTCCGTGTCCAATATTATGGAGTCGGATTCGGGAGACAGCGTGATTGATGACTTGCGCAGGTGCTCAAGGGAGACTCCAGGCGGAATTGGTTGTCTTGTTGACCCGATGCGGGCGAGCGTGTCTGTGGCCTCATTGTTTACCCTAGGAACATGGTGAAACTCACACCCTTCAAAACAGGCGCATAGCTGCTGTACGAAGAAACGATATAGAGCCATGTTTGCATCTCTGGCGTCCCAATCGCCCAACACTTGCTACACTGCCAGATCAGAATCGCCGAAGCATAGGATGCGTCGGATGCCTATTTCCTATGCCATCTTGAGGTCGTGGACGAGCGCCTCATACTCAGTGACGTTGTTGGACGCGTGGAAGTGGATCTGCGGCACGTATTCCAGCCGGTCTCCCTTTTGGAGAGGTGATGACCACTCTGGCTCCGAGTCCTCCATACATCTTGGAGCCGTCGAAATGCAGCTTCCAATGCGTGGAGTCAGGGCAAGGTGGCAGGTACTGTGTTTCTACCCAATCAACGAGGAAATCTGCCAAGGCCTGAGACTTGATCACCGTTCTTGGATCGTACTGTATGTTGTGGGAGGCGAGGTCTATGGCCCATTTCGCCACCCGGCCTATGGCGTCTCTGTTGCCGATGATCTCCGAGAGTGGCACTAGCGCCACCAACCGGATGGAATGTTCTTGGAAGTACTGCTTCAATTTCTTCGCGGCCATGTACACGCCGTACACCAGCTTCTGGTAATGAGGGTAATTCTGCTTCGAGAGCAAGAGTACCTCACTCAGGTAATACACCGGTCGTTGCACCGGCTGCGCCTTTCCTTCTTCTGGCCTCTCCACCACCAGAACCACACTGACAACCCTGTTTGTTGCTGCGATGTACATCAACATGGGTTCCTTTGCTGCTGGTGCTGCCAGGATAGGTGGTGAGGTGAGCATGCGCTTGAGGTCGCGGAAGGCTTCATCCGGCTGTGATGTCCAGACGAATTTGTCCGTCTTCTTCATAAGTTGGTACAATGGGAGTGCTTTCTCGCCCAACCGGCTGATGAACCGGCTAAGGGAGTTGTAGCATCCCAATTGTCTAACAATTGCAATGCTACTAGCCTAGTCTATATAATGGCTACTTCATATATATAATTGTTGCATCATAATTATATCATGCTCATGTCATCATGCCACCTTGCATTTGATCATCATATAAAACCCTTTTGATTTGGTTCTTCTCTCATATGCATTGTAAATTGTATTTGCCTCTTGATATTGTATTTGGTTGTTGATATATTGTTTAAATGCCCAAGTTGAGTTGGGGGCATATCTTTTATTGACTCCACCACCTTTCTTTCACCACCTTATAATTCCACCATCCAACTAAATATGAGCTTGGCACTTATTGGTTTTACCTCTAGCTCATGTGGGTTGGGATGGATCCAATTCTTTTCCACATGCTCTCATCTTGGCACCATGTTGTTTTCACATTATTGATATATGAGAGCCACATGGCCACCTTTGCATGCCTTGTGAGTGGACCCTTTTCCTAGCTTCCATATGGATTATCATGGATTTATGCTCATGTGGGGGTATTTCTGGGACTAGTAAGCATCTAGTGGCATACACACAGTAGCAAGTCCCAATTATAATCCAATGTGGTCATCTCCATCTATTCCACTTGGGGCTTTCTTTTAAATTCTTGGTTTGGCTTTATTCCACTTGTGGGAATGCATAAGATTAAGGCCATGTGATACAATTGTTTTCACAAAATAGACATGGTATTTAATACTTTGCATGGGCCATGCAAGTACCACCTTTTGCTTGTCATTTGGATTTTATTTGATTCTTGAGTGGTTCATCTCTATCTCTATCCTTTCTTTTGTCTTGATCTATGTTGATCTTGCTTAAAACCCCATCACCATATCCATCTATGCCATCATCCTCTTTTCTTCTTTTCTCTCTTTTGGCTACCTTGCTTGAGCTTGGTTGATCATCCTTGATCTAGTCAAAAAGAACCAATCCATCTCTCTCTAAACCCTACACCATCACCTACCCCATCTTCACCATACCATCTCTTCCCTCATCTTCTCTCTTTCTCTTTCCACATATTTTTGCTTGATCTAGTTTGGAGTATGCTATCTTCTAAAACCCTAAACCACCACCCCCTTCTCTCTTAACCTCTATCTAGGTGCCACTCATATCATCTACCCTTCATCACCATACCCCCTCCCCTAAACCCTAATCTATACCTAATCTAAACCAAACCCTAAGTACCCACCTCATCTCTCCTCTCTCTAGCCGAGCCACCCCACCATGACCTACCCTAGCTGGCCCCACCATGCCACCTAGCTACCCCACCCAAACAAGCCCTAGCCCAAGCCTAGCTCACCCGAGGCTCCCCCAAAACCCTAACCCGAGCCTACCCTCTCTCCCTTGTGGCCCCCTAGCCCGAGCCTGCCCCTGCCTCCTGGCCTCGCCCTCTGGTCCCACCTGGAAGCCACACCCCCCTGCCTGCCTGCCCCTGCCGACCGAGCACGTGAGCGAGGAGGAGGAAAGGTGGCACCGAGCCACCTTTATCCATCTACCCCGCGCCCACGGCACCACCTCCCTCTCCCGTCCCTATCTACCACCTCACGGCTCTCCTCTGGCCTCTCCAGATCTGGCCGAGGCGTCCTGGCCGCTCCCTTCTTCCCCTGCCTTCCCTCACCACCGCCACCTCCCTCTCGCCGGCCACCGTCGGCCTCCTCCGCGTCCAGCCGATCCAGCCGTCAAGTGCGCCGTCGAGAAGGCCTGGAAGACCAAGGCCAGCCCCCTGCATCGTCCCGTACACGCAGTAGCGGAGGAGAAGCGCCAGAGCCACCAGATCGTCGTCGACACCGAGCCCAACCCTAGACCGCCCGGCCTCTGCCTCGTCGACGATCTACCGCCCCTCTGCTTGATCCGACCACGCCAACATCACCTCGGTGAGCTCCCTGACCCCCTGGACATGGTCCCCCTCGCCGTACCGCCCTAGATCCGCCGGACGTTCCGTCGTGCACCCTCGGTGCACCAACGAGCGCGCGCTCCTGCTCGCTCCCGCGACGCGCAAGACCCTATCTAGGCCACGCCTGCCCCTCTAACGTCTACCCCGCCCTAGCGCAGTGGCTCCGCCCTCTGCCCGCGCGCCCAGGTCGCGAGTTCGAACCCCCACGCGCCGCGCCTGACGTGATCGGCACCGATCTGTCCTCTGCTCGCGGGAGAAGAGGAACAGTACGGGCTCCTTTTTGCGCATAGCCCCCTAGCTTTTTGTTTCGCTTAACCTGCGCTCCCCCTTGGCCCACATGTCATCCCCCGTGTCTTTTTGCAAAAAGGATCCCGAAGTTCGTAAACCTCAACCCGCGATCCCCAGCGAAGCCACGTGGTTGGGCACGGTTCACCCGCTGGCAGCTGGGCCCGCGAGGTCCTAGGACCCACCTGCCAGTCTCTATGTCTGGCAGCAACCGCGGTGAGAGATCCTTTTCTGCGCGTTTGCTGTCCAGTCAGCAGCTGGGCCCACTGGTCATTGACTGTGGCTAGCTTCACCCGAGTAGAAAAAGTTTCTGACTGTTTCTGTTAAATTCAAATCTTTTCCAAATTATTTCAAATTCAAAATTCAAATCTGTTTTAATATAACTTTTAATTTAAAAATCCAAATAATACAAATAATATATGTTTTCAAATCAGAAAAATGTGAGGATTTCAAATATGCAATCCTAAATATATTTTGAACATTTAAAATTCCAAGTTTATTTAAATTACAATAAATTGCCCTTCCACTTTAATTAATTAATAACTTTTGATTTATCAATCCAAATTTAACAAATGATATGTCTAAAATGATTAGCTCGACGAGAAATTTCTGTTTATGCGTTCCATCATCTGTTTTGCAGCATGCATCATATAAATATAATGGGTACAGCAACTAATATGAGGATAAAATGTGGTCAAAACTCAATAAAATGATTTATTCTTGTATTCCACACCTCACCCATGCCATGCTAGTTTATTGCCATGCAAATTGTGCATCATTCATCATGGCATGATTGTTTGCTTGATGCATTTAATTCATATGCTTGTGCACTTTATTTATGTTGGCCCTTGTTTGTTTGGTTCTTCTTCGAATAGACGCTGAGCAGGGGATATACCAAGAGAACCAGGAGCACTACCCAGATCCATCCCTTGCTTCAACTGAGCTGCCAGGCAAGCACTGCCACATGCTTGCATACATATAGTACCTATTGCCTCTTTCTTATTCTTGCATCATTGAGTCGCGATTGCATTAAATTGAATCCCAAGTATTGCATAGCCTTTACTTTTAAACCCCACTGAAGCTTGTTCCTCCATCCCATGAGCCATTACTACAGGAGTTGTTTGAGCCATGCGAGTCGTAGAACAACATGTGTAGGGTATGTGAGTGTCTGATGGATAACGAGGTACCTAAACAACTTAACCTGAGTAGTAATGGGATAACTAATGAAAGTGGCATCGGTGAGCCATATTCGCTATTTGGTTTTTCAGGCTCACTTGTGTCCCGTAAGACCCCGAGTACTTGATTCCTGTTCCAAGATTATTCGCGCTATCCACATCCGGGAGGCCTATGGACCCCCCTGAGCCAGAACTTGATTCATTCTTATTTCTTGGGGCCACAAACTAGTTTGAGGGTTTATTTACTATCATGTACTTATGCCATGCTTTACTGCTTTATTTAAATTGTGCGAGGTACTGCACACTGTACTGTTTAGGGAAGCGGAGTGTTTTCGCGGTGTCGACAAGCCCAGTCACATTTTCGGGTTCCCAGTCGTTCACAGCCACTGGCGCAAACCTTGAGGCCGTCTCGGAGTCAGCTAACTTCGTTGCGGGTAGCTCAATGGGGTGGCCCCCTGAAATATTTCTGAATCCTGTAATTGCTTTGTCATGACTGCCTCGTTGGGTTTTGATTTGGTTTTTCCGAGGTATATCGAGTGTGTGTTGCTATTTGTGCACCCCTGCAGGGTAAAACTTTCTGAAAGCCGTGTCCGCGGTTATGGATGACTTGGAGCACAGTTTCTCGATCATAGACAAGCATAACTAAAGTACCGCTTTTAATTTGACTAGACTAGGTACCTGACTAGTAAATAGTGCAACACTCATGGAATGGATAATAAAACTGCCAACGGATGGGGGGTTGTTCGTCCGCTTCCTCGTCGGTAAGCGAGGAGGAGGATGGATCTGTAGATATTACCGTTATAACTATTATAACTGTTGTTATTAATTCACGGACATCCGTCTATCTCTGGTTAGGCGGATGGTTAGCGAGTATCTATAGAATTGTTAGGGTTTATCTTTTGCTGCAATTGCATCACCCCAGGTTGTGTCCCCTTTAGAGGCATAAAGTCTTGCTGAGTACCCCTAGGGTCTCACATGATAAATTATTGGTTCGGATGAACAGGTACCCTCGCAAGATGGATACTGGGTGGAAGAGACGGACGATGTGGGCAACGATCATTCGGTGTAGAGATTCCGGGAACGGGGATCCGTGAGATCTGTGGGCGGGATGTGCTTATTTACGGGGCATCTTATGCCGATTTGCTTCTTATCCGTACTCGGATTTTGTCTTCCGCTTCCGCTTGATACTCTGATGTTTGATGTATGAGGAGATATCCTAAACTATTATATCTATCTAGGATATTTGGATCTTGCCGTATGGCGTTGCTATATTTCCCTTCTTTTTAGATGGAATGGCTCTGATGTACTATTGTATGGTGGCTTGCATACATACTCATTTGTGTATGTAGTTGATCCCTTCGCCTGCCGATTACGCCGCCCGTTCTTGTCCCGATGTTTGGAAATGGTTGGGACGGCCGAAAGGTCTACCTGTGAGTGGCATTTGGGCCCCACCGTACTATTTCAACCATTTCCGTTCATCCAGGCTTGTAACTAGGAGCGTAATTCACCGAGGTAATTACAGGAGGCCAAGCATCTGGTGAATTTCTAGACATCTCTCAAGCTCTTGGGCAGCTGCATGCGCTCGATTGCACCGATCTTCTCCAGGTTCACCTTGATTCCTCGCTCGGACACGAGAAAACCGAGGAGTTGGCTGGCTGGGACGCAGAACAGACACTTCTCCAGGTTCAGCTTCATCTGGAACCGGCGGAGGTTGGTGAATGTTTCCTTCAGATCCTCAAGGAGGGTCTGGCGCTCCTTTGTATTGACTACCACATCATCGACGTACGCATGTACGTTTCTGCCAATCTGAGTCTGTAAGCACTTCTGCATGCAGCGCTAGTTTTTCTTTCCTATTTGCATAGGTTTTTTTATAGAGGATGCTTCATAGATTGCTCACTATGGTTACGCTGCAGGTTTCCACCATGATTAGGCATGGCTTAGACCAGCCGCACAGGCATTTCTCTAACACATATATGAACTCCATGAGCCTTACAAGCTCCCCTTTCATTTCACACCGCTGGGATCCCTAAGCAAATGAACATGATATCAACTAAATAAAGTGCAATGTTGAAAGCGTTACCCATGATAACATGGTTCTGCTAATTCACAACTGACAAAACGCAAGCATATACGCAACATAGATGGGCACAATGGTTAAAGTTTATTAAGTGCAAGATAAGTAAAGTGTGCCATCAAGTTCGTGAGATCTTTAATCACTAATTTTCACATAAGAAGTTTAATTTGGAAGGTAGATAAAAACATGAATATACTTGGAATAGCAAATGCTAATAGGTAGGTATGGTGGACTCTTTGGAATAACTTGGTTTTATTTGGAGTTGGATGCATGAGTAGCACTCACACTTGGTATGGAGGCTAGCAAAAGGCTGATAGCGACCAACTAAGAGAGGAATAATGGCCATAATCATGCGAAGCGACAAAACATTATTAATTAATTTATAAAGTGATATTACAAGACGAAAACTAAATGATCATAGAGGCTATGGTGACTTGGTATAGTCTTAACATGGTGTGAGCATGCTCCAAGTCAACCCAAATAAAGCATTAATAGAGAATACCACAATATTATGCTTTTATATGCTAAAACAACGCATGATTCTTTCAAGGCACATTAAGCAATCTCAATTGTTTGTAACAAGTCATGGTACAACAATAATCACCAAGCTTAAAGTCAAACCAATATCAAGCAGGACATGACAAAGCCCAGGCCACAGTCAAAAACAAGCTCCTTTTATACCACTTATAAGCATGAACTTTCCTACTGTTTTCCAATCCAAATCAACTTATTTGAATCTATGTATGAATCCAGGGGTCCAACCAACTTATTTAAGCAAACTAAGAAAACGAAAACTAAAAACAAAAATGAAGACGCTCCAAGAACAACACAATTGTGCATGAAACAATAAAAATGAAGTGTTTGGAATAAACCTGAAATTTTTATTGATGAAGAAGGGGATGCCTTGAGCATCCCCAAGATCTGACGCTTGTACTTCTTGAGTATTTCTTGGGGTGACACGGGTGGCATCCCCAAGCTTGAGATTTTGTCCATAGTTCATCTTATCACATTGCTCTTCCCTACACTTTAAAATTTCTTTCATACAAAACTTCACACAATTTTCATTAGCAACATTAGTGTACTCAAGATAATAAGTCTTTTGGTTCAGTTTCAACACAAGTAAAACTTCCATTAAAACACAAAATAATGTAGCACTTCCTTTAAAAATTTCAATTGATCAAAGAGAACTCAAAGAGAAAGAGATTAAGAGGCAAATGCAAATAATGGCAAAATCTGTCAAAACAGACCAGCAGGTAAACACCGATTTTTTCGAAGACCTTCTGTTGCTCAAATCGAAGAGTGTTGAACTAACGGAAGTTGGATAACAACGTGGGGTAGAAGCAAAAAAAATTACAGCTCAATCCGCTGTACAGAGATTTTTCACAAATGTTTACAGTGAAGCACAAAAATCTGTTTCGTGACAGCAACTTTCCCAAGCATTATTTCTCTCTTATTAGAGGTTATTCTTGGCAAAAAAAACCACACAAAAAGGATAAGGAGAGGTTATTACAGAGGCAATAACTTCCAAGACTCAACAAAACAAAAATAAACTGAAACTAAAAATAAAATGGGTTGTCTCCCAAAAGCTCTTTCTTTATAGCCATTAAGATAGGCATGATAATTTCGATGATGCTGACGTAAGAAATATGAATTGAAGTAAAAGAGAGCATCAAGAAGCAAATATTAAACAAATTTAAGTCTAACCCACTTCCTATGAAAAATAATCTTGTAAAGAGAAAAGTCATGAAAGCACAAAGCAGCAAGCATAGGAAAGCAAAACAAGTGCAACTTCAAAATTTTCAACATAAAGAGGGGAAATTTAATATTATTGAGACACATAAAACCATGTTTCCCTCTCTCATAATAAATTTTATTACCATCATGAATAAAATTAACAATATAACTATCACATAAAACATTCTTATCATGACCCACATGCATAAAAGAATTAATACTCCCCACATAAACATAGTCATTCTTATTAATTAAAGTGGGAGAAAATTCAACAAAATAGCTATCATTATTATTGTCATTACCATAATCATCAAATATAGGAGGCATATTATAATCATAATTAATTTTCTCCTCAATATTAGGTGGACTGAAAATATCATATTCATTATTGTAATCATCATATATTGGAGGTATAGTATCATCATAAGCAATAGAATAGTTGTCTTCCAAACTGTGTTCATTTGCAAACATATCATCATTGGAAGGAACATGGATAGTACTTATAGTGCAGCAATTATTAACATCATCATTTTCAGAATTGGTACCGAAGAGATTTTCAATATCAAAAGTAGTGTTCTTTTTCGAATCATGATCACTACTATAGGTAACAGGCATAGGAACATCATCGAGTTCAGACTCATCAAAAACTATAATAGGAGTAATATGCTTAGGGGAAAATGCCATTTCCTCCCTCCTTTTACTCCTCCTCTTCTTATTTTTCTTCTCCTCTTTAGGAGGGAGAGTCTTGAAAGGAAGCTTCTCCATATACCCTGGTTTATTGTTAGAGACAATAGAAGAAACTTTGGAGGATTCCTTCTTTTCATAAATAAGAACAAAACACATATTAGTCCTATCATATTTTGTTAAAATCTCATATTTTATAATATTTTGTATGTAAGTATTTGTGTGGAAATTATGAACACAATAAAGATGATAACCATGCAGGACGCTATTCATATCAAAAGCACTCATATCTACCAAAGAAGCTTTTCTTGATAATTCTTCACACCCCAAAAATAATGTAAGTTCATCATGCTGATTAGGAGTGATCATGTTATCACAATACAAACTTCCAGTACTCATTGGATTAGAAGGGCTATTATTATGGCCTGCGCATTGAAAATTGAAATGACCCACTTCAAAGCAAAGTTAACAAATAAAAGAATAGAGGACACAAACTTTTTTACCAAGATCATTTAGAGCCCTATACCACGTTCTAGTTTTTTCATTCCTGTGGGTGATACAATATTCTTCTTCAATTTGATTATTCTCACAAGGTCTATGTATCCACAAAAATTAACAAGCTTATAAGAAATAGTACTTTTAGAGGTTTGAGCATGTTTATTGCTATCATTAATAACAATTTCATTTTCCATGCAAGTGTGTTTAAAAGGTTCATGATACATGTCCCATTTTTCTCTAGGAGCATTAATATGAGAAGCAAAGGCTCTACAACAATCAACAAGAATTTGAGGATCAAGACCATATTTAGCACTAAGCTCTTGAAATCAGCAGTTTCTGCGAAAGACTTAATGCAATCATACTCATAATTTATACATGGTTCTTTACCTTTGTCGTTATCCCAATCTTCGATATTGCTTTGAATTGTTTCAAGAAGATACCACTTAACTTTGACCTCCTTACTTGTGAAGGATCCCTCTAAACAGGTATCTAGATAGTCCTTGTAATGTCCCGAAAGCCTTGCATAAAAATTATTAATAACAATATTCCTGGGGAGCTCATGAATGGGACATTTGAGCATTAGTGACTTCAATATCCCCCATGCTTGGGCAATACTTTCTCCATCATGAGAATGAAAATTATAAATATAATTCCTATCTTTATGTATTTCATGAGGAGGATAAAATTTAGAGTAAAAGAGAGATTTAAGTTCCTTCCACTCCAAATGATGAGGATCATCTAGTAGCTTATACCACTCCCTTGCTTTGCCCTTAAGTGATAAAGAGAATACCTTTCTCTTAACTTGGTTCATTGAAATACCTGCACAGTTGAACAACTCGCATAATTCATGTATAAAGAGTAAATGATCACCCGGATGGACAGTTGCATCTCCAAAATAGTAGTTATCATAACACGTTCAACAATTTCCATAGGTATTTTAAAAGGGACACTTTAAGTATGTGGATTTAAAATATCACAAGTATCATTAGAATTACCACATATGGGAGATAAAGTATCATCAGAGCAAATTTTCTTCTTTAAAGCTGGGGAACTAAAAAGATCATTTTCATAAAAACTAACTTCCCCAAGCTTAGACATTTCCATAACATTAGTAACAAAGGTGTTCAAAAGATACATACTAATAACACTGTTATTAGCATGCATAGAAAGTTCCATGGGTTTTTTAATTTTATTTTCAGACCAATCATGTTCTACCTTAGGAAAAATACTAAAAAGCTCTCTAATTTTGTTGTTGTTTTCCATTAAGCCTAACTAGTGAAAATAAAAACAAGAAACAAAAAGATATAATTGCAGAATCTAAAGGAAATAACTTCGAGCACTCACACACCAGCAACAGTACTAGAAGAAAGCTTAGTAGCCAGAGGATGTGAGTACCTTTTACCTTACCTCCCCGATAACGGCTCTAGAAAATAGCTTGATGTCTACGCACGCTTCTATTCTTGTAGACAGTGTTGGGCCTCCAAGTGCAGAGGTTTGTAGAACATCAGCAAGTTTCCCTTAAGTGGATCACCCAAGGTTTATCGAACTCAGGGAGGAAGTGGTCAAAGGTATCCCTCTCAAGCAACCCTGCAATCAAGATACAAGAAGTCTCTTGTGTCCCCAACACACCCAATACACTTGTCAGGTGTATATGTGCACTAGTTCGGCGAAGAGATAGTGAAATACAAGTAATATGGATGATTATAAGTGGTAATCGCAATCTGAAATAAGAATGACAGCAAGCAAACATGTAACAAAACTGATTGTAAATGGTGTTTCAATGCTTAGAAACAAGGCCTAGGGATCATACTTTCACTAGTGGACACTCTCATATAAAATCTTGTCTTTATGATGCTACCCTGAACAACTCTCCGGTTGGACAATGTAGGCTATAACAGCACAGCTTAAACTTCGCATTCCCCATCTAGATAACCCCTCACTCTCACCTTGAGCTCTAGATGGTTCCAACAAACACCACAATCTCATAGAGACATCCAACTCAAATTATACTCATGATAAGTATTTATGTAATCTTAACCAACATGCCACACAGTGTGCACACTGTCAACTTCACACACGTGGGAATAAGGAGAGATTCATTAAAGCACTTGAGTAGCAGAATAGATCTATAGATTACAAAGCTCATGATCTCATAAGATCACGCATAGAGAGAGGGATGAACACATAGCTACCGGTAGAGCCCGTAGCCTCGAGAGAGTACTACTCTCTCCTCATCATGGGAGTCAGTAACAGCGACGGAGATGGTGTAGGAGTCGATGGAGATGGCTCCGAGGCACTTCCCCATCCCGGCAGGGTGCCGGAACAGAGACTTCTATCCCCCGAATCTCCTCATCGGTGGCAGCAGCGCTGCGGAACTTTTCGTGGAATTCTGATCCCGCACTTAGGGTTTTCGTCCCGGAGGCAATATATAGGCGAAGGTGCAAGGTCGACGGAGTACCACGGGGCCCACGCCAGGTGGCGGCACGGCTAGGGCTGGCCGCGCCACCCTAGGGTGTGGCTCCTAGCTCCCCTCCTCGTCTCCCCTCCGGACTCCGTATTCCTTCTAGTGAAATATTGACTTGGGATTTTGTCCGGTCCAATTCCGAGAATATTTCCTTACTAGCTTTTCTGAAACCAAAAATAGCAGAAAAACAGGGAACTGACACTGTGGCATCTTGTTAATAGGTTAGTTCCAGAAAATGTGTAAAAATACTCCAAAGTGTGGACAAAATATAAGAAAGTAGATATAAAACAAGCATCGAACATCAAAAATGATAGATACGTTTGCAATGTATCAGGTGCCGGTATCGAGGTACCGCACATGAAGTCGCAAGCGCATACTGCACGGGTAGAATTACAGAGACGCATTGAGTCATTCGTTGAGTATGTTGATGTCGAAGTCAATGCAGTCCGAGCCGTCGGAGACGAGGCGCATCCACAATTTTGCCAGAACGAGGTACACATTGGGGACCAAGGAAAACTTTGGTTATGCCAGAACCAAGTATGGAAAGAAGAACTCGTCGGTGACGCGGTCGAGGTAGTCGAGTTGATGCCAAAGAAGACGTTGTCGAGACCGACGAAGACGAGCCGCCGATCCAAGATTGCTAGGCTCAAGGACACGTTGGGGACGAAGACACGCACCGGTGTTGCCAATACCGGGCACGCAAGGGAAGGGATGAAGACGTAGAGTGGTCATGTTGGACACCTAGATTGGCGCATCGTTGAGGAAGAACTCGACAGCATGATGAAGACCATGCACAAATGATGGCGACCAATGCCGTGGGAGATGGCGCGGTAGAGACAAGTACGTCCATGCATGGGGACAATGATGATGACTGCGTGCAAGAATACTATAACCCGAAGGTGTTGGGTTCGCAGCATAGAAAACAAAAAGTTTTCTACAATGGGATCTACTAAGCAACAAGGTCTATCTACCTAGATACAACCAACGGGTGGATATACATCCATAGATAACATACCCTTGAAGACCGACAAAGTGTAACGAGTTTGGACTCATGGATGATGTAGTCCATCGCTTGTCGATCTCAAGATCAAGAGGAAGTCCTAGCGCTGCAAATCAACAGCGCATCCGTGATCACACACATGTGCGGTCCACCGAACAACCTCCGCCTCCTCGCTCCAGCGATGCAGCGGAAGCAGCAACTCCTTCCAGACGAAAAGCCACTAGGAACATGTATCTCGCTAATCCGAGACCATGGGGGAATAATTCTAGAGGGGGAGAGAGATCATTCACGAGGAGGTGTGATTTGTGAGGAGGAGAGGGAGGCCTTTTATAGGGAGAAGGGGGCATCCCCCTCCCATGGCCGGCGGCCATAGAGGTGCCCCCACCTCTTCCTTCATTCATATGGGTAGAAGCTCCACTCACATAAACATGCCTCCACTCACACATCCACTCACATGCATTAATTTTCCACCAAAATTAATGCAACTCTCATAAAATAAAACTATTTTATTTATTTTATTCAGAATTTTGTTAATTAATTCAATTAAAAAACATTCACATAAAACCCTATGCAATATTTCAATATCACATGCAGAACCAATGTCAGCAATTTCACCTGAAACAATTCCTATGTCCATTGAAATAATTCCAGTGCTTTGCAATTCTTTACTCTGGAACAGATTTGCTCCAAATGGTGTCAGTATCCCTTAAGTCTGTCACCCTATGGTTTGCGAATAATGCAGAGCTGATCGAGACCCTTCTCCGATCAATAATCAGTAGCGGTACCTGGAGATCCATACTGACTCCCACACATTCAACGATGACTTCTGTGATTGTGAGAACCTTTAACGCTAGTACCTAAATCCCTTTGTCTCGCGATATATTACATGTCCGAGATTTGATCATTGGTATCTCAATACTTAGTTTGATCTTGTTACCGACATGCACTCTTTTCTCTTTCCCGTGATATAACATTCTAGTGATCACATCACTTGCTTGCAAGCTATCTCAATGTGATATCACTGTGAGGGCCTAGAGTATATCTATCCATCATTAGGATGGACAAATCCCACTCTTGATCCATGAGCCTCTACATAACACCTTCAGAGCATCTGAACCCACCTTTACATGTTACGGACTGACATTTGGTGTTATTAAGTTACTCTTCTAGTGTTAGTGATTGACACGATCTCATGGTCTAAGGACTAGAATTACTTCGTATGATGTTATAGAAATTTAAACACAATGAATTTGATCGTATTGCTATACTTCGGATGAATGTTCATCACATCATTCCACCAATGTTGTGACCTCGTTATTAACAACATCCAATGTCCATGATCAGGAAACCTTGATTATCTTGTTAATCAACGAGCTAGTTTATAAGAGAGGCATAACTAGCAACCCTTGATTTGTTTATTAAACACATATCTATTAACGTTTCCAATCATTACAATTATAGCATGCAAAATTAACATCTATCATATACTTGGAATACGATAATAACAACTTGATTATTGCCTCTCAGGGCATATTCCCTTCAACCGCCCACTTGCACTAGAGACAATAATCTAGTTTACATATTGATAAATCTAACACCCATGGAGTTCTGGTGTTGATAATGTTTTGCCCTATGGAGAACTTTAGTCAACGGATCTGCTACATTCAGATCTGTATGTACTTTACAAATATTTATATCTCCATCCTTGACATGCTCGCGGATGGGGTGAAACCGGCACTTAATAT
Organism: Avena sativa; assembly: GCA_916181665.1. Classification (NCBI taxonomy): domain Eukaryota; kingdom Viridiplantae; phylum Streptophyta; class Magnoliopsida; order Poales; family Poaceae; genus Avena; species Avena sativa. Next base: position 581,995,552 of record OV702287.1, read on the forward strand.
GCTTGGAATTCTTGTGAGACCTTGGTTCCTTGGCGTTGGCTATGGCTCCATTGTTGTCACAATTGATCACCATTGGGTCCACCGCACTAGGAACCACACCTAGTTCAGTTATGAACTCTTTCATCCAAACCGTTTCCTACGCCGCTTCTCAGGCATCAACATATTCCGCCTTCGTTGTTGATCCTGCCACCACAGGTTGTTTGGATATCCTCCAACTAACAAATGCTCTGTTCATGAGAAATAGGTATCCGAATTGAGACTTAGAGTCATTCGGATCGGTGTCAAAGCTAGCATTGACATAACACTTAGTGACCATCTCTTCTTCACCTCCGTGTACAAGAAACATTTCCTTAGTTCTTCTTAAGTACTTAATGATATTCTTGACCGATATCCAGTGTTCCGAACCTGGATCAGGTTCGTACCTACTAGTCAGACTAATAGCATGTGCCACATCCGGTCTTGTACATATCATGGCATACATTATAGAGCCCATGGCTGAAGGATAGGGGATGTTATTCATTATCTCTCTTTCTTCCACCGTAGCCGGACTTTGAGTCTTACTCAATGTCTTGCCTTGCAACATAGGTAAGAACCCCTTCTTACTTCTGTCCATTTTAAACTTTTTTAGAATCTTATCAAGGTATATACTTTGTGATAGCCCAATTAGGCGTCTTGATCCATCTCTATAATCTTAATGCCTAATATGTATGATGCTTCACCAAGGTCCTTGATAGCTCCAAATTTCATCACTTTTTACCATTGATTTTCCTCTTGTTTATTGCCGGATTTCACTGAAGATTTCCCCTTTCCACTAAGGTTAATGTCAAAATTAGTGAATCCTTGATTTCTTGTGATGGTTTTCAGGCAATGGAAATTTATTGAAGATCTAATAGAATTTATGGGCTAATTACACCAGAATAAGCAAATCCCCAATTGGAGAAACTTTCATTGGAGGTGTCCTGAATACTTAACGACCATTGGTACGGTCGGAGCGTGCCCGTACCGCCCACCCGTACTACCCACTGGCGCCTTCCTTATATCAATACAAGCAACTTTCGTTAAGGGGAGAGACGAGAAGAACCACCGAACAAAAGTTACAGCCGCCGCAAGCTATCTAGAGGGGAAGATCAGATCTGGAAGAGGAGAAAAACTTCACCTCATTCCTCGACAATGTCCAACCTCTAAACCACACACTCCACCATCATTCCATCATTACTCATAGAGAGAGAGATTGGCACTTGTAAGATCAGGGTTTAATACTTTGATCTACCTCCAGTTTGTATTTGATTTGATCTTTAATCGCTATTGTGGTTTACTACAATAACTTTGAGATGATTTTTATTTGCAATACAATTATGCCTTTGATTTGTCTTCCTCTCATGTCTAAGTAAACCCCCATAGGCATGGGAGATGTAGGGGATTGGTGAGATGTGTTGTGCCTCCTTTAAATCCATCCATTTGTGATCGTTGTAATGTGTTATTTAAATACTGAGAATGAATATCTATGTTTGCCTAATGCTTGTTATCAAATTTAAGGGTCCAGGTAACATGATCCAAAGATCTTATAGGTATGAACTTGTATACTAGTAATTCAGTGACCCCTGTGTGGCACGACCGATATCAAATAAGAGCTAGCACTACACGAGGACAACAAGGAACCATCAAGATTAAAGCCTTGATTCAGTCGGAAGACCTTAATTAATGTGCTGACCATGGCCATGGTAACATGCAGATGGGTCATTGGGATTGGGAAGAATTGGCCATGAGGACTCCTAGTCGGTATATGGGTTGCTTGCCTACTCACTTATAAATAAGAAATATCACTATCATTTATTCCGCTTATTCCATTTGGCACTTTCACTATCACCATGAACATTTTCTCTCCGCGCCTAACTTCTCATCTGTAGGACCTTTACACACCTTTTGCATCTTTAGTTTTATGCAATTTAGTTATTTCATAAGCAAGTTCCTCTATTTTTTACTCACCACTTCCACCATCAACTTTTGCAGTTAATTCACTCAAGAGCTGTGACACCTTGGGTGCGATAGAAACACTGCATAAAAACACTTTCCTAGGCTCCTTATTGGGATTGATAATAAGACTGGAATTAATAGTTCACTACTAGAGAAAGGATTATCAGTGACGCATTTAAAAATATGCTCCACTGATATTTTGTTTAACCAATGGCGCACATCTAAAAATATGCGCCACTGATAATGTGGGTCTGGCACCCCAGAGGGCTGTGGACCAAATGTCAATGACGCATATGGGCACCCCAGAGGGCTGTGGACCAAATGTCAATGGCGCATATGCCTATATGCGCTATTGATATATCCACACCAATGGTGGATCTTCCACAAAATGTGCCATTGATAAATTAGGGCCCCACCTAGACCCCACCACTCCGAAAGGTGACATGCTTATCAATGGCGCATATTGGAGATGCGCCATTGATATTTTTTTGCCAATGGCGCATATTGCAAACAATGCGCTACTTATATATTCATAATTGTCTATGTACTTGCAAAAAATTATGAGGCAACCAGGATTTGAACCTCGATGCCCCAAGTTTTGACCTCGTGGCTCGGTGGTTGCTACCACTTTGGTAGGCTTGTGTTGTTGTTAGAAATGAGGACATCACGGTATTTGGCTAAGTACCACGTATCAAGACTTGATCCAATTAACTCCATGCCCTGCGTCGAACCCACGCAACCAGCCCGCGCGGCCCTCCTTCCCCAATCTTCTCACCCCTCCCTCGTCTCACCCGTAAACCGCCGCCACCACGGGATCTCGGTGCTCCGCTTCTCCGGCCCTCCTCGCAAGCAAGCACGGGCTGCCTCGCCGCCTTCGCCGTAGCTGGCACCTCTGTTCTCCGAGCGCCGACCACTTCCTGAGCGTCGCCGCCCTCTCCGGGCGACATCATCGCCCTCGCCCTCTCTTGCCGCGTCTCCGACCACCGCCACCGTCGTCGACCCGCCCTCGTCGGGGTCGCCTCCTCGTCCACGACAGTAGGAGGAATGGGGCAGCAGGAGGAGGATCCCGCTGTCAACGGCGTCAAGGAGCGGGCCGGACTCGCGGCGGCTCCGTACAACCGCTGGGTCCTGCTCTGCCCCGCCAAGGGCTCATCGCGCCCGCCCGCCCGCTACAAGGTGCATACATACGCCGTTCCGCTCCGCGCTCGCATTGGATGTCGCGGTCCTCGCGCCTCAACTCTGGTCTCTCCTGTCCCGATCCGCCCGCCAGTAACGAGCTGTTGCTGCCGTCAGAGCGTAGCGTAGAGATGTCAGAATCGAGTGGGTGCGAAATGTGACTAGACAAACTGTTTGCTGATCGAAACCATGGAGTTTATGAAGGACAGATAATAACGATACTGAAGTTATCGCAGTGTGCTCTTAAACTTAGCGCCCTGGAACATGTTCAGCAAACGTTCTGACAGAAAAAACGCTAAGTACCATACGAACGATATGCTCTTCCGTCGCGCCGCGCCATTGCCCTGCACCGTGTTTTGTGTATTCTATATGCTGACTCTTGAAGTGCTAATACATGGCAGCATGCCGCGGAAGTGGTTCAAGACAAGCTCTATGTGGTCGGGGGAAGTCGGAATGACCGTTCTCTGCCAGCGTTCAGGTTTGGCACCGCGCACAATGGCTGATCATGCCTCCCATGCTGTTGCTCCTTCTTTACCTGTGTCCTAACAATTGTAATTTCGGCAGGTTTTTGATTGTAAGACATCCATGTGGTCAGTGTTAAATCCTAGCCGAGATTCGAACCAGTTGAATTGTTAGAGTACGTCGTGGGCCTGGGCTGGCAGTATGGCCCATTAGTCTTAGGGTTAATTAGAGATAAGGGTCATTTGTTTAGAGGTCAAGTAAGCCTTACTTGGGTGTCAAGTGAGAAGATGTAACAATCTAATCAAGCAAGAATTAAGAAGGAAATCCCTTCCTGCCACCGGCCGTGGGCAAGGCCCCCGGTCGGCCCTCTTGCGCCCTCCCTCTAGCAGGACCATAACATTGGGTATTAGCTTTCCCGGGTTCGATCATGTCCAGCCCTCCACCAAGTTCTTTCCACCCGCCGCCGCCGCACTCCGACGCCCCCGCCATTCTCTCCCCGGCGGAGATGACCGCAGCCCCCCGTGATCTCGCCACCGCGGTCCGAGAGATCCACCTCTACTTGGCCGGGACCTACGGGCCGCCGCCGGCCGCACCACCGGGCCGCTGCTCCTACCGTGGCAACCGCCGCATCTGGCGGTGTCCGCCGCGGTCGCCGCCACCACCCCGCCCTGGTTGTCGTGTCCGTCCCAGCCCCTCGCGGGCCCCGTCGCGGCCATGGCCCTGCTGCAGCAGCCGCTGCTGCCACTCAGGCCCGGGCCAGCTACGACCGCACCGGCAGGAGTTCCGATCCAAGTCCGGTTCCCGCCCTCGCCGTCACTGCTTCCATCTTGGATCGCTACCTGCCACGTGTCGGAGGTGGTGAGGCTGCAGGCTGCTGCGCGCGGCCTCCTAGCGCGCCGGTGTGTGCGGGAGATGCGTGGTCTGCAGCTGCCGCTCTTCCAAGTTGCCCTTCACTGCGCCAAGGACCTCGATCTTGTCCGCTGCGTCGGGGCTCTTGGGCATGCGGTTTCCCCCACGAGTGGCGGGCATCCTGTTTGCCCCGTGTGCAGCAACCTCAACATCTACGACATCAGCACCCCTGGTCGATAGGAGCGCACCGCGTAACACCACTGCATTCCGCCGCCGGCCGCCGCGAGGGCGCCTCCGCTCGTCGCTCTTGCGACCTCTTCCAGGTGGTCGTACACATGCACTCCGTTTGTCCAGATGGTGTCCATGGGATCCAGGTGGTTGTACACGTGCACGTACATCGTGCGGATGGTGTCCACTTTTTGTTAAGGGGTCCAAAATAGAGCGTCCCAGCCCGTTTCAGGTTGATAGTAATAAACCAAGCCGAGATGTAAAAGGCTTGTTTTTAAGTATGAGGTTTGTGTCGCATCGAGTCATCGTTATAAGTTGGTTAGGTTGCAGCTCGAGGACGAGCTGCATGTCCAGGTGGGGTGTAGTGTTAGAGTACGTCATGGGCCTAGGCTGGCAGTATAGCCCATTAGTCTTAGGGTTAATTAGAGATAAGGGTCACTTTCTTAGGGGTCAAGTAAGCTTTGCTTGAGAGTCAAGTAAACCTCTCTATATAAGGAGAGGAGATGTATCAATCTAATCAAGCAAGAATTAAGAAGGAAATCCCTTCCCTCTTGCCATCGGCCGTGGCCAAGGCCCCCGGCCGGCCCTCTTGCCCTCCCTCTAGCACCACCATAACATGAATCTTGAAAATAATACCGGAAACCAGCCATTTCCACCGTTAGTTGGCCACAGTTTGGTAATTCTATCATCTTTAGCTCTTAACCTTGTTGAACCTTTGAAGGGTGCAATTTTCTATGCTGACTAGTGTTTTCACTCAGGTCAAGTGGAAGAATAATCCTCTGGTTGTAGTTGGAAACTCCAGAGCAGCATCATCCAATAAGGTTTCAGGTGCTTCTTTGGATTTCCCCTTTTCTTCAGTTCTTACTAAACCATCTAGCAGCAAAATGTTGGGTCATGGGTTTGCTTAAGCATGCATGGTAGGTTTTCATTATGTTCTTCCTAAAAACATGACCACCTATTTGTAAATACCTATTCCCCCTCCTAATTAAATAAGAGCTATTGCCGGTTGCTAAAAAATGAAGACCTGGACGCAAGGATGCGCTTCACTATCCTGATCTCAGCGACATACTGACGGAGCTGAAAGGCATGGCCATTGACATAGGATCTGAGACTGGCAGGTAAATTCTACACACTTCACTATTCTTTCTTGTAGATCACAACCTAGTAGCCACTTTTCGCAGCTTGTTAAAAGTTATACTACAAAATAGTACTCCATAATACTGTATTCTAGTAATAACCAGTGTATATTTCTCTCCATTCTTTTTTAATTTCCGTCCATGGAAATACTATAACAGCCAATAAAAAGTATCTCCAAAATCCGAAAACGGTTTACCATCTAATAGTGTCAAAATCTATGTGATGAAACATTTCTGCAGTCATATTTTAGCCCTCGTCACTTCTTGCTTCAAGGTATCTAAACAGGCTAAGCGTGACATGCTCTTTTGTACATTTGGTTGGTTTCAGGCAAACAAGTGATTTGGGTCATGATGAGAAGGACTTCGACGAGCTTAACTTCAGGGTCAAGGGGGAAAACACCCAGACTCGCCATCTTCTTGGGAGATAGACAGAGATGACACTTGTTTATCTTCTGTAGTTTCTCTGTCGGTCGTTGTTTCAGGCAATTTTGTGCATAAGACTCCGATCAATATGTTTTTAATTGTCAGGGTTTATTGTATATATCCTGTAGAGAGTAGTACGTTCTCTATGTTACAACTACCCCTAAACAACCCATATGCGGGATCATGTATCACCTACCATTTCAACTCTGCATCCATAACGAGAGAGATCCTATGAACTACGACAGCATATCTTTGAATCACTGACATATGTAATGTATGATATGATGATCAACTTGTTGTATGCAAGACTTTTATAATATTCGGGAACTTGTCACTATGTCGGGTTCTAATTGATGTGATGTTGTATAGTACTATTATCTCTGTTTCTATACTGCTGTGTACCTGTATAAATACATGTATATGAATACATGTATAAATACTTGAGAGCCCTGTATTCTTTATACCTGTACGAAACATCAGTGGTGCATCTGCTAATTTACTCGTGGCGCATATGTTATCAGTGGCGCATTATGTAGAAATGCTCCACTAGTAAAATATCAATGGCGCGTATTGAAGATGCGCCACTGGTTGTCCCACTATCAATGGCGCATATTAAATATGCGCCATTGATACTTAATTATCAGTGGCGCAACACTAGTGGCGCATTTCATATGGGCCATTGATAGCAAAAAATATGCTCCACTGATAAGCAATTCCCCACTAGTGCTTCCGCGAAAACATTCTCCAACGAACCTGTGCACTTGCGGGTCACCAAGATATTTTTTGGCGCCGTTGCTGGGGAGCTAAGCGCTAAGTGTTGTTTCTTGACAACAACAACTGTTGGCACCATTCATGATCTCCGTTGAAGACAGAGGTACCACTCAATCTGGAAAAACCTATTTACCTCCATATATTGATCGTGTTCCAATTGAGAGATGATTAGAATTTATTGAAAGATTTACTAATTCACGTACTGTAGACGAGAACAACTTGATTCCATTGATGGCAGATTTGACCATTACCCGAGGGGCCGAACTTGAGCTACCTTTGGGAGAATATGGGAATCCATCTAGGCACTTGAGGAAAATGCCTATTCTTTATCATAAACTTGAGGCCAGGAATTTGAAATATATCCTGAGCTAATATATATGATGAAAGAAATTGCTTTCGCAGGAAAAGAAAATTAAGACCCTAGTGACCACACGACAAGGGTCTATGACCTTTGTGCTACTCTTAACCAGCAAGTTTACCAATAGAGTTTGTACTTCTTAAACTCTTTCGCTGGTCTTTGAAATATAATGCTTTTGCTTGGTTACAATCATTACCTAATCATACTATAAAAGCTGGGAAGATTGCATCCGAGAATTCATTCATAAATATTGTTCATTTACTAAAATCATGCAGATCAAACATGGTATAACAAATTTTCTTCAAACAATTGGAGAAACCTTTTAGCAATCATGGAATAAATTTTATGCAATGATTATGAAAGTTCCAAATCACGGTTTTCACGAAAGTTTAGTTATCCAATATTTTTATAATGGGCTTAATGACGAGACAAAAGAGATGATTGATCTATCTTCGGGAGGAGCAATATGCAACTTGACACTGTCAGAATGTGTAAATCTTTTCGAGTTAAGATCCTTTAATGGTGAACAATACAATCCAGTTGAGGATATTGAACCACAAAAATGAATGATTCACATACCACCAGATCTTATATCCGAAGTCAAAAAGTCCATGGAAGAAAAAGTTATAACTTCAGAACTTGGAAAAGAAAAAGTTGACATTCTTCAAACTTATGTAATAGAAGATGATATAAATCTTGTAATGCAAAAGTTTAAATATCAACAGAATCAATTCCGTGAGAAAAACTATAAACGTCTTATGACACAAGAAAAGAATATAAGAGAACTAACAGAAGTCTTTGATGACTTGGGTCAAGCCACAAAACATTTAGATAGATATTGATGGCTCAGTGTTGATGTAGAGCTCGTTGGGAACCCCGAGAGGAAGGTATGATGAACACAGTAGCAAGTTTACCTCAGTTATGAAACCAAGGTTTAATCAAACTAGAAGGAGCAAGGAAACACCCCAAAGGTGTTGCTAGCTGAGCCTTGGCAGGGCGCACTACCGGTGCTAGTAGCAACGTGGAGACTTGCACAACACAACCACAGAAATCTGTCCACAACTTGGGGTGAGGTTGTCAATATCACCGTGTTTTGCTGAAAACAAAGGATTAAACGTATCGAATGGAAGGAAGTAATAGTTTGTAGAAAGTAAACACAAAGCAATAAACAGTTTATTGATTGTATGTAAAAGAAAGGACCAGGATCCATAGTTCACTAGAGGTGGCTCTCCTTAAGATAGATAACATGCTGGGTGAACAAATTACAGCGGGGCAATTGACAAACATCGAGAAAGCAATACATGCATATACTAATCATCTTGAATCCTTTGAGATTCGATTGGGCATTACAACATTATACATAGACCGCCATCCAACTGCATCTATGACTAATAATCCACCTTCAGGTTATCATCCGAACCCCCTCCAGTATTAAGTTGCAAGCAACCGATTATTGCTTTATGAATTGCGTGTGATGTAAACAATACGATTGTTCTATGAACAAAGGATTGTTGTTTCTCCCTAGTAGCAACAGCACATCAAGTACCTTAGAGATTTCTGTCACTTCCCCAGATTACCAGAGGCATGAACCCACTATCGAGCATAAATACTAACTCTTGGAGTTGCTAGCATCTAGTTGGCCAAGATAGCTACTAACAACGGAAAGCATGCAAGATCACAAATAACAAAGACATGATAGAATCAATAATCAATCTGAAATAGCATCTCAATATCCATCGGATCCCCGCAAACACAACATGCAGAATTACAAATAGATGATCTTGATCATGAACGGAGCTCACAAGATCTAGACATGAAAGCACAAGGGAGGATAACCATCCATCTAGCTACTACATGGATCCGTGGTCCAAGGATGAACTACTCACGCATCACACCGGAGGCTTGCATGGTGATGAAGAAGGCCTCCAGGATGAATTCTCCTCTCCGACAGGGTGTCGGGAAGAGCTTCAGATCCCTCCCGATCTAGGGATGGAGATGACGGCGGCTACAGACTCTTTCGTGGATTTTTTGGTCGGGTACTTAGGGTTTTCGTCCCGAGGGCATCTTATAGGAGGAAGGAGAGGCCGAGGTGGTGCTGGGGTCGGCCAGACCACCCCCTGGCGCGGGCCAGGCCTGGCCGCGCGGCCAGGTGGTGTGCCCGGCCCCAACCCTTCTTCGTCTCGTATTCTGGCATCTGATGACTTCCAGAAAAATAGGCACTTTGGCTTTTGTCCCGTCCAATTCCGAGAATATTCATTTTTTGACTTTCTTGGAAACAAAAACAGCAGAAAACAGGCAGGTGGCACTGTGGCTCTTGTTAATAGGTTAGTCCAAGAAATCATATCAAAAGTACGCCAAAGTGTGGACAAAACACAAGAAAGTGGATAAAACCAAGCATGGAACATCAGAAATTATAGATACATTTGCAATGTATCAGATATCTAAGTATGGTTAAAACTCACTGTGAGCAAATAAATGAAACCCAAACTTTAATTTTGAACCAAGTAAATTTCAATACTGTTTCTACTCACATTGTTACTAGGCGTGGTACAGAAACTCAGTAACCACAAGGGCCACCTTTGTATCAAGAAGAGAAAGCCCGAAAAGCAAGAGAGACTCGAGAGATGAGTTAAGAAGAAGAGTTTCTAGTCGATCCCTAAGACAACATTGATTATGAGGCCCAGAAAAGGGAAAATGACGCTTCCAAAACTCAAGGACAAGAGGAATTAGGGGATAGGCATAAACCATATGATTCAGACACTGACATGATCGATTCAAGGGAAGAAGCTGATCTCAGAAAGGAACAAGAAGAGCAAGTTATCATCCCGCGTGAAGAAGACGTCGGTAAGCAAAAATCAGCTGCAAGGAAAAATAAAAAGAATGTTGAACCGGTGACAAAGGTAAAAGAGAAGGTAATGCCTACTAAAAAGAAAATTCCCTATCCTAACCGAGTTCATTACGAACCAGATAAAGCTATTTATGACTCTTTTGCTAGGGCACTAGGCAACTTGCATTTAGAACTTCCTTTAACTGATGCTATTCAAGTTCCTACTTATAAAAAGTTTATGCGAGACATCCTTAATAGAAAAAAGAAGGTAACTAAGACTATAGTAGTTATGACAAGCTTTGGCAATAAACTTCTTGCTAAGCTGGGGACCCAGGGATACCAACCATCTCATGTGAAATAGGAAAAACTAATATATTCAATGCTCTTTGTGATTTAGTAGCAGGTGTTAGTGTTATGCCTTATTCCTTATTTAAGAAATTGAATCTTGGAGAATGTTCTCCTACATCAATAACATTACAACTGGCGGATAAGACGACTAAACAACCTGTCAGAATGATCGAAGATGTTTTACTTAGCATAGATCAACATGTTATACCCACTGATTTTATTATTCTTGATGTTCCTGCGGATGACAAACTGTCTATCATCTTTGGAATACCTTTTCTTAGTAAAGTTGGAGCTAATATAGATTGCTCCATTGGAAATATTATCTTCAACATATATGATGATCAGATTGGTCGATACTTTCCTATGAAACAGGAACACAATGGAAAATATGTTCCACCACCTGAGTGTGATAAAGCAGCAAAAACTAAAGAAAAAGAGTAGCTTGAGATGAACGTCGACGACATGGAGTTTCATTAGTCAAAACTCTAGAATAAAATATTTACTGGGAGTTAACCCATTCTTATTAAATTAAGTTTAAATTTTATTTATGATTACTACTTTATTATTTGTTTGCTCTAATAAGTTTGTTTTGTGTTTTGGGTTCATTCGGAGAATTTACCTTAGCGAAGTTGAGCAACAAGGGAAAAATGAAGAAGAGAAAAGGGTTTAGCACAGATAACGAGTAGCGGTACGGCCGAGGTACGCCCGTACCGCGTGCCCGTACCGAGTCTCGACGAAACCAGTAGCAAGAACAATGTCGGCGATGACCAGTGGTACGGCCAGGATACGCCCGTACCCCGCGCCCATGCCGAACTTCGATGAAATCAACCAAAGTTCCCGTATAGATAACGACCAGTGGTATGACCGGGGTATGGCCGTACCGCACGCCCGTACTAGGTCGATTAGGTTTGATCTCGAACTTTAATGTTGATCTAACTGTGACAACCACCGGTACGGGTGGGCTGTGCCCGTACCATACACCCGTATCGAGTTCGTCGCCAGGTAAAGGCCGACAGCGGCTGTCTCTCAGCCAGCCTCCTTCTTCTTCTTCCTCTTTCTTCTAGGTTCTTTCTCTCTCCACCTCAAACCCTAGCCTCCTAAAACCTTTGATTCTTCATTGATTTCGTGTTTTGAGTTGGGGAATCTTCACATCGATAAGTTGCTCGTCCGATCCATACTCTATTTTCTGAAATCCATGGTTGAATTCATCACCTTTAGATGAGTTCATCATATTTTGAGATTATTATTGATTCTTGATGTTAGGATTTGTAACTTCTACCTATTATTGTTTGTTTATGTGATAAAACGTTGATGCCTATAGTTTTCTTCAAAATTTTCACAGCACAATGCATAACATTGGAAGGATTTTCCGCTCGGGCTACGCGAAGCTGCCGAGCTCGAAGAGACGCTCGGAGGTGGACAGCTTGAGGGCTACCATGAGCCGATACTACGAGAGGGTGAGCAACTCCAAGGTTTTTCCCACCAAGTGGGTAGAACGTGAGTTTCTCTCTTGCTAGGATCTTCTAGAGGACTTCGAGCAGATGACTGTGCAAGCTGGCATGGTCGACTTGTCCTACGTGTCCGTCAACACCTACAAGCTCGCCATGTTCGAGTTCCTTTCATCGTTCCACGATGAACTCGAGACATAGGAGAGAAATTGCACTATAAGTTTTGTGCTCAATGGACAACTCCACATCCTGACCTTCTATGAATTTTGTAATAGTTTCGGATTCTCCCATGAGGGAGAACTAGATATTAATGACAATGTGCACATAGAGGCAATGAACTCTTGGGGGCAAATTTCTGTCCATAGGAACAATGATTACTTGCGCAAGAAGACCGCCACTATCCAGAATCCTACTATGCGTTATTTTCATACCTTCCTTGTTAATTATTTATTTGGGAAAGGTGATGTTGGGGCAATGGCAGGCCCCGAAATGAGTGTAATTCATATGTCCTTGAATCCAGAGATGGAGCGCATGGTAAACTTGGGTGCTTTGCTCATCCAGCACTTTCACCACGAAATGTCGGCTTTCACGAGCGACATTCGTTGTGGAGGGTTGAACACATATCACATACGCAAACAAATTTGTCCTACCACAGGAAAGAGTTGTGGCTGGCAGTAAGGTCCTGGATGACATTGATATGGATAGCACCAAGTTCATGGGGGTCTATAGACCCAAACGTGCCCTCCGCACATACAAATTTTATTTTGAACCTAATGGTGATCTCCACCAAATCTTGCTTCCTTTTGTCCAAACTTTTGGTTTGCCAGGTAAACAAAGTTGGGTCCTTCCAGAGGAGGACTTCTAGTAGGCACTGATCCTCTCAGGAAGGACTGCGCCACCAGGTGGCCACCCCAACTGGAAAAACGCAATAGCTAGCCAACAGCAGCAGGATCAAGGAGAAGAAGATTGACATGGTGCAGGATGGGACGACTACGGCCAGCAACACCATCACCAGCAGTCTTTCCACCAACACCAACAACAAGGTATGCCTCCACCATAGCCGGGATTCAACTATGTCCCGAGGAGTGATTTTGACTAGTTGGTGCATTGCATTGACAACATAGAAAACAAGTTGTATGATGTGAATGCCAACATAGTCAAACTCACTTAGGACTTCACATCTTTCATGATTGCCTTTTCAAATCGCTACCCAAACTTCCCATATCAGCAACCGCCACCTAGCGGTAGCGACAACTGGTTCCAGTTAGGCAAAAGCCTATGCTTGGGGAGGTTGAACTCCTCCCACCATTTTGCATTCATATTTTTCTTTCTTCTTTTTATCTATTTTTGTTTCAATGCATGTTTACTTTCAGTTTTTCATTTGATAAAGAAAAACCCAAAAATATTGGACTACTTTCTAGTTTTATTTGTGCAAATTTCTGTCGGTTCTTGTTTATTCTTTCTTCATGTTGCTCACTTCTAGTAATCGAGCTATGGAGACGAAAGCAAAGAGTTGGCTCAAGTAGAAGATGAACAAGCAAGAGGAGGTACCCCATTCCTATTTTCCTTCTTTCTGTAAGATTATTCATGAACATTTTATGTCCGTTTGATTGCACTTGAGTTGGACTGCACCTTAGTTCGTTATCTGTTAGAACTTGAGCTCAAAGGTTTTTGTCACCTATTTGGTTAATACTTCCAACAATTAATATCAGTTTGAAAAAAACACTCTTTGGATACAATTCAAAACCTTTTAGAACAAGCGAAAGTGTCCATCGACAACTTTGGTGCCATGTTTTTATCTTAAGGGCTTAATCTTAGTAGTGCTCAACCCCACATACTGATCGTTGAATTGATGATACCTTCTGAAAAAGAATTGCTTGATAGAACAAACTTTTTAGAGTGGGAGTGGGAGATGCCAAAACTTGTATGGACCTGCTGTAAAAAATGAGGAAAGAGAGAAAAATAAAAAGAAAAGTACTTGGTTTCGAATACACGCCTTTGGGATGCCAACAACTCCGCTAGCTTCTGAATGATCTATGGTATAACCCCGGATTTCGGCTATAAGTTGATGGCATTAGTCGCATGCATGTCATTATATGGGAAAAATTATTGGTATTCCCAATAGGTTATGTAGGAGTTTACAAAAGAAATATTTGTTGATCCTTGAGATGGAAAAATAAAAGATTTATCATCAAAATATGAGCTGAGGAACCTTCGATACTTTTGATTGTTGGCATCACCTCCCCACCTAAAATGTGCAATTAGAGTTCTTGATAGGAAAGGAAAAGAAGAGGTATTTGATATCCGCGATTATCGAAGTGGGTGATTAATGAAAAATCTCTAAGTTTATCCTTCTTTTGACATTTACATATGCACCCTTAATTTTGACTCAAGCGACCTCGCTTAAAAACATTTTCACTCCCATAACAAGAGAGGCGCTGAAAGAAATTGATTTGCAAAGCCTCGCCAAATTTTTAACAATCTCATTTGAGTTATAAGAACTATTAACTAGTGAGTTACTTGCGTTTAGGAATCAAGCTTAAATGCAATAGTTCAGATATATTACGCTCGTGTTCAAGGTTGCAGGATTTGAGACGATGGAACATGATACAACCTAGAACTTGTAAGTTTTCATCTTGATTCAATTCTTCACTATTACTCATTATAGCTTTATCACTCGAGGGCGAGTAACCACTAAACTTGGGGATGTTGATAGCCCAAATTTCATCACTCTTTACCATTGGTTTTCTTCTTGTTTATTACCGGATTTCACTAAAGATTACCCCTTTCCACTAATGTTAATGTCGCAATTAGCGAATCTTTGCTTTCTTGTGATGGTTTTCAAGCAATGAACATTTATTGAAGATCTAATAGCATTTATGGTCTAATTACACCAGAATAAGAAAATTCCCAATTGGAGCAACTTTCATTGGAGGTGTCCTGAATACTTAACGACCACTGGTACGGTTGGAGCGTGCCCGTACCACCCGCCCGTACTACCCACTGGCGCCTTCCTTATATCAGTACAAGCAACTTTAGTGAAGGGGGAGAGACGAGAAGAACCATAGAACAAAAGTTAGAGCCTCCGCAAGCTATCTAGAGGGGAAGGTCAGATCTGGAAGAGGAAAAGAACTTCACCTCGTTCCTCAAGGATCTCCAACCTCTAAACCACACACTCCACCATCATTCCATCATTACTTAGAGAGGGAGAGAGAGATTGGCACTTGTAAGATCAGGGTTTGATATTTTGATCTACCTCCTGTTTGTATTTGATTTGATCTTTAATCGCTATTGTGGTTTGCTACAATAACTTTGAGATGATTTTTATTTGCAATACAATTATGCCTTTGATTTGTCTTCCTCTCATGTCTGAGTAAACCCCCATAGGCGTAGGAGATGTAGGGGATTGGTGTGATGTGTTGTGCCTCCTTTAAATCCATCCATTTGTGATCATTGTAATGTTTTATTTAAATACTGAGAATGAATATATATGTTTGCCTAATGCTTGTTATCTAATTTAAGGGCCCAGGTAACATGATCCAAAGATCTTATAGGTATGAACTTGTATGCTAGTAATTGAGCGACCCCCGTGTAACACGACCGATATCAAAGAAGATGTAGCACTACACGAGGACAACAAGGAACCATCAATATTAAAGCCTTGATTCGGTCGGAAGACCTTAATTAATGCGCTAACCATGGTCATGGTAACATGTAGATGTATCATTGGGATTGGAAAGAATTGCCCATGAGGACTCCTAGTCGGTATATGGGTTGCTTGCCTACTCATTTATAACTAAGAAATATCAATATCACTTATTCCGCTTATTCCATTTGGTACTTTCACTCACCATGAACTATTTCTCTCTACACCTAACTTCTCATATGCAGGACCTTTACACACCTTTCGCATATTTACTTTTATGCAATTTACTTATTTCCTAAGTTCCTCTATCTTTTACTCACCACTTCCACCATCAAATTTTGCAGTTAATTCACTCAAGACCTGTGACACCTTGGTGCGATAGAAACACCGCATAAAAACACTTTCCTAGGCTCCTTGTTGGGATCGATATGAAAACTAGAATTAATACTTCCACGAAAACAATCTCTGACAAACCTGTGTAGTTGCAGGTCACCAGTCCTTCATCGAAAAATTGCTATTTAGATAACTTTTAACACTGTTTAAAAGATCGATATCATTTCCTATCAATAATATTAGAAATACCACGTTGCTCCCACTCACTTTCTTGTAAATACAAGCCTCTCCATAAGTTTGGGTAAATCCAAACTCTTTGATCACCTCATCAAAGTTGAGATTCCAACTCCGGGATGCTTGCTTCAGTCCTTTAGGTTGTATAATATAGAACTCTTCTTCAATATTTTCATTGAGGAACGCAATTTTGATATCCATCTGCCATATTTGATAATCGAAATATACAACAATTGCAAACATAATCCTAGCCGACTTTAGCATCGCTATGGGAGAGAATGTCCCATCGTAGGTAACTTGTTCAATTTTTCAAAAACCCTTTGCGATAAGTCGAGATTTATAGATGGTCACACTACCATCAGCATCATTTTCTTCTTGAAAATCCATTTATTATCAACAGACTTTCGGTCGTGAGGTAAGTCCACCAAGGTCCAAACCTGGTTTGTGTACGTGGATCCCATCTCGGATTTCATGGATTCTAGCCATTTGCTGGAATATAGGCTCATCATCGCTTCTTCATACGTTGCAGGGACATCAATACCATCTACCATGAAATTCACGACAGGATTTCCGTATAGTTCAGGAGCTGCACCTGTCCTGCTTGACCTGCGAGGTTCGGTAGTGTCCTCTTTTGGAGTTTCATGGTCTTTATCATTAGTTCTTTCTTCATTAGTTCTACCTTCCGACTACTCACACCTTTCGTGAGAAACTCTTTCTCTAGAAAGGATCCATTCTTGATAACGAAAACCTTGCCGTCGGATCTGTGATAGAAGGAATACCGAATTGTTTCTTTACGGTATCCTATCAAAACGCATTTTCTGCTTTGGGTTCGAGTTTATGAGGCTGAAGTTTCTTCACATAAACATCACATCCCCAAACTTTAAGAAATGACAGCTTAGGTTTGTTTCCAAACCACAATTCATATGGTGTCTTTTCAACGGATTTAGATGGTGCCCAATTTAAAGTGAATGCAGCGGTTTCTAGTGCATAACTCCAAAATGGTAGTGGCAAGTCAGTCAGAGACATCATAGATCAAACCATATCCAATAAAGTACGATTACGATGCTTTGATACACCATTATGTCATGGTGTTCCGGCAGGGTGAGTTGTGAAACTATTCCACACTCTCTCATTTATGCGCTAAACTCATAACTTGGATACTCACCTCCACGATCGAACCACAAAAATTTAACCTTTTATTACGATGATTTTACACTTTACTCTGAAATTACTTGAACTTTTCAAAGGTTTCAGACTCGTGTTTCATCAAATAGATATATCCATATCTACTCAAATCATCCATGAAAGTAACAAAATAATGATATCCACCATGCGCTGACACAATCATTGGACCACATACATCAGTATGTATGATTTCCAATAAATCTGTCGCCTACTCCATTGTACTGGAAAACAAGGTTCTAGTCTTCTTCCCCATAAGGCATGGCTCACAGGTATCAAATGCTTGAAAATCAAGTGATTCCAAAAGTCCACCAGAATAGAGTTTATTCATGTGTTTTACGCCAATATGACCTAGACAGCAGTGCCACATATATGCAGATATATCATTATCAAGTTTAATCCTTTTAGCATCAACATTATGAATATGTGTATCACTACTATTGATATTCAACAGAAATAAACAATTCATCATAGGTGCATGACCATAAAAGATATTATCCATATAAATCGAACAACCATTGTTTTCGCATTTAAATGAATAACCACTTTGCAATAAACACGATCCGCATACAATGTTCATGCTTAATGTAGGTACCAAATAACAAATATTCATATTTATAACTAATCCTGACGGCATATGGAGAGGCAACGTTCTAACGGTGATCACATCATGATCCATTGCCGACACGCATCGTGACCTCATCCCTTGCTAGCCGTCATTTGTTCCGTAGCCCCTAATTCGAGTTACATATATTAGCAACTGATCCAGTATCAAATACCCAGGTGCTACTGCGAGTACTAGTCAAGTACACATCAATAACATGTATATCACATATACCTTTGTTTGCCTTACCGTCCTTCTTGTCCGCCAAATACTTGGGGCAGTTGCGCTTCCAATGGCCAGTCTCCTTGCAATAATAGCACTCGGTATCAGACTTAAGGTCAGCTCGGGATTTTTTTCAGGCGCAACAACATATTTTGTGCACTTATTTCCCTTCTCTTTACCCTTCTTGTGTTTCTTGAAACCGGTGGTCTTATTCATCATTAACACTTGATGCTCTCTCCTGATCTCCACTTCTGCAGACTTAAGAATTGACAAAATCTTGGGAAGAGACTTCTTTATGCCCTGCATGTTATAGTTCATCACGAAGCTCTTGTAGCTAGGTGGCAGATACTGGAGAACATGATGTATGGCTAACTCAATGGGAATCGTTATTCCCAAAGACACAAGCTTATTAGCGTACCCAGACATTTTGAGTACGTGCTCACTAACGGAGTTGTTCTCTTCCATCATGCAGCTAAAGAACTTTTCAGAAGCATCATAAGACTCTACGGCAGTATTGGTATCGAAAATCATTTTCAATTCACCCATGGTACCAAAGGCATTGGAATTTTCGAAACGCTTTCAAAGTTGTGGCTCTATCCCAAACAGTATGCCATAATGAACTAAATTGTGGTCCTCCTGACGAGTCAAATAGACATTTTTTTCTTTGTCAGGGGCATCAGGAGCTGGTGGGTGGCCTAGAGGCGCTTCTACCACATATTGCTTTTGTGCAGCAGTGAGGAGAATCCTCAGATTCAAGGCCTAGTTGGTAAAGTTGCTACCATTCATTGCAATTTTCTCTTTCTCCATGAACACATTTAAATTAAAAGCATGTGGTGCCATGTACAACAGAATTTGTAAAGGTTATTTAGACTAAGTTTATGATAGATCGAGTTCAACTAATCCAAATTACGAATGAACTCCCACTAAAAAGCAACATTCCTCGTGTCTTTTTGGTGATTACATGAACCAAATCCACTACACCAAGTTCGAACATCACGTGAGTCGGTGTAGCTTCAAAGGAGAGCATCTATATGGGCATCATTTAAACTATATTACTCATGTTTCACCTTTCGTTTTGTACATGCTAGGCTCGCTAAGTAAGAACCTTAGTACTCGCGTGTGTAAAACTGTCTTACACCCGTTGTATGAGAGCGTAGAGTCAAAAACACCCGATCATCACGTGATGTCTTGAAATGACGGACTTCCTTAATGGTGCATACTTAAGGAACAACACATTTTATCTTGATATCTAAATGAGGGATCATCTTATAATGCTACTAAAATACCAAACAAGCAATATAAGATGCAAACATCATATGCATAAAGTGAAATGATATGGTTCTTGCACTTAATCACTATGATGTGCATCGTGGTATGATCTTTATCATTCCTTTCTATGTAAGGCCAAGGTCTATGGAACTTACACGTTATATATACTATAATTTCCAAGAGTATAAATTATACTTCAAATTATAATATTACCATATCATGACATTAGACCATCAACAATCTAAACTAGACTCTTCTAATTTATCAATTGCATGTTTTACATGGCTTAGGGCTTTCAAAGATAGAACCGGTCTTACCTACAAATATGGAACCATAACGATGATAATCAAATTATTAGCAACTCATTGTAAATCAGATATTAACTATAGTAGGAGAGACAGACACCCGCTAGCCACTTATGAAAAACAAGTTGCATGCCAAGCGTGGAATAGGTCTCATGTGCGAGGACATGTATAGTTAGTTCGGGCCACTTCATCCCACTATGCCACGAATATCCAAAATACATATAAGATGCAATAACACGATCATCATCGCCCATATACTAATATGTCTACTACCTATGCAAAGCGTATACGCATAGATCTGGCTCTGACACCACTATTGGGTTCGCAGCATAGAAAAGAAAAATTTCCTACAATGGGACTACTAAGCACCAAGATCTATCTATCTATATACAAGCAACGAGTGGATATACATCCATAGAGAACATACCCTTGAAGACCGACAAAGTGTAACGAGTTTGGACTCGTGGATGATGTACTCGATCGCTTGCCGATCTCAAGATCGAGAGGAAGTCCTAGCGCCGCAAATCAGTAGCGCATCCGTGATCGCATACACGTCCGGTCCACCGAACAACATCCGACTCCTCTCTCCAGCGATGCAGCGGAAGCAGCAACTCCTTCCAGACGAAAAGCCACCAGGAACATGTGTCTCGCTAATCCGAGACCATGGGGGAGTAATTCTAGAGGGGGAGAGATCCTTCACGAGGAGGTGGGCTTTGTGAGGAGGAGATGGGCCTTTTATAGGAAGAGGGGGGCAACCCCTCCCATTTCCGGCGGCCATGGAGGTTCCCCCACCTCTTCCTTCATTCATGTGGGTGGAAGCTCCACTCACATAAACATGCCTCCACTCACACATCCACTCGAATGCATTGATTTTCTAGCAAAATTAATGCACCTCTCATTAAATAAAACTATTTTATTTATTTTATTTAGAATTTTGTTAATTAACAAACATTCACATAACCCCCCTATAACATTTCACTATCACATGCAGAACCAATTTCAGTAATTTCACCCCAAATAATTCCAGTGTCCATTGAAATAATTCCAGCGCTTTGCAATTCTTTTCTCTAGAACACATTTGCTCCAAATGGTGTCGGTATCCCTTAAGCGTGTCACCCTACGGTTCACGAATAATGCAGATATGATCGGGACCATTCACCGATCAACAATTAGTAGCAGGACCTGGAAATCCATACTGACTCCGACACATTCAACGGTGACTTCTGTGACCGTGAGAACCTTTAACGCTAGTAACTAAATCCCTTTGTCTCGCGATATATTACATGTACAATATTAGATCATCGGTATCTCAATATCTAGTTTGATCTCGTTACCGATATGCACTCTTTTCTTGTTCCCGTGATATAACATTCTAATGATCACATCACTTTCTTGCAAGGTATCTCAATGTGATATCACCGAGAGGGCCCAGGGTATATATATCCATCATCGGGATGGACAAATCCCACTTTTGATCCATGATCCTCTACATAACACCTTTAGAGTATCTGAACTCACCTTTATAGTCACCCTGTTACGATGTGACGTTTGATGTTATCAAGTTACTCTTCTAGTGTTAGTGATTGACATGATCTCATTGTCGAAGGACTAGAATTACTTCGTATGATGTTATAGCAATTTAAACACAATGACTTTGATCCTATTGCTATACTTCGGATGAATGTTCATCACATCATTTCACCAATTACGTGACCTCATTATTAACAATATCCAATGACCATAATCAGGAAACCTTGATCATCTTGTTAATCAGCGAGCTAGTTTATAAGAGAGGCATAATTGGAACCCTTTATTTGTTTATTAAATACACATGTATTAACATTTCCAATAAATACAATTATAGCATGCAAAATAAATATCTATCATATACTTGGAATATTATATACTAACAACTTTATTATTGCCTCTCAGGACAAGTTCCCTTCAGGAGGGGCGCAACATCGTTGTAGGGCGCGAGTCGGTACAACGGCTAGAGACCACTAGCAATGTACACTCTAGGGAAGACGCGTTGATAGCCGGAGGTCTTGACCAAGGCGGCGATGTTGCGGCACGAAGGGGCGACACAGCGATGGACCATAGCTCGATCGGTGGTAGACGCATGCTCGGGGACGTGCTTGGTGTAGATAGGCATGGGGTCGGTTTGATTAGACCGACGGTGCGCCGCATGTGCCATGGAATGTACGACGCATAGATCGGAGTCGATGGCGGCGTTATCGGTAAAGTCCCGGACGATGAAGATGATCCGAGGGGGCAGTCGCGGGAGCCTTCTGAGAAAGGCGTAGTAGCCAGCCGAGGTGCGCGACAGCCAGCCATGAGGCCGCAACAGCCTGTCGAGGCAGGAGCGGCAATGCAAGAGGCATGCACACGGGTGCGGTCTAGATCGTCGATGCCAATGGTCGGAGTAGAGGCGCGACGACGACAACAGCGGTGGGCTACTCAATCCGGTCTATGATCGGTAAAGCAAAAAAGAAGACTGACGAAGTGACTGGTGGAGAGAAAAACTGATCTAGAGATCAGAAAACACTCACCAGGACAGCCGATCACAGATCGGCAGGCGAACCACGTGACGGATCGCGATCGATCCCCCCGTGGGCAGCGTGGCGGAAGCGTGTTGCTATGGTTTGGACCGGTTAGGCTAATACTATAAAAGATTAGGAGTTTTGCGGAATATGATGGATGTATTATTGAGTCTGATGGGCGAGTATATATAGGTGTACAGGGAATCATCCTGGAGTAAGTAGAGTTAGGACGGTATGGAAACAGATCGTAACTCTATCTAAACTACCATAACAACTGTATGTGCCTAATACTCTAATAGTTTAGAGTCGATTTTTATTACATTGAGAATTAGCTATTGCAAAGAAAAAGAGTTGGTATAAAACTAGACTACACTAAGTCATTATTTTACTTTGAAATCAGTTTTGCGCAGTATTAACTAAAACAAGCATAACTTAATCATCTGAAGTCCATTTTCAGTGTATGACCACTCCACTTGTTTAGAAAAAACAAGCGCATCTAAGACTTTTTGCTAAAAATAAAGGTAGGATGGATGTCCTACTTTTCCTTCTGGGAGCTCCGCCCTTGGATATGGTCTTGGTGTTCTTTAATGACCTAATTTTTGTAAGTACATCATATTTGTTTGTCTATCGACATCATCATAAAAAGTATGTAGGTTACTGACCTTTTTTGTACTCAATTTGTTTCCGTGGTACATGGATTGATCATCTATCGCCGGTAGGAAACAACTCGTGCATATCGTGCTAGCTAGGTAGGTCGACGATGTGTAACTTTCGTTGCATTATTCATTAATGTGAACAGAGATGTAAACAGAGTATAGTTTTTGCCAGAAAATTAACAAGCAACCTCAAAATTCTCAATCCATATTTCTTTTTCAAACGTAGTATCCTACTATTATTTGCAGCAGTATATATTCGTACATGTATCGATGGTCAGACTATTATCTTAGGATGTGCATGTTAACATCTAAATCGCCCTGTACATTGTAACTCAGAGAGGGTATATTCTAGCATAGTTCTGTCGAACTGAACGAAGATGATTGTACTCTTGTGCGATCTATGCCCGCTCTTCCTGGCAACGCGCCTCCTAAGACGTAGACAAAGCTCCACAGCCACGGCCACGGCCGCGAAGCGACACGGACAAATCCCCAACATACTCAACGGGGTGGTTGTCGTTTTTGTCACTGAACACGGTGTGTTTGGCGGTGAGGGAAGAAGAGCGAGGCTGACGAAAGTGTGGGGCACAACATTAGGGCTGGTGTGACACATGGACAAAGTCAAAACACATTCTAAAAGGTCAACAAATTGTCAATGGCATGCGGGACACGAGCATAAACCGCTTGGAAACTAAGACAGGAATTATCCACTTGTGGAAACGGAGCATTTTGTCCTGGTTTATAATGGACTTTAGTTCCGATTGCCCAACCAGGACGAAGAAATCGGGACTAATGCCCCAACCCTTTAGTCCCGGTTGGGCTGCGAACTGGGACGAAAGGGCGGTCCACGTGGCCGCTGGCTGTCTCAGTAGGGGAAGTGCATTCGTCTCGGTTCGTATTACGAACCGGGATATATGGGTCTCTGCCGCGGCAGGATTTTGGACACCTTTTGTGCCGCGACAGAGAGTTCATTTTGTATATTTTTATTTATTTTATTTTCCCTTTATCTATTTCCTTTTTATTTTGTGTTTTTCACTGAGCAATGAAGGAACCATTATATTACAAAACATATCCCAATTATATTACACAGCAAGTATCAAATATATTATATTCATGCATATATATATACAATATAAAGGTTTTTACGGTCCCTATTACATTATCATCATCTTCCGATGGTATTCTCCTTTTGGATTCAGGACCTCTGTATCTAAGAATCTCATAATTTCCTCTTGGATTGCTTGTACGCGATCCTTTGGTAGAAGATTATCCTGCAACCGTTCGATCTAATTTAAAAAATGAAGTCAACTATATGAATGAAACTAAATACAATTGATGGTAATAAAACAAAATTCTGAATATTGTTTACGTACTTGAAGTTGTTCTAAATTTCTGCACTGCTCACAGGTCGTCTGACGAATGAACTCGCAAACATAGTATTCACATAAATTATTTCTGTCTGCCTGCCTCAGACACTTTACGAGAACAAAGTTCAATCAAAATAATAATAATTAAGCATGGTAATGGTATCAAAAATAGAATCAAAGAGATGCACAGATCTAGCTAGTAGTACTTATATTTAGTGGTTTAAATGTAATCTTCTCTTTCCAGGCATCCTTAGCCTTGTTGGTGAACCGTTTCCAAGCGCTGCTAGGCAAAGAAAATGAATAAAATGAGTTATTCATTACTTGATATTAGTAAATGAACGAAAGTTGTCGATATAGTGTCATAATGAATGAAATTACCGCTGAAGCATATCCTACATGTTTGCCCACTTCTCAAGGGGTTTACGTTTAGAGTCCATGACTTGTACTACTCCATTGTCAGGTTGAATGATTAGTAGAATCAAATGAAAGCTGCGCATGAATAACTCATCAATTATACACTTAACGTCGAGTCAGCGAAATAGAATGTGTACAAGACAATAACACTCACTCAAAGTTTTAAGGTAATAATATTTGCCTTTTGGTTTCTTGAAACATTAACGTCATTACAGTTTTATCCTTTGTTTCCTTGGGATTTAGTTTCATAGTAACTTCATGAACCCAATATGGGTAAATGAACCCAATGTCATAGATTTGTCCTCTTCTGCATTCGATAATCTTCAGTCTGCATAATATAGTGAGTATGATTATACATGCGATAAACAAGGTGAGCTAACTAGAGACTTAATTACAGAACTAATACTTACAGATAATAGGCAGTAACGATCAATTTATTGAGCGCGTCTTGATTATAAAAATGATGTAGTTCGGAAAATTCAATCAGTATCTGAGCATCTCCATACTCGTAATACTCGTTTTGAACTCCCATCACTATCCAGTTTTCCCCTTCCTTTGTGGCTTTCATGGACCAATTATGCAATCTTCCCTTTTGTTGGTAGACAGTTGACATTCTCAGGTTTGACGTGAGGTTTCCCGTACAGGTATTTGTATGCTTCCTCAGCAACATGGCACTCTAACTAGGCTACGTGTAGCAATAGTCAAACCATGAGCAGCGGCCTCATCTTCGTACAGTGCAACAATTTATGTATCATACTACTCATCCACACATTTGCTCGACTCCACCCTGGTATCAGGAATCACTTTGAGCGGGGGGCACGATTGGTTTTTCTGTAAACCAAGCTGGGGAACTGAATTCTCGCTTGCACTACTGCTCCTCGACCGCACCATTGACTGATGTGATTTGACAATAGAGCGGGCATAGTCTGATGACAGCCTTGGCTCAGGTTGATGAAGGGTCTTCAACATTTTTTTCACTTTGGATTTTTCTTCTTTAGTGCTGGGGAACTCTGGCTCATTCGTCCGCTTGGGGCTATCAAACCACTGTTGCTTATGGGCATTTGCAATCACCATATTCTCCTCTTCAGTATAGTCGTAAGGTATCATGGGAGGAACCTTTGATACTTCGTTTACTCTTTTTCTTTTGACCCCGAGCCTTTCATATTTTTGGAGGGGCTGATACGGCCGACGCAGTGGCGAAGACGGCTACACTGGAGAAAGGGCATGTTGAGGCGGAGACGGCTGTGCTGGAGAAAGGGCCAGTTGTGGCGAAGACGGGTGAGGCTGCGACGAAGATGGAGTGCTCTGAGGAGTGGATGGCCTTAGCGTCCGATTTGGAAGCACGATGTGTTCCTTTCGCCGTCATGTTTTTTGCTTTTCCTAGTTCAGTCACATCCCCTTCACCTGCATGGTAGTCATGCTTGAGATGCGCGACTGCCACCTTCAAGGTTGTGTTGACAACTTTCACATTTAGCTCACAATGTGTCATCCACTAGGTAGCGAAGAGGATCCATCACTGGTGCATCATCAGCATCATCACCGGGGAGCTCCGTCGAAGCCACACTACTTTTTCGATTAGTGGATGGGATGGTATCATCGAAGGCAGCTTCGTCTACCATGTGCTGTTTAGATGAGTCGGTAGCTTGCTAGCTAAGTGTGTCAAGTTGATGCTGCTGCCGCTTTAATTGTTTTTCTATGTTGCATGCTGACTCGTGTACTAACGAGCTCGTTTGGGAACCCTAAGAGGAAGGTATGATGAGCACAACAGTAAGTTTCCCTCAGTTATGAAACCAAGGTTATCAATCCAGTAGGAGCAAGGAAACACCCCAAAGGTTTAGCTAGCTAAACTTTGGCAGGGCGCACTACCGGTGCCAGTAGCAACGTGGAGACCTGCACAACAGAACCACAAAACTCTGTCCCAACTTGCGATAAGGTTGTCAATCTCACCCGTTTTGCTAAAAACAAAGGATTAAACGTATCGAGTGGAAGAAAGTAATAGTTTGCAGAAAGTAAACACAAAACAGTAAACAGTTGTAGATCAATAGTAAAAGAAAGGACCGGGGTCCATAGTTCACTAGAGGTGGCTCTCCTTCAGATAGATAACATGTTGGGTGAACAAATTACAGCGGGGCAATTGACAAACATCGAGAAAGCATACAAGCATATACTAATCATATTGACTCCTTTGAGATTCGATTGGGCATTACAACATTATACATAGACCGCCATCCAACTGCATCTATGACTAATAATACACCTTCAGGTTATCATCCGAACCCCCTCCAGTATTAAGTTGCAAGCAACGGATAATTGCATTACGAATTGCGTGTAAAGTAAACAATACGATTGTTCTATGAACAAAGGATTGTTGTTTTCTCCCTAGTAGCAACAACACATCTAGTACCTTAGAGATTTTTGTCACTTCCCCAGATTACCAGAGGCATGAACCCACTATCGATCATAAATACTAACTCTTGGAGTTGCTAGCATCTACTTGGACAAGAAAGCTACTAACAACGGAAAGCATGCAAGATCAAGAATAACAAAGACATGATAGAATCAATAATCAATCTGAAATAGCATCTTAATATCTATTGGATCCCTGCAAACACAACATACAGAATTACAAATAGATGATCTTGATCATGAACGAAGCTCACAAGATCTAAACATGATAGCACAAAGGAGGAGAACCAGCCATCTAGCTACTACATGGACCCGTAGTCCAAAGATGAACTACTCACGCATCACACCGGAGGCTTGCATGATGATGAAGAAGGCCTCCAGGGTGAATTCCCCTCTCCGGCAGGGTGATGGGAAGAGCTTCAGATCCCTCCCAATCTAGGGATAGAGATGAGGACGGCTACAAACTCTTTCGTGGATTTTTGATCGGGTACCTTGGGTTTCCGTATCAGAGACAACTTATAAGCGGAAGGAGAGGCCGAGGGGGTGCCTAGGGCAGCCAGACCACCCCCTGGCGCGGGCCAGGTGGTGTGGCCGGGCCCCAACCCCTCTTCGTCTCGTATTCTGGCTCCAGGTGTCCCTCGGTGAAAAACTGACTTTGGCTTTTTTCCCGTCCAATTCCGAGAATATTCATTTTCTGACTTTCCTGGAACCGAAAACAGCAGAAAACAGGCACCTGACACTGTGGCTCTTGTTAATAGGTTAGTCCAAGAAATCATATGAAAAGCACTCCAAAGTGTGGACAAAACATAAGAAAGTAGATAAAACCAAGCATGGAACATCAAAAATAATGGATACGTTGAAATGGATCGTATGGGCACCTAGAGGGGGGGGGGGAATAGGTGCTACACCAATTTTTTAATTCTTTTTCAATTTTAGGCTTAGCACAAAGGTAAATTCTCTAGATAAACTAATGTGTGGAATTTTGCTATATGCAAACCTAACTACTAGCGAGTAAGGAGCGAGTGGAAGAGGAACGAGTGAACCGAAGTGAAGCACGCGGAGACACAGGATTTGTTTGACCGCAGTTCCTTCCTTGTTAAGGGAAGTACGTCTGTGTTGGAGGGGTGAGCGGTACTAAGACACCATGCCACAAAAGGCCTCACCCTGTTCGCTGATGGATCTCGCCACAACAGGCCTGATCCACCTTCCACTATAGGTACCCTTCAAGGCGGGCACCGGCGCCTTTACACAACTAGCGGGGAAACAACTCCACAACAACTTGGAGGCTCCCGAAATGACAACAAGCTGCCACAAGAACAAAGTTGTCAAATACAATAACACAATCTAGGTATTAACGAGAATACTAGATCAGGGATTTCTCCAAGTGAATGGAGAGGAGTTGAAGCGCTTGATTCTTGATGTTGATGATGAACTTCTCCTTCAATTCCACCAAAGATCAAGACCTTAGGGTGGATGAAGTGGGAGATCGAGATTTAGAGCTCTTGCACAGGGTCTGATCAAGACCTTAGAGTTCTGGACGTTGGGGAAGAAGGGGTACTTATACCCCCTTCCAAGAACCAGCCGTTGCACACTTTGGGGGCCGGATTATCCGGCCCAAGTGAGGGCCGGATTATCCGGTCTAGGGAAACTCCACCCCAGACTCGGAATATCCGGCAGAAAATCTGGCCCCTCTCTGAGCGTCGCGCCGAGCTTGCCCTTGATCAACTTCTGGGGGCCGGATTATCCGGCCCTATGCGAAGGCCGGATTATCCGGCCTGGGGAAGAAAAACCGCCCCAGTTCGGATTTTCCGGTAGAAAATCCAACCGGAT
This sequence comes from Avena sativa, assembly GCA_916181665.1. NCBI lineage: Eukaryota > Viridiplantae > Streptophyta > Magnoliopsida > Poales > Poaceae > Avena > Avena sativa. Next base: position 582,024,557 of record OV702287.1, read on the forward strand.
ACCGAGCGACGCACCTTGGCTCCTTTTGCTCGAAAACTGGGGGCCAGATTATCCGGCCCTTGCGAAACCCAGATTATCCGGCCTGGGGAGGAATAAGCGCCCTAGTTCGGATTTTTCGGGAGAAAATCCGACTGGACACAGAGCGACGCGCCATGGCTTCCTTGAGAGGTAGGCCGGATTATCCGGCCCTCCTCAAACTTCCTGCACACATAGCACACATGAAAAGTCTCCATAGTATTGTTATCTAACACGGAAAACATAGGAAAACATGAAACATTCTTTCAATCTCCCCCTTTTTGGTGTTAGATGACAATACCAGGATTTGCAGGAGAAAGACACAAGACAAACAGAGATAACTATGGAAGGGACTCCCCCTCAATGTGTGCATAATAGAGTTTTGCATTGGAATACAAATGCACACAAATAGGTGAATCTATTCCATAGACAAAAGGGCAAAAATAGATACCACCGAAGTAGAGAATAGGCATCCCTGACATAAATCACAATTATTATTGGATAACCATTATGAGCGCGTGCCCTCCGTGATAAACCACCAGCAATAGGATATGAATAGATATAACCATGAGCATAATCCATGATATGAAGTCCATAGGTATCATCCAGACAACCACATAAAGTCTCAACCACAAATCACAAACCACAAATATAAAAGTTCAACGCTAAATGGGCATAAGCAAGAAATAACGAATAAAAAGTGCAAGTGCTTATGCCCGACCCATGCAAATAGACGGACAACCTAATAGAACTACTTCTCCCCCTTTGGCATCCAGACACCAGAAAGAGAGAAGAGCGATGCTAGCGCCCCATGGGATCACTCATCATAGTCCTCGTCCTCGTCCGCGTCCTCGTGCTCTTCCTCATCCTCATCTTCAAGCTCCTCAGTGTCACCTTCCTCATCATCAGGATCAGCAGCAGGCGCAGAGGGGAACAAGTGACGCTCCAGCTGACCATAGTTTAGCCCGGAGGAAGAGTTCCACCGAGCATATGGAGTGGGAGGTGTAGGAGCCGGAGGAGCACCCAAAGCGCCAGACACATGGTGGAGAATGAGCTGCTGGGAGTGAGCTAACTCATGGCGCTGCCTGTAGGCCTCGTACTGACCCTTGCGTGTGTCCACGCCCATGCAGAGGATGTGACGCTGGAACCAGTTCAGCTGCTTGATCTCGCGGGCCACAGGAGGCACTAGGGGCCGACGAGCATCCCTCATGAGGCCCTCAGGAGCAGAGGAGGGGTGAGCAGTCTTCTGAACCTTGTTGTAAATCTTCTTGGCCTTGTGCACCGAGTCAATGTGGAACTCCTCGGTAGGAAGCAGGTGGCGGATGAGCAACATAATGTAGGGCGCATAGGGAATGGACAGACGGTTGAACATAGCATCACACAGCTCATTGTAAATGACATCCAGCCTGTACTGCACTGACTCGTCCTGGCAGGAGACAACCTCATGAGAAAATTGAAGTAGCTGAACAAGGTGACCACGGATGCTGTCATTGTTGCCCCCACTCGGTGTAATAGAGTCACGGAAGAGACCCACCAATGCAGCATAGATGGGAGCATGACCAGCCACAGTACCGACAATTCCATTGTCCACAGTGCACGGAGAGAGAGCAGCATCCTTGTTGGGCTTCAACTGAGTGATGATGCGGTGGCCACTGGCTCTATCCCTGCTGCGGAAGGAGTACCCCAAAACCTCAGCAAACACGTGAAAATCAGCAGTCATGGGCCTGTCATGAGTCATCCACTTCATAGTGCGACGCTCATCACCACAAATCACCAGAGTGGAGAAGAATTGCTTCACCATCTCAGAGTCAAAAGAGCACTGGAGGGACATGAGATGGTGCAGCCCCATCCTCTCAGCCACATACATCGCATCCACAAGATGCGCCTTCTCCAAAGCATCAGCAAGTACCAGAGGGTGCATAGGCCTAATGTTCAGCCTGGCATATATGTATTCATAAATCCCTTTTTGTTCTGCACACCAAAACCGGGTATCCCCCAGCTCATCATCACGAGGCAGCTCAGCAAACAAGTCACAGTGACGAATGGCAGAGAAGGAGACCGCATCCAGAGCCCTGTAGTTGATCTTGGGCTCCATGCCCTTCCTCTTGGACACACCCTTCCTAGTCCTCTTGGATTGTTCAGCCATGCGCCTATCTTCGTTCTTCCTTCTCCGCAATTCAACTTCGTCGACTAGGTTACCTTGCCCGTCGTCTCGAAAGTACTTGGCTCGAGGATGGCACTTGTAGGTCTTGGGAACATCGGAACCACCTGTGAGGAAAATAAGGCCGATAGCAAGTGGATAAGCATACACACAGGTCTAGGAGAGAGCATGGAACAAGTAGGCAAAAAGTTCATAGGTCAAAACTACTCAATACATACACCATAGTGAAACTGAAACAGACTTGAATCTGTCAGGCCGGATTATCCGTCCTGGCCAGGGGCGGATAATCCGGCCCTGGCAGAAATTTTCGATTTCACCAAGAATGCATCCAAAAAAGTAGATCGGGCCTAGAAACTGTAAGACTACGATTTCTATGCGAAAACACATCCTTCTAGACAACGTTCCATCCAACAAGATACACATCTATCCAAAGATGGGGAGAGAGGGAGTTACCCTCACTCATTGGAGGAAGAACGCGAAGGAGAAGGTCCCCGAAGGCGCGGAGAAGAAGATCCGGGGAGGCCCGGAAAATCCGGTGGCCGGAGAGGCTCCGGGGAGGGTGAGGGGTGGCAGGCGGCAGCTGGCGAGCAGGAGAGGGCTGGGGGAGAAGTGCTGCTCGTTATGAGCCCTTCTCCCCAAGCCCTACCCTTTAAGACCGAATCCGCCAGGGCCGGATTATCCGGCCAATACTTGGGCCAGATTATCCGGCCGAAAATCTGGGATTCTGTTATACACAGAACTAGGCCCGCGCGTCCCCAAACAACACCCCCACAAGGTGTACAAGGGACCTGTGTGCAAGAATAGATGGCTTAGAGGTAGGGAAGGCTTAGGATTAAGAGAGCCAAACTGGGATGGTACTATACACTCAAAATTGCAAAAAAAGCAAATCAAATAAAAGCCAAGATTGAGTGTGATTCCCATAAGAACAAGAGAGAGCAAATAACATCCAAAAAGATCCAATTCTCCACAAAGGAGAGGGAGGTGGCCGAAGCCACCTTGTTGGAGTGTATGGTGTGACACCGCGAAGATATATCTTGGGTTCACAACCAATACTCATCAATAAGCTCACATATCACAACATGATATTAAGAGAAATGATATAACTTGCTATTGGCATTATGGGGGGAGGGTTAGCCCAATAAGTTAGGACCACACTCCCCCTATATCCATGCCCACACCTAGACCAAACAAGGATTGAGATGTACGAGTGGGTGCATGGGTAATCAAGACAAGCTCCCGGAATCAATGATATTTAGCTCATTCCTCAAATTGCAGAATCTTGCTTCATCAAGTGGCTTTGTAAAAATATCCGCCAGTTGGTTCTTCGTGCTCACAAAAGATAGATCAATATCACCTCGAGCAACATGGTCATGAATAAAATGATTCCGAATCTCAATATGCTTCGTCCTTGTGTGCTGAACTGGATTGTACGCTATTTTGATAGCACTTTCATTATCACATAAAAGAGGCACTTTGTCACAATTGACACCGTATTCCTTTGAAGTTTGCCTCATCCACAATAATTGAGTACAAGCACTGGCAGTAGCAACATATTCAGCATCAGCGATGGAGAGAGATATACAATTCTGCTTTTTGGAGGACCAACATACAAGAGATCTTCCCAAGAATTGACTAGCTCCAGAAGTTGACTTCCGATCATCCTTATCACCAGCCCAATCTGAGTCAGTATAACCACATAAAGAGAAATTGGAGCCCTTGGGATACTAGAGACCAAAGTTGGGGGAATGAACTAAATATCGAAAGATCCTCTTGACCGCCACTAAGTGGCTTTCTTTAGGAGCTGTTTGATACCTTGCACACACTCCCACACTTAACACAATATTGGGTCTAGATGCGCAGAGGTAAAGAAGAGAGCCGATCATGGACCGGTATACCTTTTGGTCCACATCTTTACCATGAGGGTTGAGTTCGAGATGACACTTTGTTTGCATCGGAGTAGCGACAACATTTAGATCCGTGATCTTGAATATCTTGAGCATGTCTTGGATGTACTTTGCTTGATTAATAAAGGTTCATTCTCTTAGTTGCTTGATCTCGAATCCAAGAAAGAACCGTAATTCCCCCATCATAGACATCTCAAACCTGTCAGTCACGAGCTTTGAAAATTCATCGTTAAAAGCTTTGTTATTAGAACCAAAAATGACATCGTCTACATATAGTTGGCATACGAAGAGATCCCCCTTAACCTTCTTAGTAAAAAGAGTGGGGTCGATTTGCCCAACTTCGAAGCCACGATCTAACAAAAGCTCTTTAAGGTGCTCATACCACGCACGTGGGGCTTGTTTAAGGCCATAGAGTGCCTTATCGAGTTTGTAGACATGGTTCGGGAAGTTAGAATCCTCAAACCCCGGGGGTTGCTTTACGTATACCAACTCATGTAGAGGACCGTTAAGGAAGGCACTCTTGACGTCCATTTGCTGCAACTTAAAATTGTTATGAGCATCATAAGCAAGTAGGATACGTATGGACTCAAGACGAGCCACAGGAGCATAGGTCTCGCCGAAGTCGATGCCCTCAACTTGGGAGAAACCTTGTGCCACAAGTCTTGCCTTGTTCCTCACAACAATGCCATTCTCATCTTGCTTGTTCTTGAAAATCCACTTGGTGCCAATAACATTGTGGCACTCTTTGGGTTTCTACACTAGTTTCTAGACTTTGTTGCGCTCGAAATTGTTCAATTCTTCATGCATAGCAACAACCCAGTCTGGGTCTTCAAGATCTTCAAAGACCTTCTTAGGTTCCACCATGGAGATGTGAGCTTGATGCTCACCAAACCTGGCCAATTCTCTTCTAGTAGACACCCTTCGTTGAAGATCACCAACAACCTTGTCGAGAGTGTGACCCCTCAACTCAAGGTTACGATCAGCCCGAGCCTTGTGACAAAGTTCAATAAGTTTGTTGTCTCTTGGTGGAGGAGATTCATCACTTGAGTCTTCATTGGAGGCATTTTCTCCGCCTTGATTAGTAGCTAGAACATCAGTAGCAGGTGGTGGAGATGCATGCCCTTGAGGTGAGTCCGTAGCCATAACAGGAGGCTGCAGAACCTGAGAGTCAGGGCCGGATAATCCGGCCGATGAAGTGGCCGGATAATCTGGCCTAGGAGGACTTGCAGCAGCATCATCAGGAAGCCTGGGACTCGCTTGAACTGGCGAGGAGCCGGATAATCCGGGGTCAGCCGGAAAATCCGGCCTAGAGCTTGTGTTGATATCTTCACCACCAGGAGCTGCATGGACAGCTGGAGCGGGGTGGCCAGATAATCCGGTATCCACCAGAAAATCCGGCCTGGAGCTTTCTGGAGCAACTTGACCTTCAGCAGTTGATGGAGATGGTGTAGAAGTTTCCCCCGTGGTTGGAGCATGTTGCGTATGTGTAGATGAGGGCTCTATATGAGTAGAGCATTGTCCTTCCCGGTCCGCCACAAGGGGTTCCTCAATGGGGCGGAAGAATCCCACGCCCATTCTTCTTATGGAATCTTGGGGTATTTCAACATCTGCATCACAAACACCAACTTGCTCCGCACGGGAACCGTCATTTTCCTCGAACACCACACTACAAGATTCTACAACAGTTCCGGAGAGCTTATTGTAGACTCTATAAGTCTGGGATTCGGCACCATAACCAACAAAAATACCTTCTAGAGCCTTAGATTCAAACTTAGATAAACGAACTCCTTTAATAAGAAAGAAACACTTACACCCGAATACCCGAAAGTATGAGATGTTTGGCTTGTTACCGGTAAGTATTTCGTATGGAGTCTTGTCCAAAATCTTGCGGAGGTATAAACGATTGGATGAATGACAAGTAGTAGAGATTGCTTCAGCCCAGAAGTTATATGGAGATTTGAATTCGGCCAACATTGATCTTGCCATGTCCATTAGAGTTCGATTCTTCCTCTCTGCTACACCATTTTGTTGAGGGGTGTACGCAGCGGAATATTGATGTCTTATCCCCTCTTCACTTAGGAACTCATTTAAGGTGTAGTTCTTGAACTCCAATCCGTTATCACTCCTTATAGCCAGAATGGGGACGTTGTGTTGACGTTGAACCTCATTGGCGAAGTCGATGACAGTTTGTTGAGTTTCACTCTTCAACTTGAAGAAATAATCCCAAGTGTATCTTGAGTAATCATCAACAATCACTAGACAATACTTCTTCCCACCGAGGCTTGCATGAGATGGAGGTCTGAAAAGATCCACATGAAGAAGCTCCAAGATCCTTTTTGAAGAGATAATAGTTTTCCTTCGATGAGGAGAATCATGCATTTTCCCTTCAACACACGCCCTGCAGACACGATCTTTGGCAAAAGAGACATTTTCTTTTAGTCCAAGAATGTGGCCACCCTTGTGGAGACTTTGCAAAGTTCTCATATTGACGTGGGCTAGTCGGCGATGCCATAGCCAAGCAGCGTCAGCCTTTCCGAAAATACACATCGGACCTGTAGTGGTTTTCCCTGAAAATTCTACCACGTACAGGTCGTTTTCGACATATCCCACGAAAGCGACTTTTAGAGACTTGTTCCACAAGAGTACCACCAAATCAGCATCAATGTAAACTGCAAAGCCCATCTTACCAAGGGCACGAACTGAAAGTAAGTTATACCCGAGGGTCTCAACAAGCATGACGTCCACGAGGGAGATATCGTGAGCCACCACAACTTTGCCGAGACCCAATACCTCAGATTTTGACTTGTCACCATAGGAGACGGTAATGTGTTCAAGGTTTGGCCGCATCTTCGTGATGATGTCCTTGCTTCCGGTCATATGACTCGTACAACCGCTATCGAGTACCCATTTAGAACCACCGAAAGCATAGCCCTGCAAGAAAATTACTTCTTGGTTTTAGGTACCCATTTTTCAATGGGTCCTCTCATGTTAGTAACAAGGGTCTTGGGAACCCAAATAGACCAAGGAATATAACAATCATAAGGCCCTACATAACTAGCATAAACATCACCATAAGCATTACAATATATTTCGAAGTTAGGATTGTTGATCCCTGCAAAGCCATCATAATTAGTCTTGTCATTGGTAATGTTGCTAGTCTTCGATTGAGCAGTCTTGTTCTTCTTCTTCTTCTTCTTCTTCTTCTTGTTTTTCTTGCTCTTTATCTTGGGTATGTAACCAAGACCTTCTTTACTGTTGTTTGTCCTTTGCCTGCTCAGTATGTCATCAATAACCCCTTCACCTTTGTGTTGAGAACTCCTTGCAAGATCTTCTTTTCCCAAGGATGGAGATGAGGTACTTGGTACATTATACCGTTTCAATTGAGTTTGGAGCTGGTCATGAGACTCATTTAGAGTAGAATGATCACTCTTCAATGCCTTGTGAGCACTTTCAAGATCATCAAACTTCTCCAAAAGTCTAGCATGAACAGCCCCAAAATCAATCTTCTTTCTTTAGTTTCTTTACCTTGGCAAGGGCATGGTCACGTTCTTTAATGAGCTGAGCTACAGCTTCTTCTTGTGACTCCTCTAGGGATTCGAGTCTTTCTTCCAAAGTAACTCGAGTTTCCTCTTCCTCTTCCAGGGCATTCTTCAAAGAGGCTATCTCCAAGGCATCTTCTCTTTCAATTCTGCCCTTTTCTTCAAGGAGATCTTCGGCTCGAGAAAGTTGACTCATAAGAGTATCAAAATGGAGTTTGTGCTCACCTTGTAGGTTAGTGAAAAAAGTATCCAAGGCAATAACTTCTTCTTTCATTTCAAGACTTTCATGATCATCCATATCCAAAATTATGTTAGTCTTAGAAAATGAGGAGTTAGAAGTCGATACCTCAGATCCTCTTGCCATTAGGCAAGTGGCATTGTTGTTGATGGCGTTCTCGTTCGGCGAGTCGAAAAGAGAGGAGGGAGTCGATGTGGTGGCTATAGCAGCCACTTCATGGGAACTATCATCATCCTCTTCATCTTCACTTGCGGAGGAGTATTCCTCTTGAGCTACAAGGACCATCTTGGGTTGCTTCTTGAAAGGGCCATTCTTCTTAGCAAATGGATTCTTCTTAGGAACTTTGGATTTCTCTTTGAGAATGAGCCTGCCACCATTGTTTTCTCTATTTTCATAAGGACACTCGGCTACAAAGTGCAGTCTATCTCCAAAGCTGAAGCAAGTTCTCAATCTTGGGCCACTTTCTCTTCTTCCATTTGACCCGTTCTTGCGCTCAAGTTTAGAGTTGGCTTTGGCAGGGTCCTTCCAAAAGTTCCTTGCATAGAATGCCATGTACTCACTGTGAGCATGTTTGACCTCATCGGGGCAGTCCATGGATCCCCTCTCAAATGCTCCTTCATCATCCTCTTGCTCAACAACATTGGCTTTGAGAGCCAGATTGACACCCTTTTGCATTCCAATGGCCCGATCACGGGCATCTTCAGAATTCTTTGCCGCCACTTTGAATGACGCCATTTCTTGCATGACTTCATTGGATGTCATTTGATGATAGTTGTGTCTACCTTGCAAGCTCTTCAAATCCGTCGGTTCGAAAGGCATTAAGGCACTCACATACTTTGTTTTTATCCATGCATCATCAATGTGAGTGGCCCCATGCTTCCAAAATGTTGTTGCGATGCCCTTGAGTCTTCTATACATGTCCTCATGGTTTTCAGCATCAAACATGTAGAATCCCTTAGCTTCGTTACTAAGGGCATCATACCGGTTTCTTCTCATGGTTTCATTTCCAACAAAAAGGTCCGTAAGAGCATCCCACGCCTCTTTAGCCGTGTTGAGATGTTCAATGTGTGGCATGTCCTTGGGACCCACACCCAGCTGTATCATGTGGAGAGCAGTGGCATTCAACTGGCTATCCACAACTCCCCTTCTTGTTAGATTGGTTTGATCTCCAACATGAAGACCTTTTTCAATGATCCTCGACAATTCAATAGAGGAGCTGGAAACATGAGATTTCATTAGAAATTGCCATTGGTTAAAAGAAGATGCAGTGAGCTTGGGTGGATCACCCCTATTATTTATATGAGGATGAGGGATAGGTGGGTCGGGGGAATATACGTGGTGAACCTCACTATATTCCTCCTTACCACTTCCCTTTTTGGAGGTGGAACCATTTAGTTTTTCACCTTCCACATCATCATCCTTAGATCCGGTGTTACCCTTTTCCTTAGATGATGGTGAGGGAGCCTCAGAGGAGGATGGAGATGGGGCTATGGATGATGTAAGGCGAGCAATCATTTGATTCATCTCCTCCATCTTGGCCTCAAAGGATTTCAACAAGGTTGTTTCCAATGACTTGAGATCATCCATTGTGACCTTATCCACAGCCTCATTTCCATCATCCCTGGTATCCATACTACTCTTAGGCGGTTAAGCCTGAATTAAGAGCCGGGGCTCTGATACCAATTGAAATGGATCGTATGGGCACCTAGAGGGGGGGTGAATAGGTGCTACACCAATTTTTTAATTCTTTTTCAATTTTAGGCTTAGCACAAAGGTAAATTCTCTAGATAAACTAATGTGTGGAATTTCCCTATATGCAAACCTAACTACTAGCGAGTAAGGAGCGAGTGGAAGAGGAATGAGTGAACCGAAGTGAAGCACACGGAGACACAGGATTTGATTGACCGCAGTTCCTTCCTTGTTAAGGGAAGTACGTCTGCGTTGGAGGGGTGGGCGGTACTAAGACCACCACGCCACAAAAGGCCTCACCCTGTTCTCCGATGGATCTCGCCACAACAGGCCTGATCCACCTTCCACTGAAGGTACCCTTCGAGGCGGGCACCGTCGCCTTTACACAACTAGTGGGGCAACAACTCCACAACAACTTGGAGGCTCCCGAAATGACAACAAGCTGCCACAAGAACAAATTTGTCAAATAGAATAACACGATCTAGGTATTAACGAGAATACTAGATCAGGGATTTCTCCAAGTGAATGGAGAGGAGTTGAAGCGCTTGATTCTTGATGTTGATGATGAACTTCTCCTCCTTCAATTCCACCAAAGATCAAGACCTTAGGGTGGTTGAAGTGGGAGATCGAGATTTAGAGCTCTTGCACAGGGTCTGGTCGAATTCAAATAAATCAAGAGTTCTGGATGTTGGGAAAGAAGGGATACTTATACCCCCTTCCAAGAACCAGCCGTTGCACATTTTGGGGGCCGGATTATCCGGCCCAAGTGAGGGCCGGATTATCCGGTCTAGGGAAACTCCGCCCCAGGCTCAGAATATCCGGCAGAAAATCCGCCCCCTCTCTGAGCGTCGCGCCGAGCTTGCCCTTGATCAACTTCTGGGGGCGGATTATCCGGCCATATGCGAAGGCCGGATTATCCGGCCTGGGGAAGAAAAACCGCCCCAGTCGGATTTTCCGGTAGAAAATCCGACCGGATACCAAGCGACGTGCCTTGGCTCCTTTTGCTCGAAAACTGGGGGCCGGAGTATCCGGCCCTTGCGAAACCTGGATTATCCGGCCTGGGGAGGAAAAACCGCCCCAGTTCGGATTTTCCGGGAGAAAATCCGACTGGACACAGAGCGACGCGCCTTGGCTTCCTTGAGAGATGAGGTAGGACGGATTATCCGGCCCTTGGAGGGGCGGATTATCCGGCCCCCCACAAAACTTCCTGCACACTTAGCACACATGAAAAGTCTCCATAGTATTGTTATCTAACACGCAAAACATAGGGGAACATGAAATATTCTTTCATACGTTAGCAACGTATCATTGTGCATCCGGTCTGCCTGCTTCATTAGTTCAATTTCCTCCTTTTCCTTTCTCCTCTGACGGCTTCTATCGGGATATTTCTTCTTGTGATCGGGAAACCCAAGTTTCCATTGTTTGGAGCCTTCTTTGCCTCGTGTTCGTCCCTCGTTTTCAGGGTTCCCAAGGGCTAGTGCGATCTCGTCATTCTCTCTATCGGGAATGAACGCCCCATCTATCAACAACCTTTAGTGCATTTCTAATATCTTCGATGGGTATGGGAGTTTCTTTATGTCTTATGTTATATATGCACTTCCCTTCTGAGTCTAACATTCCCCCATGCCCGTAAAACCAATTCCTTACCCGTTCGATCCAATTGTATGGCTCTGGAGTGATCCCTTTAGCAAGCAGGTCGGACTCGAGTTTGTCCCACTTAGGCTTGCTAGCCTTGTAGCCACCTTGCCCCATAGTATGGTGATACTTCTTTTTAGCAGCATTTTTCTTATTCATTTCAGACCTTTTCGATGTCTTGCACGCCACAAAATCAGCCCAGTAGTCTTTTAGCTTCCCAAACGCTCCAGTGAATTCCGGAGTCTTCTTTTTCACAACATAGTCAAGGTGCAATCTTTTCTTCCATTTGTTGAATTGTTGGGCCATCTTCTTAAGATCCCACTCCTTGACTTTTTCCTCCATGTGTTTCTTTAGTTCCTCCTAAGTTGGAATCTCCTCATCTGGATCGACCTTATATGGATCCACCTCTAGCGTCGGTAGGGTGAAGTTAACCATGAGATTTTTCCAAAGCATATCTTTGGCTAAGTCACTGACATGCATAATTTCTAGATCCTTTGTCCTATTCCATTCTCTGATGGTGTTCGGGATGTAGTCCCTAACAATAACTCTGCATTGCCTTACAAATTTATTTGCAGCATCAATGGGAGCCTTCGGTTCGCCGTCTAAAGCGACTTCTTCGATCCTGTACCTTTCATGGTCTCCAAACTTTCTGGCTCAGCCTCGTTTCTTCTTTGTAGAAGATTTGCTCGATCCAGAGGGCTAAAACAAGAAGAGCATTAATATATGTATATAGACAAAAGAGGCTTAATTAATAAATATATATATGCACCTCGCCGGAGTTTTTATTATTTAATGTTCCATCATCGGCTTCTCCCTCAACGGAGCCGTCTGTTCCGTCGAAACCCGGATCTCCCTCACCGGAGTTGTTCAGATATAGCTAGGTGACATCATTATCGATATGTCCTCCCTCGTTGATCATATCCTCAAGTGCAATCTCCTTTTCTTCATCTCTTGGTTCCGTAGTTTCTGCAAAAGGGGAACAACAAATGAGTCGAAGCGGCCAAGCGAGGAGGTTAGGTAGGTGAGATTTGACAGGATAGGGTGTCGTGGTTTGACGACGAGATAACCTTAAATGTAACCCTAATACATGCTTGACAATTTAAAACAGGGTCCGAGGGATATAAACCGTAATTCCAAGAAACCCTAATATATGGCGTGTGTTGCCGCACCCGTCGGTCATCCCTATATGGCCAGCGTTGTTGCACCCATCCATCGTCCCTATATGGAGCGTGTTGCCGCATCCGTCCATCGTCCCTATTGGACGCGCGTTGCCGCAACTGTCCATCGTCCCTATATGGCGTGCGTTACCACACCCGTCCATTGTCCCTATATGGCGCCTGTTGCCGTGCCTAACATTACTCCCCCGAACAAATGTGAAGCACCTGACTGTTTCTACTTGCACCTGGCAACACTTGCACTTACCTAGTGACATGGGTATGCCCAATAGGCACTCGACTACAGCCTACCTAGTGCGGCTCGACGGAAGGTCCACTCGACGAATTGCCAAGGTTCATGACGCCTATTACGGTTCGAGTGATATGAAGCCCATATGGACACGGACTCCCAACATACAAGACAAGGAAAGCTCAAGACTAGAGTTCTAATCTAACTTGTAACCAACTCGTATTGGTACCTGAGACCTAGCCTCCTCATATATAAAGGCTAGGAGGGTCCAACGAGAGGGCATCCTCTCCCCCAATAGATAGATCTAAGATCTCCCACTCTACGGCAAACCTCTCAATCGCCACGCTACGCCACAATAGATCTACGATCTCCCGCCATCGACGACCTTGTAATCCTTCGGATCATCATCAATCAAGAGCAGACAAGCAGGAGTAGGGTCCTCTACGAGGCCTGAACCTGGGTAAATCCTTTGTCCCCTGTGTGCTTGTTTGCTAGCCGATAGATGTCTCTAGCGCTCCCTCCTTCTCCAAAACCCAAGTCCATAACGATGGGCATTGATGAGTTAAACCCTCGTCAATTGGCGCCGTCTGTGGGAACTAGGAGCGCTGATGTTGCGATCTCGATGGCTTCATCAACCCGGCAATCTTCGATTCGCCAATCTTAGGAGATCAATGTCTACTTCAAATCTCGCTCAAGATGCGAAGAAACCTATGCTGTGCAATCACGAGCTCAACATCACCGTCTCCCTGTGTGCAGATGCGTTCTTGAGTCTAGATCGGATTACGCAAAAGGTCCATCACGGTCAGGCCAGAGGTTTCACGTTTAACACGCCACGACCGGCGACGTACACTACACGTGCGCAGTTTGCGACTGACGAAGCAACAAAGACTGTCGACTGTCCAAATCAGATCAAGAGAGCAGGAGTAGATCGAAACAATTTTTATTCAGCTCAATTCGGCACAACCACAGAAGAAGCCGCACGCAGCTAAAAAAAAGGAATTGCATCACGCGGTCATGGAAGATCAAGCCTCGTGGAGCGTGCTACCATGGCCTTTACGTAAGGCTAAAAGAATTAGATGCAAAGTGCAATACGGACGAGAGAAAAAAAAAGTCCATCAGCCAGATTGATTCACAAGGAGCAGCTTGGAAATTACTCCAATCTTCACGTAAGGATTATCGTAGCAGTGGCCAGATCAAGACAATTTCGGCGGAAGCACATTTACGACAGGCTGACTCCCAAACGGTCTACATGTGCTTTGCCTTGAAAAACAAGTATGCGACCAAAGAAACAATGGAAGACACGACGTGCTTCAGATTAGTAAAAAAGTTTTGTACGGCGTACGTGCTTCGGCGGTCCCGGCAAACATCAACCACAAGTTGACTCTAGGTACACGGTTGTTAGCAAGGCGATCAAGAAATTTGACGATTTCGTCAAATCCACCATGTCAACTCCGGATGGCTAAAAATCCGACAACTCTGCCGCATCGACTTCGTCTGCCGCGTCAAGTTTGTTCGATGAAAAATCCTGCGACTCCGTTGCATCAACTTTGTATCCCATGAAAGTTTCGACGACTCATATACGGCACCACTCACCGCCGCGTCGAAATTCAACGACATCGCTGCATCGGCTCTCGAACGTCGCCTCGACTACATCGACAATATCGAATCTATACTCGGGGGCTCCGTCGACTCCGCCGCGAGGCCCGTTACCGCCTTTGGCTACGGTGACTCACTACGGTCTCCGACTCCGCCCATCTACTGAGTCTTTGACTCCATCACGCGACTCGCTACGGTCTTCAGCTGCGGTCTTCGGGTGAGGTGACCCGATACGGTCTTCGACTGTTGTGGCCCGTTACAGTCTTCATATATGGCAATTCGTCATCACCACGTGACTCCGATCCGCCGCGTGACTCGCTGCCACGTCAACTCTAGTCTTCGACTCTAGTGATTCGCTACGGTATTCGACTCGGAGGCTCGGGGGCTCCCTCCGCTCGGCGACCTGCCGCGGTCCCCAGCTTCAACGACCCGCTGCGGTATTCATATCGGGTCACTCGGGGGCTCCCTCGACTCCCGCGACCATGAGCTGCTACAATCTTCGACTCCCACGACCCGTTGATCGCATCGGATCTTGCGACTCGTTCATCACGGAAACTATCAATAAAGCTAAGTTTCTCTCTACTTAGAGCTGATTTTATTTTAACTCGCACTCGATACACTCGGGGGCTGCACCCTCTTCGAGTAACCTAATGTGTCGTCGACTCCACGCACTCGAGCACCTCATACGCGACAGCCCGAGTAGCTGATTCTGCCTGACCGTCGAATCCTTGAACTCCGAGTGCCTCGACAAGGTACTGAGAGTAAGGGTAATCCGGCTAACGAAAAGGCCTAGCATATAGTGCAAAAGTGTCGACTCGATTGGCACCAGAATCTTACTTTACAATCCAACATGCAACTATTCTTTACAAGATACAAGTACTTTACAATTCCTTAATGTTTTATGCAGCTTGCAAGGATGTCGACTGCGTCGAGCTATTATATCGGGTCCTCCAATAGGAGTCGACAAAACAACTGGCTATGACATACACTCAAGACCCGAGTCGAGTCCATCCTCGAATGGTTGCATCGCTTGATGCTACACACATGCGATGTTGGCCGCGCACCCGATAGAAGCAACTTCGTCCACTCCATCTACATCGTCGACTCACCTGGATAATCGCCGCATAACTCCGCTACGTCGACCTCGACTTCATCGTCAATTCGAGCTCCTTATGCGTGAGACGCTGACCCGATGCACTTCCGGTCTGTGGTTTCTCCTCGCATGATTTTCGACTGCGCCTACAAGATACAAGTCTCGAGTCTCTGCCCGAGTCTACGACTCCGCCATACACTCGGGGGCTACTCCAAACTGGAGCGCTGGACGCGCATATACAATATCCTCGAGTGACATGCTCTGAATCCTCACTCGAATCCACGATTCGACTAAGGACTCGGGGGCTACTCCCATAGAGAGCGCTGGCCGCGCACCCGAAGAAACTTGTAAAGATATCCAAGCATTATGAAAACCCTTCACTCGAATCTACGATTCGATTGTGGACTTCCGGTTACTAACATAGGGAGCGCTGAAAGCAAATTCGACTGAAACCAGCAAAGACGGCAGCAGTCCCAAAAGTTCTTTAGTCCCTGCCTGAGTCTTCGACTCAACCAGGCACTCGGGTGCTACTCCCATAGGGAGCGCTGGTCGCGCACCCTATGATTATTTGTACATCGTACTGTGTGTTGATAACATCCACACTCGAAGGCTATGGATACTCCACCTCATATTTTCCCTACAAAGATATTACGTCTCCTGGGCCACCCGAATCATCTCCGCGATGACAAAAAATTCGGATGCCGCGCTTACAGCGTGAAGATAAGACCTGAATAAGGCCTGGCAACGCATCTGCTGCGCACTACCAGAGATATATCCGTGCCTGCAGGTACGATGAATGTGCCTTGATGGACGCGTCGAGTGCTCACACCCATACACTGGAATTCGACTCATGTAAGACCTCCGCGGCCTGAGTCGAATTACGCCAGCAATTTCCGGATTCGAGTCCGGGGACTCGAGTTTGAGTAGGTAGCATTGTTTTTGCCCTACAGCAATTAACTGGTCCCGATCCATCGAGCGCACCAGGCACGTTTACCATCATCCCTATGAACTACTACAAATTCGACTGACCCGATGAACTTCCGGGAGAAGTGCTACGCACTCGACACAATTGTCGACTCCGACATCCTAATGTGAAGATTAAGACTTCTGAGTCTCCATCCGAATCTACGATTCACATGGACACTCGGGGGCTACTGACATGGGTATGCCCAATAGGCACTCGACTACAACCTACCTGGTGCGGCTCGACGGAAGGTCCACTCGACGAATTGCCAAGGTTCATGACGCCTATGACGGTTCGAGTGATATGAAGCCCATATGGACACGGACTCCCAACGTACAAGACAAGGAAATCTCAAGACTAGAGTTCTAATCTAACTTGTAACCAACTCGTATTGGTACTTGAGACCTAGCCTCCTCATATATAAAGGCTAGGAGGGTCCAACGAGAAGGCATCCTCTCCCCCAATAGATAGATCTACGATCTCCCACACTACGAAAAACCTCTCAATCGCCACGCTACGCCACAATAGATCTAGACATCGCAACTCCCTCAATAGATAGATCTACGATCTCCCATATGCCAGATCCAATCTACGCATCTACCTCCATCGACGACCTTGTAATCCTTCGGATCATCATCAATCAAGAGCAGACAAGAAGGAGTAGGGTCCTCTAGGAGGCCTGAACCTTGGTAAATTCTTTGTCTCCTGTGTGCTTGTTTGCTAGCCAATAGATGTCTCCAGCGCTCCCTCCTTCTCCAAAACCCAAGTCCATAACAATGGGCATTGATGAGTTAAACCCTCGTCACCTAGTGTGCCTCTAATTCAATGGTAACACTAGGACAACCCTAGTGTACCACTAACACAAAATGGCCATACTACTACATCCCTAGTGTGCCTCTAACTCTGTGGTACGACTACTATATTCCTGGTGTACCGCTATCACAAAATGACCACACTAGTACATCCCTAGTCTACCTCTAACTCAATGGTACCACTAGTACATCCCTAGTGTACCCTACACCTGACATGGTCACACTAGTACTTCCTAATCATGACTAGCTAGCTAACTAATAGGAAATAAACTAACTAGCTAACTAACTAATACTTCTAACTAGCTAACTAACTAGCTAATACTTATAACTAAAAAATAACTAATCTAATCAAAATAATTAACCTAATCTAATAACTGAAAAAAATATACAAAAAATGTGGAGCTCACAAAAAAATATACAAAAAATGTGGAGCTCACCTGTGAGCTCCCGTACGGCGAGGAGAGGTGCGGAGGCGGCGGACGGGCCGGCGTGGGCCACGGAGGGACGGACGTGGGCGGCGTGGCTATAACATCCCAGCATTAGAGCTTAGTAATAAGCTGAACACAGGTGTGCGCATTGCATTCATTCATAGAAAATCTGGATAATTTTCGCGCTTTTAAATAAAACTTGTCAAAGTGATTGAAGCTTCTCTTAACTTGGTTGTGATAAGTTTCAATATGACTTGTGCTAAAACCTTATCTTTGGGTAATATAATTTGATCTAAGGGTAGATCAAATGTAATAAAACTAAGTCACAACACAGTACTTAATAAGGAGTACTAGATCTTCTATAGATCATTACATGGTATTCCATACAACAACTCAAGGATGAATACTTAATATTCCAAAGATGATATCAAGGTATTATCTACCACAAACCCTGAATACCAGGTTAAGTATATATCTTAAGTAAAGAAACTCTATAACTAAATCTTGATACACTTGCTTTCCATAGTTATTCCTACCATTAGAATCATGGTAGTTTTTAAACATTAACTCTTACAACAAATAGAGTAGGAAAGGAAGTCAAGCCAAGACCATCCAGCATATACTCTTAATATGATATTAAGAGGTGACATTCCTATTTAACCAAGTCCTAGTGTCAAGTGATCATCAGTGTTGAGTGATCAATTCCTGACCTAGAACTTATTAGACTCTTAGCTTTGACCTATTATCTTGACCTCCCAAATACCTTAAGTAAATTAATAATAAGAAGGAACTACTTATGGTAGAGTGTGCCATAATCAATAGAATGTGGTCCTTGGTGGAGATCAAACCATCTGATGTTCGAGGGGTTAACTCACTCATGAGTTAACTAGGAGAATTATTTAAACACAAGAGTTTAGATAGTAATTATGAAGTTATGAGAAAGTTAGTAGTATTAGTACATCAAATAATAATCTTGTTAAGACAAGTGGATATAAACTAAGAGTAAGCTTGCTTGATAAGATAAGCATTATAGAGAGTCTAGTACAAGTCTACTACCTATTGATGATAGATGTTGATCAGACAATTAGAAGCCTAAGCATAGTATGATCAAAGGATGGTGGTCATTGTTCTGAAGTCAATTGAGGATATGTGACTAGGTGCTGAAGAAAGGTCGTGAGTATACCAAATTAGCCAAAACCTTAGTAAGCTGAATCATCTAGCTTGATCCTGAGAAGTCAAGCTAGAGTATGATGAAGTATGGAGTAGTTGGAGGCAAAGTAGTTTAACCAAGCTAATACAAGAACAAACTTGTATTATGGGAGTAGTACCGTACCTATTCCAGAGGACTGATATCGCATGTGGTATAGAGAAAACTATAATCTTGCAAGCCTTGGAAGTAGTTGCAAGATGGATTTAAGGAAGTTAATAGATGGAGTTAGTAGTAGCTGCATTGATGGATTTATCAAGGGTAGTTTAGAAATGGAAGTCATATGTACTAGGAGAAGAATGAAGGAGTAATGTTGAAGTGGCCTGAACATGTCATCATGGTATGATGGATATGGTGGAGTCAGATCATTGACTTATTCAGGAAGATGTGATCTTTGTGAATAAGATAAGAAAGATATATGGAGTATATTTAGGAAAGTAATTCTTTACCTAAACATAAGTTTAGTAAGGTATTAAGGTAGGAGTGCTTGAGAAACCTTTAACCAAAATCATATCAAGCCATGACAAGAACCATGTCTACTTCGTTATTCAAAACCCTAGAATCAAATGATAGTGGAACTATTTCCTATTCCTAAGTAACCATTAAATATTATCTCTTGGACAAATGAAGCTTCCAAGAGATAATTAGAGAACCAGATGGGTGTTTATGCATTGAAGCCTTGTCCACCTTATTGTCTTAAACCTCAATAGAAACCTAGATTCATGAACCATCAAGGTCATATTAAGAAGTAATATTTGTAGCTCACTCTAAGTGGAGATGTCATTCAGGATTTAAAGTTAGGAGCATTCCCTAAATCTTGATCCGTAGCAACATACATTAATAAACTTGAGGGTAGTGTATCCTCTAGGATCCATAGTGAGTGTGGTATTAGAAACCCTAAGTAGATGTTGCTGGGCATTGAGATCCCTTATGACACATGAATGATAATGGTTATTCACCATTATATAATAAACTCTATAAACCCATCAGCCACACTTAAGAAAGAAATGAACAACTAGTTCAAGAAGTGATCCATGCTTACTTTTAAAATAAATAGAATGGTTATGAAGAAATTGTAATGGAATCTGAATATAGGAAATTCTAAACTTTAAGAACCCTAGGATTTAAACTAAGATCTAATATATTTATTAAAAGAGGTTAAGTATGCATATATTCCATGCCTATCACTCACCATCTTAAATAATTACCATTACAAATTATATGGTGAAAATCAGAACATTACCATATGATTTGCTTTAGAAGAAGCAAATTCCTAAAAAACCCTAATTTATATTTACTTTTCTAAATAAATGAACCTTCATATAATTATGAATATTTTTATACACAATAAATAAATTAAGGAGAAGGGGTCATACTTGCTTTATACAATAATATAAATGATCTGCAAATTCTCTGGATATTTAAATCATTGAAAAATATTCATATTTAAAATGAATTTGTAAATAGAAAGAAAGATTGAAAATACAAACTGAAATTGAAAAAGGAAAAGGAGAGAAGCAGTCAACAGACGCGGCCCACGTCCCAGTTGTTTTCTCGCTTAACTGTCGCTGCAAGCACACCCAGCAATATTTCGCTCGCTTCGCCATAGCCCAGTACCGGCCCAAGCCCAAATACTCCTTTGCAGTTTCTTTTCCTTTCTTCCTCCTCTCGCTAGAAGGACATCGCAGGGAAGCAGCTCGATGGCGAGTGCTCTGCCGTTCGCCGTTGCTGAGATGACCGCCGCGCTATGATTCATGCTACCGACGCCGCCATCATCTATAAGAACCCCGAACATGTAGAGAGCGGACCCCGTTTTCCCTTCTTCTTCCTCCTGTCTTATCTGCTGAAAACCTAGCTCGTCAGAGCTATGGGGCACCGTCGTCTCCATCAGTATTACGGCTATCAGAGACCGCCATCATGTTCTCCTCATCGTCCTTGTTCACCCCCACTAGACCACGAAAGCTGGAGAGCTTCCAATCAAGCTAGTCGACACCTCCCTTCCGCCACCAGTCACTAGCGTTCACCGTCGATTTCAAGCTCGCCTCTCCTTGTCCTCACCTCTACGAGCTTCCTGGTGAGTCACCGGTTCTCCCAATACCTCCCACGTCATGCCTCTTGCTCCGGTTTTCCCTGCCACCGTGATCTTCTGTAGGCCGCCACAGTTCATCATCGTCGGAGTAGCTCCGTCGACCATTTTCTGGTGGAGCGCCCATATGTCGACTCACCCTTCTCTCCTCTATCCAGCACGCCCGCTCCCGATTGAGAGATCGATCAACGATCTGGAGGATCGGCCTCGGGTGATGTCAGCGTGACATCACGCTGATGTCATCCAGCTGTTTTTATTAATTCATTTATAATTTTTATTAATATTTTCTGTAATAAATAAATCCCTGGATATGACATGGCATAGGTCGCACCAGTCAGTAGCCTGGGTAGAATAGGTTGGGTATAAAAGTCTAATCCGCAGGTGCTATGTCATGCTGATGTCACCTTGACACATTAAATCCTTTAAAATAGTTTACTAATTCCCAAAAAAATGATTAAATCTTGTTAATTCTATATCTTTTGTTTTTTAATTCAGAAAAATATATATTATATATGAAAATGTTCAGAAAAATAAATTCTATAACCTAAAGCTATTATCATGTTTTATTTTACAACTTAAATAAAATAATAATTATTAATTAGTAAAAACCTATTAAGGATAAATCTTAAATAAGTATATTCTATTAATTAAAATTCATAAAAATAAGTACAGTATATCAAAATTCTTAGAAAAAGAAAATACACATTTACAAACTCATTTTGTACATTTTTGTGATACCTAACTAAGTATTTATTATTTATAATGTGATAAAACTATAAAAATCATATCTTATTATTTTAAAGTCACAAAAATATTTATAATAAACCAAAATGATCACAAAAATAATATCTACATGTTAAAAATATAATAATCTACTTTTGAAGTAAATAAATTCTTAGTACTCCAATAAACTTGAATTAAACTTTTTTTCTTAATGCATAATTCATAAAAGGATCTATAACATTGCTAATACTTCTAATATTATCCATTAAAGGTCTAATAATAGTGTTAATCTTAAGTGATGTTACTATAAAGACATAATAGTCTAAAGCATCCTAAATACAGTATTTGTTAAACTATTATTCACAAATAAGTGTGTATTATTTTCCAAAGGGATTTTATGAAATATAAAATCGTCAAGAATGATATTTTTATTTTTACTTATTAAAACCTTTACTATTATTTCACTCACAAGTTAATAAATATATTAAAAATCCAAAAATAATTCATAAGTAGTTAAGTAATGATGTTTCCATATTATGAATTATACCCACTCATTTGTAAGGAAATAAATGATATTCAACTATAGGTTAAGAAAACAAGACTTAAATAGAAATGTTACCACTCTTAATTAACCTTAGAGAAACATTATAAAGTGAACAAATTATAATACCATATAATGACCAAGATAGATAAGTCTCAACTACTAATGTGGTCCTTATTCAAATAAAGTAATTCTTTCTTCTTTGAGAATTATAACTAGAAAGAAAGCCTAAGAGTGTTAACTTATTGTTTAAATGCTTTTGTTTAGTTAAGTATGATTTTCTTTAAAAGTTATTCTTTTAAGAAACATTAAAAGTAACCCTTAAGCATTTCTATAAACACTCTAATTGATTAATAATTTGACTTAAGAAATCTTTTGGATACCATGCCCCATTAGAGTGCTTTAATATTGCATGCTACTTGTTGTATTTACATATTGTTTCACACACTCTCACCAGCGTTAATAAGAAGCACAAGTATGAAGCTGATATAAAAGTGAAACACATTGCAAAGAACTCATCATAAGCTTGAAATCCTAGATCAGATACGATTAGTCCGAGGATTCGTGTTTATCAAATTGCATTACATTACTTATGCATAATTGCATCTTGCTTCTTTAAACATTAGTCCTTACCGGACCAATGCTGCTATTTAAAGAATTTGGATCTTCTAATATCTTGAAGATCGTGAGTGCATAATCTTGCAATCACAAAGGGCAAGTTCACAACTTGCTCATGTCCTTTGATTATTTTCTATCAAATGCTTGTAACTCAAATGTTGTCATCAAGAGGTAATAATCTACTCATACAGTTCTAGTGGTAAAGGAACATAATATCTAGGACTTAACAACAAATGTCACTAATGATTCTAGCATCGTATATTACGCGTTAACCATGAGATCTGGAATGGGATGGAGAAGTCAGTTGGATCTTGTTCCTTTTGCATGGACGGATGACCTTATTATGAGGCTGTGAATTTCTCATGGAGAATCCAGCACATGGGTGGGACCCCTTAGTTCCCCGTGATATTGGTGTCTAGATTATCTGTGCATAGCTGTCTTGGTCAAAGTTCACCATAGCTGATGGTGACTGCCAGACAAAGCTGCTTACAGAGTCTTCGAGAGGCTACCCGAAGAGTAACCTTGGTAGTCCTTCTTGGGGGATCGTGTCTTCATGCAGGTTCACGGAGAAGGGCAACGATTGGCTTGGATTATCTACTAGGCCCCACATCAAGGAATTATGGACGGGAATAAGCTGCCTGGTTGTGCAACAAGGAGTTGGTATCTCATGGGTAAAGCAATGCACCTCTGCAGAGTGTAAGAACGGTGACATGTTACTCCCTGTTTCGGGAAGGAGCTACGAATACGGCAGGAAAGGAACTCCATGAAAGTTCTGGTCAACCTGTGAAGGCTGACGAACATAGTTTTCAGAATAAAAACAACCTTTGAAGAAATGTTTACAAAAACCTGCATTGCCTACGACCTTTGGTCTGTGGCTGTAGAGATAGTGCATCATACCCTCCTTTTTTAGTGAACTTGCATCATACGGCCTTTAGTCTCAACCGTACCTTCTGAACCCTTGCTAGGTTCTAAGACATTGAAGACGACGTCAACACCAACTTATGATCAAGAAACCATCATCGGCAGCTCAAGTTCTTCAATAAAGTCAATAAAGTCAACATATACACCAACCGAAGTGAAGACTAAGTTCTTGATTAGATAGGAGTAGATGCTCTAGCCATAAACCTACTTCTTTAGAGCTTTGCATTAGCAGTAATTGCAAGCCAATTAGTTTAGATGCTAGTCTTATTAGCCAGATAGTTCTGAGTTATTACTTCTGGTTCTTCTTTCTAAGAAGTTCCTTTCACCCTCTTTAACCTAGAGTGTTATCTAGATCTTTTGTAAAGAGTCGACTTGTAATCTATAGTCATGTCTTGGACCTGTCGTGTTTCTGTTGTACCACTCTAAGGGATGTAATACTAGTGAATGGTGTTTATTTGTGTTATGTCAACAACTATAGTGTACTACATCACGCAGTGGTATGCTGGGTCACTACAGCGGCGCGACTCCTCTATCTCCTCCCTGGTGGCGCGGGACTCCACAGGCATGGGCGGCTGCGGTTCGTGGCTTGTCGGAGAAGCGTCAGCGCATGGAGGACGGCGGCGGGGCGGCGATTGGGTAGCCCGACGACACGCGTGGAGGTCCTCTTGGGTGGCGGTGGCTCTGCTGCTCTATTCGCGTGAAAGGAGAAGGATGGGGGAGAAGGGGCGCCGCGCGGTTATAAAGGAAGGGCCTTTAGTCCTGGTTGGAGCCACCAACCGGGATGAAGTCCCGATTGGTGGCTCCAACCGCGACGAATGCTTTGCTCAGACGTCCCGGTTGGAACCACCAACCGGGATGTATGTCCTATTTTAGCTGGCCTAAAAGAGCGGGCCAGAGACCCTTTAGTCCTGTTTGGTAGTTCCAACCGGGACTAAAGGTCATTGTTTCAAATGTTTTTCAAACTTCTCAGTCCAGGTTTCCATCTTATTTCTTATTTAGGTGTTTAAATTTGTAATGGTTTTTAAATGGTAAATAATTTTGAATTAGAAAAAAGTTTTCAACATGAAAAGTGTTTGAATTTGAATAACTAATTCAGAACCATTTTATTTTTTCTAAAATAATTTTCCAAACTATTAAGCATTTTGCCATTTTCAAATAAAAATACATTAACTAATAATTGTTGCATACTTTTGAATTTGAAAAAACTTTCAACATGAAAAGTGTTTGAATTTGAATAACTAATCCAGAACCATTTTCTGTTTACTAAAATAATTGTTCAAACTATTAACCATTTTGCCATTTTCAAATAAAAATGCATTACAGAATGATAAGAGTGGATCTCTCGACAATCTTGGGTACACAGACAAACCATTCGTCCTAGCCAATGGATTAGTCATAATCATTTCTAGTCCTATAGTACACAGTTTCAGGGTCATCTTCCAAATCATCTTCGTCGTCATTGCTATGGCATATTCCGGGGATCCTCAGCCCTTCACCGTCTTGTGTAGGGTGGAACCCACTACAAGAAAAGTTTCCTTCCGCGACGACTTGGCCCGATGGTCGTCGTAGAAGGCGCGTCTTCCGCGACGAAATTCTCGGCTCGGCCGTGGCTGATGTAAAACTTTTTTTTCCGGTTTCGTGGCCCTCTACTGCGACGTATCTGCTAAAAATGTGGAGGAACCTCGGCCAACACGTGGCAGAAGTAAGATTTTCGTTTCCTTGCACAATGTTGACTCGCCAAAGTCTTTTGAGGTGTGTGGGTCCTGGACATTAGTGTCTCTTGCGGACCATATTTTCGGTCACGCCTCCTTGATTTGAAATGGATAACGTTGCTCTAGGCGTCTGCCGTTTAGTCAGGCTGCTAGGTCCCACATGTCAGCCTCTCATTAGAAGGATCATTTGTATGATGGATTTTTTTCCTTTGCTCGCGCTACCCTGCTCCGAAGTTGATAGCGCTGCTCGATGCATATACCGTTTAATCAACCTACTGGGACCCACATATCATCCTATCATTACAAAAAACATGTGTATGATGGAATTTTTTCCCTGGGCTATTGCTTCCCTGATTTGAACTTGATAACGCTGCTCGATGCGTCTGCCGTTTAGTTAGGCTGCTAGGGCCCACATGTCAGCCTCCCATTAGAAGGATCGTGTGTATGATGGAATTTTTTTCCTTTGCTCGCGCTACCCTGTTCCGATGTTGATAGTGCTCCTCGATGCATCTACCGTTTAATCAACGTCATGGGACCCATATGTCATCCTCGCATTAGAACGAACGTGTGTATAATTGAAAATTTTCCTTTGGCTATTGCCTCCCTGATTTCAACACGACAACGTTGCTCGATCTATCTGCCGTCTAGTCAGGCTACTGGGTCCTCCATGTCATCCTCCCATTATAAGAATCATGTGTATGATGGAATTTTTTTCTTCGCTCGCGCTACCCTGTTCCGAACTTGATAGTGCTGCTCCATGCGTCTACCATTTAATCAAACTCCTGGACCCCACATGTCATCCTCTCATTAGAAGAAATGTGTGTACGATATAATTTTTTCCCTTGGCCGTGCCTCCGTGTTCCGAACTTGATAGCATTGCTCATCTACCTTTTAATCATGATACAGGGCCCCACATGTAATCCACTCATTAGAAGAAACGTGTGTATGATGGAAGTTTTGCTCTCGGTCGCGCCTCCGTGTTTCGAACTTGATAGCGTTGCCCATGTGAGCCTCTCATTAGAAGAAATGTGTGCATGCTAGACTTTTTCTCGCTCGCGCCTCCATGTTTTGAACGTAGCAACATCGCTCGAGGAAGAACCTGTATAAGGCCACGCTAGTGGGTCCCACATGTCGGTCTCTCTGTAAATCAAACCTGCGTATGATGGACTTTTTACCGGCCGCGTCCGCTGTTTTGACCTTGGCAACGTTCCTCGATGTGGCAGCCGTTTATGGTCTTGCTGGTGAGGCCCCCATATCAGCCTCTCTAGTATGTTCTGGCTTGTGGGTCCCAGATACAGCCTCCTATGTTCTGGAAGGTGGGTTCCTGATGCCAGCCTCTCTATACAAGTATTTGACTTTTTTTCAAACCCGACCATTAAACTCGAGTGATGCTGTAGGCTGGTGGATCCGTGATGTCAGCCTCTCCATAAAGCAATATTGCTAGAGGTAAAAAATTTAAACCCAAGATAATTTTATGTCAAGCACAGAGAATCGAACTCAAGACTTCAAAACACATATAAACCATGTGCGTTGCCACAACAACAAACAAAATAGATGAACATTCTCATTAAACAGCTTTATATTACCTATAACTTATATATTAGCCTTCTTAAAAAGATATTATGTGTCCATGTTATCTCTCTTATTAAAATAAAAGGGAAGCGATCCTGACATCTCAATTTATTAAATGCCAGATAATGGAGTAGTTTCTTAAAAAACATGGATATGTGGGTTTTTTGTTTTTGTTTTAAAGGGCAATTCCTAAAATTCCGAATTAAACATTTTGGGTTATTCTACATATACTATACTCAATGGGCTATACTCCATGTGTTATTCTCCATGGTCTCCTTGATACATATTTAAATGGGCTGTCGTCAGCAAGTCCTCTGACCCTACAAGGGCAAATTAAATTGTTCTGGGCTAAAGAGGGGCCGTGATTTTACCTCCTCTTTAGTAAAATTTGCATTATGCTATGGCTCGGCCTGATTTGGAACATAGACCGCACTACCGGAGGAAACAAAAGATTCTTTTGACATATATTCGTGTAAAAATATCTAAAGAATAAGGGACACATACCGCGTGCGCCAAAACTAGACTGGTATCCAATGACTTCACTTGGTACCCTCTCATTTCTATCCAAAACACATCCAATGGTTTAGATGACACACATGCAAAAGCTCTAGTGCAAGCAGCCCAGTAACAACGACATAACTTTTTTACAAATTCAGTAGCATTTGAAAGATCCAGTAGTACAGAATAAGACAGAAAAAATATCGATAGATTCCTAGTTCATATTCAGCAACATTTGACCGATTCTGCAGCATTCCAAAGTAACTGTTTCAGCTATACAGACACTGAAACTCAATAGTAGTACAGAGAGAACCTGTTCATGTTTCAGCTCTATAAACCTTGTCGCATGATTAGTTTTCCCTTTTCTCCAAACACACTCGATCATTGGAGCAAGCATAACTGACGATCAAGTATGCTTTTGTGTGCATACCTCCTATTCACATTAATACCAGTGTGTACCATATATATGCATCCCAAAATTCCCAAGCCTCATCTAGATTGTAACAAAGCCAAGTTTAAAAAGGAAAGCAAGACCATCTACTACACTTGATCTAAACAAGTACCAGTACATCAGTATTAGTTCTAGAAAATACCTTAGTAATAGTAACGACATAACACTTGACAGATTTGAAGGAAATATGCCCTGAGAGGCAATAATAAAGTTGTTATTATGTATTCCTTGTATATGATAGATGTTTATTTTGCATGCTATAATTGTATTGATAGGAAACATCAATACATGTGTGTTTAATAAACAAAAATGGTTCCTAGTTATGCCTCTCTTATAGACTAGCTTGTTGATTAACAAGATGATCAAGATTTCCTGATCATGGACATTGGATGTTGTTAATAACAAGGTCACACCATTGGTGGAATGATGTGATGAACATTCATCCGAAGTATAGCATTACGATCAAGTCATTATGTTTATATTGCTATAACATCATACGAAGTAATCTTTATCCTTAGACCATGAGATCATGTTAATTGCTAACACCGGAAGAGTATCTTGATAACATCAAACGTCACACCGTAACAGGGTGACTATAAAGATGGGTTCAGTACTACGAAGGTGTTATGTTGAGGCTCATGGATCAAGAGTGGAATTTGTCAATCCAGATGACGGATAGATATACTCTGGGCCCTCTCGGTGATATCACATTAGGATAGCTT
This sequence comes from Avena sativa, assembly GCA_916181665.1. NCBI lineage: Eukaryota > Viridiplantae > Streptophyta > Magnoliopsida > Poales > Poaceae > Avena > Avena sativa. The sequence goes on from OV702287.1 coordinate 582,053,086, forward strand.
ACAAGCAAGTGATGTGATCACTAGAATGTTATATCACGGGAACGAGAAAAGAGTGCATGTCAGTAACAAGATCAAACTAGGTATGGAGATACCAACGATCGAATCTCGGACATGTAATATATCGAGAGACAAAGGGTTTTAGTTACAAGCGTTAAAAGGTTCTCACGATCACAGGAGTCATCGTTGAATGTGTAGGAGTCAGTACGGATCTCCAGGTCCCACTGCTGATTATTGATCGGAGAAGGGTCTCGATCATGTCTGCATTATTCGCGAACCGTAGGGTGGCACGCTTAAGAGTTACCGGACACCATTTTGGAGCACATAAGTTTCAGACGAAAGAATTGCAAAGCGCAGGAATTGTTTCAATAGAAACCGGAAATTGTTTCGGGTGAAATTGCAGAAGGTGGTTTTGCATGTGATATTGAAATATTGCAAGGGGCTATATATGAATGTTTGTTAATTAAAGTAATTAACAAAATTCTTAATAAATTTAATAAAAAGAGTTTTACTAAATGAGAGAGCATTAAATTTGGAGAAATTTAAAGTATTTAAGGTGGAGACTTTAAAAGGGAATGTGAAGAGCCATTTTAATGTGGAGGGGTTACCACCACATGAATGGGGGAGGTGAGGGGTCACCCCCCCATGCGCCAGCCATGGAGAGAGGGGGCACCCCCCCTCCTCCTATAAAATGTCACCCATTCCCTCCTTCATCCACACACCTCCTTGTGAAGGATCTCTCTCCCCCTCTAGAATTATTCCCCCATGGTCTCGGATTAGCGAGATACATGTTCCCCGTGGAATTTCGTCTGGAAGGAGTTGCTGCTTCCGCTGGATCGCTGGAGCGAGGAGGTGGAGGTTGTCTGGTGGCTTGAACGTACGACTACATCAACCACGAGTTCCTACTCGTTAACAAAACTCGTTGTCTTCGAGGGTAAGTTCTCCGTGGATGTATGTCCACCCGTTGCTCTATATCTAGTAGATAGATCTTGGCGTATAGTTCTCATCGTAGGAAATTTTTTGTTTTCTATGCTGCGGACCCAACAGTGGTATCAGAACCTGATTTATGCGTAGGTGCTTTGCACGGGTAGTACACATATGTTTATATGTGGGCGATGATGATCATGTTATTGCATCTTCTATGTACTTTGGATATTGGTGGCATAGTGGGATGAAGCGGCCCGGACCAACCTTACATGTCATCGTACATGAGACCTGTTCCACGACTGACATGCAACTAGTTTTGCATAAGTGGCTAGCAGGTGTCTGTCTCTCCTACTATGGTCAATATCTGATTTACAACGAGTTGCTAATAACTTGGTTATCCTCGTTGTGGTTCATGTTCGTAGGTAAGACCGGTTCTATCTCCGAAAGCCCTAAGCCACGTAAAACTTGCAATTGATAAATTAGAGGCGTCTAGTTTAGATCGTTGCTGGGCTAGTGTATTGATATGGTATTGTTGTAAGTAGATGTATGATAGATACTATTACAACTCACTTAACGTGTAAGTTCCATAGACCTTGGCCTTACACACAAAGGAATGATAGAGATCATACCACGATGCATATGATAGAGATCAAATGCATGGACTATATCACCTCACTTCACACATTAGCATCTTATATTGCTAGTTTGGTGCTTTTGGTAGCATTATAAGATGATCCCTCATTTAGATATCAGGATAAAATGTGTTCTTCCTTAAGTATGCACCATTTTGTGGATCGTGTTTTGAGGCATCATGTGATGATCGGGTGTTCTCGACTCTATGCTTTCATACAACGGGTGTAAGACAGTTTTACACACGCAAATACTAAGGTTCTTACTTGACGAGCCTAGCATGTACAGACATGGCCTCGGAACACGGACCGAAAAGTTAAGCATGAGTCATATAGTTGATATGATGCCCATATAGATGCTCGCCTTTGAAGCTACACCGACTCATGTGATGATCGGACTTGGTGTAGTGGATTTGGTTCATGTAATCACCAAAAGGACACGAGGGATGTCGTTTTTGAGTGGGAGTTCATTAGTAATTTGGATTAGTTGAACTCAATCTATCATAAACTTAGTCTAAATATATTTTACAAATTCTGTTGTAGATGGCACCACCTGCTTTTAATTTCAATGTGTTCATGGAGAAAGAGAAGCTTGCTGCGAATGGTAGCAACTTCACCAACTGGGCTATGAATTTGAGGATTCTCCTCACTGCTGCACAAAAGCAATATCTGCTAGAGGCGCCGCTAGGCCCCCCACCAGCTCCTGATGCCCTTGACGAGGAAAAGAACATCTATATAACTCGTCAGGAGGACCACAACTTAGTTCATTGCGGCATACTATATGGGCTAGAGCCAGGACTTCGAAAACGTTTCGAAAATGGCAATGCCTTTGATACCATGGGAGAATTGAAAATGATTTTCGATACCCATGCTGCCATAGAGAGTTATAATGCTTCTGAAAAGTTCTTTAGCTGCATGATGGAAGAGAACAACTCCGTTAGTGAGCACGTACTCAAAATGTCTGGGTACGCCGATAAGCTTGTGTCCTTGGGAATAACGATTCCCATTGACTTAGGCATACATCGTGTTCTCCAATCTCTGCCACCTAGCTACAAGAGCTTCGTGATGAACTATAATATGCAGGGCATGAAGAAGTCTCTTCCCGAGCTTCTGTCAATGCTTAAGACTGCAGAAGTGGAGATTAGGAAAGAACATCAAGTGTTTATGATCAATAAGACCACCGGTTTCAAGAAAGACAAGAAAGGCAAGCAGAAGGGAAAGAAGGGCGGCAAATCTGTTGCCATGCCTGAAAAGAAACCCCGAGCTGGCCCTAAGTCTGACACTGAGTGCTACTATTGCAAGGGGACTGGCCATTGGAAGCGCAACTGCCCCAAGAATTTGGCGGACAAGAAGGCCGGCAAGGCAAACAAAGGTATATGTGATATACATGTTATTGATGTGTACTTGACTAGTACTCGCAGTAGCACCTGGGTATTTGATACGGGATCGGTTGCTAATATATGTAACTCGGTTCAGGGGCTATGGAACAAGCGACAACTAGCAAGGCATGAGGTCACGATGCGGGTCGGCAATGGATCAAGAGTTGATGTGATCACCGTCGGAACACTGCCTCTCGATATGCCATCGGGATTAGTTATAAACCTGAATAATTGTTATTTGGTGCCTGCACTGAGCATGAACATTTTATCCGGATCGTGTTTGATGCAAAGTGGTTATTCGTTTAAGTCTGAAAGCAATGGTTGTTTGATTTATATGAATAATATCTTTTATGGTCATGCACCTGTGTTGAATGGTTTATTTCTGTTGGATCTCGATAGTAGTATTACGCATATTCATAATGTTGATGCTAAAAGGATTAAACTTGATAATGATATATCTACATATATGTGGCACTGCCGTCTAGGTCATATTGGCGTTAAACGCATAAAGAAACTCCATTCTGATGGACTTTTGGAATCACTTGATTTTGAATCATTTGATACATGTGAGCCAGGCCTTATGGGCAAGATGACTAGAACACCGTTTTCCAGTTCAATGGAACGGGCGACAGATCTATTGGAAATCATGCATACTGATGTGTGTGGACCAATGAGTGTGTCGGCGCGAGGTGGATATCGTTATTTTGTTACTTTCACGGATGATTTGAGTAGATATGGGTATATCTATTTGATGAAACATAAGTCTGAAACCTTTGAAAGGATCAAAGAATTTCAGAATGAAGTGGAAAATCATCGTAACAGAAAGGTCAAATTTCTGCGGTCCGACTGTGGAGGAGAGTATCTTAGTTACGAGTTTAGCACACATATGAAAGACTGTGGAATAGTTTCACAACTCACGCCTGCCGGAACACCACAATGTAATGGTGTGTCAGAACGTCGTAATCATACTTTAATGGATATGGTTCGATCTATGATGTCTCTGACTAACTTGCCACTGTCATTTTGGGGTTATGCACTGGAAACCGCTGCATTCACTTTAAATAGGGCACCATCTAAATCCGTTGAAAATACACCGTATGATTTATGGTTTGGAAACAAACCTAAGCTGTCATTTCTTAAAGTTTGGGGATGCGATGTTTATGTGAAGAAACTTCAACCGGATAAACTCGAACCTAAAGCAGAGAAATGCGTCTTCATAGGATACCATAAGGAAACGATTGGGTATACCTTCTATCACGGATCCGAGGGCGAGGTCTTTGTTGCCAAGAATGGATCCTTTCTTGAGAAGGAGTTTCTCGCAAAAGGTGTGAGTAGTCGGAAGGTAGAACTCAAAGAGGTTATTGAACCTTCTCTTCGTGAAATGGCGAGTAGCGCAGCTCCAGAAGTTGTTTCGGAGTTGACTTCACCTAATGAAGAGAGAGCTAATGATACTGATCATGAAACTCCAAAAGAGGACACTACCGAATCTCGCAGGTCAAGCAGGACACGTGCAGCTCCTGAACTGTATGGCAATCCTGTTATGAATTTCATGATTGATGAAATAGATGACCCTGCGACGTATGAAGAAGCGATGATGAGCCCTGATTCCAACAAATGGCTAGAAGCCATGAAATCCGAGATGGAATCCATGTACGAAAACCAGGTTTGGACCTTGGTGGACTTACCTCACGATCTAAAGGTCGTTGAGAATAAATGGATTTTCAAAAGAAAAACTGATGCTGATGGTAATGTAACCATCTATAAGGCTGGACTTGTCGCAAAGGGGTTTTGACAAATTCAAGGAGTTAACTACAATGAGACATTCTCTCCCGTAGCGATGCTTAAGTCGGTTAGGATTTTGTTAGCAATTGCTGCATATTTCGATTATGAAATATGGCAGATGGATGTCAAAACTGCGTTCCTCAATGGTAATGTTGAAGAAGAGTTGTATATGATACAACCTAAGGGTTTTGTCGATCCTAAGGATGCTGATAAGGTGTGCAAACTTCAGCGATCCATCTATGGACTGAAGCAAGCATCCCGGAGTTGGAATCTCTGCTTTGATGAGGTGATCAAAGAGTTTGGATTTGTCCAAACTTATGGAGAGGCTTGTATTTACAAGAAAGTGAGTGGGAGCAATGTGGCATTTCTGATATTATATGTGGATGACATATTATTGATTGGAAATGATACAGATCTTTTAAATAGTGTTAAAAGTTACCTAAATAGCAAATTTTCGATGAAGGACCTTGGTGAAGCTTCATATATATTAGGCATTAAAATCTATAGAGATAGATCAAGATGCCTAATTGGGCTATCGCAGAGTACATACCTTGATAATATATTAAAGAAGTTTAATATGGACGAAAGTAAGAAGGGGTACTTACCTATGTTGCAAGGCAAGACATTGAGTAAGACTCAAAGTCCGGCTACGGCGGAAGAAAGAGAGATAATGGATAAGATCCCCTATGCCTCAGCCATAGGCTCTATAATGTATGCCATGCTATGTACAAGACCGGATGTGGCACATGCTATTAGTTTGACTAGTAGGTACCAATCTGATCCAGGTTCGGAACACTGGATAGCAGTCAAGAATATCCTTAAGTACTTGAGAAGAACTAAGGATATGTTTCTTGTACAAGGAGGTGAAGAAGAGCTAGTCACTAAGTGTTATGTCGATGCTAGCTTTGACACTGATCCGGATGACTCTAAGTCTCAATCCGGATACGTATTTCTCTTGAACGGAGCAGCAGTTAGTTGGAGGATCTCCAAACAACCTGTGGTGGCTGGATCAATGACGGAGGCGGAATATGTTGCTGCTTCTGAAGCAGCGCAGGAAACGGTTTGGATGAAGGAGTTCATAACGGAACTAGGTGTGGTTCCTAGTGCGTTGGACCCAATGGTGATCTATTGTGACAATAATGGAGCCATAGCCAACGCCAAGGAACCAAGGTCTCACAAGAATTCCATGCATTTTAAGCGCCGGTTTCACTCCATCCGTGAGCATGTCAAGGATGGAGATATAAAGATTTGTAAAGTGCACATGGACCTGAATGTAGCAGATCCGTTGACTAAAGTACTCCCTAGGGCAAAACATGATCAACACCAGAACTCCATGGGTGTTAGATTTATCACTATATAAAATAGATTATTGTCTCTAGTGCAAGTGGGAGACTGAAGGAAATATGCCCTGAGAGGCAATAATAAAGTTGTTATTATGTATTCCTTGTATATGATAGATGTTTATTTTGCATGATATAATTGTATTCATATGAAACATCAATACATATGTGTTTAATAAACAAAAAGGGTTCCTAGTTATGCCTCTCTTATAGACTAGCTTGTTGATTAACAAGATGATCAAGGTTTCCTGATCATGGACATTGGATGTCATTAATAACAAGATCATATCATTAGGAGAATGATGTGATGGACACACCCATAGTAAGCATAGCATAAGATCAAGTCATTAAGTTCATTTTGCTACAAGCTTTTCAAATGCATAGTAACCTAATACTTCGACCATGAGGTTATGTTAATCACCATCACCAGATGGGTACTTCGATGACATCAAACGCCGCTTCGTAACTGGGTGGTTATAAAGGTGACATTGGGTATTCTGAAAGTATGAGTTGAAGCGCATGGACCAAGATTGGGATTTGTCCATCCATATGACGGATATATATGCTCTGGGCGCTCTCGGTGGAATGTCATCTAGTTAGCTTGTAAGCATGTGACTAGGTCACAAGGGATGACATAACACAGAACGAGTAAAGAGTACTTATCAGTAACGAGGTAGAACTAGGTATGGAGATACTGATGATCAAACCTCGGATAAGTATAGTATCGCGTGACAAAGGGAATTGGTTTTCGTATGTTAATGGTTCTATCGATCACAAAGTCATCGCTGAGTATGTGGGAGCCGTTATGGATCTCCAGATCCCGCTGATGGTTATTGATCGGAGAGGTGTCTCCATCATGTCTGCATATTCACGAACCGTAGAGTGACACACTTAAGGTTCGAAGTTTTAAGTAGATATGGAATGTGCGTTGGAAACCGAATGTTGTTCGGAGTCTCGGATTGGATCCGGGACATCACGAGGAGATCCGAAATTGTCCGGAGAATAAGATTCATATATTGGGGATCATTTTCTAAGTTAGGAAATGTTCCGGGGTATTTGTATGGGGATTCTAGAAGGTTTCGGAATGTTCCGGAAGGTTCTAGAAGATTTCTTGGAGTTTGCTTGAAAACCAAGAAAGGATCAAGGAATCCTTGTAGGGCAAGACAAGGAGTAGTGGGGGAGGAGGAGTCCTTCCCCCCCCCCAATCCGCCGGCCAAGGAAGGGAGGGGAGTCCTACTAGGACTCCCCCTCCCATGGCGCCTCCCTCCTTTAAATAGAGGGGTGGAGGCGCCACCCCTTGCCCCTTCTATTCTCTAGATCTCAAGTCGCCTCTCTCCTCCTCCTTCCCTCTGCTCTGGCTTAGGCGAAGCCCTGCAGAATTCTCTACTCCACCACCACCACCATGCCGTCGTGCTGCTGGGATTTCGTGGAGAGATCTACTACCTCCGCTGCTCGCTGGAACGGGGAGAGGAAGGTCTGCTTCGACTCCGCACGTGTGACCGACTGCGGAAGCGCTGCCGGAACGCGGCGCCGGAAGGATCATCTACTCGATCTTGAGATCGGCAAGTGATCGTCTACATCAACCACGAGATCCGTTCTCGCACAAGGCTTTCGGATCTACAAGGGTTAGTACAGATCTATCTCGTTGCACATGTCTAATAGATTAGATCTTGGCTTTTATCTAGATTAGATCTGGGTTTTGTTCGTCCTTGCGATAGAAAATATTTGTTTTCCATGCTACGAACACATCAGTGGTATCAGAGCCGTGTCTATGCGTAGATCTGTTGCACGAGTAGAACACAATGGTTTTGTGGGCGTTGATGCTCGTGCCGTCTTTTGCTTTGTGTACTTTGCATCTTGCGGTATGGTGGGATGAAGAGGCTCGGGCTAACCTTACATGTCATCGCAGATGAGACTTGCTCCACGCTTGACGTGTAACTTGCTTTGCACAAGTGGCTTTGCGGGTGTCTATCTCTCTCACCATAGTATAGATCCAATCGACACTTTGCACTTGATAGCACTTGTATCAACGTTGTGGTTCAGTTTCGTAGGTAAGATCCGTTCTTATTCGAAAGCCCCAAACCACGTATGTATGCAGGTAAGATCCGTTAGGTCACACCATTGGTGGAATGATGTGATGAACATTCATCCGAAGTATAGCATTACGATCAAGTCATTATGTTTATATTTCTATAACATCATACGAAGTAATCTTTATCCTTAGACCATGAGATCATGTTAATTTCTAACACCGGAAGAGTATCTTGATAACATCAAACGTCACACCGTAACAGGGTGACTATAAAGATGGGTTCAGTACCACGAAGGTGTTATGTTGAGGCTCATGGATCAAGAGTGGAATTTGTCAATCCAGATGATGGATAGATATACTCTGGGCCCTCTCGGTGATATCACATTAGGATAGCTTGCAAGCAAGTGATGTGATCACTAGAATGTTATATCACGGGAACGAGAAAAGAGTGCATGTCAGTAACGAGATCAAACTAGGTATGGAGATACCAATGATCGAATCTCGGACATGTAATATATCGAGAGACAAAGGGTTTTAGTTACAAGCGTTAAAAGGTTCTCACGATCACAGGAGTCATCGTTGAATGTGTAGGAGTCAGTACGGATCTCCAGGTCCCGCTGCTGATTATTGATCGGTGAAGGGTCTCGATCATGCCTACATTATTCGCGAACCGTAGGGTGGCACACTTAAGAGTTACCAGACACCATTTTGGAGCACATATGTTTCAGACGAAAGAATTGCAAAGCGCAGGAATTGTTTCAATAGAAACTGGAAATTGTTTCTGGTGAAATTGCATAAGGTGGTTCTGCATGTGATATTGAAATATTGCAAGGGGCTATATATGAATGTTTGTTAATTAAAGTAATTAACAAAATTCTGAATAAATTTAATAAAAAGAGTTTTATTAAATGAGAGAGCATTAAATTTGGAGAAATTTAATGCATTTAAAGTGGAGACTTTAAAAGGGAATGTGAAGAGGCATTTTAATGTGGAGGGGTTACCACCACATGAACGGGGGAGGTGAGGGGTCACCCCCCCATGCGCCGGCCATGGAGAGAGGGGGCACCCCCTCCTCCTATAAAAGGCCACCCATTCCCTCCTTCATCCACACACCTCATTGTGAAGGATCTCTCTCCCCCTCTAGAATTATTCCCCCATGGTCTGGGATTAGCGAGATACATGTTCCCGGTGGCATTTCGTCTAGAAGGAGTTGCTGCTTTTGCTGGATCGCTGGATCGAGGAGGTGGAGGTTGTCCGGTGGCTTGAACGTGTGTGCGAGGACGGATGCGCTGCTGATTTGCAGCGCTCGGACTTCCACACGATCTTGAGATCGGCAAGCGTACGACTACATCAACCACGAGTTCCTACTCGTTAACAAAACTCGTTGTCTTCGAGGGTAAGTTCTCCATGGATGTATGTCCACCCGTTGCTCTGTATCTAGTAGATAGATCTTGGCGTATAGTTCTCATCGTAGGAAATTTTTTGTTTTCTATGCTGCGGACCCAACAAGATTGAGTAGCATTTGAAGCTTGAGGAGTACAGAATAAGACAGAAAAAATATCTATATATTCCCAGTTCATATTCAGCACCACTTGACAGATTTAGCAGCATTTCAAAGTGACCGATTCAGCAGTACAGACAATGGCCAAAAGAAATGACAGATTCAGCAATGTAGACATTGAAATTCAATAGTTGTAGCAAGGCCATGACTCAAAAGGAAAGATAGTCCATATTCAGCACTCGATCGGTCGATCTGAACAAGTACCAGTACATATCTATTACTACAAAATAGATTAGGAGTATCTACATTATTATGTTTTGTCTATGCTTTGAAGCATTTTTATACATTTTCTGGAACTAACCTATTGACAAGATGCCACAGTGCCAGTTGCCTATTTTCTGTTGGTTTTGGTCTCAGAAAAGCCATAAAAGAAATATTCTCGGAATTGGACAAAACAAAAGCTGAAGTTCTTATTATTCCCGACACGACACGGAGTCCAAAGGGGAGACGGAGGGGAGCCAGGGGGTAGGCACACCCTAGGGTGGCGCGGGTCACCCCTAGCCGTTACACCAGGGGGTGTGACCACCCTGTCCCACCTCTGGCATCGCCTCTCCACCTGTATCTTCCCCTCGGGATGAAAACCCTATATACCATATCAGAATTCCATGAAAAGTTCCACTGCGCCGCCTCCACTCAAGAGGAGATTCGGGGGACAGAAATCTCTGTTCTAGCACCCATCCAGGATGGGGAAGTGCCCTCGGAGCCATCTCCATCGACTCGACCGCCAGCTCCATCACCGTTGCTGATTCCCATGATGAGGAGGGAGTAGTTCTCTCTCGAGGCTAAGGGCTCTACAAGTAGCTATGTGTTCATCTATCTCTCTATGCGTGATCTTATTGATATCATGAGCTTTGTAATCTATAGATCTATTCTACTCAAGTGCTTTAAGTAATCTCTGCTTATCCCCAGGTGTGTTAAGTTGACAGTGTGCACACCATGAGCCACTTTGGCTAAGGTTACATAAATACTTATCATGAGCATATTTTGAGTTGGATGTCTCTATGAGATTGTGGTGTTTGTTGGAACCATCTAGAGCTCAAGGTGATAGTGAGGGGTTATCTAGATGGGGAATGCGAACTTTAACGTGTGTTGTTATAGCCCTACATCATCCAACCGGAGAATAGTTTAGGGTAGCATCATAAATAGAATATATTTCTATGAGTGTGTCCAGTAGTGAAAGTATGATCCCTAGGCCTTGTTTATAAGCATTGAAACACCATTTACAATCAGTTCTGTTACATGTTTGCTTGCTGCCACTCTTATTTCAGATTGCAATTACCACATATAATCATCCATATTACTTGCATTTCACTATCTCTTAGCCAAACTAGTGCACCTATACACCTGACAAGTGTATTGGGTTTGTTGGGGACACAAGAGACTTCTTGTATCTTGATTGCAGGGTTGCTTGAGAGGGATACCTTTGACCACTACCTCACTGAGTTCGATAAACCTTGGGTGATCCACTTAAGGGAAACTTGTTGCTGTTCTACAAACCTCTACACTCGGAGGCCCAACACTGTCTACAAGAATAGAAGTGTGCATAGACATCAAGCTATTTTCTGGTACCGTTGACGGGGAGGTAAGGTAAAAGGTACTCACATCCTCTGGGTACTAAGCTATCTTCTAGTATTGTTGCTGGTGTGTGAGTGCTCGAATTTATTTCCTTTATATTCTGCAATTATATCTTTTTGTTTCTTGTTTTTATTTTCACTAGTTAGGCTTAATGGAAAACAACAAAAAAATTAGAGAGATTTTTAGTATTTTTCCTAAGGTAGAACATGAATGGTCTGAAAAGAAAATTAAAAAACCCATGGAACTTTCTTTGCATGCTAATAGCAATGTTATTAGTATGAATTTTTTGATCACCTTTGCTACTAATGCTATGGAAACGTCTAATCTTTGGGAAGTTAGTTTTTATGAAAATGATCTTTTTAGTTCCCCAGTTTTAAAGAAGAAAGTTTGCTCTGATGATACTTTATCTCCCATATGTGGTAATTCTAATGATACTTGTCATATTTTAAATCCACATACTGAAAGGATCCCTTTTAAATTACCTATGGAAATTGTTGAACGTGTTATGAATAACTGTTATTTAGGAGATGGGACTGTCCATCCTAGTGATCATTTACTCTTTATACACGAATTATGCGAGTTGTTCAAGTGTGTAGGTATTTCAATGAACCAAGTTAAGAGGAAGTTATTCCCTTTATCACTTAAGGGCAAAGCAAGGGAGTGGTATCAGCTACTAGACGATCCTCACCATTTGGAGTGGAAGGAACTTGAATCTCTCTTTTACTCTAAATTTTATCCTCCTCATGAAATTTCATCCTCATGATGGAGAGAGTATTGCCCAAGCATGGGGGAGACTGAAGTCACTAATGCTCAAATGTCCCATTCATGAGCTCCCTAGTAATATTATTATTAATAATTTTTATACAAGGCTTTCAGGACATTACAAGGACTACTTAGATACTTGTTTAGAGGGATCCTTCAGAAGTAAGGAGGTCAAAGCTAAGTGGGATCTTCTTAAAACAATTCAAAGCAATACCGAAGATTGGGATAACGACAAAGGTAAAGAACCAGGTATAAACTATGAGTGTGATTGCATTAAGTCTTTCGTTGAAACTGCTGATTTTCAAGAGCTTAGTGCTAAATATGGTCTTGATCCTCAAATTCTTGTTGATTGTTGTAGAGCCTTTGCTTCTCATATTAATGATCCTAAATAAAAATGGGACATGTATTGATGTCTCGTGTATTAACAAGCTCGTCGGGGAACCCCAAGAGGAAGGTATGATGAGCACATCAGCAAGTTTCCCTCAGATATGAAACCAAGGTTTAATCGAACCAGTAGGAGCAAGGAAACACCCCAAAGGTGTTGCTAGCTGAGCCTTGGCAGGGCGCACTACCGGTGCTAGTAGCAACGTGGAGACCTGCACAATACAACCATAGAACTTTGTCCGCAACTTGCGATGAGGTTGTCAATCTCACCGGTTTTCCTGAAAACAAAGGATTAAACGTATCGAATGGAAGGAAGTAATAGTTTGTAGAAAGTAAACACAAAGCAGTAAATAGTTTGTAGATTGTATGTAAAATAAAGGACCGGGATCCATAGTTCACTAGAGGTGGCTCTCCTTAAGATAGATAACATGCTGGGTGAACAAATTACAGCGGGGCAATTGACAAACATTGAGAAAACATACAAGAATATACTAATCATCTTGACTCCTTTGAGACTTGATTGGGCATTACAACATTATACATAGACCTCCATCCAACTGCATCTATGACTAATAATAAACCTTCAGGTTATCATCCGAACCCCCTCTAGTATTAAGTTGCAAGCAACAGATTATTGCTTTACGAATTGCGTGTAATGTAAACAATAGGATTGTTCTATGAACAAAGGATTGTTGTTTTCTCCCTAGTAGCAAAAACACATCTAGTACCTTAGAGATTTCTCTCACTTCCCAGATTACCAGAGGCATGAACCCACCATCGAGCATAAATACTAACTCTTGGAGTTGCTAGCATCTACTTGGCAAAGATAGCTACTAACAATGGAAAGCATGCAAGATCACTAATAACAAAGACATGATAGAATCAATAATAAATCTGAAATAGCATCACAATATCCATCGGATCCCTGCAAACACAACATGCAGAATTACAAATAGATGATCTTGATCATGAACGGAGCTCACAAGATCTAGACATGAAAGCACAAAGGAGGAGAACCATCCATCTAGCTACTACATGGATCCGTAGTCCAAAGATGAACTACTCAAGCATCACACAAGAGGCTTGCATGGTGTCGTGGAACTGGCCATGGCAGTCGCTACCACTGGCAGCGATTGAGTGTTTCGTGAGGAAGAGTTGGCGGCCATCTGCGGTGGGAGATGGGGGTGGATGCACATGGGTTTACTCAGGTTCGGCCCCCACGAAACACTCAATCGCTGCTAGTGGCAGCGACTGCCGTGGCCATTTCCACGGTAGTGGGGCCCACCGTGGGGCATAGCGGGACTAGCCTGAGTTCTGCGGCGAGACCCTACTCGCCGATCGATCGGCTGCTCGCCACCGGTCGCATGATCACCATCAGCGGGATCTTATAGATCCTGCCCAGCAGCTACATCCTGGCGTCACGTCCGGTCACTCACGAAGCGGTGATGCCGGTCGGCTCCATCAACCTCTTCGTCAGCTTCACCGGCGCGATCGACCCAGCTGCAACGGTGATCGTCGGTGGATCGCCGTCACACTGCGATCTGCTTTCGGAGGAGCAGGTCCGCTCCATCAGGAGCCTCGTCACCAAGTACGACTCGGCCGCCAGCGAAGCGGTTGAGACTAATGTCGCCACCAACAACGACGCCCTAAACAACGACGCCGACTCCGCGACCCCCGCATCGGTCGACAGATCCATCACCACTGCATCACGGGAGGACTCCATCACGCGAGTCTCCAACCCCGAGGACTTCGAGGACCCCTCCATCTTGGGAATCTTCGACTCCGATTCCGGCTCGGAGTCCCCCCCCCCAGGATTTTCGCGCTAGATCCAATCGCTTCAACGCGATCTACATGGCGGGTAGCACGGCCGTCCCGCCAGATCCGTTCGCCACGCCGATCCCGCTGACTACGACGGCCACGGAGGTGGAGCAAGCCCGCCTACGGCTCGCGGAGGCGCAACACAACGAACTCGCCGAGCACGAGAAATACCGCCTCAAACGAGAGACGGCGCGGGAGCTGTCGCTCTATCACCAGCGCCGCATCAGGACCCGCCTGAACTCCAACATCCAGGGCCGCATCCTAACCTTCAACGACGAAAGCGACCCCACGCGCGCCACCGAGCGCGAATACTGCGCGCGCGCCACCAGGCGGAAGCAACCCCGCGAGACCACCACCTGGCGCACCGGCAACTGGGGCCCCTCCACCACCCATGGGCCACCGGACCAACCGCAGATCATCATCTCGCCTCAAGCCCGTGACGCCAACGGGCTACCATTATACTCCACCCCAATGGACAACATCGTCGCGCCGACGCTGCGATCGCCAACCTCGACGTCCAAGGCGATGTCGCGCTAAAGATCCAGTACGCCAAGGCCCTACTCGTCAGGGCCGTCGAGCAACAAGCCGCGGGAGTCGACCCGCGGGGGCGGATGTACTCCCACTCATCAGCAAGCAGGGCGGCATCAAGCGGCCACCCCACCGTGGCCAACGCATTAGTCTGCCCACCACCCCAGGCCCTGGCGAACCAACCACGGTCCGCCAATCCCGCGCTGTCAACCAACGAGCCACGACCGGCGAACAGCACGGTCGCCACCAACGGGCAGTCCCTCGATGCCCGAACTAACATCATCAACAACCAGGCGTGGCGGTCGCGCTAGCCCAATGACCTGAGGCACACCCTCACTAACCGCGACGACCCTGAACAAAGAGGCTCGCTCAGTCGAGTCGGGCCGCAATGCTTCGGACCCATGATTCGCGGGGAAAAATACCCCGCCAACTTCAAGACTCCCAAGGAGATCGAGAAGTACGACCCGACGTACGACCCTGCTGTCTGGCTGGACACATACCTCATGGCAATGGTTATCGCCGGCCAAACCAACCTGCTCGCCGCTCGTTACGTCCCCCTGATGATGGAGGGTGTGACCCGGCAGTGGATCAACACGCTCCCCGCTGACAACATCGATTCCTGGGAAGAAATGTGGGATGCCTTCGTCAGGCACTTCGAGGGCTCCTACACCCGCGCCACCACCATAGAGGACCTGGAGCGATGCATCCAGGGACAACGCGAGTCGACTCGCCGCTGGATCCAGAGATGGCAAGAACTATGGATAAACAACTCCGGCATCCACCCAGACACGGCGATACACTGTTTCAAGAACGTGTGCCGGTACGAACCCCTCAAGATCGCCAAGCGCTATGCGGAGGAGGACCCCAACCAAGACTCCGACGACGAGTCAGGAGGAAGATACCGCACTAGCATCCACGACAGCGGGCGCCTACGCGACATGCACTACAGCAACACCCGCATCACCGGCAAGCGCCGCATGGACGGGCGAGTCGACTTCGTTGCCAACGCCGGCTACGACCAGCGCGACTCCAAGAACTACCCCCACGACAGAGGAAACTACCGCGACATCGGGAACTAACGCGCCAACAACGCGACGAGGCTGAAATTCGACCCCGCCGCCCTGCTCAATCAGCCCTGCATCTACCATAGCAGGGAGGGAAAACCCACCACCCACACCACCGCCGATTGCCACTCCCTCAAAGAGATTGAAAAGGCGAGACGAGCAATTGAGGACCCCAACAACAACCCACCTCGGGACAACAGGAACGGCGGCGGCTTCGGCACCGTCGTCGGCTCGCTACACACCTTCACCGGACTTGGCAACAAGCACGAGAAGAAGGTGCTCGCCCGCGCGGTCGCTGTCAATGCGGTGACACAGGTCGACATCCCTCGCTTCCTAAACTGGGCGAGTCGCTCTGGTAGTCAGGCCCAAGGTGGCCGACTACTGGCTGCCCAAGACACTAATGGACGGTGGGAGATCCATCAACATCTTGTACCTCGACACGTTCAAAAGGCTCCAGCTCTGAAGACCCACAAGTATATGGGGTGTATCGCAGTATTTTCGAGGGAAGTGAAACCTAATTTATTGATTCGACACAAGGGGAGCCAAAGAATACTTATAAGCCTTAACAACTGAGTTGTCAATTCAGCTGCACCTAGAAACAATCTTGCTCACAGCAGTTTATCAGTAGCAATAGTTTTGTAGTAGGAATAGCAAAGTAACAGAAGTAGTAAAGCAAAGACAGTAGTAACAAAAGCAGTAACAGTGGGATTCGAGTGCGGTAGGCATAGGGATGGATGGATGGGCGTTGCATGGACACGAAAATTCACATAGCTATCAGAACATAGGGAATTTGCATATAAATAAGATAAAGCATCCAATTACTAGACAATCCTAGGCATGTGTTCCATATATAGTCATATGTGCTTGCAATGAGAACTTGCACACCATCTTTTGTCCTGCCAGCCCGTTTGCAGCGAGGCCTCTAGGGAACTACTGGCAATTAAGGTGCTCCTTTTAATAGAGCACCGGAGCAAAGCATTAACACTTCGTGAACACATGTGATCCTCACATCAAAGCCATTCCCTTCTGGTTATCCCGATTTCTGTCACTTCGAGGCCATAGGTTTCGGACAACAATGTGTGTATACAACTTGCAGATAAGACCAAAACAATACTATCATAATGAATCAATAACATGTTCAGACCTGAACTCATGGCACTCAGGTCCTAGTGACAAGCATTAAGCACAACAAGTCGCAACAAAGTCATAAAGCACTAATAAAAGATACTAGGCAGCATGCCCTAACAATCTGATGCCATTACATGAATGATCTCATCCAATCCCTACCATCCCCATAGCCTACAGCGAGGGATTACATGGATGGTAGATGGGGGAAACATGGATGGTCGATGGAGAAGCGATGGTGATGATGATGGCGATGATCTCCTCCAATTCCCCGTCCTAACAGGGTGCCAGAACGGAGTTTCTGGTGCTGTTTCGTGGAATATGGTGGTGGCGGCGAAGCGGAACTCCTTCTGGAAAAACGTCGACCCCCCGAAGTTTTTAGGTCAGAAGGCTCCTTATAGGCAAAGAGAGAGGCTGAGGCGATGCCTGGGGGGCCCACACCACCCCCTGGCACGGCCTGGCCTGGCCCGCGCCACCCGGTGGTGTGGCCACCCCCTGGATCTTCTCCGTCTCGTATTCTAGCTCCTGGAGTCTTCGGGTGAAATATGATTTTTGGCATATTTTCCGGGATTTTTCCTGATAGTTGGTTTTCTGCACAAAAAGTAGACACCAAGGCAATTCTGCTAAAAACAGCGTCAGTCCGTGTTAGTTGCATTCAAATCACACGAGTTTAGAGGAGAAACAATAGCAAAAGTGTTCGGGAAAGTAGATACATTTTGGACGTATCAACTCCCCCAAGCTTCGCTTATTGCTTGTCCTCAAGCAATTCAGTTGAAAACTGAGTGCGATAAAAGAACTTTCACGAACACATTTGCTTCATAAGATGTAAATATTCTCAGCAATGTGATCAACTACTTGGACAATTCATAATAAAGAGTACGCAACCAAGTCTACTTAATAGTCTTTGCAAGCTATGAAGAGATTCCAACTCCAGAATAATAAGTAGCATGAAGCACAAACATAAGCAACATTACAATGCTCATGAAAAGGTATGATAGAGTGGTATCTCGCTTGCCTTTGATTATGAATGCCAAGGCACCTCTGAAGTTCAAGTGATGACTAGAAGTAAATATATCAAGGATACAAGCATCAAAGTCATAACAAAAATAATCAAGTAATGGAACAAACACAAAGAATGACAACTATGCTCTCAAGAAGGTGCTCAAAGAATAAATGGAGACTCAACAAGTAAAGAAAAAGGTTTTCAATAATTTTGAAAAGCTTCCAAATGCTGAAAGTATGGTACTCATTAGCTTTGAGCTCTCATTGCCCCTATCATAAGCATCTTTAAATGGTTAAGGTTAAAGTGACACAACTAAGAGGATATGCTTGACAAGTTATAAATCGAAGTCTCATGCCCCTTACTTACAAAGACGGATCCTCATGCTACTCAACTTCAGTCACAAGTAAGCTTTTGTCATTGTAAGTATATACGTATCATAGAGAACCACCAACGGGGTACCCCTTGCACATGACATGGGGGCTGTCCCATAATCAAAATAACAAGGCAAGCAGACAATGAGCATTTCGGCGATCTTTTTATTTACTATGTGCATAGATTTTTATTGAGGATGCTTCATAGAATGCTCATTATTTTTATGCTGCAAGTTTCCACCATGATTAGGCATGGCTTAGGCTAGCGGCCCAGGCGTTTCTCTAACATACATACAAACTCCATGATCTTACAAGTTCCACTTTTATTTCACACTGCCGGGATCCATAAGCAAAAGAACATGATATCAACTTGGTACAAAGTACCTATGAAGTGTTGAAAGCGGTCCCCATGATACATGGTTCTGCTAACTTCAACTCATAAAGCGCAAGCATATGCGCAACAAAGAAGGATGCAATGGTTCAGGTTTATTAAGTGCAAGAAAATGAGGTGTGCCATCAAGTTCGTGAGAGCTTTACTAACTAACTTTCTCATAACAAGCAAACATTTTATTCGGAAGAAAACAAGGCATATTGAATATGCGCGGAGGTAGCAAATGATGCTAATGGGTAGGTATGGTGGACACTTTGGAAATATTTGGTTTAGGGAGTTGGGAACTTGAGTAAAACATACTCAGTGAAAGTGAAGGCTAGCAATAGTAAGGGAGCGACAAACGAGAGAGCAATAGCTGTCATTATCATGCTTGCAACAAAACAGGACTACTCATGGCATGAAAGTGATTCAAGATCCTCAAGGCAAAATAATTCATCAAGGTTTAACTGATTATCACAATCATGTGCATGTGTGAGCATGTGCCAAGTCAATTCAAATGAAACATTCAGAGGAGGATACCGCGGTGTCATACCAATTTATGAATAGAGCAATGCAAGCAAACATTCATAAGACATGCTACAAACTATTAGAGCGCTGGAGCTAATCATAAGAAAGCAAGAACTACTAAGCATCCAAAGATAACATACACCCTACTTGAGCGGACTAAGCAAGCTCACAATGATGAGTATATGTACAAAATGAAAACAAATAGAGTTCGTTACCAGCCTCTTACCACGCCTCAAGTTGTCATTGATCCTCATTATTGCTCTTCACTTGTGTGGCTTGAATAATAATATGAAACCAATATCCACTGAGGACTGCCGAACGTTGTAGCAAACTCGCAAAAACCAAAGAAGAACGACAAATATTTTTGGTGTTTTCGATTTTTAAACAAGAACCAAAAGGAAAAAACAAAGCAAAGCAAAATCTTTTTGGGTTTTTCGAAAAGTTCAAACAAAGCAGGCAAAAAGAAGAAGCAAACCAAAGAGAAACAACAGAAATATTTTTGGTCTTTTTGTGTTTTTAGAAAGCAAAAGCAAAGAAGAATGAAAACTGAAAGGAGAACGAAAACATGAATATGCAAAGTACCGACGCAACATGATATGGAGATGAGTGTGGTGTCGGCGTACCTCCCCCCAAGCTTAGGCTTTTGGCCTAAGTGGGTATCAATCCATGTACGAATAGGGGTTCCAAGCGGACGGATCTTGGTAAGAATGGTCGTAGCTATGCCCATGAGAAGAAGAAGAAGCTCCCCAATCATAAGAGGGCTACTGATATGAAGACTCTCCCTCATTCGAGGGCTAGACCGAATCATCCGTGACCTCCCTTCTAGTGTCCTACTCCTGTTGGGAGAGCTCTCCCAAGTACGTGTCAAGCTCCTTCTTAGTGAGGGACCATCCTTCCCTGTTATCAAGGTTAAACAAAACAGGTGCAGGTAAAAGAACAGCACGCTCGGACTTGCTCTTTCTCCAACCAACTTTGAGAAAGGTTATTTCATAAGATAACTCACTCATACTAGCCCACGAGGAAACAAATTTATGCTGTATCATGGAATTAAGATCAAGCCTCTCTATGGGAAACTGTAGGTCTAGATGATGAGGCACTAAACCATGCAATGCTAGTAAACGAGAAGAAATGAGGCCTCCACAAATTCCACCTTTCTCACGGTTAGCAGCAAGACGGAAAGCTATCAAAGCACCCAAGTTGTAAGACCTATCTCGTCTAAGAGCAGCAGAGATAAATGCTAGATCAAACGAAGATAACTTATTAGCAGTTTTCCTAGCAAGAACACACTTGGCAATAAAGTAGGCAAAGTAGCGAATGGAGGGAAAATGAATGTTACGGATTTTTCCACTCTCCTTCGAGAAGTTACTCCCTTGGCAAATTTCTGCGTATAAATCCATGAGTGGTTCAGGTCTCTCCTTAATCTTTCTACATGATCCCCATTGAGGTACCTTAATAGCTGCACAAAAATCATCAAGAGAAAGGTCGACAGCTATATTGTAAATTTTGTAATGGACCATGGGGTTAGGCAAAGAGTGACTAAATTGGAAGTCCTGCACCACAGACATGGTCAGCTTCACAAATTGACAAGGTTCATCTTCCAAAAACTGCTCTAACCCTACATTAGAAATCAAAGTGTGGAAATCTTGTAGAATTCCTGCAGCTCTCATGAACTTAGAGCATGGATAAATGGAGGGAAAAACTTCCTCCTCCCGGTGGACCTTCATGACCTCAGGCACCGAAAGCTCATGTTGGTTTAGGTGGTGTTCACTCATCTTCTATTCTGAAATTTAAGCACCTATTAAACAAGTGATTGCAAAGTAAATATAATGAAGGATTCAACTCATAGGGACTTGCAAGAGGCCTAAACATGCATCAAAACTATATCTCTAAGCATCAAAAAAGCTTACAAGCCCTCATAACCAGTCACCTACAGCAGGAAAATACTCAACATATAATCCATTAAACACAAATCTACTTGGACAAGGGGAGGAGTCACATACCAGGGAACAAATGCTCCAAATTTCAGCAAGAAAGATGGGCTGAGCAAGGAGATCGAAAAAATCGAGAGCAAGCACAGCAAGAACGCGATTTTGAGCAATGAAATGGAGCTTACTCGGGAGAGAGAAGAAAGTGGCAGGTGAGAGAGTTAGTGGGGGGCCAGGGGTGGCCCACACCAGGGCATGGCACCACCCAAGGCTGGCTGCACCACCATGTGGTGTGCCTGCCTGCTGGGCCCCCCTGGTACCTCCCAGGTACTCCTCTGCCCCTTTTTTCACGTAAGAATTTAATATGAATTTTCTGGAATTTTTCGAGACAATTTATTTTTGGGCAATTTTTTAGAAATAGAAGAATGATTTTTCTGACAGATAGATTTTTTCTTTTGGAAACATGATGCAAGGACAAAACAAGGCTAGAACTACAGAAGTTCTAACATGCAAGCAACTAACAACAAAAAGAAAACTAAACGAAAGCAAAAACTAAAATGCAAAGGATAGAAATAAACAGAGATAGAAAACATTTTTTTGTTCAATGGAATCCTTTTGTTAACAAGTTTTATCAAGTCTTGCTACCAAAACAATTGCATATGAGACAAAACTTTGTACTCCACTAATGATTATGTTACCTCAACCTTGATCGCAATGGTCCCAATCATAATAGTTCCAAATTTTTCTATTGGTATGGGACAATTTATTTCTCTAACTTGAATGCCTTCAACATGTTCAATTGAATTCAAACCATAAGTCCTTTCAATCTTCTTGGGGAAATAGAAAGTATGTTCCTTGTCATTAACATTGAAGGTCACCTTTCCTTGATTACAATTAATAACAGCTCCTGCAGTATTAAGAAAAGGTCTCCCAAGAATAATAGACATATTATCATCTTCAGGCATCTCAAGAACAACAAAATCAGTTAATATCAAGCAATTGTGAGCCACCTGAACAGGTACATCCTCACATATACCCACAGGAATAGTGGTAGATTTATCAGCCATTTGCAAAGATATATCAATTGGTATTAATTTTTCAAGTTGAAGGCTCTGATAGAGAGAGAAAGGCATAAAACTAATTCCAGCTCCCAAATCACACAAAGCAGTTCTAACATAACTGTTCTTAATAGATCAAGGGATAGTTGGAATCCCTGGGTCTCCAAGTTTCTTAGGAACCTTACTATTGAAGGAATAATTAGCAAGCAAAGTAGAAATTTCTTCATTGGGGATCTTCCGTTTATTCGAGACAATGTCCTTCATATACTTTGAGTAAGGAGGCAATTTAATAGCATCAGTCAAAGGAATTTGCAAGAATAAAGGCTTCATCCACTCACAAAAGTTATTATCGTGTTCATCTTCCTTTGACTTGTGTTTCTTATCAGGGAAAGACATAGGTTTTTGGACCCAAGGTTCTCTTTCACTACCATGTTTCTTAGCAATAAAAATCTTCTTTGGTGTATTTAGTATTCTTAGTATGGTTTTCAGGTTCTTCTTCAACTTTTTCGTCATTAGGAACAACATTTTCTTCACTACCACTTTCAGTTTCAGCATCAGAGATAGATATACTATTAGGATCTATAGCAGGTTCAGAGGGTTCTACAACAGTTTTATGTTTCTTTTTCCTTTTCTTACGAGTAGAACCACTATTTTCAGCTTGTTGAGAATCCTGCTCAATTCTTTTGGGATGCCCCTCAGGACATAGAGGATCCTGGGTAGCAGCACCACTTCTAGTTCTAATTTCATAAGCATGTTTTTCTTTAGAAGCATTAACTAGCAAGTCGTTTTGCACTTTAACGAGTTGATCTATTTGAGTTTGAACCATTTGAAAGTGTTTAACAATCATTTTAACATCATTAGAGGTTCTTTCCACAATATCTTTCAACTCAAAAATAGCTCTAGTGTTTTCCATTAGATGATTTTGCACCCTTTTATTAAAGTTATCTTGCTTAACAATAAAGATATCAAATTCTTCTAAGCATTGATTAGGAGGTTCAGAGTAAGGGATATCACCTTCATCAAAGTCTTGGAGAGAGTGTACCTCAATAGTGGATGAGTAGGGAATAGGCTTACATAATTCTTCTATAGGAGGTAAATTCTTGACATCTATAGCTTTAATTCCCTTCTCCTTAAGATATTTCTTAGCTTCATTCATCACTTCATCATTTAATTAAATAACTCCCCTCTTCTCTGATGTTGGAATAGGCACAGGAATAGATGGTTCAGGTACAATTACTTCAGGTATAGCTTGTTTAGGAGGAGTCCAATCTTCATAATTATTGCTTATTTTAGCCATTAATTCCTCAGCTTCCTTAGGAGTCCTATTCCTTAAAACACAATCAGCACAACTATCTAGGTATGTCCTAGATTCTTCGGTTAGTCCATTATAAAATATATCAAGATGCTCATTCTTAAGTAATGGACTTCCAGCCTGTGCATGAATCAAAGCACAAAACCTTGCCCAAGATTCGGGCAATACCTCTTTTTCTCCCTGTTTGAAATCAAAAAGTTCCTGCAAAATAGCATGTCTAGCACTGGGAGGAAAATATTTCTGCAGGAAAGTACTAATCAAGCACTCAGGGCTATCAAAAGATCCAGGAGGTAAATTAGTAAACCAAGTTTTAGCTTCTCCTTTCAGTGAAAAGGGAAAAATCTTAGCAACAAAGTAAGTACGCATCTTAATATCATTAGAAAACAAGCCACTCATGGTATAAAGCTCATTCATATGTGCTACCCACTTTCATACTTAGTCCCACAAAAGGTTCTTTCTCGACAATAGCTATGTAAGATAGATCGAGAGAGAAATCATAATCTTCATCTATAATGTTTATGGGAGAAGCAACAAACTTTGCATCAGGAGACAATTTGGGTCTAATAGTACGCCTCTCAAGGAGACTCTTAGCAGCGCTCCTATCATGGGTGTTTTTACATTCTTTAATAAATTCACCAGTCATCCCAACATAACCATCTTCAATATCATAACTCTCACTAGACTCAGGTGAACTAACAGTTGTGGTAGTGTCTTCATTAGGAGTTTCGGTATTTCCAGCTATAGTTCTAGCAATCGTAGCATCTAGGAAAGGACCTAATGAACCACTCTTATCAAGCACAGTAGAAGCAGCATCGTAAGCATCATAAGTTTCAGATTCAGCAGTAGTAGCAGTGTGTGTAGCATGTGTATGTGGTGGTGTAAGGAACTTACTCATAACAGACGGTGAATCAAGAGAAGCAGAGGTTGATATGTCCATTTTGCATCACTATTCTATGTCTTAATTCACTATTATTCATTGATATATTTCGTATTGAGAGGTGATACTTATGTTATTTCATCTATTTTTTGCATGGTTGATGACTTTTGGAGCATGGACCGCTGCAGTCAGGATTCTGATGGAAAAGGTGTTGCTTGGAGGCAAAATTCGCGAAGATCAGAAAATCCGGGAAAATATACGGAAAATCCTACTTTTCCAGAAGACTCCGGATGCCAGAAGATGGAGTGGAGGTGGGCCACAGGGGGCCCACACCACCCCATGGCGCGGGCAGGCCTAGGCCACGCCTAGGAGTGGTGTGGCCGCCCTGGCCCACTCCAGCCTCTCCCCTCTAACGTATATCAACCTCCCGAAACCCTAAGACTCGGGGAGCGACCACAGAAAGATTCAGCCGCCTCTGCGGGGCGGAAAACACTGAGAGAGAAAGATCTCTCTGACAGACAGATTTCTGCCAGGGGAATTCCTTCCTGGAGAGGGGAGATCGTCGCCATCAACACCACCATCAAGCTGGACTTCATCGGGATCATCATCATCATCATCACCATCAGCACCCTCATCACTATCTCCATATTGCTGTAACAATTGGGTTGAATCTTGCATAGTTCATAGGGGAAACTTTCCCGGTGTTGATTACTCTTTGTAGTTGATGCTATTGAGTGAACCATTGAATTATTGTTTATGTTCAGATTGTTATACATCATTATTCCATCTCTGATCATGATCCATATGATGTCTCGTGAGTAGTTCGTTTTGTTCTTGAGGACATGGGAGAAGTCTTATTGTTAGTAGTGGAGTTGTGTTGAGAAAGATTCAATAGATTGTTATTTATGTTGTGGTGTACTTCTTCTAGTGGTGTCATGTGAACGTCGACTACATGACACTTCACCTATATGAGCCTAGGGGAATGCATTGTGTATTTGGCTACTAATCGTAGGGGTTGCCGGAGTGACAGAAACTTGAACCCCCGTTAGGAATCCATTGCACAAGGGACGTAAGGGTCTTAGAGTTTAAAGTTGTGGTTTGATTTCTCCCTTAATTACTTTCTTGTACTTACGGATGTTTGCAAGGGGTATAATCACAAGTATGTATTAGTCTTGGATGGGGCGGTACATTAGCACAGGTTCACCCACACAACACTTAGCAAGCTAGAGAAGATTAATCGACTATATGAGGCGAAAGCACTTGACAGTCTTCCCATGTGTCCTCGAGAACGTTTGGTCATCTATAGAAATACAACCGACTTGTCCTTTGCTACATAAGTATTGGGCCACTTGCTGCATTCATTCTTACTGTCTTTCATTTACTCGTACCTTGTTTACTTGCTTTATCGAAAACCCCTAAAAATCCGTTTGCTAAGTATTTGCAGATAATTCCTAATCCATACCACTAGCCAGCACCTTCTGCTCCTCGTTGGGTTCGAAACTCTTACTTATCGAAAATACTGCGATACACCCGCTATACTTGTGGGTCATCAAGACTATTTTCTGGCGCCGTTGCCGGGGAGTGAAGCGCTATTGGAGAGTGGAACTGGTAAAGGAAACTTCTACTATGAGTATTGTTTACTTCTGCTAGTTGCTTTATTTTCATTATGGATAATTTGCTGAGTTTCTTATTTGGTAATGCTACTACCACTGCTGAGAAAGATGTTTTCAAAATATCTACAAGAATTATTGATCGTGTTATGGATAACTACTATGTTGGGGATGGAACTGTCCATCCCGGTGATCATTTACTCTTTATACACGAATTATGAGGCTTGTTCAAGTGTGCAGGTATTACTACAGATCAAGTTAAGAAGAAGTTATTCTCATTATCACTGAAAGGAAGAGCTGAGGAATGGTATAAGCTGCTGAAGAATGGTCAAGCTCTGGAATGGGAGGAAATAGTGCCTCTCTTTTATTCAAAGTTTTATCCTCCTAGTGAGATTCATAAAGATCGGAATCAAATATACAACTTTTGGCCTCTTAATGGAGAGAGTACAGCTCAAGCTTGGGGGAGATTGAAGTTACTAATGCTCAAATGTCCTATTCATGAGCTCCCCGACAATATTATTATCAATAACTTTTATGCAAGGCTCCCTCTACATGATAAAGATTTATTGGATGCTTATTGTGCTGGATCATTCACTCGTATAGAAGAAGAAGCTAAATGGGACCTTCTAGACCGTATTCAAGACAATACTGAAGCTTGGGAGAATAACAAAGGTAGAAAGTCAGGTATAAATTATGATTATGAATGCATTGAATCTTTTATGGGAACTGATGACTTTCAAAATAGTAGTAATGCTTATGGTCTTGATTTGCAAGTTATTACGAATTGCTTTAGAGCTTTTGCTTCTTATATTGAAATTCCAAAAAGGGGATGGAATAAGTACCATGCACCTTATAAAGATATTGTTGACCGTGTTCCTGTTGGGAGCACTTAGTGTTGCATTATTGATCATATCTTACTTGAACCTTATATCGAGAAGATTCTCTTCCCAGATAAGGTAAAGGAACATCCTATGCTAACTAATGTAATCACTAAAAGTGAAAAGAGAACTGTAAAATCTGATGAACAAATAAACATTGGACCTGTGGTAGCAATTGTGAAAGACCTTGTCACTAAAAGCATAGAAGATGGGCACATAGTCTTTTGTGAGAATGCTTCTAATATTGTTTCACATCCCAATAGAACTAAAAAGGCTAGTGTTCCTGTGCTTTTTGTTAGAATTGGTGATCATTGCTATTATGGTTTATGTGATATTGGTGCAAGTTCCAGTGCTATTCCTTATGAGCTTTATAGAGAAATTATGCATGAGATCAGTCCTTGCGAGTTGGAAGACATTGATGTGGTTATTCACCTTGCTAATAGAGAGACCATCTCTCCAATTGGTATTGTGTGAGACGTGGAAGTTCTTTGTGGTAAGATTAAGTACCCTGCTGATTTTCTAGTACTTGGTTCAGCTGCTAGTAAAACTTATCCTATCATTTTTGGTAGACCTTTCTTGAGTACTTGTGGAGCTATTATTGATTGTAAGAGGGAGAAAATCTTGACTAAGTTTGATGGGGAATCTTATGAGTTTAATTTTTCTAAATTTACTAAAGAACCTTGCGAAGAGGAAACCCATAATGAGGATTTTAGAGTTGCAACTTGCTTTTATCTCTCTTGCTCCTAACAATGCTTGGCAACAATTTATGGAAGATCACGAAAATGAGATCTTCATGGAAGAAAGGAATGAGATTGACGAGATCCTCCGTCGTCAACCCAGGTTGCTTAAGCACGACTTGCCTGTAGAAGACTTGGGTACCACGATGCCACCTAAGAAGGATACGGTTTTCAATCTGAAACCTCTCCCGGATGATCTTAAATATGCCTATATTGATGATAAAAAGATATATCCTGTTATTGTTAGCACTAAACTTTCAGGGACGGAAGAAGAAAGGTTATTGGAAGTTTTGAAGAAACACCGAGGAGCTATGGGCTACACTCTGGATGATTTAAAAGGGATTTCACCTACTATATGTCAACACTCTATCAACGTAGAACCACATGCGAAGCCAGTAGTGGAGCACCAAAGACGTTTAAATCCTAAGATGAAGGAAGTGGTAAGGAATGAGGTATTGAAACTCCTGGATGCTGGTATTATTTACCCTATTGCTAATAGTGAATGGGTTAGTACTGTTCATTGTGTTCCTAAAAAGGGAGGTATTACCATTGTCCCTAATGATAATGATGAGCTTATTCCTCAAAGAATAGTGGTAGGCTATAGGATGTGCATCGATTTTAGGAAAGTCAATAAAATTACTAAGAAAGATCATTACCCGCTTCCTTTTATTGATCAAATGTTGGAAAGATTGTCTAAAAAGACCCATTTTTGTTTTCTTGATGGTTATTCTGGTTTCTCTCAAATTGCTGTTAAACAACAAGATCAAGAAAAAACTACCTTTACTTGCTCATATGGAACTTATGCTTATAGACGTATGCCTTTTGGTTGATGTAATGCTCCTGCTACTTTCCAAAGGTGCATGTCTACTATCTTTCATGGTTTTTGTGAGGAAATTATAGAAGTGTTCATGGATGATTTTTCTGTCTACGGAACTTCTTTTGATAATTGTCTGCACAACCTTGATAAAGTTTTACAGAGATGTGAAGAAACTAATCTTGTTCTTAATTGGGAGAAATGCCATTTCATGGTTAATGAATGGATTGTTCTTGGGCATAAAGTTTCTGAAAGAGGCATAGAAGTTGATAGAGCTAAGGTTGAGGCAATTGAGAAGATGCCATGTCCAAGAGACATCAAAGGTATTTGTAGTATCCTTGGTCATGCTGGTTTCTATAGGAGGTTTATTAAAGACTTCTCTAGGATATCAAAACCTCTGACTAATCTTCTTCAAAAGGATGTACCCTTCGTTTTTGATGATGATTGTAGGGAAGCTTTTGAAACTCTTAAGAAGGCTTTAACTACCGCCCCTATTGGTCAACCACATGATTGGAGTTTACCCTTTGAAATAATGTGTGATGCTAGTGATTTTGCTGTAGGGGTTGTCCTTGGGCAACGTATTGATAAAAAGTTAAACGTTATCCATTATGCTAGTAAGACCCTAGACGCTGCTCAAAGGAATTATGCCACTACTGAAAAGGAATTTCTAGCTGTTGTTTTTGCCTGTGATAAGTTTAGGCCCTATATGGTGGACTCAAAAGTAACCATTCATACTGATCATGGTGCTATTAAATATCTTATGACGAAGAAGGACGCTAAGCCTAGGTTTAGTAGATGGGTACTGCTTTTACAAGAGTTTGATCTGCACATAGTAGATAGGAAGGGTGCTAAAAACCCTGTAGCTGATAATTTATCTCGTTTGGAAAACATCTATTTTGATCCTATGCCTGTTAATGATAGTTTCCCAAATGAACAGTTAGCCGCAGTAGGGGTGAGCTCGCGAGGAAGCCCTTGGTATGCTGATTATGCTAACTTTATTGTCTCCAAGTGTTTGCCTCCAACTTTTACAGCTCAGCAAAGAAGAAAGTTCTTCTATGATTTGAGGCATTATTTTTGGGATGACCCACACTTATACAAAGAAGGAGTTGATGGTATTATGCGAAGATGTGTTCCAGAACATGAACAAAACGAGATATTGCGTAAATGTCATGGTAGTGCCTATGGAGGACATCATGCAGGAGATAGAACTGCACAAAAGGTACTACAATCAGGTTTCTACTGGCCTACCCTTTTTAAAGATGCAAGAAAATTTGTCCTATCTTGTGATGAATGTCAGCGTGTTGGTAATATTTCTAGACAAAATGAAATGCCTATGAACTACTCTCTAGTTATTGAACCTTTTGATTATTGGGGATTTGACTTTATGGGTCCTTTCCCTCCTTCGAAAGGCTACACTCATATTCTTATTGCCGTTGATTATGTTACTATGTGGGTAGAAGCCATTACTACGAAAAGTGTTGACGGGGAAACCTCTCTAAAAATGCTTAAGGACGTTATCTTTCCTAGGTTTGGAGTGCCTAGGTATCTCATGACTGATGGGGGTTCTCATTTCATTCATGGTGGTTTTAGGAAGATCCTCGCTAAATATGATGTTAATCATAGAATTGCTTCAGCTTATCACCCCCAAACTAGCGGGCAAGTAGAGTTATCAAATAGAGAAATTAAATCTATCTTGCAAAAGACTGTTAATAGGTCTAGAAAAAACTGGGCTAAGAAGTTGAACGATGCTTTATGGGCTTATAGAACTGCTTACAAAAATCCTATGGGAATGTCTCCTTATAAAATGGTTTATGGGAAAGCTTGCCACCTACCCTTAGAATTAGAACACAAAGCTTACTGGGCAGTGAAAGAACTAAATAGAGATTGTAAGCTCGCTGGTGAGAAAAGATTATTTGACTTAAGTTCTTTAGATGAATGGAGGAGTGAAGCCTATGATAATGCTAGGTTCTTTAAGGAAAAAGTTAAAAGATGGCATGACAAGCGAATACTTAAGAGAGAATTTCATGTTGGTGAGAAGATTCTATTGTATAGGTCTCGTCTCAGGTTTTTTGCAGGCAAGCTACTATCAAAATGGGAAGGACCTTTCATTATCAAAGAACTATACCGTTCAGGAGCAATAAAAATTTCTTCTCTAAAAGATAATACTACACAAGTAGTGAATGGATAGCGACTCAAACACTATATTGCTGGAGATCCTTACAATGAAGATGTTGATGCCTTTCAAGTTATAACTCCAGAGAAATTCATTGAGGACCAAATTAAGAGACCTGCAGAGTCCGTCTTCAACTAGGTAATAGTTCTGGTAAGAAAAGTTCCGCAAAAATACAATCTAGCTATATTTTTGCAGTTTTCAGTCAATAAGGAAAGCTACGAAACAAAAAAGGGACGGAAATGGAGCCAGGGTGGCCCATACCACCCCATGGCGCGGGCCCACCCTGGCCGCGCCACCAGGTGGCCAGGCCACCCAGGACTCCGCCTCCGACTCGTTTTCTACTAGTACCTTCCTCTTGATATGAAACTTCATAATATATAACCCCCAGGATCCCCCGAGGTCCGTATATCGTGTTTTCGTCGTGTTTTTGTTTCGATATGTTTCTGTCAGGACATACTCTTTGAAAGCTTAGAAGCACAATGGTGTCCGCCAAGGATAAAGGGAAGGAGCCCATGGAGGAAGACCTCCAAGACCCCAGGAAGGAGAAGGAGATCAAGAGTGAAGGTGAAGAGGAGCAAGGCCCAACATCCGCATAACGGCACCACCATTGCAAGCATTGGAGTGGTGAAACCTGCCAAGATTAGAAGGACTGCACGGATGCAGACTGGGGGGAAAGCTCCTCGTCACAGTTTGGCTCCACGGTCACTTCCTCCACGCACCAGGAATCCTTTCCATACCCTTATCCATGAGCATCAATACCAAAATATGCCCAAGGAGAAATTACCCTCCAATTGGGATTTGCCTAGTTCTAGCCATGCAGGAAAAGAAGACTTCAAGGAGGAAGAGTGGGGAAAGAATAGCAAGAGCTGGAATTCTCAACCCGACATGATCATGAGCCGTATTGAGCAAAACTCGCAGCTTATTCGTAATCTCACCTTCGAGATTGAGGACTTGGGGAAACTCATCAGAGAGCTCATCGAGAGGATACCACCACCACCAAAGGAGTTATTCGTCATCAGGTTTGGCATCCCCTTGGTTTGTTCCAAGCTTGGGGGAGTGCCGCGGTATCACATCACTATCTTCTATCTTTTTTACCTTTTTAGTAGAGTCATATCATGAATAGAGGAGTTATTTTGTAGTATGGTTTGCATTATGGAAGTGTCCCCTCTCTCGTTAGATATGTATCCCTTGGTGTGAGTTGCTGTTATGGAATATTAATGAGAAGTTCTATCATTCACTCTTTTGCATAGCTTATGTTAGTTTTCAATTCGTGGTTATATGATTGATCTTGTTGTTAGTATTGGTAGCACTTTGGGATCATTGAGTGAATTTAGTTGGTTTTGGCAAACCTGGCTCGGTCAGTAGCAACACCTTTTTAAGAGTTGAAAAGAAAAAGATAGAAG
This sequence comes from Avena sativa, assembly GCA_916181665.1. Lineage (NCBI taxonomy): Eukaryota > Viridiplantae > Streptophyta > Magnoliopsida > Poales > Poaceae > Avena > Avena sativa. Next base: position 582,085,048 of record OV702287.1, read on the forward strand.
TACTCGAGAGAAAAATAATTTCATCATCTTTCTTTCTTGATTTGCTCATAAGTCTAGTATTCTCTAGTTAAGATCTTTTGTGCTTCCAAGGAAGATTGCATGTTTGTCTTTATCATTTTTATGTTTGTTTGTTTCCTTCAACTCTTGTACTTGCTACCCAGCCTTGCTAGCCAAAAACCTGTACTGAGAGGGAATTCTTCTCGTGCATCCACCACCTCCTTTAAACCAAAACCTTTGCCATTTGTGTCCACCATACCTACCTAGTAGCATTATTGCTATTCCAAGTAAATTCTTGTTTTGTCTACCTCCCAAATTAAACTTGTTATGCAAAAATTAGTGATTAAAGCTCTCACGAACTTGATGGCACACTTTACTTTCTTGCAGTTAATAAACCTGAACCATTGTGAACTCTCCATGAAAGTTATGTGCTTGCAAATTATAGGCTGGGGATTAGCAGAATCGTGTTGTCACGGGGAACGCTTTCAACACTTGTAAATATATACCCAGTTGATACCTTGCTCTTTTGTTTGCGGATGTCGTCGGTGTGAAATAAAAGGGGAGCTTGTAAGTCCATGGAGTTATGTATGTGTGTTAGAGAAACGCCTGGGCCGCTGGTCTAATCCATGCTGACATGGTGGAAACCTGTAGCGTAACCATAATGATATCTATGAAGCATTCTTCTTATAAAAAAGAGAGAGATAGCTATTGAGAAAAAGAAAAGAAAAAAAGAGATACTATGAAAAGAGGAAAGAGAGAAAAAAAGCACCATTTTCCCATGGTAAATAAGAAGATTGCTGAGATACTCATTGTCTGCTTGCCTTGTCATTTTGATATGGGGATTCTTCCGTATCATCGGGCAAGGGGTACCCCGTTGGCGGTTCTCAATACGCACATGCTTACGATGACAAGAACTTACCGGTAACTAAAGTTGAGTAGCATGAGGAGCGGCCCTCGTATTCAAGGCACTTGGGATTTTCAGTTTATAGTCTGTTAAGCATATAACTCGGATTGGACCTCACTTTCACCTTAATAACCTAAATATGCTTATGATAGGGGCAATGAGAGCTGAAAGCTAGTAAGTATCATAATTTTTGGGAGCTCTTTATGAGACTTGCAATCCCTGCTTCCCTCTTTGAAGGGCCTTTCTTTTACTTTGTAGTTGAGTCAGTAAACCTATTCCCTTCTATCTCAGCAAGTATTTTGAGTTGTTGTGTTTCATTCATTCATATGATGATTTATTCATTGATGTTTCTTATGTTCCTTGTTTTGCACATTGCTCTTATCTTGATGTTTACTACTTTGAAAGCTTTCTTTGAAAAACCATCTATTTGTGAACTCCAGCAAATTATCAACTATTCTTCGACCAAGAGCTAAGTTTTCCATTACCAATTATGATTCACTTTGTGTATCTTTATTGTGTTTCCTTTACTCATTGCAAGTTTAGTTATATAATAGGGAGTTGTATTCTATTATGATCTATGCTTTTTGATGAATGTGATGCTTCTTGTCCTTGTTCTTTTATCGACTCTTCACTCCATAAAACCAAGGTCATGTTTATTGAGCTCAGTTTCGCTTGGGGACAAGCGAAGTCCAAGCTTAGGGGGAGTTGATACGTCCATTTTGCATCACTATTCTATGTCTTAATTCACTATTATTCATTGATATATTTCGTATTGAGAGGTGATACTTATGTTATTTCATCTATTTTTAGCATGGTTGATGACTTTTGGAGCATGGACCGCTGCAATCAGGATTCTGATGGAAAAGGTGCTGTTTGGAGGCAAAATTCGCGAAGATCAGAAAATCCGGGAAAATATACGGAAAATCCTTTTTTTCCAGAAGACTCGGGATGCCAGAAGATGGAGTGGAGGTGGGCCACAGGGGGCCCACACCACCCCATGGCGCGGGCAGGCCTAGGCCGCGCCTGGGAGTGGTGTGGCCGCCCTGGCCCACTCCAGCCTCTCCCCTCTGGCGTATATCAACCTCCCGAAACCCTAAGACTCGGGGAGCGACCACAGAAAGATTTCGCCGCCTCTGCGGGGCGGAAAACACAGAGAGAGAAAGATCTCTCCGGCAGACAGATTTCTACCGGGGGAATTCCTTCCCAGAGAGGGGAGATCATCGCCATCAACACCACCATCAAGCTCGACTTCATCGGGATCATCATCATCATCACCACCATCATCACCATCAGCACCCTCATCACCATCTCCATATTGCTGTAACAATTGGGTTGAATCTTGCATAGTTCATAGGGGAAACTTTCCCGGTGTTGATTACTCTTTGTAGTTGATGCTATTGAATGAACCATTGAATTATTGTTTATGTTCAGATTGTTATACATCATTATTCAAGCTCTGATCATGATCCATATGATTTCTTGTGAGTAGTTCGTTTTGTTCTTGAGGACATGGGAGAAGTCTTGTTGTTAGTAGTGGAGTTGTGTTGAGAAAGATTCAATAGATTGTTATTTAAGTTGTGGTGTACTTCTTCTAGTGGTGTCATGTGAACGTCGACTACATGACACTGCACCTATATGGGCCTAGGGGAATGCATTGTGTATTTGGCTACTAATCGTAGGGGTTGCCGGAGTGACAGAAACCTGAACCCCCGTTGTGAAACCATTGCACAAGGGACGTAAGGGTCTTAGAGTATAAAGCTATGGTTAGGTTTCTACCTTAATTACTTTCTTGTACTTAAGGATGTTTGCAAGGGGTATAATCACAAGTATGTATTAGTCTTGGATGGGGCATTGCATTAGCACAGGTTCACCCACACAACACTTAGCAAGCTAGAGAAGATTAATCGACTCTATGAAGCGAAAGCACTTGACAATCTTCCCATGTGTCCTCGAGAACGTTTGGTCATCTATAGAAATACAACCGGCTTGTCCTTTGCTGCATAAGGATTGTGCCACTTGCTGCATTCATTCTTACTGTCTTTCATTTACTCGTACCTTGTTTACTTGCTTTATCGAAAACCCCTAAAAATCCGTTTGCTAAGTATTTGCAGAGAATTCCTGATCCATGCCACTAGCCAGCACCGTCTGCTCCTTGTTGGGTTCGACACTCTTACTTATCGAAAATACTGCGATACACCCCCTATACTTGTGGGTCATCAGAGGTGTTTAGAACCGTACCTCTTCTTGTAGTGGATGGTAAAATAGGAACTTTGCCATCACGAGACTTACCCATGATGGATGGATAACATCAAACAATAGAGAATCCAAGTGAACTTGATAAATAAAGCTATGCTCCCCGACAACGCCGCCAGAAAATAATCTTGATGACCCACAAGTATAGGGGGTGTATCGCAGTATTTTCGAGGGAAGTTAAACCCAATTTATTGATTCGACACAAGGGGAGCCAAAGAATATTTATAAGCCTTAACAACTGAGTTGTCAATTCAGCTACACCTAGAAACAATCTTGCCCATGGCAGTGTATCAGTAGCAACAGTTTTGTAGTAGGAATAGCAAAGTAACAGCAGTAGTAAAGCAAAGACAGTAGTAACAAAAGCAGTAACAGTGGGATTCGAGTGCGGTAGGCATAGAGATGGACGGACGGGCGTTTCATGGACAAGACAATTCACATAGCAATCAGAACATAGGGCAATTGCAAATAAATAAGATAAAACATCCAAGTACTAGACAATCCTAGGCATGTGTTCCATATATAGTCATACGTGCTCGCAATGAGAACTTGCACAACATCTTTTGTCCTGCCAGCCCGTTTGTAGTGGGGCCTCTAGGGAACTACTGGCAATTAAGGTGCTCCTTTTAATAGAGCACCGGAGCAAAGCATTTACACTCCATGAACACATGTGATGCTCACATCAAAGCCATTCCCTTCCGGTTATCTCGATTTCTGTCACTTTGGGGTCATAGGTTCCGGACAACAACGTGTGTATACAATTTGCAGATAAGACCAAAAACAATACTATCATAATGAATCAATAACATGTCCAGATCTGAAATCATGGCACTCGGGCCCTAGTGACAAGCATTAAGCACAACAAGTCGCAACAAAGTCATAAAACACTAATAAAAGATACTAGGCACCATGCCCTAACAATCTGATGCCATTACATGAACGATCTCATCCAATCCCTACCATCCCCATAGCCTAAAGCAGGGGATTACTCACTCATAGATGGGGGAAACATGGATGGTCGATGGAGAAGCGATGGTGATGATGATGGCGATGATCTCCTCCAATTCCCCGTCCCGGCAGGGTGCCAGAAAGGATTTTCTGGTGCTGTTTCGTTGGAATCTGGTGGTGGCGGCGGAGCGGAACTCCTTCTGAAAAAACGTCGAACCCCCCGAAGTTTTTAGGTCAGAAGGCTCCTTATAGCCGAAGAGAGAGGCCGAGGAGGTGCCTGGGGGGCCCACACCACCCCTGGCACGGCCTGGCCTGGCCCGTGCCACCAGGTGGTGTGGCCACCCCTGGCTCTTCTTCGTCTCGTATTCTGGTTCCTGGAGTCTTCGGGTGAAATAGGATTTTTGGCATATTTTCCGGGATTTTTCCTGATAGTTGGTTTTCTGCACAAAAGGTAGACACCAAGGCAATTCTGCTGAAAACAGCGTCAGTCCGTGTTAGTTGCATTCAAATCACACAAGTTTAGAGGAGAAATAATAGCAAAAGTGTTCGGGAAAGTAGATACGTTTTAGACGTATCAAGCTCCCAGAAGCAGCCATTGAACCAACGCTGACGACCTTCCACGACATCTTCACTGGTCGGAAGGCGTACCCGATCGGGAAAGTGACGCTGCCAGTCACCTTCGGCACTCCAGCAAACTACCACACGGAGAGGATCGTGTTGGAGCTGGTGAATTTCCGCAGCCCCTACCACTGCGTCCTAGGCCGCCAGGCATTTGCAAAGTTCATGGCGACCCCACACTATGCCTACAACATGATGAAGCTCCCTAGCCCAAGTGGCATCATCACCGTCCACGGCGACCCCGACATGGCCGTGGAATGCGAGGACAAAGGCGACGAGCTCGCCGACTCCATCATCGCCGCAGAGATCGACCATGCGGAGGAGCTCGCGAAATACGCAGGCAACATCAACAAGGACGACGCCACCATCCTGAAGAAACCAACCGCCACGAACTCCACATTCGAGGCAACCACTCACATCCGCACCATCAAGCTCGTCCCAGGCGACTCCAGCCAGACGGTCACCATTGGGGCGCACATGAGCCCCACATAGGAAAGCGCGCTCATCGGGTTCCTCCGTGAGAACCGCGACATCTTTGCATGGAAGCCATCTGACTAGCCGCGCTCATCGGCTAGCCGCAGGCTTCATCCGGCCAATCAAGTACTCCAAGTGGCTAGCAAACCCAGTCCTGGTTCTAAAAAAGAACAACACATGGAGAATGTGCATTGACTACACCAACCTCAACAACGCCTTCCCGAAGGCGGAGTTCGTCCTACCGCGCATTAATCAGATCATCGACTCGACTGTGGGATCGGAGTCGCTGTGCTTTCTCGACGCTTACTCTGGTTATAACCAGATCAAGATGGCGGTCCAGGACGAGGAGAAGACGGTGTTCATTACGCCATTCGGCGCATTCTGCTACACGGCCATGACGTTCGGCCTCAAGAACGCAGGCGCCACATATCAGAGGTGCATGCAGCAGTGTCTAGCGAGCCAAATTGGGCGCAACATTCACGTCTACATCGACGACGTGGTGGTAAAATCCACCAGCCAGGACGACCTGCTCGCCGACCTAGCCGAAACCTTCGCAAACTTGCGGAGGTACAACATCAAGCTGAACCCCGGAAAATGCACCTTCAGCGTCCCCACCGGACAACTCCTGGGTTATGTAGTCTCCAAGCGAGGCATCGAACCCAACCCCACCAAGATCGACACCATCGCGCAACTCGGGAAACCCGAGTGCCTACGCGAAGTCCAGAAGTTGGCAGGGCGAGTCGCGGCCCTCAGTCGCTTCATCCCCCGACTAGGCGAGAAGGCAATGCCCCTCTACCGCCTGATGCGGAAGAACCCCACGTTCCAATGGGACACGGAGGCCGACGAGGCACTCAAAGCGCTCAAAGAAGTGCTACTCGCGGCACAACTACTCTCCGCGCCACTCGACAAAGAGCCCATGCTCGTTTACGTCGCGGCCTCTACTCAAGTCATCAGCGCCGTGATGCTCGTCGAACGACCAGAAGAGGGGAAGGAGCGCCCCGTCTACTACATCGGCGACGCGCTACCCGCAATACCAAAAACTGGTGTACACGGTATTCCGAGCACAGCGGCGACTCCCACACTACTTCCAGGAGCACCCAATCACGGTGCTCTCCTCCGCGCCCCTGCATGACATCATATGCAATCGCGAGGCGACCAGGCAAGTCGCCAAGTGGGCTGTCGAAATCAGCATCCACGGCATCAAATACGAGCCCCGCAAAGCGATCAAGTCACAAGCCCTGGCTGGTTTCCTTGCAGATTGGGAAGAAGCACAGCAACCAGAGAAGCTCCCGTACCTCCACTACTGGTCGCTCCATTTTGACTGCTCCAAGAACGCCGACGGCGTAGGGGCTAGGGTCATCCTGACCTCTCCCAAAGGAGACAAGCTCCGCTACGTGCTCCACCTTAACTTCAAGCCCTGCACCAACAACATGGCAGAATATGAGTCCCTCCATCACGGCATGAGAGCCGCTAAGGAGATGAACGTCAACCGCCTACGATGCTATGTCGACTCCGACCTAGTCGCCGGCCAATTCGCCGGGACGTGCGACGCTGTCTCCCTAGCAATGATCGCGTACCGCCAAGTTGTCGACCAGTTGGGGGGACACTTCAATGGCTACTCCGTCGAGTGGATCGACAGGCGCAAAAACGAGGAGGCAGATGCCCTCTCCCGCATCACATCGACCCGACAAGCGCTACTAGTAGGCGTCTTCCTCGACATCATCCACAAACCATCGGTCAGCCCACCAAAAGAGAACGATGTCGGGATCCCACTGCAACCAGAACCGGCCTTAGTCGCCATGGTTATGGAACCTAGTGACTGGACAGCACCATACGTCGCCTTCATGGAACACAAACTCCTATCGAGCAATGAGACAGAGGCGCGAATGATCGTGCGCCGCCGCAAATCCTTCGTCATCATCAACGGCGAGCTCCACAAATGTAGCGTGACCAGCGTATTCCAGCGCTGCGTATAGCCAGAAGAAGGCCGCAAGATCCTCCAGGACATTCACACTGGCGACTGTGGCCATCACGCCAGCGCCAAGTTGCTAGTCTCCAAGGCTATGCGGCACGGTTTCTACTGGCTCACCGCACACGCCGACGCCACCAACATCGTCCAACAATGCGTTGGGTGCCAGAAATACGCCAACCAGATGCACCTCCCTGGCTCGGCACTCAAGACCATCCCCATCACGTGGCCATTCACCGTATGGGGCATGGACATGGTAGGCCCATTCAAAAAGGCCCCGTCTGGCTTCACTCACCTCCTGGTCGCAGTCGACAACTTCACCAAATGGGTCGAGGCCAAGCCGATAAAAAAGTGCAACCGCAAGATGGCCACTATGTTCCTACATGAACTCATCTACCGGTACGGCTACCCGCACAACATCATAACAGACAACGACACCAACTTTGCCAAGGGGGCCATGGCGGAATTCTGTGAAGAACATGGCATTCGACTTGACCTCGCATTAGTCGCTGACCCGGAGTCAAATGGCCAAGCAGAACGCGCCAACCAGAGCATCCTGCATGGGCTCAAGCCGCGACTCCAGGTGCCCCTCGAGCACACCCTAGGATGCTGGGTCGACGAGCTCCCCTCTGTGATATGGGGGATTTGCACCTCCGTCAACCGCTCAACCGGGTTCACGCCCTTCTTCATGGTGTATGGCGCCGAGGCCATAATGCCAACCGACCTGGAGCATGACTCACCTCGAGTCGCCAACTACGTCGAGGCAGCCAACGAGGTTGCCCGCCAAGACAACATCGATCAACTCAACAAGGCACGCGACCTGGCTCGCTCCCGCACCACCATATAGCAGCAAGGACTCCGCCGCTACCACAGCCGCTGAGTGCGAACTCGCACTTTCTAGGAAGGCGACCTGGTCCTACGACTGGCCCAAGACAAGAAGGGCATGCATAAACTCTCCCTCCCATGGGAGGGGTCGTTCGCCATAGGCCGAGTCCTTGGCAATGATGCCTACTACCTCATCGACATACGGGGCGACGACCAACTGGAGGTCGGGAGGCCATGGAACGTAAAACTCCTCAGAAAGTTCTATACTTTGAACCTCACATTGTACTCCATCAGAATATATAATGAAATTCATCCAGATCGCACAAATTGTGTCCACTCGTACATACTAGCAATACGCTACTTACGGAAGTCAACCTCTGGTTGAGCGACCGACACAGCTAAGTAGTGCGGCACAAGGGCACCGGAAATATTCGGGCCTTGGGTCGTCCACGAAAACGCCAACCCGGAGCCGCCATTGGAGTCGCCTAGCCCGACTGGCCCACCGGGCCAAGACAACCGGTACATGCTTTCTCACAGCGACTTGTCCCTCCCACCCTCATGCAAAACGACTCGAACAGTTAAGTACCACGCACGGGGAGTCCGCAAAACGGGAACCACCATGCGGCTCGAGAACACAACAAGTAAGAGAGCTTCCTAGGACTCGCCAAGCGACTGGCTCTCCGGGCCAGGGGAGGAGACGCGTTACAAACAACACACTCACAACCTGCAACAGGAGCATGACCAATGTGGTCGGGCACCACGCTCGGGGACTCACTTATAAGTCAGTCCTACTCGCGCTCAGGGACTCGCCACTCAGAAGACGCGAGGGATAAAACAATGCATAAACAAAACAATACACAAAAGTATACAATTGAGTTATACCCCATTAAATGGAGGACGCGCTCGGGGACTCGCTCAATCAAAAACAAACACACCACACATTCCTAGTTGCAATACGAGTCGATTGACTCCCCTTGGCATATATTGCAAAAATATTTTACAGCATTCGCCACTTGGCATACATCACATTGTTTACTCCACAGGCCCTGAAGAAGAAGCAGCGCCACCCCCCTTAACACGAACAAAAGGTTGCCACGGGTTCGCCGGGTACGTCGTCAGCGACTTCGACAATGACGACCAGAAGGGCTGCTCCGACTTCATGTCGCGATGCTCCGGCTCGGGGTCGCCAGGGGCCAACACCGTCTCCTGGTAGGGCAACAGACCCCCCATCGCCAAGACCCGATCGGTGTAAGGGGCGGGCTTTGCGGTCAGCTTCAGCACCTCTGACATCTCCATCGTGCCGGTCGCCGATGTATAGCCACTTGTCACGTCGTCAAGGTCGAAGTCATCGGGGAAGTGGGCGAGACCCAAGCTCAACGCTGTGGTGGCCCCGTGGCTGAACGCTGAGCGCGTCATCCACTCCACGACGACAGGCACCTCCTCCAGATAGCGCCACACCTCCGTAAGCCCCCAAGGAATAACTTCGGTGGGGGACATGCCCTGAAGAGCCACTTGGATGCACAACGCTGAGGTCGTGGCCGCGTTCACCACGGCAGTCACGCACTGCGAGGCATTGTAAGTTTGCACCACCGGATCGCTTTGGCCTACCACAACTGCAAAGTCAGGTGTCAGTGAAACTATGAAACCCCCAAATCTGGGACTCGACAAACGGGTCAGGCAAAGACAGAGACTCACCAAGGAGTTTGCGGCAGTTCTCCGTGACGTGCTTCTCCAAGGTGGTTTGCTCATTGTGCAGCCCCACGATGACGGAATCCGTGGCTTTGCGTTCTTCCTCAGCCGCAGCGACGACAGCCTTTGCTCGCTCCTCCGAAGAAATTGAGGCCGCTTTCGCCTCCTTCAAGTCCTGGACCAGGGAGGCTATTCGTCCATTCGCCGCGTCCAGCTCGGCGACTGGAACATACCCCTCACGGGCCTTGGAAATCTCAGCCGGGAAACCATCTGCAAGAGAAACCATCAGCGTATTGTACAAGACTAGCTCACACCCAACAGAGGAAAAGAAAGACAAATAGATACTCACCAATAGTTTCCTGAAGCCGCTGGTTCGCCTCTTGTGCTTCGTGCAAGTCACGCTCCAAGCGCTCTCTCGCGGCCTGCCGATCGGTCGACTCCCTTTGCAATCCCTGCAAACAAACAACTCGCCTCAGCATTTGACAAAACAAAACCCAGTTCCCAGCCGCTGAAATTCAGCGACCAGGAACTCGGGGACTGGAGAAGCAAAAAGAAACTCAATTCCTAGCCGCTGAAATTCAGCGACTAGGAATTCGGGGACTGGAGATGGAGAAAGAAACTCAATTCCTAGCCACCGAAATTCAGCGACTAGGAATTCAGGGACTGGAGAGGAGCAAGAGGTTCAGTTCTCAGCCGCTGAAATTCAGCGACTAGGAACTTGGCGCTGTCCTTGGCCGCGGCGTCGTTGGCACCCCCCCTTCTGCTTCTTCGTGACTTCTGCGGTTGCCACATCTCCGGTAGCCTTTCTCTTCTTGGGGAGGTTGCCCTCTCCCGTGGGGGCGGCCGGTGGAATCTTAGCCACCGAACGACGGCCAATCTTCTTGGCCCCCGACCTGCACGAGTTCCCTCAATCAACACAACAACAATACAAAAGGAGCAAGGCGAATCAAGATGAAGGAGCAATAATCACTTAGCCCGGTGCCGATGTGGGCGGGCTTGTCCAACTCGGGACCCAACTTGCGGGTGATTCCCCTCTCGAAGATGTCTGAAGCCCAAGAAACCGTGGGATTCCTCGATGATGAAGCCGCAGTCGCCGGGATCTCCGGCTCCGACGCAGCCGCCCTTGACGGCTGCAGCGACTTGGACATCATCGCCTCAGCCGCTTCTTGGCTTGGAACCCCCGAGGCCGTCGGCGCAATCGCCGCCAAGGGAACCTCTACCACTACCTCCATGTCCTTGCCCTCCAACCCCTTTGTCGGGACTGCATCCTTTGGAGCCTTGTGCGAGATTTCGGGGGAACCCTCATCATCGGAGTCGTCATCCGACTCGAACACCACCGCCTATTTGGACGGTGATGTGGGTTTCTTCGCTGGCGACTTGGGCTTCCGCGTGGGCTTCGACGATGTAGAAGTACGCCGGGACGTGTGCTCCTATGCGACCTCGCGTCGAACTCATGTTGTTTTCGCATGCGGGTCTTGCAAGCCACAGGCGCTGGGGGAGGAACCTCTTCCTCCTCCCCGTCGCTGTCAGAAGAATCTCCCTCGGAGTCTTCCTCCAGTTCCTGGGGAACCTCTTCGTCGAGCGGAGGGAGCTAGCCCTCCAACACCTGAAAAAGCTGAGAACCACCACGAGTAAAACACCAAACGCGGAGACTGAGGACTAAAGTACGGACATACCGACTGGGAAGAGAACTTACTGTGGGGGCTTCATTCTTCACAGGAGTGTACGGGGCGACCCCGACCGCCACACTGGTGAACTCAGCATCGGTGATCTTCTTCAGGGCGGCCTTGTAGTCCTCGGCCTCCCATGATTCCTTGATGGTTCGGGATGGATCATGTTTGCCGCCGTACTCATACATCCAGTGCGGCCGAGCCGCCAGCAGAACCAGGCGCCGCCCGAGCCAGCAGTTGTAGAGGTTGATTGGAATCAACCCCTGGTCCTTCAGCTTCTGGACCTGGTCCATCATTTCCGCGACGGCCATCCGCTGATCTTCGGGAAGCTTCTTCGGCGGCAACCGGCGAGACTCGCTCCTCTTGTTGATGAATTCGGGAAGAGCCACCTCGTCGGAGGGAGTGGCATCTTTGATGTAGAACCAGCTCTTCTTCCACTCGCTAGCGGCCTTCTTCTGCAGGAGGAGCTTGACGAAGTTGGCCTTGGGCTTCAGCTGGAATGTGACGCCACCTGTGGCCAACATCAAGCCACCGGACGCCTCGCGTCTGATGCGGCCGTGGAAGAGTTCCATCCATAGCGGAAAATACGGCCTACAGCTGAGGTAGCATTCGCAGAAGGCGACGAAGATCGCCAGCTGCTCGATGTTGTGTGGACCAAGATCCGATGGCTTGATCGCATAGTACGCGCAGAAGAGGCAGAAGCAAAGTGAGGTAGGGAATCCCAGACCCCTCTCAAGATGACTGGGGAAGCAGATGAACTCGCCGGGTCACGGCTTTGGCTCGGTCTTGGAGGAGGGCGGAACCTGCGAGTTCCCCTTGCGGAGCACTCCGGCATCCTCGAAAGATTTAAGCTGGGTTGTGGCACACTTGGATTTCCCCCACTAGCCTTTGGGAGGCACCATCGGGTAGGATGTGGAATCACACGATGCGGAAAGGACAAGACGGAAGAATGTAGGTAGGGAGATTGGAGACAGGAAGAACGAATGAGGAAGAATGAAGAATGCGAAGAAGGCCTGCAGAGCTGAACCATCATTCCCCTTATATGGGAACGCCACCCGCCAAAATCGAGATAACCGTTACACACGGTAATTGCGCCGAAGTTACCGTTGGAAATTCCAACGTATAGTTTGACCAGATTTAATGGTCCAACTCCTTTATTTCACCCGCTACCCGCCAGTCTTTTCCACTCGCCAAGACGACGACTTGGCAGCAATAACATTCATTGGGACGATGAGTGGAAACATGGGGAAATTCTCCTTGGTTCTAATGGAGTCCATCGCCGACTCGACTGGACGCCCAAATTGGGCTCGCCTACTCCGAAAGCCAAAAGGACGCCCGCGTCTGCATAAACGATGGCCTCGGGGACTACTGATGGGGATATGACGAAGGGGGTATGCCCAACAGGACGTTCTGATTGGGCCGAAGGGCCTGCGAGTGCGCCCGAAAGATGGTGACTGGACTACGAAGGAAGGAAAGGCCTAGCGACTGGCGACTGGAGGCCCAGGAGCATAACAGAAGCCCAGTCGGATTAGGTCAAAACCTCCAGATCCTTATCTTGTTCGGTTGTAACTTGTAAACCCTAGCGAGGTGCCTCATATATAAACCTCCCTAGGGTATCTTAGAGACTTACGTTCCATCATTAACCCCCTCAAGCGACTCGCAGCCTAGCCGCCGAGCTCGCCACCCTGTAACTCGCTCTCCAATAATCTAATCTAGCAGGAGTAGGTCTTTACCCTCCGGGGGGCCGAACCTGGGTAAACCCATGTGCATCTGCCCCCATCTCGCACCGTAGATGGCCGCCAAATCTTCCTCACGAAACACTCAATCACTGCCAGTGTCACCGATTGCAGTGGCCATTTTCACGACACATGGTGATGAAGAAGGCCTCCAGGATGAATTCCCCTCTCCGGTAGGGTGCCGAGAAGAGCTTTAGATCCCTCCTGATCTAGGGATGGAGATGATGGCGGCTACAGACTCTTTCGTTGATTTTTGATCAGGTACATCGGGTTTTCGTCCCGAGGGCATCTTTTAGGCGGGAGGAGAGTCTGAGGGGGCGCTGGGGTCGGCGAGACCACCCCTTGGCGCGGGCCAGGCCTGGTCGCGGCCAGGTGGCGTGGCCAGCCCCCAGCCCTTCTCTGTCTCGTATTCTGGCATCTGATGACTTCCGAAAAAATAGGCACTTTGTCTTTTGTCCCGTCCAATTCCGAGAATATTCATTTTCTAACTTTCTTGGAACCAAAAACAGCAGAAAACAGGCAGCTGGCACTATGGCTCTTGTTAATAGGTTAGTCCAAGAAATCATATGAAAAGTACTCCAAAGTGTGGCCAAAACAAAAGAAAGTGGATAAAACCAAGCATGGAACATCAAAAATTATAGATACATTGGCAGTGTATCAACATCCCCAAGCTTAACTCCTGCTCGTCCTCGAGTAGGTAAGTGATAAAAAGAAAGAATTTTTTTTGAGGTGACATGCACCATCAAAGACTTGATCAAAGTATTTGCAAAACATTCAAAGCTGGGATCATAGTACTTCAATCATAAAAATGAAAGACAAAGTTCTAGCAATAAGATAAAGAAACTATGATGCAACATGAAAAGGCACAAACAACAGATTCATGAATAACAATGGTTTGCAAGACGTTTGTTTGTTTCACATAAAGAAAACATGGCATAATAGTATTCAGCTTGTCCCTCATAGAGTAGCAAATATAATTGCATAGGACATCTTCAAAGTACATAAGAGTGACTAGATACAAATAGTATAAAACAAGCAATATCAAGTTATGCATCAATCAACTAGTCTTGGGACAATGCACATAGAACTAAGAATGGCCACTATGCTCTCAAAGTAGGTGCATAAAGGTAGAAGGTGGAGACTCAATATAATGGTGGAAGAAAGGCCTTCATAAAAGCAAGTAGGGATTCATGTTTCATAAAGAGCTTCCAAAAATTATGGTACTTATAGCTTTCAGCTCTCATTTCCCCTATCATAAGCATCTTGAAGTGATTAAGGTTAAAGTGAACAAACTATGGTGTACATTCTTGACGAAGTATAAGTTAGGAATCTCATATGCCTTGTATACGAGGGCTGCTCCTCATCCTACTCAATTTTTAGTCACCGGTAAGTTCTTGTCATCGTAAGTATATGTTTATCATAGAGAACCGCCAATGGGGTACCCCTTGCCCGATGATACGGAAGAATCCCCATATCAAAATGACAAGGCAAGTAGACAACGAGCATCTTAGCAATCTTCGTATTTACACTGGGAATATGGTGCTTTTTTCTCTCTTTCCTCTTTTCATATTTTTTTTCTTTTTCTCTTTTTTTCTCAATATAGGACTCTTTTTTATAAGAAGAATGCTTCGTAGACAGCTCATTATGGTTACGCTGCAGGTTTCCACCATGTCAGCATGGATTAGACCAGCGGCCCAGGCGTTTCTCTAACACATATACATAACTCCATGGACTTACAAGCTCCCCTTTCATTTCACACCGACGACATCCATATACAAAAGAGCATGATATCAACTAGGTACAAGTACCAAGTGCAATGTTGAAAGCGTTCCCCATGACAGCATGGTTCTTCTAATTCCCAACAAATAAGTGCAAGCATATACAACATAGATGACACAATGGTTCAAGTTTATTAAGGGCAATAAAAGTAAAGTGTGCCATCAAGTTCGTGAGAGCTTTAATCACTAGTTTTCTCATAACAAGTTTAATTTGGAAGGTAAAAAAAAGCATGAATATACTTGGAATAGCATAAGCTAGTAGGTAGGTACGGTGGACTCTTTGGAATAACTTGGTTTAGGGAGTGGGATGCATGAGTGGAACTCATACTTGGTTGTGGAGGCTAGCAAAAGACTGGGAGCGACAAACTAAGAGAGCACTAATGGCCATAATCATGCAGAGCGACAAAACATCATTGAACAAAGCATAAAGTGATACTACAAGTTGAAAACTAAAGGATCATAAAGGCTATGGTGACTTGAGATAGTCATAACATGGTGTGCGCATACGCTAAGTCAACCCAAATAAAGCATCAAAGGAGAATACCACTATACTATGCTTTAATATGCTAAAACAACGCATGATTCATCCAAGGCACATTAAGCAATCTCAATTATTTATTACAAGTAATTCTACAGCAAAGAATACTAAGCATAAAGCCAAAACAATATCAAGCATGGCATGATAGAGCATAGGCCATAATCAAAAACGAGCTCTTTTTACCACATAAGCATGGACTCTCCTACTCTTTTCCAAACCAAACCAAACTATTTGCAAACCAATGTATGAAAGAGGGGTCCAACCAATTTATTCAGAAAACTAAGCAAACCAAGCAAACAAAAACCAAAACAAAAACAAAAAAGAAGACGCTCCAAGAACAACACAACTATGCATGAAACAATAAAAATGAAGCGTTTGGAAGAAACCTGGGATTTTTATTGATGAAGAAGGGGATGCCTTGGGCATCCCCAAGCTTTGACGCTTGTACTTCTTGGATATTTCTTGGGGTGACACGCGTGGAATCCCCAAGCATGAGATTTAGTCCATCCTTCATCTCATTACTCATTCCTTCCATACACCTGAAATTTTTCCTTCATACAAAACTTCACACAATCTTTATTAGCAACATTAGTGCACTCAAGATAAATAAGTCTTAAGGTTCAGTTCCAACACCAATAAACTTCCATTAGAACACTAGCTACTGTAGCACTTCCCTCAAAAAGATCAATTCCCCAAAAGAACTCAAAAAGGAACAAACAAGAAGCAAATGCAGAAAATGGCAGAAATCTATCAAAACAGACCAGTAGGTAAAGACGAATTTTTTCGAAGACCTTCTGTTGCTCAAATCAAAAAGTGTTGAAATAACGAAAGTTAGATAACAACCTGGGGCAGAAGCACAAAAATTCATGCCTCACAAAACGTTCAGATATTTTACACGAATTTTTACGGTGAAGCACAGAAATCTGTTTCGGGACAGCAACTTTCACAATCATTACTTCTCTCTCATTAGAGGTTACTCTTGGCACAAAAATCAAATAAAAAGGATAAGGAGCGGTTATTACTGAAGTAATAACTTCCAATACTCATCTAAAACTTTTGGTTTATCTCCCAATAAGTACTTTTCTTTAACGCCTTCAAGTTAGGCATAAGAAGCAAGAAAAAATCAAGTGTTCTCGAATGAAGAAGCATTAAGACCAAATTTCTTGCCCTTACCTCTCTTACTTTTATTCTTAACCTTGGGGAAAATATGATTGTTTGGTGGATAAGAAAGGTGCATGGTCCCCTTTCCGACATCTATTATTGCTCCAAGGAGTTCTAATAGGGACCTTCCAAGTGTAATTTGTCCTTTTCCTGCACATTCAATGACAAGATAATCAGCAGAAATCATTTTCCCAAGGATCTTTGTAAACACTCCTTTAGATATTCCAGTAGGTAATATGGTACCATTATTAGCAAGAGATATTTCTTTTCCTCCTTGAGTAAGACCCCAAAGAATCAAAGATTCATAAATATCTTTGGGCATAAGGCAAAATTCAGACATGATATCACAGCGGGCTTGAAAAGTTTCAGTGTTTATCTCAATCTTTACTGTAGGGAGCCACTTTGATGGTTCAGAATTTATTGGAACATAATTATGATGCTCCCTAAGCTTATTATAGCAATATTGTAAACTAGTAGTGCTAGTCTCAAGAGTGTTTAATCTAGCGAATATTCTTGCGAAATAAATATCAGTTTGGCTAGGAAAGTTGTAAGTAAGGATCAATTTCTTTATAGCATTAATAGCATCATCCTCATTACATTGGAGGAAATCTCTAGCAAAGAGCAATTCCAAGGTAAAAACTGCTAAGCAACAAGCTTTAAGCCATTTTAGGCTCAGTTTTTTCATGTAGATCAGAGATTCTAGACCAAGCTTCCTTAAAACTTTCCTCAATTCCTTGTTTAAAAGTGAAAATAATTTCCTTGGGTGACATAGTGATTGGAGCAAGTCTAGACATAATGGCAACTTGAGAAAGGAACTAATTTTTTTGTGTTTTTCAAATAAGAAAGCAAACTAGTAAAACTAATTTTTTTGTGTTTTTGATAAAGAAACAAGCAAACAAAGCAAAAAGAAACTAAGCAAAACAAAATAACAAAGTAAAGAGATTGGTTATGAGGGACTCCTCTTGTGAAGATGTCCTTGACTCCCCGGCAACGGCGCCAGAAAAGTGCTTGCTGGTGCGATGTTGGCGTGGGAGTTTCTTCTTCTTCGTTCCCGGCAACGGCACCAGAAAATTGCTTGATGACTCATGTATTAACAAGCTCGTTGGGAAACCCCAAGAGGAAGGTATGATGAGCACAACATCAAGTTTCCCTCAGTTATGAAACCGAGGTTTAATCGAACCAGTAGGAGCAAGGAAACACCCCAAAGGTGTTGCTAGCTGAGCCTTGGCAGGGCACACTACCGGTGCTAGTAGCAACGTGGATACCTGCACAACACAACCACAAAAATTTGTCCCCAACTTGCGATGAGGTTGTCAACCTCACCGGTTTTGCTGAAAACAAAGGATTAAATGTATCGAATGGAAGGAAGTAATAGATTGCAGAAAGTAAACACAAAGTAGTAAACAGTTTGTAGATTGTATGTAAAAGAAAGGACCGGGATCCATAGTTCACTAGAGGTGGCTCTCCTTAAGATAGATAACATGCTAGGTGAACAAATTACAACGGGGCAATTGATAAACATTGAGAAAGCATACAAGCATATACTAATCATCTTGACGCCTTTGAGACTTGATTGGGCATTACAACATTATACATAGACCGCCATCCAACCACATCTATGACTAATAATCCACCTTTAGGTTATCATCTGAACCCCCTCCTGTATTAAGTTTCAAGCAATAGATTATTTCTTTACGAATTGCGTGTATTGTAAACAATATGATTGTTGTTTTCTCCCTGTAGCAACAACACATCTAGTACCTTACAGATTTCTGTCACTTCCCCAAATTACCAGAGGCATGAACCCACTATCGAGCATAAATACTAACTCTTGGAGTTGCTAGCATCTACTTGGCCAAGATAGCTACTAACAACAGAAAGCATGCAAGATGACAAAAAACAAAGACATGATAGAATCAATAATCAATCTGAAATAGCATCTCAATATCCATCGGATCCCCGCAAACACAACATGCAGAATTCCAAATAGATGATCTTGATCATGAACAGAGCTCACAAGATCTAGACATGAAAGCACAAAGGAGGAGAAATAGCCATCTAGCTACTACATGGATCCGTAGTCCAAATATGAACTACTCTCGCATCACACCGGAGGCTTGCATGGTGATGAAGAAGGCCTCCAGGGTGAATTCCCCTCTCCGGCAGGGTGCCGGGAAGAGCTTTGGACCCCTCCCGATCTAGGGATGGAGATGACAGCGGCTACAGACTCTTTTGTGGATTTTTGATCGGGTACTTAGGGTTTTCGTCCCGAGGGCATCTTATAGGCGGAAGGAGAGGCCGAGGCGGTGCTGCGGTCAGCCAGGCCACCCCCTGGCGCGCGCCAGGCCTGGCCGCACGGCCAGGCGGTGTGGCCAGCCCCCAGACCTTCTCCGTCTCGTATTATGGCATCTGATGACTTCCGGAAAATAGGCACTTTGGCTTTTGTCCCGTCCAATTCCGAGAATATTCATTTTTTGACTTTCCTAGAACCAAAAACAGCAGAAAACAGGCAGCTGGCACTGTGGCTCTTGTTAATAGGTTAGTCCAAGAAATCATATGAAAAGTACTCCAAAGTGTGGACAAAACACAAGAAAGTGGATAAAACCAAGCATGGAACATCAAAAATTATAGATACATTTGCAATGTATCATGTATCATGAACCTTTTAAAGACACTTGCATGGAAAATGAAATTGTGATTAATGATAGCAATAGACATGCTCAAACCTCTGAAAGTACTATTTCTTATAAGCATGTTAATTTTTGTGGAATACATAGACCTTGTGAGAGTAATCAAATTGATGAAGAATATTGTATCACCCACAGGAATGAAAAAACTAGAACATAGTATAGGGCTCTAAATGATCTTGGTAAAAAGTTTGTGTCCTCTATCCTTTTATTTGTGAACTTTGCTTTGAAGTAGGTCATTTCAATTTTCAACTCAGACCATAATAATAGCCCTTCTAATCCAATGAGTACTGCAAGTTTGTATTGTGATGACATGATCACTCCTAATCAGCATGATGAACTTACATTATTTTATTGGTGTGAAGAGTTATCAAGAAAAACCTCTTTGGTAGATATGGGTGCTTTTGATATGAATAGCGTCCTGCATGGTTGTCATCTTTTTTGTGTTGATAATTGCCACACAAATACTTACATACAAAATATTATAAAATATGAGGTTTTACCAAAATATGACAGGACTAATATGTGTTTTGTTCTTATTAATGAAAAGGAGGAATCCTCCAAAGTTTCTTCTATTGTCTCTAACAATAAACCAGGGTATATGGAGAAGCTTCATTTCAAGCCTCTCCCTCCTAAAGAGAAGAAGAAAAGGAGGAGTAAAAAGAGAGAGGAAACGGTATTTTCCCCTACATGCTTCTCCTATTATAGTTTTTGATGAGTCTAAACTCGATGATGTTCCTATGCCTATTACCTATAGTAGTGATCATGATTGGGAAAAGAACACTACTTTTGATATTGAAAATCTCTTTGGTACAAATTCTGAAAATGATGATGTTAATAATTGCTGCACTATTAGTACTATCCATGTTCCTTTCAATGATGATATGTTTACAAATGAACACACTTTGGAAGATAACTATTCTATTGCTTATGATGATACTATACCTCAAGTATATGATGATTACAATAATGAATATGATATTTTCAGTCCACCTACTATTGAGGAGAAAATTAATTATGATTACAATATGCCTCCTATATTTGATGATTATGGTGATGAGAATAATAATGATAGATATTTTGTTGAATTTGCTCCCACAATAATTAATAAGAATGACTATGTTTATGTGGGGAGTATTAATTCTTTTATGCATGTGGCTCATGATAAGAATGTTTTATGTGATATTTATATTGTTAATTTTATTCATTATGCTACTGAAAGTTATTATAAGAGAGGGAAACATGGTTTTATGTATCTCAACAATATTAAGGTCCCCCTCTTTATGTTGAAAATTTTGAAGTTGCACTTGTTTTGCTTTCGTATGCTTGTTTCTTTGTGCTTTCATGACTTGTTTCTTTACAAGATTATTTTTCATAGAAAGTGGGTTAGACTTAAATGTGTTTTAAATTTTCTTCTTGATGCTCTCTTTTACTATAAATTCATTTTTTTATGTGAGCATCATTGAAATTATCATGCCTATCTTAATGGCTATAAAGAAAGAGCTTTTGGGAGACAACCCATTATATTTTTCCTTTCAGTTTATTTTTGTTTTGTTGAGTCTTGGAAGTTATTACTTCTGTAATAACCTCTCCTTATCCTTTTTGTGTGGTTTTTGTGCCAATAATAACCTCTAATAAGATAGAAGTAAGACTTGGGAAAGTTGTTGTCCCGAAATAGATTTTTGTGCTTCACTATAAAAAATCATGAAAACTCCATGTTCTCCTACATATTATAAACGGTGGATAAGACGACTAAACAACCTGTCAGAATGATCGAAGATGTTTTACTTAAAAAAGATCAACATATTATACCCACTGATTTTATTATTCTTGATGTTCCTGAGGATGACAAACTGTCTATCATCCTTGGAATACCTTTTCAAAGTATAGTTGGAGCTAATATAGATTTGTCTAGTGGTTATATTATCTTCAATATATATGATGATCAGATTGTTCGATACTTTACTAAGAAATAGGAACACAATCGAAAATATGTTCCGCCACCTAAGCATGATAAAGCAGCAAAAACTAAAGAAAAAGAGTAGCTTGAGATGAACGCCGATGACATGGAGTTTGATTAGTCAAAAGTCTAGAATAAAATACTTAATGAGATTTAACCCATTCTTATTAAATTAAGGTGAAATTTTATTTATGATTACTACTTTATTATTTGTATGATCTAATAAGTTTGTTTTGTGTTTTGAGTTCATTCAGAGAATTTACCTTAGCGAAGTTGAGAAGCAAGGGAAAAATGAAGAAAAGAAAAGGGTTTAGCACAGATAACGAGCAGCGGTACGGTCGCGGTACACCCGTACTGCGCGCCAGTACCGGGTCTCGACGAAATCAACATCAAGAACAATGTCGGTGATGACTAGTGGTACGGCCGGGATATGCCCGTACCCTGCGCCCGTACCCAACTTCGATGAAATCGACCAAAGTTCCCGTATAGATAATGACCAGTGGTACGGCCAGGGTACGCCCGTACCACATGCCCGTACTAGGTTTGATCTCGAACCCTAATGTTGATCTAATGATGATGACCACCAGTACGGGCGGGCTGCACCCGTACCGCCCGCCCGTACCGAGTTCGTCGCCAGGTAAAGGACGACGGCGGCTGTCTCTCAGCCAGCCTCCTTCTTCTTCTTCCTCTTTCTTCCTTGTTCTTTCTCTCTCCACCTCAAACCCTAGCCTCCTAAAACCTTTGATTCTTCATTGATTTCGTGTTTTGAATTGGGGAATCTTCACATCGGTAAGTTTCTCGTCCGATCCATACTCTATTTTTCTGAAATCCATGGTTGAATTCATCACATTGGCTATTTAGATGAGTTCATCATATTTTTAGATTATTATTGATTCCTGATGTTAGTATTTGTAACTTCTACCTATTATCGTTTGTTTATGTGATAGAAACTTGACACCTATAGTTTTCTTCAAAAATTTCACAGCACAATGCATAACATTGGAAGGATTTTCCGCTCGGGCTCCGCCAAGCCGCCGGGCTAGAAGAAGAGACGCTCGGAGGTGGACAGCTTGAGGGCTGCCAAGAGCCGATACTATGAGAGGGTGAGCAACCCCAAGGTTTTGTCCACCAAGTGGGTAGAACGTGAGTTTCTCTCTTGCCAGGGTCTTCTGGAGGACTTCGAGCAGATGACTGTGCAAGCTGGCATGCTCGACTTGTACTACCTCTCCATCGACACCTACAAGCTCGCCAATTTCAAGTTCCTTTCATCGTTCCACGATGATCTCGAGACCCAGGAGTGAAATTACACTGTAAGTTTCATGCTCAATGGTAAACTCCACAACCTAACCTTCTATGAATTTTGTAATAGTTTCAGATTCTCCCATGAGGGAGAACTCGATATTAATGACAATGTGCACATAGAGGCAATGAAATCTTGGGGGCAAATTTCTGTCCTTAGGAACAATGATTACTTGCGCAAGAAGAGCACCACTATCCAGAATCCTAGTATGCGTTATTTTCATACCTTCCTTGTTAATTCTTTATTTGGGAAAGGTGATGTAGGGGCAATGGCAGGCCCCGAAATGAGTGTGATTCATATGGCCTTGCATCGAGAGATGGAGCGAAAGGTAAACTTGGGTGCTTTGCTCATCCAGCACTTTCTCCACCAAATGTCGGCTTCCGCGGGCGACATTCGTTGTCGAGGGTTGAACACATATCACATACGCAAACAAATTTGTCCCACCACAGGAAATATCTGTGATTGGCAGTAAGGTCCTGGATGAAATTCATATGGATAACACCAAGTTCATGGGGGTCTATAGACCTGAATGTGCCCTCCGCGCATACCAATTTTTTTTGAACCTAAAAGGGATCTCCACCAAATCTTGCTTCCTTTTGTCCAAGCTTTTGGTTTGCCAAGTAAATAGAGTTGGGTCTTACTGTGGAGGAGTTCCAGCAGGCACTGATCCTCTCAGGAAGGACTGCACCACCAGGTGGCCACCCCAACTGGAAAAACGCAACAGCTAGCCAACAACAGCAAGGTCAAGGAGAAGAAGATTGACATGGTGTAGGATGGGACGACTACGGCTAGTAGCACCATCACTAGCAGCCTTTCCACCAACACCAACGACAAGGTATGCCTCCACCACAGTGGGGATTCAACTATGTCCCGAGGAGTGATTTTGACCAGGTGGTGCATCGCATTGACAACATAGAAAAACGTTGTATGATGCGAATGCCAACATAGTCAACCTCACTCAGGACTTCACATCTTTCATGACTGACTTTCCAAATCGTTACCCAAACTTCCCATATGAGCAGTCGCCACCTAACGGTAGCGACAACTGGTTCCAGTTAGGCAAATGCCTAAGCTTGGGGAGATTGAACTCCTCCCACCATTTTGCATTCATATTTTTTTTTATTTTTTTTGTTTCAATGCATGTTTACTTTCAGTTTTGCATTTGACAAAGAAAAACCCAAAAATATTGGACTACTTTCTAGTTTTATTTGTGCAAATTTCTCTCGGCTCTTGTTTATTCTTTCTCCAGGTTGCTCACTTCTAGTAATCGAGCTATGGAGACAAACGCAAAGAGTTGGCTCAAGTAGAAGACGAACAATCAAGAGGAGGTACCACATTCCTATTTTCCTTCTTTCCGTAAGCTTATTCATGAACATTTTATGTTTGTTCGGTTGCACTTGAGTTGGACTCCACTCTTAGTTTGTTATTTGTTAGAACTTCAGCTCAAAGGTTTTTGTCACCCCTTTGGTTAATACTTATGACAATTAATATCAGTTTCAAAAAACACTCTTTGGATACAATTCAAAACCTTTTAGAACAAGAGAACGTGACCATCGACAACTTTGGTGCCCTGTTTTTATCTTAAGGGCTTAATCTTAGCAGTGCTCAACCCCACATACTGATCGTTGACTTGATGATACCTTCTGAAAAAGAATTGCTTGATAGAACGAACATTTTAGAGTGGGAGTGGGAGATGCCAAAACTCGTATTGACTTGTTGTAAAAAAATGAGGAAAGAGAGAAAAATAAAAAGAAAAGTACTTTGTTTCAAATACACACCTCTTTGGGATGCCAACAACTCCGCTAGCTTCTGAATGATCTATGGTATAACCCCAGATTTCAGCTATGAGTTGATGGCATTAGTCACATACATGTCGTTATATGGGCAAAATTATTGGTATTCCCAGTAGGTTGTGTAGGAGTTTACAAAATAAATATTCGTTGGTCCTTGAGATGGAAAAATAAAAGATTTTATCATCAAACTATGAGCTGAGGAACTTTTGATACTTTTGATTATTGGCATCACCTCCCCACCTAAAATGTGCAATTAGAGTTCTTGATAGGCAAGGAAAATAAGAGATATTTGATAGCCGTGATTATCGAAGTGGGTGATTAATGAAAAATCTCTAAGTTTATCCTTATTTTGACATTTACATATGCTCCCTTAATTTTGACTCAAGCGACCTTCCTTAAAAACATTTTCACTCCCATAACATGAGAGGCGCTGAAAGAAATTTATTTGCGAAGCCTCGCCAATTTTTTAACAATCTCATTTGAGTTATAAGAACTATTAGCTAGCGAGTTACTTGCGTTTAGGAATCAATCTTAAGTGCAACTGTTCAGATATATTATGCTCGTGTTCAAGGCTGCAGGATTTGAGACGATGGAATATGATACAACCTAGAACTTGTAAGTTTTCATCTTGATTCAATTCTTTGCTATTACTCATTATAGCTTTGTCACTTGAGGGCGAGTAACCACTAAGCTTAGGGATGTTGATAGCTCCAAATTTGATCACTTTTACCATTGGTTTTCCTCTTGTTTATTGTCGTATTTCACTGAAGATTGCCCCTTTCCACTAATGTTAATGTCACAATTAGCGAATCCTTGGTTTCTTGTGATGGTTTTCAAGAAATGAACATTTCTTGAAGATCTAATAGCATTTATGGGCTAATTACACCATAATAAGAAAATCCCCAATTGGAGCAACTTTCATTGGAAGTGTCCTAAATACTTAGCGACCACTGGTATGATCGGAGCATGCCCATGCCGCCTTCCCGTACTACCTACAGGCGCCTTCCTTATATCAATACAAGCAACTTTCATGAAGGGGGAGATCCGAGAAGAACCACAAAACAAAAGTTACAGCAGCCGCAAGCTATCTAGACGGGAATATCAGATCTGGAAGAGGAAAAGAACTTCACCTTGTTTCTCGATGATCTCCAACCTCTAAACCACACACTCCACCATCATTCCATCATTACTTAGAGAGGGAGAGAGAGATTTCCACTTGTAAGATCAGGGTTTGATACTTTGATCTACCTCCGGTTTGTATTTGATTTGATCTTTAATCGCTATTGTGGTTTGCTACAATTACTTTGAGATCATTTTTATTTGCAATACAATTATTCCTTTCATTTGTCTTCCTCTCATGTCTGAGTGAACTGATACATTGCAAATGTATCTATAATTTTTGATGTTCCATGCTTGGTTTTATCTACTTTCTTGTGTTTTGTTCCAACTTTGGAGTACTTTTCATATGATTTCTTGGACTAACCTATTAAAAAGATGCCGCAGTGCCAGTTGCCTGTTTTCTGCTATTTTTGGTTCCAGGAAGTCAGAAAATGAATATTCTCGGAATTGGACGGGACAAAAGCCAAAGTTGATATTCTACCTGAAGACTCACGGAGCCAGAAGACGAGACGGAGAGGGGCCATAGGGCGGCCACACCATGTGGTGGCGCGGGCTAGCCCTGGCCGCGCCACCAGGTGTTGTGGGCCCCCTGGCTACCCACCGACCTTGCCTCTTCGCCTATAAGGAGCCTCCCGATGCATAAACACTAGGCGTCAATCAGAAAGCCACGAAAAGTCCTGCAGCGCCGCCGCCACCGAAGGGGAGATTCAGGGGACAGAAAGTCTCTGTTTCGGCACCCTGCCGAGACGGTGAAGTGCCCGCAGAGCCATCTCCATCGATCTCCACCACCATCTCCATCACAATTGCTGATTCCCATGATGAGGAGGGAGTAGATCTCTCTCGAGGCTAAGGGTTCTACCGTTAGCTATGTGTTCATCTATCTCTCTATGCATGATCTTGTTGTGGTAATGAGCTTTGTAATCAAGTAGATCTACCTTGCTACTCAAGTGCTTTAATAGATCTCTGCTCTCCTCATGTGTGTGAAAGTGACAGCGTGCACACCATGGTGGCACTTAGGCTAGAGATTACAAATACTTGTTATGAGTTATATTTGGAGTTGGATGTCTTTATGAAATTGTGGTGTTTGTTGGAACCATCTAGTGCTCAAGGTGACAGTGTGGGGTATTCTAGATAGGAAAAGCTTACTTTGACGTGTGATGTTATAGCCCTACCAATGATTAGAGTGTCCAACCGAAGAGTAGTTAAGAGTAGTATCATAAAGAGAAGATATTTATATGAGAGAGTGTTCACTAGTGAAAGTATGATCCCTAGGCCTTGTTTCTAAGCATTGATACACCGTTTGCAATTAGATCTGTTACATGTTTGCTTGCTTCCATCTTTATTTCATTTTTACTTTAGTCTTTTCCACGCCATCAAGCTATTTTCTGGCACCGTTACCACTTATAATTATCCATACCAATTGTATTTCACTATCTTTTCGCCGAACTAGTGCACCTATACACCTGACAAGTGTATTGGGTGTGTTGGGGACACAAGAGACTTCTTGTATCTTGATTGCGGGTTGCTTGAGAGGGGATAACTTTGACCACTTCCTCCCTGAGTTCGATAAAACCTTGGGTGATCCACTTAAGGGAAAACTTGCTGCTATTCTACCAACCTCTGCACTTGGAGGCCCAACAACTGTCTACAAGAATAGAAGTGCGTAGAAACTTGCAGCATCACCATAATGAGCACTCTATGAAGCATCCTCAATAAAAACCTATGCAAATAGCAAATAAAAAGATTGCTGAGATGCTCATTGTCTGCTTGCCTTGTCATTTTTATTAGGGGATAGCTCCTGTATCATGTGCAAGGGGTACCCCGTTGGCGGTTCTTTATGATACATATGTACTTACAATGACAAGAGCTTACTTGTGACTAAAGCTGATTAGCATGAGGATCGGTCTTCGTAAGTAAGGGGCATGAGATTTCGGTTTATAACTTGTCAAGCATATCCTCTTAGTTGTGTCACTTTAAACTTAATCACCTTCAAGATGCTTATAATAGGGCAATGAGAGCTGAAAGCTATAAGTACCATAATTTTTGTAAGCTCTTTATGAGACTTGAATCCCTACTTCCTTTTATGAAGACCTTTCTTCCACCATTATATTGAGTCTCCACCTTCTACCTTTATGCACCTAATTTGAGAGCATAGTGGCCATTCTTAGTTCTATGTGCATTGTCCCAAGCCTAGTTGATTGATGCATAACTTGATATTGCTTGTTTTAAACATTTGTATCTAGTCACTCTTATGAACTTTGAAGGTGTCCTATGCATTTATATTTGCCACTCTATGAGGGACAAGCTGAATACTATTATGCTATGTTTTCTTTATGTGAAACAAACAAACGTCTTGCAAAGCATTGTTATTCATGAATCTTTTGTTTGTGCCTTTTGATGTTACATCATAGTTTCTTTGTCTTATTGCTAGAACTTTGTCCTTCATGTTATGATTAAAGTACTATGATCCCAGCTTTGATTGTTTTACAAATACTTTGATCAAGTCTTTGATGGTGCATGTCACCTCAAAAATTATTCTTTCTTTTTATCACTTACGTGCCCGAGGGCGAGCAGGAGTTAAGCTTGGGGATGTTGATACATTGCAAATGTATCTAATATTTTTGATGTTCCATGCTTGGTTTTATCTACTTTCTTGTGTTTTGTTCCAACTTTGGAGTACTTTTCATATGATTTCTTGGACTAACCAATTAACAAGGTGCCACAGTGCCAGTTGCTTGTTTTCTACTGTTTTTGGTTCCAGGAAGTCAGAAAATGAATATTCTCGGAATTGGACGGGACAAAAGCCAAAGTTGATATTTTACCGGAAGACTCATGGAGCCAGAAGACGAGACGGAGAGGGGCCACAATGCGGCCACACCATGTGGTGGCGCGGGCTAGCTCTGGCCAGGCCACCAGGTGGTGTGGGCCCCCTGGCCGCCCACCGACCTTGCCTCTTCGCCTATAAGAAGCCTCCGGATGCATAAACCCTAGGCGTCAATCAGAAATCCATAAAAAGTTCCGCAGCACCGCCGCCACCGAAGGGGAGATTCAAGGGACAGAAAGTATCTGTTCCGGCACCCTGCCGGGACGGGGAAGTGCCCCCAGAGCCATCTCCATCGATCTCCACCACCATCTCCATCACCATTGCTGATTCCCATGATGAGGAGGGACGAGATCTCTCTCGAGGCTAAGGGTTCTACTGGTAGCTATGTGTTCATCTCTCTCTCTATGCATGATCTTGTTGTGGTCATGAGCTTTGTAATCAAGTAGATCTACCTTGCTACTCAAGTGCTTTAATAAATCTCTGCTCTCCCCATGTGTGTGAAAGTGACAGCGTGCACACCATGGTGGCACTTAGGCTAGAGATTACAAATACTTGTTATGAGTTATATTTGGAGTTGGATGTCTTTATGAAATTGTGGTGTTTGTTCGAACCATCTAGTGCTCAAGGTGACAGTGTGGGGTTTTCTAGATGGGAAAAGCTTACTTTCAGGTGTGATGTTATAGCCCTACCAACGATTAGAGTGTCCAACCGGAGAGTAGTTAAGAGTAGTATCATAAAGAGAAGATATTTATATGAGAGAGTGTTCAATAGTGAAAGTATGATCCCTAGGCCTTGTTTCTAAGCATTGATACACCGTTTGCAATTAGATCTGTTACATGTTTTCTTGCTTCCATCTTTATTTCAGTTTTACTTTAGTCATTTCCATGCCATCAAGCTATTTTCTGGCACCGTTACCACTTATAATTATCCATACCAGTTGTATTTCACTATCTCTTCGCCGAACTAGTGCACCTATACACCTGACAAGTGTATTGGGTACGTTGGGGACACAAGAGACTTCTTGTATCTTGATTGTAGGGTTGCTTGAGAGGGGATACCTTTGACCACTTCCTCCCTGAGTTCGATAAACCTTGGGTGATCCACTTAAGGGAAAACTTGCTGTTGTTCTACAAACCTCTGCACTTGGAGGCCCAACAACTGTCTACAAGAATAGAAGTGCGTCGACATCATAAACCCCCATAGGCGTGGGAGATGTTGGGGATTGGTGATATGTGTTGTGCCTCCTTTAAATCCATCCATTTGTGATCATTGTAATGTTTTATTTAAATACTGAGAATGAATATCTATGTTTGCCTAATGCTTGTTATCTAATTTAAGGACCTGGGTGACATGATCCAAAGATCTCATAGGTATGAACTTGTATGCTAGTAATTCAGCGACCCCCATGTGACACGAACGATATCAAAGAAGAGCTAGCACTACACGAGGACAATAAGGAACCATCAAGATTAAAGCCTTGATTCGGTTGGAAGACCGTAATTAATGCCTTGACCATGTCTGTGGTAACATGCAGGTATATCATCGGGATTGGGAAGAATTGGCCACGAGGACTCCTAGTCGGTATATGGGTTGCTTGCCTACTCATTTATAAATAAGAAATATCAATATCACTTATTCATCTTATTCCATTTGGTACTTTCACTCACCATGAACTATTTGTCTCCGCACCTAACTTCACATATGCAGGACCTTTACACACCTTTCGCATCTTTACTTTTATGCAATTTACTTATTTCCTAAGCAAGTTCCTCTATCTTTTACTCACCACTTCCACCATCAACTTTTGCAGTCAATTCACTCAAGACCTGTGACACTTTGGGTGCGATAGAAACACCGCATAAAAACACTTTCCTAGGCTCCTTTTTGGGATCGATATAAAAACTGGAATAAATACTTCCGCGAAAACATTCTCTGACAAACCTGTGCACTTGCAGGTCATCAGTCCTTCATCGAAAATTTCCTGTCTAGATAACTTTTAACACTTTTAAAAGATTTATATCATTTCCAATCAATAATATGTTAACCACATATAATATTAGAAATACCACATTGCTCCCACTCACTTTCTTGTAAATACAAGCCTCTCCATAAGTTTGGATAAATCCAAACTCTTTGATCACCTCATCAAAGCAGAGATTCCAACTCCGGGATGCTTGCTTTAGTCCATAGATGGATCGCTGAAGCTTGCATTACTTGTCAACATCCATAGGATCGACAACACCTTTAGGTTGTATGATATAGAACTCTTCTTCAATATTTCCATTGAGGAACATAGTTTTGATATCCACTTGCCATATTTCATAATCGAAATATACAACAATTGCTAACATAATGCTAACCGACATTAGCATCACTATGGGAGAGAATGTCTCATCGTAGTCAACTCGTTGAATTTGTCAAAACCCCTTTGCGACAAGTCAAGATTTATAGATGGTCACATTACCGTCAACATCATTTTCTTCTTGAAAATCCATTTATTCTCAAAGGACTTTCGGTCGTGAGGTAAGTCCACCAAGGTCCAAATCTGGGCTCATCATCGCTTCTTGATATGTCGCAGGGTCATCAATACGATCTACCATGAAATTCACGACAGGATTTCCGTACAATTCAGGAGCTGCACGTGTCCTGCTTGACCAGCGAGGTTCGTTAGTGTCCTCTTTTGGAGTTTCATGGTCTTTATCATTAGTTCTGTCTTCATTAGTTCTACCTTCCGACTACTCACACCTTTTGCGAGAAACTCTTTCTCTAGAAAGGATCCATTCTTGGCAACAAAAACCTTGCCCTCGGATCTGTGATAGAATGAATACCCAATTGTTTCTTTAGGGTATCCTATGAAAACGCATTTTAACGCTTTGGGTCCGAGTTTATCAGGCTTAAGTTTCTTCACATAAACATCACATCCCAAACTTTAAGAAATGACAGCTTAGGTTTGTTTCCAAACCACAATTCAAACGGTGTCTTTTCAACAGATTTA
Organism: Avena sativa; assembly: GCA_916181665.1. NCBI lineage: Eukaryota > Viridiplantae > Streptophyta > Magnoliopsida > Poales > Poaceae > Avena > Avena sativa. Next base: position 582,116,283 of record OV702287.1, read on the forward strand.
GATGGTGCCCAATTTAAATTGAATGCAACGGTTTCTAGTGCATAAACCCAAAATGATAGTGGCAAGTCAGTCAGAGACATCATAGATCAAACTATATCCAATAAAGTACGATTACGACGCTCCGATGCACCATTATGATGTGGTGTTCCGGCAGGGTGAGTTGTGTAACTATTCCACACTCTCTCATTTATGCGCTAAACTCATAACTTGGATACTCACCTGTAACATCCCAAAACTTTAATCCAAGTGATCAAGAGGAAATCTACCCAATTTAGGGTTAACAAAAACTTTTCCCATTTAAAATCTTTAAGCATTCATATGTGTGTGCATTTAAAATAGGAGTTGTTTGAAATGCCATGATTGTTTGTTCTAATGGTTGTAAAATGGTTCTATGATGAATGTCACATCATCTAGATCATTCCCAAGCAAAAACCAAAGAAAAAGAAATCAAAAAGAATTAAATAAAGGAAATGGTCACTTTTGCTATTTTAATCACCTAGCCCACTTTGGGTATTCCTAGCACTCAAATTCAAACAGAACAATTGTGGATCTTTTCACCCCTTGCTAGTACATGTAGTGATGTGCCAAGGCCCACTTTGTGATCTAACAAAAACATTTGAACTCTAAATTTAAATGACATTGGAAAATTGAATCTAGTTCATATGTCTAGATCACAATTTTTCAAAAACCATCCCAATGAACTCCATTTCAAAGTCCCAAGCAACCACAGATGCTTAAGCATGTAACAAACTACTCCACAAAAAATCTATGAAAAATTCAAAAGTTTTCTTCATGCGGACATTTAATCAAACACTTGGCATTCACTGATCACACTCTAGTTTAGGTTCGCTGTTTCTACAGGGTTTTGCCACCCATTTGACCTCAATTTACTCCCTGTGTCCCTCCTAGCTCTAACCAAACCATAATCATCCCACGCCATTGTCCCTAGCAGCAGTGCACCGACACCCCGAGGCCATGCTCGCCGGCCAAATGTGCACCAGCCGTAGGAGACCGTCACCCCCTCTCCGCCGCTCCATGAAGCAACGCGCAACTCCACCGCCGCCCACGGTCCACCCCACGGCCCCTGCTAGCCCCTGGACCACCCTAGAGCCACGCCGTACTAAGTCTCTGCACCACGCCAGAGCACGCCAGAGCGCCCTCACCGCCAGCACGCCATAGACCGCGCCTCGACCGTAGACCGCGCGCATCGCTCCGCCTTGACCACCTCACCCCGCCAGACATGGCCGTGCACCGCCGCGAGACCCACGGTCGCCGGGAACCACATCGAGCACCACCTCTGTCCCCCAGAGCACGCGACGCTCCCGACCGATTGCCACCGCCCCTAGCTGCTCCATAAAGACATAGAGGACCGCCAGGAGGCAAGCCACCGTCCACCTATCTCGCCCACGTCGCTAGCCCGATGTACCATCGTCACCAGCGAGCACCGCCCATGCCTCACTGGCGCCTCGTCGTGCCTATATAAGGAGGCCTCCCCAGCACCATTTCCTCACACCACTCTCATCCACTCCCCCTCAGAACACTCCCAGAGCCCCACCAGAGCAAGTCATAGCCCGTAGCACCGGAATTTCGCCGGAGTCTGCCGTGGAAGGAGGAGAAGGGCGCCGTTGATCCAGGCCATCTCCCGGGACGGCGCCAGTACCAGGAGAACCGTCGGCATCTTCTCGTTCGTTTTCCCGCCTCGCCGCACTAGCTGGAGCCCCAGTACATCCCCACTGCACCCCCAGCGAGCCGCTTGGGTTCAGCCTCGCTGGCGACAGGTCCATCGTCGATGATAAGCCCCTGCCGTAGATCTTAGCTCTAATCCTACGGTCCACGTTGCCCCATACCGCTTCGCGTTTAAAGAGCCACTGACAGGCGGGACCCCCCTGTCAGTTGTCCTTAGTGCCGCGCAGTGAAACCAGGTAGTCCCATTAGTGTCCCCGCGCGACCCAGTTAATTCAAATTTAGATTTTTCCTTTTTAGCTGAAACTTTGTTCTGTCCCTTAGTTTAAAAATCAATCCGGAGAGTTTTACAAATCCAAATTGAGTGATTCCATTTTTGTTGGAAAGCTATTTAAAATCTCTATCCAAGCCCATTGGATTTAAATCATTTAGAGTTATAGATCTCTCCTAGTTAAAATAATAATACAGAAGCTTCTTCACATTCAAACATTTTTCTAAAATCAACCATAATAGCTTTTGAGTTGATTCCAACTCTCAAAAATCACATTTAACCATACCTATCTGAATATGTAATAATATTTAGGTTTACATGTAGTGACTGTGGACTAGTACCAAAATAATGCTATATAGGCATTTTTAGTCACTTTAAATCATTAAATATTAAACTTGAGCTTATTAAAATATGATCCACCCTTTAAATCACATTCCCATATATTAGAATATATGGTGATGACATGTGTCCACATGATCCCATATTTTAATTGTAGAATCTTAAATCTTAGTTAATTTCAATGAGTAGAAATTACTTTTCTCAAATAAAAAGAATGAAGCTAGTTCATGAAACCTTGTGATGCTTGTGATGGTAACAGATCATCAAATGTGTGCCATAGTGTGCTAGCTAGACTAGTTAAATATTGTTTGGTGATTGTGTATCCCGTATGTATTTATAGATGATAGTACCGACCAAGTCTACGAGGAGGAGGAGTTCTACCAACAGGAGGATGAAGAGAATTGCAACCACTGCACCAACCAAGGCAAGCTATTATTTGGCAAGCTAACACTTGAAAGTATTATACCTAGCAAGCCATTTTAACAGTGCAAGTTAACCCTTGCAAGATAGGTAACCCAAGAAAGATGCATTAGGCATGATTTGGTTATATCATTTTTGACTTATACCTACTCCAAGTTTTATTTACAGCTTTACCTTCTTTACTTTACCAAAGTCTTTTACTTGTTTAAAGGTAGCATAAAGAGTATAAAACTTGACCTATCTAGTTAGACTTAGATGTCATTCTATGGCATGAGATTGAGATTAGCATCCCACCTTAGTGAACACTCTTAACTTAGTAGTTGGAACTAAACCAAAACTTTATTCACTTTAGATGGGAATACTTGGTGAAAATGACTTGTGAAAACCTTGGAAAGATGAGTCATTCTATTGATATGTTTTGACATGTGTTGACAAACACAAATGGTTTATGATGATGATGAAAATGTTGAGGCATGAGCCTTAGCCCTTTTACAAAACTCATGGTTGCGTTCGGATGCGATACCATTCCAATTTTACCGTACAACCACAATACCTGAATTGGGTAAGGCTTAGCCGGAAGTTTATATGCATTAGTATTAGTTCCCTCGTGGGAGAGGTGTGAGCTGAGGCTACCTCTCAATGTTGTCCACCTATGCAGTGCCCAGGATGACAGATGGTCATGGCTGGGAGGCCATACTCATAGGAGAGGTGCTTATACTAGAGTGTGTATAGGAAAGGTTATGTTTGATTATCTCCATACTAAGTATGATGATTCGGGGTTACCCCTGACAGATGTATCGAATCTTGTTGTAAAAGTGTAGCACCTATGCAGAGTGTCAAACTATTCGAATAGCCGCATCCGCGGTTATGGACAGTTGGAGTGGCCATACTGTTCTGTTGTCAGATGTTTTCAAAACGACTTATGAAATGAATTGTGACATGACTTGACCACAACAGAGTTGTGACTATGACAACTAAGTTCCCACTTAGGTGTTTTCAAACTTTATATTATCTCTCTTTGTTTCTGAACTCAGCTTAGGTTTCATTAAATTTACAAATAAACATAGAGTTAGCATTCCTACTAGAACTATCCTAATTGTTAGTAGTAGTTTGCGAGTACTTAAAGAGTACACATGGCTTTTGTCCCTGGATATTCCCGTGGCTAGATTATGAGGAGGACTACCCTGAAGGAGGACAGCAGGACGACTACGACCACTAGGATCATCTCCCATCGTTAGCATTGCCTGTGACACTGAAGATGGACCCCACCGCTATGCTATTTATTCTGCTGCTTGATTGTACTAAGACTGGATCATGAGATCCTTTATTTGTGTAAGACCTTATTATGGTTTGTAATGGATGATGTACTGTGATATCCAATCTGTTATGTCTCGCAAAAATGGTCATCCTGGGATTGTGATGTATGGCATACCAGACATCTGGGATTAAAAATCCGGGTGTTGACAAGTTGGTATTAGAGCCAATCTGACCATAGGAGCCCCTAATTAGAATGGACGTTCGAACAAAAACTTAGTTTCAAAAACCAAAGTGAGTATTTATGAAAACTATTTCCTCTCTTACCCTTGGGAATTCTTTCTCTCAAAAAAATTCATGTTTCTCCAAATTCTTACATTACTACATAAAACTTTGACACACTTGATCACTGCACTAACTTTCTCATCCTAAAATTCTTATAGATGGAAGCCCAATACAATAAGTTCTACCAATTGGGCAACAGAGGCCAACTGATCTTCGAGAGGGATCTGGATTCACTGTCTGAGTTCTTGGAGCATCCTCATCCGGATTTTCTTGGAGCTCAACTCCTAGGTCCACCAGGAGGAGATTTACAATGGCTAGTAACTGCTGATCTTCAAGGCAAGATAGAATCACCAGTATCTGGGAGGATTCAATTCTCCATGAGAGAGAACAACTGGCTAGATGGATTAGCCAGGGCAATGCACGAAGCTCTCCCACGTCTGTGTGCCCTGAGTGTCAATCTAATCCAAGGAACCCGCCTTGTTCACTATGCAAGGCGTGATTCCATGGGAATGCCGCTAGAGATGCCAAGTCACCCAATTCTGAAGCGTCAAGTGGAGAACCTCGACTTCCTACTGTATGACATACATAAGGAGTTAGACAATGCTAGAGAGGTCGCCAACCACAACCTCACCCTTGCCACCCAGAAGGCCCAGACTTTCTCACTGCTCGTCAAGGATCGTCAGTCTCTTCGCCGTCAACGCACAAACAAGGATCACACCATTGACCGTCTTCGCAAGAAGGTGGCTGACCTCGAGAAGACCATCAAGGAGCAAGAAGCTCAGCTTGCAGCAAAGGAAGAACAAGAGGAAGGTGAATATATCCAAGGGGATATTGACTCCTACCTCAGCAATGATGATGACTATCTGGAGGAGGATGCCATGGACTTCTGCACTGACGATGATGACTCCGACTTCATCAATGATGAGTAGATGCACTAGAGCACTATCATAGAGTGAGGAGTATCGATCCCATTGTATCGTAGCTTACATAATGGTTCTTAAAACCATCTGTTTTCCTTTGATGTTGTGGTGTGTGTGTGGTTGTATCGTGTGCTTGCTTGAATGAATGAAAAGAAGTTAGTTGCAAAACCCGATTCAAACTCAAAGTTTTAGCTTTGAAACCAAAACCATGAACCTTAAAACTTTCCCTCTTACCCCTTTATCTATCTCAATCTTCAGATGACTCGTGGAAACAAAGGAGGGAGAAGCTCATCGCAAGACCCAATGCTGCATATTTTGTAGACTCTCATTGCAGACTGTGAAGCTAGTAGGGCAGAGCGCCAAGCTAATCTAGCAACACTGCATCAAATCGCCCAGATGGCTCACAACAACCAGAACCATGGAAATTAGGATCATCATGGATCCAAACTCAAAAAAACCAATCCCCCAATCTTTAGCACTTCAGAGAACCCACTGGATGCTGATGACTGGTTGCAGACAATGGAGAACAACCTAGAACTAGCAGGAGTGGAGGCCAACGAGAAAGTTCTTTTTGCCACCCACTATTTGGCAGGAGATGCAAGAACATGGTGGAACAACACCCGCACAATGAACCATGGTCAAGTGATGACATGGAAGCCTTCAAAATCAAGTTCAGCTGCACCCACGTGCCGCAGGGTTTAGTCACCCGAATGAGGGATGAATTCAGAGAGCTGAAGCAGGGCAGAATGACTGTAGTTTAGTACCGTGACAGATTCTTGTCCCTAGCCAGGTATGCACCTGATGAGATCAACACGGAGGCCAAGAAGAAGGAGATATTCTTGAACGGACTGCATGATGAGATGCAGACTGTCCTCGTCAACATCTGTTTCAGGGATCTCGAAGAGCTAGTCGACTCTGCCATTCAGATGGAAGGGAAGCTTAATCAAGCGAACGACAACTACAAACGTCGTATGATGCACTAAGCTGGATCCAACAGTAACCAGAAGTACCGTCCCAACCCTCCTGTCGGATATACCCCACAAAACAATCGACCCCCAATGTCTCGCCCAAGCTACCCCAACCGTGACGGAGGAAATGTGGAGTCCAGAGGAAACAACAATCACCCTGGCAACACCAGCAATTTCAACCGTGCACCTCCCAAGAGCAACAAAAACAACACTGCACCCAGAACTGGAAGCAATGTTGTGCCCGTGGCAGCGAAAGACAAGTCACAGATTACTTGTTTCGAGTGTGGAGTGACGGGTCACTATTCTAATGAGTGCCCCAAGAAGATTGTCGCCACTGCCAATGTGAATGCCCCAGCCCAAAAGCAGCATCGTGTTCAACCAGGAAGAAGATTCGCCCCAGGGAACCCTCACAACCGCAACGGCCGACTCTTCCACATGAATGCCGAAGAAGCCGAAGAAGCGCCAGATCTAGTGCTGGGTATGTTTTCTGTCAACTCATTTTTAGCAAGAGTGTTGTTTGATTCTGGAGCATCGCACTCATTTGTCACCGAAGAATTTTCATGCACTAGTAAGATTCACCCAACCAACTTGAAGCATGTCATGATAGTTCAAATCCCTGGTTCAACTACAAAAGCTGGAAATATTTGCAAAGTTGTGCCTATCAGAATACATGGGATAGATTTTTATGCCAATCTAATAGTACTTGGAACCAAAGCTTTGGAAGTAGTACTAGGAATGGATTGGATGTCAAAGCATAAAGGATTGATTGACTGTGCCAAGAAATCCATCACCATGACCAGTAGCTCTGGAGTATCAGTAGAGCATATATCTGAAACGTTGCCCCGTCAATTCAAGTGTAATAAGAGTCTAGCCCTACCAACCATTGACCAAGTCAGAGTAGTCTGTGAATACCCCGATGTATTCCCAGATGAATTGCCAGGTATGCCCCCGGATAGGGATATTGAGTTCATTATTGAGCTAATCCCCGGAACCAGACCCATAGCCCAGAGACCCTAAAGTATGAACCCCTCAGAGTTAGTGGAATTGAAGAAGCAGCTGGATGCTATGTTGGCAACATGCTTGATTCAACCAAGCGCATTGCCATGGAGATCGGCAGTGTTATTCGTCGACAAGAAAGATGGAGGCAACCGTTTGTGCATAGATTACAGGAAGCTGAACGACGTCACCATCAAGAACAAGTACCCTTTGCCAAAGATAGAGGATCTATTTGATCAGTTGACTGGAGCAAATGTGTTCTCTAAGATCAATCTTAGGACTGGTTATCACCAACTTAAGATTTGTGCAATGGATATTCCGAAGACCGTCTTTACTACTCGTTATGGATTATACGAGTATACGGTCATGTCTTTTGGATTCACCAATGCCCCTGCTTATTTCATGAATCTCATGAATAAGATCTTTATGAATTTTCTAGATAAGTTTGTCGTGGTGTTTATCGACGATATCCTGATCTACTCCAAGTCAGAAGAAGAGCATGAGCAACATCTGTGAATCATCCTTGAAATCCTTAGAGAGCATCGGTTGTATGCCAAGTTCAGCAAATGTGAGTTTTGGCTGAAAGAAGTAGGATTCCTAGGAAATATTGTGTCTGCGGGAGGATTCGTTGTTGATCACGCCAAGATCAAAGATGTTAAAGAATGGGAAGCCCCAACCACTCAAACCCAAGTCCGTGCATTTCTCGGATTAGCAGGATATTACCGCAAGTTCGTAGAAGGATTCTCGAGCATCGCCAGACCCATGACCCAATTGTTGAAGAAGGATAAGAATTTTGAATGGACCGACAAATGTGAAGAAAGTTTCCAAGAGTTGAAGAAGAGATTGATTTCAGCCCCAATATTGATCATGTCAGATATCAAGAAGCCGTTTGATGTGTATTGTGATGCATCCAAGAATGATCTCGGATTTGTGTTAATGCAAGAAGGCAAAGTTATCGCATATCTGTCTAGACAACTAAAGCAGCATGAGCAGAACTATTCTACCCATGATCTCAAGTTAGGAGCCGTAGTTTTGGCCTTGAAAACATGGCGTAATTATCTTATGGGTAATTGCTGTGAGATTTACTCAGATCACAAAAGATTGAAGTATATTTTCACTCCGAAGGAGATGGATAGAGTTAATCAAGGATTATGACCTTGAGATTCACTATCACCATGATACGTCCATTTTGCATCACTATTATATGTCTTAATTCACTATTATTCATTGATATATTTCGTCTTGAGAGGTGCTACTTATGTTATTTCATCTATTTTTGCATGGTTGATGACTTTTGGAGCATGGACCGCTGCAGTCAGGATTCTGATGGAAAAGGTGCTGTTTGGAGGCAAAATTCGCGAAGATCGGAAAATCCGGGAAAATATACGGAAAATTCTATTTTTCCAGAAGACTCAGGATGCCAGAAGATGGAGTGCAGGTGGGCCACAGGGGGCCCACACCACCCCATGGCGCGGGCAGGCCTAGGCCACGCCAGGGAGTGGTGTGGCTGCCCTGGCCCACTCCAGCCTCTCCCCTCTGTCGTATATCAACCTCCCGAAACCCTAAAACTGAAGGGAGGGACCACAGCTAGGCGGAAAACACCGAGAGAGAAAGATCTCTCCGGCAGACAGATTTCTGCCAGGGGAATTCCTTCCCAAAGAGGGGAGATCGTCGCCATCAACACCACCATCAAGCTGGACTTCATCAGGACCATCATCATTGTCACCACCATCATCATCATTAGCACCCTCATCACCATCTCCATATTGCTGTAACAATTGCGTTGAATCTTGCATAGTTCATAGGGGAAACTTTCCCGGTGTTGACTACTCCTTGTAGTTGATGCTATTGAGTGAACCATTGAATTATTGTTCATGTTAAGATTGTTATACATCATTATTACATCTCTGATCATGATCCATATGATGTCTTGTGAGTAGTTCGTTTTGTTCTTGAGGACATGGGAGACGTCTTGTTGTTAGTAGTGGAGTTGCGTTGAGAAAGATTCAATAGATTGTTATTTAATTTTTGTGTAATTCTTCGAGTGGTGTCATGTGAAGGTCGACTACATGACACTTCACCTATATGGGCCTAGGTGAATGCATAGTGTATTTGGTTACTAATTGTAGGGTTGCCGGAGTGACAGAAACCTGAACCCCCGTTAGGAAACCATTGCACAAGGGACGTAAGGGTCTTAGAGTTTAAAGATGTGGTTAGGTTTCTACCTTAATTACTTTCTTGTACTTACGGATGTTTGCAAGGGGTATAATCACAAGTATGTGTTAGTCTTGGATGGGGCGGTACATTAGCTCAGGTTCACCCACACAACACTTAGCAAGCTAGAGAAGATTAATCGACTATATGAAGCGAAAGCACTTGACAGTCTTCCCATGTGTCCTCGAGAACGTTTGGTCATCTATAGAAATACAACCGGCTTGTCCTTTGCTGCATAAAGGATTGGGCCACTTGCTGGCTTTATTCCTACTGTCTTTTATTTACTCGTACTTTGTTTACTTGCTTTATTGAAAACCCCTAAAAATCCGTTTGCTAAGTATTTGTAGAGAATTCCTGATCCATACCACTAGCCAGCACCTTCTGCTCCTCGTTGGGTTCGACAATCTTACTTATCAAAAATACTGCGATACACCCCCTATACTTGTGGGTCATCAAGACTATTTTCTAGCGCCGTTGCCGGGGAGTGAAGCACTATTGGAGAGTGGAACTGGTAAAGGAAACTTCTACTATGAGTATTGTTTACTTCTGTTAGTTGCTTTATTTTCGTTATGAATAATTCGCTGAGTTTCTTATTTGGTAATGCTACTACCTCTACTAAGGTAGTAGATAAGCCATCACCTGCTGAGAAAGATGTTTTCAAAATACCTAAAAGAATTATTGACCGTGTTATGGATAACTACGATGTTAGGGATGGAACTGTCCATCCCGGTGATCATTTACTCTTTATACACGAATTATGCGGGTTGTTCAAGTGTGCAGGTATTACTACAGATCAAGTTAAGAAGAAGCTATTCTCATTATCACTGAAAGGAAGAGCTGAGGACTGGTATAAGCTGCTGAAGGATGGTCAAGCTCTGGAATGGGAGGAAATAGTGCCTCTCTTTTATTCAAAGTTTTATCCTCCTAGTGAGATTCATAAAGATCGGAATCAAATATACAACTTTTGGCCTCTTGATGAAGAGAGTACAACTCAAGCTAGGGGGAGATTGAAGTTACTAATGCTCAAATGTCCCATTCATGAGCTCCCGAACAATATTATTATCAACAACTTTTATGCAAGGCTCCCTCTACATGACAAAGATTTATTGGATGCTTCTTATGCTGGATCATTCACTCGTATGGAAGAAGAAGTTAAATGGGACCTTCTGGATCGTATTCAGGACAATGCTAAAGCTCGGGAGAATGACAAAGGTAGAAAGTGAAATGGATCGTATGGGCACCTAGAGGGGGGGGTGAATAGGTGCTAACCAATTTTTAATACTTTTTCAATTTTAGGCTTGACACAAAGTAAATTCTCTAGATATGCAACTACGAGAATTTTCCTATATGTAGCCCTAACTACTAAGCACGTAAAAGAGGAGCGAGGAAACCGTAGTGGAGCACGCGGAGACACGGGGATTTGTTTTACCGCAGTTCCTTCCTTGTTAAGGGAAGTACATCTGCGTTGGAGGGGTGGGCGGTTCTAAGACCACCACACCACAATAGGCCTCACCCTATTCTCCGATGGATCTCGCCACGAGAGGCCTGATCCACCTTCTCCACTATTGGATCCCTTCGAGGCGGGAACCGGTGCCTTTTACAACACTATCGGGGCACACACCCACAACCGAATTGGGGGCTCCCGGGATGACAACAAGCTGCCACAAGAACAAGGTTTATCAATATAAACAAAAACGAGGATCTAGATATTTGCAAGAAATACTAGATCGGAGGTTCTCCAAATGAATGGAGAGGAGATGAAGCGCTTGATTGCTGATGATGAAGATTGAGTTCTCCTCCTTTGATTCCCCAAGGGATGGGGCCTTTGGGTGGATCTAGGTGGAGCACTCTTGTATGAAGCGTTTAGATCTGATCTGTTCTTTTTCGAGATGAATCAAGAGTTCTGGCAGGAGGGGGATGGCTGGATTAAATACCCCCTCCCCAGATCTGACCGTTGCACAACTTTGGGGGCGGATTATCCGCCCCCCACTTGGGCCGGATTATCGGCCCCCTGGGAAAACTCCGCCCCAAGGGCGGATTCTCCGGCGGAAACTCCGCTCCCTCTCTGGGGCTTGCACCTTGGTGAAGCTTGGTGAAGTTCTTGGGGGGCGGATAATCCGGCCCCCCTGAGGAGCGGATTATTCGGCCAGACCGGAAAGTCCGGCCAAAACTCCGCCCCCTCTCTGGGGCTTGCGCCTTGGCGATGAGCAGGGGGCGGATTATCCGGCCCCTTGAGGGGCGGATTATCCGGCGGGGCCGGAAAATCCTGCCAAAATTCCGCCCCCCTTCTGGGGCTTGCGCCTGCTTGGGCAAAGGGAGGGGCGGATTATCCGCCCCTGGTGGGGCCGGATTATCCTCCCCCAAATGCAGAGTCCTTTTCCCTTTATTCTCAAATAGAGCTGCAACACTTCAACACACATTAAATGATCCTTGGTATTGTCATCTAACACACAAAACACTAGGGATTAAGAAATGTTCTTTCAATCTCCCCCTTTTTGGTGTTAGATGACAATACTAGGATTTGCAATAAAAACTGTCAAATGCCACCTTAAATGAAGAAAGACGCTCCCCCGAGATGTGTGCATATTTAAGATTTGCATGAAATACAAATACACACACTAGGGAGAACATTACTTTAAGGTTTTGGAAAAAAATGCCATACCACCGGAATGAGAATATAGCCAAGGCATACATAGATAATCCCATGAATCCATATGCCATCAAATATGCTCCATAATTCCAGAATTCCATGGGGTCCATGATAGATAAATCCATAAATCCATGAATACCAACCATAGTACCAAACTGTGGAGTACGACATAGTCTTACACAAACAACCACAAATAGCAAACAAGTTCACGCTAGAAAAAGGCACAAGCAAGCAAATAAAAACGACTAAAATCGAAAAGCTTGTGCCCATCCTTGCAAATCCACGAGACCTAATAGAACTACTTCTCCCCCTTTGGCATCGAAACGCCAAAAAGGAAGAAGAGCGATGCTAACGTCCCTGGAGATCACTCCTTGACTTCAAAACCAATGCTCATCGATGACCCACATATCACAAAATGATATTAAGGGAAATGATTTTACTTGCTTTCGGCATTATGGGGGGAGGGTTGGCCCAATCAATTAGGACCACACTCCCCCTATGTCTATGCCCGCATCTAAACCAAATACATGAATAAGAGCAAGTGAGTGTGCAAGGGTAGTCAAGCCAAGCTCCTTGAATCTATGATATTTAGCTCATTCCGCAAATAACAAAATCTTGCTTCATCGAGGGGCTTCGTGAAAATATCAGCAAGTTGGTTCTTCGTGCTCACAAAGGATGGAGCAATATCTCCACGAGCAACATGATCCCGAATAAAGTGGTTGCGAATCTCTATATGTTTTGTTCTCGTATGCTGCACGGGATTGTAAGCAATTTTGATAGCACTTTCATTGTCGCATAAAAGAGGCACTTTGTCACAATTGACACCATATTCCTTTAAAGTTTGCCTCATCCATAACAATTGAGTACAAGCACTTGCAGCAGCAACATATTCAGCTTCGGCGGTTGAGAGTGAAATACAATTCTGTTTCTTTGATGACCAACACACTAGAGACCTGCCCAAGAATTGGCATGCACCAGAGGTTGATTTCCTATCATCTTTGTCACCAGCCCAATCTGAATCGGTGTAACCACATAGAGAGAAACTTGAACCCTTGGGATACCATAACCCAAAATTTGGGGAATGAACCAAATATCGGAAGATTCGCTTGACTGCCACTAAGTGGCTTTCTTTAGGAGTGGCTTGGTACCTTGCACACACTCCTACACTTAACACGATATCAGGCCTAGATGCGCAGAGGTAAAGGAGAGAGCCGATCATGGATCGGTATACCTTTTGATCCACATCTTTACCCTTGGGATTGAGCTCAAGATGACACTTTGTTTGCATTGGGGTAGCAACGCCATTGAGATCCGTCATCTTGAACCTTTTGAGCATGTCTTGGATGTACTTAGCTTGATTAATAAAGGTTCCCTCTCTAAGTTGTTTGATTTCAAATCCAAGAAAGAACCTGAGCTCACCCATCATGGACATCTCAAACCTGTCAGTCATAAGCTTTGAAAATTCATCGTTCAAAGTTTGGTTAGTAGAGCCAAAAATAATGTCATCTACATAAAGTTGGCATACAAAAAGCTCCCCATTAACCTTCTTAGTAAAAAGAGTGGGATCGATTTGCCCAACTTCGAATCCACGGTCTAGCAAAAGCTCTTTAAGGTGCTCATACCACGCACGTGGGGCTTGTTTAAGGCCATAGAGCGCCTTATCGAGTTTTTAGACATGGTTCAGAAATTTGGGGTCCTCAAACCCCGGGGGATGCTTGACGTATACTAACTCATGTAGAGGACCATTAAGGAAAGCGCTCTTAACATCCATTTGTTGTAATTTAAAATTATGATGGGATGCATATGCACGAAGGATACGGATGGACTCAAGGCGAGCCACAGGAGCGTAGGTCTCGCCAAAATCAATTCCTTCTACTCGAGAGAATCCTTGAGCCACGAGTCGTGCTTTATTCCTCACAGGAATGCCATTTTCATCCTGTTTGTTCTTGAAGATCCACTTGGTGCCGATAACATTGCGGCAATCCTTTGGCTTTTCTACGAGCTTCCAAACTTTGTTGCGTTCTAAGTTGTTTAATTCTTCATGCATTGCAACAACCCAATCGGGGTCTTCAAGAGCATCAAAAACCTTCTTTGGTTCAACCATGGAAATGTGAGCTTGATGATCACAGAAGCTAGCAAGCTCACTTCGAGTGGATACCCTTCGTCGTAGATCACCAACAACCTTGTCAAGAGTGTGACCTCTTAGTTCAAGGTTGCGATCAGCACGAGCCTTGCGACGAGCCTCAATGTCCTTATTGTTTCTAGGAGGAGTGGATTCAATTGTTGTATCCTTGTCTTGATTACTGCCTTGCCCTTGATCTTGGTCACCGTTACTGCCAGAAGATTGTTGCTGAACATTTTCTTCAGGCCCGGATAATCCGCCCCTTGGAGGGGCCGGACTATCCGGCCTGGGAGGTGAAGTACCAGAGCCATCTTCCTGAGAGAGCCTGACTGGAGTTGGAGACCCATGGACGGATACTCCGCCCCTGGGGGCCGGAGAATCCGGCCTGGGAGCTTCAAAGATGTTGATTTATCCTTCAGATCCCCTGGTACGAGTTGGAGTGCCAGGGGCGGATTGTCCGCCCCTTGGAGGGGGCGGATAGTCCGGCCTGGGACTACTAGCTTGTCTAGTGGACAGATGGTCTTCAGCAGATTGTGGTGTTGGTGCAGGATTGTCTCCAACAGTAGGAGCTTGTTGATCTTGTGTAGATGAGGGCTCCACATGTGTGGAGCATTGTCCTTCCCGATCCGCCACAAGGGGTTCCTCAATGGGGCGGAAAAATCCCACGCCCATTCTTCTTATGGCATCTTGGGGTATTTCAACATCTGCATCACAAACATCAACTTGCCCTACAAAGGAGCCGTTATTTTCATCGAACTCCACACTACAAGATTCTACAACAATCCCAGTGAGCTTGTTGTAGACTCTATAAGTGTGGGATTCGGCACCGTAACCAACAAAAATACCTTCTAAAGCCTTGGATTCAAATTTTGACAAACGGACACCTTTAATAAGAAAGAAACACTTACACCCGAATACCCTGAAGTATGAGATGTTGGGTTTGTTGCCGGTAAGTATTTCATATGGGGTCTTGTCCAAGATCTTTCGAAGGTAGAGCCGGTTTGATGAGTGACAAGCAGTGGATATGGCTTCAGCCCAAAAATTATAAGGAGACTTGAATTCAGCTAGCATAGATCTTGCCATATCCATTAAAGTCCGGTTCTTCCTCTCGGCTACACCATTTTGTTGAGGGGTGTACGCAGCGGAATATTGGTGTCTAATCCCCTCTTCGCTAAGAAACTCGTTTAAAGTGTAGTTCTTGAATTCTGTGCCGTTGTCACTTCTAATTGCCAAGATGGGAACATTGTGTTGACGTTGAACTTCATTGGCAAAGTCGATGACAGTTTGTTGAGTCTCACTTTTAAGCTTGAAGAAATATACCCATGTATATCTTGAGTAATCATCGACGATGACCAAGCAATATTTCTTCCTACCAAGACTTGCATGAGAAGGAGGACCAAATAAATCCACATGGAGTAATTCCAAGATCCTCTTTGATGACACAATAGTCTTCCTCTTGTGGGGAGAATCATGCATTTTTCCTTCAACACAAGCCCAGCAAACACGATCTTTGGCAAAGGAGACATTGTCTTTTAGTCCAAGAATGTGGCCACCCTTTTGGAGACTTTGCAAAGTTCTCATGTTGACATGGGCTAAACGGCGATGCCATAGCCAGCCCACGTCGGCCTTTCCGAATAGACACATCGGACCCGAAGTGGTTTTCCCCGAGAAGTCCACCACATACAGGTCATTTTCGACGTATCCAACGAAAGCGACCTTTAGAGACTTTCTCCATAAGAGTACCACCAAATCATCATCGATAAAAACAGCAAAACCCATCTTGCCAAGGGCAGGAACAGAAAGAAGATTGTAGCCAAGGGTCTCAACAAGCATGACGTCCACGAGAGAGATATCGTGGGCAGCCACAACCTTGCCAAGACCCAATACCTGAGATTTAGACTTATCACCATAGGAGACTGTGATATTATCAAGATTTGGACGCATCTCCGTGATGATATCCTTGCTTCCAGTCATATGACTAGTGCAGCCACTATCCAGCACCCATTTCGACCCACCGGAAGCATAGCCCTGCAAGAAAATTACTTCTTGGTTTTAGGTACCCATTTTTCAATGGATCCTTTCATGTTAGTAACAAGGGTCTTTGGGACCCAAATAGACCAAGCAATATATTCATCAAAAGGACCAACATAATAAGCATAAACATCGCCATAATCATCACAAAAGAGTTCATAATTCGGATTGTGAGACCCTGCAAAACCAATATTATTGGTTTTGTCTTTTGTGACAACCTTCTCAGCAGTGCTTGTCTTTAATTGCACATTCTTGGTCTTGTTCTTCTTGGTTTTCTTCTTCTTGGACTTGGTGAAATACCCAAGTCCCTCTTTACCATGATTTGACCTTTGCTTGCCAAGAACTTCATCAAGCACACCTTTGTCCTTTGTAGTGATGTCCTTGATCACTCCTTTTTCCACACTAGCATTTTTCTTGTTACTATATGTTGAGTTGGACGAGCTAGGAGTATCATATTCGGCCAATCGACTTTGAAGCTGATCATGTGACTCATTGAGAATAGAGAACTCATTTTTCAACGCCTTGTGAGCATTTTCAAGTTTCTCCAATTCCTCGGAGAGTCTATCATGAGCAGCCCCAAAGTCAATCCTTTCCTTCTTTAACTTCTTTGCCTTGGTGACAGCATTGTCACGTTCCTTAACGAGTTTAGTCACAATTTCTTCATGTGACTCTTCCATAGACTCAAGCCTCTCTTCAAGAGAGACCCGAGCTTCTTCTTCTTCTTCTTCAAGAGCATGTTTTAGGGATGCAATTTCCATTGCATCCTCCCTTTCAATTCTGCCCTTTTCTTCGAGGAGTGCTTCATTTTGGGCCAGCTGATCCATAAGAGCCTGAAAACGAACTTTGTGCTCACCTTGCAAGTTAGTATAGAAATAATCCAAAGCAATAATCTCTTCTTTAACCTTAAGACTAGCAGGATCATCCATGTCTATCATAGCCTTGGGAAAAGAAGAGTTAGAAGAAGTTACCTCGGAGCTTCTTGCCATGAGGCAAGTAGCATTCTTGTTGATGATGTTTTCGTTCGGAGAGTCGAAGAGAGATGTTGATGTAGATGTGGTGGCTATAGCAGCCACCTCTTGAGAGCTATCGTCCTCGTCCTCATCTTCACTCCCCGATGAATATTCTTCTTGAGCTACTAGAACAATCTTTGGTTGCTTCTTGAAAGGAGCATTCTTCTTTACAAACTGTTTCTTACGTGGAGCTTTTGATTTGTCCTTGAAAATGAGTCTTCCTCCATTATCCTCTCTACTTTGATATGGACACTCAGCTACGAAGTGCAGCCGGTCACCACAATTAAAGCATGTTCTCAGCTTGGGACCATTTTCTTTTCTTCAATAGGCTCCACTTTTGCGATCTAGTTCAGCTTTAGCCTTGGCTGGATCTTTCCAAAAGTTTCTTGCATAAAGAGCCAAGTATTGTCCGTGGATCCTTTTTATATCTTTGGGACAGTCCAGACCTTCTACCGCATATTCATCATGATCAATCACACTATTCTTCAAAGCCATGTTGACCCCCTTTTGCATCCCCATAGCTCGAGCACGAGCATCTTCGGCATTCTTGGCAGCCACTTTGAAGGCGGACATTTCTTGCATTACCTCATTGGATGACATGAGGTGATAATTATGCCTACCTTGGAGACTTTTCAAATCTGTGGGCTCAAATGGCATAAGAGCACTGACATACTTGCGCTTGATCCAAGCATCATCAACATGAGCTGCACCGTGGTTTCTGAAGGTTGTAGCTATTGCCTTGAGCCTCCTATACATGTCCTCATGGTCTTCTCCATCTAGCATATAAAATCCTTCAGCTTCATTGCTCAAGGCAACATATCTATTCCTTCTCATACTTTCATTTCCGATGAAGAGCTCGGTGAGAGCATCCCAAGCTTCTTTAGCTGTGCTAAGATGCTGAATGTGTGGCATGTCTTTATCACCCACACCAAGCTGTATCATGTGTAGAGCTGTAGCATTGAGTTGGCTATCGACCACTTCTCTCCTTGTGAGATTGTTAGGATTTCCAACGTGAAGACCATTTTCGATGATCTTCCACAACTCTATGGAGGAACTGCACACATGAGATTTCATCAAAAATTGCCATTGAGAGAAAGTAGAAGCTGACAGTTTGGGTGGATCACCCCTATTATGTATATGTGGGTGAGGAATAGGCGGATCAGGGGAATACACATGAGAAACCTCATTTTATCCATCATTACCGCTATCCTTTTTCGAGGAGGAGCTCTTACTAGTATCATCACCTACCACTTCGTTATCTTTGGAAACAGTTTTACCCGTTTCCTTGGATTGCGGAGTGGTATCCTCAGAGTTAGATGGAGGTGATGCTGCCGATGTGGAGAGACGCATTATCAATTGAGGCATCTCTTCCATCTTAGCCTCCATTGAACTCACCAAGGTTGTTTTCAACGTCTTGATATCGTTCATGGTGACTACCTCCGGAGCATCACTCCCATCTCCCTTGGAACCCATACTTCTCTTAGGCGGTTAAGCCCGAAATAAGAGCCGAGGCTCTGATACCAATTGAAATGGATCGTATGGGCACCTAGAGGGGGGGGGGTGAATAGGTGCTAACCAATTTTTAATACTTTTTCAATTTTAGGCTTGACACAAAGTAAATTCTCTAGATATGCAACTACGAGAATTTTCCTATATGTAGCCCTAACTACTAAGCACGTAAAAGAGGAGCGAGGAAACCGTAGTGGAGCACGCGGAGACACAGGGATTTGTTTTACCGCAGTTCCTTCCTTGTTAAGGGAAGTACATCTGCGTTGGAGGGGTGGGCGGTTCTAAGACCACCACGCCACAATAGGCCTCACCCTATTCTCCGATGGATCTCGCCACGAGAGGCCTGATCCACCTTCTCCACTATTGGATCCCTTCGAGGCGGGAACCGATGCCTTTTACAACACTATCGGGGCACACACCCACAACCGAATTGGGGGCTCCCGGGATGACAACAAGCTGCCACAAGAACAAGGTTTATCAATATAAAAAAAACGAGGATCTAGATATTTGCAAGAAATACTAGATCGGAGGTTCTCCAAATGAATGGAGAGGAGATGAAGCGCTTGATTGCTGACGATGAAGATCGAGTTCTCCTCCTTTGATTCCCCAAGGGATGGGGCCTTTGGGTGGATCTAGGTGGAGCACTCTTGTATGAAGCGTTTAGATCTGATCTGTTCTTTTTCGAGATGAATCAAGAGTTCTGGAAGGAGGGGGATGGCTGGATTAAATACCCCCTCCCCAGATCTGACTGTTGCACAACTTTGGGGGCGGATTATCCGCCCCCCACTTGGGCCGGATTATCCGCCCCCTGGGAAAACTCCGCCCTAAGGGCGGATTCTCCGGCGGAAACTCCGCTCCCTCTCTGGGGCTTGCACCTTGGTGAAGCTTGGTGAAGTTCTTGGGGGGCTGATAATCCGGCCCCCCTGAGGAGTGGATTATCCGGCCAGACCGGAAAGTCCGGCCAAAACTCCGCCCCCTCTCTAGGGCTTGCGCCTTGGCGATGAGCAGGGGGGCGGATTATCCGGCCCCCTTGAGGGGCAGATTATCCGGCAGGGCTGGAAAATCCGGCCAAAATTCCGCCCCCCTTCTGGGGCTTGCGCCTGCTTGGGCAAAGGGAGGGGAGGATTATCCGCCCCTGGTGGGGCCGGATTATCCTCCCCGAAATGCAGAGTCATTTTCCCTTTATTCTCAAATAGAGCTGCAACACTTCAACACACATTAAATGATCCTTGGTATTGTCATCTAACACACAAAACACTAGGGATTAAGAAATGTTCTTTCAGAAAGTCAGGTATAAATTATGATTATGAATGCATTGAATGTTTTATGGGAACTGACGACTTTCAAAATATTAAAAATGCTTATGGTCTAGACTCTCAAGCTTGCTTCTTATTTTAAGGCTTTTGCTTCTTACATTGAAGTGCCTAAAAAGAAGTGGAATAAGTATCATGAACCTTATAAAGATATTGCTAAGAGTGTTCCTGCAAGAAATACTGAAGTTTATACTGCTAATCATGTTTTATCTGAATCTTATATTGAGAAAATGCCTTTCCCAGTTAAGGTAAAGGAACATTCTATGATAGCTAGTATGGTTAATGAAAGTATGAATAAGGCTGTTGAACCTGATAAACAAATGGTTGATGAACCTATAATAGCAAATGTGAAAGACTTTGTCACTAAGTATGAGGAAGAGGGACACACTATCCTTTGTAAGGATACCTCCAATATTGTTTCACATAGTAGTGTTATGAGAGCTAGTATTCCTGTGTTTTCTGTTAGAATAAGTGATCATTGCTATGATAGTCCTTGTGATAGCTATATTGTTAAGTTTATGCATGATACTGAAAGTTACTATGAGAGAGGGAAAAGTGTTCTTATGTATCTCAATAATATCAAGTTTCCTCGTTTTATGTTGAAAGTTTTTATATTGCGCTTCTTTTGCCTTCTTATGCAAGTTGCCTTTGGTTTCAATAACATGTTTGTTTACAAAATCCCCTTGCATAGGAAGTGGGTTAGACTTAAATGTGTGTGTTTTTGCTTCCCCTTGCATAGGAGTTGTTGATATCAACAAGGATCTAACGTATCGTGAAGTGCCCATCTGTACCTTGGAGGAAGCCTACCAAACCACCAGGACTCGGAGTATCAAATTTCTCAAGATTCAATGGAGCAACCATACCGAAGACGAAGCCACTTGGGAGCGAGAAGATTACATTAGGACTGAGTTCCCAGATCTCTTTAGTTCCTAGTTTTCTTTCTTAAATCTCGGGACAAGATATTGTTTAAGGGGGCAAGGTTTGCAACATCCCAAAACTTTAATCCAAGTGATCAAGATCAAATCTACCCAATTTAGGGTTAACAAAAACATTTCCCATTTAAAACCTTTAAGCATTCATATGTGTGTGCATTTAAAATAGGAGTTGTTTGAAATGCCATGATTGTTTGTTCTAATGGTTGTAAAATGGTTCTATGATGAATATCACATCATCTAGATCATTCCCAAGAAAAAACCAAAGAAAAAGAATTAAATAAAGGAAATGGTCACTTTTGCCATTTTAATCACCTAACCCACTTTGGGTATCCCTAGCACTCAAATTCAAACAGAAACAATTGTGAATATTTGCACCCCTTACTAGTACAAGTTGTGATGTGCCAAGGCCCACTTTGTGATCTCCCAAAAACATTTGAACTCTAATTTAAATGACATTGGAAAATTGAATCTAGTTCATATGTCTAGATCACACTTTTTCAAAAACCATCCAAATGAACTCCATTTCAAAATCCCATGCAATCACAGATGCTTAAGCATGTAACAAACCACTCCACCCAAAATCTCTGAAAAAATCAAAAGTTTTCTTCATGCGGCCATTTAATCAAACACTTGGCATGCACTAATCACACTCTAGTTTAGGTTCACTGTTTCTACAGGGTTTTGCCACCCATTTGACCTCAATTTTCTCCCTGTGTCCCTCCTAGCTCTAAACAAACCATAATCAGCCCACCCCCTTGCCCCTAGCAGCAGTGCACCGCCACCCCGAGGCCATGCTCGCCAGCGAAACATGCACCAGCCGCAGGAGACCGCCAGCCCCTCTCCACCGCTCCAGGAAGCAAGGCGCCACTCCACCGCCAGCCACGGTCCACCCCACGGCCCCTGCTAGCCCCTGAACCACCCCAGAGCCACGCCGCACTAAATCTCTACGCCACGCCAGAGCACGCTAGAGAGCCCTCACAGCTAGCACGCCACAGACCGCGCCTCGACCGCAGACCGCACACGCGACTCCGCCTTGACCACCTCACCCCGCCAGACATGGCCGTGCACCGCCACGTGACCCACGATCTCCGGGAACCACGTCGAGCACCACCTTTATGCCCTAGAGCACGCGACGCTCCTGACCGATTGCAACCAGCCCTAACTGCGCCATAAAGCCATAGAGGTCCGCCAAGAGGCAAGCCACCGTCCACGTATCTCGCCCATGTCGGTAGCCCGCTGTACCGTCATCACCAGCGAGCACCACCCAGGCCTCACTGCTGCCTTGTCGCGCCTATATAAGGAGGCCTCCCAGGACCATTTCCTCACATCACTCTCATCCACTCCCCCTCAGAACACTCCTAGATCCCCACCGGAGCAAGCCGTATCCCATAGCGCCGGAATTTCGCCGGAGTCTGCCGCGGAAGGAGGAGAAGGGCGCCATTGATCTAGGCCATCTCCTGGGACGCCGCCAGTACCAGGAGAACCGCCGTCGTCTTCTCGTTCGTTTGCCATCCTCGCCGCACTAGCTGGAGCTCTGGTACGTCCCCACTGCACCCCCACTGAGCCGCTAGGGTTCAACCTTGTCGGCGACAGGTCCGTCATCGATGATAAGCCCCAGCCGTAGATCTTAGTTCTAATCCTACGGTCCACATTGCCCCGTACCGCTTCATGTCTAAAGAGCCACTAACAGGCGGGACCTCCCTATCAGCTGTCCTCAGCGTCGTGGAGTGAAACCAGGCTGGCCCATCAGTGTTCCAGCGCGACCCAGTTAATTCAAATTTAGATTTTCCTTCTTAGCTGAAACTTAGTTATGTCCCTTAGTTTAAAAATCAATTCAGAGAGTTTTACAAATCCAAATTGAGTGATTCCAATTCTGTTGGAAATCTATTTAAAATCTCTATCGAAGACCGTTGGATTTAAATCATTTATAATTATAGATCTCTCCTAGTTAAAATAACAAGACAGAAGCTTATTCACATTCAAACATTTTTCTAAAATCAACCATAATAGCTTTTGAGTTGATTACAACTCTCAAAAATCAAATTTAACCATACCTATCTGAATATGTAATAATATTTAGGTTTGCATGTAGTGACTTTAGACTAGTACCAAAATAATGCTATATAGGCATTTCTAGTCACTTTAAATCATTAATTATTAAACTTGATCTTATTAAAATATGATCCACCCTTTAAATCACAAGCCCATATATTAGAATATGTGGTGATGACATGTGTCCATGTGATCCCATATTATAATTGGAGAATATTAAATCTTAGTTAATTTCAATGAGTAGAAATTACTTTTCTCAAATAAAAAGAATGAAGCTAGTTCATGAAACCTTGTGATGCTTGTGATGATAACAGATCATAAAATGTGTGCCTTAGTGTGCTAAGTAGACTATAGTACCGACCAATTCTACGAGGAGGAGGATTTCTACCAAGAGGAGGATTAAGAGAATTGCAACCACTACACCAACCAAGGCAAGCTATTATTGGCAAGCTAACACTTGCAAGTATTATACCTAGCAAGCCATCTTTAACAATACAAGTTAACCCTTGCAAGATAGGTAACCCAAGCAAGATGCATTAGGCATGCTTTGGTTATATCATTTTTGGCTTATACCTACTCCAAGTTTTATTTACAACTTACCTTCTTTACTTTACCAAAGTCCTTTACTTGTTTAAAGGTAGCATCAAGAGTATAAAACTTGACCTATCTAGTTAGACTTAGATTTCATTCTATGGCATGATATCGAGATTAGCATTGAACACTCTTAACTTAGTAGTTGGAACTAAACCAAAACTTGATTCACTTTAGATGGGAATACTTGGTGAAAATGACTTGTGAAAACCTTGGAATGATGAGTCATTCTATTGAGATGTTTTGACATGTGTTGAGAAACACAAATGTTTTATGATGATGAAAATGTTGAGGCATGAGCCTTACCCCTTTTACAAAACTGATGGTTGGGTTCGGATGCGATACCATTCCAATTTTACTGTACAACCACAATACCTGAATTGAGTAAGGCTTAGCCGGAATTTTATATGCATTAGTATTTGTTCCCTCACGGGAGAGGTTTGAGCTGAGGCTACCTCTCAATGTTGTCCACCTATGCAGTGCCCATGATGACAGATGGTCATGGCTGGGAGGCCATACTCATAGGAGAGGTGCTTATATTAGAGTGTGTAAAGGAAAGGTTATGTTTGATTATCTGCATACTAAGTATGACGATTCAGGGTTACCCCTGACAGATGTATCGAATCTTGTGGTGAAAGTGTACCACCTCTGCAGAATGTCAAACTATTCGAATAGCCGCGTTCGTGGCTATGGACAGTTTGAGTGGCCATACTGTTTTGGTGTCAGATGTTTTCAAAACGACTTATGAAATTAATTGTGACATGAGTTGACCACAACAGAGTTGTGACTATGGCAACTAAGTTCCCACTTAGTTGTTTTCAAACTTTATTTTTATCTTTGTTTGTTTGTGAACTTAGCTTAGGTTTCAAACTTAACTTTACAAATAAACGTAGAGTTAGCATTCCTACTAGAACTATCCTAATTGTTAGTAGTAGTTTGTGAGTACTTAAAGAGTCCTCATGGCTTATGTCCTTGTCTGTTCCCATGGATAGACTATGAGGAGGACTACCCTAAAGGAGGACAGCAAGACGGCTACGACAACTAGGATCATCTCCCATCGTCAGCATTGCCTGTGACACTGAAGATGGACCCCACCGCTACGCTATTTATTCTGCTGCTCGGTTGTACTAAGACTGGATCATGAGATCCTTTATTTGTGTAAGACCTTATTATGGTTTGTAATGGATGATGTACTATGATATCCAATCTATTATGTCTCGCAAAAATGGTAATCCTGGGATTGCGATGTATGGCATAACAGGCATGTGGGATTAAAATTCCGGGTGTTGACATCACCTCCACGATTGGACTGCAGAAATTTAACCTTTTATTACGATGATTTTACACTTCACTCTGAAATTCCTTGAACTTTTCAAAGGTTTTAGACTTGTGTTTCATCAAATAGATATATCCATATCTACTCAAATCATTCGTGAAAGTAACAAAATAGCGATATCCACCACGCGCTGACACACTCATTGGACCACATACATAAGTATGTATGATTTCCAATAAATCTGTCGCCTGCTCCATTATACCAGAAAACGGGGTTCTAGTCATCTTCCCCATAAGTCATGGCTCACATGTATCAAATGATTGAAGATCAAGTGATTCCAAAAGTCCATCAAAATGGAGTTTATTCATGTGTTTTACGCCAATATGACCTAGACGGTAGTGCCACATATATGTAGATATATCATTATCAAGTTTAATGCTTTTAGCATCAACATTATGAATATGTGTATCATTACTATTGAGATTCAACTGAAAAAACCATTCATCATAGGTGCATGACCATAAAAGATATTATCCATATAGATCGAACCACCATTGTTTTTGGATTTAAACGAATAACCACTTTGCAATAAACACGATCCGCATACACTGTTCATGCTTAGTGTAGGCACCAAATAACAATTATTAAGATTTATAACTAATCCTGACGGCATGTGGAGAGGCAACGTTCTAACGGTGATCACATCATGATCCATTGCCAACACGCATTGTGACCTCCTCCCTTGCTAGCCGTCCCTTGTTCCGTAGCCCCTGATTCGAGTTACATATATTAGCAACCGATCCAATATCAAATACCCAGGTGCTTCTCGAGTACTAGTCAAGTACACATCAATAACATGTATATCACATATACATTTGTTTGCCTTGCCGTCCTTCTTGTCCGTCAAATACTTGGGGTAGTTGCGCTTCTAATGGCCAGTCTCCTTGCAACAATAGCACTAGGTATCAGACTTAGGGTCATCTCGGGATTTCTTTTCAGGCGCAGCAACATATTTGCCGCCCTTCTTTCCATTATGTTTACCCTT
Organism: Avena sativa; assembly: GCA_916181665.1. Taxonomy (NCBI): domain Eukaryota; kingdom Viridiplantae; phylum Streptophyta; class Magnoliopsida; order Poales; family Poaceae; genus Avena; species Avena sativa. The sequence continues at coordinate 582,142,167 of OV702287.1, forward strand.
CTTGTATTTCTTGAAACTGGTGGTCTTATTGATCATCAACACATGATGCTCTTTCCTGATCTCCATGTCTGCAGTCTTAAGCATTGATAGAAGCTTGGGAAGAGACTTCTTCATGCCCTGCATGTTATAATTCATCACGAAGCTCTTGTAGCTAGGTGGAAGATATTGGAGAACATGATGTATGGCTAAGTCAATGGAAATCGTTATTCCCAAAGACACAAGCTTATTAGTGTACCCAGACATTTTGAGTACGTGCTCACTAACGGAGTTGTTATCTTCCATCATGCAGCTAAAGAACTTTTCGGAAGCATCATAAGACTCTATGGTAGTATGGGTATCGAAAATCATTTTCAATTCACCCATGGTACCAAAGGCATTGGAATTTTCGAAATGCTTTTGAAGTTCTGGCTCTAGCCCATACAGAATGCCACAATGAACTAAATTGTGGTCCTCCTGACGAGTCAAATAGACATTCTTTTCTTTGTCAGGGCATTAGGAGCTGGTGGGGGGCCTAGAGGCGCTTCTAGCACATATTGCTTTTGTGCAACAGTGAGGAGAATCCTCAGATTCAGGGCCCAGTTGGTAAAGTTGCTACCGTTCATTGCAATTTTCTCTTTCTCCATGAACACATTAAAATCGAAAGCAGGTGGTGCCGTCCACAACAGAATTTGTAAAGTTTATTTCGACTAAGTTTATGATAGATCGAGTTCAACTAATCCAAATTACAAAATTCCCACTAAAAAACATCATTCCTCGTGTCTTTTTGGTGATTACATGAACCAAATCCACTAGACCAAGTTCGATCATCATGTGAGTCGGTGTAGCTTCAAAGGAGAGCATCTATATGGGCATCATGTCAACTATATGACTCATATTTAACCTTTCGGTCCGTGTTCCGAGGCCATGTCTGTACATGCTAGGCTCGCCAAGTAAGCACCTTAGTACTCGCGTGTGTAAAACTGTCTTACACCCGTTGTATGAAAGCGTAGAGTCAAAAACACCCGATCATCAGGTGATGTCTTGAAACGACAGACTTCCTTAACGGTGCATACTTAAGGAACAACATATTTTATATTGATATCTAAATGTGGGATCACCTTATAATGCTACTAAAATACCAAACAAGCAATATAACATGCAAACATCATATGCATAAAGTGAAATGATATGGTTCTTGCACTTGATCAGTATGATGTGCATCGTGGTACGATATTTATCATTCCTTTGTGTGTAAGGCCAAGTTCTATGGAACTTACACGTTATATATGCTATAGTTTGCAAGAGTATCAATTATTCTTCAAATTATAATATTACCATATCATGACACTAGCCCATCAACAATCTAAACTGGACGCTTCTAATTTATCAATTGCATGGAACCACAACGATGATAATCAAATTATTAGCAACTCTTTGTAAATCAGATATTGACTATAGTAGGATAGACAGACACCCACTAGCCACTTATGAAAAACTAGTTGCATGTCAAGCGTGGAACAAGTCTCATGTGCGAGGACATGTATAGTTAGTTCGGGCCGCTTCATCCCACTATGCCACGAATATCCAAAATACATATAAGATGCAATAAAACGATCAACATCGCCAACATACTATTATGTGTACTACCCGTGCAAAGAATATACGTATAGATCAGGCTCTGACACCACTATTGGGTTCGCAACATAGAAAAGAAAATTTCCTACAATGGGAACTACTAAGCACCAAGATCTATCCACCTAGATACAAGCAACGAGTGGATATACATCCATAGAGAACATACCCTTGAAGAACGACAAAGTGTAACGAGATTGGACTCGTGGATGATGTAGTCGATCGCTTGCAGTGAAGTAGCAAGTCCTTCTAGACGAAAAGCCACCAGGAACATGTATCTCGCTAATCCGAGACCATGGGGGAATAATTCTAGAGGAGGAGAGATCCTTCACGAGGAGGTGTGCTTTGTGAGGTGGAGAGGGCCCTTTTATAGGAACAGGGGGGAAGCCTCCTCCCATTTCCGGTGGCCATGGAGGTGCCCCCACCTCTTCCTTCATTCATGTGGGTGGAAGCTCCACTCACATAAACATGCCTCCACTCACACATCCACTCAAATGCATAGATGTTCCATCAAAATTATTGCACCTCTCATTAAATAAAACTATTTTATTTATATTATTTAGAATTTTTTAATTACTTTAATTAACAAACATTCACATAGCCTCCCTGCAACATTTCAATATCACATGTAGAACCAATTTCAGCAATTTCACCCGAAATAATTCTAGTGTCCATTGAAATAATTCCAGCGCTTTGCAATTCTTTTCTCTAGAACACATTTTCTCCAAACGGTGTCGGTATACCTTAAGCATGTCACCCTACGGTTCACGAATAATGCAGACATGATCGAGACCCTTCTCCGATCAACAATCAGTTGCGGGACCTGGAGATCCATACTGACTTCGACACATTCAACGATGACTTCTGTGATCGTGAGAACGTTTAACGCTAGTAACTAAATCCCTTTGTCTCATGATATATTAGATGTACGAGATACGATCATCGGTATCTCAATATCTAGTTTGATCTCGTTACCGACATGCACTCTTTTCTTGTTCCCGTGATATAACATTCTATCATGTACCTTTCAAATTTATTTGCAGCATCAATGGGAACCTTCTATCCTGTACCTTTCATGGTCTCCGAACTTTCTGGCTCAACCTCGTTTCTTCTTTGTAGAAGATTTTCTCGATACGGAGGGCTAAAAGAAGAAATAGCGTTAATATATGTATATAGACAAAAGAGGCTTAATTAATTAATATATATATGCAGCTCGCCGGAGTTTTTATTATTTAATGTTCCCTCATCGGCTTCTCCCTCACCGGAGGCATCTATTCGGTCAAAACCCGGATCTCCCTCATCGGAGTTGTTTAGATATAGCATGGTGACATCGTTATCATATGTCCTCCCTCATTGATCATATCCTCAAGTGCAATTTCCTTTTCTTCGTCTCTTGGTTCCATAGTTTCTGCAAAAGGGGAAATGCAGATGTGTCGAAGCGGCCAAGCGAGGAGGTTAGGTAGGCGAGATTTGACGGATAGGGTATCGTGGTTTGACGATGAGATAACCTTAAATGTAACCCTAATACATTATTGACAATTTAAAACGGGGTCCGAGGGATATAAACCGTAATTCGAAGAAACCCTAATATATGGAGTGCGTTGCCACACCAGTTGATCATCCCTGTATGGCCAGCGTTGCTGCACCATCCATCGTCCCTATATGGAGCGCGTTTCCGCACCCGTCCATCGTCCCTATATGCCGCATGTTGCTGCACCCGTCCATCGTCTCTATATGGCACGCGTTGCCACACCCGTCCATTGTCCCTATATGGCGCCTCTTGCCGCGCCTAACCCAAGACATTACTCCCCCGAACAAATGTGAAGCACCTGACTGTTTCTGCTTGCACCTGGCAAAACTAGCACTTACCTAGTGTGCCTCTAATTCAATGGTAACACTAGTACAACCCTAGTGTACCACTAACACAAAATGGCCATACTACTACATCCCTATTGTGCCCCTAACTCAATGGTACCACTACTATATTCCTAGTGTACTGTTATCACAAAATGATCACACTAGTACATCCCTAGTCTACCTCTAACTCAATGGTAGCACTAGTACATCCCTAGTGTACCCTACACCTGACATGGTCACACTAGTACTTCCTAATCATAACTAGCTAGCTAACTAATGCTTCTAACTAATAGGAAATAAACTAACTAGCTAACTAACTAATACTTCTAATTAGCTAACTAACTAGCTAATACTTCTAACTAAAAAATAACTAATCTAATCAAAATAATTAACCTAATCTAACAACTGAAAAAATAGAGAAAAAATGTAGAGCTCACTTGTGAGCTCCCATACGACGAGGAGAGGTGCGGCGGCGGTGGACGGGCCGGCGTGGGCGGCGTAGGGACGGGCGTGGGCGGCGCGGCTATAACATCCCAACAATAGAGCTTAGAAATAAGATGAACACAGGTGTGTGCATTGCATTCATTCATGTAAAATCTGGATAATTTTCGTGCTTTTAAATAAAACTTGTCAAAGTGATTGAAGCTTCTCTTAACTTGGTGGAACTCAAGTAGATCAACAAGTTGATTGTGATAAGTTTCAATATGACCTGTCCTAAAACCTTATCTTTGGGTAATATAATTTGATCTAAGGGTAGATCAAATGTAATAACACTAAGTCACAACACACTACTTAATAAGGAGTACTAGATCTTCTATAGATCATTATATGGTATTCCATACAACAACTCAAGGATGAATACTTAATATTCCAAAGATGATATCAAGGTATTATCTACCACAAATCCTGAATACTAGGTTAAGTATATAACTTAAGTAAAGAAACTCTATAACTAAATCTTGATACACTTTCTTCCCATAGTTATTCCTACCATGAGAATCATGGTAGTTTTTAAACATTAACTCTTACCACAAATAGAGTAGGAAAGGAAGTCAAGCCAAGACCATCCAGCATATACTCTTAATATGATATTAAGAGGTGACATTCCTATTTACCAAGTTCTAGTGTCAAGTGATCATTAGTGTTGAGTGATTAAATCCTGACCTAGAACTTATTAGACTCTTAGCTTTGACCTATTATATTGACCTTCCAAAGACCTTAAGTAAATTAATAAGAAGAATGAACTAGTTATGGTAGAGTGTGCCATAATCAATAGAATGTGATCCTTGTGGAGATCAAACCATCTGATGTTGGAGGACTTCACTCACTCATGAGTTAACTAGAAGAATTAGTTAAACCCAAGAGTTTAGATAGTAATTATGAAGCTATGAGAAAGTTAGTATTATTAGTACATCAAATAATAATCTTGTTAAGACCAGTGGATATAAACTAAGAGTAAGCTTGCTTGACAAGATAATATTTATAGAGAGACTAGTACAAGTCTACTACCTAGTGATGATAGATGTTGATCAGACAACCAGAAGCCTAAGCATAGTATGATCAAAGGATGGTGGTCATTATTCTGAAGTCACTTGAGGATATGTGACTAGGTGCTGAAGAAAGGTTGTGAGTATACCAAATTAGCCAAAACCTTAGTAAGCTGAAACATCTAGCTTGATCCTAAGAAGTCAAATTAGAGTATGATGAAGTATGTAGTATTAGTTATAGGGAGTAGTTGGAGGCAAAGTAGTTTAACCAAGATAATACAAGAACAAACTTGTATTATGGGAGTAGTACCATACCTATTCTAGAGGACTGATATCGCATGTGATATAGAGAAAACTATAATCTTGCAAGCCTTGGAAGTAGTTGCAAGATGGATTTAAGGAAGTTAATAGATGGAGTTAGTAGTAGCTGCATTGATGGATTTATCAAGGGTAGTTTAGAAAGGGAAGTCATATGTACTAGGAGAAGAATGAAGGAGTAATGTTGAAGTGGCATGACCATGTCATCATGGTATGATGGATATGCTAGAGTCAGATGATTGACTTATTGAGTAAGATGTGATCTTTGTGAATCAGATAAGATAGATATATGGAGTATATTTAGGAAAGGAATTCTTTACCTAAAGATAAGTTCAGTGAGGTATTAAGGTAGGAGTGCTTGAGAAACCTTTAACCAAAATCATATCAAGCCATGACAAGAACCATGTCTACTTCATTGTTCAAAACCCTGGAATCAAATGATAGTGGAACCATTTCCTATTCCAAAGTAACCATTTAATATTATCTCTTAGACAAATGAAGCTTCCAAGAGATAATTAGAGAACCAGATGGGTGTTTATGGATTGAAGACTAGTCCATATTATTGTCTTAAACCTCAATAGAAACCTAGACCCATGAACCATCAAGGTCATATTAAGAATTAATATTTGTAGCTCACTCTAACTGGAGATGTTATTCAGGATTATAAAGTTAGGATCATTCCTTAAATCTTGATCCCTAGCAACATACATTAATAAACATTAGGGTAGTGTATCCTCTAGGATCCATAGTGAGTGTGGTATTAGAAACCCTATGTAGATGTTGCTGGGCATTGAGATCCCTTGTGACACATGAATGATAATGGTTATTCACCATTATATAATAAACTTCTATCAACACATCAGCCACACTTAAGAAAGTAATGAACAACTAGTTCAAGAAATGATCCATGCTTACTTTTAAAATAAATAGAATGGTTATGAAGAAATTGTAATGGAATCTAAATATAGGAAATTCTAAACTTTAAGAACCCTATGATTTAAACCAAGATCTAATATGGTTATTAAAAGAGGTTAAGTATGCATATATTCCATGCCTATCACTCACCATCTTAAATAATTACCATTACAAATTCTACGGTGAAAATCAGAACATTACCATATGATTTTCTTTAGAATAAGCAAATTCCTAAAAATCCCTAATTTATATTTACTTTACTAAATAAATGAACCTTCATATAATTATGAATATTTTTATACACAATAAAAAATTTAATAGAAGGGGGTGATACATGCTTTATACAATAATATACATGATCTGCAAATTCTCTGGATATTTAAATCCTTCAAAAATATTTATATTTGAAATGAATTTGTAAATAGAAAAAAAAGATTGAAAATAGAAACTGAAATTGAAAAGGAAAAGGAAAGAAGCAGTGAGCAGACGCGGCCCATGGCCTAGTTGTTCTCTCGCTTAACTGTCACTCCAAGCACGCCCAACAACATTTCTCCCGCTTCGCCATAGCCTAGTACCGGCTCAAGCCAATATACCCTTTCGCCGTTTCTTTTCCTTTCTTCCTCCTCTCGCCAGAAGGACATCGCCGGGAAGCAGCTCACTGGCGAGTGCTCTGCCGTTCGACGTCACTGAGATGACCGCTGCGCTACGATTCGTGCTACCGATGTTGCCATCATCTATAAGAACCCTGTACACGCAGAGAGCGAACTCTGTTTTCCCTTCTTGTTCCTCCTCCCTTATCCGCTAAAAACCTAGCTCGTCAGAGCTATGGGGCGCCGTCGTCTCAGTCAGTATTACGGCTATCAGAGACCACCATCATGATCTCCTTGATGTCCTTGTTCGCCCCAACTAGACCATGAAAGCCGGAGAGCTTCCAATCAAGATAATCGACACCTCCCTTCTGCCACCAGTCACCGGTGTTCACCGTCGATTTCAAGCTTGCCTCTCCTCGTCGTCACCTCTACGAGCTTCCTAGTGAGTCACCGGTTCTCCCGATACCTCCCACACCTCCCTTCTGCTCTCGTCTATCCAACACGCCCGCTCCCGCTTGCTCACACGCTCCCGATCGAGAGATCGATCAACGATCTAGAGGATCGGCCCCGGGTGATGTCAGCGTGACATCACGCTGATGTAATCCACATGTTTTTATTAATTCATTTATAAATTTTATTAATATTTTCCATAATAAATAATTCCATGGATATGACATGGCATAGGTCCCACCAGTCAGTAGCCTGGATAGAATCGGTTGGGTATAAAAAGTCTAACCCGGAGGTGTTGTGTCATGCTGATGTCACCTTGACACATTTAATCCTTTAAAATAGTTTACTAATTCCCAAAAATAATGATCAAATCTTGTTAATTCTATATATTTTGTTTTTTAATTTGGAAAATTATATATTATATATCAAAATGTTCAGAAAAATAAATTCTATAACCTAAAGCTATTATCATGTTTATTTTTCAACTTAAATAAAATAATAATTATTAATTATTAAAAACCTATTGAGGATAAATCTTAAATAAGTATATTCTATTATTTAAAATTCATAAAAATAAGTATAGCATATCAAAATTCTTAGAAAAAAATACACATTTATAAACTCATTTTGTACATTTTTGTGATACCTAACTAAGTATTTATAAAGTGATAAAAATTATAAAAATCATATCTTATTAAAATCACAAAAATATTTATAGTATACCAAAATGATCACAAAAACAATATCTACATGTTAAAAATATAATAATCCGCTTTTGAATTAAATAAATTCTTAGTACTCCAATAAAATTGAATTAAACTTATTTCCTTAATGGATAATTCATAAAAGGATATATAACATTGCTAATGCTTCTAATATTATCCATTAAAGGTCTAATAATAGTGTTAATCTTAAGTGATGTTACTATAAAGACAGAATAGTCTAAAGCATCCTAAATACAATATTTGTTAAACTATTATTCACAAATAAGTGTGTATTATTTTGCAAAGGGATTTTATGAAATATAAAATCATGAAGAATGATATTTTAATTTTTACTTATTAAAACCTTTACTATTATTTCACTCACAAGTTAATAAGTATCTTAAAAATCCAAAGATAATTCATAAGTAGTTAAGTAATGATGTTTCCATATTATGAATTATACCCACTCATTTGTAAGGAAATAAATGATTCTATTCAACTATAGGTTAAGAAAACAAGACTCAAATAGAAATGTTACCACTCTTAGTTAACCTTAAAGAAACATTATAAAGTGAACAAATTATAATACCATATAATGACGAAGACAGATAAGTCTCAACTACTAATGTGGTTCTTATTTAAATAAAGTCATTCTTTCTTCTTCGAGAATTATAACAAGAAAGAAAGCCTAAGAGTGTTAACTTATAGTTTAAATGCTTATGTTTAGTTAAGTATGATTTTCTTTAAAAGTTATTCTTTTAAGAAACATTAAAAGTAATCCTTAAGCATTTCTATAAAGGCTCTAATTGATTAATAATTTGACTTAAGAAATCTTTTAAATACCATGCCCCATTTGAGTGCTTTAATATTGCATGCTACTTGTTGTATTTACATATTGTTTCACACACTATCACAAGCCTTAATAAGAAGCACAAGTATGAAGCTGATATAAAAGTGAAACACATTCCAAAGAACTCATAACAAGCTTTAAACCCTAGATCAGATACGATTAGTTCGAGGATTCGCGTTTATCAAATTGCGTTACATTACTTATGCATAATTGCATCTTGCTTCTTTCAAATTAGTCCTTACCGGACCAATGATGCTATTAACAGAATTTGGCTCTTCTAATATCTTGAAGATCGTGAGTGCATAATCTAGAAATCACAAAAGGCAAATTCACAACTTGCTCATGTCCTTTGATTATTTTCTATCAAATGCTTGTAACTCAAATGTTGTCACTACCTGCATTTCAAAAAGGTCAGAAAAAATATTTGCATAATAATATGATTATAGATTATTTACCAAGAGGTAATAATCTACTGATACAGTTCTAGTGGTAAATTAACATAATATCTAGGACTTAACAACCAATGTCGCCAGTGATTCTAGCACCGTATATTACGCGTTAACCATGAGATCTGGAATGGGACAGAAAAGTCAGCTAGATCTTCTTCCTTTTGCATGGACGGATGACCTTATCGTGAGGCTGTGAATTTCTAGTGGAGAATCCAGCACATGGGTGGGAACCCCTTAGTTCTGCGTGATATTGGTGTCTAGATTATCTGTGCATAGCTATCTTGGTCAAAGTTCCCCATGGTTGATGGTGACTGCCAAATAGAGCGCCTTACAGAGTCTTCGAGAGGCTACCCAAAGAGTAACCGTGGTAGTCCATCTTGGGGGATCGTGTCTTCATGCGGGGTCGCGGAGAAGGGCAGCGATTGGCCTGGATCATCTACTGGGCCCCACATCAAGGAATTATGGACGGGAATAAGCTACCCAGTTGTGCAACAAGGAGTTAGTCTCTCATGGGTAAAGCAACGCACCTCTACAGAGTGTAAGAACTATGACATGTTACTCTCTGTTCTGGGAAGGAGCTACGAACGCGGCAGGAAAGGAACTCCATGAAAGTTCTGGTTAACCTGTGAAGGCTGTCAGACATAGTTTTTAGAGTAAAAACAACCTGTGAAGAAATGTTTACGAAAACCTGCATTCCCTATGACCTTTGGTCTGTGGCTATAGAGATAGTGCATCCTACACTCTCTTTTTAATGAACTTGCTGAGTATGCTCGTACCGAACCGTACCTTCTTAGCCCTTGCTAGGTTCTAAGCCGTTGAAGACGACGTCAACACCATCTTATGCTCAAGAAACCATAATCGACAGCTCAAGTTCTTCAATAAAGTCAATGAAGTCAACATATAAACCAACCGAAGTGAAGACTAAGTTCTTGATTAGATAGGAGTAGATGCTCTAGCCATTAACCCACTTCTATAGAGCTTTGCATTAGCAGCAATTGTAAGCCAATTAGTTTAGATGCTAGTCTTATTAGCCAGATAGTTCTGACTTATTACTTCTGGTTCTTCTTTGTAAGAATTTTCTTTCACCCTCTTTAACCTAGAGTGTTATCTGGATCTTTTGCAAGGAGTCGAGTTGTAATCTATTGTCATGTCTTGGACCTGCTGTGTTTCTGTTGTACCACTCTGAGGGATATGATACTAGTGAACGGTGTTTCATTGGTGTTATGTCAACGACTATAGGGTATTACATCATGCAATGGTATGTTGGGTCACCACATCGGCGCGGATCCTCTATCTCCTCCCTAGTGGCGCGGGACTCCACGGGCACGGGCGGCGGCAGTTCGTGGCTCATCGGAGAAGCGGCAGCGCATGGAGGCCGGTGGCGGGGCGGCGGTTGGGTAGCCTGACAGTGCGCGTGGAGGTCCTCTTGGGTGGCGGCGGCTCTGCTGCTCTGTTCGCGTGAAAGGAGAAGGATGGGGGAGAAGGGGTTTCGCGTGGTTATAAAGGAAGGGCCTTTAGTCCAGATTGGTGGTTCCAACCGCGACGAATGCTCCTCCAACCGGGACGTATGTCCTATTTTAGCTGGCCTGAAATGGCGCGCGAGAGACCCTTTAGTCCCGGTTGGTGGTTCCAACCGGGCCTAAAGGTCATTGTTTCAAATGTTTTTCAAACTTCTCAGTCCAGGTTTCTTCCTTATTTCTTATTTAGGTGTTTAACTTTGTAATGGTTTTTAAATGGTAAATCATTCTGAATTTGAAAAAACTTTTCAAAATGAAAAGTGTTTGAATTTGAATAACTAATTCAGAACCATTTTATTTTTTTCTAAAATAATTTTCCCAACTATTCAAACTATTAACCATTTTGCCATTTTCAAATAAAAATACATTAACTCATAATTGTTGCATATTTTGAATTTGAAAAAACTTTCAACATGAGAAGTGTTTGAATTTGAATAACTAATCGAGAACCATTTTGTGTTTTCTAAAATAAGCATTCAAAATATTAACCATTTTACCATTTTCAAATAAAAATGTATTACAGAATCATAACAGTGGATCTTTCGACAATCTTGGGTACACAGAAAAACCATTTGTCCTAGCCAATGGATTACTCATAATCATGTCTAGCCCTATAGTACACAGCTTTAGGGTCATCTTCCGAATCATCTTCGTCGTCATTACTATGGCATATTCCGGGGATCCTCAGCCCTTCCCCGGCTTGTGTAGGGTGGAACCCACTACAAGAAAAGTTTCCTTCCGTAATGACTTGGCACGATGGTCATCATAGAAGGCGCGTCTTCCGCGATGAAATTCTCGGCTCGGCCGTGGCCGATGGAAAACTTTTTTCTGGTTTCGCGGCCCTCTACTGCGACGGATATTCTAAAAACATGGAGGAAGCTCGGCCAACGTGTGGCAGAAGCAAGATTTTTGTTTTCTCACGCGATGTTGACTCGCTAAAGTCTTTTGAGGTCGCGCCTTCCTGATTTGAACTCGATAACGTTGCTCGAGGCTTCTCCCATTTAGTCAGGCTGCTAGGTCCCACATGTCAGCCTCTCATTAGAAGGATCATGTGTATGATTGAATTTTTTTCCTTCGCTCGCGCTACCCTGTTCCAAAGTTGATAGCGTTGCTCGATGCATATACCGTTTAATCAACCTCCTAGGACCCACATATCATCCTCTCATTAGAAGAAACGTGTTTATGCTGGAATTTTTTCCCTCGGCTATTGCCTCCCTGATTTGAACTCGATAACATTGCTCGACGCGTCTGTCGTTTAGTTAGGATGATAGGGCCCACATGTCAGGCTCCCATTAGAAGGGTCGTGTGTATGATGGAATTTTTTTCCTTCGCTCGCGCTACCCTGTTCCGATGTTGATAGCGCTGCTCGATGCATCTACCATGTAATCAACCTCCTTGGACCCACATGTCATCCTCTCATTAGAAGAAACGTTTGTATAATTGATTTTTTCCCTTGGCTATTGCCTCCCTGATTTCAACTCGATAACGTTGCTCGATCTATCTTCCGTCTAGTTAAGCTCCCGGGTCCTCCATGTTAGCCTCACATTATAAGAATCTTGTTTATGATGGAATTTTTTTCTTCGCTCGCGCTACCCTGTTCTGAACATGATAGCGTTGCTGGATGCATCTACCGTTTAATCAAACTCCTAGACCCCACATGTCATCCTCTCATTACAAGAAACGTGTGTACGATAGAATTTTCCCCTCGGTCGCGCCTCTGTGTTCCGAACTTGATAGCATTGCTCCCTGCATCTACCTTTTAATCATGATACATGGCCCCACATTTAATCCACTCATTAGAAGAAACGTGTGTATGATGGAAGTTTTGCTATCTGCCGCGCCTCCGTGTTTCGAACTTGATAGCGTTTCTCGATGCATTAGCCGTTTTTCTAGGGTGCTGAGTCCCCCATGTGAGCCTATCATTAGAAGAAATATGTGCATGCTCGACTTTTTTCTCGCTCGCGCCTCCCTGTTTCAAACTTGGCAGTGTCGCTCGAGGCAGGACCTGTATATGGCCACGAAAGTGGGTCCCACATGCCAGTCTCTCTGTAAATAAAACCTGCATATGATGGACTTTTTACCGGTCGCGTCCGCTGTTTTGACCTTGGCAATGTTGCTCGATGTGGCAGCCGTGCATGGTCTTGCTGCTGAGACCCCCATGTTAGCCTCTCTGGTATGTTCTGGCTTGTGGGTCCCAGATGCAGCCTCGTATGTTCTGGCATCTGGGTTCCCGATGCCAGTCTCTATGTACAAGTATTTAACTTTTTTTCAAACCCGACCATTAAACTCGAATGATGTTGCAGGCTGGTGGGTCCGTGATGTCAGCCTCTCCATAAAGCAATATTGCTAGAAGGAAAAATGTAAAACCAAGATAATTTTATGTCAAGCACAGAGAATCAAACACAAGACTTCAAAACACATATAAACCATGTGCATTGCCACAACGACAAACAAAATAGATGAACATTATCATTAAAAATCTTTATAGTACCTATAACTTATATATTAGCCTTCTTAAAAAGATTTTATGTGTCCACGTTATCTCTCCTATTAAAATAAAAGGGAAGCGATCCTGGCATCTCAATTTATTAAATGCTAGACAATGGAGTAGTTTCTTAAAAACATGGGTAGGTGGGTGTTTTGTTTTTGTTTTAAAGGGCAATTCCAAAAACGCCGAGTTAAACATTTTGGGCTATTCTACATCTACTATACTCAATGGGCTATACTCCATGCGCTATTCTCGATGGGCTTCTTGATAAATAGTTAAATGGGTTGTCGTCAGCAAGTCCCCTGACCCCTACAAGGGCGCATTAAATTGTTCTAGGCTAAAGAGGGGTCGAATGGGCTAGATTTTACCTCCTCTTTAGTAAAATTTGCATTATGCTGTGGCTCGGCCGGATTCGGAACACAAACCTCACTGCCGGAGGAAAACACAATTTTTATGACATATATTCGTGTACAAATATCTAAAGAATAAGGGACACAGACCGCGTGCGCCAAAACTAGACTGGTATCCAATGATTTCACTTGGTACCCTCTCCTTTCTGTCCAAAACACATCCCACGGTTCAGATGACACACAGGCAAAAGCTCTAGTGCAAGAAGCCTAGTAACAGCTACAGAACTTTTTTACAAATTCAGTAGCATTTGAAAGATCAAGTAGTACAGAATAAGATGGAAAAAATATCGACAGATTCCTAGTTCATATTCAGCAGCACTTGACCGATTCTGCAGGATTCCAAAGTGATTGTTTCAGCTATACATACACTGAAACTCAATAGCAGTACAAAGAGAACTCATTCATGTTTCAGCTCTAAAAACCTTGTCACACGATCAGTTTCCCTTTTCTCCAAACGCAGTCGATCATTGGAGCAAGCATAACTGATGATCAAGTATGCTTTTGTGTGCATACCTCCTCTTCACATTAATACCAGTGTGACCCCCATATATATGCATCCCAAAATGCCCAAGCCTGATCTAGATTGTGACAAAGCCAAGTATAAAAATGAAAGCATGACCATCTACTACACTTGATCTAAACAAGTACTAGTACATCAATATTAGTTCTAGAAAATACCTTAGTAATAGTAACGGCATAACACTTGACAGGTTGAGTAACACTTGAACTTGAGCAGTACAAAATAAGATAGAAAAAATATTATAGATTCCGAGTTCATATTCAGCAGCACTTGACAGATTCGGCAGCATTTCGAAGTGACCGACTCAGCAGTACACACAATGGCCAAAAGAAATGACAGATTCAGCAATGTAGACATTGAAATTCAATAGTTGTAGCAAGGCCATGACTCAAAAGGAATGAGAGTCCATATTCAGCACTTGATCAGTCAATCTGAACAAGTACCAGCACATATGTATTACTATAAAATAGATTAGCGGTAGCAAGTTAAGACCTCCTGATATGTCATAAACGTATCTATAATTTTTTATGTTCCATGCTTGTTTAGTATCTACTTTCTTATGTTTTGTCTACACTTTGAGGCATTTTTATATTTTATCAGGAAGTAACCTATTGACAAGATACCATAGTGTCAGTTCCCTGTTTTTTGCTGTTTTTGGTTTCAGAAAAGCCAGAAAAGAAATATCCTCGGAATTGGACGAAATAAAAGCTGAAGTTCCTATTTTTCCCGACACGACACGGAGTCCAAAGGGGAGACGGAGGGGAGCCAGGGGTAGGCACACCCTAGGGTGGCGTGGGTCACCCCTGGCCACGCCACCAGGGGGTGTGGCCACCCTGGCCCACCTCTGGCATCGCCTCTAGCCTATATATCACCCCGGGACGAAAACCCTATATACCAGATCAGAATTCCACGAAAATTTCCGCAGCGCCGCCACCATCGAAGAGGAGATTCGGGGACAGAATTCTCTGTTCTAGCACCCTGCCAGGACGGGGAAGTGGCCCCAGAGCCATCTCCATCGACTCCACCGCCATATCCATCGCCGTTGCTGATTTCCATGATGAGGACGGAGTAGTTCTCTCTCGAGGCTAAGGGCTCTACAAGTAGCTATGTGTTCATCTGTCTCTCTATGCGTGATCTTATTGAGATCATGAGCTTTGTAATCTATAGATCTATTCTGCTACTCAAGTGCTTTAAGTAATCTTTGCTTATCCCCACGTGTGTGAAGTTGACAGTGTGCACACCGTGTGGCACTTTGGCTAAGGTTACATAAATACTTATCATGAGTATATTTTGAGTTGGATGTCTCTATGAGATTGTGGTGTTTGTTGGAACCATCTAGCGCTCAAGGTGATAGTGAGGGTTTATCTAGATGGGGAATGCGAACTTTAAGGTGTGCTGTTATAGCCCTACATCGTCCAACCGAAGAGTAGTTTAGGGTAGCATCATAAAGAGAAGATATTTATATGAGAGTGTCCACTAGTGAAAGTATGATCCCTAGGCCTTGTTTCTAAGCATTACAACACTGTTTACAATCAGTTTTGTTACATGTTTCTTGCTGCCACTCTTATTTCAGATTGCAATTACCCCTTATAATCATCCATATTACTTGTATTTCACTCTCTCTTTGCCGAACTAGTGCACCTATACACCTGACAAGTGTATTGGGTTTGTTGGGGACACAAGAGACTTCTTGTATCTTGATTGCAGGGTTGCTTGAGAGGGATACCTTTGACCACTTCCTCCCTGAGTTCAATAAACCTTGGATGATCAACTTAAGGGAAACTTGCTGCTGTTCTACAAACCTCTGCACTTGGAGGCCCAACACTGTCTACAAGAATAGAAGCGTGCGTAGACATCAAGCTATTTTCTGGCGCAGTTGTCGGGGAGTGATATGTTGCAAACGTATCTATAATTTTTGATGTTCCATGCTTTATTTATATCTACTTTCTTATGTTTTGTCCAGACTTTGGAGTATTTTTATACACTTTCTTGGACTATCCTATTAACAAGATGCCACAGTGCCAGTTGTTTATTTTCTTCTATTTTTGGTTCCAGGAAAGTTAGAAAATGAATATTCTCGGAATTGGACGGGACAAAAGCCAAAGTTGATATTTTAGCAGAAGACACATGGAGTCCGAAGGAGAGACGAAGGGGGGCCACAGGGCAGCCACACCCCCCTTGGCGCGAGCAGGCCTAGGACGCGCCAGGGCATGGTGTGGGCCCCCAAGCTGGCCACCAACCTTGCCCCTTCGCCTATGAGAAGCCCATGGGACGAAAACCCTGAATAGAACAGCCTCTAGGCACGAAAAGTTCCGCAGTGCCGCCGCCACCGAAGAGGAGATTCCTGGGACAGAAAGTCTCTGTTCCGGCACCCTGCTTGGACGGGAAAGTGCCCCCGGAGCCATCTCCATCGATCTCCACCACGATCTCCATCGCCGTTGCTGATTCCCATGATGATGAGGGAGTAGTTCTTCCTCGAGGCTAAGGGTTCTACCGATAGCTATATGTTCATCTCTCTCTCTATGCATGATCGTATTTTGATCATGAGCTTTGTAATCAAGTAGATTTGCCTTGCTACTCAAGTGCTTTAATAGATCTCTGCTCTCCCCATGTGTGTGAAAGTGATAGCGTGCACACCATGGTGACACTTAGGCTAGATATTACAAATACTTGTTATGAGTTATATTTGGAGTTGGATGTTTCTATGAAATTGTGGTGTTTGTTGGAACCATCTAGGGCTCAAGGTGATAGTGTGGGGTTATCTAGATGGGGAAAGCGGACTTTGAGGTGTGCTGTTATAGCCCTACCATGGATTAGAGTATCCAACCGGATAGTAGTTCAGGGTAGTATCATAAAGAGATGATATTTATATGAGAGTGTTCACTAGCGAAAGTATGATCCCTAGGTCTTGTTTCTAAGCATTGAAACACCGTTTGCAATTAGATCTGTTACATGTTTGCTTGCTTCCATCTTTATTTCAGTTTGCCTTTAGTCATTTCCTCCCGTCAAGCTATTTTCCAGCACCGTTACCACTTATAATTATCTATACCACTTGTATTTCACTATCTGTTCGCCGAACTAGTGCACCTATACACCTGACAAGTGTATTGGGTGTGTTGGGGACACAAGAGACTTCTTGTATCTTGATTTCAGGGTTGCTTGAGAGGGGATTACTTTGACCACTTCCTCCCTGAGTTCGATAAACCTTGGGTGATCCACTTAAGGGAAAACATGCTGCTATTCTACAAACCTCTAGACTTGGATGCCCAACAACTGTCTACAAGAATAGAAGTGCGTAGACATCAAGCTATTTTCTGGCGCTGTTGCCGGGGAGGTAAGGTAAAAGGTACTCACAACCTCCGGTGTGAGTGCTCAAAGTTATTTCCTTTATATTCTGCAATTTTGTCTTTTTGTTTCTTGTTTTCACTAGTTAGGCTTAATGGAAAGCAACAAAAAAATTAGAGAGCTTTATAGTATTTATCTTGAGTTAGGACATGAAGTGTTTTTGCAGAGAAAATTAAAAAACTTATGGAACTTTATTTGCATGCTAATAGCAATATTATTAGTATGAATTCTTTAAACACCATTATTGCTAATGCTATGGAAAACTCTAAGCTTGGGGAAGCTAGTTTTTATGAGAATGATCTTTTTAGTCCCCCAAGCACGGAGGAGAAAATTTACTTTGATGATACTATGCCTCCAATATATGATGATTACAATGATGAATATGATATTTTCAGTCCACCTACTATTGAGGAGAAAATTAATTATGATTACAACATGCCTCCTATATTTTATGATTATGGTGATGAGAATAATAATGTTATCTATTTTGTTGAATTTGCTCCCACTACAAATAATAAGAATGACTATGTTTATATGGAGAGTATTAATTCTTTTATGCATGTGGCTCATGATAAGAATGTTTTATGTGATAGTTATATTGTTAATTTTTTTCATGTTGCTACTGAAAGTTATTATGAGAGACGGAAACATGGTTTTATGTATCTCAATAATATTAAGTTCCCCTCTTTATGTTTAAAGTCTTGAAGTTGCACTTGTTTTTCTTGACTATGCTTTTTTGCTTTGTGCTTTCATGACTTGTTTCTTTACAAGATTCCAATGCATAGGAAGTGGGTTAGACTTAAATATGTTTTATATTTGCTTCTTGATGCTCTCTTTTACTCTCAATTCATATTTCTTATGTGAGCATCTTCTCAAACTATCATGCCTAACTTAAAGGCGTTAAAGAAAAGTACTTATTGGGAGATAACCCAAAAGTTTTAGGTGAGTCTTGGAAGTTATTACCTCTGTAATAACCTCTCCTTATCGTTTTTATTTGCTTTTTGTGCCAAGAGTAACCTCTAATGAGAGATAAGTAATGCTTGGGAAAGTTGCTGTCCCGAAACAGATTTTTGTGCTTTGCTGTAAACATTCGTGTAAATATCTGTATGTCGGTTTGAGTTGTAATTTTTTGTGCTTCTTCCCCAGGTTGTTGTCCAACTTTTGTTAGTTAAACACTTTTCGATTTGAGCAACAGAAGGTCTTCTAAAAAATTGGTTTCTATCTGCTGGTCTGATTTGACAGATTTCTGCCATTATTTGCATTTGCTTCTTGTTTATTCCTTTTTGGGTTCTCTTTGGCGAATTGAGATTTTTAAGGAAAGTGCTACAGTAGCTTGTGTTTTAATGGAAGTTTTATTGCTGTTGAAACTGAACCCAAAGACTTATTATCTTGAGTACACTAATGTTGCTAATAAAGATTGTGTGAAGGAAAAAATTTCAGGTGTATGGAGAGAATGATGTAATGAGATGAAGAATGGACTAAAGCTCAAGATTGGGGATGCCACGCGTGTCACCCCAGAAATATCCAAGAAGTACAAGCGTCAAAGCTTGGGGATTCCCAAGACATCCCCTTCTTCATCAATAAAGACCCAAGGTTTCTTCCAAACACTTCATTTTTATTGTTTCACGCATAGTTGTGTTGTTCTTGGAGCGTATTTGACGAGTGTTTAACTCATCAATGCCTATTGTTACGGACTTAGGTTTTGGAGAAGGAGGGAGCGCTGGAAGCATCAATCGGCTAGCAAACAAGCACATAAGGACGCAAGGTTTACCCAGGTTCAGGCCTCGTAGAGGTCCCTACTCCTGCTTGTCTGCTCGTGGAATTAACAGAGGAATCGAAGATTACAATGGTGCGCAGATGCAATATGGCGAGGGTTGTGGAAATTAGGGTTGCATGTGTCCTCCGCGCCACCCCCTCCTGGCCTTTATATAGATAGGCCAGGTCTCAGGTAGCAGGTCGAGTCGGTTACAGATTAGGGTTTGCCCTTCAAACTTTCTATCTTTAGCTTCTTCTTGTTCCACAAGCAATCGAGAGTCCATTGGTTACTCGAGTTCTTCATTGGGCCATGGCAACGCTGTGGGCTTCCACCATATCTGGACCGTATATACTAAACTCGAGTACGGGCAGGGTATACCCATGTCAGTAGCCCCCGAGTGTCTAGTGGAATCACAGATTCGACTGGGGACTTTATGAAGCCTTTGGAGTGCATGACTGAGTATTTTCGACTGTTATGTTTGTGTCATATGGATTGTTGATGTGCATGCCCGATTTAACCGATGTATCGGTATCAATTAACTACCTTAGGGTAAAACAACGTAATCTACCCGAACTTGAGTCCCCGGACTCAAATTCGGAAAAGTGCTGGTATAAATCGACTCAAGCCGTAGAGGTCTTACAGGAGTCGAATTCCAGTATATGGGTGTGAGCACTCGACGCGTCTGTCAAGGCATGTTCATCGTACCTGCATGCACGGATATATTTCTGGTAGTGCGTAGCAAATGCGTTGCCAGGCCTTATTCAGGTCTTATCTTCACGCTGCAAGTGCGGCATTCGAATTTTGTCATCGCGGAGATGATTCGGGTGACCAGGAGACACAGTCTCTTTGTAGGGAAAATTTTTGAGGCGCTGTTGCCATAAACATCGAATGTGGATGCTATCGACACACGGTAATCATAGGGTGTGCGACCAGCGCTCCCTATGGGAGTAGCCCCCGAGTGCCTGGTTGAGTCGAAGACTCAGGCAGGGACTAAAGAACTTTTGCGACTGCTGTCGTCTTTTGTTTGATTGTTTCAGTCAAATTTAGTTCTGGCGCTCCCTATGGGAGTAACCCATGTCCATAGTCGAATCACGGATTCGAGTGATTGGGTATGCTTTGAATGTCCATATTCCTGCAGAAGCGAAAAAGAAAAAAAATTGTAGGGTCCGCGACCAGCGCTTCCTATGGGAGTAGCCCTCGAGTGCTTGTTGGAGTCGAAGACTCGAGCAAGTACTAAAGTAGTCGAAGTCTTTTGCTGCTCAATTTTTGATGACATCAGTGCTGACGATGTGATGATCTCAGTTGCCCGCATGAGCGAGTTTGACGGGACGTGACGAGCGGTGGGTCCCATTTTGTGACCCTGACATGACCGACTATGCGTAATCTTTGTTTTAACTACGCCTCCTCGATTTCCGTGCATAATGGGCGTATTGGGGGACGGTTCGTGCTTCAGGTCCTCCACGTGTCGATCACAATGGGCGTCACGCGTTTGATAGGGTTTCTGCTGGCCGTTCAATTACATCTTCCAGGGGGGTAAGTAGCAGCGCTGCTGCTGTAATTTTTTCCATCTACTCTTTTCTCTGCCTTTGCCTTCATCGTCATTGTTGCTGCTCCTCTGCTCCCTAGAGTTCATCTCCTTCGCGGCACTGAACCAGCTCCGCGTATTCCCTAGTTACTTCCTCCGGTCACATCACCACCGCAAGATGGGAAAGAAGAAAGGAGCTGCCACGGCTGAATCCGCCGCCGCCATTGCTGCTGCCAAGAAGAAGGGCGGCTCCGCCGCTGCTGGCACCAGCACCACCGTCATCAGGAAGAAGAAGGGCGCGGGCACTCGCGTCACCAGTGGCGCATGGCGCGCGTCCATCATCAAGTCATCCAAGCTCTATCTCCTGTGCCAATACGGAGTTCTCTCTTCCGTGCCCAGTGACTCGCGTGTTCTAGGTGGTGAGGTAACCCCTTGCCCTCCGGTTGGTTTCCGGGTGATGTTCCTAGCGTTCATCATCCGCGGTCTTTCTCTGCCCCCTGCATCCTTTCTTCATGGGCCACCTTTGTTTCTATGGGCTCCAGCTCCATCAGCTGTCCCCCAATTCTATCCTCCATATTGCCTGCTACATTACGCTTTGCGAGTGCTGGCTCGGAATTGAGCCGCACTTTGGTCTCTGCAAGCGCCTCTCCAAGCTGGAGTGCCAGTCAGCGTCTGGCTCCGTAGTCTACGATGTAGGAGGCTGCGGTATCCACGTCGACTCCTCCGTCATGTATTTTGACATCAAGCTCATGGCGTCCGTCCAAGGGTGGAGGGACAAGTGGTTCTCCATCGATGACCAGAAGGCCGACGGAGACCACTCCGGACTTGCACCTTTCAATCCCGCGGCGCCGTGCAGTAGGAGGCGCTTCTGGAAGATCGTTGTGATGCCCGACGAGTCTGAGGAGACAGATGTGCTGTATGAGCGTGTCTACGACCTTGAGAGTCGCATGGGTAAAGAAGAGGGAGGTTGCACCCTCATTCGCACGTGGTTGCGCCGTCGCGTCCAGCCCCTGCAGGCTAGAGTCCACCCTATGTTCCAGTGGGCTGGCGCGGAAGATGTCACTCGCGTATCTGCCGATGGAATTTCCACGAGTGAAGTAGATAAGAGGGTGCGACTTCTCACGAAGTACACCGTCAAGGATGTGCTCCCCATTGAGCCAGTCGTACCTCCATTCGATGCTGCTAATCCTCCTCCTGAGGTATCGTTGTGCTACGAAGTAGCTTTGTTTGTCGAGTGCTTTTTTTTCCTTGACTTGTGTTGACCTGTTTTTTGTATGCAGGATGGGAAGGTGTCTCCCAGTATGCCCCCTCTTCCTGAGGGGGTTATTCCTCACGATGTAGATGAGGAGGACGAGTCGGAGTCGACCGTCCCATTTGAAGAGGGGGAGGAAGCCCCCGAGTCCAGCGGTCCGGACACTCGCAAGCGTTCGCGCAGCAAGGATTCGGATGCGTCGTCTCCTTCGACTCGAGAAGGCCCAGCTATTGGTGCGGAGTCGCTGATACCTGCTGTTCTTGTGAGTGTTGTGGTGCCATCTTCCCTTAAGAAGATGCGGATGCCGAAGGAGTTTGATTGGTAAGTATACACTTCTTCTCTTGGTTCTTTTTTTGGAGTTGCATTTTCCTGTGTTTGGTTTTGTGCCGCAGTCAACCGGCATCGTCATCTTCTGGTGACGTCCAGTTTTTGGAAGAATCTGGAGTCACGAACTCCAAGGCCAAGAAAGTGGTTGAGCGGACTCCTTCCCCTCCATTGGCGGCCCACTCCGGGCACAATTCATCAAGTTCTCCACACGATGCGGAGCACCAGATGGTTGTCCAGACGACTACGCGTCAATCGACTTCAGAGTCATTGGATGATCACGTATGTGTGATGTTGCTTCTTCTGATTTTTGTAGTCAAATTTATCATCCATACCATCTGCTGATCCTTTGTTGTTTCTCGCGTTGTAGCTTATTGTGAAGGAAGCTGCTCGCCTGGCGGAGCATGTGCTTGCAATGGGTCGCCAGCATGCAATGCTAGACAATCGTCATCGCGTGGTTGAAAGTGAGTGTTTTTGCTTCTTCTTCATCATCCTTATGATATACTCGACTGACGGTCTATCCTTATTTGTTTCGCAGCCGAGCATAACACACTATTTTGTGATGCCGCTTCCCTTGAAAAGACGCTTACCGCGGCGGTGAAGGGTCGTGATGAGGCAGTCGCAGTGCTTGACAAGTCGTGGAAACGCGAAGAGGATTTGCGCGCCTCCATCGTGGCTAGGGAGAAGTTGTTCAATGAACAACTCTTCTCGATTGCCAAGGCCCTTTCAGGTATTCCTTCGTCTGCATTTCCGTCGTCTCCCTTCTTTCGAATTTGTTATTGTGCTGACTTTTTGTGCCAACACTGTGCTCTTGTGTAGATGCCGGCGGTCTGAACTTCGACGCCCAGGCTCTCTGCCGTGATGATGCATTGGCAGGTGCCATCGCGACAGTCGAAGATCATAGTGCTTCCATCTAGGGGACGCTAATCAAGGCCAAGGGCATACTCAGTCGCCTCCGTGAGGAGCTGGCGCGCAAAGCTGAGCTAATTGAAAATGTAGATGATCTAGTGGATTCCCTTGCTGGAGGCATTCCTGCAGGCTTCAAGAACTCACTCCATGCGGCTGGCGCTTCGATGTCACTCGCGATGGTTCAAGCCCATGGAGTCGAAATTGATCCCGCTGCGGTCTCCAAGGCAATGCCTGTCAGCGCGGATGGCCAACATGTAGTTTTTTCTCCTTTTGCAACTGCCTGTGGCAAGTACGGGCCGCAGCTAATCAACACAGTCGCGAAGTACTGTGAGGAGCTGCAACGAGCCAAGAAGGCGGCGAAGGCTGCGGCGTCAGGGCCCGGCGGGAAGTCTATGGCGTCTGATACTGCCACAGACTCGATGAGGCCCCCAAAACCGAATTCTAAGTCGAAGAAGCCGGTTTCTCCTCAGTAGTCATATTTGTAATAGTTAATAGCTTGAACCCTTTTGTCTTGAACATGCTGTTGGCGGGTGTATCTGTTGACATTTTGTTATGTTTGAATGCACATTGAGTGTTTGCCTATGTATTACTTGGTCTTGTTATTATCTCTTGCTTGACTTGTGATAGGGCACATCGAGTGGTCCTTCGAGTGAACCTAGGAATATGCCATCCACTAATGATACCTTAGCACAGTCGCGCTCAAGGGTGGACGAGCTGTCTCTGCTCGCGCGACTCCGTGACCGCGTGAAGCAGTTGGAGCGCGAACTGCCCGTGCTCCGTGGTAACACGGATGTATGGAAGTCGAGGGCGGAGAAGGCCACTGCCCGAGAGCAATATCTGCTGGGGGAGGTGACGCAGTTGGGCAACCAATTCAAGTGTTAGCTTTCTGCTTCAATATCTTTTCTTGTAGCCACTCGCGGTAGTTCATTGTCTTCATACTTTTGCCTTTGCTTGGTATACTTGTCAATGCACGCCATCCGCAAGATGAGATGGACAGGAATGTCGTTCGCATGAATGACATGACCCAAGAGCAGCTTCAGGCTAGTGGGTATTTCTGGGTGGTTCATGATCGCGTGATTGCACTGACAACCATGCAGGATTGTGCCTCACGAGTACTTCATTTCCTGAATAAATAGCAATCGTGATTAAGAACTATCTATCAGACGATGTTTCCGTTGGATGTTGTCCCATCGAGCCTGCTGGCCCTTCTTGCAAAATTTCAAGACTTGAGTATAGTCCGCGAGTGTGTACGGCAACAGTTAGTGGTTGGTGCCAAGGCTGCTCTATCGCTGGTGCGACTGCACATGCCTGATGTGGATGTTGCAACGATTGCTACCGGACCGCTAGCGCTGCCAGTAGGTTCGCCTTAGAACATGGTTCCTAACTACCAAGCGGTGGATCGCCCAGCGGATGAAATTGTCGACTTCTTCGAGGAGCAGACAAACGTTCTTCTGTTGCAATAGTAGTTTAATTTGTATCCTGCACATAGTTGCACCAGTGTTGTAAAGTTCATATATATATGTTGTCTATAATTGATTGACATTGATGTATATAAGGAGCTTGTTAGCTCGTATGTTTTGCGAGTGTGTTGCACTATGCGATGCCTTTTTGTTAGCCTGAGTTGTGTTTATCTCAGCACCTTGCCAACCTGTCAGGTGCGTTGCAACTGGGTTTGTGTTTGTAAAGGGTTCGATTTGTGCGTCAGCTACTCAGGATATCGCGTTGGTTCGTAGAAAAGATGTGTATAGGGTGGCGCAGCCCCCGAGTGGATAAATTGCAAAAAATAAATAAAAGAACGCAGAGTTTGGGGCACTTAGCTTTACTCATTCGTAGGATAGTGCGAGGTACAATGTGT
This sequence comes from Avena sativa, assembly GCA_916181665.1. Classification (NCBI taxonomy): domain Eukaryota; kingdom Viridiplantae; phylum Streptophyta; class Magnoliopsida; order Poales; family Poaceae; genus Avena; species Avena sativa. Next base: position 582,167,299 of record OV702287.1, read on the forward strand.
GGCTGAGTAGCCTTGGCTGAATAGCCTTATTTGCAATGTAAGAAATAAAAGACGACTAAGGACAGAAGCGCCGCAGCTGCACGACGTTCCAGGGGTTGGAGTACGCAACTCCTGTCTCGAAATCGTTGAGGCGATAGGCACCACCTGGGATTAGTTCTGTAATCATGTACGGTCCCTCCCAAGGGGACTCGAGCTTGAGATGCCCTTGTTGTTTCAGTCGCAGGACCAGGTCTCCTTCGATGAAGGACCTGGGGTGTAGCCTTATGTTGTGGTAGTTGCGCAGGTTCTACTGGTAGATCATTGATCTTTTTGTGGCGATTTCCCGTGCCTCGTCAAGGAGGTCGACGGAGTCTTCGAGTGTAATTGTTGACTCCTGCTCGCTGTAAGCAACCACTCGTGGTGCCTTGTACCGTACCTCTGCGGGTAGCACCGCTTCGGTGCCATGCACCATGAAAAACGGGGTGTATCCCGTGGCACTGTTTGGGGTTGTGCGTAGGCTCCAGAGTACGGATTGCAGCTCGTCTGGCCAGCATCCTGCAGCTTGTTCGAGTGGCCCGAGGAGTCGCTTCTTTATTCCGCCGCAGACGAGCCCATTAGCTTTTTCGACTTGACCGTTGGTCTGTGGATGAGCTACTGAAGCATATCTTACATTGATTCCCAGGTCCTCGCAGAAGCCCTAGAACTCCTTAGAGGTGAAGTTTGTCCCATTGTGTGTGATGATGCTGTGTGGCACTCCGAAGCGATAGACAGTGGACTCAAAGAACTTGACTGCACTGGCCCCAAATTGGTTAGTCACCGACATGGCCTCTATCCACTTGGTGAATTTTTCGACTACGACCAAGAGGTATACGTAGCCTCCTCGCGAGGACTTTGGGAGCTTGCCGACCATGTCGAGCCCCCATTGCGCAAAGGGCCAGGCTGATGGTATTGGCAGGAGCTCCGCGCCAAGTGCATGTGGTTTGTCCGCGAATCGCTGACAAGCGTTGCATTTTTGGACGATGTCCTTGGCGTCACGCATGGCCATAGGCCAGTAGAATCCAGCTCGTAGAGCTTTGGCGACGAGGGCGCGACTACCGGCGTGGTGCCCGCAAGTCTCCTCATGGATGTCGAGGAGAACAACTCTTCCATCAGCGTTTGAGACGCATCGTTGGAGTATTCCTGTGATGCTGTGTTTGTACAGTTCGCCATTGATAACAGCGAATGAGTTGGATCGCCGCGCAATCTGTCGTGCGTCAGTCGGATTGTCCGGTAGCCTCTTGCTGACAAGGTATGTCATGTACGGTTGAGTCCAAGATGGCTCGATCATCATGACACTCATCGGTCCTTCGAGTCCTGTGTAAAGCTCCAGGTCGTCGAGTGCCATTGGCTCATTGGGCGGCATAACCCCCGAGTCCGTTGTTGCGCTTGTTTTCTTCTCTGCGGCCTTTGGCTTGATGGAGCGTTCGCAGATGCGCTCGAGAAATGCCCCAGGTGGTATGGGGGCGTAGGTAGAGCCAATGTTGGCGAGTGCATCTGCCTCTTCATTGCTTTTGCGGCCTATGTGTTGCAGCTCACAACCATCGAAGTCCCCTTCGAGTGTGTCATAGAGGTCGTGGTAGGCGATCATATTGTCGTTCAGTGCGTCGCACTCATGCATTGTCTGGTTGACGACCAGCTTGGAGTCGCCGTATATTATGAGCCTCCTGGCGCCACAGGCTTTTGCCATCCTCATCCCGTGTAACAGGGCCTCATATTCAGGTTCGTTGTTGGAGGCGGTGAACTGCATTCGCATAATATATTTCAGCTTGTCTCCCTAGGGCGATGTTAGTATGATGCCTGCGCTAGCTCTGTCCTTTCGCTTGGATCCTTCGAAGTGCATTGTCTAGAGGTAAGACATATCTGGTTTTTTAGGGAGCTCATTCTCCATCCAGTGCATGGGGAAGTCAGGGAGAACTTGCGACTTGATTGCATCGCGCTTTTCATATGTAATGTCTCGTAGAGACAGTTCGATTCCCAAAGCGTGACTCGTCCGGTGGCGTCGGGATTGTTGAGGACATGTCCAAGAGGGGCGTCGTTGACCACCACGATTGGGTGTTTCTGGAAGTAGTGGCGCAGTCGCATGGTTATCATGAAGACGTCGTACGCCAGCTTTTGATAGTGCGGGTACCGCTGCTTTGTTGGCGTGAGTACCTCGCTGAGGTAGTATACTGGGCGCTGTACTCCGTGGACCGTGCTTTCCTCGGCTCGTTCCACCACGAGCACCATGCTGACCACCTGGTTGGTGGGGGAGATGTACATCAACTGTGGTTCCCTTTCGTGCGGGGTCACCAGTACTGGTGAGGTGGAAAATAGGCACTTGAGATCTTCGAATGCTTCCTATGCCTCATTGGTCCACTCGAACTTGTCAGCTTTAGGGAGAAGTTGGTAGAAGGGCAGTGCCTTTTCGCCCACTCGACTGATGAATCGACTGAGCGCCGCAATTCGCCCAGCCAGCTGCTGGACACCTCTTATGTTCTTCGGCTTCTCCATGGCCAGTATGGCTTTTATTTTCTTCCGGTTCGCCTCGATCACTCTCGCGGAGATGAGATACCCGAGTAGTTGCCCAGATGGTACGCCGAAGGCGCACTTGTCCGGATTGAGCTTGATCCGGTAGCTATCGAGGTTGGCAAAGGTTTCGCGTAAATCATCGATTAGTGAAGCTTCCTCTTTGGTCTTGATTACGATGTCGTCAACATAGACTTGGATGTTGCGACCAAGTTGGTTGTTGAGGCAAGCCTGCATGCACTGCTGATAGGTTGCTCCTGTGTTTTTTAGCCCGAAGGGCATTGTGTTATAGCAGAACACACCAAAAGGCGTTGTAACGCTATTTTTTCTTGATCCTCTTCCTTCATTCGAATCTGATTGTAGCCTGAGTAGACGTCAAGGAAGCAGAGGCGCTCACATCCCGCGGTGGAGTCGATGATCTGGTTGATTCATGGCAGCGGGAAGTGATCCTTTTGTAGTGCGTATTAAGAGAGTTAAAATCCACGCACATCCGTAGGATATCCGTGTCCTTTTTTGGTAAGACAACCGTGTTGGCGAGCCAAGTGCTTTCCTTGATCTCGTGTATGAATTTGGCGTCGAGGAGTCTGTTGATCTCATTCCGACCGATTTTGCTCTTGGCTCAGATAGTTGCCGAATTGTTTGTTTGACTGGCCTTGCGTCTGGGTTGACATTGAGTGCGTGCTCGACGAATTCCCTGGGGACTCCTGGCATGTCCACTGGACACCAGGCGAAGATTTCGTAGTGCTCACGGAGGAATTCGACGAGCGTGAGTTCCTATGCGGGACTCAAGTTGTTGGCGATGAGGGGCCATCTTGGCGGGGTCCGATGGGTGGACCTGAACTTTCTTCGTATGCACCGACGAGTCGAAGGATAGGTCGGGTGAACTTGGCCGACTCAGGGGAGGCAGACTGTTGTCTGTCGACTCCTTCAATCTTGCGAGTTCCTCCTGCATGCCGAAGGACTGGGATATTCTGTTGAATTCCCTATCGCAACTGTCGGACCTCTCGAAGCTCCCGTTGATTGTGATGACGCTGTTGGGTCCTAGCATTTTCATCTGCAGTTAGGCGTAGTGTGGCACTGCCATGAACCTGGCGAACGCGGCATGTCCAAGGATGTAGTTGTACTGTGAGGGCCAGTCGACGACTTCGAAGTCGATGCGTTCACGTCACAATTGTTTCGGTGTGCCGAAGATGACGTCGAGGTTGATTTTGCCAAGGGGACGATGTCGTGGAATGTCGTGTCCGAGACCTCTAGGCAGGTCAGAGGGATCCTCATTGCTCGCAAGGTACTTGCGAACATGAGGTTAATGCCACTTCCACCGTACATGAAGACGTGACTCATGTCGAAGCCTCCAATCTGTGCCTCAAGTACGAGGGGACAATGGCCTGGACGGGGTACTTGGCGCGGGTGGTCGCGCTTGTCGAAGCTGATGTAGGAGTCGCTTCCACTGAGGTACTCAGCGGTGGATGGTGGTGAGTTTCTCGCCAAATTGACTTGGCGAGTGATGGCTTTTGCACCCAGTTGGAGGGCGGCCTTTTTGGATCATCATGGTGCCCATGGCCCGTGGGTACGACTTGCCCCCGTGATGCTGGCCAGGCGCAGCTACAGTTGGCGGCGGTCCAGGTGGTGGTGGAGGAGCTCCATGTGACACAGCTTCTAGGGAGGCTCCATAGCCCCTGTTGACCGCGTCGCGATTCATCCGAGCCAGGCCCTCATGAAGTTTGAGGAACTCACAACAGTCCTTGAGGAGGTGGTTGGATTTCTTTTTGCCGTCATGCTTGTCGATGTAGAAGTGCACGGTGCACAGCCTGGATAGCTTGTCCTCAATGGATGTTGCGGGTGCCTCGTCGCGAGTGCGGCATTGCCATACTTGCGTGGTTTTCCCGGAGTCGCGATATTCGCCTCTACGATAGCCGCTGTTGCGGCCGTCGTCGCGCTTGTCATCATAGCCAGCTGCGACCATGTTGACGTCGTCACGGTCATCGTAGGTGCGCATTCGACGTTTACTTCGGCGATCGCGTCTGCGCTCGAGTTCTGCTTCGTCGTTGGAGTGAACGCGATTTTTCACCAAATCTTGTCCATCTGCCCACCCATTCGTGATTTCCATCGGGTGGTCAATGGTTTTGGGCTTCGAGCGGCCCAGCTACTCCCTGAGCTCTATGCGACGAACGCCGCTGTTGAATGCGTCAATTGCCCGGTCCTCCGAGATATTTTCTGCGGAGTTCTTGATGATGGACCACCTCTAGATGTACGAGCGTAATGACTCGCCCGATCTTTGCTGGCAACATCTTAGCTCTTTGATTGATGCGGGCCTTTTGTAGGTGCCCTTCAACTTGCGCACGAAGCTGTAGACCAGCTCGTCCCAGCTGCGAATGGATCCGCGCGGGAGGTTATTGAGCCAAGCTCGGGCGGCGCCCTGCAGTTGTAGCTGCAGGCATTGCATGGTTGTGCTTCGAGTCCCACCATGGAGCCTGACAGAGGAGATGTGGTCTTCTAACCAGATTTTCGGGTCCTGCAGACCTTCAAACTTTGGGTTCTCCGATGGGAGCTTGAATCCCTTGGGCATTTGCTTTTGTCTGATGGCCCTGCTGAAGGATTTGGCCCCACAGAGCTCCACGTCTTCGTCTTCTGAGGCAGTCGATTGGGCGCGTCGCGCCCTTAACTTGTCGATCTTGCGCTGTGTGATGTCATCATGTGCGTCATAGTCGTGGTCGTGTCACCGTGAGCGGCGACGTCGGGACAGATCGTGATTGTCGTCGTTGGATGAAAGTGAGGAATAGCGTATTGCTAGAGCCTTGTTTTTCTTCGGCTCCGGCGTCGGCTCTTTGTCCAGAGCAGCCTCGATTAACCCCAAGCCTGCGATCGTAGATCGGTGCATGGGAGCTCGGGGATCTCCAGCTGGCGGCTGGTTGTTGAGTAGGTACATGGTGGCCGCTGTCACCGCTGCTTGTGGCGTCTTTAGGACCACGTTACCCCGAGTGTCGACTATCATAGAGCCGAAGTCGAGGACTTTCGCAGCTTCTATGCACTCTTTCTTAGTGAGGTGGGCCACTTGAGATCTTCTCTTGTTGGCCACGTATTCGTTCCCTTTGGAGGAGGATCCTCCATGGGAGGAGAGCCGGACCCATCGAAGGCTCGACTCGTCTACCGCCTTTTTACGCGCTTTGAGTTGCGTCATTGTTTGTAGCTCGCGTCTGTACTCTTCCTTTAGCAGCCATTGATAGCCCATCAGCAGTTCTTGCGATGTGCCTGGGGGTAGAGGATTACCTCGCAGGGCGTCTCGGCAGTGAGCCCACTCGAGATCGTTGAGCTTGATCACGACACACTCACAAATGTGCTCGTTCACCATGGTGGGGGGTTCGGCTGCCCCTCCGTTGTTGACGGGGGCGCCGTTGGTGGGGCCGCCATTGGGTGGTCCGCCATTAGGTATGCCACCGTTTGGTGGGTCGGTTCCATTGCCACTATTGCCTATGTTGTCGCGATTGGCGGAGGAATCACCAGCGTTGATGATGGCGCACATGAAGTGGTTGGGGAAGCTGTTGCTCCCACATCTTTTAGATCCGGAGCCGTAGGCTCCATCTTTAGTTGCTAGATCACCCAGATCGGATTCGCGACTACTGTCGCTGACCGTATTCTCGACCATTGTCGAGGCATTGAGCTCACTGAGGGTGCCAATCGGTGGAGGAAACCACGATGCTGGGGCAATCGATGGTGTTGTCGGTTGTTCCGGCGTGCAAAGCATGCCCACCTGACCAACTTGGGAGCGGAAGCTCCCGATCGCTAGGCTAATTCCGTCGCCCACGGACTCGAAAGCCGGGAAAGTGGCCGGCGTGTGGATGGTGAAGTCGAACGCGCCGAAGAGCTGGCGAATCTCCGTTGTTGCGGAGTTGTAGATCGCAGTTGATAGGGCCAAAGAAGCCGCAACATCAGCACTCCCAATTCCCACAGACGGCGCCAATTGTCGAGGGTTTAACTCATCAATGCCCATTGTTACGGACTTGGGTTTTGGAGAAGGACGGAGCGCTGGATGCATCAATCGGCTAGCAAACAAGCACACGGGGACGCAAGGTTTACCCAGGTTCATGCCTCGTAGAGGTCCCTACTCCTGCTTGTCTACTCGTGGAATTAACAGAGGAATCAAAGATTACAATGGTGCGCAGATGCAATCTGGCGAGGGTCGTGGAAACTAGGGTTGCATGTGTCCTCCTTGCCGCCCCCTCCTTGCCTTTATATAGATAGCCCAGGTCGTAGGTAGCAGGTCGAGTCAGTTACAGATTAGGGTTCGCCCTTCAAACTTTCTATCTTTAGCTTCTTCTTGTTCCACAAGCAATCGAGAGTCCACATGTTACTCAAGTTCTTCATTGGGCCGTGGCAACACCATGGGCTTCCACCATATCTGGGCCGTATATACTAAACTCGAGTACCGGCAGGGTATACCCATGTAAGTCTTCGTTTTTGTTTTGGTTTTCTATTGCTTCGTATTCTTAGTTTGCTGAAAAAATTGGTTGGACCCCCTCTCTCTTGCATTAGTTTTCAAATAAGACTGGTTTGGATTGGTAAAGAGTAGGAAAAGTTCATGCTTAAGTGGTAAAAAGGAGCTTGTTTTTGACTGTGGCCTAAGCTTTGTCATGTCATGCTTGATATTGTTTTGGCTTTATGGTTAGTGATCTTTGTTGTAGCATGACATGTTATAAACAATTGAGATTGCTTAATGTGCCTTGAAAGAATCATGCGTTTTTTAGCATATTAAAGCATAGTATTGTGGTATTCTCCTTTGATGCTTTATTTGGGTTAACTTGGCACATGCTCACACCATGTTATGACTATCCCAAGTCACCATAGCCTTTATGATCCTTTAGTTTTTGACTTGTAATATGACTTTATACTTTAATTAATGATGTTTTGTCGTTTGCATGATTATGGTAATTATTGCTCTCTTAGTTGGTTGCTCCCGGTCTTTTGCTAGCCTCCATAACCAAGTATGAGTTCCACTCATGCATCCAACTCCAAATAAAACCAAGTTATTCCAAAGAGTCCACCCTACCTACCTATTAGCATTTTCTATTCCAAGTATATTCATGTTTTTATCTACCTTCTGAATTAAACTTGTTATGAGAAAACTAGTGAATAAAGCTCTCACTAACTTGATGGCACACTTTACTTTTCTTGCCCCAAATAAACTTGAACCATTGTGTCATCTATGTTGTATATGTTTGCACTATATGTTGGGGATTAGCAGAACCATGCTGTCATGGGGAACGCTTTCAACATTGCGCCTATACATTGTACCTAGTTGATATCATGCTCTTTTGTCTATGGATGTCGTCGGTGTGAAATGAAAGGGGAGCTTGTAAGTCCATGGAGTTATGTATGTGTGTTAGATAAATGCCTGGGCCACCGGTCTAATCCATGATGTCATGGTGGAAACCTGCAGCGTAACCATAATGAGCTGTCTATGAAGCATTCTTCATATAAAAAACAGATAGAGATTGAGAAAAAGAGAAAAAGAAAAAAAAGAGATATGAGAAAAGAGGAAAGAGATAAAAAACCACCATTTTCCCATGGTAAATAAGAAGATTGCTGAGATGCTCGTTGTCTGCTTGCCTTGTCATTTTGATATGGGGATTCTTCTATATCATCGGGCAAGGGGTACCTCGTTGGCGGTTCTCTATTATACACATGTACTTACTATGACAAGAACTTACCGGTAACTAAACTTGAGTAGCATGAGGAGCGGCCCTCGTATTAAAGGGACATGAGATTTCCAACTTATACTTTGTCAAACATATACTCCATAGTTTGTTCACTTTAACCTTAATCACTTCAAGATGCTTATGATAGGGCAATGAGAGCGGAAAGCTAATAAGTACCATAATTTTTGGAAGCTCTTTATGAAACTTGAATCCCTGCTTCCTTCTATGAAGGCCTTTCTTTTACTTTTATGTTGGGTCTCCACCTTCTATCTTTATGCACCTATTGAGAGAGCATAGTGGCCATTCTTAGTTCTATGTGCATTGTCCCAAAACTTATTGATTGATGCATAACTTTGATATTGCTTGTTCTTAAACTATTTGTATCTAGTCACCTTTATAAACTTTGAAGGTGTCCTATGCATTTATGTTTGCTACTCTATGAGGGGCAAGATGAATGCCACTATGCTATGTTTTCTTTATGTGAAACAAACAAACATCTTGCAAAGCATTGTTATTCATGAATCTTTTGTTTGTGCCTTTTCATATTGCAACATAGTTGCTATGTCTTATTGTTAGAACTTGTCTTTCATGCTATGTTGATGTACTATGATCCCAGCTATCAATGTTTTACAAATACTTGTTCAAGTTTATGATGGTGCATGTCACCTCAAAAATTCTTCTTTCTTTTTATCACTTACCTACTCGAGGACGAGCAGGAGTTAAGCTTGGGGATGTTGATACGTTGCAAACGTATCTATAATTTTTGATGTTCCATGCTTGTTTTATATCTACTTTCTTATGTTTTGTCCACACTTTGGAGTATTTTTATACACTTTCTTGGACTAACCTATTAACAATATGCCAGAGTGCCAGTTGCCTGCTTTTGGTTCCAGGAAAGTCAGAAAATGAATATTCTCGGAATTGGACAGGACAAAAGCTAAAGTTGATATTTTACCGGAAGACACATGGAGTGCGAAGGAAAGACAAAGGGGGGCCACATGGCGGCCACACCCCCCTTGGCGCGGGCATCCCTAGGCCGCGCCAGAGCATGGTGTGGCCCCCCTGCCCGGCCACCGACCTTGCCCCTTCGCCTATAAGAAGCCCCTAGGATGAAAACCCTAAAGAGAACAACCTCCAGCCACGAAAAGTTCCGCAGTGCCGCCACTACCGAAGGGGAGATTCGGGGGACAGAAAGTCTCTGTTCCAACACCCTATCGGAACGGGGAAGTGCCCCCGGAGCCATCTCCATCGATCTCCACCACCATCTCCATCGTCGTTGCTGATTCCCATGATGATTATGGAGTAGTTCTTCCTCGAGGCTAAGGGTTCTACCGGTAGCTATGTGTTCATCTCTCTCTCTATGCATGATCATACTGTGATCATGAGATTTGTAATCAAGTAGATCTACATTGATACTCAAGTGCTTTAATAGATCTCTGCTCTCCCAATGTGTCTGAAAGTGACAGTGTGCACACCATGGTGGCACTTAGGCTAGAGATTACAAATACTTGTTATGAGTTATATCTGGAGTTGGATGTTTCTATGAAATTGTGGTGTTTGTTGGAACCATCTAGCGCTCAAGGTGCCAGTGTGGGGTTATCTAGATGGGGAAAGCGTACTTTGAGGTGTGCTGTTATAGCCCTACCATGGATTAGAGTGTCCAACCAGAGAGTAGTTCAGAGTAGTATCATAAAGAGAAGATATTTATATGAGAGTGTTCACTAGCGAAAGTATGATCCCTAGGCCTTGTTTCTAAGCATTGAAACACCGTTTGCAATTAAATCTGTTACATGTTTGCTTGCTTTCATCTTTATTTCAGTTTCCCTTTAGTATTTTCCTCCCGTCAAGCTATTTTCTAGCACCGTTACCACTTATAATTATCTCTACCACTTGTATTTCACTATCTGTTCGCCGAACTAGTGCACATATACACCTGACAAGTGTATTGGGTGTGTTGCGGACACAAGAGGCTTCTTGTATCTTGATTGTATGGTTGCTTGAGAGGGGATACCTTTGACCACTTCCTTCCTGAGTTCGATAAACCTTGGGTGATCCACTTAAGGGAAAACTTGCTGCTGATCTACAAACCTCTGCACTTGGAGGCCCAACAACTGTCTACAAGAATGGAAGTGTGTAGACATCAGGGAGGTAAGGTAAAAGGTACCCACATCCTCTAGGTACTAAGCTATCTTGTAGTATTGTTGCTAGTGTGTGAGTGCTCGAAGTTATTTCCTTTAGATTCTGCAATTATATCTTTTTGCTTCTTGTTTTTATTTTCACTGGTTAGGCTTAATGGAAAACAACAACAAAATTAGTGAGCTTCTTAGTATTTTATCTAAGGTAGAACATGAATGGTCTGAAAAGAAAATTAAAAAACCCATGGAACTTTCTTTGCATGTTAATACCAATGTTATTACTATGAATTTTTTGAACACCTTTGTTACTAATGCTATGGAAAGGTCTAAGCTTGGGCAAGTTAGTTTTTATGAAAATGATCTTTTTAGTTTCCCAGCTTTAAAGAAGAAAGTTTGCTCTGATGATATTTTATCTCCCATATGTGGTAATTCTAATGATACTTGTGATATTTTAAATCCACATACTAAAAGGATCCCTTTTAAAATACCTATGGAAATTGTTGAACGTGTTATAAATAATTGTTATTTTGGAGATGGAACTGTCCATCCTGGTGATCATTTACTCTTTATACACGAATTATGCAAGTAGTTAAAGTGTGTAGGTATTTCAATAAACCAAGTTAAGAGGAAGCTATTCCCTTGATCACTTAAGGGCAAAGCAAGGGAGTGGTATGAGCTACTAGACGATCCTTACCATTCGGAGTGGAAGGAACTTGAATCTCTCTTTTACTCTAAATTTTATCCTCCTCATGAAATTCATAAAGATAGGAATTACATTTATAATTTTCATCCTCATGATGGAGAGAGTATTGCCCAAGCATGGGGTAGATTGAAGTCACTAATGCTCGAATGTCCCATTCATGAGCTCCCCAGTAGTATTATTATTAATAATTTTTATGCAAGGCTTTCAGGACATTACAAGGACTACTTAGATACTTGTTTAGAGGGATCCTTCACAAGTAAGGAGGTCAAAGCTAAGTGGGATCTTCTTGAAACAATTCAAAACAATACCGAAGATTGGGATAATAATAATGGTAAAGAACCACATATAAACTATGAGTATGATTGCATTAATTCTTTCGCTGAAACTGCTGATTTTCAAGAGCTTAGTGATAAATATGGTCTTGATCCTCAAATTCTTGTTGATTGCTGTAGAGCCTTTGCTTCTCATATTAATGATCCTAAAGAAAAATGGGACATGTATCATGAGCCTTTTAAAGACACTTACATGGAAAATGAAATTGTTATTAGTGATAGCAATAAACATGCTCAAACCTCTAAAAGTACTATTTCTTATAAGCATGTTAATTTTTGTGCAATACATAGACCTTGTGAGAATAATCAAATTGAAGAATATCGTATCACCCACAGGAATGAAAAAACTAGAACGCGGTATATGGCTCTAAATGATCTTGGTAAAAAAGTTTGTGCCCTCTATCCTTTTATTTGTGAACTTTGCTTTGAAGTGGGTCATTTCAATTTTCAATTCTCAGGCCATGATAATATCCCTTCTAATCCAATGAGTACTGCAAGTTTGTATTGTGATGACATGATCACTCCTAATAAGCATGATGAAGTTACATTATATTTGGTGTGTGAAGAGTTATCAAGAAAAACCTCTTTGGTAGATATGGGTGCTTTTGATATGAATAGAATCCTGCATGGTTGTCATCTTTACTGTGTTGATAATTGCCACACAAATACTTGCATACAAAATATTATAAAAGATGAGGTTTTACCAAAATATGACAGGACTAGTATGAGTTTTTAATTAATGAAAAGGAGGAATCCTCCAGAGTTTCTTCTATTGTCTCTAACAATAAACCAGGGTATATGGAGAAGCTTCCTTTCAAGCCTCTCCCTCCTAAAGATAAGAAGAAAAAGAAGAAAAGGAGGAGTAAAAGGAGAGAGGAAACGATATTTTCCCGTAAGCACGTTGCTCCTATTATAATTTTTTTTGAGTCTGAACTCGATGATTTTCCTATGCCTATTACCTATAGTAGTGATCATGATTGGGAAAATCACACTACTTTTGATATTGAGAATCTCCTCAATAGCAATTATGAAAATGATGATATTAATAATTGCTGCACTATTAGTACTATACATGTTCCTTCCAATGATGATATGTTTACAAATGAACACACTTTGGAAGATAACTATTCTATTGTTTATGATGATACTATACCTCCAATATATGATGTTTACAATAATGAATATGATATTTTCAGTCCACCTACTATTGAGGAGAAAATTAATTATGATTACAATATGCCTCCTATATTTGATGATTATGGCGATGAGAATAATAATGATAGCTATTTTTTGAATTTGCTCCCACTACAATTAATAAGAATGACTATGTTTATGTGGGGAGTATTAATTCTTTTATGCATGTGGCTCATGATAAGAATGTTTTATGTGATGGTTATATTGTTAATTTTAGTCATGATGCTACTGAAAGTTATTATGAGAGAGGGAAACATGGTTTTATGTATCTCAATAATATTAAGTTCCCGCTCTTTATGTTGAAAATTTTGAAGTTGGACTTGTTTTGCTTTCGTATGCTTGTTGCTTTGTGCTTTCATGACTTGTTTCTTTACAAGATTATTTTTCAAAGGAAGTGGGTTAGACTTAAATGTGTTTTAAATTGGCTTCTTGATGCTCTCTTTTACTCTAAATTCATATTTCTTATGTGAGCATCATTGAAATTATCATGCCTATCTTAACAGCTATAAAGAAATAGCTTTTGGGAGACAACCCATTATATTTTTACTTTCAGTTTATTTATTTTTTGTTCAGTCTTGGAAGTTATTACTTCTGTAATAACCTCTCCTTATCCTTTTTGTGTGGTTTTTGTGCCAAAATAACCTCTAATAAGAGGGAAGTAAAACTTGGGAAAGTTGCTGTCCTGAAACAGATTTTTGTGCTTCACTGTAAGAAAATCGTGAAAAATCCCTGTACAACAGATTGAGCTGTAATTTTCTGTGCTTATTCCCCAGGTTTTTATCTAACTTTCTTTAGTTTAGAACTTTTCGATTTGAGCAACAGAAGGTCTTCGAAAAAATCGGTTTTTACCTAATGGTCTGTTTTGACAGATTTCTGCCATCATTTGCATTTGCCTCTTAATCTCTTTCTCATTGAGTTCTCTTTGATCACTTGAGCTTTTAGAAGGAATTGCTATAGTAGCTTGTGTTTTAGTGGAAGTTTTACTTGTGCTAAAACTGAACCCAAAGGATTATTATTTTGAATACACTAATGTTGCTAATGAAAATTGTGTGAAGTTTTGTATGAAGGAAATTTTCAAGTGTAGGGAAGAATAATGTGATGAGATGAAGTATGGACAAAATCTCAAGCTTAGGGATGCCACCCGTGTCACCCCAAGAAATATTGAAGAAGAGAAATCTTCAAAGCTTGGGATGCCCAAGGCATCCGCTTCTTCATCAATAAAAATCTCAGGTTTTCTTCCAAACACTTCGTTTTTATTGTTTCATGCACAATTGTGTTGTTGTTGGAGCATCTTTGTTTTTAGTTTTATTTTGGTTGGTTTGCTTAAATAAGTTGGTTGGATCCCAGAACACTTCTTTTAGAGAGAGACACCCTATTATTCATTGCCTAGAACACTCTAGTTTTCACTCTTATTGTTCTGCGAGTGTTCTCCTTTGCTAGCACTGCGTTTAGCTTTAGTTTTTGATTGGTGATGGAAAAGAGTAGGAAGTTTCATGCTTATAAGTAGTACAAAAGGAGCTTGTTTAGACTATGGCCTTGACTTTATCATGTCATGTTTGATATTTTTTTGACTTTATGCTTAGTGATTATTACTGTAGCATGACTTGTTCCAAAAAATTGAGATTGCTTAATGTGCCTTAAAAGAATCATGTGTTGTTTTAGCATACAAAAGCATAATATTGTGGTATTTTCCTTTGATGTTTTATTTGGGTTGACTTGGTGCATGATCACAACATGTTAAGACTATAACAGTCACCATAGCCTCTATGATCATTTAGTTTTCGACTTGTAATATCACTTTATGCTTTAATTAATAATGTTTTGTCGCTTTGCATTATTATGGCCATTATTGCTCTCTTAGTTGGTCGCTCCCAGTCTTTTGCTAGCCTCCACATGTACCAAGTATGAGTTCCACTCATGCATCCAACCACAAATAAAACCAAGTTATTCCAAAGAGTCCACCATACCTACCTATTAGCATTATTGCTATTCCAAGTATATTCATGTTTTTATCTACCTTCCGAATTAAACTTGTGATGTGAAAATTAGTGATTAAAGCTCTCACAAACTTGATGGCACACTTTACTTTCCTGCACTTAATAAACTTGAACCATTGTGCCCATCTATGTTGTGTATATGCTTGCACTTTGTAAGTTGTGAATTAGCAGAACCATGTTACCATGGGGAACGCTTTCAACATTGCACTTTATTTAGTTGATATCATGTTCTTTTGCTTATGGATCCCGGCGGTGTGAAATAAAAGGGGAGCTTGTAAGCTCATGGAGTTTGTATATGTGTTAGAGAAACGCCTGGGCGGCTAGCCTAAGCCATGCCTAATCATGGTGAAAACTTGCAGCATAACCATAGTGAGAATTATATGAAGCATCCTCAATAAAGACCTATGCAAATAGCAAATAAAAAAGATCGCTGAGATGCTCATTGTCTGTTGCCTTGTCATTTTGATATGGGAAAGCTCCTGTATCATGGGGCAAGGGGTACCCCGTTGGCGGTTCTCTACGATACACATGTAATTACAATGATAAGAACTTGTCAAGCATATCCTCGTATTTGTTCACTTTTACCTTAATCACCTAAATATGCTTATGATAGGGGTAATGAGAGCTGAAAGCTAATAAGTACCATAATTTTTGGAAGCTCTTTATGAGACTTGAATCCCTGCATCCTTTTATGAAGGGCCTTTCTTCTACTTTTATGTTGAGTCTCCATCTTCTATCTTTATGCATCTATTGAGAGAGCATATTGGTCATTCTTAGTTTAGTGTGTATTGTCCCAAAACTTGTTGATTGATTCATAACTTTAATATTGCTTGTTCTTAAACTATTTGTATCTTGTCACCCTTATGAACTTTGAAGGTGTCCTATGCATTAATGTTGTGATACACCATGAGGGACAAGTTGAATACCATTCTCATTATGTTTTGTATATGTGAAACAAACAAACGTCTTTCAAAGCATTGTTATTCATGAATCTTTTGTTTGTACCTTTTCATGTCACAACATAGTTGCTACGTCTTATTGTTAGAACCATATTTTTCATGTCTATGTTAGAGTACTATGATCCTAGTGTAGGGGTTCCGCGCATAAAAACAATAAATTTTACTCTACGCCCCTGAACCCCTGAAGCTGCCAGGACCTATCTATTAGTAATACAGTAACGGGAGGGGCTTTTCGCGAACTTACCCTTGAAGACCGAAAAGCGTTGTCAACGCTCAGGAGAGCATGGTTGATGTAGACGAGCCGAAGCCGACCTCAAGGTCATGATGAAGTCCTTGCGCTCCTTCTGGCTCCAACGACTTGAGTGCCTCAAGTGCGACACCTCGCGGGGAGTTACACACGTCCGGTGCCTGACAATGACTCCAGCTTCCCAGATCCAGCAGCAGTTGCGGAAGTAGAGCTCCCGGATCCGAATCCCGCAGCGCGATGGCGCTCCGCGGTGAAGATGTCTCTCGTTCGCGCAGTCCAGACTTGGGACTACGGTCACGAGAGAGAGAGGTGGAGAGAGAAAATATCAATTGGAGGTCCTCCCAAAAGTGGGGAGACCTTTATTGATTATTGGGTGTATTTTCTAGGCAAAATACCCCACTTTATATAGGGGGAGGGGAGGTAGTACCTCCCCTCAAGTCCCGGGGTGGGACTAAAGGAGAGGAGGGGGGAGGAGGTGGCCGCCGGCCACTAGTGGGCCCCGCGGGGGGGGGGGGGGGATAGGCCCAGCCGGCCTCCCCCTTGCCCCTTCTCCCCTTTCTCCTTTTCCCTAATGGGCCCTATCCCTCCGGAAATTGGCCCATTAAGCCTTTTGACCTTTTAATTGATTTTCTCTTTATTAAATAATTATGAATAAATGATCAAATCAATATTTAACATTCATTCACATATTATCTAATCTCGGTGACTATGGAACACCTTCCATCTCCACTCTAGACATCCTCCGGACTTACCGAAACCCTTCCGGTTTTCTCCCTTCTTTTCTTCGATGATTCTACCGATCCTATAAGCACTCTCTAAGCATCATCAAGCCCTTAAGCGTGATATCCCACAGTTCGGGAACACTCCAGACATGGTCGGGACACTCCCGTACCAATGATCAACAGAGGGACCTGGATGGCCATGTGACCCCTGTGCATTCCACGAAGATCTTTCGTCGTTTGAACCAGGGACAGGCGTGTCTTATTCCCTTTGTCATTCGATACTTACATTGCCCGAGATTTGATCAATGACATCACCATGTCGTGTTCAATCTCGTTACTGAACAATGCTATTTGACTCGTTCCGACAAGTGATATCCCCGTGATCTAATCACACGTTGTGCAGCTATTGGATATAACCTCTCCGAGTGGGCCCTTGAGTATCTTCCCGTCACATGGACGGACAAATCCCGCTCTTGACATATATTGCCTCTACGGTTTCCTCCGAATACCTAAACACACCTTTATAACCATTGTTTTACCAGATGGCGTTTGATGCTATCTAAGCATTCTCGGGAGACAATGATTGATATAGCCTCACGGTCTAAGGAATAGTCTACGAGGATCCTTTTCTTATCATCGTAACTTGAACTTCGTGATATGATCGAATCACGATGTTTAGGTTGGGTATTGGTTCATCATCTCATTCTCAGAATGAGATGACCTCATTTCCAACTAGCATAAATTTCACATGATCAGGAAACATGATCATCTGTTGACCAATGAACCAGTGACTAGAGTTTCACTTGGAACCCCTGGTTTGTTTGTATATCACACGTGTATTGATGTTTCCACTCAATACAGTTATAGCATGATATAAAACTTAATCATAAACTATATGAAATATGATAATAGTCCTTACTACTATTTGTCTCTAGGGCATATTTCCAACACCCAGCTATCAATGTTTTACAAATACCTTGATCAAGATTGTGATGGTGCATGTCACCTCAAAAATTATTCTCTTTTATCACTTACCTACACGAGGACGAGCAGGAGTTAAGCTTGGGGATGTTGATAAAACGTAAACGTATCTATAATTTTTTATGTTCCATGCTTGTTTAGTATCTACTTTGTTATGTTTTGTCTACACTTTGAGGCATTTTTATACATTTTCTGGAACTAACCTATTGACAACATACCACAGTGACAGTTGCCTGTTTTCTGCTGTTTTTGGTTTTGGAAAAGCCAGAAAAGAAATATTCTCGGAATTGGACGAAACAAAAGCTGGAGTTCCTATTTCCCCCGACATGACACGGAGTCCAAAATGGAGACGGAGGAGAGCCAGGGGTTAGGCACACCCTAGGGTGGCATGGGTCACCCCTGGCCGCGCCACCAGGGGGTGTGGCCACCATGGCCCACCTCTGGCATCGCCTCTTCACCTATATATTCCCCCGGGACGAAAACCCTATGTACCAGATTAGAATTCCACTAAAAGTTCTGCAGCACCGCCACCACCGAAGAGGAGATTCGGGGATAGAAGTCTCTGTTCCGGCACCCTAGAGGGACGGGGAACTGCCCCCTGAGCCATCTCCATCAACTCCACCGCCATCTCCATCGCCGTTGCTGATTCCCATGATGAGGAGGGAGTAGTTCTCTCTCGAGGCTAAGGGCTCTACAAGTATCTATGTGTTCATCTCTCTCTCTATCCATGATCTTATTGAGATCATGAGCTTTGTAATATATAGATCTATTTTGCTACTCAAGTTCTTTAAGTAATCTCTGCTTATCCCCACGTGTGTGAAGTTGACAGTGTGCACACCATGTGGCACTTTGGCTAAGGTTACATAAATACTTATCATTAGTATATTTTGAGTTGGATGTCTCTATAGTGCCTCTATGAGATTGTGGTGTTTGTTGGAACCATCAAGCACTCAAGGTGATAGTGAGGGGTTATCTAGATGGAGAATGCAAACTTTAAGGTGTGTTGTTATAGCCCTACATCGTCCAACCGGAGAGTAGTTGAGGGTAGCATCATAAAGAGAAGATATTTATATGAGAGTGTCCACTAGTGAAAGTATGATCCCTAGGCCTTGTTTCTAAGCATTAAAACACAGTTTATAATCAGTTCTGTTACATGTTTGCTTGCTGCCACTCTTGCAATTATGACTTATAATCATCCATATTACTTGTATTTAACTATCTCTTTGCCGAACTAGTGCACCTATACACCTGACTAGTATTACTTGGGGACAGAAGAGACTTCTTGTATCTTGATTGCAGGGTTGCTTGAGAGGGATACCTTTGACCACTTCCTCCCTAAGTTCGATAAACCTTGGGTGATTCACTTAAGGGAAACTTGTTGCTGTTCTACAAACCTCTGCACTTGGAGGCCCAACACTGTCTACAAGAATAGAAGCGTGCGTAGACATCACCTCCATACAAAATACTCGGCATAACGCAACAACGTGTCAAGTGCTGGCCGGGTAGCGCTTTCTTTCCAACCTGTTATGCTTTCCTTGTCAGACCGTCGCCTGTGGGCCCACTATGTCAGCAGCATACATTGGAAGTAGGTATACATTGCCGCAAACATGTTCCACCTCTCCCCATACAAATTGAATATGTCACCAACATAAAGTAGTAATTAATTAGTACGACGTTACATATTTTAACATTGGAATCATCACAAAGAATATTTAGATGTTTTATCTCACATTTGAAACTTGTTGATGCAATACTCCTAATCCATAGGGAATTCCGACGAATGGTTCAGAAGCTTACAGGTAACACAGTGGCTGCGATAGGTACGACCTAAGACCTTCCAGCGCGACTTCGGCTGACGATGGCCTGCTCGTCAGCTCAGATGTCACCACCATTTCGACCGCATGGAGCTCATGCCACAGAGACAGCGACCAAAGCTTCACCTTGTACCATGGCTATTCGCACGCCCCTGAACTGACGAACCTGGGGGGTATGTCGATGTTCGTGGTGTGGCCATCAATTTGGGCGATGATATCCGCATGCTCCTAATCCACACGGTGCCCTCTTTCCCGATGCCGACGATATCCACTCTCCATGAGCCTCTTGTGGGCACCGGTTTAGACAGCTCCCAGTGTTTGTGGCTATAGGGAATTATGGGCACAGTCCTCGAGTGGGTAAATCTGAGGTGGTGGACGAGCCCTTCCATATGTGTTAGCTCTACCTATGAGGTGATGAACTCGCATCCAGGCTCCGTGCAGACTTGCTGGCCGTGAAAGCACCAGATTATGTGGTCGTAGACGTCGTTGTAGGGGACGAATGTCCCGCATTGGTTGTTGGGGGCATCTTCTACCTTTTTCGCCTGTGACATGGCGGTACAGATCCTTGGAGCATGCGGCCAGCCGGGCAGCACTGGTAGTGTCCAGACGGATAGCGATTTCATTGAAAACGTTGTCGCCGACCTTGCTCAAGACGCCGTGTAGTGGGTTGTGCGTTGATTACGACATCGGGATGGATTGGGGGGAAGAGGTCAGACTAGAGTATGACTACCGGGGGACTTTTGGAGAGGGGTGGCGCGGTCTGCAAGATCCGATGCAGCGGGCGAGATGGTGAGGAAAATGTGTGAAGTGTGCACTGGAGATGATCCCAAATGCGGGGCCAGGCGGTGTTGGTGAGTGGGGATAAAAATAGCCGAAATGGAGAAGATGGGATGGCTCTTTGAATGAGTTTTTTTTGCAAGGCCTCTAGAGCTGCATCCAGGACGCCGATTAGCTTGGCTGGCACGTTGCATTGCAATAAATTAACCATCTTTAATCCTGGCGCATTTTATAGCTAGGCCGGCATGCTGTCGTGCGCTAAATTAACCATGTCACAACCTGGGCCATTACAGCTAGGCCGGCACACCGCCGTGTACGCCGACTAGAGTTACTACTTCTGTCATGTTTTACCAGATGATGTTTATTTACAGCTTCTATTTTCCTAAAAAGTAGTACTCCTACCTAGTAGTAATACACTAGTACCAGTACAATATGTATTACTACTAGAAGTAGAGTACAACGAACAATCATCTCGTTAGTTCCGCTGCATACAGGAGTTGTACTACACCTACCCACTTGATTGTTAGGTACACCAACACGGCACAACTCTTGTATGTGGCGGAACTAACAAGATGATTGTTTAGTTTGCTAACAAGGATTATATTGTGAAACAGGAGGTAGTACAATGCTAGCAGTAGTACACTAGATGTTTATTTTTGCAGTTTTGCTGCAAACATAGTATAGTAAATACCTGCACATTGGAGCCTAGCGCGATAAAGTACCACGGTGTTCCAGTAGGATGCATGATAACGGAGGCTTTTAAAGCTCCTCTTTAGAGAATAGTTATAATTAGAAGCGAACAGTCACTACATTAATACACCTACCATATAGTAAATTGTCCATCAAATGATGGGTGATAACCTGCACATCTGATCACCTTCTCATAGTTATCATGATCAAATACTATCACCTTAAAGGAAGTGGTGCCAAGCTTCTTGAATACCAGAAAGTATCCTACCTTCAAGTCATGTGCTTTGACAAAATCTAGCCATCCTTCGTCAAGGATTACCTTGCCATCTTGCTTCTTCATCTCGACGTCCCAGCTGTAGGCTTTGCATATCTTCAGCTTGATGGCCTCTGGACACTCACCACCAAACATTGGCAAAAAGGAGCTGGGTATGCTCCGCACGTCTAACCCTCCTGGTATTAACAGCATCTTGCAGAAATCGTCACAAGTGTTCTCCATGTGGGTGTTCTTGGCTTTCCCATCCATCCAGACCTACAACGAAGATGAGTCTATCCAAGCTTGAGCTTCTTGCCCGAACACTGCAAAAAAATCCCGTGGACAGATAATGTCTCTATCAGCTGTCAATAATTGTGAAATAGTACAGTATTAGCTGATAGAGTACAAGTACAATATAATATCAACTAAGAAAGTAAAGTGGAGCAATTTTCTTATCGAAAACATACCGTGTGACCTCCCAAATCATCATCGGCCGTGGATCAATCAATGCAAAAATTGAACTTATTATTATATTTCATCGTAGATCTAGCCGTAGAACTAGCTTGCATGTGTAAAACTTAACTGTAGTATACAAATGGGTTAAATGCACTAGATGAGAACTATACTCAACACCAACCCAATGTTAACCAAGCGCTAATAAAAGCTTGACCGCATCTCATCATCAAGATCAAGGGTTTCAGGGATTATGTATATACTGCACTGCCACCGCGATGTCTAAGGGATGCAACGTCTCTATAGATGAGGTTGCAGGTCCCGCTGCCCACAGCCGACCCGCCTAAGACGAGTAAGTTGCGGCGGTGGTGGTCGTCAATGGAGGGAAGCACAATGGCGATTAAGGAGTGCTGTGTGAGAGAGGGCTGGGGCTAGGGCTGGTGAGGGAATAAATGCAGCGAGGTTACACGAATGTTGTGGACAAAGCAAACCTTACCACCAATACAGTACTACTGATTATCATGCAAAAATTAATAGCCTAGAAAATTGGGCACGGCAGCTTGAGTGCTTGAATAGGGAAACATCAAACACATACTATGAAAGTATATCATTACGTACATGGTGCCTAGTACAAGAAATAGTGGAAATGATATTGCAAGTACTGATACTACAATAAAATATCAAAGTATTATGTTCATAGTACTGAACATTACATGGTGACAAGTACTATCTATAGAAATGATGTTGCGAGTGCTCATAATCAGCTTTTCTGTATTTTGGTCAGACTTCACATAGTTCTAACAAGGCAGGGTTGGCACGAACCACATTGGCGCCTCGAACATCTGCTCCCTATGTTCGGCTCAAGTGTAGTCAAGTGATGAACCTATGGCAGCCTTCCCCCATTGACGTGCATGCGGCGCCAATCTGGAACTTCCTGTGGACGATGTTGGCAGCGCATGTGTGTAGCAAACACACAATCTCCTCTGAACACAGGCAGAGCTGTGTCAACATCGGCAGCACCAGGTTCGTAGTTTGTAGGGGGCTCGAGGATGAATGTATGGTTGATTCCCACAAACACTAACCTCCCTTCAAAATTATCCCTTATGATCCAATCCGGTGCTACAGGGTCATCCAAATTAAGGGCCCTCTGGAATCGTGGCGGCAGAGCGAGGGATAAGAGAGAAGTTATCTACCCATGTATGATACAGAATTACCATGGCTGCTGGTTCGTGCACCCCTGGTGTGAATCCACAGAATATCTCAGCCAAGCTCTACCAAGTCCTAGGTGCGTAATGCAATATCTTCAGCCTCGGCATCGTCACCGGCTTGGACGTTTGCCGGCTCTTCAGTTACTGGAGCCTGTATGATAGGCGGGCCTGCAAGTATACTTGTGTGTGCATTTCAGTTAGCAAAAGTATCACGAACAATGTAGTTATAAGTAATTTGTAAATTTTACTTTTTAAATAACAGGACTCACTCCACTTGTTTGGTTCCCAGACACATCTCGTCCGGTTCTGTCACTACGTATATGCGATCAATAGAACCACTGATTAGACACTTGGCAATGGCATCGACATACGTTGCTGGTGCAAGATAGTCATTTCGAAGGATAATCCAGTCCCTATCACAAGGAAAATCTATGATAGCAATGAATTTGTCAAACACCGCAATCGTGCTGTAGTGTCATTGGTTGTCAAATCTGTATGGTTTCTTTGTTATTTGTATCTTTAGCAACTCGATATTCGCGTGCTTGTAGAGGTAAGTGCATGGGGGGCCGAGGAAACACTAGTTACCTGATGGATAAACATCAACACGCTGCACACGTGGCAGCTTGATATGTGCCATACTGTAGACGTTTTGGAGGAACCAGTGCCCCGGGTGCTTTGCAATTGCAATCCATTCTCTATTGGCACCAACCCAACGACCATAAAGTATGATGTAGATATGGCCATGACCTTGGTCGTTCTTCTTGAAATCTAAGAATGTTCATACTTATCAAAAACTAATAATCTTAAATACGTTACATTTTTTACAGTTTATTTTAGGTTTGAATTTTACACGTACGGATGGTCGGGGTACATTTTACATCAAGGACCTAAAAAAGGTAAAATTACACCGAGGTCCATACATTTAGCACGAAGCACCCTAAAATTAAGCAGGGAAAACAATCATGTTTTGCTCCTTCTCGAGAGAAAAGGTGATCGAGTCATACTCTTGATACTACTTCCTCTTCATTTGTTTTCAAAATATGGCTAAATTTGGCCGCATGCAAATTCTTGGATATGGGATCAGGAACCATCATCATAATGTATGATGTAGATATATCCATGACCTTGGTCGTTCATCTTGAAATCCAATAATGTTCATACTCATCGACAACTGATAATCTTAAATACGTTTAAATTTTACCACTTGCTTTTAGGTTCGAATTTTACACGTATGGACGGTGAGAGTACATTTTATACCAAGGACCTAAAAAAGGTAAAATTACATCGAGGTCCATACATTTAGCACGAAGCACCCTAAAATTAAGCAGGGAAAATAGTCATGTTTTGCTCCTTCTCGTGAGAGAAGCTGGTCGAGCCATACTCTTCATACTACTTCCTCTTTGTTTGTTTTCAAAATATGGCCAAATTTTGGGGCATGAAAATTATTGGATATGGGATCATGAATCATCGGCATAGATGATGTAGATATGGCCATGACCTCGGTCGTTCTTCTTGAAATCCAAGAATGTTCATACTCATCAACATATAATAATCTTAAATATGTTTAAATTTTACAACTTGCTTTTAGGTTCAAATTTTACACGGACGATCGGAGTACATTTTACATGAAGGACCTAAAAAAGGTAAAATTACATCGAGGTCCATACATTTAGCAGGAAGCACCCTAAAATTAAGCACGTAACACCATCATGTTTTGCTCCTTCTAGAGAGAGAAGTTGATCGAGCCATACTCTTCATACTACTCCCTCTTCGTTTGTTTTCAAAATATGGCCAAATTTGGTGGCATGCAAATTCTTCGCTATGGGTTCATGAATCATCAGCATATAAAGTATTATGTAGATAGGTATGACCCTGGTCGTTCGGCTTGAAATACAAGAATTTTCATATTCATTGATAACTAATAAGCTTAATTACGTTTAAATTTTACCACTTGCTTTTATGTTCAAATTTTACATGGACGGTGGGAGTACATCTTACAGCAAGGACATAAAAAAGGTAAAATTACATCAAGGTCTATACATTTAATTACCACGGAGCACCATAAAATTAAGCAGTGAAAACAGTCGGGTTCAGCTCCTTCTCAAGACAGCAGCTGGTCGATCCATACTCTTCGTACTACTTCCCTCTTCGTTTGTTTTCAAAATATGGCCCAATTTGGTGGCATGAAATTCTTGGATATGGGATCGTGAATCATCGATGTAAAGTATGATGTAGATATGGCCATGACCTTGGCAGTTCGGCTTGAAATCCAAGATTGTTCATACTCATTCACAACTAACCTTAAATTCGTTTAACTTTTATCACTAACTTGTTGGTTTGAATTTTACACGGACGGTAGGAGTACATTTTACATCAAGGACCTAAAAAGGGGCAAATTACATCGATATCCATACATTTAGCATGAAGTACCCTAAAATTAAGCAAATAAAACAGTCTGGTGGCTCCTTCTCGAGAGAGCAGCCGATCGAGCCATACTCTTGATAGTATTTCTTCCTATTCGTTTGTTTTCATCAAGGACCTAAAAGGGGTAAATTACATTGAGGTACAAAAAGTTAGCACGAAGCATGCCTTAAAATGAAGCAAATTAAAATATTTGGGTTCGGCTCCTTCTTGAGAAAGAACCTGACCAAGCCATACTCTTCGTAAAACTTCCTCTTCATTTGTTTTCAAAATACATGGCAAATTTTTGCGTTATGCAAATTCTTCGATATGGGATCAGGAATCATCAGCATAAAGTATGATGTACATGTGTCCATGACCCTGGTCGTTCGGCTTGAAATACAAGAATGTTCATACTCATTGACAACTAATAAGCTTAAATACGTTTAAATTTTACCACTTGCTTTTGTGTTTGAATTTTACACGGACATTGCGAGTACATTTTACAGCAAGGACCTAAAAAGGGGTAAAATTACATCGAGGTCCATATATTTAGCACGAAGCACCCTAAAATTAAGCAGCAAAAACAGTCATGTTTGGCTCCTTCTCAAGAGAGAAGCTCTTCGAGCCATACTCTTCATACTACTTTCTCTTCGTTTGTTTTCAAAATATATGTCCAGAGTTGGCGACATGAAAATTCGTGGACATGAGATCATCATCAGCATAAAGTGTGATGTAGATATGGCCATGACCTTGGTCGTTCGGCTTGAAATCCAAGAACGTTCATACTCATTGAACTAATAAAATTTTAGGTTTGAATTTTACAAGGACGGTGCGAGTACATTTTACATCAAGGACCTAAAAAATATAAAATTACATCGACGTCCATACATTTATGGCTGAAAACTTGTCTCGTGGTATTCAGATCCATATTCTTCGGTGTTTCTTTACATAAAATAAAAATCTTGTCATCACTCGAAAAACTAAGAATTAAATGTTCTTTCGTGATAGTTGGAAACTAACACCGATGACATTGTTTACTACATGAATATGCACCCATCTACCTCCGAAAATACATTTAATTCCATAGCAATCAATTGCCCGTACTTGTGTAGATGCTAAGGCTAGTCATAGTGGGGAATAACTTCAACTAGTGTCACGCACGTAACACTAGTCTAAGTTACCACATTCATAGTGCATACTAACTAATAGTTAGTGCCATAGAAGACTATATTAATTATATTGTAGACTCATTATCACTTGAAAAGTGTGATGGTATGGTAACTTAGCTAGTTACTACATCCATCTCTTCCCTCATTTTATAGCACGCCGTGTCATCACTCGGAAAACAAAGAATTTTATTTCCTGATAGTTGGAAACTCACACTGACGGTATTGTTTACTACAACAAGATGCACTGATCTACCTCTAAAAATACATTTAATTCAAGAGAAATCTACCGCGCTTACTTGTATCTCAAGTTTGACCTAATTTTGTTAAATTGTCAATATGCAAAATCTTTGCAAGAAGTTGAACCTATCGTCAAAACACATAGTGGTTTATGATATATTAATTGTGACCCCTCGATGGGTACCTCCAAAAGATTTTTCATAAAACTTTCAAAGAAACCTACAATTTACTTGTAGTTTCAAATTTGACCTAATTTCGATAAATCGACATAAAGTCATTCCGTCAAATAGGCAGAGTTAGCTAGGAAGTTTGAAAACTCATAAATAAAACATGGGAATCGTTGGTACAAATGTTGGTAAACTTGGCTTCTAGCATTCAGATCCAATATTCTTTGGACATTCCTTTACGGAAAAGAACAACCTCGCTCGTCATCACTCAGAAAATTGAGAATAATTGAATGTTCTTTCCTGATGTACTTGGAAAATCACACCGACGACACTGTCTGGATTTACCAGTCTTGATCCAACTGTCAATGTTCGAAGTTATTCGTACACTATTGATGGCTCTGAAATATAGCCATCTACGTCCATAGTTAAACTAGATATTATTCATATTTTTGATGAAATATCTCTCTAAACCCTGCCACTAATGCTAATATTCAGAGGGGTATGCAATCCTTTGTTCTTGTATTTTTCCTGCGCAGATAATATCGTTTAAAGGAGGGAATTACTACATTAAAATCAAATATATGATATTTCCTTTGACCAGAAGAAACCAGGAACCGTCCAAGGAAGGAAAACGCCGTAACGACCAACTATACGGCCGGAGGAAACATTCTGACCGTATAGCTCCGATCGTATAGTTGGCGTCATCACCATTAGGTCAAAAAGAACAACTTTCGTGAAGGGACCCCTATATAAAGAAGCCTGAGGTGATGGAAAAATCTCTTGCCAGAAAGCCGTCTCCAGATCTCCACATCCTCGCCAGAAAGCTGTCTCCAGATCTCCACATCCTTTTCCATCTCCATAGCCATACTCAACCACTTGTAATAGTAGATCTCTTGCGACATTGTAAGACTATTGCTATCAATCTTATGATTTTCATTACAATGTTTGTGATTGTTGATCTCATCTCTATGTGTGAGTAATTCTCCTTGGGCTAAGGGCTTCGACCTAGCCATGTAGCAATTGTGCATGTGATTTATCATAGATGGGATCATGTATTAGTTTGTATGACATGATGATTATTGTATCCTCTCTTGCCTCAATCTAAGGACTTGTCAGGTACCCAAGACCCCGAGGGTTGAGCAAGGTATAGGGAGTATGAATGATGACTGATCTGCAGGTTGGGAACCCCAGTGACAGAAGGGATAGTACGGCTGTATGTGAGAGATTTGCTTGGGATTAACGGTGAAATCACTATGCATATCATTAGTTCTCTTTCTTCTATGGATGAGGCTAGTAGGTTATTAGTATAAGCGGTTGCAGAGGCAATAGGAATTATGGATGCACTGCCCACATATAATTTATTTTGCTCTAACAAGTACACACATACTTTATTTCTATCCTTTATTTCCATCAGATGTTTTTGCATAGCTACAGGTGAAACCGAACGCCCTAGGCCCTCTCTCTCCATCATCAACAACAACAAAAATATGCAAGCTACTGGTCTGGTAAAAACACAAAAGGAATTCAAAAACTCCCGAAGGTCAAATTAAACTAACTTCACTACGCATTCGCTTCCCGTGGATTCAATAACCTAGGTCTACTAGGAAAAAAGAGCTACACTATATCTGTAATCTAGATCGAAGGTATCAACCTATTTTCTAGCACCGTTGCCAAGGAAACAATAGCTACCCTAGTGAGGTTATTAGGAACCTTTCTAGTTTTAATTCTTGTTGCTAATTTTCTTAGTTTGCTTTTAGTCTTTATTTGATAAACCACAAAAATTAGTTAGTCTTTAAATTCTTGTTTTTACTGTTATAATTTTTAATCTAAGAAAACCCAAAAACATAGGAAGTATGGCTGAAAAGAAGCTTGGGGAGTTTGCTACTCCCAATAATGATTATTTGCGTACTCCTATTACTCAGCCAACAATTGCTGCTGATGACTATGAAATTAAGCCCCATTATTTAAGTTTGGTTCAACAGAATCAATTTGGAGGCTCTGTTGTTGAAGACGTAGGTACGAACTTAAATACTTTCACTGAAATATGTGATATGATGCATATAAAATATGTTGACCCTGATGCGGTCAAATTACGTCTATTTCCTTTCTCTCTAAGAGGAAGAGCTAAAAAATGGTTGCTATCTTTGCCTAAAAATACTATTACATCATGGGTGGGATGTACTTCTTTATTTATGACTAAATTTTTCCCACCTGCAAAGACTATGCAACTTCGATCTAATATTACTGGTTTTAGACAGGAAGAGCATGAGCCACTCGCTTGCATGGGAGAGGATGAAAGAATGCCTAAGAAACTGTCCTAGTCATGGGATGGAAGATTGGTTAATCCTCCATTTATTTTACAATGCTCTTAATCATGTATCTAAGTCTATGCTTGATACTACAGCTGGAGGAACATTCATGGGTAAACATATTACCAAAGCAAAGCAGCTGCTAGACAATATGCAAGACAACCATGCCCAATGGCATGTTGAAAGATCAAACACGAAGAATGTGAACTCTGCCTCACCACAAGAGAACAAAGATCTCAATGCTAAGTTGGATGAACTCACACTAGCCATAAAAGGTAAGGAAACTCAGGTAAGGGCCACCCCCAATACAAATATAGAAGGAATAGACTTCGTAGCTCATAATGATTATAATCCTGCTTGGAACAAGAGTTACAATCCTATTTTTTAGAAACATTATGCTAGTCCTACAAATAACTCTAATAATAATATGGGAACTAGTAATGGTAGTCTCCAAGAAAAGCTTAAGCCTTTTATAGACTTGCAAAATAAATAAAATAATATTCTAGTCAAAATTACGGAGAACCATGATGCTATGCTTGGTAAATTATCTAACCAAGCTGTTAGTTTGAGAAATGATTTGTAGGCTCTTCAACAAAGAACAAGGATCGTTGAGGCACATCTAGGTAAGATAACCGAGAGTCAAACTCTCATTCTATCTAAATTTGCAGGTAAAGCTGAGCGTAATCTTGTTGAAGAACTCACAATGATGAGAATCCAAAGGGAGGAGCCAAAAGAACTTGATTATAGTAATGCCCCTTCACAAGGCTACACCATCCAAGATCTCGTAAAAAGGATCAACGTCAAAATTCTGGTAAATGAAGGTAAGGATGAAGCAATTAAGGTACGCGAGCTTGAAGAGGAATACAAGAAAATCACTGAAAAAGTTACCTGTTAAACTAGATGACATATTTGATCCTACTAGTAAGATAAAGATTGGAACTAATGAGATACATGAGCTATCTCATTAACAATTCCAACGAGTCTTTTTAATAGGTTAAATCTTGGATCCTTTGAAATTACTCAATTAAAATTGTATCTAGCAGATTCTACCTACAAACAAGCTATAGGGATTAAGGAGAACACTTTAGTTTACATCAAAGGTTGTCCTGCTCTCATTGATTTTGTTATTGTTGACATGCCTGAAGATACTGTTGCTCCTTTCTTAAGAACTATAAAGGCTTTAATTAACCTTCATAAAGGGAACGTGAAGTTGCAATTGCCTTCGCAGGATCCTTTTGTTATTCATTTCCCCAGGAAGAAGAAAGCCTAACATGACGAGAAGGAGGCCATCACTTTGAAGGCCAATTACTTTGGAGTGGGTGTTCCACTCATCTGGCCCAAGTAAGTATCATCATGGTCAAGCTATTGACCATAAAAGAGCGCTCCATGGGAGGCAACCCATGTTAAATAAAAGTTTGAGTTAAGTTTTTAGTTTTTGTTAAAGTTTTTGTTTAACAAAGAGTGCTAGAAAACTCCATTTGAGGAGAAGAAATTTGGTAGTACTTGAAATTCTGCTTTGTTCATGCTATTGTTTGTCGACACTATTTACTATCAATTTATAATCAAAAACAAGGTATATCACTAAGTTACAGGAAAAGAAATAGTTTACGAAGAAACAAAAAAATTGACGCACACAGAGAGTTTAACGACCAACTATATGGCGGGAATAAAAGTTTCGGCCGTATAGTTCCGGTCGTATAGTTATCTTTGCCATCGAAATTTTTTCTGCAATATATACTGAGAGTTTAACGACCAACTA
Organism: Avena sativa; assembly: GCA_916181665.1. Lineage (NCBI taxonomy): Eukaryota > Viridiplantae > Streptophyta > Magnoliopsida > Poales > Poaceae > Avena > Avena sativa. The sequence goes on from OV702287.1 coordinate 582,198,024, forward strand.
TACGGCGGGAATAAAAAATTCCGGCTATATAGTTCCGGTCGTATAGATATCAATGCCTTCGTACAATTTCTTTTCATATATACTGAGAGTTTAACGACCAACTATACGGCAGGAATAAAAATTCCGGTCGTATAGATATCTATGCTGTTGCAAATTTTCTTTCGCAGGACAGACAGTTTAACGACCAACTATACGGCTGGAACATTTTGTTCTTCCCATATAGTTATGGTCGTATAGCTGCGCCGCCAGGATGAAGACCTAATAATTTGACAGAACGCCAACTATACGGCCGAAACGCATGTTGCACCTGTATAGTTGCGCCCGTATAGTTGCGTCCGACCACAAAATCGCATGGGAAGGTACTCCCAACTCCAAAACTACAATCCTTTTACTTTCTTCTACCTCCAAACTCTATCAAAACCCCAAGGTATTTTCATATATACTCAATTTTGTTCGATTTCCTTGGACACAAGTGATCTATGGTATGTTTCTCCTCCGATCCTCCAATTACTTTTTGCAAATCCATCTTCGATCTATTGTCATAATCAATCTAGGGTGAGACCTACTATGAACCAATTACCATGATTTTCTTGCCTACCAAGTGAAAATTTGAATTTTTTTGGCGCCAAGGACCAAAGTGGTTTCCTTCCTATGTACTCCTCGTCCCTACTCCACACCAACGCGACTGTCCAACATGCCAGAGACACAGAGCCGCCATACCAAGACACACGTGCACATCACCACGCTGTGGACCATGGAGAGATCAATCTGGCCGGTGCGCGAGGGGAAAGCATAGGAGAGAGGGAGGATGGATGGTGAGAGGCAGCGAAGGAGAGAGGAAACACACAATTTGTTTTGCGTGCATAGATCCTGAAATTTACTACTAGTAGAGTGGCCGCAGGAGTACCTCGTGTCAGGAACCCATTAACTTTCCTCTAACATTGAACCGCCTTCAACTCCTCTTCGCTGCTGCCCTCTTTTATCCTACCTATGTTTTATTCTCTCAGCATGTACAACGCGTGGACAGAGGTGAGAATATTTCTAAGCAAATAAATGAGTACTATACTATACTAGTGTACTAGTACTAATATACTACTCCCTCCGATCTAAATTAATATTCTCAGATTTGTCTAGATTCGGATGTATCTAGCAATAACGCATGACTAGATAGATCTAAATCTATGCAAATGTGAGAACACTAATTTGGATCGAGGGAGTACTATTTGCTTTTTCCCTAATAACGGCATCAGCAATTCGTACAAAAGTACACCTTAAGGCCTAGTATGCGGCATTCGCTAAGGTTCACCATATACATTGTGGAGAAAATAGAGTTTGTATCTTTAAGCCTAATAAGGTGCACCTCAAGCTTGTGGGTTGCCCATAGAGAATAGAAAAATCATTTCCCCTCTCTCCCTATTCCATGTGATCATTTTCAAAAGGTGTTCAAAATTTTCATGATGCAAAATCTTAGCTAGAAGTCGAACCACTCATCAAAACTCTCTGTGGTTTCTGATATATTAATTAACCACTCGATGGGTACGTCCAAAAGCTTTTTTCATAAAACTTCCAAAACAACCTATAATTTATTGCTTGTAGTTCAAGTTTGACATAATTTCATTAACATAAAGTATTATTGAAACCAAACAATAATTAATAATGTTTGTATTATACTTTTACAACGCGTGTTTCCGGATACACGTAACATGATGCCACAAAAAAATTATACTTCGTATTCTTTTTTTGAAATGTTATGAAAACCGTGTCAACTTTTTCGGGATGCAGATGCATAGCAAGAACATGATTTTTTCAGAACTTTCGGTGGTTTTTTTATGTACCGAATTACTACTTAGCTTCAAAAAAAATTTGGAAAATTTTAAGAGCAACCTATCGTGCTTACATTTACTTAATATTTGAGAAGGTTGGTGGGAGTAAAGTTTACATCGAAGACCTATACAAATATAAAATTGCATAGAGGTCCATACATTTAGCACAAAGGGCACTAAAAATGAACCAATGAACAACAGTTGGGTGCGGGTCCTTCTCGAGCGAGCGGCCGAGGCATACCCTTTGTACTACTCCTACTGTACTTTCGATCCAGTGTGTTGCGGGTGTCCTTGGTGTCTTCCTACTCACAGGGATTGAAATGGAACGACAATGGAGTACTACGGAGTACTGGTAAGATCATAATGAAGTGCATCGAATGCGATGGGACGTACTGCAGACATTTTAAACAATCCCTTGTGAAGTGAAAATCTCGAAACTGTGAAAGTTTGAACTCCGACTCTAATAATTGTGGTATGAGTACTGTCCCTTTTGTCGCCAAGCCCCAAAATGGTTCCTTCTATGCAGCACGCCTGATACTGACACGATGTCGACAACAAGACAGGTCGACACACGTGCGTAGCGCCATGTTTTGGATGAGGGAGAGATCACCTAATGGGGGTGTGGGGATGGTGAGGCAGTGAAGGAGAGAGAAAACATAATTTGTTTTGTGTGCATACAATATATAGTAAAGGTTATGAAATTTACTAGTACTAGCTCTGTACTACTAGTACTACTAGGTGACTGTATCTCGTGTTAGGAAGCCATCACAGTTTTGCTCTCATATCGCACCGCCTTCAACTCATCCTCTTCGCTGCTCTCTCGACTTGCTTCCTCTCTTCCCAAAGTTTCTCTTCTTTCTCTATGTTTCTTTTCTACAGAAATACATATTCTTCCTACTTGCTTTACAGAAAATACACTCCTCTCACTTGGAAAATTGATTTGTTTTCCTTTCGTCATGGTTGGAATCTCCGAGTGGCAACATTGTAGGATGGAAACAAAATATAAAGGTCCTTACATTGAACACGAAGCCCCTAAAATTAAGCAATGGAAATAGTAGGATGCGGCTTCTTCTCGAGAGAGCAACTGATCGAGCCATACTCTTCATACTACTTTCTCTTTGTTTGTTTTTGAAATATATGGCCAAATTTAGCGGCATGCAAATTCTTTGATATGGGATCATGAATCATCAGCATAAAGTATGATGTAGACATGTCCATGACCTTGGTCATTCGTCTTGAAATGCAAGAATGTTCATATTCATTGGCAACTAGTAAGCTTAAATACGTTTAAATTTTACCACTTGCTTTTAGATATGAATTTTACACGTATGGACGGTGGAGGTACATTTTACATCAAGGACCTAAACAAGGTAAAATTATATTGAGGTCCATACATTTAGCACGAAGCACCCTAAAATTAAGCAGGCAAAAGTCATGTTTTTCTCCTTCTCGACAGAAAAGTTGATCGAGCCATACTCTTCATACTACTCCCTCTTTGTTTGTTTTCCAAATATGGCCCAATTTGGCGGCATGCAAATTCTTGGATATGGTATCATGAATCATCGATATAAAGTATGATGTAGATATGTCCATGACCTTGGTCGTTCGGATTGAAATCCAAGATTGTTCATACTCATTCACAACTAAGCTTAAATACGTATGAATTTTACCACTTGCTTTTATCTTCGAATTTTACATGGACGATGGAAGTACATTTTACAGCAACGACCTAAAAGGGGTAAAATTACATCGAGGTCCATACTTTTAGCACGAAGCACCCTAAAATTAAGCAGGGAAAACAGTCATGTTTGGCTCCTTCTTGAGAGAGAAGCTAATCGAGCCATACTCTTCATACTACTTCCTCTTCGTTTGTTTTCAAAATATGTCCCAATCTGGCGGCATGAAAATTCTTGGATTTGTGATCATCATCAACTTAAAATATGATGTACATATGGCCATAACTTTGGTCATTCGTCTTGAAATCCAAGAATGTGCATACTCATCGACAACTAATAATTTTAAATACATTCAATAAAAGGTAAAATTACATTAAAGTCCATACATTTAGCACGAAGTACCCTAAAATTAATTAGGGAAAACCGTCTAGTTCAGCTCCTTCTCGAGAGAGCAGCTGGTCGAGCCATACTCTTCATACTACTTCATCTTTGTTTGTTTTCAAAATATGGCCCAATTTTGCTGCATGCAAATTCTTGGATATGGGATCATAAATCATTGATATAAAGTATGATGTAGCTCGATATGGCCATGACCTTGGTCGTTCACCTTCAAATCCAAGATTGTTCATACTCATTCACAACTTGCTTTTATCTTCGAATTTTACATGGATGGTGGGAGTACATTTTACAGCAAGGACCTAAAAAGGGGTAAAATTACATCGAGGTTCATACTTTTAGCAAAAAGCACCCTACAATTAAGCAGGGAAAATAGTCATGTTGGGCTCGTTCTCGAGGGAGAAGCTAATCGAGCCATACTATTCATACTACTTCCTCTTTGTTTGTTTTCAAAATATGGCCAAATTTGGCAGCATGGAAATTCTAAGATATGTGATCATCATTAGTATAAAGTATGATGTAGATATGGCCATGACCTTGGTCATTCGTCTTGAAATCCAATAATGTTCATACTCATCGACAACAAATAATCTTAAATACGTTTTAAAAAGGTAAATTACAACAAGGTCCATACATTTAGCACGAAGCACCCTAAAATTAATAAGGGAAATAGTCATGTTTTTCTCCTTCTCGTGTGAGAAGATGATCGAGCCATAATATTCATACTACTTCCTCTTCATTTTTTTTCAAAATATGGCCAAATTTCACGGCATGCAAATTCTTGGATATGGGATCAGGAATCATCAACATAAAGTATGATGTAGATATGGCCATGACCTTGGTCATTCATCTTGAAACCCAAGAATGTTCATACTCATCGATAACTAATAATCTTAAATATGTTTAAAATTATACCACTTGCTTTTAGTTTCAAATTTTACACGGACGCTGGGAGTATAATTTACACCAAGGAACTTAAAAGGGGGAAATTACATCGAGATCCTTACATTTAGCATAAAGTACCCCAAAATTAAGCAAAGAAATAAAACAGTCGGGTTCGGGTCATTATAGAGAGAGCACCTGATCGAGCCATACTCTTCATACCGCTACTTCCTATTCGTTTGTTTTCAAAATACATGGACAAATTTGCTGGCATGCAAATTCTTGGATATGGGATCACCATCAGCATAAAGTGTGATGTTGACATATGGCCATGACCTTGGTCGTTCGAATTGAAACTCAAAGATGTTCATACTCATTGACAACTAATAATCTTAAATACGTTTAAATTTACCACTTGCTTCTAGGTTCGAATTTTACACGGATGGTGGAAGTACATTTTACATCAAGGACCTAAAAAGGTAAAATTACATCGATGTCCATACATTTAGCACGAAGCACCCTAAAATTAAGCAAGGAAAACAGTTGGCTGGGAGGCTTGAGAACTCATAAAACTTGGTAATCAATCATAAGTGTATCAAGGTCCATGCTTTGTCTAAAAACTAGGGTTATTACTGTGGTACTCTGAGCCATTTTTCTTCGTACTTGCTTACAGAAAAAATCATGTCCCTTTTAGTTTTATTGTTCCTATAAGTTGGAATTGTGGTTGCCACCATTTTTCACCTTGGCAATAATCACACATCTACCAAATATAGGAACATTACAATACAATACGATGTGCATATGGTTGTTACATTTATCATTCGGCTTGAAATCCAAGAGTGTTCATACACCGTGGGCCATATATATTGTGTAACTATTTTTTTGTAATTTATGATGGTTCACGGTTATTAATTATTTTTTAGTGTAAATAGTAGTATAAGCAAGAGGACGCCATGAAGAAGGCTTCATTTTTAGGGCTTTCATTATTTTTGTTCATAGCTAGTGAGGATCAAATTGTCAACATGCATATTCATAGCAAGAATTTTAATCCTACAGAACTCTCATTAGTTTTTGAAGTATTGACCGCCTCGGTACCATAAAGACTCAAAGGATTTTGTAACTTTTTAAGAGCAATCTATCATGTTTACATGTAGTTCAAATTTGAAAATGATTTTTTATTCATAAATTTTGGAAATATAGGAACATTACAATAAAGTATTTTGTAGATGTATTAGGCCATTGAGCTTGTCTTTCGGCCTGAAGCCTAAGGATATGTTCATACATGGACGGCCATATTTTCAATTACATTAATTTTTCTATGCGAACTCTCTTGATAATAATTTTTTTATGCGAAGTCAGAGGTGACCATGCAATGTTTTTTTATTGTTTTCAAATAAAAGACAAATTTTGTACATGCAAATGCTTAGCAAGAAGTTGAATTCAACAAATTCATTGGTTTCTGATATATTGACAGTCTAGGTGTGGGTACCTTCAAAAGATACTTGAATAACTTTAAGATCAATCTACTACTTACTCATAGTTCAAATTTTATCAGCAGGCTCGGAACTCCTATGTTTTCACGACGCATATTCCGGTTATCACCAAATCTGGATGAAGGAATCAGACAAAGTCAAAACTTCATTCATAACCCCCTTTGGAAACTTTTGTTTTGTTACGATGCCCTTTGGGCTCAAGAACACAGGAGCTATGTACAAGCACACTATGCAGCGTTGTCTCCATGATCAAATCGGACGCAATGTACATGCATATGTGAATGACAGAGCGGTGATGTCCAAAAAGAAGGAAACCTTAATTTCTGACTTGGAGGAAACATTCGCTAATCTACAAAAATACAACATAGTGCTTAACCCAAAGAAATGATTCTTTGGAATACCAACCGGAAAATTGTTAGGTTTTATTGTGTCTCAAAGAGGCATAGAGGTGAACCGAGACAAAATTAAAGCTATACTCAATATTTCCAGGCTGACTCACCTGAAGGACGTTTAGAGATTAACTGGTTGTATTGCTGCAGTTAGTCAATTTGTAAGCTGGCTAGGTGAAAGAGTCGCACCACTCTAAAACACCTGAAAGCAGTATTCTCGTCCGCTCCTGTCCTAGCAGCACCGGAACCTCGCAAACCAATGTTACTATATCTCGCTGTGATAAACAAGGTCGTTAGTGTTATCATGGTGGTGGAAAGACCGGAGGAAAAACAGGAACACCTGGTGCAGCGTCCGATGTACTACCTCAGTGAAGTTCTAACTGAATCAAAATAGCGGTATATGCACTATCAAAATCTGTCTTACAGTGTGTTCTTAGCATCTCAGAAGTTACGACATTATTTTCAGGAGCATCAAATTACCGTGGTGAGCACAGCTCCCATGAGAGACAAAATTAACAATTGCGATGATACAAGACGTGTCACAAAATGGGGAATAGAGCTTTCAGCTTTCGACATTGAGTACAAAACTCGTACAGTAATCAAATCCCAAATCCTTGCTGACTTTGTCGCTGATTAGAAAAAGACAGCGGAAAATATGACCCTCCGAGAGTCGGAATACTGGACCTTGCACTTTGACGGGTCTAAAGCGCTCGGGGGCACGGGGGCTGGCGTGGTGCTCAAATCACCCCAAGATAAGCTTTTCTATGTGTTGCAGATTCACTTCACGGCAACAAACAACATTGCCGAATATGAAGCAATGCTGCATGGAATCCGAATTGATAAGGATATCAGCATCCGACGACTTATGTGTTATGGAGATTCAGATCTTGTTGCTCAACAAGTGTCGGATATCTGTAATGCAAATAAACACATGGAAGCATATAGGGCTGTCGTGGATGAACTATCTAAATTGTTCGAAGGTTTTGAGGTTCAACACATCCGTCGAACAGAAAATGAGGAAACAAATGCATAATCTCGAATAGGCTCTACACGGAAAAAGGTCCCGCATGGCGCATTTTTAGAGCACCTCAAAGTTCCCTCTATAATAGGAGTAGATGAGGAATATCCGACCAAATCCGACTCACCTTTAGTGGCAGTTTTGGTTGTAATCCCCAGCTGGACTTAACCCTACCTTGATTTCTTGGTACAAGGAAAATTACCCGAAGAAGAGGTTCTGAGCCGGCAGATCGTCCGACAAGCAAAAAACTATACAATAATAAATGTAGAGCTCTATAAGCGGAGTGTATCTGGGATCTTTGAGCGCTGCATATCTCCGGAAGAAGGAGTGGAAATCTTAAGAGAGATCCACGAAGGCGAATTGGGCCATCATGCTGCAGCCAAACCTTTAGTGGCAAAAGCTTTTAGACAGGGATTTTTCTGGCTTACAGCCAAGGCAGATGCCGAATGGCTGCTCAAGACGTGCAAAGGCTGCCAAAACTACGCCAAACAAGCTCATGTTCCGGTTGATCAGCTGCGAACAATTCCGATAATATGGCATTTCGCGGTCTGGGGACTTGACATGGTAAGACCATTTAAACTGGTTCCAAGTGGATTTACTCACCTCTTAGTGATGGTGGATAAATTTACAAAATGGATTGCGGCTAAACCCATCACAAGTTGTGATGGAGCAAGAGCCAGAAGATTTTTCGAGGATGTTATAATCCGAGATGGTTATCCGCATAGTATTCTATGGGAGAACTTGCCGAATTCTGCGATGAACAAAATATCCGGCTTGACATTGCGTCAATCGGACATCCACAAGCTAATGGTCAAGTTGAAAGAGCAAATGGTTTAATCCTATAAGGCCTCAAACCAAGACTTGAAGCACCACTTCGTCCTGCTATGGGGGCTTAGGGAGATGAACTATCTTCTGTAATATGGAGCGTAAGAACAACTCCGAATAGGTCAACCGGATACACGCCTTTCTTCTTGATCTATGGCGTAGAAGTATTTCTTCCTAGTGATTTAATTCATACTTCTCCCTGAGTTGCTACGTATACGAAGAGGATGCCGAAATTTCTCGACAAAATGATCTTGATCTAATCGAAGAAGTTCGCATCGTTGCTGAGCAGAGATCAATAGCCTATCAACAGAAGTTACACAAGTATAATAAACAGAGAGTCAGATAACGCTCTTACACAAGCACAAACTTTCCCCAGTATGGGAAGGGCCCTTTTTGGGTAGCCGAGTATTGCACAATGGCTCTTACTATCTAACTGATATGCATCTAGTCAAAGAAAGACCTGCTACTAAGAAAAGAAAGAGAGCTGGAGGCAGTACAGACCCGGAACAATTAGACTGACCGTGGAATATTGCTCAGCTACGTCCCTTTTATTCTTAAATTTTTTTCTTTGTAATCATATATATGTACATGTTCAATGAGAAATAAAGTGTTGGTTGCCTCAATATTTTTTTTGAGAAGTTTTATATTACCATCTTATTTCCGAATGATCATGTCACAATTGAAAATCCTAGAATACTTGAAAATACTTCATGCTCATGTTTGTTCTGGTTAGATTTCCAATTCTAAAAAAGGTACCTTCGGGTATAAGTCTAAATTTTCTAGTTTGTACTTTGGTTCTTTGTCTGATTGTCGGATGCGCGCATTTTTCTAGTAGTGAATTGTTGGTACTGGAAGCTGGCTTTGTTTCCGAGTTCAAACTGGTTTAGCGATTGAGCTCCGTTGCTCGACAAAGTTTCCATGTTGAAGCTTTGTCGGCTCACAAAAGGGACGAGGCGGAAATCCAGAAAAAAGCAATAAGTATAGACAAACAAAAATTTCTTATGTAAAAATTCAGGCACAACAAAATAAAACCAAAAGTGCTAAAATAAAGCAAAGAGTACTAGTTCTTGCAAACCTTAGTACTAGAAAAATATTACACTACTTATTTACAATCTGATTGTTTCAGAATAACACATTATTTTTCTGCTACTCTACGATACAGGAGGAGAGGTAGGAGTTGCCGGCTCACTAGAGACATTGCCTTCAACTTGATATCTTTCCGAGACAAGCAAATCGGATTCGGTTTCCTCATCGTCGGATACCTCAGTTGTTCCTTCGGGAGACGAAGGAGGTGTTTCCACGCGAGTGAAGAAAGGAGTGTCGTAACTGGTCAAATCAGCTACGTGACATCCATAACCGGCGTAGTAGTCCAGGATGGCATTGATGTTCTGCTCCTTGCCATCGTCATCCACAGTTGAATAACCCCTGGTCACTTGCCAGATCTCCATGCTTCCATGGTGTCTCATAACCATGGTGAGGGCATTATGTGTTGTGGTTCGCGCATAGGACATGCTCCAGTCCTGAATGAGCTAGGGCATATCGTTCTCCTTATCTTGCACCTCAAAGGCAGACATTTTGTTCATGTCCGGGACTTTAAGAGCTTCGCTAATATCCTCTAGTGACTGGCAGAAATCGTGACACAAATCTCTGACTTTGGTAAGCCGGCTGGTGCAAGACTCGGTGGAGGAGGAATCCAGTAAATTCAGAGGACCTGCCTATATAAAGCAAAGGTCAGAAAATATATCCGAACTCCTAGAGTCAAAAAGATGAAAAGTCAGAAGACAGGAAACATACCAAAGATGACATCGTCAACTTTAGTCTTCTCTGCCCTAAGGCTCTGGAGTTCAGCCCGGAGTGCTTGGGTGATGTCCCTTTCTCTGAACAGCTCATCATTGAGATCCGAGATTCTCTGATCCTGGATGGCGATCTTTCGATCACGTCCTTTGGTGGCCATGCTGGAGGATTCAAGAACGCTCGCAATGATGCGCTCATGATCCGCCTTAAGCTCATTCAGCTCCCTCCTTAAGTCGGCATTTTCCACCTCCAGGGTTTTGAAATTCTCAGCCTTTTCAATCATTTTACATGACTGTTTGACCAGTTCTATAATCCAAAGATAACAGTCAAATAAGAAATTCGGCTATGAAGACAAAAATAACAAGGATAACGACTAAAATGATTACCTTCAGCCTCATCCTTGGAGACCTTCAGTTGAGCATTTTCAAGTCGGAGAGCTCTAATCTCTCTTCGCTTATTGCAAATATTCTCCTGGTTATAAGCATTAGCTTTCTGTAAGTCAGAATAGTACCCAGAGTCTGAAGTCTACTAAAGACTCGGGCTAATATTTTAACTAATATTAGCACGAGCCTTGGGGGGGCTACGCTAGTTCATTCTTTGGCATCCTATGAAAGCATAAATCCGGATTGTCTATCCAAATTCATGCTTGGGGGCTAGAGGATATGATATGAAATAAAGTAAAAGAGTGAGCTGGAATTCCGACTTACATATTGCTCATGAGTAAGCTTGCTTAGAATCATGTTCACCTCAGTAGTAACTTTCTCGGTGAGAGTCAGCGGGATTATTGGTGGTGGCGGAGCCACGCCGGCATTCAGCTTCTCGTTGCAAAGACGAACTTGGTCAAGAAGATCAGAGAGTTTTACGTCCTCGGCTTCTTGCGCCTCTTACTCGGCGGTGATGTTCTGGCTCTCAAGGCATTGCTTAGCCAATTTCTATATCTCTTCTACAGTTTACGAGTAAGGCCAAGTTTGGCAGTACCCAGATTACGAAGAAGGTTTGGCAGTACACGGTGACGTCGGTCTGCGAACCAAGGATAGCTGGCTTAGAATGTTGAGTCGGATCTTCTGCAACACGTGGAAATGGAGTAACCTTTGGTGCTTCAGAAGGCTTTGGGGTAGGAGTTGGAGGCGATGTGGTAGGAGAAGTCAAATTTAACTTTGATTGGCATAAGGGCTTCGACAGGGCGCCTTTCCCCTTGCCCTTGGTGAGCTGTTTAGCTCTAAAGAAGTGACAGAACAAGATTTTTATGCTTAAGAAAGAATAAGAAATGAAATACAAAGACCTTATGAAGAAAGTTACCTCTTCATAATGGGCACTTCCTTTGTGCTGATAGAAATAGTCGGAATCTTACACTTTCTGGTAAGAGTCTCTTGAAGTGAGACGAAGGATTAAATATATTGTGTGGAAGAAAGTAAAAGCTTGAAGAAAGTAAATAGAAAACAGTAAACAGTTGTAGATTTATGGTAAAATAAAGGACCGGGGTCCATAGTTCACTAGTGGTGATTCTCCTTAAGATCGATGACATGTTGGGTGAACAAATTACAGCGGGGCAATTGACAAACATCGAGAAAGCATACATGCATATACTAATCATCTTGACTCCTATGAGATTTGATTGGGCATTACAATATTATACATAGATCGTAATCCAACTGCATCTATGACTAATAATCCACCTTCAGGTTATCAATCTGAACCGCCTCTAGTATTAAGTTGCAAGCAAAATATAATTGCATTACACATTGCGTGTAAAGTAAACAATACGATTGTTCTATGAACAAAGGATTGTTGTTTTCTCCCTAGTAGAAACAACACATCTAGTACCTTAGAGATTTTTGTCACTTCCCCAGATTACTAGAGGCATGAACCCATTATCGAGCATAAATACTCCCTCTTGGAGTTGCTAGCATCTACTCGGCCAAGATATCTACTAACAACGGAGAGCATGCAAGATCACAAATAACAAAGACATGATAGAATCAATAATCAATCTGAAATAGCATCTCAACATGCAGCGGATCCCCGCAAACACAACATGTATGATTACAAATAGATGATCTTGATCATGAACGGAGCTCACAAGATCTAAACATGGTAGCACAAAGGAGAAGGACCAACCATCTAGGTACTACATGGACTCGTAGTCCAAGGATGAACTACTCACGCATCTGATACATTGCAAATGTATCTATAATTTTTGATGTTCCATGCTTGGTTTTCTCCACTTTCTTGTGTTTTGTTCCAACTTTGGAGTACTTTTCATATGATTTCTTCGACTAACCTATTAATAAGAGCCACAGTGCCAGCTGCCTGTTTTTTGCTGTTTTTGGTTCCAGGAAAGTGAGAAAATGAATACTCTCGGAATTGGACGGGATAAAAGCCAAAGTGCCTATTTTTCCGGAAGGGATCAAGTGCCAGAATACGAGACGAAGAAGGGCCAGGGAGCCACCACACCACCTGGCCGTGCGTCCAGGCCTTGCCCGCGCTAGGGGGTGGTGTGGCCGCCCCCGGCACCCCCTCGACCTCTCCTTCCGCCTATATATTGCCCTCGGGACAAAACCCTTAGTACCCGATAAAAATCCACGAAATAGTCTGTAGCCGCCGTCATCTCCATCCCTAGATCGGGAGGGATCTGAAGCTCTTCCCGGCACCCTGCCGGAGAGGGGAATTCACCCTGGAGGCCTTCTTCATCACCATGCAAGCCTCCGGTGTGATGCGTGAGTAGTTTATCCTTGGACTACGGATCCATGTAGTAGCTAGATGGCTGGTTCTCCTCCTTTGTTCTTTCATGTTTAGATCTTGTGACCTCCGTTCATGATCAAGATCATCTATTTGTAATTCATACATGTTGTGTTTGCGGGGATCTGATGGATATTGAGATGCTATTTCAGTTTGATTATTGATTCTATCATGTCTTTGTTATTTGTGATCTTGCATGCTTTCCGTTGTTAGTAGCTATCTTGGCCAAGTAGATGCTAGCAACTCCAAGAGTTAGTATTTATGCTCGATAGTGGGTTCATGCCTCTGGTAATCTGGGGATGTGACAGAAATCTCTAAGGTACTAGATGTGCTGTTGCTACTAGGGAGAAAACAACAATCCTTTGTTCATAGAACAATGATATTGTTTACTTTACACGCAGTTCGTAAAGCAATAATCTGTTGCTTGCAACTTAATACTGGAGGGGGTTCGGATGATAACCTGAAGGTGGATTATTAGTCATAGATGCAGTTGGATGGTGGTCTATGTATTATGTTGTAATGCCCAATCAAGTCTCAAAGGAGTCAAGATGATTAGTATATGCATATATTCCTTTCTCGGTGTTTGTCAATTGCCCTGCTGTAATTTGTTTACCCAGCATGTTATCTATCTAAGGAGAGCCACCTCTAGTGAACTATGGATCCCGGTCCTTTCTCTTTACATACAATCTACAACTGTTTACTACTTTGTGTTTACTTTCTGCAAATACGGTGGGATTGACAACCTCATCGCAAGTTGGGGACAAAGTTCTGTGGTTGTGTTGTGCAGGTCTCCACGTTGCTACTAGCACCGGTAGTGCGCCCTGCCAAATCTTAGCTAGTAACACCTTTGGGGTGTTTCCTTGCTCCTACTGGTTCAATTCAACCTTGGTTTCATAACTGAGGGAAAACTTGTTGTTGTGATCATCATACCTTCCTCTTGGGGTTCCCAACGAGCTCTACGTCGAACAATGAGCACATCAAGATCTTTTCTGGCGCCGTTGCCGGGGAGTCAAGGACATCTTCACAAGGGGAGTCCCTCATAACCAATCTCTTTACTTTGTTGTTTTGTTTTTCTTAGTTTCTTTTTGCTTTGTTTGCTTGTTTTGTTCTTCAAAAAACACAAAAAAAATAGTTTTACTAGTTTGCTTTCTTATTTGAAAACCCAAAAAAATGACTACTCTTGAAAACACTAAGTTGTGTGACTTCACTAGCACCAACAACAATGATTTTATGAGCACACCTATTGCTCCACCTGTGGCTAAAAATACTTTCTTTGAGATAAAACCTGCTTTGCTCAATCTTGTTACGAGAGAACAATTTTCTGGTATTGGTAATGAAGATGCTGCTTCCCATCTAAATAACTCTGTTGAACTTTGTGAGATGCAAAAGCATAGGGATATAGATTTGATATTATTAAGCTGAAATTGTTTCCTTTCTCTTTAAGAGGAAAAGCTAAAGAGTGGTTGAATTCCCTAACTAAGAATAGTATTGATTCTTGGACTAAGTGCAAAGATGCTTTTATTGGAAAATACTATCCTCCTGCTAAGATTATATCCATGAGAAGTGAAATAATGAAGTTTAAACAACTTGATAATGAGCATGTTGCTCAAGCTTGGGAAAGAATGAAATCTTTGGTAAAGAATTGTCCCACTCATGAACTGACTGCTTGGATGATCATCCAAACTTTTTATGCAGGATTGAACTATTCTTCAAGGAACCTATTGGATTCTGCTGCTGGAGGTACCTTTATGACCATTACTTCGGGTGCTGCAACTAAGCTTCTGGACAATATGATGGTTAATTATTCTGAATAGCATACTGAGAGAGCTCCACAAGGTAGGAAGGTAAATTCTGTTGAGGAAACTTCCTCCTTGAGTGATAAGATTGATATTATTATGTCTATGCTTGTTAATGGGAAAGCCCATATTGATCCAAATAATGTTCCTTTAGCCTCTTTGGTTGCTCAAGAAGAGTAAGTTGATGTGAACTTCATAAGAAATAACAACTTTGGCAACAATGCTTATGGTAATAACAATTATAGGCCCTACCCTCCTAATAATACTTATGGCTATAATGGTAAACCTGGATTACCTAGTGAAGGAAGAATTTTAGAAGTTGAAAGAGCCACTAAAAACTTCATGCAAATGAAATATGAGCAAAATAAGCTATTCACTAAAACTATGGAGGAATAATCTATTATTTTGAAGAACATTAGCCATCAACTTGAGAGTCTAAATAAGGAAATTCCTAGTTTACAATTGAAACTCTCTAATGCTAAAAGAAATATATCATCTTTGTCTGAAGCTCAATCTTCTTTGATCAATAAAATGGCTGCTAAACCCGAAACTAATGATATTCCCTTTGCAGCTACTAATGCCATACAAGTAAGAATTGATGAAAATGTTAGACTATTAGCTGAATTACATGCTAAGTGGGAAAGAGAAGATGAAATTGCTAGAAACATTAGTGTTTCTACTATCACCACCTCTAGTGTTCAGGCTAGTAATAGTTCTACTACTTTGGATGATAAAGTTGATTTTGATCTTGATGGTTGCAATATCTCTGAAGTTCTTAAGTTCCTACAAAATCTTGCTAAAAGTCCTAATGCTAGTGCTATGAACATGGCCTTTACAAAAGACATTACCGATGCTCTCATAAAGATTAAGGAAGAAAATATGAAACATAAAGCTTCTATTCCTATAAAACAAGAGGATGGTTGGGAGGCCATCATTAATATGAAAGTGAATGACTTTGATTTCAAAGCTTTGTGTGATCTTGATAGTAGTCTTTCTATTATGCCTAGAAGGATTTATGATATGCTTGATTTGCCTCCTCTTGAAGATTGTTATTTGAATGTCCCACTTGATGATAATGCTAAAAAGAAACTCATGGGGAGTCTTAATGATGTTCTTATTATGGTTAACAATTCCTATGTCCCCGTTGATTTCTATGTTTTGGATGTTGAATACAATGCTTCTTGTCCTATTACTTTGGGAAAACCTTTTCTTAGAACTGTTGGTGCCATAATTGATATGAAAGAAGGCACCATTAAATATCAACTCCCACTCAAGAAAGGTATAGAACACTTCCCTAAAAAAAGAGAAAAGATTTCTTTTGCTTCTCCTATGAAAACAAAATTTGGTCTTAATGTTTCTTCATTTGAGAACACTTGATTCTTTCTTTGCTTCTTATGCCTAACTTAAAGGCGTTAAAGAAAAGTACTTATTGGGAGATAACCCAAAAGTTTTAGATGAGTCTTGGAAGTTATTAACTCAGTATTAAACTCTCCTTATCCTTTTTATTTGCTTTTTGTGTCAAGAGTAACCTCTAATGAGAGTGAAGTAATGATTCGGAAAGTTGTTGTCCCGAAACAGATTTTTGTGCTTCACCGTAAAAAATCGTGAGAGAACTCTTTATGTCGTATTGATCTGTAATTTGTTTTTGCTTCTTCCCTATGTTGTTATCTAACTTTCGTTAGTTCAACAGTTTTTGATTTGAGCAACAGAAGGTCTTCGAAAAAATTCGTCATTACCTGCTGGTCTGTTTTGACAGATTTCTGCCATTTTCTGCATTTGCTTCTTGTGGGATCCTTTTTGAGTTCTTTTGGGGAATTGAGCTTTTTGAGGGAAGTGCTACAGTACCTAGTGTTCTAATGGAAGTTTATTTAGTGTTAGAACTGAACCTTAAGACTTATTTATCTTGAGCGCACTAATGTTGCTAATAAAGATTGTGTGAAGTTTTGTATGAAGGAAAATTTTCAGGTGTATGGAAGGAATGAGTAATGAGATGAAGGATGGACTAAAGCTCAAGCTTGGGGATGCCATGCGTGTCACCCCAAGAAATATCCAAGAAGTACAAGCGTCAAAGCTTGGGGATGCCCAAGGCATCCCGTTCTTCGTCAATAAAAATCCCAGGTTTCTTCCAAACGCTTCATTTTTATTGTTTCATGCATAGTTGTGTTTTTCTTGGAGCGTCTTCTTTTTCGTTTTCGTTTTGGTTTTTAGTTTGCTTGGTTTGCTTAGTTTTCTGAATAAATTGGTTTGACCCCCTCTTTCACACATTGGTTGGCAATTGGTTTGGTTTGGTTTGGAAAAGAGAAAGAAAGTTCATACTTATGTGGTAAAAAGAGCTTGTTTTTGACTTTATGCTTAGTATTCTGTGCTGTAGCATGACTTGTTATAACAATTGAGATTTCTTAATGTGCCTTGGATGAATCATGCGTTGTTTTAGCATATTAAAGCATAGTATAGTGGTATTCTCCTTTGATGCTTTATTTGGGTTGACTTCGCGCATGCTGACACCATGTTATGACTGTCACAAGTCACCATAGCCTTTATGATCCTTTAGATTTCAACTTGTAGTATTACTTTATGCTTTGATCAATGATGTTTTGTCACTCTGCATGATTATGTCCATTATTGCTCTCTTAGTTTTCGCCACTAGTAGAAAATGGGCCTTTGGTTCGAGCCATTAGTCCCGGCCGTGGCTGGGGCCGGGACTAATGGTCCGAACCAGACGGGCCGAGGAGGCCGAGGCACTATGTCCCGGTCCGTAAGGAACCATTAGTCCCGGTTTGACATACAAACCTGGCCCTATATATATGCACCCATCCCTCCACTCTCCCCTGTTTTTTTCCTATGTGAGAGGTGGGTATAACTTTGTGGTAACTTTTTTTCTTCATATGCACTAGAGGTGTTTGGTGAAATGCCTATTAGAGCAATGCCACTTGAGTTTACACAAGACAAAATATGATATGAGGTATCAGAGCGACACATAAGGTTTCTCCTCTTTGTTTTGAAGTGTCCTAAAAGGTTAGCAACTATTTTCTCGTTTTGACTGCGCGGTACTAATTTAAGCATCGTGATTGCGTTTGATATATATGCATGGTTGTATGATGCATATGATCCACCCATGGATGTACGGTGACCGACGCTCTGACACTTACAGAGAAGGCGTGCGTTCTTTTCGCCTTGTGGCCGAGGCGAACAAGCGGCGGGATGGTTTTATGTGTTGTCCATGTATTGAATGTCGGAATGAGCAGGCTCACACTTCCTCAAGAGTCATTCAGAGCCACCTGCTTCGGTCTGGTTTCATGTCCGGCTATAATGTTTGGACCAAGCACGGAGAAAGAGGGGTTATGATGGAAGACGGCGATGAAGAAGAGAACGATGATGGCAACTACCGATCTATGTTCCCTGAATACGATGATACTGCAGTTGAAGATAATGAAACAGAAGGGGGTGAAGAACGGGAACCAGATGAGCCCGTTGATGATTTTGGTCGGCTCATTATTGATGCAAGGCGAGACTGCGACACAGAAAAGGAGAGGTTGCAGTTCGAGCAGATGTTACAGGACCACAACACAGTGTTGTATCCAACTTGTGAAGATGGCCAGAATAAGCTGGGTAGCACACTGGAATTGTTGAAGTGGAAGGCAGAGACCGGTATGACTGACTCGGGATTTGAAAAGTTGTTGGTAATAATGAAGAAGCTGCTTCCAAGAAATAATCAATTGCCCTCCAGTACGTACGAAGCAAAGAAACTTGTCTGCCCTCTAGGATTAGACGTGCAGAAGATACATGCATGCCCTAATGACTGCATCCTCTACCGCGGTGAGAAGTACGAGAATATGGATAAATGCCCGGTATGCATTGCATTGCGGTATAAGATCAGAAAAGATGACCCTGGTGATGTTGAGGGCGAGCAACCCAGGAAGAGGGTTCCTGCCAAGGTGATGTGGTATGCTCCTATAATACCACGGTTGAAACGTTTGTTCAGAAATAAAGAGCATGCCAAGTTGTTGCGATGGCACATGGAAGACCTTAAGAAAGACGGGATGTTGAGGCACCCTGCTGATGGTCAGCAGTGGAGAAAAATCGAGAGAGACTTCCCGGACTTTGCTGGTGACGCAAGGAACTTATGGTTTGGTCTAAGTAACGATGGCATGAATCCTTTTGGGGAGCAGAACTGTAGTCATAGCACCTGGCCCGTGACTTTATGTATCTACAACCTTCCTCCTTGGTTGTGCATGAAGCGGAAGTTCATTATGATGCCAGTGCTCATCCAAGGCCCGAAGCAACCCGGCAACGACATTGATGTGTACCTAAGGCCATTAGTTGATGAACTTCTGCAGTTGTGGGACAAACCAGGTGTACGTGTGTGGGATAAGCACAAACAGCAGGAATTTGACCTACAAGCGTTGCTGTTCGTAACCATCAATGATTGGCCTGCTCTTAGTAACATTTCAGGACAGACGAACAAAGGATACAATGCATGCACGCACTGTTTAGATGAGACTGAAAGTATATATCTGGATAAATGTAGAAAGAATGTGTACCCGTACAATCGTCGTTTTCTTCCGCCCAGTCATCCCTTAAAGAACAAAGGCAAGCATTTCAATGGCAAGGCAGAAACCCGGACGAAGCCTGTCCCCCGTAGTGGTGCTGATGTATTTGGTATGGTCAAGGATTTGGATGTAATCTTAGAAAAGGGTCCTGGAGGACAACCTGTTCTGAAAGACCCCATTACCGGACACGCAACCATGTGGAAGAAGAAATCTATATTTTGGGAGCTACCCTATTGGAAAGTGCATGAGTTCCGCTCTGCAATCAACGTGATGCACCCGACGAAGAATCTTTGCGTGAATATTCTAGGCTTCCTGGGCTTGTATGGGAAGTCAAAAGATACCTCGGCAGCACGGGAGGACCAGCAACATCATAAAGGATGAGACGGCAAGCATCCAGGGCAGTTTCAAGGGCTTGCCAGCTACGCTCTTACCAAAGAAGAGAAGGAAATCTTTTTTGAAGTGCTTTTTAGTAGCAAGGTCCCATCTGGCTTCTCGTTGAATATAAAGGGAATAGTAAATATGAAAGAGAAAAATTTCAAAACCTAAATTCTCATCACTGCAATGTGCTTATGACGCAATTGCTTCCGGTTGCATTGAGGGGAATTCTACCAGAAAATGTTTGACTAGCCATTTTGAAGGTATGTGCATTCCTCAATGCAATTTCTCAGAAGGTAATCGATCGAGAAAGTCTATCAGGGTTACAGACTGATGTGGTCCAATGTCTGGTCAGCTTCGAGTTGTTGTTCCTGCCATCCTTCTTCAATATTATGACGCACCTCCTAGTTCACCTAGTCGAAGAGATTAGAATTCTCGGTCCTATGTTTCTACACAATATGTTCCCCTTCGAGAGGTTCATGGGAGTCTTAAAGAAATATGTTCATAACCGTGCTAGGCCAGAAGGAAGCATCTCCAAGGGCTATGGAACAGAGGAGGTCGTTGAGTTTTGTGTTGACTTTCTTCCTGACCTTAAGCCGATTGGTGTTCCTGAATCTCGGTATGAGGGGAGGATGACTAGAAAAGGCACACTAGGAAGGAAATCAATGGTATGTAGGGACGGGCATTCTTTTACTCAAGCACACTACACAGTTCTACACAATTCCACCGTGGTGGCTCCGTATATCGAGAAGCACAAGAATATTCTACGCTCCGAAAACCCGGGGAAGCCTGAAACCTTGATTAAAGGGGAACACGAGAAGAATTTTGGCAATTGGTTGCAAACACATCTCATGAATAACACCATTGTTGGAGATGAGTTGTACTCGTTGGCCAGGCTACCATCTTAGACTATATGTACTTTCCAAGGGTACGAGATAAATGGGAATACATTTTACATGATCGCCCAAGATAAAAAGAGCACCAACCAAAATAGTGGTGTCCGCTTTGATGCAACAGATGACAATGGGCAGATTGACACATATTATGTAGGGGTTCGTAGCATGGAAAACAAAAATTTTCTATCGCATACAAACAAACAAGCCAAGATCTATCTACTAGATTGTAGCAACGAGTCGATGGAATAACTCACCCTCGAAGATTCCAAAGTGTTTAACGAGAGCAGATTCTCGTGGGTGATGTAGTCGTACTCTTTCCGATCTCAAGATCGCGTAGACGATCCTTCCGGCGCCGCGTTCCCGCAGCGCTCCCGCAGTCGGTCACACGTTCGGTACTCGACGAAGACCTTCCTCTCCCTTGTTCCAGCAGGCAGCGGAGGTTGTAGCACTCTCCTCGCGATTCCGGCAGCACAACGGCGTGGTACCGGAGGTAGAGGGGAGATCCCGCAGGGCTTCGCCTTAAGCCGGTGCGAGTATGGTGGAGCTTATGAGAGAGGCTATTAGTGGTCTAGTAATTTGACACACCAATTAGAGGGCTCTAAACCAATTAGAAGGCTCTAAACCGAAACAGCTCTAAACCGGGGTCTAGGTCTAGTTTCTAGTTTAGAGGATAGGAACTTGTGTGTGCTAGGAGGGGAGCCCTGCCCCTCCTTATATAGGTGGGAGGGCTGGCTGCGCCATGGGGAGGAGAGTCCCTCCCCAAGTCGGCTTGGTGGGGCGCCGGCCAAGGGAGGAGTCCTCCCCAAATTCGGCCTCCACCAATCCTCCTCTTTTCCCACTTCCCAAAATTGGCAGTTTGACTTTCAAATTAGCCGTTTGACTTTTCCAATTTAGGAATTAAATAAACCCTTTATTTTGGACAGCGAGAACACCTAGTACATGATGCAATCATTCCAACTTGCAATGACACATTCATGTACCCCTTCCCCCCCGGAGTGCCGGACATTCCGGGACCTTCTAGAATGTTCCCGATGAAAACACCGGAACCATTCCCCAACTCCGAAATGGGACTTTCCTTATATGAATCTTATTCTCCGGACCATTCCGGATCACCTCGTGATATCCCGGATCCCATCCGAGACTCCGAACAACATTCGGTCTCTTTCTCATAATACCATAACTACTCAAACAACGTCGAATCCTTAAGTGTGTCTCCCTACGGTTCGTGAATTATGCGGACATGATCGAGACACTTCTCCGAACAATAACCAATAGAGGAATCTGGAAATTCATATGGCTCCCACATATTTCTACGATTACTTTGCGATCGAATGAACCACTTACATACGATACCAATTTCCCTTTGTCTCACGATATGTTACTTATCCGAGGTCATGATCGTCGGTATCTCTGCATACCTAGTTCAACCTCGTTACTGACAAGTACTCTTTTCTCGTTCCCGTGATATGTGATCCCTTGTGACCAAGTCACATGCTTGCAAGCTAATTGGATGACATTTCACCGAGAGGGCCCAGAGAATATCTATCCGTCATGTGGATGGACAAATCCCACTCTTGATCCATGTGTTTCAACCAATACTTTCCGAACACCCAATGCCACTTTTATAGCCACCCTGTTACGGTGTGGTGTTTGATGACATCAAAGCATCCATCCAGTAAAGGCAATATGCATGATCTCATGGTCGAAGGAATTAGGTTACTATGTATCAGAAAGCATATAGCAATTGAACTATTGAAATGACTTGATCTTTATGCTACGCTTGTCTATAGGAGTATGTCCACCATATCATTCTCCTAACGATATGATCTTGTTGTTGATAACATCTCAATGTTCATGACAAAGAAACCACATCATCAATCAACCAACAAGCTAGTGAAGTATAGAGGCCATACTAGGGACTTCAAATTAAGTTTACAAATCACACAAGTATTAATGGTTTCCTTGTTAATACTATTATAGCATGAATGTAAACATTTATCATAAACACAAAGATATATATAATAATAACTACATTTATTATTACCTCTAGGGCATATCTCCAACAGTCTCCCACTTGCACTAGAGTCATCTAATCTAGATTACATGGTAATATACCGAACACCCATGGCAGTTTGGTGTTGGTCATGTTTTGCCCTCGGGAGAGGTTTAGTCAACGGATCCGCCACATTCAGATCTGTGTGTACTTTGCAAATCTTTATATCCCCATCCTGGATATGTTCTCGAATAGCGTGGAAACGCAGCTTGATATGCTTCAGCTTCTTGTGTGACCTTGGTTCTTGCGCATTGGCTATGGCGCCCATGTTATCACAGTAGATAGACATTGGGTCCAGCGCACTTGGAACCACACCCAGCTCTGTAATGAACTCTTTCATCCATATCGCTTCTTGTGAAGCCTCCGAAGCAGCCATGTATTCCGATTCAGTTGAAGATCTCGCCACAACGCTTTGCTTTGCACTCCTCCAGCTAACTGCTGCACCATTCAAAATAAATACGTATCCAGATTGTGATTTAGAATCATCCGGATCGGTGTTCCAACTAGCATCGGTGTAACCATTAACAACGAGCTGTTCATCACCTCCATAAGAAAGAACCATATCCTTAGTTCTTCTCAAGTACTTAAGGATGTTTTTTGACCGCTGTCCAATGATCCACTCCTGGATCACTTTGATATCTGCTAGTTAAACTAACAGCATATGCGATGTCGGGTCTAGTACATAGCATGGCATACATTAGAGATCCTATGGCTGAGGCATAGGGAGTCTTACTCATCTTTTCTCTATCTTCTGCCGATGTCGGACTTTGAGTTTTACTCAAGGTCATATTGGGCAACATGGGCAAGAACCCTTTCTTGCTATCTTCCATTCCAAACCTCTTTAGAACTTTGTCCAAATATGTACTTTGTGACAATGATATTTGGCGTTTCGATCTATCTCTATAAATCTTTATGCCTAATATGTAAGCTGCTTCGCCAAGATCCTTCATTGAAAAACTATTATTCAAATATTCCTTGACACTATTAAGAAGGTCTACATCATTCCCAATCAACAATATGTCATCCACATACAGTATTAAGAATGCTACAGAGCTCCCACTCACTTTCTTGTAAATACAAGCTTCTCCATAAGTTTGTATAAAACCAAAACTTTTGATTACCTTATCAAAACGTTGATTCCAACTTCGGGATGCTTGCTTCAATCCATAGATGGACCGTTGAAGCTTGCATACCTTGTTAGCATCTTTAGGATCGACAAAACCTTTGGGTTGTATCATATACAACTCTTCATCAATGTCTCCATTGAGGAATGCTGTTTTGACATCCATCTGCCATATCTCATAATCATAATATGCAGCGATTGCTAACATAATCCTCACAGACTTTAGCTTCGCTACCGGTGAGAAAGTCTCATCGTAGTCAACTCCTTGAATTTGTC
Source organism: Avena sativa (assembly GCA_916181665.1). NCBI lineage: Eukaryota > Viridiplantae > Streptophyta > Magnoliopsida > Poales > Poaceae > Avena > Avena sativa. The sequence continues at coordinate 582,222,128 of OV702287.1, forward strand.
GAAACCCTTTTGCGACAAGTCGAGCTTTATAGACAGTAACATTACCATCAGCATCTGTTTTCTTCTTGAAAATCCATTTGTTCTCGACAGCCTTCCGGCCATCCGGTAAGTCCACCAAAGTCCATACTTGGTTTTCGTACATGGATCCAATCTCGGATTTCATGGCTTCTTGCCATTTATTGGAATCTGGGCTCATCATCGCTTCCTCATATGTCTCGGGGTTATCGGTGTTGTCCACCAACATGACATTCATAACGGAATCATACCAATCTGGAGTGGTACGAGTTCTCGTTGACCTCCGAGGCTCTGTAGTAACTTCAACCGAAGTTTCATGATCACCATCATTAGCTTCCTCTCTTATTGGTGCAGGCACCACAGGAACTTCTTCCGGTGCTGCGCTACTCGCAATTTCGAGAGAAGGTTCGACAACCTCGTCGAGTTCTACTTTCCTTCCAGTCACTTCTTTCGAGAGAAATTCCTTCTCTAGAAAGGATCCATTCTTAGCAACGAAGATTTTGCCTTCGGATCTATGATAGAAGGTATACCCAACAGTTTCCTTCGGGTATCCTATGAAGACGCATTTTTCCGCTTTGGGTTCAAGCTTGTCCGGCTGTAACTTCTTTACATAGGCTTTGCATCCCAAACTTTAAGGAACGACAATTTAGGTTTCTTCCCAAACCATAATTCATACGGTGTCGTTTCAACGGATTTAGACGGTGCCCTATTTAAAGTGAATGCGGCTGTTTCTAATGCATAACCCCAAAATGATAGTGGCAAATCTGTAAGTGACATCATAGAACGAACCATATCTAAGAGAGTTCGATTACGACGTTCAGACACACCATTACGCTGTGGTGTTCCCGGCGGTGTCAACTGCGAAAGTATTCCACATTTCTTCAAATGCTCGCCAAACTCGTAACTTAGATATTCACCTCCACGATCAGAACGTAGAAATTTAATCTTCTTGTTACGTTGATTCTCTACCTCACTTTGAAACTCCTTAAACTTCTCGAAAGTTTCGGACTTATGTTTCATGAAATAGATATACCCATATCTACTCAAGTCATCCGTGAAGGTAAGAACATAACGATAACCACTGCGCGATGCTACACTCATTGGACCACACACATCGGTATGTATGATTTCCAATAAGTCCGTAGCTCGCTCCATTATACCAGAAAATGGAGTCTTAGTCATTTTTCCCATCAGACATGCTTCGCATCTTTCAAGTGATTCAAAATCAAGTGATTCAAGAAGTCCATCAGAATGGAGTTTCTTCATACGTTTCACTCCAATGTGACCAAGACGACAGTGCCACATATAGGTCAAATTATCGCTTGATTTCAAACGTTTAGCCTCAATGTTATTAATATGTGTATTTCTACTATCGAGATTCAATATGAATAGACCATCTATCAAAGGTGCATGTGCATAAAACATATTACTCATATAAATCGAACAACCATTATTCTCGGATTTAAACAAGTAACCGTCTCGCAATAAACAAGATCCCGATATAATGTTCATGCTCAACGCAGGCACCAAATAACAATTATTTAAGTATATCCCGATGGTAGATGAAGAGGTAGTGTGCCGACCGCGATCACATCAACCTTTGATCCGTTTCCCACGCGCATCGTCACCTCGTTCTTCACTAGCTTCTGTTTATTCTGCAGCTCCTGTTTCGAGTTACAAATATGAGCAACCGAACCAGTATCAAATACCCAGGCACTACTACGAGTACTAGTGAGATACACATCAATAACATGTATATCAGATATACCTTTCTTCTTGATGTTGCCGTTCTTCAAATCCGCCAAGTACCTTGGGCAATTCCGCTTCCAGTGACCTTCTCCCTTGCAGTAAAAGCACTCAGTATCAGGCTTGGGTCCAGCCTTGGTCCTCTTCGTCGGCGTGGTAACTTTCTTACCACCCTTCTTGAAGTGTCCCTTCTGCTTAGACTTGCCTTTCTTGAATTTGGTGGTCTTATTGACCATCAACACTTGGTGCTCTTTCTTGATCTCCACTTCTGCAGATTTTAACATAGCAAATAGTTCTGGCAACTCTTTGTTCATGTTCTGCATGTTGTAGTTCATCACAAAGTTCTTGTAACTTGGTGGTAGTGATTGGAGGATGCGGTAAACTCCCAAAGTATTAGGAATCACTATACCCAAACTTTGAAGTTTATTTGCGTGCCCAGACATTTTAAGCACATGCTCACTGACGGAGCTACCCTCTTCCATCTTGCAGTTAAAGAACTTTTCAGAAGCTTCATAACTTTCAATTGCCGCATGAGTCTCAAAGATTAATTTGAGATCCTCGACAATATCATATGGATCTGACTCTTCAAACCTTTTCTGAAGCTCCGATTCTAAACCATACAAGATAGCACACTGAACTATGGAGTACTGATTCTTCCGAGCGAGGTAAACATTCTTTACTTCATCGGTAGCATCAGCTGCAGGTGGGTCACCTAGCGGTGCATCCAGCACATAGGTCAAATTACCAGCTGTGAGGACAATCCTCAAATTGCGGAACCAATCCGCGAAGTTGCTTCCATTGTTTTTCAACTTTTCTTTCTCTAGGAACGCATTAAAATTGATGGTAGGGGCTGCCATTGATCTACAACATATTTGCAATAGTTTAGACTAAGTTTATGACAAATTGAGTTCAAATTAATTAATGAAATTAAACTAGGTGAACTCCCACTCAAAACAACATCCCTCACATTGTTTTAGTGATCACACGAACCAAATCCACTACATCAACACCGATCATCACGAGAGCTGATATAGTTTTAATGGCGAACAATCATCATGTTCATCATATCTACTATATGATTCATGCTTTGCCTTTCGGCGATCCGTGTTCCTGAGGCCATGTCTGTACATGCTAGGCTCGTCAAGATCAAACCTTAGCTTCCGCATAAGCAAATCTGGCTTGCTTACGTTGTAGTCACCCGCGGAATCAAAGACACCCGATCATCACGTGGTGCTTCGAAGCAGCAAGCTTTGGCAACGGTGCATACTAAGGGTGAACACTTTTAGAACTTGAAATTTATGTGCATGAGGGATCATCTTATAATGCTACCGTCGTCTACTAAGCAATACAAGATGCATAAAGGATTAACATCACATGCAATTCATAATATGTGATATGATATGGCCTTTCTTCTTTGTGCTTCCGATCTCCATCTTCAAGCACGAACATGATCTCCATCATCACCGGCATAGCATCAAGGTCAATGACGCTTCTTCATGGTTGTCGTCCGCCAACTTCAACTATTACAACTATTTTGAATAGACACGCAGGCCTTAACAGAAATTAAAGACAACCATATGGCTCCTGCCGGTTGCCAACTTACAATAAAGAACATTGCATACATCAAATATAATCACAATCATGGCCATATCACATCACTGCACACCCCTGCAAAACAAAGTTAGACGCTTCTACTTTCTTTGCATATTTTACGTGGTTTGGGGCTTTCCATAAGTGTCGTTCTAACCTACGAACAAGAACCACAACATTGATACTAGCATTGTTGATTACCCGTTGTAAATTGGATCTTTACTATGCTAGGAGAAACAGGCACCCGCAAAGCCACTTATGCAATACAAGTTGCATGTTAAGCGTGGAGCAAGTCTCATGAACGATGTCATGTAAGGTTAGCCCGGGCCGCTTCATCCCAACATACCGCAAGATGCAAAGTACACAAAAAGCAATCTACAATAAAAGCATCAACGCCCACAATGACCATTGTGTTCTACTCGTGCAACAGATCTACATATAGACACGGCTCTGATACCACTGTAGGGGTTCGTAGCATGGAAAACAAAAATTTTCTATCGCATACAAACAAACAAGCCAAGATCTATCTACTAGATTGTAGCAACGAGTCGATGGAATAACTCACCCTCGAAGATTCCAAAGTGTTTAACGAGAGCAGATTCTCGTGGGTGATGTAGTCGTACTCTTTCCGATCTCAAGATCGCGTAGACGATCCTTCCGGCGCCGCGTTCCCGCAGCGCTCCCGCAGTCGGTCACACGTTCGGTACTCGACGAAGACCTTCCTCTCCCTTGTTCCAGCAGGCAGCGGAGGTTGTAGCACTCTCCTCGCGATTCCGGCAGCACAACGGCGTGGTACCGGAGGTAGAGGGGAGATCCCGCAGGGCTTCGCCTTAAGCCGGTGCGAGTATGGTGGAGCTTATGAGAGAGGCTATTAGTGGTCTAGTAATTTGACACACCAATTAGAGGGCTCTAAACCAATTAGAAGGCTCTAAACCGAAACAGCTCTAAACCGGGGTCTAGGTCTAGTTTCTAGTTTAGAGGATAGGAACTTGTGTGTGCTAGGAGGGGAGCCCTGCCCCTCCTTATATAGGTGGGAGGGCTGGCTGCGCCATGGGGAGGAGAGTCCCTCCCCAAGTCGGCTTGGTGGGGCGCCGGCCAAGGGAGGAGTCCTCCCCAAATTCGGCCTCCACCAATCCTCCTCTTTTCCCACTTCCCAAAATTGGCAGTTTGACTTTCAAATTAGCCGTTTGACTTTTCCAATTTAGGAATTAAATAAACCCTTTATTTTGGACAGCGAGAACACCTAGTACATGATGCAATCATTCCAACTTGCAATGACACATTCATGTACCCCTTCCCCCCCGGAGTGCCGGACATTCCGGGACCTTCTAGAATGTTCCCGATGAAAACACCGGAACCATTCCCCAACTCCGAAATGGGACTTTCCTTATATGAATCTTATTCTCCGGACCATTCCGGATCACCTCGTGATATCCCGGATCCCATCCGAGACTCCGAACAACATTCGGTCTCTTTCTCATAATACCATAACTACTCAAACAACGTCGAATCCTTAAGTGTGTCTCCCTACGGTTCGTGAATTATGCGGACATGATCGAGACACTTCTCCGAACAATAACCAATAGAGGAATCTGGAAATTCATATGGCTCCCACATATTTCTACGATTACTTTGCGATCGAATGAACCACTTACATACGATACCAATTTCCCTTTGTCTCACGATATGTTACTTATCCGAGGTCATGATCGTCGGTATCTCTGCATACCTAGTTCAACCTCGTTACTGACAAGTACTCTTTTCTCGTTCCCGTGATATGTGATCCCTTGTGACCAAGTCACATGCTTGCAAGCTAATTGGATGACATTTCACCGAGAGGGCCCAGAGAATATCTATCCGTCATGTGGATGGACAAATCCCACTCTTGATCCATGTGTTTCAACCAATACTTTCCGAACACCCAATGCCACTTTTATAGCCACCCTGTTACGGTGTGGTGTTTGATGACATCAAAGCATCCATCCAGTAAAGGCAATATGCATGATCTCATGGTCGAAGGAATTAGGTTACTATGTATCAGAAAGCATATAGCAATTGAACTATTGAAATGACTTGATCTTTATGCTACGCTTGTCTATAGGAGTATGTCCACCATATCATTCTCCTAACGATATGATCTTGTTGTTGATAACATCTCAATGTTCATGACAAAGAAACCACATCATCAATCAACCAACAAGCTAGTGAAGTATAGAGGCCATACTAGGGACTTCAAATTAAGTTTACAAATCACACAAGTATTAATGGTTTCCTTGTTAATACTATTATAGCATGAATGTAAACATTTATCATAAACACAAAGATATATATAATAATAACTACATTTATTATTACCTCTAGGGCATATCTCCAACATATTATGGGTACATAGAGGAGATATGGGAACTTCACTATGGACCTACTTTTAAGGTCCCTTTGTTTCGGTGCAAATGGGTCAAGCTGACAGGAGGCGGGGTACATGTAGACAAAAAGTACGGCATGACAACAGTGGATCTCAACAATCTTGCGTACATGGATGAACCATTCATCCTAGCGAACGATGTGGCTCGGGTTTTCTATATGAAGGACATGTCTACCAAATCGAGAAAAAGGAAAGATAAGCAAAAGAGTACAGAATACGATGAGCCAAAGCGCCACATAGTTCTTTCAGGGAAAAGAAACATCGTGGGGCTGGATGACAAGACAGACATGTCAGAAGATTACAATAAGTTTCATGAAATTCCGCCCTTCAAAGTGAAAACTGACCCAAGCATCCTGTTAAATGATGAATATTCTCGATGGCTACGGTGCAGAAGAAAACCACAACACTAGATGTTGGTGATGTGTAATAATGTATTAAACCTTTTATTTGAGACATAAATCTATGTAATTAAACCTTTTATTTGAGACATAAATCTATGTAATGTATTAAACCTTTTATTTGAGACATAAAGGTCCCCTTTCATGTAATACATCTTGCTCAATCAAACTAGACGTTCTGAGCCGCGGTAGGCGATCACACAAAGAGAAGGAACCATCACAAGAGAAGGAACCCACAAACACTAAGGATACATAGCACAACTGAAAATTAAGAAACATGCCTAATGGTTGGAGTGATTCAGTCATGCTCCTGCCTAGCCCTGTAATACGCGCCACTATAGTCATCGTAGTCACCAGCGTCGTCGTCGCTGTCGTTGTCGGGGTCACTGTAGTCGAACCTTGAAGGTTGGGCACGCGTTGGCTGGATTTGAGGGTACCGCAGGCGGGGGTTATTGCCGGTCGTGTTGTAAGCCATGACACTCTGGAGTGTCCGGCTGTGCCACCACAGCCGACGGCCGGCCTCGTTGAAGTTCGAAGGAGGTGGGCCGTCCTCCTCGTGCCTGGAGAGCTCCCTCTCATGCCGATTGATGAAGAAGGCTTCCCAAGTCGGGAAATAGTCGGGATGCCAGTTGGGATTCCTCCGCTGCTCTAGCGTGAGCTCGAGGTAGTAGTGGTTCGTGATGGCCATCCGGCGCTCCACACCTAGAGGGACAGGAGGGACCGGCACGCCTTCGGCGCTCAGCATCCAGCCGATGGGGACGCGGTAGCCCAGTGGGCAGGGGTAGTTCGAGGCGCAAAGCGCCTCTGCCTCCCGGTTGGTTAGAGATACGATGGAAGCCATGGGAAGAGAATGATGAGTCTAGATGTGATATGTAAATGGAGGCCAAGCGTACATATATATACTGAAACAATGGCGGGAAGACAGAGGTGGGAACCAGTGGAAAGCGCGGGAACACAGTGGCGCGGGAAACTTTCATCCCGGGTGGGGGCTCAAACCGGGACAAAAGATGGGGGGCCTTATCTAGGGGAGGCTTATCTGGGAGGGCCTTATCTGGGGTGGCTAACCTTTAGTACCGGCTAGTGGGTGCAACAGGATCTAAAGGTGGTTATTTTGTCATCTAACAAAACTGTCGGTGGGATAAGGACGCGTTTGTAACCTTTAGTACCGGGTGGGGGCTCAAACCGGGACTAAAGCTATCGGTAGGATAAGGACGCGTGGGTGGATGCACTGCTCGATGAGATAAAGCATGTAGCGCACGACGCCCTGTCAGAGGAAGAAGACAAAGTAGAAGCGGCGTCGTGCCTATAAAAGGAGCATCGATACGCCATGGCAAGCAACTCAACAAGCCAACATGGATGGAGAGTTTCATCCCCATGGATGGAGGAAATGGTTGGGAAATCTCCCATGGCGGAACTTCTCGAAGATGCCCTTGGTGCACACGCCCTATGGCATCTTAGGAAGTTCCGCCTCGGAAAATATATTCCTGCTAGCCCGCGAAAGACTCCATCTCCGCCTCCCTGGGGTTAGGGGTATGGTGGAAGCCATGGGATAGAGTGGAGAGAGGCGGCAGATATGAGTCTAGATGTGCTATGGCAATGACCAAGCCAACATGGATGGAGAGTTTCATCCCCATGGATGGAGGAAAGGGTTGGTAAATCTCCCGTGGCGGAACTTCTCGAAGATGCCCTTGGTACACACGCCCTATGGCATCTCCGCCTCCCTGGGGTTAGAGGTATGGTGGAAGCCATGGGATAGAGTGGAGAGAGGCGGCAGATCTGAGTCTAAACCCTAAACCCTAAACCAAAAACCCTAAACCCTAAACCCTAAACCAAAAATCCTAAACCCTAAACCCTAAAGGGGCTATGATCCGGAAGAGAACGGGCAGGAAAAAATAAGGCGGGGTAGACGATCCGGTCTAGGGTTTCACCGGAGGAAGACCACCGGAGCGTCGGAATTACATGAAAATGGCAAAATGGTTAATAGTTTGACTAGTTAGAATAATTATTTTATAAAACAGAACATTGATTTGAATCACTTATTTAAAAATATGCAAAATATAATATTTAATGCATTTTTAAAATTGAAAATGGCAAAATGGTTATTAGTTTCACTAGTTAGAATAATTATTTTATAAAACAGAAAATAGATTTGGATTAGTTCTTCAAATTCAAGAACTTTTCATGTTGAAATTTTTCTCAAATTCATAAGTATGCAAAAACTATAAAATTCAAATGTTTAAATAATATGCTAATTGAATTTTTTTTAAACAGGCGCGCACCAGGGTGAATTTTTTTGAAAAAGGGACCTTTAGTCCCGGTGCGTGCTACACACCGGGACTAAAGGTGTGGCGTTGGTGCGCGCCAGTTGGGCCGGGCCGAAAACCCTTTAGTTCCGGTCCGTATAACGCACCGGGACTAAAGACCCTTTAGTCCCAGTTCGTTATACGGACCGGGACTAAAGGTCCCCCACTATACATTTGGCGTGCCGCGCGCCCTGTCTTCTCCCCACGCAGAGCACCCCTCCCCACGCGCGAAGGACGACCTGAGACGCCGGCAGGCTGCCCGATTCTCCGGCCGCCACTGCCCCCAACCGCCACCGCCACTCCAGCCGCCGTGCGCGCACCCCCGCCAGAGGTACCCCGCGCCCCCTCCCCTTCGCTCCACCGTCCGGCGACGGCGCAGCGGCGCCGGCACTGTAGGCGAGCAGGCCGGGCGGCGCCCCGCGACTTGCCGCGCGCTTCCCCCCAGCGAGCCCGGGCGGCCCCCCGCGACCGGCGAGCCCAGGCGGCACCCTGGACGCCGGCCATTTTTTGTTTGTTTTTATATTTTTTGTATTACTAGTATTTCTAGTGTATTTTTGTTTGTAATAGATAGATAGAATTATTAGTAATAGATAGATAGAATTATCACTTGTTTTTTTATATTTTTTGTATTACTAGTATTTCTAGTGTATTTTTTTGTAATAGATAGATAGAATTATTAGTAATAGATAGATAGAATTATTACTTGTTTTTTTTATATTTTTTTATTACTAGTATTTCTAGTGTATTTTTTTTGTAATGGATAGATATAATTATTACTTGTTTTTTTTATATTTTTTGTATTACTAGTATTTCTAGTGTATTTTTTTTAGTAATAGATAGATAGAATTATTACTTGTATTACTAGTATGTTTTTTGTAATAGATACGTAGAATTATTACTAGTATTTCTTGTATCTTTTTTATATTTTAATATTTATTACTAGTATATAAATATAGTATATATATGTTTGTTTATATGTATTTATTACTAGTAATGATATATATAGTAGTATATTATATAGTATGTAGTATTATAGTGTCGATTGAGACAGACAAGCATCAGTGCTAAATAAAGATAAGCTAAAGAAATAACTACCCTAAGTCTGGTGGTGCTCGCGGGCCGCCTGGACTTAGGGTTAGGGTGGTAGTGCTCGTGGGCACCCGGACTTAGGGTTAATGTGGTAGTGCTCGCGGGCCCCCGGACTTAGGGTTAGGGTGGTGGTTCTCGCGGGCCGCCCGGACTTAGGGTTAGGGTTAGGGCATCACTAGAATTTTGCTATTGTTTAGTATTATTGTAGCAAATTGCGTGTTCATATTATTGTTTAGTGTTATTTTATGCAGCAATATTGAACGAAAAATGTTATTCTGTGCATTTTGTAGAAAACTATGGATCCAATCCAGAGAGACCTAGCACAGGAAGAAATTCTCGAGGATATGATCAACGACACCCCCCATGTTGATCCACCCGAATGTCCATTGATTTATCTGAACCCCTCCGGTGAGGGAGAGGAGGTCGACCGAAATGATCAAGGAGAAGCCAACGGCTCCGGTGGTGGAGAAGCCGATGGCTCCGGTGGTGGAGAAGCCGACGGCGAGGTATATATATGAAGTCTGGTGATCAGTAGATGCATTAACTGAGTTGTATATATATATATATATAAATTGACGAATTTTTCTTCTCTTAGGCCTCCACATCGAGCAAAAAATATTCCAAACGAGGCCCGGCCAAAAAGTTGAACGCATCTACGTGTTATACAATTATGCGGGTATCACCACGGGGTGAACCGGTGGAACCCGAGAAGGCTAAAACTGTATTTAAACAACAATGTGGAGTTATGGTTAGGGATCTCATCCCGATCACCGTTCGAGAGTGGAATAAGCCCAAAGGGGCGAAAGAGGGTGAGTATGTCTCAGACAGGTGCAAAGAGGGTCTTTGGAATGACCTCATGACACATTTCACCCTGCTAGAATGTGAGGATGATGTCCACACAGCTGCATTGAGGAAGAAAGTCAAGCAGTGGACTCTTACAAAGATGGCCAAACTATTCAAGAACTGGAAGAAAGCATTATGGCAAAAGTATCAGAAGACGAAGAAGGCTCCTAAATTTGAATGCTATCTAACGAAGCAGCAGGCTAACTGGGATGCATTTGTGAAGTACAAGGAGTCGCAACCTGCTATGGAAATGTCGAAAAAACAAGAAAAATGCCGCGATGAAGAAATATCACCATCACCTGGGGCCAGGGGGCTACGCGGCTGCCATGCCAAACTGGGATGCTAAAGAGAATGAGATGCTTGCTAAAGGGATCACTCCAGAACCAACACGCGAAGAATGGGATCTGAGGGCAAGGAATTGGTTCCTTGGGCATGGGAGTGAGTATGACGGAAGTACAGGGGACCTTATTTGCAGTGACGGGATTAGGATACCCCGGGATACATGGCAGAAAGTGGTGAAGGAGATTAAAGCGGGGACAACAAAGTTCCGTCCCGATAGAGAGAAAGACTTGCTGACAAAGGTCCTCGGGAATGACGAACGCGGAGGACGTGTACGAGGCCTTGGCCCTAGTTATACGTGGGAGATGGGGTTTCCCAAAGACAGAGATACTTTTGGGAGCCGAGAGAGAGCAAAGAGGCGACGACGGGAGGAGGAGGGAGACAAGTTCACCGAGTTAATAGGAACACTTCAAATGCATCAGCAACAGATTGACGAACTTCGAGGAGCAGCGCGCCTGCAAGATCCTGTACTCAATATTACCGCCGTCCCATCTCAACGGAAAAGCAACGTGGCTGGATCGGAGGTCCCTTCTAACGATGCACGTATGGTAGATGGCGGTCCCGGCTACCCCGTGGATGGAATCAAGGAGCAGGCATCTTGTGAGCTCCATCAGAAGGTGAAGAACCTATCCATCAAGGTGGCGGTCGGATGTGCTTTACCTTGTCCACCTGGCGCACGCTGGCATGGCCGTGAGATTCCACCTGGCTATGCTAAAGTTGGTGTGGATGAAATCGCAATGGGGTGGGACTCAATGGAGCTTGACATCCATGGACCTGAAGGTGAGAGGACACTCAGAGAAGTACTGGGTGGTATCATTCTATGGCACAAGAACAACATCAAGCTTCCAGGCTAGACGCCAAAGCCAACACCGCCTCCGAGTGGTCGCATGTCACCTTAACCTCCATCACCTCCAAGAATCCCACCCCATGACTACGACCACCACAGCCCGAGTCCATCTCGATCTCCACCGCAGCCTCCGATTAGTACTAAACGACGCAGGAGCCCAAAACGACAAATGTAGCCCCTCCCAAGAGTACCTCATAAGAATCTTTCTATCAGACCTTACGATCGTACTAAAGAGGAAACCGACATGATCGTAAAGGCCGAATGTGTTGCGCAGCTTCAAAAGAAGAAACCCGAGCCCGCCCCGGTATACACCGAGAAGCAAAAAGCGTATGCACTTTCTTTTCTGAACACAAAATCGCAATATGACTTGCACCATAAGACAGATGACTATCGACGCACACTTCAGAAGGAAGTGAAGAAGAGAAAATCAAGTAGAAGTGTAAGCGGGAGCAAATCATCAGGACAAAGTGCAACCGGGAAAAGAAAGGACGTCCCCCAGCTCGGGGAACAGGCCAAAAAATCGACCCCACCCCTCAAGGTGGTATCCTATGACACTCCCCAGCAGGATATGGAAGAAGCTAAGAAGCTTGCGGCCGCGATGAATGTGACTGTTGAGGAATTGCTAGGTTCCCAGGACGACAAGTTACCCAAGGCTCAGGTAGTCCCTACATATGTCCCAGGGAAGCCTCTGGTCAGCTTTGAGCAGTTCCAACAACTTCCAACACCAATGCGGAGTTTACATAACTGGTACTTGAAAGCCGTAAAGGCGGAGAGAATAATGATCGTGGCAAAAGTCCCACATGACTACTACTTCCGAGAAGAAGAGGTCCATGTTGAGTTTCCATAACTCCTCCAGTTATACACTTTCGACGCCATCGACAAAATCCTCATGAGTTGCTATTGTCTGTAAGTTGTTGAATTCATTGTCTATATATAAGCTGTTCATTTTTTTCAGTTGTTCAGTTCATTGCATGTAATTATCCTAATTATATCCTTTTGTACTCTATTATTATGCAGAATGAAGATCATGGAATGTAACAGAAGGTCAATCTTCAGTGTTGGGTTCATTGACCCAGATAAAATACATTGTCAGACGCTAAAGAAAAAACCCGAGGAAACACAGGAAAACCTTCTAAGGTTTCTAACGGAGCAAAATTTCTGTGACCACATACTGTTTCCTTACAATTTCGCATGAGTGTCTTACTCTATTGTACACATTCTCTTTTGCTTACTCGATGTTAAGTGTAATTGATGAGTTACAGATGTATATATAAACGTGTACAGTTTCCACTGGATTCTCATGGACATTCAACTTGATAAGGGAAGAGTTGAAGTCATGGACCAATTAAAGAGACCCCTGGAACAGTTTAGTGACATGCAGGACATGCTCCAGAGGTAATTTTGTGCTACAGCGGTCTCTTTCGTTGATCTCATGAGATATCACGTAATAAATAACTCATTCATTTTCTTTACCGGGTAAGGTTTGGAACCAGTTCAATAGTGCGGTTACGGGTGACTTTACTGAGAAGCTGATGTTTAAGCCGGTCTCGGTAAGTAGTGGGCGCATCTCTTTACTTCTATTTTCAATACAATTATGATGCATGGTTATCATTTTGATTGAATTCTATTCTCGTAAAGTGCACGAGGCAGCCACCGAAGACGAATCTATGTGGATTCTACGTTTGTGAGTTCATTCGCACGTTTACCAGTGAGCTGAATGATTATAGAGTCGATGTAAGCAATACATTCATAACATTATTTTTATTACCGTCACTTTTTGTTATCATGATTGATATTCATATTGATCTCCTTTTCTTATATAGTTCGAGAAAATGCTGGATCAGCTCCTACTACAGCCACGCGTAGTAGCAATTGCTAAAGAACTGGAAGGATTCTTGATGAACGAGATGATAGATGACGTCGGAGAATTTAGTGTGAATAGGCGCCGATGATCCCCGACCATGTAATTGAATAGACGGGCTCTAGTCCCGATAATTGTGATCTCCATGTGTAACTATCATGTATATATTTGTATGCTCGATCTTAAGAGAAGTTATCTTATGTATGCACGAACATGTATGGTATGTGGTAGCATAGAAAACTATTTTGAAATGAAAAAAAAGAATACAAATTAAATTCTCTGCCGCGGCAGAGAAAGTGCCTAAAATGCTGTCGCGGCAGAGAACCATTTGTCCCGGTTCGTAATACGAACCGGGACTAATGGGGGGCACCCAGCGCCCGCAGAGACAGCCACGTGGATGCCCATTGGTCCCGGCTGGTAAGAGGGCCGGGAGTAATGGGTGGGCCTTTAGTCCCGCCCCTCTAGTCCCGGTTACTAGGGCCGGGACTAAAGCCCCTTACGGGCCCGGACTGGAGACTCATTTTCCACTAGTGCGCTCCTAGTCTTTTGCTAGCCTCCACAACCAAGTATGAGTTCCACTCATGCATCCAACTCCCTAAACCAAGTTATTCCAAAGATTCCACCATACCTACCTACTAGATTATGCTATTCCAAGTATATTCATGCTTTTGTTTACCTTCCAAATTAAACTTGTTATGAGAAAACTAGTGATTAAAGCTCTCACGAACTTGATGGCACACTTTACTTTACTTTCCCTTAATAAACTTGAACCATTGTGTCTTCTATGTTGTATATGCTTGCACTTATTTGTTGCGAATTAGCAGAACCATGCTTTCATGGGCAACGCTTTCAACATTGCACTTGGTACTTGTACCTAGTCCATATCATGCTCTTTTGTATATGGATGTCGTCGGTGAAATGAAAGGGTAGCTTGTAAGTCCATGGAGTTATGTATATGTGTTAGAGAAACGCCTGGGCCGCTGGTCTAATCCATGCTGACATGGTGGAAACCTGCAGCATAACCATAATGAGTTGTCTATGAAGCATTCTTCTTATAAAAAAAGAGTCCTATATTGAGAAAAAAAGAGAAAAGAAAAAAAAGAGATACTATGAAAATAGGAAAGAGAGAAAAAAGCACCATATTCCCATGGTAAATAAGAAGAATGCTGAGATGCTCGTTGTCTGCTTGCCTTGTCATTTTAATATGGGGATTCTTCCGTATCATCGGGCAAGGGGTACCCCGTTGGCGGTTCTCAATGATACACATGTACTTACAATGACAAGAACTTACCGGTGACTAAACTTTAGTAGCATGAGGAGCGGCACTCGTATACAAGGGACATGAGATTTCTGACTTATACTTCGTCAAGCATGTACACCATAGTTTGTTCACTTTAACCTTAATCACTTCAAGATGCTTATGATAGGGGCAATGAGAGCTGAAATCTATAAGTACCATAATTTTTGGAAGCTCTTTATGAGACTTGAATCCCTTCCTTTTACAAAGGCCTTTCTTCCACCATTATATTGAGTCTCCACCTTCCATCTTTATGCACCTACTTTGAGAGCATAGTGGCCATTCTTAGTTCTATGTGCATTGTCCCAAGACTAGTTGATTGATGCATAACTTCATATTGCTTGTTTTAAACTATTGTATCTAGTCACTCTTATGAACTTTGAAGGTTTCCTCTGCATTTATATTTGCTACTCTATTTAGGGACAAGCTAAATACTATTATGCTATGTTTTCTTTATGTGAAACAAACACACGTCTTGCAAAGCATGTTATTCATGATTCTTTTGTTTGTGCCTTTTCATGTTGCATCATAGTTTCTTTGCTTATTGCTAGAATTTTGTCTTTCATGTTATGATTGAAGTACTATGATCCCAGCTTTGAATGTTTTGCAAATACTTTGAACAAGTCTTTGATGGTGCATGTCACCTCAAAAATTATTCTTTCTTTTTATCACTTACCTACTCGAGGACAAGCAGGAGTTAAGCTTGGGGATGTTGATACATTGCAAATGTATCTATAATTTTTGACGTTCCATGCTTGGTTTTATCCACTTTCTTGTGTTTTTTTCCAACTTTGGAGTACTTTTCATATGATTTCTTGGACTAACCTATTAACAAGAGCCACATTGCCAGCTGCCTGTTTTCTGCTATTTTTCGTTCCAGGAAAGTCAAAAAATGAATATTCTCGGAATTGGACGGGACAAAAGCCAAAGTGCCTATTTTTCCGAAAGGGATCAAGTGCCAGAATACGAGACGGAGAAGGGCCAGGGAGCTAGTAACACCTTTGGGGTGTTTCCTTGCTCCTACTGGTTCGATTAAACCTTGGTTTCATAACTGAGGGAAAACTTGTTGCTGTGCTCATCATACATTCCTCTTGGGGTTCCCAACGACCTCTACGTCGAACAACGAGCACATCAGTATCACACCAGAGGCTTGCATGGTGATGAAGAAGGCCTCCAGGGTGAATTCTCCCCTTTGGCAGGGTGCCGGGAAGAGCTTCAGATCCCTCCCGATCTAGGTATGGAGATGACGGCGACTTTAGACTCTTTCGTGGATTTTTGATCAGGTACTTAGGGTTTATGTATCGGAGGCATCTTATAGGCGAAAGGGGAGGCCGAGGGGGTGCCCTAGGTGGCCAAACCACCCCCTGGCGCATGCCAGGATTGGCCGCGCGGCCAGGTGGTGTGGAAGCCCCTGGCCCCTCTTCGTCTCGTATTCTGGCTCCGTGTCCCTCTCGGTGAAAAACTAACTTTGGCTGTTGTCCCGTCCAATTCCGAAAATATTCATTTTCTAACTTTCCTGGAACCAAAAATAGCAGAAAACAGGTAGCTGTCACTGTGGAATATTGCTAAAAGGTTAGTCCAAGAAAGTGTATAAAAAGTACTCCAAAGTGTGGATAAAACATAAGAAAGTAGATATAAACCAAGCGTGGAACATCAAAAATTATAGATACGTTAGCAACGTATCAACATCCCCAAGCTTAATTCCTGCTCGTCCTCGAGTAGGTAAGTGATAAAAAGAAAGAATAATTTTTGAGGTGACATGCACCATCATAAACTTGATCAAAGTATTTGTAAAACATTGATAGCTGGGATCATAGTACTTCAACATAGCATGAAAGATAAAGTTCTAACAATAAGACATAGCAACTATGTTGTAACATGAAAAGGCACAAACAAAAGATTCATGAATAACAATGCTTTGCATGACGTTTGTTTGTTTCACATAAAGAAAACATAGCATAGTGGCATTCAGCTTGTCCCTCATAGAGTAGCAAACATAAATGCATAGGACACCTTCAAAGTTCATAAGGGTGACTAAATACAAATAGTTTAAGAACAAGCAATATCAAAGTTATGCATCAATCAACAAGTCTTGGGACAATGTACATAGAACTAAGAATGGCCATTATGCTCTCTCAATAGGTGCATAAATATAGAAGGTCAAGACTCAACATAAAAGTAAAAGAAAGGCCTTCATAGAAGGAAGCAGGGATTCAAGTTTCATAAAGATCTTCCAAAAATTATGGTACTTATTAGCTTTCATCTCTCATTGCCCCTATCATAAGCATCTTGAAGTGATTAAGGTTAAAGTGAACAAACTATGGAGTATATGCTTGACAAAGTATAAGTTGGAAATCTCATGTCCCTTGAATACGAGGGTCGCTCCTCATTCTACTCAAGTTTAGTTACCGGTAAGTTATTGTCATAGTAAGTACATGTGTATCATAGAGAACCGCCAACGGGGTACCACCTGCCCGATGATACGGAAGGATGCCCATATCAAAATGTCAAGCCAAGCAGACAATGAGCATCTCAGCGATATTCTTATTTACCATGGGAAAATGGTGCTTTTTTCTCTCTTTCCTCTTTTCTCATATCTCTTTTTTTTCTTTTTCTCAATATCTATCTCTCTTTTTTTATAAGAAGAATGCTTCATAGACAACTCATTATGGTTACGCTGCAGCTTTCCACCATGATTAGGCATGGATTAGACCGGCAGCCCAGGCGTTTCTCTTTCACACCGACGACATCCATAGACAAAAGAGCACGATATCAACTAGGTACAAAGTACAAGTGCAATGTTGAAAACGTTCCCCATGACAGCATGGTTCTGCTAATCCCCAACATATAAGTGCAAGCATATACAACATAGACGACACAATGGTTCAAGTTTATTAAGGGCAAGAAAAGTAAAGTGTGCCATCAAGTTCTTCAGAACTTTAATCACTAGTTTTCTCATAAAAAGTTTAATTCGGAAGCTAGATGACATGGGTATACCCTATGGGTGCTCGAGCTTGGCATATACGGTCCAAATGCATACAGGCCCACGGTGTCGCCAAGGCCCGGATGGAGGGACTCGAGTAATTTATGGACTCTCGATTGCTTGAAGGATAAGAAGAAGCTAAAAGATAGAAAGTTTAAAGGGGAAAACCCTAACTTGTAACCGACTCGACCTGCTACCCGAGACCTGGCCTATCTATATAAAGGCTAGGAGGGGGCGGCGAGGAGGACACACGTAACCCTAGTTTCCACAACCCTTGCCAGATTGCATCTGTGCACCATTGTAACTTTCGACTCCTTCGATAATTCCACGAGCAGACAAGTAGGAGTAGGGACCTCTACGAGGCCTAAACCTGGGTAAATCCTTTGTCCCCTGTGTGGTTGTTTGCTAGCTGATAGATGTCTCTAGCGCTCCCTCCTTCCTCAAAACCCAAGTCCATAACAATGGGCATTGACGAGTAAACCCTTGTCAATTGGCGTCGTCTGTGGGAAGTGGGAGTGCTGATGTTGCGGATTCTTCGGCCCCATCAAACGCGATCTACAACTCTACAACAGCGGAGATTCGCTAGCTTTTCGGCGCCTTCGACTTCACCGTCCACACGCCGGCTACTCGCCCGGCCTTCGAGTCCGTGGGCGATTGGGAGCTTCCGCTTCCAAGTTGGTCAGATGGGCACGCTTCGCATGTCCGATCAGCCGACGACACCGGCGATTGCCCCAGCATCATGGTTCCCTCCATCGATCGGCACCCTCAGCGAGCTCAATGCTCCAGCGGTAGTTGGGAACATGGTGAGCGATAGCAGTTGCGACTCCGATCTAAGTGATCTGGCCACTAAAGATGGAACCTACGGTTCCGGATCTGAAAGTTGTGGAAGCAGCAGCTTCCCAAACCACTTCATGTGCACCGTCATCAACGCGGGCGACACCTCCGCCAATCGTGGTAACGGTGGCAACACCGGCAACGGCACCGACCCGCCAAACACCGCCAACGGCGGCAATGGAGGAGCAGTCGAACCCCCCAGCATAATCAACGAGTAAACCAGCGAACGCGTCGTGATCAGGCTCAACGAGCAAGAGTGGGAACGCTGCCGCGAATCCCTACGAGGTGCACCTCTACCCCTCGGGTCCCCCCAGGAACTACTGATGGGTTACCACTGGCTCCTAAAAGAGGAATTCAAGCGCTAGAAACAAACAATCGCGCAACTCGAGGCGCGTAAAAAGGCGGCGGACAAGTCAAGCCTTCGTCGCGCTGGGCTCTCCTCCTACGGAGGATCCTCCTCAAGAGGCAACGAGCATCTCGCCAGGAAGAGGATATCGCGGATGGCTCACCTCACCGAACAAGAACGCATAGACGCCGCGAAAGTCCTCGACTTCGGCTCTATGACAGTCGACACGAGAGGCAACGTGGTTCCCAGGACGCCACAGGCCGCAGTGACAGCGGCCACCATGTACCTCCTCAATAACCAGCCACCGGCTGGAGATCCCCGAACGGCCATGCACCGATCTATAATCGCGGGCCTGGGGCTAATCGAGGCCGCCCTCGACAAAGAACCAGTACCAAACCCACAAAAGGGCAAAGCGTTAGCAAAACACTACTCCTCGCCCTCGTCAAGCGATGACAGTCACGACCTGTCTCGGCGCCGCCGTTCACGATGACACGATCGCGACTACGATGCACGCGATAAACTTACGCAGCGTAAGATCGACAAGTAAAGGGCACGACGTGCTCGGTCGACTGATTCGGAAGAAGAAGACGGGGAGCTCTGTGGCGCCAGATGCTTCAGCAGATCCATCAGGCAAAAGCGAATGCCTAAAGGGTTCAAACTCCCATCGGAGAACCCGAAATTTGACGGTCTGCAGGACCCCAAGATCTGGCTGGAGGATCACATCTCCTCCGTCAGACTGCACGGAGGCAGTCGAAGTACTGCCATGCAATGCTTGTAGCTACAGCTGCAGGGCGCCGCCCGGGCATGGCTCAATAACCTCCCACGCGGATCCATTCGCAGCTGGGATGAGCTGGTCTACAGCTTCGTGCGCAACTTTAAGGGCATGTACAAACGCCCCGCTTCAATCGAAGAACTGAGATGCTGCAAGCAAAAATCTGGCAAATCGCTGCGCTCTTACATCCAAAGGTGGTCCATCATCAAGAACTCCGTGGAGAACATCTCGGAAGACCGCGCGATTGATGCATTCAACGGTGGTATCCGCCGCACGGAACTCAGGCAGGAGCTAGGCCGCTCGAAGCCCAAGACCATCGACCACCTGATGGAGATCGCGAATCGGTGGGCTGATGGAGAAGATTCGGTGAAGAACCGCGTTCACTCTGACGAGGAGGCAGAACTCGAACGAAGACGCGACCATCGGAGTAAGCGTCGCATGCGCGTCTATGACGATCGCGATGACGTCAACCTGGTCGCAGCCGGCTACGCCGATAGACGCGACGACAACCGCAACAGCGGATACCGCAGCGGCGGATACCGCGACTCCGGGAAAACCATGCAAGTGTGGCAACGCCGCACTCGCGATGAAGCACCCGTGACCTCCATCGAGGACAAACTGTCCGGGCCATGCACGGTACACTTCTACATCGACAAGCATGATGGAAAGAGAAAGTCCAGCCACCTCCTCAAGGACTGCCGCGAGTTCCTCAAGCTACATGAGGGATTGGTTCGGATGAACTGTAATGCAGTCGAAAGAGGCTACGGAGCCGCTCCAGGCGCCGTGGCACATGGCGCACCACCACCACCACCTGGGCCACCCTCGAACGGAGCTGCACCGGACCAGCACCACGGAGGCGAACCATACCCACGGGCCATGGGTACCATGATGATCCAAAAGAGGAGCCCCTCCAATAGGGTGCAGAAGGCCATCACTCGCCAAGTCAATTTGGCCACGCACTCGCCACAATCCACCACTGAGTACCTCAGCGGTAGTGAGTCGGGCATTACCTTCAATAAACGCGACCACCCGCCTCAAGTACCTCGCCCAGGTCATTGCCCCCTTGTACTCGAGGCGCAAATTGGAGGCTTCGACATGAGTCGCGTATTCATGGATGGCGGAAGCGGCATCAACCTCATATTCGCGAGTACCTTGCGAGCAATGAGGATCCCTCTAACCTGCTTGGAGGCATCAGACACAACTTTCCATGGCATCGTCCCAGGGAAAGGCGTATACCCCTGGGAAAAATCAACCTCGGCGTCATATTCGGCATGCCAAAGAACTTTCGGCGCGGGTGCATCGACTTTGAAGTTGTCGACTGGCCCTCACAATACCACTGCATCCTCGGGCGCGTCGCGTTCGCTAGGTTCATGGCAGTACCTCACTACGCCTACCTGCACATGAAAATGCCAGGTCCAAACGGCGTCATCACGATCAACGGGAGTTTCGAGCGATCTGACAGTTGTGACAGGGAATTCAACAGAATCTCCCAGTCCTTCGGTATGCAGGAGGAACTCGCGTGATTGAAGGAAACGACAGACAACAGTCTACCCCCCTTGAGTAGGCCAAGCTCACCTGACCTCTCCTTCGACTCATCTGTGCACACAAAGAAGGTGCAGGTCCATCCATCAGATCCCGCTAAAACGGCCCTCATCGCCAACAAATTGAGTCCCGCATAGGAAATCGCGCTCGTCGAATTCCTCCGTGAGCACTGGGAAATTTTCGCCTGGTGTCCTGCGGACATGCCAGGAGTTCCTAGGGAATTCGCCGAGCACGCACTCAACATCAACCCTGACGCAAGGCTAGTCAAGCAAACAATCAGGCGACTGTCTGAGCCACGGGCACAGGCAGTCGGAATGGAGATCAACAGACTCCTCGAGGCCAAATTTATACGCGAGATCAAGGAAAGCACTTGGCTCGCCAATACGGTGCTGGTGCCAAAAAAGGACACGGATATCCTGCAGATGTGCGTGGACTTCACCTCTCTAAACAAGCACTGCCCAAAAGATCACTTCCCGCTACCACGGATCGATCAAATCATCGACTCCACTGCTGGATGCGAGCGCCTCTGCTTCCTCGACACCTACTCAGGCTATAGCCAAATTCGAATGAAGGACGAAGACCAGGAGAAAACCACGTTTACAACGCCCTTCGGCGTGTTCTGCTACAACACAATGCCCTTCAAGCTAAAAAACGCAGGAGCCACGTATCAGCGGTGTATGCAAGCCTGCCTCAAGGAGCAACTTGGTCGCAACATCCAAGTCTATGTCGACAACATAGTAGTCAAGACCAAGGAAGAAGCCTCTCTAATCGACGACTTGCGCGAAACTTTCGCCAATCTCGATCGCTACCGGATCAAGCTCAATCCGGACAAATGCGCCTTCGGCGTACCCTCTGGGCAACTGCTCGGATATCTCATCTCCACAAGAGGGACTGAAGCAAACCCGAAAAAGATAAAGGACATACTGGCCATGGAGAAGCCAAAAAACATAAGAGGCGTTCAACAACTGGCCGGGCGAATCGTGGCCCTCAGTCGATTTATCAGTTGAATGGGAGAGAAGGCGCTGCCCTTCTATCAGCTCCTCCGCAAAGCCGACAAATTCGAGTGGACCGATGAAGCGCAAGAAGCATTCGAAGACCTCAAGCGCCTACTATCCACCTCGCCAGTATTGGTAACTCCATGAGAAAGGGAACCACTGCTGCTGTACATCTCCGCCACCAACCAAGTGGTTAGCACAGTTCTCGTCGTCGAACGGGCCGAGGAAAATAAGGTCCATGGCGTACAACGCCCGGTATACTACCTCAGCGAGGTCCTCACGCCAACCAAATAGCGGTACCCGCACTACCAGAAGCTGGCATACGGCGTCTTTATGACCGCCCGGCGACTGCGCCACTACTTCCAGGAACACCCAATCGTGGTAGTCAACGACGCCCCATTGGGACATATCCTCAATAACCCTGACGCCACAGGGCGAGTCACGCTTTGGGGAATCGAACTGTCTCCACGAGACATCACATACGAAAAGCACGGCGCAATCAAGTCGCAAGTTCTCCCTAACTTCCTCGTACATTGGATGGAAAACCAACTCCCGGACAAACCAGACATGTACTACCTCTGGACAATGCACTTCGATGGGTCCAAGAGAAAAGATGGAGCAGGAGCAGGTGTCATACTGACATCGCCTCAAGGGGACAAGCTAAAATACGTCCTACGAATGCAGTTCACAGCCTCAAACGACGAGGCTGAATACGAGGCCCTATTACACGGGATGAGGATGGCAAAAGCCTGGGGTGCAAAGAGGCTAATCATATATGGCGAATCCAATCTGGTCGTCAACCAAACAATGCACGAGTGCGACGCACTAACCAACAACATGATCGCATACCGCGACCTCTACGACACACTCGAAGGAGACTTCAACGGTTGCGAGTTACGACACATAGGTCGCGAAGGCAATGAGGAGGCGGACGCACATGCCAACATAGGATCCACCTGCGCACCCATACCACCTGGGGTATTTCTCGAGCGCATATGCGAAGGCTTCATCAAGCCGACGGCCGCAGAGAAGAAAACAAGCGCAGCAACAGACTCGGGGGCTACGCCACCCAATGAGCCAATGACAATCGATGACTTGGAGCTCGACACAGGACTCGAGGGACCAATGAACGTCATGATGTTCGAACAATCCTGGACGCAGCCGTACATTACGTACCTCCTCAGTAAGCGCCTACCGGATGACCCAAGAGACGCACGACACACCGCATGACGATCCAAGGCATTCCCCGATATCAACGGCGAACTGTATAAACGCAGCATCACAGGCGTGTTACAGCGATGCGTCTCCCTAGCCGATGGAAAAGCAGTACACCTCGACATCCATGAAGGGACATGCGGGCACCACGCCGGCAGTCGCGCCCTCGTTGCCAAAGCTCTACGAGCTGGATTTTACTGGCCCACGGCCATGCGCGACGCCAAAGACATAGTCCAAAAGTGCAATGCTTGCCAGCGATTCGCAGATAAGCCACACGCACCAGGCGCAGAACTCCGGCCTATCCCATTGGCCTGGCCCTTCGCCTAGTGGGGACTCGACATGGTTGGCAAACTTCCAAGGTCCTCTCAAGGAGGCTACATCTACCTCTTGGTCGCAGTCGACAAATTCACCAAGTGGATCGAGGCCATGCTAGTGACCAAGCAATCAGGGCACAGCGCAGTCAAGTTCTTCGAGTCCATCGTCTACCGCTTCGGCGTGCCGCACAGCATCATCACCGACAACGGAACGAACTTCACATCCAAGGAGTTCCAAGATTTCTGCGAGAACCTGGGGATCAACATCAGCTATGCCTGAGTAGCGCACCCGCAGACCAACGGTCAAGTCGAAAAGGCAAACAGGCTTGTCTGCAGCAGCATCAAGAAGCGACTCCTCCGGCCACTCGAACAAGCCGCGGGCTGCTGGCCAAACGAACTGCAATCCGTACTCTGGAGCCTGCGTACAACTCCAAATAGCGCCACCGGCTACACACCATTCTTTATGATACATGGAGCAGAGGCAATACTACCCGCCGAGGTACGGTACAAAGCGCCACGCATAGTCGCCTACAGCAAGAAGGAGTCATCCCTCGCACTCGAAGACTCCGTCGACCTCCTTGACGAAGCAAGAGAAATCGCCGCAGAAAGATCTACGATCTACCAGCAGAACCTGCGCAACTACCATAGCAGAAGGCTTCGCCCAAGATCCTTCGTCGAAGGTGACCTGGTCCTGCGACTGAAGCAGCAGGGGCATCTCAAGCTCGAGTCCCCCTGGGAAGGACCGTACATGATTACAGACGTAATCCCAGGTGGCGCCTATCGCCTTCAAGATTTAGAGACAGGAGTCGCACACTCCAACCCTTGGAGCATCGCACAACTGCGACGCTTCTACCCTTAGTTGTTTCTTCTTTACTTTTGCATCGCAAACAAGGCTATTCAGCCAAGGCTACTTAGCCGCACATTGTACTCCGTACTGATCTTCGAATAAATAAAAGCTAAGTGCCCCAAATCTCCGTGTTCTCTTTTCTTTTGTCAACTTTCATACTCGGGGGCTACGCCACCGTATACACACATGTTCTTCGAACAATAACGCGGCATCCTGAGTAGCTGGCACATCAATCGAACCCCTTAGCACAAACTCAACCCAGCTGCAACGCACCTGACGGGTTGACAAGGGAACGATACACAGATGGCCAGTCTAACGAAACGGACTCGCATAAGTGCAACGCACTCCACCCTTATAAAGCTATTTGTATAAATTCAACAGTAAATTATCTACAAATATATATGAGCTTTACAACACCAATACACTTATATGTAGGATACATATTTGCCTACCCTTGCAATAGAAGAACATTAGTTTGTTCCTCGAAGAAGTCGACGATCTCCTCGGCTGGACGATCCACAGCCTGATAGTGCGGCACCATGTTCGAGGAAGATCCTGCTGGTGACACCGGTGGCCTAGAGGCAATGGCAGCGACATCCACGTCAGGCCTGTGCAAACGCACCACGGAGAGGGCAGCCTTGGCACCAGCCACCAACTGCTGCCTCACACACTCGCGAACCGCGGACATATCTTGAAATTTGGTCAGAAGGGCCAGCAGTCTTGATGGAGTATCATCCAGCGGGAACATCGCCCGGTAAATGTTCTTCAAACACGACTGCGACTTCTTCAGAAAGAGCAGCACTCACGAGGCGCGATCCTGCAGGGTCGCTAACGCAGTCGCACGATCATGATCTACCCAGAAGTATCCAGTCTCCTGATGTTGCTCCTGGATGAGATCATGAAGGTGGATGGCAATCCTATCCCTCTCCTCCTGCGGACGGCGTGCGCTAACAACTACACGAAGCAACATCACCAGCATGAGTACAACGTACTATTGCGATTAACTACAAAGGAAAAGACGAGGATGAGCAAACTAACACTTAAACTGGTCGCCCAGTTGTGCCAAGCAGATATTGCTCGCGGGCAGCGGCTTTTTCAGCCTTTGACTTCCACACGTCCGCGCTACCACGGATCACGGGCAATTCACGCTCCAGTTGCTTAACGTGATCACGAAGTCGCGAAAGCAAGGACATCTCCTCTACCCTGGAGCATGGTGGTGCCACTGTATCCTCAAGAGATGGCGAGTCCGGGGTTCCCCCCACAGGACCACTTGATGTACCCTACCAAAAATCAAGCCAGAGGCAAATAAGGCGACCAACTCAAAAGTCAAAAGTAATAGATGCATTTAGGATCAATAAAAGTATCTACAAACACATTCGCCAACAGGCATGTTGTCCAATCAAAAGAGCAAGTGCATCAGCTATTACAAGAAACTAACTACAGAGCAGCTGGCTTCTTCGACTTCGATGACCTCAGGGGCTTCATCAAGTCCGTGGAAGTATCAGATGCCACTGACTTTCCGCCGGCCCCTGAGGCCGAAGTTTTCGCCGCCTTCTTTGCGCGATTGAGCTCCTCCGAATACTTGGCAACAGTGTTTATCAAGGAATGGCCATATTTGGCACAGGCAGTCGCAAAGGGAGCGAATATTACATGCTGACCATCTATGCCAACAGGCATCGTCTTTGACACCGCAGAAGGATCCACTTCGACTGCGTGGGCTTGCACCATGGCAAGCGACATGGTCGCGCCAGCTGCACTGAGGGAGTTCTTGTACGTGGAAGGCACACCCCCGGCGAGCGACTCCACCAGCTCTTCCACAATGTCAACCAGCTCCGCCTTCGGCATCAGCTCCTCCCGGAGGCGACTTAGGGTGGCCATGGCCTTGGACAATGTATATTGGATGGCGGTGCTTCGGTCCTCGACTGCAGACACCGCGCCCGCCAGAGCATCATCGTGACGCAGGTCCTGCGGATCAAAACTCAAGTCGCCAGCATCTACATAGACAACACATACATGGATCAAACTCCTAGTGCCATCGGCACTCCAGATGCAGAGAAGAACATCAATAAAATATCTACCAGCAAAGGTACCTAAGAGGGCCTTGGCGACTGAGATGAGTTGCTCTTCGAGCAATTTTTCCCTGGCTGCAAAGGAGATTGAATGCATGAGCTTTGGTGATTGAATGCATGAGCTAATCACCATGATGTTGGCGAGGTTGGATCCGGCGTGCCAGCCACCAGTGGATCAAGTCGGGCCCTTTCAGACCCTTGTGCTTCATCAAATATTCGATCCACCTATTGGCAAGAGGCAGATCATCAGTGAAAGCCAGAGCATCTGCGTCCCAGGACTTGGGCCATGGAAGTGCCATCAACAAAAACCGGCAAAGCAGTTGCTTTGCCGGGAGCCGGTATGTCCTTGTGATGAAAGAATGTGGACTGCCACTACTTCACTAACTCGCTAGCTTGGATGCTAGGATAGACTCGATATATCCTAACAGAAAAGCTAAGATTTCTGGTAATGTAAGGATTACCGGCAGTGATGGAATTTCTCCGGGTATGGAAGTAATACCGGAAAAGAATAAGACCCGGCCTAATACCGAGATACGCCTCACACAAAGAGACATAAGCTCTCATTTCTAAAAGAGAATTTGGGGGATATGGTGGAGTTGCACTCCGTAGTGATCTAATAACCTCAAGAAATAAATCTGAGGGAGGAAAACTCAAACCTCTATCGAGGTGGGTGCCGAAGTGTACTCACTCGTTGGCATTGGGGGTGGGGATGGTTTGTCCGAAGCCACTCTGCCAGTCGCCGGCACGGAGGAGGCCTTCCTTCTCGACGACACGGAGCTTGTCATCATCAAGGACGTAGGGGATCTAGACCCCATGAAGCTTCTCCTTTTCCACCGCAGGAGCCATCACCGCCGTTGCCGTCATGTGGGAAGACGAAGCCTCAGCCATTTTCTGGGCATCGGTGACCTAGGATGGGCGGCGCTGCGGGATTTGGGGGAGGCAGAGAAACTTTTTCGCAGGAAGCATCGAGAGGGAGGAGAAGGCACTGGCGTTGGTAAGGAGGAAGAAAGAGATTTTGACCCCTTATATCCCTCACTTGCGTCAAGATTCGTGCAAGATAAGCAGTAACCATGCCACGCATCGTGGAAGGAGCTGGGTAATCACCTTGTGAGGATTACGCCGCCTTGATCTCCGTGCATGCATTAAAACGACGCCTCGATCCACAAAAGGCGGACCCACCAATGGTCGTGCTGACATGAATGTTTGTTAGTGATGTGACTTGACCTTGAGTGATGTCAGGTTCCGTTAGAGACCAAGTTCCATCTTAGTTTGAATTTCAAGATGGAAACCTGAATGATATACTCATAGGTCCATCTTATTTTAAGACTCGGATCCTATCCTTTCTTTTGAAGTTTCAGGAACCATTCAAGATTCTACAAGCCAAAGATGGATCAAGCTGGACGATGATGAAATCTGACTTTGGATCTTGGAGGCTTCTGGGGGCTGCTATTGGGGATATACATTCCGGGTATCCTCACTTTTCCTCACTGACCAGGTTGGCCCATTTCGGGTTAGAGCTTTGCTTCACGGGCGGCCCGGTCAGGGAGAAGAGACAGAGTCCAGTCCGGCTACGGGAAGGCCCAGAAGACTTACCAACATAGGCATGTAGTGTTACTTGTATTTCAAGATGTACTCTGTAACTCACTCTTAGTCGTAGCCGGATAGGTCTCTCCTGTAAACCCTAGACCGGATATCTATATGAGCCGTCCTAGGGACCAGCCTTTAGGGCACCCCACAATAGTCTATAATCTCAACTCGCACAGGCAAAACCCTTGTAACCCATATTCCGGCTCTGCCGTATTACTGGATTGCTAGCAGGAGTAGGATCCGTTCAAAGACAGCGGATTCGAACATAGGTAAACTTGTGTGCTCACCGTCCCGGAATACCATACGTCTCACATCCCTCTCTTCCGCATGCCTCGAGGACCCCCTCATGGAGAACTTGTCATCAATCCGACGACGGGCGGCTGCCCGTAGGTGGCCGGCGAGTGTGGGCATTAGTCCCACACTTCCTGGCCCCTCGGTGATGGGCCCCCACCTACTATATATAGGGGTCTCCCCCTCCCGTTTGGAGGCATCCAATTCTCTCATTCTCTCTCTAATTTTCCTTTGCGGACTTCTCCATAATATTTAGGCGCACTTCGAGGGATTTAAGTTCTCCACCTTCACACTACCTTCGTGTGATCTTCGGTCCGGCATCTTCTTCTTCCGCTGCTCGGCTGGATTGGAGCCCGGGAGACGCTGCCTACACTGGACCTGTGTAGTAATTCGGAGGCACCACACTTGGGGTGCTTGGAGTTGCTCGGCTTCATCACCATACGCCTTACTACGTAAGGTGTGCCTCGGTCTTCAAGGGTATGGATACCGTCTACCTTCTCCGTTACTTATGTCTACATAGTATAGATCCTGGTATTAGTGTTCGTGTAGATAGAAATTTTTTATTTTGTGCTACGGAACCCTACACTGGATATCAGAGCGGGTGGGTAGACATGTCGTCTGGATATAACACATAGAAATATGTGGGCATTTATTTTCTAGTTGCTACCCTCTTTTATGTTCTTGTTCATATCACGAAACTGTTTGATGAAGTGGCCCCCAACCGACCTCACGTGGTGATTCACGAGACTAGTACGCAGATTAAGTGCCTTAGGAGGTGTATGTCTCTCTACGGTAGTTAATATGGCATCGACATTGGAGGTCCATAAAAAAGGAAGTAAAACGGCAATCATTGAATCCATGTTGTGGCTCTACGTTCATAGGTGGGAAGGGGTTCTACCCTGAAAGCCTTAAAGCCATCTTTGATTTGCATAGGGGTAGGCATTGCGACATGGCAATGAAAAATTTGGGAAACATCCATTGGAGATCTCGATGGTGATCATGATGCTACAACCACGTCATGACACTTTACTTTATAAAGTATATTTGTGTGCATCTTGTTATGCTAGTATGATACTCTATACGACGGTAGCATAATAGGAAAATCCCTCACAAAATTCTAGTCTTAGTATTCCCCTTGTGTGTGCACCACCAAGAGAGTTTGCCGTTATGAGGCAGGCATGACTATCGGGTGTCAGACATATCTGTGTTTGCATACGGTGGGTGTAAGCCATGTTGCACTGCGGATACACACAAGTTAGAACTAGAGATCCTAGCATGTGTATACAATGCATAGGAATACAAGAGACCGATAGATCGAGCATGAATCACATGGTTGATGTGATCAACATTGGGGAATGTCCACCTTTGAAACTGCATTGTTGGTCGTGGGGGTGGTGTAGTGGACTGGGATCATGTGATCACTGAAATGAATAGAGGGGTGTTCGTTTGAGTGGGAGTTCTTTTGTTTTAGTTTAGGAACATGAATTAAAACTTGAGCTCATTATTATGAACATGGTCTAAACACTTTGCAAATCCATTGTAGATGTCTCGCCCACCCACCTTCAACCTTAGCACTTTCCTTGAGAAGGACAAGCTGAAAACTAATGGAACCAACTTCACCGCATGGTTCCACAATCTTAGGATCCTCCTAGTCCCCTACAAGTTGACTTATGTCATCGAGGCTGAGCTCCCAGCTAAGCCTGCAGATTCCGCCTCCTAGGACGAAAAGAATGTCTGGCAGTCCAAGGCGGATGATTTCTCCCTCATCCAAAGTGGAATGCTCTATGCCATGGAGCCGGAGCTTCAAAAGCGTTTTGAGAAGATGAATTCTTTTGAGATCATTGCAAATCTCAAGGCTGTCTTTGCTCCACGAGCTCGGGCAGAGAGGTATGATGCTTCCGAGATGTTCTTCTCTGCCAAGATAGAAGAGCACAACAGTATTAGTGAGCACATAGTCAAATTATCTGGGTACGTTAAGTGCTTGAATGCTATGGATTGCAAAATCCCGGAAGAGCTTGCGATTGATAGGGTGTTGCACTCGCTGCCCCTAGCTACAAGAGCTTTGTGATGAACTACAACATGCAAGGGATAACTAAGACCCTTGCTAAAGTGTTCGCCATGCTCAAAACTGCTGAGGTAGAAATCAAGAAAGATCACACGGTGTTGATGGTCAATAAGACCACCAACTTTAAAAGGTCAGGGCAAAAGGACAAGGGCAATAATCCAAAGAAGGATGGTAAACCAGTTGCCAACACCTCTAAGGCTACAAGGCCCGGCCCTAGGTCCGGAACCACGTGCTATTACTGCAAAGGG
Source organism: Avena sativa (assembly GCA_916181665.1). Taxonomy (NCBI): domain Eukaryota; kingdom Viridiplantae; phylum Streptophyta; class Magnoliopsida; order Poales; family Poaceae; genus Avena; species Avena sativa. The sequence goes on from OV702287.1 coordinate 582,252,986, forward strand.
AACGTGCACTGGAAACGCAATTGCCCCAAGTACTTTGAGGACAAGAAAGCCGACAAGATAGCCGCCAAAGACAAAGGTATATGCGATATACATGTTATAGATGTGTTCCTTACCAACACCAGGAGCAACACCTGTGTATTTGATACTGGTTCTGTTGCTCATATATGGAACTCTCAGCGGGAGCTGTGGAGTAAAAGGCAGCTGAGGAAGGACGAGGTGGCGATGCGCGTCGGCAATGGCATGAAAGTTGATGTGGTGCCCGTCAGCACGTTACCTCTACATCTACTGTTAGGACTAATTCTAGTTTTGAATAAATGCTACTATGTACCCACATTGAGTATGAATATTGTAAGTGGATCTTGCTTGTTGCAAGATCGTTATTCATTTAAATCTGGAACAAGTGGTTATGCTATTTATATGGATGACGTATTCTATGTTCATGCGCCTATGAGTAATGTTTTATTCTTACTAGATCTTGATTGCAATACTCACATCCATAATATTAATGCTAAACATTGTAATCATAATGATGATAATTCCATGTTTATGTGGCATTGTCGTCTTGGTCACATTGGCATGAAGCGCATGAAGAAGCTTAATTCAGAAGGACATCTTGGATCATTAGATTTCGAATCTCTTGATACATGTGAGACATGCCTTATGGGCAAGATGACTAGGACACCCTTCTCCAGCACAATGGAGAGAATTGTAGACCTACTGGCAATCACACATATGGATTTATGTGGACCAATAAGTGTCTCAACATGCAATGATTGTCGTTATTTTGTTACCTTTACTGACGATTTGAGTAGATATGGATATATCTACTTAATGAAACACAAGTCTGAAACCTTTGAAAAGTTCAAGGAATTTCAGAAGGAAGTAGAGAATCAACTTAACAAGAGAATCAAGCATCTTTGATCGGATAAGGGAGGCAAGTATTTGAGTTACTTACTATGGTAAGAACTTACCGGTAACTAAACTTGAGTAGCATGAGGAGCGGACCTCGTATTCAAGGGAAATGAGATTTCCAACTTATACTTCGTCAAGCATATACTCCATAGTTTTTTCACTTTAACCTTAATCACTTAAAGATGCTTATGATAGGGGAAATGAGAGCTAAAAGCTAATAATTAGTCCAACACCGCCTGGCCCAAGTGGTTATGATACTCCTAGGCTTAGTGAGCCGCCCAAGTGGGGCCCACCTAGGTCTGGCGGCTTCCCCTAGGTGGCCGGCGGGTATGGGAATTAGTCCAACACCGCCTGGCCCTTGGGTGGTGCACCCTCCCTCTTACTATATATAGGGGTCTCCCCCTCCCCTTTGGAGGCATCCAATTCTCTCATTCTCTCTCTCATTTTCCTTTGAGGACTTCTCCGTAATATTGGGGAGGACTTAGAGGGATTTGAGTTCTCCACCTTCACACTGCCATCGTGTGATCTTCGGTCCGACATCTTCTACTTTCGCTGCTCGGCTGGATCGGAGTCCGGGAGACGCCGCCTACACCAGACGTGTGTACTACTTTGGAGGCACCACACTTGGGGTGCTTGGAGCTGCTCGACTTCATCAACATAGACCTTCCTGCGTAAGGCGTGCCTCAGTCTTCAAGGGTATGAATACCGTCTTCCTTCTCTATTACTTATGTCTACATAGTATAGATCCTGGTATTAATGTTCGTGTAGATAGAATTTTTTTTGTTTTCTGCTATGAAACCCTACGGAGACATCTACAATGGGTTTGCAAAGTGTTTAGATCTTGTTCATAATAATGAGTTCAAGTTTTAATTCATGTTCGTAAACTAAAACAAAATAACTCCCACTCAAACAAACACCCCTCTATTCGTTTCAGTGATCACATGATGCCAATCCGCTACACCACCCCCGATCGTCACGGACCGCAATGTAGTTTCAAGGGTGGACATTCCACAATGTCGATCACATCAACCATGTGATTCATGCTTGACCTTTCGGTCTCTTGTATCTCGAGTCCATGTCTACACATGCTAGGCTCGCCAGTTCTAACTTGTGTGTATGCATAGTGCAACATGGCTTACACCCACCGTATGCGAACGCAGATATGTCTGACACCCGATCGTCATGGCCCGCCTCATAATGGAGAACTTTCTTGGTGGTGCACACACAAGGGGGATACTAAGACTGGAATTATGTGAGGGATTATCTTATTATGCTACCATTGTATAGACTATCATACTAGCATAATAAGATGCCTAAAGTAATACTTCACAAAGTAAGGTGTCATGACGTGGTTTTAGCATCTTGATCGCCATCGAGAGATCTAACGAAAAGTTTCACAAACTTGTCATTGTCACAACACCTGCCCCTATGCAAAAATAAAGATAGACGCCTCTACTTTATCTATTGCAAGTTTTACGCGGCTTTAGGGCTTTCGCGGTATAACCACTTCCCACCTACGAACGTGGAGCCACAACATGGATTCAATGATTGCCATTTTACTTCCCTTTTCAGGGACCTCCAATGTGGATGCCATGTCAACTATCGTAGAGAGACAGACACCCCCCAAAGCGACTTAATTATGGACCAATCTCGTGAATCACCACGTGAGGTCGGTTGGGGGCCTCTTCATCAAACAGTGTCGCGATATGAACAACAACATAAAATAGGGTACCAACTAGAAAATTAATGCCCATGTATTGCTATTCGTTATATCCGTACGATATGTCTACCCATAGACCTGCTCTGATACCACTGTAGGGTTCCATAACAGAAAACTAAAAATTCTAACTATGCAAACACTAATACCAGGATCTATACTATGTAGACATAAGTAACATAAAAATGAAGACGATATTCATACCCACGGAGGAATAGCTCACTTACTCGTGGTAGTCTTGATATGTACTCCTCTACACGTCCCTTTGGAAAACCTGAGTGGCACCTTTTTGATCATCCAGTCACGGTATGATACTTGATACCATCTAAAAGATCCCTCCAGAACGGTGATTTGCATTATCGCATAGTCTAATGATCAGGTTGCGAGGTTTTCTGTGTTTATCATCAATGGTGAACTTTGTAACTATATCTCATTAAGATACAACTATCGGATGTTTTTCTATCATGTCATTCAACTAATGGCATGACCTCATTGTCAATTGGCATAAATGTCCATGATCTCGAAACCCTAGATCATCCTCATGACCAATTAGCTAGTTCGCTAGAGGTAACTAGAGACATGGTTTGTTTACATACCACACGTGTATTAACGTTTCGTATTAACACAATTATAGCACAGTTACGGGTCACTTTAGTGACACTACTAGGAAACAGGCTGTTAGTGGCGCACCCAAAATGCTCATCCGTGGCGCACTAGCAGTGCGCCACGGGCCTTGCGCTACGGCTATCTCTCAGCCGTGGCGCACTGCCTAGTGCGCCACAGTTGTGTAGAGATAGGCGTAGCGCACCTCCTAGTGTGCCACAGAAGTTTGGGATGGTGAGCTACCCCTGCGATCTTCTATGGCGCACTACCTAGTGCGCCACTAAACTTCCATAGTGCGCTTTAGGTGTAGTGCGCCACAGAAGGTAGACCATGTGCGCCACAGATGTTTTTTTTGTTTTTTTTTAATTTCCGAGCCAGATTATATGCAATACAGATTACATACAATATTACAGCAGATATACACACACAGATACAAGATATACAATTATATATATAAATACTCAATATGAAAAACAAGATTGAAACAAATACATATAGATAAGTCTCATACATGAATACATAGTCTAAGTTACATTGTTTCGATCATGTTACAAAGTAGTAGTTGGTGACATGCTAATACATGTGTCGATCGAACAAGTTAGAGCTCGGAAGCTCGCCTAGACATCTAAACTAGCTAGCTAGACACAAACGCGGGATAAATAACCAAAGAAGATAAGCATGATCACCGCCGCGACGAAGGTGTAGGTCTTCATCCGGTTCCTTGTCCTAACTCCCGCTAGATAGCACGTGTATCTAGCTTCCGCCTCCGCCATAGTGTTGTACCCTTTGTAGCTATTGCCGCTGAAACGGTGCACCTGTCTCCGGCAGTCTTCCCAATCATCGTAGACTCCGGGAACCCGTCCCTTGTACACGACGTACCACGTCATCTATAAGTTGACAATAATAATTAACCGACTATTGAAAAAAACATATATAATTAGAGTCGCATATGAAGATACACTTATAGAAAGTACTCCTAAATCAAAAAGACCAAACTCAAAAAGCATGCCTCATATATAACTAGGTTGTTCGACACAGGAATATGCTACGATGGAACTGTCCGCCAAGTAGGATGCACAACACCTGGACCTATGCATAGCACAAGGCGGACAATCCCATCGCAGCACGTTCACATATAGTGTGCCACGACATTTCAATCATCGGCATTATTCTCGAAAAAGACCAAAGTAACTCAGAAAGCATGCCTCATATATAACTAGGTTGTTCGACACAGGAATATGCTACGATGGAACTGTTCGCCAAGTAGGATGCACAACACCTGGACCTGTGCATAGCACAAGGCGAACAATCCCATCGCAGCATATTCACATATAGTGTGCCACGACATTTCAATCATCGGCATTATTCTCGAAAAAGACCAAAGTAACTCAAAAAACATGCCTCATATATATACATAGGTCGTTGGACACAGGAATATGCTATGACGGAACGGTTAGCCAAGTAGGATGCACAATTCCTGGACTTATGCATATCACAAGGCTAACTATCCCGTCATAGCACATTCACATATATATTGTGCCACGACATTTCAATCATCGGCATATTCTCGAAAAGTACAAAAATAACTCGAAAAGAATGCCTCATATATATACATAGGTCGTTGGACACAGGAATATGCTACGATGGAACGGTGAGCCAAGTAGGATGCACATGACCTAGACTTGTGCATATCACAAGGCTCACAGTCCCATCGTAGCGCATTCACATATATAGTGTGCCACGACTTTCAATCATCGGCATTATTCTCGAAAAAAGAGTAAGGAAAAAAAGAAGGACCAAATTGAGCAAAGGACCAAAGAGTAAGCAAAAAAACCAAGCATTGATTGATATATAATAATAATAAGCAAATAAGTTCACTTGTCGTCCACACACACACACAAAGGTCATCTATAGTTTGTAACTACAACTAGGCCAACATCAAGCCTTCTGGCTCGGCTTAGGGAACGGGAGGACGCCTTGTCTCGTCATGAACTTCCTATAGTCACCTTGCATCTCTAGGCGATCTTCTATGTCACGGTTATTCGGGATATTTCCTCCGTAGAAGATCCCTCCCAAAGTCATGACATCACGAAAGATGATTGCCCCAAACTGCTGCTGGATGCGATACATCTCTTCATACAATGGAGTAACCGTGTCTTTCTCAAGTTGCGCAAGCTTGGCTTTCTCTCTAGCGGCAGCCCTGGCGTTACTCGTCTGCTTGAGAAGCAGCTCTTGCACATAAGGGTCCTGCACCCAGCCTGACGTTGTTCCATCGTCGTCTGCTCCTCCGGCATCTAGATCATCATCATCCCGGTATGCTTCCACACCTTCACCATCTCCAGGAGACTCTTCATCACCTCGCCCGTTCTCGCCGTGATGATGATCATCGTCATGTTGGCCACCTTCACCGTCTCCATCATCTATGTCATCGCTTATCTAACGAGTGTATCCATCCATGAAACCATGGCGGAGCAGGTGCGCCTGCAGATTCCCGGAATCTGGGTCGATCACCCAGTTGAGTTTGCATCTTCTGCACGGACATCTTATATCCGTCTTGTTATTTCGTATCATGTCGGCCGTCGCACATTTCAAAAATGTAGACACAATTCCTTCGCTCATGATGCGGACCATTTTTGCCTGCACGGTGTACACGGTACAATTTTGAAGTCTATTAGAACCACATAATGAATGCATGCAATGGTCGATAGAAAATTTCGGCATGACCTATCCTAAAATTAGGACCTTTGCGAAATGCCAAAATCTTGCCAAAATGGAAATGAATCAACATTTTGGCAAAACAAATGGCAACTTGTTCACATACAAACACAAGAGAGAGAGACCCCGATCCATACACACATGAACATATCATTATCCTCTCCATACACACATGCATGAGCATCATCGATACTCTCCATATACACACACATATGACCATCGATCCTCTCCACATACACACATCATGAGCATCGATCATCTACATACATATGAGCACATCATCCATATACACATGAACACATCCTTACATGGACAACTTACCGAGATGAGAGACCGATCGCGAGAAAGATGGAAAGGAGAGGTGCGCGCGTCGACCGGAGAAGGATAGATGAGAGACCGGAGACCTCCTCTATTACTTATGTAACATCCAAAGCAAGTTTTACATGCTAAAAATGGTGAATGTGTGGAGAAATTGAGGTGGGAAGGAGAAGATCCGGAATAGATCTAAGGAGGAATAAGAAGGGGAAAGTGAAGTGTGGGGTGGTGGATGTGGTTACACATGTGCACATAGTGTGGGGTGGAGAAAATCGACACATCCGTGGCGCACACGGCCCTAGTGCGCCACAGGGAGTACAAACATCTGTGGCGCACTAGGCCATGTGCGCCACGGATGCTCCTACTCCCTGTGGCGCACTAGGCCGAGTGCGCCACAGAAGTTTGTGGCCGTTTCAGAGCAGAGGGGGGCATGCGCTTAGGCGTAGCGCACCACCCCCATGTGCGCCACAGATGACACTAACAACCGTGGCGCACATGACTATAGTGCGCTACAGATGTTTGGCGTGCGGCCAACAGGGCCCTGTCCCACACACATCTGTGGCGCACTATAGTCATGTGCGCCACGGTTGTTCTAGTTATTAGTAGGGCACTGCCCACAGGTGAGCCACGCCTGTTTTAGCCGTGGGGCACTTCAACCATGTGAGCCACGGATGTGCTGATTACCTATAGCTGTTTTCCTAGTAGTGTGAGAAGCTGACGTTTAAGCCGGTCTCGGTAAGTAGTACACACATCTCTTTACTTCTATAGTTTCAATACAATTATGATGCTAGAATATTATTTTGATTGAATTCTATTCTCGTAAAGTGCGCTAGGCAGCCATCCAGGACGAATCTATGTAGATTTTACGTTTGCCAGTTCATTCGCACGTTTACCACTGAGCACAAAAATTATAAAGTCGATGTAAGAAATACATTCACAACATTATTTTTATTACCGTCACTTTTTGTTATCATGATTGGTATTAATATATTGATCTCCTTTTCTTATATATAGTTCAATAGAATGCGGGATCAGCTACTACCAGAGCAACGCGTACGAGGAATTGCTGAAGAACTAATACGATCCTTGATGAAAGAGATGATAGATGACGGCGGAGAATTTAGTATGAATAGGCGTTATTGATGATCCCCCCGACTGTGTAATTGAATAGAAAGGCTCTAGTCCCGGTAACTATGATGTCTCCATGTAACTATCATGTATATATTTGTGTATGCTCGATCCTAATGGTTCTCCATGTAAATATCATGTATATATTTGTATGTTCTAGTCCCGGTAACGTGTACGGTATGTGGTAGCATAGAAATCTATTTTAAAAATAAAAAAATAAACAAAATGAATTCTCTGCCGTGGCAAAGAAAGAGGCCAAAACTCTTCCACGGCAGAGAACTACTAGTCCTGATTGATAATATCAACCGGGACTAATGGGGGTAGACCTAGCGCGCGCAGGGACGGCCACGTGGATGCCCATTGGTCCCGACTGGTAAGCGGACCGAGATTAGTGGAATGGTCTTTAGACCCGCCTCTCCAATCCCGGTACTGCAACCGGGACTTATGGGCCGGGGCTATAGGCCCATTTTCCACTAGTGTATAAACAGCCTACACAGTAGCATGATAATATACTCTTACGTTTTAATTAGGATACCACATAATTACGTGGCACCAAAACTTGAAAACCACTTTGTTTGTTTTAGATTTATTTTATTTCTTAACATAAATACATGCAAAATAATAGATTACTTTTTGGTTGTTTCTCCACAAAATAAAATAATACCCTCACATCTGCGAGGGCTATATAAAAATCGACGCGGATTTGCTGCCCGTGGTGGCCACGGTGCACCTCTATGTACCGTTGGATAAAGGGAGCATGATCCTTTTGTGCACATACGATTCTAACGGTTACCACTGTTGTTTAACAGAGAAGTTATATTCGTCAGCTACCCTAACCTGCATACCATCCTAACCGTCTACCGTTATTAATGTGGAAACGTATCCGCCACCGTGCTAGTACCATGGAACCATGTTTACTACAAGGTTGCTCCTGGCTAACGCGATGCATGGCTGTTTGTCCTCGTGAAAATACACTGTGAAACACATATGTGTGCTGGCCGTCTACCGTGTTTTATAGATGTGTATTGCGACCGAGGGGTTGATCCTTCTGTCGTGGTACACGCATGTCCTGCCTAAGAGGTGCATGGTTGTTTGGCCTCGTGAAAATACACCGTGAAACACATATGTTTGATGGTGGTCGACCATCTTTTATAGATGTATATTGCCGGGTTGATCATTGGTCCGTGCTACACGCATGTCTTGCCTACGGATTGTATGGCCATAGTTATTACCAAGTGCACCGTGATCAATGCATGTCCACCGTGTGAGACGGGTGTAATTTGCGGCCATGGTCTGCCATTGATGCATGCGTTGCCACCGTCTGGCTCTCGCATGAAATCCGTTAGAAAATTTGTGAACGCCGTTTACCACCCAACGTCGTGTGCTCCCTTAATCTAATTCAACGACAGCTACCTTATGCACCGTGGCCACCATGGACAGGCCACTATTTCCCATATAAAAATATGGGTTCCTGTATTAGATATACTGTTAAGCCCCCTAAAACTCCTATTTGAATAATTGCAAGCATTACACAAAAAATTGAGGTCAGCCGTAAAATTAGTTTTGATTCTGTGTTATGTACAACTTTGCCACCAAACATTGGTGATGTGTGCGACTTTCTCACTCGTCGCGGAAGTTGCTAGATAGTAAGTACGTCATGGTGGCTTACTTCTTTCCTAGCATGGCACCGATGCTAGGGTCTGTCAGTTTCAATAAATGAACTAGTTTTTCAAAAAGTGGTATTTTGGCAAAACTTAGTTTATTTTTTTTGTACTATGTAGGGTAAAGGGTACCCACTGCCTTCCTTAGCACACTACATGAATGGGTATCCACTGCCATCCTTAGCGCACTACAGGAATGGAAAGCTAAGCCGAGAACCAAACACCGTTAGCGTAGGACCGAAGGCTGTCGTCGGTGTAGGCTCATCGGGCTAGACGTTCCTCCGCACAGCCACATTGGTCGTCGGCGTATGAACATGCCGTCGGCATAGCCTAACGGCCAGCTGTAAAAAATATTATTTTAAAAAATTCAACTTTTTTTCAATTTTATTCTCAACTTTTTTACTTTTGGAATTGTTGGACTCGTTAATCTCTCACTTGGAACATTTTTAACACTAATTACACTTAATCTTCGATCAAATTGTAGTCTTGGTCAAACTTTCCGGTCGGTCATCCATGCTCACTACTTCACCTCCAGCACACTTAACTTGTCCATTCCTTCCGAATCAGTTTCCGTAAAACAATTTGTACCTTGTTGTCAATACTATGATATCAATCCTATTAACTCTTATATCATTATGTCACATGTTTTTATTTTTTGAAATTACAAACAATTATTTAAGTAAACATCAATAAATAAGTAAAAATATTATTGAATTCAAATAAAAATATAATTATTTTACTTATTTTGTATTTTCAATTTAATATGGAATAATTAATATTTTAAATCTGCAAATTGGAAATTCAACAAATAATATGTCTAAATTGATTAGAAAATCTGAGGAATCCATATATGATATCCGTATCAAATTATCAAAAACTATACCATGATTCTAGACATAATTTTGTTTGCCCGATTCAAACTATGGTCAAAATTGACCGAATTTCTACCGATTAGGCAGAAATTTGTCTTTTGCATGAGGGATAGACGGAAAGGTTTAAGATATCTCGATTGGGAAATTGTCCATGTAAGATGGTCTAGTATTTTTAAAAAATGGGGTAGTATCAATGTGAAACTTTTATTTGGTGGTTGCTTCGCAAAACACCCCGTTTTTGGCACTCGGAAAATAGAAAATGTCTTTTTAGTACGATGAAAAAGAAAACTTCCTCGTGCAAGATTGTAATCCATCCCAAGATGCACATGTGTACACATATAAGCATATTATTAGAAACTATGCCGCGATTCTAACCATAACATTCGTCGTTTGGCTTGAAATCTATGAAACCTCGAACATAATAGCTCATTTTGAGAAGGAATATTCGAGATGTAATTAATATACCAAGTTTAATATTTTTCCTTGCAACCATGTCACATAATATGACACCATTGTTTAGACCTTTTTTAATTTTTTATACCCGTTTCCAAATTTTTCCGTTTCAAACTATGGTCAAAACGGCGGGCATGAAGATAGGGGATGAGCCTCGCTAAACATGCATTGGATCTCTAAATAAACATCATATTGTGAGTCTTAAAATGATTTTTTAAAAAACCCATAAGCATTAGATCATGTACTTGTAGTTCAAACCGGATCCACTTCATACTGATTCGGCAAACATTTGTATTTTTTACCCCGGGTGGACGGTAAGGTTTGAGATACCCTAGTTGGGACATTGTCCATGTAAGGTGGTCTAGTATTTTTTTAAAATGGGGTGGTAGCATTTGGAATTATGCTTTTGGTGGTTACTTCACAAAACGCCTTGTGTTCCGGCACACGTAAAATGGAAAATGGCTTTTCCGTGTGACAAAAAGGAAAACTTCCTCCTATAACATTGTTCGCCATCCCAAGATACACGTGCATGCACAATATGTGCACACTATCACAAATAATGCCGCGATTCTGGCCATAACATTAGTCATTTGGTTCAAAAACCATAAAACCTCGAACATGATAGCTCATTTTGAGAAGGACTTTTCGAGATGCAATCAATATACCAAGTTTGGTATTTTTTATTGCAACTATGTCATATAACATGACATCACACGAAGGATTTCCATTGTTCGTGCCGTTTTTTAATTTCTTATGCCCGCTTCCAAATTTTCCCGTTTCAAACTATGGTCAAAATAGCGGGCACGAAGATAGGGGATGAGCCTCGCTAAACTTGTATTGAATCTCTGAAGAAACATCATATTTTGAGTCTAAAAGTGATTTTTTCAAAAAACCAAGAGCATTAGATCATGTACATGTAGTTCAAACCGGACCCACTTCATGCCGATTCGGCAGACGTTTGTCTTTTTCACCCGGTGACATGGGTATACCCTATAGGAACTCGAGCTTGGTATATACGGCCTGAATACAGCGGAGGCCCATGGTGTCACCAAGGCCCAAATGGAAAACTCGAGTAACCTACGGACTCTCGGTTGCTTGAAGAACAAGAAGAAGCTAAAGATAGAAAGTTCAAAGGGGAAAACCCTAAACTATAACCGACTCGACCTGCTACCCGAGACCTAGCCTATCTATATAAAGGCTAGGAGGGGGCGGCGAGGAGGACACACGCAACCCTAGTTTTCACAACCCTCGCCAGATTGCATCTGCGCACCATTGTAATCCTCGATTGCTTTGATAATTCCACGAGCAGACAAGCAGGAGTAGGGACTCTACGAGGCCTGAACCTGGGTAAATCTTCGAGTCCCCTGTGTGCTTGTTTGCTAGCCGATAGATGTCTCCAGCGCTCCCTTCTTCTCCAAAACCCAAGTCCATAACAATGGGCATTGATGAGTTAAACCCTCGTAAATTGGCGCCATCTGTGGGAATTGGGAGTGCTGATGTTGAGGCTTGTTCGGCCCCATCAACTGCAATCTACAACTCCGCAACAGCGGAGATTTGCCAACTCTTCAGCGCGTTCGACTTCACCGTCCACACGCCGGCTACTCGCCCGGCCTTCAAGTCCATGGGCGATGGAATCAGCCTGGCGATCGGGAGCTTCCGCTTCCAAGTTGGTCAAATGGGCACGCTTCGCATGCCTAACCAGCCAACGACACCATCAATTGCTCCAGCATCATGGTTCCCTCCGCCGATCGGCACCCTCAGCGAGCTCAATACCTCGACAACTGTTGAGGACACGGTCAGCGACAGCAGTCGCGAATCTGATCTGGGCGATCTGGCAACTGAAGATGGAGACTATGGCTCTGGGTCTGAAAGTTGTGGGAGCAGTAGCTTCCCCAACCACTTCATGTGTGCTGTCGTCAACGCAGGCGACTCCTCCACCAATCGCGACAACGCAGGCAATGGTGGCCATGAAACCAACCCGCCAAACGGCGGCATACCCAATGGTGGACCACCTAATGGAGGACCACCACCAAACGGTGGCCCCACTAATGGCGTCCCCGTCAACAACGGAGGGGCAGTCGAACCTCCAACTATGATAAACGAGCAAACTGGCAAACGCGTCGTGATCAGGCTCAACGATCTCGAGTGGGCTCGTTGCCTTGAAGCCCTACGAGGCCACCCTCTACCCTTCGGCTATCCGCAAGAACTGCTGATGGGTTACCATTGGCTCCTGAAGTAGGAATACAAACGCCAACTGCAAACAATCGTGCAACTCGAGGCGCGTAAAAAGGCGGCAGACGAGTCGATCCTCCGGCGAGCTGGGCTCTCCTCCCACGGAGGATCCTCCTCCAAATGCAACGATTAAATCGCTAACAAGAGCCGATCTCGATTGGCCCACCTCACCGAACAAGAGCATGTAGAAGCCGCAAAGGTCCTCGACTTCGGCTCCATGACGGTAGATACACGTGGAAACGTGCTTCCAAAAACGCCACAAGCTGCAGTAACGGCGGCCACCATGTACCTCCTCAACAACCAGCCGTCAGCTGGAGACCCTCGAGCTGCCATGCACCAATCTACGATCGCAGGCTTGGGGTTAATCAAGGCCGCCCTTGACAAAGAACCAACATCAGAACCGAAGAAAGGCAAGGCTCTGGCAAAGCGCTACTCCTCGCCCTCATCTAGCCACGACAGTCACAATCTGTCTCGACGTCGCTGTTCCCGGCGACATGACCACGACTATGATGCGCGCGATGACCTCACACAGCGCAAAATTGAAAAATCAAGGGCGCGACATGCCCGATCAACTGACTCAGAAGACAAAGATGTAGAGCTCTATGGCGCTAGATGCTTCAGCAGGACCATCAGACAAAAGCGAATGCCCAAGGGGTTTAAGCTCCTATTAGAGAACCCAAAGTTCGATGGTCTGCAGGACCTGAAAATCTGGTTAGAGGACCATATCTCCTCCGTCAGGTTCCACGGCGGGAGTCGAAGCACAACCATGCAATGCCTGCAGCTACAGCTGCAGGGCGTCGCCCGAGCATGGGTCAACAACCTCCCACGCGGATCCATTCATAGATGGGAAGAGCTGGTCTACAGCTTCGTGCGCAACTTCAAGGGCACCTACAAACGGCCCACATCACTCGAAGAGCTAAGATGCTGCCAGCAAAGGTCGGGCGAGTCGCTATGCTCATACATCTAGAGGTGGTCCATCATTAAGAACTCCGCAGAGAATATCTTGGAGGATCGCGCGATTGACACATTGAATGGCGGTGTACGCCGCATAGAGCTCAGGGAGGAGCTGGGCCACTCGAAGCCCAAAACCATCGACCACCTGATGGAAATCACGAATCGCTGGGCAGATGGAGAAGATTCGTGATACATTGCAAATGTATCTATAATTTTTTATGTTCCATGCTTGGTTTTATCCACTTTCTTGTGTTTTGTCCACACTTTGGAGTACTTTTCGTATGATTTCTTGGACTAACCTATTAACAAGAGCCACAGTGCGAGCTGCCTGTTTTTTGCTGTTTTTGGTTCCAGGAAAGTCAGAAAATGAATATTCTCGGAATTGGACAGGACAAAAGCCAAAGTGCCTATTTTCCGGAAGTCGTCAGATGCCAGAATACGAGACGGGGAAGGGCTAGGGGCCGGCCACACCACCTGGCCGCACGGCCAGGCCTGGCCCATGCCAGGGGGTGGTCTGGCCGACCCCAGCACCCCCTCGGCCTCTCCTTCCGCCTATAAGATGCCCTCGGGACGAAAACCCTAAGTACCCGATCAAAAATCCATGAAAGAGTCTATAGCCGCTGTCATCTCCATCCCTAGATCGAAGGGATCTGAAGCTCTTCCCGGCACCCTGCCAGAGAGGGGAATTCACTCTGGAGGCCTTCTTCATCACCATGCAAGCATCCGGTGTGATGCGTGAGTAGTTCATCCTTGGACTACGGATCCATGTAGTAGCTAGATGGCTGGTTCTCCTCCTTTGTTCTTTCATGTTTAGATCTTGTGAGCTCCGTTCATGTTCAAGATCATCTATTTGTAATTCTGCATGTTGTGTTTGCGGGGATCCAATGGATATTGAGATGCTATTTTAGTTTGATTATTGATTCTATCATGTCCTTGTTATTTGTGATCTTGCATGCTTTCTGTTGTTAGTAGCTATCTTGGCCAAGTAGATGCTAGCAACTCCAAGAGTTAGTATTTATGCTCGATAGTGGGTTCATGCCTCTGGTAATCTGGGGAAGTGACAAAAATCTCTAAGGTACTAGATGTGCTGTTGCTACTATGGAGAAAACAACAATCCTTTGTTAATAGAAGAATCGTATTGTTTACTTTACACGCAGTTCGTAAAGCAATAATCTGTTGCTTGCAACTTAATACTGGAGGGGGTTAGGATGATAACCTGAAGGTGGATTATTAGTCATAGATGCAGTTGGATGGCGGTCTATGTATAATGTTGTAATGCCCAATCAAGTCTCAAAGGAGTCAAGATGATTATTATATGCATGTATTCCTTTCTCGATGTTTGTCAATTGCCCCGCTGTAATTTGTTCACCCAGCATGTTATCTATCTTAAGGAGAGCCACCTCTAGTGAACTATGGATCCTGGTCATTTCTTTACATACAATCTACAAACTGTTTACTGCTTTGTGTTTACTTTCTGCAAACTATTACTTCTTTCCATTTGATATGTTTAATCCTTTGTTTTCAGCAAAACACGGTGAGATTGACAACCTCATCGCAAGTTGGGGACAAAGTTTTGTGGTTGTGTTGTGTAGGTCTCCACGTTATTACTAGCACCGGTAGTGCGCCTTGCCAAGGCTCAGCTAGTAACACCTTTAGGGTGTTTCCTTGATCCTACTGGTTCGATTAAACCTTGGTTTCATAACTGAGGGAAACTTGCTATTGTGCTCATCATACCTTCCTCTTGGGGTTCCCAACGAGCTCTACATCAACACCGAGCCCTCAAGCATTTTTTTGGCGCTGTTGCCGGGGAGTCAAGGACATCTTCACAAGGGGAGTCCCTCATAACCAATATCTTTAGTTTGTTATTTTTGTTTTGCTTATTTTCTTTTTTGCTTTGTTTGCTTGTTTTGTTATCAAAAACACAAAAAAACTAGTTTTACTAGTTTGCTTTCTTATTTCAAAAACACACAAAAAAATAGTTCCTTTCTTGAGTTGCCACTATGTCTAGCCTTGCTCCAATCACTATGTCACTCGAGGAAATGATTTTCACTTTTAAACAAGGAATTGAGGAAAGTTTTAAAGAAGCTTGGTCTAGAATCTCTGATCTACATGAAAAAACTGAGCCTAAAATGACTCAAAACTTGTCCCCTAGCAGTTTTTACCTTGGAATTGCTCTTTTCTATAGATATGCCTTAGATGCTATTGTGGGAGGATATTTCCTCCAATGTAATGAGGATGATGCTATTAATGCTATAAAGGAATTGATCCTCACTTACAACTTGCCTAGCCAAACTAATATTTCTTTCGCAAGAATATTTGCTAGATTGAACACTCTTGAGACTAGCACTACTAGCTTATAAGATTGCTACAATATGCTTAGGGAGCATCACAATTATGCTCCAATAAATTCTGAACCATCAAAGTGGCTCCCTATAGTTAAGATTGAGATAAACACTGAAACTTTTCAAGCTCGCTGTGATATCATGTCTGAATTTTGTCTTATGCCCAAAGACATTTATGAATCTTTGAATACTTGGGGGCTTATTGAAGGAGGAAAAGAAATATCTCTTGCTAATAATGCTACCATATTACCTATTGGAATAGCTGAAGGAGTGTTTACAAAGATCCTTGGGAAAATGATTTCTACTGATTATCTTGTTATTGAATGTGCAGGAAAAGGACAAATTACACTTGGAAGGTCCCTATTAGAACTCCTTGGAGCAATAATAGATGTGGGAAAAGGGACCATGCACCTTTCTTCTCCACCAAACAATCATATTTTCCCCAAGGTTAAGAATAAAAGTAAGAGAGGTAAGGGCAAGAAATTTGGTCTGAATGCTTCTTCATTTGAGAACACGTGATTCTTTCTTGCTTCTTATGCCTAACTTAAAGGCGTTAAAGAAAAGTACTTATTGGGAGATAACCTAGAAGTTTTAGATGAGTCTTGGAAGTTATTACTTCAGTAATAACCGCTCCTTATCCTTTTTATTTGATTTTTGTGCCAAGAGTAACCTCTAATGAGAGAGAAGTAATGATTGGGAAAGTTGCTGTCCTGAAACAGATTTCTGTGCTTCACCGTAAAAATTCGTGTAAAATCTCTGAACGTCTTTTTGAGGCGTGAATTTTTGTGCTTCTGCCCCAGGTTGTTATCTAACTTTCACTAGTTCAACCCTTTTTGATTTGAGCAACAGAAGGTCTTCGAAAAAATTCGTCTTTACCTGATGGTCTGTTTTGACAGATTTCTGCCATTTTCTGCATTTGCTTCTTATTGGTTCCTTTTTGAGTTCTTTTGGGTAATTGAGATTTTTGAGGGAAGTGATATAGTAGCTAGTGTTATAGTGAAAGTTTATTTGGTGTTAGAACTGAACCGTAAGACTTATTTATCTTGAGTGCACTAATGTTGCTAATAAAGATTGTGTGAAGTTTTGTATGAAGGAAAAATTCCAGGTGTATGGAAGGAATGAGTAATGAGATTAAGTATGGACTAAAGCTCAAGCTTGGGGATGACACGCGTGTCACCCCAAGAAATATCCAAGAAGTACAAGCTTCAAAGCTTGGGGATGCCCAAGGCATCCCCTTCTTCATCAATAAAAATCCCAGGTTTCTTCCAAACGCTTCATTTTTATTGTTTCATGCACAGTTGTGTTGTTCTTGGAGCGTCTTCTTTTTTGTTGTCGTTTTGGTTTTTCGTTTGCTTTGTTTGCTTAGTTTTCTGAATAAATTGGATGGACCCCCTCTTTCATACATTGGTTTGCAAATAGTTTGGTTTGGTTTGGAAAAGAGTAGGAAAGTTCATACTTATGTGGTAAAAAGAGCTCGTTTTTTGACTATGGCCTATGCTTTGTCATGCCATGCTTGATATTGTTTTCTCTTTATGCTTAGTATTCTTTGTTGTAGCATGACTTATTATAAACAATTGAGATTGCTTAATATTCCTTGGATGAATCATGCGTTGTTTTAGCATATTAAAGCATAGTATAGTGGTATTCTGTAACATCCCAAAACTTATCAAGATCAAATCATCCAAAAATGGGGTTAACAAAAACTTTTTCAAATTTAATATGAAAGCATTCATATATGTGTGCATTTAAAATAGGAGTTGCTTGATTTGCCATGATTGATTGATCCAATGCTTCTAAAATGTTTCTTAGGTGATCTAAACATCATCTACATCATTCCCAAACTTTTCCTAAAGAAAATCAAATAAAAAAGAATTAAAAAGAAGGAATGGTCATTTTGACAAATTTAACTCTCATGCCTACTTTGGCTGTTCCTAGTACTCATTTCTTAACAGAAACAATTCTTGATCTTTGCACCCCTTGCTACTACACATAATGAGGTACCAAGGCCCACCTTTTGATCTTCTAAAAACATTCTAGAAACTATTTTAAATGACAGTTCAAAATTGAATCTAATGCATATGCATAGATCACCCCTATTTCAAAAACCATCTATTTGAGCTCCATTTTCAAAACCCTTGCAACCAGAGACTACCTAACTCTAGTGGAGATCACCCAAAAATTTTGAACTCAAAATTCAAAACTTTTTCTCTTGCGGCCATTTCATCAAACACCTGGCAGACTTAATCACACCCCTAATCCTAGATCACTATTTTGAACAGAGTTTTGCCCCCATTTGATCTCCATTTACTCCCTCTGTCTCCCAGTGATCTAACCAAAGCCCAAACATCCATCTCCTACACCCCTAGCAGCAATGCCATGCCGACCCGAGCCATGCCTCGCCGGCCAAACTTGCAACCGCTGCAGCAGACCACCCCTCTCCCCCTCTCCATGTCTAGGAGGTACCCAGCACCGCACCGCCCCTCTCTGTCCCTTGCCCGATCCAAGAGCAGCCGTGCACCACCGAGGAGAAACCGCGCCCAGAGCCTGCCGACCATGCCGACGCCGCCCCCAGAGCGCGCACTGTCCCCGCTCGAACCGACCGCCCCTTGGCACCAGCCCGCGCCCACCGCTCCGCCTCGACCTGGAGAACACCACAGACATTCCCGTTCGCCGCCCAAAGCCCCATAGCCACCGCTCGCCGTGGACACAGCCGCTTCTGCCGCGCAGAGCGCCACCTCGCCCCGACCGCATGCCACTGCCCCTACGGCCGCATTGAAGTCCTAGAGCACCGCCAGGGAACCGCCCACCGATCGCAATCCCCAGCCATGCCGCTAGCTTGCCGTAGCCATGTCGTCACTGTCGATCGCCCATCCCGCTCGGTCTCACCGTCGAGCCTATAAAAGGATCCCTCCCCAGCACCAAAGACTCACACCATTCTACTCCCCTCACCTCTCTGAACCTCACCCACCTCTCGCCGGAGCAAGTGGAGCAGCAGCTCGCCGGAATTGGAGCCAGAGCCGCCGCCTCTGGAGAAGAAGGGTGCCGTTGATTCCGGCCACCCCAAGCTCCGCCGCAACCACGCCTCGCCTCGCCGTCATCTTCCATGTCGTTCGCCCGCATCGCCGACCCCGCTGGCGCCCTGGTATGCCCCTAGTAGACCCCCACCGAGCCGCTAGGGTTCGAGATCGCCGGCGACCTGTTCGTCGTCGACGACGACCCTCAGCCGTAGATCTAGCCTCTAATCGCACAGCCCACAACGTGCGTACCACTTCGCGTTTTAATTGCCGCTGACAAGTGGACCCCTCCTGTCAGCTGAGCCCCGCGCCGTGTAGCGCCACTGGACCGGCCCATTTCCTTTCCCGCGCAAGCCCGTAGATTCAAATCTGGATTTTTCTTTTAGTTTAAATCTAGTTTCTGTTCCCTATTTCAAAATTCAATTCAGAGAGTTTTAAAAATCCAAATTGCATGAAACCAATTTTGTCTGAAAGGTATTGAAATGCTCTATCCAAGCCGTTGGATTTAATTCAATTAGAGTTATAGATCTCTCCTAATAAAAATAAGAAGACATAAGCTTTTGCAACTTGCAACATTTTTATAAAATCAACCAAGTTAGCTTTTGAGTTGATTCCAACTCTCAAAAATCACATTTCATCATATCTACCCAAATATATAATAATATTAAGGTTTACATGCAGTGACTTTGGACTAGTACAAAAATAATGCTATATAGGCATTTCTAGTCACTTTAAATCATTAAATAATAAACTTAAACCAAAGTAATATTGATCCAACCTTTAAATCTCATTCCCACATGTTAGAATATGTGGTGAGGACATGTGTCCACATGACCCCATATTTTGGTGGTGAATATGAAATTTTAGTTATAATTTTCAATGAGTAGAAATTACTTTTCAAAAATAAAAAGGTTGAAACTATTAAATTAAACTTGTGATGCTTGTGATGATAATAGATCATCAATTGTGTGTTTTAGAATGCTACTTAGCCTAGTTAAGTATTGTTTGGTGATTGTGCACTCCCTATGTATTTCTAGACGATAGTACCGACCAAGCTTTCGAGGAGGAGGAGTTCTACCAAGAAGAAGAAGAAGAAGAAAACTTCAACCACTGCACCAACCAAGGCAAGCTATTAGTGGCAAGCTAACCCTTGCAAAACATACTTTAGCAAGCTATGGATAGTAAGCTAGAATAAAACTAGATGGTTTAGCAAAGATGCCCTAAGCATGCTTTGATCACACCCCTTTTACTATTAGTACCCCAAATCTTATTGACAAGTCTATACCTCCCTTAGTTTAAACAAAGTCCTTGACTTAATTTTTAAGGTAGCATAAAAAGTATAAAACGTGACCTACTTAGAAACCTTTAGATGTCATTCTATGGCATGAGATTGATCCCATCTTTCCACCTTAGTGAACACTCTTAACTTAGTATTTTAGAATAGATCAAAACCTTGAGTCACTTTAGATGGGGACACTTGGTGAAAATGAATTGTGAAAACCTTGGAATGATGAGTCATTCTATTGAGATGTTTTGACATGTGTTGAGAAACACAACTGGTTTATGACGATGAAAATGATGAGGCATGAGCCTTAACCCTTTTATAAAAAAACTGATGGTTGGATTCGGATGCGATACCATTCCAAATTTACCGTACAACCACATTACCTGAATTGGGTAAGGCTTAGCTGGAAATTTATATGCATTAGTATTAGTTCCCTCACGGGAGAGGTTTGAGCTGAGGCTACCTCTCAATGATGTCCACCGATGCAGTGCCCAAGATGACTGATGGTCATGGTTGGGAGGCCAGGCTCATAGGAGAGGTGCTATTACTAGGGTGTGTAAAGGGAAGGTTATGTTTGATTATCTGCATACCAAGTATGATGATTCAGGGTTATCCCTGACAGATGTATCGAATCTTGTGGTGAAAGTGTACCACCTCTGCAGAGTGTCAAACTATTCGAATAGCCGCGTCTGTGGTTATGGATAGTTGGAATGGCCATATTGTTTCGTTGTCAGATGTTTTCTAAATAACTTGAACAGGAATAATGACTTTGACTTGACCACAACAGGGTTGTGTTGATGAAGATAGCTTCCCAACTTAAGTGATTCTAGAACTTTATTTTATCTTTCTTGGCTTCTGAACTTAGCTTAGGTTTCAAACTTAATTTGATAGTTAAACTGATATTTAGCACTTTAACTTAGAACTATAGTACCTGTTAATAGTAGTTTGCGAGTACTTAAAGAGTACTCATGGCTTTTGTCCCTGGCTATTATCATGGCCAGACTATGAAGGAATTTATCAAGAGGATGGTCAATAGGACGGCTATGATAACTAGGACTATCTGCCTTCGTCAGCATTGCCTGTGCCCCTGAAGATGGATCCCACCGCTATGCTACCGTTTATTTCCGCTGCTTGTTGTATTAAAGACTGGATCATGAGATCCTTATTTGTGTAAAACCTTATGTATGGTTTGTAATGGATGATGTACTTTGATATCCAATCCGTTATGTCTCGCAAAAATGGTAATCCTAGGATTGCGAGGTATGGCATAACGGGCATCTGGGATTAAAAATCCGGGTGTTGACAAGTTGGTATCAGAGCCATCCTGACCATAGCAGACCTAGTTAGAATGGACGTCCAAACCAAAAACTTAGCTTCAAAACCAAAGTGAGTATTTATGAAAAACTATTTCCCCTCTTACCCTTGTGAACTCATTCTTTCTCAAAAATACATGTTCCTCAAAATTCTTACATTACTACTTAAAATTTGACACACTTGATCACTTCACTAACTTCCTCATCCTAAATTCTTGTAGATGGAGACTCAGTTCAACAAGTTTTATCAGTTGGGAAACGAAGGACAGCTAATCTTCGAGAGGGATCTGGATTCACTGTCAGAGTTACTGGGACGCCCACATCCGGAGTTTCTTGGAGCTCAACTTCCAGGACCCCCAGGAGGAGACCTACAATGGCTAGTCACCGCAGATCTTCGAGGAAGCATTGAAGCACCAACTTCGGGAAGAATCGAGTTCTCCGTGAGAGAGAACAACTGGCTAGATGGATTAGCCAGGGCAATGCATGAAGCTCTCGCACGTCTATGTGCCCTCAGCGTCAACCAGATTCAAGGAACCCGTTTTGCCCACTATGCAAGACGTGACTTCATGGGAATGCCGATGGAGATGCCAAGTCACCCAGAATTGAGGCGTCAAGTGGAGAACATCGACTTCATGCTTCATGACCGACAGCAGGAACTGGACAATGCCAGAGAGTTAGGCAACCAGAACCGTGCCATTGCTGACCAGAAGGCCCAGACTTTCACACTGTTCGTCCAAGATCGTCAGTCTCTTCGTCGCCAGCGTGCCAAGAAGGATCGCACCATCGCCCGTCTTTGCAAGAAGGTGGCCGACCTCGAGAAGACCGTCAAGGAGCAGGAAGCTCAGCTTGCAGCAAAAGAAGAAGAAGATGAGGGTGAAGACATCCAGGGAGATATGGATTCTTACCTCAGCAACGATGATGACTTTCTGGCAAAAGATGATGTGGACTTCTACACTGATGATGAAGACTTCGACTTCATCGACGATGAGTAGATGCACTAGAGCACTGTCGTAGCATGAGATGTATCATCTCCTTGTATCGTAGCTTGCAGAATGGTTCTTAAAACCATCTGTTTTCCCCTTTGATTTTGTGGTGTGTGTTGTATTGTGTGCTTGCTTGCATAAATGAAAGTAAAGTTAGTTGAAAAACCTGAGTCTAACTCCAAGTTTTAGCTTTGAAAACCCAAAACCATGAACCTTAGAATTTCCCTCTTACCCCTATATCTATCTCAATCTTCAGATGACTCGTGGAAACCACGGAGGGAGCAGCTCTTCGCAGGACCCAATGTTGCAGATCTTGCAGAATCTTATCGTGGACCGTGAAGCAAGCAGGGCAGAACGTCAAGCCAATTTAGCAACCTTGCAGCAGATCGCCCAAATGGCTCTCAATAACCAGGGACATGGAAATCAGGATCACCATGGATCTAAACTCAAAAAAATTTAGAACACCAATCCCCCAATCTTCAACCAATCTGAAAACCCACTAGATGCGGATGACTGGTTACAGACCATGGAAAACAAGGCAAATGAGAAAGTTCTCTTTGCCACCTACTATCTGGCAGGAGATGCAAGAGCTTGGTGGAATAGCGTCCGCAATATGAACCATGGCCAGGTGATGACCTGGGAAGCATTTAAGGTCAAGTTCATCCGCACCCACGTGCCGCAAGGGCTTGTCAACAGGATGAGAGATGAATTCCGTGAAATGAAGCAAGGGAGATTGACTGTGCTAGAGTACCATGACAAATTCTTGTCACTGGCCAGGTATGCCCCCGGATAGGGATATAGAGTTCATTATCGAACTAATCCCTGGAACCGGACCTATAGCCCAGAGGCCCTATACCATGAACCCCTCAGAGTAAGTAGAACTGAAGAAGCAGTTGGATGCCATGTTAGCAACAGGTTTGATTCAACCAAGTGCATCGCCATGGAGATCACCAGTGTTATTCGTCGACAAGAAGGATGGAGGCAACCGTCTATGTACGGACTACAGAAAGTGGAATGATGTCACCATCAAGAACAAGTACCCCTTGCCAAAGATAGAGGATCTATTTGATCAGTTAACCGGAGCTCGGGTATTCTCAAAGATTGATCTTAGGACTGGTTATCACCAACTTAAGATTCGTGCAACGGATATTCCTAAGACCGCCTTTACTACTCGCTATGGTTTATACGAGTATACGGTTATGTCTTTTGGATTAACCACTGCCCCTGCTTATTTCATGAATCTCATGAATAAGATCTTTATGAATTTCCTAGATAAGTTTGTTGTTGTGTTTATCGACGACATCCTTATCTACTCCAAGTCAGAGGAAGAGCATGAGCAACATCTGAGAATCATCCTAGAAACCCTGAGAGAGCATCAGATGTATGCCAAGTTCAGCAAGTGTGAGTTTTGGCTGAAAGAAGTGGGATTCCTAGGACATATTGTGTCTGCCGAAGGAGTCTCTGTTGATCCCACCAAGATCAAAGATGTCGAAGAATGGGAAGCCCCAACCAATCAAACCCAAGTTCGTTCATTTCTTGGATTAGCCGGATACTACCACAAGTTCGTAGAAGGATTTTCGAGCATAGCCCGACCAATGACCCAATTGTTGAAGAAGGACAAGAAGTTTGAATGGACAGACAAGTGTGAGGCCAGTTTCCAAGAGCTGAAGAAGAGATTGATATCAGCCCCAATTTTGATCATGCCTGACATCAAGAAGCCGTTTGATGTGTATTGTGCTGCATCCAAGATTGGTCTAGGATGTGTCTTGATGCAAGAAGGCAAAGTCATCGCGTATCTGTCTCGACAACTGAAGCAGCATGAGCAGAACTATCCGACCCATGATCTTGAACTAGCAGCCGTAGTGCTAGCATTAAAGACATGGCGTCATTATTTGATGGGTAATCGCTGTGAGATTTACTCGGACCATAAGAGTTTGAAGTATATTTTCACCCAGAAGGAGCTGAATATGAGGCAAAGAAGATGGATAGAGTTATTCAAGGATTATGACCTTGACATTCACTATCACCTAGGCAAAGCCAATGTGGTAGCAGATGCTCTTAGCAGATTGCCGTGTAGACTTAACACCATGATCAAGGAGAAGCAACCCAGTTTGTATGAGGTGTTGGAGCAGTTCAGGACTGAGTTAGTTAGCAAAGGATTCCTAGCTAGCATTGAACTTCAACCCACTTTGATTAGCCAAATCAAGGAAGCCTAGAAAAGGAATGAAAGTATCGACGGAATCAAACATCGTATTGGTATAGGCAAGGTACCTGGGTTCACCAAAGACGAAGAAGGTGTACTGTGGTACAAAGGACGTATCTGTGTGCCAGCGGATTCGGAGCTGAAGGAGGTTATCATGAAGGAAGCTCATGATACTCTTTGTTCTATCCACCCCGGAGGAACAAAGATGTATCAGGATTTGAAAGAGCAATTTTGGTGGCACAAGATGAAAAGAGAGATCGGAAGCTACATTGCCAAATGTGACATCTGTCAAAGAGTCAAAGCAGAGCATCAGAGACCTGCAGGACTGTTGCAACCATTGCAGATTCCGGAATGGAAATGGGATTCCGTCGGAATGGACTTTATCACCGGTTTACCTACTTCTAGTAGGGGAAATGACTCAATCTGGGTCATAGTTGATAGACTATCCAAGGTATCCCACTTCATACCAGTCAAGACAACCTACCAAAGTGCAAAGCTAGCAGAGATGTATATTGCTAGAATTGTTAGTCTGCATGGAACCCCCAAGACCATAGTGTCAGATCGAGGAACCCAGTTTACTTCAAGGTTTTGGCAGAAAGTTCAGGAAGGTTTAGGAACCAAGTTGAATTTCAGTATCGCTTATCACCCGCAAATAGATGGACAAACTGAGAGAGTCAACCATATCTTGGATGATATGCTGAGAGCTTGTGTGTTGGAATACGGATCAAAATGGGAAGACTGCCTGCCTTTCGTAGAATTCTCGTATAACAACAGTTATCAGGCTAGTTTACAGATGGCACCATTTGAATTCCTATACGGAAGGAAGTGTCGTACCCCTTTGAATTGGTCGCAAGTAGGAGAGAGTCAGATCTTTGGACCCAACATTCTCCGAGAAGCAGAAGAGAAAGTTCACAAAGTCCGTGAGCACCTCAAGACCACCCAATCCAGACAGAAGAGCTATGCTGACAAAAGAAAGAGAGACCTGACTTTCAATGTCGGAGATTTCGTATATTTCAAGGTTTCACCATTGAAGGGAACCCAACGCTTTAGTCTGAAGGGAAAGTTAGCTCCTAGATATATCAGACCTTTCAAGATTCTGAACCACCAAGGAGAAGTATCGTATCAACTGGAATTGCCTGAAGAGATGTCAGCCATCCACAATGTGTTCCATATCTCATTACTTCGCAAATGCTTGGAAGTGCCTGAGAAGACTGAAGTTCTCAAGAACATCGATCACAGAGCTGTGGAAATCAACAATGACCTGACCTATCAGGAAGTACCCATCCGTATCTTAGAAGAAGCCTACAGAACCACCAGGACCAGGAGTATCAAGTTTCTAAAGATTCAGTGGAGCAACCATACTGAGGAGGAAGCCACTTGGGAGCGTGAGGATTACATTAGGATAGAGTTCCCAGATCTCTTTAGTTCCTAGTTTTCTTTGTGAATCTTGGGACGAGATTCTATTTAAGGGGGGAAGGTTTGTAACATCCCAAAACTTCAATCCAAGCTTATCAAGATCAAATCATCCAAAAATGGGGTTAACAAAAACTTTAATATGAAAGCATTCATATATGTGTGCATTTAAAATAGGAGTTGCTTGATTTGCCATGATTGATTGATCCAATGCTTGTAAAATGTTTCTTAGGTGATCTAAACATCATCTACATCATTCCCAAACTTTTCCTAAAGAAAATCAAATAAAAAAGAATTAAAAAGAAGGAATGGTCATTTTGACAAATTTAACTCTCATGCCAACTTTGGCTGTTCCTAGTACTCATTTCTTAACAGAAACAATTCTTGATCTTTGCACCCCTTGCTAGTACACATAATGAGGTACCAAGGCCCACCTTTTGATCTTCTAAAAACATTCTGGAAACTATTTTAAATGACAGTTCAAAATTGAATCTAATGCATATGCATAGATCATCCCTATTTCAAAAACCATCTATTTGAGCTCCATTTTCAAAACCCTTGCAACCAGAGACTACCTAGCTCTAGTGGAGATCACCCAAAATTGAATCTAATGCATATGCAGAGCGCCACCTCGCCCCGACCGCATGCCACCGCCCCTACGGCCGCATTGAAGTCCTAGAGCACCGCCAGGGAACCGCCCACTGATCGCAATCCCGAGCCATGCCGCTAGCTCACCGTAGCCATGTCGTCACCGTCGACCGCCCATCCCGCTCGGTCTCACCGTCGAGCCTATAAAAGGAGCCCTCCCCAGCACCAAAGACTCACACCATTCCACTCCCCTCACCTCTCTGAGCCTCACCCACATCTCGCCGGAGCAAGTGGAGCAGCAGCTCGTCGGAATTGGAGCCGGAGCCGCCGCCTCTGGAGAAGAAGGGTGCCGTTGATTCCGGCCACCCCAAGCTCCGCCGTGACCACGCCTCGCCTCGCCGTCGTCTTCCATGTTGTTTGCCTGCATCGCCGACCCCGCTGGAGCCCTGGTACACCCCCAGTAGACCCCCACCGAGCCGCTAGGGTTCGAGCTCGCCGGCGACCTGTTCGTCGTCGACGACGACCCTCAGCCGTAGATCTAGCCTCTAATCGCACGGCCCACAACGCGCGTACCACTTCGTGTTTTAATTGCCACTGACAAGTGGACCCCTCCTGTCAGCTGAGCCCCGCGCCGTGTAGCGCCACTGGACCGGCCCATTTCCTTTCCCGCGCAAGCCCGTAGATTCAAATCTGGATTTTTCTTTTAGTTTAAATCTAGTTTCTGTTCCCTATTTCAAAATTCAATTTAGAGAGTTTTAAAAATCCAAATTGCATGAAACCAATTTTGTCTGAAAGTTATTGAAATGCTCTATCCAAGACCGTTGGATTTAATTCAATTAGAGTTATAGATCTCTCCTAATAAAAATAAGAAGACAGAAGCTTTTGCAACTTGCAACATTTTTATAAAATCAACCAAGTTAGCTTTTGAGTTGATTCCAACTCTCAAAAATCACATTTCATCATATATACCCAAATATATAATAATATTAAGGTTTACATGCAGTGACTTTGGACTAGTACCAAAATAATGCTATATAGGCTTTTCTAGTCACTTTAAATCATTAAATAATAAACTTAAACCAAAGTAATATTGATCCAACCTTTAAATCTCATTCCCACATGTTAGAATATGTGGTGAGGACATGTGTCCACATGATCCTATATTTTGGTGGTGAATATGAAATTTTAGTTATAGTTTTCAATGAGTAGAAATTACTTTTCAAAAATAAAAAGGTTGAAACTATTAAATTAAACTTGTGATGCTTGTGATGATAATAGATCATCAATTGTGTGTTTTAGAATGCTACTTAGCCTAGTTAAGTATTGTTTGGTGATTGTGCACTCCCTATGTATTTCTAGACGATAGTACCGACCAAGCTTTCGAGGAGGAGGAGTTCTACCAAGAAGAAGAAGAAGAAAACTTCAACAACTGCACCAACCAAGGCAAGCTATTAGTGGCAAGCTAACCCTTGCAAAACATACTTTAGCAAGCTATGGATAGTAAGCTAGAATAAAACTAGATGGTTTAGCAAAGATGCCCTAAGCATGCTTTGATCACACCCCTTTTACTATTAGTACCCCAAATCTTATTGACAAGTCTATACCTCCCTTAGTTTAAACAAAGTCCTTGACTTAATTTTTAAGGTAGCATAAAAAGTATAAAACGTGACCTACTTAGAAACCTTTAGATGTCATTCTATGGCATGAGATTGATCCCATCTTTCCACCTTAGTGAACACTCTTAACTTAGTATTTTAGAATAGATCAAAACCTTGAGTCACTTTAGATGGGGACACTTGGTGAAAATGAATTGTGAAAACCTTGGAATGATGAGTCATTCTATTGAGATGTTTTGACATGTGTTGAGAAACACAACTGGTTTATGACGATGAAAATGATGAGGCATGAGCCTTAACCCTTTTATAAAAAAACTGATGGTTGGATTCGGATGCGATACCATTCCAAATTTACCGTACAACCACATTACCTGAATTGGGTAAGGCTTAGCTGGAAATTTATATGCATTAGTATTAGTTCCCTCACGGGAGAGGTTTGAGCTGAGGCTACCTCTCAATGATGTCCACCGATGCAGTGCCCAAGATGACTGATGGTCATGGTTGGGAGGCCAGGCTCATAGGAGAGGTGCTATTACTAGGGTGTGTAAAGGGAAGGTTATGTTTGATTATCTGCATACCAAGTATGATGATTCAGGGTTATCCCTGACAGATGTATCGAATCTTGTGGTGAAAGTGTACCACCTCTGCAGAGTGTCAAACTATTCGAATAGTCGCGTCCGTGGTTATGGACAGTTGGAATGGCCATACTGTTTCGTTGTCAGATGTTTTCTAAATAACTTGAACAGGAATAATGACTTTGACTTGACCACAACAGGGTTGTGTTGATGAAGATAGCTTCCCAACTTAAGTGATTCTAGAACTTTATTTTATCTTTCTTGGCTTCTGAACTTAGCTTAGGTTTCAAACTTAATTTGATAGTTAAACTGATATTTCGCACTTTAACTTAGAACTATAGTACCTGTTAATAGTAGTTTGCGAGTACTTAAAGAGTACTCATGGCTTTTGTCCCTGGCTATTATCATGGCCAGACTATGAAGGAATTTATCAAGAGGATGGTCAGCAGGACGGCTATGATAACTAGGACTATCTGCCTTCGTCAGCATTGCCTGTGCCCCTGAAGATGGATCCCACCGCTACGCTACCGTTTATTTCCGCTGCTTGTTGTATTAAAGACTGGATCATGAGATCCTTATTTGTGTAAAACCTTATGTATGGTTTGTAATGGATGATGTACTTTGATATCCAATCCGTTATGTCTCACAAAAATGGTAATCCTGGGATTGCGAGGTATGGCATAACGGGCATCTGGGTTTAAAAATCTGGGTGTTGACATATTCTCCTTTGATGCTTTATTTGGGTTGACTTGGCACATGCTCACACCATGTTATGACTATCTCAAGTCACCATAGCCTTTTTGATCCTTTAGTTTTCAACTTGTAGTATCACTTTATGCTTTGATCAATGATGTTTTGTCGCTCTGCATGATTATGGCCATTATTGCTCTCTTAGTTTGTCACTCCTAGTCTTTTGCTAGCCTCCACAACCAAGTATGAGTTCCACTCATGCATCCAACTCCTTAAACCAAGTTATTCCAAAGAGTCCACCACACCTACCTACTATCTTATGCTATTCCAAGTATATTCATGTTTTTTTACCTTCCAAATTAAACTTGTTATGAGAAAACTAGTGATTAAAACTCTCACGAACTTGATGGCACACTTTACTTTTCTTGCCCTTAATAAACTTGAACCATTGTGTCGTCTATGTTGTATATGCTTGCACTTATTTATTGGGGATTAGCAGAACCATGCTTTCTTGGGGAACGCTTTCAAAATTGCACTTGGTACTTGTACCTAGTTGATATCATGCTCTTTTGTATATGGATGTCGTCGGTGTGAAATGAAAGGGGAGATTGTAAGTCCATGGAGTTATGTATATGTGTTAGAGAAACGCCTGGGCTGCTGGTCTAATCCATGCTGACATGGTGGAAACCTGCAGCATAACCATAATGAGCTGTCTATGAAGCATTCTTCTTACAAAAAAACAAAAGAGTCCTATATTGAGAAAAAATAGAAAAAGAAAAAAAAAAGATACTATGAAAAAAAAGAGATACTATGAAAAAAGCACCATATTCCCATGGTAAATAAGAAGATTGCTGAGATGCTCGTTGTCTGCTTGGCTTGTCATTTTGATATGGTGATTCTTCCGTATCATCGGGCAAGGGGTACCCCGTTAGCGGTTCTCTATGATACACATGTACTTACGATGACAAGAACTTACCGGTGACTAAACTTGAGTAGCATGAGGAGCGGCCCTCGTATACAAGGGACATGAGATTTCTAACGTATACTTCGTCAAGCATGTACACCATAGTTTGTTCACTTTAACCTTAATCTCTTCAAGATGCTTATGATAGGGGCAATGAGAGCTGAAAGCTATAAGTACCATAATTTTTGGAAGCTCTTTATGAGACTTGAATCCCTACTTCCTTCTATGAAGGCCTTTCTTCCACCATTATATTGAGTCTCCACCTTCTACCTTTATGCACCTACTTTGAGTGCATAGTGGCCATTCTTAGTTCTATGTGCATTGTCCCAAGACTAGTTGATTGATGCATAACTGGATATTGCTTCTTTTAAACTATTTGTATCTAGTCACTCTTATGAACTTTGAAGGTGTCCTATGCATTTATATTTGCTACTCTATGAGGGACAAGCTGAATACTATTATGCTATGTTTTCTTTATGTGAAACAAACAAACGTCTTGCAAAGCATTATTATTCATGAATCTTTTGTTTCTGCCTTTTCATGTTGCAACATAGTTGCTATGTCTTATTGCTAGAACTTTGGCTTTCATCTTATGATTGAAGTACTATGATCCCAGCTTTGAATGTTTTACAAATACTTTGATCAAGTCAAAAATTATTCTTTCTTTTTATCACTTACCTACTCGAGGACGAGCAGGAGTTAAGCTTGGGGATGTTGATAGATTGCAAATGTATCTATAATTTTTTATGTTCCATGCTTGGTTTTATCCACTTTCTTGTGTATTGTCCGCACTTTGGAGAACTTTTCATATGATTTCTTGGACTAACCTATTAACAAGAGCCACAGTGCCAGCTGCCTGTTTTCTGCTATTTTTGGTTCTAGGCAAGTCGGAAAATGAATATTCTCGGAATTGGACTGCACAAAAGCCAAAGTGCCTATTTTTCTGGAAGTCATCAGATGCCAGAATACGAGACGGAGAAGGGCTAGGGGCCGGCCAGACCACCTGGCCGCACAGCCAGGCCTGGCCCACGCCAAGGGGTGGTCTGGCCAGCCCCAACACCCCCTCGGCCTCTCCTTCCGCCTATAAGATTCCCTCGGGACGAAAACCCTAAGTACCCGATCAAAAATCCATGAGAGTCTGTAGCCACCGTCATCTCCATCCCTAGATCGGGAGGGATCTGAAGCTCTTCCCGGCACCCTACCGGAGAGGGGAATTCACCCTGGATGCCTTCTTCATCACCATGCAAGCCTCCGGTGTGATGTGTAGTTCATCCTTGGACTACAGATCCATGTAGTAGCTAGATGGCTGGTTGTCCACCTTTGTGCTTTCATGTTTAGATATTGTGAGCTCCGTTCATGATCAAGATCATCTATTTGTAATTCTGCATGTTGTGTTTGCGGGGATCTGATGGATATTGAGATGCTATTTCAGATTGATTATTGATTCTATCATGTCTTTGTTATTTGTGATCTTGCATGCTTTCCGTTGTTAGTAGCTATATTGGCCAAGTCGATGCTAGCAACTCCAAGAGTTAGTATTTATGCTCGATAGTGGGTTCATGCCTCTGGGTAATCTGGGGAAGTGACAGAAATCTCTAAGGTACTAGATGTGTTGTTGCTACTAGGGAGAAAACAACAATCCTTTGTTCATAGAACAATCGTATTATTTACATTACACGCAATTCGTAAAGCAATAATCTGTTGCTTGCAACTTAATACTGGAGGGGGTTCGGATGATAACCTGAAGGTGGATTATTAGTCATAGATGCAGTTGGATGGCGTTCTATGTATAATGTTGTAATGCCCAATCAAGTCTCAAAGGAGTCAAGATGATTAGTATATGCTTGTATGCTTTCTCGATGTTTGTCAATTGCCCCGCTGTAATTTGGTCACCCAGCATGTTATCTATCTTAAGGAGAGCCACCTCTAGTGAACTATTGATCCCGGTCCTTTCTTTACATACAATCTACAAACTGTTTACTGCTTTGTGTTTACTTTCTGCAAACTATTACTTCTTTCCATTCGATACGTTTAATCCTTTGTTTTCAGCAAAACACGGTGAGATTGACAACCTCATCGCAAGTTGGGCACAAAGTTCTGTGGTTGTGTTGTGAAGGTCTCCACGTTGCTACTAGCACCGGTAGTGCGCCCTGCCAAGGCTCAGCTAGTAACACCTTTTGGGTGTTTCCTTGCTCCTACTGGTTCGATTAAACCTTGGTTTCATAACTGAGGGAAACTTGTTGCTGTGCTCATCATACCTTCCTCTTGCGGTTCCCAACAAGCTCTACATCAACACCGAGCCATAAATTCGGTAAAAAATCGCGTTCACTCCGACGACGAGGCAGAACTCGAAAGTAGACGCCATCGCCGAAGCAAATGCCGCATGCGCATCTACGATGACCGCGACGACGTCAACATGGTCGCAGCCGGCTACGCCGACAGACGCGACGACAACCGCAACAGCGGCTACCGCAGCGATGGATACCGTGACTCCGAGAAAACCACACAAGTATGGCAGCGCCGCAATCGCGATGAGGCACCCGCAACATCCATCGAAGACAAGTTGTCCGGGCCATGCACTATGCACTTCTACATCAACAAGCACGACGGAAAAAAGAAGTCCAGCCACCTCCTCAAGGACTGCCGAGAGTTCCTCAAACTACACGAGGGACTGGCTCGGATGAATCGCAACGCAGTCGAAAGGGGCTACGGAGCCGCCCCAGGTACTGTGGCACATGGAGCTCCTCCACCACCACCGGGACCACCGCAAAAACACAGTTGCACCCGACCATCACCACGGAGGCGAACCATACCCACGGGCCATGGGTACCATGATGATCTGAAAGGGACGACCCTCGAATCGGGTGCAGAAGGCCATCACTCGCCAAGTCAACTTGGCGACAAACTCACCACCATCCACCACTGAGTACATCAGTCGAAGCGAATCCTGCATTACCTTTGACAAGCGCGACCACCCGCGCCAAGTACCTCGCCCAGCCATTGTCCCCTCGTCCTCGAGGCACAAATTGGAGGCTTCGACATGAGTCGCGTCTTCATGGACGGCGGAAGCGGCATCAACCTTATGTTCGCGAGTACCTTGCGAGCAATGAGGATCCCTCTGACCTGCCTAGAGGCCTCAGACACAACATTCCATGGCATCGTCCCAGGCAAAGGCGTATATCCCCTTGGCAAAATCAACCTTGACGTCATCTTCGGCACACCGAAAAACTTTCGACGCGAGCGCATCGACTTCGAAGTCGTCGACTGGCCCTCACAGTACCACTGCATCCTCGGATGTGTCGTGTTCGCTAGGTTCATGGCAGTGCCAGACTACGCCTATCTACAGATGAAGATGCCAGGCCCTAATGGTGTCATCACTATCAACGAGAGCTTCGAGAGGTCCGACAGTTGCGACAGGGAATTCAACTGAATCTCCCAGTCCTTTGGCATGTAGGAGGAAATCGCAAAATTGAAGGAGTCGATAGACAACAGTCTGCCTCCCCTAAGCCGGCCAAGCTCACCCAACTTATCCTTCAACTCATCGGTGCACACGAAGAAAGTTCAGGTCCACCCATCGGATCCCGCCAAGACGGCCCTCATCGCCAACAACTTGAGTCCCACATAGGAACTCGCGCTCGTCGAATTCCTCCATGAGCACTAGGAAATCTTCGCCTGGTGTCCAACGGACATGCCAGGAGTTCCTAGGGAATTCATCGAGCACGCACTCAATGTCAACCCAGACGCAAGGCCAGTCAAACAAACAATTCGGCGACTGTTTGAACCAAGAGAAAAGGCTGTCGGAATGGAGATCAACAGTCTCCTTGACGCCAAATTCATACGCGAGATTAATGTTAGCACTTGGCTCGCCAACACGGTGCTGGTACCCAAAAAGGACACGGATATCCTGCAGATGTGCGTGGACTTGACCTCTTTGAATAAGCACTGCCCAAAGGACCACTTTCCGCTACCACGAATCGACCAGATCATCGACTCCACCGCGGGATGTGAGCGCCTCTGTTTCCTCGACGCCTACTCAGGCTACAACGAGATTCGAATGAAGGAGGAAGATCAAGAAAAAACGGCATTTACAACACCTTTTGCTGTGTTATGATACATGATGGCTCGGTGATGATGTAGAGCTCGTTGGGGAACCCCAAGAGGAAGGTATGATGAGCACAGCAGCAAGTTTCCCTCAGTTATGAAACCAAGGTTTAATCGAACCAGTAGGAGCAAGGAAACACCCCAAAGGTGTTGCTAGCTGAGCCTTGGCAGGGCGCACTATCGGTGCTAGTAGCAACGTGGAGACCTCCACAACACAACCACAGAACTTTCTCCCCAACTTGCGATGAGGTTGTCAATCTCACCGGTTTTGCTGAAAACAAAGGATTAAACGTATCGAATGGAAGGAAGTAAAAGTTTGCAGAAAGTAAACACAAAGCAGTAAATAGTTTGTAGTTTGTATGTAAAAGAAAGGACCGGGATCCATAGTTCACTAGAGGTGGCTCTCCTTAAGATAGATAACATGCTGGGTAAACAAATTACAGCGGGGCAATTGACAAACATCGAGAAAGCAATACATCCATATACTAATCATCTTGACTCCTTTGGAACTTGATTGGGCATTACAACATTATACATAGACCGCCATCCAACTACATCTATGACTCGTAATCCACCTTCAGGTTATCATCCGAACCCCCTCCAGTATTAAGTACGAATTGCGTGTAAAGTAAATAATACGATTGTTCTATGAACAAAGGATTGTTGTTTTCTCCCTAGTAGCAACAGCACATCTAGTACCTTAGAGATTTCTGACACTTCCCCAGATTACTAGAGGCATGAACCCACTATCGAGCATCAATACTAACTCTTGGAGTTGCTAGCATCTACTTGTCCAAGATAGCTACTAACAACGGAAAGCATGCAAGATCACAAATGATAAAGACATGATAGAATCAATAATCAATCTGAAATAGCATCTCAATATCCATCGGATCCCCGCAAACACAACATGCAGAATTACAAATAGATGATCTTGATCATGAACGGAGCTCACAAGATCTAGACATGAAATCACAAAGGAGGAGAACCAGCCATCTAGCTACTACATGGATCTGTAGTCCAAAGATGAACTACTCACGCATCACACCGGAGGCTTACATGGTGATGAAGAAGGCCTCCAGGGTGAATTCCCCTCTCCGGCATGGTGCCGGGAAGAGCTTCAGATCCCTCCCGATCTAGGGATGGAGATCACAGCGGCTACAGACTCTTTCATGGATTTTTGATCGGATACTTAGGGTTTTCGTCCCGAGGGCAATATATAGGTGGAAGGAGAGGCCGAGGGGGTGTTGGGGTCGGCTAGACCACCCCTTGGCGCGGGCCTGGCCTGGCTGCGCGGCCAAGTGGTGTGGCCGGCCCCCAGCCCTTCTCCGTCTCGTAGTCTGGCATCTGATGACTTCCGGAAAAATAGGCACTTTGGCTTTTGTCCCGTCCAATTCCGAGAATATTCATTTTTCGACTTTCCAGGTACCAAAAACAGCAGAAAACAAGCAGCTGGCACTATGGCTCTTGTTAATAGGTTAGTCCAAGAAATCATATGAAAAGTACTCCAAAGTGTGGACAAAACACAAGAAAGTGGATAAAATCAAGCATGGAACATCAAAAATTATAGATACATTTGCAATGTTTCAACATCCCCAAGCTTAACTCCTGCTCGTCCTTGAGTAGGTAAGTGATAGAAAGAAAGAATAATTTGTGAGGTGACATGCACCATCAAAGACTTGATCAAAGTATTTGTAAAACATTCAAAGCTGGGATCATAGTACTTCAATCATAACATGAAAGACAAAGTTCTAGCAATAAGACATAGCAACTATGTTTCAACATGAAAAGGCACAAACAAAAGATTCATGAATAACAATGCTTTGCAAGATGTTTGTTTGTTTCACATAAAGAAAACATAGCATAATAGTATTCAGCTTGTCCCTCATAGAGTAGCAAATATAAATGCATAGGACACCTTCAAAGTTCACAAGAGTGACTCGATACAAATAGTTTAAAACAAGCAATATCAAGTTATGCATCAATCAACTAGTCTTGGGACAACGCACATAGAACTAAGAATGGCCACTATGCTCTCAAAGTAGGTGCATAAAGGTAGAAGGTGGAGACTCAATATAATGGTCGAAGAAAGGCCTTTATAGAAGGAAGCAGGGATTCAAGTATCATAAATAACTTCCAAAAAATATGGTACTTATAGCTTTCAGCTCTCATTGCCCTATCATAAGCATCTTGAAGTGATTAAGGTTAAAGTGAACAAACTATGGTGTACATGGTTGACGAAGTATAAGTTAGAAACCTCATGTCCCTTGAATACGTGGGCCTCTCCTCATGCTACCCAAGTTTAGTCACCGGTAAGTTCTTGTCATCGTAAGTACATGTGTATCATAGAGAACCGCCAACTGGGTACCCCTTGCCCGATGATACGGAAGAATCCCCATATCAAAATGACAAGGCAAGCAGACAACGAGCATCTCAGCAATCTTCTTATTTACCATGGGAATATGGTGCTTTTTTCTCTCTTTCCTCTTTTCATAATCTCTTTTTTTTCTTTTTCTCTTTTTTTCTCAATATAGGACTCTTTTTTATAAGAAGAATACTTCATAGACAGCTCATTATCGTTACGCTGCAGGTTTCCACCATGTCAGCATGGATTAGACCAGCGGCCCAGGCGTTTCTCTAACACATAACTCCATGGACTTACAAGCTCCCCTTTCATTTCACACCGACGACATCCATATACAATAGAGCATGATATCAACTAGGTACAAGTACCAACTGCAATGTTGAAAGCGTTCCCCATGACAGCATGGTTCTACTAATTCCCAACAAATAAGTGCAAGCATATACAACATAGACGACACAATGGTTCAAGTTTATTAAGGGCAAGAAAAGTAAAGTGTGCCATCAAGTTCATGAAAGCTTTAATCACTAGTTTTCTCATAACAAGTTTAATTTGGAAGGTAAACAAAAGCATGAATATACTTGGAATAGAATAAGCTAGTAGGTAGGTATGGTGGACTCTTTGGAATAACTTGGTTTAAGGAGTTGGATGCATGAGTGGAACTCATACTTGGTTGTGGAGGCTAGCAAAAGACTGGGAGCGATAAACTAAGAGAGCAATAATGACCATAATCATGTAGAGCGACAAAACATCATTGATCAAAGCCGAAAGTGATACTACAAGTTGAAAACTAAAGGATCATAAAGGCTATGGTGACTTGAGATAGTCATAACATGGTGTGAGCATGTGCCAAGTCAACCCAAATAAAGCATCAAAGGAGAATACCATAATACTATGCTTTAATATGCCAAAACAACGCATGATTCATCCAAGGCACATTAAGCAATCTCAATTGTTTATAACAAGTCATGCTACAGCAAAAAATACTTAGCATAAAGCCAAAACAATATCAAGCATGGCATGACAAAGCATAGGCCACAGTCAAATACGAGCTCTCTTTACTACATAAGCATGAACTTTCCTACTCTTTTCCAAACCAAACCAAACTATTTGCAAACCAATGTATGAAAGAGGGGGTCCAACCAATTTATTCAGAAAACTAAGAAAACAAAAGCAAACGAAAATGAAAAAGAAGACGCTCCAAGAACAACACAACTATGCATGAAACAATAAAAATGAAGCGTTTGGAAGAAACCTAGGATTTTTTTTGATGAAGAGGGGAATGCCTTGGGCATCCCCAAGCTTTGACGCTTGTACATCTTGGATATTTCTTGGTGTGACACGGGCGTGGCATCCCCAAGCTTGAGATTTAGTCCATCCTTCATCTCATTACTCATTCCTTCCATACACCTGAAATTTTTCCTTCATACAAAACTTCACACAATCTTTATTAGCAACATTAGTGCACTCAAGATAAATAAGTCTTAAGCTTCAGTTCTAACACCAATAAACTTCCATTAGAACACAGGGTACTGAAGTACTTCCCTCAAAAAGCTCAATTCCCCAAAAGAACTCAAAAAGGAATCAACAAGAAGCAAATGCAGAAAATGGCAGAAATCTGTCAAAACAGACCAGCAGGTAAAGACGAATTTTTTCGAAGACCTTCTGTTACTCAAATAAAAAAGTGTTGAACTAACGAAAGTTAGATAACAACCTGGGGCAGAAGCACAAAACTTCACGCCTCAAAAAGATGTTCAGAGATTTTACACGAATTTTTACGGTGAAGCATAGAAATCTGTTCGGGTACAGCAACTTTCCCAATCATTACTTCTCTCTCATTAGAGGTTACTCTTGGCACAAAAGGCAAATAAAAAGTATAAGGAGCGGTTATTAATGAAGTAATAACTTCCAATACTCATCTAAAACTTTTGGGTTATCTCCCAATAAGTACTTTTCTTTAACGCCTTTAAGTTAGGCATAAGAAGCAAGAAAAAGAATCAAGTGTTCTCAAATGAAGAAGCATTAAGATCAATACCAGAAATATCTTCAACAAGACAAGGTATCTCATCCAAATAAGTTCTAGAGGATCCTCTCTTAGTGCTCTTAGGTTCACTACTTTCATCAAACGGGTTTTCAGGAACGATCCAATCAAAATTCTTTTCTATGGCTTCATGCATTGCTACTAGTTTGAAAGGTGTTGGTATCTTAATTTCCTCCCCATTAGGTTCAGTTTTGTTCATCTTTTCTCATGTACCAACAACATCTACACATGAGCCTAGCATATTGAAACGTTCAAAGACTTTTCTAGCCTCTTTGGCAACATCATAGAATTCCTTAAGCAAAGTTTCTAGAATAAAATCCCTCTTTTTGGGGTCCTCAATTTCTTTAAGCTTAAGAAACATTACTTGCATTAAGGGGTTGAGGTTAACAAACCTAGCTTCTAGCATGTGAACTAAAGAAGCTGCAGCAATCTCATAATTTGGAGCAAGTTCTGCAAGGGATCTATCCTCGATATCCTCATGTTTACTAACATGATTAAAGAATTCCTCAATATTATCTTTTCCAATTATAAAACCACTACCTATTGAAAGGTCTTTCAAGGTGAATTTAGGGATCAACATGGTAAGCTAAGGAAGAGGCAACAACTAAGGGAGACTTAATTTTTTTGTGTTTTTAAATAAGAAAGCAAACTAGTAAAACTATTTTTTTGTGTTTTTGATAAAGAAACAAGCAAACTAAGCAAAAAGAAACTAAGCAAAAGAAAAATAACAAAGTAAAGAGAGTGGTTATGAGGGACTCCCCTTATGAAAATGTCCTTGACTCCCCGGCAACGGCACCAGAAAAGTGCTTGATGGCTCGGTGTTGATGTAGAGCTCGTTGGGGAACCCCAAGAGGAAGGTATGATGAGCACAGCAGGAAGTTTCCCTCAGTTATGAAACCAAGGTTTAATCGAACCAGTAGGAGCAAGGAAACACCCCAAAGGTGTTGCTAGCTGAGCCTTGGCAGGGCGCACTACCGGTGCTAGTAGCAACGTGGAGACCTGCACAACACACCCACAAAACTCTGTTCCCAACTTGCGATGAGGTTGTCAATCTCACCGGTTTTGCTGAAAACAAAGCATTAAATGTATCGAATGGAAGGAAGTAAAAGTTTGCAGAAAGTAAAAACAAAGCAGTAAACAGTTTGGAGATTGTATGTAAAAGGAAGGACCGGGATCCATAGTTCACTAGAGGTGGCTCTCCTTATGATAGATAACATGCTGGGTGAACAAATTACAGCGGGGCAATTGACAAACATCGAGAAAGAAATACATGCATATACTAATCATCTTGACTCCTTTGAAACTTGATTGGGCATTACAACATTATACATAGAGCGCCATCCAAATGCATCTATGACTAATAATCCACCTTCAGGTTATCATCCGAACCCCCTCTAGTATTAAGTTGCAAGCAACAGATTATTGCTTTACGAATTGCGTGTAAAGTAAACAATATGATTGTTCTATGAACAAAGGATTGCTGTTTTCTCCCAAGTAGCAACAACGCATCTAGCTCTTGGAGTTGCTAGCATCTACTTGGCCTAGATCGCTACTAACAACGGAAAGCATGCAAGATCACAAATAACAAAGACATGATAGAATCAATAATCAATCTGAAATAGCATCTCAATATCCATCGGATCCCCGCAAACACAACATGCAGAATTACAAATAGATGATCTTGATCATGAACGGAGCTCACAAGATCTAGACATGAAAGCACAAAGGAGGAGAACCGGCCATCTAGCTACTACATGGATCCGTAGTCCAAAGATGAACTACTCATGCATCACACCGGAGGCTTGCATGGTGATGAAGAAGGCCTCCAGGGTGAATTCCCTTCTCCGGCAGGGTGCCGGGAAGAGCTTCAGATCCCTCCCGATCTAGGGAAGGAGATGACGGCGGCTACAAAATCTTTCGTGGATTTTTGATCGGGTACTTAGGGTTTTCGTCCCGAGGGCAATATATAGGTGAAAGGAAAGGCCGAGGGGGTGCTGGGGTCGGTCAGACCACCCCCTGGAGTGGGTCAGGCCTGGCCGCGTGGCCAGTTGGTGTGGCCGG
Source organism: Avena sativa (assembly GCA_916181665.1). Classification (NCBI taxonomy): domain Eukaryota; kingdom Viridiplantae; phylum Streptophyta; class Magnoliopsida; order Poales; family Poaceae; genus Avena; species Avena sativa. Next base: position 582,294,099 of record OV702287.1, read on the forward strand.
CGCCCAGCCCTTCTCCGTCTCGAATTCTGGCATCTGATGACTTCCAGAAAATATGCACTTTGGCTTTTGTCCCGTCCAATTCCAAGAATATTCATTTTCTGACTTTCCTGGAACCAAAAACAGCAGAAAACAGGCAGCTGGCACTGTTTCTCTTGTTAATAGGTTAGTCCAAGAAATCATATGAAAAGTACTCCAAAGTGTGGCCAAACACAAGAAAGTGGATAAATCCAAGCATGGAACATCAAAAATTATAGATACATTTGCAATGTATCACTACAACACAATGCCTTTCGGGCTAAAGAACGCAGGAGCCACCTACTAGCGGTGCATGCAGGCTTGCCTCAAAAACCAACTTGGTCACAACATTCAAGTCTATGTCGACGACATCGTAATCAAGACCAAAGAGGAAGCTTCACTAATCGACGACTTGCGCGAAACCTACGCCAACCTTGACTGCTACCGGATCAAGCTCAATCCGGACAAATGCTCCTTCGGCGTACCATCTGGGCAACTACTCGGGTATCTTATCTCCGCAAGAGGGATCGAGGAGAACCTGAAGAAAATAAAAGCCATACTGCCCATGGAGAAGCCGAAGAACATAAGAGGCGTCCAACAGCTGGCTGGACGGATCGCGGCGCTTAGTCGATTCATCAGTCGAATGGGCGAAAAGGCACTGCCCTTCTACCAACTTCTCCGCAAAGCTGACAAATTCGAGTGGACCAACGAGGCAGAGGAAGCATTCGAAGACCACAACCGACTATTGTCCACCTCGCCAGTACTGGTGACCCCACGTGAAAGGGAACCACTGTTGCTATACATCTGCGCCTCCAACCAGGTGGTCAGCACGGTACTCGTGGTAGAACGAGCCGAGGAAAACAAGGTCCATGGAGTATAGCGCCCAGTCTACTACCTCAGTGAGGTACTGACGCCAACAAAACAGCGGTACCCGCAGTACCAGAAACTGGCGTACCGCGTCTTCATGACGGCCCGGCGACTGCGGCACTACTTCCAGGAGCACCCAATCGTGGTAGTCAACGACGCCCCGCTTGGGCACATCCTCAACAATCCCGATGCCACCGGACGAGTCGCTCTTTTGGGAATCGAACTGTCTCCACGAGACATTACATATGAAAAACGCGACGCAATCAAGTCGCAAGTTCTCCCTGACTTCCTTGTGCACTGGATGGAGAACCAGCTCCCCGAAAAACCAAATATGTCCTACCTCTAGACAATGCACTTCGACGGTTCCAAGCGAAAGGACGGGGCTGGTGCAGGTGTCATACTGACATCGCCCGAGGGAGACAAGCTAAAATATATCCTGCGAATGCAGTTCACCGCCTCCAACAATGAAGCTGAATATGAGGCCCTACTGCACGGGATAAGGATGGCAAAAGCCTGCGGCCCCAAGAGACTCATAATATATGGCGACTCCAAGTTGGTCGTCAACCAGACAATGCACGAGTGTGACGCACTGAACAACAACATGATCGCCTACCGCGACCTCTACGACACACTCAAAGGGGACTTCGACGGTTGCGAGCTACGACACATAGGTCACGAAAGCAATGAAGAGGCGGACACACTCGCCAACATAGGCTCTACCTACGCCCACATACCACTTGGGGTATTTCTCGAGCGCATCTGCGAACGCTCCATCAAGCCAAAGGCTGCAGAGAAGAAAACAAGCATAGCAACGGACTCTGGGGCTATGCCGCCCAATGAGCCAATGGCACTCGATGACTTGGAGCTGGATATAGAACTCGAAGGGCCAATGAGCGTCATGATGATCGAGCCATCCTGGACTCAACCGTACATCACGTACCTTCTCAGCAAGAGGCTACCGGCGATCCGACTGACGCACGGCACATCGCGTGGCGATCCAAGGCATTCGCTATTATCAACGGCGAACTATACAAGCGCAGGATCACAAGAGTACTCCAACGATGCGTCTCCATGGCCGATGGAAGAGTTGTTCTCCTCGACATCCATGAGGGGACCTGCGGGCACCATGCCGGCAGTCGCACCCTCGTTGCCAAAGCTCTACGAGCTGGATTCTACTGGCCTACGGCCATGCGCGACGCGAAGGACATGGTCCAGAAATGCAATGCTTGCCAGCGATTTGCGGACAAGCCACACGCACCTGGCGCAGAACTCCGGCCGATTCCATTGGCCTGGCCCTTCGCGCAATGGAGACTACGTCTACCTCCTGATCGCAGCTCCCAAAGTCATCACGAGGAGGCTACGTCTACCTCCTGATCGCAGTCGACAAATTCACCAAGTGGATAGATGCCATGCCAGTGACTAATCAGTCAGGATACAGTGTAGTCAAGTTCTTCGAGTCCATCGTCTACCGCTTCGGAGTACCACACAGCATCATCACGGACAACGGGACGAACTTCACATCCAAGGAGTTCCAAGAGTTCTGCGAGAATCTGGGAATCAAAGTCAGCTAAGCCTCCGTAGTGCACCCATAGACCAACGGTCAGGTCGAAAAAGCTAACGGGCTCGTCTGCGGTGGCATCAAGAAACGACTCCTCAGGCCACTCGAACAGGCCGCGGGTTGTTGGCCAGACGAGCTGCAATCGATACTCTAGAGCCTACGCACAACTCCAAACGGTGCCACAGGGTACACCCCATTCTTCATGGTGCATGGTGTTGGGTCCGCAGCATAGAAAACAAAAAATTTCCTACGGTGTGAACTACACGCCAAGATCTATCTACTAGGTACAAAGCAACGGGTGGACATACATCCAACGAGAACTTACCCTCGTAGACAACGAGCTTTGTTAAAGAGTAGGAACTCGTGGTTGATGTAGTCGTACACTTGCCGATCTCAAGATCATGAGGAAGTCCAGTAGGTCCGGCTCCAGCACGTCCATCAGATCCAGCTCCAGCAGCACCAAGTCCAGCACCGCAAAGCAGCGGTGCATCCGTGATCGCACACACGTCCGGTACCCCGACAACCTCCGTCCCTCGCTCCAGCAAAGAAGCAGAAGCAGCAACTCCTTTCCAGATAAAGCCACCGGGAACATGTATCTCGCTAATCTGAGACCATGGGGGAATAATACTAGAGGGGGAGAGAGATCCTTCAGAAGGAGGTGTGAGTGAGAAGTGAGAAGGGGTGGCCTTTTATAGGAGGAGGGGGTGCCCCTCCTTCATGGCCTAAGCATGGACGGGGTGACCCTTCACCTCCTCCATTCATGTCGTGGTAACCCCTCCACATTAAAATGCCCCTTCACATTCTCTTTTAAAGTCTCCACTTTAAATGCATTAAATTTCTCCAAATTTAATGCTCTCTCATTTAATGAAACTCTTTTATTATTTTTATTCAGAATTTTGTTAATTACTTTAATTAACAAACATTCACATAAAACCCCCTGCAACATTTCAATATTACACGCAGAACCAATTTCAGCAATTTCACTCGAAACAGTTTCGGCGTCTATTCAAATAATTCCAGCGCTTTCTTAAATATTTATCTGAAAACATATTTAATCCAAATGGTGTCGGTAACCCTTAAGTGTGTCACCATATGGTTCGCGAATAATGCAGACATGATCGAGACCCCTCTCCGATCAATAATCAGCAGCGGGACCTGGAGATCCATACTGACTCCTACACATTCAACGATGACTTCTGTGATCGTGAGAACCTTTAACGCTTGTAACTAAATCCCTTCGTCTCGCGATATATTACATGTCCGAGATTCGATCATCAGTATCTCCATACCTAGTTTGATCTCGTTACCGACATGCACTCTTTTCTCGTTCCCGTGATATAACATTCTAGTGATCACATCACTTGCTTGCAAGCTATCTCAATGTGATATCACCGAGAGGGCCCAGAGTATATCTATCCTTCATCGGGATGGACAAATCCCACTCTTGATCCATGAGCCTCAACATAACACCTTCGTAGCACGGAACCCACCTTTATAGTCACCCTGTTACGGTGTGACATTTGATGTTATCAAGATACTCTTCCGGTGTTAGCAGTTAACATGATCTCATGGTCTAAGGATAAAGATTACTTCTTATGATGTTATAGCAATATAAACATAATGACTTTGATCGTAATGCTATACTTCTGATGAATGTTCATCACATCATTCCACCAATGGTGTGACCTTGTTATTAACAACATCCAATGTCCATGATCAGGAAACCTTGATCATCTTGTTAATCAACAAGCTAGTCTATAAGAGAGGCATAACTAGGAACCCTTTTTGTTTACTAAACACACATGTATTGATGTTTCCGATCAATACAATTCTAGCATGTAAAATAAACATTTATCATAAACATGGAATAAGATAATAACCACTTTATTATTGCCTCTCGGGCATATTCCCTTCAGTCTCCCACTTGCACTAGAGTCAATAATCTAGTTTGAAAAACTTTGCGTATTGAACACCTATGGCTTTCTGGTGTTGCATATACGCAATTGCTACTGGTTAACATAATCTCCGGATCTGACAGTTTCAAGTCCGTGTGTATTTGCATGTCTTTGCGTCTCTACGCATCACTCATTCTCAAATGAGATGGCATTGTATAAATTTGGTCCTCTGGTGAGACCTTTAGTTCGTTCGGGTTAAAATATGTTGATATTATTGTCACACAATATATCTTCATAGTATTAGCCCACTTTGAACCACACCTAGTTTGATAACAAACTACTTAACACAAATGCCCTCCTTTGCTGCTACTATAGCAGTTATATACTTAGCCTTTCATTGTAGTATCCGTCACAATATCTCAACTTTGGAACTCATCCAAATCCATCATGGAACATCCTTTCCATTATATTGTGCCACCCATAGTCTAAATTGAGATAAATTTAATTTGTATCTTGTGACAAAACTAGTATCAATGTAACACTTTACAATGAACTACCTTTAACTATTTGTCACTTATACATGATATATTCTTAGTTCTTCCAAAGCTCATAAGAATATATTTACTATTGTCCAATGATCATCTTATGAATCATTCTGGTATATGCTCATAACATTTAGAGCATAGGACATTCTGGATATATACATATCATGGTATAATCGATCAAAATTTTCATGTGATTTTACTCACCAAGTGTTGAAACACTTGAATCTTGATACAATCCTTTCCATGCAGCAAGAACCTTTCTTGTTGTTTCCATATTGAACCCTTTCAATATCTCATATTGAACTCTTTCAATCTCTTATATATGTATGTCTGGGACAACCATATTTGTGCCTTAATCTATCCATATAGATATTGATGCCTAATATTCTGGGTTTGCCCAAGTCTTTCATCGAAATCTTATTTTAATGAAATCCTTAACTTGTGTCAATTCAAGATACATCATTTCCAATCAACAATATGTCCTCTACATAATGTATTGGAAATACGTCTCAGCGCTCCCACTTAATTTCTTGCAAATGCAAGCATCTTCATCATCTCCGATGAATTTAAACTCTTTTAACAGTTTCATCATGGTGAAGATTCCAACTCCACTATGCTTACTTCAACTATTGAAGTTTTCATGCCCTTTTAGCACCCTTTGAATTAACAAAACCCTTCGGACCATGTCATGTACATGTCCTAGGTTATCGTTCTATTAGAAGAACCTTGTTTTGTTTATTCAACTACCATATACCAAATTATATGTAGTGGTTTCTACATTAATCTGTCAAGACTATATATCGCTATGAAAGATCAAATCTTGTCATAGTCAACTCCTTGAACATTGTCGTAAACTTCTTTCCGACATGTCGACTATTTCATAGATGTTAAACATCCATGCCTTATTTCTTTATAGATCCAAACACGACCGATAGGCTTCACGCCTTTCCGGAGGGTCTTCCAAGTTCAGAAACTTGTTTTCTCGTGTATGGATACTATCATGGATTATATGACTTCTAGTCATTTTATGGAGTCAGGGCCCATCATCGCTTCTTTGCATGTAGTCGGTTCATCATTGTCAAAACAATAACGACTTGCTTATCAAATCTTATTATTTGATTCTTACCGACCCACACGGTTCTATAGGAACTCTAATCTCCGAGATCACACCTTTTGTGATCACGAGAGCCATGAGCATTGTGGCTGCCACCGGGACACTTTCCGGCGTTGCGCTACTTAGCACATATAGCTAAGGGTCAACAACCTTATCAAAGTTTTATTGTCCTCCCACTTAACTTTTCACGAAAAATTCCTTCTCAAGAAACTTGACGTTCCAAGTAACAAACTCTTTTGTCCTCGGTGTTATGGAGAAATTCCCAACAAATTCTTTGGGATAACCTACAAAGACGTGCTTATCCGACTTTGGTTGTAAACATTTTACTTATGCATAGCATACCAAAATTTAAGAAAAGACAATTCGGGTTTTATCCCAAACCATAACTCATTTGGTGTCATTTCAACGGATCACGACGGTGCTCTTTTCAGTGTAAAAGCGGTAGTCTCTAAAGCTTCAATCCTTAAAACATAATGGCAGTTTTATAAATGACACCTTTGATCTTACCATGTTAAACATGGTTTGATTTCATCTCTCAAATATGCCATACTCCTATGGTTTACCGGGAAATCCAAATTCATGGAACAATTCCTCAAATCTTAGGTGTTTTGCTAAACATGTAACTCAAATATCTTCCTTTATGATCAAATCATAAACTATTTTATTTTCTTGTTACAATGATTTTTCACTTCATCTTGAAAGTCTTTGAACAACTTTCAAATGTTTCATACTTCTTCCTTATTAAGTAAATATATAGATATATTCACTCAAATTTTTGAAGAAAGCATATGAAGCAAAAAGATCCATCGCATATGGCTACACATAATGGACTATGCACATCAGCATGCACAATTTCCAATAAGCTAGTCATCCATTCCTCTCTGGCCTATGGACGGAGTTTCAATTATCTCGAGGAAAGTCTCACATGCATCAATTGATCAAAATCAAAGACTCCAAAAATCCATCAACATGGAGTTTCTTCATGTTTTCTTTCCAATATAATTTAAACAGCGATGTCACTTCATAAGTGATCTTTCAATCATTTGTCTTGCGACATTTTAGCAATAGTGTTTATGGATGTGATTTCTCCAACTAGACTTGTAAAAGTTCATCCATCCCTTATGGAATACGGTAATTATTTGAACAGCCATTGTTCTCATAATACCGGAACAAAATAACAATTATTTAAACAAATCTTGAAGGCTTGGTTTGATGACAACAAAAAACACAATAACACTTTATTTGTTTTCGATGAACATGATCACTCATTCTCTTGGTAGTCACTTAGGCCATTGTAGTTCATGAATTGTGTTGTCCTGTATGACACTTCATACCAACCAATTCGATATCCAATACCGGTATCCAATACCTCATAACCACATTGTTTAACAAGCAAGGAATATAGCCATAACATGTATATCTTCTATATACCCAAGTTGGACATCTCCAACCTTTTATTTTCTACCAAATATTTTATAGATTCTCTTTCAGCAATTCCTTTTTCTTTTAAAAGAATCTATCAACATCAATAGTGGTGTCATCAACATGACACATGGTACAAAGCGTATATAGTCAACTACTAATACCTTTGGACTTGCACTTTGAAGTGGATCACCATCATCAAATGTTTGGTGTTCTTTCAAAAATCCTTCCTTTAGTAATCTATTAGTGTGGTAAACATTTTACTTACATCTTCTATTCATCCTGATCATGACAACTTTCATGATCAAGCTACTATAGCTTATAAGGAAGAATCATGAGTATAATATCAGTTCCCAAAACCTTTTTGGTAGATTCGGATGCCTAGCATCTCCATCCTTCACAAATTCTCATACAATATGAGAACATGTATTTTGCTAAATTATACTCTATCATAATGCAACCAAAAACATTGTTTCAGATATCACAATATCTTTCACACATGATGGTTTCTGAAACAATTTTCAGCTCCAATATAATCTTGATATTAAAACAACTTTTGAATATCAATAATCATGGAGGCAAACATGATACTTTAGATACTAACATTGGAATTCTTACTCTTGATTTAATACTACTTATTAAACTGCATGGAGTAAATAGAGTTTGCTGAAAGTTTGCAATACGACTTATAAACTTTAAATTGACATTCAAAACAATACGATACCAGTTTGTAAAGTAAATATCTAGAATTCTATAGTTCTATTATCTCAAATAAAAAGTAAGCATAAGGTAGAAAACGAACGCCAATGACTACAACAAACTATGCAAATTCACTTTGATTTATTTTAGGACAAATTGAGTTCGACTAATCTAAATTAGAAATGAACTCCCACTCAAAAACGACATCCCTCGTGCCTTTTTGGTGATTACATGAACCAAATCCACTACACCAAGTCCGATCATCACGTGAGTTGATGTAGCTTCAAAGGCGAGCATCTATATGGGCATCATATCAACTATATGACTCATGCTTGACCTTTCGGTCCGTGTTTCGAGGCCATGTCTATACATGCTAGGCTCGCCAAGTAAGAACCTTAGTACTCGCGTGTGTAAAACTGTCTTACACCCGTTTGTATGAAAGCGTAGAGTCGAGTACACCCGATCATCACGTGATGTCTCGAAATACGATCCACAAAATGGTGCATACTTAAGGAAGAACACATTTTTATCTTGATATCTAAATGAGGGATCATCTTACAATGCTACAGAAAGCGCCAAACTAGCAGTATAAGATTCTAACATCTAATGTGTAAAGTGAGATGATATGGTCCATGCATTTGATCTCTATCAATTGCATCGTGGTATGATCTCTATCATTCCTTTGTGTGTAAGGCCAAGGTCTATGGAACTTACACGTTGAATGTGTTGTAAGAGTATATGTCATACATCTACTTACAACAATACCATATCAAGACACTAGCCCAGCAACAATCTAAACTAGACGCCTCTAATTTATCAATTGCAAGTTTTACGTGGCTTAGGGCTTTCGGAGATAGAACCGTTCTTACCTATGAACATGAACCACAACGAGGATAACTAAGTTATTAGCAACTCGTTGTAAATCAGATATTGACTATAGTAGGAGAGACAGACACTTGCCAGCACCTTATGCAAAACTAGTTGCATGTCAGTCGTGGAACCGGTCTCATGTACGATGACATGTAAGGTTGGTCCGGGCCGCTTCATCCCACTATGCCACCAATATCCAGAATACATAGAAGATGCACTAACATGATCATCATCGCGCACATATCAACATATGTGTACTACCCGTGCTAAGCACCTACGCATAGATCAGGCTCTGATACCACTGTTGGGTCCGCGGCATAGAAAACAAAAAATTTCCTACGGTGTGAACTACACGCCAAGATCTATCTACTAGGTACAAAGCAACGGGTAGACATACATCCAACGAGAACTTACCCTCGTAGACATGGAGCTTTGTTAACGAGTAGGAACTCATGGTTGATGTAGTCGTATACTTGTTGATCTCAAGATCGTGAGGAAGTCCAGCAGGTCCGGCTCCAGCACATCCATCAGATCTAGCTCCAGCAGCACCAAATCCAGCACCGCAAAGCAGCGGTGCATCCGTGATCGCAGACACGTCCGGTACCCCGACAACCTTCACAAGGAGGTGTGAGTGAGAAGTGAGGAGGGGGTGGCCTTTTATAGGAGGAGGGGGGTGCCCCTCCTTCATGGCCGGCGCATGGAGGGGGTGACCCTTCACCTCCTCCATTCATGTGGTGGTAACCCCTCCACATTAAAATGCCCCTTCACATTCTCTTTTAAAGTCCCCACTTTAAATGCATTAAATTTCTTCAAATTTAATGCTCTCTCATTTAGTAAAACTCTTTTATTATTTTTATTCAGAATTTTGTTAATTACTTAAATTAACAAACATTCACATAAAACCCCCTACAACATTTCAATATTACATGCAGAACCAATTTCAGCAATTTCACCCGAAACAGTTTCGTGTCTATTGAAATAATTCCAGCGCTTTCTTAAATCTTTATCTGAAAACATATTTGCTCCAAATGGTGTCGGTATCCCTTAAGGGTGTCACCCTACGGTTCGTGAATAATGCAGACATGATCGAGACCCCTCTCCGATCAATAATCAGCAGCGGGACCTGGAGATCCATACTGACTCCTACACATTCAACGATGACTTCTGTGATCGTGAGAACCTTTAACGCTTGTAACTAAATCCCTTTGTCTCGCGATATATTACATGTCCGAGATTCGATCATCGGTATCTCCATACCTAGTTTGATCTCGTTAGCGACATGCACTCTTTTCTTGTTCCCGTGATATAACATTCTAGTGATCACATCACTTGCTTGCAAGCTATCTCAATGTGATATCACCGAGAGGGCCCAGAGTATATCTATCCGTCATCGGGATGGACAAATCCCACTCTTGATCCATGAGCCTCAACATAACGCCTTCGTAGCACTGAACCCACCTTTATAGTCACCCTGTTACGGTGTGACGTTTGATGTTATCAAGATACTCTTCCGGTGTTAGCAGTTAACATGATCTCATGGTCTAACGATAAAGATTACTTCGTATGATGTTATAGCAATATAAACATAATGACTTTGATCGTAATGCTATACTTCAGATGAATGTTCATCACATCATTCCACCAATGGTGTGACCTTGTTATTAACAACATCCAATGTCCATGATCAGGAAACCTTGATCATCTTGTTAATCAACAAGCTAGTCTATAAGAGAGGCATAACTAGGAACCCTTTGTTTACTAAACACACATGTATTGATGTTTCCGACCAATAAAATTCTAGCATGTAAAATAAACATTTATCATAAACATGGAATAAGATAATAACCACTTTATTATTGCCTCTCGGGCATATTCCCTTCACACGGGGCTAAAGCGGTGCTACCCGCAGAAGTACGGTACAAGGCACCACAAGTGGTCGCTTACAGCGATTACGAGTCAACTCTTGCACTCAAAGACTCCATCGACCTCCTCGACCAGGTGCGGGAAATCGCCGCGGAAAGATCAATGATCTACCAGCAGAACCTGCGCAACTACCACAGCAGAAGGCTACGCCCCAGGTCCTTCGTCGAAGGTGACTTGGTCCTGCGACTGAAATAGCAAGGGCATCTCAAACTCGATTCCCCCTGGGAGGGACCTTACGTGATTACATAAGTAATCCCTGGTGGCGCCTATCTCCTTAAAGATATAGAGAATGGAGTCGCATACTCCAACCCCTGGAATGTCGCGCAGCTGCGGTGCTTCTACCCTTAGTCGTTTTTACTTTTACATTGCAAATAAGGCTACTCAGCCAAGGATACTTAGCCACACATTGTACCTCGTACCATTCTGCAAATAAATAAAGCTAAGTGCCCCAAAACTCTATGTTCCTTCTTATTTTCTGCAATTAATCCACTCGGACGCTGCGCCACCCTGTGCACATCTGTTCTACGAACTAACGCGATATCCTGAGTAGCTGGCGCACCAGTTGAAACCCTTGATAAACACCAACCCAGTTGTAACGCACCTGACAGGTTGGCAAGGGGATGAGATAAGAACAAGTGAGGCTAACGAAAAGGAATCGCATAGTGCAACGCACTCACAAAACATACACGCTAACAAGCTCCTTATACATCAATGTCAATCAATTATACACAACATATATACGAACTTTACAACACTGGTACAACTATGTGCAGGATACAAACTAAACTACTGTTGCAGCAAAGGAACGTTGGTTTGCTCCTCAAAGAAGTCGACGATCTCCTCCGCTGGGCGATCCACCGCCTGGTAGTGAGGAACCATGTTCCAGGTCAAACCCGCTGGCGGCGCTGGAGGTCCGGCCGTAATTGTAGTAACGTCCACATCAGTTCTATGCAGTCGCACCAGAGACAGAGCAGCCTTGGCACCAGCCACTAGCTGCTGTCGTACACACTCGTGGACCGCATTCAAGTCTTGGAATTTGGCAAGAAGGGCCAGCAAGCTCGATGGAACGATGTCCAGCGGAAACATCATCCGATAAGTATTCGTCAGGCACGATTGCGACTTCTTCAGGAAGTGAAGAACTCGCGACGCACGATCCTACAGGGTCGCCAGTGCGATTGCACGATCATGATCCACCCAGAAATATCCACTCGCCTGAAGCTGCACCTAGGTCAGATAGCAATCCTATCTTTCTCATCCTGCGGATGGCGCGCACTGACAACTACACCAAGCAAAGGCAGAAGTATGAAGACAACGGACTACTGCAAGTGACTATAAGGAAAAGATAAGGAAGAAGAAAACTAACATTTGAATTGGTCACCCAGCTGCGTTACTTCCCCTAACAGATATTGTTCTCGGGCGGCGGCCTAATCCTCCTTCGACTTCCATACATCCGCATTACCGCGGAGTACGGGCAATTCATGCTCCAACTGCTTCACGCGATCACGGAGTCACGAGAGCAGAGACAGCTCATCCACCCTTGAGCGCGGTGGTGCCAAGGTGTCATCAAGGGGCGGTGAATCCTGGGGCTCCCTCAAAGGATCACTCGATGTGCCCTATCACAAGTTAAACAAGAGACAATAAGAAGACTAAGGAGAGACATAGACAAAAGACTCGAGTGCATTCAAGATTAACAAAGTATCAGCAGATACACTCGCCAAAAGGCATGTCCTTGACAAAAGAAATAAGCTATTTAACTATTACAAGACGCGACTACTAAGGAGAGATTGGCTTCTTCGACTTCGACTTTGGTTTTGGGGGCCTCGTTGAGTCTGTGGTAGTTTCAGACACCACAGAGTTTCCCCAGCCCCTGACGTCGCAGCCTTAGCCATCTTCTTGGCTCGCTGAAGCTCCTCAGAGTACTTTGCAACTTTATTGATTAGATGCGGTCCCTACTTGCCACAAGCAGTCGCAAAAGGAGCAAAGACTACCTTCTGGCCATCCGCGCTGACAGGCATCGCCTTGGAGACCGCTGCAGGATCAACTGGGACTCCGTGTGCTTGAACCATGGCGAGTGACATTGAAGCACCAGCTGCACGGAGTGAGTTCTTGAAGCTTGAAGGAATTCCTTCGGCAAGGGACTCCACTAGCTCATCCATATTCTCGATCAACTTAGCTTTGGGCACCAGCTCTTCCCGGACGCGACTGAGCACACCCTTGGCCTTGGTGAGCGACCCCTGAATGGCAGCGCTGCGATCTTTGACTGCCGAAATGGCACCCTCCAGGGCGTCATCGCGACGGAGTGCCTGGGGGTCGAAGTTCAGACCACTGGCATCTACACACAAATAGAGCATCGGCACAAAAGCCAAGTACGGCAAACAAATTCGACTGAAGGGACACGACGATAATCTAGACAAGGGAATACCTGAGAGGGCCTTGGCAATCGAGAAAAGTTGTTCTTCGAACAACTTCTCCCTAGCAGCGATGGAGGCGCGCAGATCCTCCTCACGTTTCTGTGATTTGTCCCGTGCTGCGATTGCCTCGTCATGGCTCTTCACCGCTGTGGCAAGCGTTTTCTCGAGGGAAGCAGCGCTACAGAGGAGTGCATTATGCTCAGCTGTGACACAAATGAAGACAAATCGTCAGTCGAATACATCAAAAGTATGTAGAGGAAAAGGAAACAACACTCACTTTCCACTACGCGATGGCGAGTGTCCAGCATTGCATGCTCACGACCCATCGCAAGCACCTGCTCCGCAAGGCGAGCGGCTTCCTTCACAACGAGCTGCGGCAAAAAGGCATATTAAAGGATCAACAGATGGCATAGATGAAAATTTGACTGCAAAATCATAAGAAGAGATACTACACTTACATGATCCTCCAAAGACTCCGAAGTCGATGGATTCGCAAACGTCCGGATAACCATCTGGTGCTCCACATTGTGCGGATAACTTGACGAATTATGTCTGGAGTGGGCCGCCAATGGAGGAGAAGGGGCGCGCTCAGCCATTTTCTTGGCTTTGGAGGTCGCGACTCCAGATTCCTTCAAAAATTGTACGTCGCCAGAGGATGATGATGCTGGTTGACTGCAGAATAAATCAACATTAAGAAAAAGCAACTTCAAAAGAAGAACCAGACGGAAGACTCGCACACTTATCAATCAAACTTGTCAAAATCGAAGGTTCAATCCCCCGACACCGATGATGACTCCTTCGGCAGTCGCATCTTCTTGCGAGAATATGGTGCCACAGCACTCATAAGAACGGCAGGTATCGGCGATTCTACACCAACAGCTGCACCTTCCGGAGTCGAAGGAGACGATGCATCCGAATCCTTGCTGCGCGAACGCTTGCGAGTGTCCGGACCACTCGACTCGGGGGCTTCCTCCTCCACATGAGATGGGACGGTCGAATCTGACTCGTCCTCTTCCAGGGCTTCACGAGGGATAAGCCCCTTAGGAAGAGGGGGCATACAGGGCGACACCCCCAATCATGCATACAGAAAAGCAATTTAGCACAAGTCAAGAAAAATAGAACAGAAGCAGTCGATAAACAAAGCTACTACGTAGCACAACTGTACATCAGGAGGAGGGTTAGCAGCATCGAAGGGAGGTACGTCTAGATCATTGGGAAGCACATCCTTGGCGGTGTACTTGGTGACCAGTCGCACCCTTTTATCTACCTCACTCGCGGCAATGCCATCGGCATATACGCGAGTGACATCGTCCGTGCCAGCCCACTGGAACATAGGATGGACTCTGGCCTGCAGGGGCTGGACGGGATGGCCCAGCCATGTGCAAATGACGGCGCAGCCTCCCTCCTCTTTTTCCATGCGACTCTCGAGGTCGCAGACATGCTCGCATAGCACATCTGTCTCCGCGGACTCGCCAGGCATCACTACGTTCTTCCAGGAGCGCCTCCTCTTGCACGGCGTCGCAGGATCAAAGGGCGCGAGTCCGAAGTGGTCTCCGTCGGCCTTCAGGTCGCGGATGTAAAACCACTTGTCCCTCCACCCTTGGACGGACGCCGTGAGTTTAATGTCGAAGTATGTGGTGGAGGAGTCGACGTGGATACCGCAGCCACCTACATCGTAGACTACGGAGCCATATGCCGACTGGCGCTTCAGCTTGAAGAGGCACTTGAAGAGACCGAAGTGCAGCTCGATTCCGAGCCAGCACTCGCAAAGAGTAATGTAGCAAGCTACATGGAGGATGGAGTTGGGGGACAGCTGATGCAGCTGGAGCCCATAGAAACAGAGAAGGCCCCTGAAGAAAGGATGCAGGGGCAACAAGAGACCGTGGATGATGAACGCTAGGAACATCACCCGAAAACCGGCAGGAGGGGAAGGGATTACCTTGCTGCTAGGGACGCGCGCGTCAGCGACTGCGGAAGAAAGAACCCCGTCTTGGCGTAGGAGACGGAGCTCAGAGGACTTGATCACGGACGCGCGCCACGCGCCATTGGTGATGCGAGTGCCCGTGCCTTTCTTTTTCTCGGCTGCGGCGGTGCTGATGCCCACAGCGGTGGAGCCGCCCTTCTTCTTCCCAGCAACCATGGTGGCGGCGGAATCGGCCGCGGCACCTCCTTTCTTCTTCCCCATTCTACGGTGGCGGTGTGAATGGAGAAAGTAACTGGGGAATACGCGGAGCTGGTCTAGCTGCGCGAAAAAGACGAACACAAAGGAGCAAAGGAGCAGCAGCAATGGCGATGGAGGCAAAGGCAGAGAAAGGAAGTAGTTGTGAAAATTACCGTCGCAACATCGCTACTTAACCCCCCTGGAAGATGCAATCTAACGGTTAGGAAAAACCCTATCAGACGCGTGGTGTTCATCGTGATCGACACGTGGAGGGACCCGAAGCGTAAACCGTCCCCCACTATGCCTATTACGCGTGAAAATCGAGGAGGCATAGTTAAAACAAAGATTACACACGCCCGGTCAAGTCAGAGTCAGAAAATGGGACCCACCGCTCGCCACGTCCCCTCAAACCCGCTCACATGGGCAACTGAGCTCATCACATAGTCCGCACTGACGTCATCAAAAATTGAGGAGCAGAAGACTTCGACTACTTTAGTCCTTGCTCGAGTCTTCGACTCCACCAAGAACTCGGGGGCTACTCCCATAGGGAGCGCTGGTCGCGCACCCTATGATTTTTTTTCTTTTTCTTTTCTACAGGAACATGGACAATCAAAACAAACCCAACCACTCGAATCCGCGATTTGACTATGGACATGGGTTACTCCCATAGGGAGCGCTGGAAATAAATTCGACTGAAATAAGAAAACAAAAGAAGACAGCAGTCGTAAAAGTTCTTTAGTCCCTGTCTGAGTCTTCGACTCAACCAGGCACTCAGGGGCTACTCCCATAGGGAGCGTTGGTCGCGCACTCTATGATTATTTGTACATCGTACTGTGTGTTGATAACATCCACACTCGAAGCTTATGGTGACACCGCCTCAAGATTTTTCCCTACAAAGAGACTGCGTCTCCTGGGTCACCCGAATCATCTCCGCGGTGACAAAATTCGGATGCCGTGCTTGCAGCGTGAAGGTAAGACCTGAATAAGGCCTGGCAACGCATTCGTTGCGCACTACCATAAATATATCCGTGCCTACAAGTACGATGAACATGCCTTGACGGACGCGTCGAGTGCTCACACCCATATACTGGAATTCGCCTCCTGTAAGACCTCCATGGCTTGAGTCGAATTACACCAGCACTTTTCCGGATTTGAGTCCGGGGACTCGAGTTCGAGTAGATTGCATTGTTTTACCCTGAGGTAGTTAACTAATACCGATACATCGGTTAAATCAGGCGTGTACATCAACAATCCCTATGACACAAACAGAGTAGTCAAAAAATATACTCAGTCATGCACTCGAAAGGATTCATACAGTCCCCAGTCGAATCTGCGATTCCACTGGACACTCGGGGGCTACTGACATGTGTATAGCCTACAGGTACTCGAGCTTGGTATATACGGCCTGAATACAGCAGAGGCCCACGATGTCGCCAAGGCCCAAATGGAGAACTCGAGTAACCTACGGACTCTCGATTGCTAGAAGAACAAGAAGAAGCTAAAGATAGAAAGTTCAAAGGGGAAAACCCTAAACTGTAACCGACTCGACCTGCTACCCGAGACCTAGCCTATCTATATAAAGGCTAGGAGGGGACCTCTACGAGGCCTGAACCTGGGTAAATCTTCAAGTCCCCTGTGTTCTTGTTTGCTAGCCGATAGATGTCTTCAGCGCTCCCTCCTTCTCCAAAACCCAAGTCCATAACAACGGGCATTGATGAGTTAAACCCTCGTCACTCGGGATGGACGGAAAGGTTTGAGATACCCTGGTTGGGATGTTGTCCATGTAAGGTGGTCTAGTATTTTTGAAAAATGGGCTGGTAGCATTTTAAATTATGCTTTTGGTGGTTGCTTCACAAAATGCCCCGTTTTTTGCACTCGGAAAATGGAAAATGGTTTTTTCGTGCGACGAAAAGGAAAACTTCATGCTGCAATACTGTTTGCCATCCCTAGATACACATGCATGCACAATATGGTCATACTATCACAAACTATGCAACGATTCTGGCCATAACATTGTTCATTTGGTTCGAAAGCCATGAAACCTCGAACATAATAGCTCATTTTGAGAAGGAATTTTCGAGATGCAATCAATATACCAACTTTGATATTTTTTTCTTACAATTATGCCACATAATATGACACCACTCGAAGAATTTTCATTGTTCGGACCGTTTTTGAATTTCTTATGTCCGTTTACGAATTTTACCGTTTAAAACTATGATCAAAATGGCGGGCATGAAGATAGGGGATGAGCCTCGCTAAACTTGCATTAGATCTCTGAATAAATGTCATATTTTGAATCTAAAAATGATTATTTTCAAATAAGTATGAGCATTAGATCATGTACCTGTAGTTTAAACCGGACCTACTTCCTACCGATACGGCAGACATTTGTCTTTTTCACCTAGGATGGACGGAAAGGTTTGAAATACCCCGGTTGAGACATTTTCCATGTAAGGTGGTCTAGTATTTTTTTTTAAATAGGGTGGTAGCATTTTTAATTATGTCTTTGGTGCGTGCTCCACAAAACACCCCGTTTTTTGCACTCGGAAAATAGAAAATGGCTTTTTGGTACGATGAAAAGGAAAACTTCATCTTGCAAGATTGTAAGCCCATCCCAAGATGCACATGTGTGCGTAATATAGGCACATTATCATAAACTATGTCGTGATTCTAGTCATAACATTCGTCGTTTAGCTTCAAAGGCATAAAACCTCGAACATGATAACTTATTTTGTGAAGGTTTTTTATGATATTTATAATATTCCAAGTTTTATATTTTTCTTGCAACTATATCACATAATATGACACCACGCGAAGGTTGTACATGGTTTGGTTCGTTTTTGAATTTCTTATGCCCGTTTCAAACTATATGTAATGTTTTTATATTTTACATAGTTTTTATTTACAAATGTATAATATTTGCGTGTATATAGATAGATCTTATTTTTCTACAAATTTTGATATATTATTTGTATGTTTCTGAATTAGAATAATTTGGTTATGATTTTTCAAAGATTAATGTGGTAAAAGGAAAAATAGCTATGCCAAGGGCATTGCCGTCGGCGTAGCTATGAAAGCTATGCCGAGGGCATTGCCGTCGGCATAACTATCCCACACGGAGGAAAATCCTACACCGACGGCCAGATTCGTGGGATGCCCAGCTCGTGGCCTACGTCCTGGCCATCGGCGCCTCGCTCCATTCCGGTAGTGGCATTAGTGCCACAGCTTCCACGTGTGTACCCTACTCCCTTCGTTTCATAATATAAGATGTTTTACCTTTTTGAATGTAATGTATCCAGATGACTTTTAGTGTAGGTTCGGAGTGAACCTTTCTGAACCTATACATTAAAAGGCGTCTAGACACATTTTTTTTACAAAGCTAAAATATCTTATGTTTTAAAACGGAAGGAGTACATGCATGTAAGCGGAATATCCACTTCTTGCCTCAAGTTCTCTTTTCACAGACAATTCGCCCTAGGTACGTGGAAAGATCAGAGCTAGAGTATTTGAAAGTATATATTACCCACCGTCTTTTCTCGTTTTAGGTGAAGCACTCCAATGTCCCAATCCCTTCAAATATTTTTCCCTATAGAACTCATATCTTACAAAAAATGTTGTTTTGCAAGCAAAGATTGGGACATTGATAACACTATAGTCTACTGCTCCCTCCGATGCAAATTAGTTGGCTAGTTGGCTCATATTTGTCAAGATTCGGTTGTATCTAATACTAAAACATGTCCAGATATATTCAAATCTAAAAAATCTGAGCCAAGTAATAATTTGAACCGAAGGGAGTAGTAGATTTGAGTAACAAAGCCCACTTTTTATTTAGGTCGTGGGCACACAGTTTCAGCAGCACTTTGTGACAACAAACATCACACCAACTTCACACAGGAATGGGATAGAACAAGAACGTCTCGGGTGTATAAGACAGTCATTATATAGCTTCTTCAGGTACTTCACACTTATACGACCAACCCGGCAGTGTTAAAATAAGCTATAATCAGATTATTAGGCTTAATTAATTGTCTTTACATTTATATTAGAAACAGACTCGCTTTATAAATAACCTGTTAACAACAGGTCCAAAGCCATTAAATGTATCATTCAAATTCAAATAGTGTGGGCGTTAAAACAAATAGTACCATGCATACTGTTGTGATGCGGTCTTAATGTGATCTTGATGCTCTGGCTTGTACGTAGTGGCACGCATGCACAGGATGGCGTAGTCGTTTGGCCTGAAAGTCATGAAACCTCGAACATGATAGCTCATTTCTAAGAAGGTTTTTTTGAGATGCAATCAATATACCAAGTTTGATATTTTTCCTTGCAATTATGTCACATAATATGACGCGACACAAAGGTTTAACATTGTTCGGATCATTTTTAAATTTCTTAGGCCCATTTCAGATTATGGTCAAAACAGCGGGCATGAAGATTCTTAGCTCGGGGTTGAGCCTCGCTAAACTTGCATTGGATCCCCAATGAAATAGCATATTGTGAACCTAAAAATGTTTTGAAAAATCAGGAGCATCAGATCATGTACCTATAGTTCCAATCTGACCCACTTCTTGTCGATTCATAACGGAATTGTCTATTTCATGAGAGGTGGACGGAAAGGTTTAAGATATCCCGGTTGGGACATTTTTCCATGCAAGGTGGTCTAGTGTTTTTTTTAAATGGCGTGGTACCATTTTGAAATTTTCATTTGGTGGTTGATTCACAAAACACCCTTTTTGGCACTCGGAAAATGCAAAATGTGTTATACAAAAGTATAAGTAATGTTTTTATAATTTATTCAACAAAAATATGTAATATTTGACTTTAGATAGATAGATCTTATTTTTCTGCAAATTTTGATACCCTATATGTTTTTGTCCGAATTAGAATGATTTAGTTATGATTTTTCTAGGATTAATGTGGAAAAAAGGGAAAATGTCCGACGGCTTTGCCATCGGAGTAGGTTTCAAACCTAGGCAGACGGCTAAGCCATCGGTGTAGCCTTGACACTGTCGCATCGCCGTCATGGCAGTCCACTATGATGACGGCCCGGTCTATGCCGACCGGTGTCGTGGGCCTATCCCACCCAACCCCGACGGCTAATATGGATCATATGGGCACCTAGAGGGAGGGAGGGGGTGAATAGGTGCTACACCAAATTTTAATACTTTTTCAATTTTAGGCTTGACACAAAGGTAAATTCGCTGCATATGCAACTATGACAAATTTTAGCAGAACCATGCTTTCTTGGGGAACGCTTTCAACATTGCACTTGGTACTTGTACCTAGTTGATATCATGCTCTTTTGTATATGGATGTCGTCGGTGTGAAATGAAAGGGGAGCTTGTAAGTCGATGGAGTTATGTATATGTGTTACAGAAACGCCTGGGCTGCTAGTCTAATCCATGCTGACATGGTGGAAACCTGCAAGCGTAACCATAATAAGCTGTCTATGAAGCATTCTTCTTATAAAAAAACAAAAGAGTCCTATATCGAGAAAAAAGAGAAAAAGAAAAAAAAGAGATACTATGAAAAGAGGATAGAGAGAAAAAAGCATCATATTCCCATGGTAAATAAGAAGATTGCTGAGATGCTCGTTGTCTGCTTGGCTTGTCATTTTGATATGGGGATTCTTCCGTATCATCGGGCAAGGGGTACCCCGTTAGCGGTTCTCTATGATACACATGTACTTACGATGACAAGAACTTATCGGTGACTAAACTTGAGTAGCATGAGGAGCGGCCCTCGTATACAAGGGACATGAGATTTCTAACGTATACTTCGTCAAGCATGTACACCATAGTTTGTTCACTTTAACCTTAATCACTTTAAGATGCTTATGATAGGGGCAATGAGAGCTGAAAGCTATAAGTACCATAATTTTTGGAAGCTCTTTATGAGACTTGAAGTTATAGAAGGAAGCAGGGATTCAAGTATCATAAAGAACTTCCAAAAAATATGGTACTTATAGCTTTCAGCTCTCATTGCCCCTATCATAAGCATCTTGAAGTGATTAAGGTTAAAGTGAACAAACTATGGTATACATGGTTGACGAAGTATAAGTTAGAAACCTCATGTCCCTTGAATATGTGGGCCTCTCCTCATGCTACCCAAGTTTAGTCACCGGTAAGTTCTTGTCATCGTAAGTACATGTGTATCATAGAGAACCTCCAACGGGGTACCCCTTGCCCGATGATACGGAAGAATCCCCATATCAAAATGACAAGGCAAGCAGACAACGAGCATCTCAGCAATCTTCTTATTTACCATGGGAATGTGGTGTTTTTTTCTCTCTTTCCTCTTTTCATAATCCTTTTTTTTTCTTTTTCTCTTTTTTTCTCAATATAGGACTCTTTTTTTATAAGAAGAATACTTCATAGACAGCTCATTATCGTTACGCTGCAGGTTTCCACCATGTCAGCATGGATTAGACCAGCGGCCCAGGTGTTTCTCTAACACATAACTCCATGGACTTACAAGCTCCCCTTTCATTTCACACCGACGACATCCATATACAAAAGAGCATGATATCAACTAGGTACAAGTACCAACTGCAATGTTGAAAGCGTTCCCCATGATAGCATGGTTCTGCTAATTCCCAACAAATTAGTGCAAGCATATACAACATAGACGACACAATGGTTCAAGTTTATTAAGGGCAAGAAAAGTAAAGTGTGCCATCAAGTTCATGAGAGCTTTAATCACTAGTTTTCTCATAACAAGTTTAATTTGGAAGGTAAACAAAAGCATGAATATACTTGGAATAGAATAAGCTAGTAGGTAGGTATGGTGGACTCTTTGGAATAACTTGGTTTAAGGAGTTGGATGCATGAGTGGAACTCATACTTGGTTGTGGAGGCTAGCAAAAGACTGGGAGCGATAAACTAAGAGAGCAATAATGGCCATAATCATGTAGAGCGACAAAACATCATTGATCAAAGCCGAAAGTGATACTACAAGTTGAAAACTAAAGGATCATAAAGGCTATGGTGACTTGAGATAGTCATAACATGGTGTGAGGTGCCAAGTCAACCCAAATAAAGCATCAAAGGAGAATACCACAATATTATGCTTTAATATGCTAAAACAACGCATGATTCATCCAAGGCACATTAAGCAATCTCAATTGTTTATAAAAAATCATGCTACAGCAAAAAATACTTAGCATAAAGCCAAAACAATATCAAGCATGGCATGACAAAGCATAGGCCACAGTCAAATACGAGCTCTTTTTACCACATAAGCATGAACTTTCCTACTCTTTTCCAAACCAAACCAAACTATTTGCAAACCAATGTATGAAAGAGGGGGTCCAACCAATTTATTCATAAAACTAAGCAAACAAAAGCAAACGAAAATGAAAAAGAAGACGCTCCAAGAACAACACAACTATGCATGAAACAATAAAAATGAAGCGCTTGGAAGAAACCTGGGATTTTTTTTGATGAAGAGGGGGATGCCTTGGGCATCCCCAAGCTTTGACGCTTGTACTTCTTGGATATTTCTTGGGGTGACACGCGTGGCATCCCCAAGCTTGAGATTTAGTCCATCCTTCATCTCATTACTCATTCCTTCCATACACCTGAAATTTTTCCTTCATACAAAACTTCACACAATCTTTATTAGCAACATTAGTGCACTCAAGATAAATAAGTCTTAAGCTTCAGTTCTAACACCAATAAACTTCCATTAGAACATAGGGTACTGAAGTACTTCCCTCAAAAATCTCAATTCCCCAAAAGAACTCAAAAAGGAATCAACAAGAAGCAAATGCAGAAAATGGCAGAAATCTGTCAAAACAGACCAGCAGGTAAAGACGAATTTTTTCGAAGACTTTCTGTTACTCAAATAAAAAAGTGTTGAACTAACGAAAGTTAGATAACAACCTGGGGCAGAAGCACAAAACTTCATGCCTCAAAAAGACGTTCAGATATTTTACACGAATTTTTACGGTGAAGCATAGAAATCTGTTTCGGGTACAGCAACTTTCCCAATCATTACTTCTCTCTCATTAGAGGTTACTCTTGGCACAAAAAGCAAATAAAAAGGATAAGGAGCGGTTATTACTGATGTAATAACTTCCAATACTCATCTAAAACTTTTGGGTTATCTCCCAATAAGAACTTTTCTTTAACGCCTTTAAGTTAGGCATAAGAAGCAAGAAAAAGAATCAAGTGTTCTCAAATGAAGAAGCATTAAGATCAATACCAGAAATATCTTCAGCAAGACAAGGTATCTCATCCAAATAAGTTCTAGAGGATCCTCTCTTAGTGCTCTTAGGTTCACTACTTTCATCAAACGGGTTTTCAGGAACGATCCAATCAAAATTCTTTTCTATGGCTTCATGCATTGCTACTAGTTTGAAAGGTGTTGGTATCTTAATTTCCTCCCCATTAGGTTCAGTTTGGTTCATCTTTTCTCATGTACCAACAACATCTACACATGAGCCTAGCATATTGAAACGTTCAAATACTTTTCTAGCCTCTTTGGCAACATCATAGAATTCCTTAAGCAAAGTTTCTAGAATAAAATCCCTCTTTTTGGGGTCCTCAATTTCTTTAAGCTTAAGAAACATTACTTGGCTTAAGGGGTTGAGGTTAACAAACCTAGCTTCTAGCATGTGAACTAAAGAAGCTGCAGCAATCTCATAATTTGGAGCAAGTTCTGCAAGGGATCTATCCTCGATATCCTCATGTTTACTAACATGATTAAAGAATTCCTCAATATTATCTTTTCCAATTATAAAACCACTACCTATTGAAAGGTCTTTCAAGGTGAATTTAGGGATCAACATGGTAAGCTAAGGAAGAGGCAACAACTAAGGGAGACTTAATTTTTTTGTGTTTTTAAATAAGAAAGCAAACTAGTAAAACTATTTTTTTGTGTTTTTGATAAAGAAACAAGCAAACTAAGCAAAAAGAAACTAAGCAAGAGAAAACTAACAAAGTAAAGAGAGTGGTTATGAGGGACTCCGCTTATGAAAATGTCCTTGACTCCCCGGCAACGGCACCAGAAAAGTGCTTGATGGCTCGGTGTTGATGTAGAGCTCGTTGGGGAACCCCAAGAGGAAGGTATGATGAGCACAGCAGGAAGTTTCCCTCAGTTATGAAACCAAGGTTTAATCGAACCAGTAGGAGCAAGGAAACACCCCAAAGGTGTTGCTAGCTGAGCCTTGGCAGGGCGCACTACCGGTGCTAGTAGCAACGTGGAGACCTACACAACACAACCACAAAACTCTGTTCCCAACTTGCGATGAGGTTGTCAATCTCACCGGTTTTGCCGAAAACAAAGCATTAAATGTATCGAATGGAAGGAAGTAAAAGTTTGCAGAAAGTAAAAACAAAGCAGTAAACAGTTTGGAGATTGTATGTAAAAGGAAGGGCCGGGATCCATAGTTCACTAGAGGTGGCTCTCCTTAAGATAGATAACATGCTGGGTGAACAAATTACAGCGGGGCAATTGACAAACATCGAGAAAGAAATACATGCATATACTAATCATCTTGACTCCTTTGGAACTTAATTGGGCATTACAATATTATACATAGACCGCCATCCAAATGCATCTATGACTAATAATCCACCTTCAGGTTATCATCCGAACCCCCTCCAGTATTAAGTTGCAAGCAACAGATTATTACTTTACGAATTGCGTGTAAAGTAAACAATACGATTGTTCTATGAACAAAGGATTGCTGTTTTCTCCCTAGTAGCAACAACACATCTAGTACCTTAGAGATTTCTGTCACTTCCCCAGATTACCAGAGGCATGAACCCACTATCGAGCATAAATACTAACTCTTGGAGTTGCTAGCATCTACTTGGCCAAGATCGCCGCAAACACAACATGCAGAATTACAAATAGATGATCTTGATCATGAACGGAGCTCACAAGATCTAGACATGAAAGCACAAAGGAGGATAACCAGCCATCTAGCTACTACATGGATCCGTAGTCCAAAGATGAACTACTCATGCATCACACCGGAGGCTTGCATGGTGATGAAGAAGGCCTCCAGGGTGAATTCCCCTCTCCGGCAGGGTGCCGGGAAGAGCGTTAGATCCCTCTCGATCTAGGGATGGAGATGACGGTGGCTACAAACTCTTTCATGGATTTTTGATCGGGTACTTAGGGTTTTCGTCCCGAGGGCAATATATAGGCGAAAGGAAAGGCCGAGGGGGTGCTAGGGTCGGCCAGACCACCCCCTGGCGTGGGTCAGGCTTGGCCGCGCGGCCAGGTGGTGTGGCCGGTGCCCAGCCCTTCTCCGTCTCGAATTCTGGCATCTGATGACTTCCGGAAAATATGCACTTTGGCTTTTGTCCCGTCCAATTTCCAAGAATATTCATTTTCTGACTTTCCTGGAACCAAAAACAGCAGAAAACAGGCAGCTGGCACTGTGGCTCTTGTTAATAGGTTAGTCCAAGAAATCATATGAAAAGTACTGCAAAGTGTGGACAAAACACAAGAAAGTGGATAAATCCAAGCATGGAACATCAAAAATTATAGATACATTTGCAATGTATCACTACAACACAATGCCTTTCGGGCTAAAGAACGCAGGAGCCACCTACCAGCGGTGCTTGCAGGCTTGCCTCAAAAACCAACTTGGTCGCAACATTCAAGTCTATGTCGACGACATCGTAATCAAGACCAAAGAGGAAGCTTCACTAATCAACGACTTGCGCGAAACCTACGCCAACCTTGACTGCTATCGGATCAAGCTCAATCCGGAAAAATGCTCCTTCGGCGTACCATCTGGGCAACTACTCGGGTATCTTATCTCCGCAAGAGGGATCGAGGCGAACTGAAGAAAATAAAAGCCATACTGCCCATGGAGAATCCGAAGAACATAAGAGGCGTCCAGCAGCTGGCTGGACGGATCGCGGCGCTTAGTCGATTCATCAGTCGAATGGGCGAAAAGGCACTGCCCTTCTACCAACTTCTCCGCAAAGCCGACAAATTCGAGTGGACCAACGAGGCACAGGAAGCATTCGAAGACCACAAGCGACTACTGTCCACCTCGCCAGTACTGGTGACCCCACGTGAAAGGGAACCACTATTGCTATACATCTGCGCCTCCAACCAGGTGATCAGCATGGTACTCATGGTAGAACGAGCCGAGGAAAACAAGGTCCATGGAGTATAGCGCCCAGTCTACTACCTCAGTGAGGTACTGACGCCAACAAAACAGCGGTACCCGCACTACCAGAAACTGGTGTACCGTGTCTTCATGACGGCTCGACGACTGCGCCACTACTTCCAGGAGCACCCAATCGTGGTAGTCAACGACGCCCCGCTTGGGCACATCCTCAACAATCCCGATGCCACCAGACGAGTCACACTTTGGGGAATCGAACTGTCTCCACGAGACATTACATATGAAAAACGCGATGCAATCAAGTCGCAAGTTCTCCCTGACTTCCTTGTGCACTGGATGGAGAACCAGCTCCCCGAAAAACCAGATATGTCCTACCTCTGCACAATGCACTTCGACGGTTCCAAGCGAAAGGACGGGGCTGGTGCAGGTGTCATACTGACATCGCCCCAGGGAGACAAGCTAAAATATATCCTGCGAATGCAGTTCACCGCCTCCAACAATGAAGCTGAATATGAGGCCCTACTGCACGGGATGAGGATGGCAAAAGCCTGCGGCCCCAAGTTGGTCGTCAACCAGACAATGCACGAGTGTGACGCACTGAACAACAACATGATCGCCTACCGCGACCTCTACGACACACTCAAAGGGGACTTCGACGGTTGCGAGCTATGACACATAGGTCACGAAAGCAATGAAGAGGTGGACACACTCGCCAACATAGGCTCTACCTGCGCCCACATACCACTTGGGGTATTTCTCGAGCGCATCTGCGAACGCTCCATCAAGCCAAAGGCCGCAGAGAAGAAAACAAGCGTAGCAACAGACTCTGGGGCTATGCCGCCCAATGAGCCAATGGCACTCGATGACTTGGAGCTGGATATAGAACTCGAAGGGCCAATGAGCGTCATGATGATCGAGCCATCCTGGACTCAACCGTACATCACGTACCTTCTCAGCAAGAGGCTACCAGCGATCCGACTGACGCACGGCACATCGCGCGGCGATCCAAGGCATTCGCTATTATCAATGGCGAACTATACAAGCGCAGCATCACAAGAGTACTCCAACGATGCGTCTCCACGGCCGATGGAAGAGTTGTTCTCCTCGACATCCATGAGGGGACATGCGGGCACCATGCCGGCAGTCGCACCCTCGTTGCCAAAGCTCTACGAGCTGGATTCTACTGGCCTACGGCCATGCGCGACGCGAAGGACATGGTCCAGAAATGCAACGCTTGCCAGCGATTTGCGGACAAGCCACATGCACCTGGCGCAGAACTCCGGCCAATTCCATTGGCCTGGCTCTTCGCGCAATGGAGACTCGACATGGTTGGCAAGCTCCCAAAGTCATCACGAGGAGGCTACGTCTACCTCCTGATCGCATTCGACAAATTCACCAAGTGGATAGATGCCATGCCAGTGAATAATCAGTCAGGATACAGTGCAGTCATGTTCTTCGAGTCCATCATCTACCGCTTCGGAGTACCACACAGCTTCATCACGGACAACGGGACGAACTTCACATCCAAGGAGTTCCAAGAGTTCTGCGAGAATCTAGGAATCAACGTCAGCTATGCCTCCATAGCGCACCCATAGACCAACGGTCAGGTTGAAAAAGCTAACGGGCTCGTCTGCGGTGGCATCAAGAAACGACTCCTCAGGCCACTCGAACAGGACGCGGGTTGTTGGCCAGACGAGCTGCAATCGATACTCTGGAGCCTACGCACAACTCCAAACGGCGCCACAGGGTACACCCCATTCTTCATGGTGCACGGTGTTGGGTCCGCAGCATAGAAAACAAAAAATTTCCTACGGTGTGAACTACACGCCAAGATCTATCTACTAGGTACAAAGCAACGGGTGGACATACATCCAACGAGAACTTACCCTTGTAGACAACGAGCTTTGTTAAAGAGTAGAAACTCGTGGTTGATGTAGTCGTACACTTGCCGATCTCAAGATCGTGAGGAAGTCCAGCAGGTCCGGCTCCAGCACGTCCATCAGATCCAGCTCCAGCAGCACCAAGTCCAGCACCGCAAAGCAGCGGTGCATCCGTGATCGCACACACGTCCGGTACCCCGACAACCTCCGTCCCTCGCTCTAGCAAAGCAGCAGAAGCAGCAACTCCTTTCCAGATAAAGCCACCGGGAACATGTATCTCGCTAATCTGAGACCATGGGGGAATAATACTAGAGGGGGAGAGAGATCCTTCAGAAGGAGGTGTGAGTGAGAAGTGAGGAGGGGTGGCCTTTTATAGGAGGAGGGGGGTGCCCCTCCTTCATGGCCTGCGCATGGAGGGGGTGACCCTTCACCTCCTCCATTCATGCCGTGGTAACCCCTCCACATTAAAATGCCCCTTCACATTCTCTTTTAAAGTCTCCGCTTTAAATGCATTAAATTTCTCCAAATTTAATGCTCTCTCATTTAATAAAACTCTTTTATTATTTTTATTCAGAATTTTGCTAATTACTTTAATTAACAAACATTCACTGCAACATTTCAATATTACATGCAGAACCAATTTCAGCAATTTCACTCGAAACAGTTTCGGTGTCTATTGAAATAATTCCAGCGCTTTCTTAAATATTTATCTGAAAACATATTTGCTCCAAATGGTGTCAGTATCCCTTAAGTGTGTCACCCTATGGTTCGCGAATAATGCAGACATGATCGAGACCCCTCTCCGATCAATAATCAGCAGCGGGACCTGGAGATCCATACTGACTCCTACACATTCAACGATGACTTCTGTGATCGTGAGAACCTTTAACGCTCATAACTAAATCCCTTTGTCTCGCGATATATTACATGACCGAGATTCGATCATTGGTATCTCCATACCTAGTTTGATCTCGTTACCGACATGCACTCTTTTCTTGTTCCCGTGATATAACATTCTAGTGATCACATCACTTGCTTGAAAGCTATCTCAATGTGATATCACCGAGAGGGCCCAGAGTATATCTATCCGTCATCGGGATGGACAAATCCCACTCTTGATCCATGAGCCTCAACATAATGCCTTCGTAGCACTGAACCCACCTTTATAGCCACCCTGTTACGATGTGACGTTTAATGTTATCAAGATACTCTTCCGGTGTTAGCAGTTAACATGATCTCATGGTCTAAGGATAAAGATTACTTCGTATGATGTTATAGCAATATAAACATAATGACCTTGATCGTAATGCTATACTTCGGATGAATGTTCATCACATCATTCCACCAATTTTGTGACCTTGTTATTAACAACATCCAATGTCCATGATCAGGAAACCTTAATCATCTTGTTAATCAACAAGCTAGTCTATAAGAGAGGCATAACTAGGAACCCTTTTTGTTTACTAAGCACACATGTATTTATGTTTCCGACCAATACAATTCTAGCATGTAAAATAAACATTTATCATAAACATGGAATAAGATAATAACCACTTTATTATTGCCTCTCGGGCATATTCCCTTCACACGGGGCTGAAGCGGTGCTACCCGCAGAAGTACGGTACAAGGCACCACGAGTGGTCGCTTACAGCGAGGAGGAGTCAACTCTTGCACTCAAAGACTCCGTCGACCTCCTCGACCAGGTGCGGGAAATCGCCGCGGAAAGATCAATGATCTACCAGCAGAACCTGCGCAACTACCACAACAGAAGGCTACGCCCCAGGTCCTTCATCAAAGGTGACTTGGTCCTGCGACTGAAATAGCAAGGGCATCTCAAACTCGAGTCCCCCTGGGAGGGACCTTACGTGATTACAGAAGTAATCCCTGGTGGCGCCTATCACCTTAAAGATATAGAGAATGGAGTCGCATACTCCAACCCCTGGAATGTCGCGTAGCTGCGGTGCTTCTACCCTTAGTCGTTTTTACTTTTACATTGCAAATAAGGCTACTCAGCCAAGGCTACTTAGCCACACATTGTACCTCGTACCATTCTGCAAATAAATAAAGCTAAGTGCCCCAAAACTCTGTGTTCCTTCTTATTTTCTGCAATTAATCCACTCGGGCGCTGCGCCACCCTGTGCACATCTGTTCTACGAACTAACGCGATATCCTGAGTAGCTGGCGCACCAGTCGAAACCCTTGATAAACACCAACCCAGTTGTAACGCACCTGACAGGTTGGCAAGGGGCTGAGATAAGCACAAGTGAGGCTAACGAAAAGGAATCGCATAGTGCAACGCACTCACAAAACATACACGCTAACAAGCTCCTTATACATCAATGTCAATCAATTATACACAGCATATATACGAACTTTACAACACTGGTACAACTATGTGCAGAATACAAACTAAACTACTGTTGCAGCAAAGGAACGTTGGTTTGCTCCTCAAAGAAGTCGACGATCTCCTCCGCTGGGCGATCCACCGCCTGGTAGTGAGGAACCATGTTCCAGGTCAAACCCGCTGGCGGCGCTAGAGGTCCGGCTGCAATTGTAGTAACGTCCACATCAGGTCTATGCAGTCGCACCAGAGACAGAGCAGCCTTGGCACCAGCCACTAGCTGCTGCCGCACACACTCGTGGACCGCATTCAAGTCTTGGAATTTGGCAAGAAGGAACAGCAAGCTCGATGGAACGATGTCCAGCGGAAACATCGTCTGATAAATATTCGTCAGGCACGATTGCGACTTCTTGAGGAAGTGAAG
Organism: Avena sativa; assembly: GCA_916181665.1. Classification (NCBI taxonomy): domain Eukaryota; kingdom Viridiplantae; phylum Streptophyta; class Magnoliopsida; order Poales; family Poaceae; genus Avena; species Avena sativa. The sequence continues at coordinate 582,325,325 of OV702287.1, forward strand.
AACTCGCGACGCACGATCCTACAGGGTCGCCAGTGCGATTGCACGATCATGATCCACCCAGAAATATCCACTCGCCTGAAGCTCCTCCTGGGTCAGATCATTCGTGCGAATAGCAATCCTATCTTTCTCATCCTGCGGATTGCGCGCACTGACAACTACACCAAGCAAAGGCAGAAGTATGAAGACAACGGACTACTGCAAGTGACTATAAGGAAAAGATAAGGAAGAAGAAAACTAACATTTGAATTGGTCGCCCAGCTGCGTCACTTCCCCTAAAAGATATTGTTCTCGGGCGGCGGCCTTCTCCGCCTTCGACTTCCATACATCCGCATTACCGCAGAGTACGGGCAATTCACGCTCCACCTGCTTCATGCGGTCACGGAGTCGCGAGAGCAGAGACAGCTCATCCACCCTTGAGCATGGTGGTGCCAAGGTGTCATCAAGGGGCGGTGAATCCTGGGGCTCCCTCAAAGGATCACTCGATGTGCCCTATCACAAGTTAAACAAGAGACAATAAGAAGACTAAGGAGAGACATAGACAAAAGACTCGAGTGCATTCAAGATTAACAAAGTATCAGCAGATACACTCGGCAAAAGGCATGTTCTTGACAAAAGACATAAGCTATTTAACTATTACAAGACGTGACTACTAAGGAGAGATTGGCTTCTTCGACTTCGACTTTGGTTTTGGGGGCCTCATTGAGTCTGTGGTAGTGTCAGACGCCACAGACATTCCCCCAGCCCCTGACGTCGCAGCCTTAGCCATCTTCTTGGCTCGCTGAAGCTCCTCAGAGTACTTTGCAACTTTATTGATCAGATGCGGTCCCTACTTGCCACAAGCAGTCGCGAAAGGAGCAAAGACTACCTTCTGGCCATCCGCGCTGACAGGCATCGCCTTGGAGACCGCTGCAGGATCAACTGCGACTCCGTGTGCTTGAACCATGGCGAGTGACATTGAAGCACCAGTTGCACGGAGTGAGTTCTTGAAGCTTGAAGGAATGCCTTCGGCAAGGGACTCCACTAGCTCATCCATATTCTCGATCAACTTGGCTTTGGGCGCCAGCTCTTCCCGGACACGACTGAGCATGCCCTTGGCCTTGGTGAGCGTCCCCTGAACGGCAGCGCTGCAATCTTCGACTGCCGAAATGGCACCCGCCAGGGCGTCATCGCGACGGAGTGCCTGGGGGTCGAAGTTCAGACCACTGGCATCTACACACAAATAGAGCATCGGCACAAAAGCCAAGTACGGCAAACAAATTTGACTGAAGGGACACGACGAAAATCTAGACAAGGGAATACCTGAGAGGGCCTTGGCAATCGAGAAAGGTTGTTCTTCGAACAACTTCTCCCTAGCAGCGATGGAGGCACGCAGATCCTCCTCACGTTTCTGTGATTCGTCCCGTGCTGCGATTGCCTCGTCATGGCTCTTCACCGCCGTGGCAAGCGTTTTCTCGAGGGAAGCAGCGCTACAGAGGAGTGCATTATGCTCAGCTATGACACAAATGAAGACAAACCGTCAGTCGAATACATCAAAAGTATGCAGACGAAAAGGAAAGAACACTCACTTTCCACTACGCGATGGCGAGTGTCCAACATTGCATGCTCACGACCCATCGCAAGCACCTGCTCCGCAAGGCGAGCGGCTTCCTTCACAACGAGCTGCGGCAAAAAGGCATAGTAAAGGATCAACAGATGGCATAGATGAAAAATTGACTGCAAAATCATAAGAAGAGATACTACACTTACATGATCCTCCAAAGACTTCGAAGTCGATGGATTCGCAGACGTCCGGATAACCATCTGGTGCTCCACATTGTGCGGATAACTTGACGAATTATGTCCGGAGTGGGCCGCCAATGGAGGAGAAGGGGCGCGCTCAGCCATTTTCTTGGCTTTGGAGGTCGCGACTCCAGATTCCTTCAAAAATTGTACGTCGCCAGAGGATGACGTGCTGGTTGACTGCAGAATAAATCAACATTAAGAAAAAGCAACTTCAAAAGAAGAACCAGACGGAAGACTCGCACACTTATCAATCAAACTTGTCAAAATCGAAGGTTTGATCCCCCGACACCGACGATGACTCCTTCGGCTGTCGCATCTTCTTGCGAGAAGATGGTGCCACAGCACTCACAGGAACGGCAGGTATCGGCAATTCTACACCAACAGCTGCACCTTCCGGAGTCGAAGGAGACGATGCATCCGAATCCTTGCTGCGCGAACGCTTGCGAGTGTCCGGACCACTCGACTCAGGGGCTTCCTCCTCCACATCAGATGGGATGGTCGACTCCGACTCGTCCACTTCCAGGGCTTCACGAGGGATAAGCCCCTTAGGAAGAGGGGGCATACAGGGCGACACCCCCAATCATGCATACAGAAAAGCAATTTAGCACAAGTCAAGAAAAACAGAACAGAAGCAGTCGATAAACAAAGCTACTACGTAGCACAACTGTACATCAGGAGGACGGTTAGCAGCATCGAAGGGAGGTACGTCTGGATCATTGGGAAGCACATCCTTGGCGGTGTACTTGGTGACCAGTCGCACCCTTTTATCTACCTCACTCGCGGCAATGCCATCGGCATATACGCGAGTGACATCGTCCGCGCCAGCCCACTGGAACATAGGATGGACTCTGGCCTGCAGGGGCTGGACGGGACGGTGCAGCCATGTGCGAATGAGGGCACAGCCTCCCTCCTCTTTTTCCATGCGACTCTCGAGGTCGCAGACATGCTCGTATAGCACATATGTCTCCGCGGACTCGCCAGGCATCACTACGTTCTTCCAGGAGCGCCTCCACTTGCACGGCATCGCGGGATCGAAGGGCGCGAGTCCGAAGTGGTCTCCGTCGGCCTTCAGGTCACGGATGTAAAACCACTTGTCCCTCCACCCTTGGACGGACGCTGTGAGTTTAATGTCAAAGTATGTGGTGGAGGAGTCGACGTGGATACCGCAGCCACCTACATCGTAGACTACGGAGCCAGATGCCGACTGGCGCTTCAGCTTGAAGAGGCACTTGAAGAGACCGAAGTGCGGCTCGATTCCGAGCCAGCACTCGCAAAGAGTAATGTAGCAAGCTACATGGAGGATGGAGTTGGGGGACAGCTGATGCAGCTGGAGCCCATAGAAACAGCTGGAGCCGCCCTTCTTCTTCGCCGCAACCATGGCGGCGGCGGAATCGGCCGCGGCACCTCCTTTCTTCTTCCCCATTCTACGATGGCGGTGTGAACGGAGAAAGTAACTAGGGAATACGCGGATCTGGTCTAGCTCCGCGAAAAAGACGAACACAAAGGAGCAAAGGAGCAGCATCAATGGCGACAGGGGCAAAGGCAGAGAAAGGAAGCAGTTGTGAAAATTACCGTCGCAACATCGCTACTTAACCCCCCTGGAAGATGCAATCTAACGGTTAGGAAAAACCCTATCAGACGCGTGGCGTTCATCGTGATCGACACGTGGAGGGACCCGAAGCATAAACCGTCCCCCACTATGCCTATTACGCGTGAAAATCGAGGAGGCATAGTTAAAACAAAGATTACACACGCCCGGTCAAGTCAGAGTCAGAAAATGGGACCCACCGCTCGCCACGTCCCCTCAAACCCGCTCACATGGGCAACTGAGCTCATCACATAGTCCGCACTGACGTCATCAAAAATTGAGGAGCAGAAGACTTTGACTACTTTAGTCCTTGCTCGAGTCTTCGACTCCACCAAGCACTCGGGGGCTACTCCCATAGGGAGCGCTGGTCGCGCACCCTATGATTTTTTTTCTTTTTCTTTTCTACAGGAACATGGACAATCAAAACAAACACAACCACTCGAATCCGCGATTTGACTATGGACATGGGTTACTCCCATAGGGAGCGCTGGAAATAAATTCGACTGAAATAAGAAAACAAAAGACGACAGGAGTCGCAAAAGTTCTTTAGTCCCTGTCTGAGTCTTCGACTCAACCAGGCACTCAGGGGCTACTCCCATAGGGGGCGTTGGTCGCGCACCCTATGATTATTTGTACATCGTACTGTGTGTTGATAACATCCACACTCGAAGCTTATCGTGACACCGCCTCAAGATTTTTCCCTACAAAGAGACTGCGTCTCCTGGGTCACCCAAATCATCTCCGCGGTGACAAAATTCGGATGTCGTGCTTGCAGCGTGAAGGTAAGACCTGAATAAGGCCTAGCAACGCATTCGCTGCGCACTACCATAAATATATCTGTGCCTACAAGTACGATGAACATGCCTTGACGGACGCGTCGAGTGCTCACACCCATATACTGGAATTCGCCTCCTGTAAGACCTCCATGGCTTGAGTCGAATTACACCAGCACTTTTTCGGGTTCGAGTCCGGGGACTCGAGTTCGAGTAGATTGCATTGTTTTACCCTAAGGTAGTTAACTAATACTGATACATCGGTTAAATCAGGTGCGTACATCAACAATCCCTATGAGACAAACAGAGTAGTCGAAAAATATACTCAGTCGTGCACTCGAAAGGATTCATAAAGTCCCCAGTCGAATCTGCGATTCCACTGGACACTCGGGGGCTACTGACATGTGTATACCCTACAGGTACTCGAGCTTGGTATATACGGCATGAATACAGCAGAGGCCCACGATGTCGCCAAGGCCCAAATGGAGAACTCGAGTAACCTACGGACTCTTGATTGCTTGAAGAACAAGAAGAAGCTAAAGATAGAAAGTTCAAAGGGGAAAACCCTAAAATGTAACCGACTCGACCTGCTACCCGAGACCTAGCCTATCTATATAAAGGCTAGGAGGAGACCTCTACGAGGCCTGAATCTGGGTAAATCTTCAAGTCCCCTGTGTTCTTGTTTGCTAGCCGATAGATGTCTCCAGCGCTCCCTCCTTCTCCAAAACCCAAGTCCATAACAATGGGCATTGATGAGTTAAACCCTTGTCACCCGGGATGGACGGAAAGGTTTGAGATACCCTGGTTGGGATGTTGTCCATGTAAGGTGGTCTACTATTTTTGAAAAATGGGCTGGTAGCATTTTAAATTATGCTTTTGGTGGTTGCTTCACAAAACGCCCCGTTTTTTGCACTCGGAAAATGGAAAATGGTTTTTTCGTGCGACGAAAAGGAAAACTTCATGCTGCAATACTGTTTGCCATCCCTAGATACACATGCATGCACTATATGGGCATACTATCACAAACTATGCAACGATTCTGGCCATAACATTGTTCATTTGGTTCGAAAGCCATGAAACCACGAACATAATAGCTCATTTTGAGAAGGGCCTTTCGAGATGCAATCAATATACCAAGTTTGATATTTTTCCTTACAATTATGTCACATAACATGACACCACTCGAAGAATTTTCATTGTTCGGACCGTTTTTGAATTTCTTATGTCCGTTTGCGAATTTTACCGTTTAAAACTATGATCAAAATGGCGGGCATGAAGATAGGGGATGAGCCTCGCTAAACTTGCATTAGATCTCTGAATAAATGTCATATTTTGAATCTAAAAATGATTATTTTCAAATAAGTATGAGCATTAGATCATGTACCTGTAGTTTAAACCGGACCTACTTCCTACCGATACGGCAGACATTTGTCTTTTTCACCCAGGATGGATGGAAAGGTTTGAGATACCCCGGTTGAGATATTTTCCATGTAAGGTGGTCTAGTATTTTTTTTAAATGGGGTGGTAGCATTTTGAATTATGTCTTTGGTGGGTGCTCCACAAAACACCCCGTTTTTTGCACTCGGAAAATAGAAAATGGCTTTTTGGTACGATGAAAAGGAAAACTTCATCTTGCAAGATTGTAAGCCCATCCCAAGATGCACATGTGTGCGTAATATAGGCACATTATCATAAACTATATCGTGATTCTAGTCATAACATTCATCGTTTAGCTTCAAAGGCATAAAATCTCAAACATGGTAACTTATTTTGTGAAGGTTTTTTTATGATATTTATAATATTCCAAGTTTTTTATTTTTCTTGCAACTATATCACATAATATGACACCACGCGAAGGTTGTACATGGTTTGGTTCGTTTTTGAATTTCTTATGCCCGTTTCAAACTATATGTAATGTTTTTATATTTTACATAGTTTTTATTTACAAATGTATAATATTTGCGTGTATATAGATAGATCTTATTTTTCTGCAAATTTTGATATATTATTTGTATGTTTCTGAATTAGAATAATTTGGTTATGATTTTTCAAAGATTAATATGGTAAAAGGAAAAATAGCTATGCCAAGGGCATTGCCGTCGGCGTAGCTATGAAAGCTATGCCGAGGGCATTGCCGTCGGCATAACTATCCCACGCGGAGGAAAATCCTACACCGACGGCCATATTCGTGGGGTGCCCAGCTCGTGGCCTACGTCCTGGCCGTCGGCGCCGCGCTCCATTCCGGTAGTGGCATTAGTGCCACAGCTTCATCGTGTGTACCCTACTCCCTCCCTTCAATAATATAAGATGTTTTACCTTTTTGAATGTAATGTATCCAGATGACTTTTAGTGTAGGTTCGGAGTTAACCTTTCTGAACCTATACATTAAAAGGCGTCTAGACACATTTTTTTTACAAAGCTAAAATATCTTATGTTTTAAAACGGAAGGAGTACATGCATGTAAGCGGAATATCCACTTCTTGCCTCAAGTTCTCTTTTCACAGACAATTCGCCCTAGGTACGTGGAAAGATCAGAGCTAGAGTATTTGAAAGTATATATTACCCACCGTCTTTTCTCGTTTTAGGTGAAGCACTCCAATGTCCCAATCCCTTCAAATATTTTTCCCTATAGAACTCATATCTTATAAAAAATGTTGTTTTGCAAGCAAAGATTGGGACATTGATAACACTATAGTCTACTGCTCCCTCCGATACAAATTAGTTGGCTAGTTGGCTCATATTTGTTAGGTTGTATCTAATACTAAAACATGTCCAGATATATTTAAATCTAAAAAATCTGAGCCAAGTAATAATTTGAACCGGAGGGAGTAGTAGATTTGAGTAACAAAGCCCACTTTTTATTTAGGTCGTGGGCACACAGTTTCAGCAGCACTTTGTGACAACAAACATCACACCAACTTCACACAGGAATGGGATAGAACAAGAACGTCTCGGGTGTATAAGACAGTCATTATATAGCTTCTTCAGGTACTTCACACTTATACGACCAACCCGGCAGTGTTAAAATAAGCTATAATCAGATTATTAGGCTTAATTAATTGTCTTTACATTTATATTAGAAACAGACTCGCTTTATAAATAACCTGTTAACAGCAGGTCCAAAGCCATTAAATGTATCATTCAAATTCAAATAGTGTGGGCGTTAAAACAAATAGTACCATGCATACTGTTGTGATGCGGTCTTAATGTGATCTTGATGCTCTGGCTTGTACGTAGTGGCACGCATGCGTAGTCGTTTGGCTTGAAAGCTATGAAACCTCGAACATGATAGCTCATTTCTGAAAAGGTTTTTTTAAGATGCAATCAATATACCAAGTTTGATATTTTTCCTTGCAATTATGTCACATAATATGACGTGACACGAAGGTTTATATTGTTCGGATCATTTTTAAATTTCTTAGGCCCATTTCAGACTATGGTCAAAACAGCGGGCATGAAGATTCTTAGCTCGGGGTTGAGCCTCGCAAAACTTGCATTGGATCCCCAATGAAATAGCATATTGTGAACCTAAAAATGTTTTGAAAAATCAGGAGCATCAGATCATGTACCTATAGTTCCAATCTGACCCACTTCCTATCGATTCGTAATGGAATTGTCTATTTCATGAGAGGTGGACGGAAAGGTTTAAGATATCCCGGTTGGGACATTTTTTCATGCAAGGTGGTCTAGTGTTTTTTTTAAATGGCGTGGTACCATTTTGAAATTTTCATTTGGTGGTTGCTTCACAAAACACCCTTTTTGGCACTCGGAAAATGCAAAATGTGTTATACAAAAGTATAAGTAATGTTTTTATAATTTATTCAACAAAATTTATGTAATATTTGAGTTTAAATAGATAGATCTTATTTTTCTGCAAATTTCGGTACCCTATATGTTTTTGTCCGAATTAGAATGATTTAGTTATGATTTTTCTAGGATTAATGTGGAAAAAAGGGAAAATATCCGACGGCTTTGCCATCGGAGTAGGTTTCAAACCTAGGCAGACGGCTAAGCCATCGGCGTAGCCTTGACACTGTCGCATCGCCGTCATGGCAGTCCACTATGATGACGGCCCGGTCTACGCCGACCGGTGTCGTGGGCCTATCCCACCCTACCCCGACGGCTGATATGGATCATATGGGCACCTAGAGGGAGGGAGGGGGTGAATAGGTGCTACACCAAATTTTAATACTTTTTCAATTTTAGGCTTAACACAAAGGTAAATTCGCTGCATATGCGTTGTTTTACCACAGTTCCTTCCTTGTTAAGGGAAGTACATCTGCGTTGGAGGGGTAGGAGGTACTAAGACCACCACGCCACAATAGTCCTCACCCTGTTCTCCGATGGATCTCGCCACCAAAGGCATTATCCACCTTTCCACTATTGGTACCCTTCGAGGAGGGAACCGATGCCTTTACATAACTAGCAGGGCACACTCCACAACCGAATTGGAGGCTCCCGTAATGACAACAAGCTGCCACAAGAACAAATATTATCAAAACCAAAACACAAGATCTATATATTAACAAGTAATACTAGATTGAGAAATCTCCAAGTGAATGAAGGGGAAGTGATGCGCTTGATTCGTGATGTCGATGAATGAAGTCTCCTCCTTCGATTCCCCAAATATCAGAGCCTTCAGGTGGTTGAAGTGGGAGATCTTGAATGAGAGCTTTTTCAACAGGCTAGTACTTTTTTGAATGAATCAAGAGATATGATAGGAGGGGTGATTGGGGCTTTTATACCCCATGTCCAAACTTGGCCGTTGGTGAAGTTGGGGGCCGGATTATCTGGCCCAAGTGATGGCCGGATTATCCAGCTGGGGAAAAACACCGCCCAGATTCGGATTTTTTGGGGGGAACTCCGCCCCCTATACCGCATGATGTGCCATGGCTCCGTTTGCAAACTTCCCTAGGGGTGGATTATCCGGCCTGGGCAAAAACTCTGGCCATGGCCAGACAATCTGAGAGAATGTCCGCCCCCCTCACTGCATGACGCGCTTGGCCAGACTTTGAAAAACTTCTTGGGGCGGCGGATTATCCGGCCCCTATAGGGGCGGATTATCCAGCCCGGGAAAAACCTCCGGCCCTAGCGAGACAATCCAAACAATAATCTGCCCCCATACCGAGTGACACGTGTCGTGGTGGCGGCACGGCACATGCTATGGATAGGCTAAATATGGGGCCAATGAGTGCTAGGGGAATCCAGGGAGGGAGAATGTGATGATTCTACGCACAGGTATTCTTGTATTCTCTCTATCAATGGTGTTTACAAGTACTCTTCAAGCTCTTGGTAAGAAGGCGACTACGTCTCTTACTCCCTACTAACTAGCTCTAGAGTTCTACCTTAGATAGAGAAAATGATCGATCCTCTCTATGGAGGCCTCGGTGCTCCTTATATAGGGGAGCCCGGGTTACAATATTAGGGCACACGTGGCAGCATTTTTGAAGAATATGCTCCTCGCCTAAAGCTAGATGCTTCTTTATTCTCTTTAATGGCTCGTCCGGGCTTTGGACGTAACCCACAGCGTAATCTTTGTCTTTAAGCGTCACCAGACACGGGCTACGTCATCCGACATTGCCCGCGTCACCTTGGTCGCCCCTGAACCGTTGGTCCTCCTCTTTGCTTTGCTTCGCTGACGCTACAGCTAATAAAGCCACATTTTGAACAGCGAGAGATTCCTTCCTTCTCTTGGAAGCCATGGGATAGTCCGGCTAGCATGTGGCTAATCCGGCTACCAAGATACCTGCAAAACAAATAGACAAACATGGTCGGCATATATTTTATGCCGGCCGGACTACGGTTAAGGAGATGCTCCATGGGCCGGGTCACTCCGTGGTTCTGCCTGCCTTGAGGTGACCCGGTCAGCACTTGCTTTGGTCGTGCCGTACCCCGGCTAACTCGGCCTTTATACCCCGGCGTCACCCTACCCGGGGGTATCCCCCCCAATATTAGTCCCCGAAGCTGGTGCGGTCTTAGCAACTTTTAGTTGTTAAGGCCACAGCAGGTTCCCATATCCGGATCTCTGCCTCTTTGGCCGAGTTTATCCAGTAACCCGGGGATTCTCCTCTAGGGATCCCTTGGCTCATTCCGAGTTATTCCTCGTTGGCCGGGTTTTTGCATGTTCATCCGGGTGACGGTTCCTTCTCTTGTACGCTTCCCCACATCCTACGTGGAGGGTAATCATCATTTTGCCTCATTTGAAGGGCTACATGCATTTAATGCGCCAGTTACTGTCGCAATTTCAGGAATAACTGTTGCGCACGTCCCTTCACTGCAGCGCGTCATTAACTGTAACATTACATCGCGTCGTGGGATCCCCTGCCCCCTGTGGTCCTTGTTGTGGCCACGTTCTGATTGGCTGACTCGGCCGCGTACACGCCCGTTGTGTGCGGCGTGGAAACCGCAAAGGATCCCACTACGCGCCCATTGTGCGGTTAAGTAGCGGGCCTGGGGCAATATCTGGGGAAGTTCCCCATTTTCTCTGCGCTTCCCAACCTCCTTTCTCTCTCACTGCGACCTTACCGCCACGGCCGCTAGTTCCTCGTTGTGCCAGCGCCGTCGTGACCGTGCACAGGCAGCATCTTGCGCATGCACCGCCGTTCCGGCTCAAGAACTTTATCACGGGGCCTTGCGCTTCCTGTTTCCCCTCCAACGATTACTCCTATTCCGATTTCCTTCTCGAAGACCTTGAGTCCAGCATGACTGAGGAGGAGGCAGCCGTGGTGGCGCAGCAGGAGGAAGAAGCAGAAGGCCACGAACGCGGCTGCTGGGATGGCGCGTTCATCTGCGAGGACGACTTGGACTGGCTCCGTGCCACGCGCCGCATTCCTGCCGGCGTCGCCTGTCGCCTTGCCGCCGACGAGATTTCCCCCTCTCCCAATCTAGGGGAGTATGTTGTTTTTCTTTCTCATTTCCAGCGTGGCTTCGGCCTTCCTACCTCAGACTGAGAGATGGATCCATAATCACCGATAGATAAATCCATAAGATAATTCCAGTGATAAATCCACAACCGAGTCACAATGCCACACACAAACATAGTCGCATACAGAAGAAATCACGAATAAGACCGAAACAATAAAGTGCAAATACTTGCGCCTGACCCATGCAAATTCACGATGACCTAATAGAACTACTTCTCCCCCTTTGGCATCAAAACGCCAAAAAGGAAGAAGAGCGGTGGTAGCGCCCCAAGTGATCACACGTAGTCCTTCATCATTTTCCTCGTCCTCGTCCTCATCATCATACTCCTCTGCATCTTTCTCTTCCTCATCAGCTAGTGGAGTTGGCTCCCTCGTTGGGGCAGGAAATAGGTGGCGCTCGAGCTCTGCATAGTTGAGTCCAGAAGAGTTCCACTGAGCATATGGAGTGGGAGCGGTAGGAGATGGAGGAGTGCCTGACGCCCCAGACACATGGTGGAGAATGAGTTGCTAGGTATGGGTCATCTCGTGGCGCTCCTTGTATGCCTTGTATTGCCCTTGTGAGTATCCACCCCATGCACAAAATGTTCCACTAAAACCAATTCAGATGCTTCACCTCACGAGAAATAGGAGGCACTGGGGGCCTACGAGCACTAGCACGAGCATCCCTCATAAGACCCTCAGGAGCAGAAGATGGATGAGAGGTCTTCCTTGACTTGTTGTAGATCTTCTTCACCTTATGCTCAACATCATAGTGAAATTCTCAAGTGGGAAGCAAGTACTTGATGAGCATCATAATGTAAGGAGCATACGGAATGGAGAGCCTATTGAACATGGCATCAGTCAACTCATGATAGATAAACTACATCACATTCAGCTTGTAGTCCACAGACTCATCCTCACTGGAGGCCACCTCATAAGAAAAAGCGAGCAACTGAACCAAGTGGCCACGAATCCTGTCATTGTTGCCCCCCACTAGGCGTGATGGAGTCACGGAAAACACCAACCAAACAAGCATAAAGAGTGGATAGGCCTGCAAGCGTACCCACAATCCCATCATCAGCTGTGCAAGGAGAAAGAGCAGCATCTTTGATGGGCTTCAGTTGAGAGATGATATGATGACCACAAGCATGGTCCTGGCCATTGAATGGATAGCCAAGCACCGCAGCGAAGGTCCGAAAGTCAGATTGCAAAGTTCTCATATTGATGTGGGCTAGACGGCGATGCCAAATCCAACCCGCGTTGGCCTTTCCAAAAATACACATCGGACCTATAGTTGTTTTCCCCCAAAAATTCCACCACATACTTGTCATTTTTGACATATCCAATGAAAGCAACCTTTAGAGACTTGCTCCACAAGAGTACCACTAAATCACCATCAATAAAAACTGCAAAGCCCATCTTACCAAGGGCATGAACAGAAAGTAAATAGTAACCGAGGGTCTCGATAAGCATGACGTCCACGAGAAAAATATCATGGGTAACCACAACCTTGTCAAGACCCAAAACCTCAGATTTTGACTTATCACCATAGGAGAAGGTTATATGCTCATGGTTTGGCCGCATCTTCGAGATGATCTCTTTGCTTCTGGTCATATGACTCGTGTATCCGCTATCGAGCACCCATTTGGACCCACCGGAAGCATAGCCGTACAAGAAAGTTACTTCTTGGTTTTAGTACCCATTTTTCAATGGGTCCTCTCATGTTAGTAACAATGGTCTTGGGAACCCAAATATACCAAGAAATGTAACTATCAAATGGACCAACATAACTGGCATATACATCACCATAGTAATCACAAAATAACTCATAATTAGGATTATTATACCCTGCAAAACCAATATAGTTAGTCTTGTCATTAGTTGTGGTGCTTGTCTTTGCTTGAGTAGTTTTGCTTTTCTTATTCTTCTTTGTATTGGGAACATAGCCAAGTCCCTCTTTTCCATTTCTTTCCCTTTGCTTATTAAGGATCTCATCTAGGACTTCCTTACCTTTGGGCTGGGATCCCTTGACAAGTTTCTCTTTCAACCTAGCATTTTCTTCAATGACATCTTCATGTCCACATGATGGTGTAGAGGTGCTAGGCCTATTATACTTGTCCAATCGAGTTTGGAGCTGATCATGAGAATCATTTAGAGTAGAGCGTTCACTCTCCAAAGCCTTGTAGGCAATGTCAAGTTTCTCTAATTTCTCAGAGAGTCTAGCATGAGCAGCCCCAAAGTCAATTTTCTCTTTCTTTAATTTCTTTACCTTGGCAAGAGCATTATCGCGTTCCTTTATGAGCTAGGCTACAACCTCGTCATGTGACTCCTCAACTGACTCAAGCCTCTCCTCTAGAGAGACTCGAGTTTCTTCTTCCTCTTCTATAGCATTCTTCAAGGATGCAATCTCCATGGCATCCTCTCTTTCAATTATGCCCTTTTCTTTGAGGAGCTCTTCGGAGTGGGAAAGTGGGCTCATGAGAGCCTCAAAATGTAGTTTGTGCTCACCTTGCAAGTTAGTGATAAAATGGTCCAAAGCAATAACTTCTTCTTTTACTCTAAGACTTGTATGATCATCCATATCAACATTCATAGTAGTCTTAGGAAAAGAAGAGATAGAAGATGATACCACGGAACCTCTTGCCATAAGGCAAGTGACGTTGTTGTTGATGACGTTTTCATTGGGAGAGTCGAAGAGCGATGTGGGGCTAGATGTGGTGGCTATTGCAGCCACATGTTGATTGCTATCTTCATCCTCTTCATCTTCACTTGCGGACGAATACTCTTCTTGTGCCACCAAGACAATCTTAGGTTGCTTTTTGTAGGGGGCATTTTTCTTAACAAATGGCTTCTTTCGAGGTGCTAATACATTGCAAATGTATCTATAATTTTTGATGATCCATGCTTGGTCTTATCCACTTTCTTGTGTTTTGTCCACACTTTGGAGTACATTTCATATGATTTCTTGGACTAACCTATTAACAAGAGCCACAGTGCCACCTGCCTGTTTTCTGCTATTTTTGGTTCCAAGAAAGTCAGAAAATGAATATTCTCAGAATTGGACGAGACAAAAGCCAAAGTGCCTATTTTTCCAGAAGTCATCAGATGCCAGAATACGAGACGGAGAGGGGCCAGAGGCCGGCCACACCACCTGGCCGCGCGGCCAGGCTGGGCCTGCGCCAGGGGGTGGCGTGGTGGCCCCTGGCACCCCCTCGGCCTCCCCTTCCGACTATAAGATGCCCTCAGGACAAAAACCCTAAGGGCCCGATCAAAAATCCACGAAAGAGTCTGTAGCCGTCGTCATCTCCATCCCTAGATCGAGAGGGATCTGAAGCTCTTCCCGGCACCCTGCCGGAGAGGGGAATTCACCCTAGAGGCCTTCCCGGCACCCTGTGTGAGTAGTTCATCCTTGGACTACGGATCCATGTAGTAACCAAATGGCTGGTTCTCCTCCTTTGTGCTTTCATGTTTAGATCTTGTGAGCTCCGTTCATGATCAAGATCATCTATTTGTAATTATGCATGTTGTGTTTGCGGGGATCCGATGGATATTGAGATGCTATTTCAGATTGATTATTGATTCTATCATGTCTTTGTTATTTGTGATCTTGCATGCTTTCCGTTGTTAGTAGCTATCTTGGCCAAGTAGATGCTAGCAACTCCAAGAGTTAGTATTTATGCTCGATAGTGGGTTCATGCCTCTGGTAATCTGGGGAAGTGACAGAAATATCTAGCACATCTAGTACCTTAGAGATTTCTGTCACTTCCCCAGATTACCAGAGGCATGAACCCACTATCGAGCATAAATACTAACTCTTGGAGTTGCTAGCATCGACTTGGCCAATATAGCTACTAACAACGGAAAGCATGCAAGATCACAAATAACAAAGACATGATAGAATCAATAATCAATCTGAAATAGCATCTCAATATCCATCGGATCCCCGCAAACACAACATGCAGAATTATAAATAGATGATCTTGATCATGAACGGAACTCACAAGATCTAGACATGAAAGCACAAAGGAGGAGAACCAGCCATCTAGCAACTATATGGATCCATAGTCCAAGGATGAACTACTCACGCATCACACCAGAGGCTTGCATGGTGATGAAGAAGGCCTCCAGGGTGAATTCCCCTCTCCGGCAGGGTGCCGGGAAGAGCTTCAGATCCCTCCCGATCTAGGGATGGAGATGATGGCGGCTACAGACTCTTTCGTGGATTTTTGATCGGGTACTTAGGGTTTTTGTCCTGAGGGCATCTTATAGGCGGAAGGAGAGGCCGAGGGGGTGTTGGGCTCGGCCAGACCACCCCCCGGCGTGAGCTAGGCCTAGCCGCACGGACAGGTGGTGTGGCCGCCCCCCAGCCCTTCTCCGTCTCGTATTCTAGCATCTGATGACTTCCGGAAAAATAGGCACTTTGGCTTTTGTCCCGTCCAATTCCGAGAATATTCATTTTCTGACTTTCCTAGAACCAAAAACAGGCAGCTGGCACTGTGGCTCTTGTTAATAGGTTAGTCCAAGAAATCATATGAAATGTACTCCAAAGCGTGGGCAAAACACAAGAAAGTAGATAAAACCAAGCAAGGAACATCAAAAATTATAGATACATTTGCAATGTATCAAGGGCACTCACATATTTTCTTTTGATCCAAGCATCATCAATATGAGTGGCACCATGCTTTCTGAATGTTGTTGCAATGCTCTTGAGCCTCCTATACATGTCTTCATGGTCTTCACCATCCAACATGTAAAATACTTCAGCCTCATTGCTTAGAGCATCATACCTATTTCTTCCCATGCTTTCATTGCCGATAAATAGGTCAATGAGAGCATCCCGGTGGTGTTGAGGTGTTCAATATGTGGCATGTCCTTGGGACCCACACCAAGTTGAATCATGTGAAGTGCAGTTGCATTTAGTTGACTGTCCACCACTTCTCGTCTTGTCAATTTGGTGGATTCTTCAATGTAGAGGCCATCTTCAATGATTCTCCAAAGCTCAATGGATGAACTGCACACATGTGATTTCATTAAGAATTGCCATTGATTAAATGAGGAAGCATCAAGCTTGGGTGGATCACCCCTATTGTTTATATGAGGGTGAGGAATTGGTGGATCGGGAGAGTACAAGTGAGGGACCTCACTATAATCCTCCTTACCACTTCCCTTTTGGACGAGGACCCATTATTTTTATCACCTACCACATCATCGTCCTTGGATTTAGCATTAGCTTTATCCTTAGATACAGGAGTGGTGGCCTCCGAGGTAGATGGAGGTGGGGCTGTAACAAGAGAGAGACGAGTAATCATTTGATGTATCTCCTCCATTTTAGTCTCAAAGGATTTCAATAAGGTTGTTTCCAACGTCTTGAGATCATCCATTGTGACCTTGTCCACAGCCTCACTCCCATGTCCCTTAGTACCCATACTTCTCTTAGGCGGTTAAGCCCGAATAAACAGCCGATGCTCTGATACCAATTGATATGGATCGTATGGGCACCTAGAGGGGGGTGAATCGGTGCTACACCAAATTTTAATACTTTTTTAATTTTAGGCTTGACACAAAGGTAAATTCTCTAGATATGGAACTACGACGAATTTCCCTATATGCAAACCTAACTACTAGCGAGTAAAGGCGAGTAAAAGTGAGGAGCGAGGAAACCGTAGTGGAGCACGCGGAGACACAGGATTTATTTTCCCGTAGTTCCTTCCTTGTTAAGGGAAGTACATCTGCGTTGAAGGGGTGGGCGGTACTAAGACCACCACGCCACAATAGGCCTCACCCTGTTGTCTGATGGATCTCGCCACCAAGGGCCTGATCCACCTTTCCACTATTGGTACCCTTCGAGGAGGGAACCCATGCCATTACACAACTAGCGGGGCACACTCCACAACCGAATTGGAGGCTCCCGTAATGACAACAAGCTGCCACAAGAACAAATATTATCAAAACCGAAACACGAGATCTAGATATTAACAAGTAATAGTAGATCGAGAAATCTCCAAGTGAATGAAGGGGAAGTGATGCGCTTGATTCGTGATGTCGATGAATGAAGTCTCCTCCTTCGATTCCCAAAGATCGGAGCCTTTAGGTGGTTGAAGTGGGAGATCTTGAATGAGAGCTTTTTCAACAGGCCAGTACTTTTTCGAATGAATCAAGAGATCTGACAAGAGGTGTGATTGGGGCTTTTATACCCCATGTCCAAAACTTGGCCATTGGTGAAGTTGGGGGCTGGATTATCCGTCCCAAGTGATGGCCGGATTATCCGGCTAGGGCAAAACACCGCCCTAGATTCGGATTTTCTGGGGGAAAATCCACCCCCTATACCGCATGACGTGCCATGGCTCCGTTTGCAAACTTCCCTGGGGGGCGGATTATCCGGACCGGGCAAAAACTCCGGCCCTGGCCGAACAATCTGAGAGAAAGTCCGCCCCCTCACTACATGACGTGCCTGGCCAAACTTTGAAAAACTTCTTGGGGCGGCGGAATATCCGGCCCCTGTAGGGGAGGATTATCTGCCCGGGCAAAACCTACGGCACTGGCCGGACAATACGAACAATAATCCGCCCCTCATACCGAGTGGCGCGCCTTGTCCACCTTTGTCGAAGGGGTCAGGCCGGATTATCCAGCCCTTGGCAGGGGCAGATTATCCGGCCCCCCAACAACAGGATTTTGCAGCTTTTCATGTGAACACTTGTCTGCAACACTTAGCACACATGAGATAATCTATGGTATTGTTATCTAACACACAAAACACTAGAGATCATGAAATGTTCATTCAACAGCCAACCTAGGACGACGGCTGGTTTGCTCGGCTGCCCGCCTCGGGGCCTACGCCTATGGCCCCGACATAGAGCAGTCGGCATAGCGTTTGGGTCGTCGGCGTCATGATTTGTTCCTGTAGTGGTTCGGTTGGGCCGCGACGGTCAGAGTCGGGGTCCAATACCCGTCAAATATACCCACGTGGTTTCATCCCAAGTCCAAAATATTATGTTCTTCCATTAGGCCCGGTGGGTATTCTCTCCCGGTGCACCCCCATTGAAACCCACCTGGTTTTCGCTAGGATAGAAGCATTGAGGGCGGATGCTTGAATTGAGGAGAGAAAAAAGAGCAACGCCGCGACAAGTGAGGAAAGCGGAGACGATGCGGGGCGGGACCAGTGCGACGGAGTAGAAGGCGACAATAGAGGCAAAGATGACTCGATGCCCACCTCTCCTCTTACTAGTAAGCTCATATCCTCCTCTTTCCTCTGATCGGTGGTGGCTAGGGTTAGGTTTCTTGTGTACTTGGGGTAGCTGAGCATGTCCCGTGCCACCTAGGGTTATAGTGGTTCGAATTTGGGGCACCCAATGTTTATTTGGGGAGACATGACCTCGCGTTCCTAATGCAATAAATTATTCTTTTCATTTTTGTTATCCGTATTATTGAATAATTATACTAATCCGCCCTGAGAAGCATGAGGCAAGTCTGCGCACCTAAAGCTTCCATCTAGACGTTGCATTTAGACTTGATGTGAGGTTGTCTTACGGGCTGGTCCATTTAGGGTGTCTTGATCAGGGAAACGTCAAAGATTCACTAGCTTATGCCTTTAGTCTCTTTTTTTTTGAAATAGGCGTTGTATTACTTAATACTAAGTTTATGCCCAGTCTCTGCATAACTAGGATGCACACAGCCAATCAACCACACAACTCGAGTCCAAAGCAAAAGTACCAGAATTACAAATAATGGTAAAAAAATGTAGTCCTCCAAACACGCTATGGCAGATCTATCCGTAAATCAAGCTGCCATCCATATCGGGAGAAGATATCCCTCACCGAATTTTCAAGTGGATGAGATCGGTCGAGTGGTCTCGGTTGGAGTGTCCTCCAATCGCGTACAGCCCTTCGCAAACAAGTCGCGGAATTCCATACGTTGGAGAGTGATCCATAATCGAAGGATCGTCGTGGCTCGATAGATAACTTGCAGGCGAGAAGGCACGATGCCTTTAGTCTCATATCTAAGGTATACTAATCTGCTGCTACCTTCTCCTGTAGTAGTAACTAGTATTCTGTTAGTATATCGGTATATAAATCCGGTAGGTGTTACCAGACGATAGCTTTCGGTGAGGAGGCGAGTGAGAGAAATTAGGCATTCTTGGTACAAGATGAACACGCGTGGTATTACCCAGCGTCGGCCCCTGTTTGAGAGGTATAGACCTACTCCTGCTGAGATTGTATTGATAGTGACCAGGTGATTGTGACATTAGAGGGAGTCTCCTTCTTTGATCAGTACACTTATGTGGTGTGTACGCGTTAGTGACGGAGCCAGGATTCGAATAAGCCCCGGGCCAAAAAGATTGTATTTTCTGGAAAAAAGCCATGCCTATATATATGTTACATACAAAAAAACATTAAAAAAACCAGTCAATGTACATTTATGAATTATTCACATAAAATGATTGACAATATTGCTCGATTTCGCAACAATATGTGTAAAATCAAGATTTTATCGCCGGGCGAACAGTGTACTAAAGTGGAAATTATATCGTTTTGTGAAATTCTATTAATTTTGCTTAGCCAAAAATACAAACTATTTCAAGATATGTATTTACACACTGGTCGGACATTAGTTGGCTACGTCCAGGAATTCTCTCGTATCTTTTTGAACCTATGAAATCAATGGCATACTCTTTTTTTGCCACCCTTGAATTTGATTTATATATGTAGGGAGTTCCTGTCAATAGTATGCACTACCTCTATTCGGGATTATTAATCCTAAGGGCCAAGTTGCTAATACCAAGACATTTCATAACTCTCTCTCATTATTCTTTGCATACACCAATAGTCTTATATGTATGAGAGAAGTGAGAGAAAAAGAAGAACATGCATTGGACGAGAGAGACTAATAAATAAGACAACCCTTATAATCTCAAACAATATAAAAAAGCTTTCCGGACCTATAATCTCAAACAAAGATAGTACTATTTAGCCTGGCTGGTTCGATCTTTATTTAATTGTGAGTGGACCCTTGACGGATCCATCGATCAGGACATCCCTCCACGCTGGTCCACTCTCTTCTCTTCCGTCTGATGAGTGTTAAGAGTGGCCTATGACCGCACAGAAACGTTCAGAGATATAACTGATAGATTACAACCAGGGCCAAATCCAACGTATGAATTGATAGTAAGCCAGAAACATTTCCAGGCCCCGGGCCATGGCCCTGGTTGCCGGGGACCTGGATCCGCCCTTAGTACCGCCTGCACGCGCATATACAGCTGATACCGTATGTCGCGTGTGTGTCACCGGAAGCGATGGCGCCTCATGGATCGATCCTCGCGCGCCCTATCTTGTTTCAAACCAGTGTGTGTCGACCGTATCGCGCGCGTACGTACCTATACCATATTTCATTGCAGGGCGTCCAGCATTACAATCTGCTGCTTGGTAACATACGTACATATAGACTTGACAAGGCTTGACCGTACTTCGTCGTATTTACCCTACACTACACGCATGTACTCCCTCCGCTTAGAAATATATATATACATTCGTTTCACAAAGCTAAAACGTCTTATATTTCTGAACGGAGGGAGTAACGCCGAATATCCACTTCCCAAAGAAAACGCACTACGTACGTGGAAAGATAAGGAAGCAATTTCAAAATATATATTATCCGCTCTGTTTCCCGTTTTAGGTGAAAACACACAGCTATTTTCCAATAGTCCCTTCAAAACTTCTTCCATCCCTATAAGACCCATATGTTACAGAAATTCTTGTTTGGCAAGCAAAGATTAACACTCTAACTACGGGTGCAACCCCATGGATATATATATATATATATATATATATATATATATATATATATATATATATATATATATATATATATATATATATATATATATATATATATATATTGCCGGGCGTTCAAAAGCAAAATGCCATGCATACAGCTGATCCATCGATGGTCTTAATGAGTAGCTTCAGTCGGCATGCGTGCACACTGTGGTTTTCGATCGCGTAGCACAAGTACGTACATATGCATGGTGCCACTGTGTACTGAATCCTCTTGGGATCGCATCTACAGCGAAAGCCTATACACGCCAAGGTGTACAGTAGGCTGCAAGCATTCACTACGCATCTGCTACCAGGCAGGCCAATCAAGTAACACTGAGATACCGCGCATAGCTAGGTACGCGATCATGACAAGCTATAACTCGTAAATTACTGCGCCTCCATCACAAAGCAGCAAGTAGGAACTGTTAGAATAGAGAAGGAATCTACACTATCTCGTACTCCAAATCTCCCCGTCGTGTATTTCTATATATACCACACACAACATAATTAAAAAGGTCAATATTTTCTACATGATATCAGAATGGTTAGCCTCACGACGTCGATCCTAAACCTTCCGCATCACCCCGTCTCCGTTGAGATCAATCTATTCTCCTCGGAGACGCAGCACCTGGTCTTCACCAAAGATCCAGCTGGTTCTTTAGATTAGATCTTAGATCAGTTTTAATGGGTGTGCTTTGGTGTCCCCACCTCCTCCCTTCAAACTGAAGTTTTCATGGGGCTGTTTCCTTTTCACCCATCGAAACCCCTACCCAGACCCTCTATACCTCTGTATAGGTGTACTCGGTCGAGCTGGCCATACTCCACGTTGCCACCGACTGATCTTAGTTCCCTTATCGCAATCTATGTTTTTGCATGTCACGTTTTAAAATTTTGTTGCTACTGCTATGTACCTCCCGATTTCCGCCTCCCGCGGGCACATGAGAATATCGTATGGTGAGTATACGCCTAAGCAGACCATATGGGTTTTAGGTGGGTTCATACGGTTTTCAAAACGAATGGTATCGTGCGATCCTGGTCGCCGAGGCAGCGGGCCCCGCCAGGGCTTCACCGACCCCGGCGTGATCGACACCGCCTGCGCGGGACAACTGCAAGCTCCTCCTCCTTCCCGCAAAGGTAGCCGGCCCCGGAGAAGAAGGCCATGGTGACGACACAGATCCTGGCGGTGTACCGACCTTCTCCCAGAACCACAAGGCCTTCGTTGGGAATCCCATCTCCTCCCAGAAGCTCTGCCGCAGCTCATCATCTGTCAAACGCCGTCGTCTTGTTACCGTCGTCCACGCGATCCCTCCATCAACATCCTCTAACGCGTCCAGGGCTTCACGCGCCGCCAATGCACCCTCCCCGTCCGATCCAGACTCGGATCCGAGACAACGGAACCTCGAACCTAAACTGAGGCTAGCCGGCGAAGGCAAAGCGGCCCGTTGCAGGTTGTCGAGCGCTAGGGTTAGACGCCGGCGCCACCCCATTTCCCTCGGGCGTGTCTAATGGCTTCTCTGTATGTAACTACTACAAGTGGTGGTGGGGGCCGTTGAGTTGATTATTGGTCGTGTTAGCATCACAAGGCATTTCAACCTCCTCATGCCCAACTACCTCTTTCCTCTCATTTTACCCACCTCCTCATGTTGCTATAGTGTACTAGAGACTCTCCCTTCGGTCGGCCTGATCCGAAGCTAAATTCGCCGGCTCTGTCGGTCGAGGGAGGCAGAGGAGAGGCGTCGGCGTGGATAGTGTAAATACTAGGTTTGGCTTTCGGTTGTTTGCCGGTTTGCGGTTGTTTACCATGAGGTTCCCGTTGGGTCTCTTTGGCCAAATCCGTCAGCGGCTATGATGCTCTTTCGTCACCGTCCTCCTCTGGATGGTGGGGAGCGTTGCCACAACCACCTCTAATGAGGCCTTTGCCAGTCTGAGCTGTGCTGGGTGGCTTCTGCTTTTCTCCTTCACCGGTCGTGGAGGCGAGGGAGGAGAGGCCGACAGATGGTTCTCTAGAGCTTGGTTCTTGGTGGGATTTCTTCCTCCGGCACTTCCACGTGGCACCGATAGGCTGTCCTGCCTTCTTGTCTGCGAGCTCCTCAGGTTGGAGATTGCGGTGGATAAGGAGATGGATGGGAAGACATTTAATAAGCACGTGGGTCTCCGCCTGCACTTGACCTGCATCGCTACCATCGAGTCTCACCCTCTAGTCGACCGTGGAGGTGGTGGGAGGGGCGAGGTTTTGGTCTGTGCTGCTGGATCTCGGCATGGCTCTGACTGCCCTTGCTGGGGAAGTGCTAGTTCTTGTGGTGTGCTCCGACCGGCCGTGGTGGCGTGGGGAGCGGTGACTGCAGGGGGCTGGTGATCCCCCGAAGACGGCGGTTGAAACTTCTGCTTCTTTATCAAGCGGAATCCATGGTGGCTCTTTTCGCCGCGTGCTCTTTGACCGAAAGGGCGGCCCCTTTGAACCTCCGATGTGGAGGCCATGGTTGAATCTTGCTGCTGGAGCTCGACTGCTCCATGCCCCCAAGTGGTCCGTCTCCGAGGACGTGGAGTTGGCCTGCAGCAGTGGTTCTTCGTCGTAGAAGACACCAAGTCGAGCGTCTCGCGATGTGCTTTGGATCTCGGTGTCGACGGCAATGACACTATTGGTGATGCCTCGAGGTCGCCGACGAACAGCGGCGGAGGAGGTCTCCTAGCACTAGATTGCTTTTCTTTTTATTGCGCTACGGTCTTTTTGCAATTTGCCAGGCTATTTCTTCAAATTTTGGTTTTTTTTGCAATAGACGCAAAGGGTGTGTCTGTAATTTTGTACCCGCCTCAGAGTTATTGAAGGGACCATTCCCGTTCAGAAAAAAAAAACCTCTTGCATGTAGGCTATCTGTCTCCGGAAATGCTGGACTTATGAAAGATTTCTTACGGAAACGACTTACCGGATTAGGTGGATGTCTTTGGTTGGTTTAAATCCTTGTGCACCCCATGATTTGCTGATCCTAACCACTGATTTCTTCCCACGTCATCTTGTAAAAAAATTCCGTAACTTGCCTGTAGCACTACTCATCTGTCTCTATTGACATGATGTGACCTCTGTCCCTCTACCTAGACTACGACGGAGCTTTATAGAAAGCATCCTGGAAATTGATGGGTCTTTGCTAGAAGGACCCCACATGCGACAATAATTAATCAATCACGTATATGTCCACCGTCTTGAAGGCATCATCTTCGAGGCAACAACACAATATATCCCTCTTTACTTGCATGCATGCTAGCAACGGAGGCCCACCAACCTTTCAGAAGATGAATCACTGTTTTATATATACTCTGTCGCCGTTTCAAAACCACAGATATAGCATTTTCCAGCCAAACATCAACTAGAGATAGTTGGCATAGTTCATAACTTCATATCACATAACCGAAATCACAACCATAGTTCCGAATTCACACACACTAACATAGAGTCATAGACACGTAGTTCACATAGTCCAGAACACAACCACAAGTTCAACAAGGATCGAATAAACATCATAAAAAGGCAGTGTGAAGTTACTTAATCAGATGAATGAGATTAGAGATTTAGGGTAGGCCATTG
Source organism: Avena sativa (assembly GCA_916181665.1). Taxonomy (NCBI): domain Eukaryota; kingdom Viridiplantae; phylum Streptophyta; class Magnoliopsida; order Poales; family Poaceae; genus Avena; species Avena sativa. Next base: position 582,349,762 of record OV702287.1, read on the forward strand.
GGCCAAATTGGGTCAGAATAGGAATGGGCTACTAAAAATCAACGGAAAAAATAGCGCCGCTACGACGTAACTTCAAATAGCGCGCGTAGCGCCGTATTTAGCGCGCGTAGCGCCATAGCGTCCCTGGAATGCATACCATAGCGCCCAGCTCCTAAAAACGCTATAGCAGCGCTAATAGCGTTAAGTAGCGTGCTATTTCTTTCGTTGTCGTATCTAGACAAAATCAGGAAGTTATGGATCTGAGGAGGTACTTAATATGGAACGGAGGGAGCATATATTATACTTTTATTGCGTGTGCCTAAGACAAAATCCTCGGTGGTCGGCCGAAGCATTTGCGTGTACAGACGATCGCATTCACCAACACCTGTAGTGTTGTTATCAGCCAGAGTATCGTGGTTGGACCCCACCACCTTGTGTTGCATCGTCATCTGTCGCCTCCACTCTTTTCACCCGGGCTGCTAAATATATCCATGGACCCTCAGACATTCCCTCTCCATCCATCTCTTCCCCGGCCACAAGAACTACCACCCACTCCCCGTTACTCCTTCCTACGTCCTCCCTCCAAAAAAATCCTCGTCTCGTCTACTCGGCTCTCCCGGCATCTTGGCCGAGTTCTTGGTATTCTTCTCGCAGATTGGCTTAGACTTTGGAGTTGTAAGAGAGGACATGAAGCCGGAGGAGAGCAGGAAGGGCGTGGCCACGACGGGGAGGGACCACTTCCCCGTCGGCATGCGAGTGCTCGCCGTTGACGATGACCCGGTGTGCCTCAAGGTGCTCGAGACCCTCCTGCGGCGCTGCCAGTATGAGGGTGAGAAATATTGAGTATTTCTTTTCTCTTCACCACCACTGCATCCATGCCATTCGATTGTGTTGTAGTACATGCAAAGATTGCCACTGGCTGCAGCTCTCTTTCACCTACAGTATGCATGTACAAAGTTAGAAGTTTTAAGATGCTCCATATTACCCCTCGCAAGGTAAGAGGAGTATTTAAGCCAAGCCGTGGTCGGTGACCGAAATTTATTTTAGGTGTGTTAGAAAGGGTCCTACTATGGCACAGCTAATTCTCAGTCACCTAAGTCATTTTTTTTACTACTTTTATAGATTTCTCCATCGATTGGACCGGTAGCAAAAGGCACGTACGCATGCGCAGCCGAATTAGCGGGATAAGCGCTCAAAAAATCTTAGTAGCAACCATACTTGTAACAACAATAATCATATATAGATACAACCTCACTTGCAACTAGGGAACACTTGGTTCCAACACAATTTCTATTGAAAAAATCTTAGTTGCAACACGATTTGCAACTGGAAAAAAAATCTCAGATGCACCTAACCTGTAACGACAAAAATCTTAGTTGTGACACCACTTGAAACTAGAAGGAGACTCCGTTGCAACCCAACTTGCAACTAGAAAAAACTCAAACAACTAAAAAACCTAAATGACAATACCACTTGCAACTTAAAAAATCTATTGAATCCTAATTTTATCAGTTGCAACCTCACTTGCAACCAGTGGCGGACCCAACCGTCCTAATGCCTGGGCACTTGCCCGGGCTTCCGGCCAACCGTCGCATCCTAATTTGATATCAATTTGATAAAATATGTAGTGTTATTAGACTTTAAATTCACGATTTGCTCCAAAATAATGATTCAAATCAGCGTTTCACGAGTAGCCCATCCTTGTGTCCAACACCCTAGCACGGCAAAATTATAAGAATGCTGCCAAATAACACTACGGTAAACGGTCACATGGCAACAACGAGAAATATTCAGAAAAATACAAGAGAAACAATAAGAAAAATCTGATTTAAAAGATAACAACCCACTACAAAAAAGCCCATTTATGCAACTCAACACAGTCCAAGGAGAATGCAACAAAAGGCCCATGCGTGGCTCACGCTTAACAACTAGCTACAGAAAACGCACGTGTCCATGACTAGCGACTGGAGAAAGCACGCGCATCCAGCTGCTATTCATAGCAGCAAAACAAAAACACACACGCACGCACGCTCGCACGCGACGCGCACACATATATACATGAACATACTCGACCCGATAAATTATTACAAATACTTCTTTAAACTAGTACTATCTCTGTCCCACTTAGACTATGTAAAGTCTGATCAAGTTTTTGGAGAAAATTATTAACATTTATAATACGAAATTTATACCCTTTGATACATCACAAAATATATTTCCACGTGATATCTATATAATATCATAGTTTTTAATAGTTTTTTGTAAAAGTTTGGTCAAACTTTCCGTTCCTTGATTTAAAAATATATATAACCCTTAATCTTTGGGACGGACGTAGTATATGAGACGTGTGTATAGTTACATCCGGAAGTAAAAGGTTATTTGTCCTATATATAGAGAGAGTGATAGTCGTGCTATTTGACCACAAGGTACAGAATATTCATTCTACACCCACCCTATATCTTTGTAACGGGAGGAAAAACTGCTCCCGTGCCGTCCTGCCAAGGCGGCACCGGGGCGAAACCCTAGCCGCCAAAAAACCTAAGGCCAGTGGCCGTCGCTTCTGCCAGCGAGGGCTGCGGTGGTGGCGGGCCCCAGCGCCGAAGGTGCTGGGGGCGGCGGCAGATCTCTGGCGGCGGTTGGGGACGACACTAGTGATCTTTGACGTGCGGGATCTGGGGCGGCGACCCCGATCACGCGACAGCAGTGGTGTTCCATCGGGTGTGGTGTCCGCGCGGGGTGGAGTTCTTCTGCTCAAGGCCATGGGGTGGTGCCCCGGTCATGGCGATTGGAGACTTCCCTTGGGCATCCACGCTTGAGGTGGAGGCGATGACCGTAGGCCTAGGCTCCCAACCTAGACCTGCCATCGGTGCGACTTTTGGTCACCCGGAGGTTCGTGGGGAGGCGGTGCGATGCTCGCGGTCAACCTCGCTGGCTTCCAGTGGGACGACGCATGCGCGTGGTTCGATCGCAGGCTTGCCTCCTCTTTCACCGGAGGGGGTCGGCTGGCGGGCGGCAGCACGGGGACCTACCGATCTGGCCAATAAAGGGGGCGATCCTTTGGGGCTTCTCGCGCCTAGAAGATGGTCTGCTTGATGTCGACTCTCATTTTCTAGCCGGTGATGAGTTCTAAAAGGCTCCGCCAGCGATCTCCTTTGCGCACAAGTTGCCTGCAGATTGCTGGATCAGGTGGAATTCGGCCGTGTGTTCCTGTTTCAAAGGAGCGACACGAAGTTGCGCTCACTATTGCCAACATGGAACATGTCGTCTTCGATTTCCATGGAGGACACAGTGGTAGAGAATGTCAGTGGCCGAGATATGATGCTAGTGAGGGTGGGATATGTCTTGGTGGTGATGAGGACCTTGCTTGTTGATTCTTGACTTCTAGCAGCGACAGTGAAAAGCGGGAGCGGGAGCACGGGAAGAGTATAGGGTCTTATCTTTCAGGATAAAAATCAAAGGTTCGGCATTAACTGGTTGTGCCTGGCAATGGTCTTAAAGACATTGTATTGAGAGAAGCGGACTTGCTCCAGGGTAAAATCCAAGGTATGGTCTTAATTGGTTGTGCATGTCAATGTCCTTGTTGAAGACATTGTTTTGTGAGCATGAACTCTGGGTGCTGTCTTGGTGGTGTTTGGTGTTGCAGCTACAATGAATTGATCACCGTAGCGAGTTTTGTTTTTCTAGTCTTCTTGTTATTTTGCAATAGGGTTGTGTGCATCCGTAATGTCTTTAGGACATTGCGTTGTTGCATAGGCCGGGTGTAATTAGTAGTATATATTTCGTGATACAAATATATGCTCCTTTCCAAAAAAAAAAATCTTTGTAACCGTATGTGATTCTTACGTGAGATAAATTTTCTTTTTACCTTGAAAGTAAAAAATAACATAAGTAGTCATAAAAAATTGTTTATATGTCCTATAAAAATACGACATAAAATGCATATTTTTTTATTGTATTTTACACTATGATGATGCATAAATTGTACTTTTATGTCGATTTTTTGTGTGTTGCGGATGAATGTGAACATAATTTTTTTTTGACAAAACATAAATTTATTAATGTGCCTAACATAAAAATACGTGGTGGGGTGTAAAATAACTATTTTGCATGCACGGGTAAGAGAAGGTCCTATCGGCACCGACCGGACAAAGCCTGGTTGCTTCCTTTGGTGGTGGCAGAGAGGGGGTGAGCGAGGAAGGGGCTCGGGGAGGGGTTCTAATGGGCTACCACCCCTGCGTCGCCCGTGGTGGACTATAGCTCAAAAGAAGAGTTTTTTCTATCGCTGACTCTTCCTACGACGAGGTAGTAGTATGTGCAGGCCGCCGGGTGGCACAAAATTGATTTTTTTCCATACAATCCCAACGTGGAAATTGGGTTCCACTGTATAGGATAAGAGAACAACAAGTTCCCTGGCACGCTTACATCCAGGAACAACTCAAACTAAAGATTTAGTTATCTGGTAGCTCCAACTAAGAAGAGAAAAAACCCATATGCTCGCCGCATATAGCTAGTAGAAAAAGTTCACCTGCCCCATGCAACCCTGCCCAGTATTTAATGAAGACACAAGCATACATAATTAGATCTAGGAGAGAATTGATCAGCTTATGTTCAAAGCAAGCTCGTTTTCTCATATTGCAAATACCCAACATATGGAGGACAAAGGCAGTAAAAAAGGACCCAGGTATTGTCTGTCACAAATTTGATGACTTGTATTAATTTGGGTACATGCTAAAATTTATCGCAGAAAGTAAGCATGGCTAGATACACATAATGAGATGGTGCGAAGTGATAACAGAACCACACAAGAAGGGAACATTAGCACAATTACGGCCGGTTTCAGAGATTTGAACTGTTTTCTAGCATAAAGTGTCTATCCTGCACCAATTTGTTTACACTGCTGTCTTCGTAATTATCGGGATTTTGAAACTAGATTTCATGATCTCTTGCCATATTATTTTTGTTACCCGAACATGGTCACAACTTTAATTAAAGATGTTAATTTTAGTTTCAACATGGTCACAACTTTATAAATCATGGGTTGAAACTTTGTAAGCGAAAAAAACATTGTCGAAACACATCAGCACTGGCTCTAGTTTTAAATATCTTGTCGAGACAAAATCGACAGTGAAAACCAACCGTAAGCGGTTTGAGAAAGAAAACAATTTAAATGGATGTTTTAAAAAGATCTAATCTATGTGGCATGCATGTACTGGGGCGTCCCTCCACTTAACTATCATGGACAGCCCAGGCTACTTCGTGAGGCGTAGTCATTTTGAGATATACCGTTTCAGACCTTTTCCTAGGACAAGATTACGATATTTTCCATTTCTTGTATTGTTGCTCACTTGGAAGAGTAATATGTTTCATATTTCCAGTGACAACAACAGATCAGGCCGTTATCGCACTGAAGATGCTGCGGGAAAACAGGGACATGTTTGATCTAGTTATCAGTGATGTCCACATGCCATTCATGGACGGCTTTCAGCTTCTTGAGCATGTGGGGGTTGAGATGGACCTTCCCGTCATTAGTAAGTCCTTTTCCATGCAAAGTACAAATACGAGCCTAGGAGGCATGCACAGTGTACACAAAGATGAATATTCTTTTACATGCAAAGTATAAATTCTGCACACATAATCCTATGATCTATAATTTTTAATTGGGGAATGGGAAAATGTTAATGCAAAGTAATTATCTTCCATGCAGTGTTATCTGTGAATGGAGAGACAAAATCTGTTATGAAGGGGATAACTAGTGGTGCCTGTGACTATCTCCTAAAACCTGTTCGAATCGAAGAGCTTAAAAATATATGGCAACACGTTCTTAGGAGGCGTCGTAAATTCAGTACCAATCCTGACAATGTGCACGGCCAAGTTACATATGACCAAAGTGAGAGGCCCAACAACAAGAGGAAGGAATATGACAGCGTGGATGAAGATGAAAATGGGGATAGCAGTGATCAAAAGAGGCCAAGAATTGTTTGGTCAGTTGAAATGCATATGAAATTTGTCACCGCTGTCATCCAACTTGGAGTTAACAGTGAGTAATCATCAATGCTGCCTTTTTTGTTTTCTTACAGCTAGTAATGATAACACTACAATATCCTCTTTTTTGTTCATGCAGAAGCCGTGCCAAGAAGGATTCTTGAGCTCATGGATGTTAAGAACCTCACTAGGGAAAATGTTGCAAGTCACCTACAGGTAAGACACTTTGCTTACTATATTGTAGTTGTCAGTAGATCCGTTTTGTCTATTTTCCATAATGCTGATCGTCAATCTGTACCGCAGACAGCAGCTAGGTATTAAAATAGAGTAGTGCACAGAACAAGTTAGAACTAAGAGAAAATTTTATATTGAAAGTGAGTCCTTCAATAAAAATATACATGGTAGTACCATACAATATGCTGACTGACAGATTAGTAAACATTTTCTGAAAGAAATTATTGCCTCACGGGGATTAACATGGAACAAATATACAGTACTTTCAATCTCCGTCTTAAATATGGAGGTTAAAAGGATAACATGGTATTTTCATTGTAAAACACTGCAGGTTCATGAGCAAATCCTGAAACAAGTAAACGAGTAATCTGGTAAGAGCTGGAAAATCAGCTATTAACAAGATTCAGCATGAATGTGTTTGTTAAACTTGAAAATCAGATCTACAATACTTTTTATATCTTGTTTAAAAACAAACAATGTGCTTGATGCCTGTACATGCTAGAAATGGAAGGTTAAATACTGAACATTTGCTTTGGTGTACATGCCAGAAGTATAGGCTCCACCTACGATGGTTAGATGCTTTGAAATCACAGCAATTTGGCATCTATGCTGCTTTGGGAGGTAGAGACCCCTTTCTTTGCATGAATGCATTTCTGAGACTCCAAGGTTATTACCAAGCTATCACCTCTCCTCCAGCTCTATCATCATTCAGTGCACAAGGATTGCTACATAATGTTAGCAACGAGAATCAATCAGCGGTTGTGGCTCAGGCGGTGTCTGTTCAGACTGTTGGTGGCAGTTGCACTGATGCGAATATGTATAGTCATCTCAGCCTATCAGGAAACCAGCATGCAAACCTGGCACAAGGTTTAGTGCCATCGCTCGGGCAGGTCCAACTACAACAGAAGTGGATGAGTGCAGACAGCGGTGACCTGTCCGCCATCGTTACTGGGAATAGCCTGGCTACTGGCACCGTCCAAAGTGTTATTCCAAGCAGCCCATTACTGCCTCAGGATCTTGCGGAGTGCACACAAGCAAATGTGGCAATCCAGCCATCAATAAGAGTTCCCTCTGCAGGTCTAGAACTTCTTGAAGATGTCGTAGGATCTTCCTTTGGCATGTTCGAGTCTCCTGTATCCCAGCAGAGTCCTCACAGGCTGCCAGGTCATGGTTCATTCAACAGTAATGGTTCAACCAGATTGGCCAATGAAAGTAGTGCAAACAGTTTAATCGGTCCAAAGGTGGCAAAGAGTTCCTCTCAACTGCTAAGCACCGTTGGTGCCCAGCATTCCATCGATCAAAGGTCCACTAATTATTGCAGCATGTTTGCGCAGACAAGTGCAGGTGCCACACCAGTTGTTCCACAGACCAAGATCGATGTCCTATTCTCAGGAGATACTTGGACGCCGAGAAATGCCTCCGAACCGAGCATTCCAAGTCTGCTGAGCGAGCTCAGCTCTAGCACCTGCAGTTTAGACAGTCTTTTGGATTCCATGATCAAATTCAAAGTGGTAAGGCTGCTTGTTTTCTTTCACTCTAATAAATTTGACCATACTATCATTCATCTTAAGGAACAGAACCAGTAGCCAGCTTCGTAGTCCATACTCCTGAACCATTTCTGTTTATCATTATCTCGTGGTAAGCAACTAAGTTGAACCAACTTATCTGACAACAAATTCGTATGCTTACACAGGATAATGGAGACTCTGCCTCCGGCGATGATCTGTGGTGCGACTTTTATCCACCTGGTGCTTGCATATGATCAGAAGCTGGCGCACGTGTATCGATGCCTCTCTGCATATCGTTTGTTCGCCCAACTGTATCTGTAACCCAGTATGGTATGCTGTGTATTGTAGTGTAGCTAGTATTGCTTATCTTTAGGCCTAGTTCTGCCCTGATTGGACCGACAGTTAGTTAGCTATTCTTCACTTAGTTCAGTTAGTGGCGAGCTGCACTACGCGGTCGTGGGATGGCCCCACAGAAGCGGAATGTGGCTCAGTTTGTTGAGTCTGTAATCTCCTGCTCCCATTCATTCAGTAATCTATGACCTTTTAGATATTTCAAAATAGACTAGATACACTCGAAAATTATTACGAACTAGACGATAGGCGAGATTCGCCTCGCCGCCTACATGGCATTCTTATGGCACAACGTAGGAACTGTATGTGCGTTTTAGCTGGCACGCGTAGATAAAAGAAGGTAGTCAGCATAGTCTATGTATGAGACATATGTGTGGGTCTGTCGATGCAGGACCTGAATGTGTTGCGTACTGTGACAACTGTTGTCTACACAGGATTATTGGTGTGGGTAACATTCAGCAGCTCTGTTTGCTGGCGTGTTGTTTTAGTCCATTCATGCCCGCGCAAGCTCACAATACCACATACAACCAACCAGGCCCACAATACATCGACAGAGGATATCAGGTACACTGATAGGAGCCGCACTTAGCAAGCTAAGCCAGGCATACAGTAGAGGAAAGTTGTACAAATTCATAATTCACAACCTAACCATAAAGCATATAAAGGGGATGAACCGACATCTCTTAATAACATCATAGTTAGACGTCTTGTAGGATTATAAGATTGTGTATACAAGCATAACTTATGAAATCCAATGGGCATTTCACAACAACATGCCATTACACAAATAATTCATTGAGGAAATACAACATGCATGTTTTCATTACCAATCAGTTGATTTTTTTTTCGAAATGGGGAGCGGAGCCCCGGCCTCTGCATCAAGCGATGCACACAGTCTTTGTTTATTATTAGAATCACATTGTTTGGTAAAGGCCATTACAAAGATCATACAAAACCAGAACCGCCAATACAAAACACCGAGCAAAAACGATAACTGTATCGCTAGCTCCCCAGCGAGATCTATGAAACACCTAGCTATCTGTTTCGACACTGCTCCATGGTCACTCACACTGTTGCCACTCACCAAGAGAAGCTGGAGTGCCTTGGCGCGGCGGCTCGAACTCAAGCAAAACGAGCCCTAGAACCGCACGGCATATCCACGGAGCGGCGCCCACGCACATGCTCCGGATGTCACCGCCTTCATTATCTTCCGCCAACCCATCGTCAGCATGTAGATCGATGCGCAGACTCTCGCCACACCAGCCACCGACACAACACGATGCCAAGCAGCACCACCCCCCGCGCGCTCGCTGCTCCACCCCTCCTGCCACTTTCATCCAACGCTGCTCCACAGGCGATGCTCCCAGGCGTGAACGCGATACCGACACCACGGCACCGCCATCGCCCGACCCGAAGATCTTAGAGTTTCCCCCAGAGTAGCACGACTGAGGTCGACAAAAGGTGCACGGCGATGCCTTCATCAAGGTAACGGCGTGGTAACGCTGCCATCGCCTGCCAATGGCTCGGTTTTCACCGACACATGGGTCTCCCTGTCTCGCTACTAGGACTAGAACACAGATCGCGAGATCCGCCAATCCATCCGTAGGCCGGGCCACCTTTGACGGAGAAAACGTCCACCTCCACCAAACCCAGGGCCTCCGTCCGGGGCTTCCTCGTGATGCAAAGTGGGCTCCGGAAGACCTCCGGACGACATCGGTCGATGTCGAGGAGGTGAAGAAGTCGGTGATCTAGGAACCATAGATCTCGCCATCATCCACTGTCCCAAGCCCAGGGACCGCTGTCGCCAGAACTAACCGGCCGCCGCCCACTCGCCATCACTGCTGGAGTTCCGCTAGAGAGCCGCCGACGTTGCCCGGAACTCGAGCCGCCGCCACCATGGAAGGGGCACGCGCGAGGGCTGGGGCCCTGTCGCCGTGCCGCTGGAAGCTTTGTCCGGCGACGGATCTGGCGGCGGCGGAGAGAAGGGGGACGCGCGGGAGGTGGTGGTTGGCTGGGGCGAGGGCGACGACCCGGTGCGGCGGCGGTGGCGCCACACGGGGTCCGGAGAGGAGGAGGGGTTGGGAGGAAAGAGACAGATCTTGTGTACATGTAAATACCTAAGCAACAATGACATGTGAGAGTAAATACTGATATATTTAGCTGAACTTATGACATCCACATATGAAAATCTATAAAACCAAGGAAAAGATTGTTCCTAACGTGTAACAGTTATGACTAACACCTGTGATGGCATGCCCTGCTCGTCTCGCCTCAGTCAATCTGTAGAAAAATTAGCACCACATCTGAAATTTAGTTATTAACTTCCGAGTAAAATATGTGATGACATGTTCTTGCTTGTATCACCTTTGTGAATCTGCAGAAAAATCAGCTACATATCGACATTTGTGCAAATCTGCAACTTAATTCTAACTTCGGTTCACTAAAAAAATGCAATCACAGATCGACATCTGTAATCTACAACCAACATGGCTCGGTGCTCCGATGAGGCGGTAACTAAGATGTAACTTAGGCATTACAACTGTCATTTTCGTTCATACACGGCTATAATTTATAGAACAATGAAGTGTAGAATTGAACAGGGGAATTTGACCTCGTTACAGAATCTGTGAAGATAGTATGAATCCCCTATAAATGAGATGTAGAATTAACAATCTCAACTGATGAGATTTCTTACCTGAAATCATATGCATTCCCTAGTGGAGACTCTAGTTTCCATACCTCGTGAAATGCCGAGTAGGCACGAATTCCCCCAATTTGCGACCTACCATAGGTGACTCTGAGCAAAATTTAGAAATGAGTACAGTTTTCCATTCATTAACTTCTACTCGTAGATGGGTGAGTTGTGCTCCAGAAAATGACACCTGTACATAGCACAAATGCAAAACATGATGGGTGTAATCATATTAAGTAAACTCTATAAATAGAAGATGCTTTATTTATGGAATTGTGCATGTGCATCCTTAAAGCTAAACACGAATCATTAAACCTAAAAAGATGAAGATAAACCTTTAAAAACTGGTATTTTAGTGACTACTACCCAAGAAGCCAATTTCTATTATTCATGAATTCTCAATGTCTACCTTTGTACAGTGAAGTCATGCATGATCCCCTACCAAGAAAAAACAATGAAAATAAATAAAAGAAACTGAATCATGTAATGACAAACATAGAATATCCAAGATGAGGAAAACCCCAACAAACTGAAGCTTCCCTATAACATCATAGATGGAAACTTAGCAAAAATGATAGTGGAACAATTTCAATCAATCAATCGTTTGTCAGGAGTAACCATGCTGACGACCAGTGCTCGACTACCACTGTTCATCCCCGGCCACTAAAAGTGATACTCCTTGTTTTAACGGCTCACATGGCAAACCTAGTAATTTCCCTGTGTTATCATCCTCTAGTCTATTCACCTCCATTGTTTCCTCCTCTAGTCTATTCACCTTCATTGTTTCCTCCCCCCTCCCTATTTTTGTCAGCTCATCCCCAAAAATTTAACATGACAAACCATAATTTATATGTACACCAGTATTTTCTTGAAAAAAAATCGTTGAGATCATTCCGGAAGACCACCACCGAGAAGAATTCATCTACGACGACATGATGAGATCCCTCATCCTCTTGCAGAATGGAAAAAATAAGACAAAAAAATAGTTCCAGGTATAGAAATATATATGGGTGTTTTTAAAAGAATGGCAGGCTGAATATTCTGTACCCATGACTCCTACTTTTTTTACTTGAGTAAAACGATGGTACATGAAGGAGACTATCTCAACGGAAGGAACCATAAAACTTAAAAGCTCGCCTCTACAAACAAAACACATGCTTAATAGTGCAGCTATTTGGAGACAATTTCTTGGCTAAAAATTTAGATCCTACGACAGTAATCGCTTTTACCCTGCAATGCGATGTAAAAACAGTATGCAAGCCCTTGACTATACGGTCTATATCTATAGCAGCAACCTGACCAGATTACGACTTTGGACAAAGAGAGCATCCACTCAGCTCATTGTGCAAGAAAACACCTATAAAAACAGGCATGCGAGCGTCGAGCGCAGTGGAAATAAAGCGGTTCACTGAGCCATTAATATTTCCAAAAGGCAAAAGCCACATATATACATGTACACGTGGGAGGCCAAACGCCAATGTGCAGAAGGCCAAAAGCCATCATAAATATAACTCTAACACCCCCTCTAAAACTCATGGTGGATCTACAACACTGAGTTTGGAGGGGTAAAAGACATGTTGCACTCACACCAGCGCGCACAAAGTAAACATCAACACCAATATGCATGGTGAGTTCATGCTTCACAGGGTCACGTGCAATACTAATTGCACATGTACTACCTAAAAAGAGGGTAGTGAAGAGTTCCGTAGTAGAAAACAAAAAAATTCCTACATTGGAACTTCCTAACGCCCAAGATCTATCTATGTAATAATGCAGTAACGGCCAGAGCGTATAGAATACATAGCCTTATAGACCGTACGCGGTTAACGTTCTGAGGGGAACGTGGTTGATATAGTCGAACTAGTAGCCGACCCCAAGGTCGCGAAGCTCCTCGCAGGTCACCCCTTACTCCTTTTTCATCGTGCAGGAGCTCCGGCTCACGACATCCAAGTACCCCAAGTATTGCACCTCGTGGTTTCGTACACATCCGGTGTACGATGAGACCTCCGGCTCCCCGATCCTACCGGGAGTGCGGAAGCTGATATCTGGCTAGGAATCCCTGCAGCGCAACAGTGTGCTGCAGGTTCGGTGTCTCTTACGCGAACACTCCTTTCTTAGGACCGTGCCAACGCATGGAGACTAGAGAAAGAGAGAGAAGGAGAAAGTCAACCAAAGGACTTCTTCAAATATTGGTGTGCTCAATCCCATCCATGGGCACCCCTTTATATAGGCGGAGCGGGTGTGCTCTCCCCATTAGGTTAGCCATGTGGAACTAATAATAAGCGAAAAATAGCAGGAATAATCGGGCCAGCCGGATGGGGCATCTACCCCCAGCCCAACATGCAGCCAGTAGCACAGGTGGCCGAAACGGGCCTGACTCGTGCGGCCTGGCTGACCGGCAGCCTACAGCCAGCGCAGCAGCAGGTTCCCCGGGTGGGCCGGCGCTGCCTACCCCGACGGCCCATGCGCGCTCGCGCGGCCCGGCTGGCCAGCAGCGGCAGCGGCCTCGGATTGGGCCGGCCGGACGCTCGCGGTCCGCTCGCGGTCCACCCGCGATCAGCGCATCGCCTGGTGCTGCGCCACCCTAAGCGGCGTGAAGTATTTGCCGCACGTCCACCAGCGCAACCCAGCTGCGTGCCGCCCCATGCGGTGGCTATTATCTGCAGCCCATGTGGGCTGTAGCTGTTTTCTATTTCCTGTTTTTCTATAACTTTTCTCTTAGGCTAATTTCCTCCGGGGATTTGGCCTAATATGAAAGTTGCTTTTATAAATCTTAATTTAAATATTATTTAGAATATATTATTTCATAATTAACATATAATAAATGTATATTAGATTTCTATTTATCCGAAAACATTTGGATCATCACCAAGGACCAAGTGACGGAGATCTTGGCCGAACTCCAACCCGAGGAAGAGGAAGATGAAGAAGGAGGGCAGCAGGATGATGATGAGCAGGGGCAGGAGGAAGAGCAGGGACACAACCCTGCTTGGGAGGGACAGCAACAGCAGCAAGGAGGAGCTTGGGACTCGTGGGCCAACCAACCACAACAGGGGTACATCTACGTCGCCTATCAGGAGTTCCAGCAGCTCAACCAGCGCGTTGGGGAGATCGGCCACACTCTTCAGGAAGTGAATGAAGATATGAATATTTTGACTCACAACTTTAGTCACGACCCACTTCCCCGACTACTACCAGCAGTATCCGCACCAGCTGCCAAATGACGGCAATAACTGAGCCTGGCAATACCCTAAGCTTGGGGGAGGTTTGAAAACCTCCAAACTTTGCATTCATATTTTATTTCTTCTTTTGATTTATTTCATTCCTTCAAATATACATGTTTATTTTCATCTTTGCATGTCTAAACTGAAAATACAAAAAAATAGTTGTAACTTTATTTGCAAGTTCGTTTCTTTGTTTCTCTCGGAGATTGCTTAATTTCAGGTGACTTGGCAATAGGGAAACATAGAGGGGGTTCGACTCAAGTACGGGAACGAAGCAAGCAAGAAGAGGTATCACACTACTTCCATCATCCTCTCTGAAACTTTAAACTAGTCCTAAAATTATTTACTTGCTTGCACTGGAGTCACTCCCCGCTTAGCTTGTTATCCTTGAAATTCTATTCCCTTGCTAGTGTCTCCTTTTTAGCTTTGAAACAATGAGCAAAGAACTTGGTTAAAAATACTTTCTACATTTTTACAACAAGAAAAAGCATATGAAAGATGACTTGAGTCCATGTTTAGCCCAAAGAATTTAATTTTAGAACTACTCCATCCTATTTGAGCTTAATATAAATAGACTTGACAGTACCCTTGATTTAAATTGTTTGATAAAATGGATGCTTCGAAGTAGTAGAAATTATGCCACTACTTTTTCTAATAATTACCGTAAGATATTGCTTTACGCGTGTCATTACAAGTTTGCCGTGCTCCATGGGCAACTATTAACTCCGCTGACCAACGAATGATCTAAATGTGGGAAACCACTTGATTTCGGCTATTGAGTTATGTAAACGTCTATAGCAACAATGCTATGACGGGTAAATTTTTTAGTCTCCTTATGGTTTCACGTTCCAAGTGAAGTTGTAGTACTCCTCTGGCCCATTATTGCTCAACAATTATTTATTGGCATGATCACGAGTGCACAACACAACCCCAAATAAACATGATAAAACTAGTGGCATGATTTCTCTATGAAAGAGCTAAAGTATTTGAAAGACAAGAAAAGAAAGAGGTGCTTTGATAGTCTTGAAATTTTGACATGGGGTAGATGAGTTGTTCTTAAATTAAATGCTTTGATGCCAACTTGAGTACTCTTAATTGGTTAAACAAACAAGAACAAAAAGTTTTCATCTCTCCATAAAGAGAGGCACCAAAAGAATTTGTCTCACTTTCCTAGCTAAACTTTTGACACTTGCTTGGGCATATGATTTATTTCTAACAAGATATACGTGGTTAGGAAGTGGACTCAGTGCAATCTTGTGAATACTTGTATGATCATATTTAAGGTTGCAGGGATTGTGAAGAAAAGAATTTGACACCAATTCAAACTTGTGAGTTCCTTTATTTTCAGTCTTGAATCTCCGCTATTCTTCCTTATTTCCTTGTCACTTGAGGGCGAGCAACATCTAAGCTTGGGGGAGTTGATAGCTGTGAGATCTGACACATTTTTTATGGCTTTTATTGATGGTTTTTTCCTGGAATTGATCGTTTTCTAGCTTTACCTAACGCTAATACTTCAATAGCGAAGAAAAATTGGTTTTTAATGTGTGTTTCAGGTACTGAACATCAACAGAAGGATTTAACTTGAGAAACACAATATTCTGGAGAAAACAAGCGAGTCTCACTTTGGAAGCACACAAGGGGAGCTCACAGAAGCTTTACCGAGCAACTATATGGCGAGAATATATTTTCGACCATATAGTTCCTACCGTATAGTTGTTGCCGCCTCTGTCTAGTCAAAAGGGATAACTTCCATGAAGGGACCAAGGACGAAAACACAAACCAGCAGCCGCCACACAATCTAGAAGTGAGAAAGAAGAGATCCATAGAAGAAGGGGAAGACGTTCTTCATCTGGCTCCACGATCTTTGACCTCCTAGCCAACACACCCCCATAGCCACGACTTGTACTTGAGAGAGAGAGGGATCTCCACCTTGCAAGACTAGGGTTTGAGATTGTTTCTTCCCATCTTGAATTGTGTTGGATATTTTTCTATTCTTATTGTGGATCTCCACAGTAATACAAAGACGAATTCCCGTTATTTAATTATATTGATGATCCGTTCTTCTCTCATGTGTGAGTAATTCCCTTGGGCGTTGGAGATGTAGAGGATTGGTGAGATGTGATGTGCCTTCACATATTTTCCATTAGTTTATGATTGATTCTAATTACTATATTATGTGTTCTTCACTATCTGTGGGATGCCTAATGCTTGTTGTCTAATTAAGGGCCCAAACAACATGATGTTTTGTTCTACATAGATAAGATCTTGTTCTCTAGTGGACCTGCGACCCCCGGGTGACACGGGGATATCAATGGAAAGCTAGAAGACTCGAGGATAACGAGTAACCACTGTGCTTATTGCATTAGTCCGATTCAAGGAGATTAATTGCTAAGTGACCTGAAGGGTCTTAATCATGTAGTGTCTGACCATGGTTTTGGTAACAGGCTAGTAGGATTATTGAAGTTGGGATGAAATCTACCAAGAGAAGTTTCAGCTAATTATGGGTTGCTCGCCTACACATATATATATAAGATTATAATTGTTACATTTATCATTTCTCACCCTAGCACAGTCACTATCACCATGAACTGAATCTCCCCGCGCCTTATTTTGCCATCTGCAGGAAACAACAAACAACCAAGTCGTTCTTTACTTTTATGCTTTATATTTCTGAAGTTTACATTTTAGTTCTATTTAAATCCATCTCATTTAATCAAAACCCCATTCCTATTTCAACACTTGCAGTCAATTCACTCGAAGATCTATGATGACTTCGGGTGTGAAAGAGACTTCACCCATAAACATTTACCTTTGGGATCCCTGTGGGATCGATATCTATACTTCGAAACTAGCTACAAACGATCTATGCTCTTACAGACATCAACCACTAATGAACATATGCCACAAGAAAAAATGTCTCATCATAATCATGACCATGCACTTACTGAAAGCCACGAGCCACAAGACGAGCTTTCTAATGCTCAAGAAACCATCAGAGTGAGTCTTAATATTATAGACCCACTTACACATGATCGGACGAACACGGGGAAGAATAGGAACCAAATCCCATGTGTCTGTGCGCTCAAGCACAGCAATCTCCTCTGCCCTCGCAAGCTGCCATTCTAGATGAACAACATCATCTCGATAAGAGGTCACCTGAAGGACAGCAGAAAGACTAGAGTGATCAGGGGAATAACGGTCAAGTGGGGGGCAAGGCCGAGGACGAAGACCATAAGTTGACCGAGATGACACACTAGAAGTAGATGGCACATCAGTAGATTCATCCACCACACGCGGGCGATGAGTATAGTGAAAAGGAAAAGTGGGATGAGAAGGAATCACCGGAGGTGATGGGGATGGTGAAGACAATGGTGATGAAGGTGGAGAGTCATGCGACAGGGAAGGAGAAGAAACTGTGGGAGAATATGGTGTCAGATCGGCAATAGTGGGACGGGGAGGAGGAGTAGGTATGCGAGGCACAAGGGGAGGTGTATCAGGTAATGTTAGGAAAGAGATATCCTCTAGTGAAAAGGTCGAGGAGGATGGACGTGGATAGAAGGGATGAGACTCATCGAAAGTCACATCCCGGGAAATACGCATCCGACGACCAACAGGATCCCTACATCGATAGCATTTGTGCTCATCACTGCATCCGAGTAAAACACACTCAATGAACTAAGCGGTCAATTTGGTGCGTCCATAGGGGGAAAGAAGAACATAGCAAACGCAACCAAACAAATGGAGCTCTGAATAATCAGGAGAGAACCCAGAAAGATGCTCGAGAGGAATACCACCATTTAGAGAAGCAAATGGTTGAATGTTGATGAGATAGGTGTGTGGCAACGCGTAGAGCCAGACCAAAAACAAAAAAATTTGCTCTCACTAGAACTCCAGCGAGCCACCCCAAGCCAAGGTCATAGGCAATAGCTCATACCTCTGGACGCACAGGTGTGGAAGCTGAGGAAGCGCATCACAGTGATGCCGTACGTTCCCCTTGTCTCATCCAGCTCCAGCGAACTGCTCAATCCTAGCACCACTTCATTGCCGGCTTCGTGCTCCTCCTCCTTCCGCCTCCGACTTCTACGCCCAATGGTGCTGATGAGCACCGCAGGTGTGGTGCCTCTACTGTCTCACACACGTGCAAGGTGGAGCAGCAGCAAGTGAGATGCTAGTCTCGGTCTTGCCGCCGCGGGGCAAGAAGGTGGAATTGCCAAGTCTAGCGAAACCCTAGGATGCAGCACTAGATTATCATGACTGCCACCACCCACCTTCCTATATATAGGCGAGTAGGTGAGGGCACAAAACACTTGTGTCCCTCGGTCCTAAACCCTAATCCTAGTCAAAGCGGGTCCAACCGATTGACACATTTCCTTGTCCGAACAAGTCCAACTTGCCGGCTTATGATAGTCGGATCATCATCTGCCTAGTTCCACTCTCTTAAGTGTGCGATCCTGCAGGCTTACGGTAAGTCGAACACAACTCAATAATCATTCAGTTAGACCAGTAGCTCAGTGACTTTCGCACTAGAGCTGATAATCGGTAGAGGCCTCTAGCAAGACTTGCCGACTCCCGGTTTACGCAGGTGCCATCAATGTGACAATATGTCCGAGTCCCTTTGCCTCACGATATTAGTTACAAACCGCAGGGGATATTATGTCATCCTAGTGCCGGCTTAACTATCTTCTCGTTGCAGTGATAACTGATTGCCTCCAACTTCACTAAGTCGTACTACCTCGATCAACACTTGATCGAGTAGCGCATGACCATGCTTTTGAATCATATCACATGAGAGGGCCCAGAGAATATATCTCTGATATGGAGGGTTAAATTCGGTCTTGGCTGATCCACATCACGTAGCTTGCTTCGTAGTTGGCCCAAGACCACCCTTATGAGTCCCAGTTATGGTGAGCGTTAGATGGAGTCAAAGTCAGCTTTTCCACAACTTGGATCATGCGATCACCTCAGGTCTAAGTATTCCATTATCGTAGTCAGAGCGTATGACAGTGTTCTCACGTCCTACTAACCTTTGGATCGGTCTGGTTATCGTACCTCTTCCGACTAGCCAATGCAAGGCGGATAGCATCTCCATGCACATGACATGTGAAATATTACCATCTTTCGACTTACAAATTAGTCTCGGCAGTGGGTTTCCCTCCCAACCTCAAACGACTAAGGATAAACTGGCTAGAGCTAGATACAAGTATATGGTTCCACACCTGCAACAATTGTAGTGACATATACACCTATCTCTAAGCCAGATAATGGGTTACAAATACAAGGCGGAATGTGAGTCTCTAGGGCATCATTCCTAACAGGCTCCCACTTGCACTAGAGTCGAACACTCAGACATCTCTATGCCTTAGGCATCTCATGCCCATCGTTCTAACATGCGCCTCAAACTTAGGTTGTGGGAAGCGGCTTGGTCAATGGGTCTGCAACATTTCATCCGTGTGTACCTTACATAGCTTAATTTCTCCGTGATCCACGAACTGCCGAAACAGGCGAAATTTCCTGAGTATGTGCTTGTTTATTTGGTTTTCTCGTGGCTCCTTAGCTTGTGCAATAGCACCAGTATTGTCACAGTACACGTATAATGGATTAGACAAGTCCGGAACCACCCCGAGTTCAATTAGAATTTTTTTGATCAAAACTCCTTCTTTTGTCGCCTCTACGGCAGGAGCATACTCAGCTTCTGTGGTAGAATCGGCCACTGATTCTTTCTTGGAACTTTTCCAGCTCGCCTCACCTCCATTACTATGAACACATAGCCGGATTGTGAGCGCGAGTCATCCATGTCGGTCTAAAAGCTAGCATCCGTGTAACTGTTTACACCTAGCTCTTCCTCGCCACCATAGACTAGGAACTCATCTTGAGTACGTCTCGAGTACTTAAAGATATTTTTTACTACTATCCAGTATATTTTGCTAGGATCTGATTGTTATCTTCTTATTACACATAGAGCATCAGAAATATCCGGCCTAATACATATCATCACATACATGATCGATCCTACCGCCGAAGCATAAGCAATCCTTTCCATCCGACTTTGCTCATCAGACGACGCTGGGCATTGAGTCTTACTAAGTCAGATTCCATACGTCATTAGTAAGAACCCCTTCTTAGCCGAATCCATATTGAACTTCTTCAATATTTTATCCAGATATGTACTCTGACTCAAGCCTATGAGTCTTAGGGATCTACCTATATAGATCTTAATTCCAAGTATACATGCCGCATCACCCAAGTCCTTCATTTGGAAACATATTTCCAAAGAATTCTTGGTTTCTTGCAACATTGGAACATTGTCTCCGACTATTAATTTGTCATCCACATACAGTAGCAGAAAAACAACTAAGCTTTCACTAAATTTCGTGTATACACAAGAATCTTGTTCGCTTTTGATGAAGCCAAACAATTTGACCACTTCATCAAAACAAATGTTCCAACTCTGACTTGTCTACTTCAATCCATAGATGGATTTCCGAATCTTGCAAACTACTGGAAGGAAGCTGTCTGAAGCGAGATGGATTCGATCTTATCTAACAGAACTTAGGAAATCACTGATCGTCCTTATGGGTGCAAACCTGTAGGATCTAAGTGGGTCTTCAAGAAAAATCTTAGACCTGATTGTACTATTGAAAAGTACAAGGAACGTCTTGTGGACAAGGGTTATACCCAGAAAGAAGGGGAAGACTTCTTTGATACATACTCACCTGTAGCCAGATTGACCACTATTCGAGTACTACTATCCTTGGCTACCTCGCATGGTCTTCTTGTTCATCAATTGGACTTTAAGACAAATTTTCTAAATGGAGAGCTAGATGAGGAAATTTATATGGATAAGCCTGATCGATTTGTAGTTCATGGTCAAGAAGGAAAGGTGTGTAAGTTAGTGAAGTCTTTATATGGTCTTAAGCCAGCTCCTAAGAAGTGGCACGAGAAGTTTGAAAGAACTTTAACCGTTGAAGGCTTTGTTGTAAACGAAGATCATAAGTTTGTCAACTATTGCCATAGTGGGGGGCTAGTAATCATTTCCTATATACAACTAAACTAATATGCACCTAATTAAACTAATAATAATTCCTAATATATATACAACTAAACTAATATACATTCCTATATACAACTAAAGTAATAATTATTCCTATATATAACTAAACTAAAAACATAAAAATCATTAATTCCTATATTGCAACTAAAAATAAAAAGGAAAATATATAGTTTAATTATCTCACCTCTCTCCCTCCTCCAGCGAGGGGCGGTGGTGTGGGGATCGGATGGGCGCGGCATGGGGCTCCTCCCAGCTGGCAGTGTGGGGCTCCTCCTTGCGGGCGATGGCTGCTCCTGGCATGGAGATAGGCGGCATGAGGACTGGCGACACGGGGCTCCACCTCATGGGCGGCGGCGGCGTCAGAGAAGAAGGTGAGAACTGCATGTCCCGGTTCGTGGCTCAAATCGGGAGGAGGCGCTAGGTATTTATACCCACCCACCTCTAGTCCCGGTTAGAGCCACCGACCGGGACTAGAGGTGTTTCTGGTCGCCACGTTTCGCGTGCGCGCCACAACCCTTTAGTCTCGGTTGGCGCCTCCAACCGGGACTAGAGGTATTTTTTAATTGTTTTATTTATAAAAAATAAGTAAATATTATCAAATCAATATCTATCATACTATAATGAAGAAAATTATGTATTATATATTAAAATTTTAAGAAAAAGATGATCTGAAATATAAATCTATTATCATACTCTGTTATACAACTAATAATTTTTTGCATATTTTCAATTAAAAATGCATTAAATCATATCATTTGCATACTTTCGAATCTGATAAAACTTTCAACATAAAAATTGTTTGAATTTGATTGACTAATCCAAAACCAGTCTCTATTTTATAAAATAGTTAGTCTAAATATTAAAACTAGTAACTGGGACTAAAAATATTTTGGGGGCCATTAGTCCCAGTTAGAGCCACTAACCGGGACTAAAGATATTTCCCGCCAAACTCAGAGCCGTCAAGCCACGCGCCGTGCTTTCTTGCTATTTCCCACCGCTTCTCGCCATGTTTTCCCGTCCTTTTCCTTTATATCTTTGCGGATCGCCATGGTCATCCACACATCCACACCTTCCTGACCCTCGAACAACAATGGACACCCCATACTGGTTCTTTTTACCCTCGAGGAGACAGAGGAGCTGTGCGCCTATAGCTACCCATGCCTGCAGGGCTACCGGCCTGTCGACAAGATGTTGAGAGCTGGAGGGGTTCCTGTCCCTCCTGTGCCTCAAGGTTGTGCCCGCCAGGCGGCCACCACGAACCACTTCTATCTCGAGCTCACGCCCGAGTAGCGGATGGATCCCCATTGGGATCCCGACAACTACGCCACCTGGAATGCCTTCTTCGCTAACCGGCAGAAAAGGGAGCTCGCTCGATACAAGGGTGACGGCCCGCCCCCGGTGAACCACAATGAAGTCGACCGCCGCATGTGGTGGGCGAACCAGACTATCACCAGCGTGATGTGCTACATCGACGAGGGAGATCATCCTCGCCTCAAGTACCCTCACTTTCACCCGGGGCAGAGCCGTAAGAGGGGTGTGGTGGTGAAGGTCGCGGATGTAGCGGCGTCATCATCCGGGAGCCCTCTCCCCCGCGTGTCGTGAATCCGAGGCCGGAGTGGCAGGTGCCTCTGGAATATGCCATGGTTGACGGTCCCTGGTTCCGCCGTGCACATGCCGGGGAAGGGCAACTAAGGATCCAATCGCATGCGCCTAGCGATGAAGACGATGAAGATTTCGAAGACGACCCTAAAGGTGTATAGTATAGGGCTAGACATGATTATGACTAATAAATGTATTTCATGTTGGTCGCTCAAGTGCTCAAGTGCTTATTTTTTAATATTAATAAATGTCTTGGGTGTTGGCCACAACAAGTTGTAATACTACCTGTTGAGAGTCAATTCATATCCATATAAGCATATCACCAAAAATAAAGGTTTAATACATTATTACACACCACCAACATCGCCATCTAGTGTTGGAGTTTTCTTCTGCACCGTAACCATGGAGCATCTTCATCAATAAAACGGAGACTTGGATCATCCTTCAATGCGAAGGGCGAAATTTCATGAAACTTATCATAATATTCTGACATGTTTGTCTTGTCCTCCACTCCCACGATGTTTCTTTTCCCTGGAAGAACTATGATGTATTTGATTGCTTATCTTTTCTTTTTCTCGGTTTGGTAGACATGCCTTCACATAGAAAACCTGAGCCACATCATTGGCTAGGACAAATGGTTCGTCAGTGTACCCAAGATTGTTGAGATCCACTGTTATCATTCCGTACTTCTGGTCTACCTGAACCCTGCCTCTTGTCAGCTTGACCCATTTGCACTGAAACAAAGGGACCTTAAAAGTAGGTCCATAGTCAAGTTCCCATATATCCTCTATGTAACCATAATATGTGTCCTTTGACCCATTGTCATGTGTTGCATCAAAGCAGACACCACTATTTTGGTTGGTGCTCTTTTTATCTTGGGCGGTCGTGTAAAATGTATTCCCATTTATGACGTATCCTTGGAAAGTCCATATAGTCGAAGATGGTGAGATGGCCAACAAGTACAGCTGATCTCCAACAATGTTGTTATTCATGAGATGTGTTTGCAACCAACCGCCAAAATTCTTCATGTGTTCATCTCTAATCCAGGAGTCAGTCTTCTCCGGGTTGTTGGAGCGTACAGTATTCTTGTGTTCGTTGATATACAGAGCTGCCAAGGTGGAATTCTGTAGAACTATCTAGTGTGCTTGAGCGAAAGAATGTTTGTCCCTACATATTATTGATTTCCTTCCTAGCGGGCCTTTTCCACTTAGTGTCCCATCATGCCGCGATTCAGGAATACACTCAACACAAAACTCAATGGCCTACTCTGTTCCATAGCCCTTGGAGATGCTTCCTTTTTTCCTAGAATGGTTATGGACATATTTCTTCAAGGCTCTCATGGACCTCTCAAAGGGGAACATATTGTGTAGAAATACATGACCCAAAATGTTAATCTCGTCGACTAGGTGTACCAGGAGATGCGTCATAATATTAAAGAAGGATGGTGGGAACACGAACTCAAAACTAACGAGTCATTCGACCACATCATTATGTAACCTTGGTAGAATTTATAGATCAATTACCTTTTGAGAAATAGCATTGAGGAATGCACATAGCTTCACAATGGGTAGTCAAACATTTTCCGATAGAATCCCCCTCAATGCAACCGGAAGCAATTGTGTCATAAGCACGTGGAAGTCATGAGACTTTATATTCTGGAATTTTTCTTTGCCATATTTATTATTCTCTTTATATTTGACGAGAAGCCATACGGGACCTTCATACTGCTAAGGACTTCAAAAAATATTTCCTTTTCTTCTTTGGTAAGAGCGTAGCTGGCAGGACTTAGACGTTCTTTATCTGTCTTCATTGGATGCAGGTCGTCTCGGTCTTTCATGCTAGTCATGTCGTGCTTTTGGCGTATCTTTTGTCTTCCCATACATGCCCATGAAGCCTAACAGGTTCATGCAAAGATTCTTTGTCACGTGCATCACGACAATTGCAGAGCGGACATCTAGAACTTTCCAATAGGGTAGCTCCCAAAATATAGATTTTTTCTTCCATATGGGTGCGTGTCCGTTAGAATTATTCGGAACATATTGACTACCAGGACCCTTTCCAAAGGTTACTATTACATCCAAATCCTTGACCATACCAAATACATGTTCACTAGTATGGCGGATAGGCTTCTTCCGATGATCCATCTCACCTTTGAAATGCTTGCCTTTCTTTCTTGTGAGATGCCTGGGTAGAAGAAATCGACGATGCCTTGGGTACACATTCTTCCTACATTTATCCAAATATATACTTTCAGTATCATCTAAACAATGCGTGCATGCATTGTATCCCTTGTTTGACTATCCTTTAAGGTTACTAAGAGCAGGACAATCATTGATGGTTACGAACAACAATGCCCGTATGTCAAATGGCTCCTGTTTGTGCTCATCCCACATACGTACACCTTAGTTGCACCACAACTATAGAAGTTCTTCAAGTAATGGCCTTAGGTACACATCAATGTGATTGTTGGGTTCCTTCGGGCCTTGGATAAGAATTGGCATCATAATGAACTTTAGTTTCATGCATAATCAAGGAGGAAGGTTATAGATACATAGAGTCACATGCAAGGTGCTATGATTGCTGCTTTGCTCCCCAAAAGGATTCATGCCATCTGTACTTAGACCAAATTTTAAGTTTCATGCGTCATCTGCAAAGTCCACGTACTCTCTATCGATTTTTCACCACTGCTTCCCATCAACAGGGTGTCTCAACTTATTGTCTTTCTTGTGGTCTTCTTTGTGCCATCACAACAACTTGGCATGCTCTTTGTTTCTGAACAAACGTTTCAACCGTGGTATTATAGGAGCATACCACATCACCTTTGCAGCAACCCTCTTCTTAGGGCGCTCCTTTCCCTCAACATCACCAGGGTCAACTCGACTGATGTTATACCGCAATGCACTGCATACCGGGCACGCATCCAAATTCTCGTACTCCTCACCGTGGTAGAGGATGCAGTCACTAATGTAGGCATGTATCTTCTTCACCTCGAATCCTAGAGGGCAGACAACCTTCTTTGCCTCGTATGTACTGGCAGGCAATTCGTTATCCTTTGGAAGCTTCTTATTCATTATTTCAATTAGCTTCTCAAATCCCTTGTTAGATAACCCATTCTCTGCCTTCCATTGAAGCAATTCTAGTGTGGTATCGAGCTTTGTGTTGCCTTTCGCAATTTGGGTACAATAATTTTTTGTGATCCTCTGACATGTGCTCCAACTTATTCTTCTTGTTTTCATTTTCACATTCCCTCTATGCATCAAGAATGGCCTGGCAAAGATCATCAATGGTCTCATCGGATGCCTGTTCTTCACCTTCTTATTGTTCATTATATTCCATTGCAGTACCACTGTATTCAGGGAACATTGGATAGTTGTCATCGTTCTCTTCTTCCTTGTCTTCCATCATAACCCCTCGTTCTTTGTGCTTTGTCCATCAATTATAGCCAAACATGAAACCGGACTGAATCAGGTGGATGTGAATGGTTCTTGAGGAAGAGTAATCCTTCTCATTCCGACAGACACGGCACAGACAACACATAAAACCATTCCTCTTGTTTGCCTCAGTGATACGTCGTAAACGTATCTATAATTTTTGATGTTCCATGCTTGTTTTATATCTACTTTCTTATGTTTTTGTCCACACTTTGGAGTATTTTTATACATTTTCTGGAACTAACCTATTAACAAGATGCCATAGTGTCAGTTGCATGTTTTCTGTTGTTTTTGGTTTCAGAAAAGCTAGTAAGGAAATATTCTCGGGATTGGACCGGACAAAAGCCAAAGTCAATATTTTACCTGAAGCAACACGGAGTCCGGAGGTGAGACGAAGTCGCACACCAGGTCGGCCACACCGGGTGGCGGCACGGCCTGGGGGGCGCGCCACCAGGGGGTATGGGCTCCCTGGTACTCCACTGACCTTGCCCCTTCGCCTATAAAAGCCTCCTAGGATGAAAACCCTAAGGACCCGATCAAAATTCCACGAAAGACTCTGTAGCCGCCGTCATCTCCATCCCTAGATCGGGAGGGATCTGAAGCTCTTCCTAGCACCCTGCCGGAGGGGAGAGATCACCCTGGAGGCCTTCTTCATCACCATGCCTGCCTCCGGTGTGATGCGTGAGTAGTTCATCCCTGGATGGTTGGTTCTCCTCCTTTGTGCTACCATGTTTAGATCTTGTGAGCTCCGTTCATGATCAAGATCATCTATTTGTAATCTTACATGTTGTGTTTGCGGGGATCCGATGGATATTGAGATGCTATTTCAGATTGATTATTGATTCTATCATGTCTATGTTATTTGTGATCTTGCATGCTTTCCGTTGTTAGTACCTATCTTGGCCAAGTAGATGCTAGCAACTCCAAGAGGGAGTATTTATGCTTGGTAGTGGTTTCCTGCCTCTAGTAATCTGGGGAAGTGACAGTAATCTCTAAGGTACTAAATGTGTTGTTGCTACTAGGGAGAAAATAGCAATCCTTTGTCAATGGGACAATCGTATTGTTTACTTTACACACTTTGTTTAATGCAATTATCTGTTGTTTGCAACTTAATACTGGAGGGGATTCGGATGATAACCTGAAGGTGGATTATTAGTCATAGATGCAGTTGGATTATGGTCTATGTATAATGTTGTAATGCCCAATCAAATCACATAGGAGTCAAGATGATTAGTATATACATGTATGCTCTCTCGGCGTCTGTCAATTGCCCCGCTATAATTTGTTCACCCAACATGTCATCTATCTTAAGGAGAATCACCTCTAGTGAACTATGGACCCCGGTCCATTCTTTTACCATCAATCTACCATCTATTTACTATTTACTGTTTACTTTCTGCAAGCAATTACTATCTTCCACACAATATGTTTAATCCTTTGTTTTCAACAAAACCGGTGAGATTGACAACCTCACTGTAAGTTGGGGCAAAGTTATGTGGTTGTGTTGTGGAGGATTCCAAGTTGGAAACAACACCTTGGAGGTGTTTCCCTGCTCCTACTGGTTCGATAACCTTGGTTTCATAACTGTGGGAAAACTTGCAGCTATGCTCATCATACCTTCCTCTTGGGGTTCCCAATGAGCTCGAATATATTTTGAGCCATCAAGCCTTTTTTCCGGCATCGTTGTCGGGGAGTCAAGGACATCTTCACAAGGGGAGTCCCTCACAACCAATCTATTTACTTTGTTTTTTGTTTTGCTTAGTTTATTTGTGCTTTGTTTCCTTGTTTCTTTCTATCAAAAACATAAAAAAAATAGTTCCTGCTATAGTTGTTATTTCTATTGGTCTGTTATTGTCTTGCTTTATCATGCTTTCTATCAATGGTGGGTTTCTTTGAAACTAGATCTTATTGGCAAGATGGGTTCATGGAACAACAAAAATATTATGAGGAACACCGCTTGTCACAAAAAGGGAAACTCTTATGGGAACAAATTGATAAATTGTGTACCATTGCTAGAAGCATGTGCTCTACTTATAATGTTACGTATTCTTTGATCAATCTTGATGATGTAGGAGGTATAAACACCTCCCTTTTCAATGTGAGTATAATGATGATGTAACCATATATTCTTATGTTAAGGGAAATTATGACTTTTATGATGTGGAACAAATTGAAGAATTTATTGCTTGGAAGGGTGCATTCGAACTTTCTTATTTGCTTGAAAATACCGATGATGCACCTTATAAATATGAGGTTTATAATATACTTAAATTTTTCTTTGATAATTACATGGTAGAAAATGGATATATTCTTGAATATCTTAATAGATGCTCTCCACCAATGGAAGAGACTAATGCCTTGCAGGAGCCTATGGAAGAAGAAATTGGTGAAACTGGAAGCTCATTGGATGAAAAAGAGGAGGAGAGTGATGATCAAGAGGAGGAAGAATGGATCTACCCATTCCTACCTTCTAATGAGAGTAACACTTTACCCATTACATTATTTGATTGTCCTCCATGCTTACCAAAGGAGGATGAATGTTATGTTCCTACGGATTCTTTTGAATTTTTTATGATAAAGCTCTAGATGATGGTCCTATATTGGTTGATAATATTAATTGTACTACTATTGAAAATGAGATTGATCAGTCATCTTGTTATAAAATTGTTAAAAGTGGGTCTGAAGGTTTTAATCCCAATATTTTTGAGCTTGATAAAAATTATGTGTTTGTAGATCATGAAAAGCATGCTTTATGTGATAGTTATATTGTTGAGTTTATTCATGAGGCTACTGAAAATTATTATGAGAGAGGAAAATAGGGTTGTAAAAGTTTTAATGGTACTGAAACACCTCTCTATTTGCTGAAAGTTTTGAAGTTACTCTCGTTTTATCTTTCTATGCAGGTCACTTTGTTCTCTGTGAATTTATTTGCATATAAGATTCCTATGCATAGGAAGTGGGTTAGACTTAAATGTGTTTTGAATTTGCTTCTTTATGCTCTCTTTTACTTCAATTCATATTTCTTATGTGAGCATCATCGAAATTTCTCAAAGGCGTTAAAGAAAAGCACTTATTGGTTTTTGTGCGTTAAAGAATGTGAGCATCATCGAAATTTCTCAAAGGCGTTAAAGAATGTGAGCATCATCGAAATTTCTTATGTGATGCACCTTTTTGTGTGGTTTTTGTGCCAAGAGTAACCTCTAATGAGAGAGAAGTAAGACTTGAGAAAGTTGCTGTCCCGAAACAGATTTTTGTGGTTCGCTGTAAAAAATCGTGAAAAATCTCTGTATGTCGGATTGAGCTGTAATGTTTTGTCCTTCTTCCCCAGGTTGTTATCCAACTTTCGTTAGATTAACATTTTTCGATTTGAGCAACATAAGGTTTTCGAAAAAATTGGTTTTTACCTGCTGGTCTATTTTGATAGATTTCTGCCATTATTTGCATTTGCCTCTTAATCTCTATCTCTTTGAGTTCTTGCCAAATTTTTGAACTTTTAAAAGGAAGTGCTACAGTAGCTTGTGTTTTAATGGAAGTTTTACTTGTGTTTAAACTAAACCAAAGGACTTATTGTCTTGAGTACACTAATGTTGCTAATGAAGATTTTATGAAGTTTTGTATCAAGGAAATTTTAAAGTGTAGGGAAGAATAATGTGATAAGATGAAGTATGGACAAAAGTCAATCTTGGGGATGCCACCTATGTCACCCCAAGAAATATTCAAGAAGTACAAGCGTCAAAGCTTGGGGATGCCCAAGGTATCCCCTTCTTCATCAATAAAAATCTCAGGTTTCTTCCAAACACTTCATTTTTATTGTTTCATGCACAATTGTGTTGTTCTTGGAGCATCTTCATTTTTGTTTTTAGTTTTCTTTTGCTTAGTTTGCTTAAATAAATTGGCAGGACCCCCGCATTGATTAATTTGGATTGGAAAAGAGTAGGAAAGTTCATGCTTATAAGTGGTACAAAAAGGAGCTTGTTTTGACTGTGACTTAGACTTTATCATGTCATGTTTGATATTTCTTTGACTTTATGCTTAGTGATTATTGTTGTAGCATGGCATGTTACAAACAATTTAGATTGCTTAATGTGCCTTGAAAGAATCGTGCGTTGTTTTTGTAGGGGTTCGCAGCATGGAAAACAAAAATTTTCTATCGCATACAAACAAACAAGCCAAGATCTATCTACTAGATTGTAGCAACGAGTCGATGGAATAACTCACCCTCGAAGATTCCAAAGTGTTTAACGAGAGCAGATTCTCGTGGGTGATGTAGTCGTACTCTTTCCGATCTCAAGATCGCGTAGACGATCCTTCCAGCGCCACGTTCCAGCAGCGCTCCCGCAGTCGGTCACACGTTCGGTACTCGACGAAGACCTTCCTCTCCCTTGTTCCAGCAGGCAGCGGAGGTTGTAGCACTCTCCTCGCGATTCCGGCAGCACAACGGCGTGGTACCGGAGGTAGAGGGGAGATCCCGCAGGGCTTCGCCTTAAGCCGGTGCGAGTATGGTGGAGCTTATGAGAGAGGCTATTAGTGGTCTAGTAATTAGACACACCAATTAGAGGGCTCTAAACCAATTAGAAGGCTCTAAACCGAATAGCTCTAAACCGGGGTCTAGATCTAGGGTTTAGTTTAGAGGATAGGAAACTTGTGTTGTGTCTAGAGGAGGAGGCCCTGCCCCTCCTTTTATAGGTGGGAGGGCCGGCGCCATGGGGAGGAGTTCCTCCCCAACTCGGCCTAGGGAGGTGCGCCGGCCTAGGGGAGGAACCCTCCTCCAACTCGGCCTCCACCTCTCCTCCTCTTTCTCCACTTTCCGAAACTGGCAGTTTGACCGAAAACTGGCAGTTTGACTTTTCCAATTAGGATTTGAATTAACCCTTTATTTCGGACAGCGAGAACACTTAGTACATGATGCAATCATTCCAACATGCAATGACACATTCATGTACCCCTTCCCCCCCGGAGTGCCGGACATTCCGGGACCTTCTAGAATGTTCCCGATGAAAACACCGGAACCATTCCCCAACTCCGAAACGGGACTTTCCTTATATGAATCTTATTCTCCGGACCATTCCGGATTACCTCGTGATATCCCGGATCCCATCCGAGACTCCGAACAACATTCGGTCTCTTTCTCATAATACCATAACTACTCAAACAACGTCGAATCCTTAAGTGTGTCTCCCTACGGTTCGTGAATTATGCGGACATGATCGAGACACTTCTCCGAACAATAACCAATAGAGGAATCTGGAAATTCATATGGCTCCCACATATTTCTACGATTACTTTGCGATCGAATGAACCACTTACATACGATACCAATTTCCCTTTGTCTCACGATATGTTACTTATCCGAGGTTATGATCTTCGGTATCTCTGCATACCTAGTTCAACCTCGTTACTGATAAGTACTCTTTTCTCGTTCCCGTGATATGTGATCCCTTGTGACCCAGTCACATGCTTGCAAGCTAATTGGATGACATTTCACCGAGAGGGCCCAGAGAATATCTATCCGTCATATGGATGGACAAATCCCACTCTTGATCCATGTGTTTCAACCAATACTTTCCGAACACTCAATACCACCTTTATAGCCACCCTGTTACGGTGTGGTGTTTGATGACATCAAAGCATCCATCCAGTAAAGGTGATATGCATGATCTCATGGTCGAAGGAATTAGGTTACTATGTATCAGAAAGCATATAGCAATTGAACTATTGAAATGACTTGATCTTTATGCTACGCTTATCTATAGGAGTATGTCCACCATATCATTCTCCTAACGATATGATCTTGTTGTTAATAACATCTCAATGTTCATGATAGGGAAACCACAATCATCTATTAACCAACAAGCTAGTGAAGTATAGAGGCTATACTAGGGACTTCAATTTAAGTTTACAATTCACACAAGTATTAATGTTTCCTTGTTAATACTATTATAGCATGAATATAAACATTTATCATAAACACAAAGATATAATAATAACTATATTTATTATTGCCTCTAGGGCATATCTCCAACAGTCTCCCACTTGCACTAGAGTCATCTAATCTAGATTACATGGTAATATACCGAACACCCATGGCAGTTTGGTGTTGGTCATGTTTTGCCCTCGGGAGAGGTTTAGTCAACGGATCCGCCACATTCAGATCTGTGTGTACTTTGCAAATCTTTATATCCCCATCCTGGATATGTTCTCGAATAGCGTGAAAACGTAGCTTGATATGCTTCAGCTTCTTGTGTGACCTTGGTTCTTGCGCATTGGCTATGGCGCCCATGTTATCACAATAGATAGACATTGGGTCCAGCGCACTAGGAACCACACCCAGCTCTGTAATGAACTCTTTCATCCATATCGCTTCTTGTGAAGCCTCCGAAGCAGCCATGTATTCCGATTCAGTTGAAGATCTCGCCACAACGCTTTGCTTTGCACTCCTCCAGCTAACTGCTGCACCATTCAAAATAAATACGTATCCAGATTGTGATTTAGAATCATCCGGATCGGTGTTCCAACTAGCATCGGTGTAACCATTAACAACGAGCTGTTCATCACCTCCATAAGAAAGAACCATATCCTTAGTTCTTCTCAAGTACTTAAGGATGTTTTTGACCGCTATCCAATGATCCACTCCTGGATCACTTTGATATCTGCTAGTTAAACTAACAGCATATGCGATGTCGGGTCTAGTACATAGCATGGCATACATTAGAGATCCTATGGCTGAGGCATAGGGAGTCTTACTCATCCTTTCTCTATCTTCTGCCGATGTCGGACTTTGAGTTTTACTCAAGGTCGTATTGGGCAACATGGGCAAGAACCCTTTCTTGCTATCTTCCATTCCAAACCTCTTTAGAACTTTGTCCAAATATGTACTTTGTGACAATGATATTTGGCGTTTCGATCTATCTCTATAAATCTTTATGCCTAATATGTAAGCTGCTTCGCCAAGATCCTTCATTGAAAAACTATTATTCAAAT
This sequence comes from Avena sativa, assembly GCA_916181665.1. NCBI lineage: Eukaryota > Viridiplantae > Streptophyta > Magnoliopsida > Poales > Poaceae > Avena > Avena sativa. The sequence goes on from OV702287.1 coordinate 582,382,794, forward strand.
ACTCTTTGACACTATTAAGAAGGTCTACATCATTCCCAATCAACAATATGTCATCCACATATAGTATTAAGAATGCTACAGAGCTCCCACTCACTTTCTTGTAAATACAAGCTTCTCCATAAGTTTGTATAAAACCAAAACTTTTGATTACCTTATCAAAACGTTGATTCCAACTTCGGGATGCTTGCTTCAATCCATAGATGGACCGTTGAAGCTTGCATACCTTGTTAGCATCTTTAGGATCGACAAAACCTTTGGGTTGTATCATATACAACTCTTCATCAATGTCTCCATTGAGGAATGCTGTTTTGACATCCATCTGCCATATCTCATAATCATAATATGCAGCGATTGCTAACATAATCCTCACAGACTTTAGCTTCGCTACCGGTGAGAAAGTCTCATCGTAGTCAACTCCTTGAATTTGTCGAAACCCTTTTGCGACAAGTCGAGCTTTATAGACAGTAACATTACCATCAGCATCTGTTTTCTTCTTGAAAATCCATTTGTTCTCGACAGCCTTCCGGCCATCCGGTAAGTCCACCAAAGTCCATACTTGGTTTTCGTACATGGATCCAATCTCGGATTTCATGGCTTCTTGCCATTTATTGGAATCTGGGCTCATCATCGCTTCCTCATATGTCTCGGGGTCATCGGTGTTGTCCACCAACATGACATTCATAACGGAATCATACCAATCTGGAGTGGTACGAGTTCTCGTTGACCTCCGAGGCTCTGTAGTAACTTCAACCGAAGTTTCATGATCACTATCATTAGCTTCCTCTCTTATTGGTGCAGGCACCACAGGAACTTCTTCCGGTGCTGCGCTACTCGCAATTTCGAGAGAAGGTTCGACAACCTCGTCGAGTTCTACTTTCCTTCCAGTCACTTCTTTCGAGAGAAATTCCTTCTCTAGAAAGGATCCATTCTTGGCAACGAAGATTTTGCCTTCGGATCTATGATAGAAGGTATACCCAATAGTTTCCTTCGGGTATCCTATGAAGATGCATTTTTCCGCTTTGGGTTCAAGCTTGTCCGGCTGTAACTTCTTTACATAGGCTTCGCATCCCCAAACTTTAAGGAACGACAATTTAGGTTTCTTCCCAAACCATAATTCATACGGTGTCGTTTCAACGGATTTAGATGGTGCCCTATTTAAAGTGAATGCGGCTGTTTCTAATGCATAACCCCAAAATGTTAGCGGTAAATCTGTAAGTGACATCATAGAACGAACCATATCTAAGAGAGTTCGATTACGACGTTCAGACACACCATTACGCTGTGGTGTTCCCGGCGGTGTCAATTGTGAAAGTATTCCGCACTTCTTTAAATGCTCGCCAAACTCGTAACTTAGATATTCACCTCCACGATCAGAACGTAGAAATTTAATCTTCTTGTTACGTTGATTCTCTACCTCACTTTGAAACTCCTTAAACTTCTCGAAAGTTTCGGACTTATGTTTCATGAAATAGATATACCCATATCTACTCAAGTCATCCGTGAAGGTAAGAACATAACGATAACCACTGCGCGATGCTACACTCATTGGACCACACACATCGGTATGTATGATTTCCAATAAGTCTGTAGCTCGCTCCATTATACCAGAAAATGGAGTCTTAGTCATTTTACCCATCAGACATGCCTCGCATCTTTCAAGTGATTCAAAATCAAGTGATTCAAGAAGTCCATCGGAATGGAGTTTCTTCATACGCTTCACTCCAATGTGACCAAGACGACAGTGCCACATATAGGTCGAATTATCGCTTGATTTCAAACGTTTAGCTTCAATGTTATTAAGATGTGTATTTCTACTATCGAGATTCAATAAGAATAGACCATCTATCAAAGGTGCATGTGCGTAAAACATATTACTCATATAAATCGAACAACCATTATTCTCTGATTTAAACAAGTAACCGTCTCGCAATAAACAAGATCCTGATATAATGTTCATGCTCAACGCAGGCACCAAATAACAATTATTTAAGTATAAAACTAATCCCGATGGTAGATGAAGAGGTAGCGTGCCGACCGCGATCACATCAACCTTTGATCCGTTTCCCACACGCATCGACACCTCGTTCTTCGCTAGCTTCCGTTTATTCTGCAGCTCCTGTTTCGAGTTACAAATATGAGCAACCGAACCAGTATCAAATACCCAGGCACTACTACGAATACTAGTGAGATACACATCAATAACATGTATATCAAATATACCTTTCTTCTTGATGTTGCCGTTCTTCAAATCCGCCAAGTACTTTGGGCAATTCCGCTTCCAGTGACCTTCTCCCTTGCAGTAAAAGCACTCAGTTTCAGGCTTAGGTCCAGCCTTGGTCTTCTTCGTTGGCATGGTAACTTTCTTACCACCCTTCTTGAAGTGTCCCTTTTGCTTAGACTTGCCTTTCTTGAATTTTGTGGTCTTATTGACCATCAACACTTGGTGCTCTTTCTTGATCTCCACTTCTGCAGATTTTAACATAGCAAATAGTTCTGGCAACTCTTTGTTCATGTTCTGCATGTTGTAGTTCATCACAAAGTTCTTGTAACTTGGTGGTAGTGATTGGAGGATGCGGTAAACTCCCAAAGTATTAGGAATCACTATACCCAAGCTTTGAAGTTTATTCGCGTGCCCAGACATTTTAAGCACATGCTCACTGACGGAGCTACCCTCTTCCATCTTGCAGTTAAAGAACTTTTCAGAAGCTTCATAACTTTCAATTGCCGCATGAGTCTCAAAAATTAATTTGAGATCCTCGACAATATCATATGGATCTGACTCTTCAAACCTTTTCTGAAGCTCCGATTCTAAACCATACAAGATAGCACACTGAACTATGGAGTACTGATTCTTCCGAGCGAGGTAAACATTCTTTACTTCATCGGTAGCATCAGCTGCAGGTGGGTCACCTAGCGGTGCATCCAGCACATAGGTCAAATTACCAGCTGTGAGGACAATCCTCAAATTGCGGAACCAATCCGCGAAGTTGCTTCCATTGTTTTTCAACTTTTCTTTCTCTAGGAACGCATTAAAATTGATGGTAGGGGCTGCCATTGATCTACAACATATTTGCAATAGTTTAGACTAAGTTTATGACAAATTGAGTTCAAATTAATTAATGAAATTAAACTAGGTGAACTCCCACTCAAAACAACATCCCTCACATTGTTTTAGTGATCACACGAACCAAATCTACTATATCAACACCGATCATCACGAGAGCCGATATAGTTTTAATGGCGAACAATCATCATGTTCATCATATCTACTATATGATTCATGCTTTGCCTTTCGGCGATCCGTGTTCCTGAGGCCATGTCTGTACATGCTAGGCTCGTCAAGATCAAACCTTAGCTACCGCATAAGCAAATCTGGCTTGCTTACGTTGTATTCACCCGCGGAATCAAAGACACCCGATCATCACGTGGTGCTTCGAAGCAACAAGCTTTGGCAACGGTGCATACTAAGGGTGAACACTTTAGAACTTGAAATTTATGTGCATGAGGGATCATCTTATAATGCTACCGTCGTCTACTAAGCAATACAAGATGCATAAAGGATTAACATCACATGCAATTCATAATATGTGATATGATATGGCCTTTCTTCTTTGTGCTTCCGATCTCCATCTTCAAGCACGAATATGATCTCCATCATCACCGGCATAGCATCAAGGTCAATGACGCTTCTTCATGGTTGTCGTCCACCAGCTTCAACTATTACAACTATTTTGAATAGACACGCAGGTCTTAACAGAAATTAAAGACAACCATATGGCTCCTGCCGGTTGCCAACTTACAATAAGGAACATTGCATACATCAAATATAATCACAATCATGGCCATATCACATCACTGCACACCCCTGCAAAACAAAGTTAGACGCTTCTACTTTCTTTGCATATTTTACGTGGTTTGGGGCTTTCCATAAGTGTCGTTCTAACCTACGAACAAGAACCACAACATTGATACTAGCATTGTTGATTACCCGTTGTAAATTGGATCTTTACTATGCTAGGAGAAACAGGCACCCGCAAAGCCACTTATGCAATACAAGTTGCATGTTAAGCGTGGAGCAAGTCTCATGAACGATGTCATGTAAGGTTAGCCCGGGCCGCTTCATCCCAACATACCGCAAGATGCAAAGTACACAAAAAGCAATCTACAATAAAAGCATCAACGCCCACAATGATCATTGTGTTCTACTCGTGCAACAGATCTACATATAGACACGGCTCTGATACCACTGTAGGGGTTCGCAGCATGGAAAACAAAAATTTTCTATCGCATACAAACAAACAAGCCAAGATCTATCTACTAGATTGTAGCAACGAGTCGATGGAATAACTCACCCTCGAAGATTCCAAAGTGTTTAACGAGAGCAGATTCTCGTGGGTGATGTAGTCGTACTCTTTCCGATCTCAAGATCGCGTAGACGATCCTTCCAGCGCCACGTTCCAGCAGCGCTCCCGCAGTCGGTCACACGTTCGGTACTCGACGAAGACCTTCCTCTCCCTTGTTCCAGCAGGCAGCGGAGGTTGTAGCACTCTCCTCGCGATTCCGGCAGCACAACGGCGTGGTACCGGAGGTAGAGGGGAGATCCCGCAGGGCTTCGCCTTAAGCCGGTGCGAGTATGGTGGAGCTTATGAGAGAGGCTATTAGTGGTCTAGTAATTAGACACACCAATTAGAGGGCTCTAAACCAATTAGAAGGCTCTAAACCGAATAGCTCTAAACCGGGGTCTAGATCTAGGGTTTAGTTTAGAGGATAGGAAACTTGTGTTGTGTCTAGAGGAGGAGGCCCTGCCCCTCCTTTTATAGGTGGGAGGGCCGGCGCCATGGGGAGGAGTTCCTCCCCAACTCGGCCTAGGGAGGTGCGCCGGCCTAGGGGAGGAACCCTCCTCCAACTCGGCCTCCACCTCTCCTCCTCTTTCTCCACTTTCCGAAACTGGCAGTTTGACCGAAAACTGGCAGTTTGACTTTTCCAATTAGGATTTGAATTAACCCTTTATTTCGGACAGCGAGAACACTTAGTACATGATGCAATCATTCCAACATGCAATGACACATTCATGTACCCCTTCCCCCCCGGAGTGCCGGACATTCCGGGACCTTCTAGAATGTTCCCGATGAAAACACCGGAACCATTCCCCAACTCCGAAACGGGACTTTCCTTATATGAATCTTATTCTCCGGACCATTCCGGATTACCTCGTGATATCCCGGATCCCATCCGAGACTCCGAACAACATTCGGTCTCTTTCTCATAATACCATAACTACTCAAACAACGTCGAATCCTTAAGTGTGTCTCCCTACGGTTCGTGAATTATGCGGACATGATCGAGACACTTCTCCGAACAATAACCAATAGAGGAATCTGGAAATTCATATGGCTCCCACATATTTCTACGATTACTTTGCGATCGAATGAACCACTTACATACGATACCAATTTCCCTTTGTCTCACGATATGTTACTTATCCGAGGTTATGATCTTCGGTATCTCTGCATACCTAGTTCAACCTCGTTACTGATAAGTACTCTTTTCTCGTTCCCGTGATATGTGATCCCTTGTGACCCAGTCACATGCTTGCAAGCTAATTGGATGACATTTCACCGAGAGGGCCCAGAGAATATCTATCCGTCATATGGATGGACAAATCCCACTCTTGATCCATGTGTTTCAACCAATACTTTCCGAACACTCAATACCACCTTTATAGCCACCCTGTTACGGTGTGGTGTTTGATGACATCAAAGCATCCATCCAGTAAAGGTGATATGCATGATCTCATGGTCGAAGGAATTAGGTTACTATGTATCAGAAAGCATATAGCAATTGAACTATTGAAATGACTTGATCTTTATGCTACGCTTATCTATAGGAGTATGTCCACCATATCATTCTCCTAACGATATGATCTTGTTGTTAATAACATCTCAATGTTCATGATAGGGAAACCACAATCATCTATTAACCAACAAGCTAGTGAAGTATAGAGGCTATACTAGGGACTTCAATTTAAGTTTACAATTCACACAAGTATTAATGTTTCCTTGTTAATACTATTATAGCATGAATATAAACATTTATCATAAACACAAAGATATAATAATAACTATATTTATTATTGCCTCTAGGGCATATCTCCAACAGTTTTAGCGTATAAACGCATAATATTGTGGTATTCTCCTTTGATGCTTTATTTGGGTTGACTTGGCGCATGCTCACACCATGTTAAGACTATACCAAGTCACCATAGACTCTATGATCATTTAGTTTTCGACTTTTAATATCACTTTATGCTTTAATTAATAATGGTTTGTCGCTTTGCATGATTATGGCCATTATTTCTCTCTTAGTTGGTCACTCCCAGTCTTTTGCTAGCCTCCACCTGTACCAAGTATGAGTTCCACTCATGCATTCAACTCGAAATAAAACCAAGTTATTCCAAAGAGTCCACCATACCTACCTATTAGCATTATTGCTATTCCAAGTATATTTATGTTTTTATCTACCTTCTAAATTAAACTTGTTATGTGAAAATTAGTGATTAAAGCTCCCACGAACTTGATGGCACACTTTACTTTCTTACACTTAATAAACTTGAACCATTGTGCCCATCTATGTTGCGTATATGCTTGTGTTTTGTAAGTTGTGAATTAGCAGAACCATGTTATCATGGGGAACGCTTTCAACATTGCACTTTATTTAGTTGATATCATGTTCTTTTGCTTATGGATCCCGGTGGTGTGAAAAAAAGGGGAGCTTGTAAGGCTCATGGAGTTCATATATGTGTTAGAGAAACACCTAGGCGGCTAGTCAAAGCCATGCCTAATCATGGTGGAAACGTGCAGCATAACCATAGTGAGCAATCTGTGAAGCATCCTCAAGGAAATTAAAGGATCGCTGAGATGCTCATTGTCTACTTTCTCACTATCCGGTGGGTGGTGTCACTATGTCATGGGTGAGTGTCGACACTATTTTATGGCGCTTAATCTATAAATAGGCAAGAGATGCATACTTGTGAAGTAATAAACTTCAAGATGTGGTGCGAGAGCGACACCACTACGACGGAGCTTTTTGAAGATGTCTTAGAATCTTGTCCTTAGACATCTTCGAGGAGCTCGCCATAGAGGCACTCCCATATATGTGAAATTTGTTAGCTACCGGGTGTACTGATATAGCTAGAGAAGTTATAGACTACAAGATGGTGCGACAGGGACACCACTATGGTGGAGCTTCTTGAAGATGTCTTAGGATCCCATTCTCAGATATCTTCAAGGAGCTCGTCATAGGGGCACTCCTGTATATTGATCTTGAGGAGCTTCTAGAAGATGTATTGAGATAGCGTATGTTCCTATGAAGATTTTTTTATTTTAACCCTATTTTCGTTACAATTTTGTGATTATTATTATTTACTATGGTACATATATAAGGATAGAGTTGCTAGCCTTTTAGAACACTTCAATAGTTGGGCCACCGCCAAATCTTGATAAATCGTGTGAAAAAAAGGGGATGGACTCGATCTCAGGAAGGAGTGTGGCCAAATCTGCATTATTAATTAAGTATATGTTGGACAAACGGTTAACATAAAAATGTTGAGTTTTTGATTATTGATCTAGCCGAGAAAACTACATTCAATTCTGAGCTTCGAAACTCTAAAATTACACATCTCAACTTTCATTAACTTTTTGCATAATCAAAGTTTGCCTAAAATTACACATGTAAAATTCCTTCTACTTCTAAAGCATGAAATCTCTCTCTACTTCTAGAGCATTGAGCTAAACTAATAATAATAGATGAAAGAATAAAGTTGCTAACCTTTTAGAACCTTGGATTGATGGGTGCCACCAAATCTTGACAAATTTTGGACTAAAAATAGGGATGAACTTGAGATAGCTTGGAGAAAGATGGCCATGGGCTCGGGCAGTGATGAAGCATATATAGGAAAAAAATAGTCACGGCTGGTGTTACAAACCAGGACTAGTCCATGACCTCTAGTACCGCTTTGTAACACCAATTGGGACTATAGGGTCTCTTAGCTTCTAACCGTTGGCCCCACGTCTTTGGAACTGGGACGAGTTGCGTGTGTCCTCCTAGCCGTTGGAACCGGAATGAATTAGGACTAGTGCTCACACATGTCTCGGTTCTAGACCAAACCAGGACTATAGCCCATGGCAGCTCCAAACGAATGGCTTGTTTTCTACAAGTGTAAACAGGCCATTTTAAACTTTTTTACGATCTGTGCATAAATACGGGATCTGTTAGCTCGTGCGGTTCCGACTAGACCCGTAAACTCGCCTGAATTTTATAGGTCTGGAATGTTTACATGATCTGTTAGGGTTGCTCTAAGTCAATCCATGGTATAACGTAGCCCACCCTCCACCTTTCCTAGCCCGAAAATGATGGCACACTGCTAGCCATATTCTTTTGTGACTTTTGGCTATGCCGACTTCTCTGCCAACTGTCGTCGTTTTGACACAATTTAGTTCTAAACCAAATATAAAATTAACACATTATTTTCATCGATATTTGCCTGTTCTCCATATACATATATGTTACACCTGGGTGCATCTTCGGCTGGAGTGAACAATAATATCAGATAAATCTTTTAAAAATTTCGAGAAAAATCTGATTTTTTTAATAGTGTACATGTGTATTTCACATGTTTGCAAATTGATATGAAGAAAATCCATATGGCATGCCTGAGGAAAAACAAAAATATGTGTTGTAAAAGCAATTACCGCAGCACCTAATTCGTCATTTTTACCCATGTCACCGAAATCTCCCTTTTCAGTCCAAAGTGCATGTGCACACTGTCGGTTGACTAGTCTTTGGGAGGAACAATAACTCCGTTAGAAGTATCGGCTGCGTGTTGATATAGCCCAGAAAATCCCCAGGCATGGCGATTACGTACGATGATTTGTTGAGATAGAAAGATAAAGCCTATCGTAATCTATCCTAGAGACCTCCTATTGTAAGTTTCCTTGGAGAGAGGAAACTGTGTTCGGACGTGGAGTACTACTCCATAGTCCAAAACACGTTACAATTAATATTATGTCTAACAATTCCCCTTAATCACAACCTTCAGAAAGGTTAAGATTACGCTTGAACTCATTTAAATCTTTGACTGCCAATGCTTTGGTGAATCCATCCGCAACTTGATATTTGCTTGATATGAACTTGATCACAAGCATTTTGTTAGCTACTCTTTCTCGAACAAAATGTTAATCAATCTCTATATGCTTGGTTCTAGCATGAAAAATAGGATTTGCAGAAAGATAAGTAGCACCTAAATTATCACACCATAAACATGGCTTTACCTTTAGTTGTACATCAAGCTCAACAAGTAAAGCTTCAACCCATATTAATTTTGATGTCGTATTTGCAAGAGCTTTGTATTCTGCTTCAATGCTGGACCTAGAAATTGTAGCTTGTTTCCATGCACTCCATGAAACCAAGATTGGTCCAAGAAAAATAGCAAAGCCTCCTGTAGATCGTCTATCATCTAAACATCCTGCCCAGTCAGCATCTAAGAAGGCACTTAGAAAAACAGATGAAGATTTTTGAAAAGTCAAACTAGCATGTATAGTTCCCTGAATATATCTCAAGATTCTTTTGATAGCTGTCCAATGAGCAGTTGTAGGATCATGAAGATACTGCCAAACTTTATTTACTGAGAAAGAAATATCAGGCCTAGTAAGTGTCAAATACTGTAAAGCTCCTACAATGCTTCTATACTGTGTACTGTCGTCAGGATCAAGAGGGGTTCCCTCAGTCAAAGATGATAGTGGTGTAGGAGAGGATTTTCACTTTGTCATATTAACTTTGGCCAATAATTCATCAACATATTTTTCCTGGGTAAGAAGCAAACCATCCTGAATTTTCTTTATCTCAATACCCAAGAACAAATGCAAATCTCCCAAGTCCTTGAGACCAAAGTCACTGTTGAGATCTTGAAGAAGTGCAGGAATAGCCTGATCTGATGAGCTAGTGACTATGATATCATCAACATATATGAGAACAAATATCATAACATTAGCTTTGCGATAGATAAATAATGAAGTATCTTTTTTGGAAGGAGCGAAACCAAGTTGTTGAAGTTTGGTTCTAAGTCTAGAATACCAAGCTCGAGGGGCTTGCTTGAGACCATAAACAACTTTGTCAAGTTTGCAGATGTAATGTGGAGTAACGGAAGACTCAAAAACTGAGGGTTGTTTCATGTAGACCTCCTCTTCTAGAATGTCATGCAAAAATGCATTCTTGACATCTAGCTGCCGCAGACTCCAGCCCCTAGAAACAGCAACTGCCAGGAAAATTCTGATTATTGCTGCTTTAACAATAGGACTGAAGGTATCCTCATAATCTATTCCATATCTCTGCTTGAAGCCTTTAGCAACCAAGCATGCCTTGTATTTGTCAATTCGACCATCCGTTTTTTATACCATATACCCACTTACAATCAATAAGATTCTTGGTAAAGTGTGGAGGAACAAGATGCCAAGTTTTATTTTGCATTAGTGCAGTATTCTTATTCCATCTCCTTGCGCCACCAATCATCCTTAAGAGCCTCAGAGATTGTCTGGGGTTCTCCTATAGAGGTGAACAAGCCATAGGGAACCGTGCCATCAGTGTATTTTTCGGTGGCATATACCTTTCTGTAAGCGTGTACGTGGTTCAGGTGGAGGCGGTGGAGGAGTCGGCTATGATGGTGCAGATGGTGGTGCAGAAAAGCCCCCCACAGAAGATCCACCGGAGCTACTACCGCTAGCGACAGAGTCAGGCGAATCCTGTTGCAGGGAGCTATACGTGAGCGGCGTTTGCAAGAGAGTTCCTGGCGTGGCCTCGTCAGCTGGTGTATGCACCGAGGATCCTCGCTCGTCGTTGCACGGTCCTGGCTGAGGACGGGAGGGTGTGGTCGTCACGTCCACGCGTGGAGAGGACCGCGCAGGAGTCTCGGGTGCGTCTTGTCATAGTGAGAGCGACCGAGGAATAGGCATGTGATGTCGCGGTGAGAGTGACCGGGTCTAGCTTGAGGCAGGTGGGACCGGGAGCGACACCGCGGTGTCCGAGTCGAAGACCTCCCGTGATTGACGCATGGCAGGTCCACCTCGGGGACAGCACGTATCGGATCGTCTTCGAGATTGTTGCTGCGGATGATATTTTCTGGAACGTGGTTTTCCGTCGTGTTGTGGACCATTTGAGCTGAATTTCTTGCGTCGTCTTGCTGCTGCTCTTGAGTATCAGCTGGAGCTTCCTATTCTGCAGCATTATTAGTAACAACAGGCACAACAGGCAACGTCATATAGTCAGTAATAGATGCATCCCCATTATGTGGAAGAAGAAGAATATCATTTTTAAGCCTAGAGCCAGCATTAGGATGTAGCTCGAAAAAAGGTAAGATGTTTTCGTCGAACACAACATCTCTTGAAATATACACACGACCAGTGGATACCTCGAGGCATTGTGGCGAGGAATATAGCCTAGAACAACACACCGGGTAGAACGAAAAGCTAATTTTCTTTTGTTGAAAGGACGAAGATTTGGTCAACAAGCACAACCAAAAACCCGAAAAGACTCATAAGTTGGTGTTGTATGAAGAAGACATTTAGCAAGAGTTTCATGGTTTATTACCTTACTGGGGAGGAGATTAATAAGAAACGTGGAAGTGAGGAAAGCTTCATTCCAGAACTCGAGAGGCATGGATGCATTAGCAAGTAAAGCAATGCCCACTTCGACAATGTTGCGATGTTTTTTTTTCAGCAGAGCCATTTTCCTGATGAGCATGTGGGCAAGAGACATGGTAAGTAATACCAATCTTTTGAAAAAACTATTAAGTTTTTCATATTCACCTCCCCAATCAATTTGCATGGTAATTATTTTTCTACCAAATTTTCTTTCAACAACGTGTTGGAAGTTAAGGAAAATTTGATAAACTTTAGAATGCTTTTTGAGCAAATAAATCCAAGTAAATTTGCTAAAATCATCAATGAAGCTTACATAATATGAATGTTTCCCAGCTGACATAGGTGTTGGATCCCATACATCAGAAAAAACTTGTTCTAAAGGAACAACAGATACACTAGTAGAGACAGGATATGGCAATTGATGACTCTTGACTAGTTGACAAGGATCACAAATTTATGGGCCTATTTCAGGAGAATAAGAAATATTATTTTTGTGAAGTACTTGTTGAACTACAAATGAAGACGGGTGTCCTAAATGGCGATGCCATGTAGAGGATGATGGCTTTATTGTGATGAGAGCTTTCTTGTGAGACCTAGTAGATGAAGGAACTAGCCGGTATAGGCCACCATGGCATGGTCCTTTAAACAGAATATTCCTTGTTTCCTGATCCTTAATCAAAAAGAAGTATGGGTTAAACTCAAGAAAGACATTATTATCAAGGGTAAGTTTGTGAACTCAAAGCAGATTTTTGGAAGCACTTGGACCATGAAGAACATTGTTGATATGTAAGGAATTGGCTGGGGTACATAATGTTGAATGACCAATATGACTTACTTGCATACCATTGTCGTTGGCCGTGTGGACGCGATCACGCCCATTGTACTTGTCATGCGTGTGAAGTTTGCTCAATTCTGAAGTCACATGATGAGTGGCTCCTGAATCCGAGTACTAGTTGGTGTCGACGACGTAGGATGCAACATGGTCACCCTTCTCATCTCATCATCATCGGAGTCGTGCCGGTCTTGGTAGCACCACCAGCATGCCTTGGCAGGATGACCGTGAATCTTGCAGATTTGGCAGGTCACGTCGACGTAGGGTGTAGGGGCACGTCCATGGCGGCGGCCCCATCATCATGGCGCCCTCCGCCATCGTCACGGCGACGACCACCGTCATCACGGTGATGCCCTCCATCTTCTCGGCGGTTGTCACGATCAGTGTCATCACGACGCTAGTCATGACTTCCGTCGCGGTTGCCATCTTGTCCTTGATCATCACGGCGCCTCCAGCGCCCTCCATCATCACGGTGATCCCCGCCCCCAAGATCAGGGTGTGCGGGAGAGCGTCCACGGTCACCACGTGGACGAGAGTCGCGGCTGTCGTCGCAAGACGGCTGTGTGGCGATGTTGGCGGAGGAGGTGAAGCCTGTATCATGTACTATGTCAGAGAGCACCTCGGTGCGAAGATCATTAGCACATATTTGATTCAAAAGGTCATCAAGGGTGGTATCGGGGTTTCCGTTGACGGAGGATACGATGGAGTTGTAGCTGGCGTCAGGAACGTTAAGGATTGTAACATCCCAGCATTAGAGCTTAGAAATAAGCTGAGATAAGGTGTGTGCATTGCATTCATGCATAGAAAATCCGAATAATTTTCGCGCTTTTAAATAAAACTTGTCAAAGAGATTGAAGCGTATCTTAACTTGGTGGAACTGAAGTAGATCATCAAGTTGACTGCGATAAGTTTCAATATGACCTTTGCTAAAAACCTTATCTTTGGGTAATATAATTTGATCTAAGGATAGATCAAATGTAATAAAACTAAGTCACAACACACTACATAATAAGGAGTACTTGATCTTCTAGAGTCATTACGTGGTATTCCATACAACAACTCAAGGATGAATACTTAATTTTCTAAAGATTATATCAAGGTATTACCTACAACAAATCCTGAATACTTATATAACTTAAGTAAACAAACCCCATAACTAAACCTTGATATACTTGCTTGTCATAGTTATTCCTACCATGGGTACCATGGTAGTTCTTAAACATTAACTCTAATCTCAAGTAGAGTAGGAAAGGAAGTCAAGCCAAGACCATTCAACACATACTCTTAATATGATATTAAGAGGTGACAACCCTATTTAACCAAGTCCTAGTGTCTATTGATCATCAATGTGTGTGATCAATTCTTGACCTAACACTTATTGACTCATATCTTTGACCTATTATGTCAAACTTTCAAAGATTTTAAGTAAATTAATAAGAAGAAGGAACTAATTATGGTAGTGTGTACCATCATCAATGGAATGAGATCTTTAGTGGTGATCAAACCATTGGATGTTGGAGGAGTTAACTCACTCCTGAGTTAAATAGAAGAAGTAGTTAAACCCATGAGTTAAGCTAGTAATTGAGGAGCTATGAGAAAGCTAGTAGTATTAGTATATCAAATAATAATCTTGTTAAGACAAGTGGATATAAACTTAAGGTATGTTTTCATAACAAGATAAATCCTATAGGCAGACTAGTACAAGTGTACTACTCAGTTGAGTATAGATCTAGATCAGAAAATTAGAAGCCTAAGCTTTGCTTGATCAAAGGTTGGTGGTCACTATTCTCAAGCCATTTGAGAATAGATGACCAGCTGATAAGGAAAAGTTGTGAGTATACCAAATTAGGCAAAACCCTTGTAAGCTGACTCATCTGTTTGATCATGAGTAGTCAAGCTAAAGTATGATGAAGCATATAACATAAGATGTAGGAGTACTTGGAAGTATAATAGTTTAACCAAGTTAATACAAGAACAAACTTGTATTGTGGAGAGTAGTACCCTACCCATTCCAGAGGATTGTTACCACAGATAATATAAAAAGATTTATAGTCCTGCAAGCTTTAGAAGTAGATGCAAGGTAAATATGAAGGAGTTTATGGAATGAAGTTACTACTAACTACTTTGATGGATTCAAAAAGGGTAGTTTATAAATGGAAGTTGTATATATATGCTAGGAGAAGAATGAAGGAGTAATGTTGAAGTAGCATGACCATGTCATCATATGTTGATGGATATGGTGGAGTCTGATGATTGGCTTATTCAGGAAGATGTGATCTTTGTGAATAAGATAAGAGAGATTTATAGAGTATATTTAGGAAAGGAATTCCTTATCTCAAGATAAGCCTAGTGAGGTATTAAGGTAAGGATTCTTTAGACACCTTTAATCAACAGTATATCAAGCCATGATAGAATCATGTCTACCTCTTTGTTTAACATCCTAGAATAAAGAGGGTAATTAAATCAATTCCTATTTTTAGGCAGCCAAAAAATAGTAGCTCTTAGTCAAGTAAAGTTTCCAAGGGATAAGTAGAAACCATATGAGTGTTCTAGATGGAAGCCTTGTCCACCTTATTGTCTTAAATACTAATAAATACCTAGCCTCATATACTATCAATATCTCACTCTAAGATGAGTTATTATCCATGGTCACAAAACATGATAGTGATATGTATTAGCCTTAATAATCATCCATATCTCTAATTGAATATGAATTATTAAATCCTCTCAAAACCCATATACCTATATTTGGATAAGCATTGGCATTTTTCCACCAATTTTTATTATTGATTCATCATTACCTAACCAAAAGTGTTATGTGGTACTTCTAAACTCTACAAACCAAGTAGAATTGGATTTGGCAAATCACCAAATATGGAGGACCATGAAACTTATATCACTCTATTACGAACCACAAAGATTAATTCCTTATTAATGTATATATATATGATTCCTTTATGAGGTTAAGTATTAATAAGATTTTGTACACATAAACATCCATCTTAAACCACTACTATTACATTATTTTAGTGATAATACAAATCATTTCAGTAAGATTTTCCTATAGGAAGTAAATCTCTAAAACCGTAAATCCTATTAATCACTTTTCTATAAAACTAACTGTTCATATACTCATTAATTTTGAAGATATAAAGAAAAAATAAAAGAGGTTTAATAAAATGAATCTCTAAACCTTCTGAATATGCCACAAAGTTTCTAGATATTCAAACCCTTGTAGAAATCATATTTGAAATGAAATTGTGAAAAACAGATATAAAAATAGAAATAGAAAAGGAAAAAAGGCAGTAGAGCCAGCGGCCCATAGCCCATTGCTTCTTCGCACTAACTGCCACTCGCCTGCGTGCCTCTCCGTGTCTCGCTCGCTTAGCAATAGCCCACTCCGGCCCATGCCCACGTACCGGTTCGTCGTCGTCTTCTCCCGCGCGTCACAAGCAGCTCTCTAGATCTCGCGCCGCCGCTGGATGCCAATCACCGGCATCAGCAGGAACCAACCGCCCAGATGCTCGCCGCAGTTGCCGGGTGACGAGGTTTAATCTCGTCAATGCCCATTGTTATGGACTTGGGTTTTGGAGAAGATGGGGATGCGGGAGATCGTGGCACGGTTAACAGACAAGCAACCAGGGGACACGAGATTTACCCAGGTTCAGGCCCCCGGAGGGAAAACCCTACTCCTGCTTGTCTGCTCTTTGATTACGGCGGAACCGAAGGTTACAGAGGTGCGCAGATTCGATCTGGCATGGAGGCGTGTATGTCGTAATCTCAGGGTGTAATCGTCGTCTCCCTCGTTGGACCCTCCTAGCCTTTATATATGGGGAGGCTAGGTCTCAGGTACCGATACGAGTAGGTTACAAGTTGTATTCGAACTCTAGTCTTGCTCTCCAAGGATCCGAAGGCGTCATGGGCCTTGGCCACCCGAAAATCTTCATGGGCCGGCGTATATCTGTCGTGGGCCTTCCTTGGGCTGGACCAGGTATGCTGAAGTTACGTACCCGTAGGGTATAACCATGTCAGTAGCCCCCGAGTGTTCAGTCGAATCGTAGATTCGGCTGAGGACTCTTCAATCCTTCGGGTGTAGCTCTGTCTTTCAAGAGAATGTGTAGGGATTGTTGATGCGTGTGCCTGACTCACCTGACAGATCAGGGTCAGTTAATCGACTTAGGAAAAAACAACACGATCTTCTTCAGGTGCGAGTCCCTCGACTCGAACCCGGAACATATGCTGGCGTAATTCGACTCAGGCCGCGGAGGACTTACAGGAGTGGAATTCCAGTGTTTTTAAATGATGTACCCAACGCGTCCGTCGGGATTTTTCATCATACCTGCTGGTACGGATTTATACTAGCAGAGCGCAGTCAGGTGCGTTGCCAGGCCATCAGATGATATCTGTAGGTCTTATCTTTGTGTCGCAGACACAGCATCCGAATGTTTGTCACCGCGGAGGTGCTTCGGGTGGCCAAGGAGGTCGTTGCTCACTTAGCGTTAATTAGGGCAGAGTTGCCAAAAAGTTTGCATGCTGATCCGAAGGATCGCAGTCGAAGAATTCATAGGGTGCGCGACCAGCGCTCCCTATGGGAGTAGCCCCCAAGTGTCTGTTCGAGTCGTAGACTCGAACGGAGACTTTAGTTCAAGCATTATTTTAGTTGCTAAGTCCGCAGGACTCGAAAATTTTCGGATGCTTAAATCCATCCTCCCTATGGGAGTAGCCCCCGAGTCCGTAGTGGAGTCGTAGACTCGACTTAGGACTCGAAGATCTTGTGTGTGAACATCGGGTGCGCGACCAGCGCTCCTGATAGGAGTAGCCCCCAAGTATTTACTCGAATCGTAGATTCGAGTGAGTACTTTTAGCTCTGGAGCCGAAGTGGTGCTAGTATAGCTTTTGATGACGTCAGTGCTGACGATCGATGACCTCAAGCGTCTGCTACGCCAGGGGTGACTTGACTGGTCGAAGCGTGGGTCCCACTGCCTGACTTTGAATTGACCGGTCACGCGCGGCGTGGAGATGATTACGGCGTTTCCTCGATTTCCGCGCGTAGTGGACGTCGTGGGAACGACGGTTCGTTTTGGTGCTGACACGTGTACGGCCAGATCTGCCGTTGACGTTAGATCTTCTCGATGGACGGCCAGCGTGCGTCGTCTTCGCTGTTATAATCCGTGGTGAAGTCGTGGTTTGTTTTCACTGCGCCAGTTCTTGCGTTTTACCGCCTCTTTGCGCTCGAGCGATTCTTGCTGCGTGCTGAGAGTTTTCTCCTCATTTCCTTTGTCTTTCTTCGTTGGCAACGCCGGCGCCACCGTAGCGTCATGGGGAAAAGAAGTCCTCATCTGCAGTTGGGGCCAGCGGCGCCGGAGGCAAGAAGGGCCCCGCCGCTGCTCGTGTCACCGATGGTGGCTGGCGGCAATCAGAGAGGCGGGAGAGCGATCTCCGCAAATTGCGCGAGCGGAGCCTTATCCCGCAGGACACGACGGCCGTGAGACTCCCCGGAAACGAGGTAATCCCCCGTCCCCCATCTGGGTTCCGGGTTATGTTCGTTGCCTTCGTGATTCGCGGGTTTTCTTTTCCTGTCCATGACTTCCTTCGTGGACTGCTCTTCTTCTATGGGGTTCAACTCCATCATCTGTCTCCCAACTCCCTTCTCCACATTGCGTGTTTTATCACGCTTTGCGAGTGTTGGCTTGGCATTGAGCCGCATTTTGGCCTCTTCCGGAAGCTTTATTCCGTGAAGAGGCAGTCTGGTTTGGATGGTGTGTATCCCATTGGGGGTTTCATCATCTCTCTCAGTCCCAATGTGCAATTCTTTTCCTTCTCCATGTCCGAATCTGTCCAGTACTGGTGGAGGAAATGGTTTTACATCCGTGACTCCGTGCTGCCTGGGCAAGATTTTGGTCTCGTTCCTTTTGACCCCTCCCAGTTGATTGTGAAGAAAAGATCCTGGAAAAACCAAATCTTGGATGGTGAGGTGGCAGAGATAGAGGCCCTGTATCGTCGGGTGGAGGAGATCCAATTGATTCCTGAGAAGGAGGTGAACGGTGTCGACATCATCCGGACGTTTCTGGAGCGTCAGGTGCAGCCCCTTCAAGCGAGGGCGCATCCGATGTTTCTTTACTCTGGGCGCCGTGATCTGACAAGGGTTTCGAGTGAGAAGATCTCCGAGGTGGACCTTGACAAGGATCTTCGCGTGCTGTTGAAGTTCAAGGCCGACGAAGAAATCCCGGGGAAGTCGCTGACTCCTCCCTTTTCTTCGACGTTGGCCGTGCCGCAGGTGTAGATTTATGCACGCAGTGCTTCCCCTTTTTTGTTGGGTGTGTATTTGTTTCCTTTGTTTGCTAACAAAGTTTCTTCTCATTTTGTAGAGCTTCAAAGTGCCAGGCATGGCACCACCATTGCCCAAAAGGTATCCGAATGCCCCGGATAATGAAGTGGTGGATTCCGTGTCCGAGCTTCCGTCGGCGTGATCTCCGGCGGAGGATGCCGACGAGTCGAGTGAGGACCATATGCGTGAGCGATCGTCGAGCTCGAGCGAGTCTTCGGATGCTTCAACTCCTCCGACTCCCAGGAATCCTCTGGGTTTTGAGCGTCATGATGATGTTCAGGGGGGTTCTTCTTCTCCTATTCCTGCCATTCCTGTGCGGGCTATTGCTGCGCACCCGCCAGCAAAGCGGAAGAAGGAAGAAAAGAAGGAGGAGAAGAAGGAAGAGAAAAAGGAGGAGAAGAGGGCCCGAAGGGCTTCTCCTATCTTCGACCTGAGCGCGTTGGGCTCGTAAGTGTTCTTGTTGGACTGTTGTCCTTTGTTCAATTGTTATTTTTGCGCCTGTGTTGATTGATTCTTATGCAGGCAATCCTCCGACGGCTCTAGTGATGGAGCGCGCGAGATGATGGGGGAGTCGGACATTGCGTCGCCTCCCCCGCAGACGGTGGCGACTTCGGGTGGCGCCGCTCCGGATCCTCCTGTGCAGGAGAGGCTGATGGTTGCGCCTCAGAATTTCACAGGCGGGCCTACGGGTTCGTCTTTGGAGCACGTAAGTTTTCTGCTTCATGTCACGGGGGGAGCCCCCGGGCATCTTCGTGTACTGATGTTGTTTTTCCTTCTTTGTTTTGGGCGTAGCCCCCAAGTCCTGTGCTTACCGCTATTGCCTTTTCCTGTAGCCTTTTGTCCAAGAGGCCAAGCGGCTGGTGGAGGAGCGCCTGACGCTGGAGGCGAAACTGCGGCAGCTGCAAGGTATTCGTCTGCCTTGTTGTACTCATCTTGCTTTATCCTGGTTCTGTTCTTTGACACTTGCTTGTTGTAAATGCTGAGGAGCATAATGACTCTCTCCGTGAGGTCGATGCTCTGAAGAAGAGCCTTGGCCAACTGGAGCAGAAGGCCGAAACTGCTGCTCAGGCGAAAGAGCGCCTTGAGCTGGAGCTGACGAAGGCAGCCGAAGCGAAAGAGCGTCTGCAGCAGGAAGCCGTAGATCGTGAGGAGCAGCTGGCCACCGTTGCGGCTGCTCGTGAAGTAGGGGTGGCGGAGAAGCTCATGGCTGCTCCCAAGGCTATTTCGGGTGAGTGCTAGCTTTTGTACTTGCTTCTTTTTCTTCGGGTCTTCTTCTACGTTGTCTTTCTTCATGTTTTCTTCTTTTTGTCTCAGATGCCGCAGGCGTCGAGTTCGACCGTGGTGCTCTGGAGCACGGGAGTGCTCTGGATGATGCCACTGTAGCGGTCGAAGACCGCTGTAGTACCGTCATCAACTCCCTTGCCAAGGCGAAGGAGGTCCTTGGTCGCTTCTACCAGGAGCTCTTCCCAAAGGGCGCAACCCTTGAAGATGTGAATGCCCTGGCAGAGGCTCTGTCAGCCGAAGCGCCTGCAGCGTAGAAGCGCAAGCAGAAGGGCATCGGCGCGTCCGTCGGGCTGGCGATGGCCATGGCGGCTGGGGCGGAGCTGGACTTGCCCCAGATCACTTCTCAGATGCCGACGGCTGCGGATGGATCAGAGGTAGCCTTCGCTGCCTACTCCGCTCGCTGCAGACGATATGGGCCCAAGCTTATTGACTTGCTATCTGAGTACGCGCTGCGGCAGCAGGGCGAGGCCAAAGCTAGGCAGTCTGGCTCTGAGGCGACTCGGTGTCCTACGCCTTAGGCATAGGAGATGTAGGGTAGTATGTAGTTTACTTTTGCTGTAAATATCTTTTGTAGCACCATCCTTGTGCCACGTAGTGGCCTTATTTTAATGAATTCCTCCGAGTTGAGCTTTTCCCTTGGCTGAATGTCTGTGTGCTTTCTCTTTTCTGCTGCTATAGGTTCCTTCGGGTGCTGACCCGGTTGACACGTCATCCGAAAGGCCCTTGCGAGCATCATTGGATGATTCCTCGCAGCTC
Organism: Avena sativa; assembly: GCA_916181665.1. Lineage (NCBI taxonomy): Eukaryota > Viridiplantae > Streptophyta > Magnoliopsida > Poales > Poaceae > Avena > Avena sativa. The sequence goes on from OV702287.1 coordinate 582,403,687, forward strand.
GCGTTTCTTCGAGATCGCGTGCGCAGCTTGGAGAGAGATTTGCTTGGGTTGCGCGGTCCCGCTGATGTTTGGAAGTCCAAAGCAGATCGTAGTGCAGCTAGAGAGGAGTACTTGATGGCGGAGCTGGGTCGGCTATCCGAGCAGCTGCAATGTAAGTTGATCCGTCTTTCGGGCTGTAGCTCAGTCCTTCGGGTGAGCCTGCTGGCCTTACTCTTGTTCTGTGCTGTTGTCGCAGGTGCGAATCTTGCTCCGAGGGAAGAAAAGGAGCGCATTGCTGTTCGAGTCAATTGCTTGACTCAACAGGACATGGAAGCCGGCGGCTTTTTCTGGATGGATCGCGATCGCGCCATAGTTCTGGCGACGGTGCAGGATCGTGTCTACCAGGTTTCGCGGGTGCTCCGCCAGGTGCAGACATCGCTGTCCTCGGTGCTGCACGTCATGTTTCCGTTGGATGGCGTGCCAACGACCCTTGCAGGTCTTCTGGCGAAGTTTCGGAGTACCAGCAATGTCAAGGAGCTGGTGCGGCTGCAGCTCATCGCAGGGGTGAAGGCTGCCTTGTCTCTTGTGAGGGTGCATCGCCCTGATGTAGATTTGGCTGCTGTGGCGACTGGACCACCTCCTCGACCAGATGGTGGCGAGTGGAATATGCGTCCGCATTACGCGGCTGTAAGGCAGTATGCCGAACAGATTGTAGATTTGTTTGAGCAGCGTGCTCAGGTTATTCTTTAGAATAGGTAGTACCTGAAAATAAACAGATAGATGTAAAATTTGTATATTGCGGCTAGGCGTGTATGTGCCCTTTGTTGTAAAGGTTCGCTTGTTAGCGAGCACACAGTGCTTTGATTTAGTACGTGCCCTTTTTGTTAGCCTGACGTGGTCAGCTACTCAGGTGTACACGTGTTGTCCTCAGTCGATGAAATCGTGAGGTGGGGGGATCCCCCGAGCACGCAGTGCTTCGATTTAGTACGTGCCCTTTTTGTTTGCCTGACGTGGTCAGCTACTCAGGTGTACACGTTTTGTCCTCAGTCGATGATTCGTGAGGTGGGGGGAGCCCCCGAGTGCGTATGTAGCATGTAATAAAGTTGCAGAGAAATAGTCAACCGAAGGTTGGGGCGAGACACTTAGCTTTTATTTGTATCGTGATGGAGGAGGTACATGGTTCGGCTGAGTGGTCTTGGCTGTAAGCCTTATTGAGAGTAAAAGGGGGGTACATTGCCCATTGTTATGGGTAGAATCATCACAGGTGCGAGACGTTCCACGGGTTGGAGTATGCGACTCCAGACTCCACGTGCTTGAGGCGATAGGCGCCACCTAGGATGACTTCGGTGATGACATAGGGTCCTTCCCATGGCGAATCGAGTTTGTTCGGTCGCTTTTGCTTGAGTCGCAAGACGAGGTCTCCTTCGACGAAGGACCTGGGGCGCAGCCGGCGGCTGTGATAGTTGCGGAGACTTTGCTGGTACACTGCGGATCTAGCTGCTGCTATATCCCGTGCTTCGTCGAGTGTGTCGACGGCATCTTCGAGTGCAGCCGTGGATTCGGCTTCGCTATAAGCGACGACTCGTGGAGCCTGATGGCGTACTTCGGCTGGCAGCACTGCCTCGGCTCCGTGTACCATGAAGAATGGTGTGTAGCCGGTGGAGCTGTTTGGCGTAGTTCGTAAGCTCCATAGGACAGACGGTAGCTCTTTCATCCAGTTTCCAGCTTTATGCTCGAGTGAGCTCATGAGGCGCTTCTTGATGCCAGCGCCGATTAGGCCGTTGGCCTTTTCCACTTGCCCGTTTGTTTGCGGGTGCGCTACTGAGGCATACGTGATATTGATTCCGAGGCCTTCGCAGAAGTCCTGGAATTCTTCGGAGATGAAGTTCGATCCGTTGTCGGTGATGATGCTGTGTGGTACGCCAAATCGGTAGACAATGGATTCGAAGAACTTGACGGTGGTTTTGCCCTTCTGGTTGGTGACTGGCATGGCCTCGATCCACTTGGTGAATTTGTCGACTGCGACCAAGAGGAAGACGTGTCCTCCCTTCGAGGATTTTGGCAGTTTGCCGATCATGTCAAGGCTCCATTGAGCAAAAGGCCAAGCTATGGGTATGGGTCGAAGTTCGGACCTAGGTGCCTGCGGTTTGTCGGCGAACCGTTGGCACCCGTTGCATCTTCGGACGATGTCCTTTGCGTCGCTCATGGCCGTTGGCCAATAGAATCCTGCTCGTAGAGCTTTGGCGACAAGGGAGCGGCGGCCTACGTGGTGGCCGCAGATGCCCTCGTGGATATCTTGGAGTATGGCCTTGCCGTCGTTGATGGTGACGCACCATTGTAGGACGCCTGTAATGCTGCGTTTGTACAGCTCGCCGTTGTTGATGGTGAAGGCTTTCGACCGACGAGATATGCGCCGGGCATCTGTCGGGCTGTCTGGCAATTCTCCGTTTATCAGGAACTGGAGGTATGGACGTGTCCAAGTTTCTTCGACTGCCATGACCTGCATCAGGTTGACCATGGCAACTTCGGTATCCAACTTTTCGGGTCCTTCATGACCTTCGGGTAGCGTAGCCCCCGAGTGTTCTGCTTCTTCGGGTGATCCCTTGGGGAATTTCCGCTTGATGGATGGCACGCAGATCTGTTCGAGGAACACACCTGGTGGTATCTTTGCACAAGTGGAGCCGATGTTGGCGAGTCTATCGGCCTCCTCGTTGCTCTCTCTTCCAGCGTGCCGAAGTTCGCAGCCGTCGAGTTCTCCTTCGAGTGCGTTGTATAGTGCGCGGTACGCGATCATGTTTTCGGCGTGTGCGTCGCACTCATTCATCGTCTGCTGGACGACAAGGTTGGAGTCACCGTAGATGACCAGGCGCGTTGCGCCGCATATTTTTGCCATCTTCATGCCATGGAAGAGGGCTTCGTATTCGGCCTCGTTGTTGGAGGCTCTGAATTTCATCTGAAGGACGTACTTCATCTTGTCACCTTGCGGGGAGGTCAGTATGACTCCTGCCCCTGCTCCGGCTTCGCGTTTGGAGCCGTCAAAATGCATTGTCCAGGACTGCGACATGTCTGGGGTGTCAGGCAGCTGCAGCTCCATCCAGTGCACCAGGAAGTCCGGAAGGACTTGAGATTTGATTGCGTGTCGCTTCTCGTAGATGATGTCCAGGGGTGATAGTTCGATGCCCCACAGGGCCACGCGTCCTGTGGCCTCTGGGTTATTCAGGATGCTGTTTAGGGGTGCCTCGTTGACGACCATCACCTGATGCTCCTGGAAGTAGTGGCTCAGTCGTCGAGCCGTCAAGAATACGCCGTAGGCCAGCTTCTGGTAGTGCGGGTACCGCTGTTTTGTTGGAGTGAGAACCTCGCTGAGGTAGTAAATTGGGCGTTGTACCCCGTGGGTCTTGCCTTCTTCGGGTCGTTCGACCACGAGTACTGTGCTGACCACCTGGTGTGTGGCTGCTATGTACAGCAACAGGGGCTCGCGCTCTTTTGGCGTGACCAAAACTGGCGAGGTGGAGAGGAGCCGCTTGAGGCTTTCGAATGCGTCGTTGGCTTCTGGTGTCCACTCGAACTTGTCTGCCTTGCGCAGCAGCTGGTAGAATGGTAGGGCCTTCTCGCCCATGCGGCTGATGAACCTGCTTAGTGCTGCTACTCGCCCTGCGAGCTGTTGAACGCCCTTGAGGTTTTTCGGCTTCTCCATTGTGATGATGGCTTTGATTTTCTTCGGGTTCGCTTCGATCCCTAGCTGAGAGATGAAGTACCCGAGCAGCTGACCCGAGGGGACGCCGAAGGCGCACTTTTCTGGGTTGAGCTTGATCCTGTAGCGATCAAGGTTGTCGAAAGTCTCGCGGAGATCGTCGATAAGTGTTCTTGCCTCCTTGGTTTTTATGACTATGTCGTCGACATAGACCTGGACATTGCGACCGATCTGGTCCTTGAGGCAGGCCTGCATGCATCGCTGGTACGTGGCACCCGCGTTCTTTAGCCCGAAAGGCATTGTGTTGTAACAGTAAACTCCGAACGGTGTGATGAACGCCGTTTTCTCTTGATCTTCGACCTTGAGTCGAATCTGGTTATAGCCTGAGTAGGCGTCGAGGAAGGAGAGTTTCTCACAACCTGCAGTCGAATCGATGATCTGGTCAATCCGAGGAAGAGGGAAGTGGTCTTTAGGGCAGTGTTTGTTCAGTGACGTGAAGTCCACGCACATCCGCAGGATGTCCGTGTCCTTCTTCGGGACCATCACTGTGTTTGCCAGCCACTCGCTTTCCTTGATTTCCCGGATGAAGTCTGCTGCGAGTAATCTGTTGATCTCTTTGCCGATAGCTTCGGCTCGTGGCTCCGACAGTCTTCGGATGGACTGCTTGACTGGCTTGGTGTCTGGGAAGACATTGAGTGCGTGCTCGGCGAATTCCCTGGGAACTCCTGGCATGTCCGCCGGACACCAGGCGAAGATTTCCCAGCGCTCACGGAGGAATTCGACGAGCGCGCCTTCCTATGCGGGGCTGAGGTCGTTGGCGATCAGCGCCGTTTTGGAGGCATCCGTTGTATGGACTTGCACCTTCTTGGTGTTGATGGTGGAGTCGAAAGACATGTCAGGTGCGTTCTGCTTTGTGACTGGGGGTAGCCCATTGTCCGTCACCTCGCGGAGTCTTACAAGCTCGTCTTGCATGCCGAAAGATTGGGAGATTTTGTTGAAATCCCTGTCGCATTGGTCCGATCAGGTGAAGCTCCCGTGGACTGTGATGACGCCCCTTGGTCCTGGCATCTTGAGTAGTAGGTATGCATAGTGTGGGACGGCCAGGAACCTTGCGAATGCTACGCGTCCCAGTATGGCGTGGTATTGCGACGGCCAGTCCACCACTTCGAATTCTAGGCGCTCCTGCCGAAAGTTGTCCGGTGTCCCGAAGATGACGTCGAGCCCTATTTTGCCCAGGGGGAAGATGCCCTTCCCTGGGACAATGCCGTGGAACATTGTGTCTGATTGTTCCAGGCTGCATTGCGGGATTCACATAGCTGCTAGAGTGCTTGCGAACATTAGGTTGATGCCGCTGCCGCCGTCCATGAACACGCGACTCATCTCGAAGCCTCCGATCTGCGCTTCCAGCACCAGGGCAGCATGACCTGGGCGAGGGATCTGGCAAGGGTGATCCACGCGAGTGAATGTGATGCAGGACTTCGATCCGCTGAGGTACTCAGGGATTGCAGGCGGAGTTGTCACGGCCATATTGATTTGTCGGGTGATCTTCTTCTGTACCCTGTTGGTTGGGCGTCCCTTCTGGATCATATTTAGTGCTCCTTTTGGTGGGGGGTATGCGACCCCGGCGTTGTGTTGCGCTGGTGCGACTGGTTGACTTGGGCCTCAAATAGGCGGCGGTGGAGGAGCTCCGTGTGCTATTTCACCTGGCGCAGGTGTGTTTCAGAACGCAGGGATTGGAGCTTGTTGTCTTATCTGCATCATGCCTTCGCTGAGTTTTTGGAACTCGCGGCAGTCCTTGAGCATGTGGCTAGCTTTATTTTTGCCATTTTGTTTGTCGATGTAGAAGTGGATGGTGCATGGACCTGAAAGTTTGTCGAATGCTGAGGGTCCGTTATCGCGGTCGCGGCGTTGCCACGACTGCGTTGGTCGTCCGTTGTCGCGGAAGTTTCCGCCGCGGTATCCTCCGCTGTTGCGGCTGATGTCGTTACGGCGGTCGGCGTAGCCGGCTGCGACCATATCAGGTCCGTCGCGGTCCTCGTAGACACGCGGTCTCCTCTTGCTGCGGCGTTCGCGTCTTCGGCCATAGTCGTCCTCTTCATCTGATTGCGCCCGCTGGATGTAATCTTCGCCGTCTGCCCAACTATTGGCGATTTCCATGAGTTGGTCGAGTGTCTTGGGATTTACGCGTCCAAGTTTCTCCTTGAAGTCTGGGCGTTTGACGCCGTCCCTGAAGGCGTCGATGGCCCGCTCTTCGGAGATGTGTGCTGCGGAGTTCTTGGTCGTAGACCAGCGTAGTATGTACGAGCGAATAGATTCACCCGTTCTCTGAGTGCAGTCTCGCAACTCTTCTATTGAGGCGGGCCTTTTGCTGGTGCCTTTGAAATTTCGGATGAAGCTATAAGCGAGCTCCTCCTAGCTTCGGATGGATCCTGATGATAGGCTGCTGAGCCAGACCCGCGCCGCGCCTGTCAGCTGCAGCTGAAGGCATTGCATGGCGGTTTCTTTGTTGCCTCCGTGAAGCTTGACGGATGACAGATGGTCGCTGAGCCAGGACTTTGGATCTTGCGTGCCGTTGAACTTCGGAGTATCCGAAGGAAGCTTGAAGTTGCGTGGCATCTGTGTGCGCCGGACGGATCTGCTGAAGCATCGAGCCCCGCAGAGTTCTCCTTCGTCTTCATCCATCTTAGATTCGGATGAGCATGCGCGTTCTTTGTCGATCTTGTGCTGTGTAAGCCTGTCTCTGGCGTCGTAGTCGTGTTTATGGCGGTGCGAGCTCTTCTTCCTTCGAGGAAGATCATGTTCTTCTTCATCTTCGGATGAGGGAGTGGGGCTCCGGTCGCGTCTGGCCGGAGCTTTCTTCTTCGGCTCCGTAGGAGCGTCTTCGTGGAGCGCAGCTCCGATTAGTCCTAATCCGGTGAGTGCGGACCTATGCATGGCCCTTTTCGGGTCCCCCTCCGGAGGTGGGTGAGCCGCGAGATACGCAGTGGCTGCCATGATCGCAGCTTGTGGCGTCTTCGGGGTAATGTTGCCGTCGGCGTCCATATCCATGAACGATGTGTGGAGAGTTCGGGTTATGTCACGCCGCTCCTTCGGGTCCATGTTTTCCACCCGAGAGTGGTGCTTGTTTCCCTGGTTTCCGTTCGTGCTAGAGCCGGGTCCCATGGCGGAGAGCGTAGCTCGTCGCGCACTGGACTCAGAGGCTGCTTTCTTGCGTTTGTCGAGCGTCTCCTGCATCTTGACTTGCTTCTTGTGCTCCTCGATGAGGAGGTAGTGGTACGCCATCAGCAGATCACGTGGGGAGTCCAGAGGTAGGACTATTTCGCCTGCGACGGCGCGGCGTGCTTCGGCCCATCCTTCTTTGCTAAGTTGGATGAGGTGGCCCCTGTTTTCCCCGTCTTCGCCGTTTCTGTCCTGCGGGTTGGGGTTGGGCGGCGGGTTAGGCGTTTCCTCGTCGGTTTGGATGATTGCGGCGCACAGATAGCGCCTGCAGATTGGTTGGCTGCTGCCGCAGCTTTCGGATCCGGCACCGTAGGTCCCTCCATCCGAAGGTGGATCGCACAGATCGGAGTTGCAGCTGCTACTGCTGTAGAACTCATCTGTTGATGGTGACGTGCGTAGCACGGGGTGTGGAGCCCACGAAGCGGGCCTGATGTACGGCACGGGCACCCGCTCAGGGAGGCGGAGGGTGCCAGTTTGTCCCACCTGGAAGCAGAAGCTCCCGAACAGAATTTCGAGTCCATCGCCTACGGGCTCGAAATCCTTCATGGTATCCGGCGAGTGGGCGGTGAAGTCGAAAGCACCGAAGAGGAGGTGATTCTCCGTCGCTGCAGAGTTGTAGATCGATCGGGTCGGGACCGTCATGACCGCACAATCAGCATCCCCAGTTCCCACGGACGGCGCCAATTGACGAGGTTTAATCTCGTCAATGCCCATTGTTATGGACTTGGGTTTTGGAGAAGATGGGGATGCTGGAGATCGTGGCACGGTTAACAGACAAGCAACCAGGGGACACGAGATTTACCCAGGTTCAGGCCCCTGGAGGGAAAACCCTACTCCTGCTTGTCTGCTCTTTGATTACGGCGGAACCGAAGGTTACAGGGGTGCGCAGATTCGATCTGGCGTGGAGGCGTGTATGTCGTAATCTCAAGGTGTAATCGCCGTCTCCCTTGTTGGATCCTCCTAGCCTTTATATATGGGGAGGCTAGGTCTCAGGTACCGATACGAGTAGGTTACAAGTTGTATTCGAACTCTAGTCTTGCTCTCCAAGGATCCGAAGGCGTCATGGGCCTTGGCCACCCGAAAATCTTCATGGGCCGGCGTATATCTGCCGTGGGCCTTCCTTGGGCTGGACCAGGTATGCTGAAGTTACGTACCCGTAGGGTATAACCATGTCACCGGGAGGGATAAGAACGCCATCGCGGTGTCCTTTTGTCCTCATTTTCTTATTCTCTCTCCACACTCTCTCTTCTCCTATCTATTCAGCAAAGGGCCGAAATCCTAGCCGGCCAGAGCCGACCACTGTCGTCGGTACAAGTCACCCCTGAGATCGTGGCGTGGTCGAGGAGAAGCGCAGTGTCACCCTGTTCAACCTAGCTTCATCAATTAAGCCAAGGGATCTCGGAATCAAACGAATTGTCTCGTTTCCTTCCATCGGGGTTCACCGGAAAACTTGACCGTGAACTCGCCTCCGACCTCGCCGGTCCTCGTCAACCACCACGTTAGCACCAAGGTGAGCTTGCGCATTTTCCCATGCCTTTAGATCTTTCTCTCGCGCGCTACAACGCCTTCGCACTGTGTGTCACCGTCGACCGCCGCAGCAGCTCGTCGCCGGTGCACTTCCGGTGATCAAAACCTAGTGGTGCACGTGTAGTCAGCTTCGTCTCGATGTCCTCTTTCCAACAACAGCACGCACGTTAGCTAACTCACGCTATATCACCGCCGCCATTTGCTGTCTGAGCGTCTCCGGTGAGGTGATGTCATGTCGACATCAGGCTCACGTCACCTCATGCGTTTGACTGGTCCACGCCCACGTGGCTACCGACGTGGCCAATGGCCCACGGGTCAGTGTGTGTGGCTAGAGTAGGGGTCAATGTAAAAAGTAAATTCCCTATTAAGTAAACAAGTAAATTAATATAAATTCAAGTATAAATGATTTCCAGGAATTTAATAAAATAAGTAAATATTAGAAATTGAATATCTTTTGTTTTATAATTCAAAAAATATGTTTAATATATGAAAATTTACAGAAAAATAAAAACTATAATTTAACTTTATTAACAAACATTATTGTGTTAACTATTTAAATAGTTATTATTTAATAAAGATTTTATAAGTAATAATACTTTAAAAATTCATATTTTAATATTGGTAAATGAGAAAAATATAAATAATATGCCAAAATTCTTAGAAAAACAAAATCAACATTTACAAAATTATTCTATAGATTTTTGGTATCACTTAGATAAGTATTATTATTTATTAAGTATTTATAAAGTGATAAAATTTATAAAAATCATAGCTTAATATTTAAAACTCACAAAATTCATATAATATACCAAAATGATCACAAAAATAAATTCTACACAATACTAATATCCTCTTTCTTAATTGAAGTCAAATAAAAGGTAAAGATCTAATAAATCTTATTTTAACTCTTTTGTTTTATTTAAATTCATTAAAAATATACAAACCTTTACTATTGTCTTTACCATTATTTGTTTAAAGTTTAAAAATGTAATAACAAGTTCAATTAATGTTTGATGAATTAAAATTAGGTCTAACCATTTTAAGATGTATTTCTTAAAACTACCATTTAAAATTAAGTAAGTTTTACTCTCCAAAAATAGTTATCAATTATAAAATCATCAAGATTTGAGTACTAATTCTTTTACCGGTTAGGAATCCACAAAAAGAATTAAACTAAGTTTTTAAGTAATTTTAGCAATACCCTCTCTATGCTTATAAAATATATGCATTAATAAGAAAGTAATTCTACTCACTTATAACTTCAATAAAACACCACCTCATTCAAGTAATAATACTTAAGTTCTAACTTTGCGGAATGTTAAGAAGTTAACCATGTACAATGTGGTGCCTTGTTCAAAACATGTAAATATCCACCACTTATGCTATGATTGTTTAATGTAGTAATATTTTCCTCTTTAATAATCTTAGCTAATAAGAAAACCTTAAGGTGTTAGCCTTAAGTTTAAATACTTTTTACTTTGTAAAGTAATATTTTCCTCAAAAGTTATTCTTTTAAGAAGTATTAAAAGAAATCCATAAGCATTTATGTGAAGACTCTAATGAGTTGACCATCTTAATCAAGGAGTTTTTATGTGCCATTCCACACTTGAATGCTTTAGTATTGCATATTACTTGTTGTATTTAAATATTGTTTCACACACTCTCACAAGTCTTAATAAGAAGCACAAGTGTGAAACTAGTATAAAAGTGCAACACATTCCTAAGAACTCATCACAAACTCCAAACCCTAGATCAGATACGACTATTCTGGGGATTCACGTTTATCAAATTGCATTACATTACTTATGCATAATTGCATCTTGTTTCTTTAAACATTCGTCCTTACCCGACCACTGATGCTACTTACAGAATTTGGATCTTCTATTGTTTTGAAGACCGTAAGTGCATAATCTTGCAATCACAAAAGGCAAGTCCACAACTTGCTCATGTCCTTTGATTATTTTCTATAAAATGCTTGTAACTCAAGTGTTGTCATCACATGCATTTCAAAAAGGTCAAAAACACTATTTTCATAATTAACTGGAAATATCGGTTACTGATCCAGGGTGATCAGCTAATCTATCATAACTAGCAATGAAAACGCTATTGTACAGTAATGTATCATCTAGGACTTAACAACCAATGTCGCCAGTGATTCTAGCGCCGTATATTACGCGTCAACCATGATATTTGGAATGGGACGAAGAAGTCAGCTGTATCTTCTACCTTTCGCATGGACGGATGACCTTATCGTGAGGCTATTGATTTCTCGTGGAGAATCCAGCACATGGGTGGGAGCCCTTAGTTCCCCGTGATATTAGTTTCTAGATTATCTGTGCATAGCTGTCTTGGTCAGAATTCACCATAGCTGATGGTGATCGCCAGACAGAGATGCTTACAGAGTCTTCGAGAGGCTACCCAAAGAGTAACCATGGTAGTCCGTCTTGGGGGATCGTGTCTTCATGCGGGGTAACGAAGGGGGCTGTGATTAGCTTGGATCTTAGGTTGGGCCTCAAACCATGGAAGTTTGAACGGGGACATACTCCCGGTCGTGCAACAAAGCTTAAGGTCTCTTATGGGAAAAGTGATTCACCTCTGCAGAGTGTAAGAATTGTGACATGTTACTCCCTATTCTGGGAAGGAGCTACGAACACGGCAGGAAAGGAACCCCACGAAGGTTCTGGTCAACCTGTGAAGGCTGTCGAACATAGTTTTCAGAATAAAAGCAACCTTTGAAGAAATGTTTACGAAACCTGCATTGCCTACGACCTTTGGTTTGTGGCTGTAGAGATAGTGCATCATACACTCCTTTTTAGTGAACTTGCTGAGTACGCTCGTACTCAACCATACCTTCTTAACCCTTGCTAGGTTCTAAGCCATTGAAGATGATGTCAACATCAATTTGTGCTCAAGAAACCATCATCGACAGCTCAAGTTCTTCAATGAAGTCAACATATACATCAGCTGAAGTGAAGATAAAGTGTCTGTTTAGATAGGAGTAGATACTCTAGCCATAAAACCTACTTCTGTGGAGCATTACTTTAGTAGCAATTGCAAGCCTTATGGTTTAGATATTAGTCCTTTTATCCAGATAGTTCGGAGTTGTTATTTCTGGTTCTTCTTTGTAAGAAGTTATTTTCCTCCTCTTTAACCAAGAGTGTTCTCTGGATCTTCCGTAAAGAGTCGAGTTGTAATCTATAGTCATGTCTTGGACCTGATGTGTTTCTGTTGTACCACTCTGAGGGATGTAATAGTAGTGAACGTTGTTTCATTGGTGTTATGTCAACGACTATAGTGTACTACATCATGCAGTGGTATGCTGGGTCACTGCAGCTGGTACCAGAGCATATGCTTTGACCTTAGGATTAAAACCCTTTTAGGAAGATCTGTAGGTTAGATAGTGACTATAGGAGCCTTCTTATCTAAACCAAGACTTGTGATGGATATCCACTTGAGGATAAACCTTGTCACACTTAAGTTGGATGTTCTGTCATCTTTCTAAAGAGTAGTTATCTATCTTCTCTAGAGAATTGTCATTTTAGTGTAGCTCTAAATAGGAATAACACCACTAAGACATCTTAAGTTAGTTAAAATATCAAAGAAGATTATGGCTAAGACTAGGATATCCTGTGAAGCAGCAGAATCTTACCACTAGTTGATACCACTATACCATACAGGGTAGACCATCGGAGTATGTATAGATACAATTGGAAGTAAATCATGTGGCATTCACTTGAGGAGTCCATGTGATGGAGTAGAATTTTGTTAAGAATCATTGATAGTAAGCTAAGAAGAAGAGTCTTCATGGTGAGCTGAGCTCTTTAATCATGATGACTAGGTAAATGTTAACAAGTTCGTGGTGAGAATAGCTCCGAGACCATGATAAGTCTATAATTAGGACAAGTACTTAGTAAATAATCTTGTAATAATAGTAAGTAAAGAATAGTGTAGGTATATGATAGAAGGCATAGGTGACATAATAGCATGATAATTGTTGGATTAAGGTAGTGGATACAACTTTATAAGTAGTCTTGAGAGATCATGTGAGGATAGTTTACGATAGAATAGAAGATTGGTAGTCTTTAGTAGTCCTAAAGGAAAGGTAAGAGGTTAGTCAGAACAAAAGTGAGACCACTCTACTCAAGATTATCCAGTTGCACCTGAGAAATTTGGGTAGATATTGAGACAAAGAAAAAGTTTAACCCCTAAGTGCTAAGTATCACGAGGTAAACCTATATTAGGAGGTGTCATATATTACACAGTTAAGCCTGAATTCTAGAGATGTTTTACTCAACTACTATATTTCGGGCTTAGAATAATGTGTTTTATATGTACCACATTTGGATTTCTTGTTTTTTCTTTGATCTTCTTGATTGAATAGATCTATGCATGCAGTTTTACTTGATGTGCAAATGCATGTTGCATCGTCAAGTTATTACTTGATGTTATGGACCTAGATAGAAAAGGGAATTCGTGTAAGGGAGTGACGAATTCTGAAGATCAAGATGAAGACTTGCACGTAGAAGGAAGCTAAATATAAGGAGGATTAACACTATTTTGAAGGATGGATCAATCCCAACTTATTTTTAGTTGGCAACAAGAAGGATTATTAGTATAGAAAAGGTGTGGAGCAACATGAAGGAATGAATTTAAGTTCACTCCAAGTGGGTGATGTTGCCAAGAAGCTAATGAAGTAGTTGTACCTAGTTGATGGAAGTATCATGAATTAGTGGAAAGAAGAAGTCTTTGAATAAGGGTGGTATTCAAGCTCTGACAATTCGGAGAGAATGCCAATAAGAATTCAAAAACACGTAGGGTAATTCATACACCTAGAAGGATCCACGGCTGGTATCCGCAGCTAGTATCCGTAGCTAGTATTCTAGCGTTTTAGCTAATTAGGTCATCTTTGTCTGATTTAAAGAGCATAAAACTTGGCCTAAGTTAAGAAAGACATAAAGAAGTATAAGATTTAAGCGAAACGGCTTTCGAGACGCTTCGCGAAATCGGGCCTACCAAAGAGAAAATGTCTAGAAGGTTAAGAGTAAGACAAGTAATGTCAGAAGATTCATTTCGGAGATCCACAATTGTGTGGGTGTACCACAAATTCTTTCGTGAGGCCTTATAGAGATAAAGTATGAGCTAGATAGAGACCAATATCCTTACTATCGAGTTAATGGATATTATACGTGTAGATTAGAGACCATTAGGAAACCCCAAGGGGGAGAGTAAACAAGAAACACTGAAGTGTTGTTGTCAAATTTTCTGACTAAAGGGTGGAAAAGAAGTACTAAGTCATGATGAGAGTAAGCCTTATTTTCATAAGGTTATAGGAAGCCCTCATTATAAAGTATTTCCGAGAGTATGTCCGGATGAAAGTTCGAAGGAGATATAATAGATTAAACCTAGTGGACTAGTTTTAGGAGAAACAACTCCTAAGTTGTCCTTAAAGGGGGAATAAAGTACTCCAATATAGGCCAGTATAGGGTAATAGGAAAGCCTGATCAGAATGGATTAAATGTGTCCAAAATCAATCCTAAGTAGGACTATGAAGATATAACCCAAGGGATTATATTAGAAGGAGTTATGTTATAGATTGGAAACGATAGCTGGAAGTTGCCAAGTATGAAGAGAATTCAAGGAAGAAGATCTGGATACAGGATACCACAATTATTCCGAATTGTGATCATGATGGAATTTGAAAAATGGCAAGATCAATACAAGTCAACTCCTCATTCCGAAACATAAGAGAGTACGAACTTCGGGGACGAAGTTTATTTTAAGGGGGGGTCTGTAACATCCCAGCATTAGAGCTTAGAAATAAGCTGAGATAAGGTGTGTGCATTGCATTCATGCATAGAAAATCTGAATAATTTTCGCGCTTTTAAATAAAACTCGTCGAAGAGATTGAAGCTTATCTTAACTTGGTGGAACTGAAGTAGATCATCAAGTTGACTGCGATAAGTTTCAATATGACCTTTGCTAAAACCTTATCTTTGGGTAATATAATTTGATCTAAGGGTAGATCAAATGTAATAAAACTAAGTCACAACACACTACTTAATAAGGAGTACTTGATCTTCTAGAGATCATTATGTCGTATTCCATACAACAACTCAAGGATGAATACTTAATTTTCTAAAGATTATATCAAGGTATTACCTACAACAAATCCTGAATACTAAGTTAAGTATATAACTTAAGTAAAGAAACCCCATAACTAAACCTTGATATACTTACTTGTCATAGTTATTCCTACCATGGGTACCATGGTAGTTCTTAAACATTAACTCTTATCACAAGTAGAGTAGGAAAGGAAGTCAAGCCAAGACCATTCAACACATACCCTTAATATGATATTAAGAGGTGACAATCCTATTTAACCAAGTCCTAGTGTCTATTGATCATCAATGTGTGTGATCAATTCTTGACCTAGCACTTATTGGCTCATAGCTTTGACCTATTATGTTAACCTTTCAAAGATTTTAAGTAAGTTAATAAGAAGAAGGAACTAATTATGGTAGTGTGTACCATCATCAATGGAATGATATCTTTAGTGGTGATCAAACCATTGGATGTTGGAGGAGTTAACTCACTCCTTAGTTAACTAGAAGAAGTATTTAAACCCATGAGTTAACCTAGTAATTAAGGAGCTATGAGAAAGCTAGTAGTATTAGTATTTCAAATAATAATCTTGATAAGACCAGTGGATATAAACTTAAGGTAAGTTTTCTTAACAAGATAAATCCTATAGGGAGACTAGTACAAGTCTATTACTTAGTTGAGTATAGATCTGGATCAGACAATTAGAAGCCTAAGCTTTGCTTGATCAAAGGTTGGTGGTCAGTATTCTCAAGCCATTTGAGAATAGATGACCAGCTGATAAGGAAAAGTTGTGAGTATACCAAATTAGGCAAAACCCTTGTAAGCTGAATCATCTGCTTGATCATGAGTAGTCAAGATAAAGTATGATGAAGCATATAACATAAGCTGTAGGAGTACTTGGAAGTATAATAGTTTAACCAAGTTAATACAAGAACAAACTTGTATTGTGGAGAGTAATACCCTACCCATTCCAGAGGATTGTTACCACAGATAATATAAAATGATTTGTAGTCTTGCAATCTTTAGAAGTAGATGCAAGGTAAATATGAAGGAGTTTATGGAATGAAGTTAGTACTAACTACTTTGATGGATTCAAAAAGGGTAGTTTATAAATGGAAGTTGTATATATATGCTAGGAGAAGAATGAAGGAGTATTGTTGAAGTGGCATGACCATGTCATCATATGTTGATGGGTATGGTGGAGTCTGATGATTGACTTATTCAGGAAGATGTGATCTTTGTGAATAAGATAAGAGAGATTTATAGAGTATATTTAGGAAAGGAATTCCTTATCTCAAGATAAGCCTAGTGAGGTATTAAGGTAAGGATTCTTTAGACACCTTTTTAATCAACAGTATATCAAGCCATGATAGAATCATGTGTACCTCTTTATTTAACATCCTAGAATAAAGAGGGTAATTAAATCAATTCCTATTTTTAGGCAGCCAAAGAATAGTAGCTCTTAGTCAAGTAAAGTTTCCAAGAGATAAGTAGAAACCAGATGAGTGTTTTAGGTGGAAGCCTTGTCCACCTTATTGTCTTAAATACTAATAAATACCTAGCCTCATATACTATCAGTATCTCACTCTAAGATGAGTTATTATCCATGGTCACAAAACATGATAGTAATATGTCTTAGCCTTAATAATCATCGATATCTCTAATTGAATATGAATTATTAAATCCTCTCAAAACCCATATACCTATATTTGGATAAACATTGGCATTTCTCCACCAGTGTTTATTATTGATTCATCATTACCTAACCAAAAGTGTTATGTGGTACTTCTAAACTCTACAAACCAAGTAGAATTGGATTTGGCAAATCACCAAATATAGAGGACCATGAAACTTATATCACTCTATTATGAACCACAAAGATTAATACCTTATTAATGTATATATATATATGATTCCTTTATGAGGTTAAGTATTAATAAGATTTTGTACACATAAACATCCATCTTAAACCACTACTATTACATTCTTTTAGTGGTAATACAAATCATTTCTGTAAGATTTTCCTATAGGAAGTAAATATCTAAAACTCTAAATCCTATTAATCACTTTTCTCTAAAAATAACTGTTCATATACTCATTAATTTTGAAGATATAAAGAACAAATAAAAGTGGTTTAGTAAAATAAATCTCTAAACCTTCTGAATATGCCACAAAGTTTCTAGATATTCAAACCCTTGTAGAAATCATATTTGAAATGAAATTGTGAAAAACAGATATAAAAATAGAAATAGAAAAGGAAAGAAAAGGCAGTAGAGCCAGCGGCCCATAGCCCGTTGCTTCTCCGCACTAACTACCACTCGCCTATGTTCCTTTCTGTGTCCCGCTCGCTCAGCAACAGCCCACTCCGTCCTAGGCCCACGTACCGGTTCGTCGTCGTCTTCCCCCGCGCGTCACAAGCAGCTCTCTGGAGCTCGCACCGCCGCTGGATGCAAATCACCGGCGTCAGCAGGAACCAACCGCCTAGATGCTCGCCGCCATTGCCGGGAGGGATAAGAATGCCACCGCGATGTCCTTTCGTCCTCATCCTCTTATTCTCTCGCCACACTCTCTCTTCTCCTCTCTATTCAGAAAAGGGCCGAAACCCTAGCTGGCCAGAGCCGACGTCGTCGGTAGAAGTCACCCCTGAGATTGTGGCGTTGTCGAGGAGAAGCGCCGCGTCACCCTCTTCAACCTAGCTTCGTCAATTAAGCCAAGGGATCTCGGAATCAAACGAATTGTCTCGTTCCCTTCTGTCGGGGTTCGCCGAAAAACTTGACCGTGAACTCACCTCCGACCTCGCTGGTCCTCATCAACCACCGCGTTAGCATCAAGGTGAGCTTGCGCATCTTCCCATGCCTTTAGATCTTTCTCTCGCGCGCTACAACGCCTTCGCACCGTGTGTCACCGTCGGCCACCTCAGCAGCTCGTCGCCGGTGCACTTTCGGTGACCAAAACCTAGTAGTGCACGCGTAGTCAGCTTCGTCTCGATGTCCTCTTTCCAACACCATGCACTTTAGCTAACTCGCGCTAGATCGCCGCCACCGTTCTCCGTCTGAGCGTCTCCAGTGAGGTGACGTCATGCCGACTTCATGCTCACGTCACCTCAGCCGTTTGACTGGTCCACGCCCACGTGGCTACCGACGTGGCCAATGGCCCATGGGTCAGTGTGTGTGGCTAGAGTAGGGGCCAGTGTAAAAAGTAAAATCCCTATTTAGTAAACAGGTAAATTAATATAAATTCATGTATAAATGATTTCTAGGAATTTAATAAAATAATTAAATATTAGAAATTGAATATCTTTTGTTCTATAATTCAGAAAAATATGTTTAATATATGAAAATTTACAGAAAAATAAAATCTATAATTTAACTTTATTAACAAACATTATTGTGTTAAGTATTTAAATAGTTATTATTTAATAAAGATTTTATAAGTAATAATACTTTGAAAATTCATATTTTAATATTGGTAAATGTGAAAAATATAAATAATATACCAAAATTCTTAGAAAAACAAAATCTACATTTACAAAATTATTCCATAGATTTTTGGTATCACTTAGATAAGTATTATTATTTATTATGTATTTATAAAGTGAAAAAACTTATAAAAATCATAGTTTAATATTTAAAAATCACAAAAATTCATATAATATATCAGAATGATCACAAAAATAAATTCTACACATGAAAAATATCATTTTTCTTAATTGAAGTTACATAAATGGTAAAGGTCTAATAAATCTTATTTTAACTATTTTCTTTTATTTTAATTCATTAAAATATATAAACCTTTACTATTATCTTTACCATTATTTGTTTAAAGTTTAACAATGTAATAACAAGTTCAGTTAATGTTTGATGAATTAAAATTAGGTCTAACCATTTTAAGATGTATTTCTTAAAACTACCATTTAAAATTAAGTATGTTTTACTCTCCAAAACTAGTTATCAATTACAGAATCATCAAGATTTGAGTACTAATCTTTTACCAGTTAGGAATCCACCTAAAGAAATAAACTAAGGTGTTAAGTAATTTTAGCAATACCCTATCTATGCTTATAAAATATAAGCATTAATAAGAAAGTAATTCTACTCACTTATAACTTCAATAAAACACCACCTCATTCAAGTAATAACTAGCTGAATGTCCGTGCGACAACTCAATTCTTGTACATTTATACAAAATACGCATGATAATTTTACTTGCACCTAGAGAGATATCCACAAAGTATTCGAGAAGCAAGAAAATTTCTCTTTGGTTAAAATTAATTTTTAAAATTCTATAATTTGATTAGAACAACTCAACCATATCTGTTACTAACAAAGATTTTACCTACCGCGTATCTCAAAGACGGCTTCGCTGGTCTCACTCAAGTCACTCGCTCACGCCGTTGTCAGATTAGCTAGATACATATGCATAGCTATGAAATTTGAGAATTTACCTACATATCATACAAATCTATTAGCTATCAGCGGGTACTTTCATCGCTCTGTGAGCCCTCTGCCGTTTACACCATCATTGAAAGAGATAGTCGCCTTGGTATTGGAGAAACTATGTCAGTATAAACATCACTGTCTGACTTAGTTTATTTGTCAAATATAGTACTCTCATTTTAACTTCTCCCATTAGTAGGAAAACAGGCACAATTCAAACACTAAACATGTTGTGGTGACTGAAACTTATTATCTCTAGAAACATATCTGCTAATAATAAATAAATAGAAATGCAATAGCAGATCTTGTTATAGAAGAAAATTTTAACGTGAATCGTCATCCAGGACAATCTGCATTAGTGCCATAGGATTACATGACTACTCCCGCTGTTTCAAAATATAAGATGTTTTAGCTTTGTGAAGGGAGTGTATCTAGACCCATTCTAGTGTCTAGGTTCATTTAGATTTGGAATGAACCTAGACACTAAAAAGAGGTCTAGATGCACTCCCTTCACAAAGCTAAAACATCTTATATTTTAAAACGGAGGAGTATATGTAATGCTCATGCCAAAGGAAAAATGAAGAAGCTCTGAACAAATTAGATGGAAAAATGAAGAGACATGGTATTCTGGATTTAGATTAATAAGTAGAGGCAGCAGAACAACGTACATGAGAACACCGAAAAGTGACCTTGCGGTTTTATCCTAGATGAACCTATCTACAATGATCTTCAATACTGAAACAAGAGCAGCAACAACAGTAATGATGACAATAATAATACTACAACAAATCAATCATCCAATAATAAAAAAATGAATAAAGAATATTTTAATTTATGATTTGAACTTTTTTTAGGGAATTTATGATTTGAACTTGTGACCTTCAGCAGCTAGGTTCTCTCTGGTTAGATAGTCATGCTCTCCTGTGCTTGCACACTTTCAGGTCCATATTTCCCAACCGCGACCCTGTGTAGTAGTCTCATGCTATGGCCATGTCCTTTGCCCTCACCATCTATTTGGTAAAAGAAGTACAGCCATTCAATCACCAATGACTTAAAATCAGACCAGATTACAAACATTTAACAAAACTAAGATGTGACAGACGATTCAGATGGATCGGCTCATCAACATGGGTAAGCCATAAGTGGTCATAATGGGCACAGTCGCACAAGTCTAGAGTGTATCACGATGAGAGCCAAAGTAAACAAGAGATCCTGGATGGACAAAGCAGAGCAAGGAGACAACAAAGGGAGCAGGTATGGTTGAGCAGGACAAATATTAGTACTGGTAAAAGTTTTGACTAAAACAAGAAAAAATGTTTATATGTCACCAACAACAATGAGCAACAACCTCCGTACCGAACAAATTTGAGTCGAAGTAATAATCACATGATAAGACAGAACAACCATTGCGTGCCAATGGTGGAGTATATGTGTGCAAGCAACTAAACAACAAGAGAGGGTTCAGAATCTGAGATACGTACAGTTTGTATGAAAATAAATTATAGCTTCACCTAACAGTATAACTGGAATACTGGATGAATGAAGAAACACACCATTAATTTTGGACTGCAAGTCTGCAATAGTTATGCAACGCTGTGGATTGTGCATCTTTTTCTTGGTAGATACTAACACACGCTGTGGATTGAATATTCAAGCATTCAAGTGGAAAAACTTATTCATAAATGAAACTGGAGATTACCTACCAACACGTGGAAACCCAATTTCATTGTTTTTCGTGCGTGAGACATGATGGATGGGATCAGAGTGCGGCGCTGGGTGGTAGGGGAAAAACCGGCGAAGTTGAAGGCGGAGGCTGTGGTGCCGAGGAGTGCAACTAGCTCCCTGGGTTCCTGCGGAGGAGTCCGACCTCGCCGTTCACGCCGAGGACGCCCAGGTCGCCCGGTTCGTGTGGAGGAGGAGGACGCCGATCTCATAGGTGTCGCGTGGAGAAGAACGCCCAGCTCGGACGGTCGCGTGGAAGAGAATTACGGAAACCTCGGGGCTAGGAGCCTTCGTGCTAGTTCCGTCCACCGGTCAGCCACGCTCAGGCCAATGGCGAAGCTCTTCCGCCACCACCTGCATGAACGGCGCGTAGCACCTCCGACTCCATCAACACGCGGCCGCCGGTAGAGGTAGGAGAGGGTGTCGGGGAAGATCTGGGATCCCTGGCAGCGAGGATCTCGATCGGGATCAATTTCGCCAGGGAGCGGTACTACCTTCATCAGGGCTCGCTCATCAGCTCTCTCTCTGACCGAGCCAGTCGCCGCCGCCAACCTCAATCCTGCCCCTCTCTGCATCGCCGACCCCTCCTCCAGGAGCTTGACTTGTGCATCCTCGCTAACCGACGCTCCACCTTGCGCGCGAGATTCTCCGTCGGCCTCTTGGTCCCGACTCGTCCTCTCCTCCCCGTCGCCTCCAGCTCGATGCCCGGCTTCGGCCACGCCAGTACCTAGCGCACCTCTCTCCAGCCATCTCGCTCACGGCCGAGCGCCCGCCCCCTCTTTCCAGGGAGAAGCAGCGCTGGATATGGCGTCGCATCTACGCCACGCGTCATCCACTTCGCCGGTGGCCTCCCCGCCAGGCTCGCTCGTTGACGCGGCCGCCATCGGCGCTGATGCCTGACCTTCGGCCCATTGGGATGGAGTCGTTGGGAGAGAACCAGAGTAGCGGTCGAACCGATTCTTACATTGCCGTCGACCGATTTTTTACTTAGCGGTGGCAAGGCTTGTAAAACCTTCGAAGGGCCAGGGGTAAAAACGTCCAGAAAACGGCAGACGGAAAAGTTTGATGTCAACCAACGATGTGAATCTTTTTAACAGTAGTACTAGTTTTGATACGGGAGAAATTTTTTACACATATAAACATAATTCACCTAAAATTTCATGTATATAAAAAGATATATACCAATATATTATTCTAGAAACAATAAAATTAGACTTTAAACATGTAATTTGGTCTAAAAGGCTACAATTCTACTTCATTTGCATAGAAAGCAAAAACCCAATCTAATTATCGCCGTATAGAATAAAAAAATTATGTTGCTCTGAAATAATACAATAGATATAAACATTATTCTACTGATCAAGAGCCCAAGAGCAAAGCTTGTCTCCAACCTCGTCTCGACGAATGTGGCTTCTTGCTCGCATTTCTCTCACCAACGACCATAATGAAGCCATTGCTTTTCTTCCGTCCGTGATCTTTGGTCTTTTTCCACCACCAGTGTGCAAAAAAAGTCAATATGCCATCTTCATTATAATCCCTAGTCTTTCATTTATACTACAACAGAGTATGATAGTATTATCCGAATATAGTACGAGCAGGACCATACGTGGCTTTTTGACAAATGCAGTACCGAACATAGTCATAGCTACAGGCCCCCTTGTGATCAACAACAAAAGATAACGCTAACATTCAGCATTTTCTAAATTGGAGCATTTGGAGATCAACCAAAAAACTGAGAGATGTGTAAAGTATTTATTGACCATTATCCAAATCAACGGTAAGCATTTAGATCAAGATACTTTACAATTATGGACTTGCATCTCAATTAAACCATATCAGTACGTAAGGAAGAAAGAAATGAGCAATAGTCCATTACGTTTAAGAGCTATATGTCAATTATTTAAATGCAAGGTAGTTGTCGCTGAAAAAAATGCCCGAACCATTGATAATTTGGGAAATAAGGGTGGCCACAGATGTCTTCGTTGATACAATATCGGTACATGCAGGAAAGTTTTCGAATGTGTTGACTGTGTGTGACTTATGAATGGGGCTAATCTTTTTCATCTCTTCTGAACTCCAAATACGTATTATGTTGCTACCAGTTATAAAAGATGATTTGACCAATTGCTATATGTTTTTTAATCTAATTACCTAAAGATACTCACAATCTGTTATATATGCATTGCTCAAGATCTTAAAGCTAGACACAGGCTGGCTGCATTCCTTTGATAATGCATTCTTGGCATAGAAAAATACTTCACTTTAAGTAGCTAAGATAACGTTCTCCATAAAAATGGCTTTGCTCTTAAGATAACTAGCATGGTGGCCCTCGCAAATGCGAGGGCACCACCGTTATTTGTTTTTTATAGAAGAGCATCATCTTTAGTGTCTCAAAATTTATGAGAAAAATATCTTCTTAAATTGATGAACATAACATTATATGATTTAAAGTAATGCATTATATAACCACCATTTGTATATATAAACTAAATAGTATTTAACTTATGGCTGAAAGACTATTAGGATATTTCGAAACAATGCATTAATGAAAATACGTGAAAATTTGTGCATGAGACTAAATGAGTATATACGATTGGAGTTTAAACCGTGAGATAGATTATAGTTTTTATATGACCTTAGATTAGTATGTAGTGCAAACATTCACACTGTTAAATAATTAGGGTTTACCCACACAATGATCTCACGATGTATAGACCATTTTGAGGAAACATAAAA
Organism: Avena sativa; assembly: GCA_916181665.1. Lineage (NCBI taxonomy): Eukaryota > Viridiplantae > Streptophyta > Magnoliopsida > Poales > Poaceae > Avena > Avena sativa. The sequence continues at coordinate 582,427,102 of OV702287.1, forward strand.
TATATTTTTGTTAATAAGGCTAAAACTTTATCGTCCCTTCTTTTCACATCAAAGAGTTTTTCACCATTAAACATCAAGACTTTTAATTCTACTTTTATCTGATCTTTTAACCTCTTGTCCCTTCATTTGCTATAAAAATACACGATATTCTCATGTTGATTTGAAATGCATGATGTCTTACAAATGGTCAGTCTAAGTATACACCTGGACCATTAGTTATGTTATTATAGAAATAAGGAAATACATTTTATCTCGGATTAATTGGTATGACTTTATTTTTAAGCCTTCAATAATTGTTTTGCATACCAATAAAAATAGTGTATATTTTATTTTGCAATGGATGCAATATTGTGTTTAACCATTTTTAACCTACTATTCAGTCAAGTCCTTATGCACTCTCTCTCGCTTGTATTTGTCTTGTCATGTCACATGACTACACTATTATGAACGACAAAGTTTTGGCATCTAAATCAAATGCCTTTTTTCTACATGCTTGCAAGTTGCTATGAGTATCTTAATAGAATTTATGGATAAGGAAACACATAAACTTCCTCGCGATTTTGAATTTATGTAATAGTTTATTTAATCACTTACATCATTGGAAAACCATAAGAACTCATTATATATAAATAATTTTCAAAAGGTTATAATGGAAACAAATTTACTTCTACTTGACTATGATTTATACAAATACTTTCTAAAATTTATAATCCTCAGCATTAAAGAATCTAGATCCCTAGAAAATTTGTGAGAACTTAAAATGTACTGCTTTGAAATAATCTTGAATAAAAATGGTAGCATATATATTTGGTATTATGGAGCGTGTATTATCACTAAACTCTCTTCACAAGGACCAAATTTGTTGGTATTGATACTAATGTAGTAGTATCATTTCCCTAACTCAAGCAATGGCATGCTTAATAACCAACCACCGATTTTCCACATCCATGCACATCTTTAACTTGGTACCACTATGTTTCTCTTACCCCAGTTGTGCCAATGGGTTATGGTTGAATGTGTCTCACAGCTCAAATACAATTACAAAACTTCAATTTAGTTCAGTTTTCAACACTAAATCATAATGTTATCTAGAGAAATCTGCATCTTCATTATATCATCTACATATGGTAAGATCACACCGCACTTCCTTGCTTATATATGACATTTAAGTAAACTACTATATGTTTCCCCTGCAGAGAGTTTAGGCCATTTATTATTAACTATTAGTACACTTGAGGACGATCTAATATTAATTGCTAAACCTGATGCACTATATGAACACCTATCGGTTTTAGATGCAATAATTACGATGATTTATTAGCTTTGATTTGTTATTGATTGTGATTTTTTTAAATAATAAATTATAATAAGATGTTGGTTTAATCTTGCTTAAACATAATTATAAACATTTTTATTCATGCTCTATCAATAAAATAGGGTCTTCTTGATTTACCCAGATGTTTTGTTTCTACGAGAACTTCTAGCACACTTATCCATCTACCATATTGTACCTTTTATCATTTCATTGTAAAATTGTCTTTTTGTGATATGGATAATTAAAATATCACATTTGATTATATGTCTTGATTTACTAATAAATAATAATTACGGATTGGTACATCACATTTTTATACTGTATTGTGCTTTGATTGTCTAATTGATAAATGTGAGTATTTATTTTTGATCATGGAAGTTGAGACAAGGGACTTTCATCAATTTTCCGTAAGAAAAAACATTGCTTTGAGTATGTGACTATATGGACCAGTAGACAATATGTGTTTCCATGAGTTTGTATTCTCATTGGAGTATGCGAGGATGTTATTCTTATTATGTTGTTGTGAACGTTTTATGCCTTCGATCTCTCAAAAAATAAAATATACGGGCCACATGAGTTGTACAAAAGGGAGCCTAGACACTTCTTTGACTTTGGCATTAGCTTCGCCTTGAACCTTATATGTACATTTCCCTCTTCATATCCTTCGTTTCAACTAACTTTCAATAACTTGTGAGGGAAGCACTAATCAATCTCTAGACTGCAGTTTATATATGTTTTGTTAGTGTGTTACTATAACAATGTCTTGGTGGTTGATATATTGTGGTTTAGAATAAAAATGTATTGGCTTTATTTAATTATTGATATTTTCAAAGGATCAATGTTTATCGTGTAGTAGTTCATGGAACCGGTGGTTCTCATGACTTGTCTTTTCAAAAACAAATCGTCATACATTAATGGTATGGCGATAGAGTGGTAGGACTGTCTCTCTTTTTGGGAGATTGTGTCTTTAGAACCGTGCCTCCAATAACTTAGGTCCTACTCTCTAAAGTCACTCTCATTTTCAGAACGTGTGAGGTTAATTAAACTCATCTAGTTTACTTTCTAAAGTTTATATGTATTTGATATATAGGATGTATGTACGTAACAATCAGTCTAATGGCTGTCGATAAGACTCCTACTATGTTGTAGGAAATATCAATCATACCAATCAGTTGTGTAGTTTTCTTTTTCATCTCCCATCAGTTTTGGACTGAGCATCATGCATACGGCCTCATTTCTCAATTATAGTACGCTTGGCGTTGGCGATCATGGCCGTGTACCAAATTTGGTGGAATGATGCCCGTGAAGAGACTCAGGTCGTCGATCCTTGTGGACTTGCTCGGAGGGTCGTTCACCTCGTCGACGAATGGGCGTGGCTTAAACCCCCTGTAGCACCGAAAGACCCAAGCCCGGAGGAGCACTGGCAAGCTCCGGAGGAGGGATGGCATAAGGCTAATGCGGATGGCTCTTTCTCTCCGTCCTCGGGTCAAGGAGCTTGTGGTGTGATTTTGCGGAATCACCATGGCGGGTTTGTGGCAGCGGCCAGCCATTTTTTGCCCTCCATCGCCGACCCGGAAGGTACGGAGTTGTTCGCTTGCAAGCGTTCTCTTGATCTGGCTAAGGACAAGGGTATTGCGAAGATTTGTCTTGAGACAGACTGTTTGGGTGTTGTGTCGAAGCTCAAGGGCAAGGAGCTGGATCGATCGGTTTATGGACCGGTTGTGGAGGAGATCAAGCAAATGTTGAAGGCCTTCGGTGATCATTCGATCATGCATGTGCGTCGTTCTGGTAATAAAGTGGCGCACTTTCTAGCGAAATTAGGCTGCGGAAATAATGTTTGTAACACCTGGTTAGAGTACCCACCAGAGACTATTGTGAACTTGTTGGCACCTGAGTGTGTGATATGAATGCAGCCATTTATTCTCAAAAAAAAAACGTACAATCAGTTTTGCAGTTTCTTTCTCCTTGACTGATCTGTTTTTGAGTTAGCTTCTTATACATTACAACGGATCCGGTACTAAGCTAGCTGACCGATCATGAGGTGGTACGGTGGATCTAGGTCTGCTAGTAGATGGTATACGAAGCTAGCTAGCTAATCCGGCGTAGTGCAAGCTGATCGATTATGGAGAGATGACCTGAGTTACCAAGCTAGCTTGCATGAGATGGAATCGATCAATTTTCTGGTACGTAGCAGTAGTCTTTGCCTTTCTCTTATACTCCCTCCATCCACAAATAACTGACTTGCGTTTATCTATATTCAAATGTATCTATACACTAAAATGCGTCCATTCAAATTTAAATAAATCCAAATCAGTTATTTTTGGATGGAGGAAGTACAACCTATGACTCTGCGTGAGCTTTTTTTTTCTTACATTGTCTCCAGTCACGGTTTTAACTTAACACGGGCTTCATCATACTCGGAAGTCACGGCCGAGAGGCAAACAAAAAAAAAAACAATTACACGGCCGTGGATGGATACGGACCTATGACTCTGCGTGAGTTTTTTTTAGATTGTCTCACGTCACGGCTTCAACTTGACATGGACTTCACCGATTACATAGCCGGTGGACCCTAATATGTTACGTAATTTACATCCCTAATTAAATCATAGCCATTAATTATACATCTAACGTCTCAAATAATTTTGATGATGTGGATCAACGTGATGCCTCGAAAAACAACCTTATATTACTTTTAGTATATAATAGATAGATAGTACTGCAGTCAGATCGAAGGGAAACTCAAGGGCAAAGATAGCCCCAGCAGGCTTTTGCAAATTGGCAATGAAGAAAAGATGATCTCTTGACACATGTCACAGAAGTTCAACTGCAGAAACAAAATCTTTGTCTATAGCACGGCTCTGACTACCAGGACATGATCCTGCAAATATCATGCTGGGAATTCAAAAATAAAGGCCACAAATGTAATAAAAAGCTGTAAAGTTATTGCATTTGGTATGTTGGATTGAGGGCCTATATGATATGTAGCTAAAATGTAGAGCTGGGAGCAAGAAAAATATTGCAAATAATCAAGAAAAATTGTATTAAAAAATCCAGGCCGGCCTTGGAAAGCATAGCAGCCTTCTTGCCTACAAACTGGATTCTCGTTTGCGAAATATTAAATACCAGGAGGCCTCATTGATGATACAGTGTAGGTTGGGATGTTAAAAAAAAGAGATAGTACAAACAATACATGTTGCTATTGTTGTTCGTTAGTGGCTGTCGAGCGCCATGTAGTGCTATCGTTGGACACGTCAAGCATTGCTGGCCTTGTGCATCCTCTCTACCTTCCTGCAACACATAGCACTACACTGGCGGCTGGGAGGAATCCACTATACATCGCAGCCCGATACCAACGAAGGCTGGACGAATAGGCAGCACCGTAAATTGCGAACCACCTCACCAGCATGGATCACGCTACCTTCTACTCTATCCAAAATTATAATTTACGCCATCCAAATGCTCTCCCCAGACTACATCTTCTTGGCATGCATGTTCAGCTCCCGTAGATACTATTTACGCCAAATCCGACAACCCACACAAAATCTCTCTCACACATGCTGGCACAGCGCCATGTGCCTCTACCACAATAGTGAAGCCCCTCCAAGTTGTGCTTAAGTTAGGTCTTACATACAGTTATGACGGAAAATAAAAGGGGACACAAACTGTGAGCACCATATATGATAGTGATCCCTCAAAATAACTGTGGTACTGATATCCACCCATCTTCAAAACTCATGTATTTAACCTCTACCAATTCTCGTCTTGGAAGAAAACAAGAGAAAATCTAGAAACCGAGGGAAATTAATTCAGAATAAAAAAATCTGTAAGTTTAGTAAAACAATTGACAGAAATATAAGGGATACTAATTCATACATACATTATATACATGGATTCAGTTGTTCATCATCTGCACACCAACACAAATTCCTCATGTCCACTTATTGGCCACGTCCATTTTCGCTCTAGAATAGTGGAAGCAATTTCACTCCGGAGAAGAAACACAACCGTCAAGACATAAGATCAGAACTATGAGAGCACAAGAATTAACAGAAAAGAAGACATCCTAAAAACATCAGTGTCTCATGTACCATAAACATAACTAATTCAAAAGTAGAAAATTTCAAATATCACAGGTAGTTTACTCACTCAAAAGTAGAAAATTTGAAATATCAATTTATTCCATTGAAATCCAATCAAGATTATGTTAAAGTTTGAAGGCCCGAACTGAATAGCAAAGAAGTTCCGACTTTATAATTTTCTCACTTATTAACATAAGATTTTCCGAGCACTTACTGGCCACAAATTCGTGCAACTGATTGCTCCTCCGAATGGTTGCCAAGGCTTCACCGATGCTACAACATTCCCAAAAGTATATCTCTGCCATCTAAAGACCGCAACTGATATCTGCAGATATTCAGAGCATACATTGCAACGTACTGTCAGCTATAAGCAGCAATACCATGGTTACATAGCATGTTCACATTCATAGTTACTCCACCAAGATAATAGAAAGATACTTCCTAGAGTGTTGTTTGCGAAGTTTGTATAGAACAAATTTAATTACATAACCAAAAATAGCAGAAAAAACCTGGATCGAACACAACAGAAGATATTTGTGGCGAATACAACACAATAACCAGGAGGAACTGGCTATATGACGCAACAAGCGTCAAATTTAGAAGTTGTACTCCCCGGTCTGATATGAAATCAGTACATTGAGAGGGTTCACAGAAAACATGGGACTTGTCGATGGTGCTCATTGGCCAATCATAGTTTCAGCCTGAATCCTCTCGGACACACACAAACCTCACGTAATAATATACATGTCCGCAATTGGAGTACTACCAAAAGCGAGACAAAAGTAGACACGTTTAAAGTATTGTAACCTTAATCGCTGATTGACGGAAGGACATGGCGAGTATTAGACGAGCTTGAGGCCTGCGGAACAGTCATTGTATTGGATCACGGATGTAAAATTGCCGCTTACGGTAGACGGGAAGCCCCACCATATCCATTGCCAAGAACGTGTCCAACAGAACACCAGCCTTCTGACCGCCGTTTATCTGGTCACGCCTCTCCATGCTGTCCACCCTATTAGTTTGTTAGTAGGTGAAGGTGGCATATATGATACTGAATCTTGATTAAAGATTGCATATAGTATCAGCCTATGTAGGCACAAAATAAAGAAAGAAGAAACTGATCCATGATACTTTGACTGGATCTTCCTGTAATGTAGTTCAAAAAACGTATTTATAAGCTGATCGCCATCGAGTTTCTATAAAATCAGAAGAAAGGATGTAACACAGCAAACAGAACATTATATGTCTGATCATGAATTAAAAGCTACCCCTAAAATGAGAAGAATCATGGCAGAAGAAAATCAAGATCACAGAAAAACAGAAAAAGTAAAGTGTTGCTGCTATGATCTTGTTTCTTGACGCGCGTGTAACAGCTACACCGTGAGTAGCCAAATTTACATTTGGGGGAAATAAAATTCATCATGGAAGCATGTCTTCAATGTGCATTTTAGTGAATGAATATGAATTCAAATGGGACGACCAGAGTTTGATAACAGCAGTCATGTACTTCAGTTAGAGCTGTAATATTAGAACCAAGCTTATGAGGAATCAATATGGCGTGCTTATATAAACCACATCATCTCTGAACCAACATGTAATGCTGCATTATAATGCCTTTACCATATTCCAAGAGTTCTTTCAGAGATCCCTGTCAATTTCGCAACAAACGTAAACAATACATAGGAAGGGAAGCTTTTTGTTACCTGAGTCCACTATTAACCTATTAAAATTTATCCTTGACGAGTCATTATCTTCTTCTATTGGCCAGCCAAATAATTATATTTTAAAAATAACATTCAAAAATTCTATCCCCGAGGTCTCGCAAGCCCCGTCGCGGTCGCTCTAGTCATGCCGAACGGATACGGTCATGTTGGTCATGTTCTGCTTATTTCGGTAACATGATACGATTGATCGTGCCCATTTGGAAGCATGCGTCTATTGGTATAACAACGTTGGATCAATGAAACGACATGAGTCTCAGCTTAGTTTATATAAAACGTGAGTAATGCATTTTAGGTGTTTGCCGATTGAACTAGATGGTACCGCGGGACATGAGGGACCCAATACGTAGCCGTGTTAGCTGCATTGAAAGAAAGCTCAAGATAGTCTATCCCCGAGCCTTCCCAAGCCTCGAAGCAGGCTGCTCTAGGAATGCCGAATGGCTACACAGCCATGCCGGTCACGTTCAGCTAATCTCGATATCATGGCACGGTTGATCGTGTTCACCCGGAATATTCCGATTATTTGATAGAAACAAGAAAGGTCTTGGAGCCTAGTTTTGATCCAATGTGAGTATTGCACGTTATGTGTTTGATGACGAAATAGATGGGAACTAATCAAACAGATCTTAAATTTCTCGATTTATTAAACCTTCACAGATATAAATACAACGATTATATCAAATATGCATCAAATATGCACCGTCTCTGATGGTTACGTGCTTGTCCATCATTAGATTATACCATCAAGATGAATTTTGTACTTTGTACATATGTCTTTGTTAATCGCTGACCGCTCATGACCATGTCCTCTAGCCACGAGTGGTGGCCTAGTGAGGCCGTCGACGACAAGAACGGTGACCCATCGAGCTTGTACTTATTTGGGAGGATGCCCAGATTTTCAAGCCAGACCTTCAACTGAAAGAACTGGCTCTCCTTGGGCAGCACCTCTAAGACCTCCCCGCCAAAGTTGTGGATGATCTGGATTAGTGCCTCGGTCTTTATGACTTCTACAGGAAGGCCTTCCAAGCATAGCTTGGATAGCCTTAGTTTGATTCCGTACATGGCATGGATGTGCATATGTTTTTGAAGATGTGGGTACCAATGGCAAGCATATCGTTCGAATTGGAAGGAATAAATTGTAACTGAGAAACATCTGGCAGATGGCAAGCGTAATGGCTGGTCTTTTGTAGTGACGCAGAGGTGGATTAACAGGGGATCACTGAGGCATAAGATGTGAATTAGGTGGCATAGTTGATTATTCCATAATTGCGTTAATGTATGAAAGGATTAGCAAGTCAGAGAAAAAATTATTTTTTCCTAAATAGCGGGTTCTAGTTCGTTGGAATTTGTCACTAAGGGACCAAGTTCGTCGGTATTTGATGCAATTGGACAAAGTTCAAGTGTGCTTGACTATCGGCTTCTCACGGAACTCGAATAAAAAAAGTGGTTGCACTTATCTAACACGGAAATAAAAGATTCGAGCAAAACACTATGCGAGCATAAACTAAAACAAACAACAGCTTCCAATATTGTGAGCAGAAGTTTAGAATCCAGGTAAACAACTACACGATGCTAGCAGAACTAGTAGTAGTCAATTCTGCTCTACTGCTGGTCTGGTGCCACCGCCACCTCCTCCATCGCCAACTCGTCCTCCGGCGCCAGGGCTGCCACCTCCGCCATCGCCAGCTCCAGCATGCCATAGTGGATGAATTTGACACTATTGGTGAACTGGTCCCAGTAGTTGGTGTGCATGATGGTGTCAGTGAACACCAGCCGAAGAGGTAGGCACGACCATATAGCAGCGTGGTGTCTTTGGGGTTGATGAAGGGGATCATCATCATCTTGTCATAATTGTTCTCGAGGTCATAGATGCGATGATAGTGACAGTGGACGTAGCCCCTATCGAGGAATGCACATGCCAGCTTCCACCTACTTCTTGGTGGGTTGAAGGCTCAGATGCGTCGGGCATTGTTCTTGTTGGGGAATGCGCTACTTAAAACAAAAATTTCTAGTACATAACCAGGATCATATATAAGGGGGGAGGTAACGGGTCATACCCTCGAAGATCGAACTAGCGGAAGTTTGTCGATGAAGAGATTAGTCATGGGTCGGTCCCTGCAACAATCCTTTGCGAGTCGCGAGGAGATGTATTCTCCCATGGACGTCTTCCATGAATATGCACCGATGAATACGTCCTTGTCGAAGTAGTCAGTACGTCGATGTTGGAGATATGCCCAAGAGGCAATAATAAAGTGGTTATTATTATATCTTTATGTTTATGATAAATGTTTACATCCCATGCTATAATTGTATTAACAGGAAACATTAATACTTGTGTGTTTTGTAAACATAAAAGAGTCCCTAGTAAGCCTCTTGTTAAACTAGCTTGCTGATTAATGGATGATCATGGTTTCCTGATCATGGACATTGGATGTCGTTAATAACAAGATCATATCATTAGAAGAATGATGTGATGGACACACACCCATAGTAAGCATAGCATAAGATCAAGTCATTAAGTTCGTTTTGCTACAAACTTTTCAAATGCATAGTAACCTAATCCTTCGACCATGAGGTTATGTTAATCACCATCACCGGATGGGTACTTTGATGACATCAAACACCGCTTCGTAACTGGGTGGTTATAAAGGTGTCATTGGGTATTCTGAAAGTATGTGTTGAAGCGCATGGACCAAGATTGGGATTTGTCCATCCATATGACGGATAGATATGCTCTGGGCCCTCTCGGTGGAATGTCACCTAGTTAGATTGCAAGCATGTGACTAGGTCACAAGGGATGACATATCACGGAACGAGTAAAGAGTACTTATCAGTAACGAGGTAGAACTAGGTATGGAGATACCGATGATCAAACCTCGGATAAGTAGAGTATCGCGTGACAAAGGGAATTGGTTTCGTATGTTAAATGGTTCTATAGATCACAAAGTCATCGTTGAGTATGTGGGAGCTGTTATGGATCTCCAGATCCCACTAATGGTTATTGATCGGAGATGTGTCTCCATCATGTCTACATGTTCACGAACCGTAGGGTGACACACTTAAGGTTCGAAGTTGTTTTAAGTAGATATGGAATGTGTGTTGGAGACCGAATGTTGTTCGGAGTCTCGGATTGGATCCGGGACATCACGAGGAGATCCGAAATTGTCCGGAGAATAAGATTCATATATTGGGGATAATTTTCTAAGTTAGGAAATGTTCCGGAGTGTTTGTATGGAGATTCTAGAAGGTTTCGAAATGTTCTGGAAGGTTCTAGAAGATTTCTTGGAGATTGCTTGAAAACCAAGAAAGGATCAAGGAGTCTTTGTGGGGCAAGACACGGATTCGTGGGGGAGGAGGATTCCTCCCCCCCTCCCAATCCGCCGGCCAAGGAGGGAGGGGAGTCCTACTAGGACTCCCCCTCCCATGGCGCCCCCTCCTTTAAATAGAGGGGAGGGGGCGCCACCCCCTAGACCTCTCCCATAACAAACCCTGGCCGCCGCCTCTCTCCTCCTCCTTCCCTCTGCTCAGGCTTAGGCGAAGCCCTGCAGAATTCTCTACTCCACCACCACCACCACACCGTCGTGCTGCTGGGATTCCGTGGAGAAGATCTACTACCTCCGCTGCTCACTGGAACAGGGAGAGGAAGGTCTGCTTCGACTCCGCACGTGTGACCGACTGCGGAAGCGCTGCCGGAACGTGGCGCCGGAAGGATCGTCCACACGATCTTGAGATCGGCAAGTGATCGACTACATCAACCCCGAGATCTAATCTCGTAACGCTTTCGGTTCTACGAAGGTTAGTACAGATCTATCTCGTTGCACATGTCTAATAGATTAGATCTTGGCTTTTATCTAGATTAGATCTGGGTTTTGTTCGTTCTTGCGGTAGAATTTTTTTGTTTTCCATGCTACGAACCCATCATGTCTACATGTTCACGAACCGTAGGGTGACACACTTAAGGTTCGAAGTTGTTTTAAGTAGATATGGAATGTGCGTTGGAGACCGAATGTTTTTCGGAGTCTCGGATTGGATCCGGGACATCACGAGGAGATCCGGAATTGTCCGGAGAATAAGATTCATATATTGGGGATCATTTTCTAATGTAGGAAATGTTCCGGAGTATTTGTATGGGGATTCTAGAAGGTTTCGGAATGTTCCGGAAGGTTCTAGAAGATTTCTTGGAGTTTGCTTGAAAACCAAGAAAGGATCAAGGAATCCTTGTAGGGCAAGACAAGGAGTAGTGGGGGAGGAGGACTCCTTCCCCCTTCCCAATCCGCCGGCCAAGGAGGGAGGGGAGTCCTACAAGGACTCCACCTCCCACGGCGCCTCCCTCCTTTAAATAGAGGGGTAGAGGCGCCACCCCCTTGTCCCCTACAATCCGCAAACCCTAGCCGCCTCTCTCCTCCTCCTTCCCTCTGCTCTGGCTTAGGCGAAGCCCTGCAGAATTCTCTACTCCACCACCACCACCACACCGTCGTGCTGCTGGGATTCCGTGGAGAAGATCTACTACCTCCGCTGCTCGCTGGAACGGGGAGAGGAAGGTCTGCTTCGACTCCGCACGTGTGACCGACTGCGGAAGCGCTGCCGGAACGCGGCGCCGGAAGGATCGTCCACACGATCTTGAGATCGGCAAGTGATCGACTACATCAACCACGAGATCCGATCTCGTAACGCTTTCGGGTCTACAAGGGTTAGTACAGATCTATCTCGTTGCACATGTCTAATAGATTAGATCTTGGCTTTTATTTAGATTAGATCTGGATTTTTGTTCGTTCTTGCGGTAGAAATTTTTTGTTTTCCATGCTACGAACCCATCAGTCGATTCTCACAGCTAGTCGATTAGCCGTGAGAAGATTTCTCCTTATGAAGATCTGCAAGATCATGTGCTCCAAGTGTCGCACCTCCACCGGTATCCACACGTACAAGATCAGTGGCACCATTTCATCACAAGGCGGCCACATAAACAGGACCATTACAGACCACAACAACCTATTCATACGTGTGTGCTTGTGATCCTATGAAATAGCAGCACCTAACACATATGTAATATAATCCTTGCTAATTAAATAAAGGAAAAAAGGGAAAACGGGCTTTGCCGTGTATACTGGAGAATACACACTGGCCTATCTTTGCCGTGTGGCTGACGACGACGACACACGGCAAAGAGCCTCTCGTTTTCAACTGTTAGCTCCTCCCTGTCAGGTGCACCTTGTGCTACTAGTGCTACGGGGAATGCGCTCGGGGGGGGGGGCACCAGAACGCGCATAAGCGCAACCGAATGCACGCGAAGCTGGTGCCGAGATGCAGTCGGCTACCCCAAGTACCGGTCGTGGACCAAGGCGAGTGACGCTCCTGCCGGCAGCACCACTGGCTTATCCTTCAACCAACAGTTCTGCAGGGTATAAAAATCGCTAAACGATCAGGTAGAGAGGCTCTACTCGGACGAGTTCCGAGTCCCTCGTACCATGTATATATATACGTGAATAGCCGGTTTACATCACGTATTGGACTAGGAGTCCAGCTGTGTCAGACAGAGATACAAAGAGTTACACGGAGAGAAATAGTACTATCGCTAACATCCTCCCTTAATCACAACTTTGCTAAGTTGAGATTATGTTTGAAGTCCTCAAAGTTACGAGCAGGAAGCGGCTTAGTAAAGCCATCAGCAATTTGATCTTTTGATGGAACAAATCGAATCTCCAGTTGCTTGTTAAGTACCATCTCTCTGACAAAATGAAAATCTATCCCAATGTGCTTAGCTCTTGCATAAAACACAGGATTGGCTGACAAATACGTTGCTCCCAAGTTATCACACCATAGACATGGCGGTTGTGTCAATTTAACTCCAACTTCTGCAAATAACGATTGTACCCAAATTACCTCTGCTGTTGCATTTGCCAAAGATTTGTACTCTGCTTCTGTACTAGATCTAGACACGGTGGCTTGCTTTTTAGCACTGCAAGAAATTAGATTTGGTCCATAGAAAATAGCAAAACCTCCAGTTGAACGACGATCATCTGCACATCCTGCCCAATCAGCATCTGAGAAGGCACTAACAAATGTAGAGTTGGACTTCATGAATGTGAGCCCAATATCAACTGTATCTTTAACATATCTCAAAATACGTTTAGCAGCTGTGCAATGCAGAGTAGTGGGAGCATGCAGGTATTGACAAACTTTATTAATTGCATAAGATATATCAGGCCTTGTAAGAGTAAGATACTGCAGTGCACCTACCATGCTTTTGTATTTGGTGCTATCTTCAGGACCTAATTTCTCTCCTTCATGTGCTGTAATTTTTTCTGAAGAAGATAAAGGAGTGGGTGCACCTTTGCAACCTTGCATACCAACACGTGCAAGAACATCACGAGCATATTTTCCTTGACTCAGGACTAAACCATCATTCCGTTTGTTAACTTCAATTCCTAGAAAGAAATGAAGATCACCAAGATCCTTTAAGGCAAACTCCTTGCTTAAATCTTTCAACAAAGCATCTGTTGCAACTTTGGAAGAGCTAGCGACTATAATATCATCCACATAAATAAGCATGAAGATGATAGCGTTGTACTTATGGTAGATAAACAAGGAAGTGTCAGACTTTGAAGCAAAAAATCCCAAAGTTATTAATTGAGAGCTCAACCGAGAATACCATGCTTAGGACGCTTGTTTCAACCCATACAACGCCTTATCAAGTTTGCACACATAGTCCGGTCTTTGCTTGTTTTCAAAACCTGGTGGTTGTCTCATATAGACCTCCTCTTCCAGAACACCATGTAAAAACGCGTTCTTGACATCCAACTGTCGCAAACTCCATCCCCTGGAAACAGCAATTGCCAAAACAAGTCTAACAGTAGCAATCTTAACCACTGGACTGAAAGTATCCTCATAGTCTATACCATAACGTTGTTTAAAACCTTTTGCAACTAGTCTAGCCTTGTACCTATCAACAGAGCCATCTGACTTTTTTTTAATCTTATAGACCCAACAACAATCAATAATGTTTATACCTTACCTGTGAGGAACCAATCGTCAAGTTTGGTTCTTCATAGGAGCATCATACTCCTCGTACATAGCTCTTCTCCACTCTTTATTTTCAAGTGCAGCATCAAGATTAGCTGGTTCATCTGTAGATGTAGACAAACACCAGCGAACAGTGCCATCTTTATACTGTTTTGGTTTAGTTATACCTTTAGACGCACGAGTAGCTGGCCGAGTAACAGAAGACTCGCGATTTCGTGCAGGAACACGTCCATTCCCGCCCATGCGGTCAGCTGTAGAAGAAACAGTCCCTGTGGCCTCCGGTGTGGCCGGTTCCGCGATGCGTGCGTGTGACACAGGAGAAGATGGCGCAGAAAATCTGTCTGAGCATTGAGATGCTGCATGCATGTTCGTGTCGTGTGTTTGTGCTGGAGACTGCATGTGTGTGTCGTGCGTTTCGCGGCGTGACGCATTGACTCCACGCACAGAGGAACTGAGCGGCGTGTCGGGTGAGTCTCCGCCGGTGGATGCAGATTCGACCGCAGTTCCCGAAGAAAATATGTCCAGAAAATCCGTGTTGCTGTCCTCTTCTCCAGATATTGCATGCTAGTCATTTGAAGCAGTATTTTCAATCAAATCTTGACCAATTTCGTCAGTTCTTCTCCCGGTAACCTGTACAACATCAGGAACAATTCTAGCAACAGGATTAGCAGGAATATTAGTCACGCTTGAATCATCAATATGTTCTTTCCCATGTTCAAAATTAAGAAGCGAAGGATCAAGTAAAAGAATCTCTTGTCGAAGTAAAGCACCAGCATTTGGATGAAGAGATTTGAAGGAAAACACAGCCTCGTCAAATACAACATCACGAGAAATATACACACGTCCAGAAGACACATCGAGACACTTGACCCCTTTGTGAAGTGGGCTATAGCCTAGGAAAACGCATTTTTCGAGCGGAAAGCTAGTTTGTGTTTGTTGTAAGGACGAAGATTAGGCCAGCAAGCACATCCAAACACACGAAGGGAAGCATAATCTGGCCGAGTGTGAAGAAGACGATGAACAGGTGTATCGTTCTTAGTTACTTTACTAGGAAGCATATTAATGAGGTAGGTGGCGGTAAGGAATGCCTCATCCCAAAATTTAAGAGGCATATGAGCGTGGGCAAGAAGAGCTAATCCCACTTCAACTATATGGCGATGCTTGCGCTCTGCTGAGCCGTTTTGTTGGTGCGCATGAGGACAGGAAACATGATGAGCAATTCCCTGTGTTTGGAAGAAAGAGTTAAGTCGAACATACTCGCCTCCCCAATCAGACTGGATAGTAAGAATTTTCTTACCAAGCTTGCGTTCAACAAGTTTTTGAAAATTGATAAACGCATTAAACACATCAGATTTCTTTTTGAGAAGATAAATCCATGTAAACTTACTATAGTCATCAATAAAACTTACATAGTAATTATGACGACCAACAGAAGTAGACGCAGGACCCCATACATCAGTAAAAACTAATTGTAGAGGAGCTGTAGAAACACTGTTGGAGATAGGATAGGGAAGCTGGTGACTCTTAGCTTGCTGACATGAATCACATACTGACTGAAAACTAGAATCTCGACTAAAACGGAGTTTATTTTTACTAATGACTTGACTAACGATAATGGAGGACGGATGACCAAGACGACTATGCCACTGTGCTTGGGAGGGCTTGGCAGCAACAAACGCATGCTTCTGCGACGAGGATGACGGGACCAAAGATGAAATAAGGGGATAAAGACCATCAACACACCGTCCTCTATGGATTATTTTTCGTGTGACCTGATCCTTGATCAAAAAGAAGAAGGGATGAAATTCGAGAAATACTCCATTATCATAAGTAAAGCGATGGACAGAAAGAAGATTTTTTGAAGCGGTGGGAACATGTAAGATATTTCGGAGGTGGAAATTTTGAACAGGGTGACGAACAATTGAGTGACCAACATGAGTAATATCCATACCTTGCCCATTGGCAGTGTTGACCTTGTCGTAGCCGTTGTACCTATCACGGACCGTCAGATTATTGAGCTCGCTAGTGACGTGATGCGTAGCACCGGTATCGGAGTACCAGTTAGTATCCACGCCATAGGAGATTGCATGAGCCTCCTTATCAAAATCAGCATCATCTTCAAAACGCCACCAACAGTCCTTAGCAGGATGTCCTTCCCTGTTGCAAATTTGACAAGTGACATCCACCCATGGAGTATGTAACACCCCGTCCACTCCTGGGCCCGGGGGGTGTCACTCCTGGCAGCTTAATAGGATATCTAGACTGGCCCCACAGACCAACACTAGTCTTTTCTGCGCACTTTGTCCTCACTCGTGTGCACCCGGTTACCCACTTCTCGGTCGGTCACCCATCCTAGAATTGCTCTAGGCCAAGCACGCTTAACCATAGAGTTTTTTTCGAATGAGCTTCCGGAAAAGAAGTTGCAACTTGTTGGTATGAGTATTCTATCAATCCTATTAAGCCATGTGCCTGGTCTCACATACACCCACTCTTTAGAAGATCGATGCCCTCATCGATCAAGCACACCCTAGGAACGTTCCCTCTTGGCACGCGTCTGTGCGTCTAGTGCCGGCACATGTGTCATGCCGTGTCCACTCCGGGCCACACACGCCATGCTCCACATGTCCCGCCACTGACCCGCACACACCCGTTTAACCGCGGGGTCGGCTCTGATACCAATTGTAACTACCTCGGTGAATTACGCTCTTAGTTACATGCCTGGATGAGCGAAAGTGGTTAAAATAGTACGATGGGGCCCAGGGGCCACTCACAGGTAGACCTTTCGGCCGTCCTAACCACTTTCAGAACATCGGGACAAGAACGAGCGGCGTAATCGGCAGGCGAAGGGATCAACTACATACACAAGTGAGTATGTATGCAAGCCACATACAACAGTCCTCAGAGCCATTCCATCTAAAAGAAATAGAAATATTGCAACGCCATACGGCAAGATCCAAATATCCTAGATAGATATAATAGTTTAGGATATCTCCTCATACATCAAACATCGGAGTATCAGGCGGAAGAGGAAAACAAGATCCGAGTACGGATAAGAAGCAAATCGGCATAAGATGCCACATAAATAAACACATCCCGCCCACAGATCTCACGGATCCTCGTTCCCGGAATCTCTAGTGATCGTTCCCAACATCATCCATCTCCTCTACCCAGTATCCATCTTGCAAGTACACCTGTTCATCTGAATCAAACAATTTATCGTGTGAGACCCTAGGAGTACTCAGCAAGTATTTATGCCTCTAAAGGGGACATATACCTGGGGTGACGCAATTGCAGCAAAAGATAATAACTAACAAGTCTATAGATACTCACTAACCATCCGCCTAACCAATGATAGACGGATGTCCGTTAATTAGTAACAACAGTTATAACAGTATAATTAACAGATTCATCCTCCTTCTCGCTTACCAACGAGAAAGCGGACGAACAACCTCCCCATCCGTTGGCAGTTTTATTAGCCATTCCATGAGTGTTGCACTATTTACTAGTCAGGTATTTAGTCAAACTAAAAGTGGTACTTTAGTTATACTTGTCTATGATCGAGAAACTGTGATCCAAGTCGTCCATAACCGCGGACACGGCTTTCAGAAAGATTTACCCTACAGGGGTGCACAAATAGCAACACACACTCGATCAACCTCGGAAAAACCAACTCAAAACCCAACGAGGCATTCACGACAAAGCGATCACAGGATTCAGAAATATTTCAGGGGGCCACCCCATTAAGCTACCCGCAACGAAGTTGGCCGGCTCCGAGACGGACCCAAGGTTTGCGCCAATGGCTGTAAACGACTGGGAACCCGAAAGTGTGTCTGGGCTTGTCGATACCGCGAAAACACTCCGCAATCCTAAACAGTACAGGTGCTCCTCGCACAATCTTAAATAAAGCAGTAACGCATGGCATAAGTACAGGATAGTAATAAAGCCCCAAACTACTTTGTGGCCCCAAGAAATAAGAATGAATCAAGCTCTGGCTCGGGGGGGTCCATAAGGCCTCCCGGATGTGGATAGTGCGAATAGTCAAGGAACAGGAATCAAGTACTCGGGGTCCTACGGGACACAAGTGAGCATGAAGAACCAAATAGCAGATATTTCTCACCGGTGCCACTTTCATTAGTTATCCCATTACTACTCAGGTTAAGTTGTTTAGGTACCTCGTTATCCATCAGACACTCACATACCCTACACATGCTATTCTACAACCCCCATGGCTCAAGCAACTCCTGTAGTAAAGGCTCATGGGATGGAGGAACAAGCTTCGGTAGGGATTAAAAGTAAAGGCTGTGCAGTACTTGGGATTCAATTTAATGCAATCGCGACTCAATGATGCAAGAATAAGATAGAGGCAATAGGTACTATATGTGAGATCCAGGCACATGGCTTAATAGGATTGATAGGATACCCATATCAACAAGTTGCAACTTCTTTTCCGGAAGCTCATTCGAAAAGAACTCTAAGGTTAAGCATGCTTGGCCTAGAGCAATTCTAGGATGGGTGACCGACCGGGAAGTGGGTAACCGGGTGCGCACGAGTGAGGAAAAAGTGCGCAGAAAAGACTAGTGTTGGTCTGTGGGGCCATTCTAGATATCCTATTAAGCTGCCAGGAGTGACACCCCCGGGCCTAGGAGTGGACGGGGTGTTACAAAGTGGTATCAGAGCCAACCCTTGCAGTTACACGGGTGTGTGCGGGTCAGTGGCGGGACATGTGGAGCATGGCGCGTGTGGCCCGGAGTGGACACGGCATGGCACATGTGCCGGCACTAGACGCACAAACACGTGCCAAGAGGGAACGTTCCTGGGGTGTGCTTGATCGATGAGGGCATCGATCTTCTAAAGGGTGGGTGTATGTGAGATCCAGGCACATGGCTTAATAGGATTGATAGGATACCCATATCAACAAGTTGCAACTTCTTTTCTGGAAGCTCATTCGAAAAGAACTCTAAGGTTAAGCGTGCTTGGCCTAGATCAATTCTAGGATGGGTGATCGACCGGAAAGTGGATAACCGGGTGCGCACGAGTGAGGACAAAGTGCGCAGAAAAGACTAGTGTTGGTCTGTGAGGCCATTCTAGATATCCTATTAAGCTGCCAGGAGTGACACCCCCGGGCCCAGGAGTGGACGGGGTGTTATAGAGTAGTGCGGCGGCGATCACGTCCGCGACCACGCCCTCCTCCAGAAGGCACACGGCCACCACCACGTCCGGGGCAAGACCCACGATCATCACCGCGGTGGTCATCACGGCGTTCGGTCCAGCGAGGCCCACGATCATCACCACAGCGGTCGTCACGGCGGTTGGTCCAGTGGTCGTCACGGCCACCACGATCGCCTCGTGGTCTGTTGGTGTAGTTCGGACGTCGTTGGCGTGAGGCTAGGTTCGCCGACGTCTCAAAATCAGTGCTGGAGGATCCATCCAGCATCTCTTGGCGTTAATCATATGCGTGCAACTGCGCGTAGAGGGAACTTAGGGAAATGGGAGTGGTGACCTCCCCAAGAGCGGCGACGAGAGAATTATAGCGTGCGCCAAGCCCTGCAAGAACAAAGGATTTACCCTGCAGTTGCGAGTTCGTCAACAATCCCTTGCATCGTGGTGAGGAACTGTGACGTGGTCATGTTGAGTTTCTTGGTGTTTGCCAAGGCTATCCGAAGATTCGTGATCTTGGCTTCGCTCTGGGAGGCGAACATCTCTTCTATGGCCTGCCATACCCCAGCAGAATGCTCGATCCGATGAACATGAGGGAGTACCTCCGGGGAGAGCGACTGAAGGAGATATCCGAGAACAATCTGATCTCGAGAAATCCAAGCATCGTACGCCGGATTGGGGGCAGTCTGGGCTTCTTTGTTGGTGGTTTTGTCCGCTGGTTCCACGACCAGCGTTTCAGGCGGAGCAACGTCAGATCCAAAAAGTAGTCCAACGAGCCGAGCTCCGCGAATCGGCGGCAGTACTTGGGCACGCCACATGGAATAATTGGCGCGTGTCAGTTTGTCTGACGGCGGAGCGCCGAGGTTGATCGTCGAGGCCGAGGTCGACATGTCGGCGCGAAGAGGATGATGAAGCGGCGGCTTCAGGCGATGGAGACGTACAATTCTGGGCGATCAAGTTGGAGCGACGGAAAAGCGGCTCTGATACCATATAAAAATCGCTAAACGATCAGGTAGAGAGGCTCTACTCGGACGAGTTCCGAGTCCCTCGTACCATGTATATATATACGTGAATAGCCGGTTTACATCACGTATTGGACTAGGAGTCCAGCCGTGTCAGAGAGAGATACAAAGAGTTACGCGGAGAGAAATAGTACTATCGCTAAGACTAGTCCCAATGGGGGTATCATAGGTAGTATCATGCATGCCATGTTGGCAAAATTCTGACGTGGCATCCTAATTAATGATGAAAGAGGTTGTGTTGGTATCATAGGTAGATACCGTATCATAGCACGTAGTACTAGAAAAACTAATCTCAAATGAATCTTGTACACAATTTTGCATTGAGATTCTACAAAACAATAAATACACTAAGACTATGGTACTACTACATGATACTATGCATTGTGGAGGTGGTATCATATACTAGTATCATATGCATGATACTACTATATGATACTTCCCATTGTGACTAGTCTAACACAGGGAACCCTCAACCTCGGGCGCTGTGGAGGGGGTCGCTGGTGCCAAATGCGCTGTGGAGGGGCATCACGAGAGCGGCGGCCAGTCACGCTGTCCTTGTTTGGAGCAGACCAAAGTCGAGCATCAGCCTCCCTCCTTGGGGCAGCCTCCTCTTCATCATCCTTGCTGCAGCCCGCGGGAGCCTGAGGGTTTGTGCTTATTAGATTTGCATCTATAATCTTGATTAGTGGAGCCCGGTTTAGACGTGTAGTTGCATGTGTGTTTCTACTGCCACATGCATGCATGTCGTCTCATGATTCATGAACTCTTTGTTTGTTTCCTAGCTAGTGTGCGAGGTTCTACTTGTTTGTGTCACTTTTAATTGATTCCATGTCAGGAAACATAAGTATTTTCTTTGAGCGCATGATGAGTAGCTTTGCCTGGCCGGCCGGAGGGTTTCCGTGTTTGATTACTTGGTCGACTCTGGTACTTGTCGGTCTACTCCGTGTCGGTTTGGCCAAATTTATGCACGCGATGCACGCCGAATGGCCGAACGGCTTCTGAGATTGCGATCTAAATTATCCGACGTACGTGCCTGCAGTCCCTGCACCACGCCCAGACGATGTTCTCCGACTGGACGTCTCAACCATAGCTGGCATGACTAATACTGCGTAGATCCTATCTGAACGACCCGAGACACATCTTGCCTGGCATGCCCACAGACGAAAGATTGTGAACACGATCCCAAGTCAATCTCACTTTCAAATATTGAAAGAGGGTTTATTTGTTCAATGGGGGCTCGGGCCAATAAATAATGGATCAACGATGACGAACACGAACAAGAACAACGATTTACCCTGGTTAGGACCCTCTAATGATGGGTAAAAGTCCTACTTCTGTCTTCTTCCAGAAGCTGCCCTTCCTCACCTTCTTGGGAAAGACAGAGGATGACGGCTTATGAGAAAAGTTAGGAAAAGAACTGGATCATGGTGGCCTTATGCTTATGCCAACCTGTCCGGGCCTAGTTTACCTTCAAGTTTCTGTTGGGGAGGTATGGGCCCAAAGCATGTGCCCTCTACTCCTATCATAGCTACCGTGGAGTAGCACACAGCCGTCGCCACCAGGCCCCGTCGCCGCCTGCTGCGAGCCCGGCCTCGCCGGGAATCTTCTCTGCCCGCCGCCGCCTACCTCGATCCCCTCCCTCGCTGTAGCTGCGAGCCCCTGACGCGGTGCTCGTAGCGTCCACCGTGTCCGGGATCCTGCACGCCAGCCTCTACCTCGACGCCATCGTTCTGCCCTACGAGATTGGTGCCAAATGGGACGGCGCCGCCGGCTTACCCTGGCGCCCGGCGACCTACTTCGGACCTCCGCGTCTCCGCCTAGCCATGGATCTGGTTCGAGGTTGCATTGTCTCGGATCAGAGACAGGGTCGGATGGGGAGGAGGCGCTCGCGGAGAGGGAGACTTTGGAGGCGTTGGAGGACGTCGACGGTGGGCTCGGCTGGACTTCGGTTTCGCGTCGGCGGCAGCTGACGGATGAGGAATTGCGGCAAAGCTTCTGGGAGGAGATGGGCTTTCCGACGAAGGCGCAGGGTCCGGGAAGAGACGAGGGAGGTCGAGCGGCCGCGGGGAGGACATGACGCGGTAGAGGAGAGGGAGCACGGGGACGCGTGGCCGGAAGCTGCAGAGGACGTCGGGGATCTCGACGGTGGCGGCGGGAGGAGGCGCAGAGGCGGGGTTGGCGCGCGGAGCTAGCGGTGACTGACCAGAGGAGGCGGCGGCGACAGACGAGCTTGCTCGCGTTGGGGAGTCGAGCTCGAGGAGGCGGCGGCAGGGGAAGGGGATCACGGGAGGGAGGAGAGACGCGAGGGCAGGATCGTGATCCAAGGGCGCGTCTGTCAGTCGGTGGGGCGGTGTGTCATAGGGAGGACGAGATGGTGGGGCCACGGGGTAGGCCAACGTCGTGGTGTGTACGCTGTGGGCTCGCGGGGTGGGGGTTGTGCGTGCATTGGGTGTGTTAGCTAGGGTGTGGCGGCGACTGAGGGAGTAGGTAGGGCTAGGTGAGGGGATTTATGGTTAGGGCCACAAGATTTATCAGTGGCGCATGTTTTGTAATATGTGTCATTGGCAAAAAAATATTAGTGGCGCATCTCCAATATGCGCCATTAATAATCCTGCCACCTTTCTGAGTGGTGGGGCCCACAACTTATCAATGACGCATATTGAGAAAGATGCGTCATTGGTGAGGAGAATATCAATGGCGCATATTGCACATGCGTCATTGATGAGCATATATCAATGGCGCATATGGACATATGCGCCATTGATATTTGGTCCACAGCCCTCCGGGGTATCAGACCCATATTATCAGTGGCGCATTTTATTAGATGTGTCCTATTGGTTAAATAAAATATCAATGGAGCATATTTTTAAATGCGTCACAGATAATTATTAGTGGAGCATATTCAAAAACGTGCTCCACTGATAATAAAACTATCCATAAGCCTTTTTCTACTAGTGTTGCCATTATTCGGTCGCTTTGGCTGTGTAGAAATGACAAGATTTTTAATAACAATGTGTCTTCTTCTTAGCAGGTTATCTATCGAGCTACGGCTATTCTCCGATCATGGACTACCCTCCAGCGTATGGAGCTTCGCCACTTATTTATGGAGGGGTGTACGCGATTGGAGGACACGGCGAGGGATATTTTCTCCCGACATGGATGGCAGCGTGATCTCCGTATAGATCAACATTAGCTCGACGTGCTTGTTGTTATTATGATTTGTAACTCTCATATTTTTCCGTTGGACCTTTGGTGTGTGGTTGAACGGCTATGTGCATCCTAATTATGCAGAGGCCGGGTGTAAACATTGATTCAATTAATATATGCGTCCATTTCCAAAAAAAAACTCAAAAAACCAAAAAGCTACTACTGTGTAGTGGTACTGCTCAAAACTTTTTCTAAAAAGGGCTATAGCGGAAAACATGTTCATCCTATAGTATACTTGCTCCATAAACATGTCCCTATTTTGCTAAAAACAGAAACACAAAATAAAATATAAAAATAAGCACGTAATAGAAAACCAGAGGAACAAAACCAATGAACGTCTCCAAGTAAAAACGTTCTGCAAGAAAAGGAAGCCATGTGCACTGGGCCAGCCCATAAGGGGTGCCCTGCAGGCGGCGCGCTGTAAGGAGCGGTCTACAGACCTAGTTATCTCAGAAGTTGTCCCAACGTCGTGCAGTATGGGCCAAAGACTGATGGCCTCTACTCCTATCATAGCAACTGTGGAGTAGCACAGCTCAAAGAGCCAAAAAGCTACTACTAGTACTACTGTACAGTACCACTGTTCAAAACTTTTTAAACAAGGAAGGCTAGCAACAGTGGAGTCGCAGCAGTAGCTAGTCATAGAACTGGTACCACTAGGTTCATTGAAGCCAATTGATGAACCCAATTCAATTGCCAACTACTGCACCTGCAACGTAACTTTTCTTTTGTAGGAAAAGATCAAGGCTCATGGGGCCGGTAGAGTAGAGCAGAAGGCATCGCACGGCCAGCAATCGAGGAAGGAATCACACAAAATAGAGTGAAATGCATCAACAATTCTAGAACTTAACGATTATGTCTGAAATGGTCCTAGAACTCACGGAATACATCAATACAGTCATCTTATAGGACGGTCACGTACACATGTACACCCTCTGTTTTAAAATATAAGATGTTTTAGCTTTGTGAAAACGTGTATCTAAACTTTTTTTAGTGTGTAGGTTCACTCCAAATTTAGATGAACCTACACACTAAAAGGGTCTAGATACACTTTACTGAACTAAAATATCTTACATACGGAGAGAGCAGAAATATCTTATATTTTGAAACGGAAGGAGCAGAAATGACGTGACAAATGGTAGCAGATCGACAAGAGTAAGTAAGTCGTGCTTCCGACAACATATGGGACGCTTGATGCTCTTGTAGAAGCTGTAGTAGCAAAACAAAAAGTAGTACAAGACATAAATGCGGAAACGAACGTTTGACCCCACGTGCATTTGCTCATTTTATTAAAACTATATATTTCAAATTTTTAAAAAAATCGAAATGACTATTTGGATGTGTATTTAAAACACCCAGTGTCCTCATATACGGTTTAATGAAAACCGATATATGGGCCATGTAAAAAAAGAAACATGTGTTGTGGACAGACTTATTTGAGCATCGAATTTTGTCTTTTAACACAAAGCCACACAGAATGTTAATTTTTTGTGAAACGACTTTGTGCGAATCTAAAATATGAAGATGTATGAGGCAAGTATTTGTTTTGAAATATTTTGACATTTCAAATTTTGTTCAAAATAAAATTTAAATAAAAAGAGCATATGCACCCAGAGCATATTAGCCGCGTCAATTCACCCCTCGCCGTAAAGAAAACAAATTCGTCATGACGTGCCCATATACTTGTACCGGGGGTTGTGCAAACTGCACCCCGCGAGAGAACATGCATGCCGCTTATTTGGCTGAGGGCGGATTTTTTTTAAAACACGGTACAAACGGAGACGCTCACAATGCGTACATACACTCATCCCTATGAACACACGCAAGCACATCCTACCCCTATGAGCACCTCTGAGAGACAGAGCCGACGGGTCTTGAGATTGACGAAGTCATCGCAGGCGCCTCGCTATCGACGGAAACGTCGTCTCCCACTGAAAGAATACTTCGCCTTTATAGGACATCAAAGCGTCAAACCTGAGATTTGAACTGTGGTGGGCTGGGGGTACCACTGCCCTGCTAACCATCCAACCACGGATTGGTTCTCACGGAATTATTATTTTTATACTCACTTCCATCCAAAATTAATGTACTGTGCTCAGATTTTTCTAGTCAAATGTATCTAATATTAAACCCAAATCTAAGGAGAAAACGTGTCCTCCCTAATCTCTCTAGGAGCACACACAAATTTAAGTTGTCAAGATATTTTTTTCCATGGCATTTTTTATTTTTTCTAGACTTCTTTGTGTTTTTTCACACACCACCGGATCGGAATCGTGCGGCCAGGTGCACCATCGCGAGCGCGGGTGATAGCTCGGTCCATATTGAAACATGTTTAGATATATTCGAATCTACATAAATCTAAGTCTATTAGTTTGGATCCGAGGAGTAAAAAAGAACACGTGCCTGATTCCAAGGAGGCAGGTCATGTTGGCCGATTCACACGGAAACAAACGTCCATTAAAAAATACGCTGTTTCATGTCTCGATCTACAAATTTATCTTATTTCCTGAGGATAGATTACTAAGTATTTTTTTACGAGATTTTTTGTAAACCCGTATTACAAATCATTATCTACATGACTATGTCCCTGTATTTTTTTCATATTAATAGTACAAAACATGCAGATCGGAATCATGCGGTCAGTGCACCATCACGCGCGGGCGCTTTCGCGCGATAGCTCGGTCCATATTGAAATATGTTCTAAATCTATTAGTTTGGATCGGAGGGATTAAGAAAAAGCACATGCCTGATTCTAGGGAGGCCGGTCATGTTTTCTTGCCGCCGTTTATGTTGGCCAATCCACACGGAAACAGACGTCCATTAAAAAATACACCATTTTACGTCTAGATCTGCAAATTTCTCTTATTTCCTGAGAACAGAATACTAAGTATTTTTTTACGAGATTTTTTGTAAAATCGTATTATAAATCATTATCTACATGACTATGGTCCTGTACTTTTTTTTTCATATTATTTGAACCTTTAAATTTGAACTTTTAAAAAAATTCGAAGTCCTCTAGTGAGTGAGGACGGGCTCAACGCTCTCGGTGTGCTCTCCTCTCTTATTTAAACCCCCCATCCTCCCTTGTCAAAAGCGGAAGCCACGCCACCAACCAATTATCAAACAGCATCTAATTAATCCAACCATGCAGGCTACACTGAGCTCCATCCAGGACTACCTCCACTCAGCGTCCACCACCATCCTCGCTCTCCTCTTCCTCGGCGTCTCCCTAGTGTGGCTTTGCGCTGGCGACTCCGCATGGGCGCTCTCAGGCCACACTGCGCACCGCGCCATCGCCGGCCTCTCGCGGTCCGTGCCAGGTGGCGCCGCGCTCGTGTCCTTCTCCGTCGGCCTCACCCGCTTCGTGGTGGCCAGCAGGCCGGAGACGGCGCGGGAGCTCTTGACCAGCAACGCCTTCGCCGATCGCCCCATCAAGGACGCGGCGCGAAGCCTCCTCTTCCACCGGGCAATGGGCTTCGCGCCATCCGGCGACTACTGGCGCGCGCTCCGCCGCATTAGCACGACCTACCTCTTCAGCGCCCGCCGCGTCGCCGCCTCTGCCTCGTGCCGCCTCGCCGTTGGCGAGGGCATGCTCGACCAAGTGGCCGCCCGTGGCGGTGACGTCGTCGTCATGAGGCGGGTGCTCCACGGGGCCTCCCTGGAGCACGTGATGGCCACCGTCTTCGGCACGCGCTACGACGCGGCGAGCCAAGACGGCGTGGACCTTGAGGCGATGGTGAAGGAAGGGTACGAGCTGCTTGGAATGTTCAACTGGGGGGACCACCTGCCGCTTCTCAAGTGGCTGGACCTGCAAGGCGTGAGGAAGGGGTGCAGGAGGCTGGTGCGTAGGGTGGACGTGTACGTGAGGAAGATCATAGAAGAGCACAAGCACAGGAGGTTGGGCGGAGGCGAGGGGGACCTTCTTGCCGCCGGAGCCGGAGACTTCGTTGACGTCCTGCTTGGGTTGGAAGGGGAAGACAAACTCGCGGAATCTGACATGGTGGCTCTTCTTTGGGTACGTATACGGCGGAAGAATATAGTATATATATAATCTGGCATGCATTATTCCGATTCAGGAGATTCAATTACTATTATTATTAATTGTGCGTGTACATCGATCATCAGGAGATGATCTTTCGGGGGACTGACACGGTTGCTATCCTGCTGGAGTGGATCATGGCGAGAATGGTGCTGCACCCGGACATCCAGGCCAAGGCGCAGGCCGAGATCGACGCACTGGTCGGCCGCGGCCGCACC
This sequence comes from Avena sativa, assembly GCA_916181665.1. Lineage (NCBI taxonomy): Eukaryota > Viridiplantae > Streptophyta > Magnoliopsida > Poales > Poaceae > Avena > Avena sativa. The sequence goes on from OV702287.1 coordinate 582,454,879, forward strand.
GTGACGGACGCCGACATCGGCAGCCTGCCCTACCTCCAGTGCATCGTCAAGGAGACGCTCCGCATGCACCCACCTGGCCCGCTGCTCTCCTGGGCGCGCCTCGCGGTGCACGACGCGCACGTCGGCGGCCACCTCGTGACGGTGGGCACAACGGCCATGGTCAACATGTGGGCCATCGCGCACGACCCGGAGATCTGGCCTGAGCCGGATGCGTTCCGGCCGGAGCGTTTCGCGGAGGAGGACGTCAGCGTGCTCGGGAGCGACCTCCGCCTCGCGCCCTTCGGGGCGGGACGCCGCATCTGCCCAGGGAGGGCGCTCGCGCTCGCCACCGTCCACCTCTGGCTCGCGCAGCTGCTGCACCGCTTCCAGTGGGTGCCCGCTGACGCCTGCGGCGTCGACCTGTCGGAGCGCCTCAACATGTCGCTGGAGATGGAGAAGCCACTGCTGTGCAAGGCCAAGACTAGGCTGCGGCCTGTGAAGTACTAATAAGGTGAAGCCACACGACAGATCGATCGATCGATCGATGGTCCGTTAATTATGTATTGCTACTACGTACTGTGGTCCTGTTGTCTGCATGCATCGTTACTTAATCTGATTGTTATTACTAGTTTGTTGTACTGTGCCGAACGCTAATGTCCGAGTGTTTGGTTTTTAGTGATGACCATGCACCAGATTTTATTATTCCCATGTTATGTCACTTTGTTTGATTAATAAAGTTGACTCCGCTGTTTCCCTTAAAAACATATTTGCACGTACTCTACTGGTCTTGTGCACGTACGTACACAGCTCTACATTATGCTTGGAATAAAATCCACCGATCTATCTACGCCTACACCTACTCGGCCTACGCCTACATAGTATACCTGTACCGAAGCGAGGCCTCGCTCTGCTCCGGCATAGCCTTCTTATTTAGCGGCCAGTGAACAAAATAATTCAAGAATTATATCCGTAAAGCTCTAAAAACAAATATTTTGACGAGACATATTATTTTCAGCAATAGCCATGTGTACTCTGCTTTAATGGTAGATTGGCCAACGTTGACTTTTAGCTAACAATACAACCACCAATATTAAATAAACAACCTGTCAGCGACCTCTTCTATCCAAATCAGCAACAAGATCTTAAGAGGACTTAGATAAACATGTTTCCTTTTTAAGATATTCCATGTAACATCCACTTTCAGTACTCTGAAATTAAGGTGTCAATATGCAAAAATCAGGGGAAACAAAAACTTTCTCTTACCTTGTGGTGTGGTAGTTGTTTGCTTGTTGATAATACTTAGCTATGCTTGTGTGTGCACAATACCAATTCTCTACCTTCTGCAAAAGTTATTTAACAAAATACAATGTCTTGGCTTACTTTACATATTCTCAACTGTTCTGGCATTTCAGCAAAGATGTCTTTGCAACAATAAATGTTTTCTTACCTTCTATTGACAAAATTATGGAGATCTATACGCTACCATCTCCCTATGTTTTCAAGACAGAACTTCCAAATATCCTTATCTCTATTCTTTCCAAAATCTTTTGTAAAGTTGCTTACTTCTCACTCTTGGTAGAAGTGCCAAGGGACTTACCCTCTTCAAAGCACAAACCCTTCAAAGTTTTTCTTCTTTAGATTTTAAGTAATGCTTGAGTATGTTTGTACCTCTTCTTGAGATGTTTGTATGAATTTTCTCGATTTGTTGTCTTTAAACCGGATTGTCTAAACTTGTTTGATTAGGAACTAGTATGAGCTACCCTAGGATCTCAACCTCTAATAACAAACCAACACGCAATGCACTCTCTAAGACCCTTGTGTTGAACTCACCAAAACTAGGGTAGAAAGACTACCTTCCTCTTGTTATCAGCTCCACTTTCTAGGACTCTAATTAAGACCCTTACTCTTGATCTCAAGGCAATGCACATATCCTATTCTCTCCTTGGTGATGTTCTCTTCCATCTCCAATACTTGCTCTTGGTCAAGAAACCCATCTACCAAGTTTCCCAATCTAGACTTGACCTCTAGTCATTAACATGACCATCTAATTCCTTATCAGGTTCCTTTTGAATCCACTTCCTTTTTGTAGTTTCCAAGGTACTAGATACCAACTCAATCCATGGATCCCTTCTACACAATCTACTCTTCAACCTCATTCACTTGATGATGAGTTTGGAACCTTGCATCCCCTCAAAACCACTAAATCTTATACCCTAGTTAAAAACCCTAAACCAGTCAAAATTTCACCAAGTCTAAAACTGTTATCAGAATCATCCATGGACCCTTTTGGAAATGCACTTGGACCATATTGTACACCGTCATGTGCACATGCAAACCACACTCTCGCCCTTGACTAGATCATTCTTGGACCCACTTGTCCTTGATGGTTTTGTAGTCAAGAAAATAATCTATTTGTTGGAGATATGCCCAAGAGGCAATAATAATGTGGTTATTATTATATCTTTATGTTTATGATAAAAGTTTACATCCCATGCTATAATTGTATTAACAGGAAACATTAATACTTGTGTGTTTTGTAAACATAAAAGAATCCCTAGTAAGCCTCTTGTTTAACTAGCTTGTTGATTAATGGATGATCATGGTTTCCTGATCATGGACACTGGATGTCGTTAATAACAAGATCATATCATTAGGAGAATGATGTGATGGACACACACCCATAGTAAGCGTAGCATAAGATCAAGTCATTAAGTTCGTATTGATGTAAGCTTTCAAATACATAGTAACCTAATCCTTCGACCATGAGGTTATGTTAATCACCGTCACCAGATGGGTACTTTGATGACATCAAACGTCGCTTCGTAACTGGGCGGTTATAAAGGTGTCATTGGGTATTCTGAAAGTATGTGTTGAAGCGCATAGACCAAGATTGGGATTTGTCCATCCATATGACGGATAGATATGCTCTGGGCCCTCTCGGTAGAATGTCATCTAGATAGCTTGCAAGCATGTGACTGGGTCACAAGGGATGACATAACACGGAACGAGTAAAGAGTACTTATCAGTAACGAGTTAGAACTAGGTATGGAGATACCGACGATCAAACCTCGGATAAGTAGAATATCGTGTGACAAAGGGAATTGGTTTCGTATGTTAATGGTTTAATCGATCACAAAGTCATCGTTGAGTATGTGGGAGCCGTTATGGATCTCCAGATCCCACTGATGGTTATTGATCGGAGAGGTGTCTTCATCATGTCTGCATATTCACGAACCATAGGGTGACACACTTAAGGTTCGAAGTTGTTTTAAGTAGATATGGAATATGCGTTGGAGACCGAATGATGTTCGGAGTCTCGGAATGGATCTGGTACATCACGAGGAGATCTGGAATGGTCCGGAGAATAAGATTCATATATTGGGAATCATTTTCTAAGTTAGGAAATGTTCCGGAGTGTTTGTATGGAGATTCTAGAAGGTTTCGGAATGTTCTGGAAGGTTCTAGAGGATTTCTTGGAGTTTACTTGAAAACCAAGGAAGGGATCAAGGAGTCCAAGTGGGGCAAGACACGGATTCGTGGGGGAGGAGGACTCCTCCCTCCTTCCCACCGCCGGCCCTAGGAGGGGAGTCCTACTAGGACTCCCCCTCCCCAGGCGCGCCTCCCTCCTTTAAATAGAAGGGAGGGGGCGCCCCCTCTTGTACCTCCTCTCATAACTCCCAATCTCTGCCGCCTCTCTCCTCCACCTTTCTTCTGCACAGGCATAGGCGAAGCCCTGCAGAATTCTCACCTCCACCAGCACCACCACGCCGTCGTGCTGCTGGGATTCTGTGGAGAAGATCTACTACCTCCGCTTCTCGCTAGAACGGGGAGAGGAAGGTCTGCTTCGACTCCGCACGTGTGACCGACTGCGGAAGCGCTGCCGGAACGCGGCGCCGGAAGGATCATCCACACGATCTTGAGATCGGCAAGTGATCGACTACATCAACCACGAGATCCAATCTCGTAACGCTTTCGGTTCTACGAGGGTTAGTACCGATCTATCTCGTTGCTCATGTCTAATAGATTAGATCTTGGCTTTTATCTAGATTAGATCTGGGTTTTGTTCGTTCTTGCGGTAGAAATTTTTTGTTTTCCATGCTACGAACCCTTCAGTGGTATCAGAGCCTTGTCTATGCGTAGATCTGTTGCACGAGTAGAACACAATGAGGTTGTGGGCGTTGGTGCTCGTGTCGTCTTTTGCTATGTGTGTACTTTGCATCTTGCGGTACGGTGGGATGAAGCGGCTCAGGCTAACATTACATGTCATCGTACATGAGACTTGCTCCATGCTTGACGTGCAACTCGTTTTGCACAAGTGGCTTTGCGGGTGTCTGTCTCTCCCATCATAGTATAGATCAAATCTACACTTTGCACTTGATAGCACTTGTATCAACGTTGTGGTTCAGTTTCGTAGGTAAGATCCGTTCTTAGTCGAAAGCCCCAAGCCACGTAAAACTTGCAAAGAAAATTAGAGGCGTCTAACTTGTTTTTGCAGGGGTTTAGTGATGTGATATGGCCATCATGTGATTGTGATTATATTTGATGTATGCAATGATCCTTGTTGTAATATGGCAACCGGCAGGAGCCTAATGGTTGTCTTTAATTCTGTTAAGACCTGCGTGTCTATTCATCTTGTAATAGCTTTGTTCCAAGTAGTTGTAATAGTTGCTAGTGATGATGGACAACCATGAAGCGGCGCCACGGACCTTGACGCAATGCTGGTGATGATGGAGATCATGTCCGTGCTTTGGAGATGGAGATCAAAGGCATAAGAAGAAAGGGCCATATCATATCACACTAATTATGAATTGCCTGTGATGTTAATCCTTTATGCATCTTGTATTGCTTAGATCGCGACGGTAGCATTATAAGATGATCCCTCTCACTAAATATCAAGTAATAAAGTGTTCATCCTTAGTTGGCACCGTTGCTAAGGCTCATCGTTTCGAAGCATCTCGTGATGATCGGGTGTGATAGACTCTACGTGTGCATACAACGGGTGCAAGCCAGATTTGCACATGCGGAAACTAAGGTTAATCTTGACGAGCCTAGCATGTACAGACATGATCTCGGAACACGGAATACCGAAAGGTAGAGCATGAGTCATATGATTAATATGATGAACATGAAGATTGTTCGCCGATGAAACTACATCATCTCACGTGATGATCGGACTTGGTGTAGTGGATTTGGTTCGTGTAATCACTAAAACAACTCGAGGGATGTTGTTTTGAGTGGGAGTTCATTTTTAATTTGGATTAGTCGAACTCAATTTATCATAAACACAATCAAAGTGAATTTGCATAGTTTGTTGTAGTCATTGGCATCCGTTTACCACCTTACGCTTAGTTATAGTTGAGATAGTAGAACTATAGAAATTCTGGATATTTGCTTTACGAACTGGTATCGTATTGCTTTGAGTGTCAATCTAAAGTTTAAAAGTCATATTGCAAACTTTCAGCAAACACCGTTTACTCTATGAAGTTTAATAAACAGTATTAAATCAAGAGTAAGAATTCTAGTGCTAGTATCTAATGTATCATGTTTGCCTCCATGATTCTTGATACTCAAAAGATTGTTTTTAATATCAAGTTTATCTAAGAGCTGAAAGCAATGTTTCAGAAACCATCATATGTGAAAGGTATTGCGATATCTAAAACAATGTGTTGGTTACAACATGATAGAGAATATGTCCTCATATTTTATGAGAATTTGTGAAGGTTGGAAACGCTTGTCGTCCTAATCCTCCAAAAGGTTTTGGAAAAGAAACATTATACTCGCAATTCACCTTTATAAGCTATAGCAGCTTGATCATGAAAGTTGTCATGATAAGGATGAATAGAAGATGTAAGTAAAATGTTTACTACACTAAAAGATTACTAAAGAATGGAATTTTGAAAGAATGCCAAACATTTGATGAAGGTGATCCACTTCAAAGTGCAAGTCCAAAGGTATTAGTATTTGACTATACACACTTTGTACTATGTGTCATGTGAATGACACCACTATTGATGTTGATAGATTCTTTTAAAAGAAAAGGAATTGTTGAAAGAGAATCTATAAAATATTTGGCAGAAAAGAAAAGATTGGAGATATCCAACTTAGGTATATAGAAGATACATGTTATGGTTGTATTACTTGTTTGTTAAACAATGTGGTTTTGCGGTATTGGATACCGAATTGGTTGGTATGAAGTGTCATACAGGACAACACAATTCATGAACTACAATGGCCTAAGTAACTAGCAAGAAATATGTGATGATGTTCATCGAAAACAAACAAAGGGTTGTTGTGTTGCTCGTTAACATCAAAGCTTGCCTTCAAGATTTGTTTCAATAATTGTTATTTTGATCAGGTATTATGACGACAAAAGGTTGTTCAAATAATTACCGTATTCCATAATAGATGGATGATATACAAGTCTTGTTGGAGAAATAACGACCATAAAACTAATGCTAAAATGTCGCAAGACAAATGATTGAAAGATCACTTGCGAAGTGACATCGCCGTTTAAATTATATTGAAAGGGATACATGAAGAAACTCCATGTTGATGGATTTTTGGAGTCTTTGATTTTGATCAAATGACGCTTGTGATACTTTCCTGGAGATAATTAAAACTCCGTTCATAGGCCAAAAGAGGAACGGACGACTAACTGATTGGAATTTGTACATATTGATGTATATAGTCCATTATGTGTAGTCGTGGGCGATGGATTTCAACTTCATATGCTTTCTCCAAAGATTTGAGTGAGTATATGTATATACTTACTCAATAAGGAAGAAGTATGAAACATTTTGAAAATGTTCAAAGACTTTCAAGATGAAGTGTAAAATCATTGTAACAAGAAAATAAAAAGTTTATGATTGGATCATAAAGAAAGATGTTTGAGTTACAAGTTTAGCAAAAACACCTAAGATTTGAGGAATCGTTCCATGGATTTGCATTTCCCAAAACACCATGGGAGTATGGAGTGTTCGAGATATGTAATGAAACCTTGTTTGACATGGTAAGATCAAAGGTGTCATTTATAAAACTGCCATTATATTTTAAAGATTAAAGCTTTGTGACTATCGCTTTTACACTGAAAAGAGCTCCATCGTGATCCGTTGAAATGACACCATATAAGTCATGGTTTGGGATAAAACCCAGGTTGTCTTTTCTTAAATTTTGGTATGCTATGCATAAGTGAAATGTTTATAACCAAAGTCGGATGAGCATGTCTTTGTAGGTTATTTCGAATAACCATTGGGTATTCCTCCATAAACACCGAATACAAAAGTATTTGTCGCTTGGAACGTCAAGTTTCTTGAGAAGGAATTTTTCGTGAAAAGATTAAGTGGGAGGACAATAGAACTTTGACAAGGTTGTTGAACCTTGGCTAATGTGTGCTGAGTTGCGCAGCATCGCTAAGTGTCCCGAAGGCAGCAACAATGCTCATGGCTCACGTGCCTCAAAGGTTGTGGTCACGGAGATCTAAGTTACTATTGAACCAAGTAGGTCGGGTAAGTAATCAAATGCCAAGATTTGAGAGTTAAATCATTGTTGTTTGACAATGATGAACCGACTACATGCAAAGAAGCAATGATGGGCCCTGACTTCGTTAAGTGGCTTGAAGCCATAAAATCCGTGATAATTCCATACACGAGAAATCAAGCTTTGAATTTGAAAGACCCTCTGGAAAGGTGCAAGACCTTACAGTCGTATATGGATCTATAAAGAAATAGACATGGATGTTTCACATCTATGAAATAGTCGACATGTCGGAAAGAGTTTACGACAATGTTCAAGGAATTGACTATGATAAGATTTGATCTTTCATAGCAATATTTAGTCTGGACGGATTAATGTAGCAACCACTACATATATTTTGGTATATGGTAGTTGAACAAACAAAATAAGTTCTTCTAATAGAATGGTTACCTAGGACGTGTACATGACACGATCCAAAGGGTTTTGTTAATTCAAAGGATGCTAAAAGAGTATGCAAAACTTCAATGGTTGAAGTGAGCATCGCGGAGTTGGAAACTTCACCGTGATGAAACTGTTAAAAGGTTTAATTTCATCAGAGACGATGAAGATGCTTGCATTATGCAAGAAATTAAGTGGGAGCGCTAAGACATATTTCTAATACATTATGTGAAAGACATATTGTTGATTAGAAATGATGTATCTTTTATTGACACAGGTTAAGAATTTCATTTCGATGAAAGACTTAGGCATAACCCAAGAATTAGGCATCAACGTCTATATGGATAGATTGACGGGCTAATATGGTTTTGCCAAATGTACATAGATAAGATGTTGAATGAGTTCAATATGGAAACAACAAGAAAGGTTCTTGACGCACGGAAAGGACTGAATCAAGATTCAAGTGTGTTGACACGAGATTCAAGTGTTTTGACACTTGGTGAAATCACAAGAATATTTTGATCAATCATTCTTTGAGATGTACACATCCAGATATGTCCTATGCTCTAAATGTTATGAGCATATACCAGAATGACTCATAAGATGATCATTGGACAATAGTAGGGATATTACTATGATCTTTGGAAGAACTAAGAATATATTATTTATATAGTGGTGACAAATAGTTCATTGTAAATTGTTGCATTGATACTAATTTTGTCACAAATTAAGTTTATCTCAATTTAAGCTGTGGGTGGCACAATGTAATGGAAAGGAAGTTCCATAACGGATTTGGTTGAGTACCAAAGTTAAAACATTGTGACAGATACTACAACAAAAGGCTAAGTATATGACTGCTATTGTAACAGCAGATGAGGGCATTTGCGTCAAGTAGTTTGTTATCAAACTAGCTGTGGTTCATAGCGGGATAATACTATGAAGATACATTGTATGACAATTGTATCAACATGATTTAATCCCAACGAACTAAAGGTCTCACCAAAGGACCAAATTTATACAATGCCATCTCATTGGAGAATGAGTAATGCGTAGAGACGCAAGGACATGCAATACACACGGACCTGGAGGTGTCAGATCCGAAGATTATGTTTACCACTAGCAATAGTGTCTATACAACACCAGAAAGCCATAGGTGTTGAATGCACAAGTTTTTAACTAGATTATTGACTCTAGTGCAAGTGGGAGACTGTTGCAGATATGCCCAAGAGGCAATAATAAAGTAATAAAGTGGTTATTATTATATCTTTATGTTTATGATAAAAGTTTACATCCCATGCTATAATTGTATTAACAGGAAACATTAATACTTGTGTGTTTTGTAAACATAAAAGAGTCCCTAGTAAGCCTCTTGTTTAACTAGCTTGTTGATTAATGGATGATCATGGTTTCCTGATCATGGACATTGGATGTCGTTAATAACAAGATCATATAATTAGGAGAATGATGTGATGGACACACACCCATAGTAAGCGTAGCATAAGATCAAGTCATTAAGTTCGTATTGCTGTAAGCTTTCAAATACATAGTAACCTAATCCTTCGACCATGAGGTTATGTTAATCACCGTCACCAGATGGGTACTTTGATGACATCAAACGCCGCTTCGTAACTGGGCGGTTATAAAGGTGTCATTGGGTATTCTTAAAGTATGTGTTGAAGCGCATAGACCAAGATTGGGATTTGTCTATCCATATGACGGATAGATATACTCTGGGCCCTCTCGGTAGAATGTCATCTAGATAGCTTGCAAGCATGTGACTGGGTCACAAGGGATGACATAACACGGAACGAGTAAAGAGTACTTATCAGTAACGAGTTAGAACTAGGTATGGAGATACCGACGATCAAACCTCGGATAAGTAGAATATCGTGTGACAAAGGGAATTGGTTTCGTATGTTAATGGTTCAATCGATCACAAAGTCATCGTTGAGTATGTGGGAGCCGTTATGGATCTCTAGATCCCACTGATGGTTATTGATCGGAGAGGTGTCTTCATCATGTCTGCATATTCACGAACCATAGGGTGACACACTTAAGGTTCGAAGTTGTTTTAAGTAGATATGGAATATGCGTTGGAGACCGAATGATGTTCGGAGTCTCGGAATGGATCCGGGACATCACGAGGAGATCTGGAATGGTCCGGAGAATAAGATTCATATATTGGGGATCATTTTCTAAGTTAGGAAATGTTCCGGAGTGTTTGTATGGAGATTTTAGAAGGTTTCGGAATGTTCTGGAAGGTTCTAGAGGATTTCTTGGAGTTTACTTGAAAACCAAGGAAGGGATCAAGGAGTCCAAGTGGGGCAAGACACGGATTCGTGGGGGAGGAGGACTCCTCCCCCCTTCCCACCGCCGGCCCTAGGAGGGGAGTCCTACTAGGACTCCCCCTCCCCAGGCGCGCCTCCCTCCTTTAAATAGAAGGGAGGGGGCGCCCCCTCTTGTACCTCCTCTCATAACTCCCAATCTCTGCCGCCTCTCTCCTCCACCTTTCTTCTGCACAGGCATAGGCGAAGCCCTGCAGAATTCTCACCTCCACCACCACCACGCCGTCGTGCTGCTGGGATTCCGTGGAGAAGATCTACTACCTCCGCTGCTCGCTGGAACGGGGAGAGGAAGGTCTGCTTCGACTCCGCATGTGTGACCGACTGCGGAAGCACTGCCGGAACGCGGCACCGGGAGGATCGTCCACACGATCTTGAGATCGGCAAGTGATCGACTACATCAACCACGATATCCAATCTCGTAACGCTTTCGGTTCTACGAGGGTTAGTACCGATCTATCTTGTTGCTCATGTCTAATAGATTAGATCTTGGCTTTTATCTAGATTAGATCTGGGTTTTGTTCGTTCTTGCGGTAGAAATTTTTTGTTTTCCATGCTACGAACCCTTCACTATTTATGTCAACTGTTTCAACATGCCAACTTTGGCAGAAGCTCCCAACTCCATCTCACCCTTTCTTGACCAACTCTTTGCATGGTTATGAGCTACTCAAACTAGTCTATCAAACCATACTCTCCTTGTTACAATTGTAGACTTGAACTTCTTAAACTAACATGGTTTTGGAGGCAAGATCATAATCTATTTTGGCACTCTTATAATAAACAATGTTTGGCTTTTATTCTGGAAGCACTCTAACATTCTTTTGGCCAATGCTCCACACCACTCCCATCTATACCATGTGGTCTATCAAGACTTGTAACTCATCACCCAATGGAGCTCTGAACTCCTTAATCTAGCATGGTTTTGGTTGTATGGTGATGATTATACCCTGGATCACCTATGACTTGCAAATTCTAAATTTTGTGATGTTTTCAAATTCAAACCAATTCGGTGATCACCACCCCACCCCTACCTTCCATCATCTCTCACTTGTGACTACATCATACTCAATATCACCAAAGTTTATAAAAAGCAAAAATAATAATATGAAGAAATATGATCATATCTTCCTCCCACTCACAATAAATTCCTTTTAATCTTTAGCAAGGCAACCTTTGGCCACCACAGAATCCCACCTCCCTCTCTAGTCATGCTCTATAGCACATCTCTCTCTTTTTGTCCTTTAATGCTTGGAAGAGAGAGAGAGAGGATCATGCCATTATTGCCTAGCCTAGTTAAACAAAAACGTGCATCTGCAGCGACCACTCCACCACAACTTGCGAGTATCCACGTCCCACACCATATTTCTACCCACATGGAAGCCCTAGATCTAGCCCTAGACACCCTCCCTCTTCTTTTCATTTTTGTACCTGAAAGATGGAGACACACACTCCATTGCACTATAATGCCCCACCAACCTCTCATGTGCCCTCCTTGGCCTTAGATCACGCCCCCCATCGACCAATGCAGCTCCATTGCCCTCTCCTATGTCCAAAGATGGACAAGGTCCACCGGACACCCTCACCTCTCGAATAAAAGGGCAGAGGCCACTATAGCTCCTCCATTCACTCTCAGCCCACTCCCCCACCACTCCACGGTCTCCCCACCAAGCCAGACCATCTCCTCTACTCTCTATCACCGGTTCGAGGAGAAACTCTCCTTGGATCTGCAAGGAAAGAAGTGAGGTTTACCCTCGATTCTCTCCATCTATACTCCATGTTTTTGTTTGCATGTCTGACCCTCGCTCAGGTCTATCTGTTGGTGCTCTCCCTTCTACGTAGGAACACCGGAAATCCTCCCCTCTAGCAAACTCCGACAAGGTCACCGAGGCCACCGTCGTGTGAAGATCGTCCCTGGTGTGAAAACCCACCTTCCTGCCCCTCGTTGAGGTTGCCGCCCTCAACCGCGCCTCCTCTACCGGTCCCTCATCGCCAGCATGCCCCACGGTGAGCTCCTCGCACCTTCCTGCATCCTATAGGGTTCCCCTCCTCTGTCTTATGGCCAGAGGAAGGCGACAAGCGGGGGTCATCGATCCCGACTTGATCGAACGGCCCTAGTCGCCCCTTACCCCTTCGACTAGCCGTGAAGGTTGATGGTTGGGCCCTGCACCGGCGCGTTTGAATTGGCCCGCGGCTGTATGGGCCGGCTTGGTGCTGCGCGGCCCAGTGCCATGCAGATCTAATCTAGTTGCCCCTGCCCCTTTTCTTTTTCTTTTTTTCCCAGATTTGTTAAATTACCTGTTAGAATTAAATCCAAACAAAAATGGAAAACTACTTGGAATAACTAGATCTAAATTTTTTACACAATCCTACATGTTTTCTACAACATGCAGAACCAAAAGTTTGGCCAAAGTAAGATCTAGAGTTCCTTTATAGTAATTAAAATGCAAGGATGTGTCATTTTAACCAAATAATTCCTTCAGGGAGTTTTATAGATCCAAATGGGTTGAAAGCACTTGTTATAGTAACTTATCTTTGGTACCTTTCATGTCAATTTAGTCCTAGGCCAAAAAGTACTATAGATCCACTACAGTAAAAATAATAAAAACTACTCAGATCTGACATCGACAAATTATCATGGTAGATCTACTGAACACTTTTAGTTGATTCCAACACACAGTGAACTTGTAATGCAATATCTACCAAACCGTAGGTTTTCATATTTTATTGAGCCTCTGATAATTGTTGGTGAATTAAATAGGACTAAAAGCAGTTGCTTCACTAAATAAATCATAACGGTAGTTCTAACCGTCTAAAAATGGTGAAACAAAATCCTACTGTAAGGTATATGTGTTGCCTTACTTGTGTCCCTGGTCTCATACCAAAAAGATTTGTAGAATAAATCTGGTGAAAAAGTCCAACTACTTGCAGTAATGACTTTGGGAATTTCCCAAGGGCATTTTGGTAATTATTTTGAAGTGAAACCAACTCCTAGTGAACGAGTACTCAAATTCCCTCCTAACCCTAAGAGGAAATATTTATTTTACTAACAAATAATTTCAGGTACATTAAATACTAAAACAAGGGTTTTTCTCATACAAAAAGTCATAACTAAATAAATAAAAATGATATAATGATGAAACCACTTCTGGTGGCTTTGTTATTTCAACACATATCTGTTGATATCATTTTTATATGTTGTTATCATACAGAACATGACCATGGTATAAAACCCCTCAATTAAGTAGTATCTGGCAATTAAATCATAAAAGAAGATCTACTAATGCAAATAAGATAATTCCAATTGCTTCAAACTCTAATTATCAAAACGTACTAAAGTGTATTGATGCCTTGTTCAATTGCTTGATGTAATATACGGTGCTTTTTTGCCTTATGTTTATTATGGTATATTGCTTGTTTGCATGTGTGCTCTGTGACGATGATAGTTGCGACTGTGTTGACGTCGAGAAGAAGAAGACATTTTATTATTATTGGTTATCTAAGAAGAATTCCAGGGACATATTACTGTCCATAGGCAAGCCACCTTTCCTGAATTCCTATAATGCACCTACTCCTTTTTATGTACCTATTTTACATCTCCTTTTGTTTTGGTAAAACCCTTGGGAAGGGCATCGTTCCCAAGTGGATGTTTTAAAGAGGAGAAAAGTGATTTGATCAAAAGGGCTTGGTGGAAATGATAAAGAGAAGGGATGTTCTACGCCTTTACCGAAACAACTTATCCGTGCAACCACATTACCCTAGGAGATGGGGCTTAACTCGTAGTTTGTTCTCCTTTGCATGGGCAGCCCCTACTATATAAGGAAGAAATTCCCGGAATCCAAACTTCTCTAAGGAAAGGTCTATGGCCTGGGGATGGTATTCTGCATAACGACATGATCCATACACAACAATTGGTCTACTGTCGATGGTATGATTAAGGAGTTTGGAAGGAAATGATTATTCTATATCGTATCACAAATCAAGGTTTGTGATGTGGGCTTGTACGAGAGGGAGATTATGGGGCAGGATGCCACGTACACGTTTCAGGGGAGAACAAACCCAAAGGGAAAGGTGCATTTGCTAGGTTCGACATATGAAAGGTTATGTTTGATTATCTAAACCCCCGTTTATCGAGTTTAGTGGGTCGTGGTTGAATCCCTACGGATGTATTGATTCTTGTCAGAAAAGTGCACAAACTCTGTAGAGTATAATATATTCGAATAATCGTGTCCACGGTCAAGGACGGTTGGAAAGGTGAATGCTAGGAGTACCCAAATGGTGGTATTCAAAAAGGTAAAAGGATGTGTTTTGGCCATGGATGACCAGAGTTAAAGGCTTTGTTTGACCATGGATGGTCGAGGTTGTTTTAAATAGGGTTTTCCCGTAAAAGGTCCTATTTTTGAAAGGGCTTTTCAAAAAGGTTTTCTTTAAACAAAGATATAGGGATATCAGGTTTTGATAGAAACATATTTTTACAAATTCTTTTTCTTCAACAAAGATATAGAGATGCCATATTTACGGGAGAAACTAGGCTTTCAAAGGAACCCTAGATAGGGTCTTACCTGGTCACAGCCATACTGCATTATCTTATTTAGCTTATCTTGGTGGTTTGCGAGTATATTCCAAAGTACTCACTAGCATTGTCACTAGCTGTTTACTTAGACAAACTTTCAGAAACATGAAGGATATGTTAACGTCTATGCGATCTAGGTCGTTTCCCTAGTCAGCTACCTGTAGAGTTCAAGGCATGTCTCGGGCTTTGCGATTGATGAAGTTCCACTGCTGATGATTGGTGTAGCTAGACAAGGCTCATGTAAGGTATAGCCATTATGGCATTATTGTAAGTCTTGTTTGTTATATTTTGGATGTTGCAATGATACTTGTTGGTTATGTGCCACGACAGACTGATCATGGGATCGTGATGATATGCATAACAGGAATTCTCAGACGGCCGGTCTGGGGGGCACCGACTTGGTATCAGAGCCATCCTGATTGTAGGAGACCTTAGTTAGCATGGAGGTTAGTCAGGAGTCTAAAAAGTTATTTTCACAAACAAAGAAAAAGGAGATGACTATTTGCAAAACATTTGCTTACATCTCCACCTCTATGTTTCCAAAACTACTTGCATATGCTTAAGTTTTATCGATCCACACACACCTCTAACCTAAGCCTATCAAAAAAATTGACGTAGATGGCCAATCCTCGTTCTGAGCATCTGAAAGAACATCTCATGTTTTCCTGTGTTTTGTGTATTAGATAACAATACTATGGAGATTTCTCATGTGCACGAAGTGTGCAGGAGGTTTGGGGGGGCCGGATTATCTGCCCCACCAAGGGCCGGATAATCTGGTCTACCTCATTGTTCAAAGGGTGCCAAGGCGCGTCACCCAGAGAGGGGGCGGATTATCGCCCGGAAAATGCGAACTGGGGTGGTTTTTCTTCCCCAGGCCGGATAATCCGGCCCCTAGAATTTGAGCAAAGCATGCCAAGGCGTGTCGCTCGGAGTCCGGTCGGATTTTCTCCTGGAAAATCCAAACTGGGGCGGTTTTTCCTCCCCAGGTCGGATAATCCGGCCTTCACATGGGACCGGATAATCCGCCCCCCATAAGATGATCAAGGGAAATCTCTGCACGACACTCAGAGAGGGGGTGGACTATCTGCCGGATATTCCGAGTCTGGGGTGGAGTTTTCCCCAGGCCGGATAATCTAGCCCCCAAAGACTCCAACGGCTTGGTTTTTGAAGGGGGTATAAATATCCCATCTTCCCCAATGTTCAGAACTCTTGATTCATTCGAAATTGTTCAGACAGTGTGCAAGAGCTCCCATTCTAGATCTCCCACTTCAACCGCCCGAAGGCTTCGATCTTTGGGGGAATTGAAGGAGGAGGGAATCGTCATCGTCATCACGAATCAAGCGCATCAACTCCTCTCCATTCATTTGGAGAAATCCCTGATCTAGTATTCTTGTCAATATCTAGATCTTGTTCTTTGTTATTGATAACTTGTTCTTGTGGAAGCTTGTTGTCATTACGGGAGCCTCCAAGTTGTTTGTGGAGTTGTGCCCCGCTAGTTGTGTAAAGGCACCGGTACCCGCCTCGAAGGGTCCCTATAGTGGAAAGGTGGATCAGGCCTTTGGTGGCGGGATCCATCGGAGAACATGGCGAGGCCTATTGTGGCGTGGTGGTCTTAGTACCGCCCACCCCTCCAATGCAGACGTACTTCCCTTAACAAGGAAGGAACTGCGGTCAAACAAATCCTGTGTCTCCGCGTGCTTCACTATGGTTTACCCGTTCCTCTTCCACTCGCTCTTTACTCACTAGTAGATAGGTTTACATATAGTGAAATTCCACCTAATAGTATATCTAGAGAATTTACCCTTTGTGCTAAGCCTAAAATTGAAAAAGCATTAAAATTTGAAGTAGCACCTATTCAC
The DNA here is from genome assembly GCA_916181665.1 of Avena sativa. NCBI lineage: Eukaryota > Viridiplantae > Streptophyta > Magnoliopsida > Poales > Poaceae > Avena > Avena sativa. Next base: position 582,471,540 of record OV702287.1, read on the forward strand.
CCCCCCTCTAGGTGCCCATACGATACATTTCAATTGGTATCAGAGCCCCGACTCTTTATTCGGGCTTAACCGCCTAAGAGAAGTATGGGTACCAAGAGAGATGGGGATGAGGTTGTGGATAAGGTCACAATGGATGACCTCAAGACGTTGGAAACAACCTTGTTGAAATCCTTTGAGGCCAAGATGGATGAGATGAATCAAATGATTGCTCGTCTCACATCATCCATAGCCCCATCTCCATCCTCCTCTGAGGCCGCCACACCATCATCCAAGGATAAGGCTAACACCGGATCCAAGGATGATGAAGTGGTAGGTGAAAAACATAATGGTTCCACCTCCAAGAAGGGAAGTGGTAAGGAGGAATATAGTGAGGTTCGTCACGTATATTCCCCCGATCCACCTATCCCTCATCCTCATATAAACAATAGGGGTGATCCACCCAAGCTTACGGTATCCTCTTTTAATCAATGGCAATTCTTAATGAAGTCTCATGTTTGCAGCTCCTCAATTGAACTTTGGAGGATTATTGAAGAGGGTCTTCATATTGGAGATCATTCCAATCTGACAAGAAGAGAAGTTGTGGACAACCAATTGAATGCTATGGCTCTCCACATGATACAACTCGGTGTGGGTCCCAAGGACATGCCCCACATTGAACATCTCAACACAGCTATAGAAGCTTGGGATGCCCTCACCGATCTCTTTATTGGGAATGAAAGCATGAGAAGGAATAGGTATGATGCCCTTAGTAATGAAGCTGAGGGATTCTACATATTGGATGGTGAAAACCATGAAGACATGTATAGAATACTCAAGGGCATTGCAACAACATTTAGAAAGAATGGAGCCACTCACATTGATGATGCGTGGATAAAAAGAAAATATGTGAGTGCCTTAATGCCTTTCGAGCCAACGGACTTGAAGAGCTTGCAAGGTAGACACAACTACCATCAAATGACATCCAATGAAGTCATGCAAGAAATGGCATCATTCAAAGTTGCCGCAAAGAACGCTGAAGATGCCCGGGCTCGTGCCATTAGAATGCAAAAGGGTGTAAATGTTGCTCTAAAAGCTAATGTTGTTGAGCAAGAGGAGGATGAAAGAGCTTTTGAGGGGGCCTCCATGGACTGCCCCGATGAAGTCAAGCATGCTCATGGTGAGTACATGGCGTTTTATGCAAGGAACTTTTGGAAGGATCCTGCCAAGCCCAAGTCGGAACTCGAGCGCAAGAATGGGTCAAGTGGAAGAAGAGAAAGTGGCCCAAAACTGAGAACATGCTACAATTGTGGAGATAGGCTGCACTTTGTAGCCGAGTGTCCTTATCAAAATAGAGAAGACAATGGTGGCAGGCTCATTCTTAAAGAAAAATCCAAAGCATCTAAGAAGAAGCCATTTATTAAAAAGAATGGCCGCTACAAGAAGCAACCCAAGATCGTCTTAGTGGCACAAGAAGAATACTCCTCTGCAAGTGAAGATGAAGAGGATGAAGATAGTTCTCACGAGGTGGCTGCTATAGCCACCACATCGACTCCATCATCTCTCTTTGACTCACCAAACGAGAACGTCATCAACAACTACGCCGCTTGCCTTATGGCAAGAGGGTCCGAGGTATCAAGTTCTAGCTCTTCATTTCCTAAGACTAACATAATTTTGGATATGGATGATCATGATAGTCTTAAAATGAAAGAAGAAGTTATTGCTTTGTACAACTTTTTAACTAACCTACAAGGTGAGCACAAACTCCATTTTGATGCTCTTATGAGTCAACTTTCTCAAGCCGAAGATCTTCTTGAAGAAAAGGGCAGAATCGAAAGAGAAGATGCCTTGGAGATAACTTCTTTGAAGAATGGCTTGGAAGAAGAAGAGGAAACTCAAGTATCTTTGGAAGAGAGACTTGAATCCATTGAGCAGTCACATGAAGAAGTTGTGGCTCAGCTCATCAAAGAACGTGACAATGCTCTTACCAAGGTAAAGAAACTAAAGAAAGAAAAGACTGAATTTGGTGCTGCTCATGCTAGACTCTCGGAGAAGTTTGATAAATTTGAAAGTGCTCACAAGGCATTGAAGAGTGATCACTCTACTCTAAATGAGTCTCATGATCAGCTCCAAACTCAATTGAAGCTGTATGATGTGCCAAGTACCTCCACATCATCTTATGGAAAAGAAGATCTTGCATGAGGTTCTCAACACAAAGGTAAAGAGGTTCTTGATGAGATACTGAGCAAGCGAAGGACAAACAATAGAAAAGAAGGTATTGGTTACATTCACAAGACAAAGAACAAGAAAAACAAGAAGAAGAAGAAGAAGAAGAGCAAGACTGCTCAATCAAAGACTAGCAACATCACCAATGACAAGTCTAATTATGATGGTTTTGCAGGGGCTAACAATCCTAACTTTGAATTTTATTGCGATTATTATGGCGATGTTTATGCTAGTTATGTAGGCTCTTATGATTGTCACATTCCTTGGTCTATTTGGGTCCCCAAGACCCTTGTCACTAACATGAGAGGACCCATTGAAAAATGGGTACCTAAAACCAAGAAGTAACTTTCTTGCAGGGCTATGCTTCCGGTGGGTCTAAATGGGTACTCGATAGCGGGTGCACGAGTCATATGACCGGAAGCAAGGAGATCATCATGGAGATGCGGCCAAATCATGATCATATAACAGTCTCCTATGGTGACAAGTCAAAATTTGAGGTATTGGGTCTCGGAAAAGTTGTGGTGGCTCACGATATCTCTCTCGTGGACGTCATGCTTGTTGAGACCCTCGGGTACAACTTATTTTCACTTCGTGCCCTTGGTAAGATGGGATTTGCAGTTTATATTGATGCTGATTTGGTGGTACTCTTGTGGAGCAAGTCTCTAAAAGTCGCTTTCATGGGATATATCGAAAATGACCTGTACGTGGTGGACTTTTCGGGGAAAACCACTACAGGCCCGATGTGTCTTTTCGGAAAGGCTGACGTGGGTTGGCTATGGCATCGCCGACTAGCCCATGTCAATATGAGAACTTTGCAAAGTCTCCACAAGGGTGGCCACATCCTTGGACTAAAAGAAAATGTCTCCTTTGCCAAATATCGTGTTTGCAGGGCTTGTGTTTTACATGTGGACCTCTTCGGACCTCCATCTCATGTAAGCCTCGGTGGGAAGAAGTATTGTCTGGTGATCGTTGATGATTACTCAAGATACACTTGGGTTTATTTCTTCAAGTTGAAGAGTGAAACTCAACAAACGGTCATCGACTTTGCCAACGAGGTTCAACGTCAACACAACGTCCCTATTCTGGCTATAAGAAGTGATAACGGCTCTGAGTTCAAGAACTACACCTTAAATGAGTTTCTAAGTGAAGAGGGGATTAGACATCAATATTCCACTGCGTACACCCCTCAACAAAATGGTGTAGCTGAGAGGAAGAATCGGACTCTAATGGACATGGCAAGGTCAATGCTAGCCAAATTCAAGTCTCCATATAACTTCTGGGCTGAAGCAATCTCTACCGCTTGTCATTCATCCAACCGGTTATACCTCCATAAGATCTTGGACAAGACTCCGTATGAAATACTTACCGGTAACAAGCCAAACATCTCATACTTTCGGGTATTCGGGTGTAAGTGTTTCTTTCTCATCAAGGGAGTTCGTTTATCTAAGTTTGAATCTAAGGCTCTAGAAGATATTTTTGTTGGTTATGGTGCCGAATCCCACACTTATAGAGTCTACAATAAGCTCTCCGGAACTGTTGTAGAATCTTGTAGTGTGGTGTTCGAGGAAAATGACGGTTCCCGTGCTGAGCAAGTTGGTGTTTGTGATGCAAATGTTGAAATACCCCAAGATGCCATAAGAAGAATGGGCGTGGGATTTTTCTGCCCCATTGAGGAACCCCTTGTGGCGGATCGGGAAGGACAATGCTCTACTCATGTAGAGCCCTCATCTACACATACTCAACATGTTCCAACCACGGGAGCAACTTCTACACCATCTCCATCAACTGCTGAAGGTCGAGATGTTCCAGAAAGCTCCAGGCCAGATTTTCCGGTTGAGATCGGATTATCCGGCCACCCCACTCCTGACGACCAAATTGCTCCTGGTGCTGAAGAAATCGATGCAAGATCCAGGCCGGATTATCTGGCCCCTCGCCAGTTCAAGCAATTCCTAGGCAGCCTTATGAAGCTGCTACAAGTTCTCCTAGGCCGGATTATCTGTCCTTGACTCACCTGTTGTTCAGCAGTCTCTTGTTACGGCTGCTGACCCATCTCAAGGGCACGCTTCATCACCGCCTACTACTGTTATCCTAGATTCTAATCAAGGTCGAGCAAATGATTCCAATGAGGATTCAAGTGATGAAACTACTCCACCAAGAGACAACAAACTTATTGAACTTCATCGCAAGGCTCGGGCTGATCGGAACCTTGAGTTAAGGGGTCACACCCTCGACAAGGTTGTTGGTGATCTTCGACGAAGGGTTTCTACAAGAAGGGAATTGGCCAGTTTTGGTGAGCATCAAGCTCACATCTCAATGGTGGAACCCAAGAAGGTATTTGAAGCTATTGAAGATCCGGACTGGGTTGTTGCTATGCATGAAGAATTGAATAATTTCGAGCGCAACAAGGTCTAGAAACTCGTGGAGAAACCCAAAGATTGCCGCAATGTTATCGGCACCAAATGGATATTTAAAAACAAGCAAGATGAGAATGGCATTGTTGTGAGGAACAAGGTTTGAGATGTATATGACGGGGGAATTATGGTTCTTTCTTGGATTCGAGATCAAGCAACTTAGAGAAGGAACCTTCATCAATCAAGCAAAGTACATCCAAGACATGCTCAAGAGATTCAAGATGACGGATCTTAATGGTGTCGCCACTTTGATGCAAACAAAATGTCATCTTGAACTTAACCCACATGGTAAAGATGTGGACCAAAAGGTATACCGGTCCATGATCGGCTCTCTTCTTTACCCCTACGCATCTAGACCTGATATTGTGTTGAGTGTGGGTGTGTGTGCAAGGTATCAAGCAGCTCCTAAAGAAAGCCACTTAGTGGCGGTCAAGAGGATCTTTCGATATTTGGTTCATTCCCCTCACTTTGGTCTATGGTATCCCAAGGGCTCCAATTTCTCTCTATGTGGTTATACTGATTCAGATTGGGTTGGTGATAAGGATGATCAGAAATCCACCTCTGGAGCTTGTCAATTCTTGGGAAGATCTCTAGTGTGTTCGTCATCTAAAAAGCAGAATTGTATCTCTCTCTCCACCGCCGAAGCTGAATATGTTGCTGCTGCTAGTGCTTGCACTCAGTTATTCTGGATGAGGCAAACTTTAAAGGAATACGGTGTCAATTGTGACAAAGTGCCTCTTTTATGTGATAATGAAAGTGCCATCAAAATTGCGTACAATCCAGTACAGCACACAAGGACAAAGCATATTGAGATTCGAAATCATTTTATTCGAGACCATGTTGCTTGAGGCGATATTGATCTATCTTTTGTGAGCACGAAGAATGAACTTGCTGATATATTTACGAAGCCACTTGATGAAGCAAGATTCTGCTACTTGAGGAATGAGCTAAATATCATTGATTCCAGGAGTTTGTCTTGATTACCCATGCACTCACTCGTACATCTCAGTCTTATTTGGTCTAGGTGTGGGCATGGATATAGGGGGAGTGTGGTCCTAATTAATTGGGCTAACCCTCCCCCCATAATGCCAAAAGCAAGATAAATCATTTCTCTTAATATCATTTTGTGATATGTGAGCTTATTGATGAGTATTGGTCGTGAACCCAAGATATATCTTCGCGGTGTCACACCATACACTCCAACAAGGTGGCTTCTGCCACCGACCTCTCCCTTGAGGAGAATTGGATTTTTATGGATCTTTTTGGTTGTTTTTGCTCTCTCATGTTCTTATGGGAATCACACTCAATTTTGGCTCTTATTTGATTTGGTTCTTGCAAGTTTGAGTGTCTAGTACCATCTCAGTTTGGCTCTCTTAATCCTAAGCCTTTCCCTACCCCTAAGCCATCTATTCTTGCACACAAGTCCCTTGTATACCTTGTGGGGGTGTTGTTTGGGGGCACGCAGGCCTGAATCTATGTACAACAGAAATTCAGATTTGAGGCCAGATAATCTGGCCCAAGTGCAGGCCGGATAATCTGGCCCTGGCGGATTTCGTCTTAAAGGGCAGGTATCGGGGGGGGAGGGCTCATAACGAGCAGCACTTCTCGCCCAACCCTCTCCTCCTCCTCAGTCGCCGCCTGCCGTCCCCCACCCTCCCCGGAGCCTCTCCGGTCACCGGATTTTCCAGGCCTCCTGGATCTTCTTCTCTACGCCTCCAGGTACCTTCTCCTCCGTGTTCTTCCTCCAATGAGTGAGGGTAACTCCCTCTCTCCCCATCTTTGGCTAGATGTGTTTTTTGTTGGGTGGAACGTTGTCTAGAAGGATGTTTTTTTGCATAGAAATCGTAGTCTTGCAGTTTCTAGGCCCGATCTACTTTTTTGCATTCAATCTAGGTGAAGTCGAAAATTTCTGCCAGGGCCGGATTATCCGCCCCTAGCCAGGCTGGATAATCCGGTCAGACAGATTCAACTCTGGTTCAGTTTCACCATGGTGTGTGCATTGAGTAGATTTGTCTTATGAACTTTTTGACTACTTTTTCCATGCTCTCTCTTGGACTTGTGTGTATGCTTATCCCCATGATATCACCCTTGTTCTCCTCACAAGTGGTTCTAGTGTTCCCAAGACCTACAAGCGCCGCCCTCGCGGTAAATACTTTCGGGACGATGGACATGGTAACTTAGTGGACGAGGTTGAGTTGAGGAGAAGAAAGAACGAAGAGAAGCACATGGCTGAACTAGGAAATAGGACTAGAAAGGGGGTGTACAAAATTAAGGGCAAGGAGCCCAAGATCAACTACAAGGCTTTGGATGCAGTCACCTATTCCTCCATCCATCACCATGATTTCTTTGCGGAGTTGCCTCGTGATGATGAGCTGGGGGATGCTTGATTTTGGTGTGCTAAACAGAAAGGGATTTTTGAAGATGTGTATGCCAGGCTAAACATTAGGACTATGCACCCCGCTGGTTCTTGCTGAGGCTTTGGAGAAGCCCCACCTTGTGGATGCCATGTATGTGGCTGAGCGGATGGGGCTGCACCATCTCATGTCTCTCCAGTGCTCCTATGACTCTGAGGTGGTGAAGCAGTTCTTTTCCACTTTGGTTATTTGTGGCAATGAGCATAGCACCATGAAGTGGATGACTCATGACAGGCCTATGACTGCTGATTTCCGTGTGTTTGCTGAGGTTCTTGGATACAATTTCCGCAGCAGGGATAGGGCAAGTGGCCACCGTATCATCACTCAGCTGAAGCCCAACAAAGATGCAACTCTCTCTCCTTGCACTGTGGACAATGGCATTGTGGGCACTCTTGCTGGTCTGACTCCTATCTATGCTGCTTTGGTTGGTCTCTTCCGTGATTCCATCACTCCAAGTGGAGGCAACAATGATAGCATCCGTGGTCACCTTGTTCAGCTCCTTGCTTTCTCTCATGAGGTTGCCTCGTGCGAGGATGAGTCCGTGTAGTACAAGCTAGATGTGATGGACTTCATATACCATGAATTGATTGATGCTATGTTCAACCGGTTGTCCATTCCTTATGCCCCCTACATTATGATGCTCATCAGGCACCTGCTTCCTTCTGAAGATTTCAACATTGATGTTGTGCATAAGGCCAAGAAGATCTACACCAAGGTTCGGAAGACCTCTCACCCTTCCTCTGCTCCTGAGGGTCTCATGAGGGATTCTTGCATGCCTCCAGTGCCTCCCGTTGCTCGTGAGATCAAGAAGCTAAACTGGTTCCAGCGGCACATACTTTGCATGGGCGTGGACACACGCAAGGGTCAGTACGAGGCGTACAAGCAGCGCCATGAGTTGGCTCACTCTCAGCAGCTCATCCTTCACCATGTTTCCGGTGCTTCTGGTGACCCCCTGGCTCCTACCCCTCCCACACCATATGCTCGGTGGAACTCTTCTTCCGGGCTGAACTATGGAGAGCTGGAGCGTCACTTGTTCCCCTCTGCGGCCACTGCTGATGATGAGGATGATGACACCGAGGAGCTTGAAGATGAGGACGAGGATGGGAATGAGGATGAGGACGAGGACAAGGATGAGGATGAGGACTACGAGTGATCCCTTGGGGCGCAAGCATCGCTCTTCTTCCTTTTTGGCGTCTCGATGCCAAAGGGGGAGAAGTAGTTCTATTAGGGTCTTCGAGGATTTGCATGGGTCGGGCATAAGCACTTGCATTTTTCTATTCGTCGTTTTCTCGCTTATGCCCATTTAGCGTTAAAACTTTAAATTTGTGATTTGTGGTTTGTTTGAGACTCTATGTCAGTGGTTGTCTGGATTTATCTCATGGATTATGCTTATTGATTCATCTATTCATACCCTATTATGCTGGGAATCTTTATCAAGGAAGGGGCTTATATTGGTTATCACGTTGATAATTGTGGCTATTTCAAGGATGCCTCTCTTCTATCTCGGTGGTATGATTATGTTGTTCATATGTCTATGGAATAGATTCACCTATTTGTGTGCATTTGTATTCAAATGCAAAATTCTAATATGCACACATTAAGGGGGAGTCTCTTCCATGTTTATTGCTGGTAGTCTTGTGATCCTTTCCTGCAAATCCTAGTATTGTCATCTAACACCAAAAAGGGGGAGATTGAAAGAACATTTCATGTTTTCCTGTGTTTTGTGTGTTAGATAACAATACTGCGGAGATTTCTCATGTGTGCGAAGTGTGCAGGAGGTTTGTGGGGGGCGGATTATCTGCCCCACCAAGGGCCGGATAATCCGGTCTACCTCATTGTTCAAAGGCTGCCAAGGCGTGTCACCCAGAGAGGGGGCGGATTATCGCCTGGAAAATCCGAACTGGGGCGGTTTTTCTTCCCCATGCTGGATAATCTGGCCCCCAGAATTTGAGCAAAGCATGCCAAGGCGCGTCGCTCGGAGTCCAGTCGGATTTTCTCCCGGAAAATACGAACTGGGGCGGTTTTTTCTCCCCAGGCCGGATAATCCGGCCTTCACATGGGACCGAATAATCCGGCCCCCAGAAGATGATCAAGGGCAAGCTCTGCGTGACACTCAGAGAGGGGGCGGACTATCTGCCGGATATTCCGAGTCTGGGGCGGAGTTTTCCCTAGGACGGATAATCCGGCCCTCACTTGGGCCGGATAATCCAGCCCCCAAAGTCTCCAATGGCTTGGTTTTCGAAGGGGGTATAAATATCCCTTCTTCCCCAACATTCAGAACTCTTGATTCATTCAAAATTGTTCAGACACTGTGCAAGAGCTCCCATTCTAGATCTCCCACTTCAACCACCCGAAGGCTTCGATCTTTGGGGGAATTGAAGGAGGAGAGAATCGTCATCGTCATCACGAATCAAGCGCATCAACTCCTCTCCATTCATTTGGAGAAATCCCTGATCTAGTATTCTTGTCAATATCTAGATCTTGTTCTTTGTTATTGATAACTTGTTCTTGTGGCAGCTTGTTGTCATTACGGGAGCCTCCAAGTTGTTTGTGGAGTTGTGCCCCGCTAGTTGTGTAAAGGCACCGGTACCCGCCTCGAAGGGTCCCTATAGTGGAAAGGTGGATCAGGCCTTTGGTGGCGGGATCCATCAGAGAACAGGGTGAGGCCTATTGTGGCACCCACCCCTCCAACACAGACGTACTTCCCTTAACAAGGAAGGAACTGCGGTCAAACAAATCCCGTGTCTCCGCGTGCTTAACTACCGTTTACCCATTCCTCTTCCACTCGCTCTTTACTCGCTAGTAGATAGGTTTGCATATAGGGAAATTCCACCTAATAGTATATCTAGAGAATTTACCCTTTGTGCTAAGCCTAAAATTGAAAAAGCATTAAAATTTGAAGTAGCACCTATTCACCCCCCTCTAGGTGCCCATATGATCCATTTCAGCATCTCGTCGTTATAGAAAGTTTGTGGCCCTTTGAAGAGCAACTTCATGACCTTTTGAAGATCTTCCACAAGCCCCCTTCTGTGATTTAAAGGCTAGAGCTTCCTCGTAGCAGCACTAGCATGATGCAGTGGGTCATAAAGATCACCATACCTACACGCGAAGGTAATTCCGAGGACATTGTTTTTAAGTTCATCAACCAAAGCTAGGTTGAAGGCGTGATTCGAGCCATGCAGGACATCATGGTACACCTTTACAAGACACCCTATCATATATTTGGGAAGGGAGATAAGGACGTACTTCCCACTGAGTCATTCCCTACCTGCTACATTGGAAATTGACTAGAGAACATGATGCAGCCTGTCCTACAGACGCCTCTACATCTACACCACCAAGTCCCCCAAGTGGACCGATGACTTGCGCTCGAGCCAAGTTCCTCCAAGCTAAGGTGAATTCGCTCCTATACTCATGTGACTTCGATACACCCCTGGATGGCTTGCTACTTCATGCCTCGACACTATGCATCATCAGGTATGAAGACATGAGCCAACGGAATGTCGCAGCAGCTAGCAGTCACCTGGAGCAAGCGGCACTACCGGCCTAGGACGATGGTACTACCGCTAAAGAGGTACTACCGTCTGGAGTACGCGGTACTACCGCCCCGGGCAGAGAGCTCCCACCAACAGTCCCAGACCTCCCCGATACTAAGACCGACGGCAGTACCGCTTCGACCGGCACTACCGCATCCGACGAGCGGTAGTACCGCCCGTGCCTGAAGACCCACGCCTGCGCCTCTGGCCGCCCCGGTACCTGCGAGCGGTACTACCGCCTACAACCGGTCACAAGTTTTGGTCCTACCGGCCGTCCCAGGGCCTGCGCGTCCCCAGCTCGGCCCTTTGTCCTTGTGACGCACCCCTTTGATATTTTAGTTGCCAAAACTACCCCTAGACTTGTGGATGGTCTATCTATAGTCCCCCACCTCTATTGTAAGCCTTATGCATGATATTTGGAATTAGTGGAAACCCCTTGTGGATCTATCTAGTTCTTGCCTCATGCTCCTTTGACAAAGGAGCACAAAATATCCCAAACCTCGTTGGAGTTTGCATCGTGCCTCCACGTTGTAAAAGGCCTAGGCATCGGAGTCCCTTTGCCTAGTCGTCAAGATCTCACCGAGTCTCCCTACTCGTCGTGCCGATTAGAGAGAGAGTCCTCTGCCTGATGCCGATCCTAGGGATTGCGCCGAACCGGTCACTGCTGATGTGAGTTATTGCTGTGTATCGTGGTTTTGCGTGTGTGTGTTCATCGTGTTCTTCGTGCGTGAGTTCGTCGAGTTCCTCCTCCTCGCCTTCCCCCACACTCCATCCTCAATTTGAACAGGATTCATGAAAGATCGGGCCACCCTAGAGGTTTGCCCTCAACATATTGGTATCAAGAGCTTCGTTGCTCACGAATTCCCCCACAAATTTGTCTTCTATCCACCAAAAATTCGAAAATCCCCAAAAAAGAGCCCCAAAATTTTCCTTCGGATCGATCTCTAGATTTGGTGCGTTTTCCGTGGTTTTGGTCCATAGATCTGTTGCTTGGGGTATCGATCTACCTTCCTGGTGTGTTCCTAGCCCCAATTTTTGTCATATTTCCGCAGATTTGAGGATTTTTGGGGGCCGATTTTGCGGTCAAGTTCGAGATCCACGCGCCCAGGAACCCGTGGAGCGGTACTACCACAGATCGAGTGGTACTACCGGTCACAACCGGTACTATCGGTCACCTGTACTACCGGCCGATTTCAGCGGTACTACCGCCCCTGTCAGATAGCAATTTTCTCAACCCCCACTTTTGTTCGTGACCTTTTCCTTTGGGTTTGTTCGTGTTTCGCGTGTATGTCGCTCTACTAACAACAAGCTTCCGCACCTACCAACATCCCGCGCTTATCGACACCGCGACACCCAAACACCATCCCCAACACCGGTAGCAACTCGTCAGCAATACCAAAGGTATAACTTTCTCCACCTTGTTAACCCTTCTTCCTTGTGTGTACCTATCCTATGAGAGCAGTTCATTTTGTGTTGCCCTAAGCATTGTGCACTTGCCCTTGGAGAAGTGAGAGTGTTGAAGCAAATACAAAACTGACATAGTCGTATAGGATGGGAGAAAAAGAATAAAAAAAGAGAGAGAGAAAAACAAAAACAAAAGAAAATAGAAAGATACAAAGTCTCGCAATACAAAGAGAGTCTCAAGGTTGTAAGCAAAGAGAGAGATAGAGCGCGACCAAGGCAAGTGCACAAATCCGTTGCTTATTTCTCTCTTAGCGAACGAGTTGTGGTTTCTCCTTGTGTTGGCACGACACCGAGCGTAGTCTTCGTTAGGACCTTTTTGTGCTTATTTTATAGTCGTGCTAACCACATATGTCCCCACATGTGTGTATCCTTGTGTTTTGTAGATCATTTCCTTTTTGCTTTTGATATTTGGTTCTCTACCACTTTTGACAATAACCTTTTCTTTGGATCATTTTGTTTGGTTTTCCACAACCCTAACCTTCCACCAAAAGATTTTGAGAGTTAGTTCTTTCTTTAGTGTGAGGTTTCTTTGTGATTTCACTTTGCACGCTTATAGCTCTCGCTTGTGGTTTCTAGTTCGGTGCAATCCCCAAGGTGAGGTACAAGGCTAACACCACCATATTCCAACTCCATATACAATCCTTGTGTGTTTTGCATGATGGATAGGCACGGTGAGTCGAGCCAACCACCTTCACAAGAAGAGGACCATGGACGTACATGACGCGCAGAAGCCATTTCATCTTCCGACAAGAGTTTCGTGATTGTTGCCAAGCTCTTGAGGCACGTCAAGATGAACAATTTGGCGAGACGCAAGCTGAGTTCAAGAATATCGACAACCGCTTCGATGGCCTTGAAAGGAAAATGCACACAATGCATCACAACTTTGGCCATCAAAATGAAGCGCTCCAACGCTCTGTCGCCGAAACAAATGACAATCTTGGACGCATCATCGACGAAATGGCAAGACCATGTTCACGCGCATCAAGCTCTTCAAGTTCTTCGTGTCGTCATGCTCCTCTTCAACAAGATCTTCATCCATGTGCTCCAAGACGCAATGATGCCCCTGTGGTTGAAGATGGAACCTCTTCGAACTATGTACCTTCCCCACGGCACGCCGCAACATCAAGTTATGATGGTGATTTCTCTTCAAGGCCACAGGCAAGGCGAGAAGCACACCATCATCACGCAAGGGCACTAGTGATCCAATAAGCGCAACCACAAGAAGAATCGTGAATGGAACCTCGAGTACAACCTCAAATACATCGCCATTGTCATCGTGACGTTCTTGCAACAACAAGTGACGACTCCAACTTGGAAGATCAAGCTGGCCATCATCATGAAGATCTCCGTGATCCTCATCATCCTCATCGCCGTCATGAATGTCCACACCAACACCATGGTCACCATGACAAGTCTCCTCCGCAACATCAATACTTGGAGCGTCAAGTGGTACATATTGAGCGACGCCCACCACGTCATGAGGCTCAAGACCATGATCTTCGCCGCGAGGCCCATGTGCCTAATCAACATCACCAACCGAGGAACGAGCCTCCTCTTCGTCATCAACCGCGTCACGAGGCTCCAAATCCTCAACACCATCGTGAGGCCCAAGCGCCTCAACCACGTCAACAACCGCGCCAAGAGCAAGAGCCAGCTCCTCAACAAGGACGCGAGAACCAACAACCACATACCCAACCACAAGATCAGCAACAAGGTCACCAAGCTCGTCGCAATGACCGTAATGATGAAGAAACTTTCGGCAAGCTCAATTTCACAATGCCCAAGTTTACCGGATCCAATGACCCCGAAGAATACCTTTCATGGGCACTCAAAGTCGACAAGATCTTCTGTATGCACAATTATAGCAACAAGAAGATGGTCTCCATGGCTTCGCTTGAGTTTGATGATTACGCCAACCTTTGGTGGGAACAAGTTCAAGTTGCTCGTGATGCAAGACAAGATCCACCAATCACAACTTGGCATGACATGAAGGATCATATGAGATCCCTCTTTGTCCTGACGCACTACATGCGCGACCTCTTCAACAACCTTCAATCGCTTTGTCAAGGGACAAAGACCGTGAAAGAGTACTTCAAGGAAATGGAGCTCAACTTGATCTGTGCCAACATTGAAGAGCGCAAGAAGCAAACTATGGCACGCTTCCTTATTGGCTTGAACCACCCAATCAAGCGCATCGTTGAGTTCCAAACATACAACAACATGGTTGAGCTTGTGCACATCGCAACAAAGGTTGAACGTCAAGTACAAGAGGACATCAAGTACAACAATCCAAAGACGTATTTCACCTACAAGCAAGCTTGAACTACTACACCAACAACCTTCAACGGAAGCTCCTCAAGTACATCCAAGCCTTCCTTCAAGCCCACACTTCCTCAAGGAAAACTGACCCCAAGTGGCAAACAAGCAAAGAGTGACACAACTTTCAACGACTAGTTCTACAAGTCGGCCGAATGTGGAAACAAGAAAGTGTTGGTCATCCACGACAATGGCGCAAAGAATACTTGAGTGAAGATGAATTTTATGCCTGAGTCAAGGAAGCAACGGAAAGGCAACAAGTGGAAGATGACCAAGAACTCCTCATGTGTGAACATGGGGATATTTTATCATTTGCCACACTTTACTTCAGAATTATATAATTTGCCACATTGACCACCACATGTTAGTGACACATGGTGTGGCAAATAATAAAAATGAAAAGTACAAAGTGGCAAATTATAAAATCCCCCGTGAACATGACGCAAGTCCATCGCTTGTCGTCACAAGGATCTTGACCACTCAAGCACAAGAGCTTGAAGACCAACACTCAAATATCTTCCAAACACGAGCCGACATCAATGGCAAATCTACTCACATCAATATCGCTAGCCGCGCACCTGATAGAAAAAATAGAAATCCTCCAACAGGAGTCGACGGAAGACTATCTGCAATAATAGAGAATAACTTTGAGTCTACTTGAGTGTAGCCTCAACGTTTACTCCCATCGGGAGCATTCGATGAAATTCCAATATCACTTCAAGAACAAGACAACTTCAGCCATTGCATTAGCCAAACAAGGCAGTCAAGAAATTCACGCATCCGAAGAAATCTTCGAGTTCACCTTCCGGGAATATAAAAAGGACTTTGAGCTTATGCTCAGAGGCAAGCATCCGAACATAGCCTCGGGGGCTACTAGCATAGGCATAACCCTCCGGGTTCCGATTATTGGTATATATGGTGCGGCCCAACGGAAGGCTCAACCAAAGATATGACAATATCCATGAAGCCCATGGCAATTCAACAAATACGAAGCCTACAAGGACACGGACTCCTGGTGGAACAATACAAGGAAGTCCAAGATTAGACTAGATATAAACTCTCACTTGTAAACCAACTCGTATTGGTACCCGAGCCCTATCCTCCCCATATATAAAGGCTAGGAGGGGCCAATGAGAAGGGCAACCAATCTTACAATACGCACACCTCTCTCTCTCTCTCGGCGAGATCACATCTAGACAACTCAACGAGTTTGTACTCTCCAATGATAATACGAGCAGACAAGCAGGAAGTAGGGTTTCCTCTACGAGGGTCTGAACCTAGGTAAATCGCCTCCCTTGTTTGTTTGTTAAGCCGACGAAATCCCTAGCCCTCTCTCTTCCATGACACATGAAGTCCATAACCATGGACATTGCCGAGATCACCCCTCGTCACTAGGCCTATGTAGTTAATTGCACAAGGCAGATTCATTGAGTCATCTGCAAGATCATATCGACGCCTCTCAAGGAGTATGCATGATCAAGACCAAGATCAACCTGTGCCTCATGATTTTGAGAATGAACTTCCTGATGATCAAGGTCAAGACAAGGACCAAAATGATGAAGAGATCCCCACAAGAAACAACAAGGAGATCAAAACTCATCGCAAAGCTAGAGTGGATAGAATGTTGGAAAGAAGAGACCACACTCTTGAGAATGTTCTTGCTGATCTAAGGAGTGGAATGTCCACTCGAGCTCAATTGAAGCATTTTTGTGAGCATCAAGCTCATATATCCATGGTGGAGCCCAATAAAGTGTGGGAAGATCTTGAAGATTCAGATTGGTTGGAAGAAATGCATATTGAGCTCAACAACTTCGAGAGAAACAAAGTTTGGAAGTTAGTTTAAAGGCCCAAAGAGTGCCGCAATGTCATTGGCACTAAATGTATATTCAAGAACAAGTAAGATGAACATGGAATTGTTGTGAGGAACAAGGCAAGATTGGTAGCTCAAGGGTTCTCTCAAATTAAAGGCATTGATTATGGAGAGACCTATGCTCATGTGGCTCGCCTTGAGTCCATCCATATCCTTCTTGCATATGTTGCACATCATAACTTTAGATTGCAAGAAATGGATGTGTAAAGTGCTTTTCTAAATGGTCCCTTACACGCGTTGCACTACAAGAATCTACGCGGTTCATGACGATCTGATATCGTCGTGGATGAGGGTCAAAACGTCGTAGATGGCCATCCGCGACGAATTCTGCGACGAAAAAAATAGGTCATGGAACTCATGTCATAATTGAATCCGTGACGTTTTTCTTTGTCTAAAAACATCACACCCAATTGCGACGTTCCTGTAATTTTGTCGCGGCCAACTAGACTGGCCCAGCCCAGGCCCGATCGTTCATGACATTTTTATTTCGTCATGATCCAGGCCACGTGGAAGACGACACCATGGGTGGCCATCAGTGATGTTTGCTGACCTCATGTTCGCCATCTACGACGTCATCGACTTCCCGACGTTTTGTTTCGTCACTGCCTGATTCTGTTGTCTCCATATCTGTGACGTCATCCAACTGAAGGTAATATGCCCGAGAGGCAATAATAAAGTTGTTATTATATGTATTCCAAGTATATGATAGATTTTTATCTTGCATGCTATAATTTTATTAATTTGGAAACGTTAGTACATGTGTGCTTAATAAACAAATAGAAGGTTCCTACTTATGCCTCTCTTATAAACTAGCTCGTTGATTAACAAGATGATCAAGGTTTCCTAATCATGGACATTGGATGTTGTTAATAACGAGGTCACAACATTGGTGGAATGATATGATGAACATTCATCTGAAGTATAACATTATGATCAAAGTCATTATGTTTATATTGCTATAACATCATACGAAGTAATGCTAGTCCTTGGACCATGAGATCATGTCAATCACTAACACTAGAAGAGTATCTTGATAACATCAAACGTCACACCATGACAGGATGGCTATAAAGGTGGGTTCAATGCTATGAAGTGGTTATGTAGAGTCTCATGGATCAAGAGTGGGATTTGCCATCCCTATGATGGATAGATATACTCTGAGCCCTCTCGGTGTCACAGTAAGATAGCTTGCAAGCAAGTGATGTGATCACTAGAATGTTATATCACGGGAACAAGAAAAGAGTGCATGTCAGCAACAAGATCAGACTAGGTATGGAGATACCGATGATCGAATCTCGGACATGTAATATATCGCGAGACAAAGGGATTTAGTTACTAGTGTTAAAGGTTCTCATGATCACTGAAGTCATCGTGGAATGTGTGGGAGTTAGTATGGATCTCCAGGTCCCGCTTATGATTATTGATATGAGAATGGTCTCGACCATGTCTGCATTATTCATGATCTGTAGGGTGACACACTTAAGGGATACCAACACCATTTGGAGCAAATATGTTCCAGGCAAAAGAACTGCAAAGCGCTGGAATTATTTCAATGGACACCAAAAAAATTTCGGGTGAAATTGCTGAAATTGGTTCTGCATGTGATATTGAAATGTTGCAGGGGTTTTATGTGAATGTTTGTTAATTAAAGTAATTAAAAAAATTCTGAATAAAATAAATAAAAGAGTTTTATTAAATGAGAGTTGTATTAAATTTGGTGGAATTTTAATGCATTTTGAGTGGGATTTTGAGTGGAGAAAATGGAGGGCCAAATTTATGTGAGTAGAGCTTCACCACATGAATGACGAAGAGGTGGGGGCACCCTCCATGGGCGCCGTCCATGGGGAGGGGCTGCCCCCCTCTCCTATAAAATGCATCCCTCTCACTCCTCTCACACATACCTCATCGTGAAGGATCTCTCTCCACCTCTTGAATTATTTCCCCATGGTCTCGGATTAGCGAGATACATGTTCACGGTGGCATTTCGTATGGAAGGAGGTTGTGCTTCTGCTACATCGCTGGAGCAAGGAGGTGGAGGTTGTTCGGTGGCCTGAACGTGTGTGCCATCACGGATGCGCTGCTGAGTTGCGGCGCTGGACTTCTTCTCGATCCTGAGATCAGCGGGCGTTTGACTACATCATCCACGAGTTCAACCTTGTTACACCTTGTCAGTCTACAAGGGTATGTTCTCTATGGATGTATATCCACCCGTTGCTTGTATCTAGTAGATAGATCTTGGTGCTTAGTAGTTTCCATCGTAGGAATTTTTTGTTTTCTATGCTGGCAAACCCAAGAGTGGTATCAGAGCTTGATCTATGCGTAGATGCTTTCCACCGGTAGTACACATATGAGTATCTGGGCGATGATGATCATGTTATTGCTTATTATATGTATTTTGGATATTGGTGACATAGTGGGATGAAGCAGCCTGGACTAACTTTACATCTCCTCGCACATGAGACCTGTTCCACGCTTGACATGCAACTAGTTTTGCATAAGTGGCTAGCGGATGTCTATCTCTCCTACTATAGTCAATATCTAATTTACAACGAGTTGCTAATAATTTGGTTATCATCGTTGTGGTTCCATATTCGTAGCACTAGTGGAAAACGGGCCTCTAGTCCCGGCCCGTAAGGGGCTTTAGTCCCGGTCCTGGTAACAGGGACTAGAGGGGCGGGACTAAAGGCCCACCCACTAGTCCCGGCCCTCTTACCAGCCGGGACCATTGGGCATCCACGTGGCTGTCTCTGCGGGCGCTGGGTGCCCCCCCATTAGTACCGGTTCCTATTACGAACCGGGACAAATGGTTCTCTGCCGCGACAGAATTTTAGGCACTTTCTCTGCCGCGGCAGAGAATTCAATTTGTTTGTGAGGTGATTTCTCATAAGGTTTCCGCACGAAACCCGCACGATTTCCGAGGCATGCCTCTCTGAGCCCATCCCGCCGGCACTCGTCGGTGCCACTCCGGCGCCATCGCACACATATCCATGGGCTCTCATTCACTGGATTCATCTGGTGATGGCTGGAAAATCACCTATTCTGGAAGCTCCACTGATGGTAAGTTCCTTATTGGATCTCTTATTCTCTCGGATAATCGCTGGCTGGTCATTCTCAATGCCAATGGTTCACCACTGGAAGGTAGAAGTTTGGAAAATGGGGAGGTTCTCTCGATTGGTTCTGTGGTGAGGTTCCCCTCTCATCTTGCTAGGATCAATGATATTTTGCCATCATCTTCTGATTTTCTTGGGACTTCTCATGTTCATGAGTGCAAGGGTGATGATTTGAAACTTATGTGGCACGTTACTAGCTCTACCTTGCCTTCTGATGTTTTGGACAATGCTCCTGGTTTTCTAGTCTTGTATACTCTTGCTAAGCGGATTGTGTTACTAAATCGTGGCAAGGTGGTTATTGATGCTAGATTCCTTCTTCAAGATGAGAAAGTATCATCTGGTGTTATCTTGGATCTTATTTTCAAAAGGGTGGTGGTGGGTGATCAAATCTTTGATGGGCCCAATTCATCAACCAAACACAAATACATTTCTGTGGATTTCTCTAAAGGGGGGATGTTTGAGGATAATATGTTCAAAAAATTTGGTCACCACATTAATTTCTCAGAAGACCTTTCTTCCTTGTTGGTTCATTTGGCCGTGCAAATTTTTAGATTGATATTCATACAATTGGCATTGTTCTTCAAAGTTGTTTTGGGGGTCATGCATCAAAATATCAAGTCAAAATCCTCCAAGACAGAACCTTTAGATTCTCGGTGGCATCAAGAGCTGTGGGTTTTGAAATATATAATTCTGGTTCTTTCTCTGATGAATCATTCATACTGAAGAAACTTTGGGGTGATGGAGGTCCAAATTGGAAATTCGAAGAGAAGGAATATTACAAAGAATTGGACAACTGTTTCATACAAAAAGAAAAAAATCCTCTGTTTTTGATCGTATTGGTTTTTTGACGTCACAGGTTCCATGCAATAACGGTCAAAATGATGATGACATTACTCATGTAGTACCGGGTGCATCATTTGCGGAAATTGTGATTAATGGCAAAGATATTCAAGCGGAGAAAACTGCAGTCAACAAATCTCCTACAATTAATCTGCCTGGTCTTTTACCATATTTGAAATTTCCCACTTTCCCTTCTTGTCCCTGGCCCGACAAATCTTATCTGCATTGGTTCAAGGCCCATGTCACGCCGCAAGTGTCGCGACCCAGGGTGTACGACTGTCTTAAGGATTTTCTTCTTGCCCAAAAAATTAATTCGGCTGAAACCCCTGTCTCCTCAACTCCCTCGCCTAGAGAAACCCCAAGTGCCTTGCTCTGCTCGTCGCCGGCGACAACCACCGACGCAATGGCCAATATTCCACTTGACCCTCAGCCATTTCTTCCCCATGGTTTCGAGATTATGCAGGTGGCTGGCAGGAATCAAGTCAAAAGGGTGGTGGTTCCTCGCTGACCAAGAACTCATGAACAGTATGCCATTGCGCACATCCATCCCCTTCCCCCTGGTCCTGTCCCTTTTGGTAATATCAGGGATGTGTTGCAAGATTTCTTTATCAATGATGCACATGTCGAATTTCGTGATATTCAAGATTGCCCATTTGGTTCTGCATATGTTCAATTTGCAAATGTCAGTGACTGTGACCGGTTAATTGCTGTGGGTCATATTCCCTTCCAAGATGTTGCTATTTCGTTTGATATGCATAATGAAGGAATTAACTGGCGTAGGACTCAGTTTAACAATGAATGTTGGGTTATGCTTCTGGGTCCTCCACTTGATCACTGGAATCATGATGACCTGAATGTTGTATTCTCTAATATTGGTAAAGTTCTGCTCTGGGAGAGGGACCTTGAGCACAAGGGCAGGATCATTGCAAAGCTCAGAGTCACTGACCTCCTAGATGTTCCTAAAAGTGTTAGATTCACCATTGGGGACCTGGTGGAAACTGAATCATGGACCTTTTCTGTGGAAATATTAAACAGCAATCTCCTGGGGGGGCCACCTGATGAGGACCCACTACCTGATGAAGGTGCTGACCCACACCCTCTACCTGTGGTGGGACCCATATTTGGGCCCCCTTCTCCACCTCCTCCACCACAACCTGAGGGGGACATTGGTGGATGGGACCAATGGATTGACCCTGCCCCTCAGAATAATGCTGGCTGGGGCAATTGGAATGTAGTACAAGGACATGTATTTGCTGAAGGTGTTGACATGCCCATTGATAACCAGGATTTGCCACCTCAGGAGGCTGACAGTGCTGTTACTGGATCTATACCTGGTGCAAATGTTTCATCTGACAGTGGCAAGGCATCTGTCCATGGTGCAGAGGATATTGAGGTGGAGCAAAATATTGCTAATGCTGATCAGGAGATGGGAATGGGAGAAGCACTGCTTAACATTCTGCAGAATTACCAAGATGAGGAGGAGGACACCAACCATGCTGATGAGGATAACATGCAAGATGACTGGATGATGGAGGACACTAATCTCCTCTCTCCAAATGAGGCACACCTCCAAGTTGGAATGGCCATTATTCCTTTTGTCAACTCATCTGAGATGCTCTCTGCTAGGAATTCTTTCTCAAAGCAAGGTCTGGAGCTATGGGACAGATTCTTTGCTCCACACATGAACCCCTCACCTGATAAAGGCAAACTGCAATGTGACATTCATGTAAGTTGGTTTAATTTTATCACTCTAATGCTCATCACACCTGAGAAATTCAGTTGGACTAGACATTTTCTCACATCACCACTATGGGAGATAATTAAAGAGCCAATTACTGAAGAAACTACTTTCACCTTCATTATACCTGATGAATGTGTTGGACAGATTCCACCCCATTGCCTGAATGATTCCCCATCAAACATGAAGGTACCAAATGCTCCAACTAAGAGGAGGAGGGGCAAGGAACCACTGGTGGAATCTGAGGTGAGAAGGAGCCCCAGAATTGTGGAACTTAATGGGGGCTTTAAAAGCCATTTAAATTGCTCTGATCATAATTGCCTCTCTTGTAATGCTGCTCCACCCTGTCTCAGTAATAAGGTTGTTAAGAATCTTGCTGAATCATTTTGCAAGGTTAAAGAGGGGGAACTGGAGAAAAGATTGCTGAAGAAGGGCAGGATCAATGATTTGATCATCAAGCCACCTGGAAAGACTGGACCTAAGAAGAATGGTCCTGAACCATATCTTACAATCATGAAGAAGGGAGGTGCTGCTGAATCTTGTGGACAGCAGTCTAAGAAGAAAGCACCTAAATAATGTGGTTAATGTTTGCAAAAACTTTTCCTTTTGTGATTGGGCCAGTTACCTTCCATATCTGGTATGAGTTGTTGCAGACCTATTTGATGTTGGACATGTTTATGAATTCAGTAACCTATGATATGTCCAGTCTTATTTGTGTGACTACAAAATTTGAGTCACCCCAAGGATCACCCAATTGGTTTATAAATGAGTAACAACAGAAACTGGAAGATTCTGAACTGGAACCTCAGAGGAATTAACTCTGAGAAAAAATGGTTAGCACTAAAAAGCAAGATCATGGAATCTAAATGTGACATTATCTGTCTCCAAGAAACCAAGAGAGAGAACTTTGATATCAATTATTTAAAAAAATTCTGTCCAAACAAGTTTGACAGTTTTGATTTCTTACCATCAATTGGTGCTTCTGGATGAATTATTACCATCTGGAATAGTACTTTATTCAAAGGTACCAGGGCTTTCCAAAATGATTTCTCAACTTCTGTTACCTTCACCTCACAATTATCAAATGATACCTGGACTCTCACTAATATCTATGGTCCTTGTCAAAATGATAGAAAGATGGATTTCTTAGACTGGTTTTCAAACATCACTATGCCTGATAGTATGGATTGGCTAGTGTTAGGAGATTTTAACCTTATCAGAAGTCTCACCGGTAGAAATAAAAGTGGGGGAGATATTAATGAAACTATGCTCTTCAATGATGCTATCTGCAACCTAGGCCTTATTGAGTTGCCACTAAAGGGTAGAAAATTCACCTGGAGTAACATGCAAAAAGATCCTCTCCTGGAAAGACTGGACTGGTTCTTTACATCTAGTTCTTGGACAACCAAATACCCATATACTATGGTTACCCCACTATCCAAACCTACTTCTGGTCATCTCCCCTGTGTCATATCCATTGGAACTAACATCCCCAAGGCTCAAATCTTTAGATTTGAAAACTACTGGCTTCATCATTCTGATTTCAAGATGATTGTACAAAATGCTTGGAATATTCCTGTGAATTATCAGGACATGGCAAAAAGTATTTGTGCTAAGTTAAAAAATGTGAGGAGAGGTACCAAGATTTGGGCAAAAAAGTTACCTTGCTTAAAGGATCAAATTGCTAAGGTGAATGACACCATTGATCTCCTGGACCTACTTGAAGAATCTAGAACATTAACCATCAATGAATGGCACCTCAGAGATATCCTGAAGTCCCATATTATCTCTCTTCTTCAGAACCAAAACACCTATTGGAAACAAAGAGGGAAAATTAAATGGGTAAAACTTGGAGATGAAAACACTAAGTTTTTCCATTCCAAAGCTACCATCAGTTATAGACATAACTATATATCAATGATCAAGAATGAATCTGGACAGGAATTTAAAATCACTATGACAAGGCTGATATCATTTGGAATGACTTCAGGGCAAGAATGGGCACATCAGTCAAAACTGAGATGCACTATAATCTTGCAGACTTCTATAGAAATGGAATGACTGATGAGATGAAGGATTCACTTGAAAAACCTTTCCTTGACAAGGAAATTGAGGAGGTTATCAATGAACTACCAAATGACAAGTCACCTGGACCTGATGGTTTTAATAATGAATTTATCAAAAGTTGCTGGTCTATCATTGGATATGACATCAAATTACTGATTCATGATTTCTTCAATGAGAAAGTGTCCCTTGAAAGCATCAACTCTTCTTACATTACGCTCATACCCAAAGTCACTTGCCCATCTACATTAGCTGATTTCAGACCAATCTCTCTATTGAACTGTATATTCAAAATTATTACCAAGCTTCTTGCAAATAGACTGCAATCTATCATTATGAAATTGGTACATAAAAACCAATATGGTTTTCTCAACAACAGATCTATTCAAGATTGCATTGGTTGGGCATTTGAATACTTATTCCAATGCCACAAGTCAAAGGAGGACATTTTAATTCTCAAACTTGATTTTGAGAAGGCATTTGATACAGTTGATCACTCTGCCATCATTAATATCCTTAAAGCTAGAGGATTTGGGAGAAAATGGATTAGGTGGATTGAAATGATCTTTGAATCTGGAACTTCTGAAATTCTTCTCAATGGTGTACCTGGTAAAAAGTTCTACTGCAGAAGAGGTGTTAGACAAGGAGACCCACTTTCACCATTACTTTTTGTCCTTACTGCTGACCTCCTACAATCTGTCCTAAACAAGGCCATGCATAGAAATCTTCTAACTCCACCTATTGTGGGACCTCCCAACAGTGACTTTCCAGTTATTCAATATGCTGATGACACTTTGGTGATAATTAAAGCTGATGCATCTCAATTATTATGCTTGCAAGCACTTCTTCAAACATTTGCAGTTTCCACTGGACTCAAAGTCAATTACCTGAAATCTAGCATGATGCCAATAAACATTTGTAATGATAGACTTATGCATTTTGCTATGACAATCAACTGTCAAACTGGATGTCTCCCTTTTACCTACCTTGGGCTTCCATTAAGCATTACAAAGCCATCTATGGAGCATTTTCTCCCCATTGTTCAGAGAGTGGAAAGAAGATTATGTGGAATTGCTGACTTCTTGAATTATGGAGGCAAACTACAGCTGGTAAAATCTGTTCTCACCTCACTTCCTCTATTTTATATGAGATGTTTGGAGGTGCCAATAGCCATCAAGGATCAAACTATTAAATATATGAGATATTGTCTATGGAGAAAGAAGACTGATGATGTACAAGCAAAAGGACAAGCACTTGTCTCATGGGACAAAATCTGCCGTCCTAAAAACCAAGGGGGTTTAGGAGTACTCAACCTACAGATTCAAAATAATGCCCTCCTTCTGAAAAATTTGGACAAATTCTACAACCACCAAGACATACCATGGGTTCATCTCATATGGGAGACTTATTACAAAAATGGAAAATTACCTGGGAAGCATGGAGGGATCATTCTGGTGGAAGTCACATATCAAATTAATTGATAATTATAAAGGAATGGCTAAATGCAATCTGAAATCAGGCAAATCTGCTTACTTCTGGACTGACCTTTGGCAAGAGGAGTGCTTGATGAATAAATTCCCTCACCTTCTGTCCTATGCTAAGTCTACAATCATCAATGTTCATGATTTCCTTCATGCTGAATTCCTCGAAGATAACTTCCACCTACCTCTCTCTCATCAGGCTTTCTCTGAGTTTTTAGTACTGGAAGAAAGATGCCAGGAATTCAGGCTCAACACTCAGGAAGACACCCATGATAATTGGAACTATATTTGGGGATCAGATAAATTTGAAGTTAAAAAGGCATACTCAGCCATGATTGGACACTCACCATCACCACCTCACTTTTCCTGGGTTTGGGCAACATCCTGTCAAAATAAACACAAGTTCTTTTTCTGGCTTTTGTTACTAGACAGATTGAATACAAGAAACCTTCTGATGAGAAAGAATTTCAGCCTTCCTGATTACAATTGTGTTACATCAAACTGCATCACAGAAGAATCAGCAAATCATCTTTTCTGGGACTGTCCATTTGCAAAAAAATGTTGGGCCCATATTTCTAGAAACAGAACTGCAAATCTAACAGGATTAGAAGCTATTTCAAACATCAAAGAAAAGTTACATCTACCATTTGCAATGGAAATCATTATCATGACAGCCTGGGGTATCTGGATTTGCAGAAATGAGAAGATTTTTAATGACAAAAGACCCACTTTTGATAGATGGAAAGCAATTTTCTATCAGGAAATGAGATGGATACAATTCAGAATCAAAGGAAAATACAAGGAGAAATTCAAAGCCTGGCTCAGTCAGCAATTAGATCAGGGATAGAATAGATTGTTTCAAATTAGATGTAACTGTTTATGATCTACCTTAGATCATTTTCTCATTGTAACATACACATATATAATAAAAAATTGCAGTGGGGATTTTCCCTACTGTTTCACCTCAAAAAAAGAATTCAATTTGTATCCTTTTTTTTCATTTCAAAATAGTTTTCTATGCTACCACATACCGTACATGTTCGTGCATACATAAGATAACTTCTCTTAAGATCGAGCATACAAATATATACATGATAGTTATACATGGAGATCACAATTATCGGGACTAGAGCCCGTCTATTCAATTACACGGTCTGGGATCACCGACGCCTATTCACACTAAATTCTCCGGTGTCATCTATCATCTTGTTCATCAAGAATCCTGCCATTTCTTCAGCAATTACTACTACACGTTGCTCTGGTAGGAGCTGATGCCGCATTTTCTCGAACTATATAAGAAAAGGAGATCAATATGAATATCAATCATGATAACAAAAAGTGACGGTAATAAAAATAATGTTATGAATGTATTGCTTACATCGACTCTATAATCATTCAGCTCACTGGTAAACGTGCGAATGAACTCGCCAACATAGAATCCACATAGATTCGTCTTCCGTGGCTGCCTTGCACACTTTACGAGAATAGAATTCAATCAAAATAATAATCCAGCATCATAATTGTATTGAAACTAGAAGTAAAGAGATGCGCGTACTACTTACCGAGACCGGCTTAAACGTCAGCTTCTCACTAAAGTCACCCGTAACCGCACTCTTGAACTGCTTCCAAACCCTACCCAGTAAAGAAAATGAATGAGTTATTTATTACGTGATATCTCAGGAAATCAACGAAAGAGACCGATGTAGACCGACAAGGCAAAGTACATCCGACCGCCAACTTGATGCATAGGATCATGCAGGCACGCTGCTCCTCAAAGTTCGTCAATCTGTTGCTGATGCATTCGAAGTGTTCCTAGCAACTCGGTGAACCTGTCTCCCTCCTCCTCCTGCCGTCGCCTCTTTGCTCTCTCTCGGCTCCTATAAGTATCTCTGTCTTTGGGAAACCCCATCACCCACGTATAACTAGGGCCAAGGCCTCATACACGTCCTCCGCGTTCGTCATTCCTGAGGAACTTTGTCAGCAAGTCTTTCTCTCTATCGGGACGGAACTTTGTTGTCCTCGCTTTAATCTCCTTCACCACTTTTTGCCATGTATCCCGGGGTATCCTAATCCCGTCACTGCAAATAAGGTCCCCTGTACTTTCGTCATACTCACTCCCATGCCCAAGGAACCAATTCCTTGCCCTCAGATCCCATTCTTCGCGTATTGGTTCTGGAGTGATCCCTTTAGCAAGCAGCTCATTCTCTTTAGCATCCCACTTTGGCATGGCAGCCGCATAGCCCCCTGGCCCCAGGTGATGGTGATATTTCTTCATCGCGGCATTTTTCTTGTTTTTTCTGACATTTCCATAGCAGGTTGTGACTCCTTGTACTTCACAAATGCATCCCAGTTAGCCTGCTGCTTCATTAGATAGCATTCAAATTTAGGAGTCTTCTTCGTCTTCTGATACTTTTGCCATAATGCTTTCTTCCAGTTCTTGAATAGTTCGGCCATCTTCGTAAGAGTCCATTGCTTGACTTTCTTCCTCAATGCATCTGTGTCGGCATCATCCTCACATTCTGGCAGGATGAAATGTGTCATGAGGTCATTCCAAAGACCCTCTTTGCACCTGTCGGCGACATACTCACCCTCTTTCGTCCCTTTGGTCTTATTCCACTCTCGAATGATGATCGGGATGCGATCCCTAACCATAACTCCGCATTGTTGTTTAAATACAGTTTTAGCCTTTTCGGGTTCCAACGGTTCACCCTGTGGTGATATCCGCGTAATTGTATAACGCGTAGATGCGTCCAACTTTTTGGCCGGGCCTCGTTTGGAATATTTTTTGCTCGATGTGGAGGCCTAAGAGAAGAAACATTCGTCAATTTTTATATATATATACAACTCAGTTAATGCATCTACTGATCACCAGACTTCATATATATACCTCGCCGTCGGCTTCTCCACCACCGGAACCGTCGACTTCTCCTCCACCGGAGCCGTCGGCTTCTCCACCACCGGAGCCGTCGGCTTCTCCTTGATCATTTCGGTCGACCTCCTCTCCCTCACCGGAGGGGTTCAGATAAATCGACGGAGATTCGGGTGGATCAACACGGGGGGTGTCATTGATCATATCCTCGAGAATTTCTTCCTGTGCTAGGTCTCTCTGGATTGGATCCATAGTTTTCTACAAAATGCACACAATAACATTTTTCATTCAATATTGCTGCATAAAATAATACTAAACAATAATATGAACACGCAATTTGCTACAATAATACTAAACAATAGCAAAAGTCTGGTGGCGCGCGAGCACTACCACCCTAGCCCTAAGTCCGGTGGCCCGCGAGCACCACCACCCTAACCCTAAGTCCGGGGGCCCGCGAGCACTACCACATTAAAACTATGTCCGGGGGCCCGCGAGCACCACCACCCTAACCCTAAGTCCAGTGGGACCGCGAGCACCACCACCATAACCCTAAGTCTGGGGGCCCGCGAGCACTACCACATTAAACCTAAGTCCGGGGGCCCACGAGCACCACCACCCTAACCCTAAGTCCGGTGGGCCTGCGAGCACTACCACCTAACCCTAAGTCCGGTGGCCCGCGAGCACCACCACCCTAACCCTAAGTCCGGGGGCCCGTGAGCACTACCGGACTTAGGATAGTTATTTCTTTAGCTTATCTTTATTTAGCACTAATGCTTGTCTGTCTCAATCGACACTATAATACTACATATTATATAATATACTACTATATATATTATTACTAGTAATAAATATATAATAATTCTATCTATTACTAGTAATACAAAAAAGATACTGGTAATAATTCTATCTATTAACAAAAAAGATACTAGTAATACAAAAAACATACACTAGAAATACTAGTAATAATTCTATCTATTACTAGTAATAATTCTTAATTAATTAATATACAAAAAATAAAAGAGAGAGGAGGCAGAGAGCAGGCTCGCTCGCTGGGGCTCGCCCAGGCTCGCTGGGGGGATGGAGGCAGCACGCGGGGCTCGCTGGGGCCAGGGACGGAGAGGAGGCAGAGCGCGCGGTAGGGGGAGGCGACGAGGATTACCTCCCAGCGGCGGCGCGGCAACACGGCGCGCAGGGTCTCGAGAGGCGGCGGCGCGGCGCGGCAACACGACGCGCGGGGTACGCGGACGGGCGGAGAGGCGGTGATGTATTTCGGTAGCCTGGCGGCGTAGTGCTACTCCTCGCTCCGGTCGATGGATTCGACCGAGAAAGAAGGCGGCGCCTTAAATACCCCCACCCTTTAGTCCCGGTGTGTGGCTGGAACCGGGACTACCGGGACTAAAGGTTTTGGATGCCTTTTCGCATGTAGAGCCTTTAGTCCCGGATGGTGTTCTGGGCCGGGACTAAAGGCCCAAATTTGCACGCGCTGGGCCTAAGTTGGCGCCTGTTTTTTCAAATATTACAATTTGTAACTATTAGATTTTTTTAAACATTTGAATTATACAGTTTTTGCATACTTATGAATTTGAGAAAATTTTCAACTTGAAAAGTTTTTGAATTTAAATAAGTAATCCAAATCTATTTTCTGTTTTATAAAATAATTATTCTAACTAGTGAAACTAATAACCATTTTGCTATTTCCAATTTAAAAATGCATTAACTATTATATTTTGCATATTTTTAAATCTCACTAAATTTTTAACATGAAAAGTTTTTGAATTTGAATAAGTAATCCAAATCTATTTTCTGTTTTATAAAATAATTATTCTAACTAGTGAAACTAATAATCCTGAAAGAACTATGTGGCGCTTTGGCTCATCGTATTCTGTACTCTTTTGCTTATCTTTCCTTTTTCTCGGTTTGGTAGACATGTCCTTCACATAGAAAACCTGAGCCACATCGTTGGCTAGGAAGAATGGTTCATCCATGTACACAAGATTGTTGAGATTCACTGTTGTCATGCCGTACTTTTGGTCTACATGTACCCCGCCTCCTGTCAGCTTGACCCATTTGCACCGAAACAAAGGGACCATAAAAGTAGGTCCATAGTCAAGTTCTCATATCTCCTCTATGTACCCATAATATGTGTCCTTCTGCCCATTGTCATCTATTGCATCAAAGCGGACACCACTGTTTTGGTTGGTGCTCTTTTTATCTTGGGCGATCGTGTAAAATGTATTCCCATTTATCTCGTACCCTTGGAAAGTACATATAGTCGAAGATGGTAACCTGACCAACGAGTACAACTCATCTCCAACAGTGGTGTTATTCATGAGATATGTCTGCAACCAATTGCCAAAATTCTTCTTGTGTTCCCCTTTAATCAAGGTTTCAGGCTTCCCTGGGTTTTCGGAGCATAGAATATTCTTGTGTTTCTCGATATACGGAGCCACCACGGTGGAATTGTGTAGAACTGTGTAGTGTGCTTGAGTGAAAGAATTCCCGTCCCTACATACCATTGATTTCCTTCCTAGTGTGCCTTTTCTAGTCATCCTCCCCTCATACCGAGATTCAGAAACACCAATCGGCTTAAGGTTAGGAAGAAAGTCAACACAAAACTCAATGACCTCCTCTGTTCCATAGCCCTTGGAGATGCTTCCTTCTGGCCTAGCACGATTATGAACATATTTCTTTAAGACTCCCATGAACCTCTCGAAGGGGAACATATTGTGTAGAAACACAGGACCGAGAATTCTAATCTCTTCGACTAGGTGAACTAGGAGGTGCGTCATAATATTGAAGAAGGATGGCGGGAACAACAACTCGAAGCTGACCAGACATTGGACCACATCAATCTGTAACCCTGATAGACTTTCTCGATCGATTACCTTCTGAGAAATTGCATTGAGGAATGCACATACCTTCACAATGGCTAGTCAAACATTTTCTGGTAGAATTCCCCTCAATGCAACCGGAAGCAATTGCGTCATAAGCACATGGCAGTCATGAGACTTTAGGTTTTGAAATTTTTTCTCTTTCATATTTACTATTCCCTTTATATTCGACGAGAAGCCAGCTTGATACTGAAAGGACTTCAAAAAAGATTTCCTTCTCTTCTTTGGTAAGAGCGTAGCTGGCAAGCCCTTGAAACTGCCCTGGATTCTTGCCGTCTTGTCCTTTATGATGTTGCTGGTCCTCCCGTGCTGCCGGGGTATCTTTTGACTTCCCATACAAGCCCAGGAAGCCTAGAATATTCACGCAAAGATTCTTCGTCAGGTGCATCACGTTGATTGCAGAGCGGACCTTATGCACTTTCCAATAGGGTAGCTCCCAAAATATAGATTTCTTCTTCCACATGGGTGCGTGTCCGGTAATGGGGTCTTTCGGAACAGGTTGTCCTCCAGGACCCTTTCCAAAGATTACATCCAAATCCTTGACCATACCAAATACATCAGCACCACTACGGGGGACAGGCTTCGTCCGGGTTTCTGCCTTGCCATTGAAATGCTTGCCTTTCTTCTTTAAGGGATGACTGGGCGGAAGAAAACGACAATTGTACGGGTACACATTCTTTCTACATTTATCCAGATATATACTTTCAGTCTCATCTAAACAGTGTGTGCATGCATTGTATCCTTTGTTCGTCTGTCCTGAAATGTTACTAAGAGCAGGCCAATCATTGATGGTTACGAACAACAACGCTTGTAGGTCAAATTCCTGCTATTTGTGCTCATCCCACACACGTACACCTGGTTTGGCCCACAACTGTAGAAGTTCATCAACTAATGGCCTTAGGTACACATCAATATCGTTGCCGGGTTGCTTCGGGACTTGGATGAGCACTGGCATCATAATGAACTTCCGCTTCATGCACAACCAAGGAGGAAGGTTGTATATACATAGAGTCACGGGTCAGGTACTGTGACTGTAGTTCTGCTCCCCAAAAAGATTCATGCCATCGGTACTTAGACCAAACCATAAGTTCCTTAAGGCCAAAAACAAGGTCCGGGAAGTCTCTCTCGATTTTTCTCTACTGCCGACCATCAGCAGGGTGCCTCAACATCC
Organism: Avena sativa; assembly: GCA_916181665.1. Classification (NCBI taxonomy): domain Eukaryota; kingdom Viridiplantae; phylum Streptophyta; class Magnoliopsida; order Poales; family Poaceae; genus Avena; species Avena sativa. Next base: position 582,503,917 of record OV702287.1, read on the forward strand.
CGTCTTCCTTACGGTCTTCCATGTGCCATCGCAACAACTTGGCATGCTCTTTATTTCTGAACAAACGTTTCAACCGTGGTATTATAGGAGCATACCAGATCACCTTGGCAGGAACCCTCTTTCTGGGTGGCTCGCCCTCAACATCACCAGGGTCATCTTTTCTGATCTTATACCGCAATGCAGTGCATACCGGGCATTTATCCATATTCTCGTACTTCTCACCGCGGTAGAGGATGCAGTCATTAGGGCATGCATGTATCTTCTGGACGTCTAATCCTAGAGGGCAGACAAGTTTCTTTGCTTCGTACGTACTAGAGGGCAATTGGTTATTTCTTGGAAGCAGCTTCTTCATTATTACCAGCAACTTTTCAAATCCCGAGTCAGTCATACCGGTCTCTGTCTTCCACTTCAACAATTCCAGTGTGTTACCCAGCTTCTTCTGGCCATCTTCACAAGTTGGATACAGCAATGTGTTGTGGTCCTGTAACATCTGCTCGAACTGCAACCTCTCCTTTTCTGTGTCGCAGTCTCGCCTTGCATCACTAATGACCCGACCAAAATCATCAACGGGCTCATCTGGTTCCCATTCTTCACCCCCTTCTTCTTCATTATCTTCAACTGCGGTATCATCGTATTCAGGGAACATAGATCGGTAGTTGTCATCATCGTTCTCTTCTTCATTGCCGTCTTCCATCATAACCCCTCTTTCTCCGTGCTTGGTCCAAACATTATAGCCGGACATGAAACCGACCGAAGCAGGTGGCTCTGAATGACTCTTGAGGAAGTGTGAGCCTGCTCATTCCGACATTCAACACATGGACAACACATAAAACCATCCCCCCGCTTGTTCGCCTCGGCCACAAGGCGAAAAGAACGCACGCCTTCTATGTAAGCGTCATAGCGTCGGTCACCTTACATCCATGGGTGGCTCATCTGCATTATACAACCATGCATATATAACAAACGCAATCACGATGCTTAAATTAGTACCGCGCGGTCAAAACGAGAAAATAGTTGCTAACCTTTTAGGACACTTCAAAACAAAGAGGAGAAACCTTAAGTGTCACTCTGGCACCTCATATCATATTTTGTCTTGTGTGAACTCAAGTGGCATCGCTCTAACATGCATTTCACCGAACACCTCTAGTGCATATGAAGAAAAAAAGTTAGCACAAAGTTATACCCACCTCTCACATAGGAAAAAAACAGGAGAGAGTGGAGGGCTGGGTGCATATATATAGGGCCAGGCCATTAGTCCCGCTTTGGGATACAAACCGGGGCTAAAGGTTCTGCCAGGAGCACGCGCGCCGGCCCAGACCCATTTATCCCGGTTTGTATCTCAAACCAGGACTAATGGTTCCTTATGGACCGGGACAAAGTGCCTCGGCCTCCTCGGGCCGTCTAGTTCGGACCATTAGTCCCGGCCACAGCCACGGCCGGGACTAGTGGCCCAAACCAAAGGCCCATTTTCTACTAGTGTAGGTAAGACCGGTTCTATCTTCGAAAGCCCTAAGCCACATAAAACTTGCAATGGATAAATTAGAAGCGTCTAGTTTAGCTTGTTGCTGGGCTGGTGTCATGATATGGTAATGTTGTAAGTTGATGTATAGTTGATACTCTTACAACACACCTAACGTGTAAGTTCCATAGACCTTGACCTTACACACAAAGGAATGATAAAGATCATACCACGATGCACATGATAGTGATCAAGTGCAAGAACCATATCAATTCAATACACATATGATGTTTGCATCTTTGCTTGTTTGGCATTTTAGTAGCATTATAAGATGATCTCTCATTTAAATATCAAGATAAAAAAGGTGTTCTTCCTTAGTATGCACCGTTTTATGTTTCATCGCTTCAAGACATCACGTGATGATCGGGTGCACTTGAATCCACATTTGCATAATGGGTGTAAGATAGTTTTGCACATGCGAGTACTAAGGTTCTTACTTGGCGCGCCTAGCATATACAGACATGGCCTCGGAACACGGACCGAAAGGTTAAGCATGAGTTATATAGTTGATATGGAGAATATAATTTTGTGGTTCGAAAGTTGGATCGCCAAGGCAAAGAAGTACCCAAGTTGTTTGTAATCAGTCGCGTTGCCCACAGTTGGTGTGCCAAATACTCAAGGGGTTTTTTTGGCACGAATTCAACTTTACGTTTGAATACAAAATATCAGGCTAACGGCTGTCAAGTTGCCGTCATGATTGCCATGTAGGCTTGCAGCGTTGGCGCCTACATCCATTACGCGTCTTCTTCTTACCCGGAGCGGCAAGCTGTGGTCGCCACCATGTCACAGAGCTGGGAAGTGGACGAACCTGCTCGGCCCCTCTCTCCTCCCTGTAGGCTTGCAGCGTTGGCGCTTGCATCCATTACGCGTCTTCTTCCCCGGAATGGCAATCTCTGGCCGCGGCCATGGCGCTGAGCTGGGACATGGACGAACCTGCTCGGCCCCGCTCCCCTCCCCATCCTGATTCGGAGCTCGCTCTCACCATGGCCACACCCATGGCATGGCGTGGGGACAAGAATTGGTTCCCGGTGAGATCTATCACCATGTCGACCATGCTCGGTCCTGTTTTCCTCCTCTAGAATCCAAGCTCGCCGTGGTCGCACCCGCATCAATTCTGCCACCCCTACCGAGGTCTCTGTGGGAGTTGTACCCTCAGTAGCTCAAGTTCTGCCATGTTGAACCTGTAAGCGAATTCGGAGCTGGGCGGCGACAACCCGTTTTTGAACCTGTAAGGAATTTGTCGAAGGCCACGTGCCGCGCCAAGGTCTTCAGCTGATGCCTTCAGCCTCAGCTTCTGCCAACATCCACCGCTGATGTGAGATCATTTAGTTACTTCAATATGAAATTTCGATCAATTTAACTTGTTAATGTATTCCTTGACAATTATAATATGACCTAGCACTATAAATATTTGGTAGTGTGCATAAGCATGATCAGTAATATAATTGAACACTAAATTTTTTAAGGAACTCCATATAAAGGAGTAGATTAATATATATATATATAGAAGGTTCACCAGAGACACCACGGATGTATTGTCTTAAATGCAACACACAGGTAATAATTAACTAAAACAAAATAAAAGTAGGGGCAGCAGTAGGAGGCCGGGACACGGAGACGCCTAGCAGGACAGGGGTAGCAGCAAGAGGCAGGGACAGCCTAGTCGAGAGGATCTAGGCCAGTCCTGACATAATCCTTGGATGTGTGTGTATGAGTGTGCATCATTGTGGTTTTAGGAAAAGAACACAGGAAGTGATGCCACTGCAGCATGTGGTGTCCAACCATGTCCAGGAACCCTGGCAGCATGCTGGGATTCAACTGCGGCATGCATTCTACCACCAACTTGAAAGATGCGGCATCACCACACCTCATTGGATATCTGTGTGTGTATCAGTGTGCATCATTGTGGTTTTAGGAAAAGAACACATGCAGTGATGCCACTCCAGTATGTGGTGTCCAACCATTTCCAGGAACCCTAACAGCATGCTGGGATTCAACTGCAGCATGCATTCTACCACTAGCTTGAAAGATGATGCATCACCACACCTCATTGGATGTGTGTGTATCATTGTGTCACCGCGTGCTCTATTTTGCTTACTACTATCCTTTACCGCACTTTACTTATATCTTGCTCTTCCTTAGTTAGTTGTGCTAGTGTGACATATAGGTAAATTTACCTTAGTTGCATATCTAGAGAATTTACCTTTTGTGTCAAACCCTAAATTGAAAACAAGTAAAATTTGAAGTAGCACCTATTCACCCCCCTCTAGGTGCCCATATGATACTTCCATCGATTCAATTGGGTGTATGCCTCTTGGATCTTCTAGAACTCACGACAGTCTTTGAGAAGGTGACTGGACTTCTCCATGGTGTTGCGTGCACTATGTGTCATCGCAAGTGCGATGTTCCCACACTTGCATTGTTTTCCCGCTGTCGCGGTAGCTGTTGTTGCGGTTACCATCGTCGTGCTTGTCGGCGTAGCCGACTGCGACCATGTCGACCTCTTCGCGGTCCTGGTAGCCGTGCATCTGACGCTTCCCTCAGCGATCACGCCTACGACCGAGGTTGTCGTCGTCCGAACGAGCGCGGTTGTTGTGAATGGCGTCTTTGCCATCCTCCCAACGGTTCGTGATGTCCATCTGGTCCTCAATAGTTTTGGGCTTCGTGCAGCCCAACTCTTCCCTGAGCTCTCTATGGCGCATGCAGCCATTGAACGCGTCGATTGCGCGCTCCTCAGAGATGTCATCTGCGGAGTTCTTGATGATAGGCCACCACTAGATGTATGACTCGCTAGGTTTCTGGCAACAGGCACAGAGTTCTTCGATTGGTGTCGGCCGCTTGTAGGTGCCATTAAAGTTGCATACAAAGCTGTACACCAGTTCTTCCTAGCTACAGATTGAATAGCGGGGAAGGTTGTTGAGCCAGGGCCTAGGCAGCGCCTTTCAGCTATAGCTGTATACACTACATGGTTTTGCTCTTGGTCCCGCCATGTCACTTGACTAACTGGACGTGATCATCCAGCCACATCTTCAGATCCTATAGTCCGTCAAACTTTGGATTATCCGAAGGGAGCTTAAAGCCCTTTGGCATCCGAGTTTGCCATATGGCCCGGCTGAAACAGCTGGTGCTACAGAGCTTCGTTTCTTTGTCCTCTGACCCTGTTAAGTAGGCGTGTTTGGCATGCATCTTGTCAACCTTGAGCTGTGTGATCTCGTCGTGGGCGTCGTAGTTGTGGCTTCTTCCCCGCGGGCTACGGCGTCACCGCGACAGGTCATGTCCGTCCTCGTCAGAGGATGACGAATTGTGCCTTGCGACTGGTGTCTTTAATTTTTTGGCTCCGGGAAAGGATCCTTGGCGAGTGCAGCTTCCACCAACTCGAGGCCGGTGATGGCAGATCGGTGTACAATAGATCATGGATCTCCAGCCGGAGGCTGGTTAGTTAGTAGGTACGTAGTAGCTGCTATTACCGTGGCTTGCCAGTCTTTGTCGTCGAGGTGGTCGAGCCGAGAGCATCTTTTGGCGACCGCGGCGCTATTGCCCTTTGAAGAAGGCCCACCAATAGAGGAGAGTGCCGCCCGTCGGGCGCTCACCTTGTCGGCCGCCTTCTTGCGTGCTGCCAGTTCAGTGTTCATCGCCTGGCGACTGAACTCCTTCACGAGGAGCCAGTGGTAGCCCATCAGCATGTCGCGCGATGCATCGTCTGGAAGGGGTTGCCTCACAAGGCTTCCCTGGATCGCTCCCACTTTGCCTCCGTTTTGCCGTTGGCATCTGGGTTAGGAGGGTTGGGAGGATCACGATCACCATTGGCGGAGCTGCCGTTGGATGGGCCGCCATTGGTGGGGTCGGTGTGACCTCCCGTGCCAGTGTTGCCTTTAGTGCATGCGCCACCGTTGGTGATAACAACATAGATGTAGTGGTTGGGCAAGCTGTTTCTCCCACAGCTCTCTGATCCGGAGCTGTAGATGTCGTCCTCCGATGATGGATCGCATAGATCGGAGTAGCAATTGTTGTTGATGTCTGCGTCGTAGGTGGCTGCCGAAGCGCCAGGCTCGCTCAGGGTGCTGATTAGTGGTGGGAACCACGAGGCAGGCGTGATCAACGGTGTCGGTGAGTGATCGGGGAAGCGAAGCGTGCCGATCTTGCCGACCTAAAAGCGTCAGCTCCCGATCGTCATGCTAGTTCCATCTCCTACGGATTCGAAGGCTGGGCGAGTTATCGGCGAGTGGACGGTGAAGTTGAAGGTGCCGAAGAGGAGGCGGTTCTCCACCGCGGTGGAGTTGTAGATCGCGGGTGATGGGATCGTCGAAGCCGTAACATTAGCGCTCCCAGTTCCCATAGATGGCGCCAATTAACATGGGGTTAACACGTCAATGCCCATGGTTGATGGACTTGGGTATGAGGAAGAGGGGACTGCTGGAAGCTTCGATCGGCTAGAAAACAAACACATCCGAGGATACGAGGTTTACCCAGGTTCAGGTCCTCGGAAGGAACCCCACTCCTGCTTGTCTGCTCTTGATTAATGGAGGAACCGAAGGTTTACAGGGTGCACAGATACAATCTGGCGGTGTCTGAACTAGGGTTTTTGCGATGCCCTTCTCGTTGCTCCTTTCTGGCCTTTATATGGGAGGTCAGGTCTTGGGATAGTAGGCTGAGTCGGTTATAGATTAGGGTTTCCTTTAAGTTTTCTATCTACTTTTTTTCTGTGTCCTTCAAGGAGTCGCATCTTCCTGGGCCTGAGCCACCCGAATTTTTCATGAGCTTCATTTACACGGTAGGCTCTTCTTGGACCGAACCACATAGGCTAATCTTGAGTACCGGTAGAACATACCCATGTCAAACCCCTTCTCAGTTGAAACCTAGATGAGTGGGACATCAGCACACCGTGAGATCGGTGCCCAATTTTCCTCGCAGGGCATCACTGTAGACGTGGAAATATTTTCAAGCCGTGGGCACGGGCCACGCTGTGGAGGGCCTCTAACTAAACGCCCTGCGTTGTACTTGCCCAAGGTAGCAGAAGAAAAAGGAAAGGAGGTTAGGTTAGCGTGCGGTAGAAAAGTGTGGAGATAGAGATAAGGTGGGGCCACACGGACACACGTCGTTCACGGAAGGGGAGGACGCGAACCTCCGACTGAAGGCAAACCAAGTGTAAAGAAAACATGCTACAGGGAGTAGGATGAAGCCTATAGAAGGGATCACAATCACCACCAGATCGAACGCATACCTGGTTCCGGGAGCGGAAATCCTCACGTGGAAAAGCGAGATATGGCACATGAGCAAACCAAATAGGTATGCCATTTGCCAAGGCCGATCTTGACCACATGATGACCAAGAAAAAGAAAGTATAGGCCGGGACCAGTTTAACGACAACGGAATTCCCTCAAAGAAAGTACAGACCGGTACCAGTTTAACGACAACGGAATTCCCTCAGAAGTCAGAACAAGAGGCCTGCTCCCGTGCTCCTCATTCCCCCAAACTTTTTTTTTAAGAAAAACCGTGAGCTTCATTATTTAGGCAATAGAGCTTTATTATTTAGGCAATAATGTTTCTACAACCATCCGCGATTAAAGCCAACACGCAGGTCAGTGCCGAATCGCGTAACCGTCCATAAGACTCACGCTTGCATAGTTGTGCCAAATTATGTGCTACTTTATTACACTCACGGTCAACTTTATACTAATAAAAATGTCGGGATGAAGTCGCAGAACCTCTTGGATCTCTATACATACACCAGTAGGACCATCTGTCCATTGAAATTGCATCAACATCTTGTACCACCAGGCTACAATCAGACTCAATAATTGCTCGCCAACATTGAAGATCAATAACATGCTTGAGGCCCTCAAGGCAAACAAGTGCTTCAGCCTGCTCTGCCCTCACACACCCCGAGAGGTACTGCCAGCGGCAGGCTAGCACAGCTCCTGTGTTGTCCCATATGATCAGCCCCCACCCAGCATTCTTGCTCCAAAGAGTCCCAACCTGCATCAACATTGACCTTTGTCCAGCCGACATCAGGGGGACGCCATCGCGAAGCTGTATCAGAGGTATTAGGTACCAACGATCGTGAACTGAAAATGGTGGCCTTTCCTTTTGGATCAACCTGCTTTGCTGTTGCAGTCTTGAAGGACTCCAAATAATTTTGCAAGAACGGAACTGATAATGCTATGGCTGCCTTTCCGTCCCCATGTACTATGTTGTTTCTGTGATGCCATACCCGCCAAAAAAGGAAGAGCAGTTTCGGTCTCGTTTCAGCAGGGATGTTAGCAATCAGTTGCAAAAACCATTCTTTTCCTGATTGACCAAACTCACTTTCCAGTGGTAGCTTCCATACTTGTCTTAGCTGATCACGTAAGGCCCTTGCAGGGGTACACTGTACCAAAGCATGGTATGCATCTTCAGGGGCTGCTCCACAAATAGTGCAGGTCGGCAGAACTGACTTTATGTGTTGATGAACATTCTCCATGACTGCAAAAGTGTCAATTGCAGCCTTCCATGCAAATACCCGAATCTTTTGGGGTACAATAGCCTTCCACACCAAGTCCCATATTGGACGATCACCTGAAGGGTTGGAACTTGACTGCCATGTACTCAATCTCTGTAGAGTCGGTGCAAGTCCAAGTCGATATGCGGAACACACATTAAACATGCCGTTATCCTCCGGGTGCCAGGCCACAAAGTCAGTCGTGGCTCTAGCCGGGAGCTTCATTGCAAGTAGATCATGATGGAAGAAAATCTTCCTAATAGTTACCTCATCCTAGGTTCTAGTCATTGGGTTAATCAAATCAGATACCCATCGCAAGCGTGAGTGTTCTCGCATGCCTGAAATTTTTAGTGAGTCGCTGCATGGTATCCAGTTATCCCTCCATATTCTCACTTGTGATCCTGAACTGATTCTCCAAATGGCACCTTGTTTGAGGAGTTCCAAGCCGTGCATCACCCCCTGCCATGACTGCGATGGATTTTGCACAAAAGTTGTATCCAACAAGGTACTATTTGGGTAGTACTTGGCCCTGAGTAGTCTCGCACACAAACTGTCAGGGTTCTGAATGAGTCGCCATGCTTGGCGGACCAGCAACGCTTGGTTGAACACCCTCAGATTACGAAAACCAATCCCTCTAAGTGATTTAGGTCTTACCGTTTTCTCCCAGGACATCCAATGCATGCGGCGGCGGTCATATTCGTCCCCCCACCAAAAAAATCGAATGCCTTGGCTTAGATCATCAATAAGACCCACCGGAAATCGACAAATTCCCATAGCATATGTTGACAAGGATTGTAGCACCGCCTTCACCAATGTCTCTTTTGCTGCTCCTGACATATACTTCTAATCCCAAGCATTAGCTCTCTTAAGAAACTTTGACTTCAACGGTTTGGAATTTACCTTTATTCATACGTCCTTTCGGTATAGGCAGTCCTAAATATTTCTCCTCGAAGGTTACTATCTTATACCGAAGAATATTCTTTATCTCCTCCTGTGCATTTTCTTAGCATTTATCCCCATACATGATGGAGCACTTGCCTAAGCTTACAAGTTGTCATGTATCTCCCCCGTATCTGTCTAAGATTGATTTCACAACACCAGCTTGTTGTGTTGTTCTCATTCCCCCAAACTTAAAAGGGCAATTTAGTCTTTTGTCATTAATTAATTTCTAAACTCCTATTAATTATATTAACCGTTTAGATCCAAACTCAAACCAGTATTACGCACGTGCATACCCATGTATTGCTATACGGGGATGAATCAAAGTACCCGCTTTCCTCGACATAAGTGCCTAATAGACGCAGGTGAGGACGAGGACACAACTACCGTGAGATGTGGAGGGCAGAGGCAGCGACACTATTTCCTCTTCACTCGCCCCTCCCTTCCACCTTGCACCGAACTCACCGTCCGTCGCTAGCTCAATTATAAACCAGTCTTCACACAATGAGAAGATTGAATTTGCGTCGATCGATGCCTCTGGTGACAATGACGTCCGATAATTACAGTAGGCGACTACTGCTCACTGTAGGTAGTGCCAAGAGTGTGCCATCGTTCGCCGCTGACAAGGACGGAGCCACCATGAATCATTAGCGACAAGGATGGGCACACGACGACATACGGATTTCATACGTATATGGGTACGCACAGATAAGGCTATACTGTAGCACCCCGGGTAAAACCACTACTTAAAAATCGCTCATTGTTTTTATTTTATGTATCATCATGACTGAATGCTCATGTCATCATGTCACATTGCAATTGAGCATCGTCATGTCATCATACATATGTTATCCCAAAAAACTATTTCTCTAAAAGCCTTGTTTGTTTTCTAAATACCTCCGTCTTTATTTTAAATTATAAAACCCCGACCGTCCAGATATTTTGTTTTCTCTACAAATCATTTACAAAAATCTCTAAAATAAAACATAACAATAATAAATATAAAACTTATTTTTTTTATTTAGGGAGGCAGCTAGCTAGGCCCAAAAGCCCAGCCGGCCACCTCCAACCCAAAACTACCCAAAAACCAAACCCTAACCTAGTCCCTAACCCTAGCCGCAAACCCTACGTACCGCCAGCCGCCACCACCCCGTGCGGCAGCACACATACGCGCGCACCACACCCGAACCACCCCGGTACACCTGCACGCCTACACGGTGCAACACACGCGGGCACGTACGCATCGAGACCAGCCCCACCCCGCACGTACGCGGTAGAGCCACCCCACCACCTAGAGCTAGGGACCCAAGCGCGCGCCTCCCTATCGCCCCGCAAGCGCCGGCTATCGCCTCTATCTACCCCGGCCTCGCCTTGGGTATCCCCCGTAGCTCCTCGTATGCGAGATCCCGACGCTGCAAGGACGACGCCCTTCTCGGCCTCTACGCGCGCGTGCTTGATGCCATCGTTTTTGACCTCGTCTCGACCTCGCTGTGTCGGGCTCTATACAGTGCCGCACGCGCGAGCTCTCCTCTGTGTTTGCAGGCCCCAAGCCCGTCGTCTTCTCCGTCAAGACCCACACGTGAGCATCTTGGTTTGACCCACTGCAGGTGATAGTTGGCCTCACCAAGGTTCTGCTCTCTGTGTTCTACCGAAGCCAAAAAAAGTTCTCCGCTGAACCTAATCCGACGATGTGACCGATGATCGGGAGGAACCAATAGGCTACCGACGCTAGGATCCAAGATCGCCACCTACGTTAGAACCCGGAACACGAAGTTGACAGAGCCAATACCAAGACCTTCTACATGGAAACCCCAAGACCTTCGACTTGAAACGACAAGATCATTGTCATGGAACCGAAGACCCCGGATCCAAACCAAAAGCCCTCGGAACGCCAAGTTCTTCTTCCTGGACCCGAAGACCGATCCCGTCGACCCTATGACCCGATCCCCTCTGAGCCCCAAGATCTTCGGACCTTGATGTGTGACCCCAATCCGAGCCCCTATTTTATAAATTGCCATCTATATAAATTGTTGCATATTAAATCATTCATGCTTGCATCTCATCAGGTGGATTTGGCGCATTATGCTGATTCACCTCATAATTAAATATGGAGACCATATGCGGACTTTTCTAGTCTTATATTGGCTCCATTTAAATTTGTATAGCGAACCGATGTCATGTTTTGCCTTATTACGACAATATTTAAATTTTCAGGGTACCTAAACAACATGAACGTACTAATTAATCGTCGAGACCTCGGTTTCGCTTAATATTGCCTAGTTGCATCGCATCTTGCCATGCCATGCATCATATCATGAACATGCCGATTCTCTGTCGTTGTATTAAATAGTGCACCCGGTGTTTCTTTTAGTGGTTTGCTTCTTCACGGATTAGGCCGTTGAGTGGATGCGAGTATCGACAAGTTCTTCGGATAATATATCTCCGGCAGTGTTTCCCAGACGAGCAATCTCCCCCTTTCTACCTATTTTGCTTTTATAGTCTTTATTTCCTCCGGTTGATCTATTGCTATCTGTGTTGCGATGCTTTAGTTTGCCTGCATCATTTATATTCATTGCAGCCTCTATATTGCCTTGGACACATCCTATTGCCTATTGTTTGATAGACAGTCGGCCTTGCGAGTCGTAGTTGCTTGCTCAGGTGCTGCTTCGCATCGTTGTCGTTCCACCGTTGATGGAAGGTTGACACATGCTTAATGGTGGAGATGATCATGACTTTCAATATAACTTGTTAATTAAATGCTGGAAATAGATCTAATGTAGAGGCACCGGTGTGTAATAGTCAATATTTGGTTTTTAACCGCCCACTTGTGTCCACCTAGGACCCGAATTCTTGATACCTGTTCCGAGATCGAGCGCGCTAACCACAGGTGGGTGTGTGGGCACCCCATCGTCTTATTACCTGATATCAAAGTACTGTGCTGGGGGGCCACAAAGTAGTTTGGAGCTTTATTACTATCCTGTACTTATGCAATGCTTTACTGCTTTATTTACGATTGTGCGTGGAGCGCCTATACTGTTTAGGAACACCATGCCACGTTTTCGCTGTATCGACAAGCCCAGTCACACTTTCGGGTTCCCAATCGTTTACAGCCTTCGCCACATACCCTGGGTCCGTATCGGAGACGGCCGCTTTCGTTGCGGGTAGCTTAGTAGGGTCGCCCCCATGTACTTGCTTTGGGTCTAGGAAACATCATGTCTGAGGCCCCGTCACATACCGTTGGGTGTATGTTCAGGATCTTGCTCATATTCGGATCTGACAATAAGGGTTGAAGTGCGTGTGGATACTTTGGTGCACCCCTGTAGGGTTAAATCTTTTCGAAAAGCTGTGTCCGCGGTTATGGACGACTTGGAGCACAGTTTCTCGATCATAGACAACTATAACTAAAGTTTACTGTAATAATATGACTTGTATATGATATGACTAGTAAGTTGGACAACCACCATGGAATGAATGAATAAAACTGCCAATTGTGTGAGTTTCCTCAGCATGACTTCCTCGTTTGGTCTCGAGGGGGAAATAATAGGATGGGTATGCTTGGTGTTAGTATCAGGTGGTTCCGAATAGGTCTTTCTTATCCCTCTCTAATAGCCGCAATTGTATCGAGTCTCTATAGGTTGTCTAGTATATGTTTTGCTGCCGCTTCAGTCCACCATACCTATGTAGGCGAGAGCCGCCGAATTCTAGACTCGCCGTGTACTGGCCTCAGTATTGACCGCTCTCTTTTTCTTTTGCCCTTTGTCGGCACCCTTTTTTGTTTTAGCAGGTATAAGATCGACGTCGTTAGCAGGGTTACCCTTTCAGCTTGGCATGGGCAGGGCTATGGACGCCATTGGTTATTTTTCAGGGCTCTTAGCCCCATTTGCATTCTATCCGTACTCGGATGTTGTATCGTATTCAAGGTGATTTGGATCTTTGTATTGTACATCTGTATTCTTGATTCATGGAGTCATTGTTGTATATATATGTTCTATGGGTTCCATCGTGGCTTATTGTGTAATGATATTACTTCGTTTTCCACCCGCACGCAAGTGTCTGGTGGGCATCTTTGAATCGTTTCTATGCGGGTTTGGCGGGAATCGCTAAAACTTGCATAAGACCGATTCGAGGGTGTTACGTATACATAGGAATTAATTATTCATTAATGATGACTTAATAATTCGTTAAAGACCATCGTGCCCTTAGTTATGAAGGGGCGCGGAGCGATCTCAGCTGTTACTGTGTTTAATATTTGGATAGGGAGGAGCACTGAAGTAGAAGTGTCAGAACAACTGTACCAGTGACCACGAAGGTTCAGCCAGGATGGTGGATCACCACCACCACCATCACAGCCCGACCTGAGGTGAATTGCGAGAGGAGACCATAATATGCCACCAAATCACAACAACCAACGATAGTTTCAGAAGCGAATTGGAGCATTGAATTGGCAGTGGTTCGTGATGCGGGGAATCATGCTTGGGTAGCCACGAGTGTGGGCATCTTAAGAAGTCAAACATTAGCCACATCTGAGGTGAATAAGATGGGCGGCCCGTATGTTGGTGAGACTGAAACCACTAGATCGACCAAGAGCTTTAGGAGATTAGCTCGTCGAAAATGGGATCCAGCGGTAAAAGGTCGTGAAAGAGTAGTTTGTGATACTTTGAGGGTGGGGGTAGCAATTTTATTAGCATGTGAGGATGAGATTTAATTTGGTGGCATCTGTTGAGAATATTTATTATGTTTCAGAATAGTATCACCTCTTCAGACAATGATATATAGTAGCCTTTTTTTGCATGTTAGTTCGAATAATTATTTTCAATTTCGATTGTTTAACTCATGCATATGCAATTGGGTTTCTTGTGTCACATAGCTCTTGAACAATCAAGATTAATCGAGTCTGATTTGCACATATGTTTGACTAGTGAGCAGCTTTGGAATATATTTGTGTATGTTGCTGACCAGGTGAATACTTCAACAAGGAAAGGATTATAGGTAGATAGATGGATGGATGCACCCAGGGAATCTGAAATCCTGCAGGAAAAGTATAGCAAGGAGATATTCTGCACGCACAAACAGGAAAAAGAAGAGAAAAGATGCATCTATGTGTGTGTGGTACTGGCTATAGCTAGAGGGGTAGGCAATAATTGATGTGAAGGGGGAACAAGCAAAGTTGGCGTTGCGTGTCGACCATTCGTGCGGCCACAGTCGGTAGCTAATTGCAGCAAAGGAAAATAATGCGGATTATGCCCTCTCTTGGTCGTCATATCTAATCTGGATCTGTCACTGAAAAGAATACGAGGTAACTGTTCATGTAAAATTCATTGTCCCCTTCATCTTTATGAAAATGAAATAAACGTGTGTGTCCTCCATCACACCGAATTATATTAGTATTTATTCCATCCATCAAGATGCCTACTAATAGTTTTGATTTTAATCACAATCTATATCTTAGCCAGGTGCCTGCCTGCCTGAGGCTGGGGTCACCATCGGCCGTTGCATAAATACACACCAGCATATGTTACCTGTTTAGTATGTTACCGTGTGGACAAGTTCATGATAGATAGGATGCATGTCTGTCCGTAAATGTTGCGTAACAGAAGCATGCAAGGGAAGACGACCATTTTCCAGGATACTGAATCTAGATTGGAGCCGGAAGAGGGTCGACATGCCTGGTTGCATTATTTGGGAGGTAGGGACATACACACATAGGATGGATTCCACATCTTGCTGCTGCTAGCAAGGACAACCAAAACAACAAAGGTTACAAGAAGAGGAAAAAAATGGAATCCCCAGTCTAGCCATATCTTTAGAAACTGAATCAATCTTATCACCCATTTGTCACCTTATCCATTCATACTATTAATTGCAATTCGTTAGTTGCACGTGGTGGAATCGGCACACTGCCTAGCTCAATCCATTGATCGATTGGTTCCATAAATATTAAGGAGATTACATCTCGGCTAGATTAATATAATTACAGCATAGGAGTACTACTCAAAGGCTCAAAGCTAGCTAGGTAATACGTAGATTAGTTGACCATGACAACAAAGCTATGTACGTGATCTAGCTAGTTTGAAGGTACTACTAGAGTTAATTGCACTTATATCAATACTACTCTCTGCTGCTGCCGCTAGTACTCTGGTAGTACTACATATGACTAATTAATTGGTTGACGCCGTTGCTTCTGCATTTGATGCATGGATCTCACGGATGACTCAGGGTGCTGGGGTTGAGCGGCACCTCCGTAGACGCATGAACCTGTCGGGAGCCTGCGCCGCCAACGCCAAACGAGCCTACATTTCATTCATGCAAATACAGTATAGTAAGCTAGCCACGAGATTCGAGTATAGTAAGCATAGGAAGGTTACGTACGTGGAGGTCCTGCTCTCGCTTGATGAGCATGGTGTTCTCCCTGCGCAGCTTCGCCAGCTCCAGCTCCAGCTCGTTGGCGTAGGCCTGCTTCCGCGCCCGCGACCGAGCCGCCGACTCCCGGTTCTTGATCATCCTCCTCAGCCGCCGGTCACCGCTCCCCGCCGCCGACGCCTCCTGCACAGGACCAGCTCTCCTCCTACTGTTACTGCTGGTGTTGCTGCTGGGGAAGGAGAAGCAGGGGAAGGGGTCGACTGGCAGGTGGATGAGGGAGTCGTCGCCGGAGCTCGTGGAGTTGGACGGCGGTACTGTTGTGCGTCCGGAAACTACACCGGAGGAGCCGAGGTAGGCCAACTCGAGAGAGGAGTGGAGGGTGTTGAGCGCCGTATGCGGAGTCAGCGGCGTGCGGGGAGGCTGGAGGTAGTCCTGGTGGAGGTAGTCCTGGTGGAGGTAGGCGGCGCAGTCACGGTAGGAAGCGGCGGCAGGGGAGTAGTACTGGAGCGCCGCCGGAGTGGAGGCCAGGAACATATCCTTCCACAGCTCCTCCATGGATCCGATCGAGCTAGCTTCTCAAAGATCGATTTCCTACCTCGCTATGAGTAACAGTATACTACAGTTGATAACTAACCGACTCAACTCACACGATCCAACAAGGTGTGTAGTGTAGCTAGGCATCCTCCATGTGCGTCGCCATCTTTATAGAGTGTCCGTCCATGGTGGATATGCAACTCGGGCAGGCCGGGGTCGGGTACAAACATAGCATGCACACTCGCTCCATATGTGCTAGGTACACCGGTACTACTGTTGCTCAACAGTCGACATCTCACCGCACGCTATACAGTCGTCATCGGTCTACGAACAGTCAATTGCAATGGCCGGCTCCTTCGTCACCCACGCATCATAGTAGTACATGCAATTGGTCTACGAACAGTCAATTGCAATGTATAACTTTTCGTTACTTTATTTATAGTAGTACATGCAATGTTTTGACTTCTGGCCGTGTGTACCCTCTCGGATGCAGACGCTTAAGCATGTTTCGTCCATTATCCAAACAACTCTCATATGCCTTGGGCTTGCATTGGGTGTATAAACAGTATACTCTACTTCGATTATTTGCCAACACAATCCATAACAAGTATATCCGAGCCTAAGCTAGATGATAAAGGAAACGTCACACCTTTCCACATACTATAAGACAATTTTACCACACTTTGTTACTCCCTCCTCTCAGTTTATTAGGCTTACTAAAAACTTAGAAAAATCTCGAGAGTTGGGCTCATATCTAGCACTAATTAATACTCACTATGGCATGCAACAATAGCTGCCCTCCTAAAACACTTCCACTAATCATAAAGATTGGCATGCAGTTAATCCCTAATCACCTAAATCGCAACGCCATTTCTACTATGCCTAATAAACCGAGAAGGAGGGAGTAGTCAGGTGGTATTCTAGTCGGAATTATAATACCATAATAACTCTTCAAGTTAAGAAGGTGGATAAAGAAGATTATTGTGTCAAGTTACACATTCGTTTCTAAGAATGATGGATTTGAGTGGGTTTGTGTGCTTGTATATGGGGCCTCTCAAGAGTCTCATAAACATGATTTTTTATCTGAATTATTTCGCACATGTGAATTGAAGTCATTACCTATGCTGATAGGGGGTGAATTTAATATTCTCCATAGACCCGACGATAAGAGTAATGATAATTACAACCCTCAATGGCCTTTCATTTTTAATGTGATAATTGGAAGTTTGGACCTTCTAAGATACAATATACTTGGACAAATAGTCCTCTTCTAAGATACAATATACTTGGGCAAATAGTCGTTAAAAGCCAACTTATGAGAAATTTGATCCGATCCTTACAAGTGTGGCATAAAAATAAAAACACCCTCTAGTGTCAGCAAGAGCTTTGCCACACTCAGGTTCTGACCATACATTAATTGATTCGGGTCATCATGCTCATTTAGGAAAGAAGATTCATTTCTCGTTTCAACTATCCAGGTTGGATCAGGAAGGTTTTTATGAGATGGTAGCGGCCAGCTGTAACCGAGGTTGATACACCTATTTAACCATCGAAAAAAAATAAGACATCATCGCTTTCTCAAAGGTTGGGAAAAAACTAAGTGGTAAATATCAGAAAGAAAAGGAAAAGTTACTAGTCATTATTGATGAGTTGGATATCAAAGTTGAATCTCTTCCACTTAGTGCAATTGAACGAGAAACCTGGAGAGATGAAAAATATGTTCACAAATTTAGACAGGATGGCAAAATCAAATGGGTGCTAAGGTTAAACATGTTCAAGAGGGAGGCAGCAATATGAAATACTTGCATCTAATTGCCAATGGTAAACATAGAAATAGAAAATATTTCAGCTTGAACAACATGAACATATTATAAACAAAATTTGGGCCACCGGTTCAAAGTAGTTTGTTAATGATTGCAGATCATACAAATGACACCCCGCAATTGTCTCCTGAGGATAATATTCTTCTAACTGCTAATTTCTCCAAGAAAGAAGTTTTAGAAGCTATCTCCCAGATGGAACATAATAAAGCTCCCGAGATAGATGGATTTTCAGTTGAGTTTTATCAAATATTTTGGGGAATGATTAAATATGTCCTAATGGCTTTGTTCGTTTGCCTTCAATCCTCGTTCAAGTTTAATTTTGGAGTCATTACTCTCCTACCCAAAAATAAAATGCGGTGTAGATACAACAATATAGACCTATTTTCCTTCTTAATGTGAGCTTCAAAACTTTACACAATTTGCAACTAATCGAATTACGAGTTTGGCCCATAAAGTTATTAGCACGACACAAACTGCACTTAGGTTGGGGCACCACATATTGGAAGGGGTGGTTGTCTTACATGAAAGCATCCATGAACTTCATAGGAAGACGATAATGGAGAAGACATACGGCAAATGCAAGTGGCTTTTGTTGCAGTAAGTGTTGTGTGATATGTCCATTTTGCATCACTATTCTATGTCATAATTCACTGTTATTCATTGATATATTTCGTATTGAGAGGTGATACTTATGTTATTTCATCTGTTTTTGCATGGTTGATGACTTTTGGAGCATGGACCGCTGCAGTCAGGATTCTGATGGAAAAGGTGTTGTTTGGAGGCAAAATTCGTGAAGATCAGAAAATCCGGGAAAATATACGGAAAATCCTATTTTTCCAGAAGACGAAGGAAGCCAGAAGGGGGGCTGGAGATGGGCCACAGGGGGCCCACACCACCCCCTAGCGCGGGCAGCCCTAGGCCACGCTAGCAGGTGGTGTGGCCGCCCTGGCCAACTCCAAGCTCTCCCCTCTGGCGTATATTATCCTCCTGAAACCCTAAGACTCGGGGAGCGACCACAGAAAGATTCTGCCGCCTCTGCAGGGCGGAAAACACCAAGAGAGAAAGATCTCTCCGGCAGACAGATTTCTACCGGGGGAATTCCTTCCCAGAGAGGGGAGATCGTCGCCATCAACACCACCATCAAGCTGGACTTCATCGGGATCATCATCATCACCACCACCATCATCACCATCAGCACCCTCATCACCATCTCCATATTGTTGTAACAATTGCGTTGAATCTTGCATTAGTTCTTAGGGGAAACTTTCCCGGTGTTGATTACTCTTTGTAGTTGATGCTATTGAGTGAACCGTTGAATTATTGTTTATGTTCAAATTGTTATACATCATTATTCCATCTCTAATCATGATCCATATGATGTCTTGTGAGTAGTTCGTTTTGTTCTTGAGGACATGGGAGAAGTCATGTTGTTAGTAGTGGAGTTGTGTTGAGAAAGATTCAATAGTTTGATATTTAAGTTGTGGTGTACTTCTTCTAGTGGTGTCATGTGAACGTAGACTACATGACACTTCACCTATATGGGCCTAGGGGGATGCATTGTGTATTTGGCTACTAACCGTAGGGGTTGCCGAAGTGACAGAAACCTGAACCCCCGTTAGGAAACCATTGCACAAGGGACGTAAGGGTCTTAGAGTTTAAAGCTGTGGTTAGGTTTCTACCTTAATTACTTTCTTGTACTTACGGATGTTTGCAAGGGGTATAATCACAAGTATGTATTAGTCCTAGGAAGATCGGTACATTAGCACAGGTTCACCCACACAACACTTAGCAAGGTAAAGGAGATTAATCAACTATATGAAGCGAAAGCACTTGACAGTCTTCCCATGTGTCCTCGAGAATGTTTGGTCATCTTAAGTAATACAACCGGATTGTCCTTTGCTGCATAAAGGATTGGGCCACCTGCTGCATTTATTCCTACTGTCTTTTGTTTACTCGTACTTTATTTACTTGCTTTATCAAAAAACCCTAAAAATCCATTTGCTAAGTATTTGCAGAGAATTCCTGATCCATACCACTAGCCAGCACCTTTGCTCCTCGTTGGGTTCGACACTCTTACTTATCGAAAATACTGCAATACACCCCCTATACTTGTGGGTCATCAAGACTATTTTCTGGCGCCGTTGCCGGGGAGTGAAGCGCTATTGGAGAGTGGAACTGGTAAAGGAAACTTCTACTGTGAGTATTGTTTACTTCTGTTAGTTGCTTTATTTTCGTTATGGATTATTCGCTGAGTTTCTTATTTGGTAATGCTACTACCACTGCTAAGGTAGTAGATAAGCCACCACCTACTGAGAATGATGTTTTCAAAATACCTACAAGAATTATTGACCGTGTTATGGATAACTACTATGTTGGGGATGGAACTGTCCATCCCGGTGATCATTTACTCTTTATACACGAATTATGCGGGTTGTTCAAGTGTGCAGGTATTACTACATATCAAGTTAAGAAGAAGTTATTCTCATTATCACTGAAAGGAAGAGATGAGGAATGGTATAAGCTGCTGAATAATGGTCAAGCTCTGGAATGGGAGGAAATAGTGCCTCTCTTTTATTCAAAGTTTTATCCTCCTAGTGAGATTCATAAAGATCGGAATCAAATATACAACTTTTGGCCTCTTGATGGAGAGATTACATCTCAAGCTTGGGGGAGATTGAAGTTACTAATGCTCAAATGTCCCATTCATGAGCTCCCCAAAAATATTATTATCAATAACTTTTATGCAAGACTCCCTCTACATGACAAGGATTTATTGGATGCTTCTTGTGCTGGATCATTCACTCGCATGGAAGAACAAGCTAAATGGGATCTTCTGGACCGTATTCAAGACAATGCTGAAGCTTGGGAGAATGACAAAGGTAGAAAGTCAGGTATAAATTATGATTATGAATGCATTGAATCTTTTATGGGAACTGATGACTTTCAAAATATTAAAAATGCTTATGGTTTAGACTCTCAAGCTATTGCCTCTTATTTTAAGGCTTTTGCTTCCTACATTGAAGTGCCTAAAAAGAAGTGGAATAAGTATCATGAACCTTATAAAGATATTGCTAAGAGTGTTCCTACAAGAAATACTGAAGTTTATACTGCTAATCATGTCTTTCCTGAACCTTATATTGATAAAATGCCTTTCCCAGTTAAGATAAGGGAACATTCTATGATGGCTAGTATGGTAGATGAAAGTATGAATGAAGCTGTTGAACCTGGTAAACAAAAGGTTGATGAACCTATAATAGCAAATGTGAAAGACTTTGTTACTAAATATGAGAAAGAGGGACACCCTATCCTTTGTAAGGATACCTCTAATATTGTTTCACAAGGTAGTGTTATGAGAGCTAGTATTCCTGTGTTTTCTGTTAGAATAAGTGATCATTGCTATGATGGTCCTTGTGATAGCTATATTGTTAAGTTTATGCATGATACTGAAAGTTATTATGAAAGAGGAAAAAGTGTTCTTATGCATCTCAATAATATCAAGTTTCCTTGTTTTATGCTGAAAGTTTTTATGTTGCACTTCTTTTGCCTTCCTATGCTTGCAGCCTCTAGTTTCAACAACTTGTTTGTTTACAAAATTCCCTTGCATAGGAAGTGGGTTAGACTTAAATGTGTGTATTTTTGCTTCTTAATGCTCTCTTTCGCTTCAATTCATATTTCTATGTGAGCATCATCAAAATTAGCATGCCCATCTTAATGGCTATAAAGAAAGAGCTTTATGGAAGATAACCCAATTTGTTTTTGCTTTCAGTTTGTTTTTGTTTCTTTGAGTCTTGGAAGTTATTACTTCGGTAATAACCTCTCCTTATCCGTTTTGTTTGGTTTTTGTGTCAAGATCAACCTCTAATGAGAGAGAAGTAATATTTGGGGAAGTTGCTGTCCCGAAACAGATTTTTGTGCTTCACCGTAAAAATTCGTGAGAGAACTCTGTATGTCGGATTGAGCTGTAATTTTGTATGCTTCTGCCCCAGGTTGTTATTTAACTTTCGTTAGTTTTGCACTTTTTGATTTGAGCAACATAAGATTTTCGAAAAAATTGATCTTTACCTGCTGATCTGTTTTGACAGATTTAGCCACTCTTGCATTTGCTTCTTTATTCGATTTCCTTTTTGAATTCTTTTTGGGTTTTTGGAAGGAGTTGCTATAGTAGCTTATGTTTTGATGGTTTTCAGTTGAAATTGGACACAAAAGGTTTTATCACTTCACTTTTACTAATGTTGCTAATGAGAACGATGTGAAGTTTTGTGTGAAAGAAATTTCCAGGTAGTGGAGTTAATGGTGTAATAAGGAAGAGAAAGGTTTTATGACTCAAGTAATAAGTCTATGAAGATGAAGATATCAATGATATTCAAGTGATGACTCTGGAAGAATCTACTAGATACCAAATTCAGAGACCTGCAGAGTCCGTTTTCAAATAGGTAACAGTTCTGGTAAGAAAAGTTCCATGAAAATACTATCCAACTATATTTTTGTTGTTTTTAGTTAATAAGGAAAGCTACGAAGCGAAAAAGGGACGGAAACGGAGCCAGGGTGGCTCACACCACCTTGTGGCGCAGGCCCACCCCTGGTCGCGCCACCAGGTGGTGAGTCCACCCCGGACTCCGCCTCCGACTCATTTTCTCCCAGTACCTTCCTTTTGATATGAAACTTCGTAATATATAACCCCCCGGATCCCCCGAGGTTCGTATATCGTGTTTTCGTCGTGTTTTTGTTTCGATTTGTTTCTGCCAGGACATACTCTTTGAAGGTTTAGAAGCACAATGGTGTCCGCCAAGGATAAAGGGAAGGAGCCTATGGAGGAAGACCTCCAAGACCCCGAGAAGGAGAAGGAGATCAAAAGTGAAGATGAAGAGGAGCAAGGCCAACATCCGCACACCGGCAGTACCATTGCAAGCATTGGAGTGGTGACAAAACCTGCCAGGGTTAGAAGGACTGCACGGATGCAGACTAGGGGGAAAGCTCCTCATCACTGCTTGGTTCCACGGTCACCTTCTCCAAGTACCAAGAGTCCCTTCCATACCTTTATCCATAACTGCAACGGTACAACCCGGAAGGATTGCACCTCTATGTATCACGCCAATCCCTGGATCGGTTCATTGGCATACATAGCATCAATAGACATCAAAGAACTAACAGTGCATCATTATTAAAACGGTATGATCCAGAATATTGCATTTGTTATAAAGTTTGCAAAGCATAACGCTTGCACAAGTGAAAGTAGCAAATAGATAGCATAAATAAAGTAGCTCCAGTCTCCATTAGACGCCACAGGCGAACAAAATGTTGAGTGGAGGGTCGCAACCAACACTACTACTCAGAGTAACCGGAAGAGTAACCTGCAACATGAAACGTAACAGCCCCGAAGGGTCAGCACTTGGAATGCACTGGCAAGTGGAACAATTAGAGAAACAACAAGACTAAAATAGCTATATGCATATCTGGCTTGTGGGGTTCAGGCTTAGTTGCAGCAGCAAAATACTTTGTCCTACCATTTGCAAATCATTTGTAAAGCATTTAATCTTCATCAAACAACCCAATTAAGTTTCAACCACAAGTTTTAGCAATTACAAGTTAGAATGAATGAGAACATGTCATAGCACCCACAATTCAGCAACTCAATCGTCCATTACCGGGGACACGGCTAAGCACTTAGTTTTACACCCTGCAGGGATTGCACACTTTACCATATGACTTGGTCGACCCGCTCGTACCACGACACGCATATTGAGTCATGATAGGGAGAAGCCCAAGAAGAGACAATTCGGGAAGTAGCTCCTCGAGCCCATCCATGCACTGTACCAACCTATCACATTCACTACATCTCTGGATACGAAGAGCTCGGGTCGCCACGACCTACTAAGTCCATCCAGCCACCCATAACTCACTGGCATATGGCTATACACGTAAGCTACCAAATCGAGACACTAATCATTTCTCAGAAACCTGGGTGGCCATCCACAAGTGAGCTACTCGGGTAAACCATAGACATGGGCCCGGCATTCACGAACCAAGCAATTACCAATCCACCCAGAGAGTTCATTAATTAAGTTGTTTTCAAACTTTCCAAACACGTTCTTTCAAAACAATCTTTGTCATGGTGTATCCCACCCTCGTCTACATAAGCACAACTACTTACGGCGGCTCACCTAACGAGATAGGCTACGACATAATAGGATATAGCATAGCAATAGATAAAACTTGTAAAACAAAACGAGCTACAATGCATATAGAAATTAAATAGGACATTTATGAAGCTCCACTTTCCTTGGTAGTTGCCGAAGTCAAAAGCACTGTCCGGACAGTCACACGGGTTACAATCCTCACAATCTACACGAAAGCAATTCAACCAAATAAACAATCCACACATAGAGATCAACAAATGCAACACAATGCATGCATGGCACTTTAATAAAGCTTCAGTAGTTTAGTTATGTTCTCTGATCAATGCTACTACTGAATGATGCATGGGAAAACTTTTAATGCAAAGGAAAACAATTTAAGCATAAAAAGGACTAGCTAATAGGCTTTTAGTGAAAACATTGAACAAACAATGTAAATAGTGTTGTTCAAGTGTGACAAAAATACTACTGGACAGATAGCTCAAAATAGAGCCTATACCAAAAGGATTTACTCCAAAAATATTTACAGATCTTTTTCTGCGAATTTAATACCACTTTAAGCCTTTTTATAACCTCGGGAAAATACCTACAGTAAACCTGAGATATTATTGCAAATAAAATTCTACACAATTTTGTGAATCCAATGATACCTTATTTGCAATTTTTGGCCAAGCAGATCTTTTCCTATGAATTTTTCAAGTTATACATAGTTTCTGAAAAAAATTAATTCCTGGAATTTTTCGAGGGAATATTCTGGGAATATTCCTGCGGACTGGTCAACCCGACGTGGCGCTGACTGGACCGGTCAGTGGTCCACTAGGCAGTCAGCGGCCAATCTGGGTCGTCCATCCTGGATCGGACGGCGGCGGCGTTCCGGCGAGGCTTGGCGGCGGCGGAGTGGCCCACGAGGTGCGGCAAGGGGCGGCGGGTGCAGGGGTAGGGTCGGCGCGGATGGCGGCGACCTCGGGCGGCGGCGATTCGTCGACGGAGTGGCGGCGGCCGACAGACTCCGGCGAGCAATCCGACCGGTTCGGCGGCGCTTCGGAGGGTTTCGAGAGGGGGAAAAACACGGGGTGGCGGCGGCTTTAAGGGGGGCAGGTCGTGCGGGTTGTTGCGCTCGATTCCGAACGGAATCGCTGAAATCTCGTGAGGCAGAGCTCTAGGCGATGTCCTGGTCGGGGACGAACTGGTCCAGACGCTGACAAGTGGGGCCCGTGGCTAGGGAAAAAAACAGAAGAAAAAGAAAAAGGGGGAAAAGGGGAGAAGAGAAGGGGCCCCGCGGGTGGCGTTGGGCCGCGGGTGGCGTTGGGCCGCTGGTGGGCCGGCTAGCTCGGCCGTGGCTGCTGGCGCGAGCTGGGCCTCGAGTGGGCCTCGGGCGGCTGCCTGGCTGGGCTGCCGAATTTTCTTTTTCTTCTTCTTTTCTCTTTATTCTTTTCTGCTATGTTGTTAACTCTGAACTGTCTGTTTTTCTGAATTTCCTGAAACTGAAATTCAGTCCAAACCAAAACCAGTATAACTTTTGATCTACAGCTCCGAATCGAGCGAAACAAGTTCTACGGGTTCGTAGTTGAAAACTCTATACAACTAAGCATCTGGAATGACTATATAGTGTCAACCAAGCAGATGCTAGGTAAAAACCCTAATAGGCTTGCAAATAAGAGGAACTAGCAAAGGAGAGGGGTTTTGGCAAAAAGCTTTCAAAACTGAATTTTCTCAAAGATGAACATGATGTAATGCCATGCAAGTATGCAGTACCAAATCTAGAATTTGGGATGTGACAAGACTAACCCCCTTAAGATGAATCTCGTCCTCGAGATTCGACGTGGCTAGCAAATAGGTGTGGGTGGTCCTCTCGGAGGTCATCCTCTCGCTCCCAGGTGGCTTCCTCTTCGATGTGGTGGCTCCATTGCACCTTGCAAAACCTGATTGTCTTGCTACAGGTAAATCTCACTGCTGTCTCCAAAATCTTGACAGGCTTCTCCTCATAAGTCAGGTCACTCTCTAGTTGAACCTCATCTATTAGCACGGTATCCCTCAATAGTGTATCTACCATCTCCGAGTGGCATTTCTTCAGCTGGGACACATGGAACACATCATGGACAGCGGACAGAGCTTCTGGCAACTCCAACTGATATGCAACCTCTCCCTTGTGTGCTAGGATCCGGTATGGTCCTATAAACCGAGGTGCCATCTTACCCTTAATTCCAAACCTCTTAATTCCACGTAGTGGCGAAACTCTGAGATATGCTCGATCTCCAATCTCATACACCACTTTCTTGTGCTTAGAATCATCATAGCTCATATGTCTCGATTGTGCCACCTTCAACCTGTCCCGAACCAAACTAACCTTCTCTTCAGCATCCTTGATCAAATCCGGTCCAAACAATTGACGTTCACCTACACCATCCCATAACAATGGTGTTCTGCACCTCTTACCATATAGTACATTGAATGGTGACGTCTTGATGCTGGATTGGTAGCTGTTGTTGTAGGAAAATTCAGCATAAGGTAAATTTTCATCCCAACTAGCGCCATGAGCCAAGGCACAAGCTCTCAACATATCCTCCAAAATCTGATTCACCCTCTCGGTCTGTCCATCCATCTGGGGGTGGAAAGTTGTGCTAAACTCCAATCTCGTTCCCAACGACTCATGTAGCTGGCGCCAAAAGTGAGAGGTGAATTGGGTGCCTCTATCTGACACAATGCTCTTAGGAACTCCATGCAGGCACACAATTCTGTTCATGTAGATCTTGGCTAACTTAGCACTAGTGTAAGTGGTCTTCACGGGTATAAAGTGAGCTACCTTCGTTAAATGATCTACCACTACCCAAATAGAATCACATCCTGACTTGGTCCTGGGCAATCCTGTGATAAAGTCCATTCCAACTCTATCCCACTTCCAATCAGGTATCGGCAATGGCTGTAGCAACCCTGCTAGCTTTTGGTGCTCAGCCTTCACTCTACTACAGACATCACATAAGGCAATATACTCTGCAATCTCTCGCTTCATGTTAACCCACCAAAACCTTTCCTTTAAATCCATGTACATCTTCGTGTTACCTGGATGTATAGAGTATGGCGAGTTATGAGCTTCCTGAAATATTAACTTCCTAATCTCCGGATCGTTGGGCACACATAAGCGATCCTTGTACCATAGTGTTCCTTGATCATCCTCGCAAAATCCTCCAGCTTTACCTTTGGGTATGTTTCCCCTTATTTCCTCCAGGTCACTATCCTTCTTTTGAGCTTCTCTAATCTCATCCAGAAGCGTTGGCTTGACTTCCATTGTTGCCAAATATCCCTCGGATACTACTCTCAACCTGAGGTCCTTGAGCTGTTCACACAAATCCTTGGGTAACTCCCCCACTGTCAGGCCATTAGCATAAACCTTGTGACTTAGCGCATCCGCTACAACATTGGCCTTTCCTGGGTGATATTGCAAACTCATGTCATAATCCTTTATGAGCTCCAACCATCTTCTCTGCCTCATATTCAGCTCCTTTTGAGTGAATATGTATTTCAGGCTCTTGTGATCCGTAAACACGTCACAATGCTTACCCATCAGGTAGTGCCTCCATACCTTGAGCGCATGTACAACTGATGCTAATTCCAAGTCATGCGTGGGGTAATTCCTCTCGTGGTGTTTAAGTTGGCGTGAGGCATAAGATACCACTCTTCCATCCTGCATCAGTACACTACCCATTCCTTGACGGGAAGCATCACAATACACTTGGAAATTCTTCTGGATATCTGGCAAACACAAGACAGGTGCTGTCACTAGGCGTTGCTTTAGTTCCTGGAAACTAGCTTCGCACTCCTTGGTCCATTCGAACTTCTTCTCCTTCTTCAGTAATTCAGTCATAGGCTTTTCAATCTTGGAGAAGTTCTCTATGAACCTCCTGTAATATCCAGCAAGTCCCAAGAAACTCCTAATATCTCCCACATTCTTGGGTGACTCCCATTCTGTAACTGACACCACCTTGCTTGGATCAACTGCGACTCCTTCACCTGACACCACGTGTCCAAGAAACCCAACCGTGTTTAACCAGAATTCACATTTACTGAACTTGGCATATAATTTATGCTCCCTCAGCTTTTCCATAATTAGTCGCAGGTGTTTCTCATGTTCAGCATCATCCTTGGAATATATCAGTATGTCATCAATGAACACCACCACGAACTTATCCAAGTACTCCATGAATACCTTGTTCATCATGGTCATAAAATATGCCAGAGCATTTGTTAGTCCAAAAGACATAACTGTATACTCATATAACCCATACCTAGTGGTGAAAGCGGTCTTTGGTACGTCTTCCTCACGGATCTTCAACTGGAAATATCCCGATCTTAAATCAATCTTGGAAAACACCTTTGCCCCTTCCAACTGATCAAACAAATCATTTATATTGGGCAATGGGTATTTATTCTTGATGGTCACATCATTAAGTGAGCGATAGTCAACCACCAATCTCTTACTACTGTCCTTCTTCTCCATGAATAGAACAGGCGCGCCCCAAGACAAAGAACTGGGCTACATAAATCCCTTGTCCAATTTCTCTCTAAGTTGCTTCTTTAACTCCTTCAGTTCCTCCACATCCATCTTATACGGCCTCTTGGCTATCGGTCCTGTTCCCGGCATCAAGTCAATAAGAAACTCCACATCCCTGTTAGGTGGCATCCCTGGCAGCTCATCCGGAAACACATCGGGATACTCCTTTACTACGGCCACATCTTCTAGGCTAACCCCCTTAAGAGAATTCAACTCGGCCACTCTAATACTGGCAGGCGACTTATACCTGATCCTTACTCCCTTTGGTGTGGTGAGTGAAATTGCTCGTTGAGCACAGTCTATCTGACCCTGATGTTCCGACATCCAATCCATGCCCAATATGACATCTAGACCTTGGGATTCTAGTATAACCGGGTGTGCATGAAATGCATAAGCAGCAATTTCTAGTGTCAACCCTCGACATGCTGCACTAGCTATCATCTCTCCCCTAGGGGAACTTACTCTAATTGATCCTCTAAGAGCCTCGGTAGGTAGCTTATACTTATCCACAAATGCCCTTGATATGAATGTATGCGATGCACCAGTATCGAAAAGAACAAATGCGATGTGGGTATTGATTGGAAACTTACCAACCACTAGCTCTGGTTCATTCTAAATCTCCTCAACGTTCACATGGTTGACTGTTGCCTTCTGGGTTGCATTAGGCTTGCTTCCTGCTTTAATCCTCTTCTCTGGGCAGTTATCAGCATAGTGCCCCATCTTCTTGCACTTGAAGCATTCCACTTCACTGAGATCCCTCCTGCCAGAGCGGTTGTGTCCATTGTTCCTCCCAGAGTTGATGTTGTAGCTCTTGTGGCCATTGTGGTGGTGGCCATTTCCTCCACGGTGGCGATTTTCACTCCTGTGACCATCGTGGCGATGTCCATTACTTCCACGGTGGTTACGGTCATCTCCGCCATGCTTAGAATACTCAGATTGTCCATCATAGGATGTGCGAGCATGGTGGTGTGATCCTGAGGAGTGGTGGCTGTTCTTCCTCTTACGTCTTTCCACCTGCTACTGTTTCCCTTCCAGAATTCTGGCCTTGTCCATCAGTTCCTGAAATGTCGGACAATAAACCACAAATAGCTGAAGTGAAAGCTCATCACTGAGACCATCCAGGAACCTCTCCCTCCTCTTGGCATCAGTGTCCACATCCTTAGGGGCATAGCGAGAGATATTGTTGAATTCTTCTACGTAATCCGCCACATTACGGTTGGTTTGGCGTAGGTTGCGAAATTCCTTCCTCTTTAGACTCATGGTCCTGGCAGATACGTGGTTCGTCCTGAACCCTTCCTCAAACATGGCCCAGGTAACTGTGTCCAGCGGGTGGGTGATTTGGAAGGCATCCCACCAAGAAGCAGTTGATCCTTCCAACAAATGAGCAGCAAACCTCACCTTTTCAGCATCAGTACAACCAATGGTCACCAAGTCCTTGTTCATAGAATGGAGCCAGTCGAGAGCAACCATGGGCTCAGGTGCAGAGGAGAACTTAGTTGGCCTCAACCTCAGGAACCTAGTGAGAGCATCCCCTGTGGCTGATTGTTCCCGTTGTTGTTGTTGTTGTTGTTGTTATTGTTGTTCTGAGTTGCCATGAACTGCGTCATCACTTGGGTCAACTATGCCTGAGCGGCCATGAGCTGGGCTATATCATCAGGTACTCGGCGAGGATCCATCTGCGGTTCAGCACAGGTAAGATTAGAAAGAAGGCAACTAAGGAAGTATTTCTACCCATGCAACATGCTCAATGCAACAACAGTTCATCCACAACAACCACAAGCAATCACCACATGAGCAATCACACACACAAACATTGTTCCAGGTTTTCCTTAACAGTATATGACTACAAAATAATTTAGAAACGCTGGTAACAACATTTGGCAAAGCAAAACAGCAAAATAAGCAAAACCAGAAATCTGGCAGAACAATTCTGTCTTGTTCACGAATTTTTTTGCCTGACTTAAAAGCGTCAGGAATTTTTGCTGATGTTTGTGCAGATACTACGGATAATTACGCACCAGATCCCAATTTCTCAGATTTTTAGCAGTTACCAATAAAACATGAAAAATCGTACAGTACAGCAGACTCAGCAGAAATCTGAGCAGTAAAAACACGAATTTTACCCAAACTTGTCCAAAAATCATTTAAAAGATCTCACGAAAATTCCAGGAACTTCAAGGTACTTAACTGAGCATTCTAAACACAATAAACTAATAGTGCAGAAGTTACATTGATCGAAGTCTAAGACTAACGAATATCCCTAACGAAGACTAGTTTTGGAGGACCATCTCTAGCTATTTGATGAACAGGTTGCAATAGGTTCTGGAGTCCATGCGCTGACGCTTCGATCCTCGTGCATGCCACGGTGGTGGCATATACACCTCTCCTGAGTCTTCTTCACTTTAGTCCTTGAATTCCACCTCTTCGGGGTCCTCCTCCTCGCTTCCTTCAACAAAAGCGTCCACTGCATCTCCTCCATCATCGTCATCGCTTCCTTCATCATCACTATCTCCATCATCATCATTGTTACCTCCACCACCATTGTTACCTCCGTCACCATTATCCGCATCATCATCATCACTATCATCATCTCCATCATTCCCATCATCACCATTACCATTATTTGGTGGAGGATTCTGCTGTGCTTGAAGGGCAGCAATCTGGGCAGCCATATCCACTATGGTTTGATCACGCTCAGCCACCACTTGATTCCTTTCCACAATAGTTTGGTTCAGTGCTGCAATCGTGGCATCTCTACCAATGAGGGCTTGCTCCATTGTATTCACAGCAGTGTGCAAGGTTTCCATCTCATACCCTTGCAAATGCACAGTGCCCTGAAAATAATCCAACTCCTCCTTTTGCTGCATCAACTTCTCTTCCCTCTCCCAAGCTTTGATCTCCATGTGTTCCAATTGCTACTCATGGAGTGGCATGTTGTTCCGATTGCCTATGGTAACCATCACATTCCCAGCCTCATTCCGACTTCCAAATGCAAGGAAAGGTGAACCTGCTGGCAGTCGGTGTCGGTGGAGATAGCACAGGCTTGGCAGTGTCTCATGCATGGCCGACTCCACTCCTAGCTCCCAGGTGAGGTACTTCTTGGTGCGGTTCAGGTTCTCAATACCAGGCACGGTGGGATCTGCAAGAACAATAGCGGTGATCTCCCATACGCGATCTCCAGGCACATAGGTGTTCATCCTCCTTCCTTTGAACATCGCCATTAGCATGCCCAGTGTCTGGCAAAGCTCCGCCAACTGTCTTGCGAAGGGTCTTGGTGATTGGAGCTCAACATACTCAACTCTGGTGGCATCTTCCATCTATCAATTGTAAAGAGGAAAGAGTGAGATCAGCAAAGGAAAAGAATTTACTAGAATGAAAGGCATAAGAATAAAGACAGAATTTAAAATAGGCTTAAGTAAATATAAGGCTTCCTATTCCAATCCTAGGTCACGATCCTACAGTCAACACACTGCTCTGTTACCATCTGCAACGGTACAACCTGGAAGGATTGCACCTCTATGTATCACGCTAATCCCTGGATCGGTTCATTGGCATACATACCATCGATAGACATCAAAGAATTAATAGTGCATCATTATTACAACGGTATGATCCAGAATATTGCATTTATTAGAAAGTTTGCAAAGCATAACGCTTGCACAAGTGAAAGTAGCAAATAGATAGCATAAATAAAGTAGCTCTAGTCTCCATTAGACGCCACAGGCGAACAAAATGTTGAGTGGAGGGTCGCAACCAACACTACTACTCAGAGTAACCGGAAGAGTAACCTGCAACATGAAATGTAACAGCCGCGAAGGGTCAGCACTTGGAATGCACTGGCAAGTGGAACAATGAGAGAAACAACAAGACTAAAATAGCTATATGCATATCTGGCTTGTGGGGTTCAGGCTTAGTTGCAGCAGCAAAATACTTTGTCCTACCATTTGCAAATTATTTGTAAAGCATTTAATCTTCATCAAACAACCCAATTAAGTTTCAACCACAAGTTTTGGCAATTACAAGTTAGAATGAATGAGAACATGTCATAGCACCCACAATTCAGCAACTCAATCGTCCATTACCGGGGACACGACTAAGCACTTAGTTTTACACCCTGCAGGAGTTGCACACTTTACCCATATGACTTGGTCGACCCGCTCGTACCACGACACGCATATTGAGTCATGATAGGGAGAAGCCCAAGAAGAGACAATTCGGGAAGTAGCTCCCCGAGCCCATCCATGCACCGTACCAACCTATCACATTCACTACATCTCTGGATACGAAGAGCTCGGGTCACCTAAGTCCATCCAGCCGCCCATAACTCACTGGCATATGGCTGTACACGTAAGCTACCAAATCGAGACACTAATCATTTCTCAAAAACCTGGATGGCCATCCACAAGTGAGCTACTCGGATAAACCATAGACATGGGCCCGGCATTCACGAACCAAGCAATTACCAATCCACCCAGAGAGTTCATTAATTAAGTTGTTTTCAAACTTTCCAAACACGTTCTTTCAAAACAATCTTTGTCATGGTGTATCCCACCCTCGTCTACATAAGCACAACTACTTACGGTGGCTCACCTAACGAGATAGGCTACATAATAGGATATAGCATATCAATAGATAAAACTTGTAAAACAAAACGAGCTATAATGCATATAGAAAGTAAATAGGACATTTATGAAGCTCCACTTTCCTTGGTAGTTACCGGAGTCAAAAGCACAGTCTGGACAGTCACACGGGTTACAATCCTCACAATCTACACGAAAGCAATTCAGCCAAATAAACAATCCACACATAGAGATCAACAAATGCAACACAATGCATGCATGGCACTTTAATAAAGCTTCAGTAGTTTAGTTATGTTCTCTGATCAATGCTACTACTGAATGATGCATGGGAAAACTTTTAATGCAAAGGAAAACAATTTAAGCATAAAAAGGACTAGCTAATAGGCTTTTAGTCAAAACATTGAACTAACACTGTAAACAGTGTTTTTCAAGTGTGACAAAAATACTACCGGACAGATAGCTCAAAATAGAGCCTAGACCAAAAGGATTTACTCCAAAAAGATTTACAGATCTTTTTTTGCAAATTGAATACCACTTTAAGCCTTTTTATAACCTCAGGAAAATACCTACAGTAAACCTGAGATATTATTGCAGGATAAAATTCTACACAATTTTTTGAATCCAACGATACCTTATTTGCAATTTTTGGCCAAGCAGATCTTTTCCTATGAATTTTTAAAGTTATACATAGTTTCTGAAAAAATTTAATTCCTGGAATTTTCCGAGGGAATATTCCTGCGGACTGGTCAACCCGACGTGGCGCTGACAGGACCGGTCAGTGGTTCACTGGGCAGTCAACGGCCAATCTGGGTCGTCCATCCTGGATCGGACGGCGGCGGCGCGAGCTGGAGCTCACCTGCTCGACCGACGGCGGCGGTGGCTCAGGCGAGTGTCGGCGGCGACGTTCCGGCGATGCTTGGCGGCGGCGGAGTGGCTCACGAGGTGCGGCAAGGGGCGGCGGGTGCAGGGGCAGGGTCGGCGCGAACGGCGGCGACCTCGGGCAGCGGCGATTCATCGATAGAGTGGCGGCGGCCGGCGGACTCCAGCGAGCAATCCGACGGGTTCGGCGGCGCTTCGGAGGGTTTCGAGAGGGGGAAAACACGGGGTGGCGGCAGCTTTAAGGGGGCAGGTCGTGCGGGTTGTTGCGCCCGATTCCGAATGGAATCACTGAAATCTCGTGAGGCAGAGCTCCAGGCGATGTCCTGGTCGGGGACGAACTGGTCCAGACGCTGACAAGTGGGGCCCGTGGCCAGGGGAAAAAACAGAAGAAAAAGAAAAGGGGAAAAAGGGGAGAAGAGAAGGGGACGCGTGGGTGGCGTTGGGCCGCTGGTGGGCCGGCTGGCTCGGCCGCGGCCGCTGGCGCGAGCTGGGCCCCGGGTGGGCCTCAGGCGGCTGCCCGGCTGAGCTGCCGGATTTTCCTTTTTTTCTTCTTTTCTCTTTATTCTTTTCTGCTCTGCTGTTAACTCTGAACTGTCTGTTTTTCTTAATTTCCTGAAACTGAAATTCAGTCCAAACCAAAACCAGTATAACTTTTGATATACAGCTCTGAATCGAGCAAAACAAGTTTCTACGGGTTCGTAGTTGAAAACTCTATACAACTAAGCATCTGGACTGACTATATAGTGTCAATCAAGCAGATGCTAGGTAAAAACCCTAATAGGCTTGCAAATAAGAGGAACTAGCAAAGGAGAGGGGTTTTGGCAAAAAGCTTTCAAAACTGAATTTTCTCAAAGATGAACATGATGCAATGCCATGAAAGTATGCAGTACCAAATCTAGAATTTGGGATGTGACAATAACCATGCAGGAAAAGAAGACCGCGAGGAAAGAGAGCAGAAAAGGAATCACAAGAGCTGGGATCCACAATCTGACATAATCATGCACCGCATCGAGCACAACTTGGAGTTGATTCGTACCCTCACCTTCGAGATTGAGGACTTGGGGAAATTGGTCAAGAAGCTCATCGAGAGGATACCACCACCACTAAAGGAGTAATTCGTCATCAGGTTTGGCATCCCCTTGGTTTGTTCCAAGCTTGGGGGAGTGTCGCGATATCACATCACTATCTTCTATCTTTTTACCTTATTAGTAGGGTCATATCATGAATAGAGGAGTTATTATGTAGTATGGTTTGCATTATGGAAGTGTCCCCTCTCTCGTTAGATATGTATCCCTTGGTGTGAGTTGCCGTTATGGAATATTAATGAGAAGTTCTATCATTCACTCTTTTTCATAGCTTATATTAGTTTTCAGTTCGTGGTTATATGATTGATCTTGTTGTTAGTATTGGTATCACTTTGGGATCATTGAGTTAATTTAGTTGGTTTTGGCAAACCTGGCTCGGTCAGTAGCACACTATTTTTGAGAGTTGAAAGAAAAGATAAAAGTACCTTTAAAGAAAAATAATTTCATCATCTTTCTTTCTTGATTTGCTCATAAGTTTAGTATTCTTTAGTTAAGATCTTTCGTGCTTCCAAGGAAGATTGCATGTTTGTTTTTATCACTTGTATGTTTGGTTGTTTTCTTCAACTCTTATACTTGCTACCCAGCCTTGCTAGCCAAAAACCTGTAATGAGAGGGAATTCTTCTCGTGCATCCACTCCTTTAAACCAAAACCTTTGCCATCTGTGTCCACCATACCTACCTAGTAGCATTATTGCTATTCCAAGTAAATTCTTGTTTTGTCTACCTTCCAAATTAAACTTGTTATGTGAAAATTAGTGATTAAAGCTCTCACGAACTTGATGGAACACCTTACTTTCTTGCATTTAATAAACTTGAACCATTGTGCTCACCTATGTTGTGTATATGCTTGCGCTTTGTAAGTTGTGAATTAGCAGAACCATGATGTCATGGGGAACGCTTTCAACATTGCACTGGTACTTTGTACCTAGTTGATATCATGTTCTTTTGTCTATGGATGTCGTCGGTGTGAAATGAAAGGGGAGCTTCTAAGTCCATGGAGTTATGCATATGTGTTAGAGAAACGCCTGGGCCGCTAGTCTAATCCATGCTGACATGGTGGAAACCTGCAGCGTAACCATAACGAGCATCTATGAAGCATTCTTCTTATAAAAAAGAGTCCGATATTGAGAAAAAAGAGAAAAAGAAAAAAAAAGAGATTATGAAAAGAGGAAAGAGAGAAAAAAGCACCATATTCCCATGGTAAATAAGAATATTGCTGAGATGCTTGTTGTCTGCTTGCCTTGTCATTTTGATATGGGGATTCTTCCGTCTCATCGGGCAAGGGGTACCCCATTGGCAGTTCTCTATGATACACATATTCTTACGATGACAAGAACTTACCGGTGACTAAACTTGAGTAGCATGAGGAGCGGCCCTCGTATTCAAGGGACATGAGATTCTCAATTTACAACTTGTCAATGCATATCCTCATATTTGATCACTTTAACCTTAATCACCTAAAGATGTCTATGATAGGGGCAATGAGAGCTGAAAGCTAGTAAGTATCATAATTTTTGGGAGCTCTTTATGAGACTTGCAATCCCTGCTTCCCTCTGCGAAGGGCCTTTCTTTTACTTTTTAATTGAGTCAGTAAACCTACTCCCTTCTATCTCAGCAAGTATTTTGAGTTGTTGTGCTTTATTCATTCATATGATGATTTATTCAATCATGTTCCTTATGTTCCTTGTTTTCACATTGCTCTTATCTTGATGTTTACTACTTTGAAAGCTATCATTGAAAAACCAGTTATTTGTGAACTCTAGCAAATTATCAACTATTCTTCGACCAAGAGCTAAGTTTGCCATTACCAATTATGATTCACTTTATGTATCTTTATTGTGTTTCCTTTACCTATTACAAGTTGAGTTATATAATAGTAAGTTGTCTTCTATTATGATCTATGTATTTGATGAATGTGATGCTTCTTGTCCGTATTCTTTTATCGACTCTTCACTCCATAAACCTGAGGCCATGTTTATTGAGCTCAGTTTCGCTTGGGGACAAGTGAAGTCTAAGCTTGGGGGGAGTTGATACGTCCATTTTGCATCACCATTCTATGTCATAATTCACTTTTATTCATTGATATATTTCGTATTGAGAGGTGATACTTATGTTATTTCATCTGTTTTTGCATAGTTGATGACTTTTGGAGCATGGACCGCTGCAGTCAGGATTCTAATGGAAAATGTGCTGTTTGGAGGCAAAATTCGTGAAGATCAGAAAATCCGGGAAAATAGACAAAAAATCCTATTTTTCCAGAAGACGAAGGAAGCCAGAAGGGGGGCTAGAGATGGGCCACAGGGGGCCCACACCACCCCTGGCGCGGGAAGCCCTAGGCCGCGTCAGTAGGTGGTGTGGCCGCCCTGGCCCACTCCAGACTCTCCCCTATGGCATATATTATCCTCCCGAAACCCTAAGACTCGGGGAGCGACCACAGAAAGATTTCGCCGCCTCTGCAGGGCAGAAAACATCGAGAGAGAAAGATCTCTCTGGCAGACAGATTTCTACTGAGGGAATTCCTTCCCGGAGAGGGGAGATCATCGTCATCAACACCACCATCAAGCTGGACTTCATCGGTATCATCATCATCATCATCATCACCACCATCATCACCATCAGCACCCTCATCACCATCTCCATATTGCTGTAACAATTGCGTTGAATCTTGCATTAGTTCTTAGGGAAACTTTCCCGGTGTTGATTACTCTTTGTAGTTGATGCTATTGAGTGAACCGTTGAATTATTGTTTATGTTCAGATTGTTATACATCATTATTCCATCTCTGATCATGATCCATATGATGTCTTGTGAGTAGTTCGTTTTGTTCTTGAGGACATGGGAGAAGTCATGTTGTTAGTAGTGGAGTTGTGTTGAGAAAGATTCAATAGTTTGATATTTAAGTTGTGGTGTACTTCTTCTAGTGGTGTCATGTGAATGTCGACTACATGACACTTCACCTATATGGGCCTAGGGGAATGCATTGTGTATTTGGCTACTAACCGTAGGGGTTGCCGGAGTGACAGAAACCTGAACCCCCGTTAGGAAACCATTGCACAAGGGACGTAAGGGTCTTAGAGTTTAAAGTTGTGGTTAGGTTTCTACCTTAATTAGTTTCTTGTACTTACGGATGTTTGCAAGGGGTATAATCACAAGTATGTATTAGTCCTAGGAAGGTTAGTACATTAGCATAGGTTCACCCACACAACACTTAGCAAGCTAAAGAAGATTAATCAACTATATGAAGCGAAAGCACTTGACAGTCTTCCCATGTGTCCTCGAGAACGTTTGGTCATTTTAAGTAATACAACCGGCTTGTCCTTTGCTGCATAAAGGATTGGGCCACTTGCTGCATTTATTCCTATTGTCTTTTGTTTACTTGTACTTTTTTTACTTGCTTTATCAAAAACCCCTAAAAATCCGTTTGCTAAGTATTTGCAGAGAATTCCTGATCCATACCACTAGCCAACACCTTCTGCTCCTCGTTGGGTTCGACACTCTTACTTATCGAAAATACTGCAATACACCCCCTATACTTGTGGGCCATCATTGTGCAAGAAAGGTTTTGATCCAAAATGGTGTAAATGGATCAAATACTTTGTACAAGGTGGTTGTGCCGGAATAATTGTGAATGATGATATTGGTCAGCTTATTCAGACTAGAAAGGGGCTAAGACAAGGAGATCCTTTATCGCATATGCTTTTTAATATTGTTGCGGATATGTTGGTTATCCTTATTACACAGGCTAAAGAGGATAGGCAGGTGGGAAGCCATATACTTCATCTTGTTGAGGGAGGGGTATCTATCTTATAATATGCCAATGATACAATCCTTTTTATGGAAAGTGACCTTGAAATGTTGTAAACATGAAGCTCGTACGATGAATTTTCGAACAATTATCTATCCTAAAACTCAACTTCCACAATAGTGAAAGTTTCTATTTTGGAAAAGTAAAAGACGAGGAACAACAGTATAAAAATATTTTGGGGTGTGAGTCTGGGTCATTGTCTTTAACAAGGTCATTGCCAAGTACAACTAATGAAGGTCATACCTTGGGTTTTCACCTATAGAACCGAGACTCGGTACTCGAGGAGCACCACCAAGACTGAAATAATCTAGTATTACTACCCCCACTTGCCAAGGCCGTTGATTCAAGCCACCAAATCCCATGTTCGGTCTTCATCGCATGAAAGGCACCTTTCTGCCATTTCTTCTGATCCTACAATCATAACCAACATGACATTCTCCGCCTCTTTCAATACCATGGAAATATAGAAGTAGACATGTACCATGGTATCGATAAAAAGCGGAGCTTCACGCTACACCCACATAAAGCCGCACGGGACGATGCATGGATACGCATAAACGAATCCCATCCGATCTAGAAAACTAGTAGCGTCTTGTAGCAATCCGTATAACTCCGGTAGAGAATTCCGCAGCTCATCATCGGCCAGATCGAAGAGGATCGAAAACAGGTATATTTTCAATTTGGCACGAGAAGACCAATAGGGAAACCACCTTTATTGACACAGATCAGAAACCCCCATGCCACCAATCCACGGGACCATGCCGCCAATCCATGGGACCATGCCACCCTGATATCCCTGAGCCAGAGTGGTAGGAGAAGGCGACCTGTGCCGCCTGCATTCTGTGC
Organism: Avena sativa; assembly: GCA_916181665.1. Taxonomy (NCBI): domain Eukaryota; kingdom Viridiplantae; phylum Streptophyta; class Magnoliopsida; order Poales; family Poaceae; genus Avena; species Avena sativa. Next base: position 582,543,448 of record OV702287.1, read on the forward strand.
CAAGGGCCACCAAGACTGCGAGCATGCCGATAATGCGACCACCACCACGCCGTTGATGAAGAATATGCGTGACTACGCCATCTCTGTTGAACCACGCCACTGCACCTAGAGAGTGTTGCATCCCTCATCTATCGCGTCTCGCGCCGCCAATCGCTGAGCAAGGAGGGGTGAGAGCTCCGCTGTTACCGACGTCGGCCGGGCTTCGCCCAACGGCAGCCCTAGTGGTGGCAAGGATGGGGAGGGTGGGGGTAGGGTCTAGGGGATAGGCCGCGGAAGGAGGGCTCTGGCGGCTCGCGTGTGTGTGTGTGTTTCATGGAAGTCTACAACTCTATACTTATAGAAATACAACATGTCCTAGACAACTAAACATATGTTATTCAAACATGCCATTTGTTTTGTGTCGACAATAACATGACACAAAAACTCTCCACTCTATATTCCATCAACAATAACAAATTAACAGGTCACCACTCTCATGACCACAAAAATCAGGGTTGACATGGATCTGTGAGGGTGAAAATTTGCCCAAAATCAAACTAAATTTCACCCAACAACAAATTTTGTCTTTCAAATACCATAACCCTACGACCTATAAAGTGTACCACACCATCTAGGTGAAGCCACTCACCTAGTCATGGATAGCCCTTTGTGAGTGATGTGCTAGTACCAAGCTCCTCCTTGAAATAGGTCTTCGCCCGCTTTACAAATAAAGCCAGAACGGCCGAACCGTTACAAGGTGATAGAGAGACCCCTTGCAAAGCAGATCAAGATAAAAAAACAAAACACATAAAACCAAAACCTGCCACCAAAGACACCAAAATGAGACCTAGTGGAACCAGAGCTTCATGATGATGCCCCCAAGAGGGTAACGACGCACCATGCCGCTGCCATCGAGACTAAGAAGGTCAAGAGTTTTCACTCATATCCCTAGGGCACAGAAGGTAACCAAAATGATGCTCCTAAGATGTTTAGGACACCCACATGCATCACCGCGGTTGGTGCTGAACTGCCGAGCTTTTGCCCAGAAAAACCTTTCGCCCTGCTCCTGATCTCGGGTCACCCGTTGTCCCCAATTTAGGTCTCCAACATGCGATTTTGGAGCTGCCAAAGCCGAGGATCCGCAAACACTCGGTTCCCACACCGTACGCTCCTCTCCATCTACATGAACAAAGGGAGATCACCAATACCGCCATGTCGCTCGGTGTAGAGTCTCCCATGTAGTCCACCTTCCAAGGCCGCCGCCCCGACATCCACAAACTTTAGCCCATGGCATGACCAATATCACACTGCAAAACCGATGGATTGGACGAGGTAGGCCAACACATGAACCTGCAGCCATCAAGGCACAAGACATCCTAGGTGAGGGGATCCTCCTTCATCACATGAGGTGATCATCATCTGGATGCAGTAGCAGACCGATTAGGCCCAGATCAAGCCTAATTAGCCCCGCCACCGCACTACTACGCCAAGGCCACCGCCGTGTTCCACCTATAGCATCGTGTCTCTCCGACCCCAGACACCACCGACCAAACCAGCCGCCATGTTTGGCCGCCTGCTGCCGTGAGTGACATCATAGCCGCCTTACTCTACCCGAGCCGCCCCGGGCTGAAATCCTATGCCGCTACGACATTTGAGGACACGTAGTACCTTTGTCAACACCGGCACACTCATGTCACACCGACGCCTTGCCAGATCGCACACAAAAATGGTCAAGAACCGGGTAAAGAGAAACCTGTAGTCGCCAGGACCACATAGCCTTTGGTCAGTGGTGCTTGCAAGCAACAGAGGGTAGAGGTGGGAGGAGGATGTCTACTCACGACAACAACGAGGGTTTTGTCCTAGTCATCGATGCGGGGACGCGGTTCAAAACCGCTATTACAAAGCTACGTAGGCTTTCTATATGAAAGCCACATATTTGTCAGATATCTATATATATAGCGCAACTAGTTATTCTAAGAGAATCCCCATCCGGTCTCCCGGACACGCCCCTGGGGCCCTTTTTCGATGCTAGTGGTACAAAAACCACCCAGCCGAACCCAAGGGTCCATTTTTTTGCCAGCATGAGCCGATTTTGGCCCTACCGAACCTAGGATGAACCCAGCACGTGTGGGGCTCTTGTGGGCGCCATATCAAGGGAAAAGGCATGTGGGCCATACTATTGGTGGCATAATAAGGAACACCCTATTTTGCCCTTTTTCTTACCCATGCACCAATATCCATCCCACGCCACTCAGGGCCGTCGGCACGATCCCTATCCCCTCCGTCGCTGCAACACCGAGAATTGACGCACCATCCTCCACCTCCTCTTGCGGCTGCGCTTCGCCGCGTGGGACCGCCATGGGAAGCTCCATAGCTGACCTCATCACCACCCTGCCCGTGAGGTGTTCGGAGTTTTTCTTGCACAACGCATGAACTCCGACGATGAGCGCATGTTCTCCACTCTGATGGAAGAGCAAGCTGCCACTACCGCCGACGATGAAGAGCATTTTAAGACCTTGTCTTGTTTGGATGGCGTGTACTCCTGAGCCATGCCATGGAGGATCCAAACCGGTGTACCGCAAGAGAAAGATGAGGCAGCTGATGGAGCGCTATAATATGTTGTGTGTCGACTACTACGTCGATGATCCATTGCATGGCACTGAGGTATTTCGGCACCGTCTTAGGATCAACCGGTAGCTCTTCTTGAAGATTGTCATGGCCGTTCGGGAGTTCGACGACTACTTCATATGCAAGAAGGTCTGCACCAATAGTAGGGTTTTCCTTGCTCCAGAAGTGCACTGCTGCTATGAGATGATTGCATATCAGCTCCTGCTGATACAAAGGATGTCTATGTATGCATGGCCGAATCCACTGCCATCCAGTGCATGTACAAGTTCTGCAGAGTAGTGATGGCAGTGTTTGGACCAATATATTTGAGATCACCCAATGTTGAAGACACTGCTCAGATCCTAGCACAAAATGAAGCATGAGGATTCCCTAGGATGCTTGCAAGCATCGACTGCATGCATTGGGCATGGAGGAACTATCCATTTGCTTGGCAGAGAATGTACAAAGGCCATAAAGGAGCTTTCAGTGTGGTACTTGATGTAGTGGCTGATCATGATCTCTAGATTTAGCATGTCTTCTTCAGGATGGCATGATCACACAATGACATTAACATTTTGTAGTGCTCGAATGTCTTTTCCAAGCTTGTTAAAGGTCATGCCTCCTCCCGGTGAACTTTGTGATCAATGGCCACTAGTACACCAAGGGATACAACCTGGCAGATGGTATCTATCCGAGATGGTCAACATTAGTGAAGAGAATCTCCAACCCTGTTGTGGGAAAGAGATCTCACTTTTCTCAGGTGTCAGGAGGCTTGCATGAAGGATGTCGAGTGGGCATTTGGTGTGCTCCAATCTCGATTTGCTATCGTCAGGTACCCGGGTCTGACCAGGTCGAAAGATCAGATGTTGTAGATGATGAATGCATGTGTGATCTTGCACAACATGATCATTCAGAGCGAGAGGGAGGCACCAGTGATTGACACTGAACCATATTTCAGGCATGGTCCTTTTGCATATGTTGATCACCACCTGCCGACCGAATTTGATCCTTTCGTCACCATGCGTGAGGGGATCCGAGACCCGCGTACGCATCGCCAACTGCATGATGATTTGGTGGGGCACCGGTGAGCGCTCAAAGGAAACACCTAGTTTGTTTACATTGTGTTTTAAAACTTGTTAAATTTATGAGGTTGCCTTGTTAAACTAGTTAAATTTATATGTTGGACTATGTGATTAAATATGGTTTCTACTTTTGACAAAATTCACTGGATTACTTGGCTTCGGTCAGCAAAGCATATCGAGATCGTACCCAGGAGGAGGAGGAGCGAGGAGGGGTATGGCTTCAGCAATCAAGATTCAGAGAATCACTTGGCTTCGGTCAGCAAATTAAAGCAAGCAGAGACGTTGCAGAGGAGGATTGACGTGACGACTGTGCAATGTTGTCGTTCGTGTTTGGCTAGCTTTGACTAGTACTACTAGCTAGCTAGTAGCCGTAGATGTACTTGCCTGGATAACAACTACCCTTGCTTGCTCATTCGCTCTCGTCTTGCGTCCATCAATTTATTTATAACATTTCCTTGCAAGTACAGTACAAACTACCTTTGCTTGCTCGCTCTCGTCTTGCCGAGACGTTGCGTCCATCAATGTACGTACTAAGTACAGTACGAATCCACACTCTCGTTCGAGCTCGTGCATGACGTCAATAATAAAGCGTGGCAGCTGGCGAGTCACATTATTTTTTCTTGACTTAGAACAAACTAGGTGATAGTCAGGTTATCCGTCACCCCCCACCTAGTAGGCTTGCCCATCCCTTGTTCCTTGGTCATACAGTAGCAACGCCTGTTTGTTTCTGAGTGAATTTACCTGCCGTCGTTCAGTATTTCGGCTATGCATATGTAATTTGTCCAACTGTTCACATGATCCATGTGCTTAATCGTTCATCTCTGTTATCCTACGAGGCTGCCAGCGTGGACAGCTCCGTTTCATTATCCGCCTCAAACTCGCAGGGCAGCCCCGGAGCCGGAAGCAACGCGCGAGTAGGAGTAGATAGAGCAGAGGAGTGGAGTGGGGGAGAGTCAGACAAACTTCCTCCTCCTGATGTCGCCTACCTGCGGCTGTGTCCACTGTGGAGGATCCGGTGCTTGTTTTCCGGTGAGCTTTTGGGCGCGTGAGGGAACATGGCGGGGACGGGGGAGGAGGAGGTATACGTGGCGTCGATCGACCAGGGGACCAGCAGCACAAGGTTCATCATCTACGACCGCCACGCCAGGCCCGTCGCCTCGCACCAACTCGAGTTCAAGCAGCACTACCCGGAGGCAGCCTTGCAAATTCGTGATCCCTTCAGTGGGATTTTGGGGTGCTTGAATGTTCTGTACGATCGGTTGACCTGGACGGAATTACGGACTTTGCGGCTAGAATCTACTCGTGAAGAGATTGCAAGACAATAGAGATCACAAGATAAAAAAAGCGCTCACACATGGAGAGACTGTGGTCATCTCAAAGATTAGATCTAAGAGGCCTTTGTACCCGCATGGGTCTTCTCCACAAGAGGAGGTCATGGAGCCACAGCTCTATATGTTCATCATATCATCTCTAGGGTTTACATAAGGAGGTAGGGGCATATATATATAGCCAATCACGAGCTAGGAATAATTTAGTCATAAATGAAGGGGTACATGGGTTGTGGCCTAGCTCCAAGGTGGGCAGGCCCATACTTAGACCGGAGATCTAGGGGGAGGGGGGTACTGGGAGCTCTAGGCGCCGGTCCGGAGTCCTTGGGGCGACAGGCTGGGGACTCCAGGGTCCAGGGGCGGAGACTCAGTCCTGCGGCAGCAACTTCTTGCGTTTTCTCTTTCATGCTTCGTGCTTGGGGTCTTGGCTCTTCGGGTATCCTTGTCTCCTCTTGGCATCATGGTCATGGACCTAGTCATATAATAGGCACTTGACTCAAGTAAAATCCCATTCACGTGATGACCAAAGCAAGACCAGAGATGGAAGGAGTTCACCTTGGTAAGAACGGTTGGCGTATCATGATGTGGACCAATGGTGATTACCATGTGTTGGGCTACATCAGTTGAACTCTACAGTGTCATAAACAAATTTGAGATACGTGAGAAAGAAATTCCCTAGTTTATACTACAAGATAAGCATGATTGGTTTACTCACTGAGTTGGTGGAGTCACTGAAGTCCTGGTTTTGCTTGTTTTGCAGACAATCCCTTGAATAATTTAGAGCCAAAGAGTTTCCACTGACACCTCTTTCCTTAAATTAATATAGTTGTTGTCTCGGGTACATAAACCTATGACTAAGATGGATTGGAAGGTTATTGAATAACTAGAAAAAAAGTTCTTATGGATTGAGCTTTTTCCGTGACACGGCGATTTAATTTTCTTAAGAGTCGTGGCATGTGACTATCCTGACTTTGTTTTGACAATTTTATTTTTGCTTCCACATGCTCATTGTAAAGGGTCGGATCAATGGATGACCTTGCTTCAAATCTAATACTGCAAGTCTAGAACTAATTATTTTGATGCACTTTTAGGACTGACTATCCACTTGACTAGATGTTTCTTACCTGTAATACTAGCTAAGGAAGCAAACATATAACCTCTTCGTTGTTTCACTTCTGTTTCCATTTACTAGTCGATACATGATAAAGGAAACTTGCCGTACTGAATGTTGCCTTATGTTGGGATATTATATGCTATTTTATTCTTGTCAGTCTGTAATGTCATCTTTCTGTCTAAAACACTGGCAGTCTATATCTTGAATTTGTTATACTGTTGTCTGCGGCCCCTAGGGGAAGCTTTTGACTTTTATTATCTTTGTCTTTATTTGAACTACAAGATGGGTCGAGCATGATCCTATGGAGATTATGGAGAGCGTGAAGATTTGCATGGCAGAGACACTTGGCAAAGCTGCAGCTAATGGACTTAATGTGGATGCTGGTTTGAAGGCCATTGGGATCACAAATCAGAGGGAGACAACAGTTATGTGGAGCAAATCCACAGGCCTTCCACTCTACAATGCTATTGTGTGGATGGATGTTCGCACAAGCTCTATATGCAGGTCTCTTTTTGTCCATCCACTTTCTGTTTATGTTTTATATATCCTGCAGTGGTTTGACCGTGCTTTATTCTTCACTTCTTCAGGAGACTGGAAAGTGAGCTATCTGGTGGCAGAACACACTTTGTGGAGACATGTGGCCTACCAATCAGTACACATTTCAGCGCTCTGAAGTTATTATGGTTGATGGAGAATGTCGACGCTGTCAATGATGCAGTCCAGGCTGGTGATGCATTTTTGGCACAATCGACACCTGGTTGATCTGGAACCTCACAGGAGGCATTGGTGGGAAAGACCGGCCGTGCTGGAAAAGAATTACGTGGGCAACATGTCACAGACTGCTCAAATGCATCTCGCACGATGCTTATGAATCTAAAGCCACTTGATTGGGACAAGACTATATACTTGAGGCATTAGGCATGTTAGGAATAAACGACTTGCATTCCAGAGGGGCCAAAAGGCCACAATATATAGTACATGTATAGGTGTAAGTATGCAGGAAGCCCCTAACTAGTGGGAAAAATACAATATACAAATATCTCTCTAACACCCCTCCCTCAAACTCATGAGGGATCCACAACACTGAGTTTGGAGAGAGAGAAACTGTGTTGTGCTCTAGTTTGGGCCTTCGTAAAGAAATCTGCCAACTGTAACTCTGAAGGCACATACTGGAACGAAATAACCTGATCATGCACACTTGCACGGACAAAAGAAGCATCAACACCAATATGCTTGGTAAGCTCATGTTTTACCGGATCGCGTGCAATACTGATAGCACCTGTACTGTCAGACAATAGAGTAGTTGGTGCCGTAACAGAGACACCAAAATCAGCAAGTAACCACCGCAACCAAGTCACCTCGGCAGTCAAAAGAGCCATAGCTCGCAACTCAGCCTCTGCACTCGAACGGGAAACTGCAGTCTGTTTCTTCGTCTTCCATGCAATAAGAGAACCACCAAGAAACACACAGTAGGCAGAAAGTGAGCGGCGATCCGAAGGATCACTAGCCCACGTGGCATCAGAGTAGGCCTGGAGCTGTAAGGAGCTGGAACGGGGGAAAAATAGACGACGTGTGTTTGTGCCACGAAGATAGCGAAGAACACGAAGGAGATGACTATAATGAACCGAAGTAGGAGCAGATACAAACTGGCTCAGAATATGAACAGGATAAGAGATAACTAGGCGAGTGACATCAAGATAAACAAGACTCCCAACAAGATGACGATAGCGTGTCGGATCAGAGAGAGGATCACCATCAGAAGCACGGAGCTGGACATTGAGATCCATAGGAGTCTCAATAGTGCGCTCATCACCAAGAGCAGCACGAGCCAGTAGATCCTGGATATACTTTTCCTGGGAGATATAAAATCCATCAGAAGTGGAGGAAACCTCAATCCCAAGAAAGTAGCAAAGAGGACCAAGATCAGTCATAAGAAACTGCTCGCAAAGACGGGCCTTAACAAAGGCAATATACTCAGAATCATCACCGGTGATGATCATGTCGTCAACATAGAGGAGTAGAAGAGTACGTCCACGAGGAGAAGTGTGAATAAACAGGGTAGGATCATGAGCACTAGGGGAGAAACCAGCAGCAGTCACCACAGAGGCAAAGCGCTCAAACCAGGCACGAGGAGCCTGTTTTAGGCTATAAAGAGAGCGTCGAAGACGACAAACCATGCCATCAGGGACAGAGTACCCTAGAGGAGGCTGCATGTAAACCTCCTCACGCAACTCACCATTGAGAAAAGCATTCTGAACATCAAGCTGAGACACAGACCATTGGCGAACAGAAGCCCCAACAAGAAGAGTACGCACAATGGTCATATGAGCCATCGGAGCAAAAGTCTCATCATAATCACGACCCTGCTCCTGCTGGAAGCCACGAGCCACAAGACACGCCTTATAACGCTCAAGAGATCCATCAGAACGAGTCTTAATCTTATAGACCCACTTGCATGTGATGGGGCGAACACCGGGAGGAGGAGAGACAAGATCCCATGTGCCATTACGCTCAAGCGCAGCAATCTCAGCCATGGCAAGCTGCCACTCCGGGTAGTGCGCAGCATGCCGATAAGAGGTCGGCTCAAGGACAACAGAAAGACCATAGTGACTAGGAGAGTATCGATCAGGTGGACGACGATGGCGAGCAGGACTCCTCAGGAGAGGAAGAAAGCACATCAGAAGAAGAAACATCAGAGGAAGCATCCGGAGCATGAGAGCGACGAGTATAATGGAAGGGAAAGGGAGACAACGAGAATGTGGGTGGAGGGGAACTAGGTGGCGAGGAGGGTGGCGATGGGGAAGAAGAAGCGTCAACAAGAATGCGACATGGAGGAGGATCGATATGAACAGAGGGTGGGGTGTTAGGAAACAATAGAAAAGATATGTCCTCCACCGAGAAAGATGAGGATAAGGGGCGTGGATAGAAGAGACGCGACTCATCAAACGTGACATTACGAGAAATGCGCATCCGACGGCCAACAGGATCCCAACAGCGATAGCCCTTATGCTCATCACCGTATCCACGAAAAACACACTCAACAGACTGAGCTGTTAGTTTGGTGCGGTCGCGAGGAGCAAGAAGAACATAGCAAACACAACCAAACAACCGAAGCACCGAGTAATCAGGAGAATGACCAAAGAGACGCTCGAGAGGAATACCACCCTGCAAAGCGGCAGAAGGTTGAATATTGATAAGATATGCCGATGTAGAAACAGCTTCAGCCCAAAAATGAGGGGGAAGGGAAGCAGCGATCATCATTGCACGAGCAGTCTCAAGAAGATGACGATGCTTACGCTCAGCGACACCATTCTGAGCATGTGCACCTGGACAAGAGAACTGAGCAAGGGTGCCCTGCTCAGCCAGAACACCACGCAAGTGCTTGGAGATATACTCACCAGTAGAGTCAGCACGAAACACACGAATCGATGTAGAGAACTGAGTAAGAACCATCGATGCAAAGCGCTGATATATGGAGAGAACCTCACTCTGATTAGACATAAAGTACAGCCAAGTATAGAGAGAGAAATCATCAATAAAAATAATATAATATCGATGGCCCCCTTTCGAAGCGAAAGGAGCCGGACCCCAAACATCTGAGTGTACTAAATTGAAAGGTCGCTGAGATACAGACTCACTAGTAGGATAAGGTAACTGAACCTGTTTACCTAGCCTACAACCCTGACACTATAACGACACATCTCCTAAGACAGACCCTAGAAGACCACGACGAACTAATGATGATAGCCGAGAGCCACAAAGATGACCAAGACGATGGTGCCACTGTTGAAAAGATCCGGTAGTAGAGGCGACAACAACAGGAGAACTGGCAGATGAGGTAGCAGCGGAAGGAACACGAAGCCAGTCTAACTCCCAAAGCCCCTGAGAATCACGGCGGCGAGGGCCAGCCCCAACCAGAGCCTGCGTGCGACGATCTTGAACAGAACAAGAATCGGCGTCAAGAATGACACGACAACCAGAGTCAGTAAGCTGACTAGCAGAAAACAGGTTCATGGTAAGACGAGGAACATGAGAAATATCAGGAACAGAAAAGGAAGAAGTGGAAAGAGTCCTCCTACTAGAGACAGAAAGAGGAGTACCATCAGCGGTGAGAACACTAAGAGGAGAATCAAGAGGCCGAATAGAAGAAAGAGTGGAAGAATCAGAAGTCATATGAAAAGAAGCTCCAGAATCAAAACCCACGGTGGCGTACCTGACTGTGTGGATGATGGTGGTCTCGCAATGCCAGAAGAATCAGTCACAGAGCCAGCAGTACCTGTCGAAGAAGAGTCTGTAGCAGCGAGTAGCCTCTTGAGCCACAGAATATCCTGGTCCGTGAACTCAACAGTAGAGGAGCCAGAAGGAGCACGAGGTCTGGGAGAAGCAGACGGCTTCTGCCAACGCATATCTCGCTCCTTTGTATAGCAGCGAGACTCAGTGTGGCCATCCGCGTCACAGTAGGTGCAGTGATAGCGTGGACGGCCCTGTCCACGACCCTGGCCACGACCCTGGCCCTGACTCTGGCCCTGACTCTGGGGAGGGGGTAGCAGTGGAGCAGTGAACCACGAGGGAGGCGGGGGAGCAGGTGACGACGAAGAACCACGAGCAGCAAGCACAGAAGGAACCTCAAGCAAACCAGCAGCACGTAGGCGAGTCTCCTCCGCACGAAGCTCAGAAAACACCTCAGTGATAGGGATACGACCACGGGCAAGGAGGTTAGCACGCCGGGGCTCAAACTCCTTGCGGAGCCGAGATAAGAACTCAAAGGCGCGATGAAACTCCAAGTCAGAGCGCACCGTCTCACAACACGGGCATGTGCCACAAACAGCAGTGCGGAGGGAATCCAGCTGACGCCATATAGCAGCACTCTGAGTATAGAACTGGTCAATAGTAGAGTCACCTTGCTTGAGTTCATGTTCCTGGCGGACCACAGAAAGATAGAGAACATCCCCTGACGGCTGATAGCGCTGACGAAGATGAGACCACATGGTGGCAACAGTACCAAGACTCATAAACTTAGATACAAACTGCGGGAGAACACTGGCAGTGAGAACAGCTGCAGAACGAGCATCATCATCTACCCACTGAGTGTAAGCAGTCAGATCCAGGCGGTAAGCTGCTAGAGCATCAGAGTACTCCTAAGTCTGCCGGGCATATATGGCAACATCATCATCCTCCGCCTTCTTGGCGGCGTCCTTGACAGCTTGAGGAGCATCTGCAGCAACAACTGGTAGAGTTGGCAGAGTAGGGACCACAGGAACAATAGGGCACGGCGGACAGGAGACCTCGCCAGAAAGCACACCCTATAAACAGAGACCACGCTTATGGATGCGCATGAAGGTAGCAAAATCAGGATAATTGGTGCCATCAAAAATCACCGGACAAGGAGGAATCACGACGTAGCCCGATGACGTAGACATTTTTTTTACTCTACTCACGAGAGATTCAGGTGAGGCTCAATCGATTCAGCAGCTAGCAGCTTGCTAGCTAGGAATCGATTCAGCTAGCAGCCCGCACGTGGACCAGCAGCAGACCGGTGCAGGACGGCGACGGGCAGCAGCCCCAGCAGATGGACGGGTGGCCGGAACGGGCGGCCTGAACGGGCGGTCGGAACGGGACGGACGGACGGCAGCAGCCCCAGCAGGTGACGGCGCAACCAGAAAAGATGGGCGGCGGCGGCGGTTTAATAGTCCGAAAAAAGACCTAATCTGGTCTCTGATACCATGTTAGGAATAAACGACTTGTATTCCAGAGGGACCAAAATGCCACAATATATAGTACATGTACAGGTGTAAGTATGTAGGAAGCCCCCTAACTAGTGGAGAAAATACAATATACAAATATCTCTCTAACAAGGCATTCCAGGCAACATCTTGCCGAAGATTATTAGTAACTCAGAGAAAATTGGTGTTGTTGCCAATGGGTTCCCTTTGGCTGGCGTCTCCTTCTCAGGGTGTCTAGGTGATCAGCATGCTGCAATGCTGGGGCAGCTATGCCAGAAAGGTGAAGCAAAAAGCACCTATGGAACTGGTGCCTTCATCCTTCTCAACACAGGGGAGGAGGTTACCACGGTCTTCTTAGCACCATTGCTTACAAGCTTGGCCCAGATGTACCCACCAATTATGATCTAGAAGGCTCGATCGCAATTGCTGGTGCAGAAGTTCAGTGGTTGAGGGATAGCCTTGGAATCATTGGCTCAGCATCAGAAATTGAAGGTTTGGCTGAAAGTGTGCAGGATTCAGGAGGGATATACTTTGTCCCAGCATTCAATGGATTGTTTGCACCATGGTGGAGGGATGATGAAAGGGGGATCTGCATAGGAATCACAAGGTTCACAAACAAGGGCCACATTGCTCGAGCAGTTCTGGAGAGCATCTGCTTTCAGGTGAATGATTTCCTCAGCTCCATGCATAAGGATGCTAGGGAGGCAGGAGAAGTCAAGAGTGCAGACGGGGAGTTCATGTTGCGAGACACAACTGGGGCAGCGATTCAAAGTGGCAGAAGGCTGACCGGCGGCAGCCTTCTCCATCAATGGCGACGAGACAGCACACTGACTGACTGGACGCTTCAATGCCGTCTCTTTGGCCTCCGCGCCGACATCCGATGCCGGGCCTTTTTAACTGGTCGTCCGCGGCAAGTTTCTCCCACACCACATCTTCTCTCCTCTCCTCCTTTCCGTTCCCCACTACCTGTAGCTAGCGATGGCTGGCAGCGAGGGATCGATGGGAGGGCATGCCGGCCGTAGACGTCGAGTGGGGTGCCGAGGACGCGGCCAAGTCAGCACGCCACCACACTCTCCCTCGACGCCGTCGTCGCGCGACGAGGTCTGTAGAAGGATAGAGAGGGAAAGAGATTGGCGGAATATGATGGATGTATTATTGAGCCTCATGAGCGAGTATATATAGGCGTACAGGGATCATCTTGGAATGCAAGACAAGTTAGGCTAGAATTCTAACTATCCTAAACTACCACAATAACCGTGTACGTACAATACTCTAACATCCCCCCGCAGTCGTAGCGGTAGCGTCGTGAACAACTGGAACATCGCGGACGGTCAGACTGGAGATAAACCAAAGTAGCATCCAGTAGGCTGACATCCCCCCGCAGTCGTAGCGGGAACGTCGTGGACGGTATCGCGTCGCGGTAGCTTGGACTATAGAGGAAGCTGATGATGCTCAAGCGAGATGGTAGCCCTTGTGCCGACGTCGAGGGAGCCGAGAGCGTGAGGTGGTGCCATGGTCGAGGTAGCCGTGCAAGGGGTCGCCGTTGTTGATGTCGTGGTCGGGGATGCCGGTGTCGAGGTAGCCGCACGTGAAGCCGCATACGCATAGTGCGCGAGGAGGATGACGGAGACGCGTCGAGGCAGTCATCGAGGTTGTCGATGTCGAAGCCGATGCAGTCCGAGCCGTCGAGGACGAGGTGCGGCCATAGTTTTGCCAGAACTAGGCGCATGTCGGGGACGAACACACACTCCGGTTTTGCCAGAACCGAGTATGCAAAGAAGAACTCGTTGATGATGTGGTCGAGGCAGTCATAGAGAGGTCCATGCCGAAAAAGACATTGTCGAAGCCGATGAAGATGAGGTGCCGATCCGAGCTCGCCAGACTCGGGAACGCGTCGGAGACGAAGGCACTCCCGGTGTTGCCAATACCAGGCGTGCGGGGGCAGAGACCATCATGAACTTGTCGCCATGTCAGAAAGACTAGCAGAGGAAGCCTCTAGAGCGGTTACGACGCGCAGAGCGGCGAAAGGAGAGATGTCGGCGCTATCCGTGGTTGTCGGAATAGAGTAGCAGGTGGTGTAGTCGGGATGAGGCGATGACGCTGACGGTGAAGTTGTAGTGGACGAAGACGTAGAAGGCGGCGAAACCAGCGGCGACCTGGGTTAGTCATGCTGGATGCCTAGAGTGGCGATGGGGTAGTCGACGGGACCTGCGACGGCGAGAGGGCGCCCTGCAGGTTACCTTGTGAAGCGCGGCTGCAGTGCTCGAAGTAGGTGAGGAAGACCCGACGACGTGATGAAGACCATGTGTAGACGGCGGCGATCCGCGCCGTAGGAGATGGCGCGGTGAAAGCCGAGGCCGTCGATGCACGAGGACGGCGAAGTAGACTGCGTGCAGCCATGCTACGACCCGAGGGGGCGGCATAGCTGCAGGGCGCAAGTCGGTGCAGCGGCTGGGAGACCACCAACGACGTACACGCCAAGGAAGGCGCGTTGGAAACCGGTAGCGTGGACCAAGGGCGGCGGCGCTGCGGCCCGACGGGGCGACACAACGGCAACCCGTAGCTCGATCGGTGGTAGGCGCGTGCTCGGGGACGTGCTTGGCGTAAACAGGCGCCGGATCGGTTGATCAGACCAACGGTGCACCGTATGCGTCATGGCGTGGACGACGCGATCGGATTCGATGGTGGCGTTGTCGGTGAAGTCCCGGGCGATGACGACGAAGACGATCTGAGGGGGGCAGACATGTTGTCTTGATGACAGACGTTCTACATGATGGTTTGCTATATTTTTTGGTCCTAATTTGATCTCCCAGAGTGCAAGAAAACAAGCTACCGTGTCGCATTCTAGAAGTAGAACTGAATATAAGGCACTAGCTAATGCTACAGTAGAGTTGATTTGGGTTGAAGCATTGCTTCGTGAACTTGGCATCTCACTTAAGGAATGACCATGTCTATGATATAATAATTTTGGTGCCACCTACCTATCTGTAAATGAAGTTTTTCATGCCCAGACAAAAGCATATTGAAATTTACTATCATTTTGTTAGAAAGAGAGTTGCAGGCAAATTGCTAGATATCAAGTTCATATCAACAAGGCTCAAGTTGCTTATGGTTTTACAAAAACATTGACCGTAAAGTATTGAGATGAGTTTAAGCGTAATCTCAACATTTCCAAAGGTTTAGATTAAGAGGGATGTTGAACATGTAATACATATATGCTATGGGTAGTACTCCAACCATGTCTGGTACAAAATGTTGTACCCATACAGATCGGGAATCATTCCCAATCCTCGTATATTAACATGTTACATGAGCCCTCTCAAGGGTATCAATTCCTGTCTAAATTGACAAGTACACATGTGGAGAGGCTCAGTAATTAGGTAGCTGTAAGAGACTGGGAGGGATGAGTGAGTGTGAAAATGGGATAAGAACAAGTGGAGAAGTTTGGAGGAGGAAGAAAGAGGAAAGGGACATGTCACATGGAAAAAGTAGGTTGCGACATAGTTAGTGGTGTTCTATGGCCTGCAACGCCACCTTTATGCAAGTATCTGGTGATGTGTGCTACAATCCAGACGCCACCACTATAACAGGTCCAAAAATAGGACCGGTCTAAACTGTTAGTATATCTCGGCATGGGAAACCGGGCCCTAGCCGAAAAAAGCCTGACGGGCCTAGGTGGCAGATCTAGGGCCGTGTGCACCTTGGGCGGGTCTCGGGCCTTGAAAAAGCTGAAAGTAGGGAAGGCCCGGCCCGGCGTTCCTATGGTTTTCTGCATGTTCGGGCCAGGCCGGGCTCAGGCCTAGGTTTTGGCCTGCGGGATTTTGTATTACTAAAGACTTTGTATTACTCCCCACTATAAGTGGTCATAATTTATTCCTGTTTAGTTATACTGGATGTGCAGATAGTCTCCACCTTCGTTTATAGACTTATTTACTGGCGAGGGACGCAGGGAAGTGTGTGGCGTCGCCCAGCCCCGAACGCTCCAGAATCCTTTCCTGGAACGCTAAGCTGTCCAGGGTGAACGCGCCGGACAGCCTGTAGAGTTCCATGGCCTTGGCGCGGGTCGTCTCGTGTGCCTGCCCGGGCTTGTACTCGGCATGGTCCACCAGGTACACCGGCCGAGGCCACCACAAGGAGTAGTAGGCATACATCGCTGCAACTATGCATGCTGTTGCTGCCGCTGCCACCACGCCGTGGGGGAACACAAGCAATGATAGCATGGACATGACGACGAGCAAGGTGAAGCGGAAGAGATGGGGAGCCTGCCTGCTGACGAGGCTGCAGTACACGTGGTGTTTGGCTTTGTCCTGGGTTTGTGTCCCCAGCTGGTTTACCATCTTCAACTCATCCATGTTCGCTATTACTACTATGGTTAGTTCATGGATGGCCGATCGGCCACCACCTCAATATATATTATTGGTTGTCGGAAAACAGTCGTTAGGTATTGTAGATTTACTTCATATTACTACTAGTATGACGATGATGATGACGATGATAATGATAAGACGAGAGCAGGGATATATAAGTAAGGGACAAAAAGAAGAAAAGACAAACAACCAAAACATGTGACAACCACAACCCATGTAGGAGCGAGCATTCTTTTCTTATTCGAGTTATTTCACTGCATGTGTCAACGGGAGACACGCGACCGGCCATGGTGATCCACGCAAAATGCGTGGTGCAATCTCAATCTGTAACAATTAATTGATGACCTTTTTTTCTTTTGCTGGCTCCTTGTGGCTCGACCACAAGGTAAGACAAATTAGATGACGCAATGGCGTTGAACGTGGTAACCAGATGATGACTTTCGTATTACTACTACTTTCGTATAGTAGTATAATACTAGCACTATACCAGTATTGAGGAGCATGGAGGAGCTAATCTCACAATCCAGCCTATTCCCACCGTCGCCACTCTCTGAGCTACTAGTAGATCAATGGCGGCTCTTGGATGACATGGCTGTATCCAACAGCGATGACCTGGAACTGTGTCCTTGGCAGAGCAGCTGTCGCCACAGGGCCCGGCAAAGCGGCGGGGACGGAAACCTGGTCCCCGTCCCACCTGTCAAAGTGTCAGTCACGTGCAGGCCGAGCGGCAGCGCCGTGACAAGCTGAACAGCCGATTCTGCCAACTTCCATGTCGGTGGATGCTAGGGCTGGACGCTGCCGCGGTGCGCTTCACCACCGCGCTGCTAGCCACGCGCCCGCGCGGCTTAAGCTCGCTTGACCTACATGTGCAGCAAGCCTGTGTGACCCGCATGACCCTGCATTTTACAGCCGTGCGTCTCGCATATTGAATGTTAAATCCCTTGCTATTTGCTCGGCCGCTCCCCTCACTCTGCAGCTCACTCTCCCGCCGCTGTTCTTCTTCCCACTGCCCCTCCTCCACCCAAACTCGTCGAAGATAGCCGGATCCCGCCGTCGGTCGCCGCCGCCTATCCGCAACGCCTTTCGGGGCCGCAACGCGTCTCGTGGTCGTAAAATAAAGATTGGATCTTCTGCCGACATCGCCAAACTCTTGTTGGCGGCAGATGTGACGAGGGAAAGCATTGCAGAAGCACAACAACAGGAGAGGGAAGTAGATCGATACTTACTCATGGCAATTGATCGAGATGAGGTGATACTAAAGAGACCCAGCAGCGAAGATTGGAGATAACGAAGCCCACCGCCTTGCTCCGCTCACCGTGGAACGATCCATAGGTGGGCTGAGGCCACCTGCTAGCTGCTCACCACGGTGCCGATGCCACCCGCACAGCCCCGCTGCCTGACCAGTATGCCGAGGCCGCGCGCAGCGCCACTCAAAGCCACCACCCGCCGTGCTGTCCGACAGCTACGTCCATTCGGCCTGCAGGAACAGCTAGCCGGTCCAGCCGTACTGCCCCAACCAGGAAGCCGATGCCTCCCACAGCGCCACCCGCATCCACCATCCGTCTGAAACATATTATACCGGCCTGATTATAAACAAAACAGACCAAACAAGACAATTAAACTGAAATAAGGTATAACAAGACTGAACTTGTTGAATCACCTTCAAGCTTTAGTTCTTGTTCTACTAATTCTGATAGTAGCACCGTCTTGCCAATGAGGTTGAACATGCTTCTCTTGCCCGATGTTACAAGCTTGCCATGAACCTGTTTGTTCTGGCCGCCCACAAGCTCTTGGTGCTGCAACGGTGCAAGGTGTTGCTCTGCCTCGCAACAAAATATTCAGGACATCAGTGTATCACCCGTTGCATTTGTTAGTTCAAAATCTAGACATAATTGGATGAATTTTCAACAGTAAGTTGCATAATACAGCAGGCATATCTACAATAAATGTTCTGGTGCAGCCACAACCACATGAAATGAAATAAGAGGAAGACATTGTGGCTATTAGACAGTGTTAACCAGCATCAATGGAAAAACGAGCTTCTCAGGTCATTATAAACAAAATCTAAATCAGCTAACCTATCCTAAAACTGAGTACCAGAATCTGCATAATAACAGACTACACAAATCGACCTAAAGTTTTAACCAAAAAAATCTAAACGAGCTTCTCAAATGTCTGTCTCAAACAGCTTCACCAACACCAAATAATTACTGAGAGGAGGAAGAAAGAATGCAGGCTCTACATCTTGGTGTATCCACCCAGTCATTTTCCACGAACAAAAATTGCAGGGGCATTGAATACCTGCACTTTACAGGAACGAGATTCTCAGGTCGTTGTAAACAAATTCTAAATCAACTAATGTATCCTAAAAGTGAGTACCAGAATCTGCATATTTTCAAACTACACAAACCTACCTAAAGTTTTAACCAAACTGAAGAAGAAGATAAAGAACGACTGCGAGCTACCTTGAGGACTAAGCCCACCAGGTAGCTCTCTCCCGCATTGTCGCTTTCCGCCTCCGCCCCGGCGGACGGTCGCCGAAGTCGGCGAACCCCTGGTGCGGCGCAGCCCCTAGCCCCGGCCAACCCCAGCACGGCCAGGCAGTACGGATGCCGGCCGCCGCTCACCAAGATGGGGACGCCACACACCGCAGCCTCACAAGGCGCCGCTCACCCATCGACCACGAGAGCGCCGCCGAGGAGACAAGCCGCTGTCCGAGGCCGCTCGCTGCAATCCCTAGCTGCAACCGCTCGCCGCCGGGCACAATCAGCAGCAGTCGCTCGCCGGCCGCACCATGCCTCCACCCGTGGAAATCCCCAACCTGCACGCACGAACTGATTTGGGGAAGGTGGGCTAGCTCCCAGTAGCCCACGACCAAAAAGTCGATTAATAAAAAGAATAAAGGAAATTATGGCCGGGGTGCTAGACCGAGGGAAACCGGATCCGGCCGCGACAAGTTCCGTGGACATCCGGCTTCGGCGCCTCGACCCGGGTGCAGAATACACGGAGAGAAGGACTAAAAAGGAACCAATGGGTTCCTATATAGCTTATACATTAACCATCTCATCACCTTCTTCTCTGTGCGTATCTTCCTTCTCGCGTGCCCTTCCACCCCGCGCGCCGCCCCGGTCCCACCGCCGGCGCCTCCTCCCCCAGCGCGCCGCCCCCCCGTTTCCATGCTGCCACCGCCTCCCCCCCCCCCCAGTGCGCCACCATTGCCCCTGCCCCGCCCGCGGCTCCTCCCTTCCTAGCACGTCACCCCTATCAATAAAAACAAAGTTCACAAGCTTTTGAAAAAAATAGTTCACTCAGTTGTCCCAAAAATGAAGTTCACTATGGTCGAAAATAATAGTTCACTCGGATCAAAATAGAAGTTCACTCTGTGTCGTCGGATTGATGACAAGTACGTGATGAGGGGGTCCTCGGGGCGTGTGGAAGAGAGGGGTGTGAGACGTACGGTGCTCCGGGACGGTGCTGACTCGTGCAATAACGAACTCGCTGGGGAACCCCAAGAGAAAGGTATGATGAGCACAACAGTAAGTTTTCCTCAGTTATGAAACCAAGGTTATCGAACCAGTAGGAGCAAGAAAACACCTCCAAGGTGTTGCTAGCTGGCTTTTGGCAGGGCGCACTACCGGTGCTAGCAGCAACATGGAAACCTACACAACACAATTACAGAAACTTACAGTGAGAATGTCAATCTCACCGGTTTTGCTGAAAACAAAAGATTAAACATATTGTGTGAAAGAAAGTAATACTTTGCAAAAAGTAAACAGAAAGCAGTAAACGGTTATAGATTGATGGTAAAAGAAAGGACCGGGGTCCATAGTTTACTAGTGGTGGCTCTTCTTAAGATAGATG
Source organism: Avena sativa (assembly GCA_916181665.1). Lineage (NCBI taxonomy): Eukaryota > Viridiplantae > Streptophyta > Magnoliopsida > Poales > Poaceae > Avena > Avena sativa. The sequence continues at coordinate 582,563,509 of OV702287.1, forward strand.
ACATATTGGGTGAACAAATTACAGTGGGACAATTGACAAACATCGAGAAAGCATACATGCATATACTAAACATCTTGACTCCTTTGAGATTTGATTAGGGATTACAACATTATACATAGACCGTAATCCAACTGCATCTATGACTAATAATCCACCTTCAGGTTATCATCCAAACCCCCTCCGGTATTAAGTTGCAAGCAATAGATAATTGCATTACGCATTGCATGTAAAGTAAATAATACGATTGTTCTATGAACAAAGGATTGTTGTTTCTCCTTAGTAGCAACAGTATATCTAGTATCTTAGAGATTTCTGTCACTTTCCCAGATTACTAGAGGCATGAACCCACTATCGAGCATAAATACTAACTCTTAGAGTTGCTACCATCTACTTGGCCAAGATAACTACTAACAATGGAAAGCATAAAGATCACAAATAACAAAGAGATGATAGAATCAATAATCAATCTGAAATAGCATCTTAATATTCATTGGATCCCCGCAAACACAACATGTAGGATTACAAATAGATGATCTTGATCATGAATGGAGCTCACAAGATCTAAAATGGTAGCACAAAGGAGAAGAACCAACCATCTAGCTACCACATGGACCCGTAGTCCAAGGATGAACTACTCACGCATCACACCGGAGGCTTGCATGATGATGAAGAAGGTCTCCAGGGTGAATTCTCCCCTCCGGCAGGGTGCCAGGAAGAGCTTCAGATCCCTCCCGATCTAGGGATGAATATGACGGCGGCTACAGACTCTTTCCTGGATTTTTGATCAAGTACTTAGGGTTTCTGTATCGGAGGCATCTTATAGGCGAAAGGGGAGGACGAGGGGGTGCCCTGGGTGGCCGCACCACCCCCTGGAGCGGGCCAGGCCTGGCCGCGCGTCCAGGTGGTGTGACCGCCTCATGGCCCCTCTCCATCTCGTATTCTGGCTCCGTGTCCCCCTCGGTGAAAAACTGACTTTGGCTTTTGTCCCGTCCAATTTCGATAATATTCATTTTCTGACTTTCCTAGAACCAAAAACAGCAGAAAACAGGCAGCTGGCACTGTTGCACCTTCTTAATAGGTTAGTCCAAGAAAGTGTATAAAAAGTACTCCAAAGTGTGGGCAAAACATAAGAAAGTAGATAAAGCCAAGCATGGAACATCAAAAATTATTGATACGTTAGCAACGTATCAACATCCCCAAGCTTAATTCCTGCTCGTCCTCGAGTAGGTAAGTGATAAAAAGAAAGAATAATTTTTGAGGTGACATGCACCATCATAAACTTGATCAAAGTATTTGTAAAACATTGATAGTTGGGATCATAGTACTTCAACATAGCATGAAAGATAAAGTTCTAACAATAAGATATAGCAACTATGTTGTAACATGAAAAGGCACAAACAAAAAATTCATGAATAACAATGCTTTGCAAGATGTTTGTTTGTTTCACATAAAGAAAACATAGCATAGTGGCATTCAGCTTGTCCCTCATAGAGTAGCAAACATAAATGCATAGGACACCTTCAAAGTTCATAAGAGTGACTAGATACAAATAGTTTAAGAACAAGCAATATCAAAATTATGCATCAATCAACAAGTCTTGGGACAATGCACATAGAACTAAGAATGGCCACTATGCTCTCAAAGTAGGTGCATAAAGATAGAAGGTGGAGACTCAATATAAAAGTGGAAGAAAGGCCTTCATAGAAGGAAGCAGGGATTCAAGTTTCATAAAGAGCTTCCAAAAATTATGGTACTTATTAGCTTTCAGCTCTCATTGCCCCTATCATAAGCATCTTTAGGTGATTACAAGTTATAAGTTGAAATCTCATACCCCTTACTTACGAAGACCGAACCTCATGCTACTCAACTTTAGTCACAAGTAAGCTCTTGTCATTGTAAGTACATATGTATCATAGAGAACCGCCAACGGGGTACCCCTTACACATGATATAGGAGCTATCCCATAATCAAAATGATAAGGCAAGAAGACAATGAGCATCTCAGCGATCTTTTTATTTGCTATTTGTATAGGTTTTTATTGAGGATGCTTCATAGAGTGCTCATTATGGTTATTCTGCAAGTTTCCACCATGATTAGGCATGGCTTAGGCTAGCGGCCCAGGCGTTTCTCTAACACAAATACAAACTCCATGATCTTACAATTTCCCCTTTTATTTCACACCGCCGGGATTCATAAGCAAAAGAACATGATATCAACTAGGTACAATGTACAAGTGCAATGTTGAAAGCGTTCCCCATGATACATGGTTCTGCTAACTTCAACTTATAAAGCACAAGCATATACGCAACAAAGATGGACGCAATAGTTCAAGATTATTAAGTGCAAGAAAGTAAAGCGTGTCATCAAGTTCGTGAGAGCTTTAATCACTAGTTTTCTCATAACAAGTTTAATTCGGAAGGTAGATAAAAACATGAATATACTTGGAATAGCAAATGCTAGTAGGTAGGTATGGTGGAATCTTTGGAATAACTTGGTTTTAGGAGTTGGATGCATGAGTGGAACTCATACTTGGTTATGGAGGCTAGCAAAAGACTGGGAGCGACCAACTAAGAGAGCAATAATGGTCATAATCATGCAGAGCGACAAAACATCATTAATCAAAGCATAAAGTGATACTATAAGTTGAAAACTAAAGGATCATAAAGGCTATGGTGACTTGGGATAGTCATAACATGGTGTGAGCATGCATCAAGTCAACCCAAATAAAGCATCAAAGGAGAATACCACAATATTATGCTTTAATATGCTAAAACAACGCATGATTCTTTCAAAGGTACATTAAGCTTTTGCCCAATTGTTTATAACATGTCATGCTCCAACAAAGCTCACTAAGCATAAAGCCAAAACAATATCAAGCATGGCATGACAAAGCATAGGCCACAGTCAAAAACAAGCTCCTTTTACCACTTAAGCATGATCTTTTTCTACTCTTTTCCAATCCAAACCAAACTATTTAAAAACCAATGTATGAAAGAGGGAGTCCAACCAATTTATTCAGAAAACTAATAAAACTAAGCAAACAAAAACCAAAATGAAAAAGCGAAGGCGCTCCAAGAACAACACAACTGTGCATGAAATAATAAAAATGAAGTGTTTGGAAGAAACCTGGGATTTTTATTGATGAAGAAGGGGATACCTTGGGCATCCCCAAGCTTTGACGCTTGTACTTCTTGGATATTTATTGGGGTGACATGGGTGGCATCCCCAAGATTAAGCTTTAGTCCATTCTTCATCTCATTACATCATTCTCTCCATACACCTGAAATTTTTCATTCATACAAAACTTCACACAATCTTTATTAGCAACATTAGTGCACTCAAGATAATAAGTCTTTGGGTTCAGTTTCAACACCAATAAAACTTCCATTAAAACACAAGCTACTGTAGCACTTCCCTTGAAAAGCTCAATTCCCCAAAGAGAATCCAAAAAGGAACCAACAAGAAGCAAATGCAAATAATGGCAGAAATCTGTCAAAACAGACCAGCAGGTAGAAACCAATTTTTTCGAAGACCTTCTGTTGCTCAAATCGAAAAATGTTGAACTAACAAAAGTTAGATAACAACCTGGGGCAGAACCACAAAAATTCACCCCTCAAAACAACGTACAGAGATTTTACACGAAGTTTTACAGTGAAGCACAAAAATCTGTTTCGGGACAGCAACTTTCCCAAGCATTACTTCTCTCTCATTAGAGGTTACTCTTGGCACAAAAAGCAAAAAAAAAGGACAAGGAGCAGTTATTACAGAAGTAATAACTTCCAAGACTCATCTAAAACTTTTGGGTTATCTCCCAATAAGTACTTTTCTTTAACGCCTTTAAGTTAGGCATGATAGTTTGAGAAGATGCTCACATAAGAAATATGAATTGAAGTAAAAGAGAGCATCAAGAAGAAAATTCAAAACACATTTAAGTCTAACCCACTTATTATGCATAGGAATCTTGTAAAGAACAAGTCATGAAAGCACAAAGCAACAAGCATAGTAAAGCAAAACAAGTGCAACTTCAAGACTTTCAACATAAAGAGGAGAAACTTAATATTATTGATATGCATAAAACCATGTTTCCCTCTCTCATAATAACTTTCAGTAGCATCATGAATACAATTAACAATATAACTATCACATGAAACATTCTTATGATGAGCCACATGCATAAAAGAATTAATACTCCCCACATAAACATAGTCATTTTTATTAATTGTAGTGGGAGCAAATTCAACAAAATAGCTATCATTATTATTCTCATCACCATAATCATCAAATATAGGAGGCATATTGTAATCATAATTAATTTTATCCTCAATAGGTGGACTGAAAATATCATACTCATCATTGTAATCATCATATATTGGAGCATTGGCATCATCATAAGCAATAGAATAGCTATCTTCCAAAGCTGGAGAACTAAATAGATCATTTTCATAAAAACTAGCTTCCCCAAGCTTAGACTTTTCCATAGCATTAGCAACAAAGGGGTTCAAAGAATTCATACTAACAACATTGCTATTACCATGCAAATAAAGTTCCATAGGTTTTTTAATTTTCTCTTCAAACACTTCATGTCCTAACTCAAGATAAATACTATAAAGCTCTCTATTTTTTTGTTGTTTTCCATTAAGCCTAACTAGTGAAAACAAGAAACAAAAAGACAAAATTGCAGAATCTAAAGGAAATAACTTCGAGCACTCACACCGGAGAATGTGAGTACCTTTTACCTTACCTCCCCGGCAACGGCGCCAGAAAATACTTGCTGGCACGTGGTTGACGTGGGAGCTTCTTCTTCTTCAATCCCCGGCAACGGCGCAAGAAAATAGCTTGATGTCTATGCACTTCTATTCCTGTAGACAGTTGTTGGGCCTTCAAGTACAGAGGTTTGTAGAACAGCATCATGTTTTCCCTTAAGTGGATTACCCAAGGTTTATCGAACTCAGGGAGGAAGTGGTCAAAGGTATCTCCTCTCAAGCAACCATGCAATCAAGATACAAGAAGTCTCTTGTGTCCCCAACACACCCAATACACTTGTCAGGTGTATAGGTGCACTAGTTCGGCGAAGAGATAGTGAAATACAAGTGGTATGGATAATTATAAGTGGTAATTGTGCCAGAAAATAGCTTGATGGCGTGCAAGAGACTAAAGGAAAATTGAAATAAAGATGGAAGTAAGCAAACATGTAACAGATCTAGCTGCAAACGGTGTTTCAATGCTTAGAAACAAGGCCTAGGGATCATACTTTCACTAGTGAACACTCTCATATAAATATCTTCTCTTCATGATACTACTCTGAACTACTCTCCGGTTGGACCCTCTAATCCAAGGTAGGGCTATAACAGCACTCCTCAAAGTCCGCTTTTCCCATCTAGATAACCCCACACTATCACATTGAGCACTAGATGGTTTCAACAAACACCACAATTTCATAGAGACATCCAAATCCAAATATAACTCATAACAAGTATTTGTAATATCTAGCCTAAGTGCCACCATGGTGTGCACACTGTCAATTTCACACACATGGGGAGAGCAGAGATCTATTAAAGCACTTGAGTAGCAAGGTAGATCTACTTGATTACAAAGCTCATGATCACAATATGATCATACATGGAGAGAGAGATGAACACATAGCTACCAGTAGAACCCTTGGCCTCGAGGAAGAACTACTCCCTCATCATCATAGGAATCAGCAACGGTGATGGAGATGGTGGTGGAGATCGATGGAGATGGAACCGGGGGCACTTCCCCGTCCCGACAGGGTGCCGGAACAGAGATTTTCTGTCCCCCGAATCTCATCTTCAGTGGCGGCGGCGTTGTGGAACTTTTCGTGGATTTCTGATTGACGATTTAGGGTTTTTGCATCGGGAGGATTTCATAGGCGAAGGGGCAAGGTCGGTGGCCGGCCAGGGGGCCCACACCATGCCCTGGCACGGCCAGGGGGACCCACGCCTAGGGGTGGTGTGGCCACCCTGTGGCCCCTCTTCGTCTCGTCTTCTGGCTCCGTGAGTCTTCCGGTAAAATATCGACTTTGGTTTTTGTCCGGTCCAATTCCGAGAATATTCATTTTCTTACTTTCTTGGAACCAAAAACAGCAGAAAACAGGCAACTGGCACTGTGGCATCTTGTTAATAGGTTAGTCCAAGAAATCATATAGAAATACTCCAAAGTATGGACAAAACATAAGAAAGTAGATATAAAACTAGCATGGAACATCAAAAGTTATAGATATGTTAGCAACGTATCACACATTTATGAAGCAATGTTTCCTCTCGACGTGGTGCCCTCAAGCTTGATGGCTCTTCTGGCGAAGTTCCAGGATATGAGGGCGGCCCGCGAGTGCGTGCGACAGCAGTTAGTAGCTGGTGCTAAAGCTGCATTGTCACTGGTGCGACTGCATAGGCCGGATGTAGATGTTGCACCTATTGCCGCTGGGCCGCCGCCTCCGCCAGAAGGTATGACATGCGACATGGTTCCGCACTATCAAGCGGTTGATTGGCCAGCAAAGGACATTGTCGATTTCTTCGAAGAGCAAACAAACGTTCTTCTTTTGCAGCAGTAGCATGACTTGTATCCTGCACATAATTTTGTAAGTGTTGTAGAGTTCGTATGATTGTATTGGGTGTATTGAGAACCCGTTGATATGTGAAGAGCTTGTTAGCTTATATATTTTTTGAGTGTAATGTACTCTGCAGTTCCTTTTCATTAGCCTGACGTGTGTTTATCTCAGCATCTTGCCAACCTGTTAGGTACGTTGCAGCTAGGTTGGTGTTTATCAAGGGCTCGATTAGTGCGTCAGCTACTCAGGATACCGCGATTAGTTCGTAGAACAGAAGTAGCATATCACTTTGGCTATATCAAATTTGCATTTTTTTTCTTCTAGCTTCCTTTTTCACCACCAGGTTCTTTTCCATAACATGTGCTATCAATTTTCCCTCAAGGTTTGGTTGTTCTTGAACGCAGCTAGCCTGCGAATCACCTCGGACATCGGCATGGACGACAAATCTTCCCATTGCTTAATGGTATTGACAATGTCGGAGAATCTTTTTGGCACTACATTGAACAACACCTCAATGACAGACTCATCGTCAATTTTCTCACCCAGGGATCTGATTTCGGCGATGAGGGTTGATAGTTTCTGCCCGAATGACGTGACGGTCTCCGTCGCCCATATGCAACCGATCAAACTCACACTTCAACTGCTACACCTGCGCCTTCTTGATGCGGTCCTCTTTGACACACATCTGACGGATTGCCTCATAAGCCTTCACTACAGTCTCATATTCCGCAATGGCCATGACCATGGCGTCAGGGAGAGACTACCGGAGCGCGGTGAACGCATCCTTGTCCCTAGCCTAGTCGAACTCCACCTCCCCCTCGATGGTTGACCAGCAACTGAGGGTGCGCATGATGATCCGCATTTTCACCGCCCACAGGCTGTAATTCGTGTCGGTGAGTTGCAGGCAGTGCAGGGGCAGTCCTCCAGTTGGCGTAGAGCGGACGACTACGACACCCGTGTCATCTTCCGACGGTGGCTTCTTTCCATCGCTGCTGCCGTTCTTCGTGTCGCCCATCCTACTTCACCACGTCCTCCTCGCCACAAACCACACCACCACAATCGCCTCCAAGAACACTGAGGCTTTTTTTAGAGCCTCAACACTGAGTTACAAGAGTAGTATCTGTAGAAACACACGGAGACGCACACCATACTCAACACACACACCCTCCTATGCGCCTGCAACTGCTACCTACAACTCAGAACACACGCTATTCAAGAGACTTCCGAAGCCGTAGACTCAGTGAACGTTGGGTACGTCGTCCTCCCCGTGGACCAAAGCATGCTGAGGTAAACCCGGTGTGGCACCACAAATTCGTCTACATGGAAATTCGAACCTAGACGGGAGCTCTGGTACTAAATATTGGGACAATACCCTAAACTTGTGGATGAACACTAATATGGGTCAACCGGTGGAGGAACGTCACTCGGAATTTCTCTCCGTCTTTGATGAAACTGTAAGAACAGAAACACACACGACTCATTCCACTTGCGTCTTTTTGGGTTTACCCCTTTTATTCACTGGGTAAACAAACTCGCCGAAGAAGCTGCCGACTATCCTTTCTCCCCGCGCCATCCCACGGATGTATTATTCTAGCTACGTTACAGACAAGGTAAGACCGAGCCTACGTGTACTAGCAAGCTTCTGGCGTTATTACATCAATATAAGTAAAACGAAACTAAACGTGATACATTGAGACACTTCGAGACTACTCCCTTCATCCACGAACAAGTGTACTTCTAGTTAGGTCAAATTTAGTAAAATTTGGCTAATTTTATAGGGAAGCGCAGTAATAATTATGATACTAAATTGGTACTCCCTCCGACCCATATTAGTTGACTTGGATTTATTTAGATTTGGATGTATCTAGTACTAAAACATTTAGATACATCCGAATCTAGACAAATTCGAGTCAACTAATATGGGTCGGAGGGAGTACTAGATTTGTTTTCAAAGTTAGTTTCGTAATATCATAACTTCATGTAATATATGTTGTTATATACTAAGGTTAGTTAAATTTTATAAAGTTTGACTTAACCAAAAAATAGAAGTACTTATTTGCGGACGGATGGAGTATATTCAACAAAGAAGCCCGTATATAGGGTCGTGGATATTGTTGGGTGAAAAAGAGGACGAATGTGCATTTTGAGAGTGCAAAATTTCACTTCATTTCATTTTCGCCCCACCTATATACATCTGGGTGAAAAGTCCTGGCGGCCCATGGGACTCTGCGGAGCAGCGACAAGCGATTCTTCGCAGAGACCGATGGATCGAGAAGTTGATGGAACTGGAATGCACGCATTTATCCCACAAAAAATAGAGCGTCGCGCGCCTCGAGCTCAGCTCACGCCTGCTAGCTCTTCTGTTCGCCATCCCTCCTCACATCGCATAAACACACTTTCTCTGCCCCATCGCATCAATACAAGTCTTCCCTCGTTGCCCTGAAGTCTGCCCCTGCCTGCCGTGCCCATAGAAAAGAAAAAAGAAAGGCAAGTGAAGATACATCCATATCCATTGCATGATCCATTGGTACGTTCAGCATGCCGGACAGTGGCATGCCGCGCTAAGAGCAAGTCCAGCAGATACCTTACATTTTCTCTCCAATAACATCACGTAGGGGACTCCCCCAATTAGATTCTCTCCCCTACAATTCTTACATCTCCAGCAGCTCTCCCTAATTTCTTTCCTATATCAGCCCATGGGACTAAAAAGGCCAACAATACTGCAGCCCACCAGATAAAAATCACTCCACTCTCTCTCTCCTAAAAAAATTCCCAAATCGACGGGCATCCCCGCCGACCCTGCATCTCCGCCGCCCCAGAGAGGCTGGCTTCCGGCCGCCGCCACCGCCGCCCGGGCATCCTCGCCGCCCCTGCATCTCCAGCACCCCGGAGCGCGTCGAGCCGCGCCGCCACAAATTCCCGCGTGACTCGGCCTTGTCTGCAACTCGGCGGCCGCCTTCCGCTTGCTTCGGCCTGCTCCCCGCCGGTCGAGCTACCTCCAGCGCGCCTTCCTTCCCTGGGTCGATTTTGAGAAAAGTGGGCCAGAGGCGAACCTGTTGCTCCCGTCCATGGATAGGGGGCACCCCCGTCGCCCCGATGCGTAGGGGATGTGGAGGGTCTGGGTAGGGGACGCGGATTCGTCGGGGATCCTGTAGGGGTCCTGCTGGAGGGCGTTTTCTCCTTCTCTCTCCCCTATGTTTGCTATCAGGGAGGCTATGGGGCTGCTGCTGGACTTGCTCTAACTACCGGTAAAACTAAGCAGCAAAAGGTGACGCTTCCTCCATTCCAATGAGCAACTCAAATTATAAATCTAGTCAAAAGTCAACGGCTTCTAAGTTTGGCCAATGTTGTAGGTAAAAATAATACTATGAACAATTACAATACTAACTCAATGTCAATAGATTCATCATAAAATATGTATCCACTAATATATTTATTTTATATCATAGATATTGATATTTCTTCTATATATTTGGTCGAAGTCATAGTACGGTTTGACTTTTGATAGACGAGCCTTTTATCAAGAGAGTTGTTCGCACAGATGCAACCCTACATAGTGAACTGTTGCTACCCGTGAATGTTGGAGCTACATCTCACGGCCCCTCTCCGACCTTCTCTAGTTCTCAGAATCTCTCATCTCTCTCAAGAACACGCGCGCACACACAGCAGGCACACGAACCAAGGAAGAAGGACATGGCGCGCTCTACATTGAGCCTGACACACACCAGAACTGAAAGGACTCCCCCCACCTCCCACCCCCTTGCTACAGCTCCAGAAAAGCTTCCATGGAGCCCCGGGCCAAATCGACGCCTTTCTCGCCGGCGTTGCCGGTGAGAGATGGCGGAGGGGGGGCGTCGGAGGCAGTAGTCTAGGTAGGCTTTGTGGCTTTATGCCAGTAGTTTGGAGTAGGGCACCGGCTTTTGTTGGCCAGAAGTGGCGCATCCGGAAGGGGTCTTGCGGCGGCGTCGTGCTCCGATGGACGGAGAAGGCTGCGACCAAGGTCACGCCCGGGATCTCTGCAATAAGTGCCATGGTGTGTCTTTCCTCTCTGCTCTGCCGCTTCCTTCTTCTCGTTTCCCTCTTTCTGGCTGGCCGTGGTGGCGAGGGGAAGGAATTGGAAGGAGGAAGCTTTGCGGGTTGCAGGGAGGAATGGAGGCCTCCTGTCTCGGCGCGGTGGCGCGGCGTCGAGCAGTTGCTGGCAGAGGGTTTCGCTGGGCGTCCGAGGCGGAGGGCGGTGTTTTTCCCTCTGGTGGTGAGCCTCCTGCTGAATAACTACTGGCGCCGCTGTCGTCCATCTGATGGCTCTAGGGCATCCCCCTCTCTCTTGGCCGGCCGTGGAGGCGAGGGAGAGGGTCGGGGGCGCTCCGCTGCTGCTGGCTCTGGGCGGCGGCTTGGTCCGCTGTTTCGTCAACGAGCTCATCTCGCGCTGGCCTTGATTGTCACCGTGAACTCTCGCCACAAGAGCGGCAGTTTCTTCAACCTCCCGGATGGAGGCCTTCCTTGGAGCTTCTCGCTGGACCTCCCTCCGCTATTCCGTCAAGTGGTGCGTCCCCGACGTTGCAGCGGCAGCCGGCGCTGGAGTCTCCGTCGGGGTGGAGGAGGACCAAGACTTGATCGCTTTTTCATTTTTAGTCCTAGGGCCCTTTTTGCTAAAATCAAGGCCTTATCTTTGACCTGCAAGTTCTGTGAGGTCTTTAGTGCAAATTCGGTTATGGGCCTTGTTGTAATATTGTACCCCTGTTGACTGGATTAATTGAAGCAGCTCCGGGGTCGTTCGTGACCCCTTTCCGTTAAAAAAAAACCAAGGAAAAAGGACAAGGCTATGCGAAAAACAGTTAACATTGGAGAACACAAAGACTACATATTTTTTTGTGGTGCCTCACGGCTTACCTTCTCATTGACCAGTGCAACCTAAATGATCTAGTAACCACTTGCTTGAAAATCTCTACATGCATGTGACTAGGCCAACCGTGCAAAGCACACCGAGGGCCAACACTCCACGCGCGCATGCAACCTATTCTCTTGGTACTATCTCTAACTCCTCTAGCGGTAATATACTACTATTCCTGATGAAATGCTTGTCACGTACGGCATCCCCTAATACATTCATGTATCCCTTGAATCTGTTCTCAACATTATCTAGATTCGGATGTTTATAACAATAATATGGATCGGAGGAAGTAGTAATAGTAGAAGCTACTGGATCACTCTGCCGCGCACACACTTAGCCCACTAATATAACTTGAGTCCACCAACATGACATGCTTAAATATCTAACGGAGAAGGCGCCGGCTGGTTGGAGGAGAGCTCGAAGGGTGTGAGGCGGTTGTCGCCGAGGCGGCTCTTGTAGGCAGCCTTGATGTACTCGTCCCAGGTGAAGTCCCTGTACAGGCTCTTCTCGCCTTCCCTGAGCAGCTGCGGCAGCGGCGCGATACGCTGCGACGCCGCCGGCCCGCCGAAGTAGATGACCGACAGCCTAGACTGCTTCCCGACCTCCTGCACCATCACCCGGTGCTTCACGCTCCTGAACCGCCCGTTCGTCAGCACCTGCTCCGATCAGCCAAAAAGAAAAACAAGTCACATGTCTGAACTTGCAACGTACGGATATATAATGATAAAGACCGGCGACGCACTGGCTAGCTACACGCCTTGCCCTGTTGCTGGCTCATGCCTTGCCCTTAAGGTACGTCGTTTTTTTTTTTTTTGCGGGGTAAAAGGTACGTCGTTAACAAGAAGGCATACAGAGGTAGTGTTACCCTTTTACACACCGTACCGTACCATACCATCTAGGTAGGCACGCAATAAATAAATAAACAAATAAATATATCACCTGGTTGCATCTGCATACGCATGTAGTACTGGTACGTGTAAGTAGATAGAGGTACTCTAGGTGATTAACAAAGTGCGCGCTAGTGGTGTACCTGCAGGCAATCCCCGACGTTGATGAAGAGGGAATCGGGGTCGGGGGTCACGGGGAACCAGCGGCCATCGCGGAACATGATCTGGAGGCCTCCGGTGCGGTTGGACCGCAGCACGGAGATGATCTGCGGGTCGGTGTGTTCCCCGAACCCCGTCAAGCTGCGCTGCCCCGACGCCAGGGGCCATGCCGGGTAGTGGTTCACGCGCACCATCTCGTCGCTCCCCGCCTCACCCTCCTCCACCACCACCATCCGCCGCAGCGCGCCCCGCTCCACCCCCAGCCCCTCCGCCATCAGCTCCAGCACCCGCCCGCCCACCTCCCGCACCGCGCCCGTGTACTCCTCCAGCGCTGCCCGGAGCAACGGTGGGAGGGAGGCCGCCTTTACGGAGCCGGAGCCGACGGAGAGGAGGAGGTACTCCAGCCACCCGACGTCGCCGTTGGGCCCGATGCTGTTCCTCCCGTAGCCGAACGGGCGCGCCCACGCGTGCTCCAGCTTCTCCTTGTGCGGCAGCGCGAAGAAGGCCGAGGCGCGGGACTCCAGCGCGTCGGCCACGCCAGCCGACACGCCGTGGTTGGTCGCCCGGAAGAAGCCCACGCCGCGGCACGCCTCCGCCACCGCCGCCGCCGCGCCCGGCGACTTCAGGTCGACGGTCGGCACTGACGCTGCGTTTGCGGCCTTGCCGCATTTCACCAGCGGGATCTGGTCGATCATGTTTTTTCAGCAAGATGCCGGCCGGGTGAAACAGAGCAGGAACGGCGGAGTTGGATTGCCGAGGCAGGGGAGCTAGCTAGGGCGGACGGCGTGGCTTCTTCTGTGTATCACGTCCCGTTCGGTTCGGATTTGCGCCAGCCTCCCGCGTGCACCCACTCGCGGGGTTCAGCTTTTTCGTCTCACGTTTGCCTGGTGATGCGCTGGGTGACGGACGGTCTCGTATATATATAGGCGGCAGGTGCACTATGAGCTACACCTAAACAGCCCCTCCTATGTTACTGTGTTAGCTTAGTGTGCGAGTGACGTGGGTAAGTAGTAAGTGCTGCGTGCATGATTTTCTTTTTTACAAATATAGGGTATTACCCGGCCTCTGCATACATATCTCTTTTATTGCATATATAGTTCCCAAGGTCCCAAAGCAAATAGTATAAAGTTAAATATTATAAAACTCATGGATCACTCAAAGTGAATACGAAAATGAGTCATCAAAACCGGAAAACCACACTTCGCTTAAGCAACATCTAGCCTATTGGATCATAGGCAGCTAGCTTGCCACACTTGAAAGATGTCTGAACCAGTGCCTCGGTCGCTCCTGACCGCGGCGGCCACCTCACAGCCCATCCACCTCTCTTCCCCTGTTTCTCCATCGTCTTAGGCACAGGACGACGTGCAGGCCGGCCTCGCCTTGCTCTTCGGCTCAGTCTCTCCTGAGCTGCTCTCTGGTGCCGCCACGCGGAGTTATGAGGGGGCGCTAGCGGCAAGCATGCCATCTGCTCCTACTCCTGGCGGCATCCTGCCGCGGGCTGCCATGGGAGCGGCCGGATCCGTGTGCTCTGCTCCTGCAGCAGATCCGCGTCATGTCCCTTCCAGCTCGGAGGTTGTGTCGGCTCTGCGCCCCTGCGCTGCCTGCCCTGCCCCCTCCGCCTCCTCTCCTGCCCGGGCAAATGCCCATGACCATTCAAGTCGAGGCTGGGCAGAAAGTGCCCTCTGAATCAAGGGCTAGCGCTGTGGCGCCTCGGCTAAAGTCCTTGATTGTTGCCCCTTCCAGTAACAAGGAGGATTCAGTTCAGCCGATTCCACAAGATCAAGCTGGGATTTGGCAAGTGGTCCATCCCAAGCGTTGGTGGAGATTCTTCAAGTCTTCCTCTTCCGGCGGCACGCACACTGTAAGAAAGCAGAGAAATCAATGGCCACCTACACCGATGAGCCCCGACTGCTTCAAAGGTGTGTTCTTTCATTGCCTCTCACCACACAACTTCGTCCATTAGTGTGAGGGGGAGGTGCGCTGCGTCCGGTGCAAGCGCCCCAGGCACATCGCACGTAACTGCTCCGCCAAGCTCGCACTACCAACGCCACCCTCTCCTCCCGCTATGGTAGTGACTGCGCCGCCCCCACCACCGACCGTGCCAAGTTGCGTGCCGCTCCAAAAACAGTTATTCGTTGCACGGAGGGTCGAGATGGAGCTGCCTTCCGGCCACCACTCCAAGCGGCTACTTGAGGAGTACAACTCCTCCATGAGCACGCCAGCAATGGAGGCGGCCGCTTACAAGATGCAGCTTACCCACCTCACCATCCCCGTCTTCGACGCCAGCATCAACATCAGCACGGGGTGCATCGCTAAGGCCATCATCGACGACCTCAAGTTCTGCTGGGACAACGTCCATGTCACGTGCACCTTCCCCGATGGTTTCCTTGTCCGATTCCAGGAGCCATGGATGTGCGACAAGGCTCTCGAGAAACGCTCCATCGCGCTGCGTCGTGGCCAGATGGTTTTCAAGCAATGGTCACCTACCACCCGTGGCCTGCTGCAGACCTGGCGCTTCTATTGCTGCGTCGTCCTCGAGTGCACACAGTTGAATGCCTGGGATGACTGGGACACAGTCTGGTCGATCCTGGGCGACGCGTGCGAGCTAGATAGCATCAAGTGGCGCTCGATCACCTGTGACAACATGACATGGATGTTTGCCTGGGTCTGGTCGGTCGACCCTGACCTCATTCCTCTCTCAAGTAGCAGTCCATCATCGGTCGGCCAACGGTGCGGCGTGCAGGCCTACCGGAGGGGACGCCTTCAGAGGAAGGGATCAATAGTGTGCGCCAACGCATCCTCATCCACCTGGACACGAGGAGTGGAAGTTGGGAGAAACCGACTATGCCCCCCTGCCGTGCTCGCAGCCGGCGCGCAATCGGCTCGGACCGTCCAACCACTACAAGGATGATGACGATATGATCGGGCGGGTGATGGCTCCAAAAATAGCCATCTTCCACCGTGTTTAAACATTGTTTTTAGTCAAGCAATTGACAAGAAACTCTCAAGCCTTGCCACTAATGACTAATAATTGCAAACATATGTAAACCATTGCTTTGATTTGTGTTGTGCAAGAAATCATACTTTTTAATGCAAAATCAGGAGTCATAATGAAGGTTTTGAGGAAGTCCACACGACCAAGTAATTCTGGAGCCATTGCCAGGCGTCTGCAGCCGTAATGACCACTGGTACGGGTAGGGTCCACCCACAGACAAAGGGGACCCAGAATTTTCTTCTGCCTCTATCATCACCGCTGGGGTGGGTGGGACAGTTTCAGTGAAACCGATGTAAACATCGATCTCGCCAAAAGACATGATGGTGTAAGCAGTCACAACCTCCCTAGCCGGAATCCGGGTCTCGTCGAGAACGATGAGAGGGACGTCGCTGGGGTAGAGGATGCGACCGACGATGATGGTCTCGCCGATTCCGATTCTTGCAGATTCCACTCGGAACGCAGATCCGAAGCTCACTTGCCCCACGGTGGGCGACAACTATCGTCGGATTGATGACAAGTACGCCATGAGGGGGTCCTCGAGGTGTGTGGAAGAGAGGGCTGTGAGACGTACGGTATTCCGGGATGGTGAGCACACAAGTTTACCCAAGTTCGAATCCACCAGCTTTGGACAGATCCTACTCCTGCTAGCAATCAAGTAATACGGTAGAGCCGGAATATGGGTTAAAAGGGTTTCGCCTGTGTGAGTTGAGATTGTAGACTATTGTGAGGGTGACCTAAAGGCTCTCCCTAGGATGGATTATATAGATATCCGGCCTAGGGTTTACATGAGAGACCTATCCGGCTATGACTAAGAGTCGGTTATAGAGTACATCTTGAACTACAAGTAACACTATGGGCCTATGTCGGTAATTCTTCTAGGCCTTCCCGTAGCCAGACTGGACTTCGTCTCTTCTCCCTGACTGGGCCACCCGTGAAACAAAGCTCTAACCCGAAGTGGGCCACCCTGGTCAGTGAGGCACAGTGAGGATACTCGGAAAGTATATCCCCAATATGATATGCAAAACCACCATGCCCAATGGCATGTAGAAAGTATCTCAAAAGGGTGAATTCAGTCATCAAGGTAAATAATGAAGAGCTTACATCTATGGTAGACAAGCTACTCAACATAGTAAAGGGTAAGGAAGATACCCAAGTTAATGCTATTGCTACCGATGTTAATGATGTTAATTTTATAGCTCACACTCCTTATAATCCTGCTTGGAAGAACCAAAAGTTTGCTTCTAATGTTCAAAAATACTATTCTAATCCTACATGAGCTCCTTACAATAATTATGATAATTGTAATGGAGCAAATCATGGCAATCTCTTGTTTGAACAAACTATTAGAATCTTTATGCAAGCTCAAACCAAGCAAAATAATATGCTTACTAAAATCACGAAGAACCATGAAAGTAGTATAGGTAAATTATCTAACACTAGTAGAAAACAGACCTTTGGTCCAGGGGTATTAGCCTCGGTTTTGCTACAAACCAGGACTAATGCCCCTGTCCAACGGCTAGAACTGGCCCAGGGGGTGGCAGACACTAGCCCATGTTCGAACGGGACCTTTAGCCCCGGGTCGTGTAATAAACCGGGGCTAAAGGGTTTCGGGCAGGCCGGGTCGGGCGTCAGACCCTTTAGTCCCGGTTTGTTATACGACCCGGGGCTAAAGGTGGACCTTTAGCCCCGGTTCTAGACACGAACCGGGGCTAAAGGTCTGGCTATATCTTCTTCCCCTGCCCGAGCCACCATTCCAGCTGGTGGCTCTCCTCTCTCTCTCTCTCTCTCTTTCTTGCTTCAAGATTTGTCTAGATTTTGTGGTGCCCCATCTATCCAAAGGTTCTAAAAGGTGAGCAACTTCATCCTTTGAACTCTCATTGCTATATTAGCTCATTTCATGCTCTACCTTATAGATGGATTTGTGGATTTAGTTTGGTAGTAATTTTTGCAGTGATAGCATGAGATCGATGTTTAGATTCTATCTATCTTGTATTAATGTAAGGAACTCTAAGGTAAATATCACAATATGTGGAATGTATCAATATATATCTTGTTTTGGCACATAGAGTCTCGAAAATTGATTTTAGAAGCACACACATGCGTGAGTTCATCATTCTAACTAACTAGCTGGGCAAAATATCCTTCTTCGTCTACCTGCGTTCAACAAACTGAAAAATTTGTAACAAAGATAGGGTTAATTCATAAAAGCTTGATAATAAGACACACAATTCACATATTAGGGAGTGCCTCTATGGCGAGCTCCTCGAAGATGTCTGAGGACGGGATCCTAAGACATCTTCGAGAAGCTCTACCGTAGTGGTGTCCCTGCTCTCCCACACCATCTTTCGGTTTATATCTTCTCTAGCTAAATCAGTATGCTGGTGGAGCTAACTAATTTCACATATTAGAGAGTGCCTCTACGGCGAGCTCCTCGAAGATGTCTGAGGACGAGGTCCTAAGACATCTTCGAGAAGCTCCGCCGTAGTGGTGTCCCTGGTCTCGCACACCATCTTGCAGTTCTTCACAAGAATGCATACCTATTTATAGATTAAGCAGCACAACATAGTGTTGGGGACTGATGACATAATGTCGACACACTCACGCTGGCATAGTGTTGCCACCCACCCAAAATAGTGTCGGCATTTAATTTACTGGCTTAGTGCTGCCCACTGAGGACATAGTGTCGACATGTTGTCTCCACATCCACATTTAGTCCCGGTTGGTGCCTACAACCGGGACTAAAGGTTCATCATATCTTTAGTCCCGGTTGCTGGTTTTAGATTAGTACTAACTAATTATGATTATGTTTGATGTACTTAATTAATTATATATTGCAGATGAGCCGGCAATGGATGTACGCTGACCGACTCTCTAACGAGTTCATTAAAGGCGTGCATTCTTTTCTTCTTGTGGCCGAGGAAAACAAGCGGAGTGGTTTTATGTCTTGTCCATGTGGTGTTTGTCGGAAGCATAAAGAATACTCTTCCTCAAGAGTCCTTCACAGCCACCTGTTTCGGTCCGGTTTCATGACTGGCTATAATTGTTGGACCAAGCACGGAGAAAGAAGGGTTATGATGGAAGACAACGAAGAAGAAGAGAATGACAACGACTATCCTGAATACGATGGTACTACAATGGAAGACATTGATGAAAAAAAAGATGAAGAACGGGCAGCAGATCTGCCCGATGATGATCTTAGTCGGGCCATTGCTGATGCCCAGGAAGAATGCGTAACTGAAAGGGAGAGTTTGAAGTTCAAGAAGATATTACAGGATCACAAAAAATTGTTGTACCCAAATTGTGAAGATGGGCACAAAAAACTGGATAGCACACTGGAATTGCTGCAATGGAAGGCAGAGAACGGTGTGACTGACAAAGGATTTGAAAAGTTGCTGAGAATAATGAAGAAGTTGCTTTCAAAGGATAACGAACTGCCCGCCAGTACCTACGAAGCAAAGAAGGTTGTCTGCCCTCTAGGATTAGAGGTGCAGAAGATACATGCATGCATTAATGACTGCATCCTCTACCGCGGCGAGTATGAGAATTTGGATGCATGCCCAGTATGCACTGCATTGCGGTATAAGATAAGACGAGATGACCCTGGTGATGTTGAAGGCGAGCGCCGCATGAAGAGGGTTCCTGCCAAGGTGATGTTGTATGATCCTATAATACCACAGTTGAAACGTTTATTCAGGAACAAAGAGCATGCCAAGTTGTTGCCATGACACATGGAAGACCGTAAGAAAGACGAGATGTTGAGACACCCCGCTGATGGGTCGCAGTGGAGAAAAATCGAGAGAGAGTTTCCGGACTTTGCAGGTGATGCGAGGAACTTATGGTTTGGTCTAAGTACAGATGGCATGAATCCTTTTGGGGAGCAGAGCTGCAGTCATAGCACCTGGCCTGTGACTCTGTGTATTTATAACCTTCCTCCTTGGTTGTGCATGAAGCGAAAGTTTATTATAATGCCAGTGCTCATCCAAGGCCCGAAGCAACCTGGCAACGACATTGATGTGTACATAAGGCCATTAGTTGAAGAACTCTTACAGTTGTGGCACAGACAAGGTGTACGTGTGTGGGATGAGAACGAGCAGGAGGAATTTGACCTACGAGCGTTGTTGTTCATAACAATCAATGATTGGCCTGCTCTTAGTAACATTTCAGGACAGACAAACAAGGGATACAATGCATGCACACACTGTTTAAACGATACGGAAAGTATATATTTGGATAAATGTAAGAAGAATGTGTACCCGGGGAATCATCGTTTTCTTCCGCCCTCGCACATCCTAAGAAAGAAAGGTAAGCATTTCAATGGTGAGGCAGACAACCAGTGTAAGCCTATCCACCGTACTGGTGATGATGTATTTGACATGGTGAAGGATTTAAAAGTAATCTTTGAAAAGGGTCCTGGTAGACAATCTGTTCCGAAGGACGATGTCGGACATGCACCCATGTGGAAAAAGAAATCTATATTTTGGGAGCTACCCTATTGGAAAGTCCTAGAGGTCCGCTCTGCAATTGACGTGATGCACCTGACGAAGAATCTTTGCGTGACACTGCTAGGCTTCTTGGGCGTGTATGGGAAGAGCAAAGATACACTTGAAGCACGGCAGGACCAACAACGTATAAAAGACCGAGACGGCATGCATCCAGAGCTGTTTGAAGGTACTGCTAGCTACGCTCTTACCAAAGAAGAGAAGGAAATCTTTTTTGAAGTCCATTACAGTATCAAGGTCCCGTCTGGTTTCTCGTCGAACATAAAGGGAATAATAAATATGGCAGAGAAAAAATTTCAAAACCTAAAGTCTCATGCTGCCACGTGCTTATGACCCAGTTGCTTCCGATTGCATTGAGGGGACTCCTGCCGGAAAATGTTCGAGTACCCATTGTGAAGCTATGTGCGTTTCTCAATGCAATTTCTCAGAAGGTAATCAGTCTAGATAGTCTACTAAGGTTACAGAAAGATGTGGTCCAATGTCTTGTCAGCTTCGAGTTGGTGTTCCCACCATCCTTCTTCAATATTATGACTCACCTCCTAGTTCACCTAGTCGATGAGATTAACATTCTTGGTCCTGTATTTCTACACAATATGTTCCCCTTTGAGAGGTTCATGGGAGTGTTAAAGAAATATGTTCATAACTGTGCTAGCCAGAAGGAAGCATCTCAAAGGTATATGGAACAAAGGAGGTCATTGAATTTTGTGTTGACTTTATTCCTGACCTTAAGCCCATCGGTGTTCCTGAATCACGACATGAAGGTAGAATTAGTGGAAAAGGCACGCTAGGAAAGAAAGCAAGGATATGTATGAACGGACATTCTCTCACTAAAGTACACTCCACAATTCTGAAAAGTTCCACCTTGGTGGCTCCGTATATCGAGGAACACAAGAATATTGTACACTCCAACAACCCGGGGAAGCATGGCTCCTGGATTAGAGATGAACATATGAGGACTTTCGGCGGTTGGTTGCAGACACATCTAATGAATGACATAAATGTTGGAGAGCAGTTGTACTTGTTGGCCAGGTCACCATCTTCGACTATATTGACTTTCCAAGGGTACGAGATAAATGGGAATAAATTTTACACGATCGCCCAAGATAAAAAGAGCACCAATCAAAACAGTGGTGTCCGATTTTATGCAACAGACGAGAATGGGCAAAATGATACATATTATGGTTACATAGAGGAGATATGGGAACTTGACTATGGACCTTTTTTTAAGGTTCCTTTGTTTCGGTGCAAATGGGTCAAGCTGACAGGAGGCGGGGTTGAGGTAGACAAGAAATACGGAATGACAACAGTGGATCTCAACAACCTTGCGTATAGAGATGAACCATTTGTCCTAGCCAATGATGTGGCTCAGGTTTATTATGTGAAGGACATGTCTACCAAACCAAGAAAAAGGAAAGATAAGGAAAAGAATACAGCATCCGATGAGCCAAAGCGCCACATAGTTCTTTCAGGAAAAAGAAACATCGTGGGGGTGGAGGATAAGACAGACATGTCAGACGATTATGATAAGTTTCATGAAATTCCGCCCTTCGCTGTGAAGGATAACCCAGGCATCCCGTTAAATAAGGAAGATGATCCATGGTTACGGATTAGAAGAAAACCCTAACATGTGTGGATGTTGGTGATGTACAATATTATTAAACCTTTATTTTTAATGATCTTCTTATATGTATATGGATATGAACTTTCTCGATCTCAATAGGTAGTATTGCAACTTGTTGTGGCCAGAAATTTATTAATATTAAAACGTAAAAATTAGTCATAATCATATCTAGCCCTATAGTACACAGCTTCTGGGTCGTCTTCGGAATCGTCATCGTCATCGTCATTGCTCGTAGCACGCGGATGGATCCTCAGCCCTTCCTCGTAGCACGCGGATGGATCCTTCGGCCTCGGATTCACGACGCGCGGGGGAAGGGGCTCCCGGATGACGACCCCAGTACGCCCTAGGCCTTCACCACCACCACCATTCTTGTGGCTATGCTGCTGGTGAAAGTGCGGGTACCTCAGGCGAGCATGGTCTCCCATGGAGATGTAGCGCATCACACCTGCGATAGTCCGGTTCGCCCACCACAGGCGGCAACCAGCCTCGTTGTGGTTCACTAGGGGTGAGCCGTCACCCTCGTACCTGGTGAGCTCTCTTTCCTGCCGGTTTGCAAAGAAGGCATTCCAGGTGTCGAGGTTGTCAGGATCCACAATGGGGATCCATCCGCTGCTCCGGCGTGAGCTCGAGGTAGAAGTGGTTCGTGATGGCCGCCTGGCTGGCCGAACCTTGAGACATAGGAGGAACAGGAACCCCTCCAACGCTCAGCATCCAGCCAGCGGGCAGCCGGTACCCCGGCGGGCATGGGTAGCTGGAGGCGCACAGCGCCTCGGTCTCCTCGAGCGTCAGAAAAGCCCAGTAAGCAGTGTCCATTGTTGTGAGAGAGAAGGTGTGGATGTGTCGATGGAAATCCCGGTCGGCCTAGATATAGAGGGACATGGCGGGAGAACATGGCGGGAAGCGGGGGAAATGGCGGGAGAAACATGGCGGGAAGCGGGGGAAATGGCGGGAGAACATGGCGGGAAGCGGGGGAAATGGCGGGAGAACATTTCTACTATATTTTTGTGAATATTTTGCTATATTATATGTATTTTTCCATTTTTAAATAATAAACTATATTTTTATTATTTTTTGTGAACATTTCTACTAAATATAATACTTGTTAAATAATAGATAATTTTATTTAAGTTGTATAATAAAGTATGATAATAGATTTAAATTATAGATCTTTTTTCTGAAAATTTTGATATATAATACATAATTTTCTGAAAACTATAAACCATTTTTGGGTTTGGCGCCAAAAATAACCTTTAGCCCCGGTTTATATTACAAACCGGGGATAAAGGGTGACCTTTAGCCCCGGTTCGTATTACAAACCTGGGCTAAAGGGTTTTAGCGCGTGGAAAGTGCGGCGGGCCGAAAACACCTTTAGCCCCGGGTTGTAAGCCCCGGTTCGTATTACAACCCGGGGCTAAAGGGAGGTGGTATAAATACCACCCCCGCCTCGGGTCGAGCCACGACCCGGAGAGCCAGATCATATTTCTTCTTCCCAGAGACGTTCCTGCCGCCGCCGCCCGCCCCCGTCCGTGCCGTCGTGCGAGTCGTCGCCGCCCGTCCGTGCCGCCGTGCGAGCCGCCGCCGCCCGCGCCCGTCCGTGTCGCCGCCACCGTCTCTCTCCGCGCCGTCCGCTGTACCGCCGCGCGCTGTCCGCCGTCCGCCGTGCCGCCCGCACCTCGTCTCCGCGCCCCGCCGCACCGCCTCCGTTCAGCAGGTTAGTATTTAGGGTTAGTTATAGGTTAGTATGTTTGTTAATTTTGGTGTTATAATGTTGTTAATTTTGGTTAATTAGTATATAGGGGTAGTTAGTATTTAGGGTTAATTATTATTTAGGTTAGTATTAGGTTAGTTAGGTTAGTTAGTATTAGTATTAGTATTTAGGTCAGTATTAGGTTAGTTAGTATTAGTATTAGTATTTAGGTTAGTTAGTATTAGTATTAGTATTAGGTTAGTTAGTATTAGTATTAGTATTTAGGTTAGTTAGTATTAGTATTAGTATTTAGGTTAGTATTAGGTTAGTTAGTATTAGTATTTAGGTTAGTATTAGATTAGTATTACTATTTTCTATTAATATTAGTTAGTATTAGTATTAGGTTAGTATTTAGTTAGTATTAGTATTTAGGTTAGTATTAGATTAGTATTAGTATTTTCTATTAATATTAGGTTAGTATTAGTATTAGGTTAGTATTTAGAATTAGTTAGTATTAGTATTAGGTTAATCGTATAGGTTAGTATTTATCTAGGTTTAGTTAGGGTTAATTAGTTAGAATACTTAGTTAATTAGGTTTAGTTTAGTTAGTGATAGGTTTAGGGTTATTGTTATTAGGGCAATATATACTTAGTGATTTAATTACTGTTTATGTTTTATGATTGTTTATTGCTATTATTTAGTTATGCCGCGTCCACCTCGTCCGAGCCTACTGGACTCTGTCAGGGATGTCTGAGTCTGGGCTCCGCCGGGTTGGCACTGGGAGGTGCTACCTGTCAGGACTCATACCTTGGTGAGGAATCCGGGTATCATCGTCGACCCGGAGCTTCTTTGGTGGCGTCCACGAGGTCCAGGAGCGGTGCAGAGGGAGCCAGCCCCCGAGGAGGTGGTACGTCCTCGTATCAGGGAGGAGGATGAGCATGTACGGCGATACATGTATCTTTTGGAGACTAGGTTCTCCAATATCTGGCATGTTCACGGATCTCACCCGAGCTATTCTCCGGTGATGGTTCCTCTTCTGTGGCTACACAGCTCCTGTAGCACAGAACGCGGCAGCCACGTTCGCTAGTTTATCTTAATAATGTACTTTATCTTATACTTTATCCTATAATGCACCCGAGCTATTCTCCGGTTATGTATTAATAATGTACTTTATCTTATACTTTATCCTATAATGCACCCGAGCTATTCTCCGGTGATGTATTAATAATATACTTTATCTTATATTATTGTACTTTATCTTAATCACTAAGTACTGTATCCGAGTTGTCGTAGTTGTAATATTCTTTTACTTAATGCAATATTGTTTTTCTGTATTAGTTAAGCTATGGACGGTAGACAGAATGAAGAGGAGCTTCTCAACATGATAGATGAGGGTAATGGGGGGTCTTATTATGATGGCTCCGAATATCTTAATTTGTCTGGAGAAGATGATGGTGGAGAAAATAGTGGAGACGATGGTGCTGACCATGGTGAAGACACCATAATAATGACAAACTCCGTCAAGGTATATAAAGCCTCTATCGATCGTTCACTAGTATAGATGCACTAATTGATTCGTATATATGTACCGACGAATGTTTCTTCTCTTAAACCTCCGCTTCTGGCCAATCTTCTACAAATACAAGAGGCCCGACACACAAGTTGCCCGCTGATGTCCGTTTTAGCATTGACTTAGTCTCTCCGCAGGGTCAACCGCTGGAGCCCAAAGAAGCTGCGAATGCATTTACAAGTCAATGCGGAGTGATTGTTAGAGACAAAGTCCCGATCACCACACGAAACTGGAACAAGCCAGGAAAGAAAAAGGATCCAGCTGGGGCTAGTTTTGTAGATGACAGAGCGAAAGATACAATGTGGAATTCTCTCTCGACACATTTCACCCTACCAGTCTTGGAGACTGATGAGCTCACACAACAAATGACGAGGAAAGTCAAGCACTTTGCTCTTAAGAAGATGGCCGAACTATTCAAGGAATGGAAAAAAAATATTGTACCACAAGTATGTCTTGAAGGAAACAACTCCTCCATTCGTTGGCCCACTAGAGTTGCAGCAGGATAACTGGGCCGCATTTGTGGAATACAAGACCTCAGCACCAGCTAAGGCAATATCAGCAAAAAATAAGGAAAATGCATCCAAAAAGAAAAATCACCATCATATGGGCACAGGTGGCTACATGAGTGCCATGCCTAAGTGGGATAAAGCTGAGGCTGACCTAGAGGCTAAAGGGGCCACTCCAGCTACGTCTAGTTGGCCCTTGAGGTCAAGAAATTGGGTATTCGGGCATGGGACATCATTAGATCCAGAAATAGGCGAGATTGTTGCAGCCGAAGAAATTTCTACACCTAAGAAAGAACTTGTTAAAGTGATGAAAGAGGTTGAAAAGGGAACGTTTGTTCCCGACAGAGAGAACGATGAGCTGACAAAGGCTCTCGGGAATCCTGAAAAGGCTAGACGAACAAGAGGGTTCGGACCTTCTTATCCATGGGTTATCGGGTTTCCCGAGCACCATGACACGTACAGAAGCCGATCGAGAAGAACAAACCGGCAAAAGAGGAGGATACGGAGCGGTTCGCGAGGTTTGAAGCCATGCTGCAGGAGTATCGCCAAGAGCTTAATGAACTTAAAGGACTCCGACAGTAAGATCCTACACCGGATAGTACGGTCGGCCCATCGCAACGGAAAAGCAGCGTGGCTTCCACGGAGGGCCACGGTAATGATGCAACAATGGATGTGTACCCCGTGGATGCAATTAAGGAGAAGACTAGTTGTGAGCTGCATGTTGAACCGAAGAAAATATCCATGAAGGTGGCGGTCGGCTTTGCTTTACCTTCTGCACCGGGAGCGACCTACCATTGCAATCCGATTCCAGCTGGCTATGCTCGTGTCGATGTGGATGAAATTCTACCTATGTGTCAGTCACTACAGCTTGACATCCCTAGAGGTGAAGGGGAGACGACACTGGGATAAGTCACGAGTGGCTTCATTCTTTGGAAAAAAGAATACATCAAGTTTCCAGGCTCGACACCAAGGCCACCTTCTCCACCAAGGCAACCGTCTCCTCCCAGTGCACCGTCTCCTCCAAGTCCACCTCCAAGTGCACCGTCTCCTCCCAGTAATAGTCCAATCCATGACCCCAACACGAGTCCATCTCAATCTACGCAGCCGCCTCCACCCACTAAGGGGCAAAAGCGGAAGAATACCACCGCTCCGTCGAGCGATAACCAACGCCCGAAGCGACAGTTGTCGCCCCTCCCAAGAGTATCACCGGTTCCTCCCAAGAGGGCTTACGACCTGACCGATGAGGAGACCGATGTGGTCGTACGGGCCGAAGTGGATGCTCATTTTAAAAAGAAACAACCTGAGCCAGAGGTCCAAATAAAACCGGAAACCAAGGAGCACTTTAGGAAATTACTGACGCAGCCATCCCAAGCTTAGTTAAATGCACCAGATGACTATATACGATGTCTTCAGAAGACATTGAAACAGAAGATATCAAGCGGTAGAGGAAGCATCAAAAAAGAGGTTCCCCAGCAGGGGGAACAAGCAAAACAATCGAGTGGTAGCGGAAGCATCAGAACAAACATCCCCCAGCTGGGGAAACAAGCAAAACAATCGAGTGGTAGCCGAAGAACCAAAAGAGATGTTCCCCAGCTAGGGAAACAAGCAAACCAATCACTCCCCCCACTCCAGGTGAACATACCCAAACCTCAACTATATGAGGAAGAACCTATGGATCCGGAAATGGCTAGGATATTGGCCGAGCAATGTGGTATGCCTATTCATGAAATTATTCACGGTGATATGCCCAAGGCTGAGGTAGCACCCAAATTTGTTAACGGGGAGCCTCTGGTCAGTTCTGAGAGGCTTCGGGATACGCCAACACAAATGCGATGATTCCATGAATGGTACATGAAAGCATCAAAAGAACAGCGAAATTGGCTCATACTGAAAGTTCGAAAATTGCATTACTTCATTGAAGACGAGGTCCCTATTGAATTTACAGAATTATTTCAGTTATTCAATCTAAAGGAACTCGACAAAACTATCCTCAGTTCGTATTGTCTGTAAGTGATTACTTTATTTATGTAATTAGGTCTCTATCTCAGCTTTTTCAATTCATTGCCGGTAAGTATACTCACTATATTCTTTTGTATGCTATATATAATGATGCAGAATGAAGATGCTCGATTGTAAAAGAAAGGCTATCAACGAATTTGGGTACATTGACCCACATCGAGTTCATAGAGCTATACTAAAGGATAAACCACTGGAGACCGAGCACAACTTGTTGCGGTTTTTCACGAAACAGCATTTCTGTAACGAAATACTATTTCCTTACCACGACGACAAGTGAGTTTTTGTACACATTAACTTTTGCTTACTCGATGTTCAGTGTAAATGATGAGTTACTGACGTATGTAAACTTTGCGTAGGTATCACTGGATTCTTCTAAGCATTTCACTTGACATGGGAAGAGTTCACATCATGGACTCACTAAACAAAGACATTGAAAACTACCGCATCATTATCGATGCGCTCCAGAGGTAATTTCAACCATTATCGCACTATATCGGTTTCTTTCGTTCATTTTCTAGGATATCAAGTAGTTATTAACTCATACATTAATTTTCTTTGTCGGGTAGGGTTTGGACACAGTTCAAGAAATATGTCCGCGGTCAATGGCGCGAGGAGCTATTTTTTAAATCACTCTCGGTAAGTAGTACGAGCTAAGTCCGCGCATCTATTTAATTCTAGTTTATGTGCATTTATCATGCTAGCATTATTATTTGATTGAATTCTATTCTTGTAAAGTGCGTGAGGCAGCCACAGGGAACTAATCTATGTGGATTCTACGTGTGCGAGTTCATTCGCATCAGTATTGAGAAGCCCTCGGAAAATGTTCGAGTAAGTAAACAATATATTCACCCTTTATTTTTATTACAAAAAGTCGTGTTGAGTCTAATCCATACGATCTCCTTTTTACATAGTTGGACGTGATGCGGGACAAGCTCCTACCAGAGGACCGCCTAATAGCAATCCAAGAGGAATTTGCTGCATTTTTTCTTGACGAGGTCATAGACCCACACGGAGAATACTATATAAGTAGACCCTAAAGCATCCATGTAATGATCTCCATGTAATCAAATAGACATGCTCTGTACCTTGTTGGGACTCCATATATATATGCTTGTAAGAGTAATTATATTATATATTGCGTCAATATGTATAAGTACTGTGTAGTAGCGTTATGTATGTATACGAAACCTTGTTTCTAATGAAAACACAGAATGGAAAATAATTGAACACAAAACACAAAATGAAAAGAAAAACACAAAACCCTAAAACCCCATCCCCTGCCGCAGCCAAATGGCACAAAATGATGCCGCGGCAGGGAACCTTTAGTCCCGGTTCGTAACATGACCCGGGGCTAAAAGTCCTGCCGCCTAGCAGGCCACATGGTTGGACCTCTAGCCCCGGTTCGTAACTGAACCGGGCTAAAGCTTGGACCTTTAGTCCCGCTTTCGCAGCCCCCGTTCGAAATCCGGGGCTAAAGGCCCTTACGAACCGGGGCAAATATCTTCCCTAGGGCAGCACATATATCCTTGCTTTCTTTCCTAGCGTGCCTTTTCCACTAATTCTACCCTCATGCCGTGATTCAGGAACACCGATGGGCTTAAGGTCAGGAATAAAGTCAACACAAAACTCAATGACCTCCTCTGTTCCATATCCCTTTGAGATGCTTCCTTCTGGCCTAGCACGGTTAATAACATATTTCTTTAACACTCCCATGAACCTCTCAAAGGGGAACATATTGTGTAGAAATACAGGACCAAGAATGTTAATCTCATCGACTAGGTGAACTAGGAGGTGAGTCATAATATTGAAGAAGGATGGTGGGAACACCAACTCGAAGCTGACAAGACATTGGATCACATCTTTCTGTAACCTTAGTAGACTATCTAGACTGATTACCTTCTGAGAAATTGCATTGAGAAACGCACATAGCTTCACAATGGGTACTCGAACATTTTTCGGCAGGAGTCCCCTCAATGCAATCGGAAGCAGCTGGGTCATAAGCACGTGGCAGTCATGAGACTTTAGGTTTTGAATTTTTTTTCTCTGCCATATTTATTATTCTCTTTATGTTCGACGAGAAACCAGACGGGACCTTGATACTGTAAAGGACTTCAAAAAAGATTTCCTTCTCTTCTTTGGTAAGAGCGTAGCTAGTAGTACCTTCAAACAGCTCTGGATGCATGCCGTCTCGGTCTTTTATACGTTGTTGGTCCTGCCGTGCTT
This sequence comes from Avena sativa, assembly GCA_916181665.1. Taxonomy (NCBI): domain Eukaryota; kingdom Viridiplantae; phylum Streptophyta; class Magnoliopsida; order Poales; family Poaceae; genus Avena; species Avena sativa. The sequence goes on from OV702287.1 coordinate 582,593,134, forward strand.
CAGGTGTATCTTTGCTCTTCCCATACACGCCCAAGAAGCCTAGCAGCGTCACGCAAAGATTCTTCGTCAGGTGCATCACGTCAATTGCAGAGCGGACCTCTAGGACTTTCCAATAGGGTAGCTCCTAAAATATAGATTTCTTTTTCCACATGGGTGCATGTCCGACATCGTCCTTCGGAACAGATTGTCTACCAGGAACATTTCCAAAGATTACTTTTAAATCCTTCACCATGTCAAATACATCATCACCAGTACGGCGGATAGGCTTACACTGGTTGTCTGCCTCACCATTGAAATGCTTACCTTTCTTTCTCAAGATGTGCGAGGGCGGAAGAAAACGACGATTCGCCGGGTACACATTCTTCTTATATTTATCCAAATATATACTTCAGTATCGTTTAAACAGTGTGTGCATGCATTGTATTCCTTGTTTGTCTGTCCTGAAATGTTACTAAGAGCAGGCCAATCATTGATTGTTATGAACAACAACGCTCACAGGTCAAATTCCTCCTGGTTGTTCTCATCCCACACACGTACACCTTGTCTGTGCCACAACTGTAAGAGTTCTTCAACTAATGGCCTTAGGTACACATCAATATCGTTGTCGGGTTGCTTGGGGCCTTGGATGAACACTGGCATCATAATAAACTTCCGCTTCATGCACAACCAAGGAGGAAGGTTATAAATACACAGAGTCACATGCCAGGTGCTATGACTGCAGCTCTACTCCCCAAAAGGATTCATGCCATTTGTACTTAGACCAAATCATAAGTTCCTCGCATCACCTGCAAAGTCCGAAAACTCTCTCTCGATTTTTCTCCACTGCGACCCATCAGCGGGGTGTCTCAACATCTCGTCTTTCTTACGGTCTTCCATGTGCCATCGCAACAACTTGGCATGCTCTTTGTTCCTGAATAAACGTTTCAACCGTGGTATTATAGGAGCATACCACATCATCTTGGCAGGAACCCTCTTCATGCGGCGCTCGCCCTCAACATCACCAGGGTCATCTCGTCTTATCTTATACCGCAATGCAGTGCATACTACGCATGCATCCAAATTCTCATACTCGCCGCGGTAGAGGATGCAGTCATTAATGCATACATGTATCTTATGCACCTCTAATCCTAGAGGGCAGACAACCTTCTTTGCTTCGTAGGTACTGGCGGGCAGTTCGTTATCCTTTGGAAGCAACTTCTTCATTATTCTCAGCAACTTTTCAAATCCTTTGTCAGTCACACCGTTCTCTGCCTTCCATTGCAGCAATTCCAGTGTGCTACCCAGTTTTTTGTGCCCATCTTCACAATTTGGGTACAACAATTTTGTGATCCACTAACATCTTATTGAACTTCAACCTCTCCCTTTCAGTTACGCATTCTTCCTGGGCATCAGCAATGGCCCGACTAAGATCATCATCGGGCAGATCTGCTGCCCGTTCTTCATCTTTTTCTTCATCAATGTCTTCCATTGTAGTACCATCGTATTCAGGGTAGTCGTTGTCATTCTCTTCTTCTTTGTTGTCTTCCATCATAACCCCTCTTTTTCCATGCTTGGTCCAACAATTATAGCCGGTCATGAAACCGGACCGAAACAGGTGGCTGTGAAGGACTCTTGAGGAAGAGTATTCTTTATGCTTCCGACAAACACCACATGGACAGTGAGAGCCTAGTCTTTCATAGGCGCAAGCTCTTCTCAAAAGAATTTCTTTAGATTCCACTCCGCTTGTTTGCCTCGGCCACAAGAAGAAAAGAATGCACGCCTTTAATGAACTCATTAGAGAGTCGGTCAGCGTACATCCATTGCCGGCTCATCTACAATATAATTAATTAAGTACATCAAACATAATTATAATTAATTAGTACTAATCTAAAACCAGCAACCGGGACTAAAGATATGATGAACCTTTAGTCCCGGTTGGAGGCACCAACCGGGACTAAATGTGGATGTGGAGACAACATGTCGACACTATGTCCTTAGTGGGCAGCACTAAGCCAGTAAATTAAATGCCGACACTATTTTGGGTGGGTGGCAGCACTATGCCAGCGTGAGTGTGTCGACATTATGTCATCAGTGCCCGACACTATGTTGTGCTACTTAATCTATAAATAGGTATGCATTCTTGTGAAGAACTGCAAGATGGTGTGCGAGACTAGGGACACCACTACGGCGGAGCTTCTCGAAGATGTCTTAGGACCTCGTCCTCAGACATCTTTGAGGAGCTCGCCGTAGAGGCACTCTCTAATATGTGAAATTAGTTAGCTCCACCAGCATACTGATTTAGCTAGAGAAGATATAAACCGAAAGATGGTGTGGGAGAGCAGGGACACCACTACGACAGAGCTTCTCGAAGATGTCTTAGGATCCCGTCCTTAGACATCTTCGAGGAGCTCGCCATAGAGGCACTCCCTAATATGTGAATTGTGATGTCTTCTTATCAAGCTTTTATGAATTAATCCTATCTATGTTACAAATTTTCCAGTTTGTTGAACGCAGGTAGACGAGGAAGGATATTTTGCCCAGCTAGTTAGTTAGAATGATGAACTCACGCATGTGTGTGCTTCCAAAATCAATTTTCGAGACTCTATGTGCCAAAACAAGATATATATTGATAGAATCCACATATTGTGATATTTACCTTAGAGTTCCTTACATTAATACAAGATAGATAGAATCTAAACATCGATCTCATGCTATCACTGCAAAAATTACTACCAAACTAAATCCACAAATCCATCTATAAAATAGAGCATGAAATGAGCTAATATAGCAATGAGAGTTCAAAGGATGAAGTTGCTCACCTTTAAAACCTTTGGATAGATGCGGCACCACAAAATCTAGACAAATCTTGAGGAAAAAAAGGGCATGAACTCGAGCTTGAAGCAAGAAAGAGAGAGAGAGAGGAGAGCCACCAGCTTGAATGGTGACCCGGGGCTAAAGGTCCCATTCGAACCGTGGCTAGTGTCTGCCACCCCCTGGGGCCAGTTCTAGTCGTTGTACAGGGGCATTAGTCCCGGTTTGTAGCAAAACCGGGGCTAATACCCCTGGACCAAAGGTCTGTTTTCTACTAGTGACCGTTGTTAGTTAGATTGTGTGGCACAGGCTGCATCACGCCACGGAACAAGTTTACGAATGTTCGCGGGTGATTTCGGTTCTTGTTATTTAGTTGCACCGGGAGAACAAGAAGAAAATTACAAGAAAAATGGTGGGAAGAGAACCATATAATTTAACTCTTCATTTTTCCGCACGTACAAATATAAAATATACATGAGTTACACATTGGAAAATTTCTACAAAAAATGGACAAATACAAAATTAGGATAATAAACTTTAGCTTTTTTAGGGTAATCTTAGCGGGAAACAACTCGTTCTAGGCATGTAGGCCGGCATGTTTGCGTAAATATTCTAGATCGTGCAAATGAGGGAGCAGCGCCAACTGCTAAAGTGGAGCTAGGCCCAGGTAGGGTGCACGGGTCGTGGGAGGGCTCGGGACATCCATATGTTTCCATTTCGGACGTGTTCTACACTTAATAAGGTTGCCAATACACAGATACATGTTTATATGAGCTTATAGTTTGGTTTTATTTTGCCAAAACTTATTCCCTTGAATTAGTCTAGCTTGGCCCTTGCTCCCACGCAAAAATAGCGTGACGTGAAAACGTGCTTTAGTTCTGCCCCGCCAACTATGGTACAATCATCCTACGTAGGATGAAAGGTTCCGTTGTTTTGGTATTTTTCATCATTTACTAATTCAAAAAAAAATCTTCCATGATTAAAAATAACAAATACCCTTGACATCAGAGCCCAATATCAGGACTAGTCTCCCCATTTGGTTCTACATATGTGTTTGCACAATGACTAGCCCGAGTAGCTCCACCACAAAAAATGGTCTGGATTCCATCTTCGTGATCTTAATGTGATTTAAGATGTCGTATGGTCTTATACATTCTAGCCGGAAGGACCAATAATGTTGAGTTATCAGATTCATCACTTGATGGAAATATATAGTCAATTTAATGAGGCACTGCTAAGACAATAAAATATATCATCGAGATATTAACATTTTTTTACTGCATTTGATCCATGTAAGCACTAAGGGTGTGTTCCCGCACCCAGAGCCCGTTCCTGTGTTCGGTTAGATGAGAGGAACGGAATCTAGTGGTTCCACGAATGGGAATATTCCCTTCAGATTCGGAACCCACCCGTTCCACCAAATCGGTGAAACGTGCGCGTTCCCTTCCGCTAATCGCTCTCTCCTAGCCCTAATCCCATCCCGTGCTCCTCGGGCGCATGGAGGAAATAGGCGACGATGGCCAGTAAAATCAAGCGATGGTGGCTAGGAAATCAGGCGGTCTGACATCTAGCAAGCGGGCGGCGGCGGGCGGCGGCCAGACCAGGAAGCGGGCGGGCAGCGGCCGGCAGCGAGCAGGTGGGCTGGCGACGGCGGACGGCCGGCAGGCAGAGCAAGAGGGCGGGCGGGCAGCGGCCGGCAGCGGCCGGCAGCGGGCAGGCGACGACTAGCAAAAGGGCGGGGAGGGAAGACCATCGGTAGTGAGAGAAAAAATAGGGAAAAAATAGTCTTAGACTGAAAATATTCTTTTTTTAATATAGCTATATAAACGGTAAATTTTCGCAATATATTGTTTTGTATATATGAAAGTGATTAGCGTAAATTGACTGTCTGAACCGTGAAATCTAGCCATTCCATTCTACATATTTGTCTCAACTGAACACCGGACGGAACCGTTCCATTCCACTTTTTTGACTCAACTAAACACGAGAATGGAACCAACCCATTCTAGTAGAACGGAACCATTACATTCCATTCCACTTTGTTCCCAAACCGAACACACCCTAAATAGAGTGTGTTGATTATAGTTTGATCAATAGTTGCTAGACAACATGAAACAACCATGTCATTCTATTTATTCCAATTCGACGCCATCCCCGGCTTACAAGATGCGGCTTACCCACCTCACCATCCCCGTCTTCGACGCCCGCATCAACATCAGCACGGGGTGCATCGCTAAGGCCATCATCGACGACCTCAAGTTCTGCTGGGACAACGTCCATGCCACGTGCACCTTCCCCGATGGTTTCCTTGTCCGATTCCAGGAGCCATGGATGTGCGACAAGGCTCTCGAGAAACGCTCCATCGCGCTGCGTCGTGGCCAGATGGTTTTCAAGCAATGGTCACCTACCACCCGTGGCCTGCTGCAGACCTGGCGCTTCTATTGCTGCGTCGTCCTCGAGTGCACACAGTTGAATGCCTGGGATGACTGGGACACAGTCTGGTCGATCCTGGGCGACGCGTGCGAGCTAGATAGCATCAAGTGGCGCTCGATCACCTGTGACAACATGACATGGATGTTTGCCTGGGTCTGGTCGGTCGACCCTGACCTCATTCCTCTCTCAAGTAGCAGTCCATCATCGGTCGGCCAACGGTGCGGCGTGCAGGCCTACCGGAGGGGACGCCTTCAGAGGAAGGGATCAATAGTGTGCGCCAACGCATCCTCATCCACCTGGACACGAGGAGTGGAAGTTGGGAGAAACCGACTATGCCCCCCTGCCGTGCTCGCAGCCGGCGCGCAATCAGCTCGGACCGTCCAACCACTACAAGGATGATGACGACATGATCGGGCGGGTGATGGCTCCAAAAATAGCCATCTTCCACCGTGTTTAAACATTGTTTTTAGTCAAGCAATCGACAAGAAACTCTCAAGCCTTGCCACTAATGACTAATAATTGCAAAGATATGTAAACCATTGCTTTGATTTGTGTTGTGCAAGAAATCATACTTTTTAATGCAAAATCAGGAGTCATAATGAAGGTTTCGAGGAAGTCCACACGACCAAGTAATTCTGGAGCCATTGCCAGGCGTCTGCAGCCGTAATGACCACTGGTACGGGTAGGGTCCACCCACGGACAAAGGGGACCCAGAATTTTCTTCTGCCTCTATCATCACCGCTGGGGTGGGTGGGACAGTTTCAGTGAAACCGATGTAAACATCGATCTCGCCAAAAGACTTGATGGTGTAAGCAGTCACAACCTCCCTAGCCGGAATCCGGGTCTCGTCGAGAACGATGAGAGGGACGTCGCTGGGGTAGAGGATGCGACCGACGATGATGGTCTCGCCGATTCCGATTCTTGCAGATTCCACTCGGAACGCAGATCCAAAGCTCACTTGCCCCACGGTGGGCGGCAACTATCGTCGGATTGATGACAAGTACGCCATGAGGGGGTCCTCGAGGTGTGTGGAAGAGAGGGCTGTGAGACGTACGGTATTCCGGGATGGTGAGCACACAAGTTTACCCAAGTTCGAATCCACCGGCTTTGGACAGATCCTACTCCTGCTAGCAATCAAGTAATACGGTAGAGCCGGAATATGGGTTAAAAGGGTTTCGCCTGTGTGAGTTGAGATTATAGACTATTGTGAGGGTGACCTAAAGGCTCTTCCTAGGATGGATTATATAGATATCCGGCCTAGGGTTTACATGAGAGACCTATCCGGCTATGACTAAGAGTCGGTTATAGAGTACATCTTGAACTACAAGTAACACTATGGGCCTATGTCGGTAATTCTTCTAGGCCTTCCCGTAGCCAGACTGGACTTCGTCTCTTCTCCCTGACTGGGCCACCCGTGAAACAAAGCTCTAACCCGAAGTGGGCCACCCTGGTCAGTGAGGCACAGTGAGGATACTCGGAAAGTATATCCCCAATATGATATGCAAAACCACCATGCCCAATGGCATGTAGAAAGTATCTCAAAAGGGTGAATTCAGTCATCAAGGTAAATAATGAAGAGCTTACATCTAGGTAGACAAGCTACTCAACATAGTAAAGGGTAAGGAAGATACCCAAGTTAATGCTATTGCTACCGATGTTAATGATGTTAAGTTTATAGCTCACACTCCTTATAATCCTGCTTGGAAGAACCAAAATTTTGCTTCTAATGTTTAAAAATACTATTCTAATCCCACATGAGCTCCTTACAATAATTATGATAATCGTAATGGAGCAAATCATGGCAATCTCTCGTTTGAACAAACTATTAGAATCTTTATGCAAGCTCAAACCAAGCAAAATAATATGCTTACTAAAATCACGAAGAACCATGAAAGTAGTATAGGTAAATTATCTAATAACCAAGCCGTTGCAATTAGAAATGATGTGTAGGCTCTATAGGAAAGGACAAAGACCATTGAGGCTCAATTGGGCAAGGTAGCTGAGAGCCAAACTCTCATACTAGCAAAGTTTGCTGGGAAGCCCGAGCCAAATCCGGTAGAAGACCTCAAGAAGATGAGGATGGAAATAAATAAAGTGAAGCGTGAAGAGCTGGACTAAAGCAACGCACCTACACCTGAATACATCGTGGAAGATCTACTAAAGATGGTCTCCATGAAAAATCCTGGTTTAGAACAAGCTAATGATGCTATGTACGAACAATTTATTCAACAAGTAGCATCTAAAGTTCGAGAATTAGAGATGGATTATAAAATACTAGCTGATAAGCTTCCTTCTAAGCTAGATAATATATTTGAGCCCACTATTAAAATTAAATTATGGTTAACGAGATATCCGCACTTTGTGATATTGGTGCAAGCATCTCAACAATTTCCAAAAGTCTACTTGACAAGTTAAATTTAGGGCCTTTTGCAACCACTGAATTGAGACTCCATCTAGCGGATTCAACTTATAAATAAGCTGTTGGGATAAAACAAAACATAGTTGTTGAAATTAAAGGAAGTCTCACTCTTATTGATCTTGTTATAGTGGACCTGCGTGAAGATCCCACATCACCTATAATTTTAGGTAGGCCATTCCTAAGAACTGTTAAAGCTTTAATCAATTTACATGAAGAGAATGTGAGAATAGGATTACCATCTAGAGATCCTTTTATAGTCCACTTCCTTAGGAAGAAGAAGGCCAAGCCTAATAATGATGATGATGGTATAATTACACTAAAAGCCAATTACTTTGGAGTGGGTGTTCCACTCACTAAACCTAAATGATCACCATCTGGGTCAAGCTAATTGACTTTAACTAGAAGCGCTTCATGGGAGGCAACCCATGTGAAATAAAAAGTTTTTACTCTTGTGTTAGTTTTGTTTAGTTTCGTTTGTTTTGTTTTTGTTTCGTTTTTGTTTTTAAACAATGAGTGTTCAAGAAGTCCTTTAGAAAGAGGAGAAGAAAATAAGGTAATCCTCGATCGTTTATTTACTAACACATGGCCTAAAAGGTATTGGTGATTTTTATGAAGTCTATTTGTTATTATTTTGCTATTTGCTAATATGTGTAAAGGCACACAAAGCTACTAACCCAATTCTATGTCATCTTACTGGCCGCATAACGACCAGTGGTATGACCGGAAGGCCCTATACTGTGTGCCCGAACCACGTCGAAGCCTTCGAAAATAGAAATTCTGATTTTCGCCGCATGACTCAGTGGTCATAACGACCACTGATATGATCGGAGGCGGCTGTACCGCCCGCCTGTACCGTAGCCTCGAGCAAACATCAGATTTCAAGCAAATATACTACACACATAACGACCAGTAGTACGGGTGCGCGCGACCGTACCACGCGCCCGTACCGAGTGCATGGCAGAAGGGAACCGTCGACCCTAAGGTTAGTCACTCGGCACGAGCGGGCTCCGGCCGTACCGCCCGCCCGTACCACGTACACGGCTGCCATATCACCCAGGAGGAGGTAACCCTAAAATTCCAAAACACAAAAAATTCTCTTTCTTCTACCTCAAAACTCCAAACCACCTCCATTGGATTTTCAAATTTATTCAATCTTTCTTCGATTCCTTGCACTCATTCGATCTAAGGTATGTTTCTCCTCCGATCCCAAACGTATTTGCAACAAAACTCTACTCAATCTTTCACTATTATCAATCTAGACTTAGGTCTTGTTGTTGAGTTAATCTTGATATTGAGCATGCTTAGTATTGTTTTTAGAGGAGTTTTTTTTGTAACAAGTGTAGATGATCGTTTATGTTATGTTTCTATTGGACTAAAAATTTGATTAGCAATTTTATTTATTTTGTTTTAGATGAACACGAGGAGCCGTACACGTGTGCTGGCTGCGGAACAAGCCGCACCACCCGTTGATACATTGACCCACGAGTTACTTGGTATCGAGTTCACCGAGGAGTTTCAGCTCAACCGTTTCGACCGTCTCAAGCTCCGAGAAATCAACTCCACCAAGTGGGCGTGTCCCTATATCCTGAACCAACTTGGCATTTGTGTTGATTTCAATTTACTCTGCAACAATGTTGGTTTGTATGACTTTGTCTTTCAGGATGTTGCCACGTATCGCCGATTGACTCTTGAGTTTCTCAGCACCTTGACGCATATGGTGTGCTCTCACTATTGTGCCGAGGAGCAAATGCCTGGAGTTGATCGCATCAACTTCCGTCTTATGAACTGTGAGTACTCCTTGACACTCAACTAATGGGCTCACTACTTTGGGTTTGCCAACAACACCACCGACATATGCTCCACCACCTTTGTTTTAAATCCTGCATCTTGGGAGAACTTTAAAAGAATGAGAATTCGTGGAAACACACCCAAGGGAAACCAAATTGATCATCTGGCTATTCGTTATTTGTTTTATGTTATTGCTAACCCCTTGCAGGCACGTGATGAGTTTACTAGAGTCAATGGGGAGGACATGATGATCCTCACTAAAGCTGCTATTATTAACTGTAACTTAACGCCAAAATTAGGCGCCCTTCTTTTGTTTTACCTTAAGCATCAAGCTTTGCAGTCTCGAGGTCCCATATGCGGAGGAGGGGTCATAACCGTTCACATCAACCTAGGTAACATCCAACCGTTGACCGGAAGTCATCGTCTTGGTTTTTGTACTCTGAGAGCTTGTGTTATGATTTATAGAACTAACGGTAGATACTTCCTTTATATACCTAGAGTGGATCGCTTGATCCTAAATCCTTTACTTAATGTTCTATTCTCTATCGAGGATGGACGTTTGCGTTATGACGCGCAGGTTGAGACAAGTCTACCCCAACAAGAAGTACCCATGAGAGAGGAAGGAGAAGATGAAGAAGTAGAACAAGAAGGACCCGAACAAGATGTGCAGCCACCAAGATACTACACCACCTATGAAGATATCTATACTCTGAAAGGAAATATCCAAAACATGAACAACCTCTCCATCAACCTTCGAGATGCCTCTTCCAACCTTGCCACCCAGTTCCATGATTGGAGCAGTCAAAGGAACGTGGGAGATTATCCACCACCACCACAATGATCAACAAAGGGTGTGCATAAGCCTGAGCTTGGGGATGTGTTCCCCCAGAAATTTTATTTGTGTGAGGTTGTACTCCAGCTCCTTGAGATCTTTGAAACACTCGTGTTGGTTTGTTCCAATACTTTGCTTTTGTTTATCTTTTCTTAGTTCCTTGCTTGGTAAGTACTTTTCTATTCTCTAATCCCTATCCTCAAAAATATAAAAAAGTTTTTTTCTGTTTTTCTTTTATTCGTGAACACGGATTCACACTTTACCTGTTTACTTTAATTTTATTATGGGAATGCTTTTACTTGAGTTTTGAAGGAACACGTCCCTATAAGAAAGATGATTATGAAGTCACTCATGAGAGGTATGTCCTATGTCTCCCACTTTTGAAGTTTGAGTTGTTTATTTTAGTTGGTTGATTTGCTAAGATTCTATGCTAGTGGAGTAATTCAAAATATTTAGAGTAAAGCTTTTTTTGGTATGGATGATTAGTTGTGGAAGCTTTTGCTCTAGTTCTTTTAGCTAACCGAATCTTGTCTTGGGAATAATATTGCCAAACAAGTATAATAAGAAAAAGTCTGAAATTTATGACTTGTTTGATGAATGATTGTCTTGAGAGTTTACCCTTGAAAATACTTAACCCCAAAGATCTTTTGATAGACTTGACGACACTCTTGAAAGGAGTTGTTTGATTGAAATAAAGTCTAGTGGTAATTGCGATGCATGCCAAAGCTAACTTTGTGGATCAAACTGTGGTACTAGTTAAAAAAGTTTTATGTTTCTCATGCACACCTTTGGATGCCAACAAACTGCTAGCCTATGAACGATCTATGGTATAACCCCGAATTTCGGCTATGAGTTGACGACATGAGTGGCATAAGTGTCACTGTAATGGGCCATTGTAGCTTTGGTTCCATATGCTCTATCTTTTGTTCCACGCGTATATGAAATTGTTAAATTGTGTTTCGTTTGGAGCTATTTTTTTGTCCCAAAGGCATTCCTCTTTTTTTCCATTTAGTCTATTTTTTAGTTCCTCGTGTAGATGTGATGTGTTGTTTGGACACTAAAATTTTGTTTCTGTTAGTCCAAATTTGTTTTTCATGCGTCCAAATGGTTTCTTCCGATTGGTCGAAATATTTGTTCCGCGTGTATATATAATTTGGTTCCTTCTCGTGAATAATTTTTCCTGGGTGCTTTCATGTTTTTTGTTCCATTTAGTGAAATTTAAGTTCCTTATGTAAAGGCTATGTGTTCCATGGAAGCTAAGTTTTGTTCCAAATAGTTCTAATTTTTGTTTTCGCTAGTAGTCATGATTTGTTCATCATGTTTTAATTTTATTCCGATTGGTTTAGATTTTTTCCGCGTGTAGATGTCATTTTCTTCTTTTGGCACAATATTTTTGTTTTGATTGCATTCTTGATCTTTATTCCATTTAGTCCAAATTTTAGTTCCTCGCATAAATACGATGTGTTCTTTGAACGCTCTTTCAGTTATTCCAAATTTATGTTTTTCGATGGTAGTGGTGACTTTGTTTTTGCAGGAAAAGATTCGGGTCTATTTCATGAGTTCATAAGAAGTACAAAGTAACCAAACATAATAAAAAATACATCGAGATATTTGGACCATCTAACGAACACTACTGCCACCAGAGCGAGCCGCTGATGCACCACTGTCGCCGCTCCCTTACCGTAGTCGGCCTGACGTTGTTGATGACAGTCAGGAAGTCTTCATGCACGTGCCCCTAAGGACCAGTGCCCTAGAGCTGAAGTTGTCGCCATTGAACCCTTGAATTGATGTGAACCTTGTAACACCAAACCTAAAATATACGTAGACTGGACGAGATCCAGAACACACATAGACTGGACGAGATCGATCACTCCATGAAAGCGGCGACAAAAAGAATCCTCGCCCTCCTCAACGCCAGCAGCAGTATCGTCACCAACGAGGTGGAAGAGGAGGCGGGTATACCTTATTCTTGTCCCGCACAACGCCTCCATAGTCACTATAACAACGTGTTGTCGCCTCCGATCCCAGGGCACCCGCAAATATACAGGTTGTGCCCCTGCCGTGTTGCCCTTTCTACAACCGTCATGTGATCACCACTGAGCCTTTCACGATAGAGGTGGCGGAACGCGTCTTCCTGCTAGAGCACCGGCGAAGGGACCAGCTGGCATTGGTACGGGTCGACCTCCGGGAAGCGGTGCGGGCCAATCCCGACGACGCTTCCCTGTGTGCCCGCCTCGACCGCGCTGAAGAGGAGGAGCAGACGCGGCGGGCGATCATCCGGTCTCTTATGACGAATGGTGTCTCTGATCCGTTTAGTTATGTAGTTTAGGTGTGCTTGTGGTATGCTTGTAACAAAATTTCTAGGGCTTGAATAAACCATTTCATTACAAATGTGGTCAATGCCTACATCGATACATGATACATGGCGCGCGCACAGCCTAAACTTACTCATTGGTGTCGGAGTCGGAGTCGGAGTCGAAGATCAGGCGGTACCGTCTCCAGCACATGCTGGCGTCAAAGACACTGACGCCGAGCCTTCCTTCGCCGTCGTACTTGAAGACGAGGATGTTGCCCGTTTTGATCTTGTGCGCGCGGGCGAAGCACTCCCAGCCATTGCCGATGTGGTCGAACTGCAGAGCGACCGGGTACCTACTGGTCCTGAGACTGTTCGCCCGCAGGATGACAGTCAGACGCGGCTGGTTGCTGACCAGGGTCACGAATGTGCGGGGCAGTAGCAGCCTACCCTCGGCATGCCGGCGTGGATGGCCACGGCGAACTGGATGCCTGGATCGACCTCGTCGGGCGACGACGACATCGAGGGAGAGCGTGGTGGCACACTGACTTGGCCACGTCCTCGGCTCCCCACTTGACGTCCATGGCCGGCACGCCCTCCCGTCGATCCCTTGCCGCCGGCCATCGCTAGCTACAGGTAGTGGAGAACGGAAAGGAGGAGAGGAGAGAAATGTGGTGTGGGAGAAACTTGCCGCGGACGGCCAGTTAAAAAGGCCCGGCATCGGATGCCGGCACGGAGGCCGAAGAGACGGTATTGAAGCGTCCAGTTAGTCAGTGTGCCGTCTCGTCGTCATTGATGGCGAAGGCTACCGCCGGTCAGTCTTCTGCCACTTTGAATCGCTGCCCCGGTTGCTCTGAGTCGATGCTGCTGCGCGCGTCTGAACCACCGCTGCGGTGGTTGACGGGTGCGCTAGAGGCACCAACGGGGAGGACACGCTTGTGACCCGCCCGTATCCGGGCCGACCCAGTGGTCACGCAAATTAGATGTATGGATAAGTCGAGCCGAACACGTTGGAACGGATAGGCCGTGGCGCTACGGCATCACGCGCGTCCATGCGGACGAGTTTGGACACATCGGGATGGGTTGGGTCGACCAGGTGAGATACCCTTAGTCCCACCTCGGAGCTTTACTGAAAAACAGACCGGTTTAAATACCGCGTGTCATGCTACGAGTGACCTGATCGAAGGTTGTCCTCGCGAATTGCATTACTACATGGGCCACTATCTCCTTGGCCCAACCAGGCGCTATCAGAGGTACAAGGACGCCCATACGGTAGTAGGGAGGAGCACCCGTCCGAGACAGGCGGCCGGCCTTTTTACTTGGGCTGGGCCTTACATGCGTTCGACGATTGACTCCCGAACAAAGCGATCGAGTAGACCCACCCTCACATAGTCGGTCGATATTTTTTTGTCTATCTAAAAAAGAAAAACATGTCGATCGATTACCTCCCGATCCCGAATCCCAAGATGCCAGCAGAGACGCGAGTCACGAGGAACCGTCGCCTCGAGCAGGCCCCTGTCGTTGTGGCACCCAGCCGTGGAGCCCAGGCCGCCGGGCGCTACGCCAGTTCGTCTCTAGCAAAGTTCTTGGCTGGTCGTCAGATTTGAATTAAATTTAACTAGGTGAGTACCTCCCTGCATCTGATCATTTCCGAGTATATTAGAAAAGATTTGAACAAAACCTGTAGGTAAAGAAGATAAGACCTTGCCTTCCAGGTCGCTCTTGGCGACTCCGGAGGCGTCACCGCCACCAACATGTCCTCCATCATTTATTCTATATCTAGTGTTGCGAGAATCAAGATCAAAGTCATGGGAAAAATCAATCTGGTGAGCCAAAGCTTAAGATAAAAAGGAAAATAGAGCAAGTATGATTCTTAAAATATTCAATTGCTACTTTAATATATACTATGACACGTATATTATAGCTATTTTAGTTCATTTTTTAAAATGAGATGGGGGCCTATTTTAGAGTTCTGCACAGGGTCGAATTTTACCGGCCCGGCCCTCATCTATGTAAATCTACATGTTGGATAGTTTTACATGACATAAGCCTTGTGATTTGAAAGTATACTCCTAGTTTTAGAACCCAAACGTTTTTTCATCGGCCACCGGTTCGGTCCCTTTTAAATATAATTTAGAACATCTTTTAGATAATTTTATTATTTATTCAGAATCTACAGGAACTGAGAGTACTTCTTCACTTTAAACGTCCATCCAAAATATAGAAATTATAATTCGTAATTATTTTCTAGCAAGATAGGGGGCAATTTTAAAGTTTCGCACATGGTCTCTGATTTCACCGGCCCGACTCTAGTGGAATTCTCTCTCAACTAGAAATGTGGGACTAAAGTTTAGTCCCACAACTTGCCATGCATGGGGCAAAGTTTCATGGCTTTTAGGACAAACGACCGATGTTATGGCCAGATTCATGGCATGGATTGTTATAACGTGTCTATATTATGCACACATGTGTATCTTGGAATGGCGAAGAACGTTGCAGGAGGAACTTTTCCTTTTCGTCACCCAAAAAAAAGTTTTTTTTATTTTCCGACTGCGAAAAACATGGTGGTTTGTGAAGCAATCACCAAATGAAAGTTTCAAAATGCTACCACCATAATTTAAGAAAATAATATACCACCTTACATGGAGAATGTCCCAACCAAGGTATGTTAAACCTTTCGGTCCACCCTTGTGAAAAAGACAAATGTTTGTAGAATCGTTAAGACAAATGTCTGTAGAATCGGTAGGAAATGAGTTAAATTTAAACCGCAGGTAAATAATCTAATGCTCATGATTTTTTACAAAAAATAGATTTTTAGGTTCGCAATATATTGTTTCATCAGAGATCCACTGAGAGTTTTGCATGGTCCCAAACCTAGACAAGGACGGTCATGCCCCCCGTTTTTTCCATGTTTTGCAACGGGCATGACATATTCAAAAACGATCAAAACTATGTAAAACCTTCACATGGTGTCATTTGATATGATATTGTATCCATGAAAAACAAGAAAATTGAAATATCACTAATATCTTTGAAAAGTGTTCTTAGAAATGAGCTATCGTGTACGAAGTTTCATGGCTTTAGGAAAACGACCAAGGTTATGGCCAGATTCATGGCATGGTTTGTTATAACTTGTCTATATTATACACACATGTGCATATTGGAATGGCGAAAATGTTGCAGGAGGAAATTTTTCCTTTTCCTCACCCAAAAAAAGTTTTTTATTTTCCGACTGCGAAAAACATGGTGGTTTGTGAAGCAATCACCAAATGAAAGTTTCAAAATGCTACCACCACATTTAAAGAAAATAATATACCACCTTACATGGAGAATGTCCCAACCAAGGTATGTTAAACCTTTCGGTCCACCCTTGTGAAAAAGACAAATGTCTGTAGAATCGGTAGGAAGTGAGTTATACTTAAACCGAAGGTAAATGATCTAATGCTCTTGATTTTTTTTACAAAAAATAGTTTTTAGGTTTGCAATATATTGTTTCATCAGAGATTCACTGAGAGTTTTCCATGGTCCCAAACCTAGACGAGGACGGTCACGCCCCCCATTTTTTCCATGTTTTGCAACGGGCATGAGATATTCAAAAACGATCAAAACTATGTAAAACCTTCGCATGGTGTCATTTGATATGACATAGTATCCATGAAAAATGAGAAAATTAAAATATCACGAATATCTTTGAAAAGTGTTCTTAGAAATGAGCTATCATGTATGAAGTTTCATGGCTTTTAGGACAAACAACCAACTTTATGGCCAGATTCATGGCATGGTTTGTTATAACGTTTCCATATTATACACACATGTGTATCTTGGAATGGCAAAGAATGTGGCAGGAGGAACTTTTTCCTTTTCGTCACCCTAAAAAAAGTTTTTTTATTTTCCTACTGCGAAAAACATGGTTGTTTGTGAAGCAATCACCAAATGAAAGTTTCAAAATACTACCACCACAATTAAAGAAAATAATATACGACCTTACATGGAGAATGTCCCAACGAAGGTATGTTAAACCTTTCGGTCCACCCTTGTGAAAAAGACAAATGTCTGTAGAATCGGTAGGAAGTGAGTTAAATTTAAACCGCAGGTAAATGATCTAATGCTCATGGTTTTTTTACAAAAAATAGTTTTTAGATTCGCAATATATTGCTTCATTAGAGATCCACTGGGAGTTTTGCATGGTCCCAAACCTAGACAAGGACTGTCACGCCCCCCGTTTTTTCCATGTTTTGCAACGGGCATGAGATATTCAAAAACGATCAAAACTATGTAAAACCTTCGCATGGTGTCATTTGATATGATAGTATCCATGAAAAATAAGAAAATTGAAATACCACGAATATCTTTGAAAAGTGTTCTTAGAAATGAGCTATCATGTATGAAGTTTTACGCCTTTTAGGATAAACGACCAATGTTATGGCCAGATTCATGGCATGGTTTGTTATAACGTGTCCATATTATGCACACATGTGCATATTGGAATGGCGAAGAATGTTGCAGGACGAACTTTTTCCTTTTCGTCACCCAAAAAAGTTTTTTTATTTTCCGACTGCGGAAAAACATGGTGGTTTGTGAAGCAATCGCCAAATGAAAGTTTCAAAATACTACCACCACATTTAATGAAAATGATATACCACATTACATGGAGAATGTCCCAACCAAGGTATATTAAACCTTTCGGTCCACCCTTGTGAAAAAGACAAATGTCTGTAGAATCGGTAGGAAGTGAGTTATATTCGAACCACAGGTAAATGATCTAATGCTCATGATTTTTTTACAAAAAATAGTTTCTAGGTTCGCAATATATTGTTTCATCAGAGATCCACTGAGAGTTTTTCATGGTCCCAAACCTAGACGAGGACGGTCACGCCCCCCGTTTTTTCCATGTTTTGCAACGGGCATGAGATATTCAAAAACGATCAAAACTATGTAAAACCTTCGCATGGTGTCATTTGATATGATATAGTATCCATGAAAAATAAGAAAATTGAAGTATCACGAATATCTTTGAAAAGTGTTCTTAGAAATGAGCTATCATGTATGAAGTTTTACGCCTTTTAGGATAAACGACCAATGTTATGGCCAGATTCATGGCATGGTTTGTTATAACGTGTCCATATTATGCACACATGTGCATATTGGAATGGCGAAGAATGTTGCAGGACGAACTTTTTCCTTTTCGTCACCCAAAAAAGTTTTTTTATTTTCCGACTGCGGAAAAACATGGTGGTTTGTGAAGCAATCGCCAAATGAAAGTTTCAAAATACTACCACCACATTTAATGAAAATGATATACCACATTACATGGAGAATGTCCCAACCAAGGTATATTAAACCTTTCGGTCCACCCTTGTGAAAAAGACAAATGTCTGTAGAATCGGTAGGAAGTGAGTTATATTCGAACCACAGGTAAATGATCTAATGCTCATGATTTTTTTACAAAAAATAGTTTCTAGGTTCGCAATATATTGTTTCATCAGAGATCCACTGAGAGTTTTTCATGGTCCCAAACCTAGACGAGGATGGTCACGCCCCCCGTTTTTTCCATGTTTTGCAACGGGCATGAGATATTCAAAAACGATCAAAACTATGTAAAACCTTCGCATGGTGTCATTTGATATGATATAGTTGTAGGGGTTCGTAGCATGGAAAACAAAAATTTTCTATCGCATACAAACAAACAAGCCAAGATCTATCTACTAGATTGTAGCAACGAGTCGATGGAATAACTTACCCTTGAAGATTCCAAAGCGGTTAACGAGAGCAGATTCTCGTGGGTGATGTAGTCGTACTCTTTCCGATCTCAAGATCGCGTAGACGATCCTTCCGGCGCCACGTTCCGGCAGCGCTCCCGCAGTCGGTCACACGTTCGGTACTCGACGAAGACCTTCCTCTCCCTTGTTCCAGCAGGCAGCGGAGGTTGTAGTACTCTCCTCGCGATTCCGGCAGCACAACGGCGTGGTACCGGAAGTAGAGGGGAAATCCCGCAGGGCTTCGCCTTAAGCCGGTGCGAGTATGGTGGAGCTTATGAGAGAGGCTATTAGTGGTCTAGTAATTAGACACACCAATTAGAAGGCTCTAAACCAATTAGAAGGCTCTAAACCGCAGGCTAAAGCAATTAGAAGCTCTAAACCAAAACGGCTCTAAACCGGAGGTAGAAGATAGGAACTTGTGTGTGCTAGGAGGGAGCCCTGCCCCTCCTTATATAGGTGGAGGGGCTGGCCGCGCCATGGGGAGGGAGTGGAGTCCCTCCCCAACTCGGCTTGGAGGTGGCCGCCGGTTGGAGGAGGTCTCCCTCCCCAACTCGGTTTCATACTCCTCCTCTTTTCCTCTTTCCAAAAATTGCCGTTTGACTTTCAAACTAGCCGTTTGACTTTTCAAACTAGGATTTGAATAAATCCTTTATTTCAGACAGCGAATACACTTAGTACATGATGCAATCATTCCAACATGCAATGACACATTCATGTACCCCTTCCCCTCCGGAGTGCCGGACATTCCGGAACATTCTAGAACATTCCCCGATGAAAACACCGGAATCATTCCCCAACTCCGAAACGGGACTTTCCTTATATGAATCTTATTCTCCGGACCATTCCGGATCACCTCGTGATATCCCGGATCCCATCCGAGACTCCAAACAACATTCGGTCTCTTTCTCATAATACCATAACTACTCAAACAACATCGAATCCTTAAGTGTGTCTCCCTACGGTTCGTGAATTATGCGGACATGATCGAGACACTTCTCCGAACAATAACCAATAGAGGAATCTGGAAATTCATATGGCTCCCACATATTTCTACGATTACTTTGCGATCGAATGAA
This sequence comes from Avena sativa, assembly GCA_916181665.1. NCBI lineage: Eukaryota > Viridiplantae > Streptophyta > Magnoliopsida > Poales > Poaceae > Avena > Avena sativa. The sequence continues at coordinate 582,612,524 of OV702287.1, forward strand.
CCACTTACATACGATACCAATTTCCCTTTGTCTCACGATAGTTTACTTATCCGAGGTTATGATCGTCGGTATCTCTGCATACCTAGTTCAACCTCGTTACTGATAAGTACTCTTTTCTCGTTCCCGTGATATGTGATCCCTTGTGACCCAGTCACATGCTTGCAAGCTAATTGGATGACATTCCACCGAGAGGGCCCAGAGTATATCTATCCGTCATATGGATGGACAAATCCCACTCTTGATCCATGTGTTTCAACCAATACTTTCCGAACACTCAATGCCACTTTTATAGCCACCCTGTTACGGTGTGGTGTTTGATGTCATCAAAGCATCCATCCGGCAAAGGTGATATGCATGATCTCATGGTCGAAGGAATTAGGTTACTATGTATCAGAAAGCATATAGCAATTGAACTATTGAAATGACTTGATCTTTATGCTACACTTATCTATAGGAGTATGTCCATCACATCATTCTCCTAATGATATGATCCTGTTGTTAATAACATCTCTATGTTCATGATCAGGAAACCATGACCATATATTAACCAACAAGCTAGTTTAACAAGAGGCTTTACTAGGGACTCTTATTTTAGTTTACAAATCACACAAGTATTAATGTTTCCGATTAATACAATTATAGCATGGTATGTAAACATTTATCATAAGTATGAAGATATGATAATAACCTACTTTATTATTGCCTCTTGGGCATATCTCCAACAGTCTTCCACTTGCACTAGAGTCAATAATCTAGTTTCAAACCTTTGTGTATTCAACACCTATGGCTTTACGGTGTTGTATGTACACGATTGCTAGTGGTCAACTGATCTCCGGATCTGACACTTCCAGGTCCGTGTGTAATTGCATGTCTTTGCGTCTCTACGCATCACTCATTCTCTAATGAGATGGCTTTGTATAAATTTGGTCTTTCGGTGTGACCTTTAGTTCTTTGGGGTTAAAACATGTTGATAATATTGTCGCACAATATATCTTCATAGTATTATCCCTCTGTGAACTACACCTAGTTTGATAACAAACTACTTGACACAAATGCCCTCTTTTGCTGCTATAATAGCAGTCATATATTTAGCCTTTTGTTGTAGTATCTGTCACAATGTCTTAATTTTGGAACTCATCCAAATCCATTATGGAACTCACTTTCCATTATATTGTGCCACCCTTAGTTTAGATTGAGATAAACTTAATTTGTACTTTGTGACAAAACTAGTATCAATGTAGTACTTTTACAATGAACTAACCATCTATTTGTCACTTCTACAAATAATATACTCTTAGTTCTTCCAAAAGATCATAAGAATATCCTTACTATTGTCCAATGATCATCTTACGAATCATTCTGGTATATGCTCACAACATTTAGAGCATAGGACATATCTGGATTTGTACATATCACAGTATGATTGATATAAATACTCTTTGTGATTTCATACATCAAGTATCAATCTATACTTGATTATTTGTTTCACTTTACCAAATGTCAATACACTTGAATATATCATCAACATTGAACTCTTTCAATCCTTTCTGTGCGACAAGAACCTTTTCTTGTAGTTTCTATATTGAACTCATTCAATATCTCGTCTATGTACTTCTGGCACAACCATATTAGCGTCTATTGATGCCAAATATTTGGGTTTTGCCTAAGTCTTTCATCGGGATGAAATTCTTAATATGTGTTAATAAAAGATACATTATTTCCAATCAACAATATGTCTTCCACATAATGTATTAGAAACATGTCTTAGCGCTCCCACTTAATTTCTTGCAAATGCAAGCATCTTCATTGTCTCTAATTAACTTTTAAACTCCTTTAACAGTTTCATCATAGTGAAGATTCCAACTCCGCGATGCTCACTTCAACCATTGAAGTTTGCATATGCTTTTAGCATCCTTTGAATTAACAAAACCCTATGGACCGTGTTATGCACATGTCCTAGGTAACGATTCTTTTTAGAAGAACTTGTTTTGTTTATTCAACTACCATATAACAATTTATATGTAGTGGTTGCTACATTAATCCTTCTAGACTAAATATCACTATGAAAGATCAAATCTTGTCATAGTCAACCTTTGAACATTTTGTGAACTCTTTTCCCAACATGTCGACTATTTCATAGATGTAAAACATCCATGTCTATTTCTTTATAGATCCAAACACAACTGTAAGGTCTTACACCTTTCTTGAGGGTCCTTCAAGTTCAAAACTTGATTTCTCGTGTATGGAACTATCACGGATTTTATGGCTTCAAGCCATTTGACGGAGTCAGGGCCCATCATCGCTTCTTTGTATGTAATCGGTTCATTATTCTCAAATAATGATTCAACCCTCAAATCTTGGTATTTGATTGTTTACCCGATCTACTTGTTTCAATAGGAACTTAGATCTCCGTGACCACAACCTTTGAGGCACGTGAGCCATGAGCATTGTTGCCGCCTCCGGAACACTTTTCGGCGCTGCGCAACTCTGCACATACAGCTAAGGTTCTTTTAACCTTATCAAAGTTCTAATGTCCTCCCACTTAACTTTTCACGAAAAATTTCTTCTCAAAGAAACTTGACGTTCTAAGCAACAAACACTTTTGTCTCCGGTGTTTTATGGAGGAACAGTTTATACAAAGACAGGTTCATCCGACCTTGGTTGCACACATCTTTCTTATGCATAGCATACCAATGTTTAAGAAAGGACAACTTGGGTTTTATCCCAAACCATATCTTTATATGGTGTCATTTCAACGGATTACGATGGAGCTCTTTTTAGTGGAAAAACGGTAATCTCTAAAGCTTTTAATCTTTAAAATATAATGGCAGTTTTATGAAATTACACCTTCGATCTTACCATGTCAAACAAGGTTTAATTACATATCTCGAATGCTCCATACTCTTATGGTGTTTCGGGAAAATGCAAATCCACGGAACGATTCCTTAAATCTTAGGTATTATGCTAAACTTGTAACTCAAATATCTTCCTTTATGATCTTTATCATAAACTGTTTATATTCTTGTTACAATGATTTTGCACTTCATCTTGAAAGTCTTTGAACTTTTCAAATGTTTCATACTTCATCCTTATTAAGTAAATATTCATATATTCACTCAAATTTTCGGAGAAAGTATATGAAGTTGAAATCAATCGCTCTTGACTACACATAATGGATTTCGTACAACAATATGTACAAGTTCCAATAAGCTAGTCATTCGTTCCCTTTTTGCTTATGAACGAAGTTTTAATTATCTCTAGGAAAGTTTCACAAGCGTCATTTGATCAAAATCAAATAAACTCCAAAATTCCATCCATATGGAGTTTCTTCATGTTTTCTTTCCAATATAATTTAAACTGCGATGTCACTTCCTAAGTGATCTTTCAATCAATTTGTCTTTCGACATTTTTAGCACTAGTTTTATGGATGTGATTTCTCCAACGAGATTTGCGAATCATCCATCTTTTATGGATTACGGCAATTATTTGAACAACCCTTTTGTTCTCATAATACCTGATAAAACAAATCTTTGAAGGCAAGCTTTGATGTTTAACAAGCAACACAATAACCCTTTATTTTGTTCTCGATGAACATCATCACATATTCTTTTGCTAGTTACTTAGGCCATTGTAGTTCATGAATTGTGTTGTTTCGTATGACGATTCACACCAACACATTCAGTATCAAATACTTGAGAACCACATTGTTTAATAAGCAAAGAATATAGCCATAACATGTATATCATCTATATACTTAAGCTGAACAATTCTAGTCTTTTCCTTTCTGCCATATATTTATGAGATTCTCTTTCAGTATTTCCTTTTCTGTTTGAAAGAATCTATCAACATCAATAGTGGAATCATACATATGACATATAGTCCAAAGCGTGTATAATTAAATACCAATGTCTTTGGACTTGCACTTTGAAGTAGATCACCATCATCAAATGTTTGGTGTTCTTTCAAATTCCTTTAGTAATCTCTTGGTGTAGTAAACATTTTACCTACATCAAATATTCACCCTTATCATGGAATCGTCCATGATCAAGCTACTTTTAGCTTATAATGATGAATTATGAGTATAATGTTGCTATCCAAAACCTTTTGGAGGATTAGGACAACAAGTGTCTCCAACCTTTTGCAAATTCTCATCAAATATGAGAACATGACTTTAGCCATATTATACTCTATCATGTTGCAACCAAAACTTCGTTTCAGATATCACAATATCTTCCACACATCATGGTTTCTGAAACAACTCTTTCAGATCCTAGATAACCTTGATATTAAGAGAATCCTTTGAATATCAAGAATCATGGAGACAAACATGATACTTATATACTAACACTTGGAATTGTTACTCTTGATTTAATACTAATTATTAAACTTCATGGAGTAACCGGAACTTACTGAAAGTTTGCAATAGGACTTTTAAACTTTAGATTTAACACTTCAAAACAATACGATACCAGTTCGTAAAGTAACTAACCAGAATTCTATAGTTCTATCATCTCAATTATAACTAAGCGCAAGGTGGTAAACGGATGCCAATGACTACAACAACTATGCAAATTCACTCTGATTTAGTTTATGATAAATTGAGTTCTAATTAATAATTAAATTAATCTAGGTGAACTCCCACTCAAAACAAAATCCCTCACATTGTTTTAGTGATCACACGAACCAAATCCATCATATCAAAACCGATCATCACGAGAGTTGATATAGCTTCAATGGCGAACAATCAACATGTTCATCATATCTACTATATGACTCATGCTCTACCTTTCGGTAATCCGTGTTCCTGAGGCCATGTCTGTACATGCTAGGCTCGTCAAGATCAAACCTTAGTTTCCGCATGAGCAAATCTGGCTTGCTCACGTTGTATACACTTGTAGAATCTAACACACCCGATCATCACGTGGTGCTTCGAAACAACAAGCTTTAGCAACGGTGCATACTAAGGGTGAACACTTAAGAACTTGAAATTGTGTGCTTGAGGGATCATCTTATAATGCTACCGTCGTCTACTAAGCAATACAAGATGCATAAAGGATTAACATCACATGCAATTCATAATATGTGATATGATATGGCCTTTCTTCTTTGTGCTTCCGATCTCCATCTTCTAGCATGAACATGATCTCCATCATCACCGACATTGCATCAAGGTCAATGATGCTTCTCCATGGTTGTCATCCACCGGCTTCAACTATTACAACTACTTTGAATAGACACGCGGGTCTTAACAGAAATTAAAGACAACCATATGGCTCCTGCCGGTTGCCGACTTACAATAAGGAACATTGCATACATCATATATAATCACAATCATGGCCATATCACATCACTGCACACCCCTGCAAAACAAAGTTAGACGCCTCTACTTTCTTTGCATATTTTACGTGGTTTGGGGCTTTCAATAAGTGTCGTTCTAACTTACGAACAAGAACCACAACATTGATACTAGTATTGTTAATCACCCGTTGTAAATTGGATCTTAACTATGCTAGGAGAAACAGGCACCCGCAAAGCCACTTATGCAATACAAGTTGCATGTCAAGCGTGGAGCAAGTCTCATGAACGATGTCATGTAAGGTTAGCTCGGGCCGCTTCATCCCAACATACCGCAAGATGCAAAGTACACAAGAAGCAATCAACAATAAAAGCATCAACGCCCACAATGACCATTGTGTTCTACTCGTGCAACAGATCTACATATAGACACGGCTCTGATACCACTGTAGGGGTTCGTAGCATGGAAAACAAAAATTTTCTATCGCATACAAACAAACAAGCCAAGATCTATCTACTAGATTGTAGCAACGAGTCGATGGAATAACTTACCCTTGAAGATTCCAAAGCGGTTAACGAGAGCAGATTCTCGTGGGTGATGTAGTCGTACTCTTTCCGATCTCAAGATCGCGTAGACGATCCTTCCGGCGCCACGTTCCGGCAGCGCTCCCGCAGTCGGTCACACGTTCGGTACTCGACGAAGACCTTCCTCTCCCTTGTTCCAGCAGGCAGCGGAGGTTGTAGTACTCTCCTCGCGATTCCGGCAGCACAACGGCGTGGTACCGGAAGTAGAGGGGAAATCCCGCAGGGCTTCGCCTTAAGCCGGTGCGAGTATGGTGGAGCTTATGAGAGAGGCTATTAGTGGTCTAGTAATTAGACACACCAATTAGAAGGCTCTAAACCAATTAGAAGGCTCTAAACCGCAGGCTAAAGCAATTAGAAGCTCTAAACCAAAACGGCTCTAAACCGGAGGTAGAAGATAGGAACTTGTGTGTGCTAGGAGGGAGCCCTGCCCCTCCTTATATAGGTGGAGGGGCTGGCCGCGCCATGGGGAGGGAGTGGAGTCCCTCCCCAACTCGGCTTGGAGGTGGCCGCCGGTTGGAGGAGGTCTCCCTCCCCAACTCGGTTTCATACTCCTCCTCTTTTCCTCTTTCCAAAAATTGCCGTTTGACTTTCAAACTAGCCGTTTGACTTTTCAAACTAGGATTTGAATAAATCCTTTATTTCAGACAGCGAATACACTTAGTACATGATGCAATCATTCCAACATGCAATGACACATTCATGTACCCCTTCCCCTCCGGAGTGCCGGACATTCCGGAACATTCTAGAACATTCCCCGATGAAAACACCGGAATCATTCCCCAACTCCGAAACGGGACTTTCCTTATATGAATCTTATTCTCCGGACCATTCCGGATCACCTCGTGATATCCCGGATCCCATCCGAGACTCCAAACAACATTCGGTCTCTTTCTCATAATACCATAACTACTCAAACAACATCGAATCCTTAAGTGTGTCTCCCTACGGTTCGTGAATTATGCGGACATGATCGAGACACTTCTCCGAACAATAACCAATAGAGGAATCTGGAAATTCATATGGCTCCCACATATTTCTACGATTACTTTGCGATCGAATGAACCACTTACATACGATACCAATTTCCCTTTGTCTCACGATAGTTTACTTATCCGAGGTTATGATCGTCGGTATCTCTGCATACCTAGTTCAACCTCGTTACTGATAAGTACTCTTTTCTCGTTCCCGTGATATGTGATCCCTTGTGACCCAGTCACATGCTTGCAAGCTAATTGGATGACATTCCACCGAGAGGGCCCAGAGTATATCTATCCGTCATATGGATGGACAAATCCCACTCTTGATCCATGTGTTTCAACCAATACTTTCCGAACACTCAATGCCACTTTTATAGCCACCCTGTTACGGTGTGGTGTTTGATGTCATCAAAGCATCCATCCGGCAAAGGTGATATGCATGATCTCATGGTCGAAGGAATTAGGTTACTATGTATCAGAAAGCATATAGCAATTGAACTATTGAAATGACTTGATCTTTATGCTACACTTATCTATAGGAGTATGTCCATCACATCATTCTCCTAATGATATGATCCTGTTGTTAATAACATCTCTATGTTCATGATCAGGAAACCATGACCATATATTAACCAACAAGCTAGTTTAACAAGAGGCTTTACTAGGGACTCTTATTTTAGTTTACAAATCACACAAGTATTAATGTTTCCGATTAATACAATTATAGCATGGTATGTAAACATTTATCATAAGTATGAAGATATGATAATAACCTACTTTATTATTGCCTCTTGGGCATATCTCCAACAATAGTATCCATGAAAAATTAGAAAATTGAAGTATCACGAATATCTTTGAAAAGTGTTCTTAGAAATGAGCTATCATGTACGAAGTTTCATGGCTTTTAGGACAAACAACCAACTTTATGGCCAGATTCATGGCATGGTTTGTTATAACGTGTCCATATTATGCACACATGTGCATATTGTAATGGCGAAGAATGTTGCATGAGGAACATTTTCCTTTTCGTCACCCAAAAAAAAGTTTTTTTATTTTCCGACTGCGAAAAACATGGTGGTTTGTGAAGCAATCACCAAATAAAAGTTTCAAAATGCTACCACCACATTTAATGAAAATGATATACCACCTTACATGGAGAATGTCCCAACCAAGGTATGTTAAACCTTTCGGTCCACCCTTATGAAAAAGACAAATGTCTGTAGAATCGGTAGTAAGTGAGTTATATTTAAACCACAGGTAAATGATCTAATGCTCATGATTTTTTTACAAAAAATAGTTTCTAGGTTCGCAATATATTGTTTCATCAGAGATCCACTGAGAGTTTTGCATGGTCCCAAACCTAGACGAGGACGGTCACGCCCCCCGTTTTTTCCATGTTTTGCAACGGGCATGAGATATTCAACAACGATCGGAACTATGTAAAACCTTCGCATGGTGTCATTTGATATGATATAGTATCCATGAAAAATAAGAAAATTGAAATATCACGAATATCTTTGCAAAGTGTTCTTATAAATGAGCTATGATGTACAAAGTTTCATGGCTTTTAGGACAAACAACCAACTTTATGGCCAGATTCATGGCATCGTTTGTTATAACGTGTCCATATTATGCACACATGTGCATATTGTAATGGCGAAGAATGTTGCATGAGGAACATTTTCCTTTTCGTCACCCAAAAAAAAGTTTTTTTATTTTCCGACTGCGAAAAACATGGTGGTTTGTGAAGCAATCACCAAATAAAAGTTTCAAAATGCTACCACCACATTTAATGAAAATGATATACCACCTTACATGGAGAATGTCCCAACCAAGGTATGTTAAACCTTTCGGTCCACCCTTATGAAAAAGACAAATGTCTGTAGAATCGGTAGTAAGTGAGTTATATTTAAACCACAGGTAAATGATCTAATGCTCATGATTTTTTTACAAAAAATAGTTTCTAGGTTCGCAATATATTGTTTCATCAGAGATCCACTGAGAGTTTTGCATGGTCCCAAACCTAGACGAGGACGGTCACGCCCCCCGTTTTTTCCATGTTTTGCAATGGGTATGAGATATTCAACAACGATCGGAACTATGTAAAACCTTCGCATGGTGTCATTTGATATGATATAGTATCCATGAAAAATAAGAAAATTGAAATATCACGAATATCTTTGCAAAGTGTTCTTATAAATGAGCTATGATGTACAAAGTTTCATGGCTTTTCGGACAAACTACCAACGTTGTGGCCAGATTTATGGCATCGTTTGTTATAACGTGTCCATATTATGCACACATGTGCATATTGTAATGGCGAAGAATGTTGCTGTAGGAACCATTTTCTTTTTGTCATAATTTTTTTTCCGAGTGCGAAAAACATTGTGGATTATGAAGCAACCACTATAGAAAATTGTTTTTTGCAACGGACGTTTTTTTGGTCAAAAAGGCCCACTTTTCGTGCCCTCGGGCGTAAAAGACACACGTTTTCGTCAACTCACTCACAAGATGGAGTTGTTTTTACGGTAGTGCTTGTGTCCGGAAGGCGGCCGGATGGACTGCGACGCGACAAAGGCCCCGGACGTGGCAGGTACCACCATGGCATATAGAGTAGCTGAATTGACTTTTGTGACTGGCTAGATGAGGTTAGCTCACACATGGAAGGGCTGGCGGCTCTCTGTCGTCTCAGGTCTCCCCACGATCGACCACCATGGCATACGTCGTGCGACACAGCAGGTAGCATGATGCATGGCGCAGGCGTCCCGACATGCGCACCGCTCTTGAGCTAGCTACCCGACATACTACATCAGTACATATGACATAGCAGTATGCATGGCTGGGTGCTCGCGGCAGGAAGCTGGGTCCGACATGCGCACGGAACCAAGCGACAGACGGATGGATGGGTGGTGGCCGTAGCAAGAGACTACTATCTCACGTCGCCATCGGTCCCGCGCGCGCGCTAGATCGATCTGGGTCTTGGGGCCACGAAATAATGCGATCCAGGCGTCGATCGGTGCCCACTTTCCGTTTCGGGAAGGTCGAGCGGCTCCGCCCGTACGTCTAGACGCCACTACAACTACTACTGTAAATATACTTAGTACCAGTGCTTCTCCGTCTCCGCTTCAAAAATCTATAGGCCACACCTAGCTACTACCGTACCCAGGGCTAGCTTGGAGGGGTAGACTGTCTGTCGTAATATATTAGACAGCTAAATCAATATAACCCTCTAGCTATTTCGTACCACGTCGATCGGGGAAAGCTGACCCTGATCGACACCACGCATGCAGCAGGTCATCATGCATGTCGTACTAGCATGCAATTGAGAGTAGTACAGCATACTACGATGGTTTGCGGTTGGTTGGTCGCATGCAGCCACGCTCGATCCATCGCAGCAGCCAGATACTGACTGTACGTGCCCTGACAAGGCTCTCGCTGCCCATCGATTGCCGATGCAGGAGGCCAACTGATTGGGAGTCGGACCGCTCCACTTTATATTAAGGCATGTGCATTGGTACAGTCGGCTGCTCTCTCTCTCTCTCTCTATGCCTCCTCCACGATCAGCATAGCAAAATAAACTAAAGATTCCGTCTAGGCTATGTGTAAGTATACGGGAATAGCTGGATTTCTCTACTTAACTAACTGAACGTGGGACGATGGAAATAACGGAAACAACCAGAGAAATAAAACTGAACGTGCCATAACCAACGACCTCTATACAAAGGGAAATAGGTTGTCGATAATATGTGTTTTTCACGGGAATCGTCCATCTGGATTTCTCTCTCATCGATCTCTCTCCTCCACGTCGCACAAATCTTCTAAGGTGGCTGGTTTTACAGACAGCTCATTTGGACAGTTGTACACGCCCTTAATTACTACCTAGTACTCCCTCCGATCCATATTAGTTGACTCGAATTTGTCTAGATTTGGATGTATCTAAACATGTTTTAGTACTAGATATATCCGAATCTAGATAAATCCAAGTCAACTAATATGGGTCGGAGGGAGTAGTATAACCAACTTGAGGAAAAACCGTCGAATCAATCCGTGGGTGGAGCCTCCTGGGCCAGCCCACATTTTTCGCAAGACAGGCTGTACACGCATTACACATGCTTGCTCTGCCCTGGTGCCTCACCGGGCATGGCCCCCCACCTTGCTGGTATCATCTCTTTATATGTCCATACTCCTCGCTTCAATAATTGCTAATGCCCAAATTAGAAACAAGGAATCTTCTTTCTCCAGAGAAATGCTACGCGCACTGTCACGTTAGGGACGGGGTTAGCACAACAAGTCACTACCTTTTTCTAAGGCGGAAAAGGCACAATGCAATATATTACTACTCCTCCGATCCAAATTAATTGACTTCGGTTTGTTTAGATTTGGATGTACATGTTTTAATACTAGATACATCCGAATCTAGACAAATCCAAGTTAATTAATTTGGATTGAAGGGAGTATCTAAATTAAAACCAACCATTACGAAGAACGTATTTACAAAAAACAATGAGTCCTTGAAACGCGGCGACGCGCCGTGAGCAAAGCTCAATGCCTCTACTCGGACTCCGGCGGTGCAAGGAACATGTGGAGAAAATTTGAAAAAAATAAAACAGCGGCTTATAAAAACAACGGCTGGGAAGTCTTCGACGTAGACTAGAACATGCGACACGTACCCAAAAAGCTAGCACTGAGAAGGGCCAAGGGTTAGCTTAACAAGTCACTACATTTTTCTAAGGCAGAAAAGGCATAATGCAATATATTATCTAAAACCAACCATTACAAAGAATGTATTTACGAAAAACAATAAATCTTGAAAGGCGGCGACGCGCCATGAGCAAAGCTCAATGCCTCTGCTCGGACTCCGGCGTAGGAAGGAATGTGTGGAGAATTTTTTTTAAAAATAAAACAGTGGCTTATAGAAATAGAAGCCAGGAAGTCCTCAACATAGACTAGAAGATGCGAGTGGTACCAAAAAACCTAGTACTGAGAAGGGCCAAGAGATAATCTCAGCTCTGGCCAGACAGATACAGAGACACCAAACTCGCAAGTTCCCCAAGTGCTTTGTAGCTAGGCAACTCTGAGAGGATGCGGCAGAAGTTTTTGGTATCCTGATCATTAACTTTGAATCGCTGCAAAATGGCTTGCTAACAAAAGGTTTCTGCATTTTAATGTAATCACTTCCGTCGTTCTCTGGGGGCTGTGGAATAATAGAAATAGTCTATTTTTTTAGCAAAACTACTTTGATTAATATGAAGCAGGTCTGGTGCATGGTTCTGCTATATCCGAGAAACCGGAAGCTCCATTTCAAAGATTTGGAGGGGCAAGATCGAACAATTCATGAGCAAGATGATGCAAAAGCTGAAAAGTCCTCTGTCCCTCCAAGTGGGATTTTGGTTGGATTGCTACCTAGAAATCCACAGCCTCAGCGAGCTATGGAGGAACACTAGTAGAAAATGGGCCTTTGGTTCGGGCCATTAGTCCCGGCCGTGGCTGGGGCCGGGACTAATGGTCCGAACCAGACGGCCCGAGGAGGCCGAGGCATTATGTCCTGGTCCGTAAGGAACCATTAGTCCCGGTTTGAGATACAAGCCGGGACAAATGGGTCTGGACCGGCTCGCGAGCTCCTGGCAGAACCTTTAGTCCCGGTTTGTATCTCAAACCGGGACTAATGGCCTGGCCCTATATATATGCACCCAGCCCTCCACTCTCTCCTGTTTTTTTTCCTATGTGAGAGGTGGGTATAACTTTGTGCTAACTTTTTTTCTTCATATGCACTAGAGGTGTTCGGTGAAATGCCTATTAGAGCGATGCCACTTGAGTTCACACAAGACAAAATATGATATGAGGTGTCAGAGCGACACTTACGGTTTCTCCTCTTTGTTTTGAAGTGTCCTAAAAGGTTAGCAACTATTTTCTCGTTTTGACTGCGTGGTACTAATTTAAGCATCGTGATTGCGTTTGATATATATGCATGGTTGTATGATGCAGATGAGCCACCCATGGATGTACAGTGACCAACGCTCTGACGCTTACAGAGAAGGCGTGCGTTCTTTTCGCCTTGTGGCCGAGGCGAACAAGCGACGGGATGGTTTTATGTGTTGTCCATGTGTTGAATGTCGGAATGAGCAGGCTCACACTTCCTCAAGAGTCATTCAGAGCCACCTGCTTCGGTCTGGTTTCATGTCCGGCTATAATGTTTGGACCAAGCACGGAGAAAGAGGGGTTATGATGGAAGACGGTGATGAAGAAGAGAACGATGATGACAACTACCGATCTATGTTCCCTGAATACGATGATACCGCAGTTGGAGATAATGAAAAAGAAGGGGGTGAAGAACGGGAACCAGATGAGCCCGTTGATGATTTTGGTCGGGTCATTAGTAATGCAAGGCGAGACTGCGACACAGAAAAGGAGAGGTTGCAGTTCGAGCAGATGTTACAGGACCACAACACATTGCTGTATCCAACTTGTGAAGATGGCCAGAAGAAGCTGGGTAGCACACTGGAATTGTTGATGTGGAAGGCAGAGACCGGTATGACTGACTCGGTATTTGAAAAGTTGCTGGTAATAATGAAGAAGCTGCTTCCAAGAAATAACCAATTGCCCTCCAGTACGTACGAAGCAAAGAAACTTGTCTGCCCTCTAGGATTAGACGCGCAGAAGATACATGCATGCCCTAATGACTGCATCCTCTACCGCGGTGAAAAGTACGAGAATATGGATAAATGCCCGGTATGCACTGCATTGCGGTATAAGATCAGAAAAAATGACCCTGGTGATGTTGAGGGCGAGCAACCCAGGAAGAGGGTTCCGGCCAAGGTGATGTGGTATGCTCCTATAATACCACGGTTGAAACGTTTGTTCAGAAATAAAAGAGCATGCCAAGTTGTTGCGATGGCACATGGAAGACCGTAAGAAAGACGTGGTGTTGAGGCACCCTGCTGATGGTCGGCAGTGGAGAAAAATCGAGAGAGACTTTCCTGACTTTGCTGGTGACACAAGGAACTTATGGTTTGGTCTAAGTACTGATGGCATGAATCCTTTTGGGGAGCAGAACTGCAGTCACAGCACCTGGCACGTGACTCTATGTATCTACAACCTTCCTCCTTGGTTGTGCATGAAGCGGAAGTTCATTATGATGCCAGTGCTCATCCAAGGCCCGAAGCAACCCGGCAACGACATTGATGTGTACCTAAGGCCATTAGTTGATGAACTTCTACAGTTGTGGGCCAAACCAGGTGTACGTGTGTGGGATGAGCACAAACAGCAGGAATTTGACCTACAAGCGTTGCTGTTCGTAACCATCAATGATTGGCCTGCTCTTAATAACATTTCAGGACAGACGAACAAAGGATACAATGCATGCACGCACTATTTAGATGAGACTGAAAGTATATATCTAGATAAATGTAGAAAGAATGTGTACCCGTACAATCGTCGTTTTCTTCCGCCCAGTCATCCCTGAAAGAAGAAAGGCAAGCATTTCAATGGCAAGGCAGAAACCCGGACGAAGCCTGTCCCCCGTAGTGGTGCTGATGTATTTGGTATGGTCAAGGATTTGGATGTAATCTTTGGAAAGGGTCCTGGAGGACAACCTGTTCCGAAATACCATATTACCGGACATGCACCCATGTGGAAGAAGAAATCTATATTTTGGGAGCTACCCTATTGGAAAGTGCATGAGGTCCGCTCTGCAATCGATGTGATGCACCTGACGAAGAATCTTTGCGTGAATATTCTAGGCTTCCTGGGCTTGTATGGGAAGTCAAAAGATACCCCGGCAGCACGGGAGGACCAGCAACATCATAAAGGACGAGACGGCAATCATCCAGGGCAGTTTCAAGGGCTTGCCAGCTACGCTCTTACCAAAGAAGAGAAGGAAATATTTTTTGAAGTCCTTTTCAGTATCAAGGTCCCGTCTGGCTTCTCGTCGAATACAAAGGGAATAGTAAATATGAAAGAGAAAAAATTTCAAAACCTAAAGTCTCATGACTGCCATGTGCTTATGACGCAATTGCTTCCGGTTGCATTGAGGGAATTCTACCAGAAAATGTTCGACTAGCCATTGTGAAGGTATGTGCATTCCTCAATGCAATTTCTCAGAAGGTAATCGATCGAGAAAGTCTACCAGGGTTACAGATTGATGTGGTCCAATGTCTAGTCAGCTTCGAGTTGTTGTTCCCGCCATCCTTCTTCAATATTAGGACGCACCTCCTAGTTCACCTAGTCGAAGAGATTAGAATTCTCGGTCCTGTGTTTCTACACAATATGTTCCCCTTCGAGAGGTTCATGGGAGTCTTAAAGAAATATGTTCATAACCGTGCTAGGCCAGAAGGAAGCATCTCTAAGGGCTATGGAACAGAGGAGGTCATTGAGTTTTGTGTTGACTTTCTTCCTGACCTTAAGCCGATTGGTGTTCCTGAATCTCGGTATGAGGGGAGGATGACTGGAAAGGGCACACTAGGAAGGAAATCAATGGTATGTAGGGACGGACATTCTTTCACTCAAGCACACTACACAGTTCTACACAATTCCACCGTGATGGCTCCGTATATCGAGAAACACAAGAATATTCTACGCTCCGAAAACCTGGGTAAGCCTGAAACCTTGATTAAAGGGGAACACGAGAAGAATTTTCTCAATTGGTTGTAGACACATCTCATGAATAACACCACTGTTGGAGATGAGTTGTACTCGTTGGCCAGGTTACCATCTTCGACTATATGTACTTTCCAAGGGTACGAGATAAATGGGAATACATTTTACACGATTGCCCAAAATAAAAAGAGCACCAACCAAAACAGTGGTGTCCGCTTTGATGCAATAGATGACAATGGGCAGATTGACACATATTATGGGTACATAGAGGAGATATGGGAACTTGACTATGGACCTACTTTTAAGGTCCCTTTGTTTCGGTGCAAATGGGTCAAGCTGACAGGAGGCGGGGTACATGTAGACGAAAAGTATGGCATGACAACAGTGGATCTCAACAATCTTGCGTACATGGATGAACCATTCGTCCTAGCCAACGATGTGGCTCAGGTTTTCTATGTGAAGGACATGTCTACCAAACCGAGAAAAAGGAAAGATAAGCAAAAGAGTATAGAATACGATGAGCCAAAGCGCCACATAGTTCTTTCAGGGAAAAGAAATATCGTGGGAGTGGATTACAAGACAGACATGTCAGAAGATTACAATAAGTTTCATGAAATTCCGCCCTTCAAAGTGAAAACTGACCCAAGCATCCTGTTAAATGATGAAGATTCTCCATGGCTACGGTGCAGAAGAAAACCACAACACTAGATGTTGGTGATGTGTAATAATGTATTAAACCTTTTATTTGATACATAAATCTATGTAATTAAACCTTTTATTTGAGACATAAATCTATGTAATGTATTAAACCTTTTATTTGAGACATAAAGGTCCCCTTTCATGTAATACATCTTGCGGGAACGCAGTGGCGTGGGAAACTTTCATCCCGGGTGGGGGCTCAAACCGGGACAAAAGATGAGGGGGCCTTATCTGGGGGAGGCTTATTTGGGAGGGCCTTATCTGGGGGGTGGCTAACCTTTAGTACCGGCTGGTGGGTGCAACCGGGACTAAAGGTGGTTTCTGTGTCATCTAACAAAACTGTCGGTGGGATAAGGACGTGTGGGTAACCTTTAGTAACGGGTGGGGGCTCAAACCGGGACTAAAGCTGTCGGTAGGATAAGGACGCGTGGGTGGACGCACTGCTCGATGAGATAAAGCATGTAGCGCACAACGCCCTGTCTGAGGAAGAAGACAAAGTAGAAGCGGCGCCGTGCCTATAAAAGGAGCATCGATACGCCATGGCAAGCAACTCAACAAGCCAACATGGATGGAGAGTTTCATCCCCATGGATGGAGGAAAGGGTTGGGAAATCTCCCGTGGCGGAACTTCTCGAAGATGCCCTTGGTGCACACGCCCTATGGCATCTTCGGAAGTTTCGCTTCGGAAGATATATTCCTGCTAGCCCGTGAAAGACTCCATCTCCGCCTCCCTAGGGTTAGAGGTATGGTGGAAGCCATGGGATAGAGTGGAGAGAGGCGGCATATATGAGTCTAGATATGCTATGGCAACGACCAAGCCAACATGGATGGAGAGTTTCATCCCCATGGATGGAGGAAAGGGTTGGGAAATCTCCCATGGCGAAACTTGTCGAAGATGCCCTTGGTGCACACACCCTATGGCATCTTCAGAAGTTCCGCCTCGGAAAATATTTTCCTGCTAGCCCGTGAAAGACTCCATCTCCGCCTCCCTTGGGTTAGAGGTATGGTGGAAGCCATGGGATAGAGTGGAGAGAGGCGGCAGATATGAGTCTAAACCCTAAACCCTAAACCCTAAGTCAGAGGAGGGAACCCTAAACCCTAAACCCTAAGTCAGAGGAGGGAACCCTAAACCCTAAGTCAGAGGAGGGAACCCTAAACCATAAACCCTAAACCAAAAACCCTAAACCCTAAACCCTAAACCAAAAACCCTAAACCCTAAACCAAAAACCCTAAACCCTAAACCCTAAACCAAAAACCAAAAACCCTAAACCCTAAATCCTAAACCCTAAAGGGGCTACGATCCGGAAGAGAACGGGCGGGAAAAAAATAAGGCGGGGTAGACGATCCGGTCTAGGGTTTCGCCGGAGGAAGACCACCGGAGCGTCGGAATTACATAAAAATGGCAAAATGGTTAATAGTTTGACTAGTTAGAATAATTATTTTATAAAACAAAAAATTGATTTGAATCACTTATTTAAAAATATGCAAAATATAATATTTAATGCATTTCTAAATTGAAAATGGAAAAATGGTTATTAGTTTCACTAGTTAGAATAATTATTTTATAAAACAGAAAATAGATTTGGATTAGTTATTCAAATTCAAGAATTTTTCATGTTGAAATTTTTCTCAAATTCATAAGTATGCAAAAACTGTAAAATTCAAATGTTTAAATAATATGCTAATTGAATTTTTTTTAAACAGGCGCGCACCAGGGTGATTTTTTTTAAAAAGGGACCTTAGTCTCGGTATGTGCTACACACCGGGACTAAAGGTGTGGCGTTGGCGCGCGCCTGTTGGGCTGGGCCGAAAACCCTTTAGTTCCGGTTGGTTATACGGACCGGGACTAAAGGTACCCCACTATATATTTGGCGCGCCGCGCGCCTCTTCTTCTCCCCACGCAGAGCACCTCCAACGCGCGAAGGACGACCTGAGACGCCGGCAGGCTGCCCGATTCTCCGGCCGCCACCACCCCAACCGCCGCCGCCACCGCCCCAACCGCCACCGCCACTCCAGCCGCCGCGCGCGCACCCCTGCCAGAGGTACCCCGCGCCCCCTTCCCTTCGCTCCCCCGTCCGGCGGCTACGCGACGGCGCGGCGGCGCCGGCACTGTAGGCGAGCAGGCCGGGCGGCGCCCCGCGACCGGCCGCGCGCTTCCCCCCAGCAAGCCCGGGCGGCGCCCCGCGACCGACGAGCCCGGGCGGCACCCCGGCCACCGGCCATTTTTTGTTTTTTTTATATTTTTTGTATTACTAGTATTTCTAGTGTATTTTTTAATAGATAGATAGAATTATTAGTAATAGATAGATAGAATTATTACTTTTTTTATATTTTTTGTATTACTAGTATTTCTAGTGTATTTTTTTTGTAATAGATAGATAGAATTATTAGTAATAGATCGATAGAATTATTACTTGTTTTTTTATATTTTTTGTATTACTAGTATTTCTAGTGTATTTTTTTTAGTAATAGATAGATAGAATTATTACTTGTATTACTAGTATGTTTTTTGTAATAGATAGATAGAATTATTACTAGTATTTTTTGTATCTTTTTTATATTTCTAGTGTATGTTTTTTTATTAATTTCTAGTATAGTATATATTAACTTCTAGTATAGTATATATTTTTAGTATAGTATATATTAATTTCTAGTGTATGTGTTTTTATTTCTTGTATCTTTTTTATATTGTAATATTTATTACTTGCTAACAAAGGTCCTCGGGAATGACGAACGCGGAGGACGTGTACGAGGCCTTGGCCCTACTTATACGTGGGAGATGGGGTTTCCCAAAGACAGAGATACTTATAGGAGCCGAGAGAGAGCAAAGAGGCGACGGCAGGAGGAGGAGGGAGACAAGTTCACCGAGTTGATAGGAATACTTCGAATGCATCAGCAACAGATTGACGAACTTCGAGGAGCAGCGCGCCTGCAAGATCCTGTACTCAATATTACCGCCGTCCCATCTCAGCGGAAAAGCAGCGTGACTGAATCGGAGGTCCCTTCTGACGATGCACGTATGGTAGATGGCGGTCCCGGCTACCCCGTGGATGGAATCAAGGAGCAGTCATCTTGTGAGCTCCATCAGAAGGTGAAGGACCTATCCATCAAGGTGGCGGTCGGATGTGCTTTACCTTGTTCACCTGGCGCACGCTGGCATGGCCGTGAGATTCCAGCTGGCTATGCTAAAGTTGGTGTGGATGAAATTGCAATGGGGTGGGACTCAATGGAGCTTGACATCCCTGGACCTGAAGGTGAAAGGACACTCGGAGAAGTACTGGGTGGTATCATTCTATGGGACAAGAACAACATCAAGCTTCCAGGCTGGACGCCAAAGCCAACACCGCCTCCGAGTGGTCGCATGTCGCCTTCACCTCCATCACCTCCAAGAAGCCCACCCCATGACTACGACCACCACAGCCCGAGTCCATCTCGATCTCCGCGGTAGCCTCCGATT
Source organism: Avena sativa (assembly GCA_916181665.1). NCBI lineage: Eukaryota > Viridiplantae > Streptophyta > Magnoliopsida > Poales > Poaceae > Avena > Avena sativa. The sequence goes on from OV702287.1 coordinate 582,632,131, forward strand.
AGTACTAAACGACGCAGGAGCCCAAAACGACAAATGTTGCCCCCAAGAGTATCTCATAAGAATCTTTCTACCAGACCTTACGATCGTACTGACGAGGAAACTGACATGATCGTAAAGGCCGAATGTGTTGCGCAGCTTCAAAAGAAGAAACCCGAGCCTGCCCCGGTATACACCGAGAAGCAAAAAGCGTATGCACTTTCTTTTCTGAACACAAAATCGCAATATGACTTGCACCATAAGCCAGATGACTATCGACGCACACTTCAGAAGGAAGTGAACAAGAGCAAATCAAGTAGAAGTGCAAGCGGGAGCAAATCATCAAGTCAAAGTGCAACCGGGAAAAGAAAGGACGTCCCCCAGCTCGGGGAACAGGCCAAAAAATCGACCCCACCCCTCAAGGTGGTATCCTATGACACTCCCCATCAGGATATGGAAGAAGCTATGAAGCTTGCGGCCGCTATGAATGTGACTGTTGAGGAATTTCTAGGTTCCCAGGACGACAAGTTACCCAAGGCTCAGGTAGTCCCTACATATGTCCCAGGGAAGCCTCTGGTCAGCTTTGAGCAGTTCCAACAACTGCCAACACAAATGCGGAGTTTACATAAATAGTACTTGAAAGCCGTAAAGGAGGAGAGAATAATGATCGTGGCGAAAGTCCCACATGACTACTACTTCCGAGAAGAAGAGGTCCATGTTGAGTTTCTAGAACTCTTCCAGTTATACACTTTCGACGCCCTCGACAAAAGTCTCATGAGTTGCTATTGTCTGTAAGTTGTTGAATTCATTGTCTATATATAAGCTCTTCATTTTTTTCAGTTGTTCAGTTCATTGCATGTAATTATCCTAATTATATCCTTTTGTACTCTATTATTATGCAGAATGGAGATCATGGAATGTAAAAGAAGGTCAATCTTCAGTGTTGGGTGCATTGACCCAGATAAAATACATTGTGGGACGCTAAAGGAACAACCCGAGGACACACAGGAAAACCTTCTAAGGTTTCTAACGGAGCAAAATTTATGTGACCACATACTGTTTCCTTACAATTTCACGTGAGTGTCTTACTCTATTGTACACATTCTCTTTTGCTTACTCGATGTTAAGTGTAATTGATGAGTTACTGATGTATATATAAACGTGTACAGTTTTCACTGGATTCTCATGGACATTCAACTTGATAAGAGAAGAGTTGAAGTCATGGACCCATTAAAGAGACCCCTGGAACAGTTTAGTGACATGCAGGACATGCTCCAGAGGTAATTTTTGCGCTATAGCGGTCTCTTTCGTTGATTTCCTGAGATATCACGTAATAAATAACTCATTCATTTTCTTTACCGGGTAGGGTTTGGAACCAGTTCAAGAGTGCGGTTACGGGTGACTTTACTGAGAAGCTGACGTTTAAGCCGGTCTCGGTAAGTAGTAGGCGTATCTCTTTACTTCTAGTTTTAATACAATTATGATGCTGGATTATTATTTTGATTGAATTCTATTCTCGTAAAGTGCGCGATGCAGCCACAGGGTACGAATCTATGTGGATTCTACGTTTGCGAGTTCATTCGCACGTTTACCAGTGAGCTGAATGATTATAGAGTCGATGTAAGCAATACATTCATAGCATTATTTTCATTACCGTCACTTTTTGTTATCATGATTGATATTCATATTGATCTCCTTTTCTTATATAGTTCGAGAAAATGCGGGATCAGCTCCTACCACAGCAACGCGTAGTAGCAATTGCTGAAGAACTGGCAGGATTCTTGATGAACGAGATGATAGATGACGCCGGAGAATTTAGTGTGTATAGGCGCCGATGATCCCTGACCGTGTAATTGAATAGACGGGCTCTAGTCCCGATAATTGTGATCTCCATGTGTAACTATCATGTATATATTTGTATGCTCGATCTTAAGAGAAGTTATCTTATGTATGCACGAACATGTCGGTATGTGGTAGCGTAGAAAACTATTTTGAAATGAAAAAAAAGAATACAAATTAAATTCTCTGCCGCGGCAGAGAAAGTGCCTAAAATGCTGCCGCGGCAGAGAACCATTTGTCCCGGTTCGTAATACGAACCGGGACTAATGAGGGGCACCCAGCGCCCGCAGAGACAGCCACGTGGAAGCCCATTGGTCCCGACTGGTAAGAGGGCCGGGACTAATGTGTGGGCCTTTAGTCCCGCCCCTCTAGTCCCAGTTAGCAGGACCGGGACTAAAGCCCCTTACGGGCCGGGACTGGAGGCCCGTTTTCCACTAGTGGAAAGGCGTCACTAGAGTACCTGCAAAAGCACCAAGAAGAGAGTGATTCTATCCATGTGGTGTTCCGAGTGGGAGATGGCTCCTTCGGTGTGTTTGTAATCTTCAGCTTTTGCTTTGGTCTCTTTGTTGGTTTCTTCCTAACCCGGCAGTCCGGTGGTTTTTGGTTCTAGCTTTTGTGATCGGCTTTGTAGTGTTGTCTCTGCAGTTTTTGTTCCGGCAGTCAGATAGGCCGAGTTTGTTCCTCGGTAGCCGAAGTAATTTGAGTAGGGTCGTTTAAGTTCCTGTCTTGGCACTTTATTTCCGCTTTCCCTTTTCGTATGGTTTCATTTTATTTAATGGAACTTGAGAGAGATCCCTTTTAGTCTAAAAAAAACTAGCTAGAGGAGTAGCATCAGAGGTTTACAGATCTACTACATTGCCTACTATAGATGTTTTGAGATGTTTAGCACTGTCGGCCACCCCGGAGGTGCAGGGAGCAAATTTCATCATGGAAGTGAGTGATGCAACATGAGACCAAACAAAATGAGCTGTGATGTGGACACCCCGGGTTATCGCTGAAGGACACACACACATACCCCCTCTGGATCATGGTCGGTCGTCATGGTCTTGTTGATCGTCTCTAGCAGTCTAGCTAGGTTTGCCTGGCCAGGGAGTGGAACCCGTTCTTCTGGAGCCAGCTCTGGGCTTGCGTTGCGACGTAAGGTGGGAATCGTGATGATGCTGCAGCAGCTGTGGCGGCGTTGGATGGTGGCGCCGCCGCCGGATGGGGCAGCGGCCAGCTCGAGCGAGGGGCGCTGTTGCCCCAGAGACCATGCAGCCTCTGTTGCTGCTGGGGCTGGTGATAGTTAGGAGGGCAGTCCCCGGTGCCTCCGCCACTGCTCCCGGCGCCGACCGGCACCGACAGGCCCCCCGGATCGCCGTTCCTGTCGAACTGGCACAATTTTGAACCAGACAAGTCAGTATTAACTCGGCCTACCAAGAAGAGAGTGCTAATTCGAGAAAATTCCCTCAAGAATGGTATCACGAAGTACCCACTTGGTAATGCCTGGCGCCAAACGGCAGGTGGGAGGCTTGCAGGACTGGAGGAGGGGGCATCTGATGATGCGTCAAGTTCGGGTCGAACTGCAGTTAATTGTTATGCAAATTTAGCTTTCAATATATATATATATATATATATATATATATAAAGAAAGTGTACGTAGCGTAGTAGCACACGAACTATATATAGTGTTGATGGCGAAGGGTTGTACCTTGGCCTTGGTGCTCCTCGCTGTGGTCAGCCGGTCGAACTCGAACACCATAGGGACGCGCTGATCTGACCCCGCCGCGCCGTCGTCGTCGAGACTGGCCCTCTTGTTTGAGCCCCCCGAGGTCCGCAGCGACAGGTCCAGGTTCTGCTCCGCCCAAGTAGCTGCTGCTGCTGCTGCTGCAGGGTGACAGACAGAGTAGAAGATCGTCCGTCCATGATGATGAACATGAACATGCACAGGGAGATCGATACAGATAATAATTAACTAACCCAGCGTCGGCTCCAACTCCTGGGCGTAATTGCTGTGATCGAAATTTGTGAGCGCATCCTTGCCGCTGCACTTGATGGCGGCGCGGTCGTACGACCTGGCCGACAATTAATGTCCAAAGACACGAGACATGAATGAGTGCACGTACTCACCGTACCGCCCAACCCCAAGAGATTTCCGATTTTTACTACCTGGCAGCTTCCTCCTCGGTATCGAACAGGCCCAAGTAGACGTACCTGCGAACGAGAGAGCGCACGGGTAGTAATACTAGTGCGGCGACGACGACAGGAGCAAGAGCAGCAGAGTATTAGTAGTAAATTATTTTATTTTATTTTTTTGGTGGAAGAATGGTGATCAAACATACTTCTTTCCGAGGAACTGGCCCATCCGAGCCTCCCATCGGCCGCACTTGTGGAGGGTGACACCCTTGTACTTGGAGCTGCCGCGGGGGAACCCCGTGCTCTCCCGGCGGAGCAGGTGGACGAACTCCTCCTTGCTCAGATTGCCCATCTGTGTCCTGGTAATCCTCCAGGCCGGCTGAATGAAGATAACAGAGAAAAAGGCAGCAGCGCGATTGCCTTGTTGGGGTATCCAAGTACTTTCTCTTTTGCTATCTCCTTTGGAAAGCCCCTCCTAAACTATAGGTGGGTGGTCCGTCGTCTCGGCCGGCCGTGGCTGCTCTCTCACTCCACACTTGCTCCGGGAACCATGGAGATAGGCAGGTAACTAAAAAGAGCAGGGGGCGTGGCTAAGCCGAGCGCGGACGAGGCCGATATCGAGTAAACCAAAGCACGACAGATATCACATGCCGCGCTGCACGTGATGCATATATACATGGGAGTTCGCAACTGCCGCCCAACACCCACCCAACCCAGCCAGGTAGTAAATAACGAAGAACGAAAATAAAATCATAGTAAGAAGACAAAGATTTAACGTGAAAAACCCTCTCCAACAAAAAAAGAGAAAAACCACGGACGCCAGCCAGCGAATGGAGAGTGTTTACACAACGCCGTGCCACGAATGACCTAGGTTACCACCGCTATATATACCTCCGCATCGGTCCAAGCCTCCGGCGACGGGTCTCGCTCCGTTCCGTCAGAAGTTGGCCTTTATTTTATAAAATTTGGATCAACGTATAACAAGCCCAGCCCAGCCCAGCCGTACGTGGTTTCCTCCATATCTAGCTGCTGCGTCGCAATCCCAGCCTGCTTCAGGTTCTCGGGGCGCGCGGCACGGCACGACGGTCCGATCGGACGTACTAGTACTAGTGAGCCTCAATACTTGCGGCCGAAACCCTCGATCGGTACACGGTGTTGTGCCTTAATCACAGCCTGCGTGAGTTCGATCGGCGACAAGGATGGGGTGACCATCCAGTCGATAGCCGCCCGCCGAGCAACCTCGCTCTATTGTCACATCCTACCATGCTGGCATGGCGGCGGAGACGGCCCGGTGAGGACAGGACGCGGGACGGTGACGAGTAGACACGCCGGCCGGCCAGGGCGTAGGACGGTGACGAATAGACATGCCGTCATCATTTCGTTTAATTATTTGTAGAGCTTGATGTAACTGGTTGTCAACACAATGAAACAATCACTCGGCAAACAATCCTTTGCCGTGATGGGCTAGAGCGGAGCGCACAGCAAAGAAAGCTTGCACGGTAAAAGGACCTAGGCCTCACGGCAAAGAAAAGACGCACAACAAAGCCTAGAAAAGGCACTGGGCAAAGAAATAATGCACGACAAAGGCAAGAATCGGCCCACGGCAGAAAAAATACACGGCAGAACGTCACGTAGGACCCACCACTTCGGCGCAGTTGGTGGAGCCGTGGTGGCGGCAAGGCTTTGCCGTGTACCTCGCCGTCAGACACGACAAAGATTTGAAATGCCAAATTTATTTTACGCGTGAAATTTTCAGTCCGAATTGAAAATGCTTTGCCATGCGCCGCACACGACAAAGACTTTGCCGTGCGCATGTACGCGGGAAAGAATATAATTTTTTTCCAAATTTTTACTTCTTTCTACCACCATTTTAGTACATATTTTTATCTCTAATGTCACTCATATTGCATCCGTGGCTATTTTCAAACATGTCCTAGGTCCACATCAGGACTTTATTGGATTTCAGGGTTCCCACGGTCACTCTCCGGCGAAAACACCCATGTGTTGGCCCGGGAGGTCTAGCCCCTAGCTTTCTGCGCACGAGGTTTCACCAATGTACTTTTCTATTGATTTAGGTTTGTTTAGGCTAAAATTACAAGGAAAACCAAGTTTAAAACCCTATGGCACATTCTATCCCCCGGTATACCCGCATCGGGAGATTTTCACATGCAGTTTCAGGAATCTTCTAAATGTTATCGTCCTAATGTAAAGAAGGTCACACCGGGGAGCTATGTCTGACACCATTAGACCTTCAAAAACATTTTCACATGTATCCTAGGTCCACATGCAAGTTTTCTAGTTCCAGATACAAGTTATGGTGGGTTCCCGAGGCCCCGGGGCTCGAAATCACTTGTCTGCGTGGGCCTGGGAGGTCTACCCCCTAGATTTCTCCGCACGAGGTCCACCAATATACTTTTTCATTGGTTTAGGTTTGTTTAGGCCAAAGATATAAGTAAAACCAAGTTTGGAACCATGTGGCACATTCTAGCCCCCGATATACGCACAGCGGGACATTTCCACCTGGAGTTTCAGGAATCTGCTAAATTTTATCGACCTAATGTGAAGAAGGTAACACCTAGGAGCTATGTATTCCATATATGGTCCTTCCAAAACACTTTCACATGTATCCTAGGTCCACATGCAAGTTTCTAGTTCCGCAAGCAAGTTATGGTGGGTTTCCACGGCTCCGAGGGTGGAAAGCACCGGTCTGCGTGGGCTCGGGAGGTCACCCCCTAGATTTCTTCGCACGAGGTTCCACCATATAATTTTTCATTGGTTTAGGTTTTTTTAGGCCAAAGATACAAGGAAAAGCAAGTTTGGGACCCTGTGGAACATTCTAGCCCCCGGTATACCCATAGCGGGACATTTCCACCTACAGTTTCAGTAATCTGCTAAATGTTATCGCCCTAATGTAAACAAGTTCACATTGGGGAGCTATGTATTGCACCATTAGACCTTCCAAAACACTTTCACATGTATCCTAGGTTCACATGCAAGTTTCCTAGTTCCACATAAAAGTTTTGCTGGGTTCCTAGGGCCCCGAGGGTCGAAAGCAGTCGTCTGCATGGGCCCAGGAGGTCTACCCCCTAGCTTTCTCCGCACGAGGTTCCAACAATGTACTTTTTCATTCGTTTAGGTTTTTTTAGGACAAGGATACAAGGAAAACCAAGTTTGGGACCATGTGGCACATTCTAGCCCCCGGCATAGCTGTAGCAGGACATTTCCACCTCGAGTTCGAGTAATCTGTTAAGAGTTATCGACTAATGTGAAAAAGTTCTCATTGAGGAGCTATGTATTCCATCTATGGGCCTTCCAAAACACTTTCAAATGTATCCTAGGTCCACATGCTAGTTTCCTACTTTCACAAGAAAGTTTTGGTCGGTTTTCGGGGCTCCTAGGGTCTAAAGCACCGGTCTGCGTGGCCCCGAGAGGTCTACCCCCTATATTTCTCCGCATGAGGTTCCACCAATGTACTTTTTCATTGGTTTAGGTTTTTTAGGCCAAATATATAAGGAAAACCAAGTTTGGGACCCTGTGGCACATTCTAGCCCCCGGTATACCCACATCGGGGGTATACTTGCTATGTTCATTGACTTCTCAAAATTGTGGAAATTCTTACCATATGACTTGTAGAATCACTCCTGACATAGGGCTTGTGTGGTGACCCAACATACCACTGCATGATGTAGTACACTATAGTCGTTGACATAACACCAATAAAACACCGTTCACTAGTATTACATCCCTCAGAGTGGTACAATAGAAACACAGCAGGTCCAAGACATGACTATAGATTACAACTCGACTCTTTACAAAAGATCCAGAGAACTGATGGCTATGAAATACCACCTATTTTAGCCATATAAAATGTGCCATTTATCTCTCATATCATGTTTCTTCCAGCTATAGCTATGCCATATATGCATAACTTCTAGTTCTCATTTACTTTCATATGAGCTTTGCACATTTAGTAGTTTAGGTAGAATTTTATCACTTTCCTTGTCTATGACATGTGTGTAGGTGTTGGTGAAGATTATGGATAAAAAGGAACAAAGAGAGCATTGTATGGAGGAGCTGCAGGGACCAGACTTTGCCATTTGAGAGGTTGGGAAAGTGGAATTTTCCAACTTATCAAAATAAATATCCAGGACCAATAAGTTGTATCCCTCGACGAGACGAAGTCAACAAGCCCAAGAATACCCAAAACGGAGTTCGTATGAAGAAATGACAACCAAAATACTAAAGGATCTGCAAGTTCAACGACCAACTATACGGCCAGAACTAAAAATTCCCGCCGTATAGTTGGTAAAAAGGTCGCAAACGACAGGATTTCGCCCCGAAGAAGCTCCAGAACCTTCCCTAAGTCATATGATGGTATTGGGGAACCCTAGGGCACCCAAGGCCTATATAAAGGAGGAAGGACCCAAGAGAGAGCAACGAAGCCATATCCTCCACCACGGCGGAGCCCTGTCGCCGTGCCACCACCATAGCCGCCTTCAATCAGTTCTACACCATCACCATCACACAAGAGGAGAAGGGACTCAGATCTTGAAGGCCTCCACATCGATCTTCATTGTCATCTTCATCAACAACGTCTCCATCACCGATCCCCTTTGGTTACTTGTTGTAATTCTAGATTGAATCTTGGATTTGCACTTGTCTTCAATTGTATCCTCATACTTCATCCATATTCTATCCATGGATTGCCTTCATGTGTGAGTAGTTTCCTTTGTTCTTGGGGGTATGGACAAACCCTAGTATGAGATTGAATTGAGATAAAGATTATTATATGATATTGTTCATTATGTGTCTGTGTTAGATTTCCTTCATCTTGATGTTAGGTGAAGCGCGCCACTCATTATTTGCCTCACTGAGGACTAGATGGAGGGAACTACTTGTTAGTAGACGGAGGGATGATAGAACTTACGGTGACTATAAAGCTGTTGTCATTCCTTACGCATCAAGTTGGGAACCGAGGAGATCTCACAGAACATTATCCATGCCATGGGATACATCCTACGGGGTAAAGTCCCTTAATAGCGTAGTAATTCGATTGATGTCGATTGCTATCTATTGTGGTCTTGACGGATGATGTGTGAAGTGGTTGCTGCCTATTCGTCCTTATATGGAGCTCCTCCCACACATATCATAAATAGTCTTATTCATTATAATAATTTTGATCACTCTTTCTAATTACTAGCGGTGGATCCATTACTCCCTGAGAACTTTTCCAATCATCTTGCAGACTTCCGTAATCATACTTGCATGCTCTTGTTTACTTACAGCTTTAGTTTACTTATTGTTCTCTTATTTGAAAACCTAAACTTATCTTTTACACAAAACTCGCATTTTATCTTGTTACTTAGAACGTTATCTAGCATTACTATTTCAGTATTTAGTTCAAAGAGTTATTAGACTTCAGACTCCTGCTCCCTATGGGATCGATATCTTTATTTCGCAACTAGCTACAAACGATCTGTGCACTTGCAGTCATCAAGCTATTTTCTGGCGCCGTTGCCGGGGAGCTAAGTGCTATAGGTCTTTTAGCTTTTGTTTATTTATTTTAGTTTTGATAAATTTTGTTTTAAGCTTTCTTTATTTGCTGCATTTGTATTTTTGCTTTTGTTTACAAACCAAAAATCCATAAAACTATTTGTTACTAATCATGTCTTCCGAGATAACTACATTCCAATAGATGAAATCTATAATGAAGGAGTCAAAGGGAAGGACTTTGGGAGATATTCATAAGAGGCAAGGCATATTAAAATAATGGTTGACTTGGGTGGACAAGTATTCATCCACACTATGTGCCTCTTATCAATTATATTGTGATTGTTGCGAATCTCCAAATCACATCAATTATCAGTGTGAGTATAATTTTGATACTGAACTTGCAGACTATAATAGAGATGAGTTTAAATGCCTTGCTGGGGAGGACACATTACAATTTGTGTTTTTTACTGGTTGCCAAGAGTTGTTATTTCGTTTAAGAGATATACAGGTAGAAAGTAAACCACTTGATATGATCTATAAAGAAGTTCACCCTATATCCTGCCATTGCCAAGATAACTTCCTTGATAATGCATTTTTTGTCGAGCGGATTAAAGGTTCCATGGAAGAATCTAACCTTTTGCAGGGTGCTCCAAAAGATAATGTGGAGGGAACTCCACTCAAAGAGCCTCCATCTAAACCACCGAAACATGTTGTTAATAAGGAGGTGGCGCTTGATGTTGCATCCTCTCCACTAGTGGAAGGTAAGCCCGAAGGTAAGACTATCGCTGAGCTATTCGCGAATTATATTCGTAAGAATGAAGAGGAGCAACTTGATAAACCACTTGAATCTCCTACTTCTGAAAATAACTTTCCACACACCAATAGTATGCATGCAAATGATATCTCATTATCTAGTAATGATTTCTATAAGTCCTAAACTTATGATGATTGTTCTGAGGAGGATTCGTGTCTAGACAGTGATTTTGGGGACTTTGGTGAGGAACTAGAAAATGAATCTTTCTATGAATATTGTGATGCTATTAATATGGGAAAGGAATCCTCATTGGAAGAGGAGGATGAGTATTTTGAAGAACAAGTGAGCAATATGACGGTAAGAGATATCTATTCCCAAATAGTGGAATATGCTAATATGTTAATTTCTTCGAATACGATAGACGATCCAATAATATGTCCTCAATATATGAAACTTGGGCACTACTTCTGTTTTCAATTCTCTAATACCTTTAATCAATCTTAAGTGTCTTATAATAATGGTGATACCACTAGTGAAGTATTAGAGTATGTTATCTTTGAAGGTGTCCATGAGCTGATAATACATGTTATATCACGTATTAATAGTGAAGATAGTGTTGTCATAAAAAGATCTTATGAAATCCTGCAACGTATTTCTTGGTATTCTCATGAAAATTTTAGTGATAATAAACTTATTATGAGGAGAAAGGCATGGACAAATCCATAGCGCACAAAGTTAGTTGTTTGCAGGAAATCTCATGGGAGAAGGACGAAGTTCCTTCCCAAGAAGAGGATGAACATGAAGAAGAACTGCAAATCCCATTGGAGAAGGATGAAGTTCCTTCCCAAGAAGAGGATGAACACGAAGAACTGCTAATCCTTGAGGATATGCAACTACCGGACATGTGGAAGCAGGTGGATTACTGTTCTGGTAATTTGCCAAATTTATTCGAAGGGATGAGGGAATATAATGGTAAGCCTAACAAGCTTTTTGATTATGAATGAATTCCTCTCTTTAAAGAATTTTTATCAACCAATACTCACATAAATGGTAATAATGTAAAACTCTTGGAATGCATAGTTTATGAAGGGTCTCATGAGCTGTTTAGGAAAATTGGTATTATTATGAAAAATAGCGATAATGAGGATTTAGCAAGGTATCATAATATTATGGATTATATTGTCAATTATTGTCAAGAACATTTTAGTGCGAATGCACTTGTGATAAAGAGTACGGAGCTATATAAAACAATAGTTCCCGAAACTACATTTTGTAGGAACCACTGGATAACGAGGAGGAACACTAAAAAGGTGAGGTTGAAGACAAACATCATTCTACTAATAAGAAGTTTGTTAATGATTCCTCAGTCTCTAGTAATGATTCTTATTGTGTTGAAACTGAAGATAATTTATCTACGGAGGCTTTATGCTTAGATACTCATTTGGAGTACACTAATAATGATGAACTGGAGATAAATCCTTGTAGTATTAATGAGCAGGTTTTGGGAGAGCACATCTTTGATGAAACATTTGTTAATGATGCTTCTTTTTGTAATTGGATTCATAACTCTAGAACTGAGGAACTTGTTAGCAAGGGTGATAAACTAGAGAATAGAGACACTTTTGAATTTTTCCCTACTGCTAAAGATGAGTATTATGAAGTATTTCCTCGTGATAGTGTAGCCTAAGAAGAGTACTATGAATTGTATCCTGATGATGCTATCAAATGTAAAATGATTGCCTTTACATATAAATATCTAATCCTTTTATTGAAGCTATCTAGGGAGGTATGCTCAGAACACATGGTGCATCAATCATCATTTGTGAGCAATATCACATTTATCTACAAGACTTCGATGCACCGCAAGCAGGTGAGACTTCGACCAAGCTATAATAGTAAGTGATCCAAACCTCTTTTGGAGGTAAGAATAAATAATTCTCTGGCTCCTATCTATTGAAATCATATTGGAGAAAAGCCTAGCTACTTTGTTATAAGAAAGCGCTTCCCGGGAGGCAACCCGGATGTCGTTAGGTGTATTTCTTAGTTTTGTGTCTTGAGTATTGATGCATTCATTATTTTTATTCTTTGCATGATTTGCTATTAGAGTTATCTTGTTGTAGTTTTCAAAAGGTAGAATTTATTGTTACTATGTGTTGCATAACTCAGTTGTACTTAAATCCCGTTTTATACATGCTGTTGTTGGTCAAAAATAAAGTTGTTATTTTACTTTCAAAACAAGGTGTTTTGCTAAGTTTCAGGATAAGAAGAAATTCTCAAAGAAATAGAAATTTTTTGATGTCTACTGAAGGTTTAACGACCAACTATGCGGTGAGAATAAAAATTCCAGCCATATAGTTTGGCCGTATAGATATCTTTGCCATTGAAATTTTTTCTTTCATAGGTACAGAAGGTTTAACGACCAACTATACAGCGGGAATACAAATTCGAGCTGTATAGTTCCAACCGTATAGTTATCAATGCCGTTGTAAAATTTCTATTCCAGGGTACTGAAGGTTTAACGACCAACTATACGACGGGAATAGAAATTCCGGGCGTATAGTTTTGTCCGTATAGATATTGATGCCTTCGTCAAAATTCTTTTCCAAGGTATAGTAAGTTTAACTACCAACTATACGGCGGGACTTTTTTGGTCCGGCCGTGTAATTGCGCCCGTATAGATGGGAAAACCCCTCAAACACCAACTGAAAGGTAACCATTGCTCAATTTGTTTTTCTTTCTTCTTCTTTCTTCTTCTAAAAAGCTCGAAACACCACCTGGGAGCTTCTCCCATGACCTAGAGAAGCCGAGCATATGTAAGCAATAAAATTTACCTCAGAAACCTCCTAGACTATAATTCTCTATAGAAGTTCATGTTTTCGTTTTTACTTTCCTTTTATCGGTGGGTAAACGAACTATGTTCGTATACCAAACCGATGCATTTTATTTTATGTGTTATTTTTGCAGGGACTTGAACCTTTTGTGACGACGTTTATGGTAGTGCCAACCGTGCAAACACTCGCATGAGCCACTTGGTTGCTTTAATTCAATGCTTCGATAATCAGTGTCTGGTAAAACCTTCCAACTCGAACCTTTTTTAATAAGCACATAGGGGCTACACACTCGTGTCTCATATCCTGTTTCGCTTGCACCTCATCACAATCTAGGAGAGGCATCCTCTATAACTAGTTTGTTGACTTTAGCGTGGTGCTTAGGTTGATGAACTGACTCAGTGGGACTTGTATTTTTATCACTTTGAGCTAATCCCCGTGCCTTCAAAAACACAAAGTGTTTTATTTTCTTCTTGGTCCATCAAAAGAGATGTTACTTGTACATCAACGGTAAAGTGTGTCACCCTTGTTTTCAACTAAGCTTGGGGAGGTAACCACTTATCACATTCTCTTTTAGAAACTGTATTTTCTCTTTGCTTATGGTGATATACTCAAGTTTGGTTCTTGCAAAGTTCTAAGCTTGGGGAGGTTACTTCTGCATGTGTAGAGTCTTGTGCAATGTTCGTACTAGATGAAGGTTTAATGCAATCATGTATCCCGCTGTTTTTAAATGCTTGTTTAAGTGAGTCTAGTTCTATATTCATATGCGGATAGACTTGCTCACGATAGGCACCATAGGAGTTGACTTAGAGCTTGTATGCATTTTGCCAAATTGTTTATCAAGCTTTTGACGCTATTTGTGATCCTCTAGGAAACATTGCCACAATCTCTACACTTGGAAAGAATGAATACTTGATCAAGATCTTTTGAAATTTGTTGGTTATCACTAAATAGCTCTGTCTTAAATGAATAGGTTATGCTCAACCCCATAATGTCAAAACAATAGACTTGATAGTTTGCTTACGGAAGGAGTTGTCAATTGGAAATGATATTTCAAAGTTTTGAGTTCTATGCTAAATAAGGTGTTGTTTAATTGTCTTAAGAGTTTAGCCTTAAAGATACTCAACACCATAGATGTGATGATCGACTAGATAATACTCTTTGAAAGGATTTGTTTGAAGAAACTAATATTTAGTGGTAATTGAGATGCATGCCAAATCTTGACCTGTTGATTAAAGTATGATGTTGATTTATGCATGTCTGCACCATTGTCGCACAACATGGGATGCTAACAACGCTGCTAACCTTTGAACAATCCAAAAAGAGGAAACTCTTGGAGTTTGGGTATGAGTTACCCAACATATGTAGAAGAAATGCTATATTTGGGTATGCATTGGTATTCTCGTTGGCATGCGTTCAAAGAAAAATAGGGAATACTCCTCTAACCGTTATGAGAAATCATTATACCGAAAAGGGAAACCTTGTTAATGGTCACGAGTATCCATTCTTAGCCTACACAGTCTGATTAAACGCACTAAGTTTTGGCATGATCTCATTACTGATGAACTGAAGTTTTAGAAAGACAAAGAATAGAAAATGAGTGTTTGATAGCCATGATTCATTCATGTGGAGGATCAAAAGAGGCACTCTAATGATATGCTTCTTTTGACATGTTCTCGCATTTCCTTTTGGCATAAATCTTGTTACTAAGAGATAAACTTTCTGAAACTCAATAACTGATGTTTGTACTTGAGAGACTTAACTATATGACATGATTGGTTAGAATCGATAAACTTTATTCCTATTTATGCTTGACATCTATTTGTGACTAAGTTTTGCCTCATAAAGAAATAAAGATATGAAAAGTTATACAAAAGGTGCAATAAGAGGATCACAAGTTTGTTTGCAAGTAGATTCACTGTTGACATGGAGCATTAAAGTTTTGATGAATCTTTAGTGTTCTTTCTAATTAATCTTGTGTTGCCTTGTATGAATACATGTTTTCTCTCTTCGATCTTGTAGAAGAAATAAGTATGCAAGGCATTGATTTCCATTGATAAGCTATTTCACAACCATTAATTTATTATCGACCCTTCCTACTCGAGGAAGAGCAAGGTCTAGCTTGGGTAAGTTGATGGCTATGAAATACCAC
This sequence comes from Avena sativa, assembly GCA_916181665.1. Taxonomy (NCBI): domain Eukaryota; kingdom Viridiplantae; phylum Streptophyta; class Magnoliopsida; order Poales; family Poaceae; genus Avena; species Avena sativa. The sequence continues at coordinate 582,647,288 of OV702287.1, forward strand.
CTCTTTTAGCCATATAAAATGTGCCATTTATCTCTCATATCATGTTTCTTCTAGCTACAACTATGCCTTATATGCATGACTTCTAGTTCTCATTTACTTTCATATGAGCTTTGCACATTTAGTAGTTTAGGTAGAATTTTATCACTTTCCTTGTCTACTACATGTGTGTAGGTGTTGGTGAAGATTATGGATAAAAAGGAACAAAGAGAGCATAGTATGGAGGAGCAGTAGGGACCAAACTTAGCCACCTGAGAGGTTAGAAAAGTGAATTTTTCTTTGTTCTCAAAATAAGTATCCACGAACATGGGGTTGTATACCTCGACGATATGAACTCAACGAGCCCAAGATCACCCAAAACAGAGTTCGTATAAAGAAATGGTGACCAAAATACTAAAGAATCTGCAAGTTCAACGACCAACTATACGGCCGAAACTAAAAGTTCCTGCCGTATAGTTGGTAAAAAGGTCGCAAATGACGGGATTTCGCCCCAAAGAAGCTCCAGAACCTTCTCTAAGTCATATGACGGTATTGGGGGAACCCTAGGGCACCCCCAAGTCCTATATAAAGGAGGGAGGACCCAAGAGAGAGCAACGAAGCCATATCCTCCACCACGGCGGAGCCGTGCGGCTGTGCCACCACCATAGCCGCCTCCAATCACACGAGAGGAGAAGGGACTAGGATCGTGAAGGCCTCCACATAGATCTACATCGTCATCTTCATCAACAATGTCTCCATCTCTGATCCCCTTTGGTTACTTGTTGTAATTCTAGATTGAATCTTGGATTTGCACTTGTCTTCAATTGTATCATCATACTTCATCCATATTCTATACATGATGTTGATTGCCTTCATGTGTGAGTAGTTTCTTTTGTTCTTGGGGAGATAGAGAAACCCTAGTATGAGATTGAATTGAGATAAAGATTATTATGTGATATTGTTCATTATGTGTCTATGTTAGATTTCCTTCATCTTGATGTTGGGTGAAGCGCGCCACTCAATATTTGCCTCACTAAGGACTAGATGGAAGGAACTAATTGTTGTTAGACGGAGGGATGATAGCACTTACGGTGACTATAAAGTTGTTGTCATTCCGTACGTATCAACTTGGAAACCGAGGAGAACCCACGGAACATTGTCCATGCCATGGGATACATCCTACATGGTAAAGTCCCTTAATAGCACAGTAATTCGATTGATGTAGATTGCTGTCTGCTGTGGTTATGACGGATGATGTGTACAAAGGTTGCTGCCTATTCGTCCATATATGGAGCTCCTCCTACACATATGATAAATGGTCTTATTCATTATAATAATTTTGATCACTCTTTCTAATTACTAGCAGTGGATCCACTACTCCCTAAGAACTTTTGCATCATCTTGCAGACTTTCATAATTAGAGCATCTCCACTCGGGTTCTCAGGACGCTGTTCCCAGGGCATTTTTTTGTCTGGATGATAATTTTTCGCCCAATCGCGTTCCTAGGACGTCGATTTCATCCGGATTTGGCCCAAAATACGTCTGGCATTCCCAGGCCGAACCCAGAATGATGCGAACCGCCTAGGAATGCCGGACGCCGCTATTTTGGGCGAACTAGGCCCCACTACATCGAATTTTGAGTCTAATTGGGCGAACTAGGCCAAACTATGCCGAATTAGACCCTTTTTGGGCCGACTTTGGGTGACCTAGGTTGAATTTGGGCGAACTGGACCAAACTAGGCCGAATTTAAGCCGAATTTGGGCGAACTAGGCCAAAGTAGGGCGAATTTGACACAAATTTGGGTAGCTAAGCCAAACTAGGTCGAATTTTAGCTGTATTTGGGCGAACTAGGCCAAAGTAGGGCGAATTTGAGATGAATTTGGGAGAACTAGGCCAAACTAGGCCAAAGTAGGGCGAAACTAGGCCAAACTAGGCTGAATTTTAGCTTAATTTTGGCAAACTAGGCCAAAGCAGGGCGAATTTGAGACAAATTTGGGCGAACTAGGCCAAACTAGGCCGAACTATGCCGAATTAGGCCTAACTATTTCGAACTAGGCCAAATTTTAGCCAAATTTGAGCCAAATTTGGATGAAATCGTTGTTTTTTCCTTGCCTGGGAACACGAGTGGAACACTGGACGTTCCCAGGTCGAAAACTAGCTTCATCCGACGCTAAATAGGGCCGGATTTCGGCCTGGGAACACCGAACAAGTGGAGATGCTCTTATACTTGCATGCTCTTGTTTACTTACATCTTTAGTTTACTTATTGTTCTCTTATTTGAAAACCCAAAAATATCTTTTACACAAAACTCGTATTTTATCTTGTTACTTAGAACGTTATTTAGCATTACTATTTTAGTATTTAGTTCAAAGAGTTATTAGACTTTGGACTCCTGCTCCCTGTGGGGTCGATATCTTTATTTCGAAACTAGCTACAAACAATCTGTGCAATTGCAGTCATCAAGAACACTCTATGTTAAAGAGGAAGAAATCAACTTCTTACAAAGAAGAACCAGAAACAATAACTCAGAACTATCTAGCTAATAAGACTAGCATCTAAACTATCTGGCTTGCAATTGCTACTAATGCAAAGCTCTACAGAAGTAGGTTCTAAGGCTAGATATTGTACTCCTATCTAATCAGGAACTTCGTCTTTACTTTAGTTGACGTATCTCTTGACTCCATTGTCTTCAATTAAGAACTTGCTTTTTGATGTTGATTCCTTGAGAATATATTGGTGTTGACGTCGTCTTCATTGGCTTTAGAATCTAGCAAGGGTTAAGAAGGTGCGAGTGAGTACGAGCGTACTCAGCAAGTTCACTAAAAAGGAGTCTTTGATGCACTATCTACGGCCACAGACCATAGGTCGTAGGCAATGCAGGTTTTCACAAACAGTTCTTGAAAGGTTTCTTTTATTCTGAAAACTATGTAATCAGCCTTCACAGGTTTACCAGAACTTTTGTGGAGTTCCTTTCCTGCCACGTTCGTAGCTCCTTCCATTACGAACCATAATAAGGTCTTACAAATAAAGGATCTCATGATCCAGTCTTAATACAAATCAAAGCAGCGGAATAATAAACATAGTAGGGGCTCCATCTTCAGAGTCATAAGCAATACTGACGATGGGAGATGATCCAAGTTGTCATAGACATCCTGCTGTCCATCATCCTGGTAGTCCTCCTCATAGTCTGGCCACGGAAATAGCTAGGGACAAAGCCATGAGTACTCTTTAAGTACTCGCAAACTATCACTAACAAGTAAGGTAGTTCTAGTAGGAATCTTAAGCTCTAGGTTTATTTGCAAAAAACCAGGTTTATCTTAAGCTAAGTTTAGAAGTAAAGAAAGCTAATTTATTGTTCTAAACCACTTAAGTGGGAACTTAGTTTTCATGTTCACAACCCTGTTGTGGTCAAGTCAAAGTCATAGTTCAATTCAAAAATCATATGGAAAACAACTGACGACGGAATAGTATGGCCACTCCAACTGTCCATGACCGCGGACGCGGCTATTTGAATAGTTTTACACTCTACAGAGGTGGTACACTTTCACCACAAAATTCGATACATCTGTTAGGGATAACCCTGAATCAATCATACTTAGTATGCGTATAATCAATCATATCCTTTCAATTACACACTCTAGTATAGGCACCTCCCCAATGAGCTTGGCCTCCCAGCCATGGCCATCTGCCATCATGGGCACTGCATAGGTGGACATTCATCAAGTGGTAGCCTCAGCTCAACCTCTTCCGCAAGGGAACCCATACTAAGGCATATAAACTTCTGGCTAAGCCCTACCCAATTCAGGTATTGTGGTTGCACGGTAAAATTGGAATGGTATCGCATCCGAACCCAACCATGAGCTTCCCATGTATTAATTGCAAGCTAACACTTGCATAGTTCTAGATTGCATAGTTAAGAAACTTGCAAGTGTTAGCTTGCAATTAATGATGGCTTGCAAGTAATAGCTTGCCTTGATTGGTGCAGTGGTTGAAGTTTTCTTCTTCGTCTTCTTGGTACTACTCCTCCACCTCGTATCCCGGGTCAGTACTATCGTCTATAAATGAATACGAGGTACATAATCACCAAACGATACTTAACTACTTCTATTTAGCACACTAAGGTTCACACTTGATGATCTATCATCATCACAATCATCACATAAAATAAAGGTTTAATCTTATTTATTTTATTTTAGAAAAGTAATTTCTACTCATTGAAAATTACTTAAGATTTAATATTCTCCAATTAAAATACGGGATCATGTTTACACATGTCATCACCACATGTTCTAATACATGGGAATGTGATTTAAAATGTTGGTCATATTTTATAAAGTTTAAGATTATTATTTAATATAATTAAAGTGACTAGAAATGCCTGTATAGCATTCTTTTGGTAGTAATCCAGAGTCACTACATGTAAACCTAAATATTTTTACATATTCAGATATATCTTGTCAAATGTGATTTTTGAGAGTTAGAATCAACTCAAAAGTATTTATAGTTGATTTTTGAAAAATGTTTGAAGTTGGAAAAGTCTCTGTCTTGTTATTTTTGGTATAGGTGATCTTTAACTCCAAAGGATTTGAATCCAACGGGCTTGAATAGATAATTTAAATATCTTTCTAACAAAATTGGAAGCATGCAATTTGGTTTGGTGAATCTCTTTGAGTTGATTTTTGAATCTACTGACTGAATGTGGTTTAAACTAAATTGGAAAAATCCTTATTTGAATTCTCAGGCCTGCACAGGAAACTAAACGGGTCGGCCCAATCTACACAGCACAGCGCAGCGGGCTGCTGACAACATGGACCCACTAGTCAGCGACTCAATCTACTCGAAACGGCATCGTGCATTCTAGGCCCTACGATTCAAAGACGATCCAACGACAATAGTTCATCATCGACGACGAACAACTTTGGCGAGGAATTAAACCTAATGCAGCGGCGGCAGTCTGGTGAGGCTCACCTGGGCTCCATCTAGGGTCGGCGATGGGTGCGAACGGTGTGGTCGACGATGGCAGTTCGAACGGTGGTCGCGGAAGCTCCTGGGGTGGCTTTAATCGACGACGCCCTTGTCCTTCTGCAGTGGCGGGCTCCGGCCAAGTTCCGGTGAAGCAGTGCTCGCCTTGCTCCGGGGAAGGGTGAGGCAGTGTCTGTGAGGAGTGGGGAGTGTGTTGGTGTGGAGAATGGAGGCGGAGAAGGCCTCTATTTATACACCAGCGAGGGGACTGAGCGGGATGGGCTCAGGCTCGCCGGTGATGACGATACAGGCGGCTAGTGGCGTGGCTGTCGGTAGGGGCGGTTTGTTGTTCCTTGGCGATCATCACTGGCGTAATGGCGTGGCACAGGGCGGTCTAGGTTGGTCGGGCGTGTGCGATGCTCTGCGCAGGAACGACAGTGTTTGCGACGGCGACGGGTCACGCGGCGGCAAACGGGGGTGTCTGGGAGCTAGCTGGGGTTAAGGCGAGTCTGCGCGTGCGAGGGAAGGGCTAGGCGCGGTCTGTGCGAGCTGGTCGGGCATGACACTCTGGCGTGTTCTCGGCACGGTGCAGAGACAATGGGCGCGGCACTGCTGGGGTGGTCCAGGGCCAGGCTGTGGTCGTGGCTTGGACAGGGGGTGGCGGTGGACAGTGGCGTGTCTAGTGCGTGTCGTGGGAGAGGACGGCGTGGTCATTGGCGCTTTGTCCACTGTCGGCTAGCGAGTGTGGCTTCGGGCGACGGCGCACTGGTGCAAAACGGCTAAGGGGGAGAGTGGTCTGGTGTTGCTCGACACTGGGGGAGACAAGGGAGTGAAGAGGGAACCAATTGGTCGAGGCTCACTGCTCAAAACAGTGAAGTTAGGCCAGAGTTAATTAGTGTAAGAAGGTGTTTGATTAAATGGCCGCAAGAGATTAAGTTTGAAATTTTAAAATGAAATTTGGTGAGTGATTTGGTCTTATGCTTGAGTGTCTATGATTGCTTGGAGAAGTCAAGTGGAATTGGTTTGATATGTTTTTGCAAAATGGTGATCTTAGTACATACACTTGATTCAATTTTGAATTGTCCTTTAAATGGATTTTAAAATAGTTTCCGTGGGTTTGTAAAGTCGGCTTGGATTCACTTTTACTTGGTCTAGCAAGGGGTGAAAAGAAGTGGAATTGTTTTTGTTAGAAATTCTCTTCTAGGAACACTCAAAGTGGCCTAGTGGTTAACTTTGGTCAAAATGACCATTTGATCTTTTTATTCCTATTTGATTTCTTTTTCTTTTTATTTTGTTTTTAATTGGCCTAGATGATGTAGCATTCTTCTTTAAACCATTTCTGATCATTTGTAGCAATCAAACATGGCAATTTCAACCAATCACACATTAATTCAAACACACACATGCATTCATATAAATTTTTGGAATTAAAGTTTTTGTTAACCCTAAAATTGGGTGATTTGAACTTGATAATCTTGATTAGTATTTTTGGGGTGTTACACCCTGCCTCGCCATGCTGTGGTGGTTATGCCTCAGGCGCCAGGTACACGCCCAAATGCTTATCTTCCTCACCCCTCTTCATTTCTTTCAACCTCTGTCTCGGAGTACACAACTCTAGCCAAGGTTGTCGAGCATAATTTGTTGATGGCCCGCAACCTATTGTTGCCAAACGTATTGCTAGAGAGATAAGCCTTCCTTGAAACTAGATGCTTGAATTCAATTTTTGTAGGATGCTGTGCTGATGGAAATAGGGGGGTGCTTTCCACATACTATTAAAATGGAAATTACCAAGTTGGAATGATTCATAGGCTATAAACAGTGAAGATGAATTTAAAAGATTGATTACTTGTGATGGATTTGGAGTAACCAAATGATATGTTGTGTAGGCAGAGAAGTAACCATTTTAATTATTTTAAAAACTTTATCTCTCCTTAGGAAGGTGATTGGAAAATTATATTGGCTTACAAGTGTTGTTAGTTTGCAAAGTAAATAGTGGCTCGTTGACTTGTCTAATGATGACTGAGATTTCATTTGATCAGGATTCCTAGGTGTCCTTTCTCAAGGAATTGATTGATATGAAGATAAATTGAGCTTAGGATCCAGTAATGATACCTGCCTATTAACAGATATTTCTAAACTTCTTAGACTGGTCCCTTGCTGAATATCACTAGGTAAATGATGTATTAATTTTGTTTTCGCAGTGGCTTTTACATCCTGAAATCTGTTGTGATTGTTCTGGCTAGGTTTGATGATATTATTATCATAAATGATGAGACATGGAAATTAAATTATCTCAGTCCCTGCCCATGATATCTAAGTTGGGGCTCTAGCTTTGTAAGAACATATATGAATGAGGCTTTGTTGGAGGTTTTAAGAAAGAATCCGTCTTCCTGTAATTTTGTACTGTGAAGTAATCTATATACTTGATTCCTAGATCACTTGCTAGGAAATGATATGTTTTGATTAGATTGTCATTGTTGCATAAATAAATGGCTTCTCTAATATCACTATGTTGTTGTGGAACTTCCCTAAGAGTGAGCACAACAGCATAGATCATTTGCATGATCTTCTATACTTTTACTTAACAAGATGTTGGTCCATGTGCTTGACCATGATGCAAGGTCAGAGGCCAATCCCTTTCTGAAATAAGAACAAATATTATTTGTCCCTACTTCCTCAATGATGACCTGCATACCATCTATGCATTCTGAGAGCTTCTCTAATTTCAAACTAATAAGAACAGAGCTTGACTTCTGCTTAAATATATTACTCCAGTTTAGCTTGATCTTGTAGCTGTGGTTGTGGTGTTTGCCATTGTGAGGTGCCTTCCTCAGAAGTGTGCACAGTGGTGAGCACCACACCTATTGAATATGCTACTTTGTTGACTAACTAGGAATCCATAGTTAACTGCCGATGATACATAGGCTGAGGTTTGATATGCTGTTAAAATGAAGAATAGATTCTATTGATAGTTCTTCTTTCATATCCCTTTGATGAACATACTGAAGGAACTATGCCCTGAGAGGCAATAATAAAGTTGTTATTATGTATTCCTCGTAAATGATAGATATTTATTTTGCATGCTATAGTTGTATTGATCGGAAACGTCAATACATGTGTGTTTAATAAACAAAAAGGGGTTCCTAATTATGCCTCTCTTATAGACTAGCTTGTTGATTAACAAGATGATCAAGGTTTCTTGATCATGGACATTGGATGTTGTTAATAACAAGGTCACAACATTTGTGAAATGATGTGATGAACATTCATCCGAAGTATAGCATTACGATCAAGTCATTATGTTTATATTGCTATAACATCATACGAAGTAATCTTTATCCTTAGACCATGAGATCATGTTAATTGCTAACACCGGAAGAGTATCTTGATAACATCAAACGTCACACCGTAACAGGGTGACTATAAAGATGGGTTCAGTGCTACGAAGGTGTTATGTTGAGGCTCATGGATCAAGAGTAGATTTTGTCAATCCCGATGACGGATAGATATACTCTGGGCCCTCTCGGTGATATCACATTAAGATAGCTTGCAAGCAAGTGATGTGATCACTAGAATGTTATATCACGGGAACGAGAAAAGGGTGCATGTCGGTACCGAGATCAAACTAGGTATTTGGATACCGATGATTGAATCTCGGACATGTATTATATCATGAGACAAAGGGATTAACTTACTAGCGTTAAAGGTTCTCACGATCACAGAAGTCATCGTTGAATGTACTCCTACATATTCAACGATGACTTCTGTTATCGTGAGAACCTTTAACGCTACTAACTAAATCCCTTTGTCTCATGATATAATACATGGCCGAGATTCGATCATCGGTATCCAAATACCTAGTTTGATCTCGTTACCGACATGCACTATTTTCTCGTTCCCGTGATATAACATTCTAGTGATCACACCACTTGCTTGCAAGCTATCTTAATGTGATATCACCGAGAGGGCCCAGAGTATATCTATCCGTCATCGGGATTGAAAAATTCCACTCTTGATCCATGAGCCTCAACATAACACCTTCGTAATACTGAACCCACCTTTATTGTCACCCTGTTACGGTGTGACGTTTGGTGTTATCAATATACTCTTCTAGTGTTAGCAATTAACATGATCTCATGGTCTAAGGACTAAGATTACTTCATATAATGTTATAGAAATATAAACATATTGACTTTGATTCTAATGCTATACTTCGGATGAATGTTCATCACATCATTCCACCAATGTTCTGACCTCATTATTAACAACATCCAATGTCCATGATCAGGAAACCTTGATCATCTTGTTAATCAACGAGCTAGTTTATATGAGAGGCATTACTAGGAACTTTGTATTTTGTTTATTAAACACACATTTATTAATGTTTCCAATTAATACAATTATAGCATGCAAAATAAACATTTATCATAAACATGGAATAAGATAATAACCACTTTATTATTGCCTCTTGGGCATATTCCCTTCAGTCTCCCGCTTGCACTAGAGTCAATAATCTAGTTTAAAAAACTTTGCATATTGAACACCTATGGCTTTATGGTGTTGCATATACGAGATTGCTAGTGGTTAACATAATCTCCGGATCTGACAGTTTCCGGTTCGTGTGTATTTGCATGTCTTTGCGTCTCCAAAGCATCACTCATCTTCAAATGAGATGGAATTGTATAAATTTGGTCCTTTGGTGAGACCTTTAGTTCGTTCGGGTTAAAATATGTTGATATTATTGTCATACAATATATCTTCATAGTATTAGCCCACTTTGAACCACACCTAGTTTGATAACAAACTACTTACCACAAATGCCCTCCTTTGCTGCTACTATAGCAGTTATATACTTAGCCTTTTGTTGTAGTATCCGTCACAATGTTTCAACTTTGGAACTTATCCAAATGCATCATGGAACATCCTTTCCATTACATTGTGCCACCCATAGTCTAAATTGAGATAAATTTAATTTGTATCTTGTGACAAAACTAGTATCAATGTAACACTTTACAATGAACTACCTTTAACTATTTGTCACTTATACATGATATATTTTTAGTTCTTCCAAAGCTCATAAGAATATCTTTACTATTGTCCAATGATCATGTTATGAATCATTCTGGTATGTGCTCATAACATTTAGAGCATAGGACATTCTGGATATATACATATCACGGTATAATCGATCAAAATCTTCATGTGATTTTACTCACCAAGTGTTGAAACACTTGAATTTTGATACAATCCTTTGCATGTAGCAAGAACCTTTCTTTTTGTTTCCATATTGAACCCTTTCAATATCTCATATATGTATGTCTGGCACAACCATATTAGCGCCTCAATCTATCCATATAGATACTGATGCCAAATATTCTGGGTTTGCTCAAGTCTTTCATCGAAATCTTATTTTAATGAAATTCTTAACTTGTCTCAATACAAGATACATCATTTCCAATCAATAATATGTTCTCTACATAATGAATTAGAAATATGTCTCAGCGCTCCCACTTAATTTCTTGCAGATGCAAGCATCTTCATTATCTCCGATGAATTTAAACTCTTTTAACAGTTTCATCATGGTGAAGATTCCAACTCCGCTATGCTTGCTTCAACTATTGAAGTTTGCATGCCCTTTTAGCACCCTTTGAATTAACAAAACCCTTTGGACCGTGTCTTGTACACGTCCTAGGTAACCATTCTATTAGAAGAACATTGTTTTGTTTGTTCAACTACCATACATCAAATTATATGTAGTGGTTGCTACATTAATTCGTCAATACTAAATATCACAATGAAAGATCAAATCTTGTCATAGTCAACTCCTTGAACATTGTCGTAAACTTCTTTCCGACATGTTGACTATTCATAGATGTTAAAAATCCATGTCTATTTCTTTATAGATCCAAACACGACCGATAGGCTTCACGCCTTTCCGGAGGGTCTTCCAAATTCAGAAACTTGATTTCTCGTGTATGGATACTATCACGGATTCTATGACTTCTAGTCATTTTATGGAGTCAGGGCCCATCATCGCTTCTTTGCATGTAGTCGGTTCATCATTGTTAAAACAATAACGACTTGCTTATCAAATCACACTATTTGATTCTTACCGACCCACATGGTTCAATAGGAACTCTAATCTCCTAGATCACAACCTTTGTAATCACAGGAGCCATGAGCATTGTGGCCGCCACCGGGACACTTTCCGGTGCTGCGCTACTTAGCACATATAGCTAAGGTTCAACAACCTTATCAAAGTTCTATTGTCCTCCCACTTAACTTTTCACGGAAAAATTCCTTCTCAAGAAACTTAACGTTCCAAGCGACACTCTTTTGTCCTCGGTGTTATGGAGGAATTCCCAACAAATTCTTTGGGATAACCTATGAAGACGTGCTTATCCGACTTGGGTTGTAAACATTTTAGTTATGCATAGCATACCAAAATTTAAGAAAAGACAATTCGGGTTTTATCCCAAACCATAACTTATATGGTGTCATTTCAACGGATCACGGTGGTGCTCTTTTCAGTGTAAAAGCGGTAGTCTCTAAAGCTTCAATCCTTAAAACATAATGGCAGTTTTATAAATGACACCCTTGATCTTACCATGCCAAACATGGTTTGATTTCATCTCTCGAATATGCCATACTCCTATGGTTTAGCGGAAAACACAAATCATGGAACAATTCCTCAAATCTTAAGTGTTTTGCTAAACATGTAACTCAATTATCTTCCTTTATGATCAAATCATAAACTCTTTTATTTTCTTGTTACAATGATTTTTCACTTCATCTTGAAAGTCTTTGAACAATTTTCAAATGTTTCATACTTCTTCCTTATTAAGTAAATATATAGATATATTCACTCAAATTTCTGGAGAAAGCATATAAAGCAAAAAAGATCCATCGCATATGGCTACACATAATGGACTATGCACATCAGCATGCACAATTTCCAATAAGCTAGTCATCCCTTCCTCTTTGGCCTATGAACGGAGTTTCAATTATCTCGAGGAAAGTTTCACAAGCGTCAATTGATCAAAATCAAAGACTCCAAAAATCCATCAACATGGAGTTTCTTCATGTTTTCTTTCAAATATAATTTAAACAGCGATGTCACTTCATAAGTGATCTGTCAATCATTTGTCTTGCGACATTTTAGCAATAGTGTTTATGGATGTGATTTCTCCCACTAGACTTGTAAAAGTTCATCCATCCTTTATGGAATATGGTAATTATTTGAACAACCATTGTTCTCATAATACCGGAACAAAATAACAATTATTAAAACAAATCTTGGAGGCTAGGTTTGACGACAACGAAAAAGACAATAACACTTTATTTGTTTTCGATGAACATCATCACTTATTATCTTGCTAGTTACTTAGGCCATTGCAGTTCATGAATTGCGTTGTCCTGTATGACACTTCATACCAACCAATTCGGTATCCAATACCGGTATCCAATAGCTCAGAACCACATTGTTTAAAAAGCAAGGAATACAACCATAACATGTATATCTTCTATATACCTAAGTTGGACATCTCCAACCTTTTATTTTCTGCCAAATATTTTATAGATTCTCTTTCAACAATTCCTTTTCTTTTAAAAGAATATATCTACATCAATAGTGGTGTCATTCACATGACAAATAGTACAAAGCGTGTATAGTCAAATACTAATACCTTTGGACTTGCACTTTGAAGTGGATCACCATCATCAAATGTTTGGTGTTCTTTCAAAAATACATTCTTTAGTAATCTATTATTGTAGTAAACATTTTACTTACATCTTCTATTCATCCTTATCATGAAAACTTTCATGATCAAGCTACTATATCCTGTAAGGAAGAATCACGAGTATAATGTTAGTTCGCAAAACCTTTTTGGGAGATTCGGATGCTTAGCATCTCCATCCTTCACAAATTCTCATACAATATGAGAACATGTATTTTGCTAAATTATACTCTATCAGAATGCAACCAAAAAAATTGTTTTAGATATCACAATATCTTTCACATATGATGGTTTCTGAAACAATTTTCATCTCCTATATAATCTTGATATTAAAACAACTTTTGAATATCAATAATCATGGAGGTAAACATGATACTTTAGATACTAACATTGGAATTCTTACTCTTGATTTAATACTACTTATTAAACTTCATGGAGTAAGTAGAGTTTGCTGAAAGTTTGCAATAGGACTTATAGACTTTAAATTGACATTCAAAACAATACGATACCAGTTTGTAAAGTAAATATCCAGAATTCTATAGTTCTATTATCTCAATTAAAACTAAGCATAAGGTAGTGAACAGACGCTAATGACTACAACAAATTATGCAAATTTACTTCGATTTAGTTTATGACAAATTGAGTTCGACTAATCCAAATTAGAAATGAACTCCCACTCAAAAACGACATCCCTCGTGCTTTTTTGGTGGTTACATGAACCAAATCCACTACACCAAGTCAGATCATCACGTGAGTCAGTGTAGCTTCAAAGGCGAGCATCAATATGGGCATCATATCAACTATATGACTCATGCTTAACCTTTCGGTCCATGTTCCGAGGCCATGTCTATACATTCTAGGCTCGCCAAGTAAGAACCTTAGTACTCGCGTGTGTAAAACTGTCTTACACCCGTTGTATGAAAGCGTAGAGTCGAGTACACCCGATCATCACGTGATGTCTCGAAACACGATCCATAAGGAAAAACCGGTGCATACTTAAGGAATAACACATTTTTATCTTGATATCTAAATGAGGGATCATCTTAAAATGCTACTAAAATGCCAAACTAGCAATATAAGATGCAAACATCTAATGTGTAAAGTGGGATGATATGGTCCATGCATTTGATCTCTATCATATGCATCATGGTATGATCTCTATCATTCCTTTGTGTGTAAGGCCAAGGTCTATGGAACTTACACGTTAGGTGTGTTGTAAGCGTATTTATCATACATCTACTTACAACATTGCCATATCATGACACTAGCCCAGCAATGATCTAAACAAGACGCCTCTAATTTATCAATTGCAAATTTTTACGTGGCTTAGGGCTTTCGGAGATAGAACCGTTCTTACCTACGAACATGGAACCACAATGAGGATAACCAAGTTATTAGCAACTCGTTGTAAATCAGATATTGACTATAGTAGGAGAGACAGACACCCGCCAGCCACTTATGCAAAACTAGTTGCATGTCAGTCGTGGAACCAGTCTCATGTACGATGACATGTAAGGTTAGTCCGGGCCACTTCATCCCACTATGCCACCAATATCCAAAATACATGAAAGAAGCAATAACATGATCATCATCGACCACATATAAACATATGTGTACTACCCGTGCAAAGCACCTACGCATAGATCAGGCTCTGATACCACTATTGGGTTCACAGGATAGAAAACAAAAAATTTCCTACGATGGGAACTGTACGCCAAGATCTATCTACTAGATACAAGCAACGGGTGGATATACATCCATAGAGAACTTACCCTCGAAGACAACAAAGCTTTGTTAACGAGTTGGAACTCGTGGATGATGTAGTCGTACACTTGCTGATCTTAGGATCGTCATGAAGTCCAGCAGGTCCGGCTCCAGCACGTCCATCAGATCCAGCTCCAGCAAGTCCAGCACCACCAAGTCCAGCACCGCAAAGAAGTGGTGCATCCATGATCGCACACACATCCGGTACCCCGACAACCTCCGTCCCTCGCTCCAGCAAAGCAGCGGAAGCAGCAACCCCTTTCCAGATAAAGCCAGCGGGAACATGTATCTCGCTACTAGAGGGGGAGAGAGATCCTTCACGAGGAGGTGTGTGTATGAAGGTGTGAGAGGGGGGCCTTTTATAGGAGGAGGGGAGGGTGTGGTGTCCCTTCACCTCCCCCATTCATGTGGTGTAACCCCTCCACATTAAAATGCCCCTTCACATTCTCTTTTAAAGTCTCCACTTTAAATGCATTAAATTTCTCCAAATTTAATGCTCTCTCATTTAATAAAACTCTTTTATTAATTTTATTAAGAACTTTGTTAATTACTTTAATTAACAACATTCACATAAAACCCCCTGCAACATTTCAATATTACATGCAGAACCAATTTCAGCAATTTCACCCGAAACAGTTTTGGTGTCTATTGAAATAATTCTAGCGCTTTCTTAAATCTTTATCTGAAACATATTTGCTCCAAATGGTGTCGGTATCCCTTAAGTGTGTCACCCTATGGTTCACGAATAATGCAGACATGATCGAGACACCTCTCAGATCAATAATCAGAAGCGAGACCTAGAGATCCATACTGACTCCTACACATTCAACAATGACTTCTGTGATTGTGAGAACCTTTAACGCTAGTAACTAAATCCCTTTGTCTCATGATATAATACATGTCCGAGTTTCGATCATCGGTATCCAAATACCTAGTTTGATCTCGTTACCGACATGCACTCTTTTCTCGTTCCCGTGATATAACATTCTAGTGATCACATCACTTGCTTGCAAGCCATCTTAAGGTGATATCACCGAGAGGGCCCAGAGTATATCTATACATCATCGGGATTGACAAATTCCACTCTTGATCCATGAGCCTCAACATAACACCTTCGTAGTACTGAACCCACCTTTATAGTCACCCTGTTACGGTGTGAAGTTTGGTGTTATCAAGATACTCTTCTGGTGTTAGCAATTAACATGATCTCATGGTCTAAGGACTAAGATTACTTCGTATAATGTTATATCAATATAAACATAATGACTTTGATCGTAATGCTATACTTCGGATGAATGTTCATCACATCATTCCACCAATGTTGTGACCTCGTTATTAACAACATCCAATGTCCATGATCAGGAAACCTTGATCATCTTGTTAATCAACGAGCTAGTTTATATGAGAGGCATTACTAGGAACTTTGTATTTTGTTTATTAAACACACATGTATTAACGTTTCCAATTAATACAATTATAGCATGCAAAATAAATATTTATCATAATACTGGAATAAGATAATAACCACTTTATTATTGCCTCTCGGGCATATTCCCTTCAGCCTCGATCTACATGGTCCCAAATAAAATGATTCTGAATCTCAATATGCTTCGTCCTTGTGTGCTGCACCGGATTGTACGCAATTTTGATTACACTTCATTATCGCATAAAAGAGGCACTCTATCACAATTGACACTGTATTCCTTAAAGTTTGCCTCATCCATAATAATTGAGTACATGCACTAGCAGCAGCCACATATTCAGCTTCGATGGTGGAGAGAGATATACAATTCTGCTTTTTAGAAGACCAACATACTAAAGACCTTCCTAAGAATTGACAAGCTCCAGAAGTTGATTTCTGATCATCCTTATCACCAGCCAAATCTGAATCAGTATAGCCACATAGAAAGAAATTGGACCCCTTGGGATGCCATAGAACAAAATTAGGGGAATGAACCAAATATCGGAAGATCCTCTTGACCGCCACTAAGTGGCTTTCTTTAGGAGCTGCTTAATACCTTGCACACACACCTACACTCAATACAGTATCGGGTCTAGATGCGTAGAGGTAGAGAAGAGAGCCGATCATGGACTAGTATACCTTTTGGTCCACATCTTTACCGTGAGGATTGAGTTCGAGATGACATTTAGTTTGCATCAGGGTGGCGATGCCATTAATTAAGATCTGTCATCTTGAATCTCTTGAGCATGTATGGAATGTATTTTGCTTGATTTGTGAAGGTTCCTTCTCTAAGTTGTTTGATCTCAAATCCAAGAAAGAACCGTAACTCGCCCATCATAGACATCTCAAACCTGTCAGTCATAAGCTTTGAAAATTCATCATTAAAAGCTTTATTAGTAGAGCCAAAGATAATGTCGTCTACATATAGTTGGCATAAGAAGAGCTCCCACTTAACCTTTTTAGTAAAAAGAGTGGGATCGATTTGCCCAACTTCGAAGCCACAGTCTAGCAAAAGCTCTTTAAGATTCTCATACCATGCACATGGGGCTTGTTTAAGGCCATAGAGTGCCTTATCGAGTTTGTAGACATGGTTCGGAAAGTTAGGATCCTCAAATCCCAGGGGTTGCTTTTCATATACAACCTCATGTAGAGGACCATTAAGAAAAGCACTCTTAACACCATTTACTGTAATTTAAAATTATTATGAGCAGCATAAGCAAGAAGGATACGGATGGACTCAAGACGAGCCACTGGAGCATAAGTCTCGCCGAAGTCGATGCCCTCAACTTGGTAATAGCCTTGTGCCACGAGTCTTGCCTTGTTCCTTACAACAATGCAATTTTCATCTTGCTTATTTTTAAAGATCCACTTTGTGTCGATGACATTGCGGCAGCCTTGGGATTCTCTACCAAATTCCAAACCTTGTTGCGATCAAAGTTATTCAACTCTTCATGCATAGCCACAACCCAGTCCGGATCTTCAAGAGCTTCAAACACTTTCTTGGGTTCCACCATGGAGATGTGAGCTTGGTGCTCACTGCTGGCTCGTGGTTGATGAGCTCGTTGGGAACCCCAAGAGGAAGGTATGATGAGCACAGTAGTAAGTTTCCCTCAGTTATGAAACCAAGGTTATTGAACCAGTAGGAGCAAGGAAACACCCCAAAGGTGTTGCTAGCTGAGCCTTGGCAGGGCGCACTACCGATGCTAGTAGCAACGTGGAGACCTGCATAACACAACCACAAAACTCTGTCCCCAACTTGCAATGAGGTTCTCAATCTCACCGATTTTGCTGAAAACAAAGGATTAAATGTATCGAATGGAAGGAAGTAATAGTTTGCAGAAAGTAAACACAAAGCAGTAAACAGTTTGTAGATTGTATGTAGAAAAAAGGACTAGGGTCCATAGTTCACTAGAGGTGGCTCTCCTTAAGATAGATAACATGCTGGGTGGACAAATTACAGCAGAGCAATTGACAAACATCAAGAAAGCAATACATGCATATACTAATCATCTTGACTCCTTTGAGATTCGATTGGGCATTACAACATTA
Source organism: Avena sativa (assembly GCA_916181665.1). Classification (NCBI taxonomy): domain Eukaryota; kingdom Viridiplantae; phylum Streptophyta; class Magnoliopsida; order Poales; family Poaceae; genus Avena; species Avena sativa. The sequence continues at coordinate 582,665,238 of OV702287.1, forward strand.
TACATAGACTGTCAACCAACTGCATCTATGACTAGTAATCCACCTTCAGGTTATCATCCGACCCCCCCCCCCCCCCCCCCCCGGTATTAGGTTGCAAGCAACAGATTATTGCATTACGAATTGCGTGTAAAGTAAAAAATATGATTGTTCTATGAACAAAGGATTATTTTTTCTCCCTAGTAGCAACAACACATATAGTTCCTTAGAGATTTCTATCACTTCCCTAGATTACCAGAGGCATGAACCCACTATCGAGCATAAATACTAACTCTTGGAGTTGCTAGCATCTACTTGGCCAAGATAGCTACTAACAACGGAAAGCATGCAAGATCACAAATAACAAAGACATGATAGAATCAATAATCAATCTGAAATACCATCTCAATATCCATCGGATCCCCGCAAACACAACATGTAGAATTACAAATAGATGATCTTGATCATGAATGGAGCTCACAAGATCTAAACATGAAAGCAAAAAGGAGGAGAACCAGCCATCTAGCTACTACATGGACCCATAGTCCAGAGATGAACTACTCACGCATCACACCGGAGGCTTGCATGATGATGAAGAAGGCCTCCAGGGTGAATTCCCCTCTCCGGCAGGGTGCCGGGAAGAGCTTCAGATCCCTCCCGATCTAGGGATGGAGATGACGGCGGCTACAGACTCTTTCATGGATTTGTGATCGGGTACTTAGGGTTTTGGTATCAGAGGCATCTTATAGGCGGAAGGAGAGGCTGAGGGGGTGCTGGGATCGGCCAGACCACCCCCTAGCGCGGGCCAGGCCTGGCCGCGCGGCCAGGTGGTGTGGCTAGGCCCCAGCCCCTCTCCGTCTCGTATTCTGGCTCCATATGTCTTCTGGTAAAATAGCTACTTTGGCTTTTGTCCCGTCCAATTCCGAGAATATTCATTTTCTGACTTCCTGGAACCAAAAACAGCAGAAAACAGGCAGCTGACACTGTGGCTCTTCTTAATAGGTTAGTCCAAGAAATCATATGAAAAGTACTCCAAAGTGTGGACAAAACACAAGAAAGTAGATAAAACCAAGCATGTAACATCAAAAATTATAGATACATTTGCAATGTATCAACATCCCCAAGCTTAACTCCGGCTCGTCCTCGAGTAGGTAAGTTATAAAAAGAAAGAATAATTTTTGAGGTGACATGCACCATCATACACTTGATCAAAGTATTTGCAAAACATTGAAAGCTGGGATCATAGTACTTCAATCATAACATGAAAGAAAAAGTTCTAGCAATAAGACAAAGAAACTATGATGCAACATGAAAAGGCACAAACAAAAGATTCATGAATAACAATGCTTTGCAAGACGTTTGTTTGTTTCACATAAAGAAAACATAGCATAGTGGTATTCAGCTTGTCCCTCATAGAGTAGCAAATATAAATGCATAGGACACCTTCAAAGTTCATAAGAGTGACTAGATACAAATAGTTTAAAACAAGCAATATCAAGATATGCATCAATCAACTAGTCTTGGGACAATGCACATAGAACTAAGAATGGCCACTATGCTCTCAAAGTAGGTGCATAAAGATAGAAGGTGGAGACTCAATATATAAGTGGAAGAAAGGCCTTCATAGAAGGAAGCAGAGATTCAAGTTTCATAAAGAGCTTCCAAAAATTATGGTAGTTATAGCTTTCAGCTCTCATTACCCCTATCATAAGCATCTTGATGTGATTAAGGTCAAAGTGAACAAACTATGGTGTATATGCTTGACAAAGTATAAGTTGGAAATCTCATGTCCCTTGAATACGAGGGTCGCTCCTCATGCTACTCAAGTTTAGTCACCGGTAAGTTCTTGTCATCGTAAGTACATGTGTATCATAGAGAACCACCAACGGGGTACCCCTTGCCCGATGATACAGAAGAATCCCCATATCAAAATGACAAGGCAAGCAGACAACGAGCATCTCAGCAATCTTCTTATTTACCATGGGAATATGGTGCTTTTTTCTCTCTTTCCTCTTTCCATAATCTCTTTTTTTCCTTTTCTCTTTTTTCTCAATACAAGACTCTTTTTTTATAAGAAGAATGCTTCATAGACAGCTCATTATGGTTACGCTGCAGGTTTCCACCATGTCAGCATGGATTAGACCAGTGGCCCAGGCGTTTATCTAACACACATACATAACTCCATGGACTTACAAGCTCCCCTTTCATTTCACACCGACGACATCCATAGACAAAAGATCATGACATCAACTAGGTACAAAGTACAAGTGCATTGTTGAAAGCGTTCCCAATGAAAGCATGGTTCTGTTAATCCCCAACAAATAAGTGCAAGCATATACAACATAGACGACAAAATGGTTCAAGTTTATTAAGGGCAAGAAAAATAAAGTGTGCCATCAAGTTCGTGAGAGCTTTAATCACTAGTTTTCTCATAACAAGTTTAATTCGGAAGGTAAACAAAAGCATGAATATACTTGGAATAGCATAAGCTAGTAGGTATGGTGGACTATTTGGAATAACTTGGTTTAAGGAGTTGGATGCATGAGTGGAACTCATACTTGGTTGTGGAGTCTAGCAAAAGACTGGGAGCGACAAACTAAGAGAGCAATAATGGCCATAATCATGCAGAGCGACAAAACATCATTGATCAAAGCATAAAGTGATACTACAAGTTGAAAACTAAAGGATCATCAAGGCTATGGTGACTTGAGATAGTCATAACATGGTGTGAGCATGCACCAAGTCAACACAAATAAAGCATCAAAGGAGAATACCACTATACTATGCTTTAATATGCTAAAACAACGCATGATTCATCCAAAGCACATTAAGCAATCTCAATTGTTTATAACAAGTCATGGTATAGCAAACAATACTAAGCATCAAGCCAAAACAATATCAAGCATGGCATGACAAAGCATTGGCCATAGTCAAAAACAAGCTCTCTTTACCACTTAAGCATGAGCTTTCCTACTCTTTTCCAAACCAAACCAAACTATTTGAAAACCAATGTATGAAAGAGGGGGTCCAACCAATTTATTCAGCAAACTAAGCAAACAAAGAAAACTAAAAACCAACACGAAAATGAAAAAGAAGACGCTCCAAGAACAACACAACTGTGCATGAAACAATAAAAATGAAGCGTTTGGAAGAAACCTAGGATTTTTATTGATGAAGAGGGGATTCCTTGGGCATCCCCAAGATTTGACGCTTGTAATTCTTGGATATTTCTTGGGGTGACACACGTGGCATCCCCAAGCTTGAGCTTTAGTCCATCCTTCATCTCATTACTTATTCCTTCCATACACCTGAAATTTTTCCTTCATACAAAACTTCACACAATCTTTATTAGCAACATTAGTGCACTCAAGATAATAGGTATTTAGGTTCAGTTCTAACACCAATAAAACTTCCATTAAAACACTAGATACTGTAGCACTTCCCTCAAAAAGCTCAATTCCCCAAAAGAACTCAAAAAGGAACCAACAAGAAGCAAATGCAGAAAATGGCAAAAATCTGTCAAAACAGACCAGCAGGTAAAGACGAATTTTTTCGAAGACCTTCTGTTGCTCAAATCAAAAAGTGTTGAACAAATGAAAGTTATATAACAACCTGGAACAGAAGCAAAAAAGTTCACGCCTCAAAACGACGTACAGAGATTTTACACGAATTTGTACGGTGAAGCACAAAAATCTTTTTCGGGACAACAACTTTCCCAATCATTACTTCTCTCTCATTAGAGGTTACTCTTGGCACAAAAAGCAAATAAAAAGGATAAGGAGCGTTTATTACAGAGGTAATAACTTCCAAGACTCATTTAAAACTTTTGGGTTATCTCCCAATAAGTACTTTTCTTTAACGCCTTTAAGTTAGGCATAAGAAGCAAGACAAAGAATCAAGTGTTCTCAAATGAAAAAGCATTAAGATCAATACCAGAAATATCTTCAATAAGGCAAGGTATATCATCCAATTAAGTTCTAGAGGATCCTCTCTCAATGCTCTTAGGTTCACTATTTTCATCAAAAGGGTTTTCAGGAACGATCCAATCAAGATTCTTTTTTATGGCTTCATGTATTGCTGCCAGTTTAAAGGGTATTGGTACCTTAGTTTCCTCCCCATTAGGTTCAGTTTTGTTCATATTTTCTCGTGTGCCAACAACATCTACACATGACCCTAGCATATTGAAACGTTCAAAAAGTTTTCTAGCTTCCTTAGCAACATCATGGAATTCCTTAAGCAAAGTTTCTAGAATAAAATCCATCTTTTCAGAGTCCTCAATTTCTTTAAGCTTAAGAAACATCACTTGCATTAAGGGATTAAGGTTAACAAACCTAGCCTCCAACATGTGAACTAAAGAAGCTGCAGCAATTTCATAATATGGAGCAAGATCTGCAAGGGATCTATCCTCAATATCCTCATGCTTACTAACATGATTAAAAAATTCTTCAATATTATCTTTCCCAATTATAGAGCCACTACCTATTGAAAGGTCTTTCAGGGTAAACTTAGGGATCAACATAGTGAGCTAAGAAAGAGGTAAAAACTATAGAGGACTTAATTTTTTGTGTTTTTAATAAAGAAAGCAAACTAGTGAAACTATTTTTTTCTATTTTTGATAAAGAAACAAGCAAACAAAACAAAAAGAAACTAAGCAAAAAAAATAACAAAGTAAAGTGATTGGTTATGAGGGACTCCCCTTGTGAAGATGTCCTTGACTCCCCAACAACGGCGCCAGAAAAATACTTGCTGGCTCGTGGTTGATAAGCTCGTTGGGAACCCCAAGAGGAAGGTATGATGAGCACAGTAGTAAGTATCCCTCAGTTATGAAACCAAGGTTATTGAACCAGTCGGAGCAAGGAAACATCCCAAAGGTGTTGCTAGCTGAGCCTTGGCAGGGCGCACTACCGGTGCTAGTAGCAACGTGGAGACCTGCACAACACAACCACAAAACTCTGCCCCCAACTTGCGATGAGGTTGTCAATCTCACCGGTTTTGCTAGGTGAACAAATTACAGCGGGGCAATTGACAAACATCGAGAAAGCAATACATGCATATACTAATCATCTTGACTCCTTTGAGATTCGGTTGGGCATTACAACATTATACATAGACCGTCATCCAACTGCATCTATGATTAACAATCCACCTTCAGGTTATCATCCGAACCCCCTCTAGCATTAAGTTGCAAGCAATAGATTATTGCATTACAAATTGTGTGTAAAGTAAACAATATGATTGTTCTATGAACGAAGGATTGTTGTTTTCTCCCTAGTAGCAACAACACATCTAGTACCTTAGAGATTTCTGTCACTTCCCCAGATTACCAGAGGCATGAACCCACTATCGAGCATAAATACTAACTCTTGGAGTTGCTAGCATCTACTTGGCCAAGATAGCTACTAACAACAGAAACCATGCAAGATCACAAATAACAAAGACATGATAGAATCAATAATCAATCTGAAATAGCATCTCAATATCCATCGGATCCCCGCAAACACAACATGTAGAATTATAAATCGATGATCTTGATCATGAACGGAGCTCACAAGATCTAAACATGAAAGCACAAAGGAGGAGAACCAGCCATCTAGCTACTACATGGACCTGTAGTCCAGAGATGAACTACTCACGCATCACACCGGATGCTTGCAGGATGATAAAGAAGGTCTCCAGGGTGAATTCCCCTCTCTGGCAGGGTGCCAGGAAGAGCTTCAGATCCCTCCCAATCTAGGGATGGAGACGACAGCGGCTATAGACTCTTTCGTGGATTTTTGATCACGTACTTAGGGTTTTGGTATCGGAGGCATCTTATAGGCGGAAGGAGAGGCCGAGGGGTGATGGGGTCGGCCAGACCACCCCCTGGCACGGGCCAGGCCTGGCCGCGCGGCAAGGTGGTGTGGACAGGCCCCAGCCCCTCTCCGTCTCGTATTCTGTCTCCAGATGTCTTCCGGTAAAATAGCGACTTTGGCTTTTGTCCCATCCAATTCCGAGAATATTCATTTTCTGACTTCCTAGAACAGCAGCAAACAGGCAGCTGGCACTATGGCTCTTGTTAATAGGTTAGTCCAATAAATCATATGAAAAGTACTCCAAAGTGTGGACACAACACAAGAAAGTAGATAAAACCAAGCATGGAACATCAAAAATTATAGATACATTTGCAATGTATCATTCACCAGAGCTTGCTAGCTCCCTTCTTGTGGACACCCTACGTCAGAGATCACCTACAACTTTGTCAAGAGTGTGACCCCTTAATTCAAGATTCCTATCTGCACGAGCTTTGCGACGAAGTTCGATCAATTTGTCGTCTCTTGGAGGAATAACTTCATCATTAGAGACTTCGTTGGAATCATTAGCTTGGCCTTGATCTCTAGCTTGATCAGCAGGATTAGGAGATGATGAATCTTGCCCTTGATGTTGATCCACAGCCATAACATGAGGCTACTGCTATTCAGGATTTTCAGGGCCGGATAATCCGGTCTGGGAGAATTTGATGCATATTCCCTGTCTTGAATTGTTTTGGCTTGAACTAGAGAGGGGTAGGATAATCCGGGGTCAGCCAAAAAATCCGGCCTAGGACTTGCAGCAGGTTCTTCGAAATTGTGTTCATTTCTGCCAGTTGAGGCAGGTTGGCCGGATAATCCGGTGTCCACTGGATAATCCGGCCTAGAGCTTTCTGGAGCAGTTGCTTGAAGGTCTTCAGCAGTTCGTGGGATTGGTGTAGAGGTTTCTCCAATAGTTGGAGCATGTTGAGCTTGTATCGATGAGGGGTCTACTTGAGTAGATCATTGTGCTTCCCGATCCGCCACAAGGGGTTCCTCAATGGGGCGGAAAAATCCCACACCCATTCTTCTTATGACATCTTGGGGTATTTCAACATCTGCATCACAAACATCAACTTGCCCCGCACGGGAGCCATCGTTTTCCTCAAACACCACACTACAAGATTCTACAACAGTTCCGGAGAGCTTATTGTAGACTCTATAAGTATGTGATTCGGCACCATAACCAACAAAAATGCCTTCTAAAGCCTTAGACTCGAATTTAGATAAACGAACTCCTTTAATGAGAAAGAAGTACTTACAACCAAATACCCGGAAGTAAGAGATGTTTGGCTTCTTACCAGTAAGTATTTCATAAGGAGTCTTGTCCAAGATTTTGTGGAGGTAGAGCCAGTTAGATGAGTGGCATGCGGTAGAAATTGCTTTCGCCCAGAAGTTCTAAGGTGACTTATATTCAGCTAGCATAGATCTTGCCATATCCATTAAGGTCCGGTTCTTCCTCTCGGCAACACCATTTTAATGAGGGGTTTATGAAGCGGAATATTGGTGTATTATCCCCTGTTCACTTAGGAATTCATTTAGAGCATAGTTCTTGAACTCAGAGCCGTTATCGCTTCTAATGGCTAAAATTGGGAGGTTGTGTTTACGTTGAACCTCGTTGGCAAAATCGATGACCGTTTGTTGAGTCTCACTCTTCAACTTGAAGAAATAGACCCATGTATATCTTGAATAATCATCAACAATTACGAGGCAATATTTCTTCCCACCGAGGCTTGCATGTGATGGAGGACCAAAGAGATCCACATGACGGAGCTCCAAGATCCTCATTGATGAAATAATGGTCTTCCGTCGATGGGGAGAGTCATGTATTTTTCCTTCAATACAAGCCCTGCAAACACGATCTTTGGCAAAGGAAACATTTTCTTTTAGTACAAGGATGTGGCCACCTTTGTGAACACTTTGCAAAGTTCTCATATTGACGTGGGCTAGTCGGCGATGCCATAGCCAACTCGCGTCAGCCTTTCTGAAGAGACACATCATACCTGTAGTGATTTTCCCCGAGAAGTCCACCACATACAGATCATTTTTGACATATCCCACGAAAGCGACCTTTAGAGACTTGCTCTACAAGAGTACCACAAGATCACCATCAATGAAAACTGCAAATCCCATCTTACCAAGGGCACGAACTGATAGTAAATTGTAACCGAGGGTCTCAACAAGCATGACGTCCATGAGAGAGATATCGTGAGCAACCACAACTTTGCCAAGACCCAATACCTCAGATTTTGACATGTCACCATAGGAGACGGTTATGTGATCATGATTTGGCCGCATCTCCGAGATGATCTCCTTGCTTCCGGTCATATGACTAGTGCACTCGCTATCGAGCACCCATTTAGACCTACCGGAAGCATAGCCCTGCAAGAAAGTTACTTCTTGGTTTTAGGTACCCTTTTTTCAATGGGTCCTCTCATGTTAGTGACAAGGGTCATGGGAACCCAAATAGACCAAGATATGTAACTATTAAAAGGACCTACATAGCTAGCATAGACATCACCATAATAATCACAACATAATTCATAATTAGGATTATTAGCCCTTGCAAAACCATCATAGTTAGTCTTGTCATTAGTGGTGGTGCTTATCTTTGGTTGAGCAGTTTTGCTCTTCTTCTTTGTGTTGGGAACATAACCAAGACCTTTTCCATTGTTTGTACTTTTCTTGCAAAGCACCTCATCTAGGACTCCTTTACCTTTATGTTGAGATCCCTTTACAAGTTCTTCTTTTAGCCTTGCATTTTCTTCAACAATATCTTCATGTCCACACGATGGAGTGAAGGTGCTGGGCATATCATACTTGTCCAACTGAGTTTGGAGCTGATCACGAGACTCATTTGGAGTAGAATGTTCATATTCCAATGCCTTGTGGGCAATGTCAAGTTTCTCAAACTTTTCTAAGAGTCTAGCATGAGCAGCCCCAAATTTAATCTTTTCCTTCTTTAGTTTCTTTAGCTTAGCAAGAGCATTGTCGTGTTCTTTTATGAGCTAGGCAACAACCTCTTCATGCGACTCCTCAATTGACTCGAGTTTCTCCTCCAAGGATACTCGAGATTCCTCTTCTCCCTCTAAGGCATTCTTCAAGGAGGCCATCTCCAAGGCGTCTTCTCTTTCAATTCTACCCTTTTCTTCGAGAAGTTCTGCAGAATGAGCAAGTTGACTCATAAGAGCATCAAAGTGAAGTTTGTGATCACCTTGCAAGTTAGTAAAAAAAATTCCAAAGCAATAACTTCTTCTTTTATCTTAAGACTAGTATGATCATCCATATCCATATTTATATTAGTCTTAGGGAATGAAGAAAAAGAAGATGATACCTCGGACCCTCTTGCCATAAGGCAAGTGATGTTGTTGTTGATGACATATTTGTTTGGAGAGTCGAAGAGTGATGTAGGAGTAGATGTGGTGGCTATAGCAGCCACCCCTCGAGAACTATCTTCATCCTCTTCGTCTTCACCTGTAGAGGAATATTATTCTTGTGCCACCAAGACAATATTGGGTTGCTTCTTGTAAGGGCCATTATTTTTGATAAATGGCTTCTTTCGAGGTGCCTTGGACTTTTCTTTGAGGATGAGCCTACCGCCATTGTCTTCTCTACTTTGATATGGACACTCAGCCACAAAGTGCAAATGATCCCCATAATTGTAGCATGTCCTCAGTTTTGGCCCATTCTCTCTTCGCCCACTTGACCCATTCTTGCGCTCAAGTTCAAAATTGGCCTTGGCTGGGTCCTTCCAAAAGTTCCTTGCGTAGAAGTCCATGTACTCACCATGAGCATGCTTGACCTCCTCGGGACAGCCCATGGAGACAACATCATATGCTCTATCATCCTCATCTTGTTCAACAACATTGGCCTTTAGAGCAACATTTACTCCCTTTTGCAATCCAATTGCTCGAGCACGAGCATCTTTGGAATTCTTGGAGGTAACTTTGAAGGCCGCCATCTCTTACATGACTTCATTGGAAGTCATTTGGTGGTAGTTTTGTCTACCTTGCAAACTCTTCAAGCCTGTTGGCTCAAATGGCATGAGGGAACTCACATATTTCCTTTTGATCCAAGCATCATCAATGTGAGTGGCTCCATGCTTTCTAAATGTTGTTGCAATTCTCTTGAGCCTTCTATACATGTATTCATGGTCCTCACCATCCAACATGTAGAATCCTTCAACTTCATTAATAAGAGCATCATACCTATTACTTCTCATGCTTTCATCTCCAATGAATAGTCAGTGAGAGCATCCCAAGCTTCTTTGGCAGTGTTGAAGTTCTCAATGTGGGGCATGTCCTTGGGACCCACTCCGAGCTAAATCATGTGAAGAGCCGTTGCATTCAGTTGACTATCCACAAATTATCTTCTAGTCAAGTTGGTGGGGTCTCCAATATGAAGACCATCTTCGATAATCCTCCAAAGCTCAATTGACAAACTGCATACATGAGATTTCATTAAGAGTTGACATTGATTATATGAAGATGCAGTAAGCTTGGGTGGATCACCCCTATTGTTCATATGAGGAAGAGGGATATGTGGGTTGGGAGAATATAGGTGAGGGACCTCACTATAGTTTGCCTTACCACTTCCCTTCTTGGAGGCGGAACCAATGTTTTTCACCCACCACTTCATCTTCCTTAGATATGGCATGAGCCTTATCCTTAGATAGAGGGGTGGTGCCCTCAGAGGAAGATGGAGATGGGGTTGTAGATGATGTGAGGCGAGCAATCATTTGCTGTATCTCTTCCATCTTGGTCTCAATGGATTTCAACAAGGTTGTTTCCAACATCTTGAGGTCATCCATTGTGACCTTGTCCACAACCTCATTCCCATTTTCCTTAGTACCCATACTTCTCTTAAGCGGTTAAGCCCGAATAAAGAGCCGGGGCTCTGATACCAATTGAAATGGATCGTATGGGCACCTAGAGTGGGGGTGAATAGGTGCTACTTCAAATTTTAATGCTTTGTCACTTTTAGGCTTGACACAAAAGGTAAATTCTCTAGATATGCGACTATGTAGAATTTCCCTATATGCAAACCTAATTACTAGTGAGTGAAGGCGAGTAAGATTGAGGAACAAGGAGACCGTAGTGGAGCATGCGGAGACAAAGTATTTGTTTTACCACAGTTCCTTCCTTGTTAAGGAAGTACATCTATGTTGGAGGGGTGGGCAGTACTAAGACCACCACGCCACAATAGGCCTCATCCTGTTCTCCGATGGATCTCACCACCAAAGGCTTGATCCACCTTCACACTATTGGAACCCTTCGAGGCGGGATCCAGCGCCTTTACACAACTAATAGGGCACAACTGCACAACCAAATTGGAGGCTCCTGTAATGAAAAAAGCTGCCACAAGAACAATAGTTATCAATAACGAAACACAAGATCTAGATATTAACAAGAATACTAGATCGGGGATTCTCCAAGTGAATGGAGAGGAGTTGAAGCACTTGATTCGTGATGACGATGAATGATGTCTCCTCCTTCAATTCCCCCAAAGATCGAGGTCTTCAGGTGGATGAAGTGAGAGACCTTGGGAGAAAGCTTTTTCAACAGGCCTGATCTTTTTTGAATGAATCGAGAAGAATGACAGGAGGGGTCAAAGGGACTTTTATACCCCCTGTCCTAACAGAGCCGTTGGAGTCATTTGGGGCCGGATTATCCGGCCTAAGTGAGGGCCGGATTATCCGGCCTGGGGAAAACTCCTCCCTAGACTCGGATTATCCGGGGGAAAATCCACCCCCGGACAGAAGCTCACGCCAAATCGTCCTTGGCAGCTCCAGCTGGGGGGCAGATTATCCGGCTAGGAAAGAAAATCCGCCCCACTTCGGATTGTCCGGGGGAAAATCCGCCCCCAGACAGAGACTCATGTCGAGCCAGCCTTGGCACTTCTCCTTGGGGCCGGATTATCCGGCCCAAGGGGAGGGCTGGATTATCCGGCTAGGGAAGAAAATCCGCCCCACCTCGGATTATCCGGGGAAAATCGGCCCCGAGACAGAAGCGCGCGTGCAGCCAATCCTGGCCAAGAGAGTCAGGCCAGATTATCCGGCCCTTGATAGGGGCGGATAATCTGGCCCCCAAACACCAAAAATTAGCACACATGAGAAAACTCCACGGTATTGTTATCTAACACACAAAACATAGGGAACCATGGAATGTTCTTTCAGCATGCATGGCTTTGAGTCGAGCGAGAACGTCGGTTGACATGCCCTAATTAGTAGCCTGCCATTGCTCCTTTACAACTTCCAGGAAGCCTTCTTCTATGAACCATTTGGCCTCAAATTACCGTTGTCGGTTACCAGGAGTTGCCGATGCCGCTTTATAATATTCAGTATCTAACAATAACATACGGTGATTAGATTGATTATATTCCAAGTGCAATAGTGTAGAATCTAGTTTCTCTTGGATCCAATTATCATTGGCCAATCCCCTGTCCAGCCTCTCACGCATAGCTCCCCTATGACATGTAAAAGGGTCGCCAACATAACCAATATCAGCTAGCCTGCATAAGTCAATTGCATCATGGAAAGCCTGTGTAAATCGCTGCAGTATGATTCTTCCTACTTTCTCGTGGTCATACAGAATCTCATTCAAATCACCCATAATAAGCCATGTTAAGAAATTCTGTTAATGGATAGCTCTAATTCTGTCCCAAGTTTTGTATTTATCTGCCCACTTATATTCTACATATAATCACGTAAATCTCCACTCTTTATTATCCTCCTGTACAATACGAAAATCGATGTAATTAGGACATTTATAAATCTGGTGGAGTTTCACCTCCCTCTTCGACACCATAAGGAAACCACCTTTACGACCATCACTAGGTTGTACAATCAGAAGATCCATTTTCATCTGCCTCCGCAAAACTTCCGCTCGGTAACGATCTAGATGAGTTTTCGAAAGAAAAAACACATTGTTATGGTGCCTCAGGACATCCATCAGCGCTCTAATTGCCTTGGCGTTAGCCAAACCGCGACAATTCCAACACAATATCCTCATTACGATCGGACAAGTTCCTCCCGGGAACCCGCCGATCCTAGTGAAGAGGAGTCAGCTCCATCCTTCTTTGGATGCTTGTTACTATCCTTCTCCTTAGGTTTTGGAGTTTCAGGAATTGGAGGCACCTTCCCATCAGTAATCATCGCCATAGGGTAGTCATCATCTCCTTTCTTCCCATCCATAATCTGTTCAAACTAATCAAAATCCTCCAAAAGTCCCTATTTGGTTGTAGGGTTAGATTTGTCCATTATGTCTAGCTCCATATCTTTCCCCTTTGAAGGGCTAGTCACTGTGTCCGCAAGAGCAGATTCAGATATTATCTTACCCCGAGTGGCCCGATCGGTGTTCCTCTAATTGTTTTGGATATTTGGCCCACGACCCACTAGAACCATTCCACGTCCTCTGTTACTGGGATCACCAAAGCGGCCACCACTACCACGGCCACGACGGAGCGCCCCTACCTCTGCCATGCCAAGACTCCCAATCTTGTTTTAGCCACTATCCCCATCTAAGGGCTTCGTCTTCATATTCACCTGTACCACACTCCATATGTGAGTGTCCAATGTTACCGCAAGCCCAACAAAACCTTGGCATCTTCTCATATTTTATTTGGTACACTTCCCTTTGACCCTCACGACATAGAGACAAAACGATCCAAAACCTTACGCACATCCAGTCTAACTTTAACCCTAACAATGTTACCAACCCCCTGAACATTAGTATGTACCTCAACCTTTGTCCCAACCTTCTGATTAACCAAATTGGTAATTAGATAAATATTGCAGTACCCCGCAGGAAGCTTATGGATTTGAATCCATGTGGTAAAAAAATCAAGATCAAATTTATCAAGATATGAGAAGCCATAGTAAGGTTCAATGCATACCATAGACTGACGAAATAGCCACGATCCTCCCTTCTCAACCTTTAGCCAATCACCCAAGAAAAAAACACTACACCGTGAATATATTTTCTTCTAGGTGTTGAAAATTGACATCTCTTGCTGGACTCCAAGCCACCCTCATGTGTTGTTCAAAAGTCCAAGGGCTAAAGTAATTTGAGGTGTGAACCCTAGCCAATGCCATCCACTTGATGCCTTTCTTTGGGATTCCTTCCTCTTCCTCAAAAACCAGATCATCAAACTCATCTTCTTCGATGCCCAATCGTTGCAACAGATCATCAATTATCTCACCTTTCTTAACCCCTGAACCTTCTAGCTTATATCTAGAACTTTCTGACAAAGCTGCCATCAGATCAAGATTGTCTACAAACGCCTCCTCCAAACCCTAGCGAGAACCACAGGAAACTATGGCCAGAGTTGCACTGATGAAGCCGAGCCACTTCTCCCCAATCACCGGGGGATCCCGATCAGAAACAAGGTAGTACCCCGGGCCGTACTAGAGTCCGACGTTGGAGGTGTGAAATCCTAGTCGTCTACCTATCGCTAGAGCGCTAGGTCCGTTGGGGCTAATTACGTCAACAGATGTCTTTGATTTCGCCCATGTTCTGTTCCTAGTACCGCAACCATAGTACTGTACCGTTTGGACCAATTAGCTACTTCCAGCTAATTGATACCTATAATATATAGTACTGCTAGGGTGGAGAATGGCCTTATCTCTTTGTTCTCCTCCCTCTGTACTATAGCTGCGAGAGAGATCGAGCGTGCCAACCCGATTGGATGACGCGCTCACCGGTGACATCGGTTGAGCGAGGCAGAGGAGAGGCATCGGCTTCCCCTATGTGCATAGTAGGTGTAGGTTGCCAGCCTCGTGCTGACCGTGAGCATCATGCCATGGCGCTCTCCACCGCGTTTCACCGGCCGGATCCAGTGCAGGTGGGCTGTTCCTCTACGAGCTTCCAGTGTGGCGGTGAAGGGCCGCTTGTGCCCAACATAAGGCCTCTTCTAGGCGTTTCTCTCTTCTTCGGCCATCCGTGGTGGTGGGAAAGAAGGTATGGTGTAGGCGGCCTACCCCAAACTCGTGCCTACAGGCTCCTTTGCCCTAGCCGCTCTTGCACGGCGGCTGGTGGTGGTCCTCGCTGTTCTCCGGTGAGGACCTTGGTGGGGTCTTACGGTGAGATGGGGATTGACTGGGAGCTATTTCAATAAGTGATGTGATTCTTCTATCCTAGACTTCTTGCTGTTGCTTCTCTCTTGCTGGTCGGCCATGGTGGTGAGGGGCCGGGGGTATTGTGCAGCGATGAAGCCTCGATCTATTGACATGGACTTGCTGCCACTTCTCCGGCCGGCCATGGTGGCAAGGAGAGGAGTTGAAGGTCTTTGCCTCAGAGGTGCTATGGTGTTGTGCTGATCTGGAGCTTTTCTCCGACGTGTTTTGGTGGTTTGCTCCATCTCCGCATTGGACTTTATGGCAGTAGGGCTACCGCTCCGCCACTGCTCTTCCTCTACGACGGTGTTCATCGCTTCCTCTTCTCCAAGTGGTTCATCCCTAGAGTTTTGGAGGTGGCCGGAAGCGGGGGTTCTTCTTGCCGATTCGAGTTTAGTCGAGCCCTCTACTCTTACCTCGACGTTGGCTTCACCTCCAAGATCGCCGGCGATGGTGGAAGAGACACCTAGGGCTGGATTGCGTCGCTTTCTTTTGTTTTGAGGTGTTTTCCATAATTTTGGAGGCCCTTTTCTTCGAATTTAGGTCCTTTCACCGAGTGTTGTATTGGGCCTCCTTGTATTTGTTCCTGCCATGTGTCCTTTAGGAGCCTTAAAATTTGGGTGCGTTGCACCCTTGGATCGATAAAAAATGGTTTTCTATTTTTGTGTGCTCGGTTCGTTAGTTGTACTTAGTTTTCTCCAGCCGCTTAGTTTATTCTCACTTTTTCCCATCTCCTTGTACAAAACTCTCACATGGTCTGAAACTCGCCGTCCATCAGCGTTGCCGTTACGTGCTGACAAGTGGGGTCGCGTTCAGTCGGGTCCCGTATTGGACCCTCGCCGTTACGTGCTGACAAGTAGGGCCGTGTTCTGTCGGGTCCCGTAGTGTACCGTTGCCGTTACATGCTGACAAGTGGGCAACGTTCAGTCGATTCCTGTAGTGGACACTCTCAACTTATCCAGATAAGCATCAGACCCACAGCTTATCCACGTGAGCGCCAGACCCACAGCTTATCCATGTGAGCTCCGAACCCACAGCTTACCCAGGTTAGCGTTGCAAGATGGGACCCCGAGCCAGCCCCGCGCCCGCGCCCGTGCCATTGCTTTATTTTTATATAGTGAATGTAATGTATATACGAAAATTATACACCTTTGAACTCTTTTAAATCACACTTAGGACATGATAACGTTGTGCTAATAAAATCCTGATTATTTATCATTTCCATGGAGTGAAATATAATGCATAAACTTGCGTATACAAAAATTATACACCTTTGAACTCTTTGAAATCGCACTTAATATGTGATAATCTCGTGCTAAGAAAATCTTGAAATATTATCATTTTCATAGAGTGGAATGTAATGCCCAAACTTGACTATGCAAAAATTATAAACCTCTGAACACTTTTAAATCGCACTTAATACATGATAATGACGTGCTAACAAAATTTTGAGAGATTATTATTTTCTCCCCCATTTTCGTAGAGTGGAATGTAAAGCATAAACTTGCATATACGAAGTTTATACACATTTGAACTCTTTGAAATCGTACTTAATACGTGATAATGTTGTGCTAAGAAAATCTTGAGAGATTATCATTTTCATGGAGTGAAATATAATGCATAAACTTGCATATACAAGAATTATATACCTTTGAACCCTTTGAAATCACACTTAATACGTGATAATCTCGAACTAAGAAAATCTTGAGAAATTATCATTTTCATCAAGTGAAATATAATGCATAAAATTGCCTATATAAAAATTATACACCTTTAAACTCTTTGAAATTGCACTTAATACGTGATAATGTTATGCTAAGAAAATCTTGAGAGATTACCATTTTCATGGAGTGAAATATAATGCATAAACTTGCGTATACAAAAATTATACACCTTTGAACTCTTTGAAATCGCACTTAGGTCGTGATAATGTTGTGCTAAGAAAATCTTGAGAGATTACCATTTCCATGGAGTAAAATATAAAGCATAAACTTGCGTATACAAAAATTATACACCTTTGAACTCTTTAAAATCGCACTTAATACGTGATAATGTTGTGCTAAGAAAATCTTGAGAGATTACCATTTCCATGGAGTAAAATATAATGCATAAACTTGCGTATACAAAAATTATACACCTTTGAACTCTTTGAAATCGCACTTATGTCGTGATAATGTTGTCCTAAGAAAATTTTGAGAGATTACCATTTCCATGGAGTGAAATATAATACATAAACTTGCCTATACAAAAATTATACACCTTTGAACTCTTTGAAATTACACTTAATACGTGATAATATTATGCGAAGAAAATCTTAAGAGATTATCATTTCCATGGAGTGGAATGTAATGCACAAATTATACACCTTCGAACACGTTCCCTTCAAATTATATTCAAGTTCATTTATGTATGGAGTTAAAGTACCGGTGGCATACTCGTTATTTTGCGGGGATAGAGGGGTGCCTCCTGACAGATATAGGGGTTATCCTGTCCGCTAGATCATAGAGGATCAATGGTTGGTGGACACGATTCGTGTGACAACTGTCTCGACCAATCAGAACGTAGTAGCGAAGATGAGCACAGGTACGAGAGATGGATACAAAGAGAGGGGAAAACTAAGTAGCACTTAAGAACCAAGGGCAAAACTGAGTAGAACATAAATCCCAAGGGCAAGACTGACAAAGGGATTCAAATAGATAATAGAAAAAGATTTAAAAAATGAAAAACGTGTCTTTTATACAATAAAATACATCTTGGCATACATCAAATTATTTGTAATTCAAATATACACCAGTTTGACAATTATTGACTCATTCAGACAAACTATGTTTTGGGGAGGGATGTTTTGGGAAGAGACTTGGGTAGAAAGCCATGTACCTTGATAGATAGTAGGTGATTTGAGAAGTGGTGATTTAGGTTAAAACTTGGTTTATATACATTTCTTATGGTGGCAGGTCACATAATAAGACTCCCTAGGTAGATGCCACAATGTTTTGATCTTTTTGAATTTGTTGTGCATAAAATGACTCAATTAGCTAGCTAAAACCTATTTGTTGACTCTCTATTGACCAGCCACTAGAGGGTCAAACTGAGTATATTGCACACGACAGTGTTAGTAATGGAGGGCAAAACTGAGTACAACTAAACTACCAGTGTTACACGAGAGAAAAAACATGACTCACGGTATGCGTGTACGGTGCACGGGGCGGTAGCGGACACGTGTGGCCGTGCGTGGTGTAGTAGCGGACGCGGTCACGCGGTGCACGGTAGTGCAACGAAACGTCGCTTCCCTTCTCCTTTAATAGAGGTCTCCCCACTCTCACTCATCACTCACTCGCTCACTCAACCGTCTCCACTATCCCATCACCTTGTGCAAACCCACAAGAAAACCTCAACCACGCCGGCGATGGAGAAGAACGGCGGGGTGGCCATCGGCGCCTCCAAGGCCACCAGCGAGGAGGCCCCCGTCCCCATCCCCGCATCCACCGTAGCCACCGGCGAGGTGGCCCCCGCCGGTCTCGAGCAGATCCCGCTCGGCTGGGACCCCTACGAGAAGGTTGTTTACATAAGGTCGGAGAACGCCTACGACACCAGCATGGCCGACCCATGGTCGGAGGTAACCAGGGTTTTCTCCCCTTCCCTTGTTCTTCCCCCGTTCCCATCGTTGGATGCTAGATCGTATGTTATTAGGACTCAACTATTCGTATTTTTACAGTAGCTAATCATCTTGTGTTAGATCTCGTATTTCGATGAATCCCCCTTTTCGTATTTGAACCCCCTTGTTCGTAGTTGGGATCAGTATTCGGTTTAGTTTGAGATTTGGGGAATAATCAGGAGATCTCAATCGGTTAATTTATGTAAATAATCAATCTCGATAATCAAAGTATCTCAATCATATCCTTATTGCACTCTACTGTTTTTTCCAATGGGAGGATAGCAGCGACGTCCACAGCGACGACGAGTCCAAGGACAGTAAGACTCGTCATGTGCTGAGGAGGCTGAAGTCCGGCCAGTACAACAACTTCTTCGCCGACGATGTGTACAGGTGCCCCTTCTTCCCCACCAGGAGGCTCCGCACCGCGAACTTCAACTCCCTCGTGAAGCATGCCGAGGACGTGAGGACATGCGGCGAGTCCGTGAATGTCCACGGCTTCATAGCCAAGAACCAGCGCTCGGTCTTCACCTCCGCAACCTCCAGAAGGTGGCTATCGAGGAGGGTCGCATTCCCCCGATCAAGTCCAAGGCGCCCAAGGTTAAGGAATTGGGCAGCAAGAAGTGGATGAGGCGTTAGAGGGAGGAGGCGGAGGCCCTCCTGGCAGAGGCCATGAGGGGCCACTGATCTGCTGTTGCTGCTGTTGTAAAGCAGCTTCTTTTGTCTTGTCTGTGTTGAACTTGTCCGTTGCTGCTGCCGAGCAGCCTAATTGTCGAACCTCGTTAAGTACCGTACTATATAACCTATATTAGCTGCTTTATCTATATCTGCTCTGTTTACTGAATTTATTTATGGTGTTGGTTAGTTTTGCTGCTCTAGATTTGCTACCAGATTGAGGAAAACGAGGGCAAAAGGATTAATGAGTGAAGAGAGAAGCTGCTTTAGATTCTCTACCTTTTTGGGAAAAAACACAATTGTTAGCGAGAGAGGGTGGGAAAAGGCGCTCTTAAAAAGGCCAATCATAAAAATAACAAAAAAGAAAACTTCCAATTTAGACGACATGGCGCATCGTAACCACCAAACGTGCCCCACAAGGTCCCACACCCCGTCCCCGATAATCAACGTGAGATGGATGGCTGGTCCGCTGTATATCCTGGCCCCAAACTGTCGAGGCGACGGAACGTAATGCTCAACACACGATATTCCCTAACACGGTCCCACCGGTCAGCATCTAACGGTCAAGTCTTTAACCTGACGGCATCCCCCTGTCCAAGCGCATGTGAGGGTTTCATAATGGAGGGAGGATAAAAGTGAGAAAAACTAAGCGACTGAGAAAACTGAGTACAACTGACAAACCAAGGGCACAAAAATACAAATACTTAAAAAAAAAGACATGTATAATACTGCTACAGTTAGGCAGAAAGGACCACATCTGGTGGCTGGTGCAATGTGCCAAACATAGATTGGGACGGTCTCTGTTTTAAAATAT
Source organism: Avena sativa (assembly GCA_916181665.1). Lineage (NCBI taxonomy): Eukaryota > Viridiplantae > Streptophyta > Magnoliopsida > Poales > Poaceae > Avena > Avena sativa. Next base: position 582,685,292 of record OV702287.1, read on the forward strand.
AAGATATTTTAACTTTATAAAGTGAGTGTATCTAGATCTCTTCTAATGTCTAGGTTCATTTAGATTTGGAGTGAACCTAGACACTAAAAGAGTCTAGATACACTCCCTTTACAAACTTAAACATCTTATATTTAGAAATAGAGGGAGTATATATTAAGATACTATATATTAAGGGCAGAGAGATTCACAAGCTGTGGTTGCTCCACGTTGATAGCACTGTAGATGTTTGATTTTTATCCAAGCCACGTCGTATGCAGCTGTTTGATTTTCTTGGGCCTCTTTATGGACTCTTCCAGTTCAATTTTTACACAACTTTCTTTATAGTAATTTCTTGTTGACAGTACATCTACCTCTCAAACAAAAGGGTCTACGATATTTTTTTACGTCCCTTCGTTTTCACTGATTGGCGTTAATTTTGTGCCACAATTTTCTGGTAATTTTCAGACCGCACTTAGCCATCATGTACGGTAATATTTTCTGACAAATTTTTTTGGCAGGAATCTTTGACTCAATTTTATGGCAGTAATTGGTCGGTGGTATTTATGTACATCACTTCCTTTTCACTACTCAGCTGTAATTTTTTGTATTTTCCCGTAATTTTCAGACGGCACTTAGCTGACATGTATGGCAATATTTTCTGACAAAACAATTTGGCCGCAATCTTTGACTCAACTTTATGGCGGTAATTTCTCGGTGTTATTTACGTATGTCCGGTGGTATTTTTTAATGTCCCTGTGTTTTAACTACTCGAATGTAATTCTTTGGCACATATTTTGGGACGTAACTTTCCGCCGGTTGTTAGCCTATGTCTACAACGGTATTTTTAAGCTCCTTCTTTTAATTACTCGCCGATAATTGGCATAACTTTCGGGCCATAATTTTCGGACGATAGTTACCCTACGGCAAGTCTTCAATGGTACGTATTGTTTTGGCTGTAATTCGTCGCTAATTGTCACCTGTAATGTTAGACATTAATTCTCCTATACAACTTTCCCCAGCCGTGGTTTTCTTGTGTAGTTTCCATACTTTTACTCTTTGATGGTGTGTAATTTTACGTCAGCCAGAAAACTTTTCAGTATCTTAAAAAAGATTGTCACCACGGGTAATCGCCGCACCATGTTCCCTAGTACCTTATCACATGGATCATATTTTTTCAAGACAAAAACCCAAGGGATAAAAGTGTTTCTCCATTCAGTTCAAGTCCATGATTTCTTCAGCAAAAAGAAAAGGTAGAGCACGTGATTTTTGCAGAGCTATAACATTAGGTTTTTGTAGCGTCATAATCTACTTAGACATGTTTCCTGTGAAATTCTGTGTCCCTGTTTCTGTATTCTTTCAGGGAAAGAGAATACAAGTAGGAGTAGTAGATACTGGTAGTTGTTATGGCCTTTGCCTTATCGTTTTCTCCCTTCTTTTTTGTCAATTACTGTATGCTGCAGGGTCGTTATAATGGCATCGTTTTCTCGAATGTGACTGGGGAATCAATCACCTTCCGAATTCTTCACATTGCGACATCCTGTCGCAGTCAAAAGCTGAATATGAACATCAAAACTAACGCCGACTTATGTAGTTGTGGGTTAATTGCAAACCGTGCAGGACAAAGGTTTCCACATCACTCCGAATTAATGCAGCTACCTTTTTTTAATCGTAGTAAAAACAGCACGAGTATTTGTTAGGAATTAGGACGACGGCGCACAGTGGTTTTCATTACACTTCCTTCTTTTCTGCGTTAGCTAGCGCCCATGCTGGACGCACACATGTTCTCGCCAGCAAGTGACAGTTTAATTTTGTGACAAAGAGTATATATATTAATATTATAAAGATATCAATTAGATCCAGCTTCTACAATAACGCATTGTTTTGGCGATTTTACATATGCACACAAAATAAAAAATAAAAAAATCGCTACAGTGATCCATTCATTATAACAGCAATATTAACACTACCAAGATAACGTCAGAAGTCCAGCTTCTCAAAAAACAACATATCCAAGAAGAAAATAGTGCACAAGCAACGTCATCGGCCATCTATGATCTTAGGTTTTCACCCAGGAGAAAGTCCTCGCTCACAAATAAAAAGACCATTCCCAGGCACAACCAATTAAGGCCAGACCTTGGATTTTCACCCTGGAAGTTAAAGACTGTGAACTTCTCCTGTGTTGTCGCACCAACTTTCCATGGCACTGCTACAAGTCACAAATCACCAAGCGAGTTCCTCATCGCCACAAAGGCACGAAACACCATTGCTAGTCCTCAGATCTCAGCTTTCCTAACATTCTCCGCGTCTGACTTCACCATAGACCGAAGCGTGTCCCATGATGGTAACAAACAGCAGAGCTTTGCAATGCTCCCTCTGAAACCAAGCGATCAGAAAAAAATTGAGCGTGCCCGACCAAATCCCATCGATCCAGCAATCTATAGGCACGAGGCGTCAATGGGAGTTCGCTGACGGAGCCTTCCGAAACACGACACTCTAGCCTGATCGATGTGCATAGGCATTCGACAACTCTTCATCTTGGCGCGAGATGGAACCCTAGGAGCCTCCTTAATTCAAGCTGAGCTAGCAGCCCCACGCCACCCATCGGCATCCTGCTGCAACTTCGGCTCCGCATCCTACGGACGGCCATGGGAGGGCACTAGCGAGGAATGGTGATGGAAGAGAAGGGCCAACCCTCCACGGGATCCGACCTACCATGCAACAAAGAAGATCTAGGTAGGAGGTGCGGGAAAGCATCCCAAGTCAAAAGATCTAGGTTTTTAGCCCCACACCACCTGATCCCAGCACCTTCTCCACCGCCGGCCAAGACGCAGCTGGGGGAGAACCTTTCCTACCACCCCGACCAGGAGTATTGTCCTAGCCGATGCTCGTCGATCCCCCGACCATCTCCACCCCAGTAGGTCCGGACGGCCACCTCGGGTAACCACCAACCCTAGGCCACCTTCGATGGTTGGGCCCGCCGTGACGAGGGTCAGTAACAGGGCCTACATGGGAGGCAGGAGGCCGGTGGCTTCTGGCGGCGCGGGGGGGGGGGGGGGGGTCACCCTAGGGAATGACGCAAGGGGTTAGCGAGGAAACGTTTCGTCAATTTTAAAATTGGGGGAGAATTTCACTTCCCCAACCTCAGCACCAACTAGGGATACACACAACCATTAAGCATGAGTAGCAGGGTTTTTAAACTCGGTTAACCACCAAGCCTAGTTCTCAGGATAAATTGCATGAGTAGCAGGATTTTTAAACTCGGTTAACTACCAAGGCTGGTTCTCAGGATAAATTGCATGAGTAGCAGGATTTTTATGTTGGAGATATGCCCAAGAGGCAATAATAAAAGTGATTATTACTATATCTTTGTGTTTATGATGAATGTTTACATCCCATGCTATAATTGTATTATTAGGAAACACTAATACTTGTGTGTTTTGTAAACATAAGAGAGTCCCTAGTAAGCCTCTTGTTGAACTAGCTTGTTGATTAATTGATGATCATGGTTTCCTGATCATGGACATAAGGATGTGATTAATAACAAGGTTATATCATTAGGAGAATAATGTAATGTACACACACCCATAGTAAGCGTAGCATAAGATCAAGTCATTAAGTTCGTATTGCTGTAAGCTTTTAAATGCATAGTAACCTAATCCTTTGACCATGAGGTTGTGTTAATCACCATCACCGGATGGGTACTTTGATGACATCAAACACCGCTTCGTAACTGGGTGGTCATAAAGGTGTCATTGGGTATTCTGAAAGTATGTGTTGAGGCGCATGAACCAAGATTGGGATTTGTCCATCCATATGATGGATAGATATGCTCTGGGCCCTCTCGGTGGAATGTCATCTAGTTAGCTTGCAAGCATGTGACTGGGTCACAGGGGATGACATATCACGGAACGAGTAAAGAGTACTTATCGGTAACGAGGTAGAACTAGGTATGGAGATGCCGACGATCAAACCTCGGATAAGTATAGTATCGCGAGACAAAGAGAATTGGTTTCGTATGTAAATGGTTCAATCGATCACGAAGTCATCGTTGAGTATGTGGGAGCCATTATGGATCTCCAGGTCCCGCTGATGGTTATTGATAGGAGATGTGTCTCCGTCATGTCTGCATATTAACGAACCGTAGGGTGACACACTTAAGGTTCGAAGTTGTTTTAAGTAGATATGGAATGTGCGTTGGAGACCGAATGTTGTTCGGAGTCTCGGAATGGATCCAGGACATCACGAGGAGATCCAGAATGGTCCGTAGAATAAGATTCATATATAGGGGATCATTTTCTGAGTTAGAAAATGTTCCGGAGTATTTGTATGAGGGTTCTAGAAGGTTTCGGAATGTTCCGGAAGGTTCTAGAAAGATATCTTGGAGTTTGCTTGAAAGTCAAGATAGGGATCAAGGAGTCCTGGTGGGTCAAGACACGGATTCGTGGGGGAGGAGGACTCCTCCCCCCCTCTCCAACCCGCCGGCCCTAGAGGAGGGGAGTCCTACAAGGACTCCCCCTCCCCAGGCGCGCCTCCCCCCTTAAATAGAAGGGCAGGGGCGCCCCCTCTCTTTCCTCACATACAACTCCCAATCTCTGCCGCCTCTCTCCTCCACCTCTCTTCTGCACAGGCATAGGCGAAGCCCTGCAGAATTCTCTACTCCACCACCACCACCACGCCGTCGTGCTGCTGGGATTCCGTGGAGAAGATCTACTACCTCCGGTGCTCGCTGGAACGGGGAGAGGGAGGTTTGCTTCGACTCCGCACGTGTGACCGTCTGCGGAAGCGCTGCCGGAACGCGGCGCCGGAAGGATCGTACACTTGACCGACTGCGGAAGCGCTGCCGGAACGCGGCGCCGGAAGGATCGTACACTTGACCGACTGCGGAAGCGCTGCCAGAACGCGACGCCGGAGGGATCGTCCACACGATCTTGAGATCGGCAAGAGTACGACTACATCGCCCACGAGAATCTACTCTCGTTAAACGCTTTGGAATCTTCGAGGGTGAGTTATTCTATCGACTCGTTGCTACAATCTAGTAGATAGATCTTGGCTTGTTTGTTTGTATGCGGTAGAAATTTTTTGTTTTCCATGCTACGAACCCCAACAGTGGTATCAGAGCCGTATCTATGCGTAGATCTGTTGCACGAGTAGAACACAATGTTTTTGTGGGCGTTGATGCTTTTGTTGTCGGTGTCTTAGCGTGTACTTTGCATCTTGCGGCATGGTGGGATGAAGCGGCTCGGGCTAACATTACATGTCATCTCACATGAGACTTGCTCCACGCTTGACATGCAACTTGCTTTGCACAAGTGGCTTTGCGGGTGTCTGTCTCTTCCACCATAGTAAGATTCAATTTACAATGAGCATCTTGACAACACTTGTATCAACGTTGTGGTCCTTGTTCGTAGGTAAGATCGGTCTTATGCGAAAGCCCCAAACCACGTAAAATATGCAAAGAAAATTAGAGGCGTCTAACTTGTTTTTCCAGGGGTTTTGTGATGTGATATGGCCATCATGTGATTGTGATTGTATTTGATGTATGCAATGATCCTTGTTGTAATATGGCAACTGGCAGGAGCCTAATGGTTGTCTTTAGTTCTGTTAAGACATGCGTGTCTATTCATCTTGTAATAGCTTTATTCCAAGTAGTTGTAATAGTTGCTGATGATGATGGACAACCATGAAGCGGCGCCACTGACCTTGACGCAATGCTGGTGATGATGGAGATCATGTTCGTGCTTTGGAGATGGAGATCAAAGGCACAAGAAGAAAAGGCCATATCATATCACACTAATTATGAATTGCCTGTGATGTTAATCCTTTATGCATCTTGTATTGCTTAGATCGCGACGGTAGCATTATAAGATGATCCCTCTCACTAAATATCAAGTAATAAAGTGTTCGTCCTTAGTTGGCACCGTTGCTAAGACTCGTCGTTTCGAAGCATCTCGTGATGATCGGGTGTGATAGATTCTACGTGTGCATACAACGGGTGCAAGCCAGATTTGCACATGCGGAAACTAAGGTTGTCTTGATGAGCCTAGCATGTACAGACATGGTCTCGGAACACGGAATACCGAAAGGTAGAGCATGAGTCATATGATTGATATGATGAACATGAAGATTGTTCGCCGATGAAGCTACATCATCTCACGTGATGATCGGATTTGGTGTAGTGGATTTGGTTCGTGTAATCACTAAGACAATGTGAGGGATGTTGTTTTGAGTGGGAGTTCACCTAGTTAGTTTTTGAATTAAATTTGAAATCTATTTATCATAAACTTAGTCTAAACTACTTGCAAATTGTTGTAGATTATGGCGACCCCCTCCATCAATTTCAATGCGTTCCTAGAGAAAGAAGCTTAAAAACAATGGAAGCAATTTCACGGACTGGTTCCGTGGACTGAAGATCGTCCTCAGGGCTGGTCAGATGACCTATGTGCTCGATGCACCGCTAGGTGACCCACCTGCAGATAATGCCACCGATGACGAAAATAATGTTTTCGCCACTCGGAAGAATCATTACTCCACAGTTCAGTGTGCCATCCTATACGGTTTAGAAGCGGAGCTCCAATAGCGTTTTGAGCACCACGACCCGTTCGAGATCATTAAGGAGTTCAGGCTAATTTTTGAGACTCGTGCGGCCATGGAGAGCTATGAGGCCTCCGAAAAGTTCTTTAACTGTAAGATGGAAGAAGGAAGCTCCGTTAGCGAGCACGTGCTCACCATGTCTGGGTACGCAAAGAAGCTCCAAGAGTTGGGAATATCGATTCCTAATGAATTGGGGATTCACCGTCTCCTTCAATCACTGCCACCAAGTTACAAGAACTTTGTGATGAACTACAACATGCACTGCATGAACAAGACGTTGCCTGAACTATCGTCCATGCTGAAAACTGCTGAAGTGGAGATCAAGAAGGAGCAACAAGTGTTGATGGTCAATAAGACCACCAATTTCAAGAGACGGGGCAAGCCTAAGAACAGGGGCCACTTCAAGAAGGACGGCAAGAAAGCTGCCGCACCTGCTAAGAAGCCCAAGGCTGGTCCTAAGCCTGAAACTGAGTGCTTCTACTGCAAGGGAGCTGGTCACTGGAAGCGTAACTGCCCCAAGTACCTGGCGGATCTGAAGAACGGCAACATCAAGAAGAAAGGTATATTTGATATATGTGTATCTTACTAGTAATCGTAGTAGTGCCTGGGTATTTGATACTGGTTCGGTTGCTCATATTTGTAACTCGAAACAGGAGCTACGGAATAAACGAAGACTGGCAAGAGACGAGGTGACGATGCGCATTGGAAATGGCTCCAAGGTTGATGTGATCGCCGTCGGCACGCTCCCTCTACATCTACCTTCGGGATTAGTTTTAAATTTAAATAATTGTTATTTGGTGCCTGCGTTAAGCATGAACATTATTTCTGGATCTTGTTTATTGCGAGACGGTTACTCTTTTAAGTCCGAGAATAAAAGTTGTTCGATTTATATGAGTAATATCTATTATGGTAATGCACCTGAGATGAATGGTTTATTCTTACTAAATCTCGATAGTAGTAATACACACATTCACAACATAGATGCTAAACGAATAAAATTGAATGATAATTCTACATACATGTGGCACTGTCGTCTTGGTCACATTGGTGTGAAGCGTATGAAGAAACTCCATTCTGATGGACTTCTTGAATCACTTGATTTTGAATCACTTGAAAGATGCGAAGCATGTCTAATGGGAAAAATGACTAAGACTCCATTCTCTGGGATAATGGAGCGAGCTACAGACTTACTAGAAATAATACATACCGATTTGTGCGGTCCAATGAGTGTAGCATCGCGTGGTGGATATCATTATGTTCTCACTTTCACAGATGACTTGAGTAGATATGGGTATGTCTACTTTATGAAACATAAGTCCGAAACTTTTGAGAAGTTTAAGGAATTTCAAAGTGAAGTGGAAAATCATCGTAACAAGAAGATTAAATTTCTGCGTTCTGATCGCGGAGGTGAATATCTGAGTTACGAGTTTGGCATGCATTTAAAGAAATGTGGAATACTTTCGCAGTTGACACCGCCGGGAACACCACAGCGTAATGGTGTGTCCAAACGTCGTAATCGAACTCTCTTAGATATGGTTCGGTCTATGATGTCTCTTACAGATTTACCGTTATCATTTTGGGGCTATGCATTAGAGACAGCCGCATTCACTTTAAATAGGGCACCATCTAAATCCGTTGAAACGACACCGTACGAATTGTGGTTTGATAAGAAACCTAAGTTGTCGTTCCTTAAAGTTTGGGGTTGCGAGGCATATGTAAAGAAGTTACAACCTGATAAGCTAGAACCCAAAGCGGAGAAATGCGTCTTCATAGGATACCCTAAAGAAACAATTGGGTATACCTTCTATCATAGATCCGAAGGCAAAGTTTTCATTGCAAAGAATGGATCCTTTCTTGAGAAGGAGTTTCTCTCGAAAGAGGTGACTGGAAGGAAAGTAGAACTCGATGAGGTTATTGAACCTTCTCTCGGATTTGAGAGTAGCGCAGCACCGGAAGATGTTTTTGTGCCACCTGCACCAATTGGAGAGGAAGCTAATGATAATGATCATGAAACTTCAAATGAAGTTACTACTGAACCTCGCAGGTCAACAAGGGTTCGTACCACTCCTGATTGGTATGACTCTGCCTTGAACGTCATGTTGGTGGACAACGATGATGACCCTGCGACGTATGAAGAAGCTATGGTGAGCCCAGATTCCGACAAATGGCTAGAAGCCATGAAATCCGAAATGGGATCCATGTACGAAAACCAAGTGTGGACTTTGGTGGACTTACCGGATGGCCGTAAGGCTGTCGAGAACAAATGGATTTTCAAGAGAAAAACAGATGCTGATGGTAATGTTACCGTCTATAAAGCTCGACTTGTCGCGAAAGGGTTCCGACAAATTCAAGGAGTTGACTATGATAAGACTTTCTCACCAGTAGCGAAGCTAAAGTCTGTGAGGATTTTGTTAGCAATTGCTGCATATTTCGATTATGAGATTTGGCAGATGGATGTCAAAACGGCGTTCCTTAATGGTGACATTGAGGAAGAGTTGTATATGGTACAACCCAAGGGTTTTGTCAATCCTAAAGATGCTAACAAGGTATGCAAACTTCAGCGCTCCATTTATGGACTGAAGCAAGCATCCCGGAGTTGGAATCAACGTTTTGATAAAGTAATCAAAAACTTTGGATTTATACAAACTTATGGAGAAGCTTGTATTTACAAGAAAGTGAGTGGGAGCTCTGTGGCATTCCTAGTACTATATGTAGATGACATATTGTTGATTGAGAATGATATAGAACTTCTTAATAGCGTCAAAACCTATTTGAATAATAGTTTTTCAATGAAGGATCTTGGCGAAGCGGCATATATTCTAGGCATCAAGATTTATAGAGATAGATCAAGACGCCTAATAGCGCTTTCACAAAGTACATACTTAGACAAAGTTCTAAAGAAGTTTAGAATGGAAGATAGCAAGAAAGGGTTCGTGCCCATGTTGTCAGGTAAGACCTTGAGTAAAACTCAAAGTCTAGCTACGGCAGAAGATAGCGAGAAAATGAATAAAATTCCCTATGCCTCGGCCATAGGTTCTATCATGTATGCCATGCTGTGTACAAGACCGGATATAGCACATGCTGTTAGTTTGACTAGCAGATATCAAAGTGATCCTGGAATGGAGCACTGGACAGTGGTCAAGAATATCCTAAAGTACCTGAATAGGACTAAGGATATGGTTCTTTCTTATGGAGGTGATGAACAGCTTGTTGTAAACGGTTACACCGATGCTAGTTGGAACACCGATCCGGATGACTCTAAGTCACAGTCTGGATACGTATTTATTTTGAATGGTGCTGCAGTGAGCTGGAGGAGTGCAAAGCAAAGCGTTGTGGCGAAATCTTCAACTGAATCGGAATACATAGCTGCTTCGGAGGCTGCACAAGAAGCCGTGTGGATGAAGGAATTCATTGCTGAACTTGGCGTGGTTCCCAGTGCGTTGGACCCGATGGCCATCTACTGTGACAATACAGGTGCCATAGCTAATGCACAGGAGCCAAGGTCACATAGCAAGCTGAAGCACATCAAGCTACATTTCCACGCTATTCGCGAGTATGTCCGAGATGGTGACATAAAGATTTGCAAAGTATACACTGATCTGAATGTGGAAGATCCGTTGACTAAACCTCTCCCTAGGGCAAAGCATGACCAACACCAGAACGCCATGGGTGTTAGGTATATTACTATGTAATCTAGATTATTGACTCTAGTGCAAGTAGGAGACTGTTGGAGATATGCCCAAGAGGCAATAATAAAAGTGATTATTATTATATCTTTGTGTTTATGATGAATGTTTACATCCCATGCTATAATTGTATTATTAGGAAACACCAATACTTGTGTGTTTTGTAAACATAAGAGAGTCCCTAGTAAGCCTCTTGTTGAACTAGCTTGTTGATTAATTGATGATCATGGTTTTCTGATCATGGACATAAGGATGTGATTAATAACAACGTTATATCATTAGGAGAATGATGTAATGGACACACACCCATAGTAAGCATAGCATAAGATCAAGTCATTAAGTTCGTATTGCTGTAAGCTTTTAAATGCATAGTAACCTAATCCTTCGACCATGAGGTTGTGTTAATCACCATCACCGGATGGGTACTTTGATGACATCAAACACCGCTTCGTAACTGGGTGGTCATAAAGGTGTCATTGGGTATTCTGAAAGTATGTGTTGAAGCGCATGAACCAAGATTGGGATTTGTCCATCCATATGACGGATAGATATGCTCTAGGCCCTCTCTGTGGAATGTCATCTAGTTAGCTTGCAAGCATGTGACTGGGTCACAGGGGATGACATATCACGGAACGAGTAAAGAGTACTTATCGGTAACGAGGTAGAACTAGGTATGGAGATGCCGACGATCAAACCTCGGATAAGTATAGTATCGCGAGACAAAGGGAATTGGTTTCGTATGTAAATGGTTCAATCGATCACGAAGTCATAGTTGAGTATGTGGGAGCCATTATGGATCTCCAGGTCCCGCTGATGGTTATTGATAGGAGATGTGTCTCCGTCATGTCTGCATATTAACGAACCGTAGGGTGACACACTTAAGGTTCGAAGTTGTTTTAAGTAGATATGGAATGTGCGTTGGAGACCGAATGTTGTTCGGAGTCTCGGAATGGATCCGGGACATCACGAGGAGATCCGGAATGGTCCGGAGAATAAGATTCATATATAGGGGATCATTTTCTGAGTTAGAAAATGTTCCGGAGTATTTGTATGAGGGTTCTAGAAGGTTTCGGAATGTTCCGGAAGGTTCTAGAAAGATATCTTGGAGTTTGCTTGAAAGTCAAGATAGGGATCAAGGAGTCCTGGTGGGTCAAGACACGGATTCGTGGGGGAGGAGGACTCCTCCCCCCCTCTCCAACCCGCCGGCCCTAGAGGAGGGGAGTCCTACAAGGACTCCCCCTCCCCAGGCGCGCCTCCCCCCTTAAATAGAAGGGCAGGGGCGCCCCCTCTCTTTCCTCACATACAACTCCCAATCTCTGCCGCCTCTCTCCTCCACCTCTCTTCTGCACAGGCATAGGCGAAGCCCTGCAGAATTCTCTACTCCACCACCACCACCACATCGTCGTGCTGCTGGGATTTCGTGGAGAAGATCTACTACCTCCGCTGCTCGCTGGAACGGGGAGAGGAAGGTTTGCTTCGACTCCGCATGTGTGACCGTCTGCGGAAGCGCTGCCGGAACGCGGCGCCGGAAGGATCGTACACTTGACCGACTGCGGAAGCGCTGCCGGAAGGCGGCGCCGGAAGGATCGTACACTTGACCGACTGCAGAAGCGCTGCCAGAACGTGACGCCGGAGGGATCGTCCACACGATCTTGAGATTGGCAAGAGTACGACTACATCACCCACGAGAATCTGCTCTCGTTAAACGCTTTGGAATCTTCGAGGGTGAGTTATTCTATCGACTCGTTGCTACAATCTAGTAGATAGATCTTGGCTTGTTTGTTTGTATGCGGTAGAATTTTTTTGTTTTCCATGCTACGAACCCCAACATTTTAAACTCGGTTAATCACCAAGTCGGGTCCTCGGGATAAATTGCATGAGTAGAAGGATTTTTAAACTCGATTAACCACCAAGCCTGGTTCTCAGGATAAATTGCATGAGTAGCAGGATTTTTAAATTGGTTAACCACCAAGCCTGGTTCTCGGGTTAAATTGCATGAGTAGAAAGATAGTTTGGTCCTCAAGTATAAATAGAAACTAAATTGGCATCTCTGAGGATTTGAACCTATATGTTGGGTATGTACATACATCTTGCACTAGTAGAGAAAGGCTATGGATAGATTTATTATCAGTGGAGCATTTTTTGAATATGCTCCACTGATAATTATTAGTGGCCCATTTAATAATATGCTCTACTGATATTTTGTTTAACCAATGGTGCACATCTAAAAAAATGCGTCACTGATAATATGGGCCCAGCACTCCGGAGGGCTGTGGACCAAATATCAATGGCACATATGTCCATATGCGCCATTGATATATGCTCATCAATGTCGCATATGTAATATGCGCCATTGATATTTTCCTCACTAATGGCGCATCTTCGTCAATATGCGCCATTGATAAGTTGTGGAGCCCACCACTCAGAAAGATGGCAGGATTATCAATGACGCATATTGAAGATGCGCCACTAATATTTTTTTTGCCAATGACACATATTACAAAAAATGCGCCACTGATAAATCTTGTGGCCCTAACCCTAAATCCCCTTACCCAGGCCTACCTACTCCCTCAGTCGCCGCCACACCCTAGATAACACGGATAGGGCCTGCCTGCGCCGCGCGAGTGCACCCATCCGTGCGCTCGGACACGCGTTAAACATCGCCTCGCTCCCCAACACGGCTGATTTCCTTGTAAAAATGAAAATTGAAAAATACCCGTCGTAATACGAATTGATTAGTACTCCTATACTTTCTTCTGCTGCCCAATCTTGGAGCTATAGCCAGAGCAATGGAGGGCGGAGAGGTCCCCGAGAGGATGAGGTGACCATTATGAGTCGATGACCTCCGCCACCCCCGTTTCCCCGGTCCCCTTCCTCTCTTGCACGCATGGTGACTCCTCCCGCCGTTGGCCTCTTCCGTCTCTTGCCGGATGCGGAGCTGGTCAACGGATTGACCGAGGCAAGCTAGATCTAGAAGATGTGAATCCCATGTGTGCGCAGCTGCTGCGATGGGCTCGAGCAATTCCCGGATGGCGCAGCTTCTTCGACGGACTCCAGGCGGTTCAGGAAAAAGGAATTGGAGCGATAAGAGGAAGGGTGGGACTGAGCGTCCTCCGGAGGTTGGGAAAAGAGGGACGCAATGTAGCAAAAGCGAAAATTAAACGGGACACGTGTCAGCAGGAGGACCCGGGGATCGAAAGTTTTGATCCCGGGAGACGGCGTAGCATCGCCCAAATCATAAACGATACAACCGAGAATTCCCACTTCTCGTACTTCTGTTCTATCATGATCTCATTGAGTCCAGGCCGCAGCTGCCTTCAGGATTTGACTCTACCTTGAGGTTGTTTCAGCTGGCTGTGTCCCTCCTTAGCATCAGCGGTATAGATTTCTAAATTCCAATGTTTTAACAAAAAGATGTACAGCTTCGCCGCCCAATCTTGTTTTTTCCGAAGACGCGCACAATAATCTCTCTGTTCTCCAGTTTTGTGTTTCGGTTTCAATACGTACAAGATACAAACTACTAGGCAGTGGATTAGTATGTTTCCGATTATTTTGGTGAGAGAAAAATAGCCGCGTGGAGGGAAGTGTTTGATGCGTGACGCACCCCGCGCGCCCGCCACATCCCTACCCGGTCCGCATCTGGCCTACCCCGTGGCCCCACCATCTCGTCCGCCCCACTGACGCGCCCTTGCGATCGCGATCCCACCCTCGCGTCTCTCCTCCCTCCCGTGATCCCCTTCCCCTGCCGCCGCCTCCCCGAGCTCGACTCCCCAACAAGAGCAAGCTCGCCTGCCGCCGCCGCCTGCTCTTGTCAGCCACCGCCAGCTCCGCGCGCCAACCCCGCCTCTGCGCCTCCTCCCGCCGCCACCATCGAGATCCTCGCCGTCCTCTGTAACTTCCGGCCGCGCGTCCCCGTGCGCCCTCTCCTCTCCATGAAGCCACAAGAAGATGTTAGATGATTCGGACTCCTCGGATTCCTCGATCGAGGTGAACACGCCGGCGACCAGGTGATCCCATCGTTCTCTTCCCATACTTCGCGCCCTTGTGCAGTAGCGCCGCTTTACCTGATAGCCTTGTCTTGCAGAGTCGACGCCTGCCGCCTGTTCGACTGAATGCCTCCAGCGGTCAATCGCATCGGCACCCTCCCGGACAGGGTCCTCCACTACCTCCTGTCCTTCCTCCCGGTGCAGGAGGCTGTGCGGACGTGCGTGCTCCCACACGACATCTGTCTGCATTATAGCCACTCTGGTGTTTTCTGTGGTACCAATGATGTTAAGTGTGTCAGTTGTCTTTACAATGATGGAAGCAGCGATAGTAGTGTTCTTCTTGGGGCTCTCGATAATGCTAAGCACCTGAAGTTGATGTCTCCATCAGGAATGGTATGCTTGCACCTCTGTCCTAAACTCCTAGTTTCTCATCCACTTTCTCTTGCTATAGTTGTATTTTGCATTAGATATTCTGTTTGTTGGTGCGTCAAACTCATTAAAGTACCCTTGTGAGAATAGGTATCTGATATTATTCTTTTTTTCCATATTTCTACAACTCAGTTTTGATGAAAGATTTTCACAATGCAAGATGTGAGAATAATATAGATGAGCTGATCAATGTTAGGTTGTACAAAAACTTCAGCTTGTGTAGCCAAAATTGGGTTATGCCTGTCAGCCTGTGTAAATCAAGAAGAATTTATGAATTTTTTCTGTATTACGCCCACTGCTGGACATTCATAGACAATAAACAGATGTGCATGCATTGCTACAAATTGAGATTCCTAGATCATCATGTTGATAGTTCACAATGAGGATTACTTGAACTTTTTATTTTATTTTTCCTAGATTATTTTTACTAGGGATTTGAAATGGTGCCCTACATTCCACAACCTAAGGAACTTATTACTCAATGACTACTGGTGCGTGGGTCCCGACTTCAGTGCACTAACTTGCATCCTCAAACACTCTCCAGTTCTAGAGGAGCTCACTCTTCAACTTGTTTCTGAGGTATATGTGTTATAGATAGACAATTATGGCATTGTTGATGGTCTTGGTCATTTTTCATATTAGTTTTTTTTGGGTTTCCCAGGGAGTAAGACCTAACGTGGAAATGAAAGGAAGCTACATTCGAATGGAGAGATCTACTGTAATCCCACAACACCTGAAGATAGTCAATGTCAAGTGTAATGTGGTAGATGAGAAAGTTGTCAAAGTTCTGAAGTTCCTTTGTACACTTAACCACTGTCCCGCTGTCCACATGAAGCCACAAGAAGACGTCAGCAGGTCCGTGATACCTCGACGATGCACAACGTGACACGAAGCTATACCAAGTTTGCCACCGACCACTGGCGCAAGTTCTACTTCCTAGCACCGCCTTGACCTTTTTCACGGATCGACCGTCGAGTGACCCTCGAATGTGCCAAGATGTATGAGATGATGATCAACTAATTGTATGCAAGACTTTTATAATATTCGGGCACTTATCACTATGTAGGGTTCTAATTGGTGTGATGATGTATAATTCTATTTGTACTATTATCTCGGTTTCTATACTGCTGTGGACCTGTATAAATACCTGTATATGTACCTGTATAACTAGCTGAGAGACCTATATTCTGTATACCTGTACGAAACATCAGTGGTGCATCTTTTATTTAGTCAGTGACACATCTAACATCAGTGGCGCATTTGAAAATATGCTCCACTAGTAAAACATCAATGGCGCATATTGTAGATGCGCCACTGGTTGTCCCACTATCAATGGCGCATATTTGATATGCGCTATTGATACTTAATTATCGGTGGCGCAACACTAATGGCGTATTCCATATGCGCCATTGATAGAAAAAATATGCTCTACTGATAAGCAATTCTCCACTAGTGTTGTCTGCAGATTTGGCGGTTGAGTTGATATATTCACACTTGCATATTGGCAGCAGGTTCAGAGATGCCGGATGCCGGATGCCACAGGACATGGGCATCTCTTTTACATTCCTTAGTAATGGAGATGTACTACCTCCTCTTAACACCCAGGAGTACCGAGAAGGGGAGGGAGGAGTTGTGGCAGTACGACTATACAAAGGTCTATCAACTTGAGGCAGGAGTTGTGGCAGTACATCCATACATGTGAGCAACGACAGGGAACATGGTACTCCAGCGTAGTACTAGCCTGAAACAGCAGCCGTGACACAATCATGGTTTGACCAGCAAAGGAGGGGGGAACTTACTTCAAGATGAAGAGCTATATATATGTGTATCTGCTGCACAAAACTACACGTTCTATGATGTACTCCTACTAGTTACGATTCATTCAAGCACAGCTCCGTCTAACATTTACAGTCGGTAGTTCAGTTTTACAAGCAGCTGCATCCTGCCTGCTGCTTCCGCAAACAGAAACATCGTACAACAGGGCTTCTTTGCAATCATCTGCCTCTCTCTATAGTGCGTTTGTAGTATTGTTTATCATCGATCGCCTTTGCAATCAACTTACTTCAAGATGAAGAGCTCACTGTTTACGCATTATTAGCATATCGAGACAAGAAGACGCAAAGTCTCTTTCGTCGATTGATTACCCTTCCTCCGGCCGGCATGGTCTGTGTCAGGAGTGGCGGGGAAGCTAGTTTTTCAGCATTTTAGTGGGGTATTAAGTGGATACACATGGTGGGAGTGTGCCACTGCCTATGCGACCGTCGGATGCTCGCAGGGGTGGTTGGACGGCTGGGAGCTAAGTGAGTAGCACAGCTACACATTAGTGGAAAATTTCAGTATAGTTGGCTGACCCCATTAAAGTGTCCGGAACAATATTATTCTATGACTCAATCGTGAGCAAAACCGAGCCCTCTCAGGCATCATGCCGGGTGTCCTTCTAGTGCATGTGGGCCTGCTCTGGACCAACCACAACCTCATCGCCCGGTCCCCCGCACCTTCTCCTCCTCTCTCTGCGCTTCCGCCATCGCGTACGCCTACACCTTATCCTCTGTTGCTGCACCTACCTCAGCCGCCGGCGCTTAATTCCTCCGTCGTCGCACCTCCCCACACCACCGCCGCTCAATCTCTGCGCCACCGCCGGCGGCACACCGCAGCACCTTCTCCATCAAGGTCGGGCCACTCGACCTCGACTAGGGGAGCTCGTATGAGCACTCACCGTCGCCGCCGCCGCCTAGACAGGAGACGCCGATGCCCCAGATCCCGTCACCGGTTATGCATCTTGGCGTGTACCCGGCGGGTCGTGTGTGGTTGAGATCTGGACCCGCCGGCACCCACCATTCCTCCTCCGTCCAGCGCCTCCGCTCTCGCCCTACCGTTAGTCGTCACACACCGTATCTCCTCTTCCCCTCCTCCTAGTGACTACGGAGCACCCGACGGACGAGTAATCCTTTACTTCCGTACCTGGCGTTGTCCCTTCCACCCTCTTCACTCTGGCCATAGAATCTGTAGCAGTCATGATTGAAGCTCGGGTCGCACCTCCATCTTCTTAGTTCTTCCGGTATTCCCAAATTCCTGCCTCCCCTGTTTCACCAATTATTTCTCATTCCAATACATTATTCTTTGTTATTGAAGCTGCTTTATCTGATACTGAATTGATGCAGGTGTTCTAGGTCGACGGATAGATTGGTTTATTTGTTCTGCTGGGTTTGTTCTTGCGTACACAGTGTTCTACTACTATCTTCTCACTTGCCACATGTTCCCCTTCTCCTGACCTTCCATTTTTTACCTAATTTATTCTGGGTTCTTACTGTTATGTTTCTTTCCCAATCAGATGTAGGTGGTGCCAGTAGAGGATTGGCATCTAGTTCTTATAGATTTGTTCAAGGAATCCTGGAGCTGCAGATTTCCTATGGTGAACATAAAGGTTTGCTGAGAACAGCTATGAGATCGGTGACAGATGGTTTTGGTCATTCAGTGTATGCGTGATTTCTATCTTCATCTATGGACAAACAGGAAGAGCGAAGGCCTACACTAAGGAGTTTTCCATCTTATAGGCGTATTCCCATGACAGAAAGTGAAGAGCTGATGGGGCACCATAGGTGCCTGATTTGGTTGAAGCTTCACTTTCGAAATAAGGTGTGCAAGAAATTGAAATCTAAGGTACTGTTTGTTTTCTTGTGTCATTCACCATTGGTTTCTGATTGGTTTCTGATATGTTGCTAACGTATCCATAATTTTTAATATTCCATGCTTGGTTTTATCTACTTTTTTATGTTTTGTTTTAACTTTGGAGTACTTTTCATATGATTTCTTGGACTAACCTATTAATAAGAATCACAGTGCCAGCTGCCTGTTTTCTGCTGTTTTTGGTTCCAGGAAAGTTAGAAAATAAATATTCTCGGAATTGGACGGGACAAAAGCCAAAGTCAGTTTTTCGCCAAGGGACACATGGAGCCAGAATACGAGACGGAGAGGGGCCTGAGGGCGGCCACACCACCTGGCCGCGCGGCCAGGCCTGGCCCACGCCAGGGGGTGTTGTGGCCAGCCCAGGCACCCTCTCGGCCTCCCCTTCCGACTATAAGATGCCTCCGATACAGAAACCCTAAGTACCCGATCAAAATTCCACGAAAGAGTCTGTTGCCGCTGTCATCTCCATCTCTAGATCGGGAGGGATCTGAAGCTCTTCCCGGCACCCTGCTGGAGAGGGGAATTCACCCTGGAGGCCTTCTTCATCATCATGCAAGCCTCCAGTGTGATGCGTGAGTAGTTCATCTCTGGACTACGGGTCCATGTAGTAGCTATATGGATGGTTCTCCTTCTTTGTGCTATCATGTTTAGATCTTGTGACCTCCGTTCATGATCAAGATCATCTATTTGTAATTTCTACATGTTGTGTTTGCGGAGATCCGATGGATATTGAGATGCTATTTCAGATTGATTATTGATTCTATCATGTCTTTGTTATTTGTGATCTTGCATGCTTTTCGTTATTAGTAGCTATCTTAGCCAAGTAGATGCTAGCAACTCCAAGAGTTAGTATTTATGCTTGATAGTGGGTTCATGCCTCTAGTAATCTGGGGAAGTGACAGAAATCTCTAAGGTACTAGATGTGCTGTTGCTACTAGGGAAAAACAACAATCCTTTGTTTATAGAACACTCGTATTATTTACTTTACACACAATTCATAATACAATAATCTGTTGCTTGCAACTTAATACTGGAGGGGGTTCGGATGATGACCTGAAGGTGGATTATTAGTCATAGATGCAGTTGGATGACGGTCTATGTATAATGTTGTAATGCCCAATCAAGTCTCAAAGGAGTCAAGATGATTAGTATATGCATGTATTGCTTTCTCGATGTTTGTCAATTGCCCTGCTGTAATTTGTTCACCCAACATGTTATCTATCTTAAGGAGAGTCACCACTAGTGAACTATGGACCCCGGTTCTTTCTTTTACAATCAATCTACAATAAACTGTTTACTGCTTTGTGTTTACTTTCTGAAAACTATTACTTTCTTCCACTCGATACGTTTAATCCTTTGTTTTCAGCAAAATCGGTGAGATTGACAACCTCATCGCAAGTTGGGGGCAGAGTTCTGTGGTTGTGTTGTGTAGGTCTCCACATTGCTACTAGCACCGGTAGTGCGCCCTGCCAAGGCTTATCTAACAACACCTTTGGGGTGTTTCTTTGCTCTTACTGGATTGATAACCTTGGTTTTATAACTGAGGGAAAACTTGCGACTGTGCTCATCATACCTTCCTCTTGGGGTTCCGCAACGAGCTCGATATATTTTGCGCCATCAATTCCTAATACTTCCGTTTGGCAGAACAATTGATTCAAATGTAAGTAGAAAAAACAACCAAAAATAAAAGCAACAGATACCCACTAGAGATGGTTTTCAAGTAATTGTTAAAGTAGTCTGACTATTAATATATTATCCGATATGTTTCTTTTTACCTTTGAAAGATTTAGAATATGTAAGTAGCTTTGGTTGATGAAACACACTTTCCCTCACTAGCACATTAAGACATATAAGGCATCTTTGTCGAGAATTACTCTGAATATAAACCGTGTAAGATTATTAACTGCTTTTTGCATGCATAATTAAGAAATATTCTTTGATCTGTTATCTGGTGTCTTTTGCAAGACCGTCCTAACACCAAAGTTCGCAGGGAGCGGTATGGTAATCTTCCTGTCCATGCAATGTCAACTATGTACACCACAACTGCCGCACGGTTCTTCGCTATAATTCAATCTACATATATTGAGAAGAAAATCACATAAAAATAATGCATGTACAGAGTAAACGACATATAATACGATGGTCTCAACTAAATAGCTAGCTTACTATTGGATATCATCATTAGGGGTGTGTACATGTAGTAGATTACGGCTGCTCGATGAATGAGAAAGATCTTTATCTTGTCTTCATATTGCATGTCATGCTTATTCAAGAAGTTTATCTAGCCAGGTCCACTGAAAGATGTCCTGATCGTTATGTTTGTGATTGTAACCATGTAACTCCTATCGAGATCAGCATCTGACATCAAAGTGACCTCAAACACGACATTGTCAATGGTGTTTCTATGAAAATGGTCCATGAAGTCCTATCGCCAAGCGCAAGGGATTGGCTGAGTAAAAAAAACAATACAACAAAGTCCATGCTTTATTTTCGATTCTATATAGAGACATCCATGATACTGTGTATCTCAGAGCACATACCGTCCTAGCCTCAAACCCGACAGGGAGCACTATGGAGAACTTCTTGTACATGCACCTCCCCAATGGTTGTGCACAGTTGTTGCACACTTGATCCATTATATATTTATCAAGAAACAAGACGCATAGTAAACATAGCTATAAATTAGCAGGATAAGTAATATATGACAAGTAGTTGATCCACCTCTAGCAGGATAAGTAATATATGACAAAGTCTAGTAGGATAAGTCTAAAGTTATATATGGCAAACTCTAGCGAGATCAGGTGGCGGTGGCGTCGTCGGACGACAAACCTAAGGAATACAGGTCAGCAGACGACGTGGGTGTGACGGTGAAGTTGTCGGGGCTGAACCCGTAGTACAGGCCCTAACGGCGCGCGGTGGAGGAGCCCGCGCCATCAGACCTAGAGGGACCCGCCTCCTAGACGGGATGCTGGCGCGTAATGGTTGCCAAGACCTCGCACTGCTACGCTATCACCGTAGGATCCTTGTGGAGTGTCTGGACCAAGGGGTCAACAAGCTATCTCTCCACTAGTCGGTGCTCCTGCTCCTCCGCTCTCGTGGCGACTCTCATATCCATGGTCCTATTCTGAATCGCCCTAGCTCGATCCTCGGGATAGTTTAGAATCGCCCTCGCCCTGAAGTGCTGGACTACCATGCAGTCGTAGGCACGCGATGCCTCCTCGGGAGGACCGCCATGTCCCAAGGTGGCGCTTAACCCCATCGATGGTGATCTTAGCCTCCCAAGTGGGGATCCCCGTCGGCTTATTATACACACCGCGTTACTTCGGTTGTGACTACGACATACTACTGAAACAGACAAACAAACATATTAGCAAAAACAGTGTACAAGTAACTGAATTATAGCTACGAAGTAGATTACGGATCCACGTCCATCAAAGTGCAACATTGTAATTCTTCATTCAGTACAAGTACAAGTGCAACCTTTTTTTGAAAACCTTCATTCAGTAGAAGTGCATCAACTGTTTAAACTACCTAGGTACGCAAGCCATATGATGGATCTGAAGATTTAAATAAAACCACTAGCTAATTTAAAGGAGAAGTTGATACTCCCTCCATCCTAAAATATAAGGTGTCTAAGGTTTAGTCAAAAGTCAACGTATTTTAAGTTTAACCAAATTTATATATAAAAATATAAACATTCATAGTACCAAATCAATATCAATAGATTCACCATAAAGTATAGTTTCTCAAAATGTCCATTCGATATTGTAGATATTCATATTTTTTCGTATAAACTTGGTCAAACTTAGAAGATATTGACTTTTGGCTAAATCTTAGGTGCCTTACATTTTGGGATGGAGGGAGTAATAAGCAAGTAAATCCCACTTAGCTACCCCTCCTCTTCGCTCTCTCTTTCTAAAACTAAATTTTGCGGTTCAATGAAAAAGTGAATTTTGTATCTAGGTGGTCATCATTTTGATCCCAATTAAGCAGCTACTCATGAATATAAAAGAAATATTGATGATCTGATTACAACACTAATCCGATTGTGCAAAACTAACTATTGCCCAAAACAAATATAGTGTTTCTATTGATGATCTGATTACTCCTTCATCTGATTACAACACTAATCTGATGAACTCGTGGTGATTACTGCTGGTGTCACCTAATCTATAGCACTAATCCGATGAACTCATGGTGATTACTGCTGGTGGCACATAATCTACAGAACCTAATCTATAGTACTAATCCGATGAACTCGTGGTGATTGCTGCTGGTGGCACCTAATCTACAGCGCCTAATCCGATGAACTCGTGGTGATTACTGTTGGTGGCACCTAATCTACAACACCTAATCTACAACACTAAGATACCCATGAATCTACAGCATGTCCTCCCACGAATCTACAACACCTAATTAAGATACCAATCTCTGTGACCACAGATCTACAGCACCTATGCCACACCTCCCATGAGAAAAGTGAGAAAATTCTCGTCGAATAATCCTCTGTCCCTTTGGATTTTGCTCTGTTCTTGATCCCCTTCCTCAGGTTAGGGACGACAAGGGAGAGAGGGAGATAGGGGATAGGGAGAGGGTGATGTACCATCGAGACAAGGACGACGACGACGAGCGTGCAGACGACAACGAGGTCCTCCACGGCCTGCAGCTGCGCGGGACGGCGACGGCGAGGGGGATGCGGGACGACGACGGCGGAGCGAGGGGGCGGCGGGGCGCAGCGGCGGTGCGGGTCGCCAGAGAGAGAGAGCTAGCTAGGGTTCGTGTGCAAGGGAGTGGGAATTGGGGATTTTTCGATGGGTGAGACAACTACTTACAGGTGGGACCCTCACTTATCCCTGGCGCCTCAGTGCTATATTCGCCGGGGACAATTATACACCCACTTACAGGTGGGACCCGCACGTACCCCCGGCGCCTTAGTGCTATATTCGTCGGGGATAACTGACTTTTTTGGCCAGGGTGGCCCATCGAGCCCACCATACCCTGGCGCCTAAGGGATTTATTCGCCAGTGGTGAAGGCCGGCCCATCCGGGGGCACGCGGCCCACCACAGCCTCGGCGCGCGACAGCCCCGTTCGCCGGCGATAACTGAACAAGTGTATGAACAAGTGTACAGTACTTTCAATCTCCGAATTAAAGATGGAGGTTGGAAGGACAACATGGTGTTTTCACTGTACAATACGGCAAGTTGATGAATTAAAGGGACTTTTTTTTTTCTGTACCAGCTCTCTCTACAGTTATTAACAAGATTCAGCAAGAAAGCGTTTGCTAATTAAACTGGAAAATCAGATCTACCATTATTTCTATATATCTCGTTTTGAAACAAACAAAGTGCTTGATGTGCGTAGAAAGGTTAAATACTGACCATTTGCTTTGGTGTACATGCCAGAAGTATAGGCTCCACCTACGACGGTTAAATGCATTGAAATCACGACAATCTGGCATGTATGCTGCTTTCTATGCATGAATGCATTTTTGAGACTGCAAGGTGATTACTCCCTTACATCCGATTCGGCGACAATTAATATGAATCGGAGATCATAATTCAGTGCATAAGGATTGCTAAGTACTGTTAGAAACGAGAATCAGTCAGCGGTGGTGGCCTAGGCGGTGTCTGTTCAGACTGATCCAAATATGTATCATCTCAGCCTACCAGGAAACCAGCATGGAAACCTGGCACAAGGTTTAGTGCCGTCGCTCGGGCAGGTCCAACTGCAACAGAATTGCATGAGTGCAGACAGCGGTGACCTGTCCACCATCGTTTCTGGGGAAAGCCTGGCTACTGACACCGTGCAAAGTGTTAGATCCTGCCCATTACTGCCTCAAGATCTCGTGGGTGCACACAAGCAAATATGGGCATCCAGCCATCAATAAGAGTTCCCTCTGCAAGTCTATAACTCCTTGAAGCTGTCGTAGGTTCTTCTTTTGGTTCATTCAACTGTTAGAGTACGTCATGGGCCTAGGCTTGCAGTATAGCTCATTAGTCTTAGGGTTAATTAGAGATAAGGGTCACTTGCTTAGGAATCAAGTAAGTCTTGCTTGGGAGTCAAGTAAACCTCTCTATATAAGGAGAGGAGATGTATCAATCTAATCAAGCAAGAATTAAGAAGGAAATCCCTTTCCTCTTGCACCGGCCGTGGGCAAGGCCCCCGGCCGGCCCTCTTGCGCCCTCCCTCTAGCACCACCATAACAATTGTATCAGCTTTCCCGGGTTCGATCATGTCCAGCCCTCCACCGAGTTCTTCCCACCCGTCGCCGCGGCACTCCGACGCCCCCGCCGTTCTTTCCCCGGCGGAGATGACCGCAGCCCTCCGCGTTCTCGCCACCGCGGTCCAGGAGATCCACCTCTACTTGGCCGGGCCCTACGGGCCGCCGCCGGCCGCACCACCGGGCTGCTGCTCCTGCCGTGGCAGCCGCCGCATCTGGCGGTCTCTGTCGCGGTCTCCGCCACCACCCCGCCCTGGTTGCCGTGGCCATCCCAGCCCCTCGCGGGCCCCGTCGCGGCCATGGCCCTGCTGCAGCAGCCGCCGCCTGCCACTCAGCCCCGGGCCAGCTATGACCGCGCCGACGGGAGTTCCGATCCAAGTCCGGTTCCCGCCCTCGCTGTCACCGCTTCCGTATTGGATCGTTACCCGCCACGTGTCGGCGGCGGTGAGGCTGCAGGCTGCTGCGCGCGGCCTCCTAGCGCGCCAGCGTGTGCGGGAGATGCGTGGTCTGCAGCTGCCGCTCCTCCAAGTTGCCCTTTGCTGCGCCAAGGACCTCGATCTCGTCCGTTGCGTCGGGGCTCTTGGGCATGCGGTTTCCCCCATGAGCGGCGGGCATCCTGTTTTCCCCGTGTGCAGCGACCTCAAGTCTGCGGCATCAACGGTTGGGAGGGTGCACCCCTCCTCGACAGGAGCGCACCGCGTAACACCACTGCATTCCGCCGCCAGCCGCCTTGAGGGCGCCTCCGCTCGTCGCTCTTGCGACCTCTTCCAGGTGGCCGTACACATGCACTCCGTTTGTCCAGATGGTGTCCATGGGATCCAGGTGGCTGTACACGTGCACGTATGTCGTGCGGATGGTGTCTACTTTTTGTTAAGGGGTCCAAAATAGAGCGTCCCAACCCATTTCAGGTTGAGAGTAATAAACCAAACCGAGATGTAAAAGGCTTGTTTTTAGGTGTGAGATTTGTGTCGCGTTGAGTCATCGTTATAAGTTGGTTAGGTTGCAGCTCGAGGACGAGCTGCATGTCCAGGTGGGGTGTAGTGTTAGAGTACGTCATGAGCCTGAGCTGGCAGTATAGCCCATTAGTCTTAGGGTTAATTAGAGATAAGGGTCACTTGCTTAGGGGTCAAGTAAGCCTTACTTGGGAGTCAAGTAAACCTCTCTATATAAGGAGAGGAGATGTATCAATCTAATCAAGCAAGAATTAAGAAAGAAATCCCTTTCCTCTTGCCATCGGCCGTGGGCAAGGCCCTCGGCCGGCCCTCTTGCGCCCTCCCTCTAGCACCACCATAACATCTGTGAGAAGTTATCCTTGTTGCTGCTGTTAACCCAAAGTAGTTTTCTTACTGTTAATTCAGCTTTTGTGTCGTGACACCTGACGATGATGTCGTTATGTGTCACAGTTAGTTGTTTTCTGTAATAGCTGAATAAGGAACCTGATACGTGCACGTTCACGTAGAGGTGTAGAACTAGTTGTAGCTGTTTGGGTCGGCTCCTTCACGATCTGCCGTGGGATGGCGCGGGTCTGTAGGATCGTGGAGGAGTGCTAGCGGTGATTCGGTCACGTTCCGAGAAACATGGATCGACTGAATACATCGCAGCAACTTCTGCAACTTGCCAAGGTATATGGCTAGCAAGGTTGCTTGGTGATCTGCTGGATGATGATTCAGTTCAGGTGACACTCAAGGTGGACAATCAGTCAGTGGTCTCCTTGAGTAAAAACGCGGTGCACCATGAGAGAAGCAAGCATATTGACATACGATATCACTTCATTCGTGAATGTGTTGATACAGGGAAGGTGACCGTGGAGTATATAAGAACTAAAGATCAGTATGCTGACATCCTGACCAAGCCATTGGGGAGAGTGAAATTCCAAGAAATGAAGCAGAGGATCGGGATGCAGATTCTGGACAAGAGCAACAAAGTCTAAGGGAGAGAATGTGAGAAGTTATCATGTTGCTCCTGTTAACCCAAGGTAGTTTTCTTACTGTTAATTCAGCTTTTGTGTCGTGACACCTGACGGTGATGTTGTTATGTGTCATAGTTAGTTGTTTTCTGTAATAGCTGAATAAGGAACCTGATACGTGCACGTTCACGTAGAGGTGTAGAACTAGTTGTAGCTGTTTGGGTCGGCTCCTTCACGATCTGCCGTGGGATGGCGCGGGTCTGTAGGATCGTGGAGGAGTGCTAGCGGTGATTCGGTCACGTTCCGAGAAACATGGATCGACTGAATAAAAGGAAAGCAGAAAAGACGCAGAACGTTACGGCGTCGCAAAATCTCTCTGTTCCCTGTGTTGTTGGTGTGTTCATCCCAGGGAGAGGTTCAGAGCGGCGCAATCCAAATCCACGAAATTTCCACCGTGATCGGCGTGTGTTTGAGGTCTAGGATCTGTCAATTGGTATCAGAGCCCTAGGAGTCGGTGGCGATTTGGTGGCGGTTGATCGGTGGCGTTGTGGTGTGAGATCCAGCTGCGATGTCGAAGCAGTCGCTGGCGAAGGCGGCGGATGGCGATGCAGGATCTAGTGAGGGTGCGGTCGTCGTCAGGCCATCGTCGCGCGGAGGCGTGCCGGTGCACTACCCGCAGCTGACGGACACCAACTACGGCGTGTGGGCCGTGAAGATGCGCATCATCATGCGCACGCTCGGATGCTGGTCGGCGGTCGACGGCAAGGCTGAGTATGACCAGGCCAGGGATGAGGATGCCTTCATGGCGCTCTCGCAGTCACTCCTAGACGCCATGGTGATGGCCATCGCCGAGTAGAGACGGCAACCGAGGCGTGGGAGGCGATCCGCCAGATGCGGGTCGGCGAGGATCGTGTTCAAAAGGCCCGTGTCAAGCAGCTGAAGCGGCAACTCGGTCGGCTGGAGATGGATGACAGCGAGACTGTTGCGGCATTCGGGCAGAGATTGACTACCCTCGTCGCAGAGATTCGATCCCTAGGTGAGAAAATCAACGACGGAACTGTTACTGAAGTTTTGTTCAATGGAGTGCCAGATAGGTTTGTAGATGTTGCGAACACCATTGAGCAATGGGGAGATTTGTCCAAGATGCCGGTGTCTGAGGCTGTTGGGAGGCTGGCTTCGTTCGAGAACGGCCAGCGAGGTCACCGCCGGAGTGGTGGCGCAAAACATGAGCAGCTGATGCTTGTCACCAAGGCACTGGAGCAGCTCCTGAAAGGCAAAAAGAGCAGCGACAGTGCGGGCAGTTCAGGTCAGACCGCTGGGAAGAAAACCAGTGGTCGTGGTGATCATGGCAAGACTGGCAAGAACTCGGGCAAGGACCGTGGAAAGGACAAGAAGAAGGGAAAGTTTGATATCTCTAAGGCACGGTGCTATAATTGCAATGACTTTGGTCACTTTCAATCTGATTGTCCTAAGCCTAAGAAAGAGAAGGCAAATCTGACGAAGGAGGAGGATGAGAATCCCTCTCTGCTGCTGACGGAGACAGTGGAGCTGTATCAGTCCACCGTGGTAGAAGGTGAGCAGGTGTTGCTAAATGAGAGGAAGGTGATACCCAAGCTCACTGGAAGTCAAGACACAGCCTGGTATCTCGACACCGGGGCCAGCAATCATATGACAGGCTGCCCGGAGAGATTCTCTGAACTTGATCACACAGTAAAGGGCAAGGTCAGTTTCGGTGACGGTTCGACATTTGACATCTGTGGCAAGGGCTCGATTATGATGCAGTGTCTGACAGGAGATCACTGAGTTCTAACCGATGTCTATTACATCCCGAAGCTCAGAAATAACATAATAAGCTTGGGACAGTTGGATGAGATCGGCTGCAGGTACGCTGCAGAAGACGGTGTCATGCAGGTCTGGGACAGGGACAAATTTTTGCTTGCTAGGGTGAAACGGACCAGGAATAGGATGTACATCCTGAACATCGAGCAGGCAAAGCCAGTGTGCTTGTTGACCTGTGGCAATGACAAGTCATGGTTATGGCACAAGAGATATGGACACGTCAATTTCCGTGCTCTGAAACAGCTTGCCAATGACAACCTGGTCGAAGGTATACCTCAGATAGAACAGATGGATCTAGTGTGTGATGGATGCATGCTTGGTAAGCAGAAGAGACTACCATTTTCATCAGTGGCAAAATTCAGAGCTTCGGCACCCCTGCAGCTAGTGCACGGTGACTTATGTGGACCCATCTCACCGGCAACCCATGGAGGAAAGAAATATTTCCTACTACTTGTAGACGACATGTCTCGCTACATGTGGGTATCGTTTCTGAAAAATAAAGATGAAGCATTTGATGCCGTGAAGAGAATTATGGAAGTGCTTCGCACAGATAGAGGTGGAGAGTTCACCTCGAAACAGTTTGATCTGTACTGCGCAGAGCTCGGCATCAACCACCACCTGACAGCCCCATATTCCCCACAGCAAAATGGAGTTGTCGAGAGAAGGAATCAAACGGTGGTCAATATGGCAAGAAGTTTGCTGAAAACGATGGATGTCCCTAGAAAGTTTTGGGGAGAGGCAGTAGCTACAGCAGTTTATCTCTTAAACAGGGCCGCCACCAAAGCTCTGACAGCAAAAACCCCATATGAGGCCTGGCATGGGAAGAAGCCTAATGTTGATCACCTCCGAACTTTTGGGTGTGTAGCACACGTGAAGAAAGTGGGGAAGCACCTCACAAAGCTTGCAGATCGGAGCTCACGCATGGTATTTATCGGGTATGAGCCTCCGTCTAAGGCGTATCGGATGTATGATCCAACCGAGAAAAAGCTCCATGTGACGCGTGATGCAGTGTTCGAGGAAGACAGATGCTGGGAATGGACAGCTGACTCTACCGAGAAGAGCACACTCGAGCCAGCCTTTGATGTTGTGTACCTTGTCAGGGAAGAGAACGATAGGTTGCATCAGACTCCTGCTGCAGCAGCGAAGTCGCCCAGTTCCTCTGTTGCGGCATCAACAAAGACCCGGCGAGCAGGCGATGGTAATGCATTGCCGCAGGATCTAGGGTCTCCACACTCGCCCATGACTCAAGCCACGCCACTCGCAGCCAGTGTGCAGGAGAGTCCGCGGTCTAAGCCGTCACAAGGCCCTCAGGGCAAGCGAGCTTTGGAAGAAATTTATGAGGAAACCACCATGATAGAAGGTGATTACTCAGGCCTCTGTCTGCTCGGAATGGAGGAACCAAGCTCATATGCTGAGGCAGAAAAGGAGGCACGCTGGCTAGCTGCAATGAAGGAGGAAATGCAATCAATAGTATCCAATGGGACATGGACCTTGTGTGATCTGCCAAGAGGACACTCGACTGAAGTGGGTCTATAAACTCAAGAAGGACTCAACTGGAGCTGTAATTAAGCACAAAGCCAGACTAGTGGCGAAGGGATACGTGCAAAGGGAAGGGATCGATTTCGATGAGGTATTCACTCCTGTTGCACGCCTTGAAACTATGCGCCTGTTGGTAGCTTTAGCAGCTCAAAGAGGTTGGGAGATACACCACATGGATGTGAAGTCGGCATTTTTGAATGGTGATTTAGAGGAAGAGGTTTATGTGCTACATCCTCCAGGCTTTGTTGAGAAAGGAAAAGAACACAAGGTGCTGAAATTGAGTAAGGCACTATATGGTCTTCGGCAGGCACCCCGTGCCTGGAATGCCAAACTGGATAAGACACCTGTGAATCTTGGATTTACAAAATGTCCAGTTGAGCACGCCATCTACAAAAGAAAACAGGGAAACTCAAGTTTACTTGTTGGTGTCTATGTAGACGACCTGATCATTACAGGAGACAGCAAGAGGGAGATTGATGCCTTCAAAAAGGAAATGAAGGACAATTTCAGAATGAGTGATTTGGGATTACTCAGCTATTATCTTGGGATAGAAGTAAATCAATCAGCTCAAGGTATTTCTCTTTGTCAAACTGCCTATGCTGAAAAGGTCCTTGACAAGTGTGGCATGAAGAATTGCAATGCAACTCAAACTCCAATGGAGCACAGACTGAAACTGAGTAAAGTAAGTTCCAGACCGGCTGTTGATCCAACATTCTATAGGAGTGTGGTGGGGAGTTTGAGATATTTGGTCCACATGCGTCCAGATATCTGCTATGCCGTCGGAATCATCAGTATGTACATGGAGAAGCCAACTGAGGAACACATGACAGCGGTAAAACATCTGTTGAGGTATGTGCGTGGCACTCTGACTCACGGCTGTTACTATGAGATGAAGAAAGGGGTTAATCTGCCCCTGGTCGGGTACAGCGATAGTGACATGGCCGGAGATGTTGACGACAGAAAAAGTACTTCAGGTGTCATTTTCTATCTCGGTACAAGCCCTGTCAGCTGGGTCTCACAGAAGCAGAAGGTCGTTGCTCTCTCTTCTTGTGAGGCAGAATACATCGCAGCAACTTCTGCAACTTGCCAAGGTATATGGCTAGCAAGGTTGCTTGGTGATCTGCTGGATGATGATTCAGTTCAGGTGACACTCAAGGTGGACAATCAGTCAGTGGTCTCCTTGAGTAAAAACGCGGTGCACCATGAGAGAAGCAAGCATATTGACATACGATATCACTTCATTCGTGAATGTGTTGATACAGGGAAGGTGACCGTGGAGTATATAAGAACTAAAGATCAGTATGCTGACATCCTGACCAAGCCATTGGGGAGAGTGAAATTCCAAGAAATGAAGCAGAGGATCGGGATGCAGATTCTGGACAAGAGCAACAAAGTCTAAGGGAGAGAATGTGAGAAGTTATCCTGTTGCTCCTGTTAACCCAAGGTAGTTTTCTTAATGTTAATTCAGCTTTTGTGTCGTGACACCTGACGGTGATGTTGTTATGTGTCATAGTTAGTTGTTTTCTGTAATAGCTGAATAAGGAACCTGATACGTGCACGTTCACGTAGAGGTGTAGAACTAGTTGTAGCTGTTTGGGTCGGCTCCTTCACGATCTGCCGTGGGATGGCGCGGGTCTGTAGGATCGTGGAGGAGTGCTAGCGGTGATTCGGTCACGTTCCGAGAAACATGGATCGACTGAATAAAAGGAAAGCAGAAAAGACGCAGAACGTTACGGCGTCGCAAAATCTCTCTGTTCCCTGTGTTGTTGGTGTGTTCATCCCAGGGAGAGGTTCAGAGCGGCGCAATCCAAATCCACGAAATTTCCACCGTGATCGGCGTGTGTTTGAGGTCTAGGATCTGTCAACATCAACAGTTATGGTGCAACCAGATTGGGTGATCCATTCGCCGCAAGTGGAAACAGTTTTAGACTGAAGGCCAATGGAAGTAGTGCAAATAGTTTAATCGGTCCGAAGATTGCAAAGAGTTCCTCTCAACTTCCAAGCACTGTTGATGCCCAGCATTCCATCAATCAAAGGTCCTCACACCAATTGCATCATGTTCAAAGGTCCTCACACCAATTGCATCATGTTTGGGCAGACAAGTGCAGGTGCGTCAAAAGCTGATCAGACATGGGGCTTGCTCATGATCAGAAGCTGCCGCACGTGTATCCATGTCTCTCTGCAACCTCTGTATAGGTATGTTCGCGCAACTGTATCTGGAATCCTGTATGTATGCTGTGTAGTGTAGCTAGTATTACTGATCTTTAAGCCTAGCTCTGCTCTGATTGGGCTTTATGTAATCTAGTAGCCGTAGTAGCGCCCGACAATCAGTTAGCTATTCTTCAGTTAGTTCACTTAATGGAGAGCTGCACTACGCTGTCGTGTGATGGCGCGACGGAGGCGGAATGTGGCTCAGTTAGTTGAGTCTGTAATCTCCTACTCCCTCTCTCTTAAAATAGATGTATGAAAATTTAGATGAATCTTGACAAATGTGAGACATCTATTTTAAGACGGAGGGAGTACTATGTATGATGAATAACTAGGGACAAAGCTCCCCTTTGGACAAGGTATCGCATCTTCCCTATCTCGCTAAAATTCCTTGTTTCCATGTTTTACCTTGTTTCCATTTTGCAAAAATTCCATGTGCTCTGCCCCTGTTTCTATGTTTTACCTAGATGCATGGAATTTTTGTAAGGTATGGCATCTGTCCTACCTTAAATTTTTGCAAGAAATTGCATATATACATGCATTTCTTTGATATACATACAGTTTTTAGCATAGTACGTACGTTCTGAAAAAAAAACACAAATGAGAAAATGGGCTGTGTAGGAAGTTTTGGCTGTGTCCTAAGCCTTGCTGGGCCACACACCGAGAAGAGGTGGGCATGCCCACAGCCCGAAGCATCACAAACTTGAAAACAAGCAAGACATCACAACTCCCGATGCACCGTTTAGGCATCAAAACTAGTACACTGAATGAAAGCACGCGAATATCTCACAATAATACACAGGAAAATGCCCTAGGCAGTTACAACAATATGACATGTTAGACTCATGGAGGACACCATCTCCTGCCTCTATGCGCTGGCGAGTTCGCACTCATGGAGATACCTTCTAGGAGACGCCCCCACTACTAGGAAAATAGCTATCCATCTGTCGGACATCCAGATGTGCACTAGCTAGCTATAGGTGATGCGCCATAGATAAGTAGTACTTGTGGTGCACCTCCAAAAGATGCGCCACTGGTAGTTCACTTACCTGTGGCGCATCACTTAGCTGGTGCGACACTAATAAGGTGGGTGCCCTGACTTATCCGTGACGCATTACGTGGGTACTTATAGAAAGTGGCGCACCAGCAAAGTGATGCGCCACAGATAAGTGAACTACCAATGGCACATTACTCAGTGGTGCACCATGGATATTACGGCCCAACTTTATAGAAATGACCTCATTTATTAGTGATGCATTTCTGTTATATGTGGCACAAGTATGTAGAATACCTGTGGCACGGGCTGGTGGTGCGCCACTAGTATTCTGGTTGTATCCATTTAGTGCACTTTCCTCACCTACTTTTGCCCACTTCGCCCCTCTCCCTCTTACCCTAAGACAAGATATGTTTGTCTTCCTTCTCCTCCCTACCTCATTTATGAAGGAGATATGCCCTAGAGGAAAATAATAAATAGCTTTTTATTGTCATATCTCAATTAGTTTATAATAGTTTCATTTTGTGTTATCACTGTGCCAAGTAGAAACATTGGTACAGGTGTGGTATGAAACAACCAATTCCCTAGTAGCCTCTATTCATACTAGTTCGTTGGTCATGAGAATGATCTGAGTTTCAAGATCATGGACATTTATACCAATTGACAACGGGGTCATATCATTGGAGAATGATGTGATGGACATTCCTCGAAGGATTGCAACACGATCAAGTCATATAAGTTCATTGTTGTAACAACTATACATAGACTCCTTTTTCTTAGACCATGATCTCATATTACTCACTATTTCCTAAGGCTGCTTAGACTGCATCCACCTTCATCTGGTAATACGGTGGCCATAAAGGTGTATGTTGGGTATTCCGAAGGAACAATAGATGACATGTAACTGCAAAACCGGGATTTATTCACCCACATGACGGGTAAAGATACATACGGCTGGCTTGGTGAGATTACATCCATAAATGTTGCAACATGTGACTCAGTCACGGGGATGTAATATCACGGTAACAAGAAAACAGAACTTGTTGTTAACGAGATTGAACAAGTTATGTGATACCAATGATTGGATCTCAGACAAGACGTATCAAGAAACAAAAGGAATTTGATGCTACATTTAGCGGTTCAAACGACATTGTCATCAGGAATGCATAGGGGTCACATAGATATCCCTAGTCCCTCTGTTGATCATTGATACTGATCATGTCTAGAGCATTGCCGAGCCGTGAGAGGATACACTTAAGGGTACGATGAGAGCGATCATTCGTAAGACGGAATCACAGTAGAGAAAGAGAAAGCCGGAATCGTTATACAGAGAGATCCGAAGTTGTTCGGAGAAAGAATAAAGGAAAAGGCCGAAAAAGTGTTTTCGGATAAATGGGAATTTAAATGTATATTTCTTATATGTTAATTATGAATTAATATATACTAAATAATATTTAGATTAAGATTTATAAAAGCAATTTTTATATTAGACCAAATCCGCGAAGGGAATTAGCCTAGAAGAAAAGCCGGAGAAAAATAGGAAAAAGGGAAAACAGCTAAAGCCCACGTGGGCGGCAGATAATAGCCGCCGCACGGTGCGGCGCGCAGCTGGGCTACGCTGGCATGCGAGCGGCGGATAAAAGGCGGCGCACGGGGGCGACGCACGGTAGCGCGGCGCGCGACCAGCTCGACCCGGCCGAGGGGAGATCGCGGGGAGCCGGCGCGCCTGCTGGGCCGCCTGCCCCTCCCGAAGCCGACCCACCCGGCTTTGCCTCCCCACCGCCCGGTGCTGCGGGCTGTCGACCACTGCATGGGCCGCCGGGGGCGCTGTGGCCCACCCGGGGTAGCTGCTGCCTGGCTCGGTCTGGTGGGCCGCCGGGGCTTCCAGGCCCACCCGGGGTTGACCCTTCTGCCTATTGGGCTGGGGGCTGCTGGCCCATCCGTCTGTGCACGAAATTCCTGCCTTTTTCCTTTAACTTTTAGTCCCACATGGCTAACCTAATAGGGAGAGCACGCCCCGTTCCGCCTATATAAAGGGGTACCCATGAGTGGGATTAAATACACCATCAATTGGAGAAGTCCTTTGGTTGACTTTCTCCTTCCCTCTCTCTCTAGCCTTTGTGACCATGGCCCAAGTCTGGGTTGTGCGAACCAGGCACACCTGCAGTACGCCGTTGCGCTGCAGGGATTCCTAGTCGGATATCAACTTCCGCACTCCCGGCGGGATCGGGGAGCCGGAGGTCTCATCGTGCACCGAATGTGTACGAAGACACGAGGCGCAATACTTGGGGCGCTTGAATGTCGTGAGCCGGAGCTGCTGCACGATGAAGAAGGAGCAAGGGGTGACCTGCGAGGAGCTTCGCGACCTTGAGGTTGGCTACGAGTATGACTACTTCAACGACGTTCCCCGCGGAACATTAACCGCGTACGGTCTAGAAGGGTCTGTATTCTCTACGCATTGGTCGTTACCGTATTACTACATAGATAGATCCTAAGCCGTTTTTGGGTTTCAACGTAGGATTTTTTTTGTTTTCTGCTGCGGATCCCCAGCTCCGTACTACCAGCACCGTTTACTAATGGTGGAATAAGACCATATGTAAGCATATCAGATGTCCCATCTCCAACACCTTCCAAGTCATCATCTAGCTCCTGCCCGTCAAAATTAATTCCCCTCTTCACACCCGAGTCAACACTAGTACGTTCTACCATATCGGTATCCTTTGTTTTCAGAGGACTTGTTGCAGTATCCAGTACCGCATCATCAGTTGTGTCATCCATCAGTGGAGGTTCCCGGGCATTCTGCTTCCATCTCCCCGTCACATCTCTACCAAGGGGCTCAATACCACGACCTCTTCCCATGAATCCTCCTCGATTGTCCCGGCCACCACGACCATCACGGCCTCCACGTGAATGTTACGGATAGAAGGAACAATTTCTATGCATTAGATGCTCCCAAGTTCAAAAACAGACTTTGGCTTAATTCTAACCCAAACATTAAACAAATGCTATTAAATCAATTGAGTTTTTCGTCCAGCATCCAAGAGTGAACAAGAACTAACACATGCATGGTTGCTTACTATTTTAAGCTATGTATTCTCTGACAAAATCAATGTGCTGGAACATGGTTAAGAAAACAAAGGGTGAAAAGATATATTGAATCAAGTTGGTAGGGCCATATATCAGAAGCCGATGGACAACAATTGTTACAACAAAAGATCAGAAGACAACTCACCGTTATGCAAGCAAACTAATGATGCAGATACTGGCTCCTCCAAGATTCCAAGCCTCCATCATCGCCTCCTTACTGCTTTTATTACACGTTTCCACTAGCACGCTCACCGTCCCGCTGGTCTCTGGCAACTTCTATCCCGTCGTGCGTCGACAGAACAAGGGTTGGCTAGGGAAGGTTGTGGCGTCACTGAGATAGAGGGAGATCTCAGGGGCATTGGCAGCGGCGTCTCCTTTGGAATGGCGCACGATGAAGAAAGTTTCTGACCATGCATAACTTATGCACGTGCCTGAGCATTCCATGCCGCGGGTGCACAATGTTGCCCCAGGACGTAGGTCCCGGCCTGACTTGGCGCTGCCGCTAGTGAGTAGGACAATGAGGTACACACGGCGGGGGGCGTGAGGTGGCGTACCTACGATGTGATTGGACGGCGGCAAGGCATGGGAAACCCTAGCTACCCAAGCAAGAGGATGGCATTAGTGCATTGTGAGGAAGTATAACATGCTATGAGATTAGTTTGGAAACATAATTAATTACGCATCAAATCCTTAATAGTACTCTGTTTTTGTGGCTGGGTGGCTAGGAGGGTGGTTGTACCCCCAGCCCACCAGAGTTCAAACCCCAGGTTTAACAATTGTGTGTTGCATAAAAGGCTGAATATTCTTTCAGTGAGAGTCGACATTTCCGTCGACAGCGAGGTGCCTGTGGTGACTTCGTCAATCTCAAGACCTGATCCATTGGCTCAGGATCTCGGAGGTGCTCATAGGTGTCGGGTTTGCGTGTGTGTGTTCATAGGGGGTGAGTGCATGTACGTGTTGTGAGCCATTGCTAATACGTAGTACATGCATGGTGCCACTGTCTAGTAAAGATCGAGTAGTTGGCATGTATGCATGCAGGTTGTTAATGTGAATTTTTAACTTCTCCGGTGTACGTACTTGTTTTCTGCACATTCTGATTTCGTAGGATTATATATATTTATTCTGATTTCGTCATCCATGCATGTAACCATCTCAGCAAAGAATACGTCCTACGTACTTTTAAATGTAGAATCGGTCGGGTGCAAAACCATGAATATATAGCATTTCAAATATATTGCCGGGCATGGGCAATCAAAAACAAAAATGGCATGCATGCATGCATGCATGCTGCTGACCCATGCTTTAGTCGGCATGCACGCAGTGGTTGTCGATCCCGTGGCTCAAGTAGGTGCATATGCATGGTGCCCACTGTAATAATAATAATGTACTGAATCCTCTAGGGATCGCATCTACAGCGAAAGTCTACAGACGCGCAGGTGCTGCTGCAAGCATTCACTACGTATCTGCTACGTACTAGTAGTACGTACTACCCGGAAGGCCAATAATGAAGTAACACCCGGCCCAGGTACTATACCTG
The DNA here is from genome assembly GCA_916181665.1 of Avena sativa. Classification (NCBI taxonomy): domain Eukaryota; kingdom Viridiplantae; phylum Streptophyta; class Magnoliopsida; order Poales; family Poaceae; genus Avena; species Avena sativa. The sequence goes on from OV702287.1 coordinate 582,722,981, forward strand.
ATCATGCGTCGAGACACACTGCGTAAGTACTTGCTACCAGAGTTAATACACTGCGCGCGCGTAAGCTAGGGGCCGGGTTCTGCCTCGCATCACCTACGATTCCAAAATGCACCGTCATCGATTTGGTCTAGATCCCTGTTATCTATACTTTAAAACGCGTTTAAGATACATGCATGTGAATCTACACAAAATCTACGACAAATAAACAGAATACCGTACTATATTGATAGTTCACAAAATGTTTATATTTTTGGGTTTCCAAAGTCTTAGTAGACTAAAAATTTACTTAGATCTCACTCACATACTAATAATTTGCATCACGAGTCGTGCAACTTTACCGATGACACTGGAATTTGGGGGCTACAACATAGGTGTTTTTAGTCTCCTCTCCTGTTTGTTCAAGGTGCTGATCTGCTGCAAGCCTTGGTGAATTTTGCTTACCAAGAGGGACTTCTCTCTCTGCCTATTCCTGCCAGTGATGCCGGCTGAGATGGAACGGCTCAAGGTTCTCAAATGGATTTTAGATTAGTATGCTGCATTAACTGGGCTTCAAGTCAACTATCACAAATCATCTATAATCCCAATTAATGTCCCACGTGATGGAGTTGTTTTGTTTGACCAAGAGTTCCATTGCCAGCTTGGGGACATGTGCCTTTCACCTACCTTGGCCCGCCGATGGGGACAACAAGCCCCACAATCAAAGACCTATCACCCCTGATTGATAGGATTGAAGGAAGATTGTCTGCCACACTTCTTCCTTCCTCTCATATGGTGATAGACTTGTGCTGGTAAACTCTGTGTTGTCTTCTCTGCAAACATATTTCATGCTCGCTCTAATGATCCCTGTGGGCCTTATAGAGGTAGTATATAAAGCCAGAAGGCATGTCCTATGGAAAAGAAAGACCCACATCTTTAGCTGCTTTGGACATGATTTGTAAGGAAAAAAATAAAGGAGGTTTGGGTATCATTAACCTGAAAGTACAAAATGTTGCACTCTTACTCATACATCTAAAAAAATTCTACAATGATGATGGCACTCCTGGGTCCAGCTAGTTCATCATGCGTATTACCATGAATTGGTTCCTCAGGTAGCGGTCATGACATGTTCTTTTTGATGGAGAGGAGTCATGAGTTTAGTTGCAGAATACAGAGCAATCACCAAATGCACGTTGGGCAATGGTAAATCAATTTTGGGGGATGATTTGTTGGATGCTAAATTCTCCATATTATTTTCCTTTGCAAAGGAAAAGCTCAGTATATCTGTGAATTCATCCAGTTGAAGGATGTATATGATGGATTTCATCTTCCACTCTCTGCTGCCAACCCAGAGCTCATTCAGTTGCAGACTATTATTCAGGACATCATTTTGGATAGCAATGGGAAACATGCTTGGACCTTTTGATTGGGCAATGGATCTTGCAGGCCAAGTCTTGTTTATCAAAAGTACTTTGCCTCTATTGATGTTCACCCTCCTTCTTGTTGGATCTTTAAGAGCAAGTGTAAATCCAAGCACAGGTTCTTTGCATGGCTCATACATTACATGATTAATACTAAGGATATGGTCTTGAGGAGGAACTGTGAAGGTACTGATAACCACAACTGTGTGCTTTGTCTATGTCTAGTTAGAGAGGACTGGAGAGATTTATTTTTTAATTGTGTCTTCAGTACAAGAGTTTGGAATTACCTTCAAATTCCTTGGAAACCAGGAGCTACCTTTGAATCCATCTTAGCTGCGAAGAGAGCCTTTGTTGGACCTTGTTGTATAGAAATTGTGATTCTGGCTTGCTGGGGTATTTGGAAACAAAGAAATGGCTGGATTTTCAAGAACATCAGACCAAACTTCAGGGGTTGGAGGGCATGTTTTGTCCAAGAAGTCACCATGCTTAAGCATAGGGTGAAGAGTTGTATAGTTCCTTCTTTGTCAAAATGGATTAACAACCTTCCCTAGACCTTTCAAAGATAGCTCTTTCCTTTTGTAAGTAGTCCCATGTAATCTTTTGTATATATGATAGAGAAAGGAAGTGAGGCTGTGGGGGCTCCCCTACACTAAAGTGTCAAAGATAAAAAAAGGTGGAACAGTGGCGACGAGCTCAACTTCACTGGATTTGATCGATCGATCGACATAGGATTTAGTTAGGTTTAAATAGAATGTTGTTCAAATCTTTAAAATTTCCTAAGAGTTCATAGGAAATTAACCTGTTTCCTCTCTGTTCGAAGTTAATTTTTTTCTTTAAAGTTTCCTATAAGAGGCGTCACTGGGTGGCTCCTCCCAATACAATGGCACATTATGCCGTTGCTAAAATAGGGCTTATCAGCCAGACGATCACATTCACCAACACCTGTAATGTTATCAGCCATAGTCTGGTGGTTGCACCCCACCCAACACCCACCTTGTGTTGCACCATCGCGCGCTTGACGCCTCCTCTCTTTTCGCCCAGGCCTATTTTCATTATTTTTCTATAAGCCAACATAATTAAAAAGAATAAAAAATAGGTTATGTAACTGGAATTTTGCTCAGTTGCAACCCCACTCGCTTGACCAAGACACATATTCAGCTACACGATATGGTATGTTTTAACTTATCATTCTTTCTTTAGTTCCTATTGTATTTGTATTATATGATACAAGTTGATAGTTTTTTAGAGAAACTACGTCTTTCATTAATCAAAAACCGAGTTACAGGAATCAAAACATGTGGAAATTTAAAGAAAGATCGGGATAAATGATTGTCCTGAATTTGCAAATGAAATCCTAAGAGCTCGAGCAATAGTACAAAATAATCTCTAGAGTTCCCTACAACCATTGAAGACAGTGGCCGCCGCCTAGATCTAGATCTAGCATCGCCGAGACGCATGCGAGAAGAGACGCCGATCCTCCACCAATGCAAGATCAAACAAAGCATCATCGCCAATGAAGCTTTGTGAGTCGAGGAACAGGCTTACTGCACGCAACGAGGCACATGTCGTTATGGCACGTCGACCAGGGACATCCTCGTGTTGTACTGAACCAAGATCTATCGGCTCCCATTGACGAAGTCGAAGAAGAACAATCGATATTCTATTAGGGACTTCACAGGTGGGAAAATTATTGGATTTCACATGAAACATTTCCAAATCACTAGTCATTTTTTTTGTGAAAAGGTGATTTATATTACTCAACCACCCAAACTACAATCATCGTCACAGAGTCTAGGTCTGTCGAGAGGACCTTAACGTGGCCAGATAGCAGTCCTGGCTTCCGTAAGACCCATGTTGACTTCGAAATGCTTAATGTCATCATACAATCACTTTTTATACTAGCTTGGAGTAGTACCGAGGATGTTACATGAATAAAATGTGACTACATGCATGAATTGAAACGAGACAAGAGGTGGAATGTGGATGATCGATGTTGTAGGTGGTCTGGCAACAAGTTGATAGTTGTTACCACGCTGCACTGTTAGGGGTGATCTCAAAACATGTTACGGCTGCGCTGTGACGATCTCCTGGCCTTCCTCCCATTTCAGCTTGGGCGCAACTTCCTTGTGCTGAGGAGTGTACTTCTGCTAGTGAGATCAGGAGAGCCAAGCTGGAATTAGCCGCCACTGATCCCCTTAATTCCACGTTTTCAAATAGTACATTATATTATTAATTAGGTGTATACCTCCAGTTTGTCGAGCAGTTCCGCGGGAGTCGGAGCCAGCACGATAATATGACGAGCAGTAGGCTGGATAAACCCTTCCTCCACAGCCGTGTCGATGGAAGATAGAAGAGCGTCGTAGTAACATTTCCCAATCGTTACTGTCTATGCCTCTTGGCGACCGGCATCTTCGGACATGAACTGTGACAAGACCAATAGCGCTGCCTTTTACCGGCTTGTCATGGATACCCAGCTGGGCCCATGTGATTGTTTCAAAAAGCTCTTCAAGTGTTCCATAACCACCTGAAAAGGAGCAAAATAGATTTACTACTGTCAATGGGAAAAGACAGGAAACAGATACTCAATTTAAAACATGTGAATCGACCGCATTGAAGACCACACACTAAATTCCTAGAAAACTACTTTATTAGTATAATAATCCACCACAATGCCACACATTGTCTAAATGAGTACTACTACAACCCGGCCTTGTTTCAAAAAAAAAAGAGAAAAGAGAAAACTAGGTAGGGCAGAGGTAATTAAAATTAGTTTAGGACAGTACTGTAGTTGTTGCGAGGACGTACCAGGGAGCGCAATAAAGGCATCAGATTGCCTGCCCATCTCAGCCTTCCTCTGGTGCATATCTGACACTACCTTCACCTCTCCTATCGTCTCTCCTGTTATCTGGACCCACACGCATGCAACATCATACATTAACCAATGCATGCGTCCTTTGTTAGCATAATTCCACGACCACATTGTTTGTGCGTGAGTTGTTAATTGATAAAGTTGTACGGTATTCTGCATCTTAAGAATAGTCACGATGGATAGTATCATATAATATTATCATGCATATCTTACCACTATATATACGAATAACTTTAAATACTCTCTCTGGTTCATATTACTTGTCACTAAAATAGACGTATCTAAGCATGTTTTAGTGCTAGATACATCCATTTCAATGACAAGTAATATGGATCGGAGGGAGTACTGTTAGATCAAGACTTGCAGATCCCAACATTGCCAGCCATTGGATCTTGTTTTCCATTTCAACATCGACAAGATACTATTGATAGTCTTTCTTATCTTATCTTACCACTATTATATATAATGTACGGATAACTTTGAACATTGACCGTTGGACCAAGACTTGCGAATCCCAACATTGCTAGTTGTTGGATCTTCTTTTCTATTCTAGCATCTAGAAGATACTATTGTTAGTCTTTCTTACCTTACCTTACCACTATATAGTTTACGAATAACTTTGAATATTGACCATTGGATCAAGACTCGCGAATCCCAACATTGATAGTCGTTTGATCTTTTTTCCGTTCTAACATCTTAAAGATACTATTGATAGTCTTTCTTATCTTATCTTACTACTATATAGTGTACGAATAACTTTGAATATTGACTGTTGGATCAATCGCGAATCCCAACATTGTCAGTCGTTAGATCTTCTTTTCCATTCTAGCATCTAGACGATGTTACTGATAGTCTTTTTTTCTTATCTTACCACTATATAGTGTATGAATAACTTTGATATGGATCGCTGGATCGAGACTCGCGAATCCCAACATTACCAACTGTTGGATCTTTTTTTCCATTCTAGCATCTAGAAGCACAGTGAACGCTATGCACAAACCTCAAGACACATTTCTCCATCATTCTAGAATCTTCTCCATCATTTCTCTAGAAATGTTACTAAAATTTTCAATTATTAGGAATACCTAATAAATTTTGACTTCTACGTGATACAAAGTACAAGAACCAAATATACACCCATATTTTATAGATGTCGATCAAGTTTATAATTTATTGAGCTTTACCTATTATATAATAATATTAGCACTATATACTGTACAAATAACTTTGAACTTTGACAATGGAGATCAAGACTAACAAATCCTAACATTGCAAAACGTTGGATCTTCTATATCCATCTAGCATCTCGAAGACTAGTGATAGTTTTTAGCACAATGAACAATATGCGAAACCTGAAAATACACTTCTCAATAATTCTAGAATCTTCTTGGTCATTTCTCTAGAGCATATTGAGTATTCGGTAGCTAATAGGTTGATTTCTACATGATACAATGTACAAGAATCAAATATACGCACGATACTTTATGAACATGGCTAAAAATTATAATTATTTTTTGAGCTTTGCCTATTATAATTTTATATAAATAAATGACATGTCATACTTCTATTATCCGATTTTCACATCTGCAAGGCATGTGCAACTTACTAGAAATACTAGTGTATGATACTACCTCACAATGCATGGTATCATGTACTTACTAGTATCATGGTCTCACCAAATTTATTGATTTGTAGAATCTCAATGCAAATTTATGTATAAGATTTATTTCACACTAAAATTTCTAGTTCTACGTGCGACGATACGGTAGTATCTATCTATGATACCATCATTATCTCTCTCATCATTAATTACGGTGACATGTCAACTTTTTCTATGCATGGAATGCATGATACTACCTATGATACCCCCATTGTGAGTGTAAAAGGTGGTGTTCATTATTAAGATCCAAGAGGGCCCAACAATAGAGGCACTTTCCTAAGGCTAGTCATAGTTGGAGCATCATAACTAATATCATGCATAACATATTGGCTCAACAATTGATGAAGAAAGAGATGGTTAGAGTATCAATGATAGATACCGTATCATAGCATGTAAAACTAGAAATCCTAATGCAAGTAAATCTTGTACGCAATTTTATATTAAGATTCTACATATCATTAAATATAGTACTACTATGATATTACCATATAATACCATGTACTATGAAGATAGTATCATACACTATGCATGATACTATTAGGTTGGTCATAGTGATAGTATCATATACCTAGTATCATGCGTATGATACTGGTATATGATACTACCTATGTAATGCATAGTATCATATGGTACTCCCTCTGTCTCGGTTTATAGGGCTTAATCTGAAAAACTATTTGTTCCATAATACCTTCCCTCTAAGGTCTGCATGTATTTAGTTACTAGTAGTAACTCCCTATAATTACTCAACACTTCTCATTTTCTCCTTTTTTTAAGCTAGCTGAAACAACCATGCTCGCGTGCGGTTGGCTCTCCCGTTTACATGCAAAGTGGAAATTAAACATGGAAGCTTATTGGAGAGAGGGGAGACTAACCAAAGATTTAAATGTCTTAGAGAATTTTGTCCTGGTTTCCATGCAAATCCTAGTGAGCCCTTTAAACCGAGACAGAGGTAGTAGTGTCATAGTTGTTTCTATTTAATTAATTTTAAAATCTCAATGCAAATTAGTGTACAAGATCTACTTATAATTAAATAATCCGGTTTTACATGCTATAATACGGTATCATAATATGTACTAGAATCATTTCTCTCTTCATTAATTGCTATGACAAATCAAATTTTTGCCAACATGGCATGCATGATACTACCTATGATACTATCACTAGGCCCAGCCTTAGTATGATACTCCCACTATGATCAGTCTAATCACTGGCCTCTTTGAACATTTCATGCATGTGATATTTCTTCAAAGGAGACAACAAGGGTGTGATAGTTAATAAGTTTCTAGTAGGATCTATTTTTTCAGACAAACTACATGGCACATGCCTTAAAAAAGATTTTTACAGATAAGCATTATGAAGAAAACATATGATATACTTACTATGTTTTAGTACGTACTGTCAATATACGAAACTATATAGCCACTACAGGACGAGCGCGCTACGCCGAGGGCAAAAAGCCGTCGGCGTAGGCTAAAATGCCCTCGGCGTATGCTACGCCGACGGCTGCCCTCGGCGTAGCCTCCTCGGCAAAGGGCTCCCTCGGCGGAGCACATAGAGGCCGTCGGCGTATCAAAATGCCGTCGGCGTATGCTACGCCGAGGGCAATGCCGTCGGCGTAGCGGCCGTCGGCATAGCTTGTCGACATGTTGCAAAAATATATTTTAAAAAAAAAAATTAAATTTTTTTTTCTTTTTTTTCTCAATTTTTGAATCTTTGAATTATTTGACTCGTTAATCTCTCACTTTGAATATTTTTAACACTAACTGCACTTACTATTTAATTAAATTGCAGTCTTGGTTGAACTTCCCGTAAGGTCACCCATCCTAATACTACTCCAGCTCCAGCACGCTTAACTTCCTCGTTCCTTCAGAATCTATTTCCGCAAAGTAATTCATACATTGTTATTAATACTATGATATCAATCCTATTAACCCTTATATCAACATGTCACATGTTTGTATTTTTTGAAATTACAAACAATTATTTAAATAAACATTAATGAATAAGTAAAAATATTATTGAATTCAAATAAAAATATAATAATTTTACTTTTTTGTATTTTTCTATTTAATATGGAATAATTAATATCTTTAAATCTATAAATCGGAATTTAACAAATAATATGTCTAAATTGATCAGAAAAATGAGAGGAATCCAAATATGATATCCATATCAACTAATCACAAACCCTACGTTTTTGAATTATCTATTTGGTGGTTGCTTTAGAAAATTCCCTTTTTGCGCTCGGATAATGAAAAATGGCTTTTTAGTGCGATGAAAAGGAAAACTTGCATTGAATCTTTGATAAATAGCATATTGTGAACCTAAAAATGATTTTTGTAAAAAAACATGAGCATCGTATCATGTACATGTAGTTCATATCTGACCCACTTCCTGCCGATTCGGCAGGAATTTGTCTTTTTCACCAAAGGTGGATGGAAAGGTTTCGGAACCCCCTGTTGGGACATTGTCCATATAAGGTGGTATAGTATTTTAGTAAAATGTGGTGGTAGCATTTTGAATTAGCCATTTGGTGGTTGCTTCACAAAATCGTCCGTTTTTTATGCTCGGAAAATGGAAAATGGCTTTTTGGTACGACGAAAAGGAAAACTTCCTCCTGCAACATTGTTCGACATCCCATGATGCATGTGTATGCACAATATGGGCACATTATCACAAACTATGCCTTGATTCTAGCCATAACATTGGTCATTTGACCCGAAAGCCAAGAAACCTCGAATGAGATAGGTCATTTTGTGAAGGTTTTTTTTGACACATAATCAATATATCAAGTTTAATATTTTTACTTATAACCATGTCACATAATATGACACCACGCGAAGGTTTCGCATTGTTTCGATCGTTTTTGAATTTTTTATGCCCGTTTTAAACTATCGTCAAACTTTGTCGAACGGCGGGCATGAAGATTCTTAGCTCGGGGCCGAGCCTCGCTAAACTTGCATTGGATATTTGATAAAATAGCATATTGTGAACCTACAAATGATTTTTGTAAAAAAACATGAGCATCGGATCATGTACCTGTAGTTCATATCTGACCCACTTCCTGCCGATTTGGCAGGAATTTGTCTTTTTCATCAGAGGTGGACGGAAAGGTTTCGGATTCCCCTGTTGGGACATTGTCTATATAGGTTGGTATAGTATTTTTATAAAATGTGGTGGTACCATTTTGAATTAGCCATTTGGTGGTTGCTTCACAAAATCGTCCGTTTTTTGTGATCGGAAAATGGGAAATGGCTTTTTGGTGCGACGAAAAGGAAAACTTCCTCCTGCAACATTGTTCGACATCCCATGATGCATGTGTATGCACAATATGGGCACATTATCACAAACTATGCCTTGATTCTAGCCATAACATTGGTCATTTGACCCGAAAGCCAAGAAACCTCGAATGAGATAGGTCATTTTGTGAAGGTTTCTTTGAGACATAATCAATATACCAAGTTTGATATTTTTCCTTCTAACTATGTCACATAATATAACACCACGCGAAGGTTTCGCATTGTTTCGATCATTTTTGAATTTTTTATGCCCGTTTTAAACTATCGTCAAACTTTGTCGAACGGCGGGCATGAAGATTCTTAGCTCGGGGCCGAGCCTCGCTAAACTTGCATTGGATCTTTGATAAAATAGCATATTGTGAACCTACAAATGATTTTTGTAAAAAAACATGAGCATCGGATCATGTACCTGTAGTTCATATCTGACCCACTTCCTGCCGATTCGGCAGGAATTTGTCTTTTTCATCAGAGGTGGACGGAAAGGTTTCGGATTCCCCTGTTGTGACATTGTCTATATAGGTTGGTATAGTATTTTTGTAAAATGTGGTGGTACCATTTTGAATTAGCCATTTGGTGGTTGCTTCACAAAATCGTCCGTTTTTTGTGCTCGGAAAATGGGAAATGGCTTTTTGGTGCGACGAAAAGGAAAACTTCCTCCTGCAACATTGTTCGACATCCCATGATGCATGTGTATGCACAATATGGGCACATTATCACAAACTATGCCTTGATTCTAGCCATAACATTGGTCATTTGACCCGAAAGCCAAGAAACCTCGAATGAGATAGGTCATTTTGTGAAGGTTTCTTTGAGACATAATCAATATACCAAGTTTGATATTTTTCCTTCTAACTATGTCACATAATATAACACCACGCGAAGGTTTCGCATTGTTTCGATCATTTTTGAATTTTTTATGCCCGTTTTAAACTATATATAATGTCTTATGTTTTAATTAATTTTTATTTACAAATGTGTAATATTTGAGTGTAGATAGATAGGTCTTATTTTTCTGCAAATTTTGATATATTATTTGTATTTTTCCGAATTAGAATGATTTAGTTATGATTTTTCAAAGTTTAATGAGATAAAATAAAAAATAGCTACGCCGAGGGCAGCCGTCGGCGTATGCTACGCCGAGGGCAGCCGTCGGCGTAGCATAGGATATGCCGAGGGCAATTCTACGCCGACGGCTGCTTGGCGGAGCTGGCCTAGACGATGGCTACGCCGACGGCCCCGATATTTGGCCGTCGGCGTAGCGACCGGCCGTCGGCGTAGCTTCCCATTCCTGTAGTGAGCAAGGTTAGAGAAAAATAAAACTAATAATGCTTAAAATTAGAATGGAAGAACAGTAAAGTTGGACTCATTAATTCCATGTGATTACCTCTCTGGGCATGAGGGCCTTGGGAATCACCCTGCACACAGGGACAACAAGATGACAAGTTATCGCAATAGCAGTTTAGACCCGGTTTGATAGCTCATTATTTTCAAAATCAACGTATTCTGACGCTAGGCAAGAAAATACTACCGTTTTCCTCCTTTCTGAGTTTTAAAGAAAAGAGGGTTAGACCTCTTTCTAAAATGTTCCAAAAAAAAGCACAGTTTTAAAGATACTTGGGTATTTAAAACTTCAATATTTGTTGGAGCCAAACACAACAAAGTATTGTAAACCATGGTATTTTCAGAAACTGTGGTATTGGAAGAAAACTTAAAAAATACTACGTTGCAAACACACCCTTTAACCACCCACATAATCCCTTCCTCTGTTCACAATTACTATCTCCATTTGAAAATGTAGGTGTGAACTGCAAGAAAGTCTTATGTTTTGAAACGGGAGGTAGTACTTCATGTTCTGGGTTTAGTCAAATTCAAACCTTTTAAAGTTTAACCAAATATTTAATTAAAAATATCAAGATGTACAATTTAAAATCTTTGTATTTTCTAGGGTTAAACGTAGAGAGTATTTTCTGTTGGATTAGTAGGCATAATTCCCACAATTAATTCTAGAATATATCATATGCATATGGCGAAGATGAATCATTATTATTATTATTAAGCTGTAGTTTGCATACCCAAGGACGTGCCGTCCTCCAGTGTGGACTGCTTGAGAGACCAGGCCCATGAACCCCAAGCTCCCTCCTCCGTACACCAGGTCAATGTTCCTTGCAACCTAGACATAGTGTAATGCAAACCATATATAGGAACGTGCACGGCAGGTCGTGTTGTAGAAAGACATGCATGACAAGCTGATTGCTAAACCTATACATATAGGTGTAGTTTTTGGGGCTATATATGTAGAATGAAGAAAGCAAATGCATGTCATACCTAATATAATTGTCTCTGTAGTAGTAGCAAGCAGCAAATGCATGCACGTACAAATGAATGAAAAGGAAACAAACCTGCTATATATCCCAAGAGGAAATAATAGATATAGATCAAACGGCATGAACTACTAGAGAGAAGCAAGCTCGAGTAGATGAATATGAACCCCGCCGGCCCGCCGCCCGGTCAACCGAGGCTAGCCGCTTATATATGTAGAGCTACATTGGGACGAGCGAGGAGGTAGAAGATGTATGAGAGTACGCACCAGCTGCTGGCCAAGCTCCACGGCAGCATCCTGGTAGCTGCTCTTCTTGCCCATGCTGCTCCCACAGAAGACGCAGATCCTCCTGAACCTAGACGGAGCCATCACTTCAACACCTGCTGCCTTCTGGATCTCCATCTCTCACCTTCCGTGTGTACCCGCCATCCTCTAGGAGATCCACATATGTAATGTAACCCCCCGGCCGCCAACGAGACATGGGTAGGGCCCACCCGAACTCATCAGGCACTCATTAATAGGGCATCTCCACCGGGGAGACACAAACGGGCCACCAAAATGGTCCGATTTTTTCCATTTAAGTCGAGCCATGGTCACTTTTGGGTATCAAATAATAGTTATACATCGTCTTGTAATTTGCTCATAAGAAAAACAGGGTGTTCCTCTACCAATTACAAGTATTTTTTAAAACCAAAACAAACTGTAGCTAATTCAAGGGAAAAAATTTACTTCATAAAATGAAATAAAGAGTTTGTACATATAAAGTATGTTTGTAAATCAAACATAGTGTTGAGGGTATTTAAGGTGCTTCTATTTGTTCATTCCATTTTTTTCTAAATCAGTTAATGTTAGTACGTAGAAGAAAACAGAATGTGTCACATGTAGTAAAATTTAGTTGAAATATACATGTACTCTCTCCGTTCCAATGAATAAGACACACACATATATATATAGAGAGAGATATTAGTTGCGGTCTGTACCCTAGCTAGCTGACATAATGACGTGCATTGATCCACCTTTTTTGGCTGTGTTGAAAGAACAGTAGGCACGCAGAGTAGTACACTGTGGGCATTGCTGTCTACGCTGCCTCAGTATATTGATGATGATGATAGAGGCTGGAGTTTTGTTGTTGTTGCGAAATAGAGGGCCGGAGTTATGTAGCCCCACCAGCCTCAACAGTTGCTTCAAATAAGAGTGCTCGTATCGTATGGGGGCCACATAAGTGATGGCCCTTGATGGGAGATACGTGCATGTCGGCGATATGATGGACCCAACGTACGGCTGGCGGTCTCTCGTCAATGGTTGGTTGGGCACGTGACGACTCTACATGAGGTCGGCAGATAGATGATCAAACTTGGAAAGAGAGTACCGGCCGGCGTGTATGTTTTGGTCGAAACCCTATGAAATTTTGCTACTACTACTACTTAGACATAAAATATACTCTCTCCATCTCAAAATAAATGACTTGAGTTTATTTAAATTCGAATGTATCTATATACTAAAATATGTCTAGATATATCCATATTTAAACAAAATCAAGTCACTTATTTTGAAACAGAGGTAGTATGTTGAGCTGAGATGGCCAGCAACCCACTTGCTGAGACACCTGGATCCCCGATGTCGTCCCATAAAATATAGGTTCCCTCGGACCGGATCCACCGCGCTCATACTATTGTTCCCTTGACGGGTTTTTCAGGATCGTTTTGAACAATAATGTTCTCATCAGTAATACTCTCTCCGTTCAAAAATATAAGCATTTTAGCTTTAATAAATCTATACATTAAAAGATGTCTAGATACATTCGATTCATAAAACTAAAATGTCTTATATTTTCGAACAGAGGGAGTGGTAGTATATATTTTGTGAGTCTTGTGTCTTGTCCTCTTCCTCATCTTGAGGCCGGCCGGGACGATCACTTCCTCTGCCTCGACAACCGGCTCCCCTCACTTCGTGTGGAACTCCAATAAGGTCTAGTCAGCAGCCTATAAGATTTAAAATAATATATTTGGAGTGAGCTCTTAGTTAAGAGTCAGCTACAGCACGTGCTTCTAGGTACTATATGAGAGTGTAAAATAGGTCATACATTTTATATTTTTATCTTTAACAATTGTACATATTAGCTATTGGATTGAGTCTAAACGACACATATAGCCGAGCACCAGTTGGCTCCAGTATGGCGCTTGCTCTTAGCTTTGGAATCAAACAAGAACACGGCGGATCTACGTTAGCTAGCTACTACTATAGCGCTAGGCTTTTGTAACCGGCCGGCACATCTTTATGGGTACGTCGCCGTCTACGTCCGTGGTTGGTCCTGCTCATCTATGGCACAACGAACATGTCATACGGCTCAAACACTTTATGTGGTCCACGAGGCGAGTCGACAAGCAGGTTTGCTACTAGCATTGACGGGTCAATGTTGGTACTGGCAGCAGCACAGCGTGCAGTTAAACCCCACATGCGCGCGCATCGCTACTTCAGAATCTTTTCAACGTGCGCACATCGTCTCAAGCCCACCTCGGCAGCCAATAGGAAAACATCAGTTGGACAAGTAACAAAAGGTCAAGTAAAATAATCCTACTCCCTCCGACACAAATTAATTGACTTGGATTTGTCTAGATTCGGATGTATCAAGTCAATTAATTTGGACCGGAGGGAGTATTTGTAGGTAATATAAATAATCCAAATGCTAGTTTGTTTGGTGGTCCGCAGTTTCTTTTTTAGACACGGTTGTTTGGTTTCCATCTTGTTGCCATTTATGACACACACAACAAGGACATGTGCTCACCTTCTTCAAAATTGGTGAGGTTACCATCATACCATCAACACACACTAACACACGGACATCAGGTACGCATAAGCATAGTAGATAATTATGTAGGATAAATGTAGGCTAGACCCCCGGGTGTTACAAGCTGTATCAGAGTCGACCCTCGCTCATATGTTTAAGACGCATAATTTCACGGATTTGTTTTATCACAATCATCAGAATCATGTAGAACACAAACTTGACCGAGAGCCACCTTCTCTCGAACAAAATAAATGTCGATCTCTATATGCTTGGTACGACGTTGTTGAACCGCATTCCCTACATCTAAACAGCTGAAATATTATCACAGTAAACAATAGTAGCTTGCTCAATAGGGCGATGCAGCTCCGACAGCAACTGGCGCAACCAAACCGTATCAGCAACCGCATGAGCCACAACGCGATACTCAGCTTCGGCTGACGAGCGAGAAACCGTAACCTGTCTTTTTGAAGACCAAGAAACTGAACTGTTACCAAGAAAAACACAAAATCCGGATGTGGACCGTCGAGTACCGGGGCAACCAGCCCAGTCTGCATCAGAGTAAGCTGTCAACGAGGTAGGAGAGGATTTGTTTATATGAAGACCTAAATCTAATGTGCCTTTGAGATACCGAAGAATACATTTGACATGGTTGAAGTGAGGAACACGAGGATCATGCATGTAAGGCAAGCTTGTTGGACAGAAAAATAAATTTCAGGACGAGTAAGAGTAAGATATTAGAGGGCGCCGGTAAGACTACGATTAAGAGAAGGATCAGAAAAGGGATCACCATCGGCAGAAAGTTTTGAACCTGTATCAGCAGGAGTACGAGACGGTTGACAATCAAGCATACCAGCATGAGAAAGAAGATCTAGGGTGTACTGACGTTGAGATAAGAAAATACCAGATGAGTCACGGATGACAGCAATACCTAAGAAGTGAGGAAGAAGATCTAGATCAGACATAGAAAATTCTTTGCGAATAAGAGAGATAATGTGATCTAAAAAGTGTTGTGAGGAAGCTGTGAGAATAATATCATCAACATAGAGAAGTAGATAAGCGGTGTCAATATTATGATGAAAGGTGAAGAGAGAAGTGTCAGAATGAGAAGGAGTAAAGCCAATTGTTCGAGCATAAGTAGAAAAACGTTGAAACCAAGCCCGTGGTGCTTGTTTTAGACCATAGAGGGATTTTTGAAGAAGACAAACATTGATTAGGATAAGAGGAATTTTCGAAGCCAAGAGGTTATTGACAATAAACTGTTTCTTGAAGAGAGCCATGGAGAAAAGCGTTTTGAACATGGAGTTGATGGATGGGCCAAAAAGAAGAAACAACGATGCTAAGAACAATACAAATAGTGATGGGTTTAACAACTGGAGAGAAAGTCTCATCATAATCGATGCCGTGTTGCTGAGAGTAACCACGACATACCTATCGAGCTTTATAACATGCAAGACATCCATCAGAATTAAATTTATGTCGAAAAACCCATTTGCCGGAAACTATATTAGTGTTTGATGGATGAGGAACTAATTGCCATGTATTATTTTGAATGAGAGCATCATATTCATGTTGGGTTCGTAGCATAGAAAATAAAAAATTTCCTACGATGAGAACTATATACCAAGATCTATCTACTAGATACAAGCAACGGGTGGATATACATCCATAGAGAACTTACCCTCGAAGACAACAAAGCTTTGTTAACGAGATGGAACTCGTGGATGATGTAGTCGTACACTTGCCGATCTCAAGATCGTGATGAAGTCCTTCAGGTCCAGCAGTTCCAGCACCATGATGTCCAACACCATCAAGTTCAGCACCGCAAAGTAGCGGTGCATCCGTGATCGCACACACGTCAGGTCCATCGAACAACCTCCGTCTCCTCGCTCTAGCGATGCAGCGGAAACAGCAACTCCTTTCCCGATAAAGCCACTGGGAACATGTATCTCGCTAATCCGAGACCATGGGAAATAACTAGAGGGAGAAGAGAACCTTCACGAGGAGGTGGGGCAAGAGGAGAGGAGCCACGGGGCTCCTTTTATAGGGGAGGGGGAGCAGCCCCAAGGCCATGGCTGGCCGGCCATGGTGGGTGCCCCCACCTCTCCCTCATTCATGTGGGTGAAGCTTCCACTAAGCCCACTCACATCAATTTCAACTCCACTCACTTTGTATTTAATGTCCACCAAATTAAATGCATTTTATATTTAAATAAAACACTTTTATTTATTTTATTCAGAATATTGTTAATTACTTTAATTAACAAACATTCACATAAAACTCCCTACAACATTTCAATATCACATGCAGAACCAGTTTCAACAATTTCTCCCGAAACAATTCCGGTTTTCATCAAAATGATTCCAGCGCTTTCTTAATCTTTATCTGAAACAAATTTGCTCCTAAATGGTGTCGGTATCCCTTAAGTGTGTCACCCTACGGTTCGCCAATAATACAGACATGATCGAGACCCCTCTACGATCAATAATCAGCAGCGAGACCTGGAGATCCGTACTGGCTCCCACATATTCAACGGTGACTCTTGTGATCGTGTGAACCTTTAACTTCGTAACTAAATCCATTTGTCTCGTGATATATTACATGGCCGAGATTCGATCATCGGCATCCAAATACTTAATTTGATCTCGTTACCGACATGCACTCTTTTCTCGTTCCCGTGATATAACATTCTAGTGATCATATCACTTGCTTGCAAGCTATCTTAATGTGTTATCACCGAGAGGGCCCATAGTATATCTATCCATCATCGGGATTGACAAATTCCACTCTTGATCCATGAGCCTCAACATAACACCTTCGGAGTATCTGAACCCACCTTTATATTCACCCTTTTACGGTGTGATGTTTGATGTTATCAAGTTACTCTTTCGATGTTAGCAATTAACATGATCTCATGGTCTAAGGACTAAGATTACTTTGTATGATGTTATAGCTATATAAACATAATGACTTTGAAACATCATCATATCATTCCACCAATGTTGTGACCTTGTTATTAACAACATACAATATCCATGATCAGGAAACTTTGATCATCTTGTTAATCAACGAGCTAGTTTATATGAGAGGCATTACTAGGAACTTTGTATTTTGTTTATTAAACACACATGTATTAACGTGAATAATATAGTTTGAAAAACTTTGCGTATTGAACACCTATGGCTTTCTTATGTTGCATATACGCGATTGCTAGTGGTTAACATAATCTCCGGATCTGACAGTTTCAGGTCCGTGTGTATTTGCATGTCTTTGCGTCTCTACGCATCACTCATTCTCAAATGAGATGGCATTGTATAAATTTGGTCCTTTGGTGAGACCTTTAGTTCATTCGGGTTAAAATAAGTTGATATTATTGTCATACAATATATCTTTATAGTATTAGTCCACTTTGAACCACACCTAGTTTGATAACAAGCTACTTAACACAAATGCCCTCCATTGCTGCTACTATAGCAGTCATATACTTAGCCTTTTGTTGTAGTATCTGTCACAATGTCTAAACTTTGGAACTCATCCAAATCCATCATGGAACATCCTTTCCATTACATTGTGCCACCCATAGTCTAAATTGTGATAAATTTAATTTGTATCTTGTGACAAAACTAGTATCAATGTAACACTTTATAATGAACTACCTTTAACTATTTGTCACTTATACATGATATATTCTTAGTTCTTACAAACCTCATAAGAATATCTTTACTATCGTCCAATGATCATCTTATGAATCATTCTGGTATGTGCTCATAACATTTAGAGCATAGGACATATCTGGATATATACATATCACGGTATAATCGATCAAAATATTCATGTGATTTTACTTACCAAGTGTTGAAACACTTGAATCTTGATACAATCCTTTCCATGCAGTAAGAACCTTTCTTGTTGTTTCCATATTGAACCCTTTCAATATCTCATATATGTACGTCTGGCATAATCATATTAGCACCCCAATCTGTCCATATAGACATTGATGCCAAATATTCTGGTTTTGCCCAAGTCTTTCATCGAAATCCTATTTTAATGAAATTCTTAAGTTGTGTCAATAAAAGATACATAATTTCCAATCAACAATATGTACTCTACATAATGTATTGGAAATTTGTCTCAGCGCTCCCACTTAATTTCTTGCAAATGCAAGCATCTTCATCATCTCCGATGAAATTAAACTCTTTCAACATTTTCATCATGGTGAAGATTCCAACTCCGCTATGCTCACTTCAACTATTGAAGTTTGTATGCTCTTTTAGCACCCTTTGAATTAACAAAACCCTTTGGACCATGCCATGTACACGTCCTAGGTAACCATTCTTTTAGAAGAACCTTGTTTTATCTATTCAACTACCATATACCAAATTATATGTAGTGGTTGCTACATTAATCCGTAAGACTAAATATCGCTATGAAAGATCAAATCTTGTCATAGTCAACTCCTTGAACATTGTCGTAAACTTCTTTCCGACATGTCGACTATTTCATAGATGTTAAACATCCATGTCTATTTCTTGATAGATCCCAACACGACCGATAGGCTTCATGCCTTTTCGGAGGGTCTTCCAAGTTCAGAACCTTGATTTCTCGTGTATGGATACTATCACGGATTCTATGACTTCTAGTCATTTTATGGAGTCACGGCCCTTCATCGCTTCTTTGCATGCAGTCGGTTCATCATTGTCAAAACAATAATGACTTCTGTTTCAAATCTTACTATTAGATTCTTATCGACCCACATGGTTCAATAGGAACTCTAATCTCCAAGATCACACCCTTTGTAATCACGGGAGCCATGAGCATTGTGGCCGCCACCGGGACACTTTCCGGCGCTGTGCTACTTAGCACATATAGCTAAGGTTCAACAACCTTATCAAAGTCCTATTGTCCTCCCACTTAACTTTTCACGAAAAAATCCTTCTCAAGAAACTTGACATTCCAAGCGACAAACTCTTTTGTCCTCGGTGTTATGGAGGAATTCCTAACAAATTCTTTGGGATAACCTACAAAGACGTGCTTATCCGACTTTGGTTGTAAACATTTTACTTATGCATAGCATACCAAAATTTAAGAAAAGACAATTCGGGTTTTATCCTAAACCATAACTCATATGGTGTCATTTCAACGGATCACGATGGTGCTCTTTTCAGTGTAAAAGCGGTAGTCTCTAAAACTTTAGTCCTTAAAACATAATGGCAGTTTTATAAATGACACCTTTGATCTTACCATGTCAAACAAGGTTTGATTTGATCTCTTGGACATACCATACTCCTATGGTTTATCGGGAAGTGCAAATTCATGGAACAATTCCTGAAATCTTAGGTGTTTTGCTAAACCTGTAACTCAAATATCTTTCTTTATGATCGAATCATAAAATCTTTATTTTCTTGTTACAATGATTTTTCACTTCATCTTGAAAGTCTTTGAACAATTTTCAAATGTTTCATACTTGTTCCTTATTAAGTAGATATATAGATATATTCACTCAAATTTCTGGAGAAAGCATATGAAGCAAAAAGATCCATCGCATATGGCTACACATAATGGACTATATACATCAACATGCATAATATCCAATAAGTTAGTCATCCGTTCCTCTTTGGCCTATGGACGGAGTTTCAATTATCTCGAGGAAAGTTTCACAAGCGTCAATTGATCAAAATCAAAAGACTCTAAAAATCCATCAACATGGAGTTTCTTCATGTTTTCTTTCCAATATAATTCAAATAGCGATGTCACTTCATAAGTGATCTTCCAATCATTTGTCTTACAACATTTTAGCAATAATTTTTATGGATGTGATTTCTCCAACTAGACTTGTAAAAGTTCATCCATCCTTTATGGAATAAGGTAATTATTTGAACAACCATTGTTCTCGTAATACCAGAACAAAATAATAATTATTAAAACAAATCTTGAAGGCTAGGTTTGATGACAACGAAAACACAATAACACTTTATTTGTTTTCGATGAACATCATCACTTATTCTCTTGCCAGTTGCTTAGGCCATTGCAGTTCATGAATTGTGTTGTTCTGTATGACACTTCACCCCAACCGATTCGGTATCCAATACCTCAGAACCACATTGTTTAACAAGCAAGAAATACAACCATAACATGTATATCTTCTATATATCTAAGTTGGACATCTCCAACCTTTTCTTTTCTGCCAAATATTTTATAGATTCTCTTTCAACAATTCCTTTTATTTTAAAAGAATCCATCAACATCAATAGTGGTGTCATTCACATGACACATAGTACAAAGTGTATATAGTCAAATACTAATACCTTTGGACTTGCACTTTGAAGTGGATCACCATCATCAAATGTTTGGTGTTCTTTCAAAAATCCATTCTTTAGTAATCTATTAGTGTAGTAAACATTTTACTTACATCTTCTATTCATCCTTATCATGACAACTTTCATGATCAAGCTACTATAGTCTATAAGGAAGAATCGCGAGTATAATGTTAGTTCCCAAAACCTTTTTTGGGAGATCCGGATGCCTAGCATCTCCATCCTTCACAAATTCTCATACAATATGAGAACATGTATTTTGCTAAATTTTACTCTATCATAATGCAACCAAAAACATTGTTTCAGATATCATAATATCTTCCACACATGATGGTTTCTGAAACAATTTTTCAGCTCCTAGATAATCTTGATATTAAAACAACTTTTGAATATCGATAATCATGGAGGCAAACATGATACTTTAGATATTAACATTGGAATTTTTACTCTTGATTTAATACTACTTATTAAACCTCATGGAGTAAATAGAGTTTGCTAAAAGTTTGCAATAGGACTTCTAAACTTTAAATTGACATTCAAAATAATACGATACCAGTTCATAAAGTAAATATCCAGAATTCTATAGTTCTATTATCTCAATTAAAACTAAGCATAAGGTAGTGAACAGATGCCAATGACTACAGCAAATTATGCAAATTCACTTCGATTTAGTTTATGATAAATTGAGTTCGACTAATCCAAATTACAAATGAACTCCCACTCAAAAATGACATCCCTCGTGCCTTTTTGGTGATTACATGAACCAAATCCACTACACCAAATCCGATCATCACGTGAGTCGGTGTAGCTTCAAAGGCGAGCATCAATATGGGCATCACATCAACTGTATGACTCATGCTTAACCTTTCGGTCCGTGTTTCGAGGCCATGTCTGTACATGCTAGGCTCGCCAAGTAAGAACCTTAGTACTCGCGTGTCTAAAACTATCTTACACCCGTTGTATGAAAGCATAGAGTCGAGTACACCCGATCATCACGTGATGTATCGAAACACGATCCATAGAATGGTGCATACTTAAGGAAGAACACATTTTATCTTGATATTTAAATGAGAGATCATCTTATAATGCTACTAAAACGCCAAACTAGCAATATAAGATGCAAACATCATATGTGTAAAGTGGAATGATATGGTCCATGCATTTGATCACCATCATGTGCATCGTGGTATGATCTCTATCATTCCTTTGTGTGTAAGGCCAAGGTCTATGGAGCTTACATGTTAGGTGTGTTGTAAGGGTATCTACCATACATCAACTTACAACGTTACCATATCATGATACTGGCCCAGCAACAATCTAAACTAGACGCCTCTAATTTATCCATTGCAAATTTTACGTGGCTTAGGGCTTTCGAAGATAGAACCGGTCTTACCTACAAACATGGAACCACAACGATGATAACTAAGTTATTAGCAACTCGTTGTAAATCAGATATTGACTATAGTAGGAGAGACAGACACTCGCCAACCACTTATGCAAAACTAGTTGCATGTCAGTCGTGGAACTGGTCTCATGTGCGATGACATGTAAAGTTGGTACGGGCTGCTTCATCCCACTATGCCACCAATATCCAAAATACATAGAAGATGAAATAACATGATCATCATCGCCCATATATAAACATATGTGTACTACCCGTGCAAAGCACCTACACATAGATCAGGCTCTGATACCACTGTTAGGTTCACAGCATAGAAAACAAAAAAATTCCTATGATGGGAACTATACGCCAAGATCTATCTACTAGATACAAACAACAGGTGGATATATATCCATAGAGAACTTACCCTCTAAGACAATAAAGCTTTGTTAACAAGATGGAACTCGTGGATGATGTAGTCATACACTTGCCGATCTCAAGATCATGATGAAGTCCTTCATGTCCAGCAGTTCCAGCACCATGAGGTCCAGCACCATCAAGTCCAGCACCGCAAAGTAGCGGTGCATCCGTGATCACACACACGTCCGGTCCACCGAACAATCTCCGCCTCCTCGCTCCAGCGATGCAGCGAAAGCAGCAACTCCTTTCCAGATAAAGCCACCGGGAACATGTATCTCGCTAATCCGAGACCATGGGGATTAACTAGAGGGAGAAGAGAACATTCACGAGGAGGTGGGGCAAGAGGAGAGGAGCCATGGGGCTCCTTTTATAGGGGAGGGGGTGCAGCCCCAAGGCCATGGCTGGCCGGCCATGGTGGGTGCCCCCACCTCTCCCTCATTCATGTGGGTGGAGCTTCCACTAAGCCCACACACATCAATTTCAACTCCACTCACTTTGCATTTAATATCCACCAAATTAAATGCATTTTATCTTTAAATAAAACACTTTTATTTATTTTATTCAGAATTTTGTTAATTACTTTAATTAACAAACATTCACATAAAACTCCCTGCAACATTTCAATATCACATGCAGAACCAGTTTCAGCAATTTCACCCAAAACAATTCTGGTTTCCATCGAAATGATTCCAGCGCTTTCTTAATCTTTATCTGAAACATATTTGCTCCTAAATGGTGTCGGTATCCCTTAAGTGTGTCACCATACGGTTCACTAATAATGCAGACATGATCGAGACCCCTCTCTGATCAATAATCAGCAATGGGACCTGGAGATCCGTACTGACTCCCACATATTCAACGATGCCTCTTGTGATCGTGTGAACCTTTAACATCATAAGTAAATCCCTTTATCTCGTGATTTATTACATGTCCGAGATTCGATCATCGGCATCCAAATACCTAGTTTGATCTCGTTACCGACATGCACTCTTTTCTCGTTCCCGTGATATAACATTCTAGTGATCACATCACTTAATGTGTTATCACCGAGAGGGCCCAGAGTATATCTATCTGTCATCGGGATTGAAAAATTCCACTATTGATCCATGAGCCTCAACATAACACCTTCGGAGTATCTGAACTCACCTTTATAGTCACCCTTTTACGGTGTGACTTTTGATGTTATCAAGTTACTCTTCCGATGTTAGCAATTAACATGATCTCATGGTCTAAGAACTAAGATTACTTCGTATGATGTTATAACAATATAAACATAATGACTTTGATCGTAACGCTATACTTCGGATGAATGTTCATCACATCATTCCACCAATGTTGTGTCCTTGTTTATTAACAACATCCAATGTCCATGATCAGGAAACCTTGATCATCTTGTTAATCAATGAGCTAGTTTATATGAGAGGCATTACTAGGAACTTTGTATTTTGTTTATTAAACACACATGTATTAACGTTTCCAATTAATACAATTATAGCATGCAAAATAAACATTTATCATAAACATGGAATAAGATAATAACCACTTTATTATTGCCTCTCGGGCATATTCCCTTCAACTCATCTTTCATGGCTGCGGCCCAATTAGGATCTTGGAGAGTTGATTTGTAAGATTTGGGAATAGAGATGCATTGAGATTTAGATGATCTTTAGCGGGTAAATAAAAACCGGATTTGCCACGTGTGCACATGGTATGATCATTAGTGGGAGCTGGGACGATAATAGCATGATGAGGAGGGACGGATGATGATGTGGAAGACGCGCCCGGCGCAGCGGAAGAAGCGGATGCGGGAGTCGGCGATGAAGACGGTGGTGGTAGGAAGTCTGCCGCGACAGAGTTTTCGGCGGTTTTGGCAGCCGCGATAGAGGTGGCGGCAGGAGAAGGCGCGGTAGGATCGGCTACCACGTCAGAGAATTCAGGCGTTTTTGCTGCAGCCGTAGGAGCAACGGCGGGAGGTGGTTGATGAAAGAAGGGAAAATTATTTGGACGAGGGGGACTAGGAGATGGTGCGGATGTTTTAGGATCGAGAGATTGATGCTCAGAAAAGGGAAAAATATTTTCAACAAAAGTTACATGATGAGACACATGGACACGAGGACTAACAAGATCTAGACAACGATAGCCTTTGTGTTTGTCCGAAAAACCTAGATGGACGCACGGGATAGAATGGGGTGAAAGTTTGCTAGGAGAAGTAGAGTAGGAGTTAGGAAAACAAAGACAGCCAAAGACACGAACGTCGGAGTAGTTTGGGTGAGATAGAAATAAAGAGAAGTAGGGTGTGGTTTGAGGATTAACTTTAGATGGTCGAATGTTAAGTAGATATGTGGCCGTGTGGAGAGCTTCAGCCCAGAAGTTCGGAGGCATAGAAGATTGAATAAGAAGGGTGCGAGTGATGTCATTAAGAGTGCGAAGAGAACGCTCGGCCTTGCCGTTTTGAGGGGAGGTATAGGGATAGAAAAAACGCAGAAGAATTCCATATTGGAGAAAGAAATTTCTGTTTTTAAAGTTGTCAAATTCACGACCATTATCGCATTGAATAAATCTTATAGGAAGGAAAAAGTGGACCGAGACATAATGCTGAAAATTAAGAAAAATATTGTGAACGTCGGATTTGTTGCATAAGGGAAAGGTCTAAACATAGTGTGTAAAATCATCAAGAATAACAAGATAATACTTAAAACCAGAAATACTTTCTATTGATGATGTCCATATATTACAATGAAGTAAGTCAAAAGGAAAAGTACTAGAGGATAGAGAGGAGCTAAAGGGGAGACGAACATATTTGCCTAATTGACACGACTCACAAATAGAAGAATTATGAGAATCTCTATTACAAGGTATTGAAAATTCACTAAGAAGAGTAGATAACACATTATTGGGATGGCCGAGACGTTGGTGCCATATATCAACATAGGCCACCATAGACGATGGAGGGGCAGCAGCCGGAACACCATGGAGGGAATACAAATCACCGGAGCTATTGAACCGAGCGATCTCGGCCTTGGTCCAGTGATCCTTCACAGATAAACCAAAGGTGTCAAATTCGACAGAAACGTGATTGTCATTGGTGAATTGGCGAACAGAAATCAGATTTTTAATTAGTGCAGGAGTTACAAGAACATCGCGAACAAGCAAAGGTTTGATTGGGGATTGGATTTAGGCTTGACTGACATAGTAAATAGGAATAGATGATTCGCCACCAAGAGTAATAGATGGAAAAGGCGACGGTGTGCAAGAATACAACAAATTACTTGATGCAGACATATGACTAGAAGCACCAGAATCAAAAATCCAATTTGTACCTGAATTTCCTTGTGCAGCAAAGTTGTTCATGGCTTGTAGAAAAGCAGCTTGGTCCCAGCTCGAAGTCAAAGTATAGGCCGGTGTAGACATGGGAGCTGGCGGGTGTGGCGGCATCGGCAGTAGGGCCGGCATCAGCGTATAGATAGAGCCACCATTATTGTACTGCGACATATTGTACTGCGGCATGTAGGGTAAGGTTGTAGCGCCATATGAAGCATAAGGAGCAGCGTTGTAGATTGCTGGCGCGTAGGCGGGGGCGGCGTGGTATGTGGCCGTCGGCTATCGCGACGCGAGGACGGGAGCACCGGTGTGAGGGTGGGCACCAGTGTAGGCAGGCGGGGCACCATAGGGCGTCAGGGCAGACCAAGGCATAGGCCATGCCTGGACTAGCCCGGTCCACAGATCAGGAGAAGGACGCCGGCCGGGGGGCGGCGATGATGCAGTCAGTGGTGCAGACGGTGGAGACGGAGCCGAAGGCGGAGGAGGAGCAGGCGCCGTATGAAACTGCGACGGGTTAGGGTTTCGACCCTTGTAGTCGGGACTTGGGCGCCAGCCTGATGGTTGAGGAGGAGCCATTGGAGGAGGTGGCGGTGGCGGCGGTGGTGCAGGCGGTCGAGGAGCAACAATGAAGATCTGAGGATGGGAGTCCTTGTTGGTTTGGGCACGATCGGCCCATTGCAGCATCGAGCGAACCTCGGGGAAGGAGGGGCGCAGACGCATCATAGGGAGGAAGGAGGCCTGTTTCTCGAACCGCTCGCTGAGGCCAACGAGGAGGGTGTTGATAAGCTGCCGATCGTCGATCGGATCACCAAGTTCACAGAATTCATCCGCGATCGCTTTAAGGCGTTGGCAGTAGACGCCGACGGGTGCATCAACTTGCACCGTGTTCCGAAGCTCGGTGTGGAGATTGTTGGCGCGAGCGTCGGCGTTGTCCTGGAAGAGCTGACGAAGTGCTGCCCACAGATCGATGGCGGAGGCACCATCACGGTGTACAAGATTGAAGATTTCTGTGGAGACTCACATGTAGATCTATTGAATAATGGCGAGATCATCCCTGACACATTGCGGATCGTGAGGTTGAGGGTGAGTGTCGTTAGCGACGTGAGAGCGGAGGTTGCATCGCCCGAGGTAGAGGTCAAAGAGATGACGCCAATGGTAGTAGTTGTGAGCAGCAAGGTCTAGGGTTACCGGTATGTAGGGGCTAATATTGGATATGGTGTCGGTGAAGGAGATTGAAGAGGCTATTGGTGGAGGTAGAGCTAAAGTACAGTAGAGGTGGAGGAGGCCGTGGCCGCGGCGATCTTGCCGGCGACGATGGTGGCGCGCCGCTCGAAGTAGCCGGGCGGCGGCGGGGGGGGGGGGGGGGGGGTCGGCGGGTGAGCCATACCCTAAGATCAGAAGTCTGATACCATATAAAATTGTATAGAATAATAATCGATGGCAATATTATGGTAATTACAAGAGATATATATGAGGATCTAGGTGCACCGACCTAGTCCTATAACAAACCGACTAAGACTCTTAAACCTAAGAAGAGTACGTATTCTAACATGATGCATGCTATGTTATATATAACTTATTAGATGTAAAATCTGTGGTTCCGTGTTTTTCTGAAAGCGGCCCGGCGGCTCCTTCCTACCTAGTTGTACAATAATCCGTGTCTTGACAGAGACAGAGACAGAGGGCAAAAAATGGAAAAGGACAAGGTACATACACTGATGTCGGGGCGGTCTGCGAAAGTTGGTCGTGGTAGTGGTTGTGACTTGTGAGGAGCGAGGTACACTACCTCCGAGGTAGGCCCGATGAGCGGGCTGAAAAGCTACTCTCGTGCAACTAGTAGTAATCAACAATAATCTGGCAACACATGCATACACACAACACACGGCCGGTTGGAAGTGCACGTACAGTTACTAAAGAGCCACGATATAAATCTTTTTAACAAGCTAGCTGTTTTACCTTGCTAGTAAAAAGACATACATTATGGAACGAACAGAGAGAGAGTAGTAGTTAGTATGCTAGTACAGTTACTGCAGTACTAGTTGTGGGAATCATTGTTGTAGGCTACTACTCGACTAGTAGTACTCTATTTGAAGTGAAACGAGACATGCATGCATGATCGATCGAGATGTGGCTTCGGAATGACGCTAGATGTGCGTCGTCCTTGGCCGCGAGTGTAGGCACCATCTCTGCTGGGACTCAAGGTGAGAATGGGGAGAGAACTGCACCACATCCGCACCGGTCCAAAAACAAAATCTCATCGCTCCCACACCGAACCAACCCACTGAATAATCTCTGGCAACCAACCTGCATCAGCCCACAAAGCATCAGCACCCAAGCCGCTCCAATCCATTTCAGTTTTGCGGTTTGAAACCATTTTCGGCCCACCGCCAGAAACCATGGGGACAAGCAAAACTGTACCAAGCATGCATGTAGGTGTAAGGCTGGAAAATAAGCAATAAAAGCCGATGCCTCCAAAATAATACACAGACTCCTCTCAGAGAGCATTTTCTCATACACCACAATTTATTTAGACATGAAAAAATACCAATATTTTTCTAAAGCATCTCCATACATTAAATTGTATATAAAGCATGTCCATGATAAAAATCTTAAGAAGCTGGTGCAGACGTGCAGCCGAGAGCCGCTGGCGACATCATGGATACCATATACGCCAGCTTCTTCCCGGTCATGATTTTGGATGCCGATATGCCATAGATGTCATCTTGTTCCCAGTCTGACATGCTTCATTGTGCATAGATGAACTAAAAAGCAGCATGGTTAGCAAGGATTTGTGATGATACACAACATGCAGAACTAAAATTCCAGCTAAGGATACAAGTTATTCAGACTTCATGGACCAAGTAAAATTGATACTTCATGGACCTTCCATGCTTCCACCTGCACATGAAAAATATATGATAAGAACCAAATTTTGTTTTATGAACATAAGTTGATACGGGTATTATACCTTCATTACTCGGGATTTTAAGAAGCCAGTCCTTTCCGCAAACTAAAGCTTCCAATGCATGTGGTTTTAGCGAGGCCCGTGTATCTCCTAGAATTCTGCCACCGCAACTGAATGCTGACTCAGACGACACGGTACTAAGAGGCACAGCAAGAAAGTCGCGAGCCATAGCTGAGAGCACGGGGAATTTTTCGGCATTTGATTTCCACCATGTCAGTATCTCAAAGTCTTCACTTTCAATGAAATTCTCCTCCAGGTATGCATCTATCTCTGACTTTGGTTGGGAGTTGTTTCTCCTCCTTGACTTGTATTGAGCGAATTCTTCTTCAAGTTTTCTTTTCCCAAGAACAGGTGATCCCACATTAATCCTTGCTTCATGAGACACTGAGTACTCGCTGCTTCTCTTGACTTTCTCTTCGTATAGCTTATAGTACAACTTAACTGACAGGCTTATAGCATCCATGGCCTTCTCAACTTCATCAAAATTCTCACAATACTTCTCAAGAAAGAAGTCCAAGTAGTCTTCTTTTTTTCTTGGATCTAGTAGCGTGGCGATGACAAGTGCAGCATTTAGTTTGGTCTCTTCCCAATACTTATCAAACTTTGAAACCATAGATGTAGCCAATTTCTGCATAGCTTCATTGACTTTCCACTGAGGATCCTTTAGGGCATTACGGATACACAACACCATATGTAAGAAGTGTTGTGAAGTAGGTTTTCTGTCGGCTCAGACTGCATTTGTAGCTTCTTCAAAAGCTCTAAGAAAATCACAAATTACTTCAACATCTGTCCATTCTTTTGCATTGAGTGTAACTTCACCATTCTCGCTTGCATAACTGTTTAGAACTCCTCTATATTTAATAGCTTCAACTAGCATGCGGAAAGTTGAATTCCAACGGCTTGAAATGTCAAGGAAAAGACCCGCCTTCTCAGGTAGCCCCTTATTGATGGCAAGTGTATTGAATGCTTGGATTCTCCCGCCTGAAGAGTTGACGTGCCTAAACAGGTCACGTATCTTCTCTGTTGAAGGGTTGATATGTTTTGTTCCATCTTGAACTATGATGTTCAATATGTGGGCACAACATCTGACATGGAAATCTGCGCCTTCAAGCATCAGACCATGGTCCTGAGTTTCCAAAAAGTTCTTTACTGCCCCTGTGTTATTTGCTGCATTATCCAAGGTAATGGTGAACAATTTACGCTTGATACCCCAATCTGTCAGACACCTGCTAAGAGCCTCTTCAATGGCTTCTTTTGTGTGCGGATACTTCACAACTTTGAAGGATATTATCTTCTTCTTCAAGACGAAGTTAGCATCAATGTAGTGTGCTGTGACACACATATAACCCAACTTCTGAACAGAAGTCCACATATCCGAGGTGAGGCAAATACGGGAATCAAGAGTCTGGAGTTCAAGTTTCAATTGGTCTTTCATCTCGTCGTGTGTAAGGATGCAATCACTCCGAACCGTGTGGCGACCAACTACTTTGAAGGTTGGCTGCATTGAATCCATCCACTCCTCAAAATAAGGGTCATCAAATTTCTTAAATGGAATCTCGGCGTGAATGCAGAACTTGGTCATGAGTTGCCGACTTCTCTTACGATCGAAGACAAATCCAACATCTGTTGATTTTTTCTTAAGAGTCGCCAGAAACCTAGATCTAGCCTCAACTTCAATCAATCGACACGACTCTGAAATATGACTCAAGAGACTGCTAGTTCCAGACTTCCTATTGCAAGTAAACTTCATTGCACAATACTTGCAGACAGCTTTCGGAACATCACCTACAAAGACAAGATCTTGCTCAAAATGCTCCCATACTTTTGACCTCCTACCATGTGGTGCCGTAGAAGGTGCATCACCAGTGCCAGAGCTCTCAGACATATTCGCAGACATATTAACAGGCCTGGCTGTCGAAATTAGAGATGTAGAAGATAGGTCAAAATAAATCATTTGACTACAGATTAAATTCAAAGAGCAGATTAACTAAAGTGATACGTTAGGCTGCACTGATTTGATTAGCATATCGTATCAAACACTACAACCTCTCCAATTATCTATCCTGTTCTACTCCCTGTAGGTAGGTAGGAGGAGGATGGGCATTTGAGAGCAGCTCATATAGAACTGCTTTAAAAAAATATAAATCGAACACATCTATCTGTATCAAACCACTGTATTATATAACCCCAACTAAGATTTTCACAAAAGAAAAAGTACTAACCCCAACTAAAATACGCCTTTCAAAAAGAACTGTAAAACTTGATAAGAACATAGTATTACAGAATTACTAAACTGTGGAATGCTAAGAGCGTTTTACTGAATATGGAGCTTAATAATAAGAACATGTAATGAGTTTCGGGAGTCAGCTATTACTCTAAGTTGATCAATAATTGCTCGTACAAAAGTTATCCTAGCTCAGAATGTTTGGTTCAGGTAGTGCATTGGTATTTTCAGTACCTGCTGGGGCAGCTCTCTGTCAATTACAGGAAGCTGGGTCTTCCCCTCGATGACATTGCCGAACTTGTCCAGGAACTGGTACTCCACGCCGGCGACCTCCATATACCCATATCCAATAAGTCAAACGTCAAGACAATACGTAATTCAGGCCAAGATTCAGAGATGTATGCAAGATTCGGGCCAAGATATGTACCACTGGATGAGGGTGAAGAGGTGGTCGTCGCCCGTCGTTGTAGTGGCCGTAGACGAGGAGCAGCTCCCGGATCCCCGGAGGCCGAAGCTCTCGGCGAGGCAGCGACCAAGAAGACGTGGGGCGGCGCTCGGCAGTGCTGAAAGTAATGGCCAGGGCACCGGACTGAGAGAGAGCGGCGCTGGGTGGCGCTGAAGGTCGCCGGCGCAGGTAGGCAGGTAGCAGCGCAGGGGCGGCGGTGGTAGATGGAGGTACTGCAACCCTAGGCGGCGCAGGTATACGGACGGAGGAAGGAGGAGATCAGGGAAAGTGATGCGGTGGTCGTGGCCCCGAACGGCCCGTGCGGGTCGAACCCACGGTTTCTGTCCATTTAAGTTTTTTTTTCACGACACCAAACCACACCGCACCGCACCGCTTCGCCGCTTAACCCGCACCGCTCCGGTCCAAAACGTTGTGACATCCGTTTCAGCCCAAACCAATCAAGTCCACAGCATAACCCGCCCAAAAAGCCCATCATTCCCCGCACCATTCTCACCTTGACCACTGAATAATCTCTGGCAACCAACCTGCATCAGCCCACAAAGCATCAGCACCCAAGCCGCTCCAATCCATTTCAGTTTTGCGGTTTGAAACCATTTTCGGCCCACCGCCAGAAACCATGGGGACAAGCAAAACTGTACCAAGCATGCATGTAGGTGTAAGGCTGGAAAATAAGCAATAAAAGCCGATGCCTCCAAAATAATACACAGACTCCTCTCAGAGAGCATTTTCTCATACACCACAATTTATTTAGACATGAAAAAATACCAATATTTTTCTAAAGCATCTCCATACATTAAATTGTATATAAAGCATGTCCATGATAAAAATCTTAAGAAGCTGGTGCAGACGTGCAGCCGAGAGCCGCTGGCGACATCATGGATACCATATACGCCAGCTTCTTCCCGGTCATGATTTTGGATGCCGATATGCCATAGATGTCATCTTGTTCCCAGTCTGACATGCTTCATTGTGCATAGATGAACTAAAAAGCAGCATGGTTAGCAAGGATTTGTGATGATACACAACATGCAGAACTAAAATTCCAGCTAAGGATACAAGTTATTCAGACTTCATGGACCAAGTAAAATTGATACTTCACGGACCTTCCATGCTTCCACCTGCACATGAAAAATATATGATAAGAACCAAATTTTGTTTTATGAACATAAGTTGATACGGGTATTATACCTTCATTACTCGGGACTTTAAGAAGCCAGTCCTTTCCGCAAACTAAAGCTTCCAATGCATGTGGTTTTAGCGAGGCCCGTGTATCTCCTAGAATTCTGCCACCGCAACTGAATGCTGACTCAGACGACACGGTACTAAGAGGCACAGCAAGAAAGTCGCGAGCCATAGCTGAGAGCACGGGGAATTTTTCGGCATTTGATTTCCACCATGTCAGTATCTCAAAGTCTTCACTTTCAATGAAATTCTCCTCCAGGTATGCATCTATCTCTGACTTTGGTTGGGAGTTGTTTCTCCTCCTTGACTTGTATTGAGCGAATTCTTCTTCAAGTTTTCTTTTCCCAAGAACAGGTGATCCCACATTAATCCTTGCTTCATGAGACACTGAGTACTCGCTGCTTCTCTTGACTTTCTCTTCGTATAGCTTATAGTACAACTTAACTGACAGGCTTATAGCATCCATGGCCTTCTCAACTTCATCAAAATTCTCACAATACTTCTCAAGAAAGAAGTCCAAGTAGTCTTCTTTTTTTCTTGGATCTAGTAGCGTGGCGATGACAAGTGCAGCATTTAGTTTGGTCTCTTCCCAATACTTATCAAACTTTGAAACCATAGATGTAGCCAATTTCTGCATAGCTTCATTGACTTTCCACTGAGGATCCTTTAGGGCATTACGGATACACAACACCATATGTAAGAAGTGTTGTGAAGTAGGTTTTCTGTCGGCTCAGACTGCATTTGTAGCTTCTTCAAAAGCTCTAAGAAAATCACAAATTACTTCAACATCTGTCCATTCTTTTGCATTGAGTGTAACTTCACCATTCTCGCTTGCATAACTGTTTAGAACTCCTCTATATTTAATAGCTTCAACTAGCATGCGGAAAGTTGAATTCCAACGGCTTGAAATGTCAAGGAAAAGACCCGCCTTCTCAGGTAGCCCCTTATTGATGGCAAGTGTATTGAATGCTTGGATTCTCCCGCCTGAAGAGTTGACGTGCCTAAACAGGTCACGTATCTTCTCTGTTGAAGGGTTGATATGTTTTGTTCCATCTTGAACTATGATGTTCAATATGTGGGCACAACATCTGACATGGAAATCTGCGCCTTCAAGCATCAGACCATGGTCCTGAGTTTCCAAAAAGTTCTTTACTGCCCCTGTGTTATTTGCTGCATTATCCAAGGTAATGGTGAACAATTTACGCTTGATACCCCAATCTGTCAGACACCTGCTAATAGCCTCTTCAATGGCTTCTTTTGTGTGCGGATACTTCACAACTTTGAAGGATATTATCTTCTTCTTCAAGACGAAGTTAGCATCAATGTAGTGTGCTGTGACACACATATAACCCAACTTCTGAACAGAAGTCCACATATCCGAGGTGAGGCAAATACGGGAATCAAGAGTCTGGAGTTCAAGTTTCAATTGGTCTTTCATCTCGTCGTGTGTAAGGATGCAATCACTCCGAACCGTGTGGCGACCAACTACTTTGAAGGTTGGCTGCATTGAATCCATCCACTCCTCAAAATAAGGGTCATCAAATTTCTTAAATGGAATCTCGGCGTGAATGCAGAACTTGGTCATGAGTTGCCGACTTCTCTTACGATCGAAGACAAATCCAACATCTGTTGATTTTTTCTTAAGAGTCGCCAGAAACCTAGATCTAGCCTCAACTTCAATCAATCGACACGACTCTGAA
The DNA here is from genome assembly GCA_916181665.1 of Avena sativa. Taxonomy (NCBI): domain Eukaryota; kingdom Viridiplantae; phylum Streptophyta; class Magnoliopsida; order Poales; family Poaceae; genus Avena; species Avena sativa. Next base: position 582,757,284 of record OV702287.1, read on the forward strand.
ATATGACTCAAGAGACTGCTAGTTCCAGACTTCCTATTGCAAGTAAACTTCATTGCACAATACTTGCAGACAGCTTTCGGAACATCACCTACAAAGACAAGATCTTGCTCAAAATGCTCCCATACTTTTGACCTCCTACCATGTGGTGCCGTAGAAGGTGCATCACCAGTGCCAGAGCTCTCAGACATATTCGCAGACATATTAACAGGCCTGGCTGTCGAAATTAGAGATGTAGAAGATAGGTCAAAATAAATCATTTGACTACAGATTAAATTCAAAGAGCAGATTAACTAAAGTGATACGTTAGGCTGCACTGATTTGATTAGCATATCGTCTCAAACACTACAACCTCTCCAATTATCTATCCTGTTCTACTCCCTGTAGGTAGGTAGGAGGAGGATGGGCATTTGAGAGCAGCTCATATAGAACTGCTTTAAAAAAATATAAATCGAACACATCTATCTGTATCAAACCACTGTATTATATAACCCCAACTAAGATTTTCACAAAAGAAAAAGTACTAACCCCAACTAAAATACGCCTTTCAAAAAGAACTGTAAAACTTGATAAGAACATAGTATTACAGAATTACTAAACTGTGGAATGCTAAGAGCGTTTTACTGAATATGGAGCTTAATAATAAGAACATGTAATGAGTTTCGGGAGTCAGCTATTACTCTAAGTTGATCAATAATTGCTCGTACAAAAGTTATCCTAGCTCAGAATGTTTGGTTCAGGTAGTGCATTGGTATTTTCAGTACCTGCTGGGGCAGCTCTCTGTCAATTACAGGAAGCTGGGTCTTCCCCTCGATGACATTGCCGAACTTGTCCAGGAACTGGTACTCCACGCCGGCGACCTCCATATACCCATATCCAATAAGTCAAACGTCAAGACAATACGTAATTCAGGCCAAGATTCAGAGATGTATGCAAGATTCGGGCCAAGATATGTACCACTGGATGAGGGTGAAGAGGTGGTCGTCGCCCGTCGTTGTAGTGGCCGTAGACGAGGAGCAGCTCCCGGATCCCCGGAGGCCGAAGCTCTCGGCGAGGCAGCGACCAAGAAGACGTGGGGCGGCGCTCGGCAGTGCTGAAAGTAATGGCCAGGGCACCGGACTGAGAGAGAGCGGCGCTGGGTGGCGCTGAAGGTCGCCGGCGCAGGTAGGCAGGTAGCAGCGCAGGGGCGGCGGTGGTAGGTGGAGGTACTGCAACCCTAGGCGGCGCAGGTATACGAACGGAGGAAGGAGGAGATCAGGGAAAGTGATGCGGTGGTCGTGGCCCCGAACGGCCCGTGCGGGTCGAACCCACGGTTTCTGTCCATTTAAGTTTTTTTTTCACGACACCAAACCACACCGCACCGCACCGCTTCGCCGCTTAACCCGCACCGCTCCGGTCCAAAACGTTGTGACATCCGTTTTAGCCCAAACCAATCAAGTCCACAGCATAACCCGCCCAAAAAGCCCATCATTCCCCGCACCATTCTCACCTTGACGTGGAGCTGCTCCACTACTTCCTATCTGAACTAACTAACTGAGCTAATTCCTATCTGAACCTGAACTAATTCCTATCTGAACCTGGCACTACTACCGTGTGTCGCAACGGCCAAAACCAGCGATGGGTTCAGTCTCGGTCAAGCTGAGGGTTTGAACAACAATTACCTCTTTTGACATTAGGGCCTTGGAATCACCCTGCACGGGGACAGAAATACCACTTGATGAAACCACAACAGTGTTACTTAAGGAGGATTACAAGCATTCATAATGTAAAATTTTATAGTATTTCACATATTCCCATCCTTCTTTCTTCTCTATAGTTTTATCTGCGTGCCTGCTGAACGGATGTGGCATGGCCTCCTTATTGAAAATGCATGCATATATATATGCATATGAGCTAGGAGAAACTAGACCAACAAGTAGTTAAAATTTTCTTTTCGGCACCAAAATAACATATGCATGTCAAATATCAGTTCATGAATCGTCATTTGTTCATAGTTTGCCGTCCTCCACTGTAGACTGCTTGAGACACCAGATCAATGTTCTTTTTTTTTTTTAAGATCAATGTTCCTTGCAACCTACACATAATCCAAACCATATATAGGAACGGGCACGAGAAATTAATCCTTTTTAGAAACAATTTGCATGATAAGCTGATCGCAATTTCTATCTACTGTTGCTTGCTGTGAACGATGATGCAAATGCATGTCGTAGCCAGAGAAATACGCTTAGGGCATGCACACATGAAAGAGAACAAACGGCACAAAAGACAAAAGACGCATATCCTCATGAACCGAGACGGAGCCATCACTTCAGCTCCCGCCTCCGCGGCTGCAGCTTCGCGCTTCTGGATCTCCATTGTTACCTTTACAACAATCAAATAACGAAGAACGAAAAAGAAATCACAGTAAGAAGGACATAGATTTAACGTGGAAACCCTCTCCAACAAACAGAGGAAAAAACCACGAGTGCCAGCCAGCAAATCTTTACTATAACGGGGAGCGTTTACACAACGCCGGGAATTTTATAGATGCAACTCATCCCAGCCGGCGGCTTACACGAGGTATATATAGCGGTGGTAACCTAGGTCCGCTTCGGCCCAAGCCTTTCGGCGACGGGTCTCGCTCCGCTCCGTTAGAAGTTAGCCTTCTTAAAAGAATTTAGATCATACTTCAACAAACTCTATCTTAGACAAATTCCTTCTTATAGCATCAACAACAATCATCTCCCTAAACAAATAAAGAAAACACTTTCGGCGTCAACAGCCACTTGGGCTAAGCAGTTATACCAACTAAGCTTGAGCATAGCTCAAACTTAGCAACATGAACATGCTTTGTCATCATATCAGCAGGATTATTATGAGTGCTTATCTTGCATACCTTTAGTATACCTTGTGCAACAATATCACGGATATAATGGTACTTGATATCAATGTGCTTTGTTCTCTCATGGAACATCTAATCCTTAGTAAGGTAAATAGCACTTTGATTGTCACAGAACAGGTTAATGCAAAAATCATCCTGACAAAGCCCAGCATACAAACCTTTCAACCAAACAGACTCTTCGCAAGTTTAGCAATAGCCATATATTCTGCTTCGGTTGTAGATAGATCAACAACTGGTTGCAGCGTTGCCTTCTAACTCACGGCACATCCACCTACCGTGAATACATAACCTGTGAGGGACCTCCTCTTATCCAAGTCGGTAGCAAAATATGAATCCACATAGCCTGCGAGTCCCTCACCAGTCTTGCCAAACTTCAAGCAAGCATTCGATGTGCCACGGAGGTACCTGAAAATCCACTGAACAACTTTCCAATGTTCTTTATCAGGATTAGCCATGTAATGACTCACCAAACTCATAGCATATGATAAATCAGGGCAAGAACAAACCATGGCATACATCAACGAACCAACAATACTAGAATAAGGAACTCGAGACATGTACTCAATATCTTTATCAGAACTAGGACATTGCAATGCTGACAATTTAAAGTGAGGAGCAACAGGAGTACTAACAGACTTTGCATCATGCATATTAAAACGTTGAAGATCTTTCTGAACGTAACTTTGCTGACTAAGAAACAACAACCTAGATTTTTTGTCCCATTTAATTTCCATACCTAGGATTTTCTTAGCAGCACCAAGATCTTTCATCTCAAATTCACTACTTTGGTGTGCCTTCAAAGTAGTGATTTCTTTCATGCTCTTGGCAGCAATTAACACATCATCAACATATAACATCAAGTAAATAGGTGATCCGTTAACAAACTTTATGTAAACACAACTATTAAACTGAGACCTCTTAAAACCTTGTGAGATCATAAATGAATCAAACCTTTTGTACCACTATCTTGGAGATTACTTCAAACCATAAAGCGATCTCTTCAATTTGCACACAAAATCCTCTTTTTCAGGAACTATGAACCCTTCAGGTTGATCCATGTAAATCTCCTCTTCCAGTTCACCATGCAGAAAAGCAGTCTTTACATCTAGCTGCTCAAGCTCAAGATCATGCATATCAACAATACCAAAGAAAGTACGAATAGAGCTATGCTTCACAACCGGAGAGAAAACATCATTATAGTCAATACCTGGAATATGGATGAAACCTTTTGCTACTAACCTTGCCTTTAACCTTGGATGCTCATTAGGAGACAAACCTTTCTTCTTCTTGTATATCCACTTACATCGGACGGATTTCTTTTGTTTAGGCAAACGCACAACATCCCATGTGCTATTCTTTTCAAGCGATTGCATCTCTTCTTGCATAGCAGAAACCCACTTCTCGCGGTCAATGGATGCAACAGCCTCATTGTATGTAGCAGGTTCAGTATCATGCTCCACCGGTTCAGCACAACTCAAAGCATAATGAGTAAGATTACATTCTTCAATTAAACGACAAGGTGGAACTATGTTACGTCTCGGTCTATCAGCAGCAATAGATTCCTGTGGCTGCTACAAAATAGTAGGTGAGTGCTGAACAACATCATCATCAATATTTTCCTCATGAGTATCATCAACGATAGCATTATTATCAATAGTTTTCTGCAGGTGCTCCACCTACACACTAACTCTCTCCTCTCGAATAGCAACAGGAGAGGGATCTGATGGCAAGCTGTCATGATACATAACGGATTCATTGAAAACAACATTCCTACTCAACAAAATCTTTTTAGTTTCAGGATTCCATAGTTTATATGCCTTAACTCCTGAACCATAACTAATGAATATGCACTTAACAGCTCTAGGCTCTAACTTTCCATTATTGACATAAGCATAAGCAGTGCAACCAAAAACTCTCAACTGTGAATAATCAGCAGATGAACCTAACCATACCTCGATGAGAGTTTTCTTCTCAAGTGGAATAGAAGGTGACCTGTTGATGAGGTAACACGCTGTGTTAGCTACTTCAGCCCAGAAACATCTATGCATACCTGCATTGGACAACATAAAGCGAGCCCTCGAGATGATGGTTCTATTCATGCGCTCAGCCACGCCATTCTGCTGAGGAGTGTAAGAGATGGTATGGTGCCTGATCATACCATCATTACTGCAAAACTCCTCAAACTCATTAGAATAGAATTCCATACCATTGTCAGTACGTAGTACCTTTACCTTTTTTCAGTTTGCTTTTCTACCATAACTTTCCACTTCTTAAAAGCATCAAAAACATCAGATTTATGTTTCAGAAAATATGGCCACACTTTTCTTGAGTAGTCATCAATAATAGTAAGCATGTAATTAGCACCACCAATAGATGTCTTACAGGAAGGCCCCCATACATCAGCATGCAGATAATCTAAAATGCCTTTGGTGGTATGAATGGAAGTATTGAATTTAACTCTTTTATGCTTAGCAAAAATGCAGTGCTCACATAACTCAAACTTAACCAAGTTGCAACCATCAATAAGCTCTCTCTTAACCAACTCTGCCATGCCATGTTCGCTCATATGCCCAAGGTGCATATGCCACAAATTTGTTTTACCACAATCATCAGAATCACTAGAAGTAACAGCAGCAACAATACCAGGCAAAGTGCTACCTCTAAGAACATATAACTAAGAACAATTCATATCACCTATCATGTGAATAAGAGAACTTTTTGATACCTTTAACAATCTACGCCCACCGGCGTACTTGTATCCATCAACGTCCATGGTACTCAGGAAGATCAAATTTCTGGCCATGCTTGGTATGTGCTTCACCTCAGTCAACATACTTGTCACGCCATCATGTGTCCTGATCTTAATAGATCCAACTCCGACAATATGGCACAGGTTGTCATTCCCCACATGTACAAAATCTCCAGTCTACACAGACTCATATGAACTGAACCAATCTTTGTTACAACAAATATGAAACGAACATGCAGTATCAAGTATCCATTCATCATCACGAGAAGCACAAGTAGCAAAAACGGCTAAACATTCACCGTCAGAACTATCACCAGAAACAACAGCAGCCTTACCATTACCTTGATCCTTATCTTTCGGTTGGTAAGTTCCGTTCCTTTTCTCCTTATTCTGTAGCTTCCAACAATCATCAATAACATGATTAGATTTCTTACAATACCTGCAGAACTTGTCCTTTCCCTTGGACTTTGAACGACTTCTATCGTCCTTGATCTTATCTCGGTTGACGTTGTTGTTAAATCTTTGCTCGGTCCTGCCACGAACCTGCAGAGCTTTAGCCCTGGATGACAACCCATCTGTGTGTACCATAGTTTTCATTTTTTCCTCTGTTTGAGGGACTCTTGTACTTCATCAAGGGTTAGTTCATCATGACTAAACAATATTGTATCATGGAAGTGTGCATAAGAACTAGGCATCAAGCATAAGAGTAATAGAGCTAGATCCTCATCATCATATTTTACTTCCATAGACTGCAAATCAGAAACGATCTCTCTAAAAACAGATAAGTGATTCAATACCAATCCACCTTGTTGCAGCCTATGCGAGAACAACTTCATCTTCACATGCATCTTACTGGTTAGATCCTTTGACATGCAGATCGATTCCAGTTTCAGCCAAAGGGCATCGGCAGATTTCTTTGCCAACACTTCATGCAAAATATTACTTGACAGATGAAGTTGAATCAAAGACAAACCCTTACGATCCTTCCGCTTCTCATTGTCAGACCAACTCTTCGCATCCGGTTTCCCAAATCCTTCTAGTGCTTCATCTAGATCTGAAGTTTGGGCGAGAATCACCCGTATCTTCACCTGCCACAAGCAGAATCTTGTGGTGTAGTCCAGCTGCGGTAGATCGAACTTCAATGACGACATGTCACAAACACTAGATTAGAACCTGGGGCTCTGATACCACTTGTTAGCTTTGGACAATCAAATAACGAAGAACGAAAAAGAAATCACAGCAGGGGCGACACAGATTTAACGTGGAAAACCCTCTCCAACAAAGAGAGGGAAAAACCATGGGCGCCAGCCAGCAAATCTTCACTATAACGGGGAGTGTTTACACAATGCTGGGGATTTCACAGATGCAACTCATCCCAGCCGACGGCCTACAAGAGGTATATATAGCAGTGGTAACCTAGGTCATCAACGATCCGTACCTCTCCGCTTCGTTAGAAGTTAGCCTCCTTAATAGAATTTGGATCATGCTTCAACATCCATCTCACCTTCTCTGCTATCCATGTTTACCTCTCCAGACTATGAACAGATACAGTACAATTCCACCTCCCATCCTACTGGAGATCGACATATGTAACCCGGTCGCCAATGAGCCGGGGGGATTTAATAGCATAAACCACCACATTTGTAGCTAAATTTACGGATTGGTACCACTTTACGTTTTGCGTACTGATACGTTGCAAACGTATCTATAATTTTTGATGTTCCATGCTTGTTTAGTATCTACTTTCTTATGTTTTGTCTATATTTGGAGATACTTTTATGCATTTTCTGGAACTAACCTATTAACAAGATGCCACAGTGCCAGCTGCCTGTTTTCTGTTGTTTTTGGTTCCAGAAAAGTCAAAAAATGAATATTCTCAGAATTAGACGGGACAAAAGCCAAAGTTGATATTTTAACGGAAGACTCATGGAGCCAGAAGACGAGACAGAGAGGGGCCATAGGGCAGCCACACCATGTGGTGGCGCGGGTCCACCCTGGCCGCGCCACCTGGTGGTGTGGGCCCCCTGGCCGTCCACCGACCTTGCCTCTTCGCCTATAAGTTGCCTCCCGATGCAAAAACCCTAAATAGTCAAGCCTCTATCCATGAAAAGTTCCACAGCGCCGCCGCCACCGAAGAGGAGATTCGGGGATAGAAAGTCTCTGTTCTGGCACCCTGCCGGGACAGGGAGGTGCCCCCGAGCCATCTCCATCGATCTCCACCACCATCTCCATCACCGTTGCTGATTCCCATGATGATGAGGGAGTAGTTCTTCCTCGAGGCTAAGGGTTCTACCGGTAGCTATGTGTTCATCTCTCTCTCTATGCATGATCATATTGTGATCATGAGATTTGTAATCAAGTAGATCTACCTTGCTACTCAAGTGCTTTAATAGATCTCTGTCCTCCCCATGTGTGTGAAAGTGACAGCGTGCACACCATGGTGGCACTTAGGCTAGAGATTACAAATACTTTTTGTGAGTTATATTTGGAGTTGGATGTTTCTATGAAATTGTGGTGTTTGTTGGAACCATCTAGAGCTCAAGGTGATAGTGTGGGGTTATCTAGATGGGGAAAGCGAACTTTGAGGTGTGCTGTTATAGCCTTACCATGGATTAGAGTGTCCAACCGGAGAGTAGTTAAGAGTAGTATCATAAAGAGAATATATTTATATGAGAGTATTCACTAGTGAAAGTATGATCCCTAGGCCTTGTTTCTAAGCATTGAAACACCGTTTGCTACTAGATCTATTACATGTTTGCTTGCTTTCCTCTTTATTTAAGTTTGCCTTTAGTCTCTTCCATGTCGACCACACGCCAGCAAGTATTTTCTGGCACCGTTACCACTTATAATTATCCATACCACTTGTATTTCACTATCACTTCGCCGAACTAGTGCACCTATACACCTGACAAGTGTATTGGGTGTGTTGGGGACACAAGGGACTTCTTGTATCTTGATTGCAGGGTTGCTTGAGAGGGATACCTTTGACCACTTCCTCCCTGAGTTCGATAAACCTTGGATGATCCACTTAAGGGAAAACTTGCTGCTATTCTACAAACCTCTGCACTTGGAGGCCCAACAACTGTCTGCAAAAATAGAAGTGCATAGACATCACGTACAAAAATCTACCACTCAAATTCGAAGTTGTCTCAAAAACACCAATTTGTCTCTAAACGTGATTTGATCACGTATTGGTGGCGATACTGATAGGTGGGACCCACTTGTAAGGCTGGCGTGGCGAATTGACACTGAAACTGATAGGTAAGACCCATCTGTCAGACTGAGGTAGCAAAAAAAATCTATAATTAGCTTGAGGTGGACTGGGTGCCACATGTCACGTGAATTAACAAATTAAAATATATCTAAAAAGGAAAAAATGGGAGAGTTGACCGCATCCCGTCTCTATCCAGGAACCACCACGGAGCTCCCTCCGCTTATGCCATGCCCACACCGGCCCACCCCCCTGCTGCACTGCGGCGAGCGATGTCGCCCGCCGCCCTCCCCTCCCCTCTCTTCCTTGCCCTCCACCCGCCCCTACTCTCCTCCTATGATCCATCCGCGGCGGTTCTGCTCACCAGTGCTGCCCCTCTATGTTCTCTTATAGGTCGAGGACGGCAACCAGGAGCTTGAACAACATGTGAGGAGGTCACCACGGCGATCTTCGTCCTCGCCCGCGCCGCCCTCCTCCTCCCGGCGGACGGGGCCGGGGCCATGGCAGCGGTGGGGAGGCGAAGGTGGCTAGTTCCGGCGAGTAGGCGGCAGGGTCTCCATCTCGGACGGGAGGAAGAAGACCCACTTTGGAACTTTTTTTCTTTATTTCAGATGATTTTTTTAAGTCACTTATGAGTGGGTCCTAGTCGAATCCATCAATTTGGTACTAATAATAGGGAAATTTTTATTTTTATTTCGACTGACAAGTGGGCCTGAGGCCACGTCATCAATTTGGCTATGACAACTGGGTCCCACCTTTCTCTGTGGTGCCACGTAACTTCTGCCAGTGGGTCCGGGCAATCAGAACCGGTGTCAATTTGAGTTTAGAGACCAATTGATGTTTTTTGAGAAAATTTTGAATTTGCATGGTAGATTTTGGTACGCAAAACATAAAGTGGCACCAATTAGTAAATTTGACTAAAATTATGGTGATTCTATGCTCTTAACTCTCCGGGGGAGGGCCCATCCAAACTCATCATGCATTCATTGTGCGCGTGTGGTAAGGCCATCTCGGGCGGCACGACTGAGCCGGTCCGTTCCGGCCCGCAGAGACGCGATCCAAACGGACCGACACGTCTGGCGTGATCCATTCGGCCACAAAATTTGGTCTACGAATGCGTCTGACCAGACGCGTTGCGGACCATGTGAGTATCCTCTCTCGTACACACAGGGCACACTTGATATTGACTCCTGCGGTGACCGTGCCGCCCGACGTCTGCGCTAGCCACTTGACTTCAATGCTGGCCTCACAATGCTGGCCTCACGACCTCGGCTCGGGGATTCAATCCTCATCACCTTGAGTGCTTCCAATGTCATCAGCACGAAATCTGGTACAGATTGGGCCATGGCGGCCATGGCACCTTGGCCGCATTTGTCGCCGACCTCGTCGTCGGTGATTTCGTACCACACTCAGAGCGTTGGGAGAATAACTTCTTCACCGTCGAAACACCGTAGTTCGTGTCAGTGAGCTGCTGGTACTGCATAGGGATGTAGCGTTGCACCATCACGTTGGCACCACTTGCCCCGCTTGTTGTTGTTTGTTAGAAATATGTCCTAGAGACAATAATAAAGTTTATTATTCATATTTTTTTGTTCATGATAATATTTATTGTCCATGCTATAACTGTATGTATTGGAAACTATATACATGTGTGGATAAGTAAACAACACAAAGTCCCTAATAAGCCTCTTCTACTAGTTCATTGGTCAAGTGATGGTTAAGGTTTCTTGACTATGGACATGAATGCCACTTATAATGGGATCACATAATTAGAAGAATGATGTGATGGACATACACAAATAACAAGAATAGCTTCTGATCGCGTCGTCTAGTTGGATTACTATCGTTTTCTGAATATGTCAAGTATAGTTTCCTCAGACCATGAGGGCATGTTACTCCCAGGCATCCGAGAAATACCTTGTGGACATAAGACGCCACTTTGTAACTGGGTGATTATAAAGGTGGCTTTCAGGTATCTTCGATGGAGTCTGTTGGGTTGCGTGAAGCAAGATTGAGATTTGTTCCTTCGTGTGACAAAGAATAAGATATCTCTATGACCCTCTCGGTAGTATAGCATCCAAGAGCTCAGTCACAAATGTGATTGGTCATAGGGATCCTATACGAGATTAAACTAGGTATAGCAATACCGATGATCGAATCTCGGTCAAGTAATATATCGTGATACAAAAGGAATCGTATACTGGATTGTTTGAATCTTTGACATTGTGGTTCAACCGAAAAGAACTTCGTTGAATATGTAGGAACCACTATGGGCATCCCAGTCCCACTAATGGTTATTGATCGGAGAGGTGTCTCGATCATATCTGCATATTCTCGAACCTGTCGGGTCACACACTTAACCTTCGTTGTCGCTAGCCTTCGTTGAGAATATACATGGTGTTGTTGTTTCAGAGTCTTGGATGAGATCCTTGATATCATTGGGAGCTTCAGAATGTTTTGAAGGTATATAAAAATATATAGAACTTCCTATTTAGTGTTTCGGGAAGTTCCGAATATTTCCAAGTGTTGGAAGCTTCTAGAAGGTTCATGGAGGATCCATGGGTGGGTCCCACCTATGACGTGGGACAACACGGGCCCAAATTGGGACACATCATACATATTGGACACATCGTACCTATTGGGAGGTTCATCAGCCAGGTTCAGGCTGCGCCCTTGAGGCTCAGGGGGAACCAGTTTGCCATGACATGGTCGTCGCCTCCTGCCGCCTCGATGCCCATGGTGTAGAGCTGCAGAAACCCGTAGGAGTTCGCGGCTCCATCATAGCGCGAAGGTATTTCGGGCCACAACTTGTGCGGCCACACCTCGCGTCGGAGCTCCCTAGTGAAGGCGAGGCATCCATTTACCTACACCTCCTTGCTGCTGGCGAGGGCCGTGCGCTACTGCTGGCCTGCTGTAGCAATCTCCTCGACGATGTGATCCTCTCGCCCGCAAGGGGGCGTGGCGACCGGAACGGCAACCGCTAGAGATGGGGAGATGATCTGGCAGTTGTGGTCTGGACGAGATGTGGCGCCACCGATCTTGGGAGGCCCGTCAGAGCCCCGGGCCAGAGGCTGGCTCACAGCCACCGACGTCTTGTTCTCAACCTTATCCCTCGACCCCTGGGGGAGAGGGTGGTGATGTCTAGGAGCTCGGCAAGTCACTCGCACCACTTCACTTGACCAGGCTCCGCAGGCGGGTGGTGGAGCAGATCATGCACCAGGCGCTTGGCAGCCACCGGTGTGGGCCCATCTGGCTGGCCACATGAGGACGCGGTGCGAGGGAGTGACATGCTGCCATGCGAGGACATGGTGCGAGAGAGCAACAAGCGGAAGGAGGAGTCCTACTTGTCCTTCGTCCACAAGGAAGGCTCCGGTAAGGTGCGTCGGGGGCAGGCTCCGTCTGATCCCGGCTCGCGGCGTGACAGAGGGCACTCTCGGTCCGTGTCTTGGTGTGAGCCAACATGCCGACGGGGTTGGAAAAGGTCTCAGAAACGCACCTGAGCCCCCTACATGGCGTGCCAAATGTGGGAGAAAGTGTCCCGCGATGGAACAAAAGGTCCAACAAGCCCTGAGTTTGAGAGGGGGCTAAACACGTGTTGCGAGCTTCTCAGCGATGGAGGAGTCCTCAGCGCACGAGAATGACAGAGAGGTTGAGACAAGGGTTTTTTACCCAGGTTCTAGACCCTCATGAGGAGTTAAATCCCCTACTACTGCTTGGTTGTATTGCTCGCGGTGTCTAGCAAGGGTACAATGGTGTGTCAATGACTAGGGTTATAGATCGCTAGGATCGACCTGTTCTAAGGTAGGAGAAGGCCTCCTTATATAGGGCGCCGAGCCTCTTCCCCCCGTCCATGCTGGGAAGGGTCATCACATCACTGTCCACCAGAACCTCGGTCCACGAGGATACTTTCCGTGTACTTGGTCCAAGGTCCCTGGCCTTTCTCTAGTCCTTCGTAAAGCAAAGGTTCCTAACGATGTCCTCTGCCTTCTCCTAAATCTAGTCCCTTGGCATCACTTGTTGTCGTGTGAGACTGCCTGTCTCTTCTCTTGCACCGGCAGCTTTGGCACCAAAGGGCCCAGACCATCTCCCCTATACCAAGGTGGTCCGGAGGATCCACCGCATAGCTGGGGCGGGACGTGCTTCTCGGGTCGCGCCATCTTTGCCTCCTTTGCCCCGTGGTTTCAGATGTACCCCTAAAGCACATGCCAGAATATCCGAGCCCAGGTAGTAGCCATGGAGCCTCATGAGGCCTCCCGCTTATGCGCGTCGGTCTACCAAGGTTAGGCTACCATTGGTTGAGGTTTGAGGCCCTATTGAGGCTCCTGTGAGGGCGGCGACCTCGGGATTCCCTCCTTAGGATGCTTCTATAGGGCTCCTCTTTTATAGAGGGTGTAATGGCCCAGGCGATAGGTCCAGCCACCAAAGGATCATGGTAACCCGGTTGCCAGGACTCCGACATTAGTCTTTACTTCTATGAAAATGTCCAGATTCCTGTCATAATACCTCAGCATGAATTTCTCGCTTTGCATACAGGAGGACTTATAAAGTTCCATGTGAAAGTCTTTTAGGGTTAGTTCTGCAACATATACTATCAACAGCATATCAAGACCGGCTCTAATTATAGTCCTACAGTCTGATAGGTTTTAAGTGCAACTCTCTATGCCGAATCTTGAGTAAAATTTTGGATAGAGAAGACGACCTATGATTAGTAGCACAAATCTATATTACTAAGAGATTCAAATCTATAAACAAAATTTCAGAAGAGATTTGAATCCTTATCCTTCACGAAGTATGAATGTGTATTCATCGGACTCTAGAGCTGGAAAGCTTTGCTGCACACGACCTCTGCCCTGTGTTGCCCCCACCCATGATCTCCAACCATGTTGGATTCATCTCTGTGCCTAGATCTGCTTCACATCTAGCTAGCATAAGACATCCATGCAGTGGCTAGGAGGTAGGAGGGGTAGTGGTAGGTATCTCGACCTAACCCATGTCCAGATTCATGCTATGCCAGGGATCCCCAACCCGCCGCCCTAGCGCCTCCTCCGATCTCTCTTCCCTCTCACCGCCGCTGCCACATGTGTCACTAGGAAAATCCCACATCGGCGTGGTGGCAGCGCCCGCTGTTGGCGGACCAGATGCAAGGAGGCGGCGCCATCCTTGTTCTACCGTCTGTGGTGAGGCGTGGCGACTGCGGTCGGATTGTCTTGGGGCGCAACAGCGGCAATGCAGGCGAGCGGCAAGTCCCATGAGCGAAAGCCCAACCCTTCTCGTGGCCTGCAGGGTGGTTGACAGGTGTGCGGCGAGGTAGACCCGTGAGAGCCTCGATCGCTCGACCATGTGTACCCAAGGCATGATGGTGGCTTTGCTCGCAACACTTGGAAGCCGGGGCGGTGTCCCTAGGCATGGCGGCAGCGTGGGGGGCCTAAATTTGGCTAATAAAGGTGGGTGGTTCTTCTTGTCGCCTGTCGTTAGTGATTTGGCCGGAGTTCCGAATTTCAGAGTGCTCCATCGACGAACTCCAAATGGACGACATGCCTGGAGTTTGACGGATCGGATGAATTTCGGTCGCGCGCATCCATGTTTTTTCCGACTATTTGGTTTTAGAGGAAGTGTTGCGAAGCTCTGCGGTCTGTTTCCATCATGGGACATGTCTTTAGTCTCACAGTGTAGTCAGTCGTGGAGAAGGGCATGGAAGCCGAAGATATGAGAACGACTAAGCGTGGTTCGAGTCCCGATGACAATGAGGTTTTGTCTAGGTGATTTGTGAATAGGAGCAGCAACATCAGCGAGTGGGGGCGACAACATAGGAGGAATTCAGAGTCTAATCTTACAGGGTGAAAACCCAAGGTCTGGCCTTAGTTGGTTTTGCTTGGCAATTGCCTTGTTGGAGGCATTGTTTTATGAGTTCGGACTTTCTCTTGGGTGAAAACCTATGATCGATGATCAGGACGATGTCGGCTCTTGTGCAATGTTTCCTTCTTGGAGGCGTCTCTTTTGGAGAAGTTAGATTTCTGGCGTTGTCTTGGTGGTGGTTGGTCCGCTGCAACAAGGAGTAGATTACTATAGCGAGACTTTTCTTCTTTTTTGTAATTCTTCTTCTTTTTCTGGACTGTGTGCATCTGTAAGGCTGCTAGGACATGCGTTGTTGCAGAGGCTGGGTGTAATTGGTATCTCTGGGATATTAATATATACTGTTTTCCAAAAAAAAGGTATCACGAGGGAGGCCACAGGAGCATGGACGTAGGAACGATGTGGTGGAGAATGGCTGTGGCAACAAAATTGTGGCGAGAACGGTGGAGGTGGGAACTAGACGCCTTTTTGTGTGTAGTTTCGGAGGGGTCCCTCCGAACCTACACGCTAAAGACGTCTAGATACATTATGTTCACAAATCTAAAACACATCTTATATTTAGAAATGGAGGGACTACATATCCAATTATCTATATCACGAGAAACTTCGTTACCTCCTCTTAGAAATCTTAAATCTCTTTTTTAACCGATGACTCTTAGTCTTTAGTCTCTAAATATCCAAATGTAAGAATAATTTTCATGATCAAGATGATTTGTGCATTAAGCGTGGTTGGCTCCCTATTCTCCAATCTCAATTGAAACCCTAGCCGTAAACTATATGTCCAGCTGTTAGATTAATAATTTTGATTTGATAATGTGGTCGAAAAACATCATGCATCTATATTTTGTAAATTCTGTCCAGTCCAATAATGAAATGAAATTGTGCACCTTTAGGCACATTGTCTCTGACATTAAAATATAAGATGTTTTAGCTTTATAAAAGGAGCGTATCTAGACTCCTTTTAGTGTGTGAGTTCACTCCAAACTTAAGTGAACCTACACATAAAATAGATCTAAATACACTCCTTTCATAAAATTAAAATATCTTATATTTTGAAACGGAGCAGGTACCTTTTTTTTGAACCGGGAAGGGACCGGAAGGTCCCAGATTCTGCATTAAGTCAACAACGGTGTGTACATTTCTGCGGAAAAGCCCCTAGAGAAGATAAAAAATACACATGGGGCCGGAATACTTGCACTATGCACCCAACAAACTAATGCCCGAAAGCAATCGGGTCCTTGACCACCGACGATGAAGCGCCGCCGCATCTGGCCACATCTGCCTGCACCGGGGACTATACCACTTGGGGCTGCAGAAGTGCGGAATGCCAGGACGACGACCGAGGAGTTCCTCTCCGTGTAGGAAGAAGCAGCTGGGAGCTACGCCCAGTCAAACTTGGCCAATCCTATGTACATGGATAGCGGCCTCCGACTGGAGCCGCTTGGGAAGCTCGAAGACTGCAGAATCAAGGCCCACTGCCACAGGCCTTCCCAACCCCATCGCCGAGAAGAAGCCCTACCTAGCTCCCGCCGTCCTCCCTCGCCGCCACGGTCATCCAAGTCCAGGGGTGAGGCGCAGGCGCTTATTGAAGCAGAAGCTCGCAAAGATCACCGCCGCTGCCATCTTCCACCCCGAAAACAACGCTTAGAGATCCCATGGCACCCGCCCAGCGTTGCGCCCGGACGCTAGCACGGTAGAGCTCCACCGCCAGGCCTTATTGGCGGAGAACTCCGTCCCTCCTGCCACCGCCCACAACACCTCCTGCCACCAGAGGCACGCGGCGGTGATGAGAAGCTTCGGCACGCACTAGAGCCGGCCGGCCGACAGGGCCCGGTGCACTACTCCCAAACTTACCCACAACCTGGGAAAGCAACCTACCACTACAACCTAAAACTACTCCGGCGCATCTCCTTTGCCCTCGCCGGCCGGCAATGCCGCCGCGAGCAGCTCGGGATCTTCCCGGCACTGCTTTTATGACTCTCAACGGGAGCTGGGAACGGAGCAAGTACCTGAGATCTGCATTGACTCACTAGTGGAAAAATGGCCTCTAGTCCCGGTTCATAAGGGCCATTGGTCCCGGTTCCCGAACCGGGACCAATCACTCGGGACTAATGCTAGTTCATGGGTCTCCACGTGGGTGGGCGCGCGACGAGGGGGGGGGGGTGGATCATTGGTCCCGGTTCGTGGAACAAACTGGGACCAATGGGTCTCCACGTGGCAGCGCCAGAGACGGGCAGGGGTGGATCATTGGTCCCGGTTCTTGGCACGAACCAGGATCGTTGGTCTCTATGCCGCGGCAGGATTTTCGGGCTATTTTTCTGCCGCGGTAGAATTTTTTTATCAATTTAATGGTACTACATATATACAGCAATAATGAAACCACGATATATATATTACACATCATGCATGATCACAAATATATACACCGTCTCATCCGTCTTCTTGGTCAAAACATATTATAATTACAAACGACACTCTCACACGAATTTGATCTAATTTACATCTTATTTTTTACACTTCACCCTTCCAAATGAAGCGGGTAATAGTATTCTCCTTTCGGATCTATGATTTGTTCTAACAAGAATCCGGCAATTTCCTCTTGAATTTCTTGCATGCTTTCTTGTGATAGAAGACTGTCCCGCATCCGTTCGATCTAATATAAAGAAGGGGATCAATATATATAAATGAAACTAAACACAATTGGTGGTAATAAAATAAAGTTGTGATTATTGTTTATCGTACTTCAATTTTTTTGATGTTCCGGTCTACGCCCTTCTCTTTGGTCGTTTGGCGAATGAACTCGCAGACATAGTATGCACATAAGTTATTCCGGGCTTCCTACCTCAAGCACTTTACGAGAACAGAGTTCAATCAAAATAATAATCAAGCATGATAATGGTGGTATTTAAACTAGAATCAAAGAGATGCGTGGATCTAGCAAGTAGTACTTACAGTCAATGGTTGAAATGTAAGCTCTGGCTTCCAAACACCCCTAGTTTTGGCGGTGAACCATTTCCAAGCCTTCTGGAGGCATTCCTGCATGTCCGCCCAATTTTCTAATGGTGTGCGTTTCGAGTCCAGGGCTTTTACTACTCCGGTGTCAACAACAATGATTAACAGAATATAGTGGAAGCTTGACACACTAACAAAATATAACACGAGTCAATTTTACGCTTAACATCGAGTAATCGAAAATAGAATGTGTACAAGACAGTAACACTCACCCAGTTATGCAATCTTCGCATTTTTGTTGGTAGATCTTTGACTAACTCGGGTTTGACGAGAGGAGCCCCGTACTAATACACATATGTTGTTTCTTGGTACCCCTCAAACTCATTCATACGGCTCATGTACTCAGTAATAGACAGTCCATATAATTGGGCATTTTCTCCATAAAATCGTACAAACTCCGGATCAATGTTCGGAGCATGCCGCTCCTGGGCTCTCCACTCATTGGTATCGTACACTTTAAGAGGTTCGATCGATTGATTTTTCTATTGTCCGAGCTAGGCAACTTCTTTCCCGACTCTCCGCTCTTTTGCCTCAGCCGACTTGGTAATAGAGCGATTATAGTCTGATGTGAGCGCTATGGGTTGGTGAAGCTGAATCTTAAGCGCGACTGCTTTGGCTTTATCTTCTGCGGTGACCGGGAAATATGCCTCTATCGGCTTTTTCTTGTTAGCCATGTCAATCTTCCACTTTTCATAATGGGCAGCTGCGGCCGCATCAGTTTCCTCATCTATCTTCTCGCAAGGTAGCTTCTTCATATTCTGATGAGGTACTTTTGGGAGGGGCGATAGCTTACGTTTCGATGATCGGAACGCGCTCTTGCTGCTGCTAGTGGTGCTGCCCCCTTAGTATACTTTCGCTTTTGTCTTTGAGGCTCAGGGGACGGAGACGGCTGAAGCGGCAGCGGAGACGGCTGAGGCAGCGATGGAGACGGTTGCGCTGAGTGGTGAGGCGGTGAAGGCGACGGTTGTGCTGGAGAATGGTGAGGTGGCGACGAAGGTGGATTGCTGCTCTGAGGAGTGGGTGGCCTTGGCGGCACATAATTTGGAAGCATGATGCGCTCCTTTGGCCATAGAATAGTCCCCCTTTGGCTTCTCCTAGTTGAGTCAGCTCCATATCTTCCCCTGCAGGGTGGTCTAGCTTCAGCTCCTCAAAATCTTCCTTCACCTCATCCACTGTGACGACATCGTACCCTTTTGGAACCGGTCTGCAATGCCAAGTTGGGTTAGGCGCAATTGGTACCGCCATGCCGACCGCCACCGTCACCCTTAAGTTCATAACCTGCACCTTTAGCTCACAAGCTGTTGTCTCCATGATATCATCCACTGGGTAGCGTTTAGGAGGAGATGTCGTCGGTGCATCATCATCAACATCATGGAGCTGTGTGGAAGCGATGCTGCTTTTCTTATTCGATAGGGCGCCGGTACCCTCGAATGCAGCTTCTACCACGTGCCGATGAGATTGGCCGTAGTACCTTGCTGGCTAAGTCTGTCGAGTTGATCCTGGTGCCGCTTTAATGCTTCTTCTACATTACGTAGTCGGTCTGCAGTGGCCGCTTTCTCAGCTGCCTCCCTTTTCTTTCTCCTCTGATGGCTTTTATCGGGATATCTCTTCATTTCCGAGGGGAAGGCAACCTTCCACGGCTTGGAGCCTGGTGTGCCTTGTGCTCATCCGTCGTGTTTAGGATTTTTAAGGGCGCGTGTGAGCTCGTCGTTCTCTCTATCAGGAACGAACCGTCCCGCTGCAACATCATCTACTGCATTTCTAATATCGTCGATGGGCAGTAGGGGATCATCTTTGTGTTTTTGATTATATATTGCCATCCCTTCTTTGTCCAACGTGCCCCCATGGCCGTAAAACCAGTTTCTCGCCCGTGGTGTCCATGTTGCGGGCTCTGGTCTGATCCCGACAGCTATGTAATTGACCTCAAGTGCATCCCACTTAGGCATGCAACCGGCGTAGCCAGTAGGCCCCATGTTATGATGGTACAGTTTCTTAGCAGCGTTCTCCGTATTTATTCTAGACCTTTCCATAGCTTTCTCCGATGTCTTGTACTTTACAAAATCCTCCCACTGGTGTCTTAACTTAGCATAGCCGGCTTCATTGAAATTCGGAGTCTTCTCTACCTTGACAAAGTTATTGTATAGTTTCTTGTTCTAGTTCTTGAATGCATCGGCCATCTTGCTGAGAGCAAACTTCTTGACTCTTTGCACAAGCTCCATTCTTGCTCTCTCCTCCTCATCTGGATTCACATCTGGTACCGGCAGGAGGAAATTAGTCATGAGCTTGTCAAAAAGCTTATCTTTGGTGTTATCGCTGACATACGGGACTCCACTGCGGCTTGGCCGATTCCATTCTTGAACGGTGATCAGGATGTAGTCCCTCACAAGAACTCCGCATTGCTTGACAAATTTTCTTACGACATCGATGGGAGCTTGCGGTTCGCCATCTACACCGACCACGTCGATCCTATACCTCATAGTGTCATCCAACTTTTTTGTTGGGCCTCGTTTCGTTCTTACGGAAGAAGTTCTCGATCCGGAGGGCTAAAAGAAGAAAGAGTGTTAACATATGCATGTATATATATAGACATCAGTATTTTAATTACAAAAATACATATATACACCTCGCCGATGTTTGCAAGATTTAAGGTTCCGCTGGAGCCATCGGCTTCTTCCTGATCGGCTTCTCCCCTGTCCCAGGCTTCGGCTTCTACCTCACCGGAGCCGTCTCCTCGGTTGAGAGACTCATCTCCCTGACCAGAATCATTCAGAAACTCACTAGTGACATCGATATCGATATCTTCATTTTCGCAGATCATTCCTTGGAGGATGTTTTCCTGATGTGTTGGATCCATAGTATCTGCAAAGATGATGTTCTGGAATTATATATTAAGTTTATGACAAGAAAGGGGAAACAACAATCAACACATGGCATCGATGATGATATGACAAGTTAAACAGAGTTGAAATTTAACTCTAAGGCATGCTTGGCAATTTAAGTGGGATCCGAAGGGTCCAAACCCTAGTACAGGAGAGACCCCGAAATCACCTACGAGTGGTTGATTTCATTCTCTTATTAAACTTGTAATTAACGTTGTTATGCATGATTATGAGTCTATTGTGTAGATCTCATTTTTCTGAACATTTTGATATATTATACATATTTTTCTGACTTAGAAATAATTAATTATTGAATTTATAAGATTAAACTCTTTTTTGAAATTATTTAAACAATTATTAAACTTTTACTGCGTCATTATGACGTCAGCTCAGGGTGGGTTTTTTTTTCACCACGGCTAAACTATCCACAGAGACTGACGCGGGGGCCCAACAAGCCACCTCAGATGCCCACGCTGGCGGGGCTTGGTCAGCGCCCACGTCACGCACATGCGACGCCACGTCGACGCCACCGTGGTGCCACGTAGGCTCGCCGGCGAACTACCAGCAGTGGTGGAAGACAGCGGAGAGAAGCGCGCGGGGTGACGCCACTGTCCCGGTTCGAACCAGCGCGATACGGGCTACCTAAAACGGGCGGCGCCGCAACGGGAGGTGCGCCAGAGCAAGCTGTTTGACGGTGGCCAGCGGCCGGCGGTGGTAGGTACTCGTGGGGAGGACGATACAATGAGGGAGGGAGACGTAGGAGTGGTGTTGGAGCACCAGTGGCTCACCAGGAGGCCGATGGAGGGTGCGGCGAGGTCGGAGGAGGCCGGGCACTGCCAGAATCAGTGGAGAACGTGGCGGCCGGAGTTGGGGACGGTGGGGTCGATTGCAGCGAGGCGGAGCTTCCTTAACTTCTCGCGGCGGCGGACAGTGGCGCTCGGCGACGGGCGTCAACGACGTGAAGCGGCCGCTATGGATTTGGGCAGCCTACCGGCATGATTTTGCTCCGCCGCAAGTTTTCCTTAGCCGCTCGTCGATGTGCTCTGTGTCTTGGGGGAGATGGGAGGAGGAAGGGTTAACTGTACAGACCATTGGTTCCGGGTCGTCCCAAAAACCGAGACCTAAGGACCAACGGTCCCGGTTGGTAGGAAGAACCGGGACCAACGGTATGTCCTCTGGTCCCGGTTCGTCCCACCAACCGGGACCAAAGGCCTGTTGATTAACACGCGCATCCCGGATCGTTCCCGGTCCCGGGTCGTCCCAATAACCGGGACCAAAGGACCAACGGTCCCGGTTCGTGGGACGAACCGGGATCGTTGATCCGTTTTTCAGATTTTGGCAAACCTTTTGGTCTTCCCGCCATTTTCAAATTTGTTTTCTTCTTTAATTAATAAGATGTTTCAATTTAAGAAGATTATTTATTTGGAATTTCAAAAAAAAATTAACAGGAAAAGTGCTTTAATTTAAATAACTAATGAAAATCCATTTTCTGTTTTCAAATATTTTTATTTGAACTATACAATTTTACTATTTTCAATTAAAATTGCATTAAGAAATATTTATTACATAATTTGGAATTTCAAAACACTTTTAACAGGAAAAGTGCTTCAATTTAAATAACTAATCAAAAACATTTTCTGTTTTCAAATATTTTTATTTGAACTAAACAATTTTACTATTTTCAATTAAAATTGCATTACAAAATATTTATTGCATAATTTGGAATTTCAAAACACTTTCAGCAGGAAAAGTGCTTCATCATAGATGGGCATAAGAAATTCAAAAATGATCCAAACAATGTGAAACCTTCGCGTGGTGTCATATTATGTGTCACAGTTGCAAGGAAAAATATTGAACTTGAAAAATTGCAAACATCATAAAAAATCCTTCACAAAATGAGCTATCATGTTCGAGGTTTCATGGCATTTAGGTCAAACCACCAATGTTATGGCTAGAATCAGGACATAGTTTGTGATAATGTGCCCATATTGTGCACACATGTGCATCCTGGGATGGCTCACGATGTTGCAGGAGGAAGTTTTCCTTTTCGACGCATGAAAAAGCCATTTTTGAGGTGCCGAAATCAGGGTGTTCTATGAAGCAACCACCAAATTAAAGTTTGGCATTGGTACCAACCATTTTTCAAAAATACTAGACCACCGTATATGGACAATTTCCCAACCGGTGTATCTGGAACCTTTCTGTCCATCCCTCATGAAAAAGACAAATTCCTACCGAATCGGTAGGAGGTTGCCAAGATTTGAACTACAAGTACATGATATAATGCTTGTGAATTTTTAAAAAAATCATTTATAGGTTCACAACATGCTATTTCATCAGAGATCCACTTCAAGTTCAGCGAGGCTCAACCCCGAGCTAAGAAGCTTCATGCCCGCGGTTTTGAATATAGTTTGAAACGGGCATAAGAAATTCAAAAATGATCCAAACAATGTGAAACCTTCGCATGGTGTCATATTATGTGTCATAGTTGCAAGGAAAAATATTAAACTTGAAAAATTGCAAACATCATAAAAAATCCTTCACAAAATGAGCTATCATGTTCGATGTTTCATGGCATTTAGGTCGAACCACCAATGTTATGGCTAGAATTAGGGCATAGTTTGTGATAATGTGCCCATATTGTGCACACATGTGCATCTTGGGATGGCTTACGATGTTGCAGGAGGAAGTTTTCCTTTTTGACGCATGAAAAAGGCAATTTCCATTTTTGAGGTGCCGAAATCGGGGTGTTCTGTGAAGCAACCACCAAATTAAAGGTTGGCATTGGTACCAAACCATTTTTCAAAAATACTATACCACCTTATATGGACAATTTCCCAACCGGTGTATCTGGAACCTTTCTGTCCATCCCTCATGAAAAAGACAAATTCCTGCCGAATCGGTAGGAGGTTGCCAAGATTTGAACTACAAGTACATGATATAATGCTTGTGATTTTTAAAAAAAATCATTTGTAGGTTCACAACATGCTATTTCATCAGAGATCCACTTCAAGTTCAGCGAGGCTCAGCCCCGGGCTAAGAAGCTTCATGCCTGCCATTTTGAATATAGTTTGAAACGGGCATAAGAAATTCAAAAATGATCTAAACAATGTGAAACCTTCGCGTGGTGTCATAATATGTGTCACAGTTGCAAGGAAAAATATTGAACTTGAAAAATTGCAAACATCATAAAAAATCCTTCACAAAATGACCTATCATGTTCGAGGTTTCATGGCATTTAGGTCAAACCACCAATGTTATGGCTAGAATCAGGGCATAGTTTGTCATAATGTGCCCATATTGTGCACACATGTGCATCTTGGGATGGCTTACAATGTTGCAGGAGGAAGTTTTCCTTTTCGACGCATGAAAAAGCCAACCGAGACTAAAGCTGTCGGTGGGATAAGGACGCGTGGGTAACCTTTAGTCCCGGCTGGTGGGTGCAACCGAGACTAAAGCTGTCGGTGGGATAAGGACGCGTGGGTAACCTTTAGTCCCGGCTGGTGGGTGCAACCGAGACTAAAGCTGTCGGTAGGATAAGGACGTGTGGGTAACCTTTAGTCCCGGCTGGTGGGTGCAACCGAGACTAAAGCTGTCGGCGGGATAAGGACGTGTGGGTGGACGCACTGCTCGATGAGATAAAGCATGTAGCGCACGACGACCTGTCGGAGGAATAAGACAAAGTAGAAGCGGCGTCGTGCCTATAAAAGGACCATCGATATGCCATGGCAAGCAGCTCAACAAGCCAACATAGGTAGAGAGAGTTTCATCCCCATGGATGGAGGGTTGGGAAATCTCCCATGGCGGAGCTTCTCGAAGATGTCGTTGGTGCACACGCCCTACGGCATCTTCGGAAGCTCCACCTCGGAAAAATTTCCCTGGAAGCCCGTGAAAGACTCCATCTCCTCTAACAGTGTTGGGGAAAGGGTTGAGAAATCTCCTGTGGCGGAGCTTCTCGAAGATGTCGTTGGTGCACACGCCCTACGGCATCTTCGGAAGCTCCGTCTCGGAAAAATTTCCCTACAAGCCCGTGAAAGACTCCATCTCCTCTAACAGTGTTGGGGAAAAGGTTGAGAAATCTCCCGTGGCGGAGCTTCTCGAAGATGTCATTGGTGCACATGCCCTACGGCATCTTCGGAAGCTCCGCCTCGAAAAAATTTCCCTGCAAGCCCGTGAAAGACTCCATCTCCTCTAACAGTGTTGGGGAAAGGGTTGAGAAATCTCCCGTGGAGGAGATTCTCGAAGATGTCGTTGGTGCACACGCCCTACGGCATCTTCGGAAGCTCCACCTCAGAAAAATTTCCCTGCAAGCCCGTGAAAGACTCCATTACATAAAGTTTCGATACATCACATAAAGTTTCCATACATCACATAAAGTTTCCATACATTACATAGATTTACATAGGGTTTAGGGTTTAGGGTTTAGGATATGAATCCTTCGTCGCGTATGTCGATCCCTTGCCTATGATCGCTTCTTAGGCCGTAACCATGGATCATCTTCTTTGCTTAACGTGATGCTTGGGTCAGTTTTCACGGTGAATGGCGTAATTTCATCAAACTTATCATAATCTGCTGACATGTCTGTCTTGTCCTCGACTCCCGCGATGTTTCTTTTCCTTGAAAGAACTATGTGACGCCTGGGCTCATCGTATGATGTATTCGTTTCCTTATTTTTTCTTTTTTTGGTCTAGAGGACATGTCCTTCACATAAAAAACCTGAGCCACATCATTGGTTAGGACGAATGGTTCGTCTCTGTAACCAAGATTCTTGAGATCCACTGTTGTCATTCTGTACAGCTGGTCTACCTTTACCCCTTCTCCGTTCATGTTGACCCAACTGCACCGAAACAATGGGACCTTAAAAGTAGGTCCATAGTCAAGTTCCCATATCTCCTCTATGTAACCATAGTATGTGTCCTTTTTCCCATTCTCGCATGTTGCATCAAAGCGGACACCACTGTTTTGGTTGGTGCTCTTTTTATCTTGGGCAATCGTGTAAAATGTATTCCCATTTATCTCGTACCCTTGGAAAGTCAATACAGTCGTAGATGGTGTCGCGGCCAACAAGTAGAGATGATCTCCAATAGTGGTGTCATTCATGAGATGTAATTGCAACCAAGTGCCGAAAGTCTCCATGTGATTTTCTTTAATCCAATAGTCATCCTTCCCTGGGAACTTGGAGCGTACAACATTCATGTGTTCCTCGATATACGGAGCCACGAAGGTAGAACTTTGGAGAACTATGTAGTGTGCTTGATTCAAAGAATGTCCGTCCCTAAATATCATTGCTTTCTTTCCTAGCGTGCCTTTTCCACTCAGTCTCCCCTCATACCGTGATTCAAGAACACAAATCGGCTTAAGGTCAGGAAGAAAGTCTACACATAACCCAATGACCTCCTCTGTTCCATAGACCTTGGAGATGCTTCCTTCTGGCCTAGCACGGTTACGAACATATTTCTTTAAGACTCCCATGGACCTCTCGAAGGGGAACATATTGTGCAGAAATACAGGACCGAGAATGGAAATCTCTTCGACTAGGTGAACTAAGAGATGCGTCATAATATTGAAGAAGGACGGGGGAAACACCAACTCAAAACTGACAAGACATTGGACCACATCCTTCTGTAGCCTTTCCAGACTTTCTCGATCGATTACCTTCTGAGATATTGCATTGAGGAATGCACATAGCTTCACAATGGCTAATCAAACATTTTCCGGTAGAAGCCCCCTCAATGCAACCGGAAGCAACTGTGTCATAATCACGTGGCAATCATGAGACTTTAGGTTCTGAAATTTTTTCTCTGCCATATTTATTATTCCCTTTATATTTGACGAGAAGCCAGCCGGGACCTTGATACTGTAAAGGACTTCAAAAAAGATTTCTTTCTCTGCTTTGGTAAGATCGTAGCTACTTAAGTATTCACGTCCTTTATCAGTATGCTTGTTGTATGGGTCTTTGATACATTTCCGGTCCTCCCGTGCTTCTGGTATATCTTTTGTTTTCCCATACACGCCTAGGAAGCCTAGCAGGTTCACGCAAAGATTCTTCGTCACGTTCATCACGTCGATTGAAGAACGGACCTCTAGGTCTTTCCAATACTCAAGCTCCCAAAATATAGATTTCTTTTTCCACATGGCCGTGTGTCCGGTAATGGGGTCTTTCGGAACAGATTGACCGCCAGGACCCTTTCCAAAGATTACTTCTAGGTCCTTCACCATACCAAATATATCAGCACCTTTAGGGAGCTTAGACTTCTTCCGGTAATCTGCCTCACCGTTGAAATTCTTGCCTTTCTTTCTTACTTGATGATTGGTCGGAAGAAATTTACGACACCCCAGGTACACAACCTTCTTACATTTATCCAAATATGTACCTTTAGTATTATCTAAACAGTGCGTGCATGCATTGTATCCCTTGTTTGACTGTCCTGAAATGTTACTAAGAGCAGGTCAATCATTGATGGTTACGAACAACAAACCTCGTAGGTCAAATGGCTCCTGTTTGTGCTCATCCCACACCTTTACACCTGGTTCTGCCCACAACTGCAAACGTTCATAGACTAATGGCCTTAGGTACACATCAATGTCGTTGCCGGGTTGCTTCGGTCCTTGGATGAGCACTGGCATCATAATGAACTTCCGCTTCATGCACAACCAAGGAGGAAGGTTGTAGATACATAGAGTCACTGGCCAGGTGCTGTGACTGCAGCTCTGCTCCTCAAAAGGATTCGTGCCGTCTGTACTTTGACCAAACCATAAGTTCCTCGCGTCACCTGCAAAGTTCGAGTACTTTCTCTTGATGTTTCTCCACTGCGACCCATCGGCGGGGTGTCTCAGTTTCCCGTCTTTATTACGCTCTTCTTTGTGCCATCGCAACAACCTGGCATACTTTTTATTTCCGAACAAACGTTTCAACCGTGGAATTATAGGAGCATACCATATAATCTTAGCAGGAACCCTCTTCCTGGAGGGCTCGTCATCGCCCTCAACATCACCAGGGTCATCTTGTCTGATCTTGTATCGACATGCAGTGCATACCGGGCATTTATCCATATTCTCGTACTTCTCACCGCGGTACATGATGCAGTCATTAATGCATGCATGTATCTTCTCCACATCTAATCCTAGAGGGCAGATAGTCTTCTTTGCTTCGTACGTTGTCTTAGACAGCTTGTTATCCATTGGAAGCTTCGGCTTCATTATTTTCAGCAACTTTTCAAATCCCTTGTTAGATAAGCCAGTCTCTGCCTTCCATTTCAGCAGTTCAGGTGTGGTACCGAGCTTTGTGCTGCCATCTTCGCAATTTGGGTACAACAACTTTTTTTGATCCTTTTGCATGGCCTCCAACTTAAGCTTCTCCTTTTCTGTATCACAGTGTTGCTTTGTATCAGAAATGACCCGACCAAGACCATCAGCGGGCTCATCCGATGCCCGTTGTTCTTCTTCATTGCCGCCTCCCTCTTCTTCATTGTCTTCTATTGAAGTATCACCGTATTCTTCAGGGGACATAGGATAGCTGTCATCATCCTCCTCTTCTTTATTTTCTTCCAGCCTAACCCCTCTTTCTCCATGCATGGCCCAACAATAATATTCGGACATGAAACCTCTCCGAAGCAGATGGCTTTGAAGGATTCTCGGGGCAGAGTGCTCCGCCACGTTCCGACAGTCGACACAGGGACAAGGCATAAATTATCCACTTTGTTTGCCTTAGCCAAATCGATAAATTTATTTTGGCCTGCAATAAAATCAGAATCGCGTCGGTCGCCATACATCCATCGCATCCGTGCATCGATCTGCGTCATAATTATTAACCATTACAATAACATCGTGAATAGTAAAATGACCACCCTACATGGACACTGCAATATTTTTGTATCAGTTACAGATAAAGAAGATAAAGTTGCTAACCTCAGCCGAGGATACCGTGTTGTGCGAACTAAAGTGTGGCTCGAACATTTCGTCGAACACCTTGTGTGCAATCAAAGAAAAAAAAAGCTAGCACCCACACCTCACACACAATCCAGCAAAATTTGGTGGGCAAAGGGCT
Source organism: Avena sativa (assembly GCA_916181665.1). NCBI lineage: Eukaryota > Viridiplantae > Streptophyta > Magnoliopsida > Poales > Poaceae > Avena > Avena sativa. The sequence goes on from OV702287.1 coordinate 582,785,913, forward strand.
GGGTTTATATATAGCCAGGGGAGGGTTTTTGGTCCCGGTTATTGCCACGAACCGGGACCAAAGACCCTCCCGCGCGACACGTGGCGGCCCAGCAGCTCGCAGCCCACCCAGGTCATTGGTCCCGGTTAATGGCACGACCCGGGACCAATGACCTTGGTGGGGTGCGCGCTGCTGGGCCGCCACGTGTCGCGCGGGAGGGGCTTTGGTCCCGGTTCGTGGCAATAACCAGGACCAATGCCCACCGTCGCTTCGTCGTCCCTGTGTATAAATATGAGGCCACAACGCTCGCTTTCGCCATCGCCTCTGCCTCTCTGCAGTCCATCTCCACCGCACCCCTATAGCCATCGCCTCTCCATCGTGCCGTCGTCTCGCCTCCCTCTCCAATCTCCACCGCGCCGCCATGGAGGTGCCCACGCTCAACCAGTACGAGGCGGCGATGTTTGCTAACTACGGCATCCTCGCGCCACCGCGCGCGACCGTGCCTGCCGGATTTCGCATCAGCTAGGCGGGTGTGCCGGTGGCTCCGCTCCTCAACCCCCGCGGATACGAGATGGAGTACGTCATCGCGGAGCGTCGCCGCCAGCTGCCCGCGTGGATGAGGGCGTTGCCTCGGTACACAGCGGCCAACCCGTACTGGCCCCGGCTGTTCAAGAAGGAGCGGAAGGCCAAGCTTGGCAACCGCATCGTGGACGGGCGCCTGGTGCACCCGGATCGCCGCAACCAAGAAGGGCGGGAGATGTTCGGGTCCGTCCCTGGACGAACCATCTATACCGCCATCGACGCCGCTAGGCGCGCAGAGGAGCTCCGTTTCCTGAACAACGCCGAAGTCGTGGAGATTTTGTCCGACGACGACGAGGAAGCCGGCGGCTCGGAGGACAGCGACAGCGGAAGTGTTGTCGACTAGGAAAATTTGTAAAGTCGCATCTTTATATGGAAACATTTGTGGTCGAATAATAAAATGTCTCAATTTAATTAGATCTTTTTCTCGATTAATCTGTGAAAGATTTTTCAAAAATACTGATCAATTCAATTTCTACCTCGAATTAATTTCTGCCCCGAATTAATTTACATTAATTGTCCTAGACTGCTGACCGTCGCGAAGTTTTTGGTCCCGGTTCGTGGCATGAACCGGGACCAATGCCCCACAGAGCGCCACATGTGCGTCGCGGGGGCATTGGTCCCGATTCGTGCCACCAACCGAGACTAGTGTTTAGAGATGAACCGGGACCAATGTCCAGGCGGCATGAACCGGAACCGGTGCCTGGCATTGGTCCCGATTATAGAAACGAACCGGGACCAATGATATTTGAGCGCTGGACCAAATGCCCTTTTTCTACTAGTGACTGTGTCGGTAGAGACTAGAGAGCACAGCAGGCAGACTGGCACGAGTATATTGATGATAAGACTTTATCACTATCTTTACGCTCCCCATCACGGGTCGACGGAAGCATGTACCTCCGCCAGGATGAACAGTTCATTTCTTCGATAAAGGCTGAACAGTTCCTATCTAGCTACGCCGTGCGTCAACGTACGTACGTACGTATACAATATCAAAAGCGAATTATCGTATGGTCCCTTTGTTCAAAATGTTGTAGTAACAAATTCGTACCATTAGGTTTTTTTTTTGGGAAAGCACACATGAGATGTTGCAATGTTTTTCTGGGGTAAGATTCCATGAGATGCCTTGATACGCAAGGCTCCTAATAACTGGACAAAAATACTCCAGATGTTAATCACGTACGTACGTGCCACTACCCTCCAGCTCCAGCTGCGATGGAAAAGTCAGACCATTAAGTAAAGCATGTACTCCGTGTCAGCTACCAGCTGCGGCAGGTGAGGTTTACTGCGACTGGCCTGTAGAGAGTGTTGAAAATATAAGCAAATTACCATAATATTTAATCCGAAATAAGTAATAATAAATCATGACTATAAGTGCTAGAATTAATCTAATCATGTATACTAGCAGAACAAACGAACAGATCATATTCAACCAGAATAAACAGATCACATCTATTCCAAGAGCTAGTACAGGAAATTGCAACAGAAACTGAACTAGATAGGAACAGATTACGTACGGTGCTGGAGGAGGAATCGGGTTCGCGTTCAGGTTGGGGTTGAGGTTGACACCAGTGTCGTCAGCCATGACGTCGATGTAGAGGCTGCTGATGTCCGGGAAGAAGTCCTCGTCGGGGAAGGAGTGGTCGGTCGACGTGATGCCGTCAGTAGTCGCGCAGACGCGCTCCCCAAAAACCTGATCGCCCCTCACCCGTACAGGTTCACGAGAGGCGGTGGTTCCGGAGGCCTACTGTCCCGTCGTCCGGTGCACGCCGGAAGAGGGGATGGAGAAGGTGTAGCGGCGGCGCAAGGTTCTGGAGGCAGAGAGATGTGTATTTTCTCGTATTAGGGTTTTAGCCTAAGGCCGTCTATATATAGGCGCCGGTCGGGTAAGACGTGGGGAGTAGTCCACGTCCGAGTAATAACAGCCCACGTTTCAAGAAAAACCGAAAACGGTTGACAGAAAAATAACTCGCACAATAATTTTCCCGAGCAGCAAAAAAATAAGATCGGCACCGAGGCACAATTCCGCAAACCGCGGCGCGCGCGCGTCGTGACGAGGCGAGGCGGGCGGCGGAGGAGGAGGAGCGCGCGTGTATGCCACTCCTCTTCACTCTCTTTAGGAGGTAGTGAAACACTCCACTATATATATTGGTCCAACTCCCTCTAAACTAGCAAGGTGGGACTAAACTTTGGTGCCACCCCTTGCTAGGCATGAATGGGCCAAGAGAATTTCAGAATTTGTATTAGGCTATGGGCCAAGGCCCACACCCAAATTCCAACAATCCCCCACAAATTCTCATAGGCACATATCATCACATCACATCAATCAGTTCCAGAGCATTGTTTATATACTGGTGCGAGGTGGAGACTGTTAAGTTGAACTTCCACTTAGAACTTCATGCTACACTAGATTGCAACTTGAATAGTGGACTATGCCTTGAACTACAAGTTTGGTACGCACTAGTTTCACATAAGGTCTAGACCGATACAGGGCTGCCGCGAAGCTTCTCCGCGGTTTGGAGCTTATGCGTCATACTCCATGGCCTTTCATGAGTTTATTAGAGAGAACCCAACTCTCACGGACTGCGACGTTTGACAGTCAGACTCATATAGGTGTGTTCTTCAAAAGATGTTCTGCAGGACAACATCTTTGCTTAAATAAGCCACTCAGAACACATTAAGGTAAATACCAACCTGCCATGCAGAATAGGAGAGTATTGCATCTATACGGAGTGGTAGTATGCTATAAGGATACTCTCCTCCCAGTTGATCAACAGCTTGTCTCCCAACTCTACTTCACGGGATCTCCGATCACATAGAGCGGGTTACCACTGTGAGCAACTCAAAAAGTGGGTCTCAAACCCATCTCCCTCGATGCATTATCTATCACATTACGTGATAGACCCTTTGTGAAGGGATCTGCCAGATTTTTAGATGTTTGGATATAATCCAATGCAATAACTCCGGAGTTTCTCATTTTCCTGACAGATTTCAATCTCCTCTTCACATGTCTTGATGACTTCATATTGTCCTTAGAACTGTTTATTTTTATGATCACAGTTTGATTATCACAGTTCATAAGGATTGCGGGTATTGGTTTTTCAACCACAGGTAAGTTCATCAAGAGTTCACGAAGCCACTCTGCTTCAACAGTGGTGGCTGTGTCTAATGCTGTGAGTTCTGCTTCCATAGTTGACCTCGTTAAGATGGTCTGCTTGCAAGACTTCCAAGAAACAGCGCCACCACCAAGTGTAAACACATAACCACTCGTGGCCTTAGTCTCATCAGCATCAGAAATCCAGTTTGAGTCACTATACCCTTCAAGTACCCTTGGATACCCGGAGTAGTGAATCCCATAGCTCGCAGTGCCTTTCAAATAACGCAAAACCCTTTCAAGGGCCTGCCAATGAACATCTCCAGGATTTGAGACAAAATCGACTTAACTTGCTTACAGCAAAGGAGATGTCAGGCCTCGTAGCGCTGGCTAAATACATAAGCGAGCCAATAATCTGAGAATATCTCAGCTGATCTTTAGCATCCTTAGGATCTCCCTGATTCTTTCGAACCAACACGCTAGGATCATATGGTGTAGGAGAGGATCTACATTCGCTATACCCAAAACGACTCAAGATCTTCTCCACATAGTGAGACTGAAGCAGTGTTATCCCACCATCATCATCTTTCAGCAGCTTGATGTTCAATATCACATCAGCCACTCCTAGATCTTTCATCTCAAAACAACGAGATAGAAAGTCTTTGACGTCATTGATAACATTAATATTGGTCCCGAATATCAGTATATCATCAACATACAGACATAAGATGACTCCCTCGCCCCCACCATGGCGATAGTACACACACTTGTCAGCTTCGTTTACAATAAAGCCTTCATCAGTTAAAGTCCTTTCAAACTTCTCATGCCACTGCTTAGGTGCTTGCTTAAGACCATACAGAGACTTCAGTAACTTGCACACCTTGCCTTGTTGACCATCTATCACGAATCCATCCGGCTGATCCATATAAATTTCCTCATCTAACTCTCCATTTAAGAAAGCCGTCTTAACGTCCATTTGATGAACGAGAAGATCATGCGAGGCAGCCAAGGATAGCAGTACTCGAATGGTGGTCAATCTAGCCACAGGTGAATAAGTATCAAAGAAGTCTTCGCCTTCTTTCTGGGTATAACCCTTGGCAACAAGGCGTGCCTTATACTTCTCAATAGTACCATCAGGTCTAAGCTTCTTCTTAAACACCCACTTACATCCTACAGGTTTGCACCCATAAGGACGATCAGTAATTTCCCAAGTTCCGTTTGCTATGATGGAATCCATCTCACTGCGAACGGCTTCTTTCCAGTAGTCAGCATCTTGAGATGCATAAGCTTCTGAAATAGAAGTGGGAGTATCATCCACAAGGTATACAATGAAATCATCACCAAAGGACTTCGTAGTCCTTTGTCTCTTACTTCTGGTAGGAGCTTCACTGTTATCCTCCACAGGATTATCAGGATGTTCTATCGAAATGGTGGGTTCAGGAATTGTGATTAATTCTTGACTAGATAAACTAGGCATCTCCTGATTTGATGAACTAGACGAATCTTTCATGGGAAAGATGTCTTCAAAGAAAGTCGCATCATTCGACTCCATGATTGTACCAACATGCATGTCAGATACCTGAGATTTCACTATCAAAAATCTATAGCCAATGCTATGAAATGCATATCCCAGAAAGACACAATCCACGGTTTTTGGTCCAAGCTTGCGCTTCTTGGGTATCGGCACATTCACTTTCGCCAAACAACCCCAAGTTCGTAAGTAGGAGAGTTTCAGCCTTTTCCTTTCCCATTCCTCAAATGGAGTAATGGTTTTATTCTTTTTGGGAACACGGTTTAGGACATGACACGCAGTCTTTATCGCCTCCCCCCACCATTCCTTGGATAGACCCGATGTATCTAACATGACGTTAACCAAATCAGTTAGAGTATGGTTCTTTCTTTCGGCCACCCCATTTGACTGAGGTGAGTAGGGAGGCGTCCTCTCATGGATAATACCATGCTCCGCACAAAAAGAATCAAATTCGTTGGAAAAATACTCTCCACCACGATCAGACCGAAGTCGCTTAATCTTTCGATCAAGTTGATTTCCTGATTCAGCTTTATAGATTTTGAAGTGATTAAAAGCTTCATCTTTAGATTTCAGAAGATACACATAACAGTATCGAGTGGAATAATCAATTAAAGTCATGAAATATCGCTTTCCACCTTTTGTCAACTCACCATTCATCTCACAAAGATCTGAATGTATTAGTTCCAGTGGTGCCAAATCTCGTACCTCGGCAGTCTTGTGAGACTTGCGAGGTTGCTTAGCTTGCACACATACTTGACACTTGGAACTTTTGACAGTAGTAAATTTCGGAATTAAATTCATATCGGCAAGCCGCGTCATGCACCCAAAATTAATATGACAAAGTCGTGAATGCCAAATATTGGACTCACTATCATTGCAAACATGATTAATAACTTGAGTACATAAGTCTGACAAAGATAAGCGGAACAAGCCTCCGCACTCATAACCCTTTCCAACAAATTGTCCACACTTAGAAACTACAACTTTATTGGACTCAAAGACTAACTTAAAACCATCTCAACACAGAAGAGATCCGCTGACGAGATTCTTATTGATTGAGGGAACGTGCTGCACATTCTTCAGCTGTACGATCTTCCCCGAAGTAAACTTCAGATCCACCGTACCAACACCTTGAACAGAAGCACGTGAGCCGTTTCCCATCAGCACGGAGCCAGCCCGTTCGACCTGATAAGAAGAGAACATGGAAATATCAGCACATACATATATATTTGCACCAGTGTCTATCCACCAATCAGGTGAATTACAAACTGAAAGAACAGTGGGAAATATACCGTACCCAGCATCCTTCATCTCAATATCACCAAGGACAACATTAGCGGACTTGCCACTATTTCCATGTGAACGCTTGTCAAAGCGATTGGGACAGCTAGGAGCCCAATGATTAGGATCACCACAGACATGGCAGGATCCTTTCTTCTTATACTCAGTCTTCTTCTTGAAGTTGGTAGTCTGTGCGGCCTTGTTTTTGCCATCAAACCTGTTCTTATTCTTGAACTTGTGGGACTGGAAGTTGTTTTTCTGCACTACATGTGCGCTAGAACTTCCATCAAAGCCTCGAGGACGTGTATCTTTTGCTCTCGCCTTTTCTTCAACATGAAGAGATCCGATGAGATCCGAAACAGAAAACTCCTGTCTCTTATGTTTCAGAGAGGTAGCAAAGTTCCTCCAAGAAGGAGGAAGCTTGGCAATAATGCCTCCGGCCACGAACTTGTCCGGTAAGTTACACTTGAACTGCTCGAGTTCTTTGGCAAGGGACTGTATCTCATGAGCCTGATTCACGATGGGACGGTCATCAGTCATCTTGTAGTCATAGAATTGCTCCATGATATACAGTTCAGTGCCAGCATCCGAAACACCAAACTTGGCGTCCAGTGCATCCCACGCATCCTTGCCATTATCAAATGACATATAGGTGTCAACAATGTTGTCACCAAGAATATTGAACAAAGCCCCCATAAACATGGTATCGACTTTCTGAAACGCTTCCTCCTGAACAGGAGAAAGGTCTCCCTCAGGTTTGCCAAGAGTGGCGCTATAGCAGCCTAGGTTTTTCAACCATAGAACTGCTCTCGTGCGCCATCTCTTATAATTGACACCGTCAAAAGGAGGCGGCCTTGTAGCCGCGGCTAAACCAGTTGAATTCAGTTGCCTATAATCAGGTTTTTGGATTGTTGAAAATATAAGCAAATTACCATAATATTTAATCCGAAATAAGTAATAATAAATCATGACTATAAGTGCTAGAATTAATCTAATCATGTATACTAGCAGAACAAACGAACAGATCATATTCAACCAGAATAAACAGATCACATCTATTCCAAGAGCTAGTACAAGAAATTGCAACAAAAACTGAACTAGATAGGAACAGATTACGTACGGTGCTGGAGGAGAAATCGGGTTCGCGTTCAGGTTGGGGTTGAGGTTGACACCAGTGTCGTCAGCCATGGCGTCGATGTAGAGGCTGCTGATGTCCGGGAAGAAGTCCTCGTCGGGGAAGGAGTGGTCGGTCGACGTGATGCCGTCAGTAGTCGCGCAGACGCGCTCCCCAAAAACCTGATCGCCCCTCACCCGTACAGGTTCACGAGAGGCGGTGGTTCCGGAGGCCTACTGTCCCGTCGTCCGGTGCACGCCGGAAGAGGGGATGGAGAAGGTGTAGCGGCGACGCAAGGTTCTGGAGGCAGAGAGATGTGTATTTTCTCGTATTAGGGTTTTAGCCTAAGGCCGTCTATATATAGGCGCCGGTCGGGTAAGACGTGGGGCGTAGTCCACGTCCGAGTAGTAACAGCCCACGTTTCAAGAAAAACCGAAAACGGTTGACAGAAAAATAACTCGCACAATAATTTTCCCGAGCAGCAAAAAGATAAGATCGGCACCGAGGCACAATTCCGCAAACCGCGCGCGCGGCGAGGCGAGGCGAGGCGTGGAGAGGCGGGCGGCGGAGGAGGAGCGCGCGTGTATGCCACTCCTCTTCACTCTCTTTAGGAGGTAGTGAAACACTCCACTATATATATTGGTCCAACTCCCTCTAAACTAGTAAGGTGGGACTAAACTTTGGTGCCACCCCTTACTAGACATGAATGGGCCAAGAGAATTTCAGAATTTGTATTAGGCTATGGGCCAAGGCCCACACCCAAATTCTAACAGAGAGGACGGCCCACTGCAGCAGCAGCAGCAGCAGAGAATGGCTGTCCAGCCCTGGCCTGCTCCATCACCACGCGTTGGCCTCGTGCACTGTGGCATACACGGTCTTACTTACCTTTCAAATCTCACTTCTTTACACGACCAGGTAGTACGTCGCGTACGTGATGGGTCGTCCTCTCATCAATGGCAGAAACAACATGTCATACGGCTCCAACATTATGTAGTTGGTTTCATCCCATTTGTTGAAATACATATAGGACTAGAGATAATCTTTTAAGCCATGTATTTCCCCTAAGTGTACCTCTTTATATACCCTACGAAGGCCGTGACAATAAAAAAACAAATATTAAGGTTTATAATTTTTCACACCATTTTTTTGGGTAAATTTGGAGAGTTTATTCAAACATAAACGCTGGTTGAATAGTCGGCCAAGAGGAAACTGAACAAGAAGCTAGGAGTCTCGTCCATCCAACTCTTCATCACATTCAGAGTGCTTGCACGACTTTGCACAAAGATGCGCGGGGTAGTTGGACGTCCTTTTTACATCCTGAATATCAAAAGAAATAAAACAAGAAGCTAGCTCTCTCTGTCTAATTTCTAGTAACGGAGGAGCCACAACAGACCTCAACCTTAATATGTAGGCCTCAACCTACAAGCAACTGGGATCGATGATCATCCAGGGCATGCATGCAGTTACAAACCGACATCCGATGCATGTGGCGCAGCTACTTCCACGGAAGTACATGTGGGTTCGAAACTATCCCTCCCCAGTCCCCACTCATCCCCTAGTCATCCCTTGTCGTAATAGCATTAAGAGTTTGACATTAATTATTATGAATCAGCAAGTACTGCTTGGGAACAATTTTATAGAAAAATGTGGAATCCGTACGACCTGCTTCGCAACCTTAGCCCGCGAGTCCAGTCCAAAAGAAAAAAAAGGGCACGGAGTGGGAGCATAGTCGAAGTAGTTATACATGCGAGGCAATCAGAGATGTCATTATTCCAATAAATATATCATTATTCCTTACTTTCAGATGTCAACAAAAGGACAGCTTTCTCTTAGGAGCTGTTTGGTTTAGTGGCTATCCAGTAGATGGCAAGTGATGTCCACTTCTTTTGTGGTTGTCCAGTGTTTCATTTAGAGGGTGGAGGGGATATGGATAACCACTTTTGGCTTAAAATGGTGGTTGAGCATATCCCATAAAAAGAGCTGGATGAGATCAACCACTTTTGGATAGCTCCTCTGAAGCGTTTTCTTGTTCGTTCACCCTTCCTCTCGAGAGAAAATAACCATTTTTTCTCGCCTATGGGGCTCGACAGGGAGCGGAAACGAGGGCGGCCATAGCGTATGTGTTGGGAATATGCCTAGAGACAATCATGTATGACGTTATTACCAATGTATTCATAAAGTTACTGTCCATGTATGAACTACTGATATGTATCATGTTGTTCATACTAGTTATCCTTGGTCGTTGAGGTTATGCTGGACACACAACTTAGACTAATGTGAAAGTCGGCTGATGACTCGGTTCCACTTGTCATGGGCATGGTGATGTCGTTCCGACTTACACGGATTCGGCTAAAGAGTTTAGCGAGTCGGACTGACCCATATTGAGATGCAACGAACAAGTTGTCATCTGTATGTCCCAATCCATGTAATCCTTAGACCTAAGGTTATTGCACAATCCGTGTTGAGGATCACCGACTTAGGTTCTGTCAAACGTTGTTCCGTCACTGGGCAGTTATAAAGGCGGAGTTCAGCTTGACTGAGAATCAAGCTGTGTGATGCGAATAACCAAGATGGGATTGTGTCCCTCCGACTGGAGAGATATTCTCTAGGCCCTCTCGGAGATATGATTCGGAAAGCATGGCCATGCGTGACTCGGTTAAGTGTTAACCGAGGCGATCGACTAAAAGTTAGTTGGATGTATCACTTATCACGGATCGAGAAAGAGAGTCGAACTATTTAAGGAATGATGATTATTCGCCTATAGTCCGACAAGGCATATCGTGAGGCAAAAGGGACTTGGACGAAAGTCGCATTGGAAGGTATGTCGTCATGACTCTTTGGTACTTGGGAGTCGGCATGTTCTGCTAGGAGCCGCTACCGGCTGATCGGTCACAAGTGAGACTCGGATCGTGTCCGAGTCACCATGAGCCTGTCGGGTCACACACTTAAGAGCGGGAGAAAGTTTGGTTTGGACCCTGATACGTCCATTTTGCATCACTATTGTATATCATAATTAACTGTTATTCATTGATATATTTCATATTAAGAGATGATACTTATGTTATTTCATCTGTTTTTGCATGGTTGATGACTTTTGGAGCATGGACCGCTGCAGTCAGGATTCTGATGGAAAAGGTGCTGTTTGGAGGCGAAATTCGCGAAGATCATAAAATCCAGGAAAATATATGGAAAATCCTATTTTTCCAGAAGACGAAGGATGCCAGAAGGGGGAGTGGAAATGGGCCACAGGGGGCCCACACCACCTCCTGGCGCGGGTCACCCCTGGCCGCGCTACCAGGTGGTGTGGCCACCCTGGCCCACTCCTGGCTCTCCCGTTTGGCGTATATTATCCCCCACGAAACCCTAAGCCTGGGGGAGCGACCACGGAAAGATTCTGCCGCCTCTACAGGGCAGAAAACAACGAGAGAGAAAGATATCTCCGGCAGACAGAATTCTGCATTGGGAATTCCTTCCTGAAGAGGGGAGATCGTTGCCATCAACACTAGCATCAAGATGGACTTCAGCGGGATCATCATCATCATCATCACCACCATCATCTCCACTAGCACCATCATCACCACTTCATACCGCTGTAACAATTGGGTTGAATATTGCATAGTTCTTAGAGGAAACTTTCCCCGTGTTGATTACTCCTTGTAGTTGATGCTATTGAGTGAACCATTGAATTTTTTGTCTATGTTCATATTGTTACATATCATTATATCATCTCTGATCTTGATACATATGATGTCTTGTGAGTAGTTCTTTAGTTCTTGAGGACATGGGAGAAGTCATGTTGTTAGTAGTGGAATTGTGTTGAGAAAGATTCAATGGTTTGATATTTAAGTTGTGGTGTACTTATTCTAGTGGTGTCATGTGAACGTCGACTACATGACACTTCACCTATATGGGCCTAGGGGAATGCATTGTGTATTTGGCTACTAATAGTAGGGGTTGCCGGAGTGGCAGAAACCTGACCCCCCTTTAGGAAACCTTTGCACAAGGGATGTCAGGGTCTTAGAGTTTAAATTTGTGGTTAGGTTTCTATCTTAATTACTTTCTTGTACTTGCGGATGCTTGCAAGGGGTATAATCATAAGTATGTATTAGTCATAGGAAGGTCGGTACATTAGCACAGGTTCACCCACACAACACTTAGCAAACTAAAGAGAATTAATCAACTATATAAAGCGAAATCACTTGACGATATTCCTGTGTGTCCTCGAGAACGTTTGGTCATCTTAAGTAATACAACCGACTTGTCCTTTGCTGAATAAAGGATTGGGACACTTGCTCCATTTATTTTTATTGTCTTTTATTTACTCGTACTTTATTTACTTGCATTATCAAAAACCCCTAAAAATCCGTTTGCTAAGTATTTACAAAGAATTCCTCCTCCAAGCCACTCGTCAACACCTTCTGCTCCTCGTTGGGTTTGACACTCTTACTTATCGAAAATACTGTGATACACCCCTATACTTGTGGGTCATCAGACCCGAATAGGAAATGGAGTGAGTCAGTGAGTTGGACTCACATGACTAATATAGGCCTTTTAGTGAATGGGCGACAAGTGAGTGGAGCCCACTTTCACTCCCAATATAAGCTGGGGCATAGGTGCTTAGAGCATAGGGTTAGGTCATTCCATGCGTTGGAAACCCTAGCTCCAGTTTAGTCCAGCCGCTGTACTGGACCTAGCAGTCCACTGATGGTGCTTCTCCTCGTACGTGTGGATACTGACGGAGGTGTTGTACTTTTAGAACTTCGACGATCGTGGATCGGAACGGATCATGAGGACTACACTGCATCAAGCGACGTGCTTCATCGATTCCGCAACTATGCGTCTAGTGGTAATTCTCGTGGCCTACTACCTCAGCTAGATCTTGGGATCACCGCGTAGGGGAAAGGTTATGTTTATCTCTATGTGGACCAATAGTGGTATCAGAGCATTAGCTTCTGGTTTTAGGCTCGAGATCGTGCATATGTGATATGCGGTTGGCATTAGATTAGATCTAATTGCAGTTTTGGTGGTCGATCTATGAGATAGATCGGTTTTGTATGAAGTTGATTGGATCAACTGTACTCGGGGGAATGGATGATCTGTTATCCATGATCCTACTGCTAAGGTCGTGGAACAACATACCCCTACCGGTCGGCTTCTGCCATCGCGGTAGACTGTGACACGTAAATCCAGATGCGATGATCGAAGATCAAAGAGTTTGGTCGAATCAGAGTACATATCGGATTTGGGTAAAATTGTTTTATCCAATTAAGAAATCCATGTTCAGAATGTAGATGAGATCTGTGTTTTCAGAAAAATCATAGCACCTTAGATGTTGTAGCGCCTTAGATGTCGTTGCGAGTTTCTGAACACCGTTAGATAACATATCTATGCATAACTTGTTTTTACAGGATGATGTTGTGAATGGTATGGCTTATGTGCATGTGATGTGTGTAATCCATACGTGATCTGGGTATCAAGGTTTTTATCAGCCGGCTGCAGCCTAGGTGCTGTCATTTTATTGTGAAAACGACCTGCGTGTCGAATTCTCTATGTAATTTACTTTACTAGCTAGTGTAGCTGTTTGGAGAACCCGGATGGCATGCAAGTCGATGTACATGTTGGCTACATGGTGTAAGGAGGCGCGTGACAAGAGCTGACACGAGTCGAATTATAAGGTTTGTGGAGATGGAGATCGCCATGAAGAGAGCCATACCATTTCACATTATAATTGCTTTATTTTGTGTTATTGTTATGTCTTTGTTTTACCTCTATTAGATAGTTGGTAGAAAGTAATACCTCAAAGAAGGTCTAGTCGGTTTCCTCGCCAGTGCTGCACCATCACAAGTCGGATATTTTTGGTAGTGGGCTCATAAAATTGAGGTGCTATCAATTCTTTCCGACTAGGTGGGTTTGAGTCGGACTCTTATAGCAAAATCACTCTGTAATCTAGATGAGTCTATCACAACGGTTGTGGGACTCGGGGAAAAGTCAGACGGGAGTCAGGGTATTTGATGCCACCCGTTCAACGGGAGTCATATGAGATATGATTGACAAGGAGATGTCTACCTAGATCACTTGATGGCTAGCGGTGATGCTAAATCTCACTAGTCGGCTTGCTTATTTAGGGTCCTGAATCACTAAGTAACCATCGGAGGGATGTTGGTTCTAGTGGGAGCATAAGTATTAAAGTGTTTGATATGCTTTCTCTTTTATGGATACATGTCTTAAGTGTTTTTGCATATTTTTCTGTTATAGATCAATGGCACCTAGCAATCTCGATCAAATTTCTAGTTTTGCTTTAAGAACCATCTTAGAGAAAGATAAGCTAAATGGAACTAATTTCACCAACTGGTATCGTAATCTGAGAATTGTTCTCAAGCAAGAAAAGAGGGACCATGTCCTGGACAACCCACTTCAAGATGAGCCGAATGAGAAGCTGAATGAGAATGCGACTGTCACAACCACCAATGCCTACCATAGGACTTGTGATGAGTCTATGGAAATTAGCTGTCTTATGCTTGCTCACATGGAACCGGACTTGCAACAGCAATTCAAGAATGTTGAGGCCTCCGATATGATCGAAAGCCTCAAAATTTTGTTCTAGGATCAGGCAAAGACTCAGAGGTATCAAGTCTCTCAGGCTTTGTTGAGTTGCAAGCTTAAGGATGGTGATCCACTGAGTCCGCATCTAATCAAGATGGTTGGTTACGTGCAGTCTCTGGAAAGGCTGGGCTACCCCATTAGCGAAGAGTTCGCTACAGACATAATTTTGAACTCTCTTCCTAGTGCGTATGGTCAGTTCATATCGAACTACCACATGCATGGTATGGATAATAAGCTCACTGAATTACATGGGATGCTCAAGCAGGCTGTGGAGGATATCAAGAAAGGCGCCAGTCAAGTGTCCATGGTGTAGAATAAGGCTAAGTTCAAGAAGAGTTCTTGTACTAAGAAGAAGGCTAAGTCAGGAGGCAAGGCTCAGGACCTGGTCCAAAGTGCTTCCTCGGGGACTAAGCCATCTTCTGCATCCGGATCCACTTGCTTCTACTGCAAGGCGGATGGCCACTGGAAGAGGAATTGCAGCAAGTATCTGGCTGACAGATCCAAGAGTGGAGGTGTGAGTTCCGGATCAGGTACGCTTGTTTGCAATCTTATAGACATTTATCTTGCTGATGCACCTGGTAGTTCTTGGGCATATGATGCCGGACCAGTTATTCACATCTGCAACTCGTTGTAGGGACTGGTAAGAACTAGGAGCGTGGCGAGACGCGAGGTTGACATTCGAGTCGGGAACAAAGCGAGAGTCTCTGTGTTGGAAGTCGGCACGAAGCAACTTTATTTACCTTCTGGATTCTTAATGGAGTTGAATAATTGTTATTATGTCCTAGTGCCTAGTCGAAACATTATTTCTGCCTCATGTTTGATGAGACAAGGCTATGAGTCAAATATTAAGAATAATGGTTGTTCTTTGTATTTGAATGATAAGTTTCAGGGCTTTGCACCCATCCAGGACATGTTATTTATTTTGAATCTTGATGGTGAGTCTGTCTATAATATAAATGTGAAAAGGTTGAAACGAAATGATCTGAATATGACTTACTTTTGGCATTGTCGGCTTGGTCATATAAGTTGGAAACACATGAAGAAGATCCATGATGATGGACTCCTAACTTCGTTCAACTTAGAGTCGTTCATGAAATGCAAATCCTGCCTACTCGGCAAGATGACCAAGACACCTTTTGCAAAGAGTTGTGAAAGGGCGTCCAACTTATTGGGACTAGTACATAGTGATGTATGTGGCCCGATGAGCACGATAGCCAGAGGTGGTTATGAGTACTTCATTACCTTCACTGATGATTCGAGTAGGTATGGATATATCTATTTGATGAAACATAAGTCGGAAGCCTTTGAAAAGTTCAAGGAATTCCAGAATGAGGTACAGAATCAACTCGGCAAGAAAATAAAGTTTCTTCGGTCTGACCGAGGAGGCGAGTACATGATCCATGAGTTTGATGACCATCTGAAGAGTTGTGGCATAGTTCCCTAGCTCACTCCTCCAGGAACGCCATAGAGAAACGGTGTGTCAGATAGGAGGAATTGGACCTTGTTGGACATGGTACGATCAATGATGAGTTGGATGGATCTGCCTTTATCATGTTGGGGTTATTGTCTAGAAACTGCAACATTCACACTAAACAGAGTACCATCAAAGTCAGTAGAGAAGACACCACATGAGATGTGGACTGACAAGAAGCCGAGTTTGTCTTTTCTTAAGATTTGGGGTTGTGAAGCTTTTGTCAAGCGACTTCAGTCAGACAAGCTTACAGCCAAGTCAGACAAGTTTATTTTCATGGGGTATCCGAGGGAAACCTTGGGGTATTACTTGTACAACTGAGAAGAGGGAAACATGTTTGTCGCTCGGAACGGTGTCTTCCTTGAGAAAGAGTTTCTCAGTCGGGGGGGTTAGTGGGAGCACGGTACAACTCGAAGAAATTCGAGAGGAACCGGCCAGTAGCGAGTCGGCAAAAGCCTTGGAGGTTGAGCCGGTTGTGGTGGCTGAGCCGGCAACTACACCGACACTGCGAGGATTGGCCAGATTGCAAGTGTTCGTGATGTATTACTATTGGATAGTGATGAGCCGGCAACTTATTCGGAAGCGATGATGGGTTCTGATTCTGAGTCGTGGCTTGGAGCCATGAGATCCGAGTTAATGTACATGGATGAAAATCAAGTTTGTAAATTTGTTGATCTGCTAGATGGTGCAAGACCCGTCGAGTGCAAATGGGTCTTTAAGAAGAAAACTGATATGGATGTAAATATTTCTGTCTATAAAGCATGGCTTGTCGCGAAGGGGTTCCGACAGGTTCAAGGAGTTGACTACGATGAAACTTTCTCACCCATAGCGATGCTTATGTCAGTTCGGATTATGTTAGCTATAGTAGCCTATTTAGACTATGAGATATGGCAAATGGATGTCAAGACGGCTTTCCTTAATGGAAATTTGACCGAGGACGTGTATATGATACAACCCGAGGGTTTTGTCGATCCAGCTAAAGCTAATGAGGTATGCAAGCTTCAGAATTCCATTTATGGGTTAAAGAAAGCATCTCGGAGTTGGAACATTCGCTTTGATGAGGTAGTCAAATCGTTTGGATTCATCAAGAGTGATCATGATTCTTCTTTATACAATAAGTATAGTGGGAGCAAAGTAAACTTTCCGATCTTATTTGTGGATGACATATTACTGATTGGAAATGATGTCCAGATGTTGCAAGAAACCAAGGAATCACTGGAAAAGAGTTTTTCGATGAAAGACTTGGGTGAGGCGGCTTACATACTAGGAATCCAGATCTATAGAGATAGATTAAGGCAGATCATTGGATTGAGTCAGAGTACATATTTGGACAAAGTGTTGAAGAAGTTCAAATTGGAATCATCTAAGGAGGGGTTCTTACCGATGTACCATCGCGTAAAACTTAGCAAGACTCAGTGTCCTTCTACAACTGATGAGTGAAGTCGGATGAGTGCGATTCCGTATGCTTCTACAGTCGGATCCATCATGTACGCTTTGATTTGTATAAGGCCGTATGTTTCCTATGCTCTAAGTGTTGTGAGCAGATAACAGGCTGACCCTGGAGAGATCCACAAGACAGCGGCTAAAATTATCCTAAAGTACTTGAGAAGGACTAAGGATATGTTCTTGGTTTATGGGGGTGAGGATGAACTCAGTGTAAGGGTTACACAGGTGCGAGTTATCTCACTTACTCGGATGATTCTCGTTCACAATCCGTATATGTTATTGTGATAAACAGAGGGGCTGTGAGCTAGAAGAGTTCCAAGAAAGAGATGGTATCGGCGTCTACGATTGAGGATGAGTATATTGCTACCTCGGAGGCGGCAAAGGAAGTCCTTTGAATAAGGAATTTGCTCATGGATCTTGTTGTGGTTCAAGTCTCTTCCAATCCGTTAGACGTGTATTGCGACAACAATGGTGCTATTGCACAAGCCAAGGAACCTATACAACACCAAAATAACAAACATATACTCATGCGGTACCACCTGATTCACCAGTTCGTGGATCAGGGTGATGTCAAGTTATGCATGGTACACACATATGCAAATATTGTGGATCCATTGACAAAGCTGCTACCACAGCCGAAGCATATGGCGCAGCTGATAGCTTAAGGGCATTAGATGCCTAGGCATGTGATGTTGGATTATTAACTCTAGTGCAAGTGGGAGACTGTTGGGAATATGCCCTAGAGGAAATCTTGTATGATGTTATTCATAAAGTTATTGTCCATATATGAACTACTGATATGTATCATTGAATATGTGATTCGATTGTGGAACTATATATTCATGTTGTTCATACTAGTTGTGCTTGGTCATTGAGGTTGTACTGGACACACAACTTAGACTAATGTGAAAGTCGGCTGATGACTCAGTTGCACTTGTCATGGGTATGGTGATGTCGTTCCGACTTACACGTATTCGACTAAAGAGTTTAGCGAGTCGGACTGACCCATATTGAGATTAAATGAACAAGTCGTCATTTCTATGTCTCAATCAATGTAATCCTTAGACTTGAGGTTATTGCACAATCATAGTTGAGGATCATCGACTTTGGTTCTGTCAAACATTGTTCAGTCACTTGGAAGATATAAAGGCAGAGTTCGGATAGACTAGGAATCAAGCTGTGTGATGTGAATAACTAAGATGGGATTTTGCCCCTCCGATTAGATAGATATTCTCTGGGCCCTCTCGGAAGATATGATTCGGAAAGCATGGCCATGCATGACTCAGTTAAGTGTTAACCGAGGCTATCGACTAAGATTTAGTCAGATGAATCACTTATCTCGGATCGAGAAATAGACTCGAACTATTTAAGGGATGACGATTATTCGCCTATACTTCGACAAGGCATATAGTGACGCAAAAGGGACTTGGACGAAAGTCGCATTGGAAGGTATGTCATCGTGACTCTTTGTTACTTGGGAGTCAGCACGTTCTGCTAGAAGCTGCTACCGACTGATCGGTCATGAGTGAGACTCGGATCGTGTTCGAGTCACCATGAGCCTATCGGGTCACACACCTAAGGGCGGGAGTGGGTTTGGGTTTGACCCGAATAGGAAATTGACTGAGTCAGTGAGTTGGACTCGTAGTGACTATTATAGCCCTTTTAGTGAATGGGTCACAAGTGAGTGGAGCCCACTTTCACTCCCTATATAAGCTGGGGCATAGGTGCTTAGAGCACACGGTTAGGTTATTCCATGCGTTGGAAACCCTAGCTCCAGTTCAGGCCAGCTGCCGTACCGGACCTAGCAGTCCACCGCTGGCACTCCTCCTCATACGTGTGGATACTGGTGGAGGTGTTCTACATTCAGTAATTCGATGAACGTCGATCGGAACGGATCATGAGGAGTGCACTGCATCAAGTAACGTGCTTCATGGATTCCACAACTACGGGTCTAGTGGTAATTCTCGTGGCCTACTACCTCAGCTAGATCTTGGGATCACCACGTAGGGGAAAGGTTTTTTTTATCTCTACATGGCCCAGCAGTAGGCCGCCCGACAGAGAGGGTGTTCGAATGCGCACGCAGGCATAGGCCATCGGGCATAGTGGTCAGGCAGAGGGGGCGCAGGAAGGCAGGTCGAGACGGGGTCGACAGGGGCAAAAGGGTGGCGAGCTGCCAACAGTCGTGGCCGCTGCTAGGGAAGTGGTGATGCGGATGAAGAAGACAAGGAGAAAGGGGAAAATGAAAAAAACACACAATTGGGCCCATAGATTTTGACTGGCTATCCCTAACCACTCTTTATCCCACTTTAGCCAAACTAAAAAAATGGCTACCCCTAACAAGCTGGTTGGGGATATCCTCATCGTCTAAATGACATCCTCGAAAGCAAATAGCCCCTTAGTGTATGCTGTTTGAGTGAAGATTTTTATATCAAATGTACCTGTTAGGAGTCTAGGATCATACCAAACACATACATGTTTATGAATAGTGTTGTGAAGCCAACTTTCTCCTTTAATACATGTTCAAAAGGACTTCCTGCTAGTTTTAGAGCATGCATTCATAATAACTTTGCTATGGAATCCTACTTTTCTCAGTTATGAGCTGACAGGAATTTCCCTGGACTACCTTTGCTTTGCAAATACATGACATGTATGCTTTCTCTTTCAACTATATGTTTGTGTTTCATATCATCCATGTGCTACACATGCATAATTATTTGAATATAGGTTATGTTAATTTTGGCCATGTTAGTTCTTTCCGTAGTGAGTTTTATGTAAGAGAAGGCCAGCTTTGGATGCCATATTGCTAGTACATGTGACATAACTTTCTTTCCCTATCATCACTATTACATGTTTTTAATGAAAAACCATTCTTTTCTTCCGTTAACATTTTTTGGTACTTTTATGTTTACGTATTTACATGATAGTAAACTGTACTATTCACAAGCTTTAGCTTCATAGCTTAGGTATCTCATAGTTAGAAGATAGGTTCACATGTTTAAGGCACGGAGAGGGAAACTAAATTTGGATTTGTTGTTATTGTAATTGTGTTGGCATCATGATCATGCTTGTAAGATATTTGTTGCTATGATATTTGTCTATTGCCACTTTAAGATCATGAATGTGAGATATCCATGTATGTTCACATATGCTGTTGACACTACTATCAATTTGATGTTCACAATTGAAATCATATTTGACTACAATTACCTAGAGAAACATTGATGTGATATCTGAAGGGGTTCCGCGATAGAAAACAAAAAAATTCCTATTTAGAACACAACTAGCCAGGATATATCTAGGAGTAAGAATGTAACAGTGAGAGGCTTTAGGTTACATACCCTTGTAGACCGAAAGCACTTAACGTTCATGTAGAATGTGGATGATGTAGTCGTGCCCGTCAGACCTCAAGGTCGTGAAGCTCCTCGCAGTTCACCACTTCCTCTGGTCCTTGTACGATGATCTAGTGCTACTAATGGTAGCACCCCCGAGGTATGGCACATGTGTGGAGCTACAAGACAACTCCCACATCTCCGATCCCTGCCAAGATTGTGGAAGTAGATCTCTTGGCCGAAATCACTATAGCACAACGGTGCTGTCTCGTGCATGCATAGTCCTTCTAGGGACTACGCCAGCACAAAAGCCAACAAGAGAGAGAGATCTCAATCCCCGTATGTGGCTCTGATTACTACAAGTGCACACATTGATTGTAGCTAGTTTCGAAATAAAAGTATCGAATATTAGGAATGATTCCCTAGAGGCTCACATTCCGCCTTGTATTTGTAACCCGGTATCCGTCTTAGAGTTAGTTGTATGTGTCACTGAAATTGTTGCGGGTGTGAAATCACATACTCATATCAACTCCTAGCCATTTTGTCCTTAGTCGTTTGAGGTTAGGAGGAAAACACACTACCGAGACTAATTTGTAAGTTGGAAGATGACAATGTTTCACGTGTCATGAGCATGGAGATGCTATCCACCTTGCATTGACTAGTCAGAAGAGGTACGATAGTCGGACGGATCCAAAGGTTAGTAGGACATGAGCACACCGTCATACGCTCCGACTAACACAATGTAATCCTTAGACCTAAGGGGATTTCATGATCCGAGTTGTGGAAATGCCGGCTGTGACTTTACCTAATGCTCGCAGTAACTGGGAGTCATAACGGTTGTCTTGGGCCAACTTCAAAGCAAGTTGCGTGGCATGGATCAGCCAAGACGGTATTTTACCCTCCATCTCAGAGAGATATTCTCTGGGACCCCTTGTGTGATATGATTCAGAAGCATGGCCATGCGCTACTCGTTCAAGTGTTGATCGAGGTAGTCCGACTTAGGGAAGCCGGAGTGAATCAGTTATTACTGCAGCCTTGTTCGGTTACATATGGATCAAACGGGGTTGACGTGGATTGGCAGGTGTTATATCCCCAATAAGTAAAAATCCCCCTAATTACTCTCCATTCCACCCCAATCCACTTGGGGAGTGTATTGACCGAACAAGGCCTGCAATGAGAAGAGAGTAAACCGACACTAGGATGACGAAATCTTCCCTGCAGTTTATCACCAATATCATGAGGCAAAGGGACTCGGACAGATTGTCACATTGAGGGCACTTTCATAAACCGGGAATCAACAAGTCTTGCTAGAGGCCGCTGCTGATTATCAGCTCTAGTTGGAAAGTCACTGAGCCACTGCTCTGACTGAATGATTACTGAGTTGTGTCTATCTTACCCTAAGCCTGCGGGATCACACACTTAAGAGAATGGAACTAGGAAGATGTTGATCCGACTATCACAAGCCGATGAGTTGGACTTGTTCGTAAAGGTACATGTGTCAATGGGTTGGACCCACTTTGACTAGAGTTAGGGTTTAGGATCAAGGGACACAAGTGTTGTGTGCCCTCACCTACTGGCCTATATAAAGGAAGGTGGGTGCCGGCAGACGGAACAATGGTTTTGGATATAGTGCTACTTCCTAGGGTTCGCTAGACTTGGTAACCACCTTCCTGTCCCGCGGAAACAAGACCAATACTAGCATATCTCTTGCAGTTGTTCCACCTTGTACGTGTGTGTGTGAGACAGCAGAGGCACCACATCAGCGGTGCTTGTTGGCAACATTGGGCGATGGTGAAGTCGGAGGCGAGGAGGAGCACGAAGCCGGCAACAAGGTGGTCCCAAGATCGAGGGGAACATATGGTACTTCCTTGATGCGCTACCTTAGCTTCCGTACC
The DNA here is from genome assembly GCA_916181665.1 of Avena sativa. Classification (NCBI taxonomy): domain Eukaryota; kingdom Viridiplantae; phylum Streptophyta; class Magnoliopsida; order Poales; family Poaceae; genus Avena; species Avena sativa. The sequence goes on from OV702287.1 coordinate 582,808,235, forward strand.
TACACATTGAGAGGTACAAGCTATTACCTTTGACCTTAGCCAGATCTTGGGGTGGCTCATAGGAGACCTTGCCGGAGTAGAATTTTTTTTGTTTTCGGCCTGGCTCTGCATGTTGCCCAACCGAACCCACCGAGAGCTATTTGGTTAAGGTATTTATGCCCCTCGTCACTGTCTACCCAAGGATACTTGCAAGCCGCCATTGATTTCTAGTAAAGTGTGTTTGAAAGGTTTTTGGTTGAATGCAGAAAAGTAATTAAAGCAAGTAAAAGGAAGCAATTAACAAAATCATTTGGAAAATTGGTTTAACTCAATAGGGCTAAAGCATTCTCGGGGGTGTAGGATACACCTCTAGCATGATATTATTAATCATAATTAGGATAATCTATTTCTTATGTAATGATATGTGTGGAGAGAGATAAATAATAAGATGTTCATGATACATTGCAAATGTATCTATAATTTTTGATGTTCCATGCTTGGTTTTATCTACTTTCTTGGGTTTTGTCCACACTTTGGAGTACTTTTCATATGATTTCTTGGACTAATCTATTAACAAGAGCCACAGTGCCAGCTGCCTGTTTTCTGCTGTTTTTGGTTCCAGGAAGTCAGAAAATGAATATTCTCGGAATTGGACGGGACAAAGGCCAAAGTCAATATTTTACCGAGGGGGACACGGAGATAGAAGACGAGACGGAGGAGGTCCAAGGCCTGGCCACACCATATGGTGGCGTGGGCTAGCCCTGGCCGCGCCATCAGGTGGTGTGGGCCCCCTGGCTGCCCACCGACCTTGCCTCTTTGCCTATAAGATGGCTCCCGATGTGAAAACCCTAAATCATCAAGCCTCCAGCCATGAAAAGTTCCACAGTGCCGCCGCCACCGAAGGGGAGATTCGGGGGACAGAAAGTCTCTGCTCCGACACCCTGCCGGGACGGGGAAGTGCCCCCGGAGCCATCTCCATCGATCTCCACCACCATCTCCATCACCGTTGACGATTCCCATGATGAGAAGGGAGTAGTTCTTCCTCGAGGCTAAGGGTTCTAACGGTAGCTATGTGTTCATCTCTCTCTCTCTATGCGTGATCATATTGTGATCATGAGCTTTGTAATCAAGTAGATCTACCTTGCTACTCAAGTGCTTTATTAGATGTTTGTTCTCCCCATGTGTGTGAAAGTGACAGCGTGCACACCATGGTGGCACTTAGATTACAAATACTTGTTATGAGTTATATTAGGAGTTGGATGTCTTTATGAAATTGTGGTGTTTGTTGGAACCATCTAGTGCTCAAGGTGACAGTGTGGGGTTATCTAGATGGGAAAGACTTACTTTGAGGTGTGCTGTTATAGCCCTAGCATCGATTAGAGTGTTCAACCGGAGAGTATTTAAGAGTAGTATCATAAAAAGAAGATATTTATATGAGAGTGTTCACTAGTGAAAGTATGATCCCTAGGCCTTGTTTCTAAGCATTGAAACACCATTTGCAATTAGATCTGTAACATGTTTGCTTGCTTCCATCTTTATTTCAGTTTGCCTTTAGTCTCTTTCACGCCATCAAACTATTTTCTAGCACCGTTGTCTTATATCCATACCACTTGTATTTCACTATCTCTTCGCCGAACTAGTGCACCTATACACCTGACAAGTGTATTGGGTGTGTTGGGGACACAAGAGACTTCTTGTATCTTGATTGCAGGGTTGCTTGAGAGGGGATAACTTTGACCACTTCCTCCCTGAGTTTGATAAACCTTGGGTGATCGACTTAAGGGAAAACTTGCTGCTGTTCTACAAACCTCTGCACTTGGAGGCCCAACAACTGTCTAGAAGAATAGAAGTGCGTATACATCAAGCTATTTTCTGGTGCCGTTGCCGGGGAGGTAACGTAAAAGGTACTCACATCCTCCGGTGTGAGTGCTCGAAGTTATTTCCTTTAGATTCTGCAATTTTGTCTTTTTGTTTCTTGTTTTCACTAGTTAGGCTTAATGGAAAACAACAAAAAAATTAGAGAGCTTTATAGAATTAATCTTGAGTTAGGACATGAAGTGTTTGAAGAGAAAATTAAAAACCTATGGAACTCTATTTGCATGCTAATAGCAATGTTGTTAGTATGAATTCTTTGGACACCATTATTGATAATGCTATGGAAAACTTTAAGCTTGGGGAAGCTAGTTTTTATGAAAATGATCTTTTTAGTTCCCCCAGCTTTGGAAGATAGCTATTCTATTGCTTATGATGATACTATACCTCCAATATATGATGATTGCAATGATGAATATGATATTTTTAGTCCACCTACTATTGAGGAGGAAATTAATTATGATTACAATATGCCTCCTATATTTGATGATTATGGTGATGAGAATAATAATGATAGCTATTTTGTTGAATTTGCTCCCACTATAATTAGTAAGTATGACTATGTTTATGTGGGGAGTATTAATTCTTTTATGCATGTGGCTCATGATAATAATGTTTCATGTGATAGTTATATTGTTAATTTTATTCATGATGCTACTGAAAGTTATTATGAGAGAGGGAAACATGGTTTTATGCATCTCAATAATATTAAGTTTCCCCTCTTTATGTTGAAAATCTTAAAGTTGCACTTGTTTTGTTTACTATGCTTGTTGCTTTGTGCTTTCATGACATGTTTCTTTACAAGATTCCTATGCATAGGAAGTGGGTTAGACTTAAATGTTTTTTGAATTTGCTTCTTGAAGCTCTCTTTTACTTCAATTCATATTTCCTATGTGAGCATCTTCTCAAACTATCATGCCTAACTTAAAGGCGTTAAAGAAAAGTACTTATTGGGAGATAACCCAAAAGTTTTAGATGAGTCTTGGAAGACCTCTGTAATAACTGCTCCTTATCCTTTTTATTTGCTTTTTGTGCCAAGAGTAACCTCTAATGAGAGAGAAGTAATGATTGGGAAAGTTGCTGTCCCGAAACAGATTTCTGTGCTTAACCGTAAAAAATCGTGTAAAATCTCTGTACGTCCTTTTGAGGCGTGCATTTTTGTGATTCTGCCCCAGGTTGTGATCCAACTTTAGTTAGTTCAACACTTTTTGATTTGAGCAACAGAAGGTCTTCGAAAAAATTCGTCTTTACCTGCTGGTCTGTTTTGACAGATTTCTACAATTTTCTGCATTTGCTTCTTGTTGGTTCCTCTTTGAGTTCTTTTGGGGAACTGAGCTTTTTGAGGGAAGTGATACAGTATCTAGTGTTCTAATGGAAGTTTATTTGGTGTTAGAACTGAACCTAAAGACTTATTATCTTGAGTGCACTAATGTTGCTAATAAAGATTGTGTGAAGTTTTGTATGAAGGAAAAAATTCAGGTGTATGGAAGGAATGAGTAATGAGATGAAGGATGGACTAAAGCTAAATCTGGGGGATGCCCAAGACATCCCCTTCTTCATCAATAAAAATATCAGGTTTCTTCCAAACACTTCATTTTTATGTTTCATGCACAGTTGTGTTGTTCTTGGAGCGTCTTCATTTTTGTATTTGTTTTTTGTTTGCTTAGTTTGCTGAATAAAATGGTTGGACCCCCTCTTTCATACATTGGTTTTCAAATAGTTTGGTTTGGATTGGAAAAGAGTAGGAAAGTTCATGCTTAAGTGGTAAAGAGAGCTTGTTTTTGACTATGGCCTATGCTTTGTCATGCCATGCTTGATATTGTTTTGGCTTTATGCTTAGTATTCTTTGTTGTAGCATGACATGTTATAAACAATTGAGATTGCTTAATGTGCCTTGGATGAATCATGCGTTGTTTTAGCATATTAAAGCATAGTATTGTGGTATTCTCCTTTGATTCTTTATTTGGGTTGACTTGGCACATGCTCAGACCATGTTATGACTATTCCAAGTCACCATAGCCTTGATGATCCTTTAGTTTTCGACTTGTAATATCACTTTATGCTTTGATCAATGATGTTTTGTCGCTTTGCATGATTATGGCCATTATTCCTCTCTTAGTTTGTCGCTCCCAGTCTTTTGCTAGCCTCCACAACCAAGTATGAGTTCCACTCATGTATCCAACTCCTTAAACCAAGTTATTCCAAAGAGTCTACCATACCTACCTACCTACTAGCATATGCTATTCCAAGTATATTCATGTTTTTATCTACCTTCCGAATTAAACTTGTTATGAGAAAACTAGTGATTAAAGCTCTCACGAACTTGATGGCACACTTTAATTTTCTTGCCCTTAATAAACTTGAACCATTGTGTCGTCTATGTTGTATATGCTTGCACCTATTTGTTGGGGATTAGCAGAACCATGCTTTCATGGGGAACGCTTTCAACATTGCACTTGTACTTTGTACCTAGTTGATATCATGCTTTTTTGTCTATGGATGTCGTCGGTGTGAAATGAAAGGGGACCTTGTAAGTCCATGGAGTTATGTATATGTGTTAGAGAAACGCCTGAGCCACTAGTCTAATCCATGCTGACATGGTGGAAACCTGCAGCGTAACCATAATGAGCTGTATATGAAGAATTCTTCTTATAAAAAAAGAGTCCTATATTGAGAAAAAAAAGAGATTATGAAAAGAGGAAAGAGAGAAAAAAGCACCATATTCCCATGGTAAATAAGAAGATTGTTGAGATGCTCGTTGTCTGCTTGCCTTGTCATTTTGATATGGGGATCCTTCCGTATCATCGGGCAAGAGGTACCCCATTGGCGGTTCTCTATAATACACATGTACTTACGATGACAAGAACTTTCCGGTGACTAAACTTGAGTAGCATGAGGAGCGACCCTCGTATTCAAGGGACACCAACTTGTACTTTGTCAAGCATGTACACCATAGTTTGTTCACTTTAACCTTAATCACTTCAAGATGCTTATGATAGGGGCAATGAGAGCTGAAAGCTATTAAGTACCATAATTTTTTGAAGCTCTTTATGAAACTTGAATCTCTGCTTCCTTTTATGAAGGCCTTTCTTCCACTTTTATATTGAGTCTCCACCTTCTATCTTTATGCACCTTCTTTGAGAGCATAGTGGCCATTCTTAGTTCTATGTGCATTGTCCCAAGACTAGTTGATTGATGCATATCTTGATATTGCTTGTTTTAAACTATTTGTATCTAGTCACTCTTATGAACTTTGAAGGTGTCCTATGCATTTATATTTTCTACTCTATGAGGGACAAGCTGAATGCTACTATGCTATGTTTTCTTTATGTGAAACAAACAAATGTCTTACAAAGCATTGTTATTCATTAATCTTTTGTTTGTGCCTTTTCATGTTGCAACATAGTTTCTTTGTCTTATTGCTAGAACTTTGTCTTTCATGTTATGATTGAAGTACTATGATCCCAGCTTTGAGTGTTTTGCAAATACTTTGATCAAGTTTATGATGGTGCATGTCACCTCAAAAATTATTCTTTCTTTTTATCACTTACATACTCGAGGACGAGCAGGAGTTAAGCTTAGGGATGTTGATACATTGCAAATGTATCTATAATTTTTGATGTTCCATGCTTGGTTTTATCTACTTTCTTGTGTTTTGTCCACACTTTGGAGTACTTTTTATATGATTTCTTGGACTAACCTATTAACAAGAGCCACAGTGCCAGCTGCCTGTTTTCTGCTGTTTTTGGTTCCAGGAAGTCAGAAAATGAAAATTCCCGGAATTGGACGGGACAAAATCCAAAGTGCCTATATTTCCGGAAGGGATACAGAGCCAGAAGACGAGACGGAGGAGGGCCAAGGCCTGGCCACACCATATGGTGGCGCAGGTGGTGTGGGCCCCCTGGCCGCCCACCGACCTTGCCTCTTTGCCTATAAGATGCCTCCCGATGCAAAAACCCTAAATCATCAAGCCTCCAGCCACGAAAAGTCCACAACACCGACACCACCGAAGGGGAGATTTGGGGGACAGAAAGTCCCTGTTCCGGCACCCTGCCGGGACGGGGAAGTACCCCCAGAGCCATCTCCACCACCATCTCCATTACCATTGCTGATTCCCATGATGAGAAGGGAGTAGTTCTTCCTCGAGGCTAAGGGGTCTACCAGTAGCTATGTGTTCATCTCTCTCTATGCGTGATCATATTGTGATCATGAGCTTTGTAATCAAGTAGATCTACCTTGCTACTCAAGTGCTTTATTAGATGTTTGCTCTCCCCATGTGTGTGAAAGTGACAGCGTGCACACCATGGTGGCACTTAGATTACAAATACTTGTTATGAGTTATATTTGGAGTTGGATGTCTTTATGAAATTGTGGTGTTTGTTGGAACCATCTAGTGCTCAAGGTGACAGTGTGGGGTTATCTAGATGGGAAATGCTTACTTTGAGGTGTGTTGTTATAGCCCTACAATGGATTAGAGTGTCCAACTGGAGAGTAGTTAAGAGTAGTATCATAAAGAGAAGATATTTATATGAGAGTGTTCGCTAGTGAAAGTATGATCCCTAGGCCTTGTTTCTAAGCACTGAAATACCGTTTGCAATTAGATCTGTTACATGTTAGCTTGTTGCCATGTCTATTTCAGTTTGCCTTTAGTCTCTTCCACACCATCAAGCTATTTTCTGGCACCATTACCACTTATAATTATCTATACCACTTGTATTTCACTATCTCTTCGCCGAACTAGTGCACCTATACACCTGACAAGTGTATTGGGTGTGTTGGGGACACACAAGACTTCTTGTATCTTGATTGCCGGGTTGCTTGAGAGGGAATAACTTTGACTACTTCCTCCCTAAGTTCGATAAACCTTGGGTGATCCACTTAAGGGAAAACTTACTGCTGTTCTACAAACCTCTACACTTGGAGGCCCAACAACTGTCTACAAGAATAGAAGTGCGTAGACATCAGTTCACTACAAGGCTCGTAGGCAGTCACTCTGTTGAGCCAAGAATGATGTCACCTCTATATAACCACCACGATGTCTGAGAGCAGTCACCAATACATACCACCTCAATTAAGGGTCTACCCATGGATATCGTGATAAGCTTAGGGAATCTCTCTTAATCATCCTTTAACCGTGGAGGTTGCTAGCCGGTGCTTATAGTCACAATAGCTCCAAGCACACTTCCAAACACGTACAAAGGATTTCACCATCTTCTTTAGTTCCAAAGGCAAATGACATGTGGCTGACTACACATACCATCTAAAGAGAGAGATCAGACACACATCATAAATACATTATAGACCAATAAGTCAATGGACACAAGTATAGATCATCTTTATTTCAAACATAATAGTTCTAGGGTTTATTCATCTCCCCAAGAATGAGGGAAACTACTCACACATGGAAGCAATCAACAACATCATCTTAATCAAATGGATGGATAAAAGTACGAGGATAAATCTAGTGCAAACCAGAATTGAATATTGGAATTACTACAAGATCTAATGAATGAAAGATGGGAGTAATAGTGGTGATGGTGATGTAGTGGTTGATGATGAAGGGGTTGATACAATGTCCTCTAATGATCCATGAAGCATAAAGGATTTTCCCTTCTCCAAGTTCCTCCTTCAGATCCCTTTCTGGTGTGGTTATTCTTGGCTAGGGGTTGTTGTGAATGTCAGATCTATGATCCATCTTTGCTAGGAGTAGGTATTTGACAAGGCGATCGCGCTGCCGCATACCACTGGTCGTTAACACTGCAATAGGTTTTTCTTCTTGGTTGCTATTCTCCCAGGTGCGAAGATAAATTTATTAAATGACTTTTATCACTTAAAAATATCATATTACAACATAATACGATAGTTCCAATTGTTATGTTCACAAGAGACTTAGTAATTTGGGATCCTGTTGAAACAAGGACAAAAGGTGCATGCAAACGCTATAAAATATACCAAAATCCCTATTCTACTTATACAAAAAACAAAAGGTAAATATGGTTCAATTTTAGACTCATCAGGCTCTAATCGTCGGAACTATACGTGAGGGAGTGAGATTTATTCTTCTAATAAAAATTCCCTTAGAGAATTACTGGATTAATTGTTGTGTTTATCCCACCCATGGGCACCCCTTTATATAGTAGAAGGGAGGTGTACCCTTCCCAAAGGCTCCCCCGCGTGGGACTAAATAGGGGAATAAGGGAGGAGAGGGGGAGGCTCCATGGCCAGCGCACTGGCTGGGCCCCACCCCCACGCGTGGACCTAGGCTGACCGGGTGGGCCCTCTAGAGTGGCAGCGGCTTGGCCCACCACCCCCTTGGGCGGCATGGCCTGCTCCCTTTGGATGGTTTCCCTCTTGGAACTTGGCCCATTAGTGAAAATTCCCAAATAAAATCTAATTTAAATATTAATTCCAATAATTAATATGAAATACATATTTATTAGATTCCCTTTCACCATAAATAGCTTTCAGTTTGTTCCGAACAACTTCGGAACCTCCCGTGATTCGAGTTTTTTCTAATTTTCCTTAGGTAATCCCCAGAACAATTATGGATCTCTCATGGAACCCTTTCGGTTTCTCTTTCTCTTTCATCATGTGATTCCATCAATTCTAGAACGATCTCCAAGCGTCATTGACGTGGGCATACCCTACAGGTACTCGTGCTTGGTATATATGGCCCAGATATGACAGGAGCCCACGATGTTACCAGGGCCCAATACAGGATTCAGGTGACTGTCGGAGACTTCGACTGATTGCGGCACAAGGCAATATCAAAGATAGAAAGTTTAAAGGGACAAACTCGAACTTGTAACCAACTCGACCTGCTATCCCGAGACCTAGCTTATCTATATAAAGGCTAGTAGGGGGCGGCGAGGAGGACAATCTCAACACTAGTTTCCACAACCATCGCCAGATTGCATCTGTGCACCCCCTGTAACTTTTGACTCCCTCGATAATTCCAAGAGCAGATAAGCAGGAGTAGGGACTATTGGGTTCGCAGCATAGAAAACAAAAAATTTCCTACGATGAGAACTATAATCCAAGATCTATCTACTAGATAGAGAGCAACGGGTGGATATACATCCATAGAGAACTTACCCTCGAATACAATGAGCTTTGTTAACGAGTAGGAACTCGTGGTTGATGTAGTTGTACGCTTGCCGATCTCAAGATCGTGTGGAAGTCCCAGCGCCGCAAATCAGCAGCGCATCCGTCCTCGCACACACGTTCAAGCCACCGGACAACCTCCACCTCCTCGCTCCAGCGAATCAGCAGAAGCAGCAACTCCTTCCAGACGCAAGGCCACCGGGAACATGTATCTCGCTAATCCGAGACCATGGGGGAATATCTAGAGGAGGAGAGAGATCCTTCATGAGGAGGGGTGTTTTGTGAGGGAGGAGAGGGGGGATCCTCCCCTCCCATGGCCAACGGCAAAGGGGGTTGCCCCCACCTCTTCCTCATTCATGTGGTAGAAGCTCCACTCACATCAATTCAAGCTCCACCCAAAGTTCCCCTCACATGCATTAAATTTCCACCAAATTTAATGAAACTCTCATTTAATAAAATTCTTTTATTTATTTTATTCAGAATTTTGTTAATTACTTTAATTAACAAACATTCACATAAAACCCCTTGCAACATTTCAATATCACATGCAGAACTAGTTTCTGCAATTTCACCCGAAACAATTCCGGTTTCCATCGAAACAATTCCAGCGCTTTGTAGTTCTTTCGTCTGAAACATATGTGCTCCAAAATGGTGTTCGGTAACCCTTAAGTGTGTCACCCTACGGTTCTCAAATAATGCAGACATGATTGAGACCCCTCTCGGATCAATAATCAGAAGTGGGACCTGGAGATCCATACTAACTCTTACACATTCAATGATGACTTCTGTGATCGTGAGAACCTTTAACGCTAGTAACTTAATCCCTTTGTCTCATGATATAATACATGTCTGAGATTCGGTCATCGGTATCCAAGTACCTAGTTTGATCTCGTTACCGACATGCACTCTTTTCTCGTTCCCGTGATATAACATTCTAGTGATCACATCACTTGCTTGCAAGCTATCTTAATGTGATATCACCGAGAGGGCCCAGAGTATATCTATCCGTCATCGGGATTGACAAATTCCACTCTTGATCATGAGCCTCAACATAACACCTTCGTAGCACTGAACCCACCTTTATAGTCATCCTGTTATAGTGTGACATTTGATGTTATCAGGATACTCTTCCGGTGTTAGCAATTAACATGATCTCATGGTCTAAGGATAAAGATTACTTCGTATGATGTTATAGCAATATAAACATAATGACTTTGATTGTAATGCTATACTTCAGATGAATTTTCATCACATCATTTCACAAATGCTGTGACCTTGTTATTAACAACATCCAATGTCCATGATCAGGAAACCTTGATCATCTTGTTAATCAACAAGCTAGTCTATAAGAGAGGCATAACTAGGAACCCCTTTTTGTTTATTAAACACACATGTATTGACGTTTCCGATCAATACAATTATAGCATGCAAAATAAACATCTATCATATACGAGGAATACATAATAACAACTTTAATATTGCCTCTCAGGGCATATTTCCTTCAGGCTTCCAATTGCACTAGAGACAATAATCTAGTTTACATAGTGATAAATCTAACACCCATGGAGTTTTGGTGTTGATCATGTTTTGCCCTAGGGAGAACTTTAGTCAATGGATCTGCTACATTTAGGTCCGTGTGTACTTTACAAATCTTTATATCTCCATCCTTGACATGCTCGCGGATGGATTGAAACCAGCGCTTAATATGCTTGGAATTCTTGTGAGACCTTGGTTCCTTGGCGTTGGCTATGGCTCCATTCTTGTCACAATAGATCACCATTGGGTGCAATGCACTAGGAACCACACCTAGTTCCGTTATGAACTCCTTCATCCAAACCGCTTCCTGCGTCGCTTCTGAAGCAGCAACATATTCCGCCTCCGTCATTTGACCCAGCCACCACAGGTTGTTTGGAACTCCTCCAACTAACTGATGCTCCGTTCAAGAGAAATACGTATCCGGATTGAGACTTAGAGCCATCCGGATCGGTGTCAAAGCTAGCATCAACATAACACTTAGCGACTAGCTCTTCTTCACCTCCGTATACAAGAAACATATCCCTAGTTCTTCTCAAGTACTTAAGGATATTCTTGACCGCTATCCAGTGTTCCAAACCTAGATCAGATTGGTACCTACTAGGCAAACTAATAGCATGTGCCACATCCGGTCTTGTACATAGCATGGCATACATTATAGAGCCTATGGCCGAGGCATAGGGGATCTTATCCATTATCTCTCTTTCTTCCGCCGTAGCCGGACTTTGAGTCTTACTCAATGTCTTTCCTTGCAACATAGGTAAGAACCCCTTCTTACTTCCGTCCATATTAAACTTCTTTAATATCTTATCAAGGTATGTACTCTGCGATAGTCCAATTAGGCACCTTGATCTATCTCTATAGATTTTAATGCCTAATATATATGAAGCTTCACCAAGGTCTTTCATCGAAAATTTGCTGTTTAGATAACTTTTAACACTATTTAAAAGATCTATATCATTTCCAATCAATAATATGTCATCCACATATAATATCAGAAATGCCACATTGCTCCCACTCACTTTCTTGTAAATACAAGCCTCTCCATAAGTTTGGACAACTTCAAACTCTTTGATCACCTCATCAAAGCGGAGATTCCAACTCCGGGATGCTTGCTTCAGTCCATAGATGGATCGCTGAAGTTTGCATACCTTATCAGCATCCTTAGGATCGACAAAACCCTTAGGTTGTATACAACTCTTCTTCAATATTACCATTGAGGAACGCGGTTTTGACATCCATCTGCCATATTTCATAATCGAAATAAGCAGCAATTGCTAACATAATCCTAACCGACTTTAGCATCGCTATGGGAGAGAATGTCTCATCGTAGTCAACTCCTTGAATTTGTGAAACCCCTTTGCGACAAGTCGAGCTTTATAGATGGTCACATTACCATCAGCATCAGTTTTTATTTTGAAAATCCATTTATTCTCAACGGTCTTTCGTTCGTGAGGTAAGTCCACCAAGGACCAAACTTGGTTTTCGTACATGGATTCCATCTCGGATTTCATGGCTTCTAGCCATTTGTTGGAATCCGGGCTCATCAATGCTTCTTCATACGTCGCATGTTCATCTATTTCATCAATCATGAAATTCATAACAGGATTGCCGTACAGTTCAGGAGTTGCACATGTCCTCATTAACTTGTGAGGTTTGGTAGTGTCCTCTTTCGGAGTTTCATGATCATTATCATTAGCTCTCTCTTCATTAGGTGAAGTCAACTCCGAAACAACTTCCGGTGCTGCGCTACTTTCCATTTCATGAAGTGAAGGTTCAATAACCTCTTCGAGTTCTACCTTCCGACTACTCACACCTTTCGCGAGAAACTCCTTCTCAAGAAAGGATCCATTCTTGGCAACAAAAACCTTGCCCTCGGATCTGTGATAGAAGGTATACCCAATCGTTTCCTTAGGGTATCCTAAGAAGACGCATTTTTCCGCTTTGGGTTCGAGTTTATACGGCTGAAGTTTCTTCACATAAACATCGCATCCCAAACTTTAAGAAATGACAGCTTAGGTTTGTATCCAAACCATAATTCATATGGTGTCATTTCAACGGATTTAGATGGTGCCCGATTTAAAGTGAATGCAGTGGTTTCTAGTGCATAACCCCAAAATGACAGTGGCAAGTCAGTCAGAGACATCATAGATCGAACCATATCCAATAAAGTACGATTACAACATTCCGACACACCATTTCGTTGTGGTGTTCCGGCAGGCATGAGTTGTGAAACTATTCCACAGTCTTTCATATGTGTGCTAAACTCGTAACTAAGATACTCTCCTCCACGGTCAGACCACAGAAATTTGATCTTTCTGTTACGATGATTTTCCACTTCATTCTGAAATTCTTTGAACTTTTCAAAGGTTTCAGACTTATGTTTCATCAAATAGATATACCTGTATCTACTTAAATGATCCGTGAAAGTAACAAAATAACGATATCCACCTCGCGCCGACACACTCATTGGTCAACACACATCAGTATGTATGATTTCTGATAAATCTGTCGCGTGTTCCATTGAACCAGAAAACGGCCTTCTAGTCATCTTTTCCATAAGGCATGGCTCACATGTATCAAATGATTCAAAATCAAGTGATTCCAAAAGTCCATCAGAATGGAGTTTCTTCATGCGTTTAACGCCAATATGACCTAGACGGCAGTGCCACATATATGCAGATATATCATTATCAAGTTTAATCCTTTTAGCATCAACATTATGAATATGCGTAATACTACTATCGAGATCCAACAGAAATAAACCATTCATCACAGGTGCATGACCATAAAAGATATCATTCATATAAATCGAACAACCATTGTTTTCAGATTTAAAGGAATAACCACTTCGCATCAAACACGATCTAGATACCATGTTCATGCTTAGTGCAGGCACCAAATAAAAATTATTTAGATTTATCACTAATCCCGACAACATATGGATAGGCAGCGTTCTGACGGCGATCACATGAACTCTTGATCCATTGCCGACCCGCATCGTGACCTCATCCCTTGCTAGCTGTCGCTTGTTCCGTAGCCCCTGAATCGAGTTACATATATTAGCAACCGACCCCGTATCAAATACCCAGGTGCTACTGCGAGTACTAGTCAGGTACACATCAATAACATGTATATCACATATACCTTTGTTTGCCTTGCTAGCCTTCTTGTCCGCCAAATACTTTGGGCAGTTGCGCTTCCAATGGCTAGTCCCCTTGCAATAATAGCACTCGATATCAGACTTAGGGCCAGCTCGGGATTTCTTTTCAGGTGCAGCAATAGATTTTCCACCCTTCTTTCCCTTCTGCTTGCCTTTCTTGTCCTTCTTGAAACCGGTGGTCTTATTGATCATCAACACTTGATGTTCTTTCCTAATCTCCACTTCTGCAGTTTTAAGCATTGACAGAAGCTCGGGAAGAGTCTTCTTCATGCCCTGCATGTTATAGTTCATCATGAAGCTCTTGTAGCTAGGTGGCAGTGATTGGAGAACACGATGTATGCCTAGGTCAATGGGAATCGATATTCCCAAGGACATAAGCTTATCAGCGTACCCAGACATTTTGAGTACGTGCTCACTAACGGAGATGTTCTCCTCCATCATGCAGCTAAAGAACTTCTCAGAAGCATTATAACTCTCTACGGCAGCATGGGTATCAAAAATCATTTTCAATTCTCCCATGGTATCAAAGGCATTGCCATTTTCGAAACGCTTTCGAAGTTCTAGCTCTAGCCCATACAGTATGCCGCAATGAACTAAGTTGTGGTCCTCCTGATGAGTTATATAGACATTCTTTTCCTCGTTAGGGGAATCAGGAGCTGGTGGGGGGCCTAGCGGCGCCTCTAGCACATATTACTTTTGTGCAGCAGTGAGGAGAATCCTCAAATTCATAGCCCAGTTGGTGAAGTTGCTACCATTCGCTGCAAGTTTCTCTTTCTCCATGAACACATTGAAATTAAAAGCAGGTGGTGCCATCTACAACAGAATTTGTAAAGTTTATTTAGACTAAGTTTATGATAGATTGAGTTCAACTAATCCAAATTACTAATGAACTCCCACTCAAAAACGACATCCCTCGTGCCTTTTTGGTGATTACATGAACCAAATCCACTACACCAAGTCCGATCATCACGTGAGTCGGTGTAGCTTCAAAGGAGAGCATCTATATGGGCATCATATCAACTATATGACTCATGCTTAACCTTTTGGTTCATGTTCCGAGGCCATGTCTGTACATGCTTGGCTCGCCAAGTAAGAACCTTAGTATTCGCGTGTGTAAAACTGTCTTACACCCATTGTATGAAAGTGTAGAGTCGAGTACACCCGATCATCACGTGATGTCTCGAAACACGATCCATAGAACGGTGCATACTTAAGGAAGAACACATTTTATCTTGATATCTAAATGAGGGATCATCTTACAATGCTACTAAAAGCGCCAAACTAGCAATATAAGATGCTAACATCTAATGTGTAAAGTGAGATGATATGGTCCATGCATTTGATCACCATCATATGCATCGTGGTATGATCTCTATCATTTCTTTGTGTGTAAAGCCAAGGTCTATGGAACTTACACGTTAAGTGTGTTGTAATAGTATCTATCATACATCTACTTATAACAATACCATATCAAGACACTAGCCCAACAACGATCTAAACTAGACGCCTCTAATTTATTCATTGCAAGTTTTACGTGGCTTAGGGCTTTTGGAGATAGAACCGGTCTTACCTACGAACATGGAACCACAACGAGGATAACCAAGTTATTAGCAACTCGTTGTAAATCAGATATTGACTATAGTAGGAGAGACAGACACCCGCCAGCCACATATGCAAAACTAGTTGCATGTCAGTCGTGGAACCGGTCTCATGTGCGATGACATGTAAGGTTGGTCTGTGCCGCTTCATCCCACTATTCCACCAATATCCAAAATACATGAAAGAAGCAATAACATGATCATCATCGCCCACATATAAACATATGTGTACTACCCATGCAAAGCACCTATGCATCGATCAGGCTCTGATACCACTGTTGGGTTCGTAGCATAGAAAACAAAAAAATTCCTACGATGAGAACTATACTCCAAGATCTATCTACTAGATACAGAGCAATAGGTGGATATACGTCCATAAAGAACTTACCCTCGAAGACAACGAGCTTTGTTAACGAGTAGGAACTCGTGGTTAATGTACTCATACGCTTGCCGATCTCAAGATCGTGTGGAAGTCCTATCGCCGCAAATCAGCAGCGCATCCGTCCTCGCACACACGTTCAAGCCACCGGACAACCTCCACCTCCTCGCTCTAGTGAATCAGCGGAAGCAGCAACTCCTTCCAGACGCAAGGCCACCGGGAACATGTATCTCGCTAATCCGAGACCATGGGGGAATATCTAGAGGGGGAGAGAGATCCTTCTTGAGGAGGTGTGTTTTGTGAGGTAGGAGAGGGGGGCCTTTTATAGGATAGGAGGGATCCTCCCCTCCCATGGCCGCCAGCCAAGGAGGGTGCCCCCACCTCTTCCTCATTCATGTGGTGGAAGCTCCACTCACATCAATTCAAGCTCTACCCAAAGTTCCACTCACATGCATTAAATTTCCACCAAATTTAATGCAACTCTCATTTAATAAAACTCTTTTATTTATTTTATTCAGAATTTTGTTAATTACTTTAATTAACAAAAATTCACATAAAACCCCTTGCAAAATTTCAATATCACATGCAGAACCAATTTCTGCAATTTCACCCGAAACAATTCCGGTTTCCATCGAAACAATTCCAGCGCTTTGCGGTTCTTTCGTCTGAAACATATGTGCTCCAAAATGGTGTTCGCTAACCCTTAAGTGTGTCACCCTACGGTTCGCGAATAATGCAGACATGATTGAGACCCCTCTCAGATCAATAATCAGAAGCAGGACCTAGAGATCCATACTGACTCCTACACATTCAACGATGACTTCTGTGATCGTGAGAACCTTTAATGCTAGTAACTTAATCCCTTTGTCTCATGAGGTAATACATGTCCGAGATTTGATCATCGGTATCCAAATACCTAGTTTGATCTCGTTACCGACATGCACTCTTTTCTCGTTCCCGTGATATAACATTCTAGTGATCAAATCACTTGCTTGTAAGCTATCTTAATGTGATATCACCGAGAGAGCCAAGAGTATATCTATCCGTCATCGGGATTGACAAATTCCACTCTTGATCATGGGCCTCAACATAACACCTTCGTAGCACTGAACCCACCTTTATAGTCACCCTGTTACAGTGTGACGTTTGATGTTATCAAGATACTCTTCCAGTGTTAGCAATTAACATGATCTCATGGTCTAAGGATAAAGATTACTTCGTATGATGTTATAGCAATATAAACATAATGACTTTGATCGTAATGCTATACTTCGGATGAATGTTCATCACATCATTTCACAAATGTTGTGACCTTGTTATTAACAACATCCAATGTCCATGATCAGGAAACTTCGATCATCTTGTTAATCTTGTTGATCAAGCTAGTCTATAAGAGAGGCATAACTAGGAACCTTTTTGTTTATTAAACACACATGTATTGACATTTCCTATCAATACAATTATAGCATGCAAAATAAACATCTATCATATACAAGGAATACATAATAATAACTTTATTATTGCCTCTCAGGGCATATTTCCTTCAGGGACCTCTACGAAGCCTGAACCTAGGTAAACCTTGCGTCCCTATGTGCTTGTTTTCTAGCCGATTAATGCCTCCAGCGCTCCCTCCTTCTCCAAAACCCAAGTCCATACCAATGGGCATTGATGAGTTAATCCCTCGTCAATTGGCGCCGTCTGTGGGAACTGGGAGTGCTGATGTCGCGGCTTCTTCAGCCCCGTCAACCACGATCTACAACTCTGCAATAGTGGAGATTCGCTAGCTCTTCGGCGTTTTCGACTTCACTGTCCTCACGTCGGACACTCGCCCGGCTTTCAAGTCCGTAGGCGATGGAATCGGCCTGCAATCAGGAGCTTATGCTTCCAAGTTGGTTAGCTAGGCACACTTCGCCTTCCTGACCAGCCGACGGTTCCCGCGATTGCTCCAGCATCGTGGTTTCTGCCACCAATCGGAACCCTAAGCGAGCTCAACGCCCCGACAACAGTTGGGAGGATGGACAGTGATAGCAGTCGTGGATCCGATCTGGGTGACCTAGCCACAGAGGATGGAGCCTATGGCTCCGGATCTGAGAGTTGCGGGAGCAACAGCTTCCCCAATCACATCATGTGCACCGTCATAAACGCATGCGACACCGGTGTCAATCGCGACAACACGGGTAACGGGCCAACCAATGGCGGAAACGGTGGCCCCGTCAACGGCGCGCCCACCAACAACGGGACAGAAGGGGACCCAAACCTCATGGCAAATGAGCGCACCGAAGAGCCCGTGCTGATCAAGCTCAATGACAACAAGTGGGCCCGATGTCGAGAAGCCCTGCGGGGCAATCCTCTACCCCCTAACTCATCACATGACATGTTGATGGGCTACCATTGGCTGCTGAAGGAAGAATACAAGCGCCAGCAGCAAGTAATCGCGCAGCTCGACGCACGTAGAAAGGCAGCAGACGAGTCGAGCCTTCGGCGGGCTCAGCTCTCCTCCCATGGCGGATCCTCCTCTAAGGGCAACGACTACATGGCCGCCAAATGACGATCTCGACTAGCCCACCTCACCGATAAGGAACGCGACGAGGCCGCGAGAGTCCTCAACTTTAGCTCCATGACGGTGGATACAAGGGGCAACGTGCTCCCAAAGACGTCGCAAGCAGCGGTGACGGCGGCCACCATGTACCTCCTCAACAACCAGCCACCAGCTGCAGATCCACGAGCTGCCATGCACCGATCCATGATCACGGGATTGGGGCTAGTCGAGGACGCCCTCGTCAAGGAGCCGACACCGGAGCCAAAGAAAGGTAAAGCTCTGGAAAAATATTACTATTCGTACTCCTCCAGCGACGACAGCCACGATCTGTCACAGCAATGTCGCTCACGGTGGCACGACCACGACTACGACGTGCGTGATGACATCACGCACCGCAAGGTCGACAAGATGCGGGCGAGGCGTGCTCATTCGACTGACTCGGAAGATGACGAGGTAGAGCTCTACGATGCCAGATGCTTCAGCAGAGTCATCAGGCAGAAGCGAATGCCTAAAGGGTTTAAACTCGCATCGGAGAACCCGAAATTTACAGCCTATAGGACCCGAAAATCTAGCTGGAGGATCACATCTCCTTCGTTAGACTACATGGAGGAAGCTCAAGCATGACAATGCAATGCCTGCAGCTATGATGGCCCAAAATATATCGAGCTCATTGGGGAACCCAAAGAGGAAGGTATGATGAGCACAGCAGCAAGTTTTCCCTCAGTACGAAACCAAGGTTATCAATCCAGTAGGAGCAAGGAAACACCCCAAAGGTGTTGCTAGCTGAGCCTTGGGAGGGCGCACTACCGGTGCTAGTAGCAACGTGGAGACCTGCACAACACAACCACAGAACTTTCCCCCAACTTGCGATGAGGTTGTCAATCTCACCGGTTTTGCTGTAAACAAAGGATTAAACGTATCAAATGGAAGAAAGTAATAGTTTGTAGAAAGTAAACACACAACAATAAACAATTGATTGTAGATTGATGGTAAAAGAAAGGACCGGGGTACATAGTTCACTAGAGGTGGCTCTCCTTAAGATAGATAACATGTTGGGTGAACAAATTATAGCGGGGCAATTGACAAACATCGAGAAAGCATACAAGCATATACTACTCATCTTGACTCCTTTAAGACTTGATTGGGCATTACAAAATTATACATAGACCGTCATACAACTGCATCTATTACTAATAATCCACCTTTAGGTTATGATCCGAACCCCCTCCAGTATTAAGTTGCAAGCAACAGATTATTGCATTACAAATTGCGTGTAAAGTAAACAATACGATTGTTCTATGAACAAAGGATTATTGTTTTCTCCATAGTAGCAACAGCACATCTAGTACCTTAGAGATTTCTGTCACTCCCAGATTACCAGAGGTATGAACCCACTATCGAGCATAAATACTAACTCTTGGAGTTGCTAGCATCTACTTGGCCAAGATAGCTACTAACAACGGAAAGCATGCAAGATCACAAATAACAAAGACATGATAGAATCAATAATCAATCTGAAATAGCATCTCAATATCCATCGGATCCTCGCAAACACAACATGCAGAACTACAAATAGATGATCTTGATCATGAACGGATCTCACAAGATCTAAACATGATAGCACAAAGGAGGAGAACCAGCCATCTAGATACTACATGGACCCGTAGTCCAGAGATGAACTACTCATGCATCACACCGGAGGCTTGCATGATGATGAAGAAGGCCTCCAAGGTGAAATCCCCTCTCCGGCAGGGTGCCGGGAAGAGCTTCAGATCCCTCCCGATCTAGGTATGGAGATGACGGCGGCTACAGACTCTTTCGTGGAATTTTGATTGGGTACTTAGGGTTTCTGTATCGGAGGCATCTTATAGTCGGAAGGGGATGCCGAGGGGGTGCTAGAGGTGGCCACACCACCCCCTAGCGCGGGCCAGGTGGTGTGGCCAGGCCTCAGCCCCTCTCTGTCGCGTATTCTCGCTCCATGTGTCCCTCGGTGAAATATTGACTTTGGCTTTCGTCCCGTCCAATTCCGAGAATATTCATTTTCTGACTTTCCTGGAACCAAAAACAGCAGAAAACAGGCAGCTGGCACTGTGGCTCATGTTAATAGGTTAGTCCAAGAAATCATATGAAAAGTACTCCAAAGTGTGGACAAAACATAAGAAAGTAGATAAAACCAAGCATGGAACATCAAAAATTATAGATACATTTGCAATGTATCAAGCTACAGCTGCAAGGCGCCACCAACACGTGGCTCAACAATCTCCCGCACGGATCAATTCGCAACTGGGAAAAGCTGGTCTACAGCTTCGTACACAATCATGACCCACAAGTCTAGGGGGTGTATCACAGTATTTTTGATAAGTAAGAGTGTCGAACCCAACAAGGAGCAGAAGGTGTTGGCGAATGTCTTGGAGCAGGAATTCTCTGTAAATACTTAGCAAATGGATTTTTAGGGTTTTTTGATAATGCAAGTAAATAAAGTGCGAGTAAATAAAAGAAAATAATAAAGAATGCAGAAAGTGGCCCAATCCTTTCTTTAGCAAAGGACAGGTCGGTTGTATTACTTAAGATAACCAACGTTCTCGAGGACAAACGGGAATATCGTCAAGTGCTTTGACTTCATATAGTTGATTAATCTTCTTTAGTTTGACAAGTGTTATGTGGGTGAACCTGTGCTAATGTACCGACCTTCCTAGGACTAATACATACTTGTGATTATACCCCTTGCAAGCATCCGCAAGTACAAGAAAGTAATTAAGATAGAAATCTAACCATAGCTTTAAACTCTAAGACCCTGACATCCCTTGTGCAAAGGTTTCCTAACGGGGGTTCAGGTTTTTGTCACTCCGGCAACCCCTACGATTAGTAGCCAAATACGCAATGCATTCCCCTAGGCCCATATAGGTGAAGTGTCATGTAGTTGATGTTCACATGACACCACTAGAAGAAATACACCACAACCTTATTATCAAACCATTGAATCTTTCTCAACACAATTCCACTACTAACAACATGACTTCTCCCATGTCCTCAAGAACTAAACGAACTACTCACAAGACATCATATGGATCAAAATCAGAGATGAAATAATGATAAGTAACAATCTAAACATAAACAAGAATTCAATGGTTCCACTCAATAGCATCAACTACAAGGAGTAATCAACACCGGGAAAGTTTCCCTAAGAACTATGCAAGATTCAACCAAATTGTTACAGCGGTATGGAGTGGTGATGATGGTGTTGGTGGAGATGATGATGATCCCGATGAAGTCCAGCTTGATGGTGGTGTTGATGGCGACGATCTCCCCTCTCCGGGAAGGAATTCCCTCGGTAGAATCTGTCTGCCGGAGAGATCTTTCTCTCTCTGTAGTTTTCCGCCCTGCAGAGGCGGCGGAACCTTTCTGTGGTCCCTCCCCAGGTATTAGGGTTTCGTGGGGATAATATACGCCAAAGGGGAGAGCCTAGAGTGGGCCAGGGTGGCCACACCACCTACTGGCGCGGCCTAGGGCTGCCCTCGCCAGTGGGTGGTGTGGGCCCCCTGTGACCCATCTCCAGTCCCCCTTCTAGCATCCTCCGTCTTCTAGAAAAATAGAATTTTCCATGTATTTTCCCGGATTTTATGATCTTCGCGAATTTCGCCTCCAAACAACACCTTTTCCATCAGAATCCTGACTGCAGCGGTCCATGCTCCAAAAGTCATCAACCATGCAAAAACAGATGAAATAACATAAGTATCTTATCTTAATATGAAATATATCAATGAATAACAGTAAATTATGATATAGAATAGTGATGCAAAATGGCCGTATCAACTCCCCCAAGCTTAGACTTCGCTTGTCCCCAAGCGAAAACTGATCTCAATAAACATGACCCTAGGTTTATGGAGTGAAGAGTCGATAAAAGAATACGGACAAGAAGCATCACATTCATCAATACATAAATCATAATAGAAGACAACTCACTATTATATAACTTAACTTGCAATAAGTAAAGGAAATACAATAAAGATACATAAAGTAAATCATAATCGATAATGGCAAACTTAGCTCTTGGTCGAAGAATAGTTGACAATTTGCAGGAGTTCACACATAATGGTTTTTCAAATGATAACTTTCAAAGTAATAAACACTAAGATAAGAGCAATGTGCAAAACAAGGAACATAAGAAACATGATTGAATAAATCATTATATGAATGAATGAAACACAACTCAAAATACTTGTTGAGATAGAAGGGAATAGGTTTACTGACTCAACATAAAAAGTAAAAGAAAGGCCCTTCGCAGAGGGAAGGAGGGATTGCAAGTTTCATAAAGAGCTTCCAAAAATTATGGTACTTATTAGCTTTCACCTCTCATTACCCCTATCATAGGCATCTTTAGATGATTAAGGTTAAAGTGATCAAATATGAGGATATGCTTGACAAGTTGTTAGTAGAAAATCTCATGACCCTTGAATACGAGGGCCGCTCCTCATGCTACTGAAGTTTAGTTACTTGTAAGTTCTTGTCATAGTAAGTACATGTGTATCATAGAGAACCGCCAACGGGGTACCCCTTACCCGATGATACGGAAGAATCCCCATATCAAAATGACAAGGCAAGCACACAACAAGCATCTCAGCAATCTTCTTATTTACCATCGGAAAATGGTGCTTTTTTTCTCTCTTTCCTCTTTTCTCATATTTTTTTCCTTTTCTCTTTTTTTCAATCTGTATCTCTTTGTTTATAAGAAGAATGCTTCATAGGTTGCTCATTATGGGTACGCTGCATGTTTCCACCATGATTAGGTATGGATTAGACCAGCGGCCTAGGCGTTTCTCTAACACACATGCATAACTCCATGGACTTACAAGATCCCCTTTCATTTCACACCGACGACATCCATAGAAAAAAGAGCATGATATCAACTAGGTACAATGTACCAGTGCAATGTTGAAAGTGTTCCTCATGACAGCATGGTTCTGCTAATTCACAACTTACAAAGCGCAAGCATATACGCAACATAGATGGGAACAATGGTTCATGTTTATTAAGTGCAAGAAAGTAAACTGTGCCATCAAGTTTGTGAGAGCTCTAATCACTAATTTTCACATAACAAGTTTAATTCGGAAGGTAGATAAAAGCATGAATTTACTTGGAATAACTATAATGCTAATAGGTAGGTATGCTAGACACAAATGGCATGGGTTTTGGTTTAAGGATTTGATGCACGAGAAGCATTCCCTCTCAGTACAGGTTTTTGGCTAGCAAGGCTGGGTAGCAAGTATAAGATTTGAAGGAAACAAACAAACATACAGGTGATAAAAACAAACATGCAATGTTCATCTTAACTAGAGAATACTAAGCTAACAACAAGATCCCAAAGTGATACCAATACTAACAACAAGATCAATCATATAATAGAAATTGAAAACTAATATAAGATATGCAAAAGAATAAATGATAGAACTTCTCATTAATATTCCACAACGGCAACCCACACTAAGGGATACTGTCAACACCCGGATTTTTAATCCCAGATGCCCGTTATGCCATACCTCGCAATCCCAGGATTACCATTTTTGCGAGACATAACGGATTGGATATCATAGTACATCATCCATTACAAACCATACATAAGGTCTTACACAAATAAGGATCTCATGATCCAAGTCTTCATACAACAAGCAGTGGAAATAAAAGATAACATAGCGGTGGGGTCCATCTTCAGGGGCACAGGCAATGCCGACGAAGGAAGATAGTCCTAGTTATCATAACCGTCCTGCTGACCATCATCTTGATAATCTCCTTCATAGTCTGGCCATGATAATAGCCAGGGACAAAAGCCATGAGTACTCTTTAAGTACTCGCAAACTACTACTAACAAGGGGTATAACTCTAAGTTAAAGTGCTGGATTTAAAATAACTAACAAGTTAAGTTGGAAACCTAAGCTGAGTTCTGAAGCAAAGAAAGATAAAATAAAACTTTAGAACCACTTAAGTTGGAAAGCTAGTATCGTTAACACAACCCTGTTGTGGTCAAGTCAAGTTCATCATCATTTTCAAGTTATTTAGAAAACATTTGACAACGAAACAGTATGGCCATTCCAACTGTCCATAAAAGCGGACGCGGCTATTCGAATAGTTTGACACTCTGCAGAGGTGGTACACTTTCACCACAAGATTCGATACATCTGTCAGGGATAACCCTGAATCATCATACTGAGTATGCAGATAATCAAACATAACCTTCCCTTTACACACCCTAGTACAAGCACCTCTCCTATGAGCATGGCCTCCCAACCATGACCATCAATCATCTTGGGAACTGCATAGGTGGACAACATTGAGAGGTAGCCTCAGCTCAAACCTCTCCCGTGAGGGAACTAATACTAATGCATATAAATTTCCAGCTAAGCCTTACCCAATTCAGGTAATGTGGTTGTACGGTAAATTTGGAATGGTATCGCATCCGAATCCAACCATCAGTTTTATAAAAGGGTTAAGGCTCATGCCTCATCATTTTCAACATCATAAACCAGTTGTGTTTCTCAACACATGTCAAAACATCTCAATAGAATGACTCATCATTCCAAGGTTTTCATAATTCATATTCACCAAGGGTTCCCATCTAAAGTGACTCAAGTTTTGATCTACTCTAAACTACTAAATTAAGAGTGTTCACTAAGGTGGAAAGATGGGATCAATCTCATGCCATAGAATGACATCTAAAAGTTTCTAAGTAGGTCAAGTTTTATACTCTTTATGCTACCTTCAGTTTTAAGTAAGGAACTTTGTATAACCTAAGGTGGCGTAAAACTTGTCCATGAGACTTGGGTACTAATAGTTAAAGGGGTGTGATCAAAGCATGCTTAGTGCATCTTTGCTAAACAATCTAGTTTTATTCTAGCTTGCTAACCCTAGCTTGCTGAAGTAGGTTTGCAAGGGTTAGATTGCCACTAATAGCTTGCATTGTTAATAGTGGCTTGCCTTGGTTTGTGCAGTGGTTGAAGTTGTCTTCTTCTTCTTCTTCCTGGTAGAACTCCTCCTCCTCGAGAGCTTGGTCGGTACTATTGTCTAGAAATACATAGGGAGTGCACAATCACCAAACAATACTTAACTAGGATAAGTAGTATTCTAACACACACAATTGATGATCTATTATCATCACAAACATTACAAGTTTTAATTCAATAGTTTTAATCTTTTTATTTTAGAATAGTAATTTCTACTCATTGAAATGTTAACTAACATTTAATATTCACCACCAAAATATGGGATCATGTGGACACATGTCCTCACCACATATTCCACATGTGGGAATGAGATTTAAAGGTTGGATCAATATTACTTTAGTTTAATTTTATTATTTAATGATTTAAAGTGACTAGAAATGCCTATATAGCATTATCTTGGTACTAGTCCAAAGTCACTGCATGTAAACCTTAATATTATTACATATTTGGATAGATATGATGAAATGTGATTTTTGAGAGTTGGAATCAACTCAAAAGCTAACTTGGTTGATTTTATAAAAATGTTTCAAGTTGCAAAAGCTTTTGTCTTCTTATTTTTATTAGGAGTGATCTATAACTCTAATTTAATTAAATCCAACGGGCTTGGATAGAGCATTTCAATACCATTCAGACAAAATTAGTTTCATGCAATTTGGATTTTTCCAACTCACAGAATTGATTTTTGAATCTAAGCACAGAAGTGGGTGTCTACCTAAATAGAAAAATTCTTAATTTGAATTTTAAATGCGCGCGGGAACAAAATGGGCCGGCCCACTGCGCTCCGCGCAGCGTCGCGGGCTGAGTTAAGCGAGGACCCCACCCGTCAGTGGCACAGGGGGGTACCAAAGGGGTATGGACTAACGATGGCCGTGCGATTAGATGGTAGATCGACAACTCACAGCTATCGTCCTCGTCGGAACAGGACACGTCGGGAGCTAACCCTAGCGTGGTCGGTGAGGGTGCAGTGGGGGCGTACCAGGGCTCCAGCGGGGTCGGCGAGGCGGGCAACTGGGCTGGTAGACAACGGCGGTTCTCCTAGTACAAGCGGCGCTTCCTGGGATGGCCTGGATCAACGACGCCCTTCTCCTCCAGAGGTGGTGGCTCCGGCTGCAATTCCGGTGCTCTGGTGCTCGAGCGGCGTCGGCTGGTGGTGGGGAGGTTCAGTGAGAGGTGGGGATGAGAATGGTGTGAAGAGAGCTTGCTGGGGAGGCCTCCTTATATAGGCGAGCAAAGGGTGCAGAGCGGCATGGGCAGAGCTCGACGTGGTCGACGGCACAGCGAGCTAAGGGCATGGGCGAGGTAGGCGGACGGTGGCCGGTGCCCTGGCGAGTGTCACGGTGGTGCTTGTGCAGTGGTTTGCGGTCGGGGAAAGTGAAGAGCGCGGCGCGCACTGAGTCTCTGCCGACGACGAGTTTTACGGCGGCCGGCGACTACGGGGCACGGTCGGGGGATTGGGCATGTCCGTTAGCTTGCTAGGCCGGTGGGGATCAGGTAGACGGGCGGCTGGAGCTAGGCGAGGTCTGGCTACGCGGGGACAGGGCATGCTCTGCGGGCGGCGTCGGCATGGTCGACAGGCTCGGGGCGCGGCGGTTCCCGGTCGTTCTGGTCGCTGTCCTTGGGCTGGGACCGGTTGGGCGGTGGAGGTGGACCACGGGCTACCTCCAGGACACGGTGGATGGCGCTGGCGGCGCCTGTGGCGTGCTGTCGCCGGTGGGGTGCCCAAGTGGGGGTTCGGCCTTAATGGCCATGACCATTTGGTCGTGGCACAGTGTGGGGCTGGGCTAGAGAGGGTTAGGGGTTTGAGCTGAGGGGACAAGGGGACCGAGTTAGGCCCAAATGGTGACAAGAATTACTGCACACTATAGTGTTTTGATTTTTGCTAGATTTGTGTCTGCCACCTGTTCAATGAAATGGCCGCAAGAGAAAAAGTTTTGAAATTTGAGTTCAAAATTTTTGGGTGCTCTCAACTAATGCTTGGTAGTCTCTGGTTTCAAGGGTTTTGAAAATGGAGCTCAAATAGATGGTTTTTGAAATAGGGGTGATCTATGCATATGCATTAGATTCAATTTTAAACTGTCATTTAAAATAGTTTACAGAATGTTTTTAGCAGATCAAAAGGTGGGCCTTGGTACCTCATTATGTGTACTAGCAAGTGGTGCAAAGATCAAGAATTGTTTCTGTTAATTTTTGAGTACTAGGAATAGCCAAAGTAGGCATGGGAGTTAAATTTGTCAAAATGACCATTTCTCCATTTTAATTCTTTTTGAGTTGATTTCTTTTAGGAAAAGTTTGGGAATGATGTAGATGATGTTTAAATCACCTAAGAAACATTTTACAAGCATTGGATCACTTAATCATGACAATTCAAACAATTCCTATATTAAATGCACACATATATGAATGCTTTCATTTTAAATATGGAAAAGTTTTTGTTAACCCTATTTTTGGATGATTTGATCTTTGATAAACTTGGATTGAAGTTTTGGGATGTTACAGATACATAGATATCTAACTAGAGGGGGGACACTTCCATAATGCAAACCATCCTACATGATAACTTCTCTATTCAAGATATGACTCTACTAAAAAGGTAAAAAGATAGAAGATAGTGATGTGATACCACGGCACTCCCCCAAGCTTGGAACAAACCAAGGGGATGCCAAAACATGATGACGAATTACTCCTTCGGTGGTGGTGTTCTCTCATCATCGTCTGACTTCCAAGGTAAAGGCTCCCCATCAACAAAAGACATCCTGGTCTCCATCATCCTGAAACTAGCAGCAACACTTATGTGTTTAAACCTAACCTCATACTCACAGTTTTGATATTGAACGTCGTAGAGCTATGCTTGCAGTTGGTTGGTTGTTCGGTGGAGTGAGAGAATTTAATCCTTAAGCTCAGCAGTCTCCTTTTGGTGCTTGGCGATGAGTTCGGAACAAATCTTATGGCTGATATCCACTTCGCGTTCCGCCATCTTCTTGTACCTAAAGACCTCTCGCTCCAATGCTTCCATCCTATCCTCCAGACTTCCTTCACCTTTAGGGCCTTGAGCCTCTTTGATCTGTATCTTCCCATCTTCGAGCAACAATTCCTTGGGATGAATCTTCAACTCACGCATGTATGGGTTGATGACGTCCGCGGAGGAATCTTCCTTGGCCGATCCAGAGGAGGACATTGTGGCTCCAAAACTGAGATTCTACCTGCCTGAAACAGATCGAAACGAAAACACAACAAGAACATGATATACAAACCTCGGGGGATCCGGGTAATTATATATTATGATTTTTTACAACAAAAGGAAGGTATTGGGATAAAATGGGTTGGAGACGGACTCAGGGGCGGCCACACCACCTGGTAGCGCGGCCAGGGGTGGGCCCGCGGCATAGGGTGGTGTGAGCCACCCTGGCTCTGTTTCCGCTCCTGTTTCGCTTTGTTGCTCTCCTTGTTAGATAAAAACTGCAAAAATATAACTGGACAGATTTTTCGCGAACTTTTCCTTACCAAAACGGTTACCTATTCGAAAACGGACTCTGCAGGTCTCTGAACTTGGTATTTGATAAATTTTTCCGGAGTTACCACTTGAATAGCATCAATATCTTCATTGTAAGAATCTCCAGCAATATAGTGCTTGAGTCGCTGACCATTCACCACTTGTATCGTGTTATCTTTGAAAAAAGAATTTTTTATTGCACCTGAACGATAAACTTCTTCGATAACAAAAGGTCCTTCCCATTTTGAAAGTAGTTTCCCTGCAAAAAATCTGAGACGAGACCTATACAATAGAATTTCTCACCAACATGGAACTCTCTCTTAAGAATTCTCATGTCATGCCATCTTTTAAAATTTTCTTTAAAGAGTCTAGCATTCTCATATGCTTCACTCCTCCATTCATCCAACAAACTTAAGTCAAATAATCTTATCTCACCAGCAAGTTTGCAATCTCTATTAAGTTCTTTCACTGCCCAATAAGCTTTGTGTCCTAATTCTAAAGGCAGGTGGCAAGCTTTCCCATAAACCATTTTGTAAGGAGACATTCCCATAGGATTTTTATAGGAAGTCCTATAAGCCCATAAAGCATCATTCCACTTTTTAGCCCAATTTTTTCTAGATCTATTAACAGCCTTTTGCAAGATGGATTTAATTTCTCTATTTGATAGCTCTAGTTGTCCACTTGTTTGGGGATGATAAGCTGAAGCAATTCTATGATTAACATCATATTTAGCAAGGGTATTTATAAAACCACCATGAATGAAATGAGAACCTCCATCAGTCATAAGATACCTAGGCACTCCAAACCTAGGAAAGATAATATCCTGAAGCATTTTTAAAGAGGTCTCCCCATCAACACTTTTTGTAGGTATGGCTTCTACCCACTTAGTAACATAGTCAACAATAACAAGAATATGGGTATAACCTTTTGAAGGGGGGAAAGGACCCAGAAAGTCAATTCCCCAACAGTCAAAGGGTTCAATAACTAGAGAGTAATTCATAGGCATCTCATTGTGTCTAGAAATATTACCAACTTGTTGACACTCATCACAGGATAAGATAAATTTTCTTGCATCTTTAAAAAGGGTAGGCTAGTAAAAACCTGATTGTAGCACCTTTTGTGCGGTTCTATCCCCCACATGATGTCCTCCATAGGCGCTACCATGACATTTCCACAATATCTCCTTTTGCTCGTATTCTGGAACACATCTTCGCATAATACCATCTACTCCTTTATATAAATGTGGGTCATCCCAAAAATAATGCCTCAAATCGTAAAATAACTTCCTTCTTTGCTGAGCTATAAAAGTTGGAGGCAAATACTTGGAGACAATAAAGTTAGCATAATCAGCATACCAAGGGCTCCCTCACGACTTACCCCTACTGCAGCCAACTGTTCATTTGGGAAACTAAAATTAGCAGGCATAGGATCAAAAGAGATGTTTTCCAATTGAGATAAATTATCAGCAACAGGATTTTCAGCACCTTTCCTATCTACAATATGTAGGTCAAACTCTTGTAAGAGAAGCACCCATCTAATAAGCCTAGGCTTAGCATCTTTCTTCGTCATAAGGTACTTAATAGCAGCATGATTAGTATGAATGGTAACTTTTGAGTCAATAATATAAGGTATAAACTTATCACAAGCAAAGACAACATCTAAGAATTCTTTTTCAGTAGTAGCATAATTCTTTTGAGCAGCGTCAAGAGTCTTACTAGCATAATGGATAACATTTAACTTTTTATCTATTCGTTGCCCAAGGACAACACCTACATCAAAATCACAAGCGTCACACACGATTTCAAAGGGTAAGTTCCAATCAGGTGGTTGGACAATAGGAGAAATAGTTAAAGTCTTCTTTAGAGTTTCAAAAGCTTCCTTACAATCATCATCAGAAACAAAAGGTACATCTTTTTGAAGAAGATTAGTGAGGGGTTTTGATATCTTAGAGAAATCTTTAATAAACCTTCTATAGAAGCCAGCATGACCAAGGATATTACGAATACCTTTGACGTCTCTTGGACAGGGCATTTTCTCAATTGCTTCAACTTTAGCTCTATCAACTTCTATGCCTCTTTCAGAAATCTTATGTCATAGGACAATCCCTTCATTAACCATGAAGTGGCATTTCTCCCAATTAAGAACAAGATTAGTTTCTGCATATCTCTGCCAACCTTTATCAAGGTTGTGCAGACAATTATCAAAAGAAGTTCCATATATGGAAAAGTCATCCATGAATACTTCAACAATTTCCTCACAAAAACCATGAAAGATAGTAGACATGCATCTTTGAAAAGTAGCAGGATCATTACACAAACCAAAAGGCATACGTCTATAAGCATAGGTTCCATAAGGGCATGTAAAAGTAGTTTTTTCTTGATCTTGTTGTTTAACAGCAATTTGAGAAAACCCAGAGTATCCATCAAGAAACAAAAATTGTTCTTTTTAAACAACCTTTCTAACATTTGATCAATAAAAGGAAGTGGGTAATGATCTTTCTTAGTAACTTTGTTAACTTTTCTGAAATTAATGCACATCCTATAACCTACAATTATTCTTTGGGGAATAAGCTCATCATTATCATGAGGCACAACGGTAATTCCCCTTTTTTTAGGGACACAATGAACATGACTAACCCATTCACTATCAGCAATAGGATAAATAATACCAGCATCAAGGAGTTTTACTACCTCGTGTCTTACCACTTCCTTCATCTTAGTATTTAAACGACGTTGATGTTCTACCACTGGTTTTGCATCTAGTTCTATATTGATAGCGTGCTGACATATAGTAGGAGAAATCCCCTTTAAATCATCCAGAGTATAGCCCATAACTCCTCGATGTTTCTTCAATACCTCCAATAATCTTTCCTCTTCCTTCCCTGAAAGTTTTGAACTAATAATAATAGGATATATTTTATTGTCATCAATGTAAGCATATTTAAGATCATCGGGTAAAGGTTTTAGATCGAAAACCGGATCCGTTTTAGGTGGCAATGTGGTACCCAAATCTTCCATAGGCAAGTTATGCATAAGCATCTTTGGTTGACGATGAAGAATCTCGTCAATCTCATTTATTTCTTGCATGAAGATTTCATTTTTGTGGTCTTCCATAAATTGTTGCAAAGCACTGTTTGGAGCAAGAGAGATAGAAGCAAGTTTTTCAACTCTAAAATCCTCATTAGGGGCTTCATTTTCACAAGGAACTTTAGTAAATTTCGAAAAATTAAACTCATAAGATTCCCCAACAAATTTAGTTAAAATTTTCTCCATTTTACAGTCTATAATGGCTCCACATGTGTTCAAGAAAGGTCTACCAAAAATGATAGGATAGGTTTTACTAGCAGCTGAACAATGGACTAGAAAATCAGCAGGATATTTAATCTTACCACAAAGAACTTCCACATCTCTTACAATACCAATTGGAGAGATGGTCTCTCTATTAGCAAGGTGAATAACCACATCAATCTCTTCTAGCTTCCATGGACTAATTTCGTGCAGAATTTCTTTATAAAGCTCGTAAGGAATAGCACTTGAACTTGCACCAATATCACATAAAACATAATAGCAATGATCACCAATTCTAACAAAAAGCACAGGGACACTAGCCTTTTTTGTTCTATTTGGATGTGAGACAATATTAGAAGCATCCTCACAGAAGACAATGTGTCCATCTTCTAAACTTTTAGTGACTAGGTCTTTCACAATTGCTACTGTCGGATTTTATAGTTCTCTTTGTACTTTTATTCATCACACTACTTATCATAGGATGCTCCTTTACCTTATCCGAGAAGGGTATTTTCTCGATATAAGGTTCAGGTAAGATGTGATCAATAGTGCAAAATTCAGTACTTCTAACAGGAGCATAATCAACAATATCTTTATATGGTGCATGATACTTCTAACAGATGTGACTCCGGATTCTTTCACAAATTGGCAGTCGTCGGAGGACGACGATGCCGTTTTTCTTCAAACATGATCAACACCAATTCAGAAGAATAACTTCAAGGAAAACAAGACGAACTCGCAAATATCAAAAACTTACCCGTCAAATTTATCAAGATCAAAGGAATCATCTGACGACTCCTTCGGCAACCACAGCTTCTTCCGTGCGGGAGGAGCCATGGCGCGTACAGGCACGGCGGCGATTGGTTCCTCTGCAGCAGTAGGAGAATCCTCCGGCGTCGTCGGTGAGGAGGCATCTGAATCTTTGCTACGAGAGCGCTTTTGAGTGCCGTGGCCACTGGACTCGGGGTCTTCCTCCACTTCCTCAACTGGGATGGTCGAATCCGACTCGTCCTCTTCCTCCGCTTCATGAGGGATAACTCCTTCAGGCTGAGGAGGCAAGCTGGCAGCCACTCTCAAGTCCTAAAATCAGAAGAAACATCAGTATATATCAAGCACTTGGCAAGCAATTGAAAATCAATACTACTTCACAGGAAAACTCTACCTCAGGTGGAGGGTTGTTGGCGTCGAAAGGAGACTGATCGCATGGAAAATCCTCCTTGGCAGTTTACTTGGTCACCAGCCGCAATCTCCTGTCTACCTCACCCACATAAATGCCCTCCACAGATATGCGAGTGACATCGCCAACACCAATTCAGCGGTACATCGGATGGGCTCTGGCCTGTAGAGGCTAAACGCGGCGGTGCGACCATGTGCGAATGAGTGCAGCGCCACCTTCCTCTTTTCCTATATGGCTTTCGAGGTCATAGACACGCTGATACGCATCTCCGTCTCCTTGGATTCGCGGGGAATCACGATGTTCTTCCAGGAGCGCCTCCTCTTGCAGGCCGCCATGGAATCGAAGGGCGTGAGTCCATAGTGCTCTCCGTTGGCCTTCTGGTCGCGGATGTAGAACCACTTACCTCTCCACCCTTGGACATACGCGGTGAGTTTGCAAATTGAAATAAGTGGCGGAGAAGTCGAGGTGGATCCCGCAGCCTCCTACGTCATAGACTACGGAACCATACGTCGACTAACGTTTGAGCTTAAAAAGGTTCTTGAAGAGACCAAAGTGTGACTCGATTCCGAGTGAGCACTCGCAAAGGGTAATGAAACAAGTGATGTGCAGAATCGAATTTGGGGACAACTGGTGTAGCTGGAGCCCATAGAAACAGAGAAGTCCCCTAACAAAAGGATGCAGGGAGAGAGAGACCGCGAATGATGAACACAAGGAACATCACCCGGAAACCCGCAGGAGGACTGGGAATTACCTCAAAGTGTTGACAAAGCAAAGCAAAGTAGATACTAAACAAGCATGGAACATAAAAAATTATAGATATGTTTTCAACGTATCAACATCCCCAAGCTTAACTCCGGCTCGTCCTCGAGTAGGTAAGTGAACAAAAGAAAGAATAATTTTTGAGGTGACATGCACCATCAAAATCTTGATCAAGGTATTTGCAAGCATTGAAAGCTGGGATCAAAGAACTTTAACATAGCATGAAAGGTATAGTTATAACAATAAGACAAAGTAACTATGTTGTAACACGCAAAGGCGCAAGCAAAAAAAATTCATGAATAACAATGCTTTGCAAGAAGTTTGTTTGTTTCACATAAAGAAAACATAGCATAATGGCATTCATCTTGTCCCTCATAGAGTAGCAAAACATAAATGCATAGGACACCTCCAAAGTTCATAAGAGTGACTAGATACAAGTAGTTTAAGAACAAGCAATATCAAGTTATGCATCAATCAACAAGTGTTGGGACAATGCAGATAGAACTAAGAATGGCCACTATACTCTCAAAGTAGGTGCATAAAGATAGAAGGTGGAGACTCAACATAAAAGTAAAAGAAGGGCCTTCATAGAAGGAAGTAGGGATTCAAGTTTCATAAAGAGCTTCCAAAAAGTATGGTACTTGTTAGCTTTCAGCTCTCATTGCCCCTATCATAAGCATCTTGAAGTGATTAAGGTTAAAGTGAACAAACTATGAAGTATATGCTTGACAAAGTATAAGTTGGAAATCTCATGTCCCTTGAATACGAGGGCCGCTCCTCATGGTACTCAAGTTTAGTAACCGGTAAGTTCTTGTCATCGTAAGTACATGTGTATCATAGAGAACCGCCAACGGGGTACCCCTTGCCCGATGATATGGAAGAATCCCCATTTCAAAATGACAAGACAAGCAGACAACGAGCATCTCAGCAATCTTCTTATTTACCATGGGAAAATGGTGCTTTTTTTCTCTCTTTCCACTTTTCTCATGTCTCTTTTTTTGTTTTTCTCTTTTTTTTCTCAATGTCTGACTCTTTTTTTTATAAGAAGAATGCTTCATAGACAGCTCATTATGGTTACGCTACAGGTTTCCACCATGACGGCATGGATTAGACCAGCGGCCCAGGCGTTTATCTAACACATATACATAAATCCATGGACTTACAAGCTCCCCTTTCATTTCACACCGACGACATCCATAGACAAAAGAGCATGATATCATCTAGGTACAAAGTACAAGTGCAATGTTGAAAGCGTTCCCCATGACAGCATGGTTCTGCTAATCCCCAATATATAAGTCCAAGCATATACAACATAGATGACACAATGGTTCAAGTTTATTAGTGGCAAGAAAAGTAAAGTGTGCCATCAAGTTCATGAGAGCTTTAATCACTAATTTTCACATAACAAGTTTAATTCGGAAGGTAGATAAAAACATGAATATACTTGGAATAGCAAATACTAATAGGTAGGTATGGTGGACTCTTTGGAATAACTTGGTTTTATTTAGAGTTGGATGCATGAGTGGAACTCATACTTGGTTATGGAGGCTAGCAAAGGACTGGGAACGACCAACTAAGAGAGCAATAATGGCCATAATCATGCAAAGCGACAAAACATCATTAATTAAAGCATCAAGTGATATTACAAGTCGAAAACTAAAGGATCATCAAGGCTATAGTGACTTTGGATAGTCATAACATGGTGTGAGCATGCCCCAAGCCAACCCAAATAAAGCATCAAAGGAGAATACCACAATATTATGCTTTAATATGCTAAAACAATGCATGATTCTTTCAAGGCACATTAAGCAATCTCAATTATTTGTAACAAGTCATGCTACAACAAATAATACTAAGCATAAATCCAAAACAATATCAAGCATGGCATGACATAGCATAGGCCACAGTCAAAAACAAGCTCTCTTTACCACTTAAGCATGAACTTTCCTACTCTTTTCCAATCCAACCCAAACTATTTGAAAACCAATGTATGAAAGAGGGGGTCCAACCAATTTATTTAGCAAACCAAGCAAACGAAAAACTAAAACGAAAATGAAAAAGAAGATGCTCAAAGAACAACACAACTGTGCATGAAACAATGAAAATGAAGTGTTTGGAAGAAACCTGGATTTTTATTGATGAAGAAGGGGATGCCTTGGGCATCCCCAAGCTTTGATGCTTGTACTTCTTGGATATTCCTTGGGGTGACATGCGTGGCATCCCCAAGCTTGAGCTTTAGTCCATTCTTCATCTCATTACTCATTCTCTCCATACACCTGAAATTTTTCCTTCATACAAAACTTCACACAATCTTTATTAGCAACATTAGTATACTCAAGATAATAAGTCTTTAGGTTCAGTTTCAACACCAATAAAACTTCCATTAAAACACAAGCTACTGTAGCACTTCCCTCAAAAATCTCAATTCCCCAAAGAGAACTCAAAAAGGAACCAACAAGAAGCAAATGCAAATAATGGCAAAAATCTGTCAAAACAGACCAGCAGGAAAAAACCAATTTTTTTGAAGACCTTCTATTGCTCAAATACAAAAGTGTTGAACTAACGAAAGTTAGATAACAACCTGGGGAAGAAGCACAAAACTTCACGCCTGAAATCGACGTACAGAGATTTTACACGAATTTTTACAGTGAAGCAGAAAAATCTGTTTTAGGACAGCAACTTTCCCAAGCATTACTTCTCTCTGATTAGAGGTTACTCTTGGCACAAAAAGCAAATAAAAAGGATAAGGAATGGTTATTACAGAGGTAATAACTTCCAAGACTCATCTGAAAGTTTTGGGTTATCTCCCAATAAGTACTTTTCTTTAACGCCTTTAAGTTAGGCTTGATAGTTTGAGAAGATGCTCACATAAGAAATATGAATTGAAGTAAAAGAGAGCATCAAGAAGAAAATTCAAAACATATTTACGTCTAACCCACTTCCTATGCATAGGAATCTTGTAAAGAAACAAGTCATGAAAGCACAGAGCAACAAGCATAGGAAAGCAAAACAAGTGCAACTTCAAAATTTTCAACATAAAGAGGGGAAACTTAATGTTATTGAGATGCATAAAACCATGTTTCCCTCTCTCATAATAACTTTCAGTAGCATCATGAATAAATTTAACAATATAACTATCACATAAAACATTCTTATCATGAGCCACATGCATATAATAATTATTACTCTCCACCTAAGCATAGTCATTCTTATTAATTATAGTGGGAGCAAATTCAACAAAATAGCTATCATTATTATTCTCATCACCATAATCATCAAATATAGGAGGCATATTGTAGTCATAATTAATTTCCTCCTCAATAGTCGGTGGACTAAAAATATCATATTTATCATTGTAATCTTCATATATTGGAGGTACTAAAAATTTTCTCCTCTAAAGATGGGGGACTAAAAAGATCAGTTTCATAAAAACTAGCTTCGCCAAGCTTAGACTTTTCCATAGCATTAGCAATAATGGTGTCCAAAGAATTCATACTAACAACATTGCTATTAGCATGCATATAAAGTTCCATAGGTTTTTTATTTTTCTCTTCAAACACTTCATGTCCTAACTCAAGATAAATACTATAAAGTTCTCTAAATTTGTTGTTGTTTTCCATTAAGCCTAACTAGTGAAAACAAGAAACAAAAAGACAAAATTGCAGAATCTAAAGGAAATAACTTCGAGCACTCACACCGGAGGATGTGAGTACCCAACACACCCAATACACTTGTCAGGTGTATAGGTGCACTAGTTCAGCAAAGAAATAGTGAAATACAAGTGGTATGGATTATTATAAGTGGTAACGGTGCCAGAAAATAGCTTGCTGGAGTGTGGTTGATGTGGGAAGAGACTAAAGGCCAACTTAAATAAAGATGAAAGCAAGCAAACATGTAACAGATCTAGTTGCGAACGGTGTTGCAATGTTTAGAAACAAGGCCTAGGGATCATACTTTCACTAGTGAACACTCTCATATAAACATCTTCTCTTTATGATACTACGCTGAACCACTCTCCGGTTGTACACTCTAATCCATGGTAGGGCTATAACAACAGTCCTCAAAGTTTGCTTTCCCCATCTAGATAACCCCACACTGTCACCTTGAGCGCTAGATGGTTCCAACAAACACCACAATTTCATAGAGACATCTAACTCCAAATATAACTCATAACAAGTATTTGTAATCTCTAGCCTAAGTGCCATCATGGTGTGCACGCTGTCACTTTCACACACGTCGGGAGAGCAGAGATCTATTAAAGCACTTGAGTAGCAAAGTAGATCTACTTGATTACAAATCTCATGATCCCAGTATGATCATGCATAGAGAGAGAGATGAACACATAGCTATCAGTAGAACCCTTAGCCTCGAGGAAGAACTTGTCAACACCCGGATTTTTAATCCCACATGCCTGTTATGCCATACATCGCAATCCCAGGATTACCATTTTTGCGAGACTTAATAGATTGGATATCACAGTACATCATCCATTACAAGCCATAATAAGGTCTTACACGAAATAAAGGATCTCATGATCTAGTCTTAATACAACAAGCAGCGGAATAAATAGTTAGCGTAGCGGTGGGGTCCATCTTCAGGGTCACAGGCAATGCTGACGATGAAAGATAGTCCTAGTTATCGTAGCCGT
Organism: Avena sativa; assembly: GCA_916181665.1. NCBI lineage: Eukaryota > Viridiplantae > Streptophyta > Magnoliopsida > Poales > Poaceae > Avena > Avena sativa. The sequence goes on from OV702287.1 coordinate 582,846,758, forward strand.
CCTGCTGTCCTTCATCTTGGTATTCTCCTTCATAGTCTGGCCATGAGAATAACCAGGGACAAAAGCCATGAGCACTCTTTAATTACTCGCAAACTATCACTAACAAGTAAGATAGTTCTAGTGGGAAATGCTAACTCTAGATTGATTTGTAAAGTTAAGTTTGAAACCTAAGCTGAGTTTAGAAACAAAGAAAGTTAAAATAAAGTTCTAGAATCACTTAAGTTGGGAAGCTAGTGTCATAGTTACAACCCTATTGTGGTCAAGTCAAGATTCATCATTCATTTCATAAGTTGTTTTGAAAACATCTGACAACGGAACAGTATGGCCACTCCAACTGTCCATAACCGTTGACGCGGCTATTCGAATAGTTTGACACTCTGCAGAGGTGGTACACTTTCACCACAAGATTCAATACATCTGTTAGGGATAACCCTGAATCATCATACTTAGTATGCAGATAATCAAACATAACCTTTCCTTTATACACCCTAGTATAAGCACCTCTCCTATGAGTATGGTCTCCCAACCATGACCATCTGTCATCTTGGGGACTGCATAGGTGGACAATATTGAGAGGTAACCTCAGCTCAAACCTCTCCCGCGAGGGAACTAATACTAATGCATATAAACTTCCGGCTAAGCCTTACCCAATTCAGGTATTGTGGTTGTACGGTAAATTTGGAATGGTATCGCATCCGAACCCAACCATCAATTTTGTAAACGGGTTAAGGCTCATGCCTCAACATTTTCATCATCATAAACCATTGGTGTTTCTCAATACATGTCAAAACATCTCAATAGAATGACTCATCATTCCAAGGTTTTCATAATTCATTTTCACCAAGTATTCCCATCTAAAGTGACTCAAGTTCTAGTTTAGCTCTAAACTACTAGGTTAAGAGTGTTCACTATTGGGATGCTACGATCAATCTCATGCCATAGAATGACATCTAAGTTTATCTAGATAGGTCAAGTTTTATACTTTTTATGCTACCTTCAAACAAGTAAAAGATTTTGGTAAGGTAAAGAAAGTAAAGCTTGGAAATAAAACTTGGGGTAGGTAGTTATCAAGGTGGTATAACCCAAAGCATGCCTAATGCATCTTTCTTAGGTTATCTAACTTGCAAGGGTTAGCTTGCATTGTTAATGATGGCTTGCTCAGTTTACTTGAAGTGCTAGGCTTGCCTTGTGTAGTGCAGTGGTTGAAGTTTTCTTCCTCCTCCTCTTGGTAGAACTCCTCCTCCTCGAAATCTTGTTCGGTACTATCGTCTATAAATACATACGGAATACACAATCACCACACAATACTTAACTAGTCTACTTAGCACACTAAGGCACACATTTGATGATCTATTATCATCACAAGCATCACAAGGTTTAATTAACTAGCTTCATTCTTTTTATTTGAGAAAAGTAATTTCTACTCATTGAAAAGAACTAAGATTTAATATTCTCCAATTAAAATATGGGATCATGTGGACACATGTCATCACCACATATTCTAACATATGGGAATGTGATTTAAATGTTGGATCATATTTTAATAAGTTTAAGTTTAACAAATAATGATTTAAAGTGACTAGAAATGCCTATATAGCATTATTTTGGTACTAGTCCAAAGTCACTGCATGCAAACCTTAATATTACTACATATTTAGATAGGTATGGTTAAATGTGATTTTTGAAAGTTGGAATCAACTCAAAAGTTGTTATCGTTGATTTTATTAAAATGTTTGAATGTGCAAAAGCTTCTGTCTTGTTATTTTTACTAGGAGAGATCTCTAACTCTAAATGATTTAAATCCAACGTTCTTGGATAGATAATTTCAGTAGCTTTCCAACAAAGTTGGAATCACTCAATTTGGTTTAGTAAATCTTCTTGAATTGAGTTTAAACTAAGGGACAGAATTGATTCTAAATCTAAATAGAAAAACCTAATTCGGATTAAACGGGTCAGGGCGCAAACTGAAATGGGCCGGCCCAATAACGCTCAGCGGCGCAGAGGGCTGCTCATAGGGGGGTCCCACATCTCAGCGACTCTTTAAAAGCGAAGCGGTATGGGACGATCTGGGCGCTACGATTAAAACAGAGATCAACGGTCCATAGTCGTCGTCGACGACGAACTCGTCGCCGGCGAGATCGAACCCTAAACGGCCAGGCGGGGTCTACTGGGGACGTATCGGGGTTCCAGCTAGTGCGGTGAGGCGGGCGAACGAACTGTACGGCAACGTCGATCCTCCTGGTACTGGCGGCGTCCCGAGAAATGGCCTGGATCAACGGCTCCCTTCTTCTCCCTCCACGGCAGACTCTGGGGAAATTCCGGCGCTGCAGATTACGACTTGCTCTGGTGGGGCTCTGGGAGGGTTCTGAGGGGTAGTGGATGAGAGTGGCGTGAGGAATTTGTGCTGGGGAGGCCTGCTTAAATAGGCGCGATGAGGCGGCAGTGCGGCATGGGCGGAGCTCGTCGATGACGATGAGATAGCAGGCTAGGGGCTTGGGCGGTGGACTAGGATGGTGGGCGGTTCCCTAGCGGTGCTCTACGGTGCAATGGCGCGGCTAGGGGCGGTGGTATTTGGTCGGGAGCGTCGCGCGCTCTGGAAGACAGAGGCGGTGTTCGGCGGCGATCATGGCGCCTGTGGGTCGCGCGGTGATGCACGGCTGTGTCTGGTGGGGTGTGGGTGTCGAGGAGGAGCGGTGTGCGGGATATGGTGTCACGGAGCGGCGTGCGGGATATGGTGTCGCGGCGCGGCGTGCGGCGTGCTGGCGGTGATCGCGCTCTGGCGTGCGCTGCGCACGGCGCAGAGAGAAAGGCCGGCGCGTCGCTGGGGTGGTACAGAGGCTGGGGTTGATCGAGGGGTGGACCATGGGCGGTGGTGAGGTCACACCATGCTTCCTGGAGCGACGGAGAGGGGTTGGCGGTCTGCTGTCTCGTTGGCAAGGTTGGCCGGCGAGCATGTCCTCGGGGTGGCGTGGTACTGCTGCTAGGGACAAGGGGGTGGGGTGATTAAGCTTTGGTTAGAGCTATAAGGGACAGAGGGAGTAAATGGAGATCAAATGTGTGGCAAAACCCTGTAGAAACAGTGAGATAACAATAGAGTGTGATACATGCATGCCAAGTGTTCGATAGAATGGCCGCATGAGAAAATGATTTGAATTTTTGGGAGATTTTTGGTGGAGTGATTCATCTTATGCTTAAGCATCTAGGTTTGCTTGGGATTTTCAAATGGAGTTCATTTGAGTGGTTTTTGAATAAGTGTGATCTATACATATGAACTACATTCAATTTTCAATTGTCATTTAAATTTAGTGTTTGAAAGTTTTTGGGATGAAACAAAGTGGGCCTTGGTACATCACTACTTGTACCAGCAAGGGGTGCAAAGATCCACAATTGTTTCTGTTAGGATTTGAGTTCTAGGAATAGCCAAAGTAGGCTAGTTAATTAAAATGGCAAAAGTGACCATTTGCTTATTTTATTATTTTTGATTTCTTTTTCTTTGGGATTTGTTTGGGAATGATATAGATGATGTTTAATTCACCTTAGAATCATTTTACAACCAAAGGATCACTCAAACATGGCAATTCAAAACAACTCCTAATTTAAATGCACACACATATGAATGCTTAATTATTTTAAATGGAAAAGTTTTTGTTAACCCTAAAATGGTTAGGTTTGATCTTGATTATCTTTGGATTAAGTTTTGGGATGTTACAAACCTTCCCCCCTTAAATAAAATCTTGTCCCGGGATTTAAGAAAGAAAACTAGGAACTAAAGAGATCTGGGAACTCTGTCCTAATGTAATCTTCCCGCTCCCAAGTGGCTTCTTCTTCAGTATGGTTGCTCCATTGAATCTTGAGAAATTTGATATTCTGGGTCCTGGTGGTTCTGTAAGCTTCCTCCAAGATACAGATGGGGACTTCACAATACGTTAGATCCTTGTTGATCTCAATAGCTCGGTGATCGATGTTCTTGAATACTTCAGTCTTCTTCGGCACTTCTAGGCATTTGCGAAGTAACGAGATATGGAACACATTGTGGATGGCTGACATCTCTTCTGGCAGTTCCAGTTGATACGATACTTCTCCTCGACGATTCAAAATCTTGAAAGGGTCGATATATCTGGGGGGCTAACTTTCCTTTCAGTCTAAAACGTTGCGTTCCCTTCAATGGCGAAACCTTGAGATACACAAAATATCCAACATTGAAAGTCAGGTCTCTCCTTCTCTTGTCAGCATAACTCTTCTGTCTGGATTGAGCGGTCTTGAGGTGCTCACGGAATTTGTGAACTTTCTCTTCAGCTTCTCGAAGAATGTCGGGTCCAAAGATCTGACTCTCTCCTACTTGCGACCAATTCAAAGGGGTACGACACTTTCTTCCGTATAAGAATTCAAATGGTGCCATTTGCAAACTGGCTTGATAACTGTTGCTGTATGAGAATTCTGCGAAAGGCAGGCAATCTTCCCATTTTGATTCATACTCTAGCACAAAAGCTCTCAACATATCCTCTAGTATTTGGTTGACTCTTTTAGTCTATCCATCTGTCTGTGGGTGATAAGCGGTGCTGAAATTCAACTTAGTTCCTAATCCTTCTTGGACTTTCTGCCAAAATCTCGAGGTAAATTGGGTTCCTCGATCTGATACTATGGTCTTGGGGGTTCCATGCAGATTAACAATTCTAGCAATGTACAACTCTGCTAGCTTTGAACTCTAATAGGTAGTCTTAACAGGTATAAAGTGAGCTACATTGGATAGTCTATCTACGATGACCCCGATTGAGTCATTTCCCCTACTAGAAGTAGCTAAACCGGTGATAAAGTCCATTCCGACAGAATCCCATTTCCATTCCAGAATATGCAATGGTTGCAACAGTCCTGCGGGTCTTTGATGTTCCGCTTTGACTCTTTGAAAGATGTCACACTTGGCGATGTAGCTTCCGATTTCTCTTTTCATCTTGTGCCACCAAAATTGCTCTTTCAAATCTTGATACATCTTTGTTCCTCCGGGGTGGATAGAATAAAGAGTATCATGAGCTTCATGCATGATAACTTGCTTTAGTTCCGAATCTGCTGGCACGCAGATACGTCCTTTGTACCACAGAACTCCTTCTTCGTCGTCGGTGAATCTAGGTACCTTTCCTGTACCAATATGACGTTTAATTCCATCGATACTTTCATTTCCCTTCTGGGCTTCCTTGATTTGGCCAATCAAAGTAGGTTGAAGTTCAATGCTAGATAGAAATCCTTTGCTAACCATCTCAGTTCTAAACTGCTCCAACTCCTCATACAAACTGGGTTGCTTCTCCTTGATCATGGCGTTAAGCCTACACGGCAATCTGCTAAGAGCATCCGCTACCACATTGGATTTTCCGGGGTGATAGTGAATGTCAGGGTCATAATCCTTTATTAACTCTATCCATCTCCTTTGCCTCATATTCAGCTCCTTCTGAGTGAAAATATACTTCAAGCTCTTGTGATCGGAGTAAATCTCACAACAATTACCCATAAGATAATGACGCCCTGTCTTCAATGCCAAGACTACGGCTTCTAACTCAAGATCATGGGTCGGATAGTTCTACTCATGCTGCTTCAGTTGCCGAGACAGATAAGCGATGAATTTGCCTTCTTGCATCAATACACATCCAAGACCAATCTTGGATGCATCACAATATACATAAAACGGCTTCTTGATATCTGGCATGATCAATATTGGGGTTGAAATCAATCTCTTCTTTAGTTCTTGGAAACTGGCTTCACATTTGTCTGTCCATTCAAACTTTTTGCCCTTCTTCAACAATTGGGTCATGGGTCTGGCGATGCTCGAAAATCCTTCTACGAACTTGCGGTAATATCCCGCTAATCCGAGAAATGCACGGACTTGGGTTTGAGTGGTTGGGGCTTACCATTCTTCGACATCTTTAATCTTGGCTGGATCAACAGAGACTCCTCTGGCAGACACAATATGTCCTAGGAATCATACTTCTTTCAGCCAAAACTCACATTTGTTGAACTTGGCATATAACTGATGCTCTCTCAGGGTTTCCAGGATGATTCTCAGATGTTGCTCATGCTATTCTTCTGACTTCGAGTAGATAAGAATATCGTCGATGAACACAACGACAAACTTATCTAGGATATTCATAAAGATCTTATTCATGAGATTCATGAAATAAGCAGGGGCATTGGTTAATCCAAAAGACATGACCATATACTCGTATAAACCATAATGAGTAGTAAAGGCGGTCTTCGGAATATCCATTGCACGAACCTTAAGTTGGTGATAACCAGTCCTAAGATCAATCTTTGAGAACACTTGGGAACCAGTCAACTGATCAAATAGATCCTCCATCTTTGGCAAAGGGTACTTGTTTTTGATGGTGACATCATTCAGCTTTCTGTAATCGGTGCACAACCGGTTGCCTCCATCTTTATTGTCGATGAATAACACTGGTGATCTCCATGGCGATGCGCTTGGTTGAATCAAACCTGTTGCTAACATTGCATCCAACTGCTTCTTCAACTCCACTAACTCCGAGGGGTTCATGCTACAGGGTCTCTGGGCTATGGGTCCGGTTCCGGGGATTAGTTCGATAATGAACTCAATATCCCTATCCGGGGGCATACTGGGCAATTCATCTGGGAATACGTCGGGGTATTCACAGACTACTCTGACTTGGTCTATGGTGGGTAGGGCTAGACTCTTGTTGCACTTGAAATGACGGGGTAAGGTTTCAGATACATGCTCTACTGTTACTCTAGAGCTACTGTTCATGGTGATGGCTTTCTTAGCACAGTCTATCAATCCTTTATGCTTTGACAACCAATCCATTCCTAGTACTACTTCCAATCCTTTGGTTCCAAGTACTATTAGATTAGCATAAAAATCTATCCCATGTATTCTGATAGGCACAACTTTGCAAATTTTTCTAGCTTTTGTAGTTGAACCGGGGATTTGAACTATCATGACATGCTTCAAGTTGGTTGGGTGAATCTTACTAGTGCATGCAAATTGTTCGGTGATAAATGAGTCCGATGCTCCAGAATCAAACAACACTCTTGCTAAAACTGAGTTGACAGAAAACATACCAAGCACTACATCTGGCGCTTCTTGGGCTTCTTCACCGTTCATGTGGAAGAGACAGCCGTTGTGGTTGTGAGGGTTCCCTGGGGCGAATCTTCTTCCTAGTTGAACACGACGCTGCTGTTGAGCTAGGGCATTCACATTGGCAGTGGCGGCAGTCTTCTTGGGGCACTCATTGGAATAGTGACCCTTCACTCCACACTCGCAACAAGTGATCTGAGACTTGTCTTTTGCTGCTACAGGCACAATATTGCTTCAAGTTTTGGGTGCAGTGTTGTTGTTGCTCTTGGGAGGTGCATGGTTGAAACTGCTGGCGTTGCCGGGGTTGTTGTTGTTTCCTCCGGACTTCACATTGTCTCCGCTACTGTTGGTGTAGCTTGGGCGAGACATTGGGGGTCGGTTGTTCCTCGGTGCATACCCTGCAGACGGATTGGGACGGTACTTCTAGTGACTGTTGGATCCAGCTTGGTGCATCATACGACATTTGTGGTTGTCGTTTGCCTGGTTAATCTTCCCTTCCATCTGAATGGCAGAGTCGACTAGCTCTTCGAGATCCTCGAAGCAGATGTTGACGAGAACAGTCTGCATCTCATCATGCAGTCCGTTCAGGAATCTATCCTTCTTCTTGGCCTCCGTGTTGATCTCATCAGGTGCATACCTTGCTAAGGACAGGAATCTGTCACCGTACTCCACTATAGTCCTTCTGCCTTGCTTCAGCTCTCTGAATTCATCCCTCATTCTGGTGACTAGACCTTGGGGCACGTGGGTGCGGCTAAACTTGATTTTGAAGGCTTCACATGTCATCACTTGACCATGGTTCATTGTGCGGATGTTGTTCCACCAAGCTCTTGCATCTCCTGCTAAGTAGTTGGTGGCAAAGAGAACTTTCTCGTTGTCATCAACTCTGGCTACTTCTAAATTGATCTCCATTGTCTACAATCAGCCATCAGCATCTAATGGGTTATCCGAAGTGCTAAAGATTGGGGGATTGTTATTCTGGAAGTTTTTCAGCTTGGATCCTTGATGATCCTGATTTCCATGGCCTTGGTTGTTGTGAGCCATCTGGGCGATCTGCTGTAGTGTTGCTAGGTTGTCTTGGTGCTCTGCCCTGCTTGCTTCACGGTCTGCAATGAGAGTCTGCAGAATCTGCAGCATTGGGTCTTGCGATGAGTTGCTCCCTCCTTGGTTTCCACGAGTCATCTAAAGATTGAGGTAGATAAAGGGGTAAGAGGGAAAGTTCTTAGGTTCATGGTTTTGGTTTCAAAGCTAAAACTTTGAGTTTGACTCAGGTTTTGCAACTAACTGCTTTTAATTCATTCAAACAAGCACACGATACAAACACACACACCACAACAACAAGGGAAAATAGATGGTTTTAAGAACCATTCTGTGAGCTACGATACATTGGGACCGATACTCCTCACTCTACGATAGTGCCCTAGTGCATCTACTCATCATCGATGAAGTCAGAGTCATCATCGTCGGTGTAGAAGTCCACAGCATCCTCCTCTAGAAAGTCATCATCGTTGCTGAGGTAAGAGTCCATATCTCCCTGGATGTCTTCACCTTCCTCTTCTTCTTCCTTTGTACCAAGCTGAGCTTCTTGCTCCTTGATGCTCTTCTCGAGGTCGAACACCTTCTTGCGAAGATGGTCGACAGTGCGATCCTTCTTTGCACGCTGGTGGCAAAGAGACTGACGATCCTTGACAAGAAGTGAGAAAGTCTGGGCCTTGTAGGTGGCAATGGCAAGGTTGTGGTTGGCGAACTCCCTAGCATTGTCCAATTCCTGATGTCTGTCGTGCAACAAGAAGTCAAGGTTCTCCACTTGACGCTTCAACTCTGGGTGACTTGGCATCTCCATTGGCATCCCCATGAAGTCACGCCTTGCATAGTGAACAAAGCGGGTTCCTTGGATTTGGTTGACACTCAGGGCACACAGACGTGCGAGACCTTCATGCATGGCCCTAGCTAATCCATCTAGCCAGCTGTTCTCTCTGATGGAGAACTGAATCCTCCCGGACGTTGGTGTTTCTATACTTCCTCGAAGATCAGCGGTGACTAGCCATTGCAAATCTCCTCCTGGGGGTCCAGGAAGTTGAGCTCCAAGAAACTCTGGATGCGGGCGTCCCAAGTACTCCGATAGTGCATCCAGATCCCTCTCGAAGATCAGGTGACCTCCGTTTCCCAACTGGTAGAACTTTCTGAACTGAGTCTCCATCCATAAGAATTAAGGATGAGAAAGTTAGTGAAGTGATCAAGTGTGTCAATTTTTATGTAGTAATGTAAGAACTTGAAGGAACATGATTTTTTTAGAGAAAGAATCCCAAGGGTAAGAGAGTAAATAGTTTTCATAAATACTCACTTTGGTTTTGAAACTAAGTTTTTGGTCGGACGTCCATTCTAACTAGGGTCTCCTATGGTCAGGATGGCTCTGATACCAACTTGTCAACACCCGGATTTTCAATCCCAAATGCCTGTTATGTCATACATCGCAATCCCTAGATTACCATTTTTGCGAGACATAATAGATTGGATATCACAGTACATCATCGATTACAAACCATAATAAGGTCTTACACGAAATAAAGGATCTCATGATCCAGTCTTAATACAACAAGCAGCGGAATAAATAGTAAGCGTAGCGGTGGGGTCCATCTTCAGGGTCACAGGCAATGCTGACGATGGAAGATAGTCCTAGTTATCGTAGCCGTCCTGTTGTCCTTCATCTTGGTAGTCTCCTTCATAGTCTGGCCATGAGAATAGCCAGGGACAAAAACCATGAGTATTCTTTAAGTACTCGCAAACTATCACTAACAAGTAAGATAGTTCTAGTGGGAAATGCTAACTCTAGGTTGATTTGTAAAGTTAAGTTTTAAACCTAAGCTGAGTTCAGAAACAAAGAAAGATAAAATAAAGTTCTAGAATCACTTAAGTTGGAAAGCTAGTGTCATAGTCACAACCTTGTTGTGGTCAAGTCAAGATTAATCATTCATTTCATAAGTTGTTTTGAAAACATCTGACAACGAAACAGTATGACCACTCCAACTGTCCATAACCGCGGACGCGGCTATTCGAATAGTTTGACACTCTGCAGAGGTGGTACACTTTCACCACAAGATTCCATACATCTGTCAGGGATAACCCTGAATCATCATACTTAGTATGCAGATAATCAAACATAACCTTTCCTTTATACACCCTAGTATAAGCACCTCTCCTATGAGTATGGCCTCCCAACCATGACCATCTGTCATCTTGGACACTGCATAGGTGGACAACATTGAGAGGTAGCCTTATCTCAAACCTCTCCCGCGAGGGAACTAATACTAATGCATATAAACTTCCGGCTAAGCCTTACCCAATTCAGGTATTGTGGTTGTACGGTGAATTTGGAATGGTATCATATCCGAACTCAACCATCAGTTTTGTAAATGGGTTAAGGCTCATGCCTCAACATTTTCATCATCATAAACCATTGTTGTTTCTCAGCACATGTCAAAACATCTCAATAGAATGACTCATCATTCCAAGGTTTTCATAATTCATTTTCACCAAGTATTCCCATCTAAAGTGACTCAAGTTCTAGTTTAGCTCTAAACTACTAGGTTAAGAGTGTTCACTAATATGGGATGCTAAGATCAATCTCATGCCATAGAATGACATCTAAGTTTATCTAGATAGGTCAAGTTTTATACTTTTTATGCTACATTCAAACAAGTAAAGGATTTTGGTAAAGTAAAGAAAGTAAAGCTTGGAAATAAAACTTGGGGTAGGTAGTTATCAAGGTGGTATAACCCAAAGCATGCCTAATGCATCTTGCTTAGGTTATCTAACTTGCAAGGGTTAGCTTGCATTGTTAATGATGGCTTGCTTAGTTTACTTGAAGTCCTAGGCTTGCCTTGTGTAGTGAAGTGGTTGAAGTTTTCTTGCTCCTCCTCGAAAGCTTGTTCGGTACTATCGTCTATAAATACATACGGAATACACAATCACCACACAATACTTAACTAGTCTACTTAGCACACTAAGGCACACATTTGATGATCTATTATCATCACAAGGTTTAATTAACTAGCTTCATTCTTTTTATTTGAGAAAAGTAATTTCTACTCATTGAAAATTACTAATATTTAATATTCTCCAATTAAAATATGGGATCATGTGGACACATGTCATCACCACATATTCTAACATATGGGAATGTAATTTAAATGTTGGATCATATTTTAATAAGTTTAAGTTTAACAAATAATTATTTAAAGTGACTAGAAATGCCTATATAGCATTATTTTGGTACTAGTCCAAAGTCACTGCATGCAAAACTTAATATTATTACATATTCAGATAGGTATGGTTAAATGTGATTTTTCAAAATGTTGGAATCAACTCAAAAGCTGTTATGGTTGATTTTATAAAAATGTTTGAATGTGTAAAAGCTTCTGTCTTGTTATTATTACTAGGAGAGATCTCTAACTCTAAATGATTTAAATCCAACGGGCTTGGATAGATAATTTCAGTAGCTTTCCAACAAAATTAGAATCACTGAATTTGGTTCAGTAAATCTTGTTGAATTGAGTTTTACAGTATGGGACATAATTGATTCTAAATCTAAATAGAAAAACCTAATTTGAATTAAACGGGTCAGCGCGGGAACTGAAATGGGCCGGCCCAGTAACGCTCAGCGGCGCAGAGGGCTGCTGGCAGGGGGTCCCACATGTCAGCGACTCTTTAACTGCGAAGTGGTACGGGACGATCTGGGCGCTACGATTAAAACAGAGATCAACGGTCCATAGTCGTCGTCGACGACGAACTCGTCGCCATTGAGACCTAACCCTAAACGGCCGGTGGGGGTCTACAGGGGACGTACCGGGGCTCCAGCTAGTGCGGCATGGAGGGCAAACGAACTGGATGGCGACGGTGATCCTCCTGGTACTGGCGGCATCCCGGGAGATGGCCTAGATCAATGGCTCCCTTCTTCTCCCTCCGCAGCAGACTCCGGCGAAATTCCAGCGTTGCGGACTACGGTTGCTCCGGTGGGGCTCTGGGAGGGTTCTAAGGGGGAGTGGATGAGAGTGATGTGAGGAATTTGTGCGCGACGAGGCGACAGTGCGGCATGGGCGGAGCTCATCGGTGATGACGATACAACAGGCTAGGGGCTTGGGCGATGGACTAGGACGGTGGGTGCTTCCCTAGCGGTGCTCTACGGTGCAATGGCGCGGCTAGGGGCAGTGATATTTGGTCGGGAGCGTCGCGCGCTCTGGGACACAGAGGCGGTGTTCGACGGCGATCACTGCGACTGTGGGTCACGCGGCGATTCACGGCCGTGTCTGGCGGGGTGTAGGTGTCGAGGCGGAGTGGCGTGCGGGATATGGTGTTGCGGCGCGGTCTGCAGCGTGCTGGCGGTGATCGCGCTCTAGCGTGCGCTGTGCACGACATAGAGAGAAAGGGCGGCGCGTCACTGAGGTGGTCCAGGGGCTAGGGTTGATCGAGGGGTGGACCATGGGCGGAGGTGAGGTCACGCCGTGCTTCCTAGAGCGGCGGAGAGGGGTTGGCGGTCTGCTGTGGCGTTGGCAAGGTTGGCCGGCGAGCATGTCCTCGGGGTGGCGTGGTACTACTGCTAGGGATAAGGGGGTGGGGTGATTAAGCTTTGGTTAGAGCTAGAAGGGACAGAGGGAGTAAATTGAGGTCAAATGGGTGGCAAAACCCTGTAGAAACAGTGAGCTAAGACTAGAGTGTGATTCATGCATGCCAAGTGTTCGATGGAATGGCCGCATGAGAAAAAGATTTGAATTTTTGGGAGATTTTTGGTGGAGTGATTCATCTTATGCTTAAGCATCTAGGTTTTCTTGGGATTTTCAAATGGAGTTCATTTGAGTGGTTTTTGAATAAGTGTGATCTATACATATGAACTACATTCAATTTTCAATTGTCATTTAAATTTAGTGTTTGAAAGTTTTTGGGATGAAACAAAGTGGGCCTTGGTACATCACTACTTGTACTAGCAAGGGGTGCAAAGATCCACAATTGTTTCTGTTAGGATTTGAGTTCTAGGAATAGCCAAAGTAGGCTAGTTGATTAAAATGGCAAAAGTGACCATTTGCTTATTTTATTCTTTTTGATTTCTTTTTCTTTGGGATTTGTTTGGGAATGATCTAGATGATGTTTCATTCACCTTAGAATCATTTTACAACCAAAGGATCACTCAAACATGGCAATTCAAAACAACTCCTAATTTGAATACACACACATGTGAAAGGTTAATTCTTTTAAATGGAAAAGTTTTTGTTAACCCTAAAATTGTTAGGTTTGATCTTGATTATCTTTGGATTAAGTTTTGGGATGTTACAGAACTACTCCCTCATCATCATGGGAATCAGCAACGACGATGGAGATGGTGGTGGAGATCGATAGAGATGGCTCCGGGGGCACTTCCCCATCCTGGCAGGGTGCCGGAACAGAGACTTTTTGTCCCCCGAATCTCCCCTTCGGTGGCGGCGGTGCTGCGGAACTTTTCATGGCTGGAGGCTGGACGATTTAGGGTTTCTACATCGGAGGCTTCTTATAGGCGAAAGGGCAAGTTCGGTGGAGGCCGGAGGGGCCCACACCGCCTGGTGGCGTGGCCAGGGGGACCCGTGCCACCCTATGGTGTGGCCGGCCCCTGGCACCACTCCGTCTGATCTTCTGGCTCCGTGTTCCCCTCGGTGAAATATTGATTTTCTGCCTTTTCTGGAACCAAAAATAGAAGAAAACAGGTAACTGACACTGTGGCATCTTGTTAATAGGTTAGTCCCAGAAAACATATAAAAATACCTCAAAGTGTTGACAAAGCAAAGCAAAGTAGATACTAAACAAGCGTGGAACATCAAAAATTATAGATACATTTGCAACGTATCAATGAGTCCCCACGCCCTTCTTCCTCCCAGCGCCGGTAGCGCTGGTGCCCACGGCGGTGGCGCCTCCTTTCTTCTTGGCGGCGACAATGGTGGCCACAGATCCAACGGTGGAGCCTCCTTTGTTCTTGCCCACCTTGCGATGGAGATATGCACGCAGGAAGTAACTGGGAAAGACACGGAGCTGGACAAGTGCCACGGAGAAGATGTGCGCAAAGGAGCAGCAAGAACAACAATGGTGGAGGAAGCACAAGCATAAAGAGATATGAGGGGAAAATTACCGCACATGTGCCTCTACTTAACCTCCTAGCGGATGCCATCCAACGGCCAGAAAAAATCTACCAGCCGTGTGGCATACATCGACATTGACACGTGGCAGGAGTAAACCACGAACTGTCCCCCACTACTCCCATTACGCATGGAAATCGAGGAGACGCAGATAAAACAGAAAATTACGCATGCTCGGTCAAATCAAAATCAGAAAGTGGGACCCACTACTCGTCACATCCCGTCAAAGCCGCTCATGTGGGCAACTGAGGTCATATTGTTGTCAGCACTGACATCATCACTCCAGCATGAGAACATTTTGACTACTATAATCCTTACTCGAGTCTTCGACTCAACCAAGCACTCGGGGGATACTCCTAATAGGATCGCTCGCCGCGCACTCGATTTTTTTTACGAAGATATCCAAGCATCATGAAGACCCTTCACTCGAATCATCGATTCGATTGTGGACTCCGGGTTACTCCCATAGGGAGCGCTGGAAGCACATTCGACTGAAACAAGCAAATTAAGACGACAGCCGTTGCACAGTACTTATAGTCCCCACTCGAGTCTATGACTCGAATAGGCACTTGGGGGCTACTCCCATAGGGAGCGCTGGCCGCGCACCCTATGATTATTTTTTCTTATACGTTACACCGTGTGTTGATAACATCCACACTCGAATGTTATGGAGACTTCGCCTCATATTTTACCTGCAAAGAGACAACATCTCCTGGGTCACCCAAAACATCTTCGCGATGATAAAAATTCGGATGCCACACTTACAGCGTGAAGATAAGACCTGAATAAGGCCTGGCAATTCATCTACTATGCAGTACTAGAAATATATTCGTGCCTACAGGTACGACGAATATGCCCTGACAGACGCGTCGAGTGCTCACACTCACACACTGGGATTCGACTCCTATAAGACCTCCATGGCTTGAGTTGAATTACGCCATCACTTTTCTGAATTCGAGTTCGGGGAGTCGAGTTTGAGTAGATTGCGTTGTTTTGCCCTATGGAAGTTAACTGATCCTGATACATTGGATGAATCAGGCACTATATCAACAATCCCTATGGCATCAATCAAAGCACTCAAAAATATGCTCAGCTACGCACTCGAAAGACTTCATAAAGTCTCCACTCGAATCTGTGATTCCACTGGACACTCGGGGGCTACTGACGTGGGCATACCCTATAGGTACTCGAGCTTGGTATATATGGCCCAGATATGACAGGAGCCCATGATGTTACCAGGGCTCAATACAGGATTCAGGTGACTGCCGGAGATTCCGGTTGCTTGCGGCACAAGGAAATATCAAAGATAGAAAGTTTGGACTACAGAAATGTACAATTTTAAGTAAATGGTTGAAAATGAAAAAGAAATGGACCTTAAAAATGCCAAATCCCTGAATGTAGAAAAGGCCAAAATGTTGGGATTGACCCAAGTAATGAACCGAGTTTTACAGAAACTTTGATGGACCACATTATTGGGCTTGGCCCATACAAATGACAGAAATGGGCCGGGCTGATTGTGTGCCACATAGGCTTAGCCACGTAGGATCTGACATGGCGAGGCCAGTTTGCCCATGACGATATCGGATCGTCATAATGGTTATGACGAGCCAATATCATCATAGACAGTTGTGACAGTTTCACTAAAATTGTCGTTATAGTTCATTTGTGACGCCCAGCTTTCGATGATCTCAAAATCGTCATAGAATCGTCATAAACGGACTATTGTGACGATTTTGTGACAAAAATATAGGGTCATGTATAGCCATATTCCTTGTAGTGCTTGTTTGTCTAATAAGCCGATGAAATTGCTGATGCCTCTAAAATATAGCCATCTACGTCCACATTTAAACTGGATATTAATCATTATTTTGATGAAATATCTCTCTAAACCCTACCACTAATGCTAATACTCAGAGGGGTATGCAATCCTTTGTTCTTGTATTTTTACTGCGTAGATAATGTCGTTTAAAGGATGGAATCACTACATTAAAGTGAAAGATACGAGATTTCCAACAACCACAAGCAACCAAGAGCCGAATAACGTAGGCAGACACCGTAACGACCAACTATAGGGCCGGAGCAAAATTTCTGACCGTATAGCTCCGGTCGTATAGTTGTCGTCACCACTGTTAGGTCAAACAGAGCAAATTTCGTGAAGGGACCCCTATACAAAGAAGCCTCGGGCGATGAGATTAGAGCCTCTCTTGACCCTAGAACTCCGGAAGAAGCCATAACTAGCCAGAAAGCCGCCTCCAGATATCCAATCCCTTCTCCATCTCCATAGCCATACTCCACCACTTGTAATAGTAACTCTCTTCTTCGATTGGCGACATTGTAAGACTATTGCTATCAATCTTATGATTTTCATTACAATGTTTGTGATTGTTGATCTCATCTCTATGTGTGAGTAATTCTCATTAGGCTAAGGGCTTCGGCCTAGCCATGTAGCAATTGTGCATGTGATTTATCATAGATGGGATCGTGTATTAGTTTTATGACATGATGATTATTGTATCCTCTCTTGCCTCAATCCAAGGTCTTGTCAGGTACCCAAGACCTCGAGGGTTGAGCCAGGTATAGGGAGTATGAGTGATGACTGATCTGCAGGTTGGGAACCCCAGTGACAAAAGGGGTAATACGGCTGTATGTGTGGGATTTTCTTGGGATTAACGGTGACATCACTATGCATATCATTAGTTCTCTTTCTTCTATGGATGAGACTAGTAGGTTATTGATATAAGCGGTTGCGGAGGCAAAAGCAATTATGGATGCACTTCCAACATATAATTTATCTTGCTCTAACAAGTACACGCATACTTTATTTCTATCTTTTATTTCCATCAGATGTTTTTCCACAGCTTCAGGTGAAACCGAATGCCCTAGGCTTTCTCTCTCTCTCCATCATCGATAACAATAAAAAGACGCAAGCTACTAGTCGGGTAAAAACACAAAAAGAATTCTAAATCTCCCAAAGGTTCGTTAAAGTAACTTCACTATGCATTCACTTCCCATGGATTCGATAACCTAGGTCTACTACGGAAAAAGAGATATACTACATCCATAATCTAGATCGAACGTATCAATCACCAACGCTCTCTCTTCCCTGAATCATTAAGTCCATAACAATGGGCATTGCTGAGGTTACCAGACGAATAAGATCCCAACTACGAGCTGAGGCTCGTCTTCTGGCCTGACCGATACCACCTGCCCATCACTACCATAGCGCCCGGTAGTACCGCTGCTATTGCCAGTACTACCTCTTTGCGGTACTACCGGTTCTTGCAGCGTGTTCTACCATAGGAGACAGAGGTTTTTTCTCCTCCAATCATTTTTGCCCGGTACCTCTTCCTGTACCGGCCCGGTAGTACCAGACGTTTGCGGTACTACCACTGCCAGGTCAGGTACTACTGGTCGTCGCAGCGTCCAACGGTCAGATTTCTGGCCCTCCTATAAAAGGGGCCCTTCTTCTGAGCTCCTTCCCCCCTCCATTGTTGATTCTCTTGAGCCTGCTTCCTCCCTCTCCCTCCCATGATTCTTTCATCCATTTGAGGGAAAAAGAGGAGATCTAGATCTACAATCTCACCAATCCATCTCTCCTCTAAGTGAGGGGAACATATTGGGATCTATTTATTGGAGACTTTTGTTGTTTTCCTATAGTGTTCTTCCTATCTTATTTCCCCAATAGCTTGTGTAGCTTTGGGAGGTAAGGACTTGCCATTGCATTAGTTGCGTTGGTTTGAGTTCTCCCTGGAGGATTTGGTTTGTGAAATCAAGAAGCTTGTTACTCTTGGGTTCTTGGAACCCTAGACGGTTGTGTGGAATTTGTGGTGAGTTCTTGGGGCCTCCAATTAAGTTGTGGAGCTCTCCCCAAGTTAGTGGCCTTGGTGGTGATTATTGGGAGCCTCCAATTAAATTGTGGAGATTTCCCCAATCTTGTACGGGTTTGGTTAACGCCCTCAAGTCCCATAGTGGATCGGGTGCTTGTCGTGTGGTGGGTGCTCAGGAGAGTAGGGTGTGTCCTCTTGTGGCGCTGAATGTCTTAGTACCGCCCACCCCTCCAACGAGACTTACCCCCTTGAAGGGAGGAACTCGGTAAAAATCATCGTCCCCATGTGCCTGGGTTATCTCTATACCCGAGCCCTTTACTTATGCACTTTAGATTGTGATAGCCTTCATGCTTGAAGTATTCTATCTTGCTATCACTTTGTTGCTGGTCTTGCTTAGCATAAGTTGTTGGTGCACATAGGTGAACCATAGTATATATAGGCTTTGTGCTTAAGAAAAGAAAATGCTAATTTTATTTTGCCTTTGTTAACCCTATATCATAAAAAAATTAACTGCCTATTCACCCCCCTCTAGGCGGCATCTATGATCTTTCACCTACTCAATCGAAAAATTCCTCCTATGGAGTCAATGCAAAAGAAAAAAGGCCTGAGTCGAGTACCTCCAATGATGAAGAACATCTCTGAGCCTATTCTCTAGTGCAAGCGCCCGAACATAGCCTCGGGGGATACTCCCATCGGGAGCGCTGGTCGGGCACCCGATAGAAAAATAATCCTATGGAGTTGACATAAAAGATAAATTACACGAAGAACAACTCTATGCCTACACTCGAATGAAAGCATTCAAACGTAACCTTGGGGCTACTCCCATCGAGAGCACTGGTCGTGCACCCAAAAGAAAAAGAAAACAATCCTCCAACAGAGTCGGCAGACGAATAACCTTGATCCTACCCGAGTGTAGCCTCAACGGTTACTCCCATCGGGAGCATTAATAGCGCACCTAGTGAAAATTCCAATATCACCTCACGACCAAGATAACTTCAGCCATTGCATCAGCCAAACACGGCATTCAATAAATTCACACATCCAAAGAAAGCTTCGAGTACACCTTCCAGGCATATTAAAAAGGAGTTTGCGACAATGCTTGGGTGCAAGCATCCAAACATAGCATCAGGGGCTACTGACATGAGAATGACCCTTCAGGTGCCCAGTATTGACATATACGGTATGGCCCAGCGGAAGGCTCACTCGAATATATGCCAAGATCCATGAAGCCCATGAAGATTCAGCAGATATGAAGCCTACAAAGACATAGACTCCTCATGGAACATGATAAGGTAATTCCCATACTAGACTACATACAAACTATAACTTGTAACCAACTCATATTGGTACTCGAGACCTAGCCTCTCCATATATGAAGGCTAGGAGGGTCTAATGAGGAGGGCACCCCACAATAGATCTAGATAATATATATTAAATACACATGCCTCTCTCTTAGCGAGATCGCATCTAGTCGACTCAGTGAGTTTGTAGTCTCCATTGATAATACGACCAGACAAGCAGGAGTAGTGTTTCCTCCACGTGTCCCGGAACCTGGGTAAATCACCTCCCTTGTTTGTTTGATAAGCTGACGAAATCACCATCGCTCTCTCTTCCCCAAAACACTAAGTCCATAACAATTGCCTTTGTAAAGGTTACCCCTCGTCAGGTATAGTATTGACAACTATTGGATCCATGTTTTAGTTGGAAATTCGTAGGTAGAAACGGTTCTATTGAGATAGCCTTACAACCACATAAAACTTGCAACAAATAAAGTAGAGGCGTCTAACTTTATGTAGTAGGAAGGCGTGTAATATGATATGGTTATGGTCGTGATCAAGGTAAAGTAGTTTACTTTCCTATTACTAAGTTGTTTAGTAGTAGTCATCACGGTGACGAACGACAAGATCGGTGGTGTCGTAGACTTGGCGTCCTACTGGTGGAAAGATGGAGATCATGCCGGAGCACCTAATGGAGATCAAGGAGCACGAAGACAACCATGTCATATCACATATTAATTGCATATGATGTTAATTTTTGTGAGCATCTCATTAAGTGCTAGTATTAGATATACAATAGTAGCATTAAATAAGATGTTCCCTAATTAATACCAACTTAGTGTTTTCCTATTAGTGTGCACCACCAAGAAAGTCCATCATTATGAAGAAGGTTGTGCCGATCGGGTGCTGGACATATCGATGTTTGCATACAGTGGGTGCAAGCCATGTATGCAATGTGAGTACACTAAGGTTAGGTTAGCGAGCCTATAATGTACAAACATGGACTCGGAACACAAGAACATCGAAAGATCGAGCATGATTCACATGGATGATGTGATCGACGGTATTTGTCCACCCTGGCAGTTGTATCAAAGATCATGCCGATCGCGGATGATACATTATAAAGGGATCATGTGGTCGCTAAAACTATTTTAGGGATGATAGTTTTACTTGGAGCTTATTTTTTAATGTGATTAAAATTTGAACTCGTATTATGAACTTATTCTATGTCTTTGCAAATGTCCTGTAAATTATGGCCCCTCACAGAGTTCAGGACATTGTTGGTCCATTAATGAACGGGGACAAACTTAAGTTAGATGGGTTGAACTTCATCAACTGGTACCAACGCCTCGGGACGTCCTCATAGAAAACCATCTCCTCTACGTCCTGTGTGAATCACAAGAAGAGTTCCCAAACAACACTAACGGTAACGAAGATGTGAATCTTTGTGGACGCCATGACACCTTCATGACTGTTAAGTATACCTTCATCCATGCCATGGAATCTGGCTTTAGGGTGCACTTCCATGAAATCAACACATATGATATGCTCGATGGACTGAATAGTATGTTCCCAGAGAAAGTCCGACTCATGAGGCATGATCACATGGATGAGTTACTTCCACCAAATGGAAGAAAACTCCTACTTGGATAGCCACCTGGACTCCATGGAAGAGATCCATGAATGTCATATGGATGCTATGGGCGACTGGGTGACTGGCAACTTTGCGATACATTGGGTGTTGTACTCGCTTCCTCTCAGTTACAAATACGTTGCCACTACCTACATTGTGAGAGGGATATTGTATACCTTTCATGATTTTATAGCCAAGCTAAGGACCACCAAGGTCAATCCCATCGCAGGCAATGCTATCAACGGAGAAGGTATGTATGTTTGATATACAAGATATAAATGTTTTTGTGAAACACTTATGTAGTTTTCCAAGTATATGATACTTACTCTTGTTTAGTTTGAAAACAGGACCCTCTGTTTAGGAGTTTCTAGATGGAACGAGGTTCTGATGGTGTGATGATGGCAAGCAATCTAGTTGATGGCCGACAATGCACCTTCCCTGAATGTTTATCATTAGAATTTGAGAATTTGAATAAAATCTTTGTAATCGAGTGTGTGAACCTTATTTGTGTGGCTTGCTTATTGCAAGATAGTTATTCATATAAAAGAGATACAACTCAGTTGTTCCTTTTGTATGAATGATTTCTTTAATGTTCACATTGGGATTTAAAAAAAGTATTTGTGTCGTCATCTGCGTGATAATACTTTAAGCATTTATAATACATCTGAAAATTGCCAAAAGATATTCAAACTTAATAATAACATCATTTTAAATGACACTAAGTTTTATAGTCGAATTGGTTGTTTCATGCTGATGGAACAAGCAGTATACTAGATACGTGATCTTATGACTTGTATAAACCATGCCTCACTAGGTGAGAAGACTTAAAACTCCACGTTCTGGTAAAATAGATTTTCTATTAAATTGTTGAATGACATGCATGATGACTGGAATTCAACATTTAGTGGACTTCATAATTTCGTACTATCTCATTGGTTCCAATCTATATCTTAATAGTAGGATCAAATATGTCATCTAGTTTAACAGGTAACTTTTCAACAATTTTCTTGTATTCCTCTTCAATCTCACGTACCTTAATTGCTACTTGATCAACAAAGTGTTGATACATGGCTTCATCATTACTTTCATTTGCTGGAACTTTGACGTTGATCCTTTTTACGAGATCTTCGATGGTGTAGCTTGATGAAGGGGCATTACTATAATCAAGTTCTTCAGGATCCTCCCTTTGGATTCTCATCGTTTTGAGTTCTTCAATAAGATTGGGCTCAGCTTTACCTGGAAACTTAGCTAGAATGAGAGTTTGACTCTCAGTTATCTTACCTAGCTATGCCTCAACGATCCTTGTTCTTTCTTGAAGGGCCTGTGATAAGTCCAAAACGTATCTACTTTCCCGGACACTTTTGCTATCGTTTCTCCTCTAATTTGTGTGATTTGGATACAACTAATGCGGACTACGCTGTTTTCAGCAGAATTGCGTCGGTGTCTTGTTTTTGTGCAGAAATCCAACTATTACGAAAAATCCCAAAAAATATCGCAAAACTCCTATTTTACCAGAAGACCCATGGAGATAGAAGATGAGACAGAGAAGTGCCACGAGGGGCCCACACCACCTGGTCGCGCGGGCCAGGCCTGGCCACGCCAGGGGGTGGTGTGGCCTCCTCGAACTCTGCCTCGACCTCTCCCTTCACCTAAATAAGCCCCTTTGACCTTAAACAGACGGGGGGGAGGGGTCGACGTTTTTCAAAAAAAAGTTCCGCTACGCCACCACCACTAGATACCGCGATTCGGAACCAGAAACTCCATTCTAGCACCCTTTCGGAACAGGGAATTGGAGGAGACCATCACCATCATCATCATCATCACCGCTTCTCCATCAACCATCCATGATTCCCCCATCCATGAGTGAGTAATCCTCTGTTGTAGGCTATGGGGATGGTAGGGATTGGATGTGATCGTTCATGTAATGGCATCAGATTGTTAGGGCATGGTGCCTAGTATCTATTATTAGTGCTTTTGACTTTTTTGCAACTTGTTATGCTTAATGCTTGTCACTAGGGCCCGAGTGCCATCATTTCAGATCCGAACATGTTATTTATTCATGATGATAGTATTGTTTATGATCTTACCTGCAAGTTGTATACACATATTATTGTCCGGAACCGAAGGCCCCGAAGTGACAATAATCGGGATAACCGGAGGGGATGGATGTGATATGAGGATCACGTGTGTTCAGGAGTGTTAATGATTTGCTCTGGTGCTCTATTAAAAGGAGCACCTTAATTGCTAGTAGTTCCCTTGAGGCCCCGCTGCAAACGGGCTGGCAGGACAAAAGATGTTGTGCAAGTTCTCATTACAAGCACGTATGACTATATATGGAACACATGCCTATGATTATTGATACGTCCAGTTTCCATCACTACTCTATATCATAATTTACTGTTATTCATTGATATATTTCATTTTAAGAGATGATACATATGTTATTTTATCTGTTTTTGCATGGTTGATGACTTTTGGAGCATGGACCACTGTAGTCAGGATTCTGATGGAAAAGGGGCTGTTTGGAGGCGAAATTCGCGAAGATTAGAAAATTCAGGAAAATACATGGAAAATCCTATTTTTCCCGAAGACGAAGAAAGCCAGAAGGGGGAGTGGAGATGGGCCACAGGGGGCCCATACCACCCCCTGGCGCGGGCCAGCCTAGGTTGCGCCACCAGGTGGTGTGGCCGCCCTGGCCCACCCCTGGCTCTCCCCTCTAGCGTATATTATCCTCCTGAAACCCTAAGACTCAGGGAGCAACCACAGAAAGATTCTGCCGCCTCTGTGGGGCAGAAAACACCGAGAGAGAAAGATCTCTCCGGTAGACAGATTTCTGCCTGCAGAATTCCTTCCCGGAGAGGGGAGGTCATCGCCATCAACACCACCATCAAGCTGGACTTCATCGGGATCATCATCATCATCACCACCATCATCATCATTAGCACCCTCATCACCATCTCCATACCACTGTAACAATTGAGTTGAATCTTGCATAGTCCTTAGGGGAAACTTTCTCGGTGTCGATTACTCTTTGTAGTTGATGCTATTGAGTGGAACCATTGAATTATTGTTTATGTTCAGATTGTTATACATCATTATTCCATCTTTGACCATGATCCATATGATGTCTCGTGAGTAGTTCGTTTTGTTCTTGAGGACATGGGAGAAGTCATGTTGTTAGTAGTGGAGTTGTGTTGAGAGAGATTCAGTAGTTTGATATTTAAGTTGTGGTGTACTTCTTCTAGTGAGCGTCGACTGCATGACACTTCACCTATATGGGCCTAGGGGAATGCATTGTGTATTTGGCTACTAATCATAGGGGTTGCCGGAGTAACAGAAACCTGAACCCCCATTAGGAAACCATTACACAAGGGACATAAGGGTCTTAGAGTTTAAAGTTGTGGTTAGGTTTCTACCTTAATTACTTTCTTGTACTTACGAATGTTTGCAAGGGGTATAATCACAAGTATGTATTAGTCCTAGGAAGGTCGGTACATTAGCACAGGTTCACCCACAGAACACTTAGCAAGATAGAGAAGATTAATCTACTATATGAAGCGAAAGCACTTGACAGTCTTCCCATGTGTCCTCGAGAATGTTTGGTCATCTTAAGTAATACAACTGGCTTGTCCTTTGCTGCATAAAGGATTGGGCCACTCGCTGCATTTATTCTTATTGTCTTTTATTTACTCGTACTCTATTTACTTGCATTATCAAAAACCCCTAAAATCCGTTTGCTAAGTATTTGCAGAGAATTCCGGATCCATACCACTAGCCAGCACCTTCTGCTCCTTATTGGGTTTGACACTCTTACTTATCGAAAATACTGCGATATACCCCCTATACTTGTGGGTCACCAAGACTATTTTCTGGCGCCATTGCCGGGGAGTGAAGCACTATTGGAGAGTGAAACTGGTAAAGGAAACTTCTACTGTGAGTATTGTTTACTTCTGTTAGTTGCTTTATTTTTGTTATGGACAATTCGCTGAATTTCTTATTTGGTAATGCTACTACCACTGCTAAGGTAGTAGATGAACCACCGCCTGCTCAGAATGATGCTTTTAAAATACCTACAAGAATTATTGATCGTGTTATGTATAACTACTATGTTGGTGATGGAACTGTCCATCCCGGTGATCATTTGCTCTTTATACACGAATTATGCGGGTTGTTCAAGTGTGCAGGTATTACTATAGATCAAGTTAAGAAGAAGTTATTCTCATTATCACTGAAAGGAAGAGCTGAAGAATGGTATAAGCTATTGAAGAATGGTCAAGCTCTTGAATGGGAGGAAATAGTACCTCTCTTTTATTCAAAGTTTTATCTCCTAGTGAGATTCAAAAAGATCGGAATCAAATATACAACTTTTGGCCTCTTGATGGAGAGAGTACAACTCAAGCTTGGGGGAGATTGAAGTTACTAATGCTCAAATGTCCCATTCATGATCTCTCCAACAATATTATGATCAATAACTTTTATGCAAGGCTCCCTCTACATGACAAGGATTTATTGGATGCTTCTAGTGCTAGATCATTCACTCGCATGGAAGAAGAAGCTAAATGGGATCTTCTAGACTATATTCAAGATAATGCTGAAGCATGGGAGAATGACAAAGGAAGAAAGTCAGGTATAAAATTATGATTATGAATGCATTGAATCTTTTATGGGAACTGATGACTTTCAAAATATTAAAAATGCTTATGGTCTAGACTCTCAAGCTATTGCAACTTATTTTAAGGCTTTTGCTTCCTATATTGAAGTGCCTAAATAGAAGTGGAATAAGTACCATGAACCATATAAAGATGTTGCTAAGAGTGTTCCTGCAAGAAGTGCTAAAGTTTATACTTCTAATCATGTTTTTACCTAAGCCTTATATTAAGAAAATGCCTTTCCTAGTTAAGATAAAGGAACATTCTATGATAGCTAGTATGGTTAATGAAAGTACAGATAAAGTTGTTGAACCTGATAAACAAATGAATGATGAGCCTATAATAGCAAATGTGAAAGACTTTGTCACTAAATATGTAGAAGAGGGACATACTATCCTTTGTAAGGATACCTCTAATACTGTCTCACAAAGTAGTGTTATGAGAACTAGTATTCCTGTGTTTTCTGTTAAAATAAGTGATCATTGCTACGATGGTTCTTGTGACAGATATATTGTTAAGTTTCTGCACGATACCGAAAGTTATTATGAGAGAGGGAAAAGTGTTCTTATGCATAATATCAAGTTTCCTTGTTTTATGCTTAAAGTCTTTATGCTGCACTTGTTTTGCCTTCTTATGTTTGCGGTTTCTGGTTTCAATAATCTGTTTGCTTACAAAATTCCTTTGCATAGGAAGTGGGTTAGACTTAAACGTGTGTATTCTTGCTTATTAATGCTCTCTTTCACTTCAATTCATATTCCTATGTGAGCATCTTCAAAATTATCATGCCCATCTAAATGGCTATAAAGAAAGAGCTTTTTGGGAGACAACCCAGTTAATTTTTGCTTTTAGTTTCTGTTTGTTTCTTTGAGTCTTGGAAGTTATTACTTCGGTAATAACCTCTCCTTATCCGTTTTTGTTTGGTTTTTGTGTCAAGATTCAACCACTAATGAGACAGAAGTAATATTTGGGGAAGTTGCTGTCCCAAAACAGATTTTTGTGCTGCACCGTAAAAATTCGTGAGAGATCTCTGTATGTCGGATTTAGCTGTAATTTGTTGTGCTTCTGCCCCAGGTTGTATTTAACTTTCGTTAGTTTTGCACTTTTTGATTTGAGCAACATAAGATTTTCGGAAAAATTGATCTTTACCTGCTGATCTGTTTTGACAGATTTTGCCACTCTTGCATTTGCTTTTTTATTCGATTTCCTTTTTGAATTCTTTTTGGGTTTTCAGAAGGAGTTGCTACAGTAGCTTATGTTTTGATAGTTTTCAGTTGAGAATATTTTATTACTTCACTTATACTAATGTTGCTAATAAGAACTGTGCAGAGTTTTGTGTGAAAGAAATTTCCAGGTTGATGCTTTTCATGACTCAAAGAATATGTGTATGAAGATGAAGATGTTGATGCTTTTCAAGTTATAACTCCGGAAAATTTTATCAAGGACCAAATTCAGAGACCTGCAAAGTCCGTTTTCGAATAGGTAACAGTTCTGGTAAGAAAAGTTCCGCGAAAGATCTGCCCAATTATATTTTTGCAGTTTTTATCCAACAAGGAAAGCTACGAAGCGAAAGAGGGATGGAAAAAGAGCCAGGGTGGCTCACACCACCCTGTGGCGCGGGCCCACCCCTGGCCACGCCACCAGGTGGTGTGGCCACCTCAAACTCCGTCTCCGACCCGTTTTCTCCTAGTACCTTCCTTTTGTTGTGAAACTTCATAATATATAATCCCCCGGATCCTCCGAGGTTCATATATCGTGTTTTCGTTGTGTTTTTGTTTCGATCTATTTCTGCCAGGAACTATTCTTGAAAAGTTAGAAGAACAATGATGTCCGCCAAGGATAAGGGAAAGGAGCCTATGGAGGAAGATCTCCAAGACCCCGGGAAGAAGAAGGAGAAGGAGATCAATAGTGAAGATGAAGAGGAGGCAAAGCACACCGGAACTACCATTGCAAGAATTAGAGTGGTGGCAAACCCTGCCAGGACTATGTAAATTGGAGGGAAGCCTCCTCATCATGGTTCAGATCCATGGTCACTTCCTCCACGCACCAAGAATCCTTTCCATACCCTTATACATGAGCATCAATACCAGAATATGCCCAAGGAGAAATTACCCTCCAATTGGGATTTGGCTCGTTCTAGCCATGCAGGAAAAGAAGACTTCAACGAGGTAGAGTGGGGAAAGAATCGCAGCTGGGATTCTCAACCCGACATGATCATGAGCCGCATTGAGCAAAACTCACAGCTTATTCGTAATCTCACCTTCGAGATTGAGGACTTGGGGAAATTGATCAAAGAGCTCATCAAGAGAACACCACCACCACCAAAGGAGTAATTCTTCATCAAGTTTGGCATCCCCTTGGTTTGTTCCAATCCTGGGGGAGTGCCGCGGTATCATATCACTATCTTCTATCTTTTTACCTTTTTAGTAGAGTCATATCATGAATAGAGGAGTTATCGTGTAGGATGGTTTGCATTATGGAAGTGTCCCCTCTCTCGTTAGATATGTATCCCTTGGTGTGAGTTGCTGTTATGGATTATTAATGAGAAGTTCGATCATTTACTCTTTTGCATATCTTATATTAGTTTTCAATTTGTGGTTATATGATTGATCTTGTTGTTAGTATTGGTATCACTTTAGGATCATTGAGTTAATTTAGTTGGTTTTGACAAACCTGGCTCGGTCTATAGAAACACTATTTTTGAGAGTTGAATTAAAAGATAAAAGTACTCTAAAGAAAAAAAAATCATCATATTTCTTTCTTGATTTGCTCATAAGCTTAGTATTCTCTAGTTAAGATCTTTTGTGCTCCCAAGGAAGATTGCATGTCTGCTTTTTATCATTTGTATGTTTGCGTGTTTCCTTCAACTCTTATACTTGCTACCCAGCCTTGCTAGCCAAAAACCTATACTGAGAGGGCATTCTTCTCGTGCATCCAATCCTTAAACCAAAACCTTTGCCATTTGTGTCCACCATACCTACCTATTAGCATTATTTCTATTCCAAGTAAATTCATGTTTTTATCTACCTTCCAAATTAAACTTGTTACGTGAAAATTAGTGAGTAAAGCTCTCACAAACTTGATGGTACACTTTACTTTCTTGCATTTAATAAACTTGAACCATTGGGTCCTTCTTTGTTGCGTATATGCTTGCGTTTTGTGAGTTGAAGTTAGCAGAACCATGTATCATGGGGAACGCTTTCAACACTACATTGGTACTTTGTACCTAGTTGATATCATGCTCTTTTGCTGATGGATCCCGGTGGTGTGAAATAAAAGTGGAACTTGTAAGATCATGGAGTTCGTATATGTGTTAGAGAAACGCCTAGGCCGCTAGCCTAAGCCATGCCTAATCATGGTGGAAACTTGCAGCATAACTATAATGAGCATTCTATGAAGCATCCTCAATAAAAACCTATGAAAATAGCAAATAAGAAGATCGTTGCGATGCTCATTGCCTGCTTGCCTTATCATTTTGATTATGGGAAAGCTCCTGTGTCATGTGCAAGGGGTACCCCGTTGGCGGTTCTCTATGATACATATGTACTTACAATGACAAGAGCTTGCTCATGACTGAAGTTGAGTAGCATGAGGATCGGTCTTTGTAAGTAAGGGGCATGGGACTTCAATTTATAACTTGTCAAGAATATCCTCTTAGTTGTGTCACTTTAACCTTAATCACCAAATGATGCCTATGATAGGGGCAATGAGAGCTAAAAGCTAGTAAGTACCATAATTTTTGTAAGCTCTTTATGAAACTTGAAATCCCTGCTTCCTTTTATAAAGGGCCTTTCTTCTACTTTTCAGTTGAGTAAGTAAACCTACTCCCTTCTACCTCAACAAGTATTTTGAGTTGTTGTGTTTCATTCATTCATGTGATGATTTATTCAATCATGTTTCTTATGTTCCTTGTTTTGCATATTGCTCTTATCTTGGTGTTTACTACTTTGAAAGCTATCATTGAAAACCAGTATTTGTGAACTCCAGCAAATTATCAACTATTCTTCGATCAAGAGCTAAGTTTTCCATTACCAATTATGATTTACTTTATGTGTCTTTATTGTGTTTCCTTTACCTATTGCTAGTTAAGTTATATAATAGTGAGTTGTCTTCTATTATGATCTATGTATTGATGGATGTGATGCTGCTTGTCCATATTCTTTTATCAATTCTTCACTCCATAAACCTGAGGTCATGTTTATTGAGCTCAGATTCGCTTGGGGACAAGCGAAGTCTAAGCTTGGGGGGAGTTAATACGTCCATTTTGCATCACTATTCTATATCATAATTTACTGTTATTCATTGATATATTTCATATTAAGAGACGATACTTATGTTATTTCATCTGTTTTTGCATGGTTGATGACTTTTGGAGCATGGACCGCTGCAGCCAGGATTCTGATGGAAAAGGGGTTGTTTGGAGGCAAAATTCGCGAATATCAGAAAATCCGGGAAAATACATGGAAAATCCTATTTTCCAGAAGACAAAGAAAGCCAAAAGGGGGAGTGGAGATGGGCCACAGGGGGCCCACACCACCCCCTGGCGCGGGCCAGCCTAGGCCGCGCCACTAGGTGGTGTGGCTGCCCTGGTCCACCCATGGCTCTCCCGTCAGGCGTATATTATCCACCTGAAACCCTAAGACTCGGGGAGCGACCACAGAAAGATTCTGCCACCTCTACGGGGCGGAAAATTACAAAGAGAGAAAGATCTCTCCGGCAGACAGATTTCTGCCAGGGGAATTCATTCCCAGAGAGGGGAGATCATCGCCATCAACACCACCATCAAGCTGGACTTCCCCGGGATCATCATCACCATCATCACCAGCATCATCATCATCAGCACCCTCATCACCATCTCCATACCACTGTAACAATTGAGTTGAATCTTGTATAGTTCTTAGGGGAAACTTTCCGGTGTTGATTACTCTTTGTAGTTGATGCTAGTTAGTGGAACTATGGAATTATTGTTTATGTTCAGATTGTTATACATCATTATTCCATCTCTGATCATGATCCATATGATGTCTCGTGAGTAGTTCGTTTTGTTCTTGATGACATGGGAGAAGTCATGTTGTTAGTAGTGGAGTTGTGTTGAGAGAGATTCAATAGTTTGATATTTAAGTTGTGGTGTACTTCTTCTAGTTGTGTCATGTGAATGTCGACTGCATGACACTTAACCTATATGGGCCTAGGGGAATGCATTGTGTATTTGGCTACTAATCTTAGGGGTTGCCGGAGTGACAGAAATCTGAACCCCCGTTAGGAAACCATTGCACAAGGGACGTAAGGGTCTTAGAGTTTAAAGCTATGGTTAGGTTTCTACCTTAATTACTTTCTTGTACTTACGGATGTTTGCAAGGGGTATAATCACAAGTATGTATCAGTCCTAGGAAGGTCGGTACATTAGCACGGGTTCACCCACACAACACTTAGCAAGCTAGAGAAGATTAATCAACTATATGAAGCGAAAGCACTTGACAGTCTTCCCATGTGTCCTCGAGAACGTTTGGTCATCTTAAGTAATACAACCGGCTTGTCCTTTGCTGCATAAAGTATTGGGCCACTCGCTGCATTTATTCTTATTGTCTTTTATTTACTCGTACTCTATTTACTTGCATTATCAAAAAACCCTAAAAATCCATTTGCTAAGTATTTCTAGAGAATTCCTGATCCATACCACTAGCCAGCACCTTCTGCTCCTCGTTGGGTTTGACACTCTTACTTATCGAAAATACTGCGATATACCCCGTATACTTGTGGGTCGCCAATTATTTAGTACATGGATGCTTTACCTTATTTATCTGCAAATGCCCTATATCTTGATTGCTGCATGAATTGTCTTGTCCATGCAACGCCCGTCCATCCATCCCTATGCCTAACGTGCTTTAATCCTACTGTTTACTGCAATTGTTACTACTGTCTTTACTTTTATACTGCTTTCTACTTTGCTATTGCTACTATTAAACTGTTACTTCTGATAGAATACTGCGAGCAAGATTGTTTCCAGGTGCAGCTGAACTGACAACTCAGTTGTTAAGGCTTATAAATATTCTTTGGCTCCCCTTGTGTCGAATCAATAAATTGGGTTTTACTTCCCTCGAAGACTGTTGCAATCCCCTATACTTTTGGGTCATCAAGACTATCAAGTTCACTTGGAATCACTATTATTCGCTGCCATCCATTCATCATGGGTAAATCTCATGATGGAAAGGTTCCTATATTACCATCCACTACAAGGAGAGGTATTGTTCTAAACACCTCTGTTGCTCTTGATTCACCATATGTGATGAGTAAGCTCCTTACACCACCACATACACATGCTACACATACTACTACTTCTGCTAAATCAGAAACTTCGGATACTCCTGATGCTACTTCTACTATGCTTGATAAGTGTGGTTCATTAGGTCCTTTACTAGATACTACGATTGCTAGAACTATAGCTGGAAATACTGAAACTCCTAATGAAGACACTACTACACCTTTCTGTTTACTTGAGTCTATAGAGAGCTATGATATTGAAGACGGATATATAGAAATAACTGATGAATTTATTAAAGAATGTCAAAATACTCATAGTAAAGGTGCTATTTAGAGTCTTCTTGAGATACGTACTATAAAACCCAAATTATCTCCTAATGATAAGTTTGCTACATCTCCCATAAACATTAAAGATAAGGATTATGATTTCTCTCTAGATTTATCTTACATAACCGTTGTTAAGAAAGAACCTTTTTGTGGGACTAAGAATGAAAGTGTTGTAGCACATATGACTGAGCTTTCTACCATGAGTGGCCTATTTTTTGATGATATTAAGATGCGCACCTACTTTGTTGCTAAAATTTTCCCTTTTTCACTGAAAGGAGAAGCTAAAGCTTGGTTTAATAATTTACCTCCTGGATCTATTGATAGCCCTGATTGCTTGATTAGTACTTTCTTTCAGAAATATTTCCCTACTAGTGCTAGACATGCCATTTTGCAGGAACTTTTTGATTTTAAACAAGGAGAAAAGGAGATATTGCTTGAATCATGGGCAAGGTTTTGTGCTTTGATTCATGCACAACTCGGATATCCATTACCTAAAAATGAACTTCTTGATATATATTATGATGGACTAACTGAAGTATCTAGGACATACCTGGATAGTTGTGATGATTGTGTTTTCAAGAAGAGAACTCCCTAATACATTGCAAATGTATCTATAATTTTTGATGTTCCATGCTTGGTTTTATCTACTTTCTTTTCTTTTGTCCACACTTTGGAGTACTTTTCATTTGATTTCTTGGACTAACCTATTAACAAGAGCCACAGTGCCAGCTACCTGTTTTCTGCTGTTTTTGGTTTCAGGAAAGTCAGAAAATGAATATTCTCAGAATTGGACGGGACAAAAGCGAAATTCAGTTTTTCATCGAGGGACACACGGAGCCAGAATACGAGATGGAGAGGCGCCAGGGGGCGGCCACACCATCCTGTCGCGCGGGCCAGGCACGGCCGTGCCACGGGGTGGTGTGGCCAGCCCAGGCACCCCCTCAGCCTCCCCTTCAGACTATAAGATGCCTCCGGTACAGAACCCCTAAGCACCCGATCAAAATTCCACAAAAGAGTCTGTAGACGCTGTCGTCTCTGTCCCTATATCGGGAGGGATCTGAAGCTCTTCCTGGCACCCTGTCGGAGAGGGGATTTCACCCATGAGGCCTTCTTCATCATCATGCAAGCCTCCGGTGTGATGCGTGAGTAGTTTATCTCTGGACTACGGGTCCATGTAGTAGCTAGATGGCTGGTTCTCCTCCTTTGTGCTGTCATGTTTAGATCTTGTGAGCTTCGTTCATGATCAAGATCATCTATTTGTAATTCTGCATGTTGTGTTTGCGGGGATCCGATGGATATTGAGATGCTATTTCAGATTGATTATTGATTCTATCATGTCTTTGTTATTTGTGATCTTGCATGCTTTCCATTGTTACTAGCTA
The DNA here is from genome assembly GCA_916181665.1 of Avena sativa. NCBI lineage: Eukaryota > Viridiplantae > Streptophyta > Magnoliopsida > Poales > Poaceae > Avena > Avena sativa. Next base: position 582,880,361 of record OV702287.1, read on the forward strand.
TCTTGGCCAAGTAGATGCTAACAACTCCAAGAGTTAGTATTTATGCTCGATAGTGGGTTCATGCCTCTGGTAATCTGGGGAAGTGACATAAATCTCTAAGGTACTAGATGTGCTGTTGCTACTAGGGAGAAGACAACAATCCATTGGTCATAGAACAATCGTATTGTTTACTTTACACGCAATTCGTAATGCAATAATCTGTTGCTTGCAACTTAATACTGGAGGGGGTTCAGATGATAACCTGAAGGTGGATTATTAGTCATAGATGCAGTTGGATGGAGGTCTATGTATAATGCTGTATGCCCAATCGAATCTCAAAGGAGTCAAGATGACTAGTATATTCATGTATTGCTTTCTCGATGTTTGTCAATTGCCCCGCGGTAATTTGTTCACCCAGCATGTTATCTATCTTAAGGAGATCCACCTCTAGTGAACTATGGACCCCGGTCCTTTCTTTACAATCAAAGTGTTTACTGCTTTGTGCTTACTTTCTTCCATTCGATACGTTTAATCCTTTGTTTTCAGCAAAACCGGTGAGATTGACAACCTCATCGCAAGTTGGGGGCAAAGTTCTGTGGTTGTGTTGTGCAGGTCTCCACGTTGCTACTAGCACCGGTAGTGTGCCCTGCCAAGGCTCAGCTAGCAACACCTTTGGGGTCTTTCCTTGCTCCTACTGGATTGATAACCTTGGTGTTGTACTGAGGGAAAACTTGCTATTGTGTTCATCATACCTTCCTCTTGGGTTTCCCCAACGAGCTCGATATATTTTGGGCCATCAAGCTCTTTTTCTAGCGCCGTTGCAGGGGAACGAAAGAAAAAGCTCCCATGTCAACCACGCACCATCAAAGTCTTTTTCTCGCACCGTTGCCGGGGAGTCAAGGACATCTTCACAAGGGGTGTCCCTCATAACCAATCTCTTTACTTTGTTGTTTTTGTTTTGCTTAGTTTACTTCTGCTTTGTTTGCTTGTTTCTTTATAAAAAAAAACAAAAAAAATAGTTTTACTAGTTTGCTTTCTTTATTAAAAACACAAAAAAAAATGACTACTCTGGAAAACACTAAGTTGTGTGACTGCACTAGCACCAACAACAATGATTTCATGAGCACACCTATTGCTCCACCTGTTCCTGAAGCTACTTTCTTTGAAATAAAACCCTCTTTACTCAATCTTGCTATGAGAGAACAATTTTCTGGTATTGCTAATGAAGATGTTGCTGCTCATCTAAATAACTTTGTTGAACTTTGTGAGATGCAAAAGAATAGGGATATAGATGGAGATATTATTCAGCTTAAATTGTTTCCTTTCTCTTTGAGAGGAAAAGCTAAAGAGTGGTTGAATTCCTTAACTAGGAATAGTATTGATTCTTGGACTAAATGCAAAGATGCTTTTATTGGAAAATACTATCCTCCTGCTAATATGATATCTATGAGAAGTGAAATAATGAAGTTTAAACACATTGATAATGAGCATGTTTCTCAAGCTTGGGAAAGAATGAAATCTTTGGTAAAGAATTGTCCCACTCATGGACTGACTGCTTGGATGATCATCCAAACCTTTTATGCAGGATTGAACTATTCTTCAAGAAACCTATTGGATTCTACTGCTGGAGGTACCTTTATGACCATTACTTTGGGTGCTACAACAAAGCTGCTAGATAATATGATGGTTAACTATTCTGAATGGCATACTGAGAGAGCTCCACAAGGTAAGAAGGTAAATTCTGTTGAGGAAACCTCTTCCTTGAGTGATAAAATTGATGTTATTATGTCTATGCTTGTTAATGGGAAAGCCCATATTGATCCAAATAATGTTCCCTTAGCCTCTTTGGTTTCTCAAGAAGAGCAAGTTGATGTTAACTTTATAAGAAATAACAATTTTAGCAACAATGCCTACAGGAATAATTTTGGTAACAACAATTATAGGCCATATCCTCCCAACAATGGTAATGCTTATGGAAATTCCTACAACAATAATAAGAGTGCACCCTCTGAACTTGAAGTTATGCTTAAAGACTTTATTAGTAAACAAACTGCTTTCAATAAAACTATTGAGGAAAAACTCTCTAATGCTCAATCTTCTTTGAATAAAATGGCTGCTAAACCTGAAACTATTGAGAATCCCTTTGCTACTGCTAATGCCATACAAGTAAGAATTGATGAAAATGTTAGACTATTAGCTGAATTACATGCTAAGTGGGAAAGAGAAGATAAAACTGTTAGAAACATTAGTGTTCCTGCTATCACTACCACGAGTGTTGAGGCTAGTAATAGTTCTACTACTTTAGATGATAATTATGACTTTGATCTTGATGGTTGCAACATCTCTGAAGTTATTAAGTTTCTACAAAAGCTTGCTAAAAGTCCTAATGCTAGTGCTATGAATATGGCCTTTACAAAACACATTACTGATGCTCTCATAAAAATTAAAAAAGAAAAGATGAAACATAAAGCTTCTATTCCTATGAAACAAGAGGATGGTTGGGAACCCATCATTAATATGAAAGTGAATGATTTTGATTTTAAAGCTTTATATGATCTTGATAGTAGTGTTTCTATTATCCTAGAAGGATTTATGATATGCTTGATTTGCCACCACTTGAAGATTGTTATTTGAATGTCCCACTTGATGATAATGCTAAAAAGAAACTCATCGGGAGTATTAATGATGTTATTATTATGGTTAACAATTCCCATGTCCCCGTTGATTTCTATGTTTTGGATGTTGAATGCAATGCTTCTTGTCCTATTACTTTGGGAAGACCTTTTCTTAGAACTGTTGGTGCCATTATTGATATGAAAGAAGGCACCATTAAATATCAACTCCCACTCAAGAAAGGTATAGAACACTTCCCTAAGAAGAGAGAGAAGATGTCTTTTGCCTCTCCTATGAAAACAAAATTTGCTCTTAATGCTTCTTCATTTGAGAACACTTGATTCTTTTTCTTGCTTCTTATGCCTAACTTAAAGGCATTAAAGAAAAGTACTTATTGGGAGATAACCCAAAAGTTTTAGATGAGTCCTGAAAGTTATTACCTCTGGAATAACCGCTCCTTATCCTTTTTATTTGCTTTTTGTGCCAAGAGTAACCTCTAATGAGGGAGAAGTAATGATTGGGAAAGTTGCTGTTCCGAAACAGATTTCTGTGCTTCACCATAAAAATTCGTGTAAAATCTCTGTACGTCCTTTTGAGGCGTGTTTTTTGTGCTTCTGCGCCAGGTTGTTATCTAACTTTCATTAGTTCAACACTTTTTGATTTTAGGAACAAAAGGTCTTCGAAAAAAATCCATCTTTACCTGCTGGTCTGTTTTGACAGATTTCTGCCATTATTTGCATTTGCTTCTTGTTGGTTCCTTTTTGAGTTCTTTTGGGGAATTGAGATTTTTTAGGGAAGTGCTGAAGTAGCTAGTGTTTCAATGGAAGTTTTATTGGTGTTAAAACTGAACCTAAAGACCTATTATCTTCAGTGCACTAATGTTGCTAATAAAGATTATGTGGAGTTTTGTTTGAAGGAAAAATTTTAGGTGTATGGAAGGAACGAATAATGAGATGAAGGATGGACTAAAGCTCAAGCTTGGGGATGCCACGCGTGTCACACCAAGAAATATCCAAGAAGTACAAGCGTCAAAGCTTCGGAATTCCCAAGGCATCCCCCTCTTCATCAATAAAAATCCCATGTTACTTCCAAACGCTTCATTTTTATTGTTTCATGCACAGTTGTGTTGTTCTTGGAGCGTCTTCTTCTTCATTTTCATTTTGGTTTTTCATTTGCTTGGTTTTCTTAGTTTGCTGAATAAATTGGTTGGACCCCCTCTTTCATACATTGGTTTTCAAATAGTTTGGTTTGAAATGGAAAGAGTAGGAAAGCTCATGCTTAAGTGGTAAAGAGAGTTTGTTTTTGACTGTGGCCTATGCTTTGTCATGCCATGCTTGATATTGTTTTGGCTTTATGCTTTGTATTCTTTGTTGTAGCACGACATGTTATAAACAATAGAGATTGCTTAATGTGCCTTGGATCACTAGTAGAAAAATGGGCATCAATACCGGTTCCAGAGGCCCTTTTGTACCGGTAATGCAACCAGTACAAAAGATTCGGGACAAAAGCCCCCCCTTTGGTACTGGTTCCTTATGAACCGGTATTAAAGGGGCCTCCACGTGGGCACCCAGCAGACCGCAGGGCTAGGGACCTTTGGTACCGGTTTGTAACACGAACCAGTACCAGAGGTTGGCTATCGCGGTAGAGAAAGTGCATAAATCTCTGCCGCGGCAGAGAATCCAGGGTTTACGGTTTTAGGAGGGGGTTTAGGGGTATCAGACCGTTTCATCATACGAGGATCGCGTCGATGCGCAAGAAACGCATTCTGGTTTAAGTAGTACATGAAGATCTAGGTGATGCATATCAACTTGGTGCATATAATATAACACATGTAATTGCATAAGATCGCAAAATTAAGTAGTACATGCATGAAGATCGATCTTCATGCATAGTGGTACTCTCCGAGGCATACTATCTATTACATGTAGCATAGTGGTACTCTCCGAGTCAAACTATATATTACATGTAGATCTTCATTCATAGTGGTACTCTGCGAAGTTATGTATGACGTCCCGAAGGAAAAATCCTACCAATTCCTCGCCAATTGCTTTGAAGCGGTGCTCGATTGAGATCATGTCCCGTTTTCTTGCCAACTATAAAAGAATGAGATACAAATGAATACATGAGCTATGTGTGTATATATATATATATATCAAAATCACAATCAAACAATTATGACTGAAACTCAGCACAAGTTATGGTAACAAAATAAATTTGTGAATATTGTTTTCGTACCTCTCTATTTCTTTGATTATTCATTCTCTCGCTGACAATCTTGTGGATGTACTCGCAAACATAGTATCCACATAGATTAGTCCCTTTTGGTTGTTTCGCGCATTTCTATACAAGAATATAATTCAATCAAACAATAATCAAGTATGATAAAGGTGTGTGGACCTAGGTAGTACTACTTACTTTGTTCGCACGCCATATTATCTTCTGTTTCCATCCACCGGCCGGATCTTCCTTGATGAATTTTTTCCATACGCTGCCCGACAAAAGAAAATGCATAAAAGAGTTATCAATTTGTTGATATCAGCAAAGTAACGAAAAACCCGGTAAGAATTAAAATTACTTTTTGACCATATCAAAAGCCATCTTGTATAGTATAGGCTCTTTGGTTAGTGAGTCAAAGACTTCAACTTCTCCATTGGACATTTTAATGACGATAAGAATAAAGTGGAACCTACGCACATTTAAATATGCAGTGTCATAGATATAAGTCATCAGTTAAAATTTTAACATATGGTGAGCAAAATAGAATGTGCTATAAGACAGTAACACTCACTTGAAGTTGTAAGGCCAAAGTATTATCTTTTTGTCACGTTGTCGCTTCAAAAACATTAGCAAAGCCTCCAGTGTATCCTTGTTATAGATGGGATCTTCTATGGTTTTTTCATGCATTGTATCTGGGTCAATGAACCCAATGTCCGTGATTTCATACCTTTTGCATTCGATCTTCTTCGATCTGCATAATATAGCACACAAAAGATTAAATTGAGGATAATTTGCAGACAATGAACGAGCTGAGATAAAGACTTCTCAAATTACATTAATAAATCGCTTACAGACAATAGCAACTGATGATATATTTGTCGAGGGCCCGGAGATTGTATAACTGAAAAAGTTCACAGAACTCAAGGCTCACAGAGTATTCTTTGAAGTAGTGCTCATCCTTAACTCGCACCATGATAGCCTCGATCCCTCTCTTTGTGGCATTAGTGTACCACACATGCAAATTACGCATACTTGTTGGTAGCGACCTGATATTCTCGACCAAATCTTTCCCTTGAACAAATTTATATGCTACTTCAGTGATGGGTTAATTGGTTGTGTTTTGTCGAGAACTTTGAACGGCCTTCTTGTCAAACACCTTGAGGGGGGGACCGATTGAACGGGTTGTTCTCCGAGCTGGTGCACTTGTTTCCTTTTTATACCTGAGACCACCGATTTATCGGGTTTTTTCGCCTCCACCATATCGTCATACGACCTTTCAATAGAACGCCTATAGTCAGATGGCGGCGAAGGTACAGGGTCATATAGATTCTCAACGGTACGCACAACTTTCACCGGATCTAGAGTCTTCAAAAGGTATCTCTGGCACTTTCTTAGCAAAATGTTTTTCCACCTCCGACTTAGAGGTTTCGATGCATTCCTCGATAGTTTTTTCCCATGGTAACTTCTCAATAGGCGGCAGTGGTTTCTCCTTGCTAGGTCTCTTCCTAGGTGGCGTACCATTTCGCTTAACGGGCGCTGTCTTACATGGAGAATCTCGAGATGGTGGACTCACGCTGGGGTCCCTCTTAGGTAGGTGTGGACTTTGCTGCTCATGTGGAATGCTACCAGGAGGAGTCGATGGCCATTGATGCTCATATGGAATTTTCTGCTCATGTGGACTGCTACGAGGAGGAGTGGGTGGCCTTGGCAAAAGGACGATGTATTTCTTGGACCATAGGGCAAAACCGCGCTTGACATTGGCCATTGTCTTCTCCTCGACACCTCCAGGAAAATCAAGCTCCACTGTTTCATAACCCGGAACAACATCATCCACCCCAACATGAGCACAGCCAGCTGGAATGGGCATATGATGGTGCGTTGCTCCATCTTCAATTGGGTAAACATAGCTGACCGCCACCTTAACGGACATGTTCCTCATTGGCAAATGTTCGCAATCTGTCTTCTCCGTGACATAATCCACGGGGTAGCTTACTCCACATTCAAGATGCGAGGAACCCACACTGCTTCTTCGCTAAGATGGGGCAGCATCGTCTTGAGGATCTTGTAGAAACAGTGGCTGATTAGGTGCCCTCTGATTTTTCTCAAGAACCTCCACCCTATTTATCAATTCCGCTAACCTGTCTGACTCCTGCTTCTTCTTTCTCGAACATCTTCTATAAGTGTCAGCGCACTCCGGCCACACTTCCTTCATGGTGACACCTGGGAGGGATCGTATCCGTCCAACGTGTTCAGGATTCCCCAGAGCGAGTGTCAGCTCGTCATTCTCTCTATCGGGAATGTAGTCTCCGTTTCTAACTTTTTCAATTGCATCTATAAGCTCCATCGTGATTGCTTCAATTTTTTCTTCCATTTTCCCTTTGCAACGATCTGCCCTGTCTTTGGGTCCAACCCTGCCCCATGCGCGAACAACCAGAACTTGGACCGGTCGGGCCAGTCGCATGTCTATGGAGTGATTCCTGCCTCCATTAGTTTAGCTTCAAATGCTATCCACTTCGGAATGGCAGTCTTGTAGCCACCTGACCCCAAATGATGGAAATGTTTCTTCTTTGAAGCATTTTTCGTATTTGTGATTGATTGGGACACAGCAGTAGACGATTTCTTATACCTCTTAAATGCGGGCTAGTGATCTTTTATCTTCACTAGACTTTCAGTGAATACTGGATCCTCATCTTCATATCTAGCCCATAAATATTTCTTCCAGGTCTAGAATTGTGTGGCCATCTTCTTAAAAGTCCATTCCTTGACTTTCTTCTTCTGCCCTTCCATCATGTCTTCTGGTAGGCTAAAGTGTGTCAGTAGACTGTCCCAAAGAAAATGTTTTAGAGTATCATTGACATAGCTAGCTTCAGCCCCCGCATTCTTTGTCTTATGCCACTAAATAATGCTGATCGGTACATGGTCCCTAACAAGAACTCCAGGTTGATTTATAAATGTACTGCAGTGCTCCACCAGTTCACCACTATCCTTAAATGCGGTGAGGGCTAACCTACCCTCGCCCATTAGACGTTGCTTCGGGCCTCGTTGGTTTTTAACAGATTTGCTTGATGATCCAGAAGGCTAAAATAAAAATGATTCGTTAATAAGTGCAATACAAATAAATCAATGCATCTAGCCTTGATATATAAATATACACCTCACTGGAGTTTGTTAAGGACACTTCGTTGTCTCTTCTTTCTTCAGACTCAAGTCCCTCACCGACATCGTTCAGAAATTGTGAGGCGAAATCATCGTCATCTCCATCGGGTTCCGGTCCACGGGCACTCTCATATATCATTTTCTGCAACATTTCTTCTTGCTCCTCATCTCGGATGAAGGTCTTGTCCTCCATAGCTCAATGTCACTACAAAATTAAGTGGAATTATTTGATTCATCATGCCATGATCATAGCAGATTGCTAGATGGATAACAATTCAAGTGAAGGGTGGCGCCAATCGACCCTCAATAATCTCGGCTCCCCGGATCCTCCTGCCGCGGACCAACCTCGCGATCTGCCCCACGACATACCCAACCACCTCTCTCTTTTCCTCTGTGGCGGCGATGCGCACCCTGCCTCCGCGACTGCCTCCGGCAACGACGCCACCTTCTACATCTTCCTCGTCTTCTCCATCCTGGCCGACGTGGTCGGCGCCGCCTCCAAGCTCGCCGGTGTGCACCACGTGCGCGCCTGGAACGGGGACAGCCTCGCCAACACCGCCATCGGCTAAGGGGTCAGCGTGCAAGGAGCGTCCTCGGCCAGGCGACGTGGCGAGGCGGCGTCGACGCCGGACACTGCCAGCGCGTGCGCGCTAGCAAGGCAACCTAGCTGGCGTGGCATATGGCGTGGCGAGGCCACCTAGCCGGCATCATCGGCTAGGCGGCGTGGCATGGCGAGGCCGCGTAGCCGGCGTCGGTGGCGTCGACGCCGGACACTGCCGGCGCACGTGCGCATGCGAGCGAGGCAGCGTGGGCGTGTGCAGCGCGAGCAAGGCGGCATGGACATTTCTCGAACACCCTAAGGGCGGTGTCGATGAAGCCACACAGCGCGGCATGGGGTCATGTGTTTCCCTTTCTTCTGATTGCGACACAACCTTGAAGGGTGGAATATCATCAAACTTATTATAATCTTCTGACATGTCTATCTTGTCCTCTGCTCCCACGATGTTTCTTTTTCCTGAAAGAACTATGTGGCACTTTCGCTCATCGTATGATGTGTCCTCTTGCCTTTCTTTTCTTTTTTCGATTTGGTAGACATGTCCTTTCTTTTCTAACAAAACTATCGGTGGGATAAGGACGCGTGGGTAACCTTTAGTCCCGACTGGTGGGTGCAACTGAGACTAAAGCTATCGGCAGGATAAGGACGTGTGGGTGGACGCACTGCTCGATGAGATAAAGCATGTAGTGCATGACGCCCTGTCGGAGGAACAAGACAAAGTAGAAGTGGCGCCGTGCCTATAAAAGGAGCATTGATACGCCATGGCAAGTAGCTCAACAAGCCCACATAGGTAGAGAGAGTTTCATCCCCATGGATGGAGGGTTGGGAAATCTCCCGTGGCGGAGCTTCTCGAAGATGTCGTTGGTGGACACGCCCTACGACATCTTCGGAAGCTCCGCCTCGGAAAAATTTCCCTGCAAGCCCGTGAAAGACTCCATTTCCTCTAACAGTGTTGGGGAAATGGTTGGGAAATCTCCCGTGGCGGAGCTTCTTGAAGATGTCATTGGTGCACATGCCCTACGGCATCTTCGGAAGCTCCGCCTCGGAAAAATTTCCCTGCAAGCCCGTGAAAGACTCCATCTCCTCTAACAGTGTTGGGGAAAGGGTTGGGAAATCTCCTGTGGCGGAGCTTCTCGAAGATGTCATTGGTGCACACGCCCTACGGCATCTTCGGAAGCTCCGCCTCGGAAAAATTTCCCTGCAAGCCCGTGAAAGACTCCATCTCCTCTATCAGTGTTGGGGAAAGGGTTGGGAAATCTCCCGTGGCGGATCTTCTCGAAGATGTCGTTGATGCACACACCCTACGGCATCTTCGGAAGCTCCGCCTCGGAAAATTTTTCCTGCAAGCCCGTGAAAGACTCCATCTCCTCTAACAGTGTTGGGGAAAGGGTTGGGAAATCTCCCATGGTGGAGCTTCTCGAAAATTTCCCTGCAAGCCCGTGAAAGACTCCATCTCCTCTAACAGTGTTGGGGAAAGGGTTGGGAAATCTCCCGTGGTGGAGCTTCTCGAAAATTTCCCTGCAAGCCCATGAAAGCTACTTAACTAGTAAAACAAGCCAACTATCTCCATTGTTAATATCTTACATACAGTAAGATCATTACACAAAAATAAATGGGAAAGTGATTTCCATATTGAGATACACAAGTTATGATTCCTATCTAGTCTTCTGAGTTTTCTTCGTGTGTTTCCCTTTCTTCTGATTGTGACTCGACCATGGACAATCTTCATTATTTAACATGATGCTTGGGTCAGTTCTCACCTTGAAGGGTGGAATATCATCAAACTTATTATAATCTTCTGACATGTCTATCTTTTCCTCTACTCCCACGATGTTTCTTTTTCCTGAAATAACTATGTGGCACTTTGGCTCATCGTATGATGTGTCCTCTTGCCTTTGTTTTCTTTTTTCTAGTTTGGTAGACATGTCCTTCACATAAAAAACTGAGCCACTTCACTGGCTAGGACGAATGGTTCGGTGTCGTACCCTTGATTCTTGAGATCCACTATAGTCATTCCATACTGCGGGTCTACCTGTACCCCGTCTTTCAGGTTGAACCATTCGCACCGGAACAAAGGGACCTTGAAATTAGGTCCATACTCAAGTTCCCATATCTCCTCTATGTATCGATAGTATGTGACCTTCTTCCCATTGTCCTCTGCTACATCAAAGAGGACACCACTGTTTTGGTTGGTGCTTTTTTATCTTGGGTGAACGTGTAAAATGTATTCCCCTTTATCTCGTACCCTTGAAAAGTCGATATAGTCAAAGATGGTTGCTTGTCCAACAAGTATAGCTGTTCTTCATCAGTGACATTCATGAGACGTGTTTGCAACCAACCACCGAAAGTCTTCATCTGTTCTCCATCAATCCAATCTTCACGTTGCTCCGGGTATTCAGAGCGTAAAATATTCGTGTGTTCCACTATGTAAGGAGCCACCAAGCTGGAATTACGTAGAACTGTGTAGTGTGCTTGAGTGAAAGAATGTCTGTCCATACACATTGTTGCTTTCTTTCATAGCGTGCCTTTTCCATGCAGTCTCCCCTCATAGCGTGATTTAGGAACACCGATCGGCTTAAGGTCAGGAATACAGTCAACATAGAAGTCAATGACCTCCTCTATTCCATAGACCTTGGAGATGCTTCCTTCTGGCCTAGCATGATTATGAACGTATTTCTTTAAGACTCCCATGAATCTCTCAAAGGGGAACATGTTGTGTAGAAATACAGGACCGAGAACGCCAATCTCTTCGACCAGGTGAATGAGGAGATGCGTCATAATATTGAAGAAGGATGGTGGGAACACCAACTCGAAGCTGATTAGACATTGCACCACATCCTTCTGTAAATTTTGTAGAGTTAGTGGATTGATCACCTTCTGAGAAATTGCATTGAGGAACGCACATAGCTTCACAATGGGTACTCGAACATTTTCTGGCGGAAGCCCCCTCAATGCAACCGGAAGTAATTGTGTCATAATCACGTGGCAGTCATGAGACTTTAGGACTTCAAAAAAGATCTCCTTCTCTGACATGTTTATTATTCCCTTTATATTCTAAGAGAAGCCAGACAGGACCTTGATACTACTCAGGACTTCAAAAAAGATCTCCTTCTCTTCTTTGGTAAGAGCGTAGCTGGCAGTACCTTGATACTTCTCTGGATTCAGGTTGTTTCCTTCGTGGATACATTGTTGGTCCTGACGTGCATCCGGTGTATCTTTTGTCTTCCCATACACGCCCAAGAAGTTTAGCAGGTTCGCGCAAATATTTTTCGTCACGTGCATCACATCGATTTCAGAGTGAACCTCTAGGATTTTCCAGTAGGGTAGCTCCCAAAATATAGACATCTTCTTCCACATGGGTACGTGTCCATCAACATCATGCGGAACAGATTGTCCGCCAGGACCCTTTCTAAAGATCACATTTAAATCCTTGACCATATCATATATAACATCCCCAGTAGGGCGGGTAGGCTTCGCTCGGTTATCTGCCTCACCTCTGAAATGTTTTCCTCTCTTTCTTACGGGATGCTGTTTTGGAAGAAATCAACGATGCCCCAGGTAAACATTCTTGTTTCCCAAATATATATTGTCAGTCTCACCTAAACATTGTGTGCATGCATTGTATTCCTTGCTTGAGTGTCCTGGAATGTTACTAAGAGCAGGCCAATCATTGATGGTTACAAACAACAACGCTCGTAGGTTAAATTCCTTTTTTTCGTGCTCATGCCACACAGGTACACCTTCTTCATGCCACAACTATAAAAGTTATTCAACCAATGGCCTCAAGTACACATCAATGTCGTTGCCGGGTTGCCCTGGGCCTTGGATGAGCACTGGCATCATAATGAACTTCTGCTTCATGCACAACCAAGGAGGAAGGTTATAGATACATAGAGTCACTGGCCAGGTGCTATGACTGAAGCTCTGCTCCCCGAAAGGATTAAAGCCATATGTACTTAGACCAATCTTAAGTTCCTTGCGTCATTTGAAAATGATTTGAACTCTCTATCAATTTTTCTCCACTGCGACCCGTCAGCGGGGTGTCTCAACATCACACCTTTCTTATGGTCCTCTTTGTGTCATCGCAACAACTTGGCATGCTCTTTGTTTTGGAACAAACGTTTCAACCGTGGTATTATAGGAGCAGGAACCCTCTTCGCAGGAACCCTCTTCCTGGGGGTGGACTCGCCCTCAACATCGCCAATGTCATCTCGCCTGATCTTATACCTCAATGCACCACATACCGGGCATGCATTCAAATTCTCGTACTCCTCGCGGTAGAGGATGCAGTCATTGATGCATGCATGTATCTTCTACACCTCTAATCCTAGAGGGAAGACAACCTTCTTTTCTTCGTACGTACTAGAGGGCAATACGTTCTCCCCTGGAAGCATCTTCTTTATTATTTTCAGCAACTTTTCGAATCCCTTGTCAGAAGTACCATTCTTTGCCTTCCATTGCAGCAATTCCAGTGTGGTACCCAGCTTTTTCTGTCCATCTTCGCAATTTGGGTACAACGGTTTGTTGTGATCCTCTAACATTTTCTCCAACTTCAACCTCGCCTTTTCACTTCCGCAGTTTATCTTCGCATCAAGAATGGCCCGGCCCAAATCGTCATCGGGGTCATAAAAAATGGGCTCATAAAAAACGGGCTCTTCTTCATCTTCGTCTTCCCCCATTCTACTATCACCGTCTTCAGTGAACATAGGATAGTTGTCACTATCCTCTTCTTCTTTGTTGTCTTCCATTATAACCCCTCTTTCTCAGTGCTTGGTCCAACAATTATAGCCGGGCATGAAACCGTTCTCAAGAAGGTGGATGTGAAGGGTCTTTGAGGTAGAGTAATCCTTCGTATTGTTACAGGAACTACATGGACAATAAATGAAACCATTCGACCGTCGGTTTGCCTCAGCCATGTTGAGAAAATAATGCATGCCAGTAATGAAGTCGGGATGGCATCGGTCACCGTACATCCATTGTCGATCCATCTGCATTATATATATAAGTATATGAAAAATCGTTAATTACACAACATCATGGATATATGAGTGACCAACTTAATTAATATTCAAGTTCATCACATAAAACTAAGTTTTTTATAAAAAAGAAGAGGTTCGCTGAGGTGGTACGGTGCTGGCTAGAGGACGACGCTGGCGATCGACGATGGTGAGGATGGGGAAGATACTAAAACCTACAAATCATACTTTAATTTGAGCTCAAATTGCATATAAAAAGAATGAAATACCTAACTTAGGCATTTCATCGAACACCATGCTAGCACTACAAAAATAATACGAGTTAAACTAGCAAAGAAATGAGCTAAATTGGGAACGCCGGAAGAAAGGATGATATTGCTAACCCTTGGATAGATGGGTGCCGTCAATCTTGATAAAATGGTGTAAAAAATGGAGATTTGTTGGAGTGTGAGAGGTGCAAAATATTTGGAAATGTGAGAGAGGAGAAGGAGAAGGGGAAATGAGATGCAAGCCGATCGGGCTTAAGAAATAGGGTAGGGACCCTATAGTACATGTTCTTAAGACGAACCGGTACTAAAGGTTCAGCTCTGGCCCCACCTTGCCTCAAAACACGAACCGGTACAAAAGGCCCTCAACGAACTAGTATTAATGTTCCTCGGCTGCCTGGGCAAGGGAGCCGGTACTAATGCACCCTTTAGTACCGGTTCGTAAGGGAAACAGTACTAAAGGATTAGATGGATGCCCATTTTTCTACTAGTGGATGAATCATGCGTTGTTTTAGCATATTAAAGCATAGTATAGTGGTATTCTCCTTTGATGCTTTATTTGGGCTGACTTGGCACATGCTCACACCATGTTATGACTATCCAAAGTCACCATAGCCTTGATGATCCTTTAGTTTTCAACTTGTAGTATCACTTTATTCTTTTATCAATGATGTTTTGTCGCTCTGCATGATTATGGCCATTATTGCTCTCTTAGTTTGTCGCTCCCAGTCTTTTGCTAGCCTCCATAACCAAGTATGAGTTCCACCCATGCATCCAGCTCCTTAAACCAAGTTATTCCAAAGAGTCCACCATACCTACCTACTAGTTTATGCTATTCCAAGTATATTCTTGTTTTTATCTACCTTCCAAATTAAACTTGTTATGAGAAAACTAGTGATTAAAGCTCTAACAAACTTAATGGCACACTTTACTTTTCTTGCCCTTAATAAACTTGAACCATTGTGTCGTCTATGTTGTATATTCTTGCACTTATTTGTTGGGGATTAGCAGATCCATGCTTTCATGGGGAACGCTTTCAACATTGCACATGTACTTTGTACCTAGTTGATATCATGCTCTTTTGTCTATGGATGTTGTCAGTGTGAAATAAATGGGGATCTTGTAAGTCCATGGAGTTATGTATATGTGTTAGAGAAACGCCTGGGCCGCTCGTCTAATCCATGCTGACATGGTGGAAATCTGCAGCGTAACCATAATGAGCTGTCTATGAAGCATTCTTCTTATAAAAAAAGAGTCATATACTGAGAAAAAAGAGAAAAAGAAAAAAGGAAATTATGAAAAGAGGAAAGAGAGAAAAAAGCACCATATTCCCATGGTAAATAACAAGATTGCTGAGATGCTCGTTGTCTGCTTGCCTTGTCATTTTGATATGGGGATTCTTTCGTATCATCGGGCATGGGGTACCCCGTTGGCGGTTCTTTATGATACACATGTACTTACGATGACAAGAACTTACCGGTGACTAAACTTGAGTAGCATGAGGAGAGGTCCTCGTATTCAAGGGACATGAGATTTCCAACTTATACTTTGTCAAGCATATACTTCATAGTTTGTTCACTTTAACCTTAATCACCTTAAAGATGCTTATGATAGGGGCAAGGAGAGCTAAAAGCTATTAAGTACCATAATTTTTGGAAGATCTGTATGAAACTTGAATCCCTACCTCCTTCTATGAAGGCCTTTCTTCTACTTATATATTGAGTCTCCACTTTCTATCTTTATGCACTTTCTTTGAGAGCATAGTGGCCATTCTTAGTTCTATGTGCATTGTCCCAAGACTAGTTGATTGATTCATAACTTGATATTGCTTGTTTTAAACTATTTGTATCTAGTCACTCTGATGAACTTTGAAGGTGTCCTATGCATTTTTGTTTTCTACTCTATGAGGGACAAGCTGAATGCTACTATGCTATGTTTTCTTTATGTGAAACAAACAAACGTCTTGCAAAGCATTGTTATTCATGAATCTTTTGTTTGTGCCTTTTCACGTTGCAACATAGTTGCTTTGTCTTATTGCTAGAACTTTGTCTTCCATGTTATGATTGAAGTACTATGATCCCTGGTATCCATGTTTTACAAATACTTTGATCAAGTTTATGATGGTGCATGTCACCTCAAAAATTATTCTTTGTTTTTGTCACTTACCTACTCGAGGACGAGCAGGAGTTAAGCTTGGGGATGTTGATACATTGCAAATGTATTTATAATTTTTGATGTTCCATGCTTGGTTTTATCTACTTTCTTATGTTGTTTCCACACTTTGGAGTACTTTTCATTTGATTCCTTGGACTAACCTATTAACAAGAGCCACAGTGCCAGCTGCCTATTTTCTGCTATTTTTGGTTCCAAGAAAGTCAGAAAATGAATATTCTCAGAATTGGATGGGACAAAAGCCAAAGACAGTTTTTCACCAGGGACACACAGAGCTAGAATACGAGACGGAGAGGCGCCAGGGGGTGGCCACACCACCTGGCCGTGCGGGCCAGTCCTGGCCGCGCTAGGGGGTGGTGTGGCCAGCCCAGGCACCCCCTCGGCCTCCCCTTCCGACTAGAAGATGCCTCCGATACAGAAACCCTAAGCACCCGATCTAAATTCCACGAAATAATATGTAGCCGCCGTCGTCTCTGTCCCTAGATCGGGAGGAATCTGAAGCTCTTCCCGGCACCCTGCCAGAAAGGGGATTTCACCCTGGAGGCCTTCTTCATCATCATGCAAGCCTCCGGTGTGATGCGTGAGTAGTTCATCTCTGGACTACGGGTCCATGTAGTAGCTAGATGGCTGGTTCTCCTCCTTTGTGCTATCATGTTTAGATCTTGTGAGCTCCGTTCATGATCAAGATCATCTATTTATAATTCTACATGTTGTGTTTAAGGGGATCCGATGGATATTGAGATGCTATTTCAGATTGATTATTGATTCTATCATGTCTTTGTTATTTGTGATCTTGCATGCTTTCCGTTGTTAGTAGCTATACTGGCCAAGTAGATGCTAGCAACTCCAAGAGTTAGTATTTATGCTCGATAGTGGGTTCATGCCTCTGGTAATCTAGGGAAGTGACAGAAATCTCTAAGGTACTAGATGTGTTGTTGCTACTAGGGAGAAAACAACAATCTTTTGTTCATAGAACAATCGTATTGTTTACTTTTCATGCAATTCGTAATGCAATAATCTGTTGCTTGCACCTTAATACTGGAGGGGGTTCGGATGATAACCTGAAGGTGGATTATTAGTCATAGATGCAGTTGGATGGCGGTCTATGTATAATGTTGTAATTCCCAATCGAATCTCAAAGGAGGTAAGATGATTAGTATATGCATGTATTGCTTTCTCGATCTTTGTCAATTGCCCCGCTGTAATTTGTTCACCCAGCATGTTATCTATCTTAAGGAGAGCCACCTCTAGTGAACTATGGACCCCGATCCTTTCTTTTACAATCAATCTACAATCAAATTGTTTACTGCTTTGTGTTTACTTTCTGCAAACTATTACTTTCTTCCTTTCGATACGTTTAATCCTTTGTTTTCAGCAAAATCGGTGAGATTGACAACGTCATCGCAAGTTGGGGGCAAAGTTCTGTGGTTGTGTTGTGTAGGTCTCCATGTTGCTACTAGCACCGGTAGTGCGCCCTGCCAAGGCTCAACTAGCAACACCTTTGGGGTGTTTCCTTGCTCCTACTGGATTGATAACCTTGGTTTCGTACTGAGGAAAAATTGCTGTTGTGCTCATCATACCTTCCTCTTGGGGTTCCCCAACGAGCTCGATATATTTTGGGCCATCACTCCCAAAGAAGATGAGGAATTAATGGCTAAGATAAGCAAAAACTATGATGACTGGGCTTCACCTGAGTCAACTACACCTGAGTCAACTACACCTGAGTTAACTATGCCTGAGCCAACACTAACACCAAAGAAGAGGGGAGTTATTGGACTAAATGATGAAGTAATGAAGGAAGCTAAGAAATGTCTCAAGGAGAAGGTATTAAATCCGAAGATGTGAAGAATCTACCTCCTATAGAAGAATTATTAAAGCTAATCTCCCACTCATCCACTATTGAGGTACACTCTCTCCAACATTTTGATGATGGTGATATTCCTTATTCTAAACCTCTTGATCAATGCTCAAAAGAATTTGATTTTTTATTGTTAAGCAAGATAATTTTAATAAAAGGGTGCAAAATCATTTAATGGAGAACTCTACAGCTATTATTGAGTTGAGAGATATTGTGGAAAGAACCTCCAATGATGTTAAAATGCTTGTTAAACATTTCCAAATGGTTCAAACTCAAATTGATCAACTTATTAAGGTACAAAAAGATTTCGTAGTTAATGCTTCTAAAGAAAAACATGCCTATGAAATTAGAACTAGAAGTGGTGCTGCCACCCAGGATCCTCTATATCCTGAAGGGCATCCTAAAAGAATCGAGCAGGATTCTCAACAAATTGAAAATAGTGGTAGTTCTCCTAGGAAAAGGAAAAAGAAACATAAAACTGTTATAGTCTTCTGAACCTGCTAAAGATCCTAATAGTATATATGTCTTTGATGCTGAAACTGAAAGTGGTAATGAGGAAAATGATGCTCCTGATAAAGAAAAAATTAAAGAAGAACCTGAATGGCACACTAAGAATACTAAATACACTAAAGAAGATTTTGTTGCTAAGAAACATGGTAGTGAAGAGAGCCTTGGATTCAAAAACCAATGCCTTCCCTGATAAGAAACACAAGTCAAAGGAAGACGAACACTATAACAAGTTTTGTGAATGGATGAAACCTTTATTCTTGCAAAGTCCTTTGATTGTTGCTATTAAATTGTCTCCTTATTCAAAGTAAATGAAGGATATTGTCTCTAATAAAAGGAAGATCCCTAATGAAGAAATTTATACTTTGCTTGCTAATTATTACTTTAATGGTAAGGTTCCAAAGAAACTTGGAGATCTAGGGATTCCAACTATTCCATGTTCTATTAAAAATAGTTATGTTAGAACAGCTTTGTGTGATTTAGGAGCAGGAGTTAGTGTTATGCCTTTAATTGGAGAAATTAATACCAACTGATATATCTTTGCAAATGGCTGATAAATCTACTACTATTCCTATTGGTATATATGAGGATGTTCCTGTTCAAGCGGCTCATAATTTCTTGATATTAACTGACTTTGTTGTGCTTGAAATGCCTGTAGATGATAATATGTCTATTATTCTTGGGAGACCTTTTCTTAATACTGCAGGTTCTATCATTAATTGTAATCAAGGAAAGGTAACTTTTAATGTTAATGACAAGGAACATAATGTCTATTTCCCCAAGAAGATTGATAGGACTTATGTCTTAAATTCAATTGAAAATGTTGAGGGCATCCAAGTTGGAGAAATATATTGTCCCATACCGCGAGAAAAATATGAAATTATTATGATTGGGACTATTGCTATCAGGGTTGAGGTAACATAATCATTTAGTGGAATGCAAAGTTTTGTTTCATATAAAATTGTTTTGGTAACAAGACCTGATCAACCTTGTTAACAAAAGGATTTTAATGAACAAAA
Source organism: Avena sativa (assembly GCA_916181665.1). Classification (NCBI taxonomy): domain Eukaryota; kingdom Viridiplantae; phylum Streptophyta; class Magnoliopsida; order Poales; family Poaceae; genus Avena; species Avena sativa. Next base: position 582,899,680 of record OV702287.1, read on the forward strand.
TAATGCTTTCACTATAATTATCTTTGCTTACTTTTATTTTATCCATTTTAATTTTTGTTTTCACTTAGTTTACTTTTCTATTTTGTTAGTTGCTTGCATATTACAGTGTCTTAGAACTTCTGAAGTTTAGGTTTTGTTTTGTTATTGCGTCATTCCAATACTATCTTTCTGCCAGAAAATCATTCATCAACACCTGAAAATTGCTAAAAAAATAAAGTTTCTCGAAAAATTCCAGAAAATTCATATTAAATTTTTATGTCAAAAAAGGGGCGGAGAAGTACATGGAGTGACCCAGGGGGCTCACCAGGTAAGCACACCACCTGGTGGCGCAGCCACACCAGGGGCGCGCCTGGCCATGGTGTGGGCCACCCCTGGCCCTCCACTTATTCTCCTTCCTGCCACTTCTTTCTCTTTCCCGAGAAAACACAAGTTCATTGCTCAAACCCGTGTTCTTGATGTTCTTGCTCGCGATTTTCCATATCCTTGCTCAGCCCATCTTTGCTGCTGAGATTTGGAGCATTTGTTCTCCGGTATGTGCCTCCCCCGCTTGTCCAAGTAGATTTGTGATTAGTGGATTATATCTTGAGTACTTTGCTACTATAGGTGACAGGTTACGTGAGCTTGTAAGCTTGTCCAATGATTAGAGAAATTGTTTCGATGCATGTTTAGGCCTCTTACAAGTCCCTATGACTAGTTCCTTTCATTATGTAATCACTTGTATGATGGATGTTTAAATTTCAGAATAACAGAGATGAACAACCACACTTTTGGAGAAGTATTTGAGAGGGACACACTCAGGAGGGCAAGGACTTCAAGACCAGCTTCTCAATTTAGGCCATCATATAATGGAATATGAGAGTGCACCACGCTTTGGAAATGAAGGAGATGAGGGAGATGCTCACCCGTCTACTTTCCCTTGTTTTGCCTTTTTGCAAGCTGCAGGGATCCTCGATGATTTCTTACTGCTTGTTCAGAGGGTTGGTTTGACCACTTACATGGAATATGAGAGTGAGAAATACGCCATGCTCACCAAAACTTTCGTTGAAAGTTTCGTTTTCACTAACACCCCTTATCGGTCAACTCTTTCGTTCAAAATTTATAATATGCCTATTACCATGCCATTGGAAAGATTTTGCAGCATTATAGGCATAGGCATGACTAGGACAGTGAAGAAGATCCAAGGTCGACTAGCTGATTTGCTTGAGCTCTACTGAAATGTGAAAAATGACGATGACCGCACAGCTCAGCGTGGGATGATAAGGAATATTCAACTCCCAGCTCTTAGATATTTTGCTTACTATCTTGCCACTAGCATTCTTGGTAGGGAGAACACTAGTAATATTTCTAATTATCATTTAGCCTTTCTTGGTGCTGCACTTAATAATGATACCAAGTATAATATTGGTTCTCTCATTGCTCGCCGCCTAGCCGCTAGAGGACCTATTTATGGGGGCATTATTGCCACATGCATGGTTGCTGCCTTAGAACTTTCTGTGGATCCTAATGAAACTGTGTTGACATCACAAAGGCTTGATCTTGCTGCTATGAAAACACATCACTTTATTACTACTGACTCTAGTACCGAGAATTTAGTTTATAGGATGTTGTTTACCGACGGAGATGAGAGGGAAATTCCTTTGCCATAGTCCACTTTGTTCAGTATTTCCAGGATGCCATGGTCGCGTTCCAAGGAGGAGGTGGACGAGCAGCTCTGCCTGCTTTGTTTCCATGGGCAGCACCAAGGGGATGTGCCCTCTTACGACTACTCTGTGCACTACACTGGGGCATCCTCAAGTTCATATCAGGACGAAGGCACTTCCACGCCGTATTACGGAGGCGCTCCATCTTGGCCAGCTTGGGATTGATATCCACTTAGGCCAAAAGCCTAAGCTTGGGGAGGTATACCGACATCGCACTCATCTACATATCATGTCCAGTCGGTACGTTGCATATCCATGCTTCGCTCTCTCTTTAGTTTTTGTTCTTGCTTTCTTTCTGCTTTCCAAAATGCAAAAAGACCAAAAATATTTTCGTTATTTCTGTTCGTTTGCTTCTTTGTCTTTTAGCCTTGGTTTGCTTCATCCTTTTAGCTTTGTTTTGATTATTTGAAAAACCCAAAAATATTTCGCTTTGCTTGTTCTTCCCTTTGGTTCTTGCCTTTAAAAATCAAAAACCCAAAAATATTTGTTCTTCTTCTCTGGTTTTGTAAAGTTCGTTGCAGGGTTCAGCAGTCCTTAGTAACTCCTTGGAGATTAGTTTTATCTTATTATTTAAGTCACACAAGTGAAAGACAATGATGATTTATGACAACTCGAGGTGTGGTAAGAGGCTGGTATGAACTCTATTTTTTTCATTTTTGTACATATACTCATCATTGTGAGCATGCTTAGTCTGTTTAACTGAGGTGTATGTTATTTAATGGATACTTAGTGGTCCTTGCCTTCTTATGGTTAGTTCCAATCCATTATTAGTTCGTAACAGGTCATATAACTATTTGCTTGCATTGTTCTATTCATAACTTGGTATGACATTGTGGTGTCCTCCTCTGAATGTTTTATTTAAATCACTTGGCACATGCTCACGCATGCATAGGACTAAACAAAAAGTTAGTTAAGCCTCGATGATTTATTCTCCCTTAGAGTTCTTGTGTCACTTTTATGCCACTATTAATTTTGTTTTGTCGCAAGCATGATTATGATAGTTACTGCTCTCTCGATTGTCGCTCCCTTTCTATTGCTAGCCTTCACTTGTGCTGAGTATAAGCTTTACTCGTTCATACAACCCCCTAAAACCAAAGTTGCCAAAAAGAGTCCACCATATCTACCTGTTAGCATTATTGCTACTCCTTGCATATTTATTATGCTCTGTTTTCTTCCAATAAAAATGTTTGCTTGTTATGTGAAAATTAGTTAGTAAAGCTCTCACGAACTTGATGGCACACGTTAGTTTCTTGCACTTAATAAACATGAACCATTGTGCCCATCTAGGTTGCGTATATCCTTGCGTTTTGTAAGTTGTGAATTAGCAGAACCATGCTGTCATGGGGAACGCTTTCAACATTGCAATTTATTTAGTTGATATCATGTTCTTTTGCTTATGGATCACGGCGGTGTGAAATGAAAGGGGAGCTTGTAAGGCTCATGGAGTTCGTATATGTGTTAGGGTGGCTGGTCTAATACATGCCTAATCATGGTGGAAACCTGCAGCGTAACCATAGTGAGCAATCTATGAAGCATCCTCTAAAAAAAGAAGCCTATCCAAATAGGAAAGAAAAAAAGGATACCTATGCAAATATGAAATAAAAAGATGCTGTGATGCTCATTTTCTGCTTGCCTTGTCATTTTCATATGGGGATTCTCCCGTATCATCGGGCAAGGGGTACCCCGTTGGTGGTTCTCTATGATACTTACAATGACAAGAACTTACTCGTGACTAAACTTGAGTAGCATGAGGAACGGTCTTCGTAAGTAAGGGGCATGAGGTTTTCAGCTTATAACTTGTCAAGCTTATCTTCATATTTGTTCACTTTAACCTTAATCACCTAAAGATGCTTATGATAGGGGCAACGAGAGCTCAAATATAATGAGTACCATACTTTCAACATTTGGAAGCCTTTCAAACTTTTAATCTTTTGCTTCCACTTTTATGTTGAGTCACCATTTATTCTTTGAGCACCTTCCCGAGAGCATAGTTGTAATTCTTTGTGTAATGTGCTTGTCCCAAAACATGGTTAATTATGGCATAACTTTGACACTTGTATCTTTGATATTTTTATTTCTAGTCTTCACTTAAACTTCAGAGGTGCCTTGGAATTTATGTTTTTCTCCAAACAAAGGCAAGCGAGATACCACTTTATCATATCTTGTTATGAGCATTACAATCCTGCATATGCTTCTGTGTCATGTTGCTTATTATTAATGAGTTGGAATCTCTTCATAACTTGCATGACCATTGGGTAAACTTATTTGCATACTCTTTATTATAAATTGCCTAAGTATTTGATCATATGTTGAGAATATATACATCTTATGAAGCAAATCTGTTCTTGAAAGTTTCTTTTATCGCACTCAGTTTTCAACTGAATTGCTTGAGGACAAGCAATAAGCTAAGCTTGGGGGGAGTTGATATGTCCAAAACGTATCTACTTTCCCGAACACTTTTGCTATCGTTTCTCCTCTAATTTGTGTGATTTGGATACAACTAATGCGGACTAATGTTGCTTTCAACAGAATTGCGTTGGTGTCTCGTGTTTGTGTAGGAATTCAACTTTCAGGAAAAATCCTAGAAAATATCACAAAACTCCTATTTTACCAGAAGACCCATGGAGCCAGAAGACGAGACGGAGAAGTGCCATGAGGGGCCCACACCACCTGGCCGCGTGGACCAGGCCTGGCCATGCCAGGGGTGGTGTGGCTGCCTCGAACTCCGCCTCGACCTCTCCCTTCGCCTACATAAGCCCCTCTGTCCTAAAACAGACGTGGGTTCGCCGTTTTTCTAGATAGAGTTCCGCTGTGCCACCACCACCAGATACCGCGATTCGGAACCAGAAACTCTATTCTGGCACCCTGCCGGGATGGGGAATTGGAGGAGATCATCGCCATCATCATCATCACCGCTTCTCCATCAACCATACATGATTCCCCCATCCATGAGTGAGTAATTCCCCGCTGTAGGCTATGGGGATGGTAGGGATTGGATGAGATCGTTCATGTAATGGCATCAAATTGTTAGGGCATGGTGCCTAGTATCTATTATTACTGCTTTTGCCTTTGTTGCAACTTCTTATGCTTAATGCTTGTCACTAGGGCCCAAGTGCCATGATTTTAGATTCGAACATGTTGTTGATTCATGATGATAGTATTGTTTATGATCTTACCTGCAAGTTGTATACCATATTATTGTCCAGAACCAAAGGCCCCAAAGTGACAATAATCGGGATAACCGGAGGGGATGGATGTGATATGAGGATCACGTGTGTTCATGGAGTGTTAATGATTTTCTCCGGTGCTCTATTAAAAGGAGCACCTTAATTGCTAGTAGTTCCCTTGACGCCCCACTGCAAACGGGCTGGCAGGACAAAAGATGTTGTGCATGTTCTCATTACGAGCACATATGACTATATATGGAACACATGCCTATGATTATTTTGGTACTTGGATGCTTTACCTTATTTATCTGCAAATGCCCTATATCTTGATTGCTACATGAATTGTCTTGTCCATGCAACGCCCGTTCATCCATCCCTATGCCTACCGCGCTTTAATCCCACTGTTTACTGCAATTGTTACTACTGTCTTCACTTTTACTACTGCTTTCTACTTTGCTATTGCTACTATTAAACTGTTACTTCTGATAAACTATTGCGAGCAAGATTGTTTCCAGGTGCAGCTGAATTGACAACTCGGTTGTCAAGGCTTATAAATATTCTTTGGATCCCCTTGTGTCGAATCAATAAATTGGATTTTACTTCCCTCGAAGACTGTTGCGATCTCCTATACTTGTGGGTCATCAGCCTGCAAATCATTCCTCCAACTAACAGCTTGGTTAGATAATTTTCCAAGCATGGCATCATGGTTCTCCGTAATTTTGACTAGAATATTATTTTGTTCATTTTGTGAGTCTATAAAAGACATAAGCGTTTCTTGGAGACTACCATTGCTAGTTCCCATATTATTATTAGAGTTATTTGTAGGACTAGCATAATGTTTCTGAAAATTAGGATTGTAACTCTTCTTTCAAGCAGGATTATAATCATTTTTTTACCCAGAACTGTGAGGCAAAAGCCCCACAACATAATTTTATTAAACTGCAGACTGAAGTACAAACAAATAAAAGAAAAGTATATCACACTAAAGTGTTTAACCAGGAAGCAAAACCATCCCTATGCTTTTTATATCCTATGGCGTAAGAGGTGTATATCATGAAAAAATTGCACCTCCATCGTGCAAATGTAGGCCTCTCATGCTGAAATACTTTCGCATTGCGTTGCTTCCAAATATGCCTACACGCCAAAATCATAACCTCCATGAAAAATGACTTTGCAAAATCCCTCCTTGTCGCAACCACTATGGTTTGAACGTCATCACCCACAGGACACTGAACTTTTAAGTACGACCACACCCTTTGACTGAAGTTACATGTAAAAAAAATGTATTCTGTCCTCGTATGTCCTGGTAGGACAAAGCACACAATGTGAATCTCCAGGTACCTTCCCATATCTTCTAATGAGTAGGTATGTGGTGTTGAGTCGGTCATTTAGGAGTAGCCAAGCAAAATATTTTGTTTTGAGTACAGACGCCGATTTCCAAATCCACTTGAAAACTCATGGAACAACTAAATGAGCATGTACATGTGCACAATACAGTTCAGCTCCATCGTTTGGACCCCAATCATATCCCCAAACATCCTTGTTGTCTGATAAGGGGGTGTTAACCATGGCCTGCTAGATCAAACCGAATTCCACAAAAGCTTGTGCTGACAATGGTCTGTAAATAAGATAGTGAAATTCTGTCGTGGAATAGACATCCTTCGCTAGCATGTACTTGTCCAAGACAAATGAATATAACCAAGGGAAACTCATGCATAGCGACTGAGAGGATCCCATGACCTCCCATTTATCAGTCCAGAACTGAATGGTCTCACCTGCCCCTAGAGTAACCATAGCAACATTGTCAACACCCGGATTTTTAATCCCAGATGCCTGTTATGTCATACATCACAATCCCAGGATTACCATTTTTGCGAGACATAACAGATTGGATATCACAGTACATCATCCATTACAAACCATAATAAGGTCTTACACAAATAAAGGATCTCATGATCCAGTCTTAATACAACAAGCAGCGGAATAAATATTAAGCGTAGCGGTGGGGTCCATCTTCAGGGGCACAGGCAATGCTGACAAAGGCAGATAGTCCTAGTTATCATAGCCGTCCTGCTTTCCTTCATCTTGGTAGTCTCCTTCATAGTCTGGCCATAGGAATAGCCAGGGTCAAAATCTATGAGTACTCTATAAGTACTCGCAAACTATCACTAACAGATAAGGTAGTGCTAGTAGGAATGCTAACTCTAAGTTTACTTGTGAAGTTAAGTTTGAAACCTAATCTGAGTTCAGAAACAAAGAAAGATAAAAGAAAGTTCTAGAATCACTTAAGTGGGCACTTAATTTTCATAGTCATAACTCTATTGTGGTCAAGTCATGTCACAATTCATTTCATAAGTTGTTTTGAAAACATCTGAGAACGGAATAGTATGGCCACTCCAACTTTCCATAACCGCGGACGCGGCTATTCGAATAGTTTGACACTCTGCAGAGGTGGTACACTTTCACCACAAGATTCGATACATCTGTCAGGGATAACCCTGAATCATCATACTTAGTATGCAGATAATCAAACATAACCTTTCCTTTTCACACCCTAGTATAAGCACCTCTCCTATGAGTATGGCCTCCCAACCATGACCATCTGTCATCTTGGGCAATACATAGGTGGACAACATTGAGAGGTAGCCTCAGCTCAAACCTCTCCCGCGAGGGAACTAATACTAATGCATATAAACTTTCGGCTAAGCCTTACCCAATTCAGGTATTGTGGTTGTACAGTAAAGTTGGAATGGTATCACATCCGAACCCAACCATCAGTTTTGTAAAAGGGGTAAGGCTCATGCCTCAACATTTTTATCATCATAAACCATTTGTGTTTCTCAACACATGTCAAAACATCTCAATAGAATGACTCAGCATTCCAAGGTTTTCATCATTCATTTTCACCAAGTGTTCCTATCTAAAGTGACTCAAGTTTTGATTTAGCTATAAGCTACTAAGTTAAGTGTGTTCACTAAGGTCGGATGCTAATCTCAAACTCATGCCATAGAATGACATCTAAGGTTATCTAGATAGGTCAAGTTTTATACTTTTTATGCTACCTTCAAACAAGTAAGGGACTTTGTTAAAGTAAGGAAAGTAAAACTTGTAGACAACATTTGGAGTAGGTATAAGTCAAAGGGGTATAACCAAAGCATGCCTAATGCATTTACTTAGGTTATCTCTCTTGCAAGGATGGCTTGTATTGTTAATGATGGCTTGCTCAGTTTACTTGAAGTTCTAGGCTTGCAAGTAAAACTTGCAAAGGTTAACTTGTATAGTGCTAGCTTGCCTTGGTTGGTGCAGTGGTCGAACTTTTCTTCCTCTTCCTCCGGGTAGATCTCCTCCTCCTCGTAAGCTTGGTCGGTACTATCATCTATAAATACATACGGGATACACAATCACCATACAATACTTAACTAGTCTATTTAGCACATTAAGGCACACATTTGATGATCTAGCATCATCACAATCATCACCAGATTTAATGAATTAGTTTCATTCTTTTTATTTGGGAAAAGTAAGTTCTACTCATTGAAATTAACTAAGATTTAATATTCTCCAAGTAAAATATGGGATCATGTGGACACATGTCATCACCACATATTCTAACATATGGGAATGTGATTAAAATATTGGATCACATTTTAATAAGTTTAAGTTTAATATTTAATTATTTAAAGTGACTATAAATTCCTATATAGCATTATTTTGGTACTAGTCCAAAGTCACTGAATGCAAACCTTAATATTATTACATATTCCGGTAGGTATGGTTAAAAGTGATTTTTGAGAGTTTGAATCAACTCAAAAGCTATTATGGTTGATTTTATAAAAATGTTGGAATGTGCAAATGCTTCTGTCTTGTTATTTTTACTAGGAGAGAACTCTAACTCTAAATGAATTATATCCAATGGTCTTGGATATATCTTTTTAGAAGCTTTCTGACGAAATTAGAATTACTCAATTTGGTTTAGTAAATCTCCATGAATTGATTTTTGAACTAAGGGACAGAATTGAGTTTAAACTTGAATAGAAAAACACTTATTTGAATTCATGGGCTAGAGCGGGAAAGCAATTGGGCTGGCCCAGTGACGCTCATCGGTGCAGAGGGTGGCTGACAGGTTGGTTCCGCTTGTCAGCGAGACTTAAAACTCGAAATGGTATCTAGCGATCTAGGCCACACGATTATAACGTGGATCAACGGCTCATAGTCGTCGTCGATGACGGACTCGTCGCCGGCGAGACTGAACCCTAAACGAATGGTGGGGGTCTACTAGGGACGTACCAGGGCTCCAGCTAGTGCGGTGAGGTGGGTGATCGAACTAGACGGCGACGACGGACTCAGGCGAAGTCACGGTAGGGGCTGCGGTGCATGGAATCGACGGTAGTGTCTCCTCCTCTGTAGCAGGCTACTCCGGTGCAATTCCGACAAACTACGGCTCGAGCGGCTCCGACGAGAGAGGGGAAATGTCCAGGGGAGAGAGGGGAGTGGAATGGTGTGAGGATTTCGTGCTGGGGAGGCCTGCTTATATACACGTGACGGTGAGACCGAGAGGTGTGGGTGAGGTAGGCGGACGGTGGGCGGTTCCCTAACGGTCAGCTATGGCGCAATGGTGTGGCTAGGGGCAGTGGCATGTGGTCGGGAGCGTCATGCGCTCTGGGAGATAGAGGCGGTGCTCGACGCAGCGGACAGCGACTATAGGTCACGCGGCGGTGCACAACCGTGTCTGGTGGGGTGCTGGTGTCGAGGCAGAGCGGTGTGCGCTGTATGCGGTCGAGGCGCGATCTGCTGTGTGCTGGCGGCGATCGCACTTTGGCGTGCACTATCCATGGCACAGAGAGAAAGGGCGGCGCTGCTGGGGAGTGGTCCAGGGGTTAGCAGTGGCCGTGGGATGGACTATGGACGGCGGTGAGGTCACGCCTCCCTTCCTGGAGCGGCGGAGAGGGGCTGGTGGTCGCCTATGGCTTGGGCAAGGTTGGCCAGCGGGCATGTCCTCGGGTGGCGTGGCACTGTGGGGCTAGGACAATTGGTAGGTCCTTGATGGCTTGGTTGGGTCTAGGGGAGACAAAGGCATTGACTAGGGTTCAAATGGTTCGACAAAATTTGATAAAAAACAGTAATAGTTAGGCCAATGTGATTCTGCCCACAAGGTGTTTGACAAAATGGCAAAAAGAAGAAAACTTTTGAATTATGAAATGAAATTTGGTGGAGTTGTTGATCACATGCTTGAGCATCTCTAGTTTCTTGGGATTTGAAAATGGAGTTCATTTGAGTGGTTTTTGAATAAGTGTGATCTTGATACCTACACTAGATTCAATTTCCAAATGTCATTTAAATTTAGTGTTTGAAAGTTTTTGGGATGAAACAAAGTGGGCCTTGGTACATCACTACTTGTACTAGCAAGGGGTGCAAAGATCCACAATTCTTTCTATTAATATTTGAGTTCTAGGAATAGCCAAAGTAGGCATGGTGATTAAAATGGCACAAATGACCATTTGCTTAATTTATTCTTTTTGATTTGTTTTTCTTTGGGATTTGCTAGGGAATGATCTAGATGATGTTTAATTCACCTTAGAATCATTTTACAATCAATGGATCACTCAAACATGGCAATTCAAAACAACTCCTAATTTACATGCACACACATATGAATGCTTAATGATTTTTAAATGGAAAAGTTTTTGTTAATCCTAAATTGGGTAGGTTTGATCTTGTTAACTTTGGATTAGAGTTTTGGGATGTTACAAACCTTCCCCCCTTAAACAAAATCGCGTCCTGAGATTTACGAAAGAAAACTAGGAACTAAAGAGATCTGGGAACTCCGTCCTAATGTAATGTTCTTGCTCCCAAGTGGCTTCTTCTTCGGTATGGTTGCTCCATAGAATCTTTAGAAATTTGATACTCCTGGTCCTAGTGGTTCTGTAGGCTTCCTCCAAGATACGGATGGGCACTTCAGGATACGTCAGATCCTTATTGATCTCAACAGCTCGGTGATCGATGTTCTTGAAAACTTCGATCTTCTCTGGCACTTCTAGGCATTTGCGCAGTAATGAGATATGGAACACATTGTGGATGGCTGACATCTCTTCTAGAAGTTCCAGTTGATACGATACTTCTCCTCTGCGATTCAAAATCTTGAAGGGTCCGATATATCTGGGGGCTAACTTTCCTTTCAGACTAAAGCGTTGTGTTCCCTTCAATGGCAAAACCTTGAGATACACAAAATCTCCGACATTGAAAGTCAGGTCTCTCCTTCTCTTGTGAGCATAACTCTTTTGTCTGGATTGGGCGGTCTTGACGTGCTCACGGACTTTGTGAACTTTTTCTTTGGCTTCTCGGAGAATGTCGGGTCCGAAAATCTGACTCTCTCCTACTTGTGACCAATTCAAAGGGGTGCTGCACTTTCTTCCGTATAGGAATTCAAATGGGGACATTTGCAAACTGGCTTGATAACTATTGTTGTATGAGAATTCTGCGAAAGGCAAGCAATCTTCCCACTTCGATCCATACTCCAAAACACAAGCTCTCAACATATCCTCTAAGATTTGGTTGACTCTTTCAGTCTGTCCATCTGTTTGTGGGTGATAAGCGGTGCTGAAATTCAACTTGGTTCCTAATCCCTCTTGGACTTTCTGCCAAAATCTCGAGGTAAATTGGGTCCCTCGATCGGATACTATGGCCTTGGGGGTTCCATGAAGACTAACAATTCTGGCAATGTACAACTCTGCTAGCTTTGAACTTTGGTAGGTAGTCTTGACAGGTATAAAATGAGCTACCTTGGATAGTCTATCAACGATGACCCAGATTGAGTCATTTCCCCTATAGAAGTCGGTAAACTGGTGATAAAGTCCATTTCGACGGAATCCCATTTCCATTCCGAAATCTGCAATGGTTGTAACAGTCCTACGGCTCCCTGATGCTCTGCTTTAACTCTTTGACATATGTCACACTTGGCGATGTAGCTTCTGATTTCTCTCTTCATCTTGTGCCACCAAAATTGCTCTTTCAGATCTTGATACATCTTCGTTCCTCCGGGGTGGATGGAATAAAGAGTATCATGAGCTTCCTGCATGATAACTTGCTTCAGTTCGGAATCTGCTGGCACACGGATACGTCATTTGTATCACATAACTCCTTCTTCGTCTTCGGTGAATCCAGGTACCTTTCCTGTACCAATACGATGTTTGATTCCGTCGATACTTTCATTTCCCTTCTGGGCTTCCTTGATTTGGTTGATCAAAGTGGGTTGAAGTTCAATGCTAGCTAGAAATCCTTTGCTAACAAGCTCAGTTCTAAACTGCTCCAACTCCTCATACAAACTTGGTTGTTTCTCCTTGATCATGGTGTTTAGCCTACACGGCAATCTGCTAAGAGCATCCGCTACCACATTGGCCTTGCCTGGGTGATAGTGAATGTCAAGGTCATAATCCTTGATTAACTCTATCCATCTCCTTTGCCTCATATTCAGCTCCTTCTGAGTGAAAATATACTTCAAGCTTTTGTGATCTAAGTAAATCTCACAGCGATTTCCCATAAGATAATGACGCCATGTGTTCAATGCCAAAACTATGGCTGCTAACTTAAGATCATGGGTCGGATAGTTCTACTCATGATGCTTCAGTTGTCGAGACAGATAAGCGATGACTTTGCCTTCTTGCATCAATACACATCCGAGACCAATCTTGGATGCATCACAATACACGTCAAACGACTTCTTGATATCTAGCATGATCAATATTGGGGCCGAAATCAATCTCTTCTTCAGTTCTTGGAAACTTGCTTCACATTTGTCGGTCCATTCAAACTTCTTGTCCTTCTTCAATAGTTGGGTCATGGGTCTAGCGATGCTCGAAAATCCTTCGACGAACTTGCGGTAATATCCTGCTAATCCGAGAAATGCACGGACTTGGGTTTGAGTGGTTGGGACTTCCCATTCTTCGACATCTTTAATTTTGGCGGGATCAACAGAGACTCCTCCGGTAGACACAATATGTCCTAGGAATCCTACTTCTTTTAGCGAAAAATCACATTTGCTGAACTTGGCATATAACCGATGCTCTCTCAGGATTTCTAGGATGATTCTCAGATGTTGCTCATGTTGTTCTTCTGACTTGGAGTAGATAAGGATATCATCGATAAACACCACGATAAACTTATCTAGGAAATTCATAAAGATCTTATTCATGAGATTCATGAAATAAGCAGGGGCATTGGTTAATCTGAAAGACATGACCGTATACTCGTATAATCCATAGCGAGTAGTGAAGGCGGTCTTCGGAATATCCGTTGCACGAATATTAAGTTGGTGATAACCAGTCCTAAGATCAATCTTTGAGAATACCTGGGCACCAGTCAACAGATCCAACAGATCTTCTATCTTTGGCAGAGGGTACTTGTTTTTGATGGTGACATCATTCAGTTTCCTATAATCTGTGCACAAACGGTTGCCTCCATCTTTCTTGTCAACGAATAACACTAGTGATCTCCAAGGCGATGCACGTGGTTGAATTAAGCCTGTTGCTAACATAGCATCCAAGTGCTTCTTCGGCTCCACTAACTCTGAGGGGTTCATGCTATAGGGTCTCTGGGCTATGGGTCTGGTTCCAAGGATCAGTTCGATAATGAACTCAATCCCTATCCGGGGGCATACAGGGCAATTCATCTAGGAATACGTCAGGGTATTCACAGACTACTCTGACTTGGTCTATGGTGGGTAGGGCTAGACTCTTGTTGCACTTGAATTGATGGGGTAAGGTTTCAGATATATGCTCTACTGTTACTCTAGAACTACTGGTCATGGTGATGGCTTTCTTAGCATAGTCTATCAGTCCTTTATGCTTTGACATCCAATCCATACCTAGTACTACTTCCAAACTTTTGGTTCCAAGTACTATTAGATTAGCATAAAAATCTATCCCATGTATTCTGATAAGCACACTTTGCAAATTTTTCTAGATTTTGTAGTTGAACCGGGGATTTGGACTATCATGGCATGCTTCAAGTTGGTTGGGTGGATCTTACTAGTGCATGCAAATTCTTCAGTGACAAATGAATTCGATGCTCCCGAATCAAACAACACTCTTGCTAAAACTGAGTTGACAGAAAACATACCCAGCACTACATCTGGCGCTTCTTGGGCTTATTCGGTGTTCATGTGGAAGAGACGGCCGTTGCAGTTGTGAGGGTTCCCTAGGCAAAATCCTCTCCCTGGTTGAACACGACGCTGCTGCTGTGCTGGGGCATTCACATTGTCATTGGCAGTAGTCTTCTTGGGGCACTCATTGGAATAGTGACCCTTCACTCCACACTCGAAACAAGTAATCTGGGACTTGTCTTTGGCTATGACAGTCACAACATTGCTTCCAGTTCTGGGTGCAGTTTTGTTGTTGTTGTTGTTGTTTCTCTTGGGAGGTGCACGGTTGAAATTGCTGGTGTTGCCGGGGTTGTTGTTGTTTCCTCCGGACTTCACATTGTCTCCGCTATGGTTGGGGTAGCTTGGGCGAGACATTGGGGGTCGGTTGGGTCTTGGTGCATACCCTGCAGACGGGTTGGGGTGGTACTTTTGGTGACTGTTGGATCCAGCTTGGTGCATCATATGACGCTTGCGGTTGTCGTTTGCCTGGGTAATCTTCCCTTCCATCTGAATGGCAGAGTCGACTAGCTCTTCGAGATCCTCGAAACGGATGTTGACGAGAACAGTCTGCATCTCATCGTGTAGTCCGTTCAGGAATCTCTCCTTCTTCTTGGCCTCCGTGTTGATCTCATCAGGTGCATACCTTGCTAAGGACAGGAATCTGTCGCGGTACTCCACTACTGTCATTCTGCCTTGCTTCAATTCTCTAAATTCATCCCTCATTCGGGTGACTAGGCCTTGCGGCACGTGGGTGCGGCTGAACTTGATTTTGAAGGCTTCCCATGTCATCACTTGACCATGGTTCATTGTGTGGATGTTGTCCCACCAGGCTCTTGCATCTCATGCCAAGTAGTGGGTGGCAAAGAGGACTTTCTCGTTGTCATCAACTTTGGCTACTTCTAAGTTATTCTCCATTGTATGTAACCAGTCATCAGCATCTAGTGGGTTCTCCGAAGTGCTAAAGGTTGGAGGATTGGTATTCTGGAAGTTTTTCAGCTTGGATCCTTGATGATCCAGATTTCCATGCCCTTGGTTGTTTTGGGCAATCTGCTGCAGTGTTGCTAAGTTGGCTTGGCGCTCTGCCCTACTTGCTTGATGGTCTGCAACTAGCATTTGCATAATCTGCAGCATTGGGTCCTGCGATGAGCTGCTCCCTCTGGGGTTTCCACTAGTCATCTGAAGATTGAGATAGATAATGGGGTAAGAGGGAAAGTTCTAAGGTTCATGGTTTTGGTTTCAAAGCTAACACTTTGAGTTTGACTCAAGTTTTTGCAACTAACTTCATTCCATTCATTCAAACAAGGCACACGATACAAATGCACACACTCTGCAACATCAAAGGGAAAACATATGGTTTTAAGAACCATTCTGCAAGCTACGATACAATGGGACCGATACTCCTCATGCTACGATAGTGCTCTAGTGCATCTAATCATCATCAATGAAGTCGGAGTCGTCATCGTCGGTGTAGAAGTCCTTCCTCTAGAAAGTCATCATTGTTGCTGAGGTAAGAATCCATGTCTCCCTGGATGTATTCACCTTCCTATTCTTCTTCCTTTGCGGCAAGCTGAGCTTCTTGCTCCTTGATGGTCTTCTCGAGGTCGGCCACCTTCTTGCAAAGACAGTCGATGGTGTGATCCTTCTTTGCACGCTGGCGGCAAAGGGACTGATGATCCTTGACGAGCAGGGAGAACGTCTGGGCCTTCTGGGCGGCAATGGCAAGGTTGTGGTTGGCTAACTCCCTAGCATTGTCCAGTTCCTGCTGTCTGTCGTGCAGCAAGAAGTCAAGGTTCTCCACTTGACGCCTCAACTTTGGGTGAC
The DNA here is from genome assembly GCA_916181665.1 of Avena sativa. NCBI lineage: Eukaryota > Viridiplantae > Streptophyta > Magnoliopsida > Poales > Poaceae > Avena > Avena sativa. The sequence continues at coordinate 582,915,504 of OV702287.1, forward strand.
TTGGCATATCCATTGCCATCCCCATGAAGTCACGCCTTGCATAGTGAACAAAGCGGGTTCCTTGGATTTGGTTGACACTCAGGGCACACAGACGTGCGAGAGCTTCATGCATTGCCCTGGGTAATCCATCTAGCCAGTTGTTCTCTCTTACGGAGAACTGAATCCTCCCGGATGTTGGTGCTTCTATACTTCCTCGAAGATCAGCGGTGACAAGCCATTGCAAATCTCCTCTTGGGGGTCCAGGAAGTTGAGCACCAAGAAACTCCGGATGCGGGCGTCCCAAGAGCTCTGACAGTGAATCCAGATCCCTTTCGAAGATCAGCTGACCTCTGTTTCCCATCTGGTAGAACTTGCTGAACTGAGTCTCCATCTACAAGAATTAAGGATGAGGAAGTTAGTGAAGTGATCAAGTGTGTCAATTTTTAGATAGTAATGTAAGAATTTGAAGGAACATGAATGTTTTTGAGAGAAGAATGAATTCCCAAGGGTAAGAGAGGAAATAGTTTTTCGTAAATACTCACTTTGGTTTTGAAACTAAGTTTTTGTTTAGACGTCCATTCTAACTAGGGTCTCCTATGGTCAGGATGGCTCTGATACCAACTTGTCAACACCTAGATTTTCAATCCCAGATGCGTGTTATGTCATACATCGCAATCCCAGGATTACCATTTTTGCGAGACATAACAGATTGGATATCACAGTACATCATCCATTACAAACCATAATAAGGTCTTACACAAATAAAGGATCTCATGATCCAGTCTTAATACAACAAGCAGCGGAATAAATATTAAGCGTAGCGGTGGGGTCCATCTTCAGGGGCACAGGCAATGCTGACAAAGGCAGATAGTCCTAGTTATCATAGCCGTCCTGCTATCCTTCATCTTGGTAGTCTCCTTCATAGTCTGGCCATAGGAATTGCCAGGGACAAAAGCCATGAGTACTCTTTAAGTACTCACAAATTATAACTAATAGGTAAGGTAGTGCTAGTAGGAATGCTAAATCTAAGTTTACTTGTGAAGTTAAGTTTGAAACCTAAGCTGAGTTCAAAAACAAAGAAAGATAAAAGAAAGTTTTAGAATCACTTAAGTGGGCACTTAATTGTCATAGTCACAACTCTGTTGTGGTCAAGTCATGTCACAATTCATTTCATAAGTTGTTTTGAAAACATCTGACAACGGAATAGTATGGCCACTCCAACTGTCCATAACCATGGACGCGGTTTTTTGAATAGTTTGACACTCTTCAGAGGTGGTACACTTTCACCACAAGATTCGATACATCTGTCAGGGGTAACCCTGAATCATCATACTTAGTATGCAGATAATCAAACATAACCTTTCCTTTACACACCCTAGTATAAGCACCTCTCCTATGAGTATGGCGTCCCAACCATGACCATCTATCATCTTGGGCACTACATAGCTGGACAACATTGAGAGGTAGCCTCAGCTCAAACCTCTCCCGCGAGGGAACTAATACTAATACATATAAACTTCCGGCTAAGCCTTACCCAATTCAGGTATTGTGGTTGTACGGTAAAGTTGGAATGGTATCGCATCCGAACCCAACCATCAGTTTTGTAAAAGGGTTAAGACTCATGCCTCAACATTTTTATCATCATAAACCATTTGTGTTTCTCAACACATGTCAAAACATCTCAATAGAATGACTCATCATTCCAAGGTTTTCATAATTCATTTTCACCAAGTGTTCCCATCTAAAGTGACTCAAGTTTTGATTTAGCTATAAGCTACTAAGTTAAGAGTGTTCCCTAAGGTGGGATGCTAATGTCAAACTCATGCCATAGAATGACATCTAAGGTTATCTAGATAGGTCAAGTTTTATACTTTTTATGCTACCTTCAAACAAGTAAGGGACTTTGTTAAAGTAAGGAAAGTAAAACTTGTAGACAACATTTGGAGTAAGTATAAGTCAAAGAGGTATAACCAAAGCATGCCTAATGCATTTACTTAGGTTATCTCTCTTGCAAGGATTAGCTTGCATTGTTAACAATGGCTTGCTCAGTTTACTTGAAGTTCTAGGCTTGCAAGTAAAACTTCCAAAGGTTAAATTGTATAGTGCCAGCTTGCCATGGTTGGTGTAGTGGTTGAAGTTCTCTTCCTCTTCCTCCGGGTAGAGCTCCTCCTCCTCGTAAGCTTGGTCGGTACTATCGTCTATAAATACATTCGGGATACACAATCACCAAACAATACTTAACTATTCTATTTAGCACACTAAGGCACACATTTGATGATCTAGCATCATCACAATCATCACGAGATTTAATGAACTAGTTACATTCTTTTTATTTGAGAAAAGTAATTTCTACTCATTGAAATTAACTAAGATTTAATATTCTCCAAGTAAAATATGGGATCATGTGGACACATGTCATCACCACATATTCTAACATATGGGAATGTGATTTAAATGTTGGATCACATTTTAATAAGTTTAAGTTTCATATTTAATGATTTAAAGTGACTAGAAATGCCTATATAGCATTATTTTGGTACTATTCCAAAGTCACTGCATGCAAACCTTAATATTATTACATACTCAGATAGGTATGGTTAAAAGTGATTTTTGAGAGTTGGAATCAATTCAAAAGCTATTATGGTTGATTTTATAAAAATGTTGGAATGTGAAAATGCTTCTGTCTTGTTATTTTTACTAGGAGAGATCTCTAACTCTAAATGAATTAAATCCAATGGGCTTGGATAGATCTTTTCAGAAGCTTTCCAACAAAATTGGATCACTCAATTTAGTTCAGTTAATCTCCCTGAATTGATTTTTGAACTAAGGGACAGAATTGAGTTTAAACTTAAATAGAAAAACACTTATTTGAATTCGTGGGCTAGCGTGGGAAAGCAATTGGGCCGGCCCAGTGACGCTCAGCGGCGCAGAGGGCGGCTAACAGGTTGGTCCCGCTTGTCATCGAGACTTAAAACTCGAAATGGTATCTAGCGATCTGGGCCACATGATTATAACATGGATCAACGGCTCATAGTCGTCGTCGACGACGGACTCGTCGCCGGCGAGACCGAACCCTAGACGGACGGTGGGGGGTCTACTGGAGACGTACTAGGGCTCCAGCTAGTGCAGCGAGGCGGGCGATCGAACTGGACGGCGACAACAGACTCAGGCAAAGTCAGGGCAGGGGCTGCGGTGGACGGAATCGACGACAGCGTCTCCTCCTCTGCAGTGGGCTCCTCCGGTGCAATTCTGGCAAACTACGGCTCGAGCGGCTCCGGTGAGAGAGGGGAAATGTTTAGGGGAGAGAGGGGAGTGGAATGGTGTGAGGATTTCGTGTTGGGGAGGCCTACTTATATAGGCGTGACGGTGAGACCGAGAGGTGTGGGCAGGCGTCTCCGGCGAGGGCATTACAGGGGGCTATCGGCGTGGATGAGGTAGGCGGATGGTGGGCGGTTCCCTGGTGGTCAGCTACTGTGCAATGGTGTGGCTAGGGGCGGTGGCATATGGTCGGGAGCGTCACGTGCTCTGGGAGACAGAGGCGGTGCTCGACGCGGCGCATGGCGACTGTGGGTCGCACGGCGGTGCATGGCCGTGTCTGGCGGGGTGCTGGTGTCGAGGCGGAGCGGTGTGCGCGGTATGCGGTCGAGGCGTGGTCTGCTGCGTGCTGGCGGCGATCGCGCTCTGGCGTCCGCTGCGCATGGTGCAGAGAGAAAGGGTGGCGCTGCTGGGGAGTGGTCCAGGGGTTAGCAGTGGTTGTGGGGTGGACCGTGGACGGCGGTGAGGTTACGCCTCCCTTCCTGGAGCGGTGGAGAGGGGTTGGTGGTCGCCTCTGGCTTGGGCAAGGTTAGCCGGTGGGCATGTCCTCGGGGTGGCGCGACACTGTGTTGCTAGGCCAATTGGTAGGTCCTTGATGGCTTGGTTGGGTCTGGGGGAGACAAAGGCATTGACTAGGGTTCAAATGGTTCGCAAAATTTGATCAAAAACAGTAATAGTTAGGACAATTTGATTCTGCCCACAAGGTGTTTGACAAAATGGCCGAAAGAAGAAAACTTTTGAATTTTGAAATGAAATTTGGTGGATTTGTTGATCACATGCTTGAGCATCTCTGGTTGCTTGGGATTTGAAAATGGAGTTCATTTGAGTGGTTTTTGAATAAGTGTGATCTTGATACCTACACTAGATTCAATTTTCAAATGTCATTTAAATTTAGTGTTTGAAAGTTTTTGGGATGAAACAAAGTGGGCCTTGGTACATCACTACTTGTACTAGCAAGGGATGCAAAGATCCACCATTGTTTATGTTAAGGTTTGAGTTCTAGGAATAGCCAAAGTAGGCATGGTGATTAAAATGGCACAAATGACCATTTGCTTAATTTATTCTTTTTGATTTGTTTTTCTTTGGGATTTGCTTGGGAATGATCTAGATGATATTTAATTCACCTTAGAATCATTTTACAATTAATGGATCACTCAAACATGGCAATTCAAAACAACTCCTAATTTATATGCACACACATATGAATGCTTAATGATTTTTAAATGGAAAAGTTTTTGTTAACCCTAAATTGGGTAGGTTTGAGCTTGATTAACTTTGGATTAGAGTTTTGGGATGTTACCCATCTACTTTCCTATGTTTTGCATTTTTTCAAGCTGCAGGGATCCTCGATGATTTCTTACTCCTTGTTCAGAGGGTTGGTCTGACCATTTACATGGAAGATGAGAGTGATAAATATGCCATTCTCACCAAAACTTTTGTTGAAAGTTTCGTTTTCACTAACACCCTTATCGGTCAACTGTTTCGTTCAAAATTTATAATATGCCTATTACATGCCATTGGAAAGATTTTGCAGCATTATAGGCATAGGCAGGACTGGGACAGTAAAGAAGATCCAAGTTCGACCCGCTGATTTGCTTGAGCTCTACCGAAGTGTGACAAATGACGATGACCGCACAGCTCAGCGTGGGAAGATAAGGAATGTTCAACTCCCAGCTCTTAGATATTTTGCTTACTATCTTGCCACTAGCATTCTTGGTAGGGAGAACACTAGTAATATTTCTAATTATCATTTAGCCTTTCTTGGTGCTGCACTTAATAATGATACCAAGTATAATCTTGGTTCTCTCATTGCTCGCCGCCTAGCCGCTAGAGGACCTATTTATGGGGGCATTATTTCCACACGCATGGTTGCTGCCTTAGAACTTTCTATGGATTCTAAAGACACTGTGTTGACATCACAAAGGCTTGATCTTGATGCTTTGAAAACACATCACTTTGTTACTACTGACTCTAGTACCGAGAATTTAGTTTACAGGATGTTGTTTACTGACGGAGACGAGAGGGAAATTCCTTTGCCACAGTCCACTTTGTTCAGTATTTGCAGGATGTCATGGTCGCGTTCCAAGGAGTAGGTGGACGAGCAGCTCTGCCTGCTTGGTTTCCACGGGCAGCACTAGGGGATGTGCCCTCTTATGACTACTCTGCGCACTACACTGGGGCATCGTCAAGTTCGTATCAGGAAGAAGGCACTTCTACGCCTTATTACGGAGGCGCTCCATCTTGGCTAGCTTGGGATTGATATCCACTTAGGCCAAAAGCCTAAGCTTGGGGGGAGGTATACCGACATCGTACTCATCTACATATCACCTTCAGTCGGTACTTTGCATATCCATGCTCTGCTTTCTCTTTATTTTTTGTTCCTGCTTTGTTTCTGCTTTCCAAAATGCAAAAAGACCAAAAATATTTTCGTTATTTCTCTTCGTTTGCTTCTTTGTCTTTTAGCCTTGGTTTGCTTCATCCTTTTAGCTTTGTATTGGTTATTTGAAAAACCCAAAAATATTTCGCGTTGCTTGTTCTTCCCTTCGGTTCTTACCTTTAAAAATCAAAAATCCAAAAATATTTGTTCTTCTTCTCTAGTTTTGTAAAGTTCGTTGCAGGGTTCAGCGGTCCTTAGTGACTCGTTGGAGATTGGTTTTATCTTATTATTTAAGTCACACAAGTGAAAGGCAATGATGATTTATGACAACTCGAGGTGTGGTAAGAGGCTTCTATGAACTCTATTTGTTTCCATTTTTGTACATATACTCATCATTGTCAGCATGCTTAGTCTGTTTATGTGAGGTCTATGTTTTTTTAATGGATACTTAGTGGTCCTTGCCTTCTTATGGTTAGTTCCAATCCATTATTAGTTCGTAATAGGTCATATAACTGTTTGCTTTCATTGTTCTATTCATAACTTGGTATGACATTGTGGTGTCCTCCTCTGAATGTTTTATTTGAATCACTTGGCACATGCTCACGCATGCATATGACTAAACAAAAAGTCAGTTAAGCCCCGATGATTTATTCTGCCTTAGAGTTCTTGTGTCACTTTTATGCCACTATTAATTTTGTTTTGTCGCAAGCATGATTATGATAGTTACTGCTCTCTCGATTATCGCTACCTTTCTATTGCTAGCCTTCACTTCTGCTGAGTATAAGCTTTACTTGTGCATCCAACCCCCTAAAACTAAAGTTGGCAAAAAGAGTCCACCATATCTACCTGTTAGCATTATTGATACTCCTTGCATATTTATTATGCTTTGTTTTCTTCCAATAGAAATGTTTGCTTGTTATGTGAAAATTAGTTAGTAAAGCTCTCACAAACTTGATGGCACACTTTACTTTCTTGCACTTAATAAACTTGAACCATTGTGCCCATCTAGGTTGCGTATATCCTAGCGTTTTGTAAGTTGTGAATTAGCAGAACCATGCTGTCACGGGGAATGCTTTCAACATTGCACTTTATTTAGTTGATATCATGTTCTTTTTCTTATGGATCCCAGCGGTGTGAAATGAAAGGGGAGCTTGTAAGGCTCATGGAGTTCATATATGTGTTAGAGAAATGCCTGGGTGGCTGGTCTAATACATGCCTAATCATGGTGGAAACCTGCAGCGTAACCATAGTGAGCAATCTATGAAGCATCCTCTAAAAAAACAAGCCTATGCAAATAGGAAAAAAAAGAATACCTATGCAAATAGGAAATAAAAGGATGTTGCGATGCTCATTGTCTACTTGCCTTGTCATTTCATATGGGGATTCTTCCGTATCATCGGGCAAGGGGTACCCCGTTAGAGGTTCTCTATGATACACATGCACTTATAATGATAAGAACTTACTCGTGACTAAACTTGAGTAGCATGAGGAACGGTCTTCGTAAGTAAGGGGCATGAGATTTTCAGCTTATAACTTGTCAAGCATATCCTCATATTTGTTCACTTTAACCTTAATCACCTAAATATGCTTATGATAGGGGCAACGAGAGCTCAAATCTAATGAGTACCATACTTTCAGCATTTGGAAGCCTTTCAAACTTTTGATATTTTTCTTCCACTTCTATGCTGAGTCACCATTTATTGTTTGAGGACCTTCCCGGGAGCATAGTTGTCATTCTTAGTGTAATGTGCTTGTCCCAAAACACGGTTAATCATGGCATAACTTTGACACTTGTATCTTTGATATTTTTATTTCTAGTCTTCACTTAAACTTCAGAGGTGCCTTGGCATTTATGTTTTGCTCCAAAGAAAGGCAAGCGAGATACCACTTTATCATATCTTGTTATGAGCATTACATCCTGCATATGCTTACGTGTCGTGTTGCTTATTATTAATGAGTTGGAATCTCTTCATACCTTTAATGGCCATTGGGTAAATTTATTTGCATACTCTTTATTATAAATTGCCTAAGTATTTGATCATATGCTGACAATATATACATCTTATGAAGCAAATCTCTTCGTGAAAGTTTCTTTTATCGCACTTAGTTTTCATCTGAATTGCTTGAGGACAAGCAATAAGGTAAGCTTGGAGGGAGTTGATACGTCCAAAACGTATCTACTTTCCCGAACACTTTTGCTATTGTTTCTCCATTAATTTGTGTGATTTGGATACAACTAATGCGGACTAATGTTGTTTTCAACATAATTGCGTTGGTGTCTCGTTTTTGTGTAGGAATTCAACTTTCAGGAGAAATCCCAGAAAATATCGCAAAACTCCTATTTTACCAGAAGACCCATGGAGCCAGAAGACGAGACGGAGAAGCGCCACGAGTGGCCCACACCACCTGGCCGCGCAGGCTAGGCCTAGCCATGCCAGGGGGTGGTGTGGCTACCTCGAACTCCACCTCGACCTCTCCCTTCGCCTACATAAGCCCCTCTGACCTAAAACAGACGGGGGGGTCGACGTTTTTCTAGATAGAGTTCTGTTGTGCCGCCACCACCAGATACCGCGATTCGGAACCAGAAACTCCGTTCTGGCACCCTGCCGGGATGGGGAATTGGAGGAGATCATTGTCATCATCATCATCACCGCTTCTCAATCAACCATACATGATTCCCACATCCATGAGTGAGTAATCTTCCGTTGTAGGCTATGGGATGGTAGGGATTGGATGAGATCCTTCATGTAATGGCATCAGATTGTTAGGACATGGTGCGTAGTATCTATTATTAGTGCTTTTGATTTTATTGCAACTTGTTATGCTTAATTCTTATCACTAGGGACCGAGTGCCATGATTTTAGATTTGAACATGTTATTGATTCATGATGATACTATTGTTTATGATCTTACCTACAAGTTGTATACACATATTATTGTCCGAAACCAAAGGCCTCGAAGTGACAATAATCGGGATAACCGGAGGAGATGGCTGTGATATGAGGATCACGTGTGTTCACAGAATGTTAATGCTTTGCTCCGGTGCTCTATTAAAAGGAGCACCTTAATTGCCAGTAGTTCCCTTGAGGCCCCGCTGCAAACGGGCTGGCAGGACAAAAGATGTTGCGCAAGTTCTCATTACGAGCACGTATGAATATATATGGAACACATGCCTATGATTATTTAGTACATGGATGCTTTACCTTATTTATCTGCAAATGCCCTATATCTTGATTGCTACATGAATTGTCTTGTCCATGCAACGCCCGTTCATCCATCCCTATGCCTACCGCGCTTTAATCCTACTGTTTACTGAAATTATTACTACTGTCTTCACTTTTACTACTTCTTTCTACTTTTCTATTGCTACTATTAAACTGTTACTTCTGATAAACTATTGCGAGCAAGATTGTTTCCAGGTTCAGCTAAATTGACAAGTCAGTTGTTAAGGCTTATTAATATTCTTTGGATCCCCTTGTGTCGAATCAATAAATTGGGTTTTACTTCCCTCGAAGACTGTTGCGATCTCCTATACTTGTGGGTCATCAGCCTGCAAATCATTCCTCAAACTAACAGCTTGGTTAGATAATTTTCCAACCATAGCATCATGGTTCTCCATAATTTTGACTAGAATATTATTTTGTTCATTTTGTGAGTCTATAAAAGACTTAAGCGTTTCTTGGAGACTACCATTGCTAGTTCCCATATTATTATTAGAGTTATTTGTAGGACTAGCATAATGTTTCTAAAAATTAGGATTGTAACTCTTCTTCCAAGAAGGATTATAATCAAATTTTTTAGCTAGAACTGTGAGGCAAAAGCCCCACAGCATAATTTTATTAAACTGCAGACTGAAGTATAAACAAATAAAAGAAAAGTATATACAAAGCTACCACTACTACTTACAGCGATTAAATCACACTAAAGTGTTTAACCAGGAAGCAAAACCAGCCCTATGCTTTTTTTATCCTATGGCGTAAGAGGTGTATATCATGAAAAAAATTGCATCTCCATCGTGCAAATCTAGGCCTCTAATGCTGAAATACTTTCGCATTGCGTTGCTTCCAAATATGCCAACACACCAAAATCATAAGCTCCATGAAAAATAGCTTTGCAAACTCCCTCCTTGCCACAGCCACTATGGTTTGAACGTCATCACCCATAGGCCACTGAACTTGTAAGTACAACCACACCCTTTGACTGAAGTTACATGTGAAAAACAAATGTACTCTCCTCGTATGTCCTGGTAGGACAGAGCACACAATGTGAATCTCCAGGTACCTTCCAATGTCTTCTAATAAGTAGGTCTCTGGTGTTGAGTCGGTCATTTAGGAGTAGCCAAGCAAAAACTTTTGTTTTGAGTACAGACGCAGATTTCCAAATCCACTTGAAAACTCCAGGAACCACTAAGTGAGCATGTACATGTGCATAATACAGTCCAGCTCCGTAGTTTGGACCCCAATCATATCCCCAAACATCCTTGATGTCTGACAAGGGGGTGTTAGCCATGGCCTGCTGGATCAAACCAAAATCCACAAAAGCTTGTGCTGACAATGGCCTGTAGAAAAGAGAGTGAAATTCTGTCGTGGAATAGACATCCTTTGCTAGCATGTACTTGTCCAAGACAAATGAATATAACCGAGGGAAACTCATGCATAGCGGCTGAGAGGATCCCATGACCTCCCATTTATCAGTCCAGAACTGAAAGGTGTCACCTGCCCCTAGAGTAACCATAGCAACATCCTTGAATTTACCTTGGATTTTGACAATATCCCACCACCAAAATGAACCACATGGTCTATCCGGATTAGGGATTGTGTCCGTGTAATATGTGCTCCAAATGAGTTGGACCCAAGGCACTTGTGCCTTATTGTAAAATTTATCAAGATGTTTTATAAGCAAAGCATCATTTTTTTTTGGAAGTTTACAATACCCAAACCTCCATTCTTTTTGGGTTTACAAACCATGTGCCAGGCTGCAAGTGAAGGTTTAGGCTAGTCTTTGTCTCTCCATAAACACTATCTCAAAATTCTATCGAGTTGTTTTGTCAATCCAATAGGCAGAGTTAAGGATAGGAGGAAGTGCAACGGCATAGAGTAGTTGAGGCAATGAGTTGTAAGCGAGCTCCTTGTGAGAGGAAAATGGACGTGGCTGTGAGCCTACATTCCAGGCTGTTTACATGTGGCAGCTGATCTTGAATTGATGGCTTGGTTGTTCCTAAGGCAAGCCCCAAGTAAGGGAAAGGTAATGATCCAACCTGACTGTCCGAAACAGCTGCAAGTGATCTCACATCATCCACATCAACATTGAGTGGTATTATCAATGATTTCTGAAAATTGACTCTTAACCCCATAGACAAACCAAACTTATGCAGAATATCTTTTAGCTCCACCACCTGATCCAACTCAGCTGACAAAAGCAGTATGGTGTTGTTGGCGTATTGAACCACCGGGAAATCAGACTCATTAGTGGTAATCGGAAATCGTAGGATACCTTCATGCAAAGCATCATTGATCACTGATTGAAGTAGATCACCACCACTTACATACCACAACGACGAGAGTGGGTCTCCTTGTCGAACTCCCCTCTTACAAACAAACTGTTTACCTAGCACCCCGTTTAGAAGAACAGAAGAAGTACCGGAAGACAACACCTCTCTCATCCATCCAATCCAAATCCTGTCAAAACCTTTGTGTTCCAAGACATTCAGGATAGCCTCATGCTCAATTGTATCGAAAGCCTTGGCAAAATCCAACTTAACTATAAGAATAGGTTTCTTGGACTATTGACATTGGAAAATATATTCATAAGTCCATGCCACACAATCTTGAATTGTTCTCGATCTGATGAAACCATATTGATTCTTGTGTACACACTTCAAAATTTCTCCTGAAATCTTTTGGCTACTAACTTGGTCAAAAACTTTATGCAGACAATAGTGAGAGAGATAGGCCTGAAGTCATTCACATTCTCTGGAGAACCCTTCTTAGGCACTAGTGTGCTAAAAGAACTATTAATGTTCTGCAAGCCAATTTTCCCACAATAGAAATCCTAAGCCAGGGCATAAAAATCATTCTAAATAATGGGCCAACAGTTCTTCAAGAAGTGCCCATTAAAACCATCTGGCCCTGGGGCTTTATCTGTAGGCATGTGTTTAATAATATCATCCATCTCTTTTTTATCAAAGGGCCTAGACAGCACTCCTAACCCGTCAACTTTTCGAAGAATTCTGTCCAAATCAAACTGCATGTTTATACCTTCCGTAGCACCCATTTTTCCCTTATAACTTGCCCAAATCATTCCTTCCATCTCAGTGTGATCTGAAACTTCCTTTCCATCCTCACTTTTCAAAGTTGAGATTGTGTTCCTCCTAAACCTTTCTGTTGCCATAGCATGAAACAATTTTGTATTGTCTTCTCCAATCTTGATCCACCTAGTCGTACACCTTTTTCACCAATAATTGCACTTAGCAAGCAAGAGTTCCTCTAGGTGCAGCTTAACCAACTTCCTAAAATTAAATTCAGTAGTAGACAGAGGCCTTTTATCCTCAAACTCATCCAAGATGAAAATAACCTGATTGTATTTCTGGATCATTATCTTCAACTGAGACAAACCTTTTTGCAATTTTTTAAGATCATAGCATAGACCTTTTAATTTGTCAACAAGGGCGGCCACAGATGACTTTTTGAAAGATGTCCTGTCCCAAGAAGACTTAACAAAGTCCATGAACCCAGGCATATCAGTCCAATAATTCTCAAAACAAAAAATTCTTGCCTTTGGAATGTGTGTATCTATATTAACCACACAAGGAATATGGTCAGACTAAGGTTTAGATACTGGTAGTTCATGCTTGTTAAACATTTCCAAATGGTTCAAACTCAACTTGATCAACTTATTAAGGTACAAAAAGATTTCCTAGTTAATGCTGCTAAAGAAAAACATGCTTATGAAATTAGAACTAGAAGTGGTGTTGAAACCCAGGATCCTCTATATCCTGAAGGGCATCCTAAAAGAATTGAGCAGGATTCTCAACAAATTGAAAATAGTGGTAGTTCTCCTAGGAAAGGAAAAAGAAACATAAAACTATATTAGAGTCTTCTGAACCTGCTAAAGATCCTAATAGTATATCTGTCTCTGATGCTGAAACTGAAAGTAGTAATGAGGAAAATGATGCTCCTGATAAAGAAAAAGTTAAAGAAGAACCTGAGAGGCACACTAAGAATACTAAATACACTAAATAATATTTTGTTGCTAAGAAACATGGTAGTGAAAGAGAGCCTTGGGTTCAAAACCAATGCCTTTCCCTGATAAGAAACACAAGTCAAAGGAAGATGAACACTATAACAAGTTTTGTGAATGGATGAAACCTTTATTCTTGCAAATTCCTTTGACTGATGCCATTAAATTGTCTCCTTATTCATAGTATATGAAGGATATTGTCTCTAATAAAAGGAAGATCCCTAATGAAGAAATTTCTACTTTGCTTGCTAATTATTCCGTTAATGGTAAGGTTCCAAAGAAACTTGGAGATCAAGGGATTCCAACTATTCCAAGTTCTATTAAAAATAGTTATGTTAGAACTGCTTTGTGTGATTTAGGAGTAGGATTTAGTGTTATGCCTTTTTCTCTCTAAAAGAGACTTAAATTGGAGAAATTAATACCAACTGATATATCTTTGCAAATGGCTGATAAATCTACTACTATTCCTGTTCGTATATGTGAGGATGTTCCTATTCAAGTGTCTCATAATTGCTTCATATTAACTGACTTTGTTGTGCTTGAAATGCCTAAAGATGATAATACGTCTATTATTCTTGGGAGACCTTTTCTTAATACTGCAGGTGTTGTCATTAATTGTAATCAGGGAAAGGTAACTTTTAATGTTAATGACAAGGAACATATTGTCTATTTCCCAAAGAAGATTGATAGGACTTATGTCTTAAATTCAATTGAAAATGTTGAGGGCATCCAAGTTGGAGAAATATTTTGTCCCATACCACAAGAAAAATATGAAATTATTATGATTGGGACTATTGCTATCAGGGTTGAGGTAACATAATCATTTAGTGGAATGCAAAGTTTTGTTTCATATAAAATGGTTTTGGTAACAAGACCTGATCAACCTTGTTAACACAAGGATTTTAATGAACAAAATAATGCTTTCACTATAATTATCTTTGCTTACTTTTATTTTATCCATTTTAGTTTTTGTTTTCACTTAGTTTACTTTTCTATTTTGTTAGTTGCTTGCATATTACAGTGTCTTAGAACTTCTGAAGTTTAGGTTTTGTTTTGTTATTGCATCATTCCAATACTATCTTTCTGCTAGAAATCATTCATCAACACCTGAAAAGTGCTAAAAAAATAAAGTGTCACGAAAAATTCCAGAAAATTCATATTAAATTTTTACGTCAAAAAAGGGGCAAAGAAGTACCTAGAGTGACCCAGGGGGCCACCAAGCAGGCGCACCACCTGGTGGCGCAGCCACACCAGGGGCGCGCCTGGCCATGGTGTGGGCCACCCCTGGCCTCAAATTATTCTCCTTCCTGCCACTTCTTTCTCTCTCCCGAGAAAACACCAGTTCATTAATCAAACCCGTGTTCTTGCTGTTCTTGCTCGCGATTTTCGATCTCCTTGCTCATCCCATCTTTGCTGGTGAGATTTGGAGCATTTGTTCTCCGTATGTGACTCCCCCGTTTGTCCAAGTAGATTTGTGATTAGTGGATTATATCTTGAGTATTTTTCTACTATAGGTGATAGGTTATGTGAGCTTGTAAGCTTGTTCAATGCTTAGAGAAATTGTTTTGATGCATGTTTAGGCCTCTTACATGTCCCTATGAGTAGTTCCTTTCATTATGTAATCACTTTGCAATCACTTGTATGATGGATGTTTAAATTTCAGAATAGCCGAGATGAACAACCACACTTTTGGAGAAGTATTTGAGAGGGACACACTCAGGAGGGCAAGGCCTTCAAGATCAGTGATGTCTACGCACTTCTATTCTTGTAGACAGTTGTTGGGCCTCCAAGTGTAGAGGTTTGTAGAACAGCAGCAAGTTTTCCCTTAAGTGGATCACCAAGGTTTATCGAATTCAGGGAGGAAGTGGTCAAAGGTATTCCCTCTCAAGCAACCCTGCAATCAAGATACAAGAAGTCTCTTGTGTCCCCAACACACCCAATACACTTGTCAGGTGTATAGGTGCACTAGTTCGGTGAAGAGATAGTGAAATACAAGTCGTATGGATATAGGACAACTGTGCTAGAAAATAGCTTGATGACGTGGGAAAAGACTAAACGAAAACTGAAATAAAGATGGAAGCAAGCAAACATGTAACAGATCTAGTTGCAAACGGTGTTTCAATGCTTATAAACAAGGCCTTGGGATCATACTTTCACTAGTGAACACTCTCATATAAATATATTATCTTCATGATACTACTCTGAACTACTCTCCGGTTGAACACTCTATTCCATGGTAGGGCTATAACAACACACCTCAAAGTAAGCCTTTCCCATCTAGATAACCCCACACTATCACCTTGAGCACTAGATGGTTCCAACAAACACCACAATTTTATAGAGACATCCAACTCCAAATATAACTCATAACAAGTATTTCTAATCTCTAGCCTAAGTGCCACCATGGTGTGCACGCTGTCACTTTCAGACACATGGGGAGAGCAGAGATCTATTAAAGCACTTGAGTAGAAAGGTAGATCTACTTGATTACAAAGCTCATGATCACAATATGATCATGCATAGAGAGAGAGATGAACACATAGATACCGGTAGAACCCTTAGCCTCGAGGAAGAACTACTCCCTCATCGTCATGGGAATTAGCAACGGTGATGGAGATGGTGGTGGAGATCGATGGAGATGGCTTAGGGGGCACTTCCCCGTCCTGGCAGGGTGCCGGAACAGAGACTTTCTGTCCCCTGAATCTCCCGTTCGGTGGCGTTATTGCTGCGGAACTTTTCATGGATGGAGGCTTGACTATTTAGGGTTTTTGCATCGGGGGAGATATATAGGCGAAAGAGGCAAGGTCGATGGCCATCTAGGGGGCCCACACCATGCCCTGGAGCGGCCAGGGGGACCCAAGCCTAGGGGTGGTTCCGCCACCATGTGGCCCCTTTCCGTCTCGTCTTCTGGCTCCGTGAGTCTTCCGGTAAAATATCAACTTTGGCTTTTGTCCCGTCCAATTCCGAGAATATTCATTTTCTGACTTCCTGGAACCAAAACAGGAAAAAACTGGCAACTGGCATTGTGGCATCTTGTCAATAGGTTAGTCCCAAAAAGTGTGTAAAAGTACTCCGAAGTTGGAACAAAACATAAGAAAGTAGATAAAAACCAAGCATGGAACATCAACAATTATAGATACATTTGCAATGTATCAACATCCCCAAGCTTAACTCCTGCTCGTCCTCGAGTAGGTAAGTGATAAAAAGAAAGAATAATTTTTGAGGTAACATGCACCATCATAAACTTGATCAAAGTATTTGCAAAACATTCAAAGCTAGGATCATAGTACTTCAATCATAACATGAAAGACAAAGTTCTAGCAATAAGACAAAGCAACTATGTTGCAACATGAAAAGGCATAAACAAAAGATTAATGAATAACAATGCTTTGCAAGACGTTTGTTTGTTTCACATAAAGAAAACATAGCATAGTAGCATTCAGCTTGTCCTTCATAAAGTAGCAAATATAAATGCATAGGACACCTTCGAAGATCATAAGAGTGACTAGATACAAGTAGTATCAAGATATCAAGTTATGCATCAATCAACAAGTGTTGGGACAATGCGCATAGAACTAAGAATGGCCACTATACTCTCAAAGTAGGTTCATAAAGATAGAAGGTGGAGACTCAACATAAAAGTAAAAGAAGGGCCTTCATAGAAGGAAGTAGGGATTCAAGTTTCATAAAGAGCTTCCAAAAAGTATGGTACTTGTTAGCTTTCAGCTCTCATTGCCCCTATCATAAGCATCTTGAAGTGATTAAGGTTAAAGTGAACAAACTATGAAGTATATGCTTGACAAAGTATAAGTTGGAAATCTCATGTCCCTTGAATACGAGGGCCGCTCCTCATGGTACTCAAGTTTAGTAACCGGTAAGTTCTTGTCATCGTAAGTACATGTGTATCATAGAGAACCGCCAACGGGGTACCCCTTGCCTGATAATATGGAAGAATCCCCATTTCAAAATGACAAGACAAGCAGACAACGAGCATCTCAGCAATCTTCTTATTTACCATGGGAAAATGGTGCTTTTTTCTCTCTTTCCTCTTTTCTCATATCTCTTTTTTTGTTTTTCTCTTTTTTTCTCAATGTCTGACTCTTTTTTTCATAAGAAGAATGCTTCATAGACAGCTCATTATGGTTACGCTACAGGTTTCCACCATGACGGCATGGATTAGACCAGCGGCCCAGTCGTTTCTCTAACACATATACATAACTCCATGGACTTACAAGCTCCCCCTTCAATTCACACCGACGACATCCATAGACAAAAGAGCATGATATCAACTAGGTACAAAGTACAAGTGCAATGTTGAAAGCGTTCCCCGTGATAGCATGGTTCTGCTAATCCCCAATATATAAGTCCAAGGATATACAACATAGATGACACAATGATTCAAGTTTATTAGTGGCAAGAAAATTAAAGTGTGCCATCAAGTTCGTGAGAGCTTTAATCACTAATTTTCACATAACAAGTTTAATTCGGAAGGTAGATAAAAACATGAATATACTTGGAATAGCATATACTAGTAGGTAGGTATGGTGGACTCTTTGGAATAACTTGGTTTAAGGAGTTGGATGCATGAGTGGAACTCATACTTGGTTATGGAGGCTAGCAAAAGACTGGGAGCGACAAACTAAGAGAGCAATAATGGCCATAATCATGCAGAGCGACAAAACATCATTGATCAAAGCATAAAATGATACTACAAGTTGAAAACTAAAGGATCATCAAGGCTATGGTGACTTGGGATAGTCATAACATGGTGTGAGCATGTCCCAAGTCAACCCAAATAAAGCATCAAAGGAGAATACCACAATACTATGCTTTAATATGCTAAAATAACGCCTGATTCTTCCAAGGCACATTAAGCAATCTCAGTTGTTTATAACAAGTCATGCTACAGAAAAGAATACTAAGCATAAATCCAAAACAATATCAAGCATCGCGTGACAAAGCATAGGCCACAATCAAAAACAAGCTCTCTTTACCACTTAAGCATGAACTTTTCCTACTCTTTTCCAATCCAAACCAAAGTATTTGAAAACTAATGCATGAAAGAGGGGGGTCCACCCAATTTATTCAAGCAAACAAAGCAAACGAAAACTAAGAACAAAAACAAAGACGCTCCAAGAATAACACAACTGTGCATGAAACAATAAAAATGAAGTGTTTGGAAGAAACCTGAGATTTTTATTGATGAAGAAGGGGATGCCTTGGGCATCCCCAAGCTTTGACGCTTGTACCTCTTGAATATTTCTTGGGATGACACGTGGTGGCATCCCAAAGCTTGAGCTTTTGTCCATTATTCATCTCATTACATCATTCTTTCCCAACACCTGAAATTTTTCCTTCACACAATCTTTATTAGCAACATTAGTGCACTCAAGATAATAAGTCTTTGGGTTCAGATTCAACACCAATAAAACTTCCATTAAAACACAAGCTACTGTAGCACTTCCCTTGAAAAGATCAATTCCCCAAAAAGAACCCAAAAAAGAATCCACAAGAAGCAAATGCAAATAATGGCAGAAATCTGTCAAAACAGACCAGCAGGTAAAAACCAATTTTTTTGAAGATCTTCTGTTGCTCAAATCGAAAAGTGTTGAACTAACGAAAGTTAGATAACAACCTGGGGAAGAAGCACAAAACTTCACGCCTCAAAACGACTTACAGAGATTTTACACGAATTTTTACGGTGAAGCACATAAATCTGTTTTGGGACAGCAACTTTCTCAAGCATTACTTCTCTCTCATTAGAGGTTATTCTTGGCACAAAAAGAAAATAGAAAGGATAAAGAGAGGTTATTACAGAGGTAATAACTTCCAAGACTCATCTAAAACTTTTGGGTTATCTCCCAATAAGTACTTTTCTTTAACGCCTTTAAGTTAGGCATGATAGTTTGAGAAGATGCTCACATAAGAAATATGAATTGAAGTAAAAGAGAGCATGAAGAAGCAAATTCAAAGCACATTTAAGTCTAACCCACTTCCTATGCATAGGAATCTTGTAAAGAAACAAGTCATGAAAGCACAAAGCAACAAGCATAGTAAAGCAAAACAAGTGCAACTTCAAGGCTTTCAACATAAAGAGGGGAAACTTAATATTATTGAGATGCATAAAACCATGTTTCCCTCTCTCATAATAACATTTAGTAGCATCATGAATAAAATTAACAATATAACTATCACATAAAACATTCCTATCATGAGCCACATGCATACAATAATTATTACTTTCCACATAAGCATAGTCATTCTTATTAATTGTAGTGGGAGCAAATTCAACATAATAGCTATCATTATTATTCTCATCACCATAATCATCAAATATGGGAGGCATATTGTAATCATAATTAATTTTCTCCTCAATAGTAGGTGGACTGAAAATATCATATTCATCATTGTAATCATCATATATTGGAGGCATAGTATCATCAAAGTAAATTTTCTCGTCCATGCTTGGGGGACTAAAAATATCATGCTCATCAAAACCAGCTTCCCCAAGCATAGACTTTTCCATAGAATTAGCAAGAATGGTGTTCTAATAATTCATACTAATAACATTGTTATTAGCATGCAAATAAAGTTCCATAGGTTTTTTAATTTTATTTTCAGACAATTCATGTTCTAAATTAGGAAAAATATTAAAAAGCTCTCTAATTGTTCTGTTGTTTTACATTAAGCCTAACTAGTTAAAACAAGAAACAAAAAGACAAAATTGTAGAATCTAATGGAAATAACTTCGAGCACTCACACCAGAGGATGTGAGTATCTTTTACCTTACCTCCCCGGCAACAGCGCTAGAAAATAGCTTGATGTCTACGCACTTCTATTCTTGTAGACAGTTGTTGGGCCTCCAAGTGCAGAGGTTTGTAGAACAGCAACAAGTTTTCCCTTAAGTGGATCACCAAGGTTTATCGAATTCAGGGAGGATGTGGTCAAAGGTATTCCCTCTCAAGCAACCCTGCAATCAAGATACAAGAAGTCTCTTGTGTCCCCAACACACCCAATACACTTGTCAGGTGTATAGGTGCACTAGTTCGGTGAAGAGATAGTGAAATACAAGTCGTATGGATATAGGACAACGGTGCTAGAAAATAGCTTGATGACGTGGGAAAAGACTAAACGAAAACTGAAATAAAGATGGAAGCAAGCAAACATGTAACAGATCTAGTTGCAAACGGTGTGTCAATGCTTAGAAACAAGGCCTAGGGATCATACTTTCACTAGTGAACACTCTCATATAAATATATTATCTTCATGATACTACTCTGAACTACTCTCCGGTTGAACACTCTATTCCATGGTAGGGCTATAACAACACACCTCAAAGTAAGCCTTTCCCATCTAGATAACCCCACACTATCACCTTGAGCACTAGATGGTTCCAACAAACACCACAATTTTATAGAGACATCCAACTCCAAATATAACTCATAGCAAGTATTTCTAATCTCTAGCCTAAGTGCCACCATGGGGTGCACGCTGTCACTTTCAGACACATGGGGAGAGCAGAGATCTATTAAAGCACTTGAGTAGAAAGGTAGATCTACTTGATTACAAAGCTCATGATCACAATATGATCATGCATAGAGAGAGAGATGAACACATAGCTACCGGTAGAACCCTTAGCCTCGAGGAAGAACTACTCCCTCATCGTCATGGGAATTAGCAACGGTGATGGAGATGGTGGTGGAGATCGATGGAGATGGCTTAGGGGGCACTTCCCCGTCCTGGTAGGGTGCCGGAACAGAGACTTTCTGTCCCCAGAATCTCTCGTTCGGTGGCAGCGGTGCTGCAGAACTTTTCGTGGATGGAGGCTTGACTATTTAGGGTTTTTGCATCGGGAGAGATATTTAGGCGAAAGAGGCAAGGTCGGTGCCGGCCAGGGGGCCCACCCCATGACCTGGCGTGGCCAGGGGGACCCGCGCCTAGGGGTGGTTTGGCCACCCTGTCGCCCCTCTCTGTCTCGTCTTCTGGCTCCGTGAGTCTTCCGGAAAAATATCAACTTTGGCTTTTGTCCCGTCCAATTCCAAGAATATTCATTTTCTGACTTCCTGGAACCAAAAATAGCAGAAAATAGGCAACTGGCACTGTGGCATCTTGTTAATAGGTTTGTCCCAGAAAGTGTGTAAAAGTACTCCAAAGTTGGAACAAAACATAAGTAAGTAGATAAAAACCAAGCATGGAACATCAAAAATTATAGATACATTTTCAATGTATCAATCAGCTTCTCAATTTAGGCCATCATATAATGAAGATCTTATTGCACCACGATTTGGAAATGAAGGAGATGAGGAGATGCTCGCCCATCTACTTTCCCTTGTTTTGCCTTTTTGCAAGCTGCTGGGATCCTCGATGATTTCTTACTCCTTGTTCATAGGGTTGGTCTGACCACTAACATGGAAGATGAGAGTGAGCAATATGCCATGCTCACCAAAACTTTAGTTGAAAGTTTCGTTTTCACTAACGCCCCTTATCGGTCAACTGTTTCGTTCAAAATTTATAATATGCCTATTACCATGCCATTGGAAAGATTTTGCAGCATTATAGGCATAGGCATGACTGGGACAGTGAAGAAGGTCCAAGGTCGACCCGCTGATTTGCTTGAGCTCTACCTAAGTGTGACAAATGACGATGACCGCACAGCTCAGCGTGGGAAGATAAGGAATATTCAACTCCCAGCTCTTAGATATTTTGCTTACTATCTTGCCACTATCTAAGCTTGGGGGGAGGTATACCAACATCGCACTCATATACTTATCATGTTTAGTCAGTACTTTGCATATCCATGCTTCGCTTTCTCTTTAGTTTTTGTTCTTGCTTTGTTTCTGCTTTCCAAAATGCAAAAAGAACAAAAATATTTTCGTTATTTCTCTTCGTTTGCTTCTTTGTCTTTTAGCCTTGGTTTTCTTCATCCTTTTAGCTTTTTTGATTATTTGAAAAACCCAAAAATATTTCACTTTGCTTGTTCTTCCCTTCGGTTATTACCTTTAAAAATCAAAAACCCAAAAATATTTGTTGTTCTTCTCTGGTTTTGTAAAGTTCATTGCAGGGTTCAGCGGTCCTCAGTGACTCCTTGGAGATTGGTTTTATCTTATTATTTAAGTCACACAAGTGAAAGGCAATGATGATTTATGACAACTCAAGGTGTGGTAAGAGGCTGGTATGAACTCTATTTGTTTTCATTTTTGTACATATACTCATCATGGTGAGCATGCTTAGTCTGTTTATTTGAGGTGTATGTTATTTACTGGATACTTAGTGATCCTTGCCTTCTTATGGTCAGTTCCAATCCATTCTTAGTTCATAACAGGTCATATAACTGTTTGCTTGCATTGTTCCATTCATAACTTGGTATGACATTGTGGTGTGCTCCTCTGAATGTTTTATTTGAATCGACTTGGCACATGCTCACGCATGCATATGACTAAACAAAAAGTCAGTTAAGCCTCAATGATTTATTCTGTCTTAGAGTTCTTGTGTCACTTTTATGCCACTATTAATTTTGTTTTGTCGCAAGCATGATTATGATAGTTACTGCTCTCTCGATTGTCGCTCCCTTTCTATTGCTAGCCTTCACATGTGCTGAGTATAAGCTTTACTCGTGCATCCATCCCCCTAAAACCAAAGTTTCCAAAAAAAGTCCACCATATCTACCTATTAGCATTATTGCTACTCCTTGCATATTTATTATGCTCTGTTGTTTTCCAATAAAAATGTTTTCTTGTTATGTGAAAATTAGTTAGTAAAGCTCTCACGAACTTGATGGCACACTTTACTTTCTTGCACTTAATAAACTTGAACCATTGTGCCCATCTAGGTTGCGTATATCCTTGCGTTTTGTAAGTTGTGAATTAGCAGAACCATGCTATCATGGGGAACGCTTTTAACATTGCACTTTATTTAGTTGATATCATGTTGTTTTGCTTATGGATCCCGGCGGTGTGAAATGAAAGGGGAGCTTGTAAGGCTCATGGAGTTTGTATATGTGTTAGAGAAATGCCTGGGCGGCTAGTATAATACATGCCTAATCATGGTGGAAACCTGCAGCCTAACCATAGTGAGAAATCTATGAAGCATCCTCTAAAATAAGAAGCCTATGCAAATAGGAAAGAAAAAAGAAAAAAAGGATACCTATGCAAATAGGAAATAAAAGGATGTTGCGATGCTCATTGTCTGCTTGCCTTGTCATTTTGATATGGGGATTCTTCCGTATCATCGGGCAAGGGGTACCCCGTTGGCGGTTCTCTATGGTACACATGCACTTACAATGACAAGAACTTACTCGTGACTAAACTTGAGTAGCATGGGGAACAGTCTTCGTAAGTAAGGGGCATGAGATTTTCAGCTTATAACTTGTCAAGAATATCCTCATATTTGTTCACTTTAACCTCAATCACCTAAAGATGCTTATGATAGGGGCAATGAGAGCTCAAATCTAATGAGCACCATACTTTCAGCATTTGGAAGCCTTTCAAACTTTTAATCTTTTTCTTCCACTTTTATGTTGAGTCACCATTTATTCTTTGAGCACCTTCCCGAGAGCATAGTTGTCATTCTTAGTGTAATGTGCTTCTCCCAAAACACGGTTAATTATGGCTTAACTTTGACACTTGTATCTTTGATATTTTTATTTCTAGTCTTCACTTAAACTTCAGAGGTGCCTTGGCATTTATGTTTTGCTCCAAAGAAAGGCAAGCGAGATACCACTTTATCATATCTTGTTAAGAGCATTACAATCCTGCATATGCTTATGTGTCATGTTGCTTATTATTAATGAGTTGGAATCTCTTCATAGCTTGCATGACCATTGGGTAAACTTATTTGCATACTCTTTATTATAAATTGCCTAAGTATTTGATCATATGCTGAGAATATATACATCTTATGATGAAAATGTGTTCGTGAAAGTTTCTTTTATCGCACTCAGTTTTCAACTGAATTGCTTGAGGACAAGCAATAAGCTAAGCTTGGGGGGAGTTGATACGTCCAAAACGTATCTACTTTCCTGAACACTTTTGCTATCGTTTCTCCTCTAATTTTTGTGATTTGGATACAACTAATGTCGACTAACGTTGTTTTCAGCAGAATTGCGTTGGTGTCTCGCTTTTGTGTCGGAATTCAATTTTTAGGAAAAATCCCGGAAAATATCGCAAAACTCCTATTTTACTAGAAGACCCATGGAGCCAAAAGACGAGACGGAGAAGTGCCACGAGGGCCCACACCACCTGGCCGCGCTACGGGGTGGTGTGGCTGCCTCGAACTCCGCCTCGACCTCTCCCTTCGCCTACATAAGCCCCTATGACCGAAAATAGACGGGGGTTCGACGTTTTTCTAGATAGAATTCCGTTGTGCCGCCACCACCAGATACCGCGATTCGGAACCAGAAATTCCATTCTGGCACCCTGTCGGGATGGGGAATTGGAGGAGATAATATCCATCATTATCATCACCACTTCTCCATCAACCATCCATGATTCCCCCATCCATGAGTGAGTAATCCACCGTTGTAGGCTATGGGGATGGTAGGGATTGGATGAGATCGTTCATGTAATGGCATCATATTGTTAGGGCATGGTGCCTAGTATCTATTATTAGTGATTTTGACTTTGTTGCAACTTGTTATGCTTAATGCTTGTCACTAGGGCCCGAGTGCCATGATTTTATATCCGAAGATGTTATTGATTCATGATGATAGTATTGTTTATGATCTTACCTGCAAGTTGTATACACATATTATTGTCCAGAACCAAAGGCCCCGGAGTGACAATAATCGGGATAACCGGAGGGGATGGTTATGATATGAGGATCACGTGTGTTCACGGAGTGTTAATGCTTTGCTCCGGTGCTCTATTAAAAGGAGCACCTTAATTGTCAGTAGTTCCCTTGAGGCCCCACTGCAAATGGGCTGGCAGGACAAAAGATGTTGTGCAAGTTCTCATTACGAGCACGTATGACTATATATGGAACACATGCCTATGATTATTTAGTACTTGGATGCTTTACCTTATTTATCTGCAAATGCCCTATATCTAGATTACTACATGAATTATCTTGTCCATGCAACGCCCGTCCATCCATCCCTATGCCTACCGCGCTTTAATCCTACTATTTACTGCAATTGTTACTACTGTATTTACTTTTACTACTGCTTTCTACTTTGCTATTGCTACTATTAAACTGTTACTTCTGATAAACTACTGCGAGCAAGATTGTTTCCAGGTGCAGCTTAATTGACAACTCAGTTGTTAAGGCTTATAAATATTTTTTGGCTCCCCTTCTTTCGAATCAATAAATTGGGTTTTACTTCCCTCAAAAACTGTTGCGATTTTCTATACTTGTGGGTCATCAGCCTGCAAATTATTCCTCAAACTAACAGCGTGGTTAGATAATTTTCGAAGCATAGCATCATGGTTCTCTGTAATTTTGACTAGAATATTATTTTGTTCATTTTGTGAGTCTATAAAAGACTTAAGCGTTTCTTGGAGACTACCATTGCAAGTTCCCATATTATTATTAGAGTTATTTATAGGACTAGCATAATGTTTCTGAAAATTAGAATAGTAACTTCTTCCAAGCAAGATTATAATCATTTTTTTTACCCAGAACTATGAGGCAAAAGCCCCACAGCATAATTTTATTAAACTGCAGACTGAAGTACAAACAAATAAAAGAAAAGTATATACAAAGCTACCACTACTACTTACAGAGATTAAATCACATTAAAGTGTTTAACCAGGAAGCAAAACCAGCCCTATGCTTTTTTATCCTATGGCGTAAGAGTTGTATATCATGAAAAAAATTGCATCTCCATCGTGCAAACGTAGGCCTCTCATGCTGAAATACTTTCGCATTGCGTTGCTTCCAAATATGCCAACACGCCAAAATCATAACCTCCATGAAAAATGGCTTTGCAAACTCCCTCCTTGTTGAAGCCACTATGGTTTGAACATCATCACCCATAGGCCACTGAACTTGTAAGTACGACCACACCCTTTGACTGAAGTTACATGTGAAAAACAAATGTATTATGTCCTCGTATGTCCTGGTAGGACAGAGCACACAATGTGAATCTCCAGGTACCTTCCAGTGTCTTCTAATGAGTAGGTCTCTGGTGTTGAGTCGGTCATTTAGGAGTAGCCAAGCGAAAACTTTTGTTTTGAGTACAGATGTAGATTTCCAAATCCACTTGAAAACTCCAGGAAGCACTAAGTGAGCATGTACATGTGCATAATACAGTCCAGCTCCGTAGTTTGGACCAAAATCATATCCCCAAACATACTTGTTGTCTGACAGGGGGGTGTTAGCCATGGCTTGTTGGATCAAACCGAATTCTACAAAAGTTTGTGCTGACAATGGTCTATAAAAAAGAGAGTGAAATTCTATCATGGAATAGACATCCTTCGCTAGCATGGACTTGTCCAAGACAAATGAATATAACCGAGGGAAACACATGCATACCGGCTGAGAGGATCCCATGACCTCCCATTTATCAGTCCAGAACTGAAAGGTGTCACCTGCCCCTAGAATAACCATAGCAACATCCTTTAATTTACCTTGGATTTTGACAATATCCCTCCACCAAAACGAACCACATGGTCTATCCGGATCAGGGATTGTGTCCGTGTCATATGTGCTCCAAATGAGTTGTACCCAAGGCACTTGTGCCTTATTGTAAAATTTATCAAGATGTTTTATAACCAAAGCATCATTATTTTTTTGGAAGTTTACAATACCCAAACCTCCATTCTCTTTGGGTTTACAAACCATATCCCAGGCTGCAAGTGAAGGTTTGGCTGGTCTTTGTCTCTCCATAAACACTGTCTCAAAATTCTATCGAGTTGTTCTATCAATCCAATAGGCAGACTTAAGGACAGGAGGAAGTGCAACGGCATAGAGCAAAGAGCTGAGGCAATGATTTGTAAGCGAGCTCCTTGTGAGAGGAAAATGGATGTGGCTGTGAGCCTACATTCGAGGCTGTTTACAAGTGGCAGCAGATCTTGAATTGATGGCTTGGTTGTTCCTAAGGGAAGCCCCAAGTAAGGGAAACGTAAGGATCCAACCTGACAGTCCAAAACAGCTGCAAGTGATCTCACATCATCCACATCAACATTGAGTGGTATTATCAATGATTTCTGAAAATTGACTCTTGACCCCATAGACAAACCAAACTTATGTAGAATATCTTTTAGCGCCACCACCTATTCCAACTCAGCTGCACAAAAGTAGTATGGTCTCGTCGGCGTATTGAACCACCGGGAAATCAGTCTCATTAGTGATAATCGGAAATCGTAGGATACCTTGATGCCAAACATCATTGATCACTAATTGGAGTAGATCACCACTACTTACATACAACAACGGCGAGAGCGGGTCTCCTTGTCGAACTCCCCTCTTACAAACAAACTGTTTACCTGGCACCCCATTTAGAAGAACAGAAGAAGTACCAGAAGAAAACACCTCTCTCATCCATCCAATCCAAATCCTGTCAAAGCCTTTGTGTTCCAAGACATTCAGGATAGCCTCATGCTCAATTGTATCGAAAGCCTTGGCAAAATCCAACTTAACTATAAGAATAGGTTTCTTGGACTGTTGACATTGGAAAATATATTCATAAGTCCATGCCACACAATCTTGAATTGTTCTCGATCTGATGAAACCATATTGATTCTTGTGTACACACTTCAAAATTTGCTCCTAAAATCTGTTGGCTGCTAACTTGGTCAAAAACTATATGCAGACACTAGTGCGAGAGATAGGCCTGAAATCATTCACATTCTCTGGAGAACCGTTCTTAGGCAGCAGTGTGCTAAAAGAATTATTAATGTTCTGCAAGCCAATTTTCCCACAATAGAAATCCTGAGCTAGGGCATAAAAATCATTCTGAAAAATGGGACAACACTTCTTCAAGAAGTGCCCATTAAAACCATCTGGCCCCTGGGCTTTATATGCTGGCATGAATTTAATAATATCATTCATCTCTTTTTTATCAAAGGGCCTAGACAACACTTCTAACCCGTCAACTTTTCGTAGAATTCTGTCCAAATCAAACTGCATGTTTATACCTTCTGTAACACCCATTTTTCCCTTATAACTTGCCCAAATCATTCCTGCCATCTGAGTGTGATCTGAAACTTCCTTTCCATCCTCACTTTTCAAAGTTGAGATTGTGTTCCTCATAAACCTTTCTGTTGCCATAGCATGAAAGAATTTTGTATTGTCTTCTCCCATCTTGATCCACCTAATCGTACACCTTTTTCGCCAATAATTGCACTCAGCAAGCAAGAGTTCCTCTAGGTGCAGCTTAACCAACTTCCTGAAATTAAATTCTGTAGTAGACAGAGGCCTTTTATCCTCAAACTCATCCAAGATGAAAATAACCTGATTGCATTTCTGGATCATTATCTTCAACCGAGACAAATCTTTTTGCCATTTTTTAAGATCATAGAATAGACCTTTTAATTTATCAACAAGGGCGGCCACAGATGACTTTTTGAAAGACGTCCTGTCCCAAGAAGACTTAACACAGTCCATGAACCCAGGCATATCAGTCCAATAATTCTCAAAACGAAAAATTCTTGCCTTTGGAATATGTGTATCTATATTAACCACACAAGAAATATGGTCAGACTCAGGTTTAGATAGTGGCAATACGACAGTGTTTGGAAAATTAGTGCTCCAATTTGGACTAGTAAAAAACCAGTCTAATTGTTCTAGTAAAGGCTCCTCCTGCATATTAGACCAAGTGTATGTCCTCCCCTTGATAGGCAGCTCAAGTAAACCAAGGTGCCCAATTATATCACTAAATTTGAACATGTCACTTGTGTTGCCCCATGGTCTATTTCGATTATCCTGAGAACGAATTAAATTAAAATCCCCAAGCAACAAATAGTTATCTGTGGCCAAAATTTGCAGGTTATAGAGCCAGCTAACAAAATTCTCTCTCTCAACTCCCTTGAATGGACCATCAACCGTTGTCATTGTCCAAGTGTCAGTATTACGAACTGAAGTGAAATTAATAGAGATGCCAAAACGCTGAATCTCAATGAGCGTACCTGGAAATACAGAAGAATACCTCTTGAAGCTCCAACGGAAGGCGCATATGCAAAGTTATCGAAGCGTTTGGGGCAGAATTTACGAATGAACCTCTGGTCAAAAAACTCGCATTTTGTCTCCTGCAAACATACAATAGCTCAATCACTCTCTTCAATTTTTTCCCTAACAGCTCGCTGTCTCCCTTCTGAATTTAGGCCCCTGACGTTCCAGCATAGGATACGCCATTTCCTCTTAGCAAAACGACACATTAATATAACCAAACGAGGTCCAGACATAACGACCAGATGCAGAACATTCAGTCTTACAATAAAAACGACACTTGCCCTAACTCGGACCAGTAACACTGACACTGCAAAATCCCTCTAAACAACTGACCATTTTAACGACCAAAATAGACTGATACCCAAAGCACTGACATGACCATAACTGACACAACCAAATTTCCCCCTGCCCAGCTGTGAATAGAGTCCCACTAATCATCTGAAACTTTTCCATTGTCGCCCTTCACAGGAACAGCCTCAAGCTTTTCCTTCGTCAGCTTCACTGGGTCGATGCCCAGGTTAATCCCAACTGACTGCAGAACATGGAGTGGAGTATGTGGTGGCACTTCTACTAGGAAATAGCCTATAGGTAGACAAGTTACTCTGTGGCGCATATGTAAATCCATGTGCCACAGAGACTTGTCAGTGGCGCATTAGGAAACATGCGCCACAGACACATAGAAGTTTTGTGGCGCATTTCGTGCAATATGAGCCACGGATGATTGGTGGGACCCGCCAGTCGGGGTGGCGCGATCCAAGTTCTCTGGCACATAATGAGATATGCGCCACAGAAGATGCCTCTTCTGTGGAGCATATTCCACTATGCGCCACAAAACTTGGAGGCAGGCCCCATCATGGATACTTTTTCACCCAGGTTTTGTGGCGTATTTGTGGGTATGCGCCACAGATATGTTTCACTTCTATGGCGCATATCCACACATGCGCCACAGAAACCTAACCCTAGGTCCCACCACTTTAACCTGTACCATAAGTTCTGTGGCGCATATGGACCTATGCGCCACAGAAGTTTGAGCATCTTTGGTGCATTTCGTCCATATGCGCCACAGATGAGGGCGTCCAGATCCATGTTAAAAAAGGTGACAAGCTCCCACCTTATTTATCCACCACCACCCATTTCACATCTCTTCCTTTCTACCTCCTCCCAACTCGTCTTCCTCCTCCCTTACACCCCATTTTGCCCATAGTTTCTCCATTTTCTTTTAACTAAACCTACTTTAGTTCATAGATTGGTAAGTGGAATCTTCCCTCCAACTTGTAGATCTAAAAGTTCCTTACTTTTCTCTCTCACATCTTTATTTGTTTACTAATTTCCTCTCCACCAACTTGTATATCTATTTGTCCACACTCTCTCATCGCGCGGTCTCGTCTTGCTATTATTGTATCTACTAGGTGAGTACTTGGCCATGAACATTTAGGTGAAGCTTGTCGCGCGGGCGGTGTGTGTGTGCGATCCATGGCGATACGATGCATGTGTGGTGCATGAATGTTTGCATTGGGAGGAATTTTTTTGTTGCTTGCTTGTTGTTGTCCCGGCTGGTGTGGTGCATGGATGTTTGCCGAAATGTTGATTCATTTCCATTTCAGCAAATTTTTGCACTACCCATATGTCCTAATTTTAGGAAAGGTCATGCCGAATTTTTTCGGCTAGCATTCATGCATGTGTGTGTTCATATGGTGTGGTTCTCACCTATACTCTCTGTTTTGACTGCTCAAGCAACCATGGTCCTCACTATGAGCGAAGGTCGAATTTCTAGGTATAAGAAAGACGCGAAGGAGGACATGATTCTGAACAACAAGACCATGATAAGATGTCCATGTCGAACATGCAAACTGCAGTGCTGGATCGAGCTTGATTCTAGACAATTGGAGGGTCACCTGCTCAGGCGCGGTTTCATGCACGACCTCAATGAGGCACCGGCAGGACATGGTGTTCACGAAGACGTGGGCGGGCGAGAAGACGAAGAGTCTACCGGGCATGATCATCATGACGAAGGAGATGCCAGCGGGCATGATCATCATGACGAAGGAGATGCCGGTGGGCATGATCAGCATGGAGAAGGAGATGGCGATGGGCATGATCATCATGAAGAAGGAGAAGACGCGAACACACAAACACTGCTAACTTCGGTCTTCAGGACCCTCATGTTCAAGAATAGCTCCTCAAGGAGACGAGCAACGACAAAGCTGTAGCCAAAGAGAAAGCCAAGTTAGCCCAAATGGAGGTAGACAGGATGACTCCATTGTATCCTGGGTGTCGCCCTGAGGATACACGTTTGAGTGTAACGCTCAAGGCTCTGGAGATGAAGGCCGAACACAAATGGACCGATGTGAGCTTCAATGCGATCATTGAATACTATCTCAACCGACTTCCTAAGGGGAACACATTGCCAACAAGTATCGAGGAGTGAAAGTTCCTCACGGTTACTCGGGGAAGATAATCAGATATCTGGACGTGGCGAAGAAGAGGTTCAGCGGTATGAAGTCTCATGACTGTCACATGTTGATGACGTAGATACTCCCCGTTGCGGCCCGTGAGATAATGGACGAGCATGTCCGTGAGATGTTGTTTGGCCTTTGTAACTTTTTCGACATCATATCTAGGTAGTTGATCAGTGTGAAGCAGCTCGACAGGCTATAGGAAGAGATTGTGATGATACTATGCGAGCTTGAGATTTACTTCCTGCCCGCATTCTTCGACATCATGGTGCATCTGCTTGTACATGTCGTGGACGACATCGTCCAGCTCGGGCCGACATTCTTGCACAACATGATGTCGTTTGAAAGGCTAAACGGTGTCATCAAAGGATTCGTTCGGAACAGGTCCCGTCCAGATGGAAGCATAGCCAAGGGCTTTCTAATCTACGAGTGCACCTCCTTCTGCCAGAATTATCTAACCACCGAGAACGAGGATGTTGGAATACCCACAAAGAAGCACCTCGGCAGGCTTGGTGGATATGGTCACCGTGAGGGCTGCCACTCACTGCATGTCGGCATTGATGGTCGACGCACCGATTTTGTTAGGGCACACCGAGTCGCGCTACAACACATTGAAGTGGTCGACCCTTGGGTCGAAGAGCACAGAAGCTTAATCGAGCAGGAGTACGTCGACAAGGGCCGACCGAGGAATAAGGGAGACGTAACTAGAGAGCACAACTCCAGCTTCACGGGTTGGTTCAAGAAAAGGCAACTGGACAATCCCCCATAGACGCCTTCTACGGAAGATCAAAAACTCATATTATCCTTGTTGCAGGGCCCAGGGCACAACCTAAGGACCTATCATTCATAAAACATAAACGGTTATAGATTCTACACCGAGGAAAGGACAAGAATAGCGAATATCAAAACTCAAGAGTAACTATGTCATCCTTTGCTGATGACGAGATTACTATCATGGAAAGATTCTACGGAACGATCGAGGAGATATGGGAGCTCGACTACTATGGCGAGATCATACCGATGTTCCGTGTTAGATGGGCCAAGAACATGGAAAAAGAAGCCGGTTTTTCACCACAATGGTTATACTAGATGCCAAATCGACAAAGAACGCCTCCGCAAAAAATGAGCCTTGGGTACTCGCTAGCCAAGTTGATCAATGCTTTTTTATTACCTACCCTTCAAAGCCCAACCATGTTGTAGTTAGGAGGGGCAAGAGGAGCATCATCAGAATGAAAGGAGCCACCAACGAGCAAAACTTCGACAAAAACAGCGACCCGAAGATCGAAGAGGAATTCAACAAGTACTTCGACATGCCTACTACTACTAAAGTAAGAAGGAATACCACACTACCTACTAAAGGTTGTCCATTCACAAGAAGAAATCTCAAAGTGCACGGGCTAAAGTACTCAACCACGACGAAAAAGGGCAAGAAGATTGTGAAGAGACACTAGCAATTGTGTGACTTTTTGGTGTATTAATTCATGTGGGTATAATGTGATATTAGTGTGGGTATTAGTTAGAGACTAAAACATATAATGTGATATTCGTGTGGGTATACAAATTCACATTTTTGTGTGATAAGCAAAGACACATATATATATAAGGGAGGGTTTTTTGAATAAATATGCATATGTGTTCTTGCTTTTTTTAATAAATATGCATATATGTATATGTTCTTGCTTTTTTAAAATAAATATGCATATGTGAATAAATATGCATATATGTATATGTTCTTGCTTTTTTTGAATAAATATGCATATGTATGTAATTAAAAATATTTTAAAAATAAGTGTGAGACGGCCAGGATTCGAACCTAGCTGCCCCAGGCGAGACCGAGCGAGCAAGACCACTAGGACAAGTATCAGATCTTGTCATACTACGACGCCATGCTTTTTTGTACTATGTCTAGAAGTTCTGTGGTGCATTGTGGGAATGCGCCACAGAACTTTCACACTTAGCCACAAAACGGTTTGTCCTCTCCCCCTAATCCCCCTTTCTCTCTCGATCCACACTTAGCCAAAATTATGTCGCCTCTCTGTCGTCGCCTGTGCGCAAACCCTAGGGCCGCCCTCGTTGCCGGAGCCCTAGCCACCGCCGCGTCGGAGCCATAGCAGCCCGTGGAGGAGGAGCCTCCCGACAAACCCGTGGAGGCGGAGTCACAGGAGGAGGAGCCGCCATGTAGCCCTGCAACCCGTGGAGGAGGAGTCGCCGCGCCGGAGCCTGCCACCCTCGTCGTCGTCGACCACCACAGCAGCAGCGCGCACGGTTCGCCCCCCCCACCCCCTGTCTGATGCTCACAACGCGCGCACAGTTGCTTAATCTCAAACTTCCAGTTCTCACTGACAGACACTATGCAAGGATCTCACTGACAGACACTATGTAAGGTGCATAGAATCTCCCCTCCCCTCCAACTGCTGTTGTTGCCCTCTTTAGCTTTGTCCTTTTTGTTGTTCTCTTGACTGAAGGAAGATTTAATTATAATGCAGGACAAAGGGGGAGACTTCTGTGATGCTCTTCCCCTTTCTCTCCCATTTATGTTTTGTCAATACTCTGCTTGGCTTGTTTTAGAAACAACTGGGGCAGAGAGGGGGGAAAGAATCTCCCAAGTAATAATACTCATGATTTGGAGGTTTTCATAGCATAGCATGACCATGACCTACCTTTTGGGGTGTGTGTTGTAATTAATTAGCCTTGTAGAAGAAATGGATCACGTGATGATAATCTTAAGAAATTCTCTCTCTGGTCTGTGTGATGGCTCTGCACTGAAATGCGCTCTCGTCCTTAAAGTCCAGCTTCTTCTGATGATCTATAGTTTTCATAGCAAGAGGTGTTCATCACCACTCACAGCTCTATTGTTATACTTGTAGCCTCTTACTGGATGTACTACACTACTAGTAATACATCAAATCTAGCTGTCACTCTAGTGTCATCCAATATAATAGTACAGATTGTGAGGTAGTTCAGGGTTACAAGTTGTAACATCATAAACTACAAGCCAATTCAGATAACACAAAATGCTATGTAATCTGGCTAGTGAAGTATGCTGTAACAGTTATTATTTTTGCTCAGACATAAATAAAACATAGCTTTATTCCATTGCTTGAATAGATAAGGTACACATACTAGATTGGAATGCCTGAATGGAAAAGATACAAATATTCAAATGACTTTGAACTAGCTTTATTCCACTGGATTCTTACCCTTGTTCTTCTTCTTCTCATTCCTGAACATGTTGAACACACATTTAATTCCCTTTTTGATCTTGCACAATGCACTAGCAGCTTCTAACTCTGGAACATTGCTTTCAGCAATAAATGAAGGTAGAACATAGTGTTCTGTTGTTTGGTATGTTTGATTCAGCAATCCAACTCTCTCCCTTCCAGATCCTAACCCCTTCAGGCCCTCCACTGCCATCATCTCTTTTTCTGCCCTTTTCCTAGCAGCTGATTGCTCCCTTTCCTCCCTAGTTCTCCTTCTGTACACAAAGAACTCTCCATCCCTATTACCAGTGCTCCTCCTACGAGCCTGTGGTTGGATCTCCATGTTACCTTACCAAAACTGGAGAAGGCAAGTATCCTATATATGGAAAGAGCCAGACAATGTTCAATCATGTACAAGTAAAGAATTGCTCTCAGGTGCTCACAAGTACCAGTGCAAAGGTGCAAACAAAATAAAAGCATAGACATGATTTGACAAAAGCAACACATTTTATTCCTTCTTGCTCAGACAACACCCATACACAGACATCACATTATGGCCCTACAGATCATAGCTACACAGTGAACTTTTCTTACCAGCGAAGAAAAAGTCAGCAAAAGGTGCAACATAAGAATAATTTGTTGTTTATATCTGTTTATCCTCAATTACAGAATATATATGTTTTTTATAGTTCTTATCTTTGTATTCTGTTGTCACCACTCTTGGTATTGGTTCTGCTAATACCAGGTGCAACATAAGAAGTTTTATTGGCATTTTTCCTCTGCCAATAATGTTTCAGGTTATATTTTGTTATGTATGCTTCAGGCTTGGCTGAAATTTCCCTTTTATTTGGTATATATGGTGCTGGGATTATTTGGTACTATATGGTGCTGGGATTATGTGGTGGGATTATTTGGTACTATATGGTGCTATTTGATTCAATGGGGCTATCGATGTGGGTTGTGAATGGGGATGTGGATGGGGCTATTTTCTTATGTGTGAATGTTGCAGGGATTTCATTTGAGTTGCCCATTTCTCGGCCGTTTCGGTTGACAAATGGGCACTCCTAGGTCAAAAAACTAGCAAAGGTCATGCCGAATTTTTCGGCCGAGATTTGTGCTAACTTTTTGCCTCTTTTTAATAGAGTAGTGCAAACATATCGGGTAATAACGAGGTCGGCCCTTCTAAGCACATGATCAGCATCGAAGAACAAGCTAGACAGGCCAACGAGTCATTCTAGCGGGGGTCCCAACAGGAGGAGGAGGAGGTGGCGATGAGGATGACACCACCACCAGAGGAGGAGGCGACCGTCACCAGAGCTATTGGGGCCAATGAGGGAGGAGATCCTGATTACGAGGGGACGAAGATGGCTACGATGGAACTAGTGAAGGTGGCGACAAAGAGGATGACACCACCGATGGCGGCGCCCGCACCAATGGCGGCGAGCGCATGGATGGCGGTAGTGACAACCCGGCCGCTTCTCAGAAGAAGAAGAAGAAGAAGGAAAAGAGGGAGAGGAAGGTGCCATTGCTCGCCACCGTCTGTGATGAGTTCACTGAGGTCACAGAAAGTGGCCAACCCATTGCGCCAGAGGCGATTGCTAAAGGGTACGACCTACAACTCGGGTCCATCGTACGGGAAAGCATGTCGATTAACATGAAGTACATTAGACATGCTGACAATGCAGCTTTGGTCGATAACCTCCTTAAGAAGCTTCACAAGTGATACAAATTCCCAGAGTAGTTTAGAAACCTCGAGAGAAAGAACCCGGTGAACAAACTAGCCCTCGCGAAGATGAGCAATGCCTTGAGCAGCTGGAAAACTCGGGTGAAGAATAGCATTGACAATGGTCAAAGCTGGGAGGTTATTAGTAAGAAAAATCCGATGCTCGATGAAGAGGAGTTTAATATATTCAAGGCGGATATAGCTACCGCTGATGCTATAAAATGGACTAAATGGGGAAGGAGTATGCAGGAACAGAACATAGGTAACCACCGCCTTGGAAGCGGCGGTTACAAGGGGAAACAGGCCATTTGGGACAAGGAGTACGCTGAGTTTGAACGCCTTGGTAAAGACAACCCTTGGCTTAAAATCATGGACTTGCACCTTAGGCAATTTGTCCGGGCCCGCTACTACCTAGACAAGGAAACAGGGGAGTTCATCACCGATGATCCGGAGGTGAAGGAATTCGAGAAGAAGCTGGTAAGGAATTTATCGCTGATCTCAAGTCTATTGCGTTCTAATTAAACTAATGAAGCCAAGAATCTAAATGGGTTCACCTTTCCTTGTCTCTGCAGGAGGAGGAACTGAACGCTCCTGCCACAGAGTCGTCCCAGGATTTGACGGAGCCGTGGGACACGGTTTTCAACAGGGCGACCAATGCTTACAAGAAGAGGGACAAGGGGTTGCCGCCGTCCTCAGCTTACCGTGTGTCCGGCTTCAGTACGAGCATGAACTTCAAGGAGTACTACAAAGAGGATGCCAAGAAAAGAAGGGAGAGGAAGAACCAGTTGGTGGCTAAGGATAAAGCCGCTATTGAAGAGCTGAAGATGAAGGTGCAGACACTGGAGGAGAAGGCGGGGACAAGAAAACGGTGGACAAGTTAGTGGAAGATAAGCTCCGCTCAATGATCCCCCTGATTTTTTCGAGGGGCTTACTTCTTGGAATGCAGGAGGTCGACAGGGGCCGATACATCTGCCCAGCTTAAGCGGCAGCAACTCGGGCATCAATGTGACCGTGTCGCCGGACCTGGTGACCCTACCGACCATCAATGTCAGGACGCAGCCCCTCGTTTTGGTCACACCGACGCCCCATCCCGCCAAAGATACCAATAAGGTGCAGCCGACGACGGTGGTGCTTCGTGAGGCACCCGAGCGGGAGATTGTAGATGATGATAGGCCGACCACCGGCATCGTCCGTGTCTCTACATTAGCCGAGCTCCATGCCATCACCAAGGTAACTAATTAGTTAGTGCACGTCAACTCCTTTATGCCTTTGATGCATGACTGCTACCATCTCATGACGCCTAACAACATGTTTTTCCTCAGGACACTTCTTGCGTACTCCTGCTTAAAGATGTCGACGGTGAGTTGAAGGATGTTGCCAAGGGCACTCTCATACAACCGACGGGCCGCAGGATGTACAACAATCCAATGGATGATGACGTGATGAGAGTCAGGTTGGCTCGGGTGTTGCCAGGGTGCAACAACATGGACTCCCCCTTTTAACCTCAGGGAGCTGACGAACACAAGACCCTTAGAGAATGCTACAACTGGCCCTTGACATGGACAAAGACACAGATTCGTCTTGCGGGGGGAGCACTGGCGCCACATCTCGATCGATCGCCCGGCCACCACCTCGGAAGCCAGCAGCTGCCGTCGTCGCCACCACCAGCCGTCACCAGCAACTCTTGGCAGCGTGTGTACTGCCACATGGCAAAGACGTTGTGCCGCAACCACCATCGCAACCGCCGTCGCACCCGCTACCACCACCACATGATGGAACCCATGAAGATGATGATGAATTGGTCAACGTTGATGACTTCATCAACATCGACGCTGACAAAGGATTGTATATGCCTTCTATGGATGAAGAACCCTTCACAGCTCATGACCATCAAGCTAGTCGGCCCAATACATGCACGCAGCTCCTGGTCTTCCATGGTCTTTCTCAAGAGACGCCTCCGGCCGCCAATCCACCATAGGAGAAACCGGGATTGGTTTTCAGCCCCAACACACTCCAAAAGGCGGTTGATGAGCAAATGGCAGTGGTGACACTGTTGTGAAGAAGAAGCACTACAGGAAGAGAGGTAATAATAATAAGAAGGGTGCGAGCCAGCCTCTTCCGAAGAGGATCCGGGCTCAGGACGCCGTCGTCGTACCATCCACACAATATGGCTTTCCCCGAGTGCATGTAGCTAGTGATCCGATATTGACCCCGGATATGCTCCACATGGCGGTTGGAGCCATGATAACTTTGCACAATGGTGTCAAGACACCTGAGGGCATCCTTCTTAAAGACAAAGATCCAAATTACCCGGTTTTCACGGCCAAGGTGCCATTGGACGTGGGCTTCATCGATGAACCCCCCGCGGATATATTCTTCATAGCGTACGAGGACATATTGAAGCTGTTTCTCACGAAACGGCTAGACTATAACTCGGTCCGCCTATACGCACTCAATCTGGCGATCAAGATCAAGAGAGAGAGTACCCCGGAAATCGCGATAGTGGATCCCTACTACATGCGGGACAGCCAGTTGGTGGAAGGATCAGAGACACGGACCAAGGCGATGGCGTACCTCGAGAAGTTCATGGTGGACAACAAGAGGAAGGACACACTTATTTTGCCTTTCTTTCCCGAGTAAGTACAGACACTCGCTCATCGCCACCGTGACTTGTGCATTTCTTATAGATTTCTTCCTTTGCTCTTTTTCCAACATTCCGTTCCAATTGTGTTGCGCAGAAACAAATACTGCACACTCATCGTCCTTGCCCCGTGGTATTCGCTAGCCACGTATTTCGACTCGGGGAGTTTGACGAAGAAGAAAGACTACACCAGAATAAGGGGTGTTCTCAATGAGGCTCTCGAGGGCTACGCCAAGAAGGGATGGACCTTCGTAGATAAGGGGGAATGTATCAAGGATGGCAAACACGTGTTCAAGCACGTGCTCGAGTTTCCCTGCGTCAAGCACTCGACTACTGGTGCCAAGGAGGCCTTCTACGTCCTCCATCACCTTAAAGGCTATGTTCGGGATTGCCAGAACCTAACGCTGCCATCTAGTCTCTGAGGATGGGCCGAAACTTTGGCACGAATCAACGATGATGATCTTAGAGAAGACTTCCATCGCATTCAGATGAATTTGTCGCAAATCATCATTGAAGATGTCAACCCAAGGGGGGGCTACAACAAGCCACAGGGTTGAGTAAGAGGGAGATCGAAGAACGCCTCCGTAAGCAAGGTGACACAAGGACGTGGATGACAAAAGAGGTCTATCTACCGTTCCCGAAACCGAGCAAGAAGAAGAAGTCTTCATGATTGATGTGTGCCTCTAGCATGATCCAGTGTGTGTATATTCTTGATGGACGCCTGTTGTAGTGTGTGTGTCATAAACTTTACTATCTTGTGGTCGAAATGGTCATTGTTGTTAGACTTAAACTACCTTGTGGTCGAAATCGTTGAACTTATTGCTTCTATGATGAACGCGAGATGCTATCTTTTAGGTTTATGGATCCTTTGTTTTATATTCTATGGACGTATATATATATATATGGATGTGAACCCTTTATTAATTCTTTTCGTTGTATTTTTAATAATATGCCTTGTCGTCTATAGAGATGGCGACGAGGTGGTATGTGGTGTACATGGGTAGGGTTCTAGGAGTCTACGAGGAGTGGGAGGATTATCACAAACAAGTGAACATGTTCAGCAGCAACACCTACAAAGGATACGCAACTAGAGAGGAGGCGGTAGCCAATTGGAGGAACCACCTGTGGAAGAAGAACCGGATGAAGATATTGGTCGAGCTCATGCTCTTGCTCACCACCATCATCACAGTTATATTCTATATGATCCGAGTGTAGGCGGCGGTGACCACTTCATATTTATACCGTGAGATGATATGAACTTTGTATTCGGCACGTGTAAAAATTCGGCACTTGACACTTTATATGTATCTCGATCGGGCTCTAAGTATTTGTACTATATATATGTCAGTTTTCATGCATCTACTACTTATGCAATGTACTGTTTATACTCATCTGGATAAATACTATATAAATCATGTATAAATACCTGATTATACACCAGGAACATATTTTACTTTGAATACGTGTTATATAGTCAGTGGCGCATATATAATTCTATTCGGTGGCACATATGATTTCTGTGGCGCATATTAAGGAATGCGCCACTGAACTTGCTCCTGTGGCGCATAGGTAGAAATGTGCCACAGAAGTCTGTGACTTCTATGGCGCATATGCGCCACAGGAAGAAATTATCAGTGGCGAGGTAACAGTGGCGACTAGGACATGCGCTACAGAAGTCTCATTTCCATGTGCCAAGATAAGCTGTTTTCTAGTAGTGGCTTCGCCATCAGTCTGAGCTACAGTGTTACGTTCCCCATCCTTACAACATTTCTTCCTCTGGACTTTAGCACGCTTCTTAGGCTCTGCGATTCAACAATAACAGAGCGAGGACGATGGCCATTGTTTTTTGTCATACTACGAGTACACCTGCGTACCTCAGTATCCACCATCGGAGTGGCAGGCTTCTTAGCGCGTGGGCGGTGCTTCCTAGCAGACGAGGCTATTGGTGATGCTGAGAAGACAGGAGGCATCAAACTGTCAGGCTGTGACCCAGTAGCAACACCTTCCTCTGAAAAACCCAAGGATCTGGCGACCATATGACGCGGAGGCGAGACCATCCGAAGAATTACAGCATCATTCAGTGAAACGTTGAAGCTAACACTTTGCTCAAAAGCCACCGACCAGGTCCTCTTATACAAAACTGAAAGAGTATGAGTTTGGCGGAATATGATGGATATATTATTGAGTCTCATGGGCGAGTATATATAGGCGTACAGAGAATTATCTTGAAGTACGAGTCAAGTTAAGCTAGAGTCCTAACTATCCTAAACTACCATAATAACCATGTATGTATCATACTCTAACATCCCCCCACAGTCGTAGCGGTAGCGTCGTGAATAACTGGAACGTCGCGGACGGTCAGACTGGAGTTAAACCGAAGTAGCATCCAGTAGGCTGACATCCCCCGCAGTCGTAGCGGGAACATCATGGACGGCATCGCATCGTGGTTTCTTGGACTGTAGAGGAAGCTGGTGATGCTCAAACGAGGTGGTAGTTGTTGGAAATATGCCCTAGAGACAAATAGTTATAAGGACTATTATCATATTTCATATAGTTTATGATTAAATTTTATATCATGCTATAACTGTATTGAGTGGAAACATTAATACACGTGTGATATCCAAACAACCAGAGGTTCCCAGTGAAACCCTAGTCACTGGTTCATTGGTCAACAGATGATCAAGTTTCCTGATCATGTGGCATTTATGCCAGTTGGAAATAAAGTCATCTCATTCTGAGAATGAGATGATGAACCAATACCCAATCTAAACATCGTGACCCGATCATGTCACGAAGTTCAAGTTACGATGATTAGAAATGGATCCTCGTAGACTATTCCTTAGACCGTGAGGCTATATCAATCACTGTCTCCCGAGAGTGCTTAGATAGCATCAAGCGCCACTTGGTAATACAGTGGTTATAAAGGTGTACTCAGGTACTCGGAGGAAACCGTAGAGGCAATATATGTCAAGAGCAGGATTTGTCCGTCCATGTGATGGAAAGATACTCAAGGGCCCACTCGGAGAAGTTATATCCAATAGTTGCGCAGCGTGTGATTTGATCACAGGGATATCACTTGTCAGAATGAGTCAAGTAGCGTTGTTCGGTAACGAGATTGAACACGACATGGTGATGTCATTGATCAGATCTCGGGCAATGCAAGTATCGAGTGGCAAAGGGAATAAGACACGACTGTCCCGGTTCAAACGACGATAGATCTTCGTGGAATGCACAGGGGTCACATGGCCATCCAGGTCCCTCTGTCGATCATTGGTGCGGGAGTGTCCTGACAATGTTTGGAGTGTTCTGGACCATGGGGTATCACGCTTAAG
Source organism: Avena sativa (assembly GCA_916181665.1). Classification (NCBI taxonomy): domain Eukaryota; kingdom Viridiplantae; phylum Streptophyta; class Magnoliopsida; order Poales; family Poaceae; genus Avena; species Avena sativa. The sequence goes on from OV702287.1 coordinate 582,957,873, forward strand.
GGCTTGATGATTCTTAGAGAGTGTTTATAGGATCGGTAGAATCGCCAAAGAATAGTAGAGAGAAAACCGGAAGGGTTTCAGTAAGTCCGGAGGATGTCCGGAGTGGAGGCGGAAGGTGTTCCATAGCCACGGAGGTTGAATAATATGTGAATGAATGTTAAATATTGATTTAATCATTTACTCATAATTATTTAATAAAGAGAAAATAAATGTACATGGTGAAAGGCTTAATGGGCCAATTTCCGGAGGGAGAGGGCACATTAGGGAAAGGAGAGAGGGAGAAGGGGCAAGGGGGCTGGCCGGCTAGGCCAAGCCCCCCCCCCCCCCCCCCCCGCGCAGGGCCTAGTAGGGGCTGGCCGGCGGCCTTCCCTCCCCCTCCTCTCCTTTAGTCCCACCCAGGACTTTGAGGGAGGTAGTACCTCCCCTTCCCAATAATCAATAAAGGTCTACTCACTTTTGGGAGGACCTCTAGTTGATATTTTATCTCCCCCTCTCTAGACTACGCGAGCGGGAGACATCTTCACCGCGGAGCAGCGTCGTGCTGTGGGGTTCGGATCCGGGAGCTCTACTTCCGCAACTGCTGCTGGATCCGGGAAGCGAGAGTCATCGTCAGGCACCTGGCGTGTGTAACTCCCCGTGAGGTGTCGCACTTGAGGGACTCAAGTCGTTGGAGCCAAGGAGCAAGGACTTCATCACGACCTTGAGGTCGGCTTCGGCTCGTCTACATCAACCACGCTCTCCTGAGCGTTGACAACGCTTTTCGGTCTTCAAGGGTAAGTTCGCGAAAAGCCCCTCCCATTACTGTATTACTAATAGATAGGTCCTGGCAGCTTCAGGGGTTCATTGGCGTAGGGTAAAATTTTATTGTTTTCATACGTAGAACCCCTATAGTGGTATCAGAGCTAGATCTATGCGTAGTAATGCTAGTACGGGTAGAACACACGAGATGTAGCGTGTGGGCATTTATATTTTAGTTGTTACCCTCCCACGTGTACTTGTGTATACCGCAATAATGCTTGATGAAGCGTTCCCCAACCAACTTTACGCGTTCATTCGCGAGACTGGTCCACGCTTGATATACGGCTTGTACCATATAAAGTTGCTTAGGGGGGTGTCTGTCTCTCTCGCATTAGTTGGTATGCCATTTGCAACGGGAGCCCCGAAAGGGGTGTAGTAGAGACAACTACTTGATCAGCATTGTGCTGAAACTTCGTAGGTAAGAACGGTTCTTGTGCGAAAGCCCATTTAGCCACGTAAAACATGCAAAGATAAAGTAGAGGCGTCTAACTTTGTTTTGCAGGGGGGGCGTTGCTTTGTGATATGGTTATGGCAAAGGTAAAGTGATTACCTTTTGTTATGTGGTAGTAGATAGTCACGGAGGTGACGAACTACCACGCCAGAGTGACACCAGTACCCTGGTGTCTACGGCGCCGGAACCCGGTGACGACGGATGGAGATCATGACATGAAGGACCATATCACATCACATTTACATTCAATGTTATTGTTTGTATATCTTATTGTGTGCTAGTATTAGATACTCGACAGTAGCCTAATAAGATGATCCCTGTTAAAATTACCAACGATTGTGTTCCCCCTTAGTGTGCACCACCAAGAAAGTTCTTCGGTATGAGGCGATCCAGGGTACAGGCCTGGGTGTCAGACATATCTATGTTCACATACAGTGAGTGTAAGCCATGTTGCACAGTGAATACACTAAGGTTGAGTTGGAGAGCCTAGCATGTGCAGACATGGCCTCGGAACACGGATGGTCGAAAGATCGAGCACGAGTCGCATGAATGATGTGACCGACGTTTAGTGTCCACCCTTGAACCCACATTGATGGTCGTGACAATTGGGGGAGATGTGGCTGATAGGGGTCGTGTTATCACTAGGAACCCTTCTGGGGATAGGTGTTTCTGAGTGGGGTTATTATTAACTCATATAATTATAAACTTAGTCTAAATTCCATTTGCAATTATAAATGTAGAGATGGCTCACCGTGAAGCTTACTTTATCATTGAGGAATGGGTAAAGGGTGAGAAACTTAGACTTGATGGATCCAACTTCCCTAGTTGGCTTGTGCATCTGAATGATCTCCTTACTACGCCACACGATGGATTTGACTGAGCCAGACCACTATGAGACCCCGCAAGAGATGGCAAACCGCTACTATCGTCAAGAGATGTCCACCTACATTTAGATAATAATGCGTTACGGGATGGTGTATGAAATCCATCCACTCATGGGTGATCTTGATCCATATTCGATGGTGGATCAGCTGAGAGCAGAGTTCATAGGCCATGTGCGCATGTGGAAGCACGAGCTGCTTGGGGAGTTCCTTTCCATTCAGATGGAGGAGCATACATGTCTGAAGGGTCACTTGGAGCGCATGCTTGATGCACACATGAGACTGATTCACTTCATGGACTACTGGATGGATGATTCATTTGCGATAGGCGTGTTGCTTCGATTGTTGCCTCCCAGCTATGAAAGACATGTCCGGAGTAGCATCATGACTAGTGATACAGAAATTTTGTATTTCCAAGAGTTCGTATTATGTTTCAGGAACGTAAAGGTTGAACCAATCACCGGTGAGGTCATCGATGACAAAGGTATATATTTGATATACAATTTTATAAATGTTATAATCTTGCAAACACATTTGTAGTGTTAAGTATATTTGATACTTGTTCTGTTTTACTGAAAACAGGTCCTTCTGCATAGAGGTTCTTGCTGGAGAGGAGGTGATGTTGCGTGTTGATGGCGAGCATGATGATGATGGCCAACGACACTCTCCCTCAACATTTATCATTTAGTTTATGTTTTAGGATGATTATTGTAATCAAGAGATTGTGAACTTCTTTAGTGTGTCTCACACTTGGTGAGACGGTTATTCATATCAGTTTGTAACAAACAGTTGTTCCACTTTTATGAATGATTTCTATTCGTGTTCGTACCTTTTTTGATTTCTTGTAAATTATCCTTGTTGTTTGAAACTAATTGATAATGCATGAACATTTGTAAAATATTGAAATGCCTTTAAAAATACCCAACTTAATGATATATTCATTAATGAATGAAACCATTGTTTAAATTCAAAGTTATGTTGATAATATGTGAAAGTCATTCAATTTCTTATCACATATAAATCATGCCAAAGTTCGGCAAAATAACTTGAACACCGAGTATTACTTGAATACAAAGTGCTTAATGAATTGTTGAAAGTAAATACATATTCGATGTATTGTGTTTTGACAAAATGGTAATTATCATTAAATGATTGTTTAAAAGTGTAAAGTAGTTTACAAAAGGAAACATGAATTTGAAACTATTTGATATGATCAAAGTGTTTCATCAACAAACAGTATAAACATAAAAGAGAATCTAATTACTATGATTTGATCAATAATAATGAAATTTGACTTTATAAGAATGGCATAAAACAAATTGTGAAATGCAAAGCATTTTGAAATGTCAGAATGCAAAGCATCACAATGTGATATTAGATATCAAGATGGGGAAATAGATGGCACCAAATAAATCATTGTAGTGTAGATGTAGAGACCATTAGTTAGAAATAGTTCGCACTCAATTAGAAAATATAGTGAACCGTCTAAATTCGTGAAAGTTTTGGGGTTATTCGATATAATCAAAACAATAACGAATAAGTCCTTGTAGAGTATTCATTGGCAACTTTGAATACAAAATCCATAGCTGAAACCAAAAGAGAAGCAAAACTAGTATTGCTTGGATTTTGGTGCATTCTTGAGAAAGCTCACTTTTAGTGATATTTCTCAATTATGGAGCAATTGGAAGATAGTGAAAAACACGATGAGGATTCAAATCCCTGCATCAGAGTGTTGAGAAGCGCAACGGAAAATGTTCCTGAACGATTCTCTTCACAAAGGAAAGAATCAATGATAATGATCATTTTAATTTCCACACTAGTGTTTTCACTACATGAAGTAGGATTCAGAATGTTACCCATATCTTGTATGGAGACATTTGTGAATCACTTGTCATGATTCTTGGAATATGACATACCTACGAACTACTAAGGAAATAATGATAAACTAGAATTATGAGAAATCCTAAAAGAAAAATTCCCTTGAGATTAGAAAGAAATTCGTTGCTGAATCTCACAAGTAAAAGGAGTTACTTGAATTTTCCTAAATGACAAAAGCGCAATTTGTCAAGTATTGGACGAATTCAAATGAATTTGATTCATGTGTGCTTAATGTCTAGTGGATTTAAAACTAGCAAAGGTACTAGTATCTCATAGTAAAACTCCAATTTTGATATTTGATCAAAGGGTTTGAAGATTATTCGAAATAGTGTGTGGATGTGCAATTTGCATAAAATTGAGTGGGAGCTATGAAAGTCTTCCTAAAACAATATGTTGGTGACATATTTTTGAGTGGGAGCTTATACAGTGATTCTTAAGGGTGTTAAGAATAAAAGCGCAAGTACTTATAAATAATAGGTGTATTATGATATTATAATAATGTCGAAGTTGATAATAGGTGTATTATGATATTATGTAGTATTCCTTAAGGTATTCTGAAAAGGGTTTCAGAATAGAACTTAATTAAGGAACTGTTCCTTAATGACTCAAATTAGGAATAGTATTAAGTTTAACATCAATGGTTGAAATAAAGAAAGGATGATTATCATCCACTATGTTGATACATAGGTTCTATCTTAGTAAACCATGATGATGACTTAGCGTAATATGTGATCCAAATAAGGAACGTTTAAAAGTGATTAAGTTTGAATCACAGAAAGTTGTGGTAAGTTTGTCCACAGTGTCTAATAGAGAACTGTAGACATACTTTCCAAATCCATAAAGGATGACATATCTTAAAGCCTAAAGGGTTATGTTATAAGGGAATATGTTGGAAACTCCAGTAATGCCGATTAGAGTCAAGTAGGAAGCGAGGTGAACTAAAACATCAAAAGTTGCATAGAGTGCACTAGTGTTTCGATGAATACATTTATAATAATAGATAAGGGTATCATCTAAATTGTTGTATAATGTTATGGAGGGGCTAGTTCTCTTTCAACGTAAAATGATGTGTCCTAGGGCACAGTGCCCATAAGAAAGCTCTCGAGGTTGATCTAACGTCATTGTAGGCTCCTGGAATCAGGCCTCGGTCTACTGCCATAGCGACGATGCATACAAACAGATGTTGTCATATGATGATAAAGTGTTAATATCAATCAAGGTGACATTAGTAGGTTTCAAAGGATTTGGGACTGTAAAGTACAGACCGAAGACTCAACCTCTTCCATGAGCAAGCATGTTCAGGGTACCAGATATGGTGCCAATGATTAAGAACAAATGCAGCTAGTGTATTTGTACTCTAGTGCAAGTGGGAGACTGTTGGAAATATTCCCTATAGACAAATAGTTATAAGGACTATTATCATATTTCATATAGTTTATGATTAAGTTTTATATCATGCGATAATTGTATTGAGTGGAAACATCAATACACGTGTGATATACAAACAACCAGAGGTTCCCAGTGAAACTCTAGTCACTGGTTCATTGGTCAACAGATGATCAAGTTTCCTGATCATGTGGCATTTATGCCAGTTGGAAATGAAGTCATCTCATTCTGGGAATGAGATGATGAACCAATACCCAACCTAAACATCATGACCCGATCATGTCACGGAGTTCAATCACTGTCTCCCGCGAGTGCTTAGATAGCATCAAGCGCCAATTCGTAATAAAGTGGTTACAAAGGTGTGTTCAGGTACTCGGAGGCAATATATGTCTAGAGCGGGATTTGACCGTCCATGTGACGGAAAGATACTTGATGACCCACAAGTATAGGGGGTGTATCATAGTATTTTCGATAAGTAAGAGTGTCGAACCCAACGAGGAGCAGAAGGTGCTGGCTAGTGGTATGGATCAGGAATTATCTGCAAATACTTAGCAAACGGATTTTTAGGGGGTTTTGATAAAGCAAATAAATAAAGTACGAGTAAATAAAAGACGGAGAGAACAAATGCAACAAGTGGCCCAATCCTTTATGCAGCAAAGGACAAGCCGGTTGTATTACTTTAGATGACCAAACGTTCTCGAGGACACATGGGAAGACAGTCAAATGCTTTCTCTTCATATAGTTGATTAATCTTCTTTAGCTTGCTAAGTGTTGTGTGGGTGAACCTTTGCTAATGTACCGACCTTCCTAGGACTAATACATACTTGTGATTATACCCCTTGCAAACATCCGCAAGTACAAGAAAGTAATTAAGGTAGAAACCTAACCACAACTTTAAACTCTAAGACCCTTACGTCCTTTGTGCAATGGTTTCCTAACGGGGGATCAAGTTTCTGTCACTCCGGCAACCCCTACGATTAGTAGCCAAATACACAATGCATTCCCCTAGGCCCATATAGGTGAAGTGTCATGTAGTCGACGTTCACATGACGCCACTAGAAGAAGTACACCACAACTTAAATATCAAACTATTGAATCTTTCTCAACACAACTCCACTACTAACAACATGACTTCTCCCATGTCCTCAAGAACAAAACGAACTACTCACAAGACATCATATGGATCATGATCAGAGATGGAATAATGATGTATAACAATCTGAACATAAACAATAATTCAATGGTTCACTCAATAGCATCAACTACAAAGAGTAATCAACACCGTCCCCTATGAACTAATGCAAGATTCAACCCAATTGTTACAACAATTTGGAGATGGTGATGAGGGCGCTGATGGTGATGATGGAGGTGATGATGATGATGATGATCCCGATGAAGTCCAGCTTGATGGTGGTGTTGATGGCGACGATCTCCCCTCTCTAGGAAGGAATTCCCCCGGCAAAAATCTGTCTGCCAGAGAGATCTTTCTCTCTCGGTGTTTTCCACCCCATAGAGGCGGCGGAATCTTTCTGTGGTCGCTCCCCGGGTATTAGGGTTTTGGGAGGAATTTATACGCCAGAGGGGAGTGCCAGGGGTGGACCAGGGCGGCCACACCACCTGGTGGCGTGGCCCAGGGTGGCCCGCGCCAGGGGGTGGTGTGGGCCCCCTGTGGCCCATCTCCAGCCCCCCTTCTGGCTTCCTTCATCTTCTGGGAAAATAGGATTTTCCGTATATTTTCCCGGATCTGATCTTCGCGAATTTTGCCTCCAAACAACACCTTTTCCATCAAAATCCTGACTGCAGCGGTCCATGCTCCAAAAGTCATCAACCATGCAAAAACAGATGAAATAACATAAGTACCACCTCTCAATACGAAATATATCAATGAATAACAGTGAATTATGACACAGAATAGTGATGCAAAATGGACGTATCAACTCCCCCCAAGCTTAGACTTCGCTTGTCCCCAAGCGAAACTGAGCTCAATAAACATGACCTCAGGTTTATGGAGTGAAGAGTCGATAAAAGAATACGGACATGAAGCATCACATTCATCAAATACATAGATCATAATAGAAGACAACTCACTATTATATAACTCAACTTGCAATGAGTAAAGGAAACACAATAAAGATACATAAAGTGAATCATAATTGATAATGGCAAACTTAGCTCTTGGTCGAAGAATAGTTGATAATTTGCTGGAGTTCACAAATAACTGGTTTTTCAATGATAGCTTTCAAAGTAGTAAACATCAAGATAAGAGCAATGTGCAAAACAAGGAACATAATAAACATGATTGAATAAATCATCATATGAATGAATGAAACACAACAACTCAAAATACTTGCTGAGATAGAAGGGAATAGGTTTACTGACTCAACTAAAAAGTAAAAAGTAAAAGAAAGGCCCTTCGCAGAGGGAAGCAGGGATTGCAAGTCTCATAAAGAGCTCCCAAAAATTATGATACTTACTAGCTTTCAGCTCTCATTACCCCTATCATAGGCATCTTTAGGCGATTAAGGTTAAAGTGATCAAATATGAGGATATGCATTGACAAGTTGTAAATTGAGAATCTCATGTCCCTTGAATATGAGGGACGCTCCTCATGCTACTCAAGTTTAGTCACCGGTAAGTTCTTGTCATCGTAAGCATATGGGTATCATAGAGAACCGCCAACGGGGTACCGCTTGCCCGATGATATGGAAGAATCCCCATATCAAAATGACAAGGCAAGTAGACAACAAGTATCTCAGCAATCTTCTTATTTACCATGGGAATATGGTGCTTTTTTCTCTCTTTCCTCTTTTCATAATATCTCTTTTTTTCTTTCTTTTCTCTTTTTCTCAATCTCTATCTCTTTTTTTATAAGAAGAATGCTTCATAGATACTCGTTATGGTTACGCTACAGGTTTCCACCATGTCAGCATTTATTAGACTAGCGGCCCAGGCGTTTCTCTAACACACATGCATAACTCCATGGACTTACAAGCTCCCCATTCATTTCACACCAACGACATACATAGACAAAAGAACATGATATCAACTTGGTACAAAGTACCAGTGCAATGTTGAAAGCGTTCCCCATGACAGCGTGGTTCTACTAATTCACAACTTACAAAGTGCAAGCATATACGCAACATAGGTGAGCATAATGGTTCAAGTTTATTAAATGCAAGAAAGTAAAGTGTGCCATCCAGTTCGTGAGAGCTTTAATCACTACTTTTCACATAACATGTTTAATTTGGGAGGTACATAAAACAAGAATTTACTTGGAATAGCAATAATGCTAATAGGTAGGTATGGTGGACATGAATGGCAAAGGTTTTGGTTTAAGGGATGGATGCACGAGAAGAATTCCCTCTCAGTACAGGTTTTTGGCTAGCAAGGATGGGTAGCAAGTACAAGAGTTGAAGGAAACAAACAAACATACAAGTGATAAAGACGAACATGCAATCTTCCTTGGAAACACAAAAGATCTAAACTAGAGAATACTAAACTTATGAGCAAATCAAGAAAGAAAGATGGTGAAATTATTTTTCTTTAGAGTTACTTTTATCTTTTCTTTCAACTCTCAAAAATAGTGTTGCTACTGACCGAGCCAGGTTTGCCAAAACCAACTAAATTAACTCAATGATCCCAAAGTGATACCAATACTAACAACAAGATCAATCATATAACCACGAATTGAACACTAATATAAGCTAAGCAAAAGAGTAAATGATAGAAATTCTCATTAATATTCCATAACGGCAACTCTCACCAATGGATACATATCTAACGAGAGAGGGGACACTTCCATAATGCAAACCATACTACAAAATAACTCCTCTATTCATGATATGACTCTACTAAAAAGGTAAAAAGATAGAAGATAGTGATGTGATACCGCGGCACTCCCCCAAGCTTGGAACAAACCAAGGGGATGCCAAACCTGATGATGAATTACTCCTTAGGTGGTGGTGGTATCCTCTCGATGAGCTCTTTGATCAACTTCCCCAAGTCCTCAATCTCGAAGGTGAGAGTACGAATCAACTCTGAGTTGTGCTCAATACGGCTCATGATCATTTCAGTTTGTGGATCCCAGCTCTTGTGATTCTTTCCCCACTCTTCCTCCTTGAAGTCTTCTTTTCATGCATGGCTAGAACGAGGCAAATCCCAATTGGAGGGTAGATTCTCCTTGGGTATATTTTGGTATTGATGCTCATGGATAAGGGTATGGAAAGGACTCTTGGTGCATGGAGGAAGTAACCATGGATCGGAACAAGGACGAGGAGGCTTCCCACCAATTGACATAATCTTGGCAGGGTTTGCCACCACTCCAATGCTTGCAATGGTAGTGTCGGTGTGCTTTGCCTCCTCTTTAACTTCACTCTTGATCTCCTTCTCCTTCCCGGGGTCTTGGAGGTCTTCCTCCATAGGCTCCTTCCCTTTATCCTTGGCAGACACCATTGTGCTTCTAAGCTTTCAAAGAGTATGTCCTGGCAGAAACAGATCGAAACAAAAACACGACGAAAACATGATATACGAACCTCGGGAGATCCGGGGGGTTATATATTACGATGTTTCATATCAAAAGGAAGGTACTGGGGGAAAACGAGTCAGAGGCGGAGTCCGGGGTTGACTCACCACCTGGTGGCGTGGCCAGGGGTGGGCCCGCGCCACAGGGTGGTGTGAGCCACCCTGGCTCCATACTTTCCTTATTCACTAAAAACTGCAAAAGTATAGTTGTATAGTATTTTCACAAAACTTTTCTTACCAGAACTGTTACCTAGTTGGAAACGGACTCTGCAGGTCTTTGAATTTGGTATCTAGTAGATTCTTCCGGAGTCACCACATTAATAATCAATATCTTCATCTTCATACACTTATTACTTGAGTCATAAAACCTTTCTCTTCCTTATTACACCATTATCTCCACTTCCTGGAAATTTCTTTCACAGAAAACTTCACACAGTTCTCATTAGCAACATTAGTATATATGAAGTGATAAAACCTTTTGAGTCCAACTTCAACTGAAACCATCGAAACAAAAGCTACTGTAGCAACTCCTTCCGAAAACCAAAAAGAATTCAAAAAGGAAATCGAATAAAGAAGCAAATGCAAGAGTGGCAAAATCTGTCAAAACAGACCAGCAGGTAGAGATCAATTTTTTCGAACATCTTCTGTTGCTCAAATCAAAAAGTGCAAAACTAACGAAAGGTAAATAACAACCTGGGGCAGAAGCACAAAAAATTATAGCTCAAACCGACATACATAGATCTCTCACAAATTTTTACGGTGAAGCACAAAAATCTGTTTCGGGACAGCAACTTCCCCAAATCTTACTTCTCTCTCATTAGAGGTTGATCTTGACACAAAAACCAAACAAAACGGATAAGGAGAGGTTATTACCGAAGTAATAACTTCCAAGACTCAAAGAAACACAAACAAACTGAAAGCAAAAATAAACTGGGTTGTCTCCCAAAAAGCTCTTTCTTTATAGCCATTAAGATGGGCATGATAATTTTGAAGAACCTCACATAGGAATATGAATTGAAGTGAAAGAGAGCATTAAGAAGCAAAAATACACACATTTAAGTCTAACCCACTTCCTATGAAAGGGAATTTTGTAAAAAAACAAGTTGTTGAAAACAAAGGCTACTTGCATAAGAAGGCAAAACAAGTGCAACATAAAACGAGGAAACTTAATATTATTGAGATACATAAGAACATTTTTCCCTCTCTCATAGTAACTTTCAGTATCATGCATAAACTTAACAATATAACTATCACAAGGGCCATCATAGCAATGATTACTTAGTCTAACAGAAAACACATGAATACTAGCTCTCATAACACTTCTTTGTGAAACAATATTAGAGGTATCCTTACAAAGGATAGTGTGTCCCTCTTTTTCATATTTAGTAACAAAGTCTTTCACATTTGCTATTATAGGTTCATCAACCAGTTGTTTATCAGGTTCAACAGCTTCACTTGTACTTTTATTAACCATACTAGCTATCATAGAATGTTCCTTTATCTTATCTGGAAAAGGCATTTTCTCAATATAAGGTTCGGGTAAGACATGATTAGTAGTATAAACTTCAGTATTTCTTACAGGAACACTCTTAGCAACATCTTTATAAGGTTCATGATACTTATTCCACTTCTTTTTAGGCACTTCAATGTAGGAAGCAAAAGCCTTAAAATAAGAAGCAATAGCTTGAGAGTCTAGACCATAAGCATTTTTAATATTTTGAAAGTCATCAGTTCCCATAAAAGATTAAATGCATTCATAATCATAATTTATACCTGACTTTCTACCTTTGTCATTCTCCCAAGCTTCAGCATTGTCTTGAATACGGTCCAGAAGATCCCATTTAGCTTCTTCTTCCATGTGAGTGAAAGATCCAGCACAAGAAGCATCCAATAAATCCTTATCATGAAGAGAAAGCCTTGCATAAAAGTTATTGGTAATAATATTGTTGGGGAGCTCATGAATGGGACATTTGAGCATTAGTAACTTCAATCTCCCCTAAGCTTGAGCTGTACTTTCTCCATCAAGAGGCCAAAAGTTGTATATTTGATTCCGATCTTTATGAATCTCACTAGGAGGATACAACTTTGAATAAAAGAGAGGCACTATTTCCTCCCATTCCAGAGCTTGACCATTCTTCAGCAGCTTATACCATTCCTCAGCTCTTCCTTTCAGTGATAATGAGAATAACTTATTCTAAACTTGATCTGTAGTAATACCTGCACACTTGAACAACCCGCATATTCGTGTATAAAGAGTAAATGATCACCAGGATGGACAGTTCCATCCCCAACATAATAGTTATCCATAACACGATCAATAATTCTTGTAGGTATTTTAAAAACATCATTCTCAGCAGGTGGTGGCTTATCTACTACCTTAGTAGTGGTAGTAGAATTACCAAATAAGAAACTCAGCGAATTATCCATAACGAAAATAAAGCAACTAGTAGAAGTAAACAATACTCATAGTAGAAGTTTCCTTTACCAGTTCCACTCTCCAATAGTGCTTCACTCCCTGGCAACGGCGCCAGAAAATAGTCTTGATGACCCACAAGTATAGGGGGTGTATCACAGTATTTTTGATAAGTAAGAGTGTCGAACCCAATGAGGAGCAGAAGGTGCTGGCTAGTGGTATGGATCAGGAATTATCTGCAAATACTTAGCAAACGGATTTTTAGGGGGTTTTGATAAAGCAAATAAATAAAGTATGAGTAAATAAAAGACGGAGAGAACAAATGCAACAAGTGGCCCAATCCTTTATGCAGCAAAGGACAAGCCGGTTGTATTACTTTAGATGACCAAACGTTCTTGAGGACACATGGGAAGACAGTCAAATGCTTTCTCTTCATATAGTTGATTAATCTTCTTTAGCTTGCTAAGTGTTGTGTGGGTGAACCTTTGCTAATGTACCGACCTTCCTAGGACTAATACATACTTGTGATTATACCCCTTGCAAACATCCGCAAGTACAAGAAAGTAATTAAGGTAGAAACCTAACCACAACTTTAAACTCTAAGACCCTTACGTCCTTTGTGCAATGGTTTCCTAACGGGGGATCAAGTTTCTGTCACTCCGGCAACCCCTACGATTAGTAGCCAAATACACAATGCATTCCCCTAGGCCCATATAGGTGAAGTGTCATGTAGTTGACGTTCACATGACACCACTAGAAGAAGTACACCATAACTTAAATATCAAACTATTGAATCTTTCTCAACACAACTCCACTACTAACAACATGACTTCTCCCATGTCCTCAAGAACAAAACGAACTACTCACAAGACATCATATGGATCATGATCAGAGATGGAATAATGATGTATAACAATCTGAACATAAACAATAATTCAATGGTTCACTCAATAGCATCAACTACAAAGAGTAATCAACACCGGGAAAGTTTCCCCTATGAACTAATGCAAGATTCAACCCAATTATTACAACAATATGGAGATGGTGATGAGGGTGCTGATGGTGATGATGGTGGTGATGATGATGATGATAATCCCGATGAAGTCCAGCTTGATGGTGGTGTTGATGGCAACGATATCCCCTCTCCGGGAAGGAATTCCCCCGGCAGAAATTTATCTGCCGGAGAGATCTTTCTCTCTCGATGTTTTCCGCCCCACAGAGGCGGCGGAATCTTTCTGTGGTCGCTCCCCGAGTCTTAGGGTTTCAGGAGGAATATATACGCCAGAGGGGAGTGCCAGGGGTGGACCAGGGCGGCCACACCACCTGGTGGCGCGGCCCAGGGTGGCCCGTGCCAGGGGTGGTGTGGGCCCCCTGTGGCCCATCTCCAGCCCCCTTCTGTCTTCCTTCGTCTTCTGGAAAAATAGAATTTTCCGTATATTTTCCCGGATTTTCTGATCTTCGTGAATTTTGCCTCCAAACAGCATCTTTTCCATCAGAATCCTGACTGCGGCGGTCCATGCTCCAAAAGTCATCGACCATGCAAAAACTGATGAAATAACATAAGTATCACCTCTCAATACGAAATATATCAATGAATAACAGTGAATTATGACATAGAATAGTGATGCAAAATGGACATATCAATACTCAAGGGCCTACTCGGAGAAGTTATATCCAATAGCTGCCAGAACTGAGTATGCAAAGAAGAACTCGTCGGTGACTCCGTTGAGGCAGTCGTAGAGGAGTCGATGCCGAAGAAGATGTTGTCGAAGCCGATGAAGACGAGGCGCCAATCCGAGTTTGCCAGACTCGGGAATGCGTCAGGGATGAAGCACTCCCGGTGTTGCCAGTACCAGGCTTGCGGGGGCAGGGACCATCATGAACTTGTCGCCGTGTCAGAAAGACTAGAAGAGGAAGCCTCCAGAGCGGTTGCGACGCGCAGGCGGCTAAGGGAGAGATACCGGCGCTGTCCGCGGTTGTCGGAGTAGAGTAGCAGGTGGTGTAGTCACGGATGAGGCGATGACGTTGGCAGCGAAGTTGTAGTGGACGAAGACATAGAAGGCCGCGAATCCAGCGGTGACTTGGGTTAGTCATGTTGGATGCCTAGAGTGGCGATGGGGTAGTCGGTGGGACCTGCGATGGCGAGAGGGCGCCCTACAGGTTACCTTGTGAAGCACGGTGGTGGTGCTCGAAATAGGAGAGGAAGACCCGATGACGTGACAAAGACGATATGCAGATGGCAGCGATCTGCGCCGTAGGAGATGGCATGGTGAAAGTCAAGGCCGTAGATGCATGAGGACGGCGAAGTAGACTGCGTGCAGCCACGCTATGAGCCGAGGGGTGGCATAACTACAGGGCGCAAGTCGGTGCAGTGGCTAGGAGACCACCAGCGACATACACGCCAAGGAAGGCGCCTTGGAAGCCGATAGAGTGGACCAAAGGTGGCGGCGCTGTAGCCTGACGGGGCGACACAGCGGCAACCCGTAGCTCGATCAGTGGTAGGCGCGTGCTCGGGGACGTGCTTGGCGTAGACAGGCACGGGATGGGTTTATCAGACCGACGGTGCACCGTATGCGCCATGGCATGGACGACCCGTAGATCGGATTCGATGGCGACGTTGTCGGTGAAGTCTCGGACGATGACGACGAAGACGATCCGAGGGGGCGGCCACGGTAGCCTTCCGGGGCAGGCGTAGCAGCCGTCCGCGCTGCGCGGCAGCCTGTCGAGGTAGGCGTAGCAGCGGAGGGGGCGGGCGCACAGACGCGATGTAGATCCTCGATCTCGATGGTCGGAGTAGAGGTGCGGCAATGACAATGGCGGTGGGCGACTCAATTCGATCTAAGATCGGTAAACCAAAAAGAAAGCCGATCAAGAGATCAGAGAAAAAGACTTACAGGACAGCCGATCACGGATCGGCGGACAAACCCTGCATACGGGTTGCGCAGCCCCCGGCGGAGATCATGGAGATCTATCTCCCCGGGGGAAGCACGATGGAAGCTAGGGTTTGAGATTGGTTTAGGCTGATACCATGAATGAGTATGAGTTTGGCGGAATATGATGGATATATTATTGAGCCTCGTGGGTGAGTATATAGAGGCATACAGAGGATTATCTTGGAGTACGAGTCAAGTTAGGACTGTACGTAAACAGATCCTAACTCTGTCTAAACTACCATAACAACCGTATATACCTAATACTCTAACAAAAACCAATGTAGAGAAAGGGTGATACGTTGCAAACGTATCTATAATTTTTGATGTTCCATGCCTGTTTTATATCTACTTTCTTATGTTTTGTCCACACTTTGGAGTACTTTTGCACATTTTCTGAAACTAACCTATTAACAAGATGCCACAGTGCTAGTTGCCTGCTTTCTGTTGTTTTGGTTCTAGAAAAGCCAAAAAATGAATATACTCGGAATTGGACGGGACAAAAGCTAAAGTTAATATTTTACCGAAAGACACATGGAGTCCGAAGGAGAGACGAAGGGGGGCCAGAGGGTGGCCACACCACCCCTTGGCGCGGGTAGCCCTAAGCCGCACCAGGGCATGGTGTGGGCCCCCTGAACAGCCACCGACCTTGCCTCTTCGCCTATAAGAAGCCTCCTGATGCATAAACCCTAAATTGTCTAGCCTCCAGCCATGAAAAGTTCCGCAGCACCGCCGCCACCGAAGGGGAGATTTGGGGGACAGAAAGTCTCTGTTCCGGCACCCTACCGGGACAGGGAAGTGCCCCCAGAGCCATCTCCATCAATCTCCACCACCATCTCCATCGCCGTTGCTGATTCCCATGATGATGAGGGAGTAGTTCTTCCTCGAGGCTAAGGGTTCTAACGGTAGCTATGTGTTCATCTCTCTCTCTATGCATGATCATATTATGATCATGAGCTTTGTAATCAAGTAGATGTACCTTGCTACTCAAGTGCTTTAATAGATCTTTGCTCTCCCCATGTGTGTGAAAGTGACAGCGTGCACACCATGGTGGCACTTAGACTAGAGATTACAAATACTTGTTATGAGTGATATTTGGAGTTGGATGTCTCTATGAAATTGTGGTGTTTGTTGGAACCATCTAGTGCTCAAGGTGACAGTGTGGGGTTATCTAGATGCGGAAAGCGAACTTTGAGGAGTGTTGTTATAGCCCTACCATAGATTAGAGTGTCCAACCGGAGAGTAGTTCAGAGTTGTATCATAAAAAGAAGATATTTATATGAGAGTATTCACAAGTGAAAGTATGGTCCCTAGGCCTTGTTTCTAAGCATTGAAACAACGTTTGCAATTAGATCAGTTACATATTTGCTTGCTTTTATCTTTATTTCAGTTTGCCTTTCTTCCATGCCATCAAGATATTTTCTGGCACCGTTGTCTTATATCTATACCACTTATATTTCACTATCTCTTCGCCAAACTAGTGCACCTATACACCTGACAAGTGTATTGGGTGTGTTGGGGACACAAGAGACTTCTTGTATCGTGATTGCAGGGTTGCTTGAGAGGGATACCTTTGACCACTTCCTCCCTGAGTTCGATAAACCTTGGGTAATCCACTTAAGGGAAACTTGCCGTTGTTCTACAAACCTATGCACTTGGAGGCCCAACAACTGTCTACAAGAATAGAAGTGCGTAGACATCAAAGGGATGGAACGGATTGCAATAGGGAGATTATTTGAAAGAAGCTCAGGCATCATGTTCTGCGTGATTATATCCCAAAGCATATGAGGGGGCAGCTCTGGCCCAATAATCATGAACTCGGTCTCCATCTCTGTAGCACTGTCAAGCTGATTTCCTGCATTCAGCTGTAACTGAAACTGAGGTGGAGCATACACCACAATGTCACGAACAAGATTTTCCCGCACATGATTCTGTATCTCAGGTTGATTAACTTTTAGATTATCCTCAAGAACCACTTCCTTAGCCGAAGAGATAAAAATATCAGAAGGCTGAGAACTTGTCGATAAATCAACTTCAGGTGGTTTCCTTTTTCGAGTCCACCGTTTCAACGGCAGATGAGGAGACAAAACAGTAATCGGAAACACTCTATCAGAATATCCTGGTTTAGGAATCCACCTTTGGGATTTATTATCTCTATATGTGGAACAATTTTTTCTGACGTGCCCATAAATAAAACAGGCTCTACACCGAATCTCATTTACACAATTCATAGTTTCATGACCCATACTTAAACACCGACCACAATTCCAAACTCGGAAGGCCATGTCATCTATCATCACAGCAAAATCGTCGTCAGCTTGTCGCTATGTTGGCTCAATGTAGGCAAAGCTAGAATTAGGAGATACATTAGCCGCCGCTACAGATTTCGGCCTCCACATTTGCATATGTTTGGCAAGTGTATTTAGACATTTTTTCTCACATGTCCATACCGATAGCAGGCCCTGCATCGAATTTGATTCAAACACTCCGCATTGGAGTGGCCCATACCTAAACACTTTCCACAGTCTAGGACCCGATAAGCCATATCATCTATCATATTGTCAAAAGATTCATCTGTAGTGGGTTCCTATGATAGGCCTCCGTGTGCTGAATTCACCTGAGTTTGGTCTAAAGGAATAATTAGCAAGCAAATTAGAAATTTCTATTTTGCTTGCTACTTTGATTGTAACTCTTCTTCCAAGCAGGATTATAATCATTACGAGCTACAAAGTCTATTTCTTCTATATTTGTTTCAGGGTGGCTCTTACCTAAGTTTCCTTACCTTTTATGGCTAGTATGAGCTCATCCAACTTAGCATTGAGATCTTCGTTCTCTTGGGGTGAGACAGAGTTCACCTTCTTCGTGTTTGATCTTTCCACATGCCATTGGGAATGGTTGTCTTGCATATTGTCTAGCATTTCTTTAGCTTCGGTAATATGTTTACCCATGAATGTTCCTCCAGCATGACTAGGATAGTTTCTTAGGCATTCTTTCATCCTCTCCCATGCAAGCGCTAGTGGCTCATGCTCTTCCTCTCTAAAGCCAGTAATATTAGATCGGAGTTGCATAGTCTTTGCAGGTGGGAAAAATTTAGTCATAAATAAGGAAGTACATCCCACCCATGATGTAATAGTATTTTTAGGCAAAGATAGCAACCATCCTTTAGCTCTCCCTCGTAGACAGAAATAAAATAGACGCAATTTGACCGCATCAGGGTCAACATCTTTTATACGCATCATATCACATATTTTAGTGAAAGTATTTAAGTGCATATCTGCGTCTTCAACAGCAGAGCCTCGAAATTTATTCTGTTGAACCAAACTTAAGTAATGGGGCTTAATTTCATAGTCATCAGCAGCAATTGATGGCTGAGTAATAGGAGTACGCAAATAATTATTGTTGGGAGTAGCAAACTCCCCAAGCTTATTTTCAGCCATACTTCCTATGTTTTGGGGTTTTCTTAGATTAAAAATTATAACAGTAAAAACATGAATTTAAAGACTAACTAATTTTTTTAGTTTATGAAATAAAGACTTAAAGCAAACTTACAAAATTAAAAACAAGAATTAAAACTAGCAAGGTTCCTAATAAACTCACCAGGGTAGCTATTGCTTCCTCGGCAACGGTGCCAGAAAAAGGGTTGATACCTTTGATCCGGATTACGGATGTAGTATAGCTCTTTTTCCCTAGAAGACCTAGGTTATCGAATCCACGGGAAGTGAATTCGTTGTGAAGTTACTTTAACGGACCTTCGGGAGTTTTAGAATTCCTTTTGTGTTTTTACCAAACCAGTAGCTTGCGTCTTTTTGTTGTTGTCGACGATGGAGAGAGAGAGGGACTAGGGTGTTTGGTTTCACCTGTAGCTGTGCAAAAACATCTGATGGAAATAAAAGATAGAAATAAAGTATGCAGGTACTTGTTAGAGCAAGATAAATTATATGTGGGTAGTGCATCCATAATTGCTATTACCTCCATAACCCTTATAACAATAATCTACTAGTCTCATCCATAGAAGAAAGAGAACTAATGATATGCATAGTGATGTCACCGTTAATCCCAAGCCAATCCCTCACATACAACCGTACTACCCCTTCTATCATTGGGGTTCCCAACCTGCAGATCAGTCATCACTCATACTCCCTATACCTGGCTCAACCCTCGGGGTCTCGGGTACCTGACAGTCCTTGGATTGAGGCAAGAGAGGATACAATAATCATCATGTCATACAAACTAATACACGATCCCATCTATGATAAATCATATGCACAATTGCTACATGGCTAGGCCGAAGCCCTTAGCCCAAGGAGAATTACTCGCACATAGAGATGAGATCAACAATCACAAACATTGTAATGAAAATCATAATATTGATAGAAATGGTCTTACAATGTCACCAATCGAAGAAGAGATCTACTATTACAAGTGGTGGAGTATGGCTATGGATATGGAGAAGGGTTTGGAGATCTAGAGGTTGCTTTCTAGCGAGGTATGGCTTCTTTGGGAGTTCTAGGGTCGAGGTCCTCTTTTCTCTTTGCCCGAGGCTTCTTTATATAGGGGTCCCTTCACGAAAGTTGTTATGTTTGACCTAACGGTGGCGGCGCCAACTATTTGACCGGAGCTATATGGTCGGAATTTTTGCTCCGGCCGTATAGTTGACCGTTACGGTGTCTGCCTCCGTTGTTCGGCTCCTGGTTTCTTGTGGTTGTTGGAAATCTCATATCTTTGACTTTAATGTAGTGATTCCCTCCTTTTAACGACATTATCTGCGTAGGAAAAATACAAGAACAAAGGATTGCATACCCCTCTGAATATTAGCATTAGTGGCAGGGTTTAGAGAGATATTTCATCAAAAATATGATTAATATCCAGTTCAAATGTGGACGTAGATGGCTATATTTCAGAGCCATCAGATGCATCATCGAGTGCAGCCGCTGCAAGCTAGGGCGCATCGGATGTGCTATTGGACCGGTGTTGAAGACGTCACCCGCATCTCCCGAGAAAATATTTGTTCGGGTCAACTAGACGGTAGGTTTTGGATGCTGACCAAGTACATAGCCAAGGAGAAACTCCCTGGTGACTCATTTGTGCCTCCATTCTGTGCGAGTCGCCCACTGCCTGAGGTAGCTTTCTTTCTTTATCTCTTCTTGTTTTTGATTGCCTGCTAGGTATTCTTTATACTAACACTGCCTCTTGTGCCAGGACTGGAAAGTGGCTAATGTTCTTCCTCCCTAGCTGAAGGGAATAATCCCTCGCAAAGCACAGGACGAGGACGAGTCGGGCTCCACCGTCCCCGTCGCTGAAGAGCAGGAAGACCTTGAGTCCAGCAAGAATGGAACTCTCAAACGCTCCCGAAGCAAGGATTCAGACGCTTCTTTCCCTCCATAGAAGAAGCTGAGGACACCGAAGGAGGCGTCTGAGGACTCTTTCGACCTCGAAGACTTCGACTAGTAAATTTTGTACTTCTGCTAATTTGACCTTATGTTCTAAAAAAATCCACTGAAGTTGTTTTGTATGTTTTTGTTGTAGCAAAACTACATCTTCGTCGTCCGATGATAGTCGCATAGTGAAGGAGACTAGAGTCGCGGACTCCGGAGATAAGGATGTGGCAGAGCAGTCGCATTCTCCCCAGGTGGCGGCCACCTCTGGTGCCAATTCTTCGAGTTCCCCCCGCATTGGGGGGCACCAGATGGTTGCGTGGACGTCTATGCATAAGGAGACTTCGGAGTCCCTGGAGGAGCATGTAAGTTTTCTGGACTATGTTAGTCGCAATTAGGTTGGTGCTAATGCTTTTCTTTTTGCAGCCTATCCTAAAGGAATCTATTCACCTCGCCGAACAGATTACATCATTGGGCCGTCAGCATGCCTTGCTAGAGACCCAGCATTGCGCATTGGAGGATGATCTTGCACTCTTTATCTCTGTATTGTTGCTACAGAAAAATCTTCAAGCTTTGAGTTTATCTATCATCATTTGTAGGTGAGAACAATGAGCTCCTCCATCGCATCAGTTCCCTTGAGAAGGGTCTTGCCGTAGCAGAGAAGAAACGTGACGAGGCACTGGAAGCCTTTGAACACTCTGCCTAGGATTCAAAGAAACGCAAGGAGGGCTTGCTTGCCGCTGCAGCTGACAGGGAGAAAGTGATCGTGGAACAACTTTTCCATTTGCCTATGTTTGGCCGTGCTCATCTATGTCTTGTGCAGATGTTGTTGGTTTAAGCTTCGACACTCAAGCTCTGGCTCGCCAGGATGCTTTGGCCGGTGATGTAGCTGCAGTCGAATGCCACAGCGTCTCCGTCAAGGATTCCCTTCATAAGGCCAAGGGTGTGCTTGGGCGTCTTCGATAGGAGATGGTCCCCAAGGGCAAGCTTAGCGAGGATCTTGATGGCTTGGTGGAGTCCTTCGTCGGAGGCATCTTGATGGAGTTCAAGAATGCATAGAGGAGGGTCGGAGCTACCATGGGACTTGCAATGGTGCAAGCCCATGGTTATAATCTGAACCCCAACAAGGTCTCCTTGGTGATGCCAATTACTGCAGATGGCCAGCGGGTAGTGTTTGCTCCCTTTGCCACTAGTTGTCATAAATATGGGACTCGGCTCATTGAGACACTCGCAAAGTACTCGGTGGAGCTGAAGCGGTCGAAGAAGGAAAAAGCCACAGCATTAGAGGCTGTAACCGAAAAGGCTGCAGCGTCGGAGGCTGCTACTAACTCGAGGAAGCTCCCGAGTGCCAATGCGTAGCTGTAGGCTATCCCTTTGTCATCCTTTTGTAATATTCTAGCTTCTCCAGACATCTTTGACATGCGTTGTGCTTGTGGGGTTATACATTGCAAATGTATCTATAATTGTTGATGTTCCATGCTTGTTTTATATCTACTTTCTTATGTTTTGTCCACACTTTGGAGTACTTTTACACATTTTCGAGAACTAACCTAACAAGATGCGATAGTGCCGGTTGCCTGTTTTCTTCTGTTTTTGGTTCTAGAAAAGCCAGAAAATGAATATTCTCGGAATTGGACCAGACAAAAGCCAAAGTCGATATTTTACCGGAAGACTCACGGAGCCAGAAGACAAGACGGAGAGGGGCCAGGGTATGGCCACACCATGTGGTGGCGCGGGCTAGCCTTGGCCGTGCCACCAGGTGGTGTGGGCCCCTGGTCCACCCACCAACCTTGCATCTTCGCCTATAAGAAGCCTCCCGATGCAAAAACCCTAAATCGAACATCCTCTAGCCATGAAAAGTTCCGCAGCGCCACCACCACCGAAGGGGAGATTCGGGGGACAGAAAGTCTCTGTTCCAGCACCCTGTCAAGACGGGGAAGTGCCCCCGGAGCCATCTCCATCGATCTCCACCACCATCTCCATCGCCGTTGCTGATTCCCATGATGATGAGGGAGTAGTTTTTCCTCGAGGCTAAGGGTTCTACCGGTAGCTATTGTCGTCGGATTGATGAAAAGTACGCCATGAGGGGGTCCTCGGGGCGTGTGGAAGAGAGGGGTGTGAGACGTATGGTATTCCGGGACGGTGAGCACACAAGTTTACCCATGTTCGAATCCGCCGGCTTTGGATGGACCCTACTCCTGCTAGCAATCCAGTAATACGGCAGAGCCAGAATATGGGTTACAAGGGTTTCGCCTGTGTGAGTAGAGATTCCAGACTATAGAGTTGTTGCCCTAAAGGCTCTCCCTAGGACGGCTTATATAGATATCCGGCCTAGGGTTTACAGGAGAGATCTATCCGGCTACGACTAAGAGTTGGTTACAGAGTACATCTTGAACTACAAGTAACAATATAGGCCTAAGTCGGTAAGTCTTCTAGGCCTTCCCGTAGCCGGATTGGAATCCATCTTTCTCCCTGACTGGGCTGCCCGTGAAGCAAAGCTCTAACCCAAAGTGGGCCACCCTGGTCAGTGAGGAACTATGAGGATACCCGGAAAGTATATCCCCAACAGCAGCCCCCGGAGGCCTCCAAGATCCAAAGTCGGATTTATCATCGTCTAGCTTGATCTTCTTCTTGCAGAATCTTGAAGGGTTCCTGAAACTTAACAAAAATACGATCCGGGCCTTAAAAAAAAGTCGGACCTATTAATAGGTTTAGTTGGATTTTCCAGCTTGATTTCAAACTAAGCCGGAACTTGGTCTCTAACGTCACCTGACACAAGTCATGGTCAAGTCACATCATCCGACAGTCATTCCGTCAGCACGACCGTTGGTGGGTCCGCGGTTCACGAAACCGAGGCGTTGTTTTAATGCGTACTCGGAGATCGAGGCAACGTAATCATCGCGTGGGACATTCCCAGTTCCTTCCATGACGCGTGGTGGTTATACTGTAGCATTTGCATGAATCTTGGCGCTGTTAGGTGAGTCTAAGGGGTTAGGATTTTCTCTTTCTCCTTCTACCTGTCCTTTGCCTCTTCTTATCCTCGCGAATTTCCTGCATGCACAGAGCTCCATGTTCCTCCCCAATGAAACTCCCAGCGCCGCCCATCTTTGGTCATCTGCTCACCAGAGAAATGGCCCCATCCTCCTCCTCCGGCTTGGCGGCAGTGGCGGCAGAAGCAGCGGTGGAGAAGGAAAGCTTCCACGGGATCTGGATCCCCTGCGTGCTTGACGACGAGAAACTCCGCGGCATGGAGAAAGAAGGGCTCCTCCGTGCCGGCGACTGGCGGAGCGGCTCCGGCGAGACCGTCCCCAACCCGCACGCCGACGAGCGGGTCCACTTCGGCACCCACCTTGACAGAGGTTTATCGTTTCCTCCCTCGGATTTCTTTCCCGAGGTGATTGACCATTACGGAGTTCAACTCCATCATCTTCCTCCCAACTCCATTCTAGAGATGAGCGCTTATGCTTCATTGTGCGAGGGCTTTCTCGGCATTAGGCCGAGTTTGACTCTTTTCCGGTACTACTTTCATGTCCGGAGGAACTCCATTACTTCCGGTAATCCCTACATTACCGGCACTATTAGCCTCTCTCTCCGACATGATCGTAGTTATCCTCGGATTTTAGCCAGTGAGTCGGTCAAACAATGGCCGGCCACTTTTTTCTATCATAGGGATGTTCCTGCTCCCGGCAAAGCTACTGCTTTGCCGGCTTTCATCGACGGAGCTGCCACGCCCCAAGCATCTTGGGACGAGGCCGCTCCAGCTCTCAGCGACGATCTGCTTCTTGCCAAGAGGCGGATCGAATACTTGATAAAACACAAAGGATTAAGGGGATCTGACTTGATCCATTGCTGGCTATCACGCCGGATTAAACCCCTCCAGCACCACGGAGACCGGCTGATGCACTCCATCATGTCGTCTAAAAAGGACTCTCTCCGCATCAGCTCCAAAGCCTACACATCTCAAGGATACATAAGCCAGATTAAATGGCTGATAAAGGAGCGGATTGAGAGGAAGATCCCGGAGGTCTCCCTAGAGATGCACATAGCAGAAAACCCTGTAGTGCCAGTAAGCTTCTATCAGTTCATATTTTTATGTGTTTCAACTTTTGAGTTATATTGCAAATACTGATATGTTTTCTTCTTTTCAGCTTGCTGACCTCCCCGAGTTGGAACTTGCCCCGCTCGAAGGATACCCTCCGGAGTTTTCTTAGGAGGTAGATGTGGTCCCATTGCCGGACCTTGCGCTCAGGAAGCGCAAAGCCTCGACATTGGCTGTTGGCACAAAGGAGGTGCCCGTCGTGAAGAGGTAACTTTCCATCACAACTTCCGCCTTTGTACTTTACTCGAATTTCTTTCCGAGATGTAATGTTTCCAATTCTACTACATTCTCAGAGCAAAACCGCTCATCAAGGGCAAGGGGAAGGGAACTTCTTCGAAGCCCCTGCGCCAGACGAAGCTTACCATAGCTTCCCCTGCCGTAGCTCCTCCGACTCCTGCCCCTCAGCCTTCCGCAACACCGGCGATTACTCCATCTCTGGCTGTCACAGAAGATCCAGCTCCTTCAACGGGGCATGTGATCCTCGGATCGCAAACTGACGTCACCATGGGTGAGTCAGATATATATAAGGGTGAACCCTCTTTGGGTAATGATCCCTCGGCAGAAACCTTCGCTAAAAACATTGTCAGCAATCCGGGACTTGTCAAGTTTGGCCTGTCCCGGAAATCTGTTGAAGAAATCCAGCGGCTTGCCCGGCAATGCCTGGAAAAAGAAATATTTCTGCCGAAGAAGAAGCGCAAGAGGCAGAGGACATCAAGCACTCTGACCTTCTTTAACAAGTGCGTCGTCACAACGAGAGGATCAGGTCCGGAGAGCTTCCAACTGCTCCAGTGACTCCTCTGACTCCTCATTAGGTCCGGAGAACAATACGTAAGTCGGAATTCCAACTCCTGTTTTTCCTTTATTTCATATCATATCCCCTAGCCCCCAAGCATGAAGTAGGATAAATAATCCGGGTTTATGCTTCCTTAGGATGCCAAAGAACGAACTAGTGTAGCCCCCAAGGCTCGTGCTGATATTAGCAAAAATATTAGCCCGAGTCTTTACTAGCTTTCTGACTTTGGGTATTCTGACTTACAGAAAGTATATTCCTATAACCAGGATTTATTGAAGAATGTCTGCAATAAGTGGAGAGAGATCAAAGCTCTCCAGCTTAAGAATGCTGAGCTTAAGGTTGCCAAGGATGAAGCCGAAGGTACACATTTCGAGTTTCAAACCTTGTCTTTCTATTTTTCAATGTCGAATTTTTCCCTGAACTTTTGTTCTTTTGGACTTACAGTGCTGGTGAAACAATCCTGCGCCATGATTTAAGAGGCCGAGAACCTCAAGACCTTAGTGGTGGAGAACAAGGAACTTCGCCAAGAGCTGGATAAGCTCAAAGCGGATCATGAGAAAAGCATCGCTCAGATTCTTGAGTCCTCCTCCATGGCTACTGATGAGCGTGATCGCAAGATTGCCGCTCAAGGTCAAAAAATCTCCGACCTCAATAATGAGTTATGCAGAGAGAAGGACCTTTCTGGAGCGCTCCGGGCTGAACTCCGGAGTCTTCGGGAAGAGAAAACCAAAATTGACGATGTCATTTTCGGTACGTTCCATCTGTCTGACTTTCTCTTTTCTTCGACCTTTATCAATGTCGGATTTTTCTTGACATGTTTTGTGTATAGATCTTTTGAACTTGATGGATTGTTCCTCCACCGAGCCCCGCACCCACCGACTTACCCAAGTCGGTGACCTGCTTCATGACTTCCGCCAATCCCTTGAGGACATTGGCGAAGCTCTCAAGATTCCGGACATGAACAGCATGTCGGATTTT
Source organism: Avena sativa (assembly GCA_916181665.1). Lineage (NCBI taxonomy): Eukaryota > Viridiplantae > Streptophyta > Magnoliopsida > Poales > Poaceae > Avena > Avena sativa. The sequence continues at coordinate 582,984,376 of OV702287.1, forward strand.
TAGGTGCGGGACAAGGCAAAGGAAATGTCATAGCTTGTTCAGGATTGGAACATGTCCTACACGCGATCCGCAATGCAGACCGCTCTCACCATGGTCATGAGCCACCATGGAAGCATGGAGATATGGCAAGTGACCAGAGGGTACTCTACAGTGGATGAAGACGGCCAGGAGCAGGACATCAAGGCCATTATGGACTCCTGTGCCGGATATGGGTGTCGCGTGGCTGATTTGACCAGCTACGATACTCCTTTCTTCATCCGCGTGGACACTCCACCTCCGCCTTCAGAAGAAACAGCAGAAGTTTCCGATGATGACCGCACCACCTCGGATGTGGACATCTCGGAATGATATCAAGGCAACGTATCCAGCGAGCTGGCAGCTCCTTCATCTCCTGCATCATAGATCATTAGAAACAATTGCATTATTCTGAGAAACATTATGGGTTTTGTAAATATGCAGTACTATAAATTTTGCTAGTGCTAAGCTTTTGATCTATTCAGCACTTTTGGCTTTAAATTTTTTGTGCCTGAAATGTTTACATAAGCACTTATATTTTTTTGGTCTCTACTTATTTTTTATCTGGCTTTCCGCCTTGTCCCTTTCGTGAGCCGGCTAAACCTTCTGCCGGAAACTTTGCCGAGAAACGGAGCTCAATTGCTAAACCAGTTTAAACTCGGAAACAAAGCCGGCTTCCAGTACCAACAATTCACTACTCGGAAGATGCCCGCATCCAGCAATCAGACAAATAACCAAAATGAAGACTAGAAACTTTATAGTTATACCCGAAGGTAGCAATTTTTAGAATCGGAAATCTAAATCAGAACGAACATGAGCATAAAGTACTTTCAAGCATTCTAGGATTTTTGACTATGACATGATCATTCGGAAATAAGATGGTAACAACTTCTCAGAAAAAATTGAGGCAACCAAAAACTTTTATTTCTCGCAGAACATGTACATATATATGTTTACAAAGAAAAATAAACTAAGAATAAAAGGGACGTAGCTGAGAAATATTCCATGGTCTGTCTAACTCATCTGGATTTGTACTGCCTCCATCTCTCTTTCTTTTCTTAGTAGCAGGTCTTTCTTTGACTGGCCTCATGTCAGTTAAGTAATACGATCCATTGTGCAATACTCGACTAACTAAAAAGGGCCCTTCCCATACTGGGGAAAGTTTGTGCTTTCTTTGTTGCACAAGCCGGAGAACCAAATCATCTTGATTGAAAGATCTATTTCGGACTCTCTGACTATGATACTTGCGTAACTTCTACTGATAGGCTGTAGATCTCATTTCAGCAACGACGCGAACTTCTTCGACTAAGTCGAGATCATTTTGTGGAGAAACCTCGGCATCCTCTTCAATATACGCGGCCACTCTAGGAGAGGTGTGAATCAAATCACTAGGAAGAACTGCCTCTGCACCATAGACCAAGAAGAATGGTGTGTACCCAGTTGACCTGTTTGGATTTGTTCGTAAACTCCATATCACAGAGGGCAATTCCTCTGCCCAAGACCCCGTAGCACGTCGTAGTGGTGCTTCGAGTCTTCGTTTTAGGCCTTGTAGGATTAAACCATTTGCTCTTTCGACTTGTCCGTTAGCCTGTGGATGTGCGACCGATGCAATGTCAAGCCGGATATTTTGTTCGTTGCAGAATTCGGCCAATTCTCCCATAGAAAAGTTACTCCCGTTGTCCGTGATAATGCTATGTGGATAACCATATCGGATTATAACATCCTCGACAAATCTTTTGGTGACAGGTTTAGCCTCAATCCATTTTGTGAATTTATCCACCATCACTAAGAGGTGAGTAAATCCGCTTGGAGCTCGTTTAAATGGTCCTACCATATCAAGCCCCCAGACCACAAAAGGCCATGTTATAGGTATTGTTCACAACTGATCAGCCGGAACATGAGCTTGTTTGGCGTACTTTTGGCAGCCTTTGCACGTCTTGACTAATCGTTCGGCATCTGCCTGAGCTGTAAGCCAGAAAAATCCGTGTCTAAAAGCTTTTGCCACTAAAGATTTGGCTGCAGCGTGGTGACCATACTCGCCTTCATGGATTTCTCTTAGGATTTCCACTCCTTATGGAGATACGCAGCGCTGAAAAACCCCAGAAACACTCCGTTTATGGATCTCACCTTTAACAATAGTATAGGCTTTTGCTCGTCGGATAATCTGTCGGCTCAGAACTTCGTCCTCGGGTAATTTGCCATCTACCAGATAATCTAGGTAGGGTTGAGTTAGCTGGGAATTACAGCCAGAACTGCTATCAAAGGTGAGTCGGATTTGGTCGGATATTCCTCATCTACTCCTTTTATCGAGGGAACTTTGAGGTGCTCTAGAAAAGCGCCATCCGGGACCTCTTTCCACGCAGAACCTATCCGAGATAGTGCATCTTCTTTCTCATTTTCTGCTCGAGGGATGTGTTGAACTTCAAACCCTTCAAACAATTTAGATAGATCGTCCACGACAGCTTTATACGCTGCCATGTGTTTATTTGCGTTACAAATATCTGACACTTGTTGAGCAACAAGATCCGAATCTCCGTAACACATCAAACGTCGGATGCCAATATCCTTAGCAATCCGGATTCCATGCAGCAGTGCTTCATACTCGGCAATATTGTTTGTAGCTGTGAAGTGGATCTACAACACGTATAAAAGTTTATCTCCTTGGGGTGATTTGAGCACCACGCCAGCCCCCGAGCCCCTGCGAGCCTTAGACCCATCAAAGAAGAGGGTCCAATATTCCGACTTAGGGAGTATCATGTTTTCCTTTGTCTCTGTCCAATCAGCGACAAAGTCAGCAAGGATCTGGGATTTGATTATAGTCCGAGGTTTGTACTCAATATCAAAAGTTGAAAGCTCTATGCCCCATTTGGCGACGTGTCCTGTGGCGTCACTTTTGTTGATTATATCTCTCATAGGAGCTTTACTCACCACGGTAATTGGATGCTCCTGAAAATAATGTCGTAACTTACGAGACGCTAGAAAAACACCGTAAGCCAACTTTTAATAATGTGGATATCCCTGTTTCGACTCTGTTAGGACTTCACTAACAAAGTAAGTTGGACGCTGCACTAGGTGTTCCTGATTTTCCTCCGGTCTCTCCACCACCATGATGATACTGACGACCTTATTTGTTGCAGCAATATAAAGCAACATCGGTTCCAGAGGTTCCGGCGCTGCAAGGATGGGAGCAGATGAGAGTACTTTCTTCAGGTCTGTAACGCAGCTTCAACTTCGTCAGTCCAAACAAAAAATTTGGTCTTTTTTAGGAGCTTGTATAATGGTGTGGCTCTTTCACCGAGTCGGCTTACAAATCGACTGACCACAGCAATGCAACCAGTTAATCTTTCTACGTCCTTCAGGCGAGTTGGACTGGAAATATTGAGTATAGCCTTGATTTTGTCACGGTTCACTTCTATGCCTCTCTGGGACACGATGAAACCTAACAATTTTCCGGCTGGTATTCCAAAGAAGCATTTCTTCGGGTTAAGCATGATGTTGTATTTTCGTAGATTGGCAAATGTTTCCTCCAAGTCGGAAATCAACGTTTCCTTCTTTTTGGACATCACCGCAATATTATCCACGTATGCATGTACGTTGCTTCCGAGTTGGTCATGGAGGCAACGCTGCATCGTGCGCAGGTACGTAGCTCCTGCGTTCTTCAACCCAAAGGGCATCGTAACAAAACAGAAGGTTCTGAAAGGTGTTATGAATGAAGTTTTGACTTTGTCAGATTCCTTCATCCGAATTTGGTGATAACCGGAATATGCGTCGAGAAAACAGAGGAGTTCCGAGCCTGCCATAGAATCGATAACTTGATCAATTCTAGGTAGAGTGAACGGATCTTTTAGACAAGCCTTGTTCAAGGTAGTATAATCAACACACATCCTTAAATCAGTGGTGTCCTTTTTAGGGACCATTAAAGGATTGGCCGACCAATCAGTATGGATGACCTCTTCTATGAATCCGGCTAACTCTAGCCGTGCTAGTTCTTTAGCTATTGCCTTACGCTTTTCTCCGCCAAACCGCCTTAGGGACTGTTTGACGGGTTTAGCGTTCGGGTTTACATTTAGAGAGTGCTCGGCAAGTTCACAGGTACTCCGGTCATGTCAGATGGCTGCCATGCGAAGATATCTTGATTTGCTTGGAGGAACTTGACGAGCGCGTCTTCCTATGCGCTACCCAGGCCTGCGCCTATCTAGGTCACCTTGGAGGGGTCATCATCCTTCAACGGTGTCGTCTTCATCTCTTCTGATGCCTTGAACTCCGGGTTTGGCTTTGTCACCTCCTTCTTCATCGCGGGCATCTCGGACGGATCTATGCTTTTCTTGATTTCCTGGTACTCCTAGGCGTGAAGCATGGCTTCAGCAAAGGCGGCATTTCCGTCCTTGCACTCACGCGTCTTCTTCGGGTCTCCCATGATGGTGATTACGCCGGTGGGACCTGGAATTTTCATCATATTGTAAATGTAGCACGGACGAGCCATGAAAGCCCACTAAGCCGGACGTCCGAATATAGCGTGGTACGCGCTCTTGAACGGGACCACTTCGAAAGAAAGTGCTTTCGTCCGATAGTTCTTTGGAGTTCCAAAGGTAACATCCAAAGTAATTTCTCCCAGGGAATTAGCTTGTCTTCCTAGGACAACTCCGTGAAAGATCACAGAGCTGTGGTTCAGCTGGATTTCTGAGATCTTCATCCGGCGTAGCGTTTCGACATAGAGAATATTGATACTGCTACCATCGTCCATGAGGGTCTTGGAGAAACCATAACCATCAATAAGTGGTTTGACGATTAAGGCGTATTTTCCTCGCCTGTGTAGCTTAGGCAGATGATCAGCACGGTCAAATGTGATTGCCACTTCCGACTAGTCCAGATACTGAGGGACAGCCGGAACTGTTGCATTGAGCTCGTGTAGAACTACTTTCTTGACCTTTGCTGGTTGAGATCCGAGGAAGGTGACGTACGTGTCTTTCTTGGTCGGAAATCTTTTCTTCCCTTCCGGCCTGGGATTTGAAGCATCAGCTTCCTCCATGTCAGAATCTTCCTTGGTCTCTTTTTCTTTCTCGGGATTTTTCTTTCCCTTTTTCCGCTTAGCTTTGTAGCCGACGGTGTCATCTCTCTTGATGTCGTCGTTGAAACGACATTCGGCGTTATTGTGGGACGAGCCCCCATTGGCATCTAGGTGATGCACACATGGGTTACTGGCAATGTCGGCCCAAGAGTAGGTTTTACCTGGTTGCTGGTCTCATCTACCTTGGATTCTTGAGGTTCCACGACCACGCCCGCGGCCTCCGCTGCGTCCTCCTTGTCCTCCAGACCCGAAAGTAGCAGTGACCACTGCTGTTTTCGCGTTGGGTTTTTTTCGGAGGTATGTTTGCGCTTCTGAGCTTGTTGCTTTGGTTGTTTTGCCGACTGAGGCACAGCCAGGGCATTGGTAATCCCTCTGCATCATCGTCGGCATCTGCATACTTGCTCGCTCTTTCAATCATTTCTCCCAAATCAGTAACCTTGTCACACTTCAAGCGGTGGCGCAGTAGACCAATTGGGAGACCTGCAATGAAGGCTTCAATCGCATTTTGATCATTTACTCCTTCACAGGAGTTCTTGGTGTCGATCCATCATCCGAGGTAATCCCGGCAAGTTTCTCCGGCCTTCTGGGTGCAACGCTGCAGGTCTCTGACCGTACAGGGCCTCCGATACGTGCCATCGAAATTCCGAAAGCGCACTTTGCATGTCATACCAACTGTGGATGGTGTTCTCCAGAAGTTCATTAAGCCATGATCGTGCCGTCTTTCACAACATAAGTGGGAGATATCGGGTTGCGACTAGGCTGTTTCCGCCTTTGGCGATGCAGCAAGCTTGGAAAAAATCTTGTAGCCAGGTATCTGGCCTAGCCATGCCGTCGTAGGCTTGGATATGTCTTGAGATAACAAATCCTTCCGGGAAATTTGTGGCTCTGATGCGTGGTCCGAAACATTTTGGGCCCATGTATATGTCATCGTTTTTGTAGCACCGCGCCTCTATGTTGGAATTGATCATGTGCCTTGCATCGCTCGGGGATAGGGATCATCCCGAATGTCGGCTGTGGCTGCGGTGCCTTGGAGCCGGACTTCGGCTTCTGCCACCACCACCTCCGCCACGTCGTTCTCCATGTCTCCCTTGAGAGCCGTTGTGATGATTGCCTGGTGGAGGGGGTGGGGCAGCTGGATTGTTTCCGGCTGATCGCCGGCCTCCATCCGGAGGACCATTATTCCGGTTCCGTGGAGGGTCTTCGTTATGATGAGCCTCCTGCCGGCTTGTCCCCGCATGGTTTCCGTCGTTCCTTCGTCCGTCGTTCCCACCGCGGTGAGGGTCAGCCGGACGGTTTTCATGTATAGGAGGTGGCATTTTTTGTCGATCTTCCTCCCGACGTTTCTCTTTATCTTCTCCCTTCCGATCATTAGTCTCTCGACGGGGAGGTTACCCGGATACAGTGCGGCAATGGCCTCTTTTTGGCTGCTGGGGCAACTTTGCTCCAACCATGCGTAGTTTAGCGGTGATGTCCTGACGATTCGGTTCTTGAATAATTGTCTTCCCGTCATTCGAGGTGATGGTACTATTCCGAAACGCGCTGGGGTCTTACGTCGGCCCATGCCGGATCTGTGCGACATTGGTCAGGATCCGAGACCAGCTTTTGACTTCCGGACATGGCGACCTTTTGCTGCTCCAGTCCCTTGTTGAGTAGTTTAATTCCCAACTTGATTTCCTCTAGTCCTGGACTAGCCGATAGAATTTCTTGGGAAGCCACGGTGTTCTGTACTGGGGTTGGATAAACCCAATCTCCTTTGCTCTCTTTCCGTGGCTTCCCCATCTCATCTCCGAAAAGAACGGCACAAAGGTGTGGGAATTGCTCATCGTTGGTGTGGCGTTTCCGTGTCTTCTGATGCAACCGAGACATGTAATCCCTAGTTGCCATGCATTTCTTCTCCACCTCGATGTTTTTGGCTTCATCGAGGAGTTGTTGACGACGCGCTTCTAGGGCTTGAGCCCTTTCGTCCAATTCTTCCGCAGTGAGTTCTGCAGTTGTAGGGATAGGTGTGGTTAGTGCAGCATCGATGAATTTACACGCACCTGCTGTGATTACGTGTCCATCCACCGGTTCTTCTTTTTTGGGCTCGTCTGGGATAAGTGCTCCATCCGAGTCTTCCTCGTATTCCTCGGCAATCACCTCTTCTGTCAGAGGATCTTTTGTCGGGGTCTTGTTCTTCTTCTTTGCCTTCTTGGCAGCGCCAGTAGCAAAGATGGCTTTGGGTCTGTTTCCCAGAGTCAAGCTCTGATCGGTACTTTCGGACATTTGGACCTCGGGATTATCTCCGACGTCCATGTCATCCTGCGGTTTGGGAGAGTGTTCCCCGGATCCTTCATCCATGGCTTCTCCTTCTTCTGCAGCCTTGGAGTTGTACTCATCTTCATATTCCGCGGAGAACTTTCAGAAATCTGCTGACATCATCGATTCATCCGAGGATGCGGGTACATCGGCGTTTGTTCCAATTGCCTCTAGCACAGAGTCGGTGTTTTCCCCAGCATCGGCAGAGCCAGATCCGGATCCCACATATCTGACAAAGTGTGATGCGTGCCTCCTGCGGTACTTGCGGCTCTCGCGATCAGCCATGTTGAAACTTTTAATGGTCTCGAGGACTGCATCTGCGCTTGCATCTTGTAGTATCATACGCTGCAGTGTGTACCTTAGGAAAGGCCTGTCTGTTCTGGCGTCGTCAGAGCCAGAATTAGTGTCGTTGATATGCTCATCCTGAATTTCGACTTCCACGGGTGGGTCGATCTGGGATACGGTTCCCGTAGGGAGATCCACTCGACTTGGACCGTTAGGTTTTCTTCAGGCTCGGATTTCTCCACTATCTCCGCGACTGGTGCGGGCTGGGTGGGATTAGGGTTTTCTGAGATCCGGAATTCCGCCGCCTTCGCGAACAAAAGGGACCCAGAGGATTCTTCTGCCTCTATCATCACTGCTGGGGTGGGTGGGGCAGGTTCAGCGAAGCCGATGTAAACATCGATCTTGCCAAAAGACATGATTGTGTAGGTAGTCACAGCCTCCCTAGCCGGAATCCAAGTCTCGTCGAGAACGATGAGAGGGACATCACTGGCGTAGAGGATGCGACTGACGGTGATAGTTTTGCCGATTCCGATTCTTGCAGATTCCGCTCGGAACGCAGATCCGAAGCTCACTTACCCCACGGTGGGCGCCAACTGTCGTCGGATCGATGACAAGTACGCCATGAGGGGGTCCTCGGGGCGTGTGGAAGAGAGGGGTGTGAGACGTACGGTATTCCGGGACGGTGAGCACACAAGTTTACCCAGTTTCGAATCCGCCGGCTTTGGACGGACCCTACTCCTGCTAGCAATCCCGTAATACGACAGACCCAGAATATGGGTTACAAGGGTTTCGCCTGTGTGAGTAGAGATTCTAGACTATAGAGTTGTTTCCCTAAAGGCTCTCCCTAGAACGGCTTATATAGATATCAGACCTAGGGTTTACAGGAGAGATCTATCCGGCTACGACTAAGAGTTGGTTACAGAGTACATCTTGAATTACAAGTAACAATATAGGCCTAAGTCGATAAGTCTTCTGGGCCTTCCCGTAGCCGGATTGGACTCCGCCTTTCTCCCTGACTGAGCCACCCGTGAAGCAAAGCTCTAACCCGAAGTGGGCCACCTTGGTCAGTGAGGAACTGTGAGGATACCCGGAAAGAATATCCCCAACAGCTATGTGTTCATCTCTCTATCTCTCTCTAAGCGTGATTTTATGAGATCATGAGCTTTGTAATCTATAGATCTATTCTGCTACTCAAGTGCTTTAATGAATCTCTACTTATCCCCACGTGTGTGAAGTTGACAGTGTGCACACCATGTGGCACTTTAGCTAAGGTTACACAAATACTTGTTATGAGTTATATTTGGAGTTGGATGTCTCTATGAAATTGTGGTGTTTGTTGGAACCATCTAGTGCTCAAGGTGACAGTTTGGGGTTATCTAAATGGGAAAGGCTTACTTTGAGGTGTGCTGTTATAGCCCTACCATGGATTAAAGGGTCCAACCGGAGAGTAGTTTAGAGTAGTATCATGAAGATAATATATTTATATGAGAGTGTTCACTAGTGAAAGTATGATCCATATGCCTTGTTTATAAGCATTGAAACACCGTTTCCTACTAGATCTGTTACATGTTTGCTAGCTTCCATCTTTATTTTATTTTGCCTTTAGTCTCTTCCACGCCATCAAGCTATTTTCTGGCACCGTTACCACTTATAATTATCCATACCACTTGTATTTCACTATCTCTTTGGGGAACAAGTGCACCTATACACCTAACAATTGTTTTGGGTGTGTTGGGGACACAATAGACTCTTGTATCTTGATTGCAGGATTGCTTGAGAGGGAATACCTTTGACCACTTCCTCCCTGAGTTCGATAAACCTTGGGTAATCCACTTAAGGAAACTTGTTGTTGTTCTACAAACCTATGCACTTGGAGGCCCAACAACTATCTACAAGAATAGAAGTGCTTAGACATCAAGCTATTTTCTAGCACCGTTGCCGGGGAGGTAAGGTAAAAGGTACTCACATCCTCCGGTGTGAGTGCTCGAAGTTATTTCCTTTAGATTCTGCAATTTTGTCTTTTTGTTTCTTATTTTCACTAGTTAGGCTTAATGGAAAACAACAACAAAATTAGAGAGCTTTATAGTATTTATCTTGAGTTAGGACATGAAGTGTTTGAAGAGAAAATTAAAAAACCTATGGAACTTTATTTGCATGCTAATAGCAATGTTGTTAGTATGAATTCTTTGGACACCATTATTGCTAATGCTATGGAAAAGTCTAAGCTTGGGGAAGCTAGTTTTTATGAAAATGATCTTTTTAGTTCCCCAACTTTGGAAGATAGTTGTTCTAATGCTTATGATGATACCAAACCTCCAATATATGATAATTACAATGATGAATATGATATTTTCAGTCCACCTACAGTTGAGGAGAATGTTAATTATGATTACAATATGCCTCCTATATTTGATGATTATGGTGATGAGAATAATAATGATAGCTATTTTTTTGAATTTGCTCCCACTACGATTAATAAGAATGACTATGCTTATAGGGAGAGTAATAATTCTTTTATGCATGTGGCTCATGATAAGAATGTTTTATGTGATAGTTATATTGTTAATTTTATTCATGATGCTACTGAAAGTTATTATGAGAGAGGGAAACATGGTTTTATGCATCACAACAATATTAAGTTTCCCCTCTTTATGTTGAATGTCTTGAAATTGCACTTGTTTTGCTTTACTATGCTTGTTGCTTTGTGCTTTCATGACTTGTTCCTTTACAAGACTCCTATGCATAGGAAGTGGGTTAGACTTAAATGTGTTTTGAATTTGCTTCTTGATGCTCTCTTTTACTTCAATTCATATTTCCTATGTGAGCATCTTCTCAAACTATCATGCCTAACTTAAAGGCGTTAAAGAAAAGTACTTATTGGGAGATAAATCAAAAGTTTTAGATGAGTCTTGGAAGTTATTACCTCTGTAATAACCGCTCTTTATCCTTTTTATTTTCTTTTTGTGTCGAGAGTAACCTCTAATGAGAGAGAAGTAATGCTTGGGAAAGTTGTTGTCCCGAAACAGATTTTTGTTCTTCACTGTAAAACTTTGTGTAAAATCTCTGTACGTCGATTTCAGCTGTGATTTTTTGTGCTTCTGCCCCAGGTTGTTATATAACTTTCGTTAGTTCAACACTTTTCGATTTGAGCAACATAAGGTGTTCGAAAAAATTGTTTTTACTTGCTGGTCTGTTTTGACAGATTTCTGCCGTTATTTGCATTTGCTTCTTGTTGGTTCCTTTTTGAGTTCTCTTTGGGGAACTGATCTTTTTGATGGAAGTGCTATAGTATCTTGTGTTTTCATGGAAGTTTTATTGGTGTTGAAACTGAACCTAAAGACTTATTATCTTAAGTGCACTAATGTTGCTAATAAAGATTGTGTGAAGTTTTGTATGAAGGAAGAATTTCAGGTATATGGAGAGAATGATGTAATGAGATGAAGAATGGACAAAAGCTCAAGCTCCCAAGAAATATCCAAGAAGTACAAGCGTCAAAGCTTGGGGATGCCCAAGGCATCCCCTTCTTCATTAATAAAAATCTCAGGTATTTCTAGACACTTCATTTTTACTGTTTCATGCACAACTGTGTTGTTCTTGGAGCGTCTTTGTTTTCGTTCTTAGTTTTTGTTTGCTTAGTTTGCTTGGTTTGCTGCAATAAGTTGGTTGGATCCCAACACTTCTTTTGGAGAGAGACACACCCCGTTATTCATTGCCTAGAACACTCTAGTTTTCATTCTTATTGTTTTGTGAGTGTTCTATTTTGCTAGCACTATGTTTAGCCTTAGTTTTCTTATGCTTTCATCTTAGAACTTTTTAGTTCTTCTTTTTAGATTTGTGAGAAAAGTTCACTGATATTTATTTATTATTATATTTGTGAGTTCTTTCAAATAAGTCGATTGGTGTTGGAAAAGAGTAGGAAGTTTCATGCTTAAGTGGTAAAAGGAGCTTGTTTTTGACTATGGCCTATGCATTGTCATGTCATGCTTGGTATTGTTTTGGCTTTATGCTTAGTGATTATTGTTGTAGCATGAATTGTTATAAATTGATTTTGCTTAATGTGCCTTGAAAGAATCATGCGTTGTTTTAGCATATTAAAGCATAGTATTGTGGTATTCTCCTTTGATGCTTTATTTGGGTTGCCTTGGCGCATGCTCACACCATGTTATGACTATCCCAAGTCACCATAGCCTTGATGATCATTTAGCTTTCGACTTGTAATATCACTTTATGCTTTAATTAATGATGTTTTGTTGCTTTGCATGATTATGGCCATTATTGCTCTCTTAGTTGGTCGCTCCCAGTCTTTTGCTAGCCTCCATAACCAAGTATGAGTCCCACTCATGCATCCAACTCCATTAAACCAAGTTATTCCAAAGAGTCCACCATACCTACCTATTAGCATTTGCTATTCCAAGTATATTCATGTTTTTATCTACCTTCCGAATTAAACTGTTATGTGAAAATTAGTGATTAAAGCTCCCACGAACTTGATGGCACACTTTACTTTTCTCACACTTAATAAACTTGAGCAATTATGTCCTTCTTTGTTGCGTATATGCTTGCTCTTTATAAGTTGAAGTTAGCAGAACCATGTATCATGGGCAACGCTTTCAACATTACACTTGTACATTGTACCCCGTTGATATCATGATTCTTTTGCTTATGGATCCCGGCGGTGTGAAATAAAAGGGGAACTTGTAAGATCATGGAGTTTGTATGTGTGTTAGATAAACGCCTGGGCCACCGGTCTAATCCCTGCCTAATCATGGTGGAAACCTGCAGCGTAACCATAATGAGCTATCTATGAAGCATTCTTCTTATAAAAAAAGAGATAGAGATTGAGAAAAAGAAAAAAAAGAAAAAAATATGAGAAAAGAGGAAAGAGAGAAAAAAGCACCATTTTCCCATAGTAAATAAGAAGATTGCTAAGATGCTCGTTGTCTGCTTGCCTTGTCATTTTGATATGGGGATTCTTCCATATCATCGGGCAAGGGGTACCCCGTTGGCGGTTCTCTATGATACATATGTACTTACAATGACAAGAGCTTACTTGTGACTGAAGTTGAGTAGCATGAGGTTCGGTCTTCGTAAGTAAGGGGCATGAGATTTTACCTTATAACTTGTCAAGCATATCATCTTAGTTGTGTCACTTTAACCTTAATCACTTGAATATGCTTATGATAGGGGCAATGAGAGCTGAAAGCTAATAAGTACCATAATTTTTGGAAGCTCTTTATGAGACTTGAATCCTTGCTTCCTTCTATGAAGGCCTTTCTTTTACTTTTATGTTGAGTCTCCATCTTCTATCTTTATGCACCTATTAAGAGAGCATAGTGGCCATTCTTAGTTTAATGTGCATTCTCCCAAGACTTGTTGATTGATGCATAACTTTGATATTGCTTGTTCTTAAACTACTTGTATCTAGTCACCCTTATGAACTTTGAAGGTGTCCTATGCATTTATGTTTTGCTACACTATGAGGGACAAGCTGAATACCAATCTCATTATGTTTTCTTCATGTGAAACAAACAAACGTCTTTCAAAGTATTGTTATTCATGAATCTTTTGTTTGTACCTTTTCATGTTACAACATAGTGTTATGTCTTACTGTTAGAACTATATCTTGCATGCTATGTTAAAGTACTATGATCCCAGCTATCAATTGCTATAAATATCTTGATCAAGATTGTGATTGTGCATGTCACCTCAAAAATTATTCTTTCTTTTTATCACTTACCTACTCGACGAAGAGCAGGAGTTAAGCTTGGGGATGTTGATACATTGCAAATGTATCTATAATTTTTGATGTTCCATGCTTGTTTTATATCTACTTTCTTATGTTTTGTCCACACTTTGAAGTACTTTTACACATTTTCTGGAACTAACCTATTAACAAGATGCCATAGTGCCAGTTACCTGTTTTCTTCTGTTTTTGGTTCCAGAAAAGCCAGAAAATGAATATTCTCAGAATTGGACCGGACACAAGCCAAAGTCGATATTTTATGGGAAGACTCACAGAGCCAGAAGACGAGACGGAGAGGGCCAGGGGTTGGCCACACCATGTGATGGTGCGGGCTATCCCTGGCCTCGCCACCAGGTCGTGTGGGCCCCTGGTCCACCCACCGACCTTGCCTCTTCGCCTATAAGAAGCCTCCCGATGCATAAACCCTAAATCGAATATCCTCCAGCCAGGAAAAGTTTCACGGCGCCGCTGCCACCGAAGGGGAGATTCAGGGGACAGAAAGTCTCTGTTTCGACACCCTGCCGGTATGGGGAAGTGCCCCCGGAGCCATCTCCATCGATCTCCACCACCATCTCCATCACCGTTGCTGGTTCCCATGATGATGAGGGAGTAGTTCTTCCTCGAGGCTAAGGGTTCTACTGGTAGCTATGTGTTCATCCCTCTCTATGCGTGATCTTATGAGATCATGAGCTTTGTAATCTATATATCTATTCTGCTACTCAAGTACTTTAATGAATCTCTGCTTATCCCCACGTGTGTGAAGTTGATAGTGTGCACACCGTGTGGCACTTTAGCTAAGGTTACACAAATAATTGTTATGAGTTATATTTGGAGTTGGATGTCTCTATGAAATATTGGTGTTTGTTGGAACCATCTAGTGCTCAAGATGACAGTGTGGGGTTATCTAGATGGGAAAGGCTTACTTTGAGGTGTGTTGTTATAGCCCTACCATGGATTAGAGTGTCCAAACGGAGAGTAGTTCAGAGTAGTATCATGAAGATAATATATTTATATGAGAGTGTTCACTAGTGAAAATATGATCCCTAGGCCGTGTTTCTAAGCATTGAAACACCGTTTGCTACTAGATTTGTTACATGTTTGCTAGCTTCCATCTTTATTTCAGTTTGCCTTTAGTGTCTTCCACGCCATAAAGCTATTTTTTGGCACCGTTACCACTTATAGTTATCCATACCACTTGTATTTCACTATCTCATTGCCGAACTAGTGAACCTATACACCTGACAAGTGTATTGGGTGTGTTGGGGACACAAGAGACTTCTTGTATCTTGATTGCAGGATTGCTTGAGAGGCAATACCTTTTACCACTTCCTCCTTGAGTTCGATAAACCTTGCGTAATTCACTTAAGGGAAACTTGCTATTGTTCTACAAACCTCTGCACTTGGAGGCCCAACAACTTTCTACAAGAATAGAAGTTCGTAGACATCATGGGGGTGCCCCCTTTGAAACTTGCTAAGCTTGATGCTTTTATTTTTTATTTTGAATGGTTGGTTTTATCCATTTGTTCCTCTACTTAGATAGGGTCCTTAGAGTGATCCACCTGACACACCTCCTACTGATGAACCTGTGGCGAAACCACGTTCAAAGATGGAGGAATGGTCGCTGATGTCTCAGTTGCATGATCGCATAAAACACTTGGAGAGAGAAATGCCCATCATCCGTGGTTGCGCCGACGTGTGGAAGTCGAAGCACGAAAAAGCCAGTGAACATGAGAAATATCTTCTGGGTGAGGTGGCTCAACTAAATGAGAAATTGAAGTCTTAGTTTCCCTTGCTTCTTCTCCTTTTCTAGCCACTTGTGGCGGTGATTCGCCCTTATGCTTTTCACTGCTCTTTACAGTTATTAGTACTCGCCTTCTCCAGGAAGAGAGAGAGCAATTCACCATTCAGCTAAACTGCTTGACCCAGGAGCACCTAGAAGCGAGCGGGTACTTTTGGGTTGATCAGGATTGTGCAGTCGTGTTGGCGACGTGGCAGTATCATGTGTCGCAGGTGCTGCTTTATTTGAAGAAGGCGTAGTCATGCTTGAAGCAGATCTTTCGGGCAATGTTCCCCTTGGACGCAGTGCCTTCAAGCTTGTTATCTTTATTGAAGAAGTTCCAGGATGCCAGCGCAGTTCGCGAGTGCGTGCGTCAGCACTTAGTCGTCGGTGCCAAGGCTGCACTAGCACTTGTGCGCCTGCATCAACCCGATCTGGATTTGCTAGCTGTTGTTGCGAGACCGCCACCCCCACCAGAGGGGATGGCGTGGAACATGGTGCCCCATTATCGGGCGGTTGATCAGCCAGCCGAAGACATCATCCAGTTGTTCGAGGAGCGTACCAACGTTCTCCTTTTACGCCAGTAGAGTAGTTTTGGACCTTCACAGACATGTATAGGTGTTGTAAAGTTCGTATAAGTGAATTGGGTGTTTTGTTAGCTGTTTTTATGTAAAGCTTGCTAGCTTGTATATTTTTCGAGTAGCTTGTACTCTGCGGTGCCTTTTCGTTAGCCTGACGCATACTTATGTTAGCACCTTGCCAACCTGTCAGGTGCATTGAAGTTGGGTTGGGTTTATCAAGGGTGCGAATAATAGTACGTTAGCTACTCAGGTGATTGCGTTATTCGTGTAACGAGCTAGAAAGGGTGGCACAGCCCCCGACTGATGTAACTGTAATTAAAAACAGAGACAAAAGGTTGGAGGCACTTAGCTTTATTTATTCGTAGAATATCAGGAAATACAATGTGTGGCTAAGTAGTCTGGCTGAATAACCTTATTTGTAAAGTAAAAACATCTAAGGGTAGAAACGACGCAGCTGCGTGACGTTCTAGGGGTTGGAGTATGCAACTCCACTTTCTACATCTTTGACGCGGTAGGCGCCACCTAGGATTACTTCGGTAATCAGATAAGGTCCCTCCCAAGGGGACTCGGGCTTGAGGTGTCCTTGCTGCTTCAGTCGCAGGACGAGGTCTCCTTCGATGAAGGACCTTGGGCGTAGCCATTGGTTGTGGTAGTTGCAAAGGTTTTACTGGTAGATCGTGGACCATTTCGCTGCTATTTCACGTGCTTCGTCGAGGAGGCCGACAGAGTCTTCGAGTGTGCCAGTTGATTCTGCCTCATTGTATGCAATGACCCTTGGGGCTTTGTCGCGTACTTCTGCTGGTCGTACAGCCTCGGCGGTGTGTGCCATGAAGAACAGAGTATAGCCTGTAGCGCTGTTTGGACTTGTGCGCAGGCTCCATAGTACCGATGGTGGCTCCTTGGGCCAGCACCCAGCAGCTCTTTCGAGTGGTCTGAGGAGCCATTTCTTGATGCCGCTGCAGACGAGGCCATTGGCCTTTTCGACTTGACCATTGGTCTAAGGGTGCGCCACCGAGGCGTAGCTGATGTTGATTCCCAGGTTTTCGCAGAAATCCTGGAATTTGTTCGAGGTGAAGTTCATTCCGTTGTCGGTGATGATGCTATGCGGCACCCCGAATCTAAAGGCGATGGACTCGAAAAATTTGACGGCGGTGGCTCCTGACTGATTTGTCACAGGCATGGCCTCAATACACTTGGTGAACTTGTCGACTGCGACGAGTAGGTAGACGTATCCTCCAGGTGAAGATTTTTGTAGCTTGTCGACCATGTCGAGTCCCCATTGCACGAAGGGCCAGGCCACGGGTATTGCCCTAAGCTCCGCGTTAGGTGCATGTGGTTTGTCCGCAAATCTCTAGCAAGCATTGCACTTCTGGACGATGTCCTTAGTGTCGCGCATTGTCGTTGGCCAGTAGAAGCCAGCACGTAGAGCTTTGGCTCTCCCATCTCTGTTGGAGATGCATCATTAAAGGACTCCTGTGATGTTGCGCTTGTATAGTTCGTTGTTGATGATGGTGAAAGCCTTGGATCATCGCGCTATATGACGCGCGTCTGTCGAGTCATCTGGTAGCCTTTTGCTGAGTAGGTATGTGATGTATGGTTGCGTCAAGGATGGCTCAATCATCATGACCTCCATGGGGCCTTCGAGTCCTGTCTCTTGTTCCTTATCTTCAAGTGTTTTGGGTTCGTCGGGTGGCGTAGCCCGTGAGTCCTTTGACGTGCTGGTTGGCTATTCTGGAACCTTTGGGTTGATGGAGTATTCACAGATTTGCTTGAGGAATACTCCGGGCGGCACCGGGGCACAGGTGGAGCCAATGTTGGCGAGTGTATCCGCTTCTTCGTTGCTCTCACGGCCAATGTGCCGCAGCTCACAGTCGTCGAAGTCTCCTTCGAGTGCGTCATAGAGGTTGCGGTAGGCGATCATGTTGTCACTCAGGGCATCACACTAGTTCATGGTTTGATCTACTACCAGCTTAGAGTCGCCGTAGATGAAGAGTCATGTTACGCCACAATCTTTGGCCATCCTCATCCCATGGAGCAAGGCCTTGTATTCAGCTTCATTGTTGGAGGCGCGGAACTGCATTCGCAGGACGTACCTCATCTTGTCACCTTGTGGTGATGTTAGGATGACGCCGGCTCCAGCTCCTTCCTGGCGTTTTGATCCGTCGAAGTGCATTGTCCATAGATAGGACATGTCTGGCGTGTCGGGGAGCTGGTTCTGCATCTAGTGAACGAGGAAGTCCGGGAGTACTTGCGACTTTATCGCGTCTCTCTTCTCGTATGTGATGTCGTGTGGATACAGTTCTATCCCCCAAAGCGCGACTCGTCTGGTGGCATTAGGGTTGTTGAGGATGTGCCCTAGTGGAGCGTTGTTCACCACAATGATGGGGTTCTCCTGGAAGTAGTGGCACAGTCGCCGAGCTTTCATGAAGATGTCGTATGCCAGCTTCTGATAGTGTGGGTACCATTGTTTTGTTAGCGTGAGCACCTCGCTGAGGTAGTAGACTGGGTGTTGCACCCTGTGGACTTTGTTTTCTTCGGCTTGTTCCTCTACGAGCACGGTACTAACCACCTGGTTGGTGGCGGAGATGTATCGCAACATGGGCTCCTTTTCCCGAGGTGTTACCAACACCGGCAAAGTGGACAGTAGACGCTTGAGGTCTTCGAATGTTTCTTGCGCTTCTTCCGTCCACTCGAACTTTTCAGCTTTGCGAAGGAGCTGGTAGAACGGCAGTTCCTTCTCACCCACTCGACTGATGAATCGGCTGAGTGCCGCGATTCACCCAGCTAGCTGTTGGACACCTTTGACGTTCTTTAGTTTTTCCATGGACAATATGGACTTTATTTTCCTTGGGTTAGCCACGATCCCTGTCGCGGAAATGAGGTACCCAAGCAGTTGCCTAGATGGTACACCGAAGGTGCATTTGTTCGGGTTTAGCTTGATCCGATAGCGGTCGAGGTTATCGAAGGTCTCGTGGAGATCGTCGAGTAACGAAGCTTCCTCCTTAGTTTTGACGACGATTTCATCGACATGGACCTGAATATTGTAGCCAAGCTGGCTCTTGAGGCAGGCCTGCATAAACCGCTGGTAGGCGGCCCCTGCATTCTTCAGCCCGAAGGGCATCGTTGTGTAGCAGAAGATGCCGAAGGGCTTGATGAACGTTGTATTCTCCTGGTCTTCCTCCTTCATTCGAACCTGGTGGTAGCCTGAGTAGGCGTCGAGGAAGCATAGGTGCTCGCATCCCGCGGTGGAATCGATTATCTAGTCGATCCATAGCAATGGGAATTGATCCTTTGGACAATGTTTGTTCAACAAAGTGAAGTCCGCGCACATCCGCAGGATATCTGTGTCCTTTTTAGGAATGAGTACTGGTTTTGCTACCCAGGTGCTTTCCTTGATCTATTGTATGAAGTTAGCGTCAAGGAATCTGTTGGCCTCCATACCAACCATTTTTTCCCTTGGCTCTCACAATCGACGTATTGTCTGCTTCACTGGTCTTGCTTCAGGATTTACGTTGAGTGAGTGCTCGGTGAATTCCCTAGGAACACCTGGCATGTCCGCTAGGCACCATGCGAATATTTCCCAGCGATCACGGAGGAATTCCACGAACACGAGTTCCTATGCGGAACTCAAGTTGTTGGCGATTAGGGTCGTCTTGGTCGGGTCCGTTGGATGGACCTGGACCGCCTTGGTGTGCACCGATGAGTCGAAGGAATAGTCAGGTGTGTTTTGATTACTAGGGGGAGGAAGACTGTTGTCTGTCGACTCCTTCATCCTTGCCAGCTCCTCCTGCATTCCGAAGGATTGGGAGATTCTATTGAATTCCCTATCGCAGCTGTCTGACCTCTTGAAGCTTCCATTGACGGTGATAATGCCATTAGGGCCCAGCATCTTCATCTGCAGGTAGGCGTAGTGTCGCACCGCCATGAACCTCGCGAATGCGACACGTCCGAGGATGCAATGGTACTGCGGGGGCCAATCCACCACTTCGAATTCGATGCGCTCTCGCCAGAAGTTTGCTGGCGTGCCAAAGATGACGTACAAGCTGGATTTTGCCTAGGGGTATATGCCTTTCCCTAGGACGATGCCATGGAACGTTGTGTCAGAGGCTTCCCGGTAGGAGGACGGGATTCGCATGGCCCGCAAGGTGCTGGCAAACATCAGGTTGATTCTACTACCACTGTCCATGAAAATACGACACATCTCGAAGCCTCCAATTTGTGCCTCAAGCACCAAGGGAGAGTGACCTGGGCGAGGTACTTGACGTGGATAATTGTGTTTGTCGAAGGTAATGCAGGACTCGCACCCACTAAGGTACTCAATGGTGGAGGGTGGCGAGTTGATCGCTAGGTGATGGCTCTGAAATATAGCCATCTATGTCCACATTTAAATTGGATATTAATCATATTTTTGATGAAATATCTCTCTAAACCCTGCCACTAATGCTAATATTTAGAGGGGTATGCAATCCTTTGTTCTTGTATTTTTCCTGTGCAGATAATGTCGTTTAAATGAGGGATTCACTACATTAAAGTCAAAGATACGATATTTCCTTCAACCAGAAGAAACCAGGAGCCGTCCAATGAAGGCAGATGTCGTAACGACCAACTATATGGCCGGAGCAAAAATTCCGACTGTATAGCTCCGGTCGTATAGTTGGCGCCACCACCGTTAGGTCAAACAGAATAACTTTCATGAAGGGACCCCTATATAAAGAAGCCTCGGGTGATGGGAAAACAACGCTCACCTCGCCCCGAAGAAGCCAGATTCTGCCAAAAAGCCGCCTCAGATTTCCAAACCCTTTTCCACCTCTATGGCCATCTTCCACCACTTGTAATAGTAGATCTCTTCTCCGATTGGCAACATTGTAAGACTATCGCTATCAATCTTATGATTTTCATTACAATGTTTGTGATTGTTGATCTCATCTCTATGTCTGAGTAATTCTCCTTGGGCTAAGGGCTTCGTCCTAGCCATGTAGCAATTGTGCATGTGATTTATCATAGATGGGATCGTGTATTAGTTTGTACGACATGATGATTATTGTATCCTATCTTGCCTCGATCCAAGGACTTGTCAGGTACCCAAGACCCTGAGGGTTGAGTCAGGTATAGGGAGTATGAGTGATGACTGATCTGCAGGTTGGGAACCCTAGTGAAAGAATGGGTAGTACGGCTGTATGTGAGGGATTTGTTTGGGAATTAACGGTGACATCACTATGCATATCATTAGTTCTCTTTCTTCTATGGATAAGACTAGTAGGTTATTTCTATAAGTGGTTGTGGAGGCAATAGCAATTATGGATGCACTGCCCACATATAATTTTTCTTGCTCTAACAAGTACACGCATACTTTATTTCTATCTTTTATTTCCATCAGATGTTTTTGCACAACTACAGGTGAAACTGAACGCCCTAGGCCCTCTCTCCATCATCGACAACAACAAAAAGATGCAAGCTACTGGTCTGGTAAAAACACAAATGGAATTATAAAACTCCTGAAGGTCCGTTCAAGTAACTTCACTATGCATTCGCTTCCCATGGATTCCATAACCTAGGTATATTAGGGAAAAGGAGCTACACAACATCCGAAATCTGGATCGAAGGTATCAAACCTTTTTCTGGCGCTGTTGCCAGGGAAGCAATAGCTACCTTAGTGAGGTTATTAGGAACCTTGCTAGTTTTAATTCTTGTTTTTAATTTTGTTAGTTTGCTTTCAGTCATTATTTGATAAACCAAAAAAATTAGTTAGTCTTTAAATTCTTGTTATACTGTTATAATTTTTAATCTAAGAAAACCCAAAAACATTGGAAGTATGGCTGAAAAGAAGCTTGGGGAGTTTGCTACTCCCAATAATGATTATTTGCGTACTCCTATTACTCGGCCAGCAATCGCTGCTGATGATTATGA
Source organism: Avena sativa (assembly GCA_916181665.1). Classification (NCBI taxonomy): domain Eukaryota; kingdom Viridiplantae; phylum Streptophyta; class Magnoliopsida; order Poales; family Poaceae; genus Avena; species Avena sativa. The sequence continues at coordinate 583,006,047 of OV702287.1, forward strand.
AATTAAGCCCCATTACTTAAGTTTGGTTCAACAGAATCAATTCGGAGGCTCTGCTGTTGAAAACGCAGGTATGCACTTAAATACTTTCACTGAAATATGTGATATGATGCGTATAAAAGACGTTGACCCTGATGCAATCAAATTACGTCTATTTCCTTTCTCTCTAAGAGGAAGAGCTAAAGAATGATTTCTATCTTTGCCTAAAAATACTATTACATCATGGGTGGGATGTACTTCTTTATTTATCACTAAATTTTTCCCACCTGCAAAGACTATGCAACTCTGATCCAATATTACTGGTTTTAGACAGGAAGAGCGTGACCCACTAGCACTTGCATGGGAGAGGATAAAAGAATGCCTAAGAAACTATCCTAGTCATGGGTTGGAAGATTGGTTAATCCTCCACTTAATTTATAATGCTCTTAATCCTGTGTCTAAGTCTAGGCTTGATACTGCAGCTGGATGAACATTTATGGATAAACATATTACCGAAGCAAAGCAGCTGCTAGACAATATGCAAGACAACCATGCCCAATGGCAAGTTGAAAGATCAAACACGAAGAAGGTGAACTCTGTCTCACCATAAGAGAACGAAGATCTCAATGTTAAGTTGGATGAGCCCATACTAGCCGTAAAAGGTAAGGAAACTCAGGTAAGAGCCACCCCTGAAACAAATATCGAAGAAATAGACTTCATAGCTCGTATTGATTATAATCTTGCCTAGAAGAAGAGTTACAATCCTAATTTTCAGAAACATTATGCTAGTCCTACAAATAACTCTAATAATAATATGGGAACTAGTAATGGTAGTCTCCAAGAAACGCTTAAGTCTTTCATAGACTCACAAAATGAACAAAATAATATTCTAGTCAAAATTACGGATAACCATGATGCTATGCTTGGTAAATTATCTAACCAAGTTGCTGGTTTGAGGAATGATTTGCAGGCCCTTCAATAAAGAACAAGGATCATTGAGGCACAGCTCGGTAAGATAACCGAGGGTCAAACTATCATTCTAGCTAAATTTGCAGGTAAAGCTGAGCCCAATCCTGTTAAAGAACTCAAAATGATGAGGATCCAAAGGGATGAGCGTGAAGAACTTGATTATAGTAATGCCCCTTCACCAAGCTACACCATCGAAGATCTCGTAAAGAGGATCAACGTCAAAATTTCGGTAAGTGAAGGTAATGATGAAGCCATGTATCAACACTTCGTGATCAAGTAGCAATTAAGGTACGCAAACTTGAAGAGGAATACAAGAAAATTGCTAAAAAGTTACCTGTTAAACTAAATGACATATTTGAGCCTACTATTAAGATAAAGATTGGAACTAATGAGATAGCTGCACTTTGTGATCTAGGTGCAAGCGTCTCAACAATTCCAACGAGTCTTTTTAACAAGTTAAATCTTGGCTCCTTTGAAATTACTGAATTAAAATTGCATTTAGCAGATTCTACCTACAAACAAGTTGTATGGATTAAGGAGAACACTTTAGTTTACATCAAAGGCTGTGATGCTCTCATTGATTTTGTCATTGTTGACATGCCTGAAGATACTGTTGCTCCTATAATACTAGGTCGTCCTTTCTTAAGAACAATAAAGGCTTAATTAACCTTCATGAATGGAACGTGAAGTTGCAATTGCCTTTGTAGGATCCTTTTGTTATTCATTTCCCCAGGAAGAAGAAAGCCAAACATGACGATAAGGAGGCCATCACTTTGAAGGCCAATTACTTTGGAGTGGGTGTTCCACTCATCTGGCCCAAGTGATATCATCAAGGTCAAGCTATTGACCATAAAAGAGTGCGCCATGGGAGGCAACCCATGTTAAATTAAGGTTTGAGTTAAGATTTTAGTTTTAGTTTAAGTTCATGTTCAATAAAGAGTGCTAGAAAACTCCATTTGAGGAGAAGAAATTTGGTAGTACTTGAAATTCTACATTATTCATGCTATTGTTGGTCAAAAATATTTTCTGTCAATTTTCTGGCACAGACAAGGTATATCGCTGAGTTACAGGAAAAGAAATAGTTTACGAAGAAACAGAAAACTTTTGATGGACACAGACGGTTTAACGACCAACTATACGGCAGGAATAAAAATTCTGGTTGTATAGTTTCCTTTGCCTTCGAAAAAATGTCTACAATATGTACTGAGAGTTTAACGACCAACTATACGGTGGGAATAAAAATTTCGGCCATATAGTTTTGGTCGTATAGATATCAATGCCTCCATACAATTTATTTTCATATGTACAGACAGTTTAACGACCAACTATACGGCGGGAATAAAAATTCCAGCCGTATAGTTACGGTCGTATAGATATCAATGCTTCCGTACAAATTCTGTTCATATGTACTAGGAGTTTAACGACCAACTATACGGCGCGAATACAAATTCCGGTCGTATAGATATCGATGCATTTTTGCAAATTATCTTTCGCAGGGACAGATAGTTTAACGACCAACTATACGGACGGCACTTTTTGTTCCACCCGTATAGTTGCGGTCGTATAGCTACGCCGCCAGGAGGAAGACATAATATTTTGATAGAAAGCCAACTATACCGCCGGAACGCATGTTCCGCCCGTATAGTTGCGCCCGTTTAGTTGCGTCCGACCACAAAATTGCACGGGAAGGTACTCCCAACCCCAAAACTTCAATCCTTTTTCTTTCTTCTACCTCCAAACTCTCTCAAAACCTCAAGGGATCTTCATCTCTACTCAATTTCGTTTGATTTTCTCGCACATAAGTGATCTACGGTATCTTTCTCCTTTGATCCTCCAATTACTTTTTGCGAATTCATCTTCAATCTATTATCATTATCAATCTAGGGTGAGACCTAATATGAACCAATTGTCATGATTTTCTTGCCTAGATTATTATCTTGAGGAGATTCTTTAGTGTGCTTAGATGAGCAACATATTATACTTACTATTGTTGGATCAAAAAGATTTATTTTTGCCTTCTTCATTGTTTTAGAAGATGCACACAGGGAGCCAAACTCGTGCTCATTCCACCGCTAGCGCTTCTCGGGCGATCACCCAGGAACGCATGGGGATACGGTTCAGGGATGAGGCCCATCACGAATGCTTCAACAAGATCAAGAACCACGACGTGAAGGCCACCAAGTGGGCTTGCCCCATTATATTGAACCAACTCAGTATTTCTGATGACTTTAATTTACTTTGCAACGGAGCTGGCCTGCAAAACTTTGTGTTCAATGATGTACCTACTTATTGCCGCTTAACCATTGAATTCTTAAGTTCATTGCAAAGCACCATTAAACTGTGGCAAGGAGAGGATACTATTTCTTTTCGTCTGATGAACAACAACTACACCTTAACGTTAGATGAATGGTGTGCATGCTTTAATTTGCCAACCAATGATGTTCATGTTTTACGCGCATCCTTTACTGGCTTAATTCCTTCCCCCGATCAATACTATAATGGAATGAGCTTCACTACTAGAGTGAACAAGGGGAAGAATATTCAACATCCTACAATTCGCTATTTGTTCTGTGTTATTTCTAATAACTTGCAGGCACGCAATGAGTTCACGAGACTCAACGAGGAGGGCATCCTAGTCCTTGCAAAGGATTCTTACATCAACTGTAACCTGTCACTCAACTTGGACGCCATCCTTGTGCGCTACCTGGAGCAGCAAGCCTCCCAAATCCAAGGGTCGATCACAGGAGGAGGCGTCATCACCATGCTTGCCGCTGCCCTAGACATTGATCTAGGTGAGTTGCAACCCGTACTAGGTGAGACGCGTGTTGGTTTCTCCACCTTGAGGGCATGTGGAATGCTCACTAGGAGAGTGGAGTTTATTACCTACATATTGCTGGAGCTGGGAGTATCTACCCCGCTCCTTTTCCTAATGGTCTTTTCTCTATCGAGGAAGGACATTTGCTATATGATGTGTAGGTTGAGAAGTACCAACTCGAGGAGGAGATTCCTGAAGAGGATGAGGACCAAGAGGAGGAGCAAGAAGTTCCTCATCAAGAGGAGCAGCCACAAACCCTGTTCACCACATACCAAGATTTCCAAGGACTTGGAGGGACTGTGGAGAGGATGCACAACCTCTCTTTGAACCTCCAAGAATCAACAAGTAACCTCTCCACTCAATTCACGAACTGGAGTAACGACTTTTTCCCGCCACCACAATGATTTGAAGGGCTTGCAAAATCCTAAGCTTGGGGAAGTTTCCTCATGTATCTTTATTTGGCATTCATTTGCTTTTATTTATTTCCAGGTTACGTTTTTATTTGAGTTTATAAGCACTCGTGTTGGTTTCCCCAACAATTTATCTTTAGTTCTTTCTATTTGCTTTCGAAATTTTCTAGCCGAGCTTTGCCGCCAATTTTCTATTCTTTATTTCCCTCTCTTAAAATCACAAAAAGATTTCTCCATTTTTCCTTATTTTCCCTCTTTCTTTTCCTTCCGCCTCGAGGTCTTTGTATATTTGCAGGAGAGTGATCGACTTCGAATTACCAAGAAACAAATAAAAAAAGGTAGAGAGAAGTGGAGCCACACATGAGAGGTATGCCTTATGACTCCCCATTTTTGAAGTTTGAGAGACTCATGCTAGTTAGTAGTAAATGTTGAGATATTATATTGGTGGAGTGAGTCTTTGTATCATAGTAAGATTGTCGTTTGCATGGGTATTCATTTGGTCTCATTTTGTTCCATCTCTCGTAATTAACCAAGTCTTGCCTAAAAATAGCTAAACAATTTTAATAAGAAAAAGTATCACAATTGAAGGCTTGGGTGTTGTGGTGCTTAGTCTTGAAGGTTTATTTCTAGAGACACTTGACACCACTGAAAATGTTGATTGACTTGATAGCTCTCTTTGAAAGGAATTGTTCGATTGAATTAATGTTTAGCGGTTTTTGTGAGCATGCCAAAGTTTGACTTGTTAATCATGAGAATGATATAGCTTTACGCGTGTCAAACTTCATGGGATGCCAACAACTCCGCTGGCCAACGAATGATCTTCATGGAGGAAACTCCTAGATTTCGGCTATGAGTTGATTAAACACTTGTAGCAGCAATGCTATAGTGGGTAAGGTTCTTGGCACTCCCGGGTAGCTGTAATCATAATGGAATCACTCCTCTGGCTATTATGAGTAATAATTATGCAAAAGGAACAAAAACCTTAGTGATGCCACGAGAGTCCATCACAGCCCGATAAACTAATAAAAATCTTTGGCATGCTCTCAATTACTTAAAAACTGAAATTCTTGAAGGACAATGAATAGAAAAGTAGTGTTTGCAAAGTCTTAATTCATTAATGTGGGAGAATTGAGATACTCTAGTATATATGCTTTTCATGACAACTCTCACACTCTTAATCTACATGATTATACTTTACCGTTCAAAGGCAAGCCTATGAGTTGATTATTTGACATGGAATAAAATTTACTCATTTGGATCATCCATGTTCACAATAATTTTGCTGCACTATCAGGATGCATGAAACCTGTATGATATGCTTGACATTACTCTATCTATGCTGAAGTTTTTCAGATTTATGATGTGGAGGAAACATGAGACTATTAATCATGAGTAAGATCACCATCTCGTTATTTCAGTTTAAATGTTGAGTTCCTTTTTGATTTTTGTTTTCTTGCTCGGGATGATCAAGTTTAAGCTTGGAAAGGTTGATGGCTCTGAAATATAGCCATATACATCCACATTTAAACTGGATATTAATCATATATTTTATGAAATATCTCTCTAAACCCTGCCACTAATGCTAATATTGGGGTATGCAATCCTTTGTTCTTGTATTTTTCCTGCGCAGATAATGTTGTTTAAAGCAGGGAATCACTACATTAAAGTCAAAGATACGATATTTCCTTCAACCAGAAGAAACCAGGAGCCATCCAACGAAGACAGACACCGTAACGACCAACTATACGGCCGGAGCAAAAATTCTGACAGTATAGCTCCGGTCGTATAGTTGGCGCCACCACCGTTAGGTCAAACAGAACAACTTTCGTGAAGGGAACCCAATATAAAGAAGCCTCAGGAGACGGGAAAACAACGCTCACCTTGCCCCGAAGAAGCCAGACTCCGCCAAAAAGCCGCCTGAGATTTCCAAACCCTTCTCCACCTCAATAGTCATCTTCCACCACTTGTAATAGTAGATATATTCTCTTATTAGCGACAATGTAAGACTATTGCTATCAATCTTATGATTTTCATTACAATGTTTGTGATTGTTGATCTCATCTCTATGTGCGAGTAATTCTCCTTGGGCTAAGGGCTTCGGCCTAGCCATGTAGCAATTGTCCATGTGATTTATCATAGATGGGATATTGTATTAGTTTGTATGGCATGATGATTATTGTATCCTCTCTTGCCTCGATCAAAGGACTTGTCAGGTACCCAAGACCCCGAGGGTTGAGCCAGGTATAGAGAGTATGAGTGATGACTGATCTGCAGGTTGGGAACCCCAGTGACAGAAGGGGTAGTACGGCTGTATGTGAGGGATTTGCTTGGGAATGAACGGTGACATCACTATGCATATCATTAGTTCTCTTTCCTCTATGGATGAGACTAGTAGGTTATTGAAATAAGAGGTTGTGGAGGCAATAGAAATTATGGATGCACTGCCCACATATAATTTATCTTGCTCTAACAAGTACACGCATACTTTATTTCTATCTTTTATTTCCATCAGATGTTTTTGCACAGCTACAGGTGAAACCGAACGCCCTAGGCCCTCTGTCTCCATCATCGACAACAACAAAAATATGCAAGCTACTGGTCCGGTAAAAACACAAAAGGAATTCTAAAACTCCCGAAGGTCCGTGAAAGTAACTTCACTACGCATTCGTTTCCCGTGGATTCGATAACCTAGGTCTACTAGGGAAAAAGAGTTATACTACATCTGTAATCCGGATCGAAGGTATCACTAGGTTTATTTGGCGAGTTGATCACACCCCTGTTGGAGGGGCGTCCTTTTTGGATCATGCCCATATTACCCAGTGGTTGCGGGTACTGCTCGCCACCGTTGTTCTGGACCGGCACGGTCACAGGTGGGGGTGGCCCTGGTGGTGGTGGTGCTCCGTGACAGTGTGGGGTTATTTAGATGGGAAAGGCTTACTTTGAGGTGTGCTGTTATAGACCTACCATGGATTACAGTGTGGGGTTATCTAGATGGGAAAGGCTTACTTTGAGGTGTGTTGTTATAGCCCTACCATGGATTAGAGTGTCCAACCGGAGAGTAGTTCAGAGTAGTATCATGAAGATAATATCTTTATATGAGAGTGTTCACTAGTAAAAGTATGATCCCTATGCCTTGTTTATAAGCATTGAAACACCGTTTGCTACTAGATCTGTTACATGTTTGCTAGCTTCCATCTTTATTTCAGTTTGCCTTTAGTCTCTTCCACGCCATCAAGCTATTTTCTGGCACCTTTACCACTTATAATTATCCATACCACTTGTATTTCACTATCTCTTTGTCGAACAAGTGCACCTATACACCTAAAAATTGTTTTGGGTGTGTTGGGGACACAATAGACTTCTTGTATCTTGATTGCAGGATTGCTTGAGAGGGAATACCTTTGACCACTTCCTCCCTGACTTTGATAAACCTTGGGTAATCCACTTAAGGAAACTTGTTGCTGTTCTACAAACCTCTGCACTTGGAGGCCCAACAACTGTCTACAAGAATAGAAGTGCGTAGACATCAAGCTATTTTCTGGCATCGTTGCCGGGGAGGTAAGGTAAAAGGTACTCACATCCTGCCGTGTGAGTGCTCAAAGGTATTTCCTTTAGATTCTGCAATTTTGTCTTTTTGTTTCTTGTTTTCACTAGTTAGGCTTAATGGAAACAACAACAAAATTAGAGAGGTTTATAGTATTTATCTTGAGTTAGGACATGAAGTGTTTGAAGAGAAAATTAAAAAACCTATGGAACTTTATTTGCATGCTAATAGCAATGTTGTTAGTATGAATTCTTTGGACACCATTATTGCTAATGCTATGGAAAAGTCTAAGCTTGGGGAAGCTAGTTTTTATGATCTTTTTAGTTCCCCAGCTTTGGAAGATAGCTATTCTAATGCTTATGATGATACAAAACCTCCAATATATGATAATTACAATGATGAATATGATATTTTCAGTCCACCTACTGTTGAGGAGAAAGTTAATTATGATTACAATATGCCTCCTATATTTGATGATTATGGTGATGAGAATAATAATGATAGCTATTTTGTTGAATTTTCTCCCACTACCATTAATAGGAATGACTATGCTTATAGGGAGAGTAATAATTCTTTTATGCATGTGGCTCATGATAAGAATGTTTTATGTGATAGTTATATTGTTAATTTTATTCAAGATGCTACTGAAAGTTATTATGAGAGATGGAAACATGGTTTTATGCATCACAACAATATTAAGTTTCCCCTCTTTATGTTGAAAGTCTTGAAATTGCACTTGTTTTGCTTTACTATGCTTGTTGCTTTGTGCTTTCATGACTTGTTCCTTTACAAGACTCCTATGCATAGGAAGTGGGTTAGAGTTAAATGTGTTTTGACTTTGCTTCTTGATGCTCTCTTTTACTTCAATTCATATTTCCTATGTGAGCATCTTCTCAAACTATCATGCCTAACTTAAAGGCATTAAAGAAAAGTACTTATTGGGAGATAAATCAAAAGTTTTAGATGAGTCTTGGAAGTTATTACCTCTGTAATAACCGCTCCTTATCCTTTTTATTTGCTTTTTGTGCCGAGAGTAACCTCTAATGAGAGAGAAGTAATGCTTGGGAAAGTTGCTGTCCCGAAATAGATTTTTGTTCTTCACTGTAAAACTTCGTGTAAAATCTCTGTACGTCGGTTTGAGCTGTGATTTTTTGTGCTTCTGCCCCAGGTTGTTATATAACTTTCGTTAGTTCAGAAACTTTTCGATTTTAGAAATAGAAGGTGTTCGAAAAAATTGTTTTTACTTGCTGGTCTGTTTTGACAGATTTCTGCCATTATTTGCATTTGCTTCTTGTTGGTTCCTTTTTGAGTTCTCTTTGGGGAATTGATATTTTTGAGGGAAGTGCTACAGTATCTTGTGTTTTAATGGAAGTTTTATTGGTGTTGAAACTGAACCTAAAGACTTATTATCTTAAGTGCACTAATGTTGCTAATAAAGATTGTGTGAAGTTTTGTATGAAGGAAGAATTTCAGGTGTATGGACAGAATGATGTAATGAGATGAAGAATGGATAAAAGCTCAAGCTCCCAAGAAATATCCAAGAAGTACAAGCGTCAAAGCTTGGGGATGCCCAAGGCATCCCCTTCTTCATTAATAAAAATCTCAGGTATTTCTAGACACTTCATTTTTACTGTTTCATGCACAGTTGTGTTGTTCTTGGAGCGTCTTTGTTTTCGTTCTTAGTTTTTGTTTTCTTAGTTTGCTTGGTTTGCTGCAATAAGTTGGTTGGATCCCAACACTTCTTTTGGGGAGAGACACACCCCGTTATTCATTGCCTAGAACACTCTAGTTTTCATTCTTATTGTTTTGTGAGTGTTCTCTTTTGCTAGCACTGTGTTTAGCCTTAGTTTTCTTATGCTTTCATCTTAGAACTTTTTAGTTCTTCTTTTCGTATTTGTGAGACAAGCTCACTAATATTTATTTATTATTATATTTGTGAGTTCTTTCAAATAAGTCGATTGGTGTTGGAAAAGAGTAGGAAGTTCCATGCTTAAGTGGTAAAAGGAGCTTGTTTTTGACTATGGCCTATGCATTGTCATGTCATGCTTGGTATTGTTTTGGATTTATTCTTAGTGATTATTGTTGTAGCATGACTTGTTATAAATTGAGATTGCTTAATGTGCCTTGAAAGAATCATGCGTTGTTTTAGCATATTAAAGCATAGTATTGTGGTAATCTCCTTTGATGCTTTATTTGGGTTGACTTGGCGCATGCTCACACCATGTTATGACTATCCCAAGTCACCATAGCCTCGATGATCATTTAGCTTTCGACTTGTAATATCACTTTATGCTTTAATTAATGATGTTTTGTTGCTTTGCATGATTATGGCCATTATTGCTCTCTTAGTTGGTCGCTCCCAGTCTTTTGCTAGCCTCCATAACCAAGTATGAGTCCCACTCATGCATCCAACTCCATTAAACCAAGTTATTCCAAAGAGTCCACCATACCTACCTATTAGAATTTGCTATTCCAAGTATATTCATGTTTTTATCTACCTTCCGAATTAAACTGTTATGTGAAAATTAGTGATTAAAGCTCCCACGAACTTGATGGCACACTTTACTTTTCTCCCACTTAATAAACTTGAGCCATTATGTCCATCTTTGTTGCGTATATGCTTGCTCTTTATAAGTTCAAGTTTGCAAAACCATGTATCATGGGGAACGCTTTCAACATTGCACTTGTACATTGTACCCCGTTGATATCATGATTCTTTTGCTTATGGATCCCGGCGGTGTGAAATAAAAGGGGAACTTGTAAGATCATGGAGTTTGTATGTGTGTTAGAGAAACGCTTGGGCCACCGGTCTAATCCATGCCTAATCATGGTGGAAACCTGCAGCGTAACCATAATGAGCTATCTATGAAGCATTCTTCTTATAAAAAAGAGATAGAGATTGAGAAAAAGAAAAAAATATGAGAAAAGAGGAAAGAGAGAAAAAAGCACCATTTTCCCATAGTAAATAAGAAGATTGTTGAGATGCTCATTGTCTGCTTGCCTTGTCATTTTGATATGGGGATTCTTCCATATCATCGGGCAAGGGTTACCCCGTTGGCGGTTCTCTATGATACATATGTACTTACAATGACAAGAGCTTACTTGTGATTGAAGTTGAGTACCATGAGGTTCGGTCTTCGTAAGTAAGGGGCATGAGATTTCAGCTTATAACTTGTCAAGCATATCCTCTTAGTTGTGTCACTTTAACCTTAATCACTTGAAGATGCTTATGATAGGGGCAATGAGAGCTGAAAGCTAATAAGTACCATAATTTTTGGAAGCTCTTTATGAGACTTGAATCCTTGCTTCCTTCTATGAAGGCCTTTCTTTTACTTTTATGTTGAGTCTCCATCTTCTATCTTTATGCACCTATTAAGAGAGCATAGTGGCCATTCTTAGTTTAATGTGCATTCTCCCAAGACTTATTGATTGATGCATAACTTTGATATTCCTTGTTCTTAAACTACTTGTATCTAGTCACCCTTATGAACTTTGAAGGTGTCCTATGGATTTATGTTTTGCTACACTACGAGGGACAAGCTGAATACCATTCTCATTATGTTTTCTTCATGTGAAACAAACAAACGTCTTTCAAAGTATTGTTATTCATGAATCTTTTGTTTGTACCTTTTCATGTTACAACATAGTGTTATGTCTTACTGTTAGAACTATATCTTGCATGCTATGTTAAAGTACTATGATCCCAGCTATCAATTGCTATAAATACCTTGATCAAGATTGTGATGGTGCATGTCACCTCAAAAATTATTCTTTCTTTTTATCACTTACTTACTCGACGACGAGCAGGAGTTAAGCTTGGGGATGTTGATACATTGCAAATGTATCTATAATTTTTGATGTTCCATGCTTGTTTTATATCTACTTTCTTATGTTTTGTCCACACTTTCAAGTACTTTTACACATTTTCTGGAACTAACCTATTAACAAGATGCCACAGTGCCAGTTACCTGTTTTCTTCTGTTTTTGTTCCAGAAAAGCCAGAAAATGAATATTCTCATAATTGGACCAGACACAAGCCAAAGTCGATATTTTACGGGAAGACTCACCGAGCCAGAAGATGAGACGGAGAGGGCCAGGGGCTGGCCACACCATGTGGTGGTGCGGGCTAGCCCTGGCCGCGCCACCAGGTGGTGTGGGCCCCTGGTCCACCCACCGACCTTGCCTCTTCGCCTATAAGAAGCCTCCCGATGCATAAACCCTAAATCGAATATCCTCCAGCCAGGAACAGTTCCATAGCGCCGCTGCCACCGAAGGGGAGATTCGGGGGACAGAAAGTCTCTGTTCCGACACCCTGCCGGGACGGGGAAGTGCGCCGGAGCCATCTCCATCGATCTCCACCACCATCTCCATCACCGTTGCTGATTCCCATGATGATGAAGGAGTAGTTCTTCCTCGAGGCTAAGGGTTCTACTGGTAGCTATGTGTTCATCTCTCTCTATGTGTGATCTTATGAGATCATGAGCTTTGTAATTTATAGATCTATTCTGCTACTCAAGTGCTTTAATGAATCTCTGCTTATCCCCACGTGTGTGAAGTTGATAGTGTGCACACCGTGTGGCACTTTAGCTAAGGTTACACAAATACTTGTTATGAGTTATATTTGGAGTTGGATGTCTCTATGAAATTGTGGTGTTTGTTGGAACCATCTAGTGCTCAAGGTGACAGTGTGGGGTTATCTAGATGGGAAAGGCTTACTTTGTGTGCTGTTATAGCCCTACCATGGATTAGAGTGTCCAATCGGAGAGTAGTTCAGAGTAGTATCATGAAGATAATATATTTATATGAGAGTGTTCACTAGTGAAAGTATGATCCCTAGGCCGTGTTTCTAAGCATTGAAACACCGTTTGCTACTAGATATGTTACATATTTGCTAGGTTCCATCTTTATTTCAGTTTGCCTTTAGTGTCTTCCATGCCATCAAGCTATTTTTTGGCACCGTTACCACTTATAATTATCCATACCACTTGTATTTCACTATCTCTTTGCCGAACTAGTGCACCTATACACCTGACAAGTGTATTGGGTGTGTTGGGGACACAAGAGACTTCTTGTATCTTGATTGCAGGATTGCTTGAGAGGCAATACCTTTTACCACTTCCTCCTTGAGTTCGATAAACCTTGGGTAATCCACTTAAGGGAAACTTGCTGCTGTTCTACAAACGTCTGCACTTGGAGGCCCAACAACTATCTACAAGAATAGAAGTTCGTAGACATCATGGGGGTGCCCTCTTTGAAACTTGCTAAGCTTGATGCTTTTATTTTTTATTTTGAATGGTTGGTTTTATCCATCTGTTCCTCTACTTAGATAGGGTCCTTAGAGTGATCCACCTGACACACCTCCTACCGATGAACCTGTGGTGAAACCAAGTTCAAAGATGGAGGAATTATCGCTGATGTCTCAATTGCATGATCGCATAAAACACTTGGAGAGAGAAATGCCCATGATCCGTGGTTGCACCGACGTGTGGAAGTCGAAGCACGAAAAAGCCAGTGAACATGAGAAATATCTTCTGGGTGAGGTGGCTCAACTAAATGAGAAATTGAAGTCTTAGTTTCCCTTGCTTCTTCTCCTTTTCTAGCCACTTGTGGCGGTGATTCGCCCTTATGCTTTTCACTGCTCTTTGCAGTTGTTAGTACTCGCCTTCTACAGGAAGAGAGAGACCAATTCACCATTTAGCTAAACTGCTTGACCCAGGAGCACCTAGAAGCGAGCGGGTACTTTTGGGTTGATCGGGATTGTGCAGTCGTGTTGGCGACGTTGCAGTATCGTGTGTCGCAGGTGCTGCTTTATTTGAAGAAGGCGTAGTCATGCTTGAAGCAGATCTTTCGGGCAATGTTCCCCTTGGACGCAGTGCCTTCAAGCTTGTTATCTTTATTGAAGAAGTTCCAGGATGCCAGCGCAGTTCGCGAGTGCGTGCGTCAGCACTTAGTCGTTGGTGCCAAGGCTGCACTAGCACTTGTGCGCCTGCATCAACCCGATCTGGATTTGCTAGCTGTTGTTGCGAGACCGCCACCCCCACCAGAGGGGATGGCGTGGAACATGGTGCCCCATTATCGGGCGGTTGATCAGCCAGCTGAAGACATCATCCAGTTGTTCGAGGAGCGTACCAACGTTCGCCTTTTACACCAGTAGAGTAGTTTTGGACCTTCACAGACATGTATAGGTGTTGTAAAGTTCGTATAAGTGAATTGGGTGTTTTTGTTAGCTGTTTTTATGTAAAGCTTGCTATCTTGTATATTTTTCGAGTAGCTTGTACTCTGCGGTGCCTTTTCGTTAGCCTGACGCATACTTATGTTAGCACCTTGCCAACCTGTCAGGTGCATTGAAGTTGGGTTGGGTTTATCAAGGGTGCGAATAATAGTACGTTAGCTACTCAGGTGATTGCGTTATTCGTGTAACGAGCTAGAAAGGGTGGCGCAGCCCCCGACTGATGTAACTATAATTAAAAACAGAGACAAAAGGTTGGAGGCACTTAGCTTTATTTATTCGCAGAATATCAGGAAATACAATGTGTGGCTAAGTAGCCTGGTTGAATTACCTTATTTGTAAATTAAAAACATCTAAGGGTAGAAACGATGCAGCTGCGTGACGTTCTAGGGGTTGGAGTATGCAACTCCACTTTCTACATCTTTGACACGGTAGGCGCCACCTAGGATTACTTCGGTAATCACATAAGGTCCCTCCCAAGGGGACTCGGGCTTGAGGTGTCCTTGCTGCTTCAGTCCCAGGACGAGGTCTCCTTCGATGAAGGACCTTGGGCCTAGCCGTTGGCTGTGGTAGTTGCGGAGGTTTTACTGGTAGATCGTGGACCATTTCGCTGCTATTTCACGTGCTTCGTCGAGGAGGTCGACAGAGTCTTCGAGTGTGCCAGTTGATTCTGCCTCATTGTATGCAATGACCCTTGGGGCTTTGTAGCGTACTTATGCTGGTAGTACGGCCTCGGCGGCATGTGCCACGAAGAACGGAGTATAGCCTGTAGCGTTGTTTGGAGTTGTGCGCAGGCTCCATAGTACCGATGGTAGCTCCTTAGGCCAGCACCCAGCAGCTCTTTCGAGTGGTCTGAGGAGTTTTCTTGATGCCGCTGCAGACGAGGCCATTGGCCTTTTCGACTTGACTGTTGGTCTGAGGGTGCGCCACCAAGGCGTAGCTGATGTTGATTCCCAGGTTTTCGCAGAAATCCTGGAATTTGTTCGAGGTGAAGTTCGTTCAGTTGTCGGTGATGATGCTATGCGGCACCCCGAATCTAAAGGCGATGGACTCGAAAAATTTGACGGCGGTGGCTCCTGACTGATTTGTCACAGGCATGGCCTCAATACACTTGGTGAACTTGTCGACTGCGACGAGTAGGTAGACGTATCCTCCAGGTGAAGATTTTTGTAGCTTGTCGACCATGTCGAGTCCCCATGCGCGAAGGGCCAGGCAACAGGTATTGGCCTAAGCTCCGCGCTAGGTGCATGTGGTTTGTCCGCAAATCTCTAGCAAGCATTGCACTTCTGGACGATGTCCTTAGTGTCGCGCATTGTCGTTGGCCAGTAGAAACCAGCACGTAGAGCTTTGGCTCTCCCATCTCCGTTGGAGATGCATCATTGAAGGACTCATGTGATGCTGCGCTTGTATAGTTCGTTGTTGATGATGGTGAAAGCCTTGGATCATCGCGCTATATGACGCGCGTCTGTTGAGTCATCTGGTAGCCTTTTGCTGAGTAGGTATGTGATGTATGGTTGCGTCCAGGATGGCTCAATCATCATGACCTCCATGGGGCCTTCGAGTCCTGTCTCTTGTTCCTTATCTTCAAGTGTTTTGGGTTCGTCGGGTGGCGTAGCCCCTGAGTCCTTTGACGTGCTAGTTGGCTATTCTGGAACCTTTGGGTTGATGGAGTATTCACAGATTTGCTCGAGGAATACTTCGGGCGGCACCGGGGCACAGGTGGAGCCAATGTTGGCGAGTGTATCCGCTTCTTCGTTGCTCTCACGGCCAATGTGCTGCAGCTCACAGCCATCAAAGTCTCCTTCGAGTGCGTCATAGAGGTTGCGGTAGGCGATCATGTTGTCACTCAGGGCATCACACTAGTTCATGGTTTGATCTACTACCAGCTTAGAGTCGCCGTAGATGACGAGTCTTGTTACGCCACAATCTTTGTCCATCCGCATCCCATGGAGCAAGGCCTTGTATTCAGCTTCATTGTTGGAGGCGCGGAACTGCATTCGCAGGACGTACCTCATCTTGTCACCTTGTGGTGATGTTAGGATGACGCCGGCTCCAGCTCCTTCCTGGCGTTTTGATCCGTCGAAGTGCATTGTCCATAGATAGGACATGTCTGGCATGTCGGGGAGCTGGTTCTCCATCCAGTGAACGAGGAAGTCCGGGAGTACTTGCGACTTCATCGCGTCTCTCTTCTCGTATGTGATGTCGCGTGGATACAGTTCTATCCCCCAAAGCGCGACTCGTCTGGTGGCATTAGGGTTGTTCAGGATGTGCCATAGTGGAGCGCTGTTCACCACAATGATGGGGTTCTCCTGGAAGTAGTGGCACAGTCACCGAGCTTTCTTGAAGATGTCGTATGCCAGCTTCTGATAGTGTGGGTACCATTGTTTTTTTGGCGTGAGCACCTCGCTGAGGTAGTAGACTGGGTGTTGCACCCCGTGGACTTTGTTTTCTTCGGCTTGTTCCACTACGAGCACGGTACTAACCACCTGGTTGGTGGCGGAGATGTATCGCAACATGGGATCCTTTTCCCGAGGTGTTACCAACACCGGCGAAGCGGACAGTAGACGCTTGAGGTCTTCGAATGCTTCTTGCGCTTCTTCCGTCCACTCACACTTTTCAGCTTTGCGAAGGAGCTGGTAGAACGGCAGTTCCTTCTCACCCACTCGACTGATGAATCGGCTGAGTGCCGCGATTCACCCAGCTAGCTGTTGGACACCTTTGACGTTCTTTAGTTTTTCCATGGCCTTCCTTGGGTTAGCCACGATCCCTGTCGTGGAAATGAGGTACCCGAGCAGTTGCCTAGATGGTACGCCGAAGGCGCATTTGTTCGGGTTTAGCTTGATCCGGTAGCGGTCGAGGTTATCGAAGGTCTCGTGGAGATCGTCGAGTAACAAAGCTTCCTCCTTAGTTTTGACGACGATGTCATCGACATGGACCTGAATATTGCAGCCAAGCTGGCTCTTGAGGCAGGCCTGCATACACAGCTGGTAGGCGGCCCCTGCATTCTTCAGCCCGAAGGACATCGTTGTGTAGCAGAAGATGCCGAAGGGCATGTTGAATGTTGTATTCTCCTGGTCTTCCTCCTTCATTCGAACCTGGTGGTAGCCTGAGTAGGCGTCGAGGAAGCAGAGGTGCTCGCATCCCGCGGTGGAATCGATTATCTAGTCGATCCGTAGCAATGGGAAGTGATCCTTTGGACAATGTTTGTTCAACGAAGTGAAGTCCACGCACATTCGCAGGATATCCGTGTCCTTTTTAGGAATGAGTACGGGTTTTGCTACCCAGGTGCTTTCCTTGATCTCTTGTATGAAGTTAGCGTCAAGGAATCTGTTGACCTCCATACCAACCGTTTTTTCCCTTGGCTCTCACAATCGACGTATTGTCTGCTTCACTGGTCTTGCTTCAGGATTTACGTTGAGTGAGTGCTCGGTGAATTCCCTAGGAACACCTGGCATGTCCACTAGGCACCATGCGAATATTTCCCAGCGCTCACGGAGGAATTCCACGAACACGAGTTCCTATGCGGAACTCAAGTTGTTGGTGATTAGGGTCGTCTTGGTCGGGTCCGTTGGATGGACCTGGACCGCCTTGGTGTGCACCGATGAGTCAAAGGACTGGTCAGGTGTGTTTGGCTTACTAGGGGGAGGAAGACTGTTGTCTGTCGACTCCTTCATCCTTGCCAGCTCCTCCTGCATTCCGAAGGATTGGGAGATTCTATTGAATTCCCTATCGCAGCTGTCTGACCTCTTGAAGCTTCCATTGACGGTGATAATGCCATTAGGGCCCAGCATATTCATCTGCAGGTAGGCGTAGTGTCGCACCGCCATGAACCTCGCGAATGCGACACGTCCGAGGATGCAATGGTACTGCGGGGGCCAATCCACCACTTCGAATTCGATGCGCTCTCGCCAGAATTTTGCTGGCGTGCCAAAGATGATGTACAAGCTGGATTTTGCCTAGGGGTATATGCCTTTCCCTAGGACGATGCCATGGAACATTGTGTCAGAGGCTTCCCGGTAGGCGGACGGGATTCGCATGGCCCGCAAGGTGCTGGCGAACATCAGGTTGATTCTGCTACCACTGTCCATGAAGATACGACACATCTCGAAGCCTCCAATTTGTGCCTCAAGCACCAAGGGAGAGTGACCTGGGCGAGGTACTTGACGTGGATAATCGTGTTTGTCGAAGGTAATGCAGGACTCGCACCCACTAAGGTACTCAATGGTGGAGGGTGGCGAGTTGACCGCTAGGTGATGGCTCTGAAATATAGCCATCTATGTCCACATTTAAATTGGATATTAATCATATTTTTGATGAAATATCTCTCTAAACCCTTCCACTAATGCTAATATTTAGAGGGGTATGCAATCCTTTGTTCTTGTATTTTTCCTGTGCAGATAATGTCGTTTAAATGAGGGATTCACTACATTAAAGTCAAAGATACGATATTTCCTTCAACCAGAAGAAACCAGGAGCCGTCCAATGAAGGAAGACGTCGTAACGACCAACTATATGGCCGGAGCAAAAATTCCGACTGTATAGCTCTGGTCGTATAGTTGGCGCCACCACCGTTAGGTCAAACATAACAACTTTCATGAAGGGACCCCTATATAAAGAAGCCTCGGGTGATGGGAAAACAACGCTCACCTCGCCCCGAAGAAGCCAGACTCAGCCAAAAAGCCGCCTCAGATTTCCAAACCCTTCTCCACCTCTATAGCCATCTTCCACCACTTGTAATAGTAGATCTCTTCTCTGATTGGCAACATTGTAAGACTATTGCTATCAATCTTATGATTTTCATTACAATGTTTGTGATTGTTGATCTCATCTCTATGTGTGAGTAATTCTCCTTGGGCTAAGGGCTTCGTCCTAGCCATGTAGCAATGGTGCATGTGATTTATCATAGATGGGATCGTGTATTAGTTTGTATGACATGATGATTATTGTATCCTCTCTTGCCTCGATCCAAGGACTTGTCAGGTACCCAAGACCCCGAGGGTTGAGCCAGGTATAGGGAGTATGAGTGATGACTAATCTGCAGGTTGGGAACCCCAGTGACAGAAGGGGTAGTACGACTGTATGTGAGGGATTTGCTTGGGAATGAACGGTGACATCACTATGCATATCATTAGTTCTCTTTCTTCTATGGATAAGACTAGTAGGTTATTTCTATAAGCGGTTGCGGAGGCAATAGCAATTATGGATGCACTGCCCACATATAATTTATCTTGCTCTAACAAGTACACGGATACTTTATTTCTATCTTTTATTTCCATCAGATGTTTTTGCACAGCTATAGGTGAAACTGAATGCCCTAGGCTCTCTCTCTCCATCATCGACAACAACAAAAAGATGCAAGCTACTGGTCTGGTAAAAACACAAAAGGAATTATAAAACTCCCGAAGGTCCGTTAAAGTAACTTCACTACGCATTCTTTTCTCGTGGATTCGATAACCTAGGTCTATTAGGGAAAAGGAGCTATACAACATCCGAAATCTGGATCGAAGGTATCACTAGGTTTATTTGGCGAGTTGATCACGCCCCTGTTGGAGCGGCATCCTTTTTGGATCATGCCCATATTACCCAGTGGTCGCGGGTACTGCTCGCCTCCGTTGTTCTGGACCTGCACGGTCACAGGTGGGGGTGGCCCGGGTGGTGGTGGTGGTGCTCCGTGGCCACGGAACCGGGGGCAGCACCATAGCCCTAGTTTATCGCGGCATGATTCATCTGGGCCAATCCTTCGTCGAGCTTGAGGAACTCACGGCAGTCCTTCTGGAGGTGACTGGATTTTTTCTTGTCATCGTGTTTGTTGATGTAGAAATGTACATTGCAAGGTCCGGACAGTTTGTCCTGGATAGATGTTCTAGGTGCTTCATCATGGGTATGGCGTTACCATACTTGCGTGGTTTTC
The DNA here is from genome assembly GCA_916181665.1 of Avena sativa. NCBI lineage: Eukaryota > Viridiplantae > Streptophyta > Magnoliopsida > Poales > Poaceae > Avena > Avena sativa. Next base: position 583,025,901 of record OV702287.1, read on the forward strand.
CCGTTGTCGCGGTATGCACCGCTGCGGTATCTGTTATTGCAGTTGCTATCGTCACGTTTATCGGCGTAGCCAGCTGAGACCATGTCGACATCCTCATGGTCCTCATAACCGCACATCTGGTGTTTTCCTCGGCGATCGCGTCTGCGAACGAAGTCGTTATCATCGTTTGAGTGGGCACGGTTGTTTTTCACCGAGTCATCTCCATCGGCCCACCTGTTTGCGATCTCCATCAGGTGGTCAATTGTTTTGGGCTTCGATCGGCCCAGCTCCTCCCTGAGCTCTCTACGGCGTATGCCGCCATTGAATGCATCAATTGCGTGATCCTTGGAGATGTCTTCCATGGAATTCTTGATGATGTACCACCTCTGAATGTATGAGCGCAATGACTCGCCGGTCATTTGGTAGCAGCCTCTTAATTCTTCAATTGATGCAGGCCTTTTGTAAGTGCCCTTGAAGTTTTGCACGAAGATGTAGACCAGCTCATCCCACCTGCGAATCGACCCACGTGGAGGTTGTTTAGCAATGCACGGGCGGCGCCCTACAGCTGTAGCTGGAGGCATTGCATAGCTGTGCTTGTGGTTCCGTCGTGCTGCCTGACGGAAGAGATATGATCCTCCAGCCAAATCTTCGAGTCTTGGAGGCCGTCGAACTTCGGAATCTCTGATGGGATTTTGAACCCCTTCAGCATTTGTTTTTGTCGTATGGCTCTGCTGAAGCAGCTAGCACCGTAGAGCTCCGTCCCATTATCTTCCGAGTCTGTCGAGCGGGCACATCTCACGCGCATCTTGTCGACCTTGCGTTGCGTGATATCATAACACGCGTCGTAGTCGTAGTCGTGTCGTCGTGAGCGGTGTTGCCGCGACAAGTCATGGTCATCATCACTGGAGGAGGAGGGAGAGTAGCGCTTGGCCAAAGCCTTGCTTTTCCTCGGCTCCAACACTAGATCCTTGGTGAGCGCAGCTTCGACTAGTCCCAGGCCATCGATCGTAGATCGGTGCATGGCGGATCGTGGGTCCCCCACTAGCGACTGGTTGTTGAGCAGGTACATGGTGCATACCGTCACCGCTGCGTGCGGCGTTTTTGGGAGCATGTTGCCCCGCGTGTCCACCATCATGGACGAGAAGTCGAGGACTCAAGTGGCCTCTTCTCACTCCCTATCAGTGAGGTGAGCCAGTCGAGAGCGTCTTCTGGCGGTTGTATGATCGTTGCCTTTAGAGGAGGACTCCGATGGAAGAGAGCTGAGCTCGTCAGAGGCTCGACTCGTCCGCTGCCCTCCTGCGTTCGTCGAGCTGGGCGATTACTTTTTGCTAGCACTTGAACTCCTCCTTGAGAAGCTAGTGATAACCTATCAGCATCTCTTGTGATGAGTTTGGTGGTAGGGGGTTGCCTCGTAGGGCTTTCCTGCAGTGAGTCCACTCAGCATCGTTGAGCTTGATCAGTACGCGCTCTCGGGTATGTTCATTCGCAGAGAGGTGTGGTTGATCTTCATGGATGCGTCCGTCGCCAAGGGTGCGGCCTGCTGGCCCATTGTTGGTAGGGGCGTCGTTGGAGGGGCCTACATTCGCGACTGGGATACCACCGTTAGTACTGGTGTTTCCCTGAGTGCCACTGCCGCTGCCGCCCGTATTGATGACGGTGCACATGTAGTGGCTGGGGAAGCTGTTGCTCTCGCAGCTTTCAGATCCGGAGCCGTAGGCTCCATCTTCTGTTGCTAGATCACCCAGATTGGACTCACAACTGTTGTTGTTGTACATATTCTCGACTAATGTCGAGGCACTGAGTTTTCTCAGGGTGCCGATCGGCAGTGGGAACCACGATGCAGGGGCAATCGCAGGAACCTTCGACTAATCAGGCAAGCGAAGTGTGCCCAGTTGACCAACTTGGAAGCGTAAGCTCCCAATCACCAGGCCGATTCCGTCGCCCACGGACTCGAAATCCGAGTGTGTGGCCGGCGTGTGGACGTAGAAGTCGAAGGCGCTGAAGAGGAGGCGAGTCTCCACTGCTGCGGAGTCGTAGATCGCGGTTGATGGGGCCGAGGAAGCTGCAACATCAGCACTCCCGTTTCCCACAGACGATGCCAATTGACGAGGGGTTAACTCATCAATGCCCATCGTTGATGGAATTAGGTTCGAGGGAGTAGGGATCACTGGAGGCATCAATCGGCTAGCAAACAAGCACACAGATGACACGAGGTTTACCCAGGTTCAGGCCTCATAGAGGACCCTACTCCTGCTTGTCTGCTCTTGGAAATATCGAGGAGTCGAAAGTTACAGGGGTGCGCAGATGCAATCTGGTGACGGTGTGGAAACGAGGGTTGCGGATATCCTCCTCGCTGCCTCCTCCCAGCCTTTATATAGATAGGCTAGGTCTCGGAATAGCAGGCCAGGTCGGTTACATATTAGGGTTTTCCCTTTAAACTTCTATCTTGTACTTTGTCGTGTTCTGCAAGGAGTCAAAGTCTCCCAGGCCACCTGAATCTCGACTGGGCTTTAGCAACATCGTGGGATTCTTCTGGGCTGGACCGTATATACTGATCACGGGTACCTGTAGGGTATGCCCACGTCACGTACTATGATACAACATCCTTGGGACTATTATCCTTGTGACCTAGTCACATGTTTGCCAACGGTGTTGATGTGATATCACCGAGAGGGCCTAGAGTATATATCTCCGTTATTAGAATGGAAAAATCCCACTCTTGATCCATGATCCTCAACATAACACTTTCAGAATACCTGAATCCACTTTTATAGTCACCCTGTTATGGTGTGAAATTTGATGTTATCAAGTCACTCTTCCAGTGTTAGCGATTGACATGATCTCATGGTCCAAGCATTAAGTCTACTTCGTATATGTTTGATGTAGCTAGAAAACTTAATGACTAGATTGTATTAATAAATATACTTTGGGTGTATGTTCATCATATCGTTGTTCTAATGATATGATCCCGTTATTAACAACACCCAATGTTCATGATCAGGAAACCTTGATCATCTGTTAATCAACGAGCTAATGAGAGGCATAACTAGGAACTCTAGTTTGTTTATTAAAACACATGTATTAATCTTTCCGATTAATACAATTCTAGCATGAGAAATAAACATTTATCATAAACATGTAATAATATAATAACCATTTTATTATTGCCTCTCGGGCATATTCCCTTCATTCCCACCATGTCGAGTCCCCATTGGGGCGAACGACTAGGCGAGGGCTATGGGAGCCAATTATGTCGCGGGTGCATTGGGCATTGTTGCGAATTTCTAGCATGCCTTGCATGTGCTCACAATGTCCTTTGCATCTTGGACTATTGTAAGCCAATAAAAACCTACCCGGATAGCCTTGGCTGCTATTGCTCGGCTGATGGCGTTGTGGTTGCATATTCCTTCATGTATATCCTTGAGGATGAGCTTTCCTTCATGGGGTTCAACGCATCATTGTAGTACACCTGAGATGCTTCTCATATAGAGTTCTCCTTTTACAATCCTGAAGGCCTTGGACCGACAGGTGACCCATCGCACTTCGACTATGTCCTCCAGAAGTTCTTCGTTCATCATGTACGCCATGTATGGATGCATCCATGTGGGTTCTATCATCATGACTTCTTTTGGATCTTCCTCATCATCTGGGGCATCTGCCTCAGCCTCTGGTACTTATGCATCCCCGAGTCATCTTGCAACTTGACTTTGTTATGTGCCTTGGGTGCTGCAACTTCTATGGCTTTCTTGATTTTGATACATCGCTCATTGATATCTTCCCCAAAAACTCCAGGTGGCACGGGCAGACAAAGGGAGCCGATGTTTGCCAGATTGTCAGCCTCTTCGTTACTTGATCTGCTTATGTGGGAGACCTTGCCCCCGTTGAAGTAGCCCTCCATGATTTTGTACATATCACAGTCTGTGATAATGTTGTTGGTGATGGCGCCAACTTGTTTATTGCTTGTTGTGCAACGAGATTTGAGTCGTCAAAGATTTTGACGTGAGTTGCACCTAATACTTTGGCCATACGCATGTCGTGCAACAAGGCCTCATATTCGACTTCGTTATTGGATGCATCGGGTCGGGAAGCTCATTCGAATAATGTAGCGCATTTTATCCCGTTGTTGTGATACCAATGTGACACCAGCACCTGCTCCCTCTATTCTCTTAGAGCCATCGAAATACATGGTCCACACACTAGATAAATATGAAGGACCCGTGCTTTGGAGCTCCATCCACTCAATGATGAAATCAGGAAGGACCTGAGACTTTATCGTTTTTCAGTTTTAATATGTGATATCTCGTGGGGATAGCACAATTCCCCAAAGAGATACACACCATGTGGCTTCTGGATTGTTAAGGATGATGGAGAGGGGAGCCTCATTGACCACCACTATCAGATGCTCTGAGCAGTAGTGGTGCGGTTTGCATGCTATCATGAAGACTCCATGTGCAAGTTTCTGATATGGTGGGTACTGTTACTTGGATGGAGAAAGGACCTCGCTAAGGTAGTAAGCCGGTCGCTGGACGCCGTGGGTTTTCCCTTCTTCAGGTCGCTCGACGACCAGTACTGTCCTGACCACTTGGTTAGTGGCGGTGATTTAGAGCAGTAGTGGTTCCTTTTTCCTTGGGTGACATGATGATAGGAGATGTCGAAAGTGTTTCTTGAGGTTTTCAAAGGAACATTGGGCTTCATTGGTCCACTCAAAGGTGTCTGATTTCTTCGTTTGAGCATAGAAGGGGAGTGCTTTTTTGCCCAGCCTAGCGATGAATCAACTTAATGCCGCCATGCATCCTGCTAACTGTTGGATGCCTCGAAGATTTGTCAGCCTCTTCATTGTTAAGATCACTTGTATTCTCTCTGGATTTGCTTCTATCCCTCTGGCCCACATAAGGTACCCGAGTAGTTGCCCCGCAGGGACTCCAAAGGAGCACTTTGTCGGGTTGAGCTTGATGCGGTATTTGTCGAGATTATCGAATGTTTTGCGAAGATCATCAATAAAGGTCAACTCCTGCCTTGTTGTGATTAGGGCGTCATTGCTGTAGACTTGGACATTTTTCTACCAATTTGGCTCCCGAGGCAATTTTGCATCATATGCTAGAACGTGGCACCCACGTTTTTTAGCCCGAAGGGCATTGTGGTCTATGTTTACACACGAACATGTCACCATGTACCCTCGACGCCGAGCCCGATGCACGGCATCATGCGCCAAGGGAGGCTCACCGCAAGCATGGTACGCCAGATAGTCTGGCGGGCACTTTTGAAGACCCGAAACCCTGCTTGCCCAGGAGGGACCTCATCAGGCCGACCTAGGGCAGCCGCCACGATGCCCTGACGGGGTCCCTCCTAGGCGAGCGCGGTTTTGGATCTTCAAAAGCGCCCGCCGAGCTGTCTTGCGTATCGCGCTTCCGCTGAGCCACCCTTGGCACGTGCATCACGCTCGACATCGAGGGTATACGGTGGCGTGTTCATTTGCGAACACACTTTTTGGCGACTCCGATGGGGAAGAAGATTTTGTCATACTATAGACACCAGGGGTATCCCGTCCCGCCAAGTTGCCAGACCCACATGTGGCGCCCTTCGGAGCCTCATGAGGAGAACGACTCTCAAGAGGTAGAGGGGAGCCTGGAGCACGGGTGAGCGACAAGACCAGCCTCAACAAGGGTCAGGGGCCCCCTAGCGAGGCTCTGCCTAAGGGCATGGGTAACTTCTCCATGACCCACAAGACGATGCTCCAACGGCTGGTCCAAGCGACGACCAGTCTCCCTCGGGAAAGCAAGCTGCCGCATGCCCGTATCAGTGCTAAAAGCGGGATGATGGCGCATGGGTGCCATAGAGCCTGACTTTGCCACTTTGGTGCAAGGTAACCAGGGTGACACATCGGCATAGGGGGAACAACTTTGGCAGCCGCAGTGGAGGAGCCAACTCGCGACCACGTGAAGCCAGCAAGGACGCAGAGCCATCTTACGCAAGGCAGTCTGGTGGGTGCTTTTGAAGCCACCTGCGCCTCGATTACCCCACGTTAACCGTCGGTCCGTACACCGACCAACAACTATAGCGGAGAAACTCCTGAGACGAGATATAATCCATGGTAGTTCTCGATCCGACGCCTAATAATGCACGACTGTTTGGTGTGCACTATAGGACGCCCACAGTTGAGCTCATGTTACAACTCACGCAGAGCCAGTGGTCCCACAAAATGTTTGGGGCCCTTGCCCCTTCACGCCTGCTGAAGGACATGAGCCGAGAAAGCGCCTAGGGGCTAGTGTTAGCTCACTAGCACAAGGGTTACCCGGACCCACCAGTTGTTAGGATCACTGATGGGGGCACAAGTCTCGGGAGGTTGAATCCTTGCTCAGCACCCCTTGTCGGGTAGGTGAGGGGGAGGAGGCGACCCCCTACAAGGTTTGTTTGGCCAAGGAGCTACACCTAGATTTCCTCTAGAGGGGAGTCCTCCAGGGAAGATGGTCCTCCTCCAAGAGAGCATAGGATTTCTTTCCCTAGGGGCAAGTTTGTAATCTTACCATGAAGGGAAAGAAGACAAGATCAACGGGCAGTCCCATGACCGTACGAGCTACACATGCTACCTCGGTAAAGAGGAGGCACTATCTGGCCACTTCGGTGTTAACGCAGGGCTGGTGACTTCAGCGCCAGCGAAGCTCTCTGGTGCAAGGAGGTAGAGGATAACACGATGCTGCAGGAGGGACATCATCGACGACCGCAGCCTTGGGCAAGAGTGGTGACCCTTCCCGCCCAAAGATTGAGGAAGAGGCCCAATGCCACTATAAAAGGGAAGCCACCCCTACCTTAGAAGGGATAGATCCTTGCAATCTGAAACCCTAACTTTACATCCACCATTGTACCCTCGCGAAGCACCATGAGCAATATAACAAATTAGGAGTAGGTACTTTACCTCCTCATGAGGGTCTCGAGCCTGGGTAAAAAACCACTGTATCCACTCTCTGTCATGTGTGAGCTCCGTCGCAGCCACCATCGCTGAGAAGATCCAAACATGTGTTCAACCCCCTAACAAACGCAAGGCTCGTTGGACCCCTTGTTCCTTCACGGGATGCAAGTCTCCGACACAAACCAAAGTAGGAATAGAGGTCCAAGCCCTAATCCTACAAGTGTGAATCTCTCTCTCATGTGAATGGGGAATTAGGGTGGAGTTGATAATCAAGAGGCTAGGGATCTTTGAAGGATGAGGTGGTATTCTTCTCCTTCTTCGGATCTGACCTTCGAAGATCATATGGGACTGTTTGCGGTGACTGTGATCATATTTTGTCCCCCTCCTTCATGAAAGTTGCTTGTATTGATATAACAGATGTGACGGGAGGTATTACGGGCATACCGTACGGGCGGCCTCATACCGTACTTCAGGTCTCTAAAGGTACTGGAGCCCTCACATGGAATAGTATTTTTTTTCTACAACTTTATCGTGGGGGAAGCCCCTAGGGTGTGGGTTTTATATTATTGAACAAGAAAACTAGGAAAAGTTTACAAAATAATTACATCAGGGGGGAAGGAAAATAACAAGGAAAAGAACCATGAATTATACAAAGATGTCTGACGCCGAATCAACAAGTGGTTGAATCAAGGTTGCCTTAACTTTGAAACGATGTAGAAGTAAATCGCTCTGAAATCTTACTGTCCAACGACCAAAAGAAGGGTTCAGGTTCTGAAAGATAAATACATTTATCTCCTTCCAAATGTTCCAAGCAGCACATGCCACCACTTCCATAAAGCAAGGGCCGGTAAATAGTTGTTTAGCATGCTGAAATATGGTACTCGGTCGATTAGATGAGCCCCACGAGATATGAAGCTCGTCCCAACATATTTTGGCAAATGGGCACGAGAAGAATAAGTGATCTCTATCCTCCAAAATGTGAGAGTCACATAGAACACAAGATGGTCCACCCTCAATAAGCCATTTGTGCATCATAAGACCTTTAGCATTTAGACGGTCACGTAACAGCAGCCAAGCAAATACTTTAAGCTTTGGGAGCACTCGAGATTTCCAAATACTTTGGAGCATTGAATCCTGACGTAGCTGCCCAAAGAGGAGGTTGTAAAATCAAGATGAAGAGTAGTTGGATCCTTCCCTAACAAAGACTCTCTGATCCAGATCAGCTCGATCAGCTGGCAGACTACTAATGAGCTGAGACATACATTAGAGCTCGTGATAAGCTTCAGTTGACAGTGGCAATGCAAATCTAGATGTTAACTCTACAGTATGTATCATAGTAGAAACTGATGAATCTTCATCCAAGACAAATGAGAATAGGCGAGGAAACCTGTCACAAATTAGCTGATCATGATTCCAAAAGTCCTTCCAAAATAAGGTGGTAGTCCCATCCCTAGTCAGATTTTTAGTAATGCTACGATATTCTCCCACCAAGCTAAAAATATCACGCCACCAAAAACAACCACATTTAGACTGAGTATGTGGAACACTATTACAATAGAGAGACCAGATCAGTTTTACCCACGGTGTATCTGTTTTCATGTAGAATTTGTGTAATTTCTTAAGTAATAAATCTTTATTTTGAAGCTCAAGATTCAGCACACCTAAACCGCCATATTTCTTGGGTCTGCACTCTAGGGACCAAGATGCCAGTGCATTGATGGAACTCGACCCTTCCTCCTTGGCCCACAAGCAGTATCAGATCGCTCTATCATAAATAGCAATAACAGTTGTTTGAACTTTCAATGAGCAGAGGTAAAACATAGATAGGGAGGACAGAACCGATTTCACAAATTGTAGTCTACCAACATAATTGGGGAAGCGAGCACTAGCATTTAGTCTCCTCTCTACTAGTCCAACCATAATGTGACATGTCTTGTATTGTTGGTTTAGTAGTCCCCAACGGCAGCTCTAGGTATGAGAAAGGGAGTGTCCCAATTGCACAACCAAAAGAAGTAGCAAGTGCTGACTCGTGTATTAACGAGCTTGTTGGGGAACCCCAAGAGGAAGGTATGATGAGCACAACAGTAAGTTTCTCTCAGTTATGAAACCAAGGTTATCAATCCAGTAGGAGCAAGGAAACACTCCAAAGGTGTAGCTAGCTGAGCCTTGGCAGGGCGCACTACCGGTGCTAGCAGCAACGTGGAGACCTGCACAACACAACCACAGAACTCTGTCCCCAACTTGCGATGAGGTTGTCAATCTCGCCGGTTTTGTTGAAAACAAAGGATTAAACGTATCGAGTGGGAGAAAGTAATAGTTTGCAGAAAGTAAACACAAAGCAGTAAACAGTTGATTGTAGATTGATGGTAAAAGAAAGGACCGGGATCCATAGTTCACTAGAGGTGGCTCTCCTTAAGATAGATAACATGTTGGGTGAACAAATTACAGCGGGGCAATTGACAAACATTGAGAAAGCATACAAGCATATACTACTCATCTTGACTCCTTTGAGACTTGATTGGGCATTACAACATTATACATAGACCGCCATCCAACTGCATCTATGACTAATAATCCACCTTCAGGTTATCATCCGAACCCCTCCAGTATTAAGTTGCAAGAAACAGATTATTGCATTATGAATTGCGTGTAAAGTAAATAATACGATTGTTCTATGAATAAAGGATTGTTGTTTTCTCCCTAGTAGCAACAGCACATCTAGTACCTTAGAGATTTCTGTCACTTCCCCAGATTACTAGAGGCATGAACCCACTATCGAGTATAAATACTAACTCTTAGAGTTGCTAGCATCTACTTGGCCAAGATAGCTACTAACAACGGAAAGCATGTAAAATCACAAATAACAAAGACATGATAGAATCAATAATCAATCTGAAATAGCATCTCAATGTTGGGTTCGTAGCATAGAAAACAAAAAAATTCCTACGATGGGTGGATATACATCCATAGAGAACTTACCCTCGAAGACAACAAAGCTTTGTTGACGAGTTGGAACTCGTGGATGATGTAGTCGTACACCTGCTGATCTCAAGATCGTGATGAAGTCCAGCACGTCCATCAGATCCAGCTCCACCAAGTCCAGCACCGCAAAGTAGCGGTGCATCCGTGATCGCACATACGTCCGGTACCCCGACAACCTCCATCCCTCGCTCCAGCGAAGCAGCGGAAGCAGCAACTCCTTTCCAGATAAAGCCACCGGGAACATGTATCTCGCTAATCCGAGACCATGGGGGAATAATACTAGAGAGGGAGAGAGATCCTTCACGAGGAGGTGTGAGTGTGAAGGTGTGAGAGGGGGGCCTTTTATAGGAGGAGGGGACCCCATGGCCGGCGCCCCAAGGGTGACCCCTCACCTCCTCATTCATGTGGTGGTAACTCCCTCCACATAAATTTGCCCCTTCACATTCTATTTTAAAGTCTCCACTTTAAATGCATTAAATTTCTCCAAATTTAATTCTCTCTCATTTAATAAAACTCTTTTATTAATTTTATACAGAATTTTTTTAATTACTTTAATTAACAAACATTCACATAAAACCCCCTGCAACATTTCAATATTACAGGCAGAACCAATTTTAGCAATTTACCTGAAACAGTTTCGGTGTCTATTGAAATAATTCCAGCGCTTTCTTAAATCTTTATTTGAAACATATTTGCTCCAATGGTGTCGGTATCCCTTAAGTATGTCACCCTACGGTTCGTGAATAATGCAGACATGATCGAGACCCCTCTCAGATCAATAATCAGAAGCGGGACCTGGAGATCCGTACTGACTCCCACATATTCAACGATGACCCTTGTGATCATGTGAACCTTTAACGTTGTAACTAAATCCCTTTGTCTCGCGATATATTACATGTTCGAGATTCGATCATTGGCATCCAAATACCTAGTTTGATCTCGTTACCGACATGCACTCTTTTCTCGTTCCCGTGATATAACATTCTAGTGATCACATCACTTGCTTGCAAGCTGTCTTAATGTGATATCACCGAGAGGGTCCAAGGTATATCTATCCGTCATCGGTATGTACAAATCCCACTCTTGATCCATGAGCCTCAACATAACACCTTCATAGCACTAAACCCACCTTTATAGTCACCCTGTTACGGTGTGACGTTTGATGTTATCAAGATACTCTTCCGGTGTTAGCAATTAACATGATCTCACGGTCTAAGGACTAAGATTACTTCGTATGATGTTATAGCAATATAAACATAATGACTCTGATCGTAATGCTATACTTCAGATGAATGTTCATCACATCATTCCACCAATGTTGTGACCTCGTTATTAACGACATCCAATGTCCATGATTAGGAAACCTTGATCATCTTGTTAATCAACGAGCTAGTTTATAAGAGAGGCATAACTAGGAACTTTCCTTTTGTTTATTAAACACACATGTATTAACATTTCCAAATTAATACAATTATAGCATGCAAAATAAACATTTATCATAAACAAGGAATAAGATAATAACCACTTTATTATTGCCTCTCGCTATTCCCTTCAGTCTCACACTTGCACTAGAGTCAATAATCTAGTTTGAAAAACTTTTGCATATTGAACACCTATGGCTTTCTGGTGTTGCATATACGCGATTGCTAGTGGTTAACATAATCTCCGAATCTGACAGTTTCAGGTCCGTGTGTATTTGCATGTCTTTGCGTCTCTACACATCACTCATTCTCAAATGAAATGGCATTGTATAAATTTGGTCCTTTGGTGAGACCTTTAGTTCGTTCGGGTGAAAATATGTTGATATTATTGTCATACAATATATCTTCATAGTATTAGCCCACTTTGAACCACACCTAGTTTGATAACAAACTACTTAACACAAATGCCCTCCTTTGCTGCTACTATAGCAGTTATATACTTATCCTTTTGTTGTAGTATCCGTCACAATGTTTCAACTTTGGAACTTAGCCAAATCCATCATGGAACATCCTTTCCGTTACATTGTGCCATCCATAGTCTAAATTGAGATAAATTTAATTTGTATCTTGTGACAAAACTAGTATCAATGTAACACTTTACAATGACTACCTTTAACTATTTGTCACTTATATATGATATATTCTTAGTTCTTCCAAAGCTCATAAGAATATCTTTACTATTGTCCAATGATCATCTTATGAATCATTCTGGTATGTGCTCATAACATTTAGAGCATAGGACATATCTAGATATATATACATATCACCGTATAACCGATCAAAATCTTCATATGATTTTACTCACCAAGTGTTGAAACACTTGAATCTTGATACAATCCTTTCCATGCAGCAAGAACCTTTCTTGTTGTTTCCATATTGAACCCTTTCAATATCTCATATATGTATGTCTAGCACAACCATATTAGCGCCTCAATCTATCCATATAGATATTGATGCCAAATATTCCGGTTTTGCCCAAGTCTTTCATCGAAATCTTAGTTTAATGAAATTCTTAACTTATGTCAATACAAGATACATCATTTCCAATCAACAATATGTCCTCTACATAATGTATTAGAAATATGACTCAGCGCTCCCACTTAATTTCTTGCAAATGCAAGCATCTTCATCATCTCCAATGAATTTAAACTCTTTTAATAGTTTCATCATGGTGAAGATTCCAACTCCGCTATGCTTACTTCAACTATTGAAGTTTGCATGCCCTTTTAGCACCGTTTGAATTAATAAAACCCTTCGGACCGTGTCATGTACATGTCCTAGGTGACCATTCTATTATAAGAACCTTGTTTTGTTTATTCAACTACCATATACCAAATTATATGTAGTGGTTGCTACATTAATCCGTCAAGACTAAATATTGCTATGAAATATCAAATCTTGTCATAGTCAACTCCTTCAACATTGTCGTAAACTTCTTTCCGACATGTCGCTATTCCATAGATGTTAAACATCCATGTCTATTTCTTTATAGATCCAAACACGACCGATAGGCTTCACGCCTTTCCGGAGGGTCTTCCATGTTCAGAAACTTGATTTCTCGTGTATGGATACTATCACGGATTCTATGACTTCTAGTCATTTTATGGAGTCAGGGCCCATCATCGCTTCTTTGCATGTAGTCGGTTCATCATTGTCAAAACAATAACGACTTGCTTATCAAATCACACTATTTGATTCTTACCGACCCACACGGTTCAATAGGAACTCTAATCTCCGAGATCACACCCTTTGTAATCACGGGAGCCATGAGCATTGTGGACGCCACCGGACACTTTCCGGTGCTGTGCTACTTAGCACATATAGGTAAGGTTCAACAACCTTATCAAAGTTCTATTCTCCTCCTACTTAAATTTTCACATAAAAATCCTTCTCAAGAAACTTGATGTTCCAAGTAACAAATTCTTTTGTCCTTGGTGTTATCGAGAAATTCCCAACAAATTCTTTGGGATAACCTACATAGACGTGCTTATACGACTTTGGTTGTAAACATTTTACTTATGCATAGCATACTAAAATTTAAGAAAAAACAATTCAGGTTTTATCCCAAACCATAACTTATATGGTGTCATTTCAACGGATCATGATGGTGCTCTTTTTAGTGTAAAAGCCGTAGTCTCTAAAGCTTCAATCCTTAAAACATAATGGTAGTTTTATAAATGACACCTTTGATCTTACCATGTCAAACATGGTTTGATTTCACCTCTCGAATATGCCATACTCCTATGGTTTATCGGGAAACACAAATCATGGAACAATTCCTCAAATCTTAGGTGTTTTGCTAAACATGTAACTCAAATATCTTCCTTTATGATCAAATCATAAAATCTTTTATTTTCTTGTTACAATGATTTTTCACTTCATCTTGAAAGACTTTGAACAATTTTCAAATGTTTCATACTTCTTCCTTATTAAGTAAATATATAGATATATTCACTCAAATTTCAGGAGAAAGCATATGAAGAAAAAAAAATCATCGCATATGGCTACACATAATGGACTATGCACATTAGCATGCACAATTTCCAATAAGTTAGTCATCCGTTTCTCTTTGTCCTATGAACGGAGTTTCAATTATCTCGAGGAAAGTCTCACAAGCGTCAATTGATCAAAATCAAATGACTCCAAAAAATCCATCAACATGGAGTTTCTTCATGTTTTCTTTCCAATATAATTTAAACAGCGATGTCACTTCATAAGTGATCTTTCAATCATTTGTCTTGCGACATTTTAGCAATAGTGTTTATGGATGTGATTTCTCCCACTAGACTTGTAAAATTTCATCCATCCTTTATGGAATACGGTAATTATTTGAACAACCATTGTTCTCGTAATACCAGAACAAAATAACAATTATTAAAACAAATCTTGAAGGCTAGGTTTGACGACAACGAAAAAACACAATAACACTTTATTTGTTTTCGATGAACATCATCACTTATTCTCTTGCTAGTTACTTAGGCCGTTGCAGTTCATGAATTGCGTTGTCCTGTATGACACTTCATACCAACCAATTCGGTATCCAATACCTCAGAACCACATTGTTTAACAAGCAAGGAATACAGCCATAACATGTATATCTTCTATATACCTAAGTTGGACATCTCCAACCTTTTCTTTTCTGCCAAATATTTTATAGATTCTCTTTCAACAATTCCTTTTCTGTTAAAAGAATCTATCAACATCAATAGTGGTGTCATTCACATGACACATAGTACAAAGTGTATATAGTAAAATACTAATACCTTTGAACTTGCACTTTGAAGTGGATCACCATCATCAAATGTTTGGTTTTCTTTAAAAAATCCATTCTTTAGTAATCTATTAGTGTAGTAAACACTTTACTTACATCTTCTATTCATCCTTATCATGACAACTTTCATGATCAAGCTACTATAGCCTGTAAGGAAGAATCGCGAGTATAATGTTAGTTCCCAAAACCTTTTTGGGAGATCCGGATGCTTAGCATCTCCATCCTTCACAAATTCTCATACAATATGAGAACATGTATTTTGCTAAATTATAATCTATCATAATGCAACCAAAAACATTGTTTCAGATATCACAATATCTTTCACACATGATGGTTTCAGAAACAATTTTCAGCTCCTATATAATCTTGATATTAAAACAACTTTTGAATATCAATAATCATGGAGGCAAACATGATACTTTAGATACTAACATTGGAATTCTTACTCTTGATTTAATACTACTTATTAAACTTCATGGAGTAAATAGAGTTTGAAAAAGTTTGCAATAGGATTTATAAACTTTAAATTGACATTCAAAAACAATACGATACTAGTTCGTAAAGTAAATATCCAGAATTCTATAGTTCTATTATCTCAATTAAAACTAAGCATAAGGTAGTGAACAGACGCCAATGACTACAACAAATTATGCAAATTCACTTCGATTTAGTTTATGACAAATTGAGTTCGACTAATCCAAATTAGAAATGAACTCCCACTCAAAAACGACATCCCTCATGCCCGGTGATTACATGAACCAAATCCACTACACCAAGTCCGATCATAACGTGAGTCGGTGTAGCTTCAAAGGCGAGCATCAATATGGCCATCATATCAACTATATGACTCATGCTTAACCTTTCGGTCCATGTTCCGAGGCCATGTCTGTACATGCTAGGCTCGCCAAGTAAGAACCTTAGTACTCGCGTGTGTAAAACTGTCTTACACCCGTCGTATGAAAGCGTAGAGTCGAGTACACCCGATCATCACGTGATGTCTCGAAACATGATCCATAGAACGGTGCATACTTAAGGAAGAACACATTTTTATCTTGATATCTAAATGAGGAATCATCTTAAAATGCTACTAAAATGCCAAACTAGCAATATAAGATGCAAACATCTAATATGTAAAGTGTGATGATATGGTACATGCATTTGATCTCTATCATATGCATCATGGTATGATCTCTATCATTCCTTTGTGTGTAAGGCCAAGGTCTATGGAACTTACACGTTAGGTGTGTTGTAAGAGTATCTATCATACATCTACTTACGACATTACCATATCATGACACTAGCCCAACAACGATCTAAACTAGACGCCTCTAATTTATCCATTGCAAGTTTTACGTGGCTTAGGGATTTCGGAGATAGAACCGTTCTTACCTATGAACATGGAACCACAACGAGGATAACCAAGTTATTAGCAACTCGTTGTAAATCAGATATTGACTATAGTAGGAGAGACAGACACCCGCCATCCACTTATGCAAAACTAGTTGCATGTCAGTCATGGAACCGGTCTCATGTACGATGACATGTAAGGTTGGTCCGGGCCGCTTCATCCCACTATGCCACCAATATCCAAAATACATGAAAGAAGCAATAACATGATCATCACCGCCCACATATAAACATATGTGTACTACCCGTGCAAAGCACCTACGCATAGATCAGGCTCTGATACCACTGTTGGGTTCGCAGCATAGAAAACAAAAAATTTCCTACGATGGGAACTATACGCCAAGATCTATCTACTAGATACAAGCAACGGGTGGATATACATCCATAGAGAACTTACCCTCGAAGACAACAAAGCTTTGTTAACGAGTTGGAACTCGTGGATGATGTAGTCGTACACTTGCTGATCTCAAGATCGTGATGAAGTCTAGTAGGTCCGGCTCCAGCACGTCCATCAGATCCAGCTCCAGCAAGTCCAGCACCACCAAGTCCAGCACCGCAAAGCAGCGGTGCATCCGTGATCGCACATACGGCCGGTACCCCGACAACCTCTATCCCTCGCTCCAACGAAGCAGCGGAAGCAGCAACTCCTTTCTAGATAAAGCCACCGGGAACATGTATCTCGCTAATCCGAGACCATGGGGGAATAATACTAGAGGGGGAGAGAGATCCTTCACGAGGAGGTGTGAGTGTGAAGGTGTGAGAGGGGGCCTTTTATAGGAGGATGGGAGGGTATCCCTCCCCATGGCCGGCGCCCCAAGGGGTGACCCCTCACATCCTCATTCATGTGGTGGTAACTCCCTCCACATAAATTTTCCCCTTCACATTCTCTTTTAAAGTCTCCACTTTAAATGCATTAAATTTCTACAAATTTAATGCTCTCTCATTTAATAAAACTCTTTTATTAATTTTATTCAGAATTTTGTTAATTACTTTAATTAACAAACATTCACATAAAACCCCCTGCAACATTTCAATATTACATGCAGAACCAATTTTAGCAATTTCACCTGAAACAGTTTCGGTGTCTATTGAAATAATTCCAGCGCTTTCTTAAATCTTTATTTGAAACATATTTGCTCCAATGGTGTCGGTATCCCTTAAGTGTGTCACCCTACGGTTCGCGAATAATGCAATTTAAGTGTGTCACCCTACGTTTCGCGAATAATGGTGTCGGTATCCCTTAAGTGTGTATCCCTTATTAAACACACATGTATTAACGTTTCCAAATTAATACAATTATAGCATGCAAAATAAACATTTATCATAAACAAGGAATAAGATAATAACCACTTTATTATTGCCTCTCGGGCATATTCCCTTCACTCAATATCCATCGGATCCCCACAAACACAACATGCAGAATTACAAATAGATGATCTTTATCATGAACGAAGCTCAGAAGATCTAAACATGATAGCACAAAGGAGGAGAACCAGCCATCTAGCTACTACATGGACCTGTAGTCCAGAGATGAACTACTCATGCATCACACCCGAGGCTTGCCTGATGATGAAGAAGGCCTCCAGGGTGAATTCCCCTCTTCGGCAGGGTGCCGGGAAGAGCTTCAGATCCCTCCCGATCTAGGGATGGAGATGACGGTGGCTACAGTCTCTTTCGTGGAATTTTGATCGGGTACTTTGGGTTTCTGTATCGGAGGCATCTTACAGTCGGAAGGGGAGGCCGAGGGGGTGCCTGGGCTGGCCACACCACCCCCTTGCGCGAGCCAGGCCTGGCCACGCAGCCAGGTGGTGTGGCGGCCCTCTGGCCCCTCTTCGTCTCATATTCTGGTTCTATGTGTCCCTCGGTGAAAAACTGACTTTGGCTTTTGTCCCATCCAATTCCGAGAATATTCATTTTCTGACTCTAGAACCAAAAACAGCAGAAAACAGGCAGCTAGCACTGCGGCTCTTGTTAATAGGTTAGTCCAAGAAATCATATGAAAAGTACTCCAAAGTGTGGACAAAATATAAGAAAGTACATAAAACCAAGCATGGAACATCAAAAATTATAGATACATTTGCAATGTATCAACATCCCCAAGCTTAACTCCTGCTCGTCCTCGAGTAGGTAAGTGATAAAAAGAAAGAATAATTTTTGAGGTGACATGCAACATCATAAACTTGATCAAAGTATTTGCAAAACATTCAAAGCTGGGATCATAGTACTTCAATCATAACATGAAAGACAAAGTTCTAGCAGTAAGACAAAGCAACTATGTTGCAACATGAAAACTACAAACAAAAGATTCATGAATAACAATACTTTGCAAGACGTTTGTTTGTTTTACATAAAGAAAACATAGCATAGTGGCATTCAGCTTGTCCCTCATAGAGTAGCAAAACATAAATGCAAAGGACACCTTCAAAGTTCATAAGAGTGACTAGATACAAATAGTTTAAAACAAGTAATATCAATTTATGCATCAATCAACTAGTCTTGGGACAATGCACATAGAACTAAGAATGGCCACTATGCTCTCAAAGTAGGTGCATAAAGCTAGAAGGTGGAGACTCAACATAAAAGTAAAAGAAATGGCCTTCATAGAAGGAAGTAGGGATTCAAGTCTCATAAAGAGCTTCCAAAAATTATGGTACTTGTTAGCTTTTAGCTCTCATTGCCCCTATCATCAGCGTCTTTAAGGTGATTAAGGTTAAAGTGACACAACTAAGAGGATATGCTTGACAAGTTATAAGCTGAAATCTCATGCCCCTTACTTACGAAGACCTAACATCATGCAACTCAACTTTAGTCACGAGTAAGCTCTTGTCATTGTAAGTACATATGTATCATAAAGAACCGCCAACGGGGTACCCCTTGCACATGACACAGGAGTTATCCCATAATCAAAATGACAAGGCAAGCAGACAATGAGCATCTCAGCGATCTTTTTATTTGCTAATTGCATAGGTTTTTATTGAGGATGCTTCATAGAGCTCTCATTATGGTGATGCTGCAAGTTTCCACCATGATTAGGTATGGCTTAGGCCAGCGGCCCAGGCGTTTCTCTAACACACATACAAACTCCATGATCTTACAAGTTCCACTTTTATTTCACACCGTCGGGATCCATAAGCAAAAGAACATAATATCAACGGGGTACAAAGTACACGTGAAATGTTGAAAGCGTTCCCCATGATACATGGTTCTGCTAATTTCAGCTTATAAAGCGCAAGCATATACGCAACAAAGAAGTACCCAATGGTTCAAGTTTATTAAATGCAAGAAAAGTAAAGTGTGCCATCAAATTCGTGAGAGCTTTAATCACTAGTTTTCTCATAATAAGTTTAATTTGGAAGGCTGACAAAAACATGAATATACTTGGAATAGAAATTGCTAATAGGTAGGTATGGTGGACTCTTTGGAATAACTTGGTTTAAGGAGTTGGATGCATGAGTGAAACTCACACTTGGTTACGGAGGCTAGCAAAAGACTGGGAGCGACAAACTAAGAGAGCAATAATGGCCATAATCATGCAGAGCGACAAAACATCATTGATCAAAGCATAAAGTGATACTACAAGTTGAAAACTAAAAGGATCATCAAGGCTATGGTGACTTGGGATATTCATAACATGGTGTGAGCATGTGCCAAGTCAACCCAAATAAAGCATCAAAGGAGAATACCACAATACTATGCTTTAATATGCTAAAACAACGCATAATCCTTCCAAGGCACATTAAGAAATCTCAGTTGTTTATAACATGTCATGCTACAGAAAATAATACTAAGCATAAAGCCAAAACAATATCAAGCATGGCATGACAAAGCATAGGCCACAGTCGAAAACAAGCTCTCTTTACCACTTAAGCATGAACTTTTCTACTCTTTTCCAATCCAAACCAAACTATTTGAAAACCAACGCATGAAAGAGGGGGTCCAACCAATTTATTCAGCAAACCAAGCAAACGAAAAACCAAAACGAAAACGAAAAAGAAGACGCTCCAAGAACAACACAACTATGCATGAAACAATAAAAATGAAGCGTTTGGAAGAAACCTGGGATTTTTATTGATGAAGAAGGGGATGCCTTGGGCATCCCCCAAGCTTTGACGCTTGTACTTCTTGGATATTTCTTGGGGTGACACTCGTGGAATCCCCAAGCTTGAGCTTTAGTCCATCCTTCATCTCATTACTCGTTTCTTCCATACACCTGAAATTTTTCCTTCATACAAAACTTCACAGAATCTTTATTAGCAACATTAGTGCACTCAAGATAATAAGTCTTTAGGTTCAGTTCTAACACCAATAAAACTTCCAATAAAACACTAGCTACTGTATCACTTCCCTTAAAAAGCTCAATTCCCCAAAAGAACTCAAAAAGGAACCAACAAGAAGCAAATGCAAATAATGGCAAAAATCTGTCAAAATAGACCAGCAGGTAAAGACGAATTTTTTCGAAGACCTTATGTTGCTCAAATCAAAAAGTGTTGAACTAACGAAAGTTAGATAACAAACTGAGGCAGAAGCACAAAACTTTACGCCTAAAAAGGACGTACAGACATTTTACACGAATTTTTACGGTGAAGCACAGAAATCTGTTTTGAGACAGCAACTTTTCCAATCATTACTTCTCTCTCATTAGAGGTTACTCTTGGCACAAAAAGCAAATAAAAAGGATAAAGAGCGGTTATTACAGAGGTAATAACTTCCAAGACTCATCTAAAACTTTTGGGTTATCTCCCAATAAGTACTTTTCTTTAACGCCTTTAAGTTAGGCATAAGAAGCAAGAAAAAGAATCAAGTGTTTGAAGAAGCATTAAAACCAAATTTCTTGCCTCTTACTTTTATTCTTAACCTTGGGGAAATTGTGAATACTTGGTGGAGAAACAAAATGCATGGTGCCCTTTTCCACATCTATTGCTCCAAGGAGTTTCAATAGGGATCGTCCAAGTGTGATTTGTCCTTTTCCTACACATTCAATAACAAGATAATCAGTAGAAACCATTTTCCCTAGGATCTTTGTAAACACTCCTTCAGCTATTCTAATGGGTAATATTGTGGCATTATTAGCAAGAAAATTTTCTTCTCCTCCTTCAGAAATCCCCCAAAGATTCAAAGATTCATAAATATCTTTGGGCATAAGACAAAATTCAGACAAGATATCACAGCGAGCATGAAAAGTTTCATTGTTTATAGCAATCTTTACTGTGGGAAGCCACTCTGAAGGTTCAGAATTTATTGCAACATAGTTATGATGCTCTCTAAGCGTGTTATAGCAATCATTTAAACTAGTAGTACGGGTCTCAAGAGTGTTCAGTCTAGCAAATATGTCCATAAAGGAAGAATCAGATTTGCTAGGCAAGTTGTAAGTAAAGATCAACTTCTTTATGGCATTAACAGCATCATCCTCATTACATTGGAGGAATTCTCCTCCCACAACGGTATCCAAAGCATATCTATAGCAAAGAGCAATTCCAGGGTAAAAACTGCTAAGGAACAAGCTTTGAGTCATTTTAGGTTTAGTTTTTTGATGTAGATCAGAGATTCTAGACCAAGCTTCTTTGAAACTCTATTCAATTCCTTATTTAAAAGTGAAAATCATTTCCTCACGTGACATAGTGATTGGAGCAAAGCTAGACATAATGGAAACTTAAGATAGGAACTAATTTTTTTGTGTTTTTAATAAAGAAAGCAAGCAAGTAAAACTAGTTTTTTGTGTTTTTTATAAGGAAACAACCAAACAAAGCAAAAAGAAACTAAGCAAAACAAAAATAAGAAAGTAAAGAGATTGGTTATGAGGGACTCCCCTTGTGAAGATGTCCTTAACTCCCCGGCAATGGCGCCAAAAAAATACTTGTTGACTCGTGTATTAACGAGCTCGTTGGGGAACCCCAAGAGGAAGGTATGATGAGCACAGCAGTAAGTTTCCCTCAGTTATGAAACCAAGGTTATCAATCCAGTAGGAGCAAGAAAACACCCCAAAGGTATAGCTAGCTGAGCCTTGGCAGGGCGCACTACCGGTGCCAGCAGCAACGTGGAGACCTGCACAACACAACCATAAAACTCTGTCCCCAACTTGCGATGAGGTTGTCAATCTCACCGATTTTGCTAAAAACAAAGGATTAAACATATCGAGTGGGAGAAAGTAATAGTTTGTAGAAAGTAGACACAAAGCAGTAAACAGTTGATTGTAGATTGATGGTAAAAGAAAGGACCGGGGTCCATAGTTCACTAGAGGTGGCTCTCCTTAAGATAGATAACATGTTGGGTGAACAAATTACAGCGAGGCAATTGACAAACATCAAGAGAGCATACAAGCATATACTACTCATCTTGACTCCTTTGAGACTTGATTGGGCATTACAACATTATACATAGACCGCCATCCAACTGCATCTATGACTAATAATCCACCTTCAGGTTATCATCCGAACCCCCTCCAGTATTAAGTTGCAAGCAACAGATTATTGCATTACGAATTGTGTGTAAAGTAAACAATATGATTGTTCTATGAACAAAGGATTGTTGTTTTCTCCCTAGTAGCAACAGCACATCTAGTACCTTAGAGATTTCTGTCACTTCCCCAGATTACTAGAGGCATGAACCCACTATCGAGCATAAATACTAACTCTTGGAGTTGCTAGCATCTACTTGGCCAAGATAGCTACTAACAATGGAAAGCATGCAACATTACAAATAACAAAGACATGATAGAATCAATAATCAATCTGAAATAGCATCTCAATATCCATCGGATCCCCGCAAACACAACATGCAGAATTACAAATAGATGATCTTGATCATGAACGGAGCTCACAAGATCTAAATATGATAGCACAAAGGAGGAGAACCAGCCATCTAGCTACTACATGGACCCGTAGTCGAGAGATGAACTACTCACGCGTCACACCGGAGGCTTGCATGAAGATGAAGAAGGCCTACAGGGTGAATTCCCCTCTCCGGCAGGGTGCCGGGAAGAGCTTCAGATCCCTCCCGATCTAGGGATGGAGATGACGGCAGCTATAGACTCTTTCGTGGAATTTTGATCGGGTCCTTAGGGTTTTTGTATCGGAGGCATCTTATAGTCGGAAGGGGAAGCCGAAGGGGTGCCTGGGCTGGCCACACCACCCCCTGGCATGGGCCAGGCCTGACCACGCGGACAGGTGGTGTGGCCGCCTTCTGGCCCCTCTCCGTCTCGTATTCTGGCTCTGTGTGTCCCTCGGTGAAAAACTGACTTTGGCTTTCGTCCCGTCCAATTTCGAGAATATTCATTTTCTGACTTTCCTGGAACCAAAAAATAGCAGAAAACAGGCAGCTGGCACTGAGGCTCTTGTTAATAGGTTAGTCCAAGAAATCATATGAAAAGTACTGGAAAGTGTGGACAAAACATAAGAAAGTAGATAAAACCAAGCATGGAACATCAAAAATTATAGATACATTTGCAATGTATCGGCATGCTCCACAAGACATTGATCAGTTATGTTGACTGGCATCATGGCAGATTTAGAATAGTTTACTCTAAGACCTTTAGCTTGAGCAAAAGTTTCCAATATCTCCTTCAAGGCAATAAGTTAAGTTAGGCAAGCTTGCATAATTATGAGTGTGTCATCAGCATATTGAATAATAGGAAAGCCAGTATTAGGAATCAGAATAGGGGCCTGAAAAACTCCTGCTTGGAAGAGTTGATTAACCATACACTGAAGAGGTTTAGCCACAGTAACAAATAAAATCAGCGACAAGGGGTCACCTTGACGAACTCCTCGACGACAGGAAAATTTCTTGCCCGAGACTCCATTTAGGAGCACTGCAGAAGTCCCAGATGCCATGATCATCTCCATCCAATTCATCCACCTCTTATCATATCCCTGACATTCAAGAACCCTCATGATAGCTTGGTGTTCAACCATGTCAAAAGCTTTAGCAAAGTCCAATTTTAAAATAATAATCTCATTTCTATACCGTTTGCATTGATGTAAATATTCATAGGCCCAACCCACACAGTCTTGGATTATTCTTGTTTTGAGAAAGCCATATTGATTAACATGGACTAATTCAAGAATTCTCTCCTGGAGCCTATTACAAGCAACTTGGTAATGATCTTTAGGCAAATGTTCAATAAGGAGATTGGTCGATAATCACTTGCACCTTTAGGGGAGAGCACCTTTGGTGTCAAGGTAATAAACGAACCATTAATACTTTGTAAGTTAACCGTACCTTCCCAAAATTCCTGGCATAATCTATACAAGTCGTATTTAATCACTGGCCAACAAACTTCTGAAACAAACCCGAGAAACCATCCGACCCTAGTGATTTATCACTTGGCATTTGAGATATTATGCTATCAATCTCTTCATGTGTAAAAGGTGCTGAGAGATTGTCCAAATTATGCAGAGGCGTGAAGAATTGAGCAAAATTTAGAGAGTCTGATATGGGGATGGAGACCCCAAGTATATCTCTAAAAGAATGCCATAAAATAGCTGCCTTGTAATACCTCACGACATTACGCTCTAAGTTCAAGCCTGAACGAACCAAAAGTGGATAAGTGACTCTACCACGGAGGCCCAAGGCCACCCATGTTTAGGCCCGTCGAAGCGAAGTAGGGCACGGTACCGGCCTACCACCTTATCCACAAGAACATCGGGACAAGAGCGAGCAGCGTAAGCGACAGGTAACGCGACCAAGACATACATAAATGAGTATGTATGCCTGCGACTTACAATAGACATAAGAGTCACACCATCTAAAAGAAAAAGAAATATTGCAACGCCATACGGTAAGATCCAAATATCCTAGATAGATATAATATTTTAGGATACATCCTCAAACATCACGCAACAGAGTATCAAGCGGAAGCGGGAAACATGATCCGAGTACGGATAAGAATCAAATCGGCATAAGATGCCCTGCAAATAAGCACATCCCGCCCACAGATCTTAAGGATCTCCATCCACAGAATCTCTACACCTAACGGTCGTTGCCACCATCATCCGTCTCCTCAACCCAGTAGCCTTCCTGAGAGTATACATGTCCACCTAAACCAAATATTTATCGTGTGAGACCCTAGGGGTACTCAGCAAGTCTTAATGCATATAAAGGGAACAAGCTGGGGTGACGCAATTGCAGCGAAAGATAATAGCTACAAAGTTCTATAGAGGCACGCTACACATCCGCCCAACCAGAGATGGACGGACGCTCGTTAATTAATACCAACCATTATATGAGCAACATAATTAACCTCGCTCGCCCTCCTTCTCGCTTACCGACGAGAAGGCGGAAGAACAACCCATCCGTTGGCAATTGTATTAACCATTCCATGAGTGTTGTACTAATTACTATTCATGTCTTAGTCAAATTAAAGGCGGTACTTTAGTTATGCTTGTCTATGATCGAGAAACTGTGCTCCAAGTCGTCCATAACCGCGGACACGGCTTTTAGAAAGATTTACCCTGCAGGGGTGCACAAATAGCAACACACACACGATCAACCTCGGAAAGAACCAAATAAAACGCAACGAAGCCTCATGACAAAGCATTCACAGGATTCATAAATCATTTCAGGGGGCTACCCCAATAAGCTACCTGCAACGAAGTTGGCTGGCTCCAAGACGGACCCAGGGTTTGCGAGAACGGATGTAAACGACTGGGAACCCGAAAGTGTGACTGGGCTTGTCGATACCGCGAAATCGTGCTGCGATCCTAAACAGTACAGGTGCTCCACGCACAATCGTAAATAAAGCGGTAAAGTATGGCATAAGTACAGGATTGTAATAAAGCCCCAAACTAGTTAGTGGCCCCAAGAAATAAAGTGTGAATCAAGCTCAGGCAAAGGGGGATTCATAGGGTCTCCCATATATGGATAGTGCGAATAGTCAAGGAACAGGAATCAAGTACTCGGGGTCCTACGGGACACAAGTGAGCTTAAAGAACCAAATGGCAGATAATGCTCACCGATGCCTCTTTCATTAGTTCTCTAATCATATTAAGTTGTTTAGGTACCTCATTATCCAAAGACTCGCACAAACCCTATACATGCAATTCTATGACTCGCATGGCTCAAACAACTCCTACAGTAATAGCTCATGGGATGGAGGTACGGTTTAAAAGTAAAGGCTATGCAATACTTGGGGTTCAATTTAATGCAATCGGTGACTCAATGATGCAAGAGTAAGATAGAAGCATAGTTATTATATGTATGCAAGCATGGGGAATTGCTTGCCTGGCAGTTCTGTTGTCGAATAGGAAGGATCTGGGTAATACTCCTGAGGCTCCTGGTATTCTCCTTGCTCAGTGTCTATCCGGATAAAAGCCAAACACACAAGGGGTCAAAATAAATACACTGCACAATCATATAAATAATATGCAACAAGCAAACAAGTATGTCATGGTGGAATGCTGCACAATTTACATCGCATAGCATAGAATGGCATGGGTGAGGTGTGGGGTACAAGAACAAAACACTTTATTAAGTTTTTAGTCATGTTTTACTTCCATAAACATTGTTGTATACTTAATATTTATATGATGCATGCTTCAATTCATAACATGGAATGCATAGTTAGAATGGGCTTGTTGCGCTGATCGATTTAGACATATTATTTGTCGAATTCTGAAACAATGGTTAAAAGATATGTTTTATTGCATTTTATATAGAAAATGACAAAACTGTTAATAGTTGGCACAATTATTATTCAAAACAAAAATTATATTTGGAATTATATATTAAATTTTTGAACACTTTTCATTTTGAAAAGATTTCTAAATTCGAATTTATTTGGAAATATTGAGGTTTGACTTCTATTTGAATTTGAATAGAGTTGACTTATCTTTAAAAAAATGTCTAGGGATTCCTTTGATAGAGAAGGGCTCCGGTGAAAATTAGATTTTAGTATTATAAAAGGAGAGTGCGGATTTAACCTAGCATCCGTGATAACCAGGTAGGTGGGAAAACGTCCGAGAACAAGGTGACAGAGAGGTGTGTGGGGCTGCAGACTAGCCCGCGCGGCATGCGTGCTGCGCGTCTGGGCGCTGTCGTGTGCTTCGCGGTGGCGGCAAGATGCGGCGACTGCGGCGACATGCCAGGGAAGGAGTGCAGGGGAAGGTGAGTTGCTCACCGTGGGAAGGTCGGTGGCGAGGTTCTCTGCCGGAGAAGGACGAGGGCGTTGGTGCAGCGACGGCGACAAGATACAGCGGCACGGCGGCAGCGGCACGGCGGCAGCGACGGGGAGACGCCACTGCCCTTCTCCTCCTCGCGCCGGTACCGAGCGAGCTTTGGATGACCTTGAGAAGCTCCTGGTACGAGGCGCGGCGACGAAGATGGCAGGACGGCAACGGAGTCAGACAGAGCTAGGTAGGAGCGGTCATGGCAGCTAGGCTTGGTGCTCTTGGGGAGGAAGAAGGGTGGTCTCCTCCAGATCCCGATCGGGGTTAGGTGGGCGAGGAGCGTACGGGGCTGCTGTTGCTTTAGGCAGGGAGGAAGAGGGCAGAGGTCGGGGATTCACGTGGGGCGCGTGAGTGCGGCCGCGGTGGAGAACACGTGATGGCGCACGGTGTCCTGGCGAGGACACTTTCCATAAGCTGGCCGGTGGGGCTGCTCGAGCACGCCAGGGAGAGACGAGGGCGCGTCGACCGAGCGATTGAGGCTGCTAGGTAGGCGGTCGTGTGGAACCAGGATGCGTCGGCTGCTGCCTGGTGTGGACAGGAGACTAGAGAGGCTGGCGAGGCTGGTCTGCTGCTGCTTGTGCGCGCGGCCACGCTGGTGCGCTCGCTGCAGCAGCTGGGGATGGCTGGTATGCTGCAAGGTTAGGTTGCTAGCTAGTCAGCTAGCTTCAGGTTTTGAGTGTTAGCTATTTTTAGCTTAGGCTTTGATTTGGATTCAAAAGCAACCACAAAAAGAATTAGATGGAAAAGAGATGGAAAGAAGATGATCTATTATGGTTTAATTGAATTCGATCCCTTGCACGAATTTGAATCCGTCGCAAGCTTCTCTTAAATTCAAATCAACTCAAAATAGAAAGAGGTGGCACTAACTTGGCATGGCCATGCATGTGCAACAGATGTTGCATCTAGTTGTAACAACAACTATAATTCCATAGAGCATATATTCCAACATGCATCCAAATTTGATCAAAGGCCTTGCAAAGGAAGGGGTTCTTGCTTTCCCGTATGGAATAGATGGAGTATAAGCATGCATGAAGATAAATTGGCCAAGCTAGTGTGTGTGACCCACTAGATAGACATGTGGCCACAAATATATTCACACATGATCATATATTCAAATACAACCCATATGGAAGCTTAAGAAGGAATTCTACTCACATAGCATCAAAAGGTGGTCATGTGGCTTCCCATATTCAATATTGTGAAAACAACATATATCCTATATGGAAGCATGTAGAAGGAAGTGGATCCATCCCAACACACATGAGCTAGATGTAAATGTCAATAGAAAGGCAAAAGCTCACATATAGTTGGATGGTGGAATTATAAGGTGGTGACAAGGAAAGGTGATGGAGTTGAAAGAGATATGCCCCCAACTCAACTTGGGCATCAACAATTTATCAAGAAACAAATACAATATCTCAAGAGGCAAATACAAGTGATACAATTGCATATGAGAGAAGAACCAAATGAAAGGGGTTTTATATGATTCTCAAATGCAATGTGGCATGGTGACATGAGCATGATATAATGATGATGCAACTAATTATATGTAGGAAGTAGCAATATATAAACTAGGAAAGTAGTATTGCAATTGTTAGACAATTGGGATGCTACATGCCTTCTCATGATGATCCGTAGCTATAGACCCATCCTCACGCTGCAGAGAAGCAATGGAGTTTTTCATGTATCTAATAGTTGCCATTGAGTGAAAAAAGACGTATTTTCATCCCCTAAGCGAGACCAACGTGTTGTGCAATGTTTCCTCCAGTAGTCATGTTTACAAAGCAAAATGTGTTGCAACTGTCTTTTAACAATATAACGAAAGTTCCAATTCAGATATATGTAGTTGCCTCTGCTCTTCATGATCATCTACCAACAGGATGATCATATTACAATTGTCAATAAGCTTCTGCAGCATAGAGAAACTAGTGCTCCAACTATTTAAGTCCTTTTCTAAGTAATTTGAATTTAGCTGAAAAGCTTTTTGCTGCATCACTAGGATAGTTGATGTCCCAAATAACTTTCACCTTTTCTAGAAATCCTGGCATATGGATCCAATGATTATCAAAGCGAAATACACGAGCTTTTGGAATATGCGTACCCACAGAGACCACACAAGGCACATGATCCGAAGTTGGTTTAGCAAGTGTTTTAACCAAAGTGTTAGGATACTTAATTAAGAGTTCATGCATGGGAAGTGAAGACCAGTCAAGTTGAACAAGCGAAGGGTCAATTTGCATGTTACTCCAAGTGTAAGCACGACCCTTGATAGGCAGCTCAACAAGACCCAAAAAGCTAATGATCTCATTGAATGTGGTAATGTCTACCACATTTGCACCCGGGCGGTTACGGTTTTCAGCATAACGATAAAAGTTAAAGTCACTAAGCAAAATCTACATTGCATCATCAGCAATATCAAGGTGGAATAACCAAGCCACAAAGTTCTCTCTCTCGATTCCCTCACAGGGACCGTAAACATTTACTAGGACAAAACTTTCCTAGCAGACCACAGATGTGAAATTCACTACAATACCAAAGCTTTCTTCAAGCATAACCTTCCCAGAGAACAAACTACTGACCCAAAGAACAAGTAAACCCCCATATGCACCATCAGAAGGGATGTAAGCGAGCTTGCCAAATCTGGGGGGGCAAATATTTTTAATGAAGCTCACATCAAATTCAGTTCGTTTCGTTTCCTGCAAGCATACAAGAGAGGCAGAGCTCTCCTCCAATTTGTTTCGAAGATGTGACCATTTGTCCGGGTCATTTAAACCACTAACATTCCAACTTAAGATGTTTCAAAGACTGTTTAAAACAGACGACATAGAAGATCTTACAAACGAGTGACAGATAGCTCAAAAAAGCACACCCTCTAGACTGA
This sequence comes from Avena sativa, assembly GCA_916181665.1. Taxonomy (NCBI): domain Eukaryota; kingdom Viridiplantae; phylum Streptophyta; class Magnoliopsida; order Poales; family Poaceae; genus Avena; species Avena sativa. The sequence continues at coordinate 583,055,968 of OV702287.1, forward strand.
AAAAAGAAAAAGACCGAGCACCCAGACCACATGTTCAGAGCCAATCAGAAGGCCACTAAGGTTGATGATCCTGAAGCAGACGCTCCTCCGTGAGATCTTCAGGACCAATTTGGCAATCCTCGATGCACATGCGCTGCATTTCAGAAATTTGAAGAATGGCTGGTGCCGCAGATTTTGGCACTGTCGATGTCTTGCATCTTGTGGGCTGATCGGGCAGGGGAGGGGGTTGTATCCTGCAAAGGTCTTGCGAGTGCTGCGGCGAACTTGAGTAATAACTGTTGGTGTTGGTGGTTTTTCTTTTTCTCCTTTGCGAGGCTGACCACGCTTGCGGGGTACCACCGCAGCACAAGTTCCTTCAGACTGATCAACCTGCAAATCTTCTTCAACTGAAGGTTCAGGGATAGCAGACAAGATCTGCCCATTAACTATCTCAACTAACTGGGTCTCCACAATCCCAAGCCGGGCCATTCCATTCTCCCAAGATGACGCAGACGATTCAGACTCAACAGAAATATGAGCGGATGAGGAAGTTGGCACCAGTTTTGAGTTCACATCAAACAGCTCAACAATACCACTTGGTCCAGCCCGACCAAAACAATCAACAGAATCACATAACTGCAGTCGTGGGACAGTCCAAGAGAGTTTACGAGGAAACACAAGCCTTGACAGAGAATATTCATTGGCCAACTCAATTACAGACGGCGCATTCAAATATTTCCCCAACACAGCTGAGAATAACACAAAACTGAACTGCTGCAGCAACTCTTTAAGAAAAACGTCATCAACAGACTCAAAAAGAACAGATGCACAAGAAGACAAACTAACAGGCACGTACGTTCATATTGTTCTCAGGTACCTGCTGCAGGTAGGCACATTAGATCAAGGTTTTAAATTTGGTGACAGTAAACCGAAGACCACCGACTGTCACAAATAGACAACTGAACGAGCATGTGACACAGACTGTCCTTCAGCCACCAGAACAGAACTCGAGCCCAGAACAGAGGGTGAATCAGCTTCAATATCTGACAAATCTTCATTTATTGGGGGCCAAGCCGCCGGATCATCAGTAGAGTTATTATCGAAAATAACAGAGTCGAGAAGTGAATCGTCTGGTCCGTTATTCTCGTTAATCAGACAACCTTTTTTAACCCACTGCATACGCTGACCCGAGACAGGATCTATACCAATCAGTTGATTAGCGGGAAAAGAATCGGCCACCCGGGGAATGGAATCAGACAGATATGGGTCAGTTTTAATTCTCCAAACTTTCCTTACATGGACACACACGAGACATGACCCAAATGGCCCAATTCCCTACAAATGCGACACCTCACTTTTGGTGCGGCCGCACAGGGCCCAGAAATTCTAGGGACCCCAAATTTTCTGCTAAGACTTACATAGTTTTGAGTTTAGGCATCCCAGGCCGCAGTGCATATGAAGAAAGGGCCTAGCAAAATAAAATTATTAGAGAGATATAGAAGATTAGATACTGATTAATAAAATAAAATTAGAGATATACTGATTAACAACCTATTGAATAATTGATAGAATTATTATTTTGCTTGGCGACTAAACGGACAATTAGACAGAACGCAGCATTCACCTGGTGTCCTGGTCGAACTGCTGCACTGCTACTCTTGGCGAAACGAGAAATCATTCTGAGTGTTGTTGGCCCTGGGGTATGGTCCAGCTTTGCACCGTTTGTCGCAATAGCATCCGCAACCATGCATATTACAAGTCCTGGGGCAATAAAAAAAGCGAAAAAGAACTAAAATTTCAATATTAGAGATTTAATCTATCGGAAAATAAGTCCATTTGGACCCAAGTCAAACTCGTTCCCCCATGTTGCTTGTACCAGGTTCTGCGCATCAGATTCTAGCTAGTTCAATATTCAGCATACTATAGTCTTGTGCAGCCAGAAGAGCGGTCGTGCACCGCCCCGAAGGAAAGGCTTATTTCGTAGGGGATCTAGGGATTGCGGGTGAGAGGAGCCCTCCTAAAAATGACGAGAGAAAATTTGAAGAACCGAAACAGGCGCAGGAGTGCGAGAAGGGCAAAGGTTGCCACCTCCGGATTCCAACGAGAAATCTGGATTAGAGCAGATACCACCGCCGCCGCCTTCAAGCCGAGTTGCCAGATCGAGGTCCTAGGCTCCTAGTCCTAGCGCAAGTACCGTTTACGCGCTGTTTCACTAGCCTAATCTAGATGGGAGAGCCATCGCTGAATCGCTGGGTCGCTCGCTGCCTCGCTCCATTCAGGAATCGCTCGATTTCTAGGCCTTTTCTGCCTGTGCACTGCGGTCTGGGCTGCCTAAACTGAAAACTATGTAAGGCTTAGCAGAAAATTTGGGGCCCCTAGAATTTCTGGGCCTTGTGCGGCCGCACCAGGCGCACTCCCGTGGGCTCGGGGCTAGAAAGAACACTATAATAATGATATTGTTTTTTTTCTTTTGAGAGAAAATAAGAATGATGTTGTTGACATAAACATTATGCAATTGGGAGTCAAACATATTCAATTCCTATGTAAAATATTACTGCCTCCGTCTTCAAAACGATGTCTTAGATTTGTTTAGGTTTTAATGTATCTGCACTAAAACATGTCTAGATTCATACAAATTTAGACATATACATTGTAAATTGTTCATTAGCTCTATTTTTTCTAGCAAGATAGGGCCTATTTTTCATTTTGGCACAGGGTCCCGAATTTTGCTGGCTCGGCCCTGTTACTGACATCAGGAAGAAAACAAGGCGTAGCCATCACCTCGAAACAAAGAAAAGGAGCAAAAAAAAATCTGGCCAGTCTCTCAACTTTGATCGCTCAACTTAACCACATGAAAACAAGCTGCATCTCCACCCAAAAAAATTCCAAAGCTAGAGAAACCTCATCTTTCGAGAGGGAGAAAGAAGAATAGGAGAAACAAGGGACCAAGAAGAATCCCTTGGTGCCACAGCCGGGAGAGAAGTGAACCAGAGATTGGAAACGACAACACACCTGAGCTGCCACGGCACGACCGGGCGAGAAATCCCAGAGAAGTAGGGCATCCATCACATGGAATAGTATTCAATTGGGGATTTTCTCTATTAAGTATAATTATCCCATAAATGCTCTCAGATCTTCCAAAAGTATCCAATATCTGAAAACTAATACAAGAAGACAAGATTTCGCTAACTTGAAGTATTAGCATTGGTTTAAAGATCAAAATCAAAGAAATCCGGTGAAAACCAATGAAAAATCCTCGATAACAAGTGTCAATATTTGGAGTTATCAACTTCCCCAGGCTTAGCTGTTACTCTCCCTCGAGTGACAAAGCTATAAAGAATAATAGCAAAAAATAAGTTCAAGCAAGGGAACTCACAAGTTCAAGGTGATATCATATTCCATCTTCATAAATCCTGCAACCTTGAACATGAGCATAATATATCTGAACAATTGCACTTAAGTTCGCTTCCTGACCGTATATAACTGTTGGGTTCGCAGTATAGAAAACAAAAAAAATCCTATGATGGGAACTATACGCCAAGATCTATCTATTAGATACAAGCAACGGGTGGATATACATCCAATAAGAACTTACCCTCGAAGAAAAAAAAGCTTTGTTAACGATTTGGAACTCGTGGATGATGTAGTCGTGCGCTTGCCGATCTCAAGATCGTGTGGAAGTCCCAGCGCCGCAAATCAGCAGCGCATCCGTCCTTGCACACACGTTCAGGCCACAAAACAACCTCCACCTCCTCGCTCCAGCGAATCAGCGGAAGCAGCAACTCCTTCTAGATGAAATGTCATTGGAAACATGTATCTCGCTAATCCGAGACCATGGGGAATATATCTAGAGGGGGAGAGAGATCCTTCACGAGGAGGAGTGTTTTGTGAGAGAGGAGAGGGGGCCTTTTATAGGAGAGGGGGGTCCTCCCCTCCCATGGCCGGCGCCCATGGGGGGTGCCTCCACCTCTTCCTCATTCATGTAGTGGAAGCTCCACTCACATCAATTTAGCCTCCACCCAAAGTTCCACTCACATGCATTAAATTTCCACCAAATTTAATGCAATTCTCATTTAATAAAACTCTTTTATTTATTTTATTCAGAATTTTGTTAATTACTTTAATTAATAAACATTCACATAAAACCCCTTGTAACATTTCAATATCACATGCAGAACCAGTTTCTGCAATTTCACCCGAAACAATTCCGGTTTCCATCGAAATAATTCCAGCGCTTTGCAATTCTTTCGTCTGAACCATATGTGCTCCAAAATGGTGTTTGGCAACCCTTAAGTGTGTCACCCTACGGTTCGCAAATAATGCAGACATGATTGAGACTCCTCTCAAATCAATAATCAGAAGCGGGACCTGGAGATCCATTCTGACTCCTACACATTCAACGATGACTTCTGTGATCGTGAGAACCTTTAACGCTAGTAACTTAATCCCTTTATCTCGCAATATATTACATGTCTGAGATTCGATCATCGGTATCCAAATACCTAGTTTGATCTTGTTACCGACATGCACTCTTTTCTCGTTCCGTGATATAACATTCTAGTGATCACATCACTTACTTGCAAGCTATATTAATGTGATATCACCGAGAGGGCCCAGAGTATATCTATCCTTCATCAGGATTGACAAATTCCACTCTTGATCCATGAGCCTCAACATAACACCTTCGGAGTATCTGAACCCACCTTTATAGTCACCCTTTTATGGTGTGACGTTTGATGTTATGAAGTTACTCTTCTGATGTCAGCAATTAACATGATCTCATGGTCTAAGGATAAAGATTACTTCGTATGATGTTATAGCAATATAAACATAATGACTTTGATCGTAATGCTATACTTCGGATGAATGTTCATCACATCATTTCACAAATGTTGTGACCTCATTATTAACAACATCCAATGTCCATGATCAGGAAACTTTGATCATCTTGTTAATCAATGAGCTGGTCTATAAGAGAGGCATAACTAGGAACCTTTTATTTTTTTATTAAACACACATGTATTGTCATTTCAAATCAATACAATTATAGAATGCAAAATAAACATCTATCATATACAAGGAATACATAATAACAACTTTATTATTGCCTCTCAGGGCATATTTCCTTCAGTCTCCCACTTGCACTAGAGATAATAATCTAGTTCACATAGTGATAAATCTAACACCCATGGAGTTCTGGTGTTGATCATGTTTTGCCCTAGGGAAAACTTTAGTCAACGGATCTGCTACATTTAGGTCTGTGTGTACTTTACAAATCTTTATATCTTCATCCTTGACATGCTCACGGATGGAGTGAAATTGGCGCTTAATATGCTTGGAATTCTTGTGAGACCTTGGTTCCTTGGCGTTGGCTATGGCTCCATTGTTGTCACAATAGATCACCATTGGGTCCAATGCACTAGGAACCACACCTAGTTCCGTTATGAACTCCTTCCTCCAAACCGCTTCCTGCACCGCTTCTGAAGCAGCAACATATTCCGCCTCCATTGTTGATCCAGCCACCACAGGTTGTTTGGAACTCCTCCAACTAACTGTTGCTCCGTTCAAGAGAAATACATATCCGGATTGAGACTTAGAGTCATCCGGATCGGTGTCAAAGCTAGCATCGACCTAACACTTAGTGACTAGCTCTTCTTCACCTCCGTATACAAGAAACATATCCTTAGTTCTTCTTAAGTACTTAAGGATATTCTTGACCGCTATCCAGTGTTCCGAACCTGGATCAGATTGGTACCTACTAGTCAAACTAATAGCATGTGCCACATCCGGTCTTGTACATAGCATGGCGTACATTATAGAGCCTATGGCTGAGGCATAGGAGATCTTATCCATTATCTCTCTTTCTTCCGCCGTAGCCGGACTTTGAGTCTTACTCAATGTCTTGCCTTGCAACATAGGTAAGAACCCCTTCTTACTTCCGTCCATATTAAACTTCTTTAATACCTTATCAAGGTATGTACTTTGCGATAGCCCAATTAGGCGCCTTGATCTATCTCTATAGATTTAATGCCTAATATATATGAAGCTTCACCAAGGTCCTTCATCGAAAATTTGCTGTTTAGATAACTTTTAACACTGTTTAAAAGATCTATATCATTTCCAATCAATAATATGTCATCCACATATAATATCAGAAATTCCACATTGCTCCCACTCACTTTCTTGTAAATACAAGCCTCTCCATAAGTTTGGACAAATCCAAACTCTTTGATCACCTCATCAAAGCGGAGATTCCAACTCCGGGATGCTTGTTTCGGTCCATAGATGGATCGCTGAAGCTTGCATACCTTATCAGCATCCTTAGGATCGACAAAACCCTTAGGTTGTATCATATACAACTCTTCTTCAATATTACCATTAAGGAACGCAGTTTTGACATCCATCTGCCATATTTCATAATCAAAATATGCAGCAATTGCAAACATAATCCTAACTGACTTTAGCATCGCTACGGGAGAGAATGTCTCATCGTAGTCAACTCCTTGAATTTGTCGAATCCCTTTTGCAACAAGTCGAGCTTTATAGATGGTCACATTACCATCAGCATCAATTTTTCTTTTGAAAATCCATTTATTATCAACGGCCTTTCGATCGTGAGGTAAGTCCACCAAGGTCCAAACCTGGTTTTCGTACATGGATTCCATCTCGGATTTCATGGCTTCTAGCCATTTGTTGGAATCCGAGCTCATCATCGCTTCTTCATACGTCGCAGGGTCATCAATTTCATCAATCATGAAATTTATAATAGGATTTCCATACAGTTCAGGAGCTGCACATGTCCTGCTTAACCTGTGAGGTTCGGTAGTGTCCTCTTTCAAAGTTTTATGATTATTATCATTAGCTCTCTGTTCATCAGGTGAAGTCAACTCCGAAACAATTTCTGGTGCTGCACCACTCTCCATTTCATGAAGAGAAGGTTCAATAACCTCTTCGAGTTCTACCTTCCGACTACTCACACCTTTCGCGAGAAACTCCTTCTCAAGAAAGGATCCATTCTTGGCAACAAAAATCTTGCCCTCGGATCTGTGATAGAAGGTATACCCAATCGTTTCTTTAGGGTATCCTATGAAGACGCATTTTTCCGCTTTGGGTTTGATTTTATCTAGCTAAAGTTTCTTCACATAAACATCGCATCCCCAAACTTTAAGAAATGACAACTTAGGTTTGTTTCCAAACCATAATTCATACGGTGTCATTTCAACGGATTTAGATGGTGCCCGATTTAAAGTGAATGCAGCGGTTTCCAGTGCATAACCCTAAAATGACAATTGAAAGTCAGTCAGAGACATCATAGATCGAACTATATCCAATAAAGTATGATTACGACGTTTTGACACACCATTACGTTGTGGTGTTCTGGCAAGCGTGAGTTGTGAAACTATTCCACACTCTTTCATATGTGTGCTAAACTCGTAACTAAGATACTCTCCCCCACGATCGGACCGCGGAAATTTGATCTTTTTGTTATGATGATTTTTCACTTCATTCTGAAATTCTTTGAACTTTTCAAAGGTTTCAGACTTATGTTTCATCAAATAGATATACCCGTATCTACTCAAATCATCCATGAAAGTAACAAAATAACGATATCTGCCTCACGCTGACACACTCATTGGTCCACATACATCACTATGTATGATTTCTAATAAATCTGTCGCCCGTTCCATTGAACGGGAAAATGACTTTCTAGTCATCTTGCCCATAAGGCATGGCTCACATGTATCAAATGATTCAAAATCAAGTGATTCCAAAAGTCCATCAGAATGGAGTTTCTTCATGCGTTTAACGTCAATATGACCTAGACGGCAGTGCCACATATATACACATATATCATTATCAAGTTTAACCCTTTTAGCATCAACATTATGAATATGCGTAATACTACTATCAAGATCCAACAGAAATAAACCATTCATCACAGGTGCATGACCATAAAAGATATCATTCATATAAATCGAACAACCATTGTTTTCTAATTTAAAGAAATAACCACTTCGCATCAAACACGATCTGGATACAATGTTCATGCTCAGTGCAGGCACCAAATAACAATTATTTAGATTTATCACTAATCCCGACGGCATATGGAGAGGCAGCGTTCCGACGGCGATCACATGAACTCTTGATCCATTGCCGACCCGCGTCGTGACCTCATCCCTTGCTAGTTGTCGCTTGTTCCGCAGCCCCTGAATCGAGTTACATATATTAGCAACTGATCCCGTATCAAATACCCAGGTGCTACTGTGAGTACTAGTAAATTACACATAAATAACATGTATATCACATATACCTTTGTTTGTCTTGCCGGCCTTCTTGTCCACCAAATACTTGGGGCAGTTGCGCTTCCAATGGCCAGTACCCTTGAAATAGTAGCACTCGGTATCAGACTTAGGGCCAGCTCGGGATTTCTTTTCGGGTGCGGCAACAGATTTGCTTCCCTTCTTTCCCTTCTGTTTTCCTTTCTTGTCTTTCTTGAAACCGATGGTCTTATTGATCATCAACACTTGATGTTCTTTCCTGATCTCCACTTCTGCAGTTTTAAGCATTGACAGAAGCTCGGAAAGAGACTTTTTCATGCCCTGCATATTATAGTTCATCACGAAGCTCTTGTAGCTAGGTGGCAAAGATTGGAGAACACGATGTATACCTAGGTCAATGGGAAACGTTATTCCCAAGGACACAATCTTATCGGCGTACCCAGACATTTTGAGTACGTGCTCACTAACGGAGCTGTTCTCCTCCATCATGCAGCTAAAGAACTTTTCAGAAGCATTATAACTCTCTACGGCAGCATGGGTATCAAAAAGCATTTTCAATTCTCCCATAGTATCAAAGGCATTTCCATTTTCGAAACGCTTTCAAAGTTCTAGCGCTAGCCCATACAGTATGCCGTAATGAACTAAGTTGTGGTCCTCCTGACGAGTTATATAGACATTATTTTCCTCGTCAGGGGAATTAGGAGCTGGTGGGGTGCCTAGCGGCGCTTCTAGCACATATTGCTTTTGTGCAGCAGAGAGGAGAATCCTCAAATTCATAGCCCAGTTGGTGAAGATACTACCATTCATAGCAAGTTTCTCTTTCTCCATTAACACATTGAAATTAAAAGCAGGTGGTGTCATCTACAACATAATTTGTAAAGTTTATTTAGACTAATTCTATGATAGATTGAGTTCAACTAATCCAAATTACTAATGAACTCCCACTCAAAAACGACATCCCTCGTGTCCTTTTGGTGATAACATGAACCAAATCCACTACACCAAGTCCGATCATCACGTGAGTTGGTGTAGCTTCAAAGGCGAGCATCTATATGGGCATCATATCAACTATATGACTCATGCTTAACCTGTTGGTCCATGTTCCGAGGCCATGTCTATACATGCTAGGCTCGCCAAGTAAGAACCTTAGTACTCGCGTGTGTAAAACTGTCTTACACCCGTTGTATGAAAGCGTAGAGTCGAGTACACCCGATCATCACGTGATGTCTCGAAACACGATCCATAGAACGGTGTATACTTAAGGAAGAACACATTTTATCTTGATATTTAAATGAGGGATCATCTTACAATGCTACTAAAAGCACCAAATTAGCAATATAAGATGCGAACATCAAATGTGTAAAGTGGGATGATATGGTCCATGCATTTGATCACCATCATATGCATCGTGGTATGATATCTATCATTCCTTTGTGTGTAAGGCCAAGGTCTATGGAACTTACATGTTAAGTGTGTTGTAAGGGTATCTACCATACATCAACTTACAACATTACCATATCATGACACTAGCCTAGCAACGATCTAAACTAGACGCTTCTAATTTATCCATTGCAAGTTTTACGTGGCTTAGGGCTTTCGGAGACAGAACCGGTCTTACCTATGAACATGGAACCACAACGATGATAACCAAGTTATTAGCAACTCGTTGTAAATCAGATATTTACTATAGTAGGAGAGACAGACACCCGCCAGCCACTTATGCAAAACTAGTTGCATGTCAGTCGTGGAACCGGTCTCATGCGCGATGACATGTAAGGTTGCTCCAGGCCGCTTCATCCCACTATGCCACCAATATCCAAAATACATGAAAGAAACAATAACATGATCATCATCGCCCACATATAAACATATGTGTACTACCCATGCAAAGCGCCTACGCCTAGATCAGGCTCTGATACCACTGTTGGGTTTACAGCATAGAAAACAAAAAACTTCCTACGATGGGAACTATACGCAAAGATCTATCTACTAGATACAAGCAACGGGTGGATATACATCCAAGGAGAACTTACCCTCGAAGACAACAAAGCTTTGTTAACGAGTTGGAACTCGTGGATGATGTAGTCGTATGCTTGTTGATCTCAAGATCGTGTGGAAGTCCTAGCGCCGCAAATCAGCAGCGCATTCGTCCTCGCACACACGTTCAGGCCACCAAACAACCTCCACCTCCTCGCTCCAGCGAAACAGCGGAAGCAGCAACTCCTTCCAGACAAAATGCCACCGAGAACATGTATCTCACTAATCCGAGACCATGGGGAATATATCTAGAGGGGGAGAGAGATCCTTCACGAGGAGGTGTGCTTTGTGAGGGAGGAGAGGGGTACTTTTATAGGAGAGGGGGGATCCTCCCCTCCCAAGCCGGTGCCCATGGGGGGAAGCTCCACTCACATCAATTTAGCCTCCACCCAAAGTTCCACTCACATGCATTAAATTTCCACCAAATTTAATGCAATTCTCATTTAATAAAACTCTTTTATTTATTTTATTCAGAATTTTGTTAATTACTTTAATTAATAAACATTCACATAAAACCCCTTGTAACATTTCAATATCACATGCAGAACCAGTTTCTGCAATTTCACCCGAAACAATTCCGGTTTCCATCGAAATAATTCCAGCGCTTTGCAATTCTTTCGTCTGAACCATATGTTCTCCAAAATGGTGTTTGGAAACCCTTAAGTGTGTCACCCTACGGTTCACAAATAATGCAGACATGATTGAGACTCCTCTCAAATCAATAATCAGAAGCGGGACCTGGAGATCCATTCTGACTCCTACACATTCAACGATGACTTCTGTGATCGTGAGAACCTTTAACGCTAGTAACTTAATCCCTTTGTCTCGCAATATATTACATGTCTGAGATTCGATCATCGGTATCCAAATACCTAGTTTGATCTCGTTACCGACATGCACTCTTTTCTCGTTCCGTGATATAACATTCTAGTGATCACATCACTTACTTGCAAGCTATATTAATGTGATATCACCGAGAGGGCCCAGAGTATATCTATCCTTCATCGGGATTGACAAATTCCACTCTTGATCCATGAGCCTCAACATAACACCTTCGGAGTATCTGAACCCACCTTTATAGTCACCCTTTTATGGTGTGATGTTTGATGTTATGAAGTTACTCTTCTGATGTCAGCAATTAACATGATCTCATGGTCTAAGGATAAAGATTACTTCGTATGATGTTATAGAAATATAAACATAATGACTTTGATCGTAATGCTATACTTCGGATGAATGTTCATCACATCATTTCACAAATGTTGTGACCTCGTTATTAACAACATCCAATGTCCATGATCAGGAAACTTTGATCATCTTGTTAATCAACGAGCTAGTCTATAAGAGAGGCATAACTAGGAACCTTTTATTTGTTTATTAAACACTCATCTATTGACGTTTACAATCAATACAATTATAGCATGCAAAATAAACATCTATCATATACAAGGAATACATAATAACAACTTTATTATTGCCTCTCAGGGCATATTTCCTTCAATAACTTGCTAGCTAATAATTTTTAAACTCAAAAGAGATTGTCAAAATTATGGTTAGGCTTGCGAATCAATTCTTTTTAGTGCCTCTCATTTTATGAGAGTGAAATCGTCTTAATCATGAATGCTTTAGTCAAATTAAGGGTGCACTAGTAGATGTCAAAAGAAGGATAAACTTAGAGCTTTTCATTAACACCCACTTCGAAATTCGTGGCTCTCCAACACCCTATCTCTTTCTTGTCTTTCAAAATCTTTAATCTTTTAAGTGGTGAGGTGATACATTGCAAATGTATCTATAATTTTTGATGTTCCATGCTTGGTTTTATCTACTTTCTTATGTTTTGTCCACACTTTGGAGTACTTTTCATATGATTTCTTGGACTAACCTATTAACAAGAGCAACAGTGCCAGCTGCCTGTTTTCTGCTATTTTTGGTTCCAGGAAAGTTAGAAAATGAATATTCTCGGAATTGGACGGGACAAAAGCCAAAGTCAATATTTCACCGAGGGACACACGGAGCCAGAATACGAGATGGAGAGGGGCAAGGGGGCCGCCACACCACCTGGCCACGCGGCCAAGCCTGGCCCTCGCCAGGGGGTGGTGTGGCCGCCTCCAGCACCCCCTCGGCCTCCCCTTCCGACTATAAGATGCCTCCGATACAGAAACCCAAAGCACCCGATCAAAAATCCACGAAAGAGTTTGTAGTTGCCGTCGTCTCCATCCCTAGATCGGGAGGGATCTGAAGCTCTTCCCGGCACCCTGCCAGAGAGGGAAATTTACCCTGGAGGCCTTCTTCATCATCATGTAAGCCTCTGGTGTGATGCGTGAGTAGTTCATCTCTCGACTACGGGTCCATGTAGTAGCTAGATGGCTGGTTCTCCTCCTTTGTGCTATCATGTCTAGATCTTGTGAGCTCCGTCCATGATCGAGATCATCTATTTGTAATTCTACATTTTGTGTTTGCGGGGATCCGATGGATATTGAGATGCTATTTCAGATTGATTATTGATTCTACCATGTCTTTGTTATTTGTGATCTTGCATGCTTTCCGTTGTTAGTAGCTATCTTGGCCAAGTAGATGCTAGCAACTCCAAGAGTTAGTATTTATGCTCGATAGTGGGTTCATGCCTCTAGTAATCTAGGGAAGTGACAGAAATCTCTAAGGTACTAGATGTGCTGTTGCTACTAGGGAGAAAACAACAATACTTTGTTCATAGAACAATCGTATTGTTTACTTTACACGCAATTTGTAATGCAATAATCTATTCCTTGCAACTTAATACTAGAGGGGGTTCGGATGATAACCTGAAGGTGGATTATTAGTCATAGATGCAGTTGAATGGCGGTCTATGTATAATGTTGTAATGCCCAATCGAATCTCAAAGGAGTCAAGATGATTAGTATATGCTTGTATGCTTTCTCGATGTTTGTCAATTGCCCCGCTGTAATTTGTTCACCCAGCATGTTATCTATCATAAGGAGAGCCACCTCTAGTGAACTATGGACCCCGGTCCTATCTTTTACATTCAATATACAATCAAATTGTTTACTGCTTTGTGTTTACTTTCTGTAAACTATTACTTCCTTCCATTCGATACGTTTAATCCTTTGTTTTCAGCAAAACCGGTGAGATTGACAACCGCATCGCAAGTTGGGGGCAGAGTTCTGTGGTTGTGGTGTGCAGGTCTCCTTGTTGCTGCTGGCACCGGTAGTGTGCCCTGCCAAATTTCAGCTAGCTACACCTTTGGGGTGTTTCCTTGCTCCTAATGGATTGATAACCTTGGTTTCGTATTGAGGGAAAACTTGCTGCTGTGCTCATCATACCTTCCTCTTGGGGTTCCCCAATGAGCTCGATATATTTTGGGCCATCAAGCTCTTTTTCTGGCGCCGTTGACGGGGAGTCAAGGACATCTTCACAAGGGGAGTCCCTCATAACCAATCTCTTTACTTTGTTATTTTTGTTTTGCTTAGTTTATTTTTGTTTTATTTGCGTGTTTCTTTATCAAAAACACACAAAAATTAGTTTTACAAGTTTGCTTTCTTTATTCAAAAACACAAAAATATTAGTTCCTATCTTAAGTTGCCATTATGTCTAGCCTTGCTCCAATCACTATGTCACCTGTGGAAATGATTTTCACTTTTAAACAAGGAATTGAAGAGGGTTTCAAAGAAGCTTGGTCTAGAATCTCTGATCTACATGAAAAAACTGAACCTAAAATGACTCAAAGCTTGTTTGTTAGCAGTTTTTACCTTGGAATTATTCTTTGCTATAGATATGCTTTAGATGCTATTGTGGGAGGATATTTCCTCCAATGCAATGAAGATGATGCTGTTAATGCCATAAAGAAGTTGGTCTTTACTTACAACTTGCCTAGCAAATCTGATTCTTCCTTTATGAACATATTTGCTAGATTGAACACTCTTGAGACCAGCACTACTAGTTTAAAGGATTGCTATAATACGCTTAGAGATCATCATAATTATGTTCTAATAAATTCTGAACAATCAAAGTGGCTCCCCACAGTAAAGATTGATATAAATAATGAAACTTCTCAAGCTCGTTGTGATATCATGTCTGAATTTTGTCTTATTCCCAAAGATATTTATGAATCTTTGAATCTTTGGGGGCTTTCTGAAGGAGGAAAAGAAATATCTCTTTCTAATAATGCTACAATATTACCTATTGGAATAGCTGAAGGAGTGTTTACAAAGATCCTTGGGAAAATGATTTCTACTGATTATCTTGTTATTGAATGTGAAGGAAAAGGACAAATTACACTTGGAAGGTCCCTATTAGAACTCCTTGGAGCAATAATAGATGTGGGAAAGGGGACCATGCACCTTGCTTCTCCACCAAACAATCATATTTTCCCCAAGGTTAAGAATAAAAGTAAGAGAGGTAAGGGCAAGAAATTTGGTTTTAATGCTTCTTCATTTGAGAACACTTAATTCTTTTTCTTGCTTCTTATGCCTAACTTAAAGGCGTTAAAGAAAAGTACTTATTGGGAGATAACCCAAAAGTTTTAGATGAGTCTTGAAATTTATTACCTCAGTAATAACCACTCATTATCCTTTTTATTTGCTTTTTGTGCCAAGAGTAACCTCTAATGAGAGAGAAGTAATGATTGGGAAAGTTGCTATCCCGAAACAGATTTCTGTGCTTCACCGTAAAAATTCGTGTAAAATCTCTGTACGTCCTTTTGAGGTGTGAATTTTTTTGCTTCTGCACCAGGTTGTTATATAACTTTCGTTAGTTCAACACTTTTTGATTTGAGCAACAGAAGGTCTTCGAAAAAATTCGTCTTTACCTGCTGGTCTGTTTTGACAGATTTCTACCATTTTCTGCATTTGCTTCTTGTTGGTTCCTTTTTGAGTTCTTTTGGGGAATTGAGCTTTTTGAGGGAAGTGATACAGTATCTAGTGTTTTAATGGAAGTTTTATTGATATTGGAACTGAACCTAAAGACTTATTATCTTGAGTGCACTAATGTTGCTAATAAAGATTGTGTGAAGTTTTGTATGAAGGAAAAAATTCAGGTGTATGGAAGGAATGAGTAATAAGATTAAGGACGGACTAAAGCTCAAGCTTGGGGATGCCACGCATGTCACCCCAAGAACTATTCAAGAAGTACAAGCGTCAAAGCTTGGGGATGCCCAAGGCATCCCCCTCTTCATCAATAAAAATCCCAGGTTTCTTTCAAACGCTTTATTTTTATTGTTTCATGTACAATTGTGTTGTTCTTGGAGCGTCTTCTTTTTCGTTTTCACTTTGGTTTTTCGTTTGCTTGGTTTGCTTAGTTTTCTGAATAATTGGTTGGACCCCCTCTTTCATACATTGGTTTTCAAATAGTTTGGTTTGGATTGGGAAAGAGTAGGAAAGTTCATGCTTAAGTGGTAAAGAGAGCTTGTTTTTGACTGTGGCCTATGCTTTGTCATGCCATGCTTGATATTGTTTTGGCTTTATGCTTAGTATTCTTTTCTATAGAATGACTTGTTATAAACAATTGAGATTGCTTAATGTGCCTTGGATGAATCATGCGTTGTTTTAGCATATTAAAGCATAGTATTGTGGTATTCTCCTTTGATGCTTTATTTGGGTTGACTTGGCACATGCTCACACCATGTTATGACTATCCCAAGTCACCATAGCCTTGATGATCCTTTAGTTTTCAACTTGTAGTATCACTTTATGCTTTGATCAATGATGTTTTGTCGCTCTGCGTGATTATGGCCATTATTGCTCTCTTAGTTTGTCGCTCCTAGTCTTTTGCTAGCCTCCGTAACCAAGTATGAGTTCCACTCATGCATCCAACTCCTTAAACCAAGTTATTCTAAAAATTCCACCATACCTACCTACTAGCATATGCTATTCCAAGTATATTCATGTTTTTGTCTACCTTCCAAATTAAACTTGTTATGTGAAAATTAGTGATTAAAGCTCTCATGAATTTGATGGCACACTTTACTTTTCTTGCATTTAATAACTTGAACCATTGGGTACTTCTTTGTTGCGTATATGCTTGCGCTTTATAAGCTGAAATTAGCAGAACCATGTATCATGGGGAACGCTTTCAACATTTCACGTGTACTTTGTACCCCGTTGATATTATGTTCTTTTGCTTATGGATCCCGACGGTGTGAAATAAAAGTGGAACTTGTAAGATCATGGAGTTTGTATGTGTGTTAGAGAAACGCCTGGGCCGCTGGCCTAAGCCATACCTAATCATGGTGGAAACTTGCAGCATCACCATAAT
The DNA here is from genome assembly GCA_916181665.1 of Avena sativa. Classification (NCBI taxonomy): domain Eukaryota; kingdom Viridiplantae; phylum Streptophyta; class Magnoliopsida; order Poales; family Poaceae; genus Avena; species Avena sativa. The sequence continues at coordinate 583,072,512 of OV702287.1, forward strand.
GAGAGCTCTATGAAGCATCCTCAATAAAAACCTATGCAATTAGCAAATAAAAAGATCGCTGAGATGCTCATTGTCTGCTTGCCTTGTCATTTTGATTATGGGATAACTCCTGTGTCATGTGCAAGGGGTACCACGTTGGCGTTTCTTTATGATACATATGTACTTACAATGACAAGATCTTACTCGTGACTAAAGTTGAGTAGCATGAGGTTCGGTCTTCGTAAGTAAGGGGCATGAGATTTCGGCTTATAACTTGTCAAGCATATCCTCTTAGTTGTGCCACTTTAACCTTAATCACCTTAAAGATGCTTATGATAGGGGCAATGAGAGCTGAAAGCTAATAAGTACCATAATTTTTTGAAGCTCTTTATGAGACTTGAATCCCTACTTCCTTCTATGAAGGCCTTTCTTCCACTTTTATATTGAGTCTCCACCTTCTATCTTTATGCACCTACTTTGAGAGCATAATGGCCATTCTTAGTTCTATGTGCATTGTCCCAAGACTAGTTGATTGATGCATAAATTGATATTGCTTGTTTTAAACTATTTGTATCTAGTCACTCTTATGAACTTTGAAGGTGTCCTTTGCATTTATGTTTTGCTACTCTATGAGGGACAAGCTGAATGCCACTATGCTATGTTTTCTTTATGTGAAACAAACAAACGTCTTGCAAAGCATTGTTATTCATGAATCTTTTGTTTGTGCCTTTTCATGTTGCAACATAGTTTCTTTGTCTTATTACTAGAACTTTGTCTTTCATGTTATGGTTGAAGTACTATGATCCCAGCTTTCAATGATTTACAAATACTTTGATCAAGTTTATGATGGTGCATGTCACCTCAAAAATTATTCTTTCTTTTTATGACTTACCTAGTCGAGGACGAGCAGGAGTTAAGCTTGGGGATGTTGATACATTGCAAATGTATCTATAATTTTTGATGTTCCATGCTTGGTTTTATCTACTTTCTTATGTTTTGTCCACACTTTGGAGTACTTTTCATATGATTTCTTGGACTAACCTATTAACAAGAGCCACAGTGCCAGCTGCCTTTTTTCTGCTGTTTTTGGTTCCAGGAAAGTCAGAAAATGAATATTCTCGGAATTGGACGGGACAAAAGCCAAAGTCAATATTTCACCGAGGGACACACGGAGCCAGAATACGAGACGGAGAGTGGCCAGGGGCCGCCACACCACCTGGCCGCGTGGCCAGGCCTGACCCGCGCCAGGGGGTGGTGTGGCCGCCTCCAGCACCCCCTCGGCCTCCCCTTATAGCTATAAGATGCCTCTACTACAGAAACCCTAAGCACCCGATCAAAAATCCACGAAAGAGTTTGTAGCTGCCATCGTCTTCATCCCTAGATCGGGAGGGATATGAAGCTCTTCCTGGCACCCTGCCGGAGAGGGGAATTCACCCTGGAGGCCTTCTTCATCATCATGCAAGCCTCCGGTGTGATGCGTGAGTAGTTCATCTCTGGACTACGGGTCCATGTAGTAGCTAGATGGCTGGTTCTCCTCCTTTGTGCTATCATGTCTAGATCTTGTGAGCTCCGTTCATGATCAAGATCATCTATTTGTAATTCTGCATGTTGTGTTTGCGGGGATCCGATGGATATTGAGATGCTATTTTTGATTGATTATTAATTCTATCAGGTCTTTGTTATTTGTGATCTTGCATGCTTTCCGTTGTTAGTATCTATCTTGGCCAAGTAGATGCTAGCAACTCAAAGAATTAGTATTTATGCTCGATAGTGGGTTCATGCCTCTAGTAATCTAGGGAAGTGACAGAAATCTCTAAGGTACTAGATGTGTTGTTGCTACTAGGGAGAAAACAACAATCCTTTCTTCATATAACAATCGTATTGTTTACTTTACACGCAATTCATAATACAATGATCTGTTGCTTGAAACTTAATACTGGAGGGGGTTCGGATGATAACCTGAAGGTGGATTATTAGTCATAGATGCAGTTGGATGGCGGTCTATGTATAATGTTGTAATGCCCAATCGAATCTCAAAGGAGTCAAGATGATTAGTATATGCTTGTATGCTTTCTCGATGTTTGTCAATTGCCCCGCTGTAATTTGTTCACCTAGCATGTTATCTATCTTAAGGAGAGCCACCTCTAGTGAACTATGGACCCCGGTCCTTTCTTTTACATTCAATCTACAATCAAACTGTTTACTGCTTTGTGTTTACTTTCTGCAAACTATTACTTCCTTCCATTCGATATGTTTAATCCTTTGTTTTCAGCAAAACCGGTGAGATTGACAACCTTATCGCAAGTTGGGGGCAGAGTTTTGTGGTTGTGTTGTGCAGGTCTCCATGTTGCTGCTGGCACCGGTAGTGTGCCCTACCAAAGTTCAGCTAGCTACACCTTTGGGGTGTTTCCTGGCTCCTACTGAGGGAAAACTTGCTGTTGTGCTCATCATACCTTCCTCTTAGGGTTCCCCAATGAGCTCGATATATTTTGGGCCATCATGAGGTGATGCCAAGAATTCATATAAATCACATAATTTAAGCTCAAATCTTGATATTAGTTTATTTTTGCTCTAGTACCTAGGCTCATGGAATCAAAATTTTGCACACCACAACAATGCTACAAATGTCTAGCCAACTCATAGCCAAAATATGAGATGAACTCAAGATCGTTCGTAGGCCATAAGAGTTTTTAGTTCCATGGAGTTTTGGTACTCTTGTAATTCACTTCAATAAAATATTTCTTTTCAACTTAGTAATACAAGTTTGGTATCTCCCTCAACCACCGCAAAATATCCATTCATTCATACAATTCTTTTTCAAAAAGTATTATCAAGTCAAAGCATTAAGATGTGGGGTTGAGTGCTGCTAAGATTAAGCCCCTAAGATAAAAACATGGCACCAAAGTTGCCAAGAAGACACTTTCACTTGTTCTTAAAAGGGTAGAATTTAATCCAATGCAGTTGTTTTTCAAACTAGGAATATTTATCATAAGTCGAAACCAAAGTAGTGACATTAGCCTTAAGAGTATGTCTTAAAAGATAACAAGCTAGGCATGGAGTGGAACTCAAGTGCAACCAAACAAACATAATATGTTCATGAATAAACTTACATGAAGAGGGAAAATAGGAATGTGGTACCTCCTCTCACTTGCTCGTTTCATACTTGAATCGACTCCTCGCATTCTTCTCCATAGCTAAGTCACTTCAAATGAATAACCTGCGAGAAATCAAAAAAGAAAACTTAGAGAACTTCACACAAAACAAGATAAAAGCTACTCTAATTTTGTGTGTGTATTTTTTATCAATACAACTGAATGTAAACATGCAACTAGAGAAAAAATAAATAAATCAAAAAAGAAAACAAAATATGAATGCAAAAGGTTGGGAGGAGGTCAATCTTACCAAGCTTAGACTCTTGGTCTATCTTGCATCAATTATCGCTGTCATTGTTGGGCGGCGGCTGCTGGTGTGGATGGTAGGGGTAGTAGTTCGGAAACTCAGACATGGAATGAGTGAAGTGCCTAGTGAGGGTAACAACATTGGTGTTCATGCCATGCAATGTGTTCTCCACATTGCTGACGTGATGCACCATTTGGTCAAAATCACCTCTTGGGACATAGTTGAATCCCGACTAAGGTGGTGGCATGTTCTGCTACTGCTGGTACTGGGGGCAATGTTGTTGATGCTAGTGTTTCTAGCCATAGTCATCCCTGCCCATGGTGTTCCAGTTCTGCTCCTCCTCAGGCTCTTGCTGATGCTTCATCCCACATTCTCCCAAGCGGGGTTTCCTCCCAACAGTAGAATTCTCCCCGAGGTGATCATTTCTTGATGGAATTCCTCCTCATAGAGGACCCATCTCTATTTTCCTAGAAAACCAAAATCTTGGACAAATGGAAGCAAAGTTTGGTGAATATCACCGTGAGGTTCATAATAAAATTGGTAGGCATGAAGAGAATGTTGAGGCTTGTAAATCCCCATGAATTTGGTGCTCTCCATGTGAGCATCATCCAAGAGCTTACTACCAGCCACCGGTCTCTCATGAGTCATGACAAACCCACTTGCATAGGCGATCTGAGTGATCAAGCCACCGCAACGGATGTCTCCTGAATGAGCCGACCTTTGGCGGCGGATGTTGGGTTCGCAACATAGGAGAAAAAATTCCTACGATATGAACAACTAGGCACCAAGATCTATCTATCTAGATACAAGTAACGGCTAGATATACATCCATAGAGATCTTACCCTCGAAGACCGAAAAGCTTTTAACGAAGTCTGATTTCGTGGATGATGTAGTCATACACTTACCGATCTCAAGATCGTGTTGAAGTCCAGCAAGTCTAGCACTGCAAACCAGAAGTGCATCCATGATCGCACACACGTCTAGCACCCCGACAACCTCCAATCCCTTGCTCCTACAAAGCAGTGGAAGCAGCAGATCCTTTCTAGAGAAACTACCATGAGAACATGTACTTCGCAAATTCGAAGCAATGGGGGTAAACTAGAGGGGAGAGAGATCATTCACGAGAAGGTGTGATTGTGAGATAAGAGGAGGCTCCTTTTATAGGGGGGCATCCCGGCCAAGGTGGTGCCCCCACCTCTCCCTCATTCATGTATGTGGAAGCTCCACTCGCATAAAAACATCTCCACTCACATGCATTAATTTTCCACCAAAATTAATGCCATATCTCATTTAATAAAACTATTTTATTTATTTTATTCATAATTTTGTTAATTACTTTAATTAAGAAACATTTGCATAAACCCCCTTGCATAACTTCGATATTAAATTCGAAACCAATTTTAGTAATTTGACCCAAAACAATTCTGATGCTTATCGAAATAATGTTAGCGTTATCAAAACCTTTCTCTGGTATTATATCTACCCCAATTGGTGTCGGTATACCTTAAGTATGTCACCCTATGGTTTGTGAATAATGCAGATATGATCGAGACCTCTCTCGGATCAATAATCAGTAGCCGGACCTAGAGATCCATACTGACTCCCACACATTCAATGATGACTTAGTAATCGTGATAAACTTTGACATCGTAACTAAATCCCTTTGTCTCGCGATATATTACATGTCCGAGATTCGATTATCGGTATCCCCGTACCTAGTTTTGTCTCGTTACTGACAAGTACTCTTTTCTCATTCCCGTCATATAACAATCCTTGTGACCAAATCACCTGCTTGCAAGATGTGGTCAATGTGATATCACCGAGAGGGCCTAGAGTATATCTCTCCGTCATCGGGATGGAAAAACCTCACTCTTGATCCATGAGGCTCTACATAACGCTTTTGGAGTATCTGAACCCACCTTTATAGTCACCCTACTACGGTGTGACATTTGATATTATCAAAATACTCTTTCGGTGTTAGTGATTAACATGATCTCATGGTCTATGGATTAGGGTTACTTCGTATGACATATTATAGCAATGTAAACATAAATACTTTGATCATATTACTATACTTCGGGGAGTGTTCATCACATCGTTCCCCTAATTTTGTGAACCCGTTATTAACAACATCCAATGTCCATGATCAGGAAACCCTTGATCATCTTGTTAATTAGTGAGCTAGTTTATATGAGAGGCATAACTAGGAACTCTTATTTGTTTATTAAATATACATGTATTAATATTTCTAATTAATACAATTATAGCATGAAAATAAACATATCATAAACATGGAATAAGATAATAACCACTTTATTATTGCCACTAGGGCATATTCTCTTCAGTCCCCCACTTGCACTAGAGTCAATAATCGAGTTGAAACTTGCGCATTTTAACACCTATGACATTCTGGTGTTTACATATGCATTGCTTGTGGTAAACCTAATCTCTAGATCTGACATTTCAGGTCCGTGTGTATTTGCATGTATTTGCGTCTCTACGCATCACTCATTCTCGAATGAGATGACATTGTATAAATTTGGTCCTTTGGTGACACCTCAGTTCTTTGGGGTTAAATTATGTTGATAGATAGTCGTACAATATATCTTCATAGTGTTAGCCTACTTTGAACCACACCTAGTTTGATAACAAACTACTTGACACAAATACCCTCTTCTGCTGCTACTAAAGAAGTCATATACTCATTCTTTGTTGTAGTATCCGTCAGAGTGTCTTAACTTTGGAACTCATCCAAATCCATCATGGAACTTCCATTCCATTATATTGTTCCACCCATAGTCTAAATTAAGATAAACTTAATTTGTATCTTGCAATAAAGCTTATACTAATGTAACACATTACAATGAACTATATATTTATCTAGTACCATTGTAACACTTTACAATGAACTATCCGTCAGCTCTACATATAAAAACATATTCTTAGTTCTTCCGAAGATCATAAGAATATCCTTACTATCGTCCAATGATCATCTTATGAGTCATTCTGGTATATGATCATAACATTTAGAGCATAGGATATATCTGGATGTGTACATATCACGATATGATTGATCAAAACATTCATGTGATTTCACTCACCAAGTGTCAATACACTTGAATTTTGATTCAACTTTTTTTATGTGGTACGAAGCTTTCTTATCATTTTTATAATGAACGCATTCAATATCTCATCTATGTACATTTGGGACAACCATATTAGCATTAGGGGTATAATCAACTACAAACATGTACTTGTTGCTATTCTTCCATTTCACCAAAATCTGTTTTAAGCCCCCCGTTCCCACAATTTCATCGTAAACCTCGAGGTCGCCAATCTTCTTGACATCTTGCTGCAAGATGTAGAAGTTGGCCAGAGTAAAGACATGGGAAAGTGCAGCCTCAATCTCCTTGGATTCAGTTACTGCCACTGGTAAACTCTGGGAAGAAATACAGTCATCTTTTGCCTCGCTCACACGGATGCGAGCAATTGCATTCTCGTAACGCATAATCATGTCGACTAGGGTCATACCAAAATCCAGGTGAAGGTGAAGGAATGAGTTCAAACTCTCACTCCTCTGGTTGCTTTTCATACAAAGGAAATATCCACCGGCCAGATACACGGCGACCCAATTTTTATTCTTGTTGTACATCCTTTTAAGCCATTCCTAGGTAGATTTTGTTTGCCACTTGAGAACAAATGCGCTCCATCTTTGCTCAAAGATGGCTTCTAAAGTGATGTAGTATAAGAATGGACAAAACTCCTGAAGTGACTTATGACCAAGATGTTTCTTCATGTTATTCTCTATGTGCCACATACATATAGGGTGCCACGTGTCTAGAAGGACATTATGAATAGCTCTTATCATTGCAGCGTCGCTATCTATGATAATACCTTTCGACCTTTTCTAACATATTGCTTTCAGAAAAGTCCAAAGCAGCCAAGCATATGTATCTTCCTTCTCATCTAACACGATGGCACACGCGAACACCGTAGGCTTACGGTGATTGTTCAGGCCTACGAAAGGAATGAACAACATACTATACCGGTTCATCTTGTAGGTGTTGTCCAACACCACCACCTCGTCGAAGTCCTGATAGTCCCGACGTGACTGAGAATCGCACCAGAACAAGGTCTTTAGCTGTCTTTCATCATCTAACATCATAGTCAAAAAATAATTCAAGATCATTCTTCTTCCTAGTTGCCATGATACCGAGGGTTGTTGCAGAATCAACATCCACAATAAGCTTTCTCTTATCGCTACCACACATGTTGTACAGATCTCTAGGAATGAAGCCTACATCGTCGTAGCCATGTCTACTAAGGAAGTGTCTCATGATCATACTTTTTCTCAACCCAACGGCTCCCAATGATAGTATCTTAGATCTCTGGTACAGTTTAATCTTTCTATGCGATCGAAGGTCGTCCGGACTAGCCAATACATGACTGTGATTGTTGTCAAAGCTTTTGACAACCCAGACTCCACGGGATCTATCACGCTTCACTAAGATGGGCATTGCAATTACAGCGAGTCTCGGGTCTCAGCTTATGGGTGTGGCCTTCCCGTGTTAAGAGTTTTTCCAGAGGTTTGACTGCCCCGGAACAAAGATACTGTCTTAACCGTATTTCTCTCGTAGAGCCTTTCCCTCGCCTCAAAATGTCCTTTCTGATACTGAAGCCATGGTCTCTCGCATAGCTGTTGTACTAGACGAAAGCCACCGGTTCGGAATCAAAAGTCATGCCCAATATTTTCTAGTGATTATCAATTGGGAATTTGTTATCTTCCTTACTCACAAGTTCCATTTCTGGTTTCCCGTGATGTTCATGCCCATCATGAGCACCAGATATCACCTACACAGATAAACACATATAACCCTATAAGATATCATTTCATTGTTAACATTCATTGCTTGCCATAGTGAAATATCCACAAACCTCACTCCTATTTTCTAAGCTAGATTCGTCCTGATACAATGCTTCGACGCTATATTCATCGAAACGAACTTTCAAGTCTGAATATTCGTTCTCATCGTGACCACCGGTTACCACCTACATAACAAAAACAGAGAATGTAAGATGTCAATTCACTTTTTGGCATGGACTGACATTACAGAATATTCAACATACTTCACTCGTGTTTTTGAGTATGCCGATGACCGGGGATCGTTCCGCCCATTATTATGACCACCAAACTGGCCGTTCACGGGAGGTACATTTTCATAGGTTCTGGATCTGTTCTCCGAACTAGAATCCTCGTCTCTAGTGTAACCATTATCGTTGTCATTCCAAGTTGAGCTAGAGTCCCCCATCTCTCCGAAAACTACAACAACATCGTAAAAGAATACAGAAGGAGTGTTAGCAAAAAGAAGTGTCGGACATATGGGCATTGGATCCCCGGATAGTCCGACCAGTCCAGATAGGCTGGCCGGGACAGTCTGGCATTGCCGGACAAGCCGGCTTAGTAGGCACCGGACTGTCCGATGGCTCAACTACCATGGCGATCTGCCAAGGCGCGATCAAGAAACGAGGTGAACCTGCCTCAGGTGAGGATGCAACGATAGCCGACGTAGGCGACGGTTGTAAGCCGGCGGTGTGGGCGGTTGCTCAGATGGCTGGCATCGGCGGCTGTCGTCTAGATGGCCTAGGGCTGTCGCGGTCGGTCTGGATGTTCGTAGGGCAAGCTGGGTCAAGCGTATATCTACAGATCATATCTGTATCCTATACATAGGTAATACACCATTTATATACGGGTTTAAATATATACATAGACGTATTTGTACGAGTTTAGGTGGTGTGTTGGGGGAGGGGGGTGGTGGTGGTACTGGATCATAGGCCTTAAGTCCAATCGTAACTGAACTCATACAAAATATTCGAAAAGCAGTACAGTATCATATCGTTAATTTCGATTGCAAATCAGATAATAACAGATAGAATTATTATCAGAGAAAATCCATCCGCGTTAGACCGTATGAGTCCATCCTCCTTGCGCTCGCAATTCAGCTAGAACACCAGTATGAAGATGGCGGAGCATAGCTTCTCGAGCAACGCTGCAACCCTAGGTTTTGAGATTATTTCGTTTCTCCCGAAATAAATAATGGGAGTATGCTTTGATCTCAGGCGTACGAGAACTTCTTATGTCTTAAGTTCTCAATCACCTCTTTCACCAGTCGATTTACCTCGTGATTCGTGCAATGTAGAAGTTACACATGAGTTTCAACTAGGGTGTAACTAAGAATTTAATGAGTTGCAACTGAGTTAGTATAAATCTTATAAGTTACAACTAGGTTGCAACTGAGAATTAGCACAAATAGTAGGCCAACGTCAACGACTTAGACATAAGAAGTTTTCGGACGCCCGAGATCTAAATTTTGTTACTTTTGGATGGAGGTAGTATTTCCTTACCAGATATTATGGTGAAGCTACGCTAGGGTAGTGCAGCAGACCGTGCATCTTTGGGACCAAATCATGTGTGATTAATCATGTATAGAAAAGTCTCATACTCCATGCATGCACCTGGAAAGTATGTAAAAATCTATCTTGTCGGAGTATCATAACGACTCCGTTTTTATGAATGTAAGACATAGACGCATTTAAAGATGAACTATGAATGTGGCCATGTAGTTGTCATGGTTACGATGAGGAGTAGGTGCATAGGGACATGACAACTACATGTGCGCATAGGGATAAGATCGAGTAGATCTTTGGGTTTTCCGTTCTGAGTTAATTTCTTTGCGTGGATCCGATAATAAATCGATCGATACGTACAATGTTGTAGTCCCTCTGCTCCTTAGCTAGGTGGTGGCGCACACACTTTTGGAGATTTAACAACTTTTACCACGGATTTGATCAGCAAAAAAAAATACTGGTTTTGTGTCATGCAAGTTATATGGCTGAATTCGTATTGGACCAAAGTTTGTAAGTGTGTAATTTCTATAGCAAATGACATACCGAACGTATTATTAGTCAAAATAATGGTCAGAGCCACGACATGAGTTGGGAAAGAAAGGAGGGAGTATATTGGTTTTTGAACTTTGAGATGAGAAAAGTGCGGATCCCCCATTTGCCCCTTTCTCGTCTCTCTCTTCGCTACAGTTCCACAGCTCGTTTGAGAGTCCTCTTCGGTGAGCCGCCCGAGCTGAGGTCGTCCCCGGCGGCGGCGGCGCTGTGGGATGGCCGAAGCAAGGTGCTGGGCTTAGTAGAGTAGGTTCTAGGTTTAGAGTCTTGGGTTGTTTGCCTGTAGTATGGAGCTGAGCAGGAGATCTATGCGGCCAGATCTGCTGCGTTGTAGGGTTCTTCCGTGATGCGCCGTTCTTCTCTTCGGCTGGCCATGGAGGCAAGGGGAGAGGGGAGGTCCACATGGTGGGGAGACCTGCGGTCTCCGAAGATAAAAGCGTCGCGTTGTTTCGCCGTCGGTGCTGGTTTGATGGCTTCCTGAGCAGAGCTCTGGCCGGCCGTGGAGGCGGGGGGAGCTCTTCTCTCAGGCCGCCGTTAGTCCAGTTTCGGCGGCGATGGGTGTGTGAGCTGCAGATTGGAGCGTATCACGAGGCAGCCATGAGTGCCGCCCCAATCTTTGGCCGCAAGGGCGGTCCGTGTTGGCGCCGACGAGGCGTCCCTCGAAGAGATTCTCAGCATGGGGCTTCTTCTGGTGTTGGCTGCCATGCCCCTGCTTCCCCGGGCCGACGTCGCTGCCATGGGCGTGGGGCTCACTGCCGCGTCGTTGGCCGCTTCACTTACGGTGTCGCTCGCCGACACTAAGAAGTTGAGCCAGCGAACCGCGAGCTACACCACCGAGGAGGACAAGGTCCTATGCAAGGCATGGATGGACGTTTCGCAAGATCCACTATACGGTGCCGAGCAAAAGGGCTTTGCCTATTGGAAAATGTGGGAGGGTTCTTCCATGAGGCCCGCAAATTCGGCAAGGACGCCTTCTACAGCGATCGAAATGATCTCTCTCTCCAAGCGATGGGGCACCATCCATGACGAGTGCAGCAAGTTCCAAGGATCTTACGAGATGGTGACGAAAAGGAAAATAAGCGACATGTCTCCTTGTCTATGTCTTGCATATATATGCATTGAGCCATTATCGACGTCCATATGTGTAGGTCATGAAAGCAATGGAGCACTTCAAGAAGGTGAATGACAACAAGGCTTTCACGTTGACGCATTGTTGGACGTTGATCAAAGACTGCAAATAATGGGAGACTAGCTATGCCCTCTGTAAAGAACTCGACAATAAGAAGAAGGGCAAGAGCAATGCTTCTACGGGCGGTATCATCGACCTAGACAACAACAGCAATGAAGAAGGCGTGGCCAACCCTGTAGGCGCTTGTGCCCGCTGGCCTAGAGGCCACAAGGCTACGAAGGCCGACATCGCCCGCCAGGCTGGTTCGTTGGCATTCCAGAAGACGCTGATGAAGATCATGGAGAAGAAGTAAGAGGCCATCACCGAGAGGGAAGAGAGATGACGCAAAGAGAAAGAGGCCACCGCCAAGGCATTTGTCGAGCTCCAGACAAGGTCAATCGAGGCGGAGGAGGCCTACGCCAAGGCCAGGCTGATCGAGATCGAGGCGAAGGCAAAGGCGAGGGAGACCGAGGCCAAGGCCAAGGAAACCGAGGCCAGGTCTAGGGTGTTGGAGGTAGAGGTCAAGGCTAAGGAAGCTGAAGCCAAGTTCATGGCCGAGGAGACTGTCATCATGCTCACCGACCTGGACACCATCGCCGACCCCGATCGCAGGCCTGGATCGCTCGCAGGCAGCAGGCCATCCGTGCTCGCGATGCTTGAACGGCAATGGCGACGGCGGCTGCAACCTTTTGGACATAAAAGCATCATTCTTTTTTGGATATTGTGAATGATATTGCTCCTTTTTGTATATTTCAAAACCAGTGGCCACTAGTTGGCGATGGCGAAAGGGCGATGGCACATGTCTGCTGATTTATCTGTCAGTCACTTTGTGAGCTATTGCCTGTGAATTTAAGTGTTCGACATCGTTGGCCAACGATGGCGCGAAGAAACACCAGACGTGGACATTTGGGTCGCGCCGCTGGGTGCGGTCGCCCGGACAGACCGAAACGTGGTTCCAAAATAACCGCGGGCTGACACAAACGAATAGAAACAGATCATTTCGTCGTTCGCTTGTTTGGGTTGGCCAGAGGGCTGCTAGGTAGGCTCGTGCCATGTTTCGCTGCTGCTGCTAGTGCTAGTACAGGTGGGGATCTTTTTGGCATAGTAGATCGTGTTCCATCTGGCTGTCGTTTTATGCAAATCCGTACGTGGTGGCTATCTATGGATGCTACTCAATCATACAGGAGTTGCGAAGGAGGGGCTACGGTGACAGTAGTACTCTCTCTGTTTCAATTTACTCCCACGTTTATTTAACTGGACTAGTACTTTTTTATTTTTTATTCTAAAAAATCCTAAGACTTTTAAAATAGATAGTATAAAATGTGTACTATGTATTCGAAAAATTATATAATTTTTTTGAATGAAAAATAAGAGAACAGTAAATGTAGTAATTTGAAAAGAGGGAGTAGTACTGGAATTAGGTGCACTGTGGCTGGCCACATGAGGGCACGATTTTCGATTTTTGCTTTTGTGCTGCACGGCTGGCGCTCCTCTGGAGGCAACGCATTCAAAGTTCAACATGTACTACTGTAGTAGTACTACGTACTACGTAGCTAGAGCAGCTTCTGGTCCAACCTAATAAGGGCGTACGCTAGTGCCCATGCCCCTAGCTAGGTCCCTTGTTTTTTTTCCTTTTCTTTGGGCTGTGGCACGGCTAGCCTGCTAGTACTGTGCCATCTCCATGCACCCCTGTCGCGCGCCCTCCTTGGCTTGGATGAATCGTAGGAGTACGTCGTGAACTCACATCGACCCTGACGTACGTGTCGATTGATACGACCCCGCCGCGACCGTGACGTTTCGGGAGCCTAGCTAGCTGCTCCCGCATCCGGGGAATCAATCCTGGATGGCACAAGCAACCTAGCTACTCCTAGTCCTTCTCTCCTTCAAACAGGCCAGGGTCTCCCTTTGTCTGAGCAAACAAAAACAAAACAAAAAAGCTGATCGACATGGATACAGCGCCTACGTAGGTAGTACGAAAAACCTACGTAGGTGCTACTGTACTACTATAGGTACGTGAGTCCCATGGAGAGAACAACATCGCAGCGACGAGACCCAAGCAGTAATTATTACAGTATGAATGCACGCGAGTTGCGACGGTAGCCTAGGTGAGTCGATCTGTTAAAAAAAAACAGCAGTACGGTAGCCTAGCGGTACCTTCTTTGTCGATACATGCATACACTAGTACGTACATAGGCTGCAGCAGGCTACGGTGACCGGCCCTCGCGTATTTGCAGTTCCTTTGAACGGTTTTCCTAATTCTCAGTCGACTGAGATTTTTTTAAGTCTCAGTCATCTAAGAAAAAAAAGTACAACTGAAACCCAGTTACACTTTTCTAGTAGAAAAATACAATTACACTTTTCTACAGAAAAGTACAACTGACACGAGTTGTACATTTTTTTAACTACGGTTACACTTTTTTAAGATGATTGAGACTTCAGAAAATCTCAGTCGATTGAAAATCTCCTCTGCCCCGACACGCCAATAACTCCCTGCCGCGCATGCAGCGCCAAAGCCTCTTCTTTCTGACGCGGATCAATCGGGCACAAGTACAAACTGCTGCGGTCGCCATGCGTTTGCAGCCCAGCTGACAAACCACAACAATTTTACTACTTCTTCCAATCCTCAAATTTATCTAAATTTAGATGTACCTAGTTAAAGATTTAGACTAGTAGTTGTTTTTCTATGTAGACAAAGTTGAGAATATTAATATGGATCGGAGGGAGTACTACTCCGGTTCTACATATACATACTATGACGAATAAACGTTTCGGTAGCTGACCCAACTTTTTGAAACAGAGTTATTATAGGTGGCAACGAAATACTAAACCACAAATGGCAAGCCCAAGCACGTGAACTTAGTTTGTATAAAACCATCTCAGTTGCTATTGCTACATTCTTCCGCGCGCCTGCCCACCTCCAGCTCCTATGCTAGCTCCATGTCATACTAGTAACAGCTGCACATGCAACCGGCAGAGGAAAAAATAAGTAATCCCTTCATCGTAAAATAAGGGATCGACTAGGGTTTGTTTTAGACTCACGCCATCTGTTTAGATTCTAAAACATGTATAGATACCTGCCAATCCAGACAAATCCAAGCAGTACATATTTTCTTTCAATAAATACGAAGCACTTTTGCCGAGTAAGCAGCATTCAGGTATTTTCAGTTTACTGCATTTATATTTAAACTCCACTTTGAACCGAAGAACCAAATTATGTCGCTAGAAATATCTAAGATCTACAATGACCATCCACCACAATATTAGTAAACCAGAATGTTACACTGGTGGAAAACAGGGCATTAGTCCTGGTTCGTTTGGGCCTTTCGTCCCGGTGTCGCAACCGGGATTAGGCAATCGGGACTAGAGCCCCCCTTTAGTCCCGGTTCTGTTACGAACCGGTACTAAAGGCGCTCCACGTGGCCGCCCCGGAGAGCGGAAGTGGAGGACCTTTAGTCCCGATTCGTACCTAATCCTACTAGGTTAGCTGATCTGCAAGTGATATATATATACATGTATCCCTATGCTTGTAATCGGTGAGATTGAGAAATAAAGAGAGATAATACGAAGCGCGATACGCGCCTCTGGCAACTCGCCGTGTCCAGCGTTTTGCTGCTGCATACGTGACTTACTAGGTAGCTAGGAAAGCAATCTAGTCTAGGCTAGCTAATACGTGCGTGTATTCAATCCACCATATAATCAATCAAGCTGCGTGCTTGTGGCTTCTACGTGTGTGTCTTGTCGGAAAGCACTCGACAAGTTACGCGTTTGTCGCTGGTTGTCTCATCGCAACGTCCCGACAAAAGTACTGTCGGGTCTGGGCCAACAAAAACCCTATGTTCCCCCAAGTTGGGCAAACTCGAGAAACTCGCGCCAGAGGTGGCCACTGTCTTCGGGGAAGGCTCAACTTCCGCCATGTCCTTACCCTTAGATTCTACAACTCCTGTGTCCTCCATGACGCGGCAAGTGTCGGATGACAATGATGCAGTCATACTTCAGCAAGCGTAAGAAGACAATCAACACAAATAAACTGCAAGCTAGAACAATATTTAAATGCATCACGCAAGGCAGACAAGACTTACCCATCAAAATAGTCGAGGTCGAAGTCCTCGCCCATCTTCTCCTTCGGTTTCTTTGGCTTCTTCAGCAGCGGAGGCACCATGCTGCGAACAGGTACCGCCGGAATGGGATCCGTGGTACCAACTTTAGGCGAAGGATCCTTCGGCGCCTCCGGTGTGAATGCATCTGAATCTTCACTTCTGGTGCGCTTGCGGGTGCCACCCTCGCTGGACTCGGGGGCTCCCTGTGTTGGAAATATGCCCTAGAGGCAATCATGTATGTTGTTATTCCTAATGTATTCATGAAGTTATTGTCCATGTATGAACTACTGATATGTATCACTGAATATGTGATTCAATTGTGGAACTGCATATTCATGTTATTCATACTAATTGTCCTTGGTCATTAAGGTTGTGCTGGACACACAACTTAGACTAATGTGAAAGTCGGCAGATGACTCGGTTCCACTTGTCATGGGCATGGAGATGCTATTCTGACTTACACTGATTCGGCTAAAGAGTTTAGCGAGTCGGACTGACCCATATTGAGGTACAACGAATAAGTCGTCATTTATATGTCTCAATCAATGTAATTCTTAGACCTGAGGTTATTGCACAATCCCAGTTGAGAATCACCGACTTAGGTTCTGTCAAACGTTATTCCATTACTGGGCCGTTATAAAGGCAGAGTTCAGGTCGACTGAGAATCAAGCTGCGTGATGTGAATGACCAAGATGGGATTTTGCCCCTCTGACTGGAGAGATATTCTCTGGGCCCTCTCGGAAGATATGATTCAGAAAGCATGGCCGTGCGCGACTCTGTTTGGGTTGGACCCAAATAAGACATGGACTAAGTCAGCGAGTTTGACTCGCAATGACTAATATATGCCTTTTTAGTGAATGGGCCACAAGTGAGTGGAGCCCACTTTTACTCCCTATATAAGCTGGGGCGCAGGTGCTTAGAGCACACGGTCAGGTCACTCCATGTGTTGGAAACCCTAGCCCCAGTCTAGTCCTGTCACCGCCGTACTGGACCTAGCAGTGTAGCGCCGGCGGTCCTCCTCGTATGTGTGGATACCGGCGGAGGTGTTGTGCGATCATCACTTCGATGATCGTGGATCGAAACAGATCGTGAGGACTGCACTGTATCAAGCGACGTGCTTCATCGATTTCGCAACTGCGCGTCTAGTGGTAATCCTCGTGGCCTACTACCTCAGCTGGATATTGGGATCACCGCGTAGGGAAAAGTTTTGTTTATCTCTGCGTGGCCCAACACCCTGCACCTCAGTGATGGGCACAGTCGACCCCGATTCATCCTCCTCCGCAGCCTCAGGGGGAAGTATCCCTTCCGGCTGGGGAGGTAGCGCACTCTCCACCTTCCAGTCTGTCCATAAACATCAAATTACAATTACAAACGTCTATCCAAATTACAATTCTCCCGTGGACAAAGAAAGAAGAACGAAAGTTA
The DNA here is from genome assembly GCA_916181665.1 of Avena sativa. Taxonomy (NCBI): domain Eukaryota; kingdom Viridiplantae; phylum Streptophyta; class Magnoliopsida; order Poales; family Poaceae; genus Avena; species Avena sativa. The sequence goes on from OV702287.1 coordinate 583,089,535, forward strand.
GTAGCAAATTACTGCAGGAGGGGGTGAGTCGCGAGGAATGGAAGAGTGGCAGAATCCCCAGGAAGGATGTCCTTTACGGTGAATTTGGTCAGCGCCCTGACTTTCTTATCCACCTCCACCGAAGAGATATCCTCAGGAGAGATGTGGGCATGTCCCTCTCGCTGGTCTAGAGATACATTGGATATGCTTTGGCCTGCAGTAGCTGGACCCGACGTCGCAACCACGTTCGAATGAGGTCCACGCCGTTGACCTCCTTGCCTCGGACAAGTTGAAGATCTAGAACCCGCTGGTAGTGTCCTCCGGCGAACCAGAGCTCGATTTTGGCCATTTGAGGACACGGCAGTGTCCTCCGGCAAGCTCTGCCCATTTTTATTTTTCTTTTAGGTGTAATTTTGCTATCTAATGAATGATGAATCGTAATCTAGCCGTATGATGATCAACGCACGTGTTCATATTTCCCGAGGAATTTTGAATTTTGATTTTTACGGTTTGAATTTGAAGATGCTGATCTGCGCTGTCGACCAGAAACCTGTACGCGATTTACAGGTCGGAAGTTTACAGGGCGCTGTTAGTCATACTCTGACACGGCTAAATCTCATGTACTAGCACGTTTGCTTGGGCTCTTATGCAACACCGTTGCCGTATCACACACACCATCTGAGAACACACCCTACTACGTGCAGCAGAAAGAGAAGATGCAGATAACACATCCTCATAATCTCATAACTGGGCTAGCTGCTCGAAGATGACAGAAATAATTTTTCGATAAAGCAGAGATATCACACAAACAAGGTGACGGTTTCGATAAAGAGATCACATACAACTCAACTGGCAGACATTGCCTAGGTGACATGGCAACAAACTGCCTCACACACAACTCAACTTTCATGCAAATAAAGACAGAAAACTAAACATAAGAGCAAACAATAATAATAGCTCCAGCAACATTAATGGTGCGTCGTCTTCCTCACAATCTTCTTCGTCATGGTCATCCTGAAACTGCAGCAGCCTAATCCTTAAACCACAGGACGAACCGGATCATTAGTATTATTCCTTCTTCACGGAGCGTCTTCGAAGCAGAGCCTGAACTGCACTGGGCATGGCCGGTGCTGCGATATCGATGGCGCATCGTCGAGCCCTTGCAGCATCTTGATAACGTCCGCCGTGTCGTGGAGATAGTACTTGGCCATGCTCGGCTTCATACCGACCGTGCAGGCAAACACCTCACTGCTAGCTGGGAGCTTCACGCTGCTCTTCTTCTCGCACATGATGCTCTCGAACATGTCCTCGTCGGACCGGTCGTCTCCGATGCAGAGCACAAAATCCGGCGGCTTGTGGCTGAGTACCATGGATGAGAGGAGGCTCTCCACAACCACGCCTTTGCTGATGCCCTGCACACATATATCTTGCATGTCAACAGTAGTAGTATTGATATTTCAAAGTCTAAAGCTCTTGTTATGAGAGAAGCAAGCTTGAATTACGTGAGGTTTAACTTCCACGATATGCTGACCCCTCTTCACAACGACTGGCTCCTTGGCAAGCACGTTTTCAAGATGATGAAGCAGTGCTTTAGCCTGGAATGATCCGAAATCTGGATCCGCCTGATGGTAATGCCAAACAAGCGCGCTTTCCTTGTACTCGATGGATGAACCATCCGTCATGTCGGTGTAGAGCTTCATCACGGGCTCAACGGTCTTCTTCCAACCGAAATCTCCTCCTGCCAACAACCCGCCGCATGTCTCCCATGGACAGTCCTTGCTCCACCTGCAACGCAAGATCAGTAAATGGAGTGGACATCATCATATTTAACAACACTACTAGCAGAACACGTACTCACAAGCAGTGATGCTCATCACCTATATATTGATCGAAGTAACCATGCATGCTCTGCAGCAACGCAAGCAAGTGATGCTCACCTAGTGAAGTAACCATGCTCTGCAGCAATCCCCAGCTTCTCACATGGTGCAAACCAGTTGCTCAGTTCATCCTTCCCCCGGCCACTCACAATGAAGACCTTGGTTTTGGGATCTTCGCACAGACGATTCAAGACAGAAATGACCTCACTGCTGGGTGCCCGCTTGTTGTCGTCAACGACACAACTGATCTCTGCTGGCATCACCGTCCCATCATAGTCGAGGAGAATTAGCCGATTCTCCGTCTTCCTGAAGGAAGGGGCAATGTGGTCGAGAGAAAGCCGGCAGAAATCTGGGCCAAGTGCAACCACCTTGAAGCTCATCCCAAAGCCAATCCCCCAGAGGCGGCGCCGCCGCGAGGAATAATGGTCGTCCTTGCATACACGCTGCAGGTCCTCGTCCAGGGAGCGCGCCCAGTAAGCGATATCATGGGTACTGACATACTTGTAATGCTTCTCATGCCACAGCTGCTGCTCGACCTCGGACATCCTCAATGCCTTGTCCATGGCATCCTTGACGGACTCCACGCTCCATGGATTGAGCCGGATGGCCCCGCTAAGCGACCGGGAGCACCCAGCGAACTCCGACAGCACGATGACGCTTCCCTTGGGAGCATCATCGTCCCCCAGCAGGGCGGCGGTGCTCTCCTGCCGGCACACCGTGTAGATGTATGGTATCCGGTTGAGCCCGTCCTGGACGGCGCTGACGACGCAGCACTCGGCGGCGGCGTAGTATGCCGCCTTCTCGTGCACCGACACCGGGTGGTCGATCATCACGATTGGGGTGTACCCAGGCGTCGCGTACTTAGCATTGACCCGGTCGCTAATCGCTCGGGCCTCCTTGTGTACATGCTGGATGTCGAGCCCCTCGCTGCGCGCCGGGTTGACGATCTGCACCAGCACGGCGCGCCCGCGGAGCTCAGGATGTTGCAGCAGCAGCTTCTCCATCCCAAGGAACTTGAGCTCGATTCCTTTGAAGAGATCAGCGTCATCTACACCCACCATCAGGCGCTGCCCCTTGTACGTCTCGGCCACCTGCCGTACTACAACCCCGGTCTCCGGCGCCGACACCACCGACCTAAGTTGCGCCATGTCGATCCCGACGGGCAGTATCTTGAGATTTACCCTGCGGCCGCAGTAGTCGGTGCCCATGTACCCGCACTTGGACGTGTAGGCCAGGCCGAGCAGCCGCGAGCACGCTGACATGAAGTGCCGCGCGTAGTCGAAGATGTGAAATCCTACGAGGTCGGCGTTGAGGAGGGCTCCGAGGAGTTCCTTCCGGACGGGGATGGTGCCGAAGATCTCCAGGGATGGGAACGGCGAGTGGAGGAAGAAGCCGACCTTGGCGCGCGGGAAGCGCTTGCGGACGAAGGTCGGGAGGGCCAGGAGGTGGTAGTCGTGGATCCACACCAAGTCCTCCTCCTCGTCCTGGCTCAGCACTTCCTTGAGGCGGTTGGCGAACGTCATGTTGGCGGAGAGGAAGGAGTGATAGAGCGCGTCGTCGAATTGCATGCCGCCGTGCACGGACGGCGTCAGCGGGAGGAGGGAGTGGAGGAGCTGCCACATGTAGTGCTTGCAGAAGCCGTGGTAGAACTGGTGGTGGAGGTCGGCGGGCAGGAACACGGGCAGGCAGCAGAAGTTTTCCACCAGGTAGCTGGCGAGCTCCTCGGAGGCCTCGGCGACCGCCGCCGGCAGCGTACCGACGTGGAGCACGGGGGCTGAGGCCGGCAGGCCCGAGCGGAGCTGGTGACAGACGCTGTCCGCGTCGACGGTGAAGGAGAACCCGAACGGGGAGGACGCGTCATGGGCTGCCTGGAGCGGGAGGCGGTGGGAAACAATCACGCGGCGCGGCGGGACAGACGGGGACGAGTTGGCCATGACGCGCGGGAGCCGGAGCGGTACCTCGTCCACGATGTCGAGCAGGTTATGACAAGAGAACGACGAGCTGACTAGTCTTCATCTCTCCTATGTGTTGCATGTTGCTGATGCAGAGGAGGTCGGTCCCTACGAGGGTCCTTTTCTATTGTTACTCCCTCCGTAACAAAGTCAGTAAAGGGCACCTACAATACGGTAACTTATCTTAGACTAGCAAAAGTGGTCGTGCGTTGCACTAGAAGAAAGAAATACTCGTACAAACCATTTTTTATCATCATTGTCAATGGTGGTCTATTTTTTCCCTATTCATAGCATCATTGCATTGATTTGTAATACCGCATACTTGTAATAATTTCTTAAATTTTATTATTAAGACGATAGCCTTACTTTGGCCTTTTCTCATTTTCTCCTTCATCATAGCATGAGCTGCAAAAGTGTGTATCTTTTTATGTCCACGAATATAGTTCTCCAAATAAATTGTTTCTGTTTTGTATAAATATGGTGGACTCTATAAATGTCACTATATATTTCAGTATTTCACTCATATATGTATTTATTTGTTTTGTAGGTACAAAATTGATATAACACAACAATCTACACATTAAAAAAAATCATATAATGTATTGATGTAATATGAATCTCACATTTTCTATTTAAACACTCATATACTTAATTTCACTATACTTTTAATTCAACTAGCAAGGTGGCCCTCACAAATGCGAGGAAATCAACTTTATAGATTTTAGAGTGTATTGTCATAATTATTCATATTATTCTCTATACACAATAATATGTTTTTATGACCATCACGGACACTGAAGCAAATGAAATGTCTTAGGTGTATTTATTATTTCTCATTTCCGTTCATGAACGTAAGCATCATATCGTCATTTTTGGGTAGATATCTTCCTAACATTACGAATTGATCCAACATCTCATAAAAACTAATCTAGATCCAACCGTAACATACCACATGCATTGACGCTCTCTTTGGTAGTCAAAATGGTCCATTGGCTATGTATTTTTGTATAATTCCGTTAGGAAGGTATTAGTTGCTGAACTATCGTCGCATTATGGGAAAATATGCAATTTGTCTTGAATGTAGATGGTCAACCCGCATGGTTGTATATAAAAAACTAATTTTCTATTTCTCAATTAATTTATTTTTCTGAAGACTTAGTCTACCCAAGTTTAGTCTTGCATCTCAGTTGCCATCTTATGGTAAATTATTTGTTTATCTTTTCTCTTTCTATTTATCAACATAGCCGATTTAATGGCTCACCTCCCGTCAAGTATCTGTGTTCACTTCAAATAAGGTTTTCTTAGCGCTTACTCGACCAAGCCTACTACCTATTTAAGTGAAACTACCTTGGTAAGATGACAAATATAATGGTACAATTTCTACCTAAGAAACTCATATGCTATATTCTGTTAGTTGTCAACAATAAAAATAATTTGCTATGTCTTTCTAATATTAAAAACGTACATTGTGACGGTAGTCATACTTGGTAGTACTTAACATACATGAACCGCAAATATTTAGAATCATATATGTGGGTGGCTGTGTATTTACGATTTCATTTTTGCAAGATATAAGTATGTTGCTAAGAAATGAGAACTACCAAGAAAAACCAATCCCAAAAATACTGACATGTTTCATCGTCAAAGTTGATAAAGACTAATTGTAGTGGCGGAAAACTGCAAATGAGCGTTGCACGGATGCAGCTGCGGAGTAGACACACGGCAAGCGCTCTTCTATATAATAGTGGCAAGTCAGTAATGAGGCGCAAGTTTCTCCCAGCAAGTAAATTAAAATGATGCATTAGGGCTATTATTTATAGCTTTAACTGTATTGAATCTACATGTCTTGTTGTATAGCATATCACAAGCTTCGACCCTTTTTTTTGTCGCAACGAATTTGTGGATGCAACGGACATGGAAAGCCAAACCAGTAGTCCAAGAGGAACGTAGATTCCATGTGCGAATTAAAACTTTTGTAATACACTAACGACAATAATAATTATATTATTGGGTGATCATTGTCTCCGATAGATAACTTTGGCTCTGTTTTTGTAGGTTTGTTTCTTTTAAACTAAAGAATTTCAAGACCAAAGTATTTCAGCGCCAGGCAAACAAATAGTAAGGTTTTTATTTCTCCGTTTTTTTAAAAGATGGCCGGACCTCATTAAAAAAACATAGTTTTAGAGAATACTTCAATTTTAAAACAAAAAATATTTATTGGATTCAAGCACCTTAATTTTTTTAATAATTTAGTATTTTCAAGAACTGAAGAATTCTCTAAACAGTTCAAAAATAATTTCATGGCAAACTGAGCCCTTCGGTTTGTTAATTTTTTCGTAGAAAAGTTTCCAAAGTGTATTGCTGTATGAGGTAAACTGCAACTATAGTGTATTGTATATTTATTTATTATAGTAGTTCAAACAGCCATATTACGTGATTAGAGGCTGGCCTAATGGCTCTGTTCTTGTCCACGAACCAACGTACCTACGTATCTCTTGAATTGTTTGGCGGCAGAACATTTAGCTTATGGAGGTCACGCAAGTGACCGACCAGGACTCCATTCAAATAAACCTGGGACTACACGACTTCATAGGCTCCCAATCTCCTGGTCGCTAATTAAATGGTAGCCTTAAACTTGCCGATTTGCACGTGTGTTTAACTCCTCGTACGTGGCATGGTCAACCATTTTACGTAACCATTTATTATCTATAAATCCTAGCCATAAATAGTAGATCTAATATTCAATATAACGGTCAATCCAGGTGGGCAGGAGACCACGACTTCCAATCGGTCAATCCAGAATCAATTAGCTACCCCAGTTTTTATTTTCATGGACCCAATAAATAAAAGCAAAAAGGCTTTTTTGCAGGTGACAGGTTGTACATAATTCTACGTTACCTAATATTTTCTGGCTTTAAATCTTAATTGTTTAAATTAGGATGGACGAATCAGGTAATTTTTGTATACAACCTTATATTGCTTTTAGTATATAATAGATTATTATCTTATATATTTTTTTTAATTTTACAATTTAACCTGATCTATCCCTCTCCATCTTTCTTGTCTGGAAATGGAAGACAAACATCCGGTCTTTCGAGTTAGTTTCATCCAAAATAGAAAATAAGGAAAAACTTGAAAAAAGGGGAAAAAAGAACCACACGTTATCCGCAGTTCTGCTGCCGATGATTCAGACGAAGAAACACAAGCTGGACTGTTGGACGCTCTTGCACGCCTGTCCCTGTCGCCGGCAGGCTCCCTAGGCGTCGACCCCCTGAGCGTTCCGTTCCCCTCTGCGTTCCATCCACCGTCCTGTGTTTTGATCCCCTGCGTGCCCCGCCGCCGCCAGGGAGAAGCGTGTCGGTGCCCCGACCTCATCGTTGGGTGGTTACTGCCCTGCCTTCTATGTCCGCCTTGCCACATGGTCCATGAAGCCTCCTTCCCAACGCTGCTCGTCTGGCACGCCGCTGCCTTAGACTAGCCCCAATGGGGGTATTATAGGTATTATCATGCATGCCATGTTGGCAAAATTCTGACGTGGCATGCTAATTAATGATGAAAGAGGTTGTGTTGGTATCATAGGTAGATACGATATCATAGCACATAGTACTAGAAAAACTAATCCTAAATAAATCATGTACACAATTTTGCATTGAGATTCTACGAAACAATAAATATACTAAGACTATGATACTACTACATGATACTATGCATTATGGAGGTGGTATCATATACTGGTATCATATGCATGATATTACTATATGATACCCCCATTGTGACTAGTCTTAGCTCTCCCGTGCGCGGCTGTCCGGGATTTCGTGGAGTGGAGGGAAGTCCTTTTCAATTTCTTCGATTTGACAAAGGAGCATGTCGCGTACCAGCGCCTACGGAGGAAGCCACCTCCACCCATGGCCAGTTCGTGCCTGCTGCAACTTTTGTAGTATGTACTCACGTTGTCACGCCGTACTGATCGAATTCAACAAGGAGCACCTACTGCGCATTGCAAAAATTGCAATACTTCTCTACTTATCTTCAGATACTACAAATTATGAATAACACTGCAGTTCTGCATCTTAATTTGATAGCATCATTAGTCTATTACAGAACCTGTCCCTGAATTTTAGAATAAAAGAAGCACCCAAGTACTGAAACCGGCCTACAACGACCAGGCGTGCGCCTACGAACTCCCTGGCCGACGACCTTTGCCTCTGTTTCGCCACCGCTCTTCTCTCTGCCCTCCCGCTGGCGTGGCCGACGGTCGCAGGTTCGGGAAGTCGCTGCCAGAGGATGGCGTCGACAGCATGAGGCCGGGCGATAAGAGCATCTCTAGCAGCAGCGCTATATCTGCCGCTGTTAAACGCCGAGCCAGCGCGCTGTATCCGCATGCAGCGCGCGGAGCCTGCGTGCTCTTCGCCGGAAGCTGTAAAACAGCGCTGAAAAATGCAGCGTGCAAGCAGTACTTCACCAGGCGCTCCTTAGTAGCGCGCTCTCGATTAGCGCAAACAACAATCCAACATATGCATACATCTAACTAGATCAAACAAACACTGAAAAATGAATAAAAAATGTCTAAAAAAAATTATGACACAAAGTTTTGCATCAACAATAACATAAACAGTTTTACAACACACCAACAAATAGTTTTACAACAATACAATAAAGCCGTTCACCAACAAATACAACAAATTGTTTCATAACAATACAACAAACGTACAAATGAAATATGACACTAGCGGCTTCCAAACCATTTCCACCACTCCTCGATGAGATCTTGTTGAAGCTCATCATGTGTTTCATTGTCCCGGATTGCATGATAAGAGGCCATGAACCGTGCCATCCTATGTTCTGCTCGTCGAACAAACCGGTGCTCATCCGAAAACGGCGACGAAAATAGCTCTCGGGAAATATTGCATCGTCATTAAAATACATCTGCATCAACTTGTTGTGGCCTTCGATCCGTTCCCTCCATAATTTCTGCCTACCAAAAACCGAGCCACCTATCTTGAGCTTCTTGTTGGCTCGCCAAGCCAATACCATGGCAATGGCCTCATCTTCCTCCATATCAAACTCATCATTGGAATCATCATAGGATGAGGATGAACTAATCTACATATGTGCAAAAATAATTAAACATCTTCTACCATCTCCAAAAATGGGCGCGGGCGCGGCGGAACAAACCTTTTGGGGATTTTGACAAACACCTTGTGTGCACCAAATTCGCTCCCGGCTCGAAGAAGACATCGGCACCGACGAGGGTGAGCACGGCGCCGCGGCGGCACGCCTTCAACGAATCGAGCACGCGCGGCCGCCAATCTTCAGGAAATCCGACGGCACGAGAGCGCGGCGGGTGCGGCGGCCAAGGTGGTGGGTGGGCGTAGCTGGGGTAGGTGAGCGCGGCGTCGACGGGCGCTGAGCGGGGGCGGCCGCCGGTGTAGCTGAGCGCGGCGCCGACGAAGGTTTGGTGGTGGCGGCGGAAGGGGCGCGGGAGGGGAAAGGTGTTGGAAATATGCCCTAGAGGCAATCATGGTTGATGATATTTCCCAAAGTATTCATAAAGTAAAGTTGTCCTTGTATGAACATCAGATATGATCACTGAATACATGATTCAGTTGTGGAACTATATATTCATGATTGTTCATGCTAGAATGTCCTTGGTCGTTGAGGTTGTGCTGGACACACAACTTAGACCAATGTGCAAGTCGGCTGATGACACGGTTCCACTTGTCATGGGCATGGTGATGCTATTCCGACTTACACTGATTCGGCTAAAGAGTTTAGCGAGTCGGACTGACCCACAGTTGAGATGCAACGAGCATGTTGTCATTTGCAGTCTCAAGCAATGGAATCCTTTGACCTGAGGTGATTGCATGATCCGAGTTGTGGATCATCAACTTAGGTTATATCAAACGTTGTTTGGTAAATGGGTAGTTATAAAGGTAGAGTTCGGGTTGGTTGTGAAGCAAGCTGCGTGACGTGGATTACCAAGATGGGATTTGCCCCTCCGTAATGGAGAGATATTCTCTGGGCCCTCTCGTGTGATATGATTCGGAAGCATGGCCATGCGCTACTCGATTAAGTGTTAACTGAGGAGTCGGACTAAGAGTTAGTCCAGTGAATCATATATCATGGTACGAGAAGAGAGTTAAGCTATTTAAGGGATGGCAACTACTCACCTATAGCTTAACAGATATATCGTGTGGCAAAGAGACTTGAACGAAAGTCACATTGAAGGTTCGTCTTCTGACTTTGCGGCACCTGGGAGTTGGCACGTCTTGCTAGAGGCTTCTACCATCTATCGACTTGAGACCGGGTGTTCATGGGAGTGAGTTGGACTCAAAGCCATGACGGGATACTTGGAGGAGTAGCTCATGTCGTGTCCAGGTGTACGTGAACCTATAGGGTCACACACTTAAGGGAAGGAGCCTATGTGGATTAGATCCATGTGGAGATTGGAGTACAGCCTAGATGGGCCTCAAGCGTTGAGCCCAACTAGGAGTGTATATAAGTGGAGTGACAAGGGATAGTCCCTGACCTAGCCGTCACTTTCTCCACTTCCATTTCGGGCTAGACAGGATCTAGCAATCCTCTGCCCGAAGCTCCTTCCTATATGTGTGGATACCGGTAGAGGCGTTGCACGTGTGGCGCTAGAAACGGGGAAGCTCGTGGGGATCTAGCAAAGGAGTTCGTGGGATCCGGTGTAGCTGTCCGTGGGATTCGGAGGGCTATCCGTGGGATCGTTCGGCACTGCATCGATGCGCAACATCAACTTTCGCATATGCGCGTCTAGCGGTAATCTCATGGCCTATTACCTGAGTTGGATCTTAGGAGTACCATGTTAGGAAAAAAGTTTTGTTTTCTCTGTGTGGCCCAACAAAAGGGGGCGCGGGAGGGAAATTTCACAGCGGTTGCCTATTGCCGCGCGTCTCCAGCGAAAGCGCGCGCGCGAGAAGAAGCACCAAAACTCTTGCTCTGGATCGCGCAGAATGCAGCGCCGCGGTATTTGTTTCCGCCGCGCGAAATTATGCAGCCTTTGCTGGAGGAGGATACAGCGCACACGCGGTAAAAAATCAGTTATTTTAGCGTTGCGCTATTTTAGCGCTGCTGTTGGAGATGCTCTGAGGACTACGTCACCCTCTCCCCGTTCTCGCCTGCACGCGGGGTGCGAGAGAAGACCAAGCGATCACCATCCTCCTTTCCTCCCGCCAGCATGTGTGCCCCGTCTGTCGCTGGTGCCGGCCATCAACGTCAGCGCAGCGGACCTCACACTCGAGGTAGGTGGCTCGGGATCTCGTGAGGCCGGATGCGACGAGCAGGGAAAGGCCAGGGTCGGGCCTCCTCAATCCCTCGTGGGATCCTGACCATGGAAGAGAGGAGCGGGGATAGAGGAGGTCGGGAAGATGGTCGATGGGGGAAGGAGGCCGCGAGCACACCTTCTTTGTCCGTCCGGCGATGGGGGAAGTACTCGACGTAGGTGGCTCGGGATCTGGTGAGGCGGATGCGACGAGCAGGGAAAGGCCAGGGTCGGGCCTCCTCAATCCCTCACGTTTCTTACCGGAGCAAAACTTTCGGTTTAACTCAGCCGTGGCACGTTTCTTACGATGAGGCATAGGATATTACTCTAACATTCACCATAGACGGGGGCTTGAAATCAACCGCATCAGGAGGAAGGGAAGGTGGGAGCAGAGCTCGCCGGTGGATCAGGAGGAAGGGGATGGCGGCGGCACTAGTGGAGAAGGGGATTTCTCAGTCGTGGCCTGTTCTACAGCAGCTCGGACCTTAGTCCGCCCATGGATGCCAGGGACGGGAGGTAGGCCACCGGCCGCATCTCTAGTCGGAACTGTCGGTCGCCGGCAACAGGGAGAGCAGAGAAATATGATTCCTCCCATCGTCGCTCCTGGTTGTTAGCAGATCCAAGTTCTCCCGCAGTCCTGCTTCGCACTCACACACGAATATCTGACCAACTTCCTTCTTCACGCATAGATGGCTGGGAGGAGATTTATGCTTCGGGTGAGGAGATAGCACGGCCACCGCGGGAATCTGCAGCGGCCAGGCCGCCAAGGTCCCCGCCTTCAGGACCCGCGGTTTACCCTTCCGGCGAGCTCCCACCTAGAAGGCTGACTGCGCAACTTTGGGAATCGAGGCGGGGAGACAGATTGGTTCGATGGGCTAAGAGATTTCGCGGGCATCCCTGGCGGCGGCAGAAGGATCCTATCCGGGGGGATCGGCGCTACGGCCAAGGCGACATGGACGGGAGGGGAGGCTTTTTTTTTACCAAACCGGTATGTTGACTAACGGGTGACACATGTGGGTAATTATATCTGAACTATAGGGACAAAACCGTCCTAAAAAAAGGCTGGTTGACAGAAGCGTTGCTTTCTTTATTATTAGGTATAGATATAGATTTTTGCTTAGTTGACAGAGAGAGAAATAAAAAAGTGAAGATGGTCTTCTCTTAGATAAGGGATGATCTTTTAAAAATAAGAGAAGTCTATTTTCTCTATTGTATCATATGTCTTCCCTTAGCAAATCAGTTTTTAGTAAAAATAGTAAATTTTTATTAATTGCTAGAGATGGCAATAGGAGATAATGCACTGTACAATTTATACATATTGCCTTCTCTAGATGATGTGGAGGGCTAAGGGAAGGCATGTCTTCATTAAGAAACAACCCGTTTGACCAAGTTTGTTTATACCTAAAAAGAATATCAGTATTTATAAATACTGAATCAATATCAATAGATTCAGGATAAAGTATTTATTAATTTGTCCATTCAATATCCAATGGACGACATGCCGGAGATTGCTGGATCGGATAGGATTCGATCACGCACAACCATGTTTTTTCTGACGAGAAGTAGTACAAGTGGGAAAAAAGTTCCCTAGCTTGGAGAACAAGAAATACAATCGATCCCTCCCACTCAAGGTGTTTTCTGATCAGGACCTATACAACAAAATTGCTAGCAACCTTGATCTCAGTGTTGCTCAATTGATAGACGACGCTAATATCCCCAATGCTGATCTACCATGGAAATATGTTCCTGGGCAGCCTCTAGGTAGACCTGAGGAGGTCCAAAATCTACCAACATAAATGCGGAGATTGCATGAGTGGTACATGAGAGTCATAAGAAAGAGTGAATCATGCTAATAGTGCAAGTTAAGAAAGGGCATTACTACCGTGATGACCAGATATGTATTATGCTTGAAGAACTTTTTCAGTTATACAATCAAGACGCCTCGACAAATCTATCATCAGTTGCTATTGTCTTTAAGTGATTTATTTCTATAATTTAAGTATCTAGCTCAGCTCGTTCATTGCCTGTAATTATCCTCACTATATTCTTTTGTACGCTATTATGCAGGATGAAGATTCTCGAATGTAAAAGAGAGAGAATCTATGATATGGGGTTCATTGACCCATATATCGTTAATTTTGTTACCTTATGAGACCACACCAAGGACACAGAGACTAACTTGCTAATGTTTTTAAAAGAACGTAATTCCATAATGGAAATACTATGTCCTTACAACTTCAAGCGAGTGTTACTGTCTTGTACACATATTCTATTTTGCTTACTCGATGTTAAGTGTAATTGACGAGTTATGTACGCCTGCGTATATAAACGTGCGCAGGTTCCACTGAATTCTGCTAATCATTCAATTTGACATCGGAAGAGTTGATATCATGAACTCATTAAATAAAAATCCTAAGGAATACAAGAGCCTGGCTATAATGATCAACATGTAATTTCAATCATTACCGCACTATATCGGTCTCTTTCGTTCATTTTCTGATATCAAGTAATTAATGACTTATTTATTCATTGTTTTGTCGGGCAGTTGTTGGAAACGGTTCATCAAGGAGGTTGTCGGTGAATGGAAAAAAAGTTGAGTTATCGACGGATCCCGATAAGTAGTACTAGATAGGTTCACACATCTCTTTTATTCTAGTTTCAATATCATTATCATGCTTGATTATTATTTAATTGAATTATATTCTCGTAAAGTGCTCGAGGTAGAAAAAGAAGACTAATTTATGTGCATACTACGTCAGCGAGTTCATTCACATGACGACCAGTGAGCGGCGCAGAGATCAGCGACAAACTATTGTTGGCATTCGAACTTTCACCGACGGTGTCAAACTATTGTATTTGGAGGCATGTGTGCGTTTTGTTTGGTGGGGGACCTTGAGGCGTGTTTTTGTTTTATTTTGTGGGGGAGCTCGATGCATGTCGTAGCGTAGTGTGAGAATGAAATTGCCTAGAGGAGGGGTGGGAAATTAAAGGAGGAGCTTTCTGGTCTCTAAAAAAATTCAGTCATCACAAGTAGGCTGAGACTAATTTTAATACCCGTAAGAAATATACTCCCTCTATTCAAAATTAGATGCGTTTTATTTGGAATGCGGGGTTTTGAAAATACGAAGTTGGTTTGGAGTAATATGGATATGACATGGTCGAATATATATGTGGGATATTCCTCGGATGAGATTTGAGATAAGTAGTGTTGGTTGATTTTCCTGTAGTTGAAGAATAGATAATAAAACTACGCGACGTACAGTGAGAACCAACCACAATTTATGATGAATCCGTAGAGTAGTTGGACAGAGAGGGGGGAGAGAGAGAGATAGATAGTGGGGAAAAGGACGGGGCGCGTAAGGAACGGAAACATGACTTTCTCCTCGAGAGCATCACCTGCAGTTAGCTCTAGGGGGGGCACGAGCGCCGAGGCAACGTGACGAAAACACATGCTGCGTTTAGCTTTGTGAAACGACACCCGCCCTTGGGCCGCAGCAGGAGCGAGCATAGGCATAGGCATAGAGGCATGGTGGGGTTACCATTTAGCTCTTGGAGATCTTGGTGGTCAGCTTGAAGGAAGGAAGAAGATTCTCTGTGTGTGTGAGGCATGGAGGAGCGGGGGGCTCAAAACACTAGTACGTCAAGTCCCTTGTCTCCATCTCATGTTGCCCTCCCACAGCCACAGCCACAGCCACAGCCAGAGAAAAGAAGAAGTTGTTAAAGTGGGGCCCGCACGGAGCAACGTTTTATTTATTTTTTATTACTATTGATTGATGAAGCGAGGTGGGCCCGCGTGAAAATGCTCCTGTTCTATGGCCGATGATCTCAAGCACGGCCCGAAAATCGGCAGCGGCCGGGAGGAGGGGGAAGACAGAGAGAGAGAGAGAGAGAAGAGGAGAGACAAACCGTGCGTTCCTACCGGCCCTTCCCTTGGCTGCTTCTCACCTTTTCCATTCGTCTAGTGCAGCCAGCCACCTTGTTCCGTTTCGGCGCAAGGGGGGGAAGCAGGGTAAATCTCCGGACTGACTGCGGGCGTGCTGAGTGATGGCGTCGCTCCTGGCCGCGGCGGTGGCGCTCGCGACCCTTGCGTGGCGGTGGCTGCGTTGCGCGGCCGAGCGGGGGATGGCCTCGGAGGAGGAGGAGGTCGTCTACCTCGCGGACCGCCACCCCTACTACAACTACCACGGCTCGTTCGAGCACGCAGACGACGCGACCGAGGCGGCCCCGTGGACGATGCCGACGGAACCTGCAGTACCAGCGGCAGCGGCAGCGGCCGGGAAGAAGGCGTCGTGCGCGGTGTGCCGCAGGCCGACTTCCTTGAGGTGCAAGCGCTGCAAGGGCGTCAAGTATTGGTGAGCGCGCGCCCTCTCACTACCATCCATCCGATGCAATACATGCCAATTATTTACTATGTGCCGACGTTGACCAAGGATTCAATGTTTATTCCTCCTTTTTTCCGAGATACTATAAAAAGATGTTGACATGCTAGCAACGTTTTTTTACGGTACTAATTGATTACTACTAGACTTTTCTTAGTAGTAGATCAATGTTGAGGTCAAGTGTGCCAGGGAGGCCCAAAACAAAAAGTTTTAATTACAGGGAGGCTAGCAGTTTGTTAAAGACCATTCGGCCCCGCCAATGCTGTAGCTTACGGGCCTTACTTAAGGCTTAGGCCCGTTACAGCAGAACCACGCACTTGCAAAAAAAATACGTAGCAGCCAGGATAACCCAGCCGCCTGCCTGATTCCCGATTCCCCCGACCCGGCGGCTACCGCTCAGCACGCAGCACCAGCGACCCGTCGGCGAGCGGCGACCAATAGATCTAGCAGCTCCTCCATTCAGTTTGGGGGTTTTCTTCTTGTTTGACCCGCGCATTTCTCCAATTATCCTGCTGATTACTTGATCCAATTCAATTGGGACTTGGGGGGTAAGAGGGAGGTCACTCAATCTTGGATTTGGGAACTGGATCCATTGATCTCCTTGATCTTGATAGTTGTATATAAAATTTGAACTTCCATCATATGTGGTTTATCTGCATCTTTATCCAACAAAGCATATGTATATATAATGCAGCATTGATTTTACCAAGTTGGTTTTCTGATAGTCTATTGCTTTAGCGGATAATTAGTGGTCACAAGTTCTTAATGACTGTCACATCCACTAATTGTGCATATCTTTGAATTTCACTGATATTAATGTTTTCGTGATAATATTTTGAAGACTTTTACCAAATATTTGAACCTGAAAAGTGTCTTCAGAGTTGGCATCCTCTAAAACAAATTCTTGCATATATTACGAATGGTAACTATCTTGGTATGTTAATGATGTACATTTTTTACTATAAGATATATTGTATCTTGTACGGTATCGGTCAAAGGAACGAGGACCCATTCTCTGAACAGATGTTAGTATTGTGTGTGGTATGATGAATTGTACTGTATATACTGTTCTACTTGCTTAACTTCCTTTTTATTGATTGCAGCACCTTTGAATGCCAGATAGTTCACTGGAGACAAGGACACAAAGATGAATGCAGTCCACCAACTGTTGATGCTAGGAAAGATGGTACAATAATAGCTTCTTCGGCAAAGAAAGGAGTTGAATGCAATAGCTCATATGAAGAAAGTGAGGTAGCGGGAGTAGAGAGAACAGCTAAAATAAAAAATTCCATTGCTGCTATGCCTGAATCTTCCAAGGAGAACTGTGTTGCGGAGTGTTTAAATGATGAAAGCAAGGAGATGCCCTTTGGGAAGGCATCCAATGCCGCAGAGGTTTCTGAACATGACAGCAATATGTTCAGATTTTCTAGGGTTACAGTGCATGCAGAATCTGCTGATTGTTCAATTTTTCCAAGTTCTGGTAAATCTTGGAAAGTCAATGGCGCTACTGTTAGTGAAAATGGCTCTCATTCTCGCGTTCCAGCAGACAACTCTAGTTCGCAAGCAGATAGATTTGCTGGGTTGCAATCTGAACTGGAGCAAGCTTGCAGACAATCTCCTTGCATAGATAACCTTAAAAGCTCTAGAAATTTGCCATCAATGTCAACTGTTGACAAAGTTTCTTCCACTCGTGCTGTTGTACACTTTCCAGCGGGTAATCCATCTAAAAAGGCAGGTAATCTTATTGAAATTTCTGCGAGATTGGAGAGCAGTGTTGTGGTGCCAAATAATCTATCAACGACGAAAAGTTTGATCATGCAGCAAACTGCTCCAAAAGTTGTGAGGCATTATCCATCAGAATCGGTATGCTCGTTTAATCTCTAACAGAGACTACTACGCATTCAACTTAATAGTTATCTAAACGTGTCATAAAAAATTTCAGTATGAACTTTTCGTCAAGCTGTACAACTTTAACAAGTTGGAGTTACACCCTTTTGGTCTACGTAACCTTGGGAATAGGTAAACCGTTATTTTTTTCTGAAAGGGAGGTAAACCATTCATGTTCTTTTATTAGGTGATCATAAAAGTTTATTATTTGGATGATGTTAATACCTATCCCTGTTGAACTATGTCCTCAAAATACCTGCCTAACATATTTATGTTATTGCTTTTCATTTGAGTCTGAATTTAACAAATTTATGAAAGATTTTGTTGCATTGGTCTTTGACCCATACCACTTTAGTCATGCCTTAATATTTTTCAGCACTTTCTTGTGATGTGCTTCATGTATTTGTGGAAGAAATATTTGATTCATTACAGACAGGGTTCCATATCAATTAATTATAGATGAAATCAAAGAACATGAAATGATATTTTTGGCTCGGAGTAACATACTTAATAGTCAATGGTTTCACTTTCTAGTCCTTTATTGCTACAAAACTCAAACTGTAATTTCTATTTGGAGTAAATATTGCTCCAATTACAAAATAAGAGTCCACTGGCAGTATCCAGGGATTCACAAACTGGTACTTGTGTCCAACACGAGGCATGGTGGTGGACGCTAGATCCCGTACATCAAATGTAACATATTATGCACACCTTATCTCAATTTATTATAAAGAGGATTGATGTTACACATTTGTCACCTCATGTCATAAGTATAAATAATTTATTGAATTTGAGTGTATCACTTTAATGCTGTTGTTTCTTCCTAACCTTTATTGTTTGTTTTACAGTTGCTATGCAAATGTTGTTATTCAGTGTTTGGCATTTACGAGGCCTCTTACAGCGTACCTTCTGGAAAGACTTCATTCAAAAAAATTGTAAACTAATGCTAAACTTGTATTTCTTGTTACTCATAACACTCCTTTGAGTTACAGTATATGACTGTATTTTGTAGGTTCCAAAAAGGAATGGTGCTTCTTGTGTGAGTTTGAAAGACTCATTATGGAGGGTAAGCGAGGAGAATCTCCATTATCACCTGCTGGAATACTCTCTCATCTGGGTGACATTGGGAGTAGCTTCGGCCCGGGCAAACAGGAAGATGCTCATGAGTTTCTCAGGTGAGATTTTTTGTTCCTCGTTTTCTTGGGCTAAAACTAAAATTATAATACCCCTCCCTTCTTTCTGGCATGTACTCATGCTATATGGGATGTGTGTAGTGTGGGTGGGTCGGTGCGAGGGCAGGGCGTTACATAATAAGTTAAACATTTTAATGAAGATACTTCTATTGCCCTTGAGAAAGGAAATTCTTCTTTTATTGCGGTTAAATTAACTGTTTTGGTGCTGCTCTGCTAACATGTCCAATCATCATCCTTGTTTTTTTTGAATAGTTGAATATACTATTGACATTTTATTGAACTACTCGTTGAACTGATTACTAGTTTACTATAAGTTCCAACATAATGACAGGGTAAACCATTTTTGATATTTGGACTAGAGTTGATGATGCTATTATCACTTCTATGCTAGTTGATGTTTGTAGAGGATGTTAATCAATATTAGGATTACAGATATTAATGACAAATTTACTTATGCAATGTTCCTCCTGCTCATTTAGCACATGTGCCTTCTGTTGTTGAAAATAGAAGCGATCTTGTTTTTACATTCAGAGATGGTTGAAATCCTCCTAGATTGATCTATTGGAAATCATAATTAGTATTCACATGCCATAAAAACTAAGTGCGACATGAACTCGCTTTGTCTTGGGTTTGTTAAAATGTGTAATCTAAACATTAGAACCTATTTTTTAAAACAGAAAATACAAAAATGGGACTTCCCGCTTATTCACAAGAGGCAATTAAACTTGTGTTCTTCCCAGATAAGCAGATACATGGAACTCAACAACCGACTTATTGCATGTCCGTTTCTACTCCATGGTGAGAGATATCCTACTTGTAAGAGGTTTTGGATCCTAAAACAATCAGTTCTTTTGTTATAATATTGTTTGTTAAAAGTAGGAGGGTGTAGAAGTTGGAAGCGTTAAATACAGCCGTTTTACGGGTCAACAAGTCAAGGTGACAAACGAGGTACATCAGTGGAACTACAGTATATTGTATAAACCAAACAAATTGGTGCCTTGCTACGAAAGAGTGTATGCTAGCTTGTTACATATCAAGCATTTTAATCGAAAAGTCTCTTTATATTAACCCGACGCGGCCTGTTTTTAACTAGTTAGATTTCCTCACAGTGAGTAGTGTTTTCATTTAACTGCACTGAATGACAAGTTTAACAGGTATGCACTCGATACTATGCAATCTGCCAGCCTGAAGGAAGCCAATAATGATGGTGTGCATAAGTTATATGAAGAAACAACACTGGTGCAATTAATGTTTGGGGGCTATCTACGATCTAAGGTTTTCTCTACATAAAGAGCTCATCGTTCCAAAAAAATTGGTTCTTGAGTGCTAGTGTTGCATATATAGTGTAACATCTTTCATTATTATTAATCGTTTAATATTTTTCCTAGATAAAGTGCACAAAGTGTGGGGTCAGTTCAGAACAGCGTGAAAGTATTCTGGATCTTACTGTTGAAATAGATGGGAATATCAATACACTTGAAGACGCACTTCATCGATTTACATCTAAAGAAGTTTTAGATGGCGATAATAGATACCATTGCACCAGGTTTGTTCATTATGTTTCGTTGTTTTTTTTGTTTCTTTAAATGCTTTTTTTAATATGTTTCTTTAAATGCTCATGTGACTTTCTGTATTTTTTACATTCCTTGTATTTATCACTCCAGGTGACTAGCTAAACTCTGTATTAACTAAAGAGTTCTATAGTGGTATGTTGGCAACTGATCTTGAAACAACGCAGTGACCACTTCTATAGTAGCAATACAGCACTCTAGCACTTCCAGCTAATCCACTCAATTGTAGGATTCACGGTTGACAATCTCTTTATATTATTTAATTCAGACTAATTGGATAAATCAGTGCATCTTTTTCTGCTACCTGACCTTGCTTTTGCTTCAAACTCTGATGCTTCAACTTATTTTTTCTCACCAGATGCAAATCATATGAACGTGCCAAAAAGAAGCTGACAATATCAGAAGCACCAAATATCCTGACTATTGCATTGAAAAGATACCAGGTATCATTTAGAGTATTGAGTTGTTTTCCACCAGTCTGTGGTCTCAAGAAATGGTTACATCAAATCGTAGTTGGTTGCTATTTACTTTTGTTGGATTTTGATCAAGCTGTTGTAGTTTTTGTTTCTGTTCATTATAACTCTTTTTTTCTTTCAGCAGCCCGGTATGTTTGGCAAAATCAACAAGGCCATCAGGTTCCCGGAGTACTTGAATCTGTCTAGCTATATGAGTACAACAGACGATAATTCTCCTGTGTACAGGCTTTATGCTGTGGTTGTCCATCGTGATGTTAATTGTGCAGCCTTTTCTGGTCATTATGTATGTTATGTGAAGGGCTCACAGGGGAAGTGGTACAAGATGGATGATAGCCAGGTAAATTACACTTCCTAGATCTGCTGAGTACACCCTTTTGCATAGTGGAAGATCATTTAAGCTGATTATGTGGTGCTTATATCTGCCTTTTTTTTTCTGAATATTCAATCAAGGACTAGATGTCTTGCTGGAAACATTGACAGATGCAGATTTATTTTTGTTTAAGCAAAAAGTTCTTGTTGGGGGACATTTATCAGCACAATAAGAACAATTATCCATGTGCCGATGTGAATCAATCGTGAATGCTAACTATTCTTTCATGTCGTCTTTAGGTGAAACCTGTTTCTCTGGAAAAAGTTCGCTCAAAGTGTGCATATATGCTGTTCTATGAGAGGTAATTACTCCACTGGTATCCCATGTATGCTATATCGCTTTCATATATTTGTTGGCCATAATAAATTCTGTAAGGTTAAATACATTAGGTGTTCGCCACGGGCTCCAAGCTCTTTAAGGAAATTGATTGCCCAAGACCCATCACGCATGAAGAGAGCCAGAGACACAGTAGATGCGGAACCAACTTGTGCGGAAGAAGGTAGTTACCTGAGCAGGCACCAAGGTGGGCAATGGTGTAGGGATCCTATAGTGTATGACCACACCTACACAGTGGATATGATCGGTGACTCATCATATCCAGTATCAGAGTCTACAAGTCCAAGCTGGAGTTCTTCGCTCTTTTTGCGGGATCTACCGGTACTCTCGGCAGCGATAGCACTAACAGCACAAGGAACTCAGGCACCATGGGGGAGTATGATTGCATATTTGTAAGCTCAGATCAAATGTACCCAGTAAGCACAGTGGTTATACCTGAGGAACATGAGCTTAGCTATTCGTGAAGTTCTAGCTTGAACCATAGCTCTTCCACTCAATATGCTGATCAATCATCAAGCAAGCCAAGGGGTTTGGAATGTGGGCGGGGAAGGCCTATACTTCTATACTGATCAAGGTAAGCATCAGCATAGCTCTAGTAGCAGTAGCAGAAGTTGTAACGGTAGTGGTAAGTACAGTGTAGCTGTAGGATGGTAGGGGAGGTTGATTAGGCCCCGGAGAGGGCTGGAGGATTTTTTTTTTCTAACTGCTCAACACTATTATTTATCCAGGATCAAAGTTACATTGGCTAATAACAAAGCTAAGATAAAATCGGTCATCTATCCACACCTGATCCTCTCTCTACTCTAGCTAATTCATGAGCTACGGAATTAGCCGCCTGCTCGATAACAGTATTCGAAAATTATCTTCGTAAAATCAGTGGCGAGATGGTAACAGTCATCAAATATAGCAGCTGCAGGACCTGCCATAGCGGTCACGGCGTTTTATCTCGGCGGGTGTGAAGGGTCGTCAGGTCTTCGCATAGTGGTGTTTTGAGTTTGTGATTGGTTGTTCTAGGTTGTCGGTGGGCTTGGCCCCGCGGAGAGTGTGAGTTTGGCCCGTGTTGCTGTTGTTGTATGGTTTTTGCCCGGTTCCCCCTATTTAACTAGTCACCCTTTTTAGTTAATGGAAAAGGCAAAGCTTTTGCCTTTGTTTAAAAAAAAAAATCTCCGTTCGAGCGGTGTGGTTATGGAATTTTTAAAAATAAATGAGAGTTAGTTACTGAGTGGCAGGCATTATACGAGCTAGTAATAGCTCTGATATCATGCATCCGAACTCTATAGTTAGTTGTTAAACTTGCACCTACATGGGCCACGTGACCTCGTTGATTATTCTCCAATTAATTTTCTTATAACCTGTAGGTATCGATTTCTATGAATCGAATCCCACATGGCTCCTTGGCTTTCGCGGTGCCAGATATAAATCAAAAGCTGTGTCAATAAAACATTATGTCCGTGTAATAAATGCAACAACAAAGCTACGTTCATCCCGTTTAACTGCATTGTGTTGGCGCACTTGCTTTTAAATCGTTTGATGCCTGATTATACATGATGGATATATCAATGAGTAGGATGCTGTCGACGTTGCAGGGGTGACAGACGAAGAAGGGGGAAACAACAGCGAAGATCCAGAAGGGGGAACAAATGATGGTATGAAGGAGGGAAAGAAGAGATACTCGGACATGATCATCATGAGGACGAACGTGAAGAAGAGGCGAACCAAAACGACCAAAACGACCTTGACATGTCCGAACGTGTCCGAACAGACAGGCGGAGCGCGAAAACCCGCCTAGCAGATCGAACCAAACGGCCATACATGTCCGGGACGACCCATTCCTAGCTCAAATTTAGGCTAGAAATGCGTCTGAGCAGACGCACAATGGACCTATCCTTCCCTAGCCATTAATGTTACGCAGGATTCAGCGGCCATTGATCTGGGGCAGACTGGCGGGCGGTTAGCGACAGCTGCCTGACCAACGCATGGACATTGATGGCCACGAGCAAAGGCCAGGGATTTTTAGCCTGGTCGTGGGCATGGCCCATGTGCACTAGCCCTATTTCCATTTTCTCACAAACCTTCTTCCGAAGCCCCAGCCATGTCGTGCTGGTCAAAGAAGGCCATGAAGCACGACTGCACGACCACAAGGACGACTCTTCCTCGACTGGTGCCATCGTCGATCGCCGATGCCACCTCCTTGGCCCCCGTGCGTCCCTCACGTGCCGCTGCCATAAAAACCACGTGTGCTTGACTTCATCGTTCCCGAGGCGGCTGCATGCGCCGCACGAGCCCTCATGCCGCGGCGCACACAACCTCGTAGGCACCGTGACTGTCCGTACGTGCATGTGGACGAGTGCCACTGGAGGTGGGCATATACGGTGACCTAGTGCACCACTGCATGTTGTAAATCACGAGTCGTGGGCATAACATTTACGAAAGTCCTCTCTCGTAAATATTACACCCTCAGAGTGGTACTACAGAACTGTTGCGGGTCCAACTAATACTTTATTCCTTAGTCACAATACAAAAACAATACATTCTTAAAAATCCTCCTCGGTGTAGTGAGGATTCACTTTTACTAACAAATTTAGAAGCACTAGCTTGAGAAACAATTGTACGTATAAGCTAAGCACCATCGGAACATTGCAACTTGGTTACGATCTAGATTGTTCGGCTCAACTATACTATGCGTGCGGATCTATTCCTCTAAGTCTACTTTATCCTCTCCTATTACAAATTCTATTTCGTTGTCTATGCCTTTAATTCCACCCGAGAGGTCGGGTTCATCGTAATAAACCTCCTCCTCGGTGATGTCTTTTAAAGCAGTCGTGTCTTCGGTCTTCGTGGTAACTAAGCAAGGGTTTAAGAAGTATAGATTAAGTACGAGCGTACTCAGATGGCTGTCTAATGCTCTATCTAAAGCCATGGATAAGAATCCTGGTCCTATTCTTAGTTTTCAAAACCGAGTATCTAGAAAAGGTAAGTTTTAATCTTAAAAACTATGTCCGTCAGCCTTCACGGGTTGTACAGGATTTCACGGAATCCCTTTCCCGCTATGTTCGTAATTTTTTCCCATGATAGGGAGTAACATGTCACGGTTGATACACTCTCGAGAGGAGAACTATTTTTCCTACAAATGATATAAAGCCTGAGTGCATAAAAAGGTATGCCTTCCCGTTTAAAATTCCTTGGTTCGAGGCTCAGTTAAGATCCAAGCCAATTACTATCCTTTGTCACAACCCCGTAGTCCACCCATTATAACGAGTTTCGATCGAGAGACCTATGCTCAATTACCCTCCCTTCTAATATGCTAAGCTGTTATCCTGAAGCACATGATAGGGATGTTACGGGCTGCCACCCACCGATCTCCTCTCTGGCTCTCAACCCGACTTAGGATACAAGGACATACAAAAGGAAAAAGGTACAACTAACTTCTCTGTCCCATTTTAAAACTTGTGGCTAGTGTGTTATTATACGGCGCAAGAATCACTGACTATATTGGTTGTTAATCCTACGTGTATACCTAGTACAATGGAATCTCCACCAAATGGTTTCCCATATCTTAACCTGGATTCCATTGCCCACCATTTTAGATTATCCGACTACCCTGAGCCAGTGATCCATATTTCATATTTATTATGAAAATAGTTTTGTCTTTGAGTGCAGGTGATAAGGTTTTGAAAATGCTTTCTAAAATACGTCAATGGACATGTAGGCATTCCCTTGCAATGAATATTGCAAGTTTGGTCTTACAAGGTATGCAAGAGTAAACTTGTCTGAGTTTTACGGATTAAGGCAATCCAAAGATTTTATACTATTCTGGACCTCTATTTCTACAAAGAAGCATCGTTGTCAGGTAAAGACAATGTACAAAATCCAAATGCATACTTAAGGGTCCTAGATAACTATTTTATTTTGGTTGGTTATTCCCTTTCCCCAAATTTAGGTGTTTTAGGTTTTATTAGAGTATCCCTAGTTGTGAGTTTTTTTTTTCACTTATGAATTTCATTATTTTCAAGGTTTTCTTTTGTTTATTGAGAATTTGGATAATATCACTACATTAGAATTTCTAATTAGCCCTAATATCATGAATAATTAAAGGTTCATGTTTCTAATGGGTTATTTTATTATTTTAGGGTTTTTATTCCCTTTTTAGTTATTTAATATTTATTGTAGAGTTTTATTAGAGGCTTTTTAATTATTAATATTAGAATTCCATAAAAATAGGAATTCTCATTCCTTATATTTTTCCCTATTTGGAACTATTTTTACTTTATTTATTTTGGATTTGCAATTTTCTTTAGGGTTTTAATCCCTTTTTAAGTGGTTTGTATATTTCATCACTTTTTTTAAAATTCTACAAAAAATATTTTTTGTATTCCACTCAATTTAATATATCTAGGGGTGTTTTTATTTAATTTTTCTAAAATTTCTAGGGTTGCTTTTGGTTAAATGGGCATTTAGAGAATTGTGAAAAGATCAAAATGCCCTTGGGCCCACCAGTCAGACCAATCACTTAAGTGACTAGATCCACTGGGTCCACGTGCATAGCCCCACCCCTCACTCTCTCTCTCTCACACGCTCTCACTCTCTCTCGAGGCGATGGCGATGGCGCCACCACCGCTCTACCCCACTACCCGGTCGTCTCCGTGCTTCAGTCTAAGTTACTCCCCTCCTCATACTCTACCTTCCTACCATTAGGTTCATCTCTCTCGCCTCCTACTACTCTCTCGCAACCCTTAACCCGATCTAGGGTTTCGGTGATGGCACTATGGTGGCTCTCTAGCACAACTCCAGCATTCTCCCCACCGTTGAGATGGCTCCTAGCGGTGTCTACGTCGCCTACTCTAGCTACTGTGGCAGGTGCAGGTCGAGATCCCCCTTCAGGGTACTCCATGTGCTACTACTACTATTGTTCTTCTTCCTCTACTCAACTAGTTGTGAGTTGGGCTCCTACTTTTGAAGGTAATATCCTCCTCTACTACTTCTTTTCTACAATAATTTCTACTGTTTGTTCACCTGGGAAGTTTTCCCCAATTTCTAGGGTTTCCCCCGCTATTCTTTCTAATGGTTTCGATTCTAGGGTTCCTGGTAGGTTCTAGGTAGTTCTAGATGTTTCTAGGATGACCTAGAGTATTCTAGTGTGGTTTAGTAGGCTAATTGTTGTTCTGATGTTTGACATGATCTGATTTTTAGGTTTCTTAATGTTGCTTAGTCTAGTGTTATAGTTCTTAAATTTCAGTGTTCAAGCATGTTCTTCTATTAATTGCTTAGATTAGTGTGAGGTTGCTATTCTGGCTAATTCTAGATGTAGTGTACTCATCCTTTCATTTGCATGATAAGTACATTTAGGATTCTGTTTAGGATTGTTATTAGTCCTACTTGATAGTGTTGAGAACAAGTTCTTCACTTAAAGTCAAAATCCACAACTCAAATGAGTTGTTGATTTAGTACATGTTCTGAATTAGTGTTTATCTCATAATGCAGACATGATTTGATGTGTTGTCCTTTACAGTGTAGTCTTCATCTTATGAATTTACAATTCTCAGGAGATGAAGAGGATGTTGCTTATGATTTCATTTGATGACTCACTAGACATGTGTCATTGTTACTATAATTCAATGTAGGTTGTTGTTTAGTTAGTGTGATTAGTTAATTACTGCTTCCTTTCATATATATTCCTTATAATCTAACTCAATTCTTACTTAAGCAGTCAATTGTTCAATCAGGGTTAAATGGTCATGAATAGGGTATAGGTACTTTTTATGATCTGTGATGCCTCTTAATTGAGTATACATAGATGATAATCCGTTTCCTGTGTGTGTGCTTACTTCCTAGCAACAATATCATTATCGTAGATGATCTATTGGTTCTAAGTATTACTGCTACTACTAATATCCTACCCTTTCCTTTAATTATTATTCTACCCATCCTAAAAGTTTCTAATCTAAAACCTTTGTAGTTTCCTAAGCTTGCTTGATGAAGATCTATAGTAGCTTCTTCTTCTCCTTCCTCTGGTTCTTGAAGTGTTCTTCAAGTTCCTCTACCTCCATTATTACTTCTTCTACCTCACAGGTCTCTCTCTAAACTAGTGTATGTGTGTGTTTTTAGTCTGAGCTATACTAGTGAGTTGTGAGCTCTAGGGTCTCAGATGGTCATCTATTTCTAGTGTTCCTAAATGGCTATGGTGATGACACCTGTGCATGTAATTAGGTGATTCACCTGCTTGTGTATGTGTGAAACCTCCTATGTTGGCTAACTTATTCATAGGTGGCAAGTGATTTTTGGTGGTTAAGCCCATGCTGTGTTTAACTTATGTGTGCATGCCAAAATTGGTATATGACCCTTTTGTTTGTATGTGAAGGGGATAAGTATCTAGATATGCCTAATCAGGCATGTCGGTTTGGCCTTTGTCCTATTCTGGTTTTGGAACATGACAAGTGTTTATTGTTTAATTTATGGTAAATTGGTTTAGTTTTCATCCATGGTCCCTTACATTTTTGTTTGGATGGTTGTTCACGGTTTTCATTGCTATGAAGTTTGATTGGTTTAGAATTTCATTTAATCATGTTTTAAATTCATAGTGTTCTAGGGTTGTAGGCATTTCCTTAAGCCTCAATTATTCCTCTGGTGTTTGATCATGTACTGTGATCTCTATCACTTCTACTGGTTTATATGTTTCATTCTTCAAGTTTTATATATATATCTAGGATTTACATGTCCTTTCTAGAATTTCTAAGCCTAGGTTTTTCCTTTGGTTAGTAGATTTGTTTGATGGTTACTAAGATTCCTATAGGTTTAGATTTCTCACTAGTGATGTTGAGAATTTCTGGGAGGGTTCCTATTACTAGGTTTTTAGCCTTTTTTGGAAATATGTCAACGTGCTGGGATCAAGGTTTACATGTTGACCTGTCGCAAGTTGTCACGGTGGTACCGACAAGTAGACAAGTCTCGACAAGTGCTAGACTTGTCGATATGTTGTCGACAAGGAACTACTAAAAGTACCAAGTAACTAGCCTATTAATTTTTGGTATAGTATAAGTCTGTAATATATTTTGATGGCATAGGGAGTGAAGAGGAACCTGATACTGTGACAATTGCATCCAGTGGGCAGGGCCTCCACTTATCTAGCGGTGGTGCATCCTTCAGAGGTGCTCGTGACCAAGGTTGGAGTGGGAGAGCAGGGGAGAGGTGGAGGCGGAGGAGGCAGCGTCGGTGAGCCAGCGGCGGACAGAGGAGAGGCAGCGCTAGGGGAGGGGCACCAGGGGAGAGGCGGCTGGGGGAGGGACTCACAGGTGTAGGGTTTCACGCGAGGCTTCTTATATCCCAGCCCTTTAAGTTTTCGATCGACTAGTTCACAGAGACAAGTCTAGGTTCGTCACCGACAAGTCAACTTGTCGCTCGACAAGTTAAACTTTTCTTGTCATTCCACCTTGTCGATATCAGGATTGCGACATGTAGACTTGTCATGCAACAAGTCTAGACTTGTCTAACGACACCTAATCCTTGGCTTGGATGCAGTTGTATTCTAGGATCCTACTAGATCATGATATTATTGGGTTTCAAATATTTTTTTGATTTTCTAGTTCCTGATAATTTCTGAAGTGATGAACTGTTAAATTTTCATCCTCTAATGTTTGTGGTTTTAATATGAATCCAAGGCTTGGGTGTTTGGTTTGACTAAAAAAAGTTTATGTTCTATCCTAATGTTTACCTAGTTTGCTTACTAGTTCAGGATGATTCCTAATTTCTACTGGATGTTGGCTACATGTTCTTTTCTAATGTTCTATTGCTACCATCTACTGTGGTCATCTGTTCATCGTATTTGAGTTCTTGGTTTCTATTAATCACTTTTAAATGCTTTGGTTGTCATGTCTAGGTTTTATTTTTGCTTCAACTCAAACCACTGGGGTTCACAGGACTTATTCCTAGATTCTTGTTTTCATGGATTCCATAGAAAATGGATTCACCGTAGGTGAATCCAACATATTTACCAAATGTTGATTCCTTGTATGTTTATTGAATTTGTTTGCAGGTTTCAGCAAGATCAAGATGAGGATATGAAAATAGAGTGGATATAAGAAGGATGTGAATAAGATAGATAGGTATAGTTCTAAGATTCCTTCCCTTTTAAATTTGTACTTAGGTCAATTTTTAACTACACTATTTTGTAACTTTCAAATCTTGTATTCATTACAAATTGAATAAAGATTAATTCTTTGAGTTATTATGAATTTCAATTCATTTGTTGAGTGTGATATTGTGAAATCAAGTTTTAATAAATCAAACTTCAATTTTGAATTCAAAGATTTAAATTTGTCCTAAATATTGTCTTATGATGTATGAGTTGTGTGTTCTGGATGATCAAGTTTTTAAGTAATCAAGTTGTATGTACTATCGAATCACTTAAGTGGAAATTTGAATTTCAAATCCTAGTGTTGACTTAGGTCAAATTTCACTCACAAAACACTCCAAAACAACAAAATTTTAAATTCCCTCTCGATTTTTAAGATGCATGTTTAGGGGTTCGCGCATGAAAACAATAAAATTTTCCTACGCCAAGAACCCTAATGCCAGGACCTATCTATTAGTAATATAGTAACGTGAGGGGCTTTTCGCGAACTTACCCTTGAAGACGAAAAAACGTTGTCAACGCTCGGGAGAGCATGGTTGATGTAGATGAACCAAAGCCGACCTCGAGGTCATGTTGAAGTCCCGATAGCTCCTGCGGATCCAACGACTTCTAGTGCCCCAAGTGTTGCACCTCGCAGAGAGTCACACACGTCCGGTGCCTGACGATGACTCCCGCTCCTCTGATCCAGCAGTAGTTACGGAAGTAGAGCTTCTGATCCGAATCTCGTAGCGCGACGCCGCTCCGTAGTGAAGAAGACTCCTGCTCACGCAATCCGAACTTGGGACCACAGTCACGGGAGAGAGAGAATCAACTGGAGGTCTCCCCAAAAGAGAGGGAACCTTTTTATTGATTATCGTGTATTTAATTTGTCAAATACCTCTCTTTATATAGGGAAAACCCCCCACATAGGCAATTTCCTTAGCCATGTGGGACTAAACAAAGGAGAGGGGAGAGGGGGTAGCTTGGCCGGTGCAGGCCAGGGCCCAAGTGGGCCCTACGCGGGGTGCCTTGGCCTAGCCAGCCACCCCTCCTCCTCCCTCCCTTTGGTCTTTCCCTCATGGGCCCCTTTCCCTCTAGATTTTGGCCCAATTAGGTATTTGACCTTTTTAATTCGTTTTATTTTATTGAATAAATATAAATGAATGATTAAATCAATATTCAACATTCACTTACATATTATTCAATCCCTATTGATGTGGAACACCTTACATCCCATTTCCGACATCCTTCGGACTTACCGAAACCCTTCCGGTTTTCTCTCTCTCTTTTCTTTGGTGATTCTGTCGATACCAAAACACTCTCTGAGCATCATCAAGACCTTAAGCGTGATACCCCCATGGTTCGGGAACACTCCAGACATGGTCGGGATCCTCCCGTACCAATGATCATCAGAGGGACCTGGATGGCCATGTTGATCCCTGTGCATTCCACGAAATCTTTCATCGTTGAACCATGAACATAATGTCGTATTCCTTTTGTCTCTCGATACTTGCATTGTCCAAGATCTGATCAATGACATCACCATGTCAGGTTCAATCTCGTTTCCGACAAATGCTACTTGACTCATTCTGACAAGTGATATCCATGTGATCAAATCACACGCTACACAGCTATTGGATATAACTTCTCCGAGTGGGCCCTTGAGTATCTTTCCATCAGACAGATGGACAAATCCTGCTCTTGACGTATAATGCCTCTACTGTTCCTCTCAATACCTTAACACACCTTTATGATCACCGTTTTACCGAGTGATGTTTGATGCTATCAAAGTACCCTCAGGAGACAGTGATTGACATAGCCTCACGGTCCAAGGAATAGTCTACTAGGTCTATTCTAATCATCGTAACTTGAACTTCATGACATGGTTAGGTCACGATGTTTAGGTCGGGTATTAAATCATCATGTCATTCTCAGAATGAGATAACTCCAGTTCCAACTGGCATAAATGCCACATGATCAGGAAACCTTGACCATATGTTGACCAATGAACCAGTGACTAGAGTTTCACCGGGAACCCCTAGTTGTTTATATATCACACATGTATTGACGTTTCCTTTCAATATAATTACAGCATGATACAAAACTTAATCATAAACTTTATGAAATATGATAATAATCCTTATTATTATTTTGTCTCTAGGGCATATTTCCAACAGTCTCCCACTTGCACTAGAGTACAAATAAACTAGCTACATTTGTTCTTAATCATTAGCACCATGTATTTCAGTACCTTGAACATGCTTGCTCATGGAAGAGGTTGAGTCTTGGGCCTATACTTTACAGTCCCAAATCCTTTGCAACTTACTAATGTCACCTTGATTGACATTAATACTTTATCATCACATGATAACATATTTGTATATGCATCTTCATTATGCAGCAGAACGAGGCCGATTTCGAGGAGCCTACAGTGACTTTAGATCAACCTCATGTGCTTTCTCATGGGGACTGTGCTCTGGGACACATCATTCTATGTTAAAGATGAACTAGTCCCGCTATAATAGTATACATTACTTTAGATGGTACCCTTATCTATTATTATAAATGTAATTATCGAAACACTAGTGCACCTTATGCAACTTTCGATGTTTTGTTCACCTTCCTTCCTACTTGACTTTAGTTGTGTTAGGGTTCGTCGCATGGAAAACAAAAATTTTCTACCGCATGAACACACAATCAAGATCTAATCTATGAACACGCCAAGATCTATCTACTAGATTGTAGCAACGAGTCAATAGAATACTAACCCTCGAAGATCCAAAGCGGTTAACGAGAGCAGATTCTCGTGGATGATGTAGTCGATCACTTGCCGATCTCAAGATCGTGTGGACGATCCTTCCGGCGTCGCGTTCCAGCAGCGCTTCCGCAGTCGGTCAAGTGTACGAT
The DNA here is from genome assembly GCA_916181665.1 of Avena sativa. Taxonomy (NCBI): domain Eukaryota; kingdom Viridiplantae; phylum Streptophyta; class Magnoliopsida; order Poales; family Poaceae; genus Avena; species Avena sativa. Next base: position 583,121,857 of record OV702287.1, read on the forward strand.
CCTTCCAGCGCCGCGTTCCGGCAGCGCTTCCGCAGTTGGTCAAGTGTACGATCCTTCTAGCGCCACGTTCCGGCAGCGGTTCCGCAGACGGTCACACGTGCGAAGTCGAAGCAGACCTTCCTCTCCCCGTTCCAGCGAGCAGCGGAGGTAGTAGATCTTCTCCACGGAATCCCAGCAGCACGACGACGTGGTGGTGGTGGTGGAGGTGAGAATTCTGCAGGGCTTCGCCTATGCCTGTGTAGAAGAAAGGTGGAGGAGAGAGGCGGCGGAGATTGGTGTTGTGCCAGAGTGCTTGGAGGGGGGCGCCCCTGCCCTTCTATTTAAGGGGGTTGAGGCGCCATGGGAGGGGGAGTCCTTGTAGGACTCCCCTTCCTCTATGGCCGGCGGGTTGGGGAGGGGGAGGAGTCCTCCTCCCCCACGAATCCGTATCTTACCCCACTTGGATTCCCTTGACCCTTTCCTTGGTTTTCAAGCAAACTCCAAGAAACCTTCCAGAACCTTCCGGAACATTCCGAAACCTTCTAGAACCCTCATACAAATACTCCGGAACATTTCCTAACTCAGAAAATGATCTCCAATATATGAATCTTATTCTCCAGACCATTCCGGATCTCCTCGTGATGTCCCGGATCCATTCCGAGACTCCGAACAACATTCGGTCTCCAACGCATATTCCATATCTACTTAAAACAACTTCGAACCTTAAGTGTGTCACCTACGGTTCGTTAATATGCAGACATGACAGAGACACATCTCCTATCAATAACCATCAGCGGGACCTGGAGATCCATAATGGCTCCCACATACTCAACAATGACTTCGTGATCGATTGAACCATTTACATATGAAACCAATTCCCTTTGTCTCCCGATACTATACTTATCCGAGGTTTGATCGTCGGCATCTCCATACCTAGTTCTACCTCGTTACTGATAAGTACTCTTTACTCGTTCCGTGATATGTCATCCCTTGTGATCCAGTCACATGCTTGCAAGCTAACTAGATGACATTCCACCGAGAGGGCCCAGAGCATATCTATCCGTCATATGGATGGACAAATCCCAATCTTGGTTCATGCGCTTCAACACATACTTTCAGAATACCCAATGACACCTTTATGACCACCCAGTTACGAAGCGGTGTTTGATGTCATCAAAGTACCCATCCGGTGATGGTGATTAACATAACCTCATGGTCGAAGGATTAGGTTACTATGCATTTAAAAGCTTACAGCAGTACGAACTTAATGACTTGATCTTATGCTACACTTACTATGGGTGTGTGTCCATTACATCATTCTCCTAATGATATAACCTTGTTATTAATCACATCCTAATGTCCATGATCAGGAAACCATGATCATCAATTAATCAACAAGCTAGTTCAACAAGAGGCTTACTAGGGACTCTTCTATGTTTACAAAACACACATGTATTAGTGTTTCCTAATAATACAATTATAGCATGGGATGTAAACATTCATCATAAACATAAAGATATAATAATAACCACTTTATTATTGCCTCTTGGGCATATCTCCAACAGTCTCCCACTTGCACTAGAGTCAATAATCTAGTTAAAAACTTGTGCATTCAACACCTATGGCTTTCTGGTGTTGTATAGACACTATAGCTAGTGGTAAACATAATCTTCGGATCTAACACTTACAGGTCCATGTGTATTTGCATGTCCTTGCGTCTCTACGCATTACTCATTCTCCAATGAGATGGCATTGTATAAATTTGGTACTTTGGTGAGACCTTTAGTTCCTTCGGCTCAAAATATGTTGATATTATTGTCACACAATATATCTTCATAGTATTAGCCCACTTTGAACCACACCTAGTTTGATAACAAACTACTTAACGCAAATGCCCTCATTCGCTACTACAATAGTAGTCATATACTTAGCCTTTTGTTGTAGTATCTGTCACAATGTTTTAACTTTGGTACTCAACCAAATCCGTTATGGAACTTCCTTTCTATTACATTGTGCCACCCATAGATTAAATTGAGATAAACTTAATTTGTGACAAAACTAGTATCAATGTAACAATTTACAATGAACTATTTGTCACCACTATATAAGTAATATATTCTTAGTTCTTCCAAAGATCATAGGAATATCCCTACTATTTGTCCAATGATCATCTTATGAGTCATTCTTGTATATGCTCATAACATTTAGAGCATAGGACATATCTGGATGTGTACATCTTAAAGAATGATTGATCAAAATATTCTTGTGATTTCACCAAGTGTCAAAACAATTGAATCTCGTGTCAATACACTCGAATCTTGATTCAGTCCTTTCCGTGCGTCAAGAACCTTTCTTGTTGTTTCCATATTGAACTTATTCAACATCTTATCTATGTACATTTGGCAAAACCATATTAGCGCCTCAATCTATTCATATAGACATTGATGCCTAATTCTTGGGTTATGCCTAAGTTTTTAATCGAAATGAAATTCTTATCCTGTGTCAATTCAAGATACATCATTTCCAATCAACAATATGTCCTCTACATAATGTATTAGAAATATGTCTCAGCGCTCCCACTTAATTTCTTGCAAATGCAAGCATCTTCATCATCTCCGATGAATTTAAACTCTTTTAACAGTTTCATCATGGTGAAGATTCCAACTCCGCGATGCTCACTTCAACCATTGAAGTTCTGCATACTCTTTTAGCATTCTTTGAATTAACAAAACCGTTTGGATCGTGCCAAGGACACATCCTACGTAACCATTCTATTAGAAGAACTTGTTTTGTTTATTCAATCTACCATATATAAAAATATGTGTAGTGGTTGCTACATTAATCCGTCCAGACTAAATATCGCTATGAAAGATCAAATCTTTATCAGAGTCAATTCCTTGAACATTGTCGTAAACTCTTTCCGACATGTCGACTATTTCATAGATGTGAAACATCCATGTCTATTTCTTTATAGATCCATATACGACTGTAAGGTCTTGCACCTTTCCAGAGGGTCTTTCAAATTCAAAGTTTGATTTCTCGTGTATGGATACTATCACGGATTCTATGACTTCTAGTCATTTTATGGAGTTAGGGCCCATCATCGCTTCTTTGCATGTAGTCGGTTCATCATTGTCAAACAATAATGATTTAACTCTCAAATCTTGGCATTTGATTACTTACCCGACCTACTTGGTTCAATAGTAACTTAGATCTCCGTGACCACAACCTTTGAGGCACGTGAGCCATGAGCATTGTTGCTGCCTCCGGGACACTTACCGACGCTGCGCAACTCAGCACATATTAGCCAAGGTTCAACAACCTTGTCAAAGTTCTATTGTCCTCCCACTTAACTTTTCACGAAAAAATCCTTCTCAAGAAACTTGACATTCCAAGCGACAAACATTTTTGTCTTCGGTGTTATGGAGGAATACCCAATGGTTATTCGAAATAACGTACAAATACATGCTCATCCAACTTTGGTCATAAACATTTCACTTATGCATAGCATACCAAAATTTAAGAAAAGACAATTCGGGTTTTATCCCAAACCACAACTCACATGGTGTCATTTCAACGGATCACGATGGAGCTCTTTTCAGTGTAAAAGCGGTAGTCACAAAAGCTTTAATCTTTAAAATATAATGGCAGTTTTATAAACGACACCCTTGATCTTACCATCTCAAACATGGTTTGATTTCATCTCTCGAATATGCCATACTCCTATGGTTTATCAGGAAACACAAATCATTGAACAATTCCTCAAGTCTTAGGTGTTTTGCTAAACATGTAACTCAAATATCTTCCTTTATGATCGAATCATAAACTCTTTATTTTCTTGTTACAATGATTTTCAACTTCATCTTGAAAGTCTTTGAACATTTTTCAAATGTTTCATACTTCTTCCTTATTAAGTAAATATACATATATTCACTCAAATTCTCGGAGAAAGCATGTGAAGTTGAAATCCATCGCTTTTGACTACATAATGGGCTTCATACATCTATATGTACAAGTTCCAATAAGCCAGTCATTTGTTCCCTTTTGGCCTATGAATGAAGTTTTAATTATCTGTAGAAAGTTTCACAAGCGTCATTTGATCAAAATCAAAAGACTCCAAAATTCCATCAACATGGAGTTTCTTCATGTTTTCTTTCCAATATAATTTAAACAGCGATGTCACTTCATAAGTGATCTTTCAATCAATTGTCTTTCGACATTTTAGCATTAGTTTTATGTATGCGATTTCTCCAACCAGACTTGTATATCATCCATCTATTATGGAATACGGTAATTATTTGAACAACCTTTTGTTCTCATAATACCTGATCAAAACAATTATTGAAAAAAAATCTTGAAGGTAAGCTTTGATGTTAACGAGCAACACAGCAACCCTTTGTTTGTTTTCGATGAACATCATCGCATATTCTCTTGCTAGTTACTTAGGCCATTGTAGTTCATGAATTGCGTTGTCCTGTATGACGCTTCATACCAACCGATTCGATATCCAATACCGCAGAACCACATTGTTTAACAACCAAGGAATACAACCATAACATGTATCTTCTATATACCTAAGTTGGACATCTCCAATCTTTTCTTTTCTGCCAAATATTTTATAAATTCTCTTTCAACAATTCCTTTTCTTTTAAAAGAATTCTATCAACATCAATAGTGCTGTCATTCACATGACACATAGTACAAAGTGTGTATGGTCAAATACTAATACCTTTGGACTTGCACTTTGAAGTGGATCACCTTCATCAAATGTTTGGCATTCTTTCAAAATTCCATTCTTTAGTATCTTTTAGTGTAGTAAACATTTTACTTACATCTTCTATTCATCCTTATCATGACAACTTTCATGATCAAGCTGCTATAGCTTATAAAGGTGAATTGCGAGTATAATGTTTCTTTTCCAAAACCTTTTGGAGGATTAGGACGACTAGCGTCTCCAACCTTCACAAAATTCTCATCAAATATGAGGACATATACTCTATCATGTTGTAACCAATACATTGTTTTAGATATCACAATACCTTTCACATATGATGGTTTCTAAAACATTGCTTTCAGCTCTTAGATAAACTTGATATCAAAAACAATCTTTTGAGTATCAAGAATCATGGAGGCAAACATGATACATTCGATACTAACACTGGAATTGTTACTCTTGATTTAATACTACTTATTAAACTTCACGAAGTAAATAGAGTTTTGCTAAAAGTTTGCAATAGGACTTATAAACTTTAAATTGACATTCAAATCAATACGATACCAGTTCGTAAAGCAAATATACAGAATTTCTATAGTTCCACTATCTCAACTATAACTAAGCGTAATGTGGTGAACGGATGCCAATGACTACAACAAACTATGCAAATTCACTTTGATTGTGTTTATGATAAATTGAGTTCGACTAATCCAAATTACAAATGAACTCCCACTCAAAACAACATCCCTCGAGTTGTTTTAGTGATTACATGAACCAAATCCACTACACCAAATCCGATCATCACGTGAGATGATGTAGCTTCATCAGCGAACAATCTTCATGTTCATCATATCATCCATATGACTCATGCTTTACCTTTCGGTATTTCGTGTTCCGAGACCATGTCTATACATGCTAGGCTCGTCAAGATTAACCTTAGTTTCCACATGTGCAAATCTGGCTTGCACCCGTTGTATGCACACGTAGAGTCTATCACACCCGATCATCACGAGATGCTTCGAAACGACGAGTCTTAGCAACGGTGCCAACTAAGTACGAACACTTTATTACTTGATATTTAGTGAGAGGGATCATCTTATAATGCTACCGTCGCGATCTAAGCAATACAAGATGCATAAAGGATTAACATCACAGGCAATTCATAATTAGTGTGATATGATATAGCCCTTTCTTCTTATGCCTTCGATCTCCATCTCCAAAGCACGGACATGATCTCCATCATCACCAGCATTGCGTCAAGGTCCGTGGCGCCGCTTCATGGTTGTCCTCCATCACTAGCAACTATTACAACTACTTGGAATAAAGCTATTACAAGATGAATAGACACGCAGGTCTTAACAGAATTAAAGACAACCATTAGGCTCGTGCCGGTTGCCATATTACAACAAGGATCATTGCATACATCAAATACAATCATAATCACATGATGGCCATATCACATCACAAAACCCCTGCAAAAACAAGTTAGACGCCTCTAATTTTCTTTGCAAGTTTTACGTGGCTTGGGCTTTCGAATAAGAACGCATCTTACCTACGAAACTGAACCACAACGTTGATACAAGTGCTATCAAGTGCAAAGTGTAGATTGGATCTATACTATGATGGGAGAGACAGACACCCGCAAAGCCACTTGTGCAAAGCAAGTTGCACGTCAAGCGTGGAGCAAGTCTCATGTACGATGACATGTAATGTTAGCCCGAGCCGCTTCATCCCACCATACCGCAAGATGCAGAGTACACCCATAGCAAAAGACGGCACGAGCACCAACGCCCACAACCTCATTGTGTTCTACTCGTGCAACAGATCTACGCATAGACAAGGCTCTGATACCACTGTTGGGGTTCGTAGCATGGAAAACAAAATTTTTCTACCGCATGAACACACAATCAAGATCTAATCTATGAACAAGCCAAGATCTATCTACTAGATTGTAGCAACGAGTCAATAGAATACTAACCCTCGAAGATCCAAAGCGGTTAACGAGAGCAGATTCTCGTGGATGATGTAGTCGATCACTTGCCGATCTCAAGATCGTGTGGACGATCCTTCCGGCGTCGCGTTCCAGCAGCGCTTCCGCAGTCGGTCAAGTGTACGATCCTTCCAGCGCCGCGTTCCGGCAGCGCTTCCGCAGTTGGTCAAGTGTACGATCCTTCTAGCGCCACGTTCCGGCAGCGCTTCCGCAGACGGTCACACGTGCGGAGTCGAAGCAGACCTTCCTCTCCCCGTTCCAGCGAGCAGCGGAGGTAGTAGATCTTCTCCACGGAATCCCAGCAGCACGACGGCGTGGTGGTGGTGGTGGAGGTGAGAATTCTGCAGGGCTTCGCCTATGCCTGTGCAGAAGAAAGGTGGAGGAGAGAGGCGGCGGAGATTGGTGTTGTGCCAGAGTGCTTGGAGGGGGGCGCCCCTGCCCTTCTATTTAAGGGGGTTGAGGCGCCATGGGAGGGGGAGTCCTTGTAGGACTCCCCTTCCTCTATGGCCGGCGGGTTGGGGAGGGGGGGAGGAGTCCTCCTCCCCCACGAATCCGTATCTTACCCCACTTGGATTCCCTTGACCCTTTCCTTGGTTTTCAAGCAAACTCCAAGAAACCTTCCAGAACCTTCCGGAACATTCTGAAACCTTCTAGAACCCTCATACAAATACTCCGGAACATTTCCTAACTCAGAAAATGATCTCCAATATATGAATCTTATTCTCCAGACCATTCCGGATCTCCTCGTGATGTCCCGGATCCATTCCGAGACTCCGAACAACATTCGGTCTCCAACGCATATTCCATATCTACTTAAAACAACTTCGAACCTTAAGTGTGTCACCCTACGGTTCGTTAATATGCAGACATGACAGAGACACATCTCCTATCAATAACCATCAGCGGGACCTGGAGATCCATAATGGCTCCCACATACTCAACGATGACTTCGTGATCGATTGAACCATTTACATACGAAACCAATTCCCTTTGTCTCGCGATACTATACTTATCCGAGGTTTGATCGTCGGCATCTCCATACCTAGTTCTACCTCGTTACTGATAAGTACTCTTTACTCGTTCCGTGATATGTCATCCCTTGTGATCCAGTCACATGCTTGCAAGCTAACTAGATGACATTCCACCGAGAGGGCCCAGAGCATATCTATCCGTCATATGGATGGACAAATCCCAATCTTGGTTCATGCGCTTCAACACATACTTTCAGAATACCCAATGACACCTTTATGACCACCCAGTTACGAAGCGGTGTTTGATGTCATCAAAGTACCCATCCGGTGATGGTGATTAACATAACCTCATGGTCGAAGGATTAGGTTACTATGCATTTAAAAGCTTACAGCAGTACGAACTTAATGACTTGATCTTATGCTACGCTTACTATGGGTGTGTGTCCATTACATCATTCTCCTAATGATATAACCTTGTTATTAATCACATCCTAATGTCCATGATCAGGAAACCATGATCATCAATTAATCAACAAGCTAGTTCAACAAGAGGCTTACTAGGGACTCTTCTATGTTTACAAAACACACATGTATTAGTGTTTCCTAATAATGCAATTATAGCATGGGATGTAAACATTCATCATAAACATAAAGATATAATAATAACCACTTTATTATTGCCTCTTGGGCATATCTCCAACAAGTTGGTATTATCGATACAGGAGTTTCCAACATATTCCCTTATAACATAACCCTTTATGCTCTAAGATATGTCATCCTTTATGGATTTGGAATTATGTCTACAGTTCTCTATTAGACACTACGGAGAAACTTAGCTCAACGTTCCGTGATTCGTGTTTAATCACTTTTCAAACGTTTCTTCTTGGATCATATATTATGTTATGTTGTCATCATGGTTTTCCAAGATAGAACTTATGTCTCAACATAGTGGATGATGATCATCCTTTTGTTTCTTTCAACCATCGATGTTTAACTTAATGCTATTCCTAATATGAATTGACCAAGGACTAGTCCTGAATCAATTCCTATTCCGAAACTGTTTTCATAATCCCTTTTAGGAATACTGCATAATATCGTAATATACTTATTATCAACTTCTACTCCCTATAAATCTTTATTTATCGGTACTTGCGCTTTCATTCTTAATGTGTCGTATACACACTTAAGAATCATTCTTTTAAGCTCCCACTCAAAATATGTTCCCAACATATTTGAGTATGAGTCATTACTCCTACTCAAAATACGTTCCTACATATTTGAATCTGAGAATTATTTTGCTCCCACTCAAAAATATGTCATTCACATATTGTTTTATGAAGTCTTTCATAGCTCCCACTCAATTTCATGCAAGTTGCATATGCACTCACTGTTTTGAACAACTTCAAATCCTTTGATCAATTATCAAACTAAAGATTTATTATGAGACACTAGTACCTTACTAGTTTTAAATCCACTAGACTTTCAGCACACTTGAATGAAATTCATTTGAATTTGTCCAATATATTATTCATGAAAAAATGTGCCTTTGTCATTCACCTTTTCCTTCATGACTTTACAATCGTTTGCAATATTCAAGTAACCCCTTTACTTGTTAAGATTCGGCAACGAATTGCTTTCTAATCTTAAGTGAATTTTGCTTTAGGCTTTCTCATAATTTTTGTTTACCATTATTTCCTTAGTAGTTCGTAGGTATGTCATATTCAGTAATCATGAAAAATTATTCACAAATGTCTCCATACAGGATATGGGGTACAATTTAAATCCTACTTCATGTAGTGAAAATACTAGTAGAGAAAACACAATGATCATTATCATTGATTCTTTCCTTTATGAAGAGAATCGTTCAGGAACGCTTTCTGTTGCGCTTCTCAACACTCTGATGCAGGGTTTTGAATCCTCATCGTGTTTTTCACTATCTTCCAAAAGCTCTTTATTCATGAACACAAACTATTTCGAAAAAGCACCAAAACTTTAAGCAATACTAACTTTGCCTTTCTTTTGGTTCTAGCTATGGAATTCATATTCATTTTTCCAATGAATACTCTACAAGGACTTATTTGCTATTGTTTTGGTTATATCGAATACCCCAAAACTTTCACGACGATCCATACAATATATGGCACCGGTCTCACGAATTCATATGGTTCCCTATATATTCTAATTGAGTGCTAACTATTTCTAACTAATGGTGTTTACACTTATACTACAACGATTTATTTGGCGCTATCTATTTACCCACTTTAATATCTAATATCACTTTGTGATGCTTTGCATTTTGACATTTCAAACGCATTGCATTCCACAATTTTCTTTATGCCAATCTAATAATGTCGAAATTCATTACTATTGATCAAATCGTAGTAATTAGATTCTCTTTTATCTTTAATACCCTTGGAGGATGAAATACTTTGATCATATCAAATAGTTTCATACTCATGTTTCTTTTGGTAAAATCTTTACACATTTCAAACAATCATATAATGATAATCACCATTTTGTTGAAATACAATATATTGAATATGTAGTTTCTTTCAACCATTCACCAAACACTTTGTATTCATGCAATACAGGGTGTTCAAGTTATCTTTGCCAAACTTAGGCATGATTCATATGTGACAAGAAATCAAATGACTTTCTCATGTTATCAATATAACTTTGAATTTAAAAAATGGTTTCATTCAGTCATGAATATATCATTAAGTTGGGTAATTTTTTCAAGGCATTTTCATTATTTTACAAATGTTCATGTATTATCAATTAGTTTCAACAACAAGGATAATTCACACATAATCAAACAAGATATGAACACAAATAGAAATAATTCATAAAAGCAAAACATTGTTACAAACTTATATGAATAACCATTTCACGAAGTGTGAGACACACTAAAGAAGTTCATAATCTATCAATTACAATAACTATCCAAAAACGATAAACTAAGTGATAAATATCAAGTGAGAGTGTCGTTGGCCATCATCATCATGCTCGCCATCAACACGCAACGTCACCTCCTCTCCAGCAAGCAACTCTCATGCAGAAGGACCTGTTTTCAGCAAAACAGAACAAGTATCAAATATACTTAACACTGCAATATGTGTTTACAAGATTATAACATTTATAAAATTGTATATCAAATATATACCTTTGTCATCAATGACCTCAACCGCAATGGGTTCAACCTTGATACATTGCAAATGTATCTATAATTTTTGATGTTCCATGCTTGGTTTTATCCACTTTCTTGTGTTTTGTCCACACTTTGGGGTACTTTTCATATGATTTCTTGGACTAACCTATTAACAAGAGCCATAGTGCCAGCTGTCTAGTTTCTGCTATTTTTGGTTCCAAGAAACTCAGAAAATGAATATTCTCGGAATTAGAAGGGACAAAAGCCAAAGTGCCTATTTTTCCGGAAGTCATCAGATGCCAGAATACGAGAGGGAGAAGGGCTGGGGGCGGGCCACACCACCTGGCCGCGCGGCCAGGCCTAGCCTGCGCCAGGGGGTGGTATGGCCAACCCGAGCACCCCCTCGGCCTCTCCTTCCGCCTATAAGATGCCCTCGGGACGAAAACCCTAAGCACCCGATCAAAAATCCATGAAAGAGTCTGTAGCCGCTGTCGTCTCCATCCCTAGATTGGGAGGGATTTGAAGCTCTTCCCGGCACCCTACCGGAGAGGGGATTTCACCCTGGAGGCCTTCTTCATCATCATGCAAGCCTCCCTTGTTTGCTTAGTTTTCTGACTAAATTGGTTGGACCCCCTCTTTCATACATTGGTTTTCAAATAGTTTGGTTTGGTTTGGAAAAGAGTAGGAAAGTTCATGCTTATGTGGTAAAAAGAGCTCGTTTTTGACTGTGGCCTATGCTTTGTCATGACATGCTTGATATTGTTTTGGCTTTATGCTTAGTATTCTTTGCTGTAGGATGACTTGTTATAAACAATTGAGATTGCTTAATGTGCCTTGGATGAATCATGCGTTGTTTTAGCATATTAAAGCATAGTAAAGTGGTATTCTCCTTTGATGCTTTATTTGGGTTGACTTGGCGCATGCTAACACCATGTTATGACTATCTCAAGTCACCATAGCCTTTATGATCCTTTAGTTTTCAACTTGTAGTATCACTTTATGCTTTGTCGCTCTGCATGATTATGGCCATTATTGCTCTCTTAGTTTGTCGCTCCCAGTCTTTTGCTAGCCTCCACAACCAAGTATTAGTTCCACTCATGCATCCAACTCCCTAAACCAAGTTATTCCAAAGAGTCCACCATACCTACCTACTAGCTTATGCTATTCCAAGTATATTCATGTTTTTGTTTACTTTCCAAATTAAACTTGTTATGAGAAAACTAGTGATTAAAGCTCTCACGAACTTGATGGCACACTTTACTTTTTTGCATCTAATAAACTTGAACCATTGGGTCCTTCTTTGTTGCGTATATGCTTGCGCTTTATAAGTTGAAATTAGCAGAACTATGTACCATGGGGAACGCTTTCAACTTTGCACGTGTACTTTGACCCCGTTGATATCATGTTCTTTTGCTTATGGATCCTGGCGGTGTGAAATAAAAGTGGAACTTGTAAGATCATGGAGTTTGTATGTGTGTTAGAGAAACGCTTGGGCCGCTAGCCTAAGCCATGCCTAATCATGGTGGAAACTTGCAGCATCACCATAATGAGCACTCTATAAAGCATCCTCAATAAAAACCAATGCAAATAGCAAATAAAAAGATCACTAAGATGCTCATTGTCTGCTTGCCTTGTCATTTTGATTATGGGATAGCTCTTGTATCATGTGCAAGGGGTACCCTGTTGGCGGTTCTTTATGATACACATGTACTTACAATGACAAGAGCTTAGTCGTGACTAAAGTTGAGTAGCATGAGGTTCGGTCTTCGTAAGTAAGGGGCATGAGATTTCGGTTTATAACTTGTCAAGCATATCCTCTTAGCTGTGTCACTTTAACCTTAATCACCTTCAAGATGCTCATGATAGGGGCAATGAGAGCTGAAAGCTAATAAGTACCATAATTTTTGGAAGCTGTTTATGAGACTTGAATCCCTACTTGCTTCTATGAAAGCCTATCTTCCACCATTATATTGAGTCTCCACCTTCTACCTTTATGCACCTACTTTGAGAGCATAGTGTCCATTCTTAGTTCTATGTGCATTGTCCCAAGACTAGTTGATTAATGCATATCTTGATATTGCTTGTTTTAAACTATTTGTATCTAGTCACTCTTATGAACTTTGAAGGTGCCCTATGCATTTATATTTACTACTCTATGAGGGACAAGATGAATACTATTATGCTATGTTTTCTTTATGTGAAACAAACAAACGTCTTGCAAAGCATTGTTATTCATGAATCTTTTGTTTGTGCCTTTTCATGTTGCATCATAGTTTCTTTGTCTATTGCTAGAAGTTTGTCTTTCATGTTATGATTGAAGTACTATGATCCCAACTTTGAATGTTTTACAAATACTTTGATCAAGTCTTTGATGGTGCATGTCACCTCAAAAATTATTCTTTCTTTTTATCACTTACCTACTCGGGGATGAGCAGGAGTTAAGCTTGGGGATGTTGATACATTGCAAATGTATCTATAATTTCTGATGTTCCATGCTTGGTTTTATCCACTTTATTGTGTTTTGTCCACACTTTGGGGTACTTTTCATATGATTTCTTGGACTAACCTATTAACAAGAGCCATAGTGCCAGCTGCCTATTTTCTGCTGTTTTTGGTTCCAGGAAAGTCTGAAAATGAATATTCTCGGAATTGGACGGGACAAAAGCCAAAGTGCCTATTTTTTCAGAAGTCATCAGATGCCAGAATACGAGATGGAGAAGGGCTAGGGGCTGGCCACACCACCTGGCCATGCGGCCAGGCCTGGCCTGCGCCAGGGGGTTGTCTGGCTGACCCCAGCACCCCCTCGACCTCTCCTTCCGCCTATAAGATGCCCTCGGGACGAAAACCCTAAGCACCCGATCAAAAATCCATGAAAGAGTCTGTAGCCGCCGTCATCTCCATCCCTAGATTGGGAGGGATCTGAAGCTCTTTCTGGCACCCTGCCGGAGAGGGGATTTCACCCTGGAGGCCTTCTTCATCATCATTCAAGCCTCCGGTGTGATGCGTGAGTAGTTCATCCTTGGACTACGGGTCCATGTAGTAGCTAGATGGCTGGTTCTCCTCCTTTGTGCTTTCATGTCTAGATCTTGTGAGCTCCGTTCATGATCAAGATCATCTATTTGTAATTCTACATGTTGTGTTTGCGGGGATCCGATGGATATTGAGATGCTATTTTAGATTGATTATTGATTCTATCATGTCTTTGTTATTTGTGATCTTGCATGATTTCCGTCGTTAGTATCTATCTTGGCCAAGTAGATGCTAGCAACTCCAAGAGTTAGTATTTATGCTCGATCGTGGGTTCATGCCTCTGGTAATCTGGGGAAGTGACAGAAATCTCTAAGGTACTAGATGTGTTGTTGCTACTAGGGAGAAAACAAGAATCCTTTGTTCATAGAACAATCGTATTGTTTACATTACACGCAATTCGTAAAGCAATAATCTGTTGCTTGCAACTTAATACAGGAGGGGGTTCGGATGATAACCTGAAGGTGGATTATTAGTCATAGATGCAGTTGGATGGCGGTCTATGTATAATGTTGTAATGCCCAATCAAGTTCCAAAGGAGTCAATATGATTAGTATATGCATGTATTGCTTTCTCGGTGTTTGTCAATTGCCCCGCTGTAATTTGTTCACCCAGCATGTTATCTATCAAGGAGAGCCACCTCTAGTGAACTATGGATCACGGTCCTTTACATACAATCTATAAACTGTTTACTGCTTTGTGTTTACTTTCTGCAAACTATTACTTCCTTCCATTCGATATGTTTAATCCTTTGTTTTCAGTAAAACACGGTGAGATTGATAACCTCATCACAAGTTGGGAAAAAGTTCTGTGGTTGTGTTGTGCAGGTCTCCACGTTGCTACTAGCACCGGTAGTGCGCCCTGCCAAGGCTCAACTAGCAACACCTTTGGGGTGTTTCCTCGCTCCTACTGGTTCGATTAAACATTGGTTTCATAACTGAGGGAAACTTGCTGCTGTGCTCATCATACCTTCCTTTTGGGGTTCCCAACGAGCTCTACATCAATACTGAGCCATCAAACCTTCATATTCCCGAGATGTGATATGAACCTGTGGAAATCCTATGTTTATGCATCGCCTCTCATGATGCAAATCCTGGCATGTGCTTGGTAGCTTGGTGGCAGCCACCACAACACAACGCCATTTGCAAAAGAGCTCGTCATCCAGCTGTCCAGGAAGTATGTAGGCCTCATGTACGCATCATGCATGCATTCCAAGTGGTCTTCAAGTGAAGAGTTCTCTTCCATCTTAATGGAGAGGAAATCTCCCATCAGCTCATGCTCCCATATGCGTGCTTGTTCCACGAAATGTGTCCTAAGCTGTACCATTACCGTACGAGGGTCAAGATTACCCATGACTGTCCACAGCTCATCCACCATCCCGAAACGCATCATCACTAAAATGAAGGTGGACATCTCACGACGGTAATAGCGGTCTTCCCGTTGTTCTGAGGTCTCTAAGATACCGGGATGCTCCAAGTCCATCTCGTTGAGTATATAGTCGACCATGTCATTCTCGCTAAGGAGAACATGGAGATGCGCAACCAAGATAGAGGAGTTTGATCCGTATAGCCTAAGCTTCTCTCCATCTAACCAATCGTCAACAGAGAAGGTAGCATCGAGGAGAACCATTTTCTACATTTATAATTGCAAAAAGGAATTTAGACTAAGTTTATAATTAAATGAGTTAATATAATAACTCCACTAAAAACACCTATCCCCTGAAGGGTTCTAGTGATAACACCCCACAATCATCAGGTCCATTGATACGTTGCTAACGTATCTATAGTTTTTGATGTTCCATGCTTGTTTTATATCTAATTTCTTATGTTTTGTCTACACTTTGCAGTATTCTTACACATTTTCTGGAACTAACCTATTAACAAGATGCCACAATGCCAGTTGCCTGTTTTCTGCTATTTTTGGTTCCAGGAAAGCCAGAAAATGAATATTCCCGGAATTGGACGGGACAAAAGCCAAAGTCAATATTTCACCGAGGATAACACGGAGCCAGAAGACGAGACGGAGAAGGGCCTCGAGGGGGCCACACCCCTGGCCGCATGGCCAGGCCTGGCCCACGCCTGGGGGGGTGCAGCCGCCTCGGGCACCCCCTCGGCCTCCCTCTTCGCATATATTTTGCCTCTGATACAGAAGCCCTAAGGACCCGATCAAAAATTCCATGAAAGAGTCTGTAGTCGCCATCATCTCCATCCCTAGATCGGGAGGGATCTAAAGCTCTTCCCGGCACCCTGCTGGAGGGGAGAATTCATCATGGAGGCCCTCTTCATCACCATGCCTGCCTCCGGTGTGATGCGTGAGTAGTTCATCCTTGGACTACAGGTCCATGTAGTAGCTATATGGTTGGTTCTCCTCCTTTGTGCTATCATGTTTAGATCTTGTGAGCTCCATTCATGATCAAGATCATCTATTTGTAATCCTACATGTTGTGTTTGCGGGGATCCGATGGATATTGAGATGCTATTTCAGATTGAGTATTGATTCTATCATGTCTTTGTTATTTGTGATCTTGCATGCTTTCCGTTGTTAGTAGCTATCTTCGCCAAGTAGATGCTAGTAACTCCAAGAGGGAGTATGTATGCTCGATAGTGGGTTCATGCCTCTAGTAATCTGGGGAAGTGACAGAAATCTCTAAGGTACTAGATGTGCTGTTGCTACTAGGGAGAAAATAGCAATCCTTTGTTCATAGAACAATCGTATTGTTTACTTTACACACTTTGCTTAATGCAATTATCTGTTGCTTGCAACTTAATACTGGCGGGGGTTCGGATGATAACCTAAAGGTGGATTATTAGTCATAGATGCAGTTGGATTACGGTCTATGTATAATGTTGTAATACCCAATCAAATCTAAAAGGAGTCAAGATGATTAGTATATGCATGTATGCTTTCTTGATCTTTGTCAATTGCCCCGCTGTAATTTGTTCACCCAACATGTCATCTATCTTAAGGAGAATCACCACTAGTGAACTATGGACCCCGGTCCATTGTTGAAACTGGAAGCTCATTGGATGAAAAAGAGGAGCAGAGTGATGACCTAGAGGAGGAAGAATGGATCTACCCATTCCTACCTTCTAATGTGAGTAACTCTTTGATGGCCCAAATTATATCGAGCTTGTTGGGGAACCCCAAGAGGAAGGTATGATGAGCACAGTAGCAAGTTTTCCCTCAGTTATGAAACCAAGGTTTATCGAACTAATAGGAGAAAGGATACACCTCCAAGGTGTTGCTAGCTGGACTTTGGCAGGGCGCACTAGGAGTCAAGATTGATTGTAAAAGAATGGACCAGGGTCCATAGTTCACTAGTGGTGGCTCTCCGTAATATAGATAACATGTTGGGTGAACAAATTACAGCGGGGCAATTGAAAAACATCAAGAGAGCATACATGCATATACTAATCATCTTGACTCCTTTTAGATTTGATTGGCATTACAACATTATACATAGACCGTAATCCAACTGCATCTATGACCAATAATCCACCTTCAGGTTATCATCTAAACCCCCTCCAGTATTAAGTTGCAAGCAACAGATAATTGCATTACGCATTGCATGTAAAGTAAACAATACGATTGTTCTATGAACAAAGGATTGTTGTTTTCTCCCTAGTAGCAACAACACATCTAGTACCTTAGAGATTTCTGTCACTTCCCCAGATTACTAGAGGCATGAACCCACTATCGAGCATAAATACTAACTCTTGGAGTTGCTAGCATCTACTTTGCCAAGATAGCTACTAACAACGGAAAGCATGCAAGATCACAAATAACAAAGACATGATAGAATCAATGATCAATCTAAAATAGCATCTCAATATCCATCGGATCCCCACAAACACAACATGTAAGATTACAAATAGATGATCTTGATCATGAGCAGAGATCACAAGATCTAAACATGATAGCACAAAGGAGAAGAACCAGCCATCTAGCTACTACATGGACCCGTAGTCCAGAGATGAACTACTCACGCATCACACCGGAGGCTAGCACGGTGATGAAGAAGGCCTCCAGGGTGAATTCACCTCTCCAGCAGGGTGCCGGGAAGAGCTTCAGATCCATCCCGATCTAGGGACAGAGACGACGACAGCTACAGACACTTTCGTGGAATTTTGATCGGGCACTTAGGGTTTCTGTATCATAGACATCTTATAGGCAAAAGGGGAGGCCGAGGGGGTGCCTAGGGCGGCCAGACCACCAACTGGCACAGGCCAGGCTTGGCCGTGTGGCCAGGTGGTGTGGCGCCCCCTGGCCCCTCTCCATCTCGTATTCTGGCTCCGTGTCCCCCTCGGTGAAAAACTGACTTTGGCTTTTGTCCTGTCGAATTCCGAGAATATTCATTTTCTGACTTTTCTGGAACAAAAAACAGCAGAAAATAGGTAGCTGGCACTATGGCATCTTGTTAATAGGTTAGTCCAAGAAAGAATATGAAAATACTCCAAAGTTGGAACAAAACATCATAAAGTAGATAAAAACCAAGCATGGAACATCAAAAATTATGGATACGTTAGCAACATATTAACATCCCCAAGCTTAACTCCTGCTCGTCCTCGAGTAGGTAAGTGATAAAAAGAAAGAATAATTTTTGAGGTGACATGCACCATCATAAACGTGATCAAAGTATTTGTAAAACATTGAAAGCTGGGATCATAGTACTTCAACATAGCATGAAAGATAAAGTTCTAGCAATAAGACATAGAAACTATGTTGCAATATGAAAAGGCACAGACAAAAGATTCATGAATAACTATACTTTGCAAGACGTTTGTTTGTTTCACATAAAGAAAACATAGCATAGTGGCATTCAGCTTGTCCCTCATAGAGTAGCAAACATAAATGCATAAGACACCTTCAAAGTTCATAAGAGTGACTAGATACAAGTATTTTAAGAACAAGCAGTATCAAGTTATGCCTCAAAACAAGTCTTGGGACAATGCACATAGAACCAGGAATGGCCACTAGGCTCTCAAAGTAGGTGCATACAGATAGAAGGTGGAGACTCAACATAAAAGTAAAAGAAAGGCCTTCATAGAAGGAAGTAAAGATTCAAGTTTCATAAAGAGCTTCTAAAAATTATGGTACTTGTTAGCTTGCAGCTCTCATTGCCCCTATCATAAGCATCTTTAAGTGATTAAGGTTAAAGTGACACAACTAAGAGGATATGCTTGACAAGTTATAAGCCGAAATCTCATGCCCCTTACTTACGAAGACCGAACCTCATGCTACTCAACTTTAGTCACAAGTAAGCTCTTGTCATTGTAAGTTGATACGTCCAAAACGTATCTACTTTCCCGAACACTTTTGCTATTGTTTCTCCTCTAAACTTGTGTGAATTGGATACAGCTAACACGGACTGACGCTGTTTTCAGCAGAATTACCTTGGTGTCTAGTTTTTGTGCTTTAAATCAACTATCAGGAAAAATCCCAAAAAATATGCCAAAAATCCTATTTCACCAGAAGACTCATGGAGCCAGAATACGAGACGGAGTGGGGCTGGGGCCTGGCCACACCACCTAGCTGCGCGGGCTAGTCCTGGCCGTGCTAGGCGGTGGTCTAGCCGCTCCAGGCACCCCCTCGGCCTCCCTCTTCGCCTATACGTTGCCTCTTAACCTAAAAACCAAGGGGGGTTTGACGTTTTTCCAGAAAGAGTTCCGCCTCACCGCCACCACCAGATTCCATGAATCAGCACCAGAAACTTCGTTCTGGCACCCTGCCGGGCAGGGAATTGGAGGAGATCAACGCCATCATCGCCACCATCGCTTCTCCATCGACCATCCATGTTTCCCCCATCTATGAGTGAGTAATCCCCCGCTGTAGGCTATGGGGATGGTAGGGATTGGATGAGATTGTTCATGTAATAGCATCAGATTGTTAGGGCATGGTGCCTAGTATCTTTTATTAGTTCTTTTTGACTTTGTGATAACTTGTTATGCTTAATGCTTGTCACTAGGGCCCGAGTGCCATGATTTCAGATCTGAACATGTTATTGATTCATTATGATAGTATTGTTTATGGTCTTACCTGCATGTTGTATACACACGTTGTTGTCCGGAACCAATGGCCCCAAAGTGACAGCAATCAGGATAACCGGAGGGAATGGCTTTGATGTGAGGATCACATGTATTCACGGAGTGTTAATGCTTTGCTCTGGTGCTCTATTAAAAGGAGCACCTTAATTGCCAGTAGTTCCCTTGAGGCCCCGCAGCAAACGGGCTGGCAGGACAAAAGATATTGTGCAAGTTCTCATTGCGAGCACGAATGACTATATATGGAACACATGCCTATGATTATCTAGTACTTGGATGCTTTATCTTATTTATATGTAATTGCCCTATGTCTGTTTGCCATGTGGATTTTCTTATCCATGCAACACCCGTCCATCCATCCCTATGCCTAGCGCGCTCTAATCCTACTGTTTGCTGCTACTGTCACTACTGTTTTACTTTTACTACTGCTATTACTCTGCTGTTACTTTGCTATTGCTACCATAAAACTGTTGCTACTGATAAACTGCTATGAGCAAGATTGTTTCCAGGTGCAGCTGAATTGACAACTCAGTTGTTAAGGCTTACAAATATTCTTTGGCTCTCCTTGTGTCGAATCAACAAATTGGGTTTCACTTCAAGACTATTTTCTGGCACCGTTGCCGGGGAGCATAGCTCTATTTATCAAGTTCACTTGGAATCACTATTGTTCGTTGCCATCCATCCATCATGGGTAAGTCTCGTGATGGCAAGGTTCCTATTTTACCAACCACTACAAGAAGAGGTACGGTTCTGAACACCTTTGTTGCTCTTGATTCACCATCTGTTATGAGTAAGTTCCTTACACCGCCACATACACATGCTGCACACACTGCTACTACTGCTGAATCTGAAACTTATGATACTTATGATGCTTCTTCTACTGTGCTTGATAAAAGTGCTTCATTAGGTCCTTTCCTAGATGCTACGATTGCTAGAACTATAGCTGGAAATACTGAAACTCCTAATGAAGACACTACTACACCTGTTAGTTCACCTGAGTCTAGAGAGAGTTATGATATTGAAGATGGTTATATAGAGATGACCAATGAATTTATTAAAGAATGTCAAAACACCCATGATAGGAGTGCTATTAAGAGTCTCCTTGAGAGGCGTACTATAAAACCCAAATTGTCCCCTAATGCTAAGTTTGCTGCATCTCCCATAAACATTAAAGATAAGGATTATGATTTCTCTCTTGATCTATCTTACATAGCTATTGTTGAGAAAGAAACTTTTTGTGGGACTAAGAATGAGAGTGCGGTAGCACATATGACTAAGCTTTCTACCATGAGTGGCCTGTTTTCTGATGATATTAAGATGCGCACCTACTTTGTTGCTAAAATTTTCCCTTTTTCACTAAAAGGAGAAGCTAAAACTTGGTTTAATAATTTACCTCCTGGATCTATTGATAGCCCTGATTGCTTGATTAGTACTTTCCTACAGAAATATTTTCCTCCTAGTGCTAGACATGCTATTTTGCAGGAACTTTTTGATTTTAAACAGGGAGAAAAAGAGATATTGCCTGAATCATGGGCAAGGTTTTGTGCTTTGATTCATGCACTGGCTGGATGTCTATTACCTAAGAATGAACTTCTTGATATATTTTATAATGGACTAACTGAAGAATCTAGGACATACCTGGATAGTTGTGCTGATTGTGTTTTCAGGAATAGGACTCCCAAGGAAGCTGGGGAATTAATGGCTAAAATAAGCAAGAACTATGAAGACTGGACTCCTCCTAAACCAGCTATACCTGAAACAACTATACCTGAACCAACTATTCCTGTGCCTATACCAACATCAAAGAAGAGGGGAGTTATTGAACTAAATGATGAAGTGATGAAGGAAGCTAAGAAATGTCTTAAGGAGAAGGGTATTAAAGCTGAACACGTGAAGAATCTACCTCCTATAGAAGAATTATGTAAGCTAATCTCCCACTCATCCACTGTTGAGGTACACTCTCTCCAACACTTTGATGAAGGTGGTATTCCTTACTCTAAACCTCCTGATCAATGCTTAGAAGAATTTGATATTTTTATTGTTAAGCAAGATAATTTCAATAAAAGGGTTCAAAATCATTTAATGGAAAACTCTAGAGCTATTGTTGAGTTAAAAGATATTGTGGAAAGAACCTCTAATGATGTTAAAATGCTTGTTAAACATTTTCAAATGGTCCAAACTCAAATTGATCAGCTTATGAAAGTACAAAAAGACTTTCTAGTTAATGCTGCTAAAGAAAAACATGCTTATGAAATTAGAACTAGAAGTGCTGCTGCTACCCAGGATCCTCTATATCCTGAGAGGCATCCTAAAATAATTGAGAAGGATTCTCCACAAATTGAAAATAGTGGTACTTCTCCTAAGAAAAGGAAAAAGAAACGTAAAACTATTGTAGAATTTCCTAAACCTGCTATAGATGCCAATAGTATATCTGTCTCTGATGCTGAATCTGAAAGAGGTAATGAAGAAAATGATGTTCCTGATAAAGAAAAAGTTGAAGAAGAACCTGAAAAGCACACTAAGAATACTAAATACACTAAAGAAGATTTTGTTGCTAAGAAACATGGTAATGAAAGAGAGCCTTGAGTCCAAAAACCTATGCCTTTCCCTGAGAAGAAACACAAGTCAAAGGAAGATGAACACTATAATAAGTTTTGTGAGTGGATGAAACCTTTATTTTTGCAAATTCCTTTGACTGATTCTATTAAATAGCCTCCTTATTCAAAGTATATGAAGGATATTGTCTCTCATAAAAGGAAGATCCCTAATAAAGAAATTTCTACTTTGCTTGCTAATTATTCCTTTAATGGTAAGGTTCCAAAGAAACTTGGAGACCCAGGGATTCCAACTATCTTGTGCTCTATTAAAAATAGTTATGTTAGAACTGCTTTGTGTGATTTGGGAGCAGGAGTTAGTGTTATGCCTTTT
Source organism: Avena sativa (assembly GCA_916181665.1). Taxonomy (NCBI): domain Eukaryota; kingdom Viridiplantae; phylum Streptophyta; class Magnoliopsida; order Poales; family Poaceae; genus Avena; species Avena sativa. The sequence continues at coordinate 583,144,655 of OV702287.1, forward strand.
TCTCTCTACAAGAGACTTCAACTGGAAAAACTAATACCAATGGATATATCTTTGCAAATGGCTGATAAATCTACTACTATTCCTGTTGGTATACGTGAGGATGTACCTGTTCAAGTGGCTCCTTATTTCTTGATATTAACTAATTTTGTTGTGCTTGAAATGCCTGAAGATGATAATATGTCTATTATTCTTGGGAGACCTTTTCTTAATACTGCAGGAGCTGTTATTAATTGTAATCAAGGAAAGGTGACTTTCAAAGTTAATGACAAGGAGCATACTGTCTATTTCCCCAAGAATATTGATAGGACTTACACTTTGAATTCAATTGAACATGTTGAGGGCATTCAAGTTGGAGAAATATATTGTCCCATACCACGAGAAAAAATTGAAACTATTATGATTGGGACCATTGCTATCAAGGTTGAGGTAACATAGTCATTAGTGAAGTACAAAGTTTTGTTTCATATAAAATTGTTTTGGTAACAGGACCTGATCAACCTTGTTAACAAAAGGATTTCATTGAACAAAACAATGTTTTCACCATGATTATCTCCGTCTACTTTTACTTTATCTATTTTAGTTTTTGCTTTCGTTTAGTTTACTTTTCTGTTGTTAGTTGCTTGCATTTTAGAGTGTCTTAGAATTTCTGAAGTCTAGGTTTTGTTTAGCATTGCATCTTTTCAAAATCACTTTTCTGCAGAAAAATCATTCATCTGTACCTGAAAATTGCTCAAAAATAAAGTGTCTCAAAAAATTCCAGAAAATTCATATTAATTTTTTACGTGAAAAAAGGGGCAAAGAAATGCCTGGGGAGTACCAAGGGGGCCCACCAGGAAGGCACACCACCTGGTGGCGTGGCCAGCCCAGGGGCGCGCCTGCCATGGTGTGGGCCACCCCTGTCCCTCCACTCACTCTCTCGCTTGCCTCTGCCTTCTCTCTCCCGAGAAAACACTATCTCATTGCTCGGAATCACGTTCTTGCTATTCTTGCCCACGATTTTTTCGATCTCCTTGCTCAGCCTATCTTTGCTGCTGAAATTTGGAGCATTTGTTCTCCAGTATGTGACTCATCTGCTTGTCCAAGTAGATTTGTGTTTAGTGGTTTATATCTTGAGTATTTTTCTGCTGTAGGTGATAGGTTATGAGAGCTTGTAAGCTTGTTCAATGCTTAGAGATATTATTATGATGCATGTTTAGGCCTCTTACAAGTCCCTATGAGTAGTGACCTTCATTATATATTCACTTTGTAATCACTTGTTTAATGGATGTTTAAATTTCAGAATATCAAAGATGAACAACCACACATTTGGAGAAATATTTGAGAGGGACACACCCAGGAGGTCAAGGCCCTCAAGATCAGCCTCTCAGTTTAGGCCTTCATACAATGAAGATCTCATTGCACCACGCTTTGGCAATGAAGGAGATGAGGGGGATGCTCACCCATCTACTTTTCCTTGTTATACCTTCTTGCAAGCTGCAGGGATCCTTGATGATTTCTTACTACTGGTTCAGAGGGTCGGTTTGACCTCATACATGGAAGATGAGAGTGAGCAATATGCCGTGCTCACCAAAACTTTAATTGAGAGTTTTGTTTTCACTAACACCCCCTATGAGTCAACTGTTTCTTTCAGAATTTATAATCTGCCGTTCACCATGCCATTGGAAATATTTTGCAGCATTATAGGTATAGGCATGACGTGGACCGTGAAGAAGATCCAAGGGCAACCCGCTGATTTGCTAGAATTCTATCAAAGTGTGACAAATGATGATGACCGCGTAGCTCAGCGCGGGAAGATAAGAAACATCCAACTCCTAGATCTTAGATACTTTGCTTATTATCTTGCTACTAGCATTCTTGGTAGGGAGAATACAAGTAATATTTCCAACTATCATTTAGCCTTCCTTGCTGCTGCACTTAATAATGATACTCGGTACAATCTTGGCTCCCTCATTGCTTGTCGCCTAGCTGCTAGGGGACCTATTTATGGGGGCATTATTGCTTCACGTATGGTTACTGCGTTGGTGCTTTTTGTGGATCCTAATGATACTATATTGGCACCACAAAGGCTTGATCTTGCTGCCATGAAAACACATCACTTTATCACTACTGACTCTGAGACAGACAGTTTAATATACATGATGTTGTTTACTGACGAGGATGAAAGGGAGATTCCTTTGCCGCAATCTACTTTGTTCAGTGTTCACAGGAGGCCATGGTCGCGTTCCAAGGAGGAGGTGGACGAGCAGCTCCGTCTGCTTGGTTTCCACAGGTAGCACCAGGAGGATGTGCCTTCTCCCGACTACTCTGAGCACTACGGTGGGGCATCCTTGAGCTCATACCAGGACGAGGGTACCTCCTCGTCGTACCACGGAGACACTTCATCTTGGCTAGCCTGGGATTGATACCTACTTAGGCCAAAAGCCTAAGCTTGGGGGAGGTACAGCGACATCACACTCATTTCCATATTATGTTTAGTCGGTACTTTGTATATCCATGCTTCGTTCTCTTTTTAGTTTTCGTTCTTGCTTTGTTTTTGCTTTCTAAAACACAAAAAGACCAAAAACATTTCTGCTGTTTCTCTTTGTTTGCTTCTTCTTCTTTTTGCCTTGGTTTGCTTCTTCCATTTGGTTTTTTTTTGATTATTCGAAAAACCCAAAAATATTTTTGCTTTGCTTGTTCTTCCTTTTTGCTCTTGCCTTTAAAACTCAAAAACACCAAAAATATTTGTTCTTCTTCTTTGGTTTTGTGAAGTTCGTTGCAGGGTTCAGCAGTCCTCAGTGGAGTTTGGTTTTCATGTTATTATTCAAGCCACACAAGTGAAGGGAAATAATGAGGATTAATGACAACTTGAGGTGTGGTAAGAGGCTAGTAACAAACTCTATTTTTTCATTTTTTTACATATACTCATCATTGTGGGCATGCTTAGTCTGTTCATGTAGGGTGTATGTTATTTATGGATGCTTAGTAGTTCTTGCTTTCTTATGATTTGCTCCAACTTGCTAATAGTTTGTAGCATGTTATATGAATGTTTGCTTGCATTGCTCTATTCATAAATTGGTATGACACTGTGGTATCCTCCTATGAATGTTTCACTTGAATTGACTTGGCACATGCTCATGCATGCATATGACTGTCATAATTAGTTAAGCCTCGATGAATTATTTTGCCTCAGGGGTCTTGAATCATTTTCATGCCATGATTAGTCCTGTTTTGTTGCAAGCATGATTATGACAGTTATTGGTCTCTCGTTTGTCGCTCCCTCTCTATTGCTAGCCTTCACTTGCGCTGAGTATAAGCTTTACTCGTGCATCCAACTCCCCAAAACCAATATTGCCAAAAGTGTCCACCATATCTACCTATTAGCATCATTTGCTTTTCCGTGCATATTAAGTATGCCTTGTTTTCTTCCGAATAAAATGTTTGCTTGTTATGAGAAATTTAGTTAGTAAAGCTCTCATGAACTTGATGGCACACTTTATTTCCTACACTTAATAAACCTGAACCATTGTGACTGTCCATGAAATTTATATGCTTGCAAATTATAGGCTGGGGATTAGCAGAACCGTGCTGTCATGGGGAACGCTTTCAACACTTGTAAATATATACCCAGTTGATATCATGCTCTTTTGTTTGCGGATGTTGTCAGTGTGAAATAAAAGGGGAGCTTGTAAGTCCATGGAGTTATGTATGTGTGTTAGCGAAACACCTGGGCCGTCGGTCTAATCCATGCCGTCATGGTGGAAACCTGCAGCGTAACCATAATGAGTATCTATGAAGCATTCTTCTTATAAAACAAGAGATAGCTATTGAGAAAAAAAAGAGTTATGAGAAAAGAGGAAAGAGAGAAAAAAGAACCATTTTCCCATGGTAAATAAGAAGATTGCTGAGATACTCGTTGTCTGCTTGCCTTGTCATTTTGATATGGGGATTCTTCCATATCATCGGGCAAGGGGTACCCCGTTGGCAGTTCTCTATGATACGCAAGCATTTACTATGAAAAGAACTTACCGGTAACTAAAGTTGAGTAGCATGAGGAGCGGCCCTCGTACTCAAGGGACATGAGATTTCCAGTTTATAGTCTGTCAAGCATATAACTCAGATTGGACCTCACTTTCACCTTAACCATATTAAAGATGCTTATGATAGGGGCAATGAGAGCTCAAAGCTAATGAGTGCCTTAATTTCAGCATTTGGAAGCCTTTCAAACTTTTCAAAACCTGATCATTTCCTTGTTGAGTCTCACACATTCTTTGAGCACTTTCTTGAGAGCATAGTTGTCATTTTTAGTATAATGTGCTTGTCTCAAAACTTGATTAATTGTGTTATGACTTTGATGCTTGTATCTTTGACATCTTTACTTATAGTCTTCACTTGAACTTCAGAGGTGCCTTGGCATTCACAATCAAAGGCAAGCGAGATACCACTCTATCTTACCTTGTTATGAGCATTGCAATGTTGCTTATGTTTATGTTTCCCGCTACTTATTATTTTTGAGTTGGAATCTCATCATAGCTTGCAATGACTATTAAGTGAACTCAGTAGAATACTCTTTATTATGAACTGCCTAAATAGTTGATCACATGCTGAGAATATATACATCATATGAAGCAAATGTGTTCGTGAAAGTTTCTTTTATCGCACTCAGTTTTCAACTGAATTGCTTGAGGACAAGCAATAAGCTAAGCTTGGGGGGAGTTGATACGTCCAAAACGTATCTACTTTCTCGAACACTTTTGCTATTGTTTCTCCTCTAAACTTGTGTGAATTGGATACAACTAACACTGACTGACGCTGTTTTCATTAGAATTACCTTGGTGTCTAGTTTTTGTGCAGAAATCAACTATCAGGAAAAATCCCGGAAAATATGCCAAAAATCCTATTTCACCAGAAGACTCACGGAGCCAGAATACGAGACGGAGTGGGGCTGGGGCTTGGCCACACCACCTGGCCGCGCGAGCCAGGCCTAGCTGCGCCAGGGGGTGGTCTGGCCGCCCCAGGCACCCCCTCGGCCTCCCTCTTCGCCTATAAGTTGCCTCTTGACCTAAAAACCAAGGGGGGTTCGACGTTTTTCCAGAAAGAGTTCCGCTTCGCCGCCACAACCAGATTCCGTGAATCAGCACCAGAAACTCCGTTCTGGCACCCTGCCGGGACAGGGCATTGGAGGAGATCATCGCCATCATCGCCACTATTGCTTCTCCATCGACCATCCATGTTTCCCCCATCTATGAGTGAGTAATCCCCTGCTGTAGGCTATGGGGTTGGTAGGGATTGGATGAGATTGTTCATGTAATGGCATCAGATTGTTAGGGCATGGTGCCTAGTATCTTTTATTAGTGCTTTTTCACTTTGTTGTAACTTGTTATGCTTAATGCTTGTCACTAGGGCCCGAGTGCCATGATTTCAGATCTGAACATGTTATTGATTCATTATGATAGTATTGTTTATGGTCTTACCTGCATGTTGTATACACACGTTGTTGTCTGGAACCAATGGCCCCAAAGTGACAGCAATCAGGATAACCGGAGGGAATGGCTTTGATGTGAGGATCACATGTGTTCATGGAGTGTTAATGCTTTGCTCTGGTGCTCTATTAAAAGGAGCACCTTAATTGCCAGTAGTTCCCTTGAGGCCTCGCAACAAACGGGCTGGCAGGACAAAAGATATTGTGCAAGTTCTCATTGCGAGCACGAATGACTATATATGGAACACATGCCTATGATTATCTAGTACTTGGATGCTTTATCTTATTTATCTGCAATTGCCCTATGTCTGTTTGCCATGTGGATTGTCTTGTCCATGCAATGCCCGTCCATCCATCCCTATGTCTACCGCGCTCTAATCCTACTGTTTGCTACTACTGTCACTACTGTTTTACGTTTACTACTACTATTATTCTACTGTTACTTTGCTATTGCTACCATAAAACTGTTGCTAGTGATAGCTATGAGCAAGATTGTTTCCAGGTGCAGCTGAATTGACAACTCAGTTGTTAAGGCTTATAAATATTCTTTGGCTCCCCTTGTGTCGAATCAATAAATTGGGTTTCACTTCCCTCGAATATACTGAGATACACCCCCTATACTTGTGGGTCATCATAAGTACATACGTATCATAGAGAACCGCTAACGGGGTACACCTTGCACATGATACAGGAGCTATCCCATAATCAAAATGACAAGGCAAGCAGACAATGAGCATCTCAACGATCTTTTTATTTGCTATTTGCATAAGTTTTTATTGACGATGCTTCATAGAGTGCTCATTGATACATTGCAAATGTATCTATAATTTTTGATGTTCCATGCTTGGTTTTATCCACTTTATTGTGTTTTGTCCACACTTTGGAGTACTTTTCATATGATTTCTTAGACTAACCTATTAACAAGAGCCACAGTGCTAGCTGCCTGTTTTCTACTGTTTTTGGTTCCAGGAAAGTCAGAAAATGAATATTCTCGGAATTGGACGGGACAAAAGCCAAAGTGCCTATTTTTTCAGAAGTCATCAGATGCCAGAATACGAGAGGGAGAAGGGCTGGGGGCCAGCCACACCACCTGGCCATGCGGCCAGGCCTAGCCCGCGCTAGGGGGTGGTCTGGCCTACCCCAGCACCCCCCTCGGCCTCTCCTTTCGCCTATATATTGCCCTTGGGACGAAAACCCTAAGTACCTGATCAAAAATCCACGAAAGAGTCTATAGCCGCCATCATCTCCATCCCTAGATCGGGAGGGATCTGAAGCTCTTCCCTGCATCCAGCCGGAGAGGGGAATTCACCCTGGAGGCCTTCTTCATCATCATGCAATCCACCGGTGTGATGCGTGAGTAGTTCATCTCTGGACTACGGGTCCATGTAGTAGCTAGATGGCTGGTTCTCCTCGTTTGTGCTTTCATGTCTAGATCTTGTGAGCTCCGTTCTTGATCAATATCATCTATTTGTAATTCTGTATGTTGTGTTTGCGGGGATCCGATGGATATTGAGATGCTATTTCAGATTGATTATTGATTCTATCATGTCTTTGTTATTTGTGATCTTGCATGCTTTCTGTTGTTAGTAGCTATCTTAGCCAAGTAGATGCTAGCAACTCCAAGAGTTAGTATTTATGCTCGATAGTGGGTTCATGCCTCTGGTAATCTGGGGAAGTGACTGAAATCTCTAAGGTACTAGATGTGTTGTTGCTACTAGGGAGAAAACAACAATCCTTTGTTCATAAAACAATCGTATTGTTTACATTACACGCAATTCGTAAATCAATAATCTGTTGCTTGCAACTTAATACTGGAGGGGGTTCAGATGATATCCTGAAGGTGGATTATTAGTCATAGATGCAGTTGGATGGCGGTCTATGTATAATGTTGTAATGCCCAATCAAGTTCCAAAGGAGTCAAGTTGATTAGTATATGCATGTATTGCTTTCTCGATGTTTTTCAATTGCCCCGCTGTAATTTGTTCACCCAGCATGTTATCTATCTTAAGGAGAGCCACCTCTAGTGAACTATGGATCCCGGTCCTTTTCTTTACATACAATCTACAAACTGTTTACTACTTTGTGTTTACTTTCTGCAAACTATTACTTCCTTCCATTCGATACGTTTAATCCTTTGTTTTTAGCAAAACCGGTGAGATTGACAACCTCATCGCAAGTTGGGGAAAAAGTTCTGTGGTTCTGTTGGAGGTCTCCACGTTGCTACTAGCACCGGTAGTGCGCCCTGCCAAGGCTCAGCTAGCAACACCTTTGGGGTGTTTCCTTGATCCTGCTGGTTCGATTAAACCTTGGTTTCATAACTGAGGGAAACTTGCTGCTATGCTCATCATACCTTCCTCTTGGGGTTCCCCAACAAGCTCTACATCAACACTGAGCCATCAAGCACTTTTCTGGCGCCGTTGCCGGGGAGTCAAGGACATCTTCATAAGGCGAGTCCCTCATAACCAATATCTTTACTTTGTTATTTTTGTTTTGCTTAGTTTATTTTTGTTTTGTTTGCTTGTTTCTTTATTAAAAACTAAAAAAAATGTTTTACTAGTTTGCTTTCTTTATCAAAAACACACAAAAAAATTACTACTCTTGAAAACACTAAGTTGTGTGACTTCAGTAGCACCAACAACAATGATTTTATGAGCACACCTATTGCTCCACATGTTCCTGAAGCTACTTTCTTTGAGATAAAACTTGCTTTACTCAATCTTGTTATGAGAGAACAATTTTATGGTATCGGTAATGAAGATGCTCCTGCCCATCTAAATAACTTTGTTGAACTTTGTGAGATGCAAAAGCATAGGGATATAGATGGTGATATTATTAAGCTGAAATTGTTTCCTTTCTCTTTGAGAGGAAAAGCTAAAGAGTGGTTGAATTCCTTAACTAGGTATAGTATTGATTCTTTGACTAAGTGCAAAGATGCTTTTATTGGAAAGTACTATCCTCCTGCTAAGATTATATCTATGAGAAGTGAAATAATGAAGTTTAAACAATTTGATAATGAACATGTTGCTCAAGCTTGGGAAAGAATGAAATCTTTGGTAAAGAATTGTCCCACTCATGGACTGACTGCTTGGATGAAGGATTCAGGTTTATGCAGCATTGAACTACTCTTCAAGGAACCTATTGGATTCTGCTACTGGAGGTACCTTTATGACCATCACTTTGGGTGCTGCAACAAAACTTCTGGACAATATGATGGTTAATTATTCTGAATGGCATACTGAGAGAGCTCCACAAGGTAGGAACGTAAATTCTGTTGAGGAAACCTCCTCCTTGAGTGATAAGATTGATATTATTATGTCTATGCTTGTGAATGGGAAAGCCCATATTGATCCAAATAATGTTCCTTTAGCCTCTTTGGTTGCTCAAGAAGAGCAAGTTGATGTGAACTTCATAAGAAATAACAATTTGGGCAATAATGCTTATAGGAATAATTTTGGTAACAACAATTATAAGCCATATCCTCCCAACAATTATAAGCCATATCCTCCCAACAATGGTAATGCTTATGGAAGTTCCTACAACAATAATAGGAATGCTCTCTCTGAACTTGAAGTTATGCTTAAAGACTTTATTAGTAAACAAACTGCTTTCAATAAAACTATTGATGAAAAACTCTCTAATGCTGAAAGAAATATAGCATCTTTGGCTGAAGCTCAATCTTCTTTTAATAAAATGGCTGCTAAACCTGAAACTAATGAGAACCCCTTTGCAGCTACTAATGCCATACAAGTGAGAATTGATGAAAACGTTAGACTATTAGCTGAATTACATGCTAAGTGGGAAAGAGAAGATGAAATTGCTAGAAACATTAGTGTTTCTACTATCACCACCACTAGTGTTGAGGCTAGTAATAGTTCTACTACTTTAGATGATAATTTTGATTTTGATCTTGATGGTTGCAATATCTCTAAAGTTATTAAGTTCCTACAAAAGCTTGCTAAAAGTCCTAATGCTAGTGCTATGAACATGGCCTTTACAAAACACATTACTGATGCTCTCATAAAGGTTAAAGAAGAAAAGATGAAACATAAAGCTTCTATTCCTATAAAATAAGAAGATGGTTGGGAACCCATCATTAATATGAAAGTGAATGATTTTGATTTCAAAGCTTTATGTGATCTTGATAGTAGTGTTTCTATTATGCCTAGAAGGACTTATGATATGCTTGATTTGGCTCCACTTGAAGATTGTTATTTGAATGTCCCACTTGATGATAATGCTAAAAATAAACTCATGGTGAGTCTTAATGATGTTATTATTATGGTTAACAATGCCTATGTCCCTGTTGATTTCTATGTTTTGGATGTTGAATGCAATGCTTCTTGTCCTATTACTTTGGGAAGACCTTTTCTTAGAACTGTTGGTGCCATTATTGATATGAAAGGAGGCACCATTAAATATCAACTCCCGCTCAAGAAAGGTATAGAACACTTCCCTAAGAAGAGAGAGAATATTTCTTTTGCCTGTCCTATGAAAACAAAATTAGCTCTTAATGCTTCTTCATTTGAGAACACTTGATTCTTTTTCTTACTTCTTATGCCTAACTTAAAGGCGTTAAAGAAAAGTACTTATTGGGAGATAACCCAAAAGTTTTAGATGAGTCTTGGAAGTTATTACCTCTGTAATAACCGCTCCTGATCCTTTTTATTTGCTTTTTGTGCCAAGAGTAACCTCTAATGAGAGAGAAGTAATGATTGGGAAAGTTGCTGTCCCGAAATAGATTTCTGTGCTGCATCGTAAAAATTCGTGAGAAATCTCTGAAAGTCCTCTTGAGGCGTGCATTTTTTTGCTTCTGCCCCAGGTTGTTATCTAACTTTTGTTAGTTCAACACGTTTTGATTTGAGCAACAGAAGTACTTCTAAAAAATTCTTCTTTACCTGCTGGTCTGTTTTGACAGATTTCTGCCATTTTCTGCATTTGCTTCTTGTTGGTTCCTTTTTGAGTTCTTTTGGGGAATTGAGCTTTTTGAGGGAAGCGCTACAGTATCTAGTGTTATAATGGAAGTTTATTTGGTGTTATAACTGAACCTTAAGACTTATTATCTTGAGTGCACTAATGTTGCTAATAAAGATTCTGTGAAGTTTTGTATGAAGGAAAAATTTCAGGTGTATGGAAGGAATGAGTAATGAGATGAAGGATGTACTAAAGCTCAACCTTGGGGATGCAACGCGTGTCACCCGAAGAAATATCCAAGAAGTACAAGCATCAAAGCTTGGGGATGCCAAAGGCATCCCCTTCTTCATCAATAAAAATCTCAGGTTTCTTCCAAACGCTTCATTTTTATTGTTTCATGCACAGTTGTGTTGTTCTTGGAGCGTCTTCTTTCTTGTTTTTGTTTTTGTTTTTCGTTTGCCTTGTTTGCTTAGTTTGCTGAATAAACTGGTTAGACCCCCTCTTTCATACATTGATTTGCAAATAGTTTGGTTTGGTTTGGAAAAGAGTAGGAAAGATCATACTTATGTGGTAAAAAGAGCTCGTTTTTGACTGTGGCCTATGCTCTATCATGCCATGCTTGATATTGTTTTGGCTTTATGCTTAATATTCTTTGCTGTAGCATGACTTGTTATAAACAATTGATATTTCTTTATGTGCCTTGGATGAATCATGCGTTGTTTTAGCATATTAAAGCATAGTATTGTGGTATTCTCCTTTGATGCTTTATTTGGGTTGAGTTAGCGCATGCTCACACCATGTATGACTATCTCAAGTCACCATATCCTTTATGATCCATTAGTTTTCAACTTTTAGTATGACTTTATGATTTGATCAATGATGTTTTGTCGCTCTGCATGATTATGGCCATTACTGCTCTCTTAGTTTGTCACTCCCAGTCTTTTGCTAGCCTCCACAACCAAGTATGAGTTCCACTCATGCATCCAACTCCCTAAACCAAGTTATTACAAAGAGTCCACCATACCTACCTACTAGCTTATTCTATTCCAAGTATATTCATGCTTTTGTTTACCTTCCAAATTAAACTTGTTATGAGAAAACTAGTGATTAAAGCTCTCATGAATTTGATGGCACACTTTACCTTTTTGCATTTAATAAACTTGAACCATTGGGTCCTTCTTTGTTGCGTATATGCTTGCGCTTTGTAAGTTGAAATTAGCAGAACCATGTACTATGGGGAACGCTTTCACTTTGCACGTGTACTTTGTACCCCGTTGATATCATGTTCTTTTGCTTATGGATCCCGGCGGTGTGAAATAAAAGTGGAACTTGTAAGATCATGGAGTTTGTATGTGTGCTAGAGAAACGCCTGGGCCGCTAGCCTAAGCCATGCCTAATCATGGTGGAAACTTGCAGCATCACCATAATGAGCACTCTATGAAGCATCCTCAATAAAAACCTATGCAAATAGCAAATAAAAAGATCGCTGAGATGCTCATTGTCTGCTTGCCTTGTCATTTTGATTATGGTATAGCTCCTGTATCATGTGCAAGGGGTACCCCGTTGGCAGTTCTTTATGATACATATGCACTTACAATGACAAGAGCTTACTTGTGACTAAAGTTGAGTAGCATGAGGTTCGGTCTTCATAAGTAAGGGGCATGAGATTTCGGTTTATAACTTGTCAAGCATATCCTCTTTGTTGTGTCACTTTAACCTTAATCACCTTCAAGATGCTTCTGATAGGGGCAATGAGAGTTGAAAGCTAATAAGTACCATAATTTTTGGAAGCTCTTTATGAGACTTGAATCCCTGCTTCCTTCTATGAAGGCCTTTCTTCCACTTATATATTGAGTCTCCACCTTCTATCTTTATGCACCTACTTTGAGAGCATAGTGGCCATTCTTAGTTCTATGTGCATTGTCCCAAGACTTCTTGATTGATGCATATCTTGATATTGCTTGTTTTAAACAATTTGTATCTAGTCACTCGTATGAACTTTGAAGGTGTCCTATGCATTTATATTTGCTACTCTATGAGGGACAAGCTGAATACTATTATGCTATGTTTTCTTTATGTGAAACAAACAAACATCTTGCAAAGCATTGTTATTCATGAATCTTTTGTTTGTGCCTTTTCATGTTGCGTCATAGTTTCTTTGTATCATTGTAAGTACATATGTATCATAAAGAACTTCCAACGGGGTACCCCTTGCATATGATACAGGAGCTATCCCATAATCAAAATGACAAGGCAAGCAGACAATGAGCATCTCAGCGATCTTTTTATTTGCTATTTGCATATGTTTTTATTGAGGATGCTTCATAGAGTGCTCATTATGGTTATGCTGCAAGTTTCCACCATGATTAGGCATGGCTTAGGCTAGCGGCCCAGGCGTTTCTCTAACACACATACAAACTCCATGATCTTACAAGTTCCACTTTTATTTCACACCGTCGAGATCCATAAGCAAAAGAACATGATATCAACAGGGTACAATGTACAAGTGCAATGTTGAAAGCGTTCTCCATGATACATGGTTCTACTAATTTCAACTGATAAAGCGCAAGCATATACGCAACAAAGATGGACACAATGGTTCAAGTTTATTAAATGCAAGAAAGTAAAGTGTGCCATCAAGTTCGTGAGAGCTTTAATCACTATATTTCACATAACAAGTTTAATTCGGAAGGTAGATAAAAACATGAATGTACTTGGAATAGCAAATGCTAATAGGTAGGTATGGTGGACTCTTTGGAATAACTCGGTTTTAGGAGTTGGATGCATGAGTGGAACTCATACTTGATTACGGAGGCTAGCAAAAGACTGGGAGCGACTAACTAAGAGAGCAATAATGGCCATAATCTTGCAAAGCAACAAAACATCATTGATTAAAGCATAAAGTGATATTACAAGTCGAAAACTAAAGGATCATAAAGGCTATGGTGACTTTGGATAGTCATAACATGGTGTGAGCATTCTCCAAGTCAACCCAAATAAAGCATCAAAGGAGAATACCACAATACTATGCTTTAATATGCTAAAATAACGCATGATCCTTCCAAGGCACATTAAGCAATCATTGTTTATAACATGTCATGCTACAGAAATAATCACTAAGCATAAAGCCAAAACAATACCAAGCATGGCATGTCAAAGCATAAGCCACAGTCAAAAACAAGCTCTCTTTACCACTTAAGCATGAACTTTCCTACTCTTTTCCAATCCAAACCAAACTATTCGAAAATCAATGTATGAAAGAGGGGGGTCCGACCAATTTATTCAGCAAACTAAGAAAACCAAGCAAACGAAAAACAAAACAAAAACGAAAAAGAAGACGCTCCAAGAACAACACAAATGTGTATGAAACAATAAAAATGAAGTGTTTGGAAGAAACCTGGGATTTTTATTGATGAAGAAGGGGATGCCTTGGGCATCCCTAGGCTTTGACGCTTGTACTTCTTGGATATTTCTTGGGGTGACATGCGTGGCATCCCCAAGCTTGAGCTTTAGTCCATTCTTCATCTCATTTCTCATTCCTTCCATACACCTGAAATTTTTCTTCATACAAAACTTCACACAATCTTTATTAGCAACATTAGTGCACTCAAGATAATAAGTATTTGGATTAAGTTTCAACACCAATAAAACTTCCATTAAAACACAAGCTACTGTAGTACTTCCCTCAAAAATCTCAATTCCCCAAAATAACTCAAAAAGGAACCAACAAGAAGCAAATGCAAATAATGGCAGAAATCTGTCAAAACAGACTAGCAGGTAAAGAATTTTTTTTTCGAAGACCTTCTGTTGATCAAATCAAAAAGTGTTGAACTAACGAAAGTTAGATAACAACCTGGGGCAGAAGCACAAACATTCACGCCTCAAGAGGACTTTTAGAGATTTTACACGAATTTTTACGATGAAGCACAGAAATGTGTTTCGGGACAACAACTTTCCCAATCATTACTTCTCTCTCATTAGAGGTTACTCTTGGCACAAAAAGCAAATAAAAAGGATAAGGAGCGGTTATTACAGAGGTAATAACTTCCAAGACTCATCTAAAACTTTTGGGTTATCTCCCAATAAGTACTTTTCTTTAACGCCTTTAAGTTAGGCATAAGAAGCAAGAAAAAGAATCAAGTGTTCTCAAATGAAGAAGCATTAAGAGAAAATTTTGTTTTCATAGGAGAGGCAAAATAAATCTTATATCTCTTCTTAGGGAAGTGTTCTATACCATTCTTGAGTGGGAGTTGATATTTAATGGTGCCTTCTTTCATATCAATAATGGCACCAACAGTTATAAGAAAAGGTCTTCCCAAAGTAATAGGACAAGAAGCATTACATTCAACATCCAAAACATAGAAATCAACGGGGACATAGGCATTGTTAACCATAATAAGAACATCATTAAGACTCCCCATGAGTTTATTTTTAGCATTAGCATCAAGTGGGACATTCAAATAACAATCTTCAAGTGGAGGCAAATCAAGCATATCTTAAATCCTTCTGGGCATAATAGAAACACTACTATCAAGATCACATAAAGCTTTGAAATCAAAATCATTCACTTTCATATTAATGATGGGTTCCCAACCATCTTCTTGTTTTATAGGAATAGAAGCTTTATGTTTCATCTTTTCTTCTTTAACCTTTATGAGAGCATCAGTAATGTGTTTTGTAAAGGCCATGTTCATAGCACTAGCATTAGGACTTTTAGCAAGCTTTTGTAGGAACTTAATAACTTCAGAGATATTGCAACCATCAAGATCAAAATCAAAATTATCATCTAAAGTAGTAGAACTATTACTAGCCTCAACACTAGTGGTGGTGATAGTAGAAACACTAATGTTTCTAGCAATTTCATCTTCTCTTTCCCACTTAGCATGCAATTCAGCTAATAGTCTAACATTTTCATCAATTCTAACTTGTATGGCATTAGTAGCAGCAAAGGGGTTCTCATTAGTTTCAGGTTTAGCAGCCATTTTATTCAAAGAAGATTGTGCTTCAGCCAATGGCTATATTTCTTTCAGCATTAGAGAGTTTTTCCTCAATAGTTTTATTGAAAGCAGTTTGTTTACTAATAAAATCTTTAAGCATAACTTCAAGTTCAGTGGGAGCACTCCTATTATTGTTGTAGGAATTTCCATAAGCATTACCATTGTTGGGAGGATATGGTCTATAGTTATTATTACCAAAATTATTCCTTTAGGCATTGTTTAAAAAATTATTATTTCTTATAAAGTTCACATCAACTTGCTCTTCTTGAGCAACCAAAGAAGCTAAGGGAACATGATTTGGATCAATATGAGCTTTCCCATTAACAAGCATAGACATAATAACATCAATTTTATCACTCAAGGAAGAGGTCTCTTCAACAGAATTTACCTTCTTACCTTGTGGAGCTCTTTCAGTATGCCATTCAGAATAGTTAACCATCATATTATCCAGAAGCTTTGTTGCAGCACTCAAAGTGATGGTCATAAAGGTACCTCCAGCAGCAGAATCCAATAGGTTTCTTGAAGAATAATTCAATCCTGCATAAAAAGTTTGGATAATCATCCAAGCAGTCAGTCCATGAGTGGGACAATTCTTTACCAAAGATTTCATTCTTTCCCAAGCTTGAGCCACATGTCCATTATTAGATTGTTTAAACTTCATTATTTCACTTCTCATAGATATAATCTTAGTAGGAGGATAGTATTTTCCAATGAAAACATATTTGGATTTAGTCCAAGAATCAATACTATTTCTAGTTAAGGATTGCAACCATTCTTTAGCTTTTCCTCTCAAAGAGAAAGGAAACAATTTAAGCTTAATAATATCCCCATCTATATCCCTATGCTTTTGCATCTCACAAAGTTCAACAAAGTTATTTAGATGAGCAGCAGCATCTTCATTATCAATACCAGAAAATTGTTCTCTCATAACAAGATTGAGTAAAGCAGGTTTTATTTCAAAGAAAGTAGCTTCAGGAACAACTGGAGCAATATGTGTGCACATGAAATCATTGTTGTTGGTGCTAGAGAAGTCACACAACTTAGTGTTTTCAAGAGTAGTCATTTTTTTGTGTTTTTAATAAAGAAAGTGAACTAGTGAAACTATTTTTTTGCGTTTTTGATAAAGAAACAAGCAAACAAAACAGAAAATAATCTAAGCAAAACAAAAACAACAAAGTAAAGAGATTGGTTATGAGGGACTCCCCTTGTGAAGATGTCCTTGACTCCCTGGCAACGGTGCTAGAAAATATGCTTGATTTCCCAAATTATATCGAGCTTGTTGGGGAACCCCAAGAGGAAGGTATGATGAGCACAACAGCAAGTTTTCCCTCAGTTATGAAACCAAGGTTTATCGAACCAGTAGGAGCAAGGAAACACCTCCAAGGTGTTGCTAGCTGGACTTTGGCAGGGTGCAATACCGGTGCCAGCAGCGACGTAGAGACCTGCACAACACAACCACAAAAGTTTGCCCCAACTTGCGATGAGGTTGTCAATCTCACTAGTTTTGCTGAATTCAAAGGATTAAACATATTGTGTGGAAGAAAGTAAAAGCTTGCAGAAAGTAAATCGAAAACAGTAAATAGTTGTAGATTTATTGTAAAAGAAAGGACCGGGGTCCATAGTTAACTAGTGGTGGCTCTCCTTAAGATAGATAACATGTTGGGTGAGCAAATTACAACGGGGCAATTGACAAACATCGAGGAGAATTCATGCATATACTACTCATCTTGACACCTTTGAGACTTGATTGGGCATTACAACATTATACATAGACTATAATTCAACTGCATCTATGACTAATAATCCACCTTCAGGTTATCATCCGACCCCCCTCCAGTATTAAGTTGCAAGCAACAGATAATTGAATTACGCATTGCGTGTAAAGTAAACAATACGATTATTCTATGAACATAGGATTGTTGTTTTCTTCCTAGTAGCAACAACACATCTAGTACCTTAGAGATTTCTAGTACTTTCCCAGATTACTAGAGGCATGAACCCACTATCGAGCATAAATACTAACTCTTGGAGTTGCTAGCATCTACTTGGCCAAGATAGCTACTAACCACGGAGAGCATGCAAGATCACAAATAACAAAGACATGATAGAATAAATAATCAATCTGAATTAGCATCTCAATATCCATCGGATCCCCGCCAACACAACATGTAGGATTACAAATAGATGATCTTGATCATGAACGGAGCCCACAAGATCTAAACATGATAGCACAAAGGATAAGAACCAGCCATCTAGCTACTACGTGGACCTGTAGTCTAAAGATGAACTACTCACGCATCACACCGGAGGCTTGCATGGTGATGAAGAAGGCCTCCAGGGTGAATTCCCCTCTCTGGCAGGGTGCCGGGAAGAGCTTCATATCCCTGCAGATCTAGGGACAGAGACGATGGCGGATACATACTCTTTCATGGAATTTTGATCGGGTACTTAGGGTTTCTGTATCGGAGGCATTTTATAGGCAAAAGGGGAGGCCGAGGGGGTGCCTAGGGCGGCTAAACCACCCCCTGGCATGGGCCAGGCTTGGCCGTGCGGCCAGGTGGTGTGGCGCCCCCCTGGCTCCTCTCCGTCTCGTATTCTGGCTCCGTGTCCCCCTCGGTGAAAAACTGACTTTGGCTTTTATCCCGTCCAATTCCGAGAATATTCATTTTCTGACTTTCCTGGAACCAAAAACAGTAGAAAACAGGCAGCTGGCACTGTGGCATCTTGTTAATAGGTTAGTCCAAGAAAGTATATGAAAATACTCCAAAGTTGGAACAAAACATAAGAAAGTAGATAAAAACCAAGCATGGAACATCAAAAATTATGGATACGTTAGCAACGTATCACTTTTTACCCCTTACATTATTTGATTGTCCCACATGCTTACCAAAGGAGGATGAATGTTATATCCTATGGATTCTTTTGAAAATGCTTATAATAAAGCTCTAGATGATGGTCCTATATCATTTGATAACATTAGTTTTGCTACTATTGAAAATGAGATTGACCAGTCATCTTGTTATAAAATTGTTAAAAGTGAGTTTGAAGGTTTTAATCCCACTATTTTTGAGCTTGATAAGAATTTATGTGTTTGTAGATCATGAAAAGCATGCTTTATGTGATAGTTATATTGTTGAGTTTATTTATGAGGATACTGAAAATTATTATGAGAGAGGAAAATATGATTGTAAAAGTTTTCATGTTACTGAAACACCTCTCTATTTGCTGAAAGTTTTGAAGTTACTCTTGTTTTATCTTCCTATGACTGTCACATTGTTCTTTGTGAATTTATTTTTGTATAAGATTCCTATGCATAGGAAGTGAGTTAGACTTAAATGTGTTTTGAATTTGCTTCTTGATGCTCTCTTTTACTTCAATTCATATTTCTTATGTGAGAATCATCGAAATTATTATGCCTAGCTCAAAGGCGTTAAAGAAAAACACTTATTGGGAGATAACCCAAATTTCATTAGGAGTCTTTTGTTGAGTATTGGAAGTTATTACCACTGTAATAACCTCTCCTTATCCTTTTTTGTGTGAATTTTGTGCCAAGAGTAACCTCTAATGAGAGAGAAGTCAGACTTGGAAAAGTTGCTGTCCCGAGACAGATTTTTGTGCTTCGCTGTAAAAATTCGTGAACAATCTATATACGTCAGTTTGAGATTTAATTTTTTATGATTCTGCCCCGGGTTGTTATCCAACTTTCGTTAGTTCAACACTTTTCGATTTGAGCAACATAAGGTCTTCGAAAAAATTGGTTTTTACCTGCTGGTCTGTTTTGACAGATTTCTGCCATTATTTGCATTTGCCTCTTAATCTCTTTCTCTTTGAGTTCTCTTTGATCACTTGAACTTATTAAAGGAAGTGCTACAGTAGCTTGTGTTTTAATGAAAGTTTTACTTGTGTTGGAACTGAACCAAATGACTTATTATCTTGAGTGCACTAATGTTGCTAATGAAGATTGTGTGAAGTTTTGTATGAAGGAAATTTTAAGTGTAGGGAAGACTAATGTGATAAGATGAAGTATGGACGAAAGCTCAAGCTTGGGGATGCCACCCGTGCCACCCCAAGAAATATCCAAGAAGTACAAGCGTCAAAGCTTCGGGATGCCCAAGGCATCCCCTTCTTCATCAATAAAAATCTCAGGTTTCTTCCAAACACTTCATTTTTATTGTTTCATGCAAAGTTGTGTTGTTCTTGGAGCATCTTCGTTTTTTTTTTGGTTTTAATTTCTTTAGTTTGCTTGGTTTGCTTGAACAAATTGGTTGAACCCCCTCATTCATACATTAGTTTTCAAATAAGTTGGTTTGATTTGGAAAAGAGTAGGAAAGTTCATGCTTAAGTGGTAAGAGGAGCTTGTTTTTGACTGTGGCCTCTGCTTTGTCATGTCATGCTTGATATTGTTTTGGCTTTATGCTTAGTGATTTTTGCTGTAGCATGACATGTTATAAAAAATTGAGATTGCTTAATGTGCCTTGAAAGGATCATGCGTTGTTTTAGCATATTAAAGCATAGTATTGTGGTATTCTCCTTTGATGCTGTATTTGGGTTGACTTGGAGCATGCTCACACCATGTTATGACTATAACAAATCACCATAGCCTCTATGATCATTTAGTTTTCGAATTGTAATATCACTTTATGCTTTAATTAATAATGTTTTGTCACTTTGCATGATTATGGCCATTATTTCTCTCTTAGTTGGTCGCTCCCAGTCTTTTGCTAGCCTCCATAACCAAGTATGAGTTCGACTCATGCATCCAAATCCAAATAAAACCAAGTTATTCCAAAGAGTCCACCATAAAACATGTTACTCCAAGTATATTCATGTTTTTATCTACCTTCCGAATTAAACATGTTATGTGAAAATTAGTGATTAAAGCTCTCACGAACTTGATGGCACACTTTAATTTCTTGCACTTAATAAACTTGAACCATTGTGTCCATTTTGTTGTGTATATGCTTGCGCTTTATAAGTTGAAGTTAGCAGAACCATGTATCATGGGGAATGCTTTCAATATTGCACTTATATTCCGTTGATATCATGATTCTTTTGCTTATGGATCCCAGCGGTGTGAAACAAAAGGGGAACTTGTAAGATCATGGAGTTTGTATGTGTGTTAGAGAAACGCCTAGGCCGCTAGCCTAAGCCATGCCTAATAATGGTGGAAACTTGCAGCATTACCATAATGAGCATTCTATGAAGCATCCTTAATAAAAACCTATGCAAATAGCAAATAAAAAGATCGCTGAGATGCTCATTGTCTGTTGCCTTGTCATTTTGATATGGGATAGCTCCTGTGTCATGGGGCAAGGGGTACCCCGTTGGCGGTTCTCAATGATACATATGTACTTACAATGACAAGAGCTGACTTGTGACTGAAGTTGAGTAGCATGAGGTTCGGTACTCGTAAGCAAGGGGCATGAGATTTCAACTTATAACTTGTCAAGCATATCCTCTTAGTTGTGTCACTTTAACCTTAATCACTTGAAGATGCTTATGATAGGGGCAATGAGAGCTGAAAGCTAGTAAGTACCATAATTTTTGGAAGCTCTTTATGAGACTTGAATCCCTGCTTCCTTCTATGAAGGCCTTTCTTCCACTTATATATTGAGTCTCCACCTTCTATCTTTATGCACCTACTTTGAGAGCATAGTGGCCATTCTTAGTTTAATGTGCATTGTCCCAAAACTTGTTGATTCATTCATAACTCTGATATTGCTTGTTCTTAAACTATTTGTATCTAGTCACCCTTATGAACTTTGAAGGTGCCCTATGCATTTATGTTTTGCTACTCAATGAGGGACAAGCTGAATACCATTCTTATTATGTTTTCTTTATGTGAAACAAACAAACATCTTTCAAAGCGTTGTTATTCATGAATCTTTTGTTTCTAACTTTTCATGCTACATCATAATTGCTATGTCTTATTGTTAGAACTTTATCTTGCATCCTATGTTAAAGTACTATGATCCCAGCTATCAATGTTTTATAAATGCCTTGATCAATTGCATGTAACCTCAAAAATTATTCTTTGTTTTTATCACTTACCTACTCGAGGACGAGTAGGAGTTAAGCTTGGGGATGTTGATACGTTGCTAACGTATCTATAATATTTGATGTTCCATGCTTGTTTTATATCTACTTTCTTATGTTTTGTCCACACTTTGGAGTATTCTTACATATTTTCTGGAACTAACCTATTAACAAGATGCCACAGTGCCAGTTGCCTGTTTTCTGCTGTTTTTTTGGTTCCAAGAAAGCCAGAAAATGAGTATTCTCGGAATTGGACAGGACAAAAGCCAAAGTCAATATTTCACCGAGGGGAACACGGAGCCAGCAGACGAGACGGAGAAGGGCCTCGAGGGGGCCACACCCCCTGGCCGCGCGGCCAGGCCTGGCCCGTGCTTGGGGGAGGGGAGGGGTGCAGCCGCCTCGGGCACCCCCTCGGCCTCCCTCTTTGCCTATATATTGCCTCCGATACAGATGCCCTATGAACCCGATCAAAAATTCCATGAAAGAGTCTGTAGCCACCATCATCTCCATCCCTAGATTGGGAGGGATCTGAAGCTCTTCCCGGCACCCTGCCAGAGGGGAGAATTCACCCTGGAGGCCTTCTTCATCACCATGCCTACCTCTAGTGTGATGCGTGAGTAGTTCATCCTTGGACTACGGGTCCATGTAGTAGCTAGATGGTTGGTTCTCCTCCTTTGTGCTATCATGTTTAGATCTTGTGAGCTCCGTTCATGATCAAGATCATCTATTTGTAATCATACATGTTGTGTTTGCGAGGATCCGATGGATATTGAGATGCTATTTCAGATTGATTATTGATTCTATCATGTCTTTGTTATTTGTGATCTTGCATGCTTTCCGTTGTTAGTAGCTATCTTGGCCAAGTAGATGCTAGCAACTCCAAGACGGAGTATTTATGCTCGATAGTGGGTTCATGCCTCTGGTAATCTGGATAAGTGACAGAAATCTCTAAGGTACTAGATGTGCTATTGCTACTAGGGAGAAAATAGCAATCCTTTGTTCATAGAACAATCGTATTGTTTACTTTACACACTTTGCTTAATGCAATTATCTGTTGCTTGTAACTTAATACTGGAGGGGGTTCGGATGATAACCTGAAGGTGGATTATTAGTCATAGATGCAGTTGGATTACGGTCTATGTATAATATTGTAATGCCCAATCAAATCTCAAAGTAGTCAAGATGATTAGTATATGCATGTATGTTTTCTCGATGTTTGTCAATTGCCCTGCTGTAATTTGTTCACCCAACATGTCATCTATCTTAAGGAGAATCACCACCTATGAACTATGGACCCTGGTCCATTCTTTACCATCAATCTACAACTATTTACCGTTTTCTGTTTACTTTCTGCAAAGCAATTACTCTCTTCCACACAATACGTTTAATCCTTTGTTTTCAGCAAAACCGGTGAGATTGACAACCTCATTGTAAGTTGGGGACAAAGTTCTGTGGTTGTGTTGTGCAGGATTCCAAGTTGGAAACAACACCTTAGAGGTGTTTCCTTGCTCCTACTGGTTCCATAACCTTGGTTTCATAACTAAGGGAAAACTTGTTGCTATACTCATCATACCTTCCTCTTGGGGTTCCCAACGAGCTCAACATATTGAGTAAGCATCCATCAATGTGGGTGCTAGGGTGGACGCCTAAACGTTGGTCAAATCATTCATGCGACTCGTGCTCGATCTTTTGACCATCCGTGTTCCGAGCCATGTCTACACATGCTAGGATTGCCAACTCAACCTTAGTGTATTCGCGGTGCAACATGGCTTACATCCACTATCTGCGAACTTAGATATGTCTGACACCCGATCATCACAGCGTTGCCTCATACCTAAGAACTTTCTTGGTGGTGCACACTATAAGGGAGAACACTTTCATTGGTATTTTATTAGTGATCACCTTATTAGGCTATCGTCGAGTATCTAATACTAGCACACAATAATACATACATACAATAACATTGAATGTAAATGTGATGTGATATGGTCCTTCACATCGTGATCTCCATCCGGCATCACCGGATTCCGGCGCTAGGGTTCCGGCGCCTTAGGCACCGGGGTACCGGTGCCTTTTCGGCGTGGTAGTCCGTCACCTCCGTGACTATATACTACTACTTTTTAATATAAGGTAAGTACTTTACCTTTGCCACAACCATATCACAAAGCAATGCCCCCCTGCAAAACAAAGTTAGACACCTCTACTTTATCTTTGCATGTGTTACGTGGCTGAATGGGCTTTCGCACAAGAACCGTTCTTACCTATGAACTTTCACCACAACAATGATCAAGTAGTTGTCTATACTACACCCCTTTCTGGGCCCTTCGTTGCGAATGGCCTACCAACTAATGCGAGAGAGACATACACCCCCCAAAGCCACTTTATACGGTACAAGCCTTATGTCAAGCATGGACCAGTCTTGTGAATAAACGCATAAAGTTGGTTGGGGCCGCTTCATCAAGCATTGCTGCGGTATACACAAGTATACGTGGGAGGGTAACAACTAAAAGATCAATGCCCACATGCTACATCTTGTGTGTTTTACCCGTACTAGCAATACTACACATAGATCTAGCTTTGATACCACTGTAGGGGTTCGCGTATGAAAACAATAAATTTTTACCCTACGCCCCTGAACCCCTTTGTTGCCAGGACCTATCTATTAGTAATCTAGTAATGGGAGGGGCTTTTCACGAACTTACCCTTGAAGACCGAAAAGCATTGTCAATGCTCGGGAGAGCGTGGTTGATGTAGACGAGCCGAAGCTGACCTCAAGGTCGTGATGAAGTCCTTGCGGTCCTATGGCACCAACGACTTCTAGTGCCTCAAATGTGACACTTTGCAGGGTGTTACATGCATCCGGTGTCTGGCGATGACTCCCGCTTCCCTGATCCAGCAGCAGTTGCGGAAGTAGAGCTCCTGGATCCGAATCCCGTAGCGCGACTATGCTCCACGGTGAAGATGTCTCTCATTCACGCAGTCCAGATTTAGTACCACGGTCACGGGAGAGACAGAGAGAGAGAGAGAGAATATCAATTGGAGGTATCCCCAAAGGTGAGGAAACCTTTATTGAATATTGGTTGTATTTATTTGGTCAAAATACCCCACAATATATAGGGGGAAGGGGAGGTACACCCTCCGTCAAAGTCCCGGGGTGGGACTAAACAAGGGAGGAGGTGGGGGAGGCGCTGCCGGCCAGCCCCCACCATGGGCCCCATGTGGGGAAGTCCCACTAGGGCCTCTGGCCAACCCCCTTGGCCCCTCCTAGGGTGCAGCCCCCTCTTAGGCCCTTTTCCCTCCGGGATTTGGCCTATTAAGCCTTTTGACCATTAAATTGATTTTCTCTTTTATTAAATAATTATTAATAAATGATTAAATCAATATTTAACATTCATTCACATATTATTCAATCTCCGTGGCTATGGAACACCTTCCACCTCCACTCTGGACATCCTCCAGACTTACCGAAACCCTTCTGGTTTTGTCTCTTCTCTTTCTTCGGTGATTCTACCGATCCTATAAACACTCTCTAAGCATGATACCCCACGGTTTGGGAACACTCCAGACATGGTCGGGACACTCCCGGACCAATGATCAATAGAGGGGCCTGGATGGCCATGTGACCCCTGTGCATTCCATGAAATCTTTCGTCGTTTGAACCGTGACTGTCGTGTCTTATTACTTTTGTCTCTCGATACTTGCATTGCCCGAGATATGATCAATGACATCACCATGTCGGGTTCAATCTTGTTACCGATAGATGCTACTTGACTCATTCCGACAAGTGATATCCATGTCATCAAATCACACGCTATGCAGCTATTGGCTATAACTTCTCCGAGTGGGCCCTCTAGTATCTTTCCATCACGCGGATGGACAAATCCTTATCTTGACGTATAATGCCTCTACCGTTCCTCCGAATACCCGCACACACCTTTATGATCACTGTTTTACCAAGTGACGTTTGATGCTATCAAAGTACCCTCGGGAGACAGTGATTGATATAGCCTCACGGTCTAAGGAATAGTCTACTAGGTCTATTCTAATCATCGTAACTTGACCTTCGTGACATGATCGGGTCATAATGTTTAGGTTGGGTATTAGTTCATCATCTCATTCTTAGAATGAGATAACTCCATTTCCAACTGGTATAAATGCCACTTGATCAGGAAACCTTGATCATTTATTGACCAAAGAACAAGTGACTAGAGTTTCACCGGCAACCCCTAGTTGTTTATATATCACACGTGTATTGACGTTTCCTTCCAATACAGTTATAGCATGATACAAAACTTAATCATAAAATTTATAAAATATGATAATAATCCTTATTATTATTTGTCTCTAGGGTATATTTCCAACAGGAACAACAAAGTGCATGATACACACAAATACCTTGGTGGATGGACACGTCATACATCCAATATTCTTATTAAGGAAATAGTATGACTTTGGTCTATTATTGACGACCTCGAAACGTTAGCAGAAATTTGACCACTATCTATGCATGATACTGAGCTAGAGAGCCATTCGAATGCGGAGATATCTTTACTGCTACGCAAGGATGAGATTAAATGGTATCCGCATTCCAAAGCCCAATTTATTTTAGAAGAGGATTTGAATACAAGATACTTTCATAGTGTTGCTAATGGAAGACATAGGAAGAAACTTATTCGCTCACTAATCCAAGAGGGAACGATTGAGGGACATCAATAGCTAAATTCGTATATTACAAATAATTATAAAGGTTTATTTGGAGATCAGGAAGAAGGCAACTTTTCTTTGGATGAGTCCCAAACAAATGACATACCCCAAATTTCCGATCAGGAGAACAACTTACTAACTGCTCTGTATTTTGAGAAGAAATTTAAAAAGGTTGTTTTCCAAATGGAACACAACAAATCCCCTGGTCCATATGGTTTCCCAAACAAAGGTTTATCAAAACTTTTAGGATGTCATTAAGTCAGATCTTCTAGAGATGTTCAGCTTTATGCATGTTGGCCAACTAGAATTGTTTTCTCTGAATTTCGGTGAGATTATTTTAGTACCTAAGGTTAACAAAGTAGAAAGGATCTAGCAATATAGGTCTATATGTCTTCTTAATGTTAGTTTTAAAATATTCACCAAAGTTGTAAGAATCGGACTAAACTCTATGACTAATAATGTGGTTTGTCCTTCCCAGACTGCTTTTATGTAAGGTCGTAACATCCTGGATGGAGTGGTTACCCTACATGAAGTAGTCCATGAACTACATAGGAAAAAGTTGAATGTGGTTCTTTTGAAAATTGATTTTGAGAATGCTTATGAAAAGGTCAAATGGTCTTTCCTCCAACATACCGTCATAATGAAAGGCTCTTCAGTTGAGTGTCATGCTTTAGTCCATAGTTTTGTGTCGAGAGGTAGTATGGCTATTAAAGTCAATGATGATGTTGGGAATTACTTCCATACCAGAAAAGGACTGCGACAGGGTGACCCATTATCACCAATGCTATTCAATCTAGTGGCTGATATGTTAACTGTCGTGATTGAGCATGCAAAGTGTGATGGCCTCATTAAAGGTTTTATTACATATATTGTTGATGGTCGCTTATCAATCCTTCAATATGCAGACGATACGATTCTTTTTATGAAACATGATACCAAAAAAGCGAAAAATCTGAGATTGATCCTTCCAGATTTTGAGCAACGTTTAGGTTTGAAAATTAACTTCCATAAAAGAGAATTGTTCTGCTTTGGCAAGGCACATGAAGAGGTCAGCATGTATGCCGTATTATTTGGCTGCTGAGCAAGGCCAATTTCCTATTAGGTATTTGGCACCCCGATACATTATCGAAGGTTAACAAATGCTAAGTAGAAGATTGTTGAGGAAAGACTTCAATTACAGTTAAGCAGTTGGAAATGCAAACTTTTATCCCCTGGTGGAAGATTGGTTATTGTCAACTAAGTCCTGAGTAATATGGTACTGTACATGATATCTTTCTTCGAACTTCTAAAATGATTCTTAAAACGATTGGATTATTTTGGGAGGGTGATAGTGAGAAAAATAAATATTGACTAGCTAAGTGGAGTGTGGTTTTCCGACCCAAAGACTAGGGTGGACTTGGTATTCATGATCTTCAGATAAAAATATGGCCCTCCTTGGTAAGTGGCTCTTCAAGTTACTTATAGAATATGGGGTATGGAAAACTATACTTGAACGGAAGTACATTGTCTTGAATGCTTTGTCCCACATAAATTGAAAATACTCGCATTTCTTGGTTGGTCTAATGGTGATGAAGAAGCATTTCTTCCGCTTTGGATCTTTTTTGATCATAGATGGATCTGAGATATGATTCTGGGAGGATAAGTGGCTGGGTAATGCTAATCTCCGTAACAGTATCTTGCATTGTACTCCCTCTGTCCCAAAATATAAGGCGCCTAAGGATTAGCAAAAGTCAAATCTCACTAACTTTGACCAAATATTTTGAAAAATATATCCACATCTACAATATTGAATGACCACATTAAGAAAATATACTTCCTAGTGGATCTATTGATATTGTTTCTGTATTGTAAATGTTCATATTTTTATATATAATCTTGGTCAAACTTAGAAAACGTTGACTTTTGACTAATCCTCTTAGGCGCCTTATATTTTGGAATGGAGGGAGTATAATATTGTTCGTCACAAGGATGATACAGTTGCCACAGTGATGGGTCTTCTCCTCCGAATGTGACTTTTAGAAGAGATTTA
Source organism: Avena sativa (assembly GCA_916181665.1). Classification (NCBI taxonomy): domain Eukaryota; kingdom Viridiplantae; phylum Streptophyta; class Magnoliopsida; order Poales; family Poaceae; genus Avena; species Avena sativa. Next base: position 583,172,793 of record OV702287.1, read on the forward strand.
ATTCATCCTAGATTTGCCTCATGGAATGCTTTGCTTCAACTCTTGGCGTTAATCCAATTAGCATCTGGATCCGATGAATTTCATTGGAACTTAAATGAGAATAGTAAAAGTAAATTCTTAATTAGTTCTTTTTACAATATACTAGTCCATCCAGAGTTACCAGTTGATAATAATAGAAAGATTTGAAAGATGAAAATACATATAAAAATAAAATATTTGCTTGATATCTTCGTCGGGGGGTGATCCTTACTAAAGACAGTCTTTCTTAGTGTAATTGGCACGGGAATACAAAATGTGTGTTCTGTCACAATGACGAGACAATTAAACATTTGTTCTTTCAATGCAATTTCGCTCGTTCTATATGGCTGGTCATCCAAGCAGCTTTAGGCTTGTACGCATCATGTAGAGTTGCCAGTGTATTTGAAAACTGGTTACATGGTATAGATTACAAGTATAAAAAAAATCGGAGGGTAGGAGCGATTGCCATTATTGGTCACTCTGACTATGTAGAAATGATAAAGTTTTAATGAAAAATATTCTACTCTACGTTTGCGGTCGGCCCTACATCGTGTGGAGTTCCTCGACCTCATTAGGAAGGTTTGCACGCATCTAGACGATATGGCACAAGATTTATTTACCTAGCATGGATTGCAGCATAATCCGCGGATCGGCCCTCCACCACCTTAGATATTTTGAAATTTCTCATTATAATTTATAATCCATCTAGTGTTTATTTTTATTGTTATGCGGCTGTGGACTTCCGTCGGCTGTGTGCATCATGTAATGCAGAGGCTGGGTGTAACAAGATATATCCGCCTCCTCTTCCACCTCGCCAGCGACGATCCTGCTGCTGGCATTGAGGAGGGCGGGGATGCGTATGGTCGTCGATTTCATGGAGTGGTGGATCTCGTCCAGTCTACATGTGTTTTAGGTTTGGTGTTACAAGCTTCGGATCAATTCAAGTGTTCAATGGTGATAGCTTTAGCTCTGGGGCGCTGATACTTAGGGGCACGTGCACGAGACTTACTGACTGTTATCAACAACGCCAGGCCGCACTAGAGGATCTAGCTCGACACGTCAGGGTGGTCTAACCGTGCAATTTTTAATTTAATTATATATATTTTTATTTTTTTTCCAATGATATGTAGGCTATGTAGAAATCTCACCACCATGGCCACTCTTTGGATCCGCCTATGTCAGGCCGGCACCGGTAAGGGAACGACGACTCGTTCTGGCAGCAATAGTGGTCGTTAGGTGTCCAAAGATCTTGATATAATTTTTATTATGTTTGAAATGCTTTGTACTTCGTATGAACTTGTGAAAAAAATCTGGATCTTTTCCTCAAAAAAGAAATAACTTTCGAAGTAAAAAAAAAGCCCTTTATCAGAAAGAAAAAACTACTGAAACTGTTGATGTGTTCCACACAGAAGATTCGCAATAATTTCATTTTCGTTTGCTAAGCGGATTTAATAGTCCTTGGTGTTTCGGCCTGAATTGTCTCGATCTGGTACGCGGTTAGTTCGTTTGTCGGCCGAACCACTCAACCAAGTTATGGGGGGCTACTGTACGATGGTGAAATTCGGAATTTAGAACCATGCATGGCCGTGAAGCAAAGAGCGTAGCTTTCAGGGACAGAAGAGGACCGATTCCATCTCCGAGTTGTCGTTTTCTTAGTACGTACTCAGTCCGGCGTGTCCTTGTTGCGCCTGGTCCTGGATACGCCCCTATCTAGTAGCTGAGTAGCTCCCGAATCTAGATATAGCTGCCATGTCTTGGACTCCCTCCGTCCCTATTTACCTATTTAGACATGTTTTAATATATAAGATATATGTGAATCTAGATAAAATCAAGTCACTTATTTTAAAACGGAGAGAGTGAATCCCAACATTTACATGATATCCCCGTCCGTAGCGCGCAGTTCATCTGCATGAGCTCTCGGAAGGTCACTTTACCATCCAGTTTGCAAGAACCAAATAACATAGAAAGGTGAAAGATTGCTGGGTTAGTGGGTTGTTTAGACACGTCCTGGCGTGTAATATGATGCAAGATGACAGACAGGTAATCTTCTCGACCTCGTTCCAACTTGTTTGTTTAGTTGGCTTCGCATAGTTCCTAGTACTTGGTATGTACTGTACAAAACAAGGAAGCCTGATCAATATTCTCTGAGTTCCTGTTCCGATCGATTATTCGCTGAAACTGAATGTAGTGTTCTTCGATCCTTCCCATCAGCTACAGCGTCCAACCCCATTCAGTAATGAAGTTGTTTTGTACTTGTGTCTCCACAGAGCTCACTTGCCGTCTTTCCAATTTCGACATTGCACCCTTCCATGATCTAAATCCACATGCATCAAGTCTTTACGGAGATTGATAGCTGCTGGCGATAACAACTTATATGTCATGGTGTGGAACAGGGCAGTGCCATCGGGATGGCATAAGAGGAAGCATATTAAGACAAGCGAAAACGCCCGTAAGCGGGATTGGAGACATTGCGCTAGAGATACAACAATGTACCTAGGTTCGTGACCCTCATTTGGAGGTAATATAAAACCCCTACTCCTGCAAGAGCCATATATAACACCCCTACTCCTGCAAAATCTATATACCAAAACGAGAGTGAATACAAAGTACATGTGCTCCTTGAGATGTATCTGGTCTCTCCCTCTTCTAAGAGTAAGAAGATGTGAACTAGGGAAAATGGTAGATCGAGAGAGTCTAGCCTCACAGTGGAGGTCCTTGTGCCCCTTTTATATAGGTAAGGGGCACAAGAATACATGGTACGGCAAACTGGTGGGGGGCAGTTGGTGGAGACCAACTATACCGTCACCTATAGTGCACTGCCGGACGGAGGGCATGGGCATAGTGTCCTGCCACAGCCACTATGCATGATAGCATCGCCAAAGTCTTTGGTATGGCCTTTTCCTTTATGTCTTGTCAGCACAGTTGGTGTTCGTGGCACAGTGGAGTGTGTCAGGGCCGCCAGTCGGCATCTTGCTCACAGGTTGAGCCAGCCACCTGCTTCTCGCCTATCTGGCTCCTGGTATAGCCAACTCGTGGCCAACGAAGGCCAGCCAGCTCCTGACACACTCCACAGTGCCACAAACACACATTTGGACGGATCTCTTTAGTATTGGTTACTATGAACTTTGATTGCTCATCATTTTAATTCTGGTACTATTCTGTTCCTAGTTGGAAATCAAAGCCTCTTAATTTCATTTTGTCAAAGGTCTTGTATTATGATGATTGTTACTTCTATTGGTTTAGATTTCTTAGTTTCTCTAGTTATAATTTTAGGTTGGCTTGCTAATTATTACTTTTCCTTTGGCTTATGTGCTGGAGTGATGAACCGTGAAGTGATCCTCATCCAATTGTATTGTTCTTTATTAAGGAATCCAAGGCGTGGGTAATTTCTGATTTAGTTGTGTTTTTGTTCTTAGTTTCTTATTCACAAAAGTTCTTAGTACTTGTTTTATTGTGATGCTTCACTGTGAAATGGTTCTGGTACTTCCTACTTTGCTACATTGGTTTCTACAGGTTGTTTATTGGTCTGGTCTTGGTGATATGTGACTACTGGAGGTTAAGTTCTTTGGGTTTTTCTCCTGTTATTTACATTTGGTCTTTGTTTTCTATACTGTGAGGCATGGTTTCTGGACTAGTTCCTAGAACTTATTTTGGATTCCAAAGCAAATGGATTCATCTTTGGTGAATCCAACATTTTAACCTAATATGGGTTTCCGTTTTGTTTTATTTTTTGTTTTGCAGGTTCAGCAAGATGAAGATGCGAATCGAGAGTAGAATGAAAATAAGAACATGAGAAGATGGATAAAAAGAAGATAGGTTTTGTTTTAGGATTTTTCTTCTTCTTTTGTATCAAGCTTTGTAACTTTCAAACTTTTACTCATTTGGATTATTAATAAATTTCAAATTTACTTACGAGTTTGATGTGATTTCACTTGTGATGAATCTCCCTTTAGTTGTTGCATGTATTATCTTGTGAATTCAAGTTTGAGTAATTCAAACCTCAATTTTGAATTCCAAGTATGTATTTGAGTTGTCTTTTTAATCATAAGTGAGTGTGTGATTATGATCAAGTGTTTTAGGTTTTGTGGAAATATTCTCTCAAATGACTCTCAAACAATGCACTTTGGAATTTGAAGTTAAATCCTCGGATTGACTTGAGTTAAGCTCAACTCTAGCTTCAATTTCAAGTGTTAGTATTCAAAACACGAAAGGTTGAAATTCCCCTCATATTTCCAAGATGCTCTGATATGAAAACACAAATTCTTAATGGATCCCTCTACCATTCCTATTCTTTGGGATATTATACAGGTGCACGTCCGGTCATGGGTAGGACAGTCCCGCCTCCACCGGTATGCGGGCCATTTTGAGGCTCACGTTGTCCCACTGCTCAGAGCGTGGACGTGGCGGCATGCGCGAGATGCAGGTCGATCGCCTAGGAGTGGGAGAAGGAGAGGCGATCCAGGGAGCGAGAGAAGTAGCTGTGGCCGAGGCCGTCGCTCGACGCCCTGGCCTCATGGTCGTTACATCCGCTCTTGAACCACTTCTACGACGACCGGTGGAGTGGTAAATGGCGAGGGGAGATTGCTATGGCTAGGGTTTGGGAGGGTTTGACCAGGCAGTGGAGTGGGAGTGGGAGTTGATGGGGACGACTCAATCCCCATTAAAAAGCACATGCGGTGACGGTCTCCTCCATCTGCCACCGCCAGGTGGGTCAGTAGAAGCGTCGAAGGGACGCGGCTAGGCACGGCAGCTGTCCATATTATAGGCCCAATTTTGGGATGGGTTTATGCCGAAAAGGAGCTATCCGGGACGCTGCCTCCGTTTGTGGGTGGCCGCTGGACCATGCCCTCGGCCCGTCGGACCGATTCGGGCACGGGCTCTCCGTTTGCGGGCCGCTATTTGGGATGCCCTAAGTCCATTAAAACAAGGCCAATGGAAACTAAATTAAAATGTAAAAAGTTGGTAAAACTAACCTAACGGATTTTGTCTAGGGTGCGGGCCTGGAGCATTCCGAGTGGCCATTTCCACAGATTTGACCATTTTTTTTCAAACTTGTACTGTACGTAAAACAACCTCTCCTAGCTAGGAAGCTTAACCTGGTCTGAATCCTTTTGTAAATATCAAACTATCGGGAGTTTCGGGACAAAAGGGCGAACGCCATGGTCCTGGCCTTTTGTTTCTTGGAAAACACCATGGAGTTTGCACCATTTGAGTGTTTAATTAGGTCAATGACAGAAAGTGGCGTTTGTTATTTGTTCCGAACGTGGAACCCATGTGCTTGCAAAAAGTGTCAGATTAATGAAGAGGTAGCTAGTTATTTGAAATTCCACCAATTTATTAATAATTATCAATGGTAGTACAAAGAATTTTAAAAGTAATAACTATTAAAAAAAGGTCCATGGACCACCTAGCGACGACTACAAACAGTAGCACGAGCCGAAAGCGCGTCGTCATCCTCGTCCCTCCATCACCGGAGCCGGGCAAAGCTTGTTGTAGCAGACAGACGGGAAGTCATCGTGCCAAGGCCCCAAAAGACCAGCGTACTAGAGCAGCAACCATCACTAATGATGACATCCGTAAATTAGAAGAGACTGACCTGAACTCACACTAACAACCACAAAAACGGACTGGATCCCAGGAGATCTGCCAGAAAAACGAATCCACGCGCCCTCCGTCGGCGCAAGATGCACCATCGTAGCGAGGATATGACAGAGAAGACCTTATTCAGACTTTAAGATGTAGCCGCTGCTTCAACATCCTGAGAAAGACACTGAAAAAGGAACTAAACAAAGAATGAGAAACCTCCTGCCGACGAGAGGCCGTGGTCCACCACACCCCCGAGGCCCTGAGACCACCGGAGGCGGAGCAGATCGGCGGCGTTGCCGACGGGAGTACCAGACCCTAGATTGGTTCTCCGTCGCCTCAAAGTCGCCTACTCCCTTGGTACCGGTTCGGTATCTTTCCGTCGAAGAGGTAGCACTATGGGAGAAAAATTATTAGCCGTCTGTGCAAAATACACGGCAAAGTATCGTCGGAACACGGCAAAGGCTTTGCCGTGTATAAGGACACGGCAAAAACTACACGACAACGTTGGCGACGGCAAAAGCCCTTTTCCGTGCGTTTTCTAAAAAGACACATCAAAGCCTTTGTCGTGTGTCTTATAGTAGACACGGCAAAGTAAAGTGAGATAACGATTCCCGTGGTCGCCCATAAATCCAACACAACAAAGGCTGCCTTTTCCATGTGTCACCCATATTTTTTCTTCCAACTATGTCACATAATATGACACCACACGAAGGTTTCACATTGTTTTGATCTTTTTGAAAAATTTATGCCCGTTTTAAACTATCGTCAAACTTCGTCGAACGGTGGGCATGAAGATTCTGAGCTCGAGCATGAGCCTCGCTAAACTTGCATTGGATATATGATGAAATAGCATATTGTAAAACTAAAAATTATTTTTATAAAAAATCATGAGCATCAGATCATGTACCTGTAGTTCATATCTGACCAACATCCTACCGATTCGGCAGAAATTTGTATTTTTCACCAGGTGTGGATAGAAATATTTTAGATCCCCTGTTGGGATATTGTCCATGTAAGGTGGTCTAGTATTTTGTAAAAATAGGGTGGTAGCATTTTGAATTAGCTATTTGGTCATTGCTTCACAAGGCCACACGTTTTTTGTGCTCGGAAAATGGAAAATGGTTTTTTGGTGCGACGAAAAAGAAAACTTCCTCGTGCAACATTGTTCGCCATCCTATGATGCACATACATGCACAATATGGACATATTATCATAAATTATGCCTTGATTCTATCCATAGCATTGGTCATTTGAACCGAAAGCCGTGAAGCCTCGAATGAGATAGGTCATTTTGTGAAGGTTTTTTGAGACATAATCAATATACCAAGTTTGATATTTTTCCTTCCAACTATGTCACATAATATGACACCAAGCGAATGTTTCGCATTATTTCGATCGTATTTGAAATTCTTATGCCTGTTTAAAACTATAGTCAAACTTTGTCGAATGGCGGGCATGAAGATTCTGAGCTCGGGCTGAGCCTCGCTAAACTTGCATTGGATCTCTGATGAAATAGCATATTGTGAACCTAAAAATAATTTTTGTAACAAATTATGAGCATTCGATCATGTACCTGTAGTTCATATCTAACCCACTTCCTACCGATTCGGCAGAAATTTGTACTTTTCACCAGGGGTGGACATAAAGGTTCGATAACCCCCTGTTGGGACATTGTCCATGTAAGATGGTCTAGTATTTTTGAAAAATGGTGAGGTAGAATTTTGAATTAGCCATTTGGTCGTTGCTTTACAAAAACACCTGTTTTTTACGCTCGGAAAATGGAAAATGGCTTTTTGGTGCGACGAAAAGGAACTTCCTCTTGCAACAGTGTTCGCCATCCTATGATGCACATGCATGCACAATATAGGCATATTATCATAAACTATGCCTTGATTATATCCATAACATTGGTCATTTAAATCGAAAGCCAGGAAACCTCGAATGAGATAGACCATTTTGTGAAGGTTTTTTGAGATATAATCAATATACCAAGTTTGATATTTTTCCTTCTAACTATGTCACATAATATGACACGACGTGAAGGTTTCGCACTGTTTCGATCATTTTTGCAAATTTTATGCCCGTTTTAAACTATTGTCAAACTTTGTCGAATGGTGGGCATGAAGATTCTGAGCTCAGGGCTGAGCCTCGCTAAACTTGCATTAGATTTCTGATGAAATATCATATTGTGAATCTAAAAATAATTTTTGTAAAAAATCATAAGCATCAGATCATGTACCTATAGATCATATCTGACCCACTTTCTACCGATTCGGCAGAAATTTATCTTTTTTACCAGGGGTGAACAGAAAGGTTTTAGACCCCCCGTTGGGACATTGTCCATGTAAGATGGTCTAGTATTTTTAAAAGTGGGGTGGTATCATTTAGAATTAGCCATTTGGTGGTTGCTTCACAAAACCACCTGTTTTTTGCGATTGGAAAATAGAAAATAGCTTTTTGATGCGACGAAAAGGAAAACTTCCTCCTGCAACAGTGTTCGCCATTCCATGATGCACATGCATGCATAATATGGGCATATTAGCACAAACTATGCCTTGATTCTAACCATAACATTGGTCATTTAACCCGAAAGTCAGGAAACTTCGAATAAGATAGGTTATTTTGTGAAGATTTTTTTGAGACATAATCAATATATCAGGTTTTATATTTTTCTTTCCAACCATGTCACATAATAAGACACCACTCGAAGGTTTCCTATTGTTTCGATTGTTTTTGAATTTTTTATGCCCGTTTTAAACTATGATCAAAACAGCGAGTATGAAGATTCTTATTCAACATAAATATCAAAATTTGAGTGTAGATAGATAGATCTTTTTTTCTGTAAATATTGATATATTATTTGTATTTTTCTGAATTAGCATGATTTTTTATAATTTTCCTAAGATTAATGTGATAAAAGAGGAAAAACGGGACTATGCCGTGTATAGTGCGGAGTACACACGGCAAAGCCGTCGTTGCCGTGTGGTACACGGAAAAGCCGTCGTTGCCGTGTGGTATCATGCAAAGTCTTATTTATTGCAATGTAGACTCATTTTGTCTTGAGATATGTGATGTTATGGCAACATAGCTAGTTACCAGAAGAGTCTCTCTCATTATTTAATTGCAAGACATGTTATCTAAATGCTTAGTTGGCAATACACGTAGGACTACTCCCTCCATTCCGAAATACTCTACGTTCTGGGTCAAAATTTTGTTCGGATTTAGTCTATGTTCTGGTATACGAGAGTCCACCTTGCTAATTAATAGCGTATGGAGAGTAATAGCGCGCACGCACGCATCCTGAGGCAGTAAACCCAATCCGTCTGCAGGAGATATTCACTTCGACTCGTATGTGCAAATACATCCATTGTGAGAAAACATTTTTCGAAATGTCAAAAAAAAATTTAAAAAATATCCACATATACATTCAAACATTTTATGTTAGTTCACTAGTTTTCGGGATGAAAGAATATTTTATGTGTCGTGTATAAAAAAGACAAATATGTCATAGGAATACGATTATTCACGTGACATTTTTTGTCTTTTTATACACGACACATAAAATGTCCTTTTATCCCAAAAACTTATGAACCAACATAAAATATTCGAATGTACATATAGATTTTTTTTTCAAATTTTTTAATATTTCAAAAAATGTTTTTCTATAATGGGTGCATTCGGCACCCGCGAGCCGAATTGCCACCTCGGATCTCAACCCCCGTTGGCTCCGGGTGCATGCAATTTTGCCTGGTTGTATTTAATAATCTTCCGTTGGTAAAAGAAGAGGAGTCTTTATTTCCTGTGACACATTAAATTTACTAGTACTAATTAATGCTTTGCTAAATTGTCTGAGGTTTTCTAAAATACTGAGTATTTGAGAACTCGGAGGGAGTATGTTACTACTCAAATTACTTCTACTGTGACTAATCTGACAAACGTTCAGTGTTTAGTGCATTATTGCAAGACATGCTTTTCACGAGAGGAAATTAAATCGAAACCGTGAAGGGTGTGAGGTCAAAACCGCGAATGTGCCACCTGCTGGTATAAAACCACGCCCACGCTCTAGGACACCCCGCATCTCCGCCATTTTGCAGTATCATACAAAATTAAAGCTTGCGAGTTGGGCTCCTGCTGCGAGGTTCTCCTTCCCGAGCAATACCATCATGGATGAACTGCTCCCCCCATCCCCCTCCTTCTTCCCGCCGTCTCCGCCGCTGCAACTCTCCAACGTTGACCGGAGCCAGCACCAGCACCAGTTTCTCGAGTTGGCCTCCTGCGAGGTCCCTGAGCAATGGCTGGTCGGTCTGGGCGATGTTGTCGTGGCGCCCAAGTGCGAGAACAACAGCAGTTACCTCTGGCCTGCAGGGTCTTTGCTCTCCCCGGAATCTGAGCTTTCCGACCTGCGGTCCGTGAGCCTCCCATCCGAGAGAATGACGCAGCCACCCGTGGCAGCGACGGTGGCGAAGGCGAAGCGGCGCGGGCGGAAAGCGGGGACTCGGACCGAGATCCCCACCGTGAGCCACGTGGAGGCAGAGCGGCAGCGCCGGGATAAGCTGAACCGTCGCTTCTGCGAGCTGCGCGCCGCCGTTCCCACGGTCTCCCGCATGGACAAAGCCTCCCTCCTTGCCGACGCTGCCAACTACATCGCGGAGCTGCGTGAACAGGTCGCTCGCCTGGAGGACGAATCCCGCCATGCCGCCACCGCCGCCGCTTCCCGCTACGGGGCCGCAGCCCCATCCTTCCATTACCCCGACCTACCGGGCAGTGAGGTGGCGGTGGAGGTGCAGATGGTGGCGGGGCGAGAGCCGGCGGCGGCCGTGCTGCAGGTGACGACCGTGGAGGGATTAGCGGCGCAGCACGTGCCGGCGCAGCTGATGGGTGCACTCCGGTCGCTGCAGCTGAGGGTGCAGCACGCTTGCGTGAGCCAGGTGCAGGGTATGACGGTGCAGGACGTGGTGGTGGACGTGCCCCCCGCGCTGCAGCAAGACGACGGCGGCGCCGCACTACGCGCTACGTTGCTCCAGAGGCTCTACGAGACCGCCTAGTATTTGCTAGCTTATGGTCTACACATAATAGTACGTACCGTACGTGTGTCAATTCATCGATTTCAATTCCGGCGTGCTGTTCACCAAGGAATAAAATTATACTACAAGCGATGTATTCGTATACGTTCATCACATGGTAATTCTACGATCGTTGTAATAAAGCAAATAACCGATGGAAGCTGGTGGGTGTCGTGAGGACCTGACGGTTTTTCTTTTTTTGAAATGAGGATATCGCCCCGGTCTCTGCATCGACTGATGTATATGGCTTTTAGGTGAGGCCCTGACGGATGGTGTGCCATGTACGTAAGCTTGTTATAAATTGTTTTTTACGGTGGTTGCTTGTAAAATCATTGTGCATATATACGCGTTGTGATGGTTCTCTTGGCACGCAGTCTCTATTCTTTCAAAAACGTCATTTGCATTAGGATCGTTTTTAATGGTCTCTTGGGTAGAGGATCCCTGAATTTTCATATTTTAGTAGACTCAAAAAGTCAAATAAATAGGGGAGTGCTTAGATCTCAGGTCACGAGAACTTCTTATGTCTAAGTCGCTAATGTCATCCAACTACTTGTCCTAATTCTCAGCTGCAACCTAGTTGTAAGAGTGAATTCCACTTTTTACCCCCTAGTCGTGCATCCGTGACACTAATTACCCGATTTACTGGAACTAAAACCGAAATATCCGACTTAAGAGCTTTTGAACATATTTTTTATCCCAATTTAGCACTTTCCTTGTTTTTCTTACATAGAACCGATCGTGTTACACCAGGATGACGCGGTAAAATGTTTAAAGACCGGAGGGCATGATCGACAATCATGTTCATACTTTTTGTATACATATTTTCAATTTCTCGTCATGGTCTTGCCACATTTAAACTCCGGCCAACACCTTGCACCTTGCCCAATAGACACACATAAGAAAATGAGGTTCAAAACTTTTAAAAGGGGTAATCTGGTCAATTTTTCACTCGATAGGGTAATTAATGTCACAAATGCATAACTAGGGGGTAAAAAGTGGAATTCACTCTAGTTGTAACTTATAAAATTTGTACCGATTCTCAATTGTGACCTAGTTGCAACTCATTAAATTCTCTGTTATAACCTAGTTGCAACTCATATGTAACTCTCACGTTGGACGAATCGCGAGATAAATCGAACGGCGAGAGAGGTGACTGCGAACTAAGATCTTCTCAAGCGCCTGAGAACTAGCAAATCCGAATAAATAGATAAGATACTATGCTAAGCCGCTTGCATTCCATTTTGCTCCATTTTTTGGACCTCCCACTGCTAGGAAAAGACCTATAGAAAAAAAAACTACCACCGACGCATCTAGCATATGCTCCGTCGGTGCTAACATTTCCCCCTGACGGGCCTCCACCCAACCACGCCGGCAGTACATCTACCAACCCCCTAGCGGCCACCCGCGTGTAGCCCTGGTACGTCAAACACAAACCTGTCGGAGGTACATCTCTTAGCCCCGACGGCGGCTCGATCACGTGCGTCGGCGCTAGAGCCCTCTCTAGTCACACTGAAGTTAACAACAAGAATACAATATTTTTTTAAATGGGCTGAGCCCACCACACTGAGCCCTGGCGCGTTGCAGCGGACGCGTGCCGACGCTAACGACTCCCTGGCCCTGATACGTTGCTAACGTATCCATAATTTTTGATGTTCCATGCTTGGTTTTATCTACTTTCTTGTGTTTTGTCCACACTTTGGAGTACTAACCTATTAACAAGAGCCACAGTGCCAGCTGCCTGTTTTCTGCTGTTTTTGGTTCCAGGAAAGTCAGAAAATGAATATTCTCGGAATTGGATGGGACAATAGGCAAAGTCAATATTTCACCGAGAGACACACGGAGCCAGAATACGAGACAGAGAGGGGCTGGGGCCCGGACACACCACCTGGCCGTGTGGCCAGGCTTGGCCCGCGCCAGGGGGTGGTCTGGCCGCCCCAGGCACCCCCTCGGCCTCCCCTTCCGACTATATAATGCCTCCGATACAAAAATCCTAAGTAGCCGATCAAAAATCTACGAAAGAGTTTGTAACCGCCGTCATCTCCATCCCTAGATCGAAAGGGATCTGAAGCTCTTCCCGGCACCCTGCCGGAGAGGGGATTTCACCCTGGAGGCCATCTTCATCATCATGCAAGCCTCCGGTGTGATGCGTGAGTAGTTCATCTCTGGACTACGGGTCCATGTAGTGGCTAGATGGCTGGTTCTCCCCCTTTGTGCTATCATGTTTAAATCTTGTGAGCTCCGTTCATGATCAAGATCATATATTTGTAATTTTGCATGTTGTGTTTGCGGGGATCCGATGGATATTGAGATGCTATTTCAGATTGATTATTGATTCTATCATGTCTTTGTTATTTGTGATCTTGCATGCTTTCCGTTGTTAGTAGCTATCTTGGCCAAGTAGATGCTATCAACTCCAAGAGTTAGTATTTATGCTCGATAGTGGGTTCATGCCTCTGGTAATCTTGGGAAGTGACATAAATCTCTAAGGTACTAGATGTGTTGTTGCTACTAGATGTGTTGTTGCTACTTAATACTTGAGGGGGTTCGGATGATAACCTGAAGGTGGATTATTAGTCATAGATGTAGTTGGATGGTGGTTTATGTATAATGTTGTAATGCCCAATCAAGTCTCAAAGGAGTCAAGATGATTAGTATATGCATGTATTGCTTTCCCGATGTTTGTCAATTGCCCCGCTGTAATTTGTTCACCCAGCATGTTAACTATCTTAAGGAGAGCCACCTCTAGTGAACTATGGACCCCGGTCCTTTCTTTTACATCAATCTACAATCAACTGTTTACTGCTTTGTGTTTACTTTCTGCAAACTACTAGTTTCTTCCATTCAATATGTTTAATCCTTTGTTTTCAGCAAAACCGGTGAGATTGACAACCTCATCGCAAGTTGGGGACAGAGTTCTGTGGTTGTGTTGTGCAGGTCTCCACGTTGCTGCTGGCATCGGTAGTGCGCCCTGCCAAGGCTCAGCTAGCAACACCTTTGGGGTGTTTCCTTGCTCCTACTGGATTGATAACCTTGGTTTCATAACTGAGGGAAACTTGTTGCTGTGCTTATCATACCTTCCTCTTGGGGTTCCCCAACGAGCTCGATATATTTTGGGCAATCAGGCCCCACCACCCTGGAGCCCACCTCACTTAGCCGCATGCGTGGTACACGCGACCCAGACCCAGACCCAGACCCGCACCACAGACGTGCCCGCTCCCCTCGCTACCAACCCCCCATCCCCTGGATCTTGATCCCCACCAGAGCTCCAGCACCGTCGCCTCCTTCGCTCCCCTCCACCGCCAGTCTCCCTCGTCGGCCACATCTTTCCCCAGCGCCTGCTCCCTGCCGCCGCCTCCACCTGTGCCCCAGCGCCGCCGCCTCCTCCGTGCCCCTCCATCGCCAGTGTCCCTCATCGGCCACCGCCTTTCCTAGGGCCCCACCGCCAAGTCTATCCCACGGATCTCGTAGGTCGTCGAGCAAGAGCCCAGGTAAGCGCTCCCCCTTTCCCCTCTCCTCCCCTCCTCCTGCTTAGAGCAACGCCAGGAGCAGCGCCACCCACTAGAGCAACGCTAGGAGCAGCGCCACCATTATATTGGCTACTGTTTTGGTTTTATTTATGCATTAAAACCATTGCTAGGTTAACCTGATACATTGGTAGAATAATATTGATAATTTTCTCAAATACTAGTCATGGGTAGATAACTTGATCATGTGCTTGACTATAACGATGTGTTAACCGTGTTATATCTGAGCTGGTACATGTGTAGTTGTTGTGCATTGCTGGTAGCTAAATCTGTCTTTATTGCCACGAGTTTCCATGAATACTAGATGGTATATGATCTGTACACGGTGATCTGCGAGAAATAAAACTTGTACCAGGAATTATATAAGTGGCAACACTGTCTATAAAGTTGAAAAGTGACTGATCAAATGTTACTGGGTGTACTTATGTGCGCCATTATAGGGTAAGTGCTCCGCCATGCCTGGTCACGGGTCGAGCTTGTGGTTCCGCGGATCGAGCTCAGGGCACCGCGGCTCGATCTCGGGGTACGACGGCGTCCACGCGCGCCCCAACGGCACGTACTACGTGGATATACGTACCTATGACGAGCGCATCGGCCTTGACACATCCGAGGCCGTGCTCGAGGCCGCGTGCACGACGCCGTGGCATGGCTGCTCGAGCGCTCACGCTCGTCTATGCATAGTAATGCTAGTACGGGAAGAACACACGAGATGTAGCGTGTGGACGTTGAATTTTTAGTTATTAACCTCCCACGTGTACTTGTGTATACCGCAGTAATGCTTGATGAACCGGCCCCCAACCGACTTTACGCGTTCATCACGTGAGACTGGTCCACGCTTGACATACGGCTTGTACCGTATAAAGTGGATTAGGGGGTGTATGTCTCTCTCGCATTAGTTGGTATGGCATTTGCAACGGAGGGCTCCAAAAGGGGTATAGTATAGAAAACTACTTGATCAGCGTTGTGGTGAAAGTTCATAGGTAAGAACGGTTCTTGTGTTAAAGCCAATTTAGCCACGTAAAACATGCAAAGATAAAGTAGAGGCATCTAAGTTTGTTTTGCAGGCGGCGTTGCTTTGTGATATGGTTGTGGCAAATGTAAAGTGATTACCTTATGTTACGAAGTAGTAGTAGATAGTCACGGAGGTGACGGACTACCACGCCAGAAAGACATTGGTACCCTAGTGTCTACGACGCCGGAACCCTGGCGCCGGAATCCGGTGACGCCGGATGGAGATCACGACATGAAGGACCATATCACATCGCATTTACATTCAATGTTATTGTTTGTGTATCTTATTGTGTGCTAGTATTAGATACTCGAAGGTAGCCTAATAAGATGATGCCTGTTAAAAATTACCAATGATTGTGTTCCCCCTTAGTGTGCACCACCAAGAAATTTCTTCGGTATGAGGCAGGCCGTGATGACCGGGTGTCATACATACTTACGTAAGAATACAGTGGGTGTAAGCCATGTTGCACAGCGAATACACTAAGGTTGAGTTGGCGTTCCTAGCATGTAGCAGACATTGCCTCGGAACGCTGATGGTCGAAAGATCGAGCACGAGCCACATGAATGATCTGACCCACGTTTAGCATCCACCCTAGAACCCACATTGATGGCTGTGATGATCGGGGGAGATGTGGGGAAAAGGGGCCGTGTTATCACTAGAACCCTTCAGGGGATAGGTGTTTCTGAGTGGGGCTAATATTAACTCATTTAATTATAAACTTAGTCTAAATTCCTTTTGCAATTATAAATGTGGAAAATGGTTCTCCCCGAGATTACCTTCCCTATTGACAATTGGTTAAAAGGAGAAAAGCTCAAGTTAGATGGATCCAACTTCTCTATATGGGTCATGCGCCGTCATGATCTCCTTAGAGAGAACAAAGCGGCCGACTACATGATTTACGAGATGTACTTGGAGCCGCAATATCTTCATGAGACCCAGGAGCAGCGTGATCACCGCTGCTGTTGTCGTGTGATGGCCACATTGATATTAGTAACGATGCACCTCGGGATGGAAGATGGGCTATGGATGATTTGGGAAGTCTTAATCCCTGAACAGTTATGGCACATCTGAGATCACATTTTGTGGAACAAGTGCGCATATGGGAGTATGAGCTGATGGGGGATTTCCTCTCCATAAAGATGGAAGAGAACTCCTCGCTAGAAGATCACTTGTTATGCATATATGATGCATACATGAGTCTTGCACACTTCCTGGACAACTGATTTGCAAGCTCTTTTGCAATAGGCGTGTTGCTGCGGTAGCTGCCACCAAGCTACCAAGCACATGTCAGGATTTGCATTATGAGAGGCGACGCGGAAACACGAGATTTCCACGAGTTCACATCACATTTCAGGGATTTTATGGTTGAACCTATTGTCGCCGAGGTCATCGATGACAAAGGTATATATTTGATATACAATTTTCTAAATGTTATAATCTTGCAAACACATTTGCAGTGTTAAGTATATTTGATACTTGTTTCTGTTTTGCTAAAAACGGGTCCTTCTGCATGAGAGGTGCGTGCTGGAGAAGAGGTGACGTTGCGTGTTGATGGCAAGCATGATGATGGTGGCCAACGACACTCTCCCTCGATATTTATCACTTAGTTTATGTTTTAGGATGATTATTGTAATTGATAGATCGTGAAATCCATTAGTGTGTCTCACACTTCGTGAGACGGTTATTCATATGAGCTTGTAACAAATAGTTGTTCCACTTTTATGAATGATTCCTATTTGTGTTCATATCCTGTTCGATTACGTGTGAATTATCCTGGTGTTGAAAATAATTTATATTACATGAACATTTGTAAAATATTGAAATGCCTTGAAAAATACCCAACTTAATGATATATTTATTAATGAATGAAACCATTGTTTAAATTCAAAGTTATGTGATAATATGTGAAAGACATTCGATTTCTTATCACATATGAATCATGCCCAAGTTCAGCAAAATAACTTGAACACTGTGTATTACTTGAATACAAAGTGTTTGACAAATTGTTAAAAAGAGAATAGATATTCGATGTATTGTAGATTAACAAAATGGTGATTATCATTATATGATTGTTTAAATGTGTAAAGAAGTTTACCAAAGGAAACATGAGTATGAAACTATTTGATATGATCAAATTATTTCATCAATTAAGGGTATAAGATAAAAGAGAATCTAATTACTACGATTTGGTCAATAGTAATTAAATTCAACTTTATAAGATTGACATAAAAGAAAATTGTGGAATGCAATGCGTTTGAAATGTCAAAACGCAAAGCATCACAATATGATATTTGATATCAAGTGGGTGAATAGATGGTGTTAGCACTCAATTAGGACATATAGTGAACCATCTGGATTCGTGAGATCGGCTCCATATCTAGTATGGATCATCGTGGAAGTTTTGGGGTTATTTGATATAACCAAAACAATAGCGAATAAGTCCTTGTAGAGTATTCATTAGAAACTTTGAATACGAAATCCATAGCTGAAACCAAACGAGAAGCAAAACTAGTATTTCTTGGATTTTGGTATATTCTCGAGAAAGTTCACATTCAGTGATATTTCTCGTTTATGGAGCAAATGGAAGATAGTGAAAAACATGATGAGGATTCAAAACCCTGCATCAGAGTGTTGAGAAGCGCAACGGAAAGCGTTCCTGAATGATTATCTTCATAAAGGAAAGAATGAATGATAGTGATCATTGTGTTTTCCTCACTGGTGTTTTCACTACATAAGAGTAGGATTCAAAATGCATCCCATAACTTGTATGGAGAAATTTTTGAATCATTTGTCATGATTACCGGAATATGACATACCTACAAACTACTAAGGAAATAATGGTAAACTAGAATTATGAGAAATCCCAAAGCGAAATTCACTTGAGATTAGAAAGCAATTCGTTGCTGAATCTTACAAGTAAAGGGGTTACTTGGATTTTCCCAAATGACTACAAAGCCATAGTGGAAAGAGGGGTGATTGACAAAAGCACAAATTTGTCAAGTATTGGACAAATTCAAATGAATTTGATTCAAGTGTGCTGAAAGTCTGGTGGATTTAAAACTGGTAAAGTACTAGTATCTCATAGTAAATCTCCAAGTTTGATATTTGATCAAAGGATTTTGAAGTTGTTCAAAATAGTGAGTGGATATGCAATTTGCATGAAATTGAGTGGGAGCTATGAAAGTCTTACTAAAACAATATGTGAATGACATATTTTTGAGTGGGAGCAATGTAAGTCTCGAACTCAAATGTGTCGGGAACACATTCTGAGTGGGAGAAATATAAGTCTCAAATTCAAATATGTAGGAACATAGTTTGAGTAAGAGTAGTGACTCATACCCAAATATGTTGGGAACTTATTTTGAATAGGAGCTTAAAGGAGTGATTCTTAAGTGTGTATACGACACACAAAGAATAAAAGTGCAAGTACCGATAAATAATGATTTATAGGGAGTAGAAGTTGATAATAAGTATATTACGATATTATGTAATATTCCTTAAAGGATTCTAAAAAGGGTTTTAGAATTAAAGTTAATTAAGGAACATGTCCTTAATAACTCAGGGTAGGAATAGTATTAAGTTTAACATCAATGGTTGAAAGAAAGAAAAGGATGATCATCATCCACTATGTTGAGACATAGGTTCTATCTTAGAAAACCATGATGATAACTTAACATAATATATGATCTAATAAGGAACGCTTGAAAAGTGATTAAGTTTGAATCACAGAATGTTGAGCTAACTTTGTCCGCAGTGCCTAATAGAGAACTATAGACATGTTTTCCAAATCCATGAAGGATGACATATCTTAAAGCATCAAGGGTTATGTTATAAGGGAATATGTTGGAAACTCCTATAATACCAACTAAACTCAAGTAGGAAGCGAGGTGAATAAAAACATCGAAAGTTGCACAGGGTGCACTCGTGTTTCGATAATTACATTTATAATAATAGATAAGGGTACCATCTAAAGTGTTGTATAATGTTATGGAGGGGCTAGTTCGCTTTTAACGTAGAATGATGTGTCCCAGGGCACAGTGCCCATGAGAAAGCCCTCGAGGTTGATCTAAAGTCACTGTAGGCTCCTGGAATCCGGCCTTGTTCTGGTACCATATCGATGATGCATACACAAAGATGTTATCATATGATGATAAAGTATTAATGTCAATCAAGGTGACATTAGTAAGTTGCAAAGGATTTGGGTCTGTAAAGTACATGCCCAAGACTCAACCTCTTCTATGAGAAAGCATGTTCAGGGGACCGGAAATATGGTGCCAATGATTAAGAACAAATGCAGCTAGTTTATTTGTATTCTAGTGCAAATGGGAGACTGTTGGACATATGCCCTAGTGACAAATAATAATAAGGATTATTGTCATATCTCATAAAGTTTATGATTAAGTTTTATATCATGCTATAACTTTATTGAAAGGAAACATCAATACACGTGTGATATATAAACAGCCAGGGGTTCCTAGTGAAACTCTAGTCACTGGTTCATTGGTCAACAGATGATCAAGGTTTCCTGATCATGTCGCATTTATGCCAGTTGGAAATGGAGTCAACTCATTCTGAGAATGAAATGATGAACCAATACCCAACTTAAAGATCATGACCCGATCATGTCATGAAGTTCAAGTTACGATGATTAGAATGGATCCTCGTAGACTATTCCTTAGACCGTGAGGCTATATCAATCACTGTCTCCCGAGAGTGCATAGATAGCATCAAGCGTCACTTGGTAACACAGTGATTATTGATGGCTCAAAAAGTGATGAGCTCGTTGGGAACCCCAAGAGGAAGGTATGATGAGAATTGCAGCAAATTTTCCCTTAGTGATGAAACCAAGGTCATCGAACCAGTAGGAGCAAGGAAACAACCCCAAGGTGTTGTCTTCCAACTTGGAATCCTGCACAACACAACCACAGAACTTTTCCCCAACTTACAGTGAGGTTGTCAATCTCACCGGTTTTGCTCAAACAAAGGATTAAACGTATTGTGTGGAAAATAGTAATTGCTTGCAGAAAGTAAACATTAAACAGTAAATAGTAGATTGTAGATTGATGGTAAAAGAATGGACCGGGGTCCATAGTTCACTAGTGGTGGTTCTCCTTAAGATATATGACATGTTGGGTGAACAAATTACAGCAGGGCAATTGACAAACATCGAGAAAGCATACATGCATATACTAATCATCTTGACTCCTATGAGATTTGATTGGGCATTGCAACATTATACATAGACCATAATCCAACTGCATCTATGACCAATAATCGACCTTTAGGTTATCATTCGAACCCCCTCTAGTATTGAGTTGCAAGCAACAGATAATTGCATTAAGCAAAGTGTGTAAAGTAAACAATACGATTTTTCTATGAACAAAGGATTGTTGTTTTATCCCTAGAAGCAACAGAACATCTAGTACCTTAGAGATTTCTGTCACTTCCCCAAATTCCTAGAGGCATGAACCCACTATCGAGCATAAATACTCCCTCTTGGAGTTGCTAGCATCTACTTGGCCAAGATAACTACTAACAACGGAAAGCATGCAAGATCACAAATAACAAAGACATGATACAATCAATAATCAATCTAAAATAGTATCTCAATATCCATCGGATCCCCACAAACACAACATGTAGGATTACAAATAGATGATCTTGATCATGAACGGAGCTCACAATATCTAAACATGATAGCACAAAGGAGGAGAACCAACCATCTAGCTACTACATGGACCCGTAGTCCAGAGATGAACTACTCACGCATCACACCGGAGGTAGGCATGGTGATGAAGAAGGCCTCTAGGGAGAACTCTCCCCTCCGGTAGGGTGCAGGAAAGAGCTTCAGATCCCTCGTGATCTAGGGATGGAGATGACTAATACGTTTTGTGCACGAAACAAGCATGGAGATGACAGATCTGAAGCTCTTCCCGGCACCCTGCCGGAGGGGAGAATTCACCCTGGAGGCCTTCTTCATCACCATGCAAGCCTCCGGTGTGATGCGTGAGTAGTTCATCCTTGGACTACAGGTCCATGTAGTATCTAGATGGTTGGTTCTCCTCCTTTGTGCTATCATGTTTAGATCTTGTGAGCTCCGTTCATAATCAAGATCATCTATTTGTAATCCTACATGTTGTGTTTGCGGGGATCCGATGGATATTGAGATGCTATTTCAGATTGATTATTGATTCTATAATGTCTTTGTTATTTGTGATATTGCATGCTCTCCGTTGTTAGTAGCTATCTTGGTCGAGTTATGCTCGATAGTGGGTTCATGCCTCTAGTAATCTGAGGAAGTGACAGAAATCTCTTAGGTACTAGATGTGCTGTTGCTAGTAGGGATAAAAACAACAATCCTTTGTTCATAGAACAATCATATTGTTTACTTTACACACTTTGCTTAATGCAATTATCTATTGCTTGCAACTTAATACTAGAGGGGGTTCGGATGATAACCTGAAGGTGGATTATTAGTCATAGATTTAGTTGGATTACGGTCTATGTATAATGTTGTAATGCCCAATCAAATATCATAGGAGTCAAGATGATTAGTATATGCATGTATTCTTTCTCGATGTTTGTTAATTGCCCCGCTGTAATTTGTTCACCCAACATGTTGTCTATCTTAAGGAGAATCACCACTAGTGAACTATGGACCCCGGTCCTTTCTTTTACCATCAATCTACAACTATTTACTATTTTCTGTTTACTTTCTGCAAGCTATTACTATCTTCCACACAATACGTTTAATCCTTTGTTTTTAGCAAAACCGGTGAGATTGACAACCTCACTGTAAGTTGGGGGCAAAGTTCTGTGGTTGTGTTGTGCAGGATTCCAAGTTGGAAACAACACCTTGGAGGTGTTTCCTTGCTCCTACTGGTTCCTTAACCTTGGTTTCATAACTGAGGGAAAACTTGCTGTTGTGCTCATCATACCTTCCTCTTGGGTTTCTCCAACGAGCTTGAACATATTTTGGGCCATCAAGCTCTTTTGCTGGCACCGTTGCCGGGGAGTCAAGGAGATCTTAACAAGGGGAGTCCCTCATAACCTATCTCTTTACTTTGTTTTATTTGTTTTGCTTAGTTTATTTATGCTTTGTTTGCTTGTTTCTTTATTAAAAACACAAAAAATTAGTGGTACTAGTTTGCTTTTCATTATTAAAAACACAAAAAATGACTACTCTTGAAAACACTAAGTTGTGTGACTTCACTAGCACCAACAATAATGATTTCATGTGCACACCTATTGCTCCACATGTTCCTGAAGCTACTGTCTTTGAAATTAAACCTGCTTTGCTTAATCTTGTTATGAGAGAACAATTTTCTGTTATTGGTACTGAAGATGCTGTTGCTCATCTTAATAACTTTGTTGAACTTTGTGAGATGCAAAAACATAGGGATATAGATGGGGATACTATTGAACTTAAATTGTTTCCTTTCTCTTTGAGAGGAAAAGCTAAAGAATGGTTGCAATCCCTAACTAGAAATAGTATTGATTCTTGGACTAAATGCAAAGATGCTTTCATTGGAAAATACTATCCTCCTGCTAAGATTATATCTATGACAAGTGAAATAATGAAATTTAAACAATTTGATAATGAACATGTTGCTCAAGCTTGGGAAAGAATGAAATATTTGGTAAAGAATTATCCCACTCATGGACTGACTGCTTGGGTGATTATCCAAACCTTTTATGCAGGACTGAATTATTCTTCAAGAAATCTACTAGATTCTGCTGCTGGAGGTACCTTGATGACCCTTACTTTGGGTGCTGGAACAAAGCTTCTGGATAATATGATGGTTAACTATTCTGAATGGCACACTGAGAGAGCTCCATAAGGTAAGAAGGTAAATTTTGTTGAGGAAACCTCCTCCTTGAGTGATAAAATTGATGTTATTATGTCTATGCTTGTTAATGGGAAAGCTCATATTGATCCAAATAATGTTCCCTTAGCCTCTTTGGTTGCTCAAGAAGAGCAAGTTGATGTGAACTTTATAAGAAATAATAATTTTAGCAACAATGCCTATAGGAATAATTTTGGTAATAATAACTATAGGCCATATCCCCCCAATAATGGTAATGCTTATGGAAATTCCTACAACAATAATAGGAGTGCACCCTCTAAACTTGAAGTTATGCTTAAATATTTTATTAGTAAACAAACTGCTTTCAATAAAACTATTGAGGAAAAACTCTCTAATGCTGAAAGAAATATAGCATCTTTGGCTGAAGCACAATCTTCTTTGGCTGAAGCACAATCTTCTTTGAATAAAATGGCTGCTAAACCTGAAACTATTGAAAATCCCTTTGCTGCTACTAATGCCATAAAAGTTAGAATTGATGAAAATGTTAGACTATTAGCTGAGTTGCATGCTAAGTGGGAAAGAGAAGATGAAATTGCTAGAAATATTAGTATTTCTACTATCACCACCACTAATGTTGAAGCTAGTAAACCCAATGGAACCTTTTCTAATAAAAATGTTGAAACTCTTCGAAATATGGGAAACAATAGCTATACTAATTTAGATGATAATTATGATTTTGATCTTGATGGTTGCGATATCTCTGAAGTAATTATGTTCCTACAAAAGCTTGCTAAAAGTCCTAATGCTAGTGCTATGAACATGGCCTTTACAAAACACATTACTAATGATCTCATAAAAATTAAAGAAGAAAAGATGAAACATAAAGCTTCTATTCCTATGAAACTAGAAGATGGTTGGGAACCCATCATTAATATGAAAGTAAATGATTTTGATCTCAAAGATTTATGTGATCTTGATAGTAGTGTTTCTATTATGCCTAGAAAGATTTATGAAAAGCTTGATTTGCCACTATTGGAAGATTGTTATTTAAATGTCCCACTTGATGATAATGCTCAAAAGAAACTCATGGGGGGTGTCAATGATGTTCTTATTATGGTTAACAATGCCTATGTCCCCGTTGATTTCTATGTTTTGGATGTTGAATGCAATGCTTGTTGTCCTATTATTTTGGGAAGACCTTTTCTTAGAACTATTGTAGCCATTATTGATATGAAAGAAGGCACCATCAAATACCAATTTCCACTCAAGAAAGGTATATAACACTTTCCTAAGAAGAGAGATAAGATTCCTTTTGCCTCTCCTATGAAAACAAAATTTGCTCTTAATGCTTCATCATTTGAGAATACTTGATCCTTTTTCTTGCTTCTTATGCCTAACTTAAAGGCATTAAAGAAAATTAATTATTGGGAGATAAACCAAAAGTTTTAGTTGAGTCTTGGAAGTTATTAACTCTGTAATAACCGCTCCTTGTCATTTTTGTATGGTTTTTGTGCCAAGAATAACCTCTAATGAGAGAGAAGTAATGCTTGGGAAAGTTGCTGTCTCAAAACAGATTTTTGTGCTTCGTTGTAAAAAATCATGAAAACTCTCTGTACGTCGGTTTGAGCTGTAAGGTTTTGAGCTTCTACCCCAGGTAGTTATCCAACTTTCTTTAGTTCAACACTTTTCGATTTGAGCAACAGAAGGTCTTCAAAAAAATCGGTTTCTACCTGTTGGTCTGTTTTGACAGATTTCTGCCATTATTTGCATTTGCTTCTTGTTGATTCCTTTTGGGTTCTTTTTGGGGGAAATGGAGCTTTTTGAGGGAATTTCTACAGTAGATTGTGTTTTAATGGAAGTTTTACTTGTGTTGAATCTGAACGAAAAGACTTATTATCTTGAGTGCACTAATGTTACTAATGAAGATTGTGTGAAGTTTTGTATGAAGGAAATTTTCAGGTGTAGGGAAAGAGTTATGTATTGAGATGAAGGATGGACAAAAGCTCAAGCTTGGGGATGTCACCCGTGTCACCCCAAGAAATATCTAAGAAGTACAAGCATCAAAGCTTGGGGATGCCCAAGGCATCCCCTTCTTCATCAATAAAAATCTCAGGTTCCTTCCAAACACTTCATTTTTATTGTTTCATGCACAGTTGTGTTGTTCTTGGAGCATCTTCATTTTTTTTCATTTTCGTTTGCTTGGTTTGCTTAGGTTGCTTGAATAAATTGGTTGGACCCCCTTATTCATTCATTAGTTTTCAAATAAGTTGGTTTGGATTGGAAAGAGTAGGAAAAGTTCATGCTTAAGTGGTAAAAATGCGCTTGTTATTGACTATGGCCTATGCTTTGTCATGTCATGCTTGGTATTGTTTTGGCTTTATGCTTAGTGATCTTTCCTGTAGCATTACTTATTATAAATAATTGAGATTGCTTAATGTACCTTGAAGGAATCATGCGTTGGTTTAGCATATTAAAGCATAGTATTGTGGTATTCTCCTTTGATGCTTTATTTGGGTTGACTTGGCGCATGCTCACACCTTGTTATGACTATACCAAGTCAGCATAGCCTCTATGATCCTTTAGTTTTTGACTTGTAATATCACTTTATGCTTTAATTAATGATGCTTTGTTGCTTTGCATGATTATGGCCATTATTGCTCTCTTAGTTGCTCGCTCCTAGTCTTTTGCTAGCCTCCATAATCAAGTATGAGTCCCACTCATGCATCCAACTCCAAATAAAACCAAGTTATTCCAAAGGGTCCACCATACCTACTTATTAGCATTTGCTATTCCAAGTATATTCATGTTTTTATCTACCTTCCGAATTAAATTTGTTATGTGAAAACTAGTGATTAAAGCTCTCACGAACTTGATGGCACACTTTACTTTTCTTGCACCTAATAAACTTGAACCATTGTGTCCATCTTTGTTGCGTATATGCTTGTGCTTTATAAGTTGAAGTTAGCAGAACCATGTATCATGGGGAACACTTTAAACACTGCACTTATTATTCCGTTGATATCATGATTCTTTTGCTTATGGATCCCGGCGGTGTGAAATAAAAGTGGAACTTGTAAGATCATGGAGTTTGTATGTGTGTTAGAGAAACACCTGGGCCTCTAGCCTAAGCCATGCCTAATCATGGTGGAAACTTGCAGCATAACCATAATGAGCATTCTATGAAGCATCCTTAATAAAAACCTATGCAAATAGCAAATAAAAAGATTGATGAGATGCTCATTGTCTGTTGCCTTGTCATTTTGATATGGGATAGCACATATGTCATGGGGCAAGGAGTACCCCGTTGGCGGTTCTATATGATTCATATGTACTTACAATGTCAAGAGCTTACTTGTGACTGAAGTTGAGTAGCATGAGGTTCGGTACTTGTAAGCAAGGGGCATGAGATTTCAACTTATAACTTGTCAAGCATATCCTTTTAGTTGTGTCACTTTAACCTTAATCACTTGAAGATGCCTATGATAGGGGCAATGAGAGCTAAAAGCTAATAAGTACCATAATTTTTGGAAGCTCTTTATGAGACTTAAATCCATGCTTCCTTCTATGAAGGCCTTTCTTTTACTTTTATGTTGAGTCTCCATCTTCTATCTTTATGCACCTATTAAGAGAGCATAGTGGCCATTCTTAGTTTAATGTGCATTGTCCCAAAACTTGTTGATTGATGCATAACTTTGATATTGCTTGTTCTTAAACTACTTGTATGTAGTCACCCTTATGAAATTTAAAGGTGTCCTATGCATTTATGTTTTGCTACACTATGAGGGACAAGCTGAATACCATTCTCATTATGTTTTCTTTATGTGAAACAAACAAACGTCTTTCAAAGCATTGTTATTCATGAATCTTTTGTTTGTGCCTTTTCATGTTACAATATAGTTGCTATGTATTATTGTTAGAACTATATCTTTCATGCTATGTTAGAGTACTATGATCCCTGCTATCAATGTTATAAATGCCTTGATCAAGATTATGATGGTGCATGTCACCTCAAAAATTATTCTTTTCTTTTTATCACTTACCTACTCGAGGACGAGCAGGAGTTAAGCTTGGGGATGTTGATACGTTGCAAACGTATCTATAATTTTTGATGTTCCATGCTTGTTTTATATCTACTTTCATATGTTTTGTCCACACTTTGGAGTATTTTTACACATTTCCTAGAACTAACCTATTAACAAGATGCCATAGTGCCAGTTGCCTGTTTTCTACTGTTTTTGGTTCCAGAAAAGCCAGAAAATGAATACGCTTGGAATTGGACGGGACAAAAGCCGAAGTCAATATTTTACCGAGGGGAACACGGAGCCAGAAGACGATACGGGGGAGGGCCTCGAGAGGGCCACAACCCCTGGCTGCACGGCCAGGTCTGGCCCGCGTCTGGGGGGGCAGATGCCTCGGGCACCCCCTCAGCCTCCCCTCTCACCTATAAGAAGCCTCCGATACAGAAACCCTAAGTACCTGATCAAAATTCCATGAAAGAGTCTATAGCCGCCATCATCTCCATCCCTAGACCAGGAGGTATCTAAAGCTCTTCCCGGCACCCTGCCAGAGGGGATAATTCACCCTGGAGGCCTTCTTCATCACCATGCAAGCCTCCGGTGTGATGCGTGAGTAGTTCATCCATGGACTACGGGTCCATGTAGTAGCTAGATGGTTGGTTCTCCTCCTTTGTGATATCATGTTTAGATCTTGTGAGCTCCGTTCATGATCAAGCTCATCTATTTGTAATCCTACATGTTGTGTTTGTAGGGATCCGATGGATATTGAGATTCTATTTCAGATTGATTATTGATTCTATCATGTCTTTGTTATTTGTGATCTTGCATGCTCTTCGTTGTTAGTAGCTATCTTGGCCGAGTAGATGCTAGCAACTCCAAGAGGGAGTATTTATGCTCGATAGTGGGTTCATGCCTCTAGTAATCTGGGGATGTGACAAAAATCTCTAAGGTACTAGATGTGCTATTGCTACTAGGGAGAAAACAACAATCTTTTGTTCATAAAACAATCATATTGTTTACTTTACATAGTTTGCTTAATGCAATTATCTGTTGCTTGCAACTTAATACTGGAGGGGGTTCGGATGATAACCTGAAGGTGGATTATTAGTCATAGATTTATACAGTCTATGTATAATGTTGTAATGCCTAATCAAATATCATAGGAGTCAATATAATTAGTATATGCATGTATGCTTTCTCGATGTTTGTCAGTTGCCCCGCTGTAATTTGTTCACCCAACATGTCGTCTATCTTAAGGAGAATCACCACTAGTGAACTATGGACCCCGGTCCATTCTTTTACCATCAATCTACAACTATTTACTGTTTTCTGTTTACTTTCTGCAAGCTATTACTATCTTCCACACAATACATTTAATCCTTTGTTTTCAGCAAAACCGGTGAGATTGACAACCTCACTGTAAGTTGGGGGCAAAGTTCTGTGGTTGTGTTGTGCAGGATTCCAAGTAGGAAACAACACCTTGGAGGTGTTTCCTTGCTCCTACTGGTTCGATAACCTTGGTTTCATAACTGAGGGAAAACTTGCTGCTGTGCTCATCATACCTTCCTCTTAGGGTTCCCCAACGAGCTCAAACATATTTTGGGCCATCAATGACAGCGGCTATAGACTCTTTCGTGGAATTTGATCGGGTCCTTAGGGTTTTCGTCCCGAGGGGTCTTTATAGGCGGAAGGGCTAGGTCGGTGGAGCACCAGGGGCCCACACCTGGTGGTGGCACGGCTAGGGCTGGGCGCGCCACCCTAGGGTATGGCCGCCCTGGTTCCCCGCTTCGTCTCCCCTCCGGACTCCGTGTTGCTTCGCATAAAATATTGACTTTGGCTTTTGTTTGGTCCAATTCTGAGAATATTTCCTTACTAGCTTTTCTGAAACCAAAAACAGCAGAAAATAGGCAACTGGTACTGTGGCATCTTGTTAATAGGTTAGTTCCAGAAAATGTGTAAAAATACTCCAAAGTGTGGACAAAACATAAGAAAGTAGAGATAAAACAAGCATGGAACATCAAAAATTATAGATACGTTTGCAACATATCAATTATAAAGGTGTGTTCAGGTACTCGAAGGAACCGTAGAGGCAATATATTGCAAGAGCAGGATCTGTCAATCCACGTGATGGAAAGATACTCAAGGGCCCACTCGGAGAAGTTATATCCAATAGCTGCGCAGCGTGTGATTTGATCACAAGTATATCACTTGTCGGAACAAGTCAAGTATCATTGTTCAGTAACGATATTGAACACGACGTGGTGATGTCATTGATCAAATCTCAGGCACTATAAGTATCGAGAGACAAAAGGAATAAGAAACGGCTGTCTCGGTGCAAACAACAAAAGATCTTCGTGGAATGCACAGGGGTCACAAGGCCATCCAGGTCCCTCTGTCGATCATTGATCCAGGAGTGTCCTGACCATGTATGGAGTGTTCCCAAACCGTGGGGTATCACGCTTAAGGTCTTGATGATGCTTAGAGAGTGTTTACAGGATCGGTAGAGTCATCGAAGAAGAGTAGGGAGAAAACCGGAAGGGTTTCGGTAAGTCCGGAGGATGTCCGGAGTGGAGATGGAAGGTGTCACTACTAGAGAAAAGCTTATAGCAGCACTCCTTACCGCTGGCGAAGTGGGCACGTGCTCGCCGGCGGTAAGGGATTCTAGACGTGCGTACTGTTACCACCGGCGACACAAACTGGTCACGCCGAGGCTACGACAAGTACCACTGGTGAACCAGGCCCACGCTCGCCAGGGATAGGGTGGGCCGCGTGCCCCCCGGATGGGGCGCCACTTACCGCCGGTGAATCCATGGTTGCACGCCGGGGGTAGGAGATAGAGCGCCGGCGAACCAGGCGCATGCTTGCCAGGGATAGAGTGGATCGCGTGCCCCCGGATTGGCCACCACTTACCGCTGGCGAAATGGCCCGTGGGCGCCGGGGATAGGTGCACATACCACCGGCGAATGCTGGTACGCTCGTCGGGGATGCATGTGGGACCGGGTGGGCTGCTGGGCCATGCTATTACCACTGACGCTTTGTTGTTTCCTCTGGTGGTAACCTGGGATTTATTACAAGCTCGAACCAGCCACCTCCCAACACCTCCTCACTCACCACTAGCTCACTTTTCATGGAAATTCAACCCCAAGCTTTGCTAGCTCATTCCCCCACTTCTCCTCACCCATTTTAGCTAATTCAACCAACCAAGTTTGATATATTTGAGGAGATGTCACTCCCCTCGCATGCATTACTAGAACTACCTAGCAAGATCTAGATCTAGATCTAGATCTCTATCTCCCACCACCTTTCCCACTTCTCTCTATTGGTAGATATAGATCTCGATCATAAGGTCCCGACAACACACACACACGCTCTCTTCGGTCGACGTTTGGCGTCTCTCCGGTGCTCTTGACCTCGCGTCAACTAATAGGTATAATGTGGTGGAATGTGTGCATGAGTTGGCTATAAGTCACCGGTGATGTCACTTGTGATGGTGAAAAGTGGTTGCACGCATATGTGGACCTTTTTTGTGTTGTTTTGCCAGTGGAATGTGCATGTACAATGAGTTGCCAATGTTTTGCCGGAATGTCGATTATCTTCTGTTCCGGTGAATTTCTGGCACTCTGGCGAGACCATTTTTAGCAAAGGTCATGCCGATTTTTTCCGCGAAAGCCGATCGACGGTTCTAATCTATTCTCTTATTGTGCAGGCGATGATGGTCATCGAGATCAAGGAAAGCAACGTGGATAGATACGTGGAACGCGCGATTGCCGATATGTATCGAAATAACCGCATGGAAATAAGATGTCCATGTCGAAAATGCAAACTATCGTCATTGTTTCACCCCTTGTCACGCATGGTGAATGAGCACCTGCTCAGGGTATAGTTTCATGGAGGGTACACTCAGTGGATGGATGATGAAGATGACCATGAGGAAGAGGATGACGTTCAACACGAAAATGAAGAGGATGAGGAGGGAGAAGAATGGGATGTCGCACACGACGATGACGGTGATGAACAAGGTCAAGAAGAATAAGAACATGTGGACGACGAGGGCAGGAGTAGTAATACCCCACTAACCGCGGTCGTGCACAACCCTCATCTTTAGGAAATTCTTCTTGGCAATGCATCGACCGACCCCGGATTCATCGGTAGACGGAAGTCTAAGCTGGATCAACTGGAGATAGACTCGAGAACTCCATTGTACGACGCAGGTCGCGGGCCGGAGGAGACCCGCTTGAGAGTAACTCTCGATCTTATAGAGATGAAGACTAAATACGGATGGAACGACGCAAGCACAGACGATCTCCTCCCATACTTGAAGAAACACTTACCTAAAGATAACACGTTGGTAGGTAGCCTACAGGAGGCTAATAAAGTGGTGTTCCCTCTCGATTTACCGCACGAAAAATACCACGCCTGCATTAGTGACTGTGTGATGTATCGGAACGAGCACAAGCACTTGACCACGTGCCCAAGGTGCGGCGAGCCTCGATACAAGAGAGGGACGAGAAAAACTCCTCGAAAAGTTGTGTGGTACTTCCCGCTCAGGCCCCGTCTCTAGCGGTACTTCGTGGACCCCAAGGAAGCGAAGCTCATGCGCTGGCACACAAAAATGAAGGAGGCAATGATGAAGGATCCAGTGCGGGTTGAAAACCCAGTGGTGACGCACCCCTCGGATGCAAGCCAGTGGAAAGCATTAGATGATGAGTACGAAGATTTCAGGAAAGAACCAAGGAACATCAGACTGGGTGCAAGCACCGACGGACTCAATCCGTTCAAGAACCAGAGCAGCAAGCACAACACCTGACCCGTGTTTGTATGGATGTACAACCTCCCCCCATGGCTATGCCTAAAGAAGAAGTACATACACATGAGAATGCTAATCCAAGGGCTGACGCAGCCATGGAGCGATATCAACCTGTATCTTGAGCTATTGATGGAGGAGCTAGCCATCTTGTGGGACGAAGGGGTAGAAACATGGGACGCTCACCTCCAACAACCTTTCTGTCTAAAAGCAGCGCTGATCACGACGGTGTAGGACTATCTCGGATACGGATATATCGCGTGCCAGGTGTGCGACAGACACAAGGCTTGTGTGAGGTGCATGGAAAGGACACCATTTCTTCAGCTGGGTAAGGATCCCGGGTCTTTGAAAACTGTCTACATGAGGACTTGGATGTGGCTACCCGAAAATGACCCGTGGAGGAAGCGTGGAGATATGTTCAACGGCAAGGATGAGCTCAAAGTACCTCCGTCTAAGCGCATCAGCGAGGAGATCGAAGCTTTGTTGAAAATCTGGAAACACTGCCCTCCGCCGGGTAAGATAAACAAGCATAACAGGAAGCGAGGAGATAAGAAGAAGGAAAAGGAACACGGCCCTCTCATGGGGGTATGGAAAAGGAGGTCCATGTTTTGGGACTTGCCATACTAGAAGATCCTCGGTACGCCTCATAGCCTTGATGTCATGCATATCACGAAGAACGTGTGTGAAAGATTGCTTGGCACTCTGCTCAACATGCCGGATAGGACCAAAGACGGGCTGAAAGCAAGACACGACCTAAAGGCCCTGAATATCAGAGAAGAGCTTCACCCCCTGTCTTCTAGGGTTGAGGAGGAGACAAACGATCACAAGCGCAAAAGGGCGGGGAAGCAGCCGGTTGAGGAGGAGACGGAAGATCCTAAGGGAAAAAGGGCGAAGAAGAGTGAAACCCCGCGTCTCTCCTGCTGCACTCTATATCCTACCGAGCTCGAACAGATGATCGGTTGCCTCCTCAGAACCAAGTATCCCTTAGGCTACGCGGGGATGATACGTAGATGGCTGGACCCGACGAAAGGAATCTTCAGCGGGATGAAGTCTCATGACTGTGACATCATGATGACACAGATACTTCTGGTTGCAATCCCAAGGATCATGGAACAGCATGTCCGTGCAACGCTGAATAGCCTCTGTAACTTCTTCGACGTCATCACTCGGAAGTCGATAACCGTCAAAAAACTCGGGAGGCTGCAGGAAGAGATAGTCACCATCATACCGAGATGGATATGTACTTCCCGCTCGCATTCTTCGACATCATGGTCCACCTGCTGCTGCATATAGTGGACGATATCGAGGATCTCGGGCCTCCGTTCCTTCACAACATGATGACGTTAGAAAGAATGAACGGGATCATCAAAGGATACATCCATAATAAGGCACATCCGGATGGAAGCATCGTCCAGGGCTTTCTCACAGAGGAGTGTGTCTCTTTCTACAAGAATTATCTAAACGAGGCCACGTCTGATTGGTTTGCTCATGAACAAGCACCTCAGCAGGTTTGAGGGAGTAGGCCACCGCACCGGCAAGAAGGAAATGGATGTGGATCAGTCTGATAGGAGAGCCGACTTTGACAGGGCCCACTTAGTAGTGCTACAACACATGGACGATGTCACGCCTTGGGTAGAAAAGCACAAAACCATGATCGAGAACAATGCTAACATGCCGATGATGGAAGAAGAGGTATTTAGAGCGCACAACTCCTCTTACGCGTGCTGGTTCAAAGACCAGATTGATGCCAATCCCCCGCCAATGAGAAGCATCACGGACAGAATCATAGTGGCCTTGTCTTACGGGCCCACGCAAAACCTCATGACTTATCAAGCATACGACATCAGCGGTTACACATTCTACAGGAGGAGAGAGACAAAAGAAGCGACTATCATAACTCGGGTGTGACGATGGAATCTTAAACGGGTGAAGAGAAGAAAAGATACTACAGAAGGATTGATGAAATTTGGGAGCTTGACTACATCGGGGAGAAGCTACCGATGTTCTGTGTCACATGGGCTACAGATGTCAGAAAAGAAGACGAGTATTTCACCACCATGCATTTGCCCAACAAATCCAAGACCAAGAAACCCACCTGTTTTGCACAGAGATAAAAATACCTCGTACCCGCTCTTCACGGTCAGGGTGCCCACTAACTGTGGCTTCATCACCACCACCCCCGGCGAGTTGTTCTTCATCATGTATGAAGACATCTTCAAGCTGTCCCACATGTTACGGCTCGATCGAAATGTGGTCCGCCTGGTATTGCTAAAAATGGCGCACGATATCATAATGGAGAAGACCCTGCACCTCGCTATCATGGACCCCTTCTACATGACTGTAGGCACCATCGACAATGAACAAGCATTTGTCACGAAGTATATCACGGATTTCTTGGTGGCGAATAAAGACAAGTATTGCTTTCTCCTTCCATACTTTTCCGAGTAAGTAGTTGGTCGCTAAACTTCCCGCTATTACATTCTTTCGTGAATTTTCTTAATAGCCGAGGATGATGGTTTATTCCAACTATTTTGTGTAGAGAGAATGGGTGCGTCCTCATCGCCTTTCAACCGTATTATTCCCATGCCATATATCTCGACTCCGGGAGAGACATGCAGAAAGGCTACACCGACGTCAAATCTACACTTGATAAAGCCCTGAACGGTTTCAGAGCCGCGATTGGCCCACTCAGGTATGAGAAAAGATCCAAATGCATCTATGTGAACTCCCACGTAACCAACTTCCCCTGCCTTAGGCAATCTTCGACTGGGATGGAGCCCTGGTTCGCCATCCTATAGATGAGGGAGTATGCAAAGGATGAGGAGCAACTCTTGATGCCATCCAGTCTCGAGAAAAGGGGCAGAGACATTACAGAAACGACCGATGCAAACATCATAGCCGAGTTCCGTGCCATCCAGCGGGAGATTGGCACAATACTCAAGAGGGATGTCTTGACTAGAGGTTCCACATTCAACTACAATGGTATCCCACTGACTAACGCAGAGATTGAGGACTGCTTAGCTGCGGGCGCCGATGGGAGGACATTCACCATGCTAGGTGGCATCCATCCCTTCCCACCGAAGCCGAAGAAAACCTGATCGATTCACAAACTTGTCTCCTTCCAATGTTAGTCATGGAATTATGATTAGTTTATTTTATTCTTTTCTTTTGCATACCTATCTTTCCATGCAAATGTTAGTCATGGAATTACTTAGCTATATCCGATGCTTTTTCTTTTTTGCATACCTATATGTTATATCTCTATTATGAATGTGTGCTGACAACACTAACATTTCTTTCTTGTGTGTGTGCGCGCAAATGTCGTGGTATGTCGTGTACGAGGGCATGGTTCCTGGAGTCTATGACATCTGGGAGGATTGTAGGAGGCAGGTCCATCGTTTCTGTGGGAATAGTTACAAGGGCTATGCCACTTTGGAGGATGCAGAAACTCGCTACGCAAGGTTTCTAGCGTGGCAGAGGACATAGATGTGGAGGAGCCGGTTGACCCCCTTCGTCGTGATGATGCTCGCAGCCACCACCGCCTCTCTAGTGTATTATGCCCTTGTTGTCTAGCTAGGTCATGCAACTCCGGAGACTTGTGATGATGTGTTCGTGTAATATTTGCTACTTGGAGTCCAAGTTTGAACCATATGGTCACTTTCTACACTTGTGTGAACTGTTTGAATGTTATTGATGCATGGTTTGAACATTTGTGTATTCCCTGTATCTATTGTGTGTATTCTGTCATTATCCTATGTATTCTATCAATATTATAGTATATTCTGTGTATTTTGATCTTCTTTTTTTACTCCTAGTAATATTATCACTGGCGAAATCATGGTGCTATCCTTGGCGAACATGTATTCGCCTGTGCTATGTTGTACCACCCCCGGCGTACACAGTTGTTCGCCGGCGGTAGGCATATTACCACCGGCGAATTCTGGAGGCGCCGGCGATGAGCCCTTACCCTCGGCGTGTATAGACGCTTGCCGGCAGTAGTGGCATATTACCACCGGCGAGTTATGAAGGCGCTGGAGATGCGGACTTACCGCTAGCGAGGTGGTCGCCGGCGAGCTCCAGTGTGCCGACGATGACACTTTCTTGCTCGCCGGCAGCAGGGTTTTCTCTAGTAGTGTGTTCCATAGCCATGGATATTGAATAATATGTGAATGAATGTTAAATATTGATTTAGTCATTTATTCATAATTATTTAATAAAATAGAAAATCAATTAAAGGTCAAAAGGCTTAATTGGCCAAAACCCAGAAGGGAAAAGGCCCAAGAGGGGACCACACCCCTAGGAGGGGCCTAGGGGGTGGCCGACAGCCCTAGTGGGCCTGCCCCACGTGGGGCCCATAGGTGGGGGCTAGCTAGCGTG
The DNA here is from genome assembly GCA_916181665.1 of Avena sativa. Classification (NCBI taxonomy): domain Eukaryota; kingdom Viridiplantae; phylum Streptophyta; class Magnoliopsida; order Poales; family Poaceae; genus Avena; species Avena sativa. The sequence goes on from OV702287.1 coordinate 583,209,001, forward strand.
CCTCCCCACCTCTCCCCCTCCTTTAGTCCCACCCCGGGACTTTGAGGGAGGTAGTAAATCCCCTTCCCCTATATATAGTGGGGATATTTGGCCAGATAAATACACAAAATATTCAATAAAGGTTTCCTCACTTTTGGGGAGACCTCCGATTGATATTTTCTCTCTCTCTCTCTCTCCCGTGACTATGGTCCCAAGTTTGGACTGCACGAACGAGAGACATCTTCACCGCGGAGCACCGTCGCGCTGCGGGATTCAGATCTAGGAGCTCTACTTCCACAGCTGCTGCTGGATCAGGGAAGTGGGAGTCATTGTCAGGCACCGGATGCATGTACCTCCCTGCAAGGTGTCACACTTGAGGCACTCAAGTCGTTGGAGCCACATGAGCGCAAGGACTTCATCACGACCTTGAGGTCGGTTTCGGCTCGTCTACATCAACCACGCTCTCTTGAGCGTCGACAACGCTTTTCGGTCTTCAAGGGTAAGTTCATGAAAAACCCCTCCCATTACTACATCACTAATAGATAGGTCCTGGCAACATCAGGGATTCTGGGGCATAGGGTAAAATTTTATTGTTTTCATACGCGAACCCCTACACATGAAGCAAAGGATCTTTTGGAGGCATATGATTTCACGAAGTCCCATTTTTATGAATTGCATCATTCTCAGATGTACCATCTGGCCTCGTATCCTTTGATGATATTACTGGCAGCCTTGGTTTGATCTGTACATCGTATGTTTTCTTCTCAACTTCATTATGTGCACATCTTGACTCTCCATTGTTACTTTGCATTGCCCTTCCTAGAAGACGAAAAACTAGATCTCTAACAGCAATTGGCTCATTGCAGCGTACAGATGAGCATATGATTCCTAGCTACAACACTTGGATTGCCTGAAACACCACTTGACAGATTCACATCCACACTGTTTTGCACTGATGTAGACTTGGCATTAGGATTGGGGCATGCTCCGGTACCAGCTTGTCGTCTTGGAAGACGCATCATAGGTCCAAAACGACCTATAGGATCATCACATATCACAGGAGAACGTTTATGCTTTGGTGGGCCAGACCAGCAGTACATTTCTTCACCTCCATCTACTATTTTTTCAACCATATCATTGTTTCTGTGGGCCATTTTTGTTTGTGTATCTGTTTCAAAAATCTGCAGAGAAAAGACACAACATGTGTTAATTTTATGGAACACCTAACTTCCACATTTCCTACTTGCTAACTTCCATACATGAAATTAGTTTACATTATTTTTTTGTCATCCCTTATCAATCACATGTTGTTTTTCAACATCCCAACCCTCACAATTTACCCTTGCTAACTACCATATATGAACTATTTTGTTCCAAAGATTTTTTTGGTGCAACACATTTCATATTTTCACAACAACCCAAACCACCCTAGTTGAACATAATTAACCCCCATACAAACATAATCTCTTAAGGGGGGGTTTCTGAATAGGGATGCACTATTCTGAAACCGGTGCTTAGAATAATATTCTGAGCAACGGCCGACCCTATAAGGGGCGCACCGCCCGCCCGACCTACCTCCTCCTCGACCACGTCGCACCGACCGCCTGACCCACCTCCTTCCCCGACGCCAGCAGCCATGCCGCGCCACCTTCCCCGCGCCACCCAGCCTTCCCCGCGCTCCCTCGCCCCGCCTATCCCACACTGTCACCGGCCCACCTCCTCCTCGACCGCGTCGCACCGACCGCCTGACCCACGTCCTTCCCTGATACTAGATAGTCCTCTTCGCCAGGTAGGGGCAGAGGAGAGCGCAGGAGGCAACCACGCACCTCCCACTCCGAGGAGTTCGCCACCGAGGGGCACTTTCAAGGCGACTCCGCCACCGCCTTCGTCAGGATCATCTACTCCGTCACGCCCATTGCCTCCGCCGGGCAGTTCAAGCTTAGGTGGAAGGAAGTTCAAGCTTAGGCGGCAGGCAGTTCGAGGGCAGTTCAAGCTTAGGCGGAAAGCAGTTCGAGGGCAGTTCAAGCTTAGGCGGAAGGCAGTTAAGCTTAGGCGGAGGACAGTTCAAGCTTAGGCAGAGGACAATTTGAGCTTAGGCAGAGGATAGTTTAATCTTAGGCGGCAAGTAGTTCGAGGGTAGTTCAAGTTTAGGCGAAAGGCAGTTCAACCTTAGGCGACAGGCAGTTTGAGCTTAGGCAGCATTTCAAGCTTAGACCACAGGCAGTTCAAGCTTAGGCGACAGATAGTTCGATGGATAGTTCAACCCTTTGTTCAAAAAGTTCAAGTCAGTGCTCAGAATAATATTCCGTTGCAGAATAGTGCTAGTATGTGTGTGTGTGTGGCGCTATTTGACTCCCAATGTGTAGAATACCCACCCTCTACCTTTTAAACCATATATGATTTTTACGTCACGTAAATTTTCTCTTACCTCGGAAGTTAAGAAGAACATAAGAAAATTTATACATGCCGTAAAAAAATTGTTTACATGCCATATAAAAATACGACTAAAATGCGTATTTTCTATGTTTTTTACACTAAAATGACTCATAAATTATATTTTTATGTCGATTTTTTTATGTTTCTAATGAATATCAATATAATTATTAGTATACAAAACATAGATTTCGAAATATGATAACATAAAAATATGTTGGATACAAAATAACTATTCTGCACCCTAGGTGCTGAATAGAGTATATATATATAGAACAGGATTATTCTACAACCCCCTTAAGAGTATTGTAGAATAACTATTCTACAAGCCTACCTAATTAGGTTACCTACTGCTACCCAAACAGGTCACCCTGACCCGACCGTCCCCGACTCCACCCCAACTAGGTAGAAGGTCTTTATGACCAACGCCTACCCCGAAGCGGAGACACCACCTCCCGTCCCCGATCCTGACGCTACCCGCCTGGTCGGCGCGGGCGAGTTTGCGACGGAGGCAGCCGACGCAAAGGAGCCCGCGACGGAACCCCGGTGACCTTCCCCAACTAGAAGACCTTCTTCTCCGGCACTGGCGCGGGTGAGTTAGCGGCGGTGGCACCCGGCGCGAAGGAGTACGCGACAGAACCTTGGCAAGCTCCCCGCAACCACCAGACCTTCTTCTCCGGTGTAGGCGAAGTAAGCAATTTCTTCAAATTTGTAGCCAAATTCCTCAATTCAGTCACGGAATTCAAACATGCGAAAGCTTGATCTTCGATATAATTTGCAAGACATGCAATTCCTACATCAAATCGCAGCGACATGGCCCTAGTTCGGCGAAAGATTGGATATCAACTTGATCCAAAGGTTTGAATATTAAAATTAACGGCCTCTTGGATGGAATCATTGTTTTACTGTCATAATTTGATGCTTGATGATGTCTTTCATGATCAGAGCCTATCGAAGTACACTTGTTTGGTTGTTGATTAATTTTTTGATAATTCTATTATTATAAGAAGATCACTATCATAGAATGTAGAAGTTCATATTGATAATCCAGGAATTGTATAAACTTGATTATGATTGGAAAATCAAGTTCAGACTGTTGTTACGATATTCAGGAGTTCATTAATATGCCTATTGAAGATCACATGTTTGGTTTCTGAAAACTTGCATCATGGTAGTTCAGATTTTTGTTATGATATTTAGGAGTTCATTAAATATACCTATTGAAAATCACATGTTTGGTTCCTGAAAACTTGCATCATGGTAGTTCAGATTGTTGTTATGATATTCAGGAGTTTATTAATATACCTATTGAAAATATCATGTTTTATTTCTGGAACTTGCTTCATGGTAGTACAGATTGTTATTATGATAATCAGGAGTTCATTAATATGCCTATTGAAGATCACATGTTTGGTTACTGAAAACAAGCATCGTGGTAGTTTAGATTGTTATTATGTATTCAGTAGTTCATTACTATGCCTATTGAAGATCACATGTTTGGTTCCTAGAAGTTCAGTGTAGTGATTTTGTAATAAAAGTTTGAAAATAAGACAAGATTTTATTCTATATTCCATTTAATCTACTGTAGTTCACTACTCTATTCGTGGTAGTTCATTGGGATACACAATTGCATTGAATAATTACAAAAAGGTTTTATCAATGGCTATTCTTGTGATTAAAAATTAAAGTAGTGTGATAGAACAAGTACTGTATCTTTTGAATTGAGTTCATCCTTGAAATCCATATATTATTGCTATAGGGAGAGCGCAAAGAAGAACGACAACCACAGACTGTGATCAGGGACTCCACTGTTGGTCGTAGAGAGGTCCACACTAATGCCATAGACCCAGCGGGCATGGAGGATGACATAGTGTGCTGGTCTGGAACATTGAAACAAAAACATTCTCCTCTTAAGTGTGATCAACCGATAACTGTGAATGAACCTCTGATGCGATTCCCAAAACGGATGCCTCCAGGGCGAAAAAGACAGAAGTCAACTATAGAAGGTGCTGCAGTCAAGACACATAGAGATAGAGGTTCAGTTGATTATGAGACTGCACAACAGAAGGGCTGCGAGAATTTCAGTACTTACATTGATGCAGAACCTATACGGATGGTGTCACCTTCGAAAGAGCAAGAGGATGAAGAAATAGAGTGCTGGTCTAGCCCTTCGAAGAAACGCGCACACCAATAAGTTATACTGAACCAATCACTGTTACAGAACCTGTCTATCGTGTATCAGAACGATCAGGTCACGCACATCGAGATAAAAAGTGTGTACATTCAAACATGACAGCTAGAGACAATGGACAGTGTGCAAGGATTCTGAGTGAGAAAAGGATCAGTGCAGAAGCAGGAGATGCTGAAAAGAACAATAAGTCCACTGGTGCTGAAGGTGAAGTTCACTCTGGTATACATCCTCCAGAAAAGAATTCTCCAGAAAAGTGAGTAAATACTAAAGCTCATACTAGCAACAAAGGGAGGACAGAGAGACAAGATGGGAATAGATCAAGGGGCAACACTTCTTCAAATCATATCCCTCCTCGAGATCCAATATGTCATGTACCGACTGTCACTCCTCCTGGCCCGATAAATACAGAAGAACAACAGGCACCTACAGACCAGCAATCATACACACACACGCAAGTTGTTCTTTTTTTAAGAAGTGTAATCTACATGGAACTTATTTGAAACTTGAAGTATATGACTAAAAATGTTTTGTATTGAAAAATTGCAGGCGCCCGAGCTTCCAAGAAATTTGATACCAGCAATTGGTTAAGAATTTGCCATATACAATGAAGCTTACGAACTTTTCAACACGTACGCCAAGCACACCGGATTTGGCATCAAGAAAGGACAGCACAATAAGACAATGAGGTTTCTGCAATGTGTGCGAGAGGGGAAGCATCGTATCACACTTAATGAGAATGATCGCCAATGGGATAGACTGAGCAAAAGAGTTGGATGCAAGGCATTCATGAGGTTCAAGGAAAGAGCTGATGATACGTGCGTCGTCAAATACATAAAACTTGAGCACAACCACCCTATGTTGTTGAGCCCATCGATGGGCGTATTCATGCATTCACACAAGAGGGTGGACTCTACTCTGAAGGATCATATAAAGGATTTGCACAATAGCAATGTTAAACACGTCAACATCATGACATTACTATCTAGGATTCATGGAGGGTGAGGCAACCTGCCATTGAACAATAAGGATGTGCTGAACATGCACGTATTTTTGGCACCAAATAAAATAAATGAATCAGTAATCTGTTCTATAAAAAAATCATAATGATATCTTATCTTAACTTGCAGGAAAGCTGAATTCAATCGTGAGGCGGCCGAGGGAGCAATCCAGAAGATGTTTAAATACTTTGACGAAATGAAGGCTGAAAATGAAAACTTTTACCTTGATTTCCAGGTGGATGAAGAAAAAAATCATAAACATTTTCTGGGCAAACGCAAGCAGCAAAGCCACTTATCAAGATTTAGGTGACTGCATCACGTTCGATACTACATACAAATCCAACCAATACCACATCCCCTAGCAGTATTTGTCGGTGTAAATAACCATCTGCAATCAACAATTTTTGGTGTTGCTTTGATGGGTGATGAGAGTATCGAGTCATTCAAGTGGGTTTTCATCAAGTTCCTGCAATGCATGTGAGGGAAACAACCCATGACAATACTAACTGGTATGTAAAAAACTATCTATGATAATGTTTCAAGAAGTTATCTATATTATTGACTAACAGTTCAATTTGTTATTTAAAAAATTATAAAAAGAATAAAGTTGTATGTTTTTAGTCTTTGTTCTTTTTTGTTTAATAGAAGTTCATAATAAATAAGATTGTGAATTCACACCAAGTTTACTAAAACTTTATCCTAAATGATTGCTATTGAATAATACAGACATATACGTGAATGAGTAGTTCAGTTAATTTTTTTAAACATAAGTATAGGAGTTCACTTGCATGTCAGTTTCATAAAAATCACACAAAAAACTAAAACTACATGTTATATTTTGTACTGCAGATCAGTGCCTATCAATGAAAAAAAGCAATCCTTTGATTTTACTCGCTCTCTTCATAAGCTGTGTAGATGGCATATTATGAGGAAATATAAATTAGAACTGGAAAATTTGTACAAGCTATTTCCTAGCTAGAAAGATGATCTTGCTACGGTCATCAACCATCCGCTCATGCCTCGGAAATTTGAAGATGCTTTGAGAGCGCTGATGGACAAGTACAATCTGCATAATCTGCCTGTAATGGTCAACTTGTGGAATGAAAGAATGGACTTGGTTTCAGCTTACTGGAAAGAAACGTTTTGTACACGAATGACGTCGACGCAGAGAAGTGAGAGTATGAACTTTATCCTAAAAAGAGGATTTGTAAATGAAAGGCATGATCTCCACATCTTTGCACAATAGGTTAACAATTGCATATAGACAAGACGCGAGGCACATAACATAGAGTCTCTAGCTACAACAGTACATATTGCACTATAGATAAAAGGCATTACCACTGGAAGTTCATTTTACATGTAATTAAGTTTGAAAGCTCACTGTTGAAACAATTAATTAGTGATTAATATGTTAGGGAAAAAAGGAAGAAAATAATAAGCTATATTTTTAAGCTGGTCAATTGTTCAAATGTTATTGGAAGTTCAGAATGTAAATGTATGCAGTTCACTGTTCTGGTCTCAGGTAGTTAAGATGTAGTTTATAAAAAAAATAATGAAGTCCATAATAATATTTGTATGGAAAAGAAAATGATAAATAAGTAAGTCCAGAATAATATTTTGCCAGTAGTTGAGATTCAAAAACATAAGAATTTATGTAGTCCAGAATAATATTTTGCTAGTAAGAAAAATAAGCTGGATTTTTAAGCTGATGAATTGTTCGAATGTTATTGGAAGTTCAGAATGTAAATGTTTCTGGTTCACTATTCTAGTCTCAGGAAGTTCAGATGTAGTTTATAAAAAAATAGTGAAGTCCATAATAATATTTGTGTGGAAAATAAAATGATAAATAAGGAAGTCCAGAATAACATTTTGCTAGTAGTGCAGATTTAAAAACACAAGAAGTTCATGAGATTTAAATTTTTCTGCAGGGAAAGGAAGACCAGCAACACGGTATGGTTTTGAGGAGGACCTAATGAATGAGTACACAAGAGATGTGTACACAGTGTTCCAGGAAATACTGTATCACAGCACAACTTTCCAAATCAAAAATGGTCAAGATGATCCAAGGAACTATCTCGTCCACCACTACAACCAGAGTAAAGAATTTGCTTGGTCAAGAAACGAGTTCCTTGTGTTTGCTGATGAGGAAGAAGGACGGTATGAATATGGATGCAAACTGTGGGAGCACATAGGTAACTAAAGGACCAGAAAAACATTTTTACAAAAAAGGGTGAATATAAAAAAGAATAAGTACAAATTTGAAAATTACAAAGTTCTTTTGATATACTGAAAAATTTATCCTTCCTTACTTGAACAGGGTTATTCTACAACCATATCATTGCTGTGTTTGAGCATATAAGACTCGACATGGTTCCACAAAAGTACATACTGAAAAGATACTCAAGAAATCAAGTGACAAATCCTGATTTCAACCGTAGAGACTTCAAAGCAACATCTGCTGATGGCACATCACTAGAATACAGAAGAACAATACTATACAAAGAAGCGATGAAAATAGTGAGAAGGGGCTGTTCATCAGAACAGATGTTTGAAATGGCCCTATCGGCTTTCAAACAGGTTAATGTGAGAATGGACGTAGTAGATCTCAATGTGGCTAACACCAATCGGGAGTCATGGCATGCAGAATCACCAACAAGATCACCTGAAACTGATGAGAACACTATAACTCAAAATAGTGAAGGTGATGATAATCTAGTGACTATAAATGCTTATCTGCATGCTGATATTCTCCAACCCGATAAATAGAAAATAAAGGGAAGTGGGGTCCATGGGTACGAAAAAAGGAAAGTAAATAAGACTGCACCCGCCCGTCCACTTCTAGAGCTTGATGAAAATGGAAAGCCAATGGGTCAGAGGCTATGCAGCGAATGCAATACTATTTCAGGATACAATGCAAGAACTTGCAAGAAGAGAAAGTTTGCAGCACAACTCTTGGGGGCACACCACAATGTGAATGGTGCAACTAGATCTAGGGAGAACGTACGGGTTCAGATCAAGAATGTGCTTGCGCAGCACAACATTGAAGGAGAAAAAGACGAAGAAATATTGCTAAATGATGAAGATGAAGATTCTGAAGACATCATAGATGAGTATGAAGGAGGTGATGAGGAACAAGATGAAGATGATGCTGAAGAAGAGGGTGAAAAAGAAGATGAATTAGAGGGAGTTCACAAGATTGTTCATGCAAGTGTAGATGCAAAGAAGAAGAAACCAGGTATTGGAGAACAGAAACAAGAAGGCCTTAGGATTTTTAGCATTTGCAAGGAAAAAAGAAAACACAATGCAAGGACGTGTCCTAAAAAAGACGAAATCCTTGAAAAACAAATCGCAGAACAACAAAAGGAGTTGCTTCATGGTTCAGATAACAATGATATCATGGTGAAAAGGGGAAGAAAACTTGTCATGCTTGTGGTACAACCATGGGGCAAATTCAAGAATATGCATGCGGCTTCAATTATCCGAGAAAGAGCGGCAAGAAAGACTGTAGAAAGAGGAGGAAGAACGGCAGAAGAAGTTGTAGATAGAAAATGAAAAACAACAGAAGAAGTTGAAGCACGAGACAAATGGAAATGCGCGAGCTGGGAAGGATAAGAAGAATGTAAAGCAGACAAAAAAATACAAATTACACACAGAGAGCAACAGAAACAGTGAGGAGGAGTAGTAGATTGATCAAATCTACATATTGAATTACAAACAAGAAGGAAAAAATACAAATACATAGTTAGTTGAGTAGGCTATTGTATAGTTTTCTACAAATATGAACTTTCCGTGGATAATAATAGACGTGTGCGAGATTAGATTTGGGAAACAATTGTTAAAACATATGTTATAGTTCATTTTGTTTGATATGGAGATTCACAAAACAAACAGGGGAGAAGTTTAGTTTTAACTTGTGTGGTAAATTATTATGAAAGGATAAAAAAACTAGGCATTGTAATCTTCTGTGTAAGACAATTGATAAATAAGTTCACATTCAGTTTCAGTGGGAGTTCGTTGTTTCATTAGTGTGAATTTCACCATGCAACAAAAAGGAAAACACAAAAACAAAAAATATTGATTTCGTTGAACATTAAACAAAAACAATAAAGATGGTAAAACAAATAAAGCTTGACCGATTTTCTGGAATAAATAGGGAAGTTTATTACATCATTATTGTTTTAGTACCTTAAGTCTCACACATAAACATACGTGCAGAACTTAAAAACACATATTATTACATAGAACATACTCTGAAAACAACACACTTAAAAAAAGGAACATATTATTGGACATAGTTATTATAGATAGCAGTAGTTGGTGTTGTGTCGAGAGATGAAAACAACACCATTCCATAACAGCAATAACTCGACCACTGAGTCACGAATTGGGTTGACAGTTATCTGAATCTCGGTTTGTGTTGCATGGAACATGAAAAGAGCAGCACGCCCTTCTTTAAAGTCATTCATCTGAGAAAACTCTTTCCACCCATTTCTGAAATGAATCCTTCCATCAGTTGACTTGTAGTAGTTTGCAAACATATTGTAACCATTAGGTATGCCATAGATAAGGAGCACAGTTCCAGTTGATGGAATGTCCAGCACTGATCCAATGAATTTTGGAATGTGCTAGAACAAAATAAGAAACACAAACAAAAAACCATGTTAAACTACAAATTACAACAAAACAGACAGAAAAAATTACTCTAGAATTAAATTTCAAAAAGACAAATTACGAAAGCATTCTTGGATATATCTGTTGCAGTGATTAGATGAACAAACACAGCCCCAAGACCAATTCCATGCATTCCTACATACATATTTATCCTTCCTATTTCAGATGGTGTTGGTTTCATCCCTTTTCAGAACAAAACGGCTTTAGGTTCATCATCGAATGCAAATTCTTCTAGAAAAACAAATATTAAAGACACAAGAAGTAAATAAAAATATTGAATCTCAATAACAAAAGAAAAACAAATAAGGATTCATGTAAAAACATTACCTTGTACTTTGTCCTTCTCATAACCATCTTTGTCAAGTGGCTTGATGCGAAGAAAAGGTGGTGGCTTGTTCATGCTTAGCCTAATTTGGTCTCCTTGGGTCATGTTGTAGTCATCAAGAAACTTCATGTACTCATGACCAAAAATTCTAGTCTTGTGTGTCTTTTTCAGAAGATTAAAAGTGTATAGTTCTTTTCCTTCAGTCTCAACATACAGAACATCACTTGTGACTGAATGGAAAGTTTCCCTTGCAAAACAAGGTACATTCTGTACACATGTATATAGCAAAAACACAAATAAGAAATAAAATTCAAAATTATAGTATAAAGTACTCCAACCAAAATAGGGAATTTAACATTTATAGGGCAAAAAAGGTACTTGCCAGATGATCTTTGAAGTTGCTGCGAAATTGGATATGGAAAAAACTTTTGGTGAGCTTTCTGTTCTTGCAGGCACCAGATTTGTGCCCACAAATCCCACATTTGTCCTAGTATACATTGTTACAAAAGTCCAAACATTAAAATCCACAAATATTAAAAAAAGGTTAACCTGCTTATTTAGTTAGCCATGCTGGTATAGTTGCTTAATAAGTATCTTATTTAGTTAACCAACTAAATCAAGTACATATACAACATTCAATTGCTTGTTAAAAAACTATAGACAAACTAAATAAAAACTAAATATGCTTATACCCAGAAACTGTAAATAAAAGCTAGATCTGCTTATATACTTGGAAAATATGACAATGATTTATTTCAAAAACAAAACAAGGTTGTTCAAGTAGTTTCTGATCTCCTGCCCCATCATATGCTTCTAAAAAAATCATGAACAAACTAAATAAAAGCTAGATCAGATATGCTAAGAAAGTAATAGCCACATAAATTTAATAGAAAAATATTACAAATGCTTGATTTGGAAACAAATCAATGAAAACAAAACAAAACAATAAAAAAGGAACACGTGAGTTCAAGACAACAAACTCTAGGCAGTTGGGGCAGACAGAGGCAACAAAGAAAACGACCTTTCTTGGATAGAAACAAAAAGATATGGAAGGGACCTCCTTCTTCCTACCTGGCTTGAAGACATTGTAGGACCTCCCTTGTTCCTACCTCCTGTCGAGAGAGAGTACACCTGAGATGGAGAGTGGTGGTTGAAGGAGGATGAATGAGGGGGTGGGGGTACTATCGGCAAGGGATAGAACGAGAGGAAGAAGAGGACATGACTCAACATCTATTTAATGGGGGTAAGAAGTAACTTACTGGTACCATTTGTTATTGGTAGTTCAGTAGGAGTAACTTACATGTAGTAGTAATGTCCAAAATTACAGGTAGTAATTTACAGGTTTGATATTTATCTCTAAAAAAAATATCAACATTATCAGAATAAAAATAATTAAATAAAATAAATTTAAATTTAAATTATTCAGTATTGTACATACTTTATGTATCTTATGTTTTTCTTGCTATTTACTTTTTATGTAGAACATTACTTCGACTTCATATGGTACATTCCAGATCCTTCTTGCCATCAAGATCAGTATTCAATAAGTTGTTAAAAATAAACATTTAAAATTATAGTTTTTTTTCTGACTTAAATTCATATTGTCTTGTTTAAAAGGCTAACTTGTACAATATTTTTATGAAGTTTAGTTTTAACTTGTGTGGTAAATTATTATGAAAGGATAAAACAAAACTGGGCATTGTAATATTTTGTGTAAGACAATTGATAAAGAAGTTCACATTCAGTTTTAGTGGGAGTTCATTGTTTCATTAGTGTGAATTTCACCATGCAACAAAACGGAAAACACAAAAACAAAAAATGTCGATTTCATTGAACATTAAACAAAAACAGCAATGATGGTAAAAAAATAAAGCTTGATCGATTTCCTGGAATAATTAGGGAAGTTTATTACATCTAAATTCTGAAGTTTACAGAGTACAGAACAAATAGTTGAATCTGAAAAATAATTAAAAATGAGTGATATTTATTCCTGCTAACCCTAAAATGACATGCCATCAAACAAAGTGGGCATAAGTTCACACTGCAGAACCTCAGAAGTTCAGATGTACGATCCAATAAGTTCACTTAGATAATTTTTTTTAAAAGGGATGCTAACAAGTTAAGAAAACAGAAAAACATATGAAAAACATTAATTCATATTGGAAAAAATACATTGGTACAGGAAATACATTTGGATACACAAAATGCACAATAGGACAACACCGATTCTTCTGAAAAACGAAACACTAGACAAAATGTATACAAATTCAGAAAAAAGGATATTATAGGTTTATATAGATAAATTTTGTAGTTCACAACTCAAACCAATCATATAATATGTACACAGAACAAACAAAACTACACTGACGTAATACATGGGGTTCCAGATAATAACAAACTGTTCTTGAAATGAAAAATTAAACAAACACTAAAACAGAAGTACATAATAAGCTATTGACAGATTGCGCTGCAACATCGAGTTAAGATTTGTGCGACGTCGTTCCTTGAATTTCCTGAGAGCTTAGGCCTAGTAGAAGAAGGAGGTCCTGGAGTAGTGCTGGCCACTGTGAAGGAGATATGGTATTCTTGGGATGAAAGAGAAGATGAAAAATGCGCTCAGCATTCCATTCCTCCACACGCTTCTGTTAGAAAATAAAGAAAAAATTAAAATAAACTGTATATTAGAGACACATATAAGATAAAAAGCAACCTACAAAAACATAAAAAACAGGGAGTTCACATACAAAGAAAAAGTAAGTTCAGTCAACATGAAAATAAATGGAAAAGCTAGGCAAGCAAAACAACAACTAAAAAGTACATGATAAAAAGATAAAAAAGTTTGGCTAGGGACATAAAAAGATAAAATGGTGAATGTAGTATTTAAATGTATGATGTAAGTTCACGCTTATCATAATGTGAAAATACACAAAATATAAAAAAATAGAAAACAGAAAATAAAAAATTAAAAGGTACATTAAAATAAATGATAAGACATAATGAAGAGGCACTTACATCCTTGTTTACATACTTCTCAACAAATTTATCGCCATTGAAGGTGCAAAGAACTTTCATAGCATATAAACCACACTCGTTTGCACCCTGCTGTGGTGTGAGAACATAGTTGACCCTATGAGCTTTGTCAACCCAGTCATGATGGTTGTATTTTTTGTACTCTGCTTCCCCATAATGCTCCTTTAACAGTGAAACAAATTTGTTAATTTGTAAGAAACAGGAAAATTCGAAAAAAATAAAATAATTATAAGAATGAAAACACATAACAATGATGATGCAAAAAATTTAAAAAAATGTAAAGTATTTTCATATCAACGTACAATTTCAACACGACCCGCGTGATTCTAACCCCTGGTTATTTTCAGATAGGTATACCTCCTCGAATCAATGATATCAACAGTACCAGTGTATTTGTTAATCATATAAATTGAGTGGTGATTCTTCTAGAAATGAGGGATCATTATCTGTGCAGAATAAAATAAAGGAAAACAAATAATGTTTAGAAGGATAGACTATGGAAGTTCACATATGCAACAACAGGAAGCTCATATTAAATAACTTCTACAATGTTAAGAATGTTACAAAAAGGAAACAATGTGAAAAGTTCAGAAGGATAGACTATGTAAGTTCACAAATGCAACAACAAGAAGCTCAAATTAAATAACTTCTACAATGTTAAGAATGTTACAAAAAGAAAATAGTGTGAAAAGTTCAGAAGGGATAGACTATGGAAGTTCACATATGCAACAACAGGAAGCTCAAATTAAATAACATCTACAATGTTAAGAATGTTATAAAAAGGAAATAATGTGAAAAGTTCAGAAGGGATAGACTATGCAAGTTCACAGATGCAACAATAGGAAGCTCAAATTAAAATAACATCTACAATGTTAAGAATGTTACAAAAGGAACAGTATGAAAAGTTCAGATGACAAAAAAGTTTACCAGATTTGCCTTGACCCAATTTTCATTTTCCTTCTTGAATAAATGAAGATTTCTGGAAGCCCTTTTAACATCAAAATTATTACTGCCCAACGCATTGCCACTGTTGTCCAATTTATCAAATGGTTCATATTCAAGAAGGTACTGTAAAAATAAAAAACAAACACAAGACAAAAAACACAAAAATATTAAAAATATTAAAAAGAAAATAACGACAAAAATGAGAAAGAATAAGAATTGAATAACACAGAAAAGATATGTGCAAAGACTATATAGGAATAGTATAAGCACTGATCAAAACATGATGGCCCAAGCCAAACAAATTTTTCATGCCGGGATCATCCTTCCAGTTAGAAAAAATGTATTCCATAATCTCAAATTCCATCATCTCCACGTGTCCAAAAAGTTTGAACATGTATTTGGCGTTGATTTCAACAGAAACATCATGAACATTCTCAAACCTGACAAGAAGTTCACTGTAGACAAAAAGGAAATATTCAGAATATAGAAAAAGAAAGATCAAAACAGATAAAATAAAATGAGGGAATGAGAGATATAACTCAGTCTCCAAACTGGCTGATGAATTCTTTGGTCAAAATTTTCTCCTTCAACTGTCTAGCCTTATCAAGATGTGTGAAGATGTAAAGAACCATCTTAGGAACATCCATCCTTAGCTTCTTCACCAATTTAGACGGCCTTTGATTAGATAGCTCAAGTTTTTCACCAGGTCAAGATTGTCCAGGTACAGTAGTGAAGTAAGAATCATGGCTACTAGAAGAGACCTGCGCAAATCCTTGAAGACGTTTACCAATATTCTTCTTGGGCATTGATGTGACAAAATCATCACTGTCATCTTCGTCAATGACGACAACATCATCCTTTGAAGTGTGTCCAGCTGCAGTTGTCTTCTTCACAGACGGATGGAGTTTTGAGATGACCTTCTTCGCCGTGCTTACAAGGTTTTGAAAAGTTTCTGCAGGAATGTGTTGCAACTCAGGTGTTTCATACTGGGTATCAAAAAGAGAAAAGTTCTCCTCCTCAATATCAAGCACTGGACCTGCAGCGCACGAAGTTTTAAAAAGTTTAGACAGATAAATAAAAACAAAAACTATGGGACAACATATGGGATAAAGTTTAGACAGAAAAATAATGAAAAACAACATATGTCGTAACAAAAAGATACTTACATAGTTCACTGCTTTGGAACTTTAACATATTGATACTCCCAATGATCAATGCATCTTGGACTGAACGATTCACCTTTTGAGTTTGTTGCTTCCCTCCAAAGCTTCTTCATATTATTTGACATGGTATGCATGACCCTTTTTCCATCTGGATCAAGGGGTCCATGTAAAGAGCCAACTAACTCAAAACGTTGCATCTTAACATTATGGGCAACAACACAAAAATGCCTGGGAACATCAGCAGCAGGAGGATAGGAGGATCAAAAGTAGCAAACAAAACCTGCATATAAGTTAAAATGGAATTTAAAAGAAGAATTAGAAAACAAGGAGAACTGCAAAAAGATAGTGTTCCAGAAAACAAAAATTGGGTTTACCACATCTTTCGTATCAAGATGTTCTTCCAAATCAAGATTGAAGAGGTTTTGTACACGTCTAGAGACTAGATTTCCTTCATATATATGCCTCTATTTTGAATGCAAATAAAATACAATATGTAAAAAAAGCACGAACAACACAAAAAGGAGCTTAAATTTGGAGAGAAAAAATAAGGTAGAAGTTCACATGTCAAGATGGAAAAATTACACAGCAAATATATAGAACAACCAACTTGTCTGATTTCTTGTACTTTTGTCCAAGCAAATAAGTTCCAACAGATATAGTGAGTGAGAAAAGAAATCCAATAGGATGGAATGCCTCACCAATTTGACCAATAGTGCACTCGCAAATCAGCATTACTAAAAAGTACTTGGTCCCTGAAAAAAACAAGAAAATAACATAATAACCACAAAATGATAACTGATTAGGAGAAGTTAACTACTACAGCAGACATTATATATTTTGCATATAATTGGGTATTTCACTAAGAATTGATAAAAAGTTCAATATACCAGACTTGAGGAGTTATGTGATGGAGTAGAAAGAATGCAAAAAAACAAGAACTACAAAATAACTAAAGTAAACTGTTTTAGTAAGCAAATATAAGAAAAAACAAAAGAAACCTTTTCAATGGATCTCTCCTCATTCTGCAGACTCTATCAAAAACTTCTTTTATTTTCTGGAAGGCTGGAAGAGCGGAAGGCCGAGGAGTTAAACAAGGGGTGGACTCTGAAAAAAGAAAAAAATAGAAGTTCACATTAATAATCTGGTAAATTCACACTAATAATCTGGTAAGTTCACACTAAACATGATATATGAAGCATAATGGAGATCAGATAGATCTATGCAGAACTTCACACTACATGATAGGAAGTTCATTACGGGCACTCAAAAGTACATCTATGCACAGGCTAATGAATTCCAAAAAACACAAAAAATAGGCAAATGTACATTTACTCAACAAAAATATTT
The DNA here is from genome assembly GCA_916181665.1 of Avena sativa. Taxonomy (NCBI): domain Eukaryota; kingdom Viridiplantae; phylum Streptophyta; class Magnoliopsida; order Poales; family Poaceae; genus Avena; species Avena sativa. Next base: position 583,226,083 of record OV702287.1, read on the forward strand.
ACATGAACTGTCAGTTTACACCACAAACAGAACAAAGGCATACGTAAGAAATGTTGGACGCCGACAAAACATCGCAATCCACCAACCCAACCTAGAAAAACAGAGATTGTAATCACAGGTTCTTGCCTAATTCTTCGATTATTGAATCTGGACAAGTGAAAAATTATTTTGAAGAGTGGGAAGAACCAATGTCCATTGATAACTCATGGCTGGAACTTCATCACCCTTTGAATCGATATCGACTTCTAAAGGAAAAAAGTTCTGGCCGCAGAAGCGACATCTTTGTTAGCACAATCTTTGCCAGTATCCTTATCTGCCTCGTGAACTTCCTCTACTGAAGGAATAGCTACCTCTTTAACTTCATCTACTGCAGGAAAAATCGCGGCCATAGAAGCAGCAACATTGTCACCACCAGTTTCAGCATCATGCTCTGCCCGATCAACATGATCTTTTTCCGCAAGAACATTTAATTCAGAATTTCCAGCGCCTGCAACCTCGACTGAAATAGCTCCAGCTACTGCATCCGTAATAGGTTCCTCAGTAAAAACCGCAGCTCCTATAGAATCCCCATCAATTACCATATCATGATCACATGTAAGTTCATATAATACTCTTCTTGGGCATTGATGTGACAAAATCATCACTGTCATCTTCGTCAACGACGACAACATCATCCTTTCAAGTGTGTCCAGCTGCAGCTGTCTTCTTCGTAGACGGATGGAGTTTTGAGATGACCTTCTTCGCTGTGCTTACAAGGTTTAGAAAAGCTTCTCCAGGAATGTGTTGCAACTCAGATGTTTCATACTGGGTCTCAAAAAGAGAAAAGTTCTCCTCCTCAATATCAAGCAATGGTCCTGCAGCGCACGAAGTTTAAAAAAGTTTAGACAGATAAATAAAACCAAAACATATGGGATAAAGTTTAGACAGCAAAATAATGAAAAACAACATATGTCGTAACAAAAAGATACTTTCGTAGTTAACTGCTTTGGAACTTTAACATACTGATACTCCCAATGATCAATGCATCTTGGACTGAACGATTCACCTTTTGAGTTTGTTGCTTCTCTCCAAAGCTTCTTCATATTATTTGGCATGGTATGCAGGACCCTTTTGCCATCTAGATCAAGGGGTCCACATAAAGATCCAAGTAACTCAAAATGCTGCATCTTACCATTAAGGGCAACAACACAAAAATGCCTGGGAGGATCAGCAGCAGGAGGATAGGAGGAGCAAAAGTAGCAAACAAAAGCTGCATATAAGTTAAAATGAAATTTAAAATAAGAATTAGAAAAGAAGGAGAACTGCAAAAATATAGTGTTCCAAAAATATTTTGGGTTTACCACATCTTTCGTATTAAGACGTTCCTCCAAATCAAGACTAAAGAGGTTTTGTACATGTCTAGAGACTAGATTTCCTTCGTATATATGCCTCTGTTTTGAATGCAAATAAAATACAATATGTAAAAAAAGCACGAACAACACAAAAAGGAACTTAAATTTGGAGAGAAAAAATAAGGTAGAAGTTCACATCTCAAGATGGAAAACTTACACAGCAAATATACGGAACAACCAACTTGTCTGATTTCTTGTACTTTTGTCCAAGCAAATAAGTTCCAACAGATATAGTGAGCGAGCAAAGAAATCCAATAGGATGGAATGCCTCACCAATTTTACTAATAGTGCAGTCGCAATCAGCATTACTAAAAAGTACTTGGTCCCTAAAAAAACAAGAAAATAACACAATAACCACTAAATGATAACTGATTAGGAGAAGTTCACTACTGCAGTAGACATTATATATTTTGCATATAATTGGGTAGTTCACTAAGAATTGATAAAAAGTTCAATATACCAGACTTGAGGAGTTATGTGATGGAATAGAAAAAATGCTAAAAAATAAGAACTACAAAATAACTAAAGTAAACTGTTTTAGTAAGCAAATATAAGAAAAAACAAAAGAAACCTTTTCAATGGATCTCTCCTCATTCTGCAGACTCTATCAAAAATTTCTTTTACTTTCTGGAAGGCTGGAAGAGCGGAAGGCCGAGGAGTTAAACAAGGGGTGGACTTTGAAAAAAGAAAAAATAGAAGTTCACATTAATAATCTGGTAAGTTCACACTAATAATCTGGTAAGTTCACACTAAACATGATATATGGAGCATAATGGAGATCAGATAGATTTATGCAGAACTTCAGACTACATGAGAGGAAGTTCATTACGGGCACTAAAAAGTACATCTATGCACGGGCTAATGAATTCCAAAATACACAAAAAATAGGCAAATGTACATTTATTCAACAAAAATATTTACATGAACTGTCAGTTTACACCATAAACACAACAAAGGCATATGTAAGAAATGGTGGACGCCGACAAAACATAGCAACCCACCAACCCAACCCAGAAAAACAAAGATTGTAATCACAGGTCCTTGCCTAATTCTTCGGTTATTGAATCTGGACAAGTGAACAATTATTTTGAAGAGTGGGAAGAACCAATGTCCATTGATAACTCATGGCTGGGGACTTCATCACCCTTTGGATCGATATCGACTTCTAAAGGAACAAAAGTTCTGGCCACAGAAGCGATATCTTTGTCAGCACCATCTTTGCCAGTATCCTTATCTGCCTCGTGAACTTCCTCTACTGAAGGAATTTTTGCCTCTATAACTTCATCTACTGCAGGAATAGAAATCGTGGCCAAAGAAGCAGCAGCATTGTCACCACCAGTTTTAGCATCATGCTCTGCCTGATCAACATGATATTTTTTTGCAGCAACATTTAATTCAAAATTTCCAGCGCCTGCAACCTCGACTAAAACAGCTCCAGCTACTGCGTCCCTAATAGGTTCCTTAGTAAAAACTGCAGCTCCTATAGAATCCCATCAATTACCATATCATGATCATGCACCTTTCTTGCAACGCTAGACTCGCCTTGCATGTTGTCGACATTGTCAATAGGCTCAGCTGAAACAACTCTAGCTGCTCCCACTAAAATAGGATCCAGATGCAAAGTTGTAGATCGTTCAACAGCCTTATCGGTGCCCCAACATGATCATGCAGACTCCCTGCTGAGCCAGATTTGATTTCAACATTGTCGGCATTAACAGGAATGTCAGTGCCCAAATCCATACCTTCTTGACCATGATCTTTAATAAAATCGTGAGGAGGCGTTACAGCAATAGATGCATGGTTCTTGAATTGAAAATCACTCGGATTATCGATTTCCATTTCTTCATCAACATCATCATCGTCAAGCTCGTCGGAAGCATGTTCCTCAGCTAGCCTAGCGTCTTCCTGCACACAAATTTAGAAAGTATGAAAAGTTAGCACGATACAAAGTAATAAAAAAGGGAGAAGTTCACTATAATGCTAACATGAATTTAGCATTTAAAAATCAGAGAGGTCCACTATATATTTGCTGTGAATAAACCTCAAATGCAAAAAAATATAAAAAGGAGAAGTCATTGTGATGCACATAGAGGATAACTATATAAAAAAGGAACAACATAACTATAACCTTAGCTTCTTCAGCTGATTGACCTAAAGCAACAACAGGGGAAGACGCATCTTTGGCAGGAGCATCATCATTAAAAGTAGGAGGATCTTGTTCCCCAATCTGCATTTCAATCACAACAGTTTCTCTTTCAAACGCGGCAAATTTTGTCTTGTTTCAAGCCAAACTCCTAGAAATCAGTGCGCACACAAGACGATGCAACCTTCAGTGAATCAAGCAATCTGAGCTCATGTCCCTTCTTTTCTTCAATAGCATCAGCACTGGGGCCATGACTAGCGGGAAATAATCCAGATATCTTGTTCATCCAGTCAGTTGTAGTTGGGATGGAATGAGAAATATCATCAACTTTCTGAAGTAGAAGATCGATCTTGCTCAAGGCTGAAACCGGTGCTGCACCACCACTAGTTGCTGCTGGCTCAAGGATAGGCACAGTTTGAACATTTGCTGGCTAGGCAAAAACAGTTTCATACTGAGTAATGGTCAGTGGATAAAAAATTGATTAGGTTCCGGGATATTATTAATAGTGTGTCCAACATTAGATCCAGCATGAAGTTCTTGGACAGGCAAACAATAAGAATATGCAATCTGGTTGCGACCTTTCCACTTCAGATAATATGGATAAAAAATAAATTAAATGAATACGAAAAGAATACATGAAGTTCACTAAAATCATGAAAAAATAACAAAAAATATGGATTATGCACGTACAACCGTAAAACATAACAACATACAAAAAACCATGTAAAAATGAGTTGACCAAGGAAGTTCATATGTAAAATTATAGAAGTTCACTACTACTTATTGGGTATTTGTAGAAATGAAAAGGAAAAAAGAATGAGGGGTTTCACAAATGCTATGTTGTTAATACAGGAAGTTCACTTATGGAACATACATGAGCTCACTACTTAAAATGTTGGGTATTTCAAACAATAGAAATGAGATTCAAAAGTATATAAGAATTCACATTAATATGGATTAAAAAAGAAGGAAGTTCACACCTACAAAATATCATGGGTTCACTGATGCGAAAGTGGGGTATTTACAAAATGTGAAGATAGGATAGACTATGCAGTAATTAACACCGACAAATATCAATTAAGAAAAGAAAGATCACACATACAAGATATCAGAAGTTCACTACTGCATAAATGAAGGTGTAAACACAAAAAATAAAATAAAATTAGAATGTAAGTATAAAAAAATACACAATGAATACATCATAAAATGAAGAATAGCCCAAAAATAAAGAAGAAAAGAATATTGATACTCACGCTCAGTTTTCCAAACCTATAATCTGCAAGGTTAGGTCCACCACTCTTATAGAGATCTAGTTTATAAATCTTCTTCATCTTCTTCTTTTGCAAGTAATTTTCATGAGGTGTGAGAGTGTGCATGACCGAATGCTTGACAGAATAGCAGCTATCAAGATACATGATAACTGGATCAACACCACATCCTTCAGGTCGTGCCTTATTTTCTTCTTGGTATCTGATAGCACCTCTCTTAATTTCATCACAAACAACTTGACAAAAATCCATGGTGGCCATACTCTGGTAATCCATGTTAACTAACATAGGAGCCTCCCTACCAAGGCGTGTAGCAGCACCAGGACAGATCAATTTGTTGAACAAAATGGCAAAGAACACCTTCTAAGCTAAGTCAACTTTTGAATCATCCTTGACTAAATATTCTAAAAGTTTCCGCAGATGCTTCGTTTTAATATGAGAACTTGGTGCAAAGCCAAGTTCTATCTTAAGCTCACGCAACTGATCAACAAGACCTGAATCTGAAGGTCTTGAAGTGGTGTCATCTCCATTTGGGAAACCAAAAACATGATGAACAGCATCCCTGCTAACTTTAAGAACCTTTCCAAAAACACACTCTATCTTCATGTTGGATGGGTCAAGTTTCATCAAGAAATGACACATGAGGACACGTGAAATATTGTCCTCAAGAACCCAGTCAATCACACAGCCAAATCCAGCATCACGGACTTTTGCTATATGAGCTGACTTTAGCAACTTAATAGCCAAAAAACTTTGCCTAGTGAACAGTGAATAGTTTGCTGAAAGCGCTTTTGTCCGACATCATCTGCATCAGGCTTCAATCACCTATAGTCTTCTTCTTAGCAGGACCACTAGGTAAAGCATTTAATTTCTGTATTTTTTCCCCTTTGTCTGCAAAACATATAAAAACAAAAAAAGATGTTCATTGAATATGAAAAGGTAAAAAACAAAAAAAAGGATAAAATGATAATGGAAGATCACATTTTAAATAAGGAGAGATTAACTAATGGTAAAAAAAGGATGATCTAAGAAGTTTTGGATGTCTACTTTCAGTAGTTCACTAATATGGTAGGAGAAAGTTCAACTATATTATAAAACAGAAATTGAATAAAAATATTAATACAACATAATGAAAAAATTACAAAAATTAAAATAGCATAAAACCACAATACAAAACAAAATTAAGAGAAGTTCATTATGCTAGTGAAGGGATATACACATGTATATGAGGAGAGGTTAATTAAAGACATGAAATAATAATTTAGCAGGGTAGATTCAGAAGTATATTATAAAAATAAAAATCATCTAAAAAAGAAAATCACCTGCTCAGGTATTTCACCAAAGTCATCAGAATCATCAGATAAAACATCTTCAACGATAGCATCAGGGACATAAGACTTGTCCACTGGAAGGCTGTGTTTGCTAGAGCTAGACTTAGAAGAAGAAGAATTCTCATGAATGGCTGCAAATTTAGTAGACACGAAAACACGAGGACTACGGAAAGGGGTCACAACAGTAGGCTGAGAAGGGGACAAAGGAGATCCAACAACGGAACTGTGACTTCTTTTACGAACACCAATCCTCTCTTTGCGACGTACTGGTTCACTTGACACTGGTTCACTTGGCACTGGTTTACTTGGCTCTACGACTGGTTCACTTGGCTCTACGACTGGATCACTTGAAATATATGCAGAGCTGGTAACACTTTTCTTTAAATTTTTTTCCTAATATAGTACTGTTTCACTTTTAACTCATGTTGAGCAACCTTGGAAGCACGTTGCTCATTGTATTTGGATAGCTGCTTCTGAACATTCCAATCCTATGTCATTTCCTCAGTACCATCGATAGTCTGCGAAGGAGTGTCCTCTCAAACAGGAGTGCAATCTGGTACAAGCGAATCAGTTGCATCCAATGCCCTGGACTTATCCTGCACAGGGCTTAGATCAAAAGCTGGCCCAGCTGAATGATCAACACTGGGGATATTGGCACATTCACCAACAGGTCGGCTAGGGAGTGGCGTTTCAACATAGAGAGGCGGGCCAGTAACAACATCATCAGCAATAGACCTCGCAGGAGAAACAGAATGAGGATAGTCGACATTAAGCTGTTCTATAGATTCCCTGATAGTTTTAGTGGCTACATAAAAGAAACAAATAAGAGAAGTTCACTATATGAAAATATGAAGATAGAAAATAAAAAGTTAGAAACAAATATAGATATGAATATAAAAGTATAAAAGTGGGCAACTGTTAAACTACTAAATAATTGACTTTTCCATAAAGGGGAGAGACCAAATAAAATGTAAAATCTACTGATATAGACGACAGCAATAAAAAACCTTGAGAAATTCACTGCATATAAAATGAAGAGTTCATTAGATCCATTTGTGAGTTAATATTTAGCTCAACAGTAAAAAACTTAAAAAAATAAAATAACAAAGAAGTCCACTACATAGATAATATACAGTTAGGTAACATCTATTAAAAAAATTCAAAATAAACTAGCTAGCAGCACATAAACAAAAAAGATAAAAAGTTATAGAAACTATAAGAAGTATTATAGAACAAACCTGCATCAACAGTAGATGAAACTTCCAGATTAGGATTATTTGGAGGCAATATAACTGCTGGGTCAATATAAAAATAAAGTAAGAGTTAATGACGAGTAAAAAAGGAGGAAGTTACACATATAAAATTACGAGTTTAACAATGAAAATGCTGAAAAAAGAATAGACACCATATCAGGTGGAGATACTGGTTTCTTAATAGGATCAGACATAGGATGATCGTCCTTGGCCATATCCTGCATCTGCCCAATAGCTTCATCAGCTGTAGAAACAGGAGGAGGGACGCATGCCAAAGAAACACCAACAGTACTCAATATTATAGGAATGCCAGCATGACAAGTCAGTTTGCCATCACGAGAAACTAATTTAGCTTTCTTAACAACCGTAACCGGGTTTGAGCTTTGAGAAGCATCACCAGATCCTCAAAAAATAGGCACACAAGTAACATTTCATTTTGACATTGACAAAAACGTAATCAGGACAAAAAAACACATCACACCAAGAAAGGTACATGAGAAGTTCACAGTAATGCAATCTAAAAACAAAATATAGTGAACAGAAAAGAATTAACTAATACCAATATGAAGTTCACATAATAAACTTGACAAGTTCCCATTTCAGGGGAAAATGGGTGTACATACCTACATTGCTCATGAGTAATTTTTTTACAAGTAAAAGAAAAAGGTTATTAGCAAAGAAAAACTAAAAAAAAGAACAACTAAAAGCTTTATTGTTATATGTCGTAAACTGCAAAAAACATGTGAATCCGAGTTAACTATCTAGAAAAATATCAAAACTAGACAAAAAGAAACTACCACACACATATGAGAAGTTCACATAAAAAAATATGGAAGACCACATAGCAATTATAAGAATAATAACATATTGTAATAGATGACAATTAACTAATATCAATGTGAAGTTCATATAATGAACTTGACAAATTCACATGTAAGTAAAAATGGGTCTACATACCTAAATTAATCATGAGTAATTTTTTTACCAGAAAAGAAAAGGTTAAAAGCAAATACAAAACTTAAAAATAGAATAACTATAAACTATAACAAGGATTCAAAAATTGAGATATAAATTTCATCTTAATAGACAAACACAAATTCAAGTATCAAAAATCAGATGAGCATGTGCTCATCAAAAAAACATGCAAAATTTTGAGTTAACTAAAAATATAAAACGTCAGAACTACACCAACCACAAAAAATACATATATGAGAAGTTCACATATAAATATGAGAAGTTCACATATAAAAAATATGGAAGACAACATGTAAGTTCACATATAAAATATATGAGAAGTTCATATAATGAACTTGACAAGTTCACATGTAAGTTAAATGGGTTTACATACATAAAATTGATTATGAGTAATTTTTTGACAAGAAAAGAAAAGGTTATAAACAAAAAAACATAAAAACAAAATAACTATAAACTATAAAACAGATTCAAAAAAATGAGATATAAATTTGATATTAATAGACAAACACAAATTAAAGGATAAAAATTTAGATGAGCATGTGGTCAGCAAAAAAACATGCAAAGATTAAGTTAACTGAAAATATAAAACATCACAACTGCACCCACCACAAAATATACATATATAAGAAGTTCACATATAAAAACATGGAAGACCACATAGTAAACAAAAAATCAAAACTACAAAAAAATCTAATTAATACAAACATCTTCTCTGAGTGTACCAACACATAAACAAAAAATTAGGATGTTCAAAATAGCAGAACAAACATGAGAAGTTATGAGCGTTCAATGCAGATCTGCATACAACTAATCAGATTAGATTTCTAGAACAGAAAAACAACACATGAACTATAGATCAAAATAGAGAAAAAAAGGAAGGAGACAAGTTAAGTATACTTGCATTACCCGGATGAAAAGAGGGGTCCATAAATTATCAGCGTATAAAGGAGCAAAAACAAGAGGCGGACAGGGACAATCGCGATTGGCACGGCTCCACGAGGGCAAGGAGGGGCCGAGAAGAAGACGTCGGGGATGCAGCCAGAGAAGAACGTCCACCTCAAGGCGAGTTTGCACCTCCACCAACCCCAAACCCTAGGGAACTCAAGCAAAAACGTCAAGAAAAATCATAACAGAGGAACTGCTCCCGCTAATACCACCTTCCACGGAACGAGAAGACGAAGCACATACTTACAGAAGGATGCAGCTATTGGGGTGGAGGATGTAGGGGCAGTGCATGCGTGTGCGGCGGTTCCATTAGCGACAGCAACTGTTCGAGCAAGGGGCGCGGAGATTGCAGATGTGGGGGCGGAATCGGCAGGGTAGAGAGGCACGTGGGGGGGAGAATCGTAAGTGCTGGGAGGAACAATTCGGGCAGGTAACGGCAGGGGATTAAATGCAGGTGTTGTCCCATCCGAGTCCTTGCGGTAATTGGGGTGGACGGAAAGGTTTGAGATACCCTGGTTGGGACATTATCCATGTAAGGTGGTTTAGTATTTTTGAAAAATGGGGTTGCAGTATTTTGAATTATTCCTTCGGTGGTTGCTTCACAAACATCCTGTTTTTAGCACTCGTAAAATGGAAAATAGCTTTTTCGTCGGACGAAAAGGAAAACCTCCTCCTACAACATTGTTCGACATCACAAGATACACATGCGTGCACAATATGGCACACAATCACAAACTATGTCATGATTTTGGCCATAACATTGGTCATTTAGTCCGAAAGCCATGAAACCTTGAACATGATAGCTCGTTTTGATAAGGACTTTTCGAGATGCAATCATTATACCAAGTTTAGTATTTTTCCTTGCAACTATGTCACATAATATGACACCACGCGAAGGATTTACATTGTTCGAACCGTTTGTGAATTTCTTATGTCGGTTTCAAAATTTTCCTGTTTCAAAATATGGTCAAAACGGCGAGCAAGAAGATGGGGGATGAGCCTCGCTAAAACTTGAATTGGATCTCTGAAGAAACATCATATTTTGAGTCTAAAAATGATTTTTTCTAAAAAATCATGAGCATTAGATCATGTACTTGTAGTTGAAACCAGACCCATTTCCTACCAATTCGGCAGGCATTTGTCTTTTTCACCCAGGGTGGATGGAAAGATTGGAGATACCCTGGTTGGGACATTGTCAATATAAGGTGGTTTAGTATTTTTATAAAATGGGGTAGTAACATTTTGAATTATGCCTTTGGTAGTTGCTTCACAAAAATGCCTCGTTTTTTGGCACTTGTTAAATAGAAAATGGTTTTTCTGTGCGATGAAAAGGAAAACCTCCTCCTGCAACATTGTTCGCCATCATAAGATACACATGCGTGCACAATATAGGCATACTATCACAAACTAAGCCACGATTCTGGCCATAACATTGGTCATTTGGTTCGAAAGCCATGAAACCTCGAACATGATAGCTCGTTTTGATAAGGAAATTTCGAGATGCAATCATTATACGTAGTTTGGTATTCTTCCTTGCAACTATGTCACATAATATGACACCACGCAAATGATTTATATTGTTCGGACCATTTTTGAATTTCTTATGCTTGTTTCAAAATTTTCCCTGTTCAAACTATGGTTAAAATAGCGAGCATGAAGATGGGGATGAGCCTCGCTAAAACTTGAATTTGATCTCTAAAGAAACATCGTATTGTGAGTCTAAACATGAACCTTTTCAAACTATCGCATTAGATCATGTACCTGTAGTTCAAACCGGACACACTTCCTACCGATTCGGAAAACATTTGTCTTTTTCACCCGGGATGGATAGAAAGGTTTGAGATACAATGCATGGGACATTTCCCATGTAAGGTGGTCTAGTATTTTAGAAAAATAGGGTGGTAGCATTTTGAATTATACCTTTGGTGGTTGCATCACAAAACGCCCCGTTGAAATATGCAAAAAAATGGTGAATGCATTTTGAAATGAAAATGGCAATTGATACATGATGCAAACAGATGTATGGATGATATATCAAGATTACTTATATTTTTCTGATAATAATAGACATATTATTTGTATTATTTGGATTTATTAAATAGGAGCTATGAATTTTGAATTAGAAATAGTCATTTCCAATTCTAATGTTTTTGCATTCGAAAAGTCATAATGTTTTTGAATTAGAAAAGTTACAAGAGACCATCTAGTCCCGGATCTAAATACTAACCGGGACTAGAGGTCTGGCCTCACGCGCGAAATCGGTGGAGGCCAAAAAATGACTTCTAGTCCCGGGTAGTGGCATGACCCGGGACTAGAGGGGGGCTTTTAACCCCAGGTCATGCCACGACCCGGGACTAATGAGCTAGTCCCAGGTCGTGGCATGACCTAGACTAAAGTCCTGTGCCATATAAACCACCGCGGCCTCTTCTTCCCCAGACCCTTCTCATTCTCTCGAGCTAGCACACAGGAGGTGCCACAGACCCCCGACGCCGGCAGGCTTTCCAAATCACGCACGCCGTCGTCATTGCCGTTGTCCGTCGTCCGAGCCTGCGCCACCGCCGCCGCCACCACCACCGCGCGCCGTTGTCCGCGTGTGCCCAGCCGCAAGCCATACCGTGACCGCCGATGTCGTCACCACCATCTTCGTCCTCGTGCGCTCGCCCCCGCCCGACCGCCACCACTGACCGCCCTAGGTGTTCCCCAGCCCTCTCCCGCCCTCGATCTCCCTCCCGATCTGATGATCCGAATAACTATAGAGTTAGGAAAATTAAAAGACATGAAATTTTCTTATCAAAATTTGATGGATTTGAGTAGATACATTACATTAGTGTTAGTAGTATATTAGTAGTAGTATTAGTAGTAGTACAATTAGTAGTAGTCGTACAATTAGTAGTAGTATTACTAGTATTTGTAGTAGTAGTATTAATTAGTAGTAGTAGTATATATAGTAGTAGTAGTCTAGTATTAGTATTAGGAAATGGTAAAAAAATACGAGTAAAAAATAAAATAGGATAGGTAGAACGAAACAAGGCCCCTCGACGAGGTTGAGATATTGTTATTTCTGAATCCATCCGGTGATGAACATCAGCTATAACAGATGGATGAAGGGCAACCAAACAATGTTGATAAAGGGAAACAAATGAAGGGAAAACAAACAACAATGATGGCCCCTCAACAACAACAACCAGCGAGGTATATATATTAAGCCTCTTATGACTAGATCGATGTTAATTGATCTGTATATATATTAATCAATCTTGTTTCTTCTTTTAGCCCTCTAGATCGAGGCAATTGACAGGTAGAACGAAACAAGGCCCTAACAAAAAGTTGAATGGTAATCAAAGGTTCAGGATCGATGAAATAGATGATATGGGAGAACTGATTGCTTTAGAGAACATGCGAGGATGTTTGTAAATCAATGCGGAGTGATTTCTGGGGACAACCTCCCGATCACCATTCAAGACTGGAATAAGCCAAAGAATGCAGGTGAAGAATTCACTAGTTATGTCCATTATGATGCCAAAGAAGACCTTTGGCAGAAGCTCATAGCACATTTTATAGTACCTCCATAGTATGAAGAATTCGGGGCAGATGGTACTACCCCAATTTCGGGTGGGCTTGAAAGATGAGAGAGTCAAGGAGTGGGCTCTATTGAAGATGGCTGAACTGTTCTGGAACCACAAGAAATCTTTATACGTGGATTATGTCGTGAAAAAGAAAACTCCAAAATTCACAGGAGCATAGGAGAAATTGAGAGAATAGTGGCCCGATTTTGTAAAGTACAAGCGATCTTCTGTAGCCAAGGCAAGGTCGGAAAAAAATAAGAAAAATGCTGAGAAAAAGTAATACCACCATAAAATGGGGGCATGTGGCTACAAGAGTACCATGCCTAAGTGGGAAGCTATGGAGTCCAACATGAGGGCTAGAGGGATCACTCCAGGTACAGATGGATGGCCTGAGAGGTCAAAGCACTAGTGGTACGGGCATGAGGGAACGTTGAACCCAGAAATAGGGGCGACAATTTTCAAGAAAAAAATCTAATACCCTCCAATGCACTTGTTAAAGCAATGGCCGATGCTCAAGCGGGATTGTTTCGGCCTGATAGAGAGGACGATGAGCTGACACGAGCCCTCAGGAATCCTGAAAAACCAGACGAACACGAGGCAAAGGCGCCGATGTTACGTGGAAGAAAGGGTTTCCCTAGTACGATGACAGTTACAGAATCCGTAAGAGAAAGAAGGACCGGGAGGAAAACCGGATCGGGAAGATAGAAGAAGAACTAGCTGGGATGAAGAAGCTGGTGGTGGAAGCACTTAGCCAAAGGTCATCTCAGCCACAGGAAAATCATGCATTGGATAATAGCCAATGGAGAAGCAGTGTGGCTTCCATAGAGGTCCATGCTGATGAACATGCACTGCTGGAGGATGCACCGGCGCCTCGCTACCCTATGGATGATGTCAGAGGGATGAAAAAATGTGAGCTACATCATCCAATGAACAACATGTCCTTCAAGGTGGCGATTGACATTGCTTTACCTTGTCTACCTGGAGCACTCCACCATTCACTTCTGATTCCACCTGGCTTTGCTCGTGTCTCGGTGAATAACCTAGTGGAGGGGTTTGCGAACAAAGATATTGAAATCGCTACACCTAAAGGCCATAAGAAACTAGGAGATGTCAAGCGCCACATCATTCTATCGAAAAAGAAGTACATCAAGTTTCCAGGGTCGACACCAAGGCCAATGACTCCCAGGAATCCAAGTCCACCCCCCTGATGATCGTCAACCTCCAAGTCCACCGAATCCGAGGAATCCAAGTCCATCCCTCCCCAATGATCGTCAACCTCCAAGTCCACCTCTTGCTGAGAGGGATGTTGATTGCCACAACGCGTGTATATCTCGATCTACACCTCCGCGCAATACTACGCCATTGAAAAAACGGAGGGTCGTCGCTCCCCCGCGCCTCACTAAGAAGAAAGGTAGTATGGTGAAGATAGTCAGCATCCCGCCGGATCTTCCCAAGAGACCTTATGACAGGACTGATGAGGAAAACGCCGTGGAAGTGGCTGCCTACAATAAGGCTTTTTGCACCAAAAAAGCCCCAGCCAAAGCCGGTATTTGATGAAAAAACCAAAAGGTGGGCTAAGTCCTTTATTGAGAAACCATTCCAAATATCGATGAATCTGGATTCAGACTATGACCGCAAAAATTTAAGCAAGCAAGAAGTTCCACGTCTAAGAAGAACACAAAAACAAGTGAGAAACCCGGGAAACAAATTCCCCAGCTCGGAAAACAGAAAAATCAATCGGTCCTCCCGCTCATAGTGAGTTCCGATATCGACAAGGACTTTAGAGCTGTTATTGATAAGGACATGCAATTGTTGGACTCCAGAGCCAAAGTTGTTGCTAAACAAATGGGTATCACTGTAACCCAGGCCAAAGCTGCTGCTACCAAAGCAGGTATGTCTCTTGGTCAATATTTAGGCTATGAAGAAGTGCCAATGGGTGAGATAGCATGGAAATATGTCAAAGGGCAGCCTATGGTCAGTCATGAGGAATACACGCATCTATCAACACATATGCGAAATCTGCACGACTGGTACATGCTGCAAACATCAAAGCAACACTCGAAAGAATGGATTTTGGTGGACGTTAGAGTGAAGCATCACTTCAAATCTTACTCGATACAAATTCAAATGAACGAACTTTTTCAGTTATACAATCAGCGCGCCCTCGACAAATCTATCCACTGTTGCTATTGTCTATAAGTGATTTATTTATGTAATTAAGTCTCTAGATCGGTTCGTTCATTGCATGTAATATATATTATCCTGACTATATATCCTTTTATATGCTATTATGCAGAATGAAGATGCTTGAATGCAAAAGATCTTGAACTTATGATGTTGGGTTCATTGACCCATATATCGTTAATCAACATATGTTAGACAATCACCCCAACGACATTTTCTAAGACATCTCCACCATTTTAATCGAGTATAATTACTATAAGGATATACTATTTCCTTACAACTTCAAGTGAGTGTTTCTATCTTGTACATATTCTTTTTTTTTCTTACTCGATGTTATGTGTAATTGATGAGTTATGCGTGTCCGCTTATGTAAATGTCTGTAGGTAGCACTGGATTCTGCTAAACATTCAAGTTGACAAGTCCCAAGTTGAAGTCACCGACCCATTAAGTTGTGACCAAGAGCTGTGGAGCGACATGAAAACAATGCGCCATAAGTAATTTCAAACATTATCGCATTATATCGGCCTCTTTCATTCATATCCTAATATCAAGTAATTAATAACTCATTTATTCATTTTCTTTGTCGAGCAGGTGTTGGACACGGTTCAGAAAGGAAGTAAAAGGAGAATTCAAAGATGAGCTAACTTATAAAATGGTGAAGGGTTTACAACAGCCACCGGGGAATATGTGGATTCTATGTTTGTGAGTACATTCGCGAGTTGACCACTGGGCGCGGAGTTGCTTCAACTTATATAGACCGTTTGCGGGAGAAGCTCGAGCCAGAACAGCGCATACGAGCAATTCAAGAAGAATTGGCGCGATTTATGATGAAGGAAATCATTGATGCAATGGGAAAACATTATGTGGATGATGACAAACTCAATATGTGATCTCCATGTAATATGTGATCTCAATATGTGAACTCAATATGTGATCTCCATGTAATATATTATGTGATCTCCATGTTATATGTGATCTTAATATGTGAATCAATGTGTACTGTGTATGTAGTAGCGTAGAATATGTGTACGAAAACATGTTTGAAATTATAATAAAACACAAATTGAAAAAGGAACAAAGTGGAAAAAACAAAATGAAAAGGAAAACACAAAATCGTGCCACGGCAGAGAAAACACACGATTCTCTGCCGCGGCATGAAAGATCTAGTCCCGGGTCATGTTACGAACCGGGACTAGAGGTCCTCTAGCTCCGGACGCTTTGCCGCTGCCACGTGGTTGCCTCTAGTCCCGGTTCGTAGCAAACCAAGACTAGAGATACGGGCCTCTAGTCCCGAATTCACAGTCCCGGGTGCGAAACCAGGACTAGAGGCCGTTATGTCCCAGGACTAGAGGCCCGTTTTCTTCTAGTGAAAGCCCTCTCCCGTCCGACGATGAAGCCTCTCGCGCCATAAGGCAGATCGAGTGGCTAGTAGACGGAGGTCTAACCTACCTGGACCTTGCCATGTGTTGGTTCACAAGGCGGATCCAACCTCTACAACACCACGCCGAGCTGATGCACAAGTACTCCAAGGAGCGGAAAGATCCCATGCAGATTAACGAGGACAATTTCTCCAAGGACTCCATCAAGCTCCGGCTAAAGAACATCGTCAAGGTGAAAGACATGAAGCGTGGCTTCAATATCACCTTCGACATGTTCGAATGCGGCAAATGCCCAGAGGTAACCATGTTTCCTTTGTTGCTTTTATATATACTCTAAAACTTTCCGTCTTGAATGTACCAACCATCTGACATACTTTTTGATCCATCAGTTGGCGACCTTGGCGACGGATCAGATGGCCTCGCAAGTCTATGATCCAAGGCAAGTCTATGATCCAAGGCTAAAGGATATCCAGGTTGTGTCCGACGATGATACCTCCAAGGATCATCCAGCTCCGGCAGCGCAGAAGCGGCATTTCGTATCGTTGCGTGTCTTGACGTTTTGGGTGCAATGGGTTTGTCCTAGGGATTCATACCAGATCATACATAGGAAATCCGAATTAATTAGCAATCCATCCTATATGGCTTTATGGCTTTTCCTTTATTTTTTACTAGAAAATCTATGATGTAGTTAAGACGAAATTATGGATCTATTTAAGACGAAATTATTCTTTCTCTATGAAAAAGTTCAGGCCTATAAACCATCTTAACTACATTTTTTAAGTTTTCTCGAAAGTACTTACCCATAGGCTTGCTTTGGTCATGAATTTTCTCATATCCCCTAACCAAACAGCCTTGATTAAATGAAGGTATATCTTGGATAGTGTAGACAGCTCACGTGGTCCTACATTCAGTAGTTCAAAGTAAAGAAAAAGGAGTAGTGGTAAAACTAGATTATGGAAAAACGTTTGACATAGTTAACTTGGGTTTCCTTGATGGCCTCTCTGTTAAAAGAGGATTTGGTGCTCTTTGGAACGAGATGATTCATCAAGTTACTCAAGGGGGGGTCTGTGACAGTCAAGCTTAATAATTTTAGAATGCTTTTTTTCCCTACACAAGGAAGTGTATGAGACAGGGGGATCCCCTGTATCCACTCCTTGCCAGCTCAGTGGTAGATGTGTGTACAAGAATGATTATAAAAGCACCCGTAAACTCATTAAATAGGTGTCTTTTCCCTAACTTTAGGCCTGGTGGAGTCATTACTCTTTAGTATGCTAATGACACTATTATTTTTGTCAAAAACAACCGAGGGGTAGCTAGGATTCTCAAGTGGGTGATGACATGCTTCGAGCAAGTTTCGGGCATGAAAATCAACTACAGTAAAACTGATCTTATTCCTATTAATTTATATACCGATGAGCACAGTGGGTTCTTTTCCAATCAAATATCTGGGAATCCCGCCTTACCATGACAAGCTTAGACGGGAAGATCTTCAGCCTTTAAGTATAAGATCTTAAAAAGGATAGCTGGATGTCGTCTCCAAACTGAAACGCTGAACATTTGTGAACTTTTGACTCTGCAAAATAAAGAGCAAGAACATAGTGGGAGAGAAGATTTTTGTGCCCCATAGAACTAACGACTTCTCAGTTCTATTATTCATGATATATAGGAGATTACAAACTCAACTAACTGAGACACATTCTGCTTCCGTTGGGCCATCTCACGACTGCATTGTGGAGCTCGACAATAACTGAATTAACTGAAGAATAGGTAACAGACTGTCGAGCTACTTCTGCTAATACATTACATAAAGCCTAATCAGGGCAGAGCTTGGCCTAAAGATCAGTAAAAATAGCTACACTACACTACACAGCTTGTGCAAGCATCTCACTAAGAGTGAGTTGGAAATATGTTCCTAACCTATAGCCAGGGATAGCTATCGCCTAGTATAAAAAAATATCAGTGAATATGATACTATAACTGCTTACCCGGAAACAAACTCACCTGGTTGTATTTTATGAAGTGATAGTCTACATTTCAGGGTTTTAGTGAAACAAAAGGTGAAATGGAGAGAGACGTTGGGGGGGGGGGGGGGGGATTTTGTCATGAGCGCCTTTTGCGGAGCGATGTCGGGGGGGCGATTTTGGGCGATCGCTCCTTCTGACGATGAGGATGAGGAGGAGGTTTCGTCGCCGACGATTCATGATGCCTTGCCGGAGGGGTCACGATCTCTCTCCTATCTCTGCAAGACCCCGGAACCGGTCGTCTGTGATCTGGATTTGGAATCAACATCGGCGATTGCTAGAAAAGAGAGGAAGAAGCAGCGACAACGGAGCATGGCTGGGATCCTCGACGCAACTGCGGTAAGCGATCGGGTAAGCGTTCAGGTTTCTTCTTCTCGTTTTGCAGGTCGGAGGAGAAGGGAGAAGGATAGACCAGTTCTGTTGCCGACGATCTTTTGGCTAGATGAGTTTGACGCGGCGGAATGGATCACGGTGCAGCGGAGAAACAAGATCAAGATGGGGGGGCGCATGACTGGTCGCCGGAGAGGAGGTCCGCCGGCGCCATTGGTAAGCTTTTCGTCTTCGTCAATGTAGAGTTGTCTTTGTTCGAATGCCAGACCAAACGGAGCGGGCCAACTCGGCCATATTCCGCACAGAATTACTCGATTACCTACCCAAAATAAATGCCATATGGGCCTGGGACCGGCTGTGGGAGTCGATCGTGAGCATCGATCTCCTAGGTATACTTCTAGGATGCGTTGTGCATCGCTAGGGTATAACCAAAACATTTCTTTTGCGCCGACACAGCTTGTAGTGCCTGGCGATCTGACATCCGGTGGAGTTGTTGCCGCTGCGATGGCGAATCGGGGTGGCTGCCGCTTTAACAATGGTGGCAGAGGACCTGGATCTGGAGAGGGTGGCTTCAATGGAGGTCGCGGAAGAGGTCTAGGAGCAAGAGGCAGCTAGAACAATGGTCGTCGGGATGATGGCTACAATGGAGCTCCAAGTAGAAATTTTTATCAAGGGAGCTCGAGTGGTACTGCTGGAGATGGGGATGGTTCTGGCAATGGGCAGAACAACATCAATGTGTTCAATGATGGTGTGTTCAGAGCAGGTCCTGGTAATCATGATGGGAGACTAGGAGGCTACAACAATGGCAGAGGAAGATTCAATAACCCAATGAATTATAACCGTGGCAAGGGCTATCGTTATAATAACCAGGGCAATTGGAATAATAATAGGAATCATCAGATTGGGCAGGGAGGGAATCAGCGAGGTAATTTTGTTAATCGTAACCGCAATGTTTCATCTACTGTGGAGGAACTGAACGTGGTTCAGAGCCAACTTCTCAAGGGGACTGCCGCTGCATTGGCAATGCAGCTTGCTGAACTCCCTAACTTGCCGACGAGTGTGTCTGCGGAGGCAGCCAATACTTCGGCGGCTGTTGTTTCTGAAATACCTCAAGTTGCTACAGTCTTGGTGGCACGGCCGGCGTCTACTGCTGCTGCTGTGGTACAGCCGGTAAAGAACATTGTTGTTCGTCCTGTTCAGCAGCAACGAAGACCTGAGGATGTGATGATGGCTATTGCAGGTATGTCTCAGCGATCAACTAATGGTTCTCTAGGGCTGGTACCAAAGATCAGTAAGAAAAAGCTTCCCGATTGTTTTAAATGTGGCAAACCAGGACATTGTTTAAATGACTGCACAACTGTACTGTGTCTTTGCTGCCAAAGCCCAGATCATTCTTATAAATCATGTCCTATGTTAACAGCACCAAAGCCAAGTATGATTTTGTATGGAATGGCGCATCAGGAATTAATGTTCTGGGAGTTTCCTTCATCTAATTCGGTCAGGCCTCGGATGGATACCACAAGGTTGAGTCGAGTTACTATCTCTAATGGCTCTATGACAACTGATGAGATAATTGCACACCTCAAATGGATGGTTCCCAATGATCAATGTCAATGGGAAGTTAGGCATGTGGAGGGAAATGTGTACATGGTCACTTTTCCAAGCAAAGTTGATTTGTCAAGGGCCCAGTATTTCGGTACATAAAATTTACCGAATAGCAAAACCACTATGAAATTTGAAGCATGGAAGAAGCCAATACAACCTGCCTGGAAAAGTGATAATATTTGGGTCAGGATCTATGATCTTTCTTCAGAGGCTTTAGATGATTTTCTTGGCTTATGGGCTGTTGGAAACTTGTTTGGCAAAACCATGGATATAGATATGGAGTTTACAAGGAGGACTGTGGTGCTGAGGATCAATATTGATTGTCTTGACCCTACTCTCATCTCTGCTAGGATGGATATTAGGATAAAAGATGAATTCTATAAGCTAAGGTTGGAGGTAGAAGGTATTGTACCACCATCTAATGATATACGGATGGATGATGCACCTAATCCAGATGGAGATGGCTCTGACCATGGTCAAGATGAAGGCCATGGTTCTGATGATAGAGATCCAAAAAGATCTAAAAATGTGACTTCTGAACAGTAGAAAGATAGTATAAATGGAAAGGAGCCTATGACCTTGGATGGAAATAATTTAAAGTTGTCACCATTAAAAGTGGGTTCATTTGAACTTTCTCCGAAGGTGGAGAAGAAAATGACATGGGCTGATATGGTGGATGAGGATGAGGAGTTGTCCAAGTCTGCACCACCAAAACTTGAGTCTCAAGTGTCGGGTACTGAACTGATGGTTGTCGTGAAGTCTTCTGCGGCAGTTCCCGATACCGTGGGCGTGAGGCAAGCTATCGCGTCATTGTGGCAGGAAATTTCTGCACGCACGCATGCTACTGCCCATGATGAGTGCAATGATGTGCTAGCGTTTCAGGAGGCCATGAGTGTTGGCCGTGTAGATGAGGATTCTATGTTGCGGCAAGAGGATGTTGTGCAACAAAAACTGAACTACGTTCAGGGTTCTATGGTCACACAAGGAGTTGAATTTAACCAGGAGCAATTGGAGGATGTGGGTGTTACATCTTCAATTCAGATTGGCCAGCCACATTTGATGTCAACCACGGTGGGTATCAGATTGCATGCTACACCAAATGTGCATGGTGTGAGCTTGATTGGGACATCAACACACGTTTCTCCTAGTTTAATTCAGCCTAATGATACAGGTTTGCGGTCATTTACACCTTGTACTAAAACTGAATTAAATAGACCAATTAGGTCTGATGTTTTACCGATTGGTGTATTGACTGGAAAAATGGTGAAACTGTCTAAGGCGGATGTAATTGCATTTGGTGGTATTAAGGAGAACTTGGAGGCTGGGATAAGGTCGAGTGGACGGTTGCGTGTGCAGCCAAATACCGACGCGACTCAGATGGAGAGGGTGCAGAAAATTTTCCAAAGGCGTGATGAGCTGCCTAGATCAGGTAAAAATTTAAATAAAGAATTATCTTTACTATCGTTTTCTGATGAGAAAATTATTCATAAAGCGAGTATCTTGGGGATTGGCTTGGGAGACACAAATAATACTAGGGTGGCTGCAGCCAAATTAATTAAGGACAACTATGTTAACCGAGCCTTAACCATTTTACAGAAAAACGAATCGGTTGGTAATAATACTAATGCTAATCTTGGTGTGCACCATCTGTTGGTGTCACGAGTATCAAATTTATGTAAGGACTTAGTAGAGGACGAGGTTGAGTCGTCAGATGAATGTCTTGAACAAGTTGAACCAATAGTAAAGATGGGACGGACAGGCAGACGCAAGTTGTATGATACAACAAATGTACGGAGGAGCACTAGAGTAAGAATTAAAAACAAAAAATATTAAAATGGATGGTTTGAGGGGTATGTCATGGAATAGTGAGGGGTTTCGAGACCCTGGAAAACACAATTTTGTCCAGGAGTCAATAAGAGAGTTTCGACTTGACTTTATAGCGTTGTTGGAGACAGGGATGTCCAACTTTACCATTCCATTTCTAAAACAACTAGCGCCTAATAGGGATTTTGCCTGGTTTTGTCTACCGCCGCATGGGCGTTCGGGGGGCATTTTAGTAGGGATTAATAGCGAGACATTGAAAATGAACAAAATAGAGACAGGGGACTATTGCGTTAAGATGCATATGAGAAATATAAAGATGGTTTTGAATGGGTCTTTGTACCAGTATATGGAGCCGCGCAGGACGCACACAAATCAGAATTCTTATCAGAACTAGTTAGAATGTGTGAAGCTGAACCACTTCCTATGTTGGTAGGAGACGATTTTAATATTATGCGAAGACGAGAAGATAAAAATAACGATAGGTTTAATCCACATTGGCCTTTTGTGTTTAATGTGATCATTGAGAGTCTAGACCTTAGAGAAATTGATCTCTCAGGTAGACAATATACATGGGCTAATCGAAGAGATATTCCGACTTATGAAAAGCTAGACCGTGTTCTTCCTAGTGTGAATGGGAGCAGAAATTCCCCTTGGTGACGGTTAGGACTCTAACGAGGGCTGGGTCTGATCATACACCCCTTTTAATTGACTCGGGGTCTCAGGCCCACCTAGGAAATAAGGCTAAATTTTCATTTTAATTGTCATGGTTCAGTCATGATGGTTTTTATGAGATGGTGGCTAATGAATGGAAGTCGGTATCCAATGGTGATTCACCAATTCAGAGATGGCAAAATAAAATGAGACACCTTAGACGTTTTTTAAGAGGGTGGACTACAAACCTGAGTGGAAAATATAGAAAAGAAAAGGAAATACTTTCGAACATTATTGATACATTAGACATCAAGGCGAAATCCGTACCTTTGACTATGGAGGAAAAACAATTTTTGAGAGAAGCAAATGAGAAGATCTCTAAACTTAGAAGAGACGAGGAAACTAAATGGGCCCAAAGAGCAAAAGTAAAACATGTGCAGGCAGGAGGGAATAACACGAAATATTTCCACCTAATAGCGAATGGAAAACATAGGAAGAAAAAGATATTTCAACTAGAACAGGGCGAAGGAACTATCATAGACAAAGATAATCTTAAAGTTTACATTACGGAATACTATAAAAAATTGTTTGGGAAACCTGATCGTAATGGCTTCTCCATGATGGAGAGTCAAAATGAGGATATCCCGCAGTTTGTTGAAGAGAATGCTCTCTTAACAGAGTATTTTACTGAGGAAGATGTCTTTGAGACGATTTCTCAGATGGAACATAATAAAGCTCCCAGACCAGATGGGTTCCCGGCTGAGTTTTATCAAAAATTTTGGGAGACAATCAAAGTTGACTTGATGTCTCTATTTAGACAACTTCAGTTAGGAGAGTTACCATTGTATAAACTAAATTTTGGAGTTATTACTCTCTTACCTAATAAGGAAAATGCGGTGCAAATTCAACAATATAGGCCGATTTGCCTACTTAATGTAAGCTTTAAGATATTCACGAAAGTTGTTACGAATCGCTTAACTGGTATTTCCCAAAAGGTGGTTAGGCCATCTCAAACGGCATTCATGCCAGGTCGCCATATTTTAGAAGGTGTGGTTATTTTACACGAAACCATACATGAGTTACATCAGAGAAAACTCGATGGTGTCATTTTTAAAATTGATTTTGAAAAGGCATATGACAAAGTTAAATGGCCATTTCTGCAACAAGCACTGCGTATGAAAGGTTTTGATCCGATATGGTGTGAATGGATTAAAAACTTTATACAAGGTGGTAGTGTAGGAATTAGAGTCGATGATGACATTGGCCACTTTTTCCAAACAAGAAAAGGATTGAGACAAGGAGATCCTTTGTCTCCAATCCTTTTTAATATTGTTGCAGATATGCTGGAGATAATTATCGCGAGAGCAAAAGATGATGGCCAACTTGGTAGTCTGATACCTCATCTGGTTAACGGAGGGGTATCCATTCTACAATATGCCGATGATACTATTCTTTTCATGGAACATGACCTTCACAAGAATGTTAACATGAAACTCATTCTTTGTATGTTTGAGCAGTTATCTGGCTTAAAAATCAACTTTCATAAAAGTGAAATTTTCTGTTTTGGAAAAGCGAAAGACATGGAACATCAATACAAGCAGATTTTTCGATGTGAGTCTAGTTCCTTGCCATTCCGATATCTTACAGTACCTATCCATCATAGAAAATTGAAATTTTTTGAATGGAATCCAGTGGAAAGTAGACTTATGTCTAAACTAGGATGCTGGCAAGGCAAGTTGCTCTCTTATGGAGATCGTCTGGTTCTTATCAACTCTGTGTTGACAAGCTTACCAATGTTTATGTTATCGTTCCTAGAAATACCCAAAGGTGTATTAAAACGTTTGGATTTTTATCGATCAAGATTCTTCTGGCAAAGTGATGATACAAAGAAGAAGTATAGATTAACGAGATGGAATATATTATGTCGCCCAAAGGACCAAGGTGGGTTAGGTATTGAGGTTCTTGACTTAAAAAATAAATGTTTATTGAGAAAATGGCTTTATAAACTACTTACTGAGGATGGGATGTGGCAAGAAATTTTACAAAACAAATACCTCCGTAATAAAACATTAGCCCAGGTGACCACTAAACCTACGGATTCACCGTTCTGGGAAGGCCTCATGCGTGTTAAGGATGAGTTCTTCAGCAGAGGATTTTTTAAAGTTGGGAATGGGAACATGGTTAGGTTTTGGGAGGATATTTGGTTGGGTAGCACGCCATTAGCCCATCAATACCCCGCATTATATAACATTGCCCAAAGAAAAAATGTTCTAGTGGCATGTGTGCTAAATCAAGTCCCGCTGAATATTGCTTTTAGAAGGGGTTTAACTGGCAACAAGTGGAACGACTGGTTGCACTTATGTCAGAAGCTTATGATGGTTCAGTTAACTCAAACGCCGGATTCCTTTGTTTGGCGATTTACTACAACAGGGGTATTTTTGGTCAAATCAATGTATCTTGACCTTATGAATGGTCACACTAGATTTTTACGAACATACTTATGGAAGCTAAAAATTCTGTTGAAAATAAAAATATTTATGTGGTTCCTTAATGAGAAAGTCCTTTTAACTAAAGATAATCTTGTGAAACGCAATTGGAATGGGTGTCAAAAGTGTTGTTTTTTTGACTCAATGGAGTCTATAGAACATCTCTTTATCTCGTGTCCATTTGCAAAAATTATATGGCGAATAGTAAACTTTACCTATAATATGACTCCTCCAACTAGCATTACTAATATGTTTGGTAATTGGTTGAATGGAATTGATAAAAGGAATAAGGCTAGAATCCGTGTCGGGGTTTCAGCTTTATATTGGTCTATTTGGACATGTCGGAACAGTATTATCTTTAACAAACAATCGGGTACTAATTTTTTGCAGGTTATTCGACTTGCTGTGCACTGGATACAGCTATGGTGTCACTTGCTCCCAGTGGATCAGCGGGAGCCTATGGTTACTGGATGCAACCGGTTGTTGACGGTTGCTCAGTACTTCTATTGCCAGCCTACTGGATGGCGGCATATTAGTAGATTTCAAATTGGACAGCTTTTTGTTGCTTTTCATTTTTCATTGGTTGATTCATGTCTCAACCCTAGCTGATCCGTGATGTAATAAATACTATAACTAAACTTTGCAATAAATGAACGGCTGTGTGCATCACTTGATGCAGAGGCCGGGGCTATGCTCCCCATTTCGAGGGAAAAAAAAACACAGCTTATCATACAACATTACAGATACAGTTGGTGAACATACGAGTATACAGAGGTTGCACAGACACACGGATAGACGTGCGGCAGCTTCTGATTATATGCAAGCCCCAAGTGGATAAAAGTCGCAGCACAGATCATCGCCAGAAGCACCGAGTCCATTATCCTGTGTAAGCATATGAAATTGGTGTCCGATAAGTTGGTGCAACTTAGTTGGAATACTGGTTCCGAGGCATCTTCTGAGAATACGACATCGATCTTGGGCTGTGGAACAACTGGTGAGGCACCTTTACTTGTCTGCCCAAACACTCTGCAATTGGTGGACCTTTGGGCGATGGAATGCTGGGCACCAACAGCGCTTGGCCGTTGAGAGGAACTCCATGCAACCTTCGGATTGATTAAACTGTTTCCACTTGCGGCGAATGTATCACCCAATCTAGTTGCATCGTTATTGTTGAATGAACCATGCACTGGCAACCTTAGAGCACTCTGCTGGGATTCAGGAGACTCCAACGGGCCAAAAGAAGATCCTAGGACAGATTCAAGAAGTTCTAGACTTGCAGAGGGAACTCCTATTGAAGACTGGATGGCCACATTTGCTTGTGTGCACTCCACGAGATCTTGAGGCAGTAATGGGCTGCTTGTAACGCTTCCGGCAGTGCTATTTCCATAAACGATGGCATACAGATCACCACTGTCTGCACTCATCCACTTCTGTTGCAGTTGGACCTGCCCGAGCGATGGCACTAAACCTTGCAGCAGGTTTCCATAATGGTACATATTCGCATCACTGCAACTGCCGCCAACCTTTGCCACAACCGCTGGCTGATTCTCGTTGCTAGAACTATTTAGCAATCCTTGTGCCCTGAATGATGATAGAGCTGGAGGAGAGATGAAAGCTTGGTAATAACCCTGGAGTCCCAGAAATGCATTCATGCACAAAAAGGGGTCTCTACCTCCCAAAGCAGCATAGATGCCAACTTGTTGTGATTCCAAAGCATCTAACTGTCGCAGGTGGAGCCTATATTTCTGGCGTGTACACCAGTGCAAATGGTCAGTATTTAACATTTTTACGCACATCAAGAACTTTGTTTGTTTCAAAACGACAGACACAAATTATTGTTGAGCTAATTTTCCGGTTTAGCAAACACATCCTTGCTGAATCTTGTTAATAGCTCTAGAGAGAAGCGCTACAGTGAAAAGGCCCTTTTCCATCTCTTACCCGATTACTTGTTTACTTGTTCCAGGATTTATTCATGAACCTGCAGTGTTTCACAGTGAAAATACCATGTTGTCCTTTGAACCTCCAGCTTGCAAACCGAGATTGGAAGTACTGTATATCTGTTCTAAGTTAATCCCCATGGCAGCAATGATTTATGCACTACTCTATTTTGGAAAACTTTTACTGATCTTTGTCATTCAGCAAATCGTATGCTAGTATCATGTACATTTTATATTGAAGACCTCCCTTTCAATATTAAAATTTTCTCTTAGTTATAACTTGTTCTATGCACTACTCTATTTTAATATCTAGCTGTTGTCTGCAGTACAGATTTACGATCTGCATTATGGTAAATACACAGTACTGAACTACTGATGTGATGTAAGCAAAGTGCCTTGCCTGTAGGTGACTTGCGACATGTTCCCTAGTGAGGTTCTTAACATCCATGAGCTCGACTATCCTTTTTGGCACTGCTTCTGTATAGATAGAAAAAGATCGTGTAATGTTATCATTATTAGCTGTAAGAAAACATAATGAAACATAAAAGGCAGGCACTGATGAGTACTCACTATTAACTCCAAGTTGGGTGACAGCGGTGAGAAATTTCATATGCATTTGAACTGACCAAACAATTCTTGGTTTCTTTTGACCATTGCTATACTCATTTTCATCTTCATCCACGCTATCATATTCTTTCCTTTTGTTCTTGGGACTCTCACTTTGGTCATATGTAACTTGGCCGTACACATTGTCAGTATCGATACTGAGTTTATGACGCCTCCTAAAAACATGCTGCCATATATTTTTAACCTCTTCAATTCGAACTGGTTTTACAAGATAGTCACACGCACCACCAGTTATCCCCTTCATAACAGATTGCCTCTCTCCATTCACAGATAACACTGCATGGAAGATAATTACTTTGCATTAACATTTTCCCATTCCCCAATTAGAAATTGAAGATCTTAGGATTCTCTGCAGAATTTATACTTTGTATGTAAAAGAATATTCATCTTTGTATACACTGTTCCTTGGCTTCTATTACCGAGAACAGTAAGAATTGGACAGAACTTACTAATGACAGGAATGTCCATTTCAACCCCCACAAGCTCAAGAAAGCCGTCCATGTATGGCATGTGGACATCACTGATAAGTAGATCAAACATGTCCCTGTTTTCCCGCAGCATCTTCAGTGCGATAACGGCATGATCTGTCGTTGTCACTGGAAACACGACAAAAATTACTCCTGCTTCCATGTGAGTAACAATGTAGGAAATGGGAAAAATCTTGTACATTTTGCACGATGAGAGTGCATCTCAAAGGCAAACTCATGTATCAGCATGGATTTGTTTATAGGGTACCTTAGTTTATAAGACAAACAGTGGATGCATAAATTCAGAGCATACAATCTAATTATTGTATACAGACTACAGGTGCATTTATACATGATAGTACACCAAATATGGTTGTAGGGTCTGCCAACTCACAGAAGTACAAAAGAATTTTTCCCTACACACTTAGGAACAGGAAATGTTCTGAAGCTGTATATCTGAAAATAATTACGCCTCACGAATTAGCTCCGGCCCCTGTGATAGTCAAGTGGAGCGACGCCCCAGGACATGCATGACACAAAGATTAGATCTTTTTAAAAAACTCAACCATTTAGATTGTTTTTACTATCAAACCATAAACTTATTTTACGAGAGGTTTTCACTATCGATTTTGTCTCGACAAGATATGCAAAGCTTTTTTTGACCATTAGATTGGTTTTTTTGTGCTTGAACTAGTTATCAGTTGTGTGCATTCTAATTATGCAAAGGCCGTGTGTATTGATTAAACCTTTTAACTAATAAAACGTTCATTTCCAAAAAAAAAATCTAATGTTGATGTGTTTTGACAATTGTTTTTTTAGCCTTCAAAGTTTTGACCCCATGATTTATAAAGGTGGACCATGTCCAAACTAAGATTAACAGCTATGAACTTCCTGCAATTTGACCTGAGATTAAGCGTACTTAGAGTTAAAAATGTACCAGTGAGATTAAAGAGTCAAACAATTCAAAAAAATTGAAAAAAGAATTGACAAAAGAATCTTTTCAAACGGCCGTCAGCCCTCTAGGTGGGGGTCATCTGGCCTACACTGACGGCTTTCCTATGCCTACAACAAACGAGACTATGCCAACGTCGTGTTATGTCGACGGGGCTACGCTGACAACAGCAATCGGCATAGCCCTACGCCGAGGGCAATCTGGCCTATGCCGATGGCCAGAGGCCGTCGGCGTATCGTCTATTCCCTGTAGTTTGAGTAACAATGCAGGAAATGGGAAATATCTTGTACATTTTGCACGATGAAAATGCATCTCAAAGCCAAACTCATGTATCAACATGCATTTGTATATGAGGCCTGCTTCGGTGCTCCTCCCTCCCCCAAACTAAAAAGTGCAAATTGGTCTATTCTAATTAATTATTCTATTTTCTATCCAAGTTATTAATTAATCTTTAATCCTCCATTAATTAGATTGGTCGCTTACATCCAAACTTAAAAACAATTACCCATGTGTATACCAAGTATTTCTATATGGGGATCGATCTAACTACCCGCCGTCTTTGATATAAGCACCCTGATAGATGCAGGTGAGGAACCATTGCACGCACAATTACAATATCGAGTTCGTAATTAGAGAAAAGTAACGGTAGCCGCCGGCACTGTCGAAGGCGTGCCATTGCTCGCCGGCTAGGATTAAGTCACCATAAATTATGAGCGATAAGGACGGGCATACCACGATATATAGATTACATATGTATATGGATACGTGAAGGTTTGTATACAAGCCATATGTAAAAATCAACTATTCGTTAATAATTCGTAAAAGACCATCATGCACTTTGTTATGAAGGGGAATAGCGCCATCTCAGGAGTGGTTTTGTTTAAAATTTGGATAGAGAGGAGCAACGAAGCAGAATTGTTTGTTTTATAGGGTACCATAGTTTATATGACAAACAGTGGATGCATAAATTCAGAGCGTACAATCTAATTATTGTATACAGACTACAGGTGCACAATCTTTTCACTGAGGCTAGCATTTATACATGATAGTACCCCAAATATGGTTGTAGGGTCTGCCTACTATCACAAGTACAAAAAAAAAAATCTACACACTTAGGAACAAGAAATGTTCTTAAGCTGTATATCTGAAAATGACTAAGCCTCACGAATTAGCCCCGCCCCCATGATAGTCAAGTGGAGCGACGTCCCAGGACATGCATGGCACGAAGGTCAGATCTTTTTAAAAAACTCGACCAATTAAATTGTTTTTTTACTATCAAACTGTAAACCTATTTTACGATATATTTTCACATGTTTTCACTGTCGATTTTGTTTCAACGAGATATTCAAAACCTTTTTTTTACCATGAGATAGGTTTTCTTTTTGTGTTTGAACTAGTTATTGGTTGTGTGCATCTAGTTATGTAGAGGCTGGGTGTATTGCTTAAACCTTTTAAGATCCATTTTATTTTTTGAGAAAAAGATCCAATGTTGATGTGTTTTGACGACTGTTTTCTTTAGCCTTCAAAGTTTCAACCCCATGATTTATAAAGGTGTGCTGGGAACTTGCTACAAATATGCAGCCCATTTATGTGCTAATGCTCGGTAACATAACTAGTCTGTAAGAGAATATCGAGACATACTGACTTATAATCTAGTTTTCAAATGCCGATCGGTACGAAGGCAGCAGTGGAAATAGATTCGGACTAGATAGACAGTTTATGCTTTAATTTCCCAAAGAGGCCCTTATAATGTCCCAATGTTCCCTCTTGTGTGGTTCTTTTATCACTTTGCACTCTCTTTATGTGTATCTAGCCATGCTTATTTTTTGTGATAAATTTTAGCATGCACCCCAACTAATAAGCCATCTATATTTTGTGCGACACAACGACCTGAACATACTTATTAACTCATAGTAAACATTAAAAAAACCTGGTTCATGCGCTCGTCCCCTGCGACGACGCAGAGGCGATAGCTTGTTTCCTTTGTACGCAGAAACCCCTTTCAGCTCATGAGTGTATTTGCACACATTGTGAGAAAAACGAATGTTGAAATGTTAAAAAAATCCAAAAAAATTCTACGCATACATTCGAATATTTTATGTTTGTTCACGAGTTTTCGGGATTAAAAAACATTTATGTGTAATATATAAGAAAGACTTAAAAATGGCACGTGAAAAGGACTATTCATGGGATATATATATTTTTTGTACAGGACACGTACAATGTTTTTCATCTCGAAAACTTATGAACGAATATAAAATGTTTGAATGTATATTTAGATTTTTTTTTCAATTTTTTTAATATTTTAAAATATTTTTCTCACAATGGGTGCAGATGCAGCCATGAGCCCAATAGCCTTCTACGTGCATACTGTGGATGAAAGAGAGCTGCAGCCAGTTGCAAGCTGTGTGACATCACCATCGACTACATGCAATTCAGAACAGAATGCATGCTGTGTAAACATCACCACCGAATGGCATGGATGCAGTGGCAGCGTGAAGAAAAAGTATAATAATATAATAATAGTTCTCACCCTCATACTGGCAGCGCCGCAGGAGGTTCTCGAGAACCTTGAGGCACACCCGATCGTCGTCGACGGCGAGCACCCGCAAGCCGACGGGGAACTGGTCCCTCCCCATGACCTCTCTTACTACTCCCAAGTCTAAGCCAACCCTCGCGAAGAAAACCAAGAACTCGGCCCAGATGACCGGGATAGTCGATTATAGGAGATTGAGGATTTGGTTGGATGGAATTGAGAGTGCGGGTGGTTCTTGTGGTCGGGGAAGAGATGGATGGAGAGGGAATATCTCAGCGTCCAGGGATATATATATCTAGCAGCCCGGGTGAAAAGAGTGTCGGCCCCGCGCGAGGATGCAACACAAGGTGGGTGGGGTGCATCCACGATTCTGGCTGATAACACTAGTGATGTTAGTGAATGTGATTAAGTGTGACAATGAGCAGGTTAGAGCAATACTATATCATATCTATGTAGTCAATGGGGATAAAACTATACACATACCCGTACCAACAGGTATAAGGCTCTACCCATGCCCATAGCCGAAGAGTACCCGTACTATACGTTACGTACCTGGCGGATAGATCCAATAATATACAAGTTATTCACGATTTTACATTCATCAATAGCAGATATTCGATAAAAAACATAACGATATATATTCAATAATAGGTTCATGAGTACATGAAAATTATTAAATTTTAGAAGTCGCAATTTTATATTCGTCCCTAAGTTGCTCGGCCGCATAGGTTAAAACTTTACAGCTAAATTTTTACATGTTAGTTTAAACGGATGGATTGTACCATGGATATACACAATATATTGTTGCTTCAAAGACAATACCTTCAAGACAGAGACGCCACTCGTATGAGTAAAGATGGATTGTACCATGTGGGATCCATCTAGCTAAGGACCAATCAATTTACAGGGAGCTTTCTATAAAGCTCCGTTGTTGTGGGACAGAGGTCGCATCATGTCAAGAGAGACAGCCTACATACATGAGTACTATGTTGAAATGCCTTGTGATCGATGCGAGCACGGCCAATAATCAACTCAGCGCCACGACCATTTGCCATTACATCCACGGAAGCCATTAGGATGGTTTTTGTGGGAGTATCATAGTTACTATCATGCATTCCATGTTGGTAAAAATCTGATGTGGCACAACAATTAATAAAGAAAGAAATGGTTAGAATATTATAGGTAGATACCGTATCATAGCGCGTAAAACTAGAAAATTCTCATACAAATAAATCTTGTACACAATTTTATATTGAGATTTTACAAATCATTAAATATAGTACTAATATGATACTATCATATGATATCATGTACTATACACTATATCATATGCATAATATAGTACTATGATACTACCACTATAACCAGCCTTATATTTTCCGGGTGTGTGCACTCCTACTACTTGGTGCATAGACCGAGAAAGTGAATTTATATCCCCATTTTTAATTAATTGACCTACCTCTACTTTTTTTACGTGTGACCTACATCTACTAGTTGGCGGAATAGATGTATATACCAAACACCTCGGTTCAAATTCTTTTTTTGGGGTGTCGGTTCAAATTCTTAGAGCTGGCTCCCAGCCCGTTCCCCACCATACACAAAATTCAAACCTTTGAAACTTAGGGCAAATACAAAAATACTCTGGATTTCGTACTAGTTTAAACATGTTCGTACAAAACTTGAAAAAAAAATACCTAAAACCTAGTGGTGGCCCTGGCCATGGCCATCCAAGGCGACCGTACATCACCGCTACATAGTCGTCGTCGTCGTCGTTGGATCCTGCTTTGCCAGCGGCATGGTGCTGCATCCCTAGCCCGGATCGCCGCCCCAGCTAGAGTAGCCGGGCCCGTCGTCGTCACCCTCTAGGTCGATGAACTGGCCGAGACAGCGCGCTCGCTCGGCCTGCTCGTACAGGTACTCCTCCGCGGACCAAGCCTCAGCAAATGCGTCCGTCGCTGGCGGCACGGCCTCGAAGGAGGCGTGCTCAGCAACACGCTGGCCCAGGAACTCCTCTAAGTCCTCATCGATCTTCATCTGGAGGGTAGCCGCCTTGTACTCCGGCGGAGGCGTCCACTCTTTCACCTGGCGCTGGGGCTTGGCGAGGCGCTGGGGCCTGCCGAGGCGCAGGCGGCCACGAGGAGGGGATGGCTTGCGTCGGCCCGTAATTGTGATGTCGCCAGAGCGCCTGCACGACTGCTGCGACTGAGGGGACTCCTCATATTCATCCTTCACCGGGGCGGGGAGAGCGAAGAAGCGCGGAGATGGCGTGGAGTACGGGGAGTAAAGGGTTGAAGGCGGCGAAGACCTCGACAAGGAAGACGTCAAGGAAGAGCGGGTGGCGTGGCGCGGCGCCCACCGCTGGTCCGGGTAGCGCGGCCTCTGCCGAGGAGGCATCGTCACCGACGGGTTGTTGCTAGCGGCGATGTAGTCGAGGACCCAGGCGAGCATCCTGCCTGGGGTGCTCCATCACCTGATCCGCTCTTCAAGGTTGTTGCACTCTGGTGGGGGGTTGTTTCCATCGTAGGCATCGAGGCGGGCATGGTGTTGGTTCTCACATAACGCGTCCCACGCTGTCGCGTTGTCGTTATCCCAGGCGGGATCGTTCTACTCCTCCGGCGAGAGGACGTCCCATTAATGTCGGTAGATCTCCACATGTTGCGTCTGGCCATGGGGGGCTGGCGGGACGGGCAGGACACCAGCGCTGAGGACCCAGTTGTGAGGGCACCGCATGTCTGGCGGCACTGGGTAGCCCGCCTCCCATAGCGCTCGTGCCCGTGGACGTGCAGCGAGCGCCGCCTGAAACCATTCATGGCGGCGCCATCTCCAGGGAACCTCTCCCTGGCCGGCGGGTGGGTGGTTGGGAAAATACGGGAGAGGAAGCTGCGAGGATGGAATGGGTAGAAGGAGCAGGGAAGAAGGGGTTTTAACGCCCACGAGAGGAAGGTGGCCATTGAATGCGTGAGAGGTGGTGCGGCAGGCGAGGAGGAAGGTGTGGAAAACAGGACCACTACAAACACGGAGCTCGGGCGCTGGCTCTCGTAAATGGCGAGGAACAGCCTTAGTCGCCGCACTCATGCTGGCGCGGCAAAAAAAAGTCGCCAGGGATAACTGCATTAGGGATTCACGAACATTGGCGAATTGTTTGGTGTGACACAACGTGATTCGCTGAACTAGCGTTTCCGTGGCGCTAGAGGATATGCCACGTTACAAGAAACACTACGAGGCCAATACTTGCCAAGAAATAGTGAAACTGCTTCGTCGTGCTTGGTAGAATTTTCAGCGGCACTACTTTTAATTACAATTTTAATCCTAATAAATTCGTTTCTCTATTACATTAAGACCATACTAGATATACACCAAAACATCCAAAATTAAAATTTATTACCACATAAAACTCATCACATTACACTGCAGCCACCTCTATGAATTTTTGTTTGGATTAAGGGTGCTGATTATATTTTTTTAGAGAAGGAAGCAGATTGAGCACCTCTCTATTCAGCACCCCCATCCGAATAATCTAAAAGAAATTAAAAAATCCTAACTAGGATAAGACTAAGAGTCTTCTCTCTATTGAGCATCTCTCTATTCTGCTAATTTCTACACCGCAATTCGGTGCAGGATCTTCAAGCGCCATCCTCTAGGGCCATCCTCCAGAGCCATAGGTTGATGCCATCACTGCAGATCTGATAACTGACCGTGAGCCTCACACGTATGTTGAATCGCTGACGACATAGATCTAAAGTACAGATAAGAGTTATTCAACACAAAGTGTCATTATGTGTGAACCGGCAGTGCCTGGAAAGGCTAGATAGAAGTGTGGGAACAAGCTAGGAAGCTATCGACGGTGTTCGCATGCGAGATTAGGCACAAGCATTTGTAGCGAGACACAAGAAGTACTCAGGTTCAGAGCCCTCGTGGTGAGGTAAAACTCTACTCCTGCCGATCTGACAATAAGATGATGAATACAAGAACTACAAAACGCTCCTTTAGTTGTATATGTGCTAACTAACTAACAGAGTCCAACCCTTGCTATGGATGCCCCGCTGCCCCTTATATAGGGCTAGGGCAGCGACGGCAACGGTCCGGCCAGCTAGCGGATCCCGCATGCGTCCCCTAGCCGACTGGTCATCTATAGAGCCTAGCCTCCTTGACATCCGCTATAGAGTCCCGCCTCCTGTCCAGCTCGGGTACAGTGGAGGCCTCCCAGGCCGACACGGGCGGCAGCCACTACTCCCAGCTGACATGGGCACGGTCCGGGGTTACCGGCTTCCGCGCTGCCGTCTTCTGCTTTACGTCTCATCAGTAGCTAGATAGGGTATGGCGTATAGTGTGCGTACATCGCCCTAGCACTCTCGTCTTCCAGGATGGTTTAGCCGGACCGATACCTTGGAAAAGTCTTCTCATCCGGCTGCTCGGTCAGCCGGCTCGTACTGCGCGTAGACTTCTCTCTGTTTTGTCCTAAGTTTTTACATCCGGCTGAGCTCTATTATTTGGCTAGTGGAGACATTGGTCTTATTCTTATCCAGCTACCCTAACTGGGGGTGATCCCTCGACACTAGTCCCCGAGCACCTGTAGATTTTTCCATTGGGAGAAATGTGTGCGGGCTCATCCACAATTTCGAATTTTCCACCGCCTAGTCTTGGCGGTTGATATATTCAATCGCGTCACCGCTGACGCCAGCCATGCGCGCTAGCCATCATTGCAGTTCTGTGGCGCGCAGGGATGCGTCTCGTCATGCGTCGCCTCGGGAGCAGTGGCATGCGGCCTGGGGAAGCGCTCGCGGGATCTTCTGCGTGCACTTCACCGGACCGTGGTGCGCCCGACTGTTCCCTCCCCTAACGATAAATAGGGGTCGGGACATCGGTTGCCCCGCACGCGCTCCTTCTCCCCCACTTCACGCTGCTGCCGCCACTTCGCTATGCCTTCTTGCCTCCTTGCACTCAGATCTCACCATGCTGCCTCTCTTTGACCACCGACGGCCACGGGCACCCACTTCTCGGCACCCACTACGACGGCAGAGGACATGGAGGCGGCTCGCGGCGCTTGGTGCAGCTCCTCGGTGACGGAGAAGCAAATCAAGAAGTACATCTGGTCGCGGGTTCTCCCTCTGGAGACGGAGGTGGAGGTCCGCCTTGCACCACCGACAGAAGAGTCGCCGCACCCGCGCGGGGGCGTGCGCGTGATCTTCCTCTCCCATCTCGCCCGCAGCCTTCCCTCCCCATCAGTCCTTTCCTCCTCACCTTCCTCGCGTTCTTCGACCTCCAGCTACATCACCTTGGTGCTAACACAGTCGGAACATTTGCGCACTTCGTGGCCTTCTGCGAGTGCCACCTCGGGATCTAGCAGGATCTCAGGCTCTTCCTCTGCCTCTTTCTTATTTGGTCCTAGACCTAATTCACCAAATGCCCGCTAGTCCCTTGCGGCGTCGCCTCCATCTATTCTCGTTCGAAGACCAACTACCCCAAGTTCTAGATGCATGACAAGATCAAGATCTAGCAGCAGTTGTCCTTTTATGTGCGCGACCTGACGAAGTAGAACCGGATCAACCTGCCGGCCTTCCAGGATGAGGAGTCTAGCCGGCAGAGCTGGAACCTCAAGATCCATGGCTCCAAGGCAGATACAGGCGTGATGCTGAAGCGGATGAGTGATCTTGTCATGGCCGGCTTGACTAGCCTTGACATCACTCTCGGTTGGATGTCCCGTCTGATGATGCCGTTCCAGTAACATGCAAACAAGATGTGGTACTACTCGGGCCGGCTGGACCCGACCCGGCTCTCCTTCCGCGAGCCCCACTTCGCCAACCTCCACGAGCGGATGTGGACGATCAGCAAGGAGAGGCTCAAGGAGAATCGGGTCTTCGGCCACTCTCCTTATAAGCGCGACAAGCGCGCTCCCCGGGTGAGCATCCGACTCACATTCCTTGCCTAGTTCTTAGTCTTGTCTTGCTAGGTCTGACTGACATGCTCTGTCTCGCAACAACTCTTCGCCTGGATCATCCGGGAGGAGGGCAACACCCCCCTCCAAGCCTTCGACTCTGACCTGCCTGAGCCGCGTGCGCAGCGAGCCGGCGAGGGCGAGGCCCTCCCCATCCGGACCAACGAGCCGGAGGATGATCTCCATGGGCCTGCGATAGAGGAGGGTGAGGCTGCCATGGACCCCGAGATGAGCCGGTGCCGGGCGACAGAGGGCGAGTCCAGCCAATCCACCGCAACGGAGAGCCGGCTACCAAGAGGAGGCTACCCAGTGCTCTGAGGCCCTCCCGAGGCGGTCGCTATAGGGCGGACGTCCCCGTAGTCCAGGGCTAAGTTCTTCCCTCTCTCTGTCATTTTCTCGCCTCCTTTTCTTTTCACTTCTTTTGTGTCGTCTGGTCTTTTCTTACTGTCTTCATTTTCATTTCTTAGCTCTGCCATCTCTTTCGGAGCGGCCATCCTGGCTCGCGCATCCACCACCCCGCTGCCCCATGCCCCGCCTGTCCAGCTGTACACGGCCCCTACTGCCACCCCTTCTCCAGGCCCATAGAAAAAGTTGTCCTACTGCTCATGTTCAAGGTTGTAGGATTTGAGACCATGGAGTATGATACAACCTCGAACTTGTAAGTCTTTATCTTGATTCAATTCTTCGCTATTATTAATTATTGCTTTATCACTCGAGGGTGAGTAACCGCTAAGCTTGGGGATGTTGATAGCTCCAAATTTCATCACTTTTTACCATTGGTTTTCCTCTTGTTTATTGTCATATTTCCTCAAGGATTGCCCTTTTCACTAATGTTAATGTCGCAATTAGTGAATCTTTGTTTTCTTGTGATGGTTTTCAGGCAATGATCATTTATTGAAGATCTAATTGTATGTATGGGCTAATTACACCAGAATAAGAAAATCCCCAATTGAAACCATTTTCATTGGAAGCGTCAGCACGCATAACGACCAATGGTACGGTCGGGACGCACCCGTACTGCCCGCCCGTACTACCCACTAACGCCTTCCCTATATCAAGCAACTTCCGTAAAGAGGGAGAGACGAGAAGAACCACAGAACATAAGTTACAGCCACCGCAAGTCATCTGGAGGGAGAGATCATATCTGAAAGAGGAGAAGAACTTCCCCTCGTTCTCCGACGATCTTCAACCTCAAAACCACACACTCCACCATCATCCTATCATTACTTAGAGAGAGAGATTGGCACTTATAAGATTAGGGTTTGATACTTTGATCTACCTTTGGTTTGTATTTGATTGGATCTTTAATCACTATTGTGGTTTGCTACAATAACTTTGAGATAATTTCTGTTTGCAATACGATTACGCCTTTGATCTATCTAAAGAATCAATAAAATCAAGTAAGAGGAGCTCCGCCCTAGAGCAAACGTGAATCAAGTTCATCCAGTGTTAGAACCTAGGAAGAGATAGATGCATGTTGATGGGGAAAGTTGTTGACAAAACTCCCATTGAAGGTCATATAGATGGGATAAGTGGGGAATCTAAAATGTTAGATAGATGAGTGGATACGAAATGAACCAGGTAAGAGATAGGAAACCAATAGTGGTCTAGGCCGCTTTCCTTGACTTTGAGTTGGATCTCATTCTTCTTCCCGGCGCGAACGGTCTATTCCTTCCCTTGTTCCTTTTCTTCTAGTGTTTTCTTGTCTTTTCTAAGTAAATCCCCATAGGCGTGGGAGATGTAGGGGATTGGTGAGATGTGATGCGTCTATATTATTTCCATCCATTTGTGATTGCTGCAATGTTTATTTAAACAGTGAGAATGAATATCTATGTTTGCCTAATGCGTGTTATCTAATTTAAGGGCCCAGGTAACATGATCCAAAGATCTCATACGTATGAACTTGTATGCCAGTAATTCGGCGACCCCCGAGTGACCCGGCCGATATCAAAGAAGAGCTAGTATTATTCGAGGACAACAAGGAGCCACTAATATTAAATCCTTGATCCGGTTGAAAGACCTTAATTAATGTGTTGACCATGGTCGTGGTGCCAGGCCGATGGATCATTGAGATTAGGAAGAATTGGCTATGAGCACTCCTAGTCGGTATATGGGTTGCTTGCCTACACACTTATAAATAAGAATTATCATTATCACTTATCCCTCTTATTCCATTTGGCACTTTTACAATCACCATGAACTGATTCTCTCCGCGCCTAACTTCTCATCTACAGGACCTTTACACAAATTCCGCATCTTTACTTTTACGCAATTTACTTATTTCCTAAGCAAAGTTCCTCTATCTTTTATTAACCACTTCCACCGTCAACATTTGCAGTCAATTCACTAAAGACTTGTGATACCTTGGGTGCGATAGAAACACCGCATAAAAAACACTTTCCTAGGCTCCTCGTTGGGATCGGTATAAAAACTGGAATTAATACTTCCGCGAAAACATTCTCTGACGAACATGTGCACTTGAAGGCCATCAGTATGGTGATACCGATGATCGGATCTCAGAAAAGTCGGTATCGAAGTAACATAGGGAATTGGACTTGACGTTTACGGTTCAAATGACATTAACAATCTTGGAATGGACAGGGCTCATTATGGGTATCCCGGTCCCGCTAATGATCATTGAAAAGGAGAGGTGTCTCGATCATGTCTTTGATGTTCCCGGGCCATTGGGTAACACTCTTAAGGATACGATGACGCTTGGAGATCATTATGGAGTTTTCGGAATCACGGGATGAGAGAGAAGACAAAACCAG
This sequence comes from Avena sativa, assembly GCA_916181665.1. Lineage (NCBI taxonomy): Eukaryota > Viridiplantae > Streptophyta > Magnoliopsida > Poales > Poaceae > Avena > Avena sativa. Next base: position 583,266,660 of record OV702287.1, read on the forward strand.
AAATGTGCCGTGAGAGAACCAAAATTATTCGAGAAGGATCTAAAATTGTTCGGACTGAACCGAAAGGTGTTTTAGGTCAAATAAGATTTGATAATATGTATTTCATATTAATTAATATTAAATATATATTTAAAATTAAATTTAAGGAGCAATTTCCCACTAATTGGCCAAGTTCCCGAAGGGAACAAGGGCCATGTGGGAGACCGCCTAAGGAGAAGGGGATGTCGCCCTAGGAGGGATGGGTGGGCCTGGGCCGTGTGGGGACCATGGCGCCCACGGCTGGCTGACCACCCCTCCCCCTTCATTTATTCCCACATGGCAAAACACTTTGGAAGGGTACACCCCCTTCCACATATATAAAAGGGTGCCCATGGGTGGGAATAAACACACCAATAATTCTGTGAGGAATTTTCCTCAGGGAATAAATCTGTATCTCTCTCGTTGCCTTCTTGTGATGGCACGGTCCCTAGAAGGACTACACCGCAAGAGACGACACACCTGCAGCACGCTATTGCACTACAAGGATTCTAGCTAGAGGATCTACTTCCGCACTCTCGATAGGGATTAGAGAACCGGAGGTTATCATCGTATGCCGTATGTGTGTGAAACCACGGGGGTGTTTCCACTTGTGGAACCTTGGATGTCGTCAGCCGGACTACTGCACGATGGAGCAAGGGGTGACCTACGAGGAGCTTCAAGAACTTGAGGTCGGCACGAGTATGACTATGTCATCCACGTCCCCCTCGGAATGTTAACCTCTTTCGGACTACAAGGGTATGTATCTAAAACCTCTCTGATACATTATTACTCCTAGATAGATCCTGGTAGTTAGGTGTGTTCGTGTAGGAAAATTTTGTGTTTTATTCCCCGAAAAACTTCACTCTAAAGTTCCGACGTGGATGGAATCACATGCAGACTGCCAGCTAGGCACGTGGGTGCCACTGGGATGGCCCTCGACAACGGTGGTGATGTTGGAGCTGAAAGGAAAAGATAGACCCATCGAAATGCTTGAAAGTGACGCACAAAGCCCCTACCTGGCTAATCGGTTGTTGGAGTTTTGATTCTGGGCAAACGGATTTGTAGGTGTAAGGGCTTATGATCATGATCATATGGGCTAACAACCTCAAGGAGCACAAGATTTATAGAGGTTCAGACCCCGGGTGATGATATGGTAAAGACCCTACTTTCCGTGCCGGCTATATTTTTATACGGGGCGTGTGAGGTGATCAAATATTACAAAGGGGATGTTGACGTGTAATATATGATTCTGGGTAGAGTGCAATTGATAGGGTGCTCTAACAGTCTAACTACTAAACCTCTCAACTTCTACAACTCCGGTAATCTCCTCATCAAAGTTCTTCCTCTTCTACGGTGGTGGTGTATGAATGCCGGTTGATGAATGAGGATGGATGGATGGATGTGGGTGGATCTCCTGAATGAATGTGTGGGTGTGTTGCCTTTAGAATTCGCTTGTGTGAGAGGGTGTCAAAGTGGATGCCCTTCTCTCTATCGTTGGTCCTATCCTGATATAGCCTCATCCATGGCCATGGTGGTATGACCGTGGAGTTACCACCGCTACCAATGGGATAGCGCGGTTCTCTATGCCTTGGTCCTCATGTTTCCTCCTCTATCGACTAATCTTCCGGAACCACCCTACGGTCCTGATGTTGCGGTGACTTCCAAGCCCCTAGAGTCGGTTCTGCTGGCCTGCGAATGGGGATGTGACCAGGTATAGGGTGAGGTCATCTCTGCTACCTAGGGGGCCCACCTGGAAGGCGCGACGTAGGTTCATATCGCCCCTACGCCATGCTTATGGTGTAGGGGTGGACTTTGGTGCCCTGGTCCCTCATGGCTTTATTGACAGCCAGTGTCCTTCTGCCGACTACTCTACAGAGGAGATGGGAAAGGAAGCCAGCGGGTGTCGGCTTTGCTTGGCCCTGTTCCGCTTTGATACTGCTGGTTAGCCGTAAACCATCTAGCTTCCTTACTAATGTATGTGCTTCTCTAGGTACCCGGTTACGTAGGACCCTGTCACGGAGCCGGCTGAGGAGGCGGCGGAGGAAGACATGGGGCATAGATGCGGTGGCGGTTGTTGTAGCCTCGGAGGCGGCTAGGGCCGCGAGGTGGAGGCCACGGAGCCTGCCGAGGAGGAGGACCAAGAAGAGGCGTTGATGCATGTGTACGGCCAGGTTCTGTTGCTGGGGATGCGTGGCAGCGTGGGGGCGGACGTCAGCTTCGTTGGATTTGGGAGCAAGGGGAGCGGTGCATTCCTATGGGGAAACAGAGAAGGAAGAAGGTGGGTTGGGTGATCCTGACCAAGAAGCCCGACTACACTAGTAGAAAATGGGCATTTGGTTCGGGCCACTAGTCCCGGTCATGGCTGGGGCCGGGACTAATGGTCTAAACCAGACGGCCCGAGGACGCCGAGGTCCTTTGTCCCGACCCGTAAGGGATCATTAGTCCCGGTTTGAGATACAAACTGGGACTAATGGGTCTGGGCTCGCCCGCGTGGTCCTGGCAGAACCATTAGTCCCTATTTGTGTCTCAAACCAGGACTAATACTCTGGCCCTATATATACTGCACCTAGCCCTCCACTATCTCCTGTTTTTTCTATGTGAGGTGGGTATAACTTTGTGCTAATTTTTTTCTTCATATGCACTAGAGGTGTTCGGTGAAATGCCTATTAGTGCGATGCCACTTGAGTTCACACAAGACAAAACATGATATGAGGTGCCAGAGCCACACTTAAGTTTTGTCATCTTTGTTTCCAGGTGTCCTAACAGGTTAGCAAGTATTTTCTCGTTTAGACTGCGTGGTAGTAATTTTATCATCGTGATTGCATTTGATATATATGGTTGTATGATGCAGATGAGTCATCCATGGATGTACGGTGACCGACACTCTGACGCTTACAGAGAAGGCATGCGTTCTTTTCACCTTGTGGCTGAGGCGAACAAGCAGCGGAATGGTTTTATGTGTTGTCCATGTGTTGAATGTCGGAATGAGCAGGCTCACACTTCCTCAAGAGTCATTCAAAGCCACCAGCTTCGGTCTGGCTTCATGTTCGTCTATAATGATTGGACCAAGCACGGAGAAAGAGGGGTTATGATGGAGGACGGCGATGAAGAAGAGAACGATGATGACAACTACTGATCTATGTTTCTTGAATACGTTGATACCACAATGGAAGATAATGAAGAAGAACGGGAACAAGATGAGCTCGCTGATGATCTTGGTCGGGTCATTTATGATGCAAAAAAGCGAGACTGTGACACAGAAAAGGAGAGGTTGCAGTTCGAGAAGATGTTACAGGACCACCACAAATTGTTGTACCCAACTTGTGAAGATGGCCAGGAGAAGCTAGGTAGCACACTACAATTGCTGAAGTGGAAGGGCAGCGACCGGTGTGACTGACTCGAGATTTGAAAAGTTGCTGGTAATAATGAAGAAGCTGCTTCCAAGAAATACCGAATTGCCCTCCAGTAGGTACGAAGCAAATAAGGTTGTCTGGCCTCTAGGATTAGACCTGCCGAAGATACATGCATGCCCTAATGACTGCATCCTCTACCATGGTGAGAAGTACGAGAATATGGATAAATGCCCGGTCTGCACTGCATTGTGTTATAAGATCAGAAAAGATGACCCTGGCGATGTTGAGGGCGAGCCACCCAGGAAGAGGGTTCCTTTCAAGGTGATGTGGTATGCTCCTATAATACCACGGTTGAAACGTTTGTTCAGAAACAAAGAGCATGCAAAGTTGTTGTGATGGCACATGGAAGACCGTAAGAAAGACGGGAAGTTGAGGCACCCTGCTGATGGTCGGCAGTGGAGAAAAATCGAGAGGGACTTCCCGAACTTTGGTGGTGATACAAGGAACTTATGGTTTGGTCTAAGTATCGATGGCATGATTCCTTTTGGGGAGCAGAACTGCAGTCACAGCACCTGGCCCGTGACTCTATGTATCCACAACCTTCCTCCTTGGTTGTGCATGAAGCGGAAGTTCATTATGATGCCAGTGCTCATCCAAGGCCCGAAGCAACCCGGCAACAACATTGATGTGTACCTAAGGCCATTAGTTGATGAACTTTTACAGTTGTGGGCCAAACCAGTTGTACGTGTGTGGGATGAGCACAAACAACAGGAATTTGACCTACAAGCATTGTTGTTCGTAACCATCAATGATTGGCCTGCTCTTAGTAACATTTCAGGATAGACGAACAAAGGATACAATGCATGCATGCACTATTTAGATGAGACTGAAAGTATATATCTGGATAAATGTAGGAAGAATGTGTACCCGTACAATCATCGTTTTCTTCCTCCAAGTCATCACTTAAGGAAGAAAGGCAAGCATTTCAATGGCAAGGGAGAAACCCGGACGAAGCCTGTCCCTCGTACTGGTGCTGATGTATTTGGTATGGTCAAGGATTTGGATGTAATCTTTGGAAAGGGTCTTGGAGGACAACCTGTTCTGAAAGACGCCGATGGACACGCACCCATGTGGAAGAAGAAATCTATATTTTGGGAGCTACCCTATTGGAAAGTGCACGAGGTCCTCTCTGCAATCGACCTGATGCACCTGATGAAGAATCTTTGCGTGAATATTGTAGGCTTCCTAGGCTTATATGGGAAGTGAAAAGATACCCAGGCAGCACGGGAGGACCAGCAACATCATAAAGGACGAGACGGCAAGCATCCAGGGCAGTTTCAAGGGCTTGCCAGCTACGCTCTTACCAAAGAAGAGAAGGAAATCTTTTTTGAAGTCCTTTTCAGTATCAAGGTCCCGTTTGGCTTCTCGTCGAATATAAAGGGAATAGTAAATATGAAAGACAAAAACTTTCAAAACCTAAAGTCTCATGACTGCCACGTGCTTATGACACAATTGCTTCTGGTTGCATTGAGGGGAATTCTACCAGAAAATGTTTGACTAGCCATTGTGAAGGTATGTGCATTCCTCAATGCAATTTCTCAGAAGGTAATTGATCAAGAAAGTCTATCAGGGTTACAAATTTATGTGGTCCAATGTCTGGTCAACTTCGAGTTGTTGTTCCTGCCATCCTTCTTCAATATTATGACGCACCTCCTAGTTCACCTAGTCGAAGAGATTAGAATTCTCGGTCCTGTGTTTCTAAACAATATGTTCCCCTTCGAGAGGTTCATGGGAGTCTTAAAGAAATATGTTCATAACCGTTCTAGGCCAGAAGGAAGCATCTCCAAGGGCTATGGAACAAAGGAGGTCATTGATTTTTGTGTTGACTTTCTTCCTGACCTTAAGCCGATTGGTGTTCCTGAATCTCGGTATGAGGGGAGGATGACTGGAAAAGGCACACTAGGAAGGAAATCAATGGTATGTAGGGATGGGCATTCTTTCACTCAAGCACACTACACAGTTCTACACAATTCCACTGTGGTGGCTCCGTATATCGAGAAACACAAGAATATTCTACGCTCCGAAAACCCGGGGAAGCCTGACTCTTTGATTAAAGGGGAACATCAGAAGAATTTCGGCAGTTTGTTGCAGACACATCTCATGAATAACACCACTGTTGGAGATCAGTTGTACTCGTTGGCCAAGTTACCATCTTCGACTATATGTACTTTCCAAGGGTACGAGATAAATGGGAATACATTTTACATGATTGCCCAAGATAAAAAGAGCACCAACCAAAATGGTGGTGTCCGCTTTGATGCAACAGATGACGATGGGCAGAAGGACACATATTATGGGTACATAGAGGAGATATGGGAACTTGACTATGGACCTACTTTTAAGGTCCCTTTGTTTCGGTGCAAATGGGTCAAGCTTACAGGAGGAGGGGTACATGTAGACCAAAAGTACGGCATGGCAACAGTGGATCTCAACAATCTTGCGTACATGGATGAACCATCCGTCCTAGACAACGATGTAGCTCAGGTTTTCTATGTGAAGGACATGTCTACCAAACCGATAAAAAGGAAAGATAAGCAAAAGAATACAAAATACGATGAGCCAAAGCGCCACATAGTTCTTTCAGGGAAAAGAAACATCGTGGGTGTGGATGGCAAGACAGACATGTTAGAAGATTACAATAAGTTTCATCAAATTCTGCCATTCAAAGTGAAAACTAACCCAAGCATCCTGTTAAATGATGAAGATTCTCCATGGCTATGGTGCAGAAGAAAACCACAACACTAGATGTTGGTGATGTGTAATAATGTATTAAACCTTTTATTTGAGACATAAATCTATGTAATGTATTAAACCTTTTATTTGAGACATAAAGGCCCCCTTTCATGTAATACATCTTGCTCAATCAAACTGGACGTCGATGACCGGGTTCTGGGCCACGGGACGTGGTCACCCAAAGAGAAGGAACCATCACAGGAGCATAGCTCGGGTGAGGTCCCGGAAGATGCTGCCAGGTATTGGAAAACCTGACCTCCAACACATACATATAGCGGCGGACGTGCTCGTCCTCCTCCCTGACACGCCTCCATACCACCTCCTTGGGGGTCGGCTCCCTCTGCACTGAAGGGGAGTGCCAGCCCGGCGGAGCCCAGTCTTGGACATGCCCGATGGAGCCTAGTACTCCTCCATCGTTGCTGCCGAGTTGTGGACAAACAGGCGGGGGCATCCTAAAGTAGGTAGCAGGAAATGTGTGGATGTGTGGTGTTCATGATGGTTGCCGACCTATATATAGAGGGAAAGGGCGGGAAAACTGATGACCCACAGGTATAGGGGGTGTATCGCAGTATTTTCGGGGGAAGTGAAACCCAATTTATTAATTCGACACAAGGGGAGCCAAAGAATATTTATAAGCCTTAACAACTGAGTTGTCAATTCAGCTGCACCTGGAAACAATCTTGCTCACAACAGTTTATTAGTAGCAACAGTTTTGTAGTAGGAATAGTGAAGTAGCAACAGTAGTAAAGTAAAGACAGCAGTAACAATAGTAGTGAACAGTGGGATTCGAGTGCGGTAGGCATAGGGATGGATGGACGGGCGTTGCATGGACAAGACAATTCACATAGCAATCAGGATATAGGGCAATTGCATATAAATAAGATAAAGCATCCAAGTACTAGATAATCTTAGGCATGTGTTCCATATATAGTCATACGTGCTCGCAATGAGAACTTGCACAACATCTTTTGTCCTGCCAGCCCGTTTGCAGCGGGGCCTCAAGGGAACTACTGGCAATTAAGGTGCTCCTTTTAGTTGAGCACCGGAGCAAAGCATTAACACTCCGCGAACACATGTGATCCTCACATCAAAGCCATTCCCTCCGGTTATCCCGATTTCTGTCACTTCGGGGCATTGGTTCCGGACAACAACGTGTGTATACAACTTGCAGGTAAGACCAGAAACAATACTATCATAATGAATCAATAACAAGTTCATATCTGAAATCATGGCACTCGGGCCCTAGTGACAAGCATTAAGCATAACAAGTCGCAACAAAGTCATAAAGCACTAATAGAAGATACTAGGCACCATGCCCTAACAATCTGATGCCATTACATGAACGATCTCATCCAATCCCTACCATCCCCATAGCCTATAGCGGGGGATTACTCACTCATAGATGGGGGAAACATGGATGGTCGATGGAGAAGCGATGGTGATGATGATGGAGATGATCTCCTCCAATTCCCCGTCCTGGCAGGGTGCCAGAACGGAGTTTCTGGTGTTGTTTCATGGAATCTGGTGGTGGCGGCGGAGCGGAACTCCTTATGGAAAATGTCGAACCCCCTGGAGTTTTTAGGTCAGGAGGCAACTTATAGGTGAAGAGGGAGGCCGAGGGGGTGCCGGAGGGGCCCACACTACCCCCTGGCGCGGCCTGGCCTGGCCTGCGCCACCAGGTAGTGTGGCCACCCTCTGGCCCTTCTCCGTCTCGTATTCTGGCTCCAAGTGTCCCCCGGTAAAATAATAACTTTGGCTTTTGTCCCGTACAATTCCGAGAATATTCATTTTCTGACTTCCTAGAACCAAAAACAGCAGAAAACAGGCAGCTGGCGCTGTAGCTCTTGTTAATAGGTTAGTCCAAGAAATCATATGAAAAGTACTCCAAAGTGTGGACAAAACACAAGAAAGTAGATAAAACTAAGCATGGAACATCAAAAATTATAGATACATTTGCAATGTATCAAAAACATGGCGGGAAAACATATGGCGGGAAAATATGGCGAGAAAACATGGCGGGAAAACGTGGCAGGAAAACATGGTAGGAAAACATGGCGGGAAATATCTTTAGTCCCGGTTGAAGAAACCAACCGGGACTTAAGGGGTGAGTGTCGACACTATGATAGGGGTGAGTGTCGACATTATGTCGTGAGTGTCGACACTATGTTGTGTGATATGTTGCTAACGTATCCATAATTTTTGATGTTCCATGCTTGGTTTTATCTACTTTCTTATGTTTTGTCCACACTTTGGAGTACTTTTCATATGATTTCTTGGACTAACCTATTAACAAAGAGCCACAGTGCCAGCTGCCTGTTTTCTGCTGTTTTTGGTTCCAGGAAAGTCAGAAAATGAATATTCTCGGAATTGGACGGGACAAAAGCCAAAGTCAGTTTTTCACCGAGGGACACAAGGAGCTAGAATACGAGACAAAGAGGGGCCAGAGGGCGGCCACACAACTTGGCCGCGTGGCTAGGCCTGGCACGCGCCAGGGGGGTGTGGCCAGCCCAGGCACCCCCTCGACCTCCCCTTCCGACTATAAGATGCCTCCAATACAGAAACCCTAAGTACCCGATCAAAATTCCACGAAAGAGTCTATAGCCGCCGTCATCTCCATCCCTAGATCGGGAGGGATCTGAAGCTCTTCCCGGCACCCTGCCAGAGAGGGGAATTCACCCTGGAGGCCTTCTTCATCATCATGCAAGCCTCCAGTGTGATGCGTGAGTAGTTCATCTCTAGACTACGGGTCCATGTAGTAGCTAGATGGCTGGTTCTCCTCCTTTGTGCTATCAGGTTTAGATCTTGTGAGCTTCGTTCATGATCAAGATCATCTATTGGTAATTCTGCATGTTGTGTTTGCGGGGATCCGATGGATATTGAGATGCTATTTCAGATTGATTATTGATTCTACCATGTGTTTGTTATTTGTGATCTTGCATGCTTTCCGTTGTTAGTAGCTATCTTGGCCAAGTAGATGCTAGCAACTCCAAGAGTTAGTATTTATGCTTGATAGTGGGTTCATTCCTCTAGTAATCTGGGGAAGTGACAGAAATCTCTAAGGTACTAGATGTGTTGTTGCTACTAGGGAGAAAACAACAATCCTTTGTTCATATAACAATCGTATTGTTTACTTTACACGCAATTCGTAATGCAGTTATCTGTTGCTTGCAACTTAATACTGGAGGGGGTTCGGATGATAACCTGAAGGTGGATTATTAGTCATAGATGCAGTTGGATGGCGGTCTATGTAGAAGGTTGTAATGATGGGCCCTTACTCCATAAAATGAATAGAAGTCATAAAACCCGTGATAGTTTCCATACACGAGAAATCAAGTTTTTTAACTTGGAAGACCCTCCGAATAGGCATGGAGCATATCGGTCTTGTTTGGATCTATAAATAGACATGGATGTTTGACATCTACGAAATAGTCTACATGTCGGAAAGGAATTTACGACAATGTTCGAGGAGTTGACTATGACAATAATTGATCTTTCATAGAGATATTTAGTCTTGACAGATTAATGTAGCAACCACTACATATAATTTTGTATATGATAGTTGAACAAACAAAACAAGGTTCTTCTAATAGAATGGTTACCTTGGACGTGTACAAGACATGGTCCGATGGGTTTTGTTAATTCAAAGGGTGCTAAAAGGGCATGCATACTTCAATAGTTGAAGTGAGCATAGCGGAGTTGGATTCTTCACTATGATGAAACTTTTAAAATGTTTAATTTCATCGGAGACGATGAAGATGCTTGCATTTGCAAGAAATTAAGTGGGAGCACTAAGACAAATTTCTAGTACATTATGTAGAGTACATGTTGTTGATTGGAAATGATGTATCTTTTATTGACACAAGTTAAGAATTTCATTAAAATTGCATTTCGATGAAAGACTTGGGAAAAATCAAAATATTTGGCATCAATATCTATATGGATTGATTGAGGCGCTAATATGGTTGTGTCAGGCGTACATATATGAGATATCTAAAGGGATTCAATATGGAAACAACAAGAAAGGTTATTGTTGCATGGAAAGGCTTATATCAAGATTCAAGTGTATCGACACTTGGTGAGTGAAATCACATGAATATTTTGATCAATAATACCGTGATATGTACATATCCAGATATCTCCTATTCTCTAAATGTTGTGAGCATATAGCAGAAGGATTCATAAGATGATCATTGGACGATAGTAAAGATATCCTTATGATCTTTGGAAGAGCTAAGAATATATCATATATAGGTGACAAATAGTTGAAAGTAGTTCATTGTAATGTGTTACATTGATACTAGTTTGTCATAAGATACAAATTAAATTTATCTCAATTTAAACTATGGGTAGCACAATGTAATGGAAAGGAAGTTAAGACATTGTGATAGATACTACAACAAAAGGCTAAGTATATGACTGCTATAGTAGCAGCAAAGGAGGGAATTTGTGTTAAGTAGTTTGTTATCAAACTAGGTCTGGTTCACAGTAGGATAATACTATGCACATATATTGTACAAAAATACTATCGACATTTTTTAACCCGAAAGAACTAAAGGTCTCACCAAAGGACTAAATGTATACAATGCCATGTCATTAGAGAATGAGAGATGCGTAGAGACGCAAAGACATGCAAATACACACAGACCTGGAAATGTCAGATCCAGATATTATGTTAACCACTAGTAAACGTGTATATTCAACACCTAGGTGTTGTATATACAAGTTTACAAACTAGATTATTGACTCTAGTGCAAGTGGGAGACTAAAGGGAATATGCCCGAGAGGCAATAATAAAGTGGTTATTATATTATTCCATGTGTATGATAAATGTTTATTTTGCATGCTATAATTGTATTAATTGGGAACGTTGATACATGTATGTTTAATAAACAAATAGAAGGTTCCTAGTTATGCCTCTCTTATAAACTAGCTCGTTGATTAACAACATGATAAAAGTTTCCTGATCATGGACATTGGATGTTGTTAATAACAAGGTCACATCATTGGTGGAATGATGTGATGAACATTCATCTGAAGTATAGCATTACGATCAAAGTCATTGTGTTTAGATTGCTATAATATCATACGAAGTAATCCTAGTCCTTAGACCATGAGATCATGTTAATCACTAACACCATAAGAGTATATTGATAACATCAAACGTCACACCATGAAAGGGTGACTATAAAGGTGATTTCAGTGCTACGAAGGTGTTATGTAGAGGATCATGGATCAAGAGTGGGATTTTTCCATCCCGGTGACTGATAGATATACTCAGGGCCCTCTCGGTGATATCACATTGAATTAGCTTGCAAGCAAGTGATGAGTTCACTAAAATGTTATATCACGGGAACGAGAAAAGAGTGCATGTTGGTAACGAGAAAAGAGTGCATGTTGGTAACGAGATCAAAATGTTATACCGATAATATATCGCGAGACAAAGGGATTAAGTTACGATGTTAAAGGTTCACACGATCACTAGAGTCATTATTGAATGTGTGGGAGTCAGTACGGATCTCCAGGTCCCGCTAGTGATTATTGATCGGAGAGGGGTCTCTATCATGTCTGCATTACTCATGAACCATAGGGTGACACACTTAAGGGATACCGACACCATTCGAAGCAAATATGTTTCAGATAAATATTTAAGAAAGCGCTAGAATCATTTCGATGGAAATCGGAATTGTTTCGGGTGAAATTGCGTAAACTGGTTCTGGATGTGATATTGAAATGTTGCAGGGAGTTTGATGTGAATGTTTGTTAATTAATGTAATTAACAAAATCTGAATAAAATAAATAAAATATTTTTATTTTATGAGAGTTTGCATTAAATTTGGTGGAAATTTAATGGAGGTGAGTGGAACTATGAGTGGGAGGCTATTTATGTGAGTGGAAGCTCCACCCACATGAATGTGGAAGAGGTGGGGAACCTCTCTTAGCTGCCGGCCATGGTGAGGGGCTGCCCCCTCTCCCTATAAAAGGCCTCCTACTCCCTCCTCTCATCTCACACCTCCTCGTGAAGGATCTCTCTCCCCCTCAAGAAATTAATCCCCATATTCTTGGATTAGCGAGATACATATTCCCGGTGGCTTTATCTGGAAAGGAGTTGCTGCTTCTGCTGCTTTGCCAGAGCGAGGGCGGAGGTTGTCGGGGTACCTGACGTGTGTGCGATCATGGATGCACCGCTGTTTTGCGGTGCTGGACTCGCTGGTGCTAGACCTGATGGACATGCTGGTGCTGGACTTCATCATGATCTTGAGATCAGTAAGTATACGACTACATCAACCACGAAATCAGTTTCGTTAACAAATCTTTGTTGTTCTTCAAGGGTATGTTCTCTATGGATGTATATCGACTCGTTGCTTGTATCTAGTAGATAGATCCTGGCGTATAACAGTTCCCATCATAGGAATTGTTTTGTTTTCTATGATGTGAACCCAACAGCAACAGCCTAAGCTTGGGGGAGGTTTGAAAACCTCTAAACCTTGCAGTCATATTTTTATATCTTCTTTTGATATATTTTACTTCTTCAAAATTGCATGTTTACTTTCAGTTCGCATTCCTAAACCGAAGACACACAAAAATTAGTTGTAACCTTTATTGCAAATTTGTTTCTTTGTTTCTCTCGGAGATTGCTCAATTTCAGGTGATTTGGCAATAGGGAAATATAGAGGGGGTTCTACTCAAGTACGAGAACGTAGCAAGCAAGAGGAGGTATCACATTCCTTTCATCACCTTTTCTGCAACTTTAAATTGACCCTACAATTATTTACTCGCTTGCACTTGATCCACTCCCCCACTTAGCTTGTTATCCTATAAATTCTTTTCTTTTTCCAGTGTCTCCTTTTTAGCTTTGAAATATTGAGCAATGAAATTGGTTAAAAATATTTTCGACATTTTTACAACAAGAAAAAGCATCCAAAAGTTGACTTGAGTCCATGTTTAGCCCAAAGGATTTGATTTTAAAACTACTCAACCCCATTTGAGCTTAATGTAAATAGACTTGATAGCACTCTTGAATGAAATTGTCTGATAAAATGGATGCTTCGAAGTAGTAGAGATTATGCCACTGTTTTTTCTTATAATTATAGTAAGATATTGCTTTACACGTGTCATTACAACACTGTCGTGCTCCATGGGAAACTATTAACTTCCCTATACAACGAACGATCTAAATGTGGGAAGCCACTTGATTTCGGCTATTGAGTTATGTAAGCATTTATAGCTGCAATGCTTTGACGGGTAAAATTTTAATATCCTCGTGGTTTCACGTTCCAAGTGATGTTGTAGTACTCCTCTGACCCACTATTGCTCAACAGTTATCTATTGGCATGGTCACGAGTGCGCAACACAGTCCCAATTAACCTGTTAAAAACAGTGGCATGATTTCTCTATGAAAGGGCTGAAGTTTTTGAAAAACAAGGAAATGAAAGGGGTGCTTTGAGAGTCTTGAAATTTTGACATGGGAATAGATGAGTTGTTCTTAAATTGAACATTTTTGGTGCCAACTTGAGTACTCTTAATTGATTAAAGAAATAAGAGAAAAAAGTTTTCATCTCTCAACAAAGAGAGACACCAAAAGAATTTGTTTCACTTTTTTAGCTAAACTTTGACACTTGTTCGGGCATATGATTTATTTGCTAGCAAGATATACGTGGTTACGAAGTGGACTTAGTGTAATCTTGTGAATACTTGTATGATCATTTTCAAGAATGCAAGAATTGTGAAGAAAAGAATTTGACACCAATTCGAGCATGTAAGTTCTTTTATTTCAGTCTCGAATCTCCACTATTCTTCCTTATTTTCTTTTCACTTGAGGACGAGAAACATCTAAGCTTGGGGGACTTGATAGCTGTGAGTTTTGGCATATTTTTGATGGTTTTTATTGATGGTTTTCTTCTGGATTTGATCGTTTTCTAGATTTACCTAACTCCAATACTTTGGTAGCAAAGAAAACATGGTTTCGTAATATCCCGTATTTTCCTTGTAGTTGACCAAAATTTGACTTTGTGAAACATAAGCTGGATGGATAATCCAACACCATGATTGGGTTCGTCTCGTCGAGCTGATCGAAAAGGAGTATAAATTTATACATATCGGATGTCAAATGGATTATTGGAGATATGTTAAATTTTTGGCTATTGAATATTTACGGTTAAAGCTGGACTCTGGACTCTGTTTCCGAGTAGGAAAAAAACAATAATAAAAAGAAAACCTTCGGTCTAGACCGATTCCTCACCCTGAACCAAAACTCGCCAAACCCTAGATGCCGCCGCTGCTGTCACCTAGGGATTCCGCTGTAGTCCGCCGCCGATAGCTGCTCTAGGGGCGGGCGTCGTGGTCGTCGTGGACTGCATCGATTTGGCCTCATCGATCCGTCACTGTTTTTCTGCCAGGTACGTAGACCCCCGCCGGCAACAACGTGTGTTGCAGGTTCGATTTCTAGTCTAGTCCGCACCAAATTCAGTCGTTGGGTACGAGTTTGGCCGCCGGCCGCACTAGATTGGAAACTAGCTGAGCTAATCATCGTTTCTCCATCAGTACTAGGCATCGTTTTTCCGTTACTAGACCAATACTAGTAGATGCAACTATGGACTGGATGGTAGTGCGCATTAGTTTTGTTGGAATTAACTAGCAATGCAAGGTTCAGATTAGCAATAGTAGTGCTGCTCCTTTGTAGTTTGATTCCCGAGAGGTGTTTGGGTTAGTCGATGGATGCTAGGTAATTAACCCGTAAATCTCACTGTGAGCTACAGGTAGTACCACACATAGGCTCGGATATGTCTGCTTCTAGTCTAGCTTTTAGATTGAAACTGGAACTAGACTACACGCTGCAATTTAGGCTGTTTTTCTTCAAGAACAATTTCTAAAACTATTTTGCCTACAGAACTTGGAGCTACGGGTGTTGGGCCTGGTTCTTCAACTTAAACGTCTGTTCTAAGGTAAGTGCATGATGAACCCTTTGTGTTAACGATTGCCATCTTAAATTGCTGGCTGTGTGATGTTGGTTCTTTCCTTGGTGTTGTTGCCTTGAGATGTTGTCGAGAAGTTTATTTTAAGCCAGGGCGGTGAAAAAGTTACAAATGACTATTTCGGAGCGGATGGTGATTTAAGTTATTATGTAACTACTCCGGTGAGCTTGAGCTAGGTCGGTGACAATTCACTTGATTAACTAATCCGCTAGGTCGGTGAGGAAGTTAATAGTGAATATTCTGGAATGCTCTAACCATAAACTATAACATGCATAATAGTGTTTTCTGGATATCTTTTGAATTACGTATTGGATTCTATATGTTGTTGTTTCAGTTCTGAACTTGTACTTGTTGAGTATATTTTACTCACTTGCGTTTTCTTTGGTTTTTTATTTGGATTTCAGGTACTCAGCGTAGAGACATGCATGGGAGGGAATAGCTCGCCACCACTTTGGCGCACACATCAATACTACATCTCATAGAACATCTACCACCCATAATTCTTAGTTTTGCCATTATTAATTTTTGTAATTTGTGGAGTCGTTGGCATGTTCTTGTGAGCCTTTGGTCGTTCTAGCGTTAGTATTCGTGTTCGGGATTGTTATGCACTATGTGAACTGCGTGGATGCCTATTTATATGGTTGTTATTGGACAAATTCCTTATTTTATGTTTTGCCTGTCGTGGTTGTCCTTTAAAACAACGGAGGTGCTGCCGAAATTTTGAATTATCATTTGTTTTGTAGGAATTTAAGATGAGTGGTAGCACTGCCAGTTTCGTCGGCGCGTCGGCGCATCGCCAGATCGGTCCTACGGCCATATCGGACGGACCGCTACGTTGCACCTCAACCACGGCTCTAGCACCTATTTCGTCCGCACGCATTGTACGTTGAGGGAGTACCTACCGTAGGCAGGTCCACCGCCCATGATGACCGGGATTTGGTTCCGCCGCCATAGCTCGACAAACAGTCGCAACAATTGCTAGTAGTGCTTGGTAAGACCTTCGCTCGTGCTCCACCCACCCTAAACGATTCGGTTCCCGTAATTTCCTCGATATTGCAGGTGCAAAATAGTCCTCAATGTCAGGTCGTATCGGGTACACCAGCGAGGGTGGGGAATCGATCATGTCGTGGCCATATTCTCCTTCTCCTACCACATTGGAAGTGGATGTAGCTCCATTTCTTTGTACTACCGTTGGATTTGAAGTGCTGCCATGGCCTGTCGGACTGATTTCAATTGGGATTGTTACAGTGTGCTATGCAGACCGATGATCCATGGTACATTGCATACCAAGATGAATCAACCCAGTGGTCTAGCCAGAGGATGTATTTGGAGGAGATGGTTGCCAAGTTAGGTGATGAACTGGCCCGTAAAAACCTGTTGATATTCGAGCTGAAGCATACCGTCGAGGAAGAAGTCAGAGCTTATTCACAAAGATAAGTTGACACTTGAGGCTGATCTTGTCATATCTGATCAAGTGGTAGAAAAAATCTAAAACATGAACTTCAAGTGAAGGGGAAGGAGAATAGTAGATTCATGTGGCAGTTTAGGTAGTTGTGGTATTTAGTGAAGGGGAGGAGAATAGTAGATCCACGTCCTATCAGTTACAGTATGCGGTTGTGGTGAAGGGTGGCACATGTAATGATTCGTTGAATAGATAGCTAATTTAGATAGTAGAATTGTTATTCAATGGATGGTTATGAGTTCCTGCTAATTTAGTCACTTTGTGGTCCCAAAGTTGCCGAGAGAATGCATTGCGGGGCTCGAGTTGCTTGCCATTGGATCTAGCGGTCCTAAAGTGGTCGAGAGAATGCATTGCGGGGCCCGAGTTGCTTGCCATTGGATCTAGCGGTCCCAAAGTTGTCGAGAGAATGCATTGCAGGGCCCGAGTTGCTTGCATTGGATCTAGCGGTCCCAAAGTTGGCGTGCCTAATGCCTAGAGGGTCAAGTTGGGGCCCGAGTTGCTTGTCATTGGATCTAGCTGCCCATAGTTGGCATGCCAAATGCCTAGAGGGTCAAGTTGGGGCCCTATCAGTTTTGACTGTTCTGTCGCTGACACGTGGCTGCCATGTAGACTTGCAACGTTGGCGGCAGCCTCCATTCCCCGTCCCCATAGCTCAAATACATACTCCCTCCGTTTCAAAATATAAGATGTTTTAGATTTGTGAAGAAAATGTAGTTAGGATTTTTTTCGTATGTAGGTTCACTTAGGTTCGGAGTGAATCTACACACTAAAATAAGTCTAGATACATTTTCTTCAATTTTGACATGGAGGGAGTATCAATTTTGATTCAAATCATACATATTTCGATCAAATGTATACAAGCACACCGGAGATTGTCAAATCAGGTACTACTACTTATGAATCGGCTTTAGAGCATATCCACCGGTATGACGGCTCAAATATATATCGAATCTATTCAAATCATACATATATTCCTATACTTTAAGTCACAGAATTTTGGTTCAAATTGAGCTCAAATTTGTCCCAAATTTAAGTGGACTGTGAGCTAGCCGCCCTCGCTACCGTATGTGTACTCCAAGAAGTACGGGCAAAGTGCTCCCATCCGGCCACGAGGTACATCCGGCCTTCACCGTCGATGTGCATGAGGGCTTGATTTGCACCGTCGCTGTGATGTTGCGGATGATGGCTTCAACGTCTTCGCTTTGATGACCACTGTCGGCACCACCGCTGTCGCACTGATGTTGCAGATGATGGCTTCGATCGGTGTCTTTCATCAGCAACGGATCCGGGGATGTGAACGGAAGAAAGATATACAGAGACAGAAATTTCAGATGGTTAGGTCCTCACCACCGCACGCCATTCCAGCCGCCACGCTTAGATCCGCGCCACCGCATGCTGTTCGGACCACCACGCTTAGATCCACGTCGCTGCATCCCATTCAAACCGCCACACTTAGATCCGCACCGCCGCACACCGTTTGGTCTACCGCGTCGCCGTACATCGATAGGAGGGGAGGAAGATGTGGCTGGTATACGTGCGACAGAGAGAGGGAGGGGGCAAGACGGATAGACATCCAACCCGTCGGGCTCTCCTCTCCATAGCCAATGGGAGAGAGAGACCTCCAGCCCGTTGGATCATGCGATATCCAAAGGTGGTTGGTCAAGATCCGTGTGATATACATCTCGACCAATTATAGCATAGTCAAACTGAGCGACAGGGAAAGGGAGGGAGAGACATGCAGGCTATCGGTCTCTCCTCGCCGTACAAGGGTAAGTGCGCCCAATGGGGGAGAGAGAGACCTCCAGCCCGTCGGATCATGATGTATCCAATGGTGGTTGGCCAAGATCCGTGTGACATACATCCTGACCAATCAGAGCATAGACAAACTGAGACATGAGAGAGGGGAAAAGTGAGAAAAACTTTAGCGGGAGGGGAAAAGTGAGGAAACCTTTAGTGCGAGGGGAAAACTGAGGAAAACTTTAGCGGGAGGGGAAAACTGAGTAGAGCTAAGGAAAACAAGGGCACTCAGATACAAAATGACTAAGAGAAATTCAAGCTTTAGGCATAATAAATGGAAAATGTGTTATTTGAACAAAATAATCCATGTTGGCTGATATTATTTTTTTGCAACTCAAAGATACACAAGTGTAACAACCTCGGACCCTACGCTCAAAGTTCAAGCCTGGATGAACCAAAAGTGGTTAAAGTAGTACAGCGGGGGCTCAGGGCCACCACGTGTAGGCCCGTCGGCCGCCCTAACCACTTCCAAGAACATCGGGACGAGAGCGAGCGGCGTAGGCAACATGCGAAGAGATCAAATACATACACAAGTGTGTATGTATGCAAGCTACCTTACAACAGTTCTCAGAGCCATATCATCTAAAAGAAATAGAAATATTGCAACGTCATACGGCAAGATCCAAATATCCTAGATAGATATAATAGTGTAGGATAGCTCCTCATACATCAATCAACAGAGTATCAAGCGGAAGCGGGCAACAAGATCCGAGTACGGACAAGAAGCAAATCGGCATAAGATGCCACATAAATAAGCACATCCCGCCCACAGATATCACGGATCCCCATCCACGGAATCTCTACACCGAGTGATCATTACCAACATCATCTGTCTCCTCCACCCAGTATCCATATTGCGAATGCACCTGTTCATCTGAATCAAACAATTTATCGTGTGAGACCCTAGGGGTACTCAGCAAGTCTCTATGCCTCTAAATGGGACATAAACCTGGGATGGCGCAATTGCAGCAAAAGATAATAACTAACAAACCTATAGATACTCGCTAACCATCCGCCTAACCAATGATAGACGGATGTCCGTTAATTACAAACAACAGTTATAACAGTATAAAGTAACAGATCCATCCTCCTTCTCGCTTACCAACGAGAAAGCGGACGAACAACCCATCCGTTGGCAGTTTTATTAATCATTCCATGAATATTGCACTATTTACTAGTCTGATATTTAGTCAAATTAAAGACGGTACTTTAGTTATACTTGTCTATGATCGAGAAACTGTGCTTCAAGTCGTCCATAACCGCGAACACGGCTTTCAGAAAGATTTACCCTGCAGGGGTGCACAAATAGCAACACACACTCGATCAACCTCGGAAAAACCAACTCAAAACCCAACGAGGCATTCACGACAAAGCGATCATAGGATTCATAAAATATTTTAGGGGGCCATCCCATTAAGCTACTCGCAACGAAGTTGGACGGGTCCGAGACGGACCCAAGGTTTGCGCCAATGGCTGTAAACGATTGAGAACCCAAAAGTGTGACTGAGCTTGTCGATACCGCGAAAACACTACGCAATTCCTAAACAGCACAGGTGCTCCACGCATAATCTTAAATAAAGCAGTAAAGCATGGCATAAGTACAGGATAGTAAATAAAACCCCAAACTAGTTTGTGGCCCCAAGAAATAGAAATGAATCAAGCTCTGGCTCAGGGGCGTCCATAAGGCCTCCCGGATGTGGATAGTGCGAATAGTCAAGGAACAGGAATCAAGTACTCGGGGTCCTACGGGACACAAGTGAGCATGAAAAACCAAATAGCAGATATTGCCCATCGTTGCCTCTTTCATTAGTTGTCCCATACTACTCAGATTAAGTTGTTTAGGTATCTCGTTATCCATCTGACTCTCACATACCCTACACATGTTGTTCTACGACCCGTATGGCTCAAACAGCTCCTGTAGTAATGGCTCATGGGATGGAGGAACAAGCTCGGTGGGGTTTAAAAGTTAAGGCTATGCAGTACTTGGGATTCAATTTAATGCAATCGCGACTCAATGATGCAAGAATAAGATGGAGGCAATAGGTACTATATGTATGCAAGCATGTGGTAGTGCTTGCCTGGCAGCTCAGTTGAAGCGAGAGACGGATCTGGGTAGTACTCTTGGGATTCCTGATATTTCCCCTGCTCGGCGTTTATTCGAAAGAAGAACCAAACAAACAAGGGCATGGCAAGGGTGAGGTGTGGGGACAAGAATAAATTATTTTATTAATTATTTGGCCAAGTTTTATTACCATAAACAGTTCTGATTTTGAATAAAGACATGATGCATGCTTCAATTCATATCATGGAATGCATAAACAGAACGGGCTTGTCACGCTGATCGATTTAGACATATTATTTGTCAAATTTGGAGTTACGGATTTAAAGTTAAAAATTTATTAAGAAAAAAGGCATTTATTGACATTTAATTTCGAAAATGTTATTTGTCCAAAAATATTTTTAGATGTCATATTCATGATCCTCGTGTTTTTCTGATCCTAAAACATATATAAAATGTTATATATGCATTAGCCATTTTATAGATCTGCATTATTATTTCCAATACTCTTCTTACATTTTTCTGAAAATATAACACAAAAGAAAGGAAAAACTTTTTGTACCCAGGCCCAGCTATGGATCGGCAGACACACACAGCAGGGATTTAATCAAGTGGAGCTGATACATGTTAAAACTGAGATTGGGGTACAACGTTCTTGGAATGATATGCATAGGCATGAAGAATGGATATGAACCTGCAGGGAATAAAGAGAAAAGGAGCGTGATAAATCTCTAAACAGCTCGGGACGGGATCTATACATGGAAAAAACTGAACCAAAAGGTGACTAAATGATATGACCGTGGGGTTTATTCCAAGGATAAGGATCAGGAACCAAAGGAGGCAGACCAGCTTGATAAAATGTGGATGATAACAAGATACTCACACACACATGTTTGAAAGGCACAAGGCGCTGCATTGTCTCAAGAATAAGAGGGGCTCGTTTTTCTGAACTAGAGAACTACACACCGTTAACTGAAAACAGCAACAGTCGACCGTGAGTTTCCTCGATCTTATGATGACGAGATCGAGCGACTCCAGGCACGGAATTGAACGAGACCAGAAGCGCTGGAAAGGATAATCAACCAGCTACAATATGGTAAGCACCAATACGCCGAAGATGGACCGAGGGACGCCGGAAAAATACGAAGAACAGAGGGAGTTCCGGCGGTGTCAGACTGACAGAAAAAGGCTGAGACCATGGGATATTCTTCGGATGATTCCTAGAGCTGTAGGCGTCGGATTGGGGCTTGGTTTAGCTCGTTAGAAAGAGGGGAGACCCCTCTCTGCAAGGATGTGACGTGAGGCGCCGGAGGTCGACGAGGTGCGCCCGAAAACTGGGGAGAACAGAGGTGCTGCAACGGGCAGGTGTGAGCTGCTGTCTGTGTCGCGGCTTGGGTGTGCACGCGTGACGCGGTTACTGGCCAGCAGCGAGCAGCACGGCAAGGATGGCGTCGGCGCTAGGATGAACGAGAGGTACTGAGGAGGACAGTTAGAGGGAGAGGAGCTTACCACGGTGCCGTTCTGCAAGGCGGCGAGGCCGGAGGTTTGGTGACGACGGCGCAAGGACGGAGACGGAGTCGGTGAAGCTTGTGAACACGCAGGGACAGGAGCGTCGACATGTTGGTGAAGGTGCGCTGGGATGGCGACGACGCGGGCGAGGTGCTCGGCCGTTCTCCTCCATGCTGGCTGCTCCATGAGGTAAAGGCAGCTGTGGCGCAGCGGCTCCTTGCGGCGGGGCTTCTCCGGTGGCGCAAGTCAGCGGTACAGCGGCGGTGAACTAGCCAGCCATGGTAGGGTTTAGGATTCCTTGTCCGGGAAGGGGAAGAGGGGTCTCCCCTGAGCTGGGGAAGGTGAGGCTGAGCTGTTGCTGCTGCTTTCTTTGTGGACGGGAGGAGGCTGTGCGGCAGTGACTCACGGGCCCTGCGTGGGCGACGCTTACGTGATCAGAACGGGAGAAGAGGAACAGGACCAGGTCGCTGTGGTACAGGCAGAGTTGGGCTCAGTTTTAGGTCCACACTTGGAGCTGGCTCGATTGATCAGGTTCAGAGGCGAAAAACACTGCGGTCACAAAACAAGCTGATCGATGGTGTTGCTCCAGTAGCTAGCTGGTCTAGGTCTAAGGATAGGTGTGTGCGTGAATGCTTGGTTGGAAGCCTGCTGGGTTAAGCGTGTTGGTGTAAAAAAAATAAAAAAGAGAAAGGAAGAAGAAGCCACGACTAGTATACTAGCTAGGAACGTGGAGTGTATATGTGTGATATGTACACATTGCCAGAATTTTGGAAAAGAAGGAGATTGGAGTTTTTATATAGTCCAAACTAGACTAGATGAGACTAGTTTTAGACAAAACTTTAGACGGATTTAGTGTTAGTGATTTAGGCAGAGATTAAGAGACAAAAATAAATAAATAAATATTAGAGATGGAGTCTTTATTTAGATAGCTAGATTAGCTAGGAAAACTTGGTAGATGGAGTGTAGATATAGGATTTGATCAAAATTTGAACAAGCATACAAGTGCAAAAGAATTTGAATAAAAGAAAGATCACTAGTGGCATTGATATCACATGTGATTAGAGACTAATATTGCATGTAGTATGACATGATGTAGAGATAGGGTAGGTGTATTCCTCTTTTATTTATTTTATTAGTTTGAAAACAAACTACTCAAAGCTCCTCCAAAACCAAGCAAAAATCAAATAGGTTGAAAAAGGAGAGAGAGTAAGCTTGCATGGCCCATGCACAAGTAATAAATGCCACTAATTCTAGTTGTGAAAACAACTATTTTCAGTCATGGTCATATATTCTTGCATGCATGTCAATATTTGAATTAAGGCCAAACCAAAAATACACAAGCTTGCTTCTCATCTGGACTAAATAAAAGAACATGCAATGAAGATATGGTGGCCAAGCTTGTGTGTGTGATCCACTAGACAAAATATAGCCACAATTATATTCATACATGATCAAATAATCCAAAACAAACCATATGGAAGCTAGACAAAGAAACTACTCACATAGCATGCAAAGGTGGCCATGTGGCTCTCCACATATCAATAATGTGAAAACAACATGATGCATATATGGGAGCATGTGGACTTGTAAGAGGATCCATCCCAACCCACATGAGCTAGAGGCAAACCCAAATAAAATGCAAGCTCACATATAGTTGGATGGTGGAATTATGGAGTGGTGACAAGAAAGGTGGTGGAGTTAATAAAAGATATGCCCCCAACTCCACTTGGGCATCAAACATTTATCAAGAACCAAATACAATATATCAAGAGGCAAATACAATTAGTAATGCATATGAGATAAGAACCAAATGAAAAGGGTTTGATATGATGCTCAAATGCAAGGTGGCATGATGACATGAGCAAGATATAATGATGATGCAACAATTATATGTAGGAAGGTAGCATATATATAGACTAGGCTAGTAGCATTGTAATTGTTAGACAATTGGGATGCTACAACAAGTGTTCCTAATTTGGCCTCAATTAGACAAAGTATGTTTTGGGATGGGTTCTTTTGGAGGTTGGTTGAGTAGAAAGCCATGCATCTTCATAGCTAGTAGCTCATTCCAAGAAGGGTTTAAGACGTGGTTTAGGGGATAAGTCCATTTCTGTTTATTTCCTTTTCCTTTATTATTCATGCTAGGTTGTAGGTAACATAACAAGATTCATGCGAAGGTTGCACTATGTTTTAACCTTTTTTTGAATTAAACTAACCCTAAAACATATTTTTGAATTTAATCACTTAGAAAAAGAAAAATGTGGCTGATTACAAGTAAACCAAAATTTCCAATTTCATATGAATAAACCAATGCAAGATACACAAGTGTGCCAAATTTTGGATCAATGTGTCAACGTTTGCTATGGTTTAAGCCATGAACTAGCTAAACCCCAACATGTCGAGGGCAAAACTGAGTAGTGCTAAGAAACTAGGTGGATGACCATACAAATTTGCAATAACACATACATTATGGGATTATGCAACATACAAACTTGGGGGTGTCACACTAGTTCGAATTCAATACAAACATTGATAGTAGTTCAAATTCATCACAAATTCAAATTCATTTTTTCTTGTTCCTAGTGTTTTTCGCTAGGTTGACCACCTTGCTCCGGGTGATCCTAGCTGGAATATTCACGGAGTCCACCATCAGCTTCTTCCATTTCTTATATTTTTTTCTTTCTCTCTGCATCAAATGAATCAAGTGCTTCAGTCTGTTGTACAATTGGCAGCATTTATTCTAGATCCTCCTATGTAATCCCCTTACGTTTGAACTCTCCTTCCAATGAATAAACTGCTTTATTCTCGTCTCGATCCATTGGCTCATACGATTCAAAATGCATTGGCAGCATTTCTTCTAGATCCTTTTGTGTAATTCCTTTATGTTTGAACTCTTCTTCCAATGAATAAACTACTTTATTCTCCTCTCGATCCATTCTCTCAATCTCCTCTAGATCAATTGGTTCAATCTCCCCTGCTTTTGCTTCAATCTCCCCTGCATTTGGCTCAATCTACTCAAGATCCATTGGTTCAATCTCCCCTGCATTTGGTTCAATCTCATCCGCATTTGGTTCAATCTCCTCTCGATCTGTTGGTTTAATCTGCAATGTATCCATTGCTTCATTCTCCTCTCGTTCGAATACTCCATTCTCATCTACATTTGCTGCTCCCGCTATAACACACCTAGTTCTACTAATAGTAATTAGGGTTGATTGTGCATTCTTGAGCATCATCTAATCTGCTAAAAATATGCAAGAAAAAGAAATAATCACAAAACCCTAATTTTACCTCCTCTTGTAAACTCTTTCAATAGTTTCAAATATTTTGAAAACTACCAAAATTGGAGCCCAGATGGATTAAAAGGGCCCGTGGGGCCCCCAAATTAATCCTCCGAGAATCCCTGTTATGCATACAACCACGATCCCATGATCAGTTAGTCGTGGCACATAACCGACAAGTATCAAAGTAAACATCCAATACATAACGAATACATGTCATACCTTATTTGCCATTATGGCTACATCGATCAATCATCAGCGGAACTTCATTAAGCGTAGAGCCCGATCCATGTCGTAACCTACATGCAACTGAATGGGAGAACGTCCTAGCTCGCTTAGTCGTCAATGTCACCTTCTTCTTGATATCTGACCAAGTTAATAGCCAGGGACAATGCCAGTGAGTACTTTGAATGTACTCACGAACCACCCTAAGAGGATATGCAGTATGGTTGTGGTAGTAGGAGGGCTCCAAGAGAGGTTCTTTTCTCAATTAGTTTCTCTTGTAGATATAGCATCTACATATCTTTGTTGAAAACCTTTGTAAACCTTTTCGAAAAGTTTTGGAAAACATCAGAATTGGGTCACCCATTTGTTCCCGTCTTCAGGTCGTCCCACGACCAAACTCCTTTCTCCTCCTTCCGACCATCCCATGGTCAAAACCTTTCTCCTTTACGACCATCCCATGGTCAAAACATTTCCAAAGCCATCTCTTTTCTGAAAACCTTTTGGAAAACAAAACCATCACCGCTCTACAGAAGTTTTTCCAACCTGTCCATGACCGTGTACACGGCTATTCGAATAGATTTACACTCTATAGGGGTTGTAAACTTTACCCACACAATCCGGGTACACTACCCTGATCTACACCGACCGTGGGTAGAGTAACCGATCAAGACTCTCCGGATGCCCACTCCAATATAAGTGCCTACCTTATGAGTGTTACTCCCCTCAAAACCAGGACGTCGGGTACCGAGGACCAACCGGAGCACATTTTACACTTCACAGAGTGGGCGTTTTCAATGAGGGGCTCATAGTAACGCATGGCTGCCCGCAGACAGTTCGTTCCTTCTCTAGGTCGATGTCCCACATGGACCTTTAAGGGAGAAAGCCCAGCCTCCGGGGATCGCGATCCCCTGTAGTACTTGCGAGGCAGCTTATACCAGAATAGACAAACATCAAATCCAGCCCTGTCCCATTCCAGAGTAATGTGGTAACGGGTTAAGTTGTTATAGTTAAACTGTAAAGAACCGGGTGCATTTTTGTAAACCTTTTTCCTCCATCTTTTCTTCAGTATTTTGTAAAGAAAAACCTTTTTCTTTCTCAACAACTCTTGGGAGGTCCCACTTCACCAAGGTTTTATCCTAAAACATTCGGTAAAACCTTTCCGGGGTCTTCCCATCCTATAGCTTTGCTTCGGCTAAATCGGGGGTCTCCAAATGGTATGGTGTATTGCACCATCTACCAAACTAGGGACAAGTAGGTGTCATCAAGGGGGTTGTACTTAATAGTACAAAAGTGTAATAGTTTGGAGGAGCCAAACCACTACCATAAATACATCAACATATAGTAAACAATGCAATTTTGATAAACAGTAGATAAAACATGCATAAGTACAACAGTAGGACAAGGCTTATGAGCAAGAAGGTGGCTTGCCTGATATCAGTAATATGGAAATATGTCCCTAGACTTCTTCTTTAGATAACCAAGAATACCAATACCAATAATAATAAGATCTCTTCTTCTTGGCGTCAATGCAAGCGCAACTATCGTCGTCATCGAGTATACATGCAAGCAAGAAAGATCACAATCAAAACAAAGCATACAAGTGGACAATACAAGTATAATATTCAACAGGTTTTGAGTGGTTGAGTTTAGAATCATTGCAAGAACCCTAATTACACTGGTGGGATTTCCTTTATTCGGGAAATGGTCAAAGCCACTAATGAAGGGGTTTGGGTCCAAGGTCTGGGTAAGTATGGTACCAAAGTGCAAATAGAATACCATCCGGTAGGTTTTGACAAAACAAGACCAACAAAAGTGATTTCAAGATTTTATCACTTTTCTTTAATTTATTATGAATATTCTAGTGATAAAAGCTCTAGTTTTAGGAAATAATTCACCAGAAAGGTTCTGGATCCCCAAACATTATTTCCTTGGGGGGTTAAGTAGGGTTTGATGTACGGATTCATTTAGATTTTGAATCACTCCAAAATAATTACCAAAATGCCCTTAGGAAATTCCCAAAGGCAGTTCTTGGACCTGTTTTGTCTTTTTCACTAGATTTAATATACGTAAGCTTTTGATTTGATTCCAAGAGAACATGGTAGGCATTGGATTCACTCTTTTTGGAGTTGTAGAGTTACTGAGGTGATTTTATTAGTGAATTAACTAAGCCTAGAATAGATTAATTCATGATAAATCCATAGGGGCTTAGAAAATTATGGGCTCCTGGGGTTTGATAGATATTGGTATGTAGGTGTATAGGGAGTTGGAATTAGGTCAATACCAACTAGGAAGCTAGGAAGCAAACTAGGGTTGGGACAAAGTGACATGCAAGGCATGCAGGATACCTTTCTATGCCAAAAGGATTCTATTCAAATGTAGTTTTAAAACTCACAGAAAAACTTTACTGGCAAAATGGGCACACCTAGGTACAGGATTTACTACAATTAAATTAAATATTAATTTGGTCTATTTTTGGTACTGCATGTTGAAGAGAGCCTTCAGGTATACTAGGAAAATTAGATCTAGACATTTTAAGACATCTTACATTTTTGTTTTGAATTAAACCTTGAAGCTATTAAACAGATCTGGAAAAAACAAAAGATTAAAGAACAACTAACACGGCTGGCCCTTGTGTGGGGTTGGGCTGCAGTGCCGGCCGGCCGAACAGGCAACACTAGGGAAGTGCGCGCGGGGGGGCTTTCAAACTCTGACAGCAGGGCACGCTCGCCAGTGGGTGAGGGCAGCGAAGAGGTATCAGGGGATACTAGCCGTTCGATTAAACGGTGATGGATGGCCTCGAGCTCTTCTTCTTCACGGAGTCCGAGCGTGCGAGGAAGAACCCTAGGTCAAGCCAGCGGGGAACAGGGTGCTCACCTGGGGATTTTCCGATGAAGAGGGTGGTGCGGAGGTGAAGCGGTGCACCGCCGCGAGTCGAATGAGGGGAGGGAAGCTTGGCTGGACGCTAGGAGGGGGGCTCACACACGACCGCAGAGAGAGGGCATGTTTGGTTGTCGACGGTGGCGAGGATTTCGGCCATCCCTGAGAGAAACGATGGTAGGATTAGAGAGAATGGACCGCGACGATCTTAGGAAGGGACATGCAGAGGGGTAGGAGCAGGGGAGGGAGTAGACGGGCCAAATCTTGGAAATGGCCGAGAGGGGGATCTCTCCTTCTCCAGTGACATGCAGAGGCAGGGGCTCGCTGAGGGCTTTGCAGGGAGAGAGTGGAGCTGGGTAGGAAGCAAATGAGGGCCGAAGAAGAGGAAGGGGGAGCCTCTGGCTATATATTTCAAGGAGGGATGGTTCACTATGTACCATGTCCACCATTGGACAAGAGAGGGGGAGGGAGCAGGGGATTGGCTAAGAGGGGTGGTGAGGGAGGTGTGTGGAGCCCTGGTCGAGCAGAGGGACAGGGTGGT
The DNA here is from genome assembly GCA_916181665.1 of Avena sativa. NCBI lineage: Eukaryota > Viridiplantae > Streptophyta > Magnoliopsida > Poales > Poaceae > Avena > Avena sativa. The sequence goes on from OV702287.1 coordinate 583,295,544, forward strand.
GGCTGTTGCAGCCAGTTTTGTAGGGGCATGGCCTTAAGTGGTTGTTTCCTCTCTCTATCTACTCCCATACAAGCATAAGGAGACAAAGGAGGGGTAGCTACGGTGGTGCTACAGTGGTATCAACGAGAGAGGGTGAGATTTGCTGTGCAAGCTTGGTTGACCACTCTAGGGGAGGTTTGGTGGGGTGGTGTTTAAAAGATTTACTTAGTTTGTAAATTTGATCACAATGGGGCTGGTGAAGGATGTTCAATAATTTGTACTGGGCATGCTGGGGAAATGATACTGATAGGTAGATGAGCTTAAGGCATATCTGTAGGAATTTATTGGGATTTTTTAGAAGATTAGAAGTCCACTTAAACCCTTTTATCCAAAAAGTGCTGAAGTGGTTTATGGACGCTAATGAAATATTTTTACATTATACAAAGTGGGTTTTTGGTGTGGGAGGATCTTATACATGATTACTCACTTTGGATAATTTTCCTACAATTTATTTAGGTTTAAAAGTATTTAACACTATTATTATTCCATTTATGCCATTTAAGATAATAGGCAAAAAGAAATAATAAAGCTTCTCAAAAATATTTATTTTTGAGATGGGAAGGTAGGATATGATACATGGATCTCAAATGATCCCAAGGTTGGGGAAGTGTTTTGGCAAAAACCAAACTTTCCTTTGTAGAAGGAGTTTTGAGGTTTTTGTCCATTAAAGAGAGTAATTAGATTTGGAGCCATAATAATTATGGATAATATTTGATAATTCTTGATGATCAAGGTAGATGATGTAGGCAAGGTGTAGAAAGCATTTTCAACCTTGGGATTAGGGAACCCAAGTTGATTTTGGTAAAAACTAGAGATTTAAGGATCTTGGGTAAGATTGTTTTCATACCACCAAATCCTTGTTGGATGTTGGAGATCAGATCTCCCCTTAGGGCATGGGATAAATGGATGGATATAACAAGTGATGGACATCAACATGGTATAGAGGTTGGAGCTTGATCTTGCTTGAGTCCACCAAGAATTGATTTCAAACTTTGGATAAAATAAGCCTGCCAAGGCAGATTATCAACTAGCCTTGAAAACCTTGTGGGTTTAAGAAGAACAAAGATCTACTTGGAATAAGTGAAGTAGATATTGATATACCTATGCGAGTAGAACATAACCATGCAAATAGTTTGTCCATAGAAGGTCGGATGATGGTGTGAGCTTCTGTCAAAGTAGGCATGTTGACTAGATTTGCAGGAATAGTTATTTTCTTGCCTGCAAAACCATGAAGAACAAGTGGGTTGGAGGATGATCTAACCAAGGGCCAGAGTGGGCCTTGGTATTCCTTAGGATGGTTAGCAATTTGGTTCAAATGTGTTATCAAAAATGCACAAGGGTTGAGAAAGGGAGGCATTAAAAAAGGTGATGTTGGAAATAGTTTTCCAGACAGCCAAATTTGGCAGATTTAGTGTTTTTGACTAGAGCATGAGAGGGGATGTTTTTGATGGGTTGTAAGCTACCCAAGCATCAACAAGTGGATGATGTTGAAGTTTATATTAAGTAGGAAGGGATCCATGCTTGATATTGGTCTTCAATGACTTGGAAACTTCTAGAATGGATCACTGCAGAATTGATCTGGTTAAGGGTTTTAGATGATCACCTAGTAGCTAAGGATTAGATCCAGCTTTGTAATCGTGCTTGGGATTTGGGGGGGGGTTCAAGTATCTTGATCCTAGTGATGAGCTCCTATGGTGGATCACTTATCTCCTTAAGCAAACAAGTCAAACAGCAGATTAAAGCAATTCATCAGACAACAGATCAAGGCACTTCATCTTAGCAGATCAAGGCAACTCATCTTACAAATAGAGCAAACCTACTATTGGGGTTACCATCAAGCCTTGCTTGAGGAAGGTTGGGTATTTTTAAAAGGTTGGAGTTTGAATAAGATAAGAGTCCTTGGTAACTCTACCAAGTGTAGAATTCAAAAGCTTTAAAAGGAGGTTTTAGGAAACCTAGAGATAAGAATAGTTGAAGGTTCTGTCTATAAAACATAAGGAGATTATATGATATATTTCTCCATAGTTTTGTCAAAAGAAGCTACTAAAATAGTTTTGGTTACATAAGCATCTTGGCTCAGGTTTTGAAATGTCAGAACATTTGAGAATAGGTAAATTGAGCCAGGATAGTTTTGTTCAATAGCTTTTTGACAACTGATGTTGAGGTAAGGAGTATAACACAAGCTATACAATCAGAAGAATGAGCACAGACAATCAGCAAGCAAACACTGCAACACTTAACAAGAAAAAGTTTTTGTTCCCCCTGATTTTTGCATTCTGGACAACTAGTCAGGGTTACTGAAATTGGGATGTTACAGGGCCCCACATATTTCACATATTTGCAAAGCTTCTGGTATTTTCAAATTACCCAGAACAATATTTGAACTTGAATTCCAAAGGGAATAAAAGAGAATAGAAACTGGAAAAAAAAGTATTTTATGAAATAAAATCTACTCCTAATCTATTCTAGCCCGCAGCCCAACCTCTCTCTCTTACTCGTCTCCGGTCGCCGTGTCCGCCACCGATTCTGGCCGTCACCGACCTTCTCCGGCCTCGCTGTCACCACCAATGCCATTGTGGTGAGCTCCCGGTGCTCAGGCAGCTCTTCGCTTCCTACCTCTCGCTCTGTTGTCGCCCCGTAGTGCACCTGCAGCCTCCGCCGTCGTCCGCCGTGGTAGTCGCTGCTCCGGCGACCATTTGAGGATGGCACCACCACTAATCAGTCTGCCTCGGCCTCCTCTCTCCAACGAGTTGACTCGCGCATCGCGGCGTGCCCCCAATCAACAGATTCGTCATCAACCTGGAAGCTCGCCATTGCTGGCACCACCACTAAATGTCTTTGTGAATTGTTTTCTAGAATTAATAATAATCCCTATGGGCCCTATCTCACAGGTTTTAAATATTTTGGAAAATAATTTATGAAATTATTAAACTTCTGACATGTGGGGCCCAATGCAAAAATATTTAATATATCTAAAAATGTTTAATTGTTTTAAAAATGATTTAAAATGAGAATCATAACTAATTCATTTTAAATCAGAGAAATATGTGTGATATATCAAAATGTTCAGAAAAATGAGATCTACACAATAGACTGATAATCATGCATTGTTAAGAAACTTATATGACATGTTTAATTAGAAGAACAAAATAACCCCTCTCATATGCATCCGGGGTTTCTCCGAATTAGGGTTTGGACCCCTCAGACCCTGTTTAATTTGGCAAAGCATGTCTTAGGGTCTCAATTCAACGCAATTTAACTTGTCATATCATCATCCTTGCTAGAGGATTGCATTTATGCCATGTGTTCATTGTTCCTCCTTTATTTTTGGTGTTTGCTTCTTCCTGGTAGAATACAATATCGAGATCAAGATCGAAAACCGAGATCAACACCAATGAAGATCAACAAACAATACTTGATCAACGGTTAACAATGTCAAGTGGATGAACCTGAAGTTCTACTTTGGGTATCAATAGGCAAAGGCAAGCAAAACCCCGAACATGATATTTTAAATCGTATGGTTTCAAGTATTTCATTCTTGCCATGTGCATACGATTCTAAAGTCTTTTATCGATAGATATATCAATCATATTTGATGCATGTTACCTTTGTAGCCTATAATACCTGATCCACCCCTCCTAGCATAACTAGGGTTTGGCTTGTGAGCTTCGCTAGAGTTGTTTATATCCGTTGTGCTTAGCCAAGCTTAGTTGTTACCGCTGGTCCATTCGGTTGATGAATCAGAGCTACGAATGAATCTAGTATGACAGGATGTCGTGGTATGATCAGAGATGAAAGTTAAACATGCCAAGGCTTGTATGGGAGGCCACGTCAGGTTGTGGTTTTTGCAGTCCCATACTTGTCACCACTATGACCTGAGTTCTTGCCTCTTGAACCAAGACGAGTGTACAACCACATGGGGGCCTGGAAACCCCCTCGATCAACTAACTTGCCTAGTAGATTCCATGAGTCACATAGTTTGGGCGTTCCATTCGACATATCCATTTTGGTTGTTTCCGAAGGCGGTGAAGGAGGTGCATTCATATAGGTAGGTAAGCCTGGCCGAGAATAAAGAGGCACAGCCTCCGTAATCTTGAACCCTGCGCACATCTCTAGGGACCGACTTTGGGACATGACCCCTTACGGCGGCATCTCCTTAGGGCGTGACTCATGGTCTCGGCGACACCAAGGTAAAGGTCGTGGTCAACCACTCTCTGCTGGCCTTCCAAGGAAGAGGGCTTATAGCTTGGCACTAAGAATTGGTTTCGTGTGGGTAAAGTTGTGCACCCCTGCAGTGTAATAATCTTTGTGAAAATCCATGACCACAGTTATGGACGACTTGGGAACGGACGTGATGATCATAGAGAACTATAACCTAATCGTAACACATGGAAATTAAGTAAAGTGTGTTTAAGGATGCTTCCTTGGGGATTGAGGGGGTGATCCTAGTTAGTAGGTTCAGCTGATAAAGTTGAGGTGGATATCAAAGATGATCAAAGCTAGTAATATCGATTTATTATCCCCTTTTAAAAGGTTCTATTAGTCGAGCTTCCCTCCCCATTTTACAAAGAAAGTTAGCTTTATGCAAATTAACCCCACCAGCCATAAGTCTTGTGGAGTATACCCTATACCCAGTCTTGCTTGGTTGATACTTTTGCAGCAGGTAAGTGTTACCACAGAAGATGAGTTTGTTCCAGCATCAACATCGACGAGTAGTTTGGGGTTCCCAGTTAGCAGCCTAGAACATATGGATTGAGACGTCATCGTTATGCTTCAGTCGTCTTAGGCCATTTGTTAAGTTTGCTATATTTAATAGCATAATTTGCCTTCCATTGTTTGATGTTTGTGATCAGTGACCTCTGCTTGTAATAATTTGGTTCTTCTCTCAGTTATGAGTTTGCTGTAATAACTTCTGTGTTGTAGGGTCACTTTAATGTTACCGATTCTTTCTCTGTATGCTTTCGAGATTTAGGTTAGGCTTATATCAGATAGAGGTCTGGGATTTGTCTAGCCCTAATCCTGGGGGTGTCACAGGTTTTGGTATCAAAGTAGTACCGTCCGTACGACAACCTTTCTACTGGTCGATATTGAGTCTAGTGTTTGTGAAAACTATTTTAAAAGATGAAAAGTAATTGCGAAAACTCTAGTATGCTTGTTTTTCTCCTTATCCAGTTTCACTCTAACTCTGGGTCATCGTATCTTGTGATGACTTTGAAAAGTTTTTCTATCTCGTCTCGTCTTTCAAAGCTTAGGTGTCTTTTAGGCATGACGGTTCTCAACCAGTTGACCTAGTGTCGAGTTTCTAGAGTTGTTGTTCATGTGTTCCTTGTTTCCCTTTGCTCTTCTACAGCTGAGAGATAGTAGTTATTCAATTCTCGAGTCTTAACCCTTGGACTTGAAGCGAAGATCCCTGATTGTGCTGGATTCTGGTGTTGTGAATCTTGTACATGAAGCTGACCTTTAACCCAAGATCCATTTGGTTGATCCCTGTTGTTAATGTCTAAACATTACCTTAGGATGGCTAGTACCTTCTTGTATAAGCTTCAAGCTTGTGGTATTTTCGTGATTGCATTTTGACAATGAAGGACTTCCCCTACCACATGTAATGGCAGATGTTCCTTAATGGAACCAGATAGATGACGACAAGAGTAATCCTCATGATTCTCGCATCTATATTCGTGACTCTGCCACGTCCTACCCTTATGTGCATCAGTCCTCGGAAGAATTGTTGACTTATGCATCTACATCTTGGGATTCTATCCTGAGCATGCTCCTTTTCTCTTGTTGTTTCCCGACCTTTGTCTACCAGTTGGTAGCCAAGTAGTAAATATACACCGATGCCTTCTGATACAAGGTACTCTTGTGGTCCGTCAAGACAAACAATTTCTGGATGTCAGGAGAAACAAACTCTTGTACCTCGTCGTATCTAGGACCATGTCAAAGTGTTGTAATCAACAGATCACTAAGCCTTTATTAGCTTATGTTCTGTTCTACCTTAAAATATCAATCTCTTAAATACTACGAGGTCGTGCTGAGTTCATGATTCTTGTAATGAAGTGATACTCTTATACATCTTTACCCACCCTTCCTCCGAGCTTTCGTGCTCGTGAATGATGCGTGTGTGTAATAATGTGGCCATTTGAGATTCTTAGCAATCATTATTGCTTTAGACTCAACAAGGACATTTGTGGCATTCTCAGCGTGATGGTTAATCTATCACTAAGCGATGTTTGACTGTGCTACCACGTCTGTTATTCTAGTACACTCTCTCCTCGGTCAAAGAGTTAGGCTCGTGCCGAAGCTCTGATTCTATGGCTTCTTGCCTTAACAAGCTAGTTTCCTCTCGAACTATGTGACATATCGGTGGTTCGTAATATTCTAGATGTCTACTAGAAGTATTGCCATGTTGCCACGTGATGATGATGTCAAGTTCTTGAGCAAGCAAGTTCTCTGAACTACTCCTTTCTCCAAGAATCCGTACTGGATACCACTGAACTAGTTCTTGAGCAAGCAAGACAAAAGTTCTATCAGACTTGTTCCTCCTAAATGGATGTCTAGTTTTGTTAGAGCTGAAGAAAGATAGTGTTTACTTCTTGGAAATGTTATCATCCCCACCTTTGATTTGATTCGGGCTATCGTCAAATAAAACTCATTCCTAAGGACTATCCTAATGATGTATTTACTCGTGATGTTTCACCTGGATACATCTTCATGTTATTTGGTCTAACATATATCTATGTCTTGTTCATACAAAATATGAGTCCATCTTCTTGGACTATCTTGATAAGTTTGTTATTGAGCCCATCGATGACATCCTTATCTTCTCCGTGTTAGATTGGATTCATGTGGAATAGTTAACATTAATATTGAAAACTTTTGAGAACCGTCTTCATGTCACCTCGAAGTATGTGTTCTGGATGTTAGAAGTAACCGTCTCTAATTCACGTGCAAGTGTTGAAAGATGTCGCTGTGGATTCGAGAAGAGTTAGCTTTATTTTCTTGAGAATTATTTAAAGTCAGTCAAGCATGTGCGAAGTATTCTATGGTAGGTTAATACCTTCCCATCTCGAGAAGATTCTTTAAGCACTCAAAGCCACTACCTGATTTGTTATGGAAGAGAAGAAGTTCTACAAACTTTAGTATCCTCCTAAATATTTCCCAACAAGGATGCATTTGTGTTTCGTTGCAATCAATTTATGTAGGGGAAATTATCTTTTGAGAACTTGCTAATGCATCGGTGTCGCAACCTAGATCATATTTTGGAGCTTGAAAAAGTAGACCATGTCTTGAGACTCTAGTTACTTTACCTTTGTGGTAAATGTTGCAAACTTTCTGTTCGGACATGCTGAGTCTGAAGTATTATTCCACCTAACCAGAGCTGAATCTCAAGCAGCAACGATGGTTGGTGCTCTTCAAGGTTTTTGACGTAGGTCTCTTTGTAAACCCGACAAGATTGATGCAGTGGTTAACACAATTAGCCGGAAGACCTCTTGTCACATTCCCTTGAATTAGCAATAACCACCCTTATTCACGAGGCTCCTTCTATGATTTATTATATGAGTTGTGCTTATGTTTTTCTTTGTAACCGAAGTCCGATCTTTACTTTATGTCTGCTATCTCGAACATCAATGAGAACATTTAAAGTAGAGTTGCTAAATGTCTCTCGGTCAATCCTCCATACCCTGTTTTGTTAGCAAGCATCTTGTTGGGCCAAGTAACCGAAGTCTGAGAATGAAGTTTCTTTTTTCTCGTGTTATCAGGAATCTTCTTATATATTCATCTTAGTGGTCTAAAGTGATATCATGATCGCTGGAAAAGATTTTGATAGTCCTGGATGAATAAAGAGTTTCCTTCGGTTCATCTAACATGTTCGGAGAGTGAATATGGTTCTGATAATCAGAGTTCCTCTTGGTACATGTTCCTGACCAAAACAACCTTTCTGTCTTGACCTTCTGTCGAACAAAGAATGATCCTTCTGTATCAAAGTAGTTCAACAGCTTGGTTATCCGTATCTCTGTACCTTGGAAGCTCTACTTAAGCCGTTAGTAGAGGTTCGTCACTCGAAGTATGTGGTTGTGTTCTTTCCGTTGTGCGCTCTCCTTCTTAGAAGCTTAAACTCTTCTGAAGTTCAATGGTCTCAATTTTTATGAAGACCAGCTATGTAACACCTTGAAAACCATCTCCTTTTGTTCCTCCTTTATGTTGACGTGTTTCATGCCCGTTGGCTCTAGGTATGTTCATGAAACATCTATCCACGAGTTGACCATGAGATACTCAGTTGTAGTTTTGTGTCTTTCCCTCTCTTCTTTAGTGTGAGCAGCAACCTCGACAAAAATGAAGCGCTTCATTCATTCAGTAATGGTGGCATGGATTAACCTCTTCGGGAAGATTGTCAAAGTTTAGTGTAACCTTGTTTCTTCTATCTTCCTACCTAGGAATCTCGGGATGAGATTCTTTAATGGGGATAGAGGTGTAACACCCCTAGTTCTACTAATAGTAATTAGGGTTGATTGTGCATTCATTAGCATCATCTAATATGCTAAAAATATGCAAGAAAAGGAAATAAACATAAAACCCTAATTTTACCTCCTCTTGTAAACTCTTTCAATAGTTTCAAATATTTTGAAATCTACCAAAATTATTGGAGCCCAAATGGATTAAAAGGGCCCCACATATTTCACATATTTGCAAAGCTTCTGGTATTTTCAAATTAGCTAGAACAATATTTGAACTAGAATTCCAAAGGGAATAAAAGAGAATAGAAACAGAAAAAAGAAAAGGATTTTCTGAAATAAAATCTACTCCTAATCTATTGTGGCCCGCAGCCCAACCTCTCTCTCTCTCCTCTCTGACTCCCAGCGTAGCAGCTAGCAGAAGCTGCCATCCAGCCGAAGCCCACACGCACCCCAGGACCAACATACCCCTTCGATGTCCTATCCCCGTCATCCTCCTCGCCGGTGGATCGAGGAAGCTCCTCGCTGTCGCCAGCACCGTTGTCCGCCGCGCCAGGATTCGTGTCGCCGCCCCCTACGTATATAAAGCTCGTCGCCGCCGCTGAAAAACCCTGGTCGTGCTTGTTTTCCCTTCTTCCTCCTCTTTCTCGCAGCAAACCCTAACCCTAGGGGTCGTAGTAGCCGTTCGTCCCCACCGTCTCCGGCTGCCCCGGGCCAAGCCAACACCACCGCCGAGCTCGTCGTGTTGTCCTCGGTCATCTCAAAGAAGAAATTGAAGATGCGCACCCTCAATCGAGCTCCATGTCCGCTACTTCCCTGTCTCCGGCCGCCGTGTCCTCCATCGAGTCCGGCCGTCACAGACCTTCTCCAGCCTCTCCGTCACCACCAACGCCATCGTGGTGAGCTCCTGGTGCTCAAGCAGCTCTTCGTTTCCTTCCTCTCACTCACGATCATCGCCCCGTAGTGCACCTACAGCCTCCGTCATCGGCCGCCATTGTACTCGTTGCTCCGACGATTATTTGAGGGCGGCACCACCACTAATTGGTCTGCCTCGGCCCCCTCTCTCCAACGAGCCCACTCGCACATCCCGGTGTGCCCCCAATCGGCAAATTATTAATGTTTTTGTAAAGTGTTTTCTGGAATTAATAATAACCCCCGTGGGCCCTGTTTGACAGGTTTTAAATATATTTTGGAAAATAATTTTTGAAATTATTAAAATTATGACATGTGGGGCCAAATGGAAAAATATTTAATATATCTAAAAAAATTAATTGTTTTATAAATGATTAAAAAATGGATTTAAAATGAGAAAAATCATAACTAATTCATTTTAAATCAGAAAAATATGTGTAATATATCAAAATGTTCAGAAAAATGAGGTCTACACCATAGACTGATAATCGTGCATTGTTAAGAAACTTACATGACGAGTTTAATTAGAAGAACAAAATGAGATATAGATAATTGAATGATAATCATATGCATCTGGGGTTTCTCTGAATTAGGGTTTGGACCCCTCGAACCCTGTTTAATTTGGCAAAGCTTGTCCTAGGGTCTCAATTCAATGAAATTTATCTTATCATATCATCATCCTTGATTGAGCATTGCATCGATGCGATGTATTGATTATTCCCCTTTGTTTCTGGAGTTTGCTTCTTCTCGGTAGAATACGATATCGAGATCGAGATCGAAGACCAAGATCAACACCAATGAAGATCGATGAACAATACTTGATCAACGGTCAACAATGTCAAGCGGATGAACCTGAAGTTCTACTTTGGGTATCAACAGGAAAAGGCAAGCAAAACCCCACACATGATATAATCCTATGATTTCAAGTATTTCATTCTTGCCATGTGCATATGATTCTAAAGTCTTTTATCGATAGATATATCAATCCTATCTGATGCATGTTACCTTTGTAGCCTATAATCCTTGATGCTATGCTCCCAGCATAACTAGGGTTTGGCTTATGAGCTTCGCTAGAGCTGTTTATATCCGTTCTGCTTAGCCATGCTTACTTGTTACCGATGGTCCATCTGATTGATGAATCAGAGTTGCGAATGAATCTAGTATGATAGGTTAACGTGGTATGATCACAGATGAAAGTTAAACATGCTAAGGCTTGTATGGGAGGCCATGTCGGTTTGTGGTTTTTGCAGTCCCATAATTGTCACCACTAGGAGCTGAGTTCTTGCCTCTTGAACCAACACGAGCGTACAGTGACACGAGGGCCTTGAAACCCCCTCGATCAACTAACTTGCCTAGTAGATTCCATGAGTCACATAGTTCGGGCATTCCATTCGACATGTGAATTATGGTTGTTCTTGAAGACGGTGAAGGAGGTGCATTCATACAAGTAGGTAAGCGTGGCTGGGAACAAGAGAGGCACGGCCTCCGTAATCTTGAACCCTGCGCACATCTCTAGGGACCGGCTTTGGGACTTGACCCGTTATGGCGGCATCTCCTTAGGGCGTGACTCATGGTCTCGGCGAAAGAAAGGTAAACGTCGTGGTAAACCACTCTCTACTGACCTTCCAAGAAAGAGGGCTTATAGCTTGGCACTAAGAATCAGTTGGTACGTGTGGGTAAAGTTGTGCACCCCTGCAGGGTAATAATCTTTTCGAAAATCCATGTCCACGATTATGGACGACTTGGGAATGGCCATGATGATCATAGAGAACTATAACCTAATCATAAAACATGGAAATTAAGTAAAGTGTGCTTAAGGATGCTTCCTTAGGAATCGAGGGGGTGATCCTAGTTAGTAGGTTCAGCTGATAAAGTTGAGGTGGATATCAAAGATGAATAAAGCCAGTACTATCGCTTTCATATCCCCTTTTAAAAGGTTCTATTAGTCGAGCTTCCCTCCCCCTTTTACAAAGAAAGTTAGCTTTATGCAAATTAACCCTATCAGCCATAAGTCTTGTGGAGTATACCCTATACCCAGTCTTGCTTTGTTGATACTTTTGCAGCAGGTAAGTGTTACCACAGAAGATGAGTTTGTTCCAGCATCGACATCGATGAGTAGTTTGGGGTTCCCGGTCGGCAGCCTGGAACCTATGGATTGGGACGTCATCATTATGCTTTAGGCATCTTAGGCCATTTGTTAAGGTTGCTATATTTAATAGCATAATTTGCCTTCCATTGTTTGATGTTTGTGATCAGTGGCCTCTGCTTGTAATAATTTGGTTCTTCGCTCAGTTATGAGCTTGCTGTAATAACTTTTCTGTCGTTGGGTCACTGTAATATTACCGATTCTTTCTCTCTATGCTTCTGTGATTTAGGTTAGGCTTATATCAGACAGAGGTCTGGGATTTCCTCGTGTTTGTTCGTTTGGTGTTGTTTCAATCGGCCATGACTCCTCATGTATATAAGGATCTACTGGACTTTCCGTGCAAGAAAGAAGGTTGGATCCACGTCCAAAACCCTAGTTGGGGTCCAACTTGAACAAGCAAACCCGAATTTTGTGTAACTGTTCAGTTAAAAACTTGTCAGTACCTTCAGGACCAGTTTTGAGATAGTAAACAATATCAGATCAAAATGATGTAAAAATCAAAGTTGTCCGTCCCGAAAAATAGAACAACTTTGATGTTGGCCACTTCTCCGTCTGACCTGATCTTGATGGTCGTTTTCCCTTGTTTTCGTATCAAACTAGGATTATGACCGAACGATTTTAATTCTGTTCGGTCGTATTGTGAATCTGGAGGTTGTATACTTCCTCATCTGAAGATGGTTCAAAAAAAAAAGTTATTCGCCTCATAAAAACAAAGAACTATCATGTGTTGCACTTTCTCATCCGAGTTGATCTTGGTTACCTTTTTCCATCCGCACTGAATTGGATATATCCAGCTCACAAGAGACCCTTTAGCATCTTTATCTACACACTTGATCAGACATTGACATCACCTGTGTCTGATGAAAAGCGTAATACTGTATTCTGGCTCTAAAATTTGCATACTATGTCGGATCGTGATGACTTAAAAATCAAAGTTGCTTTTTTCGATGAGGCGCACAACTTTCATTTTTGGCACTTTTTCATTTGAGCTCATCCTAAAGAAATTATAGAGGAAGTCTCCATATATTAGTCTCCAAATCTTCTCTGAACACTAACATAATCGGCTATTGAGCCTGATCATGGCTTGATTTGATATGGTGCCTCTTCGATGATGATTAATAATTTTCCGAGTATATATTTCTGAGTGTGTATCACCATTGATCAGCTATGAGCCCAAAACGAGTGCCAACACATGCCCCCTGTTTTCTGACAGAGCTTGCGTGCCAAAAAATAACATGCCCCACTTTTAGTCTCAGAACGATGTCAACACCCCATCGTCCACTTATTCTTAGGATGATAAATCTGTATCAGCCTTATGTGCTTCGAGAATAGCCACTCCATCTTGACAATTGATGGATATAAGAAATACCTTCATGAATAAATCGCACAATGATCCTCGACATGTCTTCATACAAGTGCTCCTTTAGTTTAGATTTGCATGCAGTAAACAAGGGCTTTCTCTATTCTTCATCTTCACCTGCACTAGATCTTTCACTAGTGGCCGAAGCGGTAGTTTCCAATTTGGCCTTACCTATGTTGGTGAAACAAATCATCGGCTCTTGTGGAATATGAAATATAACATGAATAACATGGTAGCCAGATGTTTATTGACCCAACTTATTTGCTCTTTAGTTATTCATGTCAAGATATATGAGCAATGGTAAATCAATCCAAGATGAAATTTACATCTAGATATGTATCAAGATAAATAACAAGTGGTTCGTCGAAACTTTGGTAGACCATGAATATTGTTGCACTACTCACAATGAATCACTAGAAGCCTCAATATGTGTAACACCTATAGCAATAAAATGTTCTAGCACGAATAGGAAAGCTTCACATTCGGCTATATGGTTTGTGCAAGATACTTTAAGCCGTATGAGGTTTCATAAAACAATACCATAAGGAGCTAAATAAACAATACCAACGCATTGTTCATAGCTTTTAAAACTGAATTGTCAAGATATAATCTCCATGGTACTATAAAGACAAGATTAATATCAATATCATGCTCAGCATCTATGCCCAATAATGAAATTAAAGACAATTTGGACTTTCATAGATTTCAAAGATTTATAAGCCAAATTATCAACACATAAGCATAAGCATAATTGCTAATGAACATATACCTTGTATCAGTCTCCAATAGAACTAAGAACGATGTTAGAAAACCACATCGGCCATGATTGGATAATGATCTGAAGGCGATAAAATAAATATCGGTTGTATATCTTTGCCCCAATGGGCATGCATAATCCATCCACCAAATTGTGTATAGCTGAAGTAAACAAACCAACAAATCTAATTATGAACTTCAAATATTCGACCTCTTGGATTAGCAATAAAATTGCAACTAATCGTATGAATAATGATTTGGCAATACCCTTTCATGATGTACAGAATTATGATGCATCCATGGATCAATATTAATGCATGGTGGGTAACCAATCATACCTGGGGATGAATTGCATGACATAGGCATCAATGGTGAAGTAGAATAATATGGATGATGTGCCGGCCGAATATTTGATAGTGATACCGAATTCTTTGGCCTAATTGTTTGTTGGATTTATTATTTTTGTTCTACACTCGTGTTGTCCTTTTTATGACAAGATCTCACACATCTTCCTTACCTTGAGTGTTTCCTTTGGGAACCCACGCCATGTTTCTTTTATTTAGCTCCTCGTCTGTAAGATGATATAGCTTCTTCTCTTGCCAATTTGATAAGTCGAGTGGGCATCTCAGCTGTGGTTTTGTTTCACACAATGGCATCCCTTTCTTAATATTGGGCACCTTCAGTTTTGCTTCCTCGGATTCAGAAATTTGGTTTTTGAAAGTTACTCGCTTCACTTCCTTACCCTTAGTATCCAAGGTCAACCTCAGTTGGCTTTTCATTATTTGAAGTCAAATATGAAATAGCACACTTGCGTCCATCCTTTTTGATTCGGTATATTTGCTTGACCACTTCTTTATTTACCCCTGAACTCCGAACCGATTCTTTTTGATTGAAACGGTCTTTAACATGTGATTATTGATGAATTGATCTTCTTGGAGCTACATAATTTGGGTAAGAGGATCTAGAATTAGATGGATAACGTGCCTATGAATCATACCTTTTCCACGATGGATATGAATAAAAATTAGCATAGGAAGGTATCCATGAACTTAACATTGGTGGCCCAAAAGGAGGATATGAATTTCTTGCATTTAATTTCTCCTTTCGCCAATCCTTGTCTTTAGAATTTTTCCTTGGGGATGATTTTGATGCTTTGGCACTACTTGGCTGAGAAGAACCTTTTGCTTCACTCTCCTTTTTATATTTTTCCAGTAGTTGTGCGAAAGTGAGTTTTGGTTTCTTACCCTTGTGCTTATTGTGGCCTTTGTCTTTTTGAGTTTTGCACGCATCGATCTTCGAGTTTTCTTGTTGCCCCCTAGTGCTTGGTGTCTTCATCATAGCTTCAATGGAACTCTTGCCTTCAAGAACATTTGCAATATGCTCTTCAATAATCTCTTTGCTTGAGAGCTTGACCCCATCATCTTCCTTGTGTACCTGCTTATCATTACACGAATCGACTAGAGGTAGCTGATGCAATATATATTGGCCATCAAGACCAATCAAAATAGATTGGTCTTCAGTTTGCGTTTCAACAAATTTCAATCGTCCTTTATTAATAGCCGATTGTACTATTTGATGAAACATCTTGCAATCCTCTATACTATGCTCGAACGAATCATGCAACTTGCAATACATTCATACTTCTAATGAGCAAGAATTCTAATATAATCAATTTTCAGCAACATGTCAAATATATGATCACACATTCTCAAACTGTAGGTACAACTTTTATCTTCTAACCGGTCTTGTTGTGAAAATGGCTTTGGAATTGAGCAACCGAATGGTTCAGATTTTACATCACCTAGTTCGGCTATGTGTTCTTTTCTGCACTTCTTTTCTGATGTCTTTGAATACACAGTTATACTAGGATCGGCTTTCTCAAGAGACAATAACCTTGGGTTTATGTTTCTAAAAATAAAAATATTAAAACACATATGTCTCACTTGAGACCAAATGTTATCCCAGTATGAAATAAACAAAGCTACCCATGTACATATAAGATCTAGATGAAACCATGTGGAAAGATTTAGCTGTAATCATTCATTATTATCGGCCTCTCTAAAGGGTACAACATGTTGACCGATAGGTTCTGTGACAATTATATTACTAACAAATAAATTCCCTCTCTCGATTGGTGACGTGGGTTAAACTCATCAATGCGCATTGTTATGTACTTGGGTTTTGGAGAAGGAGGGAGCGCTGGAGGCATCAATAGGCTAGCAAACAAGCACACAAGGACACAAGATTTACCCAGGTTCAGGCCTCATAGAGGTCCCTACTCATGCTTGTCTGCTCTTGGAATTATCAAGGGAGTTGAAAGTTACAGGGGGTGCGCAGATGCAATCTGGCGAGGTTGTGGAAAATAGGGTTGTGATTGTCCTCCTCGCCGCCCCCACCTAGCCTTTATATAGATAGGCTAGGTATCAGGTAGCAAGTCGAGTTGGTTACAAGTTAGTGTTTGTCCCTTTAAACATTCTATCTTAAGCTTGTCTTATGCCGCAAGTAGTCAGAGTCTCGGTAGGTCACCCGAATCCTAGATTGGGCCCTGGTAACGCCGTGGGCATCTGCCAGATCAGGCCATATATAGCAAGCTCGAGTACCTATAAGGTATGCCCACGTCAGTAGTCCCCGAGTGTCCGGTGGAATCGCAGATTCGAGCGGAGACTTTATGAAGTCTTTCGAGTGCATACCTGAGCATTTTTTGAGTGCTTTGATTTGTGTCATAGGGATTGTTGATATACGTGCCTGATTTATCTGTTGTATCGGGATTATTTAACTGCCTTAGGGCAAAACAACGCAATCTAATCAAACTCGAGTCCCCGTACTCGAATTCGAAAAAGTGCTAGTGTAATTCGACTCAGGACGCGGAGGTCTTATAGAGTCGAATCCCAGTGTGTAAGTGTGAGAACTCGGCATGTCCATCAAGGGTTTATTCATCATACCTGTAGGTACGGATTGTTTCTGGGAGAGCGCAACAGATGCGTTGCCATGCCTTATTCAGGTCTTATTTTCTCACTGTAAGCGTGGCATCCGAATTTCTGTCATAACAGAGATGGTTTGGGTGGACTAGGAGACGCAGTCTCTTTGCAGGGAAAATATTATGCGGAGTCGCCATAGCTTTCGAGTGTGTATGTTATCAACAAACAGTGTAATGTATAGGAAAAATTCATAGGGTGCCTGGCCAGCGATCCCTATGGGGGTAGCCCCGAGTGCCTATTCGAGTTGTAGACTCGAGTGGGGACTAAAAGTATTTTGCGACTGCTGTCGTATTTTGCTTGTTTCAGTCGAATGTTCTTTCAGTGCTCCCTATGGGAGCAACCCGAAGTCCACAATCGAATCATAGATTCGAGTCAAGGGTTTTTCGTAATGCTTGGATATTTTTGCAAATTTCTTCGAGTGCGCAGCCAGCGCTCCTATTAGGAGTAGCCCCTGAGTGCTTGGTTGAGTCGAGGACTCGAGTAAGGACTAAAGTAGTTAAAATGTGCTCCTGCTAGAGTTGATGACATCAGTACGGACGATGAAATGACCTCAGTTGCTCGCGTGAGGGGCTTTGACGGGACGTGACGAGTAGTGGGTCCCATTTTTTGACTTGGACTTGACCAGGCGTGCGTAATCTTCTGGTTTAAATGTGTCTCCTTGATTCTCGTGCGTAATGGGAGGAGTGGCACGACGGTTCGTGGGTTACCCTTGCCACGTGTTGGGTTGGTTTTCTCCTGGCCATTGGATTACATATAAGTTAAGTAGGGGTTCACCGTGCGGTAATTTCCTCGCATCTTCTTCTCGCTTGTGCACCTCCGCCGTTGCTGCTCTTGCTATTCCATTGCTCGCTTCTCCTCCGAGGCACTGGACCAACAACGTACCTTCCCCAGCCACTTCCTGTGCTCACATCGCCAGCACAAGATGGGAAAGAAGAAGGGAGGCTCCGCTGCTGGATCTGTGGTTGTTGTTGTCGCTTCCAAGAAGAAAGGCGCCGCCACCACGGGCACCAGCGGCGCCGAAGCTGGGAAGAAGAAGGGCGTGGGGACTCGCATCACCAATGGGTCATGGCGCCCATCCATCATCAAGTCCTCTGAGTTGTTCACTTAGCGCCAGTACGGGGAATTCTCTGCTGCAGAGGACAATTCTCGCGTTCCCGGTGACGAGGTAATCCCCAGTCCTCCCGCGGGTTTTCGAGTGATGTTCCTTACATTCATCATCCGCGGTCATTCTCTCCCCCTGCATACGTTTGTTAGGGGTCTCCTTTCTTTCTATGGGCTCCAGCTTCACCAGCTGACCCTAAATTCTATCCTCCACATCTCCTGCTTCATCACTCTTTGTGAGTGTTGGCTTGGAATCGAGCCACACTTAGGCATCTTCAAAAAACTCTTTAATCTCAAACGTCAATCGGTGTCGGGTTCAGTAGTCTACGACATAGGAGGCTGCAGGATTCATGTCGATTCCAACGTCACCTATTTCGCCATCAAGCTCACTGCGGCAGTCCAAGGATGGAGGGAGAAGTGGTTCTACATCCACGACCAGAAAGCTGATGGAGAGCACTATGGACTCACACACTTTGATCCAGTGGCCCCCTTCAAGCGGAGGAGGTCCTGGAAGAATGTGGTGATGCCCGCCGAAGTCGAGGAAACAGAGACCCTGTATTAGCGTGTCTGCGACCTCGAAAACCACATAGGAAAAGAAGTAGGTGGCGCAGAGCTCATTCACACTTGGATGCGTTGCCACGTACAGCCTCTGCAGGCCAGGGTACACCCTATGTTCCACTGGATTGGTGCTGGTGATGTCATTCGCATTTCTATGGAGGGCATTTCTTCTGGCGAGGTAGACAGGAGGTTTGGACTGCCGACTAAGTACACCACCAAGGAGGATCTCCTAGGTGACTCAGTCGTGCCTCCATTTTGCGCCAGCAATCCTCCCCCTAAGGTGGATTTCTCTTTGAATTTTCTTGATTTTCGATTTCCTATAGGTGCTTTGTTTTATATACTAATGTTTCTTCTACTAGTAGGACTGGACTGTGGCCGCCAACTTGCCTCCTCAGCCTGAAGGAATTATTCCTCATGAGGTGGAAGAAGAGGACGAGTCGGGCTTCACCATCCCTGTTGGGGAGGAGCAAGAAGCCCCCGAGTCCAGCGATCACGGGACTCACAAGCACTCCCGTAGCGAGGATTCGGATGCCTCTTCACCGTCGACACCAGAGGATCCTCCCGCTGCTGCAGAGGAGCCAATCCCCGCCGTACCTATGTGTGTCATGGATCCTCCCTCAAGGAAAAAAGCTAAGGTTGCCAATGGAGTTGTCGGGAGATTCCTTTAACCTTGAGAATTTTGACGGGTAAGTCTTTATATTTGCGAGTTCGTCTTGTTTTCTTCGAAGTTTTCTCTTCTGAAGTGGTGCTGGGTATTTTGCAGTCAAACAGCATCGTCGTCCTCCGACGATTGCCAATTTGTTAAGGAATCCGGAGTCGCGGACTCAAAGAACAAAGAGGTGGCAGTATGGTCTCCTTCTCCTCTGGTGGCGGCCCATTTCGGTGCCAATTCTCCGAGTTCCCCCCACACTAGGGGGCACCACAAGGTTGCACGGATGCCCGCTCAACAGGAACCTTCGGAGTCCCTGGAGGAGCATGTAAGTGTCTCTTGCCGCTAGTAGTCGAATTTTTGATTGATGTTCGCACTTGTCCATTTTTTGCTAATGTTGATGCTTTCTTTTCTTTTGATGTAGCCTATCTTGAAGAACTCATCTCGCCTTGCCGAGCAGATTATCCTTGGGTCGGCAGCATGCCATGCTGGACAACCGCCATCGTGTAGTCGAAGGTTAGTGTTAAGCTTGTCTCCCTGCTCTTCTTGTATAGAGGTTGGTAAACTCAGATATTGCCATATTTTATCCATTGTAGGTGAGCATAACGAACTTCTTCGTCACGTCACTTCCCTCAATAAGGGACTTGCCGCAGCAGAGAAGAAGCACATCGAGGCCGTCGCGGCTATGGAGGAGTCGCAGAAGCGCGAGGAAGATCTGTGTACTTCTACGAATGAGAGGGAAAAGGTGTTCGCATAATAGCTTTTCTCTATCGCGAAAGCACTCTCAGGTATTTATGCTGTTTTCCTTGCATTTTCCCATGTTTTTTTGTATCCATGTCAATGTACTGATACGTGTGTCTTCAGATGGTGCCGGCGTAAGCTTCGACTCCCAGGCTTTGGCCCGCGCGGATTCCTTAGCTGGTGCGGTGGCTGTAGTCGAAGACCTCAATGCCTCCCTCCAATACACACTTGGGAAAGCCAAGGGCATGCTGAGACGCCTCCGAGAAGATATGGTTCCCAAGGCCAACTTAATCGGAAATCTTGATGGCTTGGTGGAATCCTTCGTAGTTGCAGTAAGTATGGGCCTCGTCTCATTGAGACAGTAGACAAATATTTTGTGGAGCTGCGGGGAGTGAAGGTGGAAAAGGCTGCGTCTAAGGCTACCACTGGGAAGTCCATGGCGTCAGATACTGCCACGGATTCGAGGAATCCCCTGAAGGCAAAGTCGAAATTGAAAAAGCAGAGCATGCCTTAGCTGCCATATGTAATAGCTTAGCTTTCCTTTTGCTCAACCATATTTTGTGGGGGTACCCCTGTTGATACTTTGCCGAATTTGAATGACTCTGCCCTTTTTATCGATGCATAGTTGGTCTTATTTGCCTCTTTGTTTGGCTGAAATAGGGTCTTCGAGTGGTCCTCTGCCTGACTCTCCTCCCACTGATGAAACCATGGCACGACCGCATTCAAAGGTGGATAACTTGTCGCTGCTTGCGCGACTACACGATCGTATAAAGCAGTTGGAGCGAGAGTTGCCCATTATCTGTGGTAACGCGGATGTGTGGAAGTCAAAGGCTGAGAAGGCCACTGCTCGCGAGAAGTATCTCCTGGACAAAGTTGCGCAGTTGAACGCGCAATCTAAATGTTAGCTCTCTATCTTCTTATACTTTTCTCTAGCCATTCGTGGCGATGCTCTGTCTTATGCTTTGGTCTTGCTTTTTGTAGTTGTTAGCGCTCGTCACCCGCAGGATGAGAGGGACCGGGTTGCCATTCAAATGAATGACTTGGCCTAGGAGCTGCTGCTAGCTAGTGGTTTCTTCTGGGTGGACCACGATTGTGTAGTAGCGTTGGCAACATTGCAGCATCGTGCATCGTGGGTGCTTTAGTGTTTGAAGAAGGCGCAGTTGTGCCTGAGGTATATTTTTTAGACGACGTTTCTGCTAGACGTGGTGCCTTCAAGCCTGTTGGCTCTTCTGGCAAAGTTTCAGGATATCAGTGCGGTCCACGAGTGCGTGCGCCAACAGCTGGTCATGGGTGAGAAGGTTGCATTGGCGCTTGTTCGACTGCATCGGCCAGATGTGGATGTCGTGGCTGTGGCCGCTGGACCACCGCCTCCGCCAGAGGGAATGACATGGAATATGGTGCCTCAATACCAGGCGGTTGACCGGTCAGCCAAAGATATTGTCGACTTCTTCAAAGAGCAAACAAATGTACTCCTTTTGCAGAAGTAGTGTAGTTTATACCCGGCACATAGATGTATAAGTGTTGTAAAATTTATACAATTGTGTCGGGTGTGTTTGATACCCGTTAATGTGTAAAGAGCTTGCTAGCTTGTATATTTTTCGAGTGTATTGTAATCTGCAGTTCCTTTTCGTTAGTCTGACGTGTATTTATCTTAGCACCTTGCCAACCTGTCAGGTGCGTTGCAGTTGGGTTGGTTGTATCAAGGGTTTTATTGGTAGTGTGTCAGCTAGTCGGTACACTGTGTTTATTCGTAGATCGGAGTGTAAAGGGTGGTGCAGCCCTCGAGTGATATAATTGCAAGTAAAATAGAAAGAACACAAGGTTTGGGGCACTTAGCTTTATTTATTCATAGAACATCATGAGGTACAATGTGTGGCTAGGTAGCCTGGCTGAATAGCCTTATTTGTAACGTAAAAACATCTAAGGGTAGAAACAGCACAGCTGTGCGACGTTCCAGGGATTGGAGTATGCGACTCCGCTCTCCAAGTCTTTAAGGTGATAGGCGCCACCTGGGATTACTTCGGTAATCAAGTAAGGTCCTTCCCAAGGGGACTCGAGTTTGAGGTGCCCTTGCTGCTTCAGTCGTAGGACCAGGTCTCCTTCAACGAAGGATCTGTGGCGTAACCTTCTGTTGTGGTAGTGACGGAGGTTCTGCTGGTAGATCACGGATCTCTTCGCTAGAATCTCGCGTGCCTCATCAAGGAGGTCGATGGAGTCTTCAATTGTGAGAGTTGATTCAGCCTCACTGTATGTTACCACCCACGGGGCTTTGTAGTGCACTTCTGCGGGTAGCACCTCTTCGGCACCATGCACCATGAAGAACGGAGTGTAGCTTGTGGTGCTGTTTGGAGTTGTGCGCAGGCTCCATAGTACTGATTGCAGCTCGTCGGGCCAGCACCCTGCAGCTCTTTCGAGTGTCCGAAGGAGCCTTTTCTTGATTCTGCCGCAGACGAGGCCGTTGGCCTTATCGACTTTATTGTTGGTCTGAGGATGTGCCACGGAGGAGTAGCTGATGTTGATCCCTAGTTTTTCGCAGAAACCTTGGAATTCTGCCGAGCTGAAGTTTGTTCCGATGTCTGTGATGATGTTGTGTGGTACCCCGAACCGGAAGACGATGTACTCTAAGAATTTCATGGCGCTGGCTTCTGATTGATTTGTCACCGGCATGGCCTCAATCCACTTGGTGAACTTGTCGATTGCGACGAGGAGGTAGACGTATCCTCCAGGGGAGGACTTCTGGAGCTTGCCGACCATGTCCAGACCCCATTGTGTGAAGTGTCGGGCTTCAGGTATTAGCCTGAGTGCCGCGCCAGGTGCACGCGGTTTATCCGCGAATCGCTGGCAGGCATTGTAACGCTGGACGATGTCCTTGTCGTAGCGCATTGGCGTTGGCCAGTAGAATCCAGCTCGCAGAGCTTTGGCGACAAGGGCGCGACTGCCAGCATGGTGCCCGCAAGTGCCTTCGTGTATGTCGAGGAGGATGGCTCTTCCGTCCCCGTTGGAGACGCACCACTGAAGGACTCCTGTGATGCTGCGCTTGTACAGTTCGCCATTGATAAGGGCAAACGCCTTGGATCATCACGCTATATGGCGCGCATCTATCGGGTCGTGTGGCTGCCTTTTGCTGAGCAAGTATGTAATGTACGATAGCGTCCAGGATGGCTCAATCATCATGACCTCCATGGGGCCTTCGAGTCCTATGTCAGGCTCCATGTTATCGAGTGCCATTGGCTCGTTGGGAGGCGTAGCCCCCGAGTCCTTTGTCGTGCAAGCTTTATGCTCTGGAGCCTTTGGCTTGATGGAGCGCTCGCACATGCACTCTAGAAATACTCCAGGTAGCACTTGGGCGCAGGTGGAGCCAATGTTGGCGGGAATATCTGCTTCCCCGTTGCTCTCGCGGCCGACGTGTCGCAGCTCGCAGCCGTCGAAGTCCCCCTCGAGTGTGTCGTTGAGGTCACGATAGGCGATCATATTTTCGCTCAAAGCGTCGCAATCATTCATTGTTTGGTTGACCTCCAGTTTGGAGTCATCGTAAATGACGAGTCGCTTAGCGCCGCATGCTTTTGCCATTCGCATCTCGTGGAGCAAGGCGTCATATTCAGCTTCATTGTTGGAGACCGTGAACTGCATTCACGGAACATACCTCATCGTGTCACCTTGAGGCGATGTCAGGATGACGCCTGCGCCAACTCCTTCCTTGCGCTTGGACCCGTCGAAGTGCATTGTCCATAGGTAGGACATGTCTGGTGTAACACCCCGTCCACTCATGGGCCCGGGGGATGTCACTCCTGGAAGCTTAATAGGATATCTAGACTGGCCCCACAGACCAACACTAGTCTATTCTGTGCACCCGGTTACCCACTTCCCGGTCGGTCACCCATCCTAGAATTGCTCTAGGCCAAGCACGCTTAACCTTACAGTTCTTTTCGAATGAGCTTCCAGAAAAGAAGTTGCAACTTGTTGATATGGGTATCCTATTAAGCCATGTGCCTGGATCTCACATACACCCACCCTTTAGAAGATCGATGCCCTCATCGATCAAGCACACCCAGGGAACGTTCCCTCTTGGCATGCGTCTGTGTGTCCAGTGCCGGCACATGTGCCATAGCGTGTCCACTCCTGGCCACACGCGCCATGCTCCACATGTCCCGCCACGGACCCGCACACACCCGTGTAATCGCAAGGGTCGGCTCTGATACCACTTGTAACACCCCGTCCACTCCTGGGCCCGGGGGGGTGTCACTCCTGGCAGCTTAATAGGATATCTAGACTGGCCCCACAGACCAACACTAGTCTTTTCTGCGCACATTGTCCTCACTCCTGCGCACCTGGTTACCCACTTCCCGGTCGGTCACCCGTCCTAGAATTGCTCTAGGCCAAGCATGCTTAACCTTAGAGTTCTTTTCGAATGAGCTTCCGGAAAAGAAGTTGCAACTTGTTGATATGGGTATCCTCTCAATCCTATTAAGCCATGTGCCTGGATCTCACATCTGGTTTGTCCGGGGAACTTGCGACTTGATCGCATCGCGCTTATCATATGTGATGTCTCGTGGAGATAGTTCTATCCCCCAGAGCGCGACCTGTCCGGTGGCATCGGGATTATTGAGTATGTGCCCAAGCGGGGCATCGTTCACCACTACGATTGGGTACTCCTGGAAGTAGTGGCGCAGTTGCCTGGCTGTCATGAAGACGCCGTACACCATCTTTTGATAATGCTAGTACCACTGTTTTGTTGGCGTGAGCACCTCGTTGAGGTAGTAGGCTAGGCGTTGTACCCTGTGGACTTTATTTTCTTCGGCTCGCTCCACCACGAGCACAGTGCTAACCACCTAGTTGGTGGTGGAGATGTATAGCAATAGCAGATCCTTTTCTCGAGGTGTTACCAACACCAGTGAGGAGGACAGTAGACACATGAGGTCTTCGAATGCTTCTTCTGCTTCATCTGTCCACTCGAATTTGTCAGCCTTGCGGAGAATTTGGTAGAAGGGCAATGCCTTTTTGCCCATTCGACTGATGAATCGACTGAGCGCCGCAACTCGCCTAGCCAGGTGCTGATGCCTTTTACGTTCTTCGGCTTTTCCATGGCCAGTATGGCCTTTATTTTCTTCGGGTTGGCCTCGATCCCTCTTACGGAGATAAGGTACCCGAGCAGTTGCCTAGATGGTACGCTGAAGGCGCATTTGTCCGGATTTAGATTGATCCGATAGTGTTCGAGATTATCGAAGGTCTCGTGGAGATCATCGAGTAATGAGGCTTCCTCCTTAGTTTTGATGACGATGTCGTCGACATAGACTTGGATATTGCGACCAAGTTGGTTCTTGAGGCAGGCCTGCATGCACCGTTGATAGGTGGCTCCTGCGTTTTTCAGCCCGAAGGGCATCGTTATGTAGAAGAACACCAGAGGGTGTTAAGAACGACATTTTCTCCTGGTACTCCTTCATTCGAATCTGATTATAGCCTGAGTAGGCATCGAGGAAGCAGAGGCGCTCGCATCCCGCAGTGGAGTGGATTATTTGATCGATCCACGACAACGGGAAGTGATCTTTCGGGCAATGCTTATTTAGGGAGGTGAAGTCCATGCACATCCACAGGATATCCATATCCTTTTTAGGGACAAGCACGGGATTTGTGACCTACGTGCTTTCCTTGATCTCGCGTATGAAATTAGCATCGAGGAGTCTGTTGACTTCCATACCGACCGCTTTTGCCCTTGGCTTCTATAGTCACTATTGTTTGTTTGACTGGCCTTGCTTCAGGATTCACGTTGAGTGAGTGCTCGGCGAATTCCGTGGGAACCCCTGGCATGTCCGCAGGACACCAAGCAAAGATTTCCTAGCGCTCATGGAGGAATTCGATGAGCGCGAGTTCCTATGCGGAACTCAAGTTATTGGCGATGAGGGCCGTCTTGGTTGGGTCTGTTGGGTGGACCTGGACTTTCTTGGTGTGTACTGACGTGTCGAAGGATTGGTCGGGTGAGCTTGGCTTGCTCAGGGGAGGCAGACTATTGTCTATCAACTCCTATAACCTCACTAGTTCCTATTGCATCCCGAAAGACTAGGAAATTTTGTTGAATTCCCTATCGCAGCTGTCGGATCTCTCGAAGCTTCCATTTATTGTGATAATGCCATTTGGGCCCGACATCATCATCTGCAAGTAGGCATAGTGTGGCACTACCATGAACCTCACGAACGCGACACGTCCAAGGATGTAGTGGTATTGTGAGGGCTAGTCGATAACTTCAAAATCGATGCGCTCTCGTCGAAAGTTTTGCAGTGTGCTAAAGATGACGACGAGGTTGATCCTGCCCATGGGGTATATGCCCTTCCTTGGGATGATGCCGTTGAACGTGGTGTCTAAAACTTCCAGACATGTCAGAGGGATTCTCTTTGCACGCAAGGTACTCACGAACATGAGGTTGATGCCGCTTCCGCCGTCCATGAAGACGTGACTCATCTCGAAGCCTCCAATCTATGCCTCGAGTACTAGGGGATAGTGGCCTGGGCGAGGAACTTGACGCGGGTGGTCGCTCTTGTCGAAGGTGATGCAGGACTCGCTGCCACTAAGGTACTTAGTGGTGGAGGGTGGGGAGCTCATCGCCAGATTGACTTGGGGAGTCATCGATTTTGCACTCGGTTTGAGGGGCGACCCTTCTGGATCATCCCCATGTTCCCCAATGGTCGGGGGTAAGGCTCGCCTCCATGGTTTTGGACTGGTGCAGCCGCAGGTGGTGGTGGACCTGGTGGTGGTGGAGGAGCTCCATGTGCTTCAGCGCCCAGGGCAGCTCCATAGCCTTGGTTAATCGCGTCGCGATTCATTTAGGCCAGGCCTTCGTGGAGCTTGAGGAAATCGTTGCAGTCCTTTAGGAGGTGGCTGGACTTTTTATTGCCGTCTTGCTTGTCGATGTAGAAGTGCATGTTGCACGGTCCGGACAGTTTCTCCTGGATGGAGGTTGCGGGTGCCTCATCGCAGTATCCGCTGTTTGCGGTTGTCATCGTGTCTGTCGACATAGCTGGTTGCAACCATGTCGACCTCTTCGCGGTCATCGTAACTACGCATCCGACGTTTTCCTCAACGATTGTGTCTGCAACCGAGGTCGTCATCACCATCGAAGTGGACATGGTTCTTCACCGAGTCCTCTCCGTTGGCCCACCTATTTGCGATCTCCATCAGGTGGTCTATTGTCTTGGGCTTCGAGTGGCCCAGCTCCTCCTTGAGCTCTCCACGGCGTACGCCGCCACTGAACACGTCGATTGCGCGATCCTCAGAGATGTCTTCCACTGAATTGTTTATGATGGACCATCTCTAGATGTACAAGCGCAGCGACTCGCCCGTATTATGATAGCATATGCGCAATTCTTCCATTGATGCGGGCCTCTTGTAAGTGCCCTTGAAGTTGCGCACAAAGCTATAAACCAGCTCTTCCCAGCTGCGAATGGATCCACGCGGGAGATTGTTGAGCCACGCACGGGCGACACCTTGCAGCTGCAGCTAGAAGCATTGCATCGCCGTGCTCGTGGATCCGCCGTGCAGCCTGACGGAGGAGATGATCCTCCAGCTAGATCTTCGGGTCCTGCAGGCCGTCGAATTTCAGGTTCTCTAATGGGAGTTTGAACCCCTTAGGCATTCGCTTTTTCCTGATGGCTCTGATGAAGCAGCTGGCGCCGCAGAGTTCGGATCCCTCATCCTCCGAGTCAGTCAAACAGGGACGCCTCGCACGCATCTTGTCGACCTTGCGCTGGGTGATGTCATCACGCACGTCGTAGTCGCGGTAATGGCATTGTTAGCAACGACGTCTAGATAAGTCGTGGCTATCATCGCTAGAGGAGGGCGAGGAGTAGCGTTTGGCCAGAGCCTTGGTCTTTTTCGACTCTGGCATTGGATCCTTGATGAGGGCGGCTTCGACTAGCCCCAAGCATGCGATCATAGATCGGTGCATGGCAGCTAGAGGATGCCCAGCCGGAGGCTGGTCGTTGACGAGGTACATGGTGGCTACCGTCACCGCCACCTGTGGTGTCTTAGGGAGCACGTTGCCCCGCATATCTACCATCATGGATGAGAAGTAGAGGACTCGCGCGGCCTCTTCTCGCTCCTTGTCGGCGAGATGGGCCAGTCGAGAGCGCCTTTGGGCGGCCACATTGTCACTTCCCTTGTTGGAAGATCCTCCCATGGAAGAGAGTTGAGCCATACGAAGGCTCGACTCGTCCGCCGCCCTTCTGCGCGCATCGAGTTGCGTGATTACTTGTTGTTGGCGCTTGTATTCTTCTATGAGAAGCCAATGGTAACCCATGAGCATGTCTTGCGATGAGTTTGGGGGTAGAGGATTACCCCGCAGAGCTTCTCGACAGCGGGCCCACTCGTTGTCATTGAGCTGGATCTGCACTCGCTCTCAGGCGTGCTCATTCGCCGTGAGATGTGGGTCTCCCCTGTCCGATTGTTGGTGGGTGCGCCGTTGGCGAGACCACCATTTGCGACTGGTATGCCGTCGTTGGTCGGACCAATGCTGGCATTTTCACGACTGGCGCTAGTGTCGCCTGCATTGATGACGGCGCACATGTAGTGATTCGGGAAACTATTGCTTCAGCAGCTTTCATATCCATCTTTAGTGGCTAGATCGCCTAGATCGGATCCGCAACTACTGTCGCTGATCGCGTTTCCGGCTGTTGTCGGGGCATTGAGTTCGCTTAGGGTGCCGATCTATGGTGGAACCCACGATGCTGGAGCAATCGCGAAAACCCGTGGGCTGGACAGGGAGGCAAAGTGTGCCCAGCTGACCAACTTGTCAGCGCAAGCTCCCGATCGCTAGGCTGATTCCTTCGCCCATGGACTCGAAAGCCGTCCGAGTGGCCGGTGTGTGGACGATGAAGTCGAAGGCACTAAAGAGGAGGCGAATCTCTGCTATTGCCGAGTTGCAGATCGCGGTTGACGGGGCCGAAGAAACCGCGACATCAGCACTCCCAGTTCCCCACATACGGCGCCAATTGACGAGGGTTGAACTCATCAATGCCCATTGTTATGGACTTGGTTTTGGAGAAGGAGGGAGCGCTCGAGGCATCAACTGGCTAGCAAACAAGCACACAGGGACACAAGATTTACCCAGGTTCAGGCCTCGTAGAGGTCCCTACTCCTGCTTGTCTGCTCTTGGAATTATCGAGGGAGTCGAAAGTTACAGGGGGTGCGCAGATGCAATCTAGCGAGGTTGTGGAAACTAGGCTTGTGATTGTCCTCCTTGTCACCCCTCCTAGCCTTTATATAGATAGGCTAGGTCTCGGGTAGCAGGTCAAGTCTATTACAAGTTAGGGTTTGTCCCTTTAAACTTTCTATCTTAAGCTTGTATTGTGCCGCAAGCAGTCGGAGTCTCCGTAGGTCACCCGAATCCTGGATTTGGCCCTGGTAACGTCGTGGGCTTCTGCCAGATCAGGTCGTATATACCAATCTCGAGTACCTGTAAGGTATGCCCACGTCAATTGGTCTTTCATAGCTTATGAGAATTTTGCTAACAAATGTATCAATAATAAGGTTTTCACCAAATCGGAATATAAGTAAATTATTTGCTAGATCTACCTCTTTGAAGACATTGGGAGAGTATGATAGGTGCATGACCTGGACAATATCTTGCGCGGCCTCTAGATAATTCTCCAACTCCTTTTCTTCTTCCTTTTCTGGACTTTGTGCCTCCTAACTTTGATGTTCTTTGTCAACCGAACATTGTTCGTCTATATTTTCTAGTTTTTGATGATCATCAATTTCTTCTGAACAGAACTCGCAGGGTAGCATGTAAGCTCCCTTACATCCAGAAAAGTCAAGCACCGCTGTTTTGCTAAGCTTGACATGCTCTTGATCAATGAAGCTTGCTTCTTATGATTCAGTAGATGCAGCACATGTATTCTCCGATTCCGCTTTTTCAATAACCGAATAAACCATCCTAGCTGAATCATTTGTACCTTCGTGGGTTTCATCAGATTGCAAATCTTCTTCTTTTTTCCTTGATGTAGCAGAGGTTCAACTTGATTGCTCTGTGGAGGAGATGAATTGAATCCTTCAACTTGAGAAGTATTGTCTTGATGGTCCTTTTCACGACTTGCAAGAAACTTCTGTAGTTCTTCTTCTTCAAGTTTTTTCTTATACGCTTCATGATCCTCTTTCATCTTCTTTTCAAGTGCATCAAACTCCTCATCACGCTTCTTGTTGAGTGTCTCAAATAACTGAAGACGTTCCTCCGATAAATCATCAAATGTAATGACATTATCGGCATGAACCTCAGTTGTACATGATTTCCCCCTAATGCTTTTAGTTTCTTTCGGCAACATAGTGTCGCTGAAACATAGCAATTGAGAAGGGGAAACCCTGATCTTGTTTGCCTTATGCTCCTCTTCACGCTTCTTATTGTATGCCTCATAATCTTGTATTGTAGCAAGATCGTGGGGCCTCTCTTCTAGTTCTAGGTGAAGAGAATTAAGCTTCTTGAACTCAGCTGCAAGTTTTTCCTTCAAGTCATTTGTTCCTACATAAGAGAATTAAGCTTCTTGAACCCCACATGATGTAAAACCATGTGGGCTCACAAGGGGAGTGACAATATCCTACTCTAGTGCCGGAACAGGGACTTCCCCCCTAGACGAGTCCGGAACCTTCGCTTTTAGGTTACATCGAATGCCTGCGAAGGGGGACGCATGCACCCGGGGACTAGGTTTTGTATGTTTCAACATAGAACCACACTTTCATGCATGTTCTAGGGCCACATGCAAGTCCTTGATATGATCCGATGCCTCGGAGCGCGGTTCCCTACGGGACCCTGACCCGCAGGCCTCGGATCGTCTACCCCCTAGACTTTCTTCCAACAGGGGAAGCCTGGTGTATCTCTCTCTTGTTTTGTGTTTGTTTAGGTCATAGGATGATGTAAAACCATGTGGGGTCACAAGGGGATTGATAATATCCTACTCTAGTGCCGGAACGAGGACTTTCTCCCCTAGACGAGTTTGAAACCTTCGCTTTTAGGTTACAGCGGATGCCTGCGAAGGGGGACGCATGCACCTGGGGACTAGGTTTTCTATGTTTCAACATAGCACCAAACTTTCATGCATGTTATAGGGCCACATGCAAGTCTTTGTGGTATTCCGATGCCTCGGAGCGCGGTTCCCTGCGGAACCCTAACCCGCGGGCCTCGGATCATCTACCCCCTAGACTTTCTTCTGACAGGGGTAGCCTAGTGTAGATCTCTCTTGTTTTGTGTTTGTTTAGGTCATAGGATTATGTAAAACCATGTGGTGTCACAAGGGTAGTGACAATATCCTACCCTAGTGCCGGAACAGGGACTTTCCTTCCTAGACCAGTCTGGAACCTTCGCTTTTAGGTTACAGCGGATGCCTGTGAAGGGGGATGCATGCACCCGGGGACTAGGTTTTGTTTTATTCAACATAGAACCACACTTTCATGCGTGTGCTAGGGACACATGAAAGTCCTTGAGTTGTTCCGATGCCCTGGAGCACGGTTCCCTGCGGTACCCTAGCCCGCAGGCCTCGGATCTTCTACCCCCTAGACTTTCTTCCGATAGTGGTCGCCCGGTGTAGCTCTCTCTTGTTTTGTGTTTTTAGGTCATAGGATGATTTAAAACCATGTGGGGTCACAAGGGAGTGACAATATATCCTACTCTAGTGCCGGAACATGGACTTCCCCCCTAGACGAGTCTGAAACCTTCGCTTTTAGGGTAGAGCGGATGCCTGTGAAGGGGGACGCATGCACCCGGGGACTAGGTTTTGTATGTTTCAACATAGTACCACACTTTCATGCGTGTGCTAGGGCCACATGCAAGTCCTTTAGGTGTTTCGATGCCCTGGAGCGCGGTTCCCTACGGAACCCTGACCCGCGGGCCTCGGATCGTCTACCCCCTAGACTTTCTTCCGATAGGGGTAGCCTGGTGTATCTCTCTCTTGTTTTGTGTTTGTTTAGGTCATATTATGATGTAAAACCATGTGGGGTCACAAAGGGAGTGACAGTATCTTACTCTAGACCCGGAATAGGGACTTCCCCCCAAGACGAGTCCGGAACCTTCGCTTTGAGGTTATAGCGGATGCTTGTGAAGTGGGACGCATGCACCCGGGGACTAGGTTTTGTATGTTTCACAATAGCAACACACTTTCATGCGTGTGCTAGGGCCACACGCAAGTCTTTGAGGTGTTTTGATGCCCTGGAGCGCGGTTCCCTACGGAACCCTGAACCGCGGGCCTCGGATCGTATACCCCCCTATACTTTTTTCCAACAGTGGTAGCCTGGTGTAGCTCTCTCTTGTTTTCTGTTTTTTTAGGTCATAGGATGATGTAAAACCATGTGGGGTCACATGGGGAGTGACAATATCCTACTCTAGTGCCGGAACAGGGACTTCCCCCCTAGACGAGCACTCTTAGGTTACAACGGATGCCTGTGAAGGGGGACGCATGCACCCGGGGACTAGGTTTTGTATGTTTCAACATAGCACCACACTTTCATGCGTGTTGTAGGGCCACATGCAAGTCCTTGAGGTGTTTCGATGCCCTGGAGCGCGGTTCCCTGCGGAACCCTGACCCGCGGGCCTCGGATCGTCTACCCCCTAGACTTTCTTCCGATAGGGGTAGCCTGGTGTATCTCTCTCTTGTTTTGTGTTTGTTTAGGTCATAGGAGGATTTAAAACCATGTGGGGTCACAAGGGGAGTCACAATATCCTACTCTAGTGCCGGAACAGGGACTTCCCCCCTAGACGAGCACTCTTAGGTTACAACGGATGCCTGTGAAGGGGGACGCATGCACCCGGGGACTAGGTTTTGTATGTTTCAACATAGCACCACACTTTCATGCGTGTTCTAGGGCCACATGCAAGTCCTTGAGGTGTTTCGATGCCCTGGAGCGCGGTTCCCTGCGGAACCCTGACCCGCGGGCCTCGGATCGTCTACCCCCTAGACTTTCTTCCGATAGGGGTAGCCTGGGGTATCTCTCTCTTGTTTTGTGTTTGTTTAGGTCATAGGAGGATTTAAAACCATGTGGGGTCACAAGGGGAGTGAAAATATGCTACTGTAGTGCCGGAACAGGGACTTTCCACCCTAGACGAGTCCGGAACCTTCCCATTTACGTTACAATGGATGCCTGTGAAGGGGGACCTATGCACCCAGGGACTAGATTTTGTATGTTTCAACATAGCACCACACTTTCATGCCTGTGCTAGGTCCACATGCAAGTGCTTGAGGTGTTCCGATGCCCCGGAGCGCGGTTCCCTGCGGAACCCTGACCCGCGGGCTTCGGATCGTCTACCCCCTAGACTTTCTTCCGACAGGGGTAGACCGGTGTAGCACTCTCTTGTTTTGTGTTTGTTTAGGTCATAGCATGATGTAAAACCATGTGGGGTCACAAGGGGAGTGACAACATCCTACTCTAGTGTCGGAACAGGGACTTTGCCCCCTAGACGAGTCCAGAACCTTCGCTTTTAGGTTACATCGGATGCCTGTGAAGGGGGACACATGCACCCGGGACTAGGATTTGTATGTTTCAACATAGCACCACACTTTCATGCGTGTTCTAGGGACACATGCAAGTCCTTTAGGTGTTCTTATGCCCTGGAGCGCGGTTCCCTACGGAACCCTGCCCCGCCTGCCTCGGATCGTCTACCTCCCTATACTTTCTACCGATAGTGGTAGCCTGGTGTTGCTCTCTCTTGGTTTCTGTTTTTTAGGTCATAGGATGATGTAAAACCAAGTGGGGTCACTAGGGGAGTGACAATATCCCACTAGTGCCGGAACAGGGACTTCGCCCCTAGACGAGTCTGAAACCTTCGCTTTTAGGTTACCGCGGATGCCTGCGAATTCGGACGCATGCACCCGGGGAGTAGGTTTTGTATGTTTCAACATAGCACCACTGTTCCATGCGCGTGCTAGGGCCACATGCAACTTCTTGAGGTGTTCCGATGCCCTGGAGCGCAGTTCCCTGCGGAACCCTGACCCACGGGCCTCGGATCATCTACCCCCCTAGACTTTCTTCCGATAGGGGTAGCCCGGTGTAGCTCTCTCTTATTTTGTGTTTTTTTAGGTCATACGATGATGTAAAACCATGTGGGGTCTCAAGGGGATTGACAATATCCTACTCTAGTGTCGGAATAGGGACTTTCACCCCTAGACGAGTCTGAAACCTTCACTTTTAGGTTACATCGGATGCCTGCGAAGGGGGACGCATGCACCCAGGGACTATGTTTTGTATTTTTCAACATAGAACCACACTTTCATGCGTGTGCTAGAGCCACATGCAAGTCCTTGAGGTGTTCCAATGCCCCGGGGCGCGGTTCCCTGCGGAACCCTGGCCCGCGGGCCTCGGATCGTCTACCCCCTAGACTTTCTTCCGACAGGGGTAGCCCGGTGTAGCTCTCTCTTGTTTTGTGTTTGTTTATGTCATATTATGATGTAAAACCATGTGGGGTCACAAGGGGAGTGACAGTATCTTACTCTAGTGCCAGAACAGGGACTTTCCCCCCAAGACGAGTCCGGAACCTTCGCTTTGAGGTTACAGCGGATGCCTGCGAAGTGGGACGCATGCACCCGGGGACTAGGTTTTGTATGTTTCACACTAGCACCACACTTTCATGCGTGTGCTAGGGCCACATGCAAGTCCTTGAGGTGTTTTGATGCCCTGGAGCGCGGTTCCCTACGGAACCCTGACCCGCGGGCCTCAGATCGTCTACCCCCCATACTTTCTTCCGACAGTGGTAGCCTGGTGTAGCTCTCTCTTGTTTTCTGTTTTTTAGGTCATAGGACGATGTAAAACCATGTGGGGTCACATGGGGAGTGACAATATCCTACTCTAGTGCCGGAACAGGGACTTCCCCCCTAGACGAGCACTCTTAGGTTACAACAGATGCCTGTGAAGGGGGACGCATGCACCCGGGGACTAGGTTTTGTATGTTTCAACATAGTACCACACTTTCATGCGTGTTCTAGGGCCACATGCAAGTCCTTGAGGTGTTTCGATGCCCTGGAGCGCGGTTCCCTGCGGAACCCTGACCCGCGGGCCTCGGATCGTCTACCCCCTAGACTTTCTTCCAATGGGGGTAGCCTGGTGTATCTCTCTCTTGTTTTGTGTTTGTTTAGGTCATAGGAGGATTTAAAACCATGTGGGGTCACAAGGGGCGTGAAAATATGCTACGGTAGTGCCGGAACAGGGACTTTCTACCCTAGACGAGTCCGGAACCTTCCCATCTAGGTTACAACGGATGCCTGTGAAGGGGGACGTATGCACCCAGGGACTAGATTTTGTATGTTTCAACGTAGCACCACACTTTCATGCCTGTGCTAGGGCCACATGCAAGTCCTTGAGGTGTTTCGATGCCCCAGAGCGCGGTTCCCTGCGGAACCCTGACCCGCGGGCTTCAGATCGTCTACCCCCTAGACTTTCTTCCGACAGGGGTAGCCCGATGTAGCACTCTCTTGTTTTGTGTTTGTTTAGGTCATAGGATGATGTAAAACCATGTGGGGTCACAAGGGGAGTGACAATATCCTACTCTAGTGTCGGAACAGGGACTTTGCCCCCTAGACGAGTCCAGAACCTTCGCTTTTAGGTTACATTGGATGCCTGCGAAGGGGGACACATGCACCCGGGACTAGGATTTGTATGTTTCAACATAGCACCACACTTTCATGCATGTGCTAGGGCCACATGCAAGTCCTTTAGGTGTTCTTATGCTCTGGAGCGCGGTTCCCTACGGAATCCTGACCCGCGGGCCTCGGATCGTCTACCCCCCTATACTTTCTGCCGATAGTGGTAGCCTGGTGTTGCTCTCTCTTGGTTTCTGTTTTTTTAGGTCATAGGATGATGTAAAACATAGTGGGGTCACCAGGGGAGTGACAATATCCCACTAGTGCCGGAACAGGGACTTCGCCCCTACACGAGTCTGAAACCTTCGCTTTTAGGTTACAGCGGATGCCTGCGAATTCGGACGCATGCACCCGGGGACTAGGTTTTGTATGTTTCAACATAGCACCACTGTTCCATGCGCGTGCTAGGGCCACATGCAAGTTGTTGAGGTGTTCCGATGCCCTGGAGCGCGGTTCCCTGCGGAACCCTGACCCACGGGCCTCGGATCGTCTACCCCCTAGACTTTCTTCCGATAGGGGTAGCCCGGTGTAGCTCTCTCTTGTTTTGTGTTTTTTTAGGTCATACGATGATGTAAAACTATGTGGGGTCTCAAGGGGATTGACAATATCCTACTCTAGTGCCGGAACAGGGACTTTCACTCCTAGACGAGTCTGAAACCTTCACTTTTAGGTTACATCGGATGCGTGCGAAGGGGGACGCATGCACCCGGGGACTAGGTTTTGTATTTTTCAACATAGAACCACACTTTCATGCGTGTGCTAGAGCCACATGCAAGTCCTTGAGGTGTTCCAATGCCCCGGGGCGCGGTTCCCTGCGGAACCCTAACCTGCGGGCCTCGGATCGTCTACCCCCTAGACTTTCTTCCAACAGGGGAAGCCTGGTGTATCTCTCTCTTGTTTTATGGTTTTTTAGGTCATAGGATGATGTAAAACCATGTGGGGCACAAGGGGAGTGACAATATCCTACTCTAGTGCCGGCACAGGGACTTCCCCCTAGACGAGTGTTAAACCTTCGCTTTTAGGTTACAACGGATGCCTGTGAAGGGGGACGCACGCACCCGGGGACTAGGTTTTGTATGTTTCAACATAGCACCACACTTTCATGCGTGTTCTAGGGCCACATGCAAGTCCTTGAGGTGTTTCGATGCCCTGGAGCGCGGTTCCCTGCGGAACCCTGACCCGCGGGCCTCGGATCGTCTACCCCCTAGACTTTCTTCCGATAGGGGTAGCCTGGTGTATCTCTCTCTTGTTTTGTGTTTGTTTAGGTCATAGGAGGATTTAAAACCATGTGGGGTCACAAGGGGAGTGAAAATATGCTACTGTAGTGCCGGAACAGGGACTTTCCACCCTAGACGAGTCCGGAACCTTCCCATTTACGTTACAATGGATGCCTGTGAAGGGGGACCTATGCACCCAGGGACTAGATTTTGTATGTTTCAACGTAGCACCACACTTTCATGCCTGTGCTAGGTCCACATGCAAGTGCTTGAGGTGTTCCGATGCCCCGGAGCGCGGTTCCCTGCGGAACCCTGACCCGCGGGCTTCGGATCGTCTACCCCCTAGACTTTCTTCCGACAGGGGTAGACCGGTGTAGCACTCTCTTGTTTTGTGTTTGTTTAGGTCATAGCATGATGTAAAACCATGTGGGGTCACAAGGGGAGTGACAACATCCTACTCTAGTGTCGGAACAGGGACTTTGCCCCCTAGACGAGTCCAGAACCTTCGCTTTTAGGTTACATCGGATGCCTGTGAAGGGGGACACATGCACCCGGGACTAGGATTTGTATGTTTCAACATAGCACCACACTTTCATGCGTGTTCTAGGGACACATGCAAGTCCTTTAGGTGTTCTTATGCCCTGGAGCGCGGTTCCCTACGGAACCCTGCCCCGCCTGCCTCGGATCGTCTACCTCCCTATACTTTCTACCGATAGTGGTAGCCTGGTGTTGCTCTCTCTTGGTTTCTGTTTTTTAGGTCATAGGATGATGTAAAACCAAGTGGGGTCACCAGGGGAGTGACAATATCCCACTAGTGCCGGAACAGGGACTTCGCCCCTAGACGAGTCTGAAACCTTCGCTTTTAGGTTACCGCGGATGCCTGCGAATTCGGACGCATGCACCCGGGGAGTAGGTTTTGTATGTTTCAACATAGCACCACTGTTCCATGCGCGTGCTAGGGCCACATGCAACTTCTTGAGGTGTTCCGATGCCCTGGAGCGCAGTTCCCTGCGGAACCCTGACCCACGGGCCTCGGATCATCTACCCCCCTAGACTTTCTTCCGATAGGGGTAGCCCGGTGTAGCTCTCTCTTATTTTGTGTTTTTTTAGGTCATACGATGATGTAAAACCATGTGGGGTCTCAAGGGGATTGACAATATCCTACTCTAGTGTCGGAATAGGGACTTTCACCCCTAGACGAGTCTGAAACCTTCACTTTTAGGTTACATCGGATGCCTGCGAAGGGGGACGCATGCACCCAGGGACTATGTTTTGTATTTTTCAACATAGAACCACACTTTCATGCGTGTGCTAGAGCCACATGCAAGTCCTTGAGGTGTTCCAATGCCCCGGGGCGCGGTTCCCTGCGGAACCCTGGCCCGCGGGCCTCGGATCGTCTACCCCCTAGACTTTCTTCCGACAGGGGTAGCCCGGTGTAGCTCTCTCTTGTTTTGTGTTTGTTTATGTCATATTATGATGTAAAACCATGTGGGGTCACAAGGGGAGTGACAGTATCTTACTCTAGTGCCAGAACAGGGACTTTCCCCCCAAGACGAGTCCGGAACCTTCGCTTTGAGGTTACAGCGGATGCCTGCGAAGTGGGACGCATGCACCCGGGGACTAGGTTTTGTATGTTTCACACTAGCACCACACTTTCATGCGTGTGCTAGGGCCACATGCAAGTCCTTGAGGTGTTTTGATGCCCTGGAGCGCGGTTCCCTACGGAACCCTGACCCGCGGGCCTCAGATCGTCTACCCCCCATACTTTCTTCCGACAGTGGTAGCCTGGTGTAGCTCTCTCTTGTTTTCTGTTTTTTAGGTCATAGGACGATGTAAAACCATGTGGGGTCACATGGGGAGTGACAATATCCTACTCTAGTGCCGGAACAGGGACTTCCCCCCTAGACGAGCACTCTTAGGTTACAACAGATGCCTGTGAAGGGGGACGCATGCACCCGGGGACTAGGTTTTGTATGTTTCAACATAGTACCACACTTTCATGCGTGTTCTAGGGCCACATGCAAGTCCTTGAGGTGTTTCGATGCCCTGGAGCGCGGTTCCCTGCGGAACCCTGACCCGCGGGCCTCGGATCGTCTACCCCCTAGACTTTCTTCCAATGGGGGTAGCCTGGTGTATCTCTCTCTTGTTTTGTGTTTGTTTAGGTCATAGGAGGATTTAAAACCATGTGGGGTCACAAGGGGCGTGAAAATATGCTACTGTAGTGCCGGAACAGGGACTTTCTACCCTAGACGAGTCCGGAACCTTCCCATCTAGGTTACAACGGATGCCTGTGAAGGGGGACGTATGCACCCAGAGACTAGATTTTGTATGTTTCAACGTAGCACCACACTTTCATGCCTGTGCTAGGGCCACATGCAAGTCCTTGAGGTGTTTCGATGCCCTAGAGCGCGGTTCCCTGCGGAACCCTGACCCGCGGGCTTCAGATCGTCTACCCCCTAGACTTTCTTCCGACAGGGGTAGCCCGATGTAGCACTCTCTTGTTTTGTGTTTGTTTAGGTCATAGGATGATGTAAAACCATGTGGGGTCACAAGGGGAGTGACAATATCCTACTCTAGTGTCGGAACAGGGACTTTGCCCCCTAGACGAGTCCAGAACCTTCGCTTTTAGGTTACATTGGATGCCTGCGAAGGGGGACACATGCACCCGGGACTAGGATTTGTATGTTTCAACATAGCACCACACTTTCATGCATGTGCTAGGGCCACATGCAAGTCCTTTAGGTGTTCTTATGCTCTGGAGCGCGGTTCCCTACGGAATCCTGACCCGCGGGCCTCGGATCGTCTACCCCCCTATACTTTCTGCCGATAGTGGTAGCCTGGTGTTGCTCTCTCTTGGTTTCTGTTTTTTTAGGTCATAGGATGATGTAAAACATAGTGGGGTCACCAGGGGAGTGACAATATCCCACTAGTGCCGGAACAGGGACTTCGCCCCTACACGAGTCTGAAACCTTCGCTTTTAGGTTACAGCGGATGCCTGCGAATTCGGACGCATGCACCCGGGGACTAGGTTTTGTATGTTTCAACATAGCACCACTGTTCCATGCGCGTGCTAGGGCCACATGCAAGTTGTTGAGGTGTTCCGATGCCCTGGAGCGCGGTTCCCTGCGGAACCCTGACCCACGGGCCTCGGATCGTCTACCCCCTAGACTTTCTTCCGATAGGGGTAGCCCG
The DNA here is from genome assembly GCA_916181665.1 of Avena sativa. NCBI lineage: Eukaryota > Viridiplantae > Streptophyta > Magnoliopsida > Poales > Poaceae > Avena > Avena sativa. The sequence continues at coordinate 583,335,248 of OV702287.1, forward strand.
GTGTAGCTCTCTCTTGTTTTGTGTTTTTTTAGGTCATACGATGATGTAAAACTATGTGGGGTCTCAAGGGGATTGACAATATCCTACTCTAGTGCCGGAACAGGGACTTTCACTCCTAGACGAGTCTGAAACCTTCACTTTTAGGTTACATCGGATGCGTGCGAAGGGGGACGCATGCACCCGGGGACTAGGTTTTGTATTTTTCAACATAGAACCACACTTTCATGCGTGTGCTAGAGCCACATGCAAGTCCTTGAGGTGTTCCAATGCCCCGGGGCGCGGTTCCCTGCGGAACCCTAACCCGCGGGCCTCGGATCGTCTACCCCCTAGACTTTCTTCCAACAGGGGAAGCCTGGTGTATCTCTCTCTTGTTTTATGGTTTTTTAGGTCATAGGATGATGTAAAACCATGTGGGGCACAAGGGGAGTGACAATATCCTACTCTAGTGCCGGCACAGGGACTTCCCCCTAGACGAGTGTTAAACCTTCGCTTTTAGGTTACAACGGATGCCTGTGAAGGGGGACGCACGCACCCGGGGACTAGGTTTTGTATGTTTCAACATAGCACCACACTTTCATGCGTGTTCTAGGGCCACATGCAAGTCCTTGAGGTGTTTCGATGCCCTGGAGCGCGGTTCCCTGCGGAACCCTGACCCGCGGGCCTCGGATCGTCTACCCCCTAGACTTTCTTCCGATAGGGGTAGCCTGGTGTATCTCTCTCTTGTTTTGTGTTTGTTTAGGTCATAGGAGGATTTAAAACCATGTGGGGTCACAAGGGGAGTGAAAATATGCTACTGTAGTGCCGGAACAGGGACTTTCCACCCTAGACGAGTCCGGAACCTTCCCATTTACGTTACAATGGATGCCTGTGAAGGGGGACCTATGCACCCAGGGACTAGATTTTGTATGTTTCAACGTAGCACCACACTTTCATGCCTGTGCTAGGTCCACATGCAAGTGCTTGAGGTGTTCCGATGCCCCGGAGCGCGGTTCCCTACGGAACCCTGACCCGCGGGCTTCGGATCGTCTACCCCCTAGACTTTCTTCCGACAGGGGTAGACCGGTGTAGCACTCTCTTGTTTTGTGTTTGTTTAGGTCATAGCATGATGTAAAACCATGTGGGGTCACAAGGGGAGTGACAACATCCTACTCTAGTGTCGGAACAGGGACTTTGCCCCCTAGACGAGTCCAGAACCTTCGCTTTTAGGTTACATCGGATGCCTGTGAAGGGGGACACATGCACCCGGGACTAGGATTTGTATGTTTCAACATAGCACCACACTTTCATGCGTGTTCTAGGGACACATGCAAGTCCTTTAGGTGTTCTTATGCCCTGGAGCGCGGTTCCCTACGGAACCCTGCCCCGCCTGCCTCGGATCGTCTACCTCCCTATACTTTCTACCGATAGTGGTAGCCTGGTGTTGCTCTCTCTTGGTTTCTGTTTTTTAGGTCATAGGATGATGTAAAACCAAGTGGGGTCACCAGGGGAGTGACAATATCCCACTAGTGCCGGAACAGGGACTTCGCCCCTAGACGAGTCTGAAACCTTCGCTTTTAGGTTACCGCGGATGCCTGCGAATTCGGACGCATGCACCCGGGGAGTAGGTTTTGTATGTTTCAACATAGCACCACTGTTCCATGCGCGTGCTAGGGCCACATGCAACTTCTTGAGGTGTTCCGATGCCCTGGAGCGCAGTTCCCTGCGGAACCCTGACCCACGGGCCTCGGATCATCTACCCCCCTAGACTTTCTTCCGATAGGGGTAGCCCGGTGTAGCTCTCTCTTATTTTGTGTTTTTTTAGGTCATACGATGATGTAAAACCATGTGGGGTCTCAAGGGGATTGACAATATCCTACTCTAGTGTCGGAATAGGGACTTTCACCCCTAGACGAGTCTGAAACCTTCACTTTTAGGTTACATCGGATGCCTGCGAAGGGGGACGCATGCACCCAGGGACTATGTTTTGTATTTTTCAACATAGAACCACACTTTCATGCGTGTGCTAGAGCCACATGCAAGTCCTTGAGGTGTTCCAATGCCCCGGGGCGCGGTTCCCTGCGGAACCCTGGCCCGCGGGCCTCGGATCGTCTACCCCCTAGACTTTCTTCCGACAGGGGTAGCCCGGTGTAGCTCTCTCTTGTTTTGTGTTTGTTTATGTCATATTATGATGTAAAACCATGTGGGGTCACAAGGGGAGTGACAGTATCTTACTCTAGTGCCAGAACAGGGACTTTCCCCCCAAGACGAGTCCGGAACCTTCGCTTTGAGGTTACAGCGGATGCCTGCGAAGTGGGACGCATGCACCCGGGGACTAGGTTTTGTATGTTTCACACTAGCACCACACTTTCATGCGTGTGCTAGGGCCACATGCAAGTCCTTGAGGTGTTTTGATGCCCTGGAGCGCGGTTCCCTACGGAACCCTGACCCGCGGGCCTCAGATCGTCTACCCCCCATACTTTCTTCCGACAGTGGTAGCCTGGTGTAGCTCTCTCTTGTTTTCTGTTTTTTAGGTCATAGGACGATGTAAAACCATGTGGGGTCACATGGGGAGTGACAATATCCTACTCTAGTGCCGGAACAGGGACTTCCCCCCTAGACGAGCACTCTTAGGTTACAACAGATGCCTGTGAAGGGGGACGCATGCACCCGGGGACTAGGTTTTGTATGTTTCAACATAGTACCACACTTTCATGCGTGTTCTAGGGCCACATGCAAGTCCTTGAGGTGTTTCGATGCCCTGGAGCGCGGTTCCCTGCGGAACCCTGACCCGCGGGCCTCGGATCGTCTACCCCCTAGACTTTCTTCCAATGGGGGTAGCCTGGTGTATCTCTCTCTTGTTTTGTGTTTGTTTAGGTCATAGGAGGATTTAAAACCATGTGGGGTCACAAGGGGCGTGAAAATATGCTACTGTAGTGCCGGAACAGGGACTTTCTACCCTAGACGAGTCCGGAACCTTCCCATCTAGGTTACAACGGATGCCTGTGAAGGGGGACGTATGCACCCAGGGACTAGATTTTGTATGTTTCAACGTAGCACCACACTTTCATGCCTGTGCTAGGGCCACATGCAAGTCCTTGAGGTGTTTCGATGCCCCAGAGCGCGGTTCCCTGCGGAACCCTGACCCGCGGGCTTCAGATCGTCTACCCCCTAGACTTTCTTCCGACAGGGGTAGCCCGATGTAGCACTCTCTTGTTTTGTGTTTGTTTAGGTCATAGGATGATGTAAAACCATGTGGGGTCACAAGGGGAGTGACAATATCCTACTCTAGTGTCGGAACAGGGACTTTGCCCCCTAGACGAGTCCAGAACCTTCGCTTTTAGGTTACATTGGATGCCTGCGAAGGGGGACACATGCACCCGGGACTAGGATTTGTATGTTTCAACATAGCACCACACTTTCATGCATGTGCTAGGGCCACATGCAAGTCCTTTAGGTGTTCTTATGCTCTGGAGCGCGGTTCCCTACGGAATCCTGACCCGCGGGCCTCGGATCGTCTACCCCCCTATACTTTCTGCCGATAGTGGTAGCCTGGTGTTGCTCTCTCTTGGTTTCTGTTTTTTTAGGTCATAGGATGATGTAAAACATAGTGGGGTCACCAGGGGAGTGACAATATCCCACTAGTGCCGGAACAGGGACTTCGCCCCTACACGAGTCTGAAACCTTCGCTTTTAGGTTACAGCGGATGCCTGCGAATTCGGACGCATGCACCCGGGGACTAGGTTTTGTATGTTTCAACATAGCACCACTGTTCCATGCGCGTGCTAGGGCCACATGCAAGTTGTTGAGGTGTTCCGATGCCCTGGAGCGCGGTTCCCTGCGGAACCCTGACCCACGGGCCTCGGATCGTCTACCCCCTAGACTTTCTTCCGATAGGGGTAGCCCGGTGTAGCTCTCTCTTGTTTTGTGTTTTTTTAGGTCATACGATGATGTAAAACTATGTGGGGTCTCAAGGGGATTGACAATATCCTACTCTAGTGCCGGAACAGGGACTTTCACTCCTAGACGAGTCTGAAACCTTCACTTTTAGGTTACATCGGATGCGTGCGAAGGGGGACGCATGCACCCGGGGACTAGGTTTTGTATTTTTCAACATAGAACCACACTTTCATGCGTGTGCTAGAGCCACATGCAAGTCCTTGAGGTGTTCCAATGCCCCGGGGCGCGGTTCTCTGCGGAACCCTAACCCGCGGGCCTCGGATCGTCTACCCCCTAGACTTTCTTCCAACAGGGGAAGCCTGGTGTATCTCTCTCTTGTTTTATGGTTTTTTAGGTCATAGGATGATGTAAAACCATGTGGGGCACAAGGGGAGTGACAATATCCTACTCTAGTGCCGGCACAGGGACTTCCCCCTAGACGAGTGTTAAACCTTCGCTTTTAGGTTACAACGGATGCCTGTGAAGGGGGACGCACGCACCCGGGGACTAGGTTTTGTATGTTTCAACATAGCACCACACATTCATGCGTGTTCTAGGGCCACATGCAAGTCCTTGAGGTGTTCCGATGCCTTGGAGCGCGGTTCCCTGTGGAACCCTGACCCGCGGCCCTCGGATCGTCTACCCCCTAGACTTTCTTCCGACAGGGGTAGCCCGGTGTAGCTCTCTCTTGTTTTGTGTTTGTTTTTGTCATATTATGATGTAAAACCATGTGGGGTCACAAGGGGAGTGACAATATCCTACTCTTGTGTCAGAATAGGGACTTTCCCCCTAGACGAGTCCGGAACCTTCACTTTTAGGTTACAGCGGATGCCTGCGAAGGGGGACGCATGCACCCAGGGACTAGGTTTTCTATGTTTCAACATAGCACCACACTTTCATGCGTGTGCTAGGGCCACATGCAAGTCCTTGAGGTGTTCCGATGCCCTGGAGCACGGTTCCCTGCGGAACCCTGACCCGCGGGCCTTAGATCGTCTACCCCCGATACTTTCTTCCGATAGTGGTAGCTTGGTGTAGCTCTCTCTTGTTTTGTGTTTTTTAGGTCATAGGATGATGTAAAACCATGTGGGGTCACAAGGGGAGTGACAATATCCCACTCTAGTGCCGGAACATGGACTCCCCCTAGACGAGTCCGAAACCTTCTCTTTTAGGTTACAGCGGATGCCTGGAAGGGGGACGCATGCACCCGAGGACTAGGTTTTGTATGTTTCAACATAGCACCACACTTTCATGCGTGTGCTAGGGCCACATGCAAGTTCTTGAGGTGTTTCGATGCTGTAGAGCGCGGTTCCCTGCGGAACCCTGACCCACGGGCCTCAGATCGTCTACCCCCCTAGACTTTCTTCCGACAGGGGTAGCCCGGTGTAGCTCTCTCTTGCTTTGTGGGTTTTTTAGGTCATACGATGATGTAAAACTGTAACACCCTCGAATCGGCTCTATGCAATTTTAGCGCTTCCCGCCAAACCCGCATAGAAACGATTCTAGGACGCCCACCAGGCACTTTTGTGCGGGTGGAAAACGAAGTAATATCATTACACAATAGTCCACGATGGAACCCACATAACAGATATATATACAGCAACGACTCACTGATTCAAGAATACAGATATACAGTACAAAGATCCAAATCACCTTGAAAACGATACGGAATCCGAGTATGGATAAGAAGCAAATTGATCTAAGAGCCCTGAAGAATAACCAATGGCGTCCATAACCCTGCCCAGGCCAAGCCGGAAGGGTAACCCAGCTAGCGACATCGATCTCAAACCTGCTAAAACAAAAGGGGTGCCGACAAAGGGCAAAGGAAAAAGAGGAGCGTCAATACTGAGGCCAGTACACGGCGAGGCTAGAATTTCGACGGCTTTCGCCTACATAGGTATGGTGGACTGAAGCGGCAGCGAAGCATCACAAAACAACCTATAGAGACTCGATACATCTGTCGGCTATTAGAGAGGGGTAAGAAAAACCTATTTGGATCAAACCTGATACTAACACCAATCATACCCATCCTGGTATATCCCCCTCGATACCAAACGAGGAAGTCAAACCAAGGAACTCACACAGTTGGCAGTTTTATTCATTCCATTATAGTTGAAGCACTTACTAGTCAGATATAGATAGCATGGGTCATCCTGATAGCTTAAGTAGTGGGCAGTTTTAGTTCACCATTCAGTTGTAGTTGCAGTACTTACTAGTCAGATACAATTAGCATGTGACATCCCAAACCCGGCAGTTGTTGGCACTTTTATTTTATTCCATTGGAGTTGTGATACTTACTAGGCAGGTATAACATGACACGATACACTCCAGGTCCACCAGTTGTTGGCACTTTTATTATCCATTCCATTGTAGTGAAGTTGATTACTAGTCACATATTAAGTCAAATTTATAGCACTACTTTAATTATGCTTGTCTATGGTGGAGATACTGTGCTCCAAGTCGTCCATAACCGTGGACACGGCTTTCAGAAAGATTTACCCTGCAGGGGTGCACAAATAGCAACACACACACGATCAACCTCGGAAAAACCAAATCAAAACCCAACGAGGCTTTCACGACAAAGCAATCACAGGATTCATAAAATATTGCAGGGGGCCACCCCACTAAGCTACCCGCAAAGAAGTTTGCCGGCTCCAAGACGGACCCAGGGTTTGTGACAATGGCTGTAAACGACTGGGAACCCGAAAGTGTGACTGGGCTTGTCGATACCGCGAAAACATTCCACGTTCCAAAACAGTACAGGTGCTCCACGCACAATCTTAAATAAAGCAGTAAAGCATGGCATGAGTACATGATAGTAATAAAGCCCCAATCTACTTTGTGGCCCCAAGAAATAAGAAATGAATCAAGCTCTGGCTAAGGGGGATTCATAGACTCTCCCGTATGTGGATAGTGCGAATAGTCAAGGAACAGGTATCAAGTACTCGGGGCCTACAGGACACAAGTGGACATGAAAAACCAAATAGCATATATTGCCCACCGGTGCCTCTTTCATTAGTTGTCCTAGCAATTTAATAGTTGTATTTAAAGTCAAGATCCTCTCCACTGTAAAACATATGACAAAATTCCAACAATTGTGTGGTACTTCACGACACGGGATCACACCTGAGCAAGCGACTACAACTCGCAAGACCATCTATCTACCAAACAAGTGGTAATAGGAGGTGTCCAAGGCAATATAAAGGCTGCACGGAATATATCTAGTACGAAACACTAAACCATCGCGACACGCATAGCAATAGATCAACATAAGGAAATAAAGACAATAAATGCAAAATAGGTAGAAAGGGGGAGATGCTCGCCTGGGAAACACTGTCGAAGATTCACCGGAGATCGGGTAGACACTCGCATCAACCCATCGGCCTAATCCGTGAAGAAGCGAAATACTAGAAGCAACACCAGATGCACTATTTAATACTACGGTAGAAGATCAGGCACGATGCATGATATGCTGCGCGATATGGCAAAGATGCAATGCAATTAGGCAATATTAAGCTGAACCGGGGCCCCGACAATTAATTAAATGGTTCAAGTTGGTTAGCTACCCCACAATTTAAATGTTGTCTTAACAAGGCAAAACATGGCATCGATTCACTACACAGGTTTAAATAGAGCCAATATAAGACTAGAAAAGCCCACATATGGTTTCCATATTTAATTATGAGGTGAATCGACAAAGTACCCCCAAACAAATAAACCTGTATGCAAGCATGACACTTTATATGCAACAAGATATATGGCAATTTATAAAATAAGATAGGTAGGGGTCACACATCTCAGGGTCGAAGATCTTGTGGGTTCGGGTTCGGTCTCGCACTCCGGGATCGGTCTTCGGACTCCGGGAACAGGGCTCCAGGATCAGAGAGGAAGAACTTGGCATGCCGAGGTTCGGCATTCCGTGTGGGGATCTTGGCGGTCCGAGAAGGAGGTCTCCGAGTCGAGGTTCGGATCCGAGATGGAGGTCTTAAGTGGCACCATGAACATTCTTCGAAAACCATCGGCATCGAGCATGTCTTGTCAGCGAGAAAGATCTTGCGCAGGCCTCCGGTTTGGTACACGCACCAAAACGGCATTCACATCATACATACTTCACGGCAGCCGCAACATGATTACTAGTGTAGATGAGCATACACGCACACATGTTGGTACTGGTCACACACCAACAACACATCCAGGAGACGGCCGGGTGCATGCTCAGGAGCAGCGTGCTGCTGCACAGGAGTGACCAGGTGCATGCATGCAAGGTTGCAGGGGCGGGGACAGCGCTATACGGGACAGTGGCAGACCCGTGGCATTGCGGCGGCCCGCTGTAGCGGTGGCATGCGAGCCCAGGGCCGAGGCGCCGGGATCGACGTGAGGAGCAGTTCGGGGACGACGAGCAGTGTCGGAACTCCAGGGGAGTGGCCACGGGAGACGGAGGCAGGCACTTGGCGGCTCGACAACAAACAGCGGCCGAAGTGGGAGGAGGCGCGCTGCAGAGGTCGTGGCGACGAGGAACAGGAGGGCGGCGCGGAGAGGCTCGCGATGGCGCGAGGCTGCCAGTGCCCAAAGGAGACGGTGCTACGCGCGGCGGAGGCACAGAACAGGCTCGACGGCAGGGTCGCACTCGTGGTGAGGGGGAGCTCCGGGGCGGGCGCGCGGTATTGTCGAGCAGAGGTTGCCCAGGCGATGACGAACTCGCTGGCGGCAGGGCTCACACGAGTGGTCGACGGCGGCGGCGCTCTGCAGGAAGGGGAGATGAGCTCGAGCGGCGTCGTTGCGAGCTCGGGGCGGGGCGAGCGTGACGAGTTGAGGGCGGCCATGCGATGCAGGGCTCAAGGCGGCAGGGCAGGGCTCCAGGAATCCAGCGGTGAGGACGCGGGTTCGAGGCAGCCAGAGGTCCTGGCGACGAGGCCGTGCTTGCCGGCACCGGGTTCAGGGAGAAGAGCATCGGGCCGACGGCGCCGAAGGGGAGCTCGAGGTCGTAGGAGGCATGCGACTGCCGTGCAGAGCAGGTGCGGGCCCGTGGAGGAGCTCCCGTAGGCGAGGTCGCATGCGGCCACGGTCGGAGGAGCTCGCGGCGGAGGCGGCGCCAGGGACAAGGTTGACACGGGGAGAGAGGAGCGGGACGAGCGAGGAAGTGGGGCCAGGGGTGGTTGTCGATCGCGATGGGGATAAAGGGGAGCGTGGGTGGTTGTCGCGGGGTGGGATGGGCAGGTGCGGGACGCGATGTGGGGGTGGGGCCGGGGTGTGTGGCCACAGGACTAGCAGTTGCGTGCTGGAACAGGCAACACGAGGTCGTCGGGTCGATCGGATGTGCGGCGCGCGCTGTTGTGTGAGTGCGTTGTGTGCATGTGTGTTCGGGTGGCGGCGACTGGGCGTGGGTGCTGGTTAGGTTAGGGTTTGGTCTAGGTTTTTGCTCGGCTGGGGTTGTAGGTGGCCTGGCCTAATGGCTGGGCAGCCTCCCCCGATACAAAACATATTTATATATTTTATTTTTAAAAGAGTTTTGCAAATAGTTTTTAGACAAAGATAGGCTTTTAGAAAATAGTTTTAGACAAACATATGCATGCAAACATGACGATGCTCAAATGCAATGTGGCATGATGACATGAGCATGTGGTCATGAAGATGCACAAAATTAAAACAAATGCGATTTTCTAGTAGTAGTTTTATCGGGGTGCTACAAAAACCATGTGGGGTCACAAGGGGAGTGACAATATCCTACTCTAGTGCCGGAACAGGGACTTCCCCCCCAAGACGAGTCCAGAACCTTTGCTTTTGGGTTACAGCGGATGCCTGCGAAGTAGGACACATGCACCCGGGGACTAGGTTTTGTATGTTTCAACATAGCACCATACTTTCATGCGTGTTCTAGGGCGACATGCAAGTCCTTGAGGTGTTCCTATGCCCTAGAGCACGGTTCCCTGCGAAACCCTGACCCGCGGGCCTCAGATCGTCAACCCCCCTAAACTTTCTTCCGACAGGGGTAGCCCGGTGTAGCTCTCTCTTGTTTTGTGTTTGTTTATGTCATTGGATGATGTAAAACCATGTGGGGTCACAAGGGGAGTGACAGTATGCTACTCTAGTGCCGGAATGGGGACTTCCCCCTTAGACGAGTTCGGAACCTTCGCTTTTAGGTTATAGCGGATGCCTGCGAAGGGGGATGCATGCACTCGGGGACTAGGTTTTCTATCTTTCAACATAGAACCACACTTTCATGCGTGTGCTAGGTCCACATGCAAGACCTTGAGGTGATCTGATGCCTCGGAGCGCGGTTCCCTGCGGAACCCTGACCCTCGGGCCAAGGATCGTCTACCCTCCTAGACTTTCTTCCAACATGGGTAGCCCGGTGTAGCTCTCTCTTGTTTTTTGTTTGTTTAGGTCATAGGATGATGTAAAACCATGTGGGGTCACAAGGGGAGTGGCAATATCCTACTCTAGTGCCGGAACACAGACTTCCCCCATAGACGAGTCCGGAACCTTCGCTTTTAGGTTATGGCGGATCCCTGCGAAGGGGGACGCATGCACCCTAGGACTAGGTTTTGTATGTTTCAACATAGAACCACAATTTCATGCATGTTCTAGGGCCACAGGCAAGTCAATGATGTGATCTGATGTCCTGGAGGGCGGTTCCCTGTGGAACCCTGACCCGCTGGCCTCGGATCGTCTACACCCCTAGACTTTCGTTCGATAGGGGTAGCCTGGTAAATCTCTCTCTTGTTTTGTGTTTGTTTAGGTCATATGATGATGTAAAATCATGTGGGGTCACAAGGGGAGTGACAATATCCTACTCTAGTGCCAGAACGGGGACTTTCTCCCCTAGACTAGTCCGGAACCTTCGCTTTTAGGTTACAGCGGATACCTGTGAAGGGGGACGCCTTGCACCCGTGGACTAGGTTTTCTATGTTTCAACATAGCACCACACTTTCATGCGTGTGCTAGGGCCACATGCAAGTCCTTGAGGTCTTCCGATGCCCCGAAGCGCGGTTCCCTACAGGACCCTGACCCGCAGGCCTCGGATTGTCTACCCCCCTAGACTTTCTTCCGACAGGGGTAGCCCGGTGTAGCTCTCTCTTGTTTTGTGTTTTTTAGATCATAGGATGATGTAAAACCATGTGGGGTCACAAGTGGAGTGACAATATCCTACTCTAGTGCCGGAACGGGGACTTCCCCTTAGACGAGTCCAAAACCTTTGCTTTTAGGTTACAACGAATGCCTGCGAAGGGGGACGCATGCACTCGGGGACTAGGTTTTGTATGTTTCAACATAGCACCACACTTTCATGTGTGTGATAGGTCCACATGCAAGACCTTGAGGTGATCCGATACCTCGGAGCGCGGTTCCTAGCGGAACCCTAACCCACGGGTCTCGGATCGTCTACCCTCCTAGACTTTCTTCCGATAGGGGTAGCCCAGTGTAGCTCTCTCTTGTTTTGTGTTTTTTTAGGTCATAGGATGATGTAAAACCATGTGGGGTCACAAGGGGAGTGACAATATCCTATTCTAGTGCCAGAACAGGGACTTCCCCATAAACGAGTCTGAAACCTTCGCTTTTAGGTTACAGCGGATGCCTGCGAAGGGGGACGCATGCACCCGAGGACTAGGTTTTGTATGTTTCAACATAGCACCACACTTTCATGCATGTGCTAGATCCACATGCAAGTGCTTGAGGTGATCCGATGCCCGGGAGAGTCGTTCCCTGCGGAACCCTGACCTGCGGGCCTTGGATCGTCTACCCCTAGACTTTCTTCCGACAGGGGTAGCCTGCTGTATCTCTATCTTCTTTTTTGTTTGTTTAGGTCATAGGATGATGTAAAACCATGTGGGTTCACAAGGGGAGTGACAATATCCTACTCTAGTGCCGGAACAGGGACTTCCCCCTAGACTAGTCCGGAACCTTCGCTTTTAGGTTACAGCGGATGTCTACGAAGGGGGATGCATGCACCCGGGGACTAGGTGTTGTATGTTTCAACATAGCACCTCACTTTCATGCGTGTGATAGGCCCACATGCATATCCTTGAGGTGTTTTGATGCCCTAGAGCGTGGTTCCCTGCGGAACCCTGACCCGCGGGCCTCAGATCGTCTACCCCCCTAGACTTTCTTCCGACAGTGGTAGCCCGGTGTAGATCTCTCTTGTTTTGTGTTTTTTTAGGTAATAGGATGATGTAAAACCATGTGGGGTCCCAAGGGGAGTGACAATATCCTACTCTAGTGCCGGAACGGGGACTTCCCCCCTAGACGAGTCCGGAACCTTCGCTTTTAGGTTACAGCGGATGTCTACGAAGGGGGACGCATGCACCCGGGGGACTAGGTTTTGTATGTTTCACCATAGCACCACACTTTCATACGTGCGCTAGGGCCACATGCAAGTCCTTGAGGTGTTTCGATGCCCCGTGGCGCGGTTCCCTGCGGAACCCTAACCCGCGAGCCTCAGATTGTTTACCCCTAGACATTTTGACGACAGGGGTAGCCCTGTGTAGGCCTCTCTTGTTTTGTGTTTGTTTAGGTCATAGGATGATGTAAAACCCTGTGGGGTCACAAGGGGAGTGACAATATCCTACTCTAGTGCTGGAACAGGGACTTCCCCCCCAAGACGAATCCAGAACCTTTGCTTTTGGGTTACAGCCGATGCCTGCGAAGTAGGACGCATGCACCCGGGGACCAGGTTTTGTATGTTTCAACATAGCACCACACTTTCATGCGTGTTCTAGGGCGACATGCAAGTCCTTGAGGTGTTCCTATGCCCTAGAGCGCGGTTCCCTGCGAAACCCTGACCCGCGGGCCTCAGATCGTCAACCCCCCTAAACTTTCTTCCGACAGGGGTAGCCCGGTGTAGCTCTCTCTTGTTTTGTGTTTGTTTAGGTCATTGGATGATGTAAAACCCTGTGGGGTCACAAGGGGAGTGACAGTATGCTACTCTAGTGCCGGAATGGGGACTTCCCCCTTAGACGAGTCCGGAACCTTCGGTTTTAGGTTATAGCGGATGCCTGCGAAGGGGGATGCATGCACTCGGGGACTAGGTTTTCTATATTTCAACATAGAACCACACTTTCATGCGTGTGCTAGGTCCACATGCAAGACCTTGAGGTGATCTGATGCCTCGGAGCGCGGTTCCCTACGGAACCCTGACCTGCGGGCCAAGGATCGTCTACCCTCCTAGACTTTCTTCCAACATGGGTAGCCCGGTGTAGCTCTCTCTTGTTTTTTGTTTGTTTAGGTCATAGGATGATGTAAAACCATGTGGGGTCACAAGGGGAGTGGCAATATCCTACTCTAGTGCCGGAACACAAACTTCCCCCATAGACGAGTCCGGAACCTTCGCTTTTAGGTTACGGCGGATGCCTGCGAAGGGGGACGCATGCACCCTAGGACTAGGTTTTGTATGTTTCAACATAGAACCACAATTTCATGCATGTTCTAGGGCCACATGCAAGTCAATGAGGTGATCTGATGACCTGGAGGGCGGTTCCTTGTGGAACCCTGACCCGCTGGCCTCGGATCGTCTACCCCCCCTAGACTTTCCTTCGACAGGGGTAGCCTGGTAAATCTCTCTCTTGTTTTGTGTTTGTTTAGGTCATAGGATGATGTAAAATCATGTGGGGTCACAAGGGGAGTGACAATATCCTACTCTAGTGCCAGAACGGGGACTTTCTCCCCTAGACTAGTCCGGAACCTTCGCTTTTAGGTTACAGCGGATACCTGCGAAGGGGGACGCATGCACCCGTGGACTAGGTTTGCTATGTTTCAACATAGCACCACACTTTCATGCGTGTGCTAGGGCCACATGCAAGTCCTTGAGGTCTTCCGATGCCCCGAAGCGCGGTTCCCTGCAGGACCCTGACCCGCAGGCCTCGGATTGTCTACCCCCCTAGACTTTCTTCCGACAAGGGTAGCCCGGTGTAGCTCTCTCTTGTTTTGTGTTTTTTAGATCATAGGATGAAGTAAAACCATGTGGGGTCACAAGTGGAGTGACAATATCCTATTCTAGTGCCGGAACGGGGACTTCCCCCTTAGACGAGTCCAAAACCTTTGCTTTTAGGTTACAACGGATGACTGCGAAGGGGGACGCATGCACTCGGGGACTAGGTTTTGTATGTTTCAACATAGCACCACAATTTTATGTGTGTGATAGGTCCACATGCAAGACCTTGAGGTGATCCGATACCTCGGAGCGCGGTTCCTAGCGGAACCCTAACCCACGGGTCTCAGATCGTCTACCCTCCTAGACTTTCTTCCGATAGGGGTATCCCGGTGTAGCTCTCTCTTGTTTTGTGTTTTTTTAGGTCATAGGATGATGTAAAACCATGTGGGGTCACAAGGGGAGTGACAATATCCTATTCTAGTGCCGGAACAGGGACTTTCCCCATAGACGAGTCTGAAACCTTCGCTTTTAGGTTACAGCGGATGCCTGCGAAGGGGGACGCATGCACCCGAGGACTAGGTTTTGTATGTTTCAACATAGCACCACACTTTCATGCATGTTCTAGGTCCACATGCAAGTGCTTGAGGTGATCCGATGCCCGGGAGAGTGGTTCCCTGCGGAACCCTGACCCGCGGGCCTCGGAGGTCTACCCCCTAGACTTTCTTCCGACAGGGGTAGCCTGGTGTATCTCTATCTTCTTTTGTGTTTGTTTAGGTCATAGGATGATGTAAAACCATGTGGGTTCACAAGGGGAGTCACAATATCCTACTCTAGTGCCGAAATAGGGACTTTCCCCCTAGACGAGTCCGGAACCTTCGCTTTTAGGTTATAGCGGATGCCTGCGAAGGGGGACCTATGCACCCGGGGCACTAGGTTTTGTATGTTTCAACGTAGCACCACACTTTCATGTGTGTGCTAGGGCCACATGCAAGTCCTTGAGGTATTCCGATGCCCCGGAGCGCGGTTCCCTGCGGAACCCTGACCCGCGGGCCTCGGATCGTCTGCCCCTAGCCTTTCTTCCGACTGGGGTAGCCCGGTGTATCTCTCTCTTGTTTTGTGTTTGTTTAGGTCATAGGATGATGTAAAACCATGTGGGGTCACAAGGGGAGTGACAATATCCTACTCTAGTGCCGGAATAGGGACTTTCCCCCCTAGACGAGTTCGGAACCTTCGCTTTTAGGATACAGCGGATGCCTGCGAAGAGGGACGCATGCACCCGGGGACTAGGTTTAGTAAGTTTAAACATAGCACCACACTTGCACGCATGTGCTAGGGCCACATGCAAGTCCTTGAGGTGTTTCGATGCCCTGGAGCACGGTTCCTGCGGAACCCTGACCCACGGGCCTCGGATCGTCTACCCTCCTATACTTTCTTCCAACTGTGGTAGCCCGGTGTAGCTCTCTCTTGTTTTGTGTTTTTTTAGGTCATAGGATGATGTAAAACCATGTGGGGTCACAAGGGGAGTGACAATATCGTACTCTAGTGCCGGAATAGGGACTTCCCCCCTAGACGAGTCTGAAACCTTCGCTTTTAGGTTATAGCGTATGCCTGCGAAGTGGGACGCATGCACCCGGGTACTAGGTTTTGTATGTTTCAACATAGTACCACACTTTCATGCGTGTGCTAGGGCCACATGCAAGTCCTTGAGGTGTTCCGATGCCCTGGAGCGTGGTTCCCTGCGGAACCCTGACCCGGGGCCACGTATTGTCTACGCCCCTAGACTTTCTTCCGATAGGGGTATCCCGGTGTAGCTCTCTCTTGTTTTGTGTTTTTTTAGGTCATACGATGATGTAAAACCATGTGGGGTCACAATGGGAGTGACAATATCCTACTCTAGTGCTGGAACAGGGACTTTCCCCCCTATACGAGTCTGGAACATTCGCTTTTAGGTTACATCGGATGCCTGCGAACGGGGACGCATGCACCCGGGTACTAGGTTTTGTATGTTTCAACATAGCACCACACTTTCATGCGTGTGCTAGGGCCACATGCAAGTCCTTGAGGTGTTCCGATGCCCCGGGGCACGGTTCCCTACGGAACCCTTACCCACGGGCCTCGGATCATCTACCCCCTAGACTTTCTTCCGACAGGGGTAGCCCGGTGTAGCTCTCTCTTGTTTTGTGTTTGTTTAGGTCATAGGATGATGTAAAACCATGAGGGGTGATACATTGCAAATGTAGCTATAATTTTTGATGTTCCACACTTTGGAGTACTTTTCATATGATTTCTTGGACTAACCTATTAACAAGAGCCACAGTGCCAGCTGCCTGTTTTCTGCTGTTTTTGGTTCCAGGAAAGTCAGACAATGAATATTCTTGAATTGGATGGGACAAAAGCCAAAGTCAGTTTTTCACCGAGGGACACCTGGAGCCAGAATAAGAGACGGAGAGGGGCCGGGGCCTGGCCACACCACCTAGCTGCACGGCCAGGCCTGGCCCGCGCTAGGGGAGTTTTCTGGCCACGCCAGGCACCCCCTCGGCCTGTCCTTCCGCCTATATATTGCCTCTGATACGGAAACCCTAAGTATCCAATCAAAAATCCACGAAAGAGTCTGTAGCCGCCGTCATCTCCATCCCTAGATCGGGAGAGATTTGAAGCTCTTCCCGGCACCCTGCCAGAGAGGGGAATTCACCCTGGAGGCCTTCTTCATCACCATGCATGCCTCCGGTGTGATGCATGAGTAGTTCATCTCTGGACTACGGGTCCATGTAGTAACTAGATGGCTGGTTCTCCTCCTTTGTGCTATCATGTTTAGATCTTGTGAGCTCCTTTCATGATCAAGATCATCTATTTGTAATTCTGCATGTTGTGTTTGCGGGGATCCGATGGATATTGAGATGCTATTTCAGATTGATTATTGATTCTATCATATCTTTGTTATTTGTGATCTTGCATGCTTTCCGTTGTTAGTAGGTATCTTGGCCAAGTAGATGCTAGCAACTCCAAGAGTTAGTATTTATGCTCGATAGTGGGTTCATGCCTCTGGTAATCTGGGGAAGTGACAGAAATCTCTAAGGTACTAGATGTGCTGTTGCTACTAGGGAGAAAACAACAATCGTATTGTTTACATTACACGCAATTCGTAATGCAATTATCCGTTGCTTGCAACTTAATACTGGAGGGGGTTCAGATGATAACCTAAAGGTGGATTATTAGTCATAGATGCAGTTGGATGGCGGTCTATGTATAATGTTGTAATGCCCAATCGAATCTCAAAGGACTCAAGATGATTAGTATATGCGTGTATGCTTTCTCTATGTTTTTCAATCGCCTCGCTGTAATTTGTTCACCCAACATGTCATCTATCTTAAGGAGAGCCACCTCTAGTGAACTATGGACCCCGATCCTTTTTTTCCTATCAATCTACAATCAACAGTTTACTTGTTTGTGTTTACTTTCTACAAACTATTACTTTCTTCCACTCGATACGTTTCATCCTTTGTTTTCAGCAAAACCGGTGAGATTGACAACCTCATCGCAAGTTAGTAACAGAGTTCTGTGGTTGTGTTGTGCTTGTCTCCACGTTGCTGCTGGCACCGGTAGTGCGCCCTACCAACGTTCAACTAGCTTCACCTTTGGGGTGTTTCCTTGCTCCTGCTAGATTAATAACCTTGGTTTCATAACTGAGGGAAAACTTACTGATGTGCTCATCATACCTTCCTCTTGGGGTTCCCCAACGAGCTCGTTAATACACGAGTCAGCAAGTACTTTTTCTGACGCTATTGCCGAGGAGTCAAGGACATCTTCACAAGGGGAGTCCCTCATAACCAATCTCTTTACTTTGTTATTTTTCTTTTGCTTAGTTTACTTTTGCTTTGTTTGCTTGTTTCTTTATCAAAAACACAAAAAAATTAGTTCCTACGTTAAGTTGCTATTATGTCTAGCATTGCTCCAATCACTCTGTCACCTGAGGAAATGATTTTCACTTTTAAACAAGGAATTGAAGAGAGTTTTAAAGAAGCTTGGTCTAGAATCTCTGATTTACATGAAAAAACCGAACCTAAAATGACTCAAAGCTTGTTTCTTAGCAGTTTCTACCTTGGAATTGCTCTTTGCTATATATATGCTTTAGATGCTGTTGTGGGAGGAGATTTCCTCCAATGCAATGAGGATGATGTTGTTAATGCTATAAAGAAATTAGTCTTTACTTACAACTTGCCTAGCAAAAATGATTCTTCTTTCATAAACATATTTGCTACATTGAATACTCTTGAGACCAGCACCGCTAGTTTGAAAGATTGCTATAATACGCTTAGAGAGCATCACAACTATGTTCCAATAAAATCTAAACCCTCCGAATGGCTTCCCATAGTAAAGATTGCTATAAACAATGAAACTTTTCATGCTCGCTGTGACATCATGTCTGAATTTTGTCTTATTCCCGAAGATATTTATGAATCTTTGAATCTTTGGGGGCTTTCTAAATGAGGAGAGGAAAATTTTCTTGCTAATAATGCCACAGTATTACCCATTGGAATAGCTGAAGGAGTGTTTACAAAGATCCTAGGGAAAATGGTTTCTACTGATTATCTTGTTATTGAACGTGTAGGAAAAGGACAAATCACACTTGGAAGATCCCTATTGAAGCTCCTTGGAGCAATAATAGATGTGGAAAAGGGCACCATGCGCTTTGTTTCTCCACACCAAGCATTCACAAGTTCCCCAAGGTTAAGAATAAAAGTAAGAGAGATAAGGGCAAGAAATTTGGTTTTAATGCCTCTTCATTTGAGAACACTTGATTCTTTCTTGCTTCTTATGCCTAACTTAAAGGTGTTAAAGAAAAGTACTTATTGTGAGATAACCCAAAAGTTTTAGATGAGTCTTGGAAGTTATTACTCTTCTTATCCTTTTTATTTGCTTTTTGTGCCAAGAGTAACCTCTAATGAGAGAGAACTAATGATTGGGAAAGTTGCTGTCCCAAAACAGACATATGTGCTTCACCGTAAAAATTCGTGTAAAATCTCTGTATGTCCTTTTGAGGCGTGCATTTTTGTGCTTCTGCCCCAGGTTGTTATCTAACTTTCGTTAGGTCAACACTTTTCGAATTGAGCAATATAAGGTCTTCTAAAAAAATCATCTTTACCTTATGGTCTGTTTTGACAGATTTCTGCCATTTTCTGCATTTGCTTCTTGTTGGTTCCTTTTTGAGTTATTTTGGGGAATTAAGCTTTTTGAGGGAAGTGCTACAGTAGCTTGTGTTTTAATAGAAGTTTTATTGGTGTTAGAACTGAACCTAAAGACTTATTATATTGAGTGCACTAATTTTGCTAATAAAGATTGTGTGAAGTTTTGTATGAAGGAAAAATTTCAGGTATATGGAAGGAATGAGTAATGAGATGAAGAATGGACTAAAGCTCAAGCTTGGGGATGCCACACGTTTCATCCCAAGAAATATCCAAGAAGTACAAGCGTCAAAGCTTGGGGATTCCCAAGGCATCCCCCTCTTCATCAATAAAAAATCCCAGGTTTCTTCCAAACGCTTCATTTTTATTGTTTCATGCACAGTTGTGTTGTTCTTGGAACGTCTTATTTTCCGTTTCCGTTTTGGTTTTTCGTTTTATTTGTTTTCTTAGTTTTCTGAATAAATTGGTTGGACCCCCTCTTTCATACATTGGTTTTAAAATAGTTTGGTTTGGATTGGAAAAGAGTAGGAAAGTTCATGCTTAAGTGATAAGGAGAGCTTGTTTTGACTATGGCCTATGCTTTGTCATGCCATGCTTGATATTGTTTTGGCTTTATGCTTAGTATTCTTTGTTGTAGCATGACTTGTTTTAAACAATTGAGATTGCTTAATGTGCCTTGGAGGAATCATGCATTGTTTTAGCATATTAAAGCATAGTATTGTGGTTTTCTCCTTTGACGCTTTATTTGGGTTGACTTGGCGCATGCTCACACCATGTTATGACTATCCTAAGTCACCATAAGACTTTATGATCCTTTATTTTTCAACTTGTAGTATCACTTTATGCTTTGATCAATGATGTTTTGTCGCTCTGCATGATTATGGCCATTATTGCTCTCTTAGTTTGTCGCTCCCAGTCTTTTGCTAGCCTCCACAACCAAGTATGAGTTCCACTCATGCATCCAACTCCTTAAATCAAGTTATTCTAAAGAGTCCACCATACCTACCTACTAGCTTATGCTATTCCAAGTATATTCATGTTTTTGTCTACCTTCCAAATTAAACTTGTTATGAGAAAACTAGTGATTAAAGCTCTCACGAACTTGATGGCACACTTAACCTTTTTGCATTTAATAAACTTGAACCATTGCGTCCATCTTTGTTGCATAAATGTTGCACTTTATAAGTTGAAGTTAGCAGAACCATGTATCATGGGGAACACTTTCAACATTGCACCTGTACTTTGTACCCCGTTGATATCATGGTCTTTTGCTTATGGATCCCGACGGTGTGAAATAAAAGTGGAACTTGTAAGATCATGGAGTTTGTATTTGTGTTAGAGAAACGCCTAGGATGCTAGCCTAAGCCATGCCTAATCATGGTGGAAACTTGCAGCATCACCATAATGAGCAATCTATGAAGCATCCTCACTAAAAACCTATGCAAATAGCAAATAAAAAGATCGTTGAGATGCTCATTGTCTGCTTGGCTTGTCATTTTGATTATGAGATAGCTCCTGTGTCATGTGCAAGGGGTACCCCGTTGGCGGTTCTTGTGACTAAAGTTGAGTAGCATGAGGTTCGGTCTTCGTAAGTAAGGGGCATGAGATTTCAGTTTATAACTTGTCAAGCATATCCTCTTAGTTGTGTCACTTTAACCTTAATCACCTTCAAGATGCTTATGATAGGGGCAACGAGAGCTGAAAGCTAATAATTACCATAATTTTTGGAAGCTCTTTATGAGACTCTAAACCCTACTTCCTTCTATGAAGGCCGTTCTTTTACTTTTATGTTGAGTCTCCACCTTCGATCTTTATGCACCTACTTTGAGAGCATAGTGGCCATTCTTAGTTCTATGTACATTGTCCCAAGACTTTTTGATTGATGCATACCTTGATATTGCTTGTTTTAACCTATTTGTATCTAGTCACTCTTATGAACTTTGAAGGTGTCCTATGCATTTATGTTTGCTACTCTATGAGGGACAAGCTGAATGCCACTATGCTATGTTTTCTTTATGTGAAACAAACAAACGTCTTGCAAAGCATTTTTATTCATGAATCTTTTGTTTGTGCCTTTTCATGTTGCAACATAGTTTCTTTGTCTTATTGTTAGAACTATATCTTTCATTCTATGTTGAAGTAGTATGATCCCAGCTATGAATGATTTACAAATACTTTGATCAAGTTTATGAATGTGCATGTCACCTCAAAAATTATTCTTTCTTTTTATCACTTGCCTACTCGAGGATGAGCAGGAGTTAAGCTTGGGGATGTTGATACGTTGCAAATGTATCTATAATTTTTGATGTTCCATGCTTGGTTTTATCTACTTTCTTATGTTTTGTCCACACTTTGGAGTACTTTTCATATGATTTCTTGGACTAACCTATTAACAAGAGCCACCATCCAGCTACCTGTTTTATGCTGTTTTTGGTTCCAGGAAAGTCAGAAAATGAATATTCTTGGAATTGGACGGGACAAAAGCCATAGTCAGTTTTTAACCGAGGGACACCTAGAGCCAGAATACGAGACGGAGAGGGGCTAGGGCCCGGCCACACCACCAGGCCGCACGACCAGGCCTGGCCCGTGCCACGGGGTGGTCTGGCCGACCCCAGCACCCCCTCGGCCTCTTCTTCCGCCTATATATTGCCCTCGGGACCAAAACCCTAAGTACCCGATCAAAAATCCACAAAAGAGTCTGTAGCCACCGTCATCTCCATCCGTAGATCGGGAGGGATCTGAAGCTCTTCCCGGCACCCTGCTGGAGCGGGGAATTCACCTGGGAGGCCTTCTTCATCACCATGCAAGCCTCTGGTGTGATGCGTGAGTAGTTGATGTCTACGCACTTCTATTCATGTAGACAGTTGTTGGGCCTCCAAGTGTACAGGTTTGTAGAACAGCAGCAAGTTTACCCTTAAGTGGATTACCCAAGGTTTATCGAACTCAGGGAGGAAGTGGTTAAAGGTATTCCCTCTCAAGAAACCCTGCAATCAAGATACAAGAAGTCTCTTGTGTCCCCAACACACCCAATACACTTGTTAGGTGTATAGGTGCACTAGTTCGGCGAAGAGATAGTGAAATACAAGTGGTACGGATAATTATAAGTGGTAACGGTGATAGAAGATAGCTTGATGGCGTGTGGTTGATGTGGGAAAAGACTAAAGCAAACTAAAATAAAGAAGGAAGCAAGCAAACATGTAATAGATCTAATAGCAAACGGTGTTTCAGTGCTTAGAAACAAGGCCTAGGGATCATACTTTCACTAGTGAACACTCTCATATAAATATATTCTTTTTATGATACTACGCTGAACTACTCTCCGGTTGGACACTCTAATCGATGGTAGGGCTATAACAGCACACCTCAAAGTAAGCCTTTCCCATCTAGATAACCCCACACTGTCACCCTGAGTACTAGATGAGTCCAACAAACACCACAATTTCATAAAGACATCCAACTCCAAATATAACTCATAACAAGTATTTGTAATCTCTAGCCTAAGTGCCACCATGGTGTGCACGCTGTCACTTTCACACACATGGGGAGAGCAGAGGTCTATTAAAGCACTTGAGTAGCAAGGTATATCTATAGATTACAAGCTCACGATCTCATTAAGATCATGCATAGAGAGAGAGATGAACACATAGCTACCGGTAGAACCCTTAGCCTCGAGAGAGAACTACTCCCTCCTCATCATGGGAATCAGCAATGGTGATGGAGATGGTGGTGGAGATCGATGGAGATGGCTCCGGGGGCACTTCCCCGTCCCGCCAGGGTGCCAGAACAGAGACTTTTTGTCCCCCGAATCTCCCCTTCGGTGGCGGCGGCGCTACGGAACTTTTTGTGGATTTCTGATTGACGATCTAGGGTTTTGGTATCGGGAGGCTCTTATAAGCGAAGGAGGCAAGGTCGGTGGCCGGCCAGGGGGCCCACACCATTCCCTAGTGCGGCCTAGGCTGGCCCGCACCAAGGGGGGATGTGGCCACCCTGTGGCCCCTCTCCGACTATACTTCTGGCTCCGTGAATCTTCCGGGAAAATAGTAACTTTGGCTTTTGTCCCGTCCAATTCCGAGAATATTCATTTTCTGACTTCGTGGAACCAAAAACAGCAGAGAATAGGCAGCTGGCACTGTGGCATCTTTTTAATAGGTTAGTCCAAGAAATCATATGAAAAGTACTCCAAAGTTGGAACAAAACACAAGAAAGTAGATAAAACCAAGCATGGAACATCAAAAATTATAGATATATTTGTTATGTATCAACATCCCCAAGCTTAACTCCTGCTCGTCCTCGAGTAGGTAAGTGATAAAAAGAAAGAATAATTTTTGAGGTGACATGCACCATCAAAGACTTGATCAAAGTATTTGTAAAACATTCAAAGCTGGATCATAGTACTTCAATCATAACATGAAAGAAAAAGTTCTAGCAATAAGACAAAGAAACTATGATGCAACACGAAAGGGCACAAACAAAATGTAACATCCCAATTTCAGCAACCCTGATTAGTTGTCCAGAATGCAAAAATCAGGGGGAACAAAAACTTTTTCTTGCTCAATGCTGAAGTGTTTTCTAGTTGTTTGGATATGCTTATGCATATGAATGCGTATTAGATGATATACTCATTACCTTAACACCAGTTGAAAAAGCTACTTCCCAAAATAGTCTTGGCTTAATTTCCATATTCTCAAATGTGCTGGCATTCCAAAACATGAGCCAAGATGTTTATGCAACCAACACTATTTTTGTAACTTCTATTGACAAAACTATGGAGACTAATATAATATAATCTCCTTATGTTTTCAAGATAGAACCTTCAACTACTCTTACCTCTAGGATCTCCAAAACCTTTTTGGTAAGCTTTTGAATTCTACTCTTGGTACAGATACCAAGGACCTTACCTTGTTCAAACTCCAACCTATTTCAAAATACCCATCCTTACCTCAAGCTAAGCTTGGGGAAACCCCAGTAGTAGTTGATTTGTTTGAAAGATGAGTTGCCTTGATCTGCTGTTTGAATTGCCTGCTTAGGAAATAGTATGAGCTACTCTAGGAGCTCATCACTAGGATCATGATGTCTCCAAATCATCCCACCCTAAGCAAGAATACAATCTGTATCTGATCCCTAGCTACTCAGTAGTCATCTACAAACCATAACCAGATCATCTCAGAAGTGATCTACTTCTAAAAGCTTCCAAGTCAATGGAGACCAATACCAAGCATGGATCCCTTCGACTCAATATACTACGCAACCACATTCACGTGATGATGCTTTGGTACTTTGCAACCCATCAAAATCATCTCCACAAACATTCTAGTCAAAAACCCTAAATCTGCCAAATTTGGCTAAGTCTGGAAATCTGCTTCCAACATCACCTTTTTGAATGCCTCCTTTTCCCAACCCTTGTGTATTTTTGGAAATGCACTTGAACCACCTTGTTAACCATCCTAAGGACTACCAAGGACCACTCTTTCCCTTGGTTATATCATCCTCCAACCCACTTGTTCTTGATGGTTTTGCAGGCAAGAAAATAACTTTTGCTGCAAATCTAGTCAGTATGCCTACTTTGATAGAAGCTCACACCACCATTCAATCCTCTATAGACCAAATCTTTTCGTGGTTGTGTAATAATCATATCGGTCTATAATTACCTACTTCACTTGTTACAATTGGACCATTGAGCTGTTTAAACCCACAAGGTTTTGAAGGCTGGTTGATAGTCTGCTTTGGCAGGCTTATTTTATTCAAAGTTTGAAAGCTTGTCTTGGTGAGCTCAAGCAGGATCAAGCTCAAACCTCTGTACCATGTTGATTTACATCACCTGGTCTATCCATCCATCTACCCCATGCCCCAAGGGGAGATCTAAACTCCAAGATACAACCATGTTTTAATGGTATGAAATTAACATCCCCCTAGATCCTTAATCTAGGGTATTCCACCGAAATCAACTTGGATTCTACAATCCCAAGATTGGAAATGCTTTCTACACCTTGTCTACATCATCTACCTTGATCATCAAGATTTATGAAATAACATCCATAATTATTTCGGCCCCAAATCTATTTAATCTCTTTAATAGTCAAAATCTCCAAAACTCCTCTCATAAAGGAAAGTTTGGTTTTTGCCAAAACACTTCCCCAACTCTAAGTACTTTTCAGTCCTATATATCATACCCTATCATCCCACCTCAAAAATAATTATTCTTGAAGATTTTTATTATTTCTTTTTGCCCATTTTCTTAAATGGCAGAAACAAGAAATAATTCTTTAAAAATACTTTCCCACCTCAATAAATCTTGGGAAACTTCCCCTAAGTGTGTATTCACATTTGGGATCATCCCACATCAAAAACTCCACTTGTCCAATGTAAAAATTATCAAATGATCTTCTAGAAACTACTTCTGCAGTTTTTGAATAAATAGATTTAAGTGGTCTTTAAATCTTTAGAAAAATCCCAGATAATTCCTAGAAGTGCACCTTGACCTCATCTAGCTACCAGCACTTTTATCTCATCTTCCCCAAATCATGTTTTGGAAACTTCTTTGATGATAGTCATTAGAGCAGGGATTTAACAAATCCCAAAACTAAGATCTAACCTTCACCAAACCTGCCTCAAACCTAGTCCAGCAAGCTTTCACAGCACACCCCTGTACCCCATATAAAAAGCCTCTATAGATTTAATTTGGTGAAAAAGACAAAAACCCCATAGAACCGCCTTTGGGAATTTCCTGAGGGCATTCTGGTAATTGTATTAACCTGAACCCAACTCTCAGTGAACAAGTACATCAAACCCTACTGAACCATCCAAGGAAATAATTTTTGGAGCTCCAGAACTTCTCTGGTGAATTATTTCCTAAAACTAGAGTTTTTTTCACTATAAATCATTGGTAATTAATAAAATAGTGAAACCACTTTTGTTGGTTTAATTTTATCAATACCTATCTATTGGTATCATTTTCCTACAATAGTAACATACAGAATATGACCTTGTTGAAAAATCCATCTCTTAGGTAGTTTCTAGACTATAAATCCTAGGGGGTATTCACTCCCTTCTCCAAGGCCATGTCCATCTCCTAAAACCAATCCTCTCAAAACCATTTGAACCTTAATTGGAGTTTATTCAATTGCTTGTTTGCTGAATGATAGTGGTGATTGTATGCCTTGTATTGATTGTGCCCTTTTGTTTGTTTGCATGTGTTCCCTATCGACAATAGTTGCGATTATATCAGAGAGCAGAAGAGGATGGTTATTCTTGGTATATTATTGGGTTTTCCTAAAGAAGAAGTCCAGGGACATTATTGCCACATAACTGATCTCAGGCAAGCCACCTTCTTTCACATAAGCCTTGTCCTACTGTTTTACTTATGCATGTTTTATCAACTATTTATTAAAAACTGCATTGTTTTGCTATATATTGATGTATATATATATATGGTAGTGGTTTGGCTCCTCCAAACCCTTACTCAATAGTACTACTAAGTACAACCCTCTTGATGATACATATTTGCCCGTAGTGGAATAGATGGTGTATATCACCATAACCCTTTGGAGACCCCCTATTTAGTCAAAGCGAAGCTAGAGGATGGGAAGACCCCAGAAAAAGTTTTACCAAATGTTTTATGATAAAACCTTGATGAGGTGGGACCTCCCAAGAGATGTTGAGAAAGAAAAAGGTTTTGGTTTTATAAATGCTGTAGGAAAACCGGAGGAAAACGGCTTATGAAAATGCACTTGGTTCTCTGCAGTTTTGCTAGAACAATTAACCCTGTGCAACCACATTAATCTGGAATGGGACAGGGCTGGATTTGATGTTTGTCTGTTCTGGTATAAGCTGCCTCGCAACTACTACAGGGGATCGGGGATCCCTGGAGGGTGGGACCTGGAGAAGGAACAAAGGGTCGGCAGGCGTCCACGCGTTACTATGAGCCCCTCATTGAAAGCGCACACTCGAGAAGTGGAAAAGGCGCTCCGGTTGGTCCTCGCCCGACGTCCCGGTTTTGAGGGGATTAACACTCATAGGGTAGGCACTTATATTGGAGTGGGTATCCGGAGAGTCTTGATCGGTTACTCGACCAACGATCGGTGAAGATCAGGGTAGAGTACCCGGATGGTGTGGGTAAAGTGTACAACCTCTGTAGAGTGTAAATCTATTCAAATAGTCGTGTCCGTGGTCATGGACGGTCGGGAAGGTTGCTCTATAGCGGTGCTGGTTTTGATTTCAAAGAGGATTTTGGAAAAGAAATGGTTTTGGAAATGTTTTGACCATGGGATGGTCAGAAGGGATTCCTGTTCTGACCATGGGATGGTCAGAACCGAATGGAAGGAGTTTGGTCGTGGGACGACCGGAAAATAGGAACAAATGGGTGACCCAATCCTAATGTTTTCTAAAACTTTTCAAAAAGGTTTCCAAATTGTTTTATAAAAGTTTTCAACAAAGATATGTAGATGCTATATCTACAAGAGAAACTATTTGAGAAAAGAACCCCTCCCGGAGCCCTCCTACTACCACAGCCATAATGCATATCCTCTTGTTATTACTATTCTCCTAAGGTGGTTTGCGAGTACATTCAAAGTACTCACCGTCATTGCCCCTGGCTATTAACTTGGCCAGATCTCCAGAAGAAGACAAGGATGGCGACTATGCGAGCTAGGACGTTCTCCCAGTCAGTTGCATGTAGGTTAAGGCATGGCTCGGGCACTGCGCTTAAGGAATTTCCGTTGTTGTTGATTAATGTATCCATGATGGAAAATTAAGGTACGATATGTTCTCGTTAATTATCGGATGTTTACTTTGATACTTGTCGGTTATGTGCCATGACTAACTGATCATGGGATCATGGTTGTATGCATAACAGGGATTCTCGGAGGATTAATCCGGGGGCCTCACAGACTTGGTATCAGAGCCATCCTGACTGCAGGAGAACCTTAGTTAGCATGGTCGCTAGACAGGAACCTTATTTTGAAAACTCCAGCTTTCGAAAACTAGCTTCTAAATGAGTTTCAAAAAGTTCTACTTCTTCTCTTACTCTAAGTAAATGCTTTCGAAAATGGTTTCCTCCATCTCTTGTCCAAACTTCAAACCTACGGATTTTAAATAACTCGGATCTAGAACCCGGTGAAGACGATGACAACAAGATGAAGGCGAGCAACTACCAGCAAACACAAGGAGACTACAATATCGCTCTAACAGCGGAATCCTCACAATCCACACTATCAAGAAGCATCCAAGATACGACGAAGGCTCCATCTGCAAGATAGTGACTCCGACCTGAAGAAAGACGATATCTAGGGTCAATAGTCCTAAGAATAGGATTCCCCTACATCACGAGTAGTTAACTCCTTGGTCCCTAGCATTGGCCGTGTTTGCTTGCCTAAGTGCCTCTTGTGTTTCTTGATGTGTGGTGTTGCCGAGGACATTTCGATTATCCCGCTCTGTTCACCTTGTTTGTATGCTCTGTTTTTCTCTAACCTCCTTAAAAATGTGACTTGAGGAGCGATAACCCACCCAATAACTCAGGAAAACACTGTTAGATGTCGATAATGAGACCCAGACTAACCTCAAGAGTATATGCGAGGAAAAGCACCACAAGAACCAGGAGTTCGACATCATCAAGTCAAAATCCACTCGAAGATTGCACCTCAGCAGGACGGCATACCTCGTCAAACTCACCTCGCAAGACTCGTCACTAGCGCAACTCTCCCTTGTTCATCAGTCTACCTAGCGCAAGAATCCCATTGAAGCCGGAAGTCGATCACCGAAGAATCCTCGATATCCAAAAGAAACTACCCGATAAGTCAACGGATACAAGGAGTGAGGACCTAACTACACTAACCTTTAGTGTATTAGAGCTCATGACCGCCTCAGGGGTACCTATTATAGTCGACCGTACCCAAACCAACGAGATGTTTCTCCCTAGAAGGTCAGAACCACCCTCGAAGTTAGATGATTAGGAAGCATGAAGACAGCTCCCTCAAAGCTGGATGTCTCTGCCTTGACTGAAGACTACCTCGGAAATCCGTAAACCGCTAACCTACCTTGAGCTAACACCCTGTTCTAAGCTTCGTTAGGAAACCACCCCCGCCAAGGTTGGTAAATAAGGCGTCACTCGAAGACCCAAGCTCAGGACTCCGGGAAGATACAGCTATCCGCTAACATCAAGTCAGCACTCCAAGAAAGAAGACCTGCGCCTTCTCAAAGTACTTAAGTGAATCTCTAAGGTGGAAAGACGCTGTCTTTCCACTCAATCTTCAGAAGATTGTCTACCAGAAGATACGTCAGAAAATGTCCCTGAATCCGAAGTTTTCTCACCAAGCAACAACCGTGAGTTATCCGATGAGAAACTAACTGAAGATTCTACAAAGCCCCTCCGCTACTTTAGCTAGAGACCCACCCGAAGGACCGCCGAACTACTAACCCATAGGTCCTTAATGGTTAGAGGGCGTGAGACTCCCATGACTTCCCCAGGCTAAGTATGAATAATAGTAGTATATAAGCCCCGCAGGCCATAGCTCCACGGACGCCTTCCGAAGACCTCGACTATAGGGAAAAGATGGACAACAATCTTCAGAACCGCCACCAATGAGGTCAAGACGGAAGGAATACGTTATCTCCGAGCTAACCCAGTCAAATCCTAAGGGGGAAAGTCTGCGTCTTTCCCGCACCAATAGAGTAAACCCTCGCCAGGAGCAAACCTAGAGCTTGGACCCAACACTGTTAACTAGGATGCGCTACGACCCTAAGGAATAGCTGTGAATCCTTAGAGCAAGGTACTCCCAACCGTAGATTCTACCCTCCGACGACTATTCCGTAAAGTTCAGCATCGAGATAGCTTGCCCAGTCTAAGCCCTCGAAATATATAGTATGGAAGGAAAAGAAGTTCATCCCTCGCAATCAGGACTAGACTCTGCTCAACTCTCCGTGTATCCCGAAGGACTGAAGATCAACTCCATCGACAGAGTAGTCACTTTCCAAGACGGAGTCGGTAAGATAGCACGCTTGAAACCAGTAACGCTACCCTTGACTCAAAATCCCCTAACCTTACTCTCCCGAATCTCGGGACAAGATTCTTTTAAGGGGGAAAGATCTGTAACATCCCAATTTCAGCAACACTGATTAGTTGTCCAGAATGCAAAAATCAGGGGGAATAAAAACTTTTTCTTGCTCAATGCTGAAGTGTTTGCTAGTTGTTTGGATATGCTTATGCATATGAATGTGTATTAGATGATATACTCCTTACCTTAACACCAGTTGACAAAAGCTACTTCCCAAAATAGTCTTGGCTTAATTTCCATATTCTCAAATGTGCTGGCATTCCAAAACATGAGCCAAGATGTTTATGCAACCAACACTATTTTTGTAACTTCTTTTGACAAAACAATGGAGAGTAATATAATATAATCTCCTTATGTTTTCAAGACAGAACCAACAACTACTCTTACCTCTAGCTTCTCCAAAACCTTTTTGGTAAGCTTTTGAATTCTACTCTTGGTAGAGATACCAAGGACCTTACCTCGTTCAAACTCCAACCTATTTCAAAATAACCATCCTTACCTCAAGCTAAGCTTGGGGTAACCCCAGTAGTAGTTGATTTGTTTGAAAGATGAGTTGCCTTGATCTGCTGTTTGAATTGCCTGCTTAGGAAATAGTATGAGCTACTCTAGGAGCTCATCACTAGGATCATGATGTATCCAAATCATCCCAACCTAAGCAAGAATACAATCTGTATCTGATCCCTAGCTACTCAATAGTCATCTACAAACCATAACCAGATCATCTCACAAGTGATCTACTTCTAGAAGCTTCCAAGTCAATGGAGACCAATACCAAGCATGGATCCCTTCTACTCAATCTACTCTGCAACCACATTCACGTGATGATGCTTTGGTACTTTGCAACCCATCAAAATCATCTCCACAAACATTCTACTCAAAAACCCTAAATCTGCCAAATTTGGCTGTCTGGAAATCTGCTTCCAACATCACCTTTTTGAATGCCTCCTTTTCCCAACCCTTGTGCATTTTTGGAAATGCACTTGAACCAACTTGTTAACCATCCTAAGGACTACCAAGGCCCACTCTTTCCCTTAGTTAGATCATCCTCTAACCCACTTGTTCTTGATGGTTTTGCAGGCGAGAAAATAACTTTTGAAGCAAATCTAGTCAGCATGCCTACTTTGATAGAAGCTCGCACCACCATTCAATCCTCTATGGACCAAATCTTTTCGTGGTTGTGTTCTAATCATATAGGTCTATCATTACCTACTTCACTTGTTACAATGGGACCATTGAGCTGTTTAAACCCACAAGGTTTTGAAGGCTAGTTGATAGTCTACTTTGGCAGGCTTATTTTATTCAAAGTTTGAAGGCTTGTCTTGGTGAGCTCAAGGAGGATCAAGCTCAAACCTCTATACCATGTTGATTTACATCACCTGGTCTATCCATCCATCTACCCCATGCCCCAAGGGGAGATCTAAACTCCAAGATACAACCATGTTTTAATGGTATCAAATTAACATCCCCCTAGATCCTTAATCTAGGGTATTCCACCGAAATCAACTTGGATTCTACAATCCCAAGATTGGAAATGATTTCTACACCTTGTCTACATCATCTACCTTGATCATCAAGATTTATCAAATAACATCCATAATTATTTCGGCCCCAAATCTATTTAATCTCTTTAATAGTCAAAATCTCCAAAACTCCTCTCATAAAGGAAAGTTTGGTTTTTGCCAAAACACTTCCCCAACTCTAAGTACTTTTGAGTCCTATATATCATACCCTATCATCCCACCTCAAAAATAATTATTCTTGAAGAGTTTTATTATTTCTTTTTGCCCATTTTCTTAAATGGCAGAAACAAGAAATAATTCTTTAAAAATACTTTCCCACCTCAATAAATCTTGGGAAACTTCCCCTAAGTGTGTATTCACATTTGGGATCATCCCACATCAAAAACTCCACTTGGCCAATGTAAAAATTATCAAATGATCTTCTAGAAACTACTTCTGCAGTTTTTGAATAAATGGATTTAAGTGGACTTTAAATCTTTAAAAAAATGCCAAATAATTCCTAGAAGTGCACCTTGACCTCATCTAGCTACTAGCACTTTTATCTCATCTTCGCCAAATCATTTTTTGGAAACTTCTTTGATGATAGTCATTAGAGCAAGGATTTAACAAATCCCAAAACTAAGATCTAAACTTCACCAAACCTGCCTGAAACCTAGTCCAGCAAGCTTGTACAGCACACCCCTGTACCCCATATAAAAAGCCTCTGTAGATTTAATTTGGTGAAAAAGACAAAAAACACATAGAACTACCTTTGGGAATTTCCTAAGGGCATTCTGGTAATTGTATTGACCTGAATCCAACTCTCAGTGAACAAGTACATCAAACCCTACTGAACCATCCAAGGAAATAATTTTTGGAGCTCCAGAACTTCTCTGGTGAATTATTTCCTAAAACTAGAGTCTTTTTCACTATAAAAATCACTATAAATCTCTGGTAATTGATAAAATAGTGAAACCACTTTTGTTGGTTTAATTTTATCAATACCTGTATGTTGGTATCATGTTCCTACAATAGTAACATACAGAATATGGTCTTGTCCAGAAATCCATCTCTTAGGTAGTTTCTAGACTATAAATCCTAGGGGGTATTCATTCTCTTCTCCAAGGCCATCTCCATCTCCTAAAACCAATCCTCTCAAAACGATCTGAACCTTAATTGGAGTTTATTCAATTGCTTGTTTGCTGAATGATAGTGGTGATTGTATGCCTTGTATTGATTGTGCCCTTTTGTTTGTTTGCATGTGTTCCCTATCAACGATAGTTGCGATTATATCAGAGAGCAGAAGAGGATGGTTATTCTTGGTATATTATTGGGTTTTCTAAAGAAGAAGTCCTGGGACATTATTGCCACCTAACTGATCTCAGGCAAGCCACATTCTTGCTCATAAGCCTTGTCCTACTGTTTTACTTATGCATGTTTTATCAACTGTTTATTAAAAACTGCATTGTTTTGCTATATATTGATATATATATATATGGTAGTGGTTTGGCTCCTCCAAACCCTTACTCAATAGTACTACTAATTACAACCCTCTTGATGATACCTATTTGCCCGTAGTGGAATAGATGGTGTATATCACCATAACCCTTTGGAGACCCCCTATTTAGCCGAAGCAAAGCTAGAGGATGGGAAGACCCCAGAAAAAGTTTTACCAAATGTTTTATGATAAAACCTTGGTGAGGTGGGACCTCCCAAGAGATGTTGTGAAAGAAGAAGGTTTTTGTTTTATAAATGCTGGAGGAAAACCAGAGGAAAAAGGCTTACGAAAACGCACTTGGTTCTCTGCAGTTTTGCTAGAACAATTAACCCTGTGCAACCACATTAATGTGGAATGGGACAGGGCTGGATTTGATGTTTGTCTGTTCTGGTATAAGCTGCCTCGCAACTACTACAGGGGATCGGGGATCCCTGGAGGGTGGTCCTTCTCCGATAAAGGTGGGACCTAGAGAAGGAACAAAGGGTCGGCAGGCCTCCACGCGTTACTATGAGCCCCTCATTGAAAGCGCACACTCGAGAAGTAGAAAACGAGCTCCAGTTGGTCCTCGCCCGACGTCCCGGTTTTGAGGGGATTAACACTCATAGGGTAGGTACTTATATTGGAGTGGGTATCCGGAGAGTCTTGATCGGTTACTCGACCAACGATCGGTGAAGATCAGGGTAGAGTACCCGGATGGTGTGGGTAAAGTGTACAACCTCTGTAGAGTGTAAATCTATTCGAATAGCCGTGTCCGCGGTCATGGACGGTCGGGAAGGTTGCTCTATAGTGGTGCTGGTTTTGATTTCAAAAAGGATTTTGGAAAAGAAATGGTTTTGGAAATGTTTTGACCATGGGATGGTTAGAAGGGATTCCTGTTCTGACCATGGGATGGTCAGAACGGAATGGAAGGAGTTTGGTCGTGGGACAACCGGAAAACAGGAACAAATGGGTGACCCAGTCCTAATGTTTTCTAAAACTTTTCAAAAAGGTTTCCAAAATGTTTTATAAAAGTTTTCAACAAAGATATGTAGATGCTATATCTACAAGAGAAACTATTTGAGAAAAGAACCCCTCCCGGAGCCCTCCTACTACCACAGCCATAATGCATATCCTCTTGTTATTACTATTCTCCTAAGGTGGTTTGCGAGTACATTCAAAGTACTCACCGGCATTTCCCCTGGCTATTAACTTGGCCAGATCTCCAGAAGAAGACGAGGATGGCGACTATGCAAGCTAGGACGTTCTCCCAGTCAGTTGCCTGTAGGTTAAGGCATGGCTCGGGCACTGCGCTTAAGGAATTTCCGCTGTTGTTGATCAATGTATCCATGATGGCAAATTAAGGAATGATATGTTCTCGTTAATTATCAGATGTTTACTTTGATACTTGTCGGTTATGTGCCACGACTAACTGATCATGGGATCATGGTTGTATGCATAACAGGGATTCTCGGAGGATTAATCCGGGGGCCTCACACAAAAGATTCATGAATAACAATGCTTTGCAAGACGTTTGTGAAGGGAATATGCCCGAGAGGTAATAATAAAGTGGTTATTATTTTATTCCATGTATATGATAAATGTTTATTTTGCATGCTATAATTGTATTAATTTGGAAATGTTAATACATGTGTGTTTAATAAACAAAAGAAAGTTCCTAGTTATGCCTCTCTTATAAACTAGTTCGTTGATTAACAAGATGATCAAGGTTTCCTGATCATGGACATTGGATGTCGTTAATAACGAGGTCACAACATTGGTGGAATGATGTGATGAACATTCATCCGAAGTATAGCCTTACGATCAGAGCCATTATGTTTATATTGCTATAACATCATAAGAAGTAATATTAGTCCTTAGACCATGAGATCATGTTAATTGCTAACACCGGAAGAGTATCTTGATAACATCAAACGTCACACCGTAACAGGGTGACTATAAAGGTGGGTTTAGTGCTACGAAGGTGTTATGTTGAGGCTCATGGATCAAGAGTGGGATTTGTCCATCCCAATGACAGATAGATATACTCTGGGCCCTCTCGGTGATATCACATTGAAATAGCTTGCAAGCAAGTGATGTGATCACTAGAATGTTATATCACGGGAATGAGAAAAGAGTGCATGTCGGTAACGAGATCAAAATAGGTATTTGGATGCCAATGATCGAATCTCGGACATGTAATATATCGTGAGACAAAGGGTTTTAGTTACAATGTTAAAGGTTCACACGATCACAAGAGTCATCGTTGAATATGTGGGAGTCAGTACGGATCTCCAGGTCCCGCTGCTGATTATTCAAGAACCGTAGGGTGACACACTTAAGGGATACTGACACCGTTTAGGAGCAAATATGTTTCAGATAAAGATTTAAGAAAGCGCTAGAATCATTTCGATGGAACCAGAATTGTTTCGGGTGAAATTGCTGAAACTGGTTCTACATGTGATATTGAAATGTTGCAGGGGGTTTTATGTGAATGTTTGTTAATTAATATAATTAACAAAATTCTGAATAAAATAAATAAAAGTGTTTTATTTAATGAGAACTTGCATTAAATTTGGTGGAAATTTAATGGAGGTGAGTGGAATTTTGAGTGGGTGGCTAATTATGTGAGTGGGAGCTCCACCCACATGAATGTGGAAGAGGCGGGGGCACCTCCCTTGGCCGCCGGCCAGGGTGAGGGGCTGCACCCCTCTCCCTATAAAAGCCCCCCCCACTCCCTCCTCTCATCTTGCACCACCTCCTCGTGAAGGTTCTCTTCTCCCTCTAGTTATTCCCCATGGTCTCAGATTAGCGAGATACATGTTCCCGGTGGCTTTATCTGGAAAGGAGTTGTTGCTTCTGCTGCATCGCTGGAGCGAGGAGGCGGAGGTTGTTCGGTGGACCGAATGTGTGTGCGATCACGGATGCACCGCTACTTTGCGGTGCTGGAGTTGATGGTGCTGGACCTGATGGTGCTGGAGCTGCCGGACTTGAAGGACTTCATCACGATCTTGAGATCGGCAAGTGTACGACTACATCATCCACGAGTTCCAACTCGTTAACAAAGTCTTCAAGGGTAAGTTCTCTATGGATGTATATCCACCCGTCGCTTGTATCTAATAGATAGATCTTGGCGATAGTTCCCATCGTAGGAATTTTTTTGTTTTCTATGCTGCGAACCCAACAGTGGTATCAGAGCCTGATCTATACGTAGGTGCTTTGCACGGGTAGTACCCATATGTTTATATGTGGGCGATGATGATCATGTTATTTCATCTTCTATGTATTTTGGATATTGGTGGCATAGTGGGATGAAGCGGCCCGGACCAACCTTACATGTCATCGTACATGAGACCGGTTCCACGACTGACATGCAACTAGTTTTGCATAAGTGGCTAGCGGGTGTCTGTCTCTCCTACTATAGTCAATATCTGATTTACAACGAGTTGCTAATAACTTGGTTATCCTCGTTGTGGTTCATGTTCGTAGGTAAGACCGGTTCTATCTCCAAAAGCCCAAAGCCACATAAAACTTGCAATTGATAAATTAGAGGCATCTAGTTTAGATCGTTGCTGGGCTAGTGTCTTGATATGGTATTGTTGTAAGTAGATGTATGATAGATACTCTTACAACACACTTAACGTGTAAGTTCCATAGACCTTGGCCTTACACACAAAGGAATGATAGAGATCATACCACGATGCAAATGATAGAGATCAAATGCATGGACCATATCATGTCACTTTACACATTAGATGTTTGCATCTTATATTGCTAGTTTGGTGCTTTTAATAGCATTATAAGATGATCCCTCATTTAAATATCAAGATAAAATGTGTTCTTCCTTAAGTATGCACCGTTTTATGGATCGTGTTTCGAGACATCACGTGATTATCGGGTGTACTCAACTCTACGCTTTCATACAACAGGTGTAAGACAGTTTTACACACGCGAATACTAAGGTTCTTACTTGGCGAACCTAGC
Source organism: Avena sativa (assembly GCA_916181665.1). Classification (NCBI taxonomy): domain Eukaryota; kingdom Viridiplantae; phylum Streptophyta; class Magnoliopsida; order Poales; family Poaceae; genus Avena; species Avena sativa. Next base: position 583,372,213 of record OV702287.1, read on the forward strand.
ATGTACAGACATGGCTTCGGAACACGGACCGAAAGGTTAAGCATGAGTCATATAGTTGATGTGATGAGCATATTGATGCTCGCCTTTGAAGCTACACCGACTCACGTGATGATCGGACTTGGTGTAGTGGATTTGGTTCATGTAATCACCAAAAAGGCACGAGGGATATCGTTTTTGAGTGGGAGATCATTTCTAATTTGGATTAGTCGAACTCAATTTGTCATAAACTAAATCGAAGTGAATTTGCATAATTTGTTGTAGTCATTGGCATCTGTTCACTACCTCATACTTAGTTTTAATTGAGATAAAAGAACTATAGAATTCTGGATATTTACTTTATGAACTGGTATCATATTGTTTTGAATGTCAATTTAAAGTTTAGAAGTCCTATTGCAAACTTTCAGCAAACTATATTTACTCCATGAAGTTTAATAAGTAGTATTAAATAAAGAGTAAGAATTCCAATGTTAGTATCTAAAGTATCATGTTTGGCTCCATGATTATTGATATTCAAAAATTGTTTTAATATCAAGGTTATCTAGGAGCTGAAAGAATTGTTTTAGGAACCATCATGTGTGGAAGATATTGTGATATATGAAACAATGTTTTTGGTTGCATTATGATAGAGTATAATTGAGCAAAATACATATTCTCATATTGTATGAGAATTTGTGAAGGATGGAGACGCTAGGCATCCGGATCTCCCAAAAAGGTGTTGGGAACTAACATTATACTTGCGATTATTCCTTATAGGCTATAGTAGCTTGATCATGAAAGTTGCCATGATAAGGATGAATAGAAGATGTAAGTAAAATGTTTACTACACTAATAGATTACTAAAGAATGGATTTTTGAAAGAACACCAAACATTTGATGATGGTGATCCACTTCAAAGTGCAAGTCTAAAGGTATTAGTATTTGACTATATACGCTTTGTACTATGTGTCATGTGAATGACACCGCTATTGATGTTGATAGTTCTTTTAAAAGAAAAGGAATTGTTGAAAGAGAATCTATAAAATATTTGGCAGAAAAGAAAAGGTTGGAGATGTCCAACTTAGGTATATAGAAGATATACATGTTATGGTTGTATTCCTTGCTTGTTAAAAAATGTGGTTCTGAGGTATTGGATACCGGTATTGGATACCGAATTGATTGCTGTGAAGTGTCATACAGAACAGCACAATTCATGAACTGCAACGGCCTAAGTAACTAGCAAAATAATAAGTGATGATGTTCATCGAAAAAAAATAAAGTGTTATTGTGTTTTTCGTTGTCGTCAAACCTAGCCTTCAAGATTTGTTTTAATAATTGTTATTTTGTTCTGGTATTATGAGAACAATGGTTGTTCAAATAATTACTGTATTCCATAAAGGATGGATGAACTTTTACAAGTCTAGTTGGAGAAATCACATCCAGAAACATTATTGCTAAAATGTCGTAAGACAAATGATTGGAAGATCACTTATGAAGTGACATCGTTGTTTGAATTATAATGGAAAGTAAACATGAAGAAACTCCATCTTGATGGATTTTTGGAGTCTTTTGATTTTGATCAATTGATGCTTGTGAAACTTCCCTCGAGATAATTGAAACTCTGTCCATAGGCCCAAGAGGAACGAATGACTAACTTATTGGATATTATGCATGTTGATGTACATAGTCCATTATGTGTAGCCATATGCGATGGATCTTTTTGCTTCATGTGCTTTCTCCGGAAATTCGAGTGAATATATTTATATATTTACTTAATAAGGAAGAAGTATGAAACATTTGAAAATTGTTCAAAGACTTTCAAGATGAAGTGAAAAATCATTGTAACAAGAAAATAAAATAGTTTATGATTTGATCATAAAGGAAGATATTTGAGTTACAGGTTTCGCAAAACACCTAAGATTTCAGGAATTGTTCCATGAATTTGCATTTCCCGATAAACCACAAGAGTATGGTATGTTCGAGAGATCAAATCAAACCTTGTTTGACATGGTAAGATCAACGGTGTCATTTATAAAACTGCCATTATGTTTTAAAGATTAAAGCTTTAGAGATTGCTGCTTTTACACTGAAAATAGCACCATCATGATCCGTTGAAATGACACCATATGAGTTATGGTTTGGGATAAAACCCGAATTGTCTTTTCTTAAATTTCGGTGTGCTATGCATAAGTAAAATGTTTACAACCAAAGTCGGATAAGCATGTCTTTGTAGGTTATCCCAAAGAATTTGTTGGGAATTCCTCCATAACACCGAGGACAAAAGGGTTTGTCGCTTAGAATGTCAAGTTTCTTGAGAAGGAATTTTTTGTGAAAAGTTACGTGGGAGGACAATAGAACTTTGATAAGGTTGTTGAACCTTAGCTATATGTGCTGAGTAGCGCAGCGCCGGAAAGTGTCCTGGTGGCGGCCACAATGCTCATGGCTCCCATGATTACAAAGGGTGTGATCTTGGAGATTAGAGTTCTTATTGAACCATGTGGGTCGGTAAGAATCAAATAGTAAGATTTGAAAAAAAAGTCGTTATTGTTTTGACTATGATGAAACGACTACATGCAAAGAAGCGATGATGGGCCCTGACTCCATAAAATGACTAGAAGTCATAGAATCTGTAATAGTATCCATACACAAGAAATCAAGTTTCTGAACTTGGAAGACCCTAAAGGGCGTGAAGCCTATCGGTCGTGTTTGGATCTATAAAGAAATAGACATGGATCTTTGACATCTATGAAATAGTCGACATGTTGGAAAGAAGTTTACGGCAATGTTCAAGGAGTTGACTATGACAATATTTGATCTTTCATAGCGATATTTAGTCTTGACGGATTAATGTAGCAACCACTACATATAATTTGGTATATGGTAATTGAATAAACAAAACAAGGTTCTTCTAATAGAATGGTTACCTAGGACGTGTACATGACACGGTCCGAAGGGTTTTTTTAATTCAAAGGGTGCTAAAAGGGCATGCAAACTTCAATAGTTGAAGTGAGCATAGCGGAGTTGGAATCTTCACCATGATGAAAATGTTAAAAGAGTTTAATTTCATCAGAGATGATGAAGATGCTTGCATTTGCAAGAAATTACGTGGGAGCGCTGAGACATATTTCTAATACATTATGTAGAGGACATGGTGTTGATTGGAAATGATGTATCTTGTATTGACATAAGTTAAGAATTTCATTAAAATAGGATTTCGATGAAACACTTGGGCAAAACCAGAATATTTGGCATCAATGTCTATATGGATAGATTGAGGCGCTAATATGGTTATGCCAGACGTACATATATGAGATATTGAAAGGGTTCAATATGGAAACAACTAGAAAGGTTCTTGCTGCATGGAAAGGATTGTATCAAGATTCAAGTGTTTCAACACTTGGTGAGTAAAATCACATGAATATTTTGATCGATTATACCGTGATATGTATATATCCAGATATGTCCTATGCTCGAAATGTTATGAGAACATACCAGAATGATTCATAAGATGATCATTGGACGATAGTAAAGATATTCTTATGAACTTTGGAAGAACTAAGAATATATCATGAATAAGTGACAAATAGTTAAAGGTAGTTCATTGTAAAGTGTTACATTGATACTAGTTTTGTCACAAGATACAAATTAAATTTATCTCAATTTAGACTATGGGTGGCACAATGTAATGGAAAGGATGTTCCATGATGGATTTGGATGAGTTCCAAAATTGAAACATTGTGAGGGATACTACGACAAAAGGCTAAGTATAAGACTGCTACAGTAGTAGCAAAGGAGGGCATTTGTGTTATGTAGTTTGTTATCAAACTAGGTGTGGTTCAAAGTTAGCTAATATTATGAAGATATATTGTATGACAATAATATCAACATATTTTAACCCGAACGAACTAATGGTCTCACCAAAGGACCAAATTTATACAATGCCATCTCATTTAAGAATGAGAGATGCGTAGAGACGCAAAGACATGCAAATACACACGGACCTGAAACTGTCAGAGCCGAAGATTATGTTAACCACTAGCAATCGCGTGTATGCAACACCAGAAAGCCATAGGTGTTCAATACGCAAAGTTTTTCAAACTAGATTATTGACTCTAGTGCAAGTGGGAGACTAAAGGGAATATGCCCGAGAGGCAATAATAAAGTGGTTATTATCTTATTCCATGTTTATGATAAATGTTTATTTTGCATGCTAGAATTGTATTAATTTGGAAATGTTAATACATGTGTGTTTAATAAACGAAAGGAAAGTTCCTAGTTATGCCTCTGTTATAAACTAGCTCGTTGATTAACAAGATGATCAAGGTTTCCTAATCATGGACATTGGATGTCGTTAATAACAAGGTCACAACATTGGTGGAATGATGTGATGAACATTCATCCGAAGTATAGCATTACGATCAGAGTCATTATGTTTATATTGCTATAACATCATACGAAGTAATCTTAGTCCTTAGACCAAGAGATCATGTTAATTGCTAACACCGGAAGAGTATCTTGATAACATCAAACGTCACACCGTAACAGGGTGACTATAAAGGTGGGTTCAGTGCTACGAAGGTTTTATGTTGAGGCTCAGGGATCAAGAGTGGGATTTGTCCATCCCGATGACGGATAGATATACTCTGGGCCCTCTCGGTGATATCACATAGAAATAGCTTGCAAGCAAGTGATGTGATCACTAGAATGTTATATCACGGGAACGAGAAAAGAGTGCATGTCGGTAACGAGATCAAACTAGGTATTTGGATGCCAATGAGCGAATCTCAGACATGTAATATATCGCTATACAAAGGTTTTTAGTTACGACGTTAAAGGTTCAAACGATCACAAGAGTCATCGTTGAATATGTGGGAGTTAGTACGGATCTCCAGGTCCCGCCGCTGATTATTGATCGGAGAGGGGTCTCGATCATGTCTGCATTATTCATGAACCGTAGGGTGACACACTTAAGGATACCGACACCATTTAGGAGCAAATATGTTTCAGATAAAGATTTAAGAAAGCACTGGAATCATTTCGATGGAAACCGGAATTGTTTCGGGTGAAATTGCTGAAACTGGTTCTGCATGTGATATTGAAATGTTGCAGGGGGTTTTGTGTGAATGTTTGTTAATTAATGTAATTAACAAAATTCTGAATAAAATAAATAAAAGTGTTTTATTCAATGAGAACTTGCATTAAATTTGGTGGAAATTTAATGGAGGTGAGTGGAATTTTGAGTGGGTGGCTAATTATGTGAGTGCGAGCTCCACCCACATGATTGTGGAAGAGTTGGGGGCACCTCCCATGGCCGCCGGCCATGGTGAGGGGCTGCCCCCTCTCCCTATAAAAGTCCCCCCACTCCCTCCTCTCATCTTGCACCACCTCCTCGTGAAGGTTCTCTTCTCCCTCTAGTTATTCCCCATGGTATCGGATTAGCGAGATACATGCTCCCGGTGGCTTTATCTGGAAAGGAGTTGCTGCTTCCGCTGCATCGCTGGAGCGAGGAGGCGGAGGTTGTTCGGTGGACCGAACGTGTGTGCGATCACGGATGCACCGCTACTTTGTGGTGCTGGACTTGATGGTGCTGGACCTGATGGTGCTGGAGCTGCCGGACCTGAAGGACTTCATCACGATCTTGAGATCGACAAGTGTATGACTACATCATCCACGAGTTCCAACTCATTAACAAAGCTTTGTTGTCTTTGAGGGTAAGTTCTCTATGGATGTATATCCACCCGTTGCTTGTATCTAATAGATAGATCTTGGCGATAGTTCCCATCGTAGGAATTTTTTTGTTTTCTATGCTGCGAACAAAACAGTTTGTTTGTTTCACATAAAGAAAACATAGCATAGTGGCATTCAGCTTGTCCCTCATAGATTAGCAAACATAAATGCATATGACACCTTCAAAGTTCATAAAAGTGACTAGATACAAATAGTTTAAAACAAGCAATATCAAGTTATGCATCAATCAACTAGTCTTGGGACAATGCACATAGAACTAAGAATGGCCACTATGCTCTCAAAGTAGGTGCATAAAGGTAGAAGGTGGAGACTCAATATATAAGTGGAAGAAAGGCCTTCATAGAAGGAAGTAGGGATTCAAGTCTCATAAAGATCTTCCAAAAATTATGGTACTTATAGCTTTCAGCTCTCATTGCCCCTATCATAAGCATCTTGAAGTGATTAAGGTTAAAGTGAACAAACTATGGTGTACATGCTTGACGAAGTATAAGTCAGGAATCTCATGTCCCTTGTATACGAGGGCCGCTTCTCATGCTACTCAAGTTTAGTCACCGGTAAGTTCTTGTCATCGTAAGTACATGTGCATCATAGAGAACCACCAACGGGGTACCCCTTGCCCGATGATATGAAAGAATCCCCATATAAAAATGACAACGCAAGCAGACAACGAGCATCTCAGCAATCTTGTTATTTACCATGGGAATGTGGTGCTTTTTTCTCTTTTTCCTCTTTTCATAATCACTTTTTTTTCTTTTTCTCTTTTCTTTCTCAATACAGGACTCTTTTTTTATAAGAAGAATGCTTCATAGACAACTCATTATGGTTACGCTGCAGGTTTTCACCATGTCAGCATGGATTAGACCAGCGGCCCAGGCGTTTCTCTAACACATATACATAACTCCATGGACTTACAAGCTCCCCTTTCATTTCACACCGACGACATCCATATACAAAAGAGCATGATATCAACTAGGTACAAAGTACCCGTGCAATGTTGAAAGCGTTCCCCATGAGAGCATGGTTCTGCTAATTCCCAACAAATAAATGCAAGCATATACAACATAGACTACACAATGGTTCAAGTTTATTAAGGGCAAGAAAAGTAAAGTGTGCCATCAAGTTCGTGAGAGCTTTAATCACTAGTTTTCTCATAACAAGTTTAATTTGGAAGGTAAACAAAAGCATGAATATACTTGGAATAGCATAAGCTAATAGGTAGGTATGGTGGACTCTTTGGAATAACTTGGTTTTAGGAGTTGGATGCATGAGTGGAACTCATACTTGGTTACGGAGGCTAGCAAAAGACTGGGAGCGACAAACTAAGAGAGAAATAATGGCCATAATCATGCAGAGTGACAAAACATCATTGATCAAAGAATAAAGTGATACTACAAGTTGAAAACTAAAGGATCATAAAGTCTATGGTGACTTGAGATAGTCATAACATGGTGTGAGCATGCGCCAAGTCAACCCAAATAAAGCATCAAAGGAGAATACCACTACACTATGCTTTAATATGCTAAAACAACGCATGATTCATCCAAGGCACATTAAGCAATCTCAATTGTTTATAACAATTCATGCTACAGCAAAGAATACTAAGCATAAAGCCAAAACAATATCAAGCATGGCATGACAAAGCATAGGCCACAGTAAAAAACAAGCTCTTTTTACCACATAAGCATGAACTTTCCTACTCGTTTCCAATCCAAACCAAACTATTTGCAAACCAATGTATGAAAGAGGGGGTCCAACCAATTTATTCATAAAACTAAGAGAACCAAGCAAATGAAAAACCAAAACAAAAAAGAAGACGCTCCAAGAACAACACAACTGTGCATGAAACAATAAAAATGGAGCGTTTGGAAGAAACCTGGGATTTTTATTGATGAAGAAGGGGATGCCTTGGGCATCCCCAAGCTTTGATGCTTGTACTTCTTGGATATTTCTTGGGGTGACACGCGTGGCATCCCCAAGCTTGATCTTTAGTCCATCCTTCATCTCATTACTCATTCCATCCATACACCTGAAATTTTTCCTTCATACAAAACTTCACACAATCTTTATTAGCAACATTAGTGCACTCAAGATAATAAGTCCTTAGGGTTCAGTTTTAACAAAAAGAAAACTTCCATTAGAACACTAGCTACTGTAGCACTTCCCTCAAAAAGCTCAAATCCCGAAAAGAACTCAAAAAGCAATCAACAAGAAGCAAATGCAGAAAATGGCAGAAATCTGTCAAAACAGACCAGCAGGTAAAGACGATTTTTTTTGAAGACCTTCTGTTTATCAAATAAAAAGTGTTGAACTAACGATAGTTAGATAACAACCTGGGTCAGAAGCACAAAAATTCACGCCTCAAAAAGACGTCCAGAGATTTTACACGAATTTTTACGGTGAAGCACAAAAATCTTTTTCGGGACAGCAACTTTCCCAATCATTACTTCTCTCTCATTAGAGGTTACTCTAGGCACAAAAAGCAAATAAAAAGGATAAGGAGTGGTTATTACTAAATTAATAACTTCCAAGACTCATCTAAAACTTTTGGGTTATCTCCCAATAAGTACTTTTCTTTAACGCCTTTAAGTTAGGCATGATAGTTTGAGAAGATGCTCACATAAGACATATGAATTGAAGTAAAAGAGAAAATCAAGAAGCAAATTCAAAGCACATTTAAGTCTAACCCACTTACTATGCATAGGAATCTTGTAAAGAAACAAGTCATGAAAGCACAAAGCAACAAGCATAGCAAAGCAAAATAAGTGCAACTTCAAAATTTTCAACATAAAGAGGGGAAACTTAATATTATTAAGATGCATAAAACCATGTTTCCCTCTCTCATAATAACTTTCAGTAGCATCATGAATAAAATTAACAATATAACTATCACATAAAACATTCTTATCATGAGCCACATGCATAAAAGGATTAATACTCTCCACATAAACATAGTCATTCTTATTAATTGTAGTGGGAGAAAATTCAACAAAATAGCTATCATTATTATTCTCATCACCATAATCATCAAATATAGGAGGCATATTATAATCATAATTAATTTTCTCCTCAGTAGTAGGTGGACTAAAAATATCATATTCATCATTGTAATCATCATATATTGGAGGCATACTATCATCAAAGTAAATTTTCTCCTCCATGCTTAGGGGACTAAAAAGATCATGCTCATCAAAACCAGCTTCCCCAAGCTTAGACTTTTCCATAGCATTAGCAATAATGGTGTCCAAAGAATTCATACTAACAACATTGCTATTAGCATGAAAATAAAGTTCCATAGGTTTTTTAATTTTCTCTTCAAACACTTCATGTCCTAACTCAAGATAAATACTATAAAGCTCTCTAATTTTTTTGTTGTTTTCCGTTAAGCCTAACTAGTGAAAACAAGAAACAAAAAGACAGAATTGCAGAATCTAACGTAAATAACTTCGAGCACTCACACCGAAGGATGTGAGTACCTTTTACCTTACCTCCCCAACAACGCCGCCAGAAAATAGCTTGATGTCTACGCACTTCTATTCTTGTAGACAGTTGTTGGACCTCCAAGTGCAGAGGTTTGTAGAACAGCAGCAAGTTTTCCCTTAAGTGGATTACCCGAGGTTTATCGAACTCAGGGAGGAAGTGGTCAAAGGTATTCCCTCTCAAGCAACCCTGCAATCAAGATACAAGAAGTCTCTTGTGTCCCCAACACACCCAATACACTTGTCAGGTGTATAGGTGCACTAGTTCGGCAAAGAGATAGTGAAATACAAGTGGTATGGATAATTATAAGAGGTAACAGTGATATAAGATAGCTTGATGGCGTGTTGTTGACGTGGGAAAAGACAAAAGGCAAACTGAAATAAAGAAGGAAGCAAGCAAACATGTAATAGATCTAATAGCAAACGGTCTTTCAGTGCTTATAAACAAGGCCTAGGGATCATACTTTCACTAGTGAACACTCTCATATAAATATAGCAGCACACCTCAAAGTAAGCCTTTCCCATCTAGATAACCCCACACTGTCACCTTGAGTACTAGATGAGTCCAACAAACACCACAATTTCATAGCAAGTATAACTCATAACAAGTATTTGTAATCTCTAGCCTAAGTGCCACCATGGTGTGCACGCTGTCACTTTCACACACATGGGGAGAGCATAGATATATTAAAGCACTTGAGTAGCAAGGTAGATCTATAGATTACAAGCTCATGATCTCAATAAGATCATGCATAGAGAGAGAGATGAACACATAGATACCGGTAGAACCCTTAGCCTCGAGAGAGAACTACTCCCTCGTCATCATAGGAATCAGCAATGGTGATGGAGATGGTGGTGGAGATCGATGGAGATAGCTCCAGGGGCACTTCCCTGTCCCGGCAGGGTGCCGGAACAGAGTCTTTCTGTCCCCTGAATCGCCCCTTCGGTGGCGGCGGAGCTGCGGAACTTTTTGTGGATTTGTGATTGATGATCTAGGGTTTTGGTATCGGGAGGCTCTTATAGGCGAAGGAGGCAAGGTCGGCGGTCGGCCAGGGGGGCCACACCATTCCCAGGCGCGGCCTAGGTAGGCCCGCGCGAAGGGGGGTGTGTCCACCCTGTGGCCCCTCTCCGACTCTCCTTCTGGCTCGGTGAATCTTCCGGGAAAATAGTAACTTTGGCTTTTGTCCCGTCCAATTCCGAGAATATTCATTTTCTGACTTCCTGGAACCAAAAACAGTAGAGAACAGGCAGCTGGCACTGTGGCATCTTGTTAATAGGTTAGTCCAAGAAATCATATGAAAAGTACTCCAAAGTTGGAACAAAACAAAAGAAAGTAGATAAAACCAAGCATGGAACATCAAAAATTATAGATATATTTGTAATGTACCAGTAGTTCATCTCTGGACTACGAGTCCATGTAGTAGCTAGATGGCTGGTTCTCCTCCTTTGTGCTATCATGTTTAGATCTTGTGAGCTCCGTTCATGATCAAGATCATCTATGTAATTCTGCATGTTGTGTTTGCGGGGATCCGATGGATATTGAGATGCTATTTCAGATTCATTACTGATTCTATCATGTCTTTGTTATTTGTGATCTTGCATGCATTCCGTTGTTAGTATTTATGCTCAATAGTGGGTTCATGCCTCTGGTAATCTGGGGATGTGACAGAAATCTGGGGAACTCCAAGAGTTAGTATTTATGCTCGATAGTGGGTTCATGCTTCTGGTAATCGGGGGAAGTGACAGAAATCTCTAAGGTACTAGATGTGATGTTGCTACTAGGGAGAAAACAACAATCCTTTGTTCATAGAACAATCGTATTGTTTAAATTACACGCAATTCGTAATGTAATTATCCGTTGCTTGCAACTTAATACTGGAGGGGGTTCGATGATAACCTAAAGGTCGATTATTAGTCATAAATGCAGTTGGATGGCGGTCTATGTATAATGTTCTAATGCCCAATCGAATCTCAAAGGAGTCAAGATGATTAGTATATGCTTGTATGCTTTCTCGATGTTTGTCAATTGCCCCCCTTATTTTGTTCACCCAACATGTCATCTATCTTAAGGAGATCCACCTCTAGTGAACTATGGACCCTGGTCCTTTCTTTTACTATGAATCTACAATCAACAATTTACTTGTTTGTGTTTAATTTCTGCAAACAATTACTTTCTTACACTCGATATGTTTAATCCTTTGTTTTTAGCAAAACCAGTGAGATTGACAACCTCATCGCAAGTTGGGGACAGAGTTCTGTGGTTGTGTTGTGCAGGTCTCCACGTTGTTGCTGGCACCGGTAGTGCGCCCTGCCAATGTTCAGCTAGCTTCACCTTTGGGGTGTTTCCTTGCTCCTATTGGATTGATAACCTTGGTTTCATAACTGAGGGAAAACCTACTGTTGTGCTCATCATACCTTCCTCTTGGGGCTCCCCAACGAGCTCGGCAAGGGGTCACAAGGGGAGTGACAATATCCTACTCTAGTGCCGGAACGGGGACTTTCCCCCAAGACGAGTCTGAAACCTTCGCTTTTAGGTTACAGCGGATGCCTGCGAAGTGGGATGCATGCACCCGGGGACTAGGTTTTCTATGTTTCAACATAGCACCACACTTTCATGCATTTGTTAGGGCCACATGCATGTCCTTGAGGTGTTCTGATGCCCTAGAGCGTGGTTCCGTGGGGAACCCTGACCCGCGGGCCTCAGATCGCCCCTATACTTTCTTCCGACAGAGGTAGCCTGGTGTAGCTTTCTCTTGTTTTGTGTTTTTTAGGTCATAGGATGATGTAAAACCATGTGGGGTCACAAGGGGAGTGACAATATCCTACTCTAGTGCCGAAATAGGAACTTCCCACCTAGACGAGTACGAAACCTTCACTTTTAAGTTACAGCGGATGCCTGCGAAGGGGGACGCATGCATCGGGGGACTAGGTTTTGTATGTTTCAACATAGCACCACACTTTCAAGCGTGTGATAGAGCCACATGCAAGTCCTTGAGGTGTTCCAATGACCTGGAGCGCGGTTCCTTGTGGAACCCTGACCCACGGGCCTCGGATCGTCTACCCCCCTAGACTTTCTTCCGACAAGGGTGGCCTGGTGTAGCTCTCTCTTTTTTGTGTTTTTTTAGGTCATAGGATGAAGTAAAACCATGTGGGGTCACAAGGGGAGTGACAATATCCTACTCTAGTGCCTAAATAGGGACTTCCCACCTAGACAACTCCGAAACCTTCGCTTTTATGTTACAGCGGATGCCTGCGAAGGGGGGCGCATGCATCCGGGGACTAGGTTTTGTATGTTTCAACATAGCACCACACTTTCATGCGTGTGCTAGAGCCACATGCAAGTCCTTGAGGTGTTCGGATGCCCTAGAGCGCGGTTCCCTGCGCAACCCTGATCCGCGGGCCTCGGATCGTCTACCCTCCTAGACTTTCTTCCAATAGGGGTAGCCCGGTGTAGCTCTCTCTTTTTTGTGTTTTTAGGTCATACGATGATGTAAAACCATGTGGGGTCACAAGGGGAGTGACAATATCCTACTCTAGTGCCGGAACAGGGACTTTCCCCCTAGACGAGTCCGGAACCTTCGCTTTTAGGTTACAGCGGATGCCTGCGAAGGGGGACGCATGCACCCGAGGAGTAGGTTTTGTATGTTTCAACATAGCACCACACTTTCATGCGTGTGCTAGGGCCACATGCAAGTCCTTGAGGTCTTCCGATGCCATGGAGCGTGGTTCCCTATGGAACCCTGACCCGCGGGCCTCGGATGGTCTACACCCATAGACTTTCTTCCGGCAGGGTAGCCCGGTGTAGCTCTCTCTTGGTTTTGGGTTTGTTTAGGTCATAGGATGATGTAAAACCATGTGGGGTCACAAGGGGAGTGACAATATCCTACTCTAGTGTCGGAACCCTGACCCGCGGGCCTCGGATGGTCTACCCCTAGACTTGTGGAACCCTTACCGGAATGGGGAGTTTCCCCCTTATATAAGTCCAGAACCATGTTGTATACACCATGTCACAACTAATAATAACAAATATACACTAAAAACATAAAGTAATTTAAATAATAAATAATAGTATTATAATAAAATACAATTGAAAGGGAAAAAGAAAAGGAAAAGGGGTCTTTGACGTGAGTGTACACATGGCAAAGAAGGCTTTGTCGTGGGCCGTGTATTTGCTCATGGAAAAGGGCTCTTTGCCGTATGTATCTTGGCGGTCTATGGCATATAGGTCATTGCCGTGTGTGTTGTATTAGCACACGACAAAGGGGCACGGCTCTATCCTCTAATACGGCGTGGGCGCACGGCCGCCAATATCCACTCCCGCCTCACCCAGCTCGCGCGCTCGATCTCACAGAGCCTCCGCCGCCACGTGTCCTAGCTGCTACCGCCACCGCGCCGCCTCCCCCCTGCAGGATCGCCCCGCCCCTGCTCCCTTCGCCCCCGCCGCAGCTCCCTCCTCCCTCCCCCCGTCCTACCGCCATGGCCGTCCTCCACCGACCTCGCTCGGGTCATGGTCAAGACGGGAGGAGCTCGACCGGCTGTTCCCCATCCTCCCTCGACCGGCACTCGCGGTGAAGGCCCCCTCCTCCACCGAGCGGCGGCGGCTCGGGCTGCCCGCTCCTCCACCGAGCGACGACGGCTCGGGCTGCCCTCTCCTCCACCGAGCGGCAGCAAGGCGCAAGTACTAGTTCTTTTTTTAATTTTTTTAGTTAGCATATATTACTAGTATGTTGAATTTATTAGTACTAGTTCTAGATAGTGTTGTAGGTGGATTTAGCAAAATGGATATAGTACATTAGGGTAGCAAAATGGATATAGTGTTGTAGGGTAGTACATTAGGGTAGCAAAATGGATATAGTTCATTAGGGTAGCAAAATGGATATAGTACATTAGGGTAGTACATTAGGTGGATTTAGTACATTAGTGTAGTAAATTAAGTAAATTAATGTAGGTGGATTTAGAAAAATGGGTATATAGGTAGATTTAGCAAAATGGATACACTACATGTGGCATATTTGGATGTATTTGGTACACTTTTAAATGAAAGTAGCTAGTGGACACTAAAATATAAGTGGCATATTTTAGTACATTTCGGTAAGGGCTCCTCGGCCCTCAAGAATATATGTGGCATATTTTGGTGCAATGTAAAAAAAACTAGGGGACAATAAAATGGATATATGGAAATTTGTGGAAATTTCAATTGATAAACTATTCTTCTTCGTGCAGGATATCTATTGAGTTTGAGGGTGGGGCTGTCAATGGCGTAGGGAATTTTGTGGGAGGGTCGCTAATCTTCTTCACCTCTCGATCATGCTTCGACGGTAAAAATTTGTTCTCCTCTCTTGTACCTAGGGTTATTTTCGTGTCTATATCACCAAGTCTGTCGTGTTACCTAGGCGTCTCTTCCCGGCCGTGAGGGTTACGCGGATAAATATGCATTACCGGTCTCGCATATTATATAACCGTAACTCTTACGGTATTTATCGGGACAGCCGGCGGATGCGTAGTTGGGTATGTTTTCCCTGTTCTACTTCGGCAGCACCTCCCCGTTGTTCTCCAAATGCACATTCCTCTCGGCTCTTTGTCGAGACGTGTCTCGGGAGAGCAGTGGGGAGGTGCTGCCGAAATTCTGTCTCGGATCGTTGTAGAGCAGGGAGAACGTACTCAATCTACGGATCCAGCGGTTGGTAGGACCCTCTTTACCTATTAGAGAGATAAGTGTGTGTATGGCGTAAAATCTATGTTTGCGAAAATTAACCGAACTAATACTGGATTTATTTAATGTCATGATTAATTGAAAGCATTGTATATGTGTGTTTTCGTACTGATTAGAGGATGGAGAATTGTGACTGGATGTACGATGCTAGAATCAGTCAGTGGAACTATACTCAGGAATGGGGAGAAAAGACCGAGCATTTCGTGAACAAGGCTTTTAATATCGCTAGCAGACCCAGAACAATATTTGGCCCTTGTAGAAAGTGCGCTAATGAAAAACCACAGGACAAGGAAACTATGAGTACTCACTTGCTCAAGTTCGGCTTCACACCGTCCTAACAGACTTGGACTTTCCATGGAGAAAAGTTATCCAAACGTGCTAGGATGGAGGTGCGGCAGATTCAGCCTAGGGGAGAATATGATACTGGGTTTGACAAGTGCTTAGAAAACTTGGCTAATGGTAATGTGCCTGAAATCCCGCATGTAGAGGCGGAGACACCTCAGGATGCGGAGACAAGTGAGGATCCGGAGATAAACACAAAGAAGTACTACAAGGCTTTGTTTGCTTCACAGAAACCCCTACATCACTAGTATAAAATGGGCCTTTGGTTCGGGCCATTAGTCCCGGCCGTGGCTGGGGCCGGGACTAATGGTCCGAACCAGACGGCCCGAGGAGGCCGAGGCATTATGACCCGGTCCATAAGGAACCATTAGTCCCGGTTTGAGATACAAACCGGGACAAATGGGTCTGGGCCGGCGCGCGAGCTCCTGGTAGAACCTTTAGTCCTGGTTTGTATCTCAAACCGAGACTAATGGCCTGGCCCTATATATATGCACCCAGCCCTCCACTGTCTCCTGTTTTTTCCTATGTGAGAGGTGGGTATAACTTTGTGCTAACTTTTTTTCTTCATATGCACTAGAGGTGTTCGGTGAAATGCCTATTAGAGCGATGCCACTTGAGTTCACACAAGACAAAATATGATATGAGGTGTCAGAGCGACACTTAAGGTTTCTCCTCTTTGTTTTGAAGTGTCCTAAAAGGTTAGCAACTATTTTCTCGTTTTAACTGCGCGGTACTAATTTAAGCATCATGATTGCGTTTGATATATATGCATGGTTGTATGATGCAGATGAGCCACCCATGGATGTACGGTGACCGACGATCTGACGCTTACCGAGAAGGTGTGCGTTCTTTTCGCCTTGTGGACGAGGCGAACAAGCGGCGGGACGGTTTTATATGTTGTCCATGTGTTGAATGTCGGAATGAGCAGGCTCACACTTCCTCAAGAGTCATTCAGAGCCACCTGCTTCGGTCCGGTTTCATGTCCGGCTATAATGTTTGGACCAAGCATGGAGAAAGAGGGGTTATGATGGAAGACAGCGATGAAGAAAAGAACGATGATGACAACTACCTATCTATGTTCCCTGAATACGATGATACCGTAGTTGAAGATAATGAAAAATAAGGGGGTGAAGAACGGGAACCAGATGAGCCCATTGATGATTTTGGTCGGGTCATTAGTGATGCAAGGCGAGACTGCGACACGGAAAAGGAGAGGTTGCAGTTCGAGCAGATGTTACAGGACCACAACACATTGCTGTATCCAACTTGTGAAGATGGCCAGAAGAAGCTGGGTAGCACACTGGAATTGTCGAAGTGGAAGGCAGAGACCAGTATGACTGACTCGGGATTTGAAAAGTTGCTGGTAATAATGAAGAAGCTGCTTCTAAGAAATAACCAATTGCCCTCCAGTACGTACGAAGCAAAGAAACTTGTCTGCCCTCTAGGATTAGACGTGCAGAAGATACATGCATGCCCTAATGACTGCATCCTCTACCGCGGTGAGAAGTACGAGAATATGGATAAATGCCCGGTAAGCACTACATTGCGGTATAAGATCAGAAAAGATGACCCTGGTGATGTTGAGGGCGAGCAAACCAGGAAGAAGGTTCCTGCCAAGGTGATGTGGTATGCTCCTATAATACCACGGTTGAAATGTTTGTTCGGAAATAAAGAGCATGCCAAGTTGTTGCGATGGCACATGGAAGACCGTAAGAAAGACGGGATGTTGAGGCACCCTGCTGATGGTCGGTAGTGGAGAAAAATCGAGAGAGACTTCCCGGACTTTGCTGGTAACGCAAGGAACTTATGGTTTGGTCTAAGTATCGATGGCATGAATCCTTTTGGGGAGAAGAACTGCCGTCACAGCACCTGTCCCGTGACTCTATGTATCTACAACCTTTCTCCTTGGTTGTGCATGAAGCGGAACTTCATTATGATGCCAGTGCTCATCCAAGGCCCGAAGCAACCCGGCAACGACATTGATGTCTACCTAAGGCCATTACTTGATGAACTTCTACAGTTGTGGGCCAAACCAGGTGTACGTGTGTGGGATGAGCACAAACAGCAGTAATTTGACCTACAAGCGTTGTTGTTCGTAACCATCAACGATTGGCCTGCTCTTAGTTACATTTCAGGACAAACGAACAAAGGATACAATGCATGCACGCACTGTTATATGAGACTGAAAGTATATATCTGGATAAATGTAGAAAGAATGTGTACCCGTACAATCGTCATTTTCTTCCGCCCAGTCATCCCTTAAAGAAGAAAGGCAAGCATTTCAATGGCAAGGCAGAAACCCGGATGAAGCCTGTCCCCCATAGTGGTGCTGGTGTATTTGGTATGGTCAAGGATTTGGATGTAATCTTTGGAAAGGGTCCTGGAGGACAACCTGTTCCGAAAGACCCCATTACCGGACATGCACCCATGTGGAAGAATAAATCTATATTTTGGGAGCTACCCTATTGGAAAGTGCATGAGGTCCGCTCTGCAATCGACGTGATGCACCTGACGAAGAATCTTTGCGTGAATATTCTAGGCTTCCTGGGCTTGTATGGGAAGTCAAAAGATAGCCCGGCAGCACGGGAGGACCAGCAACATCATACAGGACGAGACGACAAGCATCCAGGGCAGTTTTAAGGGCTTGCCAGCTACGCTCTTACCAAAGAAGAGAAGCAAATCTTTTTTGAAGTCCTTTTCAGTATCAAGGTCCAGTCTGGCTTCTCGTCAAATATAAAGGGAATAGTAAATATGAAAGAGAAAAAATTTCAAAAACTAAAGTCTCATGACTGCCATGTGCTTATGACGCAATTGCTTCGGGGTGCATTGAGGGGAATTCTACCAGAAAATGTTCGACTAGCCATTGTGAAGGTATGTGCATTCCTCAATGCAATTTCTCAGAAGGTAATCGATCGAGAAAGTCTATCAGGATTACAGATTGATGTGGTCCAATGTCTGGTCAGCTTCGAGTTGTTGTTCCCGCCATCCTTCTTCAATATTATGACGCACCTCCTAGTTCACCTAGTCGAAGAGATTAGAATTATTGGTCCTATGTTTCTACACAATATGTTCCCCTTCGAGAGGTTCATGGTAGTCTTAAAGAAATATGTTCATGACCGTGCTAGGCCAGAAGGAAGCATCTCCAAGGGCTATGGAACAGAGGAGGTCATTGAGTTTTGTGTTGACTTTCTTCCTGACCTTAAGCCGATTGGTGTTCCTGAATCTCGGTATGAGGTGAGGATGACTGGAAAAGGCACACTAGGAAGGAAATCAATGGTATGTAGGGACGGGCATTCTTTCACTCAAGCACACTACACAGTTCTACACAATTCCACCATGGTGGCTCCGTATATCGAGAAACACAAGAATATTCTACGCTCCGAAAACCCGGGGAAGCCTGAAACCTTGATTAAAGGGGAACACGAGAAGAATTTTGGCAATTGGTTGCAGACACATATCATGAATAACACAGCTGTTGGAGATGAGTTGTACTCATTGGCCAGGTTACCATCTTCGACTATATGTACTTTCCAAGGGTACGAGATAAATGCGAATACATTTTACACGATCGCCCAAGATAAAAAGAGCACCAACCAAAACATTGGTGTCCTCTTTGATGCAACAGATGACAATGGGAAGATTGACACATATTATGGGTACATAGAGGAGATATGGGAACTTGACTATGACCTACTTTTAAGGTCCCTTTGTTTCGGTGCAAATGGGTCAAGATGACAGGAGGCGAGGTACATGTAGACGAAAAGTACGGCATGACAACAATGGATCTCAACAATCTTGCATACATGGATGAACCATTTGTCCTAGCCAACGATGTGGCTCAGGTTTTCTATGTGAAGGACATGTCTACCAAACCGAGAAAAAGGAAAGATAAGCAAAAGAGTACAGAATACGATGAGCCAAAGCGCCACATAGTTCTTTCAGGGAAAAGAAACATCGTGGGAGTGGATGACAAGACAGACATGTCAGAAGATTACAATAAGTTTCATGAAATTCCGCCCTTCAAAGTGAAAACTGACCCAAGCATCCTGTTAAATGATGAAGATTCTCCATGGCTATGGTGCAGAAGAAAACCACAACACTAGATGTTGGTGATGTGTAATAATGTATTAAACCTTTTATTTGAGACATAAATCTATGGTGGAAGCCATGGGATAGAGTGGAGAGAGACGGCAAATGGAGAGTTTCATCCCCATGGATGGAGAGTTTCATCCCCATGGATGGAGAGTTTCATCCCCATGGATGGAGGAAAGGGTTGGGAAATCTCCCGTGGCGGAACTTCTCGAAGATTCCCTTGGTGCACATGCCCTATGGCATCTTCGGAAGTTCCGCCTCGGAATTTTTTTTCCTGCTAGCCCGTGAAAGACTCCATCTCCGCCTCCCTGGGGTTAGAGGTATGGTGGAAGCCATGGGATAGAGCGGAGAGAGGCGGCAGATATGAGTCTACACCCTAAACCCTAAACCCTAAGTCAGAGGAGGGAACCCTAAACCCTAAACCCTAAACTAAAAACCCTAAACCCTAAACCCTAAGTCAGAGGAGGGAACCCTAAACCCTAAACCCTAAAACCTAAACCCTAAGTTAGAGGAGGGAACCCTAAACCCTAAACCCTAAGTCAGAGGAGGGAACCCTAAACCCTAAAACCTAAACTAAAAACCCTAAACCCTAAACCAAAAACCCTAAACCCTAAACCCTAAACACTAGAGGGGCTATGATCCGAAAGAGAACAGGCGGGAAAAAATAAGGCGGGGTAGACAATCCGGGACCCCCAGTCTAGGGTTTCGCTGGAGGAAGACCACCGGAGCGTCGGAATTACATAGTTTGACTAGTTAGAATAATTATTTTATAAAACAGAAAATTGATTTAAATCACTTATTTAAAAATATGCAAAATATAATATTTAATGCATTTTTAAATTGAAAATGGCAAAATGGTTATTAGTTTCACTAGTTAGAATAATTATTCATGTTGAAAATTTTCTCAAATTCATAAGTATGCAAAAACTGTATAATTCAAATGTTTAAAAAATCTAATAGTTACAAATTGTAATACTTGAAAAAACAGGCGCCAACATAGGACCAGCGCGCGCAAATTTGGGCCTTTAGTCCCGGCCCAGAAAACCATCCGGGACTAAAGGCTCTGCAGGCGAAAAGGCATCCAAAGCCTTTAGTCCCGGTGCGTGGCTGGAACCGGGACTAAAGACCGCCCTTTAGTCCCGGTTTATGCCACGCACCGGGACTAAAGGGTGTGGGGGTATTTATTATGCCGCTTCTTTCCCGGTCGAATCCATCGACCGGAGAACATCTCGCGAGGAGCTAGCACTATGCTGCTAGGCTGCCGAAATTTGGAGCTACGCCGCCTCGCTACCTCGCCGCCTCTCTGCCCGTCCGCGTAGCCACCCCGCCGTGTTGCCGCGCTGCGCCGCCGCCTCTCGAGACGCGCGCACGTCCGCCCGTTGCTGGGAGGTAATATCCCCTCCCCCAACCGCGTGCCGCTCTGCCTCCTCTCCGTCCCTGGCCCCAGCGAGCCTGGGCAGCGCCCCGTGACCGCGCGCACTGCCTCCATCCCCGCCGGCCCCGACCGGCGAACCCGGGCGGCACCCACACCGTCGGCCACTTTTTTTACTAGTATATAGTAGTACTAGTATAGTATATATTAATTTCTAGTGTATTTTTTATATGTTAATAATTATTACTAGTATATATAGATATAGTATATATATTAATTTCTTGTATTTTTTATATATTAATTAAGAATTATTACTAGTAATAGACAAAATTATTACTAGTATTACTAGTATAGTATATATTAATTTCGAGTGTATTTTTTATATGTTAATAATTATTACTAGTATATATAGATATAGTATATATAAATATGTTTGTGTATAATAGTAATAGATCATATAGATATAGTATATATATATGTTTTTTTATTCTTGTATCTTTTTTATATTGTAATATTTATTACTAGTATATAAATATAGTATATATATATATGTTTGTGTATATATATTTATTACTAGTAATAATATATATAGTAGTATATTATATAGTATGTAGTATTATAGTGTCGATTGAGACAGACAAGCATCAGTGCTAAATAAAGATAAGCTAAAGAAATAACTACCCTAAGTCAGGTAGTGCTCGTGGGCCCCCGGACTTAGGGTTAGGGTGGTGGTGCTCACGGGCCACCGGACTTAGGGTTAGGGTGGTAGTGCTCGCGGGCCCCCGGACTTAGGGTTAATGTGGTAGTGCTCGCGGGCCCCCGGACTTAGGGTTAGGGTCGTAGTGCTCGCGGGCCGCCCGGAGATAGGGTTAGGGTGGTGGTGCTCGCGGGCCCCCGGACTTAGGGTTAGGGTGGTAGTGCTCGCGGGCCGCCCGGAGATAGGGTTAGGGTGGTGGTGCTTGCGGGCGCCCGGACTTAGGGTTAGAGTGGTGGTGCTCGTGGGCCCCAGGAGATAGGGTTAGGGTGGTGGTGCTTGCGGGCCGCCTGGACTTAGGGTTAGGGTTAGGGCATCGCTAGAATTTTGCTATTGTTTAGTATTATTGTAGCAAATTGCGTGTTCATATTATTGTTTAGTGTTATTTTATGCAGCAATATTGAATGAAAAATGTTATTGTGTGCATTTTGTATATAACTATGGATCCAATCCAGAGAGACCTAGCACAGGAAGAAATTCTCGAGGATATGATCAACAACACCCCCCATGTTGATCCACCCGAATCTCCGTCGATTTATATGAACCCCTCCGGTGGAGAGGAGGTCGACCGAAATGATCAAGGAGAAGCCGACGGCTCCGGTGGTGGAGAAGCCGACGGCGAGGTATATATATGAAGTCTGGTGATCAGTAGATGCATTAACTGAGTTGTATATATATATAAATTGATGAATGTTTCTTCTCTTAGGCCTCCACATCGAGCAAAAAATATTCGAAACGAGGCCTGGCCAAAAAGTTGGACGCATCAACGCGTTATACAATTACGCGGGTATCACCACGGCGTGAACCAGTGGAACCCGAAAAGGCTAAAACTGTATTTAAACAACAATGCGGAGTTATGGTTAGGGATCACATCCCGATCACCGTTCGAGAGTGGAATAAGACCAAAGGGGCGAAAGAGGGTGAGTATGTCTCCGACAGGTGCAAAGAGGGTCTTTGGAATGACCTCATGACACATTTCACCCTGCCAGAATGTGAGGATGATGCCGACACAACTACATT
Source organism: Avena sativa (assembly GCA_916181665.1). Lineage (NCBI taxonomy): Eukaryota > Viridiplantae > Streptophyta > Magnoliopsida > Poales > Poaceae > Avena > Avena sativa. The sequence goes on from OV702287.1 coordinate 583,394,706, forward strand.
GAGGAAGAAAGTCAAGCAGTGGACTCTTACGAAGATGGCCGAACTATTCAAGAACTGGAAGAAAGCATTATGGCAAAAGTATCAGAAGACGAAGAAGGCTCCTAAATTTGAATGTTGTCTAACGAAGCAGCAGGCTAACTGGGATGCATTTGTGAAGTACAAGGAGTCACAACCTGCTATGGAAATGTCGAAAAAAAACAAGAAAAATGTCGCGATGAAGAAATATCACCATCACCTGGGGCCAGGGGGCTACGCGGCTGCCATGCCAAAGTGGGATGCTAAAGAGAATGAGCTGCTTGCTAAAGGGATCACTCTAGAACCAATACGCGAAGAATGGGATCTGAGGGCAAGGAATTGGTTCCTCGGGCATGGGAGTGAGTATGACGAAAGTACAGGGGACCTTATTTGCAGTGACGGGATTAGGATACCCCGGGATACATGGAAGAAAGTGGTGAAGGAGATTAAAGCGGGGACAACAAAGTTCCGTCCTGATAGAGAGAAAGACTTGCTGACAAAGGTCCTCGGGAATGACGAACGCGGAGGACGTGTACAAGGCCTTGGCCCTAGTTATACGTGGGAGATGGGGTTTCCCAAAGACAGAGATACTTATAGGATCCGAGAGAGAGCAAAGAGGCGACGGCAGCCGGAGGAGGGAGACAAGTTCACCGAGTTGATAGGAACACTTTGAATGCATCAGCAACAGATTGACGAACTTCGAGGAGCAGCCCGCCTGCAAGATCCTATACTCAATATTACCACCGTCCCATCTCAGCGGAAAAGAAGCGTGGCTGAATCGGAGGTCCCTTCTGACGATGCATGTATGGTAGATGGCGGTCCCGGCTACCCCGTGGATGGAATCAAGGAGCAGGCATCTTGTGAGCTCCATCAGAAGGTGAAGAACCTATCCATCAAGGTGGCGGTCGGATGTGCTTTACCTTGTCCACCTGGCGCACGCTGGCATGGCCGTGAGATTCCAGCTGGCTATGCTAAAGTTGTTGTGGATGAAATCGCAATGGGGTGGGACTCAATGGAGCTTGACATCCCTGGACCTGTAGGTGAAAGGACACTCGGAGAAGTACTGGGTGGTATCATTCTATGGGACAAGAACAACATCAAGCTTCCAGGCTGGACTCCAAAGCCAACACCGCCTCCGAGTGGTCGCATGTCACCTTCACCTCCATCACCCCCAAGAATCCCACCCCATGACTACGACCACCACAGCCCGAGTCCATCTCGATCTCCGCCGCAGCCTCCGATTAGTACTAAACGACACAGGAGCCCAAAACGACAAATGTCGCCCCTCCCAAGAGTACCTCATAAGAATCTTTCTATCAGACCTTACGATCGTACTGACGAGGAAACCGACATGATCGTAAAGGCCGAATGTGTCGCGCAGCTTCAAAAGAAGAAACCCGAGCCTGCCCCGGTATACATCGAGAAGCAAAAAACGTATGCACTTTCTTTTCTGAACATAAAATCGCAATATGACTTGCACCATAAGCCAGATGACTATCGACACACACTTTAGAAGGAAGTGAAGAAGAGCAAATCAAGTAGAAGTGCAAGCGGGAGCAAATCATAAAGTCAAAGTGCAACCGGGAAAAGAAAGGACGTCCCCTAGCTCGGGGAACAGGCCAAAAAATCGAGCCCACCCCTCAAGGTGGTATCCTATGACACTCCCCAGCAGGATATGGAAGAAGCTAAGAAGCTTGCGGCCGCTATGAATGTGACTGTTGAGGAATTGCTAGGTTCCCAGGACGACAAGTTACCCCAGGCTCAGGTAGTCCCTACATATGTCCCAGGGAAGCCTCTGGTCAGCTTTGAGCAGTTCCATCAACTGCCAACACAAATGCGGAGTTTACATAAATGGTACTTGAAAACCGTAAAGGAGGAGAGAATAATGATCGTGGCGAAAGTCCCACATGACTACTACTTCCGAGAAGAAGAGGTCCATGTTGAGTTTCCAGAACTCTTCCGGTTATACACTTTCGACGCCATCGACAAAAGTCTCATGAGTTGCTATTGTCTGTAAGTTGTTGAATTCATTGTCTATATATAAGCTGTTCATTTTTTTCAGTTGTTCAGTTCATTGCATGTAATTATCCTAATTATATCCTTTTGTACTGTATTATTATGCAGAATGAAGATCATGGAATGTAAAAGAAGGTCAATGTTCAGTGTTGGGTTCATTGACCCAGATAAAATACATTGTCAGACGCTAATGAAAAAACCCGAGGAAACACAGGAAAACCTTCTAAGGTTTCTAACGGAGAAAAATTTCTGTGACCACATACTGTTTCCTTACGATTTCGCGTGAGTGTCTTACTCTATTGTACACATTCTCTATTGCTTACTCGATGTTAAGTGTAATTGATGAGTTACTGATGTATATATAAACGTGTACAGTTTCCACTGGATTCTCATGGACATTCAACTTGATAAGGGAAGAGTTGATGTCATGGACCCATTAAAGAGACCCCTGGAACCGTTTAGTGACATGCAGGACATGCTCCAGAGGTAATTTTTGCGCTACAGCGGTCTCTTTCGTTGATTTCCTGAGATATCACGTAATAAATAACTCATTCATTTTCTTTACCGGGTAGGGTTTGGAACCAGTTCAAGAGTGTGGTTACGGGTGACTTTACTGAGAAGCTGACGTTTAAGCCGGTCTCGGTAAGTAGTAGGCGCATCTCTTTACTTCTAGTTTCAATACAATTATGATGCATGATTCTTATTTTGATTGAATTCTATTCTCGTAAAGTGCGCGAGGCAGCCACCGAAGACGAATCTATGTGGATTCTACGTTTGCGAGTTTATTCGCACGTTTACCAGTGAGCTGAATGATTATAGAGTCGATGTAAGCAATACATTCATAACATTACTTTTATTACCGTCACTTTTTGTTATCATGATTGATATTCATATTGATCTCCTTTTCTTATATAGTTCGAGAAAATGTGGGATCAGCTCCTACCACAGCAATGCGTAGTAGCAATTGCTGAAGAACTGGCAGGATTCTTGATGAACGAGATGATAGATGATGCCGGAGAATTTAGTGTGAATAGGCGCCGATGATCCCCGACCGTGTAATCGAATAGACGGGCTCTAGTCCCGATAATTGTGATCTCCATGTGTAACTATCATGTATATATTTGTATGCTCAATCTTAAGAGAAGTTATCTTATGTATGCACGAACATGTACGATATGTGGTAGCGTAGAAAACTATTTTGAAATGAAAAAAAGAATACAAATTAAATTCTCTGCCACCGCAGAGAAAGTGCCTAAAATGCTGTCGCGGCAGAGAACCATTTGTCCCGGTTCGTAATACGAACCGGGACTAATGGTGGGGCACCCAGCGCCCGCAGAGACAGCCACGTGGATGCCCATTAGTCCCGGCTGGTAAGAGGGCCGGCACTAATGGGTGGGCCTTTAGTCCCGCCCCTCCAATCCCGGTTACCAGGACCAGGACTAAAGCCCCTTACGGGTCGGGACTGGAGGCCCGTTTTCCACTAGTGCATGTTAATACAAATGTAACCCAATTAGATGCCATCGCTCGCCTTATGGCCCTCAAGTGCCACAGGAACTTGTGCAGAGATGGGTTCGATGAACTTCTCGCCGTCGTTGGTAGCATTCTACGGAAAGGGCACCTCTTGCCGCAAAACTTCTATTATTCATCCAAATTGCTTAGTGACATTAAGATGTCATATCAGCAGATACACGCTTGTCCAAAGGGATCATGCTATTCACAAAGGAGCACGCCGACACAAATTATTCCATCCATTGCAAATCCTCTAGGTTCTTTGAGGTTGACCCCAATGGTGATGGTCAGAAGAAGCAGACTGTGGTTGCATAGAAGATCCTCCGGTATTTTCCAGTCGTACCGAGGATCCAACGGCTCTTCATGAACAAGGATACTTCCCAACAGATGCAGTGGCCTGTAGAAGGGAAAAGATATCTCGACAAGATCATACATCCGTCGGATGGTAGTGCATGGAAGAACTTTATCATTAAATATCCACTGAAAGCCGGTGACTCGAGGAGCATAGCAGTTGTGATATCAATCGATGGGTTCAATCCATATGGTATGTCGGCTGCAACATACAGTTGTTGGCCAGTGTTTGTTATTCCCCTGAACCTCACCCTTGGCGTCTGCATGAGATCAGAGAACATGTTTTTGTCGATGATAATACCAGTGCCGAAATACCTAGGTAAGAACATGAACGTGTACCTAGAACCGCTGGTGGATGACTTGCTTCGTGGATGGGAAGGTCGCGGGATCCGAACATACGACGCAGCAAAAAAGGAGCACTTCGATATGTATGTCTAGTACCACACATCTCTTCATGACCTACCAGCACGTGCTTTGTTCTACGGGTGGTGTACACATGGGAAGTGGTCTTGCCCTGTGTGCAGGTAGGTTGTGACTTTCTTCTGGCTTGATAAGGGAGGCAAGTATTCCTGCTTTGATGAAGCTCGACAGTTCCTTAAGGAGAATCTTAAATACATGAGTTATAAAAATAGTTTCAAGAAAGGTCGTGTTGTCCATGACCCGAAACCACTTCTCAAGACTGGACATGAACTCAAGGCTGAGTTAGAATCTCTCCAACCTATCCCCGATGGGAATGGTTTCTTGGGATATGGGGAGACACACCAATGGACCCACAAACTGTTCTTATGGAAGCTTCCTTACTTTGAGGATCTCGAGCTCCCGCATAACATTGATATTAGCGAGGCCCTTTGGAGCACAATCATGGATACTGAGAAGACGAAGGATAACATCAAGGCTCGGATTGATCAAGAAAAATGGTGTGATAGGCCAAAGTTGAAGATGCAGCCACCTGCTGGCGGCAAAAAAGGGTGGACTAAGCCAAAGGCTCCGTTCTGCCCAACAAAGCCCCAAAAAAGGGAGATCTTCCAATGGATCGTGTAATGCTTGTTTTTCCCTGATGGTTACACAGCCAACTGGATGAGGGGTGTGAACATGCAAACTTTGCTAGTACAAGGGCTCCAGAGTCATGACTACCATGTATGGCTTGAGCAGATAATGCCGGTGATGATTCGAGGCTATGTCGATGAGGAGACTTGGCGAGTGCTGTCGAGGTTGAGATTTTTCTTCCGCCAGATTTGTGCTAGAGAGTTAGACACCAAAGTGGGTGAGAAGCTATATGAACAACCACCTGAGTTTCATAGCGATCTAAAGAGGCTCCTTCCGCTAGGGTTCTTTAATCCGATGCAACATATGATCTTGCACCTCGCGGAGGAGGCTCTAAAGGGGGGCTGCATGGGGCCATTGGCAGTTTCTGCCTAAGAGAGAAACGTAGAAGCTTCGTGAAAAAACAAGCAATAAATGCAAGATCGAAGCATGCATTGCCGAGGCAGGTCTTAACGAGGAGGTGGCAAACTTTACCACTAAGAACTATGATGCCAACATTCCGACAAAGCACAACCCAGTCCTTCGTTACAATGTCGCCAACACTGAAGATGTACCCAAACTTAGCATCTTCGTAGGGCTTGGTGGCAAGTCAAGTGGCTCAAAGAGCTACACAAACGAATATACATGAGCGGGACTTGATCCACTCATATGTGTTGAACACCATCGAGGAAGTGAAGCCGTACATCGAGTAAGTGCTCACCATTTAGTTATTCCTAGACATTTACTCATATGTTAGTGGCTAACTCTTCCTCTTTACATTGGTATAGACAATTCACTCATAAACATTGGAGGTATACACACAAAAATCCTACCCCAGAAGAATCTAAGGATCTTTTCGATAAGGGCGGTGGTTTCGGTTTCATTAGCTGGTTCTGTGGTTTGGTACTATTCTATCCAACTTTGCTTGCACCGCTGACATTCATTGGTCATTTTTCGTTCTAAACTTCTCGTGGCAAACTTGTAGGCAAGGACCGACAAAGAGATGAATCCGAGCTAAGAAATATTGCCAGGGGCTTTAACCACTCCGTCCGCATGTTCAATGCTTATGACGTGAACGGGTATCGCTTCCATACCCATGATTACACAACAAACCGGCCCAAACGGAAGACAATAAATAGTGGGGTCAGATGTAAAGGTGATGATGGACTCCATTACTATGGAAGAGTCGAGAGTATATACGAGCTAAATTATAGGTTTGACAAAGGGCTAAATCCCGTCATATTTAAGTGTCATTGGTTCAACCCATGTCGGGTGAGATGGGATCCTGAAATTGGATTGGTCGAAGTTGAAAGAAGCTCCGTTTATAAGGGAGAGGATGTGTACATTTTGGCTACCTAGGCCTTCCATGTATACTATCTCCCATACCCGTGCAAAAACCCAACTAAACGTCTACAGGGCTGAGATGTTGTGGTGATGGTACCTTCACGCAATAGGCCGACCCCGCCAAACAAGGATGATTACCGCCGCGTAGACCACTCAACAAAGGATGCCGACTTTTATCAGGAAGAATGGCTCCCTGGTTTTGTCACTGTCAACTTGCCGGCCGATGATGTCATGGTCGTAGACGGTGAACAAGAAGAAGATGCGGCCGTGACAAGCAAGACGTGAGTTTGCCAGAGGATGAACAAGAAGACGATGAACAACAGGAAGACAATGCAGAAGATGAAGCTGAGAAGATGAAGCTGAGGATGGCCGTGACAAGCAAGACGTGAGTTTGCCAGAGGCGTTCAAAGTAGGCATTAACCTCGATCCAAAGGGACCACCTCCAGGTTTCATTGATGATTATTGGTGCAGCGAGCCTGATAGCGATGAAGAAATATGTGGTCCAATTACTAATGTCGACATAGGCTTCTGATCTATGTAGTATTAATTGTGAGGATATCCTTTTTGTAATAACTTTGTGTAATAGTGATTGTCGAGCTGGTTTATTTGTAAGAACTCTATGCTATATTTGTCAGAACTCTATGCTATTTGTTTCTTTTACTAATGTTCATCTATTTACATCATTGTTTCTTTCACTAATTTTCATCTATTTACATCTTTGTTGCTTTTACAAATATTCATTTATTTACATTGCATACTAATATACTACTCTTTTCATTGTGTTTGCAGGGGATTGAAACATGACAGGAGGAAAGGGCAAGGGCATTCGAAAAAAGCTCAAGAACTTGGCGAACATTGTGATGAATCCATGTGGTTCGAAAAAAGCTTCAGCATCGGCCTCGAGACAGCATGATAGTCCTCAACCATGCCCTCCTCAGCGGCGTGGGAGGCAGCATCCTAGCCCCCCCCCAGCCGAGGATGAGGAGGATGCTGATGAAGCTGAGGTGGAGCACGAGAGTGAGGAGCACGAGGAGAAGGAGGAGGACTAGTAGTACAAGGAGCAGGAGGAGGAGGGTGGGGAGGACGGGCAGGCGGAGGACTTGGAGGACCACTCCTAGGATGAGGGGCTAGGGGTTTGGGAACCGCCAGGGGAGGAGGAGTACGTGGCACCCTCCGAAAATTTGAAGCCACGTGACAAGAAGCCGTATAAGCATGGGATAACGAAACTTCCCAGGAAAAAAATGTGGCCCTCAATGTTGTTCTCGTGCCCACTGGAAAGAGGTAAATGCTGATTTTGGCTTTTCATTATCGAAATTTTATCACTATCGAAATTTTTATCACATACATACTAATATTGGCTTTTCATTGTGCAGTTCATTCATGTATGAGGATCCTAATCAAAAGGGTGGTCGTTGCTACGCGAACATCCTTGGAGGCCTTCTTAGGAGCAGATTCCCTGGGCTTGTCAATCTCCCTAGTGGTGGCGTCGATGTAGCTTGGACTTGGAAGAACTACAGCTACGCTCCGGATCTGGACACCGATTGTGAAAACATGCAGGAGGTGATCGTAGAACATTTCTGGGTATGTGAGTTTTAACTTATCAGCATTCTAACACTCCGAGGTTGACACTAGTTGCACTAATGTCTTGTTTACCTATGTGCATGGTTTTAGCGATACTACACGAAGGCTGCTGGTCGTGAAAGGTAGTGCGATGCGGTCCTACACGAGATGTGCAAGAGGAGGGTGACCGACATGCACTACGAGGCACGTCTTCAATGCATCCGCGACTGGCATGCTGACCGCCATATTTGGATGACTAAGGACGAGGCTCGGCAAACGCTCATGGCACCATGGCAGTACCTGCAGGTAGTTGCATTTCTATGTTATTAATTTCTTGACCGCCGTGTAGTTTCTGTTGTACTAATGGGTGTACCTTGTGAATGTAGAACCCTCCTCAGTATGTCGGTAGCGACAGACGCTGCTTTCTGGCGATGGTAATGTGGTGGACGTCCCCCCAGTACCTCAATAAGCACGAGGAGGCAAAGAAGAGGCGGGACGAGATGGGAGGTGGATCACATATCCAAGGCAGCATCCCCCTCGCCCTTCACATCCAAAGAGAGGTGAGAAAATGTTTCCTTCATTCTTTGCTTTCACGTGATTGTTTACTCTGCAAGGGTGTCCCCCTTCACTTAATTACATGTTCTCTTTCGGAGGAAACTGCAACAGGCGTGAAGCCAATCTTATTTGTCCTCTACCAAAGGATGAAGACCAGGAAGAAGCCGCATCCTAAGACGGGGTCCATGTGGGTCAACGATGTATCCGAGGTTAAGTGTGCAACATACATCACGGGGTAATAGCAGAAGCACGGGGAGAACTCCGATCCACTCACCGAGGAGTTTGACCCCGAGGTGGCAATTCTGTCGGGACAAGGCCTGAAGCATGGCTGCCTATGGATTGGTGACGGGTCCGTCGACCCAATGACCATTCCATCTCTACGCTAGGCCCGTAGTGGTCGTAAGAGTGGCAGGCCACAGGTGCAGACCCGCCCACGAGCTTCGGATATAGCTATCGACCGCTTACGGGTATGTTCTTCCTCGGTCCTCTATGCTTAATTACATGTTTTCCATTGCAATGTTAATGACATATCGCGACGACACAATGTAGGAGGAGATGGAAGCAAGGGAATAGAAAATACGAGAGGAGTACCAATAGCGCCAGGCATAACTGGAGCAGCAGCTTAAGGAGCACCAGCAGTAGCAGGCGCAGATGCAACAGTAGATGCAGCATCAGTAGCTGATGATGAACTGGTTTGTGAACCAGCAACTTGTGACTGCTGAACCGGGGATTATTCCTACTCCTTTCGCCTTCTCGTGGGTAAGTGGTTAACTTAATATCTCCATCCTATGTTCTCTTGTCTTATTTTTTAATGTTCGCAATATATTCCCCATGTTGTAGTTGCCCGGGTACTTACCAGGTGGGTCGACGAGTGGATCGAATGTGCCGCCCTTCCAAGAACCGCCCGGTCAGAGACCGATGACTCCTCATACCCTCGCCAATCCGAACATCATCCGGAGCCTGACACAGTTTTCAGGTGAGTTCTCCTAAAAACATGTCACCTATAGAATTTCAACTTGAAAATGCAAAATTGTAGCCATGCCATTTGTACAAAATGTAGCAATCTCATGATTTTTCTTTTGACAGTGTATAGGAGAAGGACACGGAGGAGACGGAGATCACGGAGGAGATGGAGAAGGACATGGTTAGATACCATCAAGGTTAGTTCTCCTAAATTTGTCAGTTGTTCAAAATATAGCCGTGCCACGATACTTCTAGATTATTAAGCCATGCCATGTCACTTAGCCAAACTTAGCCATAGAGAAAACTTAGCCATGCCACTTGTTCAAAATGTCACTTGTGAAATTCATGTACTCGTCAAAATTTACTTGTCAAATTCATGTACTTGTCTAATTCCATGCCATTGTGAAATTTAACTTGTCATATTCATGTGCTTGTCAAATTTTACTTGTTATTTTCATTTAGTTTTTCTTTTGAACTTGTAGGATCTCATCGAGGATGCATTCATGGATGTGTAGCACTTGAGCTTGAGGAGAACTTGATGGTGATGATAATGTTGTGGTTATGTACTTGGTGATGATCTAGAGCACTTGTAGCTCAAATTTGTAATATTTGTGGTGGTTGCATGTTGATGATGATGTGTTATGTTCTTCTGAACTTGTTTTGATCAGGTTTATGTGTGTGACGATCTTGTGATCATGTTTGGTATGATAGAAGTGATCTTGTTTACATATGTGATGATCTTATGTTATGCTTCCTATATATTGTGTATTTAAATGCAGGTAATTCCAATCTCTTTGCTTTGTTTTATTTGTTTTGCTTAGTTTATTTTTGCTTTGTTTGCTTGTTTCTTTTATCAAAAATACAAAAAAAATAGTTCCTACTATAGTTGTTATTTTCGTTGGTCTGTTACTGTCTTACTTCATCATGCTTTCTATCAATGGTTAGTTTCTTTGAAAGAATCTAATTGGCAAGGTGGGTTCACGGAAGAACAAAAATATTATTATAAGGAACACCGCTTGTCACAGAAAGGGAAACACTTATGGGAACAAATTGATAAATTGTATACCATTGCTAGAAACATGTGCTCTACTTATAATGTTACTTATTTCTTTGATAAGCCTTGTTGCTGTAAGAGGTATAAACACCTCCCTTTTCAATGTGAGTATAATGATGATGTTACCATATCTTCTTATGTTAAGGGAAATTATGACTTTTATGATGTGGAACAAATTGAAGAATTTATTGCTTGGAAGGGTGCACTCAAACTAGCTTATTTGCTTGAAAATACTGATGATGCACCTTATAAATATGAGGTTTATGATATACTTCAATTTTTCTCTGATAATTACAAGGAAGAAAATGGCTATATTCCTAAATATCTTAATAGATGCTCTCCACCAGCGGAAGAAACTAATGCCTTGCAGGAGCCTATGGAAGAATAAATTGCTGAAACTGGAAGCTCATTGGATAAAAAGAGGAGGAGAGTGATGATCAAGAGGAGGAAGAATGGATCTACCCATGCCTACCTTCTAATGAGAGTAACTCTTTACCCCTTACATTATTTGATTGTCCCCCATGCTTACCAAAGGATGATGAATGTTATGTTCCCGTGGATTCTTTTGAAAATGTTTATAAAAAAGCTCTAGATGATGGTCCTATATTGGTTGATAATATTAATTGTACAACTATTGAAAATGAGTTTGATCAGTCATCTTGTTATAAAATTGTTAAAAGTGGGTTTGAAGGTTTTAATTAATCCCACTATTTTTGATCTTGATAAAAATTATCTGTTTGCAGATCATGAGAAGCATGCTTTATGTGATAGATTTTTGAGTTTATTCATGAGGCTACTGAAAATTATTATGAGAGAGGAAAATATAGTTGTAAAAGTTTTCATGGTACTGAAACACCTCTCTATTTGCTGAAAGTTTTGAAGTTACTCTTGTTTTATCTTCCTATGCCTGTCACTTTGTTCTTTGTGAATTTATTTGCATACAAGATTCCTATGCATAGGAAGTGGGTTAGACTTAAATGTGTTTTGAATTTGCTGCTTGATGTTGTCTTTTACTTCAATTCATATTTCTTATGTGAGCATCTTCTCAAACTATCATGCCTAACTTGAAGGCGTTAAAGAAAAGTACTTATTGGGAGATAACCCAAAAGTTTTAGATGAGTCTTGGAAGTTATTACCTCTCTAATAACCGCTCCTTATCATTTTTATTTTCTTTTTGTGCCAATAGTAACCTCTAATGAGAGAGAAGTAATGATTGGGAAAAGTTGTTGTCCCGAAACAGATTTTTGTACTTCACGTAAAAATTCGTGTAAAATCTTTGTACGTCGTTTTGAGGCGTGAATTTTTGTGCTTCTTCCCAGGTTATTATCTAACTTTTTTTAGTTCAATACTTTTTGATTTGAGCAATAGAAGGTCTTCGAAAAAATTGGTTTTTACCTGCTGGTCTGTTTTGACAGATTTCTGCCATTATTTGCATTTGCTTCTTGTTGGTTCCTCTTTTAGTTCTTTTGGGGAATTGAGATTTTTGAGGGAAGTGCTACAGTAGATTGTGTTTTAATGGAAGTTTTATTGGTGTTGAAACTGAACCTAAAGACTTATTATCTTGAGTGCACTAATGTTGCTAATAAATATTGTGTGAAGTTTTGTATGAAGGAAAAATTTCAGGTGTACGAAGAGAATGATGTAATGAGATGAATAATGGACTAAATCTCAAGCTTGGGGATGCCACCCCGTGTCACCCCGAGAAATATTCAAGAGGTAAAAGCGTCAAAGCTTGGGGATGCCCAAGGCATCCCCTTCTTCATCAATAAAAATCCCAGGTTTCTTCCAAACACTTCATTTTTATTGTTTCATGCACAGTTGTGTTGTTCTTGGAGCGTCTTCGTTTTTTCGTTTTGGTTTTCGTTTGCTTTGTTTTTTTGAATAAATTGGCTGTACCCCCTCTTTCATACTTTGGTTTTCAAATAGTTTTGTTTGGATTGGAAAAGAGTAGGAAAAGTTCATGCTTAAGTGGTAAAAGGAGCTTGTTTTTGACTGTGGCCTATGCTTTGTCATGCCATGCTTGATATTTTTTTGGCTTTATGCTTAGTGATCTTTGATGCATCATGACATGTTATAAACAATTGAGATTGCTTAATGTGCCTTGGAAGATTGCTTAGTATTGTGGTATTCTCCTTTGATGCTTTATTTGGGTTGACTTGGCACATGCTCACACCATGTTATGACTATACCAAGTCACCATAGCCTTTATGATCCTTTAGTTTTTGACTTGTAATATCACTTTATGCTTTGATTACTGATGTTTTGTCGCTCTGCATGATTATGGCCATTATTGCTCTCTTAGTCAGTCGCTCTCAGTCTTTTGCTAGCCTCCGTAACCAAGTGTGCCTTCCACTCATGCATCCAACTCCTAAAACCAAGTTATTCCAAAGAGTCCACCATACCTACCTATTAGCATTTGCTATTCCAAGCATATTCATGTTTTTATCTACCTTCCGAATTAAACTTTTTATGTGAAAATTAGTGATTAAAGCTCTCACAAACTTGATGGCACACTTTACTTTCTTGCACTTAATAAACTTGAACCATTGCATCCATCTTTGTTGCATATACGCTTGCGCTATATAAATTGAAGTTAGCAGAACCATGTATCATGGGGACCGCTTTCAACATTGCACTTGTACATTGTACCTACTTGATATCATGTTCTTTTGCATATGGATCCCGGCGGTGTGAAATAAAAGGGGGACTTGTAAGATAATATGGAGTTTGTATTTGTGTTAGAGAAACGCCTGGGCCGCTAGACTAAGCCATGCCTAATCATGGTGGAAACTTGCAGCATAACCATAATGCACTCTATGAAGCATCCTCAATAAAAACATATGCAAATAGCAAATAAAAAGATCGCTGAGATGCTCATTGTCTGCTTGCCTTGTCATTTTGATTATGGGATAGCTCCTGTATCATGTGCAAGGGATACTCCATTGGCGGTTCTCTATGATACATACGTACTTATAATGACAAGAGCTTACTTGTGACTAAAGTTGAATAGCATGAGGTTCGGTCTTCGTAAGTAAGGGGCGTGAGGTTTCAGCTTATAACTTGTCAAGCATATCCTCTTAGTTGTGTCACTTTAACTTTAATCACCTAAAGATGCCTATGATAGGGGCAATGAGAGCTGAAAGCTAATAAGTACCATAATTTTTGGAAGCTCTTTATGAAACTTGAATCCCTACTTCCTTCTATGAAGGCCTTTCTTTTACTTTTATGTTGAGTCTCCACCTTCTATTTTTATGCACTTATTTCAGAGCATAGTGGCCATTCTGAGCTCTGTGTGCATTGTCCCAAGACTTGTTGATTGATGCATAGCTTTGATATTTGCTTGTTCTTAAACTATTTGTATCTAGTCACTCTTATAACCTTTGAAGGTGTCCTATGCATTTACGTTTGCTACTCTATGAGGGACAAGCTGAATGCCACTATGATATGTTTTCTTTATGTGAAACAAAAAAATGTCTTGCAAAGCATTGTTATTCATGAATCTTTTGTTTGTGCCTTTTCATGTTGCAACATAGTTGCTATGTCTTATTGTTAGAACTTTATCTTTCATGCTATGTTGAAGTAGTCTGATCCCAGCTATCAGCGTTTTACAAATACTTTGATAAAGTTTATGATGGTGCATGTCACCTCAAGAATTATTCTTTCTTTTTATCACTTACCTACTCGAGGACGAGCAGGAGTTAAGCTTGGGGATGTTGATACGTTGCTAACGTATCCATAATTTTTTATGTTCCATGCTTGGTTTTATCTACTTTCTTATGTTTTGTCCACACTTTGGATACTTTTTATAAACTTTCTTGGACTAACCTGTTAACAAGATGCCACAGTGCCAGCTGCCTGTTTTCAGCGGTTTTTGGTTCTAGGAAAGTAAAAAAATAAATATTCTTGGAATTGGACGGGACAAAAGCCAAAGTCAGTTTTTCACAGAGGGGGACACGTAGCCAGAATACGAGACGGAGAGGGACCAGGGGGCGGCCACACCACCTGGCCGGGCAACCAGGCCTGGCCCGCGCCAGCGGGTGGTGTGGCCACCTAGGACACCACCTCGGCCTCCCCTTTCGCCTATAAGATGCCTCCGATACACAAACCCCAAGTACCCGATCAAAATTCCACTAAAGAGTATGTAGCCGTCGTCGTCACCATCCCTAGATCGGGAGGGATCTGAAGCTCTTCCCGGCACCCTGCCGGAGGGGAGAATTCACCCTAGAGGCCATCTTCATCACCATGCAAGCCTCCGGTGCGATGCGTGAGTAGTTCATCCTTGGACTACGGGTCCTTGTAGTAGCTAGATGGGTGGTTCTTCTCCTTTGTGCTATCATGTTTAGATCTTCTGAGCTGCGTTCATGATCAAGATCATCTATATGTAATCCTACATGTTGTGTTTGCGGGGATCTGATGGATATTGCGATGCTATGTTAGATTGATTATTGATACTATCATGCTTTGTTATTTGTGATCTTGCATGCTTTCTGCTGTTAGTAGCTATCTTGTCCAAGTAGATGATAGCAACTCCAAGAGGGAGTATTTATGCTCGATAGTGGGTTCATGCCTCTAGTAATCTAGGGGAAGTGACAGAAATCTCTAAGGTACTAGATGTGCTGTTGCTACTAGGGTGAAAACAACAATCCTTTGTTCATAGAACAATCGTATTGTTCACTTTCCACACTTTGTTTAATGCAATTATCTGTTGCTTGCAACTTAATACTGGAGGGGGTTCGGATGATAACCTGAAGGTGGATTATTAGTCATAGATGCAGGTGGATTACGGACTATGTATAATGTTGTAATGCCCAATCAAATCTCAAAGGAGTCAAGATGATTACTATATGCATGTATGCTTTCTCGGTGTTTGTCAATTGCCGCGCTGTAATTTGTTCACCCGACATGTCAACTATCTTAAGGAGAATCACCTCTAGTGAACTATGGACCCCGATCCATTCTTTTACCATCAATCTACAATCATCTATTTACTATTTACTATTTACTTTATGCAAACTATTATTTTCTTCCACACAATATGTTTAATCCTTTGTTTTCAGCAAAACCGGTGAGATTGACAACCTCACTGCAAGTTGGGGACAAAGTTCTGTGGTTGTGTTGTGCAGGATTCCAAGTTGGAAACAACACCTTGGAGGTGTTTCCTTGCTCCTACTGGTTCGATAACCTTGGTTTCATAACTGAGGGAAAACTTGCTGCTATGCTCATCATACCTTTCTCTTGGGGTTCCCCAACGAGCTCGATATATTTTGAGCCATTAGCAACCAATGCCGTGTCGAGAAGGAAGCAGATAACAAGGTCGAAGAGGAGGCGGTTGCAGATCCGGTGGTGCAGGTGGAGTACGATTACTACGACGACAACGAGGATGAAGAACCTACTGATCCGTTCGTATTCGAGCAAGAATCCAGTGATGGAGAACCGAAGCTAATTAGATCTGAACTGTGAATGGGGTTTTCTGATTATACTATTCATTTTTAATTTATAGGGTTTTCTGAGCTTGTAGAGTTTGA
The DNA here is from genome assembly GCA_916181665.1 of Avena sativa. NCBI lineage: Eukaryota > Viridiplantae > Streptophyta > Magnoliopsida > Poales > Poaceae > Avena > Avena sativa. Next base: position 583,410,621 of record OV702287.1, read on the forward strand.
TTAATTAATTTGTTCTACTCCTAGTAGTTATATGCTCATATTTTGTTGGTCGTTTGGATCTGCCCCTAGTCATCCCAGTCGCATATTTTCTAGTTTAATTTGATCTACCCCTAGTAGTTCTAGGCACATATTTTGCAGTTTGATCGATCTGCCGTACGTTCTAGTGGTATAATTTCATGTGGAGTTCAGATCTCTTATCTAGGTTGTGTTCATATTGTCCAATATATAGTTTGATTTGTATGATACATGTCACATATATAGTAATCGTACGAGCTCCTGATTACATTAACAGAAATTTAGTATTCCATAACTGAAAGACAATGTCTAATTTATTGAAACCTTGTTAAAATTAACTTAACAAACTATTTAGTAAGATCATCTTTGTTATAGTAAGTTATGTATATATATGTACAGATACATTAAAATGTAGATAAATCTCCATCTCTTTTATATTTAGGGAAACAAATTCTTAAATTCCTAATTAACTAAGTATATTTAGGAGAAGCAAATTCCTATTTATACCATGTTCTTGTCATAACTTATTTTTGTTTTGCCAACTTACTGATAAGATGAGTGGAAATAATTACTCCATCTATCCTAAAAAAGGATGTCTATGTTTTGTTAAAATTTGGATGTATCTTTATATACTAAAAGTTGTATAGGTTCATTCAAATTATTTGAAAGAATAGTATAATTTTATATAGCACTTATTTTATCATATAGGTATGGAAATAGATATATGTTTGATGGACTAGTTTGTTCAAAAGCTGGTTCAACTTGTGCGCACATGCTAAAATTAATTTTTCAACATAGCCCTTTCCTAGTTTGATCTCATGATTTTGGGAGAGTATTTTTTTCCATTCACTGAATTTTTCTCTCTACTTGCTAATTCAGAGGAACGAGATAGCGATGTCAGTGAAAGTATGTGGTCCAGACATGCAAAAAGCCGCAACATCCTGAAGCGGATGAGGAATGCGAGGTTCCCCTTCCACCGAGGTCCAAACAAGTATAGGTGCACCTTCATAAGAAGGATTGCAGATGACCTAAACAACATCGTGCAACATGCCGAGGGCACTGCCTGTGGAGGACAGTGATACGTCTATTTTGCATTACTATTCTATATCATAATTTACTGTTATTCATTTATATATTTCATACTAATAGATGATACTTATGTTATTTCATCTATTTCTGCATGGTTGATGACTTTTGGAGGATGGACCGCTGCAGTCAGGATTCTGATGGAAAAGGGGCTGTTTGGAGGCGAAATTCGCGAAGATCAGAAAATCCGGAAAAATATACGGAAAATCCTATTTTTCCAGAAGACGAAGGGTGCCAGAAGGGGGAGTGGAGATAGGCTAAAGGGGGGCCACACCACCCCCTGGCGTGGGCTGCCCTAGGCCACGCCGCCAGGTGGTGTGGCCACACTGGCCCACTCCTGGCTCTCCCCTTTGGTGTATATTATCCCCCTCGAAACCCTAATACCGGAAGAGCAACAACAAAAAGATTCCACCGCCTCTGTGGGGCAGAAAACTACAGAGAGAGAAAGATCTCTCCGGTAGACAAAATTCTGCCGGGGAATTCCTTCTCGGAGAGGGGAGATCGTCGCCATCCACACCACCATCAAGCTGAACTTCATCGGGATCATCATCATCATCTCCATCATCATCTCCATCAGGACCATCATCACCACTTATAACCGCTGTAACAATTGGGTTGAATCTTGCATAGTTCTTAGGGGAAACTTTCCCTGTGTTGATTATTGTTATGTTATTGTGTGGAACCATTTAATTATTGTTATGTTCAGGTTTCTTATCATTATATCATCTCTGATCTTGATCCATGTGATGTCTTGTGAGTAGTTTGTTTTGTTCTTGAGGTAACTTTCCTGGTGTTGATTACCTCGGTCACATCGCTCTATGGCCCTAACTGCTACCTCCTGTTGCCTCTGTTGCCAGCTCCTGTTGCATCTTCCGACGCCTCCTGTTGCCTCTGATGCCCCATGTTGCCTGTTGCTGTCTCGTATTTATGTAATGGGCGTACTGTTATAGTATATTGTTTGGGTTGCATAATTAAGTACTACTAGTACTATATTATATGCAAGTAGTATGTGGTGGTTGTGATCGAACCTATTTAACTAGTACCTGTATACATTGTCAGTACCTTTAAAGTTGTTTGTTATGATTGTTCTTGGTTGCATATATTTCCCACCTTTTCAAATATTTTTTTAGTGTGAATCTTTGAGAAACACACACGCGATTGTTCCTGCTTTTGCAACAATATATAGAATCCATGGTTATTGTTCCTGGTTGCACCATGTTTGAAATCAACAAAAGATAAATACACATTACTTTTGCAACCATGATTTTTCCTAGTTGCAACAAGTTTGGCACAAGTTAAAAACATCTCATGAATACTGAAAACAACTAACTAGCTAGCTAGCTAACTAAACATCGAACAAACTCATTTCTCATACTGATTTCTAAAATGTCAAAACCAAGAGGAAAAATGCATCTATAATTCAATACTTATTTCCACAATTACCAACAACAAAAACAAGAACACACCCTAAAGTCACTGGCACACTAAGAATCATCATGAACCAAACATGCTTGCATTCCATTTTTTCTCATTTTCTTCAACCTCAATTTAGATATTTGTAGATCTGTGTCTCTATCTGCCAGCATTAGCCCAATCATCATCTTATCATCTGCCTTCTTACATAGCTAGGCAAGCATCCTCTGCATCTGTGTTGGCCAAGGGGTCCATCCAGTACAAGTAACAACACACCTCATCTGGACAACCTACAAATTTTCTACCAATGTCTGCACCATAGGAGGCAATCTTCCTAGAAGGAACATGGTTATACTGGCATCTCCAACTAGGATCTACATCCTTCCCACCAATCCCTTGATCTAGGATGGAAATTGGCAGCTCCCCGTTGATTCCAACCCAACTCTACAAAACAAGTCATGGAAAATCTTAAATTCCCCTAACTGCTAGAACCCTAGCTAGAACAGATTCAAGGACGGAGGAAGACCAAATTTACCTAGTCCACAATGTTTCCCTTTCCTTCTGGTTCGCGCAACCCCATGGCTGCGGCGATTTGGCAGCGACGGCAGCGGAGATGTGACAGCGATGTGCGGTGCGGCGTAGCGCGGTGCGGTCTAGTGCGGTGCGATCGGGTAAACGACTCATTATGCGGCCACTCATCGGCTCTAGCATGGGCCCGACATGTCATTGGGTATTACGTGTCCCTTCTACACTCGCCCAAATCCATTCACCTCCCAGGACTGGGAAAACCCTCTCCGGTGACGGCCAAATCCCCTCCCAACGATGGACAAATCCCCTCCCCTCCTCTACCTGGCGACGGACAAATCCCGTCCCCTCTCATACCATTCCCGACGATGACCAAATTCCCTCACCTCTCCTCCCTGGTGACGACCAAATCCCCTACCCTCTCCTCCTGTGCGATGGCCAAATCACCTCCCCTCCCCTTCCCAGCAATGACAAACCACCCTCCCCTCCTCGGCGACGACGGCTGCAACCTAAGTGCTCCTCAACCTACTTACCTTCACCGCGTCACCTCCTCGTTCTAGGTTTACCGCGTCAGTGGTCCATCTAGGTTACCGGTGATGGATCTTGGCCTTGTGTCACCTCCTCGTTCTAGGGAAGAGAGGTGTTGTTGCTGTCTATGTCACTGGATGATCTTGAAGTATTGACCAAATTAATGCCCAAAATTGTTGTTTTTCATAGCTATGTGTTAGTGATGATGGATAATCTTATGATATTAATTGTTTACAACTGGCCAATGATGAATATGTGGCACATAGCATGTTGATGGGATGATCTTCATCTACTTAGTGTCTTTGTACAACCACTATGGCTGTACATCTCCTTGGTAGATACCGATTCATCTCATTGACTTGTTGTGTGTGCTATCTTACTATGGATCCCACATTATATATTGATGTAGGTCATTGTCTTCTTCACATGCACTTGGCCAATGATTAAAGTGTGGCACTATCTGTGTCCATGGGATAATGTGCATATAGCACGTGTTCTCTACAAACACATTTGTTGTGCATGCTTGTTGCTATATGTTCGATTATCTCATTGATTTATGTGTGCTTTGTTAGTATGAGGCCCAAATTGATATTTTTCATAGCTATGTTAGTGCTAAGGGATAATCTTATGATTTTCACTGTTTACAACTAGTTACTGATGAAAATGGCGCACTTTGGCTGTTGATGGGATGATAGGCATCTAGTTACTGTGCATGGCCACTATGGTTGTACATGCTCCTTGGTATATATACAGATTCATCTCATTGAATGATGCTTGTAGTTGTGACCAAACGATATGCTTTTAGATTTGATTTTTGTAGTTCACTAATTATTATTTGATTCTTCTAGTTAGCAAGTCTCCAAATGGCAGCATTGTTGATGTCTACGCACGCTTCTGTTCTTGTAGACAATGTTGGGCCTCCAAGTGCAGAGGTTTATAGAACAGCAACAAGTTTCCCTTAAGTGGATCACCCAAGGTTTATCGAACTCAGGGAGGAAGTGGTCAAAGGTATACCTCTCAAGCAATCCTCCAATCAAGATACAAGAAGTCTCTTGTGTCCTCAACACACCCAATACACTTGTCAGGTGTATATGTGCACTAGTTCGGCGAAGAGATAGTCAAATACAAGTAATATGGATGATTATAAGTGGTAATTGCGATCTGAAATAATAGTGGCAGCAAGCAAATATGTAACATGACTGATTGTAAATGGTGGTTCAATGCTTAGAAACAAGGCCTAGGGATCATACTTTCACTAGTGGACACTCTCATATAAATATCTTCTCTCCATAATACTACCCTGAACTACTCTCCGGTTGGACGATGTAGGGCTATAACAACACACCTTAAAGTTCGCATTCCCCATCTAGATAACCCCTCGCTGTCACCTTGCACGCTAGATGGTTCCAACTAACACCACAATCTCATAGAGACATCCAACTCAAATTATACTCATGACAAGTATTTATGTAATCTTAGCCAAAGTGCCACATGGTGTGCACACTGTCAACTTCACACACGTGGGGATAAACAAAGATTCATTAAAGCACATGAGTAGCCAAGTAGATCTATAGATTACAAAGCTCATGATCTCAATAATATCATGCATAGAGAGAGAGATGAACACATAGCCACTTGTAGACCCTTAGCCTCGAGAGAGAACTACTCCCTCCTCATCATGGGAGTGAGAAATGGTGATGCAGATGGCGGTGGAGTCGATGGAGATGGATCCGGGGGTACTTCCTGTCCCGGCAGGGTGCCGGAACAGAGACTTCTGTCCCCCGAATCGCCTCTTCGGTGGGGGAGGCGCTGTGGAACTTTTCGTGGAATTCTGATCTTCTCCCTAGGGTTTTCGTCTCTGGGGGCTCTTATAGGACGAAAGGCAAGGTTAGTGGGCGCCCGAGGGGCCAACACCACGCCATGGTGTGACCTGGGCTGGCCCGCGCCACGAGGTGGTGTGGCCACCTCGTGGCCCCTCTCCGTCTTGTCTTCTGGCTCCGTGAGTCTTCTTGTAAAATATTGATTTTGGCTTTTGTCCGGTCCAATTCCGAGAATATTTCTTTTCCAGCTTTTCTGAAACCAAAAACAGCAGACAACAGGCAACTGGCACTGTGGCATCTTATTAATAGGTGAGTTCCAGAAAATGCATAAAAGTATCTCAAAATGTAGACAAAACATAAGATAGATGATATAAAACAAGCATGGAACATCAAAAATTATAGTTACGTTTACGATGTATCAACATCCCCAAGCTTAACTCCTGCTTGTCCTTGAGTAGGTAAGTGATAAAAAGAATAATTTTTTAGGTGACATGCACCATGACAATCTTGATCAAGGTATTTGTAAAACATTGATGGCTAGGATCATAGTACTTTAACATAGCATGAAAGATATAGTTCTAACAATAAGACATAGCAACTATGTTGTAACATGAAAATGTACAAACAAACGATTCATGAATAACAACGCTTTGAAAGTCTTTTGTTTGTTTCACATATAGAAAACACAATAAGAATTGTATCCAGCTTGTCCCTCATGGTATAGCAAAACATAAATGCATAGGACACCTTCAAAGTTCATAAGGGTGACTAGATACAAATAATTTAAGAAAAAGCAATATCAAAGTTATGAAACAATCAACAAGTTTTGGGAAAATGCACATTAAACTAAGAATGACCACTATGCTCTCTCAATAGGTGCATAAGGATAGAAGATGGAGACTCAATCATAAAAGTAAAAAGAAAGTCCCTTCATAGAAGGAAGCAGGGATTCAAGTCTCATAAAGACCTTCCAAAAATTATGGTACTTATTAGATTTCAGCTCTCATTGCCCCTATCATAAGCATCTTTAGGTGATTAAGGTTAAAGTGAACAAATATGATGATATGCTTGACACGTTATGAGCTGAAAATCTCATGCCCCTTGCTTACGAGTACCGTTCCTCATGATACTCAACTTTAGTCACAAGTAAGTTATTGTCATTGTAAGTACATGTGTATCATAGAGAACCGCCAACAGGGTACCCCTTGCCTGATGATAGAGAAGCTTTCTCATATCAAAATGACAAGGCAAGCAGACAATAAGCATCTCAGCGATCCTTTTATTTCCTATTTGCATGGTTTTTTTTCTTTTTTTCTTTCCTATTTGCATAGGTTTTTTTATTGAGGATGCTTCACAGATTGCTCACTATGGTTATGCTACAAGTTTCCACCATGATTAGGCATGGCTTAGACAAGCCGCCCAGGCATTTCTCTAACACATATACAAAACTCCATGAGCCTTACAAGCGAGAATATAATTTTGCGGCCCGAAAGTTGGGGTGTCCAGGCAACGCTGTACCCAAGTTCCGTGAAATCAGATGGGATGACTACAGTTGGTGTGCCAAATACTCAGAGAGTCTTTTTCGGCACGAATTCAACTTTACATTTCAATACAAAAAATTAGGCTAACGAACGTCAAGTTGGGCCCCCCTGTCAGTTCTCGTCGTTATGTCGCTCCCGTTGCTTAGGCAGGGTGGCTGTCACGTAGGCTTGCAGCGTTGGCACAGTGGATAGGACAACACCCCCTGCCCAGTGTATTGGCATGACAAAACAGGGCACATGTGTCGGCGTTATAATTATTTCTTGTTTACTCAGAGGCTGGAACAGCCACCGCCACATGTCTCTCCTTGGACTTTCGTCCCCATCGTTAACTAGTACGTTAAAAGCGCATTGACGGTTCCACCGTTCCCCTGCCTCACAGAAACCACTATTCTTCTTCCTGTCATCTGTCTTCTTCCTGTATTCTCCATGCCTCCATGGAAGGTCGTCGCACTCTAGAGACAAGCTTCACTACCCATGACAATAAGAAGATAGAAGTTGTCTACACCAACGAGGAGGAGACAGTGGTGCGTGTCCTGAGGATGTACGAGGGTTGGCTTGAGATAGACAAGGACAAGTTTGTGGGATTGGACCTCGAGTACACCCCGGGTCACCCATATGAAGGGAGTGAAGTCGCCGTCGTTCAACTGGCCATGCGGAAACACGACCTCGTCTACCACATCTCCCGGTTTGTAGATCTGCTCCCTGTAGCTAACCGCTTTTAGGGTTTTCTCCTCTTGTTCTTTATCCACTTGCTCATCTTGCAACTACTGGATTTTATTTAGGACCAAATAAATTATGACAAGACAATGTTGAGAGTCTTGATCTTGCATTTACTAAACTTTTCAAAATTATATTTAGATGATGATCTTGCATTGACAAAATATTTGTACTCACAAATTTTGGTTATGACAAACTACATACATTCAGGACTAACATGAATTGCCCGGTGCTGCGCTAGTTCCTTGTTGAAAAGGGAATTGTTTTCTGCACTATCGACAAAACAACTGATTTTTCGAAATTTTATCAAGAGGGAATTATAATTTCTGCGCACAACTAGATCGATATTTAGAGTCTTGTCAAGATCCTAGGGGGCTCGAGGAAGGATGGAATGGCATCACTTGGAACTAGAATCCTCGATGAGTCGTACAACAAAATGAAGGAAGATTTCCCTACGGATGGGAACGATTTCTTGGACGAGTGGCCGTTGTCTGATATAAACCTGAAGTATGCAGGCATAGATGCTTACTTGACCTACCAGCTGTACAAGAAGATCCATTTTTTTCTATGCTACCTCGTGTTTTGCCCTATTTGCAAGAGGGAAGACGAGATTAGGGGAGCCCTTTGTAGAAAATGCAGAATAGCTGAGTTTGAAGTTGCATATGCAAAGAAAATGGCTGCATCTGAAGCAGATGACAGAAAGGCTGCAGCTGAAGCAGCAAACAGAGAGGCAGCATCTTCTAGCGGGAACAATCAGGCCTGTGATGCACCGGTAATTGTGCCGCAGGACACTGAAGATAGGGAAGCCAAATCAGATCCCAGGTGGGACGAAGCATTTCGTGAGCTGTGGAGTACCTGGAATGGTCGTAGTTGGTCGCCTAGGAACGATGGCAAGCGCCTCAAATGGTCTGATGAGAAGTGAACTAAATTTTACTTCTCAGTGTTATGTTTCCGTTTTGTGGAACTCAGTTAACTTGTCAAGATGTCTAGCGCCTCAAGTGATAGTAGTAAAATAAATTCAACCCTATTTGTGTTATGTTTATGTATGTGTCTTGTAGCTTGTCAAGATGGTAGCTCATTAACTGGCAGTTTGAAAGAGTGCCCTTTTCCTCTCTTGCTAAACATATATGTTTCATTTTGCCCAAATTGGTAGAAAATCTAGAGAAGATTCTCACTTCGATAATTCGTTCCCTTTTGGACCTCTTTTTGCCTCCTATCAGGTAGCAAATCTATAGTAGCAAATCACACCAGGCATAATACATTCATTCAGAAAACAAAAAAAATGTAGATATAGCTGTGCGTAGCTAAATAGGATATAGCGATAGAAAGTAGGTTGCTTAACGGGGTTCGATGCATTCTTCCAGAAATAGGATGCAAGCAAAATATGAAAAATCAAAAGAAGTTGCTTAACAGCATCAGCCGCCGTAGAAGCAGTTACATTCAAGGACACATCCAACCCGTCCTTCATGCGCCCGCGCCTCCGCCTCCTCCCTCCGTCGCTTCCCCCACTTCTTGCTGCCCAGTCCCTTGATCTTGGGGGCCTTGGGCCTGATTGGAGGCATGCGACCCTCTTTGATGGCCACCCGCTGGAGGTTTCGGAGGTGAATACCGAGAGCCCGGTGTTTAGCGATGTAGGCATTGATGTTCACGGTCTCTCGCTCACTGCCTTCGTGGATGCCGGAGCCTAGGGCCTCTGCATGCTTCAGTAAGGAGTTGAAGTTGGTGCCGGGAGACTCACCCAGCCGAAGGTGATCCCCTTGCATAAGGGGCAACACCGGGAGCCGCCCCTGAACAAGGGGTCGTATTGGTCGGCCTGCAGCCTCCTTAGCACCTGACGAGTCTTGGTTTGGATCGACTCGTCATCGCTGCAGATGTCGCTGCTAGAAAGATATTGGAAGAAAAGGAAAATGGGGGAGTAGATGATGTAAGAAGACCGAGCAATCGAACTGCGAACAAGCGAATCCGAATAAACCAAGATCTAGCATCCAACAATGGGAACGGTAGAAGAACCAGGGGAGGGGAGCAAACCCTAGTTACCTCCGACCATGGGTTGTCGATGCGGGTGTCGTAGGGGTTTAGTGGAGGGATGTACTTATCTGGATTGTTCGTGCCCAAGAAGTGTTTGATATGCTTGTGACCAGCGGGGGCCTCCTCGCCAGTGGGGCGCTCCTCTTCGGCGGCCCCGTCGGTAGCGGGGATGGAGGCTTGGACGGGAACGGCGGCTGCCATCGATGGCTCGACTGGGGCCTGGACAGGGACGGCGGCTGCTTTCAACGCGTCGAGGGGGACCAATGAGGATACGGGGGCCTCCTTGCCTGTAGCCTCGGAGGCGACGATGGCCAACTTATCCTCCTCCACCATCACCGGCATGGACAGGGTATTCTCGGGAGTTTGTGGGTGCTGGTGGGATAGTGGAGAGGGTTGCGTGGGGAGAGTGAGCGAGAGTGACAGTGGGTGTGCGGAGAGGAGATCTATAGTTAAGGTGGATGGAAGCAAGGCACGTTTTGTTGCACCACAGTGCAAAGCGCCGCGCAGTCTACTGCACCGTGCACCGCGACACGCGCACGGTACGTCACGTTTTTTTTCCCGGGCCATGCATGGCAGTTCTGTATTGAGCCACATGCAAAGGGCGTATACACAATTTCTATGCACGAAGTTGGACACGACCCTAAAATTGGCGATAGTTAAAAGTGGAAATGTAGAGGGGAAGGTAGGTGGTTGTACGGCGAGATTTGTGGGGTTGTGCTAGATCGGGTAGAGGGATGTGTTGATGGCTGCGAGGGACTCGATGAAGGCGGAGACATTAGGTCTCGTCGATCTCAGCTCTTCGGCCTCCGACTAGCGCGTGCAAGCTTCTTACGGTGGGGCCCAGTTGGAAGTGTGATTGAGAGCCGCTGCATCAAAACTGGGATATGTCTTATTAAAATCAAGTGGAAATAAATTGTAGATGTCCATCGATGACCATGCACTCGATGACGCATGTGTTTTGGCGTAGTAGTAGCAGCAGTAGGATTTTCAGACTTGATTAAACATGACATGAACGCTCGACGATTTTTCAGTGGATGGCTTCGTGTGCCTTCTTGTAGAAGTCTCGCTGAGGGAGACATCCGTGATGTCTCACGCTGTACTGTGAAGGGCACGACATGTGCAACGATCATCGTTGCATCGCATAGAATCAACGGTTGGTGCGCACAATCCGCGTGACAACTGTGACAACCAATCAGGGAGTAGCAGACAGAGTGAGCACATGTTTGGGCTTCTACGAAAGATAGAGAGAGGGGGCAAAACTGAGTAGTGTCAAAAAACCAAGGGCAAAACTGCGTAGTATAAAAATGGAAAGTGAGTGTCGTGTACAATGAAATACATGGATCAACCAGTGGCATTGCATGTCAATTCTTCTGACAAACCACATAAGGATACACTAGTGTCATTGCATGTGTGTTATTTCCATGAACCACACCCAGTGGGATGAATATCTGTGCTTTCCACAAACCACATATGGATACACCAGTTCCATTGGATGTCTGTTCTTTTCATGAACTACACCTAGTGTCATTGAATGTGTGTTCCTCTAAACAAACCACACATGGATCCACCTAGTGTGATTGCATGTCTATTCTTTTCACAAACCACACATGGATCCAGAAGTGTCATTGCATGTGTGTTCTTTTCAAGAACCACATCTAGAGTCATTGCATGTGTGTTATTCTAAACAAACCACATAAGGATCCACTAGTGTCATTGGATGTGTGTTCCACACATGAACCACACCCAGTGTCATTGCATGTGTGTTCTTCTCATGAACCACACATGGATCCACCAGTGTCATTGCATGTCTGTTCTTTTCATGAACCACGGCTAGTGTCATTGCATGTGTGTTCTTCTAAACAAACCACATAAGGATCCACTAGTGTCATTGGATGTGTGTTCTTCTCATGAACCACACCCAGTGTGATTGCATATCTGTTCTTCTCATGAACCACACATAGGTCCACCTAGTGTGATTGCATGTCTGTTCTTTTCACAAACCACACATGGATCCACCAGTGGCATTGCATGTGTGTTCTTCTCATGAACCACATCCAGTGTCATTGCACATATGTTCCTCTCACAAACCACACATGGATCCACCAGTGTCATTGCATGTGTGTTCTTCTCAGAAACCACACATGGATCCACCAGTGTCATTGGATGTGTGTTCTTCTCATGAACCACACATGGATCCACCAGTGTCATTGCATGTCTGTTCTTTTCATGAACCACTGCTAGAGTCATTGCATGTCTGTTCTTCTAAACAAACCACACATGGATCCACCTAGTGTGATTGCATGTCTGTTCTTTTCACAAACCACACATGGATCGACCTAGTGTGATTGCATGTCTGTTCTTTTCACAAACCACACATGGATCCACCAGTGTCATGGCATGTGTGTTCTTTTCATGAACCACACATGGATACACCAGTGTCATTGAATGTGTGTTCTTTTCATGAACCACATCTAGAGTCATTGCATGTCTGTTACTTCCACAAACCACACATGGATCCACCTAGTGTGATTGCATGTCTGTTCTTTCACAAACCACACATGGATCCACCAGTGACATTGCATGTGTGTTCTTCTCATGAACAATAGCCAGTGTCATTGCATGTATGTTCTTCTGACAAACCACACAAGGATCCACTAGTGTCATTGCATGTGTGTTCTTCTCATGAACCACAACCAGTGTCATTTCATGTCTGTTCTTCTCACAAACCACATAAGTATCCACCAGTGTCATTCCATGTCTGTTCTTCTCACAAACCACACATGGATCCACCAGTGTCACTAGATGTGTGTTCTTCTCATGAACCACACATGGATCCACCAGTGTCATTGCATGTCTTTTCTTTTCATGAACCACTGCTAGAGTCATTGCATGTCTGTTCTTCTAAACAAACCACACATGGATCCACCTAGTGTGATTGCATGTCTGTTCTTTTCACAAACCACACATGGATCGACCTAGTGTGATTGCATGTCTGTTCTTTTCACAAACCACACATGGATCCACCAGTGTCATTGCATGTGTGTTATTTTCATGAACCACACATGGATACACCAGTGTCATTGAATGTGTGTTCTTTTCATAAACCACATCTAGAGTCATTGCATGTCTGTTACTTCCACAAACCACATATGGATCCACCAGTGTCATTGCACGTCTGTTCTGTTCATGAACCACACCCAGTGTCATTGCATGTTTGTTCCTCTAAACAAACCACATATGGATCCACCTAGTGTGATTGCATGTCTGTTCTTTTCACAAACCACACATGGGTCCACTAGTGTCATTTCATGTGTGTTCTTCTCATGAACCACAGCCAGTGTCGTTGCATGTATGTTCTTCTCACAAACCACACATGGATCCACCATTGTCATTGCATGTGTGTTCTTCTCATGAACCACACATGGATCCACTAGTGTCATTGCATGTCTGTTCTTTTCATGAACCACATATGGATCCACCAGTGTCATTGCATGTTTGTTATTTCATGAACCACACCCAGTGTCATTGCATGTTTGTTCCTCCAAACAAAACACACATGGATCCACCGACTGTGATTGCATGTCTATTCTTTTCACAAACCACACGTGGATCCACCAGTGTCATTGCGTGTTTTTTTTTCATGAACCACAACTAGAGTTATTGCATGTGTGTTCTTCTAAACAAACCACACATGGATCCACCCAATGTGATTGCATGTTTGTTCCTCTAAAAAAACCACACATGGATCCACGTAGTGTGATTGCTTGTTAGTTCTTTTCACAAAGCACACATGGATCCACCAGTGTCATTGCATGTGTGTTCTCTTCATGAACCACAACTAGAGTCATTGCATGTTTGTTCCTCTAAACAAACCACACATGGATCCACCAAGTGTGATTGCATGTCTGTTCTTTCTCAAACCACACATGGATCCACCTAGTGTCATTGCATGTGTCTTCTTCTAAAAAAACCACACATGGATCCACCTATTGTGATTGCATGTCTATTCTTTTCACAAACCACACATGGATCCACCAAGTGTGATTGCAAGTCTGTTCTTTCTCAAACCACACATGGATCCACCAAGTGTCATTGCATGTGTCTTCTTCTAAAAAACCACACATGGATCCACCTATTGTGATTGCATGTCTGTTCTTTTCACAAACCACACATGGATCCACCAGTGTCATTCATTGTGTGTTCTTTTCATGAACCACACATGGATACACCAGTGTCAATGCATGTGTGTTCTTTTCATGAACCACAGCTAGAGTCATTGCATGTATGTTCTTTCCACAAACCACAAATGGATCCACCTAGTGTTATTGCATATCTATTCTTTCACAAACCACACATGGATCCACTAGTGTCATTGCATGTCTGTTCTTTTCATGAACAAAACCCAGTGTCATTGCATGTATGTTCCTCTAAGCAAACCACACATGGATCCACCTAGTGTGATTGCATGGTTGTTCTTTTCACAAACCACACATGGATCCACCAGTGTCATTGCATGCGTGTTCTTTTCATGAACCACACTTGGATGTACCAGTGTCATTGCATGTGTGTTCTTCACATGAACCACAACTAGTGCCATTGCATGTATGTTATTCTCACAAACCACACAAGGATCCACTAGTGTAATTGCATGTGTGTTCTTCTCATGAACCACAACCAGTGTCATTTCATGTCTGTTCTTCTCACAAACCACATAAGTATCCACCAGTGTCATTCCATGTCTGTTCTTCTCACAAACCACACATGGATCCACCAGTGTCACTAGATGTGTGTTCTTCTCATGAACCACACATGGATCCACCAGTGTCATTGCATGTCTTTTCTTTTCATGAACCACTGCTAGAGTCATTGCATGTCTGTTCTTCTAAACAAACCACACATGGATCCACCTAGTGTGATTGCATGTCTGTTCTTTTCACAAACCACACATGGATCGACCTAGTGTGATTGCATGTCTGTTCTTTTCACAAACCACACATGGATCCACCAGTGTCATTGCATGTGTGTTCTTTTCATGAACCACACATGGATACACTAGTGTCATTGAATGTGTGTTCTTTTCATAAACCACATCTAGAGTCATTGCATGTCTGTTACTTCCACAAACCACATATGGATCCACCAGTGTCATTGCACGTCTGTTCTGTTCATGAAAAACACCCAGTGTCATTGCATGTTTGTTCCTCTAAACAAACCACATATGGATCCACCTAGTGTGATTGCATGTCTGTTCTTTTCACAAACCACACATGGGTCCACTAGTGTCATTTCATGTGTGTTCTTCTCATGAACCACATCCAGTGTCATTGCACATATGTTCCTCTCACAAACCACACATGGATCCACCAGTGTCATTGCATGTGTGTTCTTCTCAGAAACCACACATGGATCCACCAGTGTCATTGGATGTGTGTTGTTCTCATGATCCACACATGGATCCACCAATGTCATTGCATGTTTGTTCTTTTCTTGAACCATAGCTAGAGTCATTGCATGTCTGTTCCTTCCAAAAACCACATACGGATCCACCAGTGTAATTGCATGTCTGTTCTTTTGATGAACCACACCCAGTGTCATTGCATGTCTGTTCCTCTAAACAGACCACACATGGATCCACCTAGTGTGATTGCATGTCCGTTCTTTTCACAAACCACAGATGGATCCACCAATGTCATTGCATGTGTGTTCTTCTCATGAACCACAGCCAGTGTGATTGCATGTCTGTTCTTCTCACAAATGACACATGGATCCACCAGTGTCATTGCATGTGTGTTCTTCTCATGAACCACACATGGCTCCAATAGTGTCATTGCATGTCTGTTCTTTTCATGAACCACAGCTAGAGTCATTGCATGTCTGTTCCTTCCACAAACCACATATGGATCCACCAGTGTCATTGCATGTCTGCTCTTTTCATTAACCACACCCAGTGTCATTACATGTCTCTTCCTCTAAACAAACCACACATGGATCCACCTAGTGTGATTGCATGTTTGTTCTTTTCACAAACCACACATGGAACCACCAGTGTCAGTGCATGTGTGTTCTTTTCATGAACCACAACTAGAGTCATTGCATGTGTGTTCTTCTAAACAAAATACACATGGATCCACCTAGTGTGATTGCATGTATATTCTTTTCACAAACCACACATGGATCCACCTAGTGTGATTGCATGTCTATTCTTTTCACAAACCACACATGGATCCACCAATGTCATTGCATGTGTGGTCTTTTCGTGAACCACAGATGGATACACCAGCGTCATTGCATGTGTGTTCTTTTCATGAACCACAGCTAGAATCATTGCATGTCCGTTCTTTCCACAAACCACACATGGATCCACCTAGTGTGATTACATGTCCGTTCTTTCACAAACCACACATGGATCCACCAGTGTCATTGCATGTGTGTTCTTCTCATGAACCACAACTAGTGTCATTACATGTATGTTCTTCTCACAAACCACACAAGGATCCACCAGTGTCGTTGCATGTGTGTTCTTCTCATTAACCACAACCGGTGTCATTGCATGTCTGTTCTTCTCACAAACCACATAAGTACCCACCAGTGTCATTGCATATCTGTTCTTCTCACAAACCATACATGGATCCACCAGTGTCATTGGATGTGTGTTGTTCTCATGAACCACACATGGATCCACCAGTGTCATTGCATGTTTGTTCTTTTCTTGAACCATAGCTAGAGTCATTGCATGTATGTTCCATCCACAAACCACATGTGGATCCACCAGTGTTATTGCATGTCTGTTCTAATCATGAACCACACCTAGTGTCATTGCATGTATGTTCCTCTAAACAAACCACACATGGATCCACCTAGTGTGATTGCATGTCCATTCATTTCACAAACCACACATGGATCCACCAGTGTCATTGCATGTGTGTTCTTCTCATGAACCACAGCCAGTGTGATTGCATGTCTGTTCTTCTCACAAACCACACATGGATCCACCAGTGTCATTGCATGTGTGTTCTTCTCATGAAGCACACATGGATCCACCAGTGTCATTGCATGTTTGTTCTTTTCATGAACCACAACTAGAGTCATTGCATGTCTGTTCCTTCCTCAAACCACATATGGATCTACCAGTGTCATTGTATGTCTGTTCTTTTCATGAACCACACCCAGTGTCATTGCATGTCTGTTCCTCTAAACAAACCACACATGGATCCACCTAGTGTCATTGCATGCCTGTTCTTCTAAACAAACCACACATCGATCCACCTAGTGTCATTGCATGTCTATTCCTCTAAACAAACCACACATGGATCCACCTAGTGTGATTGCATGTCTGTTCTTGATACGTCCATTTTGCATCACTATTCTATGTCTTAATTCACTATTATTCATTGATATATTTCATATTGAGAGGTGATACTTATGTTATTTCATCTGTTTTTGCATGGTTGATGACTTTTGGAGCATGGACCGCTGCAGTCAGGATTCTGATGGAAAAGGTGATGTTTGGAGGCAAAATTCGCGAAGATCAGAAAATCCGGGAAAATATACGGAAAATCCTATTTTGCCAGAAGACTAAGGATGCCAGAAGACGGAGTGGAGAGGGGCCACAGGGGGCCTACACCACCCCCTGGCGCGGGCAGCCCTAGGCCAGGTGGTTTGGCCGCCCTAGCCCACCTATGGCTCTCTCCTCTGGCATATATCATCCTCCCGAAACCCTAAGACTCGGGGAGTGACCACAGAAAGATTTCGCCGCCTCTGCAGGGCGGAAAACACCGAGAGAGAAAGATCTCTCCGGCAGACAGATTTCTGCCGAGGGAATTCCTTCCCGGAGAGGGGAGATCATCGCCATCAACACCACCATCAAGCTGGACTTCATCGGGATCATCATCATCATCACCACCATCATCATCACCATCAGCACCCTCATCACCATCTCCATATTGCTGTAACAATTGAGTTGAATCTTGCATTAGTTCATAGGGGAAACTTTCCCGGTGTTGATTACTCTTTGTAGTTTATGCTATTGAGTGAACCATTTAATTATTGTTTATGTTCAGATTGTTATACATCATTATTCCATCTCTGATCATGATCCATATGATGTCTTGTGAGTAGTTCGTTTTGTTCTTGAGGACATGGGAGAAGTCATGTTGTTAGTAGTGGAGTTGTGTTGAGAAAGATTGAATAGTTTGATATTTAAGTTGTGGTGTACTTCTTCTAGTGGTGTCATGTGAAGGTCAACTACATGACACTTCACCTATATGGGCCTAGGGGAATGCATTGTGTATTTGGCTACTAATAGTAGGGGTTCCCAGAGTGACAGAAAGCTGAACCCCCGTTAGGAAACCATTGCACAAGGGACGTAAGGGTCTTAGAGTTTAAAGCTGTGATTAGGTCTCTACCTTAATTACTTTCTTGTACTTACGGATGTTTGCAAGGGGTATAATCACAAGTATGTAATGGGGCGGTACATTAGCACAGGTTCACGCACACAACACTTAGCAAGCTAGAGAAGATTAATCAACTATATGAAGCGAAAGCACTTGACAGTCTTCCCATGTGTCCTCGAGAACGTTTGGTCATCTTAAGTAATACAACCGAGTTGTCATTTGCTGCATAAAGGATTGGGCCAATTGCTGCATTTATTCCTACTGTCTTTTATTTGCTCGTACTTTGTTTACTTGCTTTATCAAAAAACCCTAAAAATACATTTGCTAAGTATATGCAGAGAATTCCTAATCCATACCACTAGCCAGCACCTTCTACACTCTTACTTATCGAAAATACTGCGATACACCCCCTATACTTGTGGGTCATCAAGACTATTTTTTGGCGCCGTTGCCGGGGAGTGAAGCGCTATTGGAGAGTGGAACTGGTAAAGGAAACTTCTATTGTGAGTATTGTTTACTTCTGTTAGTTGCTTTATTTTCATTATGGACAATTCGCGGAGTTTCTTGTTTCGTAATGCTACTACCACTGCTAAGGTAGTAGATGAACCACCACCTGCTGAGAATGATGTTTTCAAAATACCTACAAGAATTATTGATCGTGTTATGCATAACTACTATGTTGGGGATGGAATTGTCCATCCCGGTGATCATTTGCTCTTTACACACGAATTATGCGGGTTGTTCAAGTGTGCAGGTATTACTACAGATCAAGTCAAGAAGAAGTTATTCTCATTATTGCTGAAAGGAAGAGCTGAGGAATCGTATAAGCTGCTAAAGAATGGTCATGCTCTGGAATGGGAGGAAATAGTGCTTCTCTTTTATTCAAAGTTTTATCCTCCTAGTGAGATTCATAAAGATCGGAATCAAATATACAACTTTTGGCCTCTTGATGGAGAGAGTATAGCTCAAGCTTGGGGGAGATTGAAGTCACTAATGCTCGCATTCATGAGCTCCTCACAATATTATTATCAATAACTTTTATGCAACGCTCCCTCTACATGATAAAGATTTATTGTATGCTTCTTGTGCTGGATCATTCACTCGCATGGAAGAAGAAGCTAAATGGGATCTTCTGGACCGTATTCAAGATAATGCTGAAGCTTGGGAGAATGACAAAGGTAGAAAGTCAGGTATAATTTATGATTATGAATGCATTGAATCTTTTATGGGAACTGATGACTTTCAAAATATTAAAAATACTTATGGTCTAGACTCTCAAGCTATTGCTTCTTATTTTAAGACTTTTGCTTCCTATATAGAAGTGCCTAAAAAGAAGTGGAATAAGTATCATGAACCTTATAAAGATATTACTAAGAGTGTTCCTGCAAGAAATACTGAAGTTTATACTGCTAATCATGTCTTACCTAAACCTTATATTGAGAAAATGCCTTTCCTAGTTAAGATAAAGGGACATTCTATGATGGCTAGTATGGTAGATGAAAGTATGAGTAAAGCTGTTGAACCTGATAAACAAATGGTTGATGAACCTATAATAGAAAATGTGAAAGACTTTGTCACTAAGTATGAAGAAGAGGGACACACTATCCTTTCTAAGGATACCTCTAATATTGTTTCACAAAGTAATGTTATGAGAGCTAGTATTTATGTGTTTTCTGTTAGAATAAGTGATCATTGCTATGATGGTACTTGTGATAGCTATATTGTCAAGTTTATGCAAGATACTGAAAGTTAGTATGAGAGAGGGAAAAGTGTTCGTATGCATCTCAATAATATCAAGTTTCCTCGTTTCATGCTGAAAGTTTTTATGTTGCACTTCTTTTTCCTTCTTATGCAAGTTGCCTCTGGTTTTAACAACTTGTTTGTCTGCAAAATTCCCTTGCATAGGAAGTGGGTTAGAATTAAATGTGTGTATTTTTTCTTCTTAATGCTCTCTTTCACTTCAATTCATATTCCTATGTGAGAATCTTCAAAATTATAATGCCCATCTTAATGGCTTTAAAGAAAGAGCTTTTTGGGAGACAACCCAATTTATTTTTGCTTTCAGTTTGTTTTTTGTTTCTTTGTGTCTTGTAAGTTATTACTTCGGTAATAACCGCTCCTTATCCGTTTTGTTTGGTTTTTGTGTCAAGATCAACCTCTAATGAGAGGGAAGTAATATTTGGGGAAGTTGCTGTCCCGAAACAGATTTTTGTGCTTCACCGTAAAATTTTGTGAGAGATCTCTGTATGTCGGATTGAGCTATAATTGTTTGTGCTTCTGCCCTAGGTTGTTATTTAACTTTTGTTAGTTTTGCACTTTTTTATTTGAGCAACAAAAGATTTTCATACAAATTGATCTTTACCTGCTGGTTTGTTTTGACAGATTTAGCCACTCATTCATTTGCTTCTTTATTTGATTTCCTTTTTAAATTCTTTTTGGGTTTTCAGAAGGATTTGCTACAACATCTTATGTTTTGATGGTTTTCAGTTAAAGTTGAACTCAAAAGGTTTTATCACTTCACTTATACTAATGTTGCTAATGAGAACTGTGTGAAGTTTTGTGTGAGAGAAATTTCCAGGAAGTGGAGATAATGGTGTATTAAGGAAGATAAGGGTTTATGACTCAAGTAATAAGTGTATGAAGATGAAGATATTGATGTTATTCAAGTGGTGACTCCGAAAGAGTCTACTAGATACCAAATTTAGAGACCTGCAGAGTCTGTTTTCAAATAGGTAGCAGTTCTGGTAAGAAAAGTTTCGCGAAAATACTATCCAACTATATTTTTGCAGTTTTCAGTCAATAAGGAAAGCTACGAAGCGAAAAAGGGACGGAAATGGAGCCAGGGTGGCTCACACCACCCTATGGCGTGGGCCCACCCCTGGCCGCGCCACTAGGTGGTGAGTCCACCCCAGACTCCGCCTCCAACTCGTTTTCTCCCAGTACCTTCCTTTTGATATGAAACTTCGTAATATATAACCCCCCGGATCCCCCGAGGTTTGTACATCGTGTTTTCGTTGTGTTTTCGTTTCGATCTGTCTCTGCCAGGACATAATCTTTGGAAGTTTAGAAGCACAATGGTGTCCGCCAAGGATAAAGGGAAGGAGCCTATGGAGGAAGACCTCCAAGACACCGAGAAGGAGATCAAGAGTGAAGGTGAAGAGGAGCAAGGCCAACATCCACATACCAGCACTACCATTGCAAGCATTGGAGTGGTGACAAAACCTGCCAGGGTTATAAGGACTGCGCAGATGCAGACTGGGGGCAAAGCTCCCCGTCACAGTTTGGCTCCACGGTCACTTCCTCCATACACCAAGAATCCCTTCCATACCTTTATCCATAACCATGCAGGAAAAGAAGACTCCAAGGAGGAAGAGTGGGGAAAGAATAGCAAGAGCTGGAATTCTCAACATGACGTGATCATGAGCCGCATTGAGCAAAACTCACAACAGATTCGTAATCTCACCTTCGAGATTGAGGACTTGGGGAAATTGGTCAAGACGCTCATCGAGAGGATACCACCACCACCTAAAGAGTAATTCGTCATCAGGTTTGGCATCCCCTTGGTTTGTTCCAAGCTTGGGGGAGTACCGCGGTATCACATCACTATCTTCTATCTTTCTACCTTTTTAGTAGAGTCATATCATGAATAGAGGAGTTATTATGTAGTATGGTTTGCATTATGGAAGTGTCCCCTCTCTCGTTAGATGTGTATCCCTTGGTGTGAGTTGGCGTTATGGAATATTAATGAGAATTTCTATCATTTACTCTTTTGCATAGCTTATATTAGTTTTCAATTCATGGTTATATAATTGATCTTGTTGTTAGTATTGGTATCACTTTGGGATCATTGAGTTAATTTAGTTGGTTTTGACAAACCTGGCTCGGTCAGTAGCAACGCTATTTTTGAGAGTTGAAAGAAAAGATAAAAGTACCTTTAAAGAAAAATAATTTCATCATCTTTCTTTCTTTCTTGATTTGCTCATAAGTTTAGTATTCTCTAGTTAAGATCTTTTGTGCTTCCAAGGAAGATTGCATGTTTGCCTTTATCACTTGTATGCTTGGTTGTTTCCTTCAACTCTTATACTTGCTACCCAGCCTTGCTAGCCAAAAACCTGTACTGAGAGGGTATTCTTCTCGTGCATCCACTTCGGTTAAACCAAAACCCACGCCATTTTTGTCCACCATACCTACCTAGTAGCATTATTGCTATTCCAAGTAAATTCTTGTTTTATCTACCTCCCAAATTAAACTTGTTATGTGAAAATTAGTGATTAAAGCTCCCACAAACTTGATGGCACACTTTACTTTCTTTCACTTAATAAACTCGAACCATTGTGCTCACCTATGTTGCATATCTGCTTGCGCTTTGTAAGTTGTGAATTAGCAGAACCATGCTTTCATGGGGAACGCTTTCAACATTGCACTGGTACTTTGTACCTAGTTGATATCATGTTCTTTTGTCTATGGATTTCGTCGGTGTGAAATGAAAGGGGAGCTTGTAAATCAATGGATTTATGCATGTGTGTTAGAGAAACGTCTGGGCCGCTGGTCTAATCAATGCTGACATGGTGGAAACCTGCACCATAACCATAACGAGTATCTATGAAGCATTCTTCTTATAAAAAAAGAGTTATAGATTGAGAAAAAGAGAAAAAAGAGATATTATGAAAAGAGTAAAGAGAGAAAAAAGCACCATATTCCCATGGTAAATAAGAAGATTGCTGAGATGCTTGTTGTCTGCTTGCCTTGTCATTTTTATATGGGGATTCTTCCGTATCATCGGGCAAGGGGTACCCCGTTGGCGGTTCTCTATGATACACATATGCTTACGATGACAAGAACTTACCGTTGACTAAACTTGAGTAGCATGAGGAGCGACCCTCGTATTCAAGGGACATGAGATTCTCAACTTACAACTTGTCAATGCATATCCTCATATTTGATCACTTTAACCTTAATCACCTAAAGATGCCTATGATAGGGCAATGAGAGCTGAAAGCTAGTAAGTATCATAATATTTGGGAGATCTTTATGAGACTTGCAATCCCTGCTTCCCTCTTTGAAGGGCCTTTCTTTTACTTTGTAGTTGAGTCAGTAAACCTACTCCCTTCTATCTCAGCAAGTATTTTGAGTTGTTGTGTTTCATTCATTCATATGATGATTTATTCAATCATGTTTCTTATGTTCCTTGTTTTGGACTTTCCTCTTATCTTCATGTTTACTACTTTGAAAGCTATCTTTCAAAACCAGCTATTTGTGAACTCCAATAAATTATCAACTATTCTTCGACCAAGAGCTAAGTTTGCCATTACCAATTATGATTCACTTTATGTATCTTTATTGTGTTTCCTTTACTCATTGCAAGCTAAGTTATATAATAGTGAGTTGTCTTCTATTATGATCTATGCACTTGATGGATGTGATGCATCTTGTCTGTATTCTTTTATCGACTCTTCACTCAATGAACCTGAGGCCATGTTTATTGACCTCAGTTTTGCTTGGGGACAAGCGAAGTCTAAGCTTGAGGGAGTTGATACGTCCATTTTGCATCACTATTCTATGTCTTAATTCACTATTATTCATTGATATATTTCATATTGAGAGGTGATACTTATGTTATTTCATCTGTTTTTGCATGGTTGATGACTTTTGGAGCATGGACCGCTCCAGTCAGGATTCTGATGGAAAAGGTGCTGTTTGGAGGCAAAATTTGCGAAGATTAGAAAATCTGGGAAAATATACGGAAAATACTATTTTTCCAGAAGACTAAGGATGCTAGAAGACAGAGTGGAGATGGGCCACAGGGGGCCCACACCACCCCCTGGCGCGGGAAGCCCTAGGCCGCGCAAGGAGGTGGTGTGGCTGCCCTGGCCCACCTCTAGCTCTCTCCTCTGGCGTATATCATCCTCCCGAAACCCAAAGACTCGAGGAGCGACCACAGAAAGATTCTGCCGCCTCTGCGGGGCGGAAAACACCGAGAGAGAAAGATCTCTCCGGCAGACAGATTTCTGCCGGGGGAATTCCTTCTCGGAGAGGGGAGATCGTCACCATCAACACCACCATCAAGCTAGACTTCATCGGGATCATCATCATAACACCACCATCATCATCACCATCAGCACCCTCATCACCATCTCCATATTGATGTAACAATTGAGTTGAATCTTGCATTAGTTCATAGGGGAAACTTTCCTGGTGTTGATTACTCTTTGTAGTTGATGCTATTGAGTGAACCATTGAATTATAATTTATGTTCAGATTGTTATACATCATTATTCCATCTCTGATCATGATCCATATGATGTCTTGTGAGTAGTTTGTTTTGTTCTTGAGGACATGGGAGAAGTAATGTTGTTAGTAGTGGAGTTGTGTTGAGAAAGATTCAATAGTTTGATATTTAAGTTGTGGTGTACTTCTTCTAGTGGTGTCATGTGAACGCCGACTACATGACACTTCACCTATATGGGCCTAGGGGAATGCATTGTGTATTTGGCTACTAATCGTAGGGGTTGGCAGAGTGACATAAACCTGAACCCCCGTTAGGAAACCATTGGACAAGGGACGTAAGGGTCTTAGAGTTTAAAGCTGTGGTTAGGTCTCTACCTTAATTACTTTCTTGTACTTACGGATGTTTGCAAGGGGTATAATCACAAGTATGTATTAGTCTTGGATGGGGCGGTACATTAGCACAGGTTCACCCAGACAACACTTAGCAAGCTAGAGAAAATTAATCAACTCTATGAAGCGAAAGCACTTGACAGTCTTCCCATGTGTCCGCGAGAACGTTTGCGCATCTTAAGTAATACAACCGGCTTGTCCTTTGCTGCATAAAGGATTGGGCCACTTGCTGCATTTATTCCTACTGTCTTTTATTTGCTTGTACTTTGTTTACTTTCTTTATCAAAAACCCCTAAAAATCCGTTTGCTAAGTATTTGCAGAGAATTCCTGATCCATACCACTAGCCAGCACCTTCTTCTCCTCGTTGGGTTCAACAATCTTACTTATCGAAAATACTGCGATACACCCCCTATACTTGTGGGTCATCAGTTCTACAAACCACACATGGATCCACAAGTGTCATTGCATGTGTGTTCCTTTCATGAACCACACATGAATACACCAGTGTCATTGCATGTGTGTTCTTTTCATGAACCACAACTAGAGTCATTGCATGTATGTTCTTTCCACAAATGACACATGGATCCACCTAGTGTGATTGCATGTCTTTTTTTTCACAAACCACACATGGATCCACCAGTGTCACTGCATGTCAGTTCTTTTCATGAACAACACCCAGTGTCATTGCATGTTTGTTCCTCTAAACAAACCACACATGTATCCACCTAGTGTGATTGCATGTCTGTTCTTTTAACAAACCACACATGGATCCACCAGTGTCATTGCATGTGTGTTCTTTTCATGAACCACATCTAGAGTCATTGCATGTGTGTTCTTCTAAACAAACCACACATGGATCCACCTAGTGTGATTGCATGTCTATTCTTTTCACAAACCACACTTGGATCCACCTAGTGTGATTGCATGTCTGTTCTTTTCACAAACCACACATGGATCCACCAGTGTCGTTGCATGTGTGTTCTTTTCATGAACCACACATGAATACACCAGTGTCATTGCAAGTGTGTTGTTTTCATGAACAACAGCTAGAGTCATTGCATGTCTGTTCTTTCCACAAAGCACACATGGATCCACCTAGTGTGACCGCATGTCTGTTCTTTCACAAACCACACATGCATCCACCAGTGTCATTTCATGTGTGTTCTTCTCATGAACCACAATTAGTGTCATTGCATGTATGTTATTCTCACAAACCACACAAGGATCCACCAGTGTCATTGCATGTGTGTTCTTCTCATGAACCACAGCTAGTGTTATTGCATGTCTGTTGTTCTCACAAACCACATAAGTATCCACCAGTGTCATTGCATGTCTGTTCTTCTCACAAACCACACATGGATCCACCAGTGTCATTGGATGTGTGTTCTAATCATGAACCACACATGGATCCACCAGTGTCATTGCATGTCTATTCTTTTCATCAACCACAGCTAGAGTCATTGCATGTCCGTTCTTTTCACAAACCACACATGGATCCACCAGTGTCATTGCATGTGTGTTCTTTTCATGAACCACAACTAGAGTCATTGCACGTGTGTTGTTCTAAGTAAACCACACATGGATCCACCTATGGTGATTGCATGTATAGTCTTGTCACAAACCACACATGGATCCACCTAGTGTGATTGCATGTCTGTTCTTTTCAAACACCACACATGGATCCACCAGTGTCATTGCATGTGTGTTCTGTTCATGAACCACACATGGATACACCAGTGTCATTGCATGTGTGTTCTTTTCATGAACCATGGCTAGAGTCATTGCATGTCAGTTCTTTCCACAAACCACACATGGATCCACCTAGTGTGATTGCATGTCTGTTCTTTCACAAACCACACATGGATCCACTAGTGTCATTGCATGTGTGTTCTTCTCATGAACCACAGCCAGTGTCATTGCATGTATGTTCTTCTCACAAACCACACAAGGATCCACTAGTGTCATTCCATGTGTGTTCTTCTCATCAACCACATCCAGTGTCATTGCATGTCTGTTCTTCTCACAAACCACATAAGTATCCACCAGTGTCATTTCATGTATGTTCTTCTCACAAACCATACATGGATCCACCAGTGTCATTGGACGTGTGTTCTTCTCATGAACCACACATGGATCCACCAGTGTCATTGCATGTCTGTTCTTTTCATGAAGTGTGGGCTCCCCAGATTATCCATCCGAGAAATCCATGTTATGCTTACATCCATGTTCCCATGATCAGTGAGCCGTGGAACATAACCTACAAGTATCATTACATCATCCGAAACATAACTAAATTACAATACTTACATAAATGCCATTATGGCTACAACATATTTAGCAGCGGACAACATCATGCGCAGAGCACAATCGAGCCTCAACCTACATGCAACTGACTGGGAAGAAGGCCTAGCTCGCTGGACGTCACCTTAATCTTCTGATGTCGAACCTCTGAAAGTCTGGCCAAGTAAATAGCCAGGGACAAATCCATGTGTACTTTTGAATGTACTCGCAAACCACCAAGATAAGAGAAATAAGGAAATGCAATTATGGCTATGGCGAGATAGCTCTATCTAGGGTTATCTTTGAAAATCCTAGACTACCTCTTGTAGTTATGGCATCTCCATATCTTTGTTGAAAAAAAAGTTTTGAAAACATGCCTCTGTTTTATAATTCAAGACATCTCCATATCTTTGTTGAAAAAGAATTTTGAAAACAGCTTTCGAGTAGAAACACTTCTCCAACCTCTTTCGAGTAGAAACTCACTCAGGTTCCCCCCAGCACCTTCATTCTTTCATCCATCCTTTCCAAACAAACACCGTTTGGGTACTCCTAGGCAACACCTTTACAACCGTCCTTGACCGTGGACACGGCTATTCGAATAGATCATACTCCACAGAGTTTGCGCACTTTCCCCACTAGAATCAATACATCCGCCGGGATACAACCACGGCCCACTACCACTGTAGATGGGGGGTCCGGATAATCAAACCTAACCTTTCGCTTGTCGACCCTAGCAAAGGCTTCTTTTCCTTTTGGGTTTGTTCTCCCCGGCAACGAGTATGTGGCTCCCAGCCATAGTCCTACCTTCCGTACACGCGTATACCCAAGCCGCAACTTGGCGTATACCTTAATCTGGTGACTCCACTTCCTTCCGTACCACCTAAGTCATACCGTCCGCGGGAGACCCAATTGATGCACCGGCACTCCTGCCAGAACAGGCTCACTCTTGCCGAAACAAGCAACAGGCTTCAAATCCGAGATCTGGTAGCGCCTACTCGAAATTCAAGGGATCTCTCCCTGTAAGCATTGTACAAGCTGCCTCGGCTAATGAAGACAAACTACGAGCTAAGCCCCAACACCTGGGGTAATGTCGTTGCACTGATAGAATTGTTCCGGTAAAGGCGTAGAACATCCCTTCTTTTCCTCATTTCTCATCATCACCATTTATTTGTAGTTTAAAACATCCGCTGGGAAGATGCCTCTTCCCAAGGGTTTCACCAAAACAGTTTGTAAACATTTTGTAGTAGGGTAAATCCCAAAACAGTTCATTTTCTCAAAAACCGGCGTTTTCAATGAGGTAGGATGCTATCCATCGTACTCTCGGTCTAAAGGGAGGAACTGGTAGGTACATCAAGGTGGTGCCACGAGGGACACAAAGTCATAACTTGGGGAAGACAAGTTATTAGTGCAGTATTTATAAAACAAGACATGCAGGTAAATGATGCAACTTATAAAGAGGATACAAAACAGGTAATAAAAGGAGTAGTCCAAGTATCATAATTCGGGAAATGGTGGCTTGCCTATGATCATCAATAAGTCCCTGGACTTCTTTATATAACCAATAAATCCCTTCCTTCTTGTCGTCAAACACTCACACTATCGCCGTCATCGAGTATACATGCAAGCAGACAATACCACAATCAATACAAGGAATACAAGAATCAAACCATTCAGCAAACAAACATAAGGGAAACTACTGAACTTAGGAGGTTTTGGAGAAATTGGTTAGTAAGGGGTGGAATTACTAGATTGCCATTGTAGTGTTTTTCTCTTGGAAGATAGATGTCTAGGATAAATACCATGAACTTGGAGTGGGGTTCTGAGGTAAGTAGGATAACAATGTGCAAAACTGATATCCTCAGATAGGTTTTGACAAAACAACCAACACAAGTGGTTTCACTTGATTATCAATTTCCTAGATTTAATTATGATTTTTATAGTGGAATAAACTCTAGTTTGAGGAAATAATTCACCAGAATTTATCTAAAGATCCAAAAATTCTTTCCTTGTGTGGTTAGGTAGTGTTTGATGTACTGAACCACCTAGAGTTGGAATAAAGTCTAAACAATTACCAGAATTTCCTCAGGAAATTCCCAAAGACAGTTCTGTAAGGTTTTTCTCTTTTTCACCAGATTTATTCTAAAGGAGCTATTGAGTTGATTCCAAGGGCATGGGGTAGGAATTTAGGATCCCTTTCTGTAGGAATTTGATTCACCCTTTTTGGAGTTGTCAAACTCATGGAGTGTTTTATTTACTGAAAAAGAGGTGCATAGAAAAGTTTAATTCACTAAATTTCAAGCGGAGCTCAATAAAATCTGAGCTGCTTGGGATTAATAGATACTGATAATACGGTTCACTGGGAGATGGAATCAGCTCAATACCACATTTGGTTTGACCTAGAGAATTTATCTAAGGCAGATAAAGGCTATTTTTGTTATTTTTGTTAAAGGTACACTTCTGTTCACCATGGCATAGGACCTATTCTAGATCATAGGTATAGCAAATACCTTCTAGTAGATCTTTGGTTCTCTCCAAATGGAGATGCAGAACTCCTTGAGGAATTTAATTAGTGCAAAGTACACCTTGCTGCAGAATAAATTCTAGCAAATAATGGAATCTAGTTTTGACTGGGTGTTGCCTCTGCATGATTGGGCAAACATCTGGGTACTACCAGAAATTTGAATCTTGTCATTTGGATTTTATTTACATTTTCTAAAGGATTTAATCCTACTGATCTTTTTCTGGATCTGGAATAAAAGAAAAAGGCCACAGGGCAAGCTGGGCTAGATCTGGGCCTACTGGGCTGGCTGGGAGGGAATCAGCCCATGGCGCACGGGGCGACCCGCGTGAGGCCGCAACTTGAACCTGCCAGACGGGGTCCCGGCGGTCAGTGGGAGCGGGCGACCAAAGCAGTATCGCGCAGATCTGGCCGTTCGATTAAGTGGGGATGGACGGCGGGGCGTCATCATGCTCGACAGAGCCGAACCCGTGGCGGCGGAACCCTAGCACGTCGGAGGGGGAGGTGGGAGCTCACCAGAGGGCTCGGGAGGCGACGGAGTGGATGCAGGAGGATGCGGTGGTCGACAACGAGCAGATCGAGGGGCCAGACGGCGGCGGTGGTCCACGGGAAGCAGCTCGCGCGACGGTGGCTGAGGATGACCTCGTCGGAACTCATTGGCGAGGACGGAGGAGTTGGTCTTGGGCAAAAATAAGCATAGGGTTAGATGCAGGGGAGGTAGGGGAGTCGACCATGCGACATGCAGAGGAGGGGGAGCAAGGGGAAGAGAGCCTTGCTCGATTTTTGTGAGGAGGCCGAGAGCTCCTCCTTCTTCTTCCTTTGGACAGCACAGATCAGGGGAGAGGGAGTGGTGCTCGGGGGAGGTAAGAGAGGGGGAGAGGGAGCAAATGAGGGGCAGTGGGCGTGCAAGGGTGGCCTCTACCTTTATACTAAGGAGGAGAGCTAGATGGAGTAAATAACCAATTTGGACATGGTGGAGAGGGAATGCTGGCCAGGGATTGGTCTAGTGGATGATGGAGAGGGGTAGGAAGGGTATTGGTTCGGGCAGAGAGGGCTGGGACAGTTGGGGTAATTAGTTGGGGTAAATATTTGTAAGATTTGCTTATCTCTCTCTCCCTCTATACTAGTACAAGGGTAATATGGACAATGCTAGGGTAGAGCTACAGTGGTGTCGACCTAGGGTGTGGCCTAGTGTTAAGGGGAAGCATTGAGCAAGTTTGGATGAGATTTGGAAGTGGTTTGAGTAGTTGATGTTCTTACTTGGCAATTTTCATCAAATTCGTGGTTATGAAGAAAGTCCAAAGACTTGTATTGGACAAGATGGGGAAATGGTACTGGTAGATAGATGAGGTCAAGGTAGACTCCTAGGATTTAATTGAGATTTTTATAATGGGTTTTAGTCCTCATAAAGCCATTTATTCAAAAAGAGCAGAAGTAGTTTCTAGAAGATCATTAGATAAATTTACATTGGACAAGGTTGGTTTTGATGTGAGAGGGTCCCAGATGTGAATACACACTTAGGGGAATTTTCCCCAGATTTATTGAAGCATAGAAATATTTAAAACAATTATTATTCCAATTCAGCCATTTAAGAAAATGGACAAAAAGAAATAACAAAGCTTCTCAAAAATATTTATTTTTGAGATGGGAAGATAGGGTATGATATATGGAACTCACTTGACGCAAAAACCAAACTTTCCTTTATGGGAGAAGTTTTGGAGGTTTTTGTCTAATAAGGAAATTCTATAGATTTAGGGCCATGATAATTATGGAGAATATTTGATAAATGTTGATGATCAAGGTAGAGGGTGTAGACAAGGTGTAGCAAGAATTTTCAACCTGGTGGAATGGAATTCCAACTTGAATTAGATCGAGAAACATGGAATTGAGGATCTTGGGTGATGTTTTTTTTGTACCACCTAAACATGGTTGTATCTTGGAGTTCAGAGTTCACCTTGATGCAAGGGATAGATGGATAGGTAGACCAAGTAATATACATGAACATGGCAGAAATACTTTGAATTAAATGCATTTGAGGTGATCTAGGAATGGTGGCAAACATTGTTGAAAATAAGGCTGCCATACCAAAAGAGTCATGATGCCTTATAAACCATGTGGGTTTAAGAAGCACAAGGATCCACTTGGAACAAGTGAAGCAGATGTTGATAGACCTATATGAGTAGATCACAACCACGCAAATAGTTGATCCATAGAAGGTTGGATGGTCGTGTGAGCTTCTACCAAAGTAGGCATGTTGACTAGATTTGCAGGAAAAGTTATTTTCTTGCCTGCAAAACCATCAAGAACAAGTGGGTTGGAGGATGATCTAACCAAGGGAAAATGTGGGCCTTGGTAGTACTTAGGATGGTTACCAAGATGGTTCAGGTGCATTTCCAAAAAATGCACATGGTTTGAGAAAAGGAGGCATTCAAAAAGGTGATGTTGAAACAGTTTCTAGACTTGGTCAAATTTGCCAGTTTTGAGGGTTTTGACTAGAGTATGAGAGGGAATGTTTTTGGAGGGGTTGCAAGGTATAAAAGCATCATCAAGTGGATGATGTTGAAATGTTGGTTCAGTAGAAGGGATCCATTCTTGATATTGGTCTTCATGGACTTGGAAGCTTCTAGAGTGAGGATCTTCAGAATTGATCTGGTTAAGGGTTTTAGATGATCATCTGGTATCTAGTGATTTGAGCTTGCTTTGTTTTATTGCTTAGGATGTGGGGATGTGGAAACATCTTGGTCCTAGTGATGAGCCCCTAAAGTGGCTCATACTACTTCGTAAGCAAACAAGTCAAACAGCAGATCACGGCAACGCATCTTATAAACTAAGCAACTCCACTACTAAGGTTACCATCAAGCTTATCTTGGGCTAAGGTTGGGGCATTTTGAAGTTTTGGGGTTTGAGTAAGGTGAGAGTCCTTCGTGCCTCTACCAAGAGTAGAATTTAAAAGCTTTGAAAAGACGTTGTTGGAAAACTAGAGGTAAGATTTAGTTGTGGGTTCTGTCTTGAAAACATAAGGAGGTTATATTATATATCTCTCCATAGTTTTATCAGTAGAAGCTACTAAAATAGTTTTGGGGTTTCATAAGCAGCTAGGCTCATGCTTTGATAGGCCAGAACATTTGAGAATACGTAAACTGATCCAAGATCGTTTCGTTAAATAGCTTTGGTCAACTGAGAGTGAGCTAAGGTGTAGCATACGGTATACACTCACATGCACCAGTACAAACAAACAACAAGAAAATACTGCACCAATAACAAGAAAGTTTTTGTACCCCCTGATTTTTGCATTCTGGACAACAAATCAGGGTTGCTGAAATTGGGATGTTACATGAACCATAGCTAGAGTCATTGCATGTTTGTTCCTTCCACAAACCACATATGGATCCACTAGTGCCATTTCATGTCTGTTCTTTTCATGGACCACACCTAGTGTCATTGCATGTATGTTCCTCTAAATAAACCATACATGGATCCACCTAGTGTGATTGCATGTCTGTTCTTTTCACAAACCACACATGGATCCACCAGTGTCATTGCATGTGTGTTATTCTCATGAACCACAACCAGTGTGATTGCATGTCTGTTCTTCTCACAAACCACACATGGATCCACCAGTGTCATTGCATGTGTGTTCTTCTCATGAACCACACATGGATCCACCAGTGTCATTTCATGTCTGTTATTTTCATGAACCACAGCTAGAGTCATTGCATGTCTATTCCTTCCACAAACGACATATGGATCCACAGTGTCATTGCATGTCTGTTCTTTTCATGAACCACACCTAGTGTCATTGCATGTATGTTCC
This sequence comes from Avena sativa, assembly GCA_916181665.1. Taxonomy (NCBI): domain Eukaryota; kingdom Viridiplantae; phylum Streptophyta; class Magnoliopsida; order Poales; family Poaceae; genus Avena; species Avena sativa. The sequence continues at coordinate 583,443,918 of OV702287.1, forward strand.
TCTAAACAAACCACACATGGATCCACCTAGTGTGACTGCATGTGTGTTCTTTTCGCAAACCACACATGGATCCACCAGTGTCATTGCATGTGTGCTCTTTTCATGAACCACAACTAGAGTCATTGCATCTGGGTTCCTCTAAACAAACCACACATCGATCCACCCAGTGTCATTGCATGTCTATTCCTCCAAACAAACCACACATGGATCCACCTAGTGTGATTGCATGTTTGTTCTTTTCACAAACCACACATGGATCCACCAGTGTCATTGCATGTGTGTTCTTTTCATGAACCACAACTAGAGGCATTGCGTGTGTGTTATTATAAAAAAACCACACATGGATCCACCTAGTGTGATTGCATGTCTGTTCTTTTCAAAAACCACACATGGATCCACCTAGTGTGATTGCATGTCTGTTCTTTTCATAAACGACACATGGATCCACCAGTGTCATTGCATGTGTGTTCTTTGCATGAACCACACATGGATACACCAGTGTCATTGCATGTGTGTTCTTTTCATGAAGCATAGCTATAGTCATTGCATGTTTGTTCCTCTAAACAAACCACACATGGATCCACCTAGTGTGATTGCATGTCTGTTCTTTCACAAACCACACATGGATCCACCAGTGTCATTGCATGTGTGTTCTTCTCATGAACCACAACCAGTGTCATTGCATGTATGTTCCTCTTAGAAACCACACAAGGATCCACCAGTGTCATTGCATGTGTGTTCTTCTCATGAACCACAGCCAGTGTCATTGCATGTCTATTCTTCTCACAAACCACATAAGTATCCACCAGTGTCATTGCATGTTTGTTCTTCTCACAAACCACACATGGATCCACCGTCATTGGATGTGTGTTCTTCTGATGTACCACACATGGATCCACCACTGTCTTTGCATGCCTGTTCTTTTCATAAAGCACAGCTAGAGTCATTGCATGTATGTTCCTTCCACAAACCACATATGCATCCACCAGTGTCATTGCATGTTTGTTCTTTTCATGAACCACAACTAGAGTCATTGCATGTCTATTCGTCTAAACTAACACATGGATCCACGTAGTGTGATTGCATGTATATTCTTTTCACAAACCACACATGGATCCACCTAGTGTGATTGCATGTCTGTTCTTTTCACAAACCACACATGGATCCACCTAGTGTGATTGCATGTCTATTCTTTTCACAAACCACACATGGATGCACCTAGTGTGATTGCATGTCTATTCTTTTCACAAACCACACATGGATGCACCTAGTGTGATTGCTTGTATGTTCTTCTCACAAACCACACATGGATCCAGCAGTGTCATTGCATGTGTGTTCTTCTCATGAACCACACATGGATCCACTAGTGTCATTGCATGTCTGTTCTTTTCATGAACCATAGCTAGAGTCATTGCATGGCTGTTCCTTCCACAAACCACATATGGATCCACCAGTGTCATTGCATGTCTGTTATTTTCATGAACCACACCCAGTGTCATTGCATGTCTGTTCTTTTCACAAACTAGACATGGATCCACCTAGTGTGATTGCATGTCTATTCTTTTAACAAACCACACATGGATCCACCAGTGTCATTGCATGTGTGTTCTTTTCATGAACCACATCTAGAGTCATTGCAAGTGTGTTCTTCTAAACAAACCACACATGGATCCACCTAGTGTGATTGCATGTCTATTCTTTTCACAAACCACACATGGATCCACCTAGTGTGATTGCATGTCTGTTCTTTTCACAAACCACACATGGATCCACCAGTGTCGTTGCATGTGTGTTCTTTTCATGAACCACACATGAATACACCAGTGTCATTGCAAGTGTGTTGTTTTCATGAACAACAGCTAGAGTCATTGCATGTCTGTTCTTTCCACAAAGCACACATGGATCCACCTAGTGTGACCGCATGTCTGTTCTTTCACAAACCACACATGCATCCACCAGTGTCATTTCATGTGTGTTCTTCTCATGAACCACAATTAGTGTCATTGCATGTATGTTATTCTCACAAACCACACAAGGATCCACCAGTGTCATTGCATGTATGTTCTTCTCATGAACCACAGCTAGTGTTATTGCATGTCTGTTCTTCTCACAAACCACATAAGTATCCACCAGTGTCATTGCATGTCTGTTCTTCTCACAAACCACACATGGATCCACCAGTGTCATTGGATGTGTGTTCTAATCATGAACCACACATGGATCCACCAGTGTCATTGCATGTCTATTCTTTTCATCAACCACAGCTAGAGTCATTGCATGTCCGTTCTTTTCACAAACCACACATGGATCCACCAGTGTCATTGCATGTGTGTTCTTTTCATGAACCACAACTAGAGTCATTGCACGTGTGTTGTTCTAAGTAAACCACACATGGATCCACCTATGGTGATTGCATGTATATTCTTGTCACAAACCACACATGGATCCACCTAGTGTGATTGCATGTCTGTTCTTTTCAAACACCACACATGGATCCACCAGTGTCATTGCATGTGTGTTCTGTTCATGAACCACACATGGATACACCAGTGTCATTGCATGTGTGTTCTTTTCATGAACCATGGCTAGAGTCATTGCATGTCAGTTCTTTCCACAAACCACACATGGATCCACCTAGTGTGATTGCATGTCTGTTCTTTCACAAACCACACATGGATCCACTAGTGTCATTGCATGTGTGTTCTTCTCATGAACCACAGCCAGTGTCATTGCATGTATGTTCTTCTCACAAACCACACAAGGATCCACTAGTGTCATTCCATGTGTGTTCTTCTCATCAACCACATCCAGTGTCATTGCATGTCTGTTCTTCTCACAAACCACATAAGTATCCACCAGTGTCATTTCATGTATGTTCTTCTCACAAACCATACATGGATCCACCAGTGTCATTGGACGTGTGTTCTTCTCATGAACCACACATGGATCCACCAGTGTCATTGCATGTCTGTTCTTTTCATGAAGTGTGGGCTCCCCAGATTATCCATCCGAGAAATCCATGTTATGCTTACATCCATGTTCCCATGATCAGTGAGCCGTGGAACATAACCTACAAGTATCATTACATCATCCAAAACATAACTAAATTACAATACTTACATAAATGCCATTATGGCTACAACATCTTTAGCGGCGGACAACATCATGCGTAGAGCACAATCGAGCCTCAACCTACATGCAACTGACTGGGAAGAAGGCCTAGCTCGCTGGACGTCACCTTAATCTTCTGATGTCGAACCTCTAAAAGTCTGGCCAAGTAAATAGCCAGGGACAAATCCATGTGTACTTTTGAATGTACTCGCAAACCACCAAGATAAGAGAAATAAGGAAATGCAATTATGGCTATGGCGAGATAGCTCTATCCAGGGTTATCTTTGAAAAGCCTAGACTACCTCTTGTAGTTATGGCATCTCCATATCTTTGTTGAGAAAAAAGTTTTGAAAACATGCCTCTGTTTTATAATTCAAGACATCTCCATATCTTTGTTGAAAAAGAATTTTGAAAACAGCTTTCGAGTAGAAACACTTCTCCAACCTCTTTGACCACCTCTGGTCAAAACAAAGCTTTCTCACTCAGGTTCCCCCCAGCACCTTCATTCTTTCATCCATCCTTTCCAAACAAACACCATTTGGGTTCTCCTAGGCAACACCTTTACAACCGTCCTTGACCGTGGACACGGCTATTCGAATTGATCATACTCTACAGAGTTTGCGCACTTTCCCCACAAGAATCAATACATCCGCCGGGATACAACCACGGCCCACTACCACTGTAGATGGGGGGTCCGGATAATCAAACCTAACCTTTCGCTTGTCGACCCTAGCAAAGGCTTCTTTTCCTTTTGGGTTTGTTCTCCCCGGCAACGAGTATGTGGCTCCCAGCCATAGTCCTACCTTCCGTACATGCGTATACCCAAGCCGCAACTTGGCGTATACCTTAATCTGGTGACTCCACTTCCTTCCGTACCACCTAAGTCATACCGTTCGCGGGAGACCCAATTGATGCACCGGCACTCCTGCCAGAACAGGCTCACTCTTGCCGAAACAAGCAACAGGCTTCAAATCCGAGATCTGGTAGCGCCTACTCGAAATTCAAGGGATCTCTCCCTGTAAGCATTGTACAAGCTGCCTCGGCTAATGCAGACAAACTACGAGCTAAGCCCCAACACCTGGGGTAATGTCGTTGCACTGATAGAATTGTTCCGGTAAAGGCGTAGAACATCCCTTCTTTTCCTCATTTCTCATCATCACCATTTATTTGTAGTTTAAAACATCCGCTGGGAAGATGCCTCTTCCCAAGGGTTTCACCAAAACAGTTTGTAAACATTTTGTAGTAGGGTAAATCCCAAAACAGTTCATTTTCTCAAAAACCGGCGTTTTCAACGAGGTAGGATGCTATCCATCGTACTCTCGGTCTAAAGGGAGGAACTGGTAGGTACATCAAGGTGGTGCCACGAGGGACACAAAGTCATAACTTGGGGGAGACAAGTTATTAGCGCAGTATTTATAAAACAAGACATGCAGGTAAATGATGCAACTTATAAAGAGGATACACAATAGGTAATAAAAGGAGTAGGACAAGTATCATAATTCGGGAAATGGTGGCTTGCCTATGATCATCAATAAGTCCCTGGACTTCTTTATATAACCAATAAAACCCTTCCTTCTTGTCGTCAAACACTCACACTATCGCCGTCATCGAGTATACATGCAAGCAGACAATACCACAATCAATACAAGGAATACAAGAATCAAACCATTCAGCAAACAAACATAAGGGAAACTACTGAACTTAGGAGGTTTTGGAGAAATTGGTTAGTAAGGGGTGGAATTACTAGATTGCCATTGTAGTGTTTTTCTCTTGGAAGATAGATGTCTAGGATAAATACCATGAACTTGGAGTGGGGTTCTGAGGTCAGTAGGATAACAATGTGCAAAACTGATATCCTCAGATAGGTTTTTACAAAACAAAACCAACGCAAGTGGTTTCACTTGATTATCAATTTCCTAGATTTAATTATGATTTTTATAGTGGAATAAACTCTAGTTTGAGGAAATAATTCACCAGAACTTATCTAAAGATCCAAAAATTCTTTCCTTGTGTGGTTAGGTAGTGTTTGATGTACTGAACCACCTAGAGTTGGAATAAAGTCTAAACAATTACCAGAATTTCCTCAGGAAATTCCCAAAGACAGTTCAGTAAGGTTTTTCTCTTTTTCACCAGATTTATTCTAAAGGAGCTATTGAGTTGATTCCAAGGGCATGGGGTAGGCATTTAGGATCCCTTTCTGTAGGAATTTGATTCACCCTTTTTGGAGTTGTAAAACTCATGGAGTGTTTTATTTACTGAAAAAGAGGTGCACAGACAAGTTTAATTCACTAAATTTCAAGCGGAGCTCAATAAAATCTGATCTGCTTGGGATTAATAGATACTAATAATACGGTTCACTGGGAGATGGAATCAGCTCAATACCACATTTGGTTTGACCTAGAGAATTTATCTAAGGCAGATAAAGGCTATTTTTGTTATTTTTGTTAAAGGTACACTTCTGTTCACCATGGCATAGGACCTATTCTAGATCATAGGTATATCAAATACCTTCCAGTAGATCTTTGGTTCTCTCCAAATGGAGATGCAGAACTCCTTGAGGAATTTAATTAGTGCAAAGTACACCTTGCTGCAGAATAAATTCTAGCAAATAATGGAATCTAGTTTTGACTGGGTGTTGCCTCTGCATGATTGGGCAAACATCTGGGTACTACCAGAAATTTGAATCTTGTCATTTGGATTTTATTTACGTTTTCTAAAGGATTTAATCCTACTGATCTTTTTCTGGATCTGGAATAAAAGAAAAAGGCCACAGGGCAAGCTGGGCTATATCTGGGCCTACTGGGCTGGCCGGGAGGGAATCGGCCCACGGCGCACGGGGCGACCCGCGTGAGGCCGCAGCTTGAACCTGCCAGACGGGGTCCCGGCGGTCAGTGGGAGCGGGCGGCCAAAGCAGTATCGCGCAGATCTGGCCGTTCGATTAAGTGGGGATGGACGGCGGGGCGTCATCATGCTCGACAGAGCCGAACCCGTGGCGGCGGAACCCTAGCACATCGGAGGGGGAGGTGGGAGCTCACCAAAGGGCTCGAGAGGCGACGGAGTGGATGCAGGAGGATGCGGTGGTCGACGACGAGCAGATCGAGGGGCTAGACGGCGGTGGTGGTCCACGGGAAGCAGCTCGCGCGACGGTGGCTGAGGATGACCTCGTCGGAACTCATTGGCAAGGACGGAGGAGTTGGTCTTGGGCAAAAATAAGCATAGGGTTAGATGCAGGGGAGGTAGGGGAGTCGACCATGCGACATGCAGAGGAGGGGGAGCAAGGGGAAGAGAGCCTTGCTCGATTTTTGTGAGGAGGCCAAGAGCTCCTCCTTCTTCTTCCTTTGGACAGCACAGATCAGGGGAGAGGGAGTGGTGCTCGGGGGAGGTAAGAGAGGGGGAGAGGGAGCAAATGAGGGGCAGTGGGCGTGCAAGGGTGGCCTCTAGCCTTTATACTAAGGAGGAGAGCTAGATGGAGTAAATAACCAATTTGGACATGGTGGAGAGGGAATGCTGGCCAGGGATTGGTCTAGTGGATGATGGAGAGGGGTAGGAAGGGTATTGGTTCGGGCAGAGAGGGCTGGGACAGTTGGGGTAATTAGTTGGGGTAAATCTTTGTAATATTTGCTTATCTCTCTCTCTCTCTATACTAGTACAAGGGTAATATGGACAATGCTAGGGTAGAGCTACAGTGGTGTCGACCTAGGGTGTGGCCTAGTGTTAAGGGGAAGCATTGAGCAAGTTTGGATGAGATTTGGAAGTGGTTTGAGTAGTTGATGTGCTTACTTGGCAATTTTCATCAAATTCGTGGTTATGAAGAAAGTCCAAAGACTTGTATTGGACAAGATGGGGAAATGGTACTGGTAGATAGATGAGGTCAAGGTAGACTCCTAGGATTTAATTGAGATTTTTATAATGGGTTTTAGTCCTCATAAAGCCATTTATTCAAAAAGAGCAGAAGTAGTTTCTAGAAGATCATTAGATAAATTTACATTGGACAAGGTTGGTTTTGATGTGAGAGGGTCCCAGATGTGAATACACACTTAGGGGAATTTTCCCCAGATTTATTGAAGCATAGAAATATTTAAAACAATTATTATTCCAATTCAGCCATTTAAGAAAATGGACAAAAAGAAATAACAAAGCTTCTCAAAAATATTTATTTTTGAGATGGGAAGATAGGGTATGATATATGGAACTCACTTGACACAAAAACCAAACTTTCCTTTATGGGAGAAGTTTTGGAGGTTTTTGTCTAATAAGGAAATTCTATAGATTTAGGGCCATGATAATTATGGAGAATATTTGATAAATGTTGATGATCAAGGTAGAGGGTGTAGACAAGGTGTAGCAAGAATTTTCAACCTGGTGGAATGGAATTCCAACTTGAATTAGATCGAGAAACATGGAATTGAGGATCTTGGGTGATGTTTTTTTTGTACCACCTAAACATGGTTGTATCTTGGAGTTCAGAGTTCACCTTGATGCAAGGGATAGATGGATAGGTAGACCAAGTAATATACATGAACATGGCAGAAATACTTTGAATTAAATGCATTTGAGGTGATCTAGGAATGGTGGCAAACATTGTTGAAAATAAGGCTGCCATACCAAAAGAGTCATGATGCCTTATAAACCATGTGGGTTTAAGAAGCACAAGGATCCACTTGGAACAAGTGAAGCAGATGTTGATAGACCTATATGAGTAGATCACAACCACGCAAATAGTTGATCCATAGAAGGTTGGATGGTCGTGTGAGCTTCTACCAAAGTAGGCATGTTGACTAGATTTGCAGGAAAAGTTATTTTCTTGCCTGCAAAACCATCAAGAACAAGTGGGTTGGAGGATGATCTAACCAAGGGAAAATGTGGGCCTTGGTAGTACTTAGGATGGTTACCAAGATGGTTCAGGTGCATTTCCAAAAAATGCACATGGTTTGAGAAAAGGAGGCATTCAAAAAGGTGATGTTGAAACAGTTTCTAGACTTGGTCAAATTTGCCAGTTTTGAGGGTTTTGACTAGAGTATGAGAGGGAATGTTTTTGGAGGGGTTGCAAGGTATAAAAGCATCATCAAGTGGATGATGTTGAAATGTTGGTTCAGTAGAAGGGATCCATTCTTGATATTGGTCTTCATGGACTTGGAAGCTTCTAGAGTGAGGATCTTCAGAATTGATCTGGTTAAGGGTTTTAGATGATCATCTGGTATCTAGTGATTTGAGCTTGCTTTGTTTTATTGCTTAGGATGTGGGGATGTGGAAACATCTTGGTCCTAGTGATGAGCCCCTAAAGTGGCTCATACTACTTCGTAAGCAAACAAGTCAAACAGCAGATCACGGCAACGCATCTTATAAACTAAGCAACTCCACTACTAAGGTTACCATCAAGCTTATCTTGGGCTAAGGTTGGGGCATTTTGAAGTTTTGGGGTTTGAGTAAGGTGAGAGTCCTTCGTGCCTCTACCAAGAGTAGAATTTAAAAGCTTTGAAAATACGTTGTTGGAAAACTAGAGGTAAGATTTAGTTGTGGGTTCTGTCTTGAAAACATAAGGAGGTTATATTATATATCTCTCCATAGTTTTATCAGTAGAAGCTACTAAAATAGTTTTGGGGTTTCATAAGCAGCTAGGCTCATGCTTTGAAAGGCCAGAACATTTGAGAATACGTAAACTGATCCAAGATCGTTTCGTTAAATAGCTTTGGTCAACTGAGAGTGAGCTAAGGTGTAGCATATGGTATACACTCACATGCACCAGTACAAACAAACAACAAGCAAATACTGCACCAATAACAAGAAAAAGTTTTTGTACCCACTGATTTTTGCATTCTGGACAACAAATCAGGGTTGCTGAAATTGGGATGTTACATGAACCATAGCTAGAGTCATTGCATGTTTGTTCCTTACACAAACCACATATGGATCCACTAGTGCCATTGCATGTCTGTTATTTTCATGGACCACACCTAGTGTCATTGCATGTATGTTCCTCTAAATAAACCATACATGGATCCACCTAGTGTGATTGCATGTCTGTTCTTTTCACAAACCACACATGGATCCACCAGTGTCATTGCATGTGTGTTATTCTCATGAACCACAACCAGTGTGATTGCATGTCTGTTCTTCTCACAAACCACACATGGATCCACCAGTGTCATTGCATGTGTGTTCTTCTCATGAACCACACATGGATCCACCAGTGTCATTTCATGTCTGTTATTTTCATGAACCACAGCTAGAGTCATTGCATGTCTATTCCTTCCACAAACCACATATGGATCCACAGTGTCATTGCATGTCTGTTCTTTTCATGAACCACACCTAGTGTCATTACATGTATGTTCCTCTAAACAAACCACACATGGATCCACCTAGTGTGACTTCATGTGTGTTCTTTTCACAAACCACACATGGATCCACCAGTGTCATTGCATGTGTGCTCTTTTCATGAACCACAACTAGAGTCATTGCATCTGTGTTCTTCTAAACAAACCACACATCGATCCACCCAGTGTCATTGCATGTCTATTCCTCCAAACAAACCACACATGGATCCACCTAGTGTGATTGCATGTTTGTTCTTTTCACAAACCACACATGGATCCACCAGTGTCATTGCATGTGTGTTCTTTTCATGAACCACAACTAGAGGCATTGCATGTGTGTTCTTTGCATGAACCACACATGGATACACCAGTGTCATTGCATGTCTGTTCTTTCACAAACCACACATGCATCCACCAGTGTCATTTCATGTGTGTTCTTCTCATGAACCACAATTAGTGTCATTGCATGTATGTTATTCTCACAAACCACACAAGGATCCACCAGTGTCATTGCATGTGTGTTCTTCTCATGAACCACAGCTAGTGTTATTGCATGTCTGTTGTTCTCACAAACCACATAAGTATCCACCAGTGTCATTGCATGTCTGTTCTTCTCACAAACCACACATGGATCCACCAGTGTCATTGGATGTGTGTTCTAATCATGAACCACACATGGATCCACCAGTGTCATTGCATGTCTATTCTTTTCATCAACCACAGCTAGAGTCATTGCATGTCCGTTCTTTTCACAAACCACACATGGATCCACCAGTGTCATTGCATGTGTGTTCTTTTCATGAACCACAACTAGAGTCATTGCACGTGTGTTGTTCTAAGTAAACCACACATGGATCCACCTATGGTGATTGCATGTATAGTCTTGTCACAAACCACACATGGATCCACCTAGTGTGATTGCATGTCTGTTCTTTTCAAACACCACACATGGATCCACCAGTGTCATTGCATGTGTGTTCTGTTCATGAACCACACATGGATACACCAGTGTCATTGCATGTGTGTTCTTTTCATGAACCATGGCTAGAGTCATTGCATGTCAGTTCTTTCCACAAACCACACATGGATCCACCTAGTGTGATTGCATGTCTGTTCTTTCACAAACCACACATGGATCCACTAGTGTCATTGCATGTGTGTTCTTCTCATGAACCACAGCCAGTGTCATTGCATGTATGTTCTTCTCACAAACCACACAAGGATCCACTAGTGTCATTCCATGTGTGTTCTTCTCATCAACCACATCCAGTGTCATTGCATGTCTGTTCTTCTCACAAACCACATAAGTATCCACCAGTGTCATTTCATGTATGTTCTTCTCACAAACCATACATGGATCCACCAGTGTCATTGGACGTGTGTTCTTCTCATGAACCACACATGGATCCACCAGTGTCATTGCATGTCTGTTCTTTTCATGAAGTGTGGGCTCCCCAGATTATCCATCCGAGAAATCCATGTTATGCTTACATCCATGTTCCCATGATCAGTGAGCCGTGGAACATAACCTACAAGTATCATTACATCATCCGAAACATAACTAAATTACAATACTTACATAAATGCCATGATGGCTACAACATATTTAGCAGCGGACAACATCATGCGCAGAGCACAATCGAGCCTCAACCTACATGCAACTGACTGGGAAGAAGGCCTAGCTCGCTGGACGTCACCTTAATCTTCTGATGTCGAACCTCTGAAAGTCTGGCCAAGTAAATAGCCAGGGACAAATCCATGTGTACTTTTGAATGTACTCGCAAACCACCAAGATAAGAGAAATAAGGAAATGCAATTATGGCTATGGCGAGATAGCTCTATCTAGGGTTATCTTTGAAAATCCTAGACTACCTCTTGTAGTTATGGCATCTCCATATCTTTGTTGAAAAAAAAGTTTTGAAAACATGCCTCTGTTTTATAATTCAAGACATCTCCATATCTTTGTTGAAAAAGAATTTTGAAAACAGCTTTCGAGTAGAAACACTTCTCCAACCTCTTTCGAGTAGAAACTCACTCAGGTTCCCCCCAGCACCTTCATTCTTTCATCCATCCTTTCCAAACAAACACCGTTTGGGTACTCCTAGGCAACACCTTTACAACCGTCCTTGACCGTGGACACGGCTATTCGAATAGATCATACTCCACAGAGTTTGCGCACTTTCCCCACTAGAATCAATACATCCGCCGGGATACAACCACGGCCCACTACCACTGTAGATGGGGGGTCCGGATAATCAAACCTAACCTTTCGCTTGTCGACCCTAGCAAAGGCTTCTTTTCCTTTTGGGTTTGTTCTCCCCGGCAACGAGTATGTGGCTCCCAGCCATAGTCCTACCTTCCGTACACGCGTATACCCAAGCCGCAACTTGGCGTATACCTTAATCTGGTGACTCCACTTCCTTCCGTACCACCTAAGTCATATCGTCCGCGGGAGACCCAATTGATGCACCGGCACTCCTGCCAGAACAGGCTCACTCTTGCTGAAACAAGCAACAGGCTTCAAATCCGAGATCTGGTAGCGCCTACTCGAAATTCAAGGGATCTCTCCCTGTAAGCATTGTACAAGCTGCCTCGGCTAATGAAGACAAACTACGAGCTAAGCCCCAACACCTGGGGTAATGTCGTTGCACTGATAGAATTGTTCCGGTAAAGGCGTAGAACATCCCTTCTTTTCCTCATTTCTCATCATCACCATTTATTTGTAGTTTAAAACATCCGCTGGGAAGATGCCTCTTCCCAAGGGTTTCACCAAAACAGTTTGTAAACATTTTGTAGTAGGGTAAATCCCAAAACAGTTCATTTTCTCAAAAACCGGCGTTTTCAATGAGGTAGGATGCTATCCATCGTACTCTCGGTCTAAAGGGAGGAACTGGTAGGTACATCAAGGTGGTGCCACGAGGGACACAAAGTCATAACTTGGGGAAGACAAGTTATTAGTGCAGTATTTATAAAACAAGACATGCAGGTAAATGATGCAACTTATAAAGAGGATACAAAACAGGTAATAAAAGGAGTAGTCCAAGTATCATAATTCGGGAAATGGTGGCTTGCCTATGATCATCAATAAGTCCCTGGACTTCTTTATATAACCAATAAATCCCTTCCTTCTTGTCGTCAAACACTCACTCTATCGCCGTCATCGAGTATACATGCAAGCAGACAATACCACAATCAATACAAGGAATACAAGAATCAAACCATTCAGCAAACAAACATCAGGGAAACTACTGAACTTAGGAGGTTTTGGAGAAATTGGTTAGTAAGGGGTGGAATTACTAGATTGCCATTGTAGTGTTTTTCTCTTGGAAGATAGATGTCTAGGATAAATACCATGAACTTGGAGTGGGGTTCTGAGGTAAGTAGGATAACAATGTGCAAAACTGATATCCTCAGATAGGTTTTGACAAAACAACCAACACAAGTGGTTTCACTTGATTATCAATTTCCTAGATTTAATTATGATTTTTATAGTGGAATAAACTCTAGTTTGAGGAAATAATTCACCAGAATTTATCTAAAGATCCAAAAATTCTTTCCTTGTGTGGTTAGGTAGTGTTTGATGTACTGAACCACCTAGAGTTGGAATAAAGTCTAAACAATTACCAGAATTTCCTCAGGAAATTCCCAAAGACAGTTCTGTAAGGTTTTTCTCTTTTTCACCAGATTTATTCTAAAGGAGCTATTGAGTTGATTCCAAGGGCATGGGGTAGGAATTTAGGATCCCTTTCTGTAGGAATTTGATTCACCCTTTTTGGAGTTGTCAAACTCATGGAGTGTTTTATTTACTGAAAAAGAGGTGCATAGAAAAGTTTAATTCACTAAATTTCAAGCGGAGCTCAATAAAATCTGAGCTGCTTGGGATTAATAGATACTGATAATACGGTTCACTGGGAGATGGAATCAGCTCAATACCACATTTGGTTTGACCTAGAGAATTTATCTAAGGCAGATAAAGGCTATTTTTGTTATTTTTGTTAAAGGTACACTTCTGTTCACCATGGCATAGGACCTATTCTAGATCATAGGTATAGCAAATACCTTCCAGTAGATCTTTGGTTCTCTCCAAATGGAGATGCAGAACTCCTTGAGGAATTTAATTAGTGCAAAGTACACCTTGCTGCAGAATAAATTCTAGCAAATAATGGAATCTAGTTTTGACTGGGTGTTGCCTCTGCATGATTGGGCAAACATCTGGGTACTACCAGAAATTTGAATCTTGTCATTTGGATTTTATTTACATTTTCTAAAGGATTTAATCCTACTGATCTTTTTCTGGATCTGGAATAAAAGAAAAAGGCCACAGGGCAAGCTGGGCTAGATCTGGGCCTACTGGGCTGGCTGGGAGGGAATCAGCCCATGGCGCACGGGGCGACCCGCGTGAGGCCGCAACTTGAACCTGCCAGACGGGGTCCCGGCGGTCAGTGGGAGCGGGCGACCAAAGCAGTATCGCGCAGATCTGGCCGTTCGATTAAGTGGGGATGGACGGCGGGGCGTCATCATGCTCGACAGAGCCGAACCCGTGGCGGCGGAACCCTAGCACGTCGGAGGGGGAGGTGGGAGCTCACCAGAGGGCTCGGGAGGCGACGGAGTGGATGCAGGAGGATGCGGTGGTCGACGACGAGCAGATCGAGGGGCCAGACGGCGGTGGTGGTCCACGGGAAGCAGCTCGCGCGACGGTGGCTGAGGATGACCTCGTCGGAACTCATTGGCGAGGACGGAGGAGTTGGTCTTGGGCAAAAATAAGCATAGGGTTAGATGCAGGGGAGGTAGGGGAGTCGACCATGCGACATGCAGAGGAGGGGGAGCAAGGGGAAGAGAGCCTTGCTCGATTTTTGTGAGGAGGCCGAGAGCTCCTCCTTCTTCTTCCTTTGGACAGCACAGATCAGGGGAGAGGGAGTGGTGCTCGGGGGAGGTAAGAGAGGGGGAGAGGGAGCAAATGAGGGGCAGTGGGCGTGCAAGGGTGGCCTCTACCTTTATACTAAGGAGGAGAGCTAGATGGAGTAAATAACCAATTTGGACATGGTGGAGAGGGAATGCTGGCCAGGGATTGGTCTAGTGGATGATGGAGAGGGGTAGGAAGGGTATTGGTTCGGGCAGAGAGGGCTGGGACAGTTGGGGTAATTAGTTGGGGTAAATATTTGTAAGATTTGCTTATCTCTCTCTCTCTCTATACTAGTACAAGGGTAATATGGACAATGCTAGGGTAGAGCTACAGTGGTGTCGACCTAGGGTGTGGCCTAGTGTTAAGGGGAAGCATTGAGCAAGTTTGGATGAGATTTGGAAGTGGTTTGAGTAGTTGATGTTCTTACTTGGCAATTTTCATCAAATTCGTGGTTATGAAGAAAGTCCAAAGACTTGTATTGGACAAGATGGGGAAATGGTACTGGTAGATAGATGAGGTCAAGGTAGACTCCTAGGATTTAATTGAGATTTTTATAATGGGTTTTAGTCCTCATAAAGCCATTTATTCAAAAAGAGCAGAAGTAGTTTCTAGAAGATCATTAGATAAATTTACATTGGACAAGGTTGGTTTTGATGTGAGAGGGTCCCAGATGTGAATACACACTTAGGGGAATTTTCCCCAGATTTATTGAAGCATAGAAATATTTAAAACAATTATTATTCCAATTCAGCCATTTAAGAAAATGGACAAAAAGAAATAACAAAGCTTCTCAAAAATATTTATTTTTGAGATGGGAAGATAGGGTATGATATATGGAACTCACTTGACGCAAAAACCAAACTTTCCTTTATGGGAGAAGTTTTGGAGGTTTTTGTCTAATAAGGAAATTCTATAGATTTAGGGCCATGATAATTATGGAGAATATTTGATAAATGTTGATGATCAAGGTAGAGGGTGTAGACAAGGTGTAGCAAGAATTTTCAACCTGGTGGAATGGAATTCCAACTTGAATTAGATCGAGAAACATGGAATTGAGGATCTTGGGTGATGTTTTTTTTGTACCACCTAAACATGGTTGTATCTTGGAGTTCAGAGTTCACCTTGATGCAAGGGATAGATGGATATGTAGACCAAGTAATATACATGAACATGGCAGAAATACTTTGAATTAAATGCATTTGAGGTGATCTAGGAATGGTGGCAAACATTGTTGAAAATAAGGCTGCCATACCAAAAGAGTCATGATGCCTTATAAACCATGTGGGTTTAAGAAGCACAAGGATCCACTTGGAACAAGTGAAGCAGATGTTGATAGACCTATATGAGTAGATCACAACCACGCAAATAGTTGATCCATAGAAGGTTGGATGGTCGTGTGAGCTTCTACCAAAGTAGGCATGTTGACTAGATTTGCAGGAAAAGTTATTTTCTTGCCTGCAAAACCATCAAGAACAAGTGGGTTGGAGGATGATCTAACCAAGGGAAAATGTGGGCCTTGGTAGTACTTAGGATGGTTACCAAGATGGTTCAGGTGCATTTCCAAAAAATGCACATGGTTTGAGAAAAGGAGGCATTCAAAAAGGTGATGTTGAAACAGTTTCTAGACTTGGTCAAATTTGCCAGTTTTGAGGGTTTTGACTAGAGTATGAGAGGGAATGTTTTTGGAGGGGTTGCAAGGTATAAAAGCATCATCAAGTGGATGATGTTGAAATGTTGGTTCAGTAGAAGGGATCCATTCTTGATATTGGTCTTCATGGACTTGGAAGCTTCTAGAGTGAGGATCTTCAGAATTGATCTGGTTAAGGGTTTTAGATGATCATCTGGTATCTAGTGATTTGAGCTTGCTTTGTTTTATTGCTTAGGATGTGGGGATGTGGAAACATCTTGGTCCTAGTGATGAGCCCCTAAAGTGGCTCATACTACTTCGTAAGCAAACAAGTCAAACAGCAGATCACGGCAACGCATCTTATAAACTAAGCAACTCCACTACTAAGGTTACCATCAAGCTTATCTTGGGCTAAGGTTGGGGCATTTTGAAGTTTTGGGGTTTGAGTAAGGTGAGAGTCCTTCGTGCCTCTACCAAGAGTAGAATTTAAAAGCTTTGAAAAGACGTTGTTGGAAAACTAGAGGTAAGATTTAGTTGTGGGTTCTGTCTTGAAAACATAAGGAGGTTATATTATATATCTCTCCATAGTTTTATCAGTAGAAGCTACTAAAATAGTTTTGGGGTTTCATAAGCAGCTAGGCTCATGCTTTGATAGGCCAGAACATTTGAGAATACGTAAACTGATCCAAGATCGTTTCGTTAAATAGCTTTGGTCAACTGAGAGTGAGCTAAGGTGTAGCATACGGTATACACTCACATGCACCAGTACAAACAAACAACAAGAAAATACTGCACCAATAACAAGAAAGTTTTTGTACCCCCTGATTTTTGCATTCTGGACAACAAATCAGGGTTGCTGAAATTGGGATGTTACATGAACCATAGCTAGAGTCATTGCATGTTTGTTCCTTCCACAAACCACATATGGATCCACTAGTGCCATTTCATGTCTGTTCTTTTCATGGACCACACCTAGTGTCATTGCATGTATGTTCCTCTAAATAAACCATACATGGATCCACCTAGTGTGATTGCATGTCTGTTCTTTTCACAAACCACACATGGATCCACCAGTGTCATTGCATGTGTGTTATTCTCATGAACCACAACCAGTGTGATTGCATGTCTGTTCTTCTCACAAACCACACATGGATCCACCAGTGTCATTGCATGTGTGTTCTTCTCATGAACCACACATGGATCCACCAGTGTCATTTCATGTCTGTTATTTTCATGAACCACAGCTAGAGTCATTGCATGTCTATTCCTTCCACAAACGACATATGGATCCACAGTGTCATTGCATGTCTGTTCTTTTCATGAACCACACCTAGTGTCATTGCATGTATGTTCCTCTAAACAAACCACACATGGATCCACCTAGTGTGACTGCATGTGTGTTCTTTTCGCAAACCACACATGGATCCACCAGTGTCATTGCATGTGTGCTCTTTTCATGAACCACAACTAGAGTCATTGCATCTGGGTTCCTCTAAACAAACCACACATCGATCCACCCAGTGTCATTGCATGTCTATTCCTCCAAACAAACCACACATGGATCCACCTAGTGTGATTGCATGTTTGTTCTTTTCACAAACCACACATGGATCCACCAGTGTCATTGCATGTGTGTTCTTTTCATGAACCACAACTAGAGGCATTGCGTGTGTGTTATTATAAAAAAACCACACATGGATCCACCTAGTGTGATTGCATGTCTGTTCTTTTCAAAAACCACACATGGATCCACCTAGTGTGATTGCATGTCTGTTCTTTTCATAAACGACACATGGATCCACCAGTGTCATTGCATGTGTGTTCTTTGCATGAACCACACATGGATACACCAGTGTCATTGCATGTGTGTTCTTTTCATGAAGCATAGCTATAGTCATTGCATGTTTGTTCCTCTAAACAAACCACACATGGATCCACCTAGTGTGATTGCATGTCTGTTCTTTCACAAACCACACATGGATCCACCAGTGTCATTGCATGTGTGTTCTTCTCATGAACCACAACCAGTGTCATTGCATGTATGTTCCTCTTAGAAACCACACAAGGATCCACCAGTGTCATTGCATGTGTGTTCTTCTCATGAACCACAGCCAGTGTCATTGCATGTCTATTCTTCTCACAAACCACATAAGTATCCACCAGTGTCATTGCATGTTTGTTCTTCTCACAAACCACACATGGATCCACCGTCATTGGATGTGTGTTCTTCTGATGTACCACACATGGATCCACCACTGTCTTTGCATGCCTGTTCTTTTCATAAAGCACAGCTAGAGTCATTGCATGTATGTTCCTTCCACAAACCACATATGCATCCACCAGTGTCATTGCATGTTTGTTCTTTTCATGAACCACAACTAGAGTCATTGCATGTCTATTCGTCTAAACTAACACATGGATCCACGTAGTGTGATTGCATGTATATTCTTTTCACAAACCACACATGGATCCACCTAGTGTGATTGCATGTCTGTTCTTTTCACAAACCACACATGGATCCACCTAGTGTGATTGCATGTCTATTCTTTTCACAAACCACACATGGATGCACCTAGTGTGATTGCATGTCTATTCTTTTCACAAACCACACATGGATGCACCTAGTGTGATTGCTTGTATGTTCTTCTCACAAACCACACATGGATCCAGCAGTGTCATTGCATGTGTGTTCTTCTCATGAACCACACATGGATCCACTAGTGTCATTGCATGTCTGTTCTTTTCATGAACCATAGCTAGAGTAATTGCATGGCTGTTCCTTCCACAAACCACATATGGATCCACCAGTGTCATTGCATGTCTGTTATTTTCATGAACCACACCCAGTGTCATTGCATGTCTGTTCTTTTCACAAACTAGACATGGATCCACCTAGTGTGATTGCATGTCTATTCTTTTAACAAACCACACATGGATCCACCAGTGTCATTGCATGTGTGTTCTTTTCATGAACCACATCTAGAGTCATTGCAAGTGTGTTCTTCTAAACAAACCACACATGGATCCACCTAGTGTGATTGCATGTCTATTCTTTTCACAAACCACACATGGATCCACCTAGTGTGATTGCATGTCTGTTCTTTTCACAAACCACACATGGATCCACCAGTGTCGTTGCATGTGTGTTCTTTTCATGAACCACACATGAATACACCAGTGTCATTGCAAGTGTGTTGTTTTCATGAACAACAGCTAGAGTCATTGCATGTCTGTTCTTTCCACAAAGCACACATGGATCCACCTAGTGTGACCGCATGTCTGTTCTTTCACAAACCACACATGCATCCACCAGTGTCATTTCATGTGTGTTCTTCTCATGAACCACAATTAGTGTCATTGCATGTATGTTATTCTCACAAACCACACAAGGATCCACCAGTGTCATTGCATGTATGTTCTTCTCATGAACCACAGCTAGTGTTATTGCATGTCTGTTCTTCTCACAAACCACATAAGTATCCACCAGTGTCATTGCATGTCTGTTCTTCTCACAAACCACACATGGATCCACCAGTGTCATTGGATGTGTGTTCTAATCATGAACCACACATGGATCCACCAGTGTCATTGCATGTCTATTCTTTTCATCAACCACAACTAGAGTCATTGCATGTCCGTTCTTTTCACAAACCACACATGGATCCACCAGTGTCATTGCATGTGTGTTCTTTTCATGAACCACAACTAGAGTCATTGCACGTGTGTTGTTCTAAGTAAACCACACATGGATCCACCTATGGTGATTGCATTTATATTCTTGTCACAAACCACACATGGATC
The DNA here is from genome assembly GCA_916181665.1 of Avena sativa. NCBI lineage: Eukaryota > Viridiplantae > Streptophyta > Magnoliopsida > Poales > Poaceae > Avena > Avena sativa. The sequence goes on from OV702287.1 coordinate 583,463,677, forward strand.
CACCTAGTGTGATTGCATGTCTGTTCTTTTCAAACACCACACATGGATCCACCAGTGTCATTGCATGTGTGTTCTGTTCATGAACCACACATGGATACACCAGTGTCATTGCATGTGTGTTCTTTTCATGAACCATGGCTAGAGTCATTGCATGTCAGTTCTTTCCACAAACCACACATGGATCCACCTAGTGTGATTGCATGTCTGTTCTTTCACAAACCACACATGGATCCACTAGTGTCATTGCATGTGTGTTCTTCTCATGAACCACAGCCAGTGTCATTGCATGTATGTTCTTCTCACAAACCACACAAGGATCCACTAGTGTCATTCCATGTGTGTTCTTCTCATCAACCACATCCAGTGTCATTGCATGTCTGTTCTTCTCACAAACCACATAAGTATCCACCAGTGTCATTTCATGTATGTTCTTCTCACAAACCATACATGGATCCACCAGTGTCATTGGACGTGTGTTCTTCTCATGAACCACACATGGATCCACCAGTGTCATTGCATGTCTGTTCTTTTCATGAAGTGTGGGCTCCCCAGATTATCCATCCGAGAAATCCATGTTATGCTTACATCCATGTTCCCATGATCAGTGAGCCGTGGAACATAACCTACAAGTATCATTACATCATCCAAAACATAACTAAATTACAATACTTACATAAATGCCATTATGGCTACAACATCTTTAGCGGCGGACAACATCATGCGCAGAGCACAATCGAGCCTCAACCTACATGCAACTGACTGGGAAGAAGGCCTAGCTCGCTGGACGTCACCTTAATCTTCTGATGTCGAACCTCTAAAAGTCTGGCCAAGTAAATAGCCAGGGACAAATCCATGTGTACTTTTGAATGTACTCGCAAACCACCAAGATAAGAGAAATAAGGAAATGCAATTATGGCTATGGCGAGATAGCTCTATCTAGGGTTATCTTTGAAAAGCCTAGACTACCTCTTGTAGTTATGGCATCTCCATATCTTTGTTGAGAAAAAAGTTTTGAAAACATGCCTCTGTTTTATAATTCAAGACATCTCCATATCTTTGTTGAAAAAGAATTTTGAAAACAGCTTTCGAGTAGAAACACTTCTCCAACCTCTTTGACCACCTCTGGTCAAAACAAAGCTTTCTCACTCAGGTTCCCCCCAGCACCTTCATTCTTTCATCCATCCTTTCCAAACAAACACCATTTGGGTACTCCTAGGCAACACCTTTACAACCGTCCTTGACCGTGGACACGGCTATTCGAATTGATCATACTCTACAGAGTTTGCGCACTTTCCCCACAAGAATCAATACATCCGCCGGGATACAACCACGGCCCACTACCACTGTAGATGGGGGGTCCGGATAATCAAACCTAACCTTTCGCTTGTCGACCCTAGCAAAGGCTTCTTTTCCTTTTGGGTTTGTTCTCCCCGGCAACGAGTATGTGGCTCCCAGCCATAGTCCTACCTTCCGTACATGCGTATACCCAAGCCGCAACTTGGCGTATACCTTAATCTGGTGACTCCACTTCCTTCCGTACCACCTAAGTCATACCGTTCGCGGGAGACCCAATTGATGCACCGGCACTCCTGCCAGAACAGGCTCACTCTTGCCGAAACAAGCAACAGGCTTCAAATCCGAGATCTGGTAGCGCCTACTCGAAATTCAAGGGATCTCTCCCTGTAAGCATTGTACAAGCTGCCTCGGCTAATGCAGACAAACTACGAGCTAAGCCCCAACACCTGGGGTAATGTCGTTGCACTGATAGAATTGTTCCGGTAAAGGCGTAGAACATCCCTTCTTTTCCTCATTTCTCATCATCACCATTTATTTGTAGTTTAAAACATCCGCTGGGAAGATGCCTCTTCCCAAGGGTTTCACCAAAACAGTTTGTAAACATTTTGTAGTAGGGTAAATCCCAAAACAGTTCATTTTCTCAAAAACCGGCGTTTTCAACGAGGTAGGATGCTATCCATCGTACTCTCGGTCTAAAGGGAGGAACTGGTAGGTACATCAAGGTGGTGCCACGAGGGACACAAAGTCATAACTTGGGGGAGACAAGTTATTAGCGCAGTATTTATAAAACAAGACATGCAGGTAAATGATGCAACTTATAAAGAGGATACACAATAGGTAATAAAAGGAGTAGGACAAGTATCATAATTCGGGAAATGGTGGCTTGCCTATGATCATCAATAAGTCCCTGGACTTCTTTATATAACCAATAAAACCCTTCCTTCTTGTCGTCAAACACTCACACTATCGCCGTCATCGAGTATACATGCAAGCAGACAATACCACAATCAATACAAGGAATACAAGAATCAAACCATTCAGCAAACAAACATAAGGGAAACTACTGAACTTAGGAGGTTTTGGAGAAATTGGTTAGTAAGGGGTGGAATTACTAGATTGCCATTGTAGTGTTTTTCTCTTGGAAGATAGATGTCTAGGATAAATACCATGAACTTGGAGTGGGGTTCTGAGGTCAGTAGGATAACAATGTGCAAAACTGATATCCTCAGATAGGTTTTTACAAAACAAAACCAACGCAAGTGGTTTCACTTGATTATCAATTTCCTAGATTTAATTATGATTTTTATAGTGGAATAAACTCTAGTTTGAGGAAATAATTCACCAGAACTTATCTAAAGATCCAAAAATTCTTTCCTTGTGTGGTTAGGTAGTGTTTGATGTACTGAACCACCTAGAGTTGGAATAAAGTCTAAACAATTACCAGAATTTCCTCAGGAAATTCCCAAAGACAGTTCAGTAAGGTTTTTCTCTTTTTCACCAGATTTATTCTAAAGGAGCTATTGAGTTGATTCCAAGGGCATGGGGTAGGCATTTAGGATCCCTTTCTGTAGGAATTTGATTCACCCTTTTTGGAGTTGTAAAACTCATGGAGTATTTTATTTACTGAAAAAGAGGTGCACAGACAAGTTTAATTCACTAAATTTCAAGCGGAGCTCAATAAAATCTGAGCTGCTTGGGATTAATAGATACTAATAATACGGTTCACTGGGAGATGGAATCAGCTCAATACCACATTTGGTTTGACCTAGAGAATTTATCTAAGGCAGATAAAGGCTATTTTTTTATTTTTGTTAAAGGTACACTTCTGTTCACCATGGCATAGGACCTATTCTAGATCATAGGTATATCAAATACCTTCCAGTAGATCTTTGGTTCTCTCCAAATGGAGATGCAGAACTCCTTGAGGAATTTAATTAGTGCAAAGTACACCTTGCTGCAGAATAAATTCTAGCAAATAATGGAATCTAGTTTTGACTGGGTGTTCCCTCTGCATGATTGGGCAAACATCTGGGTACTACCAGAAATTTGAATCTTGTCATTTGGATTTTATTTACGTTTTCTAAAGGATTTAATCCTACTGATCTTTTTCTGGATCTGGAATAAAAGAAAAAGGCCACAGGGCAAGCTGGGCTAGATCTGGGCCTACTGGGCTGGCCGGGAGGGAATCGGCCCACGGCGCACGGGGCGACCCGCGTGAGGCCGCAGCTTGAACCTGCCAGACGGGGTCCCGGCGGTCAGTGGGAGCGGGCGGCCAAAGCAGTATCGCGCAGATCTGGCCGTTCGATTAAGTGGGGATGGACGGCGGGGCGTCATCATGCTCGACAGAGCCGAACCCGTGGCGGCGGAACCCTAGCACGTCGGAGGGGGAGGTGGGAGCTCACCAAAGGGCTCGAGAGGCGACGGAGTGGATGCAGGAGGATGCGGTGGTCGACGACGAGCAGATCGAGGGGCTAGACGGCGGTGGTGGTCCACGGGAAGCAGCTCGCGCGACGGTGGCTGAGGATGACCTCGTCGGAACTCATTGGCAAGGACGGAGGAGTTGGTCTTGGGCAAAAATAAGCATAGGGTTAGATGCAGGGGAGGTAGGGGAGTCGACCATGCGACATGCAGAGGAGGGGGAGCAAGGGGAAGAGAGCCTTGCTCGATTTTTGTGAGGAGGCCGAGAGCTCCTCCTTCTTCTTCCTTTGGACAGCACAGATCAGGGGAGAGGGAGTGGTGCTCGGGGGAGGTAAGAGAGGGGGAGAGGGAGCAAATGAGGGGCAGTGGGCGTGCAAGGGTGGCCTCTAGCCTTTATACTAAGGAGGAGAGCTAGATGGAGTAAATAACCAATTTGGACATGGTGGAGAGGGAATGCTGGCCAGGGATTGGTCTAGTGGATGATGGAGAGGGGTAGGAAGGGTATTGGTTCGGGCAGAGAGGGCTGGGACAGTTGGGGTAATTAGTTGGGGTAAATCTTTGTAATATTTGCTTATCTCTCTCTCTCTCTATACTAGTACAAGGGTAATATGGACAATGCTAGGGTAGAGCTACAGTGGTGTCGACCTAGGGTGTGGCCTAGTGTTAAGGGGAAGCATTGAGCAAGTTTGGATGAGATTTGGAAGTGGTTTGAGTAGTTGATGTGCTTACTTGGCAATTTTCATCAAATTCGTGGTTATGAAGAAAGTCCAAAGACTTGTATTGGACAAGATGGGGAAATGGTACTGGTAGATAGATGAGGTCAAGGTAGACTCCTAGGATTTAATTGAGATTTTTATAATGGGTTTTAGTCCTCATAAAGCCATTTATTCAAAAAGAGCAGAAGTAGTTTCTAGAAGATCATTAGATAAATTTACATTGGACAAGGTTGGTTTTGATGTGAGAGGGTCCCAGATGTGAATACACACTTAGGGGAATTTTCCCCAGATTTATTGAAGCATAGAAATATTTAAAACAATTATTATTCCAATTCAGCCATTTAAGAAAATGGACAAAAAGAAATAACAAAGCTTCTCAAAAATATTTATTTTTGAGATGGGAAGATAGGGTATGATATATGGAACTCACTTGACACAAAAACCAAACTTTCCTTTATGGGAGAAGTTTTGGAGGTTTTTGTCTAATAAGGAAATTCTATAGATTTAGGGCCATGATAATTATGGAGAATATTTGATAAATGTTGATGATCAAGGTAGAGGGTGTAGACAAGGTGTAGCAAGAATTTTCAACCTGGTGGAATGGAATTCCAACTTGAATTAGATCGAGAAACATGGAATTGAGGATCTTGGGTGATGTTTTTTTTGTACCACCTAAACATGGTTGTATCTTGGAGTTCAGAGTTCACCTTGATGCAAGGGATAGATGGATAGGTAGACCAAGTAATATACATGAACATGGCAGAAATACTTTGAATTAAATGCATTTGAGGTGATCTAGGAATGGTGGCAAACATTGTTGAAAATAAGGCTGCCATACCAAAAGAGTCATGATGCCTTATAAACCATGTGGGTTTAAGAAGCACAAGGATCCACTTGGAACAAGTGAAGCAGATGTTGATAGACCTATATGAGTAGATCACAACCACGCAAATAGTTGATCCATAGAAGGTTGGATGGTCGTGTGAGCTTCTACCAAAGTAGGCATGTTGACTAGATTTGCAGGAAAAGTTATTTTCTTGCCTGCAAAACCATCAAGAACAAGTGGGTTGGAGGATGATCTAACCAAGGGAAAATGTGGGCCTTGGTAGTACTTAGGATGGTTACCAAGATGGTTCAGGTGCATTTCCAAAAAATGCACATGGTTTGAGAAAAGGAGGCATTCAAAAAGGTGATGTTGAAACAGTTTCTAGACTTGGTCAAATTTGCCAGTTTTGAGGGTTTTGACTAGAGTATGAGAGGGAATGTTTTTGGAGGGGTTGCAAGGTATAAAAGCATCATCAAGTGGATGATGTTGAAATGTTGGTTCAGTAGAAGGGATCCATTCTTGATATTGGTCTTCATGGACTTGGAAGCTTCTAGAGTGAGGATCTTCAGAATTGATCTGGTTAAGGGTTTTAGATGATCATCTGGTATCTAGTGATTTGAGCTTGCTTTGTTTTATTGCTTAGGATGTGGGGATGTGGAAACATCTTGGTCCTAGTGATGAGCCCCTAAAGTGGCTCATACTACTTCGTAAGCAAACAAGTCAAACAGCAGATCACGGCAACGCATCTTATAAACTAAGCAACTCCACTACTAAGGTTACCATCAAGCTTATCTTGGGCTAAGGTTGGGGCATTTTGAAGTTTTGGGGTTTGAGTAAGGTGAGAGTCCTTCGTGCCTCTACCAAGAGTAGAATTTAAAAGCTTTGAAAATACGTTGTTGGAAAACTAGAGGTAAGATTTAGTTGTGGGTTCTGTCTTGAAAACATAAGGAGGTTATATTATATATCTCTCCATAGTTTTATCAGTAGAAGCTACTAAAATAGTTTTGGGGTTTCATAAGCAGCTAGGCTCATGCTTTGAAAGGCCAGAACATTTGAGAATACGTAAACTGATCCAAGATCGTTTCGTTAAATAGCTTTGGTCAACTGAGAGTGAGCTAAGGTGTAGCATATGGTATACACTCACATGCACCAGTACAAACAAACAACAAGCAAATACTGCACCAATAACAAGAAAAAGTTTTTGTACCCACTGATTTTTGCATTCTGGACAACAAATCAGGGTTGCTGAAATTGGGATGTTACATGAACCATAGCTAGAGTCATTGCATGTTTGTTCCTTACACAAACCACATATGGATCCACTAGTGCCATTGCATGTCTGTTATTTTCATGGACCACACCTAGTGTCATTGCATGTATGTTCCTCTAAATAAACCATACATGGATCCACCTAGTGTGATTGCATGTCTGTTCTTTTCACAAACCACACATGGATCCACCAGTGTCATTGCATGTGTGTTATTCTCATGAACCACAACCAGTGTGATTGCATGTCTGTTCTTCTCACAAACCACACATGGATCCACCAGTGTCATTGCATGTGTGTTCTTCTCATGAACCACACATGGATCCACCAGTGTCATTTCATGTCTGTTATTTTCATGAACCACAGCTAGAGTCATTGCATGTCTATTCCTTCCACAAACCACATATGGATCCACAGTGTCATTGCATGTCTGTTCTTTTCATGAACCACACCTAGTGTCATTACATGTATGTTCCTCTAAACAAACCACACATGGATCCACCTAGTGTGACTTCATGTGTGTTCTTTTCACAAACCACACATGGATCCACCAGTGTCATTGCATGTGTGCTCTTTTCATGAACCACAACTAGAGTCATTGCATCTGTGTTCTTCTAAACAAACCACACATCGATCCACCCAGTGTCATTGCATGTCTATTCCTCCAAACAAACCACACATGGATCCACCTAGTGTGATTGCATGTTTGTTCTTTTCACAAACCACACATGGATCCACCAGTGTCATTGCATGTGTGTTCTTTTCATGAACCACAACTAGAGGCATTGCATGTGTGTTCTTTGCATGAACCACACATGGATACACCAGTGTCATTGCATGTCTGTTCTTTCACAAACCACACATGCATCCACCAGTGTCATTTCATGTGTGTTCTTCTCATGAACCACAATTAGTGTCATTGCATGTATGTTATTCTCACAAACCACACAAGGATCCACCAGTGTCATTGCATGTGTGTTCTTCTCATGAACCACAGCTAGTGTTATTGCATGTCTGTTGTTCTCACAAACCACATAAGTATCCACCAGTGTCATTGCATGTCTGTTCTTCTCACAAACCACACATGGATCCACCAGTGTCATTGGATGTGTGTTCTAATCATGAACCACACATGGATCCACCAGTGTCATTGCATGTCTATTCTTTTCATCAACCACAGCTAGAGTCATTGCATGTCTGTTCTTTTCACAAACCACACATGGATCCACCAGTGTCATTGCATGTGTGTTCTTTTCATGAACCACAACTAGAGTCATTGCACGTGTGTTGTTCTAAGTAAACCACACATGGATCCACCTATGGTGATTGCATGTATAGTCTTGTCACAAACCACACATGGATCCACCTAGTGTGATTGCATGTCTGTTCTTTTCAAACACCACACATGGATCCACCAGTGTCATTGCATGTGTGTTCTGTTCATGAACCACACATGGATACACCAGTGTCATTGCATGTGTGTTCTTTTCATGAACCATGGCTAGAGTCATTGCATGTCAGTTCTTTCCACAAACCACACATGGATCCACCTAGTGTGATTGCATGTCTGTTCTTTCACAAACCACACATGGATCCACTAGTGTCATTGCATGTGTGTTCTTCTCATGAACCACAGCCAGTGTCATTGCATGTATGTTCTTCTCACAAACCACACAAGGATCCACTAGTGTCATTCCATGTGTGTTCTTCTCATCAACCACATCCAGTGTCATTGCATGTCTGTTCTTCTCACAAACCACATAAGTATCCACCAGTGTCATTTCATGTATGTTCTTCTCACAAACCATACATGGATCCACCAGTGTCATTGGACGTGTGTTCTTCTCATGAACCACACATGGATCCACCAGTGTCATTGCATGTCTGTTCTTTTCATGAAGTGTGGGCTCCCCAGATTATCCATCCGAGAAATCCATGTTATGCTTACATCCATGTTCCCATGATCAGTGAGCCGTGGAACATAACCTACAAGTATCATTACATCATCCGAAACATAACTAAATTACAATACTTACATAAATGCCATGATGGCTACAACATATTTAGCAGCGGACAACATCATGCGCAGAGCACAATCGAGCCTCAACCTACATGCAACTGACTGGGAAGAAGGCCTAGCTCGCTGGACGTCACCTTAATCTTCTGATGTCGAACCTCTGAAAGTCTGGCCAAGTAAATAGCCAGGGACAAATCCATGTGTACTTTTGAATGTACTCGCAAACCACCAAGATAAGAGAAATAAGGAAATGCAATTATGGCTATGGCGAGATAGCTCTATCTAGGGTTATCTTTGAAAATCCTAGACTACCTCTTGTAGTTATGGCATCTCCATATCTTTGTTGAAAAAAAAGTTTTGAAAACATGCCTCTGTTTTATAATTCAAGACATCTCCATATCTTTGTTGAAAAAGAATTTTGAAAACAGCTTTCGAGTAGAAACACTTCTCCAACCTCTTTCGAGTAGAAACTCACTCAGGTTCCCCCCAGCACCTTCATTCTTTCATCCATCCTTTCCAAACAAACACCGTTTGGGTACTCCTAGGCAACACCTTTACAACCGTCCTTGACCGTGGACACGGCTATTCGAATAGATCATACTCCACAGAGTTTGCGCACTTTCCCCACTAGAATCAATACATCCGCCGGGATACAACCACGGCCCACTACCACTGTAGATGGGGGGTCCGGATAATCAAACCTAACCTTTCGCTTGTCGACCCTAGCAAAGGCTTCTTTTCCTTTTGGGTTTGTTCTCCCCGGCAACGAGTATGTGGCTCCCAGCCATAGTCCTACCTTCCGTACACGCGTATACCCAAGCCGCAACTTGGCGTATACCTTAATCTGGTGACTCCACTTCCTTCCGTACCACCTAAGTCATATCGTCCGCGGGAGACCCAATTGATGCACCGGCACTCCTGCCAGAACAGGCTCACTCTTGCTGAAACAAGCAACAGGCTTCAAATCCGAGATCTGGTAGCGCCTACTCGAAATTCAAGGGATCTCTCCCTGTAAGCATTGTACAAGCTGCCTCGGCTAATGAAGACAAACTACGAGCTAAGCCCCAACACCTGGGGTAATGTCGTTGCACTGATAGAATTGTTCCGGTAAAGGCGTAGAACATCCCTTCTTTTCCTCATTTCTCATCATCACCATTTATTTGTAGTTTAAAACATCCGCTGGGAAGATGCCTCTTCCCAAGGGTTTCACCAAAACAGTTTGTAAACATTTTGTAGTAGGGTAAATCCCAAAACAGTTCATTTTCTCAAACCACACATGGATCCACCTAGTGTGACTGCATGTGTGTTCTTTTCGCAAACCACACATGGATCCACCAGTGTCATTGCATGTGTGCTCTTTTCATGAACCACAACTAGAGTCATTGCATCTGTGTTCTTCTAAACAAACCACACATCGATCCACCCAGTGTCATTGCATGTCTATTCCTCCAAACAAACCACACATGGATCCACCTAGTGTGATTGCATGTTTGTTCTTTTCACAAACCACACATGGATCCACCAGTGTCATTGCATGTGTGTTCTTTTCATGAACCACAACTAGAGGCATTGCATGTGTGTTCTTTGCATGAACCACACATGGATACACCAGTGTCATTGCATGTGTGTTCTTTTCATGAAGCACAGCTATAGTCATTGCATGTTTGTTCCTCTAAACAAACCACACATGGATCCACCTAGTGTGATTGCATGTCTGTTCTTTCACAAACCACACATGGATCCACCAGTGTCATTGCATGTGTGTTCTTCTCATGAACCACAACCAGTGTCATTGCATGTATGTTCCTCTGAGAAACTACACAAGGATCCGCCAGTGTCATTGCATGTGTGTTCTTCTCATGAACCACAGCCAGTGTCATTGCATGTCTATTATTCTCACAAACCACATAAGTATCCACCAGTGTCATTGCATGTTTGTTCTTCTCACAAACCACACATGGATCCACCGTCATTGGATGTGTGTTCTTCTCATGTACCACACATGGATCCACCATTGTCTTTGCATGCCTGTTCTTTTCATAAAGCACAGCTAGAGTCATTGCATGTACGTTCCTTCCACAAACCACATATGCATCCACCAGTGTCATTGCATGTTTGTTCTTTTCATGAACCACAACTAGAGTCATTGCATGTCTATTCGTCTAAACTAACACATGGATCCACGTAGTGTGATTGCATGTATATTCTTTTCAAAAACCACACATGGATCCACCTAGTGTGATTGCATGTCTGTTCTTTTCACAAACCACACATGGATCCACCTAGTGTGATTGCATGTCTATTCTTTTCACAAACCACACATGGATGCACCTAGTGTGATTGCATGTCTATTCTTTTCACAAACCACACATGGATGCACTTAGTGTGATTGCATGTGTGTTCTTCTCATGAACCACAACCAGTGTCATTGCATGTATGTTCTTCTCACAAACCACACAAGGGTCCACCAGTGTCATTGCATGTGTGTTCTTCTCATGAACCACAGCCAGTGTCATTGCATGTCTGTTCTTCTCACAAACCACATAAGTATCCACCAGTGTCATTGCATGTCGGTTCTTCTCACAAACCACACATGGATCCAACAGTGTCATTGCATGTGTGTTCTTCTCATGAACCACACATGGATCCACTAGTGTCATTGCATGTCTGTTCTTTTCATGAACCATAGCTAGAGTCATTGCATGTCTGTTCCTTCCACAAACCACATATGGATCCACCAGTGTCATTGCATGTCTGTTATTTTCATAAACCACACCTAGTGTCATTGCATGTCTGTTCTTTTCACAAACTAGACATGGATCCACCAGTATCATTGCATGTGTGTTCTTTTCATCAACCACAACTAGAGTCATTGCATGTGTGTTCTTCTAAACAAACCACACATGGATCCACCCAGTGTCATTGCATGTCTGTTCCTCTAAACAAACCACACATGGATCCACCTAGTGTGATTGCATCTCTGTTCTTTTCACAAACCATACATGGATCCACAAGTGTCATTACATGTGTATTCTTTCCATGAACCACAACTAGAGTCATTGCATGTGTGTTCTTCTAAATAAACCACACATGGATCCACCTAGTGTGATTGCATGTTTGTTCTTTTAGAAACCACACATGGATCCACCAGTGTCATTGCATGTGTGTTCTTCTCATGAACCACAACCAGTGTCATTGCATGTATGTTCTTCTCACAAACCACACAAGGGTCCACCAGTGTCATTGCATGTGTGTTCTTCTCATGAACCACAGCCAGTGTCATTGCATGTCTGTTCTTCTCACAAACCACATAAGTATCCACCAGTGTCATTGCATGTCGGTTCTTCTCACAAACCACACATGGATCCACCAGTGTCATTGGATGTGTGTTCTAATCATGAACCACACATGGATCCACCAGTGTCATTGCATGTCTATTCTTTTCATCAACCACAGCTAGAGTCATTGCATGTCCGTTCTTTTCACAAACCACACATGGATCCACCAGTGTCATTGGATGTGTGTTCTTTTAATGAACCACACATGGATCCACTAGTGTCATTGCATGTCGGTTCTTTTCATGAACCACATCTAGAGTCATTGCAGTCTTTTCTTTTCACAAACCACACATGGATCCACCAGTGTCATTGCATGTGTGTTATTTTCATGAACCACAACTAGAGTCATTCAATGTTTGTTCCACTAAACAAACTACACATGGATCCACCTAGTGTGATTGCATGTTTGTTCTTTCTCAAACCACACATGGATCCACCGGTGTCATTGCATGTGTGTTCTTCTCATGAACCACAACCAGTGTCATTGCATGTATGTTATTCTCACAAACCACACAAGGATCCACCTATGTGATTGCATGTGTGTTCTTTTCATGAACCACACATGGATACACCAGTGTCATTGCATGTGTGTTCTTTTCATGAACCACAACTAGAGTCATTGCATGTCTGTTCTTTCCACAAACCACACATTGATCCACCTAGTGTGATTGCATGCCTGTTCTTTCACAAACCACACATGGATCCACCAGTGTCATTGCATGTCTGTTCTTTTCATGAACCACACCCAGTGTCATTGCATGTCTGTTCCTCTAAACAAACCACACATGGATCCACCTAGTGTGATTGCATATCTGTTCTTTTTACAAACCACACATGGATCCACCAGTGTCATTGCATGTGTGTTCTTTTCATGAACCACAACTAGAGTCATTGCATGTGTGTTCTTCTAAACAAACCACACATGGATCCACCTAGTGTTATTGCATGTCTGTTCTTTCACAAACCACACATGGATCCACCAGTGTCATTGCATGTGTGTTCTTCTCATGAACCACAACCAGTGTTATTGCATGTATGTTGTTCTCACAAACCACACAAGGATCTACCAGTGTCATTGCACGTGTGTTCTCCTCATGAACCATAGCCAGTGTCATTGCATGTCTGTTCTTCTCACAAACCACATAAGTATCCACCAGTGTCATTGCATGTCGGTTCTTCTCACAAACCACACATGGATCCACCAGTGTCATTGGATGTGTGTTCTTTTAATGAACCACACATGGATCCACTAGTGTCATTGCATGTCGGTTCTTTTCATGAACCACAGCTAGAGTCATTGCAGTCTTTTCTTTTCACAAACCACACATGGATCCACAAGTGTCATTGCATGTGTGTTCTTTTCATGAACCACAACTAGAGTCATTGAATGTTTGTTCCTCTAAACAAACTACACATGGATCCACCTAGTGTGATTGCATGTTTGTTCTTTCTCAAACCACACATGGATCCACCGGTGTCATTGCATGTGTGTTCTTCTCATGAACCACAACCAGTGTCATTGCATGTATGTTATTCTCACAAACCACACAAGGATCCACATATGTGATTGCATGTGTGTTCTTTTCATGAACCACACATGGATACACCAGTGTCATTGCATGTGTGTTCTTTTCATGAACCACAACTATAGTCATTGCTTGTCTGTTCTTTCCACAAACCACACATGGATCCACCTAGTGTGATTGCATGCCTGTTCTTTCACGAACCACACATGGATCCACCAGTGTCATTGCATGTCTGTTCTTTTCATGAACCACACCCAGTGTCATTGCATGTCTGTTCCTCTAAACAAACCACACATGGATCCACCTAGTGTGATTGCATATCTGTTCTTTTGACAAACCACACATGGATCCACCAGTGTCATTGCATGTGTGTTCTTTTCATGAACCACAACTAGAGTCATTGCATGTGTGTTCTTCTAAACAAACCACACATGGATCCACCTAGTGTTATTGCATGTCTGTTCTTTCACAAACCACACATGGATCCACCAGTGTCATTGCATGTGTGTTCTTCTCATGAACCACAACTAGTGTCATTGCATGTATGTTGTTCTCACAAACCACACAAGGATCTACCAGTGTCATTGCACGTGTGTTCTTCTCATGAACCATAGCCAGTGTCATTGCATGTCTATTCTTCTCACAAACCACATAACTATCCACCAGTGTCATTGCATGTATGTTCTTCTCACAAACCACATATGGATCCACCAGTGTCATTGGATGTGTGTTCTTCTCATGAACCACACATGGATCCACTAGTGGCATTGCATGTTTGTTCTTTTCATGAACCACACCTAGAGTCATTGCATGTCTATCCTTTTCACAAACCACACATGGATCCACCAGTGTCATTGCATGTGTGTTCTTTTCATGAACCACAACTAGAGTCATTGCATGTTTGTTCCTCTAAAAAAACCACACATGGATCCACCTAGTGTGATTGCATGTCTGTTCTTTCTCAAACCACACATGGATCCACCGGTGCCATTACATGTGTGTTCTTCTCATCAACCACAGCCAGTGTCATTGCATGTCTATTCTTCTCACAAACCACATAAGTATCCACTAGTGTCATTGCATGTATGTTCTTCTCACAAACCATACATGGATCCACCAGTGTCATTGGACGTGTGTTCTTCTCATGAACCACACATGGATCCACCAGTGTCATTGCATGTCTGTTCTTTTCTTGAACTGTGGGCTCCCCGGATTATCCATCCGAGAAATCCCTGTTATGCTTACATCCATGTTCCCATGATCAGTGAGCCGTGGAACATAACCGACAAGTATGATTTCATCATCCGAAACATAACAAAATTACAAGACTTACATAAATTCCATGATGGCTACAACATCTTTAGTAGCGGACATCATCATGCGCAGAGCCCAATCGAGCCTCAACCTACATGCAACTGACTCGTAAGATGGCCTATCTCGCTGTACATCACCTTAATCTTCTGATGTCGAACCTCTGAAAGTCTGGCCAAGTAAATGGCCAGGGACAAATCCATGAGTACTTTTGAATGTACTCGCAAACCACCAAGATAAGGGAAATAAGGAAATGCAATTATGGCTATGGCGAGATAGCTCTATATGGGGTTATCTTTGAAAAGCCTAGACTACCTCTTGTAGTTATGTCATCTCCATATCTTTGTTGAAAAAAAAGTTTAGAAAACATGCCTCTGTTTTATAATTCAAGACATCTCCATATCTTTGTTGGAAAAGAATTTTGACAACAGATTTGGAGTAGAAACCCTTTTTAAACCTCTTTGACCACCTCTGGTCAAAACAAAGCTTTTGCACTCAGGTTCCCCCGGAACCTTCATTCTTTCATCCATCCTTTCCAAACAACCACCCTTTGGGTACTCCTAGCCAACACCTTTACAACCGTCCTTGACCATGGACACGGCTATTCGAATAGATCATACTCTGCAAAGTTTGCGCACTTTCCCCACAAGAATCAATACATCCGCTGGGATACAACCATGGCCCACTACCACTGTAGATGGGGTCCGGATAATCAAACCTAACCTTTCGCTTGTCGACCCTAGCAAAGACTGCTTGTCCTTTTGGGTTTGTTCTCCCCGGCAACGAGTATGTAGCTCCCAGCCATAGTCCTGCCTTCCGTACACGCGTATACCCAAGCCGCAACTTGGCGTCTACCTTAATCTGGAGACTCCACTTCCTTCCGTACCACCTTTAACTACAGTATAGGTTTTCGCTCGTCGGATAATCTGTCGGCTCAGAACCTCGTCCTCGGGTAATTTTCCATCTACCAAATAGTCAAGGTAGGGTTGTGTCTAGCTGGGAATTACAGCCAGAACTGCTACTAGGGGTGAGTTGGATTTGGTCAAATATTCCTCGTCCACTCCCTTTATTGAGGGAACTTTGACGTTCTCTAAAAAAGCGCCATCCGAGACCTCTTTCCGCGTAGAGCCTATTCGAGATAATGCATCTGCTTCCTCATTTTCTACTCGAGGGATATGGTGAACCTCAAACCCTTCGAACGATTTAGATAATCATCCAAGATAGCTTTATATGCTGCCATGCATTTATTTGCATTATAAATATCCGACACTTGCTGAGCAACAAGATCCAAATCTCCGTAACACATCAAACGTCGGATGCCGATATCCTTAGCAATCCGGATTCCATGCAGCAGTGCTTCATACTCGGCAATATTATTTGTCGCTGTGAAGTGGATCTACAACACATATAAAAGTTTATCTCCTTGGGGTGATTTGAGCACCACGCCAGCTCCCAAGCCCCCGCGAGCCTTAGACCCATCAAAATATAGGGTCCAATATTCCGACTCAGGGAGGGTCTTATTCTCCTTCGTCTCTGTCCAATCAGCAACAAAGTCGGCAAGGATTTGGGATTTGATTGTTGTCCAAGGTTTGTACTCAATATCGAAAGTAGAGAGCTCTATGCCCCATTTGGCGACGCGTCCAGTGGCGCCACTGTTGTTGATTATATCTCTCATGGGAGTTGTGCTCACCACGGTAATTGGATGCTCCTGAAAATAGTGTCGCAGCTTACGAGATGCCAAGAACACACCATAAGCTAGCTTTTGATAGTGCGGATACCACTATTTCGATTCTGTCAAGACCTTGCTGACAAAGTAAGTCGGACGCTGCACCAAGTGTTCCTGATTTTCCTTTAGTCTCTCCACTACCATGACAATACTGACGACTTTGTTTGTCACAGCGAGATTGAGCAACATTGGTTCCTGTGACTCCGGCGCATCAAGGATACGAGCAGATGAGAGTACTTTCTTCAGGTCTTGTAATGTAGCTTTAGCTTCGTCGGTCCGCACAAAATCCTTGGTCTTTTTTAGGAGTTTGTATAATGGTGCGGCTCTTTCACCGAGCAGGCTTACAAACCGACTGACTACGGCAATGCAACCAGTTAGTCTTTGTACGTCCTTCAGGCGAGTTGGCCTGGAAATATTGAGTATAGCCTTGATTTTGTCTCGGTTCACCTCTATGCCTCTTTGAGACACGATGAAACCTAACAATTTTCCGGCTGGGATTCTGAAGAAGCATTTCTTCGGATTAAGCCTTATGTTATGTTTTCGTAGATTGGCAAACGTTTCCTCCAAGTCGGAAATCAATATTTCCTTCTTTTTGGACATCACCGCAATATCATCCACATATGCATGTACATTGCGTCCGATTTGGTCGTGGAGGCAGCACTGCATTGTGCATTGGTACATAGCTCCTGCGTTCTTCAGCCCAAAGGGCATCGTAACAAAACAGAAGGATCCGAAGGGGGTTATGAATGAAGTTTTGACTTTATCAGATTCTTTCATCCGGATTTGGTGATAACCGGAATATGCGTCGATAAAACAGAGGAGTTCCGAGCCTACCGTAGAATCGATAACTTGATCAATGCTAGGCAGGGCGAATGGATCTTTGGGGCAAGCCTTGTTCAAGGTAGTATAATCAACACACATCCTTAAATCAGTGTTGTCCTTTTGAGGTACCATTACAGGATTGGCTGACCACTCAGGGCGGATGACCTCTTCTATGAATCCGGCTAACTCGAGCCGAGCTAGTTCCTTAGCTAGTTCCTTAGCTGTTTGACGGGTTTAGCGTTCGGGTTTACATTTAAAGAGTGCTCGACAAGTTCCCTAGGTACTCCGATCATGTCAGATGGCTGCCATGTGTAGATATCTTGATTTGCTTTGAGGAACTTGATGATCGCGCTTTCCTATGTGCTATCTAGGCCTACGCGTACCTTGGAGGGGTCATGATCCTTCAACGGCGTATTCTTCGTCTCTTTTGATGCCTTGAACTCCGGATTCGGCTTTGTCACCTCCTTCTTCGTTGCGGGTATCACGGACGGATCTATGCTCTTCATGATCTCCTGGTACTGATGGGCATGCAACACGGCTTCAGCAAAGGCGACATTTCCATCCTCGCACTCTCGTGCTTTCTCCGGGTCTCCCTGATGGTGATCATGCCATTGGGACCTGGAATTTTCATCATATTGTAAATGTAACACGGACGAGCCATAAAAGCCTAGTAAGCCGAGCGTCCGAATATAGCGTGATATGCGCTCTTGAACAGGACCACTTCGAAGGAAAGTGCATCCGTCCGGTAGTTCTTTGGAGTTCCAAAGGTAACATCCAAAGTGATTTCTCCCAGGGAATTTGCTTGTCTTCCTGGGACAACCCCGTGAAAGATCACAGAGCTGTGGTTCAGCTGGGTCTCCGAGATCTTCATCCGACGTAGCGTTTCGACATACAGAATATTAATACTACTGCCACCGTCCATGAGAGTCTTGGAGAAACCATAACTGTCAATAAGTAGATTGACGATTAAGGCGTAGTTTCCTCGCCTGTGCAACTTAGGCGGATATTCAGCGCGGTCAAATGTGATTGCCACTTTCGACCAGTCTAAGAATTGGGGGACAGCCGAAACTGTTGCATTGAGCTCATGTAGCACTGCCTTTTTGACTTCTGCTGGTTGAGATTCGAGGAAGGTGACATAATTGTCTTTCTTGGTCGGAAATTTTTTCTTCCGTTCCGGCTTGGGATTTGAAGCATCAACTTCCTCCATGTAAGAATCTTCCTTGACCTCTTTATCTTTTTCGATATGATTCTTTACCTTCTTCTGCTTAGCTTTGTAACCAGCGATATCATCTCTCTTAATGTCGTCATTGAAACGACACTCGGCGTTTGTGTGGGACGAGCCCCCATTGGCATCTAAGTGATGCACACATGGGTTATTGGCAATGTCGGCCTAGGAGTAGGTTTTTCCGGGTTGCTAGTCTCCTCTACCTTGGACTCTTGACGTCCCACGACCGGGTCCGCAGCCACCGCCACGTCCTCCTTGTCCTCTAGACCCGAAAGTAGCAGTGACCACTGCCATTTTCGTGTTGGCTTTTTCTTCCGAGGTATTCTTGCGCTTCTGAGCTTGTTGCTTTGGTTGTTTTGCCGACTGTGGCACAACCATGGCATTAAGTAATCCCTCTACGTCATCGTCAGCATCTGCATACTTGCTCACGTATTCTATCATCTCTCCCAAATCAATGACTTTGTCACACTTCAAGCGATGACGTAGTAAACCAATTGGGAGACCTGCAATGAAATCTTCGATCGCAGTTTGGTCATTTACTCCTTCACAGGAGTTCTTGGTGTCGATCCATCATCCGAGATAATCCCGGCAAGTTTCTTCGGCTTTCTGGGTGTAACACTGTAGGTCTCCGACCATACAGGGCCTCCGGTATGTGCCTTCGAAATTCTGAAAGAATGCACTTTGCATGTCATACCAGTTGTGGATGGGGTTCTCCGGAAGTTCATTGAGCCATGATCGTGTCGTCTTCTGCATCATAAGTGGGAGATATCAGGTTGTGACCAGGCTGTTTCCGCCTTTGGTGATGCAGCAAGCTTGGAAGAAATCCTGTAGCCAAGTATATGGCCGAGCTATGCCGTCGTAGGATTGAATATGTCTTGACATAGCAAATCCTTCTAGGAATCTTGTAGCTCTTATGCGTGGTCCGAAGCACTTTTGGCCCAGTATTATGTCATCATTTTCATAGCGCCGCGCCTCTATATTGGAGTTGATCATGTGCCTTGCGTCACTTGGGGATAGAGATCTTCCCGAATGACGGCTACGGCTGGGGTGCCTTGGAGCCGGACTTCGGCTTCTGCCACCACCTCCTCCACCGCGACGTCCTCCTTGGCCTCCTTGGGGGCCGTTATGATGGCTACTTGGCGGAGAGGGTGGAGCAGCTAGGTTGTTTCCAGCTGATCGCTGGCCTCCGTCTGGAGCGTCGTTATTCCGGTTCCGGGGAGGGTCTTCATTGTAACGAGCCCCCGGTCGGTTTGACTCGGCGCGGTGTCCGTCGTTCCTTCGCCCGTCATCCAGACGGCTTGCATGTCTAGGAGGTGGCATTCTTTGTCGGCCCTCCTCCCGACATTTCTCTTTATCTTCTTCCCTACGGTCCTTCGACTCTCGCCGGGGAGGATTCCTCGGATTTAGTGCAGCAATTGCCTCTTGCTCTGCAATTGGGTTAACGTTACGCCAGTCACGCGCAGCTTTGTGCTGCTGTCCTGAAGATCCGGTTCTTGTGTAGTTGTCTTCCTGACGGTCGGAACGATGGTGCTGTTCCGGAACACGTTGGGGTCTTACGTCAGCCCATGCCGGATCTGTGCGACATTGGTCAGAATTGGAGACCAGTTTTTGACTTCCAGACAGGGCGACCTTTTGCTGCTCCAGTCCCTTGTTGAGTAGTTTGATTCCCAACCGGATCTGCTCCGGGCCTGGATTAGCCGATAGGATTTCTCGAGCGGCAACAGTGTTCTGTACTGGCGTTGGATATACCCAATCCCCATTGCTATCACGTCGAGGCATCCCAAGTTCTCGTCCTAAAAGGACTTTGTGAATCTGCGGGAATTGGTCATCATGAGTATGACGTTTCCTGGTCTTCTGATGCTGCCTGGAGTTGTTTTTCTCCACAGTTGCCATGTGTTTCTTTTCCTCCTCAATGTTTTTGGCTTCATTGAGGAGTACTTGGTGACGCGCTTCTAGGGCCTAGGCGCTTTCGTCCAGCTCCTCAGCAGTAAGTTCTGCAGCTGTAGGAATAGGTCTAGTTAATGCAACATCGATGAGTTTACGCGCATCTTCAATGATCAGGTGTCCATCCACCGACTCTTCTTTGGGCTCGTCTGGGATAAGTGCTCCATTCTAGTCTTCCTCGTATTCCTCGGCGATCACCTCCTCTGCCGGATGGTCTTTAGTCGGGGTCTTGTTCTTCTTCTTTGCCTTCTTGGCAGCTCCAGTAGCAAAGACGGCTTTGGGTCTATTTCCCGGAGTCAAGCTCTGATCGGTACTTTCGGACATTTGAACCTCGGGATTATCTCCGATTTCCATGTCATCCTGTGTTTTGGGAGAGTTTTCCCCGGATCCTTCATCCATGGCTTCTTCTTCCTCTGCAGCTTTGGAGTTATACTCCTCTTCATACTCTGCGGAGAACTTTCGGAAATCTATCGACGTCATCGAGTCATCCGAGGATGCGGGTACATTGGCGTTTGTTTGAATCGCCTCCAGCAAGGAGTCGCTGTTGTCTCCAACATCGGCGGAGCCGGATCCGGATCCCACATACCCGACAAAGTGCGATGTGCCCCTCCTGAGATAACTACGGTCTTCATAGTAGGCTTCGTCGAAACGTTTGATGGTCTCGAGGATTTCATCTACGCCTGAGTTTTGCATCATCATGCGTCTTAGCATGTATCTCAGGAAAGGCATGTCTGTCCCGGCGTCGTCAAACTTGGAATCAGCATTGTTGATATGCTCCTTGATACATTGCAAATGTATCTATAATTTTTGATGTTCCATGCTTGGTTTTATCTACTTTCTTGTGTTTTGTTCACACTTTGGAGTGCTTTTCATATGATTTCTTGGACTAACCAATTAACAAGAGCCACAGTGCCAGCTGCCTATTATCTGCTGTTTTTTATTCTAGGAAAGTCAGAAAATGAATATTCTCGGAATTGGAAGGGACAAAATTCAAAGTTATTATCTTACCGGGGGACAGCTGGAGCCAGAATACGAGACGGGGGGGGCTGGGCCTAGGCCACACCACTTGGTCGCGCGGGCTAGGCCTGGCCGCGCCAGGGGGTGGTCTGGCTGCCCTAGACACCCCCTCGGTCTCCCTCTTCGCCTATAAGATGTCTTTTGACCTAAAAACTCAGGGGGGCGACGTTTTTCCAGAAGGAGTTACGCTCCGCTACCACCACCAGATTCCACAAAACAGCTCCAGAAACTCCGTTCTGGCACACTGCCGGGACGGGGAATTGGAGGAGATCATCGCCATCATCATCACCATCGCTTCTCCATCAACCATCAATGTTTCCCCCATCTATGAGTGAGTAATCCCCCGTTGTAGGCTATGGGGATGGTAGGGATTGGATGAGATCGTTCATGTAATGGCATCAGATTGTTAGGGCATGGTGCCTAGTATAGATTATTAGTGCTTTATGACTTTGTTGCGACTTGTTATGCTTAATTCTTGTCACTAGGGCCCTAGTGCCATGATTTCAGATCTGAACATGTTAGTGAGTCATGATGATAGTATTGTTTATGGTCTTACCTGCAAGTTGTATACACACGTTGTTGTCCGGAACTGATTGCCCCGAAGTGACAGAAATCGCGATAACCGGAGGGAATGGCTTTGATGTGAGGATCACATGTGTTCACGGAGTGTTAATGCTTTGCTCTGGTGCTCTATTAAAAGGAGCACCTTAATTGCTAGTAGTTCCCTTGAGGACCGGCTGCAAACGGGCTGGCAGGAAAAAAGATGTTGTGCAAGTTCTCATTGCGAGCACGTATGACTATATATGGAACACATGCCTAGGATTATATAGTACTTGGATGCTTTATCTTATTTATCTGCAATTGTCCTATGTTCTGATTGCTATGTGAATTGACTTGTCCATGCAACGCCCGTCCATCCATCCCTATGCCTACCGTACTCGAATCCTACTGTTTATTGCTATTGCTACTGCTGTCTTTACTTTACTACTGCTGTTACTTTACTATTCATACTACAAAACTGTTGCTACTGATAAACTACTGTGAGCAAGATTGTTTCCAGGTGCAGCTGAATTGACAACTCAGTTGTTCAGGCTTATAAATATTCTTTGGCTCCCCTTGTGTCGAATCAATAAATTGGGTTTCACTTCCCTCGAAAATACTGCGATACACCCCCTATACTTGTGGGTCATCAAGACTATTTTCTAGCGCTGTTGCTAGAGAGCATAGCTTTATTTATTAAGTTCACTTGGATTCTCTGTTGTTCGCTGCTATCCAGCCATCATGGGTAAGTCTCGTGATGGCAAGGTTCCTATTTTACCATCCACTACAAGAAGAGGTACAGTTCTAAACACCTCTGTTGATCTTGATTCACCATCTGTTATGAGTAAGCTCGTTACACCACCACATACACATGCTGCACACACTGCTACTACCGCTGAATCTGAAACTTTTGATACTTATGATGTTGCTTCTACTGTGCTTGATAAGAGTGGTTCATTAGGTCCTTTCCTAGATGCTACGATTGCTAGAACTATAGTTGGAAATACAGTAACTCCTAATGAAGACACTACTACACATGTTAGTTCACCTGAGTCTAGTGAGAGTTATGATATTGAAGATGGTTATGTTGAGATGACCGATGAATTTATTAAAGAATGTAAAAACACCCATGATAGGAGTGCTGCTAAGAGTCTCCTTGAGAGGCGTACTATTAGGCCCAAATTGTCTCCTATTGCTAAGTTCGCTGCTTCTCCCATAAACATTAAAGATAAAGATTATGATTTCTCTCTCGATCTATCTTACATAGCTATTGTTGAGAAAGAACCTTTTTGTGGGACTAAGAATGAAAGTGAGGTAGCACATGTGACTGAGCTTCCTACCATGAGTGGCTTGTTTTCTGATGATATTAAGACGCGTACTTACTTTGTGGCTAAGATTTTCCAATGTTCATTAAAAGGAGAAGCTAAAACTTGGTTTAGTAATTTACCTCCTGGATCTATTGATAGCCCTGATTGCTTGATTAGTACTTTCCTGCAGAAATATTTTCCTACTAGTGCTAGACATGCTATTTTGCAGGAACTTTTTGATTTTAAACAGGGAGAAAAAGTGATATTGCCTGAATCATGGGCAAGGTTTTGTGCTTTGATTCATGCACAGGCTGGAAGTCCATTACCTAAGAATGAGCTTCTTGATATATTTTATAATGGACTAACTGAAGAATCTAGGACATACCTAGATAGTTCTGCTGATTGTGTTTTCAGGAATAGGACTCCTAAGGAAGCTAAGGAATTAATGGCTACAATAAGCAAGAATTACGAAGACTGGATTCCTCCTGAACCAGCTATACCTGAAATAATTATACCTGAACCAACTATTCGAGTGTCTGTTCCAACATCAAAGAAGAGGAGAGTTATTGAATTAAATGATGAAGTGATGAAGGAAGCTAAGAAATGTCTTAAGGAGAAGGGAATTAAAGCTGCAGATGTCAAGAATTTACCTCCTATAGGAGCATTATGTAAGCCTATTCCCCACTCATCCACTATTGAGGTACACTCCCTCCAACACTTTGATGAAGGTGATATCCCTTACTCTAAACCTCCTGATCAATGCTTAGAACAATTTGATATTTTTATTGTTAAACAAGATAATTTTAATAAAAGGGTGCAAAATCATCTAATGGAAAACTCGAGAGCCATTGTTGAGTTAAAATATATTGTGGAAATAACCTCTAATGATGTTAAAATGATTGTTAAAAACTTTCAAATGGTTCAAACTCAAATGGATCAACTCATTAAAGTGCAAAAAGACTTGCTAGTTAATGCTGCTAAAGAAAAACATGCTTATGAAATTAGAACTAGAAGTGCTGCTGCTACCCAGGATCCTTTATATCCTGAGGGGCATCCCAAAAGAATCGAGCAGGATTCTCAACAAGCTGAAAATAGTGGTACTACTCGTAAGAAACATAAAAGTATTATAGAACCCTCTAAACCTGCTAAAGATCCTAATAGTATATCTATCTCTGATGCTGAAACTGAAAGTGGTAATGAAGAAAATGATGTTCCTAATGAAGAAAAAGTTGGAGAAGAACATGAAAAGCACACTAAGAATACTAAATATACTAAAGAAGATTTTGTTGCTAAGAAACATGGTAGTGAAAGAGAGCCTTGGGTCCAAAAACCTATGCCTTTCCCTGATAAGAAACACAAGTCAAAGGAAGATGAACACTATAATAAGTTTTGTGAGTGGATGAAACCTTTATTCCTGCAAATTCCTTTGACTGATGCTATTAAATTGTCTCCTTACTCAAAGTATATGAAGGATATTGTCTCGAATAAAAGGAAGATCCCTAATGAAGAAATCTCTATGTTGCTTGCCAATTACTCCTTTAATGGTAAGGTTCCTAAGAAACTTGGAGTTCCAGGGATTCCAACTATCCCTTGCTATATTAAGAATAGTTATGTTAGAACTGCTTTGTGTGATTTGGGAGTTGGAGTTAGTGTTATGCATTTTTCTCTCTACAAGAGACTTCAACTTGAAAAACCGATACCTACTGATATATCTTTGCAAATGGCTGATAAATCTACCACTATTCCTGTTGGTATATGTGAGGATGTACCTGTTCAAGTGGCTCATTATTGCCTGATATTAACTGATTTTGTTTTGCTTGAAATGCCAGAAGATGATAATATGTCTATTATTCTTGGGAGACCTTTTCTTAATACTGCAGGAGCTTTTATTAATTATAATCAAGGAAAGGTGACTTTCAGTGTTAATGACAAGGAACATACTGTCTATTTCCCCAAGAAGATTGATAGGACTTATGGTTTAAATTCAATTGAACATGTTGAGGGCATTCAAGTTGGAGAAATATATTGTCCCATACCAAGAGAAAATTTTGAAACAATTATGATTGGGACCATTGCTATCAAAGTTGAGGTAACATAATCACTAGTGGAATACAAAGTTTTGTCTCATATTAAATTCTTTTGGTAGCAAGACCTGATCAACCTTGTTAACAAAAGGATTTCAATGAACAAAACAATGTTTTCACCATGATTATCTTTGTTTACTTTTATTTTTATGCCTAACTTAAAGGCGTTAAAGAAATGTACTTATTGGGAGATAACCCAAAAGTTTTAAATGAGTATTGGAAGTTATTATTTCAGTAATAACCGCTCCTTATCTTTTTTATTTGCTTTTTGTGCCAAGAGTTACCTCTAATGAGAGAGAAGTAATGATTGGGAAAGTTGCTGTCCCGAAACAGATTTATACGCTTCACCGTAAATATTTGTGTAAAATATATGTACGTCCTTTTGAGGCGTGAATTTTTGTGCTTCTGCCCTAGGTTCTTATCTAACTTTCGTTAGCTCAACACACTTTGATTTGAGCAACAGAAGGTCTTCGAAAAAATTCGTCTTTACCTGCTTGTCTGTTTTGACAGATTTCTGCCATTTTCTGCATTTGCTTCTTGTTGGTTCCTTTTTGAGTTCTTTTGGGGAACTAAGCTTTTTGAGGGAAGTGCTACAGTAGGTTTTGTTTTAATGGAAGTTTGTTTTGGTGTTAGAACTGAACCTAAAGACCTATTATCTTGAGTGCACTAATGTTGCTAATAAAGATTGTGTGAATTTTTGTATGAAGGAAAATTTTTAGGTGTATGGAAGAAATGAGTAATGAGATGAAGGATGGACTAAAGCTCAAGCTTGGGGATGCCACGCGTGTCACCCCAAGAAACATCCAAGAAGTACAAGCGTCAAAGCTTGGGGATGCCCAAGGAATCCCCTTCTTCATTAATAAAAATCACAGGTTTCTTCCAAACGCTTCATTTTTATTGTTTAATGCACAGTTGTGTTGTTCTTGGAGCATCTTCTTTTTCGTTTTCGTTTTGGTTTTTGGTTTGCTTTGTTTTCTTAGTTTGCTG
Organism: Avena sativa; assembly: GCA_916181665.1. Lineage (NCBI taxonomy): Eukaryota > Viridiplantae > Streptophyta > Magnoliopsida > Poales > Poaceae > Avena > Avena sativa. The sequence continues at coordinate 583,490,044 of OV702287.1, forward strand.
AATAAATTGGTTGGACCCCCTCTGTCATACATTGGTTTTCAAATAGTTTGGTTTGGTTTGGAAAAGAGTGCGAAAGTTCATGCTTAAGTGGTAAAGAGAGCTTGTTTTTGACTGTGGCCTATGCTTTGTCATGCCATGCTTGATATTGTTTTGGCTTTATGCTTAGTATTATTTGTTGTAGCATGAATTGTTATAAATAATTGAGATTTCTTAATGTGCTTTGGAAGGATCATGCGTTGTTTTAGCATATTAAAGCATAGTATTGTGATATTCTCCTTTGATGCTTTATTTGGGTTGACTTGGCGCATGCTCACACCATGTTATGAATATCCCAAGTCACCGTAAGCCTTAATGATCCTTTAGTTTTCAACTTGTAATATCACTTTATGCTTTGATCAATGATGTTTTGTCGCTCTGCATGATTATGGCCATTATTGCTCTCTTAGTTTGTCGTTCCCAGTCTTTTGCTAGCCTCCACCACCAAGTATGAGTTCCACTCATGCATCCAACTCCCTAAACCAAGTTATTCCAAAGAGTCCACCATACCTACCTACTAGCATATGCTATTCCAAGTATTTTCATGTTTTTTTTACCTTCCAAATTAAACTTGTTATGAGAAAACTAGTGACTAAAGCTCTCACGAACTTGATGGCCCACTTTTCTTGCCCTTAATAAACTTGAACCATTGTGTCGTCTATGTTGTATATGCTTGCACTTATTTGTTGGGAATTAGCAGAACCATGCTGTCATGGGGAATTCTTTCAACATTGCACGGGTACTTTGTACCTAGTTGATATCATGCTCTTTTGTCTATGGATGTCGTCGGTGTGAAATGAAAGGGGAGCTTGTAAGTCCATGGAGTTATGTATATGTGTTAGAGAAATGCCTGGGCCGCTGGTCTAGTCCATGCTGACATGGTGGAAACCAGCAGCGTAACCATAATGAGTTGTCTATGAAGCATTCTTCTTATAAAAAAGTGTCTGATGTTGAGAAAAAAAAGAGATTATGAAAAGAGGAAAGAGAGGAAAAAGCACCATATTCCCATGGTAAATAAGAAGATTGCTGAGATGCTCGTTGTCTGCTTGCCTTCTCATTTTGCTATGGGGATTCTTCCGTATCATCGGGCAAGGGGTACCCCGTTGGCGGTTCTCTATGATACACATGTACTTACGATGACAAGAACTTACCGGTGACTAAACTTGAGTAGCATGAGGAGTAGCCCTCGTATTCAAGGGACATGAGATTTCTAACTTATACTTTGTGAAGCATGTACACCATAGTTTTTTCACTTTAACCTTAATCACTTCTAGATGCTTATGATAGGGGCAATGAGAGCTGAAAGCTATTAAGTACCATAATTTTTGGAAGCTCTTTATGAAACTTGAATTCCTACTTCCTTCTATGAAGGCCTTTCTTCCACTTATATATTGAGTCTCCACCTTCTACCTTTCTGCACCTACTTTGAGAGCATAGTGGCCATTCTTAGTTCTATGTGCATTGTCCCAAGACTTGTTGATTGATGCATACCTTGATATTGCTTGTTTTAAACTATTTGTATCTAGTCACTCTTATAAACTTTGAAGGTGTCCTATGCATTTATATTTTCTACTCTATGAGGGACAAGTTGAGTACTACTATGCTATGTTTTCTTTATGTGAAACAAACAAACGTCTTGCAAAGCATTGTTATTCATGAATCTTTTGATTGTGCCTTTTCATGTTGCATGATAGTTTCTTTGTCTTATTGCTAGAACTTCGTCTTTCATGTTATGATTGAAGTACTATGATCCCAACTTTGAATGTTTTACAAATGTTTTGATCAAGTTTATGATGGTGCATGTCACCTCAAAAATTATTCTTTCTTTTTATCAGTTACCTACTCGAGGACGAGCAGGAGTTAAGCTTGGGGATGTTGATACATTGCAAATGTATCTATAATTTTTGATGTTCCATGCTTGGTTTTATCTACTTTCTTGTGTTTTGTCCACACTTTGGAGTACTTTTCATATGATTTCTTGGACTAACCTATTAACAAGAGCCACAGTGCCCGCTGCCTGTTTTCTGCTGTTTTTGGTTCCAGGAAAGTCAGAAAATGAATATTCTTGGAATTGGACAGGATAAAAGCCAAAGTTATTATTTTACCGGGGGACACCTCGAGCCAGAATACGAGACGGAGTGGGGCTGGGCTCAGGCCACACCACCTGGCCGCGCCAGGGGGTGGTCTGGCCGCCCAGACACCCCCTCGGTCTCCCTCTTCGCCTATAAGATGCCTTCTGACCTAAAAACTCAGGGGGGTTCGAAGTTTTTCTAGAAGGAGTTCCGCTCCGCCGCCACCACCAGATTCTATGAAACAGCACCAGAAACTCCGTTCTGGCACCCTGCCGGGACGGGGAATTGGAGGAGATCATCGCCATCATCATCGCCATCGCTTCTCCATCGACCATGCATGTTTCCCTCATCTATGAGTGAGTAGTCCCCCGCTGTAGGCTATGGGGATGGTAGGGATTGGATGAGATCGTTCATGTAATGGCATCAGATTGTTAGGGCATGGTGCCTAGTATCTATTATTAGTGCTTTATGACTTTGTTGCGACTTGTTATGCTCAATGCTTGTCACTAGGGCCCGAGTGCCATGATTTCAGATCTGAACATGTTATTGATTCATTATGATAGTATTGTTTATGGCCTTACCTGCAAGTTCTATACACACGTTGTTGTCCGGAACCAATGGCCCCGAAGTGACAGAAATCGGGATAACCGAAGGGAGTGGCTTTGATGTGAGGATCACATGTGTTCATGGAGTGTTAATGCTTTGCTTTGGTGCTCTATTAAAAGGAGCACCTTAATTGCCAGTAGTTTCCTTGAGGCCCCGCTGCAAACAGGGTGGCAGGACAAAAGATGTTGTGCAAGTTCTCATTGCGAGCACGTATGAATATATATGGAACACATGCCTAGGATTATCTAGTACTTGGATGCTTTATCTTATTTATCTGCAATTGCCCTATGTTCTGATTGCTATATGAATTGTCTTGTCCATGCAACGCCCGTCCATCCATCCCTATGCCTACCGCACTCGAATCCTACTGTTTACTGCTATTGTTACTGCTGTCTTTACTTTACTACTGCTGTTACTTTACTATTCCTACTACAAAACTGTTGCTACTGATAAATTGTTGTGAACAAGATTGTTTCCAGGTGCAGCTGAATTGCCAACTCAGTTGTTGAGGCTTTTAAATATTTTTTGGCTCCCCTTGTGTTGAATCAATAAATTGGGTTTCACTTCCCTCGAAAATACTGCGATACACCCCCTATACTTGTGGGTCATCACTCCTCCTAGATTTCGATCTCAGCGGATGGGTCTATCTAGGATTCGGTCTCTCCAGGGAGATCCACTCTAGATTCAACTTGGACCGCCATATCTGCTTCAGGCTCGGATTTATCCACTATCTCCACGATTGGCGCGGGCTGGGTGGGATTAGGGTTTTCTGAGATCCGGAACTCTGTCGCCTCCGCGGACAAAAGGGACCCAGAAATTTCTTCTGCCTCTATCATCACCGTTGGAGTGGGGTGGGGCAGGTTCAGCAAAACCGATGTAAACATCGATCTCATCAAAAGACATGATGGTGTAGGCAGTCACAGCCTCCCTAGCCAGAATCCAGGTCTCGTCGAGAACGATGAGAGGGACGTCACTGGCTTAGAGGATGCGACCGACGGCGATAGTCTCGCCGATTCCGATTCTTGTAGATTCTTCTTGGAACGCATATCCGAAGCTCACTTGCCCCACAGTGGGCGCCAACTGTTGTCGGATTGATGAAAAGTACGCCATGAGGGGGTCCTCGAGGCATGCAGAAGAGAGGGGTGTGAGACATACGGTGTTCCATGACGGTGAGCTCACAAGTTTACCAGATTCGAATCCACCGGCTTTGGATGGATCCTACTCCTACTAGCAATCCAGTAATACGGCAGAGCCGGAATATGGCTTACGAGGGTTCGCCTGTGCGAGTTGAGATTGTGATTGTAAGGGGTGCCCTAAAGGCTCTCCCTAGGACGGCTTATATAGATATCTGGCCTAGGGTTTATAGGAGAGATATATCCGGCTATGACTAAGAGTCGGTTACAGAGTACATTTTGAACTACAAGTAACACTATGGGCCTATGTCGGTAAGTCTTCTGGGCCTTCCCGTAGCCGGATTGGACTCCGTCTCTTCTCCCTGACTGGGCCGCCCGTGAAGAAAAGCTCTAACCTGAAGTGGGCCACCCTGGTCAGTGAGGAACTGTGAGGATACCCGGAAAGTATATCCCCAACAATGACTCCCAACCCACTTCCTTTTTTCATGTTGTCTTTAGTAGCAATTGCATTGTGCCATATTATCCAAAGCCAAATTTTCATTTTCAAAGGAAATCTAGCTTTCCACAGATGCCTAGAGGATCTATTAGGACCCACATCAGCCAATTTGTTATATAAAGATTTAACAGAGGAGACACCCGATTTAGTGTATTTCCATTTAGGTTTATCTATCCCATCATTCAGTCCAAGTAAGAATAACATATTTCTGAGTTCTTTCCACTGAGAAGCCAATCTAGGAGACAACCATCTTCTAAAAGTGAAGAACCACTCCAAATCATACATCTCTCTAACTGTGCCAGTTTATTGATTACAAAATAGAAACAGCTTAGGGAATTTCTCACAAAGGGAGAAATTTCCAACCCACTGATCATGCCAAAAATCAGTCTCTCTCCCACCACCTACTTCCATTTTCCTCGTAGAAAGATAAATTTGCCTTATTTTCGTGAGATCTTTCCGGGCAGCAGAGTCATTTTGCTTCAACTTAACCCTCTAGATCCCATGAGTTATCCCATATTTTTCCTTAAAAAAATCTTTGCCACAACCCATCTTCCACTTCCAACTTCCACCACCATTTACACATAAGGCAGATATTAAACAACTTCAAATTCTTAATAAACAAATGACGTTTTTCCTTGGCCTGCAAATCAAGGACCATTTGACAATATAATATTTTTTCTTATTGTTTGAGCTTTCCCAAAAGAACTTCCTAATGATTTTAGTATATTCCTCCAAATTGGTTTCAACAATTAAGTACGTAGACATATGATAGATAAGAAGACTACTCAGAGAAGACTGAATTAGAAGACTGAATTAGAATAAGCCTCCCACCTATGGAGGATGAGTGTCCTACCCAACCATCCAATGTTTTCTTAAGTTTATCAGCCAGAGGTTGCAAATCAACCACATGTAACCTAGTGCCATAGACAGGGACACCAATATACTTAATGGGCCAGCTACGAAGTTGACAACCAAACATATCAGCCTACCCGAACCCTTTTTCACTATCATCCAAAACCATCATGAGCTCACTTTTGTTAAAATTAATCTTCAGCCCTGACACAGCTTCAAACATATACATAATTAATATTAAATGGATTAGTTGCCCCACATCATCTTGGAACAGAAAAATAGTGTCATCTACATATTACCAAATAGAACCACCATGATTTACTAAATGAGGCACCAGACTCGTTACTAGACTAGTTGTTTGTGCCTGAAAAATCATTTTGGCCAAACCTTCTGCAACCAAATTAAATAGGAAGGGATAGTAGGGATCACGCTGCCTCACCCTTCAATGGCTACCAAAATCTCTCCCTCTCTTCTCCTTAATCTTGACTTATAAGGTACCATATTTTACTACCACCTCTACAAGCTTACACCAGTAGTCACTAAAACCTTTTTGAGAAACACATTTTAGTAAGCTTATCATACAATTTTTCAAAATCAATCTTCAAAATAACATCCCGACATTTTTTCCTTCGAGATTCATGCAAGATTTCATGTAATGAAATCACCCATCCATAATGTTTCTACCTTTCATGGAAGTCGTTTGACATCCTGAAATTAACTTGTTCATAGAAGGTTCAATCCTAATTATAATTACTTTGGTAATTATTTTGTATAGAACTTGCAACAAACAGATGGGTCTATACTTGGATATAACATCAGCATCAAGAGTTTTATTTGGGAGAATAATGATACCAAAACTAATCCTAAACAAATAAAGGCTTCCACAATGCAAGTCATTAAACATAGCCATGATGTCATTTTTGATTATCAACCAACAGGATTGATAAAATTCCATAGGTACACCATGAGGTGTAGGAGCCCTATTTCTAACCATAAGATTAAGGGCATACTTCACTTCATATTCAGAAAAAGGACTATCTAACAAAATATGATCATCAGCACATAATTTTTCATTATCAGAGAAAATGCCAGGATCCAAACTCATCTGGTCCCCTACCCTTTTCCAAACAACATCTTATAATACTCAATAGCATGATATAGGAGATCAAAGGTCCCCTGAATCAGGACATCATTTTTTCTTAAAGAATAAATCATATTTTTCCTTTTCGTACCATTAGCAATTCGATTAAAATAATCAGTGTTATTACCCCCTACAAAAGCCATTTGGCACTTGACCTACTAAACCACAGTTTGTCTTCTTCCTGTGGCATTTGCATTAACCTATATTGGATAACCCCTTCCTCTAAAATTGACTACCGGATAGAAGACGAACTTCCTCCAACCTTTCTAAGAATTCTAATTCCAACAGGAGCTCTCTATATTCCTTAATAAACTGACCCCTAACATTAATCCCCTAACCTTTCAAGCTATTTTCACTAACTTTAATTTCTGCTGAACAATGCTAATGCCATCTTGCACCCGAATAGAGGAGTTCCAAGCAACACTAACCCTGTCTTGAAACTCAGGATGAGATAGCGAAGTTTTCTTAAACTTGAACTCCCTAGCGTTAACTTCTAACTTTTCACATGTATCAACCACTAAGGGGTTGTGGTCCGACATAACTCTTTGAATCTTCTTAACTTGAGTCAAAGGGAATATATCCTCCCAAACACAATTGACCAATATCCTATCCAATTTCTCAAGTGTAGGCACCTTTTGATTATTAGACCAAGTTGTTGAACACATGAACATCGGTATTGTGGTATGAGTAAAGAGTACATGTCAGATAACGAGAATAACCTAGTATTTCATCTCGGTCAATATAAATTATCGATGGAGCAATACGATATGTATTGAACATAATACTACGGTTCACACGATAAAGATCTTCGTATTATTTGTGGGGGTTACTATGTGTATCAAGATGCCAATAGTAATCAATGTCATGGAATGAGTTCCGGACATGTCCACAAATATCCGAACCCATAGGGTCACACACTTAAGAGATCAATGGCATTTAGAATATGAGTGCGAATGAAGATTTGGTAGAGAAGTAATTCTGAAGGTGTTCGGAGTGTCTCGGAATATATCGAAGGTGTCCGGAATATTGCCGAGATTGTTCGAAATAGGTTTTGAACATTAATGAGATCAGAGAAGGGGTCCTAGAGTGTCTAGTATGGTCTCAAAATAGTTCCTAGAGGTTCCGGATGATCCCGAAAGTGTCTGAAATGGTCCTGGGAGTGTCTGGAATGGTTCCAGGCATATGTGGAAGGTTTTGGAAGGAGCGAAGGTTCCAGAAGGTCATGGAATATTAAGGAAGGAACCAGGGTGACCCGTGTCATATTAGGATGTTCGAAAGGTTTCATAATAGGTTCAACCACATTGCCGTAAAGGGCAAGGAAAGATACACTAGTCAAATTCGGACTTTCAAAAGGAAGCTGTTTTTGACTAGGTTTGGATTGACCTACACCTACCGGAACTCTTCAAAACTTTGGGGCTGGGTTGAGGATGACCCAAGGGGCCTTCCACCGATAAAAGGGCAAGAAGGGGCACCACAAGAGGCACCCAAGTCGTGGCCTTTTCCTCCACCAAGCTGCTGCACCCCGCTGTCCCAAAACCCTCGCCGCCTCGCATGCCGTCGTCGCCTCCCTTTCGTCCTCCCTCCTCCATGGCGTGGACTCAAACCCTAGGTTGTTCTCTACTACGATGCCCGATTGCTGCCTGAGTTCTACCTCAATTTGGATCTAATCTAGACGGACTGCAGAAGCGCTGCCGGATCTTTATTGACTTGTTCCCTCTCTGACTCGTGTGTTCTTGATCACATCTCGATGCGGTACTGCTGATCTTGTATGTGTGTATACCGGTGGAGGTGCGAAACTTGGAACACTTCATCGTGCGGATCTTCATCAGGAGAAATATTCTCGCGGCTAATCGACTAGCTGCGGGAATCGACGCATCGACTACCTCAACAATGACGTCTTCATCGGTGCATGTTCATGGAAGCTGTACGTGGAATAATACATCTCCTCGCGACTCGCTAAGTCTTGTTGTGGGGATCGACGCACGACTAACCTCATCATTGACAAACTTCTGTTAGTTCGATCTTAGAGGGTATGATCTGTTTCCTATCCCTCTGCATATGATCCTGGTTATGCTCTAGATTTTTTTTGTCTAGAGCGTTCCCCAACATATCGTAGGTATCGAAATTAAACGGGACAAAAAATCTAGGTTGCTATTTCTTAGTCAGCAGAGTTACGTTGAGAAAGTTCTCCATTGTTTTAATACGCATTATGCAAAGTCTATTAGTACTCGTATTGCTCCTCACTTATTCCTAGTCCAGATCAAGATTTTGAGTACATGTCAAGAGTTCCTTATTTTAGTGTTGTTGGTTCGTTGATGTATGCCATGGTTAGTTCTCTCCCTGATGTATCATATGTTATGAGTTTGGTGAGTCGTTATATGGCTAATCCTAGTAAAGAACATTGGAAAGTTGTTCAATGAATTTTTAGGTACATTCATGGCACATCAAATGCTTGCTTGAAGTTTGGCAAGACTAGTGAGGGACTCGTAGGCTATGTGAATTAAGATTTTGCTACCGAATTGGCAAGGAGGTCGCTCACAGGTTATGTGTTCATGGTAGGTGGATGTACTGTGAGTTGAAAGTCAACCCTACAACTAGTCGTTGCTCAATCTACAAGTGAGGAAGAATATGTATGTTGTTGAATCTTGCAAAGAGTTTGTTTGGTTGAAAGGTTTGTATGTTGAGATTTGTCAGGATGATTCTTGCATTAACATGTTATGTGATTATCAAAGTGCCATATTCCGTACTAAGGATCATATGTTTCTTGAGGGAACAAAGCACATTGATGTCAAGTACCATTATGTTCGTGATGTTGTTTCTCAAGGTAAACTAAAGGTATGCGAGATAGGCACTCATGATAATCCTACTGTTATGATGACAAAGCCAGTTCCTATTGCTAAGTTTGAGCTATACTCAAGCTTAGTTGGTATAACTGTTTAGGCCAAGTGGTTGTTGGCACCAAAAGTGTTTTGTTTGTGTTGTCCAGGAAGATGATTGATTTTGATGCTATAAGAAGGAATTTGTCTCAAGGTGGAGTTTGTTAAAGTATTATCCAAAATCAATTAAGTAGGCTAACTTCTGACGAGCAGAGCGAGGCCCGTCACTGGTAGGATTGGGCTGAAGAGGATCGTTGAAGACCTAGGTTTCCACCACTATATATACCTCTTGTAAGACGCAGTTTGGGATTCGTTGTATTTGTCAAATCTATGGCGTTGTGTAAACACTCTCCGTTATAGTCAACTTTCGGTAGCTGGAGGTCATGGTTTTTTCCTCTCTTTGTTTGAGATTTTTTTCCACATTAAACATGTGTCCCATTTCTTCAATTATGTTTTGTTCTTCATTATGTTCTTGTCACGATTATAATACTCATATAACACCATGTAGCTACCGATAGGAACGAGGAAAGCACTAGTAGAAAAAACCCCTTGGGTCCCGGTTCATAAGGGCCACTGGTCCCGGTTTTTGAACCGGGACCAATCACTCGGGACCAATGCTGGTCCCGGTTCTGGCATGAACTAGGACCAATGGTTCTCCATGTGGCCCGTCGTCGCGTGCGCTTGCAGTAGGACCTTTGGTCCTGGTTCGTGGCATGAACCGGGACCGAAGGTCTTTTCTATTTTTTTAAAGAACAATTTATTTTTTCTAATTTTGTTTCCAAATTTTTTTGAATCTATGAATTTTCGGACTAGTTAATCTCTTACCCGAAGCCTCTCAATTACACTTAGTTTTTGGTCAAATTCGAATCTTTCGTTAAACTTCCCGGTCGGTCACCCACCCCCTTCTTATGTACCACTTATAACCTTATGTATATACTACGCTATTAATGATATTAACCCATGCATCTTGTGCGTCAAACATTCTTATAATTTTTGTTACAAACATGATTTTAATGTACAAAAATGACTAAGTAATACTAATATTGAATAAATATAGAAATAAAATATGGTTTATTATTATTTTTGCATTAATTCATTTAATATGGCATAATTCATATCTTTAAATCCATAAATCGAAATCCATAAATCAGAAAAATGTGAGGAATCCAAATATGTCATTTTTTTATTTTTTTGAACTTTTTTTAAAAAAATTAAAAATCTGAATTTTAACTCTTTTGGAATTTCAAAAATCTAAAAAAATTTCAAACGACTGAAGGCTGTTGGCATTGATATTGTAATTTTTTGCCGATAATTTTGATATATTGTATGATTTTTTCTGGCATCGTATGCACAAATGGCGTCCATCTGAAGTTTTTATAATGTTTTCTTGCAAAATAAGTTGAAATTCAATTTTGTTAATTTTCATGACAAGTGTATCACTAAATACAACTACAGTTGAAAGAATTTTATTTTTTGATTTTTTACAGTTTTCTGTGACTTGTTTTTTAAACTAGAAGGCGATTCAAAGGGGTGTGGATTTTCTCCTGCCGTGGCAGAGCAGGCGGCAGAGAATTTCCGAAAAAATTTATCCCGGTTTATGTCCCGAACCGGGACTAAAGAGGGACCCTTTGGTCCCGGTTCATGGCATGAACCGCGACCAATGCTCCGCTGACCATTGGTCCCGGTTCATGCCATGAACCATTGGTCGCGGTTCATGCCATGAACCGGGACCAATACCCCGAGATGAACTGGGACCGATGTCTGCCATTGGTCCCGATTTGTTATTCGAACCGGGATGAATGGCTTTGGGGACTAGACCAAAGGTCCTTTTTCTACTAGTAAAGAAAGCGCGGGAAACAACAAAAGGCTACGCACCACTTATTGAAAATCCACTATCACATAATCATGGTATCCAATATACAAGGGGAACAACAACAGAGTCCAAACCACTAGTTGAAAATCCACAAACACATGACCGTGGTATCCAAGGTACAAAGGGAAAACAACCAACATCACATAAAGCCCATGCTGAGTGAAACATTGCGGGATAGACAAATGTCAAAGGGATATCCTCAAAAGAACAATGTCAACATGCGATCACAATCTGAATATTGCGGGATCACAAGGTACTGTAATGGGACAATCCAATCACCATACACAACTAGCATGGTGGGTAGCAAATCCGCATTATGTGTGTACTTTATCTGCCTGCTTTCTCCTCGCGTGTGTACTTTATTACAGCTGGGACGTGGACCTCGACCAGATACGAGTGCCAATCGATATGCTTGGTGTCAAAGTTAAATATGCTATCATCCCCGTTGTCCATCTTAGCTATATTCCTCAACCTCATCAAGTTTGTGTCGTCAAAGCTTTGCAAACAGGAACAACGAAATGCAAAACAGATTAGAAATATATTTGAATAAATATATATATGCATATGACTCTAATTAAAATTAGCTTAAATAATCAATGTGAGACCCTCTATACTATTGGCCTCATGCAAAATTGATATCTAAGTCTAGAAACTAGAAACAATCTACACGCACATTTTGAAAAATAAGTGAAAGGGGATCTCACCGTCCATCGAAGAAGGCATATGGTGCATAGAGGCTGACCAAGAGCATCAAGAATTTGAATCTTTGGTTGAGCTTATTGTAATGTCGTGAAAACTATCCACTTAATAATAAACTCATTATGTGTAGCATCTGTTGAGAAAGAAAATATTTCCACTAGCATAAGACACCGGTAGATCATGCATAAATTATGCATGTGCAAGTGTATATGTATATAACAATTGACAAGACCACCTTTACCTACCTCTAGTGGTAGCTTATACACCAGAAGCAAAAATAGACGAAAGAATGTCAAATTCTTGAACACGTATGGCCTTCTATTTGCGAGGGCTTTTCCATTTTTGAGTACACGAGGATTCAAAGAGAAGTAATCCGCACATGCATCTTCCAAAGCATAAAGGGATAGTGGATTCTGGAGTGATGAGCTCACGTGGTAAATGACTTGTGCTTCCTCGTTCCAGTGAACTCGATGGCTACCATTGCAGCATTTATAACAAGATCAGCCGGAATCTGCATGCATCATGATTTAGAAAACTTGTTTAGATGACATCACTATTCCTACATTCTTGATAAATTTTCATTGTATCTGAATGGGTCCATTTATCACTCACGACATCGACTACATTGTTACGGTCGCCTATGAAACAGGGGAATGATTGCTCATCATATGCAACAATCAAAGCATCAATTGTCCTGGAAAAAGGTAAAGCAAATTAATTTACTCTCGTGCAGTAGTGTCCATTGGAGATATACTGCAAGCCGAAAGCTATCTTCCTCACTAAACAAAATAAAATCATTGAGATGATCATCTTATCATGTGTAGGTCTCAAACTTACTTGGCTCCTTCTATCCATCTGGCAAATGGATCTTGATATGTGCTGGTTACCATGGTGGGTCGAATGATGACAACCGGAAGGTCTCCCCTGCGCTGCCCAAGCAGTATCTCCCCCATTGTCTTGGTAAACGTGTACACGTTTGGCCATCCAAAATGGCAAGCTCTTCAACAAGTTATATGTAGCAAATACTTATTACCATAATCTTAAATTTTATTTTTTTTCTTTTGTTGTTGTTACTCTTAAAACTAAAAGAATTTATATATGAAATATATCCACCGTTTTAAGCCAAGTTCTTTCATGGTTGATTTCTCCAACTGTTCGGTGCTACCGCTCTTAGCCGCCCTGAGCTCAGACTTGACCATCTCAACTAACTCTATCTCAGTTTCAATGTCCATGGACAAACCTTCCCTTAGTGTTTCACCATTCTTGAATGCTTTCTCCAGTAACAGCCCTTCTTGCGTACCAGCAACAAAAGCTGATAAAATAATAGAAGTTGGTAAGTGGTACTCCCTCCATCCACTAATGTATGTAAGATGTTTTAATAAATTAAATTAGTACACATCGTATGTTACAGAACATATTAAGTATTCCGGGTGTCCCAAATAAATTGATGCAGTATTATCTAGAGACATACCTAAAATACATCTAGATACATGCATATCTAGGAAATGTTGCGTCAATTAATGTTGGAAAGAGGGGGTAATAATTAGCATTACAGACATACAAAATATAAAAGAATATTTACCACTACGCCCAAACGTACCGGTCGAAACATGAAGTAACAGTTTCAGATTGGGACACTTCTTCGCAAACTCGCATACATTTCTTGGTCCTAGTGCATTAGATGCCAGAGCAACAGCATACCTGCAAACACACCAACACAAAGAAGAACGCCCAGATTAACAAAAAATGAGGTGGCGTGGCATTGCTGATGGGAACTCATAACGTCTCCAGCATTACAAATGGTATTTCCAGTTTTACTATATCGGAATATTCTTAATAGATTACAACTCATTTCTCTATCTTTATTGTGCAATGCGGAGTACTCTATCCATCAACGAATAAATGTATTTCTAACTCTGGTGCTAATCAATTTGACCTGCTTTTTATAGAGTAGCAATATACATATGTCTATATATAACATCAAATTGGTATATCTTGAAACTATATTTGATGACAGATCAAGTGATTCTGATTATTGTCATAAATACAGTTGGTTTTCCCGAACGGAGTGAGTAGAAATTAATAACCTCTGCGGTAGTACCTTTCAGACAAGCTGGTTGTTGCAGCCCCATTGACGATAATATCGATCTCTTTAAAGAGTACGTCAGTTTGGGAGCCATCAAGACCAAAGTTATCATAATTGATATCACCTGCAAGAGCAACTACTTTTTCTTGGATGAAACTTTGGAAGCCAGGACGACCATATTTTTCTCTTAGAGTATTAAAGAGATCCAGCCCAATGACCTGCATGCTTAGAAGATACTAACATAAATTATCCACGCACTGGATAACTGAAGGGAGGAAAATTTTGCATTACTATGGATCTGAACCAGCATACTAGTAATACTCATTGGCAAACATAACTGAGAATGAATACATCAACGTAACTTTGAGAAGACACGCTTCTCCGCGGACGCAGCGTTGGGTGCGCGGACCCTTAGTATTTTCTCCACGAGCACTGCGTGTTCATGTGGGAGGGAATATTTAGTTAATATGCATGGATAACTGGATACCAAACAAGCATTTTTGCTGTATACATTTCCCGAGGAAGCCAGTTGAGCCGGTGATGAGGATGCTCTTGTCTCTGAAACAACCAGCTACAGCACTTGAGTCCATCAGGAACTAGATGATCCTTGTTTCTGATAAGCTAGGTTGTTTTGTTCATGGCTTTATTTATAAGGTCGTGAGGCTAGTAACACTTATTGGCGGGCAAACTTTTTAGTTGGTGGGCAGCTCCGATCATAATTGATTGAATAGATGCAACCGTTCAATAAATGACATCATCAATAGCAACTTCACAAGACGTAGCGTAAGCTATCCGTAAAACTATACAGCTCGCCTGGCGATATCCTTATGTTTTGCTTCTCAAAACATCTCCAACAGCCTTAGTATATTGGATTGCGAAAAATTGGGTATGACCTGCTTTGCTAGCCTTCCTATAATAACAGTTGCCTAATTTGTAGGACCCGCATATCAATGAGTATTTTTCGCTCTCTCTTTTTTTCTCTACTCTCCCCAAATCCTTTCTTCCCGATGCCAACAACACAACTAAAATCGATATGAGCTCGGGCGGTAATCATCCGGCGGGACTATGGGCGAGGCGGGGCGGGGCGGTGAAGAGTTCGAATTGCCAAGCCAGGAGGCGGCAGTCGGAGGCGGGGCGCATGGTGCCGGACCAGCGGTGTGGCGACCTCCACTGGTGGCTCTACCACAGCGACGTCGGGACAGGAAGCGACAGGAGGATCCGATGGTTGGATCCGTGGCCACCGACCTTCAATCCAGCCCCAATCGATCGCACCCGGACGGACTCGAGCAGGGCCAGCCGGAATTCCGGTCAGTGCGAGGCCGCGACGGCGGGCTGTACTTGTGTGTGTGTTGCGGGAAGTAGAGCGGGTGCATCCCACTGGCAGTGGTGCAGGAGGGCACCGGATATGTCGGAACGACCTGCTGCCTGATAGCTGTAAGATTCGACATATTTTGATGGTTTTTATTGATGGTTTTCTTCTGAATTTGATCGTTTTCTAGCTTTATCTAACGCTAATACTTCGGCAGTGAAGAAAACTTGGTTTTTAATGTGTATTTCAGGTTCTGAATATCAACAGAAGGTTTTAACAAGAGAAACACAATATTCAGATGAAAACAAGCAAGTCTCTTTTTGGAAGCAATCAAGGGAGGCATACAGAAGCTTTAACGAGCAACTATACGGCGGGAATATTTTTCCGTCCGTATAATTCCCACCATATAGCTGCAACCGCATCCGTCTTATCAAAAGCGACAACTTTTGTGAAGAGAAGCGACGCGAAATCATAACACAGCAGCCGCCATCCCATCCAGAAAGGAGAAAGAAGAGATCCAGAGAAGAAGGGGAAGATGTTATTCATCTCGCTCCACGATCTTCGACCTCCTAGCCATCACACACTCATAGCCATTACTTGTACGAGAGAGAAAAGGAGATCTTCACTTTGCAAGATTAGGGTTTGATATTGTTTCTTCCTATCTTGAATTGTGTTGAATTACTTTTCTATTCTTATTGTGGATCTCCACGGTAATATCGAAAAGAACTCCCTTTATTTAAATTATATAGATGATGCTTTCTTCTCGCATGTGTGAGTAATTTACTTGGGTGTGGGAGATGTAAGGGATTGGTGAGATGTGATATGCCTCCATATATTGTCCATTAGTTTGTGATTGATTCTAATTACTATATTATATGTGCTTGACTATCTGTGGGATGCCTAATGCTTGTTGTCCAATTAAGGGCCCAGACAACATGATGCTTTGTTCTACATAGATAGGATCTTCTTCGCTAGCAGACCGGCAACCCCCGAGTGACACGGGGATATCAATGAGAAACTAGTTTGACTTGAGGATCACGACGAACCACTTTTCTTATTGCATTAGTCCGATCCAAGGAGCTTAATTGCTAAGCAACCTGAAGGATCTTAATCCTCTAGTGACTGATCATGGTTTTGGTAATAAACTAGTAGGATTATTGAAATTGGTATGAAATCTACCAAGAAGAGTTCCGGCTAATTATGGGTTGCTCGCCTACACATATACTTATAAGATTATAATTGTTACACTTATCATTCGTCCACCTGGCACAGTCACTATCACCACGAACTGTATCTTCCTGTGCCTTCTTTGTCATCTACAGAAAAACCACAAAAAATCGAAACGGTCTTTACTTTTATGCTTTTTATTCCTGAAGTTTACATTTTAGTTTTATTTAAATACATCCAGTTTAATCCAACTTTCATTCTTATTTCCACACTTGCAGTCAATTCACTCGAAGACCTGTGAGAACTTTGAGTGTGACAGAGACTTCATTCATAAACACTTACCTTTGGGCTCCCTATGGGATCGATATCTATACTTCGAAACTAGCTACAAACGATTTGTGCACTTGCAGACATCAAACTATTTTCTAGCGATATTGCCAGGGAGCAAGCGCTAAGTGTGTGTCTCTTGACATTTCACGTGTTGCTACTACAAAATGGTCTTCCTAGGAGACAAAAGGTCTACACGCTCTGGTGGGACCTATTTACTAGATTATATTGAGCGCGTGCATATTCAAAGGCATGATGAAATTATTAAAAAACTTTTAAGATCAAATAAGATTGAAGTTGAAAACCTGAGTGATTTTATGGAAATGATATCCATTTATAGGAAAACTCCCAAGAAACCTGAGAAAACTCCCAAGAAACCTGAGAAAACTCTCAGAGAATACAGTACTCCAAATTCTTCTGTTCTTAAACAACCAATAAAATTTCCTAATCCTGGAGTTAGAGAATATCGATTTGATGGTGGAATTATTAAAATTTTGCAGGAAAAAGCTTTCAATGGAAGGGAAGATAAAGACCCAGGAAGACATCTTAGGGAGTTCGATGATGTGATAACATCACTTGGACCAAAAGGTTTGCCAAGAGACTACTCTCGTCTAAAATTATTTCGTTGGTTTCTTAAAGTTATGGCTCTAGACTGGCTATATTCTCTCCCTCGTCGTTACATTAAATGTTGGGAAAACTGTATTGTTAAATTCGTAAAAAGGTTTAATCCTTTTAAAAAGGTAACTGAAATTAGAAAGAATATAGGCAACTTTAGTCAGAACGTGGGAGAAAATTACCAACGAGCCTAGGATAGATTCTTTGGAATGATCAATAGTCCTAATCATGGCTATTCTGAATCAAATATTTGCTATTTATTCTACCATGGTCTTAATACTTAATGCAGAGAGTTTCTTGACTTCTCAGCAGGAGGATCGATAAATAATTTAACTGTTAAAGCATGTTTCAAATTGATGTCTACTATGGCTAAAAATAATTCTTTATATAATCCTGATTTCGGCACTAAGCTAGAAAAAGGAATACTTCGTATAACTCCTGATCTTATGCCTGAAGTACGCAAAACAATCAAAGAAAAAGGTATACCTTTCGAACTTGTTATAAAAAATAAAGTAGACTTGTTACAAGTTTTTACTAACGAACATGAAACTAGAAAAGTTTTTCAAGAATTAAAACATCGACAAGCAAAATCTCATAATAACCTGTATAAGCAATTTCAAAGACATAAGAAGATTTTGGCGGAACTCACGGAAAATTATGATGAGATTTGCCAAGAAATAAAATTATTTCACAAGTACCTTAGTATGATTCAAACCCAATATGAACAAATAGCATCTGGTTATCAAATATTTTTTCTAGATGATATGGATATTCCTGTTTCTACTAATGCTGTTACAAGGGGAGGTGCAGTTGTTACAGGACCACTAGGACCACCAGAATATGAAGCTGAAAAAGATCGAAAGGAAATATCCTTGCTCAAAGCAAGGCAAGAAGATGATACACTAGTGGTTCCTCAAGATGAAACTGCTGAAGAAACACAAGATCAAACCATGGAGGAGCAAAATGATGCACATGATTTCCGTTATGACTCTAATGCAGAGAAGTTTATCCAAGATAATAAAAAGAGATAGGCAATGAAGATGAAGTTGTTGTAGTAGAAAAGAAGAAGAGCGATAATCAGCAACAAACGAAAGCAACAAAAGAGCCTGATCCTCCACAAAAGGTAAAACACAAGAATAAGAAAGGTGAGCAAAAGCTTCCTTGTCCTAATCGAAAAAAGAAAGCACCGGATCAGGTAATCTATGATTCATTTAAAAAGGCACTAGGTGATCTTCATCTGGAAATTCCATTTGCAGATGCAATAAAAGTTCCTACCTATTCTAAAATCCTCCGTGATATTCTTAGTAGAAAGAAAGAAATAACTGAAACCGTTGCCATGGTGAGTAGTTATCCTGCTAATGGGAAGCTATTGTCTAAATCGGGAGATCCCTAAATACCAACTATTTCATGCTCAATTGGCAAAATAGTATAATGCCTTGTGTGATTTAGGTGAAGTAGTTAGTGTAATGCCATATTCCCTCTATAAAAGGTTAGGATTAGGGGAGTATTCCCCTACTATTATCACGTTACAGATGGCTGACAAGTCCACTAAACAATCCATTGGTATGATTGAGGATGTCCTACTTAGAATAGATGAGCATGTTATTCCCACTGATTTTATTTTTCTTCAAATGCCAGAGGATGAATAATTATCCATAATACTTGGAAGACCTTTCCTTAGTACTGCAGGAGCGTGAGTTGATTATGCTGAGGGAAAAATAATCTTTAATGTTTATGATGCTGAAATCATCCGGTATTTTCCAAAGAAGCTAGAAGCAGGAGAAAGATATATTCTAGCGGCAATATGATTTCATATGGTAAGTTTCTTTGATAAGGGGCAACCCAAGGTAAGAATTCGAGAATAGAGAAGGGCTGAATTATTCAACCATTCTTAATAAAATGTTTAATGGGAGTCAACCTATCATATTAATTAAATAAATTAAAGAATTAGATGTTCATCGCATTCCTACAACTTTTTCACAAACAATCTTGGGGAAGCGCGCCCACGAAGATGCAGCTATCAAAAAGTAGTAGAATCATCGATTGAACAAGCATAGAATAGGTATAAAAATAAAAGTTCCAGTTTTATCTACAAAAACTAGCTTAATCATTTTGTCCAGATTAAAAAGGGAAGAAGTTCGGTAGTACTAAAAATCCTGCTCTATACATGCTGATGTTGGTCGACAATTTTTATTGTCATTTTTTTGGTCAAAAACAAGCTGTTTCACTTAGTTTCAGGATAAGAAAGAATTCTCGAAGAAATAGAAATTTTTTGATGACTACTGAAGGTTTAACGACCAACTATACGGCGAGAATAAAAATTCCAGCCATATAGTTCCGGCCATATAGTTATCGTTCCCTTTGTAAAATTACTTTTCCAGTGTACTGAAGGTTTAACGACCAACTATACGGCGAGAATAAAAATTTCAGCCGTATAGTTACCGTTGCCTTTGTAAAATTTCTTTTCTAGGGTACTGAAGGTTTAACGACCAACTATACGACAGGAATAAAAAATTTGGCCGTATAGTTATCGATGCCTGTGCCAGAAAATTTATCTCGAGGTTCTAGAAGGTTTGACGACCAACTATACGGCGGGACCATTTTGATCCAGCCATATAGTTGCGCCCGTATAGTTGTGATCTGGTGTAAAGAAACCCTAATTGTCGATGCCGTCGCAACTATATGGGCGGGAAAAGTAGTTCCCACCGTAGAGTTGTAGCCTTATAGTTCAGTGCGACCACTTAAACGCACCAGGACGGCTAGGGTTCTTCCTCCTCCTCACTTTTTATCTCATATTCTCTCTCCAAACCCCTCAAACCCCACCTAGAATTCTTGATTCTTCGTGTATTTCGTTCGTTTGAGTTGGGGAATCAACAGATCGGTATGTTTCTCTCCCTATCTATGCTTTATTTTCAGAATTCCATGGTTGAAACTCTCACATTGATCTAGTGGATAAATTCAAGCTTATTTTGTTTTTCCCTTTTAATTTCTCGCGTTAGGATTAAATTTTTCCACGCAGAATCATTCGTATATCATGTAGAAACTATATGCCTAAGGTTTCATGGTGAAATTTTTTAGTGCATCAAGATGAACAAAATTGGTAGCATATTTTGCAAGAGCAAGCGCAAACGTGGCGAGAGCTCGGGGCTCTAGGCCGATCTCAACAGCAAGTTGGCCATCGTTTCATCAAGGAGGGTGATGCCCACACGTTGGACCGGTGATAGCTTTCTCCCTGTGGCAGGGTTGAGGGCGGACTTTGACCTCATGTGTGAAAATGCAGGGCTATCACTACTCGCCTACATAGGCCACAATACCTACACCGAGCTCACCTATGAGTTCCTCGCCTCTTTCTATGATGACCACAAGGAGAAAGGTAATGCGTGCACGGTAAGCTTCACCATAAACCAGTAGCCATATGAAATAACTTTCCAACG
Source organism: Avena sativa (assembly GCA_916181665.1). Classification (NCBI taxonomy): domain Eukaryota; kingdom Viridiplantae; phylum Streptophyta; class Magnoliopsida; order Poales; family Poaceae; genus Avena; species Avena sativa. Next base: position 583,510,766 of record OV702287.1, read on the forward strand.
ATTTTGTGATGCTTTTGGCCTCCCTCGCGGTGGGGAGTTAACTGTTACAAACTTATATAGCGTCTCATGTGGAGAAACTTGGGAGGTTATTTCTATTAACGGTGGAAGGGACATATACCAGACGAAGATGTACACCATTCAGAACCCAACAATTTGCTACTTCGCCTTATTCCTCGCTAATACACTATTGGAAAGAGGAGATACCGGTTCCATGGCCAATGCAGGCATGTCCATGATTACCAAGGCACTCTTCCCAATGCACCGCAAAGCCCTAATATTGCGGCTCTACTCCTCCAGCACCTTCGCCATGATACGTCCAAAACGTATCTACTTTCCCGAACACTTTTGCTATTGTTTCTCCTCTAAACTTGTGTGATTTGGATGCAACTAACACGGACTGACGCTGGTTTCAGCAGAATTGCCCTTGTGTCTACTTTTTGTGTAGAAAATCAACTATCAGGAAAAATCCCGGAAAATATGCCGAAAATCCTATTTCACCAGAAGACTCCTGGAGCCAGAATACGAGACGGAGGGGGGCTGGGCCCAGGCCACACCACCTGGCCACGCGCGCTAGCCCAGGCCACACCAAGGGATGGTATGGCCGCCCCAGACACCCCCTCGGTCTCCCTCTTCGCCAATAAGAAGCCTTCTGACCTAAAAACTCTGGGGGTTTCGACGTTTTTCCAGAAGGAGTCTACTCTGCCGCCACCACCAGATTCCACGAAACAACATCAAAAACTCCATTCTAGCACCCTGTCAGGACGGGGAATTGGAGGAGATCATCGCCATCATCACCATCATCGCTTCTCCATCAACCATCCATGTTTCCCCCATCTATGAGTGAGTAATCCCCCACTGTAGGCTATGGGGATGGTAGGGATTGGATGAGATTGTTCATGTAATGGCATCGGATTATTAGGGCATGGTGCCTAGTATCTTCTATTAGTGCTTTATGACTTTGTTGCGACTTGTTATGCTTAATGCTTGTCACTAGGGACCGAGTGCCATGATTTCAGATCTGAACATGTTATTGATTCATTATAATAATATTGTTTATGGTCTTATCTGCAAGTTGTATACACACGTTGTTGTCCGGAACCAATGGCCCTGAAGAAACAGAAATCGGGATAACTGGAGGGAATGGCTTTGATGTGAGGATCACATGTGTTCATGGAGTGTTAATGCTTTGCTCCGGTGCTCTATTAAAAGGAGCACCTTAATTTCCAGTAGTTCCCTTGAGGCCCCGCTGCAAACGGGCTGGCAGGACAAAAGATGTTGTACAAGTTCTCATTGCGAGCACGTATAACTATATATGGAACACATGCCTAAGATTATCTAGTACTTGGATGCTTTATCTTATTTATCTGCAATTTCCCTATGTTCTGATTGCTATATGAATTTTCTTGTCCATGAAATGCCCGTCCATCCATCCCTATGCCTACCGCACTCGAATCCTACTGTTTGCTGCTATTGTTACTGCTGTCTTTACTTTACTATTGCTGCTACTTTACTATTCCTACTGCAAAACTGTTGCTACTGATAAACTATTATGAGCAAGATTGTTTCCAGGTGCAGCTGGATTGACAACTCATTTGTTAAGGCTTATAAATATTATTTGGCTCCCCTTGTGTCGAATCAATAAATTGGGTTTCACTTCCCTCGAAAATACTGCGATATACCCCCTATACTCGTGGGTCATCAAGACTATTTTTTGGCACCGTTGCCAGGGAGCATAGCTTTATTTATCAAGTTCACTTGGATTCTCTATTGTTCGATGTTATCCATCCATCATGGGTAAGTCTCATGATGGCAAGGTTCCTTTTTTACCATCCACTACAAGAAGAGGTACGGTTCTGAACACCTCTGTTGCTCTTGATTCACCATCTGTTATGAGTAAGCTCGTTACACCACCACATACACTGCTGAATCTGAAACTTCTGATGCTTATGATGCTGCTTATACTATGCTTGATAAGAGTGGTTCATTATGTCCTTTCCTAGATTCTATGATTGCTAGAACTATATCTGGAAATACTAAAACTCCTAATGAAGACACTACTACACCTGTTAGTTCACCTGAGTCTAGTGAGAGTTATGATATTGAAGACGGTTATGTTGAGATAACCGATGAATTTATTAAAGAATGTAAAAACACCCATGATAGAAGCGCTGCTAAGAGCCTCCTTGAGAGGCGTACTATTAGACCCAAATTGTCTCCTATTGCTAAGTTTGCTGCTTCTCCCATAAACATTAAAGATAAAGATTATGATTTCTCTCTTGATCTATCTTACGTAGCTATTGTTGAGAAAGAACCTTTTTGTGGGACTAAGAATGAAAATGCGGTAGCACATATGACTAAGCTTTCTACCATGAGTGGCCTGTTTTCTGATGATATTAAGATGCGTACTTACTTTGTTGCTAAGATTTTCCCCTTTTCACTTAAAGGAGAAGCTAAAACTTGGTTTAGTAATTTACCTCCTGGATCTATTGATAGCCCTGATTGCTTGATTAGTACTTTCCTGCAGAAATATTTTCCTCCAAGTGCTAGACATCTATTTTGCAGGAACTTTTTGATTTTAAACAGGGAGAAAAAGAGATATTGCCTGAATCATGGGCAAGGATTTGTGTTTTGATTCATGCACATGCTAGAAGTCCATTACCAAAGAATGAGCTTCTTGATATATTTTATAATGGACTAACTGAAGAATCTAGGACATACCTAGTTAGTTGTGCTGATTGTGGAAGCTCAGGAATTAATGGCTAAAATAAGCAAGAACTATGAAGATTGGACTCCTACTGAACCAGCTATACCTGAAGTATTCATACCTAAACCAACTATTCCAGCACCTATACCATTATCTAAGAAGAGAGGAATTATTGAATTAAATGATGAAGTGATGAAGGAATCTAAGAAATGTCTTAAGGAGAAGGGAACTAAAGCTGGAGATGTCAAGAATTTATCTCCTATAGAAGAATTATGTAAGCCAATTCCCCACTCATCCACTATTGAGGTACACTCTCTCCAACACTTGGATGAAGGTGATATCCCTTACTCTAAACCTCCTGGTCAGTGCTTAGAAGAATTCAATATCTTTATTGTTAAGCAAGATAATTTTAATAAAAGGGTGCAAAATCATCTAATGGAAAACACTAGAGCTATTGCTGAATTGAAAGATATTGTGGAAAGAACCTCTAATGATGTTAAAATGATTGTTAAACACTTTCAAATGGTTCAAACTCAAATAGATCAACTCATTAAAGTGCAAAAAGACTTGCTAGTTAATGCTGCTAAAGAAAAACATGCTTATAAAATTAGAACTAGAAGTGGTGCTGCTACTCAGGATCCTCTATATCCTGAGGGGCATCCCAAAAGAAAAGGAAAAAGAAACATAAAACTGTTGTGGAACCCTCTGAACCTGCTATAGATCCTAATAGTATATCTTTCTCTGATGCTGAAACTGAAAGTGGTAATGAAGAAAATGAAGTTCCTAATGAAAAAAAGGTTGAAGAGGAACCTGAAAAGCACACTAAGAATACTAAATACACTAAAGAAGATTTTATTGCTAAGAAACATGGTAGTGAAAGAGAGCCTTGGGTCCAAAAACCTATGCCTTTCCCTGATAAGAAACACAAGTCAAAGGAAGATGAACACTATAACAAGTTTTGTGAGTGGATGAAACCTTTGTTCCTACAAATTCCTTTGACTGATTGTATTAAATTGCCTCCTTACTCAAAGTATATGAAGGATATTGTCTCGAATAAAAGGAAGATCCTTAATGAAGAAATTTCTACTTTGCTTGCTAATTATTCCTTTAATGGTAAGGTTCCTAAGAAACTTGGAGACCTAGGGATTACAACTATCCCTTGCTCTATTAAGAATAGTTATGTTAGAACGGATTTGTGTGATTTGGGTGCTAGAGTTAGTGTTATGCCTTTCTCTCTCTATAAGAGACTTCAACTTGAAAAACTGATACCAACTGATATATCTTTGCAAATGGCTGATAAATCTACCACTATTCCTGTTGGTATATGTGAGGATGTACCTGTTCAAGTGGCTCATAATTGTTGATATTAACTGATTTTGTTTTGCTTGAAATGCCTGAAGATGATAATATGTCTATTATTCTTGGGAGACCTTTTCTTAATACTGCAGGAGCTGTTATTAATTGTAATCAAGGAAAGGTGACCTTTAATGTTAATGACAAGGAACATACTGTCTATTTCCCCAAGAATATTGAAAGGACTTATGGTTTGAATTCAATTGAACATGTTGAGGCATTCAAGTTGGAGAAATATATTGTCCCATACCAAGAGAAAAATTTGAAACTATTATGATTGGGACCATTGATATCAAGGTTGAGGTATCATAATCATTAGTGGAATACAAAGTTTTGTCTCATATGAAATTGTTTTGGTAACAAGACCTGATCAACCTTGTTAACAAAAGGATTTCATTGAACAAAACAATGTTTTCACCGTGATTATCTCCGTTCACTTCTATTCTATCCATTTTAGTTTTTGTTTAGTTTCCTTTTTGTTGTTAGTTGCTTGCATATTAGAGTGTCTTAGAACTCCTGTAGTTCTAGCCTTGTTTTGTCATTGCATCATTTTTCCGAAAAAATCTGTGTGTCAGAAAATCATTCTTCTATGCCTGAAAATTGCCCAAAAATAAAGTGTCTCGACAAATTCCAGAAAATTCATATTAAATTTTTACGTGAAAAAAGGGGCAGAAGAGTGCCTGGAAGGTACCAGGGGGACCCACCAGGCAGGCACACCACCTAGTGTTGCGGCCTGCCCTAGGTGGCGCCATGCCATGGTGTGGGCCACCCCTGGCCCTCCACTAACTCTTTCACCTGCCACTTTCTTCTCCCTCCCGAGCAAGCTCCAGTTCATTGCTAAAAATCGCATTCTTGCTGTGCTTGCTCTCGATTTGTTTGATCTCCTTGCTCAGCCCATCGTTGTTGCTGAAATTTGGAGCATTTGTGCTCCGGTATGTGACTCCTCCGCTTGTCCAAGTAGATTTGTGTTTAGTGGATTATATCTTGTGTATTTTTCTATTGTAGGTGACAGGTTATGAGAGCCTGTAAGCTTGTTTGATTCTTAGAGATATAGTTTTGATGCATGTTTAGGCCTCTTACAAGTCCCTGTGAGTAGTACCCTTCATTATATTCACTTTGCAATCACCTTTTTAATAGGTGTTTAAATTTTAGAATACCAAGCATGAAGAACCATACCTTTGGAGAGATATTTGAGAGGGATGCACCTAGGAGGTCGATGCCCTCGAGATCATCCTCTCACTTTAGGCCATCATACAATGAAGATCTCATTGCAACTCGTATTGGTAATGAAAGGGATGATGGGGATGCTCACCCATCTACTTTTCCTTGTTCTAATTTCTTACAAGCTACAGGGATTGTTGATGATTTCTTGTTACTGATTGAGAGGGTTGGTTTGACCTCACATATGCAAGATGAGAGTGAGCAATACGCTATGCTCACCAAAACTTTTGTTGAGAGGTTCGTGTTTACTAACACGCCCTATCAGTCAACTGTCTCTTTCAAAATTTATAACATGCCCTTCACCATGTCATTGGAAAGATTTTGCAGTGTTGTAGGTGTAAGCATGATAGGGACCGTGAAGAAGATTCAAGGGCGACCCGCTGATTTGTTGGAACTTTACCGAGGAGTGACCAATGATGATGACCGCGTGGCGCAGCGCGGAAAGATAAGAAACATCCAACTCCCTGCTCTTAGATATTTTGCATATTATCTTGCTAATAGCGTCCTTGGTAGGGAGAACACAAGTAATATCTCCAACTATCATTTATCCTTCCTTGCTGTTGCGCTCAACAATGATACTCGGTACAACCTTGGCTCACTTATTGCTCAACTCCTAGCTGCTAGGGGTCCTATCTATGGGGGCATCATTGCCTCACGTATGGTCAATGCATTAGGGCTTTCAGTGGACCCAATGATACTGTATTGGCACCACAAAGGCTTGACCTTGTTGCTATGAAAACTCATAATTTTGTCACTGCTGGTTCTGATTTGGACAGTCTAGTATATAGGATGTTGATTACTGGTGGGGATGAGAGGGAGATCCCTTTGCCACAGTCTTCTTTGTTTAGTGTTCACAGGAGACCGTGGTCGCGCTCTAAGGAGGAGGTGGACGAGCAGCTCCGCTTGCTGGGTTTCCACGAGCAGCACTAGGAAGATGTGCCCTCCTACGATTACTCTGCGCACTATGGAGGGACGTACTCGAGCTCACACCAGGACGAGGGTACCTCCTCGTCGTACCACGGGGACACTGAATCCTGGACAGCATGGGATTGATACCCACTTAGGCCAAAATCATAAGCTTGGGGGGAGGTACGCCGACATCGCACTCATCTCCATATCATTTTGCGTCAGTACTTTGTATATTCATGTTTCATTCTATTTTTAGTTTTCGTTCTTTCTTTGCTTTTGCTTTCTAAAGCACAAAAAGACCAAAAATATTTCTGTTGTTTCACTTTGGTTTGCTTCTTTTTCTTTTTGCCTTGGTTTGTTTTTATTCCTTTTTTTGCTTTGTTTGAACTATTCGAAAAACCCAAAAAGATTTTTCCTTGCTTGTTCCTCCTTTTTGGTTCTTCTTTTAAAAATCGAAAACACCAAAAATATTTGTTTTTCTTCTTTGGCTTTGTGAGTTTGTTGCAGGGTTCAGCAGTCCTCAGTGGATATTGGTTTCATATTATTATTCAAGACACACAAGTGAAGAGCAATAATGAGGATTAATGACAACTTGAGGTGTGGTAAGAGGCTGGTAACGAACTCTATTTGTTTTCATTTTTTGTACATATACTCATCATTGTGGGCATGCTTAGTCTGTTCGTGTAGGCTGTATGTTATGTTTGGATGATTAGTAGTTTTTGCTTTCGTATGATTAGTTCCATCTTGCTAATAGTTTGTAGCATGTCATATGAATGTTTGCTTGCATTACACTATTCATAACTTGGTATGACACCGTGGTATCCTCCTCTGAATGACTTGGCACATGCTCATGCATGCATATGACTGAAATAATCAGTTAAGCCTCAATGAATTATTTTGCCTTGAGGATCTTGAATCACTTTCGTGTCATGATTAGTCCTGTTTTGTTGCAAGCATGATTATGATAGCTATTGCTCTCTCATTTGTCGCTCCCTTACTATTGCTATCCGTCACTTTCATTGAGTATTTTACTCATGTTTCCAACTCCCTAAAACCAAATATTGCCAAAGTGTCCACCATACCTACCTATTAGCATCATTTGTTGTTCCGTGCATATTCAATATGCCTTGTTTTCTTCCGAATAAAATGTCTGTTTGTTTTGGGAAAGTTAGTTAGTAAAGCTATCACGAACTTGATGGCACACTTTATTTTCTTGCACTTAATAAACATGAACCATTGCGTCCTTCTTAGTTGCGTATATGCTTGCACTTTATAAGTTGAAGTTAGCAGAACCATGTATCATGGGGAACACTTTCAACATTCCACGGGTACTTTGTACCCCGTTGATATCATGATTCTTTTGCTTATGGATCCCGACGGTGTGAAATAAAAGTGGAACTTGTAAGATCATGGAGTTTGTATATGTGTTAGGGAAACGCCTAGGCCGCTAGCCTAAGCCATGCCTAATCATGGTGGAAACTTATAGCATAACCATAACGAGCATTCTATGAAGCATCCTCAATAAAAATCTATGCACGTAGTAAATAAAAAGATCCCTGAGATGCTCATTGTCTGCTCGCCTTGTCATTTTGATTATGGGATAGCTCCTGTATCATGTGCAAGGGGTACCCCGTTGGCAGTTCTCTATGTTACGTATATACTTACTATGACAAGAGCTTAATTGTGACTAAAGTTGAGTAGCATGAGAATCGGTCTTCGTAAGTAAGGGGCATGAGACTTCGATTTATAACTTGTCAAGCATATCGTCTTAGTTGTGTCACTTTAACCATAACCATTTAAAGATGCTTATGATAGGGGCAATGAGAGATCAAAGATAACAATTTACTTTCAGCATTTGGAAGCCTTTCAAACTTTTCAAAACCTTTTTCGTTTTCCTTGTTGAGTCTCCACATATTCTATGAGCACCTTCTTGAGAGCATAGTTGTCATTCTTAGTGTAATGTGCTTGCGTCAAAACTTCTAGTCTTCACCTGAACATCTTTACTTCTAGTCTTCACCTGAACTTCAGAGTTGCCTTAGATCAAAGGCAAGCGAGATACCACTCTATCATACCTTGTTATGAGCATTGTAATGTTGCTTATGTTTATGTTTCTTGCTACTTATTATTTTTAAGTTGGAATCTCTTCATAGCTTGCATTGCCTATTAAGTGAACTTAGTTGCATACTCTTTATTATGAATTGTCTAAGTAGTTGATCACATGCTGAGAATATATACATCATATGAAGAAAATGTGTTCGTGAAAGTTCTTTTATCGCACTTAGTTTTCAACTGAATTGCTTGAGGACAAGCAATAAGCTAAGCTTGGGGGGAGTTGATACGTCCAAAACGTATCTACTTTCCCGAACACTTTTGCTATTGTTTCTCCTCTAAACTTGTGTGATTTGGATGCAACTAACGCGGACTGACACTGTTTTCAGCAGAATTGCCCTGGTGTCTACTTTTTGTGCAGAAAATCAACTATCAGGAAAAATCCCGGAAAATATGCCGAAAATCCTATTTCACCAGAAGACTCCCGGAGCCAGAATACGAGACGGAGGGGGGCTGGGCCAGGCCACACAACCTGGCCGCACGGGCTAGCCTAGGCCGCGCCAGGGAGTGGTCTGGCCGCCCTAGACACCCCCTCGGTCTCCCTCTTCGCCTATCAGAAGCCTTCTGACCTAAAAACTCTAGGGGTTTCGACGTTTTTCAGAAGGAGTTCCGCTCTGCCTCCACCACCAGATTCCACGAAACAACACTAGAAACTCCGTTCTGGCACCCTGCCAGGACGGGGAATTGGAGGAGATCATCGCCATCATCATCACCATCGCTTCTCCATCGACCATCCATGTTTCCCCCATCTATGAGTGAGTAATCCCCCACTGTAGGCTATGGGGATGGCAGGGATTGGATGAGATCGTTCGTGTAATGGCATCGGATTGTTAGGGCATGGTGCCTAGTATCTTCTATTAATGCTTTATGACTTTGTTGGGACTTGTTATGCTTAATGCTTGTCACTAGGGCCCGAGTGCCATGATTTCAGATCTGAAATTGTTATTGATTCATTATGATAGTATTGTTTATGGTTTTATCTGCAAGTTATATACACACATTGTTGTCTGGAACCAATGGCCCCGAAGTGACAGAAATCGGGATAACCGGAGGGAATGGCTTTGATGTGAGGATCACATGTGTTCACGGAGTGTTAATGCTTTGCTCCGGTGCTCTATTAAAAGGAGTACCTTAATTGCCAGTAGTTCCCTTGAGGCCCCGCTACAAACGGGCTGGCAGGACAAAAGATGTTGTGCAAGTTCTCATTGCGAGCACGTATGACTATATATGGAACACATGCCTAGGATTATCTAGTACTTGGATGCGTTATCTTATTTATCTGCAATTGCCCTATGTTCTGATTGCTATATGAATTGTCTTGTCCATGCAACGCCCGTCCATCCATCCCTATGCCTACCGCACTCGAATCCTACTATTTACTACTATTGTTACTGTTGTCTTTACTTTACTACTGCTTCTACTTTACTACTCCTACTAAAAAAATGTTGCTACTAATAAACTACTGTGAGCAAGATTATTTCCAGGTGCAGCTGAATTGACAACTCAATTGTTAAGGCTTATAAATATTATTTGGCTCCCCTTGTGTCGAATCAATAAATTGGGTTTCACTTCCCTCGAAAATACTGTGATACACCCCCTATACTTGTGGGACATCACGCCACCAGAGCAACAAAAAGAAAGGTGGCATTCGCAATGGTGGATTGGTAACCCACCTTATCCTAGCATTGGAAATTCCATTACCCGTTATGCAACCTGTTGACGGCTCCAAACTTATGGATGTCAAATATTTAACTGCTTGTGGTTTCCTCGGTGTTTATCGAGATGACAATAGGCTCCGAGCATATCAGTTTGGTTATCTTGGTGATGCATAGATTGAGCAGGTTCCGTTGCCCTGTCCACAAGCCTTCTCGATTGTGGCAAAGGACAACTAGATCCTGACCAAGGATCAAGTGGTGGAGATTATGGCTGAATTCCATCCTCATCAAGAAGAAGAAGAAGAAGAAGAAGGAGAGAAATAGGATGAGAAGGAGAAGTAGCAGGAATACAACCCTTCTTGGGAGGGACAGCAGCAACAACAGGAGGGATACTGGGACCCATGGCCCATTCAGCAACAGCAGGGGTTCAACAACGTTGCTATCAAGATTTTCAGTAGCTCAACCAGCACGTTGGGGAGATTGACCACACGCTACAAGGAGTGTATGACGATGTTAGTGCCTTAACTCACAACTTCAGTCACTTCATTACCCACTTCCCCGACTACTACCAGCAGTATCCGCACCTGCCGCCGAACGACGACAACAACTGAGCCTGGCAACTGAAGGGAATATGCCCAAGAGGCAATAATAATGTGGTTATTATATTATTCCATGTTTATGATAAATATTTATTTTGCATGCTATAATTGTATTAATTGGAAACATTAATACATGGGTGTTTAATAAACAAATAGAAGGTTCCTAGTTATAAACTAGCTCGTTGATTAACAAGATGATCAAGGTTTCCTGGTCATGGACATTGGATGTTGTTAATAACGAGGTCACAAAATTGGTGGAATGATGTGATGAACATTCATCTGAAGTATAGCATTACAATCAAAGTCATTGTTTTTATAATTCTATAACATCATACGAAGTAATCCTAGTCCTTATACCATGATATCATGTTAATCACTAACACCGGAAGAGTATCTTGATAACATCAAACATCACACCGTGAAAGGGTGACTATAAAGGTGGGTTCAGTGCTACGAAGGTGTTCTGTGGAGGCTCATGGATAAAGAGTGGGATTTGTCCATCCCGATGACGGATATATATACTTAGGGCCCTCTCGGTGATATCACATTGAAATAGCGTGCAAGCAAGTGATGATATCACATGAACGAGAAAAGAGTGCATGTCGGTAACGAGATCAAACTAGGTATAACGATACCGATGATCTAATCTCGGACATGTAATTTATCGCGAGACAAAGGGATTTAGTTACAATGTTAAAGTTTCACACGATCAATAGAGTCATTGTTGATTGTGTGGGAGTCAGTACGGATCTCCAGGCCCCGGTCCTGAATATTGATCGGAGAGGGGTCTCTATAATGTCTGCATTATTAGCGAACCGTAGGGTGACACACTTAAGGGATACCGACACCATTTGGAGCAAATATGTTTCATATAAATATTTAAGACAGCGCTGGAATCATTTCGATGGAAACCGGAATTGTTTCGAGTGAAATTGCAGAAACTAGTTCTGCATGTGATATTGAAATGTTGCAGGGGTTTTATGTGAATGTTTGTTAATTAATTTAATTAACAAAATTCTGAATAAAATAAATAAAATAGTTTTATTTAATGATAGCTTTCATTAAATTTGGTGGAAATTTAATGGAGGTGAGTGGAACTATGAGTGGGAGGCTCATTATGTGAGTGGAAGCTCCACCCACATGAATGTGGAAGAGGTGCGGGCACCTCACTTGGCCGCCGGCCATGGTGCGGGGCTTCCCCCTCTCCCTATAAAAGGCCCCCACTCCCTCCTCTCATCTCACACCTCCTCGTGAAGGATCTCTCTCCCCCTGTAGAAATTATTCCCCATGGTCTCGGATTAGCGAGATACATGTTCCCGGTGGCTTTATCTGGAAAGGAGTTGTTGCTTCCCTTCTTTGCTGGAGCGAGGGATAGAGGTTTTCGGGGTACTAGACGTGTGTGCGATCACGGATGCACCACTGCTTTGTAGTGCTGGACTAGCTTGTGCTGGACCTGATGGACGTGCTGGTGCTGGACCTAATGGACTCGCTGGACTTCATCACGATCTTGATATCGGCAAGTGTACGACTACATCAACCACGAAATTAGTTTCGTTAAAAAAACGGTGTTGTTCTTCAAGGGTATGTTCTGTATGGATATATATCCACCCGTTGCTTGTATCTAGTAGATAGATCCTAGCATATAATAGTTTCCATTGTACGAATTTTTTTTCTATGCTGCAAACCCAATAGTGGTATCAGATCTTGATCTATGCGTAGATGCTTTGCACGAGTAGTACACATAAGAGTATGTGAGCAATGATGATCATTTTATTGCATCTTCTTTGTATTTGGATATTGGTGGCATAGTGCCATGAAGCGGCCCGGACTAACTTTACATGTCCTCGCACATGAGACCTGTTCAATGCTTTACATGCAAATAGTTTTGCATAAGTGGCTAGTGGGTATCTGTCTCTCCTACTATAGTCAATATCTGATTTACAACAAGTTGCTAATAATTTGGTTATCATCATTTTGGTTCCAAGTTCGTAGGTAAGACCGGTTCTATCTTCGAAAGCCCTAAGCCACGTAAAACTTGCAATGGATAAATTAGAAGCATCTAGTTTCAATTGTTGTTGGGCTAGTGTCATGATATGGTAATGTTGTAAGTTGATGTATAGTTGATACTCTTACAACACACCTAAATGTGTAAGTTCCATAGATCTTGGCCGTACAAACGAAGGAATGATAAAGATCATACCACGATGCACATGATAGTGATCAAGTGCAAGAATCATATCATTTCACTTTACACATATGATGTTTGCATCTTATATTGCTTGTTTGGCATTTTAGTAGCATTATAAGATGATCCCTCATTTAGATATCAAGATAAAAATGTGTTCTTCCTTATGTATGCACTGTTCTATGGATCGTGTTTCGAGACATCACGTGATGATCGGGTGTACTCAACTATGCCCTTTCATACAACGGGTGTAAGACAGTTTTACACACGCGAGTACTAAGGTTCTTCCTTGGCGAGCCTAGCATGTACATACATGGCCTCGGAACACGGACCTAACGGTTAAGCATGAGACATCTGGTAGATATGATGCCCATATAGATGCTCGCCTTTGAAGCTACACCGACTCACGTGATGATCGGACTTGGTGTAGTGGATTTGGTTCATGTAGTCAACAAAAAGACACGGGGGATGTCGTTTTTGAGTGGGAGTTCATTTCTAATTTGTATTAGTCAAACTAAATTTGTCATAAACTAAATCAAAGTGAATTTGCATAATTTGTTGTAGTCATTGGCATCTATTTACTACCTTATGCTTAGTTTTAATTGAGATAATAGAACTATAGAATTCTGGATATTTGCTTTACGAACTGGTATCATATTGTTTTGACTGTCAATCTAAAGTTTAGAAGTCCTATTGCAAACTTTCAGCAAACTCTATTTACTCCATGAAGTTTAATAGGTAGTATTAAATCGAGAGTAAGAATTCCAATGTTTGTATCTAAAGTATCATGTTTCCCTCCATGATTCTTGATATTCAAAAGTTGTTTCTAGTATCAAGGTTATCTAGGAGCTGAAAGAATTGTTTCAAAATCCATCATGTGTGGAAGATATTTTGATATCTAAAACAATGTTTAGGTTGAAATATGATAGAGTATAATTTGGCAAAATACATGTTCTCACATTGTATGAGAATTTGTGAAGGTTGGAGGCGCTAGACATCCTAATATCCCTAAAAGCTTTTGGTTACTGACATTATACTCACGATTCATCCTTATAAGCTATAGTAGCTTGATAATGAAAGTTGTCATGATAAGGATGAATAGAATATGTAAGTAAAATGTTTAATACACTAAAAGATTACTAAAGAATGGATTTTTGAAAGAACAACAAACGTTTGATGATGGTGATCTGCTTCAATGTCCAAGTCCAAAGGTATTAGTATTTCACTATACATGCTTTGGACTATGTGTCATATGTATAGAGCCACCGTTGATGTTGATAGATTCTTTTAAAAGGAAAAGGAAATTCTGAAAGAGAATCTATAAAATATTTGGTAGAAAATAAAAGACTGGAAATGTCCAGCTAAGGTATATGGATGATATACATGTTATGGTTGTATTATTTACTTGTTAAACAATGTGGTTCTTGGGTATTGGATATCGAATTGGTTGCTATGAAATATCATACAGAACAACGCAATTCATGAACTACAATGGCCTAAGTAACTAGCAAAAGAATATGTGTTGATGTTCATCGAAAACAAATAAAGTGTTATTGTGTTTCTCGTTGACATCAAAACTTGCCTTCAAGATTTTTTTAAATAATTGTTATTTTGTTCCAGTATTATGAAAACAATGGTTGTTCAAATATTTACCATATTCCTTAGAAGATGGATGAACTTTTACAAGTCTAGTTGGATAAATCACATCCATAAAACTAATGCTAAAATGCCTCAAGGCAGATGATTGAAAGATCACTTACGAAGTGACATCGCCGTTTAAATTATATTAGAAAGAAAACATGAAGAAACTCCATTCATAGGCCAAAGAGGAACGGATGACTAACTTATTTGACGTTGTGCATGTTGATGTATATAGTCCATTATGTCTAGCCATATGCGATGGATCTTTTTGCTTCATATGCTTTCTCCGAAAATTTGAGTGAATATATCTGCATATTTAAATAATAAGGAAGAATGAAACATTTGAAAATTGTTCAAAGACTTTCAAGATGAAGTGGGAAAACATTGTAACAAGGAAATAAAGATTTTATGATTTGATCATAAAGGAAGATATTTGAGTTACAGGTTTAGCAAAACACCTAAGATTTGAGGAATTGTTCCATGGATTTGCATTTCCCTATAAACCATAGTAGTATGGTATGTTCGAGAGATCAAATCGAACCTTGTTTGACATGGTAAGATCAAAGGTGTCATTTATAAAACTGCCATTATGTTTTGAGGGTTAAACCTTTAGAGACTACCACTTTTACACTGAAAAGCACCATCGTGATCCGTTGAAATGACACCATATGAGTTATGGTTTGGGATTAAACCCGAGTTGTCTTCTCTTAAATTTTGGTATGCTATGCATAAGTAAAATGTTTGCAACCAAAGTCGGATAAGCACGTCTTTGTAGGTTATCCCAAAGAATTTTGTTGGGTATTCCTCCATAACACCGAGGACAAAAGAGTTTGTCGCTTGAAATGTTAAGTTTCTTGAGAAGGAATTTTTTCGTGAAAAGTTAAGTGGGAGGACAATAGAACTTTGCTAAGGTTATTGAACCTTAGCTATATGTGCTAAGTAGCGCAGCGCTAGAAAGTGTCCCGGTGGGGGCCCCAATGCTCATGGCTCCCTTGATTACAAAGGTTGTGATCTTGGAGATTAGAGTTCCTATTTGAACCGAATGCATTGAGTAACAATCAAATAGTGAGATTTGATAAACAAGTCGTCATTGTTTTGACAATGATGAACCAAATGCATGAAAAGAAGCGATGATGGGCCCTTACTCCATAAAATGACTAGAAGTCATAAAACCCGTGATAGTTTCCATACACAAGAAATCAAGTTTTTTAACTTGGAAGACCCTCCGAATAGGCATGGAGCATATCGGTCATGTTTGGATCTATAAATAGACATGGATGTTTGACATCTATGAAATAGTCTACATGTCGGAAAGGAATTTACGACAATGTTTGAGGAGTTGACTATGACAATATTTGATCTTTCATAGAGATATTTAGTCTTGACGGATTAATGTAGCAACCACTACATATAATTTTGTATATGATAGTTGAACAAACAAAACAATGTTCTTCTAATAGAATGGTTACCTTGGACGTGTACAAGACATGGTCCGATGGGTTTTGTTAATTCAAAGGGTGCTAAAAGGGCATGCATACTTCAATAGTTGAAGCGAGCATAGCGGAGTTGGATTCTACACTATGATGAAACTTTTAAAATGTTCAATTTCATCGGAAACGATGAAGATGCTTGCATTTGCAAGAAATTAAGTGGGAGCACTGAGACAAATTTCTAGTACATTATGTAGAGTACATGTTGTTGATTGGAAATGATGTATCTTTTATTGACACAAGTTAAGAATTTCATTAAAATTGCATTTCGATGAAAGACTTGGGAAAAATCCAAATATTTGGCATCAATATCTATATGGATTGATTGAGGCACTAATATGGTTGTGACAGGGGTACATATATGAGATATCTAAAGGGATTCAATATGGAAACAACAAGAAAGGTTATTGTTGCATGGAAAGGCTTATATCAAGATTCAAGTGTATCGACACTTGGTGAGTGAAATCTCATGAATATTTTGATCAATAATACCGCGATATGTACATATCCAGATATCTCCTATTCTCTAAATGTTGTGAGCATATAGCAGAATGATTCATAAGATGATCATTGGACGATAGTAAAGATATCCTTATGATCTTTGGAAGAACTAAGAATATATCATGTATAGGTGACAAATAGTTGAAAGTAGTTCATTGTAATGTGTTACATTGATACTAGTTTGTCATAAGATACAAATTAAATTTATCTCAATTTAAACTATGGGTAGCACAATGTAATGGAAAGGAAGTTCCACGATGGATTTGGATGAGTTCCAAAGTTAAGACATTGTGACAGATACTACAACAAAAGGCTAAGTATATGACTGCTATAGTAGCAGCAAAGGAGGGCATTTGTGTTAAGTAGTTTGTTAACAAACTAGGTCTGGTTCATAGTGGGATAATACTATGCACATATATTGTACGAAAATACTATCGACATTTTTTAACCCAAAAGAACTAAAGGTCTCACCAAAGGACTAAATTTATACAATGCCATGTCATTAGAGAATGAGAGATGCGTAGAGACGCAAAGACATGCAAATACACACGGACCTGGAAATGTCATATCTAGATATTATGTTAACCACTAGTAAACGTGTATATTCAACACCTAGGTGTTGTATATACAAGTTTACAAACTAGATTATTGACTCTAGTGCAAGTGGGAGACTAAAGGGAATATAGCGGAGAGGCAATAATAAAGTGGTTATTATATTATTCCATGTGTATGATAAATGTTTATTTTGCATGCTATAATTGTATTAATTGGGAACGTTGATACATGTATGTTTAATAAACAAATAGAAGGTTCCTAGTTATGCCTCTCTTATAAACTAGCTCGTTGATTAACAACATGATAAAAGTTTCCTCGTCATGGACATTGGATGTTGTTAATAACAAGGTCACATCATTGGTGGAATGATGTGATGAACATTCATCCGAAGTATAGCATTACAATCAAAGTCATTGTGTTTAGATTGCTATAATATCATACGAAGTAATCCTAGTCCTTAGACCATGAGATCATGTTAATCACTAACACCATAAGAGTATATTGATAACATCAAACGTCACACCATGAAAGGGTGACTATAAAGGTTATTTCAGTACTACGAAGGTGTTATGTAGAGGATCATGGATCAAGAGTTGGATTTTTCCATCCCGGTGACTGATAGATATACTCAGGGCCCTCTCGGTGATATCACATTGAATTAGCTTGCAAGCAAGTGTTGAGTTCACTAAAATGTTATATCACGGGAACGAGAAAAGAGTGCATGTCGGTAACGCGATCAAACTAGGTATAAGGATACTGATGATCGAATCTCGGACATGTAATATATCGCGAGACAAAGGGATTAAGTTACGATGTTAAAGGTTCACACAATCACTAGAGTCATTATTGAATGTGTGGGAGTCAGTACGGATCTCCAGGTCCTGCTACTGATTATTGATCGGAGAGGGGTCTCTATCATGTCTGCATTACTCATGAACCATAGGGTGACACACTTAAGGGATACCGACACCGTTCGAAGCAAATATGTTTCAGATAAATATTTAAGAAAGCGCTAGAATCATTTCGATGGAAATCGGAATTGTTTCGGTTGAAATTGCATAAACTGGTTCTGGATGTGATATTGAAATGTTGCAGGTAGTTTGATGTGAATGTTTGTTAATTAATGTAATTAACAAAATCTGAATAAAATAAATAAAATATTTTTATTTTATGAGAGTTTGCATTAAATTTGGTGGAAATTTAATGGAGGTGAGTGGAACTATGAGTGGGAGGCTATTTATGTGAGTGGAAGCTCCACCCACATGAATGTGGAAGAGGTGGGGCACCTCTCTTAGCTGCCGGCCATGGTGAGGGGTTGCCCCCTCTCCCTATAAAAGGCCTCCTACTCCCTCCTCTCATCTCACACCTCCTCGTGAAGGATCTCTCTCACCCTCAAGAAATTAATCCCCATAGTCTCGGATTAGCGAGATAAATATTCCCAGAGGCTTTATCTGGAAAGGAGTTGCTGCTTCTGTTGCTTTGCTAGAGCGAGGATGGAGGTTGTCGGGGTACCTGACGAGTGTGCGATCACGGATGCACCGCTGTTTTGCGGTGCTGGACTTGCTGGTGCTGGACCTGATGGACATGCTGGTGCTGGACTTCATCATGATCTTGAGATCAGTAAGTGTACGACTACATCAACCACGAAATCAGTTTCGTTAACAAATATTTGTTGTTCTTCAAGGTTATGTTCTCTATGGATGTATATCGACTCGTTGCTTGTATCTAGTAGATAGATCCTGGCGTATAATAGTTCCCATCATAGGAAATTTTTTGTTTTCTATGATGTGAACCCAACAGCAACAGCCTAAGCTTGGGAGAGGTTTGAAAACCTCTAAACCTTGCAGTCATATTTTTATATCTTCTTTTGATATATTTTACTTCTTCAAAATTGCGTGTTTACTTTCAGTTCGCATTCCTAAACCGAAGACACACAAAAATTAGTTGTAACCTTTATTGCAAATTTGTTTCTTTGTTTCTCTCGGAGATTGCTCAATTTTAGGTGATTTGGCAATAGGGAAATATAGAGGGGGTTCTACTCAAGTACGAGAACGAAGCAAGCAAGAGGAGGTATCACATTCCTTTCATCACCTTTTCTGCAACTTTAAATTGACCCTACAATTATCTACTCGCTTGCACTTGATCCACTCCCCCACTTAGCTTGTTATCCTATAAATTCTATTCTTTTTCCAGTGTCTCCTTTTTAGCTTTGAAATATTGAGCAATGAAATTGGTTAAAAATATTTCCGACATTTTTACAACAAGAAAAAGCATCCAAAAGTTGACTTGAGTCCATGTTTAGCCCAAAGGATTTGATTTTAAAACTACTCAACCCCATTTGAGCTTAATGTAAATAGACTTGATAGCACTCTTGAATGAAATTGTCTGATAAAATGGATGCTTCGAGGTAGTAGAGATTATGCCACTGTTTTTTCTTATAATTATAGTAAGATATTGCTTTACGCATGTCATTACAACACTGTCGTGCTCCATGGGGAACTATTAACTTCCCTGTAAAACGAACGATCTAAATGTGGGAAACCACTTGATTTCGGCTATTGAGTTATGTAAGCGTCTATAGCTGCAATGCTTTGACGGGTAAAATTTTAATATCCTCGTGGTTTCACGTTCCAAGTGATGTTGTAGTACTCCTCTGACCCACTATTGCTCAACAGTTATCTATTGGCATGGTCACGAGTGCGCAACACAGTCCCAATTAACCTGTTAAAAACAGTGGCATGATTTCTCTATGAAAGGGCTGAAGTTTTTGAAAAACAAGGAAAGGAAAGGGGTGCTTTGAGAGTCTTGAAATTTTCACATGGGAATAGATGAGTTGTTCTTAAATTGAACATTTTTGATGCCAACTTGAGTACTCTTAATTGATTAAAGAAACAAGAGAAAAAAGTTTTCATCTCTCAACAAAGAGAGACACCAAAAGAATTTGTTTCACTTTCTTAGCTAAACTTTGACACTTGCTCGGACATATGATTTATTTGCTAGCAAGATATACGTGGTTATAAAGTGGACTCAGTGCAATCTTGTGAATACTTGTATGATCATTTTCAAGAATGCAAGAATTGTGAAGAAAAGAATTTGACACCAATTCGAGCATGTAAGTTCTTTTATTTCAGTCTCGAATCTCTACTATTCTTCCTTATTTTCTGTTCACTTGAG
Organism: Avena sativa; assembly: GCA_916181665.1. Classification (NCBI taxonomy): domain Eukaryota; kingdom Viridiplantae; phylum Streptophyta; class Magnoliopsida; order Poales; family Poaceae; genus Avena; species Avena sativa. The sequence goes on from OV702287.1 coordinate 583,530,862, forward strand.
GACGAGAAACATCTAAGCTTGGGGGACTGATAGCTGTGAGATTTGACATATTATTGATGGTTTTTATTGATGGTTTTCTTCTGGATTTGATCGTTTTCTAGTTTTACCTAACTCTAATACTTTGGTAGTAAAGAAAACATGGTTTTGTAATATCCCGTATTTTCCTTGTAGTTGACCAAAATTTGACTTTGTGAAACATAAGCCGGATGGATAATCCAACACCATGGTTGGGTTCGTCTCGTCGAGCTGATCGAAAAGGAGTATAAATTTATACATATCGGATGTCAAATGGATTATTGGAGATATGTTAAATTTTTGGCTATTGAATATTTACGGTTAAAGCTGGACTCTGGACTCTGTTTCCGAGTAGGAAAAAAACAATAATAAAGAGAAAACCTTCGGTCTAGACCGATTCCTCACCCTGAACCAAAACTCTTCAAACCCTAGATGCCGCCGCTGCTGTCACCTAGGGATTCCGCTGTAGTCCGCCGCCGATAGCTGCTCTAGGGGTGGGCGTCGTGCTCGGATATGTCTGCTTCTAGTCTAGCTTTTAGATTGAAACTGGAACTAGACTACACGCTGAAATTTAGGCTGTTTTTCTTCAAGAACAATTTCTAAAACTATTTTGCCTACAGAACTTGGAGCTACGGGTGTTGGGCCTGGTTCTTCATCTTAAATGTATGTTCTAAGGCAAGTGCATGATGAACCCTTTGTGTTAACGATTGCCATCTTAAATTGTTGGTTGTGTGATGTTGGTTCTTTCCTTGGTGTTCTTGCCTTGAGATGTTGTCGAGAAGTTTATTTTAAGCCAGGACGGTGAAAAAGTTACAAATGACTATTTCGGAGCGGACGGTGATTTAAGTTATTATGTTACTACTCCGGTGAGCTTGAGCTAGGTCGGTGACAATTCACTTGATTAACTAATCCACGAGGTCGGTGAGGAAGTTAATAGTGAATATTCCGGAATGCTCTAACCATAAACTATAACATGCATAATAGTGTTTTCTGGATATCTTTTGAATTACGTATTGGATTCTATATGTTGTTGTTTCAGTTCTGAACTTGTACTTGTTGAGTATATTTTACTCACTTGCGTTTTCTTTGGTTTTTTATTTGGATTTCAGGTACTCAGCGTAGCGACATGCATGGGAGGGAATAGCTCGCCACCACTTTGCCGCACACATCAATACTACATCTCATAGAACATCTACCACCCATAATTCTTAGTTTTGCCATTATTACTTTTTGTAATTTGTGGAGTCGTTGGCATGTTCTTGTGAGACTTTAGTCGCTCTAGCTTTAGTATTCGTGTTCGGGATTGTTATGCACTATGTGAACTGCGTGGATGCCTATTTATATGGTTGTTATTGGACAAATTCCTTATTTTATGTTTTGCCTGTCGTGGTTGTCCTTTAAAACAACGGAGGTGCTGCCAAAATTTTGAATTATCATTTGTTTTGTAGGAATTTAAGATGAGTGGTAGCACTGCCAGTTTTTTCGGCGCGTCGACGCATCACCAGATCGGTCCTACGGCCATATTGGATGGACCGCTACGTTGCACCTCAACCACGGCTCTAGCACCTATTTCGTCTGCACGCATTGTACGTTGAGGGAGTACCTACCGTAGGCAGGTCCACCGCCCATGATGACCGGGATTTGATTCCGCCGCCATAGCTGGACGAACAGTCGTAGCAATTGCTAGTAGTGCTTGGTAAGACCTTCGCTCATGCTCCACCCACCCTAAACGATTCGGTTCCCGTAATTTCCTCGATATGGCAGGTGCAAACTAGTCCTCAATGTCAGGTCATAGCGGGTACACCAGCGAGGGTGGGGAATCGATCATGTCGTGGCCACATTCTCCTTCTCCTACCACATTGGAAGTGGATGTAGCTCTGTTTCTTTGTACTATCGTTGGATTTGAAGTGCTGCCATGGCCTGTCAGACTGATTTCAATTGGAATTGTTACAGTGTGCTATGCAGACCGATGATCCATGGTACATTGCATACCAAGATGAATCAACCCAGTGGTCTAGCCAGAGGATGTATTTGGAGGAGATGGTTGCCAAGTTAGGTGATGAATTGACCCGTAAAAACCTGTTGATATTCGAGCTGAAGCATACCGTCGAGGAAGAAGTTAGAGCTTATTCGCAAAGATAAGTTGACACTTGAGGCTGATCTTGTCGTATCTGATCAAGTGGTAGAAAAAATCTAAAACATGAACTTCAAGTGAAGGGGGAGGAGAATAGTAGATTCATGTGGCAGTTTAGGTAGTTGTGGTATTTAGTGAAGGGGGAGGAGAATAGTAGATCCACGTCCTATCAGTTACAGTTTGCGGTTGTGGTGAAGGGTGGCACGTGTAATGATTCGTTGAATAGATAGCTAATTTAGATAGTAGAATTATTATTCAATGTATGGTTATGAGTTCCTCCTAATTTAGTCACTTTGTGGTCCCAAAGTTGCCGAGAGAATGCATTGCGGGGCTCGAGTTGCTTGCCATTGGATCTAGCGGTCCCAAAGTGGTCGAGAGAATGCATTGCGGGGCCCGAGTTGCTTGCCATTGGATCTAGTGGTCCCAAAGTTGTCGAGAGAATGCATTGCAGGGCCCAAGTTGCTTGCATTGGATCTAGCGGTCCCAAAGTTGGCGTGCCTAATGCCTAGAGGGTCAAGTTGGGGCCCGAGTTCCTTGTCATTGGATCTAGCTGCCCATAGTTGGCGTGCCAAATGCCTAGAGGGTCAAGTTGGGGCCCTATCAGTTTTGACTGTTCTGTCGCTGACACGTGGCTGCCATGTAGACTTGCAACGTTGGCGGCAGCCTCCATTCCCCGTCCTCACAGCTCAAATACATACTCCCTCCGTTTCAAAATATAAGATGTTTTAGCTTTGTGAAGAAAATGTAGTTAGGCTTTTTTTAGTATGTAGGTTCACTTAGGTTCGGAGTGAATCTACACACTAAAATAAGTCTAAATACATTTTCTTCACAAACCTAAAACATCTTATATTTTGAAATGGAGGGAGTATCAATTTTGATTCAAATCATACATATTTCGATCAAATGTATACAAGCACACCGGAGATTGTCAAATCAGGTACTACTACTTATGAATCAGCTTTAGAGCATATCCACCGGTACGACGGCTCAAATATATATCAAATCTATTCAAATCATACATATATTCCTATATTTTAAGTCACATAATTTTGGTTCAAATTGAGCTCAAATTTGTCCCAAATTTAAGTGGACGGTGAGCTAGCCGCCCTCGCTACCGTATGTGTACTCCAAGAAGTACGGGCAAAGTGCTCCCATCCGGCCACGAGGTACATCCGACCTTCACCGTCGATGTGCATGAGGGCTTGATTTGCACCGTCGCAGTGATGTTGCGGATGCTGGCTTCAACGTCTTCGCTTCGATGACCACTGTCGACACCACCGCTGTCGCACTGATGTTGCAGATGATGGCTTCGATCGGTGTCTTTCATCAGCAACGGATCTGGGGATGTGAACGGAAGAGAGATATACAGAGACAGAAATTTCAGATGGTTAGATCCTCACCACCGCACGTCATTCCAGCCGCCACGCTTAGATCCGCGCCACGACACGCTGTTCGGACCACCACGCTTAGATCCGCGCCGCTGCATCCCGTTCAAACCGCCACACTTACATCCGCACCGCTGCATGCCGTTCGGTCTACCGCGTCGCCGTACATCGATAGGAGGGGTGGAAGATGTGGCTGGTATACGTGCGACAGAGAGAGGGAGGAGGCAAGACGGAGAGACATCCAACCCGTCGGGCTCTCCTCTCCATAGCCAACGGGAGAGAGAGACGTCCAGCCCGTTGGATCATGCGGTATCCAAAGGTGGTTGGTCAAGATCCGTGTGATATACATCTCGACCAATTATAGCACAGTCAAACTGAGCGGCAGGGAAAGGAAGGGAGAGACATCCAGCCTATCGGATTCTCCTCGCCGTACAAGGGTAAGTGCGCCCAACGGGGGAGAGAGACCTCCAGCCCGTCGGATCATGATGTATCCAATGGTGGTTGGCCAAGATCCATGTGACATACATCCTGACCAATCAGAGCATAGACAAACTGAGACGTGAGAGAGGGGAAAACTGAGGAAAACTTTAGCGGGAGGGGAAAATTGAGTAGAGCTAAGGAAAACAAGGGCACTCAGATACAAAATGACTAAGAGAAATTCAATCTTTAGGCATAATAAATGGAAAATGTGTTATTTGAACAAAATAATCCATGTTGGCTGATATTATTTTTTTGTAACTCAAAGATACACAAGTGTAACAACCTCGGACCCTACGCTCTAAGTTCAAGCCTGGATGAACCAAAAGTGGTTAAAGTAGTACAGCGGAGGCTCAGGGCCACCCACGTGTAGGCCCGTCGGCCGCCCTAACCACTTCCAAGAACATCGGGACGACAGCGAGCGGCGTAGGCAACAGGCGAAGAGATAAAATACATACACAAGTAGGTATGTATGCAAGCTACCTTACAACAGTTCTCAGAGCCATACCATCTAAAAGAAATAGAAATATTGGCAAGATCCAAATATCCTAGATAGATATAATAGTGTAGGATAGCTCCTCATACATCAATCAACAGAGTATCAAGCGGAAGCAGGCAACAAGATCCGAGTACGGACAAGAAGCAAATCGGCATAAGATGCCACATAAATAAGCACATCCCGCCCACAGATCTCACGGATCCCCATCCACGGAATCTCTACACCGAGTGATCATTGCCAACATCATCTGTCTCCTCCACCCAGTATCCATCTTGCGAATACACCTGTTCATCTGAATCAAACAATTTATCGTGTGAGACCCTAGGGGTACTCAGCAAGTCTTTATGCCTCTAAAGGGGACATAAACCTGGGGTGACGCAATTGCAGCAAAAGATAATAACTAACAAACCTATAGATACTCGCTAACCATCCGCCTAACCAATGATAGACGAATGTCCGTTAATTACAAACAACAGTTATAGCAGTATAAAGTAACAGATCCATCCTCCTTCTCGCTTACCAACGAGAAAGCGGATGAACAACCCAACCGTTGGCAGTTTTATTAATCATTCCATGAATATTGCACTATTTACTAGTCAGATATTTAGTCAAATTAAAGACGGTACTTTAGTTATACTTGTCTATGATCGAGAAACTGTGCTCCAAGTCGTCCATAACCGCGGACACAACTTTCAGAAAGATTTACCCTGCAGGGGTGCACAAATAGCAACACACACTCGATCAACCTCGGAAAAACCAACTCAAAACCCAACGAGGCATTCACGACAAAGCGATCACAGGATTCATAATATATTTCAGGGGGCCACCCCATTAAGCTACCCGCAACGAAGTTGGCCGGGTCCGAGACGGACCAAAGGTTTGCACCAATGGCTGTAAACGACTGAGAACCCGAAAGTGTGACTGGGCTTGTCGATACCTCGAAAACACTACGCAATTCCTAAACAGTACAGGTGCTTCACGCATAATCTGAAATAAAGCAGTAAAGCATGGCATAAGTACAGGATAGTAAATAAAACCCCAAACTAGTTTGTGGCCCCAAGAAATAGAAATGAATCAAGCTCTGGCTCAGGGGCGTCCATAAGGCCTCCCGGATGTGGATAGTGCGAATAGTCAAGGAACAAGAATCAAGTACTCGGGGTCCTACGGGACACAAGTGAGCATGAAAAACCAAATAGAAGATATTGCCCACCGTTGCCTCTTTCATTAGTTATCCCATACTACTCAGGTTAAGTTGTTTAGGTACCTCGTTATCCATCTGACGCTCACATACCCTACACATGCTGTTCTATGACCCGCATGGCTCAAACAACTCCTATAGTAATGGCTCATGGGATGGAGGAACAATCTCACTGGGGTTTAAAAGTAAAGGCTATGCAGTACTTGGGATTCAATTTAATGCAATCGCGACTCAATGATGCAAGAATAAGATAGAGGCAATAGGTACTATATGTATGCAAGCATGTGGTAGTGCTTGCCTGGCAGCTCAGTTGAAGCGAGAGATGGATCTGGGTAGTACCCTTGGGATTCCTGATATTTCCCCTGCTCGGCGTTTATTCGAAAGAAGAACCAAACAAACAAGGGCCAACATAAATAAAGTGCACAAACATATGAATGAAATGCGACAAGCAACCAAGCATGCCATGATGAATGATGCACAATTTACATGGCAATAATGTAGCATGGCAAGGGTGAGGTGTGGGGACAAGAATAAATTATTTTATTAATTATTTGGCCAAGTTTTATTACCATAACCAGTTCTGATTTTGAATAAAGACATGATGCATGCTTCAATTCATATCATGGAATGCATAAACAGAACGGGCTCGTCGCGCTGGTCGATTTAGACATATTATTTGTCAAATTTGGAGTTACGGATTTAAAGTTATAAATTTATTAAGAAAAGGCATTTATTGACATTTAATTTAGAAAATTTTATTTGTCCAAAAATATTTTTAGATGTCATATTCATGATCCTCATATTTTTCTGATCCTAAAACATATATAAAATGTTATATATGCATTAGCCATTTTATAGATCTGCATTATTCTTTCCAATATTCTTCTTACATTTTTCTGAAAATATAACACAAAAGAAAGGAAAAACTTTTTGTACCCAGGCCCAGCTATGGATCGGCAGACACAAACAGCAGGGATTTAATCAAGTGGAGCTGGTGGAGCTGATACATGTTAAAACTGAGATTGGGGTGCAACGTTCTTGAAATGATATGCATAGGCATGAAGAATGGATATGAACCTGCAGGGAATAAAGAGAAAAGGAGCGTGATAAATTTCTGAACAGCTCGGGACGGGATCTATACATGGAGAAAACCGAACCAAAGGGTGACTAAATGATATGACCGTGGGGTTTATTCCAAGGATGTAGACCAGCTTGATAAAACGTGGATGATAATAAGATACTCACACACACATGTTTGAAAGGCACAAGGCGCTGCATTGTCTGAAGAATAAGAGGGGCTCGTTTTTCTGAACTAGAGAACTACACACCGTTAACTGAAAACAGCAACAGTCGACCGTGAGTTTCCTCGATCTTATGATGAGGAGATCGAGAGACTCCAGGCACGGAATTGAACGGGACCAGAAGCGCTGGAAAGGATAATCAACCAGCTACGATATGGTAAGCACCAATACGCCCAAGATGGACCGAGGGACGCCGGAAAAATACGAATAACAGAGGGAGTTCCGGCGGTGTCAGACTGACAGAAAAAGGCTGACACCAGGGGATATTCTCCGGATGATTCCTAGAGCAGTAGGCGTTGGATTGCGGCTTGGTTTAGCTCGTTAGAAAGAGGGGAGACCCCTCTCTGCAAGGATGTGACGTGAGGCGCCGGAGGTCGACGAGGTGCGCCCGAAAACTGGGGAGAACAGAGGTGCTGCAACGGGCAGGTGTGAGCTGCTGTCTGTGTCGCGGCTTGGGTGTGCACGCGTGACGCGGTTACTGGCCAGCAGCGAGCAGCACGGCAAGGATGGCGTCGGCGCTAGGATGAACGAGAGGTACTGAGGAGGACAGTTAGAGGGAGAGGAGCTTACCACGGTGCCGTTCTGCAAGGCGGCGAGGCCGGAGGTTTGGTGACGACGGCGCAAGGACGGAGACGGAGTCGGTGAAGCTTGTGAACACGCAGGGACAGGAGCGTCGACATGTTGGTGAAGGTGCGCTGGGATGGCGACGACGCGGGCGAGGTGCTCGGCCGTTCTCCTCCATGCTGGCTGCTCCATGAGGTAAAGGCAGCTGTGGCGCAGCGGCTCCTTGCGGCGGGGCTTCTCCGGTGGCGCAAGTCAGCGGTACAGCGGCGGTGAACTAGCCAGCCATGGTAGGGTTTAGGATTCCTTGTCCGGGAAGGGGAAGAGGGGTCTCCCCTGAGCTGGGGAAGGTGAGGCTGAGCTGTTGCTGCTGCTTTCTTTGTGGACGGGAGGAGGCTGTGCGGCAGTGACTCACGGGCCCTGCGTGGGCGACGCTTACGTGATCAGAACGGGAGAAGAGGAACAGGACCAGGTCGCTGTGGTACAGGCAGAGTTGGGCTCAGTTTTAGGTCCACACTTGGAGCTGGCTCGATTGATCAGGTTCAGAGGCGAAAAACACTGCGGTCACAAAACAAGCTGATCGATGGTGTTGCTCCAGTAGCTAGCTGGTCTAGGTCTAAGGATAGGTGTGTGCGTGAATGCTTGGTTGGAAGCCTGCTGGGTTAAGCGTGTTGGTGTAAAAAAAATAAAAAAGAGAAAGGAAGAAGAAGCCACGACTAGTATACTACCTAGGAACGTGGAGTGTATATGTGTGATATGTACACATTGCCAGAATTTTGGAAAAGAAGGAGATTAGAGTTTTTATATAGTCCAAACTAGACTAGATGAGACTAGTTTTAGACAAAAGTTTAGATGGATTTAGTGTCAGTGATTTAGGCAGAGATTAAGAGACAAAAATAAATAAATAAATATTAGAGATGGAGTCTTTATTTAGATAGATAGATTAGCTAGGAAAACTTGGTAGATGGAGTGTAGATATAGGATTTGATCAAAATTTGAACAAGCATACAAGTGCAAAAGAATTTGAATAAAAGAAAGGTCACTAGTGGCATTGATATCACATGTGATTAGAGACTAATATTGCATGTAGTATGACATGATGTAGAGATAGGGTAGGTGTATTCCTCTTTTATTTATTTTATTAGTTTGAAAACAAACTACTCAAAACTCCTCCAAAACCAAAGCAAAAATCAAATACGTTGAAAAAGGAGAGAGAGTAAGCTTGCATGGCCCATGCACAAGTAATAAATGCCACTAATTCTAGTTGTGGAAACAACTATTTTCAATTATGGTCATATATTCTTGCATGCATGTCAATATTTGAATTAAGGCCAAACCAAAAATACACAAGCTCGCTTCTCATCTGGACTAAATAAAAGAACATGCAATGAAGAGATGGTGGCCAAGCTTGTGTGTGTGATCCACTAGACAAAATATAGCCACAATTATATTCATACATGATCAAATATTCCAAAACAAACCATATGGAAGCTAGACAAAGAAACTACTCACATAGCATGCAAAGGTGGCCATGTGGCTCTCCACATATCAATAATGTGAAAACAACATGATACATATATGGGAGCATGTGGACATGTAAGAGGATCGATCCCAACCCACATGAGCTAGAGGCAAACCCAAATAAAATGCAAGCTCACATATAGTTGGATGGTGGAATTATGGAGTGGTGACAAGAAAGGTGGTGGAGTTAATAAAAGATATGCCCCCAACTCCACTTGGGCATCAAGAATTTATCAAGAACCAAATACAATATATCAAAAGGCATATACAATTAGTAATGCATATGAGATAAGAACCAAATGAAAAGGGTTTGATATGATGCTCAAATGCAAGGTGGCATGATGACATGAGCAAGATATAATGATGATGCAACAATTATATGTAGGAAGGTAGCATATATATAGACTAGGCTAGTAGCATTGCAATTGTTAGACAATTGGGATGCTACAACAAGTGTTCCTAATTTGGCCTCAATTAGACAAAGTATGTTTTGGGATGGGTTCTTTTGGAGGTTGGTTGAGTAGAAAGCCATGCATCTTCATAGCTAGTAGCTCATTCCAAGAAGGGTTTAAGACGTGGTTTAGGGGATAAGTCCATTTCTGTTTATTTCGTTTTCCTTTATTATTCATGCTAGCTTGTAGGTAACATAACAAGATTCATGCGAAGGTTGCACTATGTTTTAATCTTTTTTTGAATTAAACTAACCCTAAAACATATTTTTGAATTTAATCACTTAGAAAAAGAAAAATGTGGCTGATTACAAGTAAACCAAAATTTCCAATTTCATATGATAAACCAATCCAAGATACACAAGTTTGCCAAATTTTGGATAAATGTGTCAACGTTTCCTATGGTTTAAGCCATGAACTAGCTAAACCCCAACATGTCGAGGGCAAAACTGAGTAGTGCTAAGCAACTAGGTGGATGGCCATAGAAATTTGTAATAACACATACATTATGGGATTATGCAATATACAAACTTGGGGGTGTCACACTGGTTCGAATTCAATACAAACATTGATAGTAGTTCAAATTCATCATACAAATTCAAATTCATTTTTTCTTGTTCCTAGTGTTTCTCGCTAGGTTGACCACCTTGCTCCGGGTGATCCTAGCTGGAATATTCACGGAGTCCACCATCAGCTTCTTCCATTTCTTCTATTTTTTTCTTTTTCTCTGCATCAAATGAATCAAGTGCTTTAGTCTGTTGTACAATTTGCAGCATTTATTCTAGATCCTCCTATGTAATTCTCTTACATTTGAACTCTCCTTCCAATGAATAAACTGCTTTATTCTCCTCTCGATCCTTTGGCTCATACGATTCAAAATGCACTGGCAGCATTTCTTCTAGATCCTTTTGTGTAATTCCTTTATGTTTGAACTCTTCTTCCAATGAATAAACTACTTTATTCTCCTCTCGATCCATTCGCTCAATCTCCTCTAGATCAATTGGTTCAATCTCCCCTGCTTTTGCTTCAATCTCCCCTGCATCTGGCTCAATCTACTCAAGATCCATTGGTTCAATCTCCCCTGCATTTGGTTCAATCTCATCCACATTTGGTTCAATCTCCTCTCGATCTGTTGGTTTAATCTGCAATGTATCCATTGCTTCATTCTCCTCTCGTTCGAACACTCCATTCTCATCTACATTTGTTGCTCCCGCTATAACACCCCTAGTTCTACTAATAGTAATTAGGGTTGATTGTGCATTCTCGAGCATCATCTAATCTGCTAAAAATATGCAAGAAAAAGAAATAATCACAAAACCCTAATTTTACCTCCTCTTGTAAACTCTTTCAATAGTTTCAAATATTTTAAAAACTACCAAAATTGGAGCCTAGATGGATTAAAAGGGCCTGTGGGGCCCCCAGATTAATCCTCCGAGAATCCCTGTTATGCATACAACCACGATCCCATGATTAGTTAGTCGTGGCAGATAACCGACAAGTATCAAAGTAAACATCCAATACATAACGAATACATGTCATACCTTATTTGCCATTATGGCTACATCGATCAATCATCAGCGGAACTTCATTAAGCGTAGAGCCTGACCCATGCCGTAACCTACATGCAACTGACTGGGAGAACGTCCTAGCTCGCTTAGTCGTCAATGTCACCTTCTTCTTGATATCTGACCAAGTTAATAGCCAGGGACAATGCCAGTGAGTACTTTGAATGTACTCGCGAACCACCCTAAGAGGATATGCAGTATGGTTGTGGTAGTAGGAGGGATCCAAGAGAGGTTCTTTTCTCAATTAGTTTCTCTTGTAGATATAGCATCTATATATCTTTGTTGAAAACCTTTGTAAACCTTTTCGAAACCTTTTTGAAAAGTTTTGGAAAACATCAGGACTGGGTCACCCATTTGTTCCCGTCTTCAGGTCGTCCCACGACCAAACTCCTTTCTCCTCCTTCCGACCATCCCATGGTCAAAACCTTTCTCCTTTACGACCATCCCATGGTCAAAACATTTCCAAAGCCATCTCTTTTCCGAAAACCTTTTGGAAAACAAAACCATCACCGCTCTACAGACGTTTTTCCAACCTGTCCATGACCGTGGACACGGCTATTCGAATAGATTTACACTCTATAGAGGTTGTACACTTTACCCACACCATCCGGGTACACTACCCTGATCTACACCGATCGTGGGTAGAGTAACCGATCAAGACTCTCCAGATGCCCACTCCAATATAAGTGCCTACCTTATGAGTGTTACTCCCCTCAAAACCAGGACGTCGGGTACCGAGGACCAACCGGAGCACATTTTACACTTCACAGAGTGGGCGTTTTCAATGAGGGGCTCATAGTAACGGATGGCTGCCCGCAGACAGTTCGTTCCTTCTCTAGGTCGATGTCCCACATGGACCTTTAAGGGAGAAAGCCCAGCCTCCGGGGATCGCGATCCCCTGTAGTAGTTGCGAGGCAGCTTATACCAGAATAGACAAACATCAAATCCAGCCCTGTCCCATTCCAGAGTAATGTGGTAACGGGTTAAGTTGTTATAGCTAAACTGCAAAGAACCGGGTGCGTTTTTGTAAAAAAAATTCCTCCATCTTTTCTTCATTATTTTGTAAAGAAAAACCTTTTTCTTTCTCAACAACTCTTGGGAGGTCCCACTTCACCAAGGTTTTATCCTAAAACATTCGGTAAAACCTTTCCGGGGTCTTCCCATCCTATAGCTTTGCTTCGGCTAAATTGGGGGTCTCCAAAGGGTATGGTGTATTGCACCATCTACCAAACTAGGGACAAGTAGGTGTCATCAAGGGGGTTGTACTTAATAGTACAAAAGTGTAATAGTTTGGAGGAGCCAAACCACTATCATAAATACATCAACATATAGTAAACAATGCAATTTTGATAAACAGTAGATAAAACATGCATATGTACAATAGTAGGACAAGGCTTATGAGCAAGAAGGTGGCTTGCCTGATATCAGTAATATGGAAATATGTCCCTAGACTCTTCTTTAGATAACCAAGAATACCAATACCAATAATAATAAGACATCTTCTTCTTAGCGTCAATGCAAGCGCAACTATCGTCGTCATCGAGTATACATGCAAGAAAGAAAGATCACAATCAAAACAAAGCATACAAGTGGACAATACAAGTATAATATTCAATAGGTTTTGAGTGGTTGAGTTTAGAATCATTGCAAGAACCCTAATTACACTGGTGGGATTTCCTTTATTCGGGAAATGGTCAAAGCCCTAATGAAGGGGTTTGGGTCCAAGGTCTGGGTAAGTATGGTACCAAAGTGCAAACAGAATACCATCAGGTAGGTTTTGACAAAACAAGACCAACAAAAGTGGTTTCAAGATTTTATCACTTTTCTTTAATTTATTATGAATATTCTAGTGATAAATCTCTAGTTTTAGGAAATAATTCACCAGAAAGGTTCTGGATCTCCAAACATTATTTCCTTGGGGGTTAAGTAGGGTTTGATGTACGGATTCATTTAGAGTTGGAATCACTCCAAAATAATTACCAAAATGCCCTTAGGAAATTCCCAAAGGCAGTTCTTGGACCTGTTTTGTCTTTTTCACTAGATTTAATATACATAAGCTTTTGATTTGATTCCAAGGGAACATGGTAGGCATTGGATTCACTCTTTTTGGAGTTGCATAGTTACTGAGGTGGTTTTTTTAGTGAATTAACTAAGCCTAGAATAGATTAATTCATGATAAATCCACAGGGGCTTAGAAAATTATGGGCTCCTGGCGTTTGATAGATATTGGTATGCAGGTGTATAGGGAGTTGGAATTAGGTCAATACCAACTTTGGTTTGGCCTAGGGAATTTTCTAAAGGCAGAAACTAATAGCTTTTGTTATTTTTACCAGGGGCAAGCTAGGAAGCAAACTAGGGTTGGGACAAAGTGACATGCAAGGCATGCAGGATACCTTTCTATGCCAAAAGGATTTTATTCAAATGGAGTTTTAAAACTCACAGAAAAACTTTAATGGAAAAATGGGCACACCTAGGTACAGGATTTACTACAATTAAACTAAATATTAATTTGGTCTATTTTTGGTACTGCATGTTGAAGAGAGCCTTCAGGTATACTAGGAAAATTAGATCTAGACATTTTAAGACATCTTACATTTTTGTTTTGAATTAAACCTTGAAGCTATTAAATAGATCTGGAAAAAACAAAAGATTAAAGAACAGCTAACAGGGCTGGCCCTTGTGTGGGGTTGGGCTGCAGTGCCGGCCGGCCGAAAAGGCAACACTTGGGAAGTGCGCGCGGGGGGGCTTTCAAACTCTGATAGCGGGTCCCGCTCGCCAGTGGGTGAGGGCAGCGAAGAGGTATTAGGGGATACTAGCCGTTCGATTAAACAGTGATGGACGGCCGCGATCTCTTCTTCTTCGCGGAGTCCGAGCGTGCAAGGAAGAACCCTAGGTCACGCCGGCGGGGAACAGGGTGCTCACCTGGGGATTTTCCGATGAAGAGGGTGGTGCGGAGCTGAAGCGGTGCACCGCCGCGAGTCGACTGAGGGGCGGCAAGCTTGGCTGGACGATAGGAGGGGGGCTCGCACACGACCGCAGAGAGAGGGCCTGTTTGGTTGTCGACGGTGGCGAGGATTCCGGCCATCCCTGAGAGAAACGAAGGTAGGATTAGAGAGAATGGACCACGACGATCTTAGGAGGGAACATGCAGAGGGGTAGGAGCAGGGGAGGGAGTACACGGGCCAAATCTTGGAAATGGCCGAGAGGGGGAGCTCTCCTTCTCCAGCGACATGCAGAGGCAAGGGCTCGGTGAGGGCTTTGCAGGGAGAGAGTGGAGCTGGGTAGGAAGCAAATGAGGGCCGAAGAAGAGGCAGGGGGAGCCTCTGGCTATATATTTCAAGGAGGGATGGTTCACTATGGACCATGTCCACCATTGGACAAGAGAGGGGGAGGGAGCAGGGGATTGGCTAAGAGGGGTGGTGAGGGAGTTGTGTGGAGCCCTGGTTCGAGCAGAGGGACAGGATGGTGGCTGTTGCAGCCAGTTTTGTAGGGGCATGGCCTTAAGTGGTTGTTTCCTCTCTCTATCTACTCCCATACAAGCATAAGGAGACAAAGGAGGGGTAGCTACGGTGGTGCTACAGTGGTATCAACGAGAGAGGGTGAGATTTGTTGTGCAAGCTTGGTTGACCACTCTAGGGGAGGTTTGGTGGGGTAGTGTTTAAAAGATTTACTTCGTTTGTAAATTTGATCACAATGGGGCTGGTGAAGGATGTTAAAGAATTTGCATTGGGCGTGCTGGGGAAATGATACTGATAGGTAGATGAGCTTAAGGCATAGCTGTAGGAATTTATTGGGATTTTTCAGAAGATTAGAAGTCCACTTAAACCCTTTTATCCAAAAAGTGCTGAAGTGGTTTATGGACGCTAATGCAATATTTTTACATTATACAAAGTGGGTTTTTGGTGTGGGAGGATCTTATTCATGATTACTCACTTTGGATAATTTAAGATTTATTGAGGTATAAAAGTATTTAACACTATTATTATTCCATTTATGCCATTTAAGATAATAGGCAAAAAGAAATAATAAAGCTTCTCAAAACTATTTATTTTTGAGATGGGAAGGTAGGATATGATATATGGATCTCAAATGATCCCAAGGTTGGGTAAGTGTTTTGGCAAAAACCAAACTTTCCTTTGTAGAAGGAGTTTTGAGGTTTTTGTCCATTAAAGAGAGTAATTAGATTTGGAGCCATAATAATTATGGATAATATTTGATAATTCTTGATGATTAGGGTAGATGATGTAGGCAAGGTGTAGAAAGCATTTTCAACCTTGGGATTAGGGAATCCAAGTTGATTTTTGTAAAAACTAGAGATTTAAGGATCTTGGGTAAGATTGTTTTCATACCCCCAAATCCTTGTTGGATCTTGGAGATCAGATCTCCCCTTGGGGCATGGGATAGATGGATGGATATACCAAGTGATGGACATCAACATGGTATAGAGGTTGGATCTTGATCTTGCTTGAGTCCACCAAGAATTGATTTCAAACTTTGGATAAAATAAGCCTGCCAAGGCAGATTATCAACTAGCCTTGAAAACCTTGTGGGTTTAAGAAGCACAAAGATCCACTTGGAATAAGTGAAGTAGATATTGATAGACCTATGTGAGTAGAACATAACCATGCAAATAGTTTGTCCATAGAAGGTCGTATGATGGTGTGAGCTTCTGTCAAAGTAGGCATGTTGACTAGATTTGCAGGAATAGTAATTTTCTTGCCTGCAAAACCATCAAGAACAAGTGGGTTGGAGGATGCTCTAACCAAGGGCTAGAGTGGGCCTTGGTATTCCTTAGGATGGTTAGAAATATGGTTCAAATGTATTATCAAAAATGCACAAGGGTTGAGAAAGGGAGGCATTAAAAAAGGTGATGTTGGAAATAGTTTTCTAGACATAGCCAAATTTGGCAGATTTAGGGTTTTTGACTAGAGCATGAGAGGGGATGTTTTTGATGGGTTGTAAGGTACGCAAGCATCATCAAGTGGATGATGTTGAAGTTTAGATTAAGTAGGAAGGGATCCATGCTTGATATTGGTCTTCAATGACTTGGAAACTTCTAGAATGGATCACTGCAGAATTGATCTGGTTAAGGGTTTTAGATGATCACCTAGTAGCTAAGGATTAGATCCAGCTTTGTAATCGTGCTTGGGATTTGGGGGGGTTCAAGTATATTGATCCTAGTGATGAGCTCCTATGGTGGCTCACTTATCTCCTTAAGCAAACAAGTCAAACGGCAGATTAAAGCAATTCATCAGACAACAGTTCAAGGCACTTCATCTTAGCAGATCAAGGCAACTCATCTTACAAACAGAGAAAACCTACTATTGGGGTTACCATCAAGCCTGGCTTGAGGAAGGTTGGGTATTTTGAAAAGGTTGGAGTTTGAATAAGATAAGAGTCCTTGGTAACTCTACCAAGAGTAGAATTCAAAAGCTTTAAAAGGAGGTTTTAGGAAACCTAGAGATAAGAATAGTTGAAGGTTCTGTCTATAAAAGATAAGGAGATTATATGATATATCTCTCCATAGTTTTGTCAATAGAAGCTACTAAAATAGTTTTGGTTACATAAGCATCTTGGCTCAGGTTTTGAAATGTCAGAACATTTGAGAATAGGTAAATTGAGCCAGGATAGTTTTGTTCAATAGCTTTTTGACAACTGATGTTGAGGTAAGGAGTATAACTCAAGCTATACAATCAGAAGAATGAGCACAGACAATCAGCAAGCAAACACTGCAACACTTAACAAGAAAAAGTTTTTGTTCCCCCTGATTTTTGCATTCTGGACAACTAGTCAGGGTTACTGAAATTGGGATGTTACAGGGCCCCACATATTTCACATATTTGCAAAGCTTCTGGTATTTTCAAATTACCCAGAACAATATTTGAACTTGAATTCCAAAGGGAATAAAAGAGAATAGAAACTGAAAAAAGAAAAGTATTTTATGAAATAAAATATACTCCTAATCTATTCTATCCCGCAGCCCAGCCTCTCTCTCTTACTCGTCTCCGGTCGCCGTGTCCGCCACCGATTTCGGCCGTCACCGACCTTCTCTGGCCTCGCTGTCACCACCAACGCCATTGTGGTGAGCTCCCGGTGCTCAGGCAGCTCTTCGCTTCCTTCCTCTCGCTCTGTTGTCGCCCCGTAGTGCACCTGCAGCCTCCGCTGTCGTCCGTCATGGTAGTCACTGCTCCGGTGACCATTTGAGGATGGCACCACCACTAATCGGTCCGCCTCGGCCTCCTCTCTCCAACGAGCTGACTCGCGCATCGCGGCATGCCCCCAATCGACAGATTCGTCATCAACCTGGAAGCTCGCCATTGCTGGCACCACCACTGAATGTCTTTGTGAATTGTTTTCTAGAATTAATAATAATCCCTATGGGCCCTTTCTGACAGGTTTTAAATATTTTTGGAAAATAGTTTATGAAATTATTAAACTTCTGACATGTGGGGCCAAATGCAAAAATATTTAATATATCTAAAAATGTTTTAAAAATGATTTAAAATGAGAATCATAACTAATTCATTTTAAATCAGAAAAATATGTGTGATATATCAAAATGTTCAGAAAAATGAGATCTACACAATAGACTGATAATCATGCATTGTTAAGAAACTTATATGACATGTTTAATTATAAGAACAAAATAACCCCTCTCATATGCATCCGGGATTTCTCTGAATTAGGGTTTGGACCCCTCGGACCCTGTTTAATTTGGCAAAGCATGTCTTAGGGTCTCAATTCAACGCAATTTAACTTGTCATATCATCATCCTTGCTTGAGGATTGCATCGATGCCATGTGTTCATTGTTCCTCCTTTCTTTTTGGTGTTTGCTTCTTCCTGGTAGAATACAATATCGAGATCAAGATCGAAGACAGATATCAACACCAATGAAGATCAACAAACAATACTTGATCAACGGTTAACAATGTCAAGTGGATGAACCTGAAGTTCTACTTTGGGTATCAATAGGCAAAGGTAAGCAAAACCCCAAACATGATATTTTAAATCGTATGGTTTCAAGTATTTCATTCTTGCCATGTGCATACGATTCTAAAGTCTTTTATCGATAGATATATCAATCCTATTTGATGCATGTTACCTTTGTAGCCTATAATCCCTGATCCACTCCTCCTAGCATAACTAGGGTTTGGCTTATGAGCTTCGCTAGAGTTGTTTATATCCGTTGTGCTTAGCCAAGCTTAGTTGTTACCGCTGGTCCATCCGGTTGATGAATCAGAGCTACGAATGAATCTAGTATGACAGGATGTCGTGGTATGATCAGAGATGAAAGTTAAACATGCTAAGGCTTGTATGGGAGGCCACGTCGGGTTGTGGTTTTTGCAGTCCCATACTTGTCACCACTATGACCTGAGTTCTTGCCTCTTGAACCAAGACGAGTGTACAACCACATGGGGGCCTGGAAACCCCCTCGATCAACTAACTTTCCTATTAGATTCCATGAGTCACATAGTTCGGGCGTTCCATTCGACATATCCATTTTGGTTGTTTCTGAAGGCGGTGAAGGAGGTGCATTCATATAGGTAGGTAAGCCTGGCCGAGAATAAAGAGGCACAGCCTCCGTAATCTTGAACCCGGCGCACATCTCTAGGGACCGACTTTGGGACTTAACCCGTTACAGCGGCATCTCCTTAGGGCATGACTCATGGTCTCGGCGACAGCAAGGTAAAGGTCGTGGTCAACCACTCTCTGCTGGCCTTCCAAGGAAGAGGGCTTATAGCTTGGCACTAGAGAACTTTACCCCTGTAGTGTAATAATCTTTGCGAAAAGCCATGACCACGGTTATGGATGACTTGGGAACAGACGTGATGATCATAGAGAACTATAACCTAATCGTAACACTTGGAAATTAAGTAAAGTGTGTTTAAGGATGCTTCCTTGGGGATTGAGGGGGTGATCCTAGTTAGTAGGTTCATCTGATAAAGTTGAGGTGGATATCAAAGATGATCAAAGCTAGTAATATCGCTTTATTATCCCCTTTTAAAAGGTTCTATTAGTCGAGCTTCCCTCCCCATTTTACAAAGAAAGTTAGCTTTATGCAAATTAACCCCACCAGCCATAAGTCTTGCAGAGTATACCCTATACTCAGTCTTGCTTTGTTAATACTTTTGCAGCAGGTAAGTGTTACCACAGAAGATGAGTTTGTTCCAGCATCGACATCGACGAGTAGTTTGGGGTTCCCGGTTAGCAGCCTGGAACCTATGGATTGGGACGTCATCGTTATGCTTTAGTCGTCTTAGGCCATTTGTTAAGTTTGCTATACTTAATAGCATATTTTGCCTTCTGTTGTTTGATGTTTATGGTCAGTGACCTCTGCTTGTAATAATTTGGTTCTTCTCTCAGTTATGAGCTTGTTGTAATAACTTCTATGTTGTAGGGTCACTTTAATGTTACCGATTCTTTCTCTGTATGCTTTCGAGATTTAGGTTAGGCTTATATCAGATAGAGGTCTGGGATTTGTCTAGCCCTAATCATGGGGGTGACACAGGTTTTGGTATTAAAGTAGTACCGTCTGTACGACAACCTTTCTACTTGTCGATATTGAGTCTGGTGTTTGTGAAAACTATTTTAAAAGATGAAAAGTAATTGTGAAAACTCTAGTATGCTTGTTTTTCTCCTTATCCAGTTTCGCTCTAAACTGGGTCATCGTATCTTGTGATGACTTTGAAAAGTTTTTCTATCTCGTCTCGTCTTTCAAAGCTTAGGTGTCTTTTAGACATGACGGTTCTCAACTAGTTGACCTAGTGTCGAGTTTCTAGAGTTTTTGTGCATGTGTTCCTTGTTTCCCTTTGCTCTTCTACAGCTGAGAGATTCCTTTCCATCATGATCTCTCTATCTTATGGGTCCATAGTGTTCTGCTCTAGGTCTCGAGGTTTCCTTTCGCCTCGTCTGCCTCCTTTTTGTTTGTTTGGGTACTTCAGAAATTATTTCTTCTCTTGGAAGCTACATCGTGGTTACTACCTTGTAGTACCCTCTGTACTACTAAGATAGTAGTTATTCAATTCTCGAGTCTTAACCCTTGGACTTGAAGCGAAGATCCCTGATTGTGCTGGATTCTGGTGTTGTGAATCTTGTACATGAAGCTGACCTTTAACCCAAGATCCATTTTGTTGATCCCTGTTGTTAATGTCTAAACATTACCTCAGGATGGCTAGTACCTTCTAGTATAAGCTTCAAGCTTGTGGTATTTTCGTGATTGTATTTTGACAATTAAGGACTTCCCCTACCACATGTAATGGCAGATGTTCCTTAATGGAACCAGATAGATGACGACAAGAGTAATCCTCGTGATTCTTGCATCTATATTCGTGACTCTGCCACATCCTACCCTTATGTGCATCAGTCCTCGGAAGAATTGTTGACTTATGCATCTACATCTCGGGATTCTATCCTGAGCATGCTCCTTTTCTCTTGTTGTTTCCCGACCTTTGTCTACCAGTTGGTAGCCAAGTAGTAAATATGCACCAATGCCTTCTGATACAAGGTACTCTTGTGGTCCGTCAAGACAAACAATTTTTGGATGTCAGGAGAAACAAACTCTAGTACCTCGTCGTATCTAGGACCATGTCAAAGTGTTGTAATCAGCAGATCACTAAGCCTTTATTAGCTTATGTTATGTTCTACCTTAAAGTATCACACTCTTATATACTACGAGGTCGTGCTGAGTTCATGATTCTTGTAATGAAGTGATACTCTTATACATCTTTACCCACCCTTCCTCCGAGCTTTCGTGCTCGTGAATGATGCGTGTGTGTAATAATGTGGCCATCTGAGATTCTTAGCAATCATTATTGCTTTAGACTCAACAAGTACATTTGTGGCATTCTCAGCGTGATGGTTAATCTATCACTAAGCGATGTTTGACTGTGCTACCACGTCTGTTATTCTAGTACACTCTCTCCTCGGTCAAAGAGTTAGGCTTGTGCCGAAGCTCTGATTCTATGGCTTCTTGCCTTAACAAGCTAGTTTCCTCTCGAACTATGTGACATATCGGTGGTTCGTAATATTCTAGCTGTCTACTAGAAGTATTGCCATGTTGCCACGTGATGATGATGTCAAGTTCTTGAGCAAGCAAGTTCTCTGAACTACTCCTTTCTCCAAGAATCCGTACTGGATACCACTGAACTAGTTCTTGAGTAAGCAAGACAAAAGTTCTATCAGACTTGTTCCTCCTAAATGGATGTCTAGTTTTGTTAGAGCTGAAGAAAGATAGTGTTTACTTCTTGGAAATGTTATCATCCCCACCTTTGATTTGATTCGGGCTATCGTCAAATAAAACTCATTCCTAAGGACTATCCTGATGATGTATTTACTCGTGATGTTTCACCTGGATACATCTTCATGTTCTTTGGTCTAACATATATCTATGTCTTGTTCATACAACATATGAGTCCATCTTCTTGGACTATCTTGATAAGTTTGTTATTGAGCCCATCGATGACATCCTTATCTTCTCCGTGTTAGATTGGATTCATGTGGAATAGTTAACATTAATATTGAAAACTTTTGAGAACCATCTTCATGTCACCTCGAAGTATGCGTTCTGGATGTTAGAAGTAACCGTCTCTGATTCACGTGCAAGTGTTGAAAGATGTCGCTGTGTATTCGAGAAGAGTTAGCTTTATTTTCTTGAGAATTATTTCAAGTCAGTCAAGCATGTGCGAAGTATTCTTGATATGGTAGGTTAATACCTTCCCATCTCGAGAAGATTCTTTAAGCACTCAAAGCCACTACCTGATTTGTTATGGAAGAGAAGAAGTTCTACAAACTTTAGTATCCTCCTAAATATTTCCCAACAAGGATGCATTTGTGTTTCGTTGCAATCAATTTATGTAGGTGAAATTATCTTTTGATAACTTGCTAATGCATCGGTGTCACAACCTAGATCATCTTTTGGAGCTTGAAAAAGTAGACCATGTCTTGAGACTCTAGTAACTTTACCTTTGTGGTAAATGTTGCAAACTTTCTGTTCGGACATGCTGAGTCTGAAGTATTATTCCACCTAACTAGAGCTGAATCTCAAGCAGCAACGATGGTTGGTGCTCTTCAAGGTTTTTGGCGTAGGTCTCTTTGTAAACCCGACAAGATTGATGCAGTGGTTAACACAATTAGCCGGAAGACCTCTTGTCACATTCCCTTGAATTAGCAATAACAACCCTTATTCACGAGGCTCCTTCTATGATTTGTTATATGAGTTGTGCTTATGTTTTCCTTTGTAACCGAAGTCCGATCTTTACTTTATGTCTGCTATCTCGAACATCAATGAGAACATTTAAAGTAGAGTTGCTAAATGTCTCTCGGTCAATCCTCCATACCCTCTTTTGTTGGCAAGCATCTTGTTGGGCCAAGTAACTGAAGTCTGAGAATGAAGTTTATTTTTCCTCGTGTTATCAGGAATCTTCTTATATATTCATCTTAGTGGTCTAAAGTGATATCATGATCGCTGGAAAAGATTTTGATAGTCCTGGATGAATAAAGAGTTTCCTTCGGTTCCTCTAACATGTTCGAAGAGTGACTATGGTTCTGATAATCAGAGTTCCTCTTGGTACATGTTCCCTGACCAAAACAACCTTTCTATCTTGACCTTCTTTCGAACAAAGAGTGATCCTTCTGTATCAAAGTAGTTCAACAGCTTGGTTATCCGTATCTCTATACCTTGGAAGCTCTACTTAAGCCGTTAGTAGAGGTTCGTCACTCGAAGTATGTGGTTGTGTTCTTTCCGTTGTGCGCTCTCCTTCTTAGAAGCTTAAACTCTTATGAAGTTCAATGGTCTCAATTTTTATGAAGACCAGCTATCTAACACCTTGAAAACTATCTCCTTTTGTTCCTCCTTTACGTTGACGTGTTTCATGCCCGTTGGCTCTAGATATGTTCATGAAACATCTATCCACGAGTTGACCATGAGATACTCAGTTGTAGTTTTGTGTCTTTCCCTCTCTTCTTTAGTGTGAGCAGCAACCTTGACGAAAATGAAGCGCTTCATTCATTCAGTAATGGTGGCATGGATTAACCTCTTCGGGAAGATTGTCAAAGTTTAGTGTAACCTTGTTTCTTCTATCTTCCTACCTAGGAATCTCGGGATGAGATTCTTTAATGGGGATAGAGGTGTAACACCCCTAGTTCTACTAATAGTAATTAGGGTTGATTGTGCATTCAGTAGCATCATCTAATATGCTAAAAATATGCAAGAAAAGGAAATGATCATAAAACCCTAATTTTACCTCCTCTTGTAAACTCTTTCAATAGTTTCAAATATTTTGAAATCTACCAAAATTATTGGAGCCCAAATGGATTAAAAGGGCCCCACATATTTCACATATTTGCAAAGCTTCTGGTATTTTCAAATTAGCTAGAACAATATTTGAACTAGAATTCCAAAGGGAATAAAAGAGAATAGAAACAGAAAAAAGAAAAGGATTTTATGAAATAAAATCTACTCCTAATCTATTGTGGCCCGCAGCCCAACCTCTCTCTCTCCTCTCTGACTCCCAGCGTAGCAGCTAGCAGAAGCTGCCATCCAGCCGAAGCCCACATGCACCCTAGGACCAACATACCCCTTTGATGTCCTATCCCCGTCGTCCTCCTCGCCGGTGGATCGAGGAAGCTCCTCGCTGTCGCCAGCACCGTTGTCTGCCACGCCAGGATTCGTGTCGCCGCCCCCTATGTCTATAAAGCTCGTCGCCGCCGCTGAAAAACCCTGGCCGTGCCTGTTTTCCCTTCTTCCTCCTCTTTCCCGCAGCAAACCCTAACCTTAGGGATCGTAGTAGCCATTCGTCCCCACCGTCTCCGGCTGCCCCGGGCCAAGCCCACACCACCGCCGAGCTCGTCATGCTGTCCTCGGTCATCTCACAGAAGAAATTGAAGATGCGCACCCTCAATCGAGCTCCATGTCCGCTACTTCCCTGTCTCCGGCCGCCGTGTCCTCCATCGAGTCCGGCCGTCACAGACCTTCTCCAGCCTCTCTGTCACCACCAACGCCATCGTGGTGAGCTCCCGGTGCTCAGGCCGCTCTTCGTTTCCTTCCTCTCACTCATGGTCGTCGCCCCGTAGTGCACCTACAGCCTCCGTCATCGGCCGCCATTGTACTCGCTGCTCCAGCGATTATTTGAGGGCGGCACCACCACTAATCGGTCTGCCTCGGCCTCCTCTCTCCAACGAGCCCACTCGCACATCCCGGTGTGACCCCAATCGGCAAATTATTAATGTTTTTGTAAAGTGTTTTCTGGAATTAATAATAACCCCTGTGGGCCCTGTTTGACAGGTTTTAAATATATTTTGGAAAATAATTTTTGAAATTATTAAACTTATGACATGTGGGGCCAAATGGAAAAATATTTAATATATCTAAAAAAAATTAATTGTTCTATAAATGATTCAAAAATGGATTTAAAATGAGAAAAATCATAACTAATTCATTTTAAATCAGAAAAATATGTGTAATATATCAAAAGGTTCAGAAAAATGAGATCTACACCATAGACTAATAATCGTGCATTGTTAAGAAACTTACATGACAAGTTTAATTAGAAGAACAAAATGATATCTAGATAATAGAATGATAATCATATGCATCCGGGGTTTCTCTGAATTAGGGTTTGGACCCCTCGAACCCTATTTAATTTGGCAAAGCTTGTCCTAGGGTCTCAATTCAATGAAATTTATCTTATCATATCATCATCCTTGATTGAGCATTGCATCGATGCCATGTATTGATTATTCCACTTTGTTTCTGGTGTTTGCTTCTTCTCGGTAGAATACGACATCGAGATCGAGATCGAAGACCAAGATCAACACCAATGAAGATCGATGAACAATACTTGATCAACGGTCAACAATGTCAAGCGGATGAACCTGAAGTTCTACTTTGGGTATCAACAGGAAAAGGCAAGCAAAACCCCACACATGATATAATCCTATGATTTCAAGTATTTCATTCTTGCCATGTGCATACGATTCTAAAGTCTTTTATCGATAGATATATCAATCCTATCTGATGCATGTTACCTTTGTAGCCTATAATCCTTGATGCTATGCTCCTAGCATAACTAGGGTTTGGCTTATGAGCTTCGCTAGAGCTGTTTATATCCGTTCTGCTTAGCCATGCTTACTTGTTACCGATGGTCGATCCGGTTGATGAATCAGAGCTGCGAATGAATCTAGTATGACAGGATAACGTGGTATGATCAGAGATGAAAGTTAAACATGCTAAGGCTTGTATGGGAGGCCACGTCGGTTTGTGGTTTTTGCAGTCCCATAATTGTCACCACTAGGAGCTGAGTTCTTGCCTCTTGAACCAACACGAGCGTATAGCGACATGGGGGCCTTGAAACCCCCTCGATCAACTAACTTGCCTAGTAGATTCCATGAGTCACATAGTTCGGGCATTCCATTCGACATATGCATTATGGTTGTTCTTGAAGACGGTGAAGGAGGTGCATTCATACAAGTAGGTAAGTGTGGCTGGGAACAAGAGAGGCACGGCCTCCGTAATCTTGAACCCTGCGCACATCTCTAGGGACCGGCTTTGGGACTTGACCCATTATGGCGGCATCTCCTTAGGGCCTGACTCATGGTCTCGGCGAAAGAAAGGTAAACGTCGTGGTAAACCACTCTCTACTGACCCTCCAAGGAAGAGGGCTTATAGCTTGGCACTAAGAATTAGTTGGTACGTGTGGGTAAAGTTGTGCACCCCTGCAGGGTAATATTCTTTTCTAAAATCCATGTCCACGATTATGGACGACTTGGGAATGGCCGTGATGATCATAGAGAACTATAACCTAATCATAAAACATGGAAGTTATGTAAAGTGTGCTTAAGGATGCTTCCTCAGAGATCGAGGGGGTGATCCTAGTTAGTAGGTTTAGCTGATAAAGTTGAGGTGGATATCAAAGATGAATAAAGCCAGTAATATCGCTTTCTTATCCCCTTTTAAAAGGTTCTATTAGTCGAGCTTCCCTCCCCCTTTTACAAAGAAAGTTAGCTTTATGCAAAGTAACCCCACCAGCCATAAGTCTTGCGAAGTATACCCTGTACTCAGTCTTGCTTTGTTGATACTTTTGCAGTAGGTAAGTGTTACCACAGAAGATGAGTTTGTTCCAGCATCGACATCGATGAGTAGTTTGGGGTTCCTGGTCGGCAGCCTGGAACCTATGGATTGGGACGTCATCATTATGCTTCAGGCATCTTAGGCCATTTGTTAAGGTTGCTATATTTAATAGCATAATTTGCCTTCCATTGTTTGATGTTTGTGGTCAGTGGCCTCCAGTTGTAATAAATTGGTTCTTCGCTCAGTTATGAGCTTGCTGTAATAACTTTTCTGTCGTTGAGTCACTGTAATATTACCGATTCTTTCTCTGTATGCTTCCGTGATTTAGGTTAGGCTTATATCAGACAGAGGCCTGGGATTTCCTCATGTTTGTTCGTTTGGTGTTGGTTCAATCGGCCGTGACTCCTCATGTATATAAGGATCTACTGGACTTTCCGTGTAAGAAAGAAGGTTGGATCCATGTCCAAAACCCTAGTTGGAGTCCAACTTGAACAAGCAAACCCGAAATTTGTGTAACTGTTCAGTTAAAAACTTGTCAGTACCTTCAGGACCACTTTTGAGATAGTAAACAATATCAGATCAAAATGATGTAAAAATCAAAGTTGCCTGTCCCGAAAAATAGAACAACTTTGATATTGGCCACTTCTCCGTCTGACCTGATCTTGATGGTCGTTTTCCCTTGTTTTCGTATCAAACTTGGATTATGACCGAACGATTTTAATTCTGTTCGGTCGTATTGTGAATCTGGAGGTCGTATACTTCCTCATCTGAAGATGGTTCCAAAACAAAAGTTGTTCGCCTCATAA
Organism: Avena sativa; assembly: GCA_916181665.1. Lineage (NCBI taxonomy): Eukaryota > Viridiplantae > Streptophyta > Magnoliopsida > Poales > Poaceae > Avena > Avena sativa. Next base: position 583,557,841 of record OV702287.1, read on the forward strand.
AAACAAAGAACTATCATGTGTTGCACTTTCTCATCCGAGTTGATCTTGGTTACCTTTTTCCATCCGCATTGAATTGGATATATCCAGCTCATAGGAGACCCTTTAGCAACTTTATCTACACACTTGATCACACATTGACATCACCTGTGTCTGATGAAAAGCGTAATACTGTATTTTGGCTCTAAAATTTGCATACTATCTCGGATCGTGATGACTTAAAAATCAAAGTTGCTTTTTTCGATGAGGCGCACAACTTTCATTTTTGGCACTTTTTCAGTTGAGCTCATCCTAAAGAAATTATAGAGGAAGTCTCCTTATATTAGTCTCCAAATCTTCTCTGAACACTAACATAATCAACTATTGAGCCGGATCATGGCTTGATTTGATATGGTGCCTCTTCGATGATGATTAATAATTTTCCAAGTATATATTTCTGATTGTGTATCACCATTGATCAGCTATGAGACCAAAACGAGTGCCAACACATGCCCCCTGTTTTCTGACAGAGCTTGCGTGCCAAAAAATAGCACGCCCCACTTTTAGTCTAAGAACGATGTCAACACCCCATCGTCCACTTATTCTTAGGACGATAAATCTGTATCAGCCTTATGTGCTTCGAGAATAGCCACTCCATCTTGACAATTCATGGATATAAGAAATACCTTCATGAATAAATCGCACAATGATCCTCGGCATGTCTTCATACAAGTGCTCCTTTAGTTTAGATTTGCATGCAGTAAACAAGGGCTTTCTCTATTCTTCATCTTCACCTGCACTAGATCTTTCACTAGTGGCCGAAGCGGTAGTTTCCAATTTGGCCTTACCTATGTTGGCGAAACAAATCATCGGCTCTTGTGGAATATGAAATATAACATGAATAACATGGTAGCCAGATGTTTATTGACCCAACTTATTTTCTCTTTAGTTATTCATGTCAAGATATATGAGCAATGGTAAATTATTCCAAGATGAAATTTACATCTAGATATGTATTAAGATAAATAACAAGTGATTCGTCGAAACTTTGGTTGAGCATGAACATTGTTGCACTACTCACAACGAATCACTAGAAGCCTCAATATGTGTAACACCTATAGCAATAAAATGTTCTAGCACGAATAGGAAAGCTTCACATTCGGCTATATGGTTTGTGCAAGATACTCTAAGCCGTATGAGGTTTCATAAAACAATACCATAAGGAGCTAAATAAACAATACCAACGCATTGTTCATAGCTTTTAAAACTGAATTGTCAAGATATAATCTCCATGGTACTATAAAGACAAGATTAATATCAATATCATGCTCAGCATCTATGCCCCATAATGAAATTAAAGACAATTTGGACTTTCATAGATTTCAAAGATTTATAAGCCAAATTATCAACACATAAGCATAAGCATAATTGCTAATGAACATATACCTTGTATCAGCCTCCAATAGAACTAAGAACGATGTTAGAAAACCACATCGGCCATGATTGGATAATGATCCGAAGGCGATAAAATAAATATCGTCTGTATATCTTTGCCCCAATGGGCATGCATAATCCATCCACCAAATTATGTATAGTTGAAGTAAACAAACCAACAAATCTAATTATGAACTTCAAATATTCGACCTCTTGGATTAGCAATAAAATTGCAACTAATCGTATGAATAATGATTTGGCAATACCCTTTCATGATGTACAGAATTATGATGCATCCATGGATCAATATTAATGCATGGTGGGTAACCAATCATACCTAGGGATGAATTGCATGGCATAGGCATTAATGGTGAAGTAGAATAATATGGATGATGTGCCGGCCGAATATTTGACAGTGATACCGAATTCTTTGGCCTAATTGTTTGTTGGATTTATTATTTTTGTTCTACACTCGTGTTGTCCTTTTTATGACAAGATCTCGCACATCTTCCTTACCTTGAGTGTTTCTTTGGGAACCCACGCCATGTTTATTTTATTTAGCTCCTCGTCTGTAAGCCGATATAGCTTCTTCTCTTGCCAATTTGATAAGTCGAGTGGGCATCTCTACTGTGGTTTTGTTTCACACAATGGCATCCCTTTCTTAATATTGGGCACCTTCAGTTTTGCTTCCTCAGATTCAGAAATTTGGTTTTTGAAAGTTACTCGCTTCACTTCCTTACCCTTAGTATCCAAGGTCAACCTCAGTTGGCTTTTCATTATTTGAAGTCAAATATGAAACAGCACACTTGCGTCCATCCTTTTTGATTCGGTATATTTGCTTGACCACTTCTTTATTTACCCCTGAACTCCGAACCGATTCTTTTTGATTGAAACGGTCTTTAACATGTGATTATTGATGAATTGATCTTCTTGGAGCTACATAATTTGGGTAAGAGGATCTAGAATTAGATGGATAACGTGCCTATGAATCATACCTTTTCAACGATGGATATGAATAAAAATTAGCATTGGAAGGTATCCATGAACTTGACATTGGTGGCCCAAAAGGAGGATATGAATTTCTTGCATTTAATTTCTCCTTTCGCCAATCCCTGTCTTTAGAATTTTTCCTTGGGGATGATTTTGATGCTTTGGCACTACTTGGCCGATAAGAACCTTTTGCTTCACTCTCCTTTTTATATTTTTCTAGTAGTTGTGCGAAAGTGACTTTTGGTTTCTTACCCTTGTGCTTATTGCGGCCTTTATCTTTTTGAGTTTTGCACGCATCGATCTTAGAGTTTTCTTGTTGCCCCCTAGTGCTTGGTGTCTTCATCATATCTTCAATGGAACTCTTGCCTTCAAGAACATTTGCAACATGCTCTTCAATAATCTCTTTGCTTGAGAGCTTGATCCCATCATCTTCCTTGTGTACCTGCTTATCATTACACGAATCGACTAGAGGTAGCTGATGCAATATATATTGGCCATCAAGACCAATCAAAATAGATTGGTCTTCAGTTTGCGTTTCAACAAATTTCAATCGTCCTTTATTAATAGCCGATTGTACTATTTGATGAAACATCTTGCAATCCTCTATACTATGCTCGAACGAATCATGCAACTTGCAATACATTCGTACTTCTAATGATGGTTGCACATTGTGATCAAGAATTCTAATATAATCAATTTTCAGCAACATGTCAAATATATGATCACACATTCTCAAACTGTAGGTACACCTTTTATCTTCTAACCGGTCTTGTTGTGAAAATGGCTTTGGAATTGAGCAACCGAATGGTTCAGATTTTACATCACCTAGTTCGTCTATGTGTTCTTTTCTGTACTTCTTTTCCGATGTCTTTGAATACACAGTTATACTAGGATCAGCTTTCTCAAGAGACAATAACCTTGGGTTTATGTTTCTAAAAATAAAAATATTAAAACACATATGTCTCACTTGAGACCAAATGTTAGCCAAGTATGAAATAAACAAAGCTACCCATGTACATATAAGATCTAGATGAAAGCATGTGGAAAGATTTGGCTATAATAATTCATTATTATCGGCCTCTCTAAAGGGTACAACATGTTGACCGATAGGTTCTGTGACAATTATATTACTAACAAATAAATTCCCTCTCTTGATTGGTGACGAGGGTTAAACTCATCAATGCCCATTGTTATGGACTTGGGTTTTGGAGAAGGAGGGAGCGCTGGAGGCATCAATAGGCTAGCAAACAAGCACACAAGGACGCAAGATTTACCCAGGTTCAGGCCTCATAGAGGTCCCTACTCATGCTTGGCTGCTCTTTGAATTATCGACGGAGTTGAAAGTTACAGGGGGTGCGCATATGCAATCTGGCGAGGTTGTGGAAAATAGGGTTGTGATTGTCCTCCTCGCCGCCCCCACCTAGCCTTTATATAGATAGGCTAGGTATCAGGTAGCAAGTCGAGTTGGTTACAAGTTAGTGTTTGTCCCTTTAAACATTCTATCTTAAGCTTGTCTTATGCCGCAAGCAGTGAGAGTCTCGGTAGGTCACCCGAATCCTGGATTGGGCCCTGGTAACGCCGTGGGCTTCTGCCAGATCAGGCCATATATAGCAAGCTCGAGTACCTATAAGGTATGCCCACGTCAGTAGTCCCCAAGTGTCTGGTGGAATCGCAGATTCGAGCGGAGACTTTATGAACTCTTACGAGTGCATAGCTGAGCATTTTTTTGAGTGCTTTGATTTGTGTCATAGGGATTGTTGATATACATGCCTGATTTATCTGGTGTATCGGGATCATTTAACTGCCTTAGGGCAAAACAACGCAATCTACTCAAACTCGAGTCCCCATACTCGAATTCGAAAAAGTGCTAGTGTAATTCGACTTAGGACGCGGAGGTCTTATAGAGTCAAATCCCAGTGTGTAAGTGTGAGAACTCGGCATGTCCATCAAGGGTTTATTCATCGTACCTGTAGGTACGGATTGTTTCTGGTGCAGCGCAACAGATGCGTTGCCACGCCTTATTCAGGTTTTATTTTCACATTGTAAGCGTGGCATCCGAATATCTGTCATCGCGGAGATGGTTTCGATGGCCTAGTTGACGCAGTCTCTTTGCAGGGAAAATATTATGCGGAGTCGCCATAGCTTTCGAGTGTGTATGTTATCAACAAACAGTGTAATGTATAGGAAAAATTCATAGGGTGCCTGGCCAGCGATCCCTATGGGGGTAGCCCCAAGTGCCTATTCGAGTCGTAGACTCGAGTGGGGACTAAAAGTATTTTGCGACTGTTGTCATATTTTGCTTGTTTCAGTCGAATGTTCTTTTAGTGCTCCCTATGGGAGTAACCCGAAGTCCACAATCGAATCGTAGATTCGAGTGAAGGGTTTTTCGTAATGCTTGGATATTTTTGCAAATTTCTTCGGGTGCGCAGCCAGCGCTCCTATTAGGAGTAGCCCCTGAGTGCTTGGTTGAGTCGAGGACTCGAGTGAGGACTAAAGTAGTTAAAATGTGCTCCTGCTGGAGTTGATGACATTAGTACGGACGATGAGATGACCTCAGTTGCTCGCGTGAGGGGCTTTGACGGGACGTGACGAGTAGTGGGTCCCATTTTTTGACTTGGACTTGACCAGGCGTGCGTAATCTTCTGGTTTAAATGTGTCTCCTCGATTCTCGTGCGTAATGGGAGGAGTGGCACGACGGTTTGTGGGTTACCCTTGGCACGCGTTGGGTTGGTTTTTCCAGGTCGTTGGATTACATCTAGGTTAAGTAGGGGTTCACCGTGCGGTAATTTCCCCACATCTTCTTCTCGCTCGCGCACCTCCGCCGTTGCTGCCCTTGCTGTTCCATTTCTCGCTTCTCCTCCGAGGCACTGGACCAACTCCGTACCTTCCCCATCCACTTCCTGTGCTCACATCGCCAGCACAAGATGGGAAAGAAGAAGGGAGGCTCCGCTGCTGGATTTGTGGTTGTTGTTGTCGCGTCCAAGAAGAAAGACGCCGCCACCACGGGCACCAGCGCCGCCGAAGCTGGGAAGAAGAAGGGTGTGGGGACTCGCATCACCAATGGGTCATGGCGCCCATCCATCATCAAGTCCTCTGAGTTGTTCACTCAGGGCCACTACGGGGAATTCTCTGCCGCGGAGGACAATTCTCGCGTTCCCGGCGACGAGGTAATCCCCAGTCCTCCCGTGGGTTTTCGAGTGATGTTCCTTACGTTCATCATCTGCGGTCATTCTCTCCCCCAGCATCCGTTTGTTAGGGGTCTCCTTTCTTTCTATGGGCTCCAGCTTCACCAGCTGACCCCAAATTCTATCCTCCACATCGCCTGCTTCATCACTCTTTGCGAGTGTTGGCTTGGAATCGAGCCACACTTCGGCATCTTCAAAAAACTCTTTAATCTCAAACGTCAATCCGTGTCGGGTTCGGTATTCCACGACATAGGAGGCTGCGGGATTCATGTCGATTCCAACGTCACCTATTTCGCCGTCAAGATCACTGCGGTAGTCCAAGGATGGAGGGAGAAGTGGTTCTACATCCACTACCAGAAAGCTGATGGAGAGCACTACGGACTCGCACACTTTGATCCAGTGGCCCCCTTCAAGCGGAGGAGGTCCTGGAGGAATGTGGTGATGCCTGCCAAAGTCGAGGAAACAGAGACCCTGTATTAGCGTGTCTACGACCTCGAAAACCACATAGGAAAAGAAGTAGGTGGCACAGAGCTCATTCGCACTTGGATGCGTCGCCGCGTACAACCTCTGCAGGCCAGGGTACACACTATGTTCCACTGGATTGGTGCTGGTGATGTCACTCGCATTTCTATGGAGGGCATTTCTTCTGGCGAGGTAGACAGGAGGTTTCGACTACCGACTAAGTACACCACCAAGGAGGATCTCCTAGGTGACTCAGTCGTGCCTCCATTCTGCGCCAGCAATCCTCCCCCTAAGATGGATTTCTCTTTGAATTTTATTGATTTTCGATTTCCTATAGGTGCTTTGTTTTATATACTAGTGTTTCTTCTACTAGTAGGACTGGACTGTGGCCGCCAACTTCCCTCCTCAACCTGAAGGAATTATTCCTCACGAGGTGGAAGAAGAGGACGAGTCGGGCTCCACCATCCCTGTTGGGGAGGAGCAAGAAGCCCCCGAGTCCAGCGATCACAGGACTCACAAGCACTCCCGTAGCAAGGATTCGGATGCCTCCTCACCGTCGACACCAGAGGATCCTCCCGCTGCTGCAGAGGAGCCAATCCCCGCCGTACCTATGTGTGCCATGGCTCCTCCCTCAAGGAAAAAAGCTAAGGTTGCCAATGGAGTTGTCGGGAGATTCCTTTAACCTCGAGAATTTTGACGGGTAAGTCTTTATATTTGCGAGTTCGTCTTGTTTTCTTCGAAGTTTTATCTTCTGAAGTGGTGCTGGGTATTTTGCAAATAAACAGCATCGTCGTCCTCCGACAATTGCCAATTTGTTAAGGAATCCGTACTCACGGACTCAAAGAACAAAGAGGTGGCAATATGGTCTCCTTCTCCTCCGGTGGCGGCCTATTTCGGTGCCAATTCTTCGAGTTCCCCCCACACTAGGGGGCACCACAAGGTTGCACGGATGCCCACTCAACAGGAACCTTCGGAGTCCCTGGAGGAGCATGTAAGTGTCTCTTGCCGCTAGTAGTCGAATTTTTGGTTGATGTTCGCACTTTTCCATTTTTTTGCTAATGCTGATGCTTTCTTTTCTTTTGATGTAGCCTATCTTGAAGAACTCAGCTCGCCTTGCCGGGCAGATTATCCTTGGGTCAGCAGCATGCCATGCTGGACAACCGCCATCGTGTAGTCGAAGGTTAGTGTTAAGCTTGTCTCCCTACTCTTCTTGCATAGAGGTTGGTAAACTCAGATATTGCCATATTTTGTCCCTTGTAGGTGAGCATAACGAACTTCTTCGTCACGTCACTTCCCTTGAGAAGGGACTTGCCGCAGCAGAGAAGAAGCGCATCGAGGCCGTCGCGGCTGTGGAGGAGTCGCAGAAGCACGAGGAAGATTTGTGTACTTCTACTAATGAGAGGGAAAAGGTGTTCGCATAATAGCTTTTCTCTATCGCGAAAGCACTCTCGGGTATTTATGCTGTTTTCCTTGCATTTTCCCTTGTTTTTTTGTATCCATGTCAATGTACTGATACGTGTGTCTTCAGATGGTGCCGGCGTAAGCTTCGACTCCCAGGCTTTGGCCCGCGCGGATGCCTTGGCTGGTGCGGTGGCTGTAGTCGAAGACCTCAATGCCTCCCTCCAAGACACACTTGGGAAAGCCAAGGGCGTGTTGAGCCGCCTCCGAGAAGATATGGTTCCCAAGGCCAACTTAATCGGAAATCTTGATGGCTTCGTGGAATCCTTCGTAGAAGGCATCCCAATGGACTTCAAGAATACGCAACGATCTGTTGGCGCAACAATGGTACCCGCGATGGCGCAAGCCCACTGTGTGGAGCTGGACCCCAGTGTAATCTCTGAGGCGATGCCTATTGACGCGGAAGGGCAGCAAGTAGTGTTCGCTCCCTTTGCTGGTAGTTGCAGTAAGTATGGGCCTCGTCTCATTGAGACAGTAGCCAAATATTTTGCGGAGCTGCGGCGAGTGAAGGTTGAAAAGGCTGCGTCTAAGGCTACCACTGGGAAGTCCATGGCGTCAGATATTGTCACGGATTCGAGGAATCCCCTGAAGGCAAAGTCGAAGTCGAAAAAGCAGAGCATGCCTTAGCTGCCATATGTAATAGCTTAGCTTTCCTTTTTCTCAACCATATTTTGTGGGGGTACCCCTGTTGATACTTTGCCGAATTTTAATGACTCTGCCCTTTTTATCGATGCATAGTTGGTCTTATTTGCCTCTTTGTTTGGCTGAAATAGGGTCTTCGAGTGGTCCTCTGCCTGACTCTCCTCCCACTGATGAAACTGCAGCACGACCGCGTTCAAAGGTGGAGGACTTGTCGCTGCTTGCACGACTGCACGATCGTATAAAGAAGTTGGAGCGAGAGTTGCCCATTATCTGCGGTAACACGGACGTGTGGAAGTCAAAGGCTGAGAAGGCCACTGCTCGCGTGAACTATCTCCTAGACGAAGTTGTGCAGTTGAACGAGCAATCTAAATGTTAGCTCTCTATCTTCTTATACTTTTCTCTAGCCATTCGCGGCGATGCTCTGTCTTATGCTTTGGTCTTACTTTTTGTAGTTGTTAGCGCTCGTCACCCGCAGGATGAGAGGGACCGGGTTGCCATTCAAATGAATGACTTGGCCCAGGAGCAGCTGCTGGCTAGTGGTTACTTATGGGTGGACCACGATCATGTAGTCGCGTTGGCAACATTGCAGGATCATGCATAGCGGGTGCTTCTGTGTTTGAAGAAGGCGCAGTCGTGCCTGAGGTATATTTTTTTGCTTATGCTGATGCTTTCTTTTCTTTTGATGTAGCCTATCTTGAAGAACTCAGCTCGCCTCGCCGACAAGATTATATCCTTGGGTCGGCAGCATGCCATGCTGGACAACCGCCATCATGCAGTCGAAGGTTAGTGTTAAGCTTGTCTCCCCGCTCTTCTTGTATAGAGGTTGGTAAACTCAGATATTGCCATATTTTGTCCCTTGTAGGTGAGCATAACGAACTTCTTCGTCATGTCACTTCCCTCGAGAATGGACTTGCCGCAGCAGAGAAGAAGCACATCGAGGTTGTCGCGGCTCTGGAGGAGTCGCAGAAGCGCGAGGAAGATCTGTGTGCTTCTACTAATGAGAGGGAAAAGGTGTTCGCATAATAGCTTTTCTCTATCGCGAAAGCACTCTCAGGTATTTATGATGTTTTCCTTGCATTTTCCCTTGTTTTTTGTATCCATGTCAATGTACTGAAACGTGTGTCTTCAGATGCTGCCGGCGTAAGCATCGACTCCCGGGCTTTGGCTTGCGCGGATGCCTTGGCTGGTGCGGTGGCTGTAGTCGAAGACAGCAATGCCTCCCTCCAAGACACACTTGGGAAAGCCAAGGGCGTGCTGAGCTGCCTCCGAGAGGATATGGTTCCCAAGGCCAGCTTAATCGGAAATCTTGATGGCTTGGTGGAATCCTTCGCAGAATGCATCCCAATGGACTTCAAGAATGCGCAGTGGTCTGTTGGCGCAACAATGGCACTCGCGATGGCGCAAGCCCACTGTGTGGAGCTGGACCCCAGTGTAATCTCCAAGGTGATGCCTGTTGACGCGGATGGCCAGCAGGTAGTGTTCGCTCCCTTCGCTGGTAGTTGCAGTAAGTATGTGCCTCGTCTCATTGAGACAGTAGCCAAATATTTTGCGGAGCTGCGGCGAGTGAAGGTGGCAAAGGCTGCGTCTGGGGCTACCACTAGGAAGTCCATGGCGTCCGAGACTGCCACAGATTCGAGGAATCCCCTGAAGTCAAAGTCGAAGTCGAAAAATCAGAGCATGCCTTAGCTGCCATAAATAATAGCTTAGCTTGCCTTTTGCTCAACCATATTTTGTGGGGGTACCCCTGTTGATACTTTGCCGAATTTGAATGACTCTGCCCTTTTTATCGATGCATAGTTGGTCTTATTTGCCTCTTTGTTTGGCTGTAATAGGGTCTTCGAGTGGTCCTCCGCCTAACTCTCCTCCCACTGATGAAACTGCGGCGCAACCGCGTTCAAAGGTGGAGGACTTGTCGCTGCTTGCGCGACTGCATTATCGTATAAAGCAGTTGGAGCGAGAGTTGCCCATTATTTGTGGTAACATGGACGTGTGGAAGTATGCGACTCCGCTCTCCAAGTCTTTAAGGTGATAGGCGCCACCTGGGATTACTTCGGTAATCAAGTAAGGTCCTTCCCAAGGGGACTCGAGTTTGAGGTGCCCTTGCTGCTTCAGTCGTAGGACCAGGTCTCCTTCAACGAAGGATCTGTGGCGTAACCTTCTGTTGTGGTAGTTACGGAGGTTCTGCTAGTAGATCACGGATCTCTCTGCTAGAATATCGCGTGCCTCATCAAGGAGGTCGATGGAGTCTTCAATTGCGAGAGTTGATTCAGCCTCACTGTATGCTACCACCCACGGGGCTTTATAGCGCACTTCTGCGGGTAGCACCTCTTCGGCACCATGCACCATGAACAACGGAGTGTAGCTTGTGGTGCTGTTTGGAGTTGTGCGCAGGCTCCATAGTACTAATTGCAGCTCGTCGGGCCAGCACCCTGCAGCTCTTTCGAGTGTCCGAAGGAGCCTTTTCTTGATTCTACCGCAGACGAGGCCGTTGGCCTTTTCGACTTTATCGTTGGTCTGAGGATGTGCCACGGAGGAGTAGCTGATGTTGATCCCTAGTTTTTCGCAGAAACCTTGGAATTCTTCCGAGCTGAAGTTTGTTCCGATGTCCGTGATGATGTTGTGTGGCACCCCGAACCGGAAGATGGTGGACTCGGAGAATTTCACGGCGCTGGCTTCTGATTGATTTGTCACCGGCATGGCCTCAATCCACTTGGTGAACTTGTCGATTGCAACGAGGAGGTAGACGTATCCTCCAGGGGAGGACTTCTGGAGCTTGCCGACCATGTCGAGACCCCATTGTGCGAAGGGCCGGGCTTCAGGTATTAGCCTGAGTTCCGCGCCAGGTGCGCGCGGTTTATCCGTGAATCGCTGGCAGGCGTTGTAACGTTGGACGATGTCCTTGGCGTCGCGCATTGGCGTTGGCCAGTAGAATCCAGCTCGCAGAGCTTTGGCGACGAGGGCGCGACTTCCGGCATGGTGCCCGCAAGTGCCTTCGTGTATGTCGAGGAGGATGGCTCTTCCGTCCCTGTTGGAGACGCACCGCTGAAGGACTCCTGTGATGCTGCGCTTGTACGGTTCGCCATTGATAAGGGCAAACGCCTTGGATCATTGTGCTATATGGCGCGCATCTATCGGGTCGTGTGGCTGCCTTTTGCTGAGCAAGTATGTAATGTACGATTGCGTCCAGGATGGCTCAATCATCATGACCTCCATGGGGCCTTCGAGTCCTATGTCAGGCTCCATGTTGTCGAGTGCCATTGGCTCGTTGGGAGGCTTAGCCCCTGAGTCCTTTGTCGTGCAAGCTTTATGCTCTGGAGCCTTTGGCTTGATGGAGCGCTCGCACATGCACTCTAGAAATACTCTAGGTAGCACTTGGGCGCAGGTGGAGCCAATGTTGGCGAGAATATCTGCTTCCTCGTTGCTCTCGCGGCCGACATGTCGCAGCTCGCAGCCGTTGAAGTCCCCCTCGAGTGTGTCGTTGAGGTCACGATAGGCGATCATATTGACGCTCAAAGCGTCGCAATCATTCATTGTTTGGTTGACCACCAGTTTGGAGTCATCGTAAATGACGAGTCGCTTGGCGCCACATGCTTTTGCTATTCGCATCTCGTGGAGCAAGGCATCATATTCAGCTTCATTGTTGGAGACCGTGAACTGCATTCACGAAACATACCTCATCGTGTCACCTTGAGGCGATGTCAGGATGACGCCTGCGCCAGCTCCTTCCTTGCGCTTGGACCCGTCGAAGTGCATTGTCCATAGGTAGGACATGTCTGGTGTAACACCCTGTCCACTCCTGGGCCCGGGGGGTGTCACTCCTGGAAGCTTAATAGGATATCTAGACTGGCCCCACAAACCAAGACTAGTCTTTTCTGCGCACCCGGTTACCCACTTCTCGGTCGGTCACCCATCCTAGAATTGCTCTAGGCCAAGCACGCTTAACCTTACAGTTCTTTTCGAATGAGCTTCCAGAAAAGAAGTTGCAACTTGTTGATATGGGTATCCTCTCAATCCTATTAAGCCATGTGCCTGGATCTCACATACACCCACCCTTTAGAAGATCGATGCCCTCATCGATCAAGCACACCTAGGGAACGTTCCTTCTTGGCATGCGTCTGTGCGTCCAGTGCCGGCACATGTGCCATAGCGTGTCCACTCCCGGCCACACGTGCCATGCTCCACATGTCCCACCACTGACCGGCACACACCCGTGTAATCGCAAGGGTCGGCTCTGATACCACTTGTAACACCCCGTCCACTCCTGGGCCCGGGGGGTGTCACTCCTGGCAGCTTAATAGGATATCTAGACTGGCCCCACAGACCAACACTAGTCTTTTCTGTGCACTTTGTCCTCACTCCTGCGCACCCGGTTACCCACTTCCCGGTCGGTCACCCATCCTAGAATTGCTCTAGGCCAAGCATGCTTAACCTTAGAGTTCTTTTCGAATGAGCTTCCGGAAAAGAAGTTGCAACTTGTTGATATGGGTATCCTCTCAATCCTATTAAGCCATGTGCCTGGATCTCACATCTGGTTTGTCCGGGGGAACTTGCGACTTGATCACGTCGCGCTTATCATATGTGATGTCTCGCGGAGATAGTTCTATCCCCCAGAGCGTGACTCGTCCGGTGACATCGGGATTATTGAGAATGTGCCCAAGCGGGGCATCGTTCACCACTACGATTGGGTACTCCTAGAAGTAGTGGCGCAGTTGCCTGGCTGTCATGAAGCAGCCGTACACCATCTTTTGCTAATGCTGGTACCACTGTTTTGTTGGCGTGAGCACCTTGTTGAGGTAGTAGGCTGGGCGTTGTACCCTGTGGACTTTATTTTCTTCGGCTCGCTCCACCACGAGCATAGTGTTGACCACCTAGTTGGTGGTGGAGATGTATAGCAATAGCGGCTCCTTTTCTCAAGGTGTTACCAACACCAGCGAGGAGGACAGTAGACACTTGAGGTCTTCGAATGCATCTTCTGCTTCGTCTGTCCACTCGAATTTGTCAGCCTTGCGGAGAAGTTGGTAGAAGGGCAATGCCTTTTTGCCCATTCGACTGATGAATCGACTGAGCGCCGCGACTCGCCTAGCCAGGTGCTGATGCCTTTTACGTTCTTCGGCTTTTCCATGGCCAGTATGGCCTTTATTTTCTTCGGGTTGGCCTCGATCCCTCTCACGGAGATAAGGTACCCGAGCAGTTGCCTAGATGGTATGCTGAAGGCGCATTTGTCCGGATTTAGACTGATCCGATAGTGTTCGAGGTTATCGAAGGTCTCACGGAGATCATCGAGTAACGAGGCTTCCTCCTTAGTTTTGATGACGATGTCGTCGACATAGACTTGGATATTGCGACCAAGTTGGTTCTTGAGGCAGGCCTGCATGCACCGCTGATAGGTGGCTCCTGCGTTTTTCAGCCCGAAGGGCATCGTTATGTAGAAGAAGACACTAGAGGGTGTTAAGAACGACATTTTCTCCTGGTACTCCTCCTTCATTCGAATCTGATTATAGCCTGAGTAGGCATCAAGGAAGCAGAGGCGCTCGCATCCCGCAGTGGAGTGGATTATTTGATCGATCCACGACAACGGGAAGTGATCTTTCGGGCAATGCTTATTTAGGGAGGTGAAGTCCATGCACATCCACAGGATATCCGTGTCCTTTTTAGGGACAAGCACGGGATTTGTGACCTGGGTGCTTTCCTTGATCTCGCGTATGAAATTAGCATCGAGGAGTCTGTTGACTTCCATACCGACCGCTTTTGCCCTTGGCTTCTATAGTCACTATTGTTTGTTTGACTAGCCTTGCTTCAGGATTCACGTTGAGTGAGTGCTCGGCGAATTCCGTGGGAACCCCTGGCATGTCCGCAGGACACCAAGCAAAGATTTCCTAGCGTCATGGAGGAATTCGATGAGTGCGAGTTCCTATGCGGAACTCAAGTTGTTGGCGATGAGGGCCATCTTGGTTGGGTCCGTTGGGTGGACCTGGACTTTCTTGGTGTGTACTGACATGTCGAAGGATTGGTCGGGTGAGCTTGGCTTGCTCAGGGGAGGCAGACTATTGTCTATCAACTCCTATAACCTCGCTAGTTCCTATTGCATCCTGAAAGACTAGGAACTTTTGTTGAATTCCCTATCGCAGCTGTCGGATGTCTCGAAGCTTCCATTTATTGTGATAATGCCATTTGGGCCCGACATCATCATCTGCAAGTAGGCGTAGTGTGGCACTACCATGAACCTCACGAACGCGACACGTCCAAGGATGTAGTGGTATTGTGAGGGCCAGTCGATAACTTCAAAGTCGATGCGCTCTCGTCGAAAGTTTTGCAGTGTGCCAAAGATGACGACAAGGTTGATCCTGCCCATGGGGTATATGCCCTTCCTTGGGATGATGCCGTTGAACGTCGTGTCTGAAACTTCCAGACATGTCATAGGGATTCTCTTTGCGCGCAAGGTACTCACGAACATGAGGTTGATGCCGCTTCCGCCGTCCATGAAGACGTGACTCATCTCGAAGCCTCCAATCTATGCCTCGAGCACCAGGGGATAGTGGCCTGGGCGAGGAACTTGACACGGGTGGTCGCTCTTGTCGAAGGTGATGCAGGACTCGCTGCCACTAAGGTACTTAGTGGTGGAGGGTGGGGAGCTCATCGCCAGATTGACTTGGGGAGTCATCAATTTTGCACTCGATTTGAGGGGCGACCCTTCTGGATCATCCCCATGTTCCCCAATGGTCGGGGGTATGGCTCGCCTCCATGGTTTTCGACTGGTGCAGCCGCAGGTGGTGGTGGACCTGGTGGTGGTGGAGGAGCTCCATGTGCCTCAGCGCCCAGGGCAGCTCCATAGGCTTGGTTAATCGCGTCGCGATTCATTTGGGCCAGGCCTTCGTGGAGCTTGAGGAACTCGTTGCAGTCCTTTAGGAGGTGGCTGGACTTTTTCTTGCCGTCTTGCTTGTCGATGTAGAAGTGCATGTTGCACTGTCCGGACAGTTTCTCCTGGATGGAGGTTGCGGGTGCCTCATCGCAATATCCGCTATTGCGGTTGTCATCGTGTCTGTCGACATAGCGGGTTGCGACCATGTCGACCTCTTCGCGGTCATCGTAACTACGCATCCGACGTTTTCCTCAACGATCGTGTCTGCAGCCGAGGTCGTCATCACCATCGGAGTGGACATGGTTCTTCACCAAGTCCTCTCCGTCGGCCCACCTATTTGCGATCTCCATTAGGTAGTCGATTGTCTTGGGCTTCGAGTGGCCTAGCTCCTCCTTGAGCTCTCTACGACGTACGCCGCCACTGAACGCGTCGATTGCGCGATCTTCAGAGATGTCTTCCACTGAATTGTTTATGATGGACCATCTCTAGATGTACAAGCACAGCGACTCGCCCGTCTTCTGATAGCATCTGCGCAATTCTTCGATTGATGCGGGCCTCTTGTAAGTGCCCTTGAAGTTGCACACAAAGCTATAAACCAGCTCTTCCTAGCTGCGAATGGATCCACGCGGGAGATTGTTGAGCCACGCACAGGCGGCACCTTGCAGCTGCAGCTAGAAGCATTGCATCGGCGTGCTCGTGGATCCGCCGTGTAGCCTGACGGAGGAGATGTGATCCTCTAGCTAGATCTTCAGGTCCTGTAAGCCATCGAATTTCAGGTTCTCTAATGGGAGTTTGCATCCCTTAGGCATTCGCTTTTGCTTGATGGCTCTAATGAAGCAGCTGGCGCCGTAGAGTTCGGTTCCCTCATCCTCCGAGTCAGTCAAACAGGCACGCCTCGCACGCATCTTGTCGACCTTGCGTTGTGTGATGTCATCACGCGCGTCGTAGTCGCGGTCATGCCATTGTTAGCGACGACGTCTAGATAAGTCGTGGCTATCATCGCTAGAGGAGGGCGAGGAGTAGCGTTTGGCCAGATCCTTGGTCTTTTTCGACTCTGGCGTTGGATCCTTGATGAGGGCGGCTTCGACTAGCCCCAAGCATGTGATCATAGATCGGTGCATGGAAGCTAGAGGATGCCCAGCCGGAGGCTGGTTGTTGGGGAGGTACATGGTGGCCACCGTCACCGCCGCCTGCGGTGTCTTAGGGAGCACGTTGCCCCGCATATCTACCGTCATGGATGAGAAGTCGAGGATTCGCGCGGCCTCTTCTCGCTCCTTGTCGGCGAGATGGGCCAGTCGAGAGCGCCTTTTGGCGGCCACATTGTCACTTCCCTTGTAGGAGGATCCTCCCATGGAAGAGAGTTGAGCCATCCGAAGGTTCGACTCGTCCGCCGCCCTTCTGCGCGCATCGAGTTGCGTGATTACTTGTTGTTGGCGCTTGTATTCTTCTGTGAGAAGCCAATAGTAACCCATCAGCATGTCTTGCGATGAGTTTGGGGGTAGAGGATTACCCCGCAGAGCTTCTCGATAGCGGGCCCACTCATTGTCATTGAGCTGGATCTGCACTCGCTCTCTGGCGTGCTCATTCGCCGTGAGATGTGGGTCTCCCCCGTCCCATTGTTGGTGGGTGCGCCGTTGGCGAGACCACCATTTGCGACTGGGATGCCGTCGTTGGTCGGACCAATGCTGGCGTTTTTGCGACTGGCGCTGGTGTCGCCTGCATTAATGACGGCGCACATGTAGTGATCGGGAAACTGTTGCTTCCGCAGCTTTCATATCCATCTTCAGTGGCTAGATCGCCTAGATCGGATCCGCAACTACTGTCACTGATCGCGTTTCCGACTGTTGTCGGGGCGTTGAGTTCGCTCAGGGTGCCGATCTATGGTGGAAACCACGATGCTGGAGCAATCGCAAAAACCGTGGGATGGACAGGGAGGCAAAGTGTGCCCAGCTGACCAACTTGTCAGCGCAATCTCCCGATCGCTAGGCTGATTCCTTCGCCCACGGACTCGAAAGCCGTCCGAGTGGCCGGCGTGTGGACGGTGAAGTCGAAGGCACTAAAGAGGAGGCGAACCTCTACTATTGCCGAGTTGTAGATCGCGGTTGACGGGGCCGAAGAAACCGTGACATCAGCACTCCCAGTTCCCACATAGGGCGTCAATTGACGAGGGTTGAACTCATCAATGTCCATTGTTATGGACTTGGTTTTGGAGAAGGAGGGAGCGCTGGAGGCATCAACCGGCTAGAAAACAAGCACACAGGGACACAAGATTTACCCAGGTTCAGTCCTCGTAGAGGTCCCTACTCCTGCTTGTCTGCTCTTGGAATTATCGAGGGAGTCGAAAGTTACAGGGGGTGTGCAGATGCAATCTGGCGAGGTTGTGGAAACTAGGCTTGTGACTGTCCTCCTTCTTGTCCCCTCCTAGCCTTTATATAGATAGGCTAGGTCTCGGGTAGGAGGTCAAGTCGATTACAAGTTAGGGTTTGTCCTTTTAAACTTTCTATCTTAAGCTTGTCTTGTGCCGCAAGCAGTCGGAGTCTCCGTAGGTCACTCTAATCCTGGATTTGGCCCTGGTAACGCCGTGGGCTTCTGCCAGATCAGGTCGTATATACCAATCTCGAGTACCTGTAAGGTATGCCCACGTCAATTGGTCTTTCATAGCTTATGAGAATTTTGCTAACAAATGTATCAATAATAAAGTTTTCACTAAATCGGAATATAAGTAAGTTATTTGCTAGATCTACCTCTTTGAAGACATTGGGAGAGTATGATAGGTGCATGACCTGGACAATATCTTGCGCGGCCTCTAGATAATTCTCCAACTCCTTTTCTTATTCCTTTTCTGGACTTTGTGCCTCTTCACTTTGATGTTCTTTGTCAACCGAACATTGTTCGGCTATATTTTCTAGTTTTTGATGATCATCAATTTCTTCTGAATAGAACTCGCAAGGCAGCATGTAAGCTCCCTTACATCCAGAAAAGTCAAGCACGGCTGTTTTGCTAAGCTTGACATGCTCTTGATCAATGAAGCTTGCTTCTTATGATTCAGTAGATTCAGCACATGTATTCTCTGATTCCGCTTTTTCAATAACCGAATAAACCATCCTAGCCGAATCATCTGTACCTTCATGGGTTTCATCAGATTGCAAAGCTTCTTCTTTTTTCCTTGATGTAGCAGAGGTTCAACTTGATTGCTCTATGGAGGAGATGAATTGATTCCTTCAACTTGAGTAGTATTGTCTTGATGGTCCTTTTCATGACTTGCAAGAAACTTCTGTAGTTCTTCTTCTTCAAGTTTTTTCTTATACGCTTCATGATCCTCTTTCATCTTCTTTTCAAGTGCATCAAACTCCTCATCACGCTTCTTCTTGAGTGTCTCAAATAACTGAAGACGTTCCTCCGATAAATCATCAAATGTAGTGACATTATCGGCATGAACCTCAGTTGTACATGATTTCCCCCAGATGCTTTTAGTTTCTTTCGGCAACATAGTGTCGCCGAAACTTAGAAATTGAGAAGGGGAAACCCTGATCTTGTTTTCCTTATGCTCCTCTTCACGCTTCTTATTGTATGCCTCATAATCTTGTATTGTAGCAAGATCGTGGGGCCTCTCTTCTAGTTCTAGGTGAAGAGAATTAAGCTTCTTGAACTCAGCTGCAAGTTTTTCCTTCAAGTCATTTGTTCCTACATAAGAGAATTAAGCTTCTTGAACCCACATGATGTAAAACCATGTGGGCTCACAAGGGGAGTGACAGTATCCTACTCTAGTGACGGAACAGGGACTTTCCCCCCTAGACGAGTCCGGAACCTTTGCTTTTAGGTTACATCGGATGCCTGCGAAGGGGGACACATGCACCCGGGGACTAGGTTTTGTATGTTTCCACATAGCACCACACTTTCATGCATGTGCTAGGGCCACATGCAAGTCCTTGAGGTGATCCGATGCCCCGGAGCGCGGTTCCCTATGGAACCCTGACCCGCAGGCCTCGGATCGTCTACCCCCTAGACTTTCTTCCAAAAGGGGAAGCCTGGTGTATCTCTCTCTTGTTTTGTGTTTGTTTAGGTCATAGGATGATGTAAAACCATGTGGGGTCACAAGGGGAGTGATAATATCCTACTCTAGTGCCGGAACGGGGACTTTCTCCCCTAGACGAGTCTGAATCCTTCGCTTTTAGGTTACAGCGGATGCCTGCGAAGGGGGACGCATGCACCTGGGGACTAGGTTTTCTATGTTTCAACATAGCACCAAACTTTCATGCATGTTCTAGAGCCACATGCAAGTCCTTGTGGTGTTCCGATGCCTCGGAGCGCGGTTCCCTGTGGAACCCTGACCGGCGGGCCTCAGATCATGTACCCCCTAGACTTTCTTCTGACAGGGGTAGCCCAGTGTAGCTCTCTCTTGTTTTGTGTTTGTTTAGGTCATAGGATTATGTAAAACCATATGGTGTCACAAGTGTAGTGACAATATCCTACTCTAGTGCCGGAACAGGGACTTTCCCTCCTAGACCAGTCTGGAACCTTCGCTTTTAGGTTATAGTGGATGCCTGCAAAGGGGGATGCATGCACCCGGGGACTAGGTTTTGTATTATTCAACATAGCACCACACTTTCATGCGTGTGCTAGGGCCAGATGAAAGTCCTTGAGCTGTTTCGATGCCCTGGAGCACGGTTCCCTGTGGTACCCTGGCCCGCAGGCCTCGGATCTTCTACCCCCTAGACTTTCTTCCGATAGTGGTAGCCCGGTGTAGCTGTCTCTTGTTTTGTGTTTTTAGGTCACAGGATGATTTAAAACCATGTGGGGTCACAAGGGAGTGACGATATATCCTACTCTAGTGCCGGAACGTGTACTTCCCCCCTAGACGAGTCTGAAACCTTCGCTTTTAGGGTACAGCGGATGCCTGTGAATGGGGACGCATGCACCCGGGGACTAGGTTTTGTATGTTTCAACATAGCACCACACTTTCATGCGTGTGCTAGTGCCACATGCAAGTCCTTGAGGTGTTCTGATGCCCTGGAGCGCGGTTCCGTGCGGAACCCTGACCAGCGGTCCTCGGATCGTCTACCACCTAGACTTTCTTCCGATACGGATAGCCCGGTGTAGCTCTCTCTTGTTTTGTTTTTTTTAGTTCATAGGATGATGTAAAACCATATGGGGTCACAAGGGGAGTGACAATATATCCTACTGTAGTGCCGGAACAGGGACTTCCACCTTAGACGAGTCTGGAACCTTCGCTTTTAGGTTACATCGGATACTAGCGAAGGGGACGCATGCATCCGGGGACTAGGTTTTGTATTTTTCAACATAGCACCACACTTTCATGCGTGTTCTAGGGCCACATGCAAGTACATGAGGTGTTCCGATGCCCTAGAGCACGGTTCCGTGCGGAACCCTGACCCGCGGGGCTCAGATCGTCTACCCCCTAGACTTTCTTCCGACAGGGGTAGCCCGGTGTAGCTCTCTCTTGTTTTGTTTTTTTTAGGTCATACTCTGATGTAAAACCATGTGGGCTCACAAGGGGAGTGACGGTATCTTACTCTAGTGCTGGAACAGGGACTTTCCCCCCAAGACGAGTCCGTAACCTTCGCTTTTAGCTTACATCGGATGCCTGCGAAGGGGGACGCATGCACCCGGGGACTAGGTTTTGTATGTTTCAACATAGCACCACACTTTCATGCATGTGATAGGGCCACATGCAAGTCCTTGAGGTGATCCGATGCCCCGGAGCGCGGTTCCCAACGGAACCTTGACCCACAGGCCTCGGATCGTCTACCCCCTAGACTTTCTTCCAACAGGGGAAGCCTAGTGTATCTCTCTCTTGTTTTGTGTTTGTTTAGGTCATAGGATGATGTAAAACCATGTGGGGTCACAAGGGGAGTGATAATATCCTACTCTAGTGCCGGAACTGGGACTTTCTCCCCTAGATGAGTCTGAATCCTTCGCTTTTAGGATACAACGGATGCCTGCGAAGGGGGACGCATGTACCTGGGGACTAGGTTTTCTATGTTTCAACATAGCACCAAACTTTAATGCATGTTCTAGGGCCACATGCAAGTCCTTGTGGTGTTCCGATGCCTCGGAGCGCAGTTCCCTCCGGAACCCTGACCCGCGGGCCTCAGATCATCTACCCCCTAGACTTTCTTCTGACAGGGGTAGCCCAGTGTAGCTCTCTCTTGTTTTGTGTTTTTTTAGGTCATAGGATGATTTAAAACCATGTGGTGTCAGAAGGGTAGTGACAATATCCTACTCTAGTGCCGGAACAGGGACTTTCCCTCCTAGACCAGTCTGGAACCTTCGCTTTTAGGTTACAGTGGATGCCTGTGAAGGGGGATGCATGCACCCGGGGACTAGGTTTTGTATTATTCAACAGAGCACCACACTTTCATGCGTGTGATAGGGCCACATGAAAGTCTTTGAGGTGTTCCGATGCCCTGGAGCACGGTTCCCTACGGTACCCTGGCCCGCAGGCCTCGGATCTTCTACCCCCTAGACTTTCTTCCGATAGTGGTAGCCCACTGTAGCTCTCTCTTGTTTTGTGTTTTTAGGTCATAGGATGATTTAAAACCATGTGGTGTCACAAGCGAGTGATAATATATCCTACTCTAGTGCCGGAACATGGACTTCCCCCCTAGACGGGTCTGAAACCTTCGCTTTTAGGGTACAGCGGATGCCTGTCAAGGGGGACGCATGCACCCGGGGACTAGGTTTTGTATGTTTCAACATAGCACCACACTTTCATGCGTGTGCTAGTGCCACATACAAGTCCTTGAGGTGTTCTGATACCCTGGAGCGCGGTTCCGTGCGGAACCCTGACCAGCGGTCCTCGGATCGTCTACCCCCTAGACTTTCTTCCGATAGGGGTAGCCCGATGTAGCTCTCTCTTGTTTTTTGTTTTTTAAGGTCATAGGATGATGTAAAACCATGTGGGGTCACAAGGGGAGTGACAATATATCCTAGTGTAGTGCTGGAACAGGGACTTCCACCTTAGACGAGTCTGGAACCTTCGCTTTTAGGTTACATCGGATACTTCCGAAGGCGACGCATGCACCCGGGGACTAGGTTTTGTATGTTTCAACATAGCACCACACTTTCATGCGTGTTCTAGGGCCACATGAAAGTCCATGAGGTGTTCCGATGCCCTGGAGCACGGTTCCGTGCGGAACCCTGACCCGCGGGCCTCGGATCGTGTACCCCCTAGACTTTCTTCCGACAGGTGTAGCCCGGTGTAGCTCTCTCTTGTTTTATGTTTGTTTAGGTCATATTATGATGTAAACCCATGTGGCGTCACAAGGGGAGTGACAGTATCTTACTCTAGTGCCGGAATAGGGACTTTCCCCCCAAGACGAGTCCGGAACCTTCGCTTTGAGGTTACAGCGGATGCCTGCGAAGTGGGACGCATGCACCCGGGGACTAGGTTTTGTATGTTTCACAATAGCACCACACTTTCATGCGTGTGCTAGGGCCACATGCAAGTCCTTGAGGTGTTTTGATGCCCTGGAGCGCGGTTCCCTACGGAACCCTGACCCGCGGGCCTCGGATCGTCTACCCCCTAGACTTTCTTCCGACAGTGGTAGCCTGGTGTAGCTCTCTCTTGTTTTCTGTATTTTTATGTCATAGGATGATGTAAAACCATGTGGGGTCACAAGGGGAGTGACAATATCCTACTCTAGTGCCGGAACAAAGACTTCCCCCTAGACGAGTGTTAAACCTTCGGTTTTAGGTTACAACGGATGCCTGTGAAGGGGACGCATGCACCCGGGGACTAGGTTTTGTATGTTTGAACATATCACCACACTTTCATGCGTGTTCTAGGGACACATGCAAGTCCTTGAGGTGTTCCGATGCCCTGGAGCGCGGTTCCCTGCGGAACCCTGACCCGCGGGCCTCGGATCGTCTACCCCCTAGACTTTCTTCCGACAGGGGTAACCTGGTGTATCTCTCTCTTGTTTTGTGTTTGTTTAGGTCATAGGATGATTTAAAACCATGTGGGGTCACAAGGGGAGTGAAAATATCCTACTGTAGTGCCGGAACAGGGACTTTCCACCCTAGACGAGTCCGGAACCTTCCCTTTTATGTTACAACGGATGCCTGTGAAGGGGAACGTATGCACCCGGGGACTAGATTTTGTATGTTTCAACGTAGAACCACACTTTCATGTGTGTGCTAGAGCCACATGCAAGTCCTTCAGGTGTTCTGATGCCCTGGAGCGCGGTTCCCTATGGAACCCCGACCCGCGGGCCTCGGATCGTCTACCCCCCTATACTTTCTGCCGATAGTGGTAGCCTGGTGTTGCTCTCTCTTGGTGTCTGTTTTTTAGGTCATAGGATGATGTAAAACCAAGTGGGGTCACAAGGGGAGTGACAATATCCCACTAGTGCCGGAATAGGGACTTCCCCCCTAGACGAGTCTGAAACCTTCGCTTTTAGGTTACAGCGGATGCCTGCGAATTGGGACGCATGCACCCGGGGACTAGGTATTGTATGTTTCAACATAGCACCACACGTTCAGGCGGGTGCTAGGGCCACATGCAAGTTCTTGAGGTGTTCCGATGCCCTGGAGCGCGGTTCCCTGCGGAACCCTGACCCTCGGGCCTCGGATCGTCTACCCCCTAGACTTTCTTCCGACAGGGGTAGCCCGGTGTAGCTCTCTCTTGTTTTGTGGGTTTTTTTAGGTCATAAGATGATGTTAAACCATGTGGGGTCACAAGGGGATTGACAATATCCTACTCTAGTGCCGGAACAGGGACTTTCACCCCTAGACGAGTCTGAAACCTTCACTTTTAGGTTACATCGGATGCCTGCGAAGGGGGACACATGCACCCGGGGACTAGGTTTTGTATGTTTCAACATATCATCACACTTCCATGCGTGTGCTAGGGCCACATGCAAGTCCTTGAGGTGTTCCGATGCCCCGGGGCACGGTTCCCTGCGGAACCCTGACTCGCGGGACTCGGATCGTATACCCCCTAGACTTTCTTCTGACAGGGGTAGCCCGGTGTAGCTCTCTCTTGTTTTGTGTTTGTTTAGGTCATATTATGATGTAAAACCATGTGGGGTCACAAGGGGAGTGACAGTATCTTACTCTAGTGCTGGAACAGGGACTTTCCCCCAAGACGGGTCCGGAACCTTCGCTTTGAGGTTACAGCGGATGCCTGCGAAGTGGGACGCATGCACCCGGGGACTAGGTTTTGTATGTTTCACAATAGCACCACACTTTCATGCGTGTGCTAGGGCCACATGCAAGTCCTTGAGATGTTTTGATGCCCTGGAGCGCGGTTCCCTACGGAACCCTGACCCACGGGCCTCGGATCGTCCACCCCCCTATACTTTCTTCCGACAGTGGTAGCCTGGTGTAGCTCTCTTTTATTTTCTGTTTTTTTAGGTCATAGGATGATTAAAACCATGTGGGGTCACAGGGGGAGTGACAATATCCTACTCTAGTGCCGGAACAGGGACTTCCCCCCTAGACGAGTGTTAAACCTTCGCTTTTAGGTTACAACGGATGCCTGTGAAGGGGGACGCATTCACCCGGGGACTAGGTTTTGTATGTTTCAACATAGCACCACACTTTCATGCGTGTTCTAGGGCCACATGCAAGTCCTTGAGGTGTTTCGATGCCCTGGAGCGGGTTCCCTGCGGAACCCTGACCCGCGGGCCTCAGATCGTCTACCCCCTAGACTTTCTTTCGATAGGGGTATCACGGTGTAGCTCTATTGTTTTGTGTTTGTTTAGGTCATAGGATGATGTAAAACCATGTGGGGTCACAAGGGGAGTGATAATATCCTACTCTAGTGTCGGAATAGGGACTTTCCCCCTAGACGAGTCCGGAACCTTCACTTTTCGGTTACAGCGGATGCCTGCGAAGGGGGACGCATGCACCCAGGGACTAGGTTTTCTATGTTTCAACATAGGACCACACTTTCATGCGTGTGCTAGGGCCACATGCAAGTCCTTGAGGTGTTCCGATGCCCTGGAGCGCGGTTCCCTGCGGAACCCTGACCCGCGGGCCTCAAATTGTCTACCCCCTATACTTTCTTCCGATAGTGGTAGCCTGGTGTAGCTCTCTCTTGTTTTGTGTTTTTTAGGCCATAGGATGATGTAAAACCATGTGGGGTCACAAGGGGAGTGACAATATCCCACTCTAGTGCCGGAACATGGACTCCCCCCTAGACGAGTCTTAAACCTTCGCTTTTAGGTTACAGCAGATGCCTGTGAAGGGGGACGCATGCACCCGGGGACTAGGTTTTGTATGTTTCAACATAGCACCACACTTTCATGCGTGTGCTAGGGCCACATGCAAGTTCTTGAGGTGTTTCGATGCCCTGGAGCGCGGTTCCATGCGGAACCCTGACCCACGGGCCTCAGATCGTCTACTCCCCTAGACTTTCTTCCGACAGGGGTTGCCCGGTGTAGCTCTCTCTTGCTTTGTGGGTTTATTAGGTCATACGATGATGTAAAACTATAACACCCTCGAATCGGCCCTATGCAATTTTAGCGCTTCCCGCCAAACCCGCATAGAAACGATTCTAGGACGCCCACTAGGTACTTTTGTGCGGGTAGAAAACGAAGTAATATCATTACACAATAGTCCACGATGGAACCCACATAACAGATATATATATACAGCAACGACTCACTGAGTCAAGAATACAGATATACAGTACAAAGATCCAAATCACCTTGAAAACGATACGGCATCCGAGTACGGATAAGAAGCAAATTGAGCTAAGAGCCCTGAAGAATAACCAATGGCGTCCATAACCCTGCCCAGGCCAAGCCGGAAGGGTAGCCCTGCTAGCGACATCGATCTCAAACCTGCTAAAACAAAAGGGGTGCTGACAAAGGGCAAAGGAAAAAGAGGAGCGTCAATACTGAGGCCAGTACACGGCGAGGCTAGAATTTCGGCGGCTCTCGCCTACATAGGTATGGTGGACTGAAGCGGCAGCGAAGCATCACAAAACAACCTATAGAGACTCGATACATCTGTCGGCTATTAGAGAGGGGTAAGAAAAACCTATTCGGATCAAACCTGATACTAACACCAATCATACCCATCCTGGTATTTCCCCCTCGAGACCAAACGAGGAAGTCAAACCAAGGAACTCACACAGTTGGCAGTTTTATTCATTCCATTATAGTTGAAGCACTTACTAGTCAGATATTGATAGCATGGGTCATCCTGATAGCATAAGTAGTGGGAAGTTTTAGTTCACCATTCAGTTGTAGTTGCAGTACTTACTAGTCAGATACAATGAGCATGTGACATACCAAACCCGGCAGTTGCTGGCACTTTTATTTTATTCCATTGGAGTTGTGATACTTACTAGGCAGGTATAACATGACACGATACGCTCCAGGTCCATCAGTTGTTGGCACTTTTATTATCCATTCCATTGTAGTGAAGCTGATTACTAGTCACATATTAAGTCAAATTTATAGCACTACTTTAGTTATGCTTGTCTATGGTGGAGATACTGTGCTCCAAGTCGTCCATAACCGCGGACACGGCTTTCAGAAAGATTTACCCTGCAGGGGTGCACAAATAGCAACACACACACGATCAACCTCGGAAAAACCAAATCAAAACCCAACGAGGCTTTCACGACAAAGCAATCACAGGATTCATAAAATATTTCAGGGGGCCACCCCACTAAGCTACCCGCAACGAAGTTGGCCGGCTCTGAGACGGACCCAGGGTTTGGGACAATGGCTGTAAACGACTGGGAACCCGAAAGTGTGACTGGGCTTGTCGATACCGCGAAAACATTCCACGTTCCAAAACAGTACAGGTGCTCCATGCACAATCATAAGTAAAGCAGTAAAGCATGGCATGAGTACATGATAGTAATAAAGCCCCAATGTACTTTGTGGCCCCAAGAAATAAGAAATGAATCAAGCTCTGGCTAAGGGGGATTCATAGAGTCACCTGTATGTGGATAGTGCGAATAGTCAAGGAACAGGTATCAAGTACTCGGGGCCTACGAGACACAAGTGGACATGAAAAACCAAATAGCATATATTGCCCACCGGTGCCTCTTTCATTAGTTGTCCCAGCAATTTAATAGTTATATTTAAAGTCAAGATCCTCTCCACTGTAAAACATATGACAAAATTCCAACAATTGTGTGGTACTTCAGGACACGGGATCACACCTGAGCAAGCGACTACGACTCGCAAGACCATCTATCTACCAAACAAGAGGTAATAGGAGGTGTCCAAGGCAATATAAAGGCTGCACGGAATATATCTGGTACGAAACACTAAAGCATCGTGACACGCATAGCAATAGATCAACATAAGGAAATAAAGACAATAAATGCAAAATAGGTAGAAAGGGGGAGATGCTCGCCTGGGAAACACTGTCGAAGATTCACCGGATCTCGGGTCGACACTCACATCAACCCATCGGCCTAATCCATGAAGAAGCAAAACACTAGAAGAAACACCGGATGCACTATTTAATACTACGGTAGAAGATCAGGCATGATGCATGATATGATGCGCGACATGGCAAAGATGCGATGCAATTAGGAAATATTAAGCTGAACCGGGGCCCCGACAATTAATTAAATGGTTCAAGTTGTTTAGCTACCCCGCAATTTAAATGTTGTCTTAACAAGGCAAAACATGGCATCGATTCACTACACAGGTTTAAATAGAGCCAATATAAGACTAGAAAAGCCCACATATGGTCTCCATATTTAATTATGAGGTGAATCGACAAAGTACCCCCAAACAAATAAACATGTATGCAAGCATGACACTTTATATGCAACAAGATATATGGCAATTTATAAAATAAGATAGGTAGGGGTCACACATCTCAGGGTCGAAGATCTTGTGGGTTCGGAGGGGTTCGGGTTCGGTCTCGCACTCCGGGATCGGTCTTCGGACTACGGGAACGGGGCTCCAGGATCCGAGCGGAAGAACTTGGCACGCCGAGGTTCGGCGTTCCGTGTGGCGATCTTGGCGGTCCGAGAAGGAGGTCTCCGGGTCGAGGTTCGGATCCAGGATGGAGGTCTTAAGTGGCACCATGAACATTCTTCGAAAACCATCGGCATCGATCATGTCTTGTCGGCGAGAAAGATCTTGCACAGGCCTCCGGTTTGGTACACGCACCAAAACGGCATTCACATCATACGTACTTTGTGGCAGCAGCAACATGATTACTAGTGTAGATGAGCATACACGCACACATGTTGGTACTGGTCACACACCAACAACACATCCAGGAGACGGCCGGGTGCACGCTCAGGAGCAGCGTGCTGCTGCACAGGAGCGGCCAGGCGCATGCATGCAAGGTTGCAGGGGCGGGGACAGCGCCATACGGGACAGAGGCAGACTCGTGGCATTGCGGCGGCCCGTTGTAGCGGTGGCAGGCGAGCGCAGGGCCGAGGCGCCGGGATCGACGTGAGGAGCAGTTCAGGGACGGTGAGCAGTGTTGGAACACCAGGGGAGCGGCCACGGGAGACGGAGGCAGGCACTTGGCGGCTTGACAACAAACCGCGGCCGAAGTGGGAGGAGGCGCGTTGCAGAGGTCGTGGCGACGAGGAAGGCAGACGAGGAACAGGAGGGCGGCGCGGAGAGGCTCGCGATGGCGCGAGGCTGCCAGTCCCAGAAGGAGATGGTGCTACGCGTGGCGGAGGCACAGAAGAGGCTCGACGGCAGGGTCGCGATCGCGGCGAGGGGGAGCTCTGGGTCGGGCCCGCGGCGTTGTCAAGCAGAGGTTGCCCGTGTGATGACGAACTCGCTGGCGGCAGGGCTCCAGGAATCCAGCGGGCATGGACGTGAGCTCTGGGGCGAGCGTGACGGGTTGAAGGCGGCCATGCGATGCAGGGCTCGAGGAGGCAGGGAAGGGCTCTAGGAATCCAGCGGCAAGGACGCGGGCTCGGGGCGGCCAGAGGTCCTGGCGACAAGGCCGTGCTTGCAGGCACCAGGTTCAGGGAGAAGAGCATCGGGCCGACGATGCCGAAGGGGAGCTCGAGGTCGTAGGCGGCGCGCGGCTGCCGGGCAGAGCAGGTGCGGGCCCGTGGAGGAGCTCCGGCAGGCGAGGTCGCATGCGGCGGCGGCCGGAGGAGCTCACGGCGGCGGCGGCGCCAGGGACAAGGTTGACACGGGGAGAGAGGAGCGGGACGAGCGAGGAACTAGGGCCAGGGGTGGTTGTCGGTCGCGATGGGGATAAAGGGGAGCATGGGTGGTTATCGTGGGGTGGGATGGGAAGGTGCGGGACGCGATGTGGGGGTGGGGCCGGGATGCGTGGCCACAGGACTGGCGGTTGCGTGCTGGAACAGGCGACACGAGGTGGTCGGGTCGGTCGGATGTGCGGCGCGCGCTGTTGTGTGAGTGCGTTGTGTGCATGTGTGTTCGGGTGGCGGCGACTGGGCGTGGGTGCTGGTTAGGTTAGGGTTTGGTCTAGGTTTATGCTCGGCTGGGGTTGTAAGTGGCCTGGCCTAATGGCTGGGCAACCTCCCCCGATACAAAACATTTTTATATATTTTATTTTTAAAAGAGTTTTGCAAATAGTTTTTAGACAAAGATAGGCTTTTAGAAAATAGTTTTGGAAAAAACATATGCATGCAAACATGACGATGCTCAAATGCAATGTGGCATGATGACATGAGCATGTGGTCATGATGATGCACAAAATTAAAACAAATGCGATTTTCTAGTAGTAGTTTTATCGGGGTGCTACAAAAACCATGTGGGGTCATAAGGGGAGTGACAATATCCTACTCTAGTGCCGGAACAGGGACTTTCCCCCCTAGACGAGTCCGGAACCTTCGCTTTTAGGTTACATCAGATGTCTGCGAAGGGGGACGCATGCACCCGGGGACTAGGTTTTGTATGTTTCAACATAGCACCACACTTTCATGCATGTGCTAGGGCCACATGCAAGTCCTTGAGGTGTTCCGATGCCCCAGGGCGCGGTTCCCTACGGAACCCTGACCCGCGGGCCTCGGATCGTCTACCCCCTAGACTTTCTTCCGACAGGGGTAGCCCGATGTAGCTCTCTCTTGTTTTGTGTTTGTTTATGTCATATTATGATGTAAACCATGTGGGGTCAGAAGGGGAGTGACAGTATCTTACTCTAGTGCCGGAACAGGGACTTCCCCCCAAGACGAGTCCGGGACCTTTGCTTTGAGGTTATAGCGGATGCCTGCGAAGTGGGAAGCATGCACCCGGGGACTAGGTTTTGTATGGTTCAACATAGCACCACACTTTCATGCGTGTGCTAGGGCTACATGAAAGTCCTTGAGGTGTTTTGATGCCCTAGAGCACGGTTCCCTGCGGAACCCTGACCCGCGGGCCTCGGATCGTATACCCCCTATACTTTCTTCCGACAGTGGTAGCCTGGTGTAGCTCTCTCTTGTTTTGTGTTTTTTTAGGTCATAGGATTATATAAAACCATGTGGGGTCACAAGGGGAGTGACAATATCCTACTCTAGTGCCGGAACAGGGACTTCCCCCCTAGATGTGTCCGAAACCTTCGCTTTTAGGTTACAGCGGATGCCTGCGAAGGGGGACGCATGCACCTAGGGACTAGGTTTTGTATGTTTCAACATAGCACCACACTTTCATGTGTGTGCTAGGGCCACATGCAAGTCCTTGAGGTGTTTCGATGCCCTGGAGCGCGGTTCCCTACGGAATCTTGACCCGTGGGCCTCTGATCGTCTACTCCCCTCGGCTTTCTTCCGACAAGGGTATCCCGGTGTAGTTCTCTCTTGTTTTGTGTTTTTTTAGGTCATACGATGATGTAAAACCATGTGGGGTCACAAGGGGAGTGACAATATCCTACTCTAGTGCCGGAATAGGGACTTTCCCCCCTAGACGAGTCCGAACCTTCACTTTTACGTTACATCGGATTCCTTCGAAGGGGACGCATGCGCCCGGGGACTAGGTTTTGTATGTTTCAACATAGCACCACACTTTCATGCGTGTGCTAGGGCCACATGCAAGTCCTTGAGTTGTTCCGATTCCCCGGAGCACGTTTCCCTGCAGAACCCTGACCTGCGGGCCTCGGATCGTCTACCCCTCTAGACTTTATCTGACAGGGGTAGCCCGGTGTAGCTCTCTCTTGTTTTGTGTTTATTTAGGTCATACGATGATGTAAAACCATGTGGGGTCACAAGGGGAGTGACAATATCCTATTCTAGTGCTGGAATAGGGACTTTCCCCCTTAGACGAGTCCGGAACCTTCGCTTTTAGGTTACGGCGGATGCCTGCAAAAGGGGACGCGTACACCCGGGGACTAGATTTTTTATGTTTCAACATCGCACCACACTTTCATGCGTGTGCTAGGGCCACATGCAAGTCCTTGAGGTATTCTGATGCCCCGGAGCGCGGTTCCCTGCGGAACCCTGACCCGCAGGCCTCGGATCGTCTACCCCTCTAGACTTTCTTTCGACTGGGGTAGCCCGGTGTAGCTATCTCTTGTTTCGTGTTTGTTTAGGTCATAGGATGATGTATAACCATGTGGGTCACCAGGGGAGTGGCAATATACTACTCTAGTGCCAGAACAAGGACTTCCCCCTTAGACGAGTCCGGAACCTTCGCTTTTAGGTCACAGCGGATGCCTGCGAAGGGGGATGCATGCACCCGGGGACTAGATTTTGTATGTTTCAACATAGCACCACACTTTCATGTATTTTCTAGGGCCACATGCAAGTCCTTGAGGTGTTCCAATGCCCCGGAGCACGGTTCCCTGCGCAACCCTGACCCGCGGGCCTCGGATGGTCTACCCCCCTAGACTTTCTTCCGACAGGGGTAGCCCGGTCTAGCTCTCTCTTGTTTTGGGTTTGTTTAGGTCATAGGATGATGTAAAACCATGTGGGGTCACAAGGGGAGTGACAATATCCTACTCTAGTGTCGGAACCCTGACCCGCGGGCCTCGGATCGTCTACCCCTAGACCTGTGGAACCCTTACCGAAATGGGGAGTTTCCCCCTTATATGAGTCTGGAACCATGTTGTATACACAATGTCACAACTAATACTAACAAATATACACTAAAAACTCAAACTAATTTAAAGAATAAATATAGTATTATAATAAAATACAGTTGAACAAGAAAAAAGAAAAGGAAAAGGGGTCTTTGCCGTGAGTGTACACATGGCAAAGAAGGCTTTGCCGTGGGCCGTGTATTTGCTCACGGCAAAGGGCTCTTTGCCATGCGTATCTTGGCGGTGCACGGCATATAGGTCATTGCCGTGTGTGTTGTATTAGCACATGACAAAGGGGCACGGATCTATCCACTAATACCGCGTGGGCCCACTGCCGCCCCTATCCACTCGCGCCTCACCTAGCTCGCGCGCTCGACCTCACAGAGCCTCCACTGCTGCGCGTCCTAGCTGTTGCCGCCTCCGCCTGCAGGCCCGCCCTGCCCCTGATCCCTTCGCCCTGATCGCAGCCCCCTCCTCCCTCCCCCCCGTCCTACCGCCATGGCCCTCCTCCACCGACCGCGCTAGGGCCATGGTCAAGACGGGAGGAGCACGGCCGGCTGCTCCCCGTCCTCCACCGACTGGCGCTCGCGGTGAAGGCCCCCTCCTCCACCGGGCGGCAGCAAGGCGCATGTACTAGCTCTTTTTTTTAATTTTTTTAGTTAGCATATATTACTAGTATGTTGGATTTATTAGTACTAGTTCTAGATAGTGTTGTAGGTGGATTTAGCAAAATGGATATAGTCTTGTAGGGTAGTACATTAGGGTAGAAAAATGGATATAGTTCATTAGGGTAGCAAAATGGATATAGTACATTAGGGTAGTACATTAGGTGGATTTAGTACATTAGGGTAGTAAATTAAGTAAATTAATGTAGGTGGATTTAGCAAACTGGGTATATAGGTTGATTTAGCAAAATGGATACACTACATGTGGGATATTTGGATGTATTTGGTACAATGTTAAATGAAAGTAGCTAGTGGACACTAAAATATATGTGGCATATTTTAGTACATTTCGGTAAGGGCTCCTCGGCCCTGAACAATATATGTGGCATAATTTGGTGCAATGTAAAAAAAAGAACTAGGTGACAATAAAATGGATATGTGGAAATTTGT
The DNA here is from genome assembly GCA_916181665.1 of Avena sativa. Taxonomy (NCBI): domain Eukaryota; kingdom Viridiplantae; phylum Streptophyta; class Magnoliopsida; order Poales; family Poaceae; genus Avena; species Avena sativa. Next base: position 583,590,897 of record OV702287.1, read on the forward strand.
GGAAATTTCAATTCATAAACTATTCTTCTTCGTGCAGGATATCTATTGAGTTTGAGGGTGGGGCTGTCGACGGCGTAGGGAATTTTGCGGGAGGGTCGCTAATCTTCTTCACCTCTCTATCACGCTTCGAGGGTAAAAATCTATTTTCCTCTCTTGAACCTAGGGTTATTTTCGTGTCTAGATCACCAAGTCTGTCGCGTTACCTAGGCGTCTCTTCCCGGCCATGAGGGTTACGCGGATAAATATGCATTAGTGGTCTCGCATGTTATATAACCATAACTCTTACGGTATTTATCGGGACAGCAGGCGGATGTGTAGTTGGGTACGTTTTCCATGTTCTACTTTGCTCCGCGACAGGATTTCGGCACCACGTCCCTGTTGTTCTCCGGATGCATATTCCTCTCGGCCTTTTGTCGAGACGTGTATCGTGAGAGCAGCAGGGAGGTGCTGCCGAAATTCTGTCTCGGATCATTGTAGAGCAGGGAGAACATACTCAATCTACGGATCCAGCAGTTGGTAGGACCCTCTTTACCTATTAGAGAGATATGTGTGTGTATGGCGTAAAATCTATGTTTGCTAAAATTAACCAAACTAATACCAGATTTATTTAATGTCATGATTAATTGAAAGCATTGTATATGTCTGTTTTCGTACTGATTAGAGGATGGTGAATCGTGACTGGATGTACGATGGCAGAATCAGTCAGTGGAACTATACTCAGGAATGGGGAGAAAAGACCGAGCAGTTCGTGAACAAGGCTTTTAATACCGCTAGCAAACCTAGAACACTATTTTGGCCTTGTAGAAATGCGCTAATGAAAAACCACAGGACAAGGAAACTATGAGTACTCACTTGCTCAAGTGCGGCTTCACACCGTCCTAGCAGACTTGGACTTTCCATGGAGAAAAGTTATCCAAACATGCTAGGATGAAGGTGCGGCAGATTCAGCCTAGGGGAGAATATGATACTGGGTTTGACGAGTGCTTAGAAAACTTTGCTAATGGTAATGTGCCTGAAATACCTCATGTAGAGGCGGAGACACCTCAGGATACGGAGACAAGTGAGGGGCACGCCTCGCATGCATCTTGTCGACCTTGCGTTGTGTGATGTCATCACGCGCATCGTAGTTGTGGGCATGCCGCCGCGAGCGGCGGCGTCAAGATAATTCGTGGCTATCATCGCTGGAGGAGGGTGAGGAGTAGCGTTTTGCTAGAGCCTTGCTCTTTTTCGAATCTGGCATTGGATCCTTGATGAGGGGGCTTCGACTATCCCCAAGCATGCGATCATAAATCAGTGCATGGTAGCTCGTGGATCCCCAGCTGGAGGATGGTTGTTGAGGAGGTACACGGTGGCGGCCGTCACCGCCGCCTGCGGTGTCTTAAGGAGCATGTTGCCCCACGTATCTACCGTCATGGACGAGAAGTCGAGGATTCACGCGGCATCTTCTCGCTCCTTGTCGATGAGATGGGCCAGTCGAGAGCGCCTTTTGGCGGCCACATTGTCAAATGTATCTATAATTTTTGATGTTCCATGCTTGGTTTTATCCACTTTCTTATGTTTTGTCCACACTTTGGAGTACTTTTCATATGATTTCTTGGACTAACCTATTAACAAGAACCATAGTGCCAGCTGCCTGTTTTCTGCTGTTTTTGGTTCCAGGAAAGTCAGAAAATGAATATTCTCGGAATTGGACGGGACAAAAGCCAAAGTGCCTATTTTTCCGGAAGTCATCAGATGCCAGAATACGAGACGGAGAAGGGCTGGGGGCCGGCCACACCACCTGGCCACGCGGCCAGGCCTGGCCCGTGCCAGGGGGTGGTCTGGCCGATCCCAACACCCCTTCGGCCTCTCCTTTCGCCTATAAGATGCCCTCAGGATAAAAACCCTAAGTACCCGATCAAAAATCCACGAAAGAGTCTGTAGCCTCCATCGTCTCCATCCCTAGATCGAGAGGGACCTGAAGCTCTTCCCGGCACCCTGTTGGAGAAGGGAATTCACCCTAGAGGCCTTCTTCATCATCATGCAAGCCTCCGATGTGATGCGTGAGTAGTTCATCCTTGGACTACGGGTCCATGTAGTAGCTAGATGGCTGGTTATCCTCCTTTGTGCTTTCATTTCTAGATCTTGTGATCTCCGTTCATGATCAAGATCATCTATTTGTAATTCTGCATGTTGTGTTTGCGGGTATCTGATGGATATTGAGATACTATTTCAGATTGATTATTGATTCTATCATGTCTTTGTTATTTGTGATCTTGCATGCTTTCCATTGATGGTAGCTATCTTGGCCAAGTAGATGCTAGCAACTCCAAGAGTTAGTATTTATGCTCGATAGTGGGTTCATGCCTCTGGTAATCTGGGGAAGTGACGGAAATCTCTAAGGTACTAGATGTGATGTTGCTACTAGGGAGAAAACAACAATTCTTTGTTTATAGAACAATCGTATTGTTTACTTTACACGCAGTTCATAAAGCAATAATCTGTTGCTTGCAACTTAATACTGGAGGGGGTTCGGATGATAACCTGAAGGTGGATTATTAGTCATAGATGAAGTTGGATGGTGGTCTATGTATAATGTTGTAATGCCCAATCGAATCTCAAAGGAGTCAAGATGATTAGTATATGCATGTATTGCTTTCTCGATGTTTGTCAATTGCCCCGCTGTAATTTGTTCACCCAGCATGTTATCTATCAAGGAGAGCCACCTCTAGTGAACTATGGATCTCGGTCCTTTTCTTTTATATACAATCTACAAACTGTTTACTGCTTTGTGTTTACTTTCTTCAAACTATTACTTCCTTCCATTCGATACGTTTAATCCTTTGTTTTCCGCAAAACACGGTGAGATTGACAACCTCATCGCAAGTTGGGGACAAAGTTCTGTGGTTGTGTTGTGCAGGTCTCCATGTTGCTGCTGGCACCGGTAGTGCGCCATGCCAATGTTCAGCTAGCGACACCTTTGGGGTGTTTCCTTGATCCTACTGAATTGATAACCTTGGTTTTGTACTGAAGGAAATCTTGCTATTGTGCTCATCATACCTTCCTCTTGGGGTTCCCCAACGAGCTCGATATATTTTGGGCCATCAAGCATATTTTCTAGCGCCGTTGTCGGGGACTGAAGAAGAAGAAGAAGAAGAAGCTCCCACGTCAACCACGCGCCATCAAAATATTTTCTGGCGCCGTTGCCGGGGAGTCAAGGACATCTTCACAAGGGGAGTCCCTCATAACCAATCTCTTTAGTTTCTTGTTTTTGTTTTGCTTAGTTTATTTTCTGTTTTGTTTGCTTGTTTCTTTATCAAAAACCCAAAAAAATAGTTTCACTAGTTTGCTTTCTTTATTAGAAACACACAAAAAATGACTACTCTTGAAAACACTAAGTTGTGTGACTTCACTAGCACCAACAACAATGATTTCATGTGCACACATATTGCTCCACTTGTTCCTGAAGCTACTTTCTTTGAAATAAAACCTGCTTTACTCAATCTTGTTATGAGAGAACAATTTTCTGGTATTGATAATGAAGATGCTGCTGCTCATCTAAATAACTTTGTTGAACTTTATGAGATGCAAAAGCATAGGGATATAGATGGGGATATTATTAAGCTTAAATTGTTTCCTTTCTCTTTGAGAGGAAAAGCTAAAGAATGGTTGCAATCCTTAACTAGAAATAGTATTAATTCTTGGACTAAATGCAAATATGCTTTCATTGGAAAATACGATCCTCCTACTAAGATTATATCTATGAGAAGTGAAATAATGAAGTTTAAACAATCTGATAATGAGCATGTTGCTCAAGCTTGGGAAAGAATGAAATCTTTGGTTAAGAACTGTCCCACTCATGGACTGACTGCTTGGATGATCATCCAAACTTTTTATGCAGGATTGAACTGTTCTTCAAGGAACCTATTGGATTCTACTGCTGGAGGTACCTTTATGACCATTACTTTGGGTGCTGCAACAAAACTTCTGGACAATATGATGGTTAATTATTCTGAATGGCATAGTGAGATAGCTCCACAAGGTAGGAAGGTAAATTCTATTGATGAAACCTCCTCCTTGAGTGATAAGATTGATATTATTATGTCTATGCTTGTTAACGGGAAAGCCCATATTGATCCAAATAATGTTCCTTTAGCCTCTTTGGTTGCTCAAGAAGAGCAAGTTGATGTGAACTTCATAAGAAATAACAATTTTGGCAATAATGCTTATAGGAATAATTTTGGTAACAACAATTATAAACCATATCCTCCCAACAATGGTAATGCTTATGGAAATTCCTACAACAATAATAGGAGTGCACCCTCTGGACTTGAAGTTATGCTTAAGGACTTTATTAGTAAACAAACTGCTTTCAATAAAACTATTGAGGAAAAACTCTCTAATGCTGAAAGAAATATAGCATCTTTGGCTGAAACTCAATCTTCTTTGAATAAAATAGCTGCTAAACCTAAAAATAATGATAATCCCTTTGCAGCTACTAATGCCATACAAGTAAGAATTGATGAAAATGTGAGACTATTAGCTGAGTTGCATGCTAAGTGGGAAAGAGAAGATGAAATTGCTAAAAACATTGGTGTTTCTACATTACCACCACTCTAGATGATAAATTTGATTTTGATCTTGATGATTGCAACATCTCTGAAGTTATTAAGTTCCTACAAAAGCTTGCTAAAAGTTCTAATGCTAGTGCTATGAACATGGCTTTTACAAAACACATTACTAATTCTCTCATAAAAATTAAAGAAGAAAAGATGAAACATAAAGCTTTTATTCCTATAAAACAAGAAGATGGTTGGGAACCCATCATTAATATGAAAGTGAATGACTTTGATTTCAAAGCTTTATGTGATCTTGATAGTAGTGTTTCTATTATGCCTAGAAGGATTTATGATATGCTTGATTTGCCTCCACTTGAAGATTGTTATTTGAATGTCCCACTTGATGATAATGCTAAAAAGAAACTCATGGGCAGTCTTAATGATGTTCTTATTATGGTTAACAATGCTTATGTCCCCGTTGATTTCTATGTTTTGGATGTTGAATGCAATGCTTCTTGTCCTATTACTTTGGGAAGACCTTTTCTTAGAACTGTTGGTGCCATTATTTATATGAAAGAAGGCACCATTAAATATCAACTCCCACTCAAGAAAGGTATAGAACACTTCCCTAAGAAGAGAGAGAAGATTTATTTTGCTTATCCTATGAAAACAAAATTTGGTCTTAATGCTTCTTCAATTGAGAACACTTGATTCTTTTTCTTGCTTCTTATGCCTAACTTAAAGGCGTTAAAAAAAGTACTTATTGGGCGATAACCCAAAAGTTTTAGATGAGTCTTGGAAGTTATTACTTCAGTAATAACCGCTCCTTATCCTTTTTATTTGCTTTTTGTGCCAAGAGTAACCTCTAATGAGAGAGAAGTAATGATGGGGAAAGTTGTTGTCCCGAAACAGATTTCTGTGCTTCACCGTAAAAATTCGTGTAAAATCTCTGAACGTGCTTTTGAGTCGTGCATTTTTGTGCTTCTGCCCAGGTTGTTATCTAACTTTCGTTAGTTCATCACTTTTTGATTTGAGCAGCAGAAGGTCTTCAAAAAAAATCGTCTTTACCTGCTGGTCTGTTTTGACAGATTTCTGCTATTTTCTGCTTTTGCTTCTTGTTGGTTCCTTTTTGAGTTCTTTTAGGGAATTGAGATTTTTGAGGGAAGTGATACAGTAGCTAGTGTTCTAATGGAAGTTTATTTTGCATTAGAACTGAACCTTAAGACTTATTATCTTGAGTGCACTAATGTTGCTAATAAAGATTGTGTGAAGTTTTGTATGAAGGAAAATTTTAGGTGTATGGAAGGAATGAGTAATGAGATGAAGGATAGACTAAAGCTCAAGCTTGGGGATGCCACGTGTGTCACCCCAAGAAATATTCAAGAAGTACAAGCGTCAAAGCTTGGGGATGCCCAAGGCATCCCCTTCTTCATCAATAAAAATCCTAGGTTTCTTCCAAACGCTTCATTTTTATTGTTTCAGGCACAGTTGTGTTGTTCTTGGAGCGTCTTCTTTTTCGTTTTCGTTTTGGTTTTCCGTTTGCTTTGGTTTCTTAGTTTTCTGAATAAATTGGTTGGACCCCCTCTTTCATACATTGGTTTTCAAATAGTTTGGTTTGGTTGGAAAAGAGTAGGAAAGTTCATACTTATGTGGTAAAAAGAGCTCGTTTTTGACTGAGGCCTATGCTTTGCCATGCCATGATTGATATTGTTTTGGATTTATGATTAGTATTCTTTGCTGTAGCATGACTTGTTATAAACAATTGAGATTGCTTAATGTGCCTTGGATGAATCATGCGTTGTTTTAGCATATTAAAGCATAGTATAGTGGTATTCTCCTTTGATGCTGTATTTGGGTTGACTTGACGCATGCTCACACCATGTTATGACTATCTCAAGTCACCATAGCCTTTATGATCCTTTAGTTTTCAACTTGTAGTATCACTTTATGCTTTGATCAATGATGTTTTGTCGCTCTGCATGATTATGGCCATTATTGCTCTCTTAGTTTGTCGCTCCCAGTCTTTTGCTAGCCTCCACAACCAAGTATGAGTTCCACTCATGCATCCAACTCCCTAAACCAAGTTATTCCAAAGAGTCCACCATACCTACCTACTAGCTTATGTTATTCCAAGTATATTCATGTTTTTGTTTACCTTCCAAATTAAACTTGTTATGAGAAAACTAGTGATTAAAGCTCTCACGAACTTGATGGCACACTTTACTTTCTGCATTTAATAAACTTGAACCATTGGGTCCTTCTTTGTTGCATATATGCTTGCGCTTTATAAGTTGAAATTAGCAGAACCATGTACCATGGGGAACGCTTTCAACATTGCACGTGTACTTTGTACCCCGTTGATATCATGTTCTTTTGCTTATGGATCCCGGTGGTGTGAAATAAAAGTGGAACTTGTAAGATCATGGAGTTTGTATGTGTGTTAGAGAAATGCCTGGGCCGCTAGTCTAAGCCATGCATAATCATGGTGGAAACTTGCAGCATCACTGTAATGAGCACTCTATGAAGCATCCTCAATAAAAACCTATGCAAATAGCAAATAAAAAGATCGCTAAGATGCTCATTGTCTGCTTGCCTTGTCATTTTGATATGGGGATTCTTCCGTATCATCGGTTAAGGGGTACCTGTTGGCGGTTTTTAATGATACACATGTACTTACAATGACAAGAGCTTACTCGTGACTAAAGTTGAGTAGCATGAGGTTCGGTCTTCGTAAGTAAGGGGCATGAGATTTCGGTTTATAACTTGTCAAGCATATCCTCTTAGTTGTGTCACTTTAACCTTAATCACCTTAAAGATGCTTATGATAGGGGCAATGAGAGCTGAAAGCTATAAGTACAATAATTTTTGGAAGCTCTTTATGAGACTTGAATCCCTACTTCCTTTTATAAAGGCCTTTCTTCCACTATTATATTGAGTCTCCACCTTCTATCTTTATGCACCTACTTTGAGAGCATAATGGCCATTCTTAGTTCTATGTGCATTGTCCCAAGACTAGTTGATTGATGCATAACTTGATATTGCTTGTTTTAAACTATTTGTATCTAGTCACTCTTATGAACTTTGAAGGTGTCCTATGCAATTATATTTGTTACTCTATGAGGGACAAGCCGAATGCTATTATGCTATGTTTTCTTTATGTGAAACAAACAAACGTCTTGCAAAGCATTGTTATTCATGAATCTTTTGTTTGTGCCTTTTCATGTTGCATCATAGTTTCTTTGTCTTATTGCTAGAACTTTGTCTTTCATGTTATGATTGAAGTACTATGATCCCAGCTTTGAATGTTTTACAAATACTTTGATCAAGTCTTTGATGGTGCATGTCACCTCCAAAATTATTCTTTCTTTTTATCACTTACCTACTCGAGGACGAGCAGGAGTTAAGATTGGGGATGTTGATACATTGCAAATGTATCTATAATTTTTGATGTTCCATGCTTGGTTTTATCCACTTTCTTGTGTTTTTTCCACACTTTGGAGTACTTTTCATATGATTTCTTGGACTAACCTATTAACAAGAGCCACAGTGCCAGCTGCCTGTTTTCTGCTGTTTTTGGTTCCAGGAAAGTCAGAAAATCCAAAGTGCCTATTTTTCCGGAATTGGATGGGACAAAAGCCAAAGTGCCTATTTTTCAGGAAGTCATCAGATGCCAGAATACGAGACGGAGAAGGGCTGGGGGCTGGCCACACCACCTGGCCACGTGGCCAGGCCTGGCCCACGCTAGGGGGTGGTCTGGCCGACCCCAGCACCCCATCGGCCTCTCCTTCCGCCTATAAGATGTCCTCGGGACGAAAATCCTAAGTACCCGATCAAAAATCCACGAAAGAGTCTGTAGCCGCCGTCGTCTCCATCCCTAGATCGGGAGGGATCTGAAGCTCTTCTCGGCACCCTGCCGGAGAAGGGAATTCACCCTGGAGGCCTTCTTCATCATCATGAAAGCCTCCGGTGTGATGCGTGACTAGTTCATCCTTGGACTACGGGTCCATGTAGTAGCTAGATGGCTGGTTCTCCTCCTTTGTGCTTTCATGTCTAGATCTTGTGAGCTCCGTTCATGATCAAGATCATCTATTTGTAATTCTGCATGTTGTGTTTGCGGGGATCTGATGGATATTGAGATGCTATTTTAGATTGATTATTGATTCTATCATGTCTTTGTTATTTGTGATCTTGCATGCTTTCCGTTGTTAGTAGCTATCTTGGCCAAGTAGATGCTAGCAACTCCAAGAGTTAGTATTTATGCTCGATAGTGGGTTCATGCCTCTGGTAATCTCGGGAAGTGACAGAAATATCTAAGGTACTAGATGTGATGTTGCTACAAGGGAGAAAACAACAATACTTTGTTCATCGAACAATCGTATTGTTTACTTTACACGCAGTTCATAAAGTAATAATCTGTTGCTTGCAACTTAATACTGGAGGCAGTTCGGATGATAACCTGAAGGTGGATTATTAGTCATAGATGCAGTTGGATGGCGGTCTATGTATAATGTTGTAATGCCCAATCGAATCTCAAAGGAGTCAAGATGATTAGTATATGCATGTATTGCTTTCTCGATGTTTGTCAATTGCCCCGCTGTAATTTGTTCACCCAGCATGTTATCTATCAAGGAGAGCCACCTCTAGTGAACTATGGATCCTGGTCCTTTTCTTTTACATACAATCTACAAACCGTTTACTGCTTTGTGTTTACTTTTTGCAAACTAATACTTCCTTCCATTCGATATGTTTAATCCTTTGTTTTTCGCAAAATACGGTGAGATTGACAACCTCTTCGCAAGTTGGGGACAAAGGTCTGTGGTTGTGTTGTGCAGGTCTCCACGTTGCTGCTGGCACCGGTAGTGCGCCCTGCCAACGCTCAGCTAGCGACACCTTTGGGGTGTTTCCTTGCTCCTACTGGATTGATAACCTTGGTTTCGTACTAAGAGAAATCTTGTTATTGTGCTTATCATACCTTCCTCTTGGGGTTCCCCAACAACCTCGATATATTTTGGGCCATCATGGCTCTGTGGAGGGTCAAAGTGTGCGCACCACAGACGAGGATGATCTCCCTGGGCGATGTAGCGGCATCACACCAACGATAGTCCGGTTTGCCCACCACAAGCGATGACCAACCTCGTTGTGGTTCAATGGGGGCAGGCGTCACCCTCGTACCAGGCGAGCTCCCTTTCCTGCTAGTTAGCGAAGAAGGCATTCCAGGTGTCGTAGTTGTCGGGATCCCAATAGGGATCCATCCGCTGCTCTAGCGTGAGCTCGAGGTAGAAGTGGTTCGTGATGGCCGCCTGGCGGGCGGAACCTTGAGGCACAGGAGGGACTGGAACTCCTCCAGCGCTCAGCATCCAGTCGGCGGGCAGCCGGTAGCCTGGCGGGCAAGGGTAGCTCGAGGCCCACAGCGCCTCAGTTTCCTCGAGGGTCAGAATGGCCCAGTATGCGGTGTCCATTGTTGTGAAAGGGGAATATGTGGATGTGTGGATGGCCATGGTGGTCGGTCTAGATATAGAGGGAAAATGCTGGAAAATATTGCGGGAAGCGGAGGGAACTGGCGGGAAAGCATGACGCGTGGCTTGACGACTCTGAGCAAGGCGGAAAATATCTTAAGTCCCGGTTATTGACTCCAACCGGGATTAAAGGCTCCCAAAATATAATAGTTCAACACAAAACACAAAACCCTAACCCAAAACCCTAAACCCTAACCCTAACCCTAAACCCTCAACCCTAAACCCTAAACCCGAAACAGAGATTTTAGAAAAATATAATAGTTAATGCATTTTTAAATTGAAAATGGCAAAATGGTTAATAGTTTGAATAGTTAGAATAATTATTTTATAAAACAGAAAATGGATTTGGATTACTTATTCAAATTCAAGCATTTTTTATGTTAAAAGTTTAGTGAGATTCAAAAATATGCAAAATATAATAGTTAATGCATTTTTAATTGAAAATGGCAAAATGGTTAATAGTTTGACTAGTTAGAATAATTATTTTACAAAATAGAAAATGGATTTGGATTACTTATTCAAATTCAAGAACTTTTCATGTTGAAATTTTCTCAAATTCATAAGTGTGCAAAAAATGTATAATTTAAATGTTTAAAAAATATGCAAATTGAAATTTTCTAAAACAGGCGTGCCCCTCAACTATTTTGGTCCAAAAATTGAAAAAAAGGACCTTTAGTCCCGATGCTTGCTACGCACCGGGACTAAAGATGTGTCGTTGGCGCGCGGCCTTTGGGCGGTGCAGAAAACCCTTACGGACCGGGACTAAAGGTCCCCGCCCTTTATATTCCGCGCCCTTTATATTGATCTCCTTTTCTTATATAGTTCGATAGAAAGCGGGATCAGCTCCTACCAGAGCAACGCGTACTAGGAATTGTTGGAGAACTGGCAGGATTCTTATGAATGAGATGATAGATGACGCCGGAGAATTTAGTGTGAATAGGCGCTACCGATGATCCTCCGACCGTGTAATTGAATAGACGGGCTCTAGTCCCGGTAACTGTGATGTCTCCATGTAACTATCATGTATATATTTGTGTATGCTCGATCCTAATGGTTCTCCATTTAACTATTATGTATATATTATGTATATATTTGTATGTTCTAGTCCCGGTAATATGTATGGTATGTGGTAGCGTAGAAATCTATTTTGAAATGAAAAAAGAAACAAAATGAATTATCTGTCGTGACAGAGAAAGGGACAAAAACCCTGCCGCGGCAGAGAACCATTAGTTCCGGTTTGTAAAGGCAACCGGGACTAACGGTGGTGGTGGGGGTGTGGGGGTGTGGGGGGGGACCTAGCGCGCACCGGGGGCGTTCACGTGGATGCCCATTGCTCCCGCTTGTAAGCGGGCCGGGACTAGTGGGTGGGCCTTTAGTCTCGCCTCTCTAGTCCCGGTACCACAACCGTGACTAAGGGCTCTTATGGGCCGGAACTAAAGGGTCCGTTCTTCACTAGTGCTAGTATTAGTATTTTAGTTCCCGGGCGTTGAATAGAGAAGCAAGATTTAGGAGGGTCGTTTTTTGCAAGGTTGCAGGACATCAGAAGGTTAGGTTTGGAGCGGGGAGGTGATCCAAGGTGGTAGCGCCTTTTTGAACCGCGCGCGCACTGTACAGTAGTATTAACTGATCTGGCTGCAAGTAGGAGTAGTACTAAAGGCTATACTACAATTGAAAGCAAGCTGACGCGTACGTACAACGTGCATGCATGCAATTGCCGCTCGACAGCACGCATGCAGTAGTACCTGTAGCTGTAGTCACGCTCGGCGTTACTTCATTGGCCGGCCGGGCAGCGTAGATGCGTAGTGAATGCACGCCGCCTAGTACTGCACGTACGTACTTGTTCAACTACGCGATCGACAAACACAGTGTGCTAGCTAGCTTGTTGTATGCCGGCGACGTACAACGAGATGAGAATGAAGAAGCTACTCCCTAACTAACAGCAAGAACAATATTCAGGCGCACACATATGCTGCATCTAACAAACCCCAGGAGGACGTGTACGGCGTAGTGGTTGAGAAACGAAAACTTTATTTAGGCAAGTGGTGGATATTCCGCTCCTGGTTATATGCACGCACGCACGCGCGCACGACGATGAACTACGTAACGGTGAAGCGTTACCACGTAGGTGGACAAACATGCCAGCAGGCACCAGTTGCTAATGCTGCAGGACGTACGTGTTGCGCCCTGCTGCAATGAGATGTAGTATCACCTGCGAGTACGCGTCGAGTTAACCAACAAGAGTAGCAGGAGTAGGGATGTAAATGGCACTTAAATGATATCCGCAAGTCCCGTTTATTCAAAATCTTAGTTCTTTGTTTTAGAAAAAATAAATTTTGTTGAACTAGAATACAAATAAACGGTATTACGCGGGATTAAATGGTGTGCCACTTACATCCCTAAGCAGGAGTAGCTCCCACAAGAATTAATAACGACACAGCGCGCACTCGCTGGATCGATCCCGCTTTCTCTGCGTCATTGGTGCAGGTGTACGGAAGCCCCCGGCCCGATGATGGCCCCTGTATCTTCGGCCCGTGCCCCGCCTGGGCAGCTCCGATCGATCTACGGAAGGCCTGGGCAGCCCGAGCCGCGCTAGGGATAGTGCGGCCCAGCATATGGCGCCGTGCTCTGGCTGCCTGGATCGGCTGGCTTCCTCAGGCCTAGACGGCCGAGGCGTCCGAGCTCCAGCCACCAGAGTACTTCTGCACTTCTGCCCCTGCTGCTGCCGAGGTGGACAAGGGGACTGCAGCTGTAACAATTCTTTAAAATTCCAGGTTTAGATCATTCTTTTTCTTCTAAAAAATATTTGTTCCAAATTATTTTCTCTCCAAGACCAGCATGCATTTAATTAACAGTAGTAACCCCTTTAATTAATACTCTCCATTGGCATGCATGGCCCGGTGTGGAAGAGATTGAGTTTAGCCTTGGGCATGCATGCGCGTGCGCTGGGTTGGCTACATGCAGTGTAAAGGGATTGACTTTGTCCAGCCTAATTAAATTGATCGGCAGCTAATTGGAGAGAGGGATAGAAAACCACAAATTTTACCGTCCAATAGATTTTTGCCTTGGTCTCGATACATATTCTCATGAGCCCAGTAAATCGGGACAGAGGGAGTAGAAAAAACATGCTTTTAATATTCTGTTTTAATTACAATCTAAATTTGCAGTTTCTGTTCCATGTAAGCCCAAAAGGCACCGTAAAATAGGTTTTCCGCGCCTTTCATACACGTTTTCAAGACATCTGCTAGATATGCTCTAACACCGTGCTAAATAACCTGGCGGCTTACTATATGTGCTCCTACTTTCTTCCCATGGCGTGACAGAAAGTACTCCCTCTCTTTTAAAATTTAAGATATGTTTGCTTTTGTGAAAGGAATGCATCCAGATATCTTTCGAACCTACATATTAAAAGATGTCTAAATACATTGGGATTTCTATTTTAGTGCCTCGGTTCGTTAGTTGTACTCAGTTTTTCCAGCCGCTTAACTTTTCCTCCCTTTTGCCCATCTCCTTCAAAAAAAACTCTCACACGGTCTGAAAACTCGTTGTCCGTCAGTCTTGCCGTTACATGCTGACAAGTGGGATCCCGTAGTAGACCCTCGCCGTTACGTGCTGACAAGTAGGGCCGTGTTCCCTTGCCGTTACATGCTGACAAGTGGGGCTGCGTTTAGTCGCTTCCCGTAGTGGACACCTCTCTCCACTTATCCAGATCAGCATCGGACCCACAGCTTATCTACATGAGCACCGGACCCACAGCTTACACAGGTTGGCGTTGCAAGATGGGACCCCGAGCCAGCCCCGCGCCCCTGCCCGTGTCGTTGCCTCCCCTTTCTTCTTCTTCTTCGGCAACGGCGGCCCTTTATCTAGCTTCATTTTCATACGGTGAATGTAATTCATATACAAAAATTATACATCTTTGAACTCTTTGAAAGCGCACTTCGGACATGATACTATTGTGCTAATAAAATCCTGATCATTTATCATTTCCATGGAGTAAAATATAATGCATAAATTTGCGTATACGAAAATTATAAACCTTTGACTATTGTGCAATGGCACTTAATACGTGATAATGATCTGGTAACAAAATTTTGAGAGATTATCATTTTCTCCCCCATTTTCATAGAGGGAATGTAATACATAAACTTGCATATACAAAAATTATACGCCTTTGAACTCTTTGAAATCGCACTTAATACGTGATAATGTTGTGCTAAGAAAACGTTGAGAGATTATCATTTTCATAGAGTGGAATGTAATGCACAAACTTGTATATGCGAAATTTATACAACTTTGAACACTTTAAAATCGCACTTAATACGTGATAATAATGTGTTAGGAAAATTTTGAGAGATTATCATTTTCTCCTCCATTTTCATAGAGTGGAATGTAATGTATAATCTTGTGTATATGAAAATTATACACATTTGAACTCTTTAAAATCGCACTTAATACGTGATAATATTATGCTAAGAAAATCTTGAGAGATTATCATTTTCATATAGTAGAATATAGTGCACAAATTATATACCTTTGAACAATTTTCCTTCAAATTATATTCAAATTCATTTGTTTATGGAGTTAAAGTACCGGTAACAAACTCGTTATTTTGCATGGATAGAGGGGTGCCTCCCGACAGATATAGGGGTTAAATTGTCCGCTAGATCACAAAGGATCAACAGTTGGTGGGCACGATCTGCGTGACAACTGTACCAACCAATCAGAGCGTGCAACCAAGTTGAGCTCATGTGTGAGAGATTGTGACTAAGAGAGGGGAAACCTGAGTAGAACTTAAGAACCAAGAGAAAAACTGAGCAGAACTTAAGAACCAAGGGCAAAAGTGACAAAGGGATTCAAATAAAAAATAGAAAGAGATTTAAAAAATGGAAAATGCGTCTTTTATATAATAAAATACATCTTGGCATATATCAAACTATTTGCAATTCAAATATACACCAGTTTGACAATTATTGCCTCATTCAGACAAACTATGCTTTGGGGAGGGATGTTTATGAAGAGGCTTGAGTACAAAGCCATGAACCTTCATACATAGTAGGTGATTTGAAAAGTGGTGATTTAGGTTAAAACTTGATATATATATATATTCTTATGGTGGAAAGTCACATAATAAGACTCCCTGGGTAGATGCCACTATGTTTTGATCTTTTGAATTTGTTATGCATAAAATGACTCAATTAGCTAGCTAAAACTCATTCGTTGATTATTTGTTGACCAGCCACCGGAGGGTAAAACTCAGAATATTGCACACGACAGTGTTAGTACTGGAGGGAAAGACTGAGTACAATCAAACTGCCAGTGTTACACTCGAGGGAAAAACTGAGCACAACTAAGTCGCTAGGGTTAGACACGACGGAAAAACGTGACTCACGGTACGCGTATGTGGTGCACGGGGCGGTAGCGGACACGTGTGGTCGTGCACGGTGCAGTAGCATACATAGTTACGCGGTGCACGGTGGTGCACCGAAACGTCGCTTCCCTTCTCCTTTATAGAGGCCTCCTCACTCTCACTCATCACTCACTCGCTCACTCAACTATCT
Organism: Avena sativa; assembly: GCA_916181665.1. NCBI lineage: Eukaryota > Viridiplantae > Streptophyta > Magnoliopsida > Poales > Poaceae > Avena > Avena sativa. The sequence goes on from OV702287.1 coordinate 583,606,506, forward strand.
CCACTGTCCCATCACCTTCTGTAAACCCCCAAGAAAACCCCAACCACGTCGGCGATAGAGAAGAACGGCGCGGTGGCCATAGGTGCCTCCAAGGCCGCCGTCAAGAAGGCCCCCGTCTCCGTGCTGGCCCCCGTCGAGGCATCGAAGGCAGCCGTCGTCCCCGTCCAGACCCCTATCCCCGCTTCCGCCATAGCCACCGGCGAGAAGGCCCCCGCTGGTCTCGGGCAGATCCCGCTCGGCTGGGACCCCTACGAGGAGGTTGATTACAGAAGGTCGGAGAACCCCTAGGACACCAGCATCGTCGACCCATGGTCGGAGGTATCCAGGGTTTTCTCCCCTTCCCTTGTTCTTCCCTCATTCTCATCGTTGGATGCTAGATCGAATGTTATTAGGGTTCGGATGTTCGTATTTTTATAGTAGCTAATCCTCTTGTGTTAGATCTCGTATTTTGATGAATCCCCCTGTTCGTATTTCAATGATTCCCCCTATTCATATTTGAATCCCCCTATTCATAGTTGGGATCAGTATTCGATTTGGTTTGAGATTTGGAAAATAATCAGGGGGATCTCAATTGGTTAATTCATGTCCTTATTTCACACCAAAAGGAGGATAGCAGCGACGTCCGTAGCAACGATGAGTCCAAGGACACCAAGACTCGCTATGTGCTGAGGAGGCTGAAGTCTGGCCAATACGACAACTTCTTCGACGACGACGTCTACAAGTGCCCCTTCTGCACTACTAGGAGGCTCCACACCACCGACTTCAACTCCCTCGTGAAGCATGCCGAGGACGTGAGGACCTGCGGCGAGTCTGTGAACGTCCACAGCTTCATAGCCAAGCACCAGGCGCTCGGTCTTCACCTTCACAACCTCTAGAAGGTGGCCATCGAGGAGGGTCACATGCCCTCGATCAAGCCCAAGCCACCCAAGGTCAAGGGACTGGGTAGCCAGAAGTGGAGGAGGCGCCAGAGGGAGGAGGCAGAGGCCCTCCTGGCAGACGCCATGAGGGCCACTGATCTTGTGCTGCTGTAAAGCAGCTTGTTTTGTCTTGTCTGTGTTGAATTGTCCGTTCATGCTGCTAATCAGCCTAATTGTCGAACCTCGTTAAGTACCATACTATATATCCTATATTAGTTTCTTTATCTATATTTGCTCTATTTACTGAATTTATTTATATTGCTTGTTAGGTTTGCTACCAGCTTAGGAAAAAACGAGGGTCAAAAAGAATAATGAATGAAGAGAGAAGCTGCTCTAGATTCGCTACCTTTTTAGGAAAAAAAACACAATTGTTAGCGAGAGAGGGGAAAATGCTCTCTTAAAAAGGTCAATCACAAAAATAACAAAAAAGAAAACTTCCAATTTAGGCGACCGGGCGTACGTAAACCACCAAACGCGTCCCACATGGTCCCACACCACGTCCCCCATAACGTGTTCCCAACAAACCGGTCCCACATGGCATGGCCCCACACTTCAGCATAACACGTTCCTGACCAAACGGTCCCACGTGGTCCCAGACCGCGCAGCCTCACATGTCAGCCAACGGTCAACGTGACGGCAGCTGCCGTTCGAGCTCTTAGATGAGTTTTCGAGAAGGAGAGGGGAAAAAGTGAGGAAAAGTTAAGCGGATGGGGAAAACTGAGTACAACTAACGAACCAGGGGCATGAAACTAGAAATCCTAAATGCATTTGTTTCACAAAAGCTAAACCACCTTATATTATGATTTTGGAACGGAGGTACTCCATCCATTCAGAAATATAAGACATTTTAATTTTGTGAAATGAATGTATCTAGGCGCATTTTCGTGTATAGGTTCACTCTGAACCTCTACGAACCTATACACTAGAAGCTATCTAGATACATTCGATTCACAAAACTAAAACGTTTTATATTTCTGAATGGAGGGAGTAGTATCGATGAAAGGTATCACACTTTCTTTTGGAGCAGTACGGACACTTGTGAAGGAAATAGGCCCTGAGAGGCAATAATAAAGTTGTTATTATGTATTCCTTATATATGATAGATGTTTATTTTATATGCTAGAATTGTATTGATCGGAAACATCAATACATGTGTGTTTAATAAACAAAAAGGGTTCCTAGTTATGCCTCTCTTATAGACTAGCTTGTTGATTAACAAGATGATCAAGGTTTCCTGATCATGGACATTGGATGTTGTTAATAACAAGGTCACAACATTTGTGAAATGATGTGAGGAACATTCATCCGAAGTATAGCATTACGATCAAGTCATTATGTTTATATTGCTATAACATCATACGAAGTAATCTTTATCCTTAGACCATGAGATCATGTTAATTGCCAACACCTGAAGAGTATCTTGATAACATCAAACGTCACACCATAACAGGGTGACTATAAAGATGGGTTCAGTGCTACGAAGGTGTTATGTTGAGGCTCCCGGATCAAGAGTGGTATTTGTCAATCCCGATGACGGATAGATATACTCTGGTCCTCTCGGTGATATCACATTAAGATAGCTTGCAAGCAAGTGATGTGATGACTAGAATGTTATATCACGGGAACGAGAAAAGAGTGCATGTCGGTAACAAGATCAAACTAGGTATTTGGATAACGATGATCGAATCTCGGACATGTATTATATCATGAGACAAAGGGATTAAATTACAAGTGTTAAAGGTTCTCACGATCACAGAAGTCATCGTTGAATATGCAGGAGTCAGTATGGATCTCTAGGTCCCGCTTCTGATTATTGATCTGAGAGGAGTCTCAATCATGTCTGCATTATTCGCGAACTGTAGGGTGACACACTTAAGAGTTACTGGACACCATTTTGGAGCACATATGTTTTAGACGAAAGAATTGCAAAGCGCAGGAATGTTTCGATAGAAACCGGAAATTGTTTCGGGTGAAATTGCAGAAAGTGGTTCTGCATGTGATATTGAAATATTGCAAGGGGTTATATGTGAATGTTTGTTAATTAAAGTAATTAACAAAATTCTGAATAAATTTAATAAAAGAGTTTTATTAAATGAGAGAGCATTAAATTTAGAGAATTTTAATGCATTTAAAGTAGGGACTTTAAAAGGGAATGTGAAGAGGCATTTTAATGTGGAGGGGTTACCACCACTTGAATGGAGGAGGTGAGGGGTCACCTCCATGAGGCGCCGGCCATGGAGGGGGTACCCCCCTCCTCCTATAAAAGGCCCCCCTCTTCCTCCTTCTTCCACACACCTCTTCATGAAGGATCTCTCTTCCCCTCTAGAATTATTCCCCCATGGTCTCGGATTAGCGAGATACATGTTCCCGGTGGCATTTCGTCTGGAAGGATTTGCTGCTTCCGCTGGATCACTGGAGCGAGGAGGTGGAGGTTGTCTGGTGGCTTAAACGTGTGTACGAGTACGGATGCGCTGCTGATTTACGGCGCTCGGACTTCGACACGATCTTGAGATCGGCAAGTGTACGACTACATCAACCATGAGTTCCTACTCGTTAACAAAACTCGTTTTCTTCGAGGGTAAGTTCTCGATGGATGTATGTACACCCGTTGCTCTGTACCTAGTAGATAGATCTTGGCGTATAGTTCTCATCGTAGGAAATTTTTTGTTTTCTATGCTGCGGACCCAACAGTGGTATCAGAGCCTGATCTATGCGTAGGTGCTTTGCACGGGTAATACACATATGTTTATATGTGGGCGATGATGATCATGTTATTGCATCTTCTATGTATTTTGGATATTGGTGGCATAGTGTGATGAAGCGGCCCGGACCAACCTTACATATCATCGTACATGAGACCGGTTCCACGATTGACATGCAACTTGTTTTGCATAAGTGGTTGGCGGGTGTCTGTCTCTCCTACTATAGTCAATATATGATTTACAACGAGTTGCTAATAACTTCGTTATCCTCGTTGTGGTTCATATTCGTAGGTAAGAATGGTTCTATCTCCGAAAGCCCTAAGCCACGTAAAACTTGCAATTGATAAATTAGAGGCGTCTAGTTTAGATCGTTGCTGGGCTAGTGTATTGATATGGTATTATTGTAAGTAGATGTATGATAGATACTCTTACAACACATTCAACGTGTAAGTTCCATAGACCTTGGCCTTACACACAAAGAAATGATAGAGATCATACCACGATTCAAATGACAGATATCAAATGCATGGACCATATCATCTCACTTTACACATTAGATATTAGCATCTTATACTGCTAGTTTGGCGCTTTTGGTAGCATTGTAAGATGATCTCTCATTTAGATATCAAGATAAAATGTGTTCTTCCTTGATTATGCACCGTTCTATGGATCGTGTTTCGAGACATCACGTGATGATCAGGTGTACTCGACTCTACGCTTTAATACAACGGGTGTAAGGCAGTTTTACACACGCGAGTACTAAGGTTCTTACTTGGCGAGCCTAGCATGTACATACATGGCCTCGGAACATGGACCGAAAGGTTAATCATGAGTCATATAGTTGATATGATGCCCATATAGATGCTTGCCTTTGAAGCTACACCGGCTCACGTGATGATCGGACTTGGTGTAGTGGATTTGGTTCATGTAATCACCAAAAAGACACGAGGGATGTCGTTTTTGAGGAAGTTCATTAGTAATTTGGATTAGTTGAACTCACTCTATCATAAACTTAGTCTAAATAAACTTTACAAATTCTGTTGTAGATGGCACCACCTGCTTTTAATTTTAATGTGTTCATGGAGAAAGAGAAACTTGCTGCAAATGGTAGCAACTTCACCAACTGGGCTATGAATTTGAGGATTCTCCTCACTGCTGCACAAAAGTAATATGTGCTAGAGGCGCCGCTAGGCCCCCCACCAGCTCCTGATGCCCCTGACGAGGAAAAGAATGTCTATATGACTCGTCAGGAGGACCACAACTTAGTTCATTGCGGCATACTGTATGGACTAGAGCCAGAACTTCGAAAGCGTTTCGAAAAATGGCAATGCCTTTGATACCATGGGAGAATTGAAAATGATTTTCGATACCCATGCTGCCGTAGAGAGTTATAATGCTTTTGAAAAGTTCTTTAGCTGCATGATGGAGGAGAACAGCTCCGTTAGTGAGCACGTACTCAAAATGTCTGGGTACGCCGATAAGCTTGTGTCCTTGGGAATAACGATTCCCATTGACTTAGGCATACATCATGTTCTCCAATCTCTGCCACCTAGCTACAAGAGCTTCGTGATGAACTATAATATGCAGGGCATGAAGAAGTCTCTTCCCGAGCTTCTGTCAATGCTTAAGACTGCAGAAGTGGAGATTAGGAAAGAACATCAAGTGTTGATGATCAATAGGACCACCGGTTTCAAGAAGGACAAGAAAGGCAAGAATAAGGGAAAGAAGGGTGGCAAATCTTTTGCCACACCTGAAAAGAAACCCGAGCTTGCCCTAAGTCTGACACCGAGTGTTACTATTGCAAGGAGACTGGCCATTGGAAGCGCAATTGCCCCAAGTATTTGGCGGACAAGAAGTCCGGCAAGGCAAACAAAGGTATATATGATATACATGTTATTGATGTGTACTTGACTAGTACTCGCAGTAGCACCTGGGTATTTGATACGGGATCGGTTGCTAATATATGTAACTCGATTCAGGGGCTGCGAAACAAGCGACAACTAGCAAGGGATGAGGTCACGATGCGAGTCGGCAATGGATTAAGAGTTGAGGTGATCGCCGTCAGGACGCTACCTCTCCATATGCCATCGGGATTAGTTATAAACCTAAATAATTGTTATTTGGTGCCTGCACTTAGCATGAACATTGTATCCGGATCATGTTTGATGCAAAGTGGTTATTTGTTTAAGTCTGAAAACAATGGTTGTTCGATTTATATGGATAATATCTTTTATGGTCATGCACCTGTGTTGAATGGTTTATTTCTATTGGATCTCGATAGTAATATTACACATATTCATAATGTTGATGCTAAAAGGATTAAACTTGATGATGATATATCTACATACATGTGGCACTGCCGTCTAGGTCATATTGGCGCTAAACGCATGAAGAAACTCCATTCTGATGGACTTTTGGAATCACTTGATTTTGAATCATTTGATACATGTGAGCCATGCCTTATGGGTAAGATGACTAGAACGCCGTTTTCCGGTTCAATGGAACGGGTGACAGATTTATTGGAAATCATACATACTGATGTGTGTGGACCAATGACTGTGTCGACGCGAGGTGGATATCGTTATTTTGTTACTTTCATGGATGATTTGAGTAGATACGGGCATATCTACTTGATGAAACACAAGTCTGAAACCTTTGAAAAGTTCAAGGAATTTCAGAATGAAGTGGAAAATCATCGTAATAGAAAGATCAAATTTCTATGGTCTGACCGTGGAGGTGAGTATCTAAGTTACGAGTTTAGCACACACATGAAAGAGTGTGGAATAGTTTCACAACTCACGTCTGCCGGCACACCACAACATAATGGTGTGTCGGAACGTCGTAATCGTACTTTATTGGATATGGTTCGATCTATGATGTCTCTGACTGACTTGCCACTGTCATTTTGGGGTTATGCACTAGAAACAGTTGCATTCACTTTAAATCGGGCACCATCTAAATCCGTTGAAACGAGCCCGTATGAATTATGGTTTGGAAACAAACCTAAGTTGTCATTTCTTAAAGTTTGGGGATGCGATGTTTATGTGAAGAAACTTTAGCCGGATAAACTCGAACCCAAAACGGAAAAATGCATCTTCATAGGATACCCTAAGTAAACAATTGGGTATACCATCTATCACAGATCCGAGGGCAAGGTTTTTGTTGCCAAGAATGGATCCTTTCTTGAGAAGGAGTTTCTCATGAAAGGTGTGAGTAGTCGGAAGGTAGAACTCGAAGAGGTTATTGAACCTTCTCTTCATGAAATGGCGAGTAGCGCATCACCGGAAGTTGTTTCGGAGTTGACTTCATCTAATGAAGAGAGAGCTAATGTATTGATCATGAAACTCCGAAAGAGGACACTACCGAACCTCGCAGGTCAAGCAGGACACGTGCATCTCCTGAACTGTACGGCAATCCTGTTGTGAATTTCATGGTTGATGAAATGGATGACCCTGCGACGTATGAAGAAGCGATGATGAGCCCAGATTCCAACAAATGGATAGAAGCCATGAAATCCGAGATGGAATCCATGTACGAGAATCAGGTTTGGACCTTGGTAGACTTACCTCACAATCGAAAGGCCGTTGAGAATAAATGGATTTTCAAAAAAAAACGGATGCTGATGGTAATATGACCATCTATAAGGCTCGACTTGTCGCAAAGGGGTTTTGACAAATTCAAGGAGTTGACTACGATGAGACATTCTCTCCCGTATAGATGCTTAAGTCGGTTAGGATTATGTTAGCAATTACTACATATTTCGATTATGAAATATGGCAGATGGATGTCAAAACTGCGTTCCTCAATGGTAATATTGAAGAAGAGTTGTATATGATACAACCTAAGGGTTTTGTCGATCCTAAGGATGCTAATAAGGTATGAAAACTTCAGCGATCCATCTGCTTTGATGAGGTGATCAAAGAGTTTGGATTTGTCCAAACTTATGGAGAGGCTTGTATTTATAAGAAAGTGAGTGGGAGCAATGTGGCATTTCTGATATTATATGTGGATGACATATTAATGATTGGAAATGATATATATATCTTTTAAACAGTGTTAAAAGTTATCTAAACAACAAATTTTCGATGAAAGACCTTGGTGAACCATCATATATATTAGGCATTAAAACTAGAGATAGATCAAGGCGCCTAATTGGGCTATCGCAGAGTACATACCTTGATAAGATATTAAAGAAGTTTAATATGGACGGAAGTAAGAAGGGGTTCTTACCTATGTTGCAAGGCAAGACATTGAGGAAGACTCAAAGTCTGGCTACAGCGGGAGAAAGAGAGATAATGGATAAGATCCCCTATGCCTCGGCCATAGGCTCTATTATGTATGTCATGCTATGTACAAGACCGGATGTGGCACATGCTATTAGTTTGACTAGTAAGTACCAATCTGATCCAGGTTCGGAACACTGGATAACGGTCAAGAACATCCTCAAGTACTTGAGAAGAACTAGGGATATGTTTCTTATATACGGAGGTGAAGAAGAGCTAGTCGCTAAGTGTTATGTTGATGCTAGCTTTGACACCGACATGGATGACTCTAAGTCTCAATCCGGATACGTATTTCTCTTAAACGGAGCAGCAGTTAGTTGGAGGAGTTCCAAACAACCTGTGGTGGCTGAATCAACGACGGAGGCAGAATATGTTGATGCTTCAGAAGCGGCGCAGGAAGCGGTTTGGATGAAAGAGTTCATTACAGAACTAGGTGTGGTTCCTAGTGCATTGGACCCAATGGTGATCTATTGTGACAACAATGGATCCATAGCCAACGCCAAGGAACCGAGGTCTCACAAGAATTCCAAGCATATTAAGCGCCGGTTTCACCCCATCCGCGAGCATGTCAAGGATGGAGATATAAAGATTTATAAAGTACACACGGACCTAAATGTAGCAGATCCGTTGACTAAAGCTCTCCCTAGGGAAAAACATGATCAACACCGGAACTCCATGGGTGTTAGATTTATCACTATGTGAACTAGATTATTGTCTCTAGTGCAAGTGGGAGACTGAAGGAAATATGCCCTGAGAGGCAATAATAAAGTTGTTATTATGTATTCCTTATATATGGTAGATGTTTATTTTACATGCTATAATTGTATTGATCGGAAACATCAATACATGTGTGTTTAATAAACAAAAAGGGTTCCTAGTTATGCCTCTCTTATAGACTAGCTTGTTGATTAACAAGATGATCATGGTTTTCTGATCATGGACATTGGATGTTGTTAATAACAAGGTCTCAACATTTGTGAAATGATGTGATGAACATTTATCCGAAGTATAGCATTACGATCAAGTCATTATGTTTATATTGCTATAACATCATACGAAGTAATCTTTATCCTTAGACCATGAGACCATGTTAATTGCTAACACCTGAAGAGTATCTTGATAACATCAAACGTCACACCGTAACAGGGTGACTATAAAGATGGGTTCAGTGCTACGAAGGTGTTATGTTGAGGCTCATGGATCAAGAGTGGAATTTGTCAATCCCGATGACGGATAGATATACTCTGGTCCCTCTCGGTGATATCACATTAAGATAGCTTGCAAGCAAGTGATGTGATCACTAGAATGTTATATCACGGGAACAAGAAAAGAGTGCATGTCGATAACGAGATCAAACTAGGTATTTGGATACCGATGATCGAATCTCGGACATGTATTATATCATGACACAAAGGGATTAAATTGCAAGCGTTAAAGGTTCTCACGATCATAGAAGTCATCGTTGCATATGCAGGAGTCAGTATGGATCTCCAGGTCCCACTTCTGATTATTGATCTGAGAGGAGTCTCAATCATGTCTGCATTATTCGCGAACCGTAGGGTGACATACTTAAGAGTTATCGGACACCATTTTGGAGCACATATGTTTCAGACGAAAGAATTGCAAAGTGAAGGAATTGTTTCTATAGAAACCGGAAGTTGTTTCGGGTGAAATTGCAGAAAGTGGTTCTGCATGTGACATTGAAATATTGCAAGGGGTTATATGTTAATGTTTGTTAATTAAAGTAATTAACAAAATTCTGAATAAATTTAATAAAAGAGTTTTATTAAATGAGAGAGCATTAAACTTAGAGAATTTTAATGCATTTAAAGTGAGGACTTTAAAAGGGAATGTGAAGAGGCATTTTAATGTGGAGGGGTTACCACCACATGAATGGAGGAGGTGAGGGGTCAAGGCGCCGGCCATGGAGGGGGTACCCCCCCCTCCTCCTATAAAAGGCGTCTCTCTTCCTCCTTCTTCCACACACCTCCTCGTGAAGGATCTCTCTCCCCCTCTAGAATTATTCCCCCATGGTCTCGGATTAGCGAGATACATGTTCCCGGTGGAATTTCATCTGGAAGGAGTTGCTGCTTCCGCTGGATCGCTGGAGCGAGAAGGTGGAGGTTGTCCGGTGGCTTGAACGTGTGTGCGAGTACGGATGCGCTGCTGATTTGCGGCGCTCGGACTTCCACACGATCTTGAGATCGGCAAGTGTACGACTACATCAACCACGAGTTCCTACTCGTTAACAAAACTTGTTGTCTTCAAGGGTAAGTTCTCGATGGATGTATGTCCACCCGTGGCTCTGTACCTAGTAGATAGATCTTGGCGTGTAGTTCTCATCGTAGGAAATTTTTTGTTTTCTATGCTGCGGACCCAACAACTTGCTCAGGTGCTCATTGTCTAATTGCCTGGGACAAACTTTTTGATGTCCTAAGTGGAAGGTGGCTTCGGGATTATGGATCTCCTTCAGAAAAATAGTTGCTTCCTCCTGAACTTTGTGCACAAGCTTCACCAACAAGATGAACTTCCATGTAAAGATTGGTTCTGTCGGTAATGTAGAAGGGACCTCGGTGTCTCGACTTCTAAAGTTCCAAGTCGTCGTTCCACGACAAAATTTTGGTAACCCTTGTCGAGGTGAACATCACCAACCACTGCACCATCCTCCAGGACAAGTATGACGACAGCGACATCCCCTTCCGAGAGCAGCGCTGCCGCCTCCTCCCTTGTCCCAGTGACCCTGCCAAGGTGATCTTCCTCCCCCTCTCCAGCCATCTGATCTCTTTCCGATGGTTGCGATGAGACCGAGTCGAGCTCAGCCGCGAGCGGTGTCGCGCGCCGAGCCGAGAGTTGAGAGTCGCCTGACACCGATATCGCTGTCCATTTTATGATGATCCAACGGCCCACACTGACCCGGACTTGAAACTTGTACTGTTCAGTAGGACAGTGCCGAGTCGCAGTTCTTTTGTTTTATTTTCCTTTTCTTTTAAAATGGATAGAAAAATACCCTAACTTGCTAAATTCGTAGAAAAATGACTACTAGGACAAATTTAGCTTATAACATATTTTTATATTCATAAAATTGTGTACAACACAATTATGAATTAAAATGTTTTATTTTGCTGAACCAAATTAATTTAAAATTTTAAAATCTAAACTAGAGTAATTCAGTCATAATAAATATTCTGTAAATCCAATTTTTGCAAATGATATATTTTTGGAACTCGTAGAATCTGTTACCACTGTTATATTTCAAATTTGAGCTTTTGAAATTGAACAAAATTACATGATTTCCACTTAGGTATTCTGGGCATAACTTTAAATCTAAAATTGGTTTTAATATGATTCCTTTTGCTAAATACTCATGTTCTAGTCCCTGTCCAATAGGATCATAGGATAAAATTTAAAATTTTGTTAACGAAAAATTTGTTTAAAATATGAGTCTAAACCCTTTAATAACTGTTTTGAACATAACATTAGTAATAAATATGATTTGTACACAAATCCTTTTGCATCATGCATATTTTAACTTTTATAAACTTTACACATGATTTTCAAATACACATCAATTGTTTTGCATGAAGATCATGCATGTCTTACTTGTGTATGATGTATGTTGTATGAATGTGTGTTCATTGGAATTCTTTGTCTTATAGATCATGAGGTGTGCAAGTCCTATGATTATAAGAAGTGAGTGAACATCCATCATCAATAAGGCAAGTTGATATCTTCCATTTGTTCATGCTATGATTAGTATGTGAGCGTAGAAATAATGTTGGTTGTATGATGATGCACTATGAAATCCAGATAGGATAGCCATATGGATTTGAACTTGTTTGGTATGTGACCAATGTTTGTGTTGGGAATATTTGGCTATGCCAACTTCGAAATGTGGATTGAAAACCCCGGGTTAGAATTTGACTTAGTGGGACAGTGAGATTGGATTGACATAGTTAGTGATTGGATTTGGAAGAATGGAGGAGGAGACTTTGGGATGGCATGGCAGAGTAAGGACATGGAGTCTGACTTATTGACGTGTTGAGCCCGAGTGGATGGATTGCGTGGCATGGTAGGGCATGGAATCTGACTATTGACATGTTGAGCCGAGTCCTGATTTGGGGTGCATGGTAGGGGGGTTGCGGTCTGATTTACCGACATGTTGATAATAGGATGGGTTGGACAAGTAGCATGGTAGGGGTACAGTCTGACTACTGACATATTGAGATTGGCCCTTGAGGAGTAGCGGGGTGAAGGATGATTTGGAGGGACGCTTTTGGATTGACCCATAGATCAGTATATAAGAACTTATTGATTTTTTGCCTAATTGGATTATTATATCCTCATTAGAGACACTTGTCAATATATTCAAAGTATTGACAACTTGTGGCTGCAACATTTCCCCAAGATGGCTGAAGTACGAGGTTAGGGTGGCGAGTCTTCACTCAGCATGTTTCGTATGTGGCATTTGAATGGAGCTCCTTGTCTTTCATTAGTCTTCCGCTGTTGAACTTTGTTAAGAGAAGCTAGCCCTTCTGCTATGCAACTTGTTTTATAATATGTTATATTATGGATTATGACCTTTGTTTATTGATATTACATTCTGAACCGTGTCCTAGCGAGTCAATCCTGGGACTAGCACTGAACAACACAGAGACTTGGACCCTACTAGGTCGGGTGGCTTCATATCATCCCCATGTCATTATCAAAAAAAAGAGTGAATCTGATGCCACACCTAGATTCCAACCAGAAAATACCATGCATCACCAAACAAAGCATTTGGAATTGGCGGCCAAATCATTTCGAGCTCAGCTTTGGTATTCCCCGCGTCGCAGAGCAGACGGCTACCCGTCTTCTTCGTCCTCCTCTCTAATCTTACGGTCTTATTACTTCAGTTAGCCAGCAGAGGGATATATATCTGCTGATTATTTACTATATGTTTTGTTGGTCTTGCTTATTAATTCGCTCTTTATCTCTCGCTTCTTCTCCAGAGGTGATTGAAGATTCCCTGGATATGAGATTATTAGTTAGTACTGGCGCGGCCGCTCGTTGACGGCGCAACAGTAGGCACTGCCCCCCGATCGACGAGACGGCCGGATGCGCCATCGGAGATCGGACGTGATGCATGATCTCTCCTCAGCTCCGCAGCCAGAGCGTGAATTAGAGCACGTACTGTACTGTAGCACGTCCTGGCAGTGGGCTTTGGATCCATGCGGAAGGATGGACTGGTTGCACGTTTCCGTGGAGCACGTGGAGAGGAAAAGCCCACCAGTCACCAGACCTCACTTTGAACCACGCGCGGCCTCCACCTCGCTCGCTGCACAGGAGTACAGTGCTACGTACTAGCAGCTAGGTCCTAGGGTTTGGCTTCTTGCTTCAAGCCTAGGGCTGCCCTTTCCTGCCTGGCTCTAAACTTTCTTCATTTTCCGCAACTGCATCTTTCGCTGTCTCCTGTGCCACTACTGTTCATCACTGATCTTTTGCTTCGTTTTATATCCCTGGCAGGAGTAAAAGAGAAAGCCTGACCTACTCTGTAACTCTACTTTATGGGATGCCAAGGGCTCTTTGCGACAAACTCCCTCCGTCCTAAAAAAATATAATAATAAATATATCGCAAATTTATCTAAATTTAGATGTATCTAGACACTATTGAGTATTCCGTCTATTTTAAAATATAAGATATTTTACCTTTGTGAATGAAGCATATCTAGACCCCTTCTAATGTGTGTGTAGGTTTACTCCAAACCAAGACGAAACTATACACTAAAAGGGGCTAGATACACTTACGTATTTTACAAAGTTAAAACATCTTATATTTTGAAACGGAGAGAGTATATGACTAGATACACCTGGATTTTGACAAATTTACAACATCATTTAATTTTTAGGAATGGGGGAGCACGTACCAAATATTCTGAATGTAAGTTTATCAGTATTTCTCTTTTGATTATCTAGAATTTGCTGTATCAATTTCCGCGGCATCTGAGAACAAATTAATACATGGTGCCACCAAATTTGGCTGGCACCTCCTGCTACCGTGGGGTCATTCGTTGCACAAACACTTGCTGCGGATGCATCATCGAATCTGATTGCAACATTATTGTTGAATGGACCATGCACTGGCAACCTGCTGGCAGAAAATACAGATAAAGGAGGAGCTGTCTTCTTTCCTCCACTCACTGATGGCAGCAATGGACCGCTGTGTCTTCTTTCCTCCACTCACTTCTGTTGCAGTTGGGCCTGCCCAAGCCATGTCACTTAACCTTGTGCCAGATTTCCATGCCGGTACGGTTGCCTCGATCGTAGGCTAAGATGATAGTATACACTTATTTGCATCACATCCTCTCTTTAATCCTGTTAGATGTGGAAATGTGCATGATATTTGGATCAAAAAGTTTTAGACACCATAAGAAAAATATAGAAAATTTGCAGAAGAATTTTTTTTCATTCAAAATAGAGTGAAAAGGAATAATTAGGAAAAATCTCTGAAGCGTCCAATCACGTGAATCAAATAACCAACATCAGAAATGTTTCCGGGATCCAAATCCTATAAAAATTACATGCGTTCCTTTGGATCAAAGTGGTCTTGATTAAAAGATTAAGTAGAGTTACACACTAGTATAAAAACATGCACAATAGATCCCACATCCTTTGACTGACCTTAGGGTACCGGTCACCTGAAAAGGGGTTTGGCCTATTACGAGTAGTTGTTACAAGGGGAAATGTTAGGCCACGTACGACGGTTGACACTTATAGATAGAAAAATAAACATTATTTAATTAGGAAATCGTTAATAGATTGGAATGATTAGTTGTGCAGCTGCAAACTACAGTCTGGATTGATCTGCACCCGGACACCGCCTTCTCGCAACCGCACACTCAATGTTTACCAAGATGATAGAGCTGCAGGAGAGGTAAGGCCATCCCAACGGCCCCCGGCAAACGGACTCAGCGCGTCCGATCGAGTCCTCTTGGACCGAGGCCAAGGACTAACACGTACCCTAAACTAACCGGACAACGCGACGCGGTCCGATTCGATGCAAACCGGACCGAAACCTGGGGCTGGTTTGCGGGGGCTCGGACGCCGGCCTCGTCCGCCCGTGTCCTGCTGAGTCTTCCTCGGGGCCCAACTGACGGTGTCCTAGAAAGAGGGACCACGTCCTTTTTAATGGGACTGCGTCGTCCCCATCCACATCCAGTCCACGCTCCACTTCTCCTTCTCCACTCCCAGTCCCCACTTCGGGACAAACCCCAAAACCCTAGCCACTCCCTCCTCGCCGACAAGCTCCTCCCTCGCCGGCCCTCGCCGGCCATGATTACGAAGGGCAGCTGGAAGGGTTGGTTCCGGTGCGGCCGGAATGACCATGAGGCCGGCTCCTCCGCTGGCGGTGGCCGTGGCCGCCATTCCGTCTCTAGGTCACCACCCCGACGCAACTCCTCCTCCTTCTTTCGCGCCTGCTGTCGCGCCCGCGCTTCGAGCTGCACGTGTACGTCAGCCTCGAGGCCGCGCGCACGCCCGCCGAGGCAGGCATGCCCTGCCCGTGGATGGATGTCCACCTGCCGGCGGGGTGGCATCTCAACGGTGCCCGTGTGCCCGTGCCGGCCATCCCAGCCTCGGGCCCTGCGCGCCGCCGCTAGATCTGTCGGCACCGGGCCTTCCTCCCGCCAGATCCGCGGCGGGATCCGTCCTACGCCATCGACTCCCCGGTCTGGGACCGGTGGTTCGAGATGGAGCACGCGGTGCGGCGCGAGGCCATCGAGGCCCACCTCGAGAACCTCGGCGACGACGACGAGGACTATTGGGAGGTGTCCAATGAGGACTCCGGCGTGGAGGACGATGACGACGGCGGCGGCCTCGACTTCCCGCCACCGCAGCCCGGCATCCAGACTGGTCGCGGTACCGGGGCACTGACACCGTCGCGTCCGAGGTGTGCCTTTGGCCGCAGCCGGAGGATGACCCGGAGCCGCCCCGGCTGGTGAAGGTCAAGCGGGAGGAGGGGAGGGGCCGGAGCGGCAGCGCCGGTCGGTGACGGCAAAGGAGGATCTCTAGGCCGCCATCCTCGCGTCCCAGCTAGAGGAGGAGCGGCAGTAGGACGGCACCGCCTAGGCCCTGCATGAGTCCTAGGTGGCCGTGCAGGCCCAGATGCCCCCCGCGCTCCCGGCACCGCCTCCGCCTCCCGCTCCGGCCCAGGGTGGCGCGTGGCTCCTGCCATAGGTCTTGATCGACCTCGCCGCCGACAACGACGAGGAGTAGGCGGCGCGTAGCCGCACGACCAGGGCGTAGGCCGGCTAGCGGCAACGCCCGCCGCGTAGCCTCCCTTCCATGCCAAGGCATCCGATAATATTGCGGCTTTTTCTTTTTTTGTGTATAGTTTGTGACCGAGGAACCCAAAACAAGACCTATTATGTAATATGCTTAATTATTTTCATCCTCGTCTTTTTTTCTGCACTTTTTTTTTTGCGGATGAGTGACCGTTGGAGGCACAGGTCACCGCAACCGGGCTGAGCGTGGACGGCCTGTCCTCCACCCCGCAAACAGACCGCTTCAAACGAAACCGATGTCCGAAATACGGGGACCGTTGGAGTTGGCCTAAGCTCCCGGAGTCCCTCTGATGCATCCAAAGCAGCAACGATGCAAGTTTGTTCTGATGCCATTGCCACATCACACAGATGCAGCCTATATTTTGTTTCTGCGTGTATACCAAAGCAAATGGTAAGACTGTGAAGCAGGTTGGATGGAGCGTACGTTTTCACTTTTTATGAACAACTAGCACTTGGTTTGTTTCAAAAAACGAGACAAAGAATCATCGTACAGCTGAGTTACCAGTTCAGCACGCACACGTACACGTGCATTAGGACAGACCAGGCCATCAGACACGGCTAAAATCGTTCATCTCACACGACTATCGAAACAGTCACTATGCAAAGGTGGGAGATGGGGTGAATAGCCCAGATGCGGTCGTTGAGTTGAATCGTCCATGAAGCGACGACATTGGCCAAAGTAGCTCCTGCATAGAAATAGCCACGTCCAGATCCAACGAGAAAACGGCCGTCTGGCTCTTAAGCGAGGATGAGGTTAGGTTAGACAACAAGTTAACTTAGCCCGACAGGTGGGCCATACTTAGCTGCCATGGCATTTGATGAAACGTGTCCCGACAGGTGGGTCCCACATGGTTTCCACGACAGAGGAGCGTGCTGGACTGGACCGTGGTCGTCCTCTGGTTCTTCTCCGGCGGCAGCTTCTCGACGGCGGCGGAGCTTTCTTCCCGTCCGCGGTATGATTTCGCAACCCTAGTCCCATCCTCGCTTCTTAATTTGGGGATCTATTTGTCCGCAGTCGTCTCACGCTGTATCACCAATTTGAAATGGAGGAGAGGTGTGCCTGGGAAGAGCAACATGGGCGAGCGAGGAGAGACAACTACAAATCGGTAATGCCCCTCTCTAGCTGGTTTCTGAACTCGATTACGGCCTCGTCCGCTTCCATGAACTCACAGTGCTCGACATTGAAAAACAGGGGGATAGAGCCCGGACCTTCGAAATAACAGTCCAATTCTTTCCTGATAAGGCCAAGCTAGGTGATGGTAGCGTGTGGAACATCGACAGAGGTACAATTGTTAAATGGGAGATTGAATTTTCAAAGATCGATCCTCAAGACCTACAATCCATGGAGGAGAGGCAGTGAAGAATTTGGTGCAGAAAATTAGGGAGAGTATAGCCTAGGGTCCAGAGCAAGAAGTGTCATGCTACGGTTCGACAATTGAAAGGGCGAGTAAGTTAGAATTGAGGATGGAGAATAATTGATTTCTGAAATCGATCAACAAGATGGTTGGACAAGCAAACATGCAACCTTTTATGCAGAGCTTGTTGATCTGAAATCTGACTCCAAAGTTGGATATGTTGCCTCAAAGTTGACTGCCCAAATTGCATATAATGAATGGGCTTCACAAAGACATAATGTGCCCATAGTTACCAAAGTGATAGTTCTAGCAGATGCAGCTGCACAAGAGGGATGTCATGGTGCTACAAAGGTAGATACAATTGATTGGAATGCAGTAGAATTGATTTGGTGATTGCACCCATGAGTTACATTGAGATGGCAAGAATGTATGGCATTCATGTAGATGATAAAGATAAGGAGAAAGACAGGGATGAATCTGAGAAGCCTGCTGATGCAAATAGAAATGGGTCATTCTCTAAAGATGTTGGTGAAGAGCTGATGCAAGATGCTGCAGATGAAGTAGATGATACACATGATGATGAACTAGTAACAAATTTGTATGATAAAGAAAACATTGTCATTGAAGTTGGATGATGGCTCCAAAAATAGCCATCTTCCACTGCGTTTAAACATTGTTTTTAGTCAAGCAATTGACAGGAAACTCTCAATCCTTACCACTAATGACTAATAATTGCAAAGATATGTAAACCATTGCTTTGATTTGTGTTATGCAGGAAATCACGCTTTTTAATGTGAAACCTGGAGTCATAATGAAGGTTTTTTAGGAAGTCCACACGACCAAGTAATTGTGGAGTCAATTCTAGGCGACAGTAGCCGTAACGACCACTAGTATGAGCAGGACCCGCCCGTACCATGTGGCGGCGGCTCCGTCTTGTCAAACCCTACAACTTTCATGAAGACGCCTATATATTTTGAGGTCTCAGCCACCACGCTGAAGGCTGCCATTCTCAAATTGCATAACAACACCACCAAAGGAGATCCACACCATTTTTCATCCCTTCCATCTTCCATCCCCTCCATTAGCCATAGCCATTACTTTGTACTTTAGATATCCTTGTGGTTCGGCAACCATTGTAAGAATATTTGATTTCAATCTAAGTATTTTGCACAATGTTTTCTATCGTTAATCTTATTGTTATGAGTGAGTAGGCTTCACGGGTTGCAGGTTGGGGAGAAACCTCGTAGCGATTAGGTGTATCTAATCTATGGGAGCATTGTGTATTGTTTGAAATAGAGATTTGTATCTTTTGTTTCTTTGTCCCTTGTCTTGATCTTTGGACTTGTAGGTACCCAAGACCCCATAGATTGATAAGGCTTGAGGTGATATACTTGGCTAGCGGCGATCTCATAGGAATCCCAGTGACAAAGGGTAGTACGATCTTCTCTTAGCGACCCATTCGGGATCACAACAACATCACCACTTAATGCTTTGATCTATGTTTTATACTTAATGATCATTTGTAGCCCGTTGCTTCATGGTGTACTCGGTTGGATTAAAAGACTATTGCTATGCCCGCTGCAACACAGGGGCTCTACTATATTAGGATGTGTTGCCCACAAGAGATTATCTCTATTAAAACTTTACACTTGAATTTCTAAGTTCTTTGCAAAGCACCATTAAAGCATGGCAATGAGAGGACATGATTTCTTTCCGACTTATGAACAACAATTATGCTTTATCACTAGATGAATGGCGCACATGTTTTAATTTTACAAACAATAATGATAATGACTTACACGCATCCTTTACTGGCTTAGACCCTTCCCCGGAACAATATTATATGGAATGAGTTTCACTTCTATAGTAAGCAAGGGGAAGAATATTCAATATCCTGCAATTCGCTACTTGTTCTATGTTATTGCTAACACCTTGAAGGCACGAAATGAGTTCACGAGACTCAATGAGGAGGACATCTTAGTCCTTGCAAAAGCTGCTTTTAATAATACCAACTTTTCACTCAACTTGGGTGCAATTCTTGTGCGCTACCTGGAGTACCAATCCTCCCAAAGCCAAGGACCAGTCGCAGGTGGAGGCGTCATCACCATGCTTGCCATTTCCCTAGGCATCGACCTAGGTGAGTTGCAACCAGTGCTAGGTGAGCGACGTGTTAGTTTCTCTACTTTAAAAGCTTGTGGAATGCTCACTAGGAGAGATGGTGTTTATTACTTGCATATTGCTAGAGCTGGGGGTCTCTACCCCGCTCCTTTGCCTAATGGTCTTTTCTCTATCGAGGAAGGATGTTTGCTATATGACTTGTAGGTTGAGCAACACCAACCGGAGGCGGAGATTCCGGATGAGGATGAGGACCAAGAAGAGGAGCATCCACCAACCCGGTTCGCTACATACCAAGACTTCCAAGAACTTGGAGGGACTGTGGAGAGAATGAAAAACTTCTCCTTGAACCTCCCAGAAACAACTAGTAATTTGTCAACTCAATTTGCGAACTGGAGTTACAACTTTTCTCGCCACCACAATGATTTTAAGGGCTTGCAAAAGCCTAAGCTTGGGGAAGTTTCCTCATTTCTTTATTAGGCGTTCATTTGTTTTTATTTATTTCGAGGTTATGTTTTTAATTCGAGTTTATAAGCACTCGTGTTGGTTTCCCCAACACTTTATCTTTAGTTACTTTTATTTGTTTTCGAGATTTTCTAGCCAAGCTTTGCCACCAATTTTCTATTCTTTAATTCCCTCTGTTAAAAACAACAAAAATAATTTTCCATTTATCTTTATTTTCCCTCTTCCTTCTTTTCTATTCTCCTTGTGGCTTTCACATATTTGCAGGAGCGTGATCGACTTCAAGTTTCCAAGAAGCAAATCAAAAGGGAAGAGAGAAGTGAAACCAATAATGAGAGGTATGCCTTAAGACTCCCCACTTTTGAAGTATGAGAAACCCATGCTAGTTAGTAGTAAATGATAAGATGTTATATTGGTGGAGTGAGTCTTTATATTGTAGTAAAATTTTGTTTGCATGTGTATTTAGTTGGGTACATTTTGTTCCAGCTCCTATAGTTAACCAAGTCTTGCCTAAAAATTTCTAAACAATTATAATAAGAAAAAGTCTCACAATTTAAGGCTTGGGTGTTGTAGTGTTTAATCTTGAAGGCTTATTTCTAGAGACACTCAACATCATAGAAAATAATAATTGACTTGATAGCTCTCTTTAAAAGGATTTGTTCAATTGAATTAATGTTTAGTGATTTTTATGAGCATGCCAAAGTTTAAGTTGTGAATCATAAGAATGATATAGCTTTATGAGTGTCAAACTTCATGGGATACCAACAACTCCGCTAGCCGAAGAACGATCTTCATGGAGAAAACTCCTAGATTTCGGCTATGAGTTGATTAAATGTATGTAGCAGCAATGCTATAATGGGTATGATTCTTGGCATTTCTGGGTAGCTGTGTTCATCACTCCTCTGGCTGTTATGACTAATCATTGTACAAAAGGAACAAAACCTTGGTGATGCCACGAGTATCCATCACAGCCCGATAAACTAATTAAAATCTTTGGCATGCTCTCAAGTACTTAAGAACTGAAATTATTGAAGGACAATGAATAGAAAAGTACGAAGGGGTTTCGCAGCATAGTAAATCAAAATTTTCTACGGAAGCGAACAGAGGGAAAGCCAAGATCTAATCTGGGAGATGCAAACAACGAGAGAGATTGGATTAGATCTTCATACCCTTGAAGATTCGCACAGCGGAACGTTCGTCGGAACGTGGGTGATGTAGTCGTACTCGCTTCTCCTCCTCGCGATCCGATCCGATCTAGCACCACAAGTGGCGGTGCCTCCGTGAGATGCACACGTGCGGCACCTCGACGTCTCCTCCTTCCTCGGACCAGCAAGTATGGTGGAGAGATAGATTGGATCTACAGCACGACGGCGTGGTGTATATGGTGGAGAATTTCTGCAGTAGGGCTTCGCCCACAAACAGTCGGGAGGGAGAGAGGAGGGCAGCAGGGCAACTAGGGCTTGGAGGAAGGTGTAAGGGTGTGAGAGGGGGGGCGCACCAGCCCTCTATATATAGAAGGGGGGTGCGGCCAGCCCTAGCCTCTCCTCCAAGCCTATCTCTAGTTTAAACAATTTAAACTCTCCCTTATCTAGAAATCCTATCTTATCTTATCTCTAGTTTAAACGATTTAAACTCTCTAGGATCGGCTGGGCCCTATGGGGCCTTGTGCCCGTGGCCCAATGCGGCCAGGACACCCCCTCATAGGCCCATGCCCCCTACCGGAAGGTGGGACCACGTTGCCCCCCTTCCGGAAGGTTCTAGAAGCTTCCGGTACAATACCGATTAACCCGGAACAATTCCGAACTCCAAAAACTGCACTGCCTTATATGAATCTTATTCCCCGGACCACTTCGGAACCTCTCGTGATGTCCCGGATACCATCCGAGACTCTGAACAAAAATTCATAAACCAATTATCCAATCTATCCTAGCGTCGAGACACGTTAAGTGTGTGACCCTGCGGGTTCGAGAATATGCAGACATGATCTTCTATCAATAATCAACAGCGGGGTCTGGGCACCCATATTGACTCCCACACATTCATCGATGATCATATCGGATGAACCACGATGCCAGGATTCAATCAATCCCATATATATATTCCCTTCGTCTCGCGATATTTTACTTGCCCGAGATTCGATCGTCGGTATCGTCATACCTAGTTCAATCTCGTTCTCAGCAAGTACTTTACTCGTTCCGTAATCCGATATCACTTTGTGATTAACTCCTTAACCACATGCTTGCAAGCGGTGTCGATATCGATTACCGAGTGGGCCCAAAGTATATCTCTCCGACTTGGGAGGGACAAATCCCATCTCGATACATACAACCCAACAGATACTTTCTGATCACCTGAGAGACACCTTTATGATCACCCTCTCATAGGATGACGTTTGATGACCTCAAAGCTTTCTTCCGATACCAGGGAGTTGTATTATCTCATGGTCTAAGGAATACAATATTTGACATAGGAAAAGCTTCGCAAAGATGAACACAATGACACGATATCATTCTCCCAATGATATGATCTCATTATCAATTGACAACTCATGTCTATGGTTAGGAAACCTTAACCATCATTGATCAATGAGCTAGTCCATAGAGGCGTACTAGGGACACGGTGTTGTTCACAAAACACACAAGTATTAATGTTTCTGCTTAATACAATTCTAGCATGGAATATAAACTTTATCATGAACAAGAATTATAATAATAACATCTTTATTATTGCCTCTAGGGCATAATTCCAACAGTCTCCCACTTGCACTAGAGTCAATAATCTAGTTTACATTTGGCAACAATCTCACACCCATGGCACTGAGGTGCTGATCATGTTTTACACGTGGAAGAGGTTTAGTCAATGGATCTGCGACATTCAGATCCGTATGTACTTTGCTGATCTTCAGATCTCCATCTGCTATATAATCTCGGATTATATGAAACTTGCGGTTGATATGCTTGGTCTTTGGATGATATCTTGGTTCCTTAGCGAGTGCTATGGCGCCAGTGTTGTCACACAATATCTCCAGTGGGTCCAATGCACTTGGAACCACGCCAAGCTCAGTGATGAAGTTTCTGATCCAAACTCCTTCACTTGACGCTTCTGCAGCAGCCATGTATTCCGCTTCTACTGTAGATCCCGCGATCACGCTTTGCTTGCAGCTTCTCCAGCTCACAGCTCATCCATTCAAATATACACGTATCCTGTCTGAGATTTACAATCATCCTTGTCGGTGTCGAAACTAGCATCGAAGTAACCTTTTACGACGAGCTGTTCATCACCCCCATAGACTAAGAACATTTCTTTAGTCCTATTTAGGTACCTTAGGATGTTCTTCACGGCTGTCCAGTGTTCCAATCCTGGATCACTTTGATATCTGCTCGTCAAACTAAGAGCATTGGACACATCCGGTCTAGTACACAGCATGGCATACATGATGGAACCTATGGCCGAGGCATAAGGCACTTTGCTCATAGCTTCCCTATCATTTACCGTAGCTGGACACTGAGCCTTGCTCAATATCTTACCTGACAACATAGGCACTGAACCTTTCAATGCCTTATCCATTCTGAACCTTTTCAGAACTTTGTCTAGGTATGTACTCTGGCTTAAAGCTATCAGGCGTCTTTGTCTATCTCTATAGATTTTGATGCCCAATATATAAGCAGCTTCACCTAGGTCTTTCATTGAAAAACACTTGTTCAAATAACTCTTCACATCGTTAAGCATGTTGATGTCATTTCCAATAATCAATATGTCATCCACATATAGTACCAGAAACGTCACCGAGCTCCCACTCACTTTCTTGTAGATGCAAGCTTCGTAGCAGTTTGGAACAAATCCTAAGCTCTTGATCACTTGATCAAAACGAAGGTTCCAACTCCGAGATGCTTGCTTCAGTCCATAAATGGAACGCTGAAGTTTGCATACTTTATCAGCATCCTTAGGATCGACAAAACCTTCGGGTTGCATCATATACAACTCTTCATCAATGTTGCCATTGAGGAACGCAGTCTTGACATCCATCTGCCATATTTCATAATCATGAAACGCAGCAATTGCTAACAAAATCCGAATGGACATGAACATCGCTACGGGAGAGAAAGTCTCATCGTAGTCAACACCTTGAACTTGTCGAAAACCTTTCGCAACAAGCCGTGCTTTATAGACGGTAACATTACCATCCGCGTCCGTTTTCTTCTTGAAGATCCATTTGCACTCAACGGCCTTTCGGTCGCTAGGAGGGTCCACCAAAGTCCATACTTGGTTTTCGCTCATGGATCCCAATTCGGATTTCATGGCTTCTAGCCATTTCTCAGAGTCTGGGCTCATCATCGCTTCCTCATAGTTCGTAGGTTCACTGTCTTCTACTAACAAGACAGTCAAGACAGGGTTGCCGTACCACTCAGGAGGGGCACGCGACCTTGTCGACCTGCAACGTTCAGCAGCAGCATCGTCCAAAGCTTCATGATCCTTATCATTAGCTTCCTCTATTGTTGGTGCAGGCGGCACTGGAACAATTTCAGGTGCTGCGCTACTCTCCAATTCAAGAGAAGGTTCAATAACCTCGTCTAGCTCTACTTTCCTCCCACTCACTTCTTTCGAGAGAAACTCCTTCTCAAGAAAGGAACCGTTCTTTGCGACAAACACTTTGCCTTCGGTTCTGTGATAGAAGGTATACCCAATAGTTTCCTTAGGGTATCCTATGAAGACGCATTTCTCCGCTTTGGGTTCGAGCTTGTTCGGCATCAACTTCTTGACGTAAGCTTCGCATCCCCAAACTTTAAGAAACGACAACTTAGGTTTAGCACCAAACCACAGTTCATACGGTGTCGTCTCAACGGATTTAGATGGAGCCCTATTTAAAGTGAATGCAGCGGTTTCTAATGCATAACCCCAAAATGATAACGGCAAATCAGTAAGAGACATCATCGATCGGACCATATCTAATAGGGTTCGATTCCGGCGTTCAGACACACCATTGCGCTGTGGTGTTCCGGGTGGCGTGAGTTGTGAAACGATTCCACTTGCTTTGAGATGCGTGAGAAAATCATAACTCAAATATTCGCCCCCACGATCGGATCGTAGAAACTTAATCTTTCTGTTACGATGGTTCTCTACTTCATTCTGAAATTCCTTGAACTTTTCAAATGTTTCAGATTTATGTTTCATTAAATAGATATACCCATATCTACTTAAGTCATCGGTAAAAGTGAGAAAATAGCGATATCCACCACGTGTCGAAACACTCATCGGTCCGCATACATCGGTATGTATGATTTCCAACAAGTCCGTTGCTCGCTCCATCATACCGGAGAACGGGGTTTTGATCATCTTGCCCATGAGGCATGGTTCGCATGTGTCAAATGATTCAAAATCAAGAGACTCCAAAAGTCCATCAGAATGGAGTTTCTTCATGCGCTTTACACCAATATGACCTAGACGACAGTGCCACAAATAAGTAGTATTATCACTATCTACTTTGCATCTCTTAGCCTCAATGTTATGGATGTGTGTTTCATCCCTTTCGAGATTTAGAAGAAATAAACCATTCACAATAGGTGCATGACCATAAAAGATGTTACTCATATAAATAGAACAACCATTATTCTCCGATTTAAATGAATAACCGTCTTGCAATAAACACGATCCAGAAATAATGTTCATGCTCAACGCAGGCACATAATAACATTTATTAAGGTTTAAAACTAATCCCGAAGGTAAAACTAAGGAGAGCGTGCCGACGGCCATCACATCAACTCTTGATCCGTTGCCAACGCGCATCGTCACCTCATCCCTCGCAAGCCGCCGTCTATTCCGTAGCTCCTGTTTCGAGTTACAAATATTAGCAACTGAACCGGTATCAAATACCCAGGCACTACAACGAGGGCTAGTAAGGAAAACATCAATAACATGTATATCAAATATACCTTTGATGGTGCCAGCCTTCTTGTCCGCTAAGTACTTCGGACAGTTGCGCTTCCAGTGACCCTTGTCCTTGCAATAGAAGCACTCAGTGTCCGGCTTAGGACCAGACTTGAGTTTCTTCTCAGCAGGGGCAACGCGCTTGCCGCCGCCTTTCTTGAAGGGCTTCTTTGCACCTTTACCTTTCTTAAAGGAGGGCTTGTTGACCATCAACACATGATTATCCTTCTTGATGTCCACCTCCGCAGCCTTCAGCTTTGCGAAGAGCTTGGTGATCGTATCAGTGGAACCAATCTGATTATGAGTCACTACAAAACTTTTGTAGCTGGGAGGGAGTGATTGCAGAACCCTGTCAATCTTGAGCTCCTCTGGAATCTTGCAGTCCAGTTGCTCAAGGCGTTGAGTGTAGCCCGACATCTTAATGGCATGCTCACTAACGGAACTCCCTTCCTCCATCTTGCAGTTAAAGAACTTCTCGGAGATCTCATATCTCTCAGAATGGGCCTGAGTCTGAAACATGGTTTTCAGCACTTCGAGAATCTCAAAGGGCCCGGGATAGTTTTCAAAACGATTTTGAAGTTCCGGTTCCATAGCAAACAACATGGTGCTCTTAATCACACCATAATCATCTTTGCACGACTGATAGACAGCTTTCTCATCAGCCGGCGCAGTTGCAGCAAGGGTGTCACCTAACGCTTTCTCAAGGACATAGTCCTTTTGTCCGCCAGACAGAATGATTCTTAGATCGCGGAACCAGTTGGTGAAGTTAGACCCATTGTTTCTAAGCTTTTCTTTCTCAACAAAAACGTTGAAGTTGAAGTTGGACTTGGCCATGTGATCTACAGTATTTGCAAGTACAATTTAGACTATGTTCATGATAAATAGTTCAACTTAATCAAATTACTAGATGAACTCCCACTAAATTCAACATCCCTCAAGTTGTTTAGTGAACACGATCCAAATTCACCACACCTAATCCGATCATCACGTGAAGAGATGTGGTTTCAATGGTGGACAACGAAGTGTCGATCATATCATTCATATGACTCATGCTTAACCTTTCGGTTCTTGTGTTCCGAGGCCATGTCTGTACATGCTAGGCTCGTCAAGTTAGACCCAAGTATTTCCGCGTGTGCAAAACTGGCTTGCACCCGTTGTATGTGAGCGTAGAGTCTATAGCACCCGATCATCACGTGATGCTTGGACACGACGAACTTTCGCAACGGTGCATACATGGGGAGAACACAGTTTTATCTTGATCTTTAAGTGAGGAATCATCTTATAATGCTACCGTCGCGATCTAAGCATAATAAGATACATAAAAGGATAAACATCACATGCATATAACTTTATGTGACATGGTATAGCCAATCTTCGTGCAATGATCTCCATCTTGTGCGTTCCGGCATGATCTCTATCACTCCACCATGATTGCCTCCACCACGAATAGAAACTACAACTATTGCTAACTACTTAGCGATAAAGTAAAGCTATTACATGGCGTATAAGAAGTTGACTCGCAGGTCATACACAATTATAAAGACAACCATATGGCTCCTGCTGGTTGTGTACTCATCGACATGCAAGTCGTGAAACATTACAAAACATGATCATCGCATACAATATACACATCACATCTTGGGCCATACCATATCACAGAAAACACTCCCTGCAAAAACAAGTTAGACGCCTCTACTTTGTTGTTGCATGTTTTACGTGGCTCATGGGAGTAGATGCTAAGAACGATTCTTACCTACGGAAAGCCACAACGGTGATATTATGGTTGCCAAACTCCGGTGTTAATCCCATGACAACTATAGTGAGAGAAACTGACATCCACCAGCCGCATGTATGGTACAAGCCACACGTCAAGTGCGGAGCCGGTCTCGCGAACGACGTCGCGTAAGGTTGGCCTGGACCTCTTCAATCTCACTATCCCGCGCCATAAGAAGAACACAAACAAGAGGCTTGCAACAGAAAACATCAACGCCCGCAACAACCATGTTGCGTTCTACTCGTGAATCACATCTACGCATAGATCTAGCTCTGATACCACTGAAGGGGTTTCGCAGCATAGTAAATCAAAATTTTCTACGGAAGCGAACAGAGGGAAAGCCAAGATCTAATCTAGGAGATGCAAACAACGAGAGAGATTGGATTAGATCTTCATACCCTTGAAGA
Source organism: Avena sativa (assembly GCA_916181665.1). NCBI lineage: Eukaryota > Viridiplantae > Streptophyta > Magnoliopsida > Poales > Poaceae > Avena > Avena sativa. The sequence continues at coordinate 583,634,764 of OV702287.1, forward strand.
TTCGCACAGCGGAACGTTCGTCGGAACGTGGGTGATGTAGTCGTACTCGCTTCTCCTCCTCGCGATCCGATCCGATCTAGCACCACAAGTGGCGGTGCCTCCGTGAGATGCACACGTGCGGCACCTCGACGTCTCCTCCTTCCTCGGACCAGCAAGTATGGTGGAGAGATAGATTGGATCTACAGCACGACGGCGTGGTGTATATGGTGGAGAATTTCTGCAGCAGGGCTTCGCCCACAAACAGTCGGGAGGGAGAGAGGAGGGCAGCAGGGCAACTAGGGCTTGGAGGAAGGTGTAAGGGTGTGAGAGGGGGGCGCACCAGCCCTCTATATATAGAAGGGGGGTGCGGCCAGCCCTAGCCTCTCCTCCAAGCCTATCTCTAGTTTAAACAATTTAAACTCTCCCTTATCTAGAAATCCTATCTTATCTTATCTCTAGTTTAAACGATTTAAACTCTCTAGGATCGGCTGGGCCCTATGGGGCCTTGTGCCCCTGGCCCAATGCGGCAAGGACACCCCCTCATAGGCCCATGCCCCCTCCCGGAAGGTGGGACCACGTTGCCCCCCTTCCGGAAGGTTCTAGAAGCTTCTGGTACAATACCGATTAACCCGGAACAATTCCGAACTCCAAAAACTGCACTGCCTTATATGAATCTTATTCTCCGGACCACTCCGGAACCTCTCGTGATGTCCCGGATACCATCCGAGACTCCGAACAAAAATTCATAAACCAATTATCCAATCTATCCTAGCGTCGAGACACGTTAAGTGTGTGACCCTGCGGGTTCGAGAATATGCAGACATGATCTTCTATCAATAATCAACAGCGGGGTTTGGGCACCCATATTGACTCCCACACATTCATCGATGATCATATCGGATGAACCACGATGCCAGGATTCAATCAATCCCATATATATATTCCCTTCGTCTCGCGATATTTTACTTGCCCGAGATTCGATCGTCGGTATCGTCATACCTAGTTCAATCTCGTTCTCAGCAAGTACTTTACTCGTTCCGTAATCTGATATCACTTTGTGATTAACTCCTTAACCACATGCTTGCAAGCGGTGTCGATATCGATTACCGAGTGGGCCCGAAGTATATCTCTCCGACTTGGGAGGGACAAATCCCATCTCGATACATACAACCCAACAGATACTTTCTGATCACCTGAGAGACACCTTTATGATCACCCTCTCATAGGATGACGTTTGATGACCTCAAAGCTTTCTTCCGATACCAGGGAGTTGTATTATCTCATGGTCTAAGGAATACAATATTTGACATAGGAAAAGCTTCGCAAAGATGAACACAATGACACGATATCATTCTCCCAATGATATGATCTCATTATCAATTGACAACTCATGTCTATGGTTAGGAAACCTTAACCATCATTGATCAATGAGCTAGTCCATAGAGGCGTACTAGGGACACGGTGTTGTTCACAAAACACACAAGTATTAATGTTTCTGCTTAATACAATTCTAGCATGGAATATAAACTTTATCATGAACAAGAATTATAATAATAACATCTTTATTATTGCCTCTAGGGCATAATTCCAACAGTCTCCCACTTGCACTAGAGTCAATAATCTAGTTTACATTTGGCAACAATCTCACACCCATGGCACTGAGGTGCTGATCATGTTTTACACGTGGAAGAGGTTTAGTCAATGGATCTGCGACATTCAGATCCGTATGTACTTTGCTGATCTTCAGATCTCCATCTGCTATATAATCTCGGATTATATGAAACTTGCGGTTGATATGCTTGGTCTTTGGATGATATCTTGGTTCCTTAGCGAGTGCTATGGCGCCAGTGTTGTCACACAATATCTCCAGTGGGTCCAATGCACTTGGAACCACGCCAAGCTCAGTGATGAAGTTTCTGATCCAAACTCCTTCACTTGACGCTTCTGCAGCAGCCATGTATTCCGCTTCTACTGTAGATCCCGCGATCACGCTTTGCTTGCAGCTTCTCCAGCTCACAGCTCATCCATTCAAATATACACGTATCCTGTCTGAGATTTACAATCATCCTTGTCGGTGTCGAAACTAGCATCGACGTAACCTTTTACGACGAGCTGTTCATCACCCCCATAGACTAAGAACATTTCTTTAGTCCTATTTAGGTACCTTAGGATGTTCTTCACGGCTGTCCAGTGTTCCAATCCTGGATCACTTTGATATCTGCTCGTCAAACTAAGAGCATTGGACACATCCGGTCTAGTACACAGCATGGCATACATGATGGAACCTATGGCCGAGGCATAAGGCACTTTGCTCATAGCTTCCCTATCATTTACCGTAGCTGGACACTGAGCCTTGCTCAATATCTTACCTGACAACATAGGCACTGAACCTTTCAATGCCTTATCCATTCTGAACCTTTTCAGAACTTTGTCTAGGTATGTACTCTGGCTTAAAGCTATCAGGCGTCTTTGTCTATCTCTATAGATTTTGATGCCCAATATATAAGCAGCTTCACCTAGGTCTTTCATTGAAAAACACTTGTTCAAATAACTCTTCACATCGTTAAGCATGTTGATGTCATTTCCAATAATCAATATGTCATCCACATATAGTACCAGAAACGTCACCGAGCTCCCACTCACTTTCTTGTAGATGCAAGCTTCGTAGCAGTTTGGAACAAATCCTAAGCTCTTGATCACTTGATCAAAACGAAGGTTCCAACTCCGAGATGCTTGCTTCAGTCCATAAATGGAACGCTGAAGTTTGCATACTTTATCAGCATCCTTAGGATCGACAAAACCTTCGGGTTGCATCATATACAACTCTTCATCAATGTTGCCATTGAGGAACGCAGTCTTGACATCCATCTGCCATATTTCATAATCATGAAACGCAGCAATTGCTAACAAAATCCGAATGGACATGAACATCGCTACGGGAGAGAAAGTCTCATCGTAGTCAACACCTTGAACTTGTCGAAAACCTTTCGCAACAAGCCGTGCTTTATAGACGGTAACATTACCATCCGCGTCCGTTTTCTTCTTGAAGATCCATTTGCACTCAACGGCCTTTCGGTCGCTAGGAGGGTCCACCAAAGTCCATACTTGGTTTTCGCTCATGGATCCCAATTCGGATTTCATGGCTTCTAGCCATTTCTCAGAGTCTGGGCTCATCATCGCTTCCTCATAGTTCGTAGGTTCACTGTCTTCTACTAACAAGACAGTCAAGACAGGGTTGCCGTACCACTCAGGAGGGGCACGCGACCTTGTCGACCTGCAACGTTCAGCAGCAGCATCGTCCAAAGCTTCATGATCCTTATCATTAGCTTCCTCTATTGTTGGTGCAGGCGGCACTGGAACAATTTCAGGTGCTGCGCTACTCTCCAATTCAAGAGAAGGTTCAATAACCTCGTCTAGCTCTACTTTCCTCCCACTCACTTCTTTCGAGAGAAACTCCTTCTCAAGAAAGGAACCGTTCTTTGCGACAAACACTTTGCCTTCGGTTCTGTGATAGAAGGTATACCCAATAGTTTCCTTAGGGTATCCTATGAAGACGCATTTCTCCGCTTTGGGTTCGAGCTTGTTCGGCATCAACTTCTTGACGTAAGCTTCGCATCCCCAAACTTTAAGAAACGACAACTTAGGTTTAGCACCAAACCACAGTTCATACGGTGTCGTCTCAACGGATTTAGATGGAGCCCTATTTAAAGTGAATGCAGCGGTTTCTAATGCATAACCCCAAAATGATAACGGCAAATCAGTAAGAGACATCATCGATCGGACCATATCTAATAGGGTTCGATTCCGGCGTTCAGACACACCATTGCGCTGTGGTGTTCCGGGTGGCGTGAGTTGTGAAACGATTCCACTTGCTTTGAGATGCGTGAGAAAATCATAACTCAAATATTCGCCCCCACGATCGGATCGTAGAAACTTAATCTTTCTGTTACGATGGTTCTCTACTTCATTCTGAAATTCCTTGAACTTTTCAAATGTTTCAGATTTATGTTTCATTAAATAGATATACCCATATCTACTTAAGTCATCGGTAAAAGTGAGAAAATAGCGATATCCACCACGTGTCGAAACACTCATCGGTCCGCATACATCGGTATGTATGATTTCCAACAAGTCCGTTGCTCGCTCCATCATACCGGAGAACGGGGTTTTGATCATCTTGCCCATGAGGCATGGTTCGCATGTGTCAAATGATTCAAAATCAAGAGACTCCAAAAGTCCATCAGAATGGAGTTTCTTCATGCGCTTTACACCAATATGACCTAGACGACAGTGCCACAAATAAGTAGTATTATCACTATCTACTTTGCATCTCTTAGCCTCAATGTTATGGATGTGTGTTTCATCCCTTTCGAGATTTAGAAGAAATAAACCATTCACAATAGGTGCATGACCATAAAAGATGTTACTCATATAAATAGAACAACCATTATTCTCCGATTTAAATGAATAACCGTCTTGCAATAAACACGATCCAGAAATAATGTTCATGCTCAACGCAGGCACATAATAACATTTATTAAGGTTTAAAACTAATCCCGAAGGTAAAACTAAGGAGAGCGTGCCGACGGCCATCACATCAACTCTTGATCCGTTGCCAACGCGCATCGTCACCTCATCCCTCGCAAGCCGCCGTCTATTCCGTAGCTCCTGTTTCGAGTTACAAATATTAGCAACTGAACCGGTATCAAATACCCAGGCACTACAACGAGGGCTAGTAAGGAAAACATCAATAACATGTATATCAAATATACCTTTGATGGTGCCAGCCTTCTTGTCCGCTAAGTACTTCGGACAGTTGCGCTTCCAGTGACCCTTGTCCTTGCAATAGAAGCACTCAGTGTCCGGCTTAGGACCAGACTTGAGTTTCTTCTCAGCAGGGGCAACGCGCTTGCCGCCGCCTTTCTTGAAGGGCTTCTTTGCACCTTTACCTTTCTTAAAGGAGGGCTTGTTGACCATCAACACATGATTATCCTTCTTGATGTCCACCTCCGCAGCCTTCAGCTTTGCGAAGAGCTTGGTGATCGTATCAGTGGAACCAATCTGATTATGAGTCACTACAAAACTTTTGTAGCTGGGAGGGAGTGATTGCAGAACCCTGTCAATCTTGAGCTCCTCTGGAATCTTGCAGTCCAGTTGCTCAAGGCGTTGAGTGTAGCCCGACATCTTAATGGCATGCTCACTAACGGAACTCCCTTCCTCCATCTTGCAGTTAAAGAACTTCTCGGAGATCTCATATCTCTCAGAATGGGCCTGAGTCTGAAACATGGTTTTCAGCACTTCGAGAATCTCAAAGGGCCCGGGATAGTTTTCAAAACGATTTTGAAGTTCCGGTTCCATAGCAAACAACATGGTGCTCTTAATCACACCATAATCATCTTTGCGCGACTGATAGACAGCTTTCTCATCAGCCGGCGCAGTTGCAGCAAGGGTGTCACCTAACGCTTTCTCAAGGACATAGTCCTTTTGTCCGCCAGACAGAATGATTCTTAGATCGCGGAACCAGTTGGTGAAGTTAGACCCATTGTTTCTAAGCTTTTCTTTCTCAACAAAAACGTTGAAGTTGAAGTTGGACTTGGCCATGTGATCTACAGTATTTGCAAGTACAATTTAGACTATGTTCATGATAAATAGTTCAACTTAATCAAATTACTAGATGAACTCCCACTAAATTCAACATCCCTCAAGTTGTTTAGTGAACACGATCCAAATTCACCACACCTAATCCGATCATCACGTGAAGAGATGTGGTTTCAATGGTGGACAACGAAGTGTCGATCATATCATTCATATGACTCATGCTTAACCTTTCGGTTCTTGTGTTCCGAGGCCATGTCTGTACATGCTAGGCTCGTCAAGTTAGACCCAAGTATTTCCGCGTGTGCAAAACTGGCTTGCACCCGTTGTATGTGAGCGTAGAGTCTATAGCACCCGATCATCACGTGATGCTTGGACACGACGAACTTTCGCAACGGTGCATACATGGGGAGAACACAGTTTTATCTTGATCTTTAAGTGAGGAATCATCTTATAATGCTACCGTCGCGATCTAAGCATAATAAGATACATAAAAGGATAAACATCACATGCATATAACTTTATGTGACATGGTATAGCCAATCTTCGCGCAATGATCTCCATCTTGTGCGTTCCGGCATGATCTCTATCACTCCACCATGATTGCCTCCACCACGAATAGAAACTACAACTATTGCTAACTACTTAGCGATAAAGTAAAGCTATTACATGGCGTATAAGAAGTTGACTCGCAGGTCATACACAATTATAAAGACAACCATATGGCTCCTGCTGGTTGTGTACTCATCGACATGCAAGTCGTGAAACATTACAAAACATGATCATCGCATACAATATACACATCACATCTTGGGCCATACCATATCACAGAAAACACTCCCTGCAGAAACAAGTTAGACGCCTCTACTTTGTTGTTGCATGTTTTACGTGGCTCATGGGAGTAGATGCTAAGAACGATTCTTACCTACGGAAAGCCACAACGGTGATATTATGGTTGCCAAACTCCGATGTTAATCCCATGACAACTATAGTGAGAGAAACTGACATCCACCAGCCGCATGTATGGTACAAGCCACACGTCAAGTGCGGAGCCGGTCTCGCGAACGACGTCGCGTAAGGTTGGCCTGGACCTCTTCAATCTCACTATCCCGCGCCATAAGAAGAACACAAACAAGAGGCTTGCAACAGAAAACATCAACGCCCGCAACAACCATGTTGCGTTCTACTCGTGAATCACATCTACGCATAGATCTAGCTCTGATACCACTGAAGGGGTTTCGCAGCATAGTAAAGCAAAATTTTCTACGGAAGCGAACAGAGGGAAAGCCAAGATCTAATCTAGGAGATGCAAACAACGAGAGAGATTGGATTAGATCTTCATACCCTTGAAGATTCGCACAGCGGAACGTTCGTCGGAACGTGGGTGATGTAGTCGTACTCGCTTCTCCTCCTCGCGATCCGATCCGATCTAGCACCACAAGTGGCGGTGCCTCCGTGAGATGCACACGTGCGGCACCTCGACGTCTCCTCCTTCCTCGGACCAGCAAGTATGGTGGAGAGATAGATTGGATCTACAGCACGACGGCGTGGTGTATATGGTGGAGAATTTCTGCAGCAGGGCTTCGCCCACAAACAGTCGGGAGGGAGAGAGGAGGGCAGCAGGGCAACTAGGGCTTGGAGGAAGGTGTAAGGGTGTGAGAGGGGGGCGCACCAGCCCTCTATATATAGAAGGGGGGTGCGGCCAGCCCTAGCCTCTCCTCCAAGCCTATCTCTAGTTTAAACAATTTAAACTCTCCCTTATCTAGAAATCCTATCTTATCTTATCTCTAGTTTAAACGATTTAAACTCTCTAGGATCGGCTGGGCCCTATGGGGCCTTGTGCCCCTGGCCCAATGCGGCAAGGACACCCCCTCATAGGCCCATGCCCCCTCCCGGAAGGTGGGACCACGTTGGCCCCCTTCCGGAAGGTTCTAGAAGCTTCTGGTACAATACCGATTAACCCGGAACAATTCCGAACTCCAAAAACTGCACTGCCTTATATGAATCTTATTCTCCGGACCACTCCGGAACCTCTCGTGATGTCCCGGATACCATCCGAGACTCCGAACAAAAATTCATAAACCAATTATCCAATCTATCCTAGCGTCGAGACACGTTAAGTGTGTGACCCTGCGGGTTCGAGAATATGCAGACATGATCTTCTATCAATAATCAACAGCGGGGTTTGGGCACCCATATTGACTCCCACACATTCATCGATGATCATATCGGATGAACCACGATGCCAGGATTCAATCAATCCCATATATATATTCCCTTCGTCTCGCGATATTTTACTTGCCCGAGATTCGATCGTCGGTATCGTCATACCTAGTTCAATCTCGTTCTCAGCAAGTACTTTACTCGTTCCGTAATCTGATATCACTTTGTGATTAACTCCTTAACCACATGCTTGCAAGCGGTGTCGATATCGATTACCGAGTGGGCCCGAAGTATATCTCTCCGACTTGGGAGGGACAAATCCCATCTCGATACATACAACCCAACAGATACTTTCTGATCACTTGAGAGACACCTTTATGATCACCCTCTCATAGGATGACGTTTGATGACCTCAAAGCTTTCTTCCGATACCAGGGAGTTGTATTATCTCATGGTCTAAGGAATACAATATTTGACATAGGAAAAGCTTCGCAAAGATGAACACAATGACACGATCTAATTGCTTCGCTTAGTTTGGGTCTGTCCACCATATCATTCTCCCAATGATATGATCTCATTATCAATTGACAACTCATGTCTATGGTTAGGAAACCTTAACCATCATTGATCAATGAGCTAGTCCATAGAGGCGTACTAGGGACACGGTGTTGTTCACAAAACACACAAGTATTAATGTTTCCGCTTAATACAATTCTAGCATGGAATATAAACTTTATCATGAACAAGAATTATAATAATAACATCTTTATTATTGCCCCTAGGGCATAATTCCAACAAAGTAGTGCTTGAAAAGTCTTGATTTATTGATGTGGGAGAATTGAGATACTCTAGTGTATATGTTTTTCATGACAAACTCTCACACTCTTAATTTTACATGATTATACTTTATTGTTCAAAGGAAAGCCTATGAGTTGATTACATGACATGGAATAAGGTTTACTCATTTGAATCATCCATGTTAACAATAATTTTGTTGCGCTATAAGGATGCATAAAAACCCATATTATATGCTTGCCATTACTCTATCTATGCTAAAGTTATTCAAATTAATAAAGTGTAGGAAACATGAGGGTACCAATCATGAGTAAGATCATCATCTCTTTATTTCGATTTAAATGCTGAGTTCCTTTTTGATTTTGGTTTTCTTGCTCGAGGACGATCAAGTTTAAGCTTGGGGAGGTTGATGGCTGTGAAATATAGCAATCTATGTCCACATTTAAAATGGATATTATTCATATTTTTGATGGAATATCTCTCTAAACCCTGCCACTAATGCGTAATGATCAAAGGTGTATGCAATCCTTTCATTCTATTTTTCCCTGCACAGATAATGACGTTTGATGATGGGAATCACAACATTAAAGTCAAAGATACGAGATTTACAACAACCCAAAGAAACCAGGAGTTGTGAAGTGGAGATAGAAGCTTTAACGGCCAACTATATGGTGGGAATAAAATTTCGGCCGTATATTTCCGGTCGTATAGTTGTCATCGACACCGCTAGGTCAAACAGAACAACTTTCGTGGAGGGACCCTATATAAAGAGGCCTCGGGCAACGAGAAAAGAGAGCTCTTTCGATCGCTAGCTGCCCCCAGAACTCCATCCACAACACCAAAGAGATGTCAGAGGAATAGACTTAGATCTAATCTCCAAATCTTTCTCCACCACCATAGCCATATTCCACCACTAGTAATAGTAGATCTCTTCTTCGATTGGCGACATTGTAAGACTATTTGCTATCAATCTCATGATTTTTATTGCAATGTTTATGATCGTTTATTTCATCTCTATGTGTGAGTAATTCTCTTTGGGCTAAGGGCTTCGGCCTAGCCATGTTGCTTTTGTGCATGTCATTTATGATAGATGGGATCATGTATTAGTTTGTATGACATGATGATTATTGTATCCTCTCTTGCCTCAATCCAAGGACTTGTCACGTACCCAAGACCCCGAGGATTGAGCTAGGTATAGAGAGTATGAGTAATGACTAATCTGCAGGTTGGGAACCCAAGTGACAGAAGGGATAATACGGTTGTATGTGAGGGATTTGCTTGGGATTAACAGTGACATCACTATGCATATCATTAGTTCTCTTTCTTCTATGGATGAGACTAGTAGGTTATTGCTATAAGCGGTTGTGGAGGCAATAGAAATTATGGATGCACTGCCCACATATAATTATCTTGCTCTAACAATTACATGCATACTTTATTATTATCTTTTATGCCCATCAGATGTTTTACACAGCTACTGGTAAAATCGAACGCCCTAGGCCTCTCTCTCTATCATTGAAAACAACAAAAGACAGCAAACTCCTGATCCAGTAAAACACAAAAAGAATTATAAAACTCCCGAAGGTCCGTTAAAGTAACTTCACTATGCTTTCTGTTTCCCGAGGATTCGATAAACCTAGGTCTACTAGGGAAAAAGAGCTATACTACATCTGTAATCCGGATCGAAGGTATCACTTAACCAATAAGAAGCACATTAACTTAAGATCATTAGAGCGATCCAAATAACCATAAATTACAGTCTAAGAACACTACAAATTTCTACTTGATGTAATAAGTATTTTCTTCAAAAGTTATTTGTTTTGCCACTTCAAACAAAAGCTTTAGTCAATCTACTAACCACTATCCATTTGAAATATGTTATCCTTAAGAGTGTTTATCAATCAATAACTACTAACAACTTTTGTTAAACTTTACTTTCATCACTTGCCAATTACTTTTAGAATCTTAGTAAGCATTTATTTGTAAAGTAAAACTTGGTTGGAACACAAATCTTTCATAATCACCAAACTTAATCCATAATTAAACATGGGGATTTACTTTGGGATTTATACAAGATGCATATCATTATCTATGCATAATAAGATATTGCTTCTTTAAACATTAGTCCTTACGAGACCAATGATGTCGTTTTTAGATATTGGAGTTTATACTAACTAGAAGACCTTCACTACATAATCTTGTAGTCAAAAAATGAAAGTTCACACTTTCTCATGTCCTTTGATTATTTTCTATCAAGTATTTGAAAATCAAATGTTGTCATTTCAAAAAGGTCAACACTATTTTTGTTAATAATGTAAACTATTGGTTACTGATCCAGGGTGATCAGCTAATGTATTAAGCCTGACAATTGGAATACCATTGCACAAGAATATGTCATCTAGGATGTAACATCCCAAAACTTTAATCCAAGGTTATTAAGATCCAAATCATCAAATTTAGGGTTAACAAACACTTTTTCCATTTAAAATTCTTTAAGCATTCATATGTGTGTGCATTTAAATAGGAGTTGTTTGAAATGCCATGATTGAGTGATCCATTAGTTGTAAAATGACTCTAAGGTGAATTACACATCATCTAGATCATCCCCAAGCAAATCCCAAAGAAAAAGAAATGGTCACTTGTGCCATTTTAATCAACTAACCCACTTTGGGTGTTCCTAGCACTCAATTCCCAACAGAGACAATTGTGGTTCTTTGCACCCCTTGCTAGTACAAGTAGTGATGTGCCAAGGCTCACTTTGTGGTCTCCCAAAAACATTCAAACTCTAATTTTAAATGACATTTGAAAACTGAATCTAGTGTATGTATCAAGATCGCACTATTTCAAAAACCATTCAAATGAACTCCATTTTAAAATCCCAAGCAACCACAGATGCTTAAGCATGTGACAAACCACTCCACCAAAAATCTTTCAAAAATTCAAAAGTTTCTCTCATGCGGCCATTTGATCGAACTCCTTCTGAGCAGAATCAAACTGGCCTAACTAATACTGTTTTTGATCAAATCTTGTCGAACCATTAAGCCACATTTAATCATCTTGGTCTCCCTTAGACCCAACCAGACCAAAACCAGCCCATCCCTAGCCCCTGGAGCCAGTGCAACGCCGCCCCGAAGCCATGATCGCCGGCCGATCGTGCCAAAGCCGCAGCAGACCGCCAGCCCCTCTCCACCACTCCAGGGAGTGAGGCGTGACCTCACCGCCGCCCACGGTCCACTCCACGGCCCCTGCTAGCCACTGGACCACTCTAGAGCCACGCCACACTCCCTCTCTGTGCCATGCCAGAACACGCCAGAGCGCCTTCACCGCCAGCGCGCCACAGACCGCGCCTCGACCGCAGCCCGCACGCGCTTCTCCGCCTTGACCACCTCACCCCGCCAGACACGGCCGTGCACGCCGCTTGACCCACGATCGCCGGGAACCACGTCGAGCACCACCTCTGTCTCCTAGAGCGCGTGGCACTCCCGACCAATTGCCACCGCCCCTAGCTGCGCCATAAAGCTGTAGAGGACCGCCAGGAGGCAAGCCACCGTCCACCTATCTCGCCCACACCGGTAGCTCGCTGTATCGTCATCACCGACGAGCTCCGCCCACACTGCTCTGTCGCTTCGCCCCGCTATAAATAGAGCGCCTCCCAGCACCAATTCGTCACACCATTCTCCTCCACTCCCCCTCAGAACACTCCCAGAGCCCCACCGGAGCAAGCCGTAGCCCGCAGCGCCGAAATTTCGCCGGAGTCTACCGCGGAATGAGGAGAAGGGCGCCGTTGATCCATGCCATCTCCCGGGACGTCGCCGGTACCAGGAGAACCGCCATGGTCGACTTGTTCGTTTGCCCGCCTCGCCGCACTAGCTGGAGCCCCGGTACGTCCACACTGCACCCCCACCGAGCCGCTAGGTTTTCGTCTCGCCGGCGACGTGTCCGTCATCGACGACGACCGTGAGCCGTTAGATCTAGTTCTAGTCCTACGATCCATCTCGCCCCGTACCGCTTCGCGTGTAATGACTCACTGACATGAGGACCCCCCTGTCAGCAGCCCTCAGCGCCGCGGAGTGAATCTGGGCCGGCCCGTTAGTGTTCCCGCGCGACCCAGTTAATTCAAATTAGGATTTTTCTTTTTAGGCTTAAACTTAATTTTGTCCCTTAGTTTAAAAATCAATTCAGAGAGTTTTACAAATCCAAATTGAGTGATTCCAATTTTTTTGGAAAGCTACTTTAAATCTCTATCCAAGCCCGTTAGATTTAAATTATTTAGAGTTAGAGATCTCTCCTAGTAAAAATAACAAGACAAAAGCTTTTTCACTTTCAAACATTTTTCTAAAATCAACCATAATAGCTTTTGAGTTGTTTCCAACTCTCAAAAATCACATTTAACCATACATATCTGAATATGTAATAATATTAAGGTTTGCATGAAGTGACTTTGGACTAGTACCAAAATAATGCTATATAGGCATTCCTAGTCACTTTAAATCATTAATTATTAAACTTAAACTTATTAAAATTGTGATCCCACCTTTAAATCACATTCCCATATGTTAGAATATGTGGTGAGGACATGTGTCCACAGGATCCCATATTTTAATTGGAAAATATTAAATCTTAATTATTTTCTATGAGTAGAAATTACTTTTCTCGAATAAAAAGAATGAAACTAGTTCATTAAACTTTGTGATGTTTGTGATGATACTAGATCATCAAAAGTGTGCCTTAGTGTGCTAAAGAGACTAGTTTAGTATTGTTTGGTGATTGTGTATCCCGTATGTATTTATAGATGATAGTGTCAACCAAGATTTCGAGGAGGAGGAGTTCTACCAAGAGGAGGAGGAAGAAAACTTTAACCACTGCACTACACAAGGCAAGCCTAGCACTTCAAGTAAACTGAGCAAGCTATTGTTAGCAAGCTAGAACTAAGCAAGTTAGCACTTGCCCCTTTAACTTGAGCAAATGCCTTAAGCATGCTTTGGTTATATGTCGACTTATACCTAACTCCAGTTTTCTTACAAGCTTTACCTTGTTTTACTTTACCAAAGTTCTTTACCTTGTTTATAGGTAGCATAAAAAGTATAAAACTTGACCTATCTAGTTAGACTTAGATGTTAGTCTATGGCCTGAGATTGAAGATTAGTATCCTACCTTAGTGAACACTCTTAACTTAGTAGTTTAGCGCTACTCCAAAACTTGATCACTTTAGATGGGAATACTTGGTAAAAATGACTTGTGAAAACCTTGGAATGATGAGTCATTCTATTGAGATGTTTGACATGTGTTGAGAAACACAAATGGTTTATGATGATGAAAATGTTGAGGCATGAGCCTTAACCCTTTTATAAAAAACTGATGGTTGGGTTCGGATGCGATACCATTCCAAATCTACCGTACAACCACAATACCTTAATTGGGTAAGGCTTAGCCGGAAGTTTATATGCATTAGTATTAGTTCCCTCGTGGGAGAGGTTTGAGCTGAGGCTACCTCTTAATGTTGTCCACCTATGCAGTGCCCAGGATGATAGATGGTCATGGCTGGGAGGGCAAGCTCATAGGAGAGGTGGTTATACTAGGGTCTATAATTGAAAGGTTATGTTTGATTATCTGCATACTAAGTATGATGATTCAGGGTTATCCCTGACAGATGTATCGAATCTTGTGGTGAAAGTGTACGACCTCTGCAGAGTGTCAAACTATTCGAATAGCCGCGTCCGAGGTTATGGACAGTTGGAGTGGCCATATGATACATTGCAAATGTATCTATAATTTTTGATGTTCCATGCTTAGTTTTATCCACTTTCTTGTGTTTTGTACACACTTTGGAGTACTTTTCATATGATTTCTTGGACTAACCTATTAACAAGAGCCACAGTGCCAGCTGCCTGTTTTCTAATGTTTTTGGTTCCAGGAAAGTCAGAAAATGAATATTCTCGGAATTGGACGGGACAAAAGCCAAAGTGCCTATTTTTACGGAAGTCATCAGATGTCAGAGTACGAGATGGAGAGGGGCCAGGGGGCCACCACACCACCTGGCCGTGCGGCCCAGCCTGGCCCGCGCCAGGGGGTGGTGTGGCCGCCTCCGGCACCCCCTCGGCCTCCCCTTCTGCCTATAAGATGCCCTCGGGACGAAAACCCTAAGTACCCGATAAAAAATCCACGAAAGAGTCTGTAGCCGCCGTCATCTCCATCCCTAGATCAGGAGGGATCTGAAGCTCTTCCTGGCACCCTGTCGGAGAGGGGAATTCACCCTGGAGGCCTTCTTCATCACCATGCAAGCCTCTGGTGTGATGCGTGAGTAGTTCATCCTTGGACTACGGATCCATGTAGTAGCTAGATGGCTGGTTCTCCTCCTTTGTGCTTTTATTGTTTAGATCCTGTGAGCTCCGTTCATGATCAAGATCATCTATTTGTAATTCTGCATGTTGTGTTTGTGGGGATCCGATGGATACTGAGATGCTATTTCAGATTGATTATTGATTCTATCATGTCTTTGTTATTTGTGATCTTGCATGCTTTCTATTGTTAGTACCTATCTTGGCCAAGTAGATGCTAGCAACTCCAAGAGTTAGTATTTATGCTCGAAAGTGGGTTCATGCCTCTGGTAATCTGGGGAAGTGACAGAAATCTCTAAGGTACTAGATGTGCTGTTGCTACTAGGGAGAAAACAACAATCCTTTGTTCATAGAACAATCGTATTGTTTACTTTACACATAGTTCGTAAAGCAATTATCTGTTGCTTGCAACTTAATACTGGAGGGGGTTTGGATGATAACCTGAAGGTGGATTATTAGTCATAAATGCAGTTGGATCGTGGTCTATGTATAATGTTGTAATGCCCAATCAAGTCTAAAAGGAGTCAAGATGATTAGTATATGCATGCATTGCTTTCTCGATGTTTGTCAATTGCCCTGCTGTAATTTGTTCATCCACCTCTAGTGAACTATGGATCCCGGTCCTTTTCTTTACATACAATCTATAAACTGTTTACTGCTTTGTGTTTACTTTATGCAAACTTCTACTTCTTCATTCGATACGTTTAATCCTCTGTTTTCCGCAAAACACGGTGAGATTGACAACCTCATCGCAAGTTGGGGACAAAGTTCTGTGGTTGTGTTGTGCAGGTCTCCACGTTGCTGCTGGCACCGGTAGTGCGCCCGGCCAACGTTCAGCTAGCAACACCTTTGGGGTGTTTCCTTGCTCCTATTGGATTGATAACCTTGGTTTCGTACTGAGGGAAAACTTGCTGCTGTGGTCATCATACCTTCCTCTTGGGGTTCCCCAATGAGCTCGATATATTTTGGGCCATCACCATACTGTTCCGTTGTCAGATGTTTTCAAAATGACTTATGAAATGAATGATGAATCTTGACTTGACCACAACAGGGTTGTGACTATGAAACTAGCTTCCTAACTTAAGTGATTTTATAACTTTTTTTAATCTTTCTCTGTCTCTAAACTCAGCTTAGGTTTCAGACTTAACCTTGCAAACAAACTTAGAGTTAGCATTCCTACTCGAACCACTTTACTCAATAGTGATAGTTTGCGAGTACTTAAAGAGTACTCATGGATTTTGTCCCTGGCTATTCTCATGGCCAGACTATGAAGAGGAGTACCAAGATGAAGGACAGCAGGACGGCTATGATAACTAGGACTATCTTCCATCATCCTCATTTCCTATGACTCTAAAGATGGACCCCACCGCTACACTTATTATTTATTCCGCTGCTTGTTGTATTAAGACTGGATCATGAGATCCTTTATTCCTGTAAGACCTTATTATGGCTTGTAATGGATGATGTACTATGATATCCAATGTATTATGTCTCGCAAAAATGGTAATCCTGGGATTGCGATGGATGGCATAACAGGCATCTGGGATTAAAAATCCGGGTGTTGACAAGTTGGTATTAGAGCCATCCTGACCATAGGAGACCCTATTTAGAATGGACGTCAGAACAAAACTTAGTTTCAAAACCAAAGTGAGTATTTATGAAAATATATTTCCTCTCTTACCCTTGGGGATTCTTTCTCTCAACAAAAATACATGTTCCTTCAAATTCTTACATTACTACATAAAATTTGACACACTTGGTCACTTCACTAACTTTCTCATCCTCAATTCTTATAGATGGAAACTCAGTTCAGCAAGTTCTACCAGTTGGGCAACGGAGGCCAGCTGATCTTCGAGAGGGATCTTGATGCACTATCGGAGTACATGGGACTCCCACATCCGAAATTCCTTGGAGCTCAACTTCCTAGACCCCCAGGAGGAGATTTACAATGGCTAGTCACCGCTGATCTTCGAGGCAAGATAGAAGCACCAACGTCTGGGAGGATCCAGTTCTCCGTGAGAGAGAACAACTGGCTAGATGGATTAGCCAGGGCAATGCATGAAGCTCTAGCTCGCCTTTGCGCACAGAGTGTCAACTGGATCCAAGGATCGGAACCCGCTTTGCTCACTATGCAAGGCGTGATTTTATGGGAATGCCCATGGAGATGCCAAGTCACCCGGAGTTGAAGCGTCAAGTGGACAACCTTGACCTCCTGCTGTACGACCGACAGAAGGAATTGGACAATGCTAGAGAGTTCGCCAACCACAACCTTGCCATTACTGCCCAGAAGGCCCAGACTTTCTCATTGCTTGTCAAGGATCATCAGTCTCTTTGCCGTCAACACACAAAGAAGGATCGCACCATCGACCGTCTTTGCAAGAAGGTGGCCGACCTCGAGAAGACCATCAAGGAGCAAGAAGCTCAGCTTGCAGCAAAAGAAGAAGAAGAGGAAGGTGAAGACATCCAGGGAGATATTGACTCCTACCTCAGCAATGATGATGACTATCTGGAGGAAGATGTTGTGGATTTCTACACCAACGATGATGACTCCGACTTCATCGACGATGAGTAAATGCACTATAGCACTATCATAGAGTGAGGAGTATCGGTCCCATTGTATCGTAGCTTGCAGAATGGTTCTTAAAACCATCTGTTTTCCTTTGATGATGTGGTGTGTGTGAGTTTGTATCGTGTGCTTTGCTTGAACGAATGAAAAGAAGTTAGTTGCAAAACCTGAGCCAAACTCAAAGTTAAGCTTTTGAAAACAAAACCATGAACCTTAGAACTTTCCCTCTTACCCCTTTATCTATCTCAATCTTCAGATGACTCGTGGAAACCCCAGAGGGAGCAGCTCATTGCAGGACCCGATGCTGCAGATTATGCAGATGCTAGTTGCCGACCGTGAAGCTAGCAGGGCAGAGCGCCAGGCCAACCTAGCGACTCTGCAGCAGATCGCTGAAATGGCCCAAAACAACCAAGGCCATGGAAATCAGGATCATCAAGGATCCAAGATGAAGAACTTCTAGAATACCTATCCCCCTATCTTTAGCAACTTAGAGAACCCAGTAGATGCAGATGATTGGTTACAGACCATGGAGAATAACCTTGAGGTCGCCAGAGTTGATACATGTGAGCAAGTTCTGTTTGCCACGCACTGTCTGGCAGGAGATGCAAGAGCATGGTGGAACAACACCCGCACAATGAACCACGGTCAAGTGATGACGTGGGAAGAGTTCAAGACCAAGTTCAGCCGCACCCATGTGCCACAAGACTTAGCCGCAGAATGACTGTAGTGGAATACCGTGATAAATTCTTGTCTCTCGCTAGGTATGCCCCTGATGAAATCAACACCAAGGCCAAGAAGAAGGAGAGGTTCTTGAATGGACTGCATGATGAGATGCAGATGGTGTTAGTCAACATTCGTTTTGATGATCTCGAAGAGCTAGTTAACTCTGCCATCTAGATGGAAGGGAAGATCAACCAAGCCAACGACAACCGCAAGCATAGAATGACGCACCAGAGTGGATCCAATCATGTTCAGAAGTACCGTCCCAACCCGTCTACAGGATATGCCCCATGAAACAATCGACCCCCAATGTCTCGCCCAAGCTACCCCAACCGTAGCGGAGGAAATGTGAAGTCCAGAGGAAATCACAACAACAACAAAAACCCAGGCAACTCCAACAACTTCAACCGTGCACCGCCCAAGTCCAACAACAACAACAATACTACACCAAGAACTGGAAGCAATGTTGTGCCTGTCGCAGCCAAGGACAAGTCCCAGATTACTTGTTTCGAGTGTGGAGTTAAGGGTCACTACTCCAATGAGTGTCCCAAGAAGGTTGCTGCCACTACCAATGTGAATGCCCCAGCTCAACAGCAACGTCGTGTTCAGCCCGGAAGAAGATTTTCCCTAGGGAACCCTCATAACCGCAACAGCCGTCTCTTCCACATGAACGCTGAAGAAGCCTAGGAAGCGCCAGATGTCGTGCTAGGTATGTTTTTTTTCAACTTAGTTTTAGCAAGAGTGTTGTTTTATTCTGGAGCATCGCACTCATTTGTCACCGAAGAATTTGCATGCACTAGTAAGATTCAACCAACCAACATGAAGCATGTCATGATAGTTCAAATTCCTGGTTCAACCACAAAAGCTAGAAAAATTTGCAAAGCTGTACCTATCAGAATTCATGGGATAGATTTTTATTCCAGTCTAATAGTACTTGGAACCAAAGGTTTGGAAGTAGTACTAGGAATGGATTGGATGTCAAAGCATAAAGGACTGATACACTGTGCTAAGAAAGCCATCACCATGACCAGTAGCTCTGGAGTAACAGTAGAGCATGTATCTGAAACCTTACCTCGTCAATTCAAGTGCAACAAGAGTCTAGCCCTACCAACCATAGACCAAGTCAGAGTAGTCTATGAATACCCCGACATATTCCCAGATGAATTGCCCGGTATGCCCCTAGATCGGGATATTGAGTTCATTATCGAACTAATCCCTGGAACTTGACCCATAGCCCAGAGACCCTATAGCATGAACCCCTTAGAGTTAGTAGAGTTGAAGAAGCAATTGGATGCTATGTTAGCCACAGGCTTGATTCAACGAAGCGCATCGCCATGGAGATCACTAGTTCTGTTTGTGCACAGATTACATGAAGCTGAATGACATCACCATCAAAAACAAGTACCGACTACCAAAGATCGAGGATCTGTTTGATTAGTTGACTGGTGCCAGTGTGTTCTCTAAGATTTATCTTAGGACTGGTTATCACCAACTTAAGATTCATGCAATGGATATTCCAAAGACCGCCTTTACTACCCGTTATGGATTATACGAGTATACGGTCATGTCTTTTGGATTAACCAATGCCCCGGCTTATTTCATGAATCTCATGAATAAGATCTTTATGAATTTCCTAGACAAGTTTGTCGTTGTGTTTATCGACGATATCCTTATCTACTCCAAGTTAGAAGAAGAGCATGAGCAACATCTGAGAATCATCCTTGAAACTTTGAGAGAGCATCGGTTGTATGCCAACTTCAGCAAATGTGAGTTTTGGCTAAAGGAAGTAGGATTCCTAGGACATATTGTGTCAGCCGCAGGAGTCGCGGTTGACCCCGCCAAGATCAGAGATGTTGAAGAATGGGAAGCCCCAATCACTCATACCCAAGTCCTTGCATTTCTCGGATTAGCGGGATATTACCGCAAGTTCGTTGAAGGATTTTCAAGCATCGCAAGACCAATGACACAATTGTTGAAGAAGGAGAAGAAGTTTGAATGGACAGACAAATGTGAAGCCAGTTTCCAAGAGCTCAAGAAGAGATTGATTTCAGCCCCAATATTGATCATGCCAGATATCAAGAAGTCGTTTGAGGTGTATTGTGATGCATCCAAGATTGGTCTTGGATGTGTATTGATGCAAGAAGGCAAAGTCATCGCCTATTTGTCAAGACAACTGAAGCAGCATGAGCAGAATTACCCTACACATGATCTGGAGCTAGCAGTTGTAGTTCTAGCGCTGAAGACATGGTGTCATTATCTTATGGGTAATCGTTGTGAGATTTACTCAGATCATAAGAGCTTGAAGTATATTTTCACTCAGAAGGAGCTGAATATGAGGCAAAGGAGATGGATAGAGTTAATCAAGGATTATGACCTTGACATTCACTATCACCCCGGCAAAGCCAATGTGGTAGCAGATGCTCTTAGCAGATTACCATGTAGGTTAAACACCATGATCAAGGAGAAGCAACCAAGTTTGTATGAGGAGTTGGAGTAGTTTAGAACTGAGCTAGTTAGCAAGGGATTCTTAGCTAGCATTGAACTTCAACCCACGTTGATTAGTAAAATCAAGGAAGCCTAGAAGGGAAATGAAAGTATCGATGGAATCAAGCGTCGTATTGGTACAGGAAAGGTACTTGGATTCACCGAAGATGAAGAAGCCCGCTCGTGAAAATCCTAGGCCCGAGCCCGGCCCGGCCCGGCTGTTGGGCCTAAAAATCAAGCCTAGGCCCGGGCCGTGTTGCACATTTTTCCTCGGGCCGTCGGGCCGCGGGCCGGGCCTTTCCCTATTTTACGCATGCCTCAATCCCGAGCCTGGCCCGTGACACCTTCGGGCCACAGAATTGGAGCCCAGGACCGGCCCACGGGCCTCAAAAGCCCGGCCTGCCGGGCTTTTTTGGGCCAGGTCGGGTCGGGCCAGCCGGGTTGGGCTGCCCATGCCTAGGTATAGGTACAAAGGACGTATCTATGTGCCAGCAGATTCGGAACTGAGGCAAGTTATCTTGCAAGAAGCTCATAATACTCTTTATTCTATCCACCCAGAGGAACAAAGATGTATCAGGATTTGAAAGAGCAATTTTGATGGCACAAGATGAAGAGAGAAATCGGAAGCTACATCGCCAAGTGTGATATCTGCCAGAGAGTCAAAGCGGAACATCAGAGACCCACAGGACTATTGCAACCATTGCAGATTCCTGAATGGAAATGGGATTCCGTCGGAATGGACTTTATCACCGGCTTTCCTACTTCTAGTAGGGGAAATGACTCAATCTAAGCCATCGTTGATAGATTGTCCAAGGTAGCTCACTTTATACCCATCAAGACAACCTACCAGAGTTCGAAGCTTGCATAGTTGTACATTGCTAGAATTCTTAGTCTGCATGGAACCCCCAAGACCATAGTGTCAGATCGAGGAACCCAATTTACCTCGAGATTTTGGCAGAAAGTCCAAGAAGGATTGGGAACCAAGTTGAACTTCAGCACAACTTATCACCCGTAGACTGATGGACAGACTGAAAGAGTCAACTAGATCTTAGAAGATATGTTGAGAGCTTGTGTGCTCGAGTATGGATCAAAATGGGAAGACTGTCTGCCTTTCGCAGAATTCTCATATAACAACAGTTATCAAGCCAGTTTGCAAATGGCACCATTTGAGTTCCTATACGGAAGAAAGTGTCTTACCCCTTTGAATTGGTCGCAGGTAGGAGAGACTCAGATTTTCGGACCCGACATCCTACGAGAAGCTGAAGAGAAGGTTCACAAAGTCCGTGAGCACCTGAATACCGCCCAATCTAGACAGAAGAGTTATGCTGACAAGAGAAGGAGAGACCTGACTTTCAGTGTCGAAGATTTTGTGTATCTCAAGGTGTCACCATTGAAGGGAACCCAATGCTTTAGTCTGAAAGGAAAGTTAGACCCCAGATATATCGGACCCTTCAAGATTCTGAATCGCCGAGGAGAAGTATCTGATCAACTAGAACTGCCTAAGGAGATGTCAGCCATCCACAATGTGTTCCATATCTCATTACTTCGCAAATGTCTAGAAGTACCGGAGAAGACCGAAGTTTTCAAGAACATCGATAACCGAGCTGTTGATATCAACAAGGATCTGACGTACCGTGAAGTGCCCATCCGTATCTTGGAAGAAGCCTACAGAACCACCAGGACCCGGAGTATCAAATTTCTCAAGATTCGGTGGAGCAACCATACGAAAGAAGAAGCTACTTGGGAGGGGGAAGATTACATTAGGACAGAGTTTCCAGATCTCTTTAGTTCCTAGTTTTTCTTTCCTAAATCTCGGGACGAGATTTTGTTTAAGGAGGGAAGGTTTGTAACATCCCAAAACTTTAATCCAAGGTTATTAAGATCCAAATCATCAAATTTAGGGTTAACAAAAACTTTTTCCATTTAAAAATCTTTAAGCATTCATATGTGTGTGCATTTAAATAGGAGTTGTTTGAAATCCCATGATTGAGTGATCCATTAGTTATAAAATGACTCTAAGGTGAATTACACATCATCTAGATCATCCCCAAGCAAATACCAAAGAAAAAGAAATAAAAAAGAATTAAATAAAGGAAATGGTCACTTGTGCCATTTTAATCAACTAACCCACTTTGGGTGTTCCTAGCACTCAATTCCCAACAGAGACAATTGTGGTTCTTTGCACCCCTTGATAGTACAAGTAGTGGTGTGCCAAGGCCCACTTTGTGATCTCCCAAAAACATTCAAACTCTAATTTTAAATGACATTTGAAAATTGAATCTAGTGTATGTATCAAGATCACACTATTTCAAAAACCATCCAAATGAACTCCATTTTAAAATCCCAAGCAACCACAGATGCTTAAGCATGTGACAAACCACTCCACCAAAAATCTTTTAAAAATTCAAAAGTTTCTCTCATGTGGCCATTTGATCCAACACCTTGTGAGCAGAATCAAACTGGCCTAACTAATACTATTTTTGACCAAATCTTGTCAAGCCATTAAGCCACATTTAATCATCTTGGTCTCCCCTGATGACCCACAAGTATAGGGGGTGTATCGCAGTATTTTCGATAAGTAAGAGTGTCGAACCCAACAAGGAGCAGAAGGTGCTGGCTAGTGGTATGGATCAGGAATTCTCTGCAAATACTTAGCAAACGGATTTTTAGGGGTTTTTGATAAAGCAAGTAAACAAAGTACGAGTAAATAAAAGACAGTAGGAATAAATGCAGCAAGTGGCCCAATCCTTTAAGCAGCAAAGGACAAGCCGATGGTTATTACTTAAGATGACCAAACGTTCTCGAGGACACATGGGAAGACTGTCAAGTGCTTTTGCTTCATATAGTCGATTAATCTTCTTTAGCTTGCTAAGTGTTGTGTGGGTGAACCTGTGCTAATGTACCGCCCCATCCAAGACTAATACATACTTGTGATTATACCCCTTGCAAACATCCGTAAGTACAAGTAAGTAATTAAGGTAGAAACCTAACCACAGCTTTAAACTCTAAGACCCTTACGTCCCTTGTGCAATGGTTTCCTAACAGGGGTTCAGGTTTCTGTCACTCCAGCAACCCCCATGATTAGTAGCCAAATACACAATGCATTCCCCTAGGCCCATATAGGTGAAGTGTCATGTAGTCGACGTTCACATGAAACCACTAGAAGAAGTACACCACAACTTAAATAACAATCTATTGAATCTTTCTCAACGCAACTCCACTACTAACAACAAGACTTCTCCCATGTCCTCAAGAACAAAATGAACTACTCGCAAGACATCATATGGATCATGATTAGAGATGGAATAATGATGTATAACAATCTGAACATAAAAAATAATTCAATCGTTCACTCAATAGCATCAACTACAAAGAGTAATCAACACCGAGAAAGTTTCCCCTATGAACTATAGCAAGATTCAACCAATTGTTACAGCAATATGGAGATGGTGATGAGGTTGCTGATGGTGATGATGGTGGTGATGATGATGATGATCCCGATGAAGTCCAGCTTGATGGTGGTGTTGATGGCGACGATCTCCCCTCTCCGGGAAGGAATTCCCCTGGCAGAAATCTGTCTACCGGAGAGATCTTTCTCTTTCGGTGTTTTCCGCCCTGTAGAGGCGGCGGAATCTTTTTGTGGTCGCCTCCCGAGTCTTAGGGTTTCGGGAGGATGATATACGCCAGAGGGGAGAGGCTGGAGTGGGCCAGGGTGGCCACACCACCTCCAGGCGCGACCTAGGCCTGCCCGCGCCATGGGGTGGTGTGGGCCCCCCTTTGGCCCACCTCCACTCCATCTTCTGGCATCCTTAGTCTTCTGGAAAAATAGGATTTTCCGTATATTTTCCCGGATTTTCTTATCTTCGCGAATTTTGCCTCCAAACAGCACCTTTTCCATCAGAATCCTGACTGCAGCGGTCCATGCTCCAAAAGTCATCAACCATGCAAAAATAGGTGAAATAACATAAGTATCTCCTCTCAATATGAAACATATCAATGAATAGTAGTGAATTAAGACATAGAATAGTGATGCAAAATGGACGTATCAACTCCCCCCAAGCTTAGACTTCGCTTGTCCCCAAGCGAAACTGAGCTCAATAAACATGGCCTCAGGTTTATGGAATGAAGAGTCGATAAAAGAATACGGACAAGAAGCATCACATTCATCAAATACATAGATCATAATAGAAGACAACTCACTATTATATAACTCAACTTGCAATGAGTAAAGGAAACACAATAAAGATACATAAAGTGAATCATAATTGGTAATGGCAAACTTAGCTCTCGGTCAAAGAATAGTTGATAATTTGCTGGAGTTCACGAATAGCTGGTTTTTCAATGATAGCTTTCAAAGTAGTAAACATCAAGATAAGAGCAATGTGCAAAACAAGGAACATAAGAAACATGAGTGAATAAATCATCATATGAATGAATGAAACACATCAACTCAAAATACTTGCTGAGACAGAAGGGAATAGGTTTACTGACTCAACTGCAAAGTAAAAGAAAGGCCCTTCAAAGAGGGAAGCAGGGATTGCAAGTCTCATAAAGAGCTCCCAAAATTATGATACTTACTAGCTTTCAGCTCTGATTGCCCAATCATAGGCATCTTTAGGTGATTAAGGTTAAAGTGACGCAACTAAGAGGATATGCTTGACAAGTTATAAATTGAAGTCCCATGCCCCTTACTTATGAGTACCGAACCTCATGCTACTCAACTTGAGTCACGAGCAAGCTCTTGTCATTGTAAATACATGCGTATCATTGAGAACCGCCAACGGGGTACCCCTTGCACATGCCACAGGAGCTATCCCATAATCAAAATGACAAGGCAAGCAGACAGTGAGCATCTCAGCAATCTTTTTATTTGCTATTTGCATAGGTTTTTATTGAGGATGCTTCATAGAATGCTCACTATAGTTATGCTGCAAGTTTCCACCATGATTAGGCATGGCTTAGGCTAGCGGCCCAGGCGTTTCTCTAACACACATATAAACTCCATGATCTTACAAGTTCCACTTTTATTTCACACCAATGGGATCCATAAGCAAAAGAACATGTTATCAACTAGGTATAAAGTACCAAATGAAGTGTTGAAAACGGTCCCCATGATACATGGTTCGGCTAACTTCAACTCATAAAGCGCAAGCATATACGCAACAAAGAAGGACCCAATGGTTCAAGTTTATTAAATGCAACAAAGTAAAGTGTACCATCAAGTTCGTGAGAGCTTTAAGCACTAATTTTCACATAACAAGTTTAATTTGGGAGGTAGATAAAAGAAGATTTTACTTGGAATAGCAATAATGCTACTAGGTAGGTATGGTGGACACAAATGGCGAAGATTTTGGTTTAAAGGAGGTGGATGCACGAGAAGAATACCCTCTCAGTATAGGTTTTTGGCTAGCAAAGCTGGGTAGCAAGTATAAGAGTTGAAGGAAACAACCAAACATATAAGTGATAAAGACAAACATGCAATCTTCCTTGGAAGCACAAAAGATCTTAACTAGAGAATACTAGACTTATGAGCAAATCAAGAAAGAAAGATGATGAAATTATTTTTCTTTAGAGTACTTCTATCTTTTCTTTTCAACTCTCAAAAAGGTGTGCTACTGACCGAGCCAGGTTGGCCAAAACCAACTAAATTAACTCAATGATCCCAAAGTGATACCAATACTAGCAACAAGATCAATCATATAACCACGAATTGAAAACTAATATAAGCTATGCAAAAGAGTAAATGATAGAACTTCTCATTAATATTCCATAACAGAAACTGGCACCAAGGGATATATATCTAACAAGAGAGGGGACACTTCCATAATGCAAACCATACTACATAATAACTCCTCTATTCATGATATGACTCTACTAATGCGGTAAAAAAATAGAAGATAGTGATGTGATACCGCGGCACTCCCCCAAGCTTGGAACAAACCAAGGGGATGCCAAACCTGATGACGAATTACTCCTTAGGTGGTGGTGGTATCCTCTCATCCTCGTCCGTCTTCCAGGGTAAAGGCTTCCCATCAACAAAGGACATCGTGGTTTCCAACATCCTGAAACTTGCAGCATCACTTATGTGTTTAAATCTAGCCTCATACTCATAGTTTTGATTTTGAACGTCATAAAACTGTGCTTGCAGTTCGTTGGTTGTTTGGCGGAGTGAGAAGACTTTGTCTTTTGAGTTTAGAAGTCTCCTTTTGGTGCTTGGTGATGAGTTCGGAACAAATCTTATGGATGATATCCACTTCACGCTCTGCCATCTTCCTGTACCTAAATACTTCTTGCTCCAGTGCTTCCATCCTCTCCTCCAGACTTCCTTCACCTTTAGGGCCTTGAACCTATTTAATCTGAACCTCCCCACCTTCGAGCAACAACTCCTTGGGATGAATCTTCAATTTTCTCATGTATGGGTTGATGATATCTTCTAAGGAATCTCCCTTGGATGATCCAGAGGAAGACATTGTGGCTCCAAAACTGGGATTCTACCTGGCAGAAACAGATCGAAACAAAAACACGATGAAAACACGATATACGAACCTCGGAAGATCTGGGTGGTTATATATTACGAAGTTTCATATCAAAACGAAGGTACTGGGTGAAAACGGGTCGGAGGCGGAGTCCGGAGTGGCCACACCACCTGGTGGCGCGGCCAGGGATGGGCCCGCGCCACAGGGTGGTGTGAGCCACCCTGGCTCCGTTTCAGTCCCTTTTTCGCTTCGTAGCTTTCCTTATTGACTAAAAACTGCAAAAACATAGTTGGATAGTATTTTCGTGGAACTTTTATTACCAGAACTGTTACCTAGTTGGAAACGGACTCTGCAAGTCTCTAAATTTGGTCCTTGATGAATTTCTCCGGAGTTATAACTTGAAAGGCATCAACATCTTCATCTCTGTATACTTATTACTTGAGTCATAAAACCCTTCTCTTCCTTATTACACCATTGTCTCCACTTCCTGGAAATTTCTTTCACACAAAACTTCACGCAATTCTCATTAGCAACATTAGTATAAGTGAAGTGATAAAACCTTTTGAGTCCAACTTCAACTAAAAAACCAACAAAACAAAATCAACTGTAGCAAATTCTTCCGAAAACCCAAAAAGAATTCAAAAAGGAAATCGAATAAAGAAGCAAATGCAAGATTGGCTAAATCTGTCAAAACAAACCAGCAGGTAAAGATCAATTTTTTCGAAAATCTTATGTTGCTCAAATTAAAACGTGCAAAGCTAACGAAAGTTAAATAACAACCTGGGGCAGAAGCACAAAACATTACAGATCAATCCGACATACATAGATATCTGTTTCAGGACAGCAACTTCCCCAAATCTTACTTCTCTCTCATTAGAGGTTGATCTTGACAGAAAAACCAAACAAAACGGATAAGGAGCGGTTATTACCGAAGTAATAACTTCCAAGACTCAAAGAAACAAAAACAAACTGAAAGAAAAACCCAATTGGGTTGTCTCCCATAAAGCTCTTTCTTTATAGCCATTAAGATGGGCATGATAATTTTGAAGAAGCTCTCATAGGGATATGAATTGAATTGAAAAAGAGAGCATTAAGAAGCAAAAACACACACATTTAAGTCTAACCCACTTCCTATGCAAGGAGATTTTGTAAACAAATAAGTTATTGAAACCAAAGGCAACTTGCATAAGAAGGCAAAAGAAACGCAATATAAAAACTTTCATCATAGAACGGGGAAACTTGATATTATTGATATGCATAAGAACACTATTCCCTCTCTCATAGTAGCTTTCAGTATCATGCATAAACTTAACAATATAGCTATCACAAGGACCATCATAGCAATGATCACTTATTCTAACAGAAAACACGGGAATACTAGCTCTCATAACAATACTTTGTGAAACCATATTAGAGGTATCCTTACAAAGGACAGTGTGTCCCTCTTTTTCATACTTAGTGACAAAGTCTTTCACACTTGCTACAATAGGTTCATCAACCATTTGTTTATCAGTTCAATAGCCTTATTCATACTTTCATTAACCATACTAGCTATCATAGAATGTTCCTTTATCTTAACTGGGAAAGGCATTTTCTCAATGTAAGGTTTGGGTAAGACATGATTAGTAGTATAAACTTCAGTATTTCTTGCAGGAACACTCTTAGCAGTATCTTTATAAGGTTCATGATACTTATTCCACTTCTTTTTAGGCACTTCAATGTAGGAAGCAAAATCCTTAAAGTAAGAAGCAATAGCTTGAGAGTCTAGAACATAAGCATTTTTAATATTTTGAAAGTCATCAGTTCCCATAAAAGATTCAATGCATTCATAATCATAATTTATACCTGACTTTCTACCTTTGTCATTCTCCAAAGCTTCAGCATTGTCTTGAATACGATCTAGAAGATCCCATTTAACTTCTTCCATGCGAGTGAATGAACCAGCGCAAGAAGCATCCAATAAATCTTTATCATGTAGAGGGAGCCTTGCATAAAAGTTATTGATAATAATATTGTTGGGGAGCTCATGAATGGGACATTCGAGCATTAGTAACTTCAATCTCCCCCAAGCTTGAGCTGTACTCTCTCCATCAAGAGGCCAAAAGTTGTATATTTGATTCCGATCTTTCAGAATCTCACTAGGAGAATAAAACTTTGAATAAAAGAGAGGCACTACTTCCTCCCATTCCAGAGCTTGACCATTCTTCAGCAACTTATACCATTCCTCAGCTCTTCCTTTCAGTGATAATGAGAGTAACTTCTTCTTAACTTGATCTGAAGTAATACCTGCACACTTGAACAACCCGCATAATTCGTGTATAAAGAGCAAATGATCACCGGGATGGACAGTTCCATCCCCAACATAGTAGTTATCCATAACACGATCAATAATTCTTGTAGGTATTTTGAAAACATCATTCTCAGCAGGTGGTGGCTTATTTACTACCTTAGCAGTGGTAGTAGCATTACGAAATAAGAGACTCAGCGAATTATCCATAACAAAAACAAAGCAACTAGCAGAAGTAAACAATACTCATAGTAGAAGTTTCCTTTACCAGTTCCACTCTCCAATAGCGCTTCACTCCCCGGCAACGGCGCCAAAAAATATTCTTGATGACCCACAAGTATAGGGGGTGTATCGCAGTATTTTTGATAAGTAAGAGTGTCGAACCCAACGAGGAGCAGAAGGTGCTAGCTAGTGGTATGGATCAGCAATTCTCTGCAAATACTTAGCAAACATATTTTTAGGGTTTTTTGATAAAGCAAGTAAACAAAGTACGAGTAAATAAAATACAGTAGGAATAAATGCAGCAAGTGGCCCAATCCTTTATGCAACAAAGCACAAGCCGGTGGTATTACTTAAGATGACCAAACATTCTCGAGGACACATGGGAAGACTGTCAAGTGCTTTCGCTTCATATAGTCGATTAATCTTCTTTAGCTTGCTAAGTGTTGTGTGGGTGAACCTGTGATAATGTACCGCCCCATCCAAGACTAATACATACTTGTGATTATACCCCTTGCAAACATCCGTAAGTACAAGAAAGTAATTAAGGTAGAAACCTAACCACAACTTTAAACTCTAAGACCCTTACGTCCCTTGTGCAATGGTTTCCTAATGGGGCTTCAGGTTTCTGTCACTCCGGCAACCCCTACGATTAGTAGACAAATACACAATGAATTCCCCTAGGCCCATATAGGTGAAGTGTCATGTAGTCGACGTTCACATGACACCACTAGAAGAAGTACACCACAACTTAAATAACAATCTATTGAATCTTTCTCAACGCAACTCCACTACTAACAACAAGACTTCTCCCATGTCCTCAAGAACAAAATGAACTACTCACAAGACATCATATGGATCATGATCAGAGATGGAATAATGATGTATAACAATCTGAACATAAACAATAATTCAATGGTTCACTCAATAGCATCAACTACAAAGAGTAATCAACACCGGGAAGGTTTCCCCTATGAACTATAGCAAGATTCAACCAATTGTTACAGCAATATGGAGATGGTGATGAGGGTGCTGATGGTGATGATGGTCGTGATTATGATGATGATGATCCCGATGAAGTCCAGCTTGATGGTGGTGTTGATGGCGACGATCTCCCCTCTCCGGGAAGGAATTCCCCTGGCAGAAATCTGTCTGCCGGAGAGATCTTTCTCTCTCGGTGTTTTCTGCCCCGCAGAGGCGGCGGAACCTTTATGTGGTCGGCCCCCGAGTCTTAGGGTTTCGGGAGGATGATATACGCCAGAGGGGAGAGGCTGGAGTGGGCCAGGGTGGCCACACCACCTCCAGGCGCGGCCTAGGCCTGCCCGCGCCATGGGGTGGTGTGGGCCCCCTGTGGCCCACCTCCACTCCATCTTCTGGCATCCTTAGTCTTCTGGAAAAATAGGATTTTCCGTATTTTTCCCGGATTTTCTGATCTTCGTGAATTTTGCCTCCAAACAACACCTTTTCCATCAGAATCCTGACTGCAGCGGTCCATGCTCCAAAAGTCATCAACCATGCAAAAATAGATGAAATAACATAAGTATGTCCTCTCAATATGAAACATATCAATGAATAATAGTGAATTAAGACATAGAATAGTGATGCAAAATGGATGTATCATCCCCCCGACCCAACCAGACCAAAACCAGCCCATCCCCTAGCCCCTGGCGCCACTGCAACGCCGCCCCGAAGCCATGATCGCCGGCCGATCATGCCAGAGCCGTAGCGGACCGCCAGTCCCTCTCCGCCGCTCCAGGGAGTGAGGCGTGACCTCACCACTGCCCACGGTCCACCCCACGGCCCCTGCTAGCCACTGAACCAACCCAGAGCCGCGCCACACTTCCTCTATGCGCCGCGCCAGAACACGGCAGAGCGACTTCACTGCTAGCATGCCACATACCGCACCTCGACCGCAGCCCGTGTGTGCCGCTCCGCCTTGACCACCTCACCCCGCCAGACACGGCCGTGCACCACCTCGCGACCCACTATCGCCGGGAACCGCGTCGAGCACCACCTCTGTCTCCAAGAGCGCGCGACGCTCCCGACCAATTGCCACTGCCCCTAGCTGCGCCATAAAGCTATAGAGGACCGCCAGGAGGCAAGCCACCGTCCATGTATCTCGGCCACGCCGGTAGCTTGTTGTATCATTGTCACCGACGTGCTCCGCGCACACCGCTCTGCCGCTTCGCCCCGCTATAAATAGAGCGCCTACCAGCACCAATTCGTCACACCATTCTCCTCCACTCCCCCTCAGAACACTCCTAGAGCCCCACCGGAGCAAGCCATAGCCCGCAGTGTCAGAATTTCGCCGGAGTCTGCCACGGAGGGAGGAGAAGGGCGCCATTGATCCAGGCCATCTCCCGGGACGCTGTCGGTACCAGGAGAACCACCGTCGTCGACTTGTTCGTTTGCCCGCCTCGCCACACTAGCTGGAGCCCAAGTACGTCCCCACTGCACCCCCACTGAGCCGCTAGGTTTTCGTCTCTCCGGCGACATGTCCGTCATCGACCACGACCGTGAGCCGTTAGATCTAGTTCTAATCCTATGGTCCATCTCGCCCCGTACCGCTTCGCGTGTAATGAGTCACTGACAGGAGGACCCCCTGTTAGCAGCCCTCAGTGCCGCTGGGTGAATCTGGGCCGGCCCATTAGTGTTCCCGCGCGATCCAGTTAATTCAAATTAGGATTTTTCTTTTTAGTCTTAAACTTAATTATGTCCCTTAGTTTAAAAAACAATTCAGAGAGTTTTACAAATCCAAATTGAGTAATTCCAATTTTTTTGGAAAGCTAATTTAAATATCTATCTAAGACCGTTGGATTTAAATCATTTAGAGTTAGAGATATCTCCTAGTAAAAATAACAAGAAAGAAGCTTTTTCACTTTCAAACATTTTTCTAAAATCAACCATAATAGCTTTTGAGTTGTTTCCAACTCTCAAAAATCACATTTATCCATACATATCTGAATATGTAATAATATTAAGGTTTGCATGCAGTGACTTTGGACTAGTACCAAAATAATGCTATATAGGCATTTCTAGCCACTTTAAATCATTAATTATTAAACTTAAACTTATTTAAATTGTGATCCCACCTTTAAATCACATTCCCATATGTTAGAATATGTGGTGAGGACATGTGTACACATGATCCTATATTTTAATTGGAAAATATTAAATCTTAATTATTTTCAGTGAGTAGAAATTACTTTTCTCAAATAAAAAGAATGAAACTAGTTCATTAAACTTTGTGATGTTTGTGATGGTACTAGATCATCAAAAGTGTGCCTTAGTGTTCTAAATAGACTAGTTTAGTATTGTTTGGTGATTGTGTATCCCGTATGTATTTATAGATGGTAGTGCCGACCAAGCTTTCGAGGAGGAGGAGTTCTACCAAGAGGAGGAGGAAAAAAACTTCAACCACTGCACTACACAAGGCAAGCCTAGCACTTCAAGTAAACTGAGCAAGCTATTGTTAGCAAGCTAGAACTAAGCAAGTTAGCACTTGCCCCTTTAACTTGAGCAAATGCCTTAAGCATGCTTTGGTTATATGTCGACTTATACCTACCTCAAGTTTTCTTACAAGCTTTACCTTGTTTTACTTTACCAAAGTTCTTTACCTTGTTTATAGGTAGCATAAAAAGTATAAAACTTGACCTATCTAGTTAGAGTTAGATGTCAGTCTATGGCCTGATATTGAAGGTTAGTATCCTACCTTAGTGAACACTCTTAACTTAGTAGTTTAGAGCTACTCCAAAACTTGATCACATTAGATGGGAATACTTGGTAAAAATGACTTGTGAAAACCTTTGAATGATGAGTCATTCTATTGAGATGTTTGACATGTGTTGAGAAATAAAAATGGTTTATAAATGATGAAAATGTTGAGGCATGAGCCTTAACCCTTTTATAAAAAAACTGATGGTTGGGTTCGCATGCGATACCATTCCAAATCTACCGTACAACCACAATACCTGAATTGGGTAAGGCTTTGGCGGAAGTTTATATGCATTAGTATTAGTTCCCTCGCGGGAGAGGTTTGAGCTGAGGCTACCTATCAATGTTGTCCACCTATCTAGTGCCCAGGATGACAGATGGTCATGGCTGGGAGGCCAAGCTCATAGGAGAGGTGCTTATACTAGGGTGTGTAATTGAAAGGTTATGTTTGATTATCTGCATACTAAGTATGATGATTCAGGGTTATCCCTGATAGATGTATCGAATCTTGTGGTGAAAGTGTACCACTTCTGCAGAGTGTCAAACTATTTGAATAGCCGCGTCCACGGTTATGGACAGTTGGAGTGACCATACTGTTCTGTTGTCAGATGTTTTCAAAATGACTTATGAAATGAATGATGAATCTTGACTTGACCACAATAGGGTTGTGACTATGAAACTAGCTTCCCAACTTAAATGATTTTAGAACTTTATTTTATCTTTCTTTGTCTCTGAACTCAGCTTAGGTTTCAGACTTAACCTTGCAAACAAACTTAGAGTTAGCATTCCTACTCAAACCACTTTACTCAGTAGTGATAGTTTGTGAGTACTTAAAGAGTACTCATGGCTTTTGTCCCCAGCTATTCTCATGGCCAGACTATGAAGAGGAGTACCAAGATGAAGGACAGTAGGACGGCTATGATAACTAGGACTATCTTCCATCGTCAGTGTTGCTTGTGACTCTGAAGATGGACCCCACCGCTACACTTATTATTTATTCCGCTGCTTGTTGTATTAAGACTGGATCATGAGATCGTTTATTCGTGAAAGACCTTATTATGGCTTGTAATGGATGATGTATTGTGATATCCAATCTGTTATGTCTCGCAAAAATGGTAATCCTGGGATTGCGATGTATGGCATAACAGGCATCTGAGATTAAAAATCCGGGTGTTGACATAGGACTCAACAACCAATATCGTCAGTGATTCTTGTCCCATATAATATGCGTTAATGATAGTCATAAACGTATCTATAATTTTTGATGTTCCATGCTTGTTTTATATCTAATTTCTTATGTTTTGTTCACACTTTGAGGTATTTTTATACATTTTCTAGAACTAACCTATTAACAAGATGCCACAGTGCTAGTTGGCTATTTTTTGTTGTTTTTGGTTTTAGAAAAGCTATTAAGGAAATATTCTCGGAATTGGAAGGGACAAAAGCCCAAGTCAATATTTTACCCGAAGCAACACAGAGTCCGGAGGGGAGACGAAGTGGCGCACTAGGGCGGCCACACCTGGTGGCGGCGCAGCAACCCTAGGGCGCGCCACCAGGGGGTGTGGGCCCCCTGGTACTCCACTGACCTAGGCCATTCGCCTATAAAAGCTTTACGGGACGAAAACCCTAAGTACCCGATCAAAATTCCACGAAAGAGTCTGTAGCCGCCGCCATCTCCATCCCTAGATCGAGAGGGATCTGAAGCTCTTCCTGGCACCCCGCCGGAGGGGAGAGATCATCTTGGAGGCCTTCTTCATCACCATGCCTTCCTCCGGTGTGATGCGTGAGTAGTTCATCCTTGGACTACGGGTCTATGTAGTAGCTAGATGGTTGGTTCTCCTCCTTTGTGATATCATGTTTAGATCTTGTGAGCTACGTTCATGATCAAGATCATCTATTTGTAATCTTACATGTTTTCTTTGCGGGGATTCGATGGATACTGAGATGATATTTTAGGTTGATTATTGATTCTATCATGTGTATGTTATTTGTGATCTTGCATGATCTCCGTTGTTTGTAACTATCTTGGCCAAGTAGATGCTTGTAACTCCAAGAGGGAGTATTTATGCTCGATAGTGGGTTCATGCCTCTAGTAATCTGGGGAAGTGACATAAATCTCTAAGGCTGTAGATGTGTTGTTGCTACTAGGGAGAAAACAACAATCCTTTGTCCATGGGACAATCGCATTGTTTACATTACACACTTTTATTAATGCAATTATTTGTTGTTTGCAACTTAATACTGAAGGGGTTCGGACGATAACCTGAAGGTGGATTATTAGTCATAGATGCAGTTGGATTACGGTCTATGTATTATGTTGTAATGCCCAATCAAATCTCATAGGAGTCAAGATGTCTAGTATATGTATTATATGCTTTCTCGAATCTGACAATTGCCCCGCTGTAATTTGTTCACCCAACATGCTATTTATCTTAAGGAGAATCACCTCTAGTGAACTATGGACCCCAGTCACTAGTAGAAAAAGGGTCTTTGGTCCAACACCCAAATGCCATTAGTCCTAGTTCGGCTCGCAAATCGGGACCAATGCCAGGCACCAGTCCCGGTTCATGCCGCCTGGGCATTGGTCCCGGTTCATCTCTAACACTACAAGAAATGTGTTGACTAGTGACCTTTTTTTAACGACCTTGAGTTTTTTGGTCATAGATCTATGATCATTTTGAACCAACTGGTCATAGGCCATTTGGGAGGGTACAAACCATGAAAAACTACGACCTTTTATGTCAGAAAAGTCATAGTTTGCTTACACCAATTGGTCATAACATAGATATTGTTGGTCCATGACCTTAATTATGGGATAACTACGACCAATTTAAATGGTCGTGGGTGTTATTCATGATAACTTAAAAAAGACCGATGGCCACCTCAGCAGGTTGATCTAGGTGGCACGTCCATGTGTCAAGTTTCGTTGACATGTCATGTGTCAATTATGCTTATATGTCACCTCCATATACCATTGACCTATTAACTGAATATTACACAAAAAAGGGCAGAACTGGGAGTCTAACTCGCGAGCTCCGGAGGAGCCCCCGCGTCCTCCCCAACTCGGTCTACCACCTGGCCACCGCGACCTTGGTGCATAAGGGAGAGTACCACATAGTTTTAACCAATTGTCAGCCTTGTTAACCCACACAGGCATCCACCTTGCGGCTTCTTGGGCTTCTTCCTGGGCTCACCTTGGTCCGACGGTATAAAGCAAGCATACAAGGATTGCTCAGCTGGCTAGTTTTCCTAGCGGGTTCGCTGGGCCGGCCACCTCCAGTTTTTTTATTTTTTCTTAATTCTTTTGTATCTTTTTAATCATAATCCAAATTGAGTCAAACAAAATTCAGAGAAATTATAAAATTTTAGAGAATGTTTTTAGTACATTATAGAACACTTTGACTTTCTAGGAAAACTACAAGAAGATATTTTTCATATAAAACCTTAATAGGTGTAAATAGAGATTTTGAATCATGGTTTTGACAATAGGGGTTTGAAATTGAATAGTTTTGTCTATGGGTTGAGCCTCGCTAAAATTTCATTGGATATTTGAAGAAACATCATATTATGAGTCTTAAAATGATTTTTTCAAAAAATCATGAACATTAGATCATGTAGCTATAGTTCAAACCAGACCCACTTCCTCCCGATTCGGCAGACATTTGTCTTTTTCGCCAAGGGTGGATGGAAAGGTTTGAGATATCCTACTTGGTACATTGTCTACGTAAGGTGGTATAGTATTTTTGAAAAATATGGTGGTAGAATTTTGAATTAAACATTTGGTGGTTGCTTCACAAAACGTCCTGTTTTTGGCACTTAGAAAATAAAAAACGCTTTTTCTGTGCGATGAAAAGGAAAACTTCCTCCTGCAATATTGTTCACCATCCCAAGATGCACATGTGTGCATAATATGGGCACATTATCACAAACTATGTCACAATTCTGGCCATATCATTGGTCATTTGACCTAAAAGCCATGAAACCTCGAACAAGATAGGTCATTTTTGTGAAGATTTTTTCTATGAAGAAACATCATACTGTGAACCTAAAAATGATTCTTAAAAAAAATCAGGAGCATTAGATCTAGTAGCTGTAGTTTAAACCAGACCCACTTCCTACCGATTCGGCAAACATTTATCTTTTTCGCCAAGGGTGGATGGAAAGGGTTGAGATATCCTACTTGGGACATTCTCTATGTAAGGTGGTCTAGTATTTTTGAAAAATATGGTGGTAGCATTTTGACTTAACCATTTGGTGGTTGCTTCACAAAACGCCATGTTTTGGGACTTGGAAAATGGAAAATGCTTTTTCTGTGCGACAAAAAGGAAAACCTCCTCCTGCAACATAGTTCATCATCCTAAGATGCACATGCATGCACAATATGGGCACATTATCACAAACTATGTCACGATTCTAGCCATAACATTGGTCGTTTGACCTAAAAGCCATGAAACCTCAAACAAGATAGGTCATTTTTGTGAAGGTTTTTTCGAGATGTTCATAATATACCAAGTTTGTTATTTTTCCTTGAAAATATGTCAGATAATATGACACCACGCGAAGGTTTTACATTGTTTGGACCGTTTTTGAATTTTTCCTACCCGTTTCGAACTATGGTCAAAACGGCGGGCACGAAGGTTCATAGATAGGGGATGATCCTCGCTAAAATTGCATCGGATCTCTGAAGAAACATCATATTGTGAGTCTAAAAATGATTTTTGCAAAAAATCATGAGCATTAGATCATGTACCTGTAGTTCAAATTGGACCCACTTCCTACCGATTTGGCATGAATTTGTCTTTTTTGCCAGGGATGGACGGAAAGGTTTTAGATACCCTAGTTGGGACATTGGCCACGTAACATGATCTAGTATTTTTGAAAAATAGGGTGGTGCCATTTTGAAACTATCATTTTGTGGTTGCTTCACAAAACCCCCCCGTTTTTGGCACTCGGAAAATGAAAAATGCATTTTCTATGCGACGAAATAGAAAACTTCCTGCTGCAACGTTGTTCACCATCCGAAGATACATGCATGTGCATAATATGGGCACATTATCATAAACTATGTCACGATTATAACAATAACATTGGTCGTTTGACCGGAAAACCAGAAAACTTCATACTCGATAGCTCTTTTTGTGAGCACTTTTTTAAAGTATTTAAAATAGTGCAAGTTTTTTATTTTACATGGATATTAGATCTTATAATATGACACCACGCGAGGGTTTTTCATTTTTTTGATGTACTTATGCCAGTTTTAAGCCGAAGTGATAGAGCCAGCCAATCACAATAGAGAATCACATTGTCCACGGATTAGCCCACAAAGCAGATCTCGGCCGTTCAGATGACATCCATCCAATGGTCCCCTTTCAGAAAATATCTCGCGTCTCTCAATCCTGTTCACTTTGGGATGACCGAAATGCCCTAGTTCCTATAGCCTTGCACCGCAGAAGTGCTAAGGGGTCTTTCCATAACATCCCCTCCCCAAAACCTAGTCCCCCACGCCCCTCACACCTCCTCCAAGACCATGCCGCCACAGCCTCCCTCTCCCTGATCCCCGCCGCCCCTTCTCCCCACCGCAGAAGTGCTCCTCTCTGCTGCACCATTGCTTGATCTAGCTTCCTTCTCACACCTCATCGCAGCCGCCTCCCTCCACCCCTCCTCGCGTCGGAATGCTAAACCCTAGCCCGTCGGATGGGTTGCTCGCTGGAACGCGCGTGCATCATAGCCACGATGCGCGGCGCTCCGTCGAGCTCGCCTGTCCGCGTGCTTGCCAAGGGAGGCCTCTACACGGGAGATCCGACGCTCTCATACCGAGCCTCATCCTCCATGCCTCTGCCCCTGTGTCGGTGTCCCTGGCCCTCGATCTGGAGTCCCCGCGCTGGTGTCCCTCTCTTATGCCCGTCGATGGTCTGGATACGGAAGATCAATTGGCCGCAGTTGACGATTCGAGGGTGGTGGCATGATCTGTGCAGTCCATGCAACCATTCTTCATGTGCTGGTGGTCTATGGTGAGTGTAGCTGCTCTCGCTAGTGAATAGGATTTCTTGTATAGAAGAGGTCAATAGAGCTCTGATTTGTGTGTGTTATTCCCCTGGCACGAAACTACTTGGTGCCCTGTTTCTGATTTGTCTAACTAGCAAGCGAATCTGATTTTATTTCCCCGTAGATGTTGAATTATGATCTGTTTTCTTCTTTGTTTGATCTGCATTAGACTTTTGTAGATTTCCATGTGACTGGATGATGTATATGCCTCAAGCCATTGTTACTTTCTTGATCATTGTAGGTTTTGCAAGTGTGGGAATATAAGATTTATTGTTCTTAGGAACTGAAGTTTTCTATGGTTCTTACTTCAGGGTTTACCTATTTTAGGATTTTTATATCGTCATTGCTACCTTCTATTGTGATCCTGACATTGTGCTTCTTGCGTATTCTAACATGTTTCAGTTCTGAACACTTAATATCTACAGAATTTGACAGTGTGGTGTGTTTGCATTGTTTCAGGTTCCTCTTGGAATTGTGTATATTGTTTGACTCGGCTTGAATCTTTGGATTGAGGTATCTCACAAGGAGGCATCCTGCCTGCGGGTCCGATCCATGAACTAACAACTCGTGATGTATTATTGCTATCGGTGATCGCCCCTCCTTCCCCTTGTTTGGATTTTAGTAGTCCTAGCCTAATGTAGATTCTGTTTCTTAATTGTTTATCCGCTGGTTTTGTTGCTCGTTGGCAGAAAAATTTAGGGCCAAGTTTTGCCCTTTGCTTGAACGCTTGCTCTCTTCCTCACAACATAATGATGATGTAAATAT
This sequence comes from Avena sativa, assembly GCA_916181665.1. Lineage (NCBI taxonomy): Eukaryota > Viridiplantae > Streptophyta > Magnoliopsida > Poales > Poaceae > Avena > Avena sativa. The sequence continues at coordinate 583,674,910 of OV702287.1, forward strand.
CTATCTATCTTAGCTAGCCTTAGTAAGTACTAGTAGGACCTATATTAACCTACCAGCAGTAGCTACTCTAGGAGCGCAATGGCGTATGTCTGATCTAGTTTAATTTATCAATGGCTATAGAGTGAGAGCGATCTGGTGGTGGAGTGTCACTATGCGTAGCGATCCTAGGGTGCATGCATGATGTAGTTGTTGCTGCCAGTACCGTATATTGTCAAAAATGAGCTCTTTGATATCTACAACACCTTCCAGACCATGCTTCAGGTAGCACCTTGTGCCCTTATGTTTGCCTTTTGAAATACACTTTCTCATGATTATCATTATCTATTGGTATGTTGTTTAAGATAAGAAATAACCTTAATCTTATTCTTATTACTGTTGAAATTTATCTGGAGTTACTTTATGGTTTTTAGAACACTTGGTTCGATATTTCTAGACCGTCTGTTTTGGCTATGTTGAATATTCATGTCTTAATTTTGTTGTCACATGTGGATGGATGTGTGGGTTAGTTGTAACTTCCACTGTATTTCACCTAAAGTTTATGTAAATGAGGATCTATTGTTGTTGTAGATGCTACTGCTGTGACAGAAGATCAGAAGAAGCCTGGAGTTGTGCACTATTGTTTTAGCTGATAGAGCCACCATGTTTTGGTGCTTGTGTATCTGTTTGATATTGTATGTAGGTTGTTGGATCTAAATTGTAATTAGAGTTGTTCTGAATCTGTTAGTGTGCGGGCATGTAACTTTGTCTTATTCAGGTAGCTTTCTCGTAGTAGAAAGCGCTTTATCCGTGTACATTATATTATTTGAAATATCTGGTCTAATATGGATGTACATTCCTGTTGAAAATGCTTTTGGCCCTGTATTGGTTATATAGTAACTGGATTGTAAAATGGCATCGGCCTTGACAATGTTGGATCGCAACTGTGTGTAATTTGGAAAAGAACAGAACAAAAAAGAAATGGACTATAAATGGCTGAAGCCCAAAAACAAAACTGACTATAAGAGGCCAAAGCCCAAAAACGAAACTAACTATAAGGGGCCAAAGCCCAAAAACAAAACTGACTATAAACAGTCAAAGGCCAAATAAATGCACAATAAAACGACTAAGAAGAAGGCTAGAATTTTTGGGCTTGGCCTATTTGGAAGGCTGAACCGTACCAGGCTAAATCTTATCTACGATCAACCAATTGGTCATAGAAATCTGCCACGTCAGATTGCTTACGTGGACATTCAGATTCTCCATGACCAAAATTTTGGTCATAGAATCTATGACCATCTATTTTGTTCATAATTGTCCATGACCAATTCAAAAAAAAAGGTCGTTAGTTGTCTATAGTGACCCTCGCTATGTGACCAACTGCTTTTGGTCATAGAAAGGTCATAGATGGATTACTATGACCTTTCAGTGACCAATATTTAGGGTCACCAGTTAGCATATTCCTTGTAGTGTAAGCAAAGGTCCCGGTTCGTGGCATGAACCGGGACCAATGCCCCCGCGACGCACACGTGGCGCTCTGTGGAGCATTGGTCCCGGTTCATGCCACGAACCGGGACCAAAAACCCTCCCCTCCCTATAAATAAGCCTAGCCCTTTGCCCTTTGCCACCAAATTTTGCTGGATTGTGTGTGAGGTGTGGGTGCTAGCTTTTTTTTCCTTTCATTGCACACAAGGTGTTCGGCGAAATGTCCGAGCCACACTTAAGTGCGCACAACACGGTATCCTCGGCTGAGGTTAGCAACCTTATCTTCTTTATCTGTAACTGATACAAAAATATTGCATGTGTCCATGTAGGGTGGTCATTTCACTATTCACGATGTTATTGTAATGGTTAATTATTATGACGCAGATCGATGCGCGGATGCAATGGATATACGGCGACCAACGCGATTCCCATTTTATTGCAGGCCTGCATAGATTTATCGATCTGGCTAAGACAAACAAAGTGGATAATTTTATTCCTTGTCCCTGCATTGATGGTCGAAACGTGGCGGAGCACTCTATCCCGAGAATCCTTCAAAGCCATCTGCTTCAGAGAGGTTTCATGCCCGGATATTATTGTTGGGCCATGCACGGAGAAAGAGGGGTTAGGCTGGAAGAAAATGAAGAAGAGGAGGATGATGACAACTATCCTATGTCCCCTAAAGAATACGGTGATACTGCAATGGAAGACAATGAAGAAGAGGGAGGCGACAATGAAGAAGAACAACGGGCATCGGATGAGCCTGCTGATGGTCTTGGTCAGGTCATTTCTGATGCAAAGCAACAATGCAATACAGAAAGGGAGAAGCTTAAGTTGGAGGCCATGCAAAAGTATCACAAAAAGTTGTTGTACCCAAATTACAAAGCTCGGTACCACACTTGAACTGCTGAAATGGAAGGCAGAGACTGGTTTATCTGATAAGGGATTTGAGAAGTTACTGAAAATAATAAAGCCGAAGCTTCCAAAGGATAACGAGCTGCCCGAGACAACGTACGAAGCAAAGAAGACTATCTTCCCTCTAGGATTAGATGTGGAGAATATACATGCATGCATTAATGACTGCATCATGTACCGTAGTGAGAAGTACGAGAATATAGATAAATGCCCAGTATGCACTGCATGTCGGTACAAGATGACACAAGATGACCCTGGTGATGTTGAGGGTGATGACGAGCCCCCCAGGAAGAGGGTTCCTGCTAAGGTTATGTGGTATGCTCCTATAATACCACGGTTGAAACATCTGTTCAGAAACAAAGAGCATGCCAGGTTGTTGCGATGGCACAAAAAAGAGCATAAGAAAGACGAGAAACTGAGACACCCCACCGATGGGTCGCAGTGGAGAAACATCGAGAGAAAGTACTCGGACTTTGTAGGTGACGCGAGGAACTTATGGTCTGGTCTAAGTACATACGGCATGAATCCTTTTGGGGAGCAGAGCTGCAGTCACAACACCTGGCCAGTGAACCTATGTATCTACAACCTTCCTCCTTGGTTTTGCATGAAGCAAAAGTTCATTATGATGCGAGTGCTCATCCAAGGACCGAAGCAACCCGGCAACGACATTGATGTGTACCCAAGTCCATTAGTCGATGAACTTTTGCAGTTGTGGGCAGAACCAGGTGTAAAGGTGTGGGATGAGCACAAACAGGAGCCATTTGACCTACGAGCGTTGTTGTTCGTAACCATTAATGATTGGCCTGCTCTTAGTAACATTTCAGGATAGTCAAAAAAGGGATACAATGCATACACACACTGTTTAGATAAGACTAAAGGTACATATTTGGATAAATGTAAGAAGGTTATGTACCTGGGGTGTTGTAAATTTCTTCCGACCAATCATCAAGAAAGAAAGGCAAGCATTTCAATGGTGAGGCATATTACCGGAAGAAGCCTAAGCTCCCTAAAGGTGCTAATGTATTTGGTATGGTGAAGGACCTAGATGTAATCTTTGGAAAGGGTCCTGGGGGTCAATCTGTTCCAAAAGACCCCATTACCAGACACACGGCCATGTGGAAGAAGAAATCTATATTTTGGGAGCTTGAGTATTGGAAATACCTAGAGGAACGTTCTTCAATCGATGTGATGCACGTGACGAAGAATCTTTGCGTGAACCTGCTAGGCTTCCTGGGCGTGTATGGGAAGATAAAAGATAAACCAGAAGCACGGGAGGACCAGCAACGTATCAAAGACCCATACAACAAGCATACTGATAAAGGCCGCCAATACTTAAGCAGCTACGCTCTTACCAAAGCAGATATGAAAATCTTTTTTGAATGCCTGAGCAGTATCAAGGTCCCGGCTAGCTTCTCTTCAAATATAAAGAGAATAATAAATATGGCAGAGAAAAATTCCAGAACCTAAAGTCTCATGATTGCCACGTGATTATGACGCAGTTGCTTCCGGTTGCATTGAGGGGGCTTCTATCGGAAAATGTTCGAGAACCCATTGTGAAGCTATGTGCATTCCTCAATGCAATATCTCAGAAGGTAATCGATCGAGAAAATCTATAAAGGCTACAGAAGGATGTGGTCCAATGTCTTGTCAGTTTTGAGTTGATGTTCCCCCCATCCTTCTTCAATATTATGACGCATCTCTTAGTTCACCTAGTCGAAGAGATTTCCATTCTCGGTCCTGTATTTCTGCACAATATGTTCCCCTATGAGAGGTTCATGGGAGTCTTAAAGAAATAAGTTCGTAACCGTGCTATGTCAGAAGGAAGCATCTCCAAGGGCTATGGAACAGAGGAGGTCATTGGATTCTATGTAGACTTTCTTCCCGACCTTAAGCCGATTGGTGTTCCTGAATCACGGTATGAGGGGAGACTGAGTGGAAAAGGCATGCTAGGAAAGAAAGCAATGCTATTTAGGGACGGGCATTCTTTGAATCAAGCACACTACACAGTTCTACAAAGTTCTACCTTCGTGGCTCTGTATATCGAGGAACACATGAATGTTGTACGCTCCAAGTTCCCTAGGAAGGTTGGCTACTGGATTAAATAAAATCACATGGAGACTTTCGGCACTTGGTTGCAATTACATCTCATGAATGACACCACTATTGGAGATCAGCTCAACTTCTTGGCCGCGACACCATCTGTGATTGTATTGAGTTTCCAAGGGTACGAGATAAATGGGAATACATTTTACACAATTGCCCAAGATAAAAAGAGCACCAACCAAAACAGTGGTATCCGCTTTGATGCAACATGCGAGAATGGGAAAAAGGACACATACTATGGTTACATAGAGGAGATATGAGAACTTGACTATGGACCTACTTTTAAGGTCCCTTTGTTTTGGTGCAGTTGGGTCAAAATGAATGTAGAAGGGGTAAAGGTAGACCAGATGTACGGAATGAAAACAGCGGATCTCAAGAATCTTGGTTACAGAGACAAACCATTCGTCCTAGCCAATGACGTGGATCAGGTTTTTTATGTGAAGGACATGTACTCTAGACCCAAAAAAGAAAAAATAAGGAAACGAATACATCAGACGATGAGCCCAGGCGTCACATAGTTCTTTTAGGGAAAAGAAACATCACGGGAGTCAAGGACAAGATAGACATGTCAGCAGATTATGATAAGTTTGATGAAATTCCGCCCTTCATCGTGAAAACTGACCCAGGCATCCCGTCAAGCAAAGAAGATGCTCCATTGTTACGGCCTTAGAAGCGATCATAGGCAAGGGATCGACATACGCGACGAAGGATTCATACCCTAAACCCTAAACCCTATGTAAATCTATGTAATGTATGAAAACTTTATGTGATGTATGACACATAATATGACACCACGCGAAGGTTTCACATTGTTTGGATCATTTTTGAATTTCTTATGCCCGTTTCAAACTATATTCAAAACGGCGGGCATGAAGCTTCTTAGCCCGGGGCTGAGCCTTGCTGAACTTGAAGTAGATCTCTGATGAAATAGCATGTTGTGAACCTATAAATGTTTTAAAAAAAATCACAAGCATTATATCATGTACTTGTAGTTTATATCTGGGCAACCTCCTACCGATTCAGCAGGAATTTGTCTTTTTCATGAGGGATGGACGGAAAGGTTCTAGATACACCGGTTGGGAAATTGTCCATCTAACGTGGTCTAGTATTTTTGAAAAATGGGTTGGTACCAATGCCAAACTTTAATTTGGTGGTTGCTTCACAGAACACCCCGATTGTGGCACCTCAAAAATGGAAATTGGCTTTTTTGTGCGTCGAAAAGGAAAACTTCCTCCTGCAACATCGTAAGCCATCCCAAGATGCACATGCATGCACAATATGGGCACATTATCACAAACTATGCCATAATTCTAGCCATAACATTGGTGGTTTGACCTAAATGCCATGAAATCTCAAACATGATAGGTCATTTTGTGAAGGATTTTTATGATGTTTGCATTTTTTCAAGTTCAATATTTGTCCTTACAACTATGACAGATAATATGACACCATGCGAAGGTTTCATATTGTTTGGATCATCTTTGAATTTCTTATGCCTGTTTTAAACTATATTCAAAACGGCGGGCATGAAGCTTCTTAGCCGGAGGCTGAGCCTCGCTGAACTTGGAGTGGATCTCTGATGAAATAGCATGTTGTGAACCTATAAATGGTTTTTAAAAAAATTCACAGGCATTAACATGATAGATTGTTTTTGAATTTGTTATGCCCGATTGAAACCATATTCAAAACGGCGGGGATGAAGATTCCTAGCCCGGCTTCTTAATTAATAGTTTGTATAGTTAGAATAATTATTTTTGAAAACAAAAAATGATTTTGGATTAGTTATTTAAATAGAGGCACTTTCCTATTGAAAGTTTTTTAAATTCCAAATTATGCAATAAATATTTGTTAATGCAATTTTAATTGAAAATAGTAAAATTGTATAGTTAAAATAAAAATATTTGAAAACAGAAAATGGTTTTTGACTAGTTATTTAAATTTAAGCACTTTTCCTGTTAAAAGTTTTTTATATTCCAAATAAATAATCATTTTCAATTGAAACATCTTATTAGTTAAAGAAGATTTTTTTTAAAAGGGCGGGAACACCAAAAGTTTGCCAAAAAGCTGAAAAAGGGATCATCGGTCCCGGTTCGTCCTACGAACCAGGACCAATGACCTCGGGTGCGCGCGCGCATGTGGCGGCCCCAGGAATGCTCCACCCCAGGCCATTGGTCCCTGTTTATACCATCAACCGGGACCGATGGATCAAAGGTCCCGGTTGATACGATGAACCGGGACCAATGACCCTAGGTGCGCACGCGCACATGGTGGCCCCAGGAACGCTCCACCCCAAGCCATTGGTCCCGGTTCATCCCATCATCCGGGACCAATGCATCAACGGTCCCGGTTGATGCGATGAACCGAGACCAATGGCCTGTACAGTATACAGTGCCGACCCTTCTTCCTTCCCAACTGCCCCAAATCACAGAGCACATCGACGCGCGGGCAAGGGAAAATTGCGGCGGAGCAAATTCACGCCGTCAGGCTTCCCAAATCTAGAGCCGCTTCACGCTGTCGACGCCCGCCACCGCCACGTCATCACCGTCGATGGTCGGAATTGAGACCCTCTCATCTGGCCGGAATCAAGCCCAAAGTCGTGACCTTCCCGAGCTCCGGCCGCTGTCGATTCGTCTCCGTTCGGCCTCCTCGTGCTTCCTCGACCCCTCCATCGCACCCCCGGTGAGATTCCGGTGCCCATGCACCTCTTCGTCATCTCCCTCGTGCTCTGGTTCGTGCTGCCACCGACGACCACCGAGCGCCACCGCCAAACCTCGTCGGTGTCGTCTCTCCGGCGACCTCTTGCAAGCAGTGCCGCGACTTTTTGGTTCCCCGCGACAAGACACGCCCAACGCGCCCACCTGCGTGTCCAGGCGCGCACGGGATCGATGGATCCGTGGTCGACCTGGGAGCAATGGCGTCGATGACGTCATCATGATTTCAGGCTGACGTTATTTCTCTTTTTTTCTTTTAGTTAAATCTTTTTTTAATTGTTTTATTAATTGAAAATGCTGACAGGTGGGTCCAGCAAGTCAGGTTTTTATTTTTTTTAGAAATTTTTTCTGAAATTAATAAAATTCTCACATGTGGGCCAGATGGAAAATAATTTTAATAATTCCAAAAATGTTTATTTATTTAAAAATGATTTAAAAATGGATTAAAAATGGGAAAAATCATAACTAATTCATTTTAAATCAGAAAAATGTGTATAATATATTAGAATGTTCAGAAAAATGAGCTCTACCATTTAAAAATGTAAGCATTCATATTCATACAACTTTGAACCTTACTTTACATAGAGGAACACCGACACCCCTAAGTACCATGGGTTCGATGGTTTGTCCACCTAGGGCATTCCGAACCCATTTAGAAAATATGTACATAGTGTTTTGTATTATTTGCATTATAGTAACTTGCAAATCTTAATTTGTAGATACTATGGATCCAACACACCAAGATGCTATGAATCCAGAACATCAGAAAAACATCCTCCATGGAATGATCTGCGAAAATGAATTTATCGATGTCGATGTCACCAAGAAGTTTCTGAACGAATCCAGTGAGGGAGATGAGTCTCTCAACCGAGAAGACCGATCCAGTGAGGTAGAAGGCAAAGCCTGGGATGGGGGAGAAGGCGACAGCTCCGGGGGAACCTTAAATCTCGCAAACTCTGGCGAGGTGTATATATGTATTTTTGTATTTAAAATGTTGCTGTCTATATATATACATGCATATATTAACACTCTTTCTTCTTTTAGCCCTCCGGATCGAGAACTTCTTCCATAAGAATGAAACGAGGCCCAACAAAAAAGTTGGATGACAATGTGAGGTATAGGATCGAAGTGGTCTGTGTAGACGGTGAACCGCAAGCTCCCGACGATATCGCAAAAAAAATTGTCAAGCAATGCGGAGTTTTTGTGAGGGACTACATCCCGATCACCGTTCAAGAATGGAATCGGCCAAGAGGCGGTGGAGTCCCGTATGTCGGCGACATCGCCAAAGATAAGCTTTTTGACAAGCTCATGATTAATTTCCTCCTGCCGAGGCTAGGTGTGAATCCAAATGAGGAGGAGAGAGCAAAAAAGGAGCTTGTGCAAAGAGTCAAGAAGTTTGCTCTCATCAAGATGGCCGATGCATTCAAGAACTGGAAGAAGAAACTGTACAATAACTTTGTCAAGGTAGAGAAGACTCCGGAGTCCAATCAAGGCAGCTATGCTAAATTAAGACACTAGTGGGCTGATTTTGTGAAGTACAAGACATCGGAGAAAGCTTTGGAAAGGTCTAGAATAAATACGGAGAACGCTGCTAAGAAAGTGTACCATCATAATATGGGGCCTGCTGGCTACGCCGGTTGCATGCCTAAGTGGGATGCACTTGAGGTCAAGTAGATTCCTGCCGGGATCAGACCAGAGCCCACAGCATGGACACCACAGGCGAGAAAATGGTTTTACGGCCATGGGGGCACGTTGGACGAAGAAGGGAGGGTAATATCAGAAACACAAAGATCATCCCCTACTGCCCATCGATGATATTAGAAATGCAGTAGACGATGTTGCAGCGGGACGGTTCATTCCCGATAGAGAGAACGACGAGCTCACACGCACCCTTAAAAATCCTGAACACAAAGGACGAGCACGAGGCACACCAGGCTCCAAGTCGTGGAATGGTGCCTTCCCTGCAGAAATGAAGAGATATCCCGATAAAAGCCATTAGAGGAGAAAGGAAAGGGAGGCAACTGAGAAAGTGGCTACTGCAGACTAGCTGCATAATGTAGAAGAAGCATTAAAGCGGCACCAGGATCAACTCGACAGAGTTAGCCAACAAGGTATTAGCGGCCAATCTCAGTGGCACATGGTAGAAGCTGCATTCGATGGTACCGACGCCCTATCGAATAAGAAAAGCAGTGTCACTTCCACTCAGCTCCAGGATGTTGATGATGATGCACTGACGACGGCTCCTCCTAAACGCTACCTAGTGGATGATATCCCGGAGAGCACAGCTTGTGAGCTAAAGGTACAAGTTATGAACTTAAGGGTGACGGCGGCGGTCGGCATGGCCCTACCAATTGCGCCTAACCCAACTTGGCATTGCAGACCGATTCCAAAAGGGTTCGCTGTCGTCACGGTGGATGATGTGAAGCAAGATTTTGAGGAGCTGAAGCTGGACCACCCTGCAGGGGAAGATATGGAGTTGACTGAACTAGGAGAAGCCAAAGGGGGGACTATTGTATGCCCAAAGGAGCACATCGTACTTCCAAATTATGTGCCGCCAATGCCACCTATTCCTCAGAGCAGCAATCCACCTTCGTCGCCACCTCACCATTCTCCATCGCAACCGTCACCTTCACTGCCTCACCACTCAGCACAGCCGTCTCCACCACCACCTCAGTCGTCTCCGCCGCTGCGTCATCCGTCTCCGCCGCCGCGTCAGCCATCTCCGGCCCCTGAGCCTCAGAGAAAAAAGCGGAAGTATACTAAGAGGGGCAGTGATGGCCCAAAATATATCGAGCTCGTTGGGGAACCCCAAGAGGAAGGTATGATGAGCACAGCAGCAAGTTTTACCTCAGTACGAAACCAAGGTTATAAATCCAATAGGAGCAAGGAAACACCCCAAAGGTGTTGCTAGCGGAGCCTTGGTAGGGCGCACTACCGGTGCTAGTAGCAACGTGGGGACCTGCACAACACAACCATAGAACTTTGCCCCCAACTTGCAATGAGGTTGTCAATCTCACCAGTTTTGCTGAAAACAAAGGATTAAATGTATCGAATGGAAGAAAGTAATAGTTTGCAGAAAGTAAACACAAAGCAGTAAACAGTTTGATTGTAGATTGATTGTAAAAGAAAGGACCGGGGTCCATAGTTCACTAGAGGTGGCTCTCCTTAAGATAGATAACATGCTGGGTGAACAAATTACAGCGGGGCAATTGATAAACATCGAGAAAGCAATACATGCATATACTAATCATATTGACTCCTTTGAGACTTGATTGGGCATTACAAAATTATACATAGACTGCCATCCAATAGCATCTATGACTAATAATCCACCTTCAGGTTATCATCCGAACCCCCTCCAGTATTAAGTTGTGAGCAAAAAATTATTGCATTACGAATTGCGTGTAAAGTAAACAATACGATTGTTCTATGAACAAAGGATTGTTGTTTTCTCCCTAGTAGCAACAACACATCTAGTACCTTAGAGATTTCTGTCACTTCCCCAGATTACCAGAGGCATGAACCCACTATCGAGCATAAATACTAACTCTTGAAGTTGCTAGCATCTACTTGGCCAAGATAGCTACTAACAACGGAAATCATGCAAGATCATAAATAACAAAGACATGATAGAATCAATAATCAATCTGAAATAGCATCTCAATATCCATCGGATCCCCGCAAACACAACATGTAGGATTACAAATAGATGATCTTGATCATGAACGGAGCTCACAAGATCTAAACATGATAGGACAAAGGAAGAGAACCAGCCATCTAGCTACTACATGGAACCGTAGTCCATAGATGAACTACTCATGTATCACACCGGAGGCTTGCATGATGATGAAGAAGGCCTCCAGGGTGAATTCCCCTCTACGGCAGGGTGCCGAGAAGAGCTTCATATCCCTCCCGATCTAGGGATGGAGATGCCGGCGGCTACAGACTCTTTTGTGGAATTTTGATCGGGTACTTAGGGTTTCTGAATCGGAGGCATCTTATAGTCGGAAGGGGAGGCCGAGGGGGTGCTGGAGGTGGACACACCACCCCATGGCGCAGGCCAGGCCTGGCCACGCGGCCAGGTGGTGTGGCCAGGCCTCAGTCCCTCTCCATCTCGTATTCTGGCTCCGTGTGTCCCTCGGTAAAATAATGACTTTGGCTTTTGTCCCGTCCAATTCCGAGAATATTCATTTTCTGACTTTCCTAGAACCAAAAACAGCAGAAACAGGCAGTTGGCACTGTGGCTCTTGTTAATAGGTTAGTCCAAGAAATCAAATGAAAAGTACTCCAAAGTGTGGACAAAACATAAGAAAGTAGATAAAACCAAACATGGAACATCAAAAATTATAGATACATTTGCAATGTATCAACATTCCCAGGCTTAACTCCTGCTCGTCCTCAAGTAGGTAAGTGATAAAAAGAAAGAATAATTTTTGAGGTGACATGCACCATCATAAACTTTATCAAAGTATTTGTAAAACATCGATAGCTGGGATCATAGTATTTCGATCATAACATGAAAGACAAAGTTCTAGTAATAAGACAAAGCAACTATGTTGCAACATGAAAAGGCACAAACAAAAGATTCATGAATAACAATGCTTTGCAAGACGTTTGTTTGTTTCACATAAAGAAAACATAGCATAGTAGCATTCAGCTTGTCCTCATAGAGTATCAAACAAAAATGCATGGGACACCTTCAAAGTTCATAAGAGTGACTAGATACAAATAGTTTAAAACAAGCAATATAAAGTTATGCATCAATCAACTAGTCTTGGGACAATGCACATAGAACTAAGAATGGCCACTATGCTCTCAAAGAAGGTGCATAAAGATAGAAGGTGGAGACTCAATATATAAGTAGAAGAAAGGCCTTCATAGAAGGAAGCAGAGATTCAAGTTTCATAAAGAGCTTCCAAAAATTATGGTACTTAATAGCTTTCAGCTCTCATTGCCCCTATCATAAGCATCTTGAAGTGATTAAGGTTAAAGTGAACAAACTATGAAGTATATGCTTGACAAAGTATAAGTTGGAAATCTCATGTCCCTTGAATACGAGGGCCGCTCCTCATGCTACTCAAGTTTAGTCACCGGTAAGTTCTTGTCATCGTAAGTACATGTGTATCATAGAGAACCGCCAACGGGGTACCCCTTGCCCAATGATATGGAAGAATCCCCATATCAAAATGAAAAGGCAAGTAGACAACGAGCATCCCAGCAATCTTCTTATTTACCATGGGAATATGGTGTTTTTTTCTCTCTTTCCTCTTTTCATAATCTTTTTTTTCTTTTTCTCTTTTTTCTCAATATCTGACTCTTTTTTATAAGAAGAATGCTTCATAGACAACTCATTATGGTTACGCTGCAGGTTTCCACCATGTCAGCATGGATTAGACCAGCGGCCCAGGTGTTTCTCTAACACATGTAAATAACTCCATTGACTTACAAGCTCCCCTTTCATTTCACACTGACGACATCCATAGACAAAAGAGCATGATATCAACTAGGTACAAAGTACAAGTGCAATGTTGAAAGCGTTCCCCATGAAAGCATGGTTCTTCTAATCCCCATCATACAAGTGCAAGCATATACAACATAGACGACACAATGGTTCAAGTTTATTAAGGGCAAGAAAAGTAAAGTGTGCCATCAAGTTCGTGAGAGCTTTAATCACTAGTTTTCTCATAACAAGTTTAATTTGGAAGGTAGATAAAAACAAGAATATACTTGGAATAGCATAAGCTAGTAGGTAGGTATGGTGGACTCTTTGGAATAACTTGGTTTAAGGAGTTGGATGCATGAATGGAACTCATACTTGGTTACGGAGGCTAGCAAAAGACTGGGAGTGACAAACTAAGAGAGAAATAATGGCCATAATCATGCAGAGTGAAAAAACAACATTGATCAAAGAATAAAGTGATACTAAAAGTTGAAAACTAAAGGATCATCAAGGCTATGGTGACTTTGGATAGTCATAACATGGTGAGAGCATGTGCCAAGTCAACCCAAATAAAGCATCTAAGGAGAATACCACTATACTATGCTTTAATATGCTAAAACAACACATGATTCATCCAAGGCACATTAAGCAATCTCAATTGTTTATAACATGTCATGCTACAGCAAAGAATACTAAGCATAAAGCCAAAACAATATCAAGCATGGCATGACAAAGCATAGGCCACAGTCAAAAACAAACTCTCTTTACCACTTAAGCATGAACTTTCCTACTCTTTCCAATCCAAACCAAAGTATTTGAAAACCAATGTATGAAAGAGGGGGTCCAACCAATTTATTCAGCAAACTAAGAAAACCAAGCAAACGAAAAACCAAAACAAAAACGAAAAAGAAGACGCTCCAAGAACAACACAACTGTGCATGAAACAATAAAAATGAAGCGTTTGGAAGAAGCTTGGGATTTTTATTGATGAAGAAGGGGATGCCTTGGGCATCCCCAAGCTTTTACGCTTGTACTTCTTGGATATTTCTTGGGGTGACACGCGTGGCATACCCAAGCTTGACTTTAGTCCATCCTTCATCTCATTACTCATTCCTGTCATACACCTGAAATTTTTCCTTCATAAAAAACTTCACACAATCTTTATTAGCAACATTAGTGCACTCAAGATAATAGGTCCTTAGGTTCAGTTCTAACACCAATAAAACTTCCATTAAAACACTATCTACTGTAGCACTTCCCTCAAAAAGCTCAATTCCCCAAAAGAACTAAAAAAGGAACCAACAAGAAGCAAATGCAGAAAATGGCAGAAATCTGCCAAAACAGACCAGCAGGTAAAAACGAATTTTTTCGAAGACCTTCTGTTACTCAAATCAAAAAGTGTTGAAGTAAAGGAAGTTAGATAACAACCTGGGGCACAAGCAAAAAAAATCACGCCTCAAAACAACGTACAGAGATTTTACACGCAATTTTACGGTCAAGCACAGAAATTTGTTTCGAGACAGCAACTTTCCCAATCATTACTTCTCTCTCATTAGAGGTTACTCTTGGCACAAAAAGAAAATAAAAAGGATAAGGAGAGGCTATTACAGAGGTAATAACTTCCAAGACTCATCTAAAACTTTTGGGTTATCTCCCAATAAGTACTTCTTTAATGCCTTTAAGTTAGGCATAAGAAGCAAGAAAAAGAATCAAGTATTCTCTAATGAAGAAGCATTAAAACCAAATTTCTTGGCCTTACCTCTCTTACTTTTATTCTTAACCTTGGGGAAAATATGATTATTTGGTGGAGAAGCAAGGTGCATGGTCCCCTTTCCCACATCTATTATTGCTCCAAGGAGTTCTAATAGGGACCTTCCAAGTGTAATTTGTCCTTTTCTTGCACATTCAATAACAAGATAATCATTAGAAACCATTTTCCCAAGGATCTTTGTAAACACTCCTTCAGCTATTCCAATAGGTAATATTGTGGCATTATTAGCAAGTGATATTTATTTTCCTCCTTTAGAAAGCCCCCATAGATTCAAAGATTCATAAATATCTTTGGGCATAAGATATAATTTATTGGAACATAGTTATGATGCTCTCTAAGCGTATTATAGCAATCTTTCAATCTAGCAGTGCTGGTCTCAAGAGTATTCAATCTAGCAAATATGTTTATGAAAGAAGAATCAGATTTGCTAGGCAAGTTATAAGTAAAGATCAAGTTCTTTATGGCATTAACAACATCATCCTCATTACTTTTGAGGAGATCTCCTCCCACAATAGCATCCAAAGCATATCTATAGCAAATAGCAATTCCAAGGTAAAAACTGCTAAGGAACAAGCTTTGAGTCATTTTAGGTTCAGTTTTCTCATGTAGATCAGAGATTCTAGACCAAGCTTCTTTGAAACCCTCTTCAATTCCTTGTTTAAAAGTGAAATCATTTCCTCAGGTGACATAGTGATTGGAGCAATGCTAGACATAATGGCAACTTAAGATAGGAACTAATTTTTGTGTGTTTTTAATAAAGAAAGCAAACTAGCAAAACTAATTTTTTTTGTGTTTTTGATAAAGAAACAAGAAAACAAAGCAAAAGTAAACTAAGAAAAACAAAAATAACAAAGTAAAGAGATTGGTTATGAGGGACTCCCCTTGTGAAGATGTCCTTGACTCCCTGGCAACGGCGCCAGAAAAAGAGCTTGATGGCCCAAAATATATCGAGCTTGTTGGGGAACCCCAAGAGGAAGGTATGATGAGCACATCAGCAAGTTTTCCCTTAGTACGAAACCAAGGTTATCAATCCAGTAGGAGCAAGGAAACACCCCAAAGGTGTTCTAGCTGAGCCTTGGCAGGGCGCACTACCAGTGCTAGTAGCAACGTGAACACCTGCACAACACAACCACAAAACTTTGCCCCCAACTTGCGATGAGGTTGTCAATCTCACCGGTTCTGCTGAAAACAAAGGATTAAACGTATCGAATAGAAGAAAGTAATAGTTTGCAGAAAGTAAACACAAAGCAGTAAACAGTTTGATTGTAGATTGATTGTAAAAGAAAGGACTAGGGTCCATAGTTCACTAGAGGTGGCTCTCCTTAAGATAGATAACATGTTGGGTGAACAAATAACAAATACATGATAGAATCAATAATCAATCTAAAATAGCATCTCAATATCCATCGAATCCCCGCAAACACAACATGTAGGATTACAAATAGATGATCTTGATCATGAATGGAGTTCACAAGATCTAAACATGATATCACAAAGGAGGAGAACCAGCCATCTAGCTACTACATGGACCCGTAGTCTAGAGATGAACTACTCAGGCATCACACCAGAGGCTTGCATGATGATGAAGAAGGCCTCCAGGGTGAATTCCCCTCTTCAGCAGGGTGTCGGGAAGAGCTTCAGATCCCTCCCGATCTAGGGATGGAGATGACGATGGCTACCGACTCTTTCTTGGAATTTTGATCGGGTACTTAGGGTTTCTGTATCGGAGGCATCTTATAGTCGGAAGGGGAGGCCGAGGGGTTGCTGGAGGCGGGCACACCACCCCCTGGCACGGGCTAGGCCTGGCCGCGCGGCCAGGTGGTGTGGCCAGGCCCCATCCCCTCTCTGTCTCGTATTCTGGCTCCATGTGTCCCTCGGTAAAATAATGACTTTGGCTTTTGTCCCGTCCAATCCCGAGAATATTCATTTTCTGACTTTCCTGGAACCAAAAACAGCAGAAAACAGGCAGCTGGCACTGTGGCTCTTGTTAATAGGTTAGGCTAAGAAATCAAATGAAAAGTACTCCAAAGTGTGGACAAAACATAAGAAAGTAGATAAAACCAAGCATGGAACATCAAAAATTATAGATACATTTGCAATGTATCAGGCAGCACAAGCAGCTACAGCAAGAGCACGTTCTGATCACCCAAACATAAGCTATCGCCCTCCCAAGAGTACCTCATAAGAATATGAAGAAACTGCCCTGCGACAACACAGATGATGAAATTGATGCGACTGCAGATGCCCATTATGAAAAGTGGAAGATTGACATGGCTAACAAGAAAAGGCTGATAGAGCCATTCTTCCCGATCACCGCAGAAGATAAAACCAAAGCATCCGCGCTTAAGATTAAGCTTCACCAACCCATAGCGCTCACATCAGACTATAATCGCTCTATTACCAAGTCGGCTGAGGCAAAAGAGCGGAGAGTCGGGAAACAAGTTGTCTAGCTCGGACAATAGAAAAATCAATCGATCGAACCGCTCAAAGTGTACGATACCAATGAGTGGAGAGCCCAGGAGAGACACGATCCGTACATTGATCCGGAGTTTATTCAACTATACGGAGAAAAGGCCAAATTATATGGACTGTCTATTACTGAGTACATGAGCCGTATGGATGAGTTCGAGGGGTACCAACAAATAGCATACATATACCGGCATGGGGCTCCTCTCGTCAAACCTGAGTTAGTCAAGGATCTACCAACAAAAATGCGAAGATTGCATAACTGGTACATGCAAGCCTCTTCTAAATCCAAAAATTGGATCTATGCTAGATATAAACACCACCATTACGGTCATGGAGATGGCTTTCTACTGATTGAATTTTTAGAATTATTTCAGTTTTACCAACGAGATGCCCTCGACAAAACTATCGTTAGTGCCTATTGTTTGTAAGTATTATTAATTTCTATAATTAAGTCTTTCTAGATCAGCTCATTTGTTGCTTGTATTATCTTACTCATCACTATACTATTATATATGCAGAATGAAGATTCTCGAATACAACAAAGGACAAATCTATGACCTTGGGTTTGTTGACTGCAATTTCGTTCATGAAGTTACTCTAAAAACAAAACCCAAAGAGACAGAGGATAACTTGGTACAAGCATTGACGTATTTCGGCAACAGAAGGGAAATACTATTTCCTTACAACACTGGGTGAGTGTTACTTTCTTGTACACATTCTATTTTCGCTTACTCGATGTTAAGCATATAATTGACTCGTGTTATATTCTGTTAGTGTGTCCAGCTTCCACCATATTCTGTTAATCATTGTTGTTGACCAAGGAGTAGTAAAAGTCATGGACTCAAAACGCACACCTTTAGAAAAGTGGGCGAACATGCAGGAATGCCTCCATAAGTCTTGGAAACGGTTCACCGCCAACACTAGGGGTGTTTGGAAGCCAGAGCTTACATTTCAACCATTGACTGTAAGTACTACTTCCTAGATCCACGCATCTCTTTGATTCTAGTTTCAATACCATTATAATGCTGGATTATTATTTTGATTGAACTCCGTTCTCGTAAAGTGCTTGAGACAGAAAGCCGAGAATAGCTTATGTGGATACTATGTCTGTGAGTTCATTCGCCAGACGACCAAAGAGAAGGGCGCAGACCAGAACATCGAAAAAATTGAAGTACGATAAACAATAATCACAACTTTATTTTATTACCACCAATTGTGTTTAGTTTCATTGATATATATTGATCCCCTTCTTTAAATTAGATCGAACGGATGCGGGACGGTCTTCTATCACAAGAACACGTGCAAGCAATTCAAGAGGAAATTGTCGGATTCTTATTAGAACATGTCATAGATCCGAAAGGAGAATACTATTACCCGGTTCATTTGGAAGGGTGAAGTGTAAAAAAGAAGATGTAAATTAGATCAAATTCGTGTGAGAACCGTTTGTAATTAATATGTTTCGACCAAGCACAATGGATGAGATGGTGTATAATATACTCGTGACCATGATGTGTAATATATATATATATCGTGGTTTCATTATTGATGTATATATGTAGTAGCATTAAATTGAATACAAAACACCAAATAAATAAATGGAAAAAACACAAAACCCTGCCACGGTACAAAAATAGCCCGAAATGAAGAGACCAACGATCCTAGTTCGTGCCACGAACCAGGACCAATGATCCACCCCCCTCGTTGCGTCCGTGTCCACGTGGAGACCCATTGGTCCCGGTTTGTGCCACAAACCGGGACCAATTATCCACCCCCCCCCCTCGTGTCACGCGCACCCACATGGAGACCCATTGGCCCCGAGCGATTGGTCCCGGTTCAAAAACTGGGAACAATGGCCCTTATGAACCGGGACCAAAGGGGTGGTTTTGCACTAGTGAGTCCATTCTTTTACCATTGATATACCATCTATTGTTGTTGTTTACTATTTACTTTCTACAAGCAATTACTATCTTCCACACTATATGTTTAATCCCTTGTTTTCAGCAAAACCAGTGAGATTGACAACCTCATTATAAGTTGGGGCAAAGTTCTATGGTTGTGTGGTGCAGGATTCCAAGTTGCTAGAAACACCTTGGAGTTGTTTCCTTCCTCCTACTGGTTCGATAACCTTGGTTTCAAAACTAAGGGAAAACTTGCTACTTTTCTCATCATACCTTCCTCTTGGGGTTCCCAATGACCTCGACTACATAATCTTGTAGTCAAAAAGGAAAGTTCACACTTGCCCATGTCCTTTGATTATTTTCTATCAAGTATTTGCAAATCAAATGTTGTCATTTCAAAAAGGTCGAGAGACACTATTTTTGTTAATAATGTAAACTATTGGTTACTGATCCAGGGTGACCAGCTAATCTATTAAGCCTGGCAATTGGAATACCACTGCACAAGAATATATTATCTAGGACTCAACAACCAATGTCGTCAGTGATTCTTGTGCCGTATAATACGCGTTAATGATACGTAGTAAACGTATCTATAACTTTTGATGTTCCATGCTTGTTTTATATCTACTTTCTTATGTTTTGTTCACACTTTGAGGTATTTTTATATTTTTTTTGGAACTAACCTATTAAAAAGATGCCATAGTGCTAGTTGCCTATTTTCTGCTGTTTTTGGTTTCAGAAAAGCTACTAAGGAAGTATTCTCGGAATTGGACGGGACAAAAGCCCAAGTCAATATTTTACCCAAAGCAACACGGAGTCTGGAGGGGAGACGAAGTGGTGCACCTGGGCGGCCACACCTGGTGGCGGCGCGGCCAGCCCTAGGGTGCACCACCAGGGGGTGAGTGGAACCCCTGGTACTCCACTAACCTTGCCCCTAATCCTATAAAATCCTCCCGGGACGAAAACCCTAAGTACCCAATAAAAATTCCACGAAAGAGTCTGTGGCCGCTGCCATCTCCATCCATAGATCGGGAGGGCTCTGAAGCTCTTCCTAGCACCTTGCCGGAGGGGAGAGATCATCCTGGAGGCCTTATTCATCACCATGTCTGCCTCCGGTGTGATCATGAGTAGTTCATCCTTGGACTATGGGTCTATGTAGTAGCTAGATGGTTGTTTCTCCTCCTTTGTGCTATCATGTTTAGATATTGTGAGCTCCGTTCATGATCAAGATCATCTATTTGTAATCATACATGTTGTCTTTGCGGGGATCCGATGGATATTGAGATGCTATTTCAGATTGATTATTGATTCTATCATGTCTATGTTATTTGTGATCTTGCATGCTCTCTGTTGTTTGTAACTATCTTGGCCAAGTAGATGTTTGCAACTCCAAGAGGGGGTATTTATGCTCGATAGTGGGTTCATGCCTCAAGTAATCTGGGGAAGTGACAGAAATCTCTAAGGTTGTAGATGTGCTGTTGCTACTAGGGAGAAAACAGCAATCCTTTGTCCATGGGACAATCGTATTGTTTACTTTACACACTTTGTTTAATGCAATTATCTTTTGCTTGCAACTTAATACTGGAAGAGGTTCGGACGATAACCTGAAGGTGGATTATTAGTCATAGATGCAGTTGGATTATGGTCTATGTATTATGTGGTAATGCCCAATCAAATCTCATAGGAGTCAAGATGTCTAGTATATGCATTGTATGCTTTCTCGAATCAGAGAATTGCCCCGCTGTAATTTCTTCACCCAACATGATATTTATCTCTAGGAGAATCACCTCTAGTGAACTATGGACCCTAGTCCATTCTTTTACAATTGATATACCATCTACTGTTACTGTTTACTGTTTACTTTCTGCAATAAATTACTATCTTCCACACTATACATTTAATCCTTTGTTTTTAGCAAAACCAGTGAGATTGACAACCTCATTGTAAGTTGGGGCAAAGTTCTGTGGTTGTGTTGTGCAGGATTCCAAGTTGCTAGCAACACCTTGGAGTTGTTTCCTTGCTCCTACTGGTTCGATCACCTTGGTTTCATAACTGAGGGAAAACTTACTACTCTGCTCATCATACCTTCGTCTTGGGGTTCCCAACGAGCTCTACATTTTGAGCCATCAAGCACTTTTTCTAGCACCGTTGCCGGGGAGTTAAGGACACCTTCACAAGGGGATACCCTCACAACCAACCTCTTTACTTTGTTTTTTGTTTTGCTTAGTTTATTTTTTTTGTTTGCTTGTTTCTTCCTATTAAAAACACACAAAAATTAGTTGTACTAGTTTGTTTCTTTCTATTAAAAACACAAAAAAATTCTACTTCAAGTTGCTTTTATCTCTAGCATTTCTCCAGTCACTATGACACCTGAGGAAATGATTTTCACTTTCAAACAAGGAATTGAAGAGAGTTTCAAAGAAGCTTGGTCTAAGCTTGTTTCTTAGCAGTTTTTTTTACTTTGGCCTTACTCTTTGTTATAGATATGCTTTGGATGCTGTAGTAGGAGGAGATTTCCTCCATTTCCATGAGAATGAAGCTTTTAATGCTATAAAACAGTTGGTTGCAACATATAACTTGCCTAGCAAATCTGATCCCTCCTTTATAAACATATTTGCTAGATTAAACACTCTTGAGACCAACAGAGCTAGTTTAAAGGAATGCTATAACATGCTTAGAGAGCATCATGAATATGTCTTCCTACAGGAAAAGTTGTTATAAATAATGAAACTTTTTATGCTCGTTGTGATATCATGTCTGATTTCTGTCTTATGCCTAAAGATATCTATGAATCTTTCAATCTTTGGGGACTTTCTAAAGGATGAGAGGAAATATATCTTACCAATAATGCCACAATATTACCCATTGGAATAGTTGAAGGTGTGTTTATAAAGATCCGAGGGAAAGTGGTGTCTACTGATTATCTTGTTATTGAATGTGTAGGAAAAGGACAAATTACACTTGGAAGATCCCTACTGAAACTCCTTGGAGCAATAATAGATGTGGGAAAAGGCATCATGCATTTTGCTTCTCTACCAAATGATCATACATTCCCTAAAGATAAGAATAAAGGTAAGAAAGGTAGGGGCAAGAAATTTGGTCTTAATTCTTCCTTGTTCGAAAATACTTGAAATCTTGCTTCCTATGCCTAGCTCAAAGGCGTTAAAGAAAAGCACTATTGGGAGATAATCCAAATTTATATTTAGTAAGTTTTTGTTTTTTTGAGTCTTAGAGGTTATTACCTCTGTAATAACCTCTCCTTATTCTTTTTGTGTGGTTTTTGTGCCAAGAATATCCTCTAATGAGAGAGAAGTAAGACTTGGGAAAGTTGTTGTCCTAAAACAGATTTTTGTGCTTCACTATAAAAAATCGTGAAAAATCTCTGAACGTCGTATTGATCTGTAATGTTTTTTGCTTATGCCCCAGGTTGTTATATAACTTCGGTTAGTTCAGCACTTTTCGATTTGAGAAACAGAAGGTCTTCGAAAAAATTGGTTTTTACCTACTGGTCTGTTTTGACAGATTTCTGCCATTATTTGCATTTGCCTCTTAAGCTCTTTCTCTTTGAGTTCTCTTTGATCACTTGAGCTTTTAGAAGGAATTGCTATAGTAGCTTGTGTTTTAATGGAACTTTTTACTTGTGATGAAACTAAACCAAAGGACCTATTATCTTGAATACACTAATGTTGCTAATGAGGAATGTGTGAAGTTTTGTATGAAGGAAGTTTTCAAGTGTAGGGGAAGAATAATGTGATAAGATGAAGCATGGACAAACTCTTAAGCTTGGGGATGCCACCCGTGTCACCCCAAGAAATATTCAAGAAGTACAAGCGTCAAAGCTTGGGGATGCCCAAGGCATCCCCTTGTTCATCAATAAAAATCTCAGGTTTTCTTCCAAAACACTTCATTTTTATTGTTTCATGCACAATTGTGTTGTTCTTGGAGCGTCTTCATTTTTCCTTTTAGTTTTCTTTTGTTTGGTTTGTTTAAATAAATTGGATGGACCTCTGCATTCATATGATATTTCAAATAAGTTGATTGGTGATTGGAAAAGAGTAGGAAAGTTCATGCTTATAAGTGGTACAAAAGGAGTTTTGTTTTGACTGTGGCCTAGACGTTATCATGTCATGTTTGATATTGCTTTGACTTTATGCTTGGTAATTATTGCTGTAGCATGACTTGTTCCAAACAATTGAGATTGCATAATGTGCCTTGAAAGAATCATGCGTTGTTCTAGCATACAAAAGCATAATATTGTGGTATTCTCCTTCGATGCTTTATTTGGGTTCAATTGGCACATGCTTACACCATGTTAAGACTATGAACAATTCACCTTAGCCTCTATGATCATTTAATTTTTTGACTTGTAATATCACTTTATGCTTTAATTAATAATATTTTGTCGCTTTGCATGATTACGGTCATTAGTGCTCTCTTAGTTGGTCGCTCCCAGTCTTTTGCTAGCCTCCACTTGTACCAAGTATGAGTTCTACTCATGCATCCAAACCCCAAGAAAACCAAGTTATTCCATAGAGTCCACTATAAATTCCTATGCATGGTGTTTTACACTATTCCAAGTATATTCATGTTTTTATCTACCTTCCAAATAAAACTTTTTATGTGAAAATTAGTGATTAAATCTCTCACGAACTTGATGGCACACTTTACTTTCTTGCACTTAATAAACTTGAAACATTGCGTCCATCTATGTTGCGTATATGCTTGCACTTTATAAGTTGAGAATTAGCAGAACCATGTACCATGGGGAACGATTTTAATATTGCACTTATTATTCAGTTGATATCATGTTCTTTAGTTTATGGATCCCGACAGTGTGAAATAAAAGGGAATCTTGTAAGCTCACGGAGTTTGTATGTGTGTTAGAGAAACGCCTAGGCGGTTAGCCTAAGCCATGCCTAATCATGGTGGAAACTTGTAGCATAACCATAGTGAGCATTCTACGAAGCATACTCAATCAAAACCTATGCAAATAGCAAATAAAAAGATCATTGAGATGCTCATTATCTGTTGCCTTGTCATTTTGATATGGGATAGCTCTTGTATCATGGGGCAAGGGGTACCCCGTTGGCGGTTCTCCATGATACACATGTACTTACAATGAGAATAACTTACTCGTGACTAAAGTTGAGTAGCATGAGGTTCGGTACTCGTAGGCAAGGGGCATGAGATTTTCGACTTATAACTTGTCAAGCATATCCTCATATTTGCTCACTTTAACCTTAATCACCTAAAGATGCTTATGATAGGGGCAATGAGAGCTGAAAGCTCATAAGGACCATAATTTTTGGAAGCTCTTTATGAAACTTGAAATCCCTGCTTCCCTCTTATGAAGGGCCTTTATTTTTTACTTTTATGTTGAGTCTCCATCTTCTATCTTTATGCACCAATTGAGAGATAATAGTATCATTCTTAGTTTAATGTGCATTGTCCCAAAACTTGTTGATTGATTCATAACTGTGTTATTGTTTGTTCTTAAATTATTTGCATATAGTCACCCTTATAAACTTTGAAGGTGTCCTATGCATTTATGTTTTGCTATAACATGTGGGACAAGCTGAATACCATTCTTATTATGTCTTCTATATGTGAATCAAACAAATGTCTTTTAATGCATTGTTATTCATGAAATCTTTTGTTTGTACCTTTTTCATGTTGCAACATAGTTGCTATGTCTTATTGTTAGAACTCTATCTTTCATGTTCATGTTAGAGTACTTTGATCCCAGCTATCAATATTTTACAAATACCTTGATCAAGATTATGATGGTGCATGTCACCTAAAAAATATTCTTTTTATCACTTACCTACTCGAGGACGAGCAGGATTTAAGCTTGGATGCTTGATACGTCATAAACGTATCTATAATTTTTGATGTTCGATGCTTGTTGTATATCTACTTTCTTATGTTTTGTTCACACTTTGAGGTATTTTTATACATTTTCTGGAACTAACCTATTAACAAGATGCCACAGTGCCAGTTGCTTGTTTTCTACTATTTTTTGTTTTCAGAAAAGATAGTAAGGAAATATTCTCGGAATTGGACTGGACAAAAGCCCAAGTCAATATTTTACCCGAAGCAACATGTAGTCCGGAGGGGAGACGAAGTGGCGCACCAGGTTGGCCACACCTAGAGGTGGTGCGTCCATCCCTAGGGCACGCCACCAGGGGGTGTGGGCCCCTGGTACTCCACCGACCTTACCCCTTTGCCTATAGAAGCCTACCGGGACGAAAACCGTAAGTATCGGATCAAAATTCCACGTAAGAGTCTATAGCCGCCGCCATCTCCATCCCTAGATCGGGAGGGATCTGAAGCTCTTCCTAGCACCCTGTCGGAGGGGAGAGATCATCCTGGAGGCCTTCTTCATCACCATGCCTGCCTCCGGTGTGATGCGTGAGTAGTTCATCCTTGGACTACGGGTCCATGTAGTAGCTAGATGGTTGGTTCTCCTCCTTTGTGCTATCATGTTTAGATCTTGTGAGCTCCATTCATGATCAAGATCATCTATTTGTAATCTTACATGTTGTGTTTGCGGGGATCCGATGGATATTAAGTTGCTATTTCAGATTGACTATTGATTCTATCATGTCTATGTTATTTCTGATCTTGCATGCTCTCCGTTGTTTGTAACTATCTTGGCCAAGTAGATGCTTGCAACTCCAAGAGGAAAAATTTATGCTCGATAGTGGGTTCATGCCTCTAGTAATCTAGGGAAGTGAAAGAAATCTCTAAGGTTGTAGATGTGTTGTTGCTACTAGGGAGAAAATAGTAATCCTTTGTCCATGGGACAATCGTATTGTTTACTTTACACACTTGGCTTAATGTAATTATCTATTGCTTGTAACCTAATACTAGAAGGGGTTCGGACGATAACCTGAAGGTGGATTATTAGTCATAGATGCAGTTGGATTATGGTCTATGTATTATGTTGTAATGCCCAATCAAATCTCATAGGAGTCAAGATGTCTAGTATATGCATTGTATGCTTCCTCGAATCTGACAATTGCCCCGCTGTAATTTGTTCACCCAACATGCTATTTATCTTAAGGAGAATCACCTCTAGTGAACTATGGACGCCAGTCCATTCTTTTACCATTGATATACCATCTATTGTTATTGTTTACTGTTTACTTTCTACAAGCAATTACTATCTTCCACACTATATGTTTAATCTTTTGTTTTCAACAAAACCAGTGAGATTGACAACATCATTATAAGTTGGGGGAAAGTTTTGTGGTTGTGTTGTGCAGGATTCCAAGTTGCTAGCAACACCTTGGAGTTGTTTCCTTGCCCTACTGGTTTGATAACCTTGGTTTCATAACTGAGGGAAAACTTGCTACTATGCTCATCATACCTTCCTCTTGGGGTTCCCAACGAGATCTACATTTTGATCCATCAGTTAACCATGGGATCTACAATGGCTCTAGGAAAGCCAGCTGGATCTTCTTCCTTTCACATGAACAAATGTCCTTATCGTGCGGTTGTAGATTTCCTGTGGGGACTCAGCACACGGGTGGGACCCCTTAGTTCCCCGCGATATTGGTGTCTAGATTATCCATGAGGGACTATCGAAGGTATTTCTGCCACTGCGGTGAGGGTTGCCAGGGACATGATCTTCTCACGAGAGTCTCCGAGGGGTTACCAGGGTTATATCTACCTATATGGGGGTTAACTGAGGTATTCCTAGTTGGCGGTCGTGTTCCATGTGGGGTCTCTTAGAAGGAAATTGATCGGCTTGGGTTCTTATACTAGGCCCCACACATAAGGAAGTGTGGAAGGGTAATAAGCTACCCAGTTGTGGAACAAGGATAAGGATCTCTCATGGGTAAAGCAACGCACCTTTGCAGAGTGTATAAAAGTGTGACATGTTACTCCCTATTCTAGGAAGGAGCTGTGAATGCTGTAGGAAAGGAACTCCACGAAGTTCTAATCAACTTGTGAAGACTGACGGACATAGTTTTTCAGAATAAAATCAACCTTTAAATTAATATTTACAAAAACCTGCATAATCTATGACCTTTGGTTTGTGGTTGTAGTTAGTGCCTCAAACACTCATTTTTAGTGAACTTGCTAAGCACGCTCGTACTCAACCATACCTTCTTAACCCTTGATAGATTTTGGAGCACTCAATGGTGAACCTAGGAGGTGAAACACCTTGAAGAACTGAAGATATCCAATGGAGATCAACGGGGTCAATGTCTACATCTGAAAACCTAGAAGTCAAGCTGAAGCGTAGCATATAAATAATCTTAGAAACCATAACTGTAACATCCCAATTTCAGCATCCTGATTAGTTGTCCAGAATATAAAAATTAGGGGACAAAAACTTTTTCTTGATTAGTGATGCAGTGTTTGGTTGCTTGCTTGTGATGCTTATGCATCTGGCTGTGTAACATATGACATACTCATCACCTCACCATTAGTTGACAAAAGCTATTTAACAAAATCTATCCTGGCTCATTTTACATATTCTCAAATGTTCTGACATTTCCAAAACCTGAGTCAAGATGCCCTTACAAACCAAACTAATTTAGTAGCTCCTATTAACAAAATTATGGAGATCTAGATGATATAATCTCCCTATGTTTTCTAGACAGGTTTTTCAACTACTCTTATTTCTAGACTTTTCAAAAACAACCTTAGATAGAGCTATCTTACCACAGCCAAATTGCATTACCTTGTTTAACTTATCTTGGTGGTTTGCGAGTACATTCAAAGTACTCACTGGCATTGTCCCTGCCTATTTATTTGGCCAGAATTTCAGAAGCTAGAAGATGGAGAGATAAGGAGACGTCTATGCGAGCTAGGTCGTCCTCCCAGTCATCTTCCTGTAGGTTAAGGCATGGTTGGGCTCTGCATTTGATGAAGATCCGCTGCTGAAGATTATGAGCCATAATGGCATTTAGGTAAGTCTTGTATTCGTTAAGTTTTGGATGTTGTAATGATACTTGTCGGTTATGTTCCATGGCTCACTGATCGTGGGAACGTGGATGTATGCATAATAGGGATTTCTTGAACGATAAATCCGGGGGACCCCACATACTTGGTATCATAGCCATCCTGACTGTAGGAGAACCTTAGTTAGCATGGATGCTAGACAGGAAAACTATTTTTGGAAACACCGGCCTTAGAAAACTACTTTCTAAAAGTTGTTTGAAAGATTCTACTTCTTATCCGCTCCTAATTTAAAAGTACTTCGAAAATGGTTTCCTCTGTCTCTCACCCAAATTTCAAACCTATAGACTTGAAATAACTAGGACCTAGAACCCGGTGAAGACAATGCAAACAAGGAACAGAAGCAACTACCAGCAAACACAAGGAGACTACAAGATCACCCTACCAGCAGAATCCTCATAATCAGAAGAAATCAAGTGTTGCACTATCGAGAAGCTTCCAATGACTCGACGAATGCTTCCTACGCAAGATAGTTACCCAAACCCCTAATAAGGTGACATTTAGGATTAATAGACCTAAGATAGGATTCCCCTACATCGTGAGTAGTTAACTCCTTGGTCCCCATGGTAGACTATGTTTGCTTGCCGAAGTGCTTACTGTGTTGCTAGATTTGTGCTGTTTTCGGAGAACATTGTGACCCAGTCGCTCTGTTTACCTTGCATATGTGTTCTGGCTTGTTTTTTTACCCTAATCTAATGTGTTTTGAGATCAATACACCCCTAGTAACTCCGGCACCCCTGCTTGTTGTCGGTAATGAGAACCCTACTAAGCTTAAGAGTGATGAGAGGAAAAGCATCGCAAGGACTAAGAGTTCGACATCATTATGTTAGGACAAGTTGAAG
The DNA here is from genome assembly GCA_916181665.1 of Avena sativa. NCBI lineage: Eukaryota > Viridiplantae > Streptophyta > Magnoliopsida > Poales > Poaceae > Avena > Avena sativa. Next base: position 583,703,490 of record OV702287.1, read on the forward strand.
ACTTCTCCTCAGTAGGATGGCATACTTCGTCAAACTCACTTATCAGAACTTGTCATCAACACTTCGCGCCATCATTCATCTGCCAACAATAGAAGGAGTCCCGTTGAAGCCGGAATTCGACCCCCGAAGGATCCTCACTATCCGCAAGAAACCACATGACTTAACCACCAAGAAGTGAAGATTTAACTACACTATCCTTGGAATACTAGAGCTTCCGACTACCTCAGGAGACTAATGATTTTAGTCGATATTATCCTAACTAACGGGAATTTCCTCAATAGAAGGCCAAAGTACTCCAAAATCCTGAACACAAGGATCCATAAAGACACCAAGTTTACTTAACCATCGAGCGGAAGCAACATCAATAGTTCGAGTGATGATAACCTCTCCGAAGTTGGATGCTTCTAAACTGACTGAAGACTTACAAGAAGTGTCGTTAACCGCTAACCTACCCAGATCTAACTCTGTAACAACTTGCTGGAAACCACCCCGATAAGGTTGAATCAATAGAACTTCACTCAAGGACCACAACTCAAGACCCAAGGAAATACAGCCTTCCTTAGCATCACGCTAGCACTTCAAGATGGAAGATCGGCATCACTCTAGAAAGACCTTAGTGAAGCTCTAAGGAGGAAAGATGGTGCCTTTCCACTCAATTGAAGGAAACCGTTTACCAAAAGATACTTTAGAAGGGTTCCAGATTCGACGTCTTCTCGCCAAGCAATAAATCTCGAGTCATTAGATGAGACAATAACTGAAGGTTTACGAAGCCCCTCTACTACTTCAGCTGAAGGCCCACCTGAAGAATCGCCAATTCGCTAACTCCAACAGTTCTAACCCTTCCGGAAGATTCGCTAATTCAACTATTCCAATAGGCTAAGTACGAACAAAGTAGTATATGAGCCTCATAAAACCTGATTGGCGAATGACACCTGAAGGCTCCAACTCTGGACAGAAGGTTGGTGATAACTTTCAAACATCATCCGACGATTCCAGGAAGGAAGGATTATGTTATCTTTAAGTTACCTTCGACTAACCATAAGGGAGAAACTGCGTCTTTCCTACAAAATAGACTAACCACCTGTCAAAAGCAACCTCCAGAGTTAGACCCAAAATCATGAACTAGGATACAATAATCCCTTAAGAGAAAAGTCGTAAATCCTTATAGAAGGAGGATCAAGCATCGCAATCAGGACTAGAACCTGCTCAACTCCTGGTGCATCCAAGAAGATTGAAGTTCAGCTCTATCAACGCAGTAACCATGTTCAAAGACAAAGCCATAAGTTAGTACGCGAGAGACGCATAGTACTAACCTCAACTGAAAATTTCCTAACCCTACTCTCTTGAATCTCGGGATGAGATTCTTTCAAGGGGGAAAGGTCTGTAACATCCCAATTTCAGCAATCCCGATTAGTTTTCCAGAATGCAAAAAATATGGGGAACAAAAACTTTTTCTTGATTAGTGATGCAGTGTTTGGTTGCTTGCTTGTGATTCTTATGAATCTGGCTGTGTAACATATGACATACTCCTTACCTAACCATAAGTTGACAAAATCTATTTAACAAAATCTATCTTGGCTCATTTTACATATTCTCAAATGTTCTGACATTTCCAAAACCTGATTCAAGATGCCCTTACAAACCAAACTAATTTAGTAGCTCCTATTAACAAAATTATGGAGATCTAGATGATATAATATCCCTATGTTTTCCAGACTGGTTTTTCATCTACTCTTATTTCTAGACTTTTCAAAAACAACCCTAGATAGAGCTATCTCTCCACAGCCAAATTGCATTACCTTGTTTAACTTATCTTGGTGGTTTGCGAGTACATTCAAATTACTCACTGGCATTGTCCCTAGCTATTTACTTGGCCAGACTTTTAGAAGCTAGAAGATTGAGAGATAAGGATACGTCTATGCGAGCTAGGTTGTCCTCCCAGTCTGCTGCCTATAGGTTAAGGTGAAGGAAATATGCCCTGAGAGGCAATAAAAAAGTTGTTATTATGTATTCCTTATATATGATAGATGTTTATTTTACATGCTAGAATTGTATTGATCGAAAACATCAATACATGTGTGTTTAATAAACAAAAAGGGTTCCTAGTTATGCCTCTCTTATAGACTAGCTTGTTGATTAACAAGATGATCAAGGTTTCCTGATCATGGACATTGGATGTCATTAATAACAAGGTCACAGCATTTGTGAAATGATGTGATGAACATTCATCCGAATTATAGCATTACGATCAAGTCATTATGTTTATATTGCTATAACATCATATGAAGTAATCTTTATCCTTAGACCATGAGATCATGTTAATTGCTAACACCTGAAGAGTATCTTGATAACATCAAACGTCACACCGTAACAGGGTGACTATAAAGATGGGTTCAGTGCTACAAAGGTGTTATGTTGAGGCTCATGGATCAAGAGTGGAATTTGTCAATCCCGATGACGGATAGATATACTCTGGGCCCTCTCGGTGATATCACATTAAGATAGCTTGCAAGCAAGTGATGTGATCACTAGAATGTTATATCATGGGAACAAGAAAAGAGTGCATGTCGGTAACGAGATCAAACTAGGTATTTGGATACCGATGATCGAATCTCGGACACGTATTATATCATGAGACAAAGGGACTAAATTACAAGCGTTAAAGGTTCTCACGATCACATAAGTCATCGTTGAATATGCAGGAGTCAGTATGGATCTCCAGGTCCCGCTTCTGATTATTGATATGAGAGGAGTCTCAATCATGTCTTCATTATTCACGAACTGTAGGGTGACACACTTAAGAGTTACCGGACACCATTTTGGAGCACATATGTTTCAGACGAAAGAATTGCAAAGAACAGGAATAGTTTCGATAGAAACCAGAAATTGTTTTGGGTGAAATTGCAGAAAGTAGTTATGCATGTGATATTGAAATATTGCAAGGGGTTATATGAGAATGTTTGTTAATTAAAGTAATTAACAAAAGTCTGAATAAAGTTGATAAAAGAGTTTTATTAAATGAGAGAGCATTAAACTTAGAGAATTTTAATGCATTTAAAGTGGGGACTTTAAAAGGGAATGTGAATAGGCATTTTAATGTGGACCACCACATGAATGGGGGAGGTGAGGGGTCACCCCCCATGAGGCGCCGGCCATGGGGAGGGGCACCCCCCTCCTCCTATAAAAGGCCCCCCTCTTACTCCTTCTTCCGCACACTTCCTCGTGAAGGATGTCTCTCCCCCTCTAGAATTATTCCCCCATGGTCTCGGATTAGCGAGATACATGTTCCCGGTGGCATTTCATTTGGAAGGAGTTGTTGCTTCCGCTGGATCGCTGGAGCGAGGAGGTGGAGGTTGTCCGGTGGCTTGAACGTGTGTGCGAGTACGGATGCGCTGCTGATTTGCGGCGCTCGGACTTCCACACGATCTTGAGATCGACAAGTGTACGAATACATCAACCACGAGTTCCTACTTGTTAACAAAACTCGTTGTATTCGAAGGTAAGTTCTCGATGGATGTACGTCCACCCGTTGCTCTGTACCTAGTAGATAGATCTTGGCGTGTAGTTCTCATCATAGGAAAAATTTTGTTTTCTATGTTGTGGACCGAACAGTGGTATCAGATCCTGATCTATGCATAGGTGCTTTGCAAGGATAGTACACATATGTTTATATGTGGGCGATGATGATCATGTTATTGCATCTTCTATTTATTTTGTATATTGGTGGCATAGTGGGATGAAGCGGCCCGGACCAACCTTACATGTCATCGTACATGAGACCAGTTCCACGACTGGCATGCAACTTGTTTTGCATAAGTGGCTGGCGGGTATCTGTCTCTCCTACTATAGTCAATATCTGATTTACAACGAGTTGCTAATAACTTGGTTATCCTCGTTGTGGTTCATGTTCGTAGGTAAGAACAGTTCTATCTCCGAAAGCCCTAAGCCACTTAAAACTTGCAATTGATAAATTAGAGGCGTCTAGTTTAGATCGTTGATGGGCTAGTGTATTGATATGGTATTGTTGTAAGTAGATGTATGATAGATACTCTTACAACACATTCAACGTGTAAGTTCCATAGACCTTGGCCTTACACGCAAAGGAATGATAGAGATCATACCACGATGCAAATGATAGAGATCAAATGCATGGACCATATCATCTCACTTTACACATTAGATGTTAGCATCTTATACTACTAGTTTGGCGCTTTTGGTAGCATTGTAAGATGATCCCTCATTTAGATATCAAGATAAAATGTGTTCTTCCTTGAGTATGCACCATTCTATGGATCGTGTTTCAAGACATCACGGGATGATCGGGTGTACTCGACTCTACGCTTTCATACAACGGGTGTAAGACAGTTTTACACACGCGAGTACTAAGGTTCTTACTTGGCGAGCCTAGCATGTACATACATGGCCTCGGAACACGGACCGAAAGGTTAAGCATGGTCATATAGTTGATATGATGCCCATATAGATGCTCGCCTTTGAAGCTACACTGACTCACGTGATGATCGGACTTGGTGTAGTGGATTTGGTTCATGTAATCACCAAAAAGGCACGAGGGATGTCGTTTTTGAGTGGGAGTTCATTAGTAATTTGGATTAGTTGAACTCGCTCTATCATAAACTTAGTCTAAATAAACTTTACAAATTCTGTTGTAGATGGCACCACCTGGTTTTAATTTCAATGTGTTCATGGAGAAATAGAAACTTGCTGCGAATGGTAGCAACTTCACCAACTGGGCTATGAATTTGAGGATTCTCCTCACTGCTGCACAAAAGCAATATGTGCTAAAGGCGCCGCTAGGCCCCCCACCAGCTCCTGATGCCCCTGACGAGGAAAAGAATGTCTATATGACTCATCAGGAGGACCACAACTTAGTTCATTGCGGCATACTGTATGGGCTAGAGCCAGAACTTCGAAAGCGTTTTGAAAATGGCAATGCCTTTGATACCATGGGAGAATGGAAAATGATTTTCGATACCCATGCTGCCGTAGAGAATTATAATGCTTCTGAAAAGTTCTTTAGCTGCATGATGGAGGAGAACAGCTCCGTTAGTGAGCACGTACTCAAAATGTCTAGGTACGCCGATAAGCTTGTGTCCTTGGGAATAACGATTCCCATTGACTTAGGCATACATCGTGTTCTCCAATCTCTGCCACCTAGCTACAAGAGCTTCGTGATGAAATATAATACGCAGGGCATGAAGAAGTCTCTTCCCGAGCTTCTGTCAATGCTTAAGACTGCAGAAGTGGAGATTAGGAAAGAACATCAAGTGTTGATGATCAATAGGACCACCGGTTTCAAGAAGGACAAGAAAGGCAAGCACAAGGGAAAGAAGGGTGGCAAATATGTTGCCACACCTGAAAAGAAACCCCGAGCTGGCCCTAAGTCTGACACCGAGTGTTACTATTGCAAGGGGACTGGCCATTGGAAGCGCAATTGCCCCAACTATTTGGCGGACAAGAAGTCCGGCAAGGCAAACAAAGGTAGATATGATATACATATTGATGTGTACTTGACTAGTACTCGCAGTAGCACCTGGGTATTTGATACGGCATCGGTTGCTAATATATGTAACTCGATTCAGGGGCTGCGAAACAAGCGACAACTAGCAAGGGATGAGGTCATGATGCGAGTCGGCAATGGATCAAGAGTTGATGTGATCGCCATCGGGACGCTACCTCTCCATATGCCATCGGGATTAGTTATAAACCTGAATAATTGTTATTTGGTGCCTGCACTTATCATGAACATTGTATCCGGATCATGTTTGATGCAAAGTGGTTATTCGTTTAAGTCTGAAAACAATGTTGTTCAATTTATATGGATAATATCTTTTATTGTCATGCACCTGTGTTGAATGGTTTATTTCTATTGGATCTCGATAGTAATATTACACATATTCATAATGTTGATGCTAAAAGGATTAAACTTGATGGTGATATATCTACATACATGTGGCACTGCCATCTAGGTCATATTGGCGTTAAACGCATGAAGAAACTCCATTCTGATGGACTTTTGGAATCACTTGATTTTGAATCATTTGATACATGTGAGCCATGCCTTATGGGCAAGATGACTAGAACGCCGTTTTCCGGTTCAATGGAACAGGTGACAGATTTATTGGAAATCATACATGCTGATGTGTGTGGCCAATGAGTGTGTCGGTGTGAGGTGGATATCGTTATTTTGTTACTTTCACGGATGATTTGAGTAGATACGGGTATATCTACTTGATGAAACACAAGTCTGAAACCTTTGAAAAGTTCAAGGAATTTCAGAATGAAGTGGAAAATCATCGTAATAGAAAGATCAAATTTCTATAGTCTGACCGTGGAGGTGAGTATCTAAGTTACGAGTTTAGCACACACATGAAAGAGTGTGGAATAGTTTCACAACTCACGCCAGCCGAAACACCACAATGTAATGGTGTGTCGGAACGTTGTAATCGTACTTTATTGATATGGTTCGATCTATGATGTCTCTGACTGACTTGTTACTGTCATTTTGGGGTTATGCACTGGAAACAACTGCATTCACTGTAAATCGGGCACCATCTAAATCTGTTGAAACGACACCGTATGAATTATGGTTTGGAAACAAACCTAAGTTGTCATTTCTTAAAGTTTGGGGATGCGATGTTTATGTGAAGAAACTTCAGCCGGATAAAATCGAACCCAAAGCAGAAAAATGCATCTTCATAGGATACCCTAAGGAAACGATTGGGTATACCTTCTATCACAGATCCGAGGGCAAGGTTTTTGTTGCCAAGAATGGATCCTTTCTTGAGAAGGAGTTTCTCGCGAAAGGTGTGAGTAGTCGGAAGGTAGAACTCGAAGAGGTTATTGAACCTTCTCTTCATGAAATGGCGAGTAGCACAGCACCGGAAATTGTTTTGGAGTTGACTTTACCTAATGAAGAGAGAGCTAATGATATTGATCATGAAACTCCGAAAGAGGACACTACCAAACCTCACAGGTCAAGCAGGACACGTGCAGCTCCTGAAATGTACGGCAATCCTGTTGTGAATTTCATGGTTGATGAAATGGATGACCCTGCGACGTATGAAGAAGCGATGATGAGCCCGGATTCCAACAAATGGCTAGAAGCCATGAAATCCGAGATGGAATCCATGTACGAGAACCAGGTTTGGACCTTGGTAGACTTACCTCACGATCGATAGGCCGTTGAGAATAAATGGATTTTCAAAAGAAAAACGGATACTGATGGTAATGTGACCATCTATAAGGCTCGACTTGTCGCAAAGGGGTTTCGACAAATTCAAGGAGTTGACTACGATGAGACATTCTCTCCCGTAGTGATGCTTAAGTCGGTTAGGATTATGTTAGCAATTGCTGCATATTTCGATTATGAAATATGGCAGATGGATGTCAAAACTGCATTCCTCAATGGTAATATTGAAGAAGAGTTGTATATGATACAACCTAAGGGTTTTGTCGATCCTAAGGATGCTAATAAGGTATGCAAACTTCAGCGATCCATCTATGGACTGAAGCAAGCATACCGGAGTTCGAATCTCCGCTTTGATGAGGTGATCAAAGAGTTTGGATTTGTCCAAACTTATGGAGAGGCTTGTATTTACAAGAAAGTGAGTGGGAGCAATGTGGCATTTCTGATATTATATGTGGATGACATATTATTGATTGGATATGATATAGATCTTTTAAATAGTGTTAAAATTTATCTAAACAGCAAATTTTCGATGAAAGACCTTGGTGAAGCGTCATATATATTAGGCATTAAAATCTATAGAGATAGATCAAGGCGCCTAATTGGGCTATCACAGAGTACATACCTTGATAAGATATTAAAAAAGTTTAATATGGATGGAAGTAAGAAGGGGTTCTTACCTATGATGCAAGGCAAGACATTGAGCAAGACTCAAAGTCTGGCTACAGCGGAAGAAAGAGAGATAATGGATAAGATCCCCTATGCCTAGGCCATAGGCTCTATTATGTATGCCATGCTATGTACAAGACCGGATGTGGCACATGCTATTAGTTTGACTAGTATGTACCAATATGATCCAGGTTCGAAACACTGGATAACGGTCAAGAACATCCTCAAGTACTTGAGAAGAACTAGGGATATGTTTCTTATATACGGAGGTGAAGAAGAGCTAGTCGCTAAGTGTTATGTCGATGCTAGCTTTGACACCGATCCGGATAACTCTAAGTCTCAATCCGGATACTGATTTCTCTTGAACGGAGCAGCAGTTAGTTGGAGGAGTTCCAAACAACCTGTGGTGGCTGGATCAACGACGGAGGCGGAATATGTTGCTGCTTCAGAAGCGGCACAGGAAGCGGTTTGGATGAAAGAGTTCATTACGGAACTAGGTGTGGTTCCTAGTGCATTCGACCCAATGGTGATCTATTGTGACAACAATGGAGCCATAGCCAACGCCAAGGAACCGAGGTCTCACAAGAATTCCAAGCATATTAAGCGCCGTTTTCACTCCATCCGCGAGCATGTCAAGGATGGAGATATAAAGATTTGTAAAGTACACACGGACCTAAATGTAGCAGATCCGTTGACTAAAGCTCTCCCTAGTGAAAAACATGATCAACACCAGAACTCCATGGGTGTTAGATTTATCACTATGTGAACTAGATTATTGTCTCTAGTGCAAGTGGGAGACTGAAGGAAATATGCCCTGAGAGGCAATAATAAAGTTGTTATTATGTATTCCTTATATATGATAGATGTTTATTTTACATGCTAGAATTATATTGATCGGAAACATCAATACATGTGTGTTTAATAAACAAAAATGGTTCCTAGTTATGCCTCTCTTATAGACTAGCTTGTTGATTAACAAGATGATCAAGGTTTCCTGATCATGGACATTGGATGTTGTTAATAACAAGGTCACAGTATTTGTGAAATGATGTGATGAACATTCATCTGAAGTATAGCATTACGATCAAGTCATTATGTTTATATTTCTATAACATCATACGAAGTAATCTTTATCCTTAGACCATGAGATCATGTTAATTGCTAACACCTGAAGAGTATCTTCATAACATCAAACATCACACCATAACAGGGTGACTAAAAAGATGGGTTCAGTGCTACGAAGGTGTTATGTTGAGGCTCATGGATCAAGAGTGGAATTTGTCAATCCCGATGACGGATAGATATACTCTGGGCCCTCTCGGTGATATCACATTAAGATAGCTTGCAAGCAAGTGATGTGATCACTAGAATGTTATATCACGGGAACGAAAAAAGAGTGCATGTCGGTAACAATATAAAACTAGGTATTTGGATACCAATGATCGAATCTTGGACATGTATTATATCATGAGACAAAGGGATTAAATTACAAGCGTTAAAGGTTCTCACGATCACATAAGTCATCGTTGAATATGCAGGAGTCAGTATGGATCTCCAGGTCCCACTTCTGATTACTGATCTGAGAGGAGTCTCAATCATGTCTGCATTATTCGCGAACCGTAGGGTAACACACTTAAGAGTTACTGGACACCATTTTGGAGCACATATGTTTCAGACGAAAGAATTGCAAAGCGTAGGAATTATTTCGATAGAAACCGGAAATTGTTTCGGGTGGAATTGCAGAAAGTGGTTCTGTAGGTGATATTGAAATATTGCAAGGGGTTATATGAGAATGTTTGTTAATTACAGTAATTAACAAAATTCTGAATAAATTTAATAAAAGAGTTTTGTTAAATGAGAGAGCATTAAACTTAGAGAATTTTAATGCATTTAAAGTGGGGACTTTAAAAGGGAATGTGAAGAGGCATTTTAATGTGGAGGGGTTACCACCACATGAATGGGGAAGGTGAGGGGTCACCCCCCATGAGGCGCTGGCCATGGGGAGGGGCACCCCCTATCCTCCTATAAAAGGCCCCCCTCTTTCCTCCTTCTTCCACACACCTCCTCGTGAAGGATCTCTCTCCCCCTCTAGAATTATGCCCCCATGGTCTCGGATTAGCGAGATACATGTTCCCGGTAGCATTTCGTTTGGAAGGAGTTGTTGCTTCCGCTGGATCGCTAGAGCGAGGAGGTGGAGGTTGTTCAGTGGCTTGAACGTGTGTGCGAGTACGGATGCGCTGCTGATTTGCGGCGCTCGGACTTCCACACGATCTTGAGATCGGCAAGTGTACTACTACATCAACCACGAGTTCCTACTTGTTAACAAAACTCGTTGTCTTCGAGGGTAAGTTCTCGATGGATGTATGTCCACCCGTTGCTCTGTACCTAGTAGATAGATTTTGGCGTGTAGTTCTCATCATAGGAAATTTTTTGTTTTCTCTGCTGCGGACCCAACATAAGGCATGGTTGGGCTCTGCGTTTGATGAAGATCCGATGCTGAAGATTATGAGCCATCATGGGCTTTATGTAAGTCGTGTATTCGTTAAGTTTTGGATGTTGCAATGAAACTTGTTGATTATGTTCCACGGCTCACTGATCATAGGAACATGGATGTATGCATAACAGGGATTTCTCAGACGATAAATCTGGGGGACCCCACAATAACCTACTTATGTACAGCATTGCTATAACAACAATCCCAAGCCATAGTTATATAGTAGTAGTTTTCATAGAATCGACTTCGAGTTGCTATTTCTGGTTTTCTTTTGTAAATTATAATCCTCGTTATGTCGAGGAAGTTCTTGGATCTTTTGTAAGGTGATATATGTAATATAAAGACATGTTTTGGACCTGTGATGTTTCTGTTGTGCCATTCTGAGGGATGTAATACTGGTGAATGGTGTTTATTGGTGTTATGTCAACCACTATAGTGTACTACATCGTGTTGTGGTATGCTGGGTCACCGCACTCCAAGGCTGATCTAGCATGAAAATTTATCCCCGGGAAGCGTCTAGTCAGACCTGAGAAGGTTTGGCATCTACTAACACAAATATGAAGATTGCATGAGTGGTACATGAAAGTCATAAATGAAGGGTGAACCATGCTCATGGTGGCAGTTAAGAAAGAGCATTAATTCCTTGAATACCAGATTTGTATTGATCTTGAAGAATTGTTCCAGTTATACAATCAATACGCCCTCGACAAATCTATTGTCGGTTGCTGTTGTCTGTAAGTGATTTATTTATGTAATTTCAGTCTCTAGCTCAGCTTATACATTGCCTGTAATTATCCTCACTATGTTCTTTTGTACGCTATTATGCAGAATGCAAATTCCCATAATGCAAAAGAGGGAGAATCTATGACATTTGGTTCATTGACCCAGATATCGTTAATTTTGTTACGATATGAGACCATGCCAAGGACACAGAGGCTAACTTGCTAAGGTTTTTAAAGAAACAAAATTCCAGAATGGAAATACTATTTCTTTACAACTTCAAGTGAGTGTTACTGTCTTGTAGACATTATATTTTGCTTACTCGGTGTTAAGTGTAATGGATGATTTATGCATGCATGCGTATATAAAGTGCGCAACTTTCACTGGATTCTACTAATCATTCAAGTCGACGATGGAAAAATTGATATCATGGACTCATTAAATAAATTCTCTGAGGAATGCAGCAACCTGGGGGTTTTAATGCTCCGGAGGTAATTTCAATCATTACCGCACTATATTGACCTCTTTCGTTTATTTTCTGATACCAAGTAATTAATAACTCGTTTATTCATTTTCTTTTGCGGGCAGGTGTTGGAAACGTTTCATTAAGGATGTTGTCAGTGAATGGAAACATGAGCTGCGTTTTTGACGGATCCCGGTAAGTAGTACTAGCTAGGTCCGCGGATCTCTTCAATTCTAGTTTTAATACCATTATCATGTTTAATTATTATTTGATTGAATTTTATTCTCGTACAGTTCTTGAGAGAGGAACATGGGTCTAATTTATGTGCATACTACGTTTGCGAGTTCATTCACATGACGACCAGTGAGCGGCGCAGAGATCTAAGACAACTTCAAGTGCGTAAACACTATTCACAATTTTATTTTATTACCATCAATTGTGTTGAGTTTCATTCATAATTGTTTTATGATGATTTGATATATATATATATATATACACACACAACTCATATATTCATATTGATCTCCTTCTTTAAAACCGAAGAGATGCGGGAGCACCTCCTACCAAAGGACCGCCTACGAGCAATTTAAGAGGAATTGGCGGAATTTTTGCTTACGGAGGTTATATCTCCAACCGGAGAATACCAATTGACGCTAATGCCTCCATGTAATTTAATGATCTTAGTAGAATTAAATAGATAATATACCAAATTGTATATTTATATATGCTCGAAAGAAGAATTATATAATATATGCATCGATATGTAGAGTATGTAGTAGCGTAGAATATGTATACGAAAACTTGTTTGACATAAAAAAGAATTAAATGGAAAAAATGAAAATGAAAACACAAAATGAAAAAGAAATAAAATGGGTAACACAAAATGAAAAGGAAAACACAAAATGAAAAAGAATATAATAGAAAAAATAAAGGGCCTTTAGTCGCGGTTGGTATTACCAACCGGGACTAAAGATCCTCCAGCCTCAGCGCTCGACCGTAGCCACGTGGAGACCTTTAGTCCGGTTGGTATGGTCCTCCAGCCCGGGCGCTCGATCGCAGCCACATGGAGGTCTTTAATCCTGTGTTTGTGGACAATCGGGGCTAAAGAACGGGACCTTTAATCCCGATTCGCTCGTCCGGTTGGATAACCGAGACTAGAGCCTATTTCCAACCGGAAGTAGATGTCTCTTTTCAACTAGTGACAACCCCCAGTCGCCAGATCTGGCTCCCGAGATCCAGCGAGAAACTCCACGACATAGCCAAGACATGGCACAAGGCCAAACTCTAGGTCTACGACTCGATCCAAAACCCTAAAGCTATACTCCGACGCTGCCCCATCACGGCCCCCTACCGGCTACTCCGGTGAGGAGGGGTCAGGAGCGACCCGGTCGCTCTTGCAGGACTCTCAATGCAACACGAGGGAGAGAGAGACTAGCGCCCCGCCAACGGCAAATTATTGATTGATGCGTTACTCCTACGAATTGGGCAAACTGAAATAACTTTTGGCTAGGGACACTGACCCTCGAACTGTAGCGACGATACGATAGATTGATCGGTCACATGTAACCCACACAGCGCCTTAAACTTTTAATTGTCATGTGGTACCACCTTAGGATCCTACTCTCTCGCATATTTGAATTTCTCAGGCGTCCACGGCACTGTTCGAGCTAGCTGCACCATCAACCATGATGCAGATTACTTTGCTTTCTCAGGCGTCCACGGCACTGTTCCGGCATCACGCATTTATCAGTTAGGTCATTGGTGTCGGATTTTGCTTTTCAGGAAGAGTCTTGAAGGACTGACGTAAAAAGTCTACCCTACTACTACTCCTATTTAATTCCACTATGTTACCCGGTTTGTGATTTTGTGATACTGTACAAGTGTTCACCTTGCTTTTATTTTTTATCACACTTTACTTGAACTAGTACTCTTCTAGTACGTCCTAAATCAGAATAAGATCATTTCTGCCTTATCCTCGCTCTGGTGGTGCGTCTAGCATTGACGGAGGGCGCGTCCGAGAGATCCCTTGGGATTTAATCGTTTTTCGTATTCATCGGTGTAGTTTGAGGTGAGTCTCTTTCGATCTACGTTCGTCATCTTCGGCGATGGATGCTGCTCTGGTGCGCTGGTCTTTTGGGGCCTTAGCACAACGACTTCCGGTCCTTCTACTACAACAAGCTCTATTACGACTAGCTTTGTCCGAATCCAGTGGTGGAGGGGTGAGGACGGCAGCGCGCTTTCGGCTCGTGCTATGTTTGTAGTCATGCTAGGTGGTCCAATGAACTAATTATAATTTTTATTACTTTTAAAAAAAATTATACTACTGTTGATGATTATTAATATATCGGTGGAATTTAAAAAAAAACATACACAGGTGTTGTTCATAAACCTGCCGATATACTTGGCGAATTTTATGATATCAGGTGATATCTGCTGTGTATAAATCTCACAAATAGTGATAGTAAGATCTAATAAGAAATAAACAAGGTAACAAATGGTAGCGCGTATATTGCTCAAACCGGAAACTGTGGCACAACAGTTCCATGGCAGCGTTAAAGGGAGAACATGGCCCCGGGGGCCTCACGTCAGGGCTTGAAGGGCTGCAACTCAACGACAAAAATCATCCCACTTTCTCTCTCTACGGGGTACCACGACCGCCGTTCCATATCAGTGTTTAAAAGGGATACATGGGGCTCAGGGCCATCCCCACACACCTGTCAGGGATTCAATCGCTGCAACCCAACGACAAAAATCGTCGAAGTACCTGTACTGACTATCGATTGTCACCTCTTCCATGCATGCTATTGTCGCTCCATATCGATTCTCACCTCTTCACTGCTTGTTCCCCGTGGGCATTGGTTAAGCAGTCGCTGTTTCTCCCTCTCGATCTGCGCTGTCTTAATTTGACATCTTCGGTCTGGTCTAGCAGTTAATAACCTACCGACACTCATCTAGTGCTAATCGATAATTTTGGGATTATTAGTCTTAAGGTTAAGGTTCAAGTTGTTAGGATCAAGACACTTCATAACTCTCTCTAATTAAACTACACATGCATCAATAGTTTACATGCATTAGAGAAGTGTGAGAAAAAAATATACATTAAACGAGGGAGACTAATGAATAAGATATAAGATATACCTTGTAATCTCAAACAGTATAAAAGAGCTATGAGCCCTTATAATCTCAAACACAGATACTGTATTACTACTGTGCCTCGGTTCTGATTTAATTGCCGCAACCCACCTTTCCGTCTCAGACTTGTCGCAAAATATTAACTTAAACTAGTGTCATGTATCTGACACTATTCTTTGTCTAGGCTTGAGTGGCGGAATCTAGGGAAAAGCTAATTGGGAGAGGTATAGACAAAAGCTATCTAGTATGTAGGTGATAAATTCACCGAGCCTGCCAGTTCGGTCCCGAAGCTTCTCTCATAAAATTCCAAAAAAACGAGCTACTAGACAGTAAACATTACATGGGCTCCCGACTTAGAGATCCCACGTAATGGACATAACGGTCCATGTCTTTTGCGACCTCCACTATAGAGGGCAATCGATCCCGCAACAATTGCGATAGAAAGATCTTCGTCTTAAGGGCTATATGGGAACTAGTGTAATAACGGGCCTCTAGTCCCGGTCCGCAACTGCCTCTAGTCCCTGTTTTAGACCCGGGACTGCCAAATCGGGACTAGAGACCCCTATCTCTAGTACCTGTTTGCTACGGATCGGGACTAGAGGCCACCCAGGGCTATGCGATGACCAAACATACCACTGTATGATGTAGTACACTATAGTCGTTGACATAACAATGAAATACCGTTCACTAGTATTACATTCCTCAGAGTGGTACAACTGAAACACAGCAGGTCCAAGGCATGACTATAGATTACAACTTGACTCTTTACAAAGATCCAGAGAACACTCTAGGTTAAAGAGAAAGAAATCAACTTCTTACAAAGAAGAACCAGAAATAATAACTCAGAACTATCTGGCTAATAAGACTAGCATCTAAACTATCTGGATTACAATTGCTACTAATACAATGCTCTACAGAAGTAGGTTTTATGGCTAGAGTATCTACTCCTATCTAATCAGGAACTTCGTCTTTACTTTGGTTGATGTATATGTTGACTTTATTGACTTTATTGAAGAACTTGAGCTGTCGATGATGGCTTCTTGAGCATAATTTGGTGTTGACGTCGTCTTTAACGGCTTAGAACCTAAAAAGGGTTAAGAAGGTACGGTTGAGTACGAGCTTACTTAGCAAGTTCACTAAAAAGGAGTGTTTGATGCACTATCTACAGCCACATACCATAGGTCAAAGGCAATGCAGGTTTTTGTAAACATTTTTTCAAAGGTTGCTTTTATTCTGAAAACTATGTCCACCAGCCTTCACAGACTTTCGTGGAGTTCCTTTCCTGCCGCGTTTGTAGCTCCTTCCCGGAACAGGGAGTAACAAGTTACAGTTCTTACACTCTGCAGAGGTGTGTTACTTTACCCATGAGAGACCAAATTATTTTTACATAACCGGGCAGCTTATTCCCGTCCACAATTCCTTGATGTGGGGACCAGTAGATGATCCAAGCCAATCAATGTCCTTCTCCGTGACCCCGCATGAAGATATGGTCCCCCTAGAGGTTTACCACGAGTACAGTCCGGGTAGCCTCTCGAAGACTCTATAAGCAGCTCTGCCTGGCAGCCACCATCAGCTATGGTGAACCTCCACCAAGATAGCTATGCACAGATAATCTATACACTAATATCGCGGGACACTGAGGGGTCCCACCCTTGTGCTGGATTCTCCGCGAGAAATCTGTAGCTTCACGATAAGGTCATCCGTCCATGCGAAAGGAAGAAGATCCAGCTGACTTCTCCGTCCCATTCTAGATGTCATGGTTAACGCGTATTATACGACACTAGAATCACTGGGGACATTGGTTGTTAAGTCCTAGATATTATGTTCCTTTACCACTAAAACTGTATCAGTAGATTATTACCATTCGGTAAATAATCAATAATCATATTATTATGAAAATAGTGTTTTGGACCTTTTTTGAAATGCAGGTGATGACAACATTTGAGTTACAAGCATAGAAAATATTCAAAGTACATGAGCCAGTGTGAACTTGCCTTTTGTGGTAGCAATATAATGCTCTCATGGTCTTCAAGACACTAGAAGACCAAAAATCTAAAAATAGCATCATTGACCGATAAGGACGAATGTTTAAAGAAGCAAGATGCAATTATGCATAATTAATGTAATACAATTTGGTAAAAGCGAATCACCGGAATAATCGTATCTAATCTAGGGTTTAGAAACTGGGGATGGTTTCTTTAGAATGTGTTCAGTTTTATACAAGCTTCACACTTGTGCTTCTTATTAAGGCTTGTGAGAGTATGTGAAACAATATGTAAATACAACAAGTAGCATACAATATTAAAGCACTCAAATGGGGCATGGTATCTAAAAGATTTCTTAAGCAAGATTATTACTAAATTAGAGCTTTTATAGAAATGCTGAAGGATTACTTTTAATGTTTATTGAAAGAATAACTTTTGAGGAAAAGGTTACTTTTACAAAGTAAAAGCATTTAAACTTAAAGCAAACACTTTAAGGTTTTCTTGCTAGCTATGAGTATTAAAGAGGAAACAATTAGCATTTTGAATAACTATTCCACTAGCAAGTGGAGACTTGTATATTTTGAATATGGCATCTTATTACAGATGGTTCACTTCTTAGGGTTTCACAATAAGGGAAAATACAAGTAGTATTGCTTTTATGGGAGTGGTGTTTCTTGAGATTATAAGTGAATAGAATCACTTACTTATTTTAGAATTAATTCTTATATTTTATAATCATGAGAAAGGCATTACTTAAAATATTTAAGAACTTTTTTTACATTTTTAATTGAATTCATAGATAAAAGAAACAGTAGATATTATCTTGGTGATTTTTATAAATGAGGAGAATCCTCAAAACAAACAATATACTCTTTGTTAATGATTTAATAATTGATAAAATCTTATTAAGAAAATTAAGATACACTTAATTTTTAAATGTTAATTTTAGGATATACATCTTAAAATGATTAGATCTATTTTGACTTCACTTGAACATAAATTGAACTTGTTATTAAACTTTTAGACTTTAAACAAATAATGATAAAGATATAAGCAAAGGTTTATATTATTTTAGGTTTAATTCAAGTTACTAGAGGATTAGGTTTTTATTTACGTCAAAAGTGTAATATTATATTTTTAACTTATAGTTATTATTTTTGTGAACATTTTGGTATATTATAAATATTTTTATGATTTATAAATAATAAGATATTTTATATTTTTAATCACTTTATAAAGACTTAATAAATAATAATATTTAGTTAAGTGACACAAAAATATATGAAACAAGTTTATAAATGTATATTTTTGTTTTTTAAGAATTTTGACATCTTAAATTTATTTTTATGTATTTTTAAATAATAGCATATGCTTATTTAAGATTTGTCCTTAATAGGGTATTTACTAATTAATAATAATTATCTTATTTAATTTGGAAAATAAAGTATGATAATAGGTTTAGATTATAGGATTATTTTTCTGAACATTTTGATATATAATATATATTTTTCTAAATAATAAATCAAAAGCTATTGAATTTACAAGGTTTAATCATTTTATCTAATTTCTAGAAAATATTTCTATTTGAATTTATAGTGATTTATTTTTTTACTAAACAGGGACATACTTTTCTCACCAAGTCCTAATCTAGCCAGGGTCACTGGCTAGTGGGGTCAGGGCCACATTGGCGTGGACTGGGTCAAACACAGCGACGTGGCGGGAAATGACGTGGGTCTCACGTCACCACGACCTCCACCGCCAGCTCGTGGTCACCGGTGGCGAACCAAGGTTCGCTGGCAAGCGCGGATGGCTGATCTAGGACCGCAAGGATGTGAGGAACCCGTTGGTACTCACATCGCCACTAAATGGTCACCGGATGTGCACCAGCGAAGAGCTTCTGCGGCGGCACGGTCAGACTCACGTGGGCTGGACGATTAGGCACGCATTCGATCGATAATAAAGGTGTTAGAGCACCAGGAATTTACCCTGGTTGTAGTGATGACGTCGGTGAGGGACAGCGTGGCCGGAATCAATGGAATCGATGGCTGCCAGCGTTGGGGCAGAGGTAGCAATCCAGTCGCCTGAGGCTTCCTCGGCTTCCGTGGAGTGGGGCTATCGAACAAGAAGAGCTCGGTTGTCCTCCCAGTGGTCTCAGCTAGACGGGGCGACCACGGAATCAACGACACTGGCGGGACCTGGGCTAGGGTTTTCGGTGGGGAAAAGGGGATTGGCTCTAGAGAGCGAGAGAAAGGATAATACTGGTACGGGAGGATAGAGGACGACGCGACCGATCTTATCAATGGGGTCCGGGGCGTCGGCGAGCATCGTGGTGGTCCAATTTCTGCTGTCGACATTGATCGTCATCTAGCAACGACGCAAGCTCCAGAGAGATGCTTGTGACGCACGGATAAGACGACGACGAACTGGTACCTGGGCCTGGGCCACTTCTGGGCTGAGGTGGAGTGAGCGGAAAGTGCTGCCTGCTGCGCGCCAACGACGAATAGAAGATGGGCCATGGGACGAAGCTGCTGGTTGTTCCTCTTCGTTTT
Organism: Avena sativa; assembly: GCA_916181665.1. Classification (NCBI taxonomy): domain Eukaryota; kingdom Viridiplantae; phylum Streptophyta; class Magnoliopsida; order Poales; family Poaceae; genus Avena; species Avena sativa. The sequence continues at coordinate 583,722,709 of OV702287.1, forward strand.
TCATTTACGATTTTCTATTTCTATTTTTATAAAACCTTTTCAATTATGATTTTCTCAAGATTTGAAACATTCAGAGATTTTGTAAGTCGTGAATATTATGGTAGAGATCAATTATAACCAATTCTTTCCACAATTATGGTTGTATTTACAAAATGTGTCATTATATGAAAGGTTCTTCTTATTAGAGAAGTATTAGTAGGAATTATGTTTTTTTAGGGATTTACTTCTTATATAAAGAAATTATGTAATTATTCTTATTTTCACCATATGGTAATGGTTATGGTAAAGATTGAAAATGTTGAATAATTTGCATGGAAAATATCCATACTTATCTTTATTTAACAATCACATAATATGGTGGTTTATAATATGGTGATTTGAATTTCATGGTTCTCCATATTGTTGGGCCACATGGAGATAAGCAAAACTTTTTCCCCTACGCGATGATCTCAAGATCTAACTAAGGTAATAGGCCACGAGAATTACCAGTAGACGCGCGGTTGCGGAAACGATAAAGCACGTCGCTTGATGCAGTGCAGTCCTCACGATCCATTCTGATCCATGATCGTCGAAGTGTTGAACGTACAGAACCTCTGTCAGTATCCACACATAGGAGGAGGAGCACCGACGATGGACTGCTAGGTCCGGTACGGCGGCAAGACTGGACTGTAGCTAGGGTTTCCAACACATGGATGACCTAACCGTGTACTCTAAGAACCTATGCTCCAGGTTATATAGGGAGTAAAAGTGGGCTCCACTCACTTGTGGCCCATTCACTAAAAGGCCTATATTAGTCACTGTGAGTCCAACTCACTGACTCAGTCCGTTTCCTATTCGGGTCCAACCCAAATTTGCTCCCGCTCTAAAGTGTGTGACCCGACAGGCTCATGATGACTCAGACACGATCTGAGTCTCACTCATGACCGATCAGCTGATAGCAGTTCCTATAATAATGTGTCGACTCCCAAGTACCAAGGAGTCATGATGACATACCTTGCAATGCGAATTTCGTCTGAGTCCCTTTTGCCTCACGATATACCTTGTCAAACTATAGGTGAATAATCATCATCCCTTAAATAGTTCGACTCTCTTTCTCGATCCGAGATAAGTGATTCATCCGACTAACTCTTAATCGATCGCCTCAGTTGACACTTAACCAAGTTGTGCATGGCCATGCTTTCTGAATCATATCTTCCGAGAGGACCGAGAGAATATCTCTCCAGTCGGAGGGGCAAAATCCCATCTTGGTTATTTGACAGAACCTAAGTCAGTGATCCTCAACTCGGATTATTGTGCAATAACCTTAGGTTTAAGGATTACATCGATTGAGACATACAAATGACGACTTGTTCGTTGTACCTCAATATGGGTCAGTCTGACTCGCTAAACTCTTTAGACGAATTCGTGTAAGTTGGAATATCATCTCCATGCCCATAACAAGTGGAACCGAGTCATCAGCCGACTTTCACATTGGTCTAAGTTGTGTGTCCAGCACAACCTCAAAGACCAAGGAAAACTAGTATAAACAACATGAATATATAGTTCCACAATCAAATCACATATTCAATGATACATATCAATCGTTCATGCATGGATGATACCTTCGATCTGGATTATGGATGTAGTATAGCTCTTTTTCCCCAGTAGACCTAGGTTTATCGAATCCTCAGGAAGTAGAATCTTAGTGAAGTTACTTTAACAAACCTTCGGGAGTTTTAGAATTCCTTTTGTGTTTTTACCAGAACAAGAGTTTGCGTCTTTTTGTTGTTGTCGATGATGGAGAGAGAGGGCCTAGGGCGTTCAGTTTCACCAGTAGCTGTGCAAAACATCTGATAGGAATAAAAGATAAAAATAAAGTATGCATGTAATTGTTAGAGCAAGATAAATTATATGTGAGCAGTGCATCTATAATTAATATTTCCTATGCAACCACTTATAGCAATAACCTACTAGTCTCATCCATAGAAGAAAGAGAACTAATGATATTCATAGTGACATCACTATTAATCCCAAGTAAATCCTGCACATACATCTGTACTACCCCTTCTATCACTTACGTTCCCAACATGCAGATTAGTCATTACTCATACTTCCTATACCTGGCTCAATCCTCGGGGTCTTGGGGTACCTGACAAGTCCTTAGATTGAGGCAAGAGAGTATACAATAATCATCATGTCATACAAACTAATACATGATCCCATCTATGATAAATAACATGCACAAAAGCTGCATGGGTAGGCCGTAGGCCTTAGCCCAAGGAGAATTATTCACACATAGAGATGAAATCAAAGATCATAAACAATGACATCGATAATTGATCCAAGATAGGCCAAGATCCTAAGCTTGGGGAGGTTGAACTCCTCCCCACCTTTTGCATTCGTATTTTGTGTTCTTCTTTTGATTTATTTGTTTTTCTTCTAGTGCATGTTTACTTTCAGTTTGCATTGATAAAAGAAAACCCAAAAAATATTATATTAGCTTTTATCTTGATTTGTGTTTAGTTCTATCGGCTCTTGTTAATTTTTCTACAGGTTATTCACTTCGAGTGACTTAGCTATAGAGACGACCACGATGAGTTGACTTAAGTGGGAGATGAGCAAGCAAGAGGAGGTACCACATTCCTATTTTCCCTCTTTCTGTAATTTTATTCATGAATATACTATGTTTGTTTGGTTGCACTTGAGTTCCACTCCATGCTTAGCTCGTTATATTTTAGGACTTAATCTCAAGGTTAATGTCACTACATTCATTTCGACTTATGGCAATTAAGATCGGTTAGAAAAACAACCCATTGGATTAAATTCCAATCTTTTGAGAACAAGAGAAAGTGTGTTTTGAAAACTTTGGTGCCATGTTTTTGCCTTAAGGGCTTAATATTAGTAGTACTCTACCCCGCATCCTAATGGTTTGACTTCATAATACATTCTGAAAAGAATTGTATGATGGAACGAACATTTTACGGTGGTTGAGGGAGATGCGAAACCTGCTTTGTTCAGCTAGAAAGAGATACTTTACTTGAAAAATATTTACGAGAGTACCCAAACTTCATGGAACTAACAACTCCTATGGCCTACGAACGACCTTGAGTTCATCTCAGATTTCGGTTATGAGTTGGTTAGCCATTTGTAGTATTGCTGCGATGGAAACAAATTTAGTTCCATGGGCCCATGTACTTGAGCAAAAAGAGAACTGCCATCAAGATATGAGCTGAAAATATTTGATCCTTATGAGAGTATTGGTATCACCTCACTACATAAAAAAAATCTTGATTTCTTGAAAAACAAGGAAGATATGGGGTGTTAGATAGCCACCATTTTCGAAGTGATGTTAATGAAAAAATCTAAGTTAATTCTTTTGACATTTGCTTGTGCACTCTTAATTTGACTAAAGCATCCTTGCTTAAAAATACTTTTACTCACATAAAAGAGGGGCGCTGAAAAGAATTGATTCGTAATCCTAACAAAAAATTTGGGTGTCCCTTTTGAGTTTAAGAACTATTAGCTAGCGAGTTACTTGCGGTTAGGAAGTGAACTTAAGTGCAATTGTTCAGATATATTATGCTCATGTTTTAGGTTGCAGGACTTGTGACGATGGAATATGATACAACCTTGAACTTGTGAGTTTTCCCTCTTGATTCAATTTCTCGCTATTATTCATTATAGCTTTGTCACTCGAGGGCGAGTAACAGCTAAGCTTGGGGAAGTTGATAGCTCCAAATTTCAACACTTCTTATCATTGATTTTCCTCTGGTTTATTGCCAGATTTCATTGGATTCCACCCTTTTACTAATGCTAACATCACAATTAGCGAAACCTTGGTTTCTTGTGATGGTTTTCAGGTAACGAACATTTTTGGAAGATTTTATAGCATTTATGGGGTAATTACACCTGAAGAAACAAATACCGAATTGAAGCCCCTTTCATTAGAGGCGTCCAAGGTCCAAAACGACCATTGATACGATCAGGACGCGCCCATACCGTCCGCCCATACAACCCTCCTCTGGCTCCTCTATATCAATGCAAGCAACTTTCGTGAAGAGGAGGGGCCGAAAACACAACACAACCGCCACAAATACATCTAGAAGAGGGGAGATCAGATCTAAAGAAGGAGAAGAACACCGTCTCATTCTTCACGATCCCCTAGCCTCTAAATCATTCACTCCACCATCATCTCCACTTGTACTGAGAAGAGAGATTGGCACTTGTAAGATTAGGGTTTGATACTTTGATCTACCTTGGTTTGTATTTGAATTTATCCTCAAATGGTACTGTGGCTTGCTACAGTAAAGTTGAGATGACTCATATTTGCAATAACATTATGCCTTTGATCTATCTTCCTTTCATGTCTGAGTAAATACCCATAGGCGTGGGAGATGTAGGGGATTGGTAATATGTGTTGTGCCTCCCTTGTTTCCATCCATTAGTGATTGTTGTCATGATTATTATATTGTGAGAATGAATATCTATGTTTGCCTAATGCTTGTTATCCAATTTAAGGGCTCGGATAACATGATCCAGAGATCTCATAGGTATGAACTTGTATACTAGCGATAGATGACCCCCAAGTGACACGGCCGATATCAATCAGGAGCTTGTACTACTCGAGGATAACAAGGAACCATCAAGACTAAAGACTTGATCTGGTCGAAAGACCTTAATTAATGTGCCGACCATTACTGTGGTAACAGGCAGATGGATCATTGGGACTGGGAAGAATTTTCCAAGAGGACTCCTAGTCAGTATACATGTTGCTTGCCTACTCACCTATGAATAAGAAGTATCACAATCACTTATTCCATTTCATCCATCTAGCACATTCATTATTACCCTGAACAGTTTCTCTATGCGCCTAACTTTTCACCTCGAGCACTTTCCTCACTTTTACTTTTATGTTATTTACTTCTCGGATTATCCTTTACTCAAGTTTCCTTTATTATTCACTCACCCACTCCCACTTTCAACAATTGCAGTCAATTCACTCAAGACAACATGACACCTTGAGTGAGATAGAAACACTGCATAAAGACACTTACCTAGGCTTCTTATTCGGATCGATATAAAAACTATAACTAATACTTCCATGAAAACATGCTCTGATGAACCTGTGCACTTACATGCTATCAATACCTCGTCAAGACCCCTCAGTACTTTGATTTCGAATGCCACATGTAGTACATGGAGTACATTCTTCATCACTCACAGATAGCCCTTGAGCGCACTCGCATGGATGTCGATCTCTAGAAGATGGAGCATGCCACAGACAAGCATATCCTAAAGGTGGATCAGTTGGAGTGCAACCATGCTCTGCATATAAATAGGGCCACCATGACAAAGAACAAGCGTCTCTAGAAGAAGGTGAAGGACATACAGTCTTTCTTGGTGACTATGGAGTCCAAGATAGAGGAGTTAGAGGAGGAATTTGTGGAACTCTGCAAGGACAATGAGGATCTTCTGAGGGATGATGATGATGCCATGAACAACGAGGATTTAGACATGGATCCCATGAGTGATCCTGAGGATGATGACATGTCGATGAGGAGGAAGAAGATCCTGAGGAGGTTATTCTTCCGCCATAGGAGGAGGATCCCGAGGAGGTTATTTCGGAGCCGGAACATGACACCAGCGAGGTCATTATCGAGTTGGACACTACCGCCCGTCGTAATGGGATCATTTCGATAGAAGAAGACACAAAAATTTCTTATCCAACACAACACCAATTGCTAGGATCTATCTATGAGTAATGCTATCATAGAGGATGTTTTTGCAACATACCTTGTAGAATGAGAGCGCTTAACATTCCGAGAGAAACTTAGATGAATTAGTCAAAACCGTAAACAAACTCAATGTCAAGAAGCTCCTCGCAAGTCACCCTCGGTCCATGCATGACAGCACATGTGCCACAAGTGCTAGCACTTGCGTGGTTTCGCACACGTGCGGTATATGATGACGACCTCCGGCTCACTGATCCTTGCCATGAGTGCGGAAGTAGATCTTATGGCTGGGATCTTTGCAGCATAACAGTGTGCCGTAGCAAAGCACTCCCTTGCGCGTGTAGCCCTAACTCGGGGCCACATTTGCAAGAGAGAAGAAAGAGGGGAAATTCTATAAGGAAAATTCCTTATAAAACTCTCAATTATTTTGTGTCCTTCCCCCTATAGGTTGCTCCTATATATAGAGGAAAAGTGGACACCCCATCCTCCTCAAGTCCCAAGGTAGGACTAAAGGAAGGGGAGCTAGAGGCACCAAGGGAGGAGGGGGTCGGCCAGGCGGGCGCCACGCACTCACCTAGCTCAAGGTGGGCACGACGGCCAGGGTGGGTGAAAGGACACGGATGCCGCCTAGAGGGGGTGAATAGGCAGTTTAAAACTTTTACAAGATGGGCTTAACAAAGGCGGAATAAAACTAGTGTTTACTTTGTTAAGCACAAAACCTATATAAACTATGGTTCACCTATGTGCACCAACAACTTATGATCAGCAAGATAAGAAACTATGTGATAGTTAGATATATGAATTCAAGCAGGAAGGCTATCACAAAGTAAAGTGCATAAGTAAATAGCTCAGGTCTAGAGATAACCAAGGCACGCGGAGACGAGGATGTATTACCGAGTTCCTCCCATAAAGGGGGTATGTCTCATTGGAGGGGTGGGTTGTACTAAGACCACCATGCCATAAAAGGCCTCACCCCATTCTTCCGTGAACCTCGCCACAAGAGGCTTGATTCACATCTCCACTATCGGTGCACTTGTTGGTGGCAATCCGTAACCTCTCACAAAGCTTGGGGCACTTCTCCATAACTCAATTGGAGGCTCCCAACAAACAAGCTTGGGGAAAGCTCCACAACTTAATTGGAGGCCCAAGTAATCCACAAACCTACAACACAACTAAACCGTCTAGGGTTCCAAGAACCCAAGAGTAAAAAGCTTCTCACCTTTCACCCAACTGAATCCTCACCGATAACTCAAACTGATGCACCAAATGCAATGGCAAGAACACAACATGTGATCAAGTCCTTCTCTCCCAAATTCCACCAAAGCTACAAAAGATATTGGGCGAATAAAAGAGGAAGAACACAAGAGGAAATACATAAAATAAACCCCAAGATCTAGATCCCAAGATGTTCACCTCACAAAGAGGATAGATGGATTGGTGGAGTTCTAGATATAGATCTCCCCTTTGAAATCCCTCAAAAAGATTCAAAAAATATGGGAGGGATTGAGAATATTTGCAAGATCTTGAAAAAATAAACAATGGAGGAGAGATGGAGAGCAAGCAACCAGCCCAAGTATGAAGAAGGGGGACTTTTATAGCCCCTCCAACCATATATGACCGTTTGGGGTGTCCTAGGCCGCATAATCTTCCCCGAATATTTCGGGGTTCCCCGGGACAAAATATGGCTAAGGACATCGCGGTGCGAGCCTCTATCTAGGGGGGCGGATATTTGGGCCGGATAATCCTCCCCTTCGAAAACTGGAAGTAACAGCAAAACTGAAACGAACATAAATTTTGCATCCAGACTCTGTTTTTGATGATATTAGGCTTGTTTCGAAGATAATAACGATATCTACAAGATCATGGAAGAAACCATTATATTCCAGAAAGGGAGGATAGAACCAAATGATAAAAGGTTTAACCTATCTATAAAATAGAAACTGGATAATGTCAGAATTGGGGAAAATGAACATAAATTCATCACCACTTGGATAACGTTGGAATTGGGGAAAATGACATCAAAAACGGTCAGATGACATCAGCAAATGGTGGTAACGGCATCTTGGTATGATAAAAAATTTCATAACCATACTAACTCCATGGACTGCGGTGATGACGTCACGTAGCAACACTAATGGTTGTATGGGGTACCGTATGACACGTGGCACCATTCGTGAAGAAAAAACGTCACATTCGATTGGGCCTAGGCTGGGCCGGTCCCACTCTTTATGATGAAATGACCAGAACGTCAAGGTCGTTCTTCACGTTTTCAAATAGGAAAAATGGTATGGATCCATCTATGACATGAGATACATGGCATTACTTTTTTGTCCTAGAATTCATCGCGGATGGCAATCTATGACGTTATGGGTATGACCTATGAAGTTTTGATAATTTCATGTATTACACTAAATTTTCTAGTAGCGACAAGCTCGCTCTTATCTAAGTTTATCCTAAAGCCAGGCATTTCCTAAAGCATATGAGAAGGAACCCCTCCTCGTGAGAGGTTGTCAATATATGAGCCATATCCTTCTATCATAATAATTGTGTCATCCACATATTGGAGCTAAGTAACCCCTCCTCCGGGGATAAGATTCCCTACCATGCCATTAATATGGTCGGCAATATTAGCCTTTTCTAAAATCTCCACAAGAGCATCCACTGCAGAGTTAAAGAGCAAGGGAATATGGGGTCTCCCTTCCTCACTCCACAAGATGGTCTAAAGTAAGGGCCTACCTCCCCATTGATGTTGATTGCATTACTACCGGTCATGATGAATTGCATGATCTAAGTGATCATACGGTCATCAAATCCTCTCCTCTAGAGGACTTGACGAAGAATCACCAATCCAGGTGGTCATAGGCTTTTTAGAAGTGCAATTTCAAAATCACCCCTTTAAGCCTCTTGGACTTCACCTCATGCATGATCTTATGAAGATCTAGCACTTCATCATGAATAAGCCAACCTTTGAGGAAGGAAAACCGATACCGGTGTGCAAGTCTCTCTAGCACTAGAGCACCAAACTTTAGCAAAGATACGTTGGATGACGTTAAGAGTTGTGGTCGGTCTAAATTGGCGGATGTCCTTGGGATCTAGGTGGTCACGTCAAAGTTAAGGCAGGACATTAATAGTGTTCGTGTATAGTGTTAGAATTATATTTAGACTAACCCGCATGTCGTGTATCACGTATACATGTCGTATATGTATGTAACTTGTAGGTGGTCATGACTATATAAGTGGAGCATGTGCGAGGCTTTTGACCCACGCACAAAACCCTAAATACTATTTTCAATCTTGGTATCAGAGCCAGTAGCCGTCGAGACTCTCATCCGTCGCCACTGAGAGACCTCTCCTCCGCGGCCGCAATGATGTCGTTTGCCCTCCAGCTCTCCACGACCATCGGTGCCATGGCTTCCTCCTCGACCGCAACCATCGCCACCGGGGTCGTTCCCACGATCTCATTTCACCTGGAGGAAGGCAAATTAAACCTCTATAAGGGCACCCTTCTCTGTAATCTCTCCGGCATCGGTATCCATCTTTACCTTGATGAAACCATCATGGCGCCCGAGAAGTCCATCACGGAGGGAGAAGGTGACAAGGCCGTCACTATGGTCAACCCGGAGTAGGCTCACTAGTGGTCTTTGGACCAACGGGTCATCGGACTCCTCCTTGGCTCCATGGAGCCCGATATCACCAATCAGCTCATCGGTTGCAAAACCGCTGCTGCATTCTGGAATGGTGTCCATGCCATGTATGGCGCTCAGAGTCGCACCAATGTTTGCCACATACGTTGTCAGCTGACGTCTATGAAGAAGGGAGATCTCCGCCACCGCGTACATGCACAAGATGAAGTCATTCGTAGATGCCATGGCCACCGCTAGAGCTCCCATATCCGACGATGAACTCATCAACGATATTATCATCGGGCTCGGCTCTGCATACAGCTCCATCACCATGACGCTCACCGTCAACAACTAGTCAGTCTCCTACTCCGACTTCTACTCGCATATCCTCTCCTTCGAGGCTCTCCAAGCGCAACAAGCGCAAGACGAGGGATGGTCGTCCTCGGTAATCGCGGAAATGCGTCCTAATCCTGCCTACCAAGGCGGCAGATAGTCCTACCGCCCCTACGGCAATGATGGCCAGCACGCGCAGGCCCGCAACGATAGGAATGGCGGCTACAACCACAACGATGGTGATCGACAAGATGGCGGCGGCTACGGTCGCAACGACGGAGGCTATGGTCGTAATGATGGAGGCTGCACTGGCGGCTGGAATGGCGGCTACGGCCACAATGACGGTGGTCGTAAAAACAATGGCCGCAATGGTCACGGGAACGGCAGCCAGCGCCGCTTCATACCATGTTGTCAACTTTGCGGCAACTGGGGGTATGAATCCAAGGACTGTCGCAACTTCTATGACCCCAAATATCAGCCTTCATAGCAGCGTGCCGGCAATGTTGCTACGACAACTTACAATAACAATCCCTGGATCATGGATTTTGGGAAGAGGATCACCTGATGAGCGAGCTGGCACGTCTTTAGGCTTACGAGCACCACAGTGGAAAGGATAAGGTGCAAGTGGCCAATGGTGTAGGTTTGTCAATATCACATATTGCGCATTCACTCTTAGTTGGTTCATCTCTTCATCTCAAAAACATTCTTCATGTGCCCCATGCTCATTTAATTCTCCTTTCTATTTATTATCTTGTTTGTGACAATGATGTGTATGTTGAATTTCACCGTAACTTTTTCTGTGTAAAGGACAAAACCACGAGGAGGGTCCTTCTTCTAGGTAGGAGTCAAGGTGGTCTATATCCCATCCCGTTCGTCAAAACTTTGTCTTCGTCATGTCATGCGTCGGCTGGTGCCATTTCCCAGTGATCGCATCAACGTCTTGGTCATTCATCGAATAATGTAGTTCAAAATATTGTTAGAACCAATGAGCTTTCGTGTTCTCCTTTAGAAAATAATTCTTTAGTATGTGATGCTTGTCAACGTGCCAAAGTTTATAAGTTACCTTACACATCGTCTTCTCGTATCTCTATTGTACCTCTTGAATTGATTCACTTTGATGTTTGGGGGCCGACTAGTGTTTCCTCTAGGGGTAACAGTATTATGTTAGCTTTGTGGATGACTATTCTCGTTTTTGCAAGATATAACACAAGTCCGATGTTGAACAAGTCTTTTATGCATTCCAGGCTCATGTTGAACGTCTTTTGAACGCCAAGATCAAGGTAGTTCGGTCTAATTGGGATGGGGAATATCATCGACTTCATAACTATTTTAAGCGCACAAGCATAGTTCATCGTGTCTCGTGCGCCCACACCTCTCAAAAAAACAAGATTGCTGAGCGTAAACACTGTCACTTGTCGAGATAGGTCTATCCCTTCTTGCACACTCGCAGCTTCCTCTATGTTATTGGGATGGAGCTTTTCTTACTGCGTGTTTTCTCATTAATCATATGCCTACTCCTGTCATCAACAAGGAAACACCCCATCATAGACTCATGCATATTCGGCCCGGCTAATCCTTCCTTTGTATTTTTGGGTGTGCCTGTTGGCCAAGCCTTCGTAAATATAACTCACACAAATTAGAATTCCGTTCTAAGATGTGGGTTTTTCTGGGGTACATCCCTATGCATAAGGGATACAAGTTCTTGGATAGATCCACGGGGAGAATTTACATCTCACGTGACGTTGTGTTTGATGAGTCTGTGTTTCCGTTTACCACTTCCGGTGTCTCTGTTGATGTGTCTACTCTTGAACAAGAAAATCGTTTTCCGTCTGATGAACCAGTTACTAGTGAGACTGTGCGAAGTTATGACCTATTCTATTTATCTACTGATCCACCTCTACAAGGTGGTTGTGTTACCGTGCAGATGTCGGTGCCTTCTTCCGATTGCTCCCTGGAGCCTGCGATCGACGTACACGGGGAGCATGTGATTGGTGTGCATGAGCTGCTGCAGTCGCCTGCGGCTGCCCCGGTTCCGCCTGCGCCGGTCCAGGAGCTGGTTTCGTCCGCTCCTGACCATCTCGTGTCACCCACTGTCGTGCCATCAGCTGCGACACCCCCGGCTAGCCCGCCTGCCAAGCCTCAGCATATGATGATCACTCGTCATCGTGATCGTACTCATCACGAGAAGGTGTACACCGATGGCACGGTCCGTTATGATTCGCGTGGCCGCACATTCTTTGATGCCCCAACATCACATCGAGAGGCGCATCTCGAGCCGGTGTGTCATGCAACCATGTTGGATGAGTTTGCTTCTTTGCAGCAGACTGGCACGTGGACCCTAGTTCCTCGACCACCTGGCAGCAATGTTGTTGGAAGCAAGTGGATCTTCAAAACTAAGCACCGTACTGATGGGTCTATCGATAAGAACAAAGCGTGGTTAGTAGCTCGTGGTTTTACTCAGCAACATGGGATTCATTATGGTGCTACTTTCAGTCCAGTCATGAAACCATCCACTGTTTGCCTGGTACTGTCTCTCGCAGTCTCTCGCGGATGGAGTCTTTGAGAGGTTGATGTCAGCAATGCTTTCTTGCATGGATTCCTGGCTGAGGATGTCTACATGCAACAATTGCCAGGATTTGAAGATGTGAGATATCCTTCTCGTGTCTGTAAGTTTCAGCGGTTTATTTATGGCCTGAAATAGTCTCCACGAGCTTGGTATGCCCGACTGAATCAGCTTGGGTTTGTTTCCTCCAAATCTGATATGTCACTCTTCATTTTGTCACGTGATGGGGTGCAAATATTCATGCTTGTTTATGTGGATGATATTTCCATTGCTGGCTCTACTCAGGAGGCTGTGGATCGTCTGGTTTGTTCTCTCTCTGTCAGTTTTCCTATTAAGGACTTGGGACGACTGGAGTACTTCCTTGGATTGCAGACATCATACAATTCAGGGGGGATGACGTTGACTCAACGGAAGTATGCTCTTGATCTTCTCCATCGAGACAACATGGAGAATTGTAATCCTGCCACCACTCCTCTTGCAGCGCTCGTGGCCTTGGCTCGGGATTCAGGCACACTGCTCATTGTAGACGATTCATTCCGGTATCGCAGTGTTGCCGACGGACTGCAGTATTTGAATTTCACTCGTCCTGATATTTCTTTTGCGGTAAACAAGATTTGCTGATTCTGTCGCAACCCACTAATGTACAATGGGAGTCATTGAAATGAATTTGGCGATATGTCAAAGGAACATTGCAGACAAGCTTGAGTATTTGCAAGTCATCATCATCTGTTATCAGTATTTTTACGGATGCGAATTGTGCAAGATGTGTTGGTGACAGACGGTCCACGAGTGGGTTTGTCGTGTTTGTTGGTCCAAACCTCGTCTCTTGGAGTTCAAAGAAGCAACCCACGGTCTCGAGATCTAGTACTCAGGCAGACTACAAGGCATTGGTTAATGGTGCTACTGAAGCTATATGGGTAGACTCTCTACTTAAGGAGCTTGGTGTAACTCGACAGCGTATCCCCATACTGTGGTGTGATAATCTTGGGGCTACTTACCTGACGGCGAATCCAGTTTTTCATGCTCGAGCTAAGCATATTGAGATCGATTTCCATTTTGTACGAGAACGAGTAGCAGCCGGTGAACTGGATGTCAGGTTCATCTCCACTCATGACCAACTGGCTGATGTACTCACCAAACGAGCCACATGACAGATGTTAGATAGATTTAAGTCCAATATTAACCTTGTATGTGGCGGTTTAGATTGAGGTGGAGTGTTAGAATTGTATTTAGACTAACCCGCCTATCGTGTATCACGTATACGTGTTGTATACGTATGTAACTTGTATGTGGTCATGACTATATAAGTGAAGCATGTGCGGGGCTTTTGACTCACGCACAAAAAACTAAATCCTCTTTTCAATCTTATAGAACTTCTGGAACATCATCAAGATCACCACATGGATCTCCTTCCTCTCTTTATTTAAATCGGTGACATGTCATCACAACGTCTAGCTGGCATTACATATGTTGTACTTCCTCAGTCTTGAAATAGATGTCGCAGGTTTATCAAAATTTGGTTAAATCTGTATATTAAATAGTGTTTAGATTCGTCTAAACTTTAACAAATTTATGACATCTATATTGAGACGGAGAGAGTATATTACTACCTGTGTTAGCCGGTTTGAAAAAAAATTACTACATGTGTTAGTATAATTAGTCTTAGCTTGTACGCTATCTGCAGCGACAATATTTTGACCAGTAATTGTGAGGCAGCTAGGCGCTACATGCATGCAAAAGAACAACCTATCTCTCAAAGATATGTGCGCCCTGAATGGTCATTTGCGATATAAATTGTGGAGAGACATTAGTAATTGCATAGCCCAATAGGCTCCATGTTTGGTGTACTCCCTCCGTTTTAAAATATAACTGTTTTAGATTTGTTAAGGGAGTGTATCTAGATTCCTTTTAGTATGTAGATTTATTTAGGTTTATAGTAAACCTATACACTAAAAGAGGTCTAGATACACTATTTATAAAGCTAAAACATCTTATAGTACAACGGTGGTTCCTTCTATTACAAGACAGATGCATAGTACACGTGGGGGTCCGTGAGTGGACACATGCATGCCCTAAGCTACCCTAGATATTCCTCTTGTTTTTCTCCTGCGTCCTCCTCTTTCGGAGCTGCAAATTGCTATCTATATTATTTTTTGCTACTCCAGCACGTAGGTATGCTTATGCTTAAATTATTTTTGTTGCATTTGACAAGAGATTTGGTTTACATGGACATAAGTTGTCATGTTTTTTTAAGAAAAAAAAAATCATATTTCTGAATGTCAAAAAACTGGAACAAAAATCCGTATCTAGCCAATGATATATCCTGCAAAAGTGCAAAATATCAACTTAAATTATATTATGACTTACACAAAAATTATAAAATTATGGATATGAGGATCATATCATCAGATTTTATCTGACTTTGCATGACTGTAGGATAAAAATATTGACTATGCTCAAAAATTATTTTCATATTTTATAAAAAATTAAATATGATTTTTTAAAAAAATTCAAATGAACAAAGTGCTGGAGCTCGGAGCCAAAGACACTTTCCGATTTGACAAACAGTTATAAAAATAGTGAAACCCAGTGGACAACATTAAAATCCCACGTGGAACTTTGAGAACTCCATGACTCAAAATCTCTGGGATTCAGACCTGTTTCTGTTTAGTTGTGTTGAACTATTTTTTGGAGGTTAAACCATTTTTTGGAGAATAAATACCATGGTATATTTATAGTGACGAATAGTACATGCTAGAGATAGATAACATGTTTTCAGCGATTACAAAATAAAACTTAAAAGAAACGGTCAAATCTTCAAGATCTCCAAACAATTTCTTGTTCGTTGACACAATCTTGTACTTTTCTGGAAGTAGTTCAAGAAATACGATAAATACCAAAACATTGACTGATAGTACCAACAAGGGTTCTCCATAATTTAAATTCGAGGCGCAATACCAGGCCTACGTCCACGCGCGCAACCAATAAACTAATCAACCAACATCCACAAGAATATCAACAGCAATATTTTAGGAAAAAACAACCGAACAGCCTGGTTGACGTCGCTGGTTGCCGAGAGTATGAATCCCCATTGTGAAGGACGTAGCAACTGGGCCAAATATTGCGAGGACAATCCTCCTTGAGCCAACCATGAGAAAAACTCCAAATCGATATGGCGATGTAAGATCTAAAGGATCATACCTCGAGAAATTTAATCTTCCAACACCACAATCGATGTTGGGAAGGAAAACCCGTTGTTGAACGAAGGGCGAAGATCAATTGTTGTAGACAATATTGATGTGGCGGCCGAAAAGAAGATGATTACCAACACCCTAATCTATTTTTTTAAAACCACTACTTTTATTTAAAAACTCAACTCAATACATAAGATTCACCATCCCTCTCGACGCTGTGGAGAGGGTCCGGATGAGGGGGGCGGCTATGGAGGAGGTGGAGGTGGTGGATATATTTTCAGAAAAGAGTGACGGCAGCTAGGGCTTAATGTGCAAGTTGCGGTAAACTATGTTTTATGTATCTCATGTTTTCGAGAAAATTCTCTTAATTTTTCCTACTCCCTCCGATCCATATTACTTGTCGCTCAAATGGATATATCTAGCACTAAAATATGTTAGATACATCCATTTCAGTAACAATTAATATGGATCGGAGGGAGTAGAAAACATTTACAATCTCATGTTTTATGTATAACTACATCCATATTCTGGTATTATTTGTTTTCCGCCACCCAATAAGTGTTATTTGAAGGCGTTTTTTAACTGAAGTTACTTTAAGGTTTATGACGGGCATAGCACTAGGTTTTGAGAGGATACATGCTAGCCGTTAGGAGACTCGCTTATATCGCATCACTGTCCATCATTATTGTACTCCCTCCGATCCATATTAGTTGACTTAGATTTGCGTACAATATATTTTAGTGTTAGATACACCCGAATCTAGACAAATTTGAGTCAACTAATATTGGTCAGAGGGAGTACAACATTGTGTATAGAAAAAATGTTTTTGTGTTTTTGGCAAATCGGAGCATAAGCACAGGATAAAAATTGAGTGGCGGGCAGTGAGTCGATCGAACACACAAGCAAGCACTAGATAGTGACCAGAGTTGTTTAAGAGGGCGGGACAGGGGTGGAAGAGGAGGGAAAGCCCCAGACAGCGACCCGAGTTGTTTGCGTGTGTGTGCGCGCGAGATGACAGGGAAAGCTCAGAGCTTAGGCCATACCTAGCGAGTTACACCTACCTTGGCAGCAGGCCGGCAAAGCTAGCTTGCCCTGTACTTACATATCGGCGCGGCGCGGCAGGTGAGCGGCTGCGAGTCCGCGCCGGAGTGCTCGTGTTCGATCGGCATGGATGGAAACCTCAAGGTGCCGCCCGGGGCCTCGGACGTCGCGGAGCTGGAGCACGGCGCCGCTCTGCCGGCGCTGCTGGGTGGCATTGGTAATGCCACCGGTCCGCAGGAGTGCTCCGTGGACTTGAAGCTCGGTGGGCTGGGCGAGTTTGCCACCGCCGCAGACAGTCGTGGTGTCGACAAGGTGCCTGAAGGGTCAGGGTCGTCGTCGGCCGGCGCGGCCAAGCGGCTGCGCGCGATCACCGGCGGTGGCAGGAGGGGGAGCGGTGTGGGGCAGCAGCAGTTCCCGTCCTGCACGGTGGATGAGTGCAGGGTGGATCTGAGCAGTTGCCGCGAGTACCACCGGCGACACAAGGTGTGCGAGGCGCACGCAAAGACCCCCGTGGTCACCGTCGCCGGTCGCGAGATGCGCTTCTGCCAACAGTGCAGCAGGTAATTGATTCATTCACCCGCCAAAATTAAGTACCCTACATGATTGGCATGGTTTCAGATTCCACCCTGATCAACCCTAGGTTCATCAAGCCATGATCCATATATGAGTTGCCTTTCCTTATCTCTCTCTCTCTCTCTCTCTCTCTCTCTCTCTCTCTCTCTCTCTCTCTCTCTCTCTCTCTCTCTCTCTCTCTCTCTCTCTCTCTCTCTCTCTCTCTCTGAGCATAACTCTACCTGTCCTATTACAAGGACACGTATCTTTTACCTTTTCCGTGCATGCATCATGCAATTCCAGAATCTCATTTTCTCTCGACACGCTTTAACTTGTGTTACCTCGCATTTTATAGTGGCCCCAAGTAAAGGCATTCGAGTATTGAGATTTTGCGGGCTCATATATAGGACACATCTTTAAATACCACTCCCTCCTTTTTCTACTATAATAATTTAGTTTGTCCGAACGTTTTATAGTATTAATAAACAGTGGAATTTCTCAGAAATTTGTAAAACTTTGAAACCCGCCTGTTTCTCATATTGTTCAAAAGAACAAGCAATATGTAGCTTCGTCCACAAAAACGCAACAATTTTTTGGTTTAGACCTGGTTGTACATTCGTTGGGACGATGACCAACAAAGAACTTGTATCCTGTCGAGTACTTTCCGAGACGATCAAGCTCCGAGCGAGATGGGCACGTACACTCGTACAAGTACTAGCAAAGCTAATTAGCGCATGCACGTACAAAATCTAGCCTTGGCTAGTTCTTTCAGCCAAGCTAGTTGCTCAAGCTAACTAGCAGGTAGATCTTGCTAGATCCATAAAACCCACGAAGGACGACGGTTGCCAAAGCCTCGCGTCGAGTCTTGTTTTTTCATTACTCAAATCTCACGGGTTACGAGCTTAGGAGAACAGCCCCCTCTAACTCTCAGCTGGCTGAGAACAGCTGAGGTCAGCAGCATGTCGTTTAGTGAACTGAACAAAAGCCTCCTACGTGCGCGGTCGGCCGCATGTTGTACTCGTGCTGCACTGCTGCATGCATGGATGGTTTTGTCGCTCAGCTTGACCGCATGCTGCTTTCGCTTTTCTTCATTTGTTCAGAAAACAATCATTTCTCATGTGGGACCGGTATGGTTCAGAACATAGCGTATCAGCTATTAGTCCAAATGCCTCAATTGCAACCTCATGCTATCCCCGTTTCAGAGAAAAGCTATAAATTGTCTGAAAAGTCAAATAAATATCAAGTTTACAAAAAAAATCGATTATTATTACAGGTGTGCTTGGGTGTCCCCACTCTCCGCCAAACTTACAACACTAAAAACACAAGAATGGCCAGGTTTTGTCTATACACCTTCAGTCTGGAGGGCAGGAAGAGCTATTAGCCAATTCCAAGCGTCCTGATGTTTTCAGTTTTGCGGAGGAGGGACACCGAAGTAAAAGTCTTATTATAAACTATGTAAATATCTTATAAAAATATATTTTATAATATATCGAATAATATATATTGGACATCGTAAATGTTATTATTTTTTGAATAACTTTAGGCAAGCTTAACACTACTTCACTTCTCAAAAAAAATATACACCTTATAACTTTAAAACTCCGTTTTAATTTACGTGCAACTAAAAGTAAACTTAGTTTCAACCCTACTTGCAACTAAAATAAAACTCACTAACAACCCTTACAACCGAAAAACCAATTGAATTGCAACACCACTTGTAATTGAGGAACGAGTGAGTTGCAACCCCACTTCTAGCTAAAAACTAACCTACTCCCTCCATCCCACAGCTTAAGGCGTAAAAAAAAATTCAAATTTTTCTCATAGCTTAAGGCGCGAGGAGCATCAGGTGGAAAAACGTTGCCAAACTTCCTAAACTGCCCTCCCACCACGTTCTATCCCTTTCCTTCCCAAACTACCGGAACAAATCCTGGCCTCCGTCGCTACCTTCCCAAGCGCTGTCGCCATCCGCAGTACCCCTTCAGGAGACTAGCAACCCCGCTCCTAGCCATCCTCGCCGCCGCTGTTGGGAAGACAGAGGAGATCTCCGCCGCCGTCCCCGATCCTGGACGTCCTCGCCACCGCTGTTGGGGAGACAGAGGGGATCTTCGCCGCCGTCCCCGCTCCTGGCCGTCGTGTGAGCTCCAGCGAGTGATTGAGGTGTGGCCGGAGTTGGGGAGGGAGCGGGAGATGTCGTCGGCCAGCCATGGAAGGAAGAGAAGGCGAGCGCGGCGTCCGTCCTGTGCTGCTATACGTCAAGGGCGGCCTTCCCGTGGTGCCGTAGGAAGAACTGCATGTTGCTGCAGGCGGCGACGTTCCAGTCCTGGATGAGCGCGGCCTCGCGTGGGCGTGGTGATGAACGAGCAAGTACAGCAGCGTGTTGCGTATGTACAAGAGAGAATTAATGAAAGAATTAAAGAGGCATGCGCGTGCATGAGGGGCAAGAAAGGAAAAGATTTTTGCTGCATGTTGCTCCTTAATCATGGCGCCAGAATTTTTACGCCCTATCCCTTGGGATGGAGGGAGTAGTTGCAATCCTACTTGCCACTGAGAAACGACCGAGTTGCAACCACACTTGCAGCTAAAAACTAACCTAGTTGCAATCCTACTTGCAACTGAGAAATGACCGAGTTGCAACCTCCACATGCAACAAAAAGCCATTCTAGTTACAATCCCACTTGCAATGGAGAAACAACTTACTTGCAACCACACTTGCAACTGAAAAAACAAGTCAACTGCGACCCTATCTGCAACTGGAAAAACTACCTAGTCATTGTAACCAACCCCCCCCCCCCTTGCAACTGAGAAACCAACTTATTGCAATCCCACTTGCAACTAAAAAATAACTTAGTTGCAATATCACCTGCAACTGAGAAATGAGCTATTTGCAAATCCACTTGTAGTTGAAACAAATGTTGTTGCCATCCCACTTGTAACTGAGGCCCCGTTTGGCTCCAAAGTATTTTTGAAGTATTCGGAAAATACTTCGGTTTCTGAAAATACTTAAGCATTGAATACTTTAGGGTGTTTGGATCCAATAAATACTGTGGTTTTAAAACCAAAGTATCCTCCAAAAACGTGGTATTTTTAAAGTATTTGAAAAAGAGGCAAGACCCACTTTTTTCTGAAACTGAGAAAGGAGAAAAACTATGGTATTGCTTTGCCTGGCGCTAAAATACTCTGGTTTTAGAGTACCTCGGTTTAGGAAATACTAAGCTACGAAACGGAGCCTGAAATTTTTAGTTAGATCCTCGCTTGCAATTGTTACAACAAAGACTTGCCAAATTATGAAGGAAAAAAGAGAATAGTGAGTTGCAGTAGCCGCTCACCGTCGATCCACTCTACTCGAACTGCTCCATTATGTGGGCCGCGCACAAAGAACACACATCTTGGAGGAATCTAGCGGACGGTTCAAAATTTGACTCAACTCAATGTAAATGAAAAAATACAACATGCAGCAGATATTCTATATACACTACTGCCATGTGGGGCCGTGTGAGTTAGAGAGGAATAGAGATCACTACCATCCCGTCAAAACTCGTGCCAAAAAGACATAAATATGAAACGAAAGAGTACACAGCACAAAGATAAGACTTCATCTTTGATCTATTAAACTACAACTTTTATAGTTGGTTATGCACGCAAGACAAAAAAATATATATAGGAAGGTAAAGGAAACATGGAAAAATAACCAAATGTTTAATAGTAGATGAATAAAAATGTTTGTCGGCTTGCACTACAGAAAACTGTGACAAGGAATGGACACACGCAATTTCTTGCCCAAACAAGTGTCAGCGCGGATCTCTGCATAAAATCCGACGGGTGTGAAGTTGAGCGAGAGCTGAGAAGTTATGCGTACGTGGGAGTGCCACTCGGATACTACACGACAGCAAATCGTGTGTATAACTCGTAAGACATGACCTCATTAGTTCTTGCAATCATCACCTAAGCATCCATCCGGACTTCCGGAGCATCCACAACGAATTGGTTAAATAAATAGGTTGGCATGAGCTGTAGGGATGCATGCTGGCGGTCAGTCCGTTGGATTTTAGTGCGTAGATCCACAACGAATTGGTTAAATAAATAGGTTGGTCCAACTCCCAAGTTGAAGAAATAGCAGACATGACTGGTTGGCTTAGTGGATCGTCCACCTGGAGCTGCCCCCTTGTGTACGTACATGCATAGCCACATGCTTATAGTCCATCTGCACCACGTGGAGAGGACCTCCAGGTTTACTGTATGCAGAAATGCCCATGAGACTAGTCACTGCTGCTGGGATCACATGTCAACGCTGCCGCTGCCAGAGCTATACGCGTCGCACCAACGTTTATCGCCCCTTGTGGTATGTATAATCCATGGAGTCAAGGTTATGGAAACAACAGCCGGTGTTCAACAACTTTCCTATCATCACTGCTTCCACAAGTGACGGATCTACAATTTCATTAGACCCAGGGTAACGTCAGTATTAAATATTGTAATTAGGCTAAATCTTTTTACGATAAAAGCTTGTATTTTATTACTTAGAGAGTTTTAATCATTGTACCCGTCCTCTGCATAACTATGATGTACATAGCCAACCAAATCCAAATTATTTAATAAGGTAAAAAACAAAGACGAATTAAATATCCTCCTCGAAACAGGCGTGCACCCTGCTATATTAATAAAACAATAACCTGATACAACTCAGACACCACTGCTGGGGCAAAACAACACAAATAATGCCCAAAAGGGACAACAAGAAAAATGAAAATAAAATAATGTCGACATCGGTGGATCAACGAAAACAGAGATGACTCGTAACCGCTACGCCCTCCAAAGAATTACCACCACGCTACTTGCTCCGAAGCGCCCGCAAACCAAGCAACACCTCCAAGAAGGGAATTGACGTGAGGTTAACTCATCAATGCCCATAGTTTATGGACTTGGGTTTAGAGGAAAAGCAACGCGCTGGAGGCTTTGTTGGCTAACAAACAAGCAACACGGGGACGCGATGTTTACCTAGGTTCAGACCCTCGGAGGGAAAACTCTACTCCTGCTTGTCTGCTCATAATTAATAGAGATCCGAAGGATTAGAAGGTGTCTTGATGGCAATGGCGTATAGATTGGATCTGACAGGTGTATGTGCTAGGGTTTGGCGATGTCTAGATCTATTGTCTATTGTGGCATAGCTTGTCCTGCTCGTTGGACCCTCCTAGCCTTTATATATGGAGAGGCTAGGTCTCAGGTACCAATACGAGTTGGTTACAAGTTAGATTCGAACTCTAGTTTTGAGCTTTTCTTGTCTTGTGCGCTTAGAGTCGGTGTCCATATGGGTTTCGTACCACCCGAACTGTCTTGGACTTCGTGGATCTTGACAGGTTGTTGAGTGGGCCTTCTGTTGAGCCGCACCTGGTAGGCCAATAGTAGGTGCATGTAGGGCATACCTATGTCAGAAGCCCCCGAGTGTACATCCAAATCGTAGATTCGGGTGGAGACTTAGTTGTCTTGAGCCTTGCATTAGGATGTTGGAGTCGACAGTTTTGTCGAGTGCAAAGGACTCACCGGAAGTTCATCTGGTCAGCCGGATTCATAGTAGTTCATAGGGATGTTGGTAAACATGCGTGGTGCGCTTGACAGATCGGGACCAGTTAATTTCTCTAAGGAAAAAACAACGTCACCTGCTCAAACTCGAGTCCTCAGACTTGAATTCGGAAATTGCTGACGTAGTTCGAATCATGTCGCGGAGGCCGTACTTGGCCGAACTCTAGTTTATAAGTATGCACCCAACGCGTCCATCGGAATTTTCTTCATGCCTGCAGGTGTGGTATTTATCTAGTAAAGTGCAGCGGATGCGGTTGCCAGGCCATCGGATTGTATCTTTAGGTCTTATCTTTGTGTGGTAGACATAGCATCCGAATCTTTATCACCACTGAGGTGTTTTGGGTGGCTAAGGAGACATTGTCTCTGAACTTGACATTCCAATGTAAGTGGGCGGAGACTCCAATGAGTTTAGTTGTTGTAAGCGAGTCCACATTGTGGACGCAGTCGACACAATGGACTATGAGTCGTCGCTTTTTTGAATGCGCGACTAGCGCTCCCTATGGGAGTAGCCCTCGAGTGTCTGTTCAAGTTGTAGACTCGAGCACAGACTCATAGTCGTCGGTTGTGTAGACAGAACAATCCGGAAGTACTTCGGATGATCTTGCGGATGCTATCAATGTCGTCGCTTTTTTGAATGCGCGACTAGCGCTCCCTATGGGAGTAGCCCCCGAGTCCTTAGTAGAATCGTAGATTCGAATGGGGAATCAGAGCGTGCCACTCAAAGATCTTGTATGTGCGCGACTAGCGCTCCAGTTTGGAGTAGCCCCCGAGTGTTTGGCGGAGTCGTAGACTCGGGCAGAGACTCAAAACTTGTATCTTATAGACGCGGTTGAAAATCTTGCGAGGAGAATCCACTGACCCGGAAGTGCATCGAGTCAGCGTCTCACATATAGGAAACCAATCAACGCTGCAATTGGAGTTGACATAGCGGAGTCATGCCACGTTTAGTCAGGTGAGTCGATGATGCGGAAGGAGTCGCAGTGGATTCTATCAAGTGCGCGGCCAATGTCGCATGTCGGGTGCGTGGCTAGCGTCGCGTCTTTGTATCATCAAGCGGTGCAATCATCTGAGGAAAGACACAACTCGTGTATTGAGTTTATGGCATAGCCAATTGTTTTTTGACTCCTGTTGGAGGACCCGTTAGAGTAGCTCGACACAGTCGACGTCCTTGTAAGCTGCAGAAAATGCAAAGAGTTGTGAAGTACTGGTATCTTGTAAAGAAATACTTGCCTATCGACTTGTAAAGTAAAGTTCTGGTGCCAATCGAGTCGACACTTGTTGCACTATATGCTAGGCATTTTCGTTACCCTGATTATCCTTAGTCTTAGTACCTTGCCGAGCAATAGAGGACGTAGGATTAAATCTGAGGGGGTGCCAGCTCAATTTTCATAGCTTAAATATCATGTATAAGTATTTTTAACATGTAAAATTGGACTAACTGCCACAATATCAAAGAATATACATTTGATAGGGGATGCCATGGCACCCCCACTAGATACACCCATGTTGCTGAGGTAATCGGAGTTCAAGGATTCGACGATTAGACAGAATCAGCTACTCGGGCTATCGCGTATGAGATGCTCGAGTGTCTGGACTTGACGACATATTAGGTAACTCGAAGAGGGCGCAGCCCCCATGTGCTTCAAGTGCGAGTTAAAAATGAATTAGCTCTAAGTAGAGGGAAACTTAGTTTTATTGTTAGTTGATGCGGTGGAGGGGAGCCGATGCGTCCGGAAGGTCATGGGAGTCGATGCGATCGACAGATCATGGTCACGGGTGCCAATGCGACCAGCGGGTCGTGGTCGAGGTCGACGGAGTCTCGCGATGGATGAAATCGACATGGCGGACGTGGAGTCGCACAGCGGATGGATTCGACGCTGCAGCGAGTCACGTGGCGAACGGTGACGACGTGGCAGCGGGTTGCCGCAGCCGAAGACTGTAGTAGGTCACCGCACTTGAAGACTGCAGCCGAGTCGCCGTAGCCGAAGACCGTAGAACGGGTCACCCAAAGATTCAGTGGGTCATTAGAGCCGAAGGAGCCCCCGAATCGCCAAAGTCGAAGACTGGAGTAGGTCTTGCGGTGGAGTCGATGAAGCCCCCGAGTGTAGAGTCAACGTGGTCGACGGAATCGACGCAGCGAAGACGTACTCGACGCGGCGGACATGTAGCCGAGGCGATGGTCGGAATCGATGCGGTGGACGCGTATTCAACGGGGCGAAGTTGGCACGGTCGGTGCATAAGTGATGAAGTAGACAATAGCTACGGGAATCTAGTAACGTCGATGCTTGTCTAGTGAAACTATGTTGAAGAAGATTTAATCTACAATAGAGTCGAAATAATCTGCAGCGGTGGTAAAGCCGGATGTCTCGGAGTCAAACAATCACCCACTGCGGTCCTTGCGACGGAAACGAATCTGAACCGAACTGCTACTATTGGCCGGGTACTTGTCATGAACGTCGTTACTTTTTTTTAAACATGAGGCGGACACACAATAAGAATTCACCCAGCATAAGAGAAACTCCAACAGACGTGCTAAAACGCGTCTGCGCTGGAAAAACTGCCGATTTACTGCGCGCGGTCGATTCTAGAGCTTCAGCAGATGCTGAAAAGTAGAGCACACTGTAAAAAGTTCAGCGCACCTACCAAAAATAGTATCCTGTGCACTATATTGCCGCACCGGTTTGCGCGTGCTGGAATGTTCGAGGAAAGCGTGCGAGAATAACTGCCGTCCAGAATCTTGTTTTCACCGTACAAATCTTATTTCCGTGCGCTCCAATTTAGCGCGCCTACTAGAGAGATTTGTGCTGCAAATTTAGCGCGCACGATTAGCGTCTCTACCGGAGGAGATTCGCCCGCGAGCATATGCATTTTAGCGTGCCGAAATATACAGCAGTTGTTGGAGTTGCTCTATCCTTTTGGTCAAACGATTCATGCATGCAATTGACGCTCATGCCATAAAATCCATGCATGGATGGGCAGATCATGACTTCAATATATGGGAATCCAGCTCAGGCGCCTTGGTGATGCCAAACTCGTTGGAACATGCTTGAATCACGATCGGAAGTAGCTAATTCCGACGAGTGTCGCAAAGATGGATCCAAAAGTGTGGCAGCGGCGGAGGGAACCCTAAATCCCACCACCCCAAGCCGCCTCCACCTCTCTCTCCCTCCTCCGCCACTTCCAGAGGGCGTGGCCGAGGATCGTTCGTCCTCTCGCGCGCCTGGGTGAAGATGCGGGCTTGATCCCACGCGTTGGGGCATGGTGCCCGTCTGGCACCATGGCGGGGCTGTTTTGCCACCGCGTTGTGGCCATCGGATCTCCGGCATGCGGCGACATGTGGGTGAGGCGGCGACACGGCAGAAGGCGTGGTGTGCGGGCTGGCGGCGGCCGATCTCCGATGTGTTGATGGTGGCGGCGACGCAGCTACAGGCAGGGCTAACTGTGGGTTGATCTGGCCCTTATGGGTTAAAATGGCTGCCCTTTCCCGCTGCATCTCGACAACTCCGACGACGACACCATGGAGGTTGGGATCAGTCCAGAGACACGAGTAAGATGGTGGAGGTGGCCTACTTCTCCGTCGAAGGTGGTCGACCTGAGGCTGGTTTGGCGGATCTCATGATCAATCATCTAGTCTCGGCTGCGAGGCAGGAAGACCAAGGTGCCGGTGAAAACCGTGCCGATTGGTGGGCGATGGCGGCGCTACCATGCCGTCACCTTGATGAAGGCATCACCAGGCAACTAGTGTCGACCTCACTCTTGCTGCTCCGGAGGAAACCCTAAGATCTTTGGTTCGAGCGATGGCGGTGCTACAGTGTCGGTATCACGTTCTCTCCGTGGAGCATCGCCTATGGAGCAGTGTTGGATGCAAGCGGCAGGAGGGGTGGAGCGGCTAGCACGTGGGGGTGGTTCTGCTTGGCACCGAGGTGGTGTCGGTGGCTGGTGCGGCGAGAGTCTGCGCATCGATCTAAATGCTGACGACGGGTTGGCGGAAGATTATGAAGCGGCGACATCCGGAGCGGGTGCATGGGCGCCACTCCATGGATATGATGTGCGGTTCTAGGGATCCTTTTGCTTGAGTTCGAGCCACCGCGCCAAGGCACTCCAGCTTCTCTTGGCGAGTGGCAACAGTGTGGGTGACCATGGGGCGGGTCAAAACAGGTAGATAGGTGTTTCATAGATCTCGTTGGGTAGCTGGCAATACGGTTATCAGTTTTGCTAAGTATTTTGTTTTGGCGGTTCCGATTTGTATGATCTTTGTAATGGCCTTTGCCAAACAATGTGGTGCTAATAATAAATAAAGGTTATGTGCATCGCTTGATGCAGAGGCCGGGGCTCCGCTCCCCATTTCGAAAAAAAGATGGATCCAAAAGTGAGACCGTCTTGTAGATACATTCTTCCAAGCTATATGATTCTTCCTCGGATCGAGTCCACCTCGCACCGTCCTCGGCCGCGTTCGCGAGCGCACCAGATTGATTGTGATGCCAATCCCCGCGCATGGTTGAAGCACACGTAGAAGGCCAAAAGGCTCCATCAGCCTTTTTGCGAGGAAAAACCAAGCAACACCGTCGCCGTTTTGTTGATGAAAATTCTGATGCCTTTGAAAATGATATATCGGCCAGATGTGGCCGTCATCGAAGATGTGAAGGATCCTGCCCGGAAGACGACTCCAAGCGAACTAGATATGCTCCCTTGAAGCCAATGAATCGTAGATTGCTGGTGATAGAACAAACAACGCCAATTGACGAGGGGTTAACTCATCAATGCCCATAATTTATTGCCTTTGGTTTAGAGGAAGAGCGGCGTGCTAGAGACTTCGTTGGCTAACATACAAGCAACACGGGGACACGATGTTTTTCCAGTTCAGACCCCCGGAGGGAAACCCTACTCCTGCTTGTCTGCTCATGATTAATGGAGATCTGAAGGATTACAAGGTGCCTTGAGGGAAATAGTGTGCAGATTGGATCTGATGGGTGTATGTGCTAGGGTTTGGTGATGTCTAGATCTATTGTCTATTGTGGCGTAGCTTGTCCTTCTCGTTGGACCCTCCTAGCCTTTATATATGGGGAGGCTAGGTCTCATGTACCAATACGAGTTGGTTACAAGTTAGATTCAAACTCTAGTTTTGATCTTTTCTTGTCTTGCACGCTTGGAGTTCGTGTCCATACTGGCTTCGTACCACCCAAACTGTCTTGGCCTTCATTGATCTAGGCAGGTTGTCGAGTGGTCCTTCCGTTGAGCTGCACCAGGTAGGCCAATAGTAGGTTCCCGTAGGGCATACCTATGTCAGGAAGCAACGACCATGACAACACTGTTGCCCGGACCGTTCCCAAGGTTACCCCCGGTACACATCCTAGGGTTTCCCCGGCATGCTACAGGGGTGGAAAAGAGGTACCCGATGCCCTTCAAGAAGGAAGGAGACACCCGCAGGCGTCACCACGTCGGTGCTGCGACGACAGGGATTTCTCCGGCCCCAAAAAAACCACACCCAAGGCGCTTCGTAGCACTCCACCAAACTGGCCACCCACTAGCGCGTGCCACCACGGTCTTGAAGTCACCTCCGTCATCTCACTGTGGCCACGATAGCGAGACCGGTAAAACCGAGAGATGGATACGCTGGCGAGGGTCGGTGGTACATCGACACGTGAGAGGGAACAACTTCCACCATCGGAATGGTCACCGACCGGATGCAACAGCAGAACAAACCAGGCCCCTATTGGCCCGACCGAGCCTGAGAGGGCCAGTTAAGTCCTGCCGCCGCACTGCAGCAGGGCTGCCCCCGAAACCGCCAACCAACACTAGATTCTGCTCATAATCCACCGAAAGAGACGTCACCGTTCCTGTCGCGGCCCGCCCAAGCCCAGAGGAGCCCAAAGTGCCCATATCTAGGCTGGTAGGGTGCCGCCAGCCGCACGCCGGTGACCAGCTGGCCGCGCGCAGGCACCCGCGCCTCCCAGCGCTCAACGGCCGCTCCGCCGCCGCGCTCACCACCCACGCCGTCGATCTGGGCCGCTGCCTGCCGAAGAAACACCGCCGCCGTCGAGAGGCCCCACCCCCACTACACGCGCACGGGGAGAAGATGGCCTGCCGCCGCCAGCCCAGCGAGGGAGAAGCCTGGCGGGCCAGCGGCAGGAGGTGGCGGCGGGCTTGGGTTCGCTCATCGCCCGGGAGGCAGGGGGAGGGGGCGAGCGAGCGAACGAACGGGTCGGGCTTTTCTTTCAGAGGCCGGATCAGCATTTGCAAACTTGAGCGTCAGACGAATTAAATACCAGAATGATAAATTGTACAACTCCTAAGGAGATAGAGTTATGCTAAATCTTAGAGTAGATTATCAATTTCTACTACTCCTGTTTCTGTCTACATATGAATAGAGCTAGTCTAAATACTTAATTAGGTACTCTCTCTGTTGCAAATTATAAGATGTTTTACCTTGTGTGAATCTAACGCTAAAAAAAGTCTAGATACATTTGTTTTCCAAATATTAAAACATCTTATATTTTGAAACAAGAGGGAGTACATATGAATTAAGACCATTAATATTTATCGGAGGGACTACAATACGTAAAGTTTTTAATATACCCGGGCCAGGTTGCCCAGGGTCCCCTGGCTTCCACCATGCGATGAAACGACTTCGTGATACAGCACGTCACGTCGCATGCAGACAGTCCGAATACTCTCCAGTTGGGCTTAGACCTTTGACAATAAAAGTCTCTTAGCGTGGCATCCTAACCAAAATGCTTATGTGGCATCCTAGATAATGTTCATAAAACAGTTTGGCAGGAACAGAAGATAATACAAACACTACATACCAACACAGCGGTTCCATAATTGCTCAAACCAAACAATTTCTAGCGTTTTCACAGTTCTCTTCTCACCACAGTTTTTCAGCAATTCATAGCTAACAACAGATTTCCAAATTCAACTTAAGAACCACATAGCCTATGTTATATATATTAATAATGATTCCGGGTGGTTGGATTTATTTTATGAGCATTGCATTTCTTGGTCTATATGGTGGTCCTCCAAAAAACAGACAAAGTACAATATCATATCATAATAATAACAATATCACATTTTAACTGTCAGCATACTTAATAAGAGATTATAGTTTGTTTGTTTATGTTGCTTCAAGACCACGTGACCCTGTTTCCCACCCTTCTCTTTCAAGCCGCTCCAGCCTCTGATTCCCGCCGTGGCGACCCATCGGCTATAAGAAGGACCGAGTTGCGAGGCTGTAGGGGAGGGGGACGTCCATGCACACGGACATGCATTTTGGGCTTCAACCACTTGGACCAAGTTGAGCCAACCCGTGCGCTCCCTCTACCCACCACCCCTCCATCTGACGATGACGAGTAGGGGGAGGTGGAGGGGGAGGAGCGGGATGGAGTCGATGAATAGGAGTTGGATGACTTCGATAACAATGACAAATGAGGATGAACCGCCAAGAGGCCCTCCTTTCCACCTTCGAAACTGCGTGCGAGGAGAAGGCGTGCTTCCCGTCTTCGGGGTGAACACGACCATCGAGGGATGCGTCATGGAGTTGTCCGGTGAAATAGATGCAAGAGAGGGAAATGATCGTCAACCGATGGATGCCGAGCGGCAGCACATGGCAGATCTAGCCGCCCATAAGGATGCATTGGCGTTGGCGGAGGACGATGCACATGTTTCCCTCCCAAGGGTGACCCGACAGCTACGCTGGCCCATGCCCATGGGAGTGCGGTCCGTGCAGCCGCATAGGGCCAATTATTTTGAGGGCCTAAAATATTCATATCAGCATACCAAACTTGTATCTGAAAAAAATCGCAGCTTATCCGCTGGGAGTTTCGCTGCTTGGAAAACGCGATGAGCTAGGTGGGCCGGCCTTAGCTGGGCCTTGCCCGTAGGTGACGATGTGGAGATGGACTCCAATCACTTGACGGGAGCGTCGACGCAAATCGAGACCTCTGCTTGCGACTCGCGAGGAACAGGGACCAAGAGGCGTCAGTTGGTCTTATATTTTTTTTAAAGAAGCATATATTAATATTATAATATACCGATTATACTCAGCCTATGTAACAGCTTATTGTCCTAGCAGCCATACGAATGCACACATCAAAAAGAAAGAAAGAAAAATTGTAAAAAAGAAAAATTATAAAATAGAAAAATCCCGCTACAATGACCTATTCGTTGAGAAACAATAGTACTACCACTACCAAGACAACACCGAAAGTCCAGCTTTTCCAAAAGCGACGTCTCTAAGAAAAAAACAATGCACAACCACCGGCATCGTCCGATCATATATCTTAGGTTTTCATCCTGCAGAAAGTCCACTCTCTCAAAATAATATCTTCAACAAGGCCTTATCGGCACAACCAATTAAGGCAGACCCTTGCTTTCGAAAGTAGCTGGAAATGGCCTTTGCAATAAAATGATTGACACAAACTTCTTTATTTATTATTCAACGGCTTTACAAAAAATACCGAGATCAACCCGAAGCTACCTCACTAATGATAGCACTCGTAACATTGTCTTGACCTCACACCTACGCGTTTTATCATAAAACAAGAGATCACACCCAACCGACCAACAATGAGTCGGGAGCATAGTCCGTTCTGACAGACCGTATGCACGCACCGGCGCGCACGCTCCAGAAATCGTCACCGACCCATCTTTGAGATAGAGATCAATGTATATTTATCATGCTAAGCCCAACATCGACACCGCCATGACGCTAGAAATCGCCACTAAAATTGAGATGTTTGTAAATCAACTTTCAGCATGTTATTGTGATTTTTATATCAGACAGTTTGCTCGTTTGAATTGTATTATGTTTATTTCCTAGTGTAGTGACTAGCTATTCATTATTTACGCATAAGCAACAACTATTGTATTTATCATACAATTTTGGTTTTTGCCTAACTTAAATGAAATGGTCTTATCATGATATTTTTTGGGTCTTTAGATTTCAGCCGCTTAAAGAGTTCGATGAGACCAAGCGCAGCTGTAGAAAGCGTCTTGATGGGCACAACCGTCGCCGCAGAAAGCCACAGCCAGATACCATGAATTGGGCAAGATTTATGACAAGTCAACAAGGTAAGTTTTTATTACTGTTCTACTCTCTTAGTTTCAAAATATAAGATATTTTAGTTTTTTAAAATAAATATATCTAAATCTTTTTTTAGTGCGTAGGTTTATCTAAGTTTAAAGTGAACCAACGCACTAAAAGAGGTCTAGATACACTCCTTTTACACAACTAAAACATCTTATATTTTAAAACGGAGGGAACAGTCCATACATGGTTGGACACATGGAACAGATAGTCGAGGCTTGTTTCCATAGATCCCCTCTCCCAACAACAACGGCTGAGATGCATCGTACCGCTTCATTTTTAGGGGCCTGATGGTCATTAATGAAATATTAGGTAATAATACGATAGTCCCTCTGTTTAAGATTATAAGGCTGGTCATATTGAGAGTAACTTAGAGTAGTAACATGTATATGTTATTAGTGTAAGTTACTATCTTCATATTAAAAAATAGCATAGGTGTAGTAATAGTATCATGCAAAATTTTATTTATTATAATATAGACTTATTTTATCTTAAAATGTGTGATGTTATAGTAACGTAGCTAGTTACCACATGACTCTCTTTTATCATTTCATTGCATGACATGTCATCTAAATACTTAGTTGGCAATATATGTAGAACTATGTTACTACCCAAGTTACTCTCACTATGACTAGCCAAAGCCAGAGAGCCAATTCACAATACCAAGAAAATCAATTACTCACTCTAATTAATTTATGCATGCACCAATAGTTTTCATATGCATAAGATGCTAGCCAAAAAAAGATATGATGAGAGATGAAACACCATGCATTAGAAGATTGAAAGGAAAGAAAGGTATCTAAACAAATTAGTCAGGGGAATTAAGAAAATAAAGGAGATAGGGCTTATAATACCTACCAATTTCAAAAAGTTCTCTGGCCTAATAATCCCAAACAGAGATAGTATGTCGCTATACACTTCAGCGAGTCGCATCCCTAGCACACTTACACAAAAAATCACCCACCACCACCGCGGATAAGCGACAGGCGCGCACGCACAATACCCAACAGAAATTCCTCACATGAGTGTGTCTGTCCGCGTGGCGAAGGTGGCGACGCTAGGGGGAGGGGACAACCCGCATTCTGCGCTCGCGGCCGCAGCAGGGCATGGGGTAGGCCATGGGGATTGGGGACCATGAGGCGCAGTGAGATGGACATGCCTAGCGGACTCGTCGGAGCTCACCTCGTCGGTAATGTGGCGCCGCGGGAGCTGGTGGAGTTGTTTTGACGAGGGTGTCTATGGAAGTTCAAGATGGGAATTGGCCGGGGTTGATCCGTCGGGTCACTGACCCAACCCAAATTTTCGAGGCCATTGGGTCACATGGGTCGGTCTTGGACACTTTTTGGGGCAAATAGGGTCGACTTCGACTAACCCACTGGGTCGACGGGTTGACCCACTGGCCATCTCCGCCACTTGTAGAACTACTAGACCAGGCGGTGCCCAGTCGCCGCCTCGTCCCTGTCCATTTCTGCCCGCGGCGGCGCTGCCTCCTTCTCGCCGTCCCTCTCCTGACTCGTCGCTGCCCATCTCACCGTCTTCCTGGTCGCCGCCAGCTCATAGTCCCGATCACGTCTCAGCTCGTGTCTTCCCGGTCGCCTCCCAGCTCGCCGTTTACCCGGTGGCCGCCCCTCTCATGGTCCCAGTCACCTCTCAGCTCACGTCTTCCCGGTAGCCACCCAGCTCGTCATCCCAATCGCCGCCTAGCTCATAGTTTCTCTCCTAGCTCGCCGGATAGAAAGGTGTGGATCCATCCGTGCTTTCTTTCAGGCGGTTATTCAGACTTTTTTTTTGAGAAACAAACCCTATGAACGCACACACACGCACACTCTACCCCTATGAGCACCTCTGGAGCCCTACACCAGCGGATCTGGTCTTGAGATTAAATAAGTCACCACAGACGTCTCGCTATCGACGGGAAACGTCGCTATCTTGAAGAGTGGTCTAGCTAATCAGTAGAGATGGTTTGATTGACCGTGTAAACAAGGGTGTATATGTAATGTAAGTTTGCTCGGTTTGATCGATCGGTGCAAGAGCAAGCAGGATTATTCATGAAGATAGTTGTAGTACTTGCTTTGAGCATTCAGTGAACTACGTAGCTGAACGAGTCAACGAACGTGAACGAGCAAAAACATTTTTTTTTTTGAATATTTGCCAGGTGGCGCTTTATTGATTTGCAAAGACGGTTATATCATGGATTACAAAGGACTGAATGAAGTCTGGAGGATCACCGTCCCAAGCTAGCCTATTCCGAGAACGATAAGAATATCTAGCTAATTCATGCGCCACCTGATTGGCATCTCTAAAACAATGTGTGAAAGAGACGTCAGACATTGTACTGATCTTCAGAAAGCATTCAGCTAGGATTGCAGCATATGGACCCCTAGTTTCCATCTCTCCATTGCAAGATTGAATAAGCTCCAATGAATCTGATTCAATTGTTACCCAAGAACATCCAATCTGCTCAATAAACTCCAATCCTTTTAAAAGGGCCATCGCTTCCGCAGCAGCTGCACTGATCATACGATCCAAAGGACAGGCAAGGCCAGCAACAACCTCACCTTTATGATTTCGAACAACAACTCCAGCAGCCGCTGAACCATCCGGATAGTATGCAGCATCCACATTCAATTTATATTTTTCTGGATATGGTTTAGACCACGCCACCACCTAAACCGAACAAAAACATTGTGTCGTGTTGGTATACACAATCGGGGCTGCAGACAGAAGCAAAGGGTCGAGCTCGCTGCTGCCGAGAGCCTTCTGCCACAGGATTTTGGGTCAGCCCTGAGGTACCCAACGGACCGACGAAGCCCCAACATTTTCTTCGAATGGGTCCACCCATGTCCCCTGTATTTGGCCCTAGAGCCATGGTGCCAGGTCCAAGACCAGGTCCAGACCGGCCCATTCCAATCTTGAATGGAAGTTTGTCTGGCCTTCCCGAACTGGACTGATGAAACCCGTCAGCAGGTGCCGCTGAAATCAATCGATCAGCTAGCGCTCACGGTGAGCGACAGTAAGCGGGCATCCACGTGGACCCTGGTTTTGTCCATGGTTTTGTTCAGCTGATCTCGATGGGGGAGTGTGATACGGTTTGACCGTATACAAATAGGGAAGTGCTACGCGTCCCTTGGGATCAAAACTTCCGATCCTCGGATCCTCCTGCTGACACGTGTCCGTTTTGCTACGCTTAATCCCGTTTTTGCTACACAGTAGCAGAAAACAGTTCGCACAAAAATAGAAAAGAAAGACTATCCCTCGCCGGAGACCTCACCGAAGACCTTGCTCCGGAGACACCGTAGCAAAATAATTATACTAATATAGTGAAACCTATTCGTCGGAGACACAGTAGCAAAAAAAATATGCTAATATAGCAAAACCGGAGAATAATTGTAGCAAATAATTTATGCTTGTGTAGCAAAAAAGTCGAGTTCGCCGGAGCATCGTCGGGACACCAACCAAATTTTGTAGCGAGAATTTATAAAAAAAAACATGGTAGCATTTGGACAACATCAATGTAGCAAAAACAAAACAATTACATAGCAAATTATAAATGAGTATGTAGCAAAATCAGCTTCTCCGCTTCGCCCCAAAAAAGATAGCAAAATCCGCTGTCGTTGGTAGCAACATCGTCGACCCAATGTAGCATTATCGGTCACCATATGTAGCAACTCTGGACGCCGTAGATAGCAAAACATGTAGCCAGACGCCTCGGGGAACAACGCGGTCCTCCGCTGGTAGCAAAAGTGGTCGCCGCCGGGAGCAACTCCGGCCACCACAGGTAGCACAACCGGCTTCCGCGGGGTGCAACGCCGGTGCCGCTGTGAGCAGGGCCACCGTTCTCTCGCAGGAGCTCGGGCGGCGCAACCACCCCAATTTTGCCATGGCTACGGCCCGGGGAGGTCGATGACGACTGCGACCTGGCCCATACGACTTCTAGCGAGCTTCTTGCATGGGGCAGCCCACCATCAGCGCGGGCGGCGGCGCATCCACGGCGAGTGGCCAGCAGCGGCGGCACCCTCATCGCCCCCCTGTACATCACGCAGGCATGGATGCAGGCGAGCTGCACAGCCGGGAGAGAGGCATGCGGGCATGGGTATCAAGGACGAGGAGGGCCTCGGGCTCCTGGCATCGAGGCAAGGTCGTCGGCGAGATGCGGGAGGAGCCGGAGCTCGGGGGCGGTGGCAGGAACCGGAGCTCGGCGGCGCACGACGGCGGCAGGAATTGGAGGCGCGGCGAGCGAGGCGGTGTCGGGGGCTTCAGCCTGGACGGTGGGAGGAATGGAGGTGCTGGACTCGGCTGCGGCACACGGTGGCGCGCTGCGGCTGCAGGAACAGAGGCGGAGGCGCATAGGAAACGAGGGTGTGAACCGATCCCTTGGAGGATCCCTATCATTTTCCATACAAATATCTACGCCTTGCGGGGGGGGGGGATAACTATCTATTTAAGAGCCAATTACCATACTATCATTTTTTTAATTATGGGAGGGGGCCTATGGAAACACGCCTTTTGTCTGTCAGCCATATTGCAACTCATGACTCACCTAGGATGTTTGTTGGAGTTTTTTATACGCGAGGTTCGAAATGAGTCCGACTTTAAATTAACGAAGCTATCAACCGACTAAGAGTTACATCTAACAGAAAAACATAAACACATACCGGCGATGCCAACTTTACAGATCAAGCACAAGAAAAACAACAAAAATATTACAACAAATAGCTAAGCTGAAGATAGCTTGATCTAGGTTGAAATATTCTTGTCTTCTTTTCCACAGGAGTGACACCAACCAAGTCCAAACCAACAAATCTCCACCGCACCAACACTACTACCCGAGGGGAATTCGACTATGGGCCAACAAACCTAGTAGTACTTGAGAATCCCAAGGAGGAGGGGGCTTGCGGTGACGCCTCCAAGAAGGTGAACGACGCAGAGGAACGTCATCGTCGTCGGCTGAAACCGAACTCATGCAAAGCTTTCGACCAGACCCCAAACCACCCAACCTAGAGCTCGGCCCTGTCACGAACCAACATCAACCACATGCATTGGGAAGAGATTACGGACATCAAATGTGGCAAAGTACCCCTAGGTGCAAGGATGATCGCCAGCAGCCAACAACACCGTGTAAAAGCAGCCAGGTTGACATCGCTCGGGGACTGCGCTAGGGGATGCCGAAGATAATACAAGAGGAGCTCACACCAAACAAGGACACCAAAGTAGCCGATTGAGGCGGAGGGGCAGAGTCCATCAAACCAGAAGAAAAGGGGGTCTTCAAGGTGATGCCTTCAACAAGGGAATGACGCCTTGGGGTGTCGCCATCGCTAGAAGTGGTCACGGTATGTGCTGCTTTCGCCGAGACCCACCCACCTTCGGAATCCGGCCGCTGCCACAAAGTCGCAAAGAGGACAGAGCAAGAGGCCGCTACTGCACCGCCAACAGAGAAGCACTATGGTCTAGTCCCAACTAGATAGTCTCCCACAAACCACGTGTCCGATTTGAAGCCCATAACCTCCAAGCTATCCCTTCCCGGCCCAATCCAAACGGCGGCACCGGCTCTAGATATAGAGACACCACGACAGACAAATCACCACCAGAGCGTCCGCTGACAGCCAGAGATGCGAGCCATCACCGCATGGGCAGGAAGCCCAGCCCATGGGTTAGATCCACCAAGGATCAGAGCGCCTGACTCATGTGCACGACGGGCACTGTGGGTGGTGCGGCATTGCTAAGAGCCGATGTAGAATCACGTGTCCTGCTACCCAGCGAGGAGGACGAGAGGGGCGGCGGAGTACGTCAAGCGCTCGAGGAGGAGGGAAAAAGAAAAACAGAAGGGTGCAGCGTGGGCTAGGGTTCGCCAAGGTGTCGCCCGAGAACGACACGGGAACGACGACCAAGCTTTCTGTTTGCTTTGTTTGTTGCAGTTAACCTTGTTGGTTATTGTTTCATGATGTTTAAGTTTAGTCCATGCATGTAGTTGGAGTAGGCTGCCACTGATAGTTTGGGAGAGAAATAACTTGTATTGATTTAGACAATATTACAACGTTTATATAGAAGAGAGGGAGAGTCGGCCGGCCCTAAACCGACTTAGGCTAGAGTCCTACTCCAATACAAAACAAACTCTAATTACCCCCCCCCCCCCCGCCGTAGTGTCAATGTCGGGTGCCACGATGTTGAGACTGGAGCGAATGTCGATAAAGGACGAAGGATGTAGTCCTTTGCTAAAAATATCTGCAAACTATGCACTCGTAGGAACATGTAGAACACGAACTTCTCCAAGAGCAACTTTTTCCCGAACAAAATGAATGTCGATCTCGATGTGCTTGGTACGACGATGTTGCACGGGGTTGGAGGCCATATAGATAGCTGATATGTTGTCACAGTAGACAATAGTGGCGTGCTGGACGGGACGCTGAAGTTCCACAAGTAGTTGGCGAATCCAAACCGCTTCAGCAACAGCATGCGCAACCGCCCTGTATTCCGCTTCAACCGAAGACCAGGAGACCGTAACCTGCCTTTTCGATGACCAAGAAACAAGATTATCACCCAAATAAACACAAAAGCCGGATGTGGATCGTCGGGTATCTGGACATCCTGCCCAGTCTGCATCAGAATAAACTGTCAAGCTTGTTGGGGAGGTGAATTAAGGAGTAGTCCATGATCAAGAGTGCCTTTTAAGTATCGAAGAATCTTTTTGACATGAGCTAGATGGGGTAAACGAGGATCATGCATATAGAGACATGCTTGCTGAACAGAATAAGAAATGTCAGGTCTGGTGAGAGCGGCGTATTGCAAAGCACCAACAAGACTACGATATAGAGTTGGATCGGGGACAGAATCACCTTCAGCTGAAAGTTTTGAGCCAACATCAGCTGGTGTACGACAAGGTTGACAGTCTATCATGCCTGCTCGGTTTAAGAGATCAAGAATGTATTGACGTTGAGAAAGAAATAGAGTAGAAGATGTTCTAGTGGCGGTAACACCAAGAAAATGATGAAGTGATCCTAAATCAGTCATAGAAAATTCTTTGTGGAGAAGAGTAATGATATGTTTAAGAAAAGAATCAGAAGAAGCTGTAAGAACAATGTCGTTGACGTATAGAAGAAGATATGCTGTGTGAGAGGAAGAATGAAAGATAAAAAGAGATGTATCAGATTTGGAAGGAAGAAAGCCAATAGTTTGAATAAATGTAGCAAAACATTGAAACCAGGC
This sequence comes from Avena sativa, assembly GCA_916181665.1. NCBI lineage: Eukaryota > Viridiplantae > Streptophyta > Magnoliopsida > Poales > Poaceae > Avena > Avena sativa. Next base: position 583,761,591 of record OV702287.1, read on the forward strand.
ACGAGGAGCTTGTTTGAGATCATACAAAGATTTCTTGAGAAGACAGACAAGATTGGGATTAGAGGAATCTTCAAAACCGGATGGTTGTTGGCAATATACAGTTTCATTGAGAGTACCATTAAGAAAAGCATTTTTTACATCAAGTTGATGAATAGACCAGGAAGAGGAGACTACAAGACTGAGAATAATTCAAATAGTGCTGGGCTTAACAACAGGGGAGAAAGTTTCATCAAAGTCAATTCCTTGTTTTTGAGAAAAACCTCTGCAAACCCAACGAGCCTTGTACCGAGCCAAAGACCCATCGGAGTTATATTTATGACGAAAAATCCACTTTCTCGAGACAATATTGGCGCCAAATGGTTTAGGAACGAGAGTCCATGTATTATTTTGAATAAGAGCATTGAACTCATCTCGCATGGCAGAGTGCCATAATGGATCGAGAAGGGCTCGTTTGTAGGAACTTGGGATAGGAGAAATCGATGGAGTAGCCGAAATATTGAGAAAACGTCGGGGAATATGGAAGCCCTGTTTGCCACGAGTACGCATAATATGATCATTTGTAGGAATGGGTATTGGAACGACATGAGAAGGAATGTGAGTAGTTGGGGAAGGAGATGATTGAGTAGGGGGTGTGTTTGAGGCGGGAGAGACGGAGTTGGATGGTGTGATAACGGGAGACTCTGCCGCGACAAGAGAAGGAGACGCGGCAGGAGGTGAGGCTGCCGCAACAGGGGTTTGGTCAGATTCAGCTGTCGCGGCAGGGTTTTGGGGGGTTTTGGCTGCCGCGGCAGGGTTTTCAGGGGTTTTGGCTGCCGCGACAGGAGGATCGACGGGAACAAAAACATGACGCAATGTAGGGGCAGTAGATGTGGATAGAGGGGTAGGGACCGTCTGAATGGTCGAAAAGGGAAAAGTATTTTCATCGAAAGTGACATGACGAGATATAAGAACACGACCGGAGGAGGGATCAAAACATCGTGATCCTTTGTGATCATTGGATGGACCTAAATATATACAAGGCAATGATCTTGGAGCGAGTTTATTGGCAGTAGTAGATGAAGTGTTAGGAAAGCAAAGGCAGCCAAAAATACGTAAATCAGAATAATCAGGGTGAGATAGAAAAAGAGATTGAAAGGGGGAATAAAGAGGACATGTTTTGGTTGGTCGTATATTTAGAAGATAGGTGGCGGTCCGGAGAGCCTCAGCCCAAAAACACGGTGGAAGAGATGCTTGAATGAGAAGAGTGCATAAGATGTCGTTGCTAGAACAAAGAGAGCGTTCAGCATTGCCGTTTTGAGGAGAAGTGTAAGGACATGAAAAACGAAATAGGATGCCTTGAGAGAGAAAGAAAGTTCTGTTTTGGTTGTTATCAAATTGTTTTCCGTTGTCACATTGGATGAAATGAATAGGGAGGCCAAAGTGTGTTAGAACATATTGTCGAAAATTAAGAAAAAGATGATGAACATCAGATTTAGCACGAAGAGGAAAGGTCCAAACATGATGAGAATAATCATCCAAAATAACGAGATAATATTTGAAACCAGAAACACTTGGTATTGAAGAGGTCCATAGATCACAATGTAACAATTCAAATGGAAAAGAACTATAGGTTGAAGAAGTGCCGAAAGGTAATCTAATATGTTTGCCGCATTGACAGGCATTACAAACTGAGGAATCATGCGAAGAACTATCACTAGATATGCAAAACTCTTGAAGCAGGGATGACGTGGTATGTTTATTGGGGTGACCAAGACGACGGTGCCAAAGGGTGATGGAGGCAATCATGGCTTGAGGTGTAGAGGTGGGTGCGCCATGGAGAGGATAGAGATCGCCCGAACTATTGTAACGAGCGAGGACTGCCGCCGTTTTCAGATCCTTCACAGACAAACCAAAGGGGTCGAATTCTATGGAAACATTATTATCAATAGTAAATTGTCGAACATATATTAGATTTTTAATTAATGAGGGAGCAACTAGGACATTTCATAGAATAAAATTGGTGTTTGGATTAATGATATAAGATTGGCCGGTGCAAGAGATGGGGATAGAAGATCCATCGCCAATGGTGATAGAAGAAAAAGGAGAGGAAGAACAAGCTGACAGAAAATCCATATTTAAAGACATATGCGAGGAAGCACCAGAATCAAAAATCCAATCCGTACCTTCGTAATTGTTGAGTGTAAAATTGTTCATGGCAGCGATGAAGGCGGCTTGGTCCCAGCTTGGTGGAGCGATTGACGAAGAGGGAGACGCAGACATATACTGAGGAGCTGGAGTAGCATTGTACATATAGGACAGTGACGTCGGCGAGGCCACGTATTGAGGTGGCGTCATCTGGGCCATGTAGGGAGGGGGTGGCGCCTGCGTGGTGTAGACTTGCGGAGGCTGTCGTCCAAGGAGCCCGGGGGAACCGATTGCAGGACGGAGCCCGGGACTCCAGGTTCCAGTGTAGGCGGGAGGGGCCCCGTAGGGAGACGGAGCGGACCAAGGCATGGACCACGCCTGAACAAGTCCAGTCCACGGGTCGTGCGGAGGTCGCCATGTCGGAGCTGATGGTGGTGCTGTCGGGGGCGCCGTAGGTGGAGCAGGAGCTGGTGGTCGAGGTTGATGCGGTCTGTACGTGGGATTCTTTCCGCGATAATTTGGACTTGGACGCCATCCAAGTGGGGGCTGTGGGGCAGCGTGGGGAGGGCCGGCGGAGGGGGCCGGAGGGGGAGGCCGAGCTGCCGTGTGGAATAACTGAGCTTGAGTGGGGCACGATGCTTTGCGCGCTTGCGTCGTGGCCTCCAGTTGGGTAATAGGGGTAGAGGTGGAGGAGGAGGGTTTCACGCCGGCGGCGCGAGCTTCCGCCGCGGTCCAGAGAGGACCTTTCGGCGGCGGCGGTGGAGTAGGTGGGGCCATCTAGGTGTGGAAAAACCTAAGCGTCTGATACCATGATAGTTTGGGAGAGAAATAACTTGTATTGATTTAGACAATATTACAACGTTTATATAGAAGAGAGGGAGAGTCGGCTGGCCCTAAACCTACTTAGGCTAGAGTCCTACTCCAATACAAAACAAACTCTAATAGCCACAAACACACACAGAATTGAGGTGATCATTTGTGTACGAGGTATTGAAAATATAAGCAATAATCCATATGATTTAATCCAAATAAATAATCGACAAAGCATTATCACACAGACAGTACAAAAACTAAGCATACAGATCAATAAAATAGATGAACAGATTACATCTAAATAAGATAAACCTATCACATCTACACCAATCACTAGAATAAAAAACTCTAGTAGAATCTAAAAGAGACAGTTCATTATTACGTACGGTAGAGCAGCAGCAGCAGCAGCCGCAGCGGTAGCAGCAGCGGTGGCCGCAACAGTAGCAGTAGCATTGTCGCTCATGTTGAGGTTATCGAAGAGGTCGGTGATGTCCGGGAAGAAGTCGCCGTCCGGGAACTCATCGTCAGAAGACGTTGTGGAAGCCGGTAGTCGTGCTTGAGCGCTCTCCAAAAACCTGATCGCCCCTCACCTATATAGGTTCACAAGAAGGCGGGGTTCCGGAGGCCTACTGTTCCGATCTGCAGTGCACGCCACAAGCCGGGATGGGGAAGACGAAGGCGGCGACGCAATAGACTGGAAGGAGACGCGTGTGGTAAGCAGTACCGATTAGGTTTAGCATGGAAGCTTATATAGCGCAGATCAGGGAGATCGTGGGACTCATCCCACGTCTGAGTCGGTAACAGCACACGTCCCATAAAGACTAGAAACGGCTGACTAATTAACTCGTCTATTAATGACTCATAATTAATCCAAGATTAATTTTCCTGACTAGCAAAAATAAAGCTCGGCTCGGCAAGATTTCCGCAACTCGTGGCACGCGCGTCGTGACAAGGCGAGGCAGGCGGCGTCAGAGGAGGAGTGCGCGAGAGTTGCTCTTCTTCTCACACCTTAGTGAGTGGCGGAACATCCTAGTATATAAGGAGGTGTAACTCTCACTCACAATGTGGGACTAAAATTTGACACCACTAGCACAGCCATATGCCGCCATGCACAAATAGATCAAAGAGAATTTTAAAATTTGTCTAATGGGCCAACAGCCCAAAACTCATCAAATTCTAACAATACCCCACAAAGTCTCATTGCCACATCACCTAATTTCTAGTCTAGAATATTGTTTTATATACCGGTATGTACTGGAGACTGTTAAGTTGAACTTCCACGTTAAACTTCATGCTACACTAGCTAGCAACTTGAATAGTGGACTATGCCTTGAACTACAAGTTTTCTGCACACTAGTTTTACACAAAATCTAGACCCGTAGAGGGCTGCCGTAGGGCTTCCTCGCGGTTTGGAGATTATGCGTAATACTCCAGGGCCTTTTATGAGTTTATTAGAGAGCACCCAACTCTCACGGACTGCGACGTTTGACAGTCAGACTCATATAGGTGTGTTCCTCAATAGATGGTCTGCAGGACAACATCTCTGCTTAGAAAAGCCACTTAGAACATATTAAGATAAATATCAACCTGCCATGCAGAATAAGAGAGTATTGTCTTTATGGAGATGTAAATATAATATGGGCATACTCTCCTCTCAGCTGATCAATAGCTTGTCTCCCAGCTCTAATTCACGGGATTTCCGATCACATAGAATGGGTTACCACTGCGAACAACTTATTGTGTGGGTCTTAAACCCATCTCCCTCGATGCATTATCTATCACAGTACGTGATAAGTCCTTTATGAAGGGATCTGCCAAGTTCTTTGATGTTTGGATGTAATCCAATGCAATAACTCCAGAGTTTCTCAGTTTCTTGACAGATTTTAATCTCCTCTTCACATGCCTTGATGACATATTATTCTTAGAACTGTTTACTTTGACAATCAAAGTTTGATTATCACAGTTCATCGGGTATTGGTTTTTCAACCACAGGTAAATCAATCAAGAGCTCACGAAGCCACTCTGCTTCAACAATGGCTGTGTCTAATGCTGTGAGTTCTGCTTCCATAGTTGACCTTGTTAAGATGGTCTGCTTGCAATACTTCCAAGAAATAGCGCCACCACCAAGTGTAAACAAATAACCACTTATGGCCTTAATCTCATCAGCATCAGATATCCAGTTTGAATCACTATAACCCTCAAGTACCCGTGGATACCCAGTATAGTGAATACCGTAACTCGCATTACCTTTCAAGTAGCGCAAAACTCTCTCAAGAGCATGCCAATGATCATCTCCAGGATTTGACACAAATCGACTCAGTTTGCTTACAGCAAAGGAGATGTCAGGCCTTGTAGCGCTGCCTAAATACATGAGCGAGCCAATAATTTGAGAATATCTCAATTGATCTTTAGCATTCCTTTGATTCTTTCGAAGTAGAACGCTCGAATCATAAGGCGTTGGAGAAGACTTGCAGTCGCTATACCCAAAGCGACTCAATATCTTTTCCACATAGTGGGACTGAAGCAGTGTATCCCACCATTGTCATCCTTCAGTAACTTGATGTTTAAGATTGCATCAGCCACTCCCAAGTCCTTCATCTCAAAGCAGTGAGACAAGAACTCTTTGACCTCCTCAATAACAGCCAGGTTGGTCCTGAATATCAATATGTCATCAACATAGAGACACATAATAACTCCCTCTCCCCCACCATGGTGATAGTACACACACTTATCAGCTTCATTTACAACAAAGCCTTCAGCGGTTAAAGTTCTTTCAAACTTCTCGTGCCACTGCTTAGGAGCTTGCTTAAGATGGTATAAAGACTTCACTAACTTACACACCTTTCCTTCTTGACCATCTACTACAATCCATCAGGCTGCTCCATATAAATTTCCTGATCTAGCTCTCCATTTGGAAAAGTTGTCTTAACATCCATTTGATGAACGATAAGACCATGTGAGTCAACTAAGGATAGTAGTACTCGAATGGTGGTCAATCTGGCTACAAGTGAGTAAGTATCGAAAAAGTCTTCACCTTCTTTCTGGGTATAACCCTTGGCCATAAGACGTGCCTTGTACTTTTCAATAGTACCATCAGGTCTAAGCTTTTTCTTGAACACCCACTTACATCCTACAGGTTTGCACCCATAAGGACGATTAGTGACCTCCCAAGTTCCATTAGCTAAGATGGAATCCATCTCACTATGGACAGCTTCTTTCCAGAAGTCAGCATCTTGAGATGCATAGGCTTCTGAAATAGAAGTGGGAGTATCATCCACAAGGTACACAATGAAATCATCACCAAATGACTTTGCGGTCCTTTGTCTCTTACTCCTTTTAGGATCTTCATTGTCGTCCTCCACAGGATCATCATAGTGTTCTATCGGCATAGTGGGTTCAGGAATTATAACAAATTCCTGACTAGATGAACTAGTCATCTCCTGATTTGATGAGCTAGACATACCTTTCATGGGAAAGATGTCCTCAAAGAAAATCGCATAATTCGACTCTATAATTGTACCAACATGCATGTCGGATACCTAAGATTTTACTATCAAAAATCTATAGCCAATGCTATAAAAAGCATATCATTAGCGCCTCCCCCCACCATTCCTTGAAAAGACTCGATGTATCTAACATGGCGTTAACCAAATCAGTTAGAGTGTGGTTCTTTATTTTGGCCACCCCATTTGACTGAGGTGAGTAGGGAGGCGTCCTCTCATGGATAATACCATGTTCCATACAAAATATATCAAATTCATTTGAAAAGTACTCTCCACCATGATCCGACCTTAGCCGCTTGATTTTAAGATTAAGTTGGTTTTCTGCTTCAGCTTTATAGTTTTTGAAGTAATTCAAAGCTTCATCTTTAGATTTCAGAAGATAAACATAGCAGTATCTAGTGGATTCATCAATCAACGTCATAAAGTATCTTTTTCCACCTCTTGTCAACACACCATTCATCTCACAAAGATCTGAATGTATAAGTTCTAGTGGTGCTAAGTTTCTCGGTTCCGCATCCGTATGAGACCTGTGGGGTGAGACTTGTGGGGTTGCTTTGCTTGCACACAAACTTGGCACTTTGAACCTTTGATAGTGGTAAATTTCGGAATTAAACTCATATTGGCTAGCCGCGTCATGCAACCAAAGTTAATATGACAAAGTCGTGAATGCCAAATATTAGACTTATTATCATTGCAAACATGATTAATAACTTTAGTACATGAGTCTGACAAAGATAAGCGGAACAGACCTCACACTCATAGCCCTTCCAACAAATTGTATATACTTAGAAATTACAACTTTATTGGACTCAAACACCAACTTAAAACCATCTCGACCTAGAAGCGATCTGCTGACGAGATTCTTATTGATGGAGGGAACGTGCTGCACATTCTTCAGCTATACGGTCTCTCCCGAAGTAAACTTCAGATTTACCGTACCAACACCATGAACAGAAGCACGTGAGCCGTTTCCCATCAGCATGGAGGAAATCCTTGTGGCCTGATAAGAAGAGAACATGGATATATGAGAACATACATGTGTATTAGCACCCGTGTCAATCCACTATTCAACAGAATGACATACTGAAAGGATAGTAGGTAAAATACCATACCCAGCGTCCTTCATCTCAGTATCGCTAATAACAACATTAGAGGTCTTATTGTTGTTCCCATGTTGCCACTTGTCAAAGTGATTAGGGCAGGTAGGAGCCCAATGATCAGGATCACCACATACATGGCAAGAGCCTTTATTCTTATTATTTTTCCTCTTAAAGTCGGTTGAGTGAGTGGCCTTGTTCTTGCCATCAAACATCCCTTTGCCATCAGGCTTGTTCTTATTCTTGAACTTGTGGGATTGAAAGTTTTTCTTCTGTACCAAATTGGCACTAGAAGCTCCCTCAAATCCTCGAGCACCTATGTCCTTTGCTCTCGCCTTCTCTTCCACATGAAGATACCCAATGAGATCCATAATAGAAAACTCTTGTCTCTTATTTTTCAGAGAAGTAGCAAAGTTCGTCCACATGGGAGGAATCTTGGCAATAATACCTCCGGCTACACCAGTTGAATTCAGTTGCCTATATTCAGGTTTTTGGATTGTTGAAAATATAAGCAATAATCCACATGATTTAATCTGAATAAAGAATCGACAAAGCATGATCATACAGACAGTACCAAAACTAATCATGCAGATCAACAAAGTAGATGAACAGATTACATCTAAATAAGATAAACCTGTCACATCTACACCAATCGCTAGGATAAAGAACTCTAGTAGAATCTAAAAGAGACATTTGAGTATTACATATGGTAGAGCAGCCGTAGCGGTGGCCGCAGCGGTAGCAGCAGCGTCGTCGCTCATGTTGAGGTTGTCGAAGAGGTCGGTGACGTCCGGAAAGAAGTCGTCGTCCGGGAACTCGTTGTCGGAAGATGTTGTGGAAGCCAGTAGTCACGCTTGAGCGCTCCCCAAAAATCCGATCGCCCCTCACCCGTACAGGTTCACAAGAAGGCGGGATTCCGGAGGCCTACTATCTCGATCTGCGACGCAGGACGCAAGACCAGATGGGAAAGACGAAGGCGGCAGCGCAATAGACTAAGAAGAGATGCATGTGGTAAGCAGTGCCGTTTAGGTTTAGCGCGGAGGCTTATATAGCGCAGGTCAGGGAGATCGTGGGACTCAGCCCATGTTCGAGTCGGTAACAGCCCACGTCCCATAAAGACTCGAAACAGCTGACTAATTAACGCGTCCATTAATGACTCGTAATTAATCTAAGATTAATTTTCGGTGCGAGCATGTCGCGTCGCGTCATGACGAAGCGTGGCAGGCGGCGTCGGAGGAGGAGTGCACGAGAGCTGCTCTTCTTCTCACACCTTAGTGAGTGGTGAAACAACCTACTATATAAGGAGATATAACTCTCACTCAACTAGCAATATGAGACTAAACTTTGACACCACTAGCACAGCCATATGCTACCATACACAAATGAGCCAAAGAGAATTTTAGAATTTGTCTAATGGGCCAACAGCCAAAAACTCATCGAATTCCAACGCTGATGATTAGTTTTTCTTTTTGAGATGGCTGATGATTAGTTGATTAGGAAATAAGTACATGCATATTAGAGAATATACATGGGAGAACGGCTTGATGGTGGTCATCCCAGGATGTTAGAGTGGCAGGGCGCCGTGCATTAGTTTTAGTCTGATCTCAAAAGTCCGAGTGGCCGAGTCGTGTGGAACATCATGATTCATGAATCTAGGAAACAGAGACGTGCGTGTTTGTCAAGCCGGTGAGTGGATTGGCCGTGCGTGCATGCTTCCCTTTAAAATTATTGTACCCCCAGTTTGCTAGTAGTAGTATTTGTCAAGAGTAAACGAGAGAAAAGCACAAGTGGGCGTTCAGCAAACTCTTTGTGTTCTCTCCCGACTGTGTGTGCGTGACTCTTCTATCTTGGGCAAGGCCTAGGCTAGGGCTTCAATGGTTGACTTATTGCAATCGCATTTTTCAGCACTAGCAGCTCTACAACCACCCAGTAGCCTGTTACTTGACCACGTTGCACATCTGTACATTATTCAGCTATTTTCCTTCGATAAATTAGTCACAATTACGATCAATATTCACATGTTTCTGATCCTTATAGGATCATATAGATCCCTGCCAAGAACAGGGCCGGCCCATAGGCCGGGCAAAAGGTGCGCCCGCACTGGGCCCCCGCGAGCCAAGGGCCCCGGACCAGGTATTAGTTCTACTACTTCTAGTTGAAATTTCTGGTTTTTGGTCTAAAAAAAGGTCAAAGGCCCATGTTCAGCCCAAGGTCAGCACGCACGGAGCATAGCAATCGATCCATTGCTCAGGTAAAACAACCAGTCGTTACAGTATGACGCTCTAAGCTCTCTTCTCCTCTAACCTCTCTTCCGCTCCACCAAATGAGATGGCACATCTGCTCCTTCCCAAACGGCACGGTCACCATCGTGCCTTTCTGAAATTAATGAATGCGAAAGGCGCATCTCGATCGTTCCCCGAATTTTCCCCCTTCAATTTTCAGCGATTCTATTATTTGCCGATCAAATAGCCGTTTGAGACAGCGATTCTATTGTTTGCCGATCAAATAGCCGTTTGAGACTAGATTCTAGACAGGTAAATTTGTGTCCACCCTTACCGCTGCTCCACAGGCCTCAATCTTGTTAAATAGCTCCCATCAAGCAGTCAAGAATCAAGGTCTCCATAGGCAAAACGAAAATCTATGGGGTGTGATTTTGATTGGATCTGAGAGGCTGAGAATGCTCACTGCTGAAGAGAAAAGAAAAGAATTCTTTATTTTACGAAGGTGTGGTCTTCTTGTTCATGCTACAGATCAAGTTTACATCTGAATCTAGCTAGGTGCTTCCGTTTCCTATTTTTTTTATACAACATGTATTTTGGTGATATGTCTATTAGAAAGAAGTTATCTGGTTTCTTCCTTCCATGATTACTCCACTTGATCGAGATAAGTATTGTTATTTTAGAGTTAAAAGATTAGTTTGTGCTGTCATTTTAGAGTCAAAAAATCATGGATCTATGCTATGTACCGAATATTAATTTGTTATAATGAAATATGAAGTTTTTTAGCTTGAACTATATTATTTTAATAGTTTTGTGTGTGAATAAGGGCCCTTGCTGTCATTTTGCACCTGGGCCCCGTATAAGTATGGGCCAGCCCTGGCCAAGAGTAAATGTTTGTTTACCTTTTCAGTGCGCTTGTTAATTTGTAAAAATAAAATTATTATTAGTCGTGGTTCTTGATTCACTGCAAATTAACGCAAGGATTCATACGATGGTCCCATATTATTGGTTACTATTTTCGTAGAATTAAGTGGTTAGGATGTGATATGATATTTACTCATTCTCTTGTCATATTTACATGAAGACGGTTTCATAAACATTCTTATCGCAACCAGAGTTGACATTGTTCTGAAACGCAGGCGGAACAAGGTTGTCATCATTTCCAGCTGCAAGACCGGAGCAAAACTGGCCAGGGATCATGGGAACTGAGAACCTGCATTACACACATCAACTCCTAGGTATCAGTAACAGGCCGCATTTTGTTGGGTCTGGATCTACTAACGGAAGAGAAGGATGGCACTTTCCTTTCCAACAGGAAGGTGGAATGAACTTCGCCACCGGGGTGGCGCTTGAGACTTGTGTGTACCAACCACTCCTGGAGACGGTAGCTCCTCTGGAGAGCAGTAGCAGCAACAGCAGCAGGATGTTTTCTGACGGGATGCTGACTCCTCCGGTACTCCACTCGGATTGTGCTCTCTCTCTTCTGTCAGCTCCAGCACATCTCTCTGGTATCGATGCTAGCCAGATGGTCCAACAGACCCAGCACATCCCCATTGTTCAACCTTTGTTCTCCAACATGCAACTCAGCAGCAGCTCTTCCTGGTTCTCGCGCTCTCACGCTTCCACCGGTACCGTCCCAGCCACAGGATATTCCTGCTCGGTCGTGGTAAATGAGCAGCTGACCCCTGCCCTAAGATCGGACAACAATGACATGAACCACAACGGGATATATCACTTTGGCCTCGAAGGCTCCTCGGACAGCGCCCCACCTTCTCCTCCCTTCCCTTGGTACTAGTTTTCGGTATCTGTTATCATCTGCTTGCAGCATTGTTTCCGCTCATTCTGGCATGTTCCTTTTCTTATAATATTTGTACTCGCGAGCATTCGTGTGAACAAAATCAGCATAAATCGCTACTAAATTTATTTTTTCATGTTTAGACCACCAGTCTGTGGTACAATAATGCTTCTCTATGTTTTTTTTTTGACAAAGAGCATACATTAATACCACGGAGATATCAATTACGTCCAGCCTCTGCAACAACGCATGCCTTGACGGTTTTACGGATGCACACAGCCTAGAAAAACGAAAAAAGAGTTAAAAAAAGAAAAGTTCCGCTATAGCGAATGATTTCTTATAGCAACGACACTAACACCACCTTAACAGCACCAGTAGTCCAAACACTCCAATATCGTCGCCTTCAAGAAGGAACAGTGCATAAGCGCCGTCGCCGTCCGATCAAAGATCATAGGTTTTTACCCTGAAGAAAGTCCTTGCTTATAAAATAATGCCTTCAACAAGGGCATTCCCAAGCACAACCAATAAAGGTGAGACCTCAGATTTTCATCCTACAAGGTAGTACTCTGAACGCCTCTTGTGTTGTTGAACCCACAAAAAGTCATTGCTACGAGTCACAGATCACTCATCCAGTTTCTCATCGTCACAAGGACTCAAATCACCAAGTCATCATGTTCCTACTTTTATGACATTCTCCGCATCTGACTTCAATATGGATCATTTAAGACATGACACATGCTAATAACAGATAGCAGAGATTCGCAATGCCCCCTCTTAAACCAAAGGGCCAGAAAAAAGCACGGGTACACACGACTAGATACATTTTGATCCAGCAATCTCTAACATGATACGTCCATGGGAGTTCGCCGGCGGAGCCTTCCGGAACTCACCTCTACAGACCAGAACAACGAGGACAAACATCAAGCAGATCTTCGTCTTCACACGAAAGAAACTCTAGGACCAATTCCTTTATTGATGTCGACGCTGTGGTCCCCACACCGCCGGCCGGCTTCCGGCGACCGGAACTAGTAGATCGAGTCTGAATCCGCAAGATTCTGAATAGCAGGGCTGCTGCCTAAGGGTGACCTAGGCTCCACCATGGCCATGCCACGAAATAGACCTGCAACCGGGTCCAATCCTCCTAGTGCTGAACCCACCATAGGGGTGAGCAGGGGGCGGTCACCCCGTCTCCTCGCGTGGAGCAGGGTACTAGGACGCCATGGGCGCTTAGCGCGAGCGGCGTACCCGTGTCGCCAGTGCCGAGGCCAGACGAGATCGTCGAAGATATCCAGGCCACCATCGCTAGCATGGAGGACTCCGACCTCGCCGAGGACCCGGAGAACCTCGCGTACTAGGAACAATATATTTCATCGACCAGCGGGAGCAGCAGCACGGTGCCTACGATGGGCCCACCGCCGCCGAGGAACAACTCGGCGGGGCGGTGGCTGTGGTGGAGCACGCCCGGACGCACGTGCACTGCCGTTCTGGAGCACATCAGCGAGGGATACAACCCACGCCTCGGCTACCCCCCCCCCCCCCCGCTCACCACCGACGGTCTCCCGGCACCATCGGTCCAGCTGGATGCCGAGGAGGATGGCGAGCGGGTCCTATGGCTCGTCGCCGGTGTCCCGCTCATGTAGCTCGGCGCCAGGGAGCGCGCTGGGCCCGTTCTGGTTGGTGAAGCGCGAGGCGGCGTCGCCACCGCGCTTGCCGCCGTGCACGCATGCACGCGGCATCGTCATCAACGAGCGCCACATGCCGTCGCCGTCGAGTCGGCTCCTTCGGCTAGCGATGCCGAAGCTCCGCGCGCCGAAGACTGATCCGGCGGACTGGGCCGTCCCTGTCGACGAGGACGTGTTCATCTTGAAGATGCCCATGGAGCGGTCCCTCAACGACGTGTCGCCCATGCCGGCCCGTGACGTGTGCGCCTGGTTCAGGGCGTACTGGGAGCGCGAGGAGGCCAACCGCTTTCGGCGTCTGCGAGCAGGCCGAGTGTCAGGGCACGTGTGGCACTCGCCACCAGCGCCTACCAAGGCGTGATGCTCATCGTCCTGGATGACGATGAGGCTGGACCCTCAACGCTGCCGTGGCGCTGTGGCGACGTCGGCCAGGGCAGTTCCCGGTCACCGCAGCAGCCGAGCGATGATGGGACCCAGGACGCTGACTACACATCGTTCTACCGCCACTTTGGTATGTGAACAGCGTCGGGCATCGGCGTCGCTTAGTATTAGTTTATCTCTACGTGCTCAAGTTTTTCTTAGGCTACTGTAGTCAAAATTCGGGTATATATCCGAATTTGACATAATATGTACGAACTTGCCTAAATTTTAATGAAATCATCTATATTCGTTTAAATTTTGTTATGTTCGTTTAAAGTTTGTCCAAAGACGGGAACTCGGTCTGGGAACGCAAGTGGAAAACACCGTTCATAGACCGAATGTTATATCCGTCTGGCTCTAAATAGCACCGAAATTGGGACTCGGAACGCCAAATGAGTGGAGATGCTCTTAGCTGAGATAGCCGCTATCGCACCGCCCATGGATTCGGAGGAGGACGCTGAGTAGAGAAGAACAGAAAGAGGCGGCTGCATCAGCTCCGCCGCGGGCAACTACACGAAATTGCGCCGACGCGGCAACAAAAGTAAAAGGGAAGACGAGATGGCATAGGTATTTTTCCATCTTTGGTAGTGTTTCACTCAATTTTGGTAAGGATATTTGATGATAACCCCCAGTTGGTAATTATGTTGATCATAACCCCCCCCCCCCCACGCTGTCTCTGACATGTGGGCCCAAAATGTGGGGGGAGGGGTTATCATCAAATTACCCGACGAAAAAATGAGTGTAAATCTTAGCAAAATAGTAAAAGTAGTTTATAAGATTGCATTATACCATTAAGTTGTGGTAGTAAAAGGAGCATGAACTTGTCGAGATAGATGGCCTCGACGATTCTTCAAGGCATAAAAATGTAACATAATCTGCTCGAATAACTTTCCAAATACGCTCTTCTCATTTTATCCAAATTTCTGGGTAGCATATTCTTCAGTCTGGGGGAATTTGACGATAACCCCTCCCCCTCCCCCCCGCGCCATTTTGGGCCCACATCTTGTATGCTTTGAATTTGGGGGTATTATCATGGCCGTCTCACTGGGTAAAAGTCTATGTTAGTAGGTTTTAAGTGTTTTTTCTGTCTTTCATTCTTCGTGGTAGTTTTATTTCATTGACCATGATTGTTGAATATTTTTGCATACCATTTATCCTACGATTTCTATCTAGTAGACTTGTATTTGTGCGTTAAATTTTTTTATTCGTAAATGTTCATCCTGGCAAACTAGCTGTTGTCTGCTCCTCTGTCAGACTCCGAAATAGAGACAACTCTGTTTCAAATGGGTCCGACGAAGGCACCGGGCCCCAATGGACTCCCAGCCCTGTTTTATCAAAGACACTGGTCTTTCCTCAAGGAGCATGTTTGTAAAACTGTTCGGGACTTTCTTGCTGGAATGCCTTGTCCTGATGATTTTAACATACCATTATGGTGTTGATTCCTAAGGTGACAGCACTGGATCTATTAACTCAGTTCAGGCCTATTAGCCTCTGTAATGTGCTCTACAAGATTGCTGTGAAGGCTTCTACAAATTGGTTAAAAAGATCCTCCCCATTCTCATCTCAGAGGAACAAAGTGTGTTTGTCCCTGGGAGACTAATAACAGATAATGTTTTCATCGCTTACGAGTGTGTTCACGCTGTTAGAACCAGGAAGAGGAAGAAGCCACTATGTGCGGTTGAACCCAAGACATGATGAAAGCATATGACCTTGTTGAATGGGAATTTTTGGAGGCCGTTATGTTGAAGATGGGGTTCTCTCCCTCTTGGGTGTCTATGATAATGCGGTGTGTCTAGTCTGTCAGGTTCTCGTTGAAGATGAATGGTAGCATTTCTGATAACTTCATCCCTAGCAAGGGGCTCTAGCAGGGAGATCCTATGTCTTCCTACCTCTTCTTGTTTTGCGTCGAAGGCTTCTCGGCACTGCTAAAGGGGGCACAGAGGAACAACTAGCAGGGGTAAGCTTCAGCAAAGAGGGCCCTACCATAACACATTTGCTCTTCGCTGATGACAATGTGGTGTTCTTGGAAGCAAGCTCATCGAGTATGGCTTCTCTGAAGTGGGTTTTTGAGAAACTCTAGGACCAATTCCTTTATTGATGTCGATGCTGCAGTCCCCACACCACTGGCCGGCTTCCGGCGACCGGAACTAGTAGCTCGAGTCCGAATCCGCAAGATTCTGAATAACAGTGCCGCCGCCTAGGGGTGACCTAGGCTCCCCATGGCCACGCCACGCAATAGACCTGCAGCCGGGTCCAATCCGCCTAGTGGTGAACCCACCATAGGGGTGAGCAGGGGCGGTCACCCCGTCTCCTCGCGTGGAGCAGGGTACTAGGACGCCATGGACGCTTAGCGCGGGCAGCGTACCTGTGCCGCCGGTGCCGAGGCTAGACAAGATCGTCGAAGATATCCAACCCGCCATCGCTGGCATGGAGGACTCCGACCTCGCCGAGGACCCGGGGAACCTCGCGTACTTGGAACAATATATTTCATCGACCAGCGGGAGCAGCAGCACGGTGCCTACGATGGGCCCACCGCCGCCGAGGAACAACTCGGCGGGGCGGCTGAAAGGGTAGTTTACCCTCTACTGTTTTTGGTTGACAATGACACCGTACTTAGAGCGGACTAATGCTATCTACTAGTGTCTTAAATAGGTTTTAGTCCGCTGGTATGTTGGAATATCATCGGAGACCTCCCATTTCAATAACAAAGAGAAGTGTCAGAGTTTTGCATTTTGTATGTATATTGAGTCTTTAGGAACACTGCACTATTAAGAGGGGTTATCTCGATGAGCTTGTTGGGGATGAATTTCTAAGCCTTATACACATCCCTTACACCCACTTGTTCCATCACCAAAGAGAGAGGAGAGAGAGGTCAACATTTTATAGCATCTCTGCCAAGTTCGGTTCTCAAGCCGGTTGAACCGGCTCCCAGACCGGACGGTCCGGTACCAGCGCCGGAAAACCAAACTCAAACCGGGATTCTCGGTTTATTATACCGAGTCTATCCAGGTTCATGAATAGTGAGCATCCCGGTTTGGATTCCGGTCTTCCGGGCTATATACCGGGCGGTCGGTGTGTGGGCCGGTCCAACAGAACTTGAAACCGGACTTCGCAGAAAATGCTCTAAACGGCTAGATTTCTCCCTTGGGTATAAATACCTCTTCTTCCACCTTGAGTAGGTTAGCCATTCAGTTCATATTTCATTCATGAAGCTCTCTCTCTCTCCCCATTGTTGAAACACAATTCCTTGAGGATCTCTCATTCTACCCAACCAAATCCAAATCCCTTTGGTAGAAAGCAAGAGGAGGTCCCGATCTATGTTTCCACCAAGCCAAAGTTCATTCCCCCTTGAGTTCATCGAGTTATCTTGTTACTCTTGGGTTTGTGGGAAACCCTAGGCGGCTACGGTTGCCCAGAGGCATTCGTCTTGTGATTTGCTCCATGGAAAGTTTGTGAGGATTTGGAGACTACCTTAAAGTCTACCACGAGTAAGTGAGCTATTCCTTCGTGGGATAGGCTCAGAGAATAAGGTGAGCCTTCGTGGCATTGAGGAATCCTTCGTGGAACCTCACACCTCTCTAACGTGACGTCGCCCCCTTCCCAAAGGTGGTGAACACTAGAATACATCTTCGTCTCTACGTGCTTTAGTTATTCCTTAACCACTCTCTTACTCGTGTTCTTTACTTTGTGATAGCCTTCGTGCTTGAAGTATCTTGTATCATCATCTAGGTTGCCTCACCTAGTTTTGCATTTAGGCACACTTATATTCCGCAAAGCCTAAATCTTGCAAAATATTATAAAGAATTTTGTAGAAACCTATTCACTCCCCTCTAGGTAAACCATCTTACACTTTCAATTGGTATCAGAGCCTATTGCTTTTCTAAGGGCTTTACCGCCTAAGATAAAAGATGGTTTTCTCCGATGATGAGGAGGGAAAGACTTATTCGGTCAAGGAGATACGTGAACTCTTTGCCAAACAGTCCCTTGAAAAGGCTAAGGCGGATTCCGATCTCCTTGCTCGAATAAGTTTTCTTGAGGGACGCTTTACGGGGATGGGCGAGGGGGTCATGCTTGCCGGACCTTCGGTAGTACCTCAAGGGAGGTCGATGGACAATGGTAAGGAGGCCATGAACGAGGACTCTAGCGAGAGTGACCCGATGAAAGCCTCTATGCCTCATAATCCATTTTCGTATATATATCCTAAACAAAAGAACATCATGCCTCATATTAATGGTTCGGGTCCCGCACCTCACTATGATGGAACTCACTTCTCTCATTGGAAAGTTTATATGGAATCTCATCTTCGCAGTTGCAGTGTGGAGCTTTGGGAGATTGTGGGCAAGGGATTCTATCCGCAAGATCCCAACAATCTCATTCCAGGAGAATACTATGACCATCAACTAAATGCAACGGCTTGTGACAAGATAAGGAGTGCCATTCACCGCACTCTCTATGATCAAGTTAGCAACATCCCCACCACAAAGGAGCTGTGGGAGAGGATTTTCATTCTCCAAGAGGTAACTTCCCTTATCCAAAAGTCCAAGTATGAAGCCGCCAAGTCGGAGATGAGCATGTTCATGAACAATGATGGTGAATCCATCGCAGAAGCATACAAGAGACTTGTTGCCCTTCGTGTAAAGATTGATGGTCTTGGTTGTGACAAGTATGATGATGGGTTTAACTTGAATGATGAGCTCATCAAGTCCAAGGTTCTCTCCATGATTGCCGCCTCCGACAAGAAGCTTGCCTTGGACTTGCAACTTCTAGATTCAGCTCGCCACTTCTCGCTAGATGATCTAGTGTCTTATCTTGTTGCCATGGACGATATGCCAGATGAAGGAGAACAACCATGCCATTGGGCTTTCTCAATCCCTAGCATTGAAGGCCAAGTATGTGCAAGAGAGTGGTGCAAATGATGAAGAGAGTGATAGTGAGGGCATTGATGACATGCTAACTAGAGTTGCTCTCATCACCAAGAACTTGAAGTTCCAAAGAAGAAGAAGCTCAACCGGACCAAGCGAGAAGAAGAGGAATTGCTACAATTGTGATGAGTTGGACCACTTTTCCGGCAAATGCCCATATGAGAAGAGACTTGACAACCCAAGTATGAAGAGGGCGCCAAGCCAAGATTAAAGCCAAACCCCCATCAACAAGAGATACAAGAGGAATAAGAAGCGTGATGGCAAAGGTTTTATTGGCCAAGAGTACCTATTCGATGCGGAGAGTGAAGATGAGGAGAAGGTTGTCGGGGTGGCCGGTTTGGCTTTTGCCGAACCCGGGTCACTCTTCACATATCACTCCCAAGGTTGCCGATACTTGCCTCATGGCGAGGAGTACCAAGGTAATCTCTTTCCCTCCATCTCTCTATAGCATCTTGTATGATCATGTTAGTACCAATGATAGTGACGATGATGAATTCAATGAAAACTATGTACAAGAAATGTATAAGATCATGAAGTCCCTTCCTAGCAAAGCTCGTGCTAGATTCAAACAATTAATGAGCCTTGTCAATTCACGTGGTGAGACCATTGATAGTTTGGAGTCTCATATTGATGATGAGAAACTAAGATTCAATCTTCTTGAGGAAGATCTAAGAAAGGAAAGGGACATTACTTCCCTTCTTAAAGAATGAATTGAAATCTATGAACTAGATAAGGCAAAAGATATGGATACCATAGATAGAGCTATCACCTTGTCCCAAGAGCTTGATACTTCAAAGAAAGAACTTGAGGTTGCTCATGCTTCTCTCACCAAGGACCTTGATAACCTTGAGAAAGCTAATTTTCTTGTCAAGCGTGAGCTCATAAAACTTGGGGAGAATCATGATCAACTTTGAGTGTCCTATGAGAAGGCTCTTGGTACATTGAAGGATCCTATTATTGTTGAGGATATTACTTGTGCTTCTAACCCTTCCTTGGATCAAGCTAGTCTCCTTAAGGAGAATATGAAGTTGAAGGAACAACTTGAAATGGAGCGTCTCAAACCTACCACCAAGGGTAAGATTCTTGATGAGATTCTTGCTCGACAAATGATGAGAGCTCCAAGGCAAGGTATGGGGTATGACCCCAAGAACGACAAGAATGGTGCTAACCCACCTAAAAGGATCAACTTTGTGCGTGAAGGGCACAAGGTGGTTGACCCTGTAAAGAAGAATGTTGTGAATGGGGGAGCCACAAGGGGCAACCCCAACCACAAGTTTGCGGCAAAATCTAATCCCTCCTATGTGCTATGTAAGGGAACCCAAGGAGATGTATATGCCAAATATGTTGGCCCTCGCAATGGTTATGCTTATAGGTGGTACTCAATTTGGGTACCAAAAGATCTTGTTTCTAATGCTAGGGGACCCATTACTCAATGGGTTCCTAAACCAAAGAATTGATTTTGTAGGGGTATGCCTCCGGTGGAACAAAATGGGTGTTTAATAGTGGATGCACCAATCATATGACCGGAGGTAGAAGTGCGCTTGACCAATTTATTCATGATATTAATTCAACGTCAAGCATCACTTTTGGAGACAACTCTAAAGGAAAGGTACTAGGTTTTGGCAAGTTGGTGGTCTCCAAGGCTTTGGCCCTAGAGACCGTCATGCTTGCTGAAAACCTTGGCTACAACTTACTTTCAATAAAACATCTAGTGGATGCCGGTTATGATTCCTATTTCTCTAGAACTTGTGTGAAAGTCTTTAGGAGTGATAATATCAAGTTGGTCCTTGTTGGATATGTGGAAGACGACCTCTATGTGGTCGACCTCTCGCAAGAGAGTCAATCTCTTCCTACATGTCTAATGGACAAAGTTGACGTGGGATGGCTTTGGCATCGCCGCCTTGGCCATGTCAACATGAGAAATCTTAAACAACTCCTAAAGGGTGAACATATTGTTGGACTAACCGGTGTGTCTTTTGAGAAAGATCATGTGTGTAGTGCTTGCATTTTAGGAACGCAACATGGGAGGAGTCATCCATCAATATCCAAGGTAGCCATGTCAAGACCTTTGGAGCTTCTCCATTTGGATCTCTTCGGGCCATCAACATATGATACTCTTGGTGGAAGGAAGTATGGTCTTGTCGTTGTTGATGATTACTCAAGATACACTTGGGTATTCCTTCTCAAGTCAAAGGATGAGACCTACCAGTACTTCATGATCTTCGCCAAGCAAGCTCAACACACCCATGAAGTGCAGATCAAGACCATTAGGACTGACAATGGCACCAAATTCAAGAATTATACCATGCAAGAGTTTGTTCAAGATGAGGGGATCAAGCATGAATTCTCGGCTTCATATACTCCTCAACAAAATGGTGTTGTTGAAAGGAAGAACTATGTTGAGTGAGTTCAAGTCACCCCACAACTTTTGGGGAGAAGCCATCACCACCTTGGTTCACTACTCGAACCAGCTCTTCCTCCGAGCTCCCTTTGACATGACTCTGTACGAGATTCTCACAAAGAACAAGCCCAATGCCAACCACTTCCGAGTCTTTGGGTGCAAGTGCCTCATCAAGAACAAGAAATAAAAACTCGGTAAATTCGAATCTAGAACTATCGAGGGTATTTTTGTTGGTTATGCGGAAAACTCTCACGCCTGTAGATACTACAACGAAGCCAATGGTTGTGTTGAAGTATCTTGTGACGTGGAGTTTTTGGAAGATAATGGTCCCCAAGGGGTCAACTTGTTCCACATATTGTAGGCGATGGAGATTCCTCTCAAGTCATCAAGTTGATGGAATTGGGCATATCTTGCCCACCTGACATCACACTCATGATCAAGATGTTGATGGGGCAGGATCAAGCCCAACTCAAGAAGAGCCTAGATCTACTCAAGTTGAACCATCAAGTGCACCTCATGACGAACAACTCTCGCAAACCGAAGAACAAGAACCAAGCCCTCAACCCGTTGAGCAAGACCAAGAAGACATACTAGTTCCCCAAAATCAAGGTCAAGATCAAAATGTGGTCAATGATCAAGGACCAACGAAGGATGAATTTGTTGATCATGAAGGGACTATCTGGAAGATCAAGTCTGCCTCTATTGCAAGTAGACTCCAAGTCAATAATATACTTGGAAGCATATCAAGAGGAATCGATAATCGCAGCAAGAAGAAGCAACTCACTACCTTTTGTGGGCATCATGCATTTGTGTCCAACTTCGAGCCACTCAAGGTCCATGAAGCTCTAGAAGATCCGGATTGGGTCATTGCCATGCAAGAAGAACTTGAGTGATTCACCCGCAATGAAGTTTGGTCTCTTGTGGAGAGACCTAAAGATCATCACATCAATGTCATTAGGACCAAGTGGGTATTCAAGAACAAGCAAGATGAGCATGGAACTGTCACAAGGAACAAAGCAAGGTTAGTGGCGCAAGGGTATGCCCAAATAGAAGGTATTGACTATGAGGACACCTTTGCGCCCGTTGCTCGCGTTGAAGCTATTCGTCTCTTGCTTGCATATGCATCTTCTCATAACTTTAAGCTTTATAAAATGGATGTGAAGAGTGCATTTCTTAATGTTCCCTTGAAAGAGGTTGCATATGTAGCTCAACCCCCGGGTTTCGAAAACACACGCTTTCCCAACCATGTGTATCTACTCCATAAGGCGCTACGGACTAAAGAAAGCTCCTCGTGCTTGGTATGAGAACCTTAGGGATTTCTTACTCATGGACGGGTTTAGCATGGGTAAAGTCGATTCCACCCTTTTCACCAAACGGGTTAAAGGGGGTGGCTTATTTATTGTTCCAATTTATGTTGATGATATTATCTTTGGTGGAGCTAACGAATCACATAACAAAGATTTTGCCGAGTTGATGACCCAAACATTTAGGATGTCAATGATGGGGGAGTTGAAGTATTTCCTAGGCTTCATTGTGAAGCAACTTGCTCAAGGCACCTTCATCTCCCAAGATAAGTACGTGAAGGACATGCTTGTGAAATTGGAGATGACCAATGCCAACCCTATGAAGACACCCATGCCACTCAATGGGAAACTTGGCCTTGGAGAAGGTGAGAAGGATGTGGACCAAAAGGTATATCGCTCCATGATTGGATCCTTCCTCTACCTTTGTGCTTCTAGGCCAGATATCATGTTAAGTGTTGGAATGTGTGCTCTTTTTCAATCCGCTACCAAGGAGTTCCACTTGATGGCGGTCAAACGGATTTTTAGGTACCTTGTTCTCACACCTACTCTCGGGCTTTGGTATCCAAAGGGGTCAACCTTTGAGCTTGTTGGCTATTCGGATTCCGATTGGTCCGGTGATAAGGTTAACCATAAGTCAACCTCCAGGGCTTGCCAATTCCTTGGCCGGTCATTGGAGAGCTGGTCATCCAAGAAACAAAACTCCACTGCCCTATCCACCACCGAAGCCGAATACATTTCCGCGGCATCTTGTTGCGCTCAATTTTTATGGATGAGGCAAACCTTGAAACACTATGGTGTGTCTCTTGGTACGGTGACTCTTCTATGTGACAATGAAAGCGCAATAAAGATCACCAATAACCCCGTACAACATTGTCGCACCAAGCATATTGACATCCGCCACCACTTCCTACGTGACCATGTCACAAATGGTGACATCAATCTCACTCATGTGGGAACGATGTTCCAATTGGCGGATATTTTCACGAAGCCTTTGGATGAAGCCCGTTTTGTCATGTTGAGGCGAGAACTCGGTATTCTAGATCCTAAACACTTGGATTGATTCACTTCTTTTATTATATTCCTGCTCTTAACTTGCTATGTAGCCTAGTCACACATCACACATAGGGAGATAGTCATCTTACCATGTCTTGGTTTGATGCATACCTATCCGTGCGATATTAATTGATCTTGTGTCATGATATGGGTCCAAGCATCTATCTTTGAGGCGCCATGACATGTGTGATTAAACATTAGGGGGAGAAATCCCCCGCCAACCTTTGGCCTATCGTGGTTCTTGCTTAAACTCCTATCTTTTGTGGCTCTTTCTATATTCGAATCGTGCCTATTGTCGCTATTTGAGTGTGTTAATTTGGTTCTTCTCCAATAGGCGTGCCTAGATTAACTACCTCCTTTACCCTTTTGGAGTCTACTATCTTCTTCTACATGCAGATGCCATTCTCAAAAAAATCCTATTTTCCACAATTTTTCCCGAAGTTTTTTGGATGTTCGGTTTCTGGCCCGGTCCAACCGGCCCCAGAACCAGAACGTCCGGTTTCGAGCGCAGTTTCAACCGAATCTATCCAAACCTGCAGACAAAAGTATACTGAACGAAGTTCGGTTGCCATTCCGCAATCCAACCGAGTACTCCGGTTGTGGAGCCGGTGGACTGGACTGCCAACCGAATCTTCCTCGTGACAAAAATATCTCCAGATTCGGTTTTAAGTTTGGTTGACCGGCCTGTACACCGAGCGGTCCGGTTTGCATCTCAGTTGGACCAGACCTCAAACCGGGATCTGAAAAAAATCCCCTTCTTCTTCCCTGGCAGGCCCCACCCTTCCACAACTTACCTTTTCACTTCCCCCGACCCCCTCTATCTCCATTGCCTCCTCTCCCACCTTCCCCCCTCTCCTAGGGTGTTTCCACACCTTGGATTCATAGATCGGGCCACCAAATCATGGAGTAGGACCTTTGGAGGCTCTCCACCGAAGGAATCTCTCCATCTCGTGGTGGTTTGGGAGCATTTTGTGATCTTCTTTCTCAAGGGCTTTTGGTGCTTTCCTCCACGGGAAGCCATGTCCTCGGGTAATCCCTTGCTCCTTTACCTTTTCCTTGTCAAATCCCTATGTTTTGCTACACATCTTGATGGATTTGCCAAGTTAGGGTTTCCACCGTTGTCTTTGTATGCCAACCACGTCAAACCATGGCCTACACCTCTTGAGAAGTTTGTATTGGTGCAAGTATTGAGTCATGGGTAAGACATTTACATTGCACGGATCAGTTTTGGGTCCTCCCCGACTGGTTCGGTTCTAGGCCCGGTTGAACAGGCTCTAACACCAGGTCGTCCGGTTTGAGTCCGGATAACCGGCGTTGCCACCGGGTCGTCCGGTTTGAGACCGGTTATCCGGTGCTGACACCGGACCACCCGGTACTGGAGCCGGTCCAACCGGCCCTGGCACCGAACCTCTCTGTAATGTCTCCCCCTTTACCATGCACTTGCCCAAATCCAAGTTTTTCCTCCATTTTTCCCTTATGGCATGTGTACTTATCTTTGTGCTCCCCAACCTATCTCTCTTTTTCATAGGTGTAGATGATGATGCCTATGAGAGTGATGAGTATGTTCCTGAGGAAACTGGTAGGGGCAAGAGGGATCATCGAGCCCGTCAGTCTGTGTAGCATGAGGAAGAGGGCAGCGCCCGTTCTGGTCGCATCAAGAGCAAGGCCATCCGGGGCAAGAAATCTATCATACAGGCTGACGAGGAGGATGTGCCTACTCAAAACTTGAAGAACATGGAGATTGCTCTGTACCGAACCCTTCGCAAGCAGAATCCCTATTGCTTCAAGTCTCGCACCTATCTTGACCCTGACAAGAAGTTTTGGACTGAGACTCAAGACTTGATGTGGGATCACATTTACACTCAGTTCAAGGTCCCCTCCTGTGGTAAAATTCTTGCTTTCAATGTGGATTAGTTCTGAAGGGGATCCACGGCAGAAAACAAAAAAATTCCTACGTTGGAACCCCAAAAAACTGCCTAGGATCTATCTATGTAGTAATGTAGTAACGACCGATGCGTATAGAATACATACCCTTGTAGACCGTACGCGGTTAACATTCCGAGGGGAACATGGTTGATGTAGTATTACTCGTAGCCGACCTCAAGGTCACGAAGCTCCTCGCAGGTCACCCCTTGCTCCTTCTTCATCATGTAGCAGCTCCGACTCACGACATTTAAGCGCCCCAAGTGTTGCGCCTCGTGTCTTCGTACACATTCGGTGCATGATGAGACCTCCGTCTCCCCGATCCTGCTGGGAGTGCGGAAGTTGATACCCAGCTAGGACTCCCTGCAGCGCAATGGAGTTTGTCAATTGCCCTGCTGTAATTTCAAAGGAGTCAAGATGATTAGTATATGCATGTATTGCTTTCTCGATGTTTGTCAATTGCCCCGCTGTAATTTGTTCACCCAGCATGTTATCTATCTTAAGGCGAGCCACCTCTAGTGAACTATGGATCACGGTCTTTGTCTTTTACATACAATCTATAAACTATTTACTAATTTTTGTTTACTTTCTGCAAACTATTACTTCTTTCCATTCGATACATTTAATCCTTTATTTTCTGCAAAACACAGTGAGATTGACAACCTCATCGCAAGTTGGGGACAAAGTTCTGTGGTTGTGTTGTGCAGGTCTCCATGTTGCTACTAGCACCGGTAGTGCGCCCTACCAAGGCTTAGCTAGCAACACCTTTGGGGTGTTTCCTTGCTCCTACTGGTTCGATTAAACCTTGGTTTCATAACTGAGGGAAACTTGCTGCTGTGGTCATCATACCTTCCTCTTGGGGTTCCCAATGAGCTCTACATCAACTTCGCACCAGCACTTTTCTGGCGCCGACACTGAGCCATCAGACTTCTCCAAATATTGGTGTATTTAGTCCCACCCATGGGCACCCCTTTATATAGGCGGAGGGGGTGTGCCCTCCCCATTTTGTTAGCCATGTGGGACTATTAGCTTGCCGTCATCAAGTCATGTTGCCTCAAAAACAACAATTCTCAAGCAGATCCTCCTGTTTTCACAAAACAAGACAAGTATTAAATACTTTGCAAACTGCAACGAGTTTTGCAAGAACCACATTTATAATTTGTATATCTTACATATACCCTTTCATCCATGACCTCCATTGCCATCAAGCCCTTCTAAGAGTTCTTAACTCTAATGCAAGATCGCCAAGTGATTTTCCAAATATTCTTTTTCATCCATGATGGAGGAAAGCCCATCCAACGGCTCACACTCTATGTGCCTTATTCTGTAGAATACAAATGTAGCCCAACTCTCCATCGAATTGAGAATGGCTTGTTGGATGGTTATGGAGAAAACACAAACATTCTAGAGTCATCGAATTACCTCTTAATGGTTATTGTATCAAGAAGGGAAGATCACCTTTTACAAGGATATCCCTCATGTGTGGGTATTAAACTATGAAGTTGGACCCTTTTGCTAAGTTCCACATTAACCAATATATTCCCATGGTCGCAAAGGACCTCAATGGGATAGGCCATGATCTACTAAGATATTTGCAAACAGACATCTAGACTAAGTTCATAATAAGAGATCAATTTATAATTGGTCTCCACTAAAATTATCATCCCCTGGACGATTTTAGTGATCACATGATCCCTATCCTCTGCACCTCCTCTGATCATCACGGCCTTCACTGCAGCATCAAAGGTAGACATTCCTTAATGCCAATCACATCATCCATGTGACTCATGCTCGATATTTTGATCTCTTGTGTTCTGAGGCCACGTCTCTATAACATGCTAGGCTCGCCAAATCTAACTTGTGTGTATTCGATGTGCAACATGGCTTACACCCACTGTATGCCAACGTAGATATGTCTAACACCTTCTCATCACGGCCTGCTAAAATGGATCGTATGGGCACCTAGAGGGGGGGGGGTGAATAGGTGCTACTTCAAATTTTAATGCTTTTTCAATTTTAGGCTTGACACAAAAGGTAAATTCTCTAGATAAGCTATTATGAAGAATTTCCCTGTATGTAAACCTAGCTACTAGCGAGTAAAGCCGAGTGATAAAGAGGAACGATTAAACTGTAGTGGAGCACGCGGAGACACATGGTTTGTTTTACCACATTTCCTTCCTTGTTAAGGGAAGTACATCTGCGTTGGAGGGGTGGGCGGTACTAAGACCACCACGCCACAATAGGCCTCACCCTATTCTCCGATGGATCCCGCCACCAAAGGCCTGATCCACCTTTCCACTATAGTAACCCTTGGAGGCGGGAACCGGCACCTTTACACAACTAGCGGGGCACAACTCCATAACCAACTTGGAGGCTCCCGTAATGACAACAAGCTGCCACAAGAACAAGTTATCAATGACAAAACACAAGATCTCGATATTAACGAGAATACTAGATCGGGGATTTCTCCAAGTGAATGGAGAGGAGTTGATGTGCTTGATTCGTGATGATGATGTAGATTGCCTCCTCCTTCAGTTCCACCAAAGATCGAAGCCTTCGAGTGGTCGAAGTGGGAGATCTAGAGAGAGAGAACTTGCAATAGGCCTAGTCTTTTTCGAATGAATCAAGAGATCTGAATGGAGGGGATGAAGGGGATTTTATACCCCCTGCACCCACTGAGCCGTTGAAGCCATTTGGGGCCGGATTATCCTGCTCAAGTGGGGGCCGGATTATCCGCCCTGGGGAAAACTCCGCCCTAGACTCGGATTATCCGACAAATAAACCGCCCCCACACAGAACGACACGCCAAGCCTGCCCTTGATCGTCTCCTGGGGGCTCGATTATCCGGCCGCTTGCGAGGACCGAATTATCCGGTCATGGAAGGAAAAACCGCCCCTGTTCAGATTTTCCAGGAGAAAATCCGAACCCAGTCAGAGCGTCGTGCCTTGGCAGCCTTTGATCATCTTCTGGGGGCCGGATTATCCGGACCTTGATGGGGGAGGAAAATCCGCCCCCCAAACACAAAAACATTCCCTGCACACTTAGCACACATGAGAAAACTCCACGGTATTGTTATCTAACACTCAAAACCCAAGGAACCATGAGATGTTCTTTCAGTCTCCCCCTTTTGGTGTTAGATGACAATACTAGGATTTGCAAGATAGTTCTCAAGACAACAAAAAATTAATGAATGAATAAGACTCCCCCTCAATGTGTGCATACGAGAAAAATGCATTTGATTACAAATGCACACAAGAGGGTATAAGTCTATTCCATTGAACCATATGTGAAAATCTCATACCACCGGTAGGGAGACATATGCGTCGTCAACACATTATAAGAATATCCAATGATAGCCATAGTGAGTGCCTCCCTTGATAAAGATATCCAATATAGCCATAAGAATATCCAATATGATAGATGATTCCATATGAATAGTCCACAAGATAAATCCACAGCCACACAAACATAGTCTCATACGGCACAAAACACACATAAAAGTTCGATGCTAAAAGGGCACAAGCGAGATAAAAAAACGAAATGCTAAAGAGCAAGAACTTGTGCCCGACCCATGCAAATCCTTGGAGACCTAATAGAACTACTTCTCCCCCTTTGGCATCGAGACGCCAAAAAGGAAGAAGAGCGATACTAACGCCCCAAGGGATCACTCGTAGTCCTCATCCTCGTCCTCGTCCCCATCCTCGTCCTCATCCTCAAGCTCCTCGGTGACATCCTCCTCATCATCAGTAGTGTCCGCGGAAGGAAACAGGTGGCGCTCCAACTCTCCATAGTTAAGCCTAGAAGAAGAGTTCCACCGATCATATGGTGTGGGAGTAGTAGGAGCAGGGGGGTCGCCAGAAGCACCGAACACATGGTGAAGAATGAGCTGCTGAGTGTGAGCCATCTCATGGTGCTGCTTGTAAGCCTCATACTGGCCCTTGCGAGTGTCGACGCCCATGCAAATAATGTTCCGCTGGAACCAGTTCAGCTGCTTGATCTCACGAGCAATAGGAGGCATTGGGGGCCTACGGGCACTAGCACGAGCATCCCTCGAGACCCTCAGGAGCAGAAGAAGGGTGTGCGGTCTTCCTCACCTTGCTGTAGATCTTCTTAGCTTTGTGGTCCACATCAATGATGAACTCCTCAGTGGGAAGCAAGTGCTTAATCAGCATCATGATGTAAGGAGGTTAAGGGATGGATAGCCTGTTGAACATGGCATCAATCAACTCATGGTAAATGAAGTCCATCACATCCAGCTGATAGTTAACGTACTCATCCTCGCAAGATGCAACCTCATGGGAGAAGGCTAGGAGCTGAACCAGGTGACCACGGATGCTGTCATTGTTGCCTCCACTCGGGGTGATAGAATCACGGAAGAGACCCACCAAGGAAGCATAAATTGGAGAAAGACCAGCAAGGGTGCCCACAAAACCATTGTCCATTGTGCATGGAGAGAGGACTGCATCTTTATTGGGACTGAGTTGGGTGATGATACGATGGCCACCAGCCCGATACCTGCTGCAGAAAGAATACCCAAGCACCTCAGTAAAAACACGGAAGTCAGCACGCATAGGCCTGTCACAAGTCATCCACTTCATAGTGCGATGCTCATCACCACAAATCACTAAGGTAGAGAAGAACTGCTTCACAATCTCAGAATCATAGGAGCATTGAAGAGCCATGAGATGGTCCAGCCCCATCCGTTCAGCCACATACATTGCATCAACGAGGTGAGGCTTTTCCAAGGGCTCATCAAGAATAAGAGGCTGCATAGGCCAAATCTTCTGCCGAGCATAAACATCTTCATAGATGCCCTTTTGTTCAGCACACCAGAAACGAGAGTCACCCAGCTCAGTATGACGTGCAACCTCATCAAATAGATCACGGTGACGAATGGAAGAGTATGTGATAGGATCCATCTTCTTATAGTCAATCTTGGGCTCTTTTCCCTTCCTCTTGGACACACCCCTCCTATCTCTCTTTGCCTGTTCAACCATGTGTTTCTCCTCATTCTTCCTTCTTCTCAGCTCAACCTCATCCACTAGGTTACCCTCTCCATCGTCCCGAAAGTATTTGGCACGAGAATGGCGCTTGTAGGTCTGGGGAGCACTGGAACCACCTGTGAAGTGAGCAAGATGGAAAGCATGGGGATAAGCATACACACAAGTCCAAGATAGAACGTAGAAATAGTAGGCAAATAGTTCATAGTCCAATCCTACTCAATGCACAAATCTATACGAAACTGAACCAATTTTGAGTCTGTCAGGCCGGATTATCCAGCCTAGCTAGGGGCGGATAATCCGGCCCCGGCAGAAATTTTCAGAATCGCCTAGATTGAATGCAAAAGAGTAAATCGGGCCTAGATACTGCAAGACTACAATTTCTATGCGGAACACCACCCTTCTAGACAGCGTTCCACCCAACAAGTAACACATCTAGCCAAAGATGGGGAGAGAGGTAGTTACCTTCACTCATTGGAGGAAGAATGCGGAGGAGAAGGTACCCGGAGGCGCGGAGAAGAAGATCCGGGGAGGCCCGGAGAATTTGGTGGCCGGGGAGGGTGGAGGACGACAAGCAGCGGCTGGGGAGAGGGAGAGGGTCGGGGGAGAAGTGTTGCTCGTTATGAGCCATTCCCCCTGACCCCAGCCCTTAAAGACTGCATCCGCTAGGGCCGGATTATCCGGCCTATACTTGGGCCGGATTATCCGGCCTAAAATCTGAATTTCTGTTGTACACAGATTCAGGCTCGCGTGTCCCCAAACAAAACCTCCACAAGGTGTACAAGGGACTTGTGTGCAAGAAAGGATGGCATAGGGGTAGGGAAAGTCTTAGGATTAAGAGTTCCAAACTGAGATGGTACTACACACGCAAAATTGCAAGAAACAAATCAACTAAAAGCCAAAATTGGGTGTGATTCCCATAAGAACATGAGATGAGCTAAAAACAATCAAAAAGATCCACAAAAATCCAACTCTTCTCATGGAAGAGGGCGGTGGCCGAAGCCACCTTGTTGGAGTGGATGGTATGACACCGCGAAGATATATCTTGGGTCCATGACCAATACTCATCAATAAGCTCACATATAACAAAATGATATTAAGAGAAATGATTTGACTTGATTTCGGCATTATGGGGGGAGGGTTATCCCAATCAATTAGGACCACACTCCCCCTATGTCCATTCCCACACCTAGACCAAATAAGATTGAGATGTACGAGTGAGTGCATGGGTAATCAAGACAAGCTCCTCGAATCAATGATATTTAACTCATTCCTCAAGTAACAAAACCTTGCTTCGTCAAGTGGCTTCGTGAAAATATCAGCAAGTTGGTTCTTTGTGCTCACAAAAGATAGATCAATATTGCCTTGAGCAACATGGTCCCGAATAAAATAATTCCGAATCTCAATATGCTTCGTCCTTGTGTACTGTACCGGATTATACGCAATTTTGATTGCACTTTCATTATCGCATAAAAGAGGCACTTTGTCACAATTGACACCATATTCCTTTAAAGTTTGCCTCATCCATAATAACTGAGTGCAGGCACTAGCAGCAACAACATATTCAGCTTCGGCGGTGGAGAGAGATATACAATTTTGTTTTCTAGAAGACCAACAGACTAGAGATCTTCCCAAGAACTGACAAGCTCCAGAAGTTGATTTCTGATCATCCTTATCACCAGCCCAATCTGAATCAGTATAACCACATAGAGAGAAATTGGAGCCCTTGGGATACCATAGACCAAAGTTAGGGGAATGACAAATATCGGAAGATCCACTTGACCACCACTATGTGCCTTTCTTTAGGATCTGCTTGATACCTTGCACACACCCCCACACTCAACACAATATCGGGTCTAGATGCGTAGAGGTAAAGAAGAGAGCCGATGATGGACCGGTATACCTTTGGTCAACATCTTTACCATGAGTATTGAGTTCAAGGTGACATTTTGTTTGCATCGGAGTGGCGACGCCATTAAGATCCGTCATCTTGAATCTCTTGAGCATGTCTTGGATGTATTTTGCTTGATTGATAAAGGTTCCTTCTCTAAGTTGCTTGATTTCGAATCCAAGAAAGACCGTAACTCCCCGTCATAGACATCTCAAACCTGTCAGTCATAAGCTTTGAAAATTCATCATTAAAAGCTTTATTAGTAGAGCCAAAGATGATGTCGTTTACATATAGTTGGCATATGAAGAGCTCCCCCTTAACCTTCTTAGTAAAAAGAGTGGGATCGATTTTCCCAACTTCGAAGCCACGGTCTAACAAGAGATCTTTAAGGTGCTCATACCACGCACGTGGGTCTTGTTTAAGGCCATAGAGTGCCTTAGCGAGTTTGTAGACATGGTTCAGAAAGTTAGGATCCTCAAATCCCGGGGGTTTCTTTACATATACCAACTCATGTAGAGGACCATTAAGAAAAGCAGTCTTAACATCCATTTGTTGTAATTTAAAATTATTATGAGTAGCATAAACAAGAAGGATACGGATGGACTTAAGTCGAGCCATAGGAGCATAGGTCTCGCCAAAGTCAATGCCCTCAACTTGGGAATAGCCTTGTGCCATGAGTCTCGCCTTGTTCCTAACAACAATGCCATTCTCATCTTGCTTGTTTTTAAGTATCAATTTAGTGCCGATAACATTGCGGCAATCCTTGGGCTTCTCTACTAATTTCCAAACCTTGTTGCATTCAAAGTTATTCAACTCTTCATGCATAGCAACAACCCAGTCCGGATCTTCAAGAGCTTCAAAAACTTTCTTGGGTTCCACCATTGAGATGTGAGCTTGATGCTCACTGAAACTTGCCAACTCCCTTCTTGTGGAAACCCTTCGTTGAAGATCACCTACAACTTTGTCAAGAGTGTGACCCCTTAACTCAAGGTTTCTATCGACACGAGCTTTGCGACAAAGTTCAATTAGCTTGTTGTCTCTTGGGGGAATAACTTCATCATCTGACTCTTCGTTGGAATCATTGGCTTGGCCTTGATCTGTAGCTTGATTAGCAGGAGTAGGAGATGATGAACCTTGCCCTTGATGTGGATCAACAGCCGTAACAGGAGGCTGCTGCACTTCAGGAGTTTCAGGGCCGAATAATCCGGCAGAGGGTGGGGCCGGATAATCTGGCCTGGGAGATCCTGAAGCATCTTCACAAGCTTGACTAGAACTTCCTCGAATTGGCAAGTGGCTGGATAATCCAGGGTCAGCCGGAAAATCTTGCCTGGGACTTGCATCTGTTTCTTCGATATGATGATCAATATGGTCGTTAGTGGAGTGATGGATGGATAATCCGATGTCGACCGGATAATCCGGCCTAGAGCATTCAGGAGCATGTTGACCTTCAGCATTTGGTGGAGTTGGTGTAGAAGTTTCTCCCGTGGTTGGAGCATGTTGAGACTGTGTAGATGAGGGCTCTACATGAGTAGAGCATTGTACTTCCGGATCCGCCAGAAGGGGTTCCTCAATGGGGTGGAAAAATCCCACGCCCATTCTTCTTATGGCATCTTGGGGTATTTCAAAATCTGCATCACAAACATCAACTTTCCCCGCACGGGAGCCATCATTTTCCTCGAACACCACACTACAAGATTCTACAACAGTTCCTGAGAGCTTATTGTAGACTCTATAAGTGTGGGATTCGGCACCATAACCAACAAAAATGCCTTCTAAAGCCTTAGACTCAAATTTAGATAAACGAACTCCTTTGATGAGAAAGAAACACTTACAACCAAATACCCGGAAGTATGAAATGTTTGGCTTGTTACCGGTAAGTATTTCATACGGAGTCTTATCCAAGATATTACGGAGGTATAGCTGGTTGGATGAATGACAAGAGGTAGAGATTGCTTCAGCCTAGAAGTTATATGGAGACTTGAATTCAGCTAGAATAGACCTTGCCATATCCATTAGGGTCCGGTTCTTCCTCTCGG
The DNA here is from genome assembly GCA_916181665.1 of Avena sativa. NCBI lineage: Eukaryota > Viridiplantae > Streptophyta > Magnoliopsida > Poales > Poaceae > Avena > Avena sativa. Next base: position 583,795,771 of record OV702287.1, read on the forward strand.
CAGCACCATTTTGTTGAGGGGTGTACGCAGCGGAATATTGATGTCTTATCCCCTCTTCACTTAGGAATTCATTTAATGTGTAGTTCTTGAACTCAGAGCCGTTATCACTTCTTATTGCCAATATGGGGACATTGTGTTGACGTTGAACCTCGTTGGCGAAGTCGATGATAGTTTGTTGAGTCTCGCTCTTCAACTTGAAGAAATAGACCCAAGTGTATCTTGAGTAATCATCAACAATCTCAAGGCAGTACTTCTTCCCACCGAGGCTTGCATGTGATGGAGGACCAAAGAGGTCCACATGAAGGAGCTCCAAGATCCTTTTTCACGAAATAATAGTTTCCTTCGATGAGGAGTGTCATGCATTTTCCCTTCAACACAAGCCCTGCAAGCACGATCTTTGGCAAAGGAAACATTGTCTTTTAGTCCAAGGATGTGGCCACCCTTGTGGAGACTTTGCAAAGTTCTCATATTGATGTGGGCTAGTCGGTGATGCCATAACCAACCCACGTTAGCCTTTCCGAAAAGACACATCGGGCCTGTAGTGGTTTTCCCCGAAAAGTCCACCACGTACAGATTATTTTCGACATATCCCACGAAAGAGATTTTTAGAGACTTGCTCCACAAGAGTACCACCAAATTAGCATCATTAAAAACTACAAATCCCATCTTACCAAGGGCGCGAACTAAAAGTAAATTATAACCGAGGGTCTCAGCAAGCATGACGTCCACGAGAGAGATATCGTGAGCAACCACAACTTTGCCGAGACCCAATACCTTAGATTTTGACTTGTCACCATAGGAGACGATTATATGATCATGATTTGGCTGCATCTCCATGATGATCTCCTTGCTTCCGGTCATATGACTTGTGCACCTGCTATCGAGTACCCATTTAGACCCACCGGAAGCATAGCCCTGCAAGAAAGTTACTTCTTGGTTTTAGGTACCCATTTTTCAATGGCTCCTCTCATGTTAGTGACAAGGGTCTTGGGAAGCAAAATAGACCAAGGAATGTAACTATCATAAGGACCTACATAACTAGCATAAACATCACCATAACAATCACAATATAGCTCATAGTTAGGATTATTAGTCCCTGCAAAACCATCATAGTTAGACTTGTCCTTGGTGGTGGTGCTAGTCTTAGGTTGAGCAGTTTTGCTCTTCATCATCTTCTTCTTCTTCTTCTTGTTCTTCTTGTTCTTTGTCTTGGGAACATAACCAAGACCCTCTTTTCCAATTTTTGTCCTTTGCTTGCTAAGCACCTCATCTAGAACTTCTTTACCTTTGTGTTGAGATCCCTTTACAAGTTCTTCTTGTCCACAAGATGGAGTAGAGGTGTTGGGCAAATCATACTTCTCCAATTGAGTTTGGAGCTAGTCACGAGACACATTTAGAGTAGAGTGTTCACTCTCCAATGCCTTGTGAGCAATGTCAAGTTTCTCAAACTTCTCCGAGAGTCTAGCGTGAGCAGCCCCAAATTCAATATTTTCCTTCTTTAGTTTCTTTACCTTAGAAAGAGCGTTGTCACATTCCTTGATGAGCTGGGCAATAACCTCTTCATGGGACTCCTCAATAGACTCGAGTCTCTCTTCCAAGGATACTCGAGCTTCCTCCTCTTCTTCCAAGGCATTCTTCAAGGAGGCTATCTCCAAGGCATCTTCTCTTTCAATTCTGCCCTTTTCTTTGAGGAGATCTTCGGATTGGGAAAGTTGACTCATAAGAGCGTCAAAATGAAGTTTGTGCTCACCTTGCAAGTTAGTGAAAAAGTTCTCCAAAGCTATAACTTCTTCTTTTATCTTAAGACTAGTATGATCATCCATATCCATATTTATGTTAGTCTTAGGAAATGAAGAAGTAGAAGATGATACCTCGGACCCTCTTGCTATAAGGAAAGTGACGTTGTTGTTGATGATGTTTTCGTTTGGAGAGTCGAAGAGTGATGATGGAGTAGATCTAGTGGCTATAGCAGCCACCTCATGAGTACTATCTTCATCCTCTTCATCTTCACTTGCAGAGGAATATTCTTCTTGTGCCACCAAGACAATCTTGGGTTTCTTCTTGTAAGGGCCATTCTTTTTGATAAATGGCTTCTTTCGAGGTGCCTTGGAATTTTCTTTAAGGATGAGCCTGCCACCATTGTCTCCTCTATTTTGATATGGACACTCAGCCACAAAGTGTAGCCTATCTCCACAATTGTAGCATGTTCTCAGTTTTGGGACATTCTCTCTTCTTCCACTTGACCCATTCTTGCGCTCTAGTTCTGACTTGGCCTTGGCTGGATCCTTCCAAAAATTCCTTGCATAGAATGCCATATACTCACTATGAGCATGCTTGACTTCCTCAGGGCAGCCCACGGAGACACTCTCGAAACTTCTTTCATCCTCATCTTGCTCAACAACATTTACCTTTAGAGCAACATTGACCCCTTTTTGCATTCCAATGGCTCGGGCACGAGCATCTTCTGCATTCTTAGCTGCAACCTTGAATGATGTCATTTCTTGCATGACTTCATTTGAAGTCATTTGATGGTAGTTATGTATACCTTGCAAGATCTTCAAGTCCATTGACTCAAAAGGCATTAGAGCACTCACATACTTTCTTTTTATCCAAGCATCATCAATGTGAGTTGCTCCATGCTTTCTAAATATTGTTGCAATGCCCTTGAGTCTTCTATACATATCTTCATGGTTTTCACCATCCAACATGTAGAATCCTTCAGCTTCATTGCTAAGGGCATCATACCTATTCCTTCTCATGCTTTCATTTCCAATAAAGAGATTGGTGAGGGCATCCCAAGCTTCTTTAGCAGTGTTGAAATGCTCAATGTTGGGCATGTCCTTGGGTCCCACTCCGAGCTATATCATGTGGAGAGCCGTTGCATTCAATTGACTATCGACCACTTCTCTTCTTGTCTAGTTGGTGTGATCTCCAATATGAAGACCCTCTTCGATAATCCTCCAAAGTTCAATTGAAGAACTGCATACATGAGACTTCATTAAGAATTTCCATTGATTAAATGAAGATAAAGTAAGCTTGGGTGGATCACCCCTATTGTTTATATGAGGATGAGGGATAGGTGGGTCGGGGGAATATAGGTGATGAACCTCACTATAGTCATCCTTAACACTTCCCTTCTTGGAGGCGGAACCTTCCTTAGATCCGGTGTTAGCCTTATCCTTGGATGAAGGAGTGGCAGCCTCTAAGGACGATGGAGATGGGGCTGCGGATAATGTGAAGCGAGCAATCATTTGTTGCATATCCTCCATCTTGGTCTCAAAGGATTTCAACAAGGTTGTTTCCAACGTCTTGAGGTCGTCCATTGTGACCTTGTCCACAGCCTCATTCCCATTCTCGTTGGTACCCATACTTCTCTTAGGCGGTTAAGCCCGAATAAAGAGCCGAGGCTCTGATACCAATTGAAATGGATCGTATGGGCGCCTAGAGGGGAGGTGAATAGGTGCTACTTCAAATTTTAATGCCTTTTCAATTTTAGGCTTGACACAAAAGGTAAATTCTCTACATAAGCTATTATGAAGAATTTCCCTATATGCAAACCTAGCTACTAGCGAGTAAAGGCGAGTGACAAAGAGGAACGAGTAAACCATACTGGAGCACGCGGAGACACATGATTTGTTTTACCGCAGTTCCTTCCTTGTTAAGGGAAGTACATCTGCATTGGAGGGGTGGGTGGTACTAAGACCACCACGCCACAATAGGCCTCACCCTGTTCTCCGATGGATCCCGCCACCAAAAGCCTGATCCACCTTTCCACTATAGGAACGCTTCGAGGCGGGAACCGGAGCCTTTACACAACTAGCAGGGCACAACTCCACAACCAACTTGGAGGCTCCCGTAATGACAACAAGCTGCCACAAGAACAAGTTATCAATAACAAAACACAAGATCTAGATATTAACAAGAATACTAGATCGGGGATTTCTCCAATTGAATGGACAGGAGTTGATGCGCTTGATTCGTGATGACGATGTAGATTGCCTCCTCCTTCAATTCCACCAAAGATCGAAGCCTTCGGGTGGTTGAAGTGGGTGATCTAGAGAGAGAGAGCACTTGCAACAGGTCTGGTCTTTTCGAATGAATCAAGAGATCTGAATGGAGGGGATGAAGGGGCTTGTATACCCCCTGCACCCACTGAGCCGTTGAAGCCATTTGGGGATGGAATAATCTGCCCAAGTGGGGGCCGGATTATCCGCCCTGGGGAAAACTCCACCCTAGACTCGGATTATCTGACAAATAAACTGCCCCCACACAGAACGACGCGCCGAGACTGCCCTTGTTCCTCTCCTGGGGGTCGGATTATCCGGCCCCTTGCGAGGACCGAATTATCCGGTCAGGGAAGGAAAAACCGCCCATGTTCGGATTTTCCGGGAGAAAATCCGAACCCGGTCAGAGCGTCGCACCTTGGAAGCCTTTGATCATCTTTTGGGGGCCGGATTATCCGGCCCAAGGCGAGGGCTAGATTATCTGCTCAGGGGAAGAAAATCCGCCCCTGTTCGGATTTTCTGGAAGAAAATACGCCCCTGTTCGGATTTCCCCAGACAAAGTGACGTGCCATGGCAGCCTTTGCCAAATGAGCTAGGCCGGATTATCCGGCCCTTGATGGGGGCGGAAAATCTGGCCCCCCAAACACAAAAACATTCCCTGCACACTTAGCACACATGAGAAAACTCCACGGTATTGTTATCTAACACTCAAAACCCAAGGAACCATGAGATGTTCTTTCACCTGCCTCATAATGAAGAACTTTCTTGGTGGTGCACACACAAGGGGAACACGACCATTGGAATTAAATAGGGATTATCTTATTTGCTCCCGTTGAGTATCTAAATACTAGCACACAATAAGATGTAAAACAGGTATCAACATCATATGTATATTGTGATATGTCCTTCTTCTTGCGCCTTTATCTCCATCGAGCGCTCTGGCATGATATACATCTTGCCCTTGGTTTGACGCCAAGTCCACAACGCCGCCACCAGGTCGTCCATTGGAACGATGACTATTACTATACTACTTAGTAACAGAAAATTAAACTACTTTACCTTTGTAACGACCAATGCCATATCATAATCACATGCCCTCCTGCAAAATGCCATATCATAATCACATGCCCTCCTGCAAAATAAAGTTAGACGCCTCTACTTTATCTATTGCAAGTTTTACGTGGTTGTTAGGGCTTTCGCAATAGAACCGTTTCTAATATATGAACTTTCCAACCACAACATGGATCCAAAAGTTATCTCTACTACAACCCATTCGGGGCCCTCTATTGCAAATGCTATATCAACTATTGAATGAGAGACAGACACCCACTAGCCACTTATACGGTACAAGCCGTATGTTGAGTGTGGAACCAGTCTCGCATACGAATATGCGTAAGGTCGGTCTGGGCTGCATCATCAAACAATACCGCGATATAAACAAGTACATGTTAGAGGGTAACAACTAAGGGATCAATGCCCGCACAATACTTGTGCGTACTGGCCGTACATTACTCCTACGCTTAGATCTGCTCCGATACCACAGAAGGGGACCTGCAGCAGAAAACAAAAAAATTCCTACGTTGAAACCCCAAAAACTGCCTAGGATCTATCTATGTAGTAATGTAGTAACGACCGATGCGTATAGAATGCATACCCTTGTAGACTGTATGCAGTTAACGTTCCGAGGGGAATGTGGTTGATGTAGTCGTACTCATAGCCGACCTCAAGGTCGTGAAGCTCCTCACAGGTCACCCCTTGCTCCTTCTTCATCATGCAGCAGCTCCGGCTCACGACATTTAAGCACCCCAAGTGTTGCGCCTCGTGTCTTCGTACACATCCGGTGCACGATGAGACCTCTGGCTCCCCGATCCCGTCGGGAATGCGGAAGTTGATATCCAGCTAGGAATCCCTGCAACGCAACGGTGTGATGTAGGTGTGCCTTGTTCGCACAACCCAAACATGGGGCCATGGTCACAAGGGCTAGAGAGAGAGGGAAGGAGAAAGTCAACCAAAAAACGTCTCCAAATATTGGTGTATTTAATTCCATCCATGGGCACCCCTTTATATAGGCGGAGGGGGTGTGCCCTCCCCATTAGGTTAGCCATGTGGGACTATTAGCAAAGGAAAATCAGCAGGATTTTCTTCCAGCTGGATGGGCTGAATCTAGGCAGCCCAAACAGCAACAAATGTCACTCCCGGGTGGGCCTGGGTGGCTTTTGGCGGCCCAGCTCATAGGCAAGGTGGAGGCAAGGGAGAGCCAGCCCGAGTGGGCCGAAAGCTCTCGGCAGCCCACCAGCCGACTACCCCCAGCCCCCAATCGGCCGCCCGCGGTGGCAGCGACCCGGCTAGGCTGGCCTGGCGTGCGCCGACCCACTGGCACGCCCATCGCCTGTAGCACTCGTGCGGCGGTTAATAAAAACCGTCCACGTGGGTTGTTTCAAAAACAACCCGTTTCTGCTGTTTGCTGTATTTTTTTCTTACGCCAATTTCCTCCGGGGTTTTGGCCTAATGATAAAGTTGCTTTTATTAATCTTAATTTAAATATTATTTAGAATATATTAATTCATAATTCACATATAATAAATGTATATTTAAATTCCCATTTATCCAAAAACACTTTTCCGTTCTTTTCCTTTATTCTTTCTCCGAACAACTTCGGATCTCTCCGCGGAGCAATTCCGGCTTTCTCTTTCTCTACTATGATTCCGTCTTACGAATGACCGCTCTCATCGTACCCTTTAGTGTATCCCTGATACGTCCATTTTGCATCACTATTCTATGTCATAATTCACTGTTATTCATTGATATATTTCATATTGAGAGGTGATACGTATGTTATTTCATCTGTTTTTGCATGGTTGATGACTTTTGGAGCATGGACAGCTGTAGTTAGGATTCTGATGGAAAAGGTGCTGTTTGGAGGCAAAATTCGTGAAGATCAGAAAATCCGGGAAAATATACGGAAAATCCTATTTTTTCAGAAGACGAAGGATGCCAGAAGGAGGAGTGGAGATGGGCCACAGGGGGGCCACACCACCCCCTGGCGCGGGCCACCCTGGGTCGTGCCACCAGGTGGTGTGGCCACCCTGGCCCACCTCTGGCTCTCCCCTCTGGCATGTATTATCCTCCCAAAACCCTAAGACTCGGAGAGCGACCATAGAAAGATTCTGCCGCCTCTGCGGGGCAGAAAACACCGAGAGAGAAATATCTCTCCGGCAGATAGATTTCTGCCGGGGGAATTCCTTCTCGGAGAGGAGAGATCGTCACCATCAACACCACCATCAAGCTGGACTTCATCGGGATCATCATCATCATCATCACCACCATCATCACCATCAGCACCATCATCACCATCTCCATATTGCTGTAACAATTGCGTTGAATCTTGCATAGTTCATAGGGGAAACTTTACCGGTGTTGATTACTCTTTGTAGTTGATGCTATTGAGTGAACCATTGATTTTTTTTTCATATTGTTATACATCATTATTCCATCTCTGATCATGATCCATATGATGTCTTGTGAGTAGTTCGTTTTGTTCTTGAGGACATGGGAGAAGTCATGTTGTTAGTAGTAGAGTTGTGTTGAGAAAGATTCAATTGTTTGATTTTTGATTTGTGGTGTACTTCTTCTAGTGGTGTCATGTGAACGTCAACTACATGACACTTCATCTATATGGGCCTAGGGGAATGCATTGTGTATTTGGCTACTAATCGTAGGGGTTGCCGGAGTGACAAAAACCTGAACCCCCGTTACAAAACTATTGCACAAGGGACGTAAGGGTCTTAGAGTTTAAAGTTGTGGTTAGGTTTTTACCTTAATTACTTTCTTGTACTTACGGATGTTTGCAAGGGGTATAATCACAAGTATGTATCAGTCCTAGGAAGGTCGGTACATTAGCACAGGTTCACCCACACAACACTTAGCAAGCTAAAGAAGATTAATCAACTATATGAAGCGAAAGCACTTGACAGTCTTCCCATGTGTCCTCGAGAACGTTTGGTCATCTTAAGTAATACAACCGGCTTGTCCTTTGCTGCATAAAGGATTGGGCCACTTGCTGCATTTATTCCTACCGTCTTTTATTTACTCATACTTTGTTTTCTTGCTTTATCAAAAACCCCTAAAAATCCGTTTGCTAAGTATTTGCAGAGCATTCCTGATCCGTACCACTAGCCAGCACCTTCTCCTCCTCGTTGGGTTCGACACTCTTACTTATCGAAAATACTGCGATACACCCCCAATACTTGTGGGTCATCAAGACTATTTTCTGGCACCGTTGTCGGGGAGTGAAGCGCTATTGGAGAGTGGAACTAGTAAAGGAAACTTCTACTGTGAGTATTGTTTACTTCTGCTAGTTGCTTTATTTTCGTTATGGATAATTCACTGAGTTTCTTATTTGGTAATGCTACTACCACGGTTAAGGTAGTAGATAAGCCACCACCTGCTGAGAATGATGCTTTTAAAATACCTACAAGAATTATTGATCGTGTTATGGATAACTACTATGTTGGGGATGGAACTGTCCATCCCGGTGATCATTTGCTCTTTATACACGAATTATGCGGGTTGTTCAAGTGTGCAGGTATTACTACAGATCAAATTAAGAAGAAGTTATTCTCATTATCACTAAAAGGAAGAGCTGGTATAAGCTGCTGAAGAATGGTCAAGCTCTGGAATGGGAGGAAATAGTGCCTCTCTTTTATTCAAAATTTTATCCTCCTAGTGAGATTCATAAAGATCGGAATCAAATATACAACTTTTGGCCTCTTGATGGAGAGAGTACAACTCAAGCTTGGGGGAGATTGAAGTTACTAATGCTCAAATGTCCCATTCATGAGCTCCCCAACAATATTATTATCAATAACTTTTATGCAAGGCTCCCTCTACATGATAAGGATTTATTGGATGCTTCTTGCGCTGGATCAATCACTCGCATGGAAGAAGAAGCTAAATGGGATCTTCTAGACCGTATTCAAGACAATGCTGAAGCTTGGGAGAATGACAAAGGTAGAAAGTCAGGTATAAATTATGATTATGCATGCATTGAATCTTTTATGGGAATTGATGACTTTCAAAATATTAAAAATGCTTATGGTCTAGACTCTCAAGCTATTGCTTCTTATTTTAAGGCTTTTGCTTCCTACATTGAAGTGCCTAAAAAGAAGTGGAATAAGTATCATGAACCTTATAAAGATGTTGCTAAGAGTGTTCCTGCAAGAGATACTGAAGTTTATACTGCTAATCATGTCTTACCTTAACCTTATATTGAGAAAATGCCTTTCCCAGTTAAGATAAAGGAACACTCTATGATAGCTAGTATGGTTAATGAAAGTATAAGCAAAGTTGTTGAACCTGATAAACAAAAGGTTGATGAACCTATTATATCAAATGTGAAAGACTTTGTTACTAAATATGTAGAAGAGGTACACACTATCCTTTCTAAGGATACCTCTAATATTGTTTCATATAGTAGTGTTATGACAGCTAGTATTCCTGTGTTTTCTGTTAGAATAAGTGATCATTGTTATGATGATCCTTGTGATAGTTATATTGTTAAGTTTATGCATGATACGGAAAGTTACTATGAGATAGGGAAAAGTGTTCTTATGCATCTCAATAATATCAAGTTTCCTCGTTTCATGCTGAAAGTTTCTATGTTGCACTTATTTTGCCTTCTTATGCTTGCAGTTTCTTGTTTCAACAACTTGTTTGTTTACAAAATTCCCTTGCATAGGAAGTGGGTTAGTCTTAAATGTGTGTATCTTTGCTTCTTAATGCTCTCTTTCACTTCAATTCATATTCTTATGTGAGCATCTTCAAAATTATCATGCCCATCTTAATGGCTATAAAGAAAGAGCTCTTTGGGAGACAACCCAATTTGTTTTTGCTTTCAGTTTGTTTGTGTTTCTTTGAGTCCTGGAAGTTATTACATTGGTAATAACCGCTCCTTATCCGTTTTGTTTGGTTTTTGTGTCAAGATCAACCTCTAATGAGAGAGAAGTAATATTTGGGGAAGTTGCTGTCCCGAAACAGATTTTTGGGCTTCACCATAAAAATTCGTGAGAGATATCTGTATGTCGGTTTGAGATGTAATTTTTTGTGCTTCTTCCCCAGGTTGTTATTTAACTTTCATTAGTTTTGAACTTTTTGATTTGAGTAACAGAAGATTTTCGAAAAAATTGATCTTTACCTGCTGGTCTGTTTTGACAGATTTTGCCACTCTTGCATTTGCTTCTTTATTCGATTTCCTTTTTGAATTCTTTTTGGGTTTTTGGAAGGAGTTGCTATATTGGCTTATGTTCTGATGGTTTTCAGTTGAAAGTGGACTCAAAAGGTTTTATCACTTCACTTACACTAATGTTGCTAATGAGAACTGTGTGGAGTTTTGTGTGAAAGAAATTTCCAGGTAGTGGAGATGATGGTGTAATAAGGAAGAGAAGGGTTTTATGACTTAAGTAATAAGTGTATGAAGATGAAGATATCAATGATATTCAAGTGGTGAATCCAGAAGAATCTACTAGATAACAAATTCAGAGACCTGTAGAGTCCGTTTCCAAATAGGTAACAGTTCTGGTAAGAAAAGTTCCACGAAAATACAATCCAACTATATTTTTGCAGTTTTCAGTCGATAAGGAAAGCTTCGAAGTGAAAAAGGGACCGAAACGAAGCCAGGGTGGCTCACACCACCCTGTGGTGCGGGCCCTCCCCAGGCCGGGCCACCAGGTGGTGAGTCCACCCCGGACTCCGTCTCCGACCCGTTTTCTCCCAGTAGCTTCCTTTTGATATGAAACTTCGTAATATATAATCCCCCGGATCCCCCGAGGTTCGTATATCATGTGTTCGTCGTGTTTTCGTTTTGATATGTTTCTGCCAGGACATACTCTTTGAAGGTTTAGAAGCACAATGGTGTCCGCCAAGGATAAAGGGAAGGAGCCTATGGAGGAAGACCTCCAAGACCCCAGGCAGGAGAAGGAGATCAAGAGTGAAGGTGAAGAGGAGCAAGGCCAACACCCACACACCGGCACTACCATTGCAAGCATTGGAGTGGTAACAAAACCCGCCAAGGTTAGAAGGACTGCACGGATGCAGACTGGGGGGAAAGCTCCTCGTCACTGCTTGGCTCCACGGTCACTTCCTGCACGCACCAAGAATCCTTTCCATACCCTTATCCATGAGCATCAATACCAGAATATGCCCAAGGAGAAATTACCCTCCAATTGGGATTTTCCTCGTTCTAGCCATGCAGGAAAAGAAGACTTCAAGGAGTAAGAGTGGGGAAAGAATAGCAAGAGCTGGAATTCTCAACCTGACATGATCATGAGCCGCATTGAGCAAAACTCACAGCTGATTCGTAATCTCACCTTCGAGATCAAGGACTTGGGGAAACTTATCAGAGAGCTCATCGAGAGGATACCACCACCACCAAAGGAGTAATTTGTCATCAGGTTTGGCATCCCCTTGGTCTGTTCCAAGCTTGGGGGAGTGCTGCGGTATCACATCATTATCTTCTATCGTTTTACCTTATTAAGTAGAGTCATATCATGAATAGAGGAGTTATTGTGTAGGATGGTTTACATTATGGAAGTGTCCCCTCTCTTGTTAGATATGTATCCCTTGGTGTGAGTTGCCGTTATGGAATATTAATGAGAAGTTCTATCATTTACTCTTTTGCATAGCTTATATTAGTTTTCAATTCGTGGTTTTATGATTGATCTTGTTGTTAGTATTGGTATCACTTTGGGATCATTGAGTTAATTTAGTTGGTTTTGGAAAACTTGGCTCGGTCAGTAGCAACACTATTTTTGAGAGTTGAATGAGAAAGATAAAAGTACTCAAAAGAAATATAATTTCATCATCTTTCTTTCTTGATTTGCTCATAAGTCTAGTATTCTCTAGTTAAGATCTTTTGTGCTTCCAAGGAAGATTGCATGTTTTTTTTATCGCTTGTATGTTTGCGTGTTTCCTTCAACTCTTATACTTGCTACCCAGCCTTGCTAGCCAAAAACCTGTACTGAGAGGGAATTCTTCTCGTGCATCCACCTCCTCTAAACCAAAAACGATGCCATTTGTGTCCACCATACCTACCTAGTAGCATTATTGCTATTCCAAGTAAATTCTTGTTTTGTCTACCTCCCAAATTAAACTTGTTATGTGAAAATTAGTGATTAAAGCTCTCACGAACTTGATGGCACACTTTACTTTCTTGCATTTAATAAACTTGAACCATTGGGTCCTTCTTTGTTGCGTATATGCGTGTGCTTTATGAGTTGAAGTTAGCAGAACCATGTATCATGGGGAACGCTTTCAACACTGCATTGGTACTTTGTACCTAGTTGATATCATGTTCTTTTGCTTAATCATGGTGGAAACTTGCAGCATAACTATAGTGAGCATTCTATGAAGCATCCTTAATAAAAACCTATGCAAATAGAAAATAAAAAGATCACTGAGATGCTCACTGCCTGCTTGCCTTGTCATTTTGGTTATGGGATAGCTCCTGTGTCATGTGCAAGGGGTACCCCGTTGGCGGTTCTCAATGATACGCATGTATTTACAATGACAAGAGCTTACTCATGACTGAAGTTGAGTAGCATGAGGTTCGGTACTCATAAGTAAGGGGCATGGGACTTCAATTTATAACTTGTCAAGCATATCCTCTTAGTTGTCTCACTTTAACCTTAATCACCAAAAGATGCCTATGATAGGGGCAATGAGAGCTGAAAGCTAGTAAGTACCATAATTTTTGGGAGCTCTTTATGAGACATGCAATCCCTGCTTCCCTCTGCAAAGGGCCTTTCTTTTACTTTGTAGTTGAGTCAGTAAACCTATTCCCTTCTATCTTAGCAAGTATTTTGAGTTGTTGTATTTCATTCATTCATATGATGATTTATTCAATCATGTTTCTTATGTTCCTTGTTTTGCACATTGCTCTTATCTTGATGTTTACTACTTTGAAAGCTTTCATTGAAAACCAGTTATTTGTGAACTCCAACAAATTATCAACTATTCTTTGACCAAGAGCTAAGTTTGCCATTACCAATTATGATTTACTTTATGTATCTTTACTGTGTTTCCTTTACTTATTGCAAGTTGAGTTATATAATAGTGAGTTGTCTTCTATTATGATCTATGTATTGATGAATGTGATGCTTCTTGTCCGTATTCTTTTCTCGAATCTTCACTCCATAAACCTGAGGCCATGTTTATTGAGCTCAGTTTCGCTTGGGGACAAGCAAAGTCTAAGCTTGGGGGGAGTTAATACATCCATTTTGCATCACTATTCTATGTCATAATTCACTGTTATTCACTGATATATTTCGTATTGAGAGGTGATACTTATGTTATTTCATCTGTTTTTGCATGGTTGATGACTTTTAGAGCATGGACCGCTGCAGTCAGGATTCTGATGGAAAAGGTGCTGTTTGGAGGCAAAATTCACGAAGATCAGAAAATCCGGGAAAATATACGGAAAATCCTATTTTTCCAAAAGACGAAGGATGCCAGAAGGAGGAGTGGAGATGGGCCACAGGGGGCCCACACCACCCCCTGGCGCGGGCCACCCTAGGCCGCGCCACCAGGTGGTGTGGCCACCCTGGCCTACCTCTGGCTCTCCTCTCTGGCGTATATTATCCTCCCGAAACCCTAAGACTCGGGGAGCGACCACAGAAAGATTTTGCCGCCTCTGCGGGGCAGAAAACACCGAGAGAGAAAGATCTCTCCGGCAGACCAATTTTTGCCGGGGGAATTCCTTCCCGGAGAGGGGATATCGTCTCCATCAACACCACCATCAGGCTGGACTTCATCGGGATCATCATTATCATCACCACCATCATCACCATCAGCACCCTCATCACCATCTCCATATTGCTGTAACAATTGCGTTGAATCTTACATAGTTCATAGGGGAAACTTTCCCGGTGTTGATTCTCTTTGTAGTTGATGCTATTGAGTAAACCATTGAATTATTGTTTAGGTTCAGATTGTTATACATCATTATTCCATCTCTGATCATGATCCATATGATGTCTTGTGAGTACTTCGTTTTGTTCTTGGGGACATGGGAGAAGTCATGTTGTTAGTAGTAGAGTTGTGTTGAGAAAGATTCAATAGTTTGATATTTAAGTTGTGGTGTACTTCTTCTAGTGGTGTCATGTGAACGTCGACTACATGACACTTCACCTATATGGGCCTAGGGGAATGCATTGTGTATTTGGCTACTAATCGTAGGGGTCGCCGGAGTGACAGAAACCTGAACCCCCGTTAGGAAACCATTGCACAAGGGACGTAAGTGTCTTAGAGTTTAAAGTTGTGGTTAGGTTTTTACCTTAATTACTTTCTTGTACTTACGGATGTTTGCAAGGGGTATAATCACAAGTATGTATTAGTCCTAGGAAGGTCGGTACATTAGCACAGGTTCACCCTCACAACACTTAGCAAGCTAAAGAAGATTAATCAACTATATGAAGCAAAAGCACTTGACAGTCTTCCCATATGTCCTCGAGAACGTTTGGTCATCTTAAGTAATACAATCGGCTTGTCCTTTGCTGCATAAAGGATTGGGCCACTTGCTGCATTTATTCCTACCGTCTTTTATTTACTCGTACTTTGTTTTCTTGCTTTATCAAAAACCCCTAAAAATCCGTTTGCTAAGTATTTGCAGAGAATTCCTGATCCCTACCACTAGCCAGCACCTTCTGCTCCTTGTTGGGTTCGACACTCTTACTTATCGAAAATACTGTGATACACCCCCTATAGTTGTGGGTCATCAATCCCCTCATGTCTCGGGAATGCTCTAGACATGATCTATATCAATGATCAACAGAGGGACCAGGGATGTCCATGTGACCCCTATGCCTTCCTGATGACAATGTCGTTTGAACTGGTAAATGTAGCATCCAATTTCCTTTTGTTTTTTGATACGACTTGTCCGAGATCCGATCATTGGTATCCCATACCATGTTCAATCTCGTTAACAACAAGTTCTATTTTCTTGTTACCGTGATATTACATCCCCGTGACCGAGTCACATGTTGCAACATTTATGGATGTAATCTCACAAGACGGCCGTATGTATCTTTACCTGTCATGTGGGCAAACAAATCCCGCTCTTGACATATATTGCCTCTACGGTTCCTCCGAGTACCTGAACACACCTTTATTGCCACCGTATTACCAGATGACGTTTGATGCTATCTAAGCACTCTCGGGAGATAGTGATTGATATAGCCTCACGGTCTAAGGAATTAGGAGTCTAGATTTAGCTATTGCAACAATGAACTATATGACTTGATCATGTTGCAATCCTTCGAGGAATGTCCATCACTTCATTCTCCAATGATATGACCCCGTTGTCAATTGGCATTAATGCCCATGATCTTGAAACCCAGATCATCCTCATGACCAACAAACTACTATGAATAGAGGCTACTAGGGACTTGGTTGTTTCATACCACACATGTACCAATGTTTCTACTTGGTACAGTTATAGCACAATATTAAACTATTATAAACTAATTGAGATATGGCAATAAAAACTATTTATTATTTGCCTCTAGGGCATATCTCCTTTAGGTTCAACATGTATGCAGCCTTAGATTATCGGTTTGTTGATAATGCCTTGAAGAAGATGGATCTGTTTGACCTTGTGTGTCTCAAGGAGGACTACTATCCTGAGTATATCCATCAGTTCTTCTACACAGTCTATTTTCATGATGATGATGACCGCACTATGTCTTGGATGACTGGGACATGGCGCTTTCGTGCCACCTATGCAGATCTGGTTGAGGTTATGGGCTATTCTAGCAAGGCCGATGGTTTTTGCATTCATAGCGAGAAGATCAAGCCTGCTGACACTCTTGCTTTCTACCATCCCAAGGATTTTGAGTATGCTCCTCCATGCATCTCTGGCATGTACTTCTACTATCACACTTTGGCCAGCATCTTCCGTTAGTCGCTTGTTCCCCATGTTGGAGATACTACAAACTGTCATGGGTACTTTGCCAATCTCCTCTACTATTGTCACCCTGACAGGTTGAGGAAGATTGAGGGATGTGACTTTGTGTACTATGAGTTGCGGAGGGCTTCTTTGGATAGGATGACCCCCACTTTCTGTGTGTATGTATACAAGCTTCTCAACAAGGTTGTGCCTTCTGGTGTGATGGCTGGTGAGCGTGTGGAACAAGAGGAGATTACCCTTTATCTTCGTGGTCCGTCTCCTGAGGTCCCTTCGATGAAGCCTCCCGAGCAGCGCAATAAGGCTGCTCATGATCCTTAGCCTCACTTTGCTAATAGGTCTGGTTCTCGTCATCCTGTTGGAGAGTCCTCCTCCTCTCATTCCAGGCACAAGGGTGGTGTTGCCATGTTCTTCAAGCGGTTGTTTCAGATGTGTCGGTCGTCCTATGATGTGAGCCACAAGGCTCTTGAGATGAGCCAAGAGACTCGGCGCAGGCACAATGAGTTTCTTGTGACCCAGCATGTCACTCCTCCACCAGATGGTCCCGTGATGACTCTAGTTCCTTATGTCAACTATGAGATGCCACCACTTGATGATGATATGATCTTTGGCTACTTCCCCAGTCAGTTTCCTCCTGGTGGCCCTAGTGGTTCTCTGTTGCTCCTCCTAGTTCTGGTGATGATGATGAGTATGATGATCATGAGGAGATCCATGAAGACGAAGATGCCCCCGTTCACTCTCCTCCGCCTCCTACGTTCTTCTAGTTGGGTTCTGTTAGCATCACTCTACTCCTCTTCCTTTTTGGTGTTTCGATGCCAATGGGGGAGAATAGTAGAGTTCATTTAGGTATCTACTGGTTCCTTGCCAGGCTTTTCCGGGGTTTGCCGGTTGCACAATGCCCCTTGCCTTCTCTTTGCTTCTTTTGGCATTGTGCTTCCCATTTGCTTTCGTGATGGAACTATTTGCTCTACTTCCGGGTGTTGGACAAGTTTGTGCTATGTGTGTGAACCATGGATATGTCTATTGTGCTATGACTATGTGTTCTTCTATTATTTTTCTAGATTTGTGTAGATATCCATGCTTTATATCTTGTCATATTATGCTTGCTTTCATAAAGACATGTGGGAAGCTCTCCATACACTATTTAGGTGCATCCTTGCATTCAAACGCAAATTCAACCAAGTGCATACTTTATGGGGGAGCTCACATATGTCTCTATGGAATTCGTTGGTGTATAGCTCTCTATTATATCCATGTGAACTCTAGCTTGGTTTTTCATCGGCAACCAAAAAGGGGGAGATTGAAAGGGTATTTTACCCTCTACTGTTTTTGGTTGACAATGACATTGTAGTTAGGGCGGACTAATGCTATCTACTAGTGTCTTAAACAGGTTTTAGTCTGTTGGTATGTTGGAAGATCATCGGAGACCCCCCATTTCGATAACAAAGAGAAGTGCCGGAGTTTTGCCTTTTGTATGTATATTGAGTCTTTAGGAATATCGCACTATTAAGAGGGGTTATCTAGATGAGCTTGTTGGGGATGAATTTGTAAGACTTATACACATCACTTACACCCACTTGTTCCATCACCAAAGAGAGAGGAGCGAGAGATCTACATTTTATAGCATCTCTGCCAAGTTCGGTTCTCAAGCCGGTTGAACCGGCTCCCAGACCGGACGGTTCGGTACCAGCGCCAGAAAACCAAACCCAAACCGGGATTCTCGATTTATTATACCGAGTCTATCCGGGTTCACGAACAGTGAGCATCCCGGTTTGGATTCCGGTCTTCTAGGCTGTATACCGGGCGGTCCGGTGTGTGGGCCGGTCCAATCGAACTTGAAACCGGACTTCGTAGAAAATGCTCTAAACAGCTAGATTTCTCCCTTGGGTATAAATACCTCTTCTTCCACCTTGAGTAGGTTAGGCATTAAGTTCATATTTCATTCTTGAGCTCTCTCTCTCTCCCATTGTTGAAACACAATTCCTTGAGGATCTCCCATTCTACCCAACCAAATCCAAATCCCTTTGGTAGAAAGGAAGAGGAGGTCCCGATCTACGTTTCCACCAAGCCAAAGTTCATTCCCCCTTGAGTTCATCGAGTTAGCTTGTTACTCTTGGGTTTTTGGGAAACCCTAGGCGGCTAGGGTCACCCAGAGGCATTCGGCTTGTGATTTGCTCCGTCGAAAGTTTGTGAGGGTTTGGAGACTACCTTAAAGTCTAGCATGAGTATGTGAGCTATTCCTTTGTGGGATAGGCTTGTAGAACAAGGTGAGCCTTCCTGGAGTTGGGGAATCCTTCGTGGAACCTCACACCTCTCCAACGTGACGTAGCCCCCTTCCCAAAGGTGGTGAACACGGGAATACATATTTGTCTCCGCGTGCTTCGGTTATTCCTTAACCACTCTCTTACTTGTGTTGTTTACTTTGTGATAGCCTTTGTGCTTGAAGTATTTTGTATCATCATCTAGGTTGCCTCACCTAGTTCTGAATTTAGGCACACTTATATTCCGCAAAGCCTAAAACTTGCAAAATATTATAAAGAATTTTGTAGAAACCTAATCACCCCCCCTCTAGGTAAACCATCTTATACTTTCAACGGTGGCGGTGGTGAAGCATGCCCGGCCGCACGTGCGCCGCCATTCTGGAGCACATCAGCGCGAGAGACAGCCCGCACCTCGGCTACCACCCCTCGCCGCTAACGGTCTCCCGGCACCATGGGTCCAGCTAGATGTCGAGGAGGATGGCGAGCGGGTCCTATGGCTCATCGCCGATGTCCCGCTCATGTAGCTCGGCGCTAGGGAGCGCGCTGAGCCCGTTCTGGTTGGTGAAGCGCGAGGCGGCGTCGCCACCGCGCTTGCCGCCGTGCACGCATGCATGCGGCATTGTCACCAACAAGCACCACACGCCGTCACCACCGAGTGGGCACCTTCGGCTGGCGATTCCAAAGCTCCACGCGCCGAAGACCGAGTCGGTGGACTGGGTCGTCCCTATCGACGAGGACATGTTCGTCTTGAGGATGGCCATGGAGCGGTCCCTCAACGACGTGCCACCCATGCCGGCCCCTAACGCATGCGCCTGGTTCAGGGCGTACTGGGAGCGCGAGGATGCCAACCGCATTCAGCCTCTGCGAGCAGGCCGAGTGCCAGGACACGCGCGACACTCGCCACTAGCGCCTACCAAGGCGTGTTGCTCATCGTCCTGGATGACGATGAGGGCGCCCTCAACGCTGCGGTGACGCCGGCCAGGGCAGTTCCTGGTCACCGCAGCAGCCGAGCGACGATGGGACCCAGGAACTGCCCTGGCCGGCGTCACCGCAGCACCGAGCGACGATGGGACCCAGGACGCTGACTACACGTCGTTCTACCGCCACTTTGGCATGTGAACGGCGTCGGGCATCGGTGGCGGCATCGGCGTCGCTTAGTATTAGTTTATCTCTACGTGTTTAAGTTTTTCTTAGGCTACTGTAGTCAAAATTATGGTATATATCCGAATTTGACATAATATGTACGAACTTGCCTAATTTTTAATGAAATCATCTATATTCGTTTAAATTTTGTTGTGTTTGTTTAAAGTTTGTCCAAAGACGGAACTTGGTCTAGGAACGCAAGTGGAAAACACCGTTCGTAGACCGAATGTTATATCCTTCTAGCTCTAAATAGCACCGAAATTCAGACTCGGAACACCAAATGAGTGGAGATGCTCTTAGCTGAGATAGCCGCTATCGCGCCGCCCATGGATTCGGAGGAAGAGGCTGAGTAGAGAAGAACAGAAAGAGGAAAGCTCCGCCGCGGGCAACTACACGAAATTGCGCCGACGCGGCAACAAAACGTAAAAGGGAAGACGAGATGGCACAGGTATTTTTCCATCCTTGCTAGTGTTTCACTCAATTTTGGTAAGGATATTTGATGATAACCCCCCAGTTGGTAATTATGTTTATCATAAACCCCCGCCGCCGGTCCGCTCCGTCTCCGGTGGCCTTAGGGCATTGTAGGTGTGGTGGACCATGGCCTCTCGCCGGCGGGAGGTTTTCTGATCTTTGTTTCGTCTGCATTTTAGTGTCTTCTTCGAGATATTGAGGCGATGGTTACGTCTTGGAGTCAGAATAATGTCCTCCCTGCTCTACCCTCGCTTTAATGGTGCATCTAGCGCCAACGGAGGGCGCGTGGAGTCGTTTGTCCGGTGGTTCTCTTGGGATCTAGTCCGTTTTCGTGTTCGTTGGTGTGATTTCAGGTCAGTCTCTTCCGATCTACGGTTGTCATCATTGGTGATGGTTGCTCTCTGGTGTGCTGGTCCTTTGTGACCTTAGCACGACAACTTCTCGTCTGTCTACTACAACAAGCTCTTCTAGGCGAAGCTTTGCCCGACTCCGGTGATGGAGGGGCGAGGACGGCGGTGCACCTTCGGCTCGTGCTAGTGTTTGTAGTCGTCGCTAGGTGGTCTATTGACCTATTTGTAATTTTTATTACTTTTGGGTCTCTTTGCACTGTTGTTGATGATTTTTAATAGATCGGTGGAATTTCGAAAAAAATAAAATAAACCCCCTACTTTGTCTCTGACATGTGGGCCCAAAATGGCAGGGGGGTTGTCGTCAAATTCCCCGACAAAAAATGAGTGTAAATTTTAGCAAAATAGTAAAAGTAGTTTATAAGATTGCATTATACCATTAAGTTGTGGTAGTAAAAGGAGCATGAACTTGTCGAGGTAGATGGCCTCGACGATTCTTCAAGGCATGAAAATGTAACATAACCTGCTCGAATAACTTTCCAAACACGCTCTTCTCATTTTATCCAAATTTCCGGGTAGCATATTCTTCAATCTGGGGGAATTTGACGACCCCCCCCCCCCCCCCCCCCCCCCTTGCCATTTTGGGCCCACATCTTGTAGGCCTCACTTTGAATCTGGGGGTATTATCATGGCCTTCTCACTGGGTAAAAGTCTATGTTAGTAGGTTTTAAGTGTTTTTTCTGTCTTTCATTATTCGTGGTAGTTGTATTTCATTGACCATGATTGTTGAATATTTTTGCATACCATTTATCCTACGATTTCTATCTAGTAGACTTGTATTTGTGCGTTAAAATTTTTTATTCATAAATGTTCATCCTGGCAAACCAACTGCTGTCTGCTCCTCTGCCAGACTCCGAAATAGAGACGACTCTGTTTTAAATGGGTCCGACGAAGGCACCGGGCCCTGATGGACTCCTAGCCCTGTTTTATCAAAGACACTGGTCTGTCCTCAAGGAGCATGTTTGTAAAACTGTTCGGGACTTTCTTGCTGGAACGCCTTGTCCTGCTGATTTTAACGATACCATTATGGTGTTGATTCCTAAGGTGACAGCACCGGATCTATTAACTCAGTTCAGGCCTATTAGCCTCTGTAATGTGCTCTACAAGTTTGCTGTGAACTTCTACAAACCGGTTAAAAAGGTCCTCCCCATTCTCATCTCAGAGGAACAAAGTGTGTTTGTCCCTGCGAGGCTAATAACAGATAATGTTTTCATTGCTTACAAGTGTGTTCACGCTGTTAGAACCAGGAAGAGGAAGAAGCCACTATGTGCGGTTAAACTCAAGACATGATGAAATCATATGACCTTGTTGAATGTGAATTTTTGGAGGCTGTTATGTTGAAGATGGGGTTCTCTCCCTCTTGGGTGTCTATGATTATGCGGTGCATCTAGTCTGTCAGGTTCTCGTTTAAGATGAATGGTAGCATTTCTGATAATTTCATCCCTAGCAGGGGGCTCTAGCAGGGAGATCCTCTGTCTCCCTACCTCTTCTTGTTTTGTGTCAAAGGCTTCTCGGCACTGCTAAAGGGGGTGCAGAGGGATAGACAGCGAGCAGGGGTAAGCTTCGGCAAAGAGGGCCCTACCATAACACATTTTCTCTTCGCCGATGATAGTGTGGTGTTCTTGGAAGCAAGCTCACCGAGTATGGCTGCTCTGAAGAGGGTTTTAGAGAAGTCTGAAGAAAGCTCAAGTCATCTATATTTTTTGGGGAAAGGTTGCTCGGGTAATGACAGATCATCGTATAAGGACTTAATTGGTATTCAGTGTGAAGCTCTGTCAAAACAATACCTTGGTCTTCCCACACTAGTCGGTAGATCCGAAGAAGGAGCTTTCAAACATATCAGAGAGAGTGCTAGGGGGAAGGTGAAGGGGTTTAAGCGCCAGGGGTTGTCTAAAGCAGGTAAAGAAACCTTGATAAAATTGGTGATCCAAGCGGTCCCGACTTATACAATGAGCTTATTTTGGTTGTCGAAAGACCAATGCGGTCAGCTGTGTTCTGTGGTAGCTCAGTTTTGGTGGGGTGATCAAGATGGCAAACAGAAGGTGCACTGGATTGTATGGTAGAAAATGTGCGAAGCAAAGAGAAGGGTGGAATGGGGTTCCGTCATTTTGAA
This sequence comes from Avena sativa, assembly GCA_916181665.1. NCBI lineage: Eukaryota > Viridiplantae > Streptophyta > Magnoliopsida > Poales > Poaceae > Avena > Avena sativa. The sequence continues at coordinate 583,818,126 of OV702287.1, forward strand.
GGTTTCAACCAGGCACTGCTTACTAAGCAAGCATGGCGGGTGGTCTCTAATCCCAACTCGCTGTGTGCTTGTTTTTTTAAAGCGAGGTACTTCAAGGATGAGGATTTTTTGTCAGCCAGCTGCCTAAAGAGAGCTTCTTACATGTGGTGCAGCATTCTTCACGGGAGGGAGTTGCTTAAGCAAGGGCTAGTTTGGCGTGTGGATGATGGCAGCTCGATAGATGTGTGGAAGGAACGATGGATCCCTCGAGATTCATTGCAATGGCCTTATGGACACAAACCGGATCAAAAGGGCATGAAGGTAAGAGAGTTGTTCCTACCGGATGGGGGTGGTTGGAACCTCAGTAAGCTAAATGAAGTGTTTCACGAAGTTGATGTGGAGGATATTACAAAGATTGTCGTAGGTAGATCTGGATCCGCTGACTATTTGGCATGGAATTACACCAAAAATGGCATCTTTAGTGTCTGCTGCGCTTATCATCTAAAACAACAAATTAAGAGGTCTGAACTAGGGGCCCCGGGTTCTTCTACTAACACGGCCGAGCACCAAGCATGGCTGGCCCTTTGGTTGGAAAATGTGCCAAGCAAGGTTAAAGTGCATGCATGGCGTCTTGAGAAGAATGGGCTGGTCGTGGGTGAAGAGCTGCAGAGGAGATGGTGTTAGCTATATAGTTTGCAACAGACCTGAGACGCTTGTTCATCGGTTTTGGAGTGTGCTTTCTCGCGGGAGGTTTGGCGGTTAATATGTGATGGTACAGGACTGAAGCTCAAACCCCCACCTGAAGGTCTCATCTCCGACAGCAGGTTTGAAATGTGGGTCCTAGATTGGTATGGGTCAATGAAGGAGGATGAGCTTAGCGTGAGATTGCTGACGTTGTATCATCTCTGGTTGGCCCGGAACGATGCTTGGGACCTCCCTTCTACACTAGTAGAAATAGGGCCTTTTGTCCCGGTTTATAAGGGGCTTTAGTCCTGGTTGCCCAACTGGGATGGGGCAATTGGGACTAAAACCTCAAACCATTAGTCCTGATTGGGCTGCGAACCGGGACAAAAGGGCAGTCTACGTGGCCGCTGGCTGTCACAAGGGGGAGGGGCATTTGTCCCGGTTCGTAATACGAACCAGGATCTATGCGTCTCTCCCGCGGCAGCATTTTGGGCACTTTTTGTGCCGCGGCAGAGATTATTTTGTATATTTTTAATTTATTTTGTTTCCCCTTTATCTATTTCCTTTTTGTGCTTTCGGAAGCTTTTGTTTTGCCTCAATGCGAATCCACTTTCGGTAACATCAACCTCGCACCATCTACTATGAGGACGAGCATTCCTCACAACATAGTGCTGGGGTAAGTGTCATCTACCTTAAGGGAACCATTATATTACAAAAATCTCTCGATTATATTACATAGCAAGTATCGAATATATTACATTCATGCATATATATAATATAAAGTCTTTTATGATCCCTATTACATTATCATCATCTTCCGATAGTATTCTCCTTTTGGATCTAGGACCTCTACATCTAAGAATCCCGCAATTTCCTCTTGGATTGCTTGTATGTGATCCTTTGGTAGAAGATTGTCCCGCAACCGTTCGATCTAATTTAGAAGAATGAGTCAACATATATGAATGAAACTAAACACAATTGATGGTAATAAAACAAATTTCTGAATATTGTTTACATACTTGAAGTTGTTCTAAGTTTCTGCCCTTCTCATAGGTCATCTGCCCTTCTAAGTTATTTCCATCTGGCTGCCTCAGACACTTTACGAGAACAAAGTTAAATCAAAATAATAATAATTAAGCATGATAATGGTATTGAAACTAGAATCAAAGAGGTGCGCGGATCTAGCTAGTAGTACTTACATTTAGTGGTTTAAATGTAAGGTTCTCTTTCCAGGCACCGTTAGCCTTGTTGGTGAACCGTTTCCAAGCGTTGCTCGGCAAAGAAAATGAATGAAATGAGTTATTAATTACTTGATATAAGTAAATGAACGAAACTTGCTGATATAGTGTCATAATGACTAAAATTACCGCTGAAGCATATCCTGCATGGGGGTCCCCTTCTCAAGGGGTTTATGTTTAGAGTCCATGACTTGTACTACTCCATTGTCAGGTTGAATGATTAGTAGAATATAATGAAATCCGCGCATGCATAAGTCATCAATTATACACTTAACATCGAGTAAGCAAATAGAATGTGTACAAGACAATAACACTCACTCGAAATTTTAAGGTAATAATATTTCCCTTTCGGTTTCTTGAAACCTTAGAGCCATTACGATTTTATCCTCTGTGTCCTTGGGATTAAGTTTCACAGTAATTTCATGAACCCAATATGGGTTAATGAACCCAATGTCATAGATCTGTCCTCTTCTGCATTCGAGAATCTTCAGTCTGCATAATATAGTGAGTATTATTATACATGCGATATAAACGAGGTGACCTAACTAGAGACTTAATTATTAGAGAAATAATCCTTACAGACAGTAGGCACTGATGATCGATTTGTCGTGAGCGTCTTGATTGAAAAACTGATGTAGTTTAGGAAACTCAATCAGTATGTGGGCATCTCTATACCCGTAATGCTCGTTTCGAACTCCGATCACTATCGAGTTTGCCCCTTCCTTTGTGGCTTTAATGTACCAATTATGCAATCTTCGCATTTTTGTTGGTAGATACTTGACGTCCTCAGGTCTGACGAGAGGTTTCCCGTACTCGTATTTGTATTTTTCCTTAGCCATGGGGAACTCTAACTGGGCTATGTACTGAGCAATAGTCATACCTTGAGCAACAACTGCTTATCCATACATTGCAACAAACTCCGGATCATACTGCTCGCCCGCACATTTGCTCGACCCTACCCCGGTATCGGAAATCACTTTGAGCGGGGGGCATTCCTTGTTTTTCTATAAACCGAGCTGGGGAACTGAATTCCCACTTGCACTATTGCTCTTCGACCGCACCATTGAGTGATGTGACTTGACAATAGAGCGGTCATAGTCTCATAACAGCCTTGGCTCGGGTTGATGAAGGGTCGCATCTTCAACATTTTTTGCACTTTGGCTTTTTCTTCTTTAGTGCTGGGGAACTATGGCTCTTTCGTCCGCTTGAGGCTATCAAACCACTGTTGCGTTTGGGCCTCTGCGATCAACGCATTCTCCTCTTCAGTATAGTCGTAAGCTCTCTTGGGAGCAACCTTTGGTAGTTTTGGGAGGGGCTCTAGTTGACGCTTCGGTGATCGGTTACTCTTTCACTTTTATCCCTAACCCTTTTGTACTTTTGGGAGGGGCTGAGATAGCTGACGCGGCGGCGAAGATGGCCGTGCTAGAGACGGCTGGCGCGAGGGCGAAGACGGTCATGCTCGAGACGGCTGACGCGGTGGCGAAGACGGCCGTGCTGGAGACGGCTGACGCGGCAGTGAAGACGGCCGTGCTGGAGACGGCTGACGCGGTGGCAGAGACGACACCTGTCACGGCGACGGCAAAGACGGATGATGCGCTGGAGACGGGTGAGGTTGCGACGAAGATGGAGTTGTGCTCTGAGGAGTGGATGGCCTTAGCGTCCGATTTGAAAGCACGATGTGTTCCTTTCGCAATAGAATGGTCATGTTGTTTTCTTCTCCCATCTCAGTAACATCCCCTTCACTAGTAGGATAGTCAAGCTTGAGCTACGCGAATCCGTCCATAACTTCATCTACCCCGACAATAGTGTTGCCCTATGGAACCGGACAACAATGGTAAGTTGGTACCGGTCCAACTAATGGTAAGGCATAGACGACCGCCACCTTCATGGTTATGTTGACAACTTTCACATGCAGCTCACAATGTGTCATCTCCATGATATCATCCACTGGGTAGCGAATAGGAGCCATCGTCGGTGCATCACCAACATCATCACCGGGGAGCTCCGTGGAAGCCACGTTGCTTTTTCGATTAGTGGATGGGCCGGTAGCAACGAAGGCAGCTTTGTCTACCATGTGCCACTGAGATGGGCCGGTAGCTTGCTGACTAAGTTTCTCAAGTTGATTCTGATGTTGCTTTAATTGTTGTTCTATTTCGCCCATCCGGTCTTTCTGCTTCATTACTTCAAGTTCCTCCCTTTCCTTTCTCCTTTGACGGCTTCTATCGGGATATTTCTTCCTATGGTCGGCAAAACCAAGGTTCCATGGTTTGGAGCCTTTTGTGCCTCGTGTTCGTCCCTCATGTTCCTTGTTCCCAAGGGAGAGTGCGAGCTCATCATTCTCTCTATCGGGAATGAACTCCCCATCTTCAACAGCCTTTACTGCATTTCTAATGTCTTCAATGGGTATGGGAGTTTCTTTATGTCTTATGTTATATATGCACTTCCCTTCTGAGTCCAACGTGCCCCCGTGCCCGTAAAACCAATTCCTTACCCATTCGATCCAATTGTATGGCTCTGGGGTGATCCCTTTAGCCATCAGGTCAGACTCGAGTTTCTTCCACTTAGGCTTGCTAGCCTTGTAGCCACCTTGCCCCATAGTATGATGATACTGCTTTTTAGCAACATTTTGCTTATTCGTTTTAGACCTTTTCTTAGATGGCACCGATGTCTTGTACGCCACAAAATCAGCCCAGTAGTCTTTTATCTTCTCATATGCTCCAGTAGTGAAATCCGGAGTCTTATCTTTCACGACAAAGTCAAGGTGCAATCTTTTCTTCTAGTTGTTGAATTGCTGGGTCATCTTCTTAAGAGCGTACTCCTTGATGGCTTGCTCCATGTGTTTCTGTAGTTCCTCCTGAGTTGGAATCTCCTCATCTGGAGCGTAGTCATATGGATACACCTCTAACATCGGTAGGGTGAAATTAACCATAAGCTTTTTCCAAAGAGTGTCTTTGACTAAGTCACTGACATATAGAGCCTATGGATCCTTTGACGACCTATTCCATTCTCTGACGGTGATCGGGATGTAGTCCCTAACAATAACTCTGCATTGCCTTATAAATTTATTTGCAGCATCAATGGGTGCCTTTGGTTCGCCGTCTAGAGCGATTTCTTCGATCCTGTACCTTTCATGGTCTCCCAACTTTTTAGCTGGGCCTCGTTTATTCTTTGCAGAAGATTTGCTCGATCTAGAGGGCTAAAAGAAGAAAGACCGTTAATAATATATGTATATAGACGACAAAGGCTTAATTAATTAATATATATATATATATGCACCTCGCCAGCTTCTCCCTCGACGGCTTCTGTCTCGCCGGCTTCTCCCTCGCCGGAGCCGTCTGTTCGGTTGAAACCCTGATCTCCCTCACCGGAGTTGTTCAGATATAGCGAGGTGACATCGTTATCGATATGTCCTCCCTCGTTGATCATATCCTCAAGCGCCATTTCCTTTTCTTCATCTCTGGGTTCCATATTTCTGCAAAAGGGGAAAAGCGGATGAGTCGAAGCGGCCAAGCGAGGAGGTTAGGTAGGCGTGGTTTGACGGGCTTGGGATGTAAACCATAATTCGAAGAAACCTAATATATGGCGTGCATGGCCACACCCCGTCCATCGTCCCTATATGGCGCGTGTTGCCGCGCCCGTCCATCGTCCATATATAGCGCGCGTTGCCGCGCCCATCCATCGTCCCTATATGACGCACGTTGCTGCGCCTGTCCATCGTCCATATATGGCACGCGTTGCCGCGCCCGTCCATCATCCCTATATGGCGCATGTTGCCGCGTCCGTCCATCATCCCTATATGGCGTGCGTTGCCGCGCCCGTCCATCGTACCTATATGGCGCGCGTTGCCGCGCCCGTCCATCGTCCCTATATGGCGCGTGTTGCCACAACCCTAATCTAGTCTTACAAAGTTGATCAAGCGGGTCTAGGTTTTTCAACCAGAGCGCCGCCGCCGCAGTCGAGACCAAGCGGGTCTAGGGTTTTCACCCGGAGCGCTGTTGCCGCCGCTGAGACCAAGGGGGTCTAGGGTTTTCACTCGGAGCGCCACCACCGCCACCGAGACCAAGCGGGTCTAGGGTTTTCACTAAACTAACTAACTAACTAAAGCTAGGTACTAACTAATTAACTAGCTAGGTTCTAACTAATAGTATAGGCTAGAAAAAACTAAGTAACTAATAAACTAACTAAACCTAGATACTAACTAAAAACAATTACACTAGTAAAACTAACTAAACCTAGGTACTAACTAACTAACTAATTAACTAACTAAAAATTAATTATATACACTAGGGGCTGGGGAAACCGTACCTATGGGCGGTGGTGGTGCCGGTGGCGGTGGTGGGGAAGAAGAGGAATAGGGGCACGCGTGATATACGGGAGGACCTTTTGTCCCGGTTGGAGCCACCAACAAGGACGAAAAGGTCATACGTCCCGGTTGGTGGCTCCAACCGAGACGAAAGGCTAGAGCATACGTCCCGGTTGGAGCCACCAACTGGGACGTACGAGGTACAACGTAGGGGCACGCGCAAAGGACCTTTAGTCCCTGTTGGTGGCACCAACCGGGACTAAAAGTCCTTTTTTCAAAAGTTTTTCAAACTTTTCAGAACCATTTTGGTTCCCGCCTTATTTCTTATTTCTTATTTAGGTGTTCACATTTGAAATGATTTGAATTTGAAAAAACTTTATGTCTTATAAATTAATTATTCAAGCTATTAAATTTGAAATGGTTTAAATTTGAAAACACTTTCCACATGAAAAGTGTTTGAATTTTAAAACACTTTCAACATGCAAAGTGTTTGAATTTGAATAACTAATGTAGAACCGTTTTATGTTTCCTAAAATAATTATTCAAACTATTTTCTATTTAGCCATTTTTAAATAAAAATGCATTACAGAATGAAAACTATGGATCTCTCGACAATCTTGGGTACACAAACGAACCATTCGTCCTAGCCAATGAATTTAGTCATAATAATATCTAGCCCTATAGTACAAAGCTTTAGGGTAATCTTCCGAATCATCTTCGTCGTCGTCGCTATGGCATATTCGGGGATCCTCATCCCTTACCCGACTTGTGTAGGGGGGAACCGGGGACCATGAACCATGACATATTCCGGGGGCACCTGCCACTCCGGCATCGGATGCACGACGCGGGGGGGAGGGGGATCCCGTATGATGATGCCACTACGCCCACGGCCTTCACCACAGCCACCCTTATTGTGGCTTTGCGGCGGGTGAAAGTGTGGGTACCACAGGCGAGGATGATCTCCCTCAGCGATGTAGCGCATCACACCAGCGATAGTCCGGTTCGCCCACCAAAGGCGACAACCGGTTTCATTTTGGTTCACCGGCAGCGGGTCGTCACCCTCATACCTAGCGAGCTCCTTTTCCCGCCAGTTAGCGAAGAAGGCATTCCAGGTGTCGTAGTTGTCGGGATCCCAATGCGGATCCATCCGTTGCTCCGGCGTGAGCTCTAGGTAGAAGTGGTTTGTGATGGCCGCTGATGTCTACGCACTTCTATTCTTGTAGACAGTTGTTGGGCCTCCAAGTGCAAAGGTTTGTAGAACAGCAGCAAGTTTTCTCTTAAGTGGATCACCCAAGGTTTATCGAACTCAGGGAGGAAGTGGTCAAAGGTATTCCCTCTGAAGCAACCCTTCAATCAAGATACAAGAAGTCTCTTGTGTCCCCAATACACCCAATACATTTGTCAGGTGTATAGGTGCACTAGTTCGATGAAGAAATAGTAAAATACAAGTGGTATGGATATAAGACAACGGTGCCAGAAAATAGCTTAATGGCATTGAAGAAACTAAAGGCAATCTGAAATAAAGATGGAAGCAAGCAAACATGTAACATATCTAGTTGCAAACGGTGTTTCAATGCTTAAAAACAAGGCCTAGGGATCATACTTTCACTAGTAAACACTCTCATATAAATATATTATCTTCATGATACTACTCTGAATTACTCTCCGGTTGGACACTCTAATCCATGGTAGGGCTATAACAGCACACCTCAAAGTAAGCCTTTCCCATCTAGATAACCCCACACTATCACCTTGAGTACTAGATGGTTCCAACAAGCACCACAATTTCATAAACAGATCCAACTCCAAATATAACTCATAATAAGTATTTGTAATCTCTAGCCTAAGTGCCACCATGGTGTGCACGCTGTCACTTTCACACACATGGGGAGAGCAGAGATCTATTAAAGCACTTGAGTAGCAAGGTAGATCTACTAGATTACAAAGCTCATGATCACAATATGATCATGCATAGAGAGAGAGATGAACACATAGCTACTAGTAGAACCCTTAGCCTCGAGGAAGAACTACACCCTCATCATCATGCGAATCAGCAACGGCAATGGAGATGGTGGTGGAGATTGATGGAGATGGCTCTAGGGGCACTTCCCCGTCCCGGCAGGGTGCCAGAACAGAGACTTTCTGTCCCCCGAATCTCCCCTTCGGTGGCGGCGGCGTTGCGGAACTTTTCATGGCTGGAGGCTGGACGATTTAGGGTTTTTGCATCGGGAGGCATCTTATAGGCGAAGAGGCAAGGTCGATGGGCGGCCAAGGGGCCCACACCACCTGGTTGCGTGGCTAGGGCTAGACCGGACCACCATATGGTGTGCCCACCCTGGTGCCCTACTCCGTCTCTGCTTCGTGTTTCCGTGTTGCTCTAGGAAAAATAGGCATATTGGCTTTTATCCCGTCCAATTCCGAGAATATTGATTTTCTGACTTCCTGGAACCAAAAACAGCAGAAAACAGGCAGCGGGCATTGTGGAATCTTGTTAATAGGTTAGTCCAAGGAAGTGTATGAAAAGAACTCCAAGTTGGAACAAAACATAAGAAAGTAGATAAAACCAAGCATGGAACATCAAAAATTATGGATAAGTTAGCAACATATCAGCCGCCTGGCGGGCGCAACCTTGAGACACAGGAGGGATAGGAACTCCTCCAACGCTCAGCATCTAGTCAGTGGGAACCCGGTAGCCCGGGGGGCATGGATAGATGGAGGCGCACAACGCCTCGGTCTCTTCGAGTGTGAGAATGGCACAGTATGCGGTGTCCATTGTTGAGAGATGAAGGTGTGGATGTGTGGATATCCATGGCACGGTCGGCCTAGATATAGAGGTAAAGGGCGGGAAAACAAAGCAGCAAGCAATGGGAAATGGCGGAAAATATCTTTAGTCTCGGTTAGTGGCTCCAACTAGGACTAAAAGACCCGCTTAGATGAAAAGGGCGGGAAAGCATAGCGGGAAGCGGTGTGAAATGGAGGGAAATATCTTTAGTCCCGGTTAGTGCCTCCAACCGTTGTGAACCGGTTAGTGCCTCCAACCCATATTGGATCTCTGAAGAAACATCAAATTATGAGTCTAAAAATAATTTTTTCAAAAAATCACGAGCATTAGATCATGTACCTATAGGTCAAACCGGACCCACTTCCTACCGATTTGGTAGACATTTTTCTTTTTATCCAGGGGTGGACGGAAAGGTTTTAAAATCCCTAGTTAGGATATTGTTCATGTAAGGTGGTCTAGTATTTTTGAAAAATGGGGTGGTACCATTTTTTTATTTAACGTTTTGGTGTTGCTTCACAAAACGCCCCGATTTTGGCACTCGGAAATAGAAAATGGCTTTTCCATGCGAAAAATAAAACTTCCTCCTGCAACATTGTTAGCCATCCAAATATGCACATGCATGCACAATATGGCCACAGTATCACAAACTATGCCTCGATTATGCACATAACATTGGTCATTTGGACCGAAAGCCATGAAACCTCGAACATGATAGGTCATTTTGTGAAGGTTTTTTGAGACATAATCAATATACCAAGTTTGGTATTTGTCATTGCAAATATGTCATATAATATGACACAATGCGAAGGATTTACATTGTTTGGACCGTTTTTGAATTTCTTATGCCCGTTTATGGTCGCTTCGGTCGTAACCATGGAGCATCTTCTTTGCTTAACGGGATGCTTGGGTCAGTTTTCACTGTGAAGGGCGGAATTTCATCAAACTTATTATAATCTTCTTACATGTCTATCTTGTCCTCGACTCCCACGATATTTCTTTTCCCTGAAAGAACTATGTGACGCTTTGGCTCATCGTGTGATGTATTTGTTTGCTTATTTTTTTTCTTTTTTTGGTATGGAGGACATGTCCTTCACATAGAAAACATGTGCCACATCGTTGGCCTAGGACAAATGGTTTGTCTCTGTAACCAAGATTGTTGAGATCTACTGTTGTCATTCTGTATAACTGGTCTACCTTTACCCCTTCTCCATTCAGGTTGATCCATTTGCACCGAAACAAAGGGACCTTAAAAGAAACTCCATAGTCAAGTTCCCATATCTCCTCTATGTAACCATAGTATGTGTCCTTTTTGCCATTATCGCCGGTTGCATCAAAGCGGACACCACTGTTCTGGTTGGTGCTCTTTTTATCTTGGGAGATCATGTAAAATGTATTCCCATTTATCCCGTACCCTTGGTAATTCAATATAGTAGAAGATGGTGACCCGACCAACAAGTAGAGCTGATCTCCAACAGTGGTGTCATTCATTAGATGTGTTCTCAACCAACTGCCGAAAGTCTTCATGTGTTCATCTCTAATCCAGGAGTCTAGCTTTCTTGGGTTGTTGGAGCATACAATATTCTTGTGTTCCACGATATACAAAGCTGCCAAGGTGGAATTCTGCAGAACCATGTAGTGTGCTTGAGTGAAAGATTGTCCATCCCTACATATCATTGCTTTCTATCCCAGCGTGCCTTTTCCACTCAGTCTCCCCTCATTGCGTGATTCAGGAACCAATCGGCTTAAGGTTAGGAATAAAGTCAACACAGAACTCAATGACCTCCTCTGTTCCATAGCCCTTGGAGATGCTTCCTTCTGGCCTAGCACGGTTATGAACATATTTCTTTAACACTCCCATGAACATCTCAAAGGGGAACATATTGTGTAGAAATACAGGACCGAGAATGGAAATCTCTTCGACTAGGTGAACCAGGATATGCGTCATAATATTGAAGAAGGATGGTGGGAACACCAACTCAAAACTAACAAGACGTTGGACCACATCCTTCTGTAACCTTGTCAGAATATCTTGACTGATCACCTTCTGAGATATTGCATTGAGAAATGCACACAGCTTCACAATGGGTACTCGAACATTTTCTGGCAGAAGCCCCCTCAATGCAATCGGAAGCAACTACATCATAATCACGTGACAGTCATGAGACTTCAGGTTTTGGAATTTTTTCTCTGCCATATTTATTATCCGCTTTATGTTAGACGAGAATCCAAACGGCACCTTGATATTGTAAAGGACTTCAAAAAAGATTTTCTTCTCTTCTTTCGTGAGAGCATATCTAGCAGGACTTAAGTGACAATTTTGGATAGGACTAGACATAATACTTTTTGGTAGTCGAAACATGACAATTGAAGAAATAGGTTGGAGCAGTTTGAATGATTTGGTCAATCATGGATTAAAAAAAGATGAAACTGATGGGCATCCACATTAGATCATCCATGACCTACTACATGATTTAGCTGTTGTAGCTTTTGCAGTAGCTGGTTCAGGACCGGAGTAGAACTTTTTTATCTTTTTTATGAGAGAGATGATCAAAATAAGATATGAGAAAGAAAATACCCTGTAGATAGAAACTACGGTGTGTGTTGCGGAATTAATTGACGAAGATTTGTTGGTAAAACAAATTAACTTTTAGCAAACACATTCTTCACCAAAACTATCGCCACTCACCTAGTAGTAGTAGTATTTAGTTTTGTGGTGGTGTGTTGTGGGAGAGGAAAGGTTAAAACAAGACGGACCTCAGAAATCAGTGGAACGGAGTAGTAGTGCTTGTATGAATGTGCAGACAGGAAGAGAGGTCTAGCTTAATGATTAGTTGGACAAACATTTTTTAACAAGGAGTACTTAGCACTATCCAACATTTTGGGGCCCTAATTTTCTGGAGGCCATGTGCACGTGCACACTCTGCACCCGCTTGCCATAGGAATTTGGTAGCATAGGAAAAATATGTGTATATTTTTTCTTGTATATTGGCATATATGAATAGATGTGTATATTAATAACTATTCTTCTTCGTGCAGGATATCTATTGAGTTTGAGGATGGGGCTGTCGATGGCGTAGGGCATTTTACGGGAGGTTCACTGATCTTCTTCACCTCTCGATCACGCTTCGAGGGTAAAAATCTGTTCTCCTCTCTTGTACCTAGGGTTATTTTCGTGTCTAGATCACCAAGTTTGTCGGGTTACCTAGGCGTCTCTTCCCGGACGTAAGGGTTACACGGATAAATATGCATTAGTGGTGTCGCATATTATATAACCATAACTCTTACGGCATTTATTGGGACAGCCGGCGGATGTGTAGTTGGGTATGTTTTCCCTGTTCTACTTCGGTCCACGACAGGATTTCGGCAGCGCCTCCCCGTTGTTCTTCGGATGCACATTCCTCTCGGGTTTTTGTCGAGACATGTATCGGGAGAGCAGCGGGGAGGTGCTGCCGAAATTCTATATCGGATCGTCGTAGAGCAGGGAGAACGTACTTAATCTACAGATCCAGCGGTTGCTAGGACCCTCTTTACCTATTAGAGAGATAAGTGTGTGTATGGCGTAAAATCTATGTTTGCTAAAATTAATCGAACTAATACCGGATTTATTTAATGTCATGATTAATTGAAATTTGTTTTTGTACTGATTAGAGGATGGAGAATCGTGACTGGAAGTATGATGGCAGAATCAGTCAGTGAAACTATACTCAGGAATAGGGAGAAAAGACCGAGCAGTTCGTGAACAAGGCAGTAGACCGAGAACAGTATTTTGCCCTTGTAAAAAGTGTGCTAATGAAAAACCACAGGATAAGGAAACTATGAGTACTCACTTGCTCAAGTTTGGCTTCACACCGTCCTATCAGACTTGGACTTTCCATGAAGAAAGTTATCCAAACGTGCCAGGGTGGAGGTGCGGCAGATTCAACCTAGGGGAGAATATGATACTGGGTTTGATAAGTGCTTAGAAAATATGGCTAATGGTAATGTGCCTGAAAGCCCTCATGTAGAGGCGGAGACACCTCAGGATGCGGAGACAAGTGAGGAGCCGGAGATAAACACAAAGAAGTATTACGAGGCTTTGTTTGCTTCGCAGAAACCCCTACATGTTAATACAGATGTAACCCAATTAGATGCCATCGCTCGCCTTATGGACTTCAAGTGCCAGGAACTTGTGCAGAGATGGGTTCGATGAAATTCTGGCCGTCGTTGGTAGCATTCTGCCGAAAGGGCACCTCTTGCCGCAGAACTTCTACTATTCAACCAAATTGCTTAGTAACCTTAAAATGTCATCTCAGCAGATACACACTTGTCCAAAGGGATGCATGCTATTCACAAAGTAGTACGCCGACACAAATTATTGCATCCATTGCAAATCCTCTAGGTTCTTTGAGGTTGACCCCAATGGTGATGGTCAGAAGAGGCAGATTGTGGTTGCGTAGAAGATCCTCCGATATCTTCCAGTCCTACCGAGGATCCAACGTCTCTTCATGAACGAAGATACTACCCAACAGATGCAGTGGCCCGTAGAAGGGAAAAGATACCTTGACGAGATGATACATCCGTCGGATGGTAGTGCATGGAAGAACTTTGTCATTAAATATCCACTGAAAGCCAGTGACTCAAGGAGCGTAGCAGTTGCGATATCAACCGCTGGGTTTAATCCATATGGTATGCCGGCTGCAACATATAGTTGTTGGCCAGTGTTCGTTATTCCCCTGAACCTCCCTGTCTGCATGAGATCAGAGAACATGTTTGGGTCGATGGTAATCCCAGGGCCGAAATACCCGGGTAAGAACATGAACATGTACCTGGAACCGTTGGTGGATGACTTGCTTCGTGGCTGGGAAGGTCGTGGGATCCGAACATACGATGCATCAAAGAAGGAGCACTTCGATATGTACGTCTGGTACCACACATCTCTGCATGACCTACCAGCACATGCTTTGTTCTGCGGGTGGTGTACACATGGGAAGTGGCCTTGCCCTGTGTGCAGGCAGGCTGTGACTTTCTTCTGGCTTGATAAGGGAGGCAAGTATTCATTCTTTGATGAAGCTCGACTGTTCCTTAAGGGAATCATACATACAGGAGTGATAAAAAAAGTTTTAAGAAAGGTCGTGTTGTCCATGACCCGAAGCCACTTCTCAATACCGGACATGAACTCAAGGCTGAGTTGGAAGCTCTCCAGCCTGGCCCCGATGGGAATGGGTTCTTGGGATATGGGGAGACACAGCAATGGACCCACAAACTGTTCTTATGGAAGCTTCTTTACCTTGAGGATCTCGAGCTCCTGCATAACATTGATATAGTGCACACCGAAAAGAATATTAGTGAGGCCCTTTGGAGCATAATCATGGATACTGAGAAGACGAAGGATAACATCAAGGCTCGGATTGATCAAGAAAAATGGTGCGATAGGCCAAAGTTGAAGATGCATCCACCTGATGGCGCCAAAAAAGGGTGGACTAAGCCAAAGGCTCCGTTCTGCCCAACAAAGCCCCAAAAAAGGGAGATATTTGAGTGGATCACGCAATGTTTGTTTTTCCCTGATGGGTACGCAGCCAACTGGATGAGGGGTGTGAACATGCAAACTTTGCGAGTACAAGGGCTTAAGAGTCATGACTACGATGTATGGCTTGAGAGGATAATGTCGGTGATGATTCGAGGCTATGTCGATGAGGAAACTTGGTGAGTGTTGTCGGCTGTCGAGGTTGAGCTTTTTCTTCCACCAGATTTGTGCTAGGGAGTTAGACACCAAAGTGGTTGAGAAGCTACATGAATAGGCACCCGAGTTACTTTGCGATCTAGAGAGCCTCCTTCCGCCAGGGTTCTTTAATCTGATGCAACATATAATCTTGCACCTCATGGAGGAGGCTCTAAAGGGGGGGCATGTGTGGGGTCGTTGGCAGTTTCCGCCTGAGAGATAAACGAAGAAGCTTCGTGAAAAAACAGGCAATAAATGCAAGATCGTAGCATACATTGCCAAGGAAATCCTTAACGAGGAGGTGGCAAACTTCACCACTAATAACTATGATGCCAATATTCCCACAAAGCACAACCTAGTCCTTTGTTACAATGCCGCCTACACTGAATATGTACCCAAGCTGAGCATCTTCGTAGGGCTTGGTGGCAAGTCAAGTGGCTTAAAGAGCTACACAACAAATATACATGAGCGGGACTTGATCCACTCATATGTCTTGAACACCATGGAGGAAGTGAAGCCATACATCGAGTAAGTTCTCACCATTTAGTTATTCCTAGACATTCACTCATATGTTAGTGGCTAAATCTTCCTCTTTACATTGGTATAGACAACTCACTCATAAACATTGGAGGTATACCCACATGAATCCTACCCTAGAAGAATCTAAGGATCTTTTCGATAAGGGCGGTGGTTTCGGTTTCGTTAGCTAGTTCTGTGGTTTGGTACTATTCTATCCAACTTTGCTTGCGCTGCTGACATTCATTGGTCATTTTTCGTTCTAAACTTATCGTGCTAAACTTGTAGGCAAGCCGACAAAGACATGAATCCCGGGCTAAGAAAAATTGCCAGGGGCTTTAACCATTCCGTCCGCACGTTCAATGCTTATGACGTGAACGGGTATCGCTTCCATACCCATGAATACACAACAAACCGGCCCAACCGGAAGACAATAAATAGTGGGGTGGTATGTAAAGGTGATGATGGACTCCATTACTATGCAAGAGTCAAGGGTATATACAAGCTGAATTACGGGTTTGACAAAGGGTTAAATCCCGTCGTATTCAAATGTCATTGGTTTGACCCACGTCGGGTGAGACGGGATCCTAAAATTGGATTGGTCGAAGTTGAAAGAAGCTCCATTTATAAGGGAGAGGATATGTACATTTTGGCTACCTAGGCCTTCCAAGTATACTATCTCCCATACCCGTGCAAAAACCCGGCAAAACGTCTACAGGGATAGGATGTTGTGGTGACGATACCTTCACGCAATAGGCCGCCCCCACCAAACAAGGATGATTACCGCCGCGTAGACCCCTCAACAAAGGATGCCGAGTTTTAATAGGAAGAAAGGCTCCCTGGTTTTTTCACTGTTGACTTGTCGGCCGATGATGACATGGTCGTAGATATGAACAAGAAGAAGATGCGGGCATGGAGGAAGACAATGCAGAAGATGAAGTTGAGGATGTCCGTGACAAGCAAGACGTTAGTTTGCTGGAGACGTTCAAAGTAGGCATTGATCTCGATCCAAAGGGACCACCTCCAGGATTCATTGATGATTATTGGTGCAATGAGCCTGATAGCGATGACGAAACATGTGGTCCAGTTACTAATGTCGACATAGGCTTCTGATCTATGTAGTATTAATTGTGAGGTTAGGATTTTTGTAATAACTCTATGTAATAGTGATTGTCGAGTTGGTTTATTTGTAAGAACTATGTGCTTACAAATTTCCTTCTATTTACATCATTGTTGCTTTTACTAATTTTCATCTATTTACATCATTGTTTCTTTCACTAATTTTCATCTATTTACATCATTAATTCTTTCACTAATTTTCATCTATTTACATCATTGTTTCTTTCACTAATTTTCATCTATTTACATAATTGTTGCTTTCACTAATTTATCTATTTACATCATTGCATACTAATAAACTACTCTTTTCATTGTGTTTGCAGGTGATTGAAACATGACAGGAGGAAAGGGAAAGGGCATTCAAAAAAAGCTCAGGACTTGGCGGACATTGTGACGAATCCGAGTGGTTTGAAAAAAGCTTCAGCATCGGCATCGAGACATCATGATAGTCCTCCACCGTGCCCTCCCCAGCAGCGTGGGAGGCGTGGGAGGAAGGATCCTAGCCCCCCCCCCCCCCCAGCCGAGGATGAGGAGGATGCTGATGACGCTGAGGTGGAGCAGGAGAGTGAGGAGCATGAGGAGCAGGAGGAGGAGCAGGAGTATGACGAGCAGGACGAGGAGGGTGGGGAGGACGGGCAGGCGGAGGACTTGGAGGACCACTCGGAGGATGAGGGGTTGGGGGTCTACCGTTTGAGGCTGACGATAGCCTAGTTTGGGAACTGCCAGCGGAGGAGGAGTACGTGCCACCCTCTAAAAATTTGAAGCCACGTGACAAGAAGCCGTATAAGCGTGGGATAACGAAACTTCCTAGGATAAAAACATGGCCCTATAGCAATGTTGTTCTCATGCCCACTGGAAAGAGGTAAATGCTGATTTTGGCTTTTCATTATCGAAATTGTATCACTGTCGAAATTTTTATCACATACATACTAATTTTGGCTTTTCATTGTGCTCTTCGTTCACGTATGAGGATCCTAATCAAAAGGATGGACGTTGCTACGCGAACATCCTTGGAGGCCTTCTTAGGAGCATATTCCCTGGGCTTGTCGATCTCCCTAGTGGTGGCGTCGACGTAGCTTGGACTTGGAAGCACTACAGCTACGCTCCAGATCTGGACACCGATTGCGACAACATGCAGGAGGCCATTGTAGAACATTTCTGGGTATGTGAGTTTTAACTTATCAGCATTCTAACACTCCGAGGTTGACACTAGTTGCACTAATGGCTTTGGTCCCTTGTTTACCTATGTGCATGGTTTTAGCGATACTACACGAAGGCTGTTGGTCGTGAAAGGCAGTGCGATGCGGTCCTACACGAGATGTCCAAGAGGAGGGTGACCGGCATGCACTACGAGGCACGTGTTCAGTGCGTCCGTGACTGGCACGTCGACCGCCGTATTTGGATGACTAAGGACGAGGCTTGGCAAACGCTCATGACACCATGGCGGTACCTACAGGTAGTTGCATTTCTGTGTTATTAATTTCTTGATCGCCATATAGTTTCTGTTGTACTAATGGGTGTACCTTGTGAATGTAGAACCCTCCTCAGTATGTCGGTAGCAATATACGCTGCTTTCTGGTGATGGTAATGTCGTGGACGTCCCCCCAGTACCTCAAGAAGCACGAGGAGGCAAAGAAGAGGCGCGACGAGATGGGAGGTGGATCACATATCCAAGGCAGCACCCCCTCGCCCTTTGATGTCTATGCACTTCTTTTCTTGTAGATACTTGTTGGGCCTCCAAGTGCAGAGGTTTGTAGAACAACAGCAAGTTTCCCATAAGTGGATTACCCAAGGTTTATCAAACACAAGGAGGAAGTGGTCAAAGGTATCCCTCTCAAGCAGCCCTGCAATCAAGATACAAGAAGTCTCTTGTGTCCCCAACACACCCAATACACTTGTCAGGTGTACAGGTGCACTAGTTCGGCGAAGAGAGCTTGACGGGTAGGAAGAGACTAAAGGCAATCTGAAATAAAGATGGAAGCAAGCAAACATGTAACAGATCTAGTTGCAAATGGTGTTTCAATGCTTAGAAACAAGGCTTAGGGATCATACTTTTGCTAGTGAACACTCTCATATAAATATCTTCTCTTTATGATACTACTCTGAACTACTCTCCGGTTGGACACTCTAATCCATGGTAGGGCTATAACAGCACACCTCAAAGTTCGCTTCCCGCATCTAGATAACCCCACACTGTCACCTTGAGCACTAGATGGTTCAAACAAACACCACAATTTCATAGAGACATCCAACTCCAAATATAACTCATAACAAGTATTTGTAATCTCTAGCCTAAGTGCCACCATGGTGTGCATGCTATCACTTTCACACACATGGGGAGAGCAAAGATCTATTAAAGCACTTGAGTAGCAAGGTAGATCTACTTGATTACAAAGCTCATGCTCACAATATGATCATGCATAGAGAGACATGAACACATAGCTACTGGTAGAGCCCTTAGCCTCGAGGAAGAACTACTCCCTCATCATCATGGGAATCAGCAACGGTGATGGAGATGGTGGTGGAGATTGATGGAGATGGCTCCGGGGGCACTTCCCCGTCTCGGCAGGGTGCCGGAACAGAGACTTTCTATCCCCCGAATCTCCTCTTCGGTGGCGGCAACACTGTGGAACTTTTCATGGCTGGAGGCTCGTCCCTCTAGGGTTTTGTCATTGGGAGCTTCTTATAGGCGAAAGGGCAAGGTCGGTGGAGGCCGAAGGGGCCCACACCACCCCCTGGCACGGCCTGGCCTAGCCCGTGGCACCAGGTGGTGTGGCCAGCCCCTGGCCCCTATCCGTCTCATCTTCTGGCTCCATGAGTCTTCTGGTAAAATATCAACTTTGGCTTTTGTCCGGTCCAATTCCGAGAATATTCATTTTCTGGCTTTTCTAGAACCAAAAACAGAAGAAAACAGGCAACTGGAACTGTGGCATCTTTTTAATAGGTTAGTTCTAGAAAATGTGTAAAAGTACTCCAAAGTGTGGACAAAACATAAGAAAGTAGATATAAAACAAGCATGGGACATCAAAAATTATAGATACGTTTGCAACGTATCAACATCCCCAAGCTTAACTCCTGCTCATCCTCGAGTAGGTAAGTGATAAAAAGAAAGAATAATTTTTGAGGTGACATGCACCATCACAATCTTGATCAAGGTATTTGTAAAACATTCATAGCTAGGATCATACTACTTCAACATAGAATGAAAGATATAGTTCTAACAATAAGACATAGCAACTATGTTGTAACATGAAAAGGCATAAACAAAAGATTCATGAATAACAATGCTTTGCAAGACGTTTGTTTGTTTCACATAAAGAAAACAATAGCATAGTGGCATTCAGCTTGTCCCTCATAGTGTAGCAAAACATAAATGCATAGGACACCTTCAAAGTTCATAAGGGTGACTAGATACAAATAGTTTAAGAACAAGCAATATCAAAGTTATGCATCAATCAACAAGTCGTGGGACAATGCACATTAAACTAAGAATGGCCACTATGCTCTCTCAATAGGTGCATAAAGATAGAAGATGGAGACTCAACATAAAAGTAAAAGAAAGGCCTTCATAGAAGTAAGCAGGGATTCAAGTCTCATAAAGAGCTTCTAAAAATTATGGTACTTATTAGCTTTCATCTCTCATTTCCCCTATCATAAGCATCTTTAGGTGATTAAGGTTAAAGTGACACAACTAAGAGGATATGCTTGACAAGTTATAAGTTGAAATCTCATGCCCCTTGCTTACGAGTACCGAACCTCATGCTACTCAACTTCAGTCACAAGTAAGCTCTTGTCATTATAAGTACATATGTATCATAGAGAACCGCCAACGTGGTACCCCTTGCCCCATGACACAGGAGTTATCCCATATCAAAATGACAAGGCAAGAAGACAATGAGCATATTAGCGATCTTTTTATTTGTTATTTGCATAGGTTTTTATTGAGGATGCTTTATAGAGTGCTCATTATGATCATGCTGGAAGTTTCCACCATGATTAGGCATGGCTTAGGCTAGCGGCCGAGGCGTTTCTCTAACACACATACAAACTCCATGATCTTACAAGTTCCCCTTTTATTTCACACCGCCGGGATCCATAAGCAAAAGAATCATGATATCAACGGAATAACAAGTGCAATGTTGAAAGCGTTCCCCATGATACATGGTTCTGCTAACTTCAACTTATAAAGCGCAAGCATATACGCAACAAATATGGACACAATGGTTCAAGTTTATTAAGTGCAAGAAAGTAAAGTGTGCCATCAAGTTCGTGAGAGCTTTAATCACTAATTTTCACATAACAAGTTTAATTCGGAAGGTAGATAAAAACATGAATATACTTGGAATAGCAAATGCTAATAGGTAGGTATGGTGGACTCCTTGGAATAACTTGGTTTTATTTGGAGTTGGATGCATGAGTGGAACTCATACTTGGTTACGGAGGCTACCAAAAGACTAGGAGCGACCAACTAAGAGAGCAATAATGGCCATAATCATGCAAAGCAACAAAACATCATTAATTAAAGCATAAAGTAATATTACAAGTCGAAAACTAAATGACCATAGAGGCTATGGTGACTTGGGATAGTCATAACATGGTGTGAGCATGCGCCAAGTCAACCCAAACAAAGCATCAAAGGAGAATACCACAATACTATGCTTTAATATGCTAAAACAACACATGATTCTTTCAAGGCACATTAAGCAATCTCAATTGTTTATAACATGTCATGCTACGAAAAAAATCACTAAGCATAAAGCCAAAACTATATCAAGCATGACATGATAAAGTCTAGGCCACAGTCAAAACAAAGCTCCCTTTTGTACCACTAAAGCATGAAGCTTTCTACTCTCTTCCAACAACAATTGACTTATTTGAAAGAACTCACAAATATAATAATAAATAAAGATCAGTGAGCTTGTCTCACAAATCTAAAAGGAAGAACTAAAAAGTCCTAAGCTGAAAGCACAAGAAAACTAAGGCTAAACACGGTGCTAGCAAAAGAGAACACTCACAAAACAATAAGAATGAAAACTAGAGTGTTCTAAATGATGAAAGCAGAGTTTGTATCTCTCCAAAAGAAGTGTGTTGGGATCCAACCAACTTATTGTATAAAAAAAGCAAAATAAAACTAAAAACAAAAACAAAGATGCTCCAAGAATAACACAACAGTGCATGAAACAATAAAAACGAAGTGTCTAGAAAGACCTGAGATTTTTATTGCTGAAGAAGGGGATGCCTTGGGCATCCCCAAGCTTTGACGCTTGTACCTCTTAAATATTTCTTGGGGTGACACGGGGTGGCATCCCCAAGCTTGAGCTTTAGTCCATTCTTCATCTCATTACATCATTCTTGAAGGGAATATGCCCAAGAGGCAATAATAAAGTGGTTATTATCGTATTCCATGTTTATGATAAATGTTTATTTTGCATGCTATAATTGTATTATTTGGAAACGTTAATACATGTGTGTTTAATAAACAAAATACAAAGTCCCTAGTAATGCCTCTCATATAAACTAGCTCGTTGATTAACAAGATGATCAAGGTTTCATGATCATGGACATTGGATGTTGTTAATAATGGGGTCACAACATTGGTGGAATGATGTGATGAACATTCATCCGAAGTATAGCATTACGATCAAAGACATTATGTTTATATTGCTATGACATCAGACGAAGTAATCTTAGTCCTTAGACCATGAGATCATGTTAATTGCTAACACCGGAAGAGTATCTTGATAACATCAAACGTCAAACCGTAACAGGGTGAATATAAAGGTGGGTTCAGTGCTACGAAGGTGTTATCTTGAGGCTCATGGATCAAGAGTGGGATTTGTCCATCCCAATGACAGATAGATATACTCTGGGCCCTCTTGGTGATATCACATTGAAATAGCTTGCAAGCAAGTGATGTGATCACTAGAATGTTATATCATGGGAACAAGAAAAGAGTGCATGTTGGTAACGAGATCAAACTAGGTATTTGGATACCGATGATCGAATCTCGGACATGTAATATATCACGAGACAAAGGGATTTAGTTAGAACGTTAAAGGTTCACACGATCACAAGAGTCATCGTTGAATATGTGGGAGTCAGTACGGATCTCTAGGTCCCGCTGCTGATTATTGATCGGAGAGGGGTCTCGATCATGTCTGCATTATTCGCGAACCATAGGGTGACACACTTAAGGGATACCGACACTATTTAGGAGCAAATATGTTTCAGATAAATATTAAGAAAGCGCTGGAATTATCTCAATAGACACCGAAACTGTTTCGGGTGAAATTGCTGAAATTGGTTCTGCATGTGATATTGAAATGTTGCAGGGGGTTTTATGTGAATGTTTGTTAATTAAAGTAATTAAAAAATCTGAATAAAATAAATAAAATAGTTTTATTTAATGAGAGCTTGCATTAAATTTGGTGGAAATTTAATGCATGTGAGTGGAAGTGTGAGTGGTTGCTTATTTATGTGAGTGGAGCATCCACCACATGAATGATGGAAGAGGTGGGGGCACCACCATGGCTGCCATGCCATGGCCCTTGGGTGCCCCATCTTCCCTATAAAAGGCCCCCCTCTCCTCCTCACAACACACACCTCCTCGTGAAGGATCTCTCTCCCCCTCTAGTTATTCCCCATGGTCTCGGATTAGCGAGATACATCTTCCCGATGGCTTTATCTGCAAAGGAGTTGCTGCTTCCGCTGCTTTGCTGGAGCGAGGGACGGAGGTTGTCGGGGTACCGGATGTGTGTGTGATCACGGATGCACCGCTGCTTTGCGGTGCTAGACTTGGTGGCGCTGGACTTGCTGGAGCTGGATCTGATGGACGTGCTGGAGCCAGACCTGCTGGACTTCATCATGATCTTGAGATCGGCAAGTGTACGACTAAGTCATCAACTCGTTAACAAAGATTTGTTGTCTTTGAAGGTAAGTTCTCTATGGATGTATATCCACCTGTTGCTTATATCTAGTAGATAGATCTTGGAGTATAGTTCCCATCGTAGGAAATTTTTTGTTTTCTATGCTACGAACCCCAACAGTGGTATTAGAGCCTGATCTATGCATAGGTGCTTTGCACGGGTAGTACACATATGTTTATACGTGGGCGATGATGATCATGTTATTTCTTCTTTCATGTATTTTGGATATTGGTGGCATAGTGGGATGAAGCGGCACAGACCAACCTTACATGTCATCGTACATGAGACCGGTTCCACGACTGACATGCAACTAGTTTTGCATAAGTGGCTGGAGGGTGTCTGTCTCTCCTACTATAGTCAATATCTGATTTACAATGAGTTGCTAATAACTTGGTTATCCTCATTATGGTTCCATGTTCGTAGGTAAGACAGGTTCCATCTCCGAAAGCCCTAAGCCACGTAAAACTTGCAATGGATAATTTAGAGGCGTCTAGTTTAGATCGTTGCTGGGCTAGTGTCATGATATGGTAATTTTGTAAGTAGATGTATGATAGATACTCTTACAACACACTTAACGTGTAAGTTCCATAGACCTTGGCCTTACACACAAAGGAATGATAGAGATCATACCACGATGCATATGATAGAGATCAAATGCAAGGACCATATTGATACATTGCAAATGTATCTATAATTTTTGATGTTCCATGCTTGGTTTTATCTACTTTCTTATGTTTTGTCCACACTTTGGAGTAGTTTTCATATGATTTCTTGGACTAACCTATTAACAAGATGTAGGGGTTCGTAGCATGGAAAACAAAATTTTTCTATCGCATACAAACAAACAAGCCAAGATCTATCTACTAGATTGTAGCAACGAGTCGATAGTGGAACTCACCCTCGAAGATTCCAAAGCGGTTAACGAGAGCAGATTCTCGTGGGTGATGTAGTCGAACTCTTTCCGATCTCAAGATCGCGTAGACGATCCTTCCAGCGCCGCGTTCCCGCAGCGCTCCCGCAGTCGGTCACACGTTCGGTACTCGACGAAGACCTTCCTCTCCCTTGTTCCAGCAGGCAGCGGAGGTTGTAGCACTCTCCTCGCGATTCCGGCAGCACAACGGCGTGGTACCGGAAGTAGAGGGGAGATCCCGCAGGGCTTCGCCTTAAGCCGGTGCGAGTATGGTGGAGCTTATGAGAGAGGCTATTAGTAGTCTAGTAATTAGACACACCAATTAGAGGGCTCTAAACCAATTAGAAGGCTCTAAACCAAAATAGCTCTAAACCGGGGTTTAGATCTAGGGTTTAGTTTAGAGGATAGGAACTTGTGTGTGTTGTTGTTTCTAGAGGAGGAGGCCCTGCCCCTCCTCTTATAGGTGGGAGGGCCGGCGGCAAGGGGAGGGAGTGGAGTCCCTCCCCAACTCGGCCTTGAGGTGGGGCGCCGGCTTGGGGAGGAGGAATCCCTCCCCAACTCGGCCTCCTTTTCTCCTCCTCTTTCCACCTTCCAAAACTGGCAGTTTGACTTTCAAACTTGCTGTTTGACTTTCCAAATTGGGATTTGATTTAATCCTTTATTTAGAACAGCGATGACACTAAGTACATGATGCAACCATTCCAACATGTAATGACACATTCATGTACCCCTTCCCCCTCCGGAGTGCCGGACATTCCGGGACCTTCTAGAATGTTCCCGATGAAAACACCGGAACCATTCCCCAACTCCGAAACGGGACTTTCCTTATATGAATCTTATTCTCCGGACCATTCCGGATCACCTCGTGATATCCCGGATCCCATCCGAGACTCCGAACAACATTCGGTCTCTTTCTCATAATACCATAACTACTCAAACAACGTCGAATCCTTAAGTGTGTCTCCCTACGGTTCGTGAATTATGCAGACATGATCGAGACACTTCTCCGAACAATAACCAATAGAGGAATCTGGAAATTCATATGGCTCCCACATATTTCTACGATTACTTTGCGATCGAATGAACCACTTACATACGATACCAATTTCCCTTTGTCTCACGATATGTTACTTATCCGAGGTTATGATCGTCGGTATCTCTGCATACCTAGTTCAACCTCGTTACTGATAAGTACTCTTTTCTCGTTCCCGTGATATGTGATCCCTTGTGAGCCAGTCACATGCTTGCAAGCTAATTGGATGACATTTCACCGAGAGGGCCCAGAGTATATCTATCCGTCATGCGGATGGACAAATCCCACTCTTGATCCATGTGTTTCAACCAATACTTTCCGAACACTCAATGCCACCTTTATAGCCACCCTGTTACGGTGTGGTGTTTGATGACATCAAAGCATCCATCCAGTAAAGGTGATATGCATGATCTCATGGTCGAAGGAATTAGGTTACTATGTATCAGAAAGCATATAGCAATTGAACTATTGAAATGACTTGATCTTTATGCTACGCTTATCTATAGGAGTATGTCCACCATATCATTCTCCTAATGATATGATCTTGTTGTTGATAACATCTCAATGTTCATGATATGGAAACCACAATCATCAATCAACCAACAAGCTAGTGAAGTATAGAGGCTATACTAGGGACTTCAAAATAAGTTTACAAATCACACAAGTATTAATGGTTTCCTTGTTAATACTATTATAGCATGAATGTAAACATTTATCATAAGTGTGAAGATATGATAATAACCACTTTATTATTGCCTCTTGGGCATATCTCCAACAGTCTCCCACTTGCACTAGAGTCAATAATCTAGTTTCAAACCTTTGTGTATTCAACACCTATGGCTTTCCGGTGTTGTATGTACACGATTGCTAGTGGTCAACTGATCTCCGGATCTGACACTTCCAGGTCCGTGTGTAATTGCATGTCTTTGCGTCTCTACGCATCACTCATTCTCTAATGAGATGGCTTTGTATAAATTTGGTCTTTCGGTGTGACCTTTAGTTCTTTGGGGTTAAAACATGTTGATAATATTGTCGCACAATATATCTTCATAGTATTATCCCACTGTGAACTACACCTAGTTTGATAACAAACTACTTGACACAAATGCCCTCTTTTGCTGCTATAATAGCAGTCATATACTTAGCCTTTTGTTGAAGTATCTGTCACAATGTCTTAACTTTGGAATTCATCCAAATCCATTATGGAACTCACTTTCCATTATATTATGCCACCCTTAGTTTAGATTGAGATAAACTTAATTTGTACTTTGTGACAAAACTAGTATCAATGTAGTACTTTTACAATGAACTAACCATCTATTTGTCACTTCTACAAATATTATATTCTTAGTTCTTCCAAAAGATCATAAGAATATCCTTACTATCGTCCAATGATCATCTTACGAATCATCTTGATATATGCTCACAACATTTAGAGCATAGGACATATCTGGATTTGTACATATCACAGTATGATTGATATAAATACTCTTTGTGATTTCATACATCAAGTATCAATCTATACTTGATTATTTGTTTCACTTACCAAGTGCCAATACACTTGAATATATCATCAACATTGAACTTATTCAATCCTTTCTGTGTGACAAGAACCTCTCTTGTAGTTCTATATTGAACTCATTCAATATCTTGTCTATGTACTTCTGGCACAACCATATTAGCGTCTATTGATGCCAAATACTTGGGTTTTGCCTAAGTCTTTCATCGGGATGAAATTCTTAATATGTGTTAATAAAAGATACATTATTTCCAATCAACAATATGTCTTCCACATAATGTATTAGAAACATGTCTTAGCGCTCCCACTTAATTTCTTGCAAATGCAAGCATCTTCATTGTCTCTGATGAAATTAAACCCTTTTAACAGTTTCATCATAGTGAAGATTCCAACTCCGCTATGCTCACTCTAACCATTGAAGTTTGCATATGCTTTTAGCATCCTTTGAATTAACAAAACCCTATGGACCGTGTTATGCACATGTCCTAGGTAACGATTCTATTAGAAGAACTTGTTTTGTTTATTCAACTACCATATAACAAATTATATGTAGTGGTTGCTACATTAATCCGTCTAGACTAAATATCACTATGATAGATCAAATCTTGTCATAGTCAACCTTTGAACATTGTTGTGAACTCTTTCCCAACATGTCGACTATTTCATAGATGTAAAACATCCATGTCTATTTCTTTATAGATCCAGACACAACTGTAAGGTCTTACACCTTTCTCGAGGGTCCTTCAAGTTCAAAACTTGATTTCTCGTGTATGGAACTATCACGGATTATATGGCTTCAAGCCATTTGACGGAGTCAGGGCCCATCATCGCTTCTTTGCATGTAGTCGGTTCATTATTCTCAAATAATGATTCAACCCTCAAATCTTGGTATTTGATTGTTTACCTGATCTACTTGTTTCAATAGGAACTTAGATCTCCGTGACCACAACCTTTGAGGCACGTGAGCCATGAGCATTGTTGCCGCCTCCGGAACACTTTTCGGCGCTGCGCAACTTTGCACATATAGCTAAGGTTCTTTTAACCTTATCAAAGTTCTATTGTCCTCCCACTTAACTTTTCACGAAAAATTCCTTCCAAAAGAAACTTGACGTTCTAAGCAACAAACACTTTTGTCTCCGGTGTTTATGGAGGAATACTTAATAGTCATACAAAGACAGGTTCATCCGACTTTGGTTGCAAACATCTTTCTTATGCATAGCATACCAATGTTTAAGAAAGGACAACTTGGGTTTTATCCCAAACCATAACCTTATATGGTGTCATTTCAACGGATTATGATGGAGCTCTTTTCAGTGGAAAAACGGTAATCTCTAAAGCTTTTAATCTTTAAAATATAATGGCAGTTTTATAAATTATACCTTTGATCTTACCATGTCAAACAAGGTTTAATTACATATCTCGAACGCTCCATACACTTATGGTGTTTCGGGAAAATGCAAATCCACGGAACGATTCCTTAAATCTTAGGTATTATGCTAAACTTGTAATTCAAATATCTTCCTTTATGATCTTTATCATAAACTATTCATATTCTTGTTACAATGATTTTGCACTTCATCTTGAAAGTCTTTTGAACTTTTCAAATATTTCATACTTCATCCTTATTAAGTAAATATTATATATTCACTCAAATTTTCGGAGAAAGCATATGAAGTTGAAATCCATCGCTCTTGACTACACATAATGGATTTTATACAACAATATGTACAAGTTCCAATAAGCTAGTCATTCGTTCCCTTTTGGCCTATGAACGAAGTTTCAATTATCTCTAGGAAAGTTTCACAAACGTCATTTGATCAAAAATCAAAAAACTCCAAAATTCCATCCACATGGAGTTTCTTCATGTTTTCTTTCCACTATAATTTAAACGGCGATGTCACTTCCTAAGTGATCTTTCAATCAATTTGTCTTTCGACAATTTTAGCATTAGTTTTATGGATGTGATTTCTCCAACGAGATTTGTGAATCATCCATCTTTTATGGATTACAGCAATTATTTGAACAACCTTTTTGTTCTCATAATACCTGATAAAACAAATCTTGAAGGCAAGCGTTGATGTTTAACGAGCAACAAAATAACCCTTTATTTGTTCTCGATGAACATCATCACATATTCTTTTGCTAGTTACTTAGGCCATTGTAGTTCATGAATTGTGTTGTTTCGTATGATGATTCACACCAACAAATTCAGTATCAAATACTTAAGAACCACATTGTTTAATAAGCAAAGAATATAGCCATAACATGTATATCATCTATATACTTAAACTGAACAATTCCAGTCTTTTCTTTTCTGCCATATATTTATGAGATTCTCTTTCAATATTTCCTTTTCTATTTGAAAGAATCTATCAATATCAATAGTGGAGTCATACATATGACATATAGTCCAAAGCGTGTATAGTTAAATACCAATGTCTTTGAACTTGCACTTTGAAGTAGATCACCATTATCAAATATTTGGTGTTCTTTCAAATTCCTTTCTTTAGTAATCTCTTGGTGTAGTAAACATTTTACCTACATCAAATATTCACCCTTATCATGGAATCGTCCATGATCAAGCTACTTTTAGCTTATAACGATGAATTATGAGTATAATGTTGCTATCCAAAACCTTTTGGAGGATTAGGACAACAAGTGTCTCCAACCTTTTGCAAATTCTCATCAAATATGAGAACATGACTTTTGCCATATTATACTCTATCATGTTGCAACCAAAACTTCGTTTCAGATATTACAATATCTTCCACACATCATGGTTTCTGAAACAATTCTTTCAGATCCTAGATAACCTTGATATTAAGGGAATCCTTTGAATATCAAGAATCATGGATACAAACATGATACTTATATACTAACACTTGGAATTGTTACTCTTGATTTAATACTAATTATTAAACTTCATGGAGTAACCGGAACTTACTGAAAGTTTGCAATAGGACTTTTAAACTTTAGATTAACACTTAAAACAATACGATACCAGTTCGTAAAGTATCTAACCAGAATTCTATAGTTCTATCATCTCAATTATAACTAAGCGCAAGGTGGTAAACGGATGCCAATGACTACAACAACTATGCAAATTCACTTTGATTTAGTTTATGATAAATTGAGTTCTAATTAATAATTAAATTAATCTAGGTGAACTCCCACTCAAAACAATATCCCTCACATTGTTTTAGCGATCACACGAACCAAATCCACCACATCAAAACCGATCATCACGTGAGTTGATGTAGCTTCAATGGCGAACAATCAACATGTTCATCATATCTACTATATGACTCATGCTCTGCCTTTCGACAATCCGTGTTCCTGAGGCCATGTCTGTACATGCTAGGCTCGTCAAGATCAAACCTTAGCTACCGCATAAGCAAATCTGGCTTGCTTACGTTGTATTCACCCGCGGAATCAAAGACACCCGATCATCACGTGGTGCTTCGAAGCAGCAAGCTTTGGCAACGGTGCATACTAAGGGTGAACACTTTAGAACTTGAAATTTATGTGTATAAGGGATCATCTTATAATGCTACCGTCGTCTACTAAGCAATACAAGATGCATAAAGGATTAACATCACATGCAATTCATAATATGTGATATGATATGGCCTTTCTTCTTTGTGCTTTCGATCTCCATCTTCAAGCACGAACATGATCTCCATCATCACCGGCATAGCATCAAGGTCAATGATGCTTCTTCATGGTTGTCGTCCACCAGCATCAACTATTACAACTATTTTGAATAGACACGCAGGTCTTAACAGAAATTAAAGACAACCATATGGCTCCTGCCGGTTGCCAACTTACAATAAGGAACATTGCATACATCAAATATAATCACAATCATGGCCATATCACATCACTGCACACCCCTGCAAAACAAAGTTAGACGCCTCTACTTTCTTTGCATATTTTACGTGGTTTGGGGCTTTCAATAAGTGTCGTTCTAACTTACGAACAAGAACCACAACATTGATACTAGTATTGTTGATCACCCGTTGTAAATTGGATCTTAACTATGCTAGGAGAAACAGGCACCCGCAGAGCCACTTATGCAATACAAGTTGCATGTTAAGCGTGGAGCAAGTCTCATGAACGATGTCATGTAAGGTTAGCCCGGGCCGCTTCATCCCAACATACCGCAAGATACAAAGTACACAAAAAGCAATCGACAATAAGAGCATCAACGCCCACAATGACCATTGTGTTCTACTCGTGCAACAGATCTACATATTGACACGGCTCTGATACCACTGTAGGGGTTCGTAGCATGGAAAACAAAATTTTTCTATCGCATACAAACAAACAAGCCAAGATCTATCTACTAGATTGTAGCAACGAGTCGATAGTGGAACTCACCCTCGAAGATTCCAAAGCGGTTAACGAGAGCAGATTCTCGTGGGTGATGTAGTCGAACTCTTTCCGATCTCAAGATCGCGTAGACGATCCTTCCAGCGCCGCGTTCCCGCAGCGCTCCCGCAGTCGGTCACACGTTCGGTACTCGACGAAGACCTTCCTCTCCCTTGTTCCAGCAGGCAGCGGAGGTTGTAGCACTCTCCTCGCGATTCCGGCAGCACAACGGCGTGGTACCGGAAGTAGAGGGGAGATCCCGCAGGGCTTCGCCTTAAGCCGGTGCGAGTATGGTGGAGCTTATGAGAGAGGCTATTAGTAGTCTAGTAATTAGACACACCAATTAGAGGGCTCTAAACCAATTAGAAGGCTCTAAACCAAAATAGCTCTAAACCGGGGTTTAGATCTAGGGTTTAGTTTAGAGGATAGGAACTTGTGTGTGTTGTTGTTTCTAGAGGAGGAGGCCCTGCCCCTCCTCTTATAGGTGGGAGGGCCGGCGGCAAGGGGAGGGAGTGGAGTCCCTCCCCAACTCGGCCTTGAGGTGGGGCGCCGGCTTGGGGAGGAGGAATCCCTCCCCAACTCGGCCTCCTTTTCTCCTCCTCTTTCCACCTTCCAAAACTGGCAGTTTGACTTTCAAACTTGCTGTTTGACTTTCCAAATTGGGATTTGATTTAATCCTTTATTTAGAACAGCGATGACACTAAGTACATGATGCAACCATTCCAACATGTAATGACACATTCATGTACCCCTTCCCCCTCCGGAGTGCCGGACATTCCGGGACCTTCTAGAATGTTCCCGATGAAAACACCGGAACCATTCCCCAACTCCGAAACGGGACTTTCCTTATATGAATCTTATTCTCCGGACCATTCCGGATCACCTCGTGATATCCCGGATCCCATCCGAGACTCCGAACAACATTCGGTCTCTTTCTCATAATACCATAACTACTCAAACAACGTCGAATCCTTAAGTGTGTCTCCCTACGGTTCGTGAATTATGCAGACATGATCGAGACACTTCTCCGAACAATAACCAATAGAGGAATCTGGAAATTCATATGGCTCCCACATATTTCTACGATTACTTTGCGATCGAATGAACCACTTACATACGATACCAATTTCCCTTTGTCTCACGATATGTTACTTATCCGAGGTTATGATCGTCGGTATCTCTGCATACCTAGTTCAACCTCGTTACTGATAAGTACTCTTTTCTCGTTCCCGTGATATGTGATCCCTTGTGAGCCAGTCACATGCTTGCAAGCTAATTGGATGACATTTCACCGAGAGGGCCCAGAGTATATCTATCCGTCATGCGGATGGACAAATCCCACTCTTGATCCATGTGTTTCAACCAATACTTTCCGAACACTCAATGCCACCTTTATAGCCACCCTGTTACGGTGTGGTGTTTGATGACATCAAAGCATCCATCCAGTAAAGGTGATATGCATGATCTCATGGTCGAAGGAATTAGGTTACTATGTATCAGAAAGCATATAGCAATTGAACTATTGAAATGACTTGATCTTTATGCTACGCTTATCTATAGGAGTATGTCCACCATATCATTCTCCTAATGATATGATCTTGTTGTTGATAACATCTCAATGTTCATGATATGGAAACCACAATCATCAATCAACCAACAAGCTAGTGAAGTATAGAGGCTATACTAGGGACTTCAAAATAAGTTTACAAATCACACAAGTATTAATGGTTTCCTTGTTAATACTATTATAGCATGAATGTAAACATTTATCATAAGTGTGAAGATATGATAATAACCACTTTATTATTGCCTCTTGGGCATATCTCCAACACAAGATGCCATAGTGCCTGCTGCCTGTTTTTTGCTGTTTTTGGTTCTAGGAAGTCAGAAAATGAATATTCTCAGAATTGGACGAAACAAAAGCCGAAGTTGATATTTTACCGGAAGACTCACGGAGTGATAAGACGAGACGGAGAGGGGCCACAGGGTGGCCACACCACCCCTAGGCGCGGGTCCCCCTGGCCGCTAGGGCATGGTGTGGGCCCCCTAGCCGGCCACCGACCTTGCCTCTTTCGCCTATATATCTCCCCCGTTGCAAAAACCCTAAGTAGTCAATCAGAAATCCACAAAAAGTTCTACAACGCCACCGCCACCGAAGGGGAGATTCGGGGGATAGAAAGTCTCTGTTCCCGCACCCTGCCGGGACGGGGACGTGCCCCCGGAGCCATCTCCATCGATCTCCACCACCATCTCCATCACCGTTGCTGATTCTCATGATGATGAGGGAGTAGTTATTCCTCGAGGCTAAGGGTTCTACTGGTAGCTATGTGTTCATCTCTCTCTCTATGCATGATCATATTGTGATCATGAGCTTTGTAATCAAGTAGATCCACTTTGCTACTCAAGTGCTTTAATAGATCTCTTCTCTCCCCATGTGTGTGAAAGTGACAGCGTGCACACCATGGTGGCACTTAGGCTAGAGATTACAAATACTTGTTATGAGTTATATTTGGAGTTGGATGTCTCTATGAAATTGTGGTGTTTGTTGGAACCATCTAGAGCTCAAGGTGACAGTGTGGGGTTATCTAGATGGGAAAGGCTTAGTTTGAGGTGTGCTGTTATAGCCCCACCATGGATTAGAGTGTCCAACCGGAGAGTAGTTTCGAGTAGTATCATAAAGAGAAGATATTTATATGAGAGTGTTCACTAGTGAAAGTATGATCCCTAGGCCTTGTTTCTAAGCATTGAAACACCGTTTGCAACTAGATCTGTTACATGTTTGCTTGCTTCCATCTTTATTTCAGTTTGTCTTTAGTCTCTTCCATGCCATCAAGCTATTTTCTAGCACCATTGTCTTATATTCATACGACTTGTATTTTACTATCTCTTCGCCAAACTAGTGCACCTATACACCTGACAAGTGTATTGGGTGTGTTGGGGACACAAGAGACTTCTTGTATCTTGATTGCAGGATTGCTTGAGAGGGAATACCTTTGACCACTTCCTCCCTGAGTTCGATAAACCTTGGGTGATCCACTTAAGGGAAAACTTGTTGCAGTTCTACAAACCTCTGCACTTGGAGACCCAACAACTGTCTACAAGAATAGAAGTGCGTAAACATCAAGCTATTTCTTGGCGCCGTTGCCGGGGAGGTAAGGTAAAAGGTACTCACATCCTCCGGTGTGAGTGCTCGAAGTTGTTTCCTTTAGATTCTGCAATTATATCTTTTTGTTTATTGTTTTCACTAGTTAGGCTTAATGTAAAACAACAACAAAATTAGAGAGCTTTATAGTATTTATCTTGAGTTAGGACATGAAGTGTTTGAAGAGAAAATTAAAAAACCTATGGAACTTTATTTGCATGCTAATAGCAATGTTGTTAGTATGAATTCTTTGGACACCATTATTGCTAATGCTATGGAAAAGTCTAAGCTTGGGGAAGCTAGTTTTAATGAAGATGATCTCTTTAGTCCCCCGAGCACGGAGGAGAAAATTTACTTTGATGATACTATACCTCCAATATATGATGATTACAATGATGAATATGATATTTTCAGTCCACCTACTATTGAGGAGAAAATTAATTATGATTGCAACATGCCTCCTATATTTGATGATTATGGTGATGAGAATAATAATGATAGCTATTTTGTTGAATTTGCTCCCACTACAATTAATAAGAATGACTATGTTTATGTGGGGAGTATTAATTCTTTTATGCATGTGGCTCATGATAAGAATGTTTTATGTGATAGTTATATTGTTAATTTTATTCATGATGTTACTGAAAGTTATTATGAGAGAGGTAAACATGGTTTTATGCATCTCAATAATATTAGGTTTCCCCTCTTTATGTTGAAAGTCATGAAGTTGCACTTGTTTTGCTTTCCTATACTTGTTGCTTTCTGCTTTCATGACTTGTTTCTTTCCAAGATTCCTATGCATAGGAAGTGGGTTAGACTTAAATGTGCTTTGAATTTGCTTCTTGATGCTCTCTTTTACTTCAATTTATATTTCTTATGTGAGCATCTTCTCAAACTATCATGCCTAACTTAAAGGCATTAAAGAAAAGTACTTATTGGGAGATAACCCAAAAGTTTTAGTTGAGTCTTGGAAGTTATTACCTATGTAATAACCTCTCCTAATCATTTTTCTGTGGTTTTTGTGCCAAGATTAACCTCTAATGAGAGAGAAGTAATGCTTGGAAAAGTTGTTGTCCCGAAATAGATTTTTGTGCTTCACCGTAAAAATTCATGTAAAATCTCTGTACGTCCTTTCAAGGCGTGAATTTTTACGCTTCTGCCCCAGGTTGTTATCTAACTTTCATTAGTTCAACACTTTTTGATTTGAGCAACATAAGGTCTTCGAAAAAAATTGTCTTTACCTGCTGATCTGTTTTGACAGATTTCTGCCATTATTTGCATTTGCTTCTTGTTAGTTCCTTTTTGAGTTCTTTTGGGGAATTGAGCTTTTTGAGGGAAGTGCTACAGTAGATAGTGTTTTAATGGAAGTTTTATTGGTGTTATAACTGAACCTAAAGACTTATTATCTTGAGTGCACTAATGTTTCTAATAAAGATTGTGTGAAGTTTTGTATGAAGGAAAAATTTCAGGTGTATGGAAGGAACGACTAAAGAGATGAAGGATGGACTAAAGCTCAAGATTGGGGATGCCACGCGTGTCACCCCAAGAAATATCCAAGAAGTAAAACCGTCAAAGCTTGGGGATGCCCAAGGCATCCCCTTCTTCATCAATAAAAATCACAGGTTTCTTCCAAACGCTTCATTTTTATTGTTTCATGCACAGTTGTGTTGTTCTTGGACCGTCTTCTTTTTAGTTTTTGTTTTGGTTTTTCATTTGCTTGGTTTGCTTAGTTTGCTGAATAAATTGGTTGTACCCCCTCTTTCATTCATTGGTTTTCAAATAAGTGTGGTTTGGATTGGAAAAGAGTAGGAAAAGTTCATGCTTAAGTGGTAAAGAGAGCTTGTTTTTGACTGTGGCCTATGCTTTGTCATGCCATGCTTGATATTTTTTTGGCTTTATGCTTAGTATTATTTTTTATAGCATGACTTGTTATAAACAATTGAGATTGCTTGATGTGCCTTGGAAGAATCATGCGTTGTTTTAGCATATTAAAGCATAGTATTGTGGTATTCTCCTTTGATGCTTTATTTGGGTTGACTTGGCACATGCTCACACCATGTTATGACTATCCAAAGTCACCATATCCTTGATGATCCTTTCGTTTTCAACTTGTAGTATCACTTTATGCTTTGATCAATGATGTTTTGTCGCTCTGCATGATTATGGCCATTATTGCTCTCTTAGTTTGTCGCTCCCGGTCTTTTGCTAGCCTCCGTAACCAAGTATGAGTTCCACTCATGCATCGAACTCATTAAACCAAGTTATTCCAAAGAGTCCACCATACCTACCTACTAGCATATGCTATTCCAAGTATATTCATGTTTTTATCTACCTTCCAAATTAAATTTGTTATGTGAAAATTAGTGATTAAAGCTCTCACGAACTTGATGGCACACTTTAATTTTCTTACACTTAATAAACTTGAACCATCGTGTCAATCTTTGTTGCGTATATGCTTGCGCTTTATAAGTTGAAATTAGCAAAACCATGTATCATGGGGAACGCTTTCAACATTGCACTTGTACATTGTACCCCGTTGATATCATGATTCTTTTGCTTATGGATCCCAGCGGTGTGAAATAAAAGTGGAACTTGTAAGATCACGGAGTTTGTATGTGTGTAAGAGAAACACCTGGGCCGCTAACCTAAGACATGCCTAATCATGGTGGAAACTTTCAGCATAATCATAATGAGCACTCTATGAAGCATCCTCAATAAAAACCTATGCAAATAGCAAATAAAAAGATCGCTGAGATGCTCATTGTCGTTTTGCCTTGTCATTTTTATTATGGGATATCTCCTGTACCATGTGCAAGGGGTACCCCGTTGGCGGTTCTTTATGATACATATGTACTTACAATGACAAGAGCTTACTCGTGACTAAAGTTGAGTAGCATGAGGTTCGGTCTTCGTAAGTAAGGGGCATGAGATTTCGGCTTATAATTTGTCAAGCATATCCTCTTAGTTGTGTCACTTTAACCTTAATCACCTTCAAGATGCTTATGATAGGGTAAATGAGAGCTGAAAGCTAACAAGTACCATAATTTTTGGAAGCTCTTTATGAAACTTGAGTCCCTACTTCCTTCTATGAAGGCCTTTCTTTTACTTTTATGTTGAGTCTCCACCTTCTATATTTATGAACCTACTTTGAGAGCATAGTGGCCATTCTTAGTATAATGTGCATTGTCCCAAGACTTGTTGATTGATGCATAACTTGATATTGCTTGTTTTAAACTATTTGTATCTAGTCACTCTTATGAACTTTGAAGGTGTCCTATGCATTTATATTTGCTACTCTATGAGGGACAAGCTGAATGCCACTATGCTATGTTTTCTTTATGTGAAACAAAAAAACATCTTGCAAAATATTGTTATTCATGAATCTTTTGTTTGTGCATTTTCATGTTGCTTTGTCTTATTGCTAGAACTTTGTCTTTCATGTTATGATTGAAGTACTATGATCCCAGCTTTCAATGTTTTACAAATACTTTGATCAAGTTTATGATGGTGCATGTCACCTCAAAAATTATTCTTTCTTTTTATCACTTACCTACTCGAGGACGAGTAGGAGTTAATCTTGGGTATGCTGATACATTGCAAATGTATCTATAATTTTTGATGTTCCATGCTTGGTTTTATCTACTTTCTTATGTTTTGTCCACACTTTGGAGTACTTTTCATATGATTTCTTGGACTAACTTATTAACAAGGTGCCACAGTGCCAGCTGCCTGTTTTCTGCTATTTTTGGTTCCAGGAAGTCTAAAAATGAATATTCTCGGAATTGGACGGGATAAAAGCCGAAGTTGATATTTTACCGGAAGACTCACGGAGCCAAAAGACGAGACGGAGAGGGGCCACAGGGTGGCCACACCACCCCTAGGCGCGGGTACCCCTGGCCGCGCTAGGGCATGGTGTGGGCCCCCTGGCCGGCCACCGACCTTGCCTCTTTCGCCTATATATCTCCCCCGATGCAAAAACCCTAAGTAGTCAATCAGAAATCCATGAAAAGTTCCGCAGCACCGCCGCCACCGAAGGGGAGATTCGGGGGACAGAAAGTCTCTGTTCCGGCACCCTGCCGGGACGAGGAAGTGCCCCCGGAGTCATCTCCATCAATCTCCACCACCATGTCCATCGTCTTACTAATTCCCATGATGAGTAGGGAGTAGTTCTTCCTCGAGGCTAAGGGTTCTACCGGTAGCTATGTGTTCATCTCTCTCTCTCTATGCATGATCATATTGTGATCATGAGCTTTGTAATCAAGTAGATCTACTTTGCTACTCAAGTGCTTTAATAGATCTCTTCTCTCCCCATGTGTGTGAAAGTGACAGCGTGCACACCATGGTGGCACTTAGGCTAGAGATTACAAATACTTGTTATGAGTTATATTTGGAGTTGGATGTCTCTATGAAATTTTGGTGTTTGTTGGAACCATCTAGATCTCAAGGTGACAGTGTGGGGTTATCTAGATGGGAAAGGCTTACTTTGAGGTGTGCTGTTATTAGCCTACCATGGATTAGAGTGTCCAACCGGAGAGTAGTTTCGAGTAGTATCATAAAGAGAAGATATTTATATGAGAGTGTTCACTAGTGAAAGTATGATCCCTAGGCCTTGTTTCTAAGCATTGAAACACCGTTTGCAACTAGATCTGTTACATGTTTGCTTGCTTCCATCTTTATTTCAGTTTGTCTTTAGTCTCTTCCATGCCATCAAGCTATTTTCTAGCACCGTTGTCTTATATTCATACGACTTGTATTTTACTATCTCTTCGCCGAACTAGTGCACCTATACGCCTGACAAGTGTATTGGGTGTGTTGGGGACACAAGAGACTTCTTGTATCTTGATTGCATGATTGCTTGAGAGGGAATACCTTTGACCACTTCCTCCCTGAGTTCGATAAACCTTGGGTGATCCACTTAAGGGAAAACTTGCTGCTGTTCTACAACCTCTGCACTTGGAGGCCCAACAACTGTCTACAAGAATAGAAGTGCGTAGACATCACATATCATCCCACTTTACACATTAGATGTTTGCATCTTATATTGCTAGTTTGGTGTTTTTAGTAGCATTGTAAGATGATCCCTCATTTAAATATCAAGATAAAATGTGTTCTTCCTTAAGTATGCACCGTTCTATGGATCGTGTTTCGAGACATCACGTGATGATCGGGTGTACTCGACCCTACGCTTTCATACAACGGATGTAAGACAGTTTTACACACGCGAATACTAAGGTTCTTACTTGGCGAGCCTAGCATGTACAGGCATGGCCTCGAAACACGGACCGAAAGGTTAAGCATGAGTCATATAGTTGATGTGATGCCCATATTGATGCTCGCCTTTGAAGCTATACCGACTCACGTGATGATCGGACTTGGTGAAGTGGATTTGGTTCATAATAATCACCAAAAAGGCACGAGGGATGTCGTTTTTGAGTGGGAGTTCATTTCTAATTTGGATTAGTCAAACTCAATTTGCCATAAACTAAATCAAAGTGAATTTGCATAATTTGTTGTAGCATTGACGTCTGTTCACTACCTTATGCTTAGTTTTAACTGAGATAATAGAACTGGAGAATTCTGGATATTTACTTTACGAACTGGTATCGTATTGTTTTGAATGTCAATTTAAGGTTATAAGTCCTATTGCAAAGTTTTATCAAACTCTATTTAATCCATGAAGTTTAATAAGTAGTATTAAATCAAGAGTAAGAATTCCAATGTTAGTATCTAAAGTATCATGTTTGCCTCCATGATTATTGATATTCAAAAGTTGTTTTAAAATCAAGATTATCTAGGAGCTGAAAAATTATTTCAGAAACCATCATGTGTGGAAGATATTGTGATATCTGAAACAATGTTTTTGGTTGCATTATGATAGAGTATAATTTAGCAGAATACATGTTCTCATATTGTATGAGAATTTGTGAAGGATGGAGATGCTAGGCATCCGAATCTCCCAAAAAGGTTTTGGGAACTAACATTATACTCGCGATTCTTCCTTATAGGCTATAGTAGCTTGATCTTGAAAGTTGTCATGATAAGGATGAATAGAAGATGTAGGTAAAATGTTTACTACACTAATAGATTACTAAAGAATGGATTTTTTGAAAGAACACCAAACATTTGATGATGGTGATCCACTTCAAAGTGCAAGTCCAAAGGTATTAGTATTTGACTATATACACTTTGTACTATGTGTCATGTGAATGACACCACTATTGATGTTGATAGATTCTTTTAAAAGAAAAGGAATTGTTGAAAGAGAATCTATAAAATATTTGACAGAAAAGAAAAGGTTGGAGAAGTCCAACTTAGGTATATAGAAGATATACATGTTATGGCTGTACTCCTTGCTTGTTAAACAATGTGGTTCTGAGGTATTGGATACCGAATTGGTTGGTGTGAAGTGTCGTACAGAACAACACAATTCATGAACTATAATGGCCTAAGTAACTGGCAAGAGAATAAGTGATGATGTTCATCGAAATCAAATAAAGTGTTATTCTGTTTTCGTTGTCGTCAAACCTAGCCTTCAAGATTTGTTTAAATAATTATTATTTTGTTCCGGTATTACGAGAACAATGGTTGTTCAAATAATTACCGTATTCCATAAAGGATGGATGAACTTTTACAAGTCTAGTTGGAGAAATCAATTCCATAAACATTATTGCTAAAATGTCGTAAGACAAATGATTGGAATATCACTTATGAAGTGACATCGTTGTTTGAATTATATTGGAAAGTAAACATGAAGAAACTCCATGTTGATGGATTTTTGGAGTCTTTTGATTTTGATCAATTGGCGCTTGTGAAACTTCCCTCGAGATAATTGAAACTCCATCCATAGGCCAAAGAGGAACGATGACTAACTTATTGGATATTATGCATGTTGATGTATATAGTCCATTATGTGTAGCCATATGCGATGGATCTTTTTGCTTCGTATGCTTTCTCCAGAAACTTGAGTGAATATATCTATATATTTACTTAATAAGGAAGAAGTATGAAACATTTGAAAATTGTTCAAAGACTTTCAAGATGAAGTGAAAACTCATTGTAATGAGAAAATAAAAGAGTTTATGATTTGATCGTAAAGGAAGATATTTGAGTTACAGGTTTAGCAAACCACCTAAGATCTTAGGAATTGTTCCATGAATTTGCATTTCCTGATAAACCACATGCGTATGGTATGTTCGAGAGATCAAATCAAACCTTGTTTGACATGGTAAGATCAAATGTGTCATTTATAAAACTGCCATTATGTTTTAAGGATTAAAGCTTTAGAGACTACCGCTTTTACACTGAAAAAGCACCATCGTGATCCGTTGAAATGACACCATATGACTTCTGGTTTGGGATAAAACCCGAATTGTCTTTTCATAAATTTTGGTATGCTATGCATAAGTAAAAAAATTACAACCAAAGTCGGATAAGCACGTCTTTGTAGGTTATCCCAAAGAATTTGTTGGGAATTCCTCCATAACACCGAGGACAAAAGAGTTTGTCACTTGGAACATCAAGTTTCTTGAGAAGGAATTTTTCGTGAAAAATTAAATGGGAGGACAATAGAACTTTGATAAGGTTGTTGAACCTTAGCTATATGTGCTAAGTGGCACAGCGCTGGAAAGTGTCTCGGTGGCGACCACAATGCTCATGGCTCCCGTGATTACAAAGGGTGTGATCTTGGAGATTAGAGTTACTATTGAACCATGTGGGTCGGTAAGAATCAAATAGTAAGATTTGAAACAAAAGTCGTTATTGTTTCGACAATGATGAACCGACTGCATGCAAAGAAGCGATGATGGGCCCTAACTCCGTAAAATGACTAGAATTCATAGAATCCGTGATAGTATCCATACACGAAAAATCAAGTTTCTGTACTTGGAAGACCCTCTGGAAAGGCGTGAAGCCTATCGGTCATGTTTGGATCTATAAAGAAATAGACATGGATGTTTAACATCTATGAAATAGTCGACATGTCAGAAAGAAGTTTACGACAATGTTCAAGGAGTTGACTATGACAAGATTTGATCTTTCATAGCGATATATAGTCTTGACGGATTAATGTAGCAACCACAACATATAATTTGGTATAGGGTAGTTGAATAAATAAAACAAGGTTCTTCTAATAGAATGGTTACCTAGGATGTGCACATGACACGGTTCGAAGGGTTTTG
Source organism: Avena sativa (assembly GCA_916181665.1). Lineage (NCBI taxonomy): Eukaryota > Viridiplantae > Streptophyta > Magnoliopsida > Poales > Poaceae > Avena > Avena sativa. The sequence goes on from OV702287.1 coordinate 583,860,523, forward strand.
TTAGTTCAAAGGGTGCTAAAAGGGCATGCAAACTTCAATAGTTGAAATGAGCATAGCGGATTTGGAATCTTCACCATGATGAAAATGTTAAAGGAGTTTAATTTCATCGGAGACGATGAAGATGCTTGCATTTGCATGAAATTAAGTGGGAGCGCTGAGACAAATTTCCAATACATTATGCAGAGTACATATTGTTGATTGGAAATAATGTATCTTTTATTGACACAAGTTAAGAATTTCATTAAAATAAGATTTCGATGAAGACTTGGGCAAAACCGGAATATTTGGCATCAATATCTATATGGATAGATTGAGGCGCTAATATGGTTATGCCAGACGTACATATATGAGATATTGAAAGGGTTCAATATGGAAACAACAATAAAGGTTCTTGCTGCATGGAAAGGATTGTATCAAGATTCAAGTGTTTCAACACTTGGTGAGTAAAATCACATGAAGATTTTGATCGATTATACCGTGATATGTATATATCCAAATATGTCCTATGCTCTAAATGTTATGAGCACATACCAGAATGATTCATAAGATGATCATTGGACGATAGTAAAGATATTCTTATGAGCTTTGGAAGAACTAAGAATATATCATGTATAAGTGACAAATAGTTAAAGGTAGTTCATTGTAAAGTGTTACATTGATACTAGTTTTGTCACAAGATACAAATTAAATTTATCTCAACTTAGACTATGGGTGGCACAATGTAATGGAAAGGATGTTCCATGATGGATTTGGATAAGTTCCAAAGTTGAAACATTGTGACAAATACTACAACAAAAGGCTAAGTATATGACTGCTATAGTAGCAGCAAAGGAGGGCATTTGTGTTAAGTAGTTTGTTATCAAACTAGGTGTGGTTCAAAGTGGGCTAATACTATGAAGATATATTGTATGACAATAATATCAACATATTTTAACCCGAATGAACTAAAGGTCTCACCATAGGACCAAATTTATACAATGCCATCTCATTTGAGAATGAATGATGCGTAGAGACGCAAAGACATGCAAATACACACGGACCTGAAACTGTCAGATCCGGAGATTATGTTAACCACTAGCAATCGCGTATATGCAACACCAGAAAGCCATAGGTGTTCAATACGCAAAAATTTTCAAACTAGATTATTGACTCTAGTGCAAGTGGGAGACTGAAGGGAATATGCCCGAGAGGCAATAATAAAGTGGTTATTATCTTATTCCATGTTTATGATAAATGTTTATTTTGCATGCTATAATTGTATTAATTGGAAACATTAATACATGTGTGTTTAATAAACAAAATATAAAGTTCCTAGTAATGCCTCTCATATAAACTAGCTCGTTGATTAACAAGATGATCAAGGTTTCCTGATCATGGACATTGGATGTTGTTAATAACGGGGTCATAACATTGGTGGAATGATGTGATGAACATTCATCCGAAGTATAGCATTATGATCAAAGTCATTATCTTTATATTGCTATAACATCATACGAAGTAATCTTAGTCCTTAGACCATGAGATCATGTTAATTGCTAACACCGGAAGAGTATCTTGATAACATCAAACGTCACACCGTAATAGGGTGACTATAAAGGTGGGTTCAGTGCTACGAAGGTGTTATGTTGAGGCTCATGGATCAAGAGTGGGATTTGTCCATCCCGATGACAGATAGATATACTCTGGGCCCTCGCGGTGATATCACATTGAAATAGCTTGCAAGCAAGTGATGTGATCACTAGAATGTTATATCATGGGAACGAGAAAAGAGTGCATTTTGGTAACAAGATCAAACTATGTATTTGGATACCGATGATTGAATCTCGGACATGTAATATATCACGAGACAAAGGGATTTGGTTACGACGTTAAAGGTTCACACGATCACAAGAGTCATCGTTGAATATGTGGGAGTCAGTACGGATCTCTAGGTCCCGCTGCTGATTATTGATTTGAGAGGGGTCTCGATCATGTCTGCATTATTCGCGAACCGTAGGGTGACACACTTAAGGGATACCGACACCATTTAGGAGCAAATATGTTTCAGATAAATATTAAGAAAGCGCTAGAATTATTTCAATAGACACCGAAACTGTTTCGGGTGAAATTGCTGAAATTGGTTCTGCATGTGATATTGAAATGTTGCAGGGGGTTTTATGTGAATGTTTGTTAATTAAAGTAATTAACAAAATTCTTAATAAAATAAATAAAATAGTTTTATTTAATGAGAGATTGCATTAAATTTGGTGGAAATTTAATGCATGTGAGTGGAAGTGTGAGTGGAGGCTTATTTATGTGAGTGGAGATCCACCACATGAATGAAGGAAGAGGTGGGGGCACCACCATGGCTGCCACGCCATGGCCCTTGGGTGCCCCCTCTTCCCTATAAAAGGCCCCCCTCTACTCCTCACAACGCACACCTCCTCGTGAAGGATCTCTCTCCCCCTCTAGTTATTCCCCATGGTCTCGGATTAGCGAGATACATGTTCCCGGTGGCTTTATCTGGAAAGGAGTTGCTGCTTCCGCTGCTTTGCTGGAGCGAGGGACGGAGGTTGTCGGGGTACCGGATGTGTGTGCGATCACGGATGCACCGCTGCTTTGCGGTGCTGGACTTGGTGGCGAGCGCCTTGCTGGAGCTGGATCTGATGGACGTGCTGGAGCCGGACCTGCTGGACTTCATCACGATCTTGAGATTGGCAAGTGTACGACTACATCATCCACGAGTTCCAACTCGTTAACAAAGCTTTGTTGTCTTTGAGGGTAAGTTCTCTATGGATGTATATCCACCCTTTGTTTGTATCTAGTAGATAGATCTTGGCGTATAGTTCCCATCGTAGGAAATTTTTTGTTTTCTATGCTGCATACCCCAACAATTCTTTCCCTGGACCTGAAAATTTTCCTTCATACAAAACTTCACACAATCTTCATTAGCAACATTAGTGTACTCAATATAATAAGTCTTTTGGTTCAGTTTCAACACAAGTAAAACTTCCATTAAAATATAAGCTACTGTAGCACTTCCTTTAAAAAGTTCAAATGATCAAAGAGAACTCAAAGAGAAAGAGATTAAGAGGCAAATGCAAATAATGGCAGAAATCTGTCAAAACAGACCATCAGGTAAAAACTAATTTTTTCGAAGACCTTCTATTGCTCAAATCGAAAAGTGTTGAAATAACGAAAGTTAGATAACAACCTAGGGTAGAAGCACAAAAATTACAGCTCAAACCGACGTATAGATATTGTACATGAATTTTTATAGCGAAGCTCAAAAATCTGTTTCCGGACAGCAACTCTCCCAAGTCTTACTTCCCTCTCATTAGCGGTTACTCTTGGCACAAAAACCACACAAAAATGATAAGGATTGGTTATTACAGAGGTAATAATTAACTTCCAAGACTTAACTAAAACTTTTGGGTTATCTCCCAATAAGTACTTTTCTTTAACGTCTTTAAGTTAGGCATAATAATTCGAGAAGATGCTAACATAAGAAGTATGAATTAAAGTAAAAGAGAACATCAACAAGCAAATTCAAAGCACATTTAAGTCTAACCCACTTCCTATGCATAGGAATCTTATAAAGAAACAAGTCATGAAAGCACAAAGCAACAAGCATAGGAAAGCAAAACAAGTGCAACTTCAAGACTTTTAACATAAAGAGGGGAAACTTAATATTGTTGAGATACATAAAACCATGTTTCCCTCTCTCATAATAACTTTTAGTAGCATCATGAATAAAATTAACAATATAACTATCACATACAACATTCTTATCATGAGCGACATGCATATAATAATTATTACTCTCCACATAAGCATAGTCATTCTTATTAATTGTAGTGGGAGCAAAATCAACAAAATAGCTATCATTGTTATTCCCATCACCATAATCATCAAATATAGGAGGCATATTGTAATCATAATTAATTTTTTCCTCAATAGTAGGTGGACTGAAAATAATATTCATCATTGTAATCATCATATATTGGAGGCATGGTATCATCAAAGTAAATTTTCTCCTCCGTGCTTGGGGGACTAAAAAGATCATTTTCATCAAAACCAGCTTCCCCAAGCTTACACTTTTCCATAGCATTAGCAATAATGGTGTGTAAAGAATTCATACTAACAATTTTCTCTTCAAACACTTCATGTCCTAACTCAAGATAAATACTATAAAGCTCTCTAATTTTGTTGTTGTTTTCCATTAAGCCTAACCAGTGAAAATAAAAACAAGAAACAAAAAGATGTAATTGCAGAATCTAAAGGAAATAACTTCGAGCACACACACACACCAGCAACTGCACTAGAAGATAGCTTAGTAGCCAGAGGATGTGAGTACCTTTTACCTTACATCCCCGGCAACGGCGCTAGAAAATAGCTTGATGTCTACGCACTTCTATTCTTGTAGACAGTTGTTGGGCCTCGAAGTGCAGAAGTTTGTAGAACAACAACAAGTTTCCCTTAATTGGATTACCCAAGGTTTATCGAACTCAGGGAGGAAGTGGTCAAAGGTGTCCCTCTCAAGCAACCCTGCAATCAAGATACAAGAAGTCTCTTGTGTCCCCAACACACCCAATACACTTGTCAGGTGTACAGGTGCACTAGTTCGGCGAAGAGATTGTGAAATACAAGTGGTATGGATAATTATAAGTGGTAATGGTGCCAGAAAAGAGCTTGACGGGTAGGAAGAGACTAAAGGCAATCGGAAATAAAGATGGAAGCAAGCAAACAGGTAATAGATCTAGTTGCAAACGGTGTTTCAATGATTAGAAACAAGGCTTAGGGATCATACTTTCGCTAATGAACACTCTCATATAAATATCTTATCTTTATGATACTATTCTGAAATACTCTCCGATTGGACACTCTAATCCATGGTAGGGCTATAACAGCACACCTCAAAGTTTGTTTTCCGCATGTAGATAACCCCACACTATCACCTTGAGCACTAGATGGTTCCAAAAAACACCACAATTTCATAGAGACATCCAACTTCAAATATAACTCATAACAAGTATTTGTAATCTCTAGCCTAAGTGCCACCATGGTGTGCACGCTGTCATTTTCACACACATGGGGAGAGCAGAGATCTATTAAAGCACTTGAGTAGCAAGGTGGATCTACTTGATTACAAAGCTCATGATCACAATATGATCATGCATAGAGAGAGAGAGAGAGATGAACACATAGCTACCGGTAGAGCCCTTAGCCTCGAGGAAGAACTACTCCCTCATCATCATGGGAATCAGCAACGGCGATGGAGATGGTGGTTGAGATCGATGGAGATGGCTTCGGGGGCACTTCCCCATCCCGATAGGGTGCCGGAACAGAGACTTCCTGTCCCCCAAATCTCCTCTTCGGTGGCAGCAGTGTTGCAGAACTTTTCGTGGCTGGAGGCTCGTCCCTCTTGGGTTTTCTCATCGGGAGCTTCTTATAGGCGAAAGGGAAAGGTCGGTGGAGGCCAGAGGGGCCCACACTGTTGAAAATATGCCCTAGAGACAAATAGTAGTAAGGACTATTATCATATTTCGTATAGTTTATGATTAAGTTTTATATCATGCTATAACTGTATTGAGTGGAAACATTAATACACGTGTGATATACAAACAACCAGGTGTTCCCAGTGAAACTCTAGTCACTGGTTCATTGGTCAACAGATGATCATGTTTCCTGATCATGTGGCATTATGCCAGTTCGAAATGAGGTCATCTCGAATGAGATGATGAACCAATACCCAACCTAAACATCGTGACCCGATCATGTCACGAAGTATAAGTTACGATGATTAGAAATGGATCCTCGTAGACTATTCCTTAGACCGTGAGGCTATATCAATCACTGTCTCCCGAGAGTGCTTAGATAGCATCAAACGCCATCTGGTAATACGGTGGTTATAAAGGTGTGTTCAGGTACTCGGAGGAAACCGTAGAGGCAATATATGTCAAGAGCAGGATTTGTCTGTCCATGTGATGGGAAGATACTCAAGGGCCCACTCAGAGAAGTTATATCCAATAGCTGCGCAACGTGTGATTTAATCACAGGGATATCACTTGTCGGAACGAGTCAAGTAGCATTGTTCGGTAACGAGATTGAACACGACATGGTGATGTCATTGATCAGATCTCGGGCAATGAAAGTATCGAGAGACAAAGGTAATAAGACACGAATGTCCCGGTTCAAACGACGAAAGATCTTCGTGGTACGCACAGGTGTCACATGGCCATCCAGGTCCCTCTGTCGATCATTGGTGCGGGAGTGTCCTGACCATGTATGGAGTGTTCCCGAACTGTGGGGTATCACTCTTAAGGGCTTGATGATGCTTAGAGAGTGTTTATAGGATCGGTAGAATCACCAAAGAAGAGTAGGGAGAAAACCAGAAGGGTTTCGGTAAGTCCGGAGGATGTCCGGAGTGGAGGTGAAAGGTGTTCCATAGCTACAGAGGTTGAATAATATATGAATGAATGTTAAATATTGATTTATCATTTATTCATAATTATTTAATAAAGAGAAAAATCAATTTAATGGTCAAAGGCTTAATGGGCTAATTTCCGGAGGGAGAGGGCCCATTAGGGGAAAGGAGAGAGGGAGAAGGGGCCAAGGGGGTGGCCGGCCCCCTTAGTGGGCCAGACCCCGCGCGGGGCCCATGGGGATGTCCGGCGGCCACCCCTCCCCCTCCTCTCCTTTAGTCGCACCCCAGGACTTTGAGGGAGGTGTACCCCCTCCTCCCCCTATATATAGTGGGGGTATTTGGCCAAATTAAATACACCAATAATCAATAAAGGTCTTCTCACTTTTGGGAGGACCTCTAATTGATATTTTCTCTCTCCCCCTCTCTCTCTCGTGACCGTGGTCCCAAGTCTGGACTGCGCGAGCGAGAGACATCTTCACCGCGGAGCGCCGTCGCGCTGCGGGATTCGGATCCGGAAGCTCTACTTCCACAACTGCTGCTGGATCGGGGAAGCGGGAGTCATCGTCAGGCACCGGACGTGTGTAACTCTCCACGAGGTGTCGCACTTGAGGCACTCAAGTCGTTGGAGCCAAGGAGCACAAGGACTTCATCATGACCTTGAGGTCGACTTCGGCTCGTCTACATCAACCACGTTCTCCTGAGCGTTGACAACGCTTTTCGGTCTTCAAGGGTAAGTTCGCGAAAAGCCCCTCCCATTACTGTATTACTAATAGATAGGTCCTGGCAGCTTCAGGGGTTCAGGGGCATAGGATAAAATTTATTGTTTTCATATGCGGAACCCCTACAGTGGTATCAGAGCTAGATCTATGCGTAGTAATACTAGTGTGGGTAGAACACACAAGATGTAGCGTGTGGGCGTTGATCTTTTAGTTGTTACCCTCCCACGTGTACTTGTGTATACCGCAGTAATGCTTGATGAAGCGGCCCCCAACCAACTTTACACGTTCATTCGCGAGACTGGTCCATGCTTGACATACGGCTTGTACCGTATAGAGTGGCTTAGGGGTTTGTCTGTCTCTCACGCATTAGTTGGTATGCCATTTGCAATGGAGGGCCCCGAAAGGGGTGTAGTAGAGACAACTACTTGATCGGCGTTGTGCTGAAAGTTCGTAGGTAAGAACGGTTCTTGTGCGAAAGCCCATTCAGCCACGTAAAACATGCAAAGATAAAGTAGAGGCGTCTAACTTTGTTTTGTAGGGGGGCGTCGCTTTGTGATATGGTTGTGGCAAAGGTAAAGCGATTACCTTTTGTCACATAGTAGTAGATAGTCACGGAGGTGACGAACTACCACGCCGGAATGACACGGGTACCCTAGTGTCTACGGCGCCGGAACCCGGTAACGGCGGATGGAGATCACGACGTGGAGGACCATATCACATAGCGTTTACATTCAATGTTATTGTTTGTATATCTTATTGTGTGCTAGTATTAGATACTCGATGGTAGCCTAATAAGATGATCCCTGTTAAAATTACCAACGTTTGTGTTCCCCCTTAGTGTGCACCACCAAGAAAGTTCTTCGGTATGAGGCGATCCAGGGTTACAGGCCTGGGTGTTAGACATATCTACGTTCGCATACAGTGGGTGTAAGCCATGTTGCACAGCGTATACACTAAGGTTGAGTTGGCGAGCCTAGCATGTGAAGACATGGCCTCGGAACACGGATGGTCGAAAGATCGAGCACGAGTCGCATGAATGATGTGACCGACGTTTAGCGTCCACCCTTGAACCCACATTGATGGCAGTGACGATCGGGCGAGATGTGGCTGATAGGGGTAGTGTTATCACTAGGAACCCTTTTGGGGATAGGTGTTTCTGAGTGGAGTTATCATTAACTCAATTAATTATAAACTTAGTCTAAATTCCTTTTGCAATCATAAATATAGATGGCTCCTTTCGTGTTGACAATTGATTGGTTAGAAGGAGAGAAGCTCAGATTAGATGGATCAAACTTCTCCATATGGGTTGCACGTCTCCATGTTCTCCTTAGCGAGAATGACGTGGTCGAATACATACTCGACGGGATGGATTTGGATCAGCCCACTGACTTAGAGACCCTAGAGCAGCAGAAAGACCGCTATCTCCATCGTGAGATGACCTCCTATATTTCAGTTGTAATGCGGTTTGGAATGGTGGACAAGCTGTGGCCTTTCGTGGGTGATGCCAACCCTCGTTCGGTGATGCTGCAGCTTAGGACACATTTTGTGGAGTAGACACGCATTTGGGAGCATGAGCTGATGGGAGATTTCCTCTCCATTAAGATGGAGGAGAACTCATCACTGGACGATCACTTGGAGCACATGCATGATGTGTACATGAGGCCTACATACTTCCCGGACATCTGGATGACGTGCTCTTTTGCAAACGTCGTTGTGATGTGGTCGCTGCCACCAAGCTACCAAGCACAAGTCAGGACTTGCGTTATGAGGGGCGACGCGGAATCAATGGAGTTCCACCGGTTCGTGACACATCTTAGGAATGTGCTGGTTGAACCAGATGTCGCTCAGGTCATCAATGACAGAGGTATATATTTGATATACAGTTTTATAAATGTTATAATCTTGCAAACACATTTGCAGTGTTAAGTATATCTGATACTTGTTCTGTTTGCTGAAAACAGGTCCTTCTGCATGAGAGGTGCTTGCTGGACAGGAGGTGACGTTGTGTGTTGATGTCGACCATGATGATGATGGCCGGCGACACTCTCCCTCGACATTTATCACTTAGTTTATGTTTTAGGATGATTAATGTAATCAAGATATTGTGAACTTTTTTAGTTTGTCTCACACTTCGTGAGACGGTTATTCATATGAGTTTGTAACAAACAGTTGTTCTACTTTTATGAATGATTTCTATTCGTGTTCATATCTTGTCTGATTATGCGTGAATTATCCTTGTTGTTTGAAACTAATTGATAATGCATGAACATTTGTAAAACATTAAAATGCCTTGTTTAAAAAATACCCAACTTAATGATATGTTCATTAATGAATAAAACCATTGTTTAAATTCAAAGTTATAATGATAATATGTGAAAGTTATTCGATTTCTTATCACATATAAATCATGCCTAAGTTCGACAAATTAACTTGAACACGGTGTCTTACTTGAATACAAAGTGTTTAAAGAATTGATAAAAGTAAATACATATTCGATGTATTATGTTTTAACAAAGATGGTAATTATCATTATATGATTGTTTAAATGTGTAAAGTAGTTTACCAAAGTAAACATGAATATGAAACTATTTGATTTGATCAAAATGTTTCATCAACAAAGGGTATAAATATAAAAGAGAATCTAATTACTATGATTTGATCAATAGTAATGAAATTCAACTTTATAGGATTGGCATAGAAGAAATTGTGGAATGCAAAGCGCTTTGAAACATCAAAATGCAAAGCATCACAATGTGATATTAGATATCAAAGTGGGTAAATAGAAGGCGCCAAATAAATCGTTGTAGTGTAGATGTAGAGACCATTAGTTAGAAATAGTTAACACTCAATAAGAATGTAGTGAACCATTTAAATTCGTGAAAGTTTTGGGGTTATTCGATATAACCAAAACAATAGCGAATAAGTCCCTGTAGAGTATTCATTGGAAACTTTGAATACGAAATCCATAGCTAAACCAAAAGAGAAGCAAAAGCTTGTGTTGCTTGGATTTTGGTGCATTCTTGAGAAAGATCACTTTTAGTGATATTTCTTGATTATGGGGCATATGGAAAATAGTTAAAAACACGATGAGGATTCAAAACAATGCATCAGAATGTTGAGAAGCGCAACAGACAACGTTCCTAAATGATTCTCTTCACAAAAGGAAAGAATCAATGATATTGATGATTGTGTTTTCCCCACTAGTGTTTTCACTACATGAAGTAGGATTCAAAATGTAATCCATATCTTGTATGGAGACATTTGAGAATCATTTGACATGATTATTGGAATATGACATACCTACGAACTACTAAGGAAATAATGGTAAACTATAATTATGAGAAATCCTAAAAACAAAATTCACTTGAGATTAGAAAGCAATTCGTTGTTGAATCTCACAAGTAAAAGGAGTTACTTGAATTTTCTCAAATGACTTCAAAGTCATAGTGGAAAAGGGGGTGAATGACAAAAGCACAATCTATCAAGATTGGACAAATTCAAATGAATTTGATTCATGTGTGCTAAATGTCTAGTGGATTTAAGACTAGTAAAAGTACTAGTGTCTCATAGTAAATCTCTCAGTTTGATATTTGATCAAAGAATTTTGAAGTAATTCAAAATAGTGAGTGAATGTTCAATTTGCATAAAATTGAGTGGGAGCTATGTAAGTCTTCCTAAAACGATATGTTGGCAACATATTTTTGAGTGGGAGCTTATACAATGATTCTTAAGGGTGTTATTTATAAAAGCGCAAGTACTTATAAATAATGATTTATAAGGTGTAGAAGTTGATAATAAGTAGATTATGATATTATGTAGTATTCCTTAAGGGATTCTGAAAATGTTTTCAGAATAGAAGTTAATTAAGGAACTGGTCCTTGATAACTCAAATTAGGAATAGTATTAAGTTTAACATCAATGGTTGAAAGAAAGAATAGGATGATCATCATCCGCTATGTTGAGACATAGGTTCTATCTTAGTAAACCATGATGATAACTTAGCATAATATGTGATCCAAATAAGAAACGTTTAAAAGTGATTAAGTTTGAATCACAGAATGTTGAGCTAAGTTTGTTCGCAGTGTCTAGTAGAGAACTGTAGACATGTTTTCCAAATCCATAAAGGATGACATATCTTAAAACATAAAGGGTTATGTTATAAGGGTTATGTTGGAAACTCCCGTAATACCGATTAAAGTCAAGTAGGAAGCGAGGTGAACAAAACATCGAAAGTTGCACGGAGTGCACTGGTGTTTCGATGAATACATTTATAATAATAGATAAGGGTACCATCTAAAGTGTTGTATAATGTTATGGCGGGGCTAGTTCGCTTTTAACATAGAATGATGTGTCCCAGAGCACAATGCCCATGAGAAAGCCCTCGAGGTTGATCTAACGTCACTGTAGGCTCCTGGAATCAGGCCTCATTCTGCTGCCATAATGACGATGCATACACACAGATGCTATCATGTGATGATAAAGTATTAATGTCAATCAAGGTGACATTAGTAAGTTGCAAAGGATTTGGGACTGTAAAGTACAGACCCAAGATTCAACCTCTTCCATGAGCAAGCATGTTCACGATACCGGATATATGGTGCTAAAGATTAAGAACAAATGCAGCTAGTGTATTTGTACTCTAGTGCAAGTGGGAGACTGTTGGAAATATGCTCTAGAGAAAAATAGTAGTAAGGACTATTATCATATTTCGTATAGTTTATGATTAAGTTTTATATCATGATATAAATGTATTGAGTGGAAACATCAATACACGTGTGATATACAAACAACCAGGGGTTCCCAGTGAAACTCTAGTCACTGGTTCATTGGTCAACAGATGATCATGTTTCCTGATCATGTGGCATTTATGCTAGTTGGAAATGAGGTCATCTCATTCTGAGAATGAGATGATGAACCAATAGCCAACCTAAACATCATGACCCGATCATGTCACGAAGTTCAAGTTACGATGATTAGAAATGGATCCTCGTAGACTATTCCTTAGACCGTGAGGATATATCAATCACTGTCTCCCGAGAGTGCTTAGATAGCATCAAACGCCATCTGGTAATATGGTGGTTATAAAGGTGTGTTCAGGTACTCGGAGGAAACCGTAGAGGCAATATATGTCAAGAGCGGGATTTGTCCATCCATGTGACGGGAAGATACTCAAGGGCCCACTCGGGGAAGTTATATCCAATAGCTGCGCAGCGTGTGATTTGATCACAGGGATATCACTTGTCGGAATGAGTCAAGTAGCATTGTTCGGTAACGAGATTGAACACGACATGGTGATGTCATTGATCAGATCTCGGGCAATGCAAGTATGAGAGACAAAGGGAATAAGACACGACTGTCCCCGTTCAGACGACGAAAGATCTTCGTGGAACGCACAGGGCTCACATGGCCATCTAGGTCCCTCTGTTGATCATTGGTGTGGGAGTGTCCCGACCATGTCTGGAGTGTTCTCGAACCATGGGGTATCACGCTTAAGGGCTTGATGATGCTTAGAGAGTGTTTATAGGATCGGTAGAATCACCGAAGAAGAGTAGGGAGAAAACCGGAAGGGTTTCGGTAAGTCCGGAAGATGTCCGGAGTGGAGGTGGAAGGTGTTCCATAGCCACGGAGGTTGAATAATATATGAATGAATGTTAAATATTGATTTAATCATTTATTCATAATTATTTAATAAAGAGAAAAATCAATTTAATGGTCAAAGGCTTAATGGGCCAATTTCCGGAGGGAGAGGGCCCATTAGGGGAAGGAGAGAGGAAGAAGGGGCCAAGGGGGTGGCCGGCCCCCTTAGTGGGCCAGCCCCCACGCGGGGCCCATGGGGGAGGGTGTACCCCCTCCCTCCTCTCCTTTAGTCCCACCCCGGGACTTTGAGGGAGGGTGTACCCCCTCCTCCCCCTATATATAGTGGGGGTATTTGGCCAAATTAAATACACCAATAATCAATAAAGGTCTTCTCACTTTTGGGAGGACCTCTAATTGATATTTTCTCTCTCCCCCTCTCTCTCTCTCGTGACCGTGGTCCCAAGTCTAGACTGTGCGAGCGAGAGACATATTCACCGCGGAGCGCCGTTGCGCAGCGGGATTCGGATCTGGGAGCTCTACTTCCGCAACTGATATTGGATCGGGGAAGCGGGAGTCATCGTTAGGCACTGGACATGTGTAACTCTCCGCAAGGTGTCGCACTTGAGGCACTCAAGTCATTGGAGCCAAGGAGCGCAAGGACTTCATCACGACCTTGAGGTCGGCTTCGGCTCGTCTACATCAACCACGTTCTCCTTAGCGTTGACAACGCTTTTCGGTCTTCAAGGGAAAGTTCGCGAAAAGCCCCTCCTGTTACTGTATTACTAATAGATAGGTCCTGGCAGCTTTAGGGGTTCAGGGGCATAGGATAAAATTTATTGTTTTCATACGCGGAACCCCTACACACACCACCCCCTAGTGCGGCCTGGCCTGGCCCGCGCCACCGGGTGGTGTGGCCATCCCCTAGCTCCTCTCCGTCTCGTCTTCTAGCTTCGTGAGTCTTCCGGTAAAATATTGACTTTGGCTTTTGTCCGGTCCAATTCCGAGAATATTTATTTTCTGGCTTTCCTGGAACCAAAAACAGAAGAAAACATGCAACTGGCACTGTGGCATCTTGTTAATAGGTTAGTTTCAGAAAATGTGTAAAAGTACTCCAATGTATGGACAAAACATAAGAAAGTAGATATAAAACAAGCATGGAGCATCAAAAATTATAGATACGGTTGCAACGTATCACCCTTCACATCCAAATAGAGGTGAGCAAATGTTTCCTTCATTCTTTGCTTTCACGTGATTGTTTACTCCGCAAGGGTGTCCCCCTTCACTTAATTACATGTTCTCTTTCGCAGGAAACTGCAATAGGCATGAAGTCAAGCTTATTTTGCCTCTACCAAAAGATGAAGACTAGGAAGAAGCCGCATCCTAAGACGGGGTCCATGTGGGTCAACAATGTATCCGAGGTCAAGTGTGCAACATACATCACGGGGTACAAGCAGAAGCACGACGAGAACCCCGATCCACTCACCGAGGAGTTTGACCCCGAGGTTGCGGTGCTGGTAGGACATGGCCTGAAGCATGGCCACCTATGGATTGGTGACGGGTCCATCGACCCAATGACCGTTCCATCTCTACACCAGGCCCGTAGTGGTTGTAAGAGTGGCGAGCCTCAGGTGTAGACCCACCCACGGGCTTAGGATATAGCTATCGACCGCTTACGGGTATGTTCTTCCTCTGTCATCTACGCTTAATTACATGTTTTCCATTGCAATGTTAATGACATATCGCGATGACAAAATGTAGACGGAGATGGAAACAAGGGAACAGAGAATCCAAGAGGAGTCCCAACAGCGGCAGGCACAACTAGAGCTGCAACTTAAGGAGCACCAGTAGCAGCAGGCGCAGATGCAGCAGACGATGAGCTGGTTTGTGAACCAGCAGCTTCTGACTGCTGCACCGGGGAGTATTCCTACTCCTCCTTTCGCCTTCTCGTGGGTAAGTAGTTAACTTAATATCTCCATCTTATGTTATCTTGTCTCATTTTTATTGGTCACAATATATTCCCCATGTTGTAGTTGCCCGGGTACTTACCAGGTGGGTCGACGAGTGGATCGAACGTGCCACCCTTCCAGGAACAACCCAGTCAGAGCCCGATGGCTCCTCATACCCTCGCCAATCCGAATATCATCCGAAGCCTGACGCAGTTTCCAGGTGAAAACATGTCACTTCTAGAATTTCAACTTGAAGATGCAAAATTGTAGCCATGCCACTTGTAGAAAATGTAGCAATCTCATGATTTTTCTTTTGAACGTGTATAGGATAAGGACATGGAGGAGACGGAGAAGGACACAGAGGAGAGGGAGAAGGACATGGTTAGCTACCATCAAGGTTAGTTCTCCTAATTTTGGGTTCAAAATGTAGCCATGCCACGAGACTTGTAGATTATTGAGCCATGCCATGTCACTTAGCCAAACTTAGCCATAGAGAAAACTTAGCCATAGAGAAACATAACCATAGAGGAAAACATGAAATTTTCCATAGAAGTAGAGCTTATAACTTGTATATTGAATTTACTCTCATGTAAGCCACTTGTAGAGGTTTCTAAGTTTCTCGTTTGATCATATCTAGTGTGGCATGTGAATCTCATGTATTTGCTTTCGATTTTGTAGGAAGAATCACTCCGGAGGTTGATCTTTATCGTTTGTGGCCTACATGTTGACTATATGTTCCTATGGAGTGAGGACTTGTGGTTGGAGCTACATGATCTTGTAAGGTAGCTTGGTGAACTTGTAATATTGCTAGATCAACTTGTGAACTCTATGTGAACATGTGGAGCTATTTTTTGGTGTGTTTGATCTATTTGTGGTGTGTTTGATGTAATTGTGGTGTGTTTGATGTAACTTTGGTTATATATATGCATATATGTTGTTGTGGTGCCACAAATATTAGCGTTATATATATTTGTGTTTGAAATTTGCAAATGCAGGGAATGTAGCGAAAAGAAACCAAAAAACACGGCAAAGGACCGTGCGCATACACATGGCAAAGGCCACCACGTGGCGCGAGCCTGTAGATCCTGGCACAGGTGGGTGGTGGTTCCAGGCGTTTTGCCGCGCGTTCCTGGAAAAGATGGACGGCAAAGGCAGTACACGGCAGCTTCTAGGGACCACGGCAACGACGGCCCAGGCACAGCCGCACGCACACGACAAAGCGGTACACATGGCAAAGCTGCTTTGCCGTGTGTTCCTCGCGCAGGCGCACGACAAAGAGGTACACACGGCAAAGCGGCATACACACGACAAAGGGGGACGCATGGCAAAGCCAGTACGCACGGCAACGAGGAGCTCACGGCAAAGGCTACTGATGCCGTCCCACCGTCTCCTCCTTGTTATCTACTTTTCTTTAACGAGTGTCTTCCCTGACCCACGGCAAAGACCGTTGCCGTGAGTATAGGGGGGGGAGGCTCATGGCAAAGCAACTTTGTCGTCGATGACTTTGCCGTCATTTCTTTGCCGTGCGGCGGCTCACGGCAAAGACTTTGCCGTGCGTTTCATGTCCTTTGCTGTGCGTTTCTAGCACACGGCAAGGAGGTAAAATCTTGTAGTGTGGTGTGCAGTGGAGGCTTCGCTCTCGTTTCCATCTACAAAGGCATCGGGAGGGAGCATGCGTGGCGGCACAGATGGTATGACCAAAGCCGATGGAGGCAGTCAGGGGCGACCGGGCCTCTTCGTAACCGCACGGCTTAATGAAACGTTTTCTCCACTCACCAGTGGCACGGTGGGTAAAAAACTCGAAACTGTAGGGGTAAAATTGTCTAATTAAAAATTACGTACAAGACCATCAAGACCATAAGGCTTTAATACTAAACTAAAGATATGGTTAACAAAAAAATACTCCCTCCGTTCGGAAATATAAGACGTTGAGGCTATCTACGGCAAGATTCTATCATGTTCACGAAATTCTCGTGTTTCTGAAAATACCCTCGCGTCACGACCTATCGTCCTTGCCCCCTCGCGACCTCACTCCCCTCTGTCTTCCCGTCCTCCTCTCCTCCCGACCGAGATCCAGGGCCGCCGGCATGGCTCCCGTGCTCCTTGTCACCAGAAGCTCTTCCCTCCTCCTGGTTAGGTGGAGCAGCCCCGGAACAAGGGAGGCACCGGTGATTGCAGGTAAAAAATTAGTTTTTTTATACGGCGTCGCTGGAGTCTAGACCTGCGAGTGCCGGTGCTCGATCCGCGTGCGATGGAGCTAGGGTCTGGACCTGCGTGTGCCAGGGCTGGATCTACAAGATCTTCCTCTCGAAATAGGCTTTCGTCCCGCTTTATAAATAGGCCAATCGATACAAAGTGATGAGGAACTCCTCTTACAAGCAGATCAAAGATAAACAATAAAATCAAGAAGCATCGAGCTTCCCACCGAAGCCGTTGTAAGGCCAAGGAGACCTGAGCTCCACGACAACGCCCCCAAGGAAGTGACGACGCAACTAGTGTCGCCATCGTCGAGACCATATAGGTCAAGGGTTTTCACCCGGAGCCCTAATGCGGCGACGGTAACCACAACGACGCCCTCAAGAGGGTCACGACACCCGCAGGCGTCGCCGTCATTGCAATCGGAGCGCTGGCATTTTGCCCGGAAAAACCCTCACCACATTTGGAACCTAAGACTACGAACAGACCCCGAGCCGAGCTTCCAACACACGATCTAGGCATAGACCACGCCGAGATGCCGCCAACACTAGGAGCCCCCGACACCCCCTCCTCGCCACCCTCATGGCCCTAGGAGACTGCCACCACCACCGCCACGAAGCCCGCCGCCGAGCCGCGCGTGTAGTCCACCTTTCGGGGCCACCGCCCCGGCATCCGCGAACTCGTGTCTGTGTAGCGCAGTTCATCGCGTGACCTGGGAGTCGAAGGAGGTGAGCGGGTTGGATCCGGAGAGCGGCAACAGCATCGCCACCTGGAGGACGTCCTCCACCGCCGTCTGCGGGTGCCGACCGGATGCGGCAATAGGGACAAACCAGGCCCACAGGCCCGGCTGGGCCCTGGTCAGGCCCGCAAAATCCCCGCCGCCACGTTGTTGCACGAAGGCTACCGCCGCCGCAGGGGGAGCCAGCGTGATCGGGCCGACCCGCCCAGGCCCAGATGGAGCCCGCAGGGCCTAGATCTGGGCCATGGTCCCCTAGCCGCCACCTCCGCGCCACCCCACCGTTCTGGCGCCACCACGACGACCCTGGCCGTCCAGGTCGAGCCGCCGCCTCCGCTACCGGTCACCATGGACCGCCGTCGCAGAAGCACCGGCCAAGGGCCGCCGCACACGCTAGGCGTGGCGGAGATCCTCAGCAGGAGCTCCAGTCACCTCGCTGCCAGCGCCACCGGACTCCTTCGCTTGCACCACGAAGCTCCACCTCGTCCATGGCTCGTCGGCCCGCCGCGCAAGGGCTCGCAGGAGCGTCGATTTGGTCCCCCGCCGCCGGCTGGACAGCCCCGCGCCACCCTCCAGACGTGCAGGAACAATGGGATCCGCCGCCACCGGCACCGCACGGGCTTTGCCCGCGGTGGCGACGGATGGGGGAGACGAGAGATGTGGGTGGTGTTGAATATGATCTGAATCCTATGTAGCTGTTATAGTACAGAAGGAGTCCTGATGGACTAAGGCGTGTCAAACCGTGCTAGACGTAGCACATCTACAACTCTATTTCGTGTCCGCCAAGAAAGAGAGTTGTTTGCCCCTTTATATTAGTGCCAAGTAGTCATAGATTAGATTGAGAGAGTTCTACCATATTGATAGCACCTAGCGGGTTTATTCTCTCGTGTATTGTAATATTCCTCTCAATTATAGTGATACGTCGTCGTGCATTCCGTGGTTTTTTCCCGTAAGGATTTTCACGTAAAAATCCATGTTCTTGTTCTTCATTTGATTTACTTTTTGCTGCGCAACCGTGTAACGTGGTTGTTAGGGTTCGCCCCCCGGCCGCCCGCAGGGAGCGACCAGGAGCGGGGCGTTTTCTTCAGTCTTGAATCGGTCTCTGCAAGATCTTCCCCAACCAGGTATCTTCTCCAAGCGGAGACGGCCACCTCCGATTGAGCCGCTCGGTAGTGGACCTCGCTGGCATAGCTTCTACCCTACTTGATTCCCTCGCCATGCTCCATCCCGTGCCTTCGCGCTTCGATTCGGATCAGGTGTCGGCCATGGAGGAGGCGGACGGCGACGGGTAGGACGACCAGGACCTCGAGCTCGACCATGACAGCACTGCTCCTACCACAAGGTACCTCTCCTGCTCACCACGACAACTGCATCTCCAAAATTCTCCTTTCCCACCTGAATAATTCTACTGTGCCACTTTATCCCAGTTCCTCCTCACAATCCAGTCGTGAAAGATGTTCAAATTGTGGCCAAGTTTACCAGGTAGTCTCTGTATTTATCTTAATTTGACCATCAACTGTACTCAAAGATGTTGAAAAAATAATTTTGTATTTATCACTATTGCCTGGGTGACATTATTGTGCTGCTTACTGTTAGTTCTATGTTTTGGAGGCATCAGTTGAGTGTTTTCTTCTCGAATGTTCTAGAATCACAAATAATCTGTTCATTAGTGATACAAATTCTGTAGCTACCATGAGTGGGCCAGTTTCCTTTGCATTAGTGATGCAAAAAACCATCTGTACATTTGTAACTGTATCTCTATATCTATCTCTCCATGTGAGTAGCAATATTTCAGTACCTCACTTCATGCTCTCTCTAGGTCCTGGCCCAGCCGTGTGATGCCCGCGACGGTGCTTCTCGGGCCACGGCTCCACTAAGGGTACTGTGAGCTAACCTTCTCCTCCCTCTCTGTCTATGATTACCGATCTGTGCATTACTGGGGTAGTTTGTGGTCTGTTCATGCCATAGTAATGACTTGCTTAAGCTAGTCAAGCTGAGATTCAGTATATCAATATTGTGGTGCCTCAATTTGGATGATGTTATTATCCTCAGCATGTGTGGCTTGGTGGCTTAGTGAAACCGAATGTCCACAGTTCAGTAGTCAGATAAATTCAGAGATAAACATTGTATTGTGTGTCCATGTTCAATCTTGGCTTTCTTGTTATATTATTCTCTACTCAACTCACTATTTGTTATTTGGTGACTGCTGCTTGAGCACGGGGGGGCAGATAGTTGTGTTGCTATTGTCTCTCAGTTTGTTTCTGTGTTCGTATTTCCTTTTTGTGCGACTGTTTGTTGTTCCTGAAATATCCTCAGCTCAGGTTTGCTATGCCTTTTTTGTCCTGATGGTTTAGTATCCTACTGTATTGTGCTGATGGTCTGCTATCACTGATTATAGTTTACCAGACTGAATAGGTACGGTGGTCAGAGCTACATCGTCGTTTGATAGCTAGGAAATATTTTTGTGCTCTGCGTGATGGCTTGTGCTCCTCAAATGGTCTCATCTCAGCTTTGAAAGACTTGTACTTATTGCTTATGATCTTGTACTATGTTCTCTCATGATCTTCTATTGATACTAAATTGCACTGCTGAGCTGACCTTTGCCGGGTCATAATATTACTGGGCCTGTTCTTTGGAATAATGTTATAGCCACACAAAGTTCTCCTGGATACTCCAATGGCATGCATGTTTTGACTTACTCATGTTACTTAATGCTAGCCCTGTGTAAACATTTTGAAAATTGTTATTACCAACTTTACTGGAGTACTCCACTGAATAGTGACAAAATTGTTTTACTTCTGGTAATATATAATCTTACTCCTAGATATGCAGAGTATAATTTTACATGTTGGATTCTTAGAACTGTTGTGAGTGTCATACATGCTGGATCTCGGTATCTTTTTTACCATTTGAGTCTGGCTTTGGCATCCTAACGACATAAGTTCTCTTTTGGTTGTTATACTCCTTTTAGTTTCATGTACTGGTCATATGCTACTCTGAAATTCAATGGATGTTCACCTCCTTTGAGTACTGCTCAATAGTTGTTTCATTTCAGCACTTGTATTGCTTGCATTAGCAGTGCTTGCAGTATTATTCAAATTTCAATAGTTGTATAATTTCAGTACTCTGCATATTTATGCATGTATTAAAACTGGCACTGTTTGAGCTTGCAGCGGAATAGTGTGCCATGCTTGCTGATGATTTTCAGAGCGAGATGTGCTGTCGGAATCGGGAGGGAGGTTGGGACGAGCTGCCGGAGCGGCCGGCGTGGCCTCCGGCACTGGCGAGATGTGCTGCCGGGAGCCAGTGAGAAGGCGATGCGCAGCCGGGATGTTCCCAGCTCGGCTACACGCGCAGGTGGACGCGATCTGGATGGATCGGGTGGATCGGGAGTTCGGTGACCCGCGCGGATTGACGCCGTGTTGGGTGGAGATGATCCCAGGATCGATTAAAAATTCGAACATGTTTCCGATAAGACCGGGGGTATATTTGTACATTTCGCTCTTTTTGTGGGTTGTCGGAAAACTCTCCAACCTCATATTTCGTATAGAGCTAAATACATCTCTAGTCCCACAATTTGTCCACCATATATAAATTAGTCCCACAAGTTGAAACGTGTGAAACCGTAGTACAACAACTTGCATCCAGTGAGCAGGGAGGTCCACAACAAGTCCAAAACTGACATGTCGCATAGTAATTTTTGCATAAAGACCCTAATATCTTCTTGTCTGACACAGATCGCCTTGGATGCTGCCTCACATGCCGGTCCCATTTGCCAGTGGCTGTAGAAAGATCTAAAATTGAAGGAAAAAGATGGAGTGGTTCGAACTCTGGACCAGGAGGTGCTACTTACAAGTGCGTATCCACCATACCACGGTACACTTAATGATTTAATTATGACGTCATCCTTTTATACATACTGTGTCACGGTACTTCTACAAGTACGGAAAAAACACGGAAAGCGCTTACGGACCGATGTGGCAGACCACCATGGACAACCGTTCTGTGGAAATGGGGCACAGGTGTATACACGCGCGGTGTCGTCCGTGAGCCCCGCCTCACCGTGCACCATGTCGTCGTCGAGGAGTAGGTTCTCCACCATGGATAAAGCTTGCTCGTCCAGGTCGATACCTCAGGCGTCTGCATCGCAGCGCCGCCGCCGTGCTTCGCTGACTCGATCCGCGTCCTACTAGGAGCACTGCGGCGGCTGGTGCGTATTTTCTGTCGTGGACGATCCCTACTAACCGTGGACCGGCATCATCGTGTACGTCGTCATCGCCATGGACCCGGTGGTGTCGGCAACGGTGGTGTCGCTAGCAGTGGACCGGGCTCGATCAAGAGCGCGTCCAGAGCTCATCCCAATGGTCCCAAGGTGATGGATATGAATGCCCCATTGTCGTTCATCGTGGCTTGAAGGTTCCACTATCGACGCTGGTATGGAATGCATGGTGTTCGACGGGAGTCTAGCCACGCCACAGCCTGTCGCCTGGCCGCCTTGGTCCTGGTCGTAGCCATGCGGTGCGTGACGGAGAGCGTGGAGCGCCGGCGGCCGCCGGAGGGCGATTGCTTCTGTTGTACACGGCTTACTCGAGAGCGTCGGGTGGCACCGCTGCTAGTGGCATCGTCATGGCAAGGGTGCACAGGTGCGTGATGGTTTCATGAAGTTTCCTACCGCGTTGAGCCCTATCACTAAATAACATCCAAGTTTTTTAGTTTCAAAAGGCACGCATGTTGTAGTGGCTACGCTCGTATTTAAAGAGGCTCTAGCTCCCTAGTCCGATCCTTGTTATCCTCATTTAACTTTTATATATTTCTTAGCCCACTGGCATGTGGGCCCACTGGCATGTGGGACGGGCACCGATGGTCACAAATGCCATAGAAGAAAATACAAGGGTCTTTACGCAAAAGTTACAATGCCACATGTCAGATTTTGATTTGGTGTGGACCTGTTTGCTCCTTATATACAAGTTGTTGGATTGCGGCTTAACATGTTGCAACTTATGAGACTAGTTTGCACGTCATGAACAAGTTGTAGGACTATGGATATATATAGCTCTTTCGTATATTTGTATCCGGCATGACGCATTGGGATGGCTGTACACCTGATGGCAGACATGGGATGGACGTGTATCCGTTCTACATTGCGTAGGCAAGGATTCTCCCAAGACAAGTAAGTGATCTCTGGCTGAAATCAGCATGCTTTATCTGACTGCATGTTTTCTCTCTCACCAAATGAGATCATGCGAAAGTGTTCCTTTTTCTTTTTTCTTTTTTTTTATGATGTCGGTGAAGTTAACAAGCTAATCGATGCACTTTTAGCTAAAGATGAATGGTACTGGAACACAAACACTATCTTTATAAGCAGTTCTAGCACTGACGACATGTGAAATCATCAGGAATTCAGTCATAGGTGACCCTGTAACACTAAGATCTCCCTCGAGCCCTAGGAAGACAAGTACATCTGCTGGCTTGACTGGCAGATCGTGTGAGTGGACCACACAACCCTTATCCTACAACTCTTATATTTTGATTTGCTTGGCACATTGATCAGTCATAGTGCGTTTGGCATGCATTTCCATGACAATTCTCTTTCTCCTGCAGCAACGACTTCCCAGTTTCGGCGAACGAGCTGCACACCGTGGCCTTGTAGGGCTACGACGCCGGCGAACAAATTTTACTACCCCTCGCGAAGAGCAGTGCGTCAGTCTTAGGGGACATTATCCCCGGCGAATTGGGATACTCGCTAGTGGTATGCGGTGTTATCGCCGGCGAATGGTGTAGTTCGCCGACGGTAATGAATTACCACCGGCGAGATGGTCACCGGCGAATCGCAACTCGCCGGTGGTAGATGTTTTGGATGCGCCGGCGATGAGCCTTTCCCTACTAGTGTCTCCACTGTAACCCATCAGCGGGGTGTCTCAACATTGTGCCTTTTTTCATGTGTCATCTCAATAACTTGGCATGCTTTTTTTGTTTCTGAACAAACATTTCAACCGTGGTATTATAGGAGCATACCATATCACCTTGGCAGGAACCCTCTTTCTAGGCCGCTCGCCCTCAACATCATCAGGGTCATCTCGTCTAATCTTATATCGCAATGCAGTGCATACCGGACATGCATCTAAATTCTCGTACTCCTCACCCCGGTAGAGGATGCAGTCATTAGGTCATGCATGTATCTTCTGCACCTCTAATCCTAAAGGACAGACAAACTGCTTTGCTTCGTATGTACTGGAAGGCAATTCGTTATCCTTTAGAAGCAGTGTCTTCATTATTTTTAACAACTTTTCAAATCCATTATCAGTCACATCGTTCTCTGCCTTCTATTGCAGCAATTCCAGTGTGTTACCCAGCTTTTTTTGGCCATCTTTGCAATTCGGGTACAATAATTTGTTGTGATCCTCTGACATCTTCTCGAACTTCAACCTTTCCTTTTTCACTTTCGCAGTCTCTGTTTACATCAGCAATGGCCCGACCAAGATCATTCAGCTTCTTCTTCATCATTATCTTTCATTGTAGTACGACCGTATTTAGGAAACATGATAGTTGTCATCATTCTATTCTTCGTTGTCTTCCATCATAACCCCTCTTTCTCCGTGTTTGGACCAATAATTATAGCCGGACATGAAATCGGACCAAAACAGGTGGCCGTGAAGGACTCTCGGGAAAGAGTATTCCTTTTGATTCTGATAGACACCACATGGACAACACATAAAACCATTCCGCTTTTTTGCCTCGGCCATAACGAGAAAATAACACACGCCTTTAATGAACTCGCCAGAGCGTCGTTCAGCGTACATCCATGGCCGGCTCATCTACATTATATAAGTATATCAAACACAATTATGATGCTAAAATTAGTATCGGTCTAAAATTTCTATTCCATATTTAAAAACTATGCATTGATTTAAAAAAATTCTACTCCACCTTTAGTCCCGGTTAGAGACACCAACCAGGAATTAACGGGTTGCGGCAAGCTAGGGCCGGATGGTGTCTCCAACCGGAACTAAAGATGGATCTTTAGACCCGGTTGGAGACACCAACCGGGACTAAAGGTTTAGATTTATTTAATGATGGGTGACGACACTATTCGGTGGGTGGCCACACTATGTCATGGGTGAGTGTCGACACTATGCCATGAGTGGCGGCACTATGTCGTGAGTTGCGACACTGTTCGGTGGGTGGTGGCACTATGTCATGGGTGAGTGTCGACACTGTTGTGGTGCTTAATCTATAAATAGGCAAGATGCATCCTTGTGAAGTAACAAACTGCAAGATGCGGTGCGAGAGGGACACCACTATGATGGAGCTTCTCGAAGATGTCTTAGGTTCCCTCCTTAGACATCTTCGAGGAGCTCGCCATATAGGCACTCTCATATATGTGAAATTTGTTAGTTTCCGGGCGTGTGGATCTAGCTAGAGAAGTTATAAACTTCAAGATAGTGCGAGAGGGACACCACTACGCCGGAGCTTCTCGAAGATGTCTTAGGATCCTGTTCTCAGACATCTTCGAGGAGCTCGCCATAGAGATACTCCCATATATTGATCTCGAGGAGCTTCTCGAACATTTATTGAGCTAGTGCGTCTTCTTATGAAGCTTTTTTGAATTAACCTTATTTTTGTTACAATTTTGTTTACTATGATGGAAATTGATGCACTATGATACATATATATATGTCTATGCATAATGATAATTATTGAATTGATGCACTAGCCAACGTAACCAAAAGTAAACTGATGGAAATGGCTAGGGAATTTATTTCAACACTCACCCTACGTCTTTGTCCTTTGGCCTATTGTGATGCGTGTTTGGGGAGCCGCAATATTTCTTTTAATTTCTTGCGTTGGCCAGGATTTGATTCTAGGACCTGCTCTGATACCATATTAAATTGCATGCACTAGCCAACGTAACCAAAAGTCTGAACAGATGGAAATGGGCAGTTTATTTCAACACTCACCCTACGTCTTTTCCCTTTGATTTATTGTGACGCGTATTTGGGGAACCGCAATATTTCTTTTTAATTCTTGCATTGGCCAGGATTTAATCCTAGGACCTGCTCTAATACCGTATTGAATTGCATGCACTAGCCAACGTAACCCAAAGTCCGAACTAATGAAAAGGGCTAGACAATTTATTTCAACAATGAATTATTTTGTTTATATCCAACCGGAATTTGAAGATGCAGTGGTTATAAATCTCTCTACTCCGAGAGCATGAAATGAGCTAAACTAGCAATTATAGATGAAAGGATGGAGTTTCTAACCTTTTAGAACACTTGGATAGATGGGTTGCCACCAAATCTTGATAAATCGTGTGAAAAATGGGTATGAACTCGATCTTGAGAAGGAGTGTGGCCAAATCTACATTATATAATTAAATATATCAAAAATCATTACACTACATCAGAAATAGAGAAGTGACCAAATTAATACAATTTCATCACACTAAATCAAAGTAAAATAGTGACCAGATGTTATTATTGCAAAAATTACTCCCAAACTAAACCCACAAATCCCTTTACTTCTAGAGCATGAAATGAGCTAAACTAGCAATGAAAGATGAAATGATGAAGTTGCTTACCTTTTAGAACCCTTGGGTAGATGGGGCGCCGCCAAATCTTGTGAAAAAATAGGAATGAACTCGAGCTCAATGGAGGAAACAAAGAGGAGAAGCAGCTTGAAAATGGAGTTTGGCTCGGGCAGGGAGGAAGATGATATAGGAATCACATTAGTTCCGGTTGGAGACACCAAGGGGGACAAAAGTTTCACCTTTAGTCCCGGTTGGAGATACCAACCGGGACTAAAAGTGCTGGCGCAGGACCCAGCCAACCCCAGCATGCCAGAAACCTTTTAGAGGTCGTTTGGCACCCAGGTATTCATTTCATTTATTAGAAATGAAATGAATACATGGATTCATTTCATTTGTATTATGATCCCAAAAACACCCACATGTTTTGTTGCCACGGGAATTTGCAAATGACGGGTTGAGATAGAAATCAGGTTTACACATGGGGATATTTTGATGGATTTGCCAAATGAAATGATAGCCCAATTCCATGCCAACCAAACAGCATAGGGATGGATTTGCAAAATGAATTCTAGGATTTCAGGCCCAAATGATGGATACCAAACGACCTCTTAGTTTTGGTCAGAGCCTCCAGCCAGGACTAAAGGTCCCGTTCGAACCTGGACTAGATGTTGCCGGGTCCTGCGGTGGTTTCTATGGCCGCGCAGCAGTTCGGGTACGGCCAGCAGGGCATGCTCAAGATCGCTTGCGATGCACGCCAGTTTCACCAGACGATGGTCATCGTCCACAGTAAATCCAGATAAACTTTTTAGACGTTTCTCTTTTGGCTTGGTGACTTTGTCCTTGGATAATAATATATGGGTTGGATGGACTAGGCAGAGCTCAATTACTTGGTGAAGATGAGTAGTAGTAATAGTGAATTAGTGACAATGAGCTTGTTCCATTAGTTTATGTGAATCGGTGCAACCAAGAATGTTTTACTAATATTGAATTAGCTGCGATAAATGTGTGAAAACACCATTTGGCCACTGTTTATTGTCAGTAAAACATGGTAGTCCCTTGTGTGAATTTTTTGACAGCATGTTTACTGAAATATCGTACTGTTGACGGTATCATATATTTTCATGACACGTCACCCTCGAAATCAGAAGGCATAAAATTCACTCCAGGATCGTATCACATCTCAACTCCTGCACTGCAGCATGACATTAAAAGGGGAGCACCACAAACATTGCAATTGTGCATAACAAACTTCATACACATAACGAGTTCACACGAAAAAGTTAAGTCAAGAGCAAGACGAGCACGCTCGAATTTTGACGACTCCCTCCACAGAACATACTACTAGTTCGAAACAAAACTTTTGCCCGCCAATGAGTAGCGCTCCCAATCGATTCTTCCACCGTCAGATCTTCATCCTTTGCTCGTCATCCATCCTCTCCAACTCGGAAACGTCAATCCCCACTTTCTCTTCTTCCTCTCCCTCCATTCCCCCCAAATCCCATCTCCTCATCAGATCAACCCTAGCATCACCGGGGCCGTCGCCATCGTCCCTCCTCCCGCGCAGCTACCCCCTCCCTCATCGCCGCTACGCCGTCGCCATGGACTTCACGGTCCCCTCATTCTCCCTTGGCATCGACTTCGACAACCCGCCTCCCGCTGCCACTGCCGAAAGCGACTCGCGTGGACAGGCGCGGGGGTACGCGGAGCCCGACGCGCCTTCCTTGTATCTCGGCCTCGATTTCGAGAGCAACGGCGGCGGAGACACCGACGAGCCACGGTTCCTCGCCGCCGGCCGCCGGGAGGGGCTAGCGCGGGGATATGAGGCGCCTACCGCTCCCTCCTTCTCCCTCGTCTTCGACGATGAAGATGAAGAAGGCGGCGAGGGCGAGCCCAAGTTCCCCGCTGGAGGGAGCTAGGACGAGCAGGCGTGACACTACGAGGCGCCCGACCCACCCTCCTTCTCCCTCGACATCGATGATGACGACGATGGCGACGCGGGTGAGCCCCACCGCCTCGCCAGAAGCCGCCAGGAGGAAGTAACACCCGTGACGCTATGAGGCGCCAGACGCACCCTCGTTCTCCCTCGGCTCGGCATCAATGCCGCCGCCGACGACTTCGTTCCTGTTGGACGGCGTTACGAGCAACCGCGACCCAAGGTGGCGCCCCAGGACCCTCCTGCCTTGACGAGGAGGACGAGGAGTTCCTCCTTGCCGGTGGCCGACAGCCAGATCGAGCACGAGGCGAAGCTCTACAGTCTGCACCCCGACCCCGTGCCTATGCAACCTGAGACGACTCGGTTAAAGAGATTGCAGAGGGGTCCTGCGCCGCGACCCATGGGCCCATGGCGCCTCCTCCTAGTGCACCAGCACCCCTGGCAACGGAAGCATCTCTTGGGACTGCAGCTTGGGGTGATATTGGGAGCATCGAGGATGAGATCCAAGGTTTCACTAACGAGGAGCGACCACAAGGTGAGGGAAACGCTGACCCTTATTTCTGCAATTTCTGTTCAGATCTCTTACTTAAATGTGTTTGTTACTTACTTGTCATGCAACTGCAATCTAATATCTCTACATGCCTTCACGAATTGATGAACCTATGCTTGATATCTTCTGTAGAAATGTGCAAAGTTGATTTGTAATGCAATCTAGTTATCTTAAAAAAATGTAATGGACACATGGATTTCGAGTCGACGAGTCGACGGGTCATTCTGGGGCAGCGACTCAGAGACTAGTCAAGACTAGTCTCGACTCGGCAAGACTCATGTTTAATACTAAATTGCTAATATGTATAATGTAGGATTAAATATAAGGCCGGGGACAGGGGAGTTGGGGAAAACCTGGGCAATTCCTTCCAATGGCCAAGGCCTTCCTCTTGTCCATGAACCAGCAGAGGAGGCGGCCAAGGGAGAGAAGGCCCAAATGCGTTTTGGCTTTTGGGGTCGAGCAGGGGAAATTGTCTCTGGATCTAGGATTCACGGGGGAAAATAGGTAGGGGAGGAAAGAATGGAAAAAATTATGACATGTGGGGTCATTTTTTAAGTCGACCGACCCACAAACCTGGACTAGTCGAGACTAGTCAACATGGTTTTTAAAGCGTCCGAGTGCTTTAAAGCGCTGGGGGGGCGCCTCGACGCCTAAGCGCTCGAAGCACGAAGCGAGGCGACGCTTTATGGTGATTACTAAAGCGCCTAGGCGTTCTAGAGCAGCAATAGTGATCTGAAATTACTGCAGCCTAGAGATAGACATACCTTGGATTTGCTGGCTGTTGAGCCCACATAGCATCCATTCCACCCATCTTTTTTCTCATTTCCTCCTTCCACAGCAGAAATCTGCATAAAGATGTACATGAATTGTTAAAATATGGTAAAAAACTTGACTTAGTTGGCAACCATTAACCATTCATGACCAGAATAAGTGCAAAACAAAGATGAATTAGGTTCACAAATGACAAACCACAACACAAAATAGGTTCTAGTGGTCCACAAGACCACACAACACAAGATAAATAAGGTTTACAACATAAAACAGGTTCACAACAAGGTAAATCACAAGCTGATAAGCAAGCTGGCCACTCTCAACAATCATTCATAGCCATCATCAAACTCATCCACAATTGCATTTGCATTGCCTTCACCATCTTGTTCACTACTTGGATCTTCATCATCGGTCACATCAACATCATCTTGAACATCCGAATCATCACCCTCTCCATTGGGGATAGTGGAGTGTTGTCCTTCATCATCCTCTCCATTGGGGACATCTGAATCATCAAACTCATGGTCACTTTCAAGTGGTGATGGAGCTGCTCTTTTGCGCTGCCTTTGGTATGGGACATTCACAGTTGAGGGGCCCCTTTGCATGGTTGTAGTTGTAGCTCTAGGAAAATAGCGACCTCGCATTGAGGAAGATGCACCAACAGCCTCATCAACAAGATCCCATGAAATGTCATCGGGGCAACCTCGAGCACCTTGGGGTGGAGGTATTGTTGGGTCAACCCACTCATTGCCCCAATCAAAATCATCAATGACTAGAGGATCAAAACTTTTGTCACCAATCTTCTCCTTTCTCTTTTGAAACCTATCCAAGTTCTTCCGGTTGTATGAAACAAAGACATTGTCATTCAATATACGATGTTGCAACCGGTTCCTTTTCTTTGTATGGATCTACAAATAGAAAATTGACAATAGAGTGAATAAACAACTTGCTGGAATTAACTTGCTATTGCTGAAATAAAAACAAAGTCACTCACAAATTCAAATGTGCTCCAATTTCTCTCACAACCGGATGATGAAGCACAAAGACTAACTATACGCTTTGCAAACCTTTGTAGATCAATTGCCCGACCACCATATGAGCCCCACCAATCAACTTAAATGGTAAAAACACACATGCATTAGGAGTTTGTACAGAAAATAACTTGCTGAAATTAACTTGCTTCTTGCTGAAATTTACTTGAGGTTACTTACGAGGGTAATGTATTGTTTCTTCTGGAATTGAGGTTACTGGAATTGTTTCTCCTGTGCCATCAACCTCCACAACATCATCATCATCGGGCAATGTATTGTTTCTTCTATTCTTTTCCAAATACTCTAACATCTCTCTCCTAAGTTGTCTGCTGGCCATTTGACAGCCTGTTGCATCCCCACCGGTGCCAGCAAGATGTTCTTTTTGCCTCTTTATCCCTCCAGAAGTTATCTTCCCACATAGGTTGCACACGACAACAGAGAGGTTGGGAGGCTTGTAATAATAGGCATAATTCCATCCTGGATCACTTGACCTCCGTGGCCTGCGGTCTGGATCTTTCATTGGATCGTATGCTTCACCATGGCCACCATCCTCATTAGCCGCTGGATCTGCCATTGTGGAACTGCAAAGTGCAGACAATCAACAATATGTTAGAGAAGATAACATCCACCCACCAATCTAGGATAAAGTAAAGTAGCAACTAGCAACTATTTTAATCACAGCCAGCTAACAAGGACAAGTAGGCAGTATTTTAACAAGAGGATGTACAAGCATCTTAGTATTTTAAGAAAAGGCACAAGCATCTGAGTAAATTAACCTTGAACCTGCAGCTAGCCAGCTACTAATACTAAGTAGCACCACTAGCACAAGTGCACAAGCACTGCTAGCACCACAAGCACAACCAGCACCACTAGCACAACCAGCACTGCTAGCACCACAAGCACAACTAGCACCACTAGCATAACCAGCACTGCAGCACACTATAACAGCACCAGTGCACCACGGCCACCACAAAATTGCAACCAGAAAAGGTGAAGCGGGAGAGGAAAGAGACCAGGAGGAGGAAGAGGAGCAATACCTTGGTTCCCTACTGGGGAATGGAGGCGCCAGGTGGAGGAGAAGCCCTCGAGCTTGGCCGGAGAGGAGGAGGCCGGCGGAGGAGGGAGGAATCGACCGGAGAAGGAGCAGATCTGGGGGGCGACGAGCTAGCCGCCAGAGAGGAGAGAGCCCCTGTGTCTCTCTCTGAATCGTTTCTGTAAACCCTAGGTGCATGAGCCCTCTCTCCCCCCCTCTTTTCCCTCCCAGGCAGGCCCAATTTCCATCCCAATTTCAGTTTTGCCGCTCGCTGCCTTAGTCGCTGGGCAGTTTCCCGCTCGAGCTGACCACAGCGTCCAAATTAGACATAGGCGACGCTCAACTCGCCTAGGCGACGACCTGGACGCTTCGGCGACGCTAACTGGACGCCTTACAGCGAACTCTAAAGCGCCATCGACGCTGCAGCGTCGCCTAAGCGACGCCTTAGCGACGCTTTAAAAACCATGCTAGTCAATCGTCGACTGGCCGAGTCGACCTTGCAAATGCGACTCGTAGACTAGTCGTCGACTAGTCTCGACTAGTATTTCGACTCGAAATCCATGAATGGACATTGGAAAGGTTGACCTTATTTGTGCAATTTTGTGGCAACTTAGTGTGTTTTTGTAGAGCTAGTATATAAGGGTGCAGGTGTGACTGCTCGTGGGAGGCCCGCTTATGCCTGGACAGTCACTCGTTAAGTGGGCATTCCGCGGCAGCCGCTAGTTAGGCATGCTTTTTTAGGGCACCTGAACTAACTAAAGTTCTTGATATCTGATTTTTTCTTTTGGATATGTTTACTTTTTAGACATCTATTATCCTTCATAATCCTGTACCTTTAGCTCCCTGTTTATTTATTCATGCATTGACAAAATATACAACAGAGTTGTTCCATGCATCTTTTCTGTAATCTTCTGCATTCCTTTGTGTTGATCAACTTCTCTTCTTTACCTGCAGGCATGCCACCATCAGTTGGTAGCTGCAGGACTTCTAGCAATTCAAAGTCCACTTAGGAAAATCCATTTTCTTGATTCGGACACTGACTCAGATGATAAGAAGGGTCGAAATAAAGCAAAGAAGCCTGTGAGTCCTATTAAAAAGAGACAAGAATCCATGCACAAGTATGTGCAGAAGAAGCCTACTTTGCAGCAAAACAGCAAATCTGAAGGGAGCGGTGTTGTGCAGAAGAGCAAAGATAACATGAATGACAGTTGGGCGACACCAGCCCTTGATGAATTCTGCAGCGAGTACTTCAAATCTGTGCAAGACTCAAGGCCATCTCAGCAGAAAGAAGTCAACAGTTTTTCTGGTTCCAAAGTTCCTAGACCCTACAATATGAAATTGGGGAATACTTCCAGCATTAGAGCAGTTCAAATCAAGTTGTACTAGAAGAGACTCTGACTGACAGCCATCCTCCTGCCATGCATTACTTTTTCCATCACAATCAAATGGTACAGAAGCTGGTCTGCGAAACATTGCAGCCTTTTGTTCCCATTGGGGCAGAAACTTCCCTGGGAAACGAGCATGGTGCAGAAGAGAATCTGAACTACAGGTAACAGACATCTTAATCATTGCACTATTCCTATTGGTAATCTCATCTGCTAATCAGCGTTACTTCTTTATTAAAATAGGATCCAGTTTGGTTAGAGTGGTGATGCTAATGATCGGTGGGTCACCCCGAATAAAAGGACATCTGCACCAACAGATTTTGGCAAAAGAAGGGTACATGCCAGTGGAACTCAGTCCGGCTCTGGCCATTGGTTCACTGGGGAGGACGGCAGGAAGGTAAAATCCAAACGTAAATTTCAGAGTTTCAGTTAATTATTTCTATGTTTTGATAGGACGATGACTCTTTTTGGTCACTTCTGGTTAGCTGTGTGCAATCATTTTACTTCACTGAATTTGTGTTGCAGGTTTATGTTTCCAAGAATGGACAGGAGTTAACTGGCTGTGATGCATATCGACAGTATAAAAAGGTGAAAGGCTTATCCATTTTGAATAACACGCATTTACTCTCTCCTGGTTTATTCTGTGCTTATATATGGAAACCATTTTATGCTTGATCCGAACCTTAATATCCAATAGTTACTAGCGACCAAAACAGAGAGGCTTGCTATTACAACTGTTACACACTGTATTAAACCTTTCAACAGCAGGTTAGGTCCTGCTGCAGCAATTGAATGAGCTAAGGAATTACAGCTCTGAGGACAGTACAACACTTTACCATTGGAGAATTTAGCCAAAAGCTCCTTGATCTCCCTCGGAACCATGCACCAAGGTGACGGTTTTTCAACATTGTACTCAATAGAGGATTTCAGCGCCAGTGAATCCATCTGCAGATCACAGCCTCAGATACCCAGGGAAACAGCAGCCCTGATCTCTCCCTGGACGGTTTCCGCTTCAGCTTGTAAAGCACTCTGAATGTTGTCATCTGCCCCGCACTTGATGCGAGAACCCTTACACTGCTATCTTTGAAAACCACACCCCAACTTCTAAAATTCCCCTTTGCCACATAAAAGCCATCCGTATTGACTTTGATATGTTCCTCATCCAGAGTCTGCTATTGCTGGTTCTCACTTGGCATAGCAGTAATTAGGGTCTTGAGATACCCCACATCATGAGGTCTGAAGTCCATCTCAGCAGAACGAGATGCATCTCCTCTCTATTTTATTCACACCACCAAGTCCACAGCAAGGTAGCACAAACGCCTCTTTATCTTTCAGGCAGCTTCCTTAACTGTTCCATCACTTCAAAGGCTGAGCATTTCCCAGCCAGGTTGATCCTTACTTCCCTCCATTATAGGCTTGCACTTGAAGAAAAGGTGGTCACCATCCTCATAGTCATGGAAGCAAACTGGGCATTTAGGATTGATATCCATCCCTTTATTTCCCAGAGAAACACGGTTTGGGACAGTATTGTCTGCCACTCTCAAGCAGAAGTGTGTCACCTTGCTAGGCACTGGCATTTTTCCAAACAGCACGCCAAGACTTTTTCCCCTTGGTTGCCATCAACCGAGCTTGGGATTCCTTTGTTACTTCTCAGCTTCCTATCATTGGTAAACACTTTGTGCACGATCCAATAGAGAAGATCCCTTTTTATCAATATGCCATGCTAGTGTTTCCAGGTTGCATTTAGCATCCTCTTCATTGAATAGGTTTTGAATTAGCTCTGCCTTACAGGAAGTAAACCCTGGGAGGAAAAGGTCTTTCACCTCGATAATTGTGTTTCAATCCCTGATACGCCAGATCATGCCCTTATTAATCAACCGAACCACTTTCAATGTGCTTCTCCAAGTATAGGACGTACGCGTTTCCTCCTTTGCTTCGAGTAACCTACCATGTGGAAAGTATGTTGCTGCCAGGATCCTTAGACATAGGTACTCTGGAATTTGCAGAATCCGACATCGTTCCCGGGGCAACAAAGCAATTTGAAACCATATATCTCTCTTTACCACAGACCCCCATCCCTATTTGATTTTGTCAAATTTTCACAGCTGAACCACTGTATTTTGTTTGTCTTCTTTTGTTGGCTCGACCAATATCTCCCAGTTAAGGTGCTCATCTAATCAGTCTTGGTCAAATCAAAACACGACATAGTAAAGGTGGGAATAGGTTGGGCAACTGCTTTACCATAATCTCTTTCCTGGCTAGCGAGATGGACGAAAGACTTGTTCCTTGATCACCAAAATCAAAGACGAAGCATCAGCCTGATCACCAAAATCAAAGACGAAGCATCAGCCTGGATACAGGCAGGAGCCAAAGGGCTTAGAGTTGTAGTACCGACGACCTGGGATGTGCATTAGGAACCCTTTTGTTTCTTTTGTTTTGTGTTCCTCCTAGGAGGTGTGTAACAAATTCTATCTTTCCAATGAAATGAAAACACCTGTTTGCGTTTTCTCAAAAAAAAAAAATGTTCCTTGATCCCTGTACATGAATAAGCTACTGTTCTTTAAAGAATACAATTCTGCCAGATTGCTCTCGTAGCTAAGGAAGGCTAGAATTCGGCTTGCTTGAGATCCAGACGAACCATATATGTGTACATACAGTGATGTGTTATTTAAGATTGATTATGAATGCTGAAAGGAATTTGGCATGATCATGTCCATCCCATGTTGGTAGAAAGTCATTTACTTGAACTAAATAAGTCCCACAGCCTTTTTTGCATGTGATAAAATTGATGGATTTTCTGGATCAGTATGATGCTAGTTAGCCAATGGAAACATTTTATTCCCTTTACTGTATTGTGGTACTGCTACCTAACTACATGTTCCTGACAGGAAAGTGGCAAGGGATTTCGCAAGTTCAAGAAGAAAAGTGCAGTCAAGAAGGAAGGTTCTGCAGGAGCTAGGCGAGGCTCTTCTACGGCAAACAGAGCGAGTTAACGAAGCTCGGCGGCCAAAAGGAAGCGGTGATATAAAGAGGTGGGTTGGTGGTAGATTTCACATCAGGAAAGATTTCACAGCAATTAGGTAGTCTGTCTTTGTCATATGCATTTCATCTCAGAGATAGAAAAGACCAGACTACGGTCACATGCTTTACTCTACCAATATAAACAGGTGGCATGTTTTACTCTGTCAGTATAAACACATACAGTAAGCTTCGGCTGCTACCCTTCTTTGTAAAGGTGCTTGCACAGTAAACTGCATTCTCTAGTGCGCATGCGCTGTATCGCGAGTAGTGCACTGTAAATTAACTCAGCATGTACATTGATGGAAGTCGATCAATCAGGAACAAAGTGAGGATGTTTATGGTAGCAGAGTAGTTCCCTGCTTAGCTGAGGCTGTGATCGGGTATGGTACAGCCGGAAACCCTGAGACTGTCTCAAAAGCCTGACAGTTGTCTTGCCATTTTCATGGGAGCCTAGCTCCTTTCAAAAACAAATAAAAATAAAACCGTGCTCACAGACGGCAAGGATTGTGGACTGTGGACAGGAAGAATAGGCTTCAGAAGTGATGCATTTTGTTAACTTCTGTCAGAAACAACACGCCGCACCACTGCTCGGAATGTAACCCACGTTAGTGGTGAACGGGCCTTTAGTCCCGTCTGTAAGAGCCTTTAGTCCTGGTTATAGTACCGGGCTGTAGAGACGGGACTAAAGGCCCACCCACTAGTCCCGGCCCGCTTACCAGCCGGGACCAATGGCGTCCACGTGGCCGTCCTGCGCGCATTAGGTCCTCCCATTAGTCCCGGTTCCTATTACAAACCGGGACTAATGCCGCAGCAAAGTTTTGGCCCCTTTCTGTGCCGTGGCAGCGAATTCATTTTGTTTCTATTTATTTCTTTTTTCATTGCAAAATAGTTTTCTACGCTATCACATACCGTAGTTCGTGCATATATAAGCTAACTTGTTTTAGGATTGAGCATACAAATATATACATGATAGTTACATAGAGACATCACAGTTACCGGGACTAGAGCCCGTCCATTCGATTACACGGTTTGGGGATCATCGGTAGCGCCTATTCACACTAAATTCTCCGGCGTCATCTATCATCTCGTTCATCAAAAATCCTGCCAGTTCTTCAGCAATTCCTAGTACACGTTGCTCTAGTAGGAGCTGATCCCGCATTCTATCGAACTATATAAGAAAAGGAGATCAATATGAATAACAATCATGATAACACGAAGTGACGATAATAAAAATAATGTTCTGAATGTATTTCTTACATCGACTTTATAATTTTTATACTCAATGGTAAACATGCGAATGAACTCGCAAATATAGAATCCACATAGATTCGTCCTGGGTGGCTGCCTAGCGCACTTTACGAGAATAAAATTCAATCAAAATAATAATCTAGCATCATAATTTTATTGAAACTCTAGAAGTAAAGAGATATGTGTACTACTTACCGAGACCGGCTTAAACGTCAGCTTCTCACTAAAGTGACCTGTAACCGCACTCTTGAACTGGTTCCAAACCCTGCCCAGTAAAGAAAATGAATGAGTTATTTATTACACGATATCTCAGGAAATCAACGAAAGAGACCGATGTAGCGCGAAAATTACCTCTGGAGTGTGTCCTGCATATCCCTAAACTGTTCCAGGGGTCTTTTCAATGGGTCCATGACTTATCAAGTTGAATACTTAGCAGAATCCAGTGATATCTACACACGTTATATATACATCAGTAACTCATCAATTACACTTAATATCGAGTAAGCAAAAGTGAATGTGTACACCAGAGTAAGACCCTCACTTGAAATTGTAAGGAAATAGTATGTGGTCACATAAATTTTGCTCCGTTAGAAACCTTAGAAGGTTTTCCTCCGTCTCCTTGGGTTTATCTGTTAGTGTCTTTATATGTACTTTATCTGGGTCAATGAACCCAACACTAAAGACTGACCTTCTTTTATATTCCTGGATCTTTATTTTGCATAATAATAGAGTACAAAAGGATATAATGAGGATAATTACATGCAATGAACCGAACAACTGAAAAACTGAACAACTTATATGTAGACATGAATTCAACAACTTACAGACAATAGCAACTCATGATAGATTTTTTGAGGGCGTTGAAATTGTATAACTGGAAGAGTTCTGGAAACTCAACATGGACCTCTTCGACTCGGAAGTAGTAGTCATGTGGTACTTTTACCACGATCATTATTCTCTCCTCCTTTGTGGCTTTCAAGTACTAGTTATGTAAACTCCGCATTTGTGTTGGCAGTTGTTGCAACCTCTCTGGGGTGACCAACGGAATCCCTGGGACATATTGAGGGGCTATATTAGCCTTGGGTAACTTGTCGTCCTACGAACCTAGAAATTCCTCAACAGTCACATTCATAGCGGCCGGAAGCTTCGCAGCTTCTTCCATATCCTGCTGGTGAATGTCATAGGATGCCACCCTGAGGGGTGGGATCGATTTTTTGGCCTGTTTCACGAGCTGGGGGACGTCCTTTCTTTTCCTGGTTGCACTTTGACTTGATGATTTGCTCCCACTTGCACTTTTACTTGATTTGCTCTTCTTCACTTCCTTTTGAAGTGTGCGTAGATAGTCATCTGGCTTATGGTGCAAGTCATATTACGATTTTGTGTTCAGAAAAGCAAGTGCATACGATTTTTGCTTCTCGGTGTATACCGGGGCAGGCTCAGGTTTCTTCTTTTGAAGCTGCACAACACATTCGGCCTTTGCGATCGTTGTGGTTTCCTCTTCAGTACGATTGTAAAGCTGATGGGAAGATTCTTATAGGTACTCTTGGGAGGGGCGACATTTGTCGTTTTGCGCTGCTGGGTCGTTTAGTACTCATCGATGGAGCACACTTCCGCTTATTGTCCTTGGCAGGCCCTGCGGTGGAGATCGAGATGGACTCGCGTTGTGGTGGTCGTAGTCATGGGGTGGGCTTCTTGGAGGTGATGGAGGTGAAGGTGACATGCGATGACTCGGAGGCGGTGTTGGCCTTGGCGCTGAGCCTGGAAGCTTGATGTTGTTCTTGTCCCATAGAATGATACCACCCAATACTTCTCCGAGTGTCCTCTCACTTTCAGGTCTAGGAATGTCAAGCTCCATTGAGTCCCACCCCATTGCGATTTCATCCACCCCGACTTTAGCATAGCCAGCTGGAATCTCACGGCCATGCCAGCGTGCGTCAGGTGGACAAGGTAATGCACATCCGACCGCCACCTTGATGGATATGTTCTTCTCCTTCTGATGGAGCTCACAAGATGTTTGCTCCTTGATTCCATCCACGGGGTAGCCGAGACCACCATCTACCATCCGTGCATCGTCAGATGGGACCTCCGATTCAGCCACGCCGCTTCTCCGCTGAGATGGGACGACGGTAATATCGAGTGCAGGATCTTGTAGGCGCACTACTCCTTGAAGTTCGTCAATCTGTTGCTGATGCTTTTGAAGTGTTCCTAGCACCTCATTGAACCTATCTCCCTCCTCCTCCTGCCGTCGCCTCTTTGCTCTCTCGGCTCCTAT
Organism: Avena sativa; assembly: GCA_916181665.1. Classification (NCBI taxonomy): domain Eukaryota; kingdom Viridiplantae; phylum Streptophyta; class Magnoliopsida; order Poales; family Poaceae; genus Avena; species Avena sativa. Next base: position 583,899,877 of record OV702287.1, read on the forward strand.
AACTATCTCTGTCTTTGGGAAACCCATCTCCTATGTATAACTAGGGCCCAGGCCTCGCACTCGTCCTCCGTGTTCTTTATTCACGAGGACCTTTGTCAGCAAGTCTTTCTCTCTATCGGAACAGAACTTTGTTGTCCCCTCTTTAATTTCCTTCACCACTCTCTGCCATGTCTCCCGGGGTATCCTAATCCCGTCACTACAAATAAGGTCCCTTGTATTTTCGTCATACTCACTCCCATGCCCAAGGAACCAATTTCTTGCCCTCAAATCCCATTCTTCGCATATTGGTTCTGGAGTGATCCCTTTAGCAAGCAGCTCATTCTCTTTAGCATCCCACTTTGGCATGGCAGTCGCGTAGCCCCTGCCCCAGGTGATGGTGATATTTCTTCTTCACGGTATTTAACTTGTTTTTTTCTGACTTTTCCTTAGCAGCTTCTGACTCCTTCTAATTCACAAATGCATCCCAGTTTGCCTGCTGCTTCGTTAGATAGGCTTCAAATTTAGGAGAAGTCTTCTTCTTCTGATACTTTTGCCATAATGATTTCTTCCAGTTCTTGAATAGTTCGGCCATCTTCGTAAGAGTCCACTACTTGACTTTCTTCCTCAATGCAGCTATGTCGGCATCATCCTCAAATTCTGGCAGTGTGAAATGTGTCATGAGGTCATTCCAAAGATCCTCTTTATACCTGCCTGCGACATACTCACCCTCTCCCACCCCTTTTGTCCTATTCCACTCTCGAACGGTGATCAGGATGCAATCCCTAACCATAACTCTGCATTGTTGTATAAATACACTTTTAGCCTTTTCGGGTTCCAATGGTTCACCCCGTGGTGATACCACCGTAATTGTATAACGCGTAGATGCATCCAACTTTTTGGCCGAGCCTCGTTTGGAATATTTTTGGCTCGATGTGGAGGCCTAAGAGAAGAATCATTCGTCAATTTATATATACAACTCAATTAATGCATCTACTGATCACCGGACTTCATATATATACCTCGCCGAACTTAGTTAAGGGTCCACCGGAGCTGTCGGCTTCTCCATCATCGGAGCCGTCGGCTTCTCTATCATCGGACCCGTCGGCTTCTCTATCATCGGACCCGTCGGCTTCTCCCTGGTCATTTCGGTCGACCTCCTCACCCTCACCGGAGGGGTTCAGATACATCGATGGAGATTCGGGTGGATGAGCATGGGGGGCGCCGTTGATCATATTCTCGAGAATTTCTTCTTGTTCTAGGTCTCTGCGGATTGGACTAGGTGGATCCATAGTTTCTGGAAAATGCGATATGCACACAATATTATTTCAAAATGCACACAATATTTGAACATAGCAAAAAATGCGAGATCCACATTTCTATACAATATTTCTATTCAATATTTCAATTGCAACACAATGTTTCTATACAATAATTCCTAAACAAATTTTTCCTAAAATATTTCCTATACAAATATTTCCTATACAAATATTTCCTAAAAAATATTTCCTATACAAATATTTCCTAAAATATTTCCTAAAAAATATTTCCTATACAAATATTTCCTAAAATATTTCCTATACAAATATTTCCTATACAAATATTTCCTAAAATATTTCCTATACAAATATTTCCTAAACAAATATTTCCTAAAATATTTCCTATACAAATAATTCCTATACAAATATTTTCTAAAATAGCTCCTGTACAAATATTTCCTATACGAATAATTCCTATACAAATATTTTCTATACAAATATTTCCTAAAATATTTCCTATGCAAATATTTCCTAAAATACTTCCTATACAAATATTTCCTAAACAAATATTTTCTAAAATATTTCCTATACAAATATTTCCTATACAAACATTTCCTATACAAATATTTTCTAAAATATTTCCTATACAAAAATTAAAAACTTACCGACACGGTGGCGGTGGCGCGGCTGGGGAGGGGCGCGGTGGTGGTGGCGGAGATGCTCATGGCCGGGGCGGTGGCGGTGGCGCGACCGGGGAGGAGCGCGGTGGCGGTGGCGCGGCCGGGGAGGCTCGTGGCCGGGGCGGGGCGCGGTGGGGGTGGCTTGGCGCGGCGAAGGAGGGACCAGCACGAGGAGGCGCTCGACGGAGGGGCCGACGGTGGCTGTGGTGGCCGAGGAGGGGCGCTGTCTCTGCGGGCGATTTTGGCAGCCTGGCGGCGCTGTGCGTCTCCTCGCGATGACCAAGTCCCGGTCAATGGATTCGACCAGGGGAAGAACGAGCAATAAATACCCCCCGTTTAGTCCTGGTGCGTGGCACCAACCGGTACTAAAGGGGGGGGGGGTCTTTAGTCCCAGTTCCAGCCACGCACCAGGACTAAAGGGGTGGGGCGGCTTTTCGGCTGCAGAGCCTTTAGTCCCGGCTAGGCTCCATCGGGCATGTCCAAGAATGGGCTCCATCGGGCTGGCACTGGGAAGTGCTACCTTTCAGGACGCGTAGCCTGGTGAGGAATCCGGGTCCCGTCATCGACCTAGAGCTTCTTTGGTGGTGGTCGCATGGTCCAGGAGCGGTGCAAAGGGAGCCGGCCCCCGAGGAGGTGGTACGGAGGCGTGTCAGGGAGGAGGACAAGCACGTCCGCTGCTATATGTATGTGTTGGAGGTCAGGATTTCTAATACCTGACATCATCTTCAGGGACCTCACCCGAACTATGCTCCTGTGATGGTTCCTTCTCTTTGGGTGACCACCTCCTGCGGTTCAGAACCCAGTCGTCGACGTCTAGTTTGATTGAGCAAGATGTATTACATGAAAAGGGGGCCTTTATGTCTCAAATAAAAGGTTTAATACATTACATAGATTTATGTCTCAAATAAAAGGTTTAATACATTATTACACATCACCAACATTTAGTTTTGTGGTTTTCTTCTACACCGTAGCCATGGAGAATCTTCATCATTTAACAGGATGCTTGGGTCATTTTTCACTTTGAATGGCGAAATTTCATGAAACTTATTGTAATCTTGTGACATGTCTGTCTTGTCATCCACTCCCACGATGTTTCTTTTCCCTGAAAGAACTATGTGACGCTTTGACTCATCGTATTCTGTAATCTTTTGCTTATCTTTCCTTTTTCTCGGTTTGGTAGACATGTCCTTCACATAGAAAACTTGAGCCACATTGTTGGCTAGGACGAATGGTTCATTCATGTACGCAAGATTGTTGAGATCCACAGTTGTCATGCCGTACTTTTGGTCTACATGTACCCCGCCTCCTGTCAGCTTGACCCATTTGCACCGAAATAAAGGGACCTTAAAAGTAGGTCCATAGTCAAGTTCCCATATCTCTTCTATGTACCCATAATATATGTCCTTCTTCCCATTGTCATCTGTTGCATCAAAGCGGACACCACTATTTTGGTTGGTGCTCTTTTTATCCTGGGCAATCGTGTAAAATGTATTCCCATTTATCTCGTACCCTTGGCAAGTACACATAGTCGAAGGTGGTAACCTGGCCAACGAGTATAACTGATCTCCAACAGTGGTGTTATTCATGAGATGTGTGTAACCAACTGCCGAAATTCTTCTCGTGTTCCCCTTTAATCAAGGAGTCGGGCTTCCATAGGTTTTCGGAGCATAGAATATTCTTGTGTTTCTCGATATACGGAGCCACCACAGTGGAATTATGTAGAATTGTGTAGTATTCTTGAGTGAAAGAATGCCCGTCCCTACATACCATTGATTTCCTTCCTAGTGTACCTTTTCCAGTCACCCTCCCCTCAAACCGAGATTCAAGAACACCAATCGGCTTAAGGTTAGGAAGAAAGTCAACACAAAACTCAATGGCCTCCTCTGTTCCATAGCCCTTGGAGATGCTTCCTTCTGTCCTAGCACAGTTATGAACATATTTCTTTAAGACTCCTATGAACCTCTCAAAGGGGAACATATTGTGTAGAAACACAGGACGGAGAATTATAATCTCTTCGACTAGGTGAACTAGGAGGTGCATCATAACATTGAAGAAGGATGGCGGAAACAACAACTCGAAGCTAACCAGACACTGGACCACATCAATTTGTAACCCTGATAGACTTTCATGATCGATTACCTTCTGAGAAATTGTATTGAGGAATGCACATACCTTCACAATGGCTAGTCGAACATTTTCTGGTAGAATTCCCATCAATGCAACCAGAAGCAATTGCGTCATAAGCACGTGGCAGTCATGAGACTTTAGGTTTTGAAATTTTTTCTCTTTCATATTTACTATTCCCTTTATATTCAACGAGAAGCCAGACGGGAACTTGATACTGAAAAGGACTTCAAAAAATATTTCCTTCTCTTCTTTGGTAAGAGCGTAGCTGGCAAGCCCTTGAAACTATCCTGGATGCTTGCTGTCTCGTCCTTTATGATGTTGCTGGTCCTCCCGTGCTGCCTGGGTATCTTTTGACTTCCCATACAAGCCCAGGAATCCTAGAATATTCACGCAAAGATTATTCGTCAGGTGCATCACGTCGATTGCAGAGAGGACCTCGTGCACTTTCCAATAGGGTAGCTCCCAAAATATAGATTTCTTCTTCTATATGGGTGCGTGTCCGTCGGAGTTTTTCAGAACAGGTTGTCCTCCAGGACCCTTTCCAAAGATTACATCCAAATTCTTGACCATACCAAATACATCAGCACCGGTATGGGGGACAGGCTTCGTCCGGGTTTCTCCCTTGCCATTGAAATGCTTGCCGATTATACGGAAGAAAACAACGATTGTACGGGTACACATTATTCCTACATTTATCCAGATATATAATTTCAATCTCATCTAAATAGTGCGTGCATGCATTGTATCATTTGTTCGTCTGTCCTGAAATATTACTAAGAGTAGGCCAATCATTGATGGTTACGAACAACAACGCTTATAGGTCAAATTTCTGCTGTTTGTGCTCATCCCACACACGTACACCTGGTTTCGCCTACAACTGTAAAAGTTCATCAACTAATGGCCTTAGGTACACATAAATGCCGTTGCCGGGTTGCTTCGGGCCTTGGATGAGCACTGACATCATAATGAACTTCCGCTTCATGCACAACCAAGGAGGAAGGTTGTAGATACATAGAGTCACGGGCCAGGTGATGTGACTGCAGCTCTGCTCCCCAAAAGGATTCATGCCATCGGTACTTAGACCAAACCATAAGTTCCTTGCATCACCAGCAAAGTCCGGGAAGTACCTCTCCATTTTTCTCCACTTCCGACCATCAACAGGATGCCTCAACTTCCCGTCTTTCTTACGGTCTTCCACGTGCCATCGCAACAACTTTGCATGCTCTTTGTTTCTGAACAAACGTTTCAATCATGGTATTATAGGAGCATACCATATCACCTTGGCAAGAACCCTCTTCGTGGGTACCTCACCCTCAATATCGCCAGGGTCATCTTTTCTGATCTTATACCGTAATGCAGTGCATACCGGACATTTATCCATATTCTCGTACTTCTCACCGCGGTAGATGATGCAGTCATTAGGGCATGCATGTATCTTCTGCACGTGTAATCCTAGAGGGCAGACAACCTTTTTTTCTTCGTACGTACTGGAGGGTAATTTGTTATTTGTTGGAAGCAGCTTCTTCATTATTACTAGCAACTTTTCAAATCCCAAGTCAGTCACACCGGTTTCTGCCTTCCACTTCAGCAATTCTAGTGTGCTACCCAGTTTCTTTTGGCCATATTCACAAGTTGGGTACAACAATTTGTTGTGGTCCTGTAACATCTTCTCGAACTGCAACCTCTCCTTTTCTGTGTCGCAGTTTCGCTTTGCATCAAAAATGACCTGACAAAGATCATCAGCGGGCTCATCTGGTTCCCGTTCTTCTTCATTATCTTCCATTGTGGTATCAGCGTATTCAGGGAACATAGATCGATAGTTGTCATCATTGTTCTCTTCTTCATCACCGTCTTCCATCATAACCCCTCTTTCTCCGTGCTTGGTCCAAACATTATAGCCGGACATGAAGCCAGACCGAAACAGGTGGCTCTGAATGACTCTTGAGGAAGTGTGAGCCTACTCATTCCGCACATAAAACCATCCCGCCGCTTGTTCGCCTCGGCCACAAGGCAAAAAGAACTCATGCCTTCTCTGTAAGCGTCAGAGCGTCGGTCACCGTACATCCATGGATCACTCATCTGCATCATACAACCATATATATCAAACGCAATCACGATGATAAAATTACTACCGCGCAATCTAAACGAGAAAATACTTGCTAGCCTGTTAGGACACCTAGAAACAGAGATGAGAAAACTTAAGTGTGGCTCTAGCACCTCATATCATGTTTTGTCTTGTGTGAACTCAAGTGGCATCACACTAACATGCATTTCACGGTACACCTCTAGTGCATGTGAAGAAAAAAAATTAGCACAAAGTTATACCCACCTCACATAGAAAAAAAACAGGAGAGAGTGTAGGGTTAGGTGCATTATATATAGGGCCAGACCATTAGTCCCGGTTTGAGATACAAACTAGGACTAATGGTTCTGCCAGGACCACGCGGGCGTGCCCAGACCCATTAGTTCAGGTTTGTGTCTCAAACTGGGACTAATGGTCCCTTACGGGCCGGGACAAAGGACTTCAGCGACCTCGGGCTGTCTGGTTCGGACCATTAGTCTCGGCCCCAGCCACGGCCGGGACTAGTGGCCCGAACCAAAGGCCTATTTTCTACTAGTGCCAGACCCGCTCGCTGCCTCTGTCATGCCCTGAGATGACCTCCAGATCAGTTCCCTCACCGGAAACCCTCTCCTTTCCCCCTCCATCTTCTCTTGTGGTGCGTTGGCAGCTGGAGGAAGGGCTTGCCCTAGTCTCTCCCTCCCTCCCTCCCTTACAGCGCTGGGGGCCGGGACTAGTGACCCGAACCAAAGGCCTATTTTCTACTAGTGCCAGACCCGCTCGCTGCCTCTGTCATGCCCTGAGATGACCTCCGGATCAGTTACCTCACCGGAAACCCTCTCCTTTCCCCCTCCATCTTCTCTTGTGGTGCCTTGGCAGCTGGAGGAAGGGCTTGCCCTAGTCTCTCCCTCCCTCCCTCCCTCCCTCCCTTACAGCGCTGGTATGACCTTCACAACCCCGTTTATAAAATTGTCTAAACATTAAAAAATAAAACCAACATAAGTAAATAATTCACGAAATATTCTCTTACTTGTTTAACTATAATGGGAACAATGACATTGGAAATATAATTTAATTTTTTACCAACATGAAAAAGAATTGCAGACCAAAGTTACAGGAGTTTGAAGTTCTATGGTTTAGACTTAAAATATTTTGCCGAGCCGAGTTAAACATGCTCTCTGCAACCTCGGTGAGCATAGCGACTCCGATCTCGGCGCTACCATACAAGGGGTAACGTTCCAGTGCACGACGCTACCATATCAACCACTGGGCCCGGGTTTGTCATGCTGTCAAGTTGGGTAGAGCCCGTCGGGTAGAGCCCGTCAGAGCGGCGCTACCATGTTGAAGGTAGCACCCCTCTAGACAAGCACTACCAAAATGGGTTAGTCTTTGTAATTCTTCCGGGGGAGATTTATGTTTTGAAATTCTTTGTCAAAATGGGTTAGGTTATTTTTATTGTTTACATCCACTTTTCTCTCGTTAGCTGCAAGAACATGACCAAGACTTTTCGGGAAAAGGGACATGGCCAAGACTTTTTCAGAAAAAAGGACATGCCCAAGAGAAGAGCAGCGACCACAAGCGTGGGTGTCAGGGCCCGAATCTGCTATCTGAAGAAATGGGCGCTTAAGAAGAGAGGTTACTAAGGTTTCAGTTAGCTCAATGTAACAAATGCGACAAGAAGATTGAGGAGCTGATCATGCATTCAATTGGTGGGATGTTGAGCATTTTTTTTCGAGATTTACAACAACCACAATATATCCGGGATTCCTTTATATTTTGCTCTTATATTATTTCCCTACTTTGCTCCTATGTACTATTATGTTATTTTTTTCCAGAGTAACCATGTATTTCATTAATCGAAATCAAGTTACATTAACAAACACACGTTCACAAGGATAAAATGATCATCCTCAAAACTTTGCACATGAAACCTTAAGAGATTGAGAAATACAAAATAATCCCTATGGTTTCATGCAATCACTGAAGTTAGTGGCCGCCCAACTCTAGCGCCATCAAGACGCTTTTGGATATGGTCACGTTTTGCCCCGCCGAAGGTTTGGGGGAAGGCGTGGGTGTCTTCGTATGACCACGCACTTGTCACTTTTCTGTGTAACAAAATTAATTAACTGGCCCCAAACATGGGACCGGTTTGGGGGAAGTGGATACTCTCCCGTGTCCATGTGCGTCTGAGGATGGCCCACCCGACAGCAATCGAACTGACGTCAGTACAATGGTAGAAATGACTCACTCCCACTCCATCCCCCACCACTACTTCAGCGCATCCACATCCACAAACCCTAGCCAATCCTTAGCCCGTAGAAGGTTTCATGGTCGTGTTTAAGTCTTCGTTTATTTTATTTTCTAAGTAACAAAATTAATTGTATGTCCACGTCAATTTTCACTTTCCTGTGTAATGTCGCACCCATCGTAAGAAAGAGAGTTTAAGCCCTTTCTTCTCCTATTCCTCAAATGGAGTCATGGTTTTATTCTTTACGGGAACACGGTTTAGGACCTGACACGCAGTCACTAGCCGCTCCCCCACCATTCCTTGGAAAGACCCGATGTATCTAATATGGCGTTAACCAAATCAGTTAGAGTGCGATTCTTTTTTTCGGCCATCGCATTTGACCGAGGTGAGTAGAGAGGCGTCCTCTCATGGATAATACCATGGTCCATACAGAATAAATCAAATTCATTTGAAAAGTACTCTCCACCACGATACGACCTTAGCCCTTGATTTTAACATCAAGTTGGTTTTTTGCTTCAGCTTTATAGATTTTGAAGTAGTTCAAAGCTTAGAAGATAAACATAACAGTATCTAGTGGAGTCATCAATCAATGTCATAAAGTATCTTTTTCCACCTTTTGTCAAAATACCATTCATCTCACACATATCTATCGGAGCCCTGGCATCCGGGGTGCCACGTCTCCGCGCTGGACGGCCCCCAGCGGCGTGAGGACTTCCTCCTTCGAGAGGCAGGACAACCTCAAGAGGAAGGGCGCTCCTCCAAGGAACGAGCCCGAGCGAGCTTCACGAGGTTACCTCCCTGAGGAGGCCGTCGCAACCTCATGTAGAGCCCTTGGACATCGGATACCCCTGAGTTTGACCGGGGTAGAATGGTAACTACACCGCGTGGAGTGGGAGATGTAGCCCCGACAACAAGTACATCCAGTATCAAGCGCCGTGGAAAAGAGGACCTGGTCCACCCCCCTTTCGCAGGGCCAGGGCAGGTGATCCGGTGGTAGGAGGCTCTCGGCTATTGTTTTGGTGAAAGGAAGGGAAAAGCAGAGAGAGCTAGATAAAGACAAAGGACGTCGATGAAGGACGCTTTACAGGAGGATGAAGCGGAGCGCGACGGGTTGGACCGAGTCCACCAAAAAGTAGTCCCATAGACCAAGATCACAAGGGACGACACTGTGGTGACCTCCCCCCGTCTATGGACCAGGGGAGAGGACTGACGCCACCCTATATAAGGAGTCCATCTCCTACCTTGAAGGGGTATCCCAGAGATCTAAAACCTTAGACTTTCATACTCCATTGTAACCTCGTGAGGCTAGCGAGCAATACAACCAAGTAGGAGTAGGGGCTTTACCTCCTCACGAGGGTCCCGAACCTGGGTAAAAAAAACCTGTGTCAACTCTCTCCCGTGCACCCGCTTCTCCGCCGCCGCCATCGCCGGACTTCTTCGGACTCGCGTGTTCAGCCCCCTCATGAACCAGGGGATCGTTGGACCCTAGTTCCATCGCGGGACAAATCTCTGACATTTGGCGCGCCAGGTAGGGGGCTGAGGTGCGCTTTCCAGATCTTCGACAACCTCGGCAACATGTCGGCCAGCAACGAAACGCGCGCCGAGCGAGCCCTCCGTCGGGAGGCGAGCAAGGCCTAGACAAAGCCGGCCCGGCAGCGCGCTGTCTCCGAGCAAGTCCCGTGGACGGAGGATGAGGGTGGCTCCTCCTACCGCCCGTTGAAGGAGTCATCCCCCTCCTCGCACGATGTCACGTTGCTCTCTCGCACCACGTCTTCTCGCGGCCACCTCGGTCCGCTCACCCCAGAGGCCGCCAAGCGCATGGTGTGTGATCTCCTGGACTAGCCGCCGGACGAGCAATCATAGGAGAAGTGGCACGACTGTATCACCGAGGTCCTCGACGCCGCCACCCACTCCCCGGAGGGTTTGGGGGCTCGAACTGCGGACAGATTACCGCGGGCTGGGGGCTCTGTCCTGCCCCGTCAGCACGGGGGTGCGGCCAAGCCGTGTGACGCCTCCCCGCCGCTCGCAAATAGCTGCCAGATCATCTCCCCTCCTGTCACCGTGGCACCCTCGCGCGAGCACGAGGACCGCCTCGCCGCGAAAATCGTCGCCACGGGAATGCAAAACTGCGCGTCCCTCATCGATGGCAGGGCTTTCCAGGCCAACGGCTGCCTCGCCTTCACCAAGAACCTCCACCGCGTGGTCTGGCTACACAAGTTCCGCCCAGAAACACCGGTGCGCTACGACGACACCTTGAACCCGTGCGAGTTCCTCCAGCTTTATGCCACGGTGTCGAAGCGGCGGGAGGGGATGCCCAGGTCATGGCAAACTGGTTTCCCCTGTGCCTGAAGGAGGCGACCAACACCTGGATGATGAACCTCCCCAAGGAATCAATCGATTCATGGGCGGAGGTCAGCTCCCTCTTCATCTCCAACTTTAAGGGGACCTACGAGCGCCCGCTCACCTACTACGACCTCCGCTAGATACGCCAACATCCTGGAGAGACCCTCTTCAAGTTCTTGCAGAGGTTTAGTCGGGTCCGCAACAAAATTCCCAAGATCTCGGACTCCAATGTCATCACAACTTTCTCCGAGGGCGTGAAGGACGTCAAGATGTGGGAAAAGATAGGGATACGAGGAGAAGGCCTCACTACCATTGCCAAACTCTTCGTCATGGCCAAGAAGTGTGCCAACGCCGAGGCAGGGCGGATGTTCGGCCTTGCGGAGACAGAAACCACCCCTAAGGTATCTGGCACGACCAAGGGCAAGGACAAGGAGCCCAAGCGCAAGACTGACACGGTCCTAGTGGCAGAGCCAGACTATAATAGCCCTCGAGAGGGGGCCATCGAGCGATAATGGGACGACAGCTTATACTGCCACTTCCACAAGAAACCAGGTCAACCCACCGACAACTGCTACGAGCTCTAGAAGCTCCGTGACCTGCGCAACAACCAAAGTAAGGCAAGGCAAGGAGGCGAGGGAGGCTGCCAAGGCAGGGGTAACCAGGGAGGTAACGGTTGGAACAACAACGCTGGCGGGCATGACGCCTCCCGGCGGGTCACCAGGCCAACGCCACGCAACAACACCCACACTCGCAGGAGCAGGCACGTGCCAAGGACCCCGGGGGCTACCAGGTGCCGCAAGGTGCCATAGCCTGCATCCTCGGTGGCTCCCAAGCCCCAACGTCTAACCGGCACTTCAAGCTGCTCACTTGCGAGGTCGCGACGGACAAACTAGGGACCCCCTCGTCGAGGCTCAAGTGGTCCTAGTGCCCCATCACCTTCGTCGCCAGCGACCACCCCGTCTCCACTAGGCCAGTGAGCACACTCCCCCTGATCTGTACCCCTACCATCAACAACATCGCCATTGCAAAGACTCTCATCGACGGAGGCGCTGGTCTGAACGTCATCTCCACCGAGACCTTCGCCCAATTGTAGGTGCCTTATGATAGGCTAATGCCAACCATGCCTTTCTTCGTAGTGACTAGTGGATCTACCATGCCCATTGGGCAGGTACGCCTCTCAGTCATGTTTGGAACGCGAGACAACTACCGCACTGAGCTCGTCGACTTCGACATGGCACACATCAACCTTCTGTACAACGTCATCCTCGGCTACCCTACGTTGGCCAAGTTCATGGCCGCCACTCACCATGCCTACAACATGCTCAAGATGCCCGGCGGCAGTGGTGGGTCATCACGGTCCGTTGTGACAAAGTGGAAGCCCTGCGCTCCCTGGTGCACGCCTACAAGACCACCGCCGCCACCTATCCTGAGGATATGGACGCCCTGGACTACGTCGGAGGCTCCACCAGGAGGAAGCAAATGATGGCCCAGGAGAACGCCATGGAAAAAAGGGCGGTAGCCACGCTATTCCCACCTCGTGAGGAACCGAGCGTGACCAGTACCCGCGACCTCTTGGGGGGAATGGGCCTGCCGCCACCGCCCTCTCAAGGGTGGGACCGCCTCTAGAGGATGGCGACAATGCGGGGGCTCCAGACTTCCCCATGGACTGTACCCAGCGTACATACAATACCTGCCACCCCCACGGCGGCAACTAACCGGCTAGGAGGGACAATGACCCAGGTTGCCGGGAGGTGGGCAAACCTCTCCGAGTGACACGCCTGGATCCGTGACTTTTTGAAGGTGAACCTCGAAAACCCCCGTCCCTTACAGTTTTTTCTGCTTGTTAGACCCCATGCAGACCATGGTGGCACTTGTAATAAGCCTACACTACTGGCGCCTCTTTGGATCTTATGCTGAGCGCACATTTGGCTATTTGGTTTTTCCTCCCAAAAAACGTTTTCCAAAAAACCGCACCACCCGGTTTCCCACACACACTCCGCGTGAGCGGGGGCTAGAAATGGTACCCTTCACCGGGTCGGCTCGGATCCCTATTGTCATTAGGACCTAAAGTATAGAGCTCTGAACTACGGCCCGTTCCTCGGCCCAGAGTTACCTCGTCACATGGTTCCTGGTGCCTAAAAACCTCGCGCGATGCGTGTACGGGTTTCTGACGGTGGGTGATTTTTTCCTACGGCCCTCTCCTGGTAAGGTATACGGGGCACCTCGTCAGGGCCTAAAGTGTCGAGCTCTGAACTCTACGACCCATTCCTCGGCCGGGAGTTACCTCACCCACGGTCCCTGACCTTGTTTTTATCCTCGCAACAGCTCATGAGGCCCTGACCTCTGCAGCCCGACCTCGTCAGGGCTTAAAGTGTCGAGCTCTGAACTCTACGGTCCGTTCCTCGGTTGGGAGTTACCTCACCCACAGTCCCTAACCTTGTTCTTATACTTGCGACGGCTCATGAGGCCCTGTCCTCCACAGCCCAAGCTCGTCAGGCCCTAAAGTGTCGAGCTCTGAACTCTATGGCCCGTTCCTCGACCGGGAGTTACCTCACCGACGGTCACTGACCTTGTTTTTATCCCCGCGATGGCTCATGAGGCCCTGTCATCCGCAGCTCGAGCTCTTCAGGGCCTAAAGTGTCAAGCTCTGAACTCTACGGCTCGTTCCTCGGCCAGGAGTTACCTCAACCACGGTCCCTGACCTTGCTTTTATCCTCGCAATGGATCATGAGGCCCTGTCCTCTGCAGCCCGATCTTGTCAGAACCTAGAGCATCGAGCTCTGAACTCTACGGCATGTCACACGGCCGTAAGTTACCTTACCTACTGACATGGGTATGATTACTGACTATGATTCCATACCCTGTATTGGGTAAACGACTTACGGCCCATGAAGGTTTCAGATGACAGCCCAAGGAAGCAATCAACAAAGTCTTTGATTGTATTAGGAAAGAGACTATGAAACCGACATTGTGTTGGTATTGTAATTACGCGTGTATGAAACCTATCCGCATATAGCTTTGAGACCTGGCCTATTATATATAGGACAGGAGAAGCCTAAGCGAGTGTACCAAAATCTAGAGGAAAACTTGTAATAGTGCGATTACTCAATATTCAGGCGACTTTGACTCCATTGTTTTTTTGACATCCGATGAAATCCCCAACGTTCTCTTTTCCACGAAACCCCAAGTCCATCACCATGGGAATTGCCGAGGTTACCCCTCGTCAATTGGCACGGTCCAAAAATCCGTTTCCTAAATTCGGGAGGTAGAGACAAGAGCTTGCATTCGCTTGCGTAGACGTTGGGTTTCCTCCCTCTCGCACAATCGAATGCCTACAGGACGGGAAGACAATATCAATTTCCCGCAAGCCAGAAAAAGCAACCGAAGAAAGAGGAAAAATACTTACACAACATCTTTTCGCTTGCCCTGGAGATTTCTTCCAAGAAAAAAACCTCGCGGTTGAGGGCCTGGTGTGTTTTTGATTGGGAAACATCCACCATCGATTGAACAACCCGAAGTTTTCCTTCAAGTTTTTTCACCTGTTCTATCTTTTCAGCATACAATGACGGGTCCACCGTACGCACGATGGCAGAATAGGTCACACCTACTACAGAGGAGGACAGAACAACATCCGTCAGTTGCGCGGATCCAGAAGGAGCTGAAGAATCATTCAAAATCTGGCAAGACAAAAAAGATATGAAACGTTCAACATACAAAAGCAAGCTCACACACATATATTCAAAAGTTGCCTTCTTGTAAAAAGAAGCAAGGGGAAGCTGGATAAATTCAAGGTTCATTACAATAACAGCAAGGGAGACACGATAAAGATTACAAAACAAATCCTGTGAAGCCATCTTTTTCAACGACAGAGTAGCACTAGCAGAAGGGACACTATATACAGGAGCGGCAGGAGTAGACGAAGAAGGATCGATCATCGAAGAAGGGGCAGCTGGCTTCTCCGAGCCTAAGATTAGGCCTAGAAGCAGCCGAGAGTATTTCCTGGCCCTCTTAATATGAGTCTTCAAGTCAATTTCTTGGCCATTGGAGGTGACTGGGATAGAGGAGCTAACCTTCTCCCAGTCGACCTTCTCGCCGTGTGCCATCACCAGTGCCATCGAAGTTTCGGCACCACTCTTCGACTACGTCAAGCTATAACCAACAAGGGGGCTAGGATCGGCACCAAAGATAGTGACGGGATCATTCAAGTTGTTCGACACCTCCTTGGTTGGGAATACTTCAGCATGGAGGCTTTCGAAGGCACGACGGGAGCAGACAAGAAGGTTGCGCCCACGAACGCTGTTAGCCTCCAAGGTGCTAACAACATCCGACAAGGGGTCAACCCTCTTGCCCTCATGCAGCGCCAGGTTCTGGCCAGTTAACTCTGAAGAAAAAGAAAACAAGGGAAAAGATTGATGACAGAAGGAAGGAATTAATGTAAAGACACACAAGACAAAAACTTATGGGTCAAATAGTCATTCAGGGCCTCCAGGCGATGTCGAAGATTCTCATCTCGAATAGAGGTTTGTTTGACCAATTATTCGACATCAGCTTTCGCTTTCTGCTTGGCCTCCTCCAAAGCCTCCTCAGCAACTCGTAGCTTGGCCTCCAGATCATCAGCATGCTTCATCGCCTGGTCCCAAATAACTTCGGATTCTTTGGTGGTTGCTACATAAATGGATCATGAAAACTCGGAAAGAAACATTTACCAAAAATCATGAAGATGAACAAGACATACCCTTCATTTCTTCGACTTCGTCACGGATTTTTATAAATCGAGACGCCATGTCGACCATCTCGCATATCAATGGCTGAAGAAGAACATCACATCAAAGGATACCAGGACAAAACAAAAGAGGCTACAAGCAGAAAAATTCTGAATTCCAAAGTGACTTACATCTTTCATATCCACATCAACAGGCTTTTCTGATATCACCACCCCTTTACCCGCCGTTTTCTTCCTTTTTTGTGGCGGCGGCTTTGATGTAGTGGCAGCATCTTTTTGGATGATCTTCCCCACAGAAGACATGAACTTTTCCTTCGGCTCCGCCGACGGTGGAGGAGATTTCTTTGTGAAGAGGAGATGCAGGAGGATCTTCATCATCAATTCAAAAGGAAAGAACAAAACAATTGGAATAAGCATCAACAGTAGAACTACCTGGTAAAGCAGTAAAAGAAGCAGTCGAATACTTATGAAGACATGTCTTGCGCCAGGCGGAACAAATTCATCTGGGCGGGAGTAGCCGAGATTGGAGCAGCATCGAAAGGCTTGGAAGAAGTTGAGACATCCGAGTCTTTGACCCTTTCCACAGCATAAGAGCGCTTCCTCTTTTCACCAGCACGTCCCACGTGAAAATCTCTGGAGCCAGCTGACGGAAGAGATTGCGTGTTCGATGAAGAGTCAGATGAAGAGAACTCCACCTCCTCATCCACGGGAGTCCCAGTCATAGAGAGATCGTCAGATGTGGAAGGATGGTCAGGGGCTCACAACTTCCAGTAAGAGGAGGAAGTGATCTCCGATGATCAAAATCCTACACAAGCAGAAGACATGGAAAAAGTGCTACTCATTGATAGAGTAAAAGTGCATCTGCAAATAAAAGAAAGGAAAGATGAAGGCAAAGGAATTTTACCTCGCGGAGCCGTTTTTTCGTGCCAAAAGGCTCCACAAGACAGGTTGAAGGAACCTGGCTTTTCTTGGTGAGAGTGGTGAAGCTCCGGACCCTTTTCTCATACACCTTGAGGGTAAGGTCTTCCAAGGAAATCCTCATCGGGTCCTTCTTCCCGGTGTACGCCCACATGCCAGAAAGCCGGGCTTGAAGCGGCTGGACGCGGATCCTCAAAAAGTATGCCAGGACCTAGAGAACTGACAATTCCTTGCCAACCTCTTGCCGTAGCTTTGAAATACGATTAACATAGGGCTGAATTTCCGCCATTTCTTCCGCATAAGGACGCTGATCCCAGGAGTCAAGTTTGCGGCAGGTTTTCTTAGGATGAAAGGGGGCTAACCCGAAAGATTGGCCTTCAAGTGCTTGATCCTTGACATAAAACCACTTGGACTTCTAGCCTTGGACATAAATAGTGATTTTGAAGTCCAAATAATCAACATCAGATCGGACAGAGAAAATGGCGCCACCAACGTCATGGACAATAGTGTTTGTGGTGTTACGATGAACATAGAAGAAATGCTTCTAAAGGCCACAATAGGGATGAATCCCAAGGAAACACTCATAGAGAGTGACGAAACAAGCGACGTGGAGAATGGAGCTAGGCGTGAGCTGATACAACTACACGCCATAAACAAACAAAATACCACGAATAAATTCGTGGACGGGAAGAGAAAGACCGCGGAAGAGGAAAGAGAGGAACATTACCCTCTAGCCAGGCTCGGGGATGGGGGCAGCCTCATCTCTAGGAAGCTTGAAGGCACCCTCCGCCAGATGGCCAGAGTTCTACGCCTCACGGAGTTCCTGCACCGTGCGCTTGGTAGGAGCCCATCCGACGGCCCTCTTCCTGGTGGCCTTCGCGGCGAAAGCGGAAGTCCCAACTTTGCTTTTGCCCATGGCGGCAAAAGAGAAACACGAGCGTAGAACAGGAGTTCGCAAGGGGGCAAGAGCGCAAGGAAGAAGATGGAGCAGAGGAAGGTGAGGTAAAACAGTAAAACACATCTCCTTTCCCTTATAAAGAGCAAAGGCATGAGGTCTGAACCGTTCGATGCAAAATCGAACCGACAGAAGATCGCACGGTGGTGACACGTGTTACAAGAATTCCATAAGGAAAAATCTAAAGAAGTTATGGCCGCGGTAAAAATGCAGGATAGCGCGTGATGCCTCGATTTTTGCATGGAGAGGGGGCATGCAGTCAAAAATCTTCGCTGAATACGCTATCACGCGTCATCATTACTGCCGCATGGCCCCATGTTCGACACGTCCCTTCAGGACGTGTTCTTCTGAAAATCAATAGCATAAGACACGTCATCACTCACGTCATAGCGGAGGCGTTGCAGAAATTGCGGCTCACTATAAGAAATATGACCCGGAAAAAATAAATTAGAGTCGAAGTAAATTCCTCCAGGAAAAGATCTGGGACTATAATCGAATATACAATATTTTGACTGTAGCCTCGAGCCTACTCCTATCAGGAGCACTGATCGTGCACCCGACAAAAATTACAGAAGCACTGGCACCATAAACTTAAGTTTTCGAGCCTATGTTCTGATACATATATCCAAAGATAGCCTCGGGGGCTACTCCTATCAGGAGCGCTGGCCCGCACCTGATAAAGAAAGACAAAGGAAACATTCATCGACAGATACTCCTATCGGGAGCAGTTACAAAAAACAAAAAGTTCTTGAGCCGCTACAAATCAAAAAACTTTCGGATCGCACCCGACACGATAAAAATCCGAATACCATGTTCAAAAACATGAAGGTAAGACCCCATGATTCGTTCTGTGTGGCTTGGTAACCGCACAAGAATGCGCTCTGCCAGTAAAATATCTGTATCAACGATACAATGAAAAATCCCGACGGACGCGTTGGGTACCCAATAAAAATAGAAACTAGAATTCAGTATTCGATAAGACCTCAGCGGCTTGAACTGAATTACGCTAGTAGCAAATTCTGGATTCAAGTCAGGGGACTTGAATTTGATGTAGAACAACCTTGTTTTTGCCCAGGAGCAATTAACTGATTCCCGATCCGTCAGAAGCATCAGACTCATTATACCAAAATCCCTACAAAATATAAAATCAAGGAACAAAAAAAAAGCAAAGAAGGAAAAAATAAACTTTGAGACTCAACCTGAAACTGCGGTTCAAGTAGAGTCTCGGGGGCTATGGCCCATGAAGGTTTCAGATGACAGCCCAAGGAAGCAATCAACAAAGTCTTTGATTGTATTAGGAAAGAGACTATGAAACCGACATTGTGTTGGTATTGTAATTACACGTGTATGAAACCTATCCGCATACAGCTTTGAGACCTGACCTATTATATATAGGATGGGAGAAGCCTAAGCGAGGGTATCGAAATCTAGAGGACAACTTGTAATAGCGCGATTACTCAATATTTAGCCGACTTTGAGTCTATTATTTTCCTGACATCCGACGAAATCCCCAGCATTCTCTTTTCCACGAAACCCCAAGTCCATCACCATGGGCATTGCCGAGGTTACCCCTCGTCACCTACGGTTCCCGACCCTGTCTCTATCCACGCGATGACTAACGAGGCCCTGCCCCTAGGTAGCCCAAACTTGCCAGACTTAAACTCCATGGCTCGCTCATCGACCGTGGGTCACCTCACTCCCTAAAATCCTCGGCACAGGGGCTGAGTGACGGAATACCTAATCCCGCAGTTTTTCCTCGAGGGACCCGCAAGACACCCCTGGAAACACCCTCTTCAGCGGTTAAGCTTGGAAGGGTCGAAAGGCATGAGTCCTAAAAACCTACAACCCGAGGCAAAGTCGGTATCTCGCTCGCGGTTCGTCCCCACTATAGGCACACGGAAGAGGCATGCGGATCTCATCAAGCCGCACCCCCTCTCAAGAGGGTGACCTCCAGAAGTTAACAGGGACCCGTCCTCGGGGGTACGTGCATAAGTAACTCCTCGCGAGAACCTCCCGGACAAGCGAACCTCCCGGACTAGCTACAGTCCATGAGCCACGAGGAGCCATCCACCCGAGGCACTTAGATTCCCACTAACCTGACCAAGCGTAGCCTGCCCCGCGATTGACCGGCCCTACAGCCAAAGGGAGCCCCCGCTGGCAGCACACTCAAAGCGCCGCCCCCAAATATTGCCTCTCCAGGCATCCTACCTCCAGTCATGCCTCGCGAGGGCTCCACCCCTGGACGTCTGGCCCTGCAGCGAGCGCACTCGCTGCTCCCAGAAGGTCGTCCCTACAAGAAGGGAAACAATGGCTGCCATCGCGGACCTCAGCAAGGGATCGCTGCACCCTAAGCACGCCTAGAAAAAACAACTAGCGTAAAGATCCGCTTACAGACATAGAAAACAAGTCTTTCTTACAAGCTCCACGCGGGGGCAGAGTACTAGGTGGCATGGTTCCTACACCAACAAAATGCTTGCAGCTCTGGGGCCAGGACGACGGAACCCGAATGGGCATAACCCTGGCCCCTCAAGGGAGGAGAGCGGGGTATTCCACCCGGCATAGCAGGGTGTCGAACATGGAGATAGAGAACTCCCCCTCCCGACGAAGCGGAACCGCAACACGGAACCATGCTAAATACAGTGATCAGCGAGGAACTGGCCCTAGCCATCGCAGAGGTACATCAGGGCCGGCCCATAGGCCGGGCAAAAGGTGTGCCCGCACTGGGCCCCCGCGAGCCAAGGGCCCCGGACCAGGTATTAGTTCTACTACTTCTAGTTGAAATTTCTGGTTTTTGGTCTAAAAAAAGGTCAAAGGCCCATGTTCAGCCCAAGGTCAGCACGCACGGAGCATAGCAATCGATCCATTGCTCAGGTAAAACAACCAGTCGTTACAGTATGACGCTCTAAGCTCTCTTCTCCTCTAACCTCTCTTCCGCTCCACCAAATGAGATGGCACATCTGCTCCTTCCCAAACGGCACGGTCACCATCGTGCCTTTCTGAAATTAATGAATGCGAAAGGCGCATCTCGATCGTTCCCCGAATTTTCCCCCTTCAATTTTCAGCGATTCTATTGTTTGCCGATCAAATAGCCGTTTGAGACTAGATTCTAGACAGGTAAATTTGTGTCCACCCTTACCGCTGCTCCACAGGCCTCAATCGTGTTAAATAGCTCCCATCAAGCAGTCAAGAATCAAGGTCTCCATAGGCAAAACGAAAATCTATGGGGTGTGATTTTGATTGGATCTGAGAGGCTGAGAATGCTCACTGCTGAAGAGAAAAGGAAAGAATTCTTTATTTTACGAAGGTGCGGTCTTCTTGTTCATGCTACAGATCAAGTTTACATCTGAATCTAGCTAGGTGCTTCCGTTTCCTATTTTTTTTATGCAACATGTATTTTGGTGATATGTCTATTAGAAAGAAGCTACCTGGTTTCTTCCTTCCATGATTACTCCACTTGATCGAGATAAGTATTGTTATTTTAGAGTTAAAAGATTAGTTTGTGTTGTCATTTGAGAGTCAAAAAATCATGGATCTATGCTATGTACCGAATATTACTTTGTTATAATGAAATATGAAGTTTTTTAGCTTGAACTATATTATTTTAATAGTTTTGTGTGTGAATAAGGGCCATTGCTGTCATTTTGCACCTGGGCCCCGTATAAGTATGGGCCGGCCCTGGGTACATCTTGTCGGGCGGGAGGGTCTTCACGCACACCGGCCACCTTTGGGCCCATGGGAGTGTCGCAGCTTTACCTCCTCTAGGAGGTTCGCCTTGACCCCTAAGGCAAAGCGGGTCGGGAGCTTCACCTTGAGGAACCAATCGGGGTTCCCAAGGATGACAACAAAGTTGATGACCCTTTCAGGCTCAGGGTCGTCCTCGATCTTGATTACCACAGGAGGAGGGGCTTCTGCGGTGGTAGGGGCGTCCGGGCCAGATTCAACTCTGGCCCCACCACCACGCCTTACATGGTGACCCCTGCCGCCTCGCAGGGGCGCCCCCAGCCGTGCATAGAATGAGTTTCCCCCGAAGCCGTGATCGCCTCCGCATGCGCAAGCACGGCGAGAGCTGTACTGCGGCTGCCATGCCTCCCCTGCTACTTCCGCGAGGATGTCCCCGACTGCGCTTCACTGGCGGTGCCTCCTCCGCCTCGGTCATTACCACCTTGCCCTTCTCCTCAGCCGAGAAACACGGGGGTGTCATGGAGAAGGAGAGGGGTTTCTTCCGCTGAAGAGCGTGAGAGAGGAAGGAAGAAGGCAGTGGGGTGGGAGTGAAAAGATCCTCCCCTCACCTTTAAACCGCGCCGGTTGAAAGGACGTATCACTACGCCACCTGCACGATGTTAACCACCGGGCCCCATGCATGGTCACATCGTGGGAGCGAGCGCCCTTGGCCGGTTGGGCTTTACGGCTAGGATTCAAGCAAACTAGGCCCCTGTGGACCGAGTGATCATGGGGGCCCGCCCATCGTCTAGTGTCGCTTGCCCCTTCGGGCCCCCGAGGAGACACATGCAGGCCAAGCGCCCGGGGCCTACTATCGGAGCCCTGGCATCCGAGGTGCCATGTCTCAGACCCCAAACTTGGCCTCGAGCGCATCCCACACGTCCTTGCCATTATCAAATCTTGTCCCAAGAATACCTAAAAAAGGCGCCATAAACATGGTATCAGTTTTCTTGAAGGTTGTTTCCTGATCAGCAGAAATATCTCCTTCAGGTTTACCAAGAGTGGCGCTATAGCAGTTTAGGTTGTCAAACCAGAGAACTGCTCTCGTGCGCCATCTCTTATAGTTCATACCATCAAAAGGAGGCGGCCTAGTAGCCGCGACTACACCAGTGGAATTCAATTGCTATAATTAGGTTTTTTGATTGTTGAAAATATAAACAACAATCCTTATGATTTAATCCGAATAAATAACTGATAAAACACGATCATATAAATCTCAATTAAATAGATCACGCAAACTAACAGAGTGGATGAAAAGATTGCATCTAAATATGATAGACTGATCACATATACTCCAAACGCTAGAATAAGTAAGTCTAGCAAAATCATCAAGAGAAAGTTCAGGATCATGTACATTACAGGGTGAGTAGCAGCGGTGGTGGCAGTAGTAGCCGCAACGGTAGCAGCAGCGTTGTCGCCCATGTTGAGGTTGTCGAACAGGTTAGTGATGTCCGAGAAGTTGTTCGTTCGGGAACTCGTCGTCGAACGACATCATGGTTGCGAGTAGTCGCGCTTGAGCGCTCCCCCAAAACCTGATCGTCCGGTACAGGTTCATAAGAGGCAGCCTTTTGGAGGCCTACTATCCTGATCTGCGGTGCACGCCGCAAGTCGGGATGGGGAAGACGAAGACGGCGGCGCAATGGACCAGAAGGAGGCGCGTAGGGTTTGCGGGTAGTTTATATAGTGCCGGTCTGGAAGGTTGTGGGGCGTAGCCCATGTCCGAATCAACACAACCCACAATGCAAAATATCTGGTTAATTAACGCGTCTGTTAATGCCTCACAATTAATTTTCCCGAACAACAAAATAAAGCTCATCTCGACGAGACTCCGCATCCCGCACTCCGCAACCCCCGGCGGGTCGCGACGAGGCGTGCACGAGAGCTGCGTCTCTTGTCAATCACTTAGTAGTGCTAGAACAGCCTCCTATATAAGGTGATGCTACTCTCTCTCAACTAGCAATATGGGACTAAACTTTAGCTCCACTAGCACGCACATAAGCTGCCACAAATAATGGGCTAAACAGAATTTCATAATTTGTATTCACCATGGGTCAAAAGCCCAACAAGAGAGAACAATCTAAGCATGAGTATCAAGATCTTTTTAATCTTGATTAAGAATCAAGCTTGGTTTAAGTTATGTGAGTAGGACCAGGGAGTCCTTTATGTTTTCTTAAAGACACTAAGATTTCCTTAATAAAACTAAGCAGGAACCTAAATTGAGGTCCAGTAGGAATTGAAAAGAAGCAAGTGAGCTAGGCATGCGGCTGGTAGGCCTCTTGTCAAATGTCCATTGGCCAATGACAAACTGCGATTAGCATGAAAACCTTAGGGGGTGGGCGATCCATCCATAGCGATAGATAGGGCCGGGGTTGCCTATAAACTGATATATGTGCAGTGTGAAATCACTGTCCACGCGGGTCCCCCACACTGTCCCCTATTGGGTAGCCTCTGAACTGATGTCAAATCACCACGTAGGGGGGACCTGCATCTGACTGACCTCACCAGCCGTATGCCCCCCACTGTCTATTAGTAGCCTATAGTACTGTTGTCTGTGTCTAGATACTGCAAGCCAGAAACGCTCAGCCTATAATAACTGATGTCAAATCACCAAGTAGCTTAGGACATCTGACCTCACAGCCGTATGCATGCATAATAATGCAACAATAATTCCTAGGCTCGTACCGTTGTTGTACGCCGACCGTATAGCACCGTAATAACTGGCGTCTAACTCGTGATCCTATATATATGGATAAGATCTTACTAGTTTGCTCATAGTAGTACCACGGTAGTATCTAGGAATAATTGCGAGGTGACCCCTTCACGGCCATAGACCGTCAACTCCAACTGTCGCACACTGTCGGTCAAGCCCGAGAAAGAATGGAGTTGCGTTGCGGAGGGTGTGGGGGTTGCCCAACAAGCGGGGCACACGTACGCCCAAACGGTGCGAGCCAGGCCGCACTCTTACAAAGCGTTCCACACGACCTATTCGGCCATCCAATTTAAATTTAGGCCTGAATATGTTTGTCTCAACCGGGTCTGGAGACACCGGTAGAAAACGGGTCTCTAGTCCTGGTTCGTAAGGTCCTCTAGTTCCGGTTGTCTAACTGGGACTGTCAAATCTGGACTAGAGGCGTCCTTTCTTTCCGTTAGTCCCGGTTCTATTACAACTCGAGACTAAAGAAACTTCACGTGGTCCCGCGTAGTGCACTGGGCTGAAGGATCTTTAGTACGTACCAGACTAAGGAGATCTGCCGCGACATCATTTTGAATCAATTGACTGCCGCAACAGGAGATGGATTTTAGGGTTTTGTCTTTTATCTTTTCTTTTTTCATTTTGTGTTTTGTGTTCAATTATTTTTCATTTTATGTTTTCATTTTAATCAAATTTTCGTATACATACACGATGTTACTACATACTATACACGATTGATGCATATATATTATAATTTCTCTTACATATATATACAATTTGGTATACGAGTCCCAGCCGGCAATAGAGTCCGTCTATTGGAATACATGGAGATGAGTAAATTACATGGATGCTTTAGACTCTATGTATGCTCTACTTCCCAAATAGGGGTACAACCTCATCAACGAAAAATCCCGTCAATTCCTCTTAAATTGTTAATAGGCGGTCTTATGGTAGGAGCTTATCCCGCATCGCATCCAACTATAAAGAAGGAGATCTATTCTAGTTCTACAGGTAATTCTAATAATAATATGGGAACTAGTAATGGTAGTCTCCAAGAAACACTTAAGTCTTTTATAGACTCGCAAAATGAACAAAACAATATTCTTGTTAAAATAACGGAGAACCATAATGCCATGCTTGGTAAACTATCTAACCAAGCTGTTAGTTTGACAAATGATTTGCAAGCCCTTCAAGAAAGAACGAGGATTATTGAGGCACATCTAGGTAAGACAACCGAGAGTCAAACTCTCATTCTAGCTAATTTTGCAGGTAAAGCTGAGCCTAATCCTATTGAAGAACTTAAAATGATGAGGATCCAAAGGGAGGAGCCTGAAGAACGTGATTATAGTAATGCCCCTTCACCAAGCTACACCATCGAAGTCCTCGTAAAGAGGATCAACATCAAAATTCTGGTAAGTGAATGTAACGATGAAGCCATATGTCAACACTTTGTTGATCAAGTAGCAATTAAGGTACGCAAGCTTGAAGAGGAATACAAGAAAATCGCTAAAAAGTTACCTATTAAATTAGATGACATATTTGAGCATACTATTAAGATAAAGATTGAGACTAATGAGATAGCTGCACTTTGTGATCTAGGTGCAAGCGTCTCAACAATCCCGAAGAGCCTTTTTAACAAGTTAAATCTGGGCTCCATTGAAATCACTGAATTAAAATTGCATCTAGCAGATTCTACCTACAAACAAGATGTAGGAATTAAGGAGAACATTTTAGTTTACATCAAAGGCTGTCCTGCTCTAGTTAACTTTGTTATTGTTGATATGCCTAAAGATACTGTTGCTCCTATAATACTAGGCCTTCTTTTCTTGAGAACTATAAAGTCTTTAATTAACCTTCATGAAGGGAACGTGATGTTGCAATTGCCTTTGCGGGATCCTTTTGTTATCCATTTCCCCAGAAAAAAGAAAGTCAAACATGACAAGAAGGAGGCCCAAGTGAGTATCATTAAGGTCAAGCTATTGACCATAAAAGAGCGCTCCATGGGAGGCAACCCATGCTAAATAAAGGTTTGAGTTAAGTTTTTAGTTTTAGTTTAAGTTCATGTTTAATAAAAAGTGCTAGAAAACTCCATTTGAGGAGAAGAACTTCGGTAGTACTTGAAATTCTGCTTTATTCATGCTATTGTTGGTCGACAATATTTATTGTCAATTTTCTGTCATAAACAAGGTATATCACTAAGTTACAGGAAAAGAAATAGTTTTCGAAGAAACAATTTTTTTTGATGCACACAGAGAGTTTAACGACCAACTATACAACGGGAATAAAAATTCCGGCCGTATAGATCCGGCCGTATACATATCTTTGTCATCAACAATTTTCTTTTCATATGTACTGAGAGTTTAACGACCAACTATACGGCGGGAATAAAAATTCCGGCCGTATAGCTCCGGTCGTATAGATATCAGTGCCTCCGTACAATTTCTTTTGTAATGTACTGAGAGTTTAACGACCAACTATACGGCGGGAATAAAAATTCCGGCCATATAGTTCCGGCTGTATAGATATCGATGCCTTTGTATATTTTTTTTCGCAGGGACAGACAGTTTAACGACCAACTATACGGCGGAACATTTTTTTCTGGCCATATAGTTTCGTCCGTATAGCTGCGCCACCAGGAGGAAATCCTAATATTTTGAAGGAACGCCAACTATACGGCAGGAACACATGTCCTGCCCGTATAGTTGCGCCCGTATAGTTGCGTTCGACCACAAAATCGCACGGGAAGGTACCTCCAACTCCAAAACTTTAATCATTTTTCTCTCTTCTACCTCCAAACTCTCTCAAAACCTTAAGAGATCTTCATCTCCACTCAATTTCGTTCGATTTCCTCGCACATGAGTGATCTGCGGTATGTTTCTCCTCCGATCCACCAATTACTTTTTGCAAATTCATCTTCAATCTTTTGTCATTATCAATCTAGGGTGAGACCTACTATGAACCAATTGCCATGATTTTCTTGCCTAGATTATTATCTTGAGGAGATTCTTAGTGTGCTATGATGAGGAATATATTATATTTACTGTTGTTGGATCAAAAAGTTTTCTTTTTGTCTTTCTTCAATGTTTTAGATGATGAACACAAGGAGCCAAACTCATGCTCGTGCCACCGCTAGCGCTTCTCGGGCTGCCGCTCCGGAACGCATGGGGATATGGTTCAGGGATGAGGCCCATCATGATCTCTTCAACAGGATCAAGAACCGCGAAGTGAAGGCCACCAAGTGGGCTTGCCCCATTATATTGAACCAACTCGGTATTTCTGATAACTTTAATTTACTTTGCAATAGAGCTGGCCTGCAAAACTTTGTGTACAATGATGTATCTACTTATCGCCGCTTAACCATTGAATTCCTAAGTTCATTGCAAAGCACCGTTAAACAATGGCAAGGAGAGGACACTATTTCTTTCCGTCTAATGAACAACAACTACACCTTAATATTAGATGAATGGTGCACATGCTTTAATTTTCCAAACAATGATGTTCATGCTTTACGCGCATCCTTTACTGGCTTAAGTCCTTCCCCTGAAAAATACTATAATGGAATGAGTTTCACTACTAGAGTGAACAAGGGGAAGAATATTCAACATCCTGCGATTTGCTATTTGTTCTATGTTATTGCTAACACCTTGAATGCACGTAATGAGTTCACGGGACTCAACGAGGAGGACATCCTAGTCCCCGCAAAGGCTTCTTACATGAACTGCAGCTTTTCACTCAACTTGGGTGCCATCCTTGTGCACTACCTGGAGCACCAAGCCTCCCAAAGCCATGGGCCAATCATAAGAGGAGGCGTGATCACCGTGCTTTCCCATGCCCTAGACATCAACCTAGGTGAGTTGCAACCCGTGCTAGGTGATACACGTGTTGGTTTCTCCACCTTGAGAGCCTGTGGGATGCTCACTAGGTGAGGTGGTGTTTATTATTTGCATATTGCTGGAGCTGGGCATCTCTACCCCACTCCTATGCCTAATGGTCTTTTCTCTATCGAGGAAGGACATTTGCTATATGACTTGCAGGTTGAGAAGCACCAACCCGAGGAAGAGATTTCGGAGGAGGATGAGGACCAAGAGGAGGAGCAAGAAGTTCCTTACCAAGAGGAGCAGCCAAAAACCCGGTTCGCCACATACCAAGATTTCCAAGGACTTGGAGGGACTATGGAGAGGATGCATAACCTCTCTTTGAACCTCCGATAATCAACTAGTAACCTTTCAACCCAATTTGCGAACTGGAGTAACGACTTTTTCTAGCCACCACAATGATTTGAAGGGCTTGCAAAAGCCTAAGCTTGGGGAAGTTTCCTCATGTACCTTTATTTGGCATTCATTTGCTTTTATTTATTTTGAGGTTGCATTTTTATTTGAGTTTATAAGCACTCATGTTGGTTTTCCCAACACTTTATTTTCTAAATTCTTTATTTGCTTTCGAGATTTTTCTAGCCGAGCTTTGCCGCCAACTTTCTATTCTTTAAATTCCCTCTCTTAAAAATCACAAAGAGATTTCTCCCTTTTTCCTTATTTTCCCTCTTTTCTTTCCGCCTCGAGGTCTTCATATGTTTGCAGGAGAGTGATCGACTTCGAGTTTCCAAGGAACAAATAAAAAAGGAAGAGAGAAGTGGAACTAAACATGAGAGGTATGCCTTATGACTTCCCACTTTTGAAGTTTGAGAAACCCATGATAGTTAGTAGTAAATGTTAAAATATTATATTGGTGGAGTGAGTCTTTGTATCGTAGTAAGATTTTTCATTTGCATGGGTATTTAATTGGGTACATTTTGTTCCAACTCTCGTAATTAACCAAGTCTTGCCTAAAAATTGCTAAATAATTGTAATAAGAAAAAGTCTCACAATTGAAGGCTTGGGTGTTGTAGTGCTTACTCTTGAAGGCTTATTTCTAGAGACACTCAACACCACTGAAAATGTTGATTGACTTGATAGCTCTCTTTAAAAGGATTTATTTGATTGAATTAATGTTTAGCGGTTTTTGTGAGCATGCCAAAGTTTGACTTGTTAATCATAAGAATGATATAGCTTTACGCATGTCAAACTTCATGGGATGCCAACAACTCCGCTGGACTATGAACGATCTTCATGGAGGAAACTCCTAGATTTTTGCTATGAGTTAATTAAACACTTATAGCAACAATGCTATAGTGGGTAAGATTCTTGGCACTCCCGGTTAGCTATAATCATGATGGAATCACTCCTCTGGCTATTATGAGTAATCATTATGCAAAAGGAACAAAAACCTTAGTGATGCCACGAGTGTCCATCATAGCCAGATAAACTAATAAAAATCTTTGGCATGCTCTGAATTACTTAAAAACTAAAATTCTTGAAGGACATTGAATAGGAAAGTAGTGCTTGAAAAGTATTGATTTATTGATGTGGGAGAATTGAGATACTCTAGTGTATATTCTTTCATGATTATAGTTTATTGTTCAAAGGTAAGCCTATGAGTTGATTACTTGACATGGAATAAAGTTTACTCATTCGAATCATCCATGTTTACAATAATTTGCTGCACTATAAGGATGCATGAAAACCGTATGATGTGCTTTCCATTACTCTATCTATGTTGAAGATTTTTCAGATTTATGAAGTGGAGGAAACATGAGACTACCAATCATGAGTAAGACCACCATCTCGTTATTTCAGTTTAAATGCTGACTTCCTTTTTTATTTTGGTTTTCTTGCTCAGGGATGATCAAGTTTAAGCTTGGGGAGGTTGATGGCTCTGAAATATAGCCATCTACTTCCACATTTAAACTGGATATTGTTCATAATTTTGATGAAATATCTCTCTAAAACCCTGCCACTAATGCTAATATTCAGAGGGGTATGCAATACTTTATTTTATATTTTTTCTGTGCAGATAATGTCATCTAAAGGAGGGAATCACTACATTAAAGTCAAAGATACGAGATTTCCAACTACCAGAAGAAATCCGGAGCCGTAAGACGGAGGCAAATGCTTTAACGACCAACTATACGACCGGAGAAAAAATTTCGGCAGTATAACTCTGGTCGTATAGTTGGCGCCACCACCATTAGGTCAAACATAACAACTTTCGTGAAGGGACCCCTATATAAAGAAGCCTCGGGCAACGAGAAAAGAGCCAGACCTCGCCAAAAAGTCTCTGCCACAGATCTCCAACCGCCTCCAGATCTCAAAACCCTTCTCCATCTCCATAGCCAAATTCCACCACTTGTAATAGTAGATCTCAAAACCCTTCTCTGCGACATTGTAAGACTATTGCTATCAATCTTATGATTTTCATTACAATGTTTGTGATTGTTGATCTCATCTGTATGTGTGAGTAATTATCCTTGGGCTAAGGGCTTTGGCCTAGCCATGTAGCAACTGTGCATGTTATTTATCATAGATGGGATCATGTATTAGTTTGTATGACATGATGATTATTGTATCTTCTATTGCCTCAATCCAATGACTTGTCGGGTACCTAAGACCCCGAGGGTTGATCCAGGTATAGGGAACATGAGTAATGACTGATCTGCAGGTTATTGCTATAAGGGGTAGTACGGCTGTATGTGAGGGATTTACTTGGGATTAATGGTGACATCACTATGCATATCATTAGTTCTCTTTCTTCTATGGATGAGGCTAGTAGGTTATTGCTATAAGCGGTTGTGGAGGCAATAGCAATTATGGATGCACTGCCCACATATAATTTATCTTGCTCTAACAAGTACATGCATACTTTATTTCTATCTTTTATTCCCATCAGATGTTTTGCACAGCTATAGGTGAAACAAACGCTCTAGGCCCTCTCTCTCCATCATCGACAACAACAAAAAGACGCAAGCTATTGGTCCGGTAAAACACAAAAGGAATTCTAAAACTCCTGAAGGTCCGTTAAAGTAACTTCACTATGCATTTGCTTCCCGAGGATTCGATAACCTAGGTCTACTAGGGAAAAAGAAGCTACACTACATCCGTAATCCGGATCGAAGGTATCACATAGCAGTAGAATTTTAATCCAATCGAGTGCACACCGAAGCCACGGGTTACAAACGATTATTAAGTGTAAAACACAGATCAAAGATTTAAGTGGTGATGTGTTGTTGATCTCGAATGGGACGCTAAGTGAAGACCGTACTACCCTTTCTGTCACTGAGGTAACTATGAGATCGTCACTAGCCAAGTATCTCACCTCAAGACTTTATCAATCTATGGTATCTTGGGTACCTACAAGTCCACAGATCGAGATAAGAAACAAAAGATACAAATCTCAACTGCAAACAAAATACAATACTCCCATGATCTAGATGCACAGAATCGTGAGGTTTCTCCGCAACCCGCAGCCCGTGAGTACTACTCACTCATAACAAATAGATCAGACATAGAAAACATCATACAAATACTTAGATTGAAATCTAAAGTACAAAGCAATGGCTATGGCTAGTGGATGGATGGATGGTGGAAGTGATGAACAATGGATGAACAATGGCGTGGATCTCCTTTGGTGGTGTTGTGATGTAATCTAAGAATGGCGGCTCTCTGGTCGGCGACTGGAGCCTCAAAATATATAGGCGTCTTCATGAAAGTTGTAGGGTTTGATGAGACAAACCCATCGCCACCTGGTACATGCGGGCTATAGGGGCGGGCCCTACCCGTACCAGTGGTTGTTAGGCGTGCTGACACCCTGGCATAGCTTCCCAATTACTTGGCTGTGTGGACTTCAACAAAAACCTTCATTATGACTCCTTATTTTGCATTAAAAACTATGATTTCTGGCACAACATAATTCAAAGAGTGGTTTTGCATATCTTTGCAATTATTAGTCATTGGTGGCAAGGATTGAGAGTTTCTTGGCAATTGCTTGACTAAAAACAATGTTTAAACAAAGTGGAAGATGGCAAATATTGGAGCCATCAACTTCCCCAAAGCTCAAACCTTGATCGCGCTCGAGAAAGAAGAACCAAAAGAACTATAAGGAATTCAGCATTTAAACTTGAAACAACAAGAATAAAAATTCACTTACGGTTGGTAGTCGTATGTGCTCAACACTTCATTCATTTGCGAGGCTTATCAAAGTTAGAGAGATGACAAGAATACTATACAAGCTTCAGTAAGTCAAGACAATCAAAGTAAAGTTTAATATAAGTATAAGTAACTAGAAGTGTAGCAATCAATCCAATTCTTCTAATTAACTGTCATCTTGCCAAGGAACACTAGAATGTTTAAATAGCATAATTGAGTAAGAGAGTTTCATGTCCCAAGTAGTATAACAATGAAGTGTCTTATTTACACCCACATCAATAAATCAAGTATATCAAAAACACTTCTAATCCAATCATATTTTTCAAGAAAAACTCGTAAAGTAGTAATGAGACCATGCCAAGGACTTGTTATGTGGATCCTCATAGATATCTTTTTTATTCTTTCAAGTATCGTTGGATATTTCTTTTGCAAGTGTTTGCACAACCTTTGGGAGTACTAATACTTTTGCCCATACATTGACACGTATGCCACTGATGTCATCAACGCATAGCCTAAATCCGGGGTTATACCATAGAGAGTTCAAAAGCTATAGAGTTGTTGGCATCCCAAAGGTGTGCATTAGAGACATAGAACAAAGTTGTCTCACTTCTTTCTCTTTTTTTGAGCTAGTACTGCGGTTTGATCCACAAGGTTAGATTTGGCATGCATCACAATTACCACTAGACATTATTTCAATCAAACAACTCCTTTCATGAGTGTCATCAATACTATCAAAATATCTATGGGGTTAAGTATCATCAAGGGTATACTCTCAAGACAATCATTCATCGAATAAGTTGTAAATTTCAGACTTTTTCTTATTATACTTGTTTGACAATATTATTTCCAAGGCAAGACTTGGTTAACTAAAAGAGCTAGAGAAAGAGCTTCAACAACTAATCATCATAATAATAAAAAGCCTCACTCTAACCATATTAAATTACTTCCCACTAGCATGGCATCTTAGAAAATCAACCAACTAAGATAAACAACTCAAACTTCATGAGTGGGAGACATATGACATACCTCTCATAAGTGATTTGATGGTCCTCTTCCTTGTAGAGATGTGTTCCATCAAAACTCAAACACGATTACTCTCATAATGATATTAAAGCAAAGAGGCAAAGTGCAAATCCACATTTACGAAAAAAAGAAAGACGGAAAAATCTTTTTGTATTTTAGAGGATAGAGATTAAAGAATAGAAAAGAACTTGCGACCAAGCAAGGGTTTTAAGAAAAGAAAACAAACCAAAACCAAAAACAAACTAAAAATAAAAGCAAATTAAAAAGCAAAATGTTGGAACAAGCCAACACGAGTGTTTCAAAGCTCCCAAGGAGATGGAGTACAATCTCGTTATTACACAAATAAATTTGTCGGGGGAACACATACCCAAGCGCAGGCTTTTGCAAGAACTTTTGTTGATCATTGTGGTGGAGGTTGATAATCTCCCTCGTTTCATTGGCTGGTCCAATCATGGAACTGGGTGGCGAGGCTTGCAGTGGCATCTCGAAGGCTCATGGAGAGGTTGTTCATGTTTTGAATATTTCCTTCGAGTGAGTAGATGTATTCATAGGTGGTGTAGTAGTTTGGTGTCTGCTCATCTTGTTTGGGTCCTCCTTTTTCCACTTCTTCATCTTCTCCTCCTCCCATAGGTACTTCTTGTTGAGGGAGATTAGCTTCAACCTGCGCGTCAAAACGAAAACGTCCATCCTCGATAGAGAATAAACCGTTAGGAAAGTGTTAGCAATCACATAGAATAAATATCGAATAGCAAGATGATAAATTTGGTTCCCCTTTGGTGTGTTTCCATGAATTCTCATCAAATTAAAGTACTGTGAAGGGGAAGGATCTAAAAGAAAAGTAGTTGTGCATACATCGGTAGTGTTGTTGGCAAACCCAAAGCATTGAGCCCATTGGCTGAGTATTAAGTTGTACTCACAGTTCATACGGAGGAATTGATGCGATCAACTCCAGGTCTTTGTTCCTCGGTACAACCGTAAGGATCCATCATGTGTGTCAAGGTGCTGAAGAACTCAAGCGTTAAGCGGTGATACGTGGCAACATCCTGAAAGACAAAATCATACAAACTAACATTGTTGCAAAGTAAATCGAAATCAACACGAATGCCAAGTTGGTTGAGGATATAGGGCCACATCCACTTGGTGGACTTGATTCTCGGAGCTTGAGACAATTGAATGGTTCAAATGGAACTGCTCGGCGAACTCGATGACAAGTGACTCAGGGGTCAACGTCTCAACGGGTAGTGCGTAGGATTCCGCAACCATCTCACGTGTACGACTCCTCGTGTTCATCTAATAATAAAAACAATACAAAGTAAATAAAGATTGCTAATAATTTTTTTGATCCAATAGAAGCATAGCATAAGTGATTCCCTACTCTAACTATAAAAGAAACTCCTCTAAAAACAATACTAAGCATGCTCAATATCAAGATTGAATCAAGAACAAGACCTAAGTCTATATTGGCAATGATGAATGATTGAGTGAAGCTTTTGCACAAAGAAATTGAGGATCGGAGGAGAATCATACCTTAGATCGAATGAGTGTGAGTATCGAAGAAAGATTAAGTAAATTTGAAGATCCAATGGAGGTGGTTTGGAGTTTGAAGGAAGAAGAAAGAGAATGATTGATTTTGGGGATTTTTAGGTTACCTCCTCGGGTTGAATATGGTGGCCACATACGTGGTACGGGTGGGCGGTATGGCCGGAGACTGCCCGTACCAGGTGACTTACCTTGGGGGTGGCGGCTGCTCCCATGCGGTGCAAGCGGTACGGGAGCGTGGTACGGTTGCGTGCGCTGGTACAGCTGATCATTATCTGTTCGGTACCTTTGCTTGAAATCTGATGTTTGCTCGAGGGGTACGGTATGGGCACATGGTATGGGCGCGTCTAGCCATACCAGTGGTCATTATTGGCACTGATGCCTATGACAAAAATCATAATTACTATCTTCCTGTGGCTTGATGTGGTACAGGCGCACGGTACAGTCTCTTCCGGCCGTACCAGTGGTCGTTAAGAACACTGTGAGCTACAAAACTCAATTTTTTGATTAGAAGCTCTATGTGCCTTTGCACATCTTATCAAAGGACAAAATAACAGCAAATATACTAAGTAAAGATCCAGCAATACTTCTTAGGCCACGTGTTAGTAAAATAAAATATAGAGGATTACCTTGTTTCTTATCCTCTCTCCAAAGGTCTTCTTGAACACTCTTTAGTAAAAACAAAAACAAAACAAAACTAACAATACAAAAACTAATACATAAAACAAATTTATTTCACATGGGTTGCCTCCCATGAAGCGCTTCTAGTTAAGGTCAATTAGCTTAACCTTGATGGCAATCACTTAGGTTTAAGAAGTGGAACACCCACTCCAAAGTAGCTGACTTTTAAAGTACTTACACCATCATCATCATTAAGCTTGGCCTTCTTTTTCCTTGGGAAGTGGACTATAAAAGGATTTCTAGATGGTAGCCCTATTCTCACATTCCCTTCATGTAAATTAATCAATGCTTTAATAGTTCTTAGGAATGGCCAACCTAGAATTATAGGTGCTCTGGGATCCTCAGGCATGTCCACAATAACAAGGTCAATAAGAGCGGGACTACCTTTAATTTCAACAACTATATTTTCTTTAATCCTAATAGCTTGTTTATAAGTTGAATCAGCTAGATGGAGTCTCAATTCAGTGGTAACAAATGGCCCCAAGTTTAATTTGTCGAATAAGCTTTTGGAAATTGTTGAGACACTTGCACCAAGATCACAAAGTGCGGATATCTCATTAACTCCCAACTTAATTTTAATAGTGGGCTCAAATATATCATCTAGCTTAGTTGGAAGCTTACCAGCTAGTCTTTTATACTCCATCTCTAAATCGCAAACTTTAGATGCTACTTTTCGTATAAATTGTTGGTACATAGCATCGTTACCTTGTTCTATACCTGGATTCTTCACGGTGATCATATTCAATAGATCTTCCACGGTATATTCTAGTGTTGGCGCGTTGCTATAATCTAGCTCTTCATGTTTTTCTTCATTGGCTACCACCCTCATCATCTTGAGGTCTTCTACCGGATTCAGCTCGGGTTTTCCAGCAAACTTTGCTAGTATGAGAGCTTAGCTCTCAGCTACCTTACCCAGCTGAGAATCCACGGTCTTTGTCCTTTCCTATAGAGCCTGCACATCATTTCTAATTGCAACGGCCTGGTTAGATAATTTTCCTATACTACTTTCATGGTTCTCTGTGATTTTAATAAGCATATTATTTTGCTCGGTTTGAGCTTGTATAAATGTTCTAACAGTTTGCTCAAACGAGAGATTGCCATGATTTGCTCCATTATTATTATCCTAATTATTAGAAGGAGCTCCTGCAGGATTAGCATGATATTTTTGAACATTAGAAGCATAATTATTTTTCATGCAGGATTAAAAGGAGTGTGAGCTATAAAATTGACATCATTAACATCGGTAGTGATAGCAGTAACTTGGGTATCTTCTTTACCATTTACTAAGCTAAGAAACTCATCTACCTTAGATGTAAGCTCTTCATTATTTACCTCGGTAATTGAACTTACTCTCTTTGAGGTTCTTTCCACATGCCATTGGGCATGGTTGTTTTGCATATCATCGAGTAACTTCTTTCCAACACTCACTTGCTTTTCCATGATTGTTCCTCCTGCTGCAGTTTCTAGCATAGACTTAGACATTGGGTTAAGACCATTATAAAACAAATGTAATATAAGCCACTCTTCCATCCCATGACTAGGACAGTTCATTACGGCTTCTTTCATCCTTTCCCAAGCAAGCGCTAGTGGCTCACGGTCTCCTTGTCTAAATCTTGTAATGTTGGATCTTAGTTGCATAGTCTTAGCTGGGGAAATAATTTAGTCATAAACAAATTAGTACATTCCTCCCAAGATTTAATAGTGCCCTTTGGTAGAGCAAGCAACCAATCCTTAGCCTTTCCTCTAAGAGAGAACGGAAACAATCTTAATTGAACAACATTTGGATCTACATCCTTAATACGCATCATGTCACAAATTTCAGTGAAAGTGTTTAAGTGCAAACCCGGACCTTCAGAGGATGAGCCCCCAAATTGGTTTTGTTGAACCAAACTTAAAAGGTTAGGCTTTATCTCAGATGTTTCTGCATAAACTGCGGGATGAGTGATGGGTGCATGAATAAAATCATAAGTGGGAGTAGCATACTCCCCTAATCTCTTTTGAGCCATGGCTCTTATATTTTTTGTATTTTTTAAGTAACTCATTTTTTGTTTTTTCATATAGAGAACAAGAAAGTAAACTAATAACATTAATTAAACTACAAACTAATAATAAAACTAAAAACAAGGTCTCTAGTGACCTCACCAGGATAGCAAATTTGCTTCCCCGACAACGAAGCTAGAAAAAGGGTTGATACCTTCAATATAGATTCACGGATGTAGTTTAATAGGGTTTTCCCTAGAAGACCTAGGTTTAATCGAACCTTGAAAAGCAATGCTAAAAGGAAATAAAAATGACACGTGTACAAGAATTGGTTTGTTAATTTTATCTTAGTTTATCGGACCAAGCTAGTTTACTTTATAATTGGTTGAATCAATGGATGGAGATAGGCCAGGGTTGAAGATCCACCTGTAGTTGCACACCATATGAGATAAAAGAAAATAATAAGCATAGTCATGTATAATGTTTGAATGGAGATAATCTCTTGTGGGTAACACATCCTAATATTCTAGAGCCCCAATGATGCAGCAGGCATAGCAATAGACTTTTAATCCAACGGAGTGCACACCGAAGCCACGGGTTACAAACAATTATTAAGTGTAAAACACAGATCAAAGCTTTAAGTGGTTATGTTATTGTTGATCCCGAATGGGGTGCTAAGAGAAGACCATACTACCCTTTCTGTCACCGAGGTTCCTATGAGATCGCTGCTAGCCAAGTATCTCACCTCAAGCCTTTATCAATCTATGAGATCTTGGGTACCTACAAGTCCATAGATCGAGACAAGAGACAAACAAACAAAAGATACAAATCTCAATTGCAAACAAAATACAATACTCCCATGATCTAGATGCACATAATCGCTGCGAGGATTCTCCCCAACCCGCAACCCGTGAGGACTTCTCACTCATAACAAATAGATCAGAGATAGAAAATATCGTAAAAAATACTTAGATTGAAATCAGATATTCTTACAATGGTCGCCAAATCACAAGGAGATCTAAAGCACATAGCAATGGCTATGGCTAGTGGATGGATGGATGGTGGAAGTGATGAACAATGGATAAACAATGGATGAACAATGGCGTGGATCTCCTTTGGTGGTGTTGTGATGTAATATGAGAATGGCGGCTCTCTGTCCAACGGTTGGATCCTCAAAATATATAGGCATCTTCACGAAAGTTATAGGGTTTGACAAGACGAAGCCGCTGCCACCTGGTACGAGTGGGCGGTACGGGCAGGCCATGCCCGTACCATTGGTTGTTAAGCATGCTGACGCCCTGGCATACCTTCCCAATTACTTAGCCGTGTGGACTTCCTCAAACACTTTCATTATGACTCCTTATTTCGCATTAAACCGTGATTTCATGCACAACATAATTGAAAGAGAGGTTTTGCATATCTTTGCAATTATTAGTCATTAGTGGCAAGGATTGAGGGTTTCTTGGCAATTGCTGGACTAAAAACAATGTTTAAGTGAAGTGGAAGATCGCAAATATTGGAGCCATCAGCCACCCTCATGCTACTTGTAGAAAAAGGGGCATAATTCCACCAATATCCATTTTCCTACTAGTGGTCCCGTTGTTGATGTTGAGGTTGTGCATGTAGTTTTGGGCTTTGTCACTGCCTTCGACGCCCCTGCTACCTCCGTCCTCGTGGTCATTGCGGTCCATGGTTGTTGTGATGTCGGTGGGGAGAGTTTGGGGAGATCTAGATGAGAGGACCGACTAGGTTTTATGCGGAGAAGGAGCAAGAGCCACTCGTTTATGGGCAGCCATTAAGGTAGGAGGAAGTTCCAGCCTGGACCGTGTACATCCGCCCTAGTCGAACTGGTGTGCCATGCTTAACTATATCGACCGACCGTTTGGGGCGTGTGATTAGAAATTTCCAGTGACCTCCAAAACCTATCTGGGAGTGATTTGTGGTCGCCTATGGAGATTCTCTTAATATGCGAAGCAAGACACATCACTAACATAGGGGTATTAGGGCATATCCACCGAGCTGACCCAAATGGCCGATCCAAATGGTCTGGCCAACTGCGCCCAGCGGTGTGACTCATTTGTCCGTGCTTGGCAAATAGGTCCACAACCGATTTTTTTGAAATTCAAACCGAGTCAATTCGCGCTAAAACTAGCAAAGTTCGTACATATTTATACATAATTTACATTCAAAATATAAAATACAAAAATTAAACTAGCCCTAGCCCTAGCTACCGATCTTCGTGCACTGGCACCACCGCGTCCATCCGGGGGGTCGAGGTTGATGTACTCCGTGTTAGGAATGATGCCCTAGAGGCTCACATTCTGCCTTGTATTTGTAACCAAGTATCTGGCTTACATGTAGTTATATGTGTCACTGCTATTGTTGCAGGTGTGTAACCACATAATTATCTAGCTCTAGCCAGTTTTTCCTTAGTCATTTGAGGTTGGGAGGGAAACCCACTGCCGAGACTAATTTTTTAGTTGGAAGATGACAATGTTTCATGTGTCATGAGCATGGAGATGCTATCCGCCTTGTATTGTCTAGTCGGAAGAGGTACGATAGACGGACCAATCCAAAGGTTAGTAGGACATGAGCACACCATCATATGATCCGACTAACACAATGGAATCCTTAGACCTGAGGGGATCACATGATCCGAGTTGTGGAAATGCTGGTTTTGACTCCATCTAACGTTCATCTTAACCATGAGTCATAAGGGTGGACTTGGGACCATTTCGAAGCAAGCTGCGTGATGTGGATCAGCCAAGACGGAATTTTCCCCTCCATCTCGGAGAGATATTCTATAGGCCCTATTGTGTGATATTATTCGGAATCATGGCCATGCGTTACTCGATCAAGTGTTGACCGATGTAGTCGGACTTAGCGAAGCCAGAGGGAATCAGTTATCACTTCAATGAGAAGAGAGTTAAACCGGCACTAGGATGACAAAATCTCCCCTGTAGTTTATCACCAATATCGTGAGGCAAAGGGATTCAGACAGATTGTCACATTGAGGGCACTTGCATATACCGGGAGTCGACAAGTCTTGCTAGAGGCCACTACCAATTATCATCTCTAGTTGGAAAGTCACTGAGCTGCGGCTCTAACTGAATGATTACTGAGTTGTGTCTGGCTTACTATAAGAATGTGGGATCGCACACTTAAGAGAGTGTAACTAGGCGAATGCTGATCCGACTATCACAAGCCGGTAAGTTGGACTTGTTCGGACTGAGGGACACAAGTGGTGTGTCCCCTCACACCTACTCGCCTATATAAAGGAAGGTGGGTGGCGGCAGACAGATAACAATCTAGTGCTTCTTCCTAGGGTTTCGCTAGACTTGGCAATTCCACCTTCCAGTTCCGCAGCGGAAAGAATGAGACTAGCATCTCACTTGCTGCTATTCTACCTTGTATGTGTGTATGATAGTAGAGGCACCACATCTGTAGTGCTCATCGGTAGCGTTGGCCGGCGTAGTCGTAGGCAGAAGGAGAAGGAGCGCGGAGCTGATGACGAGGTGGTCCCAGGATTGAGCAGTTTGCCAGATTTGGATGAGACGAAGGGAACATACGGCACCACCGTGACACGCTTCCTTAGCTTCCGCACTTGCGCATCGAGAGGTACGATTTATTTCCTTTGACCTTGGCCGGATCTTGGGGTGGCTCGCCGGAGTTCTAGATGGAGCAGAAAAGTTTTTGTTTTTGGCCTGGCTCTACGCGTTGCCCAATAGTGGTAGCAGAGCATCTTCTCTAGGTTTTTTGCCTAGCTCTTGCACATGAGATGTGCTAGTAGGAAAGATTGGATGTTTCTTGCTAGTTTTGTTATGCCTTTTTGATCTGTTTTGATCTAGGGCAGTGGCCAGATCTGGTTTGTCTTGGCCACGAAGTTGGTCAAAACTGGTCCAGATCTAAGTGGGTGATCATGTGGCTGTCATCCACGATCATCAGCTAAACTTGCTTTTCTTGTTGGACAAGAATAGGACAGCTATACCCTGTCAAAAGTTACAACTAAAGGTTAGATGGTGCGAGACGAAAAGGTTCCAACTTGCAGTTTCATTTGCTTCTTTTTCCCTCAAAGAAGGTCTAGTCGGATTACCCCGCCATTTGCTGCAACACTACAAGTCGGACATTTTTTGGTTAGTGGGCTCATATTGTAGGGGCACTACCAATTCACTTCAATAAAGTGTGAGTGATTCAGACTCTCTCTATAGGGCACTTGGTAGCTAGACGGAGCTATCACAATAGTTGTGGGTTTCGGGGTAAGGAGGGTTGTCGGACAATCCAACAGGAATCATATGGAGATCTGATTGGCAAGGTGTTTTCTACTCGAAAGGTTCTCCGACTAGCAGTGACGCATTGGCTCACTAGTTGGATAACTAACCGGGATCCTAAATCACTATCGACTGTTAGAGGGATATCAATCTCAGTGCGAGTGTGCACGATTAAAGAGTTTAATCCGCCTTCTCCTGTTACAGATACATTGTCTTAAGTGTTTTGCATCTAGCACCGTTCAGATTTCTAGTTTTGCGTTGCGTACGATCCTTGAGAAGGACAAGCTAAATGGAACAAACTTTACCAACCGGTATCGTAACTTGAGAATTGTTCTCAAGCAAGAAAAGAAGGAACATGTGCTGGACAATCCGATTCCAGACAAGCCGAGCAGTGATGAGTCTAATGTTGTAAGGACCGCTTTTCACCGGGCTCAGGATGAGTCGACGGAAGTCAGCTGCCTCATGCTTGCTCACATCGAGCCAAAACTGCAACAGTAGTTCGAGAAATCTGAGGCGTAAGATAGGATCATTGCCCTCAAGAGCTTGTTTGAGACGCAGGCTAGGACGGAGAGGTACAATGTCTCTAGAGCCTTGCTTGGGTGCAAGCTGAAATATGGAGATCCACTAGGACTGCACATGATCAAGATGGTCGGATATGTATAGTGCTTGGATTGTCTGGGTTTCCCCTTGAGCGAAGAGTTTGCTACCGACATTCTCTTAAATTCTCTTCCTAGTGTTTATGGTCCATTCATTTCGAACTACCATATGCATGGTATGGATAAGAAACTGGCAAAACTCCAAGGGATTCTCAAGACAGCAGAGGCTGACATCAAGAGAGGCGACACCAGTCAAGTGTTGATGGCGCAGAACGCTTCCAAGATCAAGAAGAAGTCTTGGTCTGAGAAAGCCAAGCCAATGGGAGATGACACGCTGGATCCAAGTCCTAGCACCGGCTCAGTGATTGGCAAGCCGAAAAACCTCCAGGTATAGTATGATTTTACAGTAAGGCAGAGGGTCACTATAATAGGAACTATGACAAGTACAATGCGGATAAAGCTAGCAGTGGAAGTATGACTTTTGACTCAGGTACACTTGTTGTGAATTTATAGACATTTATCTTGTGGACACGCCTAACAACACCTGGGTATACGATACCGGATCGGTTGTTCATGTGTGCAACTTGATGCAAGGACTGGTAAGGCATATGAGCATGGCGAGAGGGGAGATTGACATCACAGTCGGAAACAAAGCAAGAGTTGCTATGTTAGACGTAGGTATGATGCAACTCCAGTTACATTCAGGATTTGTACTTGAATTAAATAAGTGTTATTATGTTCCTGTACTAAGACGAAACATCATTTCTTCCTCATGTTTAATGGAGCATGGTTATGAGTCGAAATTAAGAACAATGGTTATTCCTTTTATTTGGATAATGTGTTTCATGGCTATGCATTTGTCCAATCCGGACTTTTTTGTGCTTGATCTTGAATGTAAATCATTCTATAACTTGAATTCTAAAAGGTTAAAGCCAAATGATCTTAGTTCTACTTATCTATGGCATTGTCGCCTCGGTCATATTAGCTAGAAATGCATGAAGAAGCTCCATGGTGATGGACTCCTAGATTCGACTAACTTGGAGCCATTTGAAACATGCGACTCTTGTTTGGTGGGAAAGATGACCAAGACACCTTTCGCAAAGAGTTACGCGAGGGCGACCGACTTACTGGAACTGATACATGGTGACATATGCGGTCCAATGAGCATGATAGTCAGAGGTGGTTATGAGTATTTTGTTATGTTCATAGACGATCTCAATAGATATGGCTATGTCCACTTGATGGAATCCAAGTCGGAAACCTTTGAAAAGTTCAAGGAGTTTCAGAGTGAAGTGCAAAACCAACTTGGCAAGAATATTAAGTTTTTTCGATCAGATCATGGAGGTGAATATATGAGCCATGAGTTTGATGAGCATCTCAAGAGTTGTGGAATAGTTCCACATCTTGCCTCACCGGGAACACCTCCGAGAAATGTTGTGTCAGAAAGGATGAACTGAACCTTGTCAGACATGGTGAAGTCGATGATGAGTAAGACGGGTCTACCTTTATCATTCTAGGGTTTCTGTCTAGAGATAGCAACGATAACACTAAATAAAGTACCATCTAAATCAGTAGAAAAGACACCACATGAGATGTGGACGGGCAAGAAGCCAGCCTTGAATTTTCTAAAGATTTGGGGATATGAAGCTTTTGTCAAGAGGTTACAATCCGACAAGCTAAGCCCCAAGTCGGATAAACTAGTGTTCATAGGCTACCCTAAGGAAACTTTGGGTTACTATTTCTACAACCGAGAAGAAGGCATAGTGTTTATCACCCAAAACAGTGTCGTTCTAGAGAAAGAGTTTCTAAGCCAAAAAGATAGTAGGAATAGGGTGCATCTCGAAGAAATTCGGGATTCACAAACTCATGACAAGTTAACAACCTTGGAGGTTGATCCGAACATTGTGCCTAAGCTGACAGATGCACTAGAGCGATGAAGATCAGCAATACTACATGGAGATGTACTTATGTTGGACGGAGATGAGCCGACTACTTA
Organism: Avena sativa; assembly: GCA_916181665.1. Lineage (NCBI taxonomy): Eukaryota > Viridiplantae > Streptophyta > Magnoliopsida > Poales > Poaceae > Avena > Avena sativa. The sequence goes on from OV702287.1 coordinate 583,943,678, forward strand.
TTAGGTTGCAATGGGAAGTGCTAATTTCGAGTCATGGCTTGGAGCCATGAGATCCGAGTTAAACTCCATGGATGACAATCAAGTTTGGAAGTTGGTTCATCTGCCAGATGGTGCAAGATCTATCGAGAGCAAATAGGTCTTTAAGAAGAAAATTGACCAAGACGGAAATATTTTTGTCTATAAAGCACGGCTTGTCGTGAAAGGGTTCCGACAAATTCAAGGAGTTGACTACGACGAGATCTTCTCGCTATTATCGATGCTTAAGTCGGTGTGAATCATGTTAGCATTAGCTGCATATTTTGATTGGGAGATATGGCAGATGGATGTCAAAATAGTTTTCCTTAATGGGAATTTAACCGAGGACATGTATATGATACAGCCCGAGGGTTTTGTTGATCCGGATAGTCCTAACAAAGTTTGCAAGATTAGAAAATCCATCTATGGATTAAAGAAGGCATGTCGGAGTTGGAACGTTCATTTTGATGAAGTGGTCAAATCATTTGGCTTCATCAAAAGTGAACAAGATTATTATGTATACAGGAAGTTTAGTGAAAGCTCAGTTGTTTTTCTGCCACTGTATGTAGATGACATACTGATAGTCGGAAACAACGTTTCAATGTTGCAAGAAACCAAGAGTTCTTTCAAAAGGTGTTTCCAAATGAAGATCTTGGGTGAGGCAGCATTTATACTGGGAATTAAGATCTATAGAGATAGATCCTAGAGACTCATAGGTTTGAGTCAGAGTACATATCTGGATAAGATATTGAAGAAGTTGAATATGGATTCGCCTAAGAAGGGGTTCTTACCGATGGCGCATGAAATACGACTTAATAAGACTCAATGCCCAGCGTCGGCTGATGAGCGAAGTTAGACGGAGAGGATCCCTTATGCTTCGGCAGTAGGAACGATAATGTATGCAATGATATGTACAAAGTCGGATATTTCCTATGCTTTAAGTGAAACGAGCAGATATCACTCAGATCCTTGCGAAGGACACTATATAGTATTAAAGAAAATCTTTAAGTACTTGCGACGTACTAAAGATGTGTTCCTAGTCTATGGTGGTGAGGAAGATCTAGGTGTAAAGGGTTACACATATCTTGCTTTCAGACTGACCTAGATGACTCACGCTTGCAATCTGGCTATGTGTACATAGTGATTGGAGGTGCGGTGAGCTAGAAGGGTTCCAAGCAAGAGACGGTTGCCAACTCTACTACGGAAGCTGAGTATGTTGCTGCCTCAAAGGTGGCAAAAGAAGGGGTTTATATTAGAATTTTTTTGATTGAACTTGGTGTTGTTCCGGGCTCATCCAGTCCGTTAGACATGTACTATTGCACAAGCTAAGGAGCCACGAGCACACATGAAGAATAAGCACATACTCGGAAAATTTCACCCGATTCGGTAGTTCGTCGATGGCGGAAAAATTAAGCTATGCAACATACACATGGATGCAAATTTTGCAGACCCATTAACCTAGCTGCTTCCACAACCTAAGTTTGGGGCGCACGTTAGAGCGATGGGCATGAGATTACTAAGGTCTGGAGATGCCTGAGTGTTTAACTCTAGTGCAAGTGGGAGACTGTTAGGAATGATTCCCTAGAGGCCCACATTCCGCCTTGTATTTGTAACCCAGTATGTGTCATTGCAATTGTTACAGGTATAGAACCACATACTTATATCTAGCTCTTAGCCAGTTTTTCCTTAGTCATTTGAGGTTGGGAGGGAAACCACTGGTGAAAAATTTGTAAGTCCAAAGATGACAATGTTTCACGTGTCATGTGAATGGAGATGCTATCCACCTTGCATTGGCTAGTCGAAAGAGGTACGATAGCTGGACCAATCAAAAGGTTAGTAGGACATGACCACACTATCATACACTCCGACTAACAGAATGGAATCCTTATACCTGAGGGGATCACACGATCCAAGTTTTGGAAAATCCGGCTTTGACTCCATCTAATGCTCACCGTAACTGGGAGTAATAAGGGTGGGTATTGGGCAAGCTACGTGACGTGGATCAGCCAAGACGAAATTTTCCCCTCCATCTCGGAGAGATATTCTCTGGGCCCTCTTGTGTGATACGATTCGGAAGCATGGCCATGCACTACTCGATCAAGTGTCGATCGAGATAGTCCAACATAGTGAAGCCGGAGGGAATCAGTTATCACTGGAAGGAGAAGAGAGTAAATGGCATTGGGATGACGAAATCTCCCCTATGGTTTATCACCAATATTGTGAGGCAAATGGACTCGGACAGACCGTCACATTGAGGGCACTTGCGCAAACCAGGAGTCGGCAAGTCTTGCTAGAGGCCACTACCGATTATCAGCTCTAGTCGGAAAGTCACTAAGCTACGGCTCTGACTGAATGATTACTGAGTTGTGCCAGCTTACCGTAATCCTGCGGGATCACACCCTTAAGAGAGTGGAACTAGGCGGATGCTGATACGGCTATTACAAGCTGGCAAGTTCTACTTATTCGGATAGGGACACGTGCCAATGGATTGGACCCACTTTGACTAGGGTTAGGGTTTAGGACCAAGGGACACAAGTGTTGTGTGCCCTCACCTACTCGCCTATATAAAGGAAGGTGGGTGGAGGCAAACAGATAACAATCATGTGCTGCTTCTTAGGGTTTCACTAGACTTGGTAATTCCACCTTTCCTGTCCTGCAGCGGCAAGAATGACACTAGCATCTCACTTGCTACCGTTCCACCTTATACATATGTGTGACAGCAGAGGCACCACATCTGCGGTGCTCATCAGTAGCGTTGGTCGGCGTAGTGAGAGGAAGCAGGAGAAGGAGCACGGAGCCGGCGATGAGGTGGTCCCAGGATCGAGTAGTTCGCTGGAGTCGAACGATACGAGGGGAACATACGGCACCACCATGACGCACTTCCTTAGCTTCTGCACCTGCGCGTCGAGATGTACGAGCTATTGCCTTTGACTTTGGTCGGATCTTGGGTGGCTCGCCGGAGTTCTAGCTAGAGAAGAAAAGTATTTTCTTTTTGGCCTAGCTCTAAGCGTTGCCCAACACGCCGGCAAAATCCATAAGATAGCCAGTGGCATGGCCGGAGTCACCTGCCTAGGCCATGCTACCGGCGACGCTATGTGGTGGTGGAGGTGCGCCAGTGATGGCTCAGTGCCGGCGGCAGAAAAATGCTGGTGCGAAGTTGATGTAGAGCTCGTTGGGAACCCCAAGAGGAAGGTATGATGAGCATATCATCAAGTTTCCCTAAGTTATGAAACCAAGGTTTAATCGAACCAGTAGGAGCAAGGAAACATCCCAAAGGTGTTGCTAGTTGAGCCTTGGCAGGGCGCACTACCAGTGCTAGTAGCAACGTGGAGACCTGCACAACACAACCACAGAACTTTGTCCCCAACTTGCGATGAGGTTGTCAATCTTACCGTGTTTTGCGGAAAACAAAGGATTAGACGTATCGAATGGAAAGAAGTAAAAGTTTGCAGAAAGTAAACACAAAGCAGTAAAAGATTATATATTGTATGTAAAAGACAAGGACCGGGATCCATAGTTCACTAGAGGTGGCTCTCCTTAAGATAGATAACATGCTGGGTGAACAAATTACAGCGGGGCAATTGACAAAGATCGAGAAAGCAATACATGCATATAATAATCATCTTGACTCCTTTGGCACTTGATTGGGCATTACAACATTATACATAGACCACCATCCAATAACATCTATGACTAATAATCCACCTTCAGGTTATCATCCGAACCCCCTCCAGTATTAAGTTGCAAGCAACAGATTATTGCTTTATGAACTGCGTGTAAAGTAAACAATACGATTGTTCTATGAACAAAGGATTGTTGTTTTCTCCCTAGTAGCAACAGCACATCTAGTACCTTAGAGATTTCTGTCACTTCCCCAGATTACCAGAGGCATGAACCCACTATCGAGCATAAATACTAACTCTTGGAGTTGCTAGCATCTACTTGGCCAAGATAACTACTAACAACGGAAAGCATGCAAGATCACAAATAACAAAGACATGATAGAATCAATAATCAATCTGAAATAGCATCTCAATATTCATCGGATCCCCGCAAACACAACATGCAGAATTAAAAATAGATGATCTTGATCATGAACGGAGCTCACAAGATCTAAACATGAAAGCATAAAGGAGGAGAACCAGCCATCTAGCTACTACGTGGATCTATAGTCCAAGGATGAACTACTCACGCATCACACCGGAGGCTTGCATGGTGATGAAGAAGGCCTCCAGGGTGAATTCCCCTCTCCGGCAGGGTGCCGGGAAGAGCTTCAGAGCCCTCCCGATCTAGGGACAGAGATGACGGTGGCTACAGACTCTTTCGTGGATTTTTGATTGGGTACTTAGGGTTTTCGTCCCGAGGGCATCTTATAGTCGGAAGGGAAGGCCGAGGGGGTGCCGGAGGCGGCCACACCACCCCCTGGCGCGGGCCAGGCTGGGCCACGCGGCTAGGTGGTGTGGTGGCCGCCTGGCTCCTCTCCGTCTCGTATTCTGGCATCTTATGACTTCTGGAAAAATAGGCACTTTGTCTTTTGTCCTATCCAATTCCGAGAATATTCATTTTCTGACTTTCCTGGAACCAAAAACAGCAGAAAACAGGCAGCTGGCACTGTGGCTCTTGTTAATAGGTTAGTCCAAGAAATCATATGAAAAGTACTCCAAAGTGTGGACAAAACACAAGAAAGTGGATAAAACCAAGAATGGAACATCAAAAATTGTAGATACATTTGCAATGTATCAACATCCCCAAGCTTAACTCCTGCTCGTCCTCGAGTAGGTAAGTGATAAAAAGAAAGAATAATTTTTGAGGTGACATGCATCATCAAAGACTTGATCAAAGTATTTGTAAAACATTCAAAGCTGGGATCATAGTACTTCAATCATATCATGAAAGACAAAGTTCTAGCAATAAGACAAAGAAACTAAGATGCAACATGAAAAGGCACAAACAGAAGATTCATTAATAACAATGCTTTGCAAGACGTTTGTTTGTTTCACATAAAGAAAGCATAGAATAATAGTATTCAGCTTGTCCCTCAATAGAGTAGCAAATATAAATGCATAGGACACCTTCAAAGTTCATAAGAGTGAATAGATACAAATAGTTTAAAACAAGCAATATCGAAGCTATGCATCAATCAACAAGTCTTGGGACAATGCACATAGAACTAAGAATGGCCACTATGCTCTCAAAGTAGGTGCATAAAGATAGAAGGTGGAGACTCAATATAATGGTGGAAGAAAGGCCTTTATAAAAGGAAGTAGGGATTCAAGTCTCATAAAGAGCTTCCAAAAATTATGGTACTTATAGCTTTCAGCTCTCATTGCCAGCTCTCATTGCCCCTATCATAAGCATCTTTAAGGTGATTAAGGTTAAAGTGACATAACTAAGAGGATATGCTTGACAAGTTATAAACCGAAATCTCATGCCCCTTACTTACGAAGACCGAACCTCGTGCTACTCAACTCTAGTCACGAGTAAGCTCTTGTCATTGTAAGTACATATGTATCATTAAGAATCGCCAACGGGGGTACCCCTTGCCCGATGATACGGAAGAATCCCCATATCAAAATGACACGGCAAGCAGACAATGAGCATCTCAGTGATCTTTTTATTTGCTATTTGCATAGGTTTTTATTGAGGATGCTTCATAGAATGCTCATTATGGTGATGCTGCAAGTTTCAACCATGATTAGGCATGGCTTAGACTAGCGGCCCAGGCGTTTCTCTAACACACATACAAACTGCATGATCTTACAAGTTCCACTTTTATTTCAGACCGCCGGGATCCATAAGCAAAAGAACATGATATCAACAGGGTACAAAGTATACGTGCAATGTTGAAAGCCTTCCCCATGATATATGGTTATGCTAACTTCAACTTATAAAGCGCAAGAATATACGCAACAAACAAGGACCCAATGGTTCAAGTTTATTAAATGCAGAAAGTAAAGTGTGCCATCAAGTTCGTGAGAGCTTTAATCACTAGTTTTCTCATAACAAGTTTAATTTGGAAGGTAAACAAAAGCATGAATGTACTTGGAATAGCATAAGATAGTGGGTAGGTATGGTGGACTCTTTGGAATAACTTGGTTTAGAGAGTTGGATGCATGAGTGGAACTCATACTTTGTTGTGGAGGCTAGCAAAAGACTGGGAGCGACAAACTAAGAGAGCAATAATGGCCATAATCATGCAGAGCGACAAAACATCATTGATCAAAGCATAAAGTGATACTACAAGTTGAAAACTAAAGGATCATAAAGGCTATGGTGACTTGAGATAGTCATAACATGGTGTGAGCATGCGCCAAGTCACAAATAAAGCATCAAAGGAGAATACCACTATACTATGCTTTAATATGCTAAAACAACGCATGATTCATCCAAGGCACATCAAGCAATCTCAATTGTTTATAACAAGTAATGCTACAGCAAATAATACTAATCATAAAGCCAAAACAATATCATGCATGGCATGACAAAGCATAGGCCACAGTTAAAAATGAGCTCTTTTTACCACATAAGCATGAACTTTCCTACTCTTTTCCAAACCAAACCAAACTATTTGAAAACCAATGTATGAAAGAGGGTGTCCAACCAATTTATTTAGCAAACTAAGCAAACAAAAGCAAACGAAAACCAAAACTAAAACGAAAAAGAAGACGCTCCAAGAACAACACAACTGTGCATGAAATAATAAAAATGAAGCGTTTGGAAGAAACCTGGGATTTTTATTGATGAAGAGGGGGATTGCCTTGGGAATCCCCAAGCTTTGACACTTGTACTTATTGGATATATCTTGGGGTGACACGCGTGGAATCCCCAAGCTGGAGCTTTAGTCCATCCTTCATCTCATTACTCATTCCTTCCATACACCTGAAATTTTTCCTTCATACAAAACTTCACACAATCTTTATTAGCAATATTAGTGCACTCAAGATAAATAAGTCTTAAGGTTCAGTTCTAACACCAAATAAACTTCCATTAGAACACTAGCTACTGTAGTACTTCCCTCAAAAATCTCAATTCCCCAAAAGAACTCAAAAAGGAATCAACAAGAAGCAAATGCAGAAAATGGCAGAAATCTATCAAAACAGACCAGCAGGTAAAGACGATTTTTTTCGAAGATCTTATGTTGCTTAAATCAAAAAGTGTTGAACTAACAAAAGTTAGATAACCACCTGGGGCAGAAGCACAAAAATTCACGCCTAAAACAGACGTTCCGAGATCTCTCACAAATTTTTACAGTGAAGCACAGAAATCTGTTTCGGGACAGCAACTTTCCTAATCATTACTTCTCTCTCATTAGAGGTTACTCTTGGCACAAAAAGCAAATAAAAAGGATAAGGAGCGGTTATTACAGAGGTAATAACTTTCAAGACTTATCTAAAACTTTTGGGTTATCTCCCAATAAGTACTTTTCTTTAACGCCTTTAAGTTAGGCATAAGAAGCAAGAAAGAATCAAGTGTTCTCAAATGAAGAAGCATCAAGACCAAATTTTGTTTTCATAGGAGAGGCAAAATAAATCTTCTCTCTCTTCTTGGGAAAGTGTTCTATACCTTTCTTGAGTGGGATTTAATATTTAATGGTGCTTTCTTTCATATCAATAATGGCACCAACAGTTCTAAGAAAAGGTCTTCCCAAAGTAATAGGACAAGAAGCATTGCATTCAACATCCAAAACATTGAAATCAACAGGGACATAGGCATTGTTAACCATAATAAGAACATCATAAATACTCCCCATGAGTTTCTTTTTAGCATTATCATCAAGTGGGACATTCAAATAACAATCTTCAAGTGGAGGCAAATCAAGCATATCATAAATCCTTCTAGGCATAATTGAGACACTACTATCAAGATCACATAAATCTTTGAAATCAAAGTCATTCACTTTCATATTAATGATGGGTTCCCAACCATCTTCTTGTTTTATAGGAATATAAGCTTTATGTTTAATCTTTTTTTCTTTAATCTTTATGAGAGCATCAGTAATGTGTTTTGTAAAAGCCATGTTCATAGCACTAGCATTAGGACTTTTAGCAAGGTTTTGTAGGAACTTAATAACTTCAGAGATATTGCAACCATCAAGATCAAGATCAAATTTATCATCTAAAGTAGTAGAACTATTACTAGCCTCAACACTAGTGGTGGTAATAGTAGAAACACTAACGTTTCTAGCAATTTCATCTTCTCTTTCCCACTTAGCATGTAATTCAGCTAATAGTATAATATTTTCATCAATTCTTACTTGTATAGCATTAGTAGTTGCAAAGGGATTATCATTAGTTTCAGGTTTAGCAGTGATTTTATTCAAAGAAGATTGAGCTTCAGCTAAAGATGCTATATTTCTTTCAGCACTAGAGAGTTTCTCTTCAATAGTTTTATTGAAAGAAGTTTGTTTACTAATAAAGTCTTTAAGCATAACTTCAAGTTCAGAGGGTGCACTCCTATTATTGTTGTAAGAATTTCCATAAGCATTACCATTGTTGGGAGTATATGGCTTATAATTGTTGCTACCAAAATTGCTCCTATAAGGATTATTGCCAAAATTATTATTTCTTATGAAGTTCACATCAACTTGCTCTTCTTGAGCAACCAAAGAGGCTAAAGGAACATTATTTGGATCAATATGGGCTTTCCCATTAACAAGCATAGACATAATAATATCAATCTTATCACTCAAGGAAGAGGTTTCCTCAACAGAATTTACCTTCCTACCTTGTGGAGCTCTCTCAGTATGCCATTCAGAATAATTAACCATCATATTGTCCAGAAGTTTTGTTGCAACACCCAAAGTGATGGTCATAAAGGTACCTCCAGCAGCAGAATCCAATAGGTTCCTTGAAGAGTAGTTCAATCCTGCATAAAAAGTTTGGATGATCATCCAAGCAGTCAGTCCATGAGTGGGGCAATTCTTTACCAAAGATTTCATTCTTTCCCAAGCTTAAGCAACATGCTCATTATCAAGTTGTTTAAACTTCATTATTTCACTTCTCATAGATATAATCTTAGCAGGAGGGTAGTATTTTCCAATAAAATATCTTTGCATTTAGTCCAAGATATATCTTTGCATTTAGTCCAAGAATCAATACTATTCCTAGTTAAGGAATTCAACCATTCTTTAGCTTTTCCTCTCAAAGAGAAAGGAAACAATTTCAGCTTAATAATATCACCATCTACATCCCTATGCTTTTGCATCTCACAAAGTTCAACAAAGTTATTTAGATGGGTAGCAGCATCTTCATTACCAATACCAGAAAATTGTTCTCTCATAACAAGATTGAGTAAAGCAGGTTTTATCTCGAAGAAAGTATCTTCAGGCACAGGTGGAGCAATATCTGTGCTCATAAAATCATTGTTGTTGGTGCTAGTGAAGTCACACAACTTAGTGTTTTCAAGAGTAGTCATCTTTTTGGGGTTTTGAATAAGAAGCAAACTTGTAAAACTATTTTTTGTGTGTTTTTGATAAAGAAACAAGCAAACAAAGCAAAAAGAAACTAAGCAAAATAAAAATAACAAAGTAAAGAGATTGGTTATGAGGGACTCCCCTTGTGAAGATGTCCTTGACTCCCCGGCAACGGCGCCAGAAAAATGCTTGATGGCTCAGTGTCGGCGCCAGAAAAATGCTGGTGCGAAGTTGATGTAGAGCTCGTTGGGAACCCCAGGAGGAAGGTATGATGAGCACAGCAGCAAGTTTCCCTCAGTTATGAAACCAAGGTTTAATCGAACCAGTAGGAGCAAGGAAACACCCCAAAGGTGTTGCTAGCTGAGCCTTGGAAGGGCGCACTACCGGTGCTAGTAGCAACATGGAGACCTGCACAACACAACCACAAAACTTTGTCCCCAACTTGCGATGAGGTTGTCAATCTCACCGTGTTTTGCGGAAAACAAAGGATTAAACGTATCGAATGGAAAGAAGTAAAAGTTTGCAGAAAGTAAACACAAAGCAGTAAAAGATTATAGATTGTATGTAAAAGTCAAGGACCGGGATCCATAGTTCACTAGAGGTGGCTCTCCTTAATATAGATAACATGCTGGGTGAACAAATTACAGCGGGGCAATTGACAAACATCGAGAAAGCAATACATGCATATACTAATCATCTTGACTCCTTTGGCAGTTGATTGGGCATTACAACATTATACATAGACCGCCATCCAGTAGCATCTATGACTAATAATCCACCTTCAGGTTATCATCCGAACCCCCTCCAGTATTAAGTTGCAAGCAACAGATTATTGCTTTACAAACTGCGTGTAAAGTAAACAATATGATTGTTCTATGAACAAAGGATTGTTGTTTTCTCCCTAGTAGCAATAGCACATCTATTACCTTAGAGATTTCTGTCACTTCCCCAGATTACCAGAGGCATGAACCCACTATCGAGCATAAATACTAACTCTTGGAGTTGCTAGCATCTACTTGGCCAAGATAGCTACTAACAACGGAAAGCATGCAAGATCACAAATAACAAAGAAATGATAGAATCAATAATCAATCTGAAATAGCATCTCAATATCCATCGGATCCCCGCAAACACAACATGCAGAATTACAAATAGATGATCTTGATCATGAACGGAGCTCACAAGATCTAAACATGAAAGCACAAAGGAGGAGAACCAGCCATCTAGCTACTACATGGTCCGTAGTCCAAGGATGAACTAGTCACGCATCACACCGGAGGCTTGCATGGTGATGAAGAAGGCCTCCAGGGTGAATTCCCCTCTCCGGCAGGGTGCCGGGAAGAGCTTCAGATCCCTCCCGATCTAGGGACAGAGACGACGGCGGCTACAGACTCTTTCGTGGATTTTTGATCGGGTACTTAGGGTTTTCGTCCCGAGGGCATCTTATAGTCGGAAGGGGAGGCCGAGGGGGTGCCGGAGGCGGCCACACCACCCCCTGGCGTGGGCCAGGCTGGGCCGCGCGGCCAGGTGGTGTGGTGCCCCCTGGCCCCTCTCTGTCTCGTATTTTGGCATCTGATGACTTCCGGAAAATAGGCACTTGGCTTTTGTCCCGTCCAATTCCGAGAATATTCATTTTCTGACTTTCCTGGAACCAAAAACAACAGAAAACACACAGCTGGCACTATGGCTCTTGTTAATAGGTTAGTCCAAGAAATCATATGAAAAGTACTTCAAAGTGTGGACAAAACACAAAAAAGTGGATAAAACCAAGCATGGAGCATAAAAAATTATAGATACATTTGCAATGTATCAGCCAACTCCATCCCCTCCTCCGGAGCGATCGATGGCACCCACCCCAGAATAGGCGGCACTGGAGGCAGCTAGGTGTTCGCCTACGCCACTAGACCGGTGATGTGGATGGCTGTTTGGTAGTCGCACCAAAAGGCGTCCTCGTCCCGCACGCTTGCTGCAATGGCCTGTTCGGTGAAGGTGTCCTTGTCAAAGCCCCGCACCAGGACCTCCCGATACTCCGGGGGCAGGTGCGCGGCGGTGGCTGCGATTGGGTTCACCTCTTGTTCCTTGAAGACCATGTCGTCGTCCTCGTCCTTGTCCTCGTCGTCGGGTTAGATGGCGGGGACGTCGTATTGGTACCATGACTGGAAGCCGTTATGGATGGTGCTCGTGCCGTGTGCTCCCAGATCAGGAATTCTTTCTAGAATTCTTGGTTCTGGTAGTCAGGCTCATAGCGGAGGACCGGCGGGAGGTTGCGAAATGCAGCGGCGGATCTACTCCTCCAGCCCTTTGCCCTTCTTGGGAACGGGCGGCACCGGGACCCACTCCTGGTTGAGGTGCCAACCCTTTGGGAGGGAGACATCGCGATGGTTGATGCCTACTCCCTCCCTCCATCGCCCCTCGCACTCCCCCATGCGGAAGTAGCGTCGTTCGCGGTGGGGCTGCTCCACCACCGGCGGGTAAGGGCGGTCGCGCGAGGGGTGGTAAGCAAAGTATTGGGGCCGCCACGGTGGTGGCACGGCGCCGCGAAAGAAGGCCGACATGCCACTGCGCCGGCGGCTCGAGCCGGATCCAGACGCCTCGTGGTCATTCTTGGACTTTTTAAACCATCCCGACATCTTCATCGTTGGCGGCGCTGCTAGGGATGTATCTAGCGGTGTTGAGAGGTGGGGAGTGCAGCACCGACGGGCGCAGGGTTAAGTAGCCCCTACACTCACGAATGCGCTTAGCTTCCCGCTCCTTCGCCATCAATGTCGGCGCGGGAACTCAGACGGCATCCCGTCGGTCAGGGTGTCGTCCAGTCGGGCATTGATGGCGTAGGCAGCCTACGCCTCTGAATCGCTGTCGTTGGATAGATCGCGCACGTCCCACACGTCCGCGAGAATGCGTTCGGACAGGCTGGGTCGGCCTGGTGGAGATGCCCTGGTTCCACGGCGGCCTCTACTCTCCCTATGCATTTGTCGTGAATGCATCGCCACTGGCACCCGACAAGGGCCCATACGATACGAGTTCACATTTGATGTTGTACGTTGAGGCTATCGATCGGGAAGCACTACATACGTACGCACGCACGGCGCAGCAACTGTTGAGCCTGGTGGAGCCACATACTTGTCGTCCAGCGAAGGAGTCTCTTCATTACTAGTCGCGCCCCTGCAGCCAAGACAAACGTACGTACCTGTACACAGCAGCTAGCGCTCACATGCTACTACGATGCTCCCCTACTTTTGTTGCCAACTGCTCTATCTATCAACACAGCGAAAACGAAGATGCATCTGTCATCTGGGTCTGGGTACACACTACGCAACTCTAAAGGCTTGCCCAGATGTTGGTAACGGATCCAGTGTCATGCATGCATGCGACTACCATATAAAACAAAAAATGGTGGGCTGACATTTGTACTTATATAAGGAAGAAAGAGGAGAGGACAATACTAATCGTGCATATTAGTTTGATACAACATGATCATAGTTTTCGTGACGGATATTTTAATTAGAATAATATTATTACAATTGGTTCACCAAGTTTAAATGCTACTATGTACTAGTACCTCTAGTACTGGTTTATTGGGATAATACAAAGTTCAAGAAAAAAGTTTGACCATAAAATTTGTCAAGAAAACATGAATTATATGTTGTAACAATTATACCATTGGATTCATATTTAAAAGACATTTTCAGTGATATAGTTTTTGTGACATATGATTCATATTTTGTTGAAATTTTTTTGTAGTCAAACATTTTTCTTGGATTCGGGATGATCAAAGTTAACTTGTCTTCCTCTAAACAAGTACTACTTGATAATCTCTTCATTCCTCTTGATACTCTCATAGTTCCAAATTAATTTACATATTAGCTTTGGTCAAAGTCAAGCTCTGCAAAAAATTGCATGGAGGGCCAACCCGTGAGATGTGGTACAAAATAGGGGGATGGGAGCCATTAGGGCGATCTTGGCTTCCAGCCTCGCTGACGGCGAACTCCAACGGTATGGACGTATTACTCATGTTTCTATCCGCTTTGTTACGGGATGTCGAACGTCTAGCGTCTTGCATCTTGTATGTCCTGCAATCCGTTCCTAGTTAAGGTAACACATCCCATATTTTTTCAAATAGATATCACATCCAATGCCATTAAGTTTTGAAGTTGTGTGGTGTTGTAGATGCTTGATTTTCCTTGTGTCAAATCCTAACATTGATTTCTAGTTGGATCTTACATCGCGTCTAGAGGAGATGGGAAGATAGCCAGTACATTTTTTCCAACTTGTATCAAGCGGTAAAAGCAATCTTCAACTTACATCTAGTTTTTACTGTGTTGGGGAGATTCAGTTAGTGAGAGAGAGAGTAATTGTGTATGCATTGTAAAGCGTCTTCTGGGGTCCAACAGATGGCTTAGAGTTTTGAATCGGATCTTAAGTACTCAAAATGTGAGTATCATATGCGTGGTGTCATGTATTATATGCATGCAAAAAATTGATGTGTCATTACAATTAATGATGAGAGATTATAGTGGTACTCAATTTTGATAGATAGATATCGTATGATAGAACTAAAAAATTAATGTCAAATAAATTTTATACACAATTTTGAATTGAGATTCTACAAATATAATGAGACCATGATACTACTGCATGTTGTCATGCATTGTAAAGGTACTACTGTATAATACTAACCACTGCGACAAATCTAACGAAGTGTTTAGATGTAATTTTAAGAGCAGGAAATGATGCAACAATTGTTCCCATTGGCAACCTGCGGCAGATAGCAAGTGGTGGGTACCGTCTGGCGTGGTGTTTGCACCTTGAACTTGATTTAATCGGTGTGGTTTCCACGTGCCGCCAAAAAAAATAGGTTCGCGCACACCGTGCATCCAGGGAACCTGTTGTCGCTCTCGGAGGGAGCACTGCGTAGTGCTAAAAAGTGAGCGTGCACTAGGTATCCGCCCACTAGTAAAAGAGAACATTATTGTGTGATGGCAGCACAGTTCAACTACGAACGAAGATCTATCTGCGTACTGATGTGGACAGTGGAGAACACTGAGTACTATATGATTTAACTGCATGGGCTGTCGCTTTTTAACTGTATGCCCCTCTACTCTGTCCTTTCCATAATACTCCCTCTGTTTTAATTTAGTTTGCGTGGATGAACAGTGCACGCAAAACGAGGTGGCCAATTTGTCTCTTATTTTTCACTTTTTTGCTCATCGTTTTTTGGGATGTGTAGCTTCGTGTTTAGTGTACCCATTCCAAAAATCATAGAATTTTTTTGGTGAAAAATGAGAGAGAAATAGACCGCCTTGTTTTGCGTGATGGACAGTAACGCGCAGAGTAATATGGAACGGAGAGAGTATGTTGCCCACGACCAAAAAATATACAAAATAATAGGGACATATATAATATAAAAATATGTATTAACATTTTATAGGTTCATATTTATATCAAACTATTTGGTCAAACATTGTACAGTTTGACTTTATATGCAACATAAATTGGGACAGAGGGAGTACGTTGAGGACTATAGGACCATTAATCTTGCACATATCACTAGTGGATTACAGGGCATTAGTCCTGGTTCGTATGAGCCTCTAGTCCCGGTTTCGCAACCAGGACTAGGCAATCGGGACTAGAGCCCCCCCTATAGTCTCAGTTCTATTACGAACCGGGACTAAAGGCGCTCCACATGGTCGCCGCGGAGAGCGGGGGTGGAGGATATTTAGTCCCGGTTCGTACCATGAACTGGGACTAAAGGATCTCTACCGCGGCAGAAAAACGCACCAAAACTCTGTCGCAACAGCAGGTGGCTGTGCGGCAACAGGTTCTGCCGCGACAGAGTTTTGAGACTTTTTTTTGCCGCGGCAGAGTTTTGTGGCGGTTTTCTGCCACGGCAGGAGGGAGAGGTTTGACGTAAGTGACGTGCCGAGAGATGATATATATATATATATATATAAATACATAAATAAAGGAACCATTACAGAATATCGTCATGAATATAGAGATCGAAGTGACCTCTTTCTTCATGCTTGTTCTTACATATTATATACAGTACACTTTCATGTATATTTACAATATAATTTCTCTTACGATTCCTAATGCATAAATACAAATTCCCGATGGTATTCTCTAGATGGATTTATGACCTCCTTATTTAAGAATCCGACCAATTCCTCTTGAATTGCTCCTACGTGATCCTTTGGTAGGAGACCGTCCCGCATCCGTTCGATCTAATTTTAAAAATCGGATCTTCAATATATATGAAGGAAGCTCAACACAAGTGATGGTAATAAAAAAAGATTGTGAACATTATTTACGTACTGCAAGTTGTTGTGAAATTCTGCCTCGCTCACAGGTCGTCTGATGAATGTACTCACAAATGTAGTATCCACATAAATTATTCCTGGCTTCCTGCCTCAAACACTTCATGAGAATAGAGTTTTAAAAAATCATGCATGGTAATCAAGCATGCTAAAAAAGAATCAAAGAGATGCGCGGACCTAGCTATAGTACTACTTACTTCGATTTGTCGAAATGTAAGCTCCATTCACCCCTAACAGCCTTGGTGAACCGTTTCCAAACCCTGCCCGGCAAAGAAAATAAGTAAAGGAGTTATTAATTACTTGATATCAGGAAACAAACGAAAGATGCCGATATAGTGCAATAATGATTGAAGTTACCTATGAAACATTTCAATCAGGTCAGCCCATATCTCAGGGTTTTTACGTTTCGAGTCCATGACCAGTACTTTTCCATTGTCAAGTTGAATGACTAGCAGAATAAAGTGGAACCCGTGCACGAATAACTCATCAGTTACACTTAACATCAAGTAGATAAAATCGAATGTGTACAAGATAGTAACACTCACTAGAAGTTGTAAAGAAATAGTATTTCCGTTTTGTTTTGTTGTTTTCTTAGAAACCTTAGCAAGTAATCCTCTATTTCCTTGGGCTTATTTTTTACTGTATATTCATGAATGTTATTTGGATCAAGGAACCCAAGGTCATAGATTCGTCCTCTTTTGCATTCGAGAATCTTAATTCTGCATAATATCGTACAAAAGAATATAGTGAGTATAATTATACATGCAATGAACGAGCTAAACTAGAGACTTAATTACATAAATAAATCACTTACAGACAATAGCAACTAATGAGAGATTTGTTAAGGGCGTTTTGATGGAATAACTGAAATAATTTCGTGAAGTCAATGTGTATCTCGTCATTTCCACGGAAGTAATGCTCCTCTCTAACTACCATTGTGAGCATGATCGTGCCTTCCTCTGAGGCTCACATATACCACTCATGCAAATTTTGCATTTGTGTTTGTAGAAGCGGGACCTCCTCCGGTCTGACGAGATGCTTCTGATACTCGTATTTGTATGCTACTTCAGCCATGGGTGCGTCTTCCGTGCCTAAGTATTGACTAATAGTCATACCAAGATCACTAGCCATTTGTGCGACTAGTCCTGCAAGCTCCGGATCTGGATTGGAAAACACTTTTAGCGGAGGACATGATTGGTTTTTATGTTCTCCGAGCTGGGAAATTGTTTTCCCTCTTCTACTAGTACTTATCGACCGATCCACATTCTTCTTATGTGACTTGATAATTAAGCGGTCATAGTCTGATACCAGATCATCTGGCCTTGGTTGCTCAAGCAGGCTCACATAGTGTTGCATTGTTTTCGGTGCTATGTACTGCTTTGGTGGGGGTCATTTCAGTGCAAGCTAACTTTTGATATCTTCAGCCATGACCCGATCGAGTTCCTCATCAGTCAGGTCATAAGCTAACTTTGGAGATTTTGCCTTGGCTTTCTTCCTACATGCCGAGACTTTCTTACTTGTACATGCTATAGTACTAGCCACCGGAGCGCCGGTGCTCTTCCACTTTTGTAAACAGGGCTAAGGCGGCGGAGTCTACAGATGCACCGAAGACGGCTGAGGCAGCTGAGGCGACGAAGATTGAGCTAGATTGTTACTGGGAGAAGTCGGTGGCCTTGGCATGAAATTTGGAAACACAATGTTTTCCTTTCGCCATAGAATGGTGCCTTTCCTGGATTCTCCTAGTTTATTCAGATCCCCTTCGCCTGCAGGGAAGTCAGGCTTTAAGAGCTCAAATCCCTTCATAACTTCATCCACCCCGACAACAGCGTAGCCACCTGGAACTAGAGAGCAATGGTAAGTTGGTCTAGGTCCATAAGGTAAGGCAAAGCCGACTACCACCTTTATGGATATGTTCACAACTATCACCTACAACTCGCAATTTTCTAGACCTATGATATCATCCACGGGGTAGCAACGAGCCATCGTCAGTGCATCATCATCAACCAGGAGCTCCGTGGAAGCCACACTGCTTTTCCACCGAGATGGTGGGCTGGTAGCATTGAATGCAAGATCTTCGTCCTGCCACTGAGATGGGTCGGTAGCTTGCTTGCTAAGTGCATTTATTTTCTTTTGCTGCATCCTTAATGTATCTTCTATATGTTGCATCTGGTCTGCCTCCCTGTCCTTTCTCCTCCGATGGCTTTTATCAGGATATTTCTTCCTATTGTCGAGAAACGCGAGCTTCCACGGACCGGAGCCTTCAGTGCCTCTTGTTCGTCCTTTGTGTTCTTTATTCCCAAGGGCGTGTGTCAGCTTGTCGTTCTCTCTGTTGAGATAGAACTTCCCCTCCTGCACATCCTTTGTTGTAGTTTTTAGGGCATCACAAGGCGTTGGAAGATTGTTTTGTATAAATACACTTCCCCGTTTCTGGTTTCAAGTTTCCCCCATGCCCATAGAACCAAGACTTTGCCCGGTCGGTCCACCCCGATGTCTCTAGATCGATACCTTTATCAATCAGGTTGTTCTCAGCTTTCTCCCACTTAGTCCTGGCAGCCTTGTAGCCACATGTCCCCATAACATGGTGATATTTCTTCAGCGCATCATTTGACTTGGTTATTTACAACCTTTTCACAGCTTCAGCTGATTTCTTGTATGCCACAAATTCGTCCCAGTGATCTCTTATCTTCTCATTCGCTCCGGTGAACTCTGGAGTCTTTTCTTCTAGGACATACATCTTGTACAATCTTTTCTTGTGGTCCTTGAGTTGTGTGGCCATATTCTTAAGAGTCCACTCCTTGACTGTTGGCTCTATAACTTTGATTTCTAGATCCACCTCTCGCGATAGTTTGAAATTTGTAATGAGCGTATTCCAAATATTATCTTTCATCTATCCTCGACATAACTAACTACATCCGCCTTTGGCTTATTCCATTCTCGAATGGTGACCGGGATGGTGTCCCTAACAATAACTCCACATTGACTTACAAATAGTCTTGTGTTATTTGCGGGACTAATCGGGGCGCCATATGCAGCGAGTTCTTCGATCGTGAACCTATCATCGGGGGACAACGTTTTTTTGGGCCTCGTTTTCTACTAGTAGATTGCTTCGATCCAGAGGGCTAAAGAAGAAAGAATCGTTATATACAAATCAATTAATGCATCTAGTCAGCAGCGGCTTAATTTATATACGTCGCCAGATTTTGTAGTCAAGGTTCCCTCACCGAAGCCGTGTCTTTGCTCATCGGAGTCATATCTTCCCTCACCGGATTCGTCTCTCTGCTCGAGATACTCATCCACTCCCTCACCAGAGTCGTTCAGAAACTGCGAGGTGATATCTTCACCGGCTATCATACCCTCCATTATCTCTTCTTGATTCAGGTCACGCTCCATAGTTTCTACAAAGATTTGCTAGTTATTTTAATGTTATAAACACAGAAAAGGGCTAATAAATTAAGGACACCGCACTAAATGGTTGTCGTGCCCATCCATCTTCCCTATACTGCGCGCATTGCCACACCCGTCCATCGTCCCTATATGGCACGCGTTGCCACGCCCTCCCTAACCTCAAACGTCGGCGGGATCGTGTAACTCCAATGCTCATAAGCAATACGACCATGTAAAAACTCATTTAAACATAGAAAACATTTCTTGAAATATTCAAAGTAACACAATTTCAGCACTAATAATAATGCAACATAAGCTTCTTCCCATCTTGGAGCCAACCGGTGCTAGGAAGAAGTGTCGTCGCGAGCCTTCGTCTCTGACTCCGCATTGTCGTCGTGAGCCACTATACTAATACTAATACTACCACTACCACTATACTACTACTAATAATACTCTACCACTACCACTATACTACAACTACTAATTAGTACCACTACAAAACTATACAAATACTAGTAATACTAATAATACTATAGTACTACTAATACTACTACAAATACTACTATTAATACTACTACAAATTCTACTACAAATACTAAAAAGACATAATAATAAAAAAGACATAATAATAAAGATAAATGCTAAAAATACTAATAAAGACATAACAATAAAAAGACATATAAAAAAAGACACAATAATAAAAAAGACATAATAAAAAGACATAAAAAATCGTGAGAAAGGGGGCGGGCAGAGCACCCCAGCTCTGCACTGCCGCCCGGAAGCCTGGGCAGCCACCCCTCCTTGTGGTCGTGCCCGCCCCTGCTCGTGTCACCGGCATGCTCGCCTTGCCGCCGCCTAACCCTAATTCGGAGGTTGAGAGAGAGGGATCGGGGAGCACCTGTGAGGACACGGCGACGATCGGTGGTGCGTAGTAGATGACGTTGACGGAGTTGGGCAGTCTGTGCATCGATCTTGTTCGTATTCATCGCCTCTGCTGCTCGATCGGGAATGAGATGAATTTGGGGGAGAAGGACCGCGCGGGTTATATGTCAAGTGCCTTTAGCCCCAGGTCTTACAACGACCCGAGACTGAAGAGTTTTGGTAGCAGCCCAGAGGCCACGCGCTAACCATCCACCTTTAGTCTTATACTACAAAGTTCAAATATAATTTTCGAAAGGCCCTTTAGGCCCGGGTCTTGGCATGACCCGAGACTAAACGGTCTTTCAAAAATTATATTTGAACTTTGTAGTATAAATTCTGGTGCCTGCCTTATTGTATATTAAAATTTTAATAAAATAAATAAATAATATCTATCTAATAAAAGAAATAAAGAATATCTACCATTTTTAAAAGGATTTTTAAATGGTAAATCATTTTTAAATAACTAATAATAATGTCTGGCCTCATAGACATTGATTGCCATGTTGAGATACACATGATATAATGCTCATGATCTAATGCTCATGATTTTTAAAAAGAAAACTTGTCAGGAAGTGGGTCCGGTTTGAACTACAAGTACATGATCTAATGCTCATGATTTTTTGAAAAAATCATTTTTAGACTCACACTGATGTTTCTTCAGAGATGCAATGCAATTTTTAGCGGGGCTCGTCCCCTATCTTCATGCATGTTGTTTTGATCATAGTTTGAGGCAGGGATTTTTTTTAAACGGGCATAAGAAATTCAAAAACGGTCTGAACAATATAAATTCTTCATGTGGTGTCATATTATGTGACACGTTGCAACGAAAATACCAAACTTGGTATATTGATCACGTCTCGAAAATTCCTTCACAAAATGAGCTATCATGTTCGAGCTTTCATTACTTTCGGACCAAATAACCAATGTTATGGCTAGAATCACGGCATATTTTATGATAGTGTGCCCATATTATGCACTCATGTGTATCTTGGGATGACTAACAATATTGCAGGAGGAAGTTTTCCTTTTCGTCGCAGGGAAAAGCCATTTTCCATTTTACGAGTGACAAAAATGGGGCGTTTTGTGAAGCAACCACCAAAGGGCTAATTCAAAATGCTACCACCCCATTTAAAAAAAATACTAGACCACCTTACATGGATGATGTCCCAACCGGGGTATCTCAAACCTTTCCGTCCACCCCGGGTGAAAAAGACATTTATCTACCGAATTAGTAGGAAGTGGTCCGGTTTAAACTACAGGTACATGATCTAATGCTCATGATTTTTTGAAAAAACATTATTTTTAGACTCAAAATATTATGTTTCTTCAGAGATTCAATGCAAGTTCTACCTCATGAAAATATACTAAACTTGGTATATTGATTGCATCTCAAAAACCACCAAAGGAAAATTCAAAATACATATAGTCACTTGTTTCCTAAAATTCGTTGCTTATGATCGCTTCAGCCATAACTATGCAGTATCTTCATCATTTAACAGGATTCTTGGGTCAGTGTTCACTGTGAAGGGAGGAATTTCATAAAACTTATTATAATCTTCTGATATGTCTGTCTTGTCCTCCACTCCCACGATGTTTCTTTTCCCTGAAAGAACTATGTGGTGCTTTGGCTCATCGTATCATGTATCCGTTTGCTTATTTTTTTCTTTTTATCGGTTTTGTAGACATGTCCTTCACATAGAAAACCTGAGCCACATAATTGCATAGGACGAATGGTTTGTCTAAGTATGCAAGATTGTTGAGATCCACTGTTGTCATTCCGTACTACTTGTCTATGTTTACCCCGTCTCCTGTTAGCTTGACCCATTTGCACCAAAACAAGGGGACCTTAAACGTAGGTCCATTGTTAAGTTCCCATATCTCTCATCTATGTAACCATAATATGTGGTCTTTGACCCATCGTTGTTTGTTGCATCAAAGCGGAGACCACTATTTTGGTTGGTGCTCTTTTTACCTTGGGCGATCGTATAAAATGTATTCCCATTTATCTCGTACCCTTGGAAAGTTGATATAGTCGAAGATGGTGTCATGGCCAAGAAATACAACTAATCTCCAATAGTGGTGTTATTCATGAGATGTGTTTGCCACCAATCGCCGAAAGTTGCCATGTGTGCATGTGTAATCGTTAGACTCCCCCGGGTATTGGGTGCGTAGAATATTCTTGTGTTCATTGATATACGGAGCCACCAAGGTGGAACTTTGTAGAATTGTGTACTGTGCTTGAGTGAAAGAATGCTCATCTATACTTATTGTTTCTTGCTATCCTAGCATGCCTTTTCCACTCAGTCTCCCCTTGTGCGGGGATTGAGGAACATCAATCAGCTTAAGGTTAGGAATAAAGTCAACACATAACTCAATGACCTCATCTGTTCCATAGCCCTTGGAGATGCTTCCTTCTGGCCTAACACGGTTATGAACATATTTCTTTAAGAATCCCATGAACCTCTCAAAGGGGAACATATTATGTAGAAATACAGGACCAAGAACGGCAATCTCTTCGACTAGGTGAACCAGGATATGCGTCATAATATTGAGGAAGGATGGTGGGAACACCAACTCAAAACTAACAAGACATTAGACCACATCATTATGTAACGTTGGTATAGTATTTGGACTGATTACCTTCTGAGAAATTGCATTGAGAAATGCACATAGCTTCACAATGGGTACTCGAATATTTTTCAGTATAAGCCCCCTCAATGCGACTCGACGCAATTACGTCATAATAACGTGGCAGTCATGAGACTGTAGGTTTTGAATTTTTTTTTCTCTGCCATATTTATTATTCCCTTTATATTTAAGGAGAAGCCAGACGGGACCTTGATACTGCCCAGGCATTCAGAAAAGATTTCCTTCTCTTTTTTGGTAAGAGTGTAGTTGAACGGACCTTGAACTTCTATGGATGCTGGCCAGATCATTCATTCATACGTCGTTGGTCCTGCCGTGCTTCCGGTGTATCTTTTGACTTCCCATACATGCCCAAGAATCCTAGCAGGTTCAGGCAAAGATTCATCGTCACGTGCAACACGTTGATTGCAGAGCGAACCTCTAGGATTACCCAATAGGGTAGCTCCCGAAATACATATTTGTTCTTCCACATGGGCACGTGTCCGGTAGCGTCATTCGTAATAGATTTACCGCTAGGACCCTTTCCAAAGATTACTTCTATATCCTTGACCATACCAAACACATCATCACCAGTATGGGGGACATGATTATTCCGGTGATCTGTCTCACCTTTGAAATGCTTGCCTTTCTTTCTTACATCGTGCTTGGTCGGAAGAAATCGATGACTCCCAAGGTACACAACCTTCTTACATTTATGCAAGCGTGTACCTTTAGTCTCATCTAAACAGTGTGGGCATTCATTGTATCCCTTGTTTGGCTGTCCTGAAAGGTTACTAAGAGCAGGCCAATCATTGATGATTATGAAAAGAAATGCTCATAGGTCAAATTCCTCCTATTTCTTCTCGTCCCACACATGTACACCTAGTCCGTGACACAAGAATAAAAGTTCTTCAACTAATGGCCTTAGGTACACATCAATGTCATTGTCGGGGTGCTTCGGTTTTTGGATAAGCACTGGTATCATAATGAACTTCCGCTTCTTGCACAACCAAGGAGGAAGGTTATAGATACATAGAGTTACAGGCTAGATGCTATGACTATAGCTTTGTTCCCCAAAAGGATTCATGTCATATGTACTTAGACCAAACTTTAAGTTCCTTCCGTCATCTGCAAAGCCCGGGTACTGTCTCTCAATTTTTCTCCACTACGACCCATCAGCGGGGTGTCTCAACATCGACTCTTTCTTGCGATCTTCTTTGTGCCATCGCAATAACTTGGCATGCTCTTTATTTCTGAAAAAACGTTTCAACCAAGGTATTATTGGAGCATACCACATACCCTTGGCAGGAACCCTCTTCCTAGGGTGCTCGCCCTCAACATCACCAGGATCATCTCGTCTGATCTTATGCATCAATGTACCGCATATTGGGCATATATTCTTATTCTCATACTCCTCACCGCTGCATTACTTAATGCATGCATGTATCTTCTTCACCTCTAATCCTAGAGGGCAGACAACCTTATTTTCTTCGTACATACTGGCAGGCAATTCGCTATCATTTGGAAGCTTCTTCTTCATTATTTTCACTGGCTTCTCAAATCCCTTGTCAGATAAACCATTATTTGCCTTCCATTGCAGCAATTGCAGTGTGGTACCAAACTTTCTGTTGCCATCTTCCCAATTTGGGTACAACCATGTATTGTGATCATCTAACATGCGCTTCAACTTCAACTTCTCATTTTCACTTTCGCATTCTCTCTGTGCATCAACAATGGCCCGGTGAAGATCATCAACGAGCTCATCTACTGCCTCTTCATCTTCCCCTGTTGTAGTATCACCGTATTCGGGGAACATAGGATAGTTGTCATCATCCTCTTCTTCTTCATTGTCTTCCATCATAACCCATATTTCTCCATGCTTGGTCCACCAACTATAGCTGGGCATGAAACTGGACCAAAGTAGGTGGGTGTGAAGGGTTCTTGAGGAAGAGTAATCCTTCTTATTCTGACAGGCAACACATGGACAACACATAAAACCATTCACACTGTTTGCCTCAACCACAACGATAAAATTATGCAGACCCGTAATGAACTCGGCAGTGCGTCGGTCACCGTACATCCATTGCCGGCTCATCTGCATTATATAATTAAGTTTATCAAAAACCATTACAAAACATCTAGAGAAATGACCATTGTACATGGAAAAATGAGTTGTATCAATGACAGATGAAAGGATAAAAATGCTAACCTCGATCGAGGAGGAAAGAAAGAGGAGAAAGCTTAAGTGTGGCTCAGGCACTTCATATCATGTTTGTTTTGTGTGAACTCAAGTGGCATCATGCTCTCACGCATTTCATCGAGCACCTCTTGTGCATAGAGGGAAAAACAAAGCAACATACAATACTTGTGCATGAGAGGGGAAAAATAAACCAGCTCACACACAAGCAGGTGAGGCTGAGGTGTATATATATAGGAACATGGAACTTTCACTAGTAGAAACAAGGGCTCTTGTCCCAGTACGTAAAAGGCAATAGTCCCAGTTTCGCACCCGGGACTGTCAAATCTAGACTAGAGACCCCTATCTCTAGTCCCGGCTCGCTATCGAACGGGACTAGAGGCCACCACATGGAAGCGGCAAGGCGGCTAGGCTGGAGGATCTCTAGTCCCGGGCCGTAACACGACCCGGGTCTAAAGAGTTCCTACCACGGCAGAAAATCATGTGTTTTCTTTGCCGTGGCACAATTTTTGTTTTCCTTTTCGTTTGTTTTTTTCCATTTCATTCCTTTTGAATTTGTGTTTCATTATAATTTCAAACATTTTTCCGCACACATATTCTACGCTACTACATGCACAGTATACGTTGATGCAGATATAATTAATATTTGATCTCTAGCGAGCCGTCATCGCAATCAAAGCTCGTCGGCGCTTCGTTTCATTGTTCTATCTCCATTCTTTCACCAGACTCATCAAAAATTGTGAGCCATGTTCATCTCCATCGTCTTCACCCTGATATGCTCCACCGTATTCTGCTCCACCAAGGGGGTTCTGTATTACGTATCCTCCTCACCTTATCTGCCGTTGAAGTGCATAGATTCACTAATACATAAGATAAAACAGTACTAAGGAAACAATAAGTAAATTAATACATCTCAAATAAGACATCAGTAATACATATTTATATTGGACGTCGATTCCCGGGTACCGAGCCGCCGGCGGTGAACACCCAAAAAGAAGGAACCATCACCGGAGCATAGCTCGGGTGAGATCCCCGAAAAATCTACCAGGTATTGGAGAACCTGGCGTCCAATGCAGTCACATAGTGACGGACTTGCTCGTCCTCCTCCCTAACACGACGCTGTACCACCCCCTTGGGGGCCGGCTCCCTCTGCAGCGCTAGTGGACCATGTGACCGCCACCAAAGAAGCTCCGGGTCAACGACAGGACCCGGAATTCTCACCAAGTTACGGATCCGGGAAGGTAGCACCTCCCAGTGCTAGCCCGACAGAGCCCAATCTCGGACATCATCCCCAGCAGAGCCTAGTACTCCGGCGTTGCCGCCGAGTCGACGACAAGGATGCGAGATGGGCATCACCGTCGATAACAAATTCCTATCGAAATAAAATAAAATTTGTACTAAATAATCCATAAAGTAAGTAAAATAACTACGTAACTAAACAATTAGCTAATTAAAATAACTAAGATAACTAAGTAAGTAAAATAACTATACAAATAAATAACTAAAGTAAATAAACAACTAAAAAATAACTAAACAACTAATTAATAAAAAAAAGGAATTAACATACGAAAGAAAATTATGTATATACACATTTTGTTATATACATAAACTTTCTTATGTATACACACACTGCAATACATACACTTCTATAGTAATCATTTCTTTTGTTCATACAAAAAAAGTATATACATACACTTTTTCATAATCATTTCTTTTGTTAAATGAATAAATCTATCCACTACATACCAGTACTAATATTAATAATACTACCAGTAATATGACTATAATAGTACTACTAATATTATTACTAATACTACTAATATGCCTACTACTATTTCTAATACTAGTGCCACTAATACTACTATACCACTACCAATATACTAATACTACTTTTTAGGGGATAAACTAATACTACTACTAACCAAGACTAATTACCTAACTAATTACCTAGCTAATTGTCTATCTAATACAACTATTAACCATGGGGAGATTGAGGGCACCTACCAGCTGGGCCGGCGACAGTGGTGGTGACGGCGGCGATGGGGTGGTGCGGCACGGTGGCCGAGCGCGAGGACGGCACGGTGACAGAGAGGAGGATGGCATGGAGGACAGTGACGACGCGGTAGATGGAGACGGCGATGGTAGACAGCGGACAGTGAGGAGGATGGCGCAGCGGAGTTGGGTAGCCTGTCGGCATCGATCGATCTTCGGTGGTGCCTCCTACGCATGGGATATTGAGATATGGGGGTTGGTAAGAGGTGCAGGGCTTGCGCAAAATTTATAGATCCAAAAACCATTAGTCCTGGGTCGTGGCATGACCCAGGACTAAAGGTCATTTAGTCCCGTTTCGTGTTGTAAACCAGGATTAAAGGTTAGTCATTTAGTCCCGGGTCATGCCTAGACCCGGGACTGAAGGTTTTTGGCAGCATCCTATGGCGTCACCCCCCCCCCCCTTAGTCCCGGTTCCTAGAATGAACCGGGACTAAAGGTCCTTTTGGAAAAAATTGATTTTTTGCTACAAACTATATATATATATGGTTCCCGCCTTATATGCAACGTTAAATAAAAGAAAATAAAACATATCAAAATATAAATATCATATCAAAATATTTTGTAAAAAATATCTATCTAATGAAAGTTTTATTTAAGGATTTTGTGGTTTTAGTTTTGGAGTAATTTTTGCAATAATAATATGAGATGAACTTGTATTAATTTGGATCATATAAATCTTGTATTAATGTGATAAACTACAAGCTCAATATCATTTTCAATGTATGTGGATTCTATCTATATCTTATTTCGGCACATTAAAAATGTGTGTTCTATCTATCTAACTATTAAAACTATTAACCATTTTGCCATTTTAAATTAAAAATGCATTAAATCATATCTTTTGCATACTTTTGAATATGATAAAGCTTTCAACATAAAAAGCTAGTTGCATCTACACTAACATTGTAACAAAAATAAGAACTAAGTAGGATGCCCAATATGTCACTGTGCATATCACAAGACTCGCTCACACCGCCCCCAAGATCACATCCGAAATGAATGCACACATGTATAGTGGCACGCTAGAATTTTAATCATCGGCCGTTGCAACAAGCAAGAACCAAAAACATGAACAGGTCGGGGAGCTAACAAATTTCACATATTAGGGAGTGCCTCTATGGCGAGCTCCTTGAAGATGTCTGACGACGGGATCCTAAGACATCTTTGAGAAGCTTTACCATAGTGGTGTCCCTGCTCTCGCACACTATCTTGCAGTTTATAACTTCTCTAGCTAGATCAATATGCCGGGCAACTAACTAACTTCACATATTAGGAAGTGCCTCTATGGCGAACTCCTCGAAGATGTCTGAGGACGGGATCCTAAGACATCTTCGAGAAGCTCCATCGTAGTGGTGTCCCTGCTCTCGTGCACCATCTAACTTGCAGTTGATAACTTCATAAGGATGCCTATTTCTAGATTAAGCAGCACAACATAGTGTTGACACTCACAACATAATGTCGACACTCAGCCCTGTCATAGTGTCGCCACACACTGAAGTAGTGTCGCCATTCATGACATAGTGTTGACACTCACTGACATAGTGCCACCACCCACCGAAATAATGTTGCCACCCACGTTTAGTTCTGGTTTGTGTCTCCAACTAGGCCTAAAGGTTCATCTTTAGTCCTAGTTGGAGACACCAACCGAGACTAAACATGGTTCGCGCTGGCCCCAGCTTGCCGTAACCCCTTAAGTCACGGTTGGTGTCTCCAACCGGGACTAAAGATTCATCTTTAGTCCTAGTTGGAGACACCAACTGGGACTAAACATGGTTCATGTCAGCCCCAGCCTACCGCAACCCCTTAAGTTTTGGTTGGTGTCTCCAACCGGGACTAAAGGTTCATCTTTCATCCTGGTTGGAGACACCAACCGGGACTAAAGATATTTCCCGACAAAATCTCAGAGCCGTCAAGCCACGCGTTATGCTTTTCTCGCCATTTCCCTCTGCCTCCCGCCATATTTTCTCGCCCTTTCCCTCAATATCTAGGCTGACCACCCTCGCCATGCACACATCCACACATTTCTCTCTCACAGCAATGGACACCGCATACTGGGCCTTTCAGACCCTCTAGGAGTCCGAGGTGCTGTGCGCCAACAGCTACCCATGCCCGTCGGGCTACTAGCTGCCCGCCGACTGGATGTTGAGCGCTATAGGGGTTCCTTTCCCTCAAGTGCCTCAAGCTTTCGCCCGCCAGGCGGCTGATACGTCATAAACGTATCTATAATTTTTGATGCTCCATGCTTGTTTTATATCAACTTTCTTATGTTTTGTTCACACTTTGAGGTATTTTTATAGATTTTCCGAAACTAACTATTAACAAGATGCCACAGTGCTAGTTGCCTGTTTTCTGCTGTTTTTGGTTTCAGAAAATCTAGTAAGGAAATATTCTCGGAATTGGACGGGACAAAAGCCAAAGTCAATATTTTACCAGAAGGAACACGGAGTCCGAAGGGCAGCCTAAGTGGGGTCACGAGGTGGCCACACCCTAGGGTGGCGTGACCCCTCCTAGGCGCACCGCCACCTGGTGTGGGCCCCTCAGTCTGCCACCGACCTTGCCCCTTCGCCTATAAAGTACCCCGAGATGAAAACCCTAAGGACCCGATCAAAAATCCATGAAAGAGTCTATAGTCACCGTCATCTCCATCCCTAGATCGGGGGGATATGAAGCTCTTCCTGGCACCCTGTCGGAGGGGATAGATCATCTTGGAGGCCTTCTTCATCACCATGCCTGCCTCCGGAGTGATGCCTGAGTAGTTCACCCTTGGACTATGGGTCCATATAGTAGCTAGATGGTTGGTTCTCCTCCTTTGTGCTATCATGTTTAGATCTTGTATTTAGTCCACGAATCAATACTATTCCTAGTTAAGGAATTCAACCATTCTTTAGCTTTTCCTCTCAAAGAGAAAGGAAACAATTTAAGCCTAATAATATCACCATCTATATCCCTATGCTTTTGCATCTCACAAAGTTCAACAAAGTTATTTAGATGGGCAGCAACATCTTCATTACCAATACCAGAAAATTGTTCTCTCATAACAAGATTGAGTAAAGCAGGTTTTATCTCAAAGAAAGTAGCTTCAGGAACCGGTGGAGCAATAGGTGTGCTCATAAAATCATTGTTGTTGGTGCTAGTGAAGTCACACAACTTAGTGTTTTCCAGAGTAGTCATTTTTTTGTGTTTTTAATAAAGAAAGCAAACTAGTAAAACTAATTTTTGTGTGTGTTTTCGATAAAGAAACAAGCAAACAAAACAAAAAGAAACTAAGCAAAACAAAAATAACAAAGTAAAGAGATTGGTTATGAGGGACTCCCCTTGTGAAGATGTCCTTGACTCCCCGGCAACGGCGCCCAAAAAAGTCTTGCTGGCACGTGGTTGGCGTGGGAGCTTCTTCTTCTTCTTCTTCAGTTCCTCGGCAACGGCGCCAGAAAACGTTGTTGATGGCCCAAAATATATCGAGCTCGTTGGGGAACCCCAAGAGGAAGGTATGATGAGCACAGCAGCAAGTTTTCCCTCAGTATGAAACCAAGGTTATGAATCCAGTAGGAGCAAGGAAACACCCCAAAGGTGTAGCTAGCTGAACATTGGCAGGGCGCACTACCAGTGCTAGCAGCAACGTGGAGATCTGCACAACACAACCACAAAACTTCGCCCCCAACTTGCGATGAGGTTGTCAATCTCACCGGTTTTGCTGAAAACAAAGGATTAAACGTATCGAATGGAAGGAAGTAATAGTTTGCAGAAAGTAAACACAAAGAAGTAAACAGTTTGTAGATTGAATGTAAAATAAAGTACCAGGGTCCATAGTTCACTAGAGGTGGCTCTCCTTAAGATAGATAACATGCTGGGTGAACAAATTACAGTGGGGCAATTGACAAACATCGAGAAAGCAATACATGCATATACTAATCATCTTGACTCCTTTGAGATTCAATTGGGCATTACAACATTATACATAGACCGCCATCCAACTGCATCTATGACTATTAATCCACCTTCAGGTTATCATCCGACCACCCTCCAGTATTAAGTTGCAAGCAACAAATTATTGCATTATGAATTGCGTGTAAAGTAAACACACGATTGTTCTATGAACAAAGGATTGTTGTTTTATCCCTAGTAGCAACATCACATCTAGTACCTTAGAGATTTATGTCACTTCCCTAGATTACCAGAGGCATGAAGCCACTATCAAGCATAAATACTAACTCTTGGAGTTGCTAGCATCTACTTGGCCAAGATAGCTACTAACAACGGAAAGCATAAAAGATCACAAATAACAAGGACATGATAGAATCAATAATCAATCTGAAATAGCATCTCAATATCCATCGGATCCCCGCAAACACAACATGTATGGATTACAAATAGATGATCTTGATCATGAACGGAGCTCACAAGATCTAAACATGAAAGCACAAAGGAGGAGAACCAGCCATCTAGCTACTACATGGACCTGTAGTCCAGAGATGAACTATTCACGCATCACACCGGAGGCTTGCATGATGATGATGAAGGCCTCTAGGGTGAATTCCCCTCTCCGGCAGGGTGCCTGGAAGAGCTTCAGATCCCTCCCGATCTAGGGACAGAGACGACAGGGCTACAGACTCTTTCGTGGATTTTTGATCGGGTACTTAGGGCTTCTGTATCAGAGGCAATATATAGGCGGAAGGAGAGGCCGAGGGGGTGCTTGGGGCGGCCAGACCACCCCCTGGCGCGGACAAGGCCTGGCCACATGGCCAGGTGGTGTGGCCAGGCCCCAACCCCTCTCCGTCTCGTATTCTGGCTCTAGATGTCTTCCGTTAAAATGTCGACTTTGGCTTTTGTCCCATCCAATTCCGAGAATATTCATTTTCTGACTTCCTGGAACCAAAAACAATAGAAAATAGACAGCTAGCACTGTGGCTCTTGTTAATAGGTTAGTCCAAGAAATCATATGAAAAGTACTCCAAAGTGTGGACAAAACACAAGAAAGTAGATAAAACCAAGCATGGAACATCAAAAATTATAGATACATTTGCAATGTATCAATGTGCTGTTGCTACTAGGGAGAAAACAGCAATCCTTTGTCCATGGGGCAATAGTATTATTTACTTTACACACTTTGCTTAATGCAATTATCTGTTGCTTACAACTTAATACTAGAAGGGGTTCAGAAGATAACCAGAAGGTGGATTATTAGTCATAGATGCAGTTGGATTACGGTCTATGTATTATGTTGTAATGCCTAATCAAATCTCATAGGAGTCAAGATGTCTAGTATATGCATTATTATGCTTTCTCAAATCTGTCAATTGCCCCGCTGTAATTTGTTCACCCAACATGCTATTTATCTTAAGGAGAAACACCTCTGTGAACTATAGACCCTAGTCCATTCCTTTACCATTAATATACCATATACTGTTTACCGTTTACTATTTACTTTCTGCAAGCAATTACTATTTTCCACACTATATGTTTAATCCTTTGTTTTCAGCAAAACCAGTGAGATTGACAATCTCACTGTAAGTTGGGGAAAATTTCTGTGGTTGTGTTGTGCAGGATTCCAAGTTGTTAGAAACACCTTGGAGTTGTTTCCTTGCTCCTACTGGTTCGATAACCTTGGTTTCATAACTGAGGGAAAACTTGCTACTGTGCTCATCATAACTTCCTCTTGGGGTTCCCAACGAGCTCTACATTTTGAGCCATCAAGCAGTTTTTCTGGCGCCATTGCTAGGGAGTTAAGGACAGCTTCAATCTCTTCCTCCTAGTCAATCACTTTTCAGGGAGAAAGAAGATTCTTGCAAGGGGAGTCTCTCACAACCAATCTCTTTACTTTGTTTTTGTTTTGCTTAGTTTATTTTTCTTTGTTTGCTTGTTTCTTTTTATCAAAAAACACACAAAAATTAGTTGTACTAGTTTGCTTCTTTTTATCAAAAACACACCAAAAAAATATTTCTCTAGTTGTAACCTCGTTCTTAGCTCACCATGTTGATCCCTAAGTTCACCTTGAAAGACCTTTCAATGGGCAGTGGCTCTATAATTGGGAAAGATAATATTGAAGAATTCTTTAATCATGTTAGCAAGCATGAGGATATTGAGGATAAATTCTTAGCAGAACTTTCTCCAAATTATGAAATTGTTGCAGCTTCTCGAGTTCACAAGTTGGAGGCTAGGTTTGTTAACCTTAACCCCATGATGCAAATAATGTTCCTTAAACTTAAAGATATTAGGATACTGAAAAGAGAGATTTTATTCTAGAAACTTTGCTTAAAGAATTCAATGATGTCGTTAAGGAAGCTGGAATGGTCTTTGATTGTTTTAATATGCTAGGCTCATGTGTAGATGTTATTGGTACACTAGAAAAGTTGGACAAGACCAAACCCAAAATGGAGAAGAAATTAAAATACCAATACCTTTTAAACTTATAGGAATGCATGAAGCGTTAGAAAAGAATTTTGATTGGATTATTCCTGAAAACCCGTTTGATGAAAATAGTGAACCTAACAGTATTGAGAGAGGATCCTCTAGAACTTATTTGGATGAGATACCTTTCCTCATTGAAGATATTTCTGGTATTTATCTTAATGCTTCTTCATTCGAAAATACTTGAATCTTGCTGCTATGCCTAGCCAAAAGGCGTTAAGGAAAAGCACTACTGGGAGATAACCCAAATTATTTTTACATTCAGTAAGTTTTTCTTTTGTTGAGTCTTGGAAGTTATTGCCTCAGTAGTAACCTCTCCTTATCCTTTTTGTGTGGTTTTTGTGCCAAGAATAACCTCTAATGAGAGAGAAGTAAGACTTGGGAAAGTTGTTGTCCCGAAACAGATTTTTGTCCTTCTTACTATAAAAAATCGTGAAAAATCCCTGTACGTCGGATTGAGCTATAATTTTCTGTTCTTATGCCCCAGGTTATTATCTCACTTTCGTTGTTTTAGCACTTTTCGTTTAGCAACAAAAGGTCTTCGAAAAAAATCAGTTTTTACCTGCTGGTCTCTTATGACAGATTTCTGCCATTATTTGCATTTGCCTCTTAATCTCTTTCTCTTTGAGTTCTCTTTGATCACTTGTGCTTTTAGAAGGAATTGCTACAGTAGCTTGTGTTTTAATGGAATTTTTACTTGTGTTGAAACTAACCCGAAAGACTTATTATCTTGAATACACTAATGTTGCTAATGAAGATTGTGTGAAGTTTTGTATGAAGGAAATTTTCAAGTGTAGGGAAGAATAATGTG
Source organism: Avena sativa (assembly GCA_916181665.1). Taxonomy (NCBI): domain Eukaryota; kingdom Viridiplantae; phylum Streptophyta; class Magnoliopsida; order Poales; family Poaceae; genus Avena; species Avena sativa. The sequence continues at coordinate 583,977,817 of OV702287.1, forward strand.
ATGAGATGAAGTATGGACAAAATCTCAAGATTGGGGATTCCACCTGTGTCACCCCAAGAAATATTCAAGAGGTACAAGCGTCAAAGCTTGGGGATGCCCAAGGCATCCCCTTCTTCATCAATAAAAATCTTAGGTTTTCTTCCAAAACACTTCATTTTTATTGTTTCATGCACAATTTTGTTGTTCTTGAAGCGTCTTCATTTTTGTTCTTAGATGTCTTTTGTTTGGTTTGCTTAAATAAATTGGTTGGACCCCCGCATTCATATGTTGTTTCAAATAAGTTGATTGGTGTTGGAAAAGAGTAGGAAGCTTCATGCTTATAAGTGGTACAAAAGGAGTTTGTTTTGACTGTGGCCTAGAATTTACCATGTCATGTTTGATGTTGCTTTGACTTTATGCTTAGTGATTATTGATGTAGCATGACTTGTTCCAAACAATTAAGATTGCATAATGTGCCTTGAAAGAATCATGCGTTGTTTTAGTATACAAAAGCATAATATAGTGGTATTCTTCTTTGATGCTTTATTTGGGTTGACTGGGCACATGCTTACACCATGTTAAGACTATGAACCAGTCACCTCAGCCTCTTTGATCATTTAGTTTTTGACTTGTAATATCACTTTATGCTTTAATTAATAACGTTTTTTCACTTTGCATGATTAGGGCCATTATTGCTCTCTTAGTTGGTCGCTCCTAGTCTTTTGCTAGCCTCCACATGTACCAAGTATGAGTTCCACTCATGCATCCAACCCCCAAGAAAACAAAGTTATTCCAAAGAGTCCACTATAAATTCCTATGCATGGTGTGTTACACCATTCCAAGTATATTCATGTTTTTATCTACCTTCCAAATTAAACTTGTTATGTGAAAATTAGTGCTTAAAGCTCTCACAAACTTGATGGCACACTTTATTTTCTTGCACTTAATAAACTTGAACCATTGTGTCCATCTATGTTTCTTATATTCTTGCGCTTTATAAGTTGTGAATTAGCAGAACCATGTACCATGGGGAATGCTTTCAACATTGCACTTATTATTCAGTTGATATCATGTTCTTTTGTTTATGGGTCCCGGCGGTGTCAAATAAAAGGGGAGCTTGTAAGCTCATGGAGTTTGTATGTGTGTTAGAGAAACGCCTGGGAGGCTATCCTAAGCCATGCCTAATCATGGTGGAAACTTGCAGCATAACCATAGTGAGCATTCAGTAAAGCATCCTCAATAAAAACCTATGCAAATAGAAAATAAAAAGATCGCTGAGATGCTCATTGTCTGTTGCCTTATCATTTTGATATGATAGCTCATGTGTCATGGGGCAAGGAGTACCCCATTGGCGGTTCTCCATGATACACATGTACTTACAATGATAAGAACTTACTAGTGACTAAAGTTGAGTAGCATGAGGTTCGGTACTCGTAAGCAAGGGGCATGAGATTTTCAATTTATAACTTGTCAAGCATATCCTCATATTTGTGTCACTTTAACTTTAATCACCTCAAGATGCTTATGAAAGGGGCAATGAGAGCTAAAAGCTAATAAGTACCATAATTTTGGGAAGCTCTTTATGAAACTTGAAATCCCTGCTTCCCTCTGTGAAGGGCCATTCTTTTTAATTTTATGTTGAGTCTCCATCTTCTATCTTTATGCACCAATTGAGAGAGCATAGTGGTTATTGTTAGTTTAATGTGCATTGTACCAAAACTTATTCATTGATTCATAACTTTGATATTGCTTGTTCTTAAATTATTTGTATCTAGTCACCCTTATGAACTTTGAAGGTGTCCTATGCATTTATGTTTTGCTATACCATGAGGGACAAGCTGAATACCACTCTTATTATGTTTTCTATATGTGAAACAAACAAACGTCTTTCAATGCATTGTTATTCATGATCTTTTGTTTGTACCTTTTCATGTTACAACATAGTTGCTATGTCTTATTGTTAGAAATCTATCTTCCATGCTCATGTTTAGAGTACATTGATCCCAGCTATCAATGCTTTATAAATACCTTGATCAAGATTGTGATGGTGCACGTCACCTCAAAAATCATTCTTCTTATCACTTACCTACTCGAGGACGAGCAGGAGTTAAGGTTGGGGATGTTTGATACGTGATAAACGTATCTATTATTTTTGATGCTCCATGCTTGTTTTATATCAACTTTCTTATGTTTTGTTCACATTTTCAGGTATTTTTATACATTTTCTGGAACTAATCTATTAACAAGATGCCACAGTGCTAGTTGCCTATTTTTTGTTGTTTTTGGTTTTAGAAAAGCTAGTAAGGAAATATTCTCGGAATTGGACGGGACAAAAGCCAAAGTCAATATTTTACCAGAAGGAAGACAGAGTCCGGAGGGCAGCCGAAGTAGGGTCACGAGGCAGCCACACCCTAGGGTGGAGCGCACCGCCACCTGGTGTGGGCCCCTCGGGCCACCACCGACCTTGCCCCTTCGCCTATAAAAGTACCCCGAGACAAAAACCCTAAGGACTCGATCAAAAATCCACGAAAGAGTCTGTAGTCACTGCCATATCCATCCCTATATCGGGGGGATCTGAAGATCTTCTGGCACCCTGTTGAGGGGAGAGATCATCCTGGACGCCTTCTTCATCACCATGCCTGCCTCCAGAGTGATATGTGAGTAGTTCACCCTTAGACTATGGGTTCATGTAGTAGCTAGATGGTTGGTTCTCCTCCTTTTTCCTATCATGTTTAGATCTTGTGAGCTCCGTTCATGATCAAGATCATCTATTTGTAATCCTATATGTTGTGTTTCCGGGGATCCGATGGATATTGAGATGCTATGTTAGATTGATTATTGATTCTATCATGTCTATGTTATTTGTGATCTTGCATGCTCTCCGTTGTTAGTAGATATCTTGGCCAAGTAGATGCTTGCAACTCCAAGAGGGAGTATTGATGCTCGATAGTAGGTCCATGCCTCTAGTAATTTGGGGAAGTGACAGAAATATCTAAGGTTGTAGATGTGTTGTTGCTACTAGGGAGAAAACAACAATCCTTTGTCCATGGGGCAATCCTATTGTTTACTTTACACACTTTTCTTAATGCAATTATCTGTTGCTTGCAACTTAATACTGGAAGGGGTTCGGACGATAACCGGAAGGTGGATTATTAGTCATAGATGCAGTTGGATTACAGTCTATGTATTATGTTGTAATTCCCAATCAAATCTCATAGGAGTCAGGATGTCTAGTATATGCATTGTTATGCTTTCTCAAATCTATCAATTGCCCCGCTGTAATTTGTTCACCCAACATGCTATTTATCTCAAGGAGAAACACCTCTAGTGAACTATGGACCCCAGTCCATTCCTTTACCATTAATATACCATCTACTATTTACCGTTTACTGTTTACTTTCTGCAAGCAATTACTATCTTCCACACTATATGTTTAATCCTTTGTTTTTAGCAAACCAGTGAGATTGACAACCTCATTGTAAGTTGGGGCAAAGTTTTGTGGTTGTGTTGTGCAGGATTCCATGTTGTTAGCAACACCTTGGAGTTGTTTCCTTGCTCCTACTGGTTCAATAACCTTGGTTTCATAACGGGAAAACTTTCTACTGTGCTCATCATACCTTCCTCTTGGGGTTCCCAACGAGCTCTACATTTTGAGCCATAGCGGCCATCATGAACTACTTCTAGCTCGAGCTCACGTTGGAGCAGCGGATGGATCCCCACAACTACGCCATCTGGAAAGACTTCTTCGCTAACCGGTGGGAAAGGGAGCTTGCCAGGTACGAGGGTGATGGCCCACCCCCAGTGAACCATAACGAAGATGGCCTGTGGTGAGCAACCGGACTATTGCTAGCGTGATGAGCTACATTGCTGAGGAAGATCATCCTTGCATGTGGTACCCACAATTTCACCCATTTTAGAGCCACAAGAAGGGTGGGGGTGGTGAACGCCGCGGGTGTAACGGTGTCGTCATCCGGGAGCCCCCTTCCCAACACATCGTGAATCCGAGGCCGGAGTGGCAGGTGCACCCTCCACCGCACGTCGTGAGGATCCAGCCACGTGTGCCTAGCGATGACGACAATGACGATGATGATTCCGAAGATGACCCTGAAGTTGTGTACTATAGGGATAAACATGATTATCACTAATAAATATATGTCTTGCGTGTTGGTCTCTCTACAACTCTCCTGAACTATGAAGATGTTGTTGTATTCTTGTGAGTCGATATCCAGATTAGCGGATCAGTTAAATGAAGAGATTTCCCTAGGAACTATTTAGAATGCTCGGGAACAATATATTACCTAAATGTTTTCTTCTTAGTTTTCATAACACAATTACATAAAATGTCTAATACATTGTTACACATCATTTCTTTGCGTGTGTTCTTTGCTGATTGCGCTGTAACCATGGAGCATCTTCCTTAATTAACGGGGATGTTGGATCAGTGTTCACTGCGAAGGGCGGGATTTCATGAAACTTATCATATTCTTCTGACATATCTGTCTTATCCTCCACTCTCACAATGTTTCTTTTCCCTGAAAAAACTACGTGGCATTTTGGCTCATCGTACGATGTATTCTTTTGCTTATTTTTTCTTTTTCTCGGTTTGGTAAACATGTCCTTCTCATAGAAAACCTGAGCCACATAATTGCATAGGACGGATGGTTCATCTAAGTACGCAAGATCGTTGAGATCCACTGTTATCATTTCGTGCTGCTCGTCTACGTTTACCCTTCCTCCTGTCAGCTTGACCCATTTGCACCGAAAAAGGGGACCTTAAAAGTAGGTCCATAGTCAAGTTCCCATATCTCCTCTATGTAACCATAATAGGTGGTCTTTGACCCATCGTTGTGTGTTGCATCAAAGCGGACACCACTGTTTTGGTTGGTGCTCTTTTTATCTTGGGCGATCGTGTAAAATGTATTCCCATTTATTTCATACCTTGGAAAGTTGATATAGTCGAAGATGGTGACCTGGACAATAAGTACAACTCATCATCTCCAAGAGTGTTGTTTTTGATGACATGTGATTGCCACCAACTGCTGAAAGTCTTCATGTGTTCATTTCTAATACAGTCGTCATGCTTCCCTGGGTTTTTGGAGCATACAATTTTCGTGTGTTCGTCGATATATGGAGCCACCAAGGTGGAATTATGTAGAACTGTGTAATGTGCTTCAGTGTAAGAATACCCGTCCCTACATATTATTGATTTCCTTCCTAGAGTGCGTTTTCCACCCAGTCTCCCCTCATGTCGCGATTGATGAAGACCAATCATCTTATGGTTAGGAACAAAGTCAACACAAAACTCAATGACCTTGGAGATGCTTCCTTCTGGCCTGGCACGGTTACGGACATATTTATTTAAGACTCCCATGAACCTCTCAAAGTGGAACATATTGTGTAGAAATATAGGACCGAGAATGGAAATCTCTTCGACTAGGTGAACCAGGAGGTGCGTCATAATATTACAGAAGGATGGTGGGAACACCAACTTGAAACTGATAAGACATTGGACCACATCATTCTGTAACCGTTCTCGATATTTAAGATTGATTACCTTCTGAGAGATTGTATTGAGGAATGCACATTGCTTCACAATGGTTACTCAAACATAATCCGGTAGAAGCCCCCTCAGTGCAATCAGAAGCAATTGCGTCATAATCACGTGGCAGTCATGAGACTTCAGGTTCTGAAATGTTTTCTCTACCATATTTATTATTACTTTTATATTCCACGAGAAGCCAGATGGGACCTTCATACTGCTCAGGCATTCAGAAAATATTTCCTTCACTTATTTTGTAAGAGCGTAGCTAGAATGACATTTTAACCATTCTAGATGTAGGCCTTCTGGGTCTTTCATATATTGCTGGTCCTACCGTGCTTCCGGTGTATCTTTTGCCTTCCCATACACGACCAAGAAGCCTAGAAAGCTCACGCAAACATTCTTTGTCACATGCATCATGTCGATTGCGAAACGGACCACTAGGATTTTCCAATAGGGTAGCTCCCAAAATATAGATTTCTTCTTCCACATGGGTGCCTGTATGTCAGCGTCCTTCGAAACAGATTGTCCACCAGGACCCTTTCCAAAGGTTACTGTTTGATCCAAATCCTTGACCATATCAAACACATCAGCACCAATATATTCCTTAGTCTTCGACTGGTGACATGCCTGACCATTAAAATGCTTGCCTTTCTTTCTTAAGGGATGCTTGGCCAAAAGAAATCGACGATGCCCCGGGTACACATTCTTCCTACAATGTTCCAAATATATACTTTCAGTCTTAGCTAAATAGTGTGCGCATGCATTGTATCCCTTGTTTGACTATCCTGAAAGGTTACTAAGAGCAGGCCAATCATTGATGGTTACGAACAACAACACTCGTAGGTCAAATGGCTCCTGTTTGTGCTCATCTCACACACGTACACCTTCGTCGCACGAAAACTGTAGAAGTTCTTGAACTAATGGCATTAGGTACACATCAATTTCGTTGTCAGATTGCTTCGGGCCTTGGATAAGAACTGACATCATAATGAACTTCCTCTTCATGCACAACCAAGGAGGAAGGTTATAGATACATAGAGTTACAGGTCAGGTGCTATGACTAGAGATTTGCTCCCCAAAAGGATTCATGTCATCTATACTTAGAACAAACCTTAAGTTCCTTGCGTCATCTGCAAATTCTCTAGGTACCCTCTTCCAGGGTGATCGCCCTCAACATCACTAGGGTCATCTCATCTGATCTTATATGGTAGTGTAGTGCATACAGGGTATGCATCCAAATTCTTGTACTCCTCACCGTGGTAGAGGATGCAGTCATAAGGGCTTGCATGTATCTTTTGAACCACTAAATATAGAGGGTGGAGAACCTTCTTTGCTTCGTACGTACTGGAAGGCAATATGTTATCCTTTGGAAGCATATTCTTTGTCATTTTTAGGAACTTTTCAAATCCGGAGTTAGATAGACCACACTCTGCCTTCCATCAAAGCCAGGACTAGGGATTAACCTCTAGTCCCGGTTTGTATTACGAACTAAGACTATAGGTCCGGACCCTGGCTGGCACGTGTAGATGGCTGGCGCAAGACCTCTTGTGCCGGGCCATATCACGAACCGGGACTAGAGGTCCGGAATGACCCGGGACTAGAGCAGCCCCGGCCTCCTAGCTGTTGTAGCTGGGACGAAGTAGGACTAGTGTTTGCACTAGTCCTGACCCGTAACGCACCCGAGACTAGACCCAAAATAAGGGCCGAACTGAACCCCTTATTTCTAGTAGTGTTTAGTCCAGGTTCGTATCATGAACTAGGACAAAAGGGCTAGAGATAGGCGCAGAACCCTTTTAGTCTCGGTTCATGGTACGCACCGGGACTAAAGGACCCAATCGAACCGAGACTAATTGTGTTCTTGCCCCGTGAGGTGTCCTGACCTTACGAACCAGGACTAAAGCTCACATTACTCCTGGTTATTAAGAAAGCCGGGACTGATCGCTTTGGTGCAGTCCGACGGAAGCCCTATTTTCTACTAGTGTATGCATTCGACGTATACTACTAGGAAACTAGCTATACATAGATGGGTATTCTGTGGATCATATTGTAGTGCATGCGCCACATAATATACTATTGGAGATATGCCCAAGAGGCAATAATAAAAGTGGTTATTATTATATCTTTGTGTTTATGATGAATGTTTACATCCCATGCTATAATTGTATTATTAGGAAACACTAACACTTGTGTGTTTTGTAAACATATAAGAGTCCCTAGTAAGCCTCTTATTGAACTAGCTTGTTGATTAATTGATTATCATGGTTTCCTGATCATGGACATTAGGATGTGATTAATAACAAGGTTATATCATTAGGAGAATGATGTGATGGACACACACCCATAGTAAGCGTAGCATAAGATCAAGTCATTAAGTTCGTATTGCTATAAGCTTTCAAATACATAGTAATCTAATCCTTCGACCATGAGGTTATGTTAATCACCATCACCGGATGGATACTTAGATGACATCAAACACCGCTTCGTAACTGGGTGGTCATAAAGGTCTCATTGGGTATTCTGAAAGTATGTGTTGAAGCGCATGAACCAAGATTGGGATTTGTCCATCCATATGACGGATAGATATGCTCTAGGCCCTCCCGGTGGAATGTCATCTAGTTAGCTTGCAAGCATGTGACTAGGTCACAAGGGATGACATATCACGGAACGAGTAAAGAGTACTTATCAGTAACAAGGTAGAACTAGGTATGGAGATACCGACGATCAAACCTCGGATAAGTATAGTATTGTGAGACAAAGGGAATTGGTTTCGTATGTTAAATGGTTCTATCGATCACGAAGTAATCGTTGAGTATGTGGGAGCCGTTATGGATCTCCAGATCCCACTGATGGTTATTGATCGGAGAGGTGTCTTCATCGTGTCTGCATATTCACGAACCGTAGGGTGACACACTTAAGGTTCGAAGTTGTTTTAAGTAGATATGGAATATGCGTTGGAGACCGAATGATGTTCGGAGTCTCGGAATGGATCCGGGACATCACGAGGAGATTCGAAATGGTCCGGAGAATAAGATTCATATATTGGGGATCATTTTCTAAGTTAGGAAATGTTCCGGAGTGTTTGTATGGAGATTCTAGAAGGTTTCGGAATGTTCTGGAAGGTTCTATAGGATTTCTTGGAGTTTGCTTGAAAACCAAGAAAGGGTCAAAGGAAACCTAGTGGGGCAAGACACGGATTCGTGGGGGAGGAGGACTCCTCCCCCCTTCCCACCGCCGGCCCTAGGAGGGGAGTCCTACTAGGACTCCCCCTCCCCAGGCGCGCCTCCCTCCTTTAAATAGAAGGGAGGGGGCGCCCCCTCCAAACCAAAGCTCATTACACCCAATCTCTGCCGCCTCTCTCCTCCATCTTTCTTCTGCACAGGCATAGGCGAAGCCCTGCATAATTCTCTACTCCACCACCACCACCACGCCGTCGTGTTGCTGGGATTCCATGGAGAAGATCTACTACCTCCGCTGCTCGCTGGAACGGGGAGAGGAAGGTCTGCTTCGACTCCGCACGTGTGACCGTCTGCGGAAGCGCTGCCGGAACACGGCGCCGGAAGGATCGTCCACACGATCTTGAGATCGGCAAGTGATCGACTACATCATCCACGAGATCTAATCTCGTTAACGCTTTCGGTTCTATGAGGGTTAGTACCGATCTATCTCGTTGCTCATGTCTAATAGATTAGATCTTGGCTTTTATCTAGATTAGATCTGTGTCTTGTTCATTCTTGCGGTAGAATTTTTTTGTTTTCCATGCTACGAACCCATCAGTGGTATCAGAGCCATATCTATGCGTAGATCTGTTGCACGAGTAGAACACAATGATGTTGTGGGCGTTGGTGCTCATGCCGTCTTTTGCTATGTGTGCACTTTGCATCTTGCGGTATGGTGGGACGAAGCGGCTCGGGCTAACATTACATGTCATCGTACATGAGACTTGCTCCACGCTTGACGTGTAACTTGTTTTGCACAAGTGGCTTTGCGGGTGTCTGTCTCTCCCACCATAGTATAGATCCAATTTACACTTTGCACTTGATAGCACTTGTATCAACGTTGTGGTTCAGTTTCGTAGGTAAGATCCGTTCTAGTTCGAAAGCCCCAAACCACGTAAAACATGCAAAGAAAATTAGAGGCGTCTAACTTGTTTTTGCAGGGGTTTTGTGATGTGATATGGCCATCATGTGATTATGATTGTATTTGATGTATGCAATGATCCTTGTTGTAATATGGCAACCGGCAGGAGCCTAATGGTTGTCTTCAATTCTGTTAAGACCTGCGTGTCTATTCATCTTGTAATAGCTTTATTCCAAGTAGTTGTAATAGTTGCTGGTGATGATGGACAACCATGAAGCGGCGCCACTGACCTTGACGCAATGCTGGTGATGATGGAGATCATGTTCGTGCTTTGGAGATGGAGATCAAAGGCGCAAGAAGAAAAGGCCATATCATATCACACTAATTATGAATTGCCTGTGATGTTAATCCTTTATGCATCTTGTATTGCTTGGATCGCGACGGTAGCATTATAAGATGATCCCTCTCACTAAATATCAAGTAATAAAGTGTTCACCCTTAGTTGGCACCGTTGCTAAGACTCGTCGTTTCGAAGCATCTCGTGATGATCGGATGTGATAGATTCTACGTGTGCATACAACGGGTGCAAGCCAGATTTGCACATGCGGAAACTAAGGTTATCTTGTCGAGCCTAGCATGTACAGACATGGTCTCGGAACATGGAATACCGAAAGGTAGAGCATGAGTCATATAAATGATATGATGAACATGAAGATTGTTCGCCGATGAAACTACATCTTCTCTCGTGAAGATCGGACTTGGTGTAGTGGACTTGGTTCGTGTAATCACTAAGACAATGTGAGGGATGTTGTTTTAAGTGGGAGTTCACCTAGTTAGTTTAAGGATTAAATTTGAACTCAATTTATCATAAACTTAGTCTAAAATACTTGCAAATTGTTGTAGATTATGGCGACCCCCTCCATCAATTTCAATGCGTTCCTAGAGAAAGAAAAACTTAAGAACAATGGAAGCAATTTCACGGACTGGTTCCGTGGACTGAAGATCGTCCTCAGGGCTAGTCAGTTGACATATGTGCTCGAAGCACCGCTAGGTGACCCACCTGCATATGATGCCACCGATGACGTAAAGAATGTTTACGCCACTCGAAAAAATCATTACTCCACAGTTCAGTGTGCCATCCTGTACAGTTTAGAAGCGGAGCTCCAAAAGCGTTTTGAGCACCACGACTCGTTCGAGATCATTAAGGAGCTCAGGCTAATTTTTGAGACTCGCGCGGCCATGGAAAGCTATGAGGCCTCCGAAAAGTTCTTTAACTGTAAGATGGAAGAGGGAAGCTTCGTTAGCGAGCACGTGCTCACCATGTCTGGGTACGCAAACAAGCTCCAAGAGTTGGGAATATCGATTCCTAATGAGTTGGGGATTCACCGTCTCCTCCAATCACTGCCACCGAGTTACAAGAACTTTGTGATGAACTACAACATGCACTGCATGAACAAGACGTTGCCTGAACTATCGTCCATGCTAAAAACTGCTGAAGTGGAGATCAAGAAGGAGCACCAAGTGTTGATGGTCAATAAGACCACCAATTTCAAGAGACAGGGCAAGCCTAAGTACAAGGGCAACTTCAAGAAGGACGGCAAGAACGCTGCCGCACCTACTAAGAAGCCCAAGGCTGGTCCCAAGCCTGAAACTGAGTGCTTCTACTTCAAGGGTGCTGGTCACTGGAAGCGTAACTGCCCCAAGTACCTGGCGGATCTGAAGAACGGCAACATCAAGAAGAAAGGTATATTTGATATATGTGTTATAGATGTGTATCTTACTAGTAATCGTAGTAGTGCCTGGGTATTTGATACTGGTTCGGTTGCTCATATTTGTAACTCGAAACAGGAGCTGCGGAATAAACGAAGACTGGCAAGAGACGAGGTGACGATGCGCGTTGGAAATGGATCCAAGGTTGATGTGATCGCTGTCAGCACGCTCCCTCTACATCTACCTTCGGGATTAGTTTTAAATTTGAATAATTGTTATTTGGTGCCTGCGTTAAGCATGAACATTATATCTGGATCCTGTTTATTGTGAGACGGTTACTCTTTTAAGTCCGAGAATAAAGGTTGTTTGATTTATATGAGTAATATCTTTTATGGTAATGCACCTGAGATGAATGGTTTATTCTTACTGAATCTCGATAGTAGTAATACACATGTTCACAACATAGATGCTAAACGAATAAAATTGAATGATAATTCTACATACATGTGGCACTGTCGTCTTGGTCACATTGGAGTGAAGTGTATGAAGAAACTCCATTCTGATGGACTTCTTGAATCACTTGATTTTGAATCAATTGAAAGATGCGAAGCATGTCTAATGGGAAAAATGACTAAGACTCCATTCTCTGGGATAATGGAGCGAGCTACAGACTTATTTGAAATAATACATACCGATATGTGCGGTCCAATGAGTGTAGCATCGCGTGGTGGATATCGTTATGTTCTCACTTTCACAGATGACTTGAGTAGATATGGGTATATCTACTTTATGAAACATAAATCCGAAACTTTCGAGAAGTTTAAGGAATTTCAAAGTGAAGTGGAAAATCATCGTAACAAGAAGATTAAATTTCTGTGTTCTAATCGCGGAGGTGAATATCTAAGTTATGAGTTTAGCATGCATTTAAAGAAATGTGGAATGCTTTCGCAGTTGACACCGGCGGGAACACCACAGCGTAATGGTGTGTCCGAACGTCGTAATCGAACCCTCTTAGATATGGTTCGGTCTATGATGTCTCTTACAGATTTACCGTTATCATTTTGGGGCTATGCATTAGAGACAGCCGCATTCACTTTAAATAGATCACCATCTAAATCCGTTGAAACGACACCATACGAATTGTGGTTTGGTAAGAAACCTAAGTTGTCGTTCCTTAAAGTTTGGGGTTGCGAAGCATATGTAAAGAAGTTACAACCTGATAAGCTAGAACCCAAAGCGGAGAAATGCGTCTTCATAGGATACCCTAAAGAAACAATTGGGTATACCTTCTATCATAGATCCGAAGGCAAAGTTTTCGTTGCTAAGAATGGATCCTTTCTTGAGAAGGAGTTTCTCTCGAAGGAGGTGACTGGAAGAAAAGTAGAACTCGATGAGGTTATTGAACCTTCTCTCAGATTTGAGTGTAGCGCAGCACCGGAAGATGTTTTTGTGCCGCCTGCACCAATTGGGGAGGAAGCTAATGATAATGATCATGAAACTTCAAATGAAGTTACTGCTGAACCTCGCAGGTCAACGAGGGTTCGTACCACTCCTGATTGGTATGACTCTTCCTTGAACGTCATGTTGGTGGACAACGATTATGACCCTGCGACGTATGAAGAAGCTATGGTGAGCCCAGATTCCGACAAATGGCTAGAAGCCATGAAATCCAAAATGGGATCCATGTATGAAAACCTAGTATGGACTTTGGTGGACTTACCGGATGGCCGTAAGGCTGTCGAGAACAAATGGATTTTCAAAAGAAAAACAGATGTTGATGGTAATGTTACCGTCTATAAAGCTCGACTTGTCGCGAAAGGGTTCCGACAAATTCAAGGAGTTGACTATGATGAGACTTTCTCACCAGTAGCGAAGCAAAAATCTGTGAGGATTTTGTTAGCAATTGCTGCATATTTCGATTATGAGATTTGGCAGATGGATGTCAAAACGGCGTTCCTTAATGGTGACATTGAGGAAGAGTTGTATATGGTACAACCCAAGGGTTTTGTCGATCCTAAAGATGCTGACAAGGTATGCAAACTTCAGCGCTCCATTTATGGACTGAAGCAAGCATCCCGGAGTTGGAATCAACGTTTTGATAAAGTAATCAAAAACTTTGGATTTATACAAACTTATGGAGAAGCTTGTATTTACAAGAAAGTGAGTGGGAGCTCTGTAGCATTCCTAGTACTATATGTAGATGACATATTGTTGATTGGGAATGATATAGAACTTCTTAATAGCGTCAAAACCTATTTGAATAATAGGATCTTGGCGAAGCGGCATATATTCTAGGAATCAAGATTTATAGATATAGATCAAGACGCCTAATAACGCTTTCACAAAGTACATACTTAGACAAAGTTCTAAAGAAGTTTAGAATGGAAGATAGCAAGAAAGGGTTCGTGTCCATGTTGTCAGGTAAGACCTTGAGTAAAACTCAAAGTCCAGCTACGGCAGAAGATAGAGAAAAGATGAATAAAATTCCCTATGACTCGGCCATAGGTTCTATCATGTATGCCATGCTGTGTACAAGACCGGATATAGCACATGCTGTTAGTTTGACTAGCAGATATCAAAGTGATCCTGGAATGGAGCACTGAAGAGCGGTCAAGAATATCCTAAAGTACCTGAATAGGACTAAGGATATGGTTCTTTCTTATGGAGGTGATGAACAGCTTGTTGTAAACGGTTACACCGATGCTAGTTGGAACACCGATCCGGATGACTCGAAGTCACAATCGGGATACGTATTTATTTTGAATGGTGCTGCAGTGAGCTGGAGGAGTGCGAAGCAAAGCGTTGTGGTGAAACCTTGAACTGAATCGGAATACATAGCTGCTTCGGAGGCTGCACAAGAAGCCGTGTGGATGAAGGAATTCATTACTGAACTTGGCGTGGTTCCTAGTGCGTTGGACCCGATGGCCATCTACTGTGACAATACAGGTGCCATAGCTAATGCACAGGAGCCAAGGTCACATAGCAAGCTGAAGCACATCAAGCTACGCTTCCACACTATTCGCGAGTATGTCCGAGATGGTGACATAAAGATTTGCAAAGTACACACTGATCTGAATGTGGCAGATCTGTTGACTAAACCTCTCCCTAGAGCAAAGAATGACCAGCACCAGAACGCCATGGGTGTTAGGTATATTACCATGTAATATAGATTATTGACTCTAGTGCAAGTGGGAGACTGTTGGAGATATGCCCAAGAGGCAATAATAAAAGTGGTTATTATTATATCTTTGTGTTTATGATGAATGTTTACATCCCATGCTATAATTGTATTATTAGGAAACACTAATACTTGTGTGTTTTGTAAACATATAAGAGTCCCTAGTAAGCCTCTTGTTGAACTAGCTTGTTGATTAATTGATTATCATGGTTTCCTGATCATGGACATTAGGATGTGATTAATAACAAGGTTATATCATTAGGAGAATGATGTGATGGACACACACCCATAGTAAGCGTAGCATAAGATCAAGTCATTAAGTTCGTATTGCTATAAGCTTTCAAATACATAGTAATCTAATCCTTCGACCATGAGGTTATGTTAATCACCATCACCGGATGGATACTTAGATGGCATCAAACACCGCTTCGTAACTGGGTGGTCATAAAGGTGTCATTGGGTATTCTGAAAGTATGTGTTGAAGCGCATGAACCAAGATTGGGATTTGTCCATCCATATGACGAGATATGCTCTAGGCCCTCTCGGTGGAATGTCATCTAGTTATCTTGCAAGCATGTGACTAGGTCACAAGGGATGACATATCACGGAACGAGTAAAGAGTACTTATCAGTAACGAGGTAGAACTAGGTATGGAGATACCGACGATCAAACCTCCGATAAGTATAGTATCGTGAGACAAAGGGAACTGGTTTCATATGTTAAATGGTTCTATCGATCACGAAGTAATCGTTGAGTATGTGGGAGCCGTTATGGATCTCCAGATCCCACTGATGGTTATTGATCGGAGAGGTGTCTTCATCATGTCTGCATATTCACGAACCGTAGGGTGACACACTTAAGGTTCGAAGTTGTTTTAAGTAGATATGGAATATGCGTTGGAGACCGAATGATGTTCGGAGTCTCGGAATGGATCCGGGACATCACGAGGAGATTCGGAATGGTCCGGAGAATAAGATTCATATATTGGGGATCATTTTCTAAGTTAGGAAATGTTTAGGAGTGTTTGTATGGAGATTCTAGAAGGTTTCGAAATGTTCTGGAAGGTTCTAGAGGATTTCTTGGAGTTTGCTTGAAAACCAAGAAAGGGTCAAAGGAAACCTAGTGGGGCAAGACACGGATTCGTGGGGGAGGAGTACTCCTCCCCCCTTCCCACCGCCGTCCCTAGGAGGGGAGTCCTACTAGGACTCCCCCTCCCTAGGCGCGCCTCCCTCCTTTAAATAGAAGGGAGGGGGCGCCCCCTCCAAGCCAAAGCTCATAACACCCAATCTCTGCCGCCTCTCTCCTCCACCTTTTTTCTGCACAGGCATAGGCGAAGCCCTGCAGAATTCTCTACTCCACCACCACCACCACCACGTCGTCGTGCTGCTGATTCCGTGGAGAAGATCTACTACCTCCGCTGCTCGCTGGAACGGGGAGAGGAAGGTCTGCTTCGACTCTGCACGTGTGACCGTCTGCGGAAGCGCTGCCGGAACGCGGCGCCAGAACGATCGTCCACACGATCTTGAGATCGGCAAGTGATCGACTACATCATCCACGAGATCTAATCTCGTTAACGCTTTCGGTTCTACGAGGGTTAGTACCGATCTATCTCGTTGCTCATGTCTAATAGATTAGATCTTGGCTTTTATCTAGATTAGATCTGGGTCTTGTTCGTTCTTGCGGTAGAAATTTTTTGTTTTCCATGCTACGAACCCATCATATATTTATTGGCGCATCCAAACCATATGCGCCACAGAAGCTTTTCCATTCCGCGCCACATAAATTCGTATTTCTGTGGCCCATATAACAATATACGCCACAGAAATATGGTGGAACCCTCCACCAACTAAGGATTGTCGCGATGTGCCTCAGAAATATGATGTCTCTGTGGCGTACATAATAATATGCGACACGGAAAGTGGTGTGGGACCCACCATAGAAAGTAGGTGGCACTTTTCTATGGCGCATAATATGAGCCATACAAAGTGGAGTGGGACCCACACAGAAAATAGGTGCCCCTTTTCGGTGGTGCTTATGCCTATATGTGCCATAAAAATATGATGTTTCTGTGGCACATATAACAATATGCGCCACAAAAAGTGGTGTGGGACCCACCATAGAAAATAGGTTCCCCCTTTTTTGTGGCACATATTCCTATATGCGCCACAAAATCTAGATTTTTCTAAATTTTTAAATTCTAGATTTTCTTCAAATTTATATTTTTTGAATTGTTTGGTTTCTTTTTGAAATTCTATTATTATTAATTTTTTACAAATTCTATTTTTTATTTTACATTTGAAATTTTAGAATCTCTTCCAATTTTTGAACTTTTATATTTTTTTGAGTTTTTAAAATTTTAGTTTCTTTTTGAAATTTCTAAACATTTAGACTTTTTTGAAGTTTTTAGAATTTCTTTGGAATTCTAAATTTATGTAAATTTTTCCAAATTCTTTAGATTTTTTTGGAATTATTTATTGTTTTTAAAATATTTTTGAAAATTTTCAAGTTCTTGAAAGTTTTAGGATTTTTTCGATTTTTTTTTTGAATTTCTTGAATTCCCTTTTGAAAATTTTGAAGTTTTTTTTTAAAAATTTCACACACAAGGCCTAAGAGGATTGATATGATAATAATATCAATAAGTAATTTAGTAGCGTAGGGGTAGCTCAATCAAATAGAACACGGAAGTTAAGTGTGTTTGGGCTGGAGCAATTTGAGGATGGTTGGCCTAGTGGGAAGTGATCATTTTGATATCATTTCAGTGATGTTCGTAGTGTGATTAAGTGTTCAAAAATTAAAATATTTGGGTTTTCCCATATGATTTCAATTTTTTGGATTTTTTTTGAATTTAATGAACTTTTTTATATTCACGGTCGTATTTTTTAATATGCGCCATAGAAACCCAAAAATGCACAACTTGAGATTTCTGCGGCGCATATAAATATAATTTAGTGGCGGTATAACAGTGGCGCATCCAATATGTGCCACAGAATCCGAAAAGTATGCACCACTCAAAGCTAGTTTCCTGGTAATGGCACCAGACAACGGGATCAAACCTTGTCGTCCCCTTGCCTTGAAAAAGTTAACACCGACTAGATAAATTGGCAAAATTTGAATTTTAAACGCTAAGAGCATCTCCAGCCTTTGTCGCCCATAGGAAAATTATTGTCAAACGAAAAATTGGCTCTTGGTGCCAGTATTTTGACTCTGGGAGAGATTTCCCCAAGCCGTGCGCCTCCCCCAAGGCTAAGCTCGCCCAGGTCGCCACCATTCCTGGTGGAGCCACCTGCACGTCCTAGAGCTCCTTGGGTGAGCGGCGCCGCCCCAGGCCGATCTCGCCTCACTCGAGGTGGAGCCGTTCGTGTGTCCTGCATCTCCCTAGGTGAGCGGTGCCCCTTCCCTGCGAGGCCTGCTCCGGCTGTTGGGAATATACTCTAGAGGCAATCATGTATGATGTAATTCCCAATGTATTCATAAAGTTATTAGGTTTTCCTTGTATGATAATCTGATATATATCATTGAATATGTATTCGATTGTAGAACAATATATTCATCATTTTTTTGAACTTTTCTACTATAGGGAAGTCCCCCACAGCCTTTTAGAAATATAAAACACCAGAAGAAGTTCTAAGGAAGACTATCAAGCACACATTTACATTGGGAAACAACAAAAATAAAGAAAGAACTAATTACAAGGCCATAGGCCCAAAGTTCTAAGGCAGACTGTCAAGCCAGAATGACAATAAAGCCTTAACTTTCCTATTTAACATGTGCTTTAGCAAGGTCAGATCATAATAGAACTCAACATTCCACCCTCTAAATGTGGGTATTTCCTCTTTAAAGATAAGATCATTACGTTGTTTCCAAATATCCTAGCAAGCCAGTGTGATTACTTCTGTGAACAAGGTCTCGGAAACCTTTGTTTAGCATATTTTCATGCTTCAGCAATACTGGCATCATTCCATTCAATTTGCAAATAATTCCAAATTCTAGCACTAAATAGACAATTAAAGAACATATGTTTCTAGTCTTCCTTTGCTTGTGTAGAACAAAGAAAACATTCATGATCATCTGTGACTTTCCAATTTCTGCGAGTAAGCATATCCTTTGTATTTATCCTATCATGTAACAATAGCCATGCAAAGAACCTATGTTTTGACATGCATTTACTTCTCCAAATCTGATCCAAGACTCAGTCATTTGCTATCCCTTCAAAACTTTTCTCATAGTAAGATTTAGCCCTGTAAGCATCTTTACTTAACTGGCATATCCACTTGTCATATTCTCTCGTGAGATTAGTATCTGCTAAGAGACTTTGCAATTTTACATATTCGAGATATGCCTCATCTGAAAGAGGTAGCATGAAAGCTTCATGGAGATTACTTAGAGTGCATATATCCTATACAGAGGCCATTTTATCGCTTGCAAAGGAGTAAATTCTAGGGAATTTTATAGACATCACGGAATCATACCATAGATCATTCCAAAATAAAATACCGAACCATGTACCAATAACATACTTGGATATAGTCCTCCACTCATCCACAAGACCGATAACACTTCTCCACCAAAAGATCCACTCAAAGTGACAACATGTGGCATTGATTCTTGATAGTATGAGTCTCTGACCAAATTTACCCATGGTAAATTAACATTGTTATAAAACTTGTCAAGATGCTTAAGTAAAAGGGATCTATTCTGTATTTTAAGATTTATAACTCCAAGACCTCCCTTCTTCTTTGGTTTACATACCATATCGCATGCTTATATTTTCTCCATAAACATCTTGTTCTGCCTCATCCTTATATTTTCTCCATAAACATCTTCTTCTGCCTTTATCAATAACCTCCAGCACTCCTAAAGGGATGGCAAGGGTGCACATATAAAATGTGGGCAAGGAGGAAAGAACAGAATTAACCAACACCAGTCTGTTTCCATATGATACAAATGATGCAATAGCTGAAAGCCTTATTTCAAGTCTATCAATTAAGGGAGAAAAAACCTTGATTTGTAGCCTTGTTGTGCCCATGGGTAGTACAAGGTATGTGAAAGGCATACCCCAGTTGGCACTCAAAAATATTAGCTAGTTGAGAAGCCTCTTCCTTGGAAATGTTAATTGGAACTAGAGAAGATTTATGGTAATTAACCTTTAGCCAGTAAAACTAGCATACTGATCCAATAATTCCTTAAAAATGATCAATTGTTCTTCTTCTGCAGGAAGTACAATGAGTGTGTCATCTGCATACTGAATAATTGGATACTTTCCTTCTCTCGGAATTGGTAGCTTGAACCTACCTTGCTGAAATGCTAATTTGACAATACTCTATAGTAGATCCCCTCCCAGAAGATATAACAGGGGAGAAAGGAGGTCTCCTGTCTGACTCCTCTCTTATAGGAAAATTTGTTCCCAGGCACTCCATTCAGTAATACAGAAGAAGAACCAGAAGAAAGTATTTCCTTAACCAGCTCGATAAAACTGAGATGAAAGCCTTTATGCTGAAGAATTTGTAATATAGCATGGTGCTCAATAGTGTCAAAAGCCTTTTTAAAATCAATTTGAATAACTACCACTTTCCTCTTTGAATGGTGACATTGATAGAGATATCCAAAAAACCAAGCTAGCCAGTCTTGAATTATTCTAGCCTTGATAAACCCATACTGATTATCATGAATACATCTTGTTATTTCTGTCTGCGGTCTGTTTGCATATAATTTTGTGAGAAATTTTAAACAAGTATTAGTGAGGGAAATGGGCCTTAAACACTTACACTTTCTAGTGTTTGCGTTTTTGGTACCAAGGTGATCAAAGATCCATTGATACTTTCAAGAGAAACATTCCCTTTGTGAAAATCCATGACCAAAGTAATGAAGTCATCTTTTATGATGTGCCAGCATTTGTTCACAAAATAACCATTAAAACCATCAGGTCCTGGTTCTTTATCAACTTTCAAATCTTTGAGAATACCATCAATTTCCTCCATAGTGATTGCAGCAGATAGACTAGATAATAAATCCACCCGTGGTAAAATAGTGTTAAGGTCAAGGGCATTATTGGTAGGAAAAGTGACTCCCATTCTGCTCTTATAACACTTCCAAAAAGCAGTTGTCTTATGATTATGCTCAATCAGACTTGTCCCATCCTCATCCAAAATCTCAGTGATAGTATTATGTCTATATCTCTCAGTGGCTTTAGCATCAAAAAACTTGGTATTCTCCCCACTTAAGGTAACCCATCTTATAGTACACCTCTGCCTCTAGTAATCTGACTGCCTGCTCATTAATTTTTTAATATGACATTTGCCATCATTTCTAAAGTTGAATTCAGGCACAGAAAGAGATCTCTGTTCCTCCATCTGATCCAGAAGGAACACAACATAGTTGGATTTTTCTATGAGGGTTCTGATGTCAGATAAAAAATCCCCATTTTTTCAACTCATACCTCAAATCTTTAAATTTAGCAGCCAAAGCAGTGGTAATAGATTTCCCTCTTATTAGTTTCTTCTAGACCTTTTCCACCAGATCATAAAATCCAGGTTGATGCTCTCAGAAATTCTCAAATCGAAACAGATGTGTTTTTGGAATATTGGTAGAGATTTGCACTACACAGGGTACATGGTCAGATGTTTGTCTTTGCTAGTGTCCTAACCAATGTATTTGGCTATTTAATAGTCCATTCACATGAGGTGAAGAACCAATCTAATTGCACTAGCAGGGGTTGTCTTTGCATATTAGACCAAGTGTAATTCCTTCCTTTAAGTGGTAGTTCAATTAGAACCAAGTGGCTAATAACATCATTAAAAATGAAAATATCATTCATATGAGCACCATCCATGTTTCTATTTTCCTATGGTCTCATGAAGTAAAAATCTCCCAATAAAAGCCAGAGATCATGTGCTTGGATTTGCAGATTATATAGCCAAGAAATAAAATTATCTCTCTCAATTCCTTGACAAGGACAATAAATAGTAACCAGACTCCAATTCTGCCCATTCTTCATAGATGTAAAATTAATAATGACACCTTATCTATGACTTTCAATCACATTCCCAGAGAAAACAGAACCGTTCCAGGGTACAATAATACCCCCAGAAGCTCCTACTAAAGGAGAGAATGCAAATTTATCAGACCTTTTGGGGCAGAATTTTCTTATAAAAGAGTGCTCAAAATTTTCACATTTTGTTTCCTGAAGACAAGACATACCATTGCAGCTCGACTCTCTTCAATTTTATTATAAACTGCAGTTTGCTTGTTTTTGACATTAAAACATATAACATTCCAGTCCAGGACCAACCAGTCCTAATTATTAGTGTTGTTGTGATCCATTGATAACAAAAATACCCAAGGATATGATCCTACTTACTACAAATAAATAGAATGAGTAAGTAACAATAATCCAAGCAATCCACATAAATACCATAGTGCCAAAAGATTCCAAAATTCACACACATCATCCAACATAGCAACGGTGTACCCATAAGTTTGCAAAAGACAAAAGAGGTCCAGAACAAGACCCCAACTATAGAAAATTGTATTAATCATCTAAAGAATCTTCAGCCATCTTTTGTCCTGGAGAAGCTATAAGTATCTCCTCAGTCATTTCCTCCTCGAGAATTTCCAGGATCCTGCCAGCTTGTTGAAGAACTGCAATAGTATTGATAGGTGGCAGTGGCCCTTCATGTGATTCCATCTACAGAGGTTTTGCAGAATTTGCCTTCTTCCGGGGTTGTGGCTGATTAGTGCAAGGAGTTAGTTTATATCCATTATTCTTGGTTGTACTCCTAGTCACACGCCTCTCAGAAGTATTCAGCAATAGAGTTTCCTTCTGCTTCCTGCCCCTCTTCTTTGGAGTGTTTGAAACCACAGAAGCAGGACCTTCCACCAACTTTTGTTCATACCCCATGTCACCTAGGCCAGAGTTCACTGTGTGATCATCCTTATTTGTCAAGAGCAGAGGTGAGGGAGGCATCCAAAAGGATTTTATAGCTGCATTGTAAAGGAGATCATGTGGCAACTTTCCCACGGTGGATAAAGCCATGGAAAAATACTAGTGGATAAAGCCATCAAAAAATACTATTTATTCATGTTGTTCATACTAGATGTCCTTAGTCCTTGAGGTTGTGCTGGACACACAACTTAGACTAATGTGAAAGTCGGTTGATGACCTGGTTCTACTTGTCATGAGCATGGTGATGCTATTCCGACTTACACGAACTCGTCTAAATACTTTAGTGAGTCATACTGACCCACAGTTGAGATGCAACGAGCATGTTGTCATTTACAGTCTCAAGCAATGGAATCCTTTGACCTGAGGTGATTGCATGATATAAGTTGTGCATCACGAGCTTAGGTCTATCAAACGTTGTTCCGTAAATAGATAATTCTAAAGGTAGAGTTCGGGTTGGTTGTGAATCAAGCTGCGTGACACGGATTACCAAGATGGGATTTGCCCCTTCATAATGGAGAGATATTCTCTGGACCCTCTCGTGTGATATGATTCGGAAGCATGGTCATGTGTAACGTAGTTAAGTGTTAACTGAGGAGTCAGACTAAGTGTTAGCCCAGTGAATCGTATATCACAGAACGAGAAGAGAGTTAACCTATTAAAGGGATGTCAATTACTTGCCCATTCTTTTTTTCCTATAATCGTTTTGTGTTTTTGCTACAATCATGCACAATTTTTGCTACAAGGTCTTTGGTGAGGTCTTCCGACGGAGTCTCCTGCGAGTGCGATGTTGGTTCTGCTATATTAGCATAATTTTTTGCTACATTAGCGCAACATTTTTGCTACATGGTCTCCGATGAAGTCTACCGGCGAAAGACTCTGGCGAGGTCGGATCTGCTATATTAGCACAACTTTTTGCTATAGAGTCTGCGATGAGGTCTCCAGCAAAGTCTTTGGTGAGGCAGTCCTTTTTGTTCTATTTTTTTTTGGAGCGAACCCTTTTTGCTACATGTAGCAAAAGCGGGATGAGGTTGGGGCGCGAAGATCCAGACTGTTGATTCGTGTTGATCAAAGGATGGGGACCTGGGGGATGGAGTACTAGTGAAATGTGGAACTCTCATTTTGGTAAAGTAAGAGCATCTCAACTCGGGGTCCTCAAAGTACCCCCCCCCAACGGCCTATGAGGGCCGCTGGCGCCAAAAAACGCGCCCAGCCGCGACCCTCATTTCAAAATTTCCGCCGGAGCACACGGCCCAATTATTTAGCCGGCGGCCCCGAGCGAAACCCAATGTACAGGGAGGCAAGCGGGGCCGCCGGTGCGTCGAGAAAACATTGCGGGCTAGCCTTGTCGGTGATAAACAGCAAGAAATCCTGTCCTATCCCACCCTTTCGACCCCTCGATCCCCTGGCGGCTCCACGACCACCCCTATCTCGCTGTCGGGAACTGCCTCCGGTAGCACTTCCCATCGCCAAATAAACCCCACCACAGCTCCAAACACCCACGCCACCTCTTCCGCCACCGTCCTTACGTCCAACCGCCGGCCGGTGAACCTCTGCTCCCACCTGAGTTCCTTCCCGCACACAAGGTGCTTGACCATTTGCCAAGGCGATGGACTCGGACGACGAGGAGGTCATGGCTGCTTTGATGGATGAGGAGGTCGCTGCGATCAATGCAGCGACAGTCGGGAACGACGAGCACCTGTCTATCCTCCTCGCCCTTATGTCCATGATCATCGAGGAGGACAAGCCGGTCCATGGCGGCTCGACGCCTGGACGCTGCAAGAGCAAGCCGAGGCAGAGGATGGAAGGGTAGTGCATGTTGTATGCAGACTACTTCGCCGATGATCCAGTGCATGGCGATGTGACATTCTGCTGCCGTTTCAGGATGAGCAGGAAGCTCTTCCTCAAGATCGTCGAGAAGCTGAGGGAGTTCGATGACTACTTCAAGCTGAAGAGGGACGCCGTCGGTACGCTTGGCTTCTCCACTATCCAGAAATGCACAGTTGCCCTTCGGATGCTAGCATATGGAATGCCTGGAGACTCACAGGACGACTAGATGCGCATGGACGAGTCCACGACCATTGATTGCATGTATAGGTTTTATCTGCGCACACCCAATAAAGACGACACTGATCATCTGCAGGCACAGAATGAAGACAGGGGGTTCCATGGGATGCTTGGAAGCATCGTCTGTATGCACTGGGCATGGAAGAACAGTCCATTTGCAAACCAGTGCATGTACAAGGGCCACAAAGTAGCATGTAGTGTGGTTCTTGAGGCAGTGGCTGATAAGGATCTCTGGATTTGGCACGCTTTCTTCGGGATGGCAGGATCTCACAATGACATCAACGTGCTCTAGTGCTCGGATGTGTTTGCCAAGCTTGTTTTAGGCAATTCTCCTCATGTGGCTTATGAGATCAATGGCCACCAATATGACAAGGGCTACTATCTGGCTGATGGCATCTATCCAAAGTGGTAAACATTTGTCAAGACCATTTCAAATGCAGTGCCTGGAGGGAAGAAAGCTTGGTTTGCTCAGTGCTAGGAGGCTTGCAGGAAAGATGTGGAGAGGGCATTTGGTGTGCTGCAAGCTCGATTTGCCATTGTTCGGTACCCTGCGCTTACATGGTCCAAGGATCAGATGTGGGAGGTCATGACTGCTTGTATCATCTTGCACAACATGATCATCGAGAGCGAGTGGGAGAACCCAATGTTCGACACTCAACCATACTATCGTAGGGCCGTCTTGCAGATGTTGATCATCAGGAGCCTACTGCCTTTGCCTCTTTCCTGGCCAAGCATCAATAACTTCGAGACTCCAACACTCACCACCAGCTGCAAAATGAGTTGATCAAGCATTCGTGGAACCTGAAAGCAGCTCTCTAGTTTGTTGGCCATTGTGATTCAAACTTGTTTAATTTGTGTGGTGTGTTAAACATAATTTATTTGTGTACTAATTGTTGTTGAATAATTGTGTTAAATTTGTGTTCCAATTTGATTGATTGTTTGTGTTGAAATAATTCAGAAAATAAAAAAATGGCCGGTTTGGGGTGCACGGCTAGGCGCTGACGGCTAAACCAATTCATTTGTTTCATTTCCTCCGTTTTCATATCATTTGTACCTGTATTTGATTTCATTTGTTTTATTTTCAGCCCTAACTGGATATACCAGTAGTTCATCCGGTAAAAAACGTGATCCCTGACGTACCCTACCCTATCCATTACAACATGGTTAATCTTGGATCCGTATGCCATGTTCGATCTTTCTGCCATGGACCGGGACCTATATATTAGACGCCCACGTACGCGTGGTGTAAAGTGAGATCAAAGGTACTACAGCATGACTAAACCACTCCGGCTGCTGCCACCCCACCATATGTAGTACACACACATCAAGAAGAGCCCAGCAAACTCCTCCAAGACTAATATGGGGACTGCTGCTGGGGACTACGCGCTGGTGCAGCAGGCGATGGTACCGGAGGCGGCGGCCACGGTGTGGGAGGCGGAGAGCGTCGCCAGGCGTCACGGGCATCCGCGCGTGACCCCGCTCCATGTCGCCAGCGCCATACTCTCCACGCAGGCCGCCGGCGTCCTTCTTCGGTCGTCGGGCCACTCTCTCCGGCACGAGGACCTCCAGCTGTCCTTGGAGGCCGCGCTCAGCAACCTCCCGTTGGCCTGCCCCTTTCGCGCTGCCCCGCTGGAGCTGTCCAACGCCCTCGTCGCCCTGTTGAGGCGCGCGCAGACGCTTCAGCAGCAGCGCTCCGCGGGAGGCGCCCGGGTCCGGCGCCGGAGCAGGTGGCGGCAGGGGGCCGGCGTCAAGGTCGAACTGGAGCAGCTCGTCGCCTCCATCATCGACGACCCGAGCGTCCATCGCGCCGTGCGCGCGGCCCAGGTTAAGCGCAAAATCGTAGAGCAGCTGAATGTGATGTGAATGATTTCAGGGGGGGCTGGACAGCCGCCATCCTCCGTGGGGAGCTTACTCGACAGGCCAGTAACTGCCACAAACCTCAGCTGGCATATTTTATTTTAATTAATCCGCACGGTTTCCACCAAATATTCATTTATAGTTTATTTATGTTTGATTTGATTTCTTAAATCGAAAACTGCATATGCATTGATTTAGCCTTGTTGAGTTTGCACGCACTGTGTATAAGTGAGCGATTCAATTTTTAGCAACTTGTATTCCCTACTCCATACTATATGTATGTCTAGTTTTTGTAATTGGGAATGTAAAATAAAGGATGGATGCGCATGCATTATATTCTAATATGCCAACAATTAATGAGCCAAATATGGTTCCATTGCATGCATGCATGCATACTGCTCGGTCTCAACCTGCTATTTCTCTAACACATTATTTGATATACCAATTATTTAGGGATCATGGAATTGAAGCAAACACAAGTGAGGCCTTTGTTGTCCAGGCCGGGGACTCCACAGAGAGGACGAGCGCGAGCCTTCCGTCGTGGCTTAAACGCCACCAAGCAGACCAACAAGATGCAACCCTGCTTCCATGCCGCGGCACTACTTTCCAGCAGGTACCTACGTGTACAGACGATTCCATGCCGTAGCTAGCAACATTCATGTGAAAATGCATGGTCCCATGACTCAAAATTAGTACTCCACCTTTCAGCTATAATGGTCCCATGGCCATGGGCGATGATGGGTATCCTTTCCTTTCTACTAGCATCCATCGCTTCCATCTTTCTGCTAACTCCTGTTGAGATAGATGCAGGCATGCAGCCTTCATCCGGCCGGCAGCAGCGCAAGTTCGCCGAGCTCTCCGCCAAAAATTTCAAGATCATGTGCGACGCGCTAGCTGAGCAGCTGCGCTTCCAGTTCCAGCAGCACCAGGATATCATCCCCGGCATTGCAAGCACCGTGCTCTGGTGCCGATCTGGCATGCCGAGGAGGGCGAGGAGTTTGACCTCCTCCACCACTTGGCTGCTCTTCCGAGGGAATGACTGCAACGCCAAGAAGACGGTGGCGCAGGAGCTCTCAAAGCTCATTTTTGGTACCTGCAGCACGGAGGTTTTCTTGGTGAGCTCCGGCCACACCGACAACCTAGCCATCAAGAAGAGGAAGATGCCATGTGTCATGGCAACATTGTCCCAAGCCATCCTACAAAACCCTCACCGTCTTGTGTTTATCGATGGTGTCAACCAACTGGATTACCAGACAGAAATCGCAATCAAGAGCTTGATTGCAACGGGGAGAATCATGGCGGGGGCAATGGCAGCTGTACGCTCAACCTGGAGGACGCCGTCTTCGTGTTAAGCTCAGATGAAGGATCCACCTCCAGGACGTTGGCTTCCTTCCCTCCTCCACTGAATCCACAAATTATCAAATACACAGATAATCGCAACCGCAAGGAAGACGCCACCAGCAAGGAGAAGGGCGGAGTAGAATCATCGCGTCCTTTTTCCTTGGATTTGAACGATTCCGCCCTGGATGTGGAAGAGGGGGAAGATAATACGGTTGACAATACTAAGGGGTTCATGACTGTTGTGGATGGTGTTTTCCGTTTCGATTAGGGATCTTTTCATAGCGCGTGCGGTTTTCCTCCAAGTTCTAATTAATCACCTGTTTTCTGTTTTTCTCAGGGTATTCTAATGACCTGTTAATCTTCTTCTGCTGACTGATTAAGTATTTCTGGTCTCTACTGCTTCTCCCCTTCGTCTTTTTCCATTTCTTTCCTAGTCATAATATCTGCTTCCTGAATGAATGAATGCCGCCTTTACGGCGCTACCCCTTACCCCCAGTACGTCGGGCATAAGGTCTATCTGATACACCTCGGGCCTACTGCCATACTATTCTTCAATTGATTTTAATATTGTTCAAGTTCTTGAATCATTCTTTCCAAACCTGGCTCCTGGCCACTCGTCACATTACTTTTGACCACAAAATACCAAGTTGTTACATTGTCCAGGTTATTTGTGATCAAAATCTTTACACTATTGTAAAGCACGGGTGCTGCTGGCAATGCCGCTGGTCCGCTCTGTCTCAACACGAGTACATGGCGAAGAAGTTGCATGCAGGGTCATCTGTATTTTTTCGGGGGAGGAAGGTGTGTACTACGTGATCCTAAAGAGGGGTAGAAATTATCGAGTGGAGTGAGGCCACATGGGCTCACTGTCGGTCTTTATATATATAGGAGAAAGATGGTAGGGTTGCAACTAAAGAAGGAATCTGAAGAATATGTCACTCCTACGATAAGAGCTATTAAGGCGGCATGCACCGCTATGTCCGACACGCTGGAGTCGCTTGTGAAAAATATAGATCATCTTACTTTATAAGTAAGGGCCTTTTATTTGGGGCATCAATACGTAAAATACATACATGTACTCCGCAGAGATGATTGATAGTTCAGTCCTTGTTGTTCATTTTATCATGAATCTGACTTGCTAATTCTAATTTAGTTCACAAGCATACCCTTCTTCCCACATCCACAGGTGTATCCCACTAGCAAATGAGTATCGGGTTAGCCTACAATGGGCCTTCACTAGTAGGGAACGGGCATTTAGTCCCGGCCCGTAAGGGGCATTAGTCCCGGTTTTGAAACCGGAAATGGTAAGCGGGACTAAAGACCCATCCTTTAGTCCCGGCTCAGTTACCAGCCGGAATCAATGGGCGTCCACGTGGCCATCGCGGCGCGCGCGGGGTGCCCCCCATTAGTCCCATTACGGAAGAAATATTAGTTCTCTAATAGTTTTCTAATATTTTTCTAATATTTCTACCAACAGTTTTCTAATAGTTTTCTGTTTTTCTCAGGGTATTCTAATGACCTGTTAATCTTCTTCAAAATAGTTTTCTAATATTTCTACGCTACCACGTACCGTACATGTTCGTGCATATATAAGATAACTTATCTTATGATCGAGCATACAAATATATATACAATTTGGATAATTACATGGATATCACAAATATCGGGACTAGAGCTCGTCTATTCAATTACACGGCCAGGATCATCAGTAGCGCCTATTCACACTAAATTCCCCAGCGTCGTCTATCATCTCGTTCATCAAAAATCTCTCCAGTTCTTCTGCAATTGCTAGAATGCGTTGCTCTGGAAGGAGCTGATCCTGTATTTTCTCGAACTATATAAGAAAAGAAGATCAATATGAATATCAATCATGATAACAAAAACTGACGGTAATAAAATAATGATGTACATGTATTGCTTACATCGACTCTATAATCTTTGTGCTTAGTGGTAAATGTGTGAATGAACTTGCAAACGCAGAATCCACATATATGCGTCCCCTGTGGCTGCCTCGCGCACTTTACGATAATATAATTCAATCAAAATAATAATCTAGCATTATAATTGTATTGAAACTAGATCAGTAAAGAAATGCGCGAACATATCACGTACTACTTACCGAGACCGGAGTAAATGTCAGCTTCTCACTAAAAGAACCCGTAACCTCACTCTTGAACTGGTTCCAAACCATGTTCGACAAAGAAAATGAATGAATGAGTTATTCATTACGTGATATCTCAGGAAATCAATGAAAGAGACCGATGTAGCACGAAAATTACCTCTAGAGCATGTCCTGTATTTCCCTAAACTGTTCCAGGGGTCTCTTTAATGGGTCCATAACTTCAACTCTTTCCTTATCAAGTTGAATGTTTAGAAGAATCCAGTGGAAATCGCACACGTTTATATATACATCAGTAACTCATCAATTACACTTAACATCGAGTAAGCAAAAGTGAATGTGTACAACTGAGTAAGACTCTCACTTGAAATTGTAAGGAAATAGTATGTGGTCACATAAATTTTGCTCCGTTAGAAACCTCAGAAGGTTTTCCTACGTCTCCTCGGGTTTATCCGTTAGCATCTTTATATGTACTTTATCTAGGTCAATGAACCCAACACTAAAGAGTGACCTTCTTTTACATTCCTAGATCTTCATTATGCATAATAATAGATAACAAAAGGATATAATGAGGATAATTACATGCAATGGACTGAACAGCTGAAAAACTGAAAAACTGACAATGAATTCGACAACTTACAGACAATAGAAACCCATGATAGATTTGTCGAGGGCGTCGAAAGTGTATAACTGGAAGAGTTCTGAAAATTCAACATGGACCTCATCGTCTCGAAAGTAGTAGTCGCGTGGGACTTCTGCCATGATCATTATTCTCTCCTCCTTTACGGCTTTCAAGTACCATTTATGTAAACTCCGCATTTGTGTTGGCATTTGTTGCAACTTCTCTATGCTGACCAAAGGCATCCCTAGGACATATTTAGGCGCTGCAACAGCCTTGGGTAACTTGTCGTCTTGGAAACCTAGCAATTCCTCAACAGTCACATTCATAGAGGCCGCAAACTTCGCAGCTTCTTCCATATCCTACTGGGGAACTACGTCATAGGATAACACATTGAGGGGTGGGATCAATTTTTTGGCCTATTTCCTGAGCTGGGGGATGTCCCTTCTTTTCCCGCTTGCACTTTGACTTGATGATTTTCTCCCGATTGCATTTGTACTTGATTTGCTCTTCTTCACTTCCTTCTGAAGTGTGCGTAGATAGTCATCTGGCTTATGGTGCAATTCATATTGCGATTTTGTGTTCAGAAAAGAAAGTGCATACGCTTTTTGCTTCTCGGTGTATATCGGGGCGGGCTCGGGTTTCTTCTTTTGAAGCTGCGCAACACATTCGGCCTTTGCGATATTTGCATTTTCCTCGTCAGTACGATCGTAAGGTCTGATGGGAAGATTCTTATGAGGTACTCTTGGGAGGAGCAACATTTTTCGTTTTGGGCTGCTGCGTTGTTTAGTACTCATCGACGGAGCACGCTTCCGCTTATTGTCTTTTGCAGGCGGCAAAGATGACTAACCCTGCGGCGGAAATCGAGATGGAGTCGCGATGTGGTGGTCGTAGTCATGGGGTGGGCTTCTTGGAGGTGATGGAGGTGAAGGTGACATGCGACGACTCAGAGGCGGTGTTGGCCTTGACGCCGAGCCTGGAAGCTTAATGTTGTTCTTGTCCCATAGAATGATACCACCGAGTACTTCTCCGAGTGTCCTCTCACCTTCAGGTCCAGGGATGTCAAGCTCCATTGAGTCGCACCCCGTTATGATTTCATCCACCTCGACTTTAGCATAGCCAGCTAGAATCTCACGGCCATGCCAGCATGCGTTAGGTGGACAAGATAAAGCACATCCAACCGCCACCTTCACTGATATGTTCTTCACCTTCTAATGGAGCTGACAAGATATCTGCTCCTTGATTCCATCCACGGGGTAGCCGGGACCGCCATCTATCATCTGTGCATTGTTAGACGGGACCTCCAATTCAGCCATGCTACTTCTCTGCTGATATGGGATGGCGGTAATATCGAGTGTAGGATCTTGCAGGCGCCCTACTCCTCGAAGTTCGTTAATCTGCTGCTGATGCTCTTGAAATCTTCCTAGCAACTGGTTGAACCTGTCTCCCTCCTCCTCCTCCTCCTCCTCCTGTCGCTTCTCTGCTCTCTCTCGTCTTTTATAACTATCTTTGTCTTTAGGATACCCAACCTCCCACGTATAACTAGGGCGAAGGCCTCGTACTCGTCCTCTGTGTTCTTTATTGCCGATACCTTTGTCAGCAAGTCATTCTCTCTATTCGGACGAAACTTTGTTTTCCCCTCTTTAATTTCTTTCACCACAGCCATCCATGTCTGCCTAGGTACTCTAATCCCGTCACTGCAAACAAGGTCCCCTGTAGTATCGTCATACTCACTCCCATGGCCAAGAACCAATTTCTTGCCCTCAAATACCATTCTTCGTGTATTGGTTCTGGAGTGACCACTTTCTCAAGCAGCTCTTTCTCTTTTTCCCCACTTTGGCATGGTAGTCGCGTAGCCCCCTGTCCCCAGGTGATGGTGATATTTCTTTTTCGCAACATTTATCTTGTTTTTTCTGACTTTTCCTAAGCAGGAACTAACTCGTTGTACTTCACAAATGCAACCTAGTAAGGCAGTTGCTTCACTAGATAGCCTTCGAATTTTGGAGCTGTCTTGTCCTTCTGATACTTTAGCCATAATGCTTTCTTCCAGTTCTTGAATAGTTTGTCCATCTTCTTAAGAGTCCACTGCTTGACTTTCTTCCTCAATGCAGCTGTGTCGGCATCATCCTCATATTCTGGCAGGGTGAAATGTACCATGAGGTCATTCCAAAGACCCTCTTTGTACCTTTCGGTGACATACTCACTCTCTTCCGCCCCTTCGGTCTTATTCCACTCTCGAACGGTGATCGGGATGCAATCCCTAACCATAACTCCGCATTGTTGTACAAATACACTTTTAGCCCTTTCGGGTTCCAATGGTTCGCCTAGTGCTGATACCACCGTAATTGTATAATGCACATATGCGTCCAACTTCTTGGCTGGGCCTCGTTTGGAATATTTTCTACTCGATGTGGAGGCCTAAGAGAAGAAACATTCATCAATTTATATATATATACAACTCAATTAATGCATCTACTGATCACCAGACTGCATATATATACCTCGCTGGACTTTGTTAAGGGTCCACTGAAGCCATCGGCTTCTCCCTCATCGGAGCCGTTGGCTTCTCCCTCAGTCCGTCCGACCTCCTCACCCTCACCGGAGGGGTTCAGATAAATCGATGGAGATTCGGGTGGATCACCATGGGGGGTGTCATTGATAATAGCCTCGAGAATTTCTTCCTATTCTAGGTCTCTCTGGATTGGATCCATAGTTTTCCGCAAAATGCACACAATATCATTTTTGCATACAATATTGCTACATAAAATAATGCTAAACAATAATATGAACACCTAATTTTCTACAATAATACTACCACCCTAACCCTAAGTCCGGTCGCCCGCGAGCACCACCCTAACCCTAACTCCGGGGGGGCGAGAGCACCACCACCCTAACCATAAGTTCGGTCGTTCGCGAGCACCACCACCCTAACCCTAACTCCAGTCGCTCGTGAGGACCACCACCCTATCCATAACTCTAGTCGCCTACGAGGACCATACCACCATCCTAACCCTAACTCTGGTCGCCCGCGAGCACCACCACCCTAACCCTAAATCCCGAGGCCCGCGAGCACCACCACCCTAACCCTAAGTCCGGTTGCCCGCGAGCACCGTACCACCACACTAACCCTAACTCTAGTCACCCGCGAGCACCACCACCCTAACCCTAACTCCGGGGCCCGCACGCACCACCACCCTAACCCTAAGTCCGATCGCCCGCGAGCACCACCACCCTAACCCTAACTCCGGTCACCCGCGAGCACTACACCACCCTAACCCAAACTCTGGTCCCCCTAACCCTATATATTACACTATACACTGTATATTAATAATAACATATACACTATATACTACACTATATATTAATAATAACATATAAGAAAAAATAGTAATAATAACATATATACTACACTATATTGTAATAATAACATATAAGAAATAAATATTAATAATAACATATATACAATATCTATATACTACACTATATAGTAATAATTAATAACATATAAAACATACAAGAATTTTTAAAAAAAATAGAAGTGGCCAGGGGGCACCACCCGGGCTTTCCTGATCGCAGTTGCTGGCGCCGCCGCCGATGCCAGAGAAAGGGAGGTACCTGGCCAGCAGGGACAGATGCTCGCGGCGGCTGGAGGAAGTGGCACAGCCGGAGAGGGGGCAACGCGCGACGAGACGGTGGTTGGAGGTGATGGCGGCGGCGCGGGCGGCCGGAGAGGCGGCGCGGCGGGAGAATTTTTTTGGCAACCTGTCGGCATCGTCGTCATCCTCACGTGCGTCCGTGGAGCTGTCTCTGGAGATGAGGAATTTAGGGGAGTGAAGGGGCGCATATATACGTGGAAGTACCTTTAGTCCCGGTCCGTGGCATGGCCCGAGACTAAAGGCTTTTGGACACCAGGCCACAGGGCGCGCGCCAACCGTACCCTTTAGTCCTGGGCCATGACACGACCTGGGAATAAAGGTCCCTTTTTTAAAAAAATTGACTAAAACTCCGTTTCCCGCCTTATTGCATATAATGTTATTAAATAAACTAGTATATATCAATATTATTAAATCTGATAAAACTTACAATGTTTTATGGTTTAGGGTTAGGGTTTCGGGTTTAGAGCTTAGGGTTTATGGTACGGTTCTACGGTTTAGGTTTAGGGTTCTAGGGTTTAAGGTTTAGGGTTCTAGGGTTTAGGGTTCTAGGGTTTAGGGTTAGGGTTTAAGGTTTTGGGTTTAGGGCTTAGGGCTTAGGGTTTAGGGTTTAGGGTTCTAGGGTTTATGTTTTAGGGTTCTAGGGTTTAGGGTTTAGGGCTTAAGGTTTAGGGTTTAGGGTTTAGAGGGCCTTTAGTCCCGATTGGAGCCAATAACTGGGACTTAAGATATTTCTTGCCTTTCTCAAAGCCGTCAAGCCATGCATCATGCTTTCCCGCTATTTCCCTTTACTTCTCTCCATTTCCCTCTGCTTCCCGCCATTTACCTCTATATCTAGGACGACCGCCATGGCCATCCACACATCCACAACTTCCCCTCTCACAATAATGGACAATGCATACTAGGCCATTCTGACCCTAGAGGAGAATGAGGCACTGTGGGCCTCTAGCTACACATGCTCGCCAGGTTACCAGCTAGTCGCTGACTGGATGTTGAGCGCTGGAGGAGTTCCTGTCCCTCCAGTGCCTCAAGGTTCCGCCTGCCAAGCGGCCATCATGAACCACTTCTAGCTCGAGCTCACGCCGGAGCAGCGGATGGATCCCCATTGGGATCCCGACAACTACGACACTTGGAATGCCTTCTTCGCTAACCAACAGGAAAGGGAGCTCGCTAGGTACGAGGGTGATGGCCTGTCCCCCATTGAACCAGAACGAGTCCGGTCGCCGCCTGTGGTAGGAAAACCAGACTATCATCGGTGTGATGCGCTACATCGCCCATGGAGATCATCCTCGCCTGCGGTGCCCGCACTTTGACCCTCCACAGAGCCACAAGAAGGGTGGCGATCGTGAAGGCCGCGGGCTACGCGGCGTCGTCATCCAGGAGCCCCCTCCCTCGTGCGTTGTGAATCCGAGACCAGAGTGGCAGGTACCCCTGGAATATGCCTTGGCTAGGCTTAGGATCCAGCCACGTGTGGCTAGCGATGATGATGATGAAGA
The DNA here is from genome assembly GCA_916181665.1 of Avena sativa. NCBI lineage: Eukaryota > Viridiplantae > Streptophyta > Magnoliopsida > Poales > Poaceae > Avena > Avena sativa. Next base: position 584,013,394 of record OV702287.1, read on the forward strand.
CGAAGATGACCCTGAAGATGTGTACTATAGGGCTAGACATGAGTATGACTAAAGGGGGGCCTTAAGTCCTGATTCCTTAGTCCCAGTTTTTTAATAATAATAAATATCTTGAGTGTTAGTTATGGTTTGTGGCTGGACCGGTGGGACTAAAGGGGGGCCTTTAGTCCCGATTCCGTAGCCCCAGTTAGGAAACTGGGACTAATGGATTGTTTCCTACTAGCTATTGTTGGTCTCTCTACAACTTTCCCGAACTATGAAGATGTTGTTCTATTATTGTGTCGGTTAACTAATTTTACATATTAGGGAGTACATCTATGGCTAACTTGTTGGAGATGCCAGAGCACTGGGCTCTGCCGGCATCTCCCTGAAGTTGGCTGTAGTATTGTCCCTGCTCTCACACACCATCTTGCAGTTTATAACTTCTCTAACTAGATCAATACGCCAGGGAGCTAATTAATTTCACATATTAGGGAGTGCATCTATGGACAGTTTATTGGAGATGTCGGAGGACTGGACTCCGCCGGCATCTCCCTCAAACTGGCCGTAGAGTTCTCCCTTCTCTCGCACACCATCTAGTTTGTAGTTGATAACTTCACAAGGATGCCTATTTATAGATTAAGCAGCACAACATAGTGTCAACACTCACAACATAATGTCGACACTCACCCCTATCATAGTGTCGACACTCACCCCTTAAGTCCCGGTTGGTTTCTTCAACCGGGACTAAAGATGCTTGCGTCGGCTCCAGCCTGCCGCAACCCCTTAAGTCCCGGTTGGTTTCTTCAACCGGGACTAAAGATATTATGTAACATAGTTGCAAGGAAAAGTACCAAACTTGGCTCATCCTCTATCTTCAGAACAATGTTGCATAGATTTATTACATAAAAGGTCTAATACATTATTACACATTACCAACCACCCTATCTAGTGTTGTGGTATTCTTCTGCACCATAGCCATGGAGAATCTTCATCATCTAACAGAATGCTTGGGGTCAGTTTTCACTTTGAAGCGCAGAATTTCATGAAACTTATTATAATCTTCTGACATCTCTATCTTTCTATCCACTTCCACGATGTTTCTTTTCCTTGAAAGAACTATGTGGCACTTTGGCTCATCGGACGATGTATTCTTTTGCTTATCTTTCCTTTTTCTCAGTTTGGTAGACAAGTCCTTCACATAGAAAACCTGAGCCACATCGTCGGCTAGGACGAATGCCTTGTCCATGTTTGCAAGATTGTTGAGATCCACAGTTGTCATGCCATGCTGATGTCTATGCACGCTTCTATTCTTCTAGACAGTGTTGGGACTCCAAGTGCAGAGGTTTGTAGAACAGCAACACGTTTCCCTTAAGTGGATCAGCCAAGGTTTATCAAACTCAGGGAGGAAGTGGTCAAAGGTATCCCTCTCAAGCAACCCTGCAATCAAGATACAAGAAGTCTCTTGTGTCCCCAACACACCCAATACACTTGTCAGGTGTATAGGTGCAGTAGTTCGGCGAAGAGATAGTGAAATACTAGTAATATGGATGATTATAAGTGGTAATTGCAATCTGAAATAAGAGTGGCAGCAAGCAAACATGTAACAGGACTGATTGTAAACGGTGTTTCAATGCTTAGAAACAAGACCTAGGGATCATACTTTCACTAGTGGACACTCTCATATAAATATCTTCTCTTCATTATGCTACCCTGAACTACTCTCCGGTTGGACGATGTAGGGCTATAATAGCACACCTTAAAGTTCGCGTTCCCCATCAAGATAACCCCTCACTATCACCTTGAGCGCTAGATGGTTCCAACAAAGACCACAATCTCATAGAGACATCCAACTCAAATTATACTCATGATAAGTATTTCTGTAACCTTAGCCTAAGTGTCACACGGTGTGCACACTGTCAACTTCACACACGTGCGGATAAGCAGAGATTAATTAAAACACTTGAGTAGCAGAATAGATCTACTTATTCAACTAGATTACAAAGCTCATGATCTCAATAAGATCACGCATAGAGAGAGATCAACACATAGCTACCGGTAGATCCCTTAGCCTCGAGAGAGAACTACTCCCTCCTCATCATGGGAGTCAGCAACGGTGATGGAGATGGCGGTGGAGTCGATGTAGATGGCTCCGGGGGCACTTCCCCGTCCCGGCAGGGTGCCGGAACAGAGACTTATGTCCCCCGAATCTCCTCATCGGTGGCGGCGGCGCTGTGGAACTTTTCGTGGAATTCTAATCCTATTCGTAGGGTTTTCGTCTCGAGGGGTTTATATAGGCGAAGAGGCGAGGTCGGTGGCCGCTCGAGGGGCCCACACCAGGGCCTGGCGCGCCTAGGGGGCATGCCACCCTATGGTGTGGCTGCCTTGTGGCTCTCCTCTGTCTCTGCTTTGGACTTCTGTGTCGTGTCGGGAAAAATAGGAACTTTGGCTTTTGTTTTGTCCAATTTCGAGAATATTTCTTTACTAGCTTTTCTGAAACCAAAAACAGCAGAAAACAGGCAACTGGCACTATGGCATCTTCTCAATAGGTTAGTTCCAGAAAATGTATAAAAATGCCTCAAAGTGTAGACAAAACATAAGATAGTTGATACAAAACAAGCATGGAGCATCAAAACTTATTGATACGTTTATGACGTATCAAGCATACCAAAGCTTAACTCCTGCTCGTCCTCGAGTAGGTAAGTGATAAAAAGAATAATTTGTGAGGTGACATGCACCATCACAATCTTGATCAAGGTATTTGTAAAGCATTGATAGCTGGGATCAAAGTACTCTAAACACGAGCATGAAAGATTGTGTGCTAACAATAAGACATAGCAACTATGTTGTAACATGAAAAGGTACAAACAAAAGATCGTGAATAACAATGCATTGAAAGATGTTTGTTTGTTTCACATATAGAAAACATAAAAAAGATGGGTATTCAGCTTGTCCCTCATGGTATAGCAAAACATAAATGCATAGAACACCTTCAAAGTTCATAAGGGTGACTAGATACAAATAATTTAAGAACAAGCAATATCAAAGTTATGAATCAATCAACCAGTTTTGGGACAATGCACATTAAACTAAGAATGACCACTATGCTCTCTCAATTGGTGCATAAAGATAGAAGATGGAGACACAACATAAAAGTAAAAAAGAAAGGCCCTTCACAGAGGGAAGCAGGGACTTCAAGTTTCATAAAGAGCTTCCAAAAATTATGGTACTTATTAGCTTTCAGCTCTCATTACCCCTATCATAAGCATCTTGAGGTTATTAAGGTTAAAGTGACACAAATATGAGGATATGCTTGACAAGTTATAAGTTGAAAATGTCATGCCCCTTGCTTACGAGTACCGAACCTCATGCTACTCAACTTTAGTCACAAGTAAGTTCTTGTCATTGTAAGTACATGTGTATCATGGAGAAGCGCCAACGGGGTACCCCTTGCCCCATGACATAGGAGCTTTCCCATATCAAAATGACAAGGCAACAGACAATGAGCATCTCAGGGATCTTTTTATTTGCTATTTGCATATGTTTTTATTGAGGATGCTTCACAGAATGCTCACTATAGTTATGCTGCAAGTTTCCACCATGATTAGGCATGTCTTAGGCTAGCCGCCCTGGCGTTTCTCTAACACATATACAAACTCCATGAGCTTACAAGATCCCCTTTTATTTCACACTGCCGGGATCCATAAACTAAAGAACATGATATCAATTGAATAATAAGTGCAATGTTGAAAGCGTTCCCCATGGTAACATGGTTCTGCTAACTCACAACTTATAAAATTCAAGCATATAGGTAACATAGATGGGCACAATGGTTCAAGTTTCTTAAGTGCAAGAAAATAAAATGTGCAATCAAGTTTGTGAGAGCTTTAATCACTAATTTTCACATAACAAAAGTTTAATTTGGAAGATAGATAAACACATGAATATGCTTGGAATAGTGTAACACACCATGCATAGGAATTTATAGTGGACTCTTTGAAATAACTTGGTTTCTTGGGAGTTGGATGCATGAGTAGAACTCATACTCAGTACAGGTGGAGGCTAGCAAAAGACTGGGAGCGACCAACTAAGAGAGCAATAATGGCCATAATCATGCAAAGCGAGAAAACATTATTAATTAAAGCATAAAGTAATATTGCAAGTTAAAAAATAAATGATCATAGAGGCTATGGTGACTGGTTCATAGTCTTAACATGGTGTAAGCATGTGCCAAGTCAACCCAATTAAAGCATCAAAGGAGAATACCACAATATTATGCTTTTGTATGCTAAAACAATGTATGATTCTTTCAAGGCACATTAAGCAATCTCAATTGTTTGAAACAAGTCATGCTACAAAAATAATCACTAAGCATATGTTCAAAGCAACATCTAGCATGACATGATAAAGTCTAAGTCACATCCAAAACAAGCTTCCTTTTGTACCACTATAAGCATGAAACTTCCTACTCTTTTCCAACACCAATCGACTTATTTGAAACAAGTCTCAAAGATAATAATCAATAAAGACCAGAGAGCATGTCTCACCCATCTACAAAGAAGAACTAAAAAGTTCTAAGCCAAAAGAATAAGAAAACTAAAGCTAAACGCAGTTCTAGCAAAGGAGAACACTCACAGCACAATAAGAGTGAAAACTAGAGTGTTCTAGGCAATGACTAACGGGGTGTGTCTCTCCAAAAGAAGTGTGTTGGGATCCAACTAACTTATTGCAGCAAAGAAAACAAAAGAAAACTAAAAACAAAGACGCTCCAAGAACAACACATAGTGCATAAGGTAATAAAAATAAAGTGTCTTGAAACAAGACCTGAGATTATTGATGAAGAAGGGGATGCCTTGGGCATCCCCAAGCTTTGACGCTTGTACTTATTGAATATTTCTTGGGGTGACACGGGTGGCATCCCCAAGCTTGAGCTTTTGTCCATACTTCATCTCATCACATCATTCTCTCCCGACACTTGAAAACTTCCTTCATACAAAACTTCACACAATCTTCATTAGCAACATTAGTGTATTCAAAATAATAATCCTTTGGGTTCAGTTTAAAATCAAGTAAATCATCCATTAAAACATAAGCTACTGTAGTAATTTCTTTTAAAAGCTCGTGTGATCCGGGAGAACTAAAAAAGAAACCGATTAAGAGGCAAATGCAAATAATGGCAGAAATCTGTCAAAACAGACCAGCAGGTAAAGACCGATTTTTTTCGAAAATCTTCTGTTGCTCAAATAGAAAAGTTTAAAACTAACGAAAGTTGGGTACTATCCTGGGGCATAAGCACAAAACATTACAGCTCAATCTGACGTACTGAGATTTTTCACTATTGTTTAAAGTGACGCACAGAAATCTGTTTTGGGACAACACCTTTCCCATATCTTACTTCCCTCTCATTAGAGGTTATTCTTGGCGCAAAAAACCAAAAAAAAAGTATAAGGAGATGTTATTACAGAGGTAACAACTTCCAAGACTCAACAAAACAAAAATAAACTGAAAGTAAAAATATAATGGGTTGTCTCCCAAAAGCTCTTTCTTTATAGCCATTAAGGTAGGCATGATAATTTTGATGATGCTCACATAAGAAATATGAATTGAAGTAAAAGAGAGCATCAATAAGAAAATATGGAACAAATTTAAGTCTAACCCACTTCCTATGAAAAATAATCTTTTAAAGAAACAAGTCATGAAAGCACAAAGCAACAAGCATAGGAAAGCAAAACAAGTGCAACTTAAAAAATTTCAACATAAAGAGGGGAAACTTAATATTGTTGAGATACATAAAATCATGTTTACCTCTCTCATAATAACTTTCAGTTGCATCATGAATAAAATTAAAAATATAAATATCACATAAAACATTCTTATCATGAGCCACATGCATAAAATAATTATTACTCTCCATATAAGCATAGTCATTCTTATTAATCATAGTGGGAGCAAATTCAACAAAATAGCTATCATTATTATTCTCATCACCATAATCATCAAATATAGGAGGCATATTGATATCATAGGTAATTTTCCCCTCAATAGTAGGTGGACTGAAAATATCATATTCATCATTGTAATCATCATATATTGGAGGTATAGTATCATCATAAGCAACAGAATAGTTATCTTCCAAAGTGTGTTCATTTGTAAACATATCATCACTAGAAGGAACATTGATAGTACTAATAGTACAGCAATTATTAACATCATCATTTTTAGAATTGGTACCGAAGAGATTTTCAATATCAAAAGTAGTGTGCTTTTCCCAATCATGATCACTACTATAGGTAACAGGCATAGGAACATCATCGAGTTCAGACTCATCAAAAACTATAATAGGAGCAACATGCTTAGGGGAAAATACCGTTTCCTCCCTCCTTTTACTCCTCTTCTTCTTCTTTTTCTTCTTATCTTTAGGAGGGAGAGGCTTGAAAGGAAGCTTCTCCATATACCCTGGTTTATTGTTAGAGACAATAGAAGAAACTTTGGAGGATTCCTCCATTTCATTAATAAGAACAAAACACATATTAGTCCTATCATATTTTGGTAAAATCTCATATTTTATAATATTTTGTATGTAAGTATTTGTGTGGCAATTATCAACACAATAAAGATGACAACCATGCAGGACGCTATTCATATCAAAAGCACTCATATCTGCCGAAGAAGTTTTTCTTGATAACTCTTCACACCCCAAAAATAATATAAGTTCATCATGCTGATTAGGAGTGATCATGTTATCACAATACAAACTTGCAGTATTCGTGGGATTAGAACGGATATTATTATGGCCTGAGCATTGAAAATTGAAATGACCCACTTTAAAGCAAAGTTCACAAAAAAAAGGATAGAGGACACAAACTTTTTTACCAAGATCATTTAGAGCCCTATACCACGTTCTAGTTTTTTCATTCTTGTGGGTGATACAATATTCTTCTTCAATTTTATTCTTTTCACAAGGTCTATGTACTCCACAAAAATTAACATGCTTATAAGAAATAGTACTTTTAGAGGTTTGAGCATGTCTATTGCTATCATTAATAACAATTTCATTTTTCATGCAAGTGTCTTTAAAAGGCTCATGATACATGTCCCATTTTTCTTTAGGAGCATTAATATGAGAAGCAAAGGCTCTACAACAATCAACAAGAATTTGAGGATCAAGACCATATTTAGCACTAAGCTCTTGCAATCATACTCATAGTTTATACTTGGTTCTTTACCTTTGTAGTTATCCCAATCTTTGGTATTGCTTTGAATTGTTTCAAGAAGATCCCACTTAGCTTTGAACTCCTTCCTTGTGAAGGATCCCTCTAAACAGGTATCTAGGTACTCCTTGTAATGTCCTGAAAGCCTTGCATAAAAATTATTAATAACAATATTACTGGAGAGCTCATGAATGGGACATTTGAGCATTAGTGACTTCAATATCCCCCATGCTTGGGCAATACTTTCTCCATCATGAGGATGGAAATTATAAATATAGTTACTATCTTTATGAATTTCATGAGCAGGATAAAATTTAGAGTAAAAGAGAGATTCAAGTTCCTTCCACTCTGAATGATGAGGATCTTCTAGTAGCTCATACCACTCCCTTGCTTTGCCATTAAGTGATAAAGAGAATAGCTTCCTCTTAACTTGGTTCATTGAAATACCTAGACACTTGAACAACTCGCATAATTCATGTATAAAGAGTAAATGCTCACCAGGATGGACAATTCCATCTCCAAAATAACAGTTATTCGTAACACATTCAACAATTTCCATAGGTATTTTAAAGGGACGCTTTCAGTATGTGGATTTAAAATATCACAGGTATCATTAGAATTACCACATATGGGAGATAAAGTATCATCAGAGAAATTTTCTCCTCTAAAGCTGGGGAACTAAAAAGATCATTTTCATAAAAACTAACTTCCCCAAGCTTAGACGTTTCCATAGAATTAGTAACAAAGGTGTTCAAAAAATTCATACTAATAACATTGTTATTAGCATGCAAAGAAAGTTCCATGGGTTTTTCAATTTTCTTTTCAAATCATTCATGTTCTACCTCAGGAACTAATTTTGTTATTGTTTTCCATTAAGCCTAACTAGTGAAAATAATAACAAGAAATAAAAATATATAATTGCAAAATCTAAAGGAAATAACTTCGAGCACTCACACACCAGCAATAGTACTAGAAGATAGCTTAGTAGCCAGAGGATGTGAGTACCTTTTACCTTACTTCCCCGGCAACGGCGCCAGAAAATATCTTGATGTCTACGCACACTTCTATTCTTGTAGACAGTGTTGGGCCTCCAAGTGTAGAGGTTTGTAGAACAGCAACAAGTTTCCCTTAAGTGGATCACCCAAGGTTTATCAAACTCAGAGAGGAACTGGTCAAAGTTATACCTCTCAAGCAACCCTGCAATCAAGATACAAGAAGTCTCTTGTGTCCCCAACACACCCAATATATTTGTCAGGTGTATAGGTGCACTAGTTCAGTTAAGAGATAGTGAAATATAAGTAATATGGATGATTATAAGTGGTAATTTCAATCTGAAATAAGAGTGGAAGCAAGCAAACATGTAACAAGACTGATTGTAAATGGTGTTTCAATGCTTAGAAACAAGGCCTAGGGATCATACTTTCACTAGTAGACACTCTCATATAAATATCTTCTCTTCATTATGCTACCCTGAACTACTCTTCGGTTGGATGATGTAGGGCTATAACAGCACACCTTAAAGTTCGCATTCCCCATCTAGATAACCCCTCACTATCACCTTGAGCGCTAGATGGTTCCAACAAACACCACAATCTCATAGAGACATCCAACTCAAATTATACTCATGATAAGTATTTTTGTAACCTTAGCCTAAGTGCCACATGGTGTTCACACTGTCAACTTCACACACGTGGGGATAAGAAGAGATTAATTAAAGCACTTGAGTAGCAGAATAGATCTACTTATTCAACTAGATTACAAAGCTCATGATCTCAATAAGATCACGCATAGAGAGCGAGATGAACACATAGCTACCAGTAGAGCCCTTAGCCTCGAGAGAGAACTACTCCCTCCTCATCATGGGAGTCAACAACGACGATGGAGATGGCAGTGGAGTCGATGGAGATGGCTCCGGGGGCACTTCCCTGTCCCGGCGGGGTGCCGGAATAGAGACTTATGTCCCCCGAATCTCCTCTCCAGTGGCGGCGGTGCTGCGGAACTTTTCGTGGAATTCTGATCCTCTCCTTAGGGTTTTTGTCTCGGGGGTTTATATAGGCGAAGAGGTGAGGTCGGTGGCCGCCCGAGGGGCCCACTCTAGGTCCTGGCGCGCCACCCTATGGTGTGGCTGCCTCGTGGCTCTCCTCCATCTCTGCTTTGGACTTGTGTGTCGTGTTGGGAAAAATAGGAACTTCGGCTTTTGTTTCATCCAATTCCGAGAATATTTCTTTACTAGCTTTTCTAAAACCAAAAACATCAGAAAACAGGCAACTGGCACTACGACATCTTGCCAATAGGTTAGTTCTAGAAAATGTATAAAAGTGCCTCAAAGTGTAGACAAAACATAAGATAGTTGATACAAAACAAGCATGGAGCATCAAAAATTATAGATACGTTTACGACATATCACATACTTTTGGTCTACATGTACCCTGCCTCCTGTCATCTTGACCCATTTGCACCGAAACAAAGGGACCTTAAAAGTAGGTCCATAGTCAAGTTCCCATATCTCCTCTATGTACCCATCATATGTGTCCTTCTACCATTGTCATCTGTTGCATCAAAGCGGACACCACTATTTTTGTTCGTGGTCTTTTTATATTCGGCGATCGTGTAAAATGTATTCCCATTTATCTCGTACCGTTGGAAAGTACATATAGTCGAAGATGGTAACCTAGCCAACGAGTATAGCTGATCTCCAACAGTGGTGTTATTCGTGAGATGTGTCTGCAACCAACTGCCGAAATTCTTCTTGTGTTCCCCTTTAATCAAGGAGTCTGGCTTCCCCAGGTTTTCGGAACATAGAATATTCTTATATTTCTCGATATACGGAGCCAACACGGTGGAATTGTGTAGAACTGTGTAGTGTACTTGAGTGAAAGAATGCCCGTCCCTACATACCATTGATTTCCTTCCTTGTGTTCCTTTTCCAGTCAGCCTCCCCACGTACCGAGATTCAGGAACACCAATCGGCTTAAGGTCAGGAAAAAAGTCAACACAAAACTCAATGACCTCCTCTGTTCCATAGCCCTTGGACATGCTTCCTTTTGGCCTAGCACGATTATGAACATATTTCTTTAAGACTCCCATGAACCTCTCGAAGGGGAACATATTGTGTAGAAACACAGGACCGAGAATTCTAGTCTCTTCGACTAGGTGAACTAGGAGGTGCGTCATAATATTGAAGAAGGATGGCAGGAACAACAACTCGAAGCTGACCAGACATTGGACCACATCAATTTGTAACCCTTATAGACTTTCTTGATCGATTACCTTCCGAGAAATTGCATTGAGGAATGCATATACCTTCACAATGGCTAGTCGAACATTTTCCAGTAGAATTTCCCTCAATGCAATCGAAAGCAATTGCGTCATAAGAACGTGGCAGTCATGAGACTTTAGGTTTTGGAATTTTTTCTCTTTCATATTTACTATTCCCTTTATATTCGACGAGAAGCCAGACGGGACCTTAATACTGAAAGGACTTCAAAAAATATTTCCTTCTCTCCTTTGGTAAGAGCGTAGTTGGCAAGCCCTTGAAAATGCTCTGGATGCTTGTCATCTCGTCCTTTATGATGTTGCTGGTCCTACCATGCTGCCGGGGTACTTTTGACTTCCCATAAAAGCTCAGGAAGCCTAGAATATTCACGCAAAGATTCTTCGTCAGGTGCATCACGTCGATTGCAGAGCAAACCTCATGCACTTTCCAATAGAGTAGCTCCCAAAATATAGACTTCTTCTTCCACATGGGTGCGTGTCCGTCGGCGTCTTTCGGAACAGGTTGTCCTCCAGGACCCTTTCTAAAGATTACATTTAAATACTTGACCATACCAAATACATTAGCACGAGTACAGGGGACAGGCTTCGTCCGAGTTTCTGCCTTGCCATTGAAATGCTTGCCTTTCTTCCTTAAGGGATGACTGGGCAGAAGAAAACGACGATTGTACGGGTACACATTCTTCCTACATTTATCTAGATATATACTTTCAGTCTCATCTAAATAGTATGTGCATGCATTGTACCCTTTGTTCGTCTGTCCTGAAATGTTACTAAGAGCAGGCAAATCGTTGATGGTTACGAACAGCAACGCCCGTAAGTCAAATTCCTGCGTTTTGTGATCATCCCACACACATACACCTGGTTTGGCCCATAACTGTAAAAGTTTATCAAACTAATGTCTTTAGATACACATCAATATCATTGTCGGGTTGCTTTGGGCCTTGGATGAGCACTGACATCATAATGAACTTCCGCTTCATGCACAACCAAGGAGGAAGGTTGTAGATACATAGAGTCACGGGCCAGGTGATGTGACTGTAGCTCTTCTCCCCAAAAGGAATCATGCCATCGGTACTTAGACCAAACCATAAGTTCCTTGCGTCACCAGCAAAGTCCGGGAAGTCTCTCTCGATTTTTCTCCACTGCCGACCATCAGCAGGGTGCCTCAACATCCCGTCTTTCTTACGGTCTTCCATGTGCCATCGCAACAACTTGGCATGCTCTTTGTTTCTGAACAAACCTTTCAACGGTGGTATTATAGGAGCATACCACATCACCTTGGCAGGAACCCTCTTCCTGGGTGGCTCGCCCTTAACATCACCAGGGTTATCTTTTCTGATCTTATACCGCAATGCAGTGCATACCGGGCATTTATCCATATTCTCGTACTTCTCACCGCGGTAGAGGATGCAGTTATTAGGGCATGCATGTATCTCTTGCACATCTAATCTACAGGGCAAACAAGCTTCTTCACTTCATACGTACTAGAGGGTAATTCATTATTTTTTGGAAGCAGCTTCTTCATTATTACCAGCAACTTTTCAAATCCCGAGTCAGTCACACTGGTTTCTGCCTTCCACTTCAGCAATTCTAGTGTGTTACCCAGCTTCTTCTGGCCATCTTCACAAGTTGGGTACAACATTTTTTTGTGGTCCTGTAACATCTGCTCGAACTGCAACCTCTCCTTTTCTGTGTCGCAGTCTCGCTTTGCATCAGAAATGACCTGACCAAGATCATCAGCAGGCTCATCTGATTCCCGTTCTTCACCTCCTTCTTCATTGTCTTCCATTGCGGTATCAACGTATTTAGGGAACATAGATCGGTAGTTGTCAACATCGTTCTCTTCTTCATCACCGTCTTCCATCATAACCCCTCTTTCTCCGTGCTTGGTCCAAACATTATAGCTGGACATAAAACCGGACCAAAACAGGTGGCTCTGAATGACTCTTGAGGAAGTGTGAGCCTGCTCATTCCAACAGTCAACACATGGACAACGCATAAAACCATCATGTGGCTTGTTCGCCTCGGCCAGAAGGCGAAAAGAACGCATGCCTTCTCTGTAAGCGTCAGAGCGTCGGTTACCGTACATCCATGGATAACTCATCTGCATCATACAACCATATATATCAAATGCAATCACGATGCTAAAATTAGTACCGCGCGGTCTAATGGAGAAAATAGTTGCTAACCTTTTAGGAAACTTCGAAACAAAGAGGAGAAACCTCAAGTGTGGCTCGAGAAAACGAGAAAATGTTTGTCTTGTGTGAACTCAAGTGGTATCGCTCTCATAGGCATTTCATCGAGCACCTCTAGTGCTTATGAAGAGAAAAAACCTAATACATACTATGCCACCTTTCCTCCATGAAAAAATGGAGGAGGGTTGTGCCATATATATAGGGTCGGCCCATTTGTCCCGGTTTGAGATACAAACCGGGACTAATGGGGGTGCCCTCAACGCGCACCAGGGACCAGTACAATTAGTCCCAGTTTGACGGGACGAGACGAATGGTGTCACGACTTCGGGCCGTTGGGGTCCGGACCATTAGTCCCGGCCCCAGCCACGACCAGGACTAAAGGTCCGGACAAAAGGCCCGTTTTCTACTAGTGCTTAGTAGCAACCGCGGCCCATAATGTTGGCATTCCCGACTGGCAGGTTAGGCTTTAGGTTATTTACATATCATCTTTCGTATCATTCTTCTTATCTTCTTTAATCGCGGTTTTGTCCCATTCAGGCCCATGGCAAGGTCATCTGCACCGTGCAGATCAACCGCGAGGAAGATGTGTCATGTCAACGGCGAGATCGCTAGTGTCGTGCAGTTCAACATCGCAGGAGAATGTTGTCTGGACAATGGCGAGGTCATCAGTGCCATGCAGAATGAAGATATGGCCAAAGTCCTTACCACCCTTAGTATAGTCAAGAACCAAAATAAGCGTAACTAGGTTTGATGGTTAGCTTAGCTAGACAAAGAGGGACTCAAACCCTTCTTATAATTATTGCCCTTTTTTAATCGTCCTGATTTTAAACCGGGACCATTATAGGAGTGCAATAATGATCAAAGTGGAACGTAACAAGTTTTAGGTATTGTAATAAAATAGAATTTTATACCTTACTGTGATCAAAATTGTTATATTAAAAAAAGATTAGTTTTAGGTATTGTAACAAGTTTTAGGTATTGTAATAAAATAGAATTTTATACCTTACCGAGATCACAATTGTTATATTAGAAAAGGATTAGTTTCCACTTATTATCATTAACTTTTGTATCACCGAAAGGTGTACGACACATTATTGTTACACGACACTAACATCGTGCCATTGTTTATAATCTACTGAACCCCTCACCACCGGTGCTGCTTAATAGACCGCACAATGGATCAATGGGGCGGACTCAGAGAAAATAATTAGTGGGGGCACAAGTGTTGACCGGGGACCTTTCTATTGCTAATTCAAAAATTCTTTGTATTTTTCATCAAAATTTAAAAGGATTTGCCAAATTTGAGTGGGGGATTCTTGGGTCCGCCCATGTCATCATGTGCCGCATGAAAAAAAAGCGCAACACGTTCACTTTCTCCGACCGTCCTTGCGCGAGGGCGATGATTAGGCATGTAATCAATCAAAAACCAAAAATGAAGAGTAAAAAAAAGACAAAAAAAATTGAATACAAATTAGGGCACCTCCGTTTCAAGAAACAAGGCGCGTACAAGAAACCCTTTGCATGCATGCATGTTGGATGGGAAGGGCTATGAATAGTAGTACTTGCGCGAAATCTTTTGCTCCACACTGCTACACAAACCATAGGGCTGGGGCTGGGGCATGCGCGCGCGGGGCGAAAAGGAAAAAGGCTGCGCGCTCGACACTCGCTGGCCTCCGCACGCAATGGGCACTGCACTGCAGCAGCATCACTTATACAGTAGTGGTCCTGAAATATATACGTATGTATATATACTGTATGGGTGTACAGTAGGTATCCTTGAGCATTGATGGTAGTATAGGAGTTACTACTTGCGTTGAGATTCGTGCAGGAATGGGCCTCCAGTTAGAGCAGTCAGTCGTTGACCGCTTGCTTTTGTACTAGTCCTAGTAGCAGGAGTGAGTATCCACACCACTTTACGGCGTCCGCCTGCGAACCCAAACCCTTTAGGAGTGAGCTACTACACAGTTGGTATCCCGTACGTTAGGGCGCAGCTTTCTGTTAACGCAAGCTTTCATTTGGCAACAGAAAGACTGAGGAGGAGGTGCCCAGCTTTGTTCAGCCACAAAAGTCATACCAGCCACCGCGTATATATAGCTCTCACCATCATTTCTGGATCCGGAATCTAGCTAGCTGCAGCCCACAACCATGCTGACCTGACATTGGTTACACAGCCAAATAACAGTGGGAGAACACGTGTGGCGCGGGACCCTCACAGGATAAGCCGGACAAACCCACTCCATCACCTGCTTTAACGCCCTGCAGAATCTGCAATTCTTCCCAAACCTAGCTTTTCGACCGTACCTCGTGGGGGTCCACCCCCTGCCCGTGTGTACGAATCGATGCCTACTTTTTTACTCCAACTTTTAATCCGCTAGCTACCTACTAGCTAGCTCGAGAGATTTGCAACTACAGCTTGGAAATACATCACTTCTCTAAGTACGTCTCCACAAGGCTCACCCAAACGGCTGACCGAGACGGTCTGTTTCTGTCCGTTTGGCTCGGGTCGTGGTCGCTTTTGTCATGGTCCGGCTTTTCCAGCCAGTCGTACCCAGCGGCGTGACCCATCTGTCCGTCTCTCCCGTTGTCACTGCTTGACACCCTCTGCGATGGGACGTTAATGGTGACGTGACGTCGACTATCAGCGCCGGCAGCTTCCCGCGTGGCCAGCGTTTCCCGTCATCGTAGCTTTTCGTTTTCCACAAGTATAGAGGGTGTATCGTAGTATTTTCGATAAGTAAGAGTGTCAAACCAACGAGGAGCAGAAGGTGCTGGCTAGTGGCTTGGAGCAGGAATTCTCTGTAAATACTTAGCAAACGGATTTTTAGGGGTTTTTGATAATGCAGGTAAATAAAGTATGAGTAAATAAAAGACAATAATAATAAATGCAGCAAGTGGTCCAATCCTTTCTTTAGCAAAGGATAAGCTGGTTGTATTACTTAAGATGACCAAATATTCTCGAGGACACACGGGAATATCGTCAAGTGCTTTCGCTTCATATAGTTAATTAATCTTCGCTAGCTTGCTAAGTGTTGTGTGGGTGAACCTGTGCTAATGTACCGACCTTCCTAGGAATAATACATACTTGTGATTATACCCCTTGCAAGCATCCGCAAATACAAGAAAGTAATTAAGGTAGAAACCTAACCACAATTTTAAACTCTAAGACCCTGACGTCCCTTGTGCAATGGTTTCCTAACGGGGGTTCGGGTTTCTGTCACTCCGGCAACCCCTACGATTAGTAGCCATATACACAATGCAATCCCCTATGCGCATTTAGGTGAAGTGTCATGTAGTCGACGTTCACATGACACCACTAGAAGAAGTACACCACAACTTAATTAACAAACTATTGAATCTTTCTCAACACAGTTCCACTACTAACAACATGACTTCTCCCATGTCCTCAAGGACTAAACGAACTACTCACAAGACATCATATGGATCATGATCAGAGATGGAATAATGATGTATAACAATCTGAACATAAACAATAATTCAACGGTTTCACTCAATAGCATCAACTACAAAGAGTAATCAACACCGGGAAAGTTTCCCCTAAGAACTATGCAAGATTCAACCCAATGGTTACAGCGGTATGGAGATGGTGATGATGGTGCTGGTGAAGATGATGGTGGTGATGATGATGATGATCCCGATCAAGTCCAGCTTGATGGTGGTGTTGATGGCGACGATCTCCCCTCTCCGGGAAGGAATTCCCCTGACAGAATTCCGTCTGCCGGAGAGATCTTTCTCTCTTGGTGTTTTCCGCCTCGCAGAGACGGTGGAATCTTTCTGTGGTCGCTCCCCCGAGTCTTAGGGTTTCGGGAGGATAATATACGCCAGAGGGAAGAGGTTAGAGCGGACCAGGACGGCCACACCACCTGGTGGCGCGGCCTAGGGTGGCCCGCGCCAGGGGGTGGTGTGGCCCCCCTGTGGCCCATCTCCACTCTCCCTTCTGGCTATCTTCGTCTTCTGGAAAAATAGGATTTTCCATGTATTTTCCCGGATTTTCTGATCTTCGCGAATTTTGCCTCCAAACAGCCCCTTTTCCATCAGAATCCTGACTGCAGCGGTCCATACTCCAAAAGTCATCAACCATGCAAAAACAGATGAAATTACATAAGTATCATCTCTTAATATGAAATATATCAATGAATAACAGTAAATTATGATATAGAATAGTGATGCAAAATGGACGTATCAACTCCCCCCAAGCTTAGACTTCGCTTGTCCCCAAGCGAAACTGAGCTCAATAAACATGACCTCAGGTTTATGGAGTGAAGAGTCGATAAAAGAATACGGACAAGAAGCATCACATTCATCAATACATAGATCATAATATTAGACAACTCACCATTATATAACTTAACTTGCAATAGGTAAAGGAAAGACAATAAAGATGCATAAAGTAGATCATAATTGGTAATGGCAAACTTAGCTCTTGGTCGAAGAATAGTTGACAATTTGCAGGAGTTCACAAATAACTGGTTTTCAATGATAGCTTTCAAAGTAGTAAACACCAAGACAAGAGCAATGTGCAAAACAAGGAACATAAGAAACATGATTAAATAAATCATCATATGAATGAATGAAACACAACAACTCAAAATACTTGCTGAGATAGAAGGGAATAGGTTTACTGACTCAACTAAAAAGTAAAAAGAAGGGCCCTTCGCAGAGGGAAGTAGGGATTTCAAGTTTCATAAAGAGCTTCCAAAAATTATGGTACTTATTAGTTTTCAGCTCTCATTGCCCCTATCATAGGCATCTTTAGGTGATTAAGGTTAAAGTGATCAAATATGAGGATATGCTTGACAAGTTGTAAGTTGAAAATCTCATGTCCCTTGAATACGAGGGCCGCTCCTCATGCTACTCAAGTTTAGTCATCGGTAAGTTCTTGTCATAGTAAGTACATGTGTATCATAGAGAACCGCCAACGGGGTACCCCTTGCCGGATGATATGGAAGAATCCCCATATCAAAATGACAAGGCAAGCAGACAACAAGCATCTCAACAATCTTCTTATTTACCATGAGAATATGGTGCTTTTTTCTCTCTTTCCTCTTTTCTCATCTCTTTTTTTTCTTATTTTTCTCCTTTTCTCAATCTCTTCTCATTTTTATAATAAGAATGCTTCATAGATGCTCATTATGGTTACGCTGCAGGTTTCCACCATGACAGCATGGATTTGACCGGCGGCCGGGCGTTTCTCTAACACACATACATAACTCCATGGACTTACAAGCTCCCCTTTCATTTCCCACCGACGACATCCATAGACAAAAGAACATGATATCAACTAGGTACAAAGTACCAGTGTAATGTTGAAAGCGTTCCCCATGACAGCATGGTTCTACTAATTCACAACTTACAAAGTGCAAGCATATATGCAACATAGATGGGCACAATGGTTCAAGTTTATTAGATGCAAGAAAGTAAAGTGTGCCATCAAGTTCGTGAGAGCTTTAATCACTAATTTTCACATAACAAGTTTAATTCGAAAGGTAGATAAAACATGAATTTACTTAGAATAGCAATAATGCTAATAGGTAGGTATGATGGACACAAATGGCATAGGTTTGGTTTAAGGATTGGATGCACGAGAAGAATTCCCTCTCAGTACAGGTTTTTGGCTAGCAAGGCTGGGTAGCAAGTATAAGACTTGAAGGAAACAAACAAACATACAATATGATAAAAACAAACATGCAATCTTCCTTGGAAGCACAAAGGATCTTAACCAGAGAATACTAAACTTATGAGCAAATCAAGAAAGAAAGATGATGAAATTATATTTCTTTAGAGTACTTTTATCTTTTTCATTCAACTCCCAAAAATAGTGTTGCTACTGACCAAGCCAGGTTTGCCAAAACCAACTAAATTAACTCAATGATCCCAATGTGACACCAATACTAATGACAAGATCAATCATATAACCATGAATTGAAAACTAATATAAGATATGAAAAAGAGTAAATGACAGAACTTCTCATTAATATTCCATAACGACAAATCACACCAAGGTATACATAGATATCTAACGAGAGCGGGGACACTTCCACAGTGCAAACCATCCTATACGATAACTTCTCTATTCATGATATGACTCTACTAAAAAGGTAAAAAGGTAGAAGATAGTGATGTGATATCATGGCACTCCCCCAAGCTTGGAACAAACCAAGGGGATGCCAAAACCTGATGACGAATTACTCCTTCGGTGGTGGTGGTGGTATTCTCTCGATGAGATTTTTGATCAATTTTCCCAAGTCCTCAACCTCGAAGGTGAGAGTACGAATCAACTCCGAGTTGTGTTCAATACGGCTCATGATCATGTCAGGTTGCGGATGTTGGCTTTGCTTTGCCTCCTTTTCGTCTTCACACTTGATCTCCTTCTCCTGCCTGGGGTCTTGGAGATCTTCCTCCATAGGCTCCTTTCCTTTATCCTTGGCGGACACCATTGTGCTTCTAAACATTTAAGAATAGTTCCTGGCAGAAACGGATCGAAATGAAAACATGACGAGAACATGATATACGAACCTCGGGGGATCTAGGGGATTATATATTACGAAGTTTAACAACAAAAGGAAGGTACTGGGAGAAAACGGGTCGGAGACGGAGTCCGAGGTGGCCACACCACCTGCTGGCGCGGCCTGGGTGGCCCGCGACAGGGGGTGGTGTGAGCCACCCTGGCTCCGTTTCTGTCTATCTTTCGCTTCGTAGCTTTCCTTGTTGGATAAAAACTGCAAAAATATGACTGGACAGATTTTTTGCGGAACTTTTCTTACCAGAACGGTTACCTATTTGAAAATGGACTCTGCAGGTCTCTGAATTTGGTCTTTGATAAATTTTTCTGGAGTTATAACTTGAAAAGCATCAACATCTTCATTGTAAGAATCTCCAGCAATATAGTGCTTGAGTCGCTGCCCATTCAGCACTTGTTGTAGTTTATCTTTTAAAGAAGAAATTTTTATTTCTCCTGAACGGTACACTTCTTCAATAACAAAAGGTCCTTCCCATTTTGACAGTAGTTTCCCTGCAAAAAATCTGAGACGAGACCTATATAATAGAACTTTCTCACCAACATGGAATTCTCTCTTAAGGATTCGCTTATCATGCCATATTTTAACTTTTTCCTTAAAGAGTCTAGCATTCTCATATGCTTCACTCCTCCATTCATCCAACGAACTTAAGTCAAATAATCTTTTTTCACCATCAAGCTTACAATCTCTATTAAGTTCTTTAACTGCCCAATAAGCTTTGTGTTCTAATTCTAAAGGCAGGTGACAAGCTTTCCCATAAACCATTTTATAAGGAGACATCCCCATAGGGTTTTTATAGGCAGTCCTATAAGCCCATAAAACATCGTTCAACTTTTTAGCCCAGTTTTTTCTAGATCTATTAACAGTCTTTTGCAAGATGGATTTAATTTCTCTATTTGATAACTCCACTTGTCCATTAGTTTGGGGATGATAAGCTGAAGCGATTCTATGATTAACATCATATTTAGCAAGGGTCTTTATAAAACCACCATGAATGAAATGAGAACCTCCATCAGTCATAAGATACCTAGGCACTCCAAACCTAGGAAAGATAACATCCTTAAGCATTTTTAGAGAGGTCTCCCCATCAGCACTCTTCGTAGGTATGGCTTCTACCCACTTGGTAACATAATCAACAGCAACAAGAATATGAGTATAACCTTTTGAAGGAGGAAAAGGACCCATAAAGTCAAATCTCCAACAGTCAAAGGGTTCAATACCTAAAGAGTAATTCATAGGCATTTCATTGCGTCTAGAAATATTACCAACACGCTGACACTCATCAGAGGATAAGACAAATTTTCTTGCATCTTTAAAAAGGGTAGGCCAGTAAAAACCTGATTGTAGTACCTTTTGTGCGGTTCTATCTCCCGCGTGATGTCCTCCATATGCACTATCATGACATTTCCATAATATCTCCTTTTTTCATATTCTGGAACACATCTTCGTATAATACCATCCACTCCTTCTTTATATAAGTGTGGGTCATCCCAAAAATAATGCCTCAAATCATAAAAGAACTTTCTTCTTTGCTGAGCTATAAAAGTTGGAGGCAAATACTTGGAGACAATAAAGTTAGCATAATCAGCATACCAAGGGCTCCCTCGCGAGCTTACATCTACTGCGGCCAACTGTTCATTCGGGAAACTATCATTAACAGGCATAGGATCAAAAGAGATATTTTCCAACCGAGATAAATTATCAGCAACAGGATTTTCAACACCTTTCCTATCTACAATATGTAGATCAAACTCTTGTAAAAGCAGCACCCATCTAATAAGCCTAGGCTTAGCCTCTTTTTTGTCATAAGGTACTTAATAGCAGCATGATCAGTATGAATGGTAACTTTTGAGTCTACAATACAAGGTCTAAACTTATCACAAGCAAAGACGATGGCTAGGAATTCTTTTTCAGTAGTAGCATAATTCCTTTGAGCAGCGTCAAGAGTCTTACTAGCATAATGGATAACATTTAACTTTTTATCAATTCGTTGCCCAAGGACAGCACCTACAGCAAAATCACTAGCATCACACATTATTTCAAAGGGTAAACTCCAATCAGGTGGTTGAACGATAGGAGCTGTAGTAAAAGCCTTCTTTAGAGTTTCAAAAGCTTCCTTACAATCATCATCAAAGACAAAGGGTACATCTTTTTGCAGAAGATTAGTGAGGGGTTTTGATATCTTAGAGAAATCTTTAATAAACCTTCTATAGAAACCAGCATGACCAAGGATACTACGAATACCTTTGATGTCTCTTGGATAGGGCATTTCTCAATTGCCTCAACTTTAGCTCTATCCACTTCTATGCCTCTTTCAGAAACCTTATGTCCAAGTACAATCCCTTCATTCACCATGAAGTGGCATTTCTACCAATTAAGAACAAGATTAGTTTCTTCACATCTCTACAAAACTTTATCGAGGTTGTGTAGACAATTATCAAAAGAAGTTCCATAGACGAAGAAGTCATCCATGAACACTTCCACATTTTCCTCACAAAAACCATGAAAGATAGCAGACATGCATCTTTGAAAAGTAGCAGGAGCATTACATAAACCAAAAGGCATATGTCTATAAGCATAGGTTCTGTAAGGGCATGTAAAAGTAGTTTTTTCTTGATCTTGTTGTTTAATAGCAATTTGAGAGAAACCGGAATATCCATCAAGAAAACAAAAATGGGTCTGTATAGACAACCTTTCTAGCATCTGATCGATAAAAGGAAGTGGGTAATGATCTTTCTTAGTAACTTTGTTAACTTTCCTGAAATCAATGCACATTCTATAGCCTACTACTATTCTTTGGGGAATAAGCTCATCATTATCATCAGGGTCGACGGTAATTCCCCCTTTTTTAGGGACACAATGAACAGGACTAACCCATTCACTATCAGCAATACGATAAATAATACTAGCATCAAGGAGTTTCAATACCTCATTTCTTACCACTTCCTTCATCTTAGGATTTAAACGCCGTTGGTGCTCTACCACTGGCTTTGCATCTGGTTCTATATTGATAGCATGCTGACATGTAGTAGGAGAAATCCCTTTTAAATCATCCAGAGTATAGCCCATAGCCCCTCGGTGTTTCTTCAATACCTCTAATAACCTTTCTTCTTCCTTCCCTAAAAGCTTAGAGCTAATAATAACAGGATATATCTTATTCTCATCAATGTAAGCATATTTAAGATTGTCAGGTAAAGGTTTTAGATCGAACACCGGATCCTGTTTAGGTGGCAATGTGGTACCCAAGTCTTCTACAGGCAAGTTATGCTTAAGCATCTTAGGTTGACAACGGAGAATTTTGTCAATCTCATTTCTTTCTTCCATGAAGATTTCACTTTCATGATCTTTCATAAATTGCTGCAAAGCATTGTTAGGAGTAAGAGAAATAGAAGCAAGTTGTTCAACTCTAAAATCCTCATTATGCGTTTCATTTTCACAAGGTTCTTTAGTAAATTTCGAAAAATTAAACTCATAAGATTCCCCATCAAATTTAGTCAAGATTTTCACCCTTTTGCAGTCTATAATAGCTCCACAAGTACTCAAGAAAGGTCTACCAAAAATGATGGGATAAGTTTTACCAGCAGCTGAACCAAGTACTAGAAAATTAGCAGGATATTTAATCTTACCACAAAGAACTTCTACATCTCGTACAATACCAATTGGAGAGATAGTCTCTCTATTTGCAAGGTGAATAACCACATCAATCTCTTCCAGTTCGCAGGGACTGATTTCATGCATAATTTCTCTATAAAGATCATAAGGAATAACACTTGAACTTGCACCAATATCACATAAACCATAATAGCAATGATCACCAATTCTAACAGAAAGCACAGGGACACTAGCCTTTTTAGTTCTATTAGGATGTGAGACAATATTAGAGGCATCCTCACAGAAATAATCAATACTCACAGTAGAAGTTTCCTTTACCAGTTCCAGTCTCTAATAGCGCTTCACTCCCCGGCAACGGCGCCAGAAAATAGTCTTGATGACCCACAAGTATAGGGGGTGTATCGTAGTATTTTCGATAAGTAAGAGTGTCGAACCCAACGAGGAGCAGAAGGTGCTGGCTAGTGGCTTGGAGCAGGAATTCTCTGTAAATACTTAGCAAACGGATTTTTAGGGGTTTTTGATAATGCAGGTAAATAAAGTACGAGTAAATAAAAGACAATAATAATAAATACAGCAAGTGGCCCAATCCTTTCTTTAGCAAAGGATAAGCTGGTTGTATTACTTAAGATGACCAAATGTTCTCGAGGACACACGGGAATATCGTCAAGTGCTTTCGCTTCATATAGTTGATTAATCTTCGCTAGCTTGCTAAGTGTTGTGTGGGTGAACCTGTGCTAATGTACCGACCTTCCTACGACTAATACATACTTGTGATTATACCTCTTGCAAACATCCGCAAGTACAAGAAAGTAATTAAGGTAGAAACCTAACCACAACTTTAAACTCTAAGACCCTAACATCCCTTGTGCAATGGTTTCCTAACGGGGGTTCAGGTTTCTGTCACTCCGGCTACCCCTACGATTAGTAGCCAAATACACAATGCATTCCCCTAGGACCATATAGGTGAAGTGTCATGTGTCGACGTTCACATGAAACCACTAGAAGATGTACACCACAACTTAATTAACAAACTATTGAATCTTTCTCAACACAGTTCCACTACTAACAACATGACTTCTCCCATGTCCTCAAGAATTAAATGAACTACTCACAAGACATCATATGGATCATGATCACAGATGTAATAATGATGTATAACAATCTGAACATAAACAATAATTCAACGGTTCCACTCAATAGCATCAACTACAAAGAGTAATCAACACCGGGAAAGTTTCCCCTAAGAACTATGCAAGATTCAACCCAATTGTTACAGTGGTATGGAGATGGTGATGATGGTGCTGGTGAAGATGATGGTGGTGA
Organism: Avena sativa; assembly: GCA_916181665.1. NCBI lineage: Eukaryota > Viridiplantae > Streptophyta > Magnoliopsida > Poales > Poaceae > Avena > Avena sativa. The sequence goes on from OV702287.1 coordinate 584,037,523, forward strand.
TGATGATGATGATCCCGATGAAGTCCAGCTTGATGGTGGTGTTGATGGCGATGATCTCCTCTCTCTGGGAAGGAATTCCCCTGGCAGAATTCTGTCTGCCAGAGAGATCTTTCTCTCTCGGTGTTTTACGCCCCGCAGAGGCAGCAGAATCTTTCTGTGGTCGCTCCCCCGGGTCTTAGGATTTCGGGATTATAATATACGTCAGAGGGAAGAGGCTGGAGTAGACCAGGGCGGCCACACCACCTGGTGGCGCGGCCTAGGGTGGCCCGCGCCAGGGGGTGGTGTGGGCCCCCTATGGCCCATCTCCACTCCCCCTTCTGGCTATCTTCGTCTTCTGGAAAAATAGGATTTTCTATGTATTTTCCCTGATTTTCCGATCTTCGCGAATTTCGCCTCCAAACAGCCTCTTTTCCATCAGAATCCTGACTGCAGCGGTCCATGCTCCAAAAGTCATAAACCATGTAAAAACAGATGAAATTACATAAGTATCATCTCTTAATATGAAATATATCAATAAATAACAGTAAATTATGATATAGAATAGTGATGCAAAATGGACGTATCAGTTTCCTTGCATGTATATATATACTATATATATAGGTATATATATTCATACTATACCTGGGTGTAGTTACACGCACATGTTTCACATAATCTAGTCAGAATTTATCATACCAGAGACTATGTATGGGTAGTACGAAGTATATATACTATTTTTTGGTAGTATGTAAATCTTTTTCACGTATTCTTTTTTTAGTACAAATATGATGGTATTTTACATATATAGTAGAAACTACGAGTGCATTTGCAATTTTTTCATCTAACTTGTTTGGAAGTATCTTAGATATAATATATAAACATACTCAAATAAATAAAGTATTACAAATAGTTCCGTGAGGTAGTATATGAGACCTTGACGTAGTTACACCTGGAAATTAGAAGTATTTTAAGTATTTTTCATTTATATATATATATATAGAGAGAGAAGGACTAGAGAGGAATCCTTAAGAGGTTACTATATACGAAGTAGCTTATACAGAACCCGACCTAACCACTAGGTTTTTCCGACCCGGGAACTCCCGCACCGACTCGCATGTCCACGTGCGACCCCACACCACCTACATCCCGCACAACCCGCCCTATCCCCCTCCCACAGCCGTCCCTTCTCCCTCCCTCTGGCGGCACTTCGTCCTCCCCCACAGCCTTCCCTCCTCCCTCCTGTCGGTGGCGCCCTGTCCTCCCCCACAGCCGCCCCTCCTTCCCTCGTCAGTGGTGCTCGTCCTCCCCCATAGCCGCCCCTCCTCCCTCCCACCAGCGGCGCCCCGTCCTCCCTCCATTTGGTGGCTCCCCTTTCCATCGGCATAAGGCTTCATCAGAGCGAGGCCACCGGCTCCGGAGAGGTCACCAGTGTAGCCCTTGTTTCTTTCTAGCCAGTGCGGATCATCGATGTAGATGCAGCCAGAGGACCATGTTTTAGAGCATCTTGGATCTTGCTGAAAAAATAAATCCAGACCTCTCCTGAGAAATAAAGTTCACCCTTCTAAAGACACTGTCCAAAAAAATAAAGTTCACAACTGTAAAAAAAACAGTTAACTCTGCTATCTAAAAAATTTCGCATTATATTTTGAACTTCACTTTAGAAACAGCTAATTTTTAAAAAAAGATCACTTTCAACATAGTGGGTATTCGAGAAAGAGAAAGTTCACATGCGTTAGAAAAGAAAGTTCACTCTACGGGAAAACATAGTTTACTTCGAGCATCACGGGGATTCTCGTTATATTTTGTAGTTCACGTTAGACGAGGATTAAAAATTCTAGAAGGGTGTTCGTGAAAAAAATCACAAGCATTAAAAAGGAAGTTAACTCTACTGTCTAAAAAAGTTCTCCTTATATTTGAAAGTTTACTTCGGACATGGCTAGAAATTTAAAAAAGTTCACTTCGAACATGGTGGTTTCCCAAAAAAAAAAAGTTCACTCGCGTTGAAAAAAAATCACTCACAACGTTCACTTTGTTCCCTGTTTAGTTATACAGGAATTGGTTCCTCTTTAGCTCTTATATATATTGAACATGGGTGTAACTACACCCAGGAGTAAGAAGAATTTTTCCTTCATACTACACCCGGGTGTAGTTACACCCACGCGTGTTTCACACTATTTAGGTAGTATCTACCATATCAGAGGGTATGTACGCATAGTATGAATTATATAATACTAATTCGGTAGTATACGTTTTTGATAGTATGTATGATTTTTTCACATACTTATTTTTTACATACAAATATGAAGGTATTTTAAATATATAGTACAAACGATGGGTCAAACTATAAATTTTTTCACGTAACTTGATTGAAAGTATCTTAGATATAGTATATAAACATACTCCAACTTATAAAGTATCATATATACTTTCGTATGAAGTATATTGGGTGTGGGTGTAACTACACTTAGGAGTAAGAACGGTTTTTCCTATATATGTATATATATTCCTATATATATAGAGAGAGAGAGAGGGGAGAGAAGGACTTTTCAAGAACCACCTTAAGAGATTCCTATATAGCTTATATAGGAACCCTCACCTAACCACCTTCTTCCTCGTCTAGATCCAACCCCGCACATCATCAGGCCATCTCCCCGCCCTGCCACGGCGTGCCTCCACCCCCATGCGCCGCCGACCATCTCCCCTGCGCACTGTTGCCACCCCCACGCCCTTCGGCCATCTTCCCGCCCCCGTGGGCCGCTCCCGCCCTCACGCCCGCCGGCCATCTCCCCGCCCCGCGCGCCACCGTCCACATTTCCTACCCCTATGCGCCGCCTGCAACATCTCTGCCTCGTGCGACGCCGGTCACATCTATGCCCTCGCTCCTCCATCTTCTGCTCCGCCCCCACGCGCGGCTGTTGCCGACAACCCCTGCCTCATGCGCGGATGCCGTCGACTTTCCCCACCCCAAGCGCAAACACCTCCCAGGTGCATGCCTCCTGCATCGGGTGGAAGTTACTTGCATACATGGGGAAGTTAATAAGGGTCGCGGAAAGTTAAGAAGTGCATCGAGCGGAAATTAACTTACACACACGGGGAAGTTAATGAGGTTCACGGAAGTTAAGTTGCACAAACGAAAGTTAACATTTATTTTTTCTGAGTACTTTTCGAGAAGTTAAGAAATGCATTGGTAGAAGTTAACTTGCACGCATGAGGGAGTTAAAGAATGGTTGCGCGATTTAACTTGCACAGGAGTAAGTAGACATTCATTATTTCTGAGTACTTTTCGAAAGTTAGGAAGTGCGTCGTGCGGAAGTTAACTTGTACATGTGAGGAAGTTAATAAGGGCGCGGAAGTTTAGTTGCACAAGAAAAAATTAAGTTGCACAGTCTGCGAAAAACACAAAAAAGGTGTCCGTTAGGAGGTTAACTAGAATATAAGGAGTTAACTTATACACATGGGGAAGTTAAGAAGAGTCGCGGAATTTAACTTGCACATGCAGAAGTTAACAATCATTATTACTGATACAAATTGGAAGTTAACTTGGTAAGTTGCACAGTCCGTGAAAAAGATACAAAAATAGGTGCTCCATCAGGAAGTTAACGAGCATACAAGTGGGAGTTAAGTTGTACACACGGGAAATTTGAGAAGGGTCACACAAGTAAACTTGCATAGGAGAAAGTTAACATTCAATATTACTTCTACATACTAAAAGTTAACTTTGAAAGAAAAAGAAGGTAACTCGTGTTTTGCATGGAAGTTAACGAAGGGTTCCTGCTGTATATAGCTTCGCTATTCTATAACCCCTTGTAGAATAAATATTCTAGAACCCTTTATGAACTTTCGCGGTGAAACATGTGAACTTCTCAGTAGCTAGCAAGTGAACTTCCTGCCGGAGCATCAGATTCACGTGGGAAAGGGGGGAGGGTGGTGGGGTGGGTGGGGTGGGGGCGTTCTGAACTTGCACGGTGAAAGATGTGAATTTCTCGGTAGATAGCTAGTGAACTTCCTATCGGAACACCGGATTCACGTCAAAAATATGGGGGGAAGGTTGGGGGTGGGGGGCTTTCTGAACTTTCCACGGTGAAAGATGTGAAATTCTCGGTACATAGAAAGTGAACTTTCTGTCGGAGAACCATATTCATGTGGGACAAGGGGGAGAGCGGGGGGGGGGGGGGGTTCTGAACTTACGCGGTGAAAGATGTGAATTTCTCGGTAGATAGCAAGTGAACTTCCTGTCGGAGCTCCAGATTCACATGGGAAAGGGAGCCTACGGACCTCGACTATGTTGATTGCCGCGCGAAAACAAATTCAGTAGCTTGGGAGTTCAGATGTGAGATGGAAAAAATTTCAGATATACTCTTGCGGGAGTTCAGACTCAAAGTATCTCTTCCCCTAGTGGCTATGGAGTAAATTTGGATATATCTATATACTAAATAGTGTCTAGATAAATTTAAATTTAGAAATATTTGCGACATCTATTTTGAGACGGAGGGAGTAGGAGACTTGCTATGGCCATGGCTGAGATGGTGCATCATAGCTACTTGTGACACCTACTGCATCTCCAGCGAGACCTAGTTTTGATGTGCTGTTAAGTTCAACTGCAAGCAAGAAAAAATTAACTCCAAAGAGGAGAAAACAGTGATTTAGTTGCGTCTAGACTCTATTTTCAATTCCAAGATAGATGTGCTGCCTTTTTTTTATTTGTTCCATAATATGCACACGGAATTTATTACTTCGACCGATTTAAACTGTGAATTATTTGAACTCAACATATTGTTGGTGATCAGTTGGTAATCTTCGTGTGATGAATGTTGACAATTCCATGTAATCCCACAGATTTTGTGATATATGGATGGATGCTGTCAAAAAAAAAATTATGCTTAAAAACATGGGTTCTGCTGATCTCTGATGCTAGTTCTTTATTACTGTTCCTCTCTGCCTTGGTGCTTTGGCCGCGTGTTGGGAGCACTCCAGGGCCTTTTGTTTCCTGCTGTTTTCCTGTCTAGGCTTTTATGTTTTCTTGGGTGGAAACAAATTGAAGATGTGCTGTGCTTGAGCCAGATGTGCTGGATTCTTCATCTTTGGCTGGAGAAAGATTTGTAACATAAATAAATTTGTGAATGTTTTCCTGATTAAGACTGTCAAATATTACTTTTTATGTGGTTGGTTCTGAATCTTTGGCAGTGCAGAATGCCTGCTCCTTAATCACTTAATACCTACTAATGCATTACGGTCTTAAGCTCTTTCTTGTTGTGAGTGACATGGCCAAAACGAAAGGTTGGTCACTGCTGGACTAGTACTCATCTTGCTCACTTTCTACAGATTCTTTTGAAAGATCTTTTTTTTTTTGAAAGATCCACTTTCTACAGATTCAATGTTCAAGCATTGGACGATCTAAAGATAATAGACTGCTACATAAGCTCTTAGTAGGATCTTGTCGAAAACATTTGACAGTGTGCTTTCTCTGTCGGTAAAGCATTTGAGTATCCAGACTTGTTGGTTCGAAGGAAGCATACAGAAGCATCTTATTTCCGTTCCAAATCTCATTTTGCTGCAATTCATATCATGTCGAGATAGAACTCCATTTATCGAAAGCATGCTGTCACTAGAAACCGCAGTTGTCAGACTTGCCGGCTACAATGACAGTGTGCTCATCTTGCTCAGTTTCCACATATTCTTTTGAAAGATCCACTTTCTACGGATTCAGTGTTCAACTCACGGCACTTGGATCATCAGGGTCACTTTCTACAGGTTCAACGTACAGCAGCAACTGAATCTTTGGCGAAACGTGTACTTCGTTAAGCTGCCTCCAAGAGGGGTCCCGCCCTAGTCCGGTCGGTGTCACCGGCAGGCGGCAGCTCTGCACCTCCTCCGCCGTTGGTGCGGGGCACCCCATCCGTGGTCCGCCCATGGGGGGCGGCAGTGGGTGGTGGCGCTCACCTCCTCCCCCTTTCGTGGGGGGCGCCTCATCCATGGTCCATCCGTGGTGGCCGGCAGATGGCGGCGGCGTTCTGCCTAACGTCGTTTGCTTCTCCCGTGGTCCGGCCGCTGCCGCCGGCGGCGCCAGCTGTTTCTTGTCCGCTGCACAAGGGCAACTGGCTCCTTTGGTTGATCGGTGGAACATACCTGGTTCGGTCCAGCCATGTACTGTATTTCACAATGTATTTTGGAGTTAAGAAAATTAATATACCTGTAAAAGGAGAGACAGCGCAAATTATAAAGGTATCAGTCTAACGTGACAAAAAATCAAAGCCAAAGTAATGTGTGGCAAATTATAAAGGTCCTAAGTAATGTGTGGCAAATTATAAAATCTCCCGCTCAAACCATGCAAGATGAGGTAGGAGAGACGCTTCGTCTTTGTCTGCAGTACAGACTATCAATGAGAATTTACAGGACTGAGAGGTTAAGATCATAAGAAATTAACTGGATGAACTGATATACCAGGTCAATATTACAACGAAGCTGACCCATTTCTCCGTCATTTCGTCCTTCAAACGAGCCACCACTCTTGTAACACTCAAACGAGCCCAAAACATCAATGTCAGAAATAAATGGCACACCAACAAAATTAATGTACTACGTTTATTGCATGTTATTACATATACGAAACTTAATCTACTATTTACAGTCAACACACAGATGCTTGGACAGGTATTTGACGACTCCACACTCGTTACACCTGGTAAAAGATCTTCACATTTCAACAAGGTCTGGTAAAGAAAATGCAACACGACAAAACATAGAATCATAAATCAGAGTTGGAGATGGAAGACAAGTGCATGAAGAAAAAGTAGAATCTTATGCATGACAGGCATGAAAACCAGCTGACATACCTAAATGACCAACTCGGGAAAAGCCTATAACATCTACATTTGGGTGCAAGAAGATTCTAGTCATGACGAAGGTTACTTGCTGAAAAAAGATCATGATCTCTATCAAGGTCGACACATTGTCACGAGAAATAAGAGTTACTGAGACAAATAAAAGAAGATGATATTAATAAGGTTGTGGGGATGATATTAATATATGTCCATATGTAGCTGAGTCACCTAATGTTATTTTCTCCAACAGAAGGATGCTATATTGTGCACATTATATCGGTGAAAAATTTGCAGTGAACATGAACTATGAAGCAATTGCATTAGTTCTGGGTAATACAAGAACTCCAACCTTGCTGGTGATTATACTGACATGCTTACATAGTTTTACTGCCTTTTTCTGCTAAATGATAGTCCTAACACTTAAGAATCAACTGAATGTGTTGTTCTGAATATTCATTACTTTGGTTACGAGTTCAGAATTACTGACATGCCTCTCACAGTAGTTGCAGACTCCATTTGTAGCTATATCTTTGTTTGTTTTTTCGAAATGGGGGGCGGAGCCCCGGCCTCTGCATCAAGCGATGCACATAGCCTTTATTCATTATTAGAACCATAAAAGTTTGGCAAAAGCCATTACAAAAATCATACAAATCAAAACCGCCAAAACAAGACACCGAGTAAAAACGATAACCATATCCCCAACGAGATCTAGCAAACACATAGCTGCCTCTTTTGACCCCTCCCCACGGTCACTCTCACTATTGCCACTCGCCAAGAGAAGCAGGAGTGCCTGGGCGCGGCGGCTCGAACACAAGCAAAAGGAGCCCCAGAACCGCACAACATATCCACGGATCACTGCCCACGCACATACTCTGGATGTCGCCGCCTTCATTATCTTTCGCCAACCCAGCATCAGCATGTAAATCGATGTGCAGACTCTCGCCAAACTAGCCACCGACACCATCGCGGTGCCAAGTAGCACCACCTCCCTGCGCGTGCTAGCAGCTCCACCTCTCCCGCTTCTTCCATCCAGCGCTGCTCCACAAGCAATGCTCCCAAGAGAGAACGCGACACCGATGTGCCGCCATCGCCTGACCTAGAGGTCTTAGGGTTTCCCCCGGAGTAGCTACGAGGGGGGTCACGAGAGTTGCGCTAACGATGCCTTCAACAAGGAAAACGACACAGATGCGCCGCCATCGCCTGCCATGACCAGAGTTGAGCTCGGTTTTCACCGGCAGCACCGCCACCCCAACTTGTCGCTGGGACTAGATGTGGAAAAACATCACAACTAGTCCTGGCCTACCACCTCCGGCGAAGAAGGAGGCCGCCGCCACCATGCCCAGGACCACTGCCCTAGGCGACCTCATGCAGCAGAAGTAATCCAGGTGCGCCAATGCCGTCGTCGGAGGTGATGCAACGGGCAGTAGATCGGGATCGAGGACCGTCTGAGCCCATCGGGCCAGATCTGATCTGTCCCGTCGCCACACACCGATCTCTGGCCGCTGCCACGCAGTGACATCCCTGGCCGCCACTACTCCGCCACATCGTCGTTGATCAAACGGGATAGGATCGCCGCCGCTTCGAATTGAAATCAGCCGAGGAGATCCACCGCCACCACCGCACCACCAGGGCTTTGCCCAGCGACGCCCTCGGTGGCCGCGAAGGGAGGGAGGGAGAGTACGTGCGGGGATCTTTTTGGGGAGGGGTCGGCGGCGCCTCGGTGCGGCCGAACGGGAGCGGGGGGGGGGGGGAGGGGAGAAGTATATTTTATGCCTTTTTGCCTCCTCAATGTTAGTTCAAGGTGTTTACAAAGGTAGCAATGAATCGGATAACTATGATAGCTCATAAGATAATTAGACCAACACAAACCGCTTTTATGCCTGGAAGGCACATTTTAGAAGTGGTGGTAGTGTTACATGAAACCATCCATGAGATTCATAGGAAGAAAATGGATGGTGTCTTATTTAAAATTGACTTCGAGAAGGCATATGACAAAGTGAAATGGCCGTTTTTACAGCAAGTTCTACACATGGAAGGTTTTGATCCTCTCTGGTGCAAATGGATTGAGAGTTTTGTTAAGGGCGGTAGTGTTGGCATCCAGGTCAACGATGACATAGGACATTATTTCCAAACTATAAAAGATTTAAGGCAAGGAGATCCGTTGTCTCCTATGCCCTTTAATATTATTGTTGACATGTTGGCTATATTAACTGCTAGAGCAAAAGAAAATGGCCAGGTTAGAGGTCTTATTACACATCTTGTCGATGGGGGAATATCCATACTTCAATATGCAGATGATACGACCTTGTTCATGGAACATGATCTTCAAAAAGCGGTGAATATGAAGCTCATCTTATGTATTTTTGAGCAGCTATCTGGACTCAAGATTAATTTTCACAAAAGTAAAATTTTCTGTTTTGGGAAAGCTTCCGAACAAGAAAAGGAATATAGGCATATTTTTGGTTGTGAGTCGGGATCCTTACCTTTTAGATACCTTGGGGGTACCTATTCATCAAAGGAAACTCCGTAACACCGATTGGAATCCGGTGGAAAATCGTTTTGAGACTAAGCTAGGATGTTGGCAGGGTAAACTCTTGTCATATGGGGACAGACTGGTTTTAATAAATTCGGGTTCTGTCTAGTATGTCCATGTTTATGCTATCTTTTCTTGAGATACCGAAGGGTGTTCAGAAAAGATTAGATTTCTATCGTTCACGTTTCTTTTGGCAAGAGGATGAACCTAAGAAGAAGTATAGGCTATCAAAATTAATGGAGTATTCTATGTCGCCCGAAGGATCAAGGAAGCTGTCTTTGTTTTGAAGGAGCATTATAGATATCTTCAATTACTGTATCTCCCTTTTCTCATTTGTCATTTCTTCTGCCGATACACATGAGCTGAAGCAACAGCTGCTATGCTCTTTTTCAGCAGCAAGAGAATTGGATTGCTAAGGTGGTCATTGCACTGCTACTTCGGTTAGTAGTTGGGAGGTAAGCGTAGGAGATCATCAGGGAGGCGTAGGACGGCCTATGGGGCATGGAGACGACAGGGACCGAGTGGGAGCAGGAGGCGAGGCGAACGTGGGAAGGGATTGAGGAGGCATGGTGCACTGGTGCCGGCAACCCTCCATCTCTGCCTCTCCCTTGCTCCAGTCACACCACACGTCCTTGGCTACCCTACTCCATGGGACATGAGATGCCAGTGGTCTGGACACAGCCGCTGCCTCAGCAGATCCAGTCCACGCACGATTAAGTGTACCACCTGCACTGCTTAGGCAGAATAAATGGGTATGAATTATCTTTTGATTCAACTGACAGTTGCTTCATCTGAATGTAGCCAAATAAATAGTTATTAATTAATCGGTTGGGATTTGTTGTTGCCTGTTTCTTCATCTGATGATGGCAGGATTTTTTATGCACATCATTCTGGGAGGAATGAATTGCCAGCCTCACGAGGGGTGAGCAGTGGCACATGGTTCTCCCTCGCTTGGACTCCACCTCATGGTAAGGTGAGAGATTGATACCTTGGATCCATCTCCATGAACACCTACAAGTTGTCTGACGAATTGCCTCAACGGATACTAGTTCAAAACTGGTTACATACGGCATATGTTTTAATTCTACTAGTTGTCTCTCTCTTTCTATCTTAGCTTAGGCCGTTTTTCCTCTTTCTCTTTGGTTTTGTTTTGTTCTTTTTCTTTGTTTTTTTTTCTTTGAGAGCTGTACTTGTACTATTTGAGTGCTTTCTTTTACTGCCTCCGATCCAAATTAATTAACTCAGATTTGTCTACCGTATCTAGAAACATTTTAGTGCTAGATACGTCCAATTCTAAATGAACCCGAGTCCATTAATTTGGATCAGAGAGAGTAATACAAATGGCACATTTTGGTGTGTGTTCGAGAAAAAAGCTTTAATTCAGGAAAGATTGGTAAGAAATCAACACCAACACCTTCAAGATGTATGGGCAATACTTTGCATGGATGATCAATTTTGTTGACTAATGGAAGCAGTGCTTAATAACAGTCCAAAAAGCTGCCGTATTTTCTAAGCATTGGATAAAATTTGTTTCCGGCTGTAATATTGATGGTGTCTTCAAAATGATGGTACAATATATTCCAAGACAGGATATATTGTTCTTCTATTGCTGCAAAGCCCTACTATGCAATTAAAATTTTTCTTCTATTGCTGCGAATCCCTACTATGCAATTTATTCATGAGAAATATACTACCTGGGCACATTAAATCCCAAGTTCAGTCAGTTTTAACAGAGTGCATGCTCTAGTCAGATCAAGAAGAAGATGGACGAGCTACTTGGCATCGTACTGCTCCTCCAGAGACCAGAGCCTGTCTTACGACGATGACAGGATGTAGTCTCAATGGTGAGAACTGACACACTGTTCCTTCCATTTTAGAAAAGAGTAATTGCGCAGACACACACTTATTGGGGTCAACCTTTTTTAGTCCACGCCAAACTGAACCGACCCTCTCTCTTTCTATCGAATGCCTCGCTGCCCGAGACACTGCTGGAAGCATCGTGGATACCGGTTGCCTCCACCGCCAATCGACAGTGCTGCTCACCGGTGTGAGGTCATCTATAATTTGTTTCTACGTTTTATTTTGCACTGACTGCCCTTCTGGTACAAAAGGAGAGCCAGGATACAGAGAGAGGTACTATGCAGTCTATGATGATTAGTTTACAGAAGAGGCAGAATCAAAGCCCATTAATCAAGTTCAGGGATATGTTGCTTGAGTCTTGTCATTCAGTAGTAACTGTTGATTTTCTGAAATGGCACTAGTCCCTGAGCTACTCACAACTCACTGTTGATTTTCTGAAATGGCACTAGTTCCTGAGCTAATCGTCAAGCACTACCATATACTATCAGGCCTAGCGTGCTTCTTACTTATTTTAACTACTCCCTCCGTCTCGAATTAGATATCAGAGATTTGTCTAGATTCGCATGTATCTAGACACATTTTATACATGTGAATTTTGACAAATCTCCGACATCTAATTCGAGACGGAGGGAGTAGATGATACCCCACACGGTGCTGTGGCATCTTGGTCTACAAATCAGCTTAGGTGATAGATGTAGGATGTTGGATAGCAGAGTTATCAAATTAACTGTTATGCACTCTAGCTATTGGTCGACTGTCCAAGTGATAAAACTGAACTGATAAACAACAACCTGTATAAGATATTTATCGGTAACCCGGTAGGAACTAAAAGAAATACCATAGAATGTATAGTAAGTATCTAGCCAGTGGAATTATGTTCTATACCAAAGTACACAACAAAGATAAAATCTGCAAGAAGGAATTAAGTTTGTATCTACACAAATTCAAATTCTGCAAGCTTCAACTTTATGTAACCTTTGTGCAGTAGATCGTTTGTGACATTTGCGGAAGATTACAGAGATCGCAAAGCTGTCATTACGGACGTCTTGTCACCAATACAAAAAGATGGCAACAGAGCATTATATGCCAATGAGAAATAACTACATCTTTGGAAATACAGAATCAGAGGACCATGTTAAACAATTGTCAATTTTTGAGATTTCAGGAAAAAAACACAATGGAGGTGGCAACCAATTATGCAGACCATTGTGAGTGTAATGATCAGGTTGTGAAGAGTCTAATTTGAAAGGAATATACTATCCGAAAATGGAACATCCATCTGTTGCAAATTGCAATTAAGTATTGTATTGTAGCAGAAATGGCAGAAGGATCAATCATGCATAAAGCTGAGATAACATGAGGCCAAATTAGTACAAAAATATACGTACAAAGGAAAGTTGTTTGGTGTTGCTGAAGCAGCAGCTATATGACAGTCCGCACCATACGCATGAACTTTATGTAGTGTCCCTGTTTAGAATTAAATGGACGGCAAGAACCTGTATATGAAATATGGAGCAGTAGAGAGAAAAATCATACTCCCTCCGTCCTAAAAAGGATGTCGAGATTTGTCTAAAATCGAATGTATCTAGACACGATTTAGTATAAATTCATCCAAATTTATACAAATTTGCGACACCCTTTTTAGGATGGAGGGAGTGGACCATTTTAGATCAAACAAAACATATAGAAAAGAGTATCAGTTTGCTCCAAAGAGAGTTGATGTGGTTTGAGACAGTCTGTATGACAGGCCTCACCAAACTGATGAATTTTCAGAATCAACACTACTTATAGAATTAAATGGGTTAGAAGTTTGGAGATGGATGGTATAAAACCACTAGTAGAAACCAGCCTATTAGCCTCGGTTCATAAGGATCTTTAGTCCCGGAATGCGACCCGCGACTGCAAAAGCGGGACTAAAGGTCCAAGTATTAGCCCCGGTTCTGTTACGAACCGGGACTACAGGTCCAACCACGTGGCCTCGCGAGCCCCGCTAGGCTGGAGGACATTTAGTCCCGGTTCGCGGCAGCGTTTTGGGCCATTTGGCTGCCACGGCAGGAGATGGGGTTTTAGGGTTTTGTGTTTTTCTTTTCATTTTGTTTTTTGTGTTCAATTATTTTTCATTCTGTGTTTTCATTAGAAACAAGTTTTCGTATACATACAGAACGCTACTACACAGTACTTGTACACATTGATGCAATATATAATATAATTTCTCTTACAAGCATACATGGAGTCCCAACTGGGTCCAGAGCATGTCTATTTGATTACATGGAGATCATTACATGGATGCTTTAGGGTCTACGTAGAGAGAATTCTCCGCGTGGGTCTATGACCTCGTCGACAAAAAATCCAGCAAATTCCTCTTGGATCGCTATTAGGTGGTCCTCTGGTAGGAGTTTGTCTCGCATCGCGCCCAACTATATAAAGAAGGAGATCGAATGAATTAGACTCAACACAACTTTTTGTAATAAAAATAAAGGGTGAATATATTGTTTACTTACTCGAACATTTTCCAAGGGCTTCTCAATAGTGATGCGAATGAACTCGCACACGTAGAAACCACATAGATTAGTCTCCTATGGCTGCCTCGCGTACTTTACAAGAATAGAATTCAATCAAATAATAACTCTAGCATGATAAATGCACATAAACAAGAATTAAATAGATGCGGGGACTTAGCTCGTAGTACTTATCGAGAGCGATTTTAAAAATAGCTCCTCACGCCATTGACCGCGTACATGGTTCTTGAACCATGTCTAAACCCTACCCGACAAAGAAAATGAATGTATGAGTTAATAACCACTTGATATCCCAGAAAATGAACGAAAGAAACCGATATAGTGCGATAATGGTTGAAATTACCTCTGGAGCGTATCGATAATACTGCGGTAGTCTTCAATGTCTTTGTTTAGTAAGTCCATGATGTGAACTCTTCCCAAGTCAACTGAAATGCTTAGAAAAATCCAGTGGTACCTACGCAAGGTTTACCTATGTTAGTAACTCATCATTTATATTGAACATCGAGTAAGCAAAATTTAATGTGTACAAGAACTCACTTGCCGTCGTGGTAAGGCAATAGTATTTCATTACAGAAATGCTGGTTCGTGAGAAACCGGAACAAGTTGTGCTCGTCTCCAGTGGCTTATCCTTTAGTATAGCTCCATGAACTCGATGTGGGTCAATGAACCCAAATCCATTGATAGCCTTTCTTTTACAATCGAGAATCTTCATTCTGCATCATTATATATAGTGTACAAAAGAATATAGTGAGTATACTTACCGGCAATAAATTGAACACGCTGAGATAGAGACTTAATTACATAAATAAAGTAATCACTTACAGACAATAGGAACTGAGGATAGTTTTGTCGAGTTCCTTTAGTTTGAATAACTAAAATAATTCTGTAAATTCAACAGGGACCTCGTCTTCAGCGAAGTAATGCGATTTTCGAACTTTCAGTATAAGCCAATATTGATGTTCTTTTGATGCTTTCATGTACCATTCATGGAATCGTCGTATTTTTGTTGGCATATCCCAAAGCCTCTCAGAACTGACCAGAGGCTCCCCATGAACAAATTTGGGTTCTACCTCAGCCTTGGGCATATCGCCGTGAATAATGTCATGAATAGACATATTACATTGCTCGGCCAATATCTTAGACGTTTCCGGGTCCATAGGTTCAACCTCATATAGTTGAGGTTCGGGTATGTTCACCTGGAGTGGGGGGAGCGATTGATTTGCTTGTTTCCCTAGCTGGGGAACATCTCATTTGGTTCTTCGGCTACCACTCAATTGTTTTGCTTGTTTCCCCAGCTGGGGGACGTCCATTCTGATGCCTCCGCTACCACTCGATAGTTTTGCTTGTTCCCCCTACTAGAGAACCTCTTTTGTGATGCTTCCTCTACCGCTTGATCTCTTCTGTTTCAGTGTCTTCTGAAGACATCGTGTATAGTCATCTGGCGCATTTAACTGAGCTTGGGATGGTTGCGTTAGTAATTTCCTAAAGTGCTCCTTGGTTTCCGGTTTTATTTGGACCTCTGGCTCAGGTTGTTTCTTTTTAAAATGAGCATCCACTTCGGCCCGTACGACCGCATCGGTCTCCTCATCGGTCAGGTCGTAAGCCCTCATGGGAGGAACCGGTGGTACTCTTGGGAGGGGCGACCACTGTCGCTTTGGGCGTCGATTATCGCTCGACGGAGCGGTGATATTCTTCCACTTTTGGCCCTTAATGGGTGAAGGCGGCTGCGTAGATTGAGATGGACTCATGTTGGGGTCATGGATTGGACCTGGAGGTGGTGGACTTTTACTGGGAGGAGACGGTGCACTTGGAGGTGGAATTGGAGGTGGACTTTTACTGGGAGGAGACAGTTTCCTTGGAGGTGATGGATTGTTTCTCAGTGGAGAAGGTGGCCTTGGTGTCGAGCCTGGAAACTTGATGTATTCTTTCTTCCAAAGAATGAAGCCACTCGTGACTTCTCCCAGTGTCGTCTCCCCTTCTCCTCCAGGGATGCCAAGCTGTAGTGACTGACACATAGGTTGAATTTCATCCACACCGACACGAGCATAGCCAGCTGGAATCGAATTGCAATGGTAGGTCGCTCCCGGTGCAGAAGGTAAAGCAAAGCCGACCGCCACCTTCATGGATATATTCTTCAGTTTAACATGCAGCTCACAACTAGTCTTCTCCTTAATTGCATCCACGGGGTACACATCCATCGTTGCATCATTACTGTGGCCCTCCGTGGAAGCCACGCTGCTTTTCCGTTATGATGGGCCGACCGTACTGTCTGGTGCAGGATCTTGCTGTCGGAGTCCTTTAAGTTCATTAAGCTCCTAGCGATGCTCCTACAACATGGCTTCAAACCTCATGAACCGCTCTGTATCCTCCTCTTTTTGCCGCTTTGTTTTTCTTGATCGGCTTCTGTACGTGTCAAGGTGCTCGGGAAACCCGAGAACCCATGGATAAGAAGGTATGAACCCTCTTGTTCGTCCAGCCTTTTCAGGATTCCCGAGAGCCTTTATCAGCTCATCATTCTCTCTGTCGGGAACAAACTTTCCCTTTGCAACCTCTTTTATCACTTTAATAAGTTCATTCTTGGGTGAAGAAACTTCTTCGGCTGCAACAATCTCGCCTGTTTCTAGGTCTAACGATGCCCCATGCCCGAGTACCCGATTTCTTGACCTCCTGGGCCAACGAGACGTAGCTGGAGTGACCCCTTTAGCCTCCAGGTCAGCCTCAGCTTTATCCCACTTAGGCATGACACTCCTGTAGCCACCTGTGCCCATATGATGGTGATATTTCTTTTTGGCTGCATTTAACTTATTCTTTTCTGACATTGCCTTAGCTGGTGCCGAGTCTTGTATTCCATAAATGCGGCCCAGTTATCCTGCTGCAACTCTAGTGCGCCAGTGAATGGAGGAGTTTTTTCTTCAAAACATACTTGTGGTACAGTCTTTTCTTCCATTCCTTGAATAGTTCGCCCATCTTCTTAAGAGCAAAGTGCTTGACTTTCCTCGTCATTTGTTCTGTGATCTCATCAGTCTCCAAGACTGGTAGGGTGAAATGTGTCATGAGAGAATTCCACATCGCATCTCTCGCTCTATCATCTACAAAACTAGCCCCATCTGGATCCCTTTTCTTTCCTGGCTTATTCTAATTTCGCGTGGTGACCGGGATGGTGTCTCTAACAATCACTCCGCGTTGAGTTATAAATGCATTCACGGATTCTTTGGGCTCCAACGGTTGACCCAGCGGAGAGACTAAGTCAATGCTAAAACGGACATCATCGGGCAACTTGTGTGTCGGGCCTCTTGTCCTTGTAGAAGATTGGCCGGAAGCGAAGGTCTAAGAGAAGAAACATTCGTGAGTACATATGTACGAATCAATTAGTGCATCTATACTAGTGATCGATCGATAGAGGCTTTATATACCTCGACGGAGTTTGTTATTATTATGTCTTCACCATGGCCTCCACCATGGTCAGCACCATCGTCTACACTATCGTCTCCACCATCGTCTCCTCCAGACAAATTAAGATACTTGGAGCCATCGTAATAAGAACCCCCAGTACCCTCATCTATCATGTTGAGAAGCTCCTCTTCATTCTGTCTACCGTCCATAGCTTTACTAATACAGAAAAAGAATATTGCATTAAGCAAAAGAATATTACAATTGCGACAACTCGGATACAGAAAAAAGAATACGTACTAATAATGAAACAATTTTGCATTAAGATAAAGTACAATAATATAAGATAAAGTACATTATTAATACATCTCGCTCATATCTCGCTTATAATATAAAGTACATTATTAATACATCTCGCTCATATCAAACTAGCGAACTCGGCTGCCGTGTTTTGTGCTACGAGAGCTCTACAGCCAGAGAAGAGGAACCATCACCGGAGAATAGCTCGGGTGAGATCCGTGAACCTGCCAGATATTGGAGAACCTAGTCTCCAAAAGATACATGTATCACCACACGTGCTCGTCCTCCTCCCTGATACGACGACGTACCCCCTCGTCGGGGGCCAGCTCCCTCTATACCGCTCCTAGACCTCATGGATGCCACCAAAGAAGCTCAGGGTCGACGATGATACCCGGATTCCTCACCAAGGTATAAGTCCCGACAGGTAGCACCTTGTAACATCCCAAAACTCTAATCCAAGTGATCAAGATCCAAATCATAAAAATCTAGGGTTAAGAAAAACTTTTCCAATTCAAATTATTTAAACATTCATATGTGTGTGCATTTAAATAGGAGTTGTTTTGAATTGCCATGATTAAGTGATCCATTGCTTGTAAAATGATTCTTAGGTGAAATAAACATCATCTAAATCATCCCCAAACAGATCCCAAAGAAAAACAAATCAAAATGAATAAAATAACCAAATGGTCATTTGTGCCATTTTAATCAACATGCCTACTTTGGCTATTCCTAGGACTCAATTCTTAACAGAGAAAAATGTGGATCTTTGCACCCCTTGCTAGTACATGTAGTAGTGTACCAAGGCCCACTTTGTGATCTGCCAAAAACTTGTAAACTCTAAATTTAAATGGCATTTGAAAATTGAGTGTAGTTCATATGAGAAGATCCCACTTATTCAAAAACCACTCAAATGAGCTCCATTTTCAAAACCCAAGCAACTACAGAGGCTTAAGCATGTGTCTAGCAACTCCACCAAAAATCACCCAAAAATTCAAAACTTGAGTTCATGCGGCCATTGTGTCGAACAGGTGGCATGCACAAATTTCTACCTAACTATTACTATTCAATGATCATTGCATTGTCGAGTAATTGGGCTCCATTTGGTCCCCTTGTCCCCTCTAACTCCAACCAGCCCCTAACTAAGCTACTAACCGGCCTAGAGCAGCAGTGGAGCGCCGCCACTTTGTGGTCGCCGCCGGCCGCTCGTGGACAGAGCGCCACAGACCGCGCATCGCCAATCCAGCGCCACCACTAGCTCCGCCCAACCCTACCGCCACTCCATGTCCACCCCTCGATCACCCCCAGGCCGTGGACCACAACCCAGCGCCGCCGCCCAGTCTCTCTGCGAGCTCGCCAGAGCGCACCAGAGCGCGATCGTCGCCAGCCCGCAACAGACCGCCACTCGACACGAAATCCCGCACGCCGCTCCGCTTCGACCCCAGCACCCCGCCAGACATGGCCGTGCGCCGCCGCGCGACCCATAGTCGCCATGCGCCGCGTCGAGCACCGCCTCTGTCTCCCAGAGCGCGGGATGCTCCCGACCAAATGCCACCACCGCTAGCCGTGCATTGAAGCCGTAGGGCACCGCCAGGAAGCAGGCCACCATCCGCCTACACTGCCCATGCCGCTAGTCGCCTGTATCAGCGTCACCGACGAGCTCGCCGACGTACCGCTCGGTCCCCTCGTCGCCCTATAAAAGGATCCCTCCCCAGCACCAACTACTCACACCATTCCACTCCCCTCTCCTCACTGATCCTTCCCCACCTCTCCCTGGAGCCACTCGAGCACCAGTTCGCTGTAATTGCACTGGAGGAGCCTGCTGCAGAGGAGGAGAAGGCGCCGTCGATTTCGTCCACCCCAGGAGCTGCCGCGACCACCCCTGAGCTCGCCGTCGTCCACCAGTTCGATCACCCCCATCACCGCAGTCGCTGGAGCCCTTGTATGCCCCCTGTGCACCCCCACCGAGCTGCTAGGGTTAGCTCTCGCCGACGACCCGTTTGCCGGAGACGACAAGTCTCAGCCGTAGATCCCACTTCTAATCTAACGGCCCACATCGCCCCGTACCGCTTCGCGTGTAACACGCCCCTGACCTGTGGACCCCCCTGTCAGCTGTCCCCGTGCCGTGGAGTGTCACTGGGCCGGCGCATTTTCTTTCCCGCGCGACCCATTTAATTCAAATTTAGATTTTTCCAATTTAGTTTGAACCTAGTTATGTCCCTTAGTTTAAGAATCAATTCAGAGAGATTTACAAATCCAAATGGAATGATTCCAATTGTGTTGGAAAGCTTATGAAAAGATCTATCCAAGCCCGTTGGATTTAATTCATTTAGAGTTAGAGATCTCTCCTAGTAAAAATAACAAGACAAAAGCTTTTGAACACTCAAACATTTTTATAAAATCAACCAAAATAGCTTTTGAGTTGATTCCAACTCTCAAAAATCACATTTAACCATACCTATCTCAATATGTAATAATATTAAGGTTTGCATGAAGTGACTTTTGACTAGTACCAAAATAATGCTATATAGGCATTTCTAGTCACTTTAAATCATTAATTATTAAACTTAACTTATTAAAAATGTGATCCAACATTTAAATCACATTCCCATATGTTAGAATATGTGGTGATGACATGTGTCCACATGATCCCATATTTTAAGTGGTGAATATTAAATCGTAGTTAATTTTAATGAGTAGAAATTACTTTTCTCAAATAAAAATGATAAAGCTACCAAATTAAACCTTGTGATGCTTGTGATGATAATAGATCATCAAATGTGTGCCTTAGAGTGCTAAGTAGACGAGTTAAGCATTGTTTGGTGATTGTGTATTCCGTATGTATTTATAGAAGATAGTACCGACCAAGCCTTCGAGGAGGAGGAGTTCTACCCGGAAGAAGAGGAGGAAAACTTCAACCACTGCACTACTCAAGGCAAGACACCATTAACCATGCAAGATAACACTTGCAAGCTATGGTTAGCAAACTAGGATTAAGCTGGATGATTTGAGCAAAGATGCCTTGGGCATGCTTTGGTTTTACCAATTTGACTAGTGCCTATCCCAAGTTTACTTTCAAGCCTTTACTTTCCTCATTTTACACAAGTCCCTTACTTGTTTTGAAGGTAGTATAAAACTTGACCTCTATAGATAACCTTAGATGTCATCCTATGGCATGAGATTGAACTTAGCATTCCACCTTAGTGAACACTCTTAACTTAGTAGCTTAGAGCTAAATCAAAACTTGAATCACTTTAGATGGGAATACTTGGTGAAAATGAGTTATGAAAACCTTGGAATGATGTCATTCTATTGAGAAGTTTTGACATGTGTTGAGAAACACAAATGGTTTATGATGATGAAAATGTTGAGGCATGAGCCTTAGCCCTTTTACAAACTGATGGTTGGATTCTGATGCGATACCATTCCAATTTTACCGTACAACCACAATACCTAAATTGGGTAAGGCTTAGGCGGAAGTTTATATGCATTAGTATTAGTTCCCTCGCGGGAGAGGTTTGAGCGAAGGCTACCTCTCAATGTTGTCCACCTATACAGTGCCCAAGATGACAGAGGGTCATGGTTGGGAGGCCATGCTCATAGGAGAGGTGCTTATACTAGGGTGTGTAATTGAAAAGTTATGTTTGATTATCTGCATACTAAGTATGATGATTCAGGGTTATCCCTGATAGATGTATTGAATCTTGTGGTGAAAGTGTACCACCTCTGCAGAGTGTCAAACTATTCGAATAGCCGCGTCCGCGGTTATGGACAATTAGAGTGGCCATACTGTTTCGTTGTCAGATATTTTCAAAATGACTTATGATATGACTGATGAATCTTGACTTGACCACAACAGAGTTGTGATTATGACACTAGCTTCCCAACTTAAGTGATTCTAGAGCTTTATTTTATCTTTCTTTGTTTCTGAACTCCTCTTAGGTTTCAAACTTAATTTTATAGATAAACTTAGAGTTAGCAATTCCTCCTAGTACTACCTTCCTGTTAGTGATAGTTTGCGAGTACTTAAAGAGTACTCATGGCTTTGTCCCTGGCTATTCTCATGGCCAGACTATGAAGGAGACTACCAAGAGGAAGGACAGCAGGACGTCTACAATAACTAGGACTATCTGCCTTCGTCAGCATTGTCTGTGCCCCTGAAGATGGACCCCACCGCTACGCTTATCTTTTATTTCCGCTGCTTGATTTGTATTAAGACTGGATCATGAGATCCTCTATTTGTGTAAGACCTTATATTGGTTTGTAATGGATGATGTACTATGATATCCAATCTGTTATGTCTCGCAAAAATGGCAATCCTGGGATTACAAGGTATGGCATAACAGGCATCTGGGATTAAAAATCAGGGTGTTGAGAAGTTGGTATCAGAGCCATCCTGACCATAGGAGACCCTAGTTAGAATGGACGTCCCCGGGTGTTGACACACCTCCCAGTGCCAACCTGGCGGAGCCCAGGCTCGGACATCCCCGGAACCGACGGAGTGGAGTAGGCTCGGACGAGGAGGACCCGGCATAATTAAATAATAGCAATAAACAATCATAAAACATAAACAGTAACTAAATCACTAAGTATTGCCCTAATAACACTAACCCTAAACCTAACACACGGGGTGGAGGTGGGGGTATTTATTCTAACTAATAACTAAATTAACCTAATACTTAACCTATATACTAAATTAACATATATACTTAAACAATATACTAAATCAACCTATATACTTAACCAATATACTAACTATATACTAACTGAACCTAATACTTAAACTATATACAAAATTAACCTATATACTTAACCTATATACTAACTTAACCTATATACTAAATTAACCTATATACTAACTATATACTAACTTAACCTATATACTAAATTAACCTAGCCTAATAACTAAATTAACCTAATACTTAACCTCTATACTAACCTATAATACTTAACCTAATACTAAACTAATACTAAACCTAATACTTAACCTATATACTAACCTAATACTAACCTAATACTTAACCTAATACTTAACCTATATACTAATTAACCTAATACGTACTTAAAGCGACCTCACCTGCAGGGGCGGCGGAGGAGGTGCAGCGGGGCGGCGGCTCGGGGCGGGGCGGCGCGGCGGCTCGACGCGGGGCGGGGCATCGCGGAGACGCGGCGGGGCGGCGCGGTGCGGGGCGGAGACAGGGCGGCGCTCCTCTTCTCACAGGCGCAGGCGGCGGCGTTGGTGCTGATGTGATCTAGCGGCTCTCCGGGTCGTGGCACGACCCGGGGTGGGGGTGGGGTATTTATACCACCCCCCCTTTAGCCCCGGGTTGTAATACAAACCGGGGCTAAAAGTCAGCCCCGGTTTGTATTACAACCCGGGGCTAAAGGTATTTCCGCCCGCCGCTCTTCCCGCGCGCGCGCACCCTTTAGCCTCGGTTTGTACTACAAACCGGGGCTAAAGGTTATTTTTGGCACCAAAAGAAAAATTGTTTATAGTTTTCAGAAAATTACGTATTATATATCAAAATTTTCAGAAAAAGAAGATCTATAATTTAAATCTATTATCATACTTTATTATACAACTTAAATGATATTATCTATTGTTTAACAAGTATTATATTTAGTACAAATGTTGGGAAAATATAGTTTATTATTTAAAAACAGAAAAATACATATAATATACCAAAATATTCACAAAAAATAATATACTCATTAGAAATATAATATTTAATACTAAAACTAGTAACTAGGACTAAAACATATTTCCCGCCATTAGCCCCGCTTCCCGCCATGTTTTCCCGCCATTTCCCCCGCTTCCCGCCATGTTTTCCCGCCATTTTCCCCGCTTCCCGCCATGTTTTCCCGCCATTTCCCCCGCTTCCCGCCATGTTCTCCCGCCATTTCCCCCGCTTCCTGCCATGTTCTCCCGCCATTTCCCTCTATATCTAGGCCGACCGCCATGTCCATCCACACATCCACACCTTCTCTCTCACAACAATGGACACCGCTTACTGGGCCTTTCTGACGCTCGAGGAGACCGATGCGCTGTGCGCCTCCAGCTACCCATGCCCGCCGGGGTACCGGCTGCCCGCTGGCTGGATGCTGAGCGCTGGAGGGGTTCCTGTTCCTCCTGTTCCTCAAGGTTCGGCCCGCCAGGCAGCCATCACGAACCACTTCTACCTCGAGATCACGGCGGAGCAATGGATGAATCCCCATTGGGATCCCGACAACCTCGACACCTGGAATGCCTTCTTCACAAACCGGCAGGAAAGGGAGATCGCCAGGTACGAGGGTGACGGCCCGCCCCCAGTGAACCACAACGAGGATGCTCGCCGCCTGTGGTGGGCAAACCGGACTATCGCCGGCGTGATGCGCTACATCGGCATGGGAGACCATCCTCGCCTAAGGTACCCACACTTTCACCAGCCGCATAGCCACAAGAATGGTGGTGGTGGTGAAGGCCTAGGGCGTACTGGGGTCGTCATCCGGGAGCCCCCTCCCCCACGCGTTGTGAATCCGAGGCCAGAGGATCCAGCCGCGTGCTACGAGGAAAGGCTGAGGATCCAGCCGCGTGCTACGAGCGACGACGATGACGATGACGATTCCGAAGATGACCCTGGAGCTGTGTACTATAGGGCTAGATATGATTATGACTAATTTTTACGTTTTAATATTAATAAATGTCTGGCCACAACAAGTTGCAATACTACCTATTGAGATCGAGATAGTTCATATCCATATACATATAAGCAGATCATTAAAAATAATACTGTACATCACCAACATCCACACATCTCTATTGTTAGGGTTTTCTTCTAATCTGTAACCATGGAGCATCTTCCTTACTTAATGGTATGCTTGGGTCATCCTTCACAGCGAAGGGTGGAATTTCATGAAACTTATCATAATCTTTTGACATGTCTGTCTTATCCTGCACCCCCACGATGTTTCTTTTTCCTGAAAGAACTATGTGGTGCTTTGGCTCATCGGATGCTGTATTCTTTTGCTTATCTTTCCTTTTTCTCGGTTTGGTAGACATGTCCTTCACATAAAAAACCTGAGCCACATCATTGGCTAGGACAAATGGTTCATTTCTATACGCAAGGTTGTTGAGATCCACTGTTGTCATTCCGTATTTCTTGTCTACCTTAACCCCGCCTCCTGTCAGCTTGACTCATTTGCACCGAAACAAAGGAACCTTAAAAAAAGGTCCATAGTCAAGTTCCCATATCTCCTCTATGTAACCATAATATGTATCCTTTTGCCCATTCTCGTCTGTTGCATCAAATCGGACACCACTGTTTTCATTGGTGCTCTTTTTATCTTGGGCGATCGTGTAAAATGTATTCCCATTTATCTCGTACCCTTGGAAAGTCAATATAGTCGAAGAGGGTGACCTGTCCAACAAGTACAACTGCTCTCCAACATTTATGTCATTCATGAGATATGTCTGCAACCAACCGCTGAAAGTCCTCATGTGTTTATCTCTAATCCATGAGCCAGGCTTTCCCGGGTTGTTGGAGTGTATAATATTCTTGTGTTCCTCGATATACGGAGCCACCAAGGTGGAACTTTGCAGAACTGTGTAGTGTGCTTTAGTGAGAGAATGTCCGTCCATACATATCCTTGCTTTCTTTCCTAGTGTGTCTTTTCCACTAAGTCTACCCTCATGCCGTGATTCAGGAACACCGATGGGCTTAAAAGTCAGGAATAAAGTCAACACAAAACTCAATGACCTCCTCTGTTCCATATCCCTTTGAGATGCTTCCTCTGGCCTATCACGGTTATGAACATATTTCTTTAACACTCCCATGAACCTCTCAAAGGGGAACATATTGTGTAGAAATACAGGACCGAGAATGTTAATCTCTTCGACTAGGTGAACTAGGAGGTGCGTCATAATATTGAAGAAGGATGGTGGGAACACCAACTCGAAGCTGACAGGACATTGGACTACATCTTTCTGTAACCTTGGTAGACTATCTAGACTGATTACCTTCTGAGAAATTGCATTGAGAAACGCACATAGCTTCACAATGGGTACTCGAACATTTTCCGGCAGGAGTCCCCTCAATGCAATCGGAAGCAGCTGGGTCATAAGCACGTGGCAGTCATGAGACTTTAGGTTTTGAAATTTTTTCTCTGCCATATTTATTATTCCCTTTATGTTCGAAGAGAAACCAGATGGGACCTTGATACTGTAAAGGACTTCAAAAAAGATTTCCTTCTCTTCTTTGGTAAGAGCGTAGCTTGCAGTACCTTCAAACAACTCTGGATGCATGCCGTCTCGGTCTTTTATACGTTGTTGGTCCTGTCGTGCTTCAGGTGTATCTTTGCTCTTCCCATACATGCCCAAGAATCGTAGCAGCGTCACGCAAAGATTCTTCGCCAGGTGCATCACGTCAATTGCAGAGCGGGCCTCTAGGACTTTCCAATAGGGTAGCTCCCAAATTATAGATTTCTTTTTCCACATGGGTGCGTGTCCGACATCGTCCTTCGGAATAGATTGTCTACCAGGACCCTTTCCAAAGATTACTTTTAAATCCTTCACCATATCAAATACATCATCACCAGTACGGCGGATAGGCTTACACCGACTGTCTGCCTTACCATTGAAATGCTTACCTTTCTTTCTTAGGGTGTGCGTGGGCGAAAGAAAACGACGATTCCCTAGGTACACATTCTTCTTACATTTAACCAAATATATACTTTCAGTCTCGTTTAAACAGTGTGTGCATGCATTGTATCCCTTGTTTGTCTGTCCTAAAATGTTACTAAGAGCAGGCCAATCATTGATTGTTATGAACAACAACGCTCGTAGGTCAAATTCCTCCTGTTTGTTCTCACCCCACACACGTACACCTTATCTGTGCCACAACTGTAAGAGTTCTTCAAATAATGGCCTTAGGTACACATCAATGTTGTTGCCGGGTTGCTTCGGGCCTTGGATGAGCACTACCATCATAATGAACTTCCTCTTCATGCACAACCAAGGAGGAAGGTTATAGATACACAGAGTCACAGGCCAGGTGCTATGACTGCAGCTCTGCTCCCCAAAAGGATTCATGCCATCTGTACTTAGACCAAACCATAAGTTCCTTGCCTCACCTGCAAAGTCCGGAAACTCTCTCTCGATTTTTCTCCATTGCGACCCATCAGCGGGGTGTCTCAACATCTCGTCTTTCTTACGGTCTTCCATGTGCCATCGCAACAACCTGGCATGCTCTTTGTTCCAGAACAAATGTTTCAACCGTGGTATTATAGGAGCATACCACATCACCTTGGCAGGAACCCTCTTCATGCGGCGCTCGCCCTCAACATCACCAGGGTCATCTCGTCTTATCTTATACCGCAATGCAGTGCATACTGGGCATGCATCCAAATTATCGTACTCCTCGCCGCGGTAGAGGATGCAGTCATTAATGCATGCACGTATCTTCTGCACCTCTAATCCTAGAGGGCAGACAACCTTCTTTGCTTCGTAGGTACTGGCGGGCAGTTCGTTATCCTTTGGAAGCAACTTCTTCATTATTTTCAGCAACTTTTCAAATCATTTGTCAGTCACACTGTTCTCTACCTTCCATTGCAGCAATTCCAGTGTGCTACCCAGTTTTTTGTGCCCATCTTCACAATTTGGGTACAATAATTTGTTGTGATTCTCTAACATCTTCTTGAACTTCAACCTCTCCCTTTTAGTTACGCATTATTCCTGGGCATCAGCAATGGCCCTACTAAGATCATCATCAGGCAGATCTAATGCCCGTTCTTCATCTTTTCTTCATCAATGTCTTCCATTGTAGTACCATCGTATTCAGGGGACATAGTAGGGTAGTCGTTATCATTCTCTTCTTCTTCGTTGTCTTCCATCATAACCCCTCTTTCTCCGTGCTTGGTCCAACAATTATAGCCGGTCATGAAACCGGACCGAAACAGGTGGCTGTGAAGGACTCTTGAGGAAGAGTATTCCTTATGATTCCGACAGACACCACATGGACAAGACATAAAACCATTCCGCTTGTTTGCCTCGGCCACAAGGAGAAAAGAATGCACGCCTTTAATGAACTCGCTAGAGAGTCGGTCAACGTACATCTATTGTCGGCTCATCTGGATTATATAATTAATTAAGTACATCAAACATAATCAATAATTAATTAGTACTAATCTAAAAAACAAAATTAAAGCCAGCAACCGAGACTAAATATGTGATGAACCTTAGGTCCCGGTTGGAGGCACCAACCATGACTAAATGTGGATGTGGAGACAACATGTCAACACTATGTCCTCAGTGGGCAGCACTAAGCCAGTAAATTAAATGACGACACTATTTTGGGTGGATGGCAGCATAATCATAATTAATTAGTACTAATATTAAAAACAAAATTAAGCCAGCAACCGGGACTAAAGATATGATGAACCTTTAGTCCCGGTTGGAGGCACCAACCGAGACTAAATGTGGATGTGGAGACAACATGTCGACACTATATCCTTAGTGGGCAGCACTAAGAAAATAAATTAAATGACGACACTATTTTGGGTGGGTGGCAGAACTATGCCAGGGGTGAGTGTGTCGACATTATGTCATCAGTGCCCGACACTATGTTGTGCTGCTTAATCTATAAATAGGTATGCATTCCTGTGAAGAACTGCAAGATGGTGTGCGAGACCAGGGACACCACTATGGCGGAGCTTCTCGAAGATGTCTTAGGACCTCGTCCTCAGACATCTTCGAGGAGCTCACCGTAGAGGCACTCTCTAATATGTGAAATTAGTTAGCTCCACCAGCATACTGATCTAGCTAGAGAAGATATAAACTGAAAGATGGTGTGCGAGAGCAGGGACACCACTATGGCAGAGCTTCTCGAAGATGTCTTAGGATCCCGTCCTCAGACATCTTCGAGGAGCTCTCCATAGAGGCACTCCCTAATATGTGAATTGTTTTAGTTACCCGGCGTATTAATCTATAGCTAGAGAAGTTATTAACTCCAAGATGGTGCGAGAGGGACACCACTACGGCGGATCTTCTCTCAAAGATGTCTTAGGATCCTATCCTCAGACATCTTCGAGGAGCTCGCCATAGAGGAGCTTCTCGAAGATGTATTGTGATGTCTTCTTATCAAGCTTTTATGAATTAACCCTATCTTTGTTACAATTTTTTCAGTTTGTTGAACGCAGGTAGACGAAGAAGGATATTTTGCCTAGCTAGTTAGAATGATGAACTCACGCATGTGTGTGCTTCTAAAATCAAATGTCGAAACTATGTGCAAAACAAGATATATATAGATAGAATCCACACATTGTGATATTTACCTTAGAGTTCTTTACATTAATATAAGATAGATAGAATCTAAACATCGATCTCATGTTATCATTGCAAAAATTACTACCAAACTAAATCCACAAATCCATCTACAAGATAGAGCATGAAATGAGCTAATATAGAAATGAGAGTTCAAAGGATGAAGTTGCTCACCTTTTAGAACCTTTGTATAGATGGGGCACCACAAAATATAGACAAATCTTGAGAAAAAATTGGGCATGAACTCGAGCTCGAGCAAGAAAGAGAGAGAGGAGCTACCAGCTTGAATGGTGGCTCGGGCAGGGGAAGAAGATATAGCCAGACATTTAGTCCCGGTTCGTGTCTAGAACCGGGCTAAAGGTCAACCTTTAGCCCCGGGTCGTATAACAAACCGGGACTAAAGGGTCTGGCGGCCGACCCAGCCTGCCTAAAACCCTTTAGTCCCGGTTTGTTACACGACCCGGGACTAAAGGTTCCGTTCGAACCGGGGCTAGTGCCTGGCACCCCCTGGGGCCAGATCTAGACGTTGGACCGGGGCATTAGTCCCGGTTTGTAGCAAAACCGGGGCTAATACCCCTGTACCAAACACTACAGGAAATAAATTCTTTGCCGTGTAACACATAGTACACGGCAAAGCCTAAAAAGAGCACAGCAAAGTCTTTGCCGTGCAAGGTTACACGGCAAAGATCGCACAGCAAAAAATGAGCCAGCAAAGAAGTCTTTGCCGTGCGCGTCCGAAAAAATGCACGGCAAAGCCTTTGCCGTGTGCTTTGTTGCCCCTCACGGCATACAAAAGTAACTTCATGTCGTCCTCCCACGAGACGGCGCCAGGTTTGTGGGTCCCGTTAGAAGAGTTTGCCGTGTGATGACGCATGGCAAATCATCAGGCCTTTGCCGTGTAACCTCACACGGCAAAGCTCTCTTTGCCGTGTAACCTCACAAGGCAAAGCAAAGGAAACATGAATATGAAACTGTTTGATATGATCAAAGTGTTTCATCATACAAAGGGTATTAAATATAAAAGATAATCTAATTACTATGATTTGATCAATAGTAGTAAATTCGACTTTATAAGATTGGCATAAAGAAATTGTGGAATGAAAAGCATTTTGAAACGTCAAAATGCAAATCATCACAATGCGATATTAGATATCAAAGTGGATGGATAGAAGGCACCAAATAAATCATTGTAGTGTATATGTAGATACCATTAGTTAGAAATAGTTAGCACTCAATTAGAATGTAGTGAACCATTTGAATTTGTGAAAGTTTGGGGGTTATTTGATATAACCAAAACAATAGCGAATTAGTCCTTGTAGAGTATTCATTGGAAACTTTGAATACGAAATCCATAGCTGAAACAAAAAAAAGCAAAACTTGTATTGCTTGGATTTTGGTGCATTATTGAGAAAGCTCACTTTTAGTGATATTTCTTGATTATGGAGCAAATGGAAGATAGTGTAAAACACGATGAGGATTCAAATCCCTGCATCAGAGTGTTTAGAAGCACAATGGACAACGTTCTTGAACGATTCTCTTCACAGAAGGAAAGAATCAATGATATTGATCATTGAATTTTCCCCACTAGTGTTTTCACTACATGAAGTAGGATTCAAAATAAAATCCATATCTAGTATGGAGACATTTATGAACCATTTGTCATGATTGCCAGAATATGACATACCTACGAACTACTAAGGAAATAATGGTAAACTGGAATTATAAGAAATCCCAGAAGCAGAATTCCCTTGAGATTAGAAAGCAATTCGTTGCTGAATCTCACAAGTAAAAGGGGTTACTTGAATTTTCCCAAATGACTGCAAAGCCATAGTGGAAAAAGGGGGTGAATGACAAAAGCACAATTTGTCAAGTATTGGACGAATTTAAATGAATTTGATTCAAATGTGCTGAATGTCTAGAGGATTTAAAACTAGTAATAGTACTAGTATCTCATAGTAAAACTCCAAGTTTTAGATTTGATCAAAGGATTTGAAGTTGTTCAAAATAGTGAGTGTATATGCAATTTGCATAAAATTGAGTGGGAGCTATGAAAGTCTTCCTGAAACAATATGTGATTGACATATTTTTGAGTGGGAGCAATATAAGTCTCAAATTCAAATATGTAGGAACATATTTTGAGTGGGAGCTTATAGGAGTAATTCTTAATTGTGTTAAGAATAAAAGCGCAAGTACTTATAAATAATGATTTATAAGATATAGAAGTTTATAATACGTGTATTATGATATTATGTAGTATTTCTTAAGGGATTCTGAAAAGGGTTTCAGAATAGAAGTTAATTAAGGAACCGGTCCTTAAATAACTCAAATTAGGAATAGCATTAAGTTGATCGTCAATGGTTGAAAGAAAGAATAGGATGATCATCATCCGCTATGTTGAGACATAAGTTCTATCTTAGAAAACCATGATGATAACTTAACATAATAAGTGATTCAAATAAGGAACGTTTAAAAGTGATTAAGTTTGAATCACGGAACGTTGAGCTGAGTTTGTCCGCAGTGTCTAGTAGAGAACTACAGACATGTTTTCCAAATCCATCAAGGATGACATATCTTAAAACATAAATAGTTATGTTATAAGGTAATATGTTGGAATCTCCTGTAAATACCGATTAGAGTCAAGTAGGAAGCAAGGAGAACTAAAACATTGAAAGTTGCACAGAGTGCACTAGTGTTTCGATGGCTACATTTATAATAATAGATAAGGGTACCATCTAAAGTGTTGTATAATGTTATGTCGGGGCTAGTTCGCTTTTAACGTAGAATGATGTTTCCAAGGGCACAGTGCCCATGAGAAAGCCCTCGAGGTTGATCTAACGTCACTGCAGGCTCCTGGAATCAGGCCTCATTCTGCTGCCATAGCGACGATGCATACACACATATGCTATCATGTGATGATAAAGTATTAATGCCAATCAAGGTGACATTAGTAAGTTGCAAAGGATTTGGGACTATAAATTACAGACCCAAGACTCAACCTCTTCCATGAGCAAGCATGTTCAGGGTACCGGATATATGGTGCCAAAGATTAAGAACAAATACAGCTAGTGTATTTGTACTCTAGTGCAAGTGGGAGACCGTTGGAAATATGCCCTAGAGACAAATATTAGTAAGGACTATTATCATATTTCATATAGTTTATGATTAAGTTTTATATCATGCTATAACTGTATTTACTGGAAACATCAATACACGTGTGATATACAAACAACCAGGGGTTCCCAGTGAAACTCTAGTCACTGCTTCATTGGTCAACAGATGATCATGTTTCCTGATCATGTGGCATTTATGCCAGTTGGAATGGAGTCATCTCATTCCGAGAATGAGATGATGAACCAATACCCAACCTAAACATCATGATCTGGTCATGTCATGAAGTTCAAGTTACGATGATTAGAAATGGATCCTCGTAGACTATTCCTTAGACCGTGACGCTATATCAATCACTGTCTCCAGAGAGTGCTTAGATAGCATCAAACGCCATCTGGTAATACGGTGGTTATAAAGGTGTGTTCAGGTACTCGGAGGAAACCATAGAGGCAATATATGTCAAGAGCGGGATTTGTCCGTCCATGTGACGGGAAGATACTCAAGGGCCCACTCAGAGAGGTTGTATCCAATAGCTGCGCAACGTGTGATTTGATCACAGGGATATCACTTGTCAGAACGAGTCAAGTAGCGTTGTTCAGTAACGAGATTGAACACGACATGGTGATGTCATTGATCAGATCTCGGGCAATGCAATTATCGAATGACAAAGGGAATAAGGCACCACTGTCCCGGTTCAAATGACAAAAGATCTTCGTGGAACGCATAGGGGTCACATGGCCATCCAGGTCCCTCTGTCGATCATTGGTGCGGCAGTGTCCCGGCCATGTCTAGAGTATTCTTGAACCGTGGGGTATCACGCTTAAGGGCTTGATGATGCTTAGAGAGTGTTTATAGGGTCGGTAGAATCACCAAGGAAGAGTAGGGAGAAAACCGAAAGGGTTTCGGTAAGTCCGAAGGTTGTCCGGAGTGGAGGTGGAAGGTGTTCCATAGCCACGAAGATTGAATAATGTGTGAATGAATGTTGAATGTTGATTTAAACATTTATTCATAATTATTTAATAAAGAGAAAATCAATTTAAATGGTCAAAGGCTTAATGGGCCAATTTCCGGAGGGAGAGGGCCCATTAGGGAAAGGAGAGAGGGAGAAGGGGCCTTGCCCCTGCGCGGGGCCCACTAGGGGGCCGGCGGCCTCCCCTCCCCCTCCTCTCCTTTAGTCCCACCCCAAGACTTTGAGGTAGGTAGTACCTCCCCTCCCCTATATATAGTGGGGGTATTTGGCCAAATAAAATACACCAATAATCAATAAAGTCCTTCTCATTTTTGGGAGGACCTCCAGTTGATATTTTCTCTCGCCCCCTCTCTCTCTCGTGACCGTGGTACCAAGTCTGGACTGCGCGAACGAGAGACATCTTCACCGCGGAGCTCCGTCGCGCTGCGGGATTCGGATCCGGGAGCTCTACTTCCGTAACTGCTACTGGATTGGGGAAGGCGGAGTCATCATCAGGCACCGAACGTGTATAACTCCCCGCGAGGTGTCGCACTTGAGGCACTCAAGTTGTTGGAGCCAAGGAGCGCAAGAACTTCATCACGACCTTGAGGTCGGCTTCGGCTCGTCTACATCAACCATGCTCTCCTGAGCGTTGACAACGCTTTTCGGTCTTCGAGGGTAAGTTCACGAAAATCTCCTCCTCTTACTGTATTACTAATAGATATGTCCTGGCAGCTTCAGGGGTTCAGGGGCGTAGGATAAAATTTATTGTTTTTATACGCGGAACCCCAACAGAAGGGGTGTGACAAACTCTGCTTAAATGAAAATATGTTGGATCGAATGTTTTGTCCCAAGTATATTGTCAACCTACAGAATTGGCTACATGGTATAGATTATAAGTTCTGAAATCTTCTTAGGGTGGGAGCGCTTGCTATTATTTGGTCGTTTTGGCTACTAGAAATGATAAAGTTTTCAATGATAAAATGTTTACTCTCTTGCAGGTTATCTACATGTGTACAAGTACACTCCGCTCATGGTCGTCTCAATAGCGTGCAGGGGCGGGCACAACTCAATTCAAGGGTATTCGGTTGAATACCCAAAATATATTGGCAAAGCGCTGATATTTAAAATTTCTGCGGCCATATATACTAAAAAACTAACAATCATAAAATAACCTATAGGAAGAAGTGGCTCAGTTGGTTTGGAACAACTGGTTTCAACCTATTGGTTTAGTGTTCAAACCCCATGGCCACATCTTTTTGTTATTATTATAAATATTTATTCCATACACTACTTTTTACTATAAAATATGAATACATGCTCTTAAAATTCTAGGCCCGCCCCTGATAGCGTGTGGAGTTTTGTGACCGGTTTATGGAGGTGTCTACACACCTAGATAATATGGCGAGGGACTTTTTTTACCCAAACATGGATACCAATATATTCTTCGGGTTAGCCCTCCACCATCATATGCATTCTTGTTAGTGATATGTAATTCACCTACTTTGTTTTTTTGAGACATTTGGACTTGTGTCGGCTTTGTAAATCCAAGATATACAAAGCCCGAGTGTAATGCTTAAAATTATTTAAGTAATAAAACACCATTTATTGAAAAAACAACAAAGCAATGAAGAACCGATGGTTCGATTTATTGTACCAACAATTGCTCGGCTTTTTTTTTAAATAATACTTTTTGGAATTTTCAGAAATAATACTCATTTTAAGATATTACAAAACTAACACTGTCTCAGTTTGGTAAAAACCGAAAGGAGGCCGTCGGCGCATGAAACTATCGGTTTGAGCGAAACAAACAAGTGGTTATATGTATCGTCGAAGCCGACCGACTCCCGCGTGTTGTCGCCTGCTGGGCCAACAAGCCTATTGTCTACGGCAAACCAATAAGTATCTAGGCTAAGGCATATTGCACGCGCCTTTATTCTTCATGTTGCTCAGCTCCTCATTCTCTTCTTCTTCTTCTTCTCTCTCTCAACTCGCAAGCTCTCTAATTACTACTACTATTTTAGCCGTTTTAGTCTTTTGTTTACCAAAATTTTCATCCTAGAGGTAATAGGGAGCAAGGGAAACCTCAATCTACTGGGATAATTTGTGGTGGAATTTTTGTGGTGCTCTTTTGGAGCACTGGTGGTGTTGTGGTGGAGCTTGTTGTTGGGGTAGGGTAAGTTGCTTGGTGGTGGTGGTCGGCCGGTGAGTCAATGCCGTTGGAGGGAAGGGCTTCACACAATTCAAGGGTAAACCCTAATACCTCACTAATTACAACTTGTTGTATATGCTTGTGCGGGAAGGCGGCTATGGTTAGTTAGGTGTGCAAATATTGGTTCAGTGGATTAGTAGGATTTTTTAGTTACTAGGAAACGTGCCCGTGCGTTGCACCGGGAGAGGAAAAATATACATTGTGCACAATGTAAGTTATTTTAGTTAAAACTCAGCCTCCTTGAACGTTTCCACCACTCTTAGGGGGTTATTTTGTAATAAGCATTAGATTTGAATGAAAATTAGCAGTACTAAGTAGACTCCAAGCAAATTGACAAGTAAATATTAATTTAGTACTATCAATTTCCAAAATAAAAGTATACTCTGGTGCTATCATCAATACCAAATTCAAAAGAAAAACTATACTATTCTAGTGCATTAATTAGCACCAATCTTGACATTAGTCTCTTTCAAATCTCTGGCATACCAACGTATCTCATTTTCTATCTGTGCAGCAATCTCAGGAGACGCTTTCAAAGCATGATAATAGATTGTCTCAAACAACATAAGTTACCTGATATGAGAGTAATATGCTTGTTTATATAAGATAAGAGTAGCTAGTAGAAACAACCTAGAAAACACAAGGGGTGAAAGAGAAATCCTGATATTTGATCGCCTATTCAAAGGAAATCTATTATTATACAACGCATATATTGACAACATCAATATTTATTATAGATTAAGAATTATAATGAATATTGATGTTGTCAATATTAGATTAAGAAAATTCCGAACATACAAAATTAGAACTAAAAATTAACTACCTTAGAGTCATCACTAAGAATTATCCCACCAAACTTCATCTTTCTACAAGTGTGCAAGAAAATGAGAATACCGATCTTACAAAATTAGTAGGTCGCCCGTGTATACCATAGTGAGAGAGCATGATTCGATATAATATATTACACGAAACAGAAATGGAAGCAAACATTTTTGAAATTTTTTATTCAGAATCAGAACTTAGAGTAGTTTAATCAAACGTCGGAAATTGACAGAAACTTTGATGCGCGGTGCCATGGAGAAAGGTAGCGAATTGGTTGCAGGCAACGTGCGCTATATGGACTCTAGCTAGTCTATCACTCATCATACTATGATTCAATTTTCAGAAGTCTTGTCGAACGTGAATTCTCAACAAACACAACAAACACATGGATGTGATGTATTTACGGGACCTAGCCGGGACGAACCGCAAGGAACCTTTCGTCCTTTATTAGTAGGTATAGACTAGGAAAAGTGCTCGTGCGTTGTAACGGGAGAAAATAATTTTGTGTCACAAAAAGCAAATTATCGTGGTCATGACGAGACAGTTGATTAGATGACATTGCCTACATGATAATGTGATTTTTTTTGTATTATGGGCACAATGATAATGTGGATTTATGTTCCTTCCATCTCAATATAGATATCGGAAATTTTCTAAATTTGGATCTACGACGGAGTGGGTAAATATTGCCCACCGGGAGGGCTTTTCTCTCGCTCTCCTCTCCCCTCCTTTCCCCCTCCCCTTGAGAGTCCGCTGCCGCTGCCCGGGCTGCCCCTGCGTCCCCCCGCCAGACTAGCCGGCTCGAGATGGACAAAGGGGCGCGCCGGATCTAGGTTTAGATGTAGGTGTCGTAGGGTTTCGCGGCTGTGTGCCGTGGGTTGGAGCTATGCCGAGAGGGTGGGACGGGATCTTTGGCCCAAGATCTGGTCCTCGTTGGTGTTGTTTCTGCTGGTCACGGCGCTCCGGTAGACGGAGCCGAAGGCGATGAGCGGCGAGGATGCCAGCAACTCCGTCAATAAAGGGCATCCTAGGAGCCCTTCTTTCTTGTAGAGTTCTTCTGCCGTTTTTCCTCTCCTGGCCGGCCGTGGCGGCGAGGAGGAGGGGGAGAGCGGTATGGCGCTTGCTGATGTTCGTCCTTCCCTGGCCGGCCATGGAGGCGAGGGGGCAAGGCAGTGGAAGGCGGCTCCGAGCCCTCTGCTCTGGAAGAAGGGTGTTGTCCTGTTGGCTTCTGGTTCTTCGACAACGTTTGCTTATTCACCTCTTCTCTGGCCGGCCGCGGTGGCGAGGAGCGGAGCGGAGGGGAGAATAGGCTGCTGCTGTTGATGAGGCGGAAGCCGGTCGAAGCTGCTCCCACTGGTTCTTCTCCGCAGTGGCCCTTTAGCAGCGGCATCACTGCTAGGCCTCTGCCTGTTCTGGCAGAAGGGCAGCCGAGGGTCCAAACCTCCATTGGAGGCCCCTTTTCGAAGCACGGCTCTAGAGCTCGACAGCTCATCAACGACAAGTGGTTCGTCCCCGCTGTTGGCAAGATGGCTGGCGGCGGGCTCGTGAGGAGAGGCACACCCAGGATGGATCGAGGCGAGGTGCCAGCGACGGGGAAGGTGCAGAGAGAGGCCGGGGAGGAAGAGGCGCTCCGGAAGTTGTGTAAACTGAGCGATCCAATTCTTCACGGCCTCCAAGCAATCCATCTCAACAATTAGAGGTGTATTGCACCACTTCAGAGCCAACAACAAACCTTCCAGTACAGCCCTGAATTCAGCATTTTAGCTTCGAGTTCATCTCAAGGGTTGAACAACTGACGACACGAGGAGAGTGCAATGACCACTGGTGGAAAAATGGCCTCTAGTCCCGGTTCATAAGGGCCAATGGTCCCGGTTCCCGAACCGGGACCAATCACTCGGGACTAATGCTGGTCCCGGTTCGCGCACGAACCGGGACCAATGGGTCTCCACGTGGGCGGGCGCGCGACGAGGGGGATGGATCATTGGTCCCGGTTCGTGGAACAAACCGGGACCAATGGGTCTCCACGTGGCAGCGCGAGAGACGGGCGGGGGTGGATCATTGGTCCCGGTTCTTGGCACGAACCGGGATCGTTGGTCTCTGTGCCGCGGCAGGGTTTTGTGCCGCGCCAGGATTTTCGGGCTATTTTTGTGCCGCGGCAGGGTTTTGTGCCGCGGCAGGATTTCGGGCTATTTTTCTGCAGCGGCAGGATTTTTTATCAATTTAATGGTACTACATATATACATCAATAATGAAACCACGTTATATATATTACACATCATGCATGATCACTAATATATACATCGTCTCATCCGTCTTCTAGGTCGAAACATATTATAATTACAAATGATACTCTCACACGAATTTGATCTAATTTACATCTTCTTTTTTACACTTCACCCTTCCAAATGAAGCGGGTAATAGTATTCTCCTTTCGGATCTATGACTTGTTCTAACAAGAGTCCAGCAATTTCCTCTTGAATTGCTTACACGTGTTCTTGTGATAGAAGACCGTCCCGCATCCGTTCGATCTAATATAAAAAAGGGGATTAATATATATAAATGAAACTAAACACAATTGGTGGTAATAAAATAAAGTTGTGATTATTGTTTATCGTACTTCAATTTTTTTGATGTTCCGGTCTGCGCCCTTCTCTTTGGTCATCTGGCGAATAAACTCGCAGACATAGGATCCACATAAGTTATTCCCGGCTTCTTCCTCAAGCACTTTCGAGAACGGAGTTCAATCAAAATAATAATCAAGCATGATAATGGTGGTATTGAAACTAGAATCAAAGAGATGTATGGATCTAGTAAGTAGTACTTACAGTCAATGGTTGAAATGTAAGCTTTGGCTTCCAAACACCCCTAGTTTTGGCGGAGAACCGTTTCCAAGCCTTCTGGAGGCATTCCTGCATGTCCGCCCACTTTTCTAATGGTGTGCGTTTCGAGTCCAGGACTTTTACTACTCCGGTGTCAGTAGCAATGATTAACAGAATATAGTGGAAGTTGGACACACTAACAAAATATAACACGAGTCAATTATACGCTTAACATCGAGTAAGCGAAAATAGAATGTGTACAAGACAGTAACACTCACCCGGCGTTGTAAGGAAATAGTATTTCCCTTCTGTTGCTGAAATGCTTCAACGCTTGGAACAAGTTATCCTCTGTCTCTTTGGGTTTTGTTTTTAGAGTAACTTCGTGAATGAAATTACAGTCAACAAACCCAAGGTCATAGATTTGTCCTTTGTTGCATTCTTGAATCTTCATTCTGCATATATAATTAGTATAGTGATGAGTAAGATTATACAAGCAACGAATGAGCTGAGCTAGAAAGACTTAATTACAGAAATTAATAATACATACAAACAATAGGCACTGACGATAGTTTTGTCGAGGGCGTCTTGTTGGTAAAACTGAAATAATTCTGGAAATTCGATCAGTAGGAAGCCATCTCCATGACCATAATGGTGGTGTTTATATGCAACATAGATCTAGTTTTTGGAATTAGCATAGGCTTGAATGTACCAGTTATGCAATCTTCGCATTTTTGTTGGTAGATCTTTGACTAACTCGGGTTTGACGAGAGGAGCCCCGTACTGGTACACGTATGCTGTTTCTTGGTACCCCTCGAACTCATCCATACGGCTCATGTACTCAGTAATAGACAGTCCATATAATTGGGCATTTTCTCCGTACAGTCGAACAAACTCCTGATCAATGTTCGGATCATGCCGCTTCTGGGATCTCCACTCATTGGTATCGTACACTTTGAGCGGTTCGATCGATTGATTTTTCTGTTGTCCGAGCTGGGCAACTTCTTTCCTGACTCTCCGCTCTTTTTCCTCAGCCGACTTGGTAATAGAGCAATTATAGTCTGATGTGAGCGCTACGGGTTGGTGAAGTTGAATCTTAAGCGCGGTTGCTTTGGCTTTATCTTCTGCGGTGACCGGGAAATATGCCTCTATCGGCTTTTTCTTGTTAGCCATGTCAATCTTCCACTTTTCATAATGGGCACCTGCGGCCGCATTAATTTCCTCATCTGTCTTCTTGCAAGGTAGATTTTTCATATTCTGATGAGGTACTTTTAGGAGGGGCGATAGATTACTTTTCGGTGATCGGAACGTGCTCTTGATGCTGCTGGTGGTGCTGCCCCCCTTTGTATACTTCCCCTTTTATATCTGAGGCTCAGGGGACAGAGACGGCTGACGCGGCGATGGAGATGGCTGAGGCAGCGATGGCGACGGTTGCGCTGAGTGGTGAGGCGGTGAAGGCGACGGTTGCGCTGGAGAATGGTGAGGTGGCGGCGAAGGTGGATTGCTGCTCTGAGGAGTGGGTGGCCTTGGCGGCACATAATTTGGAAGCATGATGCGCTCCTTTGGCCATAGAATAGTCCCCCCTTTGGCTTCTCCTAGTTGAGTCAGCTCCATATCTTCCCTTGCAGGGTGGTCTAGCTTCAGCTCCTCAAAATCTTCCTTCACCTCATCCACCCTGACGACAGCGTACCCTTTTGGAACCGGTCTGCAATGCCAAGTTGGGTTAGGCGCAATTGGTACCGCCATCACCCTTAAGTTCATAACCTGCACCTTTAGCTCACAAGCTGTGGTCTCCATGATATCATCCACTGGGTAGCGTTTAGGAGGAGATGTCGTCGGTGCATCATCATCAACATCATGGAGCTGCGTGGAAGCGACGCTGCTTTTCTTATTCGATAGGGCGCCAGTACCGTCGAATGCAGCTTCTACCACGTGCCGCTGAGATTGGCCGCTAGTACGCCTCTGGCTAAGTCTGTCGAGTTGATCCTGGTGCCGCTTTAATGCTTCTTCTACATTACACAGTCGGTCTGCAGCGGCCGCTTTCTCAGCTGCCTCCCTTTCCTTTCTCCTCTGATGGCTTTTATCGGGATATCTCTTCATTTCCTTGGGGAAGGCAACCTTTCACGGCTTGGAGCATGGTGTACCTCATGCTTGTCCGTCGTGTTCAGGATTTTTAAGGGCGCATGTGAGCTCGTCATTCTCTCTATCAGGAACGAACCGTCCCGCTGCAACATCATCTACTGCATTTCTAATATCGTCGATGGGCAGTAGGGGATCATCTTTGTGTTTCTGATTATATATTGCCCTCCCTTCTTTGTCCAACGTGCCCCCATGGCCGTAAAACCAGTTTCTCACCCGTGGTGTCCATGTTGCGGGCTCTGGTCTGATCCCGGAAGCTATGTAATTGACCTCAAGTGCATCCCACTTAGGCATGCAACTGGCGTAGCCAGCAGGCCCCATGTTATGATGGTACAGTTTCTTAGCAGCGTTCTCCGTATTTATTATAGACCTTTCCTTAGCTTTCTCCGATGTCTTGTACTTCACAAAATCCTCCCACTGGTGTCTTAACTTAGCATAGCCGCCTTGAGTGAAATTCGGAGTCTTCTCTACCTTGACAAAGTTATTGTATAGTTTCTTCTTCCAGTTCTTGAATGCATCGGCCATCTTGCTGAGAGCAAACTTCTTGACTCTTTACACAAGCTCCAATCTTGCTCTCTCCTCCTCATCTGGATTCACATCTGGCATCGGCAAGAGGAAATTAATCATGAGCTTATCAAAAAGCTTATCTTTGGCGGCGTCGCCGACATACGGGACTCCACTGCCGCTTGGCCGATTCCATTCTTGAACGGTGACCGGGATGTAGTCCCTCGCAAGAACTCCGCATTGCTTGACAAATTTTCTTGCGACATCGATGGGAGTTTGCAGTTCGCCATCTACACCGACCACGTCGATCCTATACCTCACAGTGTCATCCAACTTTTTTGTTGGGCCTCGTTTCGTTCTTACAGAACAAGTTCTCGTTCCGGAGGGCTAAAAGAAGAAAGAGTGTTAATATATGCATGTATATATATAGACAGCATCATTTTAATTACAAAAATACATATATACACCTCGCCGGTGTTTGTGAGATTTAAGGTTCCGCCGGAGCCATCGCCTTCTTCCTCATTGGCTTCTCCCCTGTCCCAGGCTTCAGCTTCTACCTCACCGGAGCCGTCTCCTTGGTTGAGAGAATCATCTCCCTGACCGGAATCATTCAGAAACTCACTGGTGACATCGATATCGATATCTTCATTTTCGCAGATCATTCCTTGGAGGATGTTTTCCTGATGTGTTGGATCCATAGTATCTGCAAAGATGATGTTTTGGAATTACATATTAAGTTTATGACAAGAAAGGGGAAACAACAATCAACACATGGCATCGATGATGATATGACAAGTTAAACAGAGTTAAAATTTAACCCTAAGGCATGCTTGGCAATTTAAGTGGGATCCGAAGGGTCCAAACCCTAGTACAGGAGAGACCGCGAAATCACCTACAAGGGGTTGATTTCATTCTCTTATTAAACTTGTAATTAAAGTTTTTGAACAATGCATGATTATGAGTCTATTGTGTAGATCTCATTTTTCTGAACATTTTGATATATTATACATATTTTTCTGAATTAGAAATAATTAGTTATTGAATTTATAAGATTAAACTCTTTTCTAAAATTATTTAAACAATTATTAAACTTTTACTGCGTCATTATGATGTTAGCTCGGGGAGGTTTTTTTTTTCTCCACGGCTAAACTAGCCACAGAGACTGACGCGAGGGGCCCATGCCACCTCAGATGCCACGCTGGCGGGGCTTGGTCAGCACCCACGTCAGGCACACGCGATGCCACGTCGACGCCACAGTGGCGCCACGTAGCCTCGCCGGCGAACTACCAGGCGGTGGTGGAAGACGGCGGAGAGAAGCGCGCGGGGTGACGTGACTAGGACGGTTCGAACCTGCGCGATGCGGGCTACCTAAAACGGGCGGCGCCGCTACGGGAGGTGTGCCGGATCAAGGGTTTGACGGTGGCTGGCGGCCGGCGGCGGCAGGTGCTCGTGAGGAGGACGATACAGTGAGGAAGGGAGACGTAGGAGTGGTGCTGGAGCACCAGTGGCTCACCAGGAGGCCGATAGAGGGTGCGGCGAGGCCGGAGGAGGCCGAGCGCTACCGGAATCAATGGAGAACGCGGCGGCCGGAGTCGGGGACGGTGGGGTCGATTTCAGCAAGGCGGAGCTTCCTTGCCTGCTCGCGGCGGCGGACAGTGGCGCTCGGCGACGGGCGTCGACAACATGAAGTGGCCGCTCTGGATTTGGGCAGCCTGACGGCATGATTTTGCTCCGCCGCAAATTTTCCTTAGCCGTGCGTCGATGTGCTTTGTGAATTGGGGGAGTTGGGGAGGAGGAAGGGCCGGAGCTGTTAACTATACAGACCATTGGTCCCGGGTCGTCCCAATAACCGGGACCAAAGGACCAACGGTCCCGGTTGGTGGGACGAACCGGGACCAATGGTCTGTCCTTTGGTCCCGGTTCGTCCCACCAATCGGGACCAAAGGCC
Source organism: Avena sativa (assembly GCA_916181665.1). NCBI lineage: Eukaryota > Viridiplantae > Streptophyta > Magnoliopsida > Poales > Poaceae > Avena > Avena sativa. The sequence continues at coordinate 584,080,716 of OV702287.1, forward strand.
TGTTGATCAGCGCGCGCATCCAGGGATCATTGGTCCCGGTTGGTGGGACGAACCGGGATCGTTTACCCGTTTTTCAGATTTTGGCAAACCTTTTGGTCTTCCCGCCATTTTCAAATTTGTTTTCTTCTTTAATTAACTAATCACTTGACTAATATTACAAAATATTGATTGCATAACTTGGAATTTCAAAAAACTTTCAACAGGAAAAGTGCTTCAATTTAAATAACTAATCAAAAACCATTTTCTATTTTTACATATTTTTATTTGAACTATACAATTTTACCCGGGCTAAGAAGCTTCATGCCCGCCGTTTTGAATATAGTTTAAAACGGGTATAAGAAATTCAAAAATGATCCAAACAATGTGAAACCTTCGCGTGGTGTCATATTATGTGTCACAGTTCCAAGGAAAAATATTGAACTTGAAAAATTGCAAACATCATAAAAAATCCTTGACAAAATGACCTATCATGTTCGAGGTTTCATGGCATTTAGGTCAAACCACCAATGTTATGGCTAGAATCAGGGCATAGTTTGTGATAATGTGCCCATATTGTGCACATATGTACATCTTGGGATGGCTTACGATGTTGTAGGAGGAAGTTTTCCCTTTCGACGCACGAAAAAACCAATTTCCATTTTTGAGGTGCCGAAATCGGGGTGTTCTGTGAAGGAACCACCAAATTAAAGTTTGGCATTGGTACCAACCCATTTTTCAAAAATACTAGACCACCTTATATGGACAATTTTCCAACCGGTGTATCTGAAACCTTTCTGTCCATCCCTCATGAAAAAGACAAATTCCTGCTGAATCGGTAGGTGGTTGCCAAGATTTGAACTACAAGTACATGATATAATGCTTGTGAATTTTAAAAAAAATCATTTATAGGTTCACAACATGCTATTTCATCAGAGAACCACTTCAAGTTCAGCGAGGCTCAGCCCCGGGCAAAGAAGCTTCATGCCCGCCGTTTTAAATATAGTTTGAAACGGCCATAAGAAATTCAAAAATGATCCAAACAATGTGAAACCTTCGCGTGGTTTCATATTATGTGTCACAGTTGCAAGGAAAAATATTGAACTTGAAAAATTGCAAACATCATAAAAAATTCTTCACAAAATGATCTATCATGTTCGAGGTTTCATGGCATTTAGGTCAAACCACCAATGCTATGGCTAGAATCGGGCATAGTTTGTGATAATGTTCCCATATTGTGCACACATGTGCATCTTGGGATGGCTTACGATGTTGCAGGAGGAAGTTTTCCTTTTCGACGCACGATAAAGCCAATTTCCATTTTTGATGTGCCGAACTCGGGGTGTTCTGTGAAGCAACCACCAAATTAAAGTTTGGCATTGGTACCAACCCATTTTTCAAAAATACTAGACCACCTTATATGGACAATTTCCCAACCGGTGTATCTGGAACCTTTCTGTTCATCCCTCATGAAAAAGACAAATTCCTGCCGAATCGATAGGAGGTTGCCAAGATTTGAACTAGAAGTACATGATATAATGCTTGTGAATTTTTAAAAAAATCATTTATAGGTTCACAACATGCTATTTCATCAGAGATCCGCTTCAAGTTCAGCGAGGCTCAGCCCCGGGCTAAGAAGCTTCATGCCCGCCGTTTTGAATATAGTTTGAAACGGGCATAAGAAATTCAAAAATGATCCAAACAATGTGAAACCTTCGCGTGGTGTCATATTATGTGTCACAATTGCAAGGAAAAATATTGAACTTGAAAAATTGCAAACATCATAAAAAATCTTTCACAAAATAACCTATCATGTTCGAGGTTTCATGGCATTTAGGTCAAACCACCAATGTTATGGCTAGAATTAGGGCATAGTTTGTGATAATGTGCCCATATTGTGCACACATGTGCATCTTGGGATGACTTACGATGTTACAGGAGGAATTTTTCCCTTTCGATGCACGAAAAAGCCAATTTCCATTTTTCGTGCGTGGGTGCAACCGAGACTAAAGCTTTAGTCCCGGCTGGTGGGTGCAACCGAGACTAAAGCTGTCGGTGGGATAAGGACGCATGGGTAACCTTTAGTCCTGGCTGGTGGGTGCAACCGAGACTAAAGCTATCGGTGGGATAAGGACGCGTGGGTAACCTTTAGTCCCGGCTGGTGGGTGCAACCGAGAATAAAGCTGTCGGCGGGATAAGGACGTGTGGATGGACGCACTGCTCGATGAGATAAAGCATGTAGAGCACGACGCCCTGTCGGAGGAACAAGACAAAGTAGAAGCGGCGCCGTGCCTATAAAAGGACCATCGATACGCCATGGCAAGCAGCTCAACAAGCCAACATAGGTAGAGAGAGTTTCATCCCCATGGATGGAGGGTTGGGAAATGTCCCGTGGCGGAGCTTCTCGAAGATGTCGCTGGTGCACATGCCCTAGGCATCTTCGGAAGCTCCGCCTCGAAAAAATTTCCCTGCAAGCCCGTGAAAGATTCCATCTCCTCTAACAGTGTTGGGGAAAGGGTTGGTAAATCTCCCGTGGCGGAGCTTCTCGAAGATGTCGTTGGTGCACATACACTACGGCATCTTCAGAAGCTCCGCCTCGGAAAAATTTCCCTGCAAGCCCGTGAAAGACTCCATCTCCTCTAACAGTGTTCGAGGTTCTCATATAAAGTTTTCATACATCACATAAAGTTTCCATACATTACATAGATTTACATAGGGTTTAGGGTATGAATCCTTCGTCACCTATGTCGATCCCTTGCCTATGATCGCTTCTTAGGCCGTAACCATGGAGCATATTCTTTGCTTAATGGGATGTTTGCGTCAGTTTTCACGGTGAAGGGCGGAATTTCATCAAACTTATCATAATCTGCTGATATGTCTGTCTTGTCCTCGACTCCCGTGATGTTTCTTTTCCCTGAAAGAACTATGTGACGCCTGGGCTCATCGTCTGATGTATTCATTTCCTTATTTTTTTCTTTTTTTCGGTCTAGAGGACATGTCCTTCACATAAAAAACCTGAGCCACATCATTGGCTAGGATGAATGGTTCGTCTCTGTAACCAAGATTCTTGAGATCCACTGTTGTCATTCCGTACAGCTGGTCTACCTTTACCCCTTCTCCATTCATGTTGACCCAACTGCACCGAAACAAAGGGACCTTAAAAGTAGGTCCATAGTCAAGTTCCCATATCTCCTTTATGTAACCATAGTATGTGTCCTTTTTCCCATTCTCGCATGTTGCATAAAAGCGGACACCACTGTTTTGGTTGGTGTTCTTTTTATCTTTGGCAATCGTGTAAAATGTATTTCCATTTATCTTGTACCCTTGGAAAGTCAATACAGTCGCAGATGGTGTCGCGACCAACAAGTAGAGCTGATCTCCAATAGTGGTGTCATTCATGAGATGTAATTGCAACCAAGTGCCGAAAGTCTCCATGTGATTTTCTTTAATCCAGTAGTCATCCTTCCCCGGGAACTTGGAGCGTACAACATTCATGTGTTCCTCGATATACAGAGCCACGAAGGTAGAAATTTGGAGAACTATATAGTGTGCTTGATTCAAAGAATGTCCGTCCCTAAATATCATTGCTTTCTTTCCTAGCGTGCCTTTTCCACCCAGTCTCCCCTCATACCGTGATTCAGGAACACCAATCGGCTTAACGTCAGGAAGAAAGTCTACACAGAACCCAATGACCTCCTCTGTTCCATAGCCCTTGGAGATGCTTCCTTCGGGCCTAGCATGGTTACGAACATATTTCTTTAAGACTCCCATGAACCTCTCGAAGGGGAACATATTGTGCAGAAATACAGGACCGAGAATGGAAATCTCTTCAACAAGGTGAACTAAGAGATGCGTCATAATATTGAAGAAGGACGAGGGGAACACCAACTCAAAGCTGACAAGACATTGGACCACATCCTTCTGTAGCCTTTCCAGACTTTCTCGATCGATTACCTTCTGAGATATTGCATTGAGGAATGCACATAGCTTCACAATGGCTAATCGAACATTTTTCGGTAGAAGCCCCCTCAATGCAACCAGAAGCAACTGTGTCATAATCACGTGGCAATCATGAGACTTCATGTTCTGAAATTTTTCCCTGCCATATTTATTATTCCTTTTATATTTGACGAGAAGCCAGCCAGGACCTTGATACTGTAAAGGTCTTGAAAAAATATTTCCTTCTCTGCTTTGGTAAGAGCGTAGCTACTTAAGTATTCACGTCCTTTATCAGTATTCTTGTTGTATGGGTCTTTGATATGTTGCTGGTCCTCCCGTGCTTCTGGTGTATCTTTTGTCTTTCCATACACGCCTAGGAAGCCTAGCAGGTTCACGCAAAGATTCTTCGTCACGTGCATCACGTCAATTGAAGAACGGACCTCTAGGTCTTTCCAATACTCAAGCTCCCAAAATATAGATTTCTTTTTCCACATGGCCGTGTGTCCGGTAATGGGGTCTTTTGGAACAGATTGACCGTCAGGACCCTTTCCAAAGATTACTTCTAGGTCCTTCACCATACCAAATACATCAGCACCTTTAGGAAGCTTAGGCTTCTTCCGATAATCTGCCTCACCGTTGAAATGCTTGCCTTTCTTTCTTACTTGATGATTGGTCGGAAGAAATTTACAACACCCCAGGTACACAACCTTCTTACATTTATCCAAATATGTACCTTTAGTCTTATCTAAACAGTGTGTGCATGTATTGTATCCCTTGTTTGACTGTCCTGAAATGTTACTAAGAGCAGGACAATCATTGATGGTTACGAATAACAACGCTCGTAGGTCAAATGGATCCTGTTTGTGCTCATCCCACACCTTTACACCTAGTTCTGCCCACAACTGCAAAAGTTCATGGACTAATGGCCTTAGGTACACATCAATATGGTTGCTGAGTTGCTTCGGTCCTTGGATGAGCACTCGCATCATAATGAACTTCCGCTTCATGCACAACCAAGGAGGAAGGTTGTAGATACATAGAGTCACTGGCCAGGTGCTGTGACTACAGCTCTGCTCCCCAAAAGGATTCATGCCGTCTGTACTTAGACCAAACCATAAGTTCCTCGCGTCACCTGCAAAGTTTGAGTACTTTCTCTCGATGTTTCTCCACTGCGACCCATCGGTGAGGTGTCTCAGTTTCCCGTCTTTCTTACGCTCTTCTTTGTGCCATCGCAACAACCTGACATGCTCTTTATTTCTGAACAAACGTTTCAACCGTGGTATTATAGGAGCATACCACATAACCTTAGCAGGAACCCTCTTCCTAGAGGGCTCATCATCGCCCTCAACATCACTAGGGTCATCTTGTCTGATCTTGTATCGACATGCAGTGCATACCGGGCATTTATCCATATTCTCGTACTTCTCACCGTGGTACAGGATACAGTCATTAATGCATGCATGTATCTTCTCCACATCTAATCCTAGAGGGCAGATAGTCTTCTTTGCTTCGTATGTTGTCTCGGGCAGCTCGTTATCCTTTGGAAGCTTCGGCTTCATTATTTTTCAGTAACTTCTCAAATCCCTTGTCAGATAAGCCAGTCTCTGCCTTCCATTTCAGCAGTTCAAGTGTGGTACCGAGCTTTGTGCTGCCATCTTCGCAATTTGGGTACAACAACTTTTTGTGATCCTTTTGCATGGCCTCCAACTTAAGCTTCTCCCTTTCTGTATCACATTGTTGCTTTGCATCAGAAATGACCCGACCGAGACCATCAGCGGGCTCATCCAATGCCTTTTGTTCTTCTTCATTGCCGCCTCCCTCTTCTTCATTGTCTTTCATTGCAGTATCACCGTATTCTTCAGGGGACATAGGATAGCTGTCATCATCCTCCTCTTCTTCATTTTCTTCCAGCCTAACCCCTCTTTCTCCGTGCATGGCCCAACAATAATATCCAGGCATGAAACCTCTCCGAAGCAGATGGCTTTGAAGGATTCTCGGGGCAGAGTGCTCCGCCACGTTCCGACAGTCGACGCAGGGACAAGGCATAAAAGTATCCACTTTGCTTGCCTTAGCCAAATCGATAAATTTATGCAGGCCTGCAATAAAATCGGAATCGCGTCGGTCGCCATACATCCATCGCATCCGTGCATCGATCAGCGTCATAATAATTAACCATTACAATAACATCATGAATAGTAAAATGACCACCCTACATGGACACATGCAATATTTTTGTATCAGTTACAGATAAAGAAGATAAGGTTGCTAACCTCGGCCGAGGATACCGTGTTGTGCGAACTTAAGTGTGGCTCGGACATTTCGTCGAACACGTTGTGTGCAATCAAAGAAAAAAAAAGGCTAGCACCCACACCTCACACACAATCCAGCAAAATTTGGTGGCAAGGGGCAAAGGGCTGGGCTTATATAGCTAGGGGAGGGTTTTGGTCCCGGTTAATACAACGAACCGGGACCAAAGCCCCTCCTGCGTGACAGACCTGGGTGTGGGGCGCGTTGCTGGGCCGCCACGTGTCGCGCGGGAGGGGCTTTGGTCCCAGTTCGTGGCATTAACCGGGACCAATGCCCACCGTCGCTTCGTCGTCCCCGTGTATAAATATGAGGCCACAACGCGTCTCTCTGCAGTCGCCCCTCGCCCTCTGCAACCTCTCCACCGCGTCGTCGTCTCGCCTCCCCTCCCTGTCCAATCTCCACCACGCCGTCATGGAGATGCCCTGGCTGAACTTCTACGAGGCGACGATGTTCGCGCACTACGACATGCTCGCGCCGCCGGGCGCGGCGGTGCCCCACGGATGGCGCATTAGCTTCGCGGGTGTGCCGGTGGCTTCACTCCCCGTCCGCGGCGGATTCGAGATGGAGAGCGAAATCGCGGAGCGTCGCCGCCAGATGCCTGCGTAGAGGAGGGCGCTGCCCCGGTACGTGGAGGCCAGTCCGTACTGGCCGGCGTTGTTTAAGAGGGAGCGGAAGGCCAAACTTGGCAACCGCATCGTTGACGGGCGCGTGGTGCACCCGGATCTCCGCAACCGAGAAGCGCGGGAGAGGTTCTGGTCCGTCCCTAGACGGACCATCTACACCGTCATCGACGCCGCTCGCCGCGCAACGGAGTTCCGTCGGGCGAACAACGCGGAAATCGTCGAGATTTCGTCCGACGAAGACGAGGAAGCCGGCGGCTCGGAGGACAGCAGCAGCGGAAGTGAAATTGTCGACTAGGACAATTTTGTAAAATCGCACCTTTGTTTGGAAAAAATTTGTGGTCGAATTAATAAAATGTCTCGATTTAGATCTTTGTCTTTGTCTCGATTAATTTGTGGAAGATTTTTTCAAAAATACTGATCAATTCAAAATTCTGCCTCGAATTTGTTTCTGCGCCGAATTAATACTGGTCAGCGCCCACGTCAAAATTTTGCCTCGAATTGCCTCGAATTAATTCATATTGTCCCGGATTGCGGACCGTCACGGGGTTTTTTGTCCCGGTTCGTGGCATGACCTGGGACCAATGCTCCGCAGAGCGCCACGTGTGCGTCGCAGTGACATTGGTCCCGGTTCATGCCACGAATCGGGACCAATGCTTAGAGATGAACCGGGACCGGTGCCTGGCATTGGTCCCGATTAAAAAAACGAATCGGGACCAATAGAATTTGGGCGCTGAACCAACGACCCTTTTTCTACCAGTGGATTGCATGCTTGCTTTTCGGAGATGGTATCTGATTTTGCCAATGGGGTAAAATAATATGAAAAATAGAATGTAAGGAGGCTTATTTAGAATCTCTATTTTAAAAGATGCTCATTGTCAAATGATCACAGCAGTCACACGAGCCGACGGTCCATTAGTGTACTGCGCAGCACGTAATTTGGGAGATACATGCGGTGCTCACGTCACATCCAACCCACGAAACTACGACTACTGTCGATTCGCAAAAAAAAAAAAAAACTACGACTACTGTCACTCAAGTTCAGATACATAGACTCTATCAAAAAAAAAAAAGTTCAGATACATAGACTACGCATGGGACGCAACGGCACACCTATCAATCATATCCGACGTGTAGGCGATCCAGGTTGTCCATTATTTGGGTGCTGATGAGAAGCCATGTCTTCGTTATTCAGCTTGTCCATGAAGGACTAATAATGGTACCTTCACAACGAAAAAATTAACCCAATTGAACTTTGGACCGATTGATAGAACAATAATACTCAATTTCCTTAATAATAATAAGTTAATAACACCCTAGTCCCAAACACTCAAGTGTCTAGGAAAGACATTAGACTTTATGTATCTATGCTATAGTGGCCGGGTCATGAAAGGTTTTCATTTCTGAAGAAGTCTTGATGGAGATGCACGAAAACACATACCCAGTTTCCATGGAGAGCTCATGCTCCGGGTGTTGCATGGAGAGCTCATGCTCCGGATTGAGGCCAATGGCATGCCCACTAGAGCTACTCTGCCCTTCATCTTGGCTGGACATATGGACTGGACTCTCTCCGAGGCTGGAGTCTCGCAACTGGCACTTACAAGAAAACGGTCATGAGAAAATCCTATGGCCACATTGGAAAAAACAATTTGTTAAAAATAAATTTATACTACTTAATAAGTTTTGTTTAAAATGTTCGGTCAAGCATATAGGCCGAGCAATTGGTGTTAACCAAGTTTCATATGGGGACATAAAGAATTTAACTTGTAAGATCAGTGGTATTACCATCTTCCTCAATTCTTTGTTTTGATCCTGCAATTGTTTCTCCTGTAGAACATCGTTTCAGTCAGCCCTTAAACAATAATATCCACAAAAGAGGATGGGAATTTAGCGTTAAGATAATCAGAAGTTCGTTCTTACCTTACTTTTCAGGTCGGATAGTTGATCGCGCAAAACTTGCTCCTGCAAAAGACGACTTTGTCATACGCGGCGCAAATCCCAAGAAGTATTTTCATGCATAAGCTAAAGGTATCGACTAATGTTTTCTCTTATGGTGGATCCTAACAATGACAGGGCATATCAATGTCTTCTGAAGGAGAGATATGTTTAAGCAAGAGAATTCAGTTAGCCGAATGTATCCAACTATATGTAGCTTGTCGGTTCCAGTAATATTGCCATACATTTGGAATGCGCATCCTCTGATTTGAAGGAACACATGACAGTTTTCTCCCATTATCTTTCCTTTTTTTTTTGAAAAGGATCTTTCCTTTTTGTATTTGCTCAAACTGAAGCAGTGCGTGTCAATACAGGAAACAAAAATGTATCTGAAGTTCCCGACCCTTGGTTTCTGTAACCAGATACGGAAGTTTTTTTACCTTCCTTGCCCTGACGTGCTTGAGGGATGCATCTATTTGGTTCTCAATCTGCTCAAGCTCCTTCGTGCTGAGTAAACCCAGATCTTCACCGAGCATATTTCTACGATACGAGAACCAGGGCTGCTAAGTTAGAGCGACACTGCAATAATAAATATGCAGAAACGTAACTATTCCTCCCATCTCCGAAGACTACCTTTGTGAACTTTCAAGGAATTCAACTCTGGTCTTCAGCTTTAAATATTCCAGGTAATTCGCCTAGTTTTAACAGGAAAATATTGACACCGTACATGTTAGTTGAAGTGACAAATAGTTACAGCGGGGTTTGTGGTGAACTTGCTATGTGTTGACTCTACTATTTTTAATAAAATAGCAGCCCGTTTTGATCTCATCTCAAAATAAAAAGAGAAATTCTTACAGAGGGGTACACAACAACACGTTGGCCAAACAAATTAAGCAGTTCAAACTTCAAACCGAATGTTGTCCCAACAGATGGAAGCTAGGAAATATTCCCTCCGTTCAAAAATATAAGTTGTTTTAGCCTTTTTTTCTTTCTATAAAATGCATGTATTCAGACGTCTTGTAGTGTATATTAAGAAAGAGATCACAGTCTGGCAGGTAGATGCAATGTTTAAGTTGATTTGAGGCTATACAGTGGACAGCTACTGAAATAAGTACTCTCTCCATCTAAAAATAAGTTACTTGTTGGATTTGTCTAATTCATATATATCTAAACAAGCTCGCACGCGTGATGAATCTTTACTACAGAATACAGATTTGTAAAACTTGCATTGCTGTAGGCTATTGTTTGTTTAGCGTGTGGTCCCTTCCTCTCCACACGAGAACAAAATAGTTTAGACCGTCACAGCATTCAGATTTGTGCGTGATATACTTGAACATTTACAATGAATAGTGAAATGAATTCCATGAAATGTATGAGCAATTTTCAAGAACTAATGAAACACTTCTTACTTACTATGGACTGAATTCTAGTTTTTACCTCCTATATTATATTTTTGATAAATATTACTCCATTTTGTGAAAATACCTCTAGATTACCGGATTTAAGTAACTTTATAACGATCCCGGCATCTCCCATGCCGCCCATGCCCCCTCGTGCCGCTCCCTAGGGCTACGCCAAGGGACCTAACCCTAGCGCTGCTAGCCCCATATCGGCATCCCCCTGCTACCGGGCTGGCGGCGGGCCCGACGCCTAAGGTGCATGAGCGGGTGGATCGCAGATGTGTCCTACTGAGGCGGCTGTGGCGGTTTTCGTAAGGAGATCACATGCGGTTGTCAGGGCGGCACCCTTGTCCGTGCAGCAGTCGACGTCGACTTCATATAGGCTCTGGCTTGCTACTCCACAGTGGCGGTGGGCAGTGGTGGGCCGCAGATTTGGCTCCTGCCTAGATCCTTTGTTGGCATTGCCTATGGATGTATGATGTCGTGGTTGAAGGCTAACACGGAGCTGATTTGCGCGTCTTGGTGGCAGTCCAACTGGTTGTGAGTTGGGGAGGCACGACTACCGGTGAAAACCGACCCTTGACTTCGGTCATGGTAGGCAATGGCGGCATTTATGCGCCGTTATATTGTTGAAGCCACTCGCACCGGAGGAAACCCTAGATATGGGACTCCTGGATCAGACGATGGCAGCGGGTGTTGGTATCCCTGCTCAGGACATCGTTTTGGAGCAGATGCTTGATAGAGGCGTCAGAGGTGGAGTGACATCAAATCTACTGCATCTATGATAGCGGTTCCCAAATAAGGTAGCTAAACATTCTTCTTTTCTAGCATAAATAGATATGTCGAGATGGAACAAACAAAATATGTATCATCAAAACATGATAGAAAAAAAACATAACATATTAATGACAACTTTGATTCTATATGTAATTCAACCTAATATTTAAATATGGAATAAACTGAAATTGAATCAAACATTTGATTTCCATTGATGAAACAAGAACTATAAAAGATAATGCTATTGCAAGTGTCAACGAGAGAGGATGTTTTGTATAGTAAATCTACCCACACAAACACATCGCCCGATGATCGGTGATTATATATGATATGGTAAATACATTTTTTTATTTGGTCTTTGGCCTCGCTGGCCTATGATTGTCAAAGAAGGTCCTTGCCAACAATATGATACACTTTCCGAAAATACTTCTAGCGAAAATCCATGTTTTCTCATGACTTACAATTAGCTACAATAATATTCTATACACTATTTTTTTTAACATCCAGTGTAGTGTGAAAAACATGTATATGAATTCCAATCTAAACCTAAACTGTGCAAACTGACGAGAAGTATCAAAAGATCAAGCTATGGTTAGTGAGGGTGAAAGGTAATGGTTTATGTAGTAAAGCTGGATACTAATTAGCCTCCATCTCTTGAATAGTTTATCTCTTCTCTCGTCACCTCTCGCTATTCGGAGCATACATATCTGAGTCAAACAAGGGTGGCTGGTTACATGCTAAACGTCTTCAAGAAGATGTATACAGTTTTTTTCTTTTTCTTTTTTAGGTGCCTGATTTATGTTCCATTTTGAGTGGTCCATAATCTGCAAATTTTGAGTGTTTGTAGTCGTCGCTAGGTTGTCCAATGACCTATTTATAATTTTTATTATTTTCGGATCTTTTTATACTGTTGTTGATGGTTATTAATAGATCGGTGAAATTCGCAAAAATAACAAATTCAAGGTCGTGTGCACCGTTTCAATGCAGATGCCAGGCTGTTGCTCCTGTTCCGTTTTTTTTTTCATATCTTATGCCAATAAAATATACTATTAGCTATAACCCCGTTGAGCTTTCTTTATCGTTTTCTAAGTTTCAGTGAAATAAAAGTGTTGCCGTGTAACATGTGGTTTGTGCACGTCTCGAGGATTCGTTCAGATAGGCTTAGGGCATCTCCACCGGATCGACCCAATCCATCCCGGCGCATCTTCTCCTGCCCCCTCCTCCGCCACCACCTGATCCACCTCCTACCCCTTCTCGTCGTCGTCCTCCACCTCGGTTTCGTCCCCGTCGATGAGACCCCACACGCTCGCCACCTCGGTGGCAGTAGCCACTCGCAGCTTCTGAGCCGCCGTTTCGACGGCGTGCTCCGCCGCTGCCACCGCACTGCGCGAGGCGGCGGCCTGGCGAAGCTCGCGGACGGCTGCCTTGGCGGCCTCCTTGGCCACCTTCTCCAGCGTGACCATGGCCGCCTCGTGGCGGATCTCGCGGAGGGCCCCTGCTGCAGCCTTCTTGGCCACCGCCTTCTTGGCGGCGACGTGGTGAACCTCACGCACCGCTCATTGGGCTGCCACTTGTGTGGCTGCCTCCACCACCTCCTCGAAGGCCATCGCCTCCGCCTTGGCCATGTACTGGGACAGGAACGTGGTCTGGAGGTCGACAACATCGATGTCCTGAAAGAGGGTGCAGCACAACTCCCTAATCTTGCTCCAGTTGGCGATCTTGCAGCGGAGCATGGCTGCGGTAGGAGCTTTTTTCCGATGGTGGTTGCTCTGGCTGGGCTTGTTGTCTCAGTCACGCCGCGCGACCGTCTTTTATAGGCGAAGACGAAGGCGGGAAACGACCGGGGAGACGCGCGCGGGAGGGAAGGCGCGCGCGGGAAATGGAAAGTTACAATGGCGGGAAACGTCGGCCGCGCGGGAAGCCGCCGGCGCTGATAGCCGACGTCCCATCGCCGGCGCTGATAGCCGACGTCCCGTCGCCATTAACGTCCCATCGCCGGGGTATCAAGCGGTGACAGCGGGGAAGACAGACAGATGGGTAGAGCCGCTGAGCGTGGCTGTCCGAACAGGTTGGACCGTGGCCCCAAAATGACCGCGGACTGACCCAAACGGACAGAAACGAACTGTTTTAGTCACACGTTTAGGTCGGGCCGGTCGAGATGCCCTCATATACATTAGACCGAGGCGTGAACTCCGTGGGATGGGGTGAGACTCGTTCGTGCCCATGTATCGTAGCTATGTGCAGGTGGACGGTACTCAGCTCCACCTATTTTCCCGTTCGATTCAGTTGTAAACGGGCCGGTCTTTGACCACATAAATAAGAGGTAAACAGAAGGACGAGATCTCAGCGTTCGTTGTTCTCTGAATCTATGTATTCATAGTCTAGGTTAGCCACATCAATAACATACACAAATTAGGAACCCGGCCATTCTAAAGTTAAAATTACATATCGGAGTGCCATCGTCATGGTGACGTTAGAAGAACGTTAGCCATGGAACTTATCTGAAACTTGTGACATATTTTACACTGTTCACAGACTGTATCATAAATATTTTAATGTTTCAATAAAGTTACAGTTCGGTTTCGGATCAGTGACATCAGCATGATGTCAGCATGACTTCACCCATGTGCTAGCAAGGGAAAGGACAAGTGGCACACTAATCTCAAAGCAAGAAAGGACGGGGGATGGATTGGGCATATACTGTTAACGGTAAATGAGACTTCCCGCACAAATTAGCTCAAATTAGCCTCGGCTCTCGGATGCCACATAACCCCGTAACTGTAAAAATTAAAAAATAATAAAAAATGTTAATTTTTTTTAACTTTTTTGGAATCAAAGATGATCAGGTTGTACTCGTAAAAAAATATTCGGAAATAAAATAATTCACTTGGTCTTCAGGGCAAAAAAAAAATATAACATATCATAGGTTAATAGTACGTGGTCATGGGGCGTTTCGAGTTTTTTTTTCTAGGACACAATGAAAATATTTTCCTAGGAAAATACTTTCATACAAGTACAATATTTTTCCAGTTATGGGGGTGTGTGGCACCTAGGAGCCACACCGTAATTCTCCTATCTCCAGTGTCTATCTTTTCTCCTTATAGCACTAGACGGTTGCTGAGATATCTACTACCCAGGGTGGTTCATGGTCTACTGGATGACTGCATGACATAGGCCCATTACTTTAATCCTTTTCCACTGGTACAATATGGATTTTAAAACTATTCAATAAATCGGCTGTGTGCATGTATTAACATAGATGAAGGGCTGTGTTCCTCTTTTCATGAAAAACATGCACACGTGAGATGAACATCCATGTGTAGCACCACATGAAGACTAGCTTGGATAAACAGGGTCTACATATTTGTCCCATATATCAACATTGGTGTTGCCCCGCAAAAAAATGATTTGAGTAGAACCTGCATAGAATTTCTTGTATACAGGAAAACTAAGCATTTTCACATGACTACGACTTTTTTAACTCAAATATACAAATTTCAAAACAAGCGAGTATGAAAAAGTAGGATTGCATAAATGAATGTACCAATGTTTGTTCGGTTCCATCCTGGAGCAAAGACAAAAGATTCTTTCCGAAAGATATGAGTGTATAGAAAAATTCTTTTGAAATATAGTACTGATGATCTATAGGAAAAATCCCAAGGATTAAAAATACTCCATTTTTTTATAATTATTATATGAATAAAGAGCAAATCAAAGCATGCTAAGATATATATATAGAAGGTAAAAAGAAACAATGCTTCCTGCCATTATCGATCAGACGCAACAGATATTCATATTTATAATAGTGATATGGATTATGGACTGAATAATAGTGATATCGATCAGACCATAGGTACCTGAATTTTAAATTCTAGATGATTTGTTTTGTTAAGTCAACTACGCCCCGCAAAAAAAGAAGATAAGAGTGCTGACTCAATAAATCCAGATGATATAATACCAGAGTACAATTATTTTCTCGACATGAAGCAACGTCGAAAAAGTGGCTAATTGGAAAGAATCAAAGCAAAAAATGTTCACTTCACCAACAAAGGAGTAAATATTTATATATGTTTACAGAAGAAAGCCATCCTTTTAATTGATTTAGTTTCTTCATGGAAACATACACAACAATTCATGATCATAAGAGGAAGACGGAAAGCAAAAGCAATGTGAAACTCTTACATTTGTTCCATAATAAGCTACTAACCGCAATGTCGCCAATCTTTTATTCTAGCCTATCAGGATACTTACCAACAAACTAACATAACAAATGAAAACATATTATCTATAATAATTTTCTAGAATTAAACGATAAATCATAATGTGGCAAGATTAGTACGTGCAAGACATATATTTGACTAGGAAATAATAAGATCAGTGTTCTCAGTTGGCATTTAAAGGTTCGCCTAGTGAATTACTAAAATAATAAGCTAATAAAACATAAATACAGGAACATATAAACCTAGTCTCACAAATGCGTGATTCACCCAACTAGTTTAAACTTGAAGAGACAAATCCAATCTCTTGTCCAATCAGCAATTATATTTGCTTAACTGGATGGAAATTATTGTCTCCAATGGTGGCTTTAGTGTCTACTCTATCTCATAAGTCCGACGGATTTTTCAAAAGAACAAATATTTTCCCCTTTCATTTAAATGTAGATATAATTATTGCATTTCATTCAGGAAGATTTTAAGAACTTGACATGCTTACTTCATTTTCCGCTGGAAGGTTTGCTTCATGTGAGTTGTTGTTCCATGTGCGGTATCTTTCAAGTATTTTGTACATGCTGTTGACAAAAGAAAGCGAAGGGATCAATTTATCAAATACTGTGTATATGCAGAAAATGTTTTAAAAAAAGAAGGCATTTGACACATGTTCAAGTGTTGGAAAAGTACAAAACTGAATTTCTCTCGAAACTCCTTCATAAAGAGCTTAAAGTGGATGTATATAGAATGGCACAAATACTTTACTCAAATTCTCTTGAAACTCGTGCAGTCCCGATCAAACCAAAACACAAGCTATGGCGCGGCGGCAAATCGGCAAGCAGGGCGAGCGTGCACGCAGCGCTGCTGATCAGCAGATCAAGAGCGCGCACACACACAGCGGTCACGCACGAGGCACGTAACATCCACGATTCCTATCGTCGGGTCTACCTCTTCACATCTTTCTCTTTGCATATTTGATTAGCTTACTCTTATTGCATTGAGAATACAACATCGATTAATTAGTGATCATACACTGATTCTACGTAAGTGGAGAAATTGGCAAATTGATTTAGTACAATTTTGCATTGTAGAACTATCAGAACATGAAGAAGAGGACCAAGGATATTGTGTTGGAATATTAGGCAATTTACTCATGAGATTAATTACCGAAATCAATATTATGTAAACACTAGCAGATCTAAACACATGCAGCCAAACAACCACATCTAATAGATCTGAAAATCTAGTAAGAACTAGTGCATACAAAGAGAAAAGTAGCACGTACAGGTTTACCGGGAAGATCATCACCGCAGCAGCACCTTGGTCATTGTTGTTGTCGCCTATGGTGCTGATGAGGTCGTCGGTTGTCGAAAAAGAACACACGAATGAAGGCGGGCAGTCGCGCCGAGACGCTCTCCAAAAACCTTATCGCCTGTCTCCCGGTGCAGGATCTCAACGGACGGGGTTTCGGAGGCCTGCTCTCCCGGACAGCCGTGCACGCAACAGCCGGGATGGGGAAGCCTAGAGAGCAGCGCAGCAAGAGGAACACACAGCGAGAGAGACTGAGAAAAGAACTGGATCCGTCTAGATCTGTCTGTCTCTCGTTCTATAGCCTGGGAGGTGAGCCGACCGAGTCGCCACGCGTTGGAAGACAAGGACACGTGTCAAACATGCACACGAATGTTGACACGTACCCAACAGCTGGTGCACCAAGCAAAAAATTTAGTCTTCCACAAAACGAGTTTCTAACTCGAACTCGATTCACGAACACGACGCGCGTGCGGGCGAGGCGATGCGGGCGGCAGAGGAGGAGGAGTGCGCGTGGACTCCTTCTCTTCTCACTCACTTAGTGGGAGTGAAACAGCTCACCTTGTAAGCTGGTCCAACTCTCTCCCAACTAGCAATGTGGGACTAAACTTTGTCTCCCACAGAGCTCCCAAGCTGCCATAGTAGATGGGCCTTGAGATTTCAGGATTTATTAGACTAGATGGCATGCCTACATGGGCCGCAACCCATATAAATCTAACAATTCCCCACCAGATTTCAGAGGCACATCATATGGCGCATTAGTTCCAATCACTGTTTAATATACCTGCAGTTCAGTGGAGACTGTTAAGTTGAACTTCCACCTAGACAAAGAGATTCGCTTACTACAACTGAATAATGGACTATGCCTTGAATTGCTAGTCTTGCGCAGCAAGTTTCACTCAATGCCATTACCGGTACTTGGCTGCCATAGGCTACCCCTCGGGTGGAGCTTATAAGTCACACTCCTCGGCCTTTCATGAGCTTCGTAGAGATTCACCCAAATCTCATACACTATGACCAGTAGTGTGGCTCATATAGGTGTGTTCTTTCAAGATCGCTCTGTAGGACAGCGTCTTTGCTCCCAAGGAGACAGACAGAACATATTAAGATTTAATCAACCTTCCTTACAGTTTGCTATGAGAGAATTGCATCTGCAACAGAGTGGGAGTTTTGAAAGTTTCTCTCAACTCAGTTATTTCGGTTTGTTTTCCCAGGTCCTAATTCACGGGATCTCCGATCACATAGGTTGGGTTACCCCTTGATAACTCACGTGGGTCTCAAACCCATCTCCCTCGATGCATTTTCTATCAAATTTCTTGATAGTCCTTTCGTAAAAGGATCTGCCAAATTCTTAGCCGTTTGGACATAATCCAATGCTATAACTCCGGAGTTTCTCAGCTTTCTGACAGACTTCAGTCTTCTCTTGACATGTCTTGAACTCTTTATATTATCCTTAGAACTGTTCACTTTGACAATCACAGTTTGGTTGTCACAGTTCATAAGGATTGCCGGTATTGGTTTTTCAACCATAGGAAAATCTATCAAGAGTTTACGAACCCATTCTGCTTCGACAGTCGCAGTATCTAATGCTATGAGTTCTGCTTCCATAGTTGACCTCGTTAAGATGGTCTGCTTGCAAGACTTCCATGAAACAGCGCCACCACCAAAAGTGAATATATATCCACTTGTGGCCTTTATCTCATCAGCATCTGATATCCAATTTGAATCACTATACCCTTCAAGTACTCTAGGATACTCGGTATAATGAATTCCATAGCTCACGGTTCCCTTTAGATAGCGCATTACTCTCTCAAGAGCATGCCAATGATCATCTCCCAGGTTGGCCACAAACTGGCTAAGTTTGCTCATGGCAAACGAGATGTCAGGCCTCGTAGCGCAAGCTAAATACATAAGTGAGCCAATAATCTGAGAGTATCTCAATTGATCTCTAGCTCCCTTTTGATTCTTTCGAAGCAAAACACTAGGATCATAAGGTGTAGGAGAGCATTTGCAATCATCATATCCAAATCTACTCAACACCTTCTCTACATAATGTGATTGCACAAGTGTAATCCCATTATTCTCATCTCTCAGTAGCTTGATGTTTAGGATAACATTAGCTTCTCCAAGATCCTTCATCTCAAAACATTGAGACAAGAAGGTTTTGACCTTATTAATCACTTTGAGACTTGTCCCAAAAATTAGTATGTCATCAACATAGAAACATAGGACAATTCCCTCGCCCCCACCATGGCGGTAGTACACACATTTGTCAGCTTCATTTACAACAAAGCCCACAGATGTCAAAGTTCTTTCAAACTTATCATGCCATTGCTTGGGAGCTTGTTTGAGGCCATACAAAGATTTCTTTAATTTACACACATTTCTCTCTTGACCTTCTAGTACAAAACCATCAGGCTGTTCCATGTAAATTTCCTCATCCAACTCTCCATTTAGGAAAGCCGTCTTAACGTCCATTTGATGAACGAGAAGACCGTGTGAGGCAGCCAGTGATTGTAGTACTCGAATTGTGGTCAATCTAGCCATAGGTGAGTAAGTATCAAAGAAATCTTCGTCTTCCTTTTGGGTATAGCCTTTAGTCACAAGCCGAGCTTTGTACTTTTCAATAGTACCATCAGCCCTAAGCTTCTTTTTAAATACCCATTTACATCCTACAGGTTTACACCCATACGGACGTTCAGATATCTCCCACGTTCCATTAGCTAAGATGGAATCCATCTCGCTTTGAACAGCTTCCTTCCAGTAGTCTGCATCCGGAGATGCAAAAGCTTCTGAAATGGTAGTGGGAGTGTCATCCAGTAGGTACACAATGAAATCATTACCAAAAGACCTTGTGTTCCTTTGTCTCTTGCTCCTTGTAGGAGCTTCATTGTCACCCTCATCCGAATCTGAACTCTTATCATCTGATTGTTCATCAGTCTCTATGGGAGTTTCAGGTTCAGAAACTGGATCATATTCCTTATTAGATATGCTAGGCATATCTCTCATAGGAAATATATCCTCAAAGAATGTAGCATCTCTTGATTCAAAAATGGTACCAACACTCATGTCGTCCATTTCAGATTTCACCACAAGAAATCTGTAAGCAATGCTGTGAGAAGCATAGCCAAGAAAGACACAATCCACAGTTTTCGGTCCAAGCTTACGCTTTTTGTTGATTGGCACGTTGACCTTTGCCAAACAACCCCAAGTACGTAAGTAGGAGAGTGTCAACCTTTTCTTTTCCCATTCTTCAAATGGTGTAATCTCTTTATTCTTAGTTGGAACACGGTTTAGGACATGACACGAAGTCAATATAGCCTCCCCCACCATTCCTTGGATAAACCGACAGCGTCTAACATGGCGTTAACCAAATCTGTTAGAGTCCGGTTTTTCCTCTCAGCAATCTCATTGGATTGAGGGGAATTGAGAGGCGTCCTCTCATGTATAATACCATGTTCTGAATAGAATAAATTGAACTCATTAGAAAAGTACTCTCCACCATGATCAGACCAAATTCTTTTGATCTTTCACTCAAGTTGATTTTCAACTTCTGCCTTATAGATTTTAAAGAAATCTAAGGCCTCATCTTTTGTTTTGAAGAGATATACATAACAGTACCTAGTAGAATCATCAATCAAAGTCATAAAATATTTCTTTCCACTAATTGTCAACACACCATTCATCTCACATAGATCTGAATGTATGAGCTCTAGAGGTGCCAAGTTTCTCTCCTCCGCAGGCTTGTGAGGCTTGCGAGACTGCTTTGCTTGCACACAAGCATGACACTTAGAGCCTTTGACAATAGTAAATTTCAGAATTAAACTCATACCAGCAAGCCGCGACATACAACCGAAATTAATATGACAAAGTCGTGAATGCCAAACGTTATTTTCATTACTAGTAGTGCAAACATGGTTTACTACATCATCACAGAAGTCTACCAATGAAAAACGGAACATCTCTCCACATTCATAGCCTTTTCCAACAAAGGTTCCATACTTAGACAATACAAGTTTATTGGACTCAAATACCAACTTAAACCCATCTTTCAGAAGACGGGATCCACTAACGAGATTCTTCTTTATAGAAGGGACATGCTGAACGATCTTCAATTGCACGATCTTCCCTGAAGTAAACTTCAGATCTACCGTGTCAGCACCAAGAATAGTAGCATGTAACCCATTTCCCATCATGACTGAGGAATCTCGAGCCTGATAAGAGGTGAACATGGAAATGTCAGCACACACATGAACATTGGCACCCGTATCAACCCATCATTCCATGGGTTGAAATACTAAAAGAACAGTAGGTAATAAATTACCGTACCCAGAACCTGAAGTTCCTGCATCAGTATTGCCAATGACCATGTTGACAGATTTAGAACTCTGTCCAGCCTGACCCTTCTTGCCTTTCTTCTGTGGACAGCGATGAGCCCAGTGGCTAATCTCACCACACACCCAGCAAGGTTCTTTCTTTTCCTTGTTCTGCCCCTTCTTCTTCTTGAAGTTGGTAGTCTGGCAGACTTTGTTATTTCCCTTGGACTTATGGGCATTTTTATGCACCATATTGGCAGCAGAATGTCCCTCGGTTCCACTAGTGTGTTCGTCTTTTGCCCTCGCCTTCTCTTCAACATCCAGAGAACCAATTAGGTACTCAACAGAGAGCTCATGCCTCTAATGTTTTGTTGGAGATATGCCCAAGAGGCAATAATAAAGTGGTTATTATCATGTCTTCACACTTATGATAAATGTTTACATACCATGCTATAATTGTATTAACCGGAAACATTAATACTTGTGTGATTTGTAAACTAAAATAAGAGTCCCTAGTAAAGCCTCTTGTTAAACTAGCTTGTTGGTTAATATATGATCATTGTTTCCTGATCATGAACATAGAGATGTTATTAACAACAGGATCATATCGTTAGGAGAATGGTGTGATGGACATACTCCTATAGATAAGCGTAGCATAAAGATCAAGTCATTTCAATAGTTCAATTGCTATATGCTTTCTGATACATAGTAACCTAATTCCTTCGACCATGAGATCATGCATATCACCTTTACTGGATGGATGCTTTGATGTCATCAAACACCACACCGTAACAGGGTGGCTATAAAAGTGGCATTGAGTGTTCGGAAAGTATTGGTTGAAACACATGGATCAAGAGTGGGATTTGTCCATCCATATGACGGATAGATATACTCTGGGCCCTCTCGGTGGAATGTCATCCAATTAGCTTGCAAGCATGTGACTGGGTCACAAGGGATCACATATCACGGGAACGAGAAAAGAGTACTTATCAGTAACGAGGTTGAACTAGGTATGCAGAGATACCGACGATCATAAACTTCGGATAAGTAAACTATCGTGAGACAAAGGGAAATTGGTATCGTATGTAAGTGGTTCATTCGATCGCAAAGTAATCGTAGAAATATGTGGGAGCCATATGAATTTCCAGATTCCTCTATTGGTTATTGTTCGGAGAAGTGTCTCGATCATGTCCGCATAATTCACGAACCGTAGGGAGACACACTTAAGGATTCGACATTGTTTGAGTAGTTATGGTATTATGAGAAAGAGACCGAATGTTGTTCGGAGTCTCGGATGGGATCCGGGATATCACGAGGTGATCCGGAATGGTCCGGAGAATAAGATTCATATAAGGAAAGTCCCGTTTCGGAGTTGGGGAATGGTTCCGGTGTTTTCATCGGGAACATTCTAGAAGGTCCCGGAATGTCCGGCACTCCGGAGGGGGAAGGGGTACATGAATGTGTCATTACATGTTGGAATGATTGCATCATGTACTTAGTGTTCTCGCTGTCCGAAATAAAGGGTTAATTCAAATCCTAATTGAAAAGTCAAACTGCCAGTTTTCAGTCAAACTGCCAGTTTTCGGAAAGTGGAGAAAGAGGAGGAGAGGTGGAGGCCGAGTTGGAGGAGGGTTCCTCCCCTAGGCCGGCGCACCTCCCTAGGCCGAGTTGGGGAGGAACTCCTCCCCATGGCGCCGGCCCTCCCACCTATAAAAGGAGGGGCAGGGCCTCCTCCTCTAGACACAACACTACTTCCTATCCTCTAGACCTAAACCCTAGATCTAAACCCCGGTTTAGAGCTATTCGGTTTAGAGCCTTCTAATTGGTTTAGAGCCCTCTAATTGGTGTGTCTAATTACTAGACCACTAATAGCCTCTCTCATAAGCTCCACCATACTCGCACCGGCTTAAGGCGAAGCCCTGCGGGATCTCCCCTCTACTTCCGGTACCACGCCGTTGTGCTGCCGGAATCACGAGGAGAGTGCTACAACCTCCGCTGCCTGCTGGAACAAGGGAGAGGAAGGTCTTCGTCGAGTACCGAACGTGTGACCGACTGCGGGAGCGCTGCGGGAACGCGGCGCCGGAAGGATCGTCTACACGATCTTGAGATCGGAAAGAGTACGACTACATCACCCACGAGAATCTGCTCTCGTTAAACACTTTGGAATCTTCGAGGGTGAGTTATTCCATCGACTCGTTGCTACAATCTAGTAGATAGATCTTGGCTTGTTTGTTTGTATGCGATAGAAAATTTTTGTTTTCCATGCTACGAACCCCTACAGTGGTATCAGAGCCGTGTCTATATGTAGATCTGTTGCACGAGTAGAACACAATGGTCATTGTGGGCGTTGATGCTTTTATTGTAGATTGCTTTTTGTGTACTTTGCATCTTGCGGTATGTTGGGATGAAGCGGCCCGGGCTAACCTTACATGACATCGTTCATGAGACTTGCTCCACGCTTAACATGCAACTTGTATTGCATAAGTGGCTTTGCGGGTGCCTGTTTCTCCTAGCATAGTTAAGATCCAATTTACAACGGGTGATTAACAATATTAGTATCAATGTTGTGGTTCTTGTTCGTAAGTTAGAACGACACTTATTGAAAGCCCCAAACCACGTAAAATATGCAAAGAAAGTAGAGGCGTCTAACTTTGTTTTGCAGGGGTGTGCAGTGATGTGATATGGCCATGATTGTGATCATATTTGATGTATGCAATGTTCCTTATTGTAAGTTGGCAACCGGCAGGAGCCATATGGTTGTCTTTAATTTCTGTTAAGACCTGCGTGTCTATTCAAAATAGTTGTAATAGTTGAAGCTGGTGGACGACAACCATGGTGAAGCGTCATTGACCTTGATGCAATGCCGGTGATGATGGAGATCATGTTCGTGTTTGAAGATGGAGATCGGAAGCACAAAGAAGAAAGGCCATATCATATCACATATTATGAATTGCATGTGATGTTAATCCTTTATGCATCTTGTATTGCTTAGTAGACGACGGTAGCATTATAAGATGATCCCTCATACACATAAATTTCAAGTTCTAAAGTGTTCACCCTTAGTATGCACCGTTGCCAAAGCTTGCTGCTTCGAAGCACCACGTGATGATCGGGTGTCTTTGATTCCGCGGGTGAATACAACGTAAGCAAGCCAGATTTGCTTATGCGGTAGCTAAGGTTTGATCTTGACGAGCCTAGCATGTACAGACATGGCCTCAGGAACACGGATTACCGAAAGGTAGAGCATGAGTCATATAGTAGATATGATGAACATGTTGATTGTTCGCCATTGAAGCTATATCAACTCTCGTGATGATCGGTTTTGATGTGGTGGATTTGGTTCGTGTGATCACTAAAACAATGTGAGGGATATTGTTTTGAGTGGGAGTTCACCTAGATTAATTTAATTATTAATTAGAACTCAATTTATCATAAACTAAATCAAAGTGAATTTGCATAGTTGTTGTAGTCATTGGCATCCGTTTACCACCTTGCGCTTAGTTATAATTGAGATGATAGAACTATAAAATTCTGGTTAGTTACTTTACGAACTGGTATCGTATTGTTTTGAAGTGTTAATCTAAAGTTTAAAAGTCCTATTGCAAACTTTCAGTAAGTTCCGGTTACTCCATGAAGTTTAATAATTAGTATTAAATCAAGAGTAACAATTCCAAGTGTTAGTATATAAGTATCATGTTTGTATCCATGATTCTTGATATTCAAAGGATTCCCTTAATATCAAGGTTATCTAGGATCTGAAAGAGTTGTTTCAGAAACCATGATGTGTGGAAGATATTGTGATATCTGAAACGAAGTTTTGGTTGCAACATGATAGAGTATAATATGGCAAAAGTCATGTTCTCATATTTGATGAGAATTTGCAAAAAGGTTGGAGACACTTGTTGTCCTAATCCTCCAAAAGGTTTTGGATAGCAACATTATACTCATAATTCATCGTTATAAGCTAAAAGTAGCTTGATCATGGACGATTCCATGATAAGGGTGAATATTTGATGTAGGTGAAATGTTTACTACACCAAGAGATTACTAAAGAAAGGAATTTGAAAGAACACCAAATATTTGATGATGGTGATCTACTTCAAAGTGCAAGTCCAAAGACATTGGTATTTAATTATACACGCTTTGGACTATATGTCATATGTATGACTCCACTATTGATGTTAATAGATTCTTTCAAACAGAAGAGGAAATACTGAAAGAAAATCTCATAAATATATGGCAGAAAAGAAAAGACTAGAATCGTTCAGTTTAAGTATATAGATGATATACATGTTATGGCTATATTCTTTGCTTGTTAAACAATGTGGTTCTTAAGTATTTGATACTGAATTTGTTGGTGTGAATCGTCATACGAAACAACACAATTCATGAACTACAATGGCCTAAGTAACTAGCAAAAGAATATGTGATGATGTTCATCGAGAACAAAATAAAGGGTTATTGTGTTGCTTGTTAAACATCAAAGCTTGCCTTCAAAGATTTGTTTTATCAGGTATTATGAGAACAAAAGGATTGTTCAAATAATTGCCGTAATCCATAAAAGATGGATGATTCACAAATCTCGTTGGAGAAATCACATCCATAAAACTAGTGCTAAAATGTCGAAAGACAAATTGATTGAAAGATCACTTAGGAAGTGACATCGCTGTTTGAATTATATTGGAAAGATAACATGAAGAAACTCCATGTGGATGGAATTTTGGAGTCTTCTGATTTTTGATCAAATGACGCTTGTGAAACTTTCCTAGAGATAATTAAAACTTCGTTCATAGGCCAAAAGGGAATGAATGACTAGCTTATTGGAAATTGTACATATTGTTGTACGAAATCCATTATGTGTAGTCAAGAGCGATGGATTTCAACTTCATATGCTTTCTCCAAAAATTTGAGTGAATATATGAATATTTACTTAATAAGGATAAAGTATGAAACACTTGAAAAGTTCAAAGACTTTCAAGATGAAGTGCAAAATCATTGTAACAAGAATATAAACAGTTTATGATAAAGATCATAAAGGAAGATATTTGAGTTACAAGTTTAGCATAATACCTAAGATTTAAGGAATCGTTCCGTAGATTTGCATTTCCCGAAACACCATAAGAGTATGGAGCGTTCGAGATATGTAATTAAACCTTGTTTGACATGGTAAGATCGAAAGGTGTAATTCATAAAACTGCCATTGTATTTTAAAGATTAAAAGCTTTAGAGATTACCGTTTTTCCACTGAAAAGAGCTCCATCATAATCCGTTGAAATGACACCATATAAGGTTATGGTTTGGGATAAAACCCAAGTTGTCCTTTCTTAAACATTGGTATGCTATGCATAAGAAAGATGTTTGCAACCAAAGTCGGATGAACCTGTCTTTGTATGACTATTAAGTATTCCTCCATAAACACCGGAGACAAAAGTGTTTGTTGCTTAGAACGTCAAGTTTCTTTTGGAAGGAATTTTTCGTGAAAAGTTAAGTGGGAGGACAATAGAACTTTGATAAGGTTAAAAGAACCTTAGCTATATGTGCAGAGTTGCGCAGCGCCGAAAAGTGTTCCGGAGGCGGCAACAATGCTCATGGCTCACGTGCCTCAAAGGTTGTGGTCACAGAGATCTAAGTTCCTATTGAAACAAGTAGATCGGGTAAACAATCAAATACCAAGATTTGAGGGTTGAATCATTATTTGAGAATAATGAACCGACTACATACAGAGAAGCGATGATGGGCCCTGACTCCGTCAAATGGCTTGAAGCCATATAATCCGTGATAGTTCCATACACGAGAAATCAAGTTTTGAACTTGAAGGACCCTCGAGAAAGGTGTAAGACCTTATAGTTGTGTCTGGATCTATAAAGAAATAGTCGACATGTTGGGAAAGAGTTCACAACAATGTTCAAAGGTTGACTATGACAAGATTTGATCTTTCATAGTGATATTTAGTCTAGACGGATTAATGTAGCAACCACTACATATAATTTGTTATATGGAAGTTGAATAAACAAAACAAGTTCTTCTAATAGAATCGTTACCTAGGACATGTGCATAACACGGTCCATAGGGTTTTGTTAATTCAAAGGATGCTAAAAGCATATGCAAACTTCAATGGTTAGAGTGAGCATAGCGGAGTTGGAATCTTCACTATGATGAAACTGTTAAAAGGGTTTAATTTCATCAGAGACAATGAAGATGCTTGCATTTGCAAGAAATTAAGTGGGAGCGCTAAGACATGTTTCTAATACATTATGTGGAAGACATATTGTTGATTATCTTTTATTAACACATATTAAGAATTTCATCCCGATGAAAGACTTAGGCAAAACCCAAATATTTGGCATCAATAGACGCTAATATGGTTGTGCCAGAAGTACATAGACAAGATATTGAATGAGTTCAATATAGAAACTACAAGAGAAGGTTCTTGTCACACAGAAAGGATTGAATGAGTTCAATGTTGATGATATATTCAAGTGTATTGACATTTGGTAAAGTGAAACAAATAATCAAGTATAGATTGATACTTGATGTATGAAATCACAAAGAGTATTTATATCAATCATACTGTGATATGTACAAATCCAGATATGTCCTATGCTCTAAATATTGAGAGCATATACCAGAATGATTCGTAAGATGATCATTGGACAATAGTAAGGATATTCTTATGATCTTCTGAAAGAACTAAGAGTATAATATTTGTAGAAGTGACAAATAGATGGTTAGTTCATTGTAAAAGTACTACATTGATACTAGCTTTGTCACAAAGTACAAATTAAGTTTATCTCAATCTAAACTAAGGGTGGCACAATATAATGGAAAGTGAGTTCCATAATGGATTTGGATGATTTCCAAAGTTAAGACATTGTGACAGATACTACAACAAAAGGCTAAGTATATGACTGCTATTATAGCAGCAAAAGAGGGCATTTGTGTCAAGAAGTTTGTTATCAAACTAGGTGTAGTTCACAGTGGGATAATACTATGAAGATATATTGTGCGACAATATTATCAACATGTTTTAACCCCAAAGAGCTAAAGGTCACACCGAAATACCAAATTTATACAAAGCCATCTCATTAGAGAATGAGTGATGCGTAGAGACGCAAAGACATGCAATTACACACGGACCTGGAAGTGTCAGATCCGGAGATCAGTTGACCACTAGCAATCGTGTACATACAACACTGGAAAGCCATAGGTGTTATATACACAAAGGTTCGAAACTAGATTATTGACTCTAGTGCAAGTGGGAGACTGTTGGAGATATGCCCAAGAGGCAATAATAAAGTGGTTATTATCATGTCTTCACACTTATGATAAATGTTTACATACCATGCTATAATTGTATTAACCGGAAACATTAATACTTGTGTGATTTGTAAACTAAAATAAGAGTCCCTAGTAAAGCCTCTTGTTAAACTAGCTTGTTGGTTAATATATGATCATTGTTTCCTGATCATGAACATAGAGATGTTATTAACAACAGGATCATATCGTTAGGAGAATGGTGTGATGGACATACTCCTATAGATAAGCGTAGCATAAAGATCAAGTCATTTCAATAGTTCAATTGCTATATGCTTTCTGATACATAGTAACCTAATTCCTTCGACCATGAGATCATGCATATCACCTTTACTGGATGGATGCTTTGATGTCATCAAACACCACACCGTAACAGGGTGGCTATAAAAGTGGCATTGAGTGTTCGGAAAGTATTGGTTGAAACACATGGATCAAGAGTGGGATTTGTCCATCCATATGACGGATAGATATACTCTGGGCCCTCTCGGTGGAATGTCATCCAATTAGCTTGCAAGCATGTGACTGGGTCACAAGGGATCACATATCACGGGAACGAGAAAAGAGTACTTATCAGTAACGAGGTTGAACTAGGTATGCAGAGATACCGACGATCATAAACTTCGGATAAGTAAACTATCGTGAGACAAAGGGAAATTGGTATCGTATGTAAGTGGTTCATTCGATCGCAAAGTAATCGTAGAAATATGTGGGAGCCATATGAATTTCCAGATTCCTCTATTGGTTATTGTTCGGAGAAGTGTCTCGATCATGTCCGCATAATTCACGAACCGTAGGGAGACACACTTAAGGATTCGACATTGTTTGAGTAGTTATGGTATTATGAGAAAGAGACCGAATGTTGTTCGGAGTCTCGGATGGGATCCGGGATATCACGAGGTGATCCGGAATGGTCCGGAGAATAAGATTCATATAAGGAAAGTCCCGTTTCGGAGTTGGGGAATGGTTCCGGTGTTTTCATCGGGAACATTCTAGAAGGTCCCGGAATGTCCGGCACTCCGGAGGGGGAAGGGGTACATGAATGTGTCATTACATGTTGGAATGATTGCATCATGTACTTAGTGTTCTCGCTGTCCGAAATAAAGGGTTAATTCAAATCCTAATTGAAAAGTCAAACTGCCAGTTTTCAGTCAAACTGCCAGTTTTCGGAAAGTGGAGAAAGAGGAGGAGAGGTGGAGGCCGAGTTGGAGGAGGGTTCCTCCCCTAGGCCGGCGCACCTCCCTAGGCCGAGTTGGGGAGGAACTCCTCCCCATGGCGCCGGCCCTCCCACCTATAAAAGGAGGGGCAGGGCCTCCTCCTCTAGACACAACACTACTTCCTATCCTCTAGACCTAAACCCTAGATCTAAACCCCGGTTTAGAGCTATTCGGTTTAGAGCCTTCTAATTGGTTTAGAGCCCTCTAATTGGTGTGTCTAATTACTAGACCACTAATAGCCTCTCTCATAAGCTCCACCATACTCGCACCGGCTTAAGGCGAAGCCCTGCGGGATCTCCCCTCTACTTCCGGTACCACGCCGTTGTGCTGCCGGAATCACGAGGAGAGTGCTACAACCTCCGCTGCCTGCTGGAACAAGGGAGAGGAAGGTCTTCGTCGAGTACCGAACGTGTGACCGACTGCGGGAGCGCTGCGGGAACGCGGCGCCGGAAGGATCGTCTACACGATCTTGAGATCGGAAAGAGTACGACTACATCACCCACGAGAATCTGCTCTCGTTAAACACTTTGGAATCTTCGAGGGTGAGTTATTCCATCGACTCGTTGCTACAATCTAGTAGATAGATCTTGGCTTGTTTGTTTGTATGCGATAGAAAATTTTTGTTTTCCATGCTACGAACCCCTACATGTTTCAGAGAAGTGGCAAAGTTCCTCCATGAAGGGGGAAGCTTAGCGACAATGCATCCTGCGACAAACTTGTCCGAAAGCACACACTTGAGGAGTTCGAGTTCCTTTGCCATGATCTGTAGCTCATGAGCCTGTTCTACTACAGATCGGTTTTCAACCATCTTGTAGTCATTTAACTGCTCCACAGCATACAGTTCACCACCGGCATCGACATCACCGAACTTAGCGTCCAGCGCATCCCACAGTTCCTTGGCATCACGGATATGCAAATATGCATCAACCAACTTGTCTCCAAGCACACTGAGTACAGAGCCCACGAAAAGTACAATGGCCTCCCTGAACGCTCTCTCTTCCTTGAGAGTAAGCGGACCTCTGGGAGTGCCACCTGCAACCTTTTTATGCCCATTGCAGTGAGCCACAAGAGGGTTTTCCCTTACCATCTCTTAAAATTAGCACCCGTAAAAGAGGCCGGTTTCAGCGACGCAGCAAAGGCAGATGATGAAAATTGTCTAAATATATAAGGTTTATGGATTGTTGGAATATTAGGCAATTTCCTCATGAAATTAATTACCGAAATCAATATTATGTAAGCACTAGCAGATCTAAACACATGCAGACAAACAACCACATCTAATAGATCTGAAAATCTAGTAAGAACTAGTGCATACAAAGAGAAGAGTAACACGTACTGGTTGACCGGGAAGGTCATCATTGTAGCAGCACCTTGGTCATTGTTGTTATCGCCCATGGTGCTGATGAGGTCGTCGGTTGCCGAACAAGAACACACGAACGGAGGCGAGTAGTCGCGCCGAGACGTTCCCCAAAAACCTTATCGCCCGTCTCCCGGTGTAGGATCTCAACGGACGGGGTTTCGGAGGCCTGCTCTCCCGGACAACCGTGCACGCAGCCGCCGGGATGGGGAAGCCTAGAGAACAGCGCAGCAAGAGGAACACACAGTGAGAGAGACTGGAAAAAGAACTGGATCCGTCTAGATCTGTCTGTCTCTCGTTCTATAGCCTGGGAGGTGAGCCGACCGAGTCGCCACGCGTTGGAAGACAAGGACACGCGTCAAACATGCACACGAATGTTGACACGTACCCAACAGCTGGTGCACCAAGCAAAAAATTTAGTCTTCCACAAAACGAGTTTCTAACTCGAACTCGATTCACGAACACGACGCGCGTGCGGGCGAGGCGATGCGGGCGGCGGCGGAGGAGGAGTGCGCGTGGACTCCTTCTCTTCTCACTCACTTAGTGGGAGTGAAACATCTCACCTTGTAAGCTGGTCCAACTCTCTCCCAACTAGCAATGTGGGACTAAACTTTGT
Organism: Avena sativa; assembly: GCA_916181665.1. Lineage (NCBI taxonomy): Eukaryota > Viridiplantae > Streptophyta > Magnoliopsida > Poales > Poaceae > Avena > Avena sativa. The sequence continues at coordinate 584,112,003 of OV702287.1, forward strand.
CTCCCACAGAGCTCCCAAGCTGCCATAGTAGATGGGCCTTGAGATTTCAGGATTTATTAGACTAGATGGGCTGCCTACGTGGGTCGTAGCCCATATAAATCTAACATATTGCATGTCTTTCTAAGAAGCATGCAAAGAAGTTCACATCTTCTGGCCTAGCTACCTGGGATGAGCAAAACTTCAGCTCGATGTGAAGATCCGTCGCAGCGGCAATGCGGCGGGGGCTAGGGGACCTCTAGTCCCGGGCCGTAACACCACCCGGGACTAAATATTTTATTTCCGATTTCTTTTGAAATTTTTTCTTGAAATGTTTGACTCTCACTTGGTAACACTAACCATTAATCTCTCACTTGAAATATTTTTAACACTAAGTATACTTAATCTTAGGTCACAAAATTACACTCGTGATCAAACTTTTCGGTTGGTCACCCATCCTAACACCACTCCACTCCTAGCACGCTTAATTTCTCCGTTCCATCAGGATGTCCTTATGCGAAGGAAATTGTACATTGTTATCAACACTACCATATCAATCCTATTAACTCTTATCAATATGTCACATGCTTTATTTTATAAAATTACAAAAAAATATTTAAATAAACAACAATAAATAAATAATAATATTTTATTCAATTGAAAACAAAATAGCTAATGAAAATAATATTTTATTCATTTTTGCCATTTATTCATTTAATATGGATATCTTTAAATCTATAAATCAAATAATATATCCATTATTATCAAAAAAATGTGAGGAATCCAAATATGACATAAAAATTTACTAAAAAGGATTGATTTTTAAATTAAAATAATATTTTATTCATTTTGTCATTTATTCATTTAATATGGATATCTTTAAATCTGTAAATCGAAATTCGACAAATAATATATCTATTATTATCATAAAAATGTGAGGAATCCAAATATGACACTAAATAATTTACCAACAAAATTTAATTTTTGAAATATTTTTTTTCCTTTTCGAATTTTAAAAATCTAAAAAATTCAAAATGGCCTAAGGCGGTTGAAATCGAACTATAATTTTTTTGTGCACGTCTTGATAGGTTTTACATTTTTCTAACATCGTATGCAAAAGTTGTGGCTATTTGAAGTTTTCATGACATATTTTTGCAAATTATGTCAAATTTCATGTTTTTTAATTTTCTAACAACTAAATCGCTTAATATAACTACAGTTAGAATGATTTTATTTTTGAATTTTTTTATAATCTTTTGGCATGCTTTTGAAACTATAAAAGTGATCTCCTGCCCGGGGGGGGGGGCAGCTGTTCTCCTGTCGCGGCAGGATTTTTGCCTATTGGACATCAGTTTGAAAATAAAGGTAAACTGGAGGTAAGGATCAACATTTCAGTATTCTTTGGTTTGAGTGGTACACTTGGCTTGAATATAGTATCAAGAAGGACGCGACATTTTTCTTTGCATGCTACTTGTTCAAAGAGAAGAAAAGTAAGGGAAAGGGTACATGAATATTTGTTGATGGTGGTTTGATAAATTGGAATAGGGATGCTGCACTTAAGAAACATGTGGGTGGTATAAGAAGTGTGCACAATAAAACTCAAGAGAGATAAAACTATTTGTGAATTCCAATGTGGCGATTGATGATCGTATTGTGAAGGAAAACCATGAGGAACTACTTTGTTACAAGGTCAAATTTCTTTATTCTTTTAGATGCTTGAGATTTCTTCTTGGTCAAGGATTGGCATTCCATGGGCATATGATTCTCGAAATAAAGGGAAAATTTTAAATGTCTATAATGGCTTGCATCAAACAATGAAGAGGTGAATAAGTTTGTTCCAAAAAATTATCCAGGTAATTGTACCTTGACTGTCCTGACATACAAAAGGAAATTATTCAATGTGGTGCCATACACACTAGGAAGCAATTTATTGAACAACTTGGTGATGCCAATTATGCAATTCTAGATAATGAATGTAGTAATGTTGATAAAGTCGGAAGATCAAATGTTGATAAAGTTGATACACACCATTTGACTCATCACCATTTGAGTCTTTGTCACCTAAGGATGCAATTCATAAGCTGCTTACTCATCACCATTTGACTCTCACTCAAATTCCTGGAAAAGGTTATGATGGTGCTAGTTATATGAAAGGGGATATCAAAGGATTGAAAATATTGATCATGAAAGAGTTGCCTTCTGCTTATCTATAATAATTAAATAGGTCATCCCCACTAACTATTTCTCTCAACGTGCAGCATATCCACCTCATTAACTTGCCACGTCAACAATTCATGTCCCTTTTTTCTGTTTCTTTTCTCTAAGAAAATCCCTGTTCTTTTTTTGTGCATAAGAAAATCGCCGTTCTATTCCAGTATGGTTATGCGATCATGTAATACCCATTATTTGGCCTATTTCCAATAGAAGAACCGACCCAACACTGCTTATCTTCTCCATCCGACAAAAAATTGAATCGACGGACGATACCTCCTGCTCTCAATCAATGTCCACTACAGTTTCTCAAAAGAAAATTAATGTCCACTACAACACCTCTCTTCGTCTCCCTGGCGAGAAATTTATGCGGGCATACGAGAGGTTCATTAAGAAATTTTGCCCTAGAAACTCTGTGACGCGCCTCGGCAGTTCATATCGATTCTTCACCTCTCCCAGCCCACTAGGACGCGCCATGTGCATCAGCATGATCTGCCCATGCCACTGCAACGCCAGTCGCCGCCATGGAATCATCAGGTGCTCAAGAGGAGAATGGTGACAGCAAGGGAAGCATCACAGAGACACAGACTGTCCCGCGTACATAGGTGAATTTTTGTTGCCTCGACCAGAATCATACAAGCCTACGACTAGATTTTCTCATATAAATTGTTCCTCTTGGGATTAGGATTTTTTGGTGCCCAAGGTTTGCTTGCCATGCCTACGTTCAAATTGGATTCACACGTTCAAAAGCCACCGGCATCCCTGAATATGTTGGTAAGTTTCAGTGCCATTGGACATTTGGTCTTTGATTTATTTGGCTTGCACCTTCTCGACTTTGCTGTTTCATGTCTACATATGTTATACTAACAGACTTGCTTCCAGGGGATATGGGTTGCAGGAAGAAAGGATCACATCTGTGACAACTATTCATATAAATGTACCCAAGAAACTAAGGTTGTCTTAGGAGTAGTGCCTTCATTCAAGATTTTCACTTTCAAGGCTGTACAAGGAATTCTTCATATTCCTTACTATGAATCAGGCCATCTAAGTTCAGTTAAGCCATAACATTTTGGTTACTATCCATCTCGTGACACATTTTTGAGCAATTAGATGTTCTTCTAATTTCTGTTAGTTTTCTATTTTAAATCTGTAATGGTACATACGCTAATGTTTCCCAATGGAACTTTAAATTGTTCTATGAAGTTTCAAATAAGGGTCTTCCTTTTTAGGCCATAAATATGATATTAGTATAGTTGTTATATCAGCCTACATCAAAAGTATGCTACAGGTTTCCGAACTTTCATCTTCTGCTGAAAAAAAGCAACATCCTGATTGTCATTTCCACGTGTAAAGAAGGAAATCTATTTGTATCATACTTTCGGTACTAAGCAGGTGGTATGCCATGATCTAAAGAGGAATGAACTGTAGTTTGAACATCTAAAGAACGGCCAAGGTCATGTGAAATTATTTCCGATGGAGGATGAGATCTTAGGAACAAAATAGTTCCAGCTGCTTCAAACAAGTATCTGAATTGTTATTCGGATATATTGGCGGATTGATCTGGTTGGGAGTGCTAAATTAGCACCAATAAGTTTAGAACTCAGTTTACCAGTCTCAGTATTGTTTTGTCCTAGGATATAGGTTTAGCACCTTGATCATAAGAAATACAGCAGGCATAGCTTTCTCTTCCCATGTAGTACTACTTTTATTTGGACGACTATCTTTAATTTTTCTTGGCAATCCAAATTGATGGATTGATGTCCAAAATGCAATGCACCCTTCCAAGCGCAACTATTTAGAGTAATAAAGGTGTTACCTGTACCCTCCCAAAAAAGAGAATTTGTTACCTTACAAGCGTTTGCATGACTAGAATGATTTTCTGTTACAAGGATGCTACTCAATGAGTCAGCGTGGATGGATCATTGGATCGATTGAAGAGTAGATATCAGCTTACCTATTGCTCAATACGTTGATTTATTTTTGTCCGTACACATGTGGTTGCTAACTGTATTTTTTTTCTCCGATTGTGTTATACAGGAGTAGCAATAAACATTCACGCTAACTTTTGTTTTCAAATCATTTTACTACTTACAATGGAGGGTGTTAAATGTACTTCGTGTTGTCCGCAAAGTTACTTCATTCTTTTTTTATAATTTCTTCTATTGGATGTGTAATTCGAGAAAAGACCATAACATCAGTCACACTGTTATTTATTTCCAAATTTCTTTTGTTGTGCATCCATTCGATACCAACGTCTACTTATTTAAATAAATTTACAATATTGGAAAAATATTTGATGTTTATATCGAACATGGTTTTTTCTCGAACACAACCAGAATGCTCTTGGTTAACTCCTTGATTGTGTAAAAATGTCCTTGGTGAGTGATTTTTTTTGTTTCAAAGCTTTTCCACAGCAACGCGCGGGAAATCATCTAGTTATATCCATTGCTTCGCACATCAACTCTAATTACCTCTAGTTGTTGCTGCTAGAGACAATAAAGATTTTTCATGGTTCTTTGCGCAAGTATCTCTTTTGATGAGTATTGTTGGAGTATCTTATAAGTATCGTGACTCGCTTCGGAATGTTATAGCGAATAGTCTCTTGAAATCCCTTGAAGTGGGCAAACTAGAAACATGAAGCAAAATTAAACTAAGATATGGTGTCAACTAGATCAGGGAAGACTCGCTAGGGCTTCACTACAAAACTATTATGAGCACTATTGCTATGTATCCCACAATTCACGATGCGCTCATAATTCTTGTAGAAGATCATGTACTGACTGGCTAAAATACATATTGTGTTGGAGCCTTTGAGTCATTTGACTTTGTTTTCAATGCCCAGTTAATGCTCTTCATTCTTGGATACAAAAATGATTTATCTGATTGTTTACATAGGAGAGAGCAAGATATTTTTGGTGCTATTTCAGTTGTTGGTATGGCCAAGAGAAGATTGTAGGATATGAGGTCCGATGAGTTTGATAAAGTGTTTTTCTTTTGCAATAAACATGGCCTCCAAGTTCCTTCACTGAATGGTAAGTACGTGCCCTATGTCATAGCAGCAAGGTTTCTTTCAGCAAATGATGATATTTTCATTAATTCAATACTAGCTAATATGCTACTCTATATGATATCCTTCTTCGAAATTTCAAAAATAGGCTCAAACCTTTTGGATTACTTCTGATCAAGAATCTTTTGGCAAGGAGAGATCGAAAAAAGAAGTATCGATTGACTAAGTGGAGTATGATTTGCCACCCAGAAGACCGAAAGTGGGTTAGGTATTCTTGATATCAAGATCAAAGCTACACCCTTCATTGCTAAATGGTTCTTCATGTTACTGGCTGAAGAAGGGGTGTGACAAACTCTCCTTAAACAAAAATATGTTGGATCAAATGTTTTGTCGCAAGTATATTGTAAACCTACGGAATTTGCTACATGGTATAGATTATAAGTTCTGAATTCTTCTTAGGGTTGGAGCGCTTGCTATTATTTGATCGCTTTGTCTACGTAGAAATGATAAAGTTTTTAATGATAATTTTTTACTCTCTTGCAGGTTATCTACATGTGTACAAGTACACTGTGTTCATGGTCATCTCAATTGTGTGTGGAGTTTTGTGACCGGTTTATGGAGGTGTCTACACACCTAGAGAATATGGCGAGGGATTTTTTTACCCAAGCATGGAACACAATGTATTCTTCGGGTCAATCCTCCACCACCATATGCACTTTGCACTTTCTCGCTAGTGATATGTAATTCTCCTACTTTGTTTTTTCAGACATTTGGACTTGTGTCGGCTTTGTAAATCCAAGATATAGAAAGCCCGAGTGTAATGCTTAAAATTATTTAAGTACTAAAACACCATTTATTGAAAAAACAACAAAGAAAAGAAAGAACCGATGGTTTGATTTCTTGTACCAACAATTGCTCGGCTATTTTTTTAAATCATACTTTTTTGAATTTCTATAAATAATACTAAGATATTAAAAAATAGCACTGTCTTAGTTTGGTAAAAAACGAAAGGTGGCCGTCGGCATAGGAAACTATCGGTTAGAGTGAAACAAACAAGTGGTTATATGCATCGTCAAAGCCGACCGACGCCCGCGTGCTGTGCTGTCGCCTGCTGGGCCAACAAGCCTATCGGCTATGACCAAAACAGACTATACTAGTCGGTTTCGGCGAACCGGTAAGTACCTAGGCCAAGGCATATTGCACACACCCTTATTCTTCCTATTGCTCACCTCCTCATTCTCTTCTTCTTCTTCTTCTTCTCTCTCTCAACTCGCAAGCTCTCTAATTACTACTACTATTTTCAGCTGTTTTAGTGTTTTGTTTTCATCCTAGAGGTAATAGGGAGCAAGGGAAACCTCAATCTACTGGGATATGGTGCTCTTTTGGAGCTCTGGTGGTGGTGTGGTGGAGCTTGTTGTTGGGGTAGTGTGAGTTGCTTGGTGGTGGTGGTCTGGTGACTCAGTGTCGTTGGAGGGAAGGGCTTCACACGATTCAAGGATAAACCATAATCCCTCGCTAATTACAACTTGTTGTATATGCTTGTGCGGGAAGGCAGCTGTGGTTAGTTAGGTGTGCAAATATTGGTCCACTGGATTAGTAGGATTTTTAGTTATTTATATCTATCTTGTTTTATTATTTATTTAGTTGGTCAGGTAGTAAACTTTTATTGATGTAGATTGTCTTGGTCTAGACGGTATAGTATTGTGTTGCTTAGTATTTGACAAGTCTGAATATTTTTTTAGGTCAACATAGATGTACGATTTAGTAAAGTGTGTTTTTACTACGGTACTGGCAATGTCCGGGCAAATTGCCCCTCAAACATGGACTGTTAATCAGTTGAAAGACATGGACTGTTTAGGTCTTCATGAAACATACACCGTCAGTGTGCATGCATTGTGCCCCTTGATGTTAAGTTGTTTTAGGTGGTTGATTCGCATATCCACCCTTTGTGCCCCTTGATGTTTATTTCTTGTTTCGAGACTTTGAGTCCGAGACGCTTTTTAACAATGCAAAAAAAGCCGTATGCATCGTTTTGATGCAAAGGCTGGGGCTTTGCCTCCGTTTTGAAAAAAAGTGTGCGTGCATTGTGGACCAGGTCAAGTTCAAACATTTGCTGGTATTTGAGGCCGATAGACCGGACCTCTAAATGGGTGGGCTGGTTACAAGGATGTAAAAGCAGCGCAGTTCACCCTACCGCCTTATTGCTTCTCGTGGTGAAGGAGGTCAGTACTTCTAAAGGGGAGGTTGGGTATGATTATGGGATGGATGTATCTATGTCAAATGCTGGAGGTGGTGGTTACGAATCAGGATAGAGTAGTCAGGCTAGAGGCAGTGGTTACAAATCAGGGAAGAGCAGTCAGGCATGAGGAGGAGAAGGTGATAGTGGTGAGGAAGATGGAGATGAGATAGATGGTCACATGTAGAACTATATGGAAGATGAAGATCCAGATGTTGATCGTGGTATTGTCGATGATTCCGATGAGCCAGAAGGTCATAGTGTTGATTCCTATATCGTCGAATTAGGGATTCTCGTGAGCCATCACCATGAACAACGACCATGATTCTCCCTAGCAGTATCACTAGAACAACATCACCAAGGATGTCAGATATCCTAACAAGAAACATTTGCAGCAAGCAATCATATCGTGGACAATGTCCATGCAAAGGGTTTTCAAAACAAGGTGTTATGTCAAATAAAAATTGATAATGGATGTGAGGAGCTGATTATCCTACAAGGGTGCATGGATATTGCCCTAAGTATGACACAAACTAGGTGGTGAGCGACTTAGTGTGGCACACATGTCTACTTCCCATTATCCGTCAAGATCATCATAACCTGACATCCATGCTTCTGGATCGGTTGTTGTACACGAAGATAGTGGAGAGAAAAGCGATACAAGTGAAAGCTATCATAGATAAAATCAGGATCATACTGAGCTACACAATTTCCTATGGCAAGGTTTGGAGGGATAAGTAGAGGGCGCTAGAGGACAAAATTGGTTTGTTCTGAGACTCATACGACTGTGTTGTCCGTCTCCTCCATATTAGGAGGAGAGGAATACTGACACCTACGTTGACATCCAACAGTTCATGCTACCAGAGTACCCAACCGTGAAGGTGTTATATCAAGCGTATCTCCTATTTTGGTATATGCACCAAAGCTTTTAGTCATTGACGAGTAGTGTTATGTGTAGATAGGATGTTTCTCATTGACAAGTACGTGGGTAAAATTCTTGCCACTATTGCTCAAGACAACAATAATCAAATCGTTCCACTCGCATTTTCTTTTGTGGAGTGTGAGAACACTAAAAGTTGGTTATGGTTCTTCAGTCAGCTAAAATTGGTAGTTGTGCAGGATGAGCCAAATGTGTGCATCCTTCATGCCAGACATCCAAGTATACTCAATGCGAGATAAAGACACTGCGATAGCCTGGGCCTAAGAAACTAACGCCATGGCAAGACATTTAGAGCCGTTGGTGCATGCGCCACATACGGGCCAATTTTTACACATAATTCAGGAATAAGATCCTTATAAATCGATTCAAAAAACTCTGCAAGCAAAACCAGAAAGAGAAGTATGTGAAGGTACGTGCCTATCTCAAGTTTGGGAGAGGAAAGTTGCATGAGACGCATAAGTAACATCACATGTAGTAGTAGTAGCTGCACATGCAGCAGGAGCAGCACCGGCAGAGGAAGAACCTATTGGTCTTCGTGAACTGCCAGGATTTGACCTACCCAGTACGAGGAGAATGCCTATAGACAGATTAAAAACATTTAGTAGTGGATAGACCACGAGCCTTCGGAGAGGTGGTCCTTATTTAATGACACACATGGATGAAACATGCACTTACAGCCATTGTGTAGGGTATTTTCCATGGCACGTTGAAGTATTTCATAGATAGACACCAGATGGATGAGATGCATATCATGAACAACCCAAACACATGATACTGTGTAAAAAATTATGAAGTACACATGCATGAAAATATGGAAAAAAGGTATGTCAATCACTATCGCCGGCATCAGTAATGAACAAAGGAGGTTTGATGTGTGCTAACCTACCGGTAAGTTTGGCTATGAAAATCAGCTAAAGACATAAAAATGTATTATTTTAAATAATTATCCAATTGGTCGTGGAGCAGAAAATTGGGTATATTAGAGACATGGTGTGTGTTTGGTTTGAGCCAAAGACAGCCCTTCCTAAAAAGTTGGCACAACCGTGGCCACTGGGTGTTTTTTGGTTGGAGGCCTAAGGGCATTTCAAGCGGCATGACTCTAACGGTTTGAGCCGGTCCTTTCCGGTCCACGTGTACAGGAGGACAGGCTGTGCACGTTCTACTGGCGTGACACAAACAAACCGACGCATTGGCGCGATCCATTCCCGCATAAAATTTTGTGAGCTAATTACATGTGCCGTCCTACAACTATCACGCTATGAGCAAACTAGTCCTACATCTATCAATGCCTGAGACCGTGGTCCTACAACTATCGATGCGGGTTGATGCATGGTCCTAGCAAATGGCGAGGCGACTTGTGGAGGGTAGGGGCCCGTTGTAGACACGGTTTGTCGTTGCAACCTATACAAAAAAACCCTAGATTTATGTAATATTACATAAATTGCCTCTTTTTTATATTCTTAAGCCCCAAAATTTATATTCTTATGTGCTCATTCCAACAAACATCTTGTATGCATTTGAAATTAACAATATTTGACAATGTTACAGAAGTACTCCGCGCACTTCTGCGCCTCTGCCGCCATATGACATGGATCGAGCCATCGCAAATCCGCCATGTGCGCCTCGTCGGCGGCCTCGGCCTCGTGGCACTCCGGAGCCTCGCAGTCCTCCCGCGCAAGGCGTGCCACGCGGTCGCGACTGGGTGAGGAGAATAGCTCTGATACCTCGTCGTCGAAGCCTAAGGGGAAGTTGAGGTCGCCACAGGCACTACCGTGGAACCCGAAGTTCTGGACATCATGTGCCCACGTCGCCTGCCACGCCGACTGGAACGTTCCAAGCCAAATCCAGCGGCCGGTGTTCCGATCGATGATCTCCGACACCCACGTCCCCCATGACAGCTGCCGCACACCGTGGTAATGTTCGTGTGGTGGTGGTAGCGGCCGGATGTCTGCAGGCGCCGTAGATCGGCCCTACACACGCTGCCGCCCCGAGTAGCTCCGTAGATGGGAGGAGCCGGCGGGTGGCGAGGAGGGCGGCGGGACGAATCGGACATATGAGCGTGTGTGTCCTCCCTCATGTCCGTGCATGGGCCCTCCTGGCAGTGACCGGGTGCTTCGCCTGCTGCCATGTTCAGCACCATTGACTGCCAAGGCCAGGAAAGGTCCGATGGGCGGTCAACGCTGTTGAACTGAAGAGAAGGCTTCCTGACCATTGCGTCGGTATTAACGGCCGAGGCGGAGTGGTGGATTTTTAGGATGAGGACGCGTGTGGCCTAGCCTCCCCACGCACTTGTCGTTGTCATTTTGAACCCATCTAGTCCCATCCCCCACTAACACCAAGCCTAAATGGTGGAACAAGATGATGAGGAATGACCACGAGGTCGGTGGTTCCTCATCAGGCCGTCGCCAACGTCGGGATGCGCCCCCTTCTCCGACGCCGTCACCGCGTCCACAAACAGTACGGAGTCCTCACGCATCCCTGCATAAGCGACTTCCCAGTCGAGGGTGACGTTAACCTCCCCGACATCGACTTCTCTGCCACCAACGACGAAGACGAAGGCTGGGGCAGGAACTAGCAAACGTCAAGGAGGAGGAGTAGCCCATGCCACCCGCCGAGTCCTGCCACCAGGCTACGACGAAGAAGAAGCCATCCACGCTGCCATGGAAGCATCCAAGGTGCAGGAGGATGCCAAGTGGCAGTGGGTAGGGCTGCAAGACATTGTCGAGCTCTCTTCCCACCTGGTGGAGTATGACAACCAGCTACCCCCGCCGCCACCGCTGTCGGAGGCATGGCCTGACCAGTTCAATTAGGCGTCGCCTTAGGAATGGGTGCACACTATGTGGGAATCGCCACCGTGCCTATGGCGCCGCCGCACTAGCCGCCGCCACCGGCATACCAGCAGCCGCCATCAGCACCAGGCTCCTATCTATCGGGGCCATGATCGCGGTCGGTGATCATCGACCTCTCCAGCGAGCCCAATGACTAGGTGTCGACGCCGCCTCCGCCACCACCGCCGTGACGACCGCCAAATTCCCTAGCCGTAGCTACGGTTTATTTTAATGATGCTTTTTATTTTTTAGTATGTAAATTAAGACTATTTATGTAATATATCTAACTTTTTATTTTATTTTTTTAATGTTTGTATTTCGAAATAAATGGGTCGACACACTGGGGCAACCGATCCAAACGGACAGAGGCCAAAATGTTAGTTTTGTGATCCAAACGGACCGTTCTAGCCACATTCCGTGTCCGAAATAATCGGTCTAGTAGAGATGCCCTTTAGAGGAGTAAATTTAGTCCTTTAATTATTGGGATCGACATTACTGCATTGGTACTACACGATTTATGGTGATTCGAGGTCTTTTACATAATATAAATGCATGGGCGCTCGGAAGGATCTAGGCCAGTCATTTCTGCTTCTATTATAGGCTAAAATGCAAAGCGTCCACTCATACATTGCACACCGCGGCACGTTTCGGACAAAGGTGGACCAATGCGTTTCGGATCGATTAGTTGTAGGATCACGGTCTCACGCGTTGAAAGATGTAGGACTAGTCTGCTCGTAGCGTGATAGTTGTAGGACTACGCATGTAATTAGATCAAATTTTGTCCACGGATGCATCTGGCCAGACGCGCCGCGGAACGCGAGTGAGTCTGGGCGTCGGCCGTTGTGGCCCGTCGGGAAGTGGCACATTGGACCCAGATTTCAGAAAACCAACTCCATTCATATGTTTAGGTGATTTTTACAATGGTTGAACAGAATATAACTACGGCTCTCTCGAGCGGCCCTCCTTGTTATTCGGGCACGATAGTCGAATGAGACCCCACTCTTCCTCGAGAGAGCAGCAGATCGTTCTCTACGTGACGAGAGAGCGACCACGTCATGGGGTTGGTGCGCAACGTGTTGAGGCGTTGCGAGTGATCCATGATGATTTCTTGTCGCTGAAGATACTCCGGCAGCATGACATTGTTGAGGATGTCCGACCCGAAACATTGGCCGGTAGTTGACTAGCACTTGATATCCCCGTGCCGGCCTCCGGGAGGGACCCTCCTCTAGCCTCCATGAGGCCCTGTTCTCCGGTATACGGGAACTCCCGTGTTGATGCTCCCACCCACGAGATGATTGGATGGAGGCGAGGATCACCCGGTGGTTGATTGGCGGCTCCGTCTCATCATCGAAGTCAGAGATGTCATCGTCGTCGTCCTCCTCGTCATTGGCGGCGACATCACCCGCCACAACTTGCAATGTCTTCGGTTCTCCTCTGCCTGGGTTGCGAATGCAAGTGGTGGGAAGATGGTGGCGATGCATGGTGGGCGTTGTGTGTTTGCCATTTACACCGTGGCTCATCTCTTCTGTTATAGCCGGCTGCTATGCAGGGGGAACTCGCCAGAATTAGCGGAAACTTGCTAGAACCGGCGGAAACAAGGGTGGGAAATGGTGCTGGCGCGGCGAGAACTCGTTGGAAACTGAATCGTCGGTGGCAATGGCCACACAGTCTGGCTACCTTGCCCAATCACGGACCAATGGGTCTGGCCACCGGGCGCACTGTCGTGCCCGGCCAGACAATTACCCTTTTTCTGTCCATGTGCCGACCCAAACGGACTATTTCGAACATATTGTCTGTCCGAAATGGGTTGTGCGGCTACAGATGCCCTAAGCATTGGCTAACCCAGCCTTGCATGTGCTCCGACAATGTACTTCGCGCATGGTCATGGACCAACAGTTGCGCCAAAAAATTAGTCATGCCGACAATATCATGGGGCTCATTGGGGGAAGAAACTAAACACACCCATTATCTTTAATTATGTAGATAGATCTGGAGATGGTGATGTCCCTTCTGGCATCGACGACTTGTGATGTCAGGTGCATGACGGTGAGCTTCCACGGCCGGAGGCAGTGCAACATGGCTTTGTTGTATCGTTGATCTAGCAATCCCCTTGCCTCTAGATCTGGTTCAGTCCGGCTCGCAGGTGCTAAATATGGTGGTCTTCGAGCATCTCCTAAAGGTTGGCCGGCGAGCATGCCGACCGTGACCTTGGGGCCAGCTCCCAAACGGTCGGCTGTTTGGGGAAGCCGCGCCACACCGGTGGCCTCTCACGATCAATCCACAATACTTTTTACAATTGGTAAAACATTTTTTTCATATATAAATTCTTCAAACTAAAGATACAATTGGGCAAATCTACATCCTGGCGTCGAAGTCGGATCAATCCTTTGGCCGTAGCTCCCTCTGCCTCCTCCCCGCCTCGTCCTGGCACTGCCGATGTCTCTCCGTAGACAAGAGCTCCCTATCCTTGTGCGACCTCGCGTAAGCAGCGGTTCCTCTCCGTGCGCTCCGCCATCCACGAGGACTCGGCCTGGTCCATGGCCCTCCTAGAACAAGCACCCTGCTCCACTAGCACCTCAGCCTACCGGCGGTAGGGATCTTTGGCGATGCATTGGTCGTGCGCACGGCTCTCACGCACCCGTTATTCGCGAGTGGTGTGGCACGCCGACTCCTCGAGTGCCTAGTGGTCGACGGGCACCTCGCCCTACGTGTAGTAGTTGCTAAAATCGAACTGTTCCACGGTGATGGCCTGATGTGCCAAGAATGCATGCATAAACTGTATGTCGGCGAGGATAGACCGCTCATCCACAGGATCATCGAGTCAATCCAGTTTGCCACCGCCCTTGTCTTCAACTGACTGCGGCTACAACTCAGGCTCCTCCAACGCAGGATAGAGGGGGTGAGCGGCCGCGGAGAGCATCACCCAAGTGGTGCAGAGACGGCTAGACATTGTTTGGTTTTGTGCGCCTCTCCTCCACGAGCTCGCCCCATTTTTATAAAAGGGCAGCCGCTCAGGCGAAAGAGAGCGCGGAAGGAGAAAACAAGGAGGGAAACGGCGGCGGAACTGGCGGGGGAAGGAGGAAAACGTGATGGTAAATAGTGGAGGAACCGACGGGAAGCGGTGGCAGCGGCGCCCTTTCCCACCATCCGGAGGGGAGCCATCACGAGCGGGCTATTTGTCTCGCTGGGAAGGGGGGCCCTAGGCTGCCTTTCCAATGTTGCGCGTGCTGCCTCCTCTTGCCGACATCCCCAGTCAGCCCCTGGTTGTCGAAGGCAGCAAGGGCATGCCAGAAAGATTGGAGGGCGACCCAATCTGCCGACAGCGGTTGGGTGCTGCTGGTGCGGACCGAATTTTGGCCTCCACCCCTCAACACGGTTGGAGCCGGGTTTGGAAGTGTCGGTGGAGATGCTCTTAGGTGGGAGTTGTCCTCCTTCACAATAATGTGAGATGTCCATGTGTCACCATTCGAAGTGGACAGAAGGGAAGCGGGGGGGGGGGGGGGGGAGGGGTCTCAATCTATTTCTGGTGTCTTCTACAACGACATGTGAGGGTATCAGGCACTTGCACTATAGGTATCCGGCTAACGAAAGTCATCAGCCAGTAGAGAGGTACTCTTTCTGTTTTAAAATATAAGATGTTTTAGCTTTGTGAATTGAGTGTATTTAGACATATTTTAGCTTTGTGAAAGGAGTGTATCTAGATTATATGAACCTACACACTAAAAGTGGTCTAGATACACTCTATTCATAAAGCTAAAACATCTTATATTTTGAAACGGAGGGAGTAGGGAGTAGCTAGCAGTGCTTACATGAACAACATAAAGAACATTATTTTTAACAGAAAATATTTTATTATTTTCTTGCAGGTTATCCATATGGTTGCTCACAGTTGTCGCGTTTTCTTTTCCCAGAGGATCACCGGGGTTGTATGGTTTGTGGATGTAACCGGTTGCTGGTGCCTGTTTATCATATCTTCCACCAAGCTACTTGGCGGTCGTCTTTTAAAAGAATTTAAGATGTTTAATCTTTCCATGGTTGATTGATTTTTTATCCATCCTCTTTTATCCTTTCATTGTATACTCTGATATTTTGAAACATTGCAATAAGGGTTTGGCTATGTCTCAATCGACTGAGATTTTTTTAAGTCTCAATCACTTAAAAAAAGTGCAACTGTAGTTAAAAGAAATGTGCAAATCGTTCCAGTTGCACTTTTCTAGCAGAAAAGTGCAATTGCATTTTTTGCCAGGTTGCATTTTTCTTAGATGCTCAGTTGACCGAGAATAGCAAAACCGTTGCAATAAAGGCATGTGTGCATCGGTTCGAGACCCACTTTAAAATAAAGTATGCGCGTATATAATCATGATGGAAACACACGGTCTAATATCTTGCCGCGCGTGCGTCATACCCTTCGAACGTGGTGTCTTCAAACTTAGATTTGGGGATCAAATTCCCAAGTTGGACTATTATTGGTTCTAGTCTATAGTATCGGCGCACTGGCAACGAGTGTATCTTTCGTTGTTGGGTACTTCTCTGTAGCTTGTGGTAAGTTTTTTTTTGTTGCAAAATTTCTCCCGATCTACTAATAATCATAATCATCAGCGGCGGTACAACGAAGTTCAAAGATAGTTCTTTGGCCCAACTAGCGGCGACTAAATACACTAGCGCAAGATGAAGACGTGCCGCCATGCATCGCCTCTCCATCATCGGAGTAGGCAAAACTTGTGGTAATATAGCTTGTTATCGTATACGGACGAGAAGTCGTGATCTAAGACTCCAAAGGACCAACACATTAGAGCAAAACCATGACTAAAACTGCAACCACAGGTTGGAAGAGACTGACCTCAATTCAACCCAATGCATATGAAAAACAACTAGATCCTAAGAGATACAACGGACACACGACTCCACGCGTCTTTCGCCGATGCTAAGCACACCTCTAGAGGAAGAGTAGGATGGGAAAGACGTTATTCTGACTTTAGAAAGTAGCCGCTTTCTCAATATCCTAAAAAAACAGTTAAAATAATCTAAACAGAGAACGTGAACCTTTTTGCGGCCGAGAGGCCGTGGTCCGTCACAACTTTAATTTACCAAGGCCTCTAGAAACGGAATGGACTGATAATATAACCAGCGAGAGGGATGAAACTCTATATGGGTTTTAGAGTCACGCAGCCTCTACCTTGCCCTCACGGTGCGTGTACCCAGCCCTCGTGGTAAGACACTCTGGAGATACCATCGCGACATGATCTATTTTCGATGGCTTTAGTTTTTTTAACTTGATCTTTTTGTTAGTCGATTTGTCATGTCTGACTTCACTTACCATTGCTCGATAATCAATCCTCAGATTGGCGGGTAGCGCCCCTTTATAAGAAGAATTGCAGAGGGAGAGACATACCTTCTTTGCATTTCTCCACCCTCGCGCATCCTCAGTCTCCGGACCCACTCTTGATCCAAAATTTCCGTACAGAGCGATCCTTTTCTTCTCTCGATGGCGCCTCCAAAAGATTTGTGGGACAATAGAAGTGCACCACCGCCGCCTTGAAGTCCTTTCAGGATGCGGGGATAATCTGCAAGGAGAACTGGCGGATTCCCGCGTCCGGCGAGACCG
The DNA here is from genome assembly GCA_916181665.1 of Avena sativa. Classification (NCBI taxonomy): domain Eukaryota; kingdom Viridiplantae; phylum Streptophyta; class Magnoliopsida; order Poales; family Poaceae; genus Avena; species Avena sativa. The sequence goes on from OV702287.1 coordinate 584,128,806, forward strand.
AGCCAAAGCCGCGCCTCGGCGAATTCATCTGCTTCCAGAGCCACCTGGAGAGGTGTCTGGAATTCCCCACATCGATCTGCTTCCAGAGCGACTGGAGGTCTGCTCCTTTCCAAAAAAAAAATGAAACATACACTAAGATGGAGGGCATGAAATTTGTACTCCCTGCAATTCATATTAATGGTATCAACTTTATCTAGATTTGTATATATCTAGTTAAGTATTTAGACTAAATGCATTTGTATTTAGACAAAGTTGATGCCATTAATACGGACCGGAGGATTACAACTTCGCTTACAGTTCATATTAATGGTCTCAACTTTTCTTACCCGCCAATCTAGATTTGTACCTCATTAGGGTTTACATGATTACAACCGAATCAGTTAAGGCTTCGGAGGATTTGACCTAATCCGACTGGGCCTATCTACGCCTCTGGGCCTCCAGCTTCCAGTCGCCAGGAATCTCCTTCAGTCGCTTTCCAGTCGCCCTCCTATAGGGCTACTCGCAATGGGCTTGGGCCAGTCGAAACGTCCTTCTGGGTATACCCCGTTCGACATATCCCCATCAGTAGTCCCCGAGGCCAACGGTGGTTCGGCCCAGGTGTTAACTTCGCAGTCAGAATAGGCGAGTCCGGGTGGACGCACAGTTGAATCGGCGGTGGACTCATCCAATGAAGGGAGAAATTCCTCAAAAGTTTCTTTAGTCACAACACCGGCGAGTGGAAATGTTCTCGAATCGCCATGCCTAATCGATCGGAAGGGGCAGGTAAGCAGGTGAGTTGAGTGGATGAAGTTGGACCGTCAGCCTGGTCAAACTAGCCGTTGGGTAATTCCAACGGTAACTTCGGCAAATTTATCGCGAGGTAACGGCTATCCCGAGATTGGCGGGTAGCGCCCCTTTATAAGGAGAATGGCAGAGGGAGAGACAGAACTTCTTTGCATTTCTCCACCCTCCCGCATCCTCATTCTCCAGACCCACTCTCGATCCAAAATTTCTAGACAGAGCGACCCTTTTCTTCTCTCGATGGCGCCTCCAAAAGATTTGTGGGGCAAATATAGGTGCACCACCGCCGCCTTGAAGTCCTTTCAGGATGCGGGGATTATCTCCAAGGGGAACTGGCGGATTCCCGCGTCCGGCGAGACCGAGCCAAAGCCACGCCTCGGCGAATTCATCTGCTTCCAGAGCCACCTAGAGGGGTGTCTGGGATTCCCCACATCGATCTTCTTCCGGATGTTCTGGGCACACTACGTGATCAAGCCGTCAGATCTAGGGCCGCACAACGTCGAGCAGCTCGCCATCTTCATCGCCTTCTACGAATATTATATGGGATGCCGCTCCTACTTCCCTCTTTGGCTGGAGCTGTTCCATGGCCACCTCAGTCACGAGGGGACAGGCGACCCTATCTTGTCGGCGGGCGGCATCACCTTCCATCTCAAGCCCAAAGCCAAGTTTGTGAATCTGCTGCTGTCGAAGAAGGCCACAAGAGAGTGGAAAAGGCACTGGTTCTATGTGAAGGAGTCCACTCCATTTGGTGAGGTGTCACTGCCGATGTACACCGCCGAACAAAGCGAGCCACACCGACTGTCAGTGGCCAAGCTTCCTGAAGACCAGAAGATGGTTGTGGAGGAGATGCTGATGTGGATCCAGGAGCTGAAGGACGAGGGGCTCGAGACCATCAACCTGTACAACGGTTGGATCGGGAGGCGGCTAGTTCCTCTAGCTACCCGAGCCCACTAGATGTACCAGTACACCGGGAAGGGAGACCCCACCAAATCATGCAGAGAGGCTTGGGAGCAGGAAGACTATGTTGCAGCGCTGAAGAAGATCACGGAGGCAGAGTATGGCGACCCCACATCCGGGCTGGCCCCATATACTGCTGGGAAACGGAAGGCTCCTTCGGTGAGTCATCTCATTCCTATTCGGAATTTTGCAGTCACAGTTTTGTAGTCACTTTAATTGAGACCTTGCCCCTTTTATCTTTGTCAGTTGTTCCAGGTGCTTGAGAATTGGCTCCCTCCGCTTGACGAGGAAGTTTCCAAGGATCTTGAGGAGGAGGAGGAATCCTCTAAGGATGAAGAAGAGGTTGCGGAAGTGCAGGCGCCTTCATCCGCGGCTCGGAAGACCCACAGGCAAAAGCAGCATGAAATCAACGCGAGTTGTAGCCTCGAGGAGCGCGACAGCGACGTCGACATCGTCGAAGAGCATTGCTCGTGGAGAATGGTAACGTCGGCGAAGCCCACACCAAAATTGAAGTCACCAGCGAAAACCAAGCCGCTGGTGAGGCCGAAGCCAACAGCAAAACCGAAGTCTCCAGCAAAGTCGCCGGCCAAGTCAGTGGCAATGTTCAAGTTGGAAGAAGACTCCGATGATGACGAAACCGCAGGTGCAACAAAGATTCTGGAGGACCCAACTCCAATAATAGAATCGGAGCTTATGAACGTGGTTTTGGAGCCAAAGATTCCACTCGCTGCGATTGCGCCAGAGGCCTCAGCGCCACCGGAGGCAGGAGCTGATGTAGCCAAGGCATCGACGACCCCTCCGATGGAGAATGCGAAGGGTGCGTCATCAGCGTCAATACCGGAGATCCCTGCAATCGTGGCCTCGTCTGCAGAGAAGCCTATGGCAGCGTGGCAGACGAGCTTGTTGGAGAGGGGCCTCATTCGCAAGCTGGGTGGCGAGTTGGAGAAGCATGCCCACGTCAGTACCGGTCTGCGCACCCTTCCAGTCACCAGGTGAGTTTGTCTTTCATTATTTTTCCGTAGTTTGTTGCTTTCGTGTTTCTGCGAATCGATGATTGTGGTAACCTCACAGGGGTAGTGCCAAGAAGACTAGCCGTCCATCGGTGGCCATGGTTGCGCCAGTTGTCACCAAGGGAGGCGACAACCCCTCCAGGAAGAGGAAGGAAGTCACTGTCAAGGCATCAGGTGAAGGCACAAAAAAGAAGAAGGAGGGCAACCATCGGCACGGATCCAAGCAAGGTGGACCTCCCTTCCGAGGCGCCAATACCGGTGACCAGCGCACCAGAGGCGACTGTCGCAACATTTCCATGCTTCATGGCAAGGGCCTTTGCCACGGCTGCTGAAACTCTATCACTCTAGGTTCCTGAGATCATTGATAGTGACGTTGGGCAGCATCGCGGGCGCACACCGTTCTTGGTGCCCTTAGCGGACGCCGTCAAACTTCACCACATGCTTGGTGCCGCAGTCCAGGTATGTCAAGTCCCCGAGGGTCTAGTCGCTGAATTTCAGTGGCTAGACACTCAACAACTTCGATTGTCTAGTCCCCGAGGGTCTAGTCGCTGAATTTCACCGGCTAGACAGTCGAAAACTTTGATTGTCCAGTTCCCGAGGGTCTAAGTTGCGGCTAGACACTCAAAAACTTTGATTATCCCTGTTTTGACTTGAATTTTGTGTTCAGGGTTTACGGGCTGAGTCGACTGAGCGGCTGACTTTAGCAGAGCGATTGGAGCACGACCTACAAGTTGCCCAGGAGGCCAATCGACTACTCTGGGCAACTGCAGGTTAGTCATTTTTCTTGCAAGGTTTGAAATACGTTTGATTGTGCAATTTGCTTATTGTGGTCTTCTTTGTCATAGATAAGCACGTCGCCGGGCTCGCCAAGGCCCGCGAGAGTAATGTTCCGATCGCCAATCTGGATGTCGCAAAGGCTTCAGTGACCACAACAGAGGAATGGGCCAGCTTGCTGGTGAAGGAGCTGGAGATAGCGAAGGCTGCATTGACCATAGCAGAAGAATGGGCCATCTCACCGGCAAAGGAGCTAGAGGCGGCGAAGGCCTCGATGACTTCCTCTGAAGAAAGGGCCAAGGCCGCAGTCATCGCAGCGGAGGAGGAGCGGAAGGCCTTTGACTCGATCATTGTTGGGTTGCAGGGGAAGCTCTCCACTCTAGAAAAGTTTGTCATGGACAACTTCCGCAAGCTTCTTGGTGAGTCTTCTTCCTTTTTCCTTGATCCTTGTTTTGCTGGTGGCGAGTTCCCGAATGGGTGAGTCCTCAAGCGGGCGAGCCCCTGAGCGGGTGAATCCTTGGGTTGTTCTTCCACGTGAGTTTTGATTTTCTGACATTACAGCCGTTATAGGTGGAGATCCTATGGTGCAGACATTCGATGACGAGAGGTGTGTGACGATAGTGGTGAACGCGGCCACCGCATCAGCGATGTGCATCCAGGACGTCCTTCAAGGTATCTCCCCTACCAAAGTAATTCCGGGTGGGTTGACCGAGGTGTGGCGGTATCTCGAGGAAGCGCCCGTGGTTGTCGAGTGGATGGTGCGGTCTGCGTTCCTCCATGGACCTATGCCGGCGTTGAGCCTTGGACTCGCATACTTTCCCTAGGATTTTGACCTCGACGACGTCACGATCGGGTACCCCTCGACAACTGGTTTGGTGGAGATTGCGGAGGTCCTCAAGCTGACCGCCAAGGCCGCTTCGTTCGTGGAGCGAGTGTTGGCGATGGGCGACCTGCTGCCGTACCAAGAGACGCTGGTGGAGCCGAACGACCCCGAGCCGAAGCATCGCGACCTAAAGTGGGAGCAGCCCTTTCGGCCGTCACTCACGAAGCAGTTGACAACCTATTCGGTAAATCCCTGGGAGCCTTTCGTCTAGGTCAAGTGTGATGGCGGAGCGTCCTCTTCCAAGCCTGCAGAATGAAGAATTGCCTTGAGGCACAAATTAGCTTGGCAACTTCCCCTTTGTAATATATTTTGTATGTGAACAATGTATTTTGTCCATTTGTGACCATGTTAATCGACTCACATTTAGCTTTGTGATTTTGTTTGTTTGGATTTTGGATCGTGCGAGTCCCCGAGCGCGTCCGCCCTTTTTGTGGGGTTGACCTCGCGTATACGTATGTTGGTTTGTCTTAGGTTGTTAGGTTAACCGAGGCCGACTCGTTGTGGCTCGTGGAGCCAGTCGCTTGGCGACCCCAAGGGGTGCTCTGTACTTGGTGTTTTCCTTTAGCACGAACGGGGTCGGTTAGGTGAGTCCTCGAGCGTGGTACTAAACCGTTCGAGTCGCATGCCCAAGGTAGGTGAGGATGTAGTATGTTGTTTGTAATGTGTCTCTCCTCCTGACTTGAAAAGTCAGTCGCGTTGTGAGTCCAGGGCAAGCTCTCATACTTGGTGTGTTCCCGAGCCGCATTAGGGTCGTTTTGGACGAGTCCCCAAGCGTGGTACTGTACCATTCGCGCCGCTTTGCGCGAGGGTGAGGAGGACAGGTCGCTGTGGGAAGCAGAGTCGGTGGTCTTGTCTCAGAAAGCTAGTCGAGCGGGGCGACTTCGATGGTGGCTCCGGGTTGGTGTTTTCGTGGACAGATCAAGGCCTGAATATTCCTGGTTCCCTTGACCCGCACTAGTTAGCCGTGCCGGTCGCTCAACCAAGGGTTGACTACCGTGATTAGCGTATTGCTGTACATATGAGTGTGATTGGAAAAACATAGGCGAGTAGACACAATTTGTGCGAGCCAAATTTTTATTCCATCATGTGGCAGCGGAGTACAGGTTTTAGTTCTATATATAGAACTTCCGGAGGACATTCACATTCCATGTCCACTCGATGTCGAGCTGGCCGTCACCTCGTATGTCGATGAGGTAGTAGGCGTCGTTGCCTAGGACTCGCCTTATGGAGAATGGTCCCTCCTAGGGGGAGATCTTGTGCATGCCCTTCTTGTCCTGAATGAGTCGCAGGACGAGGTCGCCCTCCTGGAAGGTGCGAGTCCAGACTCGGCGGCTATGGTAGCGGTGGAGACCTTGCTAGTAGATGGTGGTGCAGGAGCGAGCCAGGTCGCGGGCTTCATCTAGTAGGTCGACCCGGTTTTGACGGGCGACCTTGTTGTCTTCTTCCGCGTAATGGATGACTCGGGGTGAATCGTGTTCCAGGTCAGTCGGCATGACCGCTTCGGCGACATACACCATGAAGAAGGGTGTGAACCCTGTCAATCGGTTGACGGAGGAGCGGATGCCCCATAGCACGGAGGGGAGCTCTTTGACCCAGAATCTGGTGGTCCGCTCGAGAGGGACCTGCAGCCTTGGCTTGAGGCCGTGGAGCACGCTTTGCTTGGCCGTTCGATTCTAGATGGGCGACTTTGTCGAGGTCGAGTTGAATGTCGTGCTCCTCGCAGAAGTCAGCCATGGCGCCCTTGGCAAAGTTGGTGCCGTTGTCTGTGATGATGCTAGGTGGGTAGCTGTACGGGTAGATTAGCTTGCAGAGGAATTTGTCTGCGGTTTTGCCGTTGCATTTCCTGATCGTCTTCGCCTCGACCCACTTTGTGAACTTGTCGACAGCGACCAGGAGGTGGGTGTATCCTGACGCGTCTTTTTTGAACCCACCCACCATGTCGATGACCCATACGGCGAATGACCAGGTGATGGGAATGGTTTTGAGGGCCAAACCAGGGATGTGCGTCTGGTTGGCATACTTCTGGCACCCGACGCATTGTTGGACGATGTTGGTGGTGTCGTCATGTGCAGTGAGCTAGTAGAAGTCGTGGCGCATGGCCTTGGGGACTAGCGATCGGGCATAAGCGTGGTGGCCGCAGTCACCGGCGTGGATGTCTGTAGGATCTTGCATCCTTCTTCTGGCTGCATGCAACGTTGGAACACGCCGGTCATGCTGCACCTGTGGAGTTCGCCGTTGATAATGACGAAGGACTTGCAGCGGCGGATGATCGTCCGTGCCTCGGTCTCGTTGTTGGGCCAGATCTTGTGCTCGAGGTAGGTGGCTTAGGGCGCGGTCCAGTCGCTGGGCTTCGTGATCATGGCGACTAGAGCGGGATCGGGCTGCCACGGTATCCCAATGTCGATCTCCTTCTCAGGGGAGACCCATGGCTTGTCAATGATGTCGAGTAAGACGTCTAGATATGGCGTTTGGTGAGCCGACCTGACGTGCAAGAGTGCGTCGGCCTCCTCATTCTTGCACCGGTCGATCCAGTCGAAGGAATATCCGGTGAAGTAGCCCCCCCAGATGGTCCACCTCTAGGCGGTATGCTATCATGGTGGGGGCAACAGCGTCGCAGGTGCCGGTGACTTGTGCAACGATGAGGTCGGAGTCGCCGTAGCACCTGAAGCTATTGATGTTCATTTCCTTGGCGGCTCGCATGCCGTGGAGGAGGGCCTCGTACTCGACCATGTTGTTGTTGCAGGGCGTGAAGTTGATCTACAACACGTATCGGAGCTTGTCACCTTTAGGGGAGGTGAGTACAATATCGGCCCCGGCGCCGTCAGCGTTCTTAGAGCAATCGAAGTGGAGCGACCGGTAGTGGAGGTAGGGCAGCTTCTCTGGCTGTTGCGCCTCTTCCCAATCAGCGAGGAAATCGGCCAAGGATTGTGGCTTGATCGCTTTACGCGGCTCGTACCTGATGTTGTGGACACCGATTTCGACAGCCCACTTGGTGACTCGCCCAGTCGCGTAACGATTGCGGATGATGTCCTACAGCGGGGTGGAGGAGACAACCGTAATGGGGTGCTCCAGGAAGTAGTGTGGGAGCCTGGCTCGGATGACTGCGTAGACCAACTTCTCATACTACGGATAGCGTTGCAGCGACTCGGTGAGGACCTCACTAATGTAGTAGACGGGTTGCTGCACTGGGTGCTCCTTGCCCTCCTCTGGTTGCTCGACCACTATTACGGTGCTGACGACTCGACTGGAGGCCATGGTGTAGATGAGCATTGGCTCATTGTCGATGGGGGCCACGAGTACTGGTGCCCCGAGTATCACCTCTTTGAGCGTGTTGTCTGCTTTGTCGTCCCACGTGAACGTGTGTTTCTTCAACAGCAATCGGTAGAGAGGCATTGCCTTCGCACCGAGCCGGGGGATGAAGCGACTGAGAGCCGCAACTGGCTCGGCCAGCTTATGGATGTCGCGCAGGCATTCGGGCTTTCTGAGTCGCGCGATGTTGTCGATCTTGGTGGGGTTTTCTTCAATGTCTCGTTTGGAGACCACATAGCCCAGGAGCTGTCCGGTGGGAATGCCGAAGGTGCATTTCCTCGGGTTAAGCTTGATCTTGTACCGTAGATTGGCGAAAGTTTTGGTTAGGTCGGCGAGTAGGTTGCTCTAGCGAGTCGACTTCACCAAAACGCCATCGATGTAGACGTGGATGTTGCGGCCAATTTGGCTCACGAGACACTCCTGCATGCACCGTTGGTAGGTTGCACCGGCGTTTTTAAGGCCGAACGTTATTGCGGTGAAGCAGAAGGCACCGAATGGCATGATGAAAGCCGTTTTCTCCTCGTCCTCAACCGCCATCTCGATGTGGTTATAGCCGGAGTACGCGTCGAGGAAGCACAACGACTCTGACCCCGAGTCCATGATCTGGTCGATGCGTGGGAGGAAGAACTCCTCCTTTGGGCAGGCGCTGTTGAGGTTGGTGTAGTCGATGCACATTCTTCAAGTGTTCTTCTTCTTTAGAACTAGGAATATATTTGCCAGCCACTTGGAGTACTTGATTGGCCAGATGAAGCCTACAGCGAGTAGGCGTTGTACTTCTTTGGCGATTGCCCAGCGGCGCTCTTCATTGAAGGGCCGCATGGACTACTTCATAGGTCGTGCTTTGGGGTCGGCATTGAGTTTGTGCTCAACGAGTTCCCTCGGGACACCAGGCATGTCAGATGGCTTCCATGCAAAGGTGTCGCGATTCTGACGCAAGAACTCGATGAGCACACTTTCCTATGCGGGGCTCATGTTGGTCCCTATGGTGACCTTCTGGCTTGAGTCACCCGGGACAAGTTCGATGGTGCGGGTGTGCATGGAGGCCTCGAATGTTGTTGACCTGGCGTTCTCTGTGTTGGGTTTCTTCAGGATCATGGGGTCATCCTTGTCGACACCGCTCGCATATTTGGCAAGATCGTCGGTGTCGTTGACTTCCTCAGCGATGACGGCATCGACAAGCTTGGTGCCGTTGTCCTCACATTCCACGTCCATGTCGGGGTCGCCGTGGACGGTGATGATGCCGCGTGGCCCTGGGAGCTTCATCATGTTGTACGCATAAAGAGGGGCCACCATGAACTTGGCAAATGCATGTCGCCCCAGGACGCAGTGGTAGGGGCAGCAGAAGTTCACCAGCTTTAAGACGACCCGCTCAGCGTGGAAGTTGGCTGGCGTGCCGAAGGTGAATGGCAGCGTCACCTTGCCGATTAGGTACGCCATCCGACCGGGGACGATGTTGTGGAAGGTGGTTAGGGTCGATTCGACCATTGACTGCGGGAGGTGTAGCCTCCTGAATGTGTCCAGGTAGAGGATGTTGATGGAGCTTCTGCCATCCATCAAGGTCTTGGGGAGCTAGTAGTCAACCACTTTGCGTTTGACCACCAGGGCGACTCGCCCGGGGTATTCGATCCATGGCGCGTGGTCCTCGTGGCTCCATGTGATGCTTTGTTCGGACCAGTTGAGGAAGCGGGGGATGTCGACTTAAGTCATCACGCTCACGGCGACTGCACAGGCAAGCACCTTCTTCTCGCGTTTGGTGCCAAGTCCGGTGAACGTATGCAGCGAGCCGACGTCGCTGCCGAACCCGCCGGCATTGTCGTTGTCCCTTGGCGGGTCATTGTTGGGGCCTTCCCTTGCTTGCCTTGCCTTCTCGATCTCCTTCAGAGAGTGGCAGTCGGCGGTGGTGTGGGCCGTGGGCTTCCCCTCCTTGCTGTGGTAGACAAAAGGTTGGTTGAGTAGTGTAATAGGATCGAATTTCAGCCTCCCCGTGTTGTTGACGTGGTAGTTGCCTCCGCCGTGGCAGAAGTTCTTCGGGTCACGCTCCCCGTAGCCAGTGTTGGCGACGAAGTCGACTTCCCCATCACCACGGCGCTTGTCGGTGAGGCGAGTGTTGCTATAGCGCATCTCGCGCTGTCTACCGTTGTCGTGGCTGCCAGTCCAGTGTCTTCCACCTGACTCGTCATCGGAGTCTTGGTTGGGGTCCTCCTCTGCATAGCGCTTGGCGATCTCGAGGAGGATGGGGATGTTGTCGAGTGTCCGGTAGACCCTCTTGCTCTTGGCGACCAGAGGTTCGTACCGGCACGCGTTCTTGAAGCAGTGGATCACCGTGTTCGGTTGGATGCCGAAGGCGTTAATCCACAGGTCCTGCAACGGTTGCACCCAGTGGCGGGTTGACTCGCGATATCCCTAGATGCAGCGCTCTATGTCCTCGATGGTGGTGGGGCGGGTGTAGGAGCCCTCAAAGTGCCTGGCGAAGGCCTCTCGTATGTCCTCCCACGAGTCGATGTTGTCCACGGGGAGGGTGTTGATCCATTGCCGGGTCGTTCCCTCCATCATCAGGAGGAGGTAGCGAGCGACGAGCAGGTCGGTGTGGCCAGTGATCCCCATCGCCATAAGGTATGTGTCGATCCACACCGCCGGATCATAAGTGGGATCATACTTCTCGATGTCCTTCGGCGCTTTGAAGGTGGAGGGGTACTTCTCACCTCGGATCATTGGTCCGAAGCACTGCGGGCTGACTCGGCTGAGGGAGTCCCTTGGCTCGGGCTTGCCGCGGTTGGTGAGGGGGTGCCTCAGGTCGTTCGACTGGCGTGCTCGTGAGGCCTGATTGTTGATGATGTGGGTTTGTACGTTAATCGGCTGACCGTTCGCAGCGATCGTGTTGTTTGCGGGTCGCGGCTCATTGGTGGAGAGTACGAAATTCGCGGCCCGTGGTTGGAGCTACAAGAGCTTGGGTGGGGGGCAGTTGAGGGTGTTGGCGACCGTTGGACGGCCGTTTGAGGCCGCCCGTCTTCCAGATGAGAAGGAGTACATCCGACCCCGTAGGTGGACTCTTGCGGCTTGTTGCTCGGCGGCCTTGGCGAGTAGGGCATGGCGTACTTGATCTGCAGCACATCCTCTCTTGTGATGTTGAGATTGGCAACTGCAGTTTGCCCTGCGATGATGTTGTCCATCGGGGTGGAGTAGAGCGGGAGTCCGTTGGAGTTGCGCGCTTGTGGTGTGATGATGATTCTCGGCTGGTCCGGGGGAGGCGAGCGGCGGGGTGGTGGTGGAGCTCCAGTCGTGGGCGCCCAGCCAGCGTGCGACAACCGCCAAGTGGCGCGCTGTGGTAGATTTCGCGGTTGCTCGTGCGGGCCAGGTCGTGTTCGTCATCGAAGTTCAGGGTGCGACTCTAGACGTTGGAGTTCATGCGATTCCAAATGCGGCGTTGGTGGTAGATCGATAGCTCCTGCGCTGTATGCTGCTCGAGGCAGAATTTTTCACGCTCGGATTGTTCCGCGCATGTTGCCGCCTCTAGTTGAAGGTGGTATTCCTCGACCATCGTCGTCGTCGCAGTCAGCGGGATCAGCATGGAGAAGGGATCTAGCGGGCCGCTTGCGCTGCCTGCCATGTAGATGGCATTGAAGCGATTGGATCTGGCGCGGAAGTCGTTAGGAGACTCTGACCCGGAGTTAGAGTCGAAGATCCCGAGGATGGAGGGGTCCTCGAAGTCCTCATTGTTGGAGACTCGCGTGATGGAGTCCTTGTGTGATGCAGCGGTGATGGATCCGGCGACCGAGGCCGGGTCGCCGAATCAGCGTCGTCCCGGAGGGCCGCGTCACTTGCGACCGCATCGCTTCCGGCCGCGTTGCTGGCGGCCAAGTCATACTCGGAGGCAGGGAGAGTGATGGAGCGGATCTGGCCTTCCGAGAGTAGATCGCGGTGGGACGGCGATCCGCCGATGATCGTCGTTTCTGCCGGGTAGACGGTGTCTGTGAACCCGACGAAGAGGTTGATGGTGCCGACTGGCATCACCGCGCTGTGCGTGATCGGGCGCGACGCCGGGATGTAGCTGTTGGGCAGGATCTGAAGGATTCCACCGCTTGCGATCATGCGGCTGGTGGCGATCGACCAATCGATTGGAGAATAGGGTCTCACCGCAGAACTCAGGCTTGACCGGCCATGCCCCAAGATGGGCGCCACTGTCGTGGGAATGACCACGGCAGTCGCTACCAGGGGTAGCGATTGGAAGGATTTGGGGTAAGAGAAAGTCGCCATCTGCGGTGCGAGATTGAGGGCAAAGACATGGGGATTTACCCAGGTTCGGCCCCCATAGGATAAAGACCTACTCCTGCTAATTTGTATTATCAGTGAGTGAGTTACAAGGGTGGCGAGCTCGGCGGCTAGACAGAGAGTCGCTTGGATGGGGGTGTATGATGGAACGTGAGTATAGAGAGTACCATAGGGAGGTTTATATAGGGATACCTCGCTAGGATTTACAGCATTACAAGCGAATCAGTTAAGGCTTAGGAGGATTTGACCTAATCCGACTAGGCCAATCTGCCAATCTACGCCTCTAGGCCTCCAACTTCCAGTCGCCAGGAATCTCCTTCAGTCGCTTTCCAGTCGCCGTCCTACAGGCCCAAGGGCTTGGGCCAGTTGAAACGTTCTTCTAGATATACCCCATTCAGCATATCCCGTCAGCATATCCCGTCGTTACCGGGAAAAAGTTTCCCCGTATAAATACAATGATCTTTAGAGAACCGATCGAACAGAAGTAACCCGGCAGTCCTCTTTTTTCATGGCGTAATATATTCTCGTTCAGCTAGCTTGGCTCATTACATGCTTGGTCGTATTAAATACTAGTAGTCGCTTTTAGTTTCTGCAATCCTAAAAAGGATTTTCTCTTGCAGACATGTGTTGTGAGCATCTGTCCGTTGTCAGTTCAGGCACATGCGCTAAAGCCACACTCGCGGTAGTATACTGCATTCAAGTTGTGTCGTTGCTTTTCGTTGACATGACGCACTAGTGATAACATGTCTGGCGGTTGGGCAGTTGTACACGGGGCTCAATGAAGACAGACAGGTGATATTTTTTTGGAGAGGCTTCAATGGAACAGTGACTAATAATGGATCGGAGGTGGCCGGGTGGGGAGCCCATATCTCAACTTGTGACAATCACATCCGATCCCAGGGCAGGGGTAACTAATTGGAGCACGAAGTTAGTAGCACCTTGTGTACTGCGTGTCTTTGCTCATTTAGCACTAGTGTGGTACTACTACTATAGCTTATACCGTATATGTGGGGAAGAAAGAAAGACATGTCTTGTGACTTCCCTGCAAGTCTGCAACTGATCGATCTGCACGTACGGACCAGTGGTAAAACAGATTTATTTCTCCAAAGATGGAAGGAATAATAAGGAGCAAGGAGATGGGTGGTGGCCCTTGTGTTCTTGCCCGTGTCATTGCAAAGTGGTACAAAAAATTAGAATGGTGATGAGGTCTAGTACCTGCGCACGACACGAGACAACTCTCTCAGTAAAATCTACTCCTCAGAACCATGTGGTCGGCCGGCTAGTAGGATAATTCCTCGGCTGTTCAAGCCGGAGTTTTTCCTCGTCACTTGTCTTGTTGGAGAGGATAAAGGAGGGTGTTTTCTTAATGGAATGCAGAGGCCTTTTTGGCCAGATCTGGATGAACCCGGCCGCAGAGAGAGAGAGAGAGAGAGAGAGAGAGAGAGAGAGATTGAGAAACCTACTAGTACTTCAAGGTTTAGCCCAGCGCAAGGGCAAACACCGGAAATTACCTACTAGTACTTCAAGGATTGAGAGGCCTTCCACTAACTATATCGGCAGGCGTACGCGTGTGCGTGAGAGTAGCTTCTGCGCATACCTTGAAGAGCTGGAGAACTCGGAGAGGCGGCCGCTGCAGGAGAAGATGATGAGCGCGACCTCCGCGTCGCACAGTAGTGAGAGCTCGTAGGCCTTCTTGAGGAGCCCGTTCCGGCGCTTGGCGAATGTCACCTGCCGGCTTATCTTGTTCTCGATCGGCCTCAACACCACCCTCCCACGACCCATCTTCTTCTTCTTCTTCCTCCTCCTCCTCCTCTCTCTCTGGTTTTACTGTACGAAGCCAGCAGCGTGATTTCTCCTCCTCCTCCTCTCTCTCTCTTTCTAGTTTTACTGTACGAAGCCAGCAGCGTGATTTCTGCGTACTCCTTCCGATCCATATTATTGTTCTCAACTTTGACTAGATACGAATGCATCTAGACTAAATACTTAACTAGATACGTACGAATCTAAACGAAGTTGAGAACAATAATATGGACCGGAGGGAGTATCGTATACTTTCTCGGAAGCCCGTCTTTTATCTCTCTCAACAAATGTCCCGTGTGTGTGTGTTTGGTGGTAGGCCGCATGAAGCCCAACTAGCACAACTCGATGCAATAATTCACCAATTGGTTGGGCCCACATGGCACTATGCTTAAAGCGCTTCCGGCCGAGATAGGTCGTACTTACCGTGCAGGCTTCCATGGTAAGAGCATTCACACTCTTTCGAAGTTCCGAGACCGAAATCCGGCACTATTTAGCATAGGACGGATGTAACTTTCGGTCTAGAAATAGTTTTTTCCTACTCGTGTTCCTAGACCAAGTTTCACGTTTGCCAAAATTTGATTAAATTCGGCAAAATTTGGACGAATATAGGCGATTTTAACTAAACAACAGTGAGTTTATACGATAGTTGGCCAAATTCGGATATATACACAAATTTTGGCCAAATTAGGATATATATCCAAACTTTGGCCAAATTAGGATAAAAGAAAAGCAAAAAAACAGTAAAATAATCTACTAGGCCGAGCCCGACGCCGATGTCGATGCCGATGCCGCCGGACCGCCGTCTACATGCCGAAGTTGCAGTAGAAGCTCGTGTAGTCGGGGTCCGCCTTGCCATCATCATCGCTGTCGTCATCGCTCGGCGTCCGCGATGGGCGCGAGCTGCCCTGCCATGTGTCGCCGCACCTCCACGGCTAGAACGACGGGCCAACATCCTCATCGTCGTCGAGGATGACGAGCGGCGCGCCTTGGTAGGGGGGCTCGCGGCGAGCTCTAGCCTGACGCTCGCCCTCCTGCTGCTAGCGCTGGACACGGCATGCCTCCTCCTACTCCTAGTCCACCCTAGACTAGGCGAGCACGTCCGGTTCCGGCATCGGCGGCGGCGGCGCCTGGTCATGCAGAGAGCGTTCCATCGCCATCTTGATGGCAAAGGAATCCTCATCGACGGGCACCCGACTAGTACGCCGGCTCCGGCTTTGGCTGGCGCAGGCGGAGCCGGCCGGTCGGCCGCGTCGGCACGCAGGGCTCGTTGATGATGACGCCCTGCGATCGCGTCCTCGGCAGCGATCGCGCCGGCGTGTCGGCCTCCCGCTTGGGGGGACAAAGAGCCTCGCCGCTGGTGCGCGGCGACTGTGCCGGCGCGGACCCAGATGAGCGCGAGGCGGCAGAGGAGGAGGAGCTCAGGCCGCCCATCCTCCTGGGTAGTGAATTCGCCGGAGGCTGGCATCCGGCCCTCGGCACCGGCAAACTTGGGAAGCCCAGTCGGAGGTGGTTGCCGGCATGGATGTGCTCGAGGATGGCGGCGAGCTTGCGTCCTGGCACACTCCACCACCGACGGCGCGACGCCGCGTTGTTGCGCTTCAGCGGTGACCCTGGAGGGACTGGTGGGCGGCGAGTTCGGCGAGCCAGCTCTCGGCGAAGAACTGCTCCCAGTAAACTAAGTTACCAGGATCTTCGGTGAGCTCGGGATCCGGCATCGCTGCGGTGGCGGCCAAGATGTCCTCCACCATTTAGTCGTCTTCGGGCACCGGCACGCTGGCGGCGCTGAGATTCCAGCCGGACGGGCACCAGAAGTCCGGTGGCGCCATGTAGCCGGTGTCGTGGAGCATCCAGGCCTCCCAGGGCTGGAGTGTCCGCCGGCCGAAGCTGTTCGCCGCCGCAGGGTCACCGGGGAACCTCTCCGCCATGGTCTTCACCGAGTACTTCTGTTTGCCAGAGTTCGTGGTGGAGTGGGGGTGGAGGAGACAATGTGCTGTCAGCCGGCGGTTGAGCCGTGTTTTATAGGCTGAGCTCATAATCTTCATATTGATGTTGGTGCTAGATAACCAAGTCTTAGCCTTTCCCCTGATATGGGCATTTTCACATTTAAATTTATTTTCCTCAGGGATTCCTGCTAGCCTAAAGATACCTTCACATTCAAGTATCCACCCTTGAGCATT
The DNA here is from genome assembly GCA_916181665.1 of Avena sativa. Taxonomy (NCBI): domain Eukaryota; kingdom Viridiplantae; phylum Streptophyta; class Magnoliopsida; order Poales; family Poaceae; genus Avena; species Avena sativa. Next base: position 584,144,765 of record OV702287.1, read on the forward strand.
ATCTCCAAAGAAGAGGGGAAGATCAATAATTGGGGATCTTATGTATGGTTCTTGCTGCCAGTTTTGTTGAGGTTGCTGTCTAGTACCAGCCTGTTGCCTGACTTGTCTTTTCTCTGACTGTGGTCTATTTTGTCTATTGTCAACTGGATGGCCACCCTGTCTGATCTCAGTGCTTGCTGTAGTCTGCCTCATATCTCTGTGTATTGGAATGTCCTGCCTTTCCATGCTGACATTGAATAGCTGTAATTGGTGTGGGTTTGGGATGGTGGGTGGGTTTGGGGAGTATGTGTATTGTGGCTTGGGAAAATTTGAAGGTTGGTTTTGGTAAGAGGATTGTTGGTATGGCTGTTGTTGCTGGAAGTTGGGTTGGTTTTGGTGTGGAATGAATTGTTGATTTGGTTGCTGGAAATATGGGTTTTGGTATGAAACTATAGGGGAATGTGGTTGATAAAGGCATGGGTTTTGCTAGTAGAGATGAGGATGGTTTTGGGGATTTGTGTTGGAGTGAAACTCGTTGGTCTGGTAACTTAAAGTTGGCATAGATACAGATGCCATTGGGACAGGTTGTGTTTTGTGGGAAGGATGGTTGTTGTGGTGATGGGATTTAGGTGAGATGAACTGTGGCTGAGGAATCTGGCTTGGGTGGGGCTGTGACTATGCCTGGACACGACACTACTAGGAAACAGCTTATAGATAGACAAGATATTCAGTGGATCATATGTAAAACCATGCGCCACAGATATATATCAGTGGCGCACTAGAAAAAATGCGCCACAGAAGTTTGGCACTTCTGTGGCGCACGAAACCAATATGCGCCAGAGAAGTCCATATTTCTGTGGCGCATATTTTCGTGTGCGCCACAGAAGGTTGATGGGACCAAGCAACAAAAAAAGGGGGAGAAACTTCTATGGTGCATATGTCCATATGCGCCACAGAAAGTGTTGTTTCTATGCCGCATATAGGTGTATGTGCCACAGAACAAGCATATAGGGAGGAAAACAGATCCCACCCCCCGCTTGGATCGCCTTTTCAGTTTCTAAAAAATAAACAAAAACGATAGAAACTTCAAAAAAAAAATTTCTTTGAGTTGTAGTTAGATTTTAGGGTATAGATCTAGACAAAATTGAAAAACATGAATTTCGATGTATTTTGCAAAAATAGGTCATGGCACGGTAAAACGGCTATAACTTTTGCATACGATGTCAGAAAAAAATCTTTAACCTATCAAAATGATCGTCTCGAAATTCCCTACTCGAATTCAACGACCTATGGTCGTTTTGGATTTTACAGAATCCTCAAATTCGAAAAGAGTAAAAAGTTATTTAGGGTAGAAGATATTTTACTGCAAAAAAATAAAAAAGGGGGAGAAACATCTGTGGCGCATTTCCCCCATATGCGCCACAGAAGTCTTGGGCGGGATTCGAAATTTGAATCCCGCCAGCGCCCTTCTCCCTCCCTTTTTACTTTTTCTCCCCCTCCCCACTTCTTCTCCCCTCCCCATTTCTCCCCTTCTCCCCCCTCCACACTTCTCCCCTTCTCCTCCCTCCTCCTTCTCCACTCTCTGGCGACCTCCTCCTCCTCCTCCTCCTCCTCCTCCACCACCACCAACTCCGGCGACCACCTCCTCCTCCTCCACCACCAACTCCGGCGACCTCCTCCACCACCAACTTCGGCGACATCCTCCTCCTCCTCCACCACCAACTCCGGCGACCTCCTCCTCCTCCTCCTTCTCCTCCTCTTCCACCACCAACTCCGGCGACCTCCTCCTCCTCCTCCACCACCAACTCCGGTAACCTCCTCCTCCTCCTCCACCACCAACTCCGGCAACCTCCTCCTAGCCCTCCTCTAGCCGCCACCACCACCAACTTCGGCCAGATCTAGATCTGGCCCGGTTTTTTTTTGAAATTCGAAAAAAACTTCTATGGTGCATATTGGCCATATGCGCTACAGAAGTTTGAGATCTGGCCCGCCTTTTTTTTTTGAATTTTGGAAAAAACTTCTGTGGCGCATATTGGCCATATGCGCCACTGAAGTTTGAGACTTCTGTGGCGCATTTTGAAATGCGCCACTGAAGATAGTTATCAGTGGCGACGTATCAGTGGCGACTAACATATGCACCACGGATAGTGAAAAAAGATGCGCCACTGATAAGGGGTTCCTAGTAGTGCGAGCCAGCTCGGTCTGGCTCGGGGTGAGCCATAGAAAAGCTCGAGCTTTTCCGGCCGAGCCCGAGCTGGCTCGAGGTTGCCGGCGAGCCTCCATATGGAGCTCGGCCAGAGCTTCCCAAAAGCTCGGTGCAGCTCGGAGCGGCTCGCGAGCCTGGCGGCGACGGGTCACCGACGTGTGGGGCCATCTTCCACGCCAGCGTCGGTGGCCGCTGCGGTGGTGTGGGGCGGCGCGACGGTGGCTGCTAGGTAGCGGCGGTGCGGGGCGGCGCCATTGTAGGGAGGTGGCACGACGGAGAGTGAGGCATCTCGCCGGGTGGCGGCGTGCGGCGACTCGCTAGGTGGCGGCGGCGACTCGCTGGGTGGCGGCGGCATCTCGCTGGTTGCGGCGGCTTCTCGCCCTAGCTGCGTCGTGGAGAAGAAACAGGTAGCGACCACAATCTATTGATCTACATCTAAAAGCCCATTCAACACAGCCCATTTCCTCTCAGATAGTCAATTATAATTCAAAAAATAAAATCACGGGCCAAACGAGCTGGACCGAGCCGAGCCAGGCTCGGCCCGAGCTCGCTGCGGTCCAGACTTGGTAACTCGTCTTGGTCCAGTCACTGTAGCGGGCCGAGCCTAGCTCGGGGCGAGCCCAAGAAGCTCGGGCCAAGGCCAAAAGCTCGGTCAGAGCGTCCAGGTATAGCTGTGACATGGGTGAAGGGGTGTTGTATGGGTATGGGTGGGTTTGTTACACACGGGAAGAACTCGAGTTGTCCGACGGGGTTGCCACCTCAAGGATCGGACTTAATCCTGTTTGATTCATGGCGTGTGCCTGAGCACTTACACCTCCCGAATCGGACTGATTACTGCCTCTGTTCCTATCTGCACCCAATTGGGCCATCTTCTCAGTTAAGGTAGCTAAGTTACCTTGAATGGATTCCATGGATCGTTGTTGGAGAAGGAGTGGTTTATTGATGTTGAGAACTTCCCTAGGTAAGCGGCGCTCGAATTCTGCTTCTTCTTCCGCTCTAGCTTGAGCTAGTTCGAGATCTCGCGCCTCTTCAGCCGCTCGATCTAGTGCCTCCTGCGAGCAGGTGCAGACCGGTGACATGGGGCGAGCTGGTCGCCTTCCTAGCTGAATCGACGGAGTGGTTGATGACGAGATCTAGATTCTTCTCCCCACAAGGATAACCAAATCAGTGGGTGCTGGGGATTGAGAACTAGCTAAACTGGAATTTAATTGGGGGTAAATTGCAACTAGATGCATGAAGTAAATCAACTGGAAGGAACTAGCTATGCGGGAAGGTAAAGTGCATGGATAGAAAATTAGGTTTTTCATTACCTATGCTGTTGTGGATTGCATAGACCAATACTAATTAAATGTATATATAAGCCTATTGTACATCATCATGTGGAGAGGCACGGTAATTGCATGGGCACCAATCTAAAAATCATGAAATCCACGAGGGGGGTTTGGTTTGGTAGACCAATTAGATGTTTTTTTTTTTCGCGGCACACAGCTCTCTAGTTTTCTACAGCAGCGACAGGCTATGGCGAGCGAGTAGGAAGCAGCGTTCAGGCCAGCGGCAGTAGGTATCTTTTTTGCAGTTATGTAGAGTAGTAGGTATCTGGTACAGCGAGTAACTTTTGGGGAGCTGGTGGTGGTGATCGATTATTTGATGTGAGATGAGTTAGCTAGTACAGTACCCTCGATCGCTGACAGGCGCAACGGTAGGCATGCAGTGCGGCGACCCCGACATGACCCCTCGCTGACGACGCAAACGGAAGGACGGGCGGCACGTGTCGAGCAGCGTGTGGCTCTCCTTTCCAAACCACCCACGAGGCGGCTTTCCTTTCCTGTCACCCACGAGGCTTTCCTTTCCCGTCTGCCCTCTGCGCTCTGCGCTCTCTTTATTTTCCTCATCTGGCTCTGGCTTTCTCTTGCCCTACTCCTGTTCATCACTGACCTTTTCTTCTTGTTTTCATCTGGAAAAAGGAGACATCTCTTGGCATGTCCGGCCGTCGTCTCAGATTTCCTGCCACACAGGTCTGCATCCAACCGAATCTTTTTTATCTGTTATTACGCTTCTTCAAGAGAACAATGCTCTACCAGCCTTTTTGAACCTACTCCAGTTTTTCAGTCACTGTTCCCTTTTGACAAATCTCGATCTCGATTTTGCCGCTTCAGTTTCTGTATATAGCTCACATTTTGGAGGAAATGTAAAAGACACCTTTTAGTATAGAATGACACCTCCTGGCTATGGGTATGAGCGGAGCCACCCATATCTGAATATTTCCCGTCATCTGTACCCATATCCGCGGGTAAAAATAACGGCGTTTAAACACATCAAATTGAGCATAAAGTATCCATAAAAAACAACATATAGCCATAATTTATAAACATCAACATATCATAAACAAAAAAAGTACTATGAACAACTACTACATATTATAAAAAGCAATACATTCTGATAAAAAACCTACCATCGGTGGAGGTGGTCGGGAAGGTTCGAGCACTGACGAAGTACACCGCCAAGGACGTCCTTCCCGGAGATTCATCCACATTGCCCTTCCGCACGAGTAATTCCCATCCTGAGGTAAGTTTGCCTTCTACTCCTTGCTGTTTTACTTTTCCTTGTCCGTGTAGTTACAGTGTTGATGCTTGCACTAGGATTGGAAAGTAGCAACTTTGCTACCACCTCAGTCGGAGGAGGTTCTTCCCTCCGAGGCCGAAGAGGACGACGAATCAGGGTCGACTGTGCTTGCATAGGAAATCCTTGATTCCAGCAAGGATGGCACTCGTAAGCGCTCTCGGAGCGAAGAATCTGACGTGTCTACACCAGAGGCGCCGAAGGATGCTTCGCGTGAGGTGGGCACCACCAGTCCTATTCCAGCGGTTCCTCTCCGCAGCGTGGCTCCGCTGCCGCTGACGAAACCAAAGAAATTGAAGGAGCCACTGTATGAGTATTTTGACCTTGACACCTTTGACCGCTTAAGTCTTCCGCTAGAATGTTAAAGTTTTCCTGACTTGCAATTTTCTTTGTGCCGAACGCCTTTGTGAACTTGTTGTAGTAAGCCTGCATCATCATCATCTGACGACTGCCACTTCCTAGGGGATACCGGAGACATAGACTCAAAAGGTTCGGACGTGGTGGAGCCTGCGCTGTCCCTAAAGATAGCGGCCAACTCCGACGCGATTTTCTCAAGTTTGACCCACATGGGGGAAAACAGGGTTCTTGTGGGGACGCCCACCAATAAAACACTTTCTGAGTCTTCAGATGGCCATGTAAGCGTTCATGATCTTTGTACTTGAAATGTTTGTTCGAGGTTGAACTTTAAGGTGATATATGTGGTCTTTTGCAGCCTATCCTACAGGAGACTGTTTGTTTAGGCGAGCAGATTGTGACCCTGGGCCGGCAGCATGGGCGACTCGATACTGATAACCGTCAGCTGCAAAGTAAGCCTATAGACTTATGTTGTACCGCTGAATATTCATTTTGCTTATGCTTGATGTGTTCCCCTTGTTCTTCAGAGGAAAACAATGACTTGCTTAGTCGAGTGACTTTCCTTGAGAAGGGTCCGAGCGTGGCGGAGACCAAACAGGATGAGGCACTTGAAGCCCTGGAGCGCCTCAAGAAGGAGTCCAAGAAGCGCGAGGAAGACCTGATAACCGCCGCAGCCGACAGATAAAATGGGTTCGTAGAACAACTTTTCTCTATCGCCCAAGCACCCTCTGGTATTTGTTTGTCTAATCTTTCATTGTGCTTGTATTTTCTTCTTTAGTCATGCTTGCTGATTTGGTGAACTGCAATCTCAGATACCGCTGGTGTTGGCTTCGACCGCCAGGTTCTGCCCCGTGAGGACGCTTTGGCCGGCGCTATGGTGGCAGTCGAAGATCGTGGCGCTTCCACCCAAGACACCCTCAAGAAGGCCAGAGCCATTCTAGGACGCCTTCCTAAAGACATGCTCCCCAAGGCCAAGCTAGTTGAAGATCTTGATGGCCTAGTCGAGACCTTCGCATGTGGCGTTCCTGCGGATTATAAGAACGCGCAAAAGGGAGCCGACGCATGCTTGGGGTTGGTGATGGAGCAGGCCTGCGGTCCCAATCTAGACGTCAACCAAATTACTTCGAAGATGCCCACGACCGCGGAGGGCCAAGAGGTAGTTTTCGCTCCCTTTGCTACTCGTTGTCATAAATATGGTCCGCGGCTCATAGAGACACTTGCGAAGTACTCTGCGGAGCGAAAACGGTTGAACGGAGCGAAGGCCACGGTGTCAGGGGTCACCGCAGCGAAGGCCACGGTGTCAGGCTACCACGGAGTCGAATAAGCTTGTGGGTGCCGATGTGTAGGCGTAGCTCTCTATTGTTTCCTTTTCTAGAGGCACAGAAAACTTGGCCTTGTCTTGAACTATATTTGTGGGGATGACACTGTTAGCACTTGTTGCGACTTTTGATGTATAAATTGTCCTCGTGCTAATATCATCTGAACTCCATGTGCAATTTTTCTTATTCTTCGAATCTTCTGCGTGGTTAGGGTTCTTCACGTGGCATCTGAGATGTGTCTGCTTCTAATGTCCCTGCGGCTCAGCGGCGCTCAAAAGTGGAGGAGTTGTCGCTCTTGTCTCGCTTGCGCGATCACCTGAAGCATTTGGAGCGAGACGCGTTGATGATTCGCGGTAATGCTGATGTTTGGAAGTCGAAGGCAGAAAAACCTGTGGACCGGGAACTTATCACCTTAGCGAGGTGGCTCAAATCAACAAGCAGCTACAACGTGGGTGTCTCTTCGACTTCGTTGCTTCAGTTTGTCTTTGTCATTGTTTCAGGTGACTGATGCCTTTATGTTGCTATCTATCCAGTTGTCAATCTCATTCCACATGAAGAGAGGGACCACATCAACATTCGACTGAGCTATTTGATTCAGGAACAACTAGAAGCTGGTGGGTTTTTCTTGACTGTCCAGATCATGCAATCAAACTGGCGACAGTGCAGGATCACGTATCGCAGGTGCTGCACTTTCTAAAGAAAGCATAATCGTGCTTGAAGCATATCTTCAGGGCGATGTTTCCATTGGATGCCGCCCCCTCGAGCTTGCTGGCTCTGATGCGAAGGTTCCATAATGCTGATGCCATACACGAGTGCATGCACCAACAACTTGTTGCAGGTGCTAAGGCTGTGTTGGCGCTTGTGCGCATGCAACGACGCGATGTGGACTTGGATGTTGTTGCCACAGGACCGCCACCGCCTCCAGCAGGGATGGCATGGAACATGGTGCCCCACTACCAAGCAGTTGACTGACCGGCAGAAGATATCGTTAATTTGTTTGATGAGCGCACCAATGTTCTTCTATTGCGTCAGTAGAATAGCGATTAACCTGCACAAGACGTATAAGTGTTGCAAAGCTTGTATAATATTTCTACTGGGGTGTTTTGGTATCCGTGCAGTTTGTAAAGCTTGTTAGCCTATATTTTTGCGAGTAGTTTTTGATGCAGTGCCTTTTTGTTAGCCTGACGCTTGCGAATGTCAGCACCTTGCCACCTAGTCGATTGTGTTGCAACTGGAATGGAGTTATCAAGGGTTCAATTGATGGCATGGTCAGCTACTCGGGTCATTGCTATGCGAATTTGTGTATGAGACAAGGTCGTCAAGGAGGCGCAACCCCCGAGTCAAAAATAGTAAGGAAAAGTAAATGTAACGAGACACATGGTTGGAGGCACTTAGCTTTATTTATTTGTAAAGTAAAAACATCTAGGGGTAGAAACGTCGCAGCCGCGCGATGTTCCATTGGTTGGAGTATTCGACTCCACTCTCTACGTCCTTTAGGCGATATGTGCCACCTAGGATTACTTCGGTAATCACATAGGGTCACTCCCAGGGGGACTCGAACTTGAGGTGCCCCTTCTGCTTCAGACGCAGAACGAGGTCTCCTTCGACGAAGTAACTTGGGCACAACCATCGTCTGTGGTACTTGCGGAGGCTCTGCTAGTAGTTCGTTGATCGTTGCACCGTGATCTCACGTGCTTCATCAAGGAGGTCGACGGAGTCTTCGAGTGTGGCTGTAGATTCAGCCTCGGTGTATGCAACGACCCTTGGGGCCTTGTAGCACACTTCTACAGGTAGCACTACCTCAGTACAATGCACCATGAAGACCGGGGTGTAGCCCGTTGCACTGTTCGGAGTCGTGCATAGGCTCCACAGTACGAAAGGTAACTCCTCAGCCCAGCAACCATCAGTCACGCGAGTGGTCAAAGGAGTCTCTTCTTGATGCCATTGCAGACGAGGCCGTTGGCCTTCTTGGCTTGACTGTTGGTCCGAGGATGTGCGATGGAAGCGTAGATGATGTTGATTCCCAGGTTTTCATAGAAATCCTGGATCTCATTCGAGGTGAAGTTCGTCCCGCTGTAGGTGATGATTCTATGTGGCACCCCGAACCGGAAGACGATGGACTCGAAGAACTTGACAGCGGTGGCACCTGTCTTGTTCGTCACCGGCATGGCCTTGATCCACTTGGTGAACTTGTTGACTGCGACGAGGAGGTAGATGTATCCTCCGGGTGATGATTTCTGCAGCTTGCCGACCATGTCGAGTCCCCACTGCGCGAAGGGCCAAACCACATGTATTGGCCTGAGTTCTGCGCCTGGTGTGTGTGGATTATCTGTGAATCATTGGCAAGCATTGCATTTCTAGACGATGTCCTTGGCATCATGCATCATGGTTGGCCAGTAGAAGCCAGCTCGTAGAGCTTTAGTGATAAGGGCGCGACTACCGGCATGGTGCCCGCAATTGCCCTCGTTTATCTCGAGGAGGATGCTCCTTCCTTCACTATTGGTGATGCATCGCTGGAGGACGCTCGTGATGATGCGCTTGTACAACTCGCCATTGATGATGGTGAAGGCCTGGGAGCGTCACACTATTTGCCACGCATCTGTTGGTTCATCTGGCAACCTTTTGGTAAGGAGATATGTGACGTAGGGTTGCGTCTAGGATGGCTCGATGAGCATGACCTCCATGGGGCCTTCGAGTCCAGGTCCCTATTTCGAATTGCTGGGACCTTCGGGTTCTTCCGATGGCACAACCCCCGAGTCCTTTGGTGTGCTGGATGGTCCTGCAGGAGCCTTTGGCTTGATAGAGCACTCGTAGATTTGCTCGAGGAGTACACTTGATGGAACTGGGGCGCAGGTGGAGCCTATGTTGGCGAGTGTCGCAGCTCGCAGCCATCAAAGTCTCATTCGAGTGCGTTGTAGAGGTCACGGTATGCCACCATGTTGTCGCTTAGGACATTGCACTGGTTCATGGTTTGATCCACCATAAGTTTGGAGTCACCATAGATGACGAGTCGTGTTGCACCGCAGGCTTTGGTCATCTGCATCCCGTGCAGCAGGGCCTCATATTTTGCCTCGTTGTTGGAGGCGCGGAACTTCATCTACATAACATATCTCATCTTGTCACCCCGTGGTGATGTCAGGATAACGCCGGTGCCAACTCCCTCTTGATGTTTGGATCCGTCGAAGTGCATTGTCCATACACAGGACATGTCTGATGTATCTGGGAGTTGGTTCTCCAACCAGTGGAAGAGGAAGTCTAGAAGGACTTGCGACTTGATGGAAACTCGCCACTCGTATGTGATATCCCGCGGGGATAACTCGATTCCCCAAAGGGTGACTCATCCTGTGGCGTCTGGGTTGTTGAGAACGTACCCCAATGGGCATCGTTCACGACGACTATGGGGTTCTCTTGGAAGTAGTGGCGTAGTTGTCGTGCCATCATGAAGACGCTGTAGGCTAGCTTTTGGTAGTGTGGGTACCGCTATTTTGTTGGTGTCAATACCTCGCTTAGGTAGTAGACTGGGAGATGCACCCCATGGACCTTGTTGTCTTCGGCTCGTTCTACCACCAGCACGGTACTGACCACCTGGTTGGTGGCGGAGATGTATAGCAACATGGGCTCTTTCTCCCTAGGTGTCACTAGCACAGGCGAGGTGGAGAGCAGTCGCTTGAGGTCTTCAAATGCCTCATGTGCTTCGTCCATCCACTCGAACTTCTCAGCTTTGCAGAGGAGCTGATAGAATGGTAGCGCCTTTTCGCCCATTCGAGTGATGAATCGACTGAGCACCGCGATTCGCCCAGCCAGCTGCTGGACACCTTTGACGTTCTATGGCTTCTCCATGGCCAATATGGCCTTAATCTTCTTCGGGTTGGCCTCGATTCCCCTGGCGGATATGAGGTGCCCGGGCAATTGCCCAGATGGCATGCCGAAGGCACACTTCTCTAGATTTAGCTTGATCCGGTAGCGGTCTAGGTTGTCGAAGGTCTCGCAGACCTGGACCCCCTTGGTGTTCACCGACGAGTCGAAGGACTGGTCAGGTGCGTTCGGCCTACTCACAGGAGGAAGACTATTGTCTATCAACTCCTTGAGTCTTGCCAGCTCTTCTTGCATGCCATAGGATTGGGAGATTCTGTTGAATTCCCTGTCGCAGTTGTCTGACTTGGCGAAGCTTCCGCTGATGGTAATAATGCCATTGGGTCCCATCATCTACATATGCAGGTAGGCGTAGTGCGGGACTGCCATGAACTTCGCCAATGCGACACGTCCGAGAATCATGTGATATTGCGAGGGCCAGTCGACCACTTCGAATTCGAGGCATTCCCGACAAAAATTTGGTGGCATGCTGAAGATGATGTCTAGGTTGATTTTCCCAAGGGGTATATGCCTTTCCCTAGGACAATGCCATGGAACATGAGGTTGATGCCGCTGCCACCGTCCATGAAGACACGACTCATCTCGTAGTAGCCGATTTGTGCCTCGAGCACCAGGGGAGAGTGGCCCGGGCGAGGTACTTGGCGCGGGTGATCGAGCTTATCGAAGGTGATGCAGGACTCGCACCCGCTAAGGTACTCAGTGGTTGAGGGTGGAGAGTTAACCGCCAAATTGACTTGGCGAGTGATTGTATTTTGCACCCTCATGGTGGGGCGCCCTTTTGGGATCATGCCCATGTTTCCCAATACTCGTGGGTACTGCTCGCCCCCATTGTTTTGGGCAGGCGCAGCCGCAGGCTGCACGGGTCCTCCAGGCGGTGGTGGTGGTGCTCCATGGGCTATGGCTCCTGGGGCAGCTCCGTAGCCTTGACTCATTGTGTCGCGATTCATCTGGGCGAGGCCTTCGTGGAGCTTCAGGAACTCGTTGCAGTCCTTTGAGAGATGACTGGACTTCTTCTCTCCATCGTGCTTGTCGATGTAGAAGTGAACGTTACAGGGTCCAGATAGTTTATCCTGGATTGATGTTCCAGGTGCTTCGTCGCGGTTGCGGCGTTGCGACACGTGCGCGGGTTTTCTGCTATCGCAGTACCCAGCCGCGACCATGTCAACTTCCTCGTGGTCCTCATAGCCGTGCGATCGATGCTTCCCTCGACGGTCACATTGGCAACCGAGGTCGTCCTCGTCATCTGAGTGGACGCAGTTATTCATCACCGAGTCCTCTCCATCTGCCCACCTGTTTGCAACACCATCAGGTGGTCGATTGTTTTGGGCTTCATGCGGCCTAGCTCCTCCCTAAGTTCTCTGTGACATACGCCGCTATTGAATACGTTGATTGCGCTGTCCTCGGTGATATCCTCCGCTGAATTTTTAATGATGGACCACCTCTGAATGTAGGAGCGAAGTGATTCACCCAGCTTCTGGTAGCAGGCCTTTAGCTCTTCGATTGACGCGAGCCTTTTGTAGGTCCCATTGAAGTTTCACACAAAGATGCAGACCAGCTCCTCTGATGGCTCTAAAATATAGCCATCTACATCCACATTTAAACTGGATATTATTCATAATTTTGATGAAATATCTCTCTAAACCCTACCCCTAATGCCTAATATTCAGCGGGGTATGCAATCCTTTCTTTTATATTCTTCATGTGCAGATAAAGTTGTTTGAAGATGGGAATCGCTACATTAGAGTCAAAGATACGAGATTTCCAACAACTAGAAGAAACCAGGAGCCGTAAAGCGGAGGAAGATGCTTTAACGACCAACTATACGACCGGAGCGAAAATTCCGGCTGTATAGCTCCGGTCGTATAGTTGGCGCCGCCACCGTTAGGTCAAACAGAACAACTTTCATGAAGGGACCCCCATATAAAGAAGCCTCGGGCAACAAGAAATAAGCTAGACCTCGCCAAAAAGTCTTTGTCATAGATCACCGGCCGCCTCCATATCTCAAAACCCTTCTCCATCTCCATAGCCATATTCCACCACTTGTAATAGTAGATCTCTTCTTCGATTGGCGATATTGTAAGACTATTTCTATCAATCTTATGATTCGCGTTACAATGTTTGTGATTGTTGATCTCATCTCTATGTGTGAGTAATTCTCCTTGGGCTAAGGACTTCGGCCTAGCCATGTAGCGATTGTGCATGTTATTTATCATAGATGGGACCGTGTATTAGTTTGTATGACATGATGATTATTGTGTCCTCTCTTGCCTCAATCCAAGGACTTGTCAGGTACCCAAGACCCCGAGGGTTGATCTAGGTATAGGGAGTATGAGTAATGAATGATCTGCAGGTTGGGAACCCCAGTGACACAAGGGGTAGTATGGCTGTATGTGAGGGATTTACTTGGGATTAACCGTGATATCACTATGTATATCATTAGTTCTCTTTCTTCTATGGATGAGACTAGTAGGTTATTGCTATAAGGGGTTGCGGAGGCAATAGCAATTATGGATGCACCGCCCACATATAATTTATCTTGCTCTAACAAGTACATGCGTACTTTATTTCTATCTTTTATTCCCATCAGATGTTTTGCACAGCTACAGGTGGAACCGAATGCCCTAGGACCTCTCTCTCCATCATCGACAACAACAAAAATACACAAGCTATTGGTCCGGTAAAAATACAAAAGGAATTCTAAAACTCCCGAAGGTCCGTTAAAGTAACTTCACTACGCATTCGCTTCCTGAGGATTCGATAACCTAGGTCTACTAGGGAAAAAGAAGCGACACTACATCCATAATCCGGATCGAAGGTATCAACCCTTTTTCTGGCACCGTTGCTGAGGAAGCAATAGCTACCCTAGTGAGGTTATTAGGAACCTTGCTAGTTTTAATTCTTTTATTTAACTTTGTTAGTTTTATTTCAGTCTTTATTTGATAAACCAAAAAAATTAGTTAGCCTTTAAATTCTTGCTTTTACTATTATAATTCTTTGTTTAAGAAAACCCAAAAACATAGAAAATATGGCTGAAAAGAAGCTTGGGGAATTTGCTACTCCTAACAATGATTATTTGCGTACTCCTATTACTCAGCCAACAATTGCTGCTAATGACTATGAAATTAAGCCCCATTATTTAAGCTTGGTTCAACAGAATCAATTCGAAGGCTCTGCTGTTGAAGACACGGGTATGCACTTGAATATGTGACATGATGCGTATAAAAGACATTGACCTTGATGCGGTGAAATTACGTATATTTCCTTTCTCTCTAAGAGGGAGAGCAAAAGAATGGTTGCTATCTTTGCCTAGAAATACTATTACATCATCGGTGGGATGTACTTCTTTATTTATGACTAAATTTTTCCCAGCTGCAAAGACTATGCAACTCCGATCTAATATTACTGGCTTTAGACCGAAAGAGCGTGGGCAACTAGCGCTTGCATGGGAGAGGATAAAAGAATGCTTAAGAAACTGTCCTAGTCATGGGATGGAAGATTGGTTAATCCTCCATTTATTTTATAATGCTCTTAATCCTGTGTCTAAGTCCATGCTTGATACTGCAGCTGGAGGAACGTTTATGGATAAACATATTACCAAAGAAAAGCAGCTGCTAAACAATATGCAAGACAACCATGCCCAATGGCATGTGGAAAGATCAAACACGAAGAATGTGAACTCCATCTTACCACAAGAAAATGAAGAACTCAATCCTAAGTTGGATGAGCTCATATGAGCCGTAAAAGGTAAGGAAACCCAGGTAAGATCCACCCCTGAAACAAATATTGAAGAAATAGATTTTATAGTTCGTAATGATTACAACTCTGCTTGGAAGAAGAGTTACAATCCTAACTTTCAGAAACATTATTCTAGGCCTGAGGGTAATTCTAATAATAATATGGGAACTAATAATGGTAGTCTCCAAGAAACACTTAAGTCTTTTATAGACTCACAAAATGAAGAAAACAATATTATTGTTAAAATAATGGAGAACCATGATGCCATGTTTGGTAAATTATCTAACCAAGATGTTAGTTTTAGAAATGATTTGCAGGCCCACCAAGAAATAACGAGGATCATTGAGGAACAGGTAGGTAAGATAACTGGGAGTAAAACTCCCATTCTACCTAAATTTGCATGTAAAGCTGAGCCCAATCCTGTTGAAGAACTCAAAATGATGAGGATCCAAAGGGAGGAGCCTGAAGAACTTGATTATAGCAATGCCCCTTCACCAAGCTATACCATCGAAGACCTCGTAAAGAGGATCAATGTCAAAATTCCGGTAAGTGAAGGTAACGATGAAGCCATGTATCAACACTTTGTTGATCAAGTAGCAATTAATGTCCGCGAGCTTGAAGATAAATACAAGAAAATCGCTGAGAAGTTACCTCTTAAACTAGATGACATATTTGAGCCTACTATTAAGATAAAAATTGGAACCAATGAGATAGCTGCACTTTGTAATCTTGGTGCAAGCGTCTCAACAATTCCAAAGAGTCTTTTTAACAAGTTAAATCTTGGCTCCTTTGAAATTACTGAATTAAAATTGCATCTAGCAGATTCTACCTACAAACAAGCTGTAGGAATTAAGGAGAACACTTTAGTTTACATTAAAGGGTGTCTTGCTCTAATTGACTTCGTTATTGTTGACATGCCTGAACATACTATTGCTCCTATAATATTAGGCCGTACTTTCTTGAGAACTATAAGGGCTTTAATGAACCTCCATGAAGGGAACGTGAAGCTGCAATTGCCTTCACCGGATCCTTTTGTTATCCATTTCGTAGGAAGAAGAAAGGCAAATTACTTTGGAGTGCGTGTTCCACTCATCTGGCCCAAGTGAGTATCGTCAAGGTCAAGCTATTGACCGTAAAAGAGTGCTCTTTGGGAGGCAAGCCATGTTAAATAAAGGTTTGAGTTAAGTTTTAGTTTTTATTTTAAGTTTATGTTTAATAAAGAATGCTAGAAAACTCTATTTGAGGAGAAGTAGTTCGGTAGTACTTAAAATTCTGCTACATACATGCTGTTGTTGGTCGACAATTTTTACTGTCAATTTTCTGTCATAAACAAGGTATATAGTTACAGGAAAAGAAGTAATTCTCGAAGAAACATAATTTTTTTGATGCACACAGAGAGTTTAACGACCAACTATACGGCGGGAATAAAAATTCCGGCCGTATAGTTCTGGTCATATAGATATCTTTCGCATCGACAATTTTTCTTTAAAATGTACTTCGAGTTTAACGACCAACTATACAACGGGAATAAAAATTCCGTCCGTATAGTTTCGGTCGTATAGATATTGGTGCCTCCGTACGAATTCTTTTCTAATATAGTGAGAGTTTAACGACCAACTATACGGCGGGAATAAAAATTCCAGCCATATAGTTCAAGTCATATATATATCAATACCTTTGTATATTTTCGTTCCTAGGGATAGACAGTTTAACGACTAACTATACGGCGGGAATATTTTGTTCCGCACGTATAGTTGCGTCCATATAGCTGAGCCGCCAGGAGGTAACCCTAAAAAATTGACAGAAGTCCAACTATATGACGGGAACACAATGTTCCGGCCATATAGTTGCGCCCGTATAGTTGCGTCTGACCACAAAATCGCACGGGAAGGTACCTCCAACTCCAAAAATTCAATCCTTTTAGAGTACTTTGATCCCAGCTTTCAATGCTTGCAAATGGTTTGATCTTGATTGTGATGGTGCATGTCACCTCAAAAATTATTCTTTTCTTTTTATCACTTACCTACTCGAGGACGAGCAGGAGTTAAGCTTGGGGATGTTGATACGTTGCAAACGTATCTATAATTTTTGATGTTCCATGCTTGGTTTATATCTACTTTCTTATGTTTTGTCCACACTTTGGAGTACTTTTTATACACTTTCTTGGACTAACCTATTAACAAGATGCCACAGTGCCAGTTGCCTATTTTCTGCTGTTTTTGGTTCCAGGAAAGTCAGAAAATGAATATTCTCGGAATTATATGGGACAAAAGCCAAATTCGATATTTTACTGGAAGACTCACGGACCCGGAAGAGGAGACGGAGAGGGGCCAGGGGCTGGCCACACCATGTGGTGGCGTGGGTCCCCCTGGCCGCGCCACCAGGTGGTGTGGGCCCCTGGTCCACCCTCTGACATCGCCTCTTCGCCTATAAGAAGCCTCTCGATGAGAAAACCCTAAATAATCGAGCCTCTAGCCATGAAAAGTTCCGCAACACCGCCTCCACTGAAGAGGAGATTCGGGGGACAGAAGTCTCTGTTCCGGCACCCTGCTGGGACGGGGAAGTGCCCCCGGAGCCATATCAGTCGATCTCCACCACCATCTCCATCACCGTTGCTGATTCCCATGATGAGGAGGGAGTAGTTCTCTCTCGAGGCTAAGGGTTCTACCGGTAGCTATGTGTTCATCTCTCTCTCTCTATGCATGATCATATTGTGATCATGAGCTTTGTAATCAAGTAGATCTACCTTGCTACTCAAGTGCTTTAATAGATCTTTGGCTCTCCCCATGTGTATGAAAGTGACAGCGTGCACACCATGGTGGCACTTAGACTACAGATTACAAATACTTGTTATGAGTTATATTTGGAGTTGGATGTTTCTATGAAATTGTGGTGTTTGTTGGAACCATCTAGTGCTCAAGGTGACAGTGTGGGGTTACATAGATGGGGAAAGCGAAGTTTGAGGAGTGCTGTTATAGCCGTACCGTGGATTAGGGTGTCCAACTGGAGAGTAGTTCAGAGTAGTATCATAAATAGAAGATAGTTATATGAGAGTATTCACTAGTGAAAGTATGATCCCTAGGCGTTGTTTCTAAGCATTGAAACACCGTTTGCAACTAGATCTGTTACATGTTTGCTTGCTTCCATCTTTATTTCAGTTTGCCTTTAGTCTCTTCCATGCCATCAAAGCTCTTTTCTGGCACCGTTGTCTTATATCCATACCACTTGTATTTCACTATCTCTTCGCCGAACTAGTGCACCTATACACCTGACAAGTGTATTGAGTGTGTTGGGGACACAAGAGACTTCTTGTATCTTGATTATAGGGTTGCTTGAGAGGCATACCTTTGACCACTTCCTCACTGAGTTCGATAAACCTTAGGTGATCCACTTAAGGGAAAACTTGATGCTGTTATACAAACCTATGCACTTGGAGGCCCAACAACTGTCTACAAGAATAGAAGTGCGTAGACATCAACCACTACCCTAGGCATCAACCTAGGTGAGTTGCAACCCGTGCTAGGTGAGACACGTGTTGGTTTCTCCACCCTAAAAGCCTGTGGAATGCTCACTAGGAGAGATGGTGTTTATTATCTGCATATTGCTGGAGCTAGGCATATCTACCCCGCTCCTATGCCTAATGGTCTTTCTCTAGCGAGGAATGACGTTTGCTATATGACTTGTAGGTTGAGCAACACCACCCTAGGAGGAGATTCTGGAAGAGGATGAGGACCAAGAGGATGAGCAAGAAGTTCCTTACCAAGCGTAGCAACCACAAACCCGGTTCGCCACATACCAAGATTTACAAGGACTTGGAGGGACTATGGAGAGGATGCATGGCCTCTCTTTGAACCTCCGATAATCAACTAGTAAACTCTCAACTCAATTCGTGAACTGGAGTAATGACTTTTTCCCGCCACCACAATGATTTGAAGGGCTTGCAAAAGCCTAAGCTTGGGGAAGTTTCCTCATGTATCTTTACTTGGCGTTTATTTGCTTTTATCTATTTAGAGGTTGTGTTTTTAATTTGAGTTTATCAGCACTCGTGTTGGTTTCCGCAACACTTTATTTTCTAGTTCTTTCTTTTGATTTCGAGATTTTCTAGCCGAGCTTTGCTGCCAATTTTCTATTCCTTAAATCCCCTCTCTTAAAAATCACAAAATGATTTCTCCATTTTTCCTTATTTTCCCTCTTTCTTTTCTTTCCGTCTCGAGGTCTTCATATGTTTGCAGGAGAGTGATCGACTTCGAGTTTCCAAGAAAAAAATAAAAAAGGAAGAGAGAAGTGGAACCAAACATGAGAGGTATGCCTTATGACTCCGCTCTTTTGAAGTTTGAGAAACCCATGCTAGTTAGTAGTAAATGTTGAGATATTATATTGGTGGAGTGAGTCTTTGTATTTAAGTAAGATTTTTCGTTTACATGGGTATTTAATTGGGTTTATTTTGTTCTAGCTCTCACAACTAACCAAGTCTTGCATAAAGATTGCTAAACAATAGTAATAAGAAAAAGTCTCACAATTGAAGACTTGGGTGTTATAGTGCTTAGTCTTGAAGGTTTATTTCTAGAGACACTCAACACCACTCAAAATGTTGATTGACTTGATAACTCTCTTTGAAAGGATTTGTTTGATTGAATTAATGTTTAGCGGTTTTTTTGAGCATGCCAAAGTTTGACTTGTTAATCATAAGAATGATATAGCTTTATGCGTGTCAAACTTCGTGGGATGCCAACAACACCGCTGGCCTATGAACGATCTTCATGGAGGAAGCTCCTAGATTTCGGCTATGAGCTGATTAAAAACATGTAGCAGCAATGCTATAGTGGGTAAGATTCTTGGCACTCCTGGGTAGCTGTAATCATGATGGAATCACTCCTCTGGCTATTATGAGTAATCATTATGCAAAAGGAACAAAAACCTTCTTGATGCCACGAGTGTCCATCACAGCCTAATAAACTAATAAAAATCTTTGGCATGCTCTCAATTACTAAAAAACTAAAATTCTTGAAGGACGATGAATAGAAAAGTAGTGCTTGAAAACTCTTGATTTATTGATGTGGGAGAATTGAGATACTCTAGTGTATATGCTTTTAATGAAAACTCCTTGATACCTTTGATCCGGATTACGGATGTAGTGTAGCTCCTTTTATCCTAGCAGACCTAGGTTATCAAATCCTCGGGAAGCGAATGCATAGTGACGTTACTTTAATGGACCTTCGGGATTTTTAGAATTCCTTTTGTGCTTTTATCGGACCAATAGCTTGCGTATTTTTGTTGTTGTCGATGATGGAGAGATAGGGCCTAGGGTGTTCGGTTTCACCGGTAGCTGTGCAAAACATGTGATGGGAATAAAAGATAGAAATAAAGTATGCATGTACTTGTTAGAGCAAGACAAATTATATGTGGGTAGTGCATCCATAATTGCTATTGCCTCTGCAACCTCTTATAACAATAAACTACTAGTCTCATCCATAGAATAAAGAGAACTAATGATATGCATAGTTATGTCACCATTAATCCCAAGTAAATCCCTCACATACAGCCGTACTACCCCTTCTGTCACCGGGGTTCCCAACCAGCAGATCAGTCATTACTCATACCCCCTATACTTGGATCAACCCTTGGGGTCTTGGGTACCTGACAAGTCCTTGGATTGAGGCAAGAAAAGATACAATAATCATCATGTCATACAAACTAATACATGATCCCATTTATGATAAATAACATGCACAATTGCTACATGGCTAGGTCGAAGCCCTTAGCCCAAGGAGAATTACTGACACATAGAGATGAGATCAACAATCACAAACATTGTAATGAAAATCATAAGATTGATAGTAATAGTCTTAGAATCTCGCCAATCGAAGAAGAGATCTACTATTACAAGTGGTGGAATATGGCTATGGTGATGGAGAAGGGTTTTGAGATCTAGAGGCGGCTGGTGATCTGTGGCAGAGACTTTTGGGCGAGGTATGTCTTGTTTTCTTGTCGCCCGAGGCTTCTTTATATCGGGGTCCCTTCACGAAAGTTGTTCCGTTTGACCTAACGGTGGTAGCGCCAACTATACGACTGGAGCTATATGACCGAAATTTTTGCTCCGGTCGTATAGTTGGTCGTTAAAGCGTCTTCCTCCGCTTTATGGCTCCTAGTTTCTTCTGGTTGTTGGAAATCTCGTATCTTTGACTCTAATGTAGTGATTCCCATCTTCAAACGACATTATCTGCGCAGGAAAAATATAAAAGAAAGGATTGCATACCCCTCTGAATATTAGGCATTAGTGGCAGGGTTTAGAGTGATATTTCATCAAAATTATGAATAATATCCAGTTTCAATGTAGACGTAGATGGCTATATTTTAGAGCCATCAACCTCCCCAAGCTTAAACTTGATCGTCCCTGAGCAAAAAAACCAAAATCAAAAAGGAACTCAGCATTTAAACTGAAATAACGAGATGGTGATCATACTCATGATTGTTAGACTCATGTTTCCTCCACTTCATAAATCTGAAAAACTTCAGCATAGATAGAGTAGTGGCAAGCATATCATACGGGTTTTATGCATCCTTATAGTGTAGAAAAATTATTGTTAGCATGGATGATTCAAATGAGTAAACTTTATTCCATGTCATGTAATCAACTCATAGGCTTGCCTTTGAATAATAAAGTATAATCATGTAAATTAAGAGTGTGAGAGTTCTCATGAAAAGCATATACACTAGAGTATGTCAATTCTCCCACATCAATAAATCAAGACTTTTCAAGCACTACTTTTCTATTCATTGTCCTTCAAGAATTTCAATTTTTAAGTAATTGAGAGCATGCCAAAGATTTTTATTAGTTTATCTGGATGTGATGGACACTCGTGGCATCACTCAGTTTTTTGTTCCTTTTGCATAATGATTACTCATAATAGCCATAGGAGTGATTCCATCATGATTACAGCTACCCGGGAGTGCCAAGAATCTTACCCACTATAGCATTGCTGCTACAAGTGTTTAATCAACTCATAGCCGAAATCTAGGAGTTTCCTCCATGAAGATCGTTCGTAGGCCAGCGGAGTTGTTGGCATCCCATGAAGTTTGACACACAAAAAGCTATATCATTCTTATGATTAACAAGTCAAACTTTGGCATGCTCACAAAAACCGCTAAACATTAATTCAATCGAACAAATCCTTTCAAAGAGAGCTATCAAGTCAATCAACATTTTCAGTGGTGTTGAGTGTCTTTCGAAATAAACCTACAAGACTAAGCACTATAACACCCAAGCCTTCAATTGTGAGATTTTTCTTATTACACTTGTTTTGCAATTTTTAGGAAAGACTTGGTTAATTACGAGAGCTGGAACAAAATATACCCAATTAAATACCCACGCAAACGAAAAATCTTACTACAACACAAAGACTCACTCCACCAATATAATATCTCAACATTCACTACTAACTAGCATGGGTTTCTCAAACTTCAAAAGTGGGGAGTCATAAGGAATACCTCTCATGTTTGGTTCCACTTCTCTCTTCCTTTTTTATTTGTTTCTTGGAAACTCGAAGTCGATTACTCTCCTACAAACATATGAAGACCTCGAGGCAGAAAGAAAAGAAAGAAGGAAAATAAGGAAAAATAGAGAAATATGTTTGTGATTTTTAAGAGAGGGAATTTAAGGAATAGAAAATTGGCGGCAAAGCTCGGCTAGAAAATCTCGAAAGCAAATAGAAAGACCTAGAAAATAAAGTGTTGGGGAAACCAACATGAGTGCTTATAAACTCAAATTAAAAACACAACCTCTAAATGGATAAAAGAAAATAAACACCAAATAAAGATACATGAGGAAACTTCCCCAAGCTTAGGCTTTTGCAAGCCCTTCAAATCATTGTGGTGGTGGGAAAAAGTCATTACTCCAGTTAGCGAATTGAGTTGAGAGGTTACTAGTTGATTCTCGGAGGTTCAAAGAGAGGCTATGCATCCTCTCCACAGTCCCTCTAAGTCCTTGGAAATCTTGGTATGTGGCGAATCGGGTTTGTGGCTGCTCCTCTTGGCAAGGAACTTCTTGCTCCTCCTCTTGCTCCTCATCCTCCTCCAGAATTTCTTCCTCGGGTTGGTCTTGCTCAAATTGCAAGTTATATAGCAAACATCCTTCCTCGATAGAGAAAATACCATTACACAAAGGAGCAGGGTAAAGACGCCCAGCTCCAGCAATATGCAGATAATAAACATCACCTCTCCTAGTGAGCATTCCACAGGCTCTCAAAGTGGAGAAACCAACACGTGTCTCACCTAGCATGCATTGCAACTCACCTAGGTTGATGCCTAGGGCAGTGGCAAGCACGGTGATGACGCCTCCACCTATGATTGGTCCTTGGCTGTCGGAGGCTTGGTTCTCCAGGTAACGCATAAGGATGGTGCCCAAGTTGAGTGACAAGCCGCAATTGATGTAAGCAGCCTTTGCGAGGACTAAGATGTCCTCCTCGTTGAGTCTCGTAAACTCATTACGTGCCTGCACGGTGTTAGCAATAACATAGAACAAATAGAAAATTGCAGGATGTTGAATATTCTTCCCCTTGTTCACTCTAGTAGTGAAACTCATTTCATTATAATATTGTTCAGGGGAAGGATTTAAGTCAGTAAAGGATGCGCGCATGGCATGAACATTATTGTTTGGCAAATTAAAACATGCGCACCATTCATCTAATGTTAAAGTGTAGTTGACATGGGTATACCCTACAGGTACTCTAGTTTGGTACATATGGCCTGGATACAGCAGAAGCCCACGATGCTGCCAAGGCACAAATGGAGAACTCGAGTGGCCTACGGATTCTTGATTACATGCGAGACAAGGAGAATCTAAAGATAGAAAGTTTAAAGGGAAAACCCTAACTTGTAACCGACTCGACCTGCTACCCGAGACTTAGCTTATCTATATAAAGGCTAGGAGGGGGCAGCGAGGAGGACACACACAACCCTAGTTTCCACAACCCTCGCCAGATTGCATCTGCGCACCATTGTAACCATCGATTCCTTCATTAATTCCAAGAGCAGACCAGCAGGAGTAGGGACCTCTATGAGGCCTGAACCTGGGTAAACCTTGTGTCCATGTGTGCTTGTTTGCTAGCCGATTGATGCCTCCAGCGCTCCCTCCTTCTCCAAAACCCAAGTCCATAACAATGGTCATTGATGAGTTAAACCCTCGTCAATTGGCGACGTCTGTGGGAACTGAGAGTGCTGATGTCGTGGCTTCTTTGGCCCCATCAATCACGATCTACAACTCCACAACAGTGGAGAATCGCCAGCTCTTTGACGCGTTCGACTTCACCATCCACACGCCAGCCACTCGCCCAGCTTTCGAGTCCGTGGGCGATGGAATCAGTCTGGCGATTGGGAGCCTCCGCTTCCAGGTTGGTCAGATGGGCATGCTTTGCATGCCTGGCCAGCCAACAGAAACTGCGATTGCTCTAGCATCGTGGTTCCCGCCACCAATCGGCACCCTCAGCGAGCTCAACACCTCAGCAGCACCTGAGAGCACGGACATCGACAGTAGTCACGAATCTGATCTCGGTGACCTAGCTACGGAAGATGGAGTCTATGACTCCGGATCCAAAGGTTGCGGAAGCAACAACTTCCCCAACCACTTCATGTGCGCCGTCATCAACACTGGCGAAACCAGCGCCAATCACGAAAACGGTGGCAACGGACCTGATCTACCCAACGGTAGCACACCTAATGGCGGACCGCCCAACAGTGGCCCCGCTAACGGCGGCAATGGCGCGCCCATCAATAATGGAGGGGCAGTCGAACCACCAACCATGGTGAACGAACACACCGGCGAACACATCGTGATAAGACTCAACGACAACGAATGGGCCTGTTGCCGAGAAGCTCTACGAGGCAATCCTCTGCCTCCCGGCATGCCGCAGGACCTGCTGATGGGCTATCATTGGCAACTAAAGGAGGAGTACAAACCCTAGCTACACACATTCGTGCAACTCGAAGTGCGTAAAAAGGCGGCAGATGAGTCGAGTCTTCGACGGGCCGAGCTCTCCTCCCATCGAGGATCCTCCTCCAAAGGCAACAAGTACATCGCCAACAAGAGGCAATCTCGAATGGCCCATCTCACCGAGCAGAAACACATAGAAGCTACAAAGGTCCTCGACTTTAGCTCTATGACAGTCGACACGCGGGGCAACGTGGTCCCAAAGACGCCGCAAGCTGCGGTGACAACGGCCACCATGTACCTCCTCAACAACCAGCCGCCGGCTAGAGATCCCCGAGCCGCCATGCTTCGATCTATGATCATGGGCTTGGGGTTAATCGAGGCCGCTCTCGACCAAGAACCGACGCCAGAGCCGAAGAAAGGCAAGGCTCTGGCAAAACGCTATTCCTCACCCTCGTCCAGCGACGACAGTCACGATCTGTCTCGACGTCGCCGCTCACGGCGACATGACCATGACTACGATGCGCGCGATGACCTCACGCAGCGCAAAATTGACAAGTAGAGGGCACGGCGTGCCCTTTCTACTGACTCAAAGGACGAAGACGTGGAGCTGTATGGCGCCAGATGCTTCAGCAGAGCTATCAGGCAGAAGCGAATGCCCGAGGGGTTCAAGCTCCCATCGGAGAATCCCAAATTTGACGGTCTGCAGGACCCAAAAATCTGGTTGGAGGACCACTTCTCCTATGTCAAGCTCCACGGAAGGAGTCGAAGCACGGCCATGCAATGCCTGCAGCTACAGCTGCAGGGCGCCGCCCGAGCATGGCTCAACAATCTCCCGCGCGGATCCATTCACAGCTGGGAAGAGCTGGTCTATAGCTTTGTGCGCAACTTCAAGGGCACTTACAAAAGGCCCGCATCAATCGAAGAACTAAGGAGCTGCCAGCAAAGGTCGGGCGAATCGCTACGCTCGTACATCCAGAGGTGGTCCATCATCAAGAACTCCGTAGCAAACATCTCGGAGGATCGCGCAATCGACGCATTCAACGGTGGTGTTCGCCGCATGGAGCTCAGAGAGGCGCTGGGCCGCTCGAAGCCCAAAACAATCGACCACCTGATGGAAATTGTGAATTAGTGGGCTGATGGAGAAGATTCGGTGAGAAACCGCACCTACTCCGACGACGACGAAGACCTCGGGCGCAGACGCGTCCATCGAGGCAAGCGGCGAATGCGCACTTACGATGACCGCGACGACGTCAACATGGTCGCAGCCGGCTACACCGACAAACGTGACGACAACCGCAATAGCGGTTACCGCAGCGGCGTATACCGCGACTCAAGGAAAACCACACAAGTATGGCAACGCCACACTCGCGAGGAACCAACGCAACATCCATCAAGGAAAAACTGTCCGGGCCGTGCACCGTGCACTTCTACATCGACAAGCACGGCGGCAAAAAGAAATCCAGCCACCTCCTCAAGGACTGTCGTGAGTTCCTCAAACTCCATGAGGGCCTGGCTCGGAAGAATTGCGACGCAGTCAATAGGGGCTATGGAACCGCCCCAGGTGTTGTGGCACATGGAGCTGCTCCACCACCGCCTGGGCCACCACCACCCGCAGTTGTGTCTGACTAGCATCACGGAGGCGAGCCGTACCCACGGGCCATGGGTAACATGATGATCCAAAAGGGACGCCCCTCGAATCGAGTGCAAAAGGCCATCACTCGCCAAGTCAACTTGGCGAAAAACTCCCCACCGTCGACGACTGAGTACCTCAGTGGAAGCGACTCCTGCATCAACTTCGACAAGCGTGACCATCCTCGCCAAGTCCCTCGTCCAGGCCACTGTCCCCTCGTACTCGAGGCGCAGATCGGAGGCTTCGACATGAGTTGCGTATTCATGGACAGCGGAAGGGGCATCAACCGTATGTTCGCAAGTACCTTGCGCGCAATGAGGATCCCTCTGACATGCCTAGAGGTGTCAAACACGACGTTCCATGACATCGTCCTAGGCAAGGGCATATATCCCCTGGGTAAAATCAACCTTGACGTCATCTTCGGCACGCTGAAAAACTTTCGGCACGAACGCATCGACTTCGAAGTTGTCGACTGGCCTTCACAGTACCACTGCATCCTCGGACGCGTCCCATTCGCTAGGTTCATGGCAGTACCACACTACGCCTACCTGCAGATGAAAATGCCAGGTCCAAACGATGTCATCACAGTCAATAGGAGCTTCGAGAGATCCGACAGCTGCGATAGGGAATTCAACAAAATCTCCTAGTCCTTTGGCATGCAGGAGGAACTTGCAAGATTGAAGGAGTCGACAGACAACAGTCTGCCTCCCCTAAGCAGGACAAGCTCACCCGACCTGTCCTTCGACTCGTCGGTGCACACGAAGAAAGTCCAGGTCCACCCAACGGACCCGACCAAGACGGCTCTCATCGCCAACAACTTGAGTTCCGCATAGGAACTCACGCTCGTCGAATTCCTCCGTGAGCACTGGGAAATCTTTGCCTGGTGTCCTGCGGACATACCAGGAGTTCCTAGGGAATTCGCCGAGCACGCACTCAACATGAATCTAGATGCCAGGACAGTCAAGCAGATAATACGGCGACTGTCCGAACCACGTGCGAAGGCAGTCGGGATGGAGATCAATAGACTCCTCGACGTAAACTTTATACGCGAGATCAAGGAAAGAACTTGGCTCGCTAATATAGTGTTGGTGCCCAAAAAAGACACGGATATTATGCGGATGTGCGTGGACTTCACCTGCACTGCCCAAAGGATCACTTCCAGCTGCCACGAATCGACCAAATCATCGACTCCACCGCGAGATGTGAACGTCTCTGCTTCCTCGATGCCTACTCAGGCTATAATCAGATTCGAATGAAGGAGGAAGATCAAGAGAAGACGGCGTTTACAACGCCCTTTGGTGCATTCTATTACAACACAATGCCTTCGGGCTAAAAAACGCGGGAGCCACCTATCAGCGGTGCATGCAGGCCTGCCTCAAGAGCCAACTTGTTCGCAACATACAAGTCTATGTTGATGACATCGTCATCAAGACCAAGGAGGAGGCCTCGTTAATCGACAATCTCCGCGAGACCTTCGCCAATCTCGACCGCTATCGGATCAAAATCAATCCGGAAAAATGCGCCTTCAGCGTGCCATCTGGGCAATTACTCGGGTATCTCATTTCCGCGAGGGGTATTGAGGCGAACCCGAAGAAAAGAAAAGCCATACTGGCCATGGAGAAGCCGAAGAATGTAAGAGGCGTCCAATAGCTAGTTGGGAGAATCACGGTGCTCAGTCGATTCATCAGTCGGATGGGCAAAAAAGCACTATTTTCTACCAACTTCCCCGCAAATCTGACAAGTTCGAGTGGACTGACGAGGCGTAGGAAGCATTCGAAGACCTCAAACACCTACTGTCCACCTCGCCAGTACTAGTGACTCCCCGCGAAAAAGAGCCACTATTGCTCTACATCTCCGCCACCAACCAGATGGTCAGCACGGTGCTCGTGGTGGAACGAGCCGAAGAAAACAAAGTCCACGGGGTACAGCGCCCAATCTAATACCTCAGCGAGGTGCTCACACCAACAAAGCAGCTGTACCCGCACTACCAGAAGATGGCATACGGCATCTTCATGACAGCCAGGCGACTGCGCCACTACTTCCAGGAGCACCCAATCGTGGTGGTCAACGACGCCCCGCTTGGACATATTCTCAACAACCCCGACGCCAAGGGACGAGTCACACTTTGGGGAATCGAGCTGTCTCCACGAGACATTACGTACGAGAAGCGCGATGCGATCAAATCGCAAGTACTCCCTGATTTCCACGTGCACTGGATGGAGAACCAGCTCCACGAAAAGCCAGACTTGTCCTATCTCTGGACAATGCACTTCGATGGGTCCAAAAAAAAGGACGGAGCTGGTGCAGGTGTCATACTGACATCGCCCCAAGGAGACAAGCTGAAATACATTATGCGAATGCAGTTCACTGCCTCCGACAATGAAGCTGAGTATGAGGCCCTATTGCACGGGATGCGTATGACGAAAGCCTGCGGCGCTAAGAGGCTCATCATTTACGGTGACTCCAAACTGGTGGTGAACCAAACAGGCCGAATTCCACCTAAAGCCCAAGCCCGCCAGCACAAATATAGTCTTATAGAAGTAGTTCGCATATTATTCACAAAAGGATCATGTTGTGCAGTGGTTAGCATACAATTGGAAGTAGCATACAATTGGAAGGAGTGGAGGGCATGTGTTTGAGTCCCCGCGGTGGCCATTATTTTTGCTTGTTTAGTTCTAGATGAGCAGGGCGGGTTCGCTGCTAGCGACATGTGAAATTGACACGTGGATATGAAATGTAGGCAAAACTGGTTGGTTGGCAGTCTAGTATTTTTAACGAATCATGTATTAGTAGTAACGATCATTTAAATTGGTCGTAGTCGTCTAAAATTAACGTCATAGACTAGTGATGTCTATATTATGACCTATTGGTGTAATCAAGTTATAACCTTCCTGATAAAAAAGGTCGTTATTTTTTAAGGTTTGGACCCTTCCAAATCGCCTACGACCATTTGGTTCCCAATGGTCATAGTTCTATGAGCAAAAAATCCATGGTCGTTAAGAAAAGGTCACTAGTTGACACATTTCTTGGAGTGGTTGAAAGATTCAGCAATACTGACTAAGACAAAAAAAATATCAACAGATTCCCAGTTCATAATAAGCGACACTTGACAGATTTAGCACCATTTCAAAGTGAGCAATTTAGCAGTAAAGATAATGACAAAGGAAATTGACAGATTCAGCAATGCAGACACTGAAATTCGGTAGATGTATCACGACCATGATTCAAAAGGAAAGAGAGAACATATTCTGCACTAGATCCGTCGATCTGAACAAGTACTAGTACATAGGTATTGCTCCTACTACAAAATAGATTAGTAGTAGCAGAACTCCATACAAAATACTCAGAACTACCTTAAGCTAGAAACCATATGTCCCAAAATAATAAGAAAAATCCTGTCGAGGAGTACATGTGTTCAAGTTAGGATCATCACAAGAAGATAAATATGTGTTAAAATATAAGAATACTGTCGATACGAAGCTTGTATTCCACGATGAACTTCGATGGTCGATTTCAACGACGAGTGACTAGATTAGATCGACAAACCGACAAAGAGCAAGTGGCTTTAGGATTCACATAGAATGCCTTCTCACACAACGGACAGACAGATCACAAAGATAAATAAAGTTAAAAGATCTAGTTGATCCTTCCTGGTCTTCTTAATCTTCCTCTTCCTTGGGGATATCAGCAAGTAACCAATTTCTTTCCCTCGTGGGATAGTCATGTGTAGTTGGAGTGATCCCTTCACCAGGCAAGGCAGCCTCAGCTTGCTCCCACTTAGGTACGAATGTCTTGTAGCCAGTTGTCCCCATCTTATGGTGATACTTCTTTTTCGCAATATTATCCTTATTCTTTTCCAACCTTTCTTTAGCTACTTCTGAATTCTTGTACTCTAGAAATCTAACCTAGTGATGTCGCTGCTTCTCTAGTGTGCTAGTGAATTCTGAAACGTTTTCTTCCTTGAGATATTCATTGTACAATCTTTTCTCGTAGTTATTGAACTATTCGGCCATCTTCTTAAGAGATGAATGCCTGACTTTGGACCTCATGGCATTTTTTAGTTTATCAGACTCCAAGACCTGTAGGGTGAAATGTGAAATGAGCTTCTCCCAAAGGAGGTCTTTGTGTCTATCCTCGACAAACCTATTAGGGTTTCCATCTTCCTTTGCTGACTTATTCCAATTGGGAATGTTGATCGAGATGTTCTCCCTAACAATAACTCCGCATTGATGCACAAATGTATTTGCGTTCTTTATGGGAAGCAATGGTTTTCCATCTGGAGATACGTCCTCAGTTGTGAGATGCGCATCGGCGGCCATCCCTTTGGCCAGGCCTCGTTTACTTTTACCAGATTGGGTCGATGCGAAGGTCTAAAACAAGAAACAGTCATTAATATGTATATACACAAATCAATTAATGCATCTATCTAGTGATCACAAGAGGCTTAATATACCTCTCCATACTTTGTTAAGGCTGGTTCATCATTTTACGAGCTTGTCATCGAAATCAAAACTCGTTTGTGCTTTGTCTCTTTGTTCTATCTCCATTTCCTCACCGGACTCATTCAGAAACTATGAGTCATCTTCTACTCCACCCTGATATGCTCGACCAACGGGATGCCGTATTAAGTGGAACATATCCTCTTCACCTTCCCTCCCATTGAAGTCCATAGATCCATTAATACACAAGGTAAAACAATTTTAGCATTAACATAAAATTTTCATAATTAAAAAACAACAAGATTAGTCATGCAAAAAACTAAAATATTAGTCAGGCAAATCACATTTCTGGTAAGTATAAAATCAGTAAGTATAATAATATTTTCTAAAAATACTAAGTATAAAAACACTAAGTCAATGCAACAACATAAGAAGGATAAAATAATTTAGCTTAATATTACTGCTATGAAATAATGTGCATATGAGTAAAACTAACAATATACCATATCACAACAGCAAAGTACTAATGAAACAATAATACATCTCGAATAATCAATTTAATGCAACAATAATATCTGATAATATCACTAATACATCTCTAATCAGACTAGACGTCGACTCCCGGGTCTTGAGCCACGAGCGGTGAATATCCAAAGAGAAGGAACCATCACAGGAGCATAGATTGGGTGAGATCCCTAAAGAAAATACCAGGTATTGGAGAACCTAACATCCAATGCAACCATATAGCGATGGACGTGTTCGTCCTCCTCCCTGACATGATTTTGTACCACCTCCTTGGGGGGACGCTCCCTCTGCACCGATAGTGGACCACACGACCGCCACCAAAGAAGCTCTGAGTCGACGACAAGACTTGGATTCCTCACTAAGCTACGCGTCCCAAAAAGTAGCACCTCTCAATGCCAGCATGAAGGAACTTAGTCTCGGAATGCGCAGTGGAGCCTAGTCCTCTGTCGTTTCCCCTAAGTCGACGATGAGGATGCGGGATGGGCATCATCACCGATAACAAATTCCTAAGCGTGTAGTTGATCCAAATTGCTGTCAACAAATCCAAATAAAATCAAATTTGTACTACATTATATACTCTTTCTATCTCTATTTCTATCTCTATCTCTATTTTCTATTTTCTATTCTCCTATTTCTATTTTACAAATCATATTTTCTAAGAAAAATACATAAACTAAATAATCCTAAGCAAATAATTCTATTTTCTATTTTTCCACACATCTCTATTTCTATATCTATATCTATTTTCTATTTCCCCTATTTTCATTTCTATCTCTATCTTCAATTTCCTATTTCAAAATCCTATTTTTGTAAGCAATAATCCTATTTCTATTTTCTATTTCTATTTTCAAAGCAATAATCCTATTTTCTATTTTCTACTTATTCTATTTCTATTCTAAATCCCTAAATCCTACTTCTAAAATCCCTAAGTCTACACTTCTTACTTCTAATTAAAATCCCTTAAACTAAATCCTTAAATCTACTTCTAATTAAAATCCTAGCTAAGATATCCTAATAACTAATTAACTATACGGGGTGAGAAACTCACCTAGCCCGATCGACGGCAACATGGGCGGAACGGAGGGCGCGGGCATGGTCGCAGGGGCGGGCGAAGGCACGGTGGCAGCGACGGCGGTGGAGACGGTACGACAGAGCAGCGTGGAGGCCGACAGGCTGTACGGGCTCCTACTTCATGGCGAGCTCCACGTGGGCTGCACGCGGCCGGGGGCGGGGATCTGCGGGGGCGGCGGCGGGTGCGGCGACGGTGAGCTCAACGGATGCGGCGATAGCAAGCTCCACGGGGTATGGCGCGGAAGCAGAGCGGTGTATGCTCGATCGACTTCCTCTAAGGTGGGGAGGACGGCGACGCGCGTTTCCTTATATAGCCCCCCTTTAGTCCCGGTTCGTTGTAGCAACCGGGACTAAAGGGTTTTTAGGCCCGTCCTGGCGTGATACCCCCTCTAGTCGCAGTTTGTGGGTTGGGCCACGACTAAAGGTACCAAAAAAATGCACGGGTCGTCCAAATGTTTTGACATTATCGAATTTGGCACCATTTTTAAACATTTATACATTTCAATTAACTAGTTTTTGCACAATTTCAAATAAGACCAAACTTTCAACATGAAAAGTGCTTTAATTTCTATAACTAATCCAAAACCATTTTACTTTTTCTAAAATAATTTTTCTAACTATTCAAATTATTAATCATTTTACCATTTTCAATTAAAAATGCATTAACTTATAATTTTTTCATATATTCGAATCTGGATAAACTTTGAACATGAAAAGTGTCTGAATTTGAAGAACTAATATAAGACCATTTTAAGTTTAGCGAGATCCACTACAAGTTTAGGGACGCTCGGCCCCGGGTTAAGAAGCTTCTTCATGCCCGCCGTCCTGACCATAGTTTCCAATGGGCACAAAATATTCGAAAATGATCCAAACAATGTGAAACCTTTGTGTTATTTCATTATATGTGATATAGTTACAAGGTAAAATATCAAACTTGGAATATCGCAAACATCACAAAAAACCCTTCTCAAATGAGCTATCATGTTCGAGGTTTCATGTCTTTCAGGACAAATGAACAATGTTATGGCTAGAATCGTGGCATAGTTTATGATAATATTACCATATTATGCACACACGTGCATCTTGGGATGTCTTACAATGTTGCAGTAGGAAGTTTTCCTTTTCATCGCACAAAAAAGCCATTCTCTATTTTTTGAGTGCCAAAAACGGGGTTTTGTGAAGCAACCACCAAATGAAAGTTCCACATTGGTACTACCCCACTTTTCAAAATACGAGAACACCTTATATGGACAATGTCCCAACCAATGTATCTGAAACCTTTCCATCCACCCATCATGAAAAAGACAAATTCCCGCCGAATCAATAAGAGGCCATTCAGATTTTTAGGTTCATAATATGCTATTTGAAATTTGAAACTTGAGAAGTGTTTGAATTTGAAAAGTGTTTGAATATGAATTTGAATAACTTTCGCTTACTTTAGAATATGACAAACTTTTAACATGAAAAGTGTTTGAGTTTAAATATCTAATCCAAAACCATTTTCTGCTTTCTAAAATAATTGGTCTAACTATTAAAACTAGTAACTGGAATTAAAGATATTTTGGGGGACTTTAGTCCTGGTTGGAGGCACTAACCGGGACTAAAGATATTTTCCGCCATTCTCAGAGCCGTCAAGCCACATGCCATGCTTTCCAGCCATTTCCCACCGTTCCCGCCACTTTTTCCCACCCTTTCCACCTATATCTAAGCCGACCGCCATGGCCATCCACACCTTCCCCTCTCACACTAATGGACACCGCATACTGGAGCTTTCTGACCCTCGAGGAGACTGTGGTGCTGTGTGCACACCTCGAGCTTCCCATGCCTGCCAGGCTACCGGCTGCCCACCGACTGGATGATAAGCGCTGGAGGGATTCTTGTCCCTCCTGTGTCTCAAGGGTTCCACCCGCTAGGTGGCCCTCACGAACCACTTCTACCTCGAGCTCATGCCGGAGCAGCGGATGGATTCTGATACATTGCAAATGTATCTATAATTTTTGATGTTCCATGCTTGGTTTTATCTACTTTCTTGAGTTTTGTCCACACTTTGGAGTACTTTTCATATGATTTCTTGGACTAACCTATTAACAAGAGCCACAGTGCCAGCTACCTGTTTTCTGCTGTTTTTGGTTCTAGGAAAGTCAGAAAATGAATATTCTCAGAATTGGACGGGACAAAAGCCAAAGTGCCTATTTTTCTGGAAGACATCTGATGCCAGAATACGATACATAGAAGGGATAGGGGCCGGCCACACCACCTGGCTGCACGGCCAGGCCTGGCCCGCGCCAGGGGGTGGTCTGGCTGACCCTAGCACCCCCTCGGCCTCTCCTTCCGCCTATATATTTCCCTCGGGAGGAAAAACCTAAGTACCCGATAAAAAATCCACGAAAGAGTCTATAGCCGTTGTCGTCTCCATCCGTAGATAGGGAGGGATCTGAAGCTATTCCCGGCACTCTGTCGGAGAGGGGAATTCACCCTGGAGGCCTTCTTCATCATCATGCAAGCCTCCGGTGTGATGCGTGAGTAGTTCATCTCTGGACTACGGGTCCATGTAGTAGCTAGATGGATGGTTCTCCTCCTTTGTGCTTTCATGTTTAGATCTTGTGAGCTCGGTTCATGATCAAGATCATCCATTTGTAATTTTGCATGTTGTGTTTGCGGATATTCGATGGATATTGAGATGCTATTTCAGATTAATTATTGATTCTATCATGTCTTTGTTATTTGTGATCTTGCATGCTTTCTGTTGTTAGTAGCTATCTTGTCCAAGTAGATGCTAGCAACTCCAAGAGTTAGTATTTATGCTTGATAGTGGGTTCATGCCTCTGGTAGTCTGGGGAAGTGACAGAAATCTCTAAGGTACTAGATGTGTTGTTGCTACTAGGGAGAAAACAACAATCCTTTGTTCATAGAAGAATCGTATTGTTTACATTACACTCAATTCGTAAAGCAATAATCTGTTGCTTGCAACTTAATACTGGAGGGGGTTCGGATGATAACCTGAAGGTGGATTATTAGTCATAGATGTAGTTGGATTATTAGTCTATGTGTAATGTTGTAATGCCCAATCAAGTTCCAAAGGAGTCAAGATGATTAGTATATACATGCATTGCTTTCTCGGTGTTTGTCAATTGCCCTGCTGTAATTTGGTCACCCAGCATGTTATCTAT
The DNA here is from genome assembly GCA_916181665.1 of Avena sativa. NCBI lineage: Eukaryota > Viridiplantae > Streptophyta > Magnoliopsida > Poales > Poaceae > Avena > Avena sativa. Next base: position 584,179,613 of record OV702287.1, read on the forward strand.
CTTAAGGAGAGCCACCTCTAGTGAACTATGGACCCCGGTCCTTTCTTTTACATTCAATCTACAAATTGTTTACTTCTTTGTGTTTAGTTTCTACAAACTATTACTTCCTTCCATTCGATACGTTTAATCCTTTGTTTTCAGCAAAACCGGTGAGATTGACAACCTTATCGCAAGTTGGGGACAAAGTTCTGTGGTTGTGTTGTGCAGGTCTCCACGTTGCTACTAGCACCGGTAGTGCGCCCTGCCAAGGCTCAGCTAGCAACACCTTTGGGGTGTTTCCTTGCTCCTACTGGTTCGATTAAACCTTGGTTTCATAACTGAGGGAAACTTGCTGCTGTGCTCATCATACCTTCCTCTTGGGGTTCCCCAACGAGCTCTACATCAACAATGAGCCATCAAGCACTTTTCTTGCGCCGTTGCCGAGGAGTTAAGGACATGTTCACAAGGGGAGTCCCTCATAACCAATCTCTTTACTTTGTTATTTTTGTTTTGCTTAGTCTCTTTTGCTTTGTTTGCTTGTTTCTTTATCAAAAACACAAAAAATTTAGTTTTACAAGTTTGCCTTGTTTATTAAAAACACACAAAAAATTAAGTCTCCTATAGTTGTTACCTCTTTCTTAGCTTACCATGTTGATCCCTAAGTTTACCCTAAAACACCTTTCAATAGGTAGTGGCTCTATAATTGGGAAAGATAATATTGAAGAATTCTTTAATCATGTTAGTAAGCATGAAGATATTGAGGATAGATCCCTTCCAAAACTTGCTCCAAATTATGAAATTGGTGCAACTTCTTTAGTTCACATGTTGGATGCTAGGTTTGTTAACCTTAATCCCTTAATGCAAGTAATGTTTCTTAAGCTTAAAGAAATTGATGACCCTGAAAAGAGGGATTTTATTTTAGAAACTTTGCTTAAGGAATTCTATGATGTTGCCAAGGAAGAAGAAAAGTCTTTGAACGTTTCAATATGATAGGCTCATGTGTAGATGTTATTGGTACACGAGAAAATATGAACAAAACTGAACCTAATGGGGAGGAAACTAAGATACCAATACCCTTTAAACTAGTAGCAATACATGAAGCCATAGAAAAGAATCTTTATTGGATTGTTCCTGAAAACCCTTTTGATGAAAATAGTGAACCTAAGAGCATTGAGAGAGGATCCTCTAGAACTTATTTGGATGATATACCTTGCCTTGTTGAAGATATTTCTGGTATTGCTCTTAATGCTTCTTCATTTGAGAACACTTGATTCTTTTTCTTGCTTCTTATGCCTAACTTAAAGGCGTTAAGGAAAAGTACTTATTGGGAGATAACCCAAAAGTTTTAGATGAGTCTTGGAAGTTATTACCTGTAATATCCACTCCTTATACTTTTTATTTCCTTTTTTGTGCCAAGAGTAACCTCTAATGAGAGAGAAGTAATGATTGGGAAAGTTGCTGTCCCGAAACAGATTTTTGTGCTTCACCGTAAAAATTCGTGTAAAATCTCTGAACGTACTTTTGAGGATTGAATTTTTGTGCTTCTGCCCCAGGTTGCTATCTAACTTTCGTTAGTTCAACACTTTTTAATTTGAGCAACAAAAGGTCTTCGAAAAAATTCGTCTTTTACCTGCTGGTCTGTTTTGACAGATTTCTGCCATTTTCTGCATTTGCTTCCTGTTTGTTCCTTTTTGAGTTCTTTTGGGGAATTGAGATTTTTGAGGGAAGTTCTTCAGTAGCTAGTGTTCTAATGGAAGTTTATTGGTTTTGGAACTGAACCTTAAGACCTATTATCTTGAGTGCACAAATGTTGCTAATAAAGATTGTGTGAAGTTTTGTATGAAGGAAAAATTTCTCGTGTATGGAAGGAATGAGTAATGAGATGAAGGATGGACTAAAGCTCAAGCTTGGGGATGACAAGCGTTTGACCCCAAGAAATATCCAAGAAGTACAAGCGTCAAAGCTTGGGGATGCCCAAGGCATCCCCCTCTTCATCAATAAAAATCCCAGGTTTCTTCCAAACGCTTCATTTTTATTGTTTCATGCACAGTTGTGTTGTTCTTGGAGCGTCCTCTTTTTTGTTTTTGTTTTGGTTTTTCATTTTATTGGTTTGCTTAGTTTGCTGAATAAATTGGTTGGACCCCTCCTTTCACGCATTGGTTTTCAAATAGTTTGGTTTGGTTTCGAAAAGAGTAGGAAAGTTCATGCTTAAGTGGTAAAAAGAGCTTGTTTTTTACTGTGGCCTATGCTTTGTCATGCCATGCTTGATATTGTCTTGGCTTTATGCTTAGTATTATTTTCTGTAGCATGACTTGTTATAAACAATTTAGATTGCTTAATGTGCCTTGGATGAATCATGCGTTGTTTTAGCATATTAAAGCATAGTATAGTGGTATTATCCTTTGATGCTTTATTTCGGTTGACTTGGCGCATGCTCACACCATGATATGAGTATCTCAAGTCACCATAGCCTTCATGATCATTTAGTTTTCAACTTGTAGTATCACTTTATGCTTTGATCAATGATGTTTTGTCTCTCTGCATGATTATGGCCATTATTGCTCTCTTAGTTTGTCGCTCCCAGTCTTTTGCTAGCCTCCACAACCAAGTATGAGTTCCACTCATGCATCCAACTCCCTAAACCAAGTTATTCCAAAGAGTCCACCATACCTACCTACTAGAATATGCTATTCCAAGTATATTCATGTTTTTGTCTACCTTCCAAATTAAACTTGTTATGAGAAACTAGTGATTAAAGCTCTCACGAACTTGACGACACACTTTACTTTTTTGCATCTAATAAAATTGAACCATTGGGTCCTTCTTTGTTGCGTATATGCTTGCGCTTTATAAGTTGATGTTCGCAGAACCATGTATCGTGGGGAACGCTTTCAACATTGCACTTGTACTTTGTACCCCGTTGATATCATGTTCTTTTGCTTATGGATCCTGGCGGTGTGAAATAAAAGTGGAACTTGTAAGATCATGGAGTTTGTATGTGTGTTAGAGAAATGCCTGGGCCGCTAGCCTAACCCATTCCTAATCATGGTGGAAACTTGCAGCATCACCATAATGAGCACTCTATGAAGCATCCTCAATAAAAACCTATTCAAATAGCAAATAAAAAGATCGCTGAGATGCTCATTGTCTGCTTGCCTTGTCATTTTGATTATGGGATAGCTCCTGTATCATGTGCAAGGGGTACCCCGTTGGCGGTTCTTAATGATACATATGTACTTACAATGACAAGAGATTAGTCGTGACTAAAGTTGAGTAGCATGAGGTTCGGTCTTCGTAAGTAAGGGGCATGAGTTTTTTGTTTATAACTTGTCAAGCATATCCTCTTAGTTGTGTCACTTTAACCTTAATCACCTTCAAGATGCTTATGATAGGGGCAATGACAGCTGAAAGCTAATAAGTACCATAATTTTTGGAAGCTCTTTATGATAGTTGAATCCCTACTTCCTTCTATGAAGGCCTTTCTTCCACCATTATATTGAGTCTCCACCTTCTACCTTTATGCACTTACTTTAAGAGCATAGTGGCCATTCTTAGTTCTATGTGCATTGTCCCAAGACTAGTTGATTGATGCATAACTTGATATTGCTTGTTTTAAACTATTTGTATCTAGTCACTCTTATGAACTTTGAAGGTGTCCTATGCATTTATATTTGCTACTCTATGAGGGACAAGATGAATACTATTATGCTATATTTTCTTTATGTGAAACAGACAAACGTCTTGCAAAGCATTGTTATTCATGAATCTTTTGTTTGTGCCTTTTCATGTTGCATCATAGTTTCTTTGTCTTATTGCTAGAACTTTGTGTTTCATGTTATGATTGAAGTACTATGATCCTAGCCTCGAATGTTTTACAAATACTTTAATCAAGTTTATGATGGTGCATGTCACCTCAAAAATTATTCTTTCTTTTTATCACTTACCTACTCGAGGACGAGCAGGAGTTAAGCTTGGGGATGTTGATACATTTCAGTTGTATCTATAATTTTTGATGTTCCATGCTTGGTTTTATCTACTTTCTTGTGTTTTGTCCACACTTTTGAGTACTTTTCATATGATTTCTTGGACTAACCTATTAACAAGAGCCACAGTGCCAGCTGCCTGTTTTCTGCTGTTTTTGGTTCCAGGAAAGTCAGAAAATAAATATTCTCGGAATTGGATGGGACAAAAGCAAAAGTGCCTATTTTTCCGGAAGACATCTGATGCCAGAATACGAGACGGAGAAGGGCTGGGGGCCGGCCACACCACCTGGCCACGCGGCCAGGCCTGGCTCGCGCTAGGGGGTGGTCTGGCTGACCCCAGTCCCCCCTCGGCCTCTCCTTCTGCCTATATATTGCCTCAGGACGAAAACCCTAAGTACCCAATCAAAAATCCACGAAAGAGTCTGTAGCCGCTGTCATCTCCATCCCTAGATCGGGAGGGATCTGAAGCTCTTCCCGGCACCCTGCCGGAGAGGGGAATTCACCCTGGAGGCCTTCATCATCATCATGCAAGCCTCCAGTGTGATGCGTGAGTAGTTCATCTCTGGACTACGGGTCCATGTAGTAGCTAGATTGCTGGTTCTCCTCCTTTGTGCTTTCATGTTTAGATATTGTGAGCTCCGTTCATGATCAAGATCATCTATTTGTAATTATACATGTTGTATTTGCGGGGATCCGATGGATATTGAGATGATATTTCAGATTGATTATTGATTCTATCATGTCTTTGTTATTTGTGATGTTGCATGCTTTCTGTTGTTAGTAGCTATCTTGGCCAAGTAGATGCTAGCAACTCCAAGAGTTAGTATTTATGCTGGATAGTGGGTTCATGCCTCTGGTAATCTAGGGAAGTGACAGAAATCTCTAAGGTACTAGATGTGTTGTTGCTACTAGGGAGAAAACAACAATCCTTTGTTCATAGAAGAATCGTATTGTTTACATTACACTCAATTCGTAAAGCAATAATCTGTTGCTTGCAACTTAATACTGGAGGGGGTTCGGATGATAACCTGAAGGTGGATTATTAGTCATAGGTGAAGTTGGATGGCGGTCTATGTATAATGTTGTAATGCCCAATCAAGTTCCAAAGGAGTCAAGATGATTAGTATACGCATGTATTTCTTTCTCGGTGTTTGTCAATTGCCCCGCTGTAATTTGTTCACCTAGCATGTTATCTATCTTAAGGAGAGCCACCTCTAGTGAACTATGGACCCCAGTCCTTTCTTTTACATTCAATCTACAAACTGTTTACTGTTTGTGTTTACTTTCTGCAAACTATTACTTCCTTCCATTCGATACGTTTAATCCTTTGTTTTCAGCAAAACCGGTGAGATTGACAACCTTATCGCAAGTTGGGGACAAAGTTCTGTGGTTGTGTTGTGCAGGTCTCCACGTTGCTACTAGCACCGGTAGTGCGCCCTGCCAAGGCTCAACTAGCAACACCTTTGGGGTGTTTCCTTGCTCCTACTGGTTCGATTAAACCTTGGTTTCATAACTGAGGGAAACTTGCTGCTGGGCTCATCATACCTTCCTCTTGGGGTTCCCCAACGAGCTCTACATGAACACTGAGCCATGAGATTCCCATTGGGATCCTGACAACTATGACACCTGGAATGCCTTCTTCACTAACCGGAGGAAAAGGGAGCTCGCCTGGTATGAGGGTGAGGACCCGCCCTGGTGAACCACAATGCAGCCGACCGCCGCCTATGGTGGGCGAACTAGACTATCACTGGCGTGATGTGCTACATCGCCAAGGGAGATCATCCTCGCCTACGATACCAACACTTTCACCTTCCGTAGAGCCACAAGAAGGGTGGTGGTGGTGGTGAAGGACGCATGTGTAGCGGTGTCGTCATCCGGAGCCCCATCCCCCGTGCGTCGTGAATCCTAGGCCGGAGTGGCAGGTGCCCCCAGAATATGTCATGGTTGACAGTCCTAGGTTTCCCCCGTGCACAAGTGAGGGAAGGGCTAAGGATCTAGCCACGTGCGCCTAGCAACGATGACGATGACGGATACAACCCTGAAGCTGTGTACCATAGTCATAGACATGATTATGACTATTTTTTATTTTTTAATATTAATAAATTTCTTACGTGTTGGTCTCTCTACAACCTATTGAGTTTGCTCAAGTGCTCAAGTGCTTATTTTTTAATATTAATAAATATCTTGGGTGTTGGCTACATCAAGTTGCAATACTACCTATTGAGCGTCAGTTCATATCCATATAAGAATATCACCAAAACTAAAGGTTTAATACATCATTATACATCACAAACTTCCCCATCTAGTGCTGGAGTTTTCTTCCGTGCCTTAACCATGAAGCATCTTTATCAATGAACAGGAGACTCGGATCATCCTTCACTACGAAGGGTGGAATTTCATGAAACTTATCATAATTTTCTGACATATGTGTCTTGTCTTCCACTCCCAGGATGTTTCTTTCCCCAGAAAGAACTATGTGGCGCTTTAGCTCATCGTATGATGTATTCATTTGCTTATCTTCTGTTTTTCTTAGTTTGGTAGACATGTCCTTCAGATAGAAAACATGAGCCACATCATTGGCTAGGATGAATGGTTTGTCTTTGTATGCATGATTATTAAGATCCACTATTGTCATTCCGTACTTCTGGTCTACCTTTACCCTGCCTCCTGTCAGCTTGACCCATTTGCACCAAAACAAAGGGACCTTAAAAGTAGGTCCATAGCCAAGTTCCCATATCTCCTCTATGTAATGATAATATGTGTCCTTTGACCCATTGTCGTCTGTTGCATCAAAGTAGAAACCACTGTTGTGGTTGGTTCTCTTTTTATCTTGGGCGATCGTGTAAAATGTATTTCCATTTATCTCGTACCCTTGGAAAGTCCATATAGTCAAAGATGGTGAGATGGCCAACAAGTGAAGTTGATCTCTAACAATGCTGTTATTCATGAGATGTGTTTGCGACCAACCGCTCAAAGTCATCATGTGTTCATCTCTAGTACAGGAGTCAGGCTTCCCTGAGTTGTTGGAGCGTACCATATTCTTGTGTTGCCGTATATACAGAGCTGCCAAGGTGGAATTCTGTAGAAATGTGTATTGTGCTTGATTTAAAGAATGCCCGTCCCTACATATTATTGATTTCCTTCCTAAGGTGCCTTTTCCACTCAGTCTCCCCTCATGCCGCGATTAAGGAACACCAATCGGCTTAATGTCAGGAATAAAGTCAACACAAAAATTAATGACTTCCTCTGTTCCATAGCCCTTGGAGATGCTTCCTTCTGGCCAAGCATGGTCATGAACATATTTCTTTGAGACTCCCATGAACCTCTCAAAGGGGAACATATTGTGTAGAAATACAGGACCCAAAATGGTAATCTCGTCGACTAGGTGTACCAAGAGATGCGTCATAATATTGAAGAAGGATGGTGGGAACACCAACTCAAAACTAACAAGACACTGGACCACATCATTCTATAACCTTGGTAAATTTTCTGGATCGATTACCTTCTAAGAAATAGCATTGAGGAATGCACATAGTTTCACAATGGATAGTTGAACATTTTCCAGTAGAATTCCCCTCAATGCACCAGGAGCAATTGTGTCATAAGCACGTGACAGCCATGAGACTTTAAGTTCTCAGTTTTTTCTCTGCCATATTTATTATTCCCTTTATATTCTACGAGAAGTTAGATAGGAACTTCATACTGCTTAGGACTTCAAAAAATATTTCCTTTTCTTCTTTGGTAAGAGCGTAGCTGGCAGGACTTAGACGCCCTTTATCCATCTTCATTGGATGTAGGTCGTCTCAGTCTTTCATACCTTGTTGGTGCTGCTGTGCTTCCGGCGTATCTTTTGTCTTACCATACATGCCCATGAAGCCTAGCAAGTTCACACAAAGATTCTTCTTTACATGCATCATGTCGATTGCAGAGCAGGCCTCTAGAACTTTCCAATAGGGTAGCTCCCAAAATATAGATTTCTTCTTCCACATGGGTGCATGTCTGTTAGCGTCATTCGGAACAGATTGACTACTAGGAACCTTTCCAAAGGTTACTATTACATCCAAATCCTTGACCATACAAAATACATCATTACCAAAATGGCGGATAGGCTTCTTCCAGTGATCTGCCTCACCATTGAAATGCTTGCCTTTCTTTCTTGAGGGATGCCTGGGTGGAAGAAATCAACGATGCCCTAGGTACCCATTCTTCCTACATTTATCCAAATATATAATTTAAGTAACATGTAAACAATGCGTGCATGCATTGTATCCCTTGTTTGACTATCCTCAAAGGTTACTAAGAGCAGTCCAATCATTTATGGTAATGAACAGCAACGCTCGTAGGTCAAATGGCTCATGTTTGTGCTCATCACACAGACCTACACCTTCATCACGCCACAACTGTAGGATTTCTTAAACTAATGGGCTCAGGTACACATCAATGTCGTTGCTGGGTTGCTTTGGGGCTTGGATAAGCACTGACATCATAATGAACTGCTGCTTCATGCACAACCAAGGAGGAAGGTTATCGATACATAAAGTAATAGGCCAGGTGCTATGATTGCTGCTCTGCTCCCCAAAGGATTCATGCCATCTGTACTTATACCAAACCTTAAGTTCCTTGTGTCATCTGCAAAGTTCGGGTACTCTCTATCGATTTTTCTCCGCTGCTTCCCATCAGTGGGGTGTCTGAACTTCTCGTATTTCTTGCGGTCTTCTTTGTGCCATCGCGACAACTTGGCATGCTCTTTATTTCTAGAAAAACGTTTCCACTGTGGTATTATAGGAGCATACCACCTCACCTTTGCAGGAATCCTCTTCCCGAGGCGCTCCTCGCCCTTAACATCATCAGGATCATCTCGGCTGATCTTATACCGCAACGCACTACATACCGGGATTGCATCCAAATTCTCGTTCTCCTCACCATGGTAGAGGATGCAATAATGCATGCATGTACCTTCTGCACCTCTAATCCTAGATGGCAGACAACCTTCTTTGCGCCGTATGTACCGGTAGGCAATTTGTTATTATTTGGAATCTTTTCCTTTATTATTTTAAGTACCTTCTTGATGGCTGTGAAATACCACCTTTTCTAGTCATATAAAATGAGCCATTTATCTCTCATATTATGTTTCTTTCAGCTATAGTTTAGCCTTATATGCATGACTTATAGTACTCATTTACTTTCATATGAGCTTTGCACATTTAGTAGTTTAGGTAGAATTTTATCACTTTTCCTTGTCTATGACATGGGTGTAGGTGTTGATGATGATTATGGATAAAACAAAGTCAAAAGGAACAAAGAGAGCATAATATGGAGGAGTTGCAGGGATCAGACTTAGCCATTTGAGAGGTTGAAAAAAATGAATTTTTCTAGATTCTCGAAATAAATATCCAATACAATGGGATTGTATGCCTGGAAGATACAAACTCAACGAGTCCAAGAACATCCAAAACAGAGTTCGTATGAAGAAATGGCGGCCAAAATAATAAAGGGGACAAACGGTTTGACGAGCAACTATACGACCAGAGCTATTTTTCTGGTCGTATAGCTCCTCCCATATAGTTGCCAAAACGGTCACAAACAATGGGATTTCTCCCTAGAAAATCTCCAGAACCTTCCCTAAGTCATATGACGGTATTGTGGGAACCCTAGGGCACCCCAAGGCCTATATAATGGAGGGAGGACCTAAGAGAGAGCCACCATACCATAGCCCTTCAGGGGCGGAGCCCTACCGCCGCCGCCACCCATCCGATCTCCATTACGGCAGAGCTCTGCCTCAACCACACCTCCGAGTTCTAGATCTCCCTCAACACCATCACCATCAAGGCATCCAAGCAAGAAGAAGGGGAGGAGAAGGAAGACATCACCACCACCACGCATCGATCTCCATCTCCATCATCATCTTCATCTCCCTCTTTCTCTTGTGTTTAGTAATTGTAAGATTGAACATGGTTGTGATATCATTATATATTTATATATATTTTGATGTTCATCCATGTGTGATTGATTGATTCAATTATAGGTTGAGGTATGATCTAGTGTGCTAAGTTAGAATTTATTGTGATCTAAGATGAGTTTATGTGATCTTTTGGTCCGGAAGTGCCTTTTGCCGGGCGGTAACGCGCGAGAACCATGCATAGTGCACACAGTGTGCCAACCCGATAATCAATTGGGAAAAGTTTATTTGGCTGAGAAATCTCTGATATATCACACATATAATTTCCCATCTAGTACTAGTGACACCGAAGCCTAGAAGCCCTCTCTCGTTCCATTCAATCCTACAATTACAATCTCTTTAATCAGTTCATATTCCTATTTACTTTTCATCTTAGTTTATTTTTCTCATGTTAAAAGTTCTTTGTTATTAGATATTTTAAACCTCTCTCAGTTATCGCTGTTCTAGTAACTTACAGAATAGGCTATTTCCAAACCATAGTTTGGGTGCGAAACGTGGCTGCATTGACAACATGGCTACGAGGTCGTGTTGTTTCCATTCGTCGATCTCCCATCGGGACAAACTCTTAACTATTTGCTGCTACAAGTATTGCAATAACCCTGTTGTTGGTGCAGGTATCCAATCATCAAATTGGCGCCGTTGCCGGGGAGATAAGCATTCGGTTATTACCTTCCTACTCACACATAGTTTATTTCTGTTTTTGCTATTTATCTTACTGCTTTTGATTATTTGAAAAGAACAAAAAAATTAGTTTACCTTTTGTTAGTAGTCTTGTTATTTATTTTAGTTATAGGAAATTCGAAAACATAGGAACTATGGAAAGTAAAAGTCTTGCGGAGTATGCTTCTCCGTGTGTTGATCATTTACATGCTCCTATTGCTCAACCCGCTATTGATGTGGATGGGTATGAGATTAATCCTATGTGGATAAATATGATCATGGAAATAGCTTTTGCAGGAGATCTGGACAATGATCCATATGAGCATATTGACAAATTTACTTCATTGTGTTCTACGGTGAAGGCAAGTGGATGGACAAATGGCAAGCTGAAGTTATATCTGTTCTGGTTCTCGCTGAAAGGAAAAGCTAAAGATTGGCTAAAATCGCATCCCGCGGAACACTTTAATTCATGGAAAGATATTTCTGAATCTCTTATCGGTAAGTATTTCTCACAAAAGCAAATTTATGAGCATAGGCTTCATATCCTAAAATTCAAGCAGAGGAACAATGAGGATTTAATACAAGCTTATAGTAGGTTCTCAAAATTGATGCATGACTGTCCACATCATAGTTTACCTGATTGGTTATTGTTGAATCACTTTTATGGAGGCTTAAATCACTCTTCTAAGGGTAAGCTAGACATGATGTGTGATGGTGCATTCCTTGGAAAAACTTTGGAAGAAGCTTGGCAACTGTTAAGAGATATACATAATGATTTTCATTAATGGCAATGTGAAATTGTGCATGAAGAAAAACCTCTCCCTAATGATCTAGAGAACTTGGTCAATGAGTTTCTTAAAGATGAAAATAGAAGAAGAAAAATTCCTTATGATGATACCTTAGCTAGATATGTTCTTTCTAAAGAAATACCTTTCATAGCTGATTATTGTATTCATATTATAACTGCTTCTACTAACAATGGAGAACAGCCCTCTACTGTTACTCCCATATCTTCCACTTGTTGAATCATTGAAGCATGAAAGAAGGGCAAATCCAAGAAGCCTAAAACCAGGAAAAATAAAAATAAGAAGCCTCGTGTTGAATATCCAAAAATAAGAAGCCTGAAACGGAATTATGAAGAATATGGGAGAAATGAAAGACGCATCAAGGAGAAAGAAGAAAAAGAGATCAAGGAATGGAATGAATTGAAAGAAGCTCTCAAACCTTATCCCCCACCTATTCCTAATCTTTATTATTCTTCTGACTCTAGTGATGATGAGGACTTAAATTATTCTATAATCCCTGATAATTGCCCTGAAGAAGTTTTTGATGATTCTAGTAGTGTTTGTTTAAATACTCTTTTCGGGGAAATCAATTATGATGAGCCAAAGACGGAATCCTATGTGCCTCCCATATATGTTTGATTTGACTTTTATTTTACTAATGAGGTGCAAGAAACTCCGTTGGCAAAGACCAGGCTACTGGATCCAAAAGAACATGATGAGCTATACCCTCAAAATAGTAATCAAGGTAAAGATTCAAATTTTGATAATAAATCTTTAACACCCTCTACGCAGGAAGGAATAAATACATATTTACTGATCTTAGTGCATCCATCCTCACGTGGCAACGAGAACACTTAAAAGATACCGATGCACCGCAAGCAGGAACGTCTTAGAAGAAAAAAGTATGATATAAATCCTGAAAACACTCGTTGGAGGTAAGAAAAGTTACTCCTATAACTGCCTCCATTGCTGAATAAATCTGGAGTATAAAATCTTGGCTACATGGTTATAAGAAAGCGCTTCCCGGGAGGCCACCCGGAAGTCATTAGATGTCTTTCTTAGTTTTGTGTCTTGAGTCTAGATGAATTCGTGTTGCATTGGCATTTTATTCTTTGCATCATTTGCTATTATAGTTATCTTGTTGTAGTTTTCAAAAGGTAGAATTTACTGTTACTATGTGTTGCACAACTTAGTTGTACCTAAATATCACCCTATACATGTTAATGTTGGTCAAAAATTTAAGCTGTTATTTTACTGTCAAAACAAGGTATATCACTAAGTTACAGGATAAGAAATAATTTTCGAAGAAACAGAAATGTTTTGATGCATACCGAGAGTTTAACGACCAACTATACATCGGGAATAAAAATTCCGGCCGTATAGCTCCGGTCGTATAGATATATTTGCCATCGACAATTTTTCTTTCATATGTAATGAGAATTTAACGACCAACTATACGGCGGGAATAAAAATCCCGGTCGTATAGCTCCAGTCATAGAGATATCGATGCCTTTGTATATTTTCTTTCCTAGGGACAGACAGTTTGACGTCCAACTTTACGGTGGGAACGTATTGTTCCGGTCGTATAGTTTCGGCTGTATAGCTGCGCTGCTAGGGGAAACCCTAAAATTTTGAAGGAAGGCCAACTATACGGTGGGAACGCATTGTTCCGGCCGTATAGTTGCACCTGTATAGTTGAGAAAACCCCTCAAACGCCAACTGGAAGGTAACCATTTCTCAAAATCTTATTTCTTCTTCTAAAAACCTCAAAACACCACCTAGGAGCTTCTCCCATGATCTAGAGAGACCGAGCACATGTAAGCAATAAATTTCTACCTCAAAAACCTCCAAGACTGTAATTCTCTATAGAAGTTCCTGTTTTCTTTTTTACTTTCCTTTTATCGATGGGGTAAACAAACTATGTTCGTATAGCAAACCGATGCATTTTATTTTGTCTGTTATTTTCACAGGGACATGAACCTTTTGTGATGACGTGTATGGTAGTGCCAACTGTGCAAACACTCACATGAGCCACTTCGTTGCTTCAATTCAATGCTTTGACAACCAGTGTGTGGTAAAACCTTCCAACTCGAACCTTTTGTGAGTCTAGTCATGTATTCATATGGGGATACAATTTCGCATGATAGGCACCATAGGACTTGACTTAGATCTTTTATGCATCTTGACAAATTGTTTATCAAGCTTGGGACACTATTTGTGATCCTCTAGAAAACATTGCCACAATCTCTACACTTGGAAAGAATGAATACTTGATCAAGATATTTTGAAATTGGTTGGTTATCACTAAATAGCTTTGTGTTAAATGAATAGGTTATGCTCAACCCCATAATAGACTTGATAGTTTGCATACTGAAGGAGTTGTCAATCGGAAATGATATTTTGAAGTTTTGAGTTCTATGCTAAATAAGGTGTTGATTAATTGTCTTAAGAGTTTAGCCTTAAAGATACTCAACACCATATATGTGATGATCGACTTGATAGTACTCTTTGAAATGATTTGTTTGAAGAAACTAATATTTAGCGGTAATTGAGATGCATGCCAAATCTTGACCTGTTGATTAAAGTATGATATTGCTTTATGTGTGTCTACACCACTATCGCACAACATGGGATGCTAACAACTCCACTGGCCTTTGAACATTCCAAAACGAGGAAACTATTGGAGTTTGCCTATGGGTTGCCCAACATATGTAGCATAAATGCTATATCTGGGTATGCATTGGTATTCTGATGGGCCTGCATTCAAAGCAAAAGAGGAGTATGGGAATACTCCTCTGACCCTTATGAGAAATCATTATACCAAAAAGGGAAACCTTGGTAATGGTCACGAGTATCCATTCTTAGCCTGCATAGTCTGATTAAACACACTAAGTTTTGGCATGATCTCTTTTTTGATGAACTAAAGTTTTAGGAAGACAAAGAATAGAAAATGAGTGTTTGATAGCCATGATTCATTGACGTGGATGACCAAATGCGACACTCTAATGCTATGCTTCTTTTGACATGTTCTTGCATTTCCTTTTGGCATAAATCTCGTTAGTAAGAGATAAACTTTCTAAAAATCAATAACTCATGTTTGCACTTGAGAGCCTTAACTAGATGACATGACAGGGTAGACTTTATTCCTATTTATGCTTTACATCTATTTGTGACTAAGTTTTTGCTCATAAAAAATAATGATATGAAAAGTTATACAAAAGGTGTAATAAGAGGATCACAAGTTTGTCTGCAAGTAGATTCACTGTTGACATGGAGCATATAAGTTTCGATGAATCTTTAGTGGTATTTATAACTGAGCTTGTGTTGCCTTGTATGAATACATGTTTTCTCTCTTCAAGCTTGTAGAATAAATAAGGATGCAAGGCATTGATTTCCAATGATAAGATATTTTACAACCACTAATTTATTATCGACCCTTCCTGCTCGAGGACGAGCAAGGCCTAGCTTGGGGAAGTTGATGGCTGTGCAATACCACCTCTTTTAGTCATATAAAATGATCCATTTATCTCTCATACCATGTTTCTTTCAGCTATAGTTATGCCTTATATGCATGACTTCTAGTTCTCAATTACTTTCATATGAGCTTTGCACATTTAGTAGTTTAGGTAGAATTTTATCACTTTTCCTTGTCTATGACATGTGTGTAGGTGTTGATAATGATTATGGATAAAATAAAGGTAAAAGGAACAAAGAGAGCATAGTATGGAGGAGCTACAGGGACCAGACTTAGCCATTTGACAGGTTGAAAAAAATGAATTTTCTCAACTTCTTAAAATAAATATCCAAGACCACACTATTAGAAAATGGGCCTTTGTTTTGGGACACTAGTCCCGATTGTGGCTGGGGCCGGGACTAATGGTCCAAACCAGATGGCTTGAGGTCACCGAAGTCCTTTGTCCGGGCCTGTAAGGGACCATTAGTCCTGGTTTGAGATACAAACCGGGACTAATGGGTCTCGGCACGCCCGCGTGGTCCTGGCAGAACCATTAGTCCCGGTTTGTATCTCAAACCGGGACTAATGGTCTGGCCCTATATATAATGCACCAGCCATCCACTCTCTCCTGTTTTTTTCCTATGTGAGGTGGGTATAACTCTGTGCTAATTTTTTTTCTTCATATGCACTAGAGGTGTTCGGTGAAATGTTTGTTAGTGCGATGCCACTTGAGTTCACACAAGAAAAAACATGATATGAGGTGCCAGAGCCACACTTAAGTTTTCTCATCTTTGTTTCCAGGTGTCCTAAAAGGTTAGTAAGTATTTTCTCGTTTAGACTACGCGGTAGTAATTTTATCATCGTGATTGCCTTTGATATATATGGTTGTATGATGCAGATGAGTCATCCATGGATGTACGGTGACCAACGCTCTTACGCTTACAGAGAAGGCGTGGGTTCTTTTTGCCTTGTGGCCGAGGCGAGAAAGCGGCGGGATGATTTTATGTGCTGTCCATGTGTTGAATGTCGGAATGAGTAGGCTCACACTTCCTCAAGAGTCATTCAGAGCCACCTGCTTCGGTCTGGCTTCATGTCTGGCTATAATGTTTGGACCAAGCACGGAGAAAGAGGGGTTATGATGGGAGACAGTGATGAAGAAAAGAACGATGATTGCAACTATCGATCTATGTTCCCTGAATAAGCTGATACCACAATGGAAAATAATGAAGAAGAACGGGAACCAGATGAGCCTGCAGATGATCATGGTCGGTTCATTTCTGATGCAAAGCAAGACTACAACACAGAAAAGGAGCGGTTGCAGTTTGAGAAGATGTTATAGGACCACAAAAAATTGTTGTACCCAACTTCTGAAGATGGCCAGAAGAAGCTGGGTAGCACACTAGAATTGCTGAAGTGGAAGGCAGAGACCGGTGTGACTGACTCGGGATTTGAAAAGTTGCTGGTAATAATGAAGAAGCTTCTTCCAAGAAATAATGAATTTCCCTCCAGTACGTACGAAGCAAAGAAGGTTGTCTGCCCTCTAGGATTAGATGTGCAGAAGATACATGCATGCTCTAATGACTGCATCCTCTACCGCGGTGAGAAGTACGAGAATATGGATAAATGCCTGGTATGCACTACATTGCGGTATAAGATCAAAAAAGATGACCCTAGCAATGTTGAGGGCGAGCCACCCAGGAAGATGGTTCCTGCCAAGGTGATGTGGTATGCTCCTATAATACCACGGTTGAAACGTTTGTTCAGAAACAAAGAGCATGCAAAGTTGTTGCCAAGGTGATGTGGTATGCTCCTATAATACCATGGAACATGGAAGACCGTAAGAAAGACGGGAAGTTGAGGCACCCTGCTGATGGTCGGCAGTGGAGAAAACATGAGAGGGACTTCCCGGACTTTGTTGGTGATGCAAGAAACTTATGGGTTGGTCTAAGTACCGATGGCATGAATCCATTTGTGGAGCAGAACTGCAGTCACAGCACCTGGCCCGTGACTCTATGTATCTACAACCTTCCTCCTTGGTTGTGCATGAAGTGGAAGTTTATTATAATGCCAGTGCTCATCCAAGGGCCGAAGCAACCCATCAACGACATTGATGTGTACCTAAGGCCATTAGTTGATGAACTTTTATAGTTGTGGGACAAACTAGGTGTATGTGTGTGGGATGAGCACAAATAGCAGGAATTTAACCTACAAGCGTTGCTCTTCGTAACCATCAATGATTGGCCTGCTCTTAGTGTTGGAGATATGCCCTAGAGGTAATAATAAATGTAGTTATTATTATATATCTTTGTGTTTATGATAAATGTTTACATTCATGCTATAATAGTATTAACAAGGAAACCATTAATACTTGTGTGATTTGTAAACTTAATTTGAAGTCCCTAGTATGGCCTCTATACTTCACTAGCTTGTTGGTTGATTGATGATGTGGTTTCTTTGTCATGAACATTGAGATGTTATCAACAACAAGATCATATCGTTAGGAGAATGATATGGTGGACATACTCCTATAGACAAGCGTAGCATAAAGATCAAGTCATTTCAATAGTTCAATTGCTATATGCTTTCTGATACATAGTAACCTAATTCCTTCGACCATGAGATCATGCATATTGCCTTTACTGGATGGATGCTTTGATGTCATCAAACACCACACCGTAACAGGGTGGCTATAAAAGTGGCATTGGGTGTTCGGAAAGTATTGGTTGAAACACATGGATCAAGAGTGGGATTTGTCCATCCACATGACGGATAGATATTCTCTGGGCCCTCTCGGTGAAATGTCATCCAATTAGCTTGCAAGCATGTGACTTGGTCACAAGGGATCACATATCACGGGAACGAGAAAAGAGTACTTATCAGTAACGAGGTTGAACTAGGTATGCAGAGATACCGACGATCATGACCTCGGATAAGTAACATATCGTGAGACAAAGGGAAATTGGTATCGTATGTAAGTGGTTCATTCGATCGCAAAGTAATCGTAGAAATATGTGGGAGCCATATGAATTTCCAGATTCCTCTATTGGTTATTGTTCGGAGAAGTGTCTCGATCATGTCCGCATAATTCACGAACCGTAGGGAGACACACTTAAGGATTCGACGTTGTTTGAGTAGTTATGGTATTATGAGAAAGAGACCGAATGTTGTTCGGAGTCTCGGATGGGATCCGGGATATCACGAGGTGATCCGGAATGGTCCGGAGAATAAGATTCATATAAGGAAAGTCCCATTTCGGAGTTGGGGAATGGTTCCGGTGTTTTCATCGGGAACATTCTAGAAGGTCCCGGAATGTCCGGCACTCCGGGGGGGAAGGGGTACATGAATGTGTCATTGCAAGTTGGAATGATTGCATCATGTACTAGGTGTTCTCGCTGTCCAAAATAAAGGGTTTATTTAATTCCTAAATTGGAAAAGTCAAACGGCTAATTTGAAAGTCAAACTGCCAATTTTGGGAAGTGGGAAAAGAGGAGGATTGGTGGAGGCCGAATTGGGGGAGGACTCCTCCCTTGGCCGGCGCCCCACCAAGCCGACTTGGGGAGGGACTCTCCTCCCCATGGCGCAGCCAGCCCTCCCACCTATATAAGGAGGGGCAGGGCTCCCCTCCTAGTACACACAAGTTCCTATCCTCTAAACTAGAAACTAGACCTAGACCCCGGTTTAGAGCTGTTTCGGTTTAGAGCCTTCTAATTGGTTTAGAGCCCTCTAATTGGTGTGTCTAATTACTAGACCACTAATAGCCTCTCTCATAAACTCCACCATACTCGCACCGGCTTAAGGCGAAGCCCTGCGGGATCTCCCCTCTACCTCCGGTACCACGCCGTTGTGCTGCCGGAATCGCGAGGAGAGTGCTACAACCTCCGCTGCCTGCTGGAACAAGGGAGAGGAAGGTCTTCGTCGAGTACCGAACGTGTGACCGACTGCGGGAGCGCTGCGGGAACGTGGCGCCGGAAGGATCGTCTACGCGATCTTGAGATCGGAAAGAGTACGACTACATCACCCACGAGAATCTGCTCTCGTTAAACACTTTGGAATCTTCGAGGGTGAGTTATTCCATCGACTCGTTGCTACAATCTAGTAGATAGATCTTGGCTTGTTTGTTTGTATGCGATAGAAAATTTTTGTTTTCCATGCTACGAACCCCTACAGTGGTATCAGAGCCGTGTCTATATGTAGATCTGTTGCACGAGTAGAACACAATGGTCATTGTGGGCGTTGATGCTTTTATTGTAGATTGCTTTTTGTGTACTTTGCATCTTGCGGTATGTTGGGATGAAGCGGCCCGGGCTAACCTTACATGACATCGTTCATGAGACTTGCTCCACGCTTGACATGCAACTCGTTTTGCATAAGTGGCTTTGCGGGTGCCTGTTTCTCCTAGCATAGTAAAGATCCAATTTACAACGGGTGATCAACAATGCTAGTATCAATGTTGTGGTTCTTGTTCGTAAGTTAGAACGACACTTATGGAAAGCCCCAAACCACGTAAAATATGCAAAGAAAGTAGAAGCGTCTAACTTTGTTTTGCAGGGGTGTGCAGTGATGTGATATGGCCATGATTGTGATTATATTTGATGTATGCAATGATCCTTATTGTAAGTTGGCAACCGGCAGGAGCCATATGGTTGTCTTTAATTTCTGTTAAGGCCTGCGTGTCTATTCAAAATAGTTGTAATAGTTGAAGTTGGCGGACGACAACCATGAAGAAGCGTCATTGACCTTGATGCTATGCCGGTGATGATGGAGATCATGTTCGTGCTTGAAGATGGAGATCGGAAGCACAAAGAAGAAAGGCCATATCATATCACATATTATGAATTGCATGTGATGTTAATCCTTTATGCATCTTGTATTGCTTAGTAGACGACGGTAGCATTATAAGATGATCCCTCATGCACATAAATTTCAAGTTCTAAAAGTGTTCACCCTTAGTATGCACCGTTGCCAAAGCTTGCTGCTTCGAAGCACCACGTGATGATCGGGTGTCTTTGATTCCGCGGGTGACTACAACGTAAGCAAGCCAGATTTGCTTATGCGGAAGCTAAGGTTTGTCTTGACGAGCCTAGCATGTACAGACATGGCCTCAGGAACACGGATCGCCGAAAGGTAAAGCATGAATCATATAGTAGATATGATGAACATGAAGATTGTTCGCCATTGAAACTATATCAACTCTCGTGATGATCGGTGTTGATGTAGTGGATTTGGTTCGTGTGATCACTAAAACAATGTGAGGGATGTTGTTTTGAGTGGGAGTTCACCTAGTTTAATTTCATTAATTAATTTGAGCTCAATTTGTCATAAACTTAGTCTAAACTATTGCAAATATGTTGTAGATCAATGGCAGCCCCTACCATCAATTTTAATGCGTTCCTAGAGAAAGAAAAGTTGAAAAACAATGGAAGCAACTTCGCGGATTGGTTCCGCAATTTGAGGATTGTCCTCACAGCTGGTAATTTGACCTATGTGCTGGATGCACCGCTAGGTGACCCACCTGCAGCTGATGCTACCGATGAAGTAAAGAATGTTTACCTCGCTCGGAAGAATCAGTACTCCATAGTTCAGTGTGCTATCTTGTATGGTTTAGAATCGGAGCTTCAGAAAAGGTTTGAAGAGTCAGATCCATATGATATTGTCGAGGATCTCAAATTAATCTTTGAGACTCATGCGGCAATTGAAAGTTATGAAGCTTCTGAAAAGTTCTTTAACTGCAAGATGGAAGAGGGTAGCTCCGTCAGTGAGCATGTGCTTAAAATGTCTGGGCACGCAAATAAACTTCAAAGTTTGGGTATAGTGATTCCTAATACTTTGGGAGTTTACCGCATCCTCCAATCACTACCACCAAGTTACAAGAACTTTGTGATGAACTACAACATGCAGAACATGAACAAAGAGTTGCCAGAACTATTTGCTATGTTAAAATCTGCAGAAGTGGAGATCAAGAAAGAGCACCAAGTGTTGATGGTCAATAAGACCACCAAATTCAAGAAAGGCAAGTCTAAGCAGAAGGGACACTTCAAGAAGGGTGGTAAGAAAGTTACCACGCCGACGAAGAGGACCAAGGCTGGACCCAAGCCTGATACTGAGTGCTTTTACTGCAAGGGAGAAGGTCACTGGAAGCGGAATTGCCCAAGGTACTTGGCGGATTTGAAGAACGGCAACATCAAGAAGAAAGGTATATCTGATATACATGTTATTGATGTGTATCTCACTAGTACTCGTAGTAGTGCCTGGGTATTTGATACTGGTTCGGTTGCTCATATTTGTAACTCGAAACAGGAGCTGCAGAATAAACGGAAGCTAGTGAAGAACGAGGTGACGATGCGCGTGGGAAACGGATCAAAGGTTGATGTGATCGCGGTCGGCACACTACCTCTTCATCTACCATCGGGATTAGTTTTATACTTAAATAATTGTTATTTGGTGCCTGCGTTGAGCATGAACATTATATCGGGATCTTGTTTATTGCGAGACGGTTACTTGTTTAAATCCGAGAATAATGGTTGTTCGATTTATATGAGTAATATGTTTTATGCACATGCACCTTTGATAGATGGTCTATTCATATTGAATCTCGATAGTAGAAATACACATATTAATAACATTGAGGCTAAACGTTTGAAATCAAGCGATAATTTGACCTATATGTGGCACTGTCGTCTTGGTCACATTGGAGTGAAGCGTATGAAGAAACTCCATTCCGATGGACTTCTTGAATCACTTGATTTTGAATCACTTGAAAGATGCGAAGCATGTCTGATGGGTAAAATGACTAAGACTCCATTTTCTGGTATGATGGAGCGAGCTACAGACTTATTGGAAATCATACATACCGATGTGTGTGGTCCAATGAGTGTAGCATCGCGCAGTGGTTATCGTTATGTTCTTACCTTCACGGATGACTTGAGTAGATATGGGTATATCTATTTTATGAAACATAAGTCCGAAACTTTCGAGAAGTTTAAGGAGTTTCAAAGTGAGGTAGAGAATCAACGTAACAAGAAGATTAAATTTCTACGTTCTGATCGTGGAGGTGAATATCTAAGTTACGAGTTTGGCGAGCATTTGAAGAAATGTGGAATACTTTCGCAGTTGACACCGCCGGGAACACCACAGCGTAATGGTGTGTCTGAACGTCGTAATCGAACTCTCTTAGATATGGTTCGTTCTATGATGTCACTTACAAATTTACCGCTATCATTTTGGGGTTATGCATTAGAAACAGCCGCATTCACTTTAAATAGGGCACCGTCTAAATCCGTTGAAACGACACCGTATGAATTATGGTTTGGGAAGAAACCTAAATTGTCGTTCCTTAAAGTTTGGGGATGCGAAGCCTATGTAAAGAAGTTACAGCCGGACAAGCTTGAACCCAAAGCGGAAAAATGCGTCTTCATAGGATACCCGAAGGAAACTGTTGGGTATACCTTCTATCATAGATCCGAAGGCAAAATCTTCGTTGCTAAGAATGGATCCTTTCTAGAGAAGGAATTTCTCTCGAAAGAAGTGACTGGAAGGAAAGTAGAACTCGACGAGGTTGTCGAACCTTCTCTCGAAATTGCGAGTAGCGCAGCACCGGAAGAAGTTCCTGTGGTGCCTGCACCAATAAGAGAGGAAGCTAATGATGATGATCATGAAACTTCGGTTGAAGTTGCTACAGAGCCTCGGAGGTCAACGAGAACTCATACCACTCCAGATTGGTATGATTCCGTTATGAATGTCATGTTGGTGGACAACACCGATGACCCCGAGACATATGAGGAAGCGATGATGAGCCCAGATTCCAATAAATGGCAAGAAGCCATGAAATCCGAGATTGGATCCATGTACGAAAACCAAGTATGGACTTTGGTGGACTTACCGGATGGCCGGAAGGCTGTCGAGAACAAATGGATTTTCAAGAAGAAAACAGATGCTGATGGTAATGTTACTGTCTATAAAGCTCGACTTGTCGCAAAAGGGTTTCGACAAATTCAAGGAGTTGACTACGATGAGACTTTCTCACCAGTAGCGAAGCTAAAGTCTGTGAGGATTATGTTAGCAATCGCTGCATATTATGATTATGAGATATGGCAGATGGATGTCAAAACAGCATTCCTCAATGGAGACATTGATGAAGAGTTGTATATGATGCAACCCAAAGGTTTTGTCGATCCTAAAGATGCTAACAAGGTGTGCAAGCTTCAACGGTCCATCTATGGATTGAAGCAAGCATCCCGAAGTTGGAATCAACGTTTTGATAAGGTAATCAAAAGTTTTGGTTTTATACAAACTTATGGAGAAGCTTGTATTTACAAGAAAGTGAGTGGGAGCTCTGTAGCATTCTTAATACTGTATGTGGATGACATATTGTTGATTGGGAATGATGTAGACCTTCTTAATAGTGTCAAAGAGTATTTGAATAATAGTTTTTCAATGAAGGATCTTGGCGAAGCAGCTTACATATTAGGCATAAAGATTTATAGAGATAGATCGAAACGCCAAATATCATTGTCACAAAGTACATATTTGGACAAAGTTCTAAAGAGGTTTGGAATGGAAGATAGCAAGAAAGGGTTCTTGCCCATGTTGCCCAATATGACCTTGAGTAAAACTCAAAGTCCGACATCGGCAGAAGATAGAGAAAAGATGAGTAAGACTCCCTATGCCTCAGCCATAGGATCTCTAATGTATGCCATGCTATGTACTAGACCCGACATCGCATATGCTGTTAGTCTAACTAGCAGATATCAAAGTGATCCAGGAGTGGATCATTGGACAGCGGTCAAAAACATCCTTAAGTACTTGAGAAGAACTAAGGATATGGTTCTTTCTTATGGAGGTGATGAACAGCTCGTTGTTAATGGTTACACCGATGCTAGTTGGAACACCGATCCGGATGATTCTAAATCACAATCTGGATACGTATTTATTTTGAATGGTGCAGCAGTTAGCTGGAGGAGTGCAAAGCAAAGCGTTGTGGCGAGATCTTCAACTGAATCGGAATACATGGCTGCTTCGGAGGCTTCACAAGAAGCGATATGGATGAAAGAGTTCATTACAGAGCTGGGTGTGGTTCCTAGTGCGCTGGACCCAATGTCTATCTACTGTGATAACATGGGCGCCATAGCCAATGCGCAAGAACCAAGGTCACACAAGAAGCTGAAGCATATCAAGCTGCGTTTTCACGCTATTCGAGAACATATCCAGGATGGGGATATAAAGATTTGCAAAGTACACACAGATCTGAATGTGGCGGATCCGTTGACTAAACCTCTCCCGAGGGCAAAACATGACCAACACCAAACTGCCATGGGTGTTCGGTATATTACCATGTAATCTAGATTAGATGACTCTAGTGCAAGTGGGAGACTGTTGGAGATATGCCCTAGAGGTAATAATAAATGTAGTTATTATTATATATCTTTGTGTTTATGATAAATGTTTACATTCATGCTATAATAGTATTAACAAGGAAACCATTAATACTTGTGTGATTTGTAAACTTAATTTGAAGTCCCTAGTATGGCCTCTATACTTCACTAGCTTGTTGGTTGATTGATGATGTGGTTTCTTTGTCATGAACATTGAGATGTTATCAACAACAAGATCATATCGTTAGGAGAATGATATGGTGGACATACTCCTATAGACAAGCGTAGCATAAAGATCAAGTCATTTCAATAGTTCAATTGCTATATGCTTTCTGATACATAGTAACCTAATTCCTTCGACCATGAGATCATGCATATTGCCTTTACTGGATGGATGCTTTGATGTCATCAAACACCACACCGTAACAGGGTGGCTATAAAAGTGGCATTGGGTGTTCGGAAAGTATTGGTTGAAACACATGGATCAAGAGTGGGATTTGTCCATCCACATGACGGATAGATATTCTCTGGGCCCTCTCGGTGAAATGTCATCCAATTAGCTTGCAAGCATGTGACTTGGTCACAAGGGATCACATATCACGGGAACGAGAAAAGAGTACTTATCAGTAACGAGGTTGAACTAGGTATGCAGAGATACCGACGATCATGACCTCGGATAAGTAACATATCGTGAGACAAAGGGAAATTGGTATCGTATGTAAGTGGTTCATTCGATCGCAAAGTAATCGTAGAAATATGTGGGAGCCATATGAATTTCCAGATTCCTCTATTGGTTATTGTTCGGAGAAGTGTCTCGATCATGTCCGCATAATTCACGAACCGTAGGGAGACACACTTAAGGATTCGACGTTGTTTGAGTAGTTATGGTATTATGAGAAAGAGACCGAATGTTGTTCGGAGTCTCGGATGGGATCCGGGATATCACGAGGTGATCCGGAATGGTCCGGAGAATAAGATTCATATAAGGAAAGTCCCATTTCGGAGTTGGGGAATGGTTCCGGTGTTTTCATCGGGAACATTCTAGAAGGTCCCGGAATGTCCGGCACTCCGGGGGGGAAGGGGTACATGAATGTGTCATTGCAAGTTGGAATGATTGCATCATGTACTAGGTGTTCTCGCTGTCCAAAATAAAGGGTTTATTTAATTCCTAAATTGGAAAAGTCAAACGGCTAATTTGAAAGTCAAACTGCCAATTTTGGGAAGTGGGAAAAGAGGAGGATTGGTGGAGGCCGAATTGGGGGAGGACTCCTCCCTTGGCCGGCGCCCCACCAAGCCGACTTGGGGAGGGACTCTCCTCCCCATGGCGCAGCCAGCCCTCCCACCTATATAAGGAGGGGCAGGGCTCCCCTCCTAGTACACACAAGTTCCTATCCTCTAAACTAGAAACTAGACCTAGACCCCGGTTTAGAGCTGTTTCGGTTTAGAGCCTTCTAATTGGTTTAGAGCCCTCTAATTGGTGTGTCTAATTACTAGACCACTAATAGCCTCTCTCATAAACTCCACCATACTCGCACCGGCTTAAGGCGAAGCCCTGCGGGATCTCCCCTCTACCTCCGGTACCACGCCGTTGTGCTGCCGGAATCGCGAGGAGAGTGCTACAACCTCCGCTGCCTGCTGGAACAAGGGAGAGGAAGGTCTTCGTCGAGTACCGAACGTGTGACCGACTGCGGGAGCGCTGCGGGAACGTGGCGCCGGAAGGATCGTCTACGCGATCTTGAGATCGGAAAGAGTACGACTACATCACCCACGAGAATCTGCTCTCGTTAAACACTTTGGAATCTTCGAGGGTGAGTTATTCCATCGACTCGTTGCTACAATCTAGTAGATAGATCTTGGCTTGTTTGTTTGTATGCGATAGAAAATTTTTGTTTTCCATGCTACGAACCCCTACACTTAGTAACATTTCAGGATAGTCGAACAAAGGATACAACGCATGCACACACTATTTAGATGAGACTGAAAGTATATATCTCGATAAATGTAAGAAGAATGTGTACCCGTACAATCGTTGTTTTCTTCCATCAAGTCATCCCTTAAGGAAGAAAGGCAAGCATTTCAATGGGAAGGGAGAAACCCGAACGAAGCATATCCCCCGCACTGGTGCTGATGTATTTGGGATGGTCAAGGATTTGGATGTAATCTTTGGAAAGGGCCCTGGAGGACAACCTGTTCCGAAAGACGCCGATGGACACACACCCATGTAGAAGAAGAAATCTTTATTTTGGGAGGTACCCTATTGGAAAGTGCACGAGGTCTGCTCTACAATCGACGTGATGCACCTGACGAAGAATCGGAATATACTAAGCTTGCTGGGCTTGTATGGGAAGTCAAAAGTTACCCAGGCAGCATGGGAGGACCAACAACATCATAAAGGACGAGACAGCAAGCATCTAGGGCAGTTTCAAGGGCTTGCCAGCTATGCTCTTACCAAAGAAGTAAAGGAAATATTTTTTGAAGTCCCTTTTGTTGGGGATCATAGCAGAAACCAAAAAATTTCCTACGATGGAACCAAAACTGCCTAGGATCTATCTATGTAGTAATGCGGTAACGGCCAATGCATAGAGAATACATACCCTTGTAGATCGTACTCGGTTAACATTCCGCGGGGAACGTGGTTGGAGTAGTCGTACTCGTAGCCGACCTCAAGGTCGCGAAGCTCCTCGTAGGTCACCCCTTGCTCCTTCGTCATCTTCATCGTGTAGCAGCTCCGGATCATGACGTTTAAGCGCCCCAAGTGTTGCGCCTCGTGTCTTCATACACATCTGGTGCACGATGAGACCTTCGGCTCCCCGATCCCGCCGGGAGTGCGGAAGTTGATATCCGGCTAGGAATCCCTACAATGCAACAACGTACTGCACGTGTGCCTCCATCGCACAACCCAGACTTAGGGCCATGGTCACAAGGCATAGAGAGAGAGGGAAGGAGGAAGTCAACCAAAGGACTTCTCCAAATATTGGTGTGTCTCATCCCACCCATGGGCACCCCTTTATATAGGGCGAGGGGGTATTCCCTCCCCTTTGGGTTTCCCATGTGGGACTAAACAAGGGAGCGAGGGGGAGGCGCATGGGCCTCATGGGCCGCCGGCCAGGGATGGGCCCCACCCCGCGCATAGCCCTAGGCTGGTCGGGTGGGCCCCCTTGAGGCGCCTGGGCCTTGGCCCCTTAGCCCTTGGCCCTTCCCTCCTTCGGTTTTCCCTCATGGGCCTTTATTCACTAGGAAGTTTGGCCCATTAGTAGAATAACCCTTCAAATTAGATTTAATATTATATTTAATATTAATTACATTAATTAATATGTAAATACATATTACAAAACCTGATTCAAGCCTAAATACCTTTGGGTTCCCTTTCGATTTCCTCCGAACGACTTCGGATCTTTCTCGGAGTGATTCTGGTCCTTTATTCTTTCTATGAACAACTTCGGATCTCTCTATGGAACAATTCCGTCTTCCTCTTTCTCTACTGTTATTCCGTCTTATGAATGATCGCTCTCATCGTACCCTTAAGTGTATCCTCTCACGGCTCGGGAATGCTCTAGACATGATCTAAATCAATGATCAACAGAGGGACCAGGGATATCCATGTGACCCCTATGCATTCCTGATGACAATGTCGTTTGAACCGCTAAATGCAACATCCTTGTCCTTTTGTTTCTCGATACAACTTGTCCGAGATCCGATCATTGGTATCCCATACCTTGTTCAATCTTGTTCACAACAAGTTCTGTTTTCTTGTTACCGTGATATTACATCCCCGTGACCTAGCCACATGTTGCAACATTTATGGATGTAATCTCACCAAGCCGCCGTATGTATCTTTACCTGTCATGTGGGTGAACAAATCCCGGTCTAGCAGTCAGATGTCATCTACTATTCCTTTGGAATACCCAACGTATACCTTTATGGCCACCGTATTACCAGATGACGGTTGATGCAGTCTAAGCAGCCTCGGGAAACAGTGAGTAATATGAGCGCACGGTCTAAGGAAAAGGAGTTTGGGTATAGCTGTTGCAATAATGAACTATATGACTTGATCGTGTTGCAATCCTTCCAGGAATGTCCAATCACATCATTCTCCAATGATATGATCTTGTTGTTAGTCGGCATAAATGCCCATGATCTTGAAACCTAGATCATCTTCATGACCAACGAACTAGTATTAATAGAGGCTACTAGGGACTTGGTTGTTTCATACCACACCTGTACCAATGTTTCTACTTGGCACAGTTATAGCACAATATGAAACTATTATAAACTAATTGAGATATGACAATAAAAACCTATTTATTATTTGCCTCTAGGGCATATCTCCTTCACTTTTCAGTATCAAGGTCCCGTCTGGCTTCTTGTTGAATATAAAGGGAATAGTTAATATGAAAAAGAAAAATGTCAAAACCTAATGTCTCATGACTTCCACATGCTTATGATGCAATTGCTTCCAGTTGCATTGAGGGGAATTCTACTAGAAAATGTTCGACTAGCCATTGTGAAGGTATGTGCATTGCTCAATGCAATTTCTCATAAGGTAATTGATCAAGAAAGTATATCAGGGTTACAAAGTGATGTGGTCCAATGTCTGGTCAGCTTTGAGTTGTTGTTCCAACCATCCTTCTTCAATATTATGATGCACCTTCTAGTTCACCTAGTCGAAGAGATTAGAATTCACGGTCCTGTGTTTCTACACAATATGTTCCCCTTCGAGAGGTTCATGTGAGTCTTAATGAAATATGTTCATAACCGTGCTAAGCCAGAAGGAAGCATCTCTAAGGGCTATGGAACAGAGGAGGTTATTGAGTTTTGTGTTGACTTTCTTCCTGACCTTAACTCGATTGGTGTTCCTGAATCTCAGTATGAGGGGAGGCTGACTTGAAAAGGCACACTAGGAAGGAAATCAATGGTATGTAGGGACGAGCATTCTTTCACTCAAGCACACTACATAGTTCTACACAATTCCACTATGATGACTCCATATATCGAGAAACACAAGAATATTCTACGCTCCGAAAACTCGGGGAAGCCTGAGTCCTTGATTAAAGGGGAACACGAGAAGAATTTCAGCAGTTGGTTACAGACACATCTCATGAATAACACCACTATTGGAGATCAGTTGTACTTGTTGGCCAGGTTACCATCTTCGACTATATGTACTTTCCAAGGGTACGAGATAAATGGGAATACATTTTACACGAAATCCCAAGATAAAAAGAGCCCCAACCAAAATAGTGGTGTCTGCTTTCATGCAACAGATGACAATGGGCAGAAGGACACATATTATGGGTACATAGAGGAGATATGGAAACTTGACTATGGACCTACTTTTAAGATCCCTTTGTTTCGGTGCAAATGGGTCAAGCTGACAGGAGGCGGGGGTACATGTAGACCAAAAGTACGGCATGACAACAGTGGATCTCAGCAATCTTGCGTACATGGATGAACTATTCGTCCTACCCAATGTCGTGGCTCAGGTTTTCTATGTGAAGGACATGTCTACCAAACCGAGAAAAAGGAAAGATAAGCAAAAGAATACATAATACGATGAGCCAAAGCGCAACATAGTTTTTTTAGGGAAAAGAAACATCGTGGCAGTGGATGACAAGACAAACATGTCAAAATATTACAATAAGTTTCATGAAATTCCGCCATTCAAAGTGAAAACTGACCAAAACATCCTGTTAAATGATGAAGATTATCCATGGCTACGGTGCAGAAGAAAACCACAACACTAGATGTTGGTGATGTGTAATAATGTATTAAACCTTTTATTTTAGACATAAATCTATGTCATGTATTAAACCTTTTATTTGAGACATAAAGGCCCTCTTTCATGTAATACATCTTGCTCAATCAAACTGGACATCGACGACCGGGTTCTGAGCCGTGGGAGGTGGTCACCCAAAGAGAAGGAACCATCACAAGATCATAGCTTGGGTGAGGTCCCGGAAGATGCTGCCAGGTATTGGAAAACCTGACCTCCAACACATACATATAGTGGCGGACATGCTCATCCTCCTCCCTGACATGCCTCCGTACGACCTCCTCGAGGGCCGGCTCCCTCTGCACCGCTACTGGACCATGCGACCGCTACCAAAGAAGCTCCGGGTGACGACGGGACCTAGATTCCTCACCAGGCTACGCGTCCTGGAAGGTACCAGCTCCTAGTGCCAGCCCTGTGGAGCCCAGTCTCGGACATGCCCGATGGATCCCAGTACTCCACCGTTGTTGCCGCCGAGTCATGGACAAAGACGCGCAGGCATCCTAAAGTAGGCGGCGAGAAATGTGTGGATGTGTGGCGGGGAATGTGTGGATGTGTGGTGTTCATGACAGTCGCCGACCTATATATAGAGGGAAATGGCGGGAAATGTGGCGGGAAAAACATATGACGGGAAACATGGCGAAAAAACATGGCGGGAAAACGTGGTGGGAAAGTTAACTCCCTGACATATTGATCTAGGTAGAGATGTTATGAACTACAAGATGGTGTGCGAGAGCAGGGAGAACACTACGACCAACTTGAGGGAGATGCCACCAGAGCCTAGTCCTCCGGCATCTCCAACAAGTTAACAATAGATGTACTCCCTAATATGTGAAATTAGTTAGCTCCTCGACACAAGAATAGAACAACATCTTCATAGTTCGGGAAAGTTGTAGAGAGACCAACACTAGTAGGAAACGTACATTAGTCCCAGTTTCTAATTGGGACTACGGAATCGGGACTAAAGTGCCCCCTTTAGTCCCGCCGGTCCAGCCACAAACCGGGACTAACACTCAAGACATTTATTATTATTAAAAAATGGGGACTAAGAAATCGGTACTAAAGGCCCCCTTTAGTCATACTCATATCTAGCCCTACAGTACACAGCTACAGGGTAGTCTTCGTCGTTGTCGTAGTCGTCGTTGCTAGGTGCACGCGGCTGGATCCTAAGCCTAGCCATGGCATATTACAGGGGTACCTACCACTCCGGCCTCGGATTCACGACGCGCGAGGGAGGGGCTCCTAGATGACGACACCGCATAGCCCGCGACCTCCACCATCCCCACCCTTTTTTTGGCTCTATGGAGGGTCAAAGTGCCGGCACCGCAGGCGAGGATGATCTCCCTAGGCGATGTAGCGCATCACACCGATGATAGTCCGGTTTGCCCACCACAGGCGGCGACCAACCTCGTTGTGGTTCAACGGGGGCGGGCCGTCACCCTCGTACCTAGAGAGCTCCCTTTCCTGCCGGTTAGCGAAGAAGGCATTCCAGGTGTCGTAGTTGTTGGGATCCCAATGGGGAGCCATCCACTACTCCGGTGTGAGCTCGAGGTAGAAGTGGTTCGTGATGGCCGCTTGGTGGTCGGAACCTTGAGGCACAGGAGGGACAGGAACTCCTCCAGCGCTCAGCATCCAGTGCGCGGACAGCCGGTAGCCTGGCGGGCATGGGTAGCTGGAGGCCCACAATGCCTCAGTATCCTCCATTATGCGGTGTCCATTGTTGTGAGAAGGGAAGAGGTGGATGTGTTGATGGCCATGGTGGCTGGCCTAGATATAGGGGAAAAATGCAGGAAAATATGGCGGGAAAGCATGACGCATGGCTTAACGACTCTGAGAAGGGCGGGAAATATCTTAAGTTCGAGTTACTGACTCCAACCGGGATTAAAGGCCCCCAAAATATAATAGTTAAACCCAAAACCCTAAACCCTAACCCTAACCCTAACCCTAAACCCTAAACCCTAAACCCTAAACCCTAAACCCTAACCCTAACCCTAAACCCTAAACCCTAAACCCGAAACAGAGATTTCAGTAAAATATTATAGTTAATGCATTTTCAAATTGAAAATATCAAAATGGTTAATAGTGTGACTAGTTAGAATAATTTTTTATAAAACTGAAAATGGATTTTGATTACTTATTCAAATTCAAGCATTTTTATGTTAAAAGTTTAGTGAGATTAAAAAATATGCAAAATATAATAGTTAATGCATTTTTTAATTAAAAATGGCACAATGGTTATTAGTTTCACTAGTTAAAATAATTATTTTATAAAACAAAAAATAGATTTGGATTACTTATTC
The DNA here is from genome assembly GCA_916181665.1 of Avena sativa. NCBI lineage: Eukaryota > Viridiplantae > Streptophyta > Magnoliopsida > Poales > Poaceae > Avena > Avena sativa. Next base: position 584,211,874 of record OV702287.1, read on the forward strand.
AAATTAAAGAATTTTTCATCTTGAAATTTTTCTCAAATTCATATGCACAAATTGTATAATTCAAATGTTTAAAAAATATAATGCAAATTGAAATTTTTTTAAACAGGCGCGCCCCTTGTTTTGGTCAAAAATTTGAAAAAAGGAACTAAAGGCACACCCCTTGGGCGGTGCCGAAAACCCTTTAGTCCTGGTACGTGGCACGCACCGGGACTAAAGGGGTACTGGGACTAAAGGATTTAGTCCCGGTGCGTGCTACGAACCGGGACTAAAGGTCCATCCCCTTTATATTTCCACGCCCCTTCTTCTCTCCATATCACTACACTCTGCAGGGAACGAAGCGCCCGAGGACAACGACGCACAGTACGCCGGCAGGTTACCCGACCACTCCATAACCAGCTCCGGCCGCCACCAGTGCGTCATCCCCCCACTCCACTGCCACCGTCCCAACCGCCGCCACCATCTAGCGCGTCGTCTGCAGCCTCCAGCAGCCGCACGCGCGCCCCCGGCCAGCAGGTATACCCCGCCCCGTCCCCTTTCCCCCGTCCGGCATCAGCGGCACTGTGGGCAAGCAGGCCATCCAGGGCGGCAGCCGTGCACGCCGGCGGCGGTGCGGGCGAGCAGGCCGGGGCGGTGCCCCCAGCCACTTCTAGTTAATTATTTTTTTATTTTTTTATTTTTTAGTAGTATATAGTAGTGTAATATATAGTGTATTTTTTTAATATATAGTGTGGTATGTTAGTATAGTATATGTTAGTGTAGTATGTTAATTCGTGTAGTATTATATAATAGGTTAGTGTATTTTTTTATTTTTTTAGTAGTATATATTAGTGTAGTATGTTAATTAGTGTATTATATAATATGTTAGTGTAGTATATAGTATGTTAATGTAGTATGTAGTATGTAGTATATAGTGCTATTATTAATATATAGTGTATACTATAATATATAGTGTATTTTTTTACTGTATGTATTTTTAGTGTAATAGTAATATAACATATAGTGTAATATATTTTATAGTATAATATATAGTGTATGTATAATATATAGTGGTGCTCGTGGGCCCCTGGACTTAGGGTTAGGGTGGTAGTTCTCGCGGGCCCCTAGACTTAGGGTTAGGCTGGTAGTGCTCGCGGGCCCTTGGACTTAGGGTTAGGGTGGTAGTGCTCGTGGGCCCCCGCACTTAGGGTTATGGTGGTTGTTCTCGCGGGCCCCTGGACTTAGGGTTAGGGTGGTGGTGCTCGCAGGCCCCCAGACTTAGGGTTAGGGTGGTAGTGCTCACGGGCCCCCGAACTTAGGGTTAGGGTGGTGGTGCTCGCGGGCCCCCGGACTTAGGGTTACGTTGGTGGTGCTCGCGGGCCCCCGGACTTAGGGTTAGGGTGGTAGTGCTCGCGGGCCCCCGGGATTAGTGTTAGGGTGGTAGTGCTCTTGGGCCCCCGGACTTAGGGTTAGGGTGGTAGTGCTCGTGGGCCTCCAGACTGAGGGTTATGGTGGTAGTGCTCGTGGGCCCCCGGACTTATGGTTTGGGTGGTAGGGTGCACCAGAATTTTGCTATTGTTTAGTTTTATTGTAGCAAATTAGGTGTACATATTATTATTTGTAGTATTTTATATTGTGGGTATTTTTGTAGAAAACTATGGAGCCACCTAGTCCAATCCGCAGAGACCTGGAACAAGAAGAAATTCTCGAGAATATGATCAAAGGCGCCCCCATGTTCATCCACCCGAATCTCCGTCGATGTATCTGAACCCCTCCTGTGATGGTGAGGAGGTCGACTAAAATGACCAGGGAGAAGCCGACAGATCCGATGATGGAGAAGCCAACGCCTCCGGTGGACCCTTAACTAAGTCCGGCGAGGTATATATATGAAGTCCGGTGATGAGTAGATGCATTAATTTAGTTATATATATTGACGAATGTTTCTTATCTTATGACTCCACATCAAGCCAAAAATATTCCAAACGAGGCCCGGCCAAAAAGTTGGACGCATCTACGCGTTATACAATTACGCGGGTATCACCGCGAGGTGAACCATTGGAACCCGAAAAGGCTCAAAGTGTATTTGTACAACAATGCGGAGTTATGGTTAGGGATCGCATCCCGATCACCGTTCACGAGTGGAATAGGACAAAAGGGGCGGGAGAGGGTGAGTATGTTGCCGACAGGTACAAAGAGGGTCTTTGGAATGACCTCATGACACATTTCACCCTGCGAGAATTTGAGAATGATGCCGACACAGCTGCATTGAGGAAGAAAGTGAAGCAGTGGACTCTTACGAAGATGGCCGAACTATTCAAGAACTGGAAGAAATCATTATGGCAAAAGTATCAGAAGAAGAAGACTCCTCCTCAATTCGAAGCCTATCTAACGAAGCAACAGGCTAACTAGGATGCATTTGTGAAGTACAAGGAGGCAGAAGCTGCTAAAGAATAGTCAGAAAAAAACAAGTTAAATGCCGCGAAGAAGAAATATCACCATCACCTGGGGCCAGGGGGCTACACGACTGCCATGCCAAAGTGGGATGCTAAAGATAATGAGTTTCTTGCTAAAGGGATCACTCCAGAACCAATACACAAAGAATGGGATTTGAGGGCAAGAAATTGGTTCCTTGGGCATGGGAGTGAGTATGATGAAAATATAGGGGACCTTATTTGCAGTGACGGGATTAGGATACCCCATGACTATGACCACCACAGCTCAAGTCCATCTCGATCTCCGCCGCAGGGTCAACCATCTTTGCCGCCTACTAAGGACAATAAGCGGAAGCGTGCTCCGCCGATGAGTACTAAACGGCGCAGCAGCCCAAAACGACAATGTCACCCCTCCCAAGAGTACCTCATAAGAATCTTCCCATCAGACATTACGATCTTACTGAAGAGGAAACCGCAACAATCGCAAAGGCCGAATGTGTTGTGCAGCTTCAAAATAAGAAACCTGAGCCCGCCCTAGTATACACCGAGAAGAAAAAAGCATATGCACTTGCTTTTCTGAACACAAAATTGCAATATGACTTGCCCATAAGCCAGATGACTATCTACGCATGCTTTAAAAGGAAGTGAAGAAGAGAAAATCAAGTAAAAGTGCAAGCAGGAGCAAATCATCAAGTGAAAGTGCAACCAGGAAAAGAAAGGACGTCCCCCAGCTCGGCAAACAGGCCAAAAAATCGACCCCACCCCTCAGGGTGGCATCCTATGACATTCCCCAACAGGATATGGAAGAAGCTGCGAAGCTTGCATCCGCTATGAATGTGACTATTGAGGAATTGCTAGGTTTGCAGGACGACAAGTTACCCAAGGCTGATGTAGTCCCTCAATATGTCCCAGGGATGTTGTTGGTCACCCAAGAGAGGTTGCAACAACTGCCAACACAAATGCGGAGTTTACATAACTGGTACTTGAAAGCCGCAAAGGAGGATAGAATAATGATCGTGGCGAAAGTACCACATGACTACTACTTCTGAGAAGAAGAGGTCCATGTTGAGTTTCCATAACTCTTCCAGTTATATGCTTCCAACGCCCTCGACAAATCTATCATGAGTTGCTATTGTCTATAAGTTGTTTAATTCATTGTCTACATATAAGTTGTTCAAATTTTCAGTTATTCAGTTCATTGCATGCAATTATCCTCATTATGTCCTTTTCTACTCTATTATTACGCAGAATGAAGATCCAGGAATGTAAAAGAAGGTCACCCTTTAGTGTTGGGTTCATTGACCCAGATAAAATACATATAAAGACGCTAACGGATAAACCCGAGGAGACGGAGGAAAACCTTCTAAGGTTTCTAACGGAGCAAAATTTCTATGACCACATATTGTTTCCTTACAATTTCAAGTGAGGGTCTTACTCTGGTGTACACATTACCATTTGCTTACTCAATTTAAGTATTATTGATAAGTTACTGATGTATATATAAACGTCTGTGCATATTCCACTGGATTCTGCTAAACATTCAACTTTATAAGGGAAGAGTTGAATTCATGGACCCATTAAAAAGACTCCTGGAACAGTTCAGGGACATGCAGAACACGCTCTAGGGGTAATTTTCGCGCTACATCGGTCTCTTTCGTTGATTTCCTGAGATATCACGTAATAAATAACTCATTCATTTTCTTCATTGGGCAGGGTTTGGAACCAGGTCAAGAGTGCGGTTACGGGTCAATTTAGTGAGAAGCTGACGTTTAAGCCGGTCTCAGTAAGTAATACACACACTCTTTACTTCTATAGTTTCAATACAATTATGATGCTAGAATATTATTTTGATTGAATCCTATTCTCGTAAAGTGCGCTAGCCAGCCACCCAGGACGAATCTATGTGGATTCTACATTTGCGAGTTCATTTGCACGTTTACCACTGAGCACAAAAATTATAAAGTCGATGTACGAAATACATTCACAACATTATTTTGATTACTGTCACTTTTTGTTATCACGATTGGTATTCATATATTGATCTCCTCTTCTTATATAGTTCAATAGAATGCGGGATCAGCTCCTACTAGAGCAACGCGTACTAGGAATTGCTGAAGAACTGGTAGGATTCTTGATGAACGAGATGATAGATGACGCCGGAGAATTTAGTGTGAATAGGCGCCACCGATGATCCCCCGAGCGTGTAATTGAATAGACGGGCTCGAGTCCCGGTAACTATGATGTCTCCATGTAACTATCATGTATATATTTGTGTATGCTCGATCCTAATGGTTCTCCATGTAACTATCATTTATATATTTGTATGCTCTAGTCCCGGTGACGTGTACGATATGTGTTAGCATAGAAATCTATTTTGAAATGGAAAAAGAAATAAATAGAAACAAAATGAATTCTCTGTCGCGGCAGAGAAAGGGGCCAAAACTCTGCCGTGGCAGAGAACCATTAGTCCTGGTTTGTAATATGAACAGGGACTAATGGGGGGGACCTAGAACACAAAGGGGCGGCCACATGGATGCCCATTGGTCCCGGCTAGTAAGCGGGCCGGGACAAGTGGGTGGGCCTTTAGTCCCACCTCTCTAGTCCCGGTACCACAACCGGGACTAAAGTCCCATCTCCACTAGTGCCATGGGGTTGTAGCCCTCAACTGTACGAACTCAACGAGCCCAAGAATACCCAAAACAGAGTTCGTATGAAGAAATGGCAGCCAAAATACTAGAGAGGACAGATGATTTGACGAGCAACTGTACGGCCGGAGCTATTTTTCTAGTCATATAGCTTCGCCCATATAGTTGCCAAAAAGGTCGCAAATGACAGGATTTTTCCCCAGAAAAGCTCCAGAACCTTCCCTAAGTCATATGACAGTATTGGGGAACCCTAGGGCACCCCCAAGGCCTATATAAACGAGGGAGGACCCAAGAGAGAGCCACCATACCATAGCCCTTCGAGGGCGGAGCCCTGCCGCCGCCGCCATAGATCCGATCTCTATTGCAGCGGAGCTCTACCTCAACCAAACCTCTGAGATATAGATCTCCCTCAACACCATCACCATCAAGGCATCCCAGCAAGAAGAAGGGGAGGAGAAGGAAGACATCACCACCACCACGCATCGATCTCCATCTCCATCATAATCTCCATCTCCCACTTTCTCTTGTGTTTAGTAATTGTAAGATTGAACACGGTTGTGATATCAATATATATTTATATATGTTTTTTCATTAATCCATGTGTGAGTGATTGATTCAATTCTAGGTTGAGGTATGATCTAGTGCGCTAAGTTAGAATTTACTGTGACCTAAGATGAGTTTATGTGATCCTTTGGTCCGGAAGTGCCTTTTGTCTTGCGGTGACGCGCGATAACCATGCATAGTGCACAAAGTGTGACAACTTGGTAATCAATTGGGGAATGTTTATTTGGCTGAGATATATCTTATAGATCACACATATATTAGCCCATGTAGTACTAGTGAGACCGAAGCCTAGAAGCCCTCTCTCATTCCATTCAATCCTACAACTACAATCTCTTTAATTCAGTTCATCTTCCTGTTTACTTTCCGTCTTAGTTTATTTTGCACTTGTTAAAAGCTTTTTGTTATTAGATATTTTAGACCTCTCCCAATTATCGTTGTTCTAGTAACTTATAGAATAGGCTATTTCCAAACCACGGTTTGGGTGCGAAACATGGCCGCATTGACAACTTGGCTACGGGGTCTTGTTGTTTCCATTCGTCGATCTCCCATCGGGACAAACTCTTAAATATTTGCTGCTACAAGTACTGCAATAACCCTATTGTTGGTGCAGGAATCGAGTCATCACTTCTCAAATCCCTTGTCAGATAAACCATTCTCTGCCTTCCATTGCAACAATTTCGATGTGGTACCGAGCTTTGTGTTTCCATCTTTGTAATTTGGGTACAACAATTATTTGTGATCCTCTAACATGCGCTCCAACTTCTTCTTCTTGTTTTCATTTTTGCATTCTCTCTGTGCAATAAGAATGGCCTGACGAAGATCACCAGCGGTCTCATCTGATGCTCATTCTTCACCTTGTTCTTGGTCATTCTCTTCCATTGCAGTACCACCGTATTCAGGGAACATTGTATAGTTGTCATCATTCTCTTCTTCTTCGTTGTCTTCCATCATAACCCCTCTTTCTTGGTGCTTTCTCCAAAAATTATAGCTGGACATGAAACCGGAATGAATGAGGTGGATGTGAATGATTCTTGAGGAACAATAATCCTTCTCATTCTGACAGACATGACACAAAAAATGACATAAAACCATTCTGCTTGTTTGCTTCAGTCCTAGCGAGAATAGAATGCACGCCTTTCATGAACGTGTCAGACATTCGGGGAGCACCATACATCCATGCCCGGCTCATCCGCATTATAATTAAAAGCTTGGATCATTTTCACTTCATTTACTTGTTGAAATCTAAAAATTTAGTGTGCACTAACAACATATATATAAAATTTTACATGCACCAATTTTTGAATTGGACAAAACTGTTAACAAAAAAAAGTTGAGATTTTAATAATTGATCTAGCAATGAAAACCTCATTCAATTTTGAGCTCCGAAACTCTAAATTTAGACATCTCAACTTTCAGTAACCTTTTGCATAATCAAAAGTTTCCTAAAATTACACATCTAAAATTCTATTTACTTCTAAAGCATGAAATCCCTCACCACTTCTAGAGCATTGAGCTAAACTTACAATAAGAGATGAAAGAATAAAATTGCTAACCTTTTAGAAACTTGGATTGATGGGTACCACCAAATCGTGAACAAAAAATGGGGATGAACTTGAGCTAGGTTGGAGTAAAATGGCCATGGACTCGGACAAGGACCAATCAGTCTATATATACAAAAAATATTAGTCCCGATTGGTGTTACAAACCGGGACTAGTTCATGACCTCTAGTCCCGGTATGTAACACCAACCAGGACTATAGGGTCTCCTGGCTCCTAGTCATTGGCGCCACACCTCTGGTCCTGGTTGGTATTACCAATTGGGATTAGAGGTCCCATCGAACCGGTACTAGTCACGTACCGCGTCCTAGCCGTTGGAATCAAGACGAACCGGAACTAGTGCTCACACTAGTTCCGGTGCAAACCCAACCGGGACTAGAGCCCATGGGAGCTCCAAACCAAAGGCCTGTTTTCTACTAGTGCGTCGCACCCGTGGCATGAAAATATCCATCTATAATTTATGAAAAAACTAGTGCACCTTCCATAAAAAATATAAGTGATTTGGATATGTCTAAATCCTCAACTCGTATCTAGAGGTGTTTTAGTGTATAGATATACGTGAATGTATATAAAACCAAGTCAATTATTTTTAGACGGAGGGCGTATATGTTTCTCCGCTATGCGTTGTTCGTACTTACTTGAGCTGTGTTTTGGAAAAACTATGTGTTGCTGCTAATTATCTGAAGCTATGTTGCTTGTTAATTCCAACACGACATGCCCGACAGGCGCACGTGCACGGTGCACCATGATTGTAAACGGTAGCGTTGAATTGGAGCAGTCACGTCTTGATTTGTGTCGGATACAGGTGGACCGCTGGTATATTATCAAGAATGTTAAATCATTGGGTTGATATGGAAAACCCTTGTACTGAGGGCATGAACCACTTTTATGCTACCACCACGACTGTGATAGGCAATGGAGCGAAAACTTCTTCCTGCATGACCCCTGTCTCAATCAAGGATTTGGTCACCGGTTGGTAAATCCGGTTACCGACCGGTAACCGAGAATCTCGAGCACCCTCGGTAAACCGGAAAACCGACCAAAAAATTCCAGATCAAAATGATTACGGTGTTCACAATCGACCACCTTCGGCATATTTGTCTCCTTTTGGATACAACTTCATCAAATCAACCTTCATGATTATATGGCGGATGAGAACATACGGAAACTTACCCAAAAAAGGGACTATACGCCAAACTCGGCTTATAAGGCACTATTTTATTTTTGGAACAACATCTTCACCTATTAGCTCCTTGGTTTGGAAGATTTGGGAACCTCCCAAGATAAAATTCTTTGCATGACTTTCTATTCAAATAGGCTTTGGATCGCCGACCGTATAGAGAAGAGAGGATGACCAAATTGTGGGGCTTGCTGCTAGGCAAGAGTACTAGAATTGGTAGATCACCTCTTTGTCAATTGGAGATACACCGCGAGGCTTTGGGGTGTATCAAAGTTTGGCTCGGCATAGACTCCACTGACCACAACAACTGGTCGGTGCAATCTATCCATTCTTGGTGGAACATCATGACAAAACGCAAGGACATGGCTTCCATTATATACTCTCCTTGCAACCTGATAAATTTGGATACGCACGCTCCAGCCACAAGGGGCCCACACCACCCCCTGGCGCGAGCCACCCCTGGTCGCGCCACTAGGTGGTGTGGCCACCCTGGCCCACTCCCGGATCTCCCCTTTGGTGTATATTATCTCCACGAAACCCTATAGAGAGAGAAAGATTCTGCCGCCTCTGCGGAGCGGAAAACTACTGAGAGAGAAAGATCTCTCCGGCAGACAGAATTCTACTGGGGGAATTCCTTCCCGGAGAGGGGAGATCGTCGCCATCAACACCACCATCAAGCTGGACTTCATCGGGATCATCCTCATCATCATCTCCACCAGCACCATCATCACCACTCCATACCGCTGTAACAATTGGGTTGAATCTTGCATAGTTGTTAGGGGAAACTTTCCCGGTGTTGATTACTCCTTGTAGTTAATGGTATTGAGTGAACCATTGAATTATCGTTCATGTTCAGATTGTTACTTATCATTATATTATCTCTGATCTTGATCCATATGATGTCTTGTGAGTAGTTCGTTTAGTTCTTAAGGACATGATAGAAGTCATGTTGTTAGTAGTGTAATTGTGTTGAGAAAGATTCAATAGTTTGTTACTTAAGTTGTGGTGTTATTCTTCTAGTGGTGTCATGTGAACATCGACTACATGACACTTCACCTATATGGGCCTAGGGGAATGCTTTGTGTATTTGGCTACTAATCGTAGGGGTTGCCGGAGTGACTGAAATCTGAACCCCCGTTAGGAAACCTTTGCACAAGGGATGTCAGGATCTTAGAGATTAAAGCTGTGGTTAGGTTTCTATCTTAATTACTTTCTTGTATTTGCGGATGCTTGCAAGGGGTATAATCACAAGTATGTATTAGTCCTAGGAAGGTCGGTACATTAGCACAGGTTCACCCACACAACACTTATCAAACTAAAGAAGATTAATCAACCATATGAAGCGAAAGCTCCTGAAGATATTCCCATGTATCCTCGAGAACATTTGGTCATCTTAAGTAATACAACCGGCTTGTCCTTTGCTGAAGAAAGGATTGGGCCACTTGCTGCATTTATTATTATCTTTTATTCGCTCATACTTTATTTATCTACATTATTAAAAACCCCTGAAAATCCGTTCGCTAAGTGTTTACATAGAATTCCTGCTCCAAGCCACTCGTCAACACCTTTTGCTCCTCGTTGGGTTCGACACTCATACTTATTGAAAATACTGCGATACACCCCCTATACTTGTGGGTCATCAAGACTATTTTCTGGCTCCGTTGTCGTGGAGTGAAGCGCTATTGGAGAGTGGAACTGGTAAAGGAAACTTCTACTATGAGTATTGTTTATTTCTGTTAGTTATGTTATTTCAATATGGATAATTCGCTGAGTTTCTTATTTCGTAATGCCACTACCACTACTAAGGTAGTAGATGAACCACCACCGGCTAAGAATGATACTTTTAAAATACCTATAAGAATTATTGATCGTGTTATGGATAACTATTATGTTGGAGATGGAACTCTCCATCCCGATGATCATTTTCTCTTTATACACGAATTATGCGGGTTGTTCAAGTGTGCAGGTATTACAACCGATCAAGTCAAGAAGAATTTATTTTCATTATCACTGAAAGGAAGAGCTGAGGAATGGTATAAGCTGCTGAAGAATGGTCAATCTCTTGAATGGGAGGAAATAGTGCCTCTCTTCTATTCAAAATTTTATCCTCCTAGTGAGACTCATAAAGATCGGAATCAAATATATAACTTCTGGCCTCTTGATGGAGAGATTACAGCTCAAGCTTGGGGGAGATTGAAGTTACTAATGCTCAAATATCCTATTCATGAGCACCCCAACAATATTATTATCAATAACTTTTATGCAAGACTTTCTCTTCATGATAAGAATCTATTGGATGCTTCTTGTGCTGGATCATTTACACGCATGGAAGAAGGAGCTAAATGGGATCTTCTAGACCGTATTTAAGACAATGCTGAAGCATGGGAGAATGATAAAGGAAGAAAGTCAGATATAAATTATGATTATGAATCCATTGAATCTTTTATGGGAACTGATGACTTCCAAATATTAAAAATGCTTATGGTCTAGACTCTCAAGCTATTGCAACTTATTTTAAGGCTTTTGCTTCCTATATTGAAGTTCCTAAAAAGAAGTGGAATAAATATCATGAACCTTATAAAGATATTGTTAATAGTGTTCCTGCAAGAAATATGAAGTTTATACTGCTAATCATGTTTTACCTGAACCTTACATTGAGAAAATGCCTTTTCTAGTTAAGATAAAGGAATATTATATGATAGCTAGTATGGTTAATGAAAGTACAAATAAAGATGTTGAACCTGATGAACAAGTAGCTATTGAACCTATGATAGAAAATGTGAAAGACTTTGTCACTAAGTATGTAGGAGATGGACACACTATTCTTTGTAAGGATACTTCTAGTATTGTTTCAGAAAGTAGTGTTATGAGAGCTAGTGTCCCTGTGTTTTCTGTTAGAGTAAGTGATCATTGCTTCCATGGTTCTTGTGATAGCTATATTGTTAAATTTATGCATGATACTAAAAGTTATTATGAGAGAGCGAAAAGTGTTCTTATGCATCTCAATAATATTAAGTTTCCTCACTTTATGCTGAAAATCTTTATGTTGCACTTGTTTTGCCTTCCTATGCTAGTAGCCTTTGGTTTCAACAATTTATTTTCTTACAAAATTCCCTTGCATAGGAAGTGGGTTAGACTTAAACATGTGTATTTTTTCTTCTTGATGCTCTCTTTTTCTTCAATTCATATTCCTATGTGAGCATCATTGAAATCATCATGCCCATCTCAATGGCTATAAAGAAAGAGATTTTTGGGAGATAACCCAATATATTTGTGCTTTCAGCTTGTTTTCATTTATTTGAGTCTTGGAAGTTATTACTTCGGTAATAACCTCTCCTTATCCTTTTTTGTTTGGTTTTTGTGTCAAGATCAACCTCCAATGAGAGAGAATTAATATTTGTGAAAGTTCATATCCCTGAAACAGATTAGTGAAAAATCTGTCCAGTTATATTTTTGTAGTTTTTATCCAACAAGGAAAGCAACGAAGCGAAAGAGGGACAAAAACGGAGCCAGGGTGGCTCACACCCCCTGGAGCGGGCACCCCTGGCCGTGCCACCAGGTGGTGTGGCTGCCCTGGAGACCATCTCCGACCCATTTTTTCCTAGTACCTTCCTTTTGTTGTAAAACTTTGTATATATAATCCCCCGGACCCCCCGAGGTTCGTATATCATGTTCTCATCGTGTTTTTGTGTCGATCTATTCTGTTCAGATGTCGTTCAGGGGTTCGTCTTCAAGGATTACGAACTGCGACACCATCGTGAGCTCCATCACAATCTTGAGCAGGAGACTCTCATGGGATGGGTGAAACAAGAAAGGGTCGCAACTAGGTGCGAAGACATGGATCGGAACATCGGGGAGGAAGTAAAGGATATGTCAACAGGCATGAAGGGGCTGATGCCTCCAACTCTAGACCTCAGTTCCTGCCCTGCAGCAGTGGAAGCTCTACGAGTAACTGATGAGTTCTGCGACAAGTACCGATTCTTGAGGAGGAAGGTGGATATGCTTCAAGAGGAGAATAACAGGCTACGCAAGATGCTGGAAGATTTCCTCACGCCAACCGAGAGAAAACCACCACCACCGAAGGAGTAATTCGTCATCAGGTTTTGGCATCCCCTTGGTTTGTTCCAAGCTTGGGGGAGTGCCGCGGTATCACATCACTGTCTTCTATCTTTTTACATTTTTAGTAGAGTCATATCATGAATAGAGAAGTTATCATGTAGGATGGTTTGCATTATGTAAGTGTCCCCCCTCTTGTTAGATATCTATGTATCCTTTGGTGTGAGTTGCCGTTATGGAATATTAATGAGAAGTTCTATCATTTACTCTTTTGCATATCTTATATTAGTTTTCAATTGCTATTATATGATTGATCTTGTTGTTAGTATTGGTATCACTTTGGGATCATTGAGTTAATTTAGTTGGTTTTGGCAAACCTGGCTTGGTCAGTAGCAACACTATTTTGAGAATTGAATGAAAAGATAAAAGTACTCTTAAGAAATATAATTTCATCATCATTTTTCTTGATTAGCTCATAAGCTTAGTATTCTCTAGTTAAGATGTTTTGTGCTTCCAAGGAAGATTGCATGTTTGTTTTTATCACCTGTATGTTTGTTTGTTTCCTTCAACTCGTATACTTGCTACCCAGCCTTGCAAGCCAAAAACCTGTACTGAGAGGAAATGATGCTCATGCATCCAATCCTTAAACCAAAACCTATGCTATTTGTGTCCACCATACCTACCTATTAGCATTATTGCTATTCCATGTAAATTCATGATTTATCTACCTTCCGAATTAGACTTGTTATGTGAAAATTAGTGATTAAAGCTCTCATGAACTTGATGGAACACTTTACTTTTCTTGCACTTAATAAACTTGAACCATTGTGCCCATCTATGTTGCGTATATGGTTGTGCTTTGTAGGTTGTAAATTAGCAGAACCATGCTGTCATGGGGAATGCTTTCAACATTGCACTTTATTTAGTTGATATCATGCTCTTTTGTTTATGGATGTCGTCGGTATGAAATGAAAGGGGAGCTTGTAAGTCCATGGAGTTATGTATATGTGTTAGACAAACGCCTGGGCGGCTGGTCTAATCCATGACTAATCATGGTGGAAACCTGCAGCGTAACTATAATGAGCAATCTATGAAGCATTCTTCTTATAAAAAAAGAGATAAAGATTAAGAAAAAAAAAGAGATGAGAAAAGAGGAAAGAGAGAAAAAAGCACCATTCTCCCATGGTAAATAAGAAGATTGTTGACATGCTTATTGTCTGCTTGCCTTGTCATTTTGATATGGGGATTCTTCCGTATCATCGGGCAAGGGGTACCTCGTTGGCGGTTCTCTATGATACACATGTACTTACTATGACAAGAACTTACCGGTAACTAAACTTGAGTAACATGAGGAGCGGCCCTCGTATTCAAGGGACATGAGATTTTCAACTTACAACTTGTCAAGCATATCCTCATATTTGATCACTTTCACCTTAGTCACCTAAAGATGCTTATGATAGGGGCAATGAGAGCTGAAATCCCTGCTTCCCTATGCGAAGGGCCTTTATTTTTACTTTTTAGTTGAGTTAGTAAACCTATTCCCTTATATATCAGCAAGTATTTTGAGTTGTTGTGTTTCATTCATTCATATGATGATTTATTCAATCATGTTTCTTATGTTCCTTGTTTTGAACATTACTCTTATCCTAGTGTTTATTACTTTGAAAGCTACCATTGAAAAATCTTTATGTTTGAACTCCTGCGAATTGTAACTATTCTTTGACCAAGAGCAAAGTTTGCCATTACCAATTATGATTCACTTTATATATCTTTATTGTGTTTCCTTTACCCATTGCAAGTTAAGTTATATAATAGTGAGTTGTCTGCTATTATGATTTATGTATTGATGAAGGTGATGCTACTTTTCCGTATTCTTTATCGACTCTTCACTCCATAAACCTGAGGTCATGTTTATTGAGCTTAGTTTTTGCTTGGGGACAAGCGAATTCTAAGCTTAGGGGGAGTTGATACGTCCATTTTGCATCACTATTCCATATCATAATTTAATGTTATTCATTGATATATTTCATATTAAGAGATGATACTTATGTTATTTCATCTGTTTTTGCATGGTTGATGACTTTTAGAGCATGGATAGCTGCAGTTAGGATTCTGATGGAAAAGGGGCTGTTTGGAGGCGAAATTCACGAAGATCAGAAAATCTAGGAAAATACATGGAAAATTCTATTTTTTCAGAAGACGAAGGATGCCAGAAGGGGAGTGGAGATGGGCCACAGGGGGCCCACACCACCCCCTAACGCGGGCCAGCCCTGGCTACGCCACCAGGTTGTGTCGCCACCCTGGCCCACTCCTGGCTCTCCCCTTTGGTGTATATTATCCCCACAAAACCCTAAGCCTAGGGGAGTGACCACTGAAAGATTCCGCTGCCTCTGTGGGGCGGAAAACTATAGAGAGAGAAAGATCTCTTCGGTAGACATAATTCTGTCGGGGGAATTCCTTCCCGGAGAGGAGAGATCGTCGTCATCAACACCACCATCAAGCTTGACTTCATCAGGATCATCATCATCATCATCATCTCCATCATCATCTCCACCAGCACCATCATCACTACTCCATATCGTTGTAAAAATTGGGTTGAATCTTGCATAGTTCTTAGAGGAAACTTTCCTGGTGTTGATTACTCCATGTAGCTGGTGCTATGGAGTGAACCATTGAATTATCATTCCTATTCAGATTGTTATTTATCATTATATCATCTCTGGTCTTGATCCATATGATGTCTTGTGAGTAGTTCGTTTAGTTCTTGAGGACATGGGAGAAGTCACGTTATTAGTAGTGCAATTGTGTTGAGAAAGATTCAATAGCATGTTACTTAAGTTGTGGCGTTATTCTTCTAGTGGTGTCATGTGAACGTCGACTACATGACACTTCAGCTATATGGGCCTAGGGGAATGCATTGTGTATTTGGCTAGTAATCGTAGGGGTTTCCGGAGTCACAGAAACCTAAACCCCGTTAGGAAACCTTTACACAAGGGATGTCAGGATCTTAGAGTTTAAAGTTGTGGTTAGGTTTCTATCTTAATTACTTTCTTGTATTTGCGGATGCTTGCAAGGGGTATAATCACAAGTATGTATTAGTCCTAGGAAGGTCGGTACATTAGCACAGGTTCACCCACACAACACTTATCAAACTAAAGAAGATTAATCAACCATATGAAGCGAAAGCTCCTGAAGATATTCCCATGTATCCTCGAGAACATTTGGTCATCTTAAGTAATACAACGGCTTGTCCTTTGCTGAAGAAAGGATTGGGCCACTTGCTGTATTTATTATTATCTTTTATTCGCTCGTACTTTATTTATCTACATTATCAAAAACCCTAAAAATCCGTTTGCTAAGTATTTATAGAGAATTCCTGATCCAAGCCACTCGTCAACACCTTCTGCTCCTCGTTGGGTTCGACAGTCTTAATTATCGAAAATACTACGATACACCCCCTATACTTCTGGGTCATCAGAGATGGAGGACATGACCCGTGATTTGTTTCCGAAACTTATATACTAGAGAGGACAACATTAGTCTAACGCTGGTCCTTGATGCCATGAAACAATGTGTTGATTCATAAATGAATGAAGATCTGTGTAAACCTTTCACAGAAAAAGAAATAAGTGATGCCCTCTTCCAAATTGGGCCGCTTAAGGCACCTGGGCCCGATGGATTTCCTGCATGTTTCTTTCAACGGAATTGGGACCTTATGAGGGATGAGGTTGTACATGCGGTACAACGCTTCTTCTCCACTGGTGTCATGCCTGATGAGGTTAATGACACGACAATAGTGTTAATCCCAAAAAAGAATGATCCCGAGGCATTAAAGGACTTCCGACCGATAAGTTTTTGCAATGTTATCTTCAAGGTAGTCTCTTGGTCAACAGGTTGAGACCTATTCTTCAGGATATTATTTCTCCAACTCAGAGCACCTTTATTCCTCGTCGTTTAATTACGGATAATGCTCTGATGGCTTTTGATTGCATTCATTCAATACAGACAGGCTCTGCTGCTAGGAAAAACTTTTGCGCTTACAAGCTGGAGATGGCCAAGGCTTATGATCGCGTTGACTCGGGTTTTCTCGAAGGTGTTTTAGCGAAGTTGGGCTTTCATAGTCAATGGATTCGGTGGGTAATGGCATGTGTTACCACCGTAGGCTACTCGATTCGCTTTAGCGGACATATGTTGGACTCCTTCACTCCGTCATGTGGTATTCGCCAAGGTGATCCCCTTTCACCGTATCTTTTCTTGTTTGTTGCTGATGGATTGTCAAGTCTTATTCAGAAGGAAATTGAGATTAAGTCGTTAAGGGAGCTTCATATATGTCGCAGATGATAGCCTTCTATTCTTTGAAGGATCGGTGGAGCAAGCTATTGTTATTAAATCAATATTGGACCGTTATGAACAAGGCATTGGGTAGTTAGTCTCGGCAAATGCTCCATCATGTATGGGGACCACTGCACGCCTGAGGTGCAAGCCGAGATCAAGGAGATTTTAAAGTATGATACCAACTGCTTTGAAGAGAAATATTTAGGTTTGCCGGTTCCAGAAGGGAGGATGAATAAAGGAAAGTTCAAGTCCACAAACGGGAAATTCTCAAAGCACGCCAGCGATTGGTCTGAAAAGTATATGTCCTCAGGGGAGAAGGATATTCTCATCAAGTCAGTTCTTCAATCAACCTGAACTTATGCTATGGGTGTGTACAGATTTCTAGTCGGACTAATTGAGGAGCTTGAACAAATCATTCGAAACTTCTGGTGGGGTGATGAGGTTAACAAACGGAAAATGCATTGGTTATCTTGGGAAAAAGTTGCTCAGCCCAAAGCTCATGGCGGCACATGTTTTTGGGACATTCGAGTTTTGAATCAGGTTCTTCTTGCGAGGAAGGCTTGGCGCCTCCTGAATTTTCCTGATAGTCTATGTGCCCGCCTCCTCAAGGCTCGGTATTACCCCTCTGGGAACCTGCTGGATACGGCGTTCATCCAAAACTAGTCACGCACGTGGCAGGGAATTGTCCATGGTCTTGAGCTTCTGAAAAGGGGATAATTTGGAGGATTGGCACGGGCTCTAGTGTCATGATTTCCAGAGATACTTGGCTCCCTAGAGAGGGTGCTCTTCGGGTAGATTGCAACAAAGGTAATTCTCGACGCAAGTGGGTCTCGGAACTGATAGACCAAGGAACTAGGACTTGGGATGAGGCTGCTGTTCGAGAGTGTTGTTTTCCCCATGACGCTGCAGTCATCCTTAATATTAAACTCCCTAGTCGTGCGTTAGATCACTTTGTTGCTTGGAGCAGAGAGAGTAATGGAGTCTTTAGTGTTCGGTCTGCATATCGGCTTGGGATTCTGCCTGACACTCCAGAAATTGAGTACAGGACATTCTAGTTCGGAATCATCGGGCAAGAGGAAAATATGGGACTTAGTCTGGAAAGCGAGTGTCCCACCTAAACTTCGTGTTTTCTCCTTGCGGGTGGCCTCGGATTCGCTAGGAGTGCGCCTCAACCTCAGTAGGCACGATTTGTGGACAAGCTATTGAAGATGCTCATCATGCGCTTATAACCTGCACCCTTGCCCATGCTCTCAGGGAGGAGCTTCGCGCGCGCTGGAGCCTCCCATGCGAGGCGTCCTTCCTCGGTAATGGGAATGAGTGGATCTTTACTTTGCTGGGCAATTCTGTGAAGGAGCAGAGACCGAAAATAATTTTTCTGTTGTGGCGCGCTTGGCATCACCGTAACAATATTGCTCATGGAGACGGCAAAGCCTTGGCGTCCGCCTCCGTTCCTTATCTTAACTATCTTCATTCTTTCACAGGGGATGGTGGAGGGGGCTCGTGTAACATCATGGTCTGGGCACCCCCAGCTGTTGGTACGGTCAAAGCGAATGTAGATGCGGGGTGGGACTCGACGTCAAAGAAGCCGGTATCGGTATTATCATCCGAGACCATCGCGGTCGACCAATCCTCTCTGAATGGAAATTTCTTTCGTTCTGTGGAAGTGTGGAAGAAGCTGAGGTCATTGCATGCCTGGAAGGTCTGCGTCATCTAACCAATTTGCATCGGTGTCCGGCGACGCTGGAGTCGGACTGTGCGCGTGCTATTCACGCAATCTCTTTATGGGACAATGATAACTCTGCAAGATGGTCCGTGATCCTAGAGGTGAGTGAGATCTTAAAAATTTACTGCGATATCTTTGTTGTTAAAGTGGATCGGGTGAGCAATAGAGTCGCTCACGTTTTAGCTCAGCTTGGAAAGTCCGGCCTATCGGATATTTCTCGTGACTCAGTTCCGGACTGCGTTCAGGACTTGGTAGCTCTCGATGGTAAGAACACTATGTAAACTTCAGGACAACAAGTTTCTAACACACTATTTTCCCTACCAGGGTACCTAAGGGGACTAGAGGGTTTTTAACAAGGCGGCCTGTTGCTCAATATATGTGATCTTACTTAAAAAAAAGCATGTGCCACAGATGATTGTTATCGAAAAGATAAAACATGGCCCATGACTGTGGGTTCTACATTTTTTGCATTTCAAAATAATTGTTTACCGAGAGATTGTGTTGTAATATGGCACTCCGTTTTTCTTTCCTTGTTGAACTCCTATCTTAGTTAATCAATTGGGGCAAAACTTTGCGTTTCAAAATAAAAGAAATGTTAAATCACGTGCATGCAAAGACCCGTCTGTGTGTTTTCCTTGAGCGTTATTACAAATGGAAGACGTTGCGTGCTTTCCTTGCTAGCTTTTGGATTTGGTTCGTTCCATGATCGAACTCTTGAGAAGATCGATCTGTATGTTGGGTCAAATCAGTGGAAGCCCAATCGCAGGTTCTTATCCCGACATGGAAAGATGTTTCAGTCACCATCTGCCACTAGATTTTCCAATGATAACAACACCCATTACTCTGCTGACGACATGGAAGGTGACCCACAGCGTCGCCGGTGAAACTCCTCAAATCATTCACCACTAAAGGACTGGCTCAAGGAGCCTACAGCCAGAAGGTACGCCGAGCTGTCGACATAGGTCCGTGTTAGAGGCTTAGAGGGCACATGCCCTAGTCCACCAGAACCCACAATCAAATAAGGCATGTGGCCTGCTCTCCTAAAAGACTAGCCTCATGGGTGAGGTTTGCCCTCCTTTATAAGTTGGGTTCCCTCACATCAATCTTTTGATGTGGGACTAAACTTAACAATCTCCCCCACGACACATCGGGGCAAACGGGGCTCTCCCGTCATGGAGGTGTTACAAGTTTTTTCCAACAATGGACCCTGATGCCGAGTACTTTCTGGCGACACAAAGTCCTCCCGTTACTAGGAGATTAGTGATGTGGCTCTGATACCATTTGTTAGAGCGCACAAGTCCCGGTCCACCAGATCCCACAACCAAATAAGGCATCTGGCCTAACTCAACCAAAAGACTAGCCTCATGGGCGAGGTTTTCCCCAGCATATAAGTTGGGTTCCCTCACATTAATCTTTCGATCTGGGGCTAAACCTAACCGTCCTGAGCCGAAAAGGACAACAAACAAGCCGTCGACTTAGGTTAACCGTCGGCGTAGGGGGGGCTCGCGTGGGCCTAGGGGGCCAGACCATGACGTCGGGGCAACGGCGTCAGCACTATGCCGACGGCTTTGCCGTCGACCCAACATATAACACTAGCCGTGTGCGTAGCTGCCTTTATCTTTTTTTCTATGGACCCTTACTTATTACTCATTAATTGTCTCAATTATTTTAATTTGCTTTTTTCTCCAATTGTAGGGATTCTTACCCTCCGAATAGCTGTCTCCACACACCTAAAATGACCGCGCGAACCTCGTACAGAGAAAGCAAGGGGCTAGACCTGCCGGGCCCTCGGATTAGGGTTTCAGTGGAGAAGGACCGCCTAAGCGCCGGAAAGCTACGAGAACCCTCGTGTGGCCCAAGCATACATGCACAAGTCTGGTGGAAGGTCCATATATGCAGTACCTAGCTCCTGGTGTGACCGTCTACGGTTGCATGCGATAACACCTAGTGAAGTGCTGACCTATAGGAGGAAACTTCCGCGACTGGTCAAACGGAGGGAAACCGCTAGAACCATGGGCCCAACCTATTGGGTTCGCAGCATAGAAAACAAAATGAATTCTATGATGGGAACTACTAAGCACCAAGATCTATCTGCTAGATACAAGCAAAATGTGGATTTACATCCATAAAGGTCATACCCTTGAAGAGCGACAAGTGTAACAAGATTTGACTCGTGGATGATGTAGTCGATCGCTTGCCAATCTCAAGATCGAGAGGAAGTCCTAGCACCGCAAATCAGCAGCGCATCCTTGCTCGCACACACGTCCGGTCTACCTAACAACCTGCGCCTCCTCGCTCTAGCGATGTAGCAGAAGCAGCAACTCCTTCTAGACGAAAAGCCACCGGGAACATGTATCTCTCTAATGCGAGACCATGGGGGAATAATTATAGAGGGGGAGAGAGATCCTTCATGAGGAGGTATGCTTTGTGAGGGAAAGAGGGAGGCATTTTATAGGGGAAGGGGGCATCCCCTCCCATGGCCGGCAGCCATGGAGGAGCCCCTCCACCTCCTCTCATTCATGTGGGTGGAAGCTCCACTCATGTAAACATTCCTCCACTAAAAATTGCACTCACATACATTAAATTTCCACCAAATTTAATGAAACTCACATTTAATAAAACTCTTTTATTTATTTTATTCTGAATTTTGTTAACTACTTTAATTAACAAATATTCACATAAAACCCCTGCAATATTTCAATATCACATGCCGAACCAATTTCAGAAATTTCACCGAAAACAATTTTGGTGTCCATTGAAATAATTCCAGCGCTTTGTACATCTTTTCTCTAGAATACATTTGTTCCAAATGGTGTCGGTATCCCTTAAGTGTGTCATCCTATGGTTCGTGAATAATGTATACATGATCGACACCCTTCTCCGATCAATAATCAGTAGCGGGACCTGGAGATCCATACTAACTCCCACACATTCAACGATAACTTCTATGATCGTGAGAACCTTTAACGCTAGTAACTAAATCTCTTTGTCTCACGATATATTACATGTCCTAGATTTGATCATCGGTATCTCAATACCTAGTTTGATCTCGTTACGGACATGCACTCTTTTCTCGTTCCCATGATATAACATTCTACCGATCGCATCACTTGCTAGCAAGATATCTCAATGTGATATCATCGAGAGGGCCTAGAGTATATCTATCCATCACCGGGATGGACAAATCCCACTCTTGATCCATGAGCCTCAATATAACACCTTCGTAGTATCTGAACCAACCTTTATAGTCACCCTGTTATGGTGTGATGTTTGATGTTATCAAGTTACTCCTCTAGTGTTAGCCATTGACATGATCTCATGGTCTAAGGACTAAGAGTACTTCGTACATGTTATAGAAATATAAACACAATGACTTTGATCATAATGCTATACTTCGGATGAATGTTCATCACATCATTCCACCAATGCCGTGACCTAGTTATTAACAAAATCCAATGTCCATGATCAGGAAACCTTGATCAGCTTGTTAATCAACGAGCTAGTTTATAAGAGAGGCATAACTAGGAACCCCTTATTTGTTTATTAAACACATATGTATTAACGTTTCCAATTAATACAATTATAGCATGCAAAATAAACATCTATAATATACTTCAAATACAATAATAACAACTTTATTATTGCCTCTAAGGGCATATTCCCTTCACAACCTTGGTTTTACATGTAGGTATGGCCTAAAGAATCCTAATACAACAGTAAAGTACATTGGACAACCCTCGTATAGAGAACGCTAAGGGGGCTAGACCTACGGGCCCCTCGGATTATCGTTTCGGTGGAGAAGGACCGCCTGAGGTTGGAATGCCATGAGAACCTGCGTGAGGCCCTAGCATAGAAGCACAAGTGTGGTGGAAGGTCCATATATGCAGTACATAGCTCCTGGGTGAGACCGTCTATGGTTACATGCGATAACACCTAGAGAAGTGTGCTGGACATGTAGGAGGAAACTCCTGCAACGCGTCAAATGGAGGGAAACTGGTGGCACCATGGGCCCAACCTTGGTTTTCCATGTAGGTATGGCCTAAGGAATCCTACACCAACAGTAGAGTACATTGGTCAACCCTCTTACGGAGAAAGCGGGGGGGGGGGGAGGTGGGGCTAGACCTACGGGGCCCTCGGATTAGGGTTTCGGTGGAGAAGGAACGCCTGAGCGCTGGAATGCCACGAGAACCTGCTTGTGGACCTAACATGCATGCAAAAGTGCTAGAACTGTAGGAGGATACTCCCGTGACGGGTCAAATAGAGCGAAACCGGTAGAACTATGGGCTCAACCTTGGTTCTCCATGTATATATAGCCTAAAGAATCCTAAACCAACAGTAAATTACATTGGTCAACACCTCGTACAAAAAAAGGTAGGGCTAGACCTACTAGGCCCTCGGATTAGTGTTTTGGTGGAGAAGGAAGGCCCGAGCGCCGTAATGCCACGAGAACCTGCGTGTGGCCCTATCATAAATACACAAGTGTGGTGGAAGGTCCATATATGCAGTACCTAGCTTCTAGGTGTGACCATCTACGTTTGCATGCGATAACACCTAGAGAAGTGCTGGAAACACTACACGAATCCGGACGATTCATGACGTTTTATTCGTGACACACCGTAAAAACGTCATAGATGCTCGACATTCTGGGCCATTTCGTCGCGACACACTCGAAGGGCCTCCATCCCGGGTATCCATGATGTTCGAGGTTTTCATGACAAAATTTCGTCGTGGATTTCGTCCGAGGCCTTGAAGCCCAGTTCGGCATTTCGTCCCACATAAAATCATCAGAAAATTCGTCAAGGGCCTTTGGTTGACTGTTTTTTAACGACCGGGCCATCCATGCCTGCACCCCACCTGTCATCTCGGTTTGAACGGCAGGGTTTAACGGGTTGTTCTTAGAGTTTTAGCTGGGCCCAGCTGTCAGTCCATCTGGTATAAATTAGAGATGGCATAAAAAACAGAGTACCCTGACCAGGGTTCGAACTCGTGAGCACACTAGTTGGTCAAGAGTTCGTAAGCACTGGATCAACAGACTCTGTTCCGATAGATCTACTACTTTGCCATTCTTGTACGAATATCCTAAATCAGTCGTCCTTCAATAAATAAACCGATGTTTTGACTAACAGCCGCAACAGCTAGACAAGACAACTATGTTTCAAACATAGCACTACTTCATATTTCAAACAACATCCAGTGTGGTGATGCAACTGCTTTTGTCACACTAGTTCACCATATCCATGTGACAGTTGCATATTCGAGGGACCCTCTAGGATTTCTGACCACCATGGTTGTTTGACACAAATGGAGTCCCTAGAGATTAATGCATGTGTTATATATCTTGAAAACCACACCTTGATGATCCACATGACCACACACACACTCCATTTGGGTGTGGTGATGCAACTGCTTCTGTCACACTAGTTCACCATCTCCATGTGGAAGTTGCATATTCTAGGGCCTCTCTGGGCTTTCTGTCCACCATGGTTGTTTGACACAAATGGAGTCCCAGTAGGTCAACGCATGTGTTATATATTCTCAAAACCACACCTTGATGATCCACACACACACACTCAAGTTGGCCGGTGTGGTGATGCAACTACTTCTGTCACACTGGTTCACCATCTCCATGTGGCAGTTGCATATTCTAGGGGCTCTCCGGGCTTTCTGACCACCATGGTTGTTTGACACAAATGGAGTCCCTAGATATCAATGCATGTGTTATATATTCTCAAAACCAAACCTTGATGATCCACATGACCACACACACACTCTAGTTGGGTGTGGTGATGCAACTGCTTCTGTCACACTAGTTCACCATCTCCATGTGGCAGTTGCATATTCCAGGGGCTCTCTAGGCTTTCTGTCCACCATGGTTGTTTGACACAAATGGAGTCCCTATAGGTCAACGCATGTGTTATATATTCTCAAAACCACACCTTGATGATCCACACACACTCAAGTTGGCTGGTGTGGTGGTGCAACTGCTTCTGTCACAATGGTTCACCGTCTCCATGTGGCAGTTGCATATTCCAGGGGCTCTCTGGGCTTTCTGACCACCATGGTTGTTTGAGACAAATAGAGTCCCTAGAGATTAATGCATGTGTTATATATATTCTCAAAACCACACCTTGATCATCCACATGACCACACACACACTCTAGTTGGGTGTGGTGATGCAACTACTTCTGTGACACTGGTTCACCATCTCCATGTGGTAGTTGCATATTCTAGGGGCTCTCTGGGCTTTCTGACCACTATGGTTGTTTGACAAAAATGGAGTCCCTAGAGATCAATGCATGTGTGATATATTCTCAAACCCACACCTTGATGATCCACATGACCACACACACACTCTAGTTGGGTGTGGTGATGCAGCTGCTTCTATCACACTAGTTCACCATCTCCATGTGGAAGTTGCATATTCCAGGGGCTCTTTGGGCTTTCTGACCACCATGGTTGTTTGACACAAATGGAGTCCCTAGAGATCAATGCATGTGTTATATATTGTCAAAACCACACCTTTATGATCCACATGACCACACACACACTCCAGTTAGGTGTGGTGATGCAACTGCTTCTGTCTAACTTGTTCACCATCTCCATGTGGCAGTGGAATATTCCAGGGGCTCTCTGGGCTTTCTGACCACCATGGTTGTTTGACTTAAATGGAGTCCCTAGAGATCAATCCATGTGTTATTGACGAGGGTTTAACTCATAAATGCCCATTCTTATGGACTTGGGTTTAGGAGAAAGAGGGAGCGCTAGAAGCATCAATCAGCTAGCAAACAAGCACACATGGACGCAAGGTTTACCCAGGTTCAGGCCTCGTAGAGGTCCCTACTCCAGCTTGTCTGATCTTGGAATTAATGAAGGAATCGACGATTACAATGGTGCACAGATGCAATCTGGCGAGGTTTGTGGAAAACTAGGGTTGTGTGTGTCCTCCTCGTCACCCCTCCTAGCCTTCCTATAGATAGGCTAGGTCTCGGGTAGCAGGTCGAGTCGGTTACAAGTTAGGGTTTTTCCTTTCAACTTTCTATCTTTAGCTTGTTCTTGTCTCGCAAGTAATCAAGAGTCCATAGGCCACTTGAGTTCTCCATTTGGGCCTTGGAAACACCTTGGGCTTCCGCTATATCCAAGCCGTATATACCAAGCTCGAGTACCTATAGGGTATACCCATGTCAGTATCCCCCGAGTGTCCAGTGGAATCACATATTCAACTGGAGACTTTATGAAGACTTTTGAGTGCCTAATTGAGCATTTCTTCAAGCGTTCTGTTCATGTCATAGGGATTGTCAATATATATGCCTAATTAACCGATGCTTCGGTATCAGTTAACTGCCTTAGGGCAAAACAACGTAATCTACTCAAACTCGAGTCCCCGGACTCGAATTCGGAAAAGTGCTGGTGTAGTTTGACTCAGGCTGCGAAGGTCTTACAGGAGTCAAATTCTAGTGTATGGGTGTGAGAACTCGACGTGTCCGTCAAGGCATGTTCATCGTACCTATAGGCACAGATATGTTTCTGGTAGTGCACAGCAGATGCGTTGCTAGGCCTTATTCAGGCCTTATCTTCACGCTGTAAGCATGGCATTCGAAATTTGGTCATCACGGAGATGATTCGGGTGGCCCAGGAGATGCAGTCTCTTTGTAGGGAAAGTATGAGGCGGAGTCGCCATAGCATTCGAGTGCGGATGTTAACAACACATAGTACGATGTACATATAATTATAGGGTGCGCGACCAGCGCTCCCTATGGGAGTAGCCCCCGAGTGCCTGGTTGAGTCGAAGACTTAGGCAAGGAGTAAAAGAAAACTTTTTGCAACTTCTGTCATCTTTTGTGCTTGTTTTAGTCGAATTTGTTTCCAGCACTCCCTATGGGAGTAACCCATGACCCATAATCGAATCATAGATTCGAGTGATTGGGTATGCTTTGAATGTTCATGTTCCTGTATAAAAAGAAAATCGTAGGGTGCGCCACCAGTGCTCCCTATGGGAGTAGCCCCCGAGTGCTTGGTGGAGTCGAAGACTCGACCAAGAACTAAAGCAGTCAAAAATCTTCAATTGCTGATGCTGATGACGTCAGTGCTGATGATCCGATGACCTCAGTTGCCCACATGAGTGGTTTTGATGGGACGTGACGAGCGGTAGGTCCCACTTTCTGACTTCGATTTGACCGGGCATGCGTAATCTTCCGTTTTAACCGCGTCTCCTCGATTTCCGCGCGTAATGGAGATAGTGGGGGACGGTTCGCATTTTGGCCTCTCCACGTGTCGACGGTGATGTGCGCCACGTGTCTAGTAGGGTTTCTGCTGGCCGTTGGATTGCATCCGCAAGGGGTTAAGTAGCAGCGTAGCTGCGGTAACTTTTCCCATCTGCTCTTTTCTCTGCTTGTGCCTCCATCGCCATTGCCGCTGCTCCCTGCTTCCTAGAGCTCATCTTCTTCACGGCGCTATACCAGCTCCGCGTATTCCTAAGCTACTTCCTCCGCTCACACCGCCATCGCAAGATGGGGAAGAAGAAAGGAGGCGCCGCCACTGGGTCTGCTGCCACCACCGCCATCGCCAATAAGAAGGGTGGATCCGCCGCCCTGAGTACCAGCACCGCTGGCGCCGGCAAGAATAAAGTTGCGGGCACCCGCGCCACCAATGGCGTGTGGCGCGCCTCCATCATCAAGGCCTCTGAACTTCATCTCCTGCGCCGAAGACGATTCGTGAGTGCCTGGTGCCTGGTGACGGGTTTCCGGGTGATGTTCCTCGCGTTCATCATCCGCGGTCTGTCTTTGCCCCTGCATCCTTTTGTCAGGGGCCTTCTTTGTTTTCATGGGCACCAGCTTCATCAGCTGTCCCCAAACTCTATCCTTCACATTGCGTGCTACATCACGCTTTGCGAGTGCTGGCTCAGAATCGAGCCACACTTTGGTCTCTTCAAGAGACTTTTCAAATTAAAGCGCCAGTCAGCTTCTGGCTCGTTAGTCTACGACATTGGTGGCTGCGGAGTTTATGTCGACTCCTCCGCTATGTATTTTGACATCAAGCTCATGGGGTCCGTCCAAGGGTGGAGAGACAAGTGGTTCTACATCCGCGACCAGAAGGCCGATGGAGAGCGCTATGGACTCGCGCCTTTCGATCCCGCCACGCCGTGCAAGAGGAGGCATTCCTGGAAGAACATAGTGATGCCTGGCGAGTCTGAGGAGACGAAAGTGCTGTATAAGAACGTCTACGACCTCGAGAGTCGCATTGGTAAAGAAGAGGGAGGCGCCACCCTCATTCGCACGTGGTTGCACCGTCGTGTCCAGCCTCTGCAGGCCAGAGTTCATCCCATGTTTCAGTGGGCTGGTGCGAACGATGCCACTCGTGTATCTGCCGATGACATTTCTGCGGGTGAGGTAGATAAGAGGATGCGACTGGTAACAAAGTATACCGCCAAGGAGGTTCTCCCAGGCGAACCAGTCATGCCTCCTTTCGACGCCTCAAACCCTCCTCCTGAGGTATGATTGCGCTACGACGTAGCTATCTTTGGCGAGTACTGCTAATTTCTTGACGTGTGTTGACTTGTTTTCTGTATGCAGGATTGGAAGGTGTCTCCCAGTTTGCCCCCTCTTCCTGAGGGGGTTATTCCTCACGAAGCAGAAGAACAGGACGAGTCGAAATCGACCGTCCCACTTGAACAGGAGGGATCCCCCGAGTCCAGTGATCTAGACACTCGCAAGCGTTCGCGCAGCGAGGATTCAGATGCTTCATCTCCGTCGACTCCTGAAGGCCCAACTATTGGCGCAGAGGAGCCGATTCCTGCTGTTCCTATAAGTTCTATGGTGCCACCTGCTCACAAGAAGATGCGGATGCCCAAGGAGTCGTCGGAGTCGGAGGAGAAATCCTTCGATCTTGATAGATTTGACTAGTAAGTATTATATTCTCGACCACGTTTTCTTCTTTGAGTTGCAATTTGTCCTGGCGCTTTTGCTTGATTTGTGTTTCAGTCAAGCAGTGAAGTCGTCTTCTGATGACGTCCAATTTGTGAAGGAGTCCGGAGTCGCGGGCTCCAAGTCCAAGAAGAAGGCCTCGCGGTCTCCCTCTCCTCCATTGGCGGCCCACTCCGGGCATAATTCATTGAGTTCCCCGCATGCTAGGGAGCATCATATGTATACCCTGACGACTGTGCAACAGCCTTTTTTGGAGTCTGTGGAGGATCATGTAGGTATCTTGCAGTTGGTAGTCGAATTTATTAGTGGCGTGCTTTACTTGAAATTTAAATGTCCCTGGTGTAGCTCATCATGAATGAAGCCGCCTGCCTCGCAGAGCAGGTCCTTAATATGGGTCGACAGCATGCGCAACTGGACAATCGCCATCGCATTGTCGAGAGTAAGTCTTGATTTGGTCCTTGTCTTTAGCGAATAGTATTGAATCAATTTTTCGTAACACTCCCTTTATGTAACAGATGTGTAACAGATCTGCTGCATTGGAGAAGACATTGGCTGCGGCGATGAAGAACCGCGACGAGGCGATCGCAGCTTTGAAGGAGTCGCAGAAACGAGAGCAGGATCTCCTTGCCTCCACTGCTGAGAGGGAGAAGTTGTTCGAGGAGCAGCTTCTCTTGCTTGCCAAGTCCCTCTCAGGTATGTCTTTTTCATCTGGAAATGCCTTGCTCTTCTATACCTTGACGTGTGATTGTTATACTAAATCTTTTTGTGTATGCAGATGCTAGCGGCTTGAGCTTTGATGCCCAATCTCTTCGCCGTGATGATGCTTTGGCTGGTGCCATCTCCACAGTCGAAGACCGCAGCGTATCCCTCCAGGAGACACTAGGAAGGCCAAGGATGTGCTCAGCCACATTCGGGAGGACTTAACTCCGAAGGCTAGGATGATCGACAATCTCGGTGAGCTGGTGGAATCCCTAGCTGGAGGAATCCCTACAGACTTCAAAAATTCATAGCGCTCCATCAGCGCCACCATGGCACTCGCAATGGTGCAGACCCATGGGGTGGAGATGGATCTCACAGCTATCTCGGAGGTGATGCCTGTCAACGCTGGAGGCCAACAGGTAGTTTTTGCTCCCTATGCTGGTAAATGCAAAAATTACGGTCCCTAGCTTATCGACACACTCGCCAAGTACTCCGAAGAGCGGCGCCATGCAAAGGCTACGAAGGCTTCGGCTTCGGGGGGTACTGCTGGCAAGTCTGTGGTGTCGTACACAGCCACGGATGCGATGAAGCCCCCGAGGCCTAAGTCCAAGTCGAAGAAACATGCTGCGCCTTAGTCTCTTTCTGTAATAGCTGTAGTGGCTTAGCCTTTTGCTTGATGGAACAGTGATTTTGTGGGGATGTCCCAATCGAAACTTTTCCTTTGTCTGAATGCATATATACCCTTTGACAAATGTATTCGTGGTCTCTTATTTGTTGTTTTGCTTGATTCGTGGTAGGGTACATCGAGTGCTCCTTCGAGTTATCCTTCTGATCCTCCCTCTGCCGGTGACTACTTGGCGCAGCCTCGGTCGAGGGTGGAGGAGTTATCTTTATTTGCGCGACTGCGTGACTGTATTAAACAACTGGAGTGTGAGTTGCCCATCCTCCGTGGTAGCACCGATGTATGGAAGTCGAAGGCGGAGAAAGCCTCTGCTCGCGAGAAGTACCTATTGGAGGAGGTGGTCCAGCTGAATGAGAAGTTCAAGTGTTAGCTTTCTATCTTCTCGTCTTTTCCTTTAGTCAGTTGCGGCGATGCCTATCTTTCACACTTTGCTTTTGTGTGGTGTAGTTTTTAGTGCTCGCCATCCGTAGGATGAAAAGGACAGGATCGCCATTCGCATGAATGACCTGACCCAGGAGCAGCTTCAGGCGAGTGGGTCTTTTTGGGTGGACCATGATAGTGCGATCGCACTTGCGCCCTGCAGGATCATGCCTGTCGAGTAATCCACTTCCTCAAGAAAGCGCAGTTGTTCCTGAGGAACATCTATCAGACGATGTGTCCCCTGGACGTCGTCCCTTCGAGCCTGTTGGCTCTCTTGTCTAAGTTTCGGGATTTGAGTGCGGTTTGCAAGTGCGTGCGGCAACAGTTAGTGGCTAGTGCCAAGGCTGCTCTGTCGCTCGTGCGACTACATAGGCCTGATGTGGACGTTGCAGCGATGGCTGCTGGACCGCCAACGCCGCCAGCAGGTTCGACTTGGAATATGGTTCCCCATTACCAGGCGGTGGATCGTCCAGCCAAGAAGATTGTCGACTTCTTTGAGGAGCAGACAAACGTTCTTTTGCTACAGCAGTAGTTTAATTTGTATCCTGCATAGAAGTGTACCAGTGCTGTAAAGTTCATATGTATATGCTGAGTGTAATTGATTTTATATTGAGCTTGTTAGCTTATATGTTTTGCGAGTGCGTTGCACTATGTGATTCATTTTCGTTAGCCTGACGTAGGTTTATCTCAGCACCTTGCCGACCTGCCAGATGCGTTGCAGCTGGGTTGGTGTTTGCCAAGGGTTCAATTATTGCGTCAGCTACTCAGGATATCGCGATTGGTTCGTAGAACTGATGTGTAAAGGGTGGCGCAGCCCCCAAGTAAATAGATGGCGAAAAGTGATAGAAAAACACAGGGTTTGGGGAACTTAGCTTTTATTTAGTCGCAGAACAGTACGACGTATAATGTGTGGCTAAGTAGCCTAGCTGAAAAGCCTTATTTGGAATGTAAAGAAAGAAAAATGACTAAGGGTAGAAGCACCGCAGCTGCGCGATGTTCTAGGGGTTGGAGTATGCGACTCCTGTCTTGAGATTTTTAAGGCGATAGGCGCCACCTGGAATTACTTCTGTAATCACGTATGGTCCTTTCCAGGGGACTCGAGCTTGAGATGCCCTTATTGTTTCAGCCGCAGGACCAGATCTCCTTCGACGAAGGATCTGGGGCGTAGCCTTCTGCTGTGGTAGTTGCGGAGGTTTTGCTGGTAGATCGTTGATCTCTCCGCTACGATTTCTCGTGCCTCGTCGAGGAGGTCGACAGAGTCTTCGAGTGCAAGGGTTGACTCCTGCTCGCTGTAGGCGACCACCCACGGGGCTTTGTAGCATACTTCGGCGGGTAGCACCGCTTTGGCACCGTGCACCATGAAACATGGGGTGTATCCCGTGGCGCTGTTGGGAGTTGTGCGTAGGCTCCAGAGTACGGATTGCATCTAGATACATTGCAAATTTATCTATAATTTTTGATGTTCCATGCTTGGTTTTATCTACTTTCTTGCATTTTGTTCCAACTTTGGATGCCTTTTCATATGATTTCTTGGACTAACCTATTAACAAGAGCCACAGTGCCAGCTGCCTGTTTTCTGCTAGTTTTGGTTCCAGGAAAGTTAGAAAATGAATATTCTAAAAGCCAAAGTCGCTATTTTACCGGAAAACATCTAGAGCCAGAATAAGAGACGGAGAGGGGCTGGGGCCTGGCCACACCACCTGGCCGCACGGCCAGGCTTCGCCCGCGCCACGGGGTGGTCTGGCCGCCCCAGGCACCCCCTCGGCCTCTCCTTCAGCATATATATTGCCTTTGATACGGAAACCCTAAGCACCCCATCAAAAATCCACGAAAGAGTTTGTAGACGCCCTTGTCTCTGTCCCTAGATCGGGAGGGATCTGAAGCTCTTCCTGGCACTGTCATGGTGGTGTCACAGCAGATGCCATGGATAGGCTAAAGGTGGGGAATAAATGCGCTAGAGGAATCCAGGGAGGGATAGTGTGGTGATTCCACACACAATTGCTTTGTATTTGATTCACTTCTTGGCTTACAAGTGCTCCTTGAGCTGTATTGGGGAGAGGAGGAAGAAGGAACTGTCTTACTCTCACCACTAGCTAGCCCTCAGGGACACCCTAGTAAAACTCAAACCCACTAGTGATCAACCCCCTCTACAGAGGTCCTACCCCTCCTTATATAAGGGTGGCTTGGTCTCCAATTAGGGCATACGTGGAGGCATATTCCAGGGAATATGCCTCTTCCCAAAATAGTAAGACGACCGGGTCACGTTAGCCCAGCGTTATCCATGCAGAGGCTACGTGAGCCTCTGCGTCGCCTGCATCATCCGACATTGGTATCGTCACCCTTGCCGGCCACGCCTCGGTGATCCTGGCCCCTATCCGCTTCGCTCACGCTCTGCGTACAGTGGTCACCCTTTGACCAACGAGATATCTTCCTTCTCTTACAAGCTTTGAGATAGCCCGGATCGCACCTAGTTGATCCGGCCACACCTGTACCTGCATACGAGTTAAATTTGTCTTACCGACATACTACATAAGTCGGCTGAGACCCAGTTAGGTGGATATCCCCTGGTCCGGGTTACCCGGAGATTTGGCCTGCCTTGAGGTGACTCGGCTAGCTCTTGCTTTGACCTTGCCGTACCTCGGCTAATTCGGCCTTTATACCCCGGCGTGACCCTACCCGGGGGTATCCCCCCAACATTAGTCCCCGAAGTTGGTGCGGTGTTAGCTGCCTTAGCCGCTAAGGCCACAGCAGGTTCAACTTTACCGAGCCTTTTGCTCCTTTTCCGAGTTATTTCATAGTCCGGATTTCATAGGTTTACTTTCCCTTGGCACATTCCGAGTTTTCACTCGCTGGTCGGGTCACCTCATACTCATCCGGGTCATTCTTCCTTCTCTTGTACGCTTCCCCATGTAGAGGCTATTCATTATTCTACCTCATTTTAGGGGCCTGCGCCAGTAACCGCCGCAGTTATTGTCAGATATTACTGTAGCACACGTCACATCTTGCCTGCCTCCTTGTTAACTATATCATAACGTCACGTCGTGGGATCCGCTGCGCCATGTGGCCCTTCCTGTGGCTCGTCGCTGATGGGTTGATCCGGGTAATACACGTCCACACCGTGTGGCTCGTCCGAACAACGCGATCCCACTACCCTTCAAGGGCATGGTTAAATAGGGGAGGGGCGCGCCCCTTGGGTCTTTTCCCCACTCTCGAGCCCCTCTGCCTCTTCTTCTTCCTCTTCCTCTCCAGCGATAGCGCCGCCGCCACCGTACCTGCTTAGCCGCGCCGCCGCCACCCCATTTCCTCGCACACTTGCGTCGCAGCCACTCCCGTGCATCTCCACCGCCACGGGTCCGTGCCAGTCCTGGCCACTGCCCCCACCGCCGATTTGGCCAGTGAGGACAACGACCTAGAAAAGACAGAAGAAGAACTCGCCGTCACGGAATAGGAGATGGAGGAGGACACGGAGAATGCCGATCGCGGCGCTTGGGCTGGGTCCTGGGTGTGCGAGGATGACCTCCAGTGGCTCTACCGAATGCGCCGTATCCGGGAGGGCGTCATCGCCCGCCTTGCCACCGTGGAGCTCGCTCCCTCACCTAATCCGGGTGAGTTCGTGGTCTTTTTCTCCCACTTCCAGCGTGGGTTCGGCCTCCCCGTCAGCGAATTTTTCCACGACTAGCTCAACACCTACGAGCTTCAGCCGCATCATCTTCTAGCTGACGCCATCACTTCTCTCTCTGCCTTCGCTTCCACCATCGAGGGTTACACCGGACTATGGCCCACCAAGGAGCTCTGGATCCGGTTTTTCGATCTCCGCCGGAACGTGATTCCGAATAAGGAACTTGACCCGGAGGACAAGCAACTCACACAGTTCGGTGCTGCCTCCATTTCTCCCTGGAAACAGTCCGTCTTTCCCTCGGTCACGGGGCTTGAATCGTGCAAGGGTTGGGCCTGAACCTTCTTCTATGTCAGAAATGTCACAGACGAAGAGCTAATCCAGCTGCGCCCCTATGCTCCGGGTCCTGCTAGTCCGGATCTATGGTACCGGGTCTCCAAGAAGCCCACTGCCTTGGCGAACCAAGTCAACAAAAGGTTCCAGGAGCTGAAGGATGCCGGGATGCGCAACGAGGACGCAGTGATCACCTTCGTCCGCAACCGGATCTCTCCCCTCCAGAAACGCACACATAAACTTTGCCATATGAGCTGGCGCCTTGACCCTAACCGGACCTCGTCATTCGAGTTGAGCAACACCGAGATTTACCGCCGGGTCAAGGACCTCTTCACCACTAGCAAGAACTTCTCCGCAGAGTGGTAGTGGGGGGTTGAGCATTTCTGTCGAGATAGGCTTCCCCCTGCAGTAAGTCTCGTGCCCCAATCTTTCTCTGAGTTAAATCATATGTCGGATTTTGTTGTAGATTTGATCTCTTTACCTTTTCTTTCTCTTAGATGTTTCTTCAGCAAACTCTTGAGGATGGCACCGAGCCTTCTCTCAAGTGGGCGCCTGACCGTGATGCCCCGGACAGTGATGTTCCTGCCGCTCCTCGATGCCACCAAGTGACCCACCGGTAAATTCTCTTCCTTAAGAGATTGGCCTGACAATGAAGATGATTCCGATGTTCAGGTGATAGAAGCATTTGACGCTGTCCCCCTTTCTTATGCCTTTCCGGCATCAGCTTACCCCGGTGGGCAGATCCATGAAGATCCTCCCCTCTGCCTCTTCTTCCGGACCTTCTAAGCCAACCAAAAGGAGAAAGATGTCCGCAAACAAAACTGCCACCAAGTCCATGACCAAGGCCGTAGCCCGGAGAGCTCGCAAGCCAAAGGAGCCTTTGACCTCAGATGAGTAAGTCATTTATCTCTTTGCAATTCATTTGTTTATTCTTTGGTATAGTTTCTCATTGTTCACCATCTGATTCGGCAGGGCCGCGGTGGAGGTTCCTCAGAGTGGATTCGGCATTGCCTCGCTGCTCCGACATAGCCCTTCTCCCCCTCATGGCGACGATTCACGCCCGTTGAGCCCCATTCAGGAGGGTTCAGCGGCTGCTCCGGGTTCTAGCCCACCTCGTCAAGAGGAGGGCAACCTCGGAATGGGGGGAAGCGGTTCTGCCGAGGCTACGGTTCCTCCTTCTTCGGCACAGCCGCAACTAGCCACCACCGAGGTTCCTTCAGCACCCCCGCCGAAACAGAAATCAGCAGCAGCAGCATCAGCTCCAGTACCAACAGCAACAACAAAAGCGCCAGCAACAACACCAAGCCCCTCCGCCTCGTCCGAGTCTTCCAAGACTCAGCGAGAAGGCACCAGCAGTACCAAGGCTAGCATCAAGGCAGCTCCCAAGGGCAAATCCGCTGCAACTTCAACCTCTCAATAGCATCCCAAGAGCAAAAAGGCTCCTAACACTGCCAAAGCATCGGCAATCGAGGCTGGATAGCGTACACTTGCGTCCATGCTTTCGAAGAAGACCCGAACGACAACGGATACCTCTGCCGGGTCAGCTGATGCGCAACTCGTTTTGCACACCAGCCCTGCTGCTGCCCAATATGAGAGGAGGGAATCCCACGCTAAGGGTTTGGTCGCGCCCCACATGCTTACCGGAGAGCGCTATCCTCCGACCTTGATCGAGTTTGTTAATAACTGGAACAAGGCGGAGTTTGTCTATAATGACGATCTCCTGGAAAAAATTGGTCTAGCCTAGTTTGCTGTGCAGATGAATACCACTGCGACGGAAATTAACCTTGCAGGTCGGATGATGGAGGTATGGTACTTCGTCTTTTTATTAATATGTAGTAAGATTTAGTGATATAGCCACTAGTCCCCGAGCCTCCGGGGGAGTAACTTGTTATTCTGCTGGATGCTCCTTAGAGATCTAACATAGCTCCATAATAACTTCGAATATGCACACACCTAGAGCCGGGTTAAGTTCCACTTGGCCCGAATTTTGTACACTTCGAATATGCACACACCTAGAGATGGGTTAAGCTCCACTTAGTCCGGATTTTGTACACTTTGAATATGCACACACCTAGAGCCGGGTTAAGTTCCACTTGGCCCGGATTTTGTACACTTCGAATATGCACACACCTAGAGCCGGGTTAAGTTCCACTTGGCCCAGATTTTGTACACTTTGAATATGCACACACCTAGAGCCGGGTTAAGTTCCACTTGGCCCGAATCTTGTACACTTTGAATATGCACACACCTAGAGCCGGGTTAAGTTCCACTTGGCCCGGATTTTGTACACTTCGTATATGCACACACCTATAGCCGGGTTAAGTTCCACTTGGCCTAGATTTTGTACACTTCGAATATGCACACACCTAGAGCCGGTTTAAGTTCCACTTGGCCCGGATTTTGTACACTTCGAATATGCACACACCTAGAGCCAGGTTAAGTTCCACTTCGCCGGATTTTGTACACTTCGAATATGCACACACGTAGAGACGGGTTAAGTTCCACTTGGCCCAGATTTTGTACACTTCGAATATGCACACACCTAGAGTTGGGTTAAGTTCCACTTGGCCCGGATTTTGTACACTTCGAATATGCACACACCTAGAGCCGGGTTAAGTTCCACTTTGCCCGGATTTTGTACACTTCGAATATGCACACACCTAGAGCCGGGTTAAGTTCCACTTGGCCCAGATGTTGTACACTTCGAATATGCACACACCTAGAGCCGGGTTAAGTTCCACTTGGCCCGGATCTTGTACACTTCGAATATGCACACACCTAGAGCCGGGTTAAGTTCCACTTGGCCTGGATCTTGTACACTTTGAATATGTACATGACTAATCTATCCTCTTGCTCCTTTCAGGTGACCACCAATCGCCGGAGCGCTGAGTTTCAGCGTCTCTTGGCCACCCACAAGATGTTGCGCTCAAAACATACTACGCTTCTCGCTGAATACGAGAAAAGGGGTAAGTTTTTTCATTAGCATTTTTCCCATTCCTCTTTGTCTATTTCCACGGAACTAATATGTTATTCGGATTGCGCAGCCGGAGTAGAGGTCGAGAACATCGTTATGAGGAGAAATTTGGACCAGATAAAGGGTAAGTCAATTTTTCTTAATCTTCCTCTGCACTCTATCTCCCTTTCTTCTTGGCTCGGCAAATATTCATACCTCGGCTTTGTCGGGTCCACAAACTATTTCAGCATCTCTTGAAGATAGTGTGTCCGTGCCTGATATGATGCTGCATTTTCTCGAAGAAGCAAGGCAACACCAGGCTGAACTCAAGAAGAAGTATGATGAGCTCGCCCTCCTCCGGACCAAGGATGATGAAATTGCCAAGCTCAAGGCAGACATGAAGAAGCTCAAGGCGCAGCACAAGTCCGAAATGGAGAAAGTAGGCCAAGACTTTACTGAAGAGTGCGAGCGTCTCAACCTCCAAATTGCTAAGGACCAAGAACTGCTGAAAGATGCCGACACTAAGCTTGAGTCAGGAAACGCTGAACTTGCGCAACTCCGGAAGAGGCATGATAACTGCACCAAGGAGCTGACCCGGATCCATAGCCACATTTCTTGTAAGTTTCTTTTCCTTTATCCGACCTGAATCCTTCCGGGTCAACCTCCTTTACTTTTTTAACTTGTGTCGTTTTCAGGCAAATTTCCGGAGGGTGATGCCATTGTGGCTACTACTGTTACCAAGTTCCGCCAGAAGAGGGGTACCCCAACTGGTCCTGGTTCTGAAAATATTCCCCTTGACATGGAGGATCTGTTGGTCAACTTATCTTCTCGCGTCGAGATAGTGAGGAACTATGGCTCGGGCTTCCTAGATGCGGCAGTACGGATCTTCCATGCCCTTTGGCCTGGTGAAGATGCTCTGATGGGATCCATTGCTTTAATCAACAAGTTAATGGAGTGCGAGATCCAGTTGATCTATGGCGGGAATCCGCCGGACGCGCCGGAGCTAAAACCGTCCTCCACTACGTGCTCACGTGGTATGAAAAAATAAACCTCGGTCTCCTCGAGCGCATGCGTACCGGATCAAGGTGGTCCAATGATCCGGATTGGATAGCTCAACACAAGGCTTGCACCCGTAACCTCATCCAGTATGCCCCCAACCATCAATGGAACGAGGGACCAAGCTTTCTCGAAGCTGATGACGACAAATATGCCCTAGATGGCTCGGATGAGGAGGAAGAGGATGATGCCTCGGATGTCGAAGAAAATGAAGATGACGTTGAAGCCGAAGGTGGAGCTGCACCTGCTGGCCCCGAATTACCTCCTCCTGCTGCACCTTGATTAG
This sequence comes from Avena sativa, assembly GCA_916181665.1. Lineage (NCBI taxonomy): Eukaryota > Viridiplantae > Streptophyta > Magnoliopsida > Poales > Poaceae > Avena > Avena sativa. The sequence continues at coordinate 584,250,307 of OV702287.1, forward strand.
AAAGACTTTGAATTTCATCAGATCCGCGGTATGCTGGGTGCAATTGTATTAAGCACATGAATAGTATTTTGCTACTAAGTTTTTGTGCCGGATTAACTTGGGCGTAGTCCCCGAGATTCATTTTCTTGTTCCTCCAATTTCTTGGCTTGGCTCGTGTCTACCTTGGTTCGGTTTTATGACTTACGAGTCCAAGCTTCAAAAATTTACTTAACAATACTTGGAAACTTTAGGATTAGCTCAAAATAATTTAGCATAGTAAACATAAAATAAGCATAAGGTTAGTCCGGAAAACAAACGTCGGCTCGATTAAATTCCTTTCCTTAGTAATTTTTCATGTGTCGCGCAATTCCAAACTTGTTCTCTTGCTTGCCATGAAGCCATATCTTGTTGGACAGCAGCAAGCCGAAGAGTTAGGTTTTTGGTGCTCGCACACTACTAATCCGGCTTAGGTAGAAGCAACTTACGCTAGCTGACATATAAGTAATAAATACCAAATACAGCAAATATTATTAAGTGTAGAAAGGACGAAGTAGTGCTACATTCCATGGACGTTTAGATTCCTCGCCGGACCTGTCTGCCTTGTTCTTCTCCTGTGGTTTTGCATCGATAAGATAATATGAGTCATTGTGCAAAGCTTTGCTCACAATGAATGGCCCTTCCCATGGGGGGGATAATGTATGCATGCCAGCAGTACATTGTACCAATCGGAGTACCAGATCTCCTTCCCGGAAGACTCGGGGGCTTACTTTCCGGCTATGATAGCATCGGAGATTTTGCTGATATATGGGAGATCTGGACAATGCCAATTCTCTCGCTTCTTCCAGCAGATCAACATCATTTTGCCAGGCTTCTCGCACTTCGGCTTCTGTGTATTGGGTGATCCTAGGCGAATCATTCTCTATGTCGGCTGATAATACAGCTTCTGCCCCATATACCAGAAAAAATGGCATATAGCCTGTTGATCGATTCGGAGTTGTTCTTAAACTCCACAGTATTGCTGGTAGTTCCTCTATCCAGCAGCCCGCTGATCTTTGCAGCGGCTCAATGAGCCGGGGTTTTATACCGGATAACACTAATCCATTGGACCGTTCCACTTGTCCGTTCGATGCGGGGTGGGCTACCGAGGCTACGTCTAGCCAGATTTTCTTATCGCGGCAGAATCGCGCAAATGCCCCTTCAGCAAAATTCGTGTCATTATCTGTTATGATACTGTGAGTATAGCCATATCTCAAGATGATATCTTTGAGGAAGGTCATGGCCATAGCTCCATCACATTTTCTTATTGGCTTTACTTCAATCCACTTTGTAAATTTGTCAACCATGTCCAAGATATGGGTCATGTTGCCTTTTGCTGGATTAAATGGGCCAACAATCCAAACACCATACAACAAACGGCCATGTGATTGGTATAGTCTTGAATTCCGACATTGGCATATGTGTATTGGTAGCATACCTCCGACAACCCTTGCATTTTCTTACCAAGTCCTCTGCTTGTTCTAAGGCACTAGACCAGTAGAATCCATGCCGGAAAGCTTTTGCCACCAATGCTCTGGATGAGGCGTGATACCCACATTCCCCTTGATGTATATCCTGGAGGATGTCAAGTCCTTCTTCCGGGTGAACACATCGTTGGAGGACGCTTGACACACTCCTTTTGTATAGTTCGGCATTGATAATTGTGTACGCCTTCGCACGCCTCTGCACTTGCCTGGAAAGCACCTTTTCATTGGGCAAAGTCCCGTCCTTCAAGAAATGAAATATAGGCTGTGCCCAAGATGGTATGGCCCGCACAGGGAACACGTCCTCATCTATTTCCATTTGCTCCAAAGGCATAACCTTAGCCGGATCATGCTGCGCAGTCCCCGGGTTCTGCGAAGCAGTCCCCGGGTTTTCTGAACCACTTCCTACGTCCATGTCCATCGGTACAGCTCCGGACTCCGGATCCGCCGGGATATAGATTGACTCGGACTCCGGGGATGGCCTGATAGATGGTTTTCTGTGGTGCTCTAGCGCTACACCCGGTGGAATTGCTTGTCGGGTTGATCCGAGCTTCGACAATACATCGACAGTCTCATTTTCCAGCCAGGGTACATGATGAAACTCGCATCCCTCGAAGTATCCGGATATTTTCTGCACATGAAATCTGTACGATGCCATTTTTGCATCCAAAGCATACCATTACCCTGAGACTTGCTGGACTACTAGATCCGAGTCACCAAAGCAGTGGATCCGACGTATTCCAATTTCCTTTGCCACTCTGAGCCCATGCACTTCATACTCCGCAACATTATTTGATGCTATAAAGTGGATCTGTAGCACATACTTCAGCTGGTCTTTCTTGGGTGAGGTAAGAACCACTCCGGCACCTAACCCGATTTTTGTTTTTGATCCGTCAAAATGCATTCTCTAGTAGTTCGGATCAGGTAATGGTGGCTCATATTGCATCTCGGTCCAATCTATGAAAGTCTCAGCCACGGCCTGAGACTTGATCGCATCTCGTCTGTCGTACTGTGGAGCATAAGGGGCTAGCTCAATTGCCCATTTTGCGATCCGGCCGCTTGCGTCCTTGTTGCTCATTATCTCGAATATGGGAGATTCACATATTGCTTTAATGGGGTGTTCTTCAAAATAGTGCTTCAGCTTTTTCGCTGCCATATACACTCCATAAGCCATCTTCTGATAATGGGGATAATTTTGTTTCGAGGATGATAGTACCTCGCTTAGATAATATACTGGACTTTGCACTGACTTACCCTCTTTATCGCGCTCTACCACAATTACTGCACTTACAACTCGGTTGGTTGCGGCTATATAGAGCAACATTGGATCCTTTGACAGTGGAGAGGCTAACACTGGTGTAGTGGCTAACATCCTCTTTAATTGGACAAAGGCTTCGTTGGCCTGTGGCGTCCAAATAAACATGTCCGACTTTTTCATTAGTTGAAAGAGAGGCAATGCCTTTTCTCCCAACCGACATACAAACCGACTTAAGGATGCCAGGCAACCAGTGAACTTCTAGACATCATTAAGGCACTTCGGTAGTTCCATTCGCTATATGGATTGGATTTTAGTTGGGTTAACTTCGATACCTCGGCTGGAGACAAGAAATCCGAGTAACTTTCCAGCCGGGACACCGAAGGTACACTTCTCCGGATTAAGCTTCATTCGGAACCTCCTTAAGTTCGCGAATGTCTGCCTGATATCGTCAAGGAGCGTTTTTCTTTCCTTGGTCTTTATAACAACATCATCCACATATACCTGCACATTTTGACCAATTTGGTCGTGCAAACATTTTTGCATACATCTTTGGTACGTTGCCTCTGCATTACGTAAACCGAATGGCATGGTGAGATAGCAATAAGCCCCATATGGGGTGATAAACGCAGTCTTTATTTGATCACTCGGATTTAGAGGTATCTCGTGGAAACCAGAATATGCATCTATGAATGACAACAATTCACACCCAGCAGTTGAATCTATGACTTGATCTATCCTTGGCAGTGGGAATAGATCTTTTGGACATGCCTTATTCAGGTTCGTGTAATTGATACACATACGCCAAACCACTGCCACATTCAGATCATCTTTCTTCTTCTCCACCAGCACCGGATTAGATAGCCCATCTAGGTAAAGCAGTTCCCTGATGAACCCATCTTCTAGGAGCCGAGCTATCTCGTCCCCAATGACTTTTCTCCTATCCTCGGTGAAGCGACGGAGAGGTTGCTTCATTGGCCTTGCTCCGGGTCTCACATTTAAAGAGTGCTCGGTCAACTCCCTCGGAACACCTTGCAAGTCCTGTGTGGACCAGGCAAAAATATCCTGATTCTCACGGAGGAAGTTGACGAGCTCGCTTTCCTATTTGTCATTTAACACGACACCAATTGGTACGGGGCTCTGGGAACATATCATCAACTGGCACTTTCTTTGTATCCTTTGTTGCTTGAAACGAGACACTTCCATGCGGGTTACTCAGCGTCGACATATACTGCTGAGCGGATTGAGCCAATGCCGCCACCTCCTGGATCTTTCTCTTTTCCTGCGTAATCATGAGTGACTCGGCCAGGTTAGACCCGACCGATGCACACTCAATGGAACGCCTGAAATCCCCTGCTATAGTGATCACTCCATTTGGCCCGGGTAGCTTCATCTTCTAGTAACTTTTGTGAGTACTTGCCATGAATTTGTTCAAGGCAGGTCTGCCGAGTAACGCGTGGTACGCACTCAAACTCCAAGTTCTCAGTTCTGCAGTTATCTTGTGTGCCGAATAACACATCAACCCGGACCTTGCCAATGGGTTCACAGGAAATGCCCGGCACTATGCCATGGAATGTTGTCCTTGTATCTTGGAGCATGTTCTCCGAGATACCCAACTTGCGCATCGTGTCCACGTACATAATATTTATGCTGCTGCCATTGTCAATCAACACCTTTGAGAACCTCACATTAATGTTTGGCCCAATGAATGTTGGGTCCAACATTAGCGCATACGAACTAGGACTTGGCATAAGCTTGGGATGATCTTTGATGCTCCAGGTAATTTCCTGGTCCGACCAAGGCATATACCTCGTCACCGCGGGCATTACCGCATTCACTTCCATATGTCGGCGTTGCAAGCTCTTTCTATCTGTTTCCTCTGTGGTAAACACACAATAACTCTGGTGATTTTCCACCTGATGCACTGCATCTCTTCTCTCATGGTTTTCATACCTCGGCGGAGGGGGTGGCAACATTAACTATTGCGCGTTCGCTCCGGAGAGCAATTGCTGCCGGGGTAACTCCTGCCGAGGTTGATCATTCCGAGGTGCCTGAGCATTCCCCGAACCACCTTGTTCTATCTTCCTCATCCACTCACACTGCCGAGTTGTGTGACCCGCCGGGTTACTCGGATTTGGCATGTGAAATTTACACGGCTGATCCAGCATTGCCTCATAAGTATACCTCAGACGGTCCTTCTTTTTTTGCCATTGTTTCTTCTGCTCTGGCGTCCAAGTTTTCTTGCCATCACTTCTTGGAGTCCATTGTTGCCCTCCTGTTTTCTGCCGCTGATTACTCCCTGCCCCGGGTTGATCCTGATTTACAACTGCAACTTGCTGCGAGTTGTATCTGTAATCCGGCCTGTCATGTCTTCTCTTACCCTGGTAATCATTCCTCCGGGATGATCCGTCTCCAGCTCACTGGTAGTATTCCTCATTTGACTCGCTGGACATAAGCCTAGGTTGAGTTGGATCACCCAACGCATACGAATCAGCGATCCGGATTGTCTCCGCCAGTGTAGTTGGCATATCCCTTTGTAATCTTTGCCACAGCATGCTTGCATATCTACACCCCTGTGCAAACCAGGCTATGGCCTGTGACTCAATCACACCTTCACATGAATTTCGCACATTGCACCAACGGGTCAAGAACTCCCGGTCTGTCTCATTCGGTCTTTGCCTGCACATTGCTAGGGTCTGTGGCCTATTCGGCCTCTGATACGTGCTCGGGAAGTTACTGACAAACATATCCTCAAAGTTAATCCAACAGTTGATACTCCCGGGTGGTAAATTGTTCAACCAAACCCTCGCTGGCCCTTCCAGCATCTGAGGTACATATCTCCCAGCCCATCTCAAGTTGCCTGTTGCAATCTTCACTGCTGTAGCATATTTGATAAACCAATCCTCCGGTTTAGTGCTACCGTCATATGTTTTTGTGCCTCTGGGTAACTGGAAGTTCGGCACCGGAGGTTCCTTCATGATCCGGGGCCCAAAACACACTGGACCCGGGGGTCCTTGACACTCGATTTGCTCCGACCTATAAAGCCAATCCAGTTTTAACCTGGCGTCATCAGGCATCAAGTTCCTGCTTCCCAATCTTGACCTTATCACGTGATAGTCCGGCCTAGGGTATCCGGCGTTCACCATTTCTGAATCTCCATTATTATACATGTCTTGCTCCTGTGGAGCTGCTCTCTGTTGCATACCTCGGCCGGCACTTTTCTCTTGTCGTGGTATATTCCACTTTTGCGGTTGCCCTGCTCCCGCCGAGTTGCATTGTCCGACATTGCCATTTACAGCGTTTCCTTGACCGGCATTGCCTTGGTCGCGGTTACCTCGGCCAGCTTCACCCCGGCTTGCACTTCATCGATCCTCGTTTCTCTGCACTTCTTTTCCTTTCCCTGCCCTTGCCGGGTCATATGGGACTATCTGCTTGTTTCTCCTCGCCGAGGTTACAACTTCCTCTCTTCTTGGTTCTCCATGAGGTGACGATGCAGCTCCCGTGGATTTCTCCAGGTTACCCACTACCGAATGAACAACTTTGGATGCACCATCTCTTCCCTGATTAGCCCTGAGCAATTCTTCATTCTGTCTGTTCGCGATCTGAACCAACTCATTGACCCTATCTTGCTGTCTTTGCCGGGCTTCACCCATCAAGCCCTCTAACTCGGATGCTGTTGCATCTGCTGCTCTGAGGTTCTTCGCCGGGTACTATACTTCGGCAGCCCCACGGAGAAACAGTTGTCTGATTCCTCAATCCTAGTATCACCCTCTTTGTTCATTTCACTCATGAGGTTTATCCCCTTCACTTTTACAGCATCTACCTTGTTTTCCTTTGCGTACTCATGGGGCGTCATGTTCAACGACTGCTGAGCTGCTGCTATCTTTTTAGCACCCTCTAGTATTTTTTGCCTAGTCTCCTCTAGCTCGGCCTGTGCCTGAGCCGGATCTACTACTGCCGCTACTGGGTTTTCCAAGCTATCCATCACCTCCTGTAGCACATTCTCTGGCCTCTCTAATGGAGGACCTCTACTTTTCCTTGGTGCCTTTGGTGTTACGTCCGGATCTGGTGCCGGATCTTTGCTCGCGCCAGCGCTGGGCACAGTCATCATCACCTCGGCGTGGTCAGGTGAGCGAGTGATACGCGCCCCACGAGCCGCACTAAGGGGTGGCTTTCCTCCTTCGACGACGTGCCGCGGATGAATGCACGACACATCGACAACAACATAGATCCTGTGTGTGCCGAGCTTGACGAAGAGGCTGTTGCGCGGGAGAGGTCGCTTGCCGAAGCAGCCAACGTTGTCGCTGAACTAGTCCAGCGCTCCAAAGCGCTGAACAAGCCCGGAGACGATGAGTTCGCCGGTGCCGATGAGGTTTCCCGTCCGGATCTTCACTCCTGCTAGCACTGCTAGCCCCAGGGTGGGTGCCAACTGTCGTGGTGGTGTCACGGTAGATGCCATGGATAGGCTAAAGGTGGGGACTAGCGTCATCCATGCGGAGGCTATGTGAGCCTGTGCGGCGCCTGCATCATCCGACATTGGTATCGTCACCCTTGTCGGCCACGCCTCGGTGGTCCTGGCCCCTGTCCGCTTTGCTCACGCTCTGCATACAGTGGTCACCCTTTGACCAGCGAGATACCTTCCTTCTCTTACAAGTTTGAGATAGCCCGGATCGCACCTAGTTGATCCGTCCACACCTGTACCTGCATACGAGTTAAATTCGTATTACCAACATACTACACAAGTCGGTTGAGACCCAGTTAGGTGGACATCTCCTGGTCCGGGTTACCCCGAGATTCGGCCTGCCTTGAGGTGACTCGGCCATATCTTGCTTTGACCTTGCCGTACCTCGGCTAATTCGGCCTTTATACCCCGGCGTGACCCTACCTAGGGGTATCCCCCAACAGGCACCCTACTGGAGAGGGGAATTCACCCTGGAGTTCTTCTTCATCACCATGCAAGCCCCTGGTGTGATGCGTGAGTAGTTCATCTATGGACTACGGGTCCATGTAGTAGCTAGATGGCTGGTTCTCCTCCTTTGTGCTTTCATGTTTAGATCTTGTGAGCTCGGTTCATGATCAAGATCATCTATTTGTAATCCATACATGTTGTGTTTGCGGGGATCCGATGAATATTGAGATGCTATTTCAGATTGATTATTAATTCTATCATGTCTTTGTTATTTGTGATCTTGCGTGCTATCCGTTGTTAGTAGCTATCTTGGCCAAGTAGATGCTAGCAACTCCAAGAGTTAGTATTTATGCTCAATAGTGGGTTCATGCCTCTGGTAATCTAGGGAAGTGACAGAAATCTCTAAGGTACTAGATGTGCTGTTGCTACTAGGGAGAAAACAACAATCCTTTGTTCATAGAACAATCGTATTGTTTACTGTACATGCAATTCGTAATGCAATAATCTGTTGCTTGCAACTTAATACTGGAGGGGGTTCGGATGATAACCTGAAGGTGGATTATTAGTCATAGATGTAGTTGGATGGCGGTCTATGTATAATGTTGTAATGCCCAATCAAGTCTCAAAGGAGTCAAGATGATTAGTATATGCATGTATTGCTTTCTCGATGTTTGTCAATTGGCCCACTGTAATTTGTTCACTTAGCATGTTTTCTATCTTAAGGAGAGCCACCTCTAGTGAACTATGGACCCCGGTCCTTTCTTTTACATTCAGTCTACAAACTGTTTACTGCTCCATGTTTACTTTCTGCAAACTAGTACTTCCTGCCATCCTTTGTTTTCAGCAAAACCGGTGAGATTGACAACCTCATCGCAAGTTGGGGGCAAAGTTCTGTGGTTGTGTTGTGCAGGTCTCCACGTTGCTGCTGGCACCCGTAGGGCGCCCTGCCAACGCTCAGCTAGCTACACCTTTGGGGTGTTTCCTTGCTCCTACTGGATTGATAACCTTGGTTTCATACCGAGGGAAAACTTGCTGCTGTGCTCATCATACCTTCCTCTTGGGGTTCCCCAACGAGCTCGATATATTTTGGGCCATCACAGCTAATCTGGCCAGCATCCAGTAGCTTGCTCGAGTGGTCGGAGGAGTCATTTCTTAATTCCACCATAGACGAGGCCATTGGCCTTTTTGACTTGACCATTGGTCTGCGGCTGAGCCACCGAGGCGTAGCTTGTGTTGATTCCCAGGTTTTCGCAAAATTCCTAGAAACTCCTTGGAGGTGAAGTTCGTCCCGTTGTCCGTGATGATACTGTGTGGCACACCGAAACGGTAGATGATGGATTCAAAGAACTTACGGTGTTGTTCCTTGAGTGATTTGTCACCGGCATGGCCTATATCCACGTGGTGAACTTGTCAACTGCGACTAAGAGGTAGACGAAGCCTCCTCGTGAGGACCTTAGAAGCTTGCCGACCATGTCGAGTCCCTATTGCGCAAAGGGCCAAGCTAATGGTATTGGCCGGAGTTCCGCTCCTGTTGTGTGCGGTTTGTCCGAATCGCTGGAAAGCGTTGCAGCGCTGGACAATGTTCTTGGCATCGTGCATGGCCGTGGGCCAGTAGAATCCAGCCTGCAGAGCTTTGACGACGAGGGCGCGACTACCAGCATGATGCCCGCAAGTGCCTTCGTGGATGTCGAGGAGGATAGCTCTTCCATATCTGTTGGAGACGCATCATTGGAGCACTCCTGTTATGCTGTGTTTGTACAGTTCACCGTTGATAACAACGAATGCCTTGGATCACCGTGCGATGTGGCATGCGTCAGTCAGATCGTCCAGCAGCCTCTTGCTGAGAAGGTATGTGAGTCCAAGATGGCTCGATCATCATGACACTCATTGGTCCTTCGAGTCCTGTGTCAAGCTCTAGGTCGTCGAGTGCCATTAGCTCATTGGGTGGTGCAGCCCCCGAGTCCATTGTTGCGCTTGTTTTCTTCTCTGTGGCCTTCGGCTTGATGGAGCATTCGCAGATACGCTCGAGAAATACCCCAGGTGGTATGGGGGCATAGGTGGAGCCAATGTTGGAGAGTGCGTCCGCTTCTTCATTGCTTTCGTGGCCTACGTGCCGTAGTTCGCAGTCGTCAAAGTCCCCTTCGAGTGTGTCGTAGAGATCATGGTGGGAAATCATATTGTCGTTTAGCGCGTCGCACTCGTGCATTGTTTGATTAACCACCAGCTTGGAGTCGCCATAGATGATGAGCCTTTTCGCGCCGCATGCTTTTGCCATCCGCATCCCGTGCAGCAGAACCTCGTACTCAGCTTCATTGTTGGAGGCCGTGAACTGCATTCGCATAATATATTTCAGCTTGTCTCCCTAAGGCAATGTCAGTATGACACTTGCGCCAGCACCGTCCTTTCGTTTGGACCCATCGAAGTGCATTGTCCAGAGATAGGACATATCTAGCTTCTTGTATGTGATGTCTCGTGGAGATAACTCGATTCCCCAAAGCATGACTCGTCTCGTGGTATCGGGGTTGTTGAGAATATGTCCAAGCGGGGAGTCGTTGACCACCACGATTGGGTGCTCCTAGAAGTAGTGGCACAGTCGCCTGGCTGTCATGAAGACGCCGTATGCCATCTTCTGGTAGTGCGGGTACTGCTGCTTTGTTGGTGTGAGCACCTCGCTAAGGTAGTAGACTGGGCGCTGCACCCCATGGACTTTGTTTTCTTCGGCATGTTCCACCACGAGTACCGTGCTGACCACCTGGTTGGTGGCGGAGATGCAGAGCAGCAGTGGTTTTTTTCGTGCGGTGTCACCAGTACTGGCGACATGGATAGCAGGCGCTTGAGGTCTTTGAATGCTTCTTGCTCCTCGTCAGTCCACTCGAACTTGTCAGCTTTGCGGAGAAGTTGGTAGAAAGGTAGTTCCTTTTCACCCATTCGACTGATGAATCTACTAAGCGCCGCGATTCGCCTAGCCAGCTGTTGGACGCCTCTTACATTCTTTGGATTCTCCATGGCCAGTATGGCTTTTATTTTCTTCGGTTCGCCTCGATCCCCCTTGCAGAGATGAGATACCCGAGTAATTGCCCGGATGGCGCGCCGAAGGCGCATTTTTCCGAATTGAGCTTGATCCGGTAGCGGTCGAGGTTGGCGAAGGTTTCGCGGAGATCGTCGATTAGCGAGGCTTCCTCTTTGGTTTTGATGACGATGTTGTCAACGTAGACTTGTATATTGCGACCAAGTTGGCTCTTGAGGCAGGCCTGCATGCACCGCTGATAGGTGGCTCCTGCGTTTTTTAGCCCGAAGGGCATTGTGTTGTAGCATAAAACACCAAAGGGCATTTTAAATGCCGTCTTCTCTTGGTCTTCCTCCTTCATTCGAATCGGATTGTAGCCTGAGTAGGAGACGAGGAAGCAGAGGCGCTCACATCCTGCGGTGGAGTTGATGATTTGGTCGATTCGTGTCAGCGGGAAGTGATCCTTTAGGCAGTGCTTATTCAAAGAGATGAAGTCCACGCACATCCGCAGGATATCCGTGTCTTTTTTGGGCACCAGCACTGTATTGGCGAGAGAAGTGCTTTCCTTGATCTCGTGTATAAAGTTTGCGTCGAGGAGTCTGTTGATCTCCATTCCGACTGCTTTTGCTCGTGGTTCAGACAGTCGCCGTATTGTCTGCTTGACTGGTCTGGCGTCTAGATTTACCTTGAGTGTGTGCTCGGCGAATTCCCTGGGAACTCTTGGCATGTATGTAGGACACTAGGAAAAGATAGCCCAGTGCTCACTGAGGAATTCAACGAGCGCGAGTTCCTATGCGGAACTCAGGTTGTTGGCGATGAGGGCCGTCTTGGTCGGGTCCGTTGGGTGGACCTGGACTTTCTTCGTGTGCACCGACGAGTCGAAGGACAGGTCGGGTGAGATTGGTCTGCTTAGGGGAGACAGACTGTTGTCCGTCGACTCCTTCAATCTTGCGAGTTCCTCCTGCATGCCGAAGGACTGGGAGATTCTGTTGAATTCCCTATCGCAGCTGTCCGACCTTTTGAAGCTCCCGTTGACTATGATGACGCCGTTGGGACCAGGCATGTTCATCTGCACGTATGCGTAGTGTGGTACCACCATGAATCTAGCGAACGCAGCGCGTCCAAGGACGCAGTGGTACTGTGAAGGCCAGTCAACGACCTCAAAGTCGATGCGCTCGCGCCAAAAGTTTTTCTGCGTGCTGAAGATGATGTCGAGGTTGATTTTGCCAAAGGGATATACGCCCTTGCCTGGAACGATGCCGTGAAATGTTGTGTCTGAGGCCTCCAGGCATGTCAGAGGGATCCTCATTGCACGCAAGTTACTTGCGAACATGCGGTTGATGCCGCTTCCGCCGGCCATGAATACGTGACTCGTGTCGAAACCTCTGATCTGCGCCTCTAGTACGAGGGGAAGTGTCCAGGACGGGGGACTTGCGGCGGGTGGTCGCGCTTGTCGAAGGTGATGCAGGAGTCACTTCCACTGAGGTACTCAGTTGTGGACTGTGGGGAGTTTTTCGCCAGGTTGACTTGGCGAGTGATAGCCTTCTGCACCCGATTTGAGGGGCGTCCTTTTTGGATCATTATGTTGCCTACGACCCGCGGTTATGGTTCGCCTCCGTGATGATGTACCGGCGCAGCCGCGGGTGGTGGTGGAGGAGCTCCATGTGCCACAACTCCTGGGGAAGTTACATAGCCCCTGTTAACCGCGTCGCGATTCATCCGAGCTAGGCCCTCAAGGAGTTTGAGGAACTCGCGGCAGTCCTTGAGGAGGTGGCTGGATTTCTTTTTGCCATCGTGCTTGTCGATGTAGAAGTGCACGGTGCACGGTCCGGACAGTTTGTCCTCGATGGATGCTGCGGGTGGTTCCTCGCGAGTGCGGCGTTGCCATACTTACGTGGTTTTCCCGGAGTCGCGATATCCGCTGTTGTGGTTGTCATCACGTTTGTCGGTGTAGCCAGCTGCAACCATGTTGACGTCGTCGCAGTCATCGTAAGTGTGCATTCGCCGCTTGCCTCGACGGTCGCACCTGCGCCCGAGGTCTTCATCGTCATCGGAGTAGGTGCGGTTTCTCACCGAATCTTCTCCATCGGCCCACTGATTTGCGATCTCCATCAGGTGGTCGATTGTTTTGGGCTTCAAGCGCCCCAGCGCCTCTCTGAGGTCCATGCGGCGAACACCGCCATTGAATGCGTCGATTGCAAGATCCTCCGAGATGTTTTCTGCAGAGTTCTTGATGATGGACCACCTCTGGATGTACGAGCGTAGCGATTTTCCTGACCTTTGCTTGCAGCTCCTCAGTTCTTCGATTGATGCGGGCCTTTTGTAAGTGCCCTTGAAGTTTTGCACAAAACTGTAGGCCAGCTCTTCCCAGCTACGAATGGATCCGCACGGGAGATTGTTGAGCCATGCACGGGCGGCACCCTGCAACTGTAGCTGCAAGCATTGCATGGCCGTGCTTTGACTCCCACCATGTAGCTTAACGGAGGAAAAGTGGTCTTCCAACCAGATCTTCGGGTCCTGTAGGACGTCGAATTTTGGGTTTTCTGACAGGATTTGGAATCCTTTAGGCATTCGCCTCTGCCTGATTGCTCTACTGAAGTATCTGGTGCCGCAGAGTTCAGTCCCGTCTTCTTCTGAGTCAGTCGAACAAGCACGTCGTGCCCTTGACTTGTCGATTTTGCACTGCGTGAGGTCATCGCTCGCATCGTAGTCGTGATCGTCCCTCCGTGAGCGGTGACGTCGAGACAGATCGTGACTGTCATCGTTGGACGAGGGTGAGGAATAGCATCTTGCCAGGGCCTTGCCTTTCTTAGGCTCTAACATTGGCTCTTTATCGAGGGCGGCCTCGATTAACCCCAAGCCCGCGATCGTAGATCGGTGCAGGGCGGCTCGTGGCTCTCCAACTAGCGGCTGGTTGTTGAGGAGGTACATCGTGGCCGCCGCTACTGCAGCTTCTCGCGTTTTCGGGAGCACGTTGCCACGCGTATCCACCGTCATGGAGCCGAAGTAGAGGACCTTTGTGGCTTCTACATGCTCTTGCTCGGTGAGGTAGGCGAGTCGAGATCGCCTCTTGTTAGCGACGTAGTCATTGCATTTGGAGGAGGATCCTCCGTGGGAGGAGAGGCTGGCTCGTCGAAGGCTCGACTCGTCTGCCACCTTTTTATGCACTTCGAGTTGCGCGAGTGTATGCACTTGGAGTTTGTATTCCTCCTTCAGGAGCCAATGGGAGCCCATCAGCAGTTCTTGCGGAGAGCCGAAGGGCAGAGGGTTGCCTCATAGGGCTTCTCGATAGCAGGCCCACTCGTTGTCGTTGAGCTTGATCACTACGCGCTCCCTAGTATTTTCATTCACCATAGTTGGTGGTTCGACTGCCCCTCCATTGTTGACGGGCACATCATTGCCGTCGTTAGTGGGGCCACCGTTGGGCGGTCCGCCAGTAGGTATGCCACCATTTGGTGGGTTGGATCCATTGCCACCATTGCCCGTGTTGTCGCGGTTGGCGAAGGTGTCGCCAGCGTTGATGAGGGCGCACATGAAGTGGTTGGGGAAGCTGTTGCTCCCACAACTCTCGGATCCGGAGCCGTAGGCTCCATCTTTAGTTGCTTGATCACCCAGATCGGATCTACGACTGTTGTCGCTGTCCGTGTTCTCGACTTTTGCCGAGGCATTGAGCTCGCTAAGGGTGCCGATCGGTGGAGGGAACCACGATGATGGAGCGATCGATGGTGTTGTCGGCTGGTCAGGCATGCGAAGCGTGCCCGTCTGACCAACTTGGAAGCGGAAGCTCCCGATCGCCAGGCTAATTCCATCGCCCACGGACACAAAAGCCGGGTGAGTGCCGACGTGTGGACGGTGAAGTTGAACGCGCCAAAGAGCTGGCGAATCTCCGTTGTTGTGGAGTTGTAGATCACAGTTGATGGGGCCAAAGAAGCTGTGACATCAGTGCTCCCAAATCCCACAGACGGCGCCAATTGACGAGGATTTAACTCATCAATGCCCACTGTTATGGACTTGGGTTTTGGAGAAGGAGGGAGCGCTGGAAGCATCAATCGGCTAGCAAACAAGCACACAGGGACGCAAGGTTTACCCAGGTTCAGGCCTCGTAGAGGTCCCTACTCCTCCTTGTTTGCTCTTGGAATTAATGAAGGAATCAACGATTACAATGGTGCGCAGATGCAATCTGGCAAGGGTTGTGGAAAACTAGGGTTGTGTGTGTCCTCCTCGCCGCCCCCTCCTAGCCTTTATATAGATAGGCTAGGTCTCGGGTAGAAGGTCGAGTCGGTTACAAGTTAGGGTTTTCCCTTTGAACTTTCTATCTTTAGCTTCTTCTTGTCTCGCAAGTAATCAAGAGTCCGTAGGCCACTCAAGTTCTCCATTTGGGGCTTGGCAACACCGTGGGCTTCCTCTATATCCAGGCCGTATATTCCAAGCTTGAGTACCTGTAGGGTATACCCATGTCAGTTATATATTCTCAAAAACCACACCTTGATGATCCACATGACCACACACACTCCAGGATGCTTCACCCCATATTTTTAAAATCATTTCGAGGTACAAAACAAAGACATTTATTCTGAGATCTAGTAAGAGATTGTCCAGACCGGTCACCTAGCTTATGAACCCTAATGTTTGAAACGTAATGTTGATTTATTTCATCCACACACCACTCATCCAATGGCCAATAATCTGTGGTTACGTCGTCCAGGCAATCCAAAATTCTGGGTTCGGTCCTCCTGCCGATCCAAAATTTTGGGCACCCAAATTGTCGCGCGCTAAAACTATCACGCATTGATATTACGGTTCTGCCCATCCACATAGCGTAACCAATGCATTGGAGTAGAGGGCATTTACGTAATCTATTGGAAACCCTTCATTATCCCCTCACCGAAAGGAGATAGATCCAAATCTCCTACGCTCTCCCGTCGCAGCACAGCCATCATTGTACCCTCGCCCGCTGCCATCCGCCCTAGTAATCATCTAACCGTCGACCTAGCCCAAACCCTATCCGTCCTCAACTTCCCGGTTTCTGACCAAGCCGTCGAGCTCGCGAATCTACCACCTCGCCATCGAGCACTGCCACCAGGCCGTCCTCCCCATCTGCCACCTCGCCAACAAGGTCCTCCCAAACTCCATGAACCTCGGCGTCAAGGTCTTCTACCTCGCCGTCCACCCCACCAACAATGCATGTCTCCTTGTTGTCCACCTCACCGTCCACGACACCGGCAAGGCACACCAGATCATCATCCTCCATGCTGACAAGGAAGGCCAGCAAGGTTCTCGGCAAGAAACGCACAAAGAAATAGGGCCATAGCGCCTGCAATTAAGTAAACAACCTCCTTGCCTATGAATTCTCTGCTCTTTTAAGCCTACTCGATGTTCATGTGTTTCATTTTCCATGCCCGTGAAATTTCTTGTTTGAGAGAGGCAATATGTTCATTTTCCTGCTCATGTTTGCTATCGGGCAATCAACACCATACGTTATATATGTTAGATACTCAAATGCATCCCATGGAAGAAAGTCGGCTGAAAACATCATGAGAAACATTGAGCGCTTGCAACAACTGGGTGTTAGGCCCGTTGCAAGTTTTTCACATTTCCAAATGTATTCTCTCCTAAAAAGACAAGAAATGACTGCTCTGGATCTGACTATTATCCTGAAGAGGAGGAAGATATCATTGAAGGAGACCTAGATGATGTCAGTGAGGAGAACAAGTCGTAGGCCGACCCCTTACCTTCTTACTCATCTTGTGTTGAATTGTTTGCTTACTGATTTTGACATATATCTATTCCTTCTTTATTATCCCCAATTGACCGGTACAAATGGAATTTCTAGCAACAGAAGAGGAAATGCAACAAGACAGCCACCGTCAGGACATCGTTGGCTCCTGCTGGTCTAGCATCTGCTCGGAAGCGCGTCTTGGCAGGCCAAGGTGCAGGCACAGAAACTTCCTGAAAAACCAGGTCCAAGGGTAAGCAACCAGTTGACCAAGGCGGCTGGGAAGCTGCCCAAGCCGAGCACACACCTCCCCAAGGCCAGCAGCCAAATCCCTGGTGTCCGTGGGCACCTCCCCTAGGCCAGCAGCCCGCTGCCTATCGTCTGCGGGCACCTCCCAAAGGCAAGCAACAGCCCCCGCTCGGCCACGCACGGGCGCCTCTCCACAGCGACTGTGCACATCCCCAGGGAAGGAAGCAGCCCCCGCCTTCCCATGAACGGGCGCTAGACTGTGCATCTGAGGGTTCAGCTACTAAAGGCGAGGGGACTGATGTGAAACGTGATGGATGATTATTGGACCATTTTGACTAGGATCAAGAAGTTAACATGTTGAACAAATTTCTTTCTCTATAGTTACCGATTAACATTATATTGTGTCAATCATACTCATTGCATTTACTGTTGTAGAACACTAACTCATACCCATTATATTCTTGTAGATGAATTTGGGCATAATCATTCTGGAGACACCGTTACACATGATGATCCTCTGTTGGTGGTTGACAACATGCCCACAAAAAGACTTCAACTTGCCGTTCCTCCAGGAAGAACTATACTAGTTTCACTAGTGATTGCTGCCAAGTTTGCCACTGAGTGTACAGTGACAATCAAGACTCAGATGCCTAACTTACCCCTAGTGGAAAGAGTATAGGGAGAGGTCGTATGTCAGAGCAGACTTCTATGGAAAAGTTTATGTATGTTCCATAACACTTAGATGTCCCTTTCTTCCTTTTGCCGTTAACGCGAAATCTCATAATCTAATTTTTATTTCAGCAAAAGTTTGTCATGGACCCCTCTCTACCTGATGTGAAGTTTGCTTGTAACAAGCAGTTAATGAGGCATGCAATAAATCAACGACATACTCTGAAGAAACAGTTTTTGACAATTTCCTAGCGAATGAAGTTACAAGGATATCTCCTATGGAACACATGAGCAATGAGGAGTGGTGTAGGCTTGTCGATCTTTGGTCCGACCCCAGAAACAAGGTCATGTCTTGTTTACTAAAGTTTTACTGTTTGAATTCTTTAAGCTGGACTAACTGTATGCTCCCTGTCTGTTTAGACTCTGTCTAAGAAAAACAAGATCAGCAGAAAGTTCGTCAAGTACCCTCATGCCACTGGTGGTCGCAGCTACGAGGTTTTGTGCGACATGGAGGAAGGCTCCATTGAAGTGCTCGAAAATGGCTTGACTGACAATATGCAATAAGCAACTATAAGTCCTCCATAATACTTTCCATCTTCGTCAAATTCAATGCCCTTTTCTTTCCTCACATATATGATGTGTTTATTATTTGCTCGCTAGGTTTCTCATATTCTATTATATTCATAAAACTTGTAGGCAGTCATGGAAAGCAAGTTTGTGTCATATCCTCCAGAAGATGGCATAGAGGATGAAGCAATTCCTTCCACTGATGTTGTGCACTTTGTGCTGTCTCAGAACAAGAGAAATCCAACTTTCTTGAAGAACATCAACATCTTTGAAAGTACTTCAAAACCAACCAAGTCTCAGCTAGAAGCTCAACTCGAGGCTCATAAAGCAGGTAATGTGGAACTGTGCTGTGTCATTGAGGAGTTGCAGCAGGTGAACGAATCTAGCGAGGCTGAAGTATTTGGAAGACCTACAAGCAATGCGGAAGAAACAAGAAGACCCGAGGAAGAAACAAGAAGAGGAAAATGCATTAGTACAACAAGTGTTAGCTCACCTGTCCGAACCACGACAGGCAGAATGGTGAATCTGTGGAAATGTGTCTGGCATTAGTTGAACCTTCTTATATCTTATTTGAGTCTGGTATTCATTTATCAAGAGTGAAACATTTATCCTGGAATTTTCTGTCAAATTATGTATTGTAATCCTATAAACGTCTTGAGTGTTTCTTTATGAAATATTTCCGTCATGGTTAGTAACATCACGAGACTGATAACATCATCATTTCTTCTAGACGATACATGTTTGGAGCTGATTGGTCCTTGTATTGTCCTGCAATTGACCCACATGTAACCATTTGAATGGATCATGTGTCTACCTGTTTGCGGACGGCAGTGACGAAACGAAATTCGTCATGGCTGGCATGATATCATAGATGACGTGATGACATACGGAAGCGGCGGTTACGGAATCAAGTCATGATGATAAATAAATGTCCCGATAGGGATGACATCACAAACAACAACAATGACATCAGCAAATGTCGCTGACGGCAGCTCGCGGTGCCGTCCGCCACTTGGCATCATTCATGACGAAGTAAAATAGTCATGATACATCGGGCCTGAGCTGGCCGGTCCAGTTTGTCATGATGAAATTGGAGGAACATCACAGATGGCCCATGATGTTTTCAGACAAAGAAAACATCACTGATTGAATTATCACGTGAGGTCCTTGACCTATTTTTTCGTCGCAGAATTCGTCGCGGATGGCCATCTATGACGTTTTGACCCTCATCCATGACGATATCAGATCGTCATGAACCGCCCAGTTCTTGTAGTGAAATTTTAGGGGAAAACTCCCACGACGGGTCAAACAGATGGAAAATGGTGGAACCATGGGCCCAACCTTTGTTTTCCATGTAGGTATGGTTTAAATATCCTACACCAATAGTAAAGTACATTGGTCAAACCTCGTACAGAGAAAGCCGCGGGGTCCTCGAATTAGGGTTTCAGTGGAAAAGGACCGCCTGAGCACCAAAATGCCACGAGAACCTGCGTGTGGCCCTAGCATACATGCACAAGTGTGTTGGAAGGTCCATATATGCAGTACCTATCTTCTGGGTATGACCGTCTATGGTTGCATGCGATAACACCTAGAGAAGTGCTAGACCTATAGGAGGAAACTCCTGTGACAGGTCAAACAAAGATAAATCGGTGGAACCATGGGACTAAACATTGGTTTTCCATGTAGGTGTAGTCTACGGAATCCTAAACCAATAGTAAAGTACACTGGTCAACCCTCGTATGGAAAAATCTTGGGGCTAGACATGCGAGGCCCTCGGATTAGGGTTTCGGTGGAGAAGGACCGCCTGAGCACCGGAATGCCACGAGAATCTACGTGTGGCCCTTGCATATATACACAAGTGTGGTGGAAGGTCCATATGTGTAGTACCTAGCTCCCGGGTGTGACCCTCTACAATTGCATGCGTTAACACCCAGGGAAGTGCTGGACATGTAGGAGGAAACTCCGACAACAGGTCAAACAGAGGGAAACTGATAGAACCATGGTCCCAACCTTGGTCTTCCATATAGGTATGGCCTAATGAATCCTAAATCAATAGAAAAGTACATTGATCAACCCTTGTATGGAGAAAGCTAGGGGGGTAGACCTGTTAGGCCCTCAGATTATGGTTTCGAAGGAGAAGGACCGCCTGAGTGTCGGAATGCCACGAGAACCTTCTTGTGGCCCTAGAATACATGAACAAGTGTGGTGGAGGGTACATATATTTAGTTCCTAGATCCTGGGAGTGATCGTTGATGACTGCAGGTGCACAGATTGTTTGTAGCTAGTTTCAAAATAAAGATATCGATCCAACATGGAGCAGGAGTCTGAAGTCTAATAACTCTTGGATTAAATATTAAAATAGAAATGCTAAATAAATTTCTAAGTAACAAGATAAAATGCGAGTATTGTGTAAAATGGTGTTTTTGGGATTTTGGTATAAGAGAACAATAAGTAAAGTAAAACAACTGAACACAGAAAGTAAGTAGCGCGTATGTAAAAGATTTGAAACTACAATGGGAAAAGCGTTCTCAGGGAGTAGCGGATAGTCCTCTAGCATTATAAAGAGCTGAGATAAAGATTATTATCATGAATATTCTCAACTATGTATGTGTGGGAGGAACTCCGTATTTGGACAAATAGGCAGTAACCACTGCTCACATCATCGTCATTACCATAGCAGACAGCAATCGACATCAATCGAATTACTGCGCTATTAAGGGACTTGATCCCGTAGGACGTATCCCATGGCATGGATAGTGTTTCGTGAGTTTCCTCGGTTCCCAAGTTGATACGTAAGCGGTGCTAACAACTTTATAGTCACTGTAAGTGCTAACACACCTCCGTCTACCAAGAAGTAGTTCCCTCCATCAAGTCCCCACAAGAGGCAAATATTGAGCGGTCGACTTCTCCCAATATCAAGATGAAGACAATCTAACACATGGTCATTGAGACGAATATCATAATAAACTTTATCTTATTTCAATCTCATAATAGGGTTTCTCCATCTCCCCAAGAACTAATGATCTACTCAGACATGGAGGCAATCAACATCATGGCGATAATAATGGAATCTATCATAGATGAATAGTACTCCCTCCGTCCCAAAATATAAGGCGCCTAAGCTTTAGCCAAAAGTCAACATGTTCTCAATTTGACCAAGTTTATACGAAAAAATATGAACATCTACAATATCAAATTCACATTTTGAGGAAGTATACTTTCTAGCGAATCTATTGATATTGATTTGATATTTTGAATGTTTATATTTTTATGTATAAATTTTGTCAAACTTAAAATATGTTGACTTTTGACTAAAGGTTAGGCGCCTTACATTTTGGGACAGAGGGAGTACTTGTATAATTCCACAACGAGTAGGGAAATTACAACAAGATCTAGACAATATGTAGATAGGATGGATGGAGATGGTGGTGATGCATCGGTTGATGATGAAGATCGATGCCTTAGCCTCCCGGATCTACACAGGGCGAAGATGGATCCCCGGTGGACGAGTGCCCCCTCCAGATGCCTTCCGGAGGTGAGGTTTCAGCGATTTCTGGTTGTTCTGTATATCGTTTCTACGATCCAGTTGCACGGGGTGAAACTATTTGAGGAGGCGGTGGCTGCGCCAACTATACGGCAGGAACTATACGGTTGGAAAATTAATTCCTGTCGCATAGTTGTTCGTTAAACCTTCTGGATGCCTCGATCTCTTCGGGTTTTCTTCTGGTGTTATTGATATTTCCCAAATAAGCGATTTGCATTGTTTTTGACTCCTTTTCTCCCTAAATCAACTACTCCAAGAATTGTGTCCATTGTATCCATCATCTGTCCTGATCCTGGTGAAAATAGATATAAAATGTGCGTGCGAACGCCGTAAATTACCAAGATCCTACAACTACAGTGCAAAATAATAATATAAAACATGATGCAAACATGCACTCATCAACTTCACCAAGCTTAGACTCTTGCTCGTCTCGAGCAAGTTTAGCTGAGTCGATAAAATAAATGAGGCAGTTGCAGCATGTGTTTATCATATACGATACATAGGAATAAGTGCATGAATAGTACCTTACTCGAACCATCTGAATAATATTAACAGGCTTCCACACCTTAGCATTCAACAGTTCACAAAAGATTACTCTCAATACGATGTAAATGTATTCAGTTCAACCGAATGAGTCAGTGAGGTAGTCCTAGGTGTTTTTGGGTTAACATATTCACTTGATTTAAAATCTTAAATGCTTCTTTGTCATACTGCAATATAGTGGTGTATGCCTATTTTCTCTTTGCACATTCGCTCTTTTTCTTCTCTCTCTTCTTCTTTTTTTCTTTTTTATATATATGCTGACACTTTTGTTTAAGTTCTATGCAAAGGAGCTAGCTATACATTCCACTTCATGTAGGAATTCAAACTTTAACGATCTCAATTACCAAATTCCAATTGTATATGAAGCAATCTTTATAGCTTGAATATTCTACCTCGTCTTGTTCTCAGTCTAATTTGATAGCAGTTTTAATTTTCCTATGTTCAAGTTTTCTTTTTCAACTAAACTGATTATAATTTTTTCTTTGTAAATTAAACCATGACCTTACAACATATTGACCAAATTATCTTTGTATGATCCATTAATACCAATGGTGTGGAAGACTCCTATTGCTATCATCAAGTGCAAGTAAAATTATACTCAAGCCATTCATATATCCAATAGGACAAGCACAAACTCAATATTGCTCCATATATGATAATAAACTCAGAATTTAATAAAAGGGATCGACTATTCCTGAAGGGAATTCTAATGATGCAACTTTATTTCTAATTTGAACTAATGCAAAACTAAAATAGTAGTGTAAAACTTATAAGATAGATTGCAATTAAAGATCTCCCCAAGCTTGGAATCAAGCCAGGCATGATCAGATAATCCCTTGCGATTATTTGATACCGCGATTATTGTAGATCACTGTAGCGCCATGGCACGCAGTATCTTCTCTTCACAGGCCAACCTAAGATGGAGGTATTGATTGACAACCTCTAATTCTTTAACACATAGCTTGTAGAAAATATAATTCCTCTCCATCACTTTCACTTGTTATTTAATGAGGTCATTGTTATCTTGAAGGGTTTGTATCGCCATAAGACTCATAAAAAACCTGATTTGGTTGTCTTCTTAAGATGTTCATCAAGTTTATCAAGATAAAGTCGCAGCAACCCAAGATGTTTGGGTGTCCCTGGTGTATCCTTGTCCATCTCTTCAATCTTAAGCTCCAGGGCTTTGAACTACCTCTTCCGGCGTTCATTGTCGGCATCGAGGAACTCCATAGGGTTGATCTTGATCTCTTTCCTTGCTTGCTATTGCTCCCGATCTCCATAGGAACTTCTCTCCTAGGCTTCTGGCCCTTAGTTGTGTGTCCTCACATATGAATAAGAGGTTAGATTGGTTTTTGGAGATTATGATTAGAGAGGGACACATTGGCAGTATATAAGAAGGGTTAGAGGTCAGTAAAACTCGTGAGAAACAACAATTTACGCCCAAGAAAAGAATCTTAACGAAACAAGGAAATAAATCACGGATTTTGAGAAGTCCTGCCGCGTAACGACCAACTATACGGGTGTGGCCCGTATAGCTCCGGCTTTATAGTTGGTTCCGGGAAGATATTTCCAAATATCTCGAGTCAATGTCGATTAATTTACCGAGTTGGAACCAACAAAACTGTTTTTTTGTATCTAAACCGAAAAAGGAAGTGAAAATGTCTGAGAGTTTAATGACCAACTATATGGCGGGAGGATTTTCTCCGGTCATATAGTTGCGACCATATAGTTTCTAGACACCGAAAACAATTTCGCGAAGAAGGTACTGAAGGTTTAACGACCAACTATACGGCGGGAAATTTTTCTCCAGCCGTATAGTTGCGACCGTATAGTTGGTAAAAACTGGCCAAGTTAACCAAGGTGGATGTCTTCATGCCTGCTGAGGTGATGGACGATGACCTAACTTCTTCAGAGTCTAGCCCTGGTCCTTACGAGTTTGATGAGCTTTCCTAGCCTGGCTCTCCTGCTACCGATGCAGTATCGAAGTCCCCTACAGCTGAGCCATAACAACATTGATGTATTAAATGTATCTATGAAGTATGTATGCGGAAAAAACTTATGTGTTTGTAAGGCGAAAAAACTTATGTGTTTGTAAGCCTCCTGCTACTTATCTGTTTCCAGTTTGTATATATTTTAAAGCAAGTGTTGGCTTATCCATTATTCTGGTTCGTATGCTTGACCTTTTGTGAGATGGAAATCCATTAACACAAAACAATGTTCTCAGGCGATGTTGCTTAATAGCACTGGTAAGAACCTAAGAACAAAATCACCGGCTTTGAGTGCTGAAAAATCACTACTCTAGAATCCACATAAAAACATCAGAAACTGTGTAGACAAGAAAACTTAAGCTAACGCCTATAGGTGGAATTTTCACAAGTGCAAATGCAAACTTGCGCATAAAGGGTTTATATGATCCAAAAATAAACACTAAAGGAGGTAAAAGACACAGAAAATATGAGTGAACCAAATGCTTTATTTCATAGTGTAAAATATGCTAAGTGTAAAAGGGACGTAGTTGTGCTGTGTTCCATGGCCGATCTATATTCGGGTAATCATCATCGGAGTCACGTTGCTTCTTCTTGCGATTTTTTGGCCTATCTTTCAACTCGTTAATATCGAGGAGGTAATAGGAACCATTGAGAAATGATTTGCTTATGATGAACGGTCCTTCCCAAAGTGGGGATAGTTTGTGTGACTTTTCCTGCTTGAGTCGAACCACTAGACCCCCCTGTTTAAACGGGTGATGCCTAACACGGCGACTATGGTAGCCACATAGCTTCTGCTGGTAGATGGCGCATCTCTGGCATGCCAACATTTTCTCTTCCTCGACTAGGTCCACATATAGGCATCTGGATTCTTCAGTGTCATCTTCCTTGAAGGTAGCGACTATTTCTTCATCATGGAGGATGTCAGATGGTAGGATGGCTTCTGCTCCATAAACCTTGAAGAAAGGGTTCAAGTCAGTAGGTCTGTTGGGTGTTGTTCGTAAACCCCACAATACATATGGTAATTTCTCCGCCCAGGCTCCAGCTACTCTATGTAGCGGTGCCTCTAAGCGTGGCTTGATTCCCTGCAGAATTAGTCCATTGGCCCGATCAACTTACCCAATTGACTATGGATGTGCCACATATGCTAGGTCAAGGGGGATGCCTTTTTCATGACAGTACTCCTCAACTTTTCCGAGAGACAAATTTCTGCTGTTGTCGGTGATGATGCTATGTGGGAGACCAAATCTCACCACCAAATCCCAGATTTTTTTTAGGGATATTGCCCCATCGAGCTTTCTAATGGGTTTAGCTTCAGTCCATTTTCTGAACTTGTCAACTACTACTAGCAGATGCATACATCCACAAGGTGCTGTTTGCAAAGGTCCGACCATGTCAAGCCCCTATACTGCAAACGGCCAAGTAACTGGTATTGTTCGCAATTCTTGAGCTAGAACATTTGGTTGCCTTAGGTTCGTACCAACTTGTCGGTGTCCTCCTTGGCAGTTAACCTATAGAATCCTTGTCGGAAGGCATTGGACACCAACGATCTGGGAGCGGCATGATGCCCGCTATCTCCAAGATGTATTTCTCTAAAGATATCGATACCTTGCTGCTGGGAGACACATCGTAGGAAAACTCCTGTGGTACTTATTTTTTATAGATGGTCGTCTGACGTAGCCTTTTGCTCTGTGTACTATTTGCCGGCTTTCAACTTCATCGATGGGCAAATTTCTGTCTTGGAGATAGTCCATGAATGGCTTTGTCCAAGATGGAGTCATCACTATTACCGTATTAACAAATGAATCCACTCTATCCGGGTTGTCGGCGTCCGCGTCCTTCAGGTATGGGGTATGTAAATGCTCTAAAAAATGTGTGGCGGAATTGGTCGGCGAGATGATCCAAGCTTTGACATCAGATATGCCACCTCATTCTCCTCCCTCTTGACGTACTTGACTTCGTAGTCGTCAAAGCACTTGGATATTTTGTCTACTTCATCTGCATATGCCGCCATTATAGGGTTCCGCGTGTTCCAGGAGCTAGCCACCTGCTGGGCAACTAAGTCAGAATCTCCACAACAAACTATGCGCTTCATGCCAATATCCTTGGACACACGAAGTCCGTGAATGAGGGCCTCATACTCTGCCATGTTGTTTGTAACGTTGAAGTGGATCTGTAGGATGTACTATAGCTTCTCTCCTATTGGTGATTGCAATAATACACCAGCCCCCGAGCCATTGAGTAACTTGGATCTGTCAAAGTGCATGACCCAAAACACTAGCTCTAGCACAAGAGTGTCTTCTGGTAACTCTGTCCAATCTACAATAAAATCCACCAAGACCTGAGATTTGATAGCGTCGTGTCTTTTGTAAGTGATTTCAATGGCGGAAATTTCAATGCCCCACTTTTCCACTCTTCCTGTAGCGTCACTATTGTTGATGATGTCGGATAGCGGAGCTTTGCTCACTACTGTGATGGGGTGCTCCTAGAAATAGTGCCTTAGCTTTCATGAAGCAAGGAAAACTCCATAAGCTATATTCTGGTAGTGCGGGCAACATTGTTTAGATTCCGTCAAGACCTCGATTACGTAGTAAACTAGTCGATGAAATCCATATTGATGCGTTGGTTCCTTGCGCTCCACCACAATGACGATGTTGATGACCTGGTTGGTTTCCACTATGTAGACTAACATAGGCTCCCTTGATACCGGTGTTGTGAGTATTGGTGTGGAGGAGAGTATTCTCTTCAACTCCTAAAGCGTCACGTCTACCTCATCCGTCCATACAAATTTGTCCACATTTTTGAGCGACCTGTAGAGCGGCATGACATTTTCTCCAAGTCGGCTGATGAACCGTCTTACTGCTGCTATGCAGCCTGTGATCCTCTGTATGTCCTTGAAGCATGTCGAGCGTTTGATGTCATGGCCTTGATTTTCTCTAGGTTGACCTCAATTCCGTGGTGTGAAACGATGAAGCCCAACAATTTGCCGGATGGTACCCTGAAGACACACTTCTTGGGGTTGAGCATCATGTTGTAGTTTTGAAGATTGTTAAAGGTTTCCTGCAAGTCGGCGATGAGGTCATTTGATTTCTTTGACATCACCGTGATGTTGTCCATATAAGTGTGTACGTTGCGACCTATCTGGTCAGGTAGGAAATGCTGCATTGTCCGCTGATATGTAGCACTAGCGTTTTTCATCCCAAAGGGCATTGTGACATAGCAGTATGTGCCATAGGGTGTAGTGAACGAAGTGGCTAATTGGTCCAACTTTCGCATCCGGATTTGGTGGTATCCTGACTAGGCATCCGGATTCGGATTTGGTGGTATCCGAACGAAGTGGCTAATTGGTCTGAAGTACCGAGCCAGCCATCGAGTCAGTGACTTAGTCAATGCGAGGCAAAAGCAAACGGATCCTTCGGACATGCGTTGTTCAAGCCGGTGTAATCAATGTACATTCTTAATTCCATGGTTCCCTTTTTGGGGACAAGTAGAGGATTTGCCACCCAGCGGGTGTGAATAACTTCTTGGATAAATCCATCCTTAAGTAACCAAGATATTTCTTTGCCTATAGCTCATCGTGTTTCGTCACCGAAGCATCATAGAGGTTGTTTCAACGGGTTGGCATTAGGACCAATATACAAGCTGTGCTCAGCAAGTTCCCTAGGTACACCTTTCATGTCGGCAGGTTGCCAGGCAAAAATGTCCCTATTCTCATAGAGGAACTCGACGAGCGCGCTTTCCTATATGGGATCGAGGTCCGTGCCAATGGCGGTGGGCTTGGAGGAATCTCCTTCAAGAAGCTCCACCTCCTTGGTCTTGATGGCGGCCTTGAATGCGGGTTTGGCAGTACTGATTGGCTTCTTTCAAGTTTCCATCTCTGAGGCATCAACCTAGCTCTGGATCTCCCGGAACTCCTCACCATAGAGAACTTCTTCACAAAAGGCGGCTTCAGTGAGGTCACACTCCCTTGCCTTGGTGAAACTTCCGTCAACGGTGATTATGCCATTTGGTCTGGGTATCTTGAGCTTGTTTAAAACAAAACATGGCCTTGTGAGGAAGGAGTGGAATATATCGCTTCCAAAGATGACGTGGTACACTATCTTGAAGGTCACCACTTCAAAGGTCATGCGCTCTTGGCGGTAATTGTTGACATCACCAAAGGCGACCAGAAGGGTGATGCAACCTAGGTAATCCGCTTGTCGGCTAGGGACAATGCCATGGAACATGGTGTAGCTCTTCCTTACCCGAGTCTCCATCAATTTCACCTTGTGCAACGTATCCAGGTACATGATGTTGATGTTGCTTCCACTGTCCATGAGGCACTTGGTGAACTCTTTGCCGTCAATCAAAGGGGTTGATGACCATGGCATACTTGTTCTCTATTGGGATGACATCTGGATGATCATGCCTATCCCAAGTGATTGGAATCTCCAACCACCTGACGTACTGGGGAAATGAAGGGAGTGTGGCTATTAGTATCCTCAATGAGGTTTTTCATGCCCGGACGGTGGCAGTGCCAAGGAAAGTATGGTAGACCGGAGCCTTCTTTTCGAAGGGGTTCTTTCCCTTGCCATCGCCCTTGTCGGCGGACTTCGGTTCCATGTCTTCGTCCATGTCACTTCAATCCTTGGACTCCTCTTCCTTCTTCCTCCCTTGGCTATTTCCGTGGGGTCTGTTCTTCAGACTTTGCTTGTAGCCAGACTCAGGGTCTTCCTTGAGGTCGTTGACTGATGGCTCAAAATGTAGATCTCGTTGGGGAACCCCAAGAGGAAGGTATGATGAGCACAGTAGCAAGTTTTCCCTCAGTTATGAAACCAAGGTTATCGAACCAGTAGGAGCAAGGAAACACCTCCAAGGTGTTATTTCTAACTTGGAATCCTACACAACACAACCACAGAACTTTGCCCCCAACTTAAAGTGAGGTTGTCAATCTCACCAGTTTTGCTGAAAACAAAGGATTAAATGTATTGTGTGGAAGATAGTAATTGCTTTTAGAAAGTAAACAGAAAACAGTAGATTGTAGATTGATGGTAGATTGTAAACAGAAAACAGAAAGTAAACAGAAAACAGAATATAGTATATTGCAGATTGATGGTAAAAGAATGGACCGGGGTCCATAGTTCACTAGTGGTGATTCTCTTTAAGATAGATGACATGTTGGGTGAATGAATTACAGCAGGGCAATTGACAAACATCAAGAAAGCATGCAGGCATATACTAATCATCTTTACTCCTATGAGATTTGATTCGGCATTACAACATTATACATAGACCGTAATCCAATTGCATCTATGACTAATAATCCACCTTCAGGTTATCATCCGAACCCCCTGCAGTATTAAGTTGCAAGCAACAGATAATTGCATTAAGCAAAGCGTGTAAAGTAAATAGTACGATTGTTCTATGAACAAATGATTGTTGTTTTCTCCCTTTTAGCAACAACACATCTAGTACCTTAGAAAGTTCTATCACTTCCTATATTCCTAGAGGCATGAGCCCACTATCGAGCATAAATACTCCATCTTGGAGTTGCTAGCATCTACTTGGCCCAGATAGCTACTAACAATGGAAAGCATGCAAGATCACAAATAACATAGACATGATAGAATCAATAATCAATCTAAAATAGCATCTCAATATCCATCGGATCCCCGCAAACACAACATGTAGGATTACAAATGGATGATCTTGATCATGAATGGAGCTCACAAGATCTAAACATGATAGCACAAAGGAGGAGAACCAACCATCTAGCTACTACATGGACCCGTAGTCCAGGGATGAACTACTCACGCATCACACTGGAGGCATGCATGGTGATGAAGAAGGCCTCCAGGGTGAATTCTCCCCTCCGGCAGGGTGCCGGGAAGAGCTTCAGATCCCTCCCAATCTAGGGATGGAGATGACGGAGGCTACAGACTCTTTAATGGAATTTTGATAAGGTACTTAGGGTTTTCGTCCCGAGGGGGCTTTATAGGCGGAAGGGCTAGGTCAGTGGAGCACCAGCGGTCCCACACCTAGTGGTGGTGTGGCTAGGGCTGGTCGCACCACCCTAGGGTGTGGCTGCCCTGGCTCCCCGCTTCGTTTCCCCTCCGTACTCGTGTTCCTTTAGGTAAAATATTGACTTTGGCTTTTGTCAAGTCCAATTCCGAGAATATTTCCTTACTAGATTTTCTGAAACCAAAAACAGCAGAAAACAGGCAACTGGCACTATGGCGTCTTGTTAATAGGTTAGTTCCAGAAAATGTGTAAAAATACACCAAAGTGTGGACAAAACATAAGAAAGTAGATATAAATCAAGCATGGAACATCAAAAATTATAGATACATTTGCAATGTATCAACATCCCCAAGCTTAACTCCTTCTCGTACATGCACCATTTGATCAAGGTATTTATAACATTGATAGCTGGGATCATAGTACTTTAACATAACATGAAAGATATAGTTCTAACAATAAGACATAGCAACTATGTTGTAACATGAAAAGGTATAAACAAAACATTCATGAATAACAATGCTTTGAAAGACATTTGTTTGTTTCACATAGAAAACATAATGAGAATGGTATTCATCTTGTCCCTCATAGTGTAGCAAAACATAAATGCATAGGACACCTTCAAAGTACATAAGGGTGACTAGATACAAATAGTTTAAGAACAAGAAATATCAATGTTATGAATCAATCAGAAAGTTTTGGGACAATGCACACTAAACTAAGAATGACCACTATGCTCTCTTAATAGGTGCATAAAGATAGAAGATGGAGACTCAACATGAAAGTAAAAGAAGGGCCCTTCATAGAAGGAAGCAGGGATTCAAGTCTCATAAAGAGCTTCCAAAAATTATGGTACTTATTAGCTTTCAACTCTCATTGCCCCTATCATAAGCATCTTTAGGTGATTAAGGTTAAAGTGAACAAATATGAGGATATGCTTGACAAGTTATAAGCTGAAAATCTCATGCCCCTTACTTATGAAGACCGTTCCTCATGCTACTCAAGTTTGGTCATAAGTAAGTTCTTGTCAATTGCAAGTACATGTGTATCATAGAGAACCTCCAATGGGGTACCCCTTTCCCGATGATACGGAAGAATCCCCATATCAAAATCACAAGGCAAGCAGACAATGAGCATCTCAGCAATCCTTTTATTTCCTATTTGCATAGGCTTCTCTTTTCTTTTTCTTTTTTTTCTTTTTTTCTTTCCTATTTGCAGAGGCTTTTTTTATAAAGAGGATCCTTCACAGATTGCTCACTATGGTTACACTGCAGGTTTCCACCATGATTAGGCATGGCATTTATCTAACACATATACGAACTCCATGAGCCTTACAAGCTCCCCTTTCATTTCACACCGCCGAGATCCATAAGCAAAAGAACATGATATCAACTGAATAATAATTGCAATGTTGAAAGCATTCCCCATGATAACATGGTTCTGCTAATTCACAACTTACAAAACGCAAGCATATACACAGCATAGATGGGAACAATGGTTCAAGTTTATTAAGTGCAAGAAAAGTAAAGTGTGCCATCAAGTTCGTGAGAGGTTTAATCACTAATTTTCACATAAAAAGTTTAATTCGGAAGGTAGATAAAAACATGAATATACTTGGAATGGCAAATGCTAATAGGTAGGTATGATGGACTCTTTGGAATAACTTGGTTTTATTTGGAGTTGGATGCATGAGTGGAACTCATACTTGGTATGGAGGCTAGCAAAAGACTGGGAGCGGCCAACTAAGAGAGCAATAATGGCCATAATCATGCAAATCGAGAAAACATCATTAATTAAAGCATAAAGTGATATTACAAGTAGAGGCTATGGTGACTTGTTATAGTCTTAACATGGTGTGAGCATGCGCCAAGTCAACCCAAATAAAGCATTAAAGGAGAATACCACAATATTATGCTTTTATATGCTAAAACAACGCATGATTCTTTCAAGGCACATTAAGCAATCTCAATTGTTTGTAACAAGTCATGCTACAGCAAATAATCACTAAGGAAAAAGCTAAAACAATATCAAGCATGACATGACAAAGCCTAGGCCACAGTCAAAAACAAGCTCCTTTTATACCACTTATAAGCATGAACTTCCCTACTCTTTTCCAATCCAAACCAACTTATTTGAAAACTAATGAATGAATATGGGGTTCCAACCAATTTATTCATGCAAATTAAGCAAACAAAAACTAAGAACGAAGACGCTCCAAGAACAACACAACTGTGCATGAAACAATCAAATTGAAGTGTTTGGAAAAAACCTGAGATTTTCATTGATGAAGAAGGGGATGCCTTGGGCATCCCCAAGCTTTGACGCTTTTACTTCTTGAATATTTCATGGGGTGACACGGGTGGCATCCCCAAGCTTGAGCTACTGTCCATACTTCATCTCATCACATTACACTTCCCTACACTTTAAAATTTCCTTCATACAAGACTTCACACAATCTTCATTAGCAACATTAGTGTACTCAAGATAATAAGTCTTTTGGTTCAGTTTTAACACAAGAAAATCTTTCATTAAAACACAAGCTACTGTAGCACTTCCTTTAAAAAAGTTCAAGTGATCAAAGAGAACTCAAAGAGAAAGAGATTAAGAGGCAAATGCAAATAATGGCAGAAATCTGTCAAAACAGACCAGCAGGTAAAAACCAATTTTTTTGAAAACCTTCTGTTGCTCAAATCAAAAAGTGTGGAACTAACGAAAGTTAGGTAACAACCTGGGGAAGAAGTCACTATGGCAGAGCGGTTCTTTGCCGTGTGGGCAATATAACATGACAAAGGCGTTCTGCAACACGGCAAAGGCTTTGTCGTGTGTATACACACGGCAAATGCCACACGGCAACGTTTGCCACGACAAAGCCTTGGCCATGTGTCTTACGCGCAGACACGACAAAGTAAAGTGAGATGACGGTTCCCCTTGGAGATGACGTTATCTATTCTTTGCCATGTGTCACCCATAAATCCTACACGGCAAAGGCTGCCTTTGTCGTGTGTCGCCCATAAAACCTACACGGCAAAGGCTGCCTTTGCCGTGTGCCATGTACACGGCAAAGAGGCTGTCTTTTTAAAATAAATTGAAAAAAAATTAATTGTTTTTTTAAACTTTTTTGAATATTTTTTACTTGTTAACCTCATATGGGATACTTTTAACCCTAAGTATGCTTAATCTTAGGTCAAATTGCACTCATGATCAAACTTCCTCTACGGTCACCCATCCTAACACTACTCAAGCCCTAGCACGCTTAACTTCTTCGTTCCTTCCGAATGAGCTTCCAAGAAAGAAATCGATAATACTTTCATATCAATCCTATTAACTCTTGGACCATGATGTCACACATCTTAGTTTTAGATTCCAAAAAATTATTTAAGTAGACAATAATGAATAAGTAATAATAATCTTGAATCCAAATAAAAAATAAAATGATTTTATTTTTTTGCCTTTTTCTATTTAGTATGGAATAATATATATATTTAAATCCGTAAATCGGAATTCGGCAAATAAAATATCTAAATCGATCAGAAAAATGAGAGGAATCCAAATATGACATCCAAATCATATTGTAAACCTAAAAATGATTTTTGTAAAACATCATGAGCATCAGATCATGTACCTAAAGTTCATGTCTGACACACTTCCTATCGATTCGGCAGAAATTTGTCTTTTTCACTAGGAGTGGACGAAAAGATTTTAAAATCCCCGGTTGGGACATTGTTCATTTAAGGTGGTCTAGTATGTTTTTAAAATTAGGTGGTAGCATTTTTGAATTGAACATTTGGTGTTGCTTCACAAAACACCCCGATTTTTGTTCTCTGAAAACAGAAAATAGTTTTTTCTGTACGACAAAAAGAAAAATTTCCTCCTGCAACATTGTTCTCCATCCTATGATGAACATGCATGCACAACATGGGAACATGATCACAAACTATGTCACGATTCTGCCCATAACACTGGTCTTTTGAACCGAAAGCCAGGAAACCTCGAATGAGATAGGTCATTTTGTGAAGGTTTTTTGAGACCTAATCAATATACCAAGTTTGATATTTTTACGCCCAACTATATCACAAAATATGACACCACGCGAAGGTCTCGCATTTTTTTGATTTAGTTATGGTCATTTGAAACTATAGTCAAACCCTAATCGAAACGGTCGGCATGAAGACTCTTAGCTCAGGGATGAGCCTCGCTAAACTTGCATTGTATCTCTGAAGAAACATAATCTTGTGAACCTAAAAATGATTTTTGTAAAAAATCATGAGCATCAGATCATGTACCTGCAGTTCATATCTGACCCACTTCCTACCGATTCAGCAAAAATTTGTGTTTTTCACGAGGGGTGGAAGGAAAGGTTTTAAAATCCCCGGTTGTGACATTGTCCATGTAAGGTGGTCTAGTATTTTTTTTAAATAGGGTGGTAGCATTTGTGAACTGAACATTTGGTGTTGCTTCACAAAACGCCCCGATTTTTGCGCTCCGAAAATAGAAAATGGTTTTTCCGTGCGACGAAAGGGAAAACTTCCTCCTTCAACATTGTTCTCCATCCCATGATGCACATGCATGCACAATATGAGCACATTATCACAAACTGTGCCACGATTCTGCCCATAACATTGTTCATTTGAACCGAAAGCTAGGAAACCTCGAATGAGATAGGTCATTTTGTGAAGGTTTTTTTTAGACATAATCAAAATACCAAGTTTCATAATTTTCCTCCCAACTATGTCACAAAATATGACACCACGCGAAGGTCTTATGATTATTTGAAACTATTGGCAAACCCTAATCGAACCGTGGGCATGAAGACTCTTAGCTCGGGGCTGAGTCTCGCTAAACTTGAATTGGATCTATGAAGAAACATCATATTTTGAACCTAAAAATGATTTTTGTAAAAAATCATGAGCATCAGATCATGTACCTGCAGTGCATATCTGACCCACTACCTACCGATTTGGCAGAAATTTGTCTTTTTCACCAGGGGTGGACGGAAAGGTTTTAAAATCCCCGGTTGGAACATTGTTCATGTAAGGTGGTCTAGTATTTTTTTAAATAGGGTGGTAGCATTTTTGAATTGAACATTTGGTGTTGCTTCACAAAACGCCTCGATTTTTGTGCTCCGAAAATAGAAAATGCTTTTTCGTGCAACGAAAAGGAAAACTTCCTCCTGCAACATTGTTCTCCATCCCATGATGCACATGCATGCACAATGTGAGCATATTATCACAAAATATGTCGCGATTCTGCCCATAGCATTGGTCATTTGAACCAAAAACCAAAAAACCTCGAATGAGATAGGTCATTTTGTGAAGGTTGTTTTGAGACATAATCAATATATCAAGTTTGATATTTTTCCTCCCAACTATGTCACAAAATATGACACCACACGAAGGTCTTGCTTTTTTATATTTTTTTTGATTTAGTTATGGTCATTTGAAACTATCGTCAAACCCTAATCCAATGACGGGCATGAAGACTCTTAGCTCGGGGCTGAGCCTCGCTAAACTTATATTGGATCTATGAAGAAACATCATATTGTGAACCTAAAAATGATTTTTGTAAAAAATCATGAGCACCTGATCATGCACCTACAGTTCATATCTGACCCACTTACTACCGATTCGGCAGAAATTTGTCTTTTTCACCAGGGGTGGACAGAAAGGTTTTAAAATCCCTAGTTTGGACATTGTTCATGTAAGGTGGTGTAGTATTTTTTTTAAATGGGGTGGTAGCATTTTTGAATTGAACATTTGGTGTTGCTTCACAAAATGCCCCGATTTTTGTGCTCCGAAATTAGAAAATGGCTTTTCCGTGCGACAAAAAGGAAAACTTCCTCCTGAAAGATTGTTCTTCATCCCATGATGCACATGCATGCACAATATGGGCATATTATCACAAACGATGTCGCGATTCTTTCCATAACATTGGTCATTTGAATCGAAAGCCAGGAATTCTCCCAACTATGTCACATAATATGAATCCACGCGAAGGTTTCACATTGTTTCGATCATTTTTGAATTTTTTATGCATTTTTTAAACTATGGTCAAAACGGCGAGCATGAAGATTCATATTCAACATAAATATCTAATAATTGAGTGTAGATAGATAGATCTTATTTTTCTGCAAATTTTGATATATTATTTCTATTTTTCTGAATTAGAATGATTTTTTTATGATTTTCCTAAGAGTAATGTGATAAACGGGAAAAACAAAAAAAAGAACTTTGCCGTGTATACTGCGGAATCCACACGGCAAAAGCCCTTTGCCGTGTATACTGTAGAATACACACGGCAAAGGGCTTTTGCCGTGTATACTGTAGACACGGCAAAGGGCCGGCGAGGGCACACGGCAAAGAGGTCACCGTCTGTAGCCGTTAGCTCATTCCCGTTAAGTGGACCTGTGGGGTCATGGGTCCCACCTCATTGCCGTGATGACGCCTATGCCGTGTGCCGTTGTCGACTTTGCCAAGTGTTTTTTCTTTGCCATGTTTCTTTGTAGGTCTTTGTCGTGTATATTTTTTTGCCGTGTTCTTTTTCATAAATTTACCGTGTTCGCGTACTTTGCCGTGTGTTTTCTAGGTTGCACACGGCAAAGGCAAACTTTGCCGTGTTCCATTCCATTTGGCACACGGCAAAGCCATGTCTGCATGGCAGCGATATTTTTTCCCATAGTGAGCACAAAACATTACAGCTCAATCCGACGTACAGAGATTTTTCACGAATTTTTACAGGGAAGCACAAACATCTGTTTCGGGATAGCAACTTTCCCAAGTCTTACTTCTCTCTCATTAGAGGTAACTCTTGTCACAAAAACCACACAAAAAGGATAAGGAGCGGTTATTACAGAGGTAATAACTTCCAAGACTCAACAAAAGATTCCTAATGAAATTTGATTTATCTCCCAATAAGTGCTTTTATTTAACGCCTTTGAGCTAGACATAAGAATTTCGATGATGCTCACATAAGAAATATAAATTGAAGTAAAGGAGAGCATCAAGAAGAAAATTCAAAACACATTTAAATCTAACCCACTTCCTATGCATAGGAATCTTATACGCAAATAAATTCAAAAAGAACCAA
The DNA here is from genome assembly GCA_916181665.1 of Avena sativa. Classification (NCBI taxonomy): domain Eukaryota; kingdom Viridiplantae; phylum Streptophyta; class Magnoliopsida; order Poales; family Poaceae; genus Avena; species Avena sativa. The sequence continues at coordinate 584,287,330 of OV702287.1, forward strand.
GTGATAGGCATAGGAAGATAAAATGAGACTAACTTCAAAACTTTCAGCAAATAAGGGGTGTTTGAGTACCATGAAAACTTTTACAACCATATTTTCCTCTCTCATAATAATTTTCAGTATCCTCATGAATAAACTCAACAATATAACTATCACATAAATCATGCTTTTCATGATCTACAAACGCATAATTTTTATCAAGTTCAAAAATAGTGGGATTAAAACCTTCAGACCCACTTTTAACAATTTTATAACAAGATGACTGATCAATCTCATTTTCAATAGTAGTACAATTAATATTATGAACCAATATAGGACCATCATCTACAGCTTTATTATAATTTTTTTCAAAAGAATCCATAGGAACATAACATTCATCCTCCTTTGGTAAGCATGGAGGACAATCGAATAATGTAATTGGTAAAGAGTTACTCTCATTAGAAGGTAGGAATGGGTAGATCCATTATTCCTCCTCTTGATCATCACTCTCCACCTCTTTTTCATCCAATGAGCTTCCAATTTTAGCAATTTCTTCTTCCATAGGCTCCTACAAGGCATTAATCTCTTCCGTTGGTGGAGAGCATCTATTAAGATATTAAAGAATATATCCATTCTCTACCTTGTAATTATCAAAGAAAAATTTAAGTATATCATAAACCTCATATTTACAAGTAACATTATAAGTAGAGCACATGTTTCTAGCAATGGTACACAATTTATCAATTTGTTCGCATAAGACTTTCCTTTTTTGTGACAAGTGGTGTTCCTCATAATATTTTTGTTGTTCCATGAACCCATCTTGCTAATAAGTTCTAGTTTCAAAGAAACCCACCATTGATAGAAAGCATGATAAAGCAAGACAATAACAGATCAACAAAAATAACAACTATAGCAGGAACTAAATTTTTTGTGTTTTTGATAGAAAGAAACAAGCAAACAAAGAAAAAATAAACTAAGGAAAACAAAAAAAAACAAAGTAAAGAGATTGGTTATGAAGGACTCCCCTTGTGAAGGTGTCCTTTACTCCCCGGCAACGGCGCCAAAAAAAGTGCTTGATGGCTCAAAATGTAGAGCTCGTTGGGGAACCCCAAGAGGAAGGTATGATGAACATAGTAGCAAGTTTTCCCTCAGTTATGAAACCAAGGTTATCGAACCAGTAGGAGCAAGGAAACACCTCCATTGTGTTGTTTCCAACTTGGAATCTAGCACAACACAACCACGGAACTTTGCCCCCAACTTACAGCGAGGTTCTCAATCTCACCGGTTTTGCTAAAAACAAAGGATTAAACGGATTGTGTGCAAGATAGTAATTGCTTGCAGACAGTAAACAGAAAATAGTAAATAGTAGATTGTAGATTGACGGTAAAAGAATGGACCGGGGTCCATAGTTCACTAGTGGTGATTTTCCTTAAGATAGATGACATGTTGGGTGAACGAATTACATCGGGGCAATTGACAAACATCGAGAAAGCATACATACATATACTAATTATCTTGACTCCTACGAGATTTGATTGGGCATTACAACATTATACATAGACCGTAATCCCATAGCATCTATGACTAATAATCCACCTTCGGGCTATCATCCAAACCCCCTCTAGTATTAAGTTGCAAGCAACAGATAATTGCATTAAGCAAAGTGTGTAAAGTAAACAATACGATTGTTCTATGAACAAAGTATTGCTATTTTCTCCATAGTAGCAATAGCACATCTAGTACCTTAGATATTTCTGTCACTTCCCCAGATTCCTAGAGGCATGAACCAACTGTCGAGCATAAATACTCCCTCCTGGAGTTGCTAGCCTCTACTTGGCCAAGATAGCTACTAACAACGGAAAGCATGCAAGATCACAAATAACATAGACATGATAGAATCAATAATCAATCTGAAATAGCATCTCAGTATCCATTGGATCCCCACAGACACAACATGTAGGATTACAAATAGATGATCTTGATCATGAATGGACCTTACAAGATCTAAACATGATAGCAGAAAGGAGGAGAACCAACCATCTAGCTACTACATGGACCCGTACTCCAAGGATGAACTACTCATGCATCACACTGGAGGCAGGCATGGTGATGAAGAAGTCCTCCAGAATGAATTATCCCCTCTGACAAGGTGCTAGGAAGAGCTTCAGATCCCTCCCGATCTAGGGATGGAGATGACGGCGGCTACAGACTCTTTCCTGGAATTTTGATTGGGTACTTAGGGTTTTTGTCCCTTGGGGTCTTTATAGGCGGAAGGGCTAGGTCGGTGGAGCACCAGGGGGCCCTCACCTGGTGGTGGCGCGACTAGGGCTCGCTGCGCCACCCTAGGGTGTGGCCTCCCTAGCTCCCCACTTCGTCTCCCCTCCGGACTCTGTGTTGCTTCGGGTAAAATATTGACTTTGGCTTTTGTCCGGTCCAATTCCGAGAATATTTCCTTACTAGCTTTTCTGAAACCAAAAACAGCAGAAAATAGGCAACTGGCACTGTGGCATCTTGTTAATAGGTTATTTCCAGAAAATGCGTAAAAATACTCCAAAGTGTGGACAAAACATAAGAAAGTAGATATAAATCAAGCATGGAACATCAAAAATTATAGATACGTTTGAAACGTATCATTGACAAACTTGCATTGGCTGTTGGTGTGGGTAGCCTTTCCGTTTGCGTCAAGGTGGACGAAACACGACATATTGCGGTACTCTTCGTATGTTTGAGGAACACGGGGCACTGTGGGTGTTGAATCACTCCACTATTGTCCATGGCTAGCCCCCGACCACGACCATGCTGGCCGCCTCCGGCTCTACAAGCGAACATTGTGGCGACCAAGTCGGCTACTTGCTTCTCTTCAGGTGGAGTCTTCCACTTGTTGTTATTGTTCTTTCTGACCTAGGTAGGGATGGCGATTGTCGGAAACTATCCACGAGCATCATCATCAGCGGTGGAGAATTTGCTAGCCATGGCGATCATCGCATTGAGGTTGAGTTTGTTGTTGCCCTGTTTGCGCTTCATTGTATGACGGAGCAATGTACTTTTCTCTAGGCTGTCGATGAAGGTGGCAATAGAGGTTTGTTCGTGCACCCCCACGCATGAATTTTTCATATCCAGCCTGCTGGAAAGGTAAGCACTAGAGGATTCATACTTTTCTTGTACACACCACTGTATGGCTCTGACGGTACAGGGACATTTGTATGTACCCTCGAAGTTCTTGTTGAACGCTTCATGCATGTCCAGACAATTCTAGATTGATTTCTCCGGCAAGTCATCAATCCATTGTCGGGCGGTATCGGTGAGCATGAGAGGGAGGTACTTGATGGCGACATTAGGGTTTCCCCCGGCGATGTGAATATCTTTGCTATAGTCCTGCAACCATGTGGATGGCCTAGTAGTGCCATCATAGATCTTGATTGTCTTGTCCATCTGGAGACCCTTGGGGTAAGTTGTGGCCCGTATTACCGGTCCAAAACAACGTGGCCCAAGGTATGGGAGCTCCCGTGCTTCTTGGATCTTGTCCAACCGTGAACATGCATCGTACGGCTCTGGTTGCTTCCCTTTTCTTTCATGGGTAGGAGAGTTGTGGTGTGATCTATTGGATCTGCCATGTCCTCCGCCATGATGGATACTGGGTGGTGACGATTGTGGTGGCGACGGTGGGTTAGCCTTCTTGCTGCTCCCTCCATGTGACTCCTCACTCCTATCATGGTTGCTTGTCAGACGTGGTGCTTCCTTGTAGGATCTGCTCCTATGTCCATCATTGCCACCGCGCTCTCCGGCATGCCGAGGTTGCTCACCCTGGTCACGTATGACAATGCCGACATGTGGACGCCTGGAGGTGGCATGCTGGTGCGGTGGCGCGTCGATGCTTCCTCATGATGTCGGGATGGTGGGGGTGGCCGCGATCGACGAGGGTGAGCCTTTTCTCCGTAGCCAGAGGATATTGGTATGTCGTCAGCCTTGTTACACGCATCTCTCCATCTTTGCTCTATGGAGCCTATATGGGATCCCTCCTCATGGGGTGATCTTGTCCTTCGGCGGCTGTCTAGGGTTGACTGGCAAAGATCCGGATTGGGCTCAAGGTTTTGTAAGGTGTCCTTCTCTTGCTGCTTGCAAGCCTTGGCTACGAGGTTAAAAACCTGAGCCACCACTTCTGTCCACCTATCCTATTCGAGTAGGGTCTTTGCAACGGCCATGTTGATTGCGGGAGTTGGCATTACTTGGCTCCCCTTTGAATCAATGTATGGGGTGGCCTTTGCCAATTTGGATCCTTCCCATCCCAACTTGCGCCGAACTTCAGGGTCTTCGATAATGTGAGTCGGTGCCTTCTTTCCTTTTTGCTTTAACAACAACTGCTTGTACTCAACCTCCATTGCTCTTGCCGCCTTGATGGATTGCTGCGCCCTGGCCATGTCTTTGTCCAGCTGACCGCCCTGTTCTACAATGCACTTTGTCGTGGTATTGCCGACGACTACGCCATGGACGGGTCCTCACAGTGCGTGTTTAGGGATGTGGGGTAAGGCGGAGAGTTAGCGGGTACGAGGTAACACAACTTACGCAGGTTCAAGTCCCAGAACGGTGGCGGAACTCTACTCCTGATATAAGTCACTATCATAGCAATAAGCCAAGTTACAGAGATAGGTTCGTTGTGCGAGGTGTTTCACATTGTACGTAGCAATCTAAGAGGTTGTGCCCTGAAGGCTCCCACAGGCCGGCTTATAAAGGCTCCAAGACCTAGGGTTTATAGGGATAGGTCCTTGCCAGACAAGGTAAAGAGTCCTACACTAATATGAACTAGTCTTCCGTGTCTTGTACTCCAAGGATCCGAGTATGTCGGTGACTCCTATGTAGCCTTCCTTTATCCGGCATAGGCCTCCCTTCAGAATCCGTCTAACTGGGCCACCCAGCAGGCCATAGGCCTTGCTACCAACTATGGGCCTCCCGGGTTAGGCGGATTGGTGTCATGCTATGAGGATACCCATATAGCATATCCCCAACAGTAGCCCCCGGAAGACATTGAAATCTTGCGTTGTCTTGCTCGTTGATCTACGAATATCCCGTCTAAGTGATGCTGGAAATTCATCAAGAAATATCAAAAAGGTCTCCCAAAGAACCTTGCAATCCTCTCCGGCTTTGCAATGTAGCCAGAGATTCCTTAAGTCTTCGCTTCCAGAGTCAGACAGTTCCCGCCTTCAATGGAATCTTCGAAGTGACCCTTCACTACAATTGTCAGGAGGATGACGTAGGGTACAGACTACACTACCTCGAAACTCACAAAAACAGAGAATTAATCATCAGCTATTTTCACGTGCACAAAATTTGAAACGGCGGAGCGACAAAAGATAGAGGACGTGGAGACATTACAGTGCATGTTCACTTCCACATCGGCAACGTTCCATTCATTAGATCTCTTTGCATGAATCTTGAAGCGGGGCCTATATATTCTCACCGCGGTCAATTTATTTCTCTTTTACCCACATTCATCTTCTAGCCTTTGTCTTCCTCTAGTCGCGTGACCGTTCGAGCTTTTCTACGAAAACCCTAACCAGAGCCCTTCTTTCCTCCACCTTCTCCCCATATTAATAGCCTCCAACAGCTCCATCCCTTCATCGGCAGCGACCCCCGAGGCTACTTTGGAGACATCTCAGGGATTGACCATCCCGCCGGAGGGTGTGGTTGTCCATGTTAACGCCATCGTGGAGACCACCGGCGATGACCAAGAACGAGTTGTGCCCGAAGCTGTAGAAGAAGAAAACGACTCCCATAAAGGGGTGTGGAGAGGCTCTAATCTCTCCGCCAAAGATTTTCACGAGCTGGTCGCCGAGGGGTATCTTCCCGCGGCGAAGGAGTTAATCTAGCGGGCAGCGCTGGCCGGCGAAGTGGTCCTTTATCCCCAAGTCGGAGAGAAATCTCAGCTGGTACATGGTGTAAGCCTGCCAATGGTCCAATTTCTTCTTGGACGTCGTACGGCACTTCCGGGTACTCCCCGACAATGTCTCTCCCAACAGCATTCTAGTCCTCAGAAACTTTGTAGCCTTGTGCGAAGGATTCCTAGGCATTAAACCTAGGCTAGATCTGTTCGTGTACTTCTTTACTGTCAAGAGAGAGTCTGTAGATTCCAAGGACGAATTGCAGATATGTGGAACCATTAGCTTCAAGATCCGTCCTGGTCGGTGCTTCCCCGAAATCGTAGGGCATGAGTCATGAAAGAATTGGCAGCGCACGTACTTTTACAGGCTAGATATCCCTCTGCCTGACCGCCTTGAGACTTATCCCAACTTCGTCGATGGAGCTTCCACTGAAGTGCCCGCATGGCTGACCCAAGCCTCCCTTCCCTCCGATGGCGAAGCCAATCGTGCCGTAAGGCAGATTTAATGGATCGTAGATAGAGGTATGACGGGCTTGGATCTGGCCATGTGCTGGTTAGTTAGCTGGATCCAGCCTCTGTAGCACCACGCCGAGTTGATGTGTAAATACACTCAAGACACGCGGGATCCCATGCGAATTTCACAGGATAACTTCTCTACTGACTCCATCAAACTCCGGCTTAAGGACATCGTCAAGGTAAAGGACAAGAAGCGGGGCTTCAAGATCACCTACGACATGTTCGATTGTAGTACATGCCCAGTGGTAGCTTCTGTTTCCTTTGTTGCTCGTTACATACTCTAAGGTTTTTTTGACCTGAAGTTGTCAATCTAACACTCCTCTGTATCCCAGCTGGCAACCTTGGCGACGGATCAAATGGCCTCCCAGGTCTATGATCCAGCTGAAGGATATCCAGGTGGTGTCCGACATGACGCCCCCAGGGATCAACCAGCTCCGGCAGCGTGGAAGCGGAAGAGCTCCACCTCTAATGCTGCTGCCGAGGCCAGGAAGAAGAAATTGGAGAGTGGAGTCTCCAAATGTTCCACTACTGCCTTAGAGGCGGAGAAGAAGAAGAAATCCACCAACATTCCCCTCACCAAGGCTCCTGTCATGGAGTAAGTACTTTCATTCTCTAGCTTGTTTTTTCAGCTCATACCTTTTTTCAACTCTTGTACTTATACTTTGTATGTTTCAAGAGGAAAGCCGATGTTAGTTTGAAGCGATCCTCCAGAGATGCTGGAGGGTCAAAACACATTCGTGACATGGTGACCAGGGACGTGGCCGCCAAGCCCTCTCCCGCTACTACTCTCCTTACTCCTTCCACCAAGCCTTCTGCTGGCCCTGCTGGGCCGTCATCCCCTGTCATCCCTGAGATCTCTGCCATGGGGACAGATGTCAATCCAACTCTTGATATCTCAGGCTCTGTCGAGGCAGATGTTGATCCCAGCGGCCAGGTGACAAAGGAGAGCACTTCCTCTAAAGGGCCTGAAGCTCCGGCTAAGGATTCCACCGAGAAAAGGAAGCAAGTGGTGGAAGAGGTGGATGTGGAAGCAGCAATCCAGGCAGGAGCCTCCGAACCATCCTCTGTCTTGAAGATGCAAGAGGCGGCTAGGGCGTTATCAATGCCTCCGACTTCAACTTCTCCATTGGTTGCGACTCCTCTAACGTTGTGCTTGGATGATCTCATCTTCAGGCCAATGCAATTTATAACAATGCTCGGACCTTCCATGATTCTTATGCTTATCTAGCCGACAATCTTAGGGTCATTACCATCGTAAGTCTTTTGAACTTCACTTCTTTTGATTTGTAATATATCCCACTATAACCCCCGAGCTCTTAGGCAAAAAATCAATAGTTTTGGCCTAGGTGCTCTAAGGAACTAAGCGTAAAACTTGTCCGTCTAGCCCCCGAGCATTTAGTTGAAACTGGAAAGATTTGACTAGATGCTCTAGAGAAACTATCTTATTTTCAAATCTTATACTGTAGCACCCGAGCGTTTAGTTGAAAATTGAATAGTTCTGACTAGATGCTCTAGAGAAACTAAGCATTGTAACTTTTTATGCAGAATGAGAATAAACGGAGGATAGATGTTAATGAGAGGTTTGCTACTCCGCGGAAGGAACTTGACCTTGAACAGGGTAAAACAGCCTTCTTGAAGCACCAGATAAAAAATAGCCAAAGTCTATTTCTTGTAATAGCTCCTTGCTTTTACCCATGGATTCATCTCTTCTGTCTTCTTATAACACTATTTGTTTTCCTTCTTACAAAAGCCATTGCCAAGGACAAGAGCATCGTCAAGCAATCCAAGCATATCCAGGAGCTCGATGATGAGAATAAAATTCTGAAGAAGGACCTGGCTGATGCCGTCAAGGGTCATGAGGCAGTGATGAAGGTGCTGCAAGAATTTGCCAACTCTGAGATGTAGTGCCTTAAAGACGAGATTGCACAGCTCAAGGAACAGAACCAAGTTGCCAAAGAGCATAATGCTAGGAACCTTGAGGTGTATAAGATTGTCCAGATGGAGCGGGATGCATTGGCGGAGTCATGCTCACAAGCAGAGACGAGCATCTTCGGTAACCTTTCTCCGTCTTGGTCATTTTTGTATTTTGGATGGTTCTTTGATTCGTTTGTGCTCATGGTCCTTGTTTCTTTTGCAAACCATAACCCCTATTGGCTTAGCCAACTTGGGTGAGGGTGCTCCAGATCTCAAGGAATGCATGATTTGTTGGGAATATGCCCTAGAGGAAATCATGTATGATGTTATTCCCAATGTATTCATAAAGTTATTGTCCATGTATGAACTACGTATATATATCATTGAATATGTGATTCGAGTGTGGAACTATATATTCATGTTGTTCATACTAATTGTCCTTGGTGATTGAGGTTGTGCTAGACACACAACTTTGACCAATGTGAAAGTCGGCAGATGACTCGGTTCCACTTGTCATGGGCATGGAGATGCTATTCCGACGTACACCGATTCGGCTAAAGAGTTTAGTGAGTTGGACTGACCCATATTGAGATGCAACGAACAAGTCCTCATTTGCATGTCTCAATCAATGTAATCCTTAGACCTGAGGTTATTGCACAATATGAGTTGAGGATCACCGACTTAGGTTCTCTCAAACGTTGTTCCGTCACTGGGCAGTTATAAAGGTGGAGTTCGGGTCGATTGAGAATCAAGCTGCATGATGCGAATAACCAAGATGGGATTTTGCCCCTCCTTCTAGAGAGATATTCTTTGGGCCCTCTCGGAAGATATGATTCGGAAAGCATGGCCATGCACGACTCGGTTAAGTGTCAAACAAGGCAATCGACTAAGAGTTAGTCGGATGAATAACTTATCTCGGATCGAGAAAGAGAGTCGGACTATTTAAGGGATGACGATTATTCGCCTATAGTTCGATAAGGTATATCGTGAGGCAAAAGGGACTCAGACGAAAGTCGCATTGGAAGGTATGTCATCATGACTCTTTGGTACTTGGGAGTTGGCACATTCTGCTAGGAGCCGCTATAAACTGATCGGTCACAAGTGAGACTCGGATTGTGTCCGGGTCACCATGAGCCTGTCGGGTCACACACTTAAGAGCGGGAGCATATTTGAGTTGGACCCAAAAAGGAAATGGACAGAGTCAGTGAGTTGGACTCACAGTGACTAATATAGCCCTTATAGTGAATGGGCCACAAGTGAGTGGAGCACACTTTCACTCCCTATATAAGCTGGGGCACAGGTGCTTAGAGCACATGGTTAGGTCACTTCATGTGTTGGAAACCCTAGCTCCAGTCCAGTCTTGTCCCCGCCGTACCGGACCTAGCAGTCCATCGCCGGCGCTTTTCCTCGTACGTGTGGATACTGGTAGAGGTGCTGTACGTTCAGCACTTCGACGATCGTGGATCGAAATGGATCGTGAGGACTGCACTGCATCAAACGACGTGCTACATTGATTCCGCAACCACGTGTCTAGTGGTAATTCTCGTGGCCTACGACCTCAGCTTGATCTTGGGATCACCGCGTACGAAAAAGTTTTGTTTTTCTCTGCGTGGCCCAACTGTGGTATCAGAGCATTAGCTTCTGGTTTTACGATCGGGATTGTGCATATGTGATACGCGGTTGGCATTAGATTGGATCTAATTGTTGTTTTGGTGGTTGATCTATGAGATAGATCGGTTTTGTACAAAGTTGATTGGATCAACTATACTTGGGGAATGGATGATCTGGTTTCCGTGATCTAACTGCTAAGGTCGTGGAACGACATACCCCTGCCGGTCGGCTTTCGCCATCGGGGTAGACTGTGACACGTAAATCCGGATGCGGTGATCGAGGATCAAAGAGTTTGGTCGAATCGGAGTCCGGATCGGATTTGGGTAAAATTGTTTTATCCGATGACGAAATCAATGTCCGGAATGTAGATGGGACCGCCAGCTTTGCCCTGTCATAGCACTTAAGATGTCGTTGCGAGTTTCACAACATCGGTAGATATAGTATCTATGCATAACTTGTTTTTGTAGGATGATGTTGTGAATGGTATGGCTTATGTGCATGTGATGTGTCTAATCCATACGTGATTTGTGTACCATGGTTTTGTCAGCCAGCTGCAGCCTAGGTACTGTCATTTTATTGTATAACGACCCACGTGTCGGATTCTCTATGTAATTTGCATTACTAGCTAGTGTAGCTACTTGGAGAACCCAGATGGCATGCAAGTCGATGTACAAGTCAGCTACATGGTGTAAGACGGCATGTGACAAGAGTTGACATGAGTCAAATTACAAGCTTTGTGGAGATGGAGATCGCCATGAAGAGAGCCATACCATTTCACACTATAATTGCTTTATTTTGTGTTATGTTTATGTCTCTGTTTTACCTCTATTAGATAGTTGGTAGAAAGTAATCCCTCAAAGAAGTCTAGTCGGTTTCTCCGCCAGTGCTGCACCATCACAAGTCGGACATTTTTGGTAGTGGGCTCATAAATTTGAGGTGCTATCAATTCTTTCTGACTAGGTGGGTTCGAGTCGGACTCTTACAACGGAAGCACTCGGTAATCTAGACGGGTTTATCACAACGGTTGTGGTACTCAGGGAAAAGTCGGATGGGAGCCAGGGCATATGATGCCACCCATCCAACAGGAGTCATATGAGATGCGATTGACAATGAGTTGTCTACCTATATCCCTTAACGGCTAGCGGTGATGCTAAATCTCACTAGTCGAATTGCTTATTTAGGATCCTGAATCACTAAGAAACCATCGGAGGGGTGTTGGTTATAGTGGGAGCATAAGTATTAAAGTGTTTTGCATATTTTTCTGTTGTAGATCAACGGCACCTAGCAGTCTCCCTCAGATTTTCAGTTTTGCTTTGATAACCATCTTAGAGAAAGATAAGCTAAATGGAACTAATTTCACCAACTGGTATCGTAATCGGAGAATTGTTCTCAAGCAAGAAAAGAGGTACCATGTCCTAGACAACCCACTTTCACATGAACCAAATAAGAATGCGACTGTCGCAGCCACCAATGCTTACCATCGGATTTGTGATGGATATCCAGGGAGATTAGCTGTCTTATGCTTGCACACATGGAATCGGACTTACAGCAGCAGTTCGAGAATGTTGAGGCCTACGATATGATCGAAAGCCTCAAAAGTATTTTCCAGGCTCAGGCAAAGACGGAGAGGTATCAAGGCCCTCGGGCTTTGTTGAGCTGCAAGCTTAAGGATGGCGATCCACTGAGTCCACATGTGATCAAGATGGTTGGTTACGTGCAGTCTCTAGAAAGCCTGGGCTACCCCATTAGCGAAGAGTTCGCTACAGACATAATTTTGAACTCTCTTCCTAGTGCGTATGATCAGTTTATATCAAACTACCACATGCATGGTATGGATAAGAAGCTCACTGAATTACATGGGATGCTCAAGCAGGCTGAGGCGGATCTCAAGAAAGGTGCCAGTCAAGTGTTGATGGTGCAAAATAAGGCTATGTTCAAGAAGAGTTCTTGGACTAAGAAGAAGAAGGCAAAGTCGGGAGGTAAGGATGAGGACCCGGTCCAAAGCGCTTCCTTAGGGACTAAGCCATCTCCTGTAGCTGGATCCACTTGCTTCTATTGCAAGGTGGATGGCCACTAGAAGAGGAGTTGCAGCAAGTATCTGGATGATAAAGCGAAGAGTGGAGGTGTGACCTACGGCTCAGGTACGCTTGTTTGCAATGTTATAGACATTTCTCTTGCAGATGCACCTGGTAGTTCCTGGGTATATGATACCGGATTAGTTATTCACATCTGCAACTCGTTGCAGGGACCGGTAAGAACTAAGAGCGTGGCGAGAGGCGAGGTTGACATTCAAGTCGGCAACAAAGCAAGAGTCACTGCGTTGGAAGTCGGCACGATGCAACTTCATTTACCTTCTGGATTCTTAATGGAGCTGAATAATTGTTATTATGTTCTAGTGCTTAGTCAAAACATTATTTCTACCTGATGTTTGATGAGATAAGGCTATGAGTCGAATATTAATAATAATGGTTGTTCTTTATATTTGGATGATATGTTTCACGGCTTTTAACCCGTCTAGGACGGGTTATTTATTTTGAATCTTGATGGTGAATCTGTCTATAATATAAATGTGAAAAGGTTCAAACCAAATGATCTGAATATGACTTACTTTTGGCATTGTCAGCTTGGTCATATAAGTTGGAAACACATGAAGAAGCTCCATGATGATGGACTCCAAACTTCGTTCGACTTGGAGTCGTTGGAGACATGCGAATCCTGCCTACTCGGCAAGATGACCAAGACACCTTTTGCAAAGAGTTGTGAAAGGGTGTCTGACTTATTGGGACTAGTACATAGTGATGTATGTGGCCCAATGAGCACGACCGCTAGAGGTGGTTATGAGTACTTCATTACCTTCACTGATGATTTGAGTAGATATGGATATATCTACTTGATGAAACATAAGTCGGAGGCCTTTGAAAAGTTCAAGGAATTCCAGAATGAGGTACAGAATCAACTCGGCAAGAAAATAAAGTTTCTTCGGTCGGACCAAGGAGGCTAGTACATGAGCCATGAGTTTGATGACCATCTGAAGAGTTGTGGAATAGTTCTCCAGCTCATTCCTCCAGGAACGCCGCAGAGAAACGGTGTGTCGGAAAGGAGGAATCGAACCTTGTTGGACATGGTACGATCAATAATGAGTCAGACAGATCTGCCTTTATCATTTTGGCGTTATTGTCTAGAAACTGCAGCGTTCACACTAAATAGAGTACCATCAAAGTCGGTAGAGAAGACACGACATGAGATGTGGACTGGCAAGAAGTCGAGTTTGTCTTTTCTTAGGATTTGGGGTTGTGAAGCTTTTGTCAAGCGAGTTCAGTCGGACAAGCTTACAGCCAAGTCGGATAAGTGTATTTTCATAGGGTATCTGAGGGAAACCTTGGGTTACTACTTCTACAACGAAGAAGAGGGCAAAGTGTTTGTCTCTCGGAACGGTGTCTTCTTGAGAAAGAGTTTCTCAGTCGGGGAGTCAGTGGGATCACGGTGCAGCTTGAAGAAATTCGAGAGACACCGGCCAACAGCGAGTCAGCAAAAGCCTTAGAGGTTGAGCCGGTCATGGTACCTGAGCCACAGCTGCACCGACACTGCGAAGATCGGCCAGATTTCGAAGTGTTCGTGATGTGTTGTTGTTGGACAGTGATGAGAGGAAAACTTATTTGGAAGCGATGAAGGGAGCTGATTCTGAGTCATGGCTTGGAGCCATGAGATCCGAGTTAAAGTCCATGGATGAAAATCAAGTTTGGAACTGATATGGTTCTTTAAGAAAAAAACTTATATGGATGGAAATGTTTCTGTCTATAAGGCACGGCTTGTCGTGAAGGGGTTCTGACAAGTTCAAGGAGTTGACTACGATGAGACTTTCTCTCCCGTGGTGATGCTTAAATCAGTTCGGATCATGTTAGCTATAGAAGCCTATTTTGACTATGAGATATGGCACATGGATGTCAAGATGGCTTTCCTTAATGGAAATTTAACCGAGGACATGTATATGATACATCCCGAGGGTTTTGTCGATCTGGCTAATGTTGACAAGGTATGCAAGATTCGGAAATCCATTTATGGGTTCAAGCAGGTATCTCGGAGTTGGAAGATTCGCTTTGATGAGGTAGTCAAATCGTTTGGCTTCATCAAGAGTGATCATGATTCTTGTTTATACAAGAAGTTTAGTGGGAGCAAAGTAAATTTTCTGATCTTATATGTGGACGACATATTACTGGTTCGAAATGATTTCCAGATGTTGCAAGAGACCAAGGAATCATTGGAAAAGAGTTTTTCGATGAAAGACTTGGGTGAGGCGACTTACATACTAGGAATCCGGATCTATAGAGATAGATCAAGGCGGCTCATTGGATTGAGCTAGAGTACATATTTGGACAAAGTGTTGAAGAAGTTCAACATGGAATCAACTAAGAAGGGGTTCTTACCGATGTCCCATGGCATGAAACTTAGCAAGACTCAGTGTCCTTCGACAACTGATGAGTGAAGTCGGATGAGTACGATTCCATATGCTTCTACAGTCGGATCCATCATGTACGCTATGATTTGTACTAGGCAAGATGTTTCCTATGCTCTAAGTGTTGTGAGCAGGTACCAGGTTGACCATGGAGAAATCGACTAGCAGCAGATAAAAATATCCTCAAGTACTTTAGAAGGACTAAGGATATGTTCCTGGTTTATGGAGGTGAGGATGAACTCAGTGTAAGGGGTTACACGGATGCGAGTTATCTCACTAACTCGGATGATTCTCGTTTACAATCCGGATATGTGTTTGTGATAAACGAAGGGGCTGTGAGCTGGAAGAGTTCCAAGCGAGAGATGATGTCTGTGTCTATGACATAGGCTGAGTATATTGCTGCCTCGGAGGCGGCAAAAGAAGCCATTTGGATGAGGAATTTCCTCATGGATCTTGGTGCGGTTTAGGGATCGTCCAATCTGTTAGACGTGTAATGTGACAACAATGGTGCTATAGCACAATCCAAGGAACCTAGACAACACCAGAAGAACAAACATACACTCATGTGGTACCACCTTATTCGCCAGTTCGTGGATCAAGGTGATATCAAGTTATGCAAGGTACACACGGATGCAAACATTGCGGATCCATTGACAAAGCCACTTCCACAGCCGAAGCATGAGGCGCACCTGAGATCTATGGGCATTAGATGCCTACACATGTGATGTCGGATGTTTGACTCTAGTGCAAGTGGGAGACTATTGGGAATATGCCCTAGAGGCAATCATGTATGATGCTATTCCCAATGTATTCATCAAGTTATTGTCCATGTATGAACTACTGATATATATCATTGAATATGTGATTCGATTGTGGAACTACATATTCATGTTGTTCATACTAATTGTCCTTGGTCATTGAGGTTGTGCTAGACACACAACTTAGACCAATGTGAAAGTCGGCAGATGACTCGGTTCCACTTGTCATGGGCATGGAGATGCTATTCCGACTTACCTAGATTCGGATAAAGAGTTTAGCGAGTCGGACTGACCCATATTGAGATGCAACGAACAAGTCATCATTTGCATGTCTCAATCAATGAAATCCTTAGACCTGAGGTTATTGCAAAATCTGAGTTGAGGATCACCGACTTAGGTTCTGTCAAACGCGGTTCCATCATTGGGAAGTTATGAAGGCGGAGTTCGGGTCGACTGAGAATCAAGCTGCATGATGTGAATAACCAAGATGGGATTTTTCCCCTCCTTCTAGAGAGATATTCTTTGGGCCCTCTGGAAGATATGATTCGAAAAGCATGGCCATGCACGACTCGGTTAAGTGTTAACCGAGGCGATCGACTAAGAGTTAGTCGGATGAATCACTTATCTCGGATCGAGAAAGAGAGTTGGACTATTTAAGGGATGATGATTATTCGCCTATAGTTCGACAAGGTATATCGTGAGGCAAAAGGGACTCAGAAGAAAGTCGCATTGGAAGGTATGTCGTCATGACTCTTTGGTACTTGGGAGTTGGCACGTTCTGCTAGGACCCGTTACCAACTGATCGGTTACGAGTGAGACTCGGATCATGTCCAGGTCAACATGAGCCTGTCGGGTCACACACATAAGAGCGGGAGCATATTTGGGTTGGACCCAAAAAGGAAATGGACAGAGTCAGTAAGTTGGACTCGCAGTGACTAATATAGGCCTTATAGTGAATGGGCCACAAGTGAGTGGAGCCCACTTTCACTCCCTATATAAGCTGGGGCACTGTTGGGGTTCCGCGTATGAAAACAATAAAATTTTACCCTACGCCCCTGAACCCTGAAGCTGCCAGTACCTATCTATTAGTAATACAGTAACAGGAGGGGCTTTTAGTGAACTTACCTTTGAGGAACGAAAAGAGTTGACAATGCTCAGGAGAGCGTGGTTGATGTAGACGAGCCGAAGCCGACCTCAAGGTCGTGATGAAGTCCTTGCGCTCCTTGGCTCCAACGACTTGAGTGCCCCAAGTGCGACACCTCATAGGGAGTTACACACGTCCGGTTCCTGACGATGACTCCCGCTTCCCCGATCCAACTTCAGTTGCGGAAGTAGAGCTCCGGGATCCAAATCCTGCAGCACGACGGCGCTCCTCAGTGAAGATGTCTCTCATTCGCGCAGTCCAGACTTGGGACCATGGTCAAGAGAGAGAGAGGGGGAGAGATAAAATATCAAATAGAGGTCCTCCCAAAAGTGACAAGACCTTTATTGATTATTGGTGTGTATTTATCTGGCCAAATACCCCCACTATATATAGGGGGAGAGGGGATACACCCTCCCTCAAAGTGCCGGGGTGGGACTAAACATGGGAGAGGGGTCGGGTGGCACGCCGGCCAGCCCCCACCATGTGCCCCATGTGGGGGAAGGCCCACTAGGGCCGCCGGCCACCCGCTAGGCCCTTCCTAGGGGTGGGATCCCCTCTTGGGCCTTTTCCCCTCCGGGATTTGGCCCATTAACCCTTTGACCATTTAAATTGATTTTTCTCTTTATTAAATAATTATGAATAAATGATTAAATCAATATTTAACATTCATTCACATATTATTCAAATTCCATGGCTATGGAACACCTTCCACCTCCACTCCGGACATCCTCCGACCTTACCGAAACACTTCCGGTTTTCTCTCTACTATTCTTCGGCGATTCCTCCAATCCTATAAACACTCTATAAGCATCATCAAGCCCTTAAGCATGATACCCCACGGTTCGGGAACACTCCATACATGGTCAGGACACTCCCGCACCAATGATCGACAAAGGGACCTGGATGGCCATGTGACCCATGTGCATTCCACGAAGATCTTTTGTCGTTTGAACCGGGACAATCGTGTCTTATTCCCTTTGTCATTCGTTACCATGTCGTTGGAAATCTGATCAATGACATCACCATGTCGTGTTCAATATCGTTACTGAACAACTTGACTCGTTCTGACAAGTGATATCCCTATGATCAAATCACACGATGCGTAGCTATTTGATATTACTTCTCCGAGTGGGCCCTTGAGTATCTTCCCGTCACATGGACGGACAAATCCCGCTCTTGACATATATTGCCTCTACGGTTTCCTCCGAGTACCTGAATACCTTTATAACAACCGTATTACCAGATGGCATTTGATGCTATCTAATCACTCCCGAGAGACAGTGATTGATATAGCCTCACGGTATAAGGAATTGTCTACGAGGATCCATTTCTAATCATCGTAACTTGAACTTCGTGACATGATCGGGTCACGATGTTTAGGTTGGGTATTGGTTCATCATCTCATTCACAGAATGAGATGACTCCATTTCCAACTAGCATAAATGCCACATGATCAGGAAACATGATCATCTGTTGACCAATGAACTAGTGACTAGAGTTTCACTGGGAACCCTTGGTTGTTTGTATATCACACGTGTATTGATGTTTCCACCCAATACAGTTATAGCATGATATAAAACTTAATCATAAACTATATCAAATATGATAATAGTCCTTACTACTATTTGTCTCTTGGGCATATTTCCAACAGTCTCCCACTTGCACTACAGTACAAATACACTAGCTGCATTTGTTCTCAATATTTGGCACCATATATCCGTTACCCTGAACATGCTTGCTTATGGAAGAGGTTGAGTCTTGGTTATGTACTCTACGGTCCCAAATCCTTTGCAACTTACTAATGTCACCTTGATTGACATTAACACTTTATCATCACATGATAGCATCTGTGTGTATGCATCGTCGCTATCGCAGCAGAACGAGGCCTGATTCCGGGAGCCTACAGTGACGTTAGATCAACCTCGAGGGCTTTGTCATGGGCACTGTGCCCTGGGACACATCATTCTACGTTAAAAGCGAACTAGCCCCGCCATAACATTATACAACACTTTAGAGGGTACCCTTATCTATTATTATAAATGTAGCCATCGAAACACTAGTGCACTCTGTGCAACTTTCGATGTTTTCGTTCACCTTGCTTCCTACTTGACTCTAATCGGTATTACAAGAGTTTCCAACATATTCCCTTATAACATAACTCTTTATGCTTTAAGATATGTCATCCTTTATGGATTTGGAAAACATGTCTGCAGTTCTCTACCAGACACTACGGACAAAGTCAGCTCAACGTTCCGTGATTCAAACTTAATCAGTTTCAAACTGCTTATTTGGATCATATATTATGTCAAGTTATCATCATGGTTTACTAAGATAGAACCTATGTCTCAACATAGTGGACTAGTTCCTTAATTACCAAGGACTAGTTCCTTAATTAACTTCTATTCTGAAACCCTTTTTAGAATCTCTTAAGGAATACTACATAATATCATAATATACTTATCATCAACTTGTACATCTTATAAATCATTATTTATAAGTATTTGCCCTTTTATTCTTAACACAATTAAGAATTACTCCTATAAGCTCCCACTCAAAATATGTTCCTGCATATTTTTGAGACTTATATTGCTCCCACTCAAAAATATGTTAATCACATATTGTTTCAGGAAGACTTTCATAGCTCCCACTCAATTTTATGCAAATTGCATATCTACTCATTATTTTGAAGAACTTCAAAATCCTTTTCTCAAATATAAAACTTGGAGTTTTATTATGAGATACTAGTACTCTTACTAATTTTAAATCCTCTAGACATTCAGCACATTTGAATCAAATTCATTTGAATTCGTCCAATATTTGACAAATTGTGCTTTTGTCATTCACCCCTTTTTCCACTATGGTTTTGCAGTCACTTGGGAAAATTCAAGTAACGCCTTCTACTTGTGAGATTCAGCAACGAATTGCTTTCTAATCTCAAGGGAATTCTTCTTCTAGGGTTTCTCATAATTCTAGTTTACCATTGTTTCCTTAGTAATTCATAGGTATGTCATATTCCAAGAATCATGACAAACGATTCGTAAATGTCTCCATACAAGATATGGATTACATTTTGAATCCTACTTCATGTAGTGAAAACACTAGTGGGAAAAATCACAATGATCATTATCATTGATTCTTTCCTTTGTGAAGAGAATCATTCAGGAACGTTTTCCATTGCGCTTCTCAACACCCTGATGCAGGGTTTGAATCCTCATCGAGTTTTTCACTATCTTCCATTTTCTCCATAATCGAGAAACATCATTAGAAGTGAGCTTTCTCACGAATGCACCA
Source organism: Avena sativa (assembly GCA_916181665.1). Taxonomy (NCBI): domain Eukaryota; kingdom Viridiplantae; phylum Streptophyta; class Magnoliopsida; order Poales; family Poaceae; genus Avena; species Avena sativa. Next base: position 584,306,868 of record OV702287.1, read on the forward strand.
AAATCCAAGCAATACGAATCTTGCTTTCCTTTCTGTTTCAGTTATAGATTCCGTATTCAAAGTTTCCAATGAATACTCTACAAGGACTTATTCGGTATTGTCTTGGTTATATCGAATAACCCCAAAACTTTCACGAATTCAAATGGTTCACTATATATTCTAATTGAGTGCTAACTATTTCTAACTTATGGTTTCTACATCTACACTACAATGACTTATTTGGTGCCTTCTATTCACCCACTTTGATATCTAATATCATATTGTGATGCTTTGCATTTTGACGTTTCAAAACGCTTTGCATTCCACAATTTCTTTTATGCCAATCTTATAAAGTCGAATTTCATTACTATTGATCAAATCATAGTAATTAGATTCCCTTTTATATTTATACCCTTTGCTGATGAAACACTTTGATCAAATCAAATAGTTTCATATTCATGTTTCCTTTGGTAAACTACTTTACAAATTTAAACAATCATATAATGATAATTACCATTTTTGTTAAAACACAATACATCGAATATGTATTTTCTTTTAACAATTCATTAAAACACTTTGTATTCAAGTAATACATGGTGCTCAAGTTATTTTGCCGAACTTAGGCATGATTTATATGTGATAATGAATCGAATGACTTTCACATATTATCACATAAATTTGAATTAAAACAATGGTTTTATTCATTAATGAACATATCATTAAGTTGGGTATTTGAAACAAGGCATTTTTATGTTTTACAAATGTTCATGTATTATCAATTAGTTTCAAACAACAAGGATAATTCACACATAATCAAACAAGATATGAACATGAATAGAAATCATTCTTAAAAGTAGAACAACTGTTTGTTACAAACTCATATGAATAACCGTCTCACAAAGTGTGAGACACACTAAAGAAGTTCACAATCTCTTGATTACAATAATCATCCTAAACACAAACTAAATGATAAATGTCCAGGGATAGTGTCGTCGGCCATCATCATCATGCTCGCCATCAACATGCAACGTCACCTCCTCTCCAGCAAGCACCTCTCATGCTAAAGGATCTATTTTCAACAAAACAGAACAAGTATCAAATATACTTAACACTGCAAATGTGTCTGCAAGATTATAACATTTATAAAATTGTATATCAAATATATACCTTTGTCATTGATGACCTTAGCGACATTTGGTTCAACCAACACGTTCCTATGATGTGTTACGAACCGGTGGAACTCCATTGATTCTGCGTCGCCTCTCATAATGCAAGTCCTGACTTGTGCTTGGTAGCTTGGTGGTAGAGACCGCAACACAACGCCATTTGCGAAAGGGCCCGACATCCAGCTATCCAGGAAGTATGTGATTTCTACGCACTTCTATTCTTGTAGATAGTTGTTAGGCCTCTAAGTGCAGAGGTTTGTAGAACAACAGCAAGTTTTCCCTTAAGTGGATCACCCAAGGTTTATCGAACTCAGGGAGGAAGTGGTCAAAGGTATTCCCTCTCAAGCAACCCTGCAATCAAGATACAAGAAGTCTCTTGTGTCCCCAACACACCCAATACACTTGTCAGGTGTATAGGTGCACTAGTTCAGCGAAGAGATAGTGAACTACAAGTGGTATGGATAAAAGATAACGGTGCTAGAAAATAGCTTGATGGCGTGGAAGAGACTAAAGGCAAACTGAAATAAAGATGGAAGCAAACAAACATGTAACAGATCTAGTTGCAAACGGTGTTTCAGTGTTTAGAAACAAGGCCTAGGGATCATACTTTCACTAGTGAACACTCTCATATAAATATATTCTCTTCATGATACTACTCTGAACTACTCTCCGGTTGGACACTCTAATCCATGGTAGGGCTATAACAGCACACCTCAAAGTAAGCCTTTCCCATCTAGATAACCCCACACTGTCACCTTGAGCACTAGATGGTTCCAACAAACACCACAATTTCATAAAGACATCCAACTCCAAATATAACTCATAACAAGTATTTGTAATCTCTAGCCTAAGTTCCACCATGGTGTGCATGTTGTCACTTTCACACACATGGGGAGAGCAGAGATCTATTAAAGCACTTGAGTAGCAAGGTAGATCTACTTGATTACAAAGCTCATGATCACAATATGATCATGCATATAGAGAGAGAAGTACAGATAGCTACCGGTAGAACCCTTAGCCTCGAGGAAGAACAACTCCCTCATCATCATGGGAATCAACAACGGTGATGGATATGGTTATGGAGATCGATGGAGATGGCTCCAGGGGCACTTCCTCGTCCCGCCAGGGTGCCGGAACAGAGACTTTCTGTCCCCCGAATCTCCCCTTCGGTGGCAGTGGCACAGCGGAACTTTTCGTGGATTTCTAATTGACTACTTAAGGTTTTTGCATTAGGAGGCATCTTATAGGCGAAGAGGCTAGGTCGGTGGGCAGCCAGGGGGCCCACACCATGCCTTGGCGCGGCCAGGGGGACCCGCGCCTAGGGGTGGCTTGACCACCCTGTGGCCCCTCTTCGTCTTGTCTTATGGCTCCGTGAGTCTTCTGGTAAAATATCAACTTCGGCTTTTGTCCCGTCCAATTCGGAGAATATTCATTTTCTGTCTTCCCAGAACCAAAAACAGCAGAAAACAGGCAGCTGGCACTGTGGCATCTTGTTAATAGGTTATCCCAAGAAATCATATGAAAAGTACTCCAAAGTGTGGACAAAACATAAGAAAGTAGATAAAACCAAGCATGGAACATCAAAAATTATTGATACGTTAGCGACGTATCAGTATGCAGGCCTCATGTACACATCATGCATGCGCTCCAAGTGGTCGTCCAGTGATGAGTTCTCCTCCATCTCAATGGAGAGGAAGTCTCCCATCATCTCATGCTCCCAAATGCGTGTCTGCTCCATGAAATGTGTCCTAAGCTGTAGCATCACCGAACGAGGGTTAACATCTCCCACGAAAGGCCACAACTCGTCCACCATTCCGAAACGCATTACAACTGAAATATAGGAGGCCATCTCCCGACGAAGATAGCGGTCTTTCCGCTGCTCTAGGGTCTCTAGGTCAGTAGGCTGATCCAAAACATCCCATCAAGTATGTAGTGGACCACGTCATTGTCGCTAAGAAAAATGTGGAGACATGCAACCCATATGGAGAAGTTTGATCCATCTAATCTGAACTTCTCTCCATCTAACCAATCAATCGTCAACAGGAAAGATGCCATCTACATTTATAATTGCAAAAAGGAATTTAGACTAAGTTTCTAATTAAATGAGTTAATAATAACTCCACCCAAAAACACCTATCCCCAAAAGGGTTTCTAGTGATAACACGACCCCTATCAGCCACATCTCCCCCGATTGACACGGACATCGATGTGGGTTCAAAGGTGGATGCTAAACGCCTGTCATATCATTCATGCGACTCGTGCTCGATCTTTCGACCATCCGTGTTCCGAGGCCATGCTTCTATGGCGTGCTAGGCTCGCCAACTCAACCTTAGTGTATTCGCTGTGCAACATGGCTTACACCACTGTATGCGAACGTAGATATGTCTGACACCCAGGCATGTACCCTGGATTGCCTCATACCGAAGAACTTTCTTGGTGGTGCACACTAAGGGGGAACACAATCGTTGGTAATTTTAACAGGGATCATCTTATTAGGCTACCGTCGAGTATCTAATACTAACACACAATAAGATATACAAACAATAACATTTAATTTAAATGCGATGTGGTATGGTCCTTCACGTCGTAATCTCCATCCGTTGTCACCGGGTTCCGGTGCCAGGGTTCCGACGCCGTAGACACTAGGGTACCAGTGTCATTCCGGCGTGGTAGTCCTACTACTATGTAACATAAGGTGATAACTTTACCTTTGCCACAACCATATCACAAAGCAACGCCCCCTGCAAAACAAAGTTAGACGCCTCTACTTTATCTTTGCATGTTTTACGTGGTTGAATGGGCTTTCGCCCAAGAATTGTTCTTACCTATGAACTTTCACCACAATGCTGATCAAGTACCTTTCTCTACTACACCCCTTTCGGGGCCCTCCATTGTAAATGGCATACCAACTAATGCAAGAGAAACAGACACCCCCTAAGCCACTTTATACGGTACAAGCCGTATGTAAAGCGTGGACCAGTCTCGCGAATGAACGTGTAAAGTCGGTTGGGGGCCGCTTCATCAAGCATTACAGCGGTATACACAAGTACACGTGGGAGGGCAACAACTAAAATATCAACGCCCACATGCTACATCTCGTGTGTTCTACTCGTACTAGGATTACTGCGCATAGATCTAGCTCTGATACCACTGTTGGGGTTCCGCGAATGAAAACAATAAAATTTTACCCTACGCCCCTGAACCCCTGAAGCTGCCAGGACCAATCCATTAGTAATACAGTAACAGGAGGGGCTTTTCATGAACTTACCCTTCAAGACCGAAAAGCGTTGTCAACGCTCAGGAGAGCGTGGTTGATGTAGACGAGCCGAAGTCGACCTCAAGGTCGTGATGCAGTCCTTGTGCTCCTTGGCACCAACGACTTGAGTGCCTCAAGTGCGACACCTCGTGGGGAGTTACACACGTTCGGTGCTTGATGATGACTCCAGCTTCCCTGATCAAGCAACATTTGCGGAAGTAGAGCTCCTAGATCCGAATCCCGTAGCGCGACGGTGCTCCGTGGTGAAGATGTCTCTTGTTCGGCAGTCCAGACTTGGGACCACGGTCATGAGAGAGAGAGGGGGAGAGAGAAAATATCAATTAGAGGTCCTCCCAAAAGTGAGAAGACCTTTATTGATTATTGGTGTGTATTTATCTTGCCAAATACCCCCACTATATATAGGGGGAGGGAGTACACCCTCCCTCAAAGTCCTGGGGTGGGACTAAACATGGGAGAGGGGTGGGGTGGCGGGCCGGCCAACCCCCACCATGGGCCCACGTGGGGGGAGGCCCACTAGGTCCGCCGGCCATCCCCTAGGCCCTTCTTAGGGGTGGGATCCCCTCTTGGGCCTTTTCCCCTCCGGGATTTGGCCCATTAAGCCTTTGACAATTTAAATTGATTTTTCTCTTTATTAAATAATTATGAATAAATGATTAAATCAATATTTAACATTCATTCACATATTATTCAAACTCTGTGGCTATGAAACACCTTTCACCTCCACTCCGGACATCTTCCGGACCTTCCGGTTTTCTCTCTACTATTCTTCGGCAATTCCTCCAATCATATAAACACTCTCTAGGCCTCATAAAGCCCTTAAGCATGATACCCCATGGTTCAGGAACACTCCAGACATGGTCGGGACACTCTCGCACCAATGATCGACAGAGGGACATGGATGGCCATGTGACCCCTGTGCATTCCATGAAGATCTTTCATCGTTTGAACCGGGATAGTCGTGTCTTATTCCCTTTGTCATTCTATACTTGCATTGCCCGAGATCTGATCAATGACATCACCATGTCGTGTTCGATCTCGTTACTGAACAATGCTACTTGACTCGTTCCGAAAAGTGATATCCCTGTGATCAAATCACACGTTGCACAGCTATTGGATATTACTAGTCCGAGTGGGCCCTTGAGTATATTCCCGTCATATGGACATACAAATCCCGCTCTTGACATATATTGCCTCCACGGTTTCCTCCCAGTACCTGAACACACCTTTATAACCACCGTATTACAAGATGGCGTTTGATGCTATCTAACACTCTCGGGAGACAATGATTTATATAGCGTCACGGTCTAAGGAATAGTCTATGAGGATCCATTTCTAATCATCATAACTTGAACTTCATGACATGATCGGGTCACGGTGTTTAGGTTGGGTATTGGTTCATCATCTCATTCACAGAATGAGATGACTCCATTTCCAACTAGCATAAATGCCACATGATCAGGAAACATGATCATCTGTTGACCAATGAACGAGTGACTAGAGTTTCACTGGGAACCCCTCGTTGTTTGCATATCACACGTGTATTGATGTTTCCACTCAATACAGTTATAGCATGATATAAAACTTAATCATAAACTATATGAAATATGATAATAGTCCTTACTAGTATTTTTCTCTAGAGCATATATCTAATAGGTCGAAGTGCTTAGAGCACATGGTTAGGTCACTCCATGCTTTGGAAACCCTAGCTCCAGTCCAGTCCTGTCGCCGCCATACTGGAACTAGCGGTCCATCGCCAGCGCTCCTCCTCGTACGTGTAGATACTGGTGGAGTGTTGTACGTTCAGGACTTCGACGATCGTGGATCGAAACGGATCGTGAGGACTGCACTGCATCAAGCAACGTGCTACATCGATTCCGCAACCACGCGTCTAGTCGTAATTCTCGTGGCCTACTACCTCAGCTAGATCTTGGGATCACTGCGTAGGAAAAAGTTTTGTTTTTCTCTGCGTGGCCCAACATGATTCTTGCTGGCAACTTCGTCAGCACCGCCATTGCTCAAGCCAACGAGATAACCCAGTCTCTCGGGATTACTATCGAGGTGGCAGACTCAGCGGCCAAGTATGTAGAGATCCTGCGCCGAGCTCCTCAGAAAGTCAAGGAATGGAAGGTCTCTTGCATCCGAGCTGGTGCTAGGATGTCACTATCCTTGGTCAAGGCGAACTATGACAGCGCCAACATCGACCTAGTGACCTCCATCTTTCCCAAGCTAGATGAAGAAGGGAGGGAAATCGATAGCGATGCTATTTGGAATTCTCTTGCCGGCTTCGACACCAGGGTTGCTAGGATGGTCAACGTCGATGTCTTTGTGCCTGCTGAGATCCTTGACAAAGACATGGCCTCGTACGAGTCTATCCCATCTCCCTCCGAGTTTGACGAGCTCTCCTGGCCTGGCTCCCCTGATGATGCCACCACGAAGCCCCCTGCAGTAGAGCCATAACAAAAAATGTTTGTATTAAATGTATCTCTGCAATGTGTATGCGGGGAAAACATATTTTTTGTTAAGGCGGAAAATCTTGTACTCAAGTTTTCCTGCTACTTATCTATTTCTAGCATGTGTATATTTTTTAAGCAAGTGTTGGCTTATCCATTATTTTGGTTCGTATGCTTAACCTTTCGTGAGACGGAAGACTCGCAGCACAGAACTATGCTCTTAGGTGATGATGCTTAATAGCACCGTCAAGAACCCAAGAACAAAATTGTCGGCTTTGAGTGCCAAAAAGTCACTACTTCGGAATCCACATAAAATCTTTAGAAAACTTATAGACCAGAAAACTTAAGCTAACACCCGTAGGCGGAATTTTTACAAGTGTAAATCCAAACTTGCACATAAAGGGTTTATATGATCCAAAAATGAACAACTAAAGGAGGTAAAAGACTCAAAGAATATGAGTGAACCGAATGCTTTATTTCATTGATCATATAAGAAACTTATTACATAATATAAATGTGCTAAGTGTAAAAGGGACGTAGTTGTGCTATATTCCATGGCCGATCTGTCTCCAGGTAATCATCATCGGAGTCATGTTGCTTGCGCTTGCGTTTTGGCCTATCTTTCAACTCGCGAATATCGACGAGGTAATAGGATCCATTGAGCAATTCTTTTCTTATGATGGACGGTCCTTCCCAAGGCGGGGATAGTTTGTGTGATTTCTCCTGCTTGAGTCTAAGAACCAGATCTCCCTCTTTCAACAAGTGATGCCTTACGCGGCAACTATGGTGGCCATGAAGCTTTTGCTAGTAGATGGTGGATCTCTGGCATGCCAGCACGTGCTCTTCTTCAAGTAGGTCCACAGATAAGCGTATGGATTCTTCAGCGTCATCTTCCTTGTAGGCAGAAACTCTTGGTGCATTGTGGAGGATGTCGGATGGGAGGACTACTTCTGCTCCATAAACCATTAAGAAAGGAGTCAAGCCGGTGGATATGTTGGGTGTTGTTCATAAACTCCACAAGACAGATGGTAGTTCCTCCGCCCAGGATCCAGATGCTCTACGTAGCGGTGCCTCTAAGCGTGGCTTGATTCCGTGCAGAATTAGTCAATTGGCCCTTTCAATCTTGCCCATTTGACTATGGATGTGCCACAGATGCCAGGTGAAGGCAGATTCCTTTCTCATGAAAGTACTCCTCAACTTCTCTGAGGGGCAAATTTATGTCATTATCAGTGATAATGCTATGTGGGAGACCAAATCTCACCACTAGATCCTGGACAAATTTTAGGATTGTTGCCCCATCAAGCTTTCTAATGGGTGGAGCTTCAATCCATTTTGAGAACTTATCAACTGCAACTAGCAAGTGTGTGAGTCCACAGGGTGTTGTCTGCAAAGGCCCCACCATGTCTAGCCCCCAGACTGCAAACAGACAAGTTATTCGTATTGTTCGCAATTTTTTGGCTGGAACACTTGGTTGTCTTGCATAAAACTGGCACCCAAGACATGTTTGTACCAACTTGTCGGCAGGTTGCCAGGCAAAAATGTCCCTATTCTCACAGAGGAACTCGACGAGCGCACTTTCCTATATGGGATCCAGGTCCGTGCCAATGGCGGTGGTCTTGGAGGAATCTCCTTCAACAAGCTCCACCTCTTTGGTCTTGATGGCGGCCTTGAATGCGAGTTTGGCAGTAGTGATTGGCTTCTTTGAAGCTACCATCTCTGAGGGATCGACCTAGCTCTGGATCTCCCGGAACTCCTCACCATAGAGAACTTCTTCACCAAAGGCGGCTGCAGTGAGGTCGCACTCCCTTGCCTTGGTGTAACTTCCGTCAACGGTGATTATGCCATTTGGCCCGGGTATCTTGAGCTTGTTTAAAACAAAACATGGCCTTGTGAGGAAGGAGTGGAATATATCGCTTCCAAAGATGACGTGGTACACTCTCTTGAAGGTCACCACTTCAAAGGTCATGCGCTCTTGGCGGTAATTGTTGACATCACCAAAGGCGACTAGAAGGATGATGCAACCTAGGTAATCATCTTGTCGGCTAGGGACAATGCCATGGAACATGGTGTATCTCTTCCTTAGCCGGGTCTCCATCAAGTTCATCTTGTGCAATATATCCAGGTACATGATGTTGATGTTGCTTCCACTGTCCATGAGGCACTTGGTGAACTCTTTGCCGTCAATCAAAGGGGTTGATGACCATGGCATACTTGTTCTCTATTGGGATGACATCTGGATGATCTTGCCTATCCCAAGTGATTGGAATCTCCAACCACTTGACGTACTGGGGAAACAAAGGGAGTGTGGCCATCAGTATCCTCAATGAGGTTTTTTAGGCCCGAACGATGGGAGTGCCAAGGAAAGTATGGTAGACCAGAGCCTTCTTTACGAAGGGGTTCTTTCCCTTGCCATCGCCCTTGTCGGCGGACTTCGGTTCCATGTCTTCGTCCATGTCACTTCAATCCTTGCACTCCTCTTCCTTCTTCCTCCCTTTGCTATTTTCGTGGGGTCTGTTCTTCCGACTTTGCTTGTAGCCAGACTCAGGGTCTTCCTTGAGGTCGTTGACTGATGGCTCAAAATGTAGATCTCATTGGGGAACCCCAAGAGGAAGGTATGATGAGCACAGTAGCAAGTTTTCCCTCAGTTATGAAACCAAGGTTATCGAACCAGTAGGAGCAAGGAAACACCTCCAAGGAGTTGTTTCCAACTTGGAATCCTACACAACACAACCACAGAACTTTTCCCCCAACTTACAGTGAGGTTGTCAATCTCACCGGTTTTGCTGAAAACAAAGGATTAAACGTATTGTGTGGAAGATAGTAATTGCTTTCAGAAAGTAAACAGAAAACAGTAGATTGTAGATTGATGGTAGATTGTAAACCGAAAATAGAAAGTTAATAGAAAACAGAAAACAGAAAGTAAACACAAAACATAATATAGTAGATTATAGATTGATGGTAAAAGAATGGACTAGTGGTGATTCTCTTTAAGATAGATGACATGTTGGGTGAACGAATTACGGTGGGGCAATTGACAAACATCAAGAAAGCATACATGCATATACTAATCATCTTTACTCCTATGAGATTTGATTCGGCATTACAACATTATACATAGACCGTAATCCAATTGCATCTATGACTAATAATCCACCTTCAGGCTATCATCCGAACCCCCTCCAGTATTAAGTTGCAAGCAACAGATAATTGCATTAAGCAAGGCGTGTAAAGTAAACAATACGATTGTTCTATGAACAAATGATTGTTGTTTTCTCCCTAGTAGCAACAACACATCTAGTACCTTAGAAATTTCTATCACTTCCCCAGATTCCTAGAGGCATGAGCCCACTATCGAGCATAAATACTCCATCTTGGAGTTTATAGCATCTACTTGGCCCAGATATCTACTAACAACGGAAAGCATGAAAGATCACAAATAACATAGACATGATAGAATCAATAATCAATCTGAAATAGCATCTCAATATCCATCGGATCCCCGCAAACACAACATGTAGGATTACAAATGGATGATCTTGATCGTGAATGGACCTCACAAGATATAAACATGATAGAACAAAGGAGGAGAACCAACCATCTAGCTACTACATGGACCCATACTCCAAGGATGAACTACTCACGCATCACACCAGAGGCAGGCATGGTGATGAAGAAGTCCTCCAGGATGAATTCTCCCCTCCGACAAGGTGCCAGGAAGAGCTTCAGATCCCTCCCGATCTAGGGATGGAGATGACGACGGCTATAGACTCTTTCCTGGAATTTTGATTGGGTACTTAGGGTTTTTGTCCCTAGGGGTCTTTATAGGCGGAAGGGCTAGGTCGGTGGAGCACCAGGGGGCCCACACCTAGTGGTCGCGCGGCTAGGGCTCGCCACGCCACCCTAGGGTGTGGCCGCCCTAGCTCCCCACTTCGTCTCCCCTCCGGACTCTGTGTTGCTTCGGGTAAAATATGGACTTTGGCTTTTGTCCGGTCCAATTCTGAGAATATTTCCTTACTAGCTTTTCTGAAACCAAAAACAGCAGAAAATAGGCAACTGGCATTGTGGCATCTTGTTAATAGGTTATTTCTAGAAAATGTGTAAAAATACTCCAAAGTGTGGACAAAACATAAGAAAGTAGATATAAATCAAGCATGGAACATAAAAATTATAGATGTGTTTGCAACGTATCATTGACAAACTTGCATTGGCTGTTGGTGTGGGTGGCCTTGCCATTTGTGTCAAGGTGGACGAAACACGGCATATCGTGGTACTCTTCGTATGTTTGAGGAACGCGGGGCACTGTGGGTGTTGAATCACTCCACTATTGTCCATGGCTAGCCCCCGACCACGACCATGCTGGCCGCCTCCGGCTCTACAAGCGAACATTGTGGAGACCATGTCGGCTGCTTGCTTCTCTTCACGTGGAGTCTTCCACTTATTGTTATTTTTCTTTCTGACCTAGGTAGGGATGGCGATTGTCGGCAACTATCCACGAGCATCATCATCAGCGGTGGCGAATTCACTAGCCATGGCGATCATCGCGTTGAGGTTGAGTTTGTTGTTGCCATGTTTATGCTTCATCGAATGTCGGAGCAATGTACCTTTCTCTAGGCTGTCGATGAAGGTGGCCATAGCAGTTTGTTCGTGCACCCCCGCGCATGAATTTTTCATATCCAGCCTGCTGGAAAGGTAAGCACGGGAAGATTCATACTTTTCTTGTACACACCACTGTATGGCTCTGACGGTACAGGGAAATTTGTATGTACCCTCGAAGTTCTTGTTGAACGCTTCATGCATGTCCAACCAATTCTAGATTGATTTCTTCGGCAAGTCATCAATCCATTGTCGGGCGGTATCAGTAAACATGAGAGGGAGGTACTTGATAGCGACACTAGGGTTTCCCCCGGCGATGTGAATAGCTTTGCTATAGTCCTGCAACCATGTAGATGGCCTAGTAGTGCCATCATAGAGCTTGATTGTCTTGTCCATCTGGAGACCCTTGGGGTAAGTTGTGGCTCGTATTACCGGTCCAAAACAACGTGGCCCAAGGTATGGGAGCTCCCGTGCTTCTTGGATCTTGTCCAATCGTGAACATGCATCGTACGGCTCTGGTTGCTTCCCTTTTCTGTCATGGGTAGGAGAGTTGTGGTGTGATCTATTGGATCTGCCATGTCCTCCGCCATGATGGATACTGGGTGGTGACGATGGCGGCGGGTTAGCCTTCTTGCTGCTCCCTCCATGTGAATCCTCACTCCTATCATGATTGCTTGTGAGACTAGGTGCTTCCTTGTAGGATCTGCTCCTATGTCCTTCATTGCCGCCGCGCTCTCCGGCATGCCGAGGTTTCTCACCCTGGTCGTGTATGAAAATACCGACCTGTGGACGCCTGGAGGTTGCATGCTGGTGCGGTGGCGCGGCTATGCTTCCTCGTGATGTCGGGATGGTGGGGGTGGACGCGATCGACGAGGGTGAGCCTTTTCTCCGTAGCCAGAGGATATTGGTATGTTGTTAGCCTTGTTACACGCATCTCTCCGTCTTTGCTCTATGGAGCCTGTATGGGATCCCTCCTCATGGGGTGATCTTGTCCTTCAGCGGCTGTCTAGGGTTCACTGGCAAAGATCCGTATTGGACTCAAGCTTTTGCAAGGTGGCCTGCTCCTGCTTCTTGCAAGCCTTGGCTACGAGGTCAAAAACCTGAGCCACCACTTCTGTCCACCTATCATGTTCGAGTAGGGTCTTGGCAACGGCCATGTTGATTGCGGGAGTTGGCATTACTTGGCTCCCCACTGAATCAATGTATGGGGTGGCCTTTGCCAATTTGGATCCTTCCCATCCCAACTTGCGCCGAACTTCAGGGTCTTCGATAATGTGAGTCGCTGCCTTGTTTGCTTTTTTGCTTTAACGATAAGTGCTTGTACTCAACCTCCATTGCTCTTGCCGCCTTGATGGATTGCTGCTCCTTGGCCATATCTTTGTCCAGCTGAGCGCCCTGTTCTACAATGCACTTTGTCGTGGTATTGCCGACGACTACGGCATGGAGGGGTCCTCACAGTGCGTGTTTAGGGATGTGGGGTAAGGCGGAGATTTGGCGGGTACGAGGTAACACAACTTACCCAGGTTCAAGTCCCAAAACGGTGGCGGAACTCTACTCCTGATATGAATCACTATAATAGCAATAAGCCAAGTTACATAGATAGGTTCGTTGTGCGAGGTGTTTCACATTGTACGTAGAAATCTAAGAGGTTGTGCCCTAAAGGCTCCCACAGGCCGGCTTATAAAGGCGCCAAGACCTAGGGTTTATAGGGATAGGTCCTTGCCAGACAAGGTAAAGAGTCCTACACTAATATGAACTAGTCTTCCGTGTCTTGTACTCCAAGGCTCCGAGTATGTCGGTGACTCCTGTGTAGCCTTCCTTTATCCGGCATGGGCCTCCCTTCAGAATTCTTCTAACTGGGCCGCCCAGCAGGCCATCGGCCTTGCTACCAACTATGGGCCTCCCGGGTTAGGCGGAAGTGTGTCATGCTATGAGGATACCCATATAGCATATCCCCAACAGTAGCCCCCGGAGGACTTTGAAATCTTGCATTGTCTTGCTCGTTGATCTACGAATATCCCGTCTAAGTGATGCTGGAAATTCGTCAAGAAATATCAAAAAGGTCTCCCAAAGAACCCTGCAATCCTCTCCAGCTTTGCAATGTAGCCACAGATTCCTTAAGTCTTCGCTTCCAGAGTCAGACAGTTCCCGCCTTCGATGGAATCTTCGGAGTGACCCTTCACTACAATTTTCAGGAGGATGACGTAGGGTACAGCCTACGCTACCTCGAAACTCACAAAAACAGAGAATTAATCATCAGCTATTTTCACGCGCACAAAATTTGAAACGGCGGAGCGACAAAAGAAAGAGGACATGGAGACATTACAGCGCACGTTCATTTCCACGTCGGCAACGTTCCATTCATTAGATCTCTTTGCATGAATCTTGAAGCGGGGCCTATATATTCTCACCGCGGTCAATTTATTTCTCTTTTACCCACATTCATCTTCTAGCCTTTGTCTTCCTCCAGTCGCGCGACCGTTCGAGCTTTTCTACGAAAACCCTAACCAGAGCCCTTCTTTCCTCCACCTTCTCCCCGTATTAATGGCCTCCAGCAGCTCCATCCCTTCATCGGCAGCGACCCCCGAGGCTACTTTTGAGCCATCTCAGGGATTGACCATCCTGCCGGAGGGTGTGGTTGTCCATGTCAACGCCATCCTGGAGACCATCGGCGATGACCAAGAACGAGTTGCGCCCGAAGCTGTAGAATAAGAAAACGACTCCCATAAAGGGGTGTGGAGAGGCTCTAGTCTCTCTGCCAAAGATTTGCACGAGCTGGTCGCCGAGGGGTATCTTCCCACGGCAAAGGAGTTAATCTAGCGGGCAGCGCTGGCCGGCGAGGTGGTCCATTATCCCGAAGTCGGAGAGAAGGTGTACCTCAAATCTCAGTTGGTACACGGTGTAATCCTGCCAGTGGTCCGACTTCTTCTTGGACATCGTCCGGCACTTCCGGGTACTCCCCTACAATGTCTCTCCCAACAGCATTCTAGTGCTCAGAAACTTTGTAGCCTTGTGTGAAGGATTCCTAGGAATTAAACCTAGGCTAGATCTGTTCATGTACTTCTTTACTGTCAAGAGAGAGTCTGTAGATTCCAAGGACGAATTGCAGATATGCGGAACCATTAGCTTCAAGATCCGGCCTGGTCGGCACTTCCCCGTCATCGTAGGGCATGAGTCACGCAAGAATTGGCAGCGCACGTACTTTTACGGGCCAGATATCCCTCTGCCTGACCGCCTTGAGACTTATCCCAACTTCGTCGATGGACATTCCACCGAAGTGCCCGCATGGCTGACCCCAACCTCCCTTCTCTCTGATGGCGAAGCCAATCGTGCTATAAGGCGGATTGAATGGCTCGTAGATAGAGGTCTGATGGGCTTGGATCTAGCCATGTGCTGGTTAGTTAGGCGGATCTAGCCTCTACAGCACCGCGCCGAGTTGATGTGTAAATACACTCAAGACACGAGGGATCCCATGCGAATTTCACAGGATAACTTCTCTACTGACTCCATCAAACTCCGGCTTAAGGACATCGTCAAGGTAAAGGACAAGAAGCGGGGCTTCAAGATCACCTATGACATGTTCGATTGTAGTACATTCCCAGTGGTAGCTTCTGTTCCCTTTGTTGCTTGTTACATACTCTAAGGTTTTTTCAACTTGAAGTTGTCAATCTAACACTCCTTTGTATCCCAACTGGCAACCTTGGCGACGGATCAAATGGCCTCCCAGGTCTATGATCCAGAGCTGAAGGATATCCAGGTGGTGTCTGACATGACGCCCCCAAGGATCAACCAGCTCCGGTAGAGCGGAAGCGGAAAAACTCCACCTCTAATGCTGCTGCCGAGGCCAAGAAGAAGAAATCGGAGAGTGGACTCTCCAAATGTTGCACTACTGCCTTAGAGGCGGAGAAGAAGAAGAAATCCACCAACATTCCCCTCACCAAGGCTCCTGTCATGGAGTGAGTACTTTCATTCTCTAGCTTGTTTTTTCAGCTCATACCTTTTTTCAACTCTTGTGCTTATACTTTGTATGTTTCAAGAGGAAAGCCGGTGTTAGTTTGAAGCGATCCTCCAGAGATGCTGGAGGGTCAAAACACATTCGTGACATGGTGACCAGGGGCGTGGCCGCCAAGCCCTCTCCCGCTACTACTCTCCTTACTCCTTCCGCCAAGCCTTCCACTAGCCCTGCTGGGCCGTCATCCCCTATCATCCCTGAGATCTCCGCCATGGGGACAGATGTCAATCCAACTCTTGATATCTCAGGCTCTGTCGAAGCAGATGTTGCTCCCAGCGGCTAGGCGACAAAGGAGATCACTTCCTCTAAAGTGTTTGAAGCTCCGGCTAAGGATTCCACCGAGAAAAGGAAGCAAGTGGTGGAAGAGGTGGATGTGGAAGCAGCAATCCAGTCGGGAGCCTCTGAACCATCCTATGTCTTGAAGATGCAAGAGGCAGCTAGGGCATTATCCATGCCTCCGGGTTCAACTTCTCCATTGGTTGCGACTCCTCTGACGTTGTGCTTGGATGATCTCATCTTGAAGGCCAATGCAATTTATAACAATGCTCAGACCTTCCATGATTCTTATGCTCATCTAGCCGACAAACTTAAGGTCATTACCATCGTAAGTCTTTTGAACTTCACTTCTTTTGATTTGTAATATATCCCACTGTAGCCCTCGAGCTCTTAGGCAAAAATCAATAGTTTTGGCCTAGGTGCTCTAAGGAACTAAGCGTAAAACTTGTCCGTCTAGCCCCCGAGCATTTAGTTGAAACTGGAAAGTTTTGACTAGATGCTCTAGAGAAACTATCTTATTTTCAAATCTTATACTGTAGCACCCGAGCGTTTAGTTGAAAATTGAATAGTTCTGACTAAATGCTCTAGAGAAACTAAGCATTGTAACTTTTTATGCAAAATGAGAATAAACGGAGGATAGCCGTCAATGAGAGGTTTGCTACTCCGCAGAAGGAACTTGACCTTGAACAGGGTAAAATAGTCTTCTTGAAGCACGAGATCAAAAATAGCCAGAGTCTATTTCTTGTAATAGCTCCTTGCTTTTACCCATGGACTCATCTCTTCTGTCTTCTTATAACACTATTTGTTTTCCTTCTTACAGAAGCCATTTCCAAGGCCAAGAGCATCGTCGAGCAATCCAACCATATCCAGGAGCTCGATGATGAGAATAAAATTCTGAAGAAGGACATGGATGATGCCGTCAAGGGTCATGAGGCAGTGATGAAGGTGCTGCAAGAATCTGCCGACTCTGAGATGCAGCGCCTTAAAGACGAGATTGCACAGCTCAAGGAACAGAACCAAGGTTCCCAAGAGCAGAATGCTAGGAACCTTGAGGTGTATAAGATAGTCCAGAAGTAGCGGGATGCATTGGCGGAGTCATGCTCACAAGCAGAGATGAGCATCTTCGGTAACCTTTCTCCGTCTTGGTCATTTCTGTATTTTGGATGGTTCTTTGATTCGTTTGTGCTCATGGTCCTTGTTTCTTTTGAAAACCATAACCCCTATTGGCTTAGCCAACTTGGGTGAGGGTGCTCTAGATCTCAAGGAACGCATGATTTGTTGGGAATATGCCCTAGAGGAAATCATGTATGATGTTATTCCCAATGTATTCATAAAGTTATTGTCCATGTATGAACTACTGATATATATCATTGAATATGTGATTTGATTCTGGAACTATATATTCATGTTGTTCATACTAATTGTCCTAGGTCATTGAGGTTGTGCTGGACACACAACTTAGACCAATGTGAAAGTCGGCAGATGACTCGGTTCCACTTGTCATGGGCATGGAGATGCTATTCCGACTTACACCGATTCGGCTAAAGAGTTTAGTGAGTCGGACTGACCCATATTGAGATGCAACAAACAAGTTGTCATTTGCATGTATCAATCAATGTAATCCTTAGACCTGAGGTTATTGCACAATCTGAGTTGAGGATCACCGACTTAGGTTCTGTCAAACGTTGTTCCGTCACTGGGCAGTTATAAAGGCGGAGTTCGGGTCGACTGGGAATCAAGCTGCGTGATGCGAATAACCAAAATGGGATTTTGCCCCTCCTTCTAGAGAGATATTCTCTGGGCCCTCTCGGAAGATATGATTCGGAAAGCATGGCCATGCACGACTCGGTTAAGTGTTAAACGAGGCAATCAACTAAGAGTTAGTCGGATGAATAACTTATCTCGGATCGAGAAAGAGAGTCGGACTATTTAAGAGATGACGATTATTCGCCTATAGTTTGATAAGGTATATCGCGAGGCAAAAGGGACTCAGACGAAAGTAGCATTGGAAGGTATGTCGTCATGACTCTTTGGTACTTGGGAGTTGGCACATTCTGCTAGGAGCCGCTACCAACTGATCGGTGACAAGTGAGACTCGGATTGTGTCCGGGTCACCATGAGCCTGTCGGGTCACACACTTAAGAGCGGGAGCATATTTGGGTTGGACCCAAAAAGGAAATGGACAGAGTTAGTGATCTGGACTCACAGTGACTAATATAGGCCTTATAGTGAATGGGCCACAAGTGAGTGGAGCACACTTTCACTCCCTAAATAAGCTGGGGCACAGGTGCTTAGAGCACATGGTTAGGTCACTCCATGTGTTGGAAACCCTAGCTCCAATCCAGTCTTGTCCCCCGCCGAACCGGACCTAGCAGTCCATCGTCGGCGCTGTATGTGTGGATACTGGCAGAGGTGTTGTACGTTCAACACTTCGACGATCGTGGATCGAAACGGATCGTGAGGACTGCGCTGTATCAAGCGACGTGCTACATCGATTCCGCAACCGCGTGTCTAGTGGTAATTCTCGTGGCCTACTACCTCAGCTAGATCTTGGGATCACCACGTACGAAAAAGTTTTGTTTTTCTCTGCGTGGCCCAACAGTGGTATTAAAGCGTTAGCTTCTGCTTTTAGGATTGAGATCGTGCATATGTGATATGCGGTTGGTGTTAGATTGGATCTAATTGCAGTTTTGGTGGTTGATCTATGAGATAGATCGGTTTTGTACAAAGTTGATTGGATCAACTGTACTCGAGGAATGGATGATCTGGTTTCCGTGATCTAACTGCTAAGGTCATGGAACGACATACCCCTACCGGTAGGCTTTCGCCATCGGGGTAGACTGTGACACGTAAATCTGGATGCAGTGATCGAAGATCAAAGAGTTTGGTCGAATCGGAGTCCGCATCGGATTTGGGTAAAATTGTTTTATCCGATGACGAAATCCATGTCCGGAATGCAGATGGGACCGCCGGCTTTGCCCCGTCGTAGCACTTTAGATGTCGTTGCGAGTTTCACAACATCGCTAGATATAGTATCTATGCATAACTTGTTTTTGCAGGATGATGTTGTGAATGGTATGGCTTATGTGCATGTAATGTGTCTAATCCATACGTGATCTGCGTACCACGGTTTTGTCAGCCGGCTAAAGCCTAGGTGCTGTCATTTTATTGTATAACGACCCACGTGTCGAATTCTCTATGTAATTTGCATTACTAGCTAGTGTAGCTACTTGGAGAACCCAGATGGCATGCAAGTCGATGTACAAGTCGGCTACATGGTGTAAGACGGCATGTGACAAGAGTTGACATGAGTCAAATTACAAGCTTTGTGGAGATGGAGATCGCCATGAAGAGAGCCATACCATTTCACACTATAATTGCTTTATTTTGTGTTATGTTTATGTCTCTGTTTTACCTCTATTAGATAGTTGGTAGAAAGTAATCCCTCAAAGAAGTCTAGTCGGTTTCTCCGCCAGTGCTACACCATCACAAGTCGGACATTTTTGGTAGTGGGCTCATAAATTTGAGGTCCTATCAATTCTTTCTGACTAGGTGGGTTCGATTCGGACTCTTACAATGGAAGCACTGAGTAATCTAGACGGGTTTATCACAACGGTTGTGGTACTCAGGGAAAAGTCGGATGGGAGCCAGGGAATATGATGCCACCCATCCAACAGGAGTCATATGAGATGCGATTGACAATGAGTTGTCTACCTATATCGCTTGATGGCTAGCGGTGATGCTAAATCTCACTAGTCAACTTGCTTATTTAGGATCCTGAATCACTAAGAAACCATCGGAGGGGTGTTGGTTATAGTGGGAGCATAAGTATTAAAATGTTTAATATGCTTGCTCTTTTATGGATACATGTCTTAAGTGTTTTGCATATTTTTCTGTTGTAGATCAATGGCACCTAGCAGTCTCCCTCAGATTTCCAGTTTTGCTTTGATAACCATCTTAGAGAAAGATAAGCTAAATGGAACTAACTTCACCAGGTAGTATCGTAATCGGAGAATTGTTCTCAAGGAAGAAAAGAGGGACCATGTCCTAGACAACCCACTTTCAGATGAGCCGAATAAGAATGCGACTATCGTAGCCACCAATGCTTACCATCGGATTTGTGATGGATATCCAGGGAGATTAGCTGTCTTATGCTTGCTCACATGGAACCGGACTTACAACAGCAGTTCGAGAATGTTGAGGCCTACGATATGATCGAAAGCCTCAAAAGTATTTTCCAGGCTCAGGCAAAGACTAAGAGGTATCAAGTCTCTCGGGCTTTGTTGAGCTGCAAGCTTAAGGATGGCGATCCACTGAGTCCACATGTGATCAAGATGGTTGGTTACATGCAGTCTCTAGAAAGGCTGGGCTACCCCATTAGCGAAGAGTTTGCTATAGACATAATTTTGAACTCTCTTCCTAGTGCGTATGATCAGTTCATATCGAACTACCACATGCATGGTATGGATAAGAAGCTCACTGAATTACATGGGATGCTCAAGCAGGCTGAGGCGGATCTCAAGAAAGGTGCCAGTCAAGTGTTGATGGTGCAAAATAAGTCTAGGTTCAAGAAGAGTTCTTGGACTAAGAATAAGAAGGCAAAGTCGGGAGGTAAGGATGAGGACCCGGTCCAAAGCGCTCCCTTAGGGACTAAGCCATCTCCTACAGTCGGATCCACTTGCTTCTATTGCAAGGCGGATAGCCACTAGAAGAGGAATTGCAACAAGTATTTATCTTACGGATGCACCTGGTAGTTCCTGGGTATATGATACCAGATTAGTTATTCACATCTATAACTCGCTGCAGGGACTGGTAAGAACTAGGAGCGTGGCGAGAAGCGAGGTTGACATTCGAGTCGGCAACAAAGCAAGAGTTGCTGCGTTGGAAGTCGGCACGATGTAACTTCATTTACCTTCCGGATTCTTAATGGAGCTGAATAATTGTTATTATGTTCTAGTGCTTAGTCGAAACATTATTTCTGCCTCATGTTTGATGAGACAAGGCTATGAGTCGAATATTAATAATAATGGTTGTTCTTTAATTTTGGATGATATGTTTCACGGCTTTGAACCTGTCCAGGACGGGTTATTTATTTTGAATCTTGATGGTGAATCTGTCTATAATGTAAATGTGAAAAGGTTCAAACCAAATGATCTGAATATGACTTACTTTTTGCATTGTTGGCTTGGTCATATAAGTTGGAAACACATGAAGAAGCTCCATGATGATGGACTCCTAACTTCGTTCGACTTGGAGTCATTCGAGACATGCGAATCTTGCCTACTCGGCAAGATGACCAAGACACCTTTTGCAAAGACTTGTGAAAGGGCGTCTGACTTATTGGGACTAGTACATAGTGATGTATGTGGCCCAATGAGCATGACCGCCAGAGGTGGTTATGAGTACTTCATTACCTTCACTGATGATTTGAGTAGGTATGGATATATCTACTTGATTAAACATAAGTCGGAGGCCTTTGAAAAGTTCAAGGAATTTCGGAATGAGGTACAGAATCAACTCAGCAAGAAAATAAAGTTTCTTTGGTCAGACCAAGGAGGCGAGTACATGAGCCATGAGTTTGATGACCATCTGAAGAGTTGTGGAATAGTTCTCCAGCTCACTCCTCCAGGAACGCCGCAGAGAAACAGTGTGTCGGAAAGGAGGAATCAGACCTTGTTGGACATGGTACGATCAATAATGAGTCAGACAGATCTGCCTTTATCATTTTGGCGTTATTGTCTAGAAACTGCAGCGTTCACACTAAATAGAGTACTATCAAAGTCGGTAGAGAAGACACCACATGAGATGTGGACTAGCAAGAAGTCGAGTTTGTCTTTTCTTAGGATTTGGGGTTGTGAAGCTTTTGTCAAGCGACTTCAGTCGGACAAGCTTACAGCCAAGTCGGATAAGTGTATTTTCGTAGGGTATCCGAGGGAAACCTTGGGTTACTACTTCTACAACCAAGAAGAGGGCAAAGTGTTTGTAGCTCGGAACGGTGTCTTCTTGAGAGAGAGTTTCTCAGTCGGGGAGTCAGTGGGATCACGGTGCAGCTCGAAGAAATTCGAGAGACACCGGCCAGCAGCGAGTCAGCAAAAGCCTTAGAGGTTGAGCCGGTCATGGTACCTGAGCCGCAGCTGCACCGACACTGCGAAGATCGGCCAGATTTCGAAGTGTTCGTGATGTGTTGTTGTTGGACAGTGATGAGACGAAACTTATTTGGAAGCAATGGAGGGATCTGATTCTGAGTCATGGTCTGGAGCCATGAGATCCGAGTTAAAGTCCATGGATGAAAATCAAGTTTGGAACTTGCTTGATCTGCCAGAAGGTGCAAGACCCGTCGAGTGCAAATGGGTCTTTAAGAAGAAAACTGATATGGATGGAAATGTTTCTGTCTATAAGGTACGGCTTGTCGCGAAGGGGTTCCGACAAGTTCAAGGAGTTGACTACAATGAGACTTTCTCTCCCGTGGTGATGCTTAAATTAGTTCGGATCATGTTAGCTATAGCAGCTTTATTTTGACTATGAGATATGGCAGATGGATGTCAAGACGGCTTTCCTTAATGGAAATTTAACCGAGGACATGTATATGATACATCCCGAGGGTTTTGTCGATCTAGATAATGCTGACAAGGTATGCAAGATTCAGAAATCCATTTATGGGTTGAAGCAGGCATCTCGGAGTTGGAACATTCGCTTTGATGAGGTAGTCAAATCGTTTGGCTTCATCAAGAGTGATCATGATTCTTGTTTATACAAGAAGTTTAGTGGGAGCAAAGTAAATTTTCTGATCTTATATGTGGATAACATATTATTGGTTCGAAATGATTTCCAGATGTTGCAAGAGACCAAGGAATCATTGGAAAAGAGTTTTTCGATGAAAGACTTGGGTGAGGCGACTTACATACTAGGAATCTGGATCTGTAGACATAGATCAAGGCGGATCATTGGATTGAGCCAGAGTACATATTTGGACAAAGTGTTGGAGAAGTTCAACATGGAATCAACTAAGAAGGGGTTCTTACCGATGTCCCACGGCGTGAAGCTTAGCAAGACTTAGTGTCCTTCGACAACTGATGAGTGAAGTCGGATTAGTACAATTTCGTATCCTTCTACAGTCGGATCCATCATGTATGCTATGATTTGTACTAGGCAAGATGTTTCCTATGCTCTAAGTGTTGTGAGCAGGTACTAGGCTGACCATGGAGAAATCGACTGGCAGCAGATAAAAATTTCCTCAAGTACTTTAGAAGGACTAAGGATATGTTCCTGGTTTATGGAGGTGAGGATGAACTCAGTGTAAGGGGTTACACAGATGCGAGTTATCTCACTAACTCGGATGATTCTCGTTTGCAATCCGGATATGTGTTTGTGATAAACAAAGGGGTTGTGAGCTGGAAGAGTTCCAAGCGAGAGATGATGTATGCGTCTATGACAGAGGCTGAGTATATTGCTGCCTCGGAGGCGGCAAAAGAAGCCGTTTGGATGAGGAATTTCCTCATGGATCTTGGTGCGGTTTAGGGCTCGTCCAAACTGTTAGACGTGTATTGTGACAACAATGGTGCTATAGCACACGCCAAGGAACCTAGAGAACACCAGAAGAACAAACATATACTCATGCGGTACCACCTTATTTGCCAGTTCGTGGATCAAGGTGATATCAAGTTATGGAAGGTACACACGGATGCAAACATTGCGGATCTGTTGACAAAGCCACTTCCACAGCCGAAGCATGAGGCGCACTGAGATCTATGGGCATTAGATGCCTAGACATGTGATGTCGGATGATTGACTCTAGTGCAAGTGGGAGACTATTGGGAATATGCCCTAGAGGCAATCATGTGTGATGTTATTCCCAATGTATTCATAAAGTTATTATCCATGCATGAACTACTGATATATATCATTGAATATGTGATTCGATTGTGGAACTACATATTCATGTTGTTCATACTAATTGTCCTTGGTCATTGAGGTTGTGCTAGACACACAACTTAGACCAATGTGAAAGTCGGCAGATGACTCGGTTCCAATTGTTATGGGCATGGAGATGCTATTCCGACTTACACAAATTCGGCTAAAGAGGTTAGCGAGTCGGACTAACCCATATTGAGATGCAACGAACAAGTCGTCATTTGCATGTCTCAATCAATGTAATCCTTAGACCTGAGGTTATTGCAAAATCTGAGTTGAGGATCACCGACTTAGGTTCTATCAAATGTTGTTCCATCACTAGGCAGTTATAAAGGCGGAGTTTGGGTCGACTGAGAATCAAGATGCATGATGTGAATAACCAAGATGGGATTTTCCCCCTCCTTCTGGAGAGATATTCTTTGGGACCTCTCGGAAGATATGATTCAAAAAGCATGGCCATGCACGACTCGGTTAAGTGTTAACCGAGGCAATCGACTAAGAGTTAGTCGGATGAATCACTTATCTCGGATCGAGAAAGAGAGTCGGACTATTTAAGGGATGATGATTATTCGCCTATAGTTCCACAAGGTATATCGTGAGGCAAAAGGGACTCAGAAGAAAGTCGCATTGGAAGGTATGTCGTCATGACTCTTTGGTACTTGGGAGTTGGCACGTTCTGCTAGGAGCCGCTACCAACTGATCGGTTACGAGTGAGACTCGGATCGTGTCCAGGTCACCATGAGCCTGTCGGGTCACACACTTAAGAGCGGGAGCATATTTGGGTTGGACCCAAAAAGGAAATAGATAGAGTCAGTGAGTTGGACTCGCAGTGACTAATATAGGCCTTATAGTGAATGGGCCACAAGTGAGTGGAGCCCACTTTCACTCCCTATATAAGCTGGGGCACTGTTGGGGTTCCGCGTATGAAAACAATAAAATTTTACCCTACGCCCCTGAACCCCTGAAGCTGCCAGGACCTATCTATTAGTAATACAGTAACGGGAGGGGATTTTAGCGAACTTACCCTTGAGGAACGAAAAGCGGTGACAATGCTCAAGAGAGTGTGGTTGATGTAGACGAGCCGAAGCCGACCTCAAGGTCGTGATGAAGTCCTTGCGCTCCTTGGGTCCAATGACTTGAGTGCCTCACGTGCGACACCTCGCGGGGAGTTACACACGTCCGGTTCCTGACGATGACTCCCGCTTCCCTGATCCAGCTGCAGTTGCGGAAGTAGAGCTCCCGGATCCGAATCCCGCAACACGACGGCGCTCCGTGGTGAAGATGTCTCTCATTCGCGCAGTCCAGACTTGGTACCATGGTCAAGAGAGAGAGAGGGGGAGAGAGAAAATATCAATTAGAGGTCCTCCCAAAAGTGAGAAGACCTTTATTGATTATTGGTGTGTATTTATCTGGCCAAATACCCCCACTATATATAGGGGGAGAGGGGGTACACCCTCCCTCAAAGTACTGGGGTGGGACTAAACATGGGAGAGGGGTCGGGTGGAACGCCGGCCAGCCCCCACCATGTGCCCCACGTGGGGGAAGGCCCACTAGGGCCGCCGGCCACCCGCTAGGCCCTTCCTAGGGGTGGGATCCCCTCTTGGGCCTTTTCCCCTCCAGGATTTGGCCCATTAATCTTTTGACCATTTAAATTGATTTTTCTCTTTATTAAATAATTATGAATAAATGATTAAATCAATATTTAACATTCATTCACATATTATTCAAATTCCATGCCTATGGAACACCTTCCACCTCCACTCCGGAAATCCTCCGAACTTACCGAAACCCTTCCGGTTTTCTCTCTACTATTCTTCGGTGAGTCCTCCAATCCTATAAACACTCTCTAAGCATCATCAAGCCCTTAAGCGTGATACCCCATGGTTCGGGAACACTCCATACATGGTCGGGACACTCCCACACCAATGATCGACAGAGGGACCTGGATGGCCATTTGACCCATGTGTGTTCCACGAAGATCTTTCGTCGTTTGAACCGGGACAATCGTGTCTTATTCCCTTTGTCATTCGATACTTGCATTGCCCGAAATCTGATCAATGACATCACCATGTCGTGTTCAATCTCGTTACTGAACAACTTGACTCGTTCCGACAAATGATATCTCTGTGATCAAATCACACGCTGCGCAGCTATTGGATATTACTTCTACGAGTGGGCCCTTGAGTATCTTCCCTTCACATAGGACAAATCCTGCTCTTGACATATATTACCTCTACGGTTTCCTCCGAGTACCTGAACACACCTTTATAACAACCGTATTACCAGATGGCGTTTGATGCTATCTAAGCACTCTCGGGAGACAGTGATTGATATAGCCTCACGGTATAAGGAATAGTCTACGAGGATCCATTTCTAATCATCGTAACTTGAACTTCGTGACATGATCGGGTCATGAAGTTTTGGTTGGGTATTGGTTCATCATATCACTCACAAAATGAGATGACTCCATTTCCAACTAGCATAAATGCCACATGATCAGGAAACATGATCATCTGTTGACCAATGAACCAGTGACTAGAGTTTCACTTGGAACCCCTGGTTGTTTGTATATCACACGTGTATTGATGTTTCCACCCAATACAGTTATAGCATGATATAAAACTTAATCATAAACTATATGAAATATGATAATAGTCCTTACTACTATTTGTCTCTTGGGCATATTTCCAACAGTCTCCCACTTGCACTAGAGTACAAATACACTAGCTGCATTTGTACCATATATCTGGTACCCTGAACATGCTTCCTTATGGAAGAAGTTGATTCTTGGTTCTGTACTCTACGGTCCCAAATCCTTTGCAACTTACTAATGTCACCTTGATTGACATTAATACTTTATCATCACATGATAGCATCTGTGTGTATGCATCGTCCCTATGGCAGTAGAACGAGGCCTGATTCCTGGAGCCTACAGTGACGTTAGATCAACCTCGAGGGCTTTCTCATGGGCACTATGCCCTGGGACACATCATTCTACGTTAAAAGCGAACTAGCCCCGCCATAACATTATACAACACTTTAGAGGGTGCCCTTATCTATTATTATAAATGTATCGAAACACTAGTGCACTCTGTGCAACTTTCGATGCTTTCGTTCACCTTGCTTCCTACTTGACTCTAATCGGTATTACAGGAGTTTCCAACATATTCCCTTTATAACATAACTCTTTATGCTTTAAGATATGTCATCCTTTATGGATTTGGAAAACATGTCTGCAGTTCTCTACCAGACACTGCGGACAAACTCAGCTCAACGTTCCGTGATTCAAACTTAATCACTTTCAAACGTTGCTTATTTGGATCATATATTATGTTAAGTTATCATCATGGTTTACTAAGATAGAACCTATGTCTCAACATAGTGGACTAGTTCCTTAATTACCAAGGACTAGTTCCTTAATTAACTTCTATTCTGAAACCCTTTTCAGAATCTCTTAAGGAATACTACATAATATCATAATATACTTATCATCAACTTGTACATCTTATAAATCATTATTTATAAGTATTTGCGCTTTTATTCTTAACACAATTAAGAATTACTCCTATAAGCTCCCACTCAAAATATGTTCCTGCATATTTGAATTTGAGACTTATATTGCTCCCACTCAAAAATATGTTAATCACATATTGTTTCAGGAAGACTTTCATAGCTCCCACTCAATTTTATGCAAATTGCATATCTACTCATTATTTTGAACAACTTCAAAATCCTTTGCTCAAATATCAAACTTGGAGTTTTATTATGAGATACTAGCAATCTTACTAATTTTAAATCCTCTAGACATTCCGCACATTTGAATCAAATTCATTTGAATTCGTCCAATATTTGACAAATTGTGCTTTTGTCATTCACCCCTTTTTCCACTATGGTTTTGCAGTCACTTGGGAAAATTCAAGTAACCCCTTCTACTTGTGAGGTTCAGCAACGAATTGCTTTCTAATCTCAAGGGAATTCTGCTTCTAGGGTTTCTCATAATTCTAGTTTACCATTGTTTCCTTAGTAATTCATAGGTATGTCATATTCCAAGAATCATGACAAACGATTCGTAAATGTCTCCGTACAAGATATGGATTACATTTTGAATCCTACTTCATGTAGTGAAAACACCAGTGGGGAAAATCACATGATCATTATCATTGGTTCTTTCCTTTGTGAAGAGAATCGTTCAGGAACGTTTTCCATTGTGCTTCTCAACACTCTGATGCAGGGTTTGAATCCTCATCGAGTTTTTCACTATCTTCCGTTTTCTCCATAATCGAGAAACATCACTAGAAGTGAGCTTCCTCAAGAATGCACCAAAATCCAAGCAATACGAATCTTGCTTTCCTTTTGGTTTCAGCTATGGATTCCGTATTCAAAGTTTCCAATGAATACTCTACAAGGACTTATTCGCTATTGTCTTGGTTATATCGAATAACCCCAAAACTTTCACGAATTCAAATGGTTCACTATATATTCTAATTGAGTGCTAACTATTTCTAACTTATGGTTTCTACATCTACACTACAACGAATTATTTGGCGCCTTCTATTCACCCACTTTGATATCTAATATCATATTGTGATGCTTTGCATTTTTACGTTTCAAAAGGCTTTGCATTCCAAAATTTCTTTTATGCCAATCTTATAAAGTCGAATTTCATTACTATTGATCAAAGCATAGTAATTAGATTCCCTTTTATATTTATACCCTTTGCTGATGAAACACTTTGATCAAATCAAATAGTTTCATATTCATGTTTCCGTTGGTAAACTACTTTACAAATTTAAACAATCATATAATGATAATTACCATTTTTAAAACACAATACATTGAATATGTATTTTCTTTTAACAATTCATTAAAACACTTTGTATTCAAGTAATACATGGTGCTCAAGTTATTTTGCCGAACTTAGGCATGATTTATATGTGATAATAAATCGAATGACTTTCACATATTATCACATAAATTAGAATTTAAACAATGGTTTTATTCATTAATGAACATATCATTAAGTTGGGTATTTTAAACAAGGCATTTTTATGTTTTACAAATGTTCATGTATTATCAATTAGTTTCAAACAACAAGGATAATTCACACATAATCAAACAAGATATGAACATGAATAGAAATCATTCATAAAAGTAGAACAACTGTTTGTTACAAACTCATATGAATAACCGTCTCACAAAGTGTGAGACACACTAAATAAGTTCACAATCTCTT
The DNA here is from genome assembly GCA_916181665.1 of Avena sativa. Taxonomy (NCBI): domain Eukaryota; kingdom Viridiplantae; phylum Streptophyta; class Magnoliopsida; order Poales; family Poaceae; genus Avena; species Avena sativa. Next base: position 584,335,765 of record OV702287.1, read on the forward strand.
GATTACAATAATCATCCTAAACACAAACTAAATGATAAATGTCTAGGGATAGTGTCGTCGTCCATCATCATCATGCTCGCCATCAACATGCAACGTCACCTCCTCTCCAGCAAGCACCTCTCATGCTAAAGGACCTGTTTTCAATGAAACAGAACAAGTATCAAATATACTTAACACTGCAAATGTGTTTGCAAGATTGTAACATTTATAAAATTGTATATCAAATATATACCTTTGTCATTGATGACCTCAGCGACATTTCGTTCAACCAACACATTCCTGAGATGTGTTACGAACCGGTGGAACTACATTGATTCCACGTCGCCTCTCATAATGCAAGTCCTGACTTGTGCTTGGTAGCTTGGTGGTAGGGACCGCTACACAACGCCATTTGCGAAAGAGCCCGACATCCAGCTATTATAGGAAGTATGTGATTTCTACGCACTTCTATTCTTGTAGACAGTTGTTGGGCCTCCAAGTGCAGAGGTTTGTAGAACAACAACAAGTTTTCCCTTAAGTGGATCACCTAAGGTTTATCGAACTCAGGGAGGAAGTGGTCAAAGGTATTCCCTCTCAAGCAACCCTGCAATCAAGATACAAGAAGTCTCTTGTAACCCCCCACACCCAAAACACTTGTCAGGTGTATAGGTGCACTAGTTCGGCGAAGAGATAGTGAAATACGAGTGGTATGGATAAAAGACAACGATGCTAGAAAATAGCTTGATGGCGAGGAAGAGACTAAAGGCAAACAAAAATAAGGATGGAAGCAAGCAAACATGTAACAGATCTAGTTGCAAATGGTGTTTCAGTGTTTAGAAACAAGGCCTAGGGATCATACTTTCACTAGTGAACACTCTCATATAAATATATTCTCTTCATGATACTACTCTGAACTACTCTACGGTTGGACACTCTAATCCATTGTAGGGCTATAACAGCACACCTCAAAGTAAGCCTTTCCCATCTAGATAACCCCACACTGTCACCTTGAGCACTAGATGGTTCCAACTCCATAAATACATTCAACTCCAAATATAAATCATAACAAGTATTTGTAGTCTCTAGCCTAAGTGTCACCATGGTGTGCACGCTGTCACTTTCACACACATGGGGATAGCAGAGATCTATTAAAGCACTTGAGCAGCAAGGTAGATCTACTTGATTACAAAGATCATGATCACAATATGATCATGCATAGAGAGAGAGATGAACACATAGCTACCGATAGAAACCTTAGCCTCGAGGAAGAACTACTCCTTCATCATCATGGGAATCAGCAACGGTGATGGAGATGGTGGTGGAGATCGATGGAGATGGCTCCGGGGGTACTTCCCTGTCCCGGCAGGGTGCTGGAACAGAGACTTTTTGTCCCCCGAATCTCCCCTTCGGTGGCGGCGGCACAACGGAAGTTTTCGTGGATTTCTGATTGACTACTTAGGGTTTTTGCATTAGGAGGCATCTTATAGGCGAAGATGCAAGGTCGGTGGGCGGCCAAGGGTCCCACACCATTCCTTGGCGCGGGCAGGGGGGACCCGCGCCTAGGGGTGGTTTGGCCACCCTGTGGCCCCTCTCCGTCTCGTCTTATAGCTCCGTGAGTCTTTCGGTAAAATATCAACTTCGGCTTTTGTCCCGTCCAATTCCGAGCATATTCATTTTCTGACTTCTTGGAACCAAAAACAGCATAAAACAGGCAGTTGGCACTGTTTCATCTTGTTAATAGTTTAGTCCAAGAAATCATATGAAAAGTAGTCCAAAGTGTGGACAAAACATAAGAAAGTAGATAAAACCAAGCATGGAACATCAAAAATTATGGATACGTTAGCAACGTATCAACATCCCCAAGCTTAACTCCTTCTCGTCCTCGAGTAGGTAAGTGATAAAAAGAAATAATAATTTTTGAGGTGACATGCACCATCATAAACTTGATCAAAGTATTTGTAAAACATGGATAGCTGGGATCATAGTAGTTCAATCATAACATGAAAGACAAAGTTCTAGCAATAAGACCAAGCAACTATGTTGCAACATGAAAAGGCACAAACAAAAGATTCATGAATAACAATGCTTTGCAAGACGTTTGTTTGTTTCACATAAAGAAAACATAGCATAGTGGCATTCAGATTGTCCCTCATAGAGTAGCAAAACATAAATGCATAGGACACCTTAAAAGTTCATAAGTGTGACTAGATACAAATAGTTTAAAACAAGCAATATTAAGTTATGCATCAATCAACAAGTCTTGGGACAATGCACATAGAACTAAGAATGGCCACTATGCTCTCAAGGTGGTGCATAAAGGTAGAAGGTGGAGACTCAACATAAAAGTAAAAGAAAGGCCTTCATAGAAGGAAGTAGGGATTCAAGTCTCATAAAGAGCTACCAAAAATTATGGTACTTGTTATCTTTCAGCTCTCATTGCCCCTATCATAGGCATCTTTAGGGTGATTAAGGTTAAAGTGACACAACTAAGAGGATATGCTTGACAAGTTATAAGCCGAAATCTCATGCCCCTTACTTACGAAGAACAAACCTCATGCTACTCAACTTTAGTCACGAGTAAGCTCTTGTCATTATAAGTACATATGTATCATAAAGAACCGCCAACGGGGTACCCCTTGCACATGATACACGAGCTATCTCATAATCAAAATGACAGGGCAAGCAGACAATGAGCATCTCAGCAAACTTTTTAGTTGCTATTTGCATAGGTTTTTATTAAGGATGCTTCATAGAGTGCTCATTATGGTGATGCTGCAAGTTTCCACCATGATTAAGCATGGCTTAGGCTAGCAGCCCATGCGTTTCTCTAACACACATACAAACTCCATGATCTTACAAGTTCCACTTTTATTTCACACCGTCGGGATCCATAAGAAAAAGAACATGATATCAACGGGGTACAATGTACAAGTGCAATGTGGAAACCATTCCCCATGATACATGGTTCTGCTAATTTCAAATTATAAAGCGCAAGCATAAACGCAACAAAGAGGGACACAATGGGTCAAGTTTATTAAATGCAAGAAAGTAAAGTGTGCCATCCAGTTCGTGAGATCTTTAATCACTAATTTTCACATAACAAGTTTAATTCGGAAGGTAGATAAAAACATGAATATACTTGGAATAGCAAATGCTAATAGGTAAGTATGGTGGACTCTTTGGAATAACTTGGTTTGAGGAGTTGCATGCATGAGTGGAACTCATACTTGGTTACGGAGGCTAGCAAAAGACTGGGAGCGACCAACTAAGAGAGCAATAATGGCCATAATCATGCAAAGAGACAAAACATCATTGATTAAAGCATAAAGTGATATTGCAAGTCGAAAACTAAAGGATCATGAAGTCTATGGTGACTTTGGATAGTCATAACATGGTGTGAGCATGCGCCAAGTCAACTAAAATAAAGCATCAAAGAAGAATACCACAATACTATGCTTTAATATGCTAAAACAATGCATGATCCTTCCAAGGCACATTAAGCAATCTCAATTGTTTATAACAAGTCATGCTACAACAAAGAATACTAAGAATAAATCCAAAACAATATCAAGCATGGCATGACAAAGCATAGGCCATAGTAAAAAACAAGCTCTCTTTACCACTTAAGCATGAACTTTCCTACTCTTTTCCAATCCAAACCAAACTATTTGAAAACCAATGCATGAAAGAGGGGCTCCAACCAATTTATTCAGCAAACTAAGAAAACAAACAAAACGAAAAACCAAAACCAAAACAAAAAAGAAGACGCTCCAAGAACAACACAACTGTGCATGAAACAATAAAAATGAACCGTTTGGAAGAAACCTGGGATTTTTATTGATGAAGAAGGGGATGCCTTGGGCATCCCCAAGCTTTGGCGCTCGTACTTCTTGGATATTTCTTGGGGTGACACGCGTGGCATCCCCAAGCTTGAGATTTAGTCCATCCTTCATCTCATTACTCATTCCTTCTATACACCTGAAAATTTTCCTTCATACAAAACTTCACACAATCTTTATTAGCAACATTAGTGCACTCAAGATAATAAGTCTTTGGGTTCAGTTTCAACACCAATAAAACTTCCATTAAAACACAAGCTACTGTAGCACTTCCTTTAAAAAGTTCAAATGATCAAAGAGAACTCAAAGAGAAAGAGATTAAGAGACAAATGCAAATAATGGCAGAAATCTATCAAAATAGACCAGCAGGTAAAAACATTTTTTTTGAAGACCTTTTGTTGCTCAAATCGAAAACTGTTAAACTAACGAAAGTTAGATAACTTTGAGCACTGACACCGGAGGATGTGAGTACCTTTTACCTTACCTCCCCGACAACGGCAACAGAAAATAGCTTGATGTCTACGCACTTCTATTCTTGTAGACAGTTGTTAGGACTCTAAGTGCAGAGGTTTGTAGAACAGCAGCAAGTTTTCCCTTAAGTGGATCACAGAAGGTTTATCAAACTCAGGGAGGAAGTGGTCAAAGGTATTCCCTCTCAACCAACCCTGCAATCAAGATACAAGAAGTCTCTTGTGTCCCCAACACACCCAATACACTTGTTAGGTGTATAGGTGCACTAGTTCGGGGAAGAGATAGTGAAGTACAAGTGGTATGGATAAAAGATAACAGTGCTAGAAAATAGCTTGATGGCGTGGAAGAGACTAAAGGCAAACTGAAATATAGATGGAAGCAAGCAAACATGTAACATATCTAGTTGCAAACGGTGTTTCAGTGTTTAGAAACAAGGCCTAGGGATCATACTTTCACTAGTGAACACTCTCATATAAATATATTCTCTTCATGATACTACTCCGAACTACTCTCTGGTTGGACACTCTAATCCATGGTAGGGCTATAACAGCATACCTCAAAGTAAGCCTTTCCCATCTAGATAACCCCACACTGTCACCTTGAGCACTAGATGGTTCCAACAAAAAACCACAATTTCATAAAGACATCCAACTCCAAATATAACTCATAACAAGTATTTGTAATCTCTAGCCTAAGTGCCACCATGGTGTGCATGCTATCACTTTCACACACATGGGGAGAGTAGAGATCTATTAAAGCACTTGAGTAGCAAGGTAGATCTACTTGATTACAAAGCTCATGATCACAATATGATCATGCATATAGAGAGAGAAGTACACATAGCTACCGGTAGAATTCTTACCCTGGAGGAAGAACTACTCCCTCATCATCATGGGAATCAGCAACAGTGATGGAGATGGTGGTGGAGATCGATGGAGATGGCTCTGGGGGCACTTCCCCATCACGCGAGGGTGCCGGAACAGAGACTTTCTGTCCCCCAAATCTCCCCTTTGGTGGCGCTGGCACAGCGGAACTTTTCGTGGATTTCTAATTGACTACTTAAGGTTTTTGCATCAGGAGGCATCTTATAGGCAAAGAGGCTAGGTCGGTGGGCGACCAGGGGGCCCACACCATGCCTTGGCGCGGCCAGGGGGACCCGCGCCTAGGGGTGGCTTGACCACCCTGTGGCCCCTCTCCGTCTCATCTTTTGGCTCCGTGAGTCTTCCGGTAAAATATCAACTTCGGCTTTTGTCCCGTCCAATTCGGAGAATATTCATTTTTTGACATCCTGGAACCAAAAACAGCAGAAAACAGGCAGCTGGCACTATGGCATCTTGTTAATAGGTTAGCCCAAGAAATCATATGAAAAGTACTCCAAAGTGTGGACAAAACATAAGAAAGTAGATAAAACCAAGCATGGAACATCAAAAATTATTGATACGTTAGCAACGTATCAGTATGCAGGCCTCATGTACACATCATGCATGCGCTCCAAGTGGTCGTCCAGTGATGAGTTCTCCTCCATCTCAATGGAGAGGAAGTCTCCCATCAGCTCATGCTCCCAAATGCGTGTCTGCTCCATGAAATGTGTCCTAAGCTGTAGCATCACCGAACGAGGGTTGACATCACCCACGAAAGGCCACAGCTCGTCCACCATTCTGAAACGCATTACAACTGAAATATAGGAGGCCATCTCCCGACAAAGATAGCGGTCTTTCCACTGCTCTAGGGTCTCTAGGTCAGTAGGCTGATCCAAAACATCCCATCGAGTATGTAGTCGACCACGTCATTCTCGCTAAGAAAAAGGTGGAGATGTGCAACCCATATGGAGAAGTTTGATCCATCTAATCTGAGCTTCTCTCCATCTAACCAATCAATCATCAACAGGAAAGGTGCCATCTACATTTATAATTGCAAAAAGGAATTTAGACTAAGTTTATAATTAAATCAGTTAATAATAACTCCACTCAGAAACACCTATCCCCAAAAGGGTTTCTAGTGATAACACGACCCCTATCAGCCACATCTCCCCAGATTGACACGGCCATCAATGTGGGTTCAAAGGTGGACGCTAAACGCCGGTCACATCATTCATGCGACTCGTGCTCGATATTTCGACCATCCGTGTTCCGAGGCCATGCTTCTATGGCGTGCTAGGCTCGCCAACTCAACCTTAGTGTATTCGCTGTGCAACATGGCTTACACCCACTATATGCGAACATAGATATGTCTGACACCCAGGCCTGTACCCTGGATCGCCTCATACCGAAGAACTTTCTTGGTGGTGCACACTAGGGGGAACACAATCGTTGGTAATTTTAACAGGGATCATCTTATTATGCTACCGTAGAGTATCTAATACTAGCACACAATAAGATATACAAACAATAACATTGAATGTAAATGCGATGTGGTATGGTCCTTCACGTCGTAATCTCCATCCGTCGTCACCGGGTTCCGGTGCCAGGGTTCTGACGCCGTAGACACTAGGATACCAGTGTCATTTTGGCGTGGTAGTCCTACTACTACGTAACATAAGGTGATAACTTTACCTTTGCCACAACCATATCACAAAGCAACGCCCCCTGCAAAACAAAGTTAGATGCCTCTACTTTATCTTTGCATGTTTTACGTGGTTGAATGGGCTTTCGCCCAAGAACCGTTCTTACCTATGAACTTTCACCACAATGCTGATTAAGTAGTTTTCTATACTACACCCCTTTCGGGGCCCTCCATTGTAAATGGCATACCAACTAATGCAAGAGAGATAGACACCCCCCTAAGCCACTTTATACGGTACAAGCCGTATGTAAAGCGTGGACTAGTCTCGCGAATGAACGCGTAAAGTCGGTTGGGGGCCGCTTCATCAAGCATTACGGCGGTATACACAGGTACACGTGGGAGGGTAACAACTAAAATATCAACGCCCACATGCTACATCTCGTGTGTTCTACCCGTACTAGGATTACTTCGCATAGATCTAGCTCTGATACCACTATTGGGGTTCCGCGTATGAAAACAATAAAATTTTACCCTACGCCCGTGAACCCCTGAAGCTACCAGGACCAATCTATTAGTAACGGGAGGGGCTTTTCGCGAACTTACCCTTCAAGACCGAAAAGCGTTTTCAATGCTCAGGAGAGCGTGGTTGATGTAGACGAGCCGAAGCCGACCTCAAGGTCGTGATGAAGTCCTTGTGCTCCTTGGCTCCAACGACTTGAGTGCCTCAAGTGCGACACCTCGTGGGGAGTTACACACGTCTGATGCCTGATGATGACTCTAGCTTCCCTGATCCAGCAGCATTTGCGGAAGTAGAGCTCCTGGATCCGATTCCAGTAGCGCGACGGCGCTCCGTGGTGAAGATGTCTCTCGTTCAGCAATCCAGACTTGGGACCACGGTCACGAGAGAGAGAGGGGGGAGAGAGAAAATATCAATTAGAGGTCCTCCCAAAAGTGAGAAGACCTTTATTGATTATTGGTGTGTATTTATGTTGCCAAATACCCCCACTATATATAGGGGGAGGGGGTACACCCTCCCTCAAAGTCCTGGGGTGGGACTAAACATGGGAGAGGGGTGGGGTGGCGGGCCGGCCAGCCCCCACCATGGGCCCACGTGGGCGAAGGCCCACTAGGTCCGCCGGCCATCCCCTAGGCCCTTCCTAGGGGTGGGATCCCCTCTTGGGCCTTTTCCCCTCCGGGATTTGGCCCATTAAGCCTTTGACCATTTAAATTGATTTTTATATTTATTAAATAATTATGAATAAATGATTAAATCAATATTTAACATTCATTCACATATTATTCAAACTCCGTGTCTATGAAACACCTTTCACCTCCACTCCGGACATCCTCTGGACCTTCCGGTTTTCTCTCTACTATTCTTCGGCGATTCCTCCAATCCTATAAACACTCTCTAGCATCATAAAGCCCTTAAGCGTGATACCCCATGGTTCGGGAACACTCCATACATGGTCGGGACACTCTCGCACCAATGATCGACAGAGGGACCTAGATGGCCATGTGACCCCTGTGCGTTCCATGAAGATCTTTCATCGTTTGAACCGGGACAGTCGTGTCTTATTCCCTTTGTCATTCCATACTTGCATTGCCCGAGATCTGATCAATGACATCACCATGTCGTGTTCAATATTGTTACTGAACAATGCTACTTGACTCGTTCTGACAAGTGATATCCCTGTGATCAAATCACACGCTGAGCAGCTATTGGATATTACTACTCCGAGTGGGCCCTTGAGTATATTCCCGTCACATGGACGGACAAATCCCGCTCTTGACATATATTACCTCCACGGTTTCCTCTGAGTACCTAAACACACCTTTATAACCACCGTATTACCAGATGGCGTTTGATGCTATCTAACACTCTCGGGAGACAGGGATTGATATAGCGTCACGATCTAAGGAATAGTCTATGAGGATCCATTTCTAATCATCATAACTTAAACTTCATGACATGATCGGGTCACGATGTTTAGGTTGGGTATTGGTTCATCATCTCATTCACAGAATGAGATGACTCCATTTCTAACTAGCATAAATGCCACATGATCAGGAAACATGATCATCTGTTGACCAATGAACGAGTGACTAGAGTTTCACTGGGAACCCCTGGTTGTTTGTATACCACACGTGTATTGATGTTTCCACTCAATACAGTTATAGCATGATATAAAACTTAATCAAACTATATGAAATATGATAATAGTCCTTACTACTATTTGTCTCTAGAGCATATATCCAACAGGTCCAGGTGCTTAGAGCACATGGTTAGGTCACTCCATGTGTTGGAAACCCTAGCTCCAGTACAGTCCTGTCGCCGCCGTACTGGAACTAGCAGTCCATCGCCGGCGCTCCTCCTCATACGTGTAGATACTAGTGGAATGTTGTACGTTTAGCACTTCGACGATCGTGGATCGAAACGGATCGTGAGGACTGCACTGCATCGATTTCGCAATCGTGCGTCTAGTGGTAATTCTCGTGGCCTACTACCTCAGCTAGATCTTGGGATCACCGCATAGGAATTTTTTTTGTTTTTCTCTGCGTGGCCCAACATGATTCTTGCCGGCAACTTCGTCAGCACCTCCATTGCTCAAGCCAACGAGATAACCCAGTCTCTCAGGATTACTATCAAGGTTGCAGACTCAGCGGCCAAGTATGCAGAGATCCTGCGCCGAGCTCCTCAGAAAGTCAAGGAGTGGAAGGTCTCTTGCATCCGAGCTAGTGCTAGGATGTCACTATCCTTGGTCAAGGCGAACTATGACAGCGCCAACATCGACCTAGTGACCTCTGTCTTTCCCAAGCTGGATGAAGAAGGGAGGGAAATCGATAGCGATGCTATTTGGAATTCCCTTGCCGGCTTCGACACCAGGGTTGCCAGGATGGTCAACGTCGATGTGTTTGTGCCTGCTGAGATCCTTGACGAAGACATGGCCTCGTCCGAGTCTAGCCCATCTCCCTCCGAGTTTGACAAGCTCTCCTGGCCTGGCTCCCCTAATGATGCCACCACGAAGCCCCCTGCAGTAGAGCCATAAAAACAATGTTTGTATTAAATGTATCTCTGCAATGTGTATGCGGGAAAAACTTATTTTTTGTTAAGGTGGAAAATCTTGTACTCAAGTTTTCCTACTACTTATCTATTTCTAGCATGTGTATATTTTTAAGCAAGTGTTGGCTTATCCATTATTTTGGTTTGTATGCTTGACCTTTCGTGAGACGGAAGACTCGCAGCACAGAACTATGCTCTTAGGTGATGATGCTTAATAGCACCGTCAAGAACCCAAGAACAAAATTGTCGGCTTTGAGTGCCAAAAAGTCACTACTCCGGGATACACATAAAAACTTTAGAAAACTTTTTAGACCAGAAAACTTAAGCTAACGCCCGTAGGAGGAATTTTCACAAGTGCAAATCCAAACTTGCACATAAAGGGTTTATATGATCCAAAAATGAACAACTAAAGGAGGTAAAAGACTCAAAGAATATGAGTGAACCAAATGCTTTATTTCATTGATCATATAAGAAACTTATTACATAATATAAATGTGCTAAGTGTAAAAGGGACGTAGTTGTGCTATATTCCATGGCCGATCTGTCTCCACGTAATCATCATCGGAGTCATGTTGCTTGCGCTTGCGATTTTTGGCCTATCTTTCAACTCACGAATATCGATGAGGTAATAGGAACCATTGAGCAATTCTTTTCTTATGATGGACGGTCCTTCCCAAGGCGGGGATAGTTTGTGTGATTTCTCCTGCTTCAGTCTAAGAACCAGATCTCCCTCTTTCAACAAGTGATGCCTTACGCGGCGACTATGGTGGCCATGCAGCTTCTGCTGGTAGATGGTGGATCTCTGGCATGCCAGCACGTGCTCTTCTTCAAGTAGGTCCACAAATAAGCGTATGAATTCTTCAGTGTCATCTTCCTTGTAGGCAGAAACTCTTGGTGCATCGTGGAGGACTGCTTCTGCTCCATAAACCATTAAGAAAGGAGTCAAGCCGGTGGATCTGTTGGGTGTTGTTCATAAACTCCACAAGACAGATGGTAGTTCCTCCGCCCAGGATCCAGATGCTCTACGTAGCGGTGCCTCTAAGTGTGGCTTGATTCTGTGCATAATTAGTCAATTGGCCCTTTCAATCTTGCCCATTTGACTGTGGATGTGCCACAGATGCCAGGTCAAGGCAGATTCCTTTCTCATGAAAGTACTACTCAACTTCTCCGAGGGGCAAATTTATGTCATTATCAGTGATAATGCTATGTGGGAGACCAAATCTCACCACTAGATCCTGGACAAATTTTAGGATTGTTGCCCCATCAAGCTTTCTAATGGGTTGAGCTTCAATCCATTTTGTGAACTTAACAACTGCAACTAGCAAGTGTGTGAGTCCAGAGGGTGTTGTCTGCAAAGGCCCCACCATGTCTAGCCCCCAGACTGCAAACGGACAAGTTATTGGTATTGTTTGCAATTCTTTGGCTGGAACACTTGGTTGTCTTGCGTAAAACTGGCACCCAAGACATGTTTGTACCAACTTGTCGGCGTCCGCCTTGGCAGTTATCCAATATAATCCTTGTCAGAAGGCCTTAGCCACCAACGATCGGGGAGCGGCGTGGTGCCCGCAATCTCCGAGATGTATTTCTCTAAGGATTTCAATACCTTGCTGCTGGGAGACGCATCGAAGGAAAACTTCTGTGGTACTTCTTTAGTAAATCTGTTCGTCAATGATGACGTAGCCTTTTGCTCTGCGTACTATTTTCCATCTTTCGACTTTGTCGGCGTGCAAAGTTCCGTCTTGTAGATAATCCATGAACGGTTCGTCCAAGCTGGAGAGGTCAATGTTATTGTATTAACAAATGAATCCACTCTATCCGGGTTGTTGGGGTCTCCTCCCTTCACGGATGGGGTCCGTAAATGTTCTAGGAAAACGCCTAGCAAAATTGGTCGACGAGCTGATCCAATCTTTGACAGCAAATCTGCTGCCTCATTCTCCTTCCTTTTGACATACTTGACTTCATAGCCGTTGAAGCACTTGCCTATTTCATCTACTTTGTCTCAATATGCCGCCATGATAGGGTTTCGCGCGTTCCAGGTGCTACCTACCCTCCGGGAAACCAAGTCGGAATCTCCATAGCAAACTATGCGCTTGATGCCAATATCCTTGGCTACACGAAGTCTGTGAATGATGGCCTCATACTCCTCCATGTTGTTGGTAGCATTGAAGTGGATCTGCAGGACATATTGCAACTTTTCCCCTATTCGTGATTGTAATAATACACCAGCCCCCGAGCCATTTGAGTAACTTCGATCCATCAAAATGCATGACCCAATACTCTGGCTCTAGCACAGGAGTGTCTTCTGGCAGTTCTATCCAATCTGCGAGAAAATATGCCAATGCTTGTGATTTGATAGCGTCGCGTCTCTTGTAGGTGATTTTGAAGGCGGCAAGTTTAATGCCCCACTTTGCCATTCTCCTTGTATCGTCCCTGTTGTTGATGATGTCAGATAGTGGAGCTTTGCTCACTACTATGATATGGTGCTCCTAGAAGTAATGCCTTAACTTACGCGAAGTAAGGAAAACTCCATAAGCTATCTTTTGGTAGTGCGGGTAACGCTGCTTGGATTCCATCAAGACCTCGCTTACATAGTAAATGGGTCGCTGAACTCCGTACTCGTGCGTTGGTTCCTTATGCTCCACCACAATGACGATGCTGATTACTCGGTTGGTTGTCGCCATGTAAACTAACATAGGCTCCCTTGGCACCGATGCTGCAAGTATTGGCGGGGAGGAGAGTATTCCCTTCAACTCCTGAAGTGCTCCGTCAGCCTCATCCGTCCATGTGAATTTGTCCGCCATCTTGAGCAACTTGTAGAGCGTCATAGCCTTCTCACCAAGTCGGCTGATGAACCGGCTTACTGCTGCAATGCAGCCTGTGAGCCTTTGTATGTCCTTCAGGCATGTCGGGCGTTTGATGTCGAGGATGGCCTTGATTTTCCCCGGGTTCACCTCGATTCCGCAATGTGAAACGATGAAACCCAACAGTTTGTCGGAGGGTACCCCGAAGACGCACTTCTTAGGGTTCAGCATCATGTTGTATTTCCATAGGGTATCGAAGGTTTCCTGCAAGTCATCGATAAGATGATTTGATTTCTTTGACATTACCAAGATGTCGTCCATGTAAGCATGTACGTTGCGACCTATCTGGTCATGTAGGAAACATTGCATCGTTCACTGGTACATTGCACCGACGTTTTCCAACCCAAAGGGCATCGTGATGTAGCAATACCTGCCATAAGGTGTGGTGAACAAAGTGGCCAATTGGTCCGTCTTTTGCATCCAGATCTGATGGTATCCTGAATAGGCATCAAGAAAACACAGAAGTTCCGAGCTAGCCGTCGAGTCAATGACTTGGTCAATGCGAGGCAAAGCAAATGGATCCTTCGGACATGCTTTGTTCAAGCCGGTGTAATCAATGCACATTCTTAATTCATTGGTTCCGTTGTTGGGTACAAGTACAGGATTTGCCACCCATCGGGTGTGAATAAATTCTCGGATAAAGCCATCCTTAAGTAACCTAGCTATTTCTTTGCCTATCTATCGGGTGTCGTAGAGGTTGCTTCACCGGTTTGGCATTAGGATCAATATTCAAGTTGTGCTCTCCAAGTTCCCTAGGTAGACCTTTCATCTCGGCAGGTTGCCAGGCAAAGATGTCCCTATTCTCATGGAGGAACTCGATGAGCGCTCTTTCCTATTTGGGATCAAGGTCCATGCCAATGGCGGTGGTCTTGGAGGAATCACCGTAGAGGACTGCTTCGGCAGCAGTGATCTGCTTCTTCAAAGCCGGCATCTCTGAGGCATCGACCTGGCTCTGGATCTCCTTGAACTCCTCACCATAGAGGACTGCTTCGACGAAGGCGGCCTCACTGAGCTCGCACTCTCATGCCTTGGTGAAGCTTCCGTCAACGGTGATGATGTTGTTTGGTCCAGGAATCTTGAGCTTGTTGTACACAAAGCATGGACTTGCAAGGAAGGAGTGGAAGATGTCGCATCCAAAGATGATGTGGTAGACGCTCTTGAAAGGCACCACTTAAAAAGTCATGCGTTCTTGGCGGTAATTGTTAACATCGCCAAAAGCGACCGGAAGGGTGATGCAGCCTAGGGAATTTTATTGTCGGCCAGGGACAACCCCATGGAACACGGTGTTGCTCTTCCTTAGTTGGGTCTCCGTCAAGTTCATATTGTGTAGTGTATCCAGATACATGATGTTGATGTTGCTTTCACTATCCACGAGGCACTTGGTGAACTCCGTGCCGTCAATCAAAGGGTTGATGACCATGGCATACTGGTTCTCTGTTGGGATAAGTTCTGGGTGATCCTTCCTATCCCAAGTAATTGGAACTGTCGACCACCTGGCGTATTGGAGAACCGGAGGGAGGGTAGCCATTAGTATCCTCAGAGATGTTTTCTGGGCCCGGACGGTTGGGGTGCGAAGGAAGGTGTGGTAACATGGAGCCTTCTTTTCGAAGGGATTTTGCCCTTTATCCTCTCCCTTGTCGGAAGATTTGGGGTCCACGTCTTCATCCATATTGCTTGATTCCTTGGGCTCTTCCTCCTTCTTCCCTTTGCCTTTTTCGCGGGGTCTGTTCTTCCGACTTCACTTGTAGCCGGACTCAGGGTCCTCCTTGAGAACATTGATGAACTTGCATTGGCAGTTGGTGTGGGTGGCCTTGCCGTTTGCGTCAAGGTGGACGAAACATGGCATATCGCGGTACTCTTTGTACGTTTGGAGAACACGAGGGTGTAGTATCACTCCTCTGCTGCCGCTGGTAGCTCCCCGACCATGCCCACGTTGACCCCCTCCGCCTTTGCCAGTGAACGTTGCGGCGACCATGTCGGCTACTTGCTCCTCTTCGGGTGGATTTTTCCGCTTATTATTGTAGTTTTTTCTGGCCTGGGTAGGGATTGCTATTGCCGGTAGTGATCCGCATGCGTCGTCATCAGCAGTAGTGAACTCTCTAGCCATGGCGATCATTGCATTGAGGGTGAGCTCATTGTTGTCTTGCTTACGCTTCAACTTATGGCGGAGCAAAGTTTCCTTTTCCAGACCATCGACAAAGGCGGCCATAGCGGTCTGATCGTGCACCCCTATGCAGGAATTTTTCATATTCAGCCAGCAAGAGAGGTAAGTACGAGAGGTTTCATTCTTTTCCTACACACAACACTAGAGGTCTCCAACAGTGCATGGACATTTGTACGTGCCCTCGAAATTCTTGGTGAATGCTTCATGCGTGTCCAACCAATTGCAAATTGATTTCTCCGGTAAGTCGTCGATCCATTGCCAAGCAGTGTCGGTCAACATGAGTGGGAGGTACTTGACGACGACATTGGGGTTTCCCCCTGCAATGTGAATTGCTTCGCTGTAGTCCTACAACCACGTTGTCAGCATGGCAGTGCCATTGTAGGGCTTGATGGTCTTGTCTATCCGGTGGCCCTTGGGGTAAGTTGGGGCTCGTATTACCGGTCCAAAACATCGTGGTCCAAGGTATGGAAGCTCTCGAGCCTCGTGGATTTTGTCCAGCCGTGTATGTGCATCGCATGGCTCTAGTTGCTTCTCTTTTCTGTCATGGGGAGGGGAGTTGTGGCGCGATCTATGAGATCCACCGTATCATCCGCCGTGATGGCTGTTGGGTGGCGATGGTGACCATGGAGGCGGTGGGTTAGCCTTCTTGCTATGGCCCTCCTATGACTCTTCATGCCTATCGCGGTTGCTTGTCGGACGCGGCGATTCCTTGTGGGACCTGCTCCTGTGTCCTTCATTTCCACTATGCTCTCCGGCATGCCCAGGTTGCTCGCCCTGATCGCATATAACAATGCTGGGCTGGGGTTGCCTTGGCGGTGGCATGCTTGTACGGTGGTGCGGCTCTGGTTCCTCATGCCGCCGAGATGGTGGTGGAGGTGGCGACGGACGGGGACCAGCCTTTTCTCCGTGATCGAAGGATATGGGGATTGCGTCAGTCCTGTTGCTTGCCTCTCTCCATCTTCGCTCTGTGGAGCCTGTGTGGGATCCCTCGTCACGAGGAGATTTTTGCCTTCTGCGGCTGTTCAGGGTTGACTGGCAAAGCTCCGGGTTGGACTCAAGCCTCTGCAAGGTAGCCTTTTCCTATTGCTTGCATGCCTTAGCAACAAGGTTGTACACCTGAGCAACTACTTCTAGCGACCTGTCCTGCTCTAGGAGGGTCTTGGCGACGGCAATGTTGAGGGCGGGAGTTGGCATGACCTGCCTCCCCTCGGCTTAGACCCGTCATACCCCAACCTTCACCGAACACCAGGATCATCGACGACGTGAGCTGGCACTTTCTTTGCCTTTTGCTTTAACATCAATTGCTTGTACTCAGCCTCCATAGCTCTTGCCGCCTTGATGGATTGTTGTTCCTTAGCCATGTCTTCGTCCAGCTTAGCGCCTTGCTCCAAGATGCACTTGGCCTCCGCCAAGATTTCCGCGTGTTTCTCATCAAGCTCCGTAACGCTCTGGATATGGGCGACGGTGATTGGCTCAACAAGAAGTGCACTGTAGATTGCTTTGCCGGCAGGAGTGGCCAGTGGGCTGCCAGCTATAGACGTTGACGGTGGCATTGGCGGCTGATTTGATTGTCGGGCCGTAGTAGGGGCTGTGGTGAGTTCCTGTGTCGGTAGCGGGCGGATTTCTTAGCTTTGGCCGGAGCCGGAGGCTCGGTGGATTTCTTAGCTGTTGCTTCTCTGGTGACCGCTGGCATGGGCGGAGCTCTCTCATGTTCTAGTTCATGTCCGTCTTCTTCCATCACGCTCCTAATGGTGACAAGCACCTGCCGGGAAGTGTTGGTCTTCTCGGCGTGGTCCTCCTTCTCGATCCCCTGCTCGATCTCCCTCATAACAGCATCGTATTCCTTCGAGTTAGCGTCTAAGCCACCACCATCCATACTGATGTCGGCGTATAGCGCGTCAAGGACGGAGTCGGAGTGGGCTTCGGTGTAGACAATGGCGGATGTGGAGGGTGATGGAGGCAGGCCGCTGTTCTTATTTCCTCCTCTGGCTATGATGGCAATTTCCGACATGGCCTCTTCATTGGCGTCTGCGTACTCGTTGACGATGGCAACCATCTCACCAAGGGTGAGAAGGCCAGCGGCTTACCACCTTCGGAGGGTCTACCGGAGGAGTGTTCCGGCTGTGAGCCCTTCCACAAAGTGGTATGCGAGCTCGTCGACGCGGTCGCCCTCTAGGGTTTCCCTTGCCCTCATCCATCTGGTGAGGTATTCGCACTCTAGGGTTTCCCTCGCCCTCATCCATCTAGCGAGGTTTCTCTAGCTAGATCGAAGATGGTGACGACGCCAACAAAGTGTGACATGCGCATATCTAACACTCGAGGAAGCCAATCAGATCTACGGGGTCCTTCCACCTTTATATCCTTCACAGGGGTGGTTTGGGTGGGCCTTGAAATTTCCTGATCCGAGCCACCATACTCCAAGGAGAGGTATGACCCAGATCCTTCCGCGAACGTGTCCTGCTCAGAGGCGGTCTGTGCGGGGCCTTACGAGTTTCCGACTTCCTGGGAGCTAGGACCTGAGACAGTTTCGCCAATGAATATGTGGATGTCCCCAAAGGGGATGACAGAGTAGTGCGTGTGGTTCGTCTTTGCTGGCACCCAGAACACATCTAGAGGGACAATCGGGACGTTACCGGAGATGAGAACACGACCGATGGCTACGGTGTCGTGGATTCCCGCGAAGAGATTGGACCTCGCCCGGTGTAGAGCTCGAAGCGCCTCTTACCCCATGGTGAGCGCCAACTGTCGTGGTATTGCCATTGAGTACACCACGGAGGGGTCCTCATAGTGCTTGTTTAGAGACGTGGGGTAAGGAGGAGAGTTGGCGGGTACGGGTAACACAGCTGACCCAGGTTCAAGTCCCACACTGGTGGCGGAACTCTACTACTGCTATAAATCACTATAATGGCAATTCACCGAGTTATAGAGATATGTTCACTGTGCGAGGTGTTGCACATTGTACGTAGCAATCTAAGAGGTTGTGCACTAAAGGCTCCCACAGGCCGGCTTATAAAGGCGCCAAGACCTAGGATTTACAGGGAAAGGTCCTTGCCGGACAAGGTAAAGATTCCTACACTAATACGAACTAGTCTTCTGTGTCTTGTACTGCAAGGCTATGAGTATTTTGGTGACTCTTGTGTAGCCTTCCTTTATTCGGCATGGGCCTCCCTTCAGAATCCGTCTAACTGGGCCACCCAGTAGGCCATAGGCCTTGCTACCAACTATGGGCCACCCGGGTTAGGCGGATTTGTGACATGCTAGGAGGATACCCATATCGTATTTCCCCAACAAACTTGGCATCTACGAGGATCTCCGCACGCTTCTCATCAAGCTTCGTAACACTCTGAATATGGGCGATGGTAATGGGCTCAACAAGGAGTGAACCGTATATTGCCTTGTCGGTGGGTGCAACCAATGGGTTGCCAGCTACAGACATTAACGGTGGCGGTGGAGGCATATTCGTTTGCTTGGAAGTACTGGGGCCTATGGTGAGTTCTTATGCCTGCTGCGGGAGGATAGCTGGTGGAGGCATAGCGGCCTTCTTTGTCGCTGCCGCTTTGGTAACCGAAGGTGTGGGCGGAGCTCGCTCAGGTTCTGGCTCCTGCCGTCTTCTTCCATCAGCAGGAAGTGTTGGCTTTCTCGGCATGCTCCTCCTTCTCAGTCTCCTTCTCGATCTCCCTAATGACAATGTCATATTCCTACGAGTTGGCATTCGAGCCGCCGCCATCTATGTTGATGTCGATGTATATTGCCTAGAGGACTGAGTCAGAGTTGGCTTCGGTGTTGTTGACGATGGAGGTAGAGGGTGATGGTGGTGGGTCGTTGTTTGTTGCTTCCTTAGGCTTCAGGACCAGGCATGGCCTGGGTGTTCTCTTCGGCGTCCACGTAGTCATTGGCGATTGTGACCATCTCACCAACGGTAAGCGTCCGGCGGCCTGCCGCCTTTGGACTGTATGCCGGAGGAGCGTTCCGGGCGTGAGCCCTTCCATGAAGTGGTAGACAAGTTCTTCAGCGCGATCAACCTCCGGGGTTTCCCTTACGGTCATCCATCTGACAAGGTATTCACGGGGAGATTCTCCTTCCCTCTAAACGCCTATGGCAAGATCAATGATGGTGACAACAAAGACAAAGTGCGACATGCACATCTCTAATGCTTGGGGAAGCCAAGCGGATCTGCGGGGTCCTTCCACCGTTATATCCTGCATAGGGGCTGTTTGGGAGGGACTTGGATTTTCCTAATCTGAGTCGCCATACCCTAGAGAGATGTATGACCCAGATTCTTCCGTGAACATGTCCTACCCGTAGGAGGTCCGTGCGGGTCTTGACGAGTTCCTGACTTCCTGGGAGCTACGACCCAATTCAGTTTCGTCGATGAAGATGTGGATGTCTCTGACTAGGATGACAAAGCAGCGGGTAGGGTTCATCTTTGTCGGGACCCAGAATTCGTCTGGTGGGACGATCGGGACATTGCTATACAAGAGGACAGGCCCAATGGCAATGGTATCGCCGATTCTCATGAAGATCCTGGACCTCACCCGGTGTAGAGCTCGAAGCGCCTCTTCTCCCATGGTGGGCGCCAACTGGCATGGTATTGCCCACGAGTAAGCCATGGAGGGGTCCTCATAGAGCGTGTTTAGAGACATGGGGTAAAGCGGTGAGTTGGTGGTACGTGGTAACACAGTTTACCCAAGTTCAAGTCCCACAATGGTGGAGGAACTGTACTCCTGCTATAAATCACTATGATGGTAATACACTGAGTTACAGAGAATGGTTCGTCGTGCGAGGTTGTTATGAATCGTGCCTTTAACGCTCCCATAGGTCGGGCTTATAAAGGCACGAGAACCTAGGGTTTATAGGGAAAGGACCTTGCCGAACAAGGTAAAGGGTCCTACATTAATACAAACTAGGCTTCATGTCTTGCACTCGAAGGCTCCAAGTATGTCAGTGACTCCTACGTAGCCTCCCTTTTTCTGGCATAGGCCTCCCTTCTAGATCCGTCTAACTGGGGCGCCCAGTTGGCCATAGCCCATGCTACCAACTGTGTGCCAACCGGGTTAGCCAGATTAGAGACGTGCTATGGTGGTACCCATTTAGCATATCCCCAACAGAATCCTAAACCAACAGTAAAGTACATTGGTCAACCCTTGTACGGAGAAATCTAGGGGTCTAGACATGTGGGATCCTTAGATAAAGGTTTCTGTGGAGAAGGACCGCCTGAGTGCCGTAATATCACGAGAACCTGCTTGTAACCTTAGCATACATGCATATAGGTGTGGAGGAAGGTCCATATATGCAGTACCTAGCTCCTAGGTGTGACCGTCTACGGTTTCATGCAATAACACCTAGATAAGTGATGGACCTATAGGAGAAAACTCCCGCGACGGGTCAAATGGAGGTAAACTAGTGGAACCATGGGTGCAACCTTGGTTTTCCAGGTAGGTATGGCCTAGAGAATCCTAAACCAATAGTAAAGTACATTGGTGATCCCTTGTATGGAAAAGGAAGGGGGCTAGACCTGTCAGGCCCTCGGATTATCTTTTCGATGGAGAAGGACTGCCTAAACTCCGGAATGCTTCGAGAACCTGCGTGTGGCCCTAGCATAAATGCACAAGTGTGGTCGAAGGTCCATGTATGCAGTACCAAGATCCCGGGTGTGACCGTCTATGGTTTCATGCAATAAAACCTAGAGAAGTGGTGGAAATGTAGGAGGAAACTCCCGCGACTAATCAAACTGAGGGAAACCACTGGAACCATGGGCCCATGATCGGTTTTCCATGTAGATATGGCCTAAAGAATCCGAAGCAATAGTAAAGTACATTGGTCAACCCTCATACAGAGAAATCTAGGGGGCTAGACCCGCGGGGCCGTCAGATTAGGGTTTCGATGAGGTGGTGGGTCAAACCCATCTATGGTTTCTTCCCTCCACCGGCGACACCATCGGTTTGTCCCGTCTCTGTGGCCTTAGGGGGGTAGGAGGTCTCATGTTTGGTTTAGACTATTTTTAGTGTCTTCTTCAGGAAGATGAGGCGGTGGCTACATCCTAGAGTTAGAATAAGGTCCTCCCCGTCCTATCTTCGGTCTAGTGCTGCGTCTAGCATCGGCGGAGGATGTGTGGAGTAGTGTGTCCAATGGATCTCTTGGGATATGGTCCTTTTTCATATATGTTGGTGTGTTTTGAGGTCGGTCTCTTTGGATCTACATATGTCATCCTGGCGATGGTTCCTGCTCTAGTGTGCTAGTCTTGTCAGACCTTAGCACGACGACTTCTCGTCCGTCTACTACAACAAGCTCTACTACGACAAGATTTGCATGACTGCGGTGATGGAGGGCTGAGGATGGCGGTGCGCCTTTGGCTCGTGCTAGTTTCTGTAGTCGTAGCTAGGTGGTGTAATGACTTATTTATAATTTTGATTACTTTAAGGACTCTTTGTACTACTATTGATGATTATTAATAGATCGGTGGAATTTTGCAAGAAAGAAAATTCATCTCCAATAAATATCAAGTAGCTCATGGCTTTACTATAGGTTTTGCTGTAAATCTATTAGATGAGTTTAGTGGTAATCTTATCCCTTGAGATCGTAGCGATCTACTCTCGTAGGAACCGAGTCCAGCCCTAGCTTGGCGGCGCCATGAGTACTCAACTACCCTAGTGACAACGGTCGTTACAGTTCTTTTTGCTTCCTTAAAATATAATCCACCCTCTTCCTAGCTTCTCTTATAAGCCGCCATACTATTTTTTTGAAAGGAGCATATATTAATATCACGGAGATACCAATTACACCCGACCTCTGCAACAACCCATGCCCTAGGGGCCTTACAGATGCACATAACCCAAAAAAAAAGAAGAATTACAAAAAAGAAAAGTCTTGCTAAAGAGATCAATTACTTACATCAGCGACACTAACACCATGATGGCTGCAAGTGCACGGATCAATTGTAGCTAGTTTCAGAATAATAGTATCGTACCCACAGAGAGCTATTTCTTAAGGTATTTATGCCCCTCGTCACTATCTACCACTGGATACTTATAAGCTGCCTTTGATTTCAAGTAAAGTGTGTTCGAAAGGTTTTTGGGTTGAATGCTAAAAACTAAATAAAAGCAATTAAAAGAAAACAAGTAGCAAGAGAGTTTGGAAATGTGGTTGAAGTCAATAGGGCTAAAGCATTCTCGGGGATGTAAAATACAACAATAGCATGATATTATTAATCATAATAACTGTGGCATGATGTGTGTGGAAAGAGATCCATAATAAGATGTTCACTACAAGGCTCGTAGGAAGCCACTTTGTTGATCCAAGAATGAGGTCACCTCTAAATAACCACTAGGATGTTTGAGAGCAATCACCCATACAGACCACCGCAATTAAGGGTCTCCCCATGGATATCGTAATTCGCTTAGGGAGTCTGTCTTTATCCTCCTTTGATAGCATAGGTTGCTAGCCGGTGCCAATTGTCACGAAGCTATTCCGGGCACACTTCCATACACGTCTAAAGATTTTCTCCGTCATCTTTAGTCCTGAAGGCAAATGATATGTGGCCGACTACAAATACCATCTAAAGAGAGAGAGATCAAATACAAATCATAAATATATCATAGACCAGTAAGGCATACGGACACAAGAATTGATCATCATTATTTCAACATCATAATAGTGCTAGAGTTTCTCCATCTCCCCAAGAACGGGGTAAACTACTCACACATGGAAGAAATCAATGACATCACCATAATCAAATGGATGGATAGAAGTACGTGGATAAATATAGGGCAAACCATAATTGAATCTAGAATTACAACAAGATCTAAACGAAATAGAGATGGGGATGGTGATGATGAAGGAGATGGAGCGGTTGATGATGAAGGGGATGATGCGATGTCCTCCAATGATGCGTGAAGAAGCGGGGATTTTCCCTTCTCCAAGTTCCTCCTTCAAATCCCTTTCTGATGTGGTTTTTTGTGCTTTCTGGTGGCTGTGAATATCGAATCTCCCTAATGTCTTCGCTAGGGGGAAGTTTTTGACGAGATGGATGCTCTTCCTCGTGGTATGGGCGGATAGTACGGGCAGGTTTCGCCCGTACCAGTAGTCGTGATGGATGTAGATGCTTTCCCCATGTTTGGTATTCTCCCAGGTATGAAGGTAAATCCATAAAATGACTTTTATCCCTTAAAAATATCATATTATAATCTAATATGACAGTTTCAATTGATATGTTCAAAAGAGACTTAGTAATTCGGGATCCTATTGAAACAAGGACAAAAAGGTGTGTGGAAACGCATTGAAATACCAAACTCCCTAATCTAGTTATGCAAAAAATGGAAGGTAAATATGCTTCCATTTTGGACTCATCAACTCCCCCGAGCTAGACTCTTGCTCGTCCCCGAGCAAGATGGTGCCTTATCGTCAAGATCACCATGTTCATGAGACACATTTCATTACAATAAATGAGGCAGGAATTGAAACAAGAGTACAATATCAGCTGTAAAGTACCTTTGGGGGTATTATCATACCCTTACACATCACATGACTTAGATGCTTCCACACCCTTTCTAGTATCAATGAAGTTATAAGAAGCTTTTAGTGATTCAACATATCATATAATCATAGATTTGAATTGATCGAGCATTCGATTTCAGTAATGAAGATTCATGATCATTCTTTCTTATTTTATCTCTTTTGCCTTGGAATTATTTTTATAGCCACTTGATCATGCTCACTACTTTTATAGCCTTCAGAACACGTGACTATATAATATGCTACCAAAAGTTTCTTCTCATAGTTTAATCAATACTTTCATTGGTGTGGAAGTCCCTAAAATATTGACACATGTATAAGTATCATAACACTCAACCTAATTCAATCATATAATATAATAATCATGAATCAAAAGATAACTTCAAATATCATAAACTCTTGAATACTCAATGGATATAAATATTCTCTTGAACAGAAGGGAGCTTGAAGTTGATGCAACTAATAAAAAATATCGAACTAAAACTTATGTGTGTAGGAAAGTAAACATGCTAAAAACTGCCAGATAGATTACAAGTTCCTCATAGATCCCCCAAAGCTTGAAATCAAGCCTGTGGGATAAAATAATGCCATGCGATTATTCGATATCGTGGTGTTCTTCAGTTTGTAGAGGAAGTCCTCGAATTATGAAAGCTTGCACAAAGGGCATGTTTGATGTTTCTAGGATCATGATGCTAATTCGGTGCTGCTCGCTAATTTTCTCCAATTGCTCCACAAGTGCCTTATACATACCAATCGTTTTCTTTTGTGCTCTGATGGACCGGAGGCTGATGTCAAGGTTGGATTCAAGGCCTTACATTATCTTCAGGCCCTTGGTCCAGATAACGATGCAACAGCTCAATGTGTTTAGAGGAGCCAGGAGAATTTACCTCGATTTTCTTGATACGATGATCCAGTTTGTCCTGGGAAGCTTGGATGTCTTCCCCTTACTCCTTCGACACCTCCAAGTAGGACTCTCCATTTTCCTCTGGATTGAGCTGAGCCAATCGCCTTCATTCCCCAAACTAAGACTGAACACCTTACACCCATCCTTGACCATCTCCATCAGCTTGAATCCATCCTCGGCTCCAAACCACTCACACGTTGCTTCCTCCTCTTTCTTATGCTCAACGGCTGCTAGCTTGGCATATTCCGTGATCCTTGAGGACAATCTATGGCAATACTCCTTGGTTGAACGATGTCCCATGGGTAAGACATAGCTGCAAAAATTTTGATAGGAAGGAGCGACGTGGGGAAGATGTATTTGACAAGAGAGAAAAATAAACCTCTTGGAAGGTTTATGAAGTTTTAGGAACAGGGGAAAATCATACTAGAAGGAAAAGGGACAGTCAAGAAAAAATTACCAACAAATAAGGAAGGAAATAAGTGAAAAGGAAGAAATCGCAATCGTAATGACCACTTGGTATGGCCAGATGCCCGTACAACGCGCTCGTACTAAGGCTTTTCCAAAATCTGACCGGATCGAAGATGGTAACTAATCAACTAACTAAGCGGTATAGGCCGGACCTGCCCATATGGCCCGCTCGTACTGATTGTTACCGACTTTGTTCGTTCAGATTTTTTTTAACAAATCGTAAAGAAACGAACAGAGAAACACATGGCCTTAACGACCAGTGGTATGGGCGGATGGGCCCCTACGGCCCGATCGTACCGATATGTGGGAAAAACATGCACAAAGTGCTTCCGCCTTAATGAGAAGCGGTACGGGGCTCCGGTCGTACCTTCCACCCATACTGACCACATAAGAATGATAGTAGACTTAGAAAAAATGGAAAATGAAAAAGCAAAAGGATGCAACAAATTATCATCCCGGACGAATGTATTTCATGATTTCCAGTGTCTTATTCAATGATAGGAACATAGTCTATTTGAGTACCTTCAACTCTCTCTAATTCTTGGGTCAACTTTTTATTTTTCGCTTTGAGCAAGGTTGGTCGCAAGAAATTGCTAAAACCATTGCAAAGAGAAATTGAAAATTTTCTTTTAGGAATTGTAGTTCATGGGGGTATGTAGATGGATGACACTACCCTAGGTGGATCAATCTCCTCGATGTTCACGAGTGCATCCTCCTATTCTTCTTTTCTTTGGAGAATCTGTAAATCAAATTCTTGCAAAAGTAAAGTCCAAAGGATCATACTAGGCTTAACATCAGTACTTTCAAGAATCTCCTTCAATCCAACATGATTAGTATTCACTCTTACCTTAGAGTCAATAATATAAGATCTAAACTTATCACAACAGAAGACAACAGCGAAAAAATCTTTTTCTGCCATGGGGTAATTCTTTTGGGCGTTGTTTAAGGTGCCACTAGCATGATGAATGATATTGAGATCATCACCATCATATTGGCAAAGAATTTCTCCCATAGATTCGTCGCTATCCTCAAAGAATAGATCAAAATATTTCTTCCAATTAGGTGGTTTTATAACGGGAGCTTCAAGAAGGGATTTTTTTAATATGTTGAAAGCAGTAGGACAGTTTTCTTCAGAATTAAAAGCAACATCCTTCTGAAGAAGGTTAGTTAAAGGTCGAGAAGTTTTTGAGAAGTACTTAATGAATCTTCTATAAAACCTAGCATGGCCTAAGAAACTCCTGATACCTTTTTATATCATGAGGAGGGGGCAACCTTTCTATTTCTTCAATCTTTTCTTTATCAACTTATATACCTTTACCTGAGATTTTGTCACCAAGCACTATACATTATTGAACCATAAAGTGACATTTTTTCCAAATCAAGACTATGTTAGTGTCTTCACATCTTTGCAAAACTCTATGAAGGTTATGGAGACAATGATTGAAAGAAGTTCCATAAACAAAAAAAATCATCCATGAATACTTCCATAATATTTTCAACATAATCAACAAATATAGAAGACACACAACTTTGGAAGGTGGAAGGGGCATTGCAAAACCGAAAGGCATGCGACAGTAGGAAAATAAACCGAGAGGATAAATAAAGGTTGTTTTAAGTTGGTCATCAGGGTGAACAACAATTTGAGAAAGGCTAGAATAACCGTCTAGGTCACAAAAAATAAGAATGTATAGCATGGATTTTTAAAGTTTGGTAAAAAAAATGACAAAGGATAATGATCTCTTTCTAGTTACTTTATTACGTTTTGTATAGTCAACACACATCATGTGTCGAACAATGGTTCTAGTAGGAACCATCTCATTATGTTTATTTTCAACAACAGTAAATCCACCTTTCTTAGGATACAATGAACATGATTTACCCATTAACTTTCCTCCACATGAAAGATGATGCCTGCATCTAATAAATGTATTACTTCCTTCACTACCTCTTCTTTCATGTGAGGTTTAAGTCATCTCTAAAAGTTTGCAACCGGCTGAGCTCCTTCTTCCATAAATATTCTATGGATGGCTATCGAGGGACTAGTCCCTTTCTCACTCATAGAATATCCAAGAGCATTCTAATGCATCCAGAGAACCATCATTATGTTTTCCTCCTCTTTTTCTGCAAGGTTATACTAATAGGGAAATTATTAGTTTCATCAAGAAACCTATATTTTAATTCCCTGGGTAAAGTTTTGAGACTAGGAGGTGGAGGTTCCTCATATCCTTTTCTTATAGGTTCTTCATATTTTTGATTCATCTCGGGATCCACTTCAGGTGTTGAGTCAAGATAATCATCCATTTCCATTTTTCTATATCTTGAAGAATGTTATTATTATTGACTAAACTCCTCGCCAAATTATCCTCAGGAGTTTCAATAACTATTGAAGCAAGACTAATGATATTACCTTCCTCTTACTGTTCATACTCATAATCGTCCAAATCTTCAATAGCCAGATTATGGTCAAATTTAGAGAAGTGAAATTTTATAGCTCCGAAATATAGCCATCTACGTCCACATTTAAACTGCATATTAATCATATTTTTTATCAAATATCTCTCTAAACCATGCCACTAATGCTAATATTCATAGGGGTATGCAATCCTTTGTTTTTGTATTTTTCCTGCGCAGATAATGTCATTTAAAGGAGGGAATCATAAAAGTAAAATATACGATATTTCCTTCGACCAGAAGAAACTAGGAGCCATCCAGCGAAGGAAGACGCCATAACGACCAACTATACGGCCGGAGAAAAATTCTGACCGTTTAGCTCCGGTCGTATAGTTGGTGTCGCCTTTGTTAGGTCAAAGAACAACTTTCGTGAGGCGACCCCTATATAAAGAAGCCTCAGGCGACAAGAAAATAGGGAGACACCACACCCCAGAAGCCATACCTCGCCACAAAGCCGCCTCCAGATCTCCAAAGCCTTCTCCATCTCCATAGCCATCTTCCACCACTTTTAATATTAGATATCTTCTCCGATTGGCAACATTGTAAGACTATTGCTCCCAATCTTATGATTTTCATTACAATGTTTGTGATGGTTGATCTCATCTCTTTGTGCGAGTAATTATCCTTGGGCTAAAGGCTTTGTCCTAGCCATGTACCAATTGTGCATGTAATTTATCATAGATGGGATCGTGTATTAGATTTTATGACATGATGATTATTGTATCCTCTCTTGCCTCAATCCAAGGACTTGTCAGGTACCCAAGACCCCGAGGGTTGAGCCAAGTATAGGGAGTATGAGTGGTGACTGATCTGCAGGTTGGGAACCCCAGTGATAGAAGGGGTAGTGTGGCTATATGTGAGGGATTTGATTGGGATTAACGGTGACATCACCATGCATATCATTAGTTCTCTTTCTTCTATGGATGAGACTAGTAGGTTATTTCTATAAGCGGTTACGGAGGCAATAGCAATTATAGATGCACTTCCCACATATAATTTATCTTGCTCTAACAAGTACACACATGATTTATTTCTATCTTTTATTTCCATCAGATGTATTTGCACAGCTATAGGTGAAACTGAACGCCCTAAGCCATCTCTCTCCATCATCGACAACAACAAAAAGACGCAAGCTACTGGTCCAGTGAAAATACAAAAGGAATTCTAAAACTCCCAAAGGTCCGTTAAAGTAACTTCACTACGCATTCGCTTCCTGAGGATTCGATAACCTAGGCCTACTAGGGAAAAAGAGCTATAATACATCCGTAATTCAGATCAAAGGTATCAACCCTTTTTCTCGCGCCGTTGTTAGGGAAGCAATAGCTACCCTGGTGAGGTTATTAGGAACCTTGTTAGTTTTAATTCTTGTTTTTAATTTTGTTAGTTTTCTTTTAGTCTTTATTTCATAAACCAAAAAATTAGTTAGTCTTTAAATTCTTGTTTTTACTGTTATAATTTTAATCTAAGAAAACCCAAAAACATAGGAAGTATTGCTGAAAAGAAGCTTGGGGAGTTTGCTACTCCCAATAATGATTATTTGTGTACTCCTATTACTCAGCCAGCAATTGCTGCTGATGACTATGAAATTAAGCCCCATTATTTAAGTTTGGTTCAACAAAATCAATTTAGAGGTTCTGCTGTTGAAAACACAGGTATGCACTTAAATACTTTCACTGAAATATGTGATATGATGCATATAAAAGACGTTGACCCTGATGCGGTCAAATTACGTCTATTCCCTTTCTCTCTAAGAGGAAGAGCTAAAGAATGGTTGCTATCTTTTCCTAAAAATACCATTACATCATGGGTGGGATGTACTTCTTTATTTATAACTAAAATTTTCCCACCTGCAAAGACTATGCAACTCCAATCTAATATTACTGGTTTTAGACAGGAAGAGCATGAACCACTAGCACTTGCATGGGAGAGGATGAAAGAATGCCTAAGAAACTATCCTAGTCATGGAATGGAAAATTTGTTAATCCTCCATTTATTTTACAATGCTCTTAATCCACTGTCTAAGTCTATGCTTGATACTGCAGCTAGAGGAACATTCATGGGTAAACATATTACCGAATCAAAGCAGCTACTAGACAATATGCAAGGCAACCATGCCCAATGGCATGTCGAAAGATCAAACATAAAGAAGGTGAACTTTGTCTCACCACAAGAGAATGAAGATCTCAATGCTAAGTTGGATGAGCTCATACTAGCCGTAAAAGGTAAGGAAAATCAGGTAAGAGCTACCCCCGAAACAAATATAGAAGAAATAGAATTTGTAGCTCGTAATAATTATAATCCTTCTTGAAAGAAGAGTTACAATCCTAACTTTCAGAAACAGTATGCTAGTCCTACAAATAACTCTAATAATAATATGGGAACTAGTAATGGTAGTCTCCAAGAAACTCTCAAAATGAACAAAATAATATTTTAGTCAAAATTACGGAGAACCATGATGCTATGCTTGGTAAATTATCTAAACAAGCTATTAGTTTGAGAAATGATTTGCAGGCCCTTCAAGAGAGAACAAGGATCGTTGAGGCACAACTAGGTAAGATAACCGAGAGTCAAACTCTCATTCTAGCTAAATTTGCTGGAAAACTGAGCCCAATCCTATTGAGGAACTCAAAATGATGAGAATCCAAAGGGAGAAGCCTAAAGAACTTGACTATAGTAATGCCCCTTCACCGAGCTAGACCATCGAAGATCTCGTAAAAAGGATCAACATCAAAATTCTGGTAAGTGAAGGTAATGATGAAGCCATGTATCAACACTTTTTTGATCAAGTAGCAATTACGGTACACGATCTTGAACAGGAATACAAGAAAATCGCTGAAAAGTTACATGTTAAACTGGATGACATATTTGAGCCTACTATTAACATAAAGATTGGTACTAATGAGATAGCTGCACTTTATGATCTAGGTGGAAGCGTCTCAACAATTCCAAAGAGTCTTTTTAACAAGTTAAATCTTGGCTCCTTTGAAATTACTGAATCAAAATTGCATCTAACAGATTCTACCTACAAACAAACTGTAGGGATTAAGGAGAACACTTTAGTTTACATCAAAGGTTGTCCTGCACACATTGATTTATTTATTGTTGACATGTCTGAAGACACTATTTCTCCTATAATACTAGGACGTCCTTTCTTAAGAACTATAAAGCATTTAATTAACATTCATGAAGGGAAACGTGAAGTTGCAATTGCCTTCATGGGATCCTTTTGTTATTCATTTTCCCGGAAAGAAAAAAGCCAAACATGGTGAGAAGGAGGTCATCACTTTGAAGGCCAATTACTTCGGAGTGGGTGTTCCACTCATCTGGCCCAAGTGAATATCATCAAGGTCAAGCTATTAACCATAAAAGAGCCCTCCATGGGAGGCAGCCCATGTTAAATTAAGGTTTGAGTTAAGTTTTTAGTTTGAATTTTAGTTCATGTTCAATAAAGAGTGCTATAAAACTCCATTTGGGGAGAAGAAATTTAGTAGTACTTTAATTTCTGCATTATTCATGCTATTGTTGGTCGACAATATTTTCTATCAATTTTTTGTCAAAAACAAGGTATATCGTTAATTTATAGGAAAAGAAATAGTTTACGAAGAAATAGAAAAACAATTATGGATACAGACGGTTTAACGACCAACTATACGGCGGGAATAAAAATTTCGACCGTATAGTTCTGGTCGTATAGTTATCTTTGCCATCGAAATTTTTTCTACAATATGTACTAAGAGTTTAACGACCAACTATACGGTAGGAATAAAAAAATCCAGCCGTATAGATATCTGTGCCTGCATGCAATTTCTTTTCTTATGTACAGACAGTTTAGCGACCAACTATACGACGGGCATAAAAATTCCAGCCATATAGTTTCGGTCGTATAGATATCAAGGCCTTTTGCAAAAAAAAAATCGTAGGGACAGACGGTTTAACGACCAACTATACGGCCGAAACATTTTGTTCCACCGGTATAGTTGCGGTCGTATAGTTGCTCGACATGAGGATGACCTAATATTTTTACAGAACGCCAACTATACGGCCGGAACGCATGTTCCGCCCGTATAGTTTCGTCCGACCACAAAATAGCTCGGGAAGGTACTCCCAACTCCAAAACTTCAATCGTTTTTTCCTTCTTCTACCTCCAAACTCTCTCAAAACCTCAAGGGATCTTCATCTCTACTCAATTTCGTTCGATTTTCTTGCACACAAGTGATCAATGGTATATTTCTCCTCCGATCCTCCAATTACGTTTTGCAAATTCATCTTCGATCTATTGTCATTATCAATCTAGGGTGAGACATACTGTGAACCAATTGCCATGATTTTCTTATCTAGATTATTATCTTGAGGAGATTCTTTAGTGTGCTTAGAAGAGGAACATATTATACTTACTATTGTCGGATCAAAAAGTTTTATTTTTGCCTTTATTCAATGTTTTATAAGATGAACACAAGGAGCCAAACTCGTCCTCATGCCACTGCTAGCGCTTCTCGGGCAATCACCCAGAACACATGGGGATACGGTTCAGGGATCAGGCTCATCGCGAACGCTTCAACAAGATCAAGAACTACGAAGTGAAGGCCACCAAGTGGGCTTGCCCCATTATATTGAACCAACTCGGTATTTCTGATGACTTCAATTTACTTTGCAATAGAGATGGCCTACAAAACTTTGTGCACAATGATGTACCTACTTATCGCCACTTAGCCATTGAATTCCTAAGTTCATTGCAAAGCACTGTTAAATTGTGGCAAAGAGAGGATACTATTTCTTTCTATCTGATGAACAACAACTACACCTTAACGTTAGATCAATGGTGTGCATGCTATAATTTTCCAAACAATGGTGTTCATGCTCTACGCGCATCCTTAACTGGTTTAAATCCTCCCCCAATTAATACTATAATGGAATGAGCTTCACTAGGAGAGTGAACAAGGGGAAGAATATTCAACATCCTGCAATTCGCTATTTGTTCTATGTTATTGCTAACACCATGCACGCACGCAATGAGTTCACGAGACTCAACGAGGACGACATCCTAGTCCTCGCCAAGGCTGCTTACATCAACTACAACATGTCACTCAACTTGGGCACCATCCTTGTGCGCTAGCTGGAGCAGCAAGCCTCACAAAGCCAAGGGCCAATCACAGGAGGAGGCGTCATCACCATGCTTGCCACCGTCCTAGACATCGTTTTAGGTGAGTTGCAGCCCGTACTAGATGAGACGCGTGTTGGTTTCTCCACCCTAAGGTCCTGTGGAATGCTCACTAGGAGAGGTGGTGTTTATTATCTGCAGATTGCTGGAGCTAGGCGTATCTACCCCGCTCCTTTGCCTAATGGTATTTTCTCTATCGAGGAAGGACATTTTCTATATGATGTGCAAGTTGAGCAGCACCAACCCGAGGAGGAGATTCCTGATGAGGATGATGACCAAGAGGAGGAGCATGAAGTTCCTCATCAAGAGGAGCAGCCACAAACCTGGTTCACCACATACCAAGATTTCCAAGGACTTGGAGGGACTATGGAGAGGATGCAAAACCTCTCTTTGAACCTCCGAGAAACAACAAGTAACCTCTCCACTCAATTCGCTAACTAGAGTAACGACTTTTTCCCGCCACCACAATGATTTGAAGGGCTTGCAAAATCCTCAGCTTGGGGATGTTTCCTCATGTATCTCTATTTGGCGTTCATTTGCTCTTATTTTTAGAGGTTACGTTCTTATTTGAGATTATAAGCACTCGTGTTGGCTTCCCCAACACTTTATCTTTAGTTATTTTTATTTGCTTTCAAAATTTTCTAGCCAAGCTTTGCCGCCAATTTTCTATTCTTTATTTCCCTCTCTTAAAAATCACAAAAATATTTCTCCATTTTTTTCCTTATTCTCCCTCTTTCTTTTCTTGTCGTCTCGAGGTCTTCGCATGTTTGCAGGAGAGTCATCGACTTCGAGTTTCCAAGAAACAAATAAAAAAGGAAGTGAGAAGTGGAACCAAACATGAGAGGTATGCCTTATAACTCCCCACTTTTTAAGTTTGAGAAACCCATGCTAGTTAGTAGTAAATGTTGAGATATTATATTGGTGCAGTGAGTCTTTGTATCATAGTAAGATTGTCGCTTGCATGGGTATTTAATTGGCTCATTTTGTTCTAGCTCTCGTAATTAACCAAGTCTTGCCTAAAAATTGCTAAACAATTGTAATAAGACAAAGTCTCACAATTGATG
The DNA here is from genome assembly GCA_916181665.1 of Avena sativa. Taxonomy (NCBI): domain Eukaryota; kingdom Viridiplantae; phylum Streptophyta; class Magnoliopsida; order Poales; family Poaceae; genus Avena; species Avena sativa. The sequence goes on from OV702287.1 coordinate 584,369,201, forward strand.
GCTTGGGTGTTGTAGTGTTTAGTCTTGAAGGCTTATTTCTTGAGACACTTGACACCACTGAAAATGTTGATTGACTTAATAGCTCTCTTTGAAAGGATTTGTTTGATTGAATTAATGTTTAGCAGTTTTTGTGAGCATGCCAAAGTTTGACTTGTGAATCATAAGAATGATATAGCTTTATCCGTGTCAAACTTCATGGGATGCCAACAACTCCGCTGGCCTATGAACGATCTTCATGGAGGAAACTCCTAGATTTCGGCTATGAGTTGATTAAACACTTGTAGCAGCAATGCTATAGTGGGTAAGATTCTTGGCACTCCTGGGTAGCTGTAATCATGATGGAATCACTCCTCTGGCTGTTATGAGTAATCATTATGAAAAAGGAACAAAAACCTTAGTGATGCCACGAGTGTCCATCACATCCAGATAAACTAATAAAAATCTTTGGCATGCTCTCAATTAATTAAAAACTGAAATTCTGGAAGGACAACGAATAGAAAAGTAGTGCTTGCAAACTCTTTATTCATTGATGTGGGAGAATTGAGATACTCTAGTATATATGATTTTCATGACAACTCTCGCACTCTTAATTTACATGATTCTACTTTACTATTCAAAGGCAAGCCTATGAGTTGATTACTTGACATGGAATAAATTTTACTCATTTGAATCATCCATGCTTACAATAATTTTGCTTCACTATAAGGATGCATGAAACCCGTATGATACGATTGCCATTAATCTATCTAGGCTAAAGTTTTTCAGATTTATGAAAGTGGAGGAAACATGATACTATTAATCATGAGTAAGATCAACTTCTCGTTATTTCATTTTAAATGTTGAGTTCCTTTTTTGATTTTGGTTTTCTTGATCGGAACGAGAAAGTTTAAGCTTGGGGAGGTTGATGGCTCTGAAATATAGCCATCTATGTCCATATTTAAAGTGGATATTAATCATATTTTTGATGAAATATCTCTCTAAACCCTGCCACTAATGCTAATATTCAGAGGGGTATGCAATCCTTTGTTCTTGTATTTTTCCTGCACAGATAATATCGTTTAAAGGAGGGAATCACTTCATTAAAGTCAAATATATGATATTTCCTTCGACGAGAAGAAACTATGAGCCGTTGAGCAAAGGAAGACGCCGTAACAACCAACTATACGGACGGAGCAAAAATTCCGACCGTATAGCTCCGGTCGTATAGTTGGCGCCGCCTCCATTAGGTCAAACAGAACAACTTTCGTGAAGGGGCCCCTATATAAAGAAGCCTCAGGCGATGAGAAAACAGGGAGACACCACGCCCCAGAAGCCCTCCAAACCCTTCTCCATCTCCATAGCCATCTTCCACCACTTGTAATAGTAGATCTCTTCTCCGATTGGTGACATTGTAAGACTATTGCTATCAATCTTACGATTTTCATTACAATGTTTGTGATTGTTGATCTCATCTCTATGTGTGAGTAATTCTCCTTGGGCTATGGGCTTTGGCCTAGCCATGTAGCAATTGTGCATGTGATTTATCATAGATGGGCTCGTGTATTAGTTTGTATGACATGATGATTATTGTATCCTCTCTTGCCTCAATCCAAGGACTTGTTAGGTACCCAAGACCCTGAGGGTTGAACTAGGTATAGGGAGTATGAGTGATGACTGATCTGCAGGTTGGGAACCCTAGTGAGAGAAGGGCTAGTACGGCTATATGCGGGGGATTTGCTTAGGATTAACGGTGATATCACTATGCAAATCATTAATTCTCTTTCTTCTATGGATGAGACTAGTAGGTTATTGCTATAAGCGGCTGCGGAGGCAATAGAAATTATGGATGCACTGCCCACATATAATTTATCTTGCTCTAACAAGTACACGCATACTTTATTTCTATCTTTTATTTCCATCAGATGTTTTTGCACAGCTACAGGTGAAACCGAACGCCCTAGGCCCTCTCTCTCCATCATCGACAATAACAAAAAGATGCAAGCTACTGGTCCGATGAAAACACAAAAATAATTCTAAAACTCACGAAGGTCCGTTAAAGTGACTTTACTATTGATTCGCTTCCCGAGGATTCGATAACCCAGGTCTACTAGGGAAAAAGAGCTATACTACATCCGTAATCCGGATCGAAGGTATCAAAATTCCATTTTCTCCTCACCAAACTTGAGAGACACAGTTTTTCTCTAGCAATCAATGTTTTTCTCTTGTGGTATTTAAGAAAGTTATCCTGAACATAATTGGAAAATAAGTATCGGTAGGTATATCAATAAGTACAAAGTCAATGGCATATTTATAAGGTCCAATACGGATTGGAACATCTCTAATTATTCCCATAGAGACTTTTAGTGTGTTATCTGCAAGCATGATAGTCATGTCAGTATCCTCTAATTCAGCTAGGGTTTATTCTTTTTGGATTTTCACGTAAAAATTTAAGGGAATTACGTTAACAACAGTCCCAATGTTGCAGATGCCATAATAAGAAGTTCCGCCGAAAGTACAAGGAAGAATAGGTTTACCAATTTCTTTAGCATTTACCTTTCCTTCAACAAACTATGAAGCTTCGGTGTCCAGCTCTATCACGTTGCAATGTGCAAACATGGTTAGAATATCCTCCTTCGTCAGTTCTCCGGTCTCTTGTATACTTACTTCGTTAGTTTTTCATGTGTGTGCCTCCTCTTCTAGCGTCTTGATGAATATCCTCTCCTCTTCACGTTGATCTTCGAGCTTCTAACCCATCATATGTTTTCTCGCCATCCTAGGAAAAGGAAGGGGTTCAACATATGGGGGTACCTCCCTTAATGGCTCTATATGAGAAGTAATTATTGGATCAACTTCTTCAACTGGTTCAGGTGGGGCAGTATATTGAAGCCAATCTTTCTTAGGAGCTTCAATGTGTTCTATAAAGGACTAGAGGATTTGCAAAATAATATCATCATCAAGTTGAAGTTCATCAATAGTTTCTTTTACTTTACCAGATTCCTTATAAGTAATGAGACAATCATATTCAATTTCTATACCTCATTCGCCGCCTAAATCAGATCCCCGTGTTTTTATATTACAAGAAAATCGTTCTAGAAGTTCCCAAGGTTTAGTTATAGTTAGATCCATAAAATATCCTCCGGAATTTGTGCCAACCTCATGTTTAATTTCTTGATTAAGTTCCCCATAGAAAATATGTAAAATGTACCATTCCCATAAATCATGATGGGGACATTTATTGATTAGGGACTTATACCTTTTGAAAGCCCTTGCAAAGCCTTCACCTGGCGGTTTTTTAAATCCATGATCGCCCTTCTCACTTCAGAAGGTTTACCTTGGGAAGAATCGAAATACGAATTCTCCTTTGAGTTTCTCCCAAGTATCTATTTTCTCTGCATGGCAAATTCTATACCAAGCTAAAGCAGTGTTGTTTAGATATTTCTTATAAGTTTTCTATTTAATAATAGCGATAAAGTGAGGGTTAACGTCGTATTCTGTTCCGCTCCCACTAGGGAATTCTTTAACAAGACCTCTATTTAACTTCCCGAGGTGTTTAGTTGCATCGAGCTGATTCAGCGGTCCGAGTGTAATAATGGTGCTTACCTGAAACTAGTAAACATCTTGAGTAAAGTAGTTAATAGAATATGAAACTAAGAAGAAAGACCAAAAGCCTTAGCTCCCCGTCAACGTCGCTAGAAAATATCTCGATGGCTGTAGGTGCATAGATCAATTGTAGCTGGTTTCGAAATAAGAGTATTGTATCCATAGAGAGCTGTTTGGTTAAGGTCTTTATGCCCCTTGTTACTTAAGCTGCCTTTGATTTAAATTAAAGGGTGTTTGAAAGGATTTTGGGTTGAATGCAGAAAAGTAAATAAAAGCAATTAAAAGAAAGCAAATAACAAGATGTTTGGAAACATGGTTGAAGTCAATAGGGCTAAAGCGTTCTTGGGGGTGTAAGATACACCACTAGAATTATATTATTAATCATAATAAGGATAACATACTTCTTGTTTCATGATGTGTGTGGTGAGAGCTCCATAATAAGATATTCACTATAAGGCTCGTAGGAAGCCACTTTGTTGAGTAGAATGAGGTTACCTCAAATAACCAATGCGATGTTTGAGAGCAATCACCCGTATAGACCACCGCCATTAAGGGTATCATCATGGATATCATAATTAGCTTAGTGAGTCTCTATTTATCCTCATTTCACCATGTAAGTTGCTAGAAGGCGCCAATTATCACAAAGCTATTCCAGGCATACTTCCAAACACGTCCAAAGGATTTCTCCCTCATCTCTTGTCCCGAGGTCAAATGATATGTGGCTGACCACACATACCATCTAAAGAGAGAGATCAAAAACAAATCATAAATCTATTGTAGATTAGTAAGTCATACGAACACAATAATAGATTATCATTATCAACATCATAATAGTGCTAGCTTTTCTCCATCTCCCCAAGAATGGGGAAAACTACTCACACATGGAAGCAATCAATGACATCATAATAATCAAATGGATGGATAAAAGTATGTAGATAAATCTAGTGCAAACCACAATTGAATATGGAATTACAACAAGATCTAATGAAATAGATACGGGGATGGTGATGATGATGGAGATGAAGTGGTTGATGATGAAGCGGATGATGCGATGTCCTCCAATGATCTGTGGAGCAGCAAGGATTTGCCCTTCTCCAAGCTCCTCCTTCGGATCCCTTTCTGATGTGGTTTTTCGTGGTTTCTGGTGGCTATGAATGTTGGATATCCCTGTCATCTTCCGCCCGTACCACTGGTCGTTATGGCTGTATATGCTTTCCCCTTGCTTGGTATTCTCCCAGGTGGAAAGTTACATCCATAAAATGACTTTTATCACTTAAAAATATCATATTATATAACATAATACGACAGTTCTGATTGATATATTCATAAGAGACATAGTAATTTGGGATCCTGATGAAACATGGACAAAAAGGTGCGGGCAAACACAGTGAAATACCAAAATCCCTAATATATTTTATGCAAAAATGAAAGGTAAATATGCCTCAATTTTGGACTCATCACACCACCGGAACAACACCCGAAGTCCACCCTCTCCCATAGCGACGCCTTCAAGAAGGAAACAGTGCACAAGCACCATCGTCGTCCGATCAAAGATCGCACGTTTTCCCCCTGAAGAAAGTCATCACTCACAAAACAATGGCTTCAACAAGGCAATTTCCAGGCACAACCAATTAAGGTCGGACATTGGGTTTTCACCATGCAAGATAAGATTGTGAACTTCTCGGCTTCCATGGCATTCACCGCATACTGACTTCACCATGGAACAAAATATATGTTCCACGAAGGCAAAAGGATGCAAAGCTTCGCCTCGCACCCTCTGAAACCAAACAGTCATAAAAACATGGTTGCACGCGACCGAATACGTCAAATCTGGAAATCTCCAGGCATCACCGGCGAAGCCTTCTAGAACTCGCCACTCCGACCAGATCAAAGAGGGCAAGCAACAAGTAGATCCTCGTCTTGGCACAAGATAAATCCTAGGACCCCCGCCTTTATTCAACAAAGCGGACAAGTAGGCCCCCACGCCGCCATCCGCCACCCAATGACGATGAAGGAGGAAGAACCCCCACGGCGCATGAGGTTGCAACAGCCGTGGCCATGCAGATCAGGCCCGCACTGCCTACATTAATCTGGCGCTAAGCCGACCAGTCGCGGGCGAATGCGGCGCCGCCGTGCTGCCGCGGACCAGATCACCGCATCCCGTCTTGCATCTATCAGGCTTCGCCTCCGCGCGGGGAGAGTCCACCCGATGCGCCTCCTTGCCCTCCTGTCTTTGGTGCCGGCGATGGAAGTGGCCAGAGTAGCCAGGGGGGATGGTCCTAGGGAGGGGCGATGGTGAACCTCCGGAGCCGACGCCGCGCGAGCGACCCGGGAGGGGGATCGCCGTACTTATTAGTTGGGGGTTTCAAATTAGTTGTCCCAAGTTTAATTTAGAAGACTAAGTAATAAGGTCCGTGGTTTATGGAGAAGCTGGAGAGGGGGCAGCTTATGTTAAGCGAGTAAAATATCTGGATCACTTCAACGATAGGGACGGACCGTTGCACCCGTGTCATGCAAATATCCAGTTCATGAAAAAACTAGTGCAGCCTTTCGTCAAAAAATAACTAATTTGGATTTGTCTAAATCCTCATGTATGTAGACGTGTTTTAGTGTACAGATATATGTGAATGTATACAAAACCGCTATGCGTTGTTCCTGTTTACTTGAGCTGTGTTTTGGAAAAGCTATGTGTTGCTGCTAATTATCTGAAGCTATGTTGCTTGTTAATTCCAACACGACATGCCCGACAGGCGCACGTGCATGGTGCACCACCTGATTGTAAACCGGTAGCGTTGAATTGAAGCAGTCATGTCTTGATTTGCTTCGGATACAGGTCGACCCCCTGGTATATTGTCAAGAATGTTAAATCATTGGGTTGATTTGGAAAACCCTTGTACCGAGGGCATGAAGCACTTTTATGCTACCACCACGAGTGTGATAGGCAATGGAGCGAAAACTTCTTCTTGGGTGACCCCTGTCTCAATAGCCAAAAACAAAAAGACATGGCAAATCTCATCTTCAACATATCTTCAAGGAGAAAATGGAATGTCAAGCAAGCTCTAACAACGATGCTTGGATCTCTAAGATCAAAATGATTACGGGGTTCACAATCGACCACCTTCGGCAATTTGTCTCCCTTTGGATACAACTTCATCAAAGCAACCTTCACGATGGCATGGCGGATGAGAACCTATGGAAACTTACCCAAAAAAGGGACTATAAGCCAAACTCGGCCTACAAGGCACAATTTTCTTTTTGGAACAACATCTTCACCTATTAGCTCCTTGGTTTGGAAGATTTGGGAACCTCCCAAGATAAAATTCTTTGCATGGCTTGCTATTCAAATAGGTTTTGGATCGCCGACCGAATAGAGAAGAGAGGATGACCAAATTGTGAGGCTTGCTGCTATGCAAGAGAGTTCTAGAATTGGCGGATCACCACTTTGTCAATTGGAGATACACCGCGAGGCTTTGGGGTGTATCAAAGTTTGGCTCGGCATAGACTCCACTGACCAAAGCAACTGCTTGGTGCAATCTATCCATTCTTGGTGGAACATCATGACAAAACGCAAGGACATGGCTTCCATTATATACTCTCCTTGCAACCTGAGAAATTTGGAAACGCACGCTCCAGTCTTCAAAATTAAGCATGTGCCACAGACGATCGTTATCGGAAAGATAAAACATGGTCCATGACTTTGGGTTCTAGATTGTTTGCATTTCAAAATAATTGTTTACCGAGAGATTGTGTTGTAATATGGTACTCCGTTTTTCTTTCCTTGTTGAACTCCTATCTTAGTTAATCAATTGGGGCAAAACTTTGCGTTTCAAAATAAAAGAAATGTTAAATCACGTGCATGCAAAGACCCTCTGTGTGTTTTCCTTGAGCGTTATTAGAAATTGAAAACGTTGCGTGTTTTCCTTGCAAAGTACATAGCGCACGAAGCATGCCACTTTTGGATTTGGTTTGTTCCATGATCGAACTCTTGAGAAGATCGATCTGTATGTTGGGTCAAATCAGTGGAGGGCCAATCACAAGTTCTTATCCCGACACTGAAAGATGTTTCAGTCACCATCTGCTGCAAGATTTTCCAATGATATCAACACCCCATTACTCTGCTGAGACCACCGATGTGTGTATCGAAGATGACGCACAGCGCCGCCGGTGAAACTCCTCGAATCATTCACAACTAAAGGACTGGCTCAAGACGCCTATGGCCAGAGGCGTAGCCGACGGCCTTTTGTCGAGGCTGTTGGCATAGGTCCCTAGCTAGGCAGGCCAGCAAACAGGCCGTCGGCTAAGACTAACAGTCGGCATAGACTATAGTCGGCTGATAGCTGTCATTGGCGTATACCAGCCATCGGCGTATGGCGGCCTCGCGTGGGCCAGGAGGCCGGGCCGTGACGGTGCGGCAACGGCGTCAGCACTATGCCGATGGCCCAGCATATAACACTAGTCATTAGCGTAGCTGCATTTATCTGCTTTTTTGTATGGCCCATTACTTATTACTCATTAATTGTCTCAATTATTTTAATGTGCTTTTTTTTCTCTCCAATTGTTGGGATTCTTATCCTCTGAATAGTGGTATCCACCCATCTAAAATTACCGCGCGAACCTCGTACAGATAATCTAGGGGGCTAGGCTTGCCGGGCCCTCGGATTAGGGTTTCAGTGGAGAATAACCGCCTGAGCACGGGAATGCCACGAGACCCCGTGTGTGGTCCTAGCATGCATGTACAAGTGTGGTGGAAGGTCCGTATATGCAGTACCCAGCTCCCGGGTGTGACCGTCTACGATTGTATGCGATAACATCTAGAGTAGTGCTGGACCTGTAGGAGTAAACTATCGAGATGGGTCAAATGAAGAGAATCCGATGGAACCATGGGCCCAACCTTGGTTTTCCATGTATGTATGGCCTAAAGAGTCATAAACCAACAGTAAAGTACATTGGTCAACCTCGTACAGAGAAAGCTAGGATGCTAGACCTGTGGGGCCCTCGGACTACGATTTCGATGGAGAAGGACCGCCTGAGCGCCGGAATGCTACGAGAACCTGTGTGTGGCCCTATCATAGATGCACAAGTGTGGTCGAAAGTCCATATATGCAGTACCTACCTCCTGGATGTGACCGTCTACGGTTGCATGCGATAGCACCTAGAGAAGTGCTGGACCTTTAGGAGGAAACTCCCGCGACAGGTCAAATGGAGGAAAACCGGTGGAACCATGGGCCCAACCTTAGTTTTCCATGTAGTTATGGCGTAAAGAGTCATAAACCAACAGTAAAGTACATTGGTCAAGCCTTGTACTGAGAAAGCTAGGATGCTAGACCTGTGGGGCCCTCGGACTACGGTTTCGATGGAGAAGGACCACCTGAGCACCGGAATGCTACGAGAACTTGTGTGTGGACCTATCATAGTTGCAAAAGTGCGGTGGAAAGTCCATATATGCAGTACCTACCTCCTGGATGTGACCGTCTACGGTTGCATGCGATAGCACCTAGAGAAGTGCTGGACCTTTAGGAGGAAACTCCCGCGACAGGTCAAATGGAGGAAAACCGGTGGAACCATGGGCCCAACCTTGGTTTTCCATGTAGGTATATCCTAAAGAATCGTAAATCAACAGTAAATTACATTGGTCAACCCTCGTCGGAGAAAGCTAGGGGGCTAGACCTTCGGGGCCCTTGTATTAGGGTTTCGGTGGAGAAGGACCGCCTGAGCGCCGGAATGCCATGAGAACCTATGTGTCTCCCTAGCGAAGAAGGCATTCTAGGTGTCGAGGTTGTCGTTATCCCAATGGGGATCCATCCGCTGCTCTGGCGTGAGCTCGAGGTAGAAGTGGTTCGTGATTGCTGCCTGGCGGGACAAACCTTGAGGCACAGGAGGAACATGAACCCCTTCAGTGCTCAGCATCTAGCCGGCGGGCAGCCCGTACCCTGGCGGGCATGGGTAGCTAGAAGCGCACAGCGCCTCGGTCTCCTCGAGCATCAGAAAGGCCCAATAAGCGGTGTCCATTGTTGTGAGAGAGAAGGTGTGGATGTGTGGATGGACATGGTGGTCGGTCTAGATATAGAGGGAAATGGCGGGAGAACATGGCGGGAAGCAGGGGAAATGGCGGGAAAACATGGCGAGAAGCGGGGGAAATGGCGGGAAATATCTAGTCCAGGTTAGTGGCTCCAACCGGGACTAAAGGCCCCCGAAATTTGTTTTAGTCCTAGTTACTAGTTTTAGTATTAAATATTATATTTCTAATGAGTATATTATTTTTTGTGAATATATTGGTATATTATATGTATTTTTCTGTTTTTAAATAATAAACTATATTTTTCCAACATTTGTACTAAATATAATACTTGTTAAACAATAGATAATTCCATTTAAGTTGTATAATAAAGTATGATAATAGATTTAAATTATAGATCTTCTTTTTCAGAAAAATTTGGTATATAATACATAACTTTCTGAAAACTATAAACCATTTTTCCGTTTGACGCAAAAAACCACCTTTAGACCCGGTTTATAATACAAACCGAGACTAAAGGGGCACAAGGGGGTACGCGCACGGGAAGAGTGGCGGGCTGAAAATATCTTTAGCCCCGGGTTGTAATACAAACCGGGGCTAAAGGACCTTTAGCCCTGGTTCCGGTTTGTATTACAACCCGGGGCTAAAGGTGGTGGGGTATAAATAACCCCACCTCTACGCCGGGTCGACCCATGACCCGGATCAGTTTTCTTCCCCGACGCCGCCGTAAAGCTCGCTGCGCCGTCTCGCTGCGCCGCCCGTGCCGAGGCCCGTCCCGCCTCGTCACTCGCCGTCAACCGTCCCACCGTGCCGCGCCGCCCCCCTGCAGGTGAGGTGTACGTAGTTAGTGATTTAGTTAGGGATTTTAGTTAGTGATTTAGTTAGGGATTTTAGTTAGTGATTTAGTTAGGGATTTTAGTTAGTGATTTAGTTAGGGTTTTAGTTAGTGATTTAGTTAGTGATTTTAGTAAGTGATTTAGTTAGTGATTTAGTTAGGGATTTTAGTTAGTGATTTAGTTAGAGATTTTAGTTAGTGATTTAGTTAGTGATTTTAGTTAGTGATTTAGTTAGGGATTTTAGTTAGGGATTTTAGTTTATTATTAGGGATTAGTGAGGTAAAATAGTTAATTAGGGATTTTAGTTAGTTTATTATTAGGGCTTTTAGTTAGGTATTTTAGTTTGTGATTTTAGTTAGGGATTAGTTAGGTCAATTAGTTAGTTTATTAGGGATTAGGGTTTCTTAGGGATTAGGGTTAGTTAGAATACTTAGTTAATTAGGTTTAGTTTAGTTAGTGTTAGGTTTAGAGTTAGTGTTATTAGGGCAATACTTAGTGATTTAGTTACTATTTATGTTTTATGATTGTTTATTGCTATTATTTAGTTATGCCGCGTCCTCCTCGTCCGAGCCTACTGGACACCGTCGGTTCCGGGGATGTCCGAGCCTAGGCTCCGCCGGGTTGGCACTGGGAGGTGCTACCTGTCGGGACTCGTACCTTGGTGAGGAATCCGGGTATCATCGTCGATCCAGAGCTTCTTTGGTGGCGTCGACGAGGTCCAGGAGCGGTGCAGAGGGAGCCGGCCCCCGAGGAGGTGGTACATCGTCGTATCAGGGAGGAGGACGAGCACGCACGGTGATATATGTATCTTTTGGAGACTAGGTTCTCCAATATCTGGTAGGTTCACGGATCTCACCCGAGCTATTCTCCGGTGATGGTTCCTCTTCTCTGGCTGCAGAGCTCCTATAGCACAGAACGCGGCAGCCGAGTTTGCTAGTTTGATATGAGCGAGATGTATTAATAATGTACTTTATATTATGAGCGAGATGTATTAGTAATCTACTTTATCTTATTTTATTGTACTTTATCTTAATGCAAAATTGTTTCATTATTAGTACGTAATCGTTTTTCTGTATCCGAGTTGTCGCAATTGTAATATTCTTTTACTTAATGCAATATTCTTTTTCTGTATTAGTTAAGCTATGAACGGTAGACAGAATGAAGAGGAGCTGCTCAACATGATAGATGAGGGTACTAGGGTTCTTATTACGATGGCTCCGAGTATCTTAATTTGTCTGGAGGAGACGAGGGTGGCGACGATAGTGGAGACGATGGTGCTGACCATGGTGGAGACCATGGTGAAGACACCATAATAATGACAAACTCCGTCGAGGTATATAAAGCCTCTATCGATCGTTCACTAGTATAGATGCACTAATTGATTCGTATATATGTACTGACGAATGTTTCTTCTCTTAGACCTCCGCTTCCGGCGAATCTTCTACAAGGACAAGAGGCTCGGCACAAAAGTTGTCCGCTGAAGTCCGTTTCAGCATTGACTTAGTCTCTCCGCTGGGTCAACCATTGGAGCCCAAAGAATCTGTGAATGCATTTATAACTCAATGCAGATTGATTGTTAGAGACACCGTCCCGATCACCACGCGAAATTGGAATAGGAAAGAAAAGGGATCCAGCCGGGGCTAGTTTTGTAGATGACAGAGCGAGAGTTGCGATGTGGAATTCTCTCATGACACATTTCACCCTACCAGTCTTGGAGACTGATGAGGTCAGACAACAAATGACGTGGAAAGTCAAGCACTTTGCTCTTAAGAAGATGAGCGAACTATTCAAGGAATGGAAGAAAAGATTGTACCACAAGTATGTCTTAAAGAAAAAAACTCCTCCATTCACTGGCCCACTAGAGAAGCAGCAGGATAACTGGGCCGCATTAGTGGAATACAAGAACTCGGCACCAGCTGTGGCAATGTGAGAAAAGAATAAGATAAATGCAGCCAAAAATAAATATCACCATCATATGGGCACAGGTGGCTACAGAAGTGACATGCCTAAGTGGGATAAAGCTGAGGCTGACCTGGAGGCTAAAGGGGTCACTCCAGGTATGTCTCGTTGGCCCAGGAGGTCAAGAAATTGGGTACTCGGGCATGGGGCATCGTATGACCCAGAAACTAGCAAGATTGTCGCAGCCAAAGAAGTTTCTTCACCCAAGAATGAACTTATTAAAGTGATAAAAGAGGTTGAAGAGGGAAAGTTTGTTCCCGACAGAGAGAACGATGAGCTGACAAAGGCTCTCAGGAATCCTGAAAAGGCTAGCCGAACAAGATGGTTCGGACCTTCTTGTCCATGGGTTATCGGGTTTCCCGAGGTCCTTGACATGTACAGAAGCCGATCGAGAAAAACAAAACGGAAAAAAGAGGAGGATGCAGAGCGGTTCGCAAGGTTTGAAGCCATGCTGCAGGAGCATCGCCAGGAGCTTAATGAACTTGAAGGACTCCGACAACAAGATCCTGCACAAGACAGTACGGTCAGCCAATCGCAACGGAAAAGCAGCGTGGCTTCCGCGGAGGGCCATGGTAATTAATGATGCAATGATGGATGTGTACCCCGTGGATGCAATTAAGGAGAAGACTAGTTGTGAGCTACATGTTGAACTGAAGAACATATACATGAAGGTGGCGGTCGGCTTTGCTTTACCTTCTGCACCGGGAGCGACCTACCATTGCAATCTGATTCCAGCTGGCTATGCTCGTGTCGGTGTGGATGAAGTTCAACCGATGTGTCAGTCACTACAGCTTGACATCCCTGGAGGTGAAGGGGAGACGACACTGGGAGAAGGCACGAGTGGCTTCATTCTTTGGAAAAAAGAATACATCAAGTTTCTAGGCTCGACACCAAGGCCACCTTCTCCATGGAGAAACAATCCATCACCTCCAAGGCCACCGTCTCCTCCTAGTAAAAGTCCACCTCCAAGGGCACCGTCTTGTCCCAGTAAAAGTCCACCACCTCCAAGTCCAGTCCATGACCCCAACATGAGTCCATCTCAATCTACGCAGCCGCCTCCACCCAGTAAAGGCAAAAAGCGGAAGAATAGCACCGCTCCGTCGAGCGATAACCGACGCCCAAAGCGACAGTTGTCGCCCCTCCCAAGAGTACAGTCGGTTCCTCCCAAGAGGGCTTACGACCTGAATGATGAAGAGACCGATGTGGTCGTATGGGCCGAAATGGATGCTCATTTTAAAAAGAAACAACTTGAGCCAGAGGTCCAAATAAAACCGGAAACCAAGGAGCACTTTAGGAAATTATTGACGCAGCCATCCCAATCTCAATTAAATGTGCCAGATGAATATACACGATGTATTCAGAAGACACTGAAACAGAAGAGATCAAGGGGTAGAGCAAGCATCACAAAAGAGGTTCCCCACCAGGGGGAACAAGAAAAACAATCGAGTGGTAGCGGAAGCATCAGAACGGACGTCCCCCAGTTGGGGAAACAAGCAAAACAATCGAGTGGTAGCCGAAGAACCAAAAGAGACGTTCCCTAGCTGGGGAAACAAGCAAATCAATCGCTCCCCCCGCTCCAGGTGCACATACCCGAACCTGAACTATATGAGGGAGAACCTATGGATCCGAAAACGGCTAAGATATTGGCCGAGCAATGTAATATGTCTATTCATGACATTCTTCACAGCGATATGACCAAGGCTGAGGTAGCACCCAAATTTGTTCACGGGGAGCCTCTGGTCAGTTCTGAGAGGCTTCGAGATATGCCAACAAAAATGCGACGATTCCATGAATGGTACATGAAAACATCAAAACAAGAGCGATATTGGATCATACTGAAAGTTCAAAAATCGCATTACTTCGTTGAAGAAGAGGTCCCTATTGAATTTACCGAATTATTTTAGTTATTCAATCTAAAGGAACTCGACTAATCTATCCTCAGTTGCTATTGTCTGTAAGTGATTACTTTATTTATGTAATTAAGTCTCTATCTCAGCTTGTTCAATTCATTGCCGGTTGATGTCTACGCACCTCTATTCTTGTAGACAGTTGTTGGGCCTCCAAGTGCAGAGGTTTGTAGAACAGCAGCAAGTTTTCCCTTAAGTGGATTACCCAAGGTTTATCGAACTCAGGGAGGAAGTGGTCACAGGTATTCCCTCGCAAGCAACCCTGCAATCAAGATACAAGAAGTCTCTTGTGTCCCCAACACACCCAATACACTTGTCAGGTGTATAGGTGCACTAGTTGGGCGAAGAGATACTGAAATACAAGTGGTATGGATAATTATAAGTGGTAACGGTGATAGAAAATAGCTTGATGGTGTGTGGTTGACGTGGGAAAAGACTAAAGGCAAACTGAAATAAAGATGGCAACAAGCAAACATGTAACAGATCTAATTGCAAACGGTATATCAATCCTTAGAAACAGGGCCTAGGGATCATACTTTCACTAGTGAACACTCTCATATAAATATATTCCTCTTTATGATAGTACGCTGAACTACTCTCCGGTTGCACACTCTAATCGATGGTAGGGCTATAACAGCACACCTCAAAGTAAGCCTTCCCCATCTAGATAACCCCACACTGTCACCTTGAGCACTAGATGGTTCCAACAAACACCACAATTTCATAGAGACATCCAACTCCAAATATAACTCATAACAAGTATTTGTAATCTCTAACCTAAGTGCCACCATGGTGTGCACGCTATCATTTTCACACACATGGGGATAGCAGAGATCTATTAAAGCACTTGAGTAGCAAGGTAGATCTATAGATTACAACCTCATGATCTCAACAAGATCATGCATAGAGAGAGAGATGAACACATAGCTACCGGTAGAACCCTTAGCCTTGAGAAAGAACTACTCCCTCATCATCATGGGAATCAGCAACGGTGATGGAGATGGTGGTGGAGATCGATGGAGATGGCTCCGAGGGAACTTCCCCGTCCTGGCAGGGTGCCGGAAGAGAGACTTTCTGTCCCCCGAATCTCCCCTTCGGTGGGCGCTGCGGAACTTTTCGTGGCTTTCGGATTGACTATTTAGGTTTTTCACATCGGGAGGCATCTTATAGGCGAAGAGGCAAGGTCGATGGAGGCCAGAGGGGCCTAGACCACCTGGTGGCGCGGCCAGGGGGACCCACGCCACCCTATGGTGTGGCTGGCCCCTAGCCCCTCTCCGTCTCGTCTTCTGGCTCCGTGTGCCCCTCAGTGAAATATTGACTTTGGCTTTTGTCCCGTCCAATTCCGAGAATGTTCATTTTTCTGACTTTCTGGAACCGAAAACAGCAGAAAACAGGCAACTGGCAATGTAGCATCTTGTTAATAGGTTAGCCCAAGAAAGTCTATGAAAAGTACTCCAAAGTTGTAACAAAACATAAGAAAGTAGATAAAACCAAGCATGGAACATCAAAAATTATAGATACATTTGCAATGTATCAACATCCCCAAGCTTAACTCCTCCTCGTCCTCGAGTAGGTAAGTGATAAAAAGAAAGAATAATTTTTGAGGTGACATGCACCATCAAAGACTTGATCAAAGTATTTGTAAAACATTCAAGGCTGGGATCATAGTACTTCAATCATAACATGAAAGACAAAGTTCTAGCAATAAGACAAAGAAACTATGATGCAACATGAAAAGGCACAAACAAAAGATTCATGAATAACAATGCTTTGCAAGACGTTTGTTTGTTTCACATAAAGAAAACATAGCATAATAGTATTCAGCTTGTATCTCAGAGTAGCAAATATAAATACATAGGACACCTTCAAAGTTCATAAGAGTGACTAGATACAAATAGTTTAAAACAAGTAATATCAAAGTTATGCATCAATTAACAAGTCTTGGGACAATGCACATAGAACTAAGAATGGCCACTATGCTCTCAAAGTAGGTGCATAAAGATAGAAGGTGGAGACTCAACATAAAAGTGGAAGAAAAGCCTTCATAGAAGGAAGTAGGAATTCAAGTTTCATAAAGAGCTTTCAAAATTTTTGGTACTTGTTAGTTTGCATCTCTCATTGCCCCTATCATAAGCATCTTTAGGTGATTAAGGTTAAAGTGACACAACTAAGAGGATATGCTTGAAAAGTTATAAGACGAAATCTCTTGCCCCTTACTTATGAAGACCGAACCTCATGCTACTCAACTTCAGTCACAATTAAGCTCTTATGATTGTAAGTACATATGTATCATAGAGAACCGCCAACGGGGTACCCCTTGCACATGATACAGGAGCTATCCCATAGTCAAAATGACAAGGCAAGCAGACAATGAGCATCGCAGCGATCTTTTTATTTTCTATTTGCATAGGTTTTTATTGAGGATGCTTCATAGAATGCTCATTATGGTGATGCTGCAAGTTTTTCCACCATTATTAGGCATGGCTTAGGCTAGCGGCCCAGCCGTTTCTCTAACAGACATACAAACTCCATGATCTTACAAGTTCCACTTTTATTCACACTGTCAGGATCCATAAGCAAAAGAACATAATATCAACGGGGTACAAAGTACACGTGCAATGTTGAAAGCGTTCCCCATGATACATGGTTCTGCTAATTTCAACTTATAAAGCGCAAGCATATACGCAACAAAGAAGGACCCAATGGTTAAAGTTTATTAAATGCAAGAAAAGTAAAGTGTGTCATCAAGTTCGTGAGAGCTTTAATCACTCATTTTCACATAACAAGTTTAATTTGGAAGGTAGACAAAAAAAATAATATACTTGGAATAGCATAAGCTAGTAGGTAGGTATGGTGGACTCTTTGGAATAACTTGGTTTAGGGAGTTGGGTGCATGAGTGGAACTCATACTTTGTTACGGAGGCTAGCAAAAGACTGGGAGCGACAAACTAAGAGAGCAATAATGGCCAGAATCATGCAGAGCGACAAAACATCATTGATAAAAGCATAAAGTGATACTACAAGTTCAAAACTAAAGGATCATAAAGGCTATGGTGACTTGGTATAGTCAGAACATGGTGTGAGCATGCGCCAAGTCAACTCAAATAAATCATCAAAGGAGAATACCACAATACTATACTTTAATATGCTAAAACAACGCATGATTCATCCAAGGCACATTAAGAAATATCAATTGTTTATAACAAGTCATGCTACAGCAAAGAATACTAAGCATAAAGCCAAAACAATATCAAGCATGGCATGACAAAGCATAGGCCACAGTCAAAAACAAGCTACCTTTATACCACTTAAGCATGAACTTTCCTACTCTTTTCCAACACCAATCGACTTATTTGAAACTACTCAGAAAGATAATAATCAATAAAGATCAGTGGGATTGTCTCACAAATCCACAAAGAAGAACTAAAAAGTTCTAAGATTAAAGCACAAGAAAACTAAGGCTAAACACAGTGCTAGCAAAAGAGAACACTCACGAAACAATAAGAATGAAAACTAGAGTGTTCTAAGCAATAAAAATGGAGCGTGTCTCTCTCCAAAAGAAGTGTGTTGGGATCCAACCAACTTATTCAAGCAAACTAAGCAAACGAAAACCAAAAACAAAAACAACAAAGCTCCAAGAACAACACAGCTATGCATGAAACAATAAAAATGAAGTGTTTGGAGGAAACCTGAGATTTTTATTGATGAAGAAGGGGATGCTTTGGGCATCTCCAAGCTTTGACTTTTGTACTTCTTGGATATTTCTTGGGGTGACACGGGTGGAATCCCCAAGCTTGAGCTTTAGTCCATTCTACATCTCATTACTCATTCCTTCCATACACCTGAATTTTTTCCTTCATACAAAACTTCACACAATCTTTACTAGCAACATTAGTGCACTCAAGATAATAAGTCTTAAGGTTCAGTTTCAACACCAATAAAACTTCCAATAAAACACAAGCTACTATAGCAATTCCCTCAAAAAGCTCAATTCCCCAAAAGAACTCAAAAAGGAACTAACAAGAAGAAAATGCAAATAATGGCAGAAATCTGTCAAAACAGACCAACATGTCAAGACGAATTTTTTCGAAGACCTTCTGTTGCTCAAATCAAAACGTGTTGAACTAACGAAAGTTAGATAACAACCTAGGGCAGAAGCACAAAAATTCATGCCTCAAAAGGACGGACCGAGGTTTTAAAAGAATATTTACGGTGAAGCACAAAAATCTGTTTCGGGAGAACAACTTTCCCAATCATTACTTCTCTCTCATTAGAGGTTACTCTTGGCACAAAGCAAATAAAAAGGATTAGGAGTGGTTATTACAGAGGTAATAACTTCCAAGACTCATCTAAAACTTTTGGGTTATCTCCCAATAAGTACTTTTCTTTAACGCCTTTAAGTTAGGAATGATAGTTTGAGAAGATGCTCACATAAGAAATATGAACTGAAGTAAAAGAGAGCATCAAGAAGCAAATTCAAACACATTTAAGTCTAACCCACTTCCTATGCATAGGAATCTTGTAAAGAAACAAGTCATGAAAGCACAAAGCAACAAGCATAATAAAGCAAAACAGGTGCAACTTTAAGACTTTCAACATAAAGAGGGGAAAATTAATATTGTTGAGATACATAAAACCATGTTTCCCTCTCTCATAATAACTTTCAGTAGCATCATGAATAAAATTAACAAGCATAGTCTCCCTATAAGCATAGTCATTCTTATTAATTGTAGTGGGAGCAAATTCAACAAAATAGATATCATTATTATTCTCATCACCATAATCATCAAATATAGGAGATATATTGTAATCATTAATTTTCTCCTGGTGGACTGAAAATATCATATTCATCATTGTAATCATCATATATTGGAGGCATAGTATCATCAAAGTAAATTTTCTCCACCATGCTTGGGGGACTCAAAATATCATGCTCATCAAAACAAGCTTCCCCAAGCTTAGAATTTTCCATAGCATTAGCAATAATGGTGTCTAGAGAATTCATACTAACAACATTGCCATTAG
The DNA here is from genome assembly GCA_916181665.1 of Avena sativa. Lineage (NCBI taxonomy): Eukaryota > Viridiplantae > Streptophyta > Magnoliopsida > Poales > Poaceae > Avena > Avena sativa. The sequence continues at coordinate 584,388,523 of OV702287.1, forward strand.
CATGCAAATAAAGTTCCATAGGTTTTTTAATTTTCTCCTCAAACACTTCATGTCCTAACTCCAGATAAATACTATAAATCTCTCTAATTTTGTTGTTGTTTTCCATTAAGCCTAACTAGTGAAAACAAGAAACAAAAAGACAAAATTGCAGAATCTAAAGGAAATAACTTCGAGCACTCACACCGAAGGATGTGAGTGCCTTTTACCTTACCTCCCCGGCAACGGCGCCAGAAAATAGCTTGATATCTATGCACTTCTATTCTTGTAGACAGTTGTTAGGCCTCCAAGTGAAGAGGTTTGTAGAACAGCAGCAAGTTTTCACTTAAGTGGATTACCCAAGGTGTATCGAACTCAGGGAGGAAGTTGTCAAAGGTATTCCCTCTCAAGCAACCCTACAATCAAGATACAAGAAGTCTCTTGTGTCCCCAACACACCCAATACACTTGTCAGGTGTATAGGTGCACTAGTTCGGCAAAGAGATAGTGAAATACAAGTGGTATGGATAATTATAAGTGGTAACGGTGATATAAAATAGCTTGATGGCGTGTGGTTGACGTGGGAAAAGACTAAAGGCAAACTGAAATAAAGATGGCAACAAGAAAACATGTAACAGATCTAATTGCAAACGGTGTATCAATGCTTAGAAACAAGGCCTTGGGATCATACTTTCACTAGTGAACACTCTCAAATAAATATATTCCTCTTTATGATACTACGCTGAACTACTCTCTGGTTGACACTCTAATCGATGGTAGGGCTATAACAGCACACCTCAAAGTAAGCCTTCCCCATCTAGATAACCCCACACTGTCACCTTGAGCACTAGATGGTTCCAACAAACACCACAATTTCATAGAGATATCCAACTCCAAATATAACTCATAAAAAGTATTTGTAATCTCTAGCCTAAGTGCCACCATGGTGTGCACGTTGTCACTTTCACACACATGGGGAGAGCAGTGATCTATTAAAGCACTTGACTAGCAAGGTAGATCTATAGATTACAAGCTCATGATCTCAATAAGATCATGCATAGAGAGAGAGATGAACACATAGCTACCGGTAGAACCCTTAGCCTTTAGAAAGAACTACTCCCTCATCATCATGGGAATCAGCAACGGTGATGGAGATGGTTGTGGAGATCCATGGAGATGGCTCTAGGGGCACTTCCCCGTCCCGACAGGGTGCCGGAACAGAGACTTTCTGTCCCCTGAATCTCCCCTTCAGTAGCGGCGGTGCTACTGAACTTTTTGTGGCTTTCTGATTGACTATTTAGGGTTATCGCATCGGGAGGCATCTTATAGGCGAAGAGGCAATGTAGGTGGAGGCCAAAGGGGCCCACACCACCTGGTGGCGCGGCCAGGGGGGACCCGCGCCACCCTATGGTGTGGCTGGCCCCTGGCCCCTCTCCGTCTCGTCTTCTGGCTCCGTGTTCCCCTCGGTGAAATATTGACTTTGGCTTTTGTCCCGTCCAATTCCGAGAATATTCATTTTCTGACTTTCTGGAACCAAAAATAGCAGAAAACAGGAAACTGGCACTGTGGCATCTTGTTAATAGGTTAGTCCAAGAAAGTCTATGAAAAGTACTCCAAAGTTGGAACAAAAAATAAGAAAGTAGATAAAACCAAGCATGGAACATCAAAAATTATAGATACATTTGCAATGTATCACCGGTAAGTATACTCACTATATTCTTTTGTACACTATATATAATGATACCGAATGAAGATTCTCGAATGTAAAAGAAAGGCTATCAATGCATTTGGGTTCATTGACCCACATCGAGTTAATGGAGCTATGCTAAAGGATAATCCACTAGAGACCGAGCAAAATTTGCTCCGGTTTCTCACAAACCAACATTTCTGTAATGAAATACTATTACCTTACCACGATGGCAAGTGAGTTCTTCTACACATTAACTTTTGCTTACTCGATGTTCGGTGTAAATGATGAGTTACTGACGTATGTAAACCTTGCATAGGTACCACTGGATTCTTCAAAGCATTTCAGTTGACTTGGGAAGAGTTCACATCATGGACTCATTAATGAAAACACAGAATGAAAAATAATTAAACACAAAATACAAAATGAAAAGAAAAACACAAAACCCTAAAACCCCATCTCCTACCGCGGCATCCAAATGGCCCAAAACGCTGCCGCGGCAGGGAACCTTTAGTCTCGGCTCGTGTTACGAACCATGACTAAATGTCCTCCAGCCTAGCACGGCTCGCAAGGCCACGTGGTTGGACCTCTAGTACCGGTTTGTAACAGAACCGGGACTAAAGGCAGGACCTTTAGTCCCGCTTTTGCAGTCCCGGGTCGCATTCCGGGACTAAAGGTCCTTACGAACCGGGACTAATAGCCTAGTTTCTACTAGTGTTGGAAGAAACCTGAGATTTTTATTGATGGAGAAGGGGATGCCTTGGGCATCCCCAAGCTTTAACGCTTGTACTTATTAGATATTTCTTGGGGTGACACGCGTGGCATCCCCAATCTTGAGCTTTAGTCCATTCTTCATCTCATTACATCACTCTTTCCATACACCTGAAATTTTTCCTTCATACAAAACTTCACACAATCTTTATTAGCAACATTAGTGCACTGAAGATAATAAGTTTTTGGGTTCAGTTCCAACACCAATAAAACTTCCATTAAAACACAAGATGCTGTAGCACTTCCCTCAAAAATATCTATTCACCAAAAAGAACCCAAAAAGAAATCGATAAAGAGGCAAATGCAAATAATTGCAGAAATCTGTCAAAACAGACCAGCGGGTGAAAACCGATTTTTTCGAAGACCTTTTGTTGCTCAAATCAAAACATGTTGAACTAACGAAAGTTAACTAACAATCTGTGGGATTTATTCAGAAACTTACAACTCAATCCAACATACAGAGAGTGTACACGGATTTTTTCAGCGAAGCACAAAAATCTGTTTCAGGACAGCAATTTTCCCAAGCATTACTTCTTCTCATTAGAGGTTACTCTTGGCACAAAAAGAAAATAAAAAGGATAAGGAGCCATTATTACAGAGGTAATAACTTCCAAGGATCATCTAAAACTTTTGGATTATCGCCCAATAAGTACTTTTCTTTAACGCCTTTAAGTTAGGCATAAGAAGCAAGAAAGGAATCAAGTGTTTTCAAATGAAGAAGCATTAAGAGTGATACCAGAAATATCTTCAACAAGGCAAGCTATCTGATCCAAATAAGTTCTAGAGGATCCTCTCTTAATGCTCTTAGGTTCACTATTTTCAGCAAACGGATTTTCAGGAACAATCCAATCAAGATTCTTTTCTATGGCTCATTGCTACAAGTTTAAAAGGTATTGGTATCTTAATTTCCTCCCCATTAGGTTCGGTTTTGTCCATCTTTTCTCGTGTACCAATAACATCTACACATGATCCTAGCATATTATAACATTCAAAGACTTTTCTAGCTTCCTTAGCAACATCATAGAATCTTTAAGCAAAGTTTCCAGAATGAAATCCCTCTTTTCAAGGTCCTCAATTTCTTTAAGTTTAAGAAACATTACTTGCATTAAGGGGTTAAGGTTAACAAACAAAGCAGAAATAAACTAAGCAAAACAAAAATAACAAAGTAAAGAGATTGGTTATGAGGGACTCCCCTTATGAAGATGTCCTTGACTCCCCGACAATGGCGCCAGAAAAAATGTCTTTGATGGCGTGTGGTTGACGTGGGAGCTTCTTCTTCTTCAATCCCTGGCAACGGCGCCAGAAAAAATGTGCTTGTTGGCCCAAAATATGTCAATCTCTTTGGGAAACCCCAAGAGGAAGGTATGATGAGCACAACATCAAGTTTTCCCTCAGTTATGAAACCAAGGTTATCGAACCAGTAGGAGCAAGGAAACACCTCCAAGGTGTTGTTTCCAACTCGGAATCCTGCACAACACAACCACAGAACTTTGCCCCCAACTTAAAGTGAGGTTGTCAGTCTCACCGATTTTGCTGAAAAAAAAGGATTAAACGTATTTTGTGGAAGATAGTAATAGTTTGCAGAAAGTAAATACAAAATAGTAAGTAGTTGTATATTGATGGTAAAAGAAAGGACCAGGGTCCATAGTTCACTAGTGGTAATTATCCTTAAGATAGCTGACATGTTGGGTGAACAAATTACATCAGGGCCATTGACAAACATCGAGAAAGGATACATGCATATACTAATCATCTTGTCTCCTATGAGATTCGATTGGTTAGTACAACATTATACATAGACCGTAATCCAACTGCATCTATGACTAATAATCCACCTTCAGGTTATCATCCGAACCCCCTCCAGTATTAAGTTGCAAGCAACAGATAATTGCATTAAGCATTGCGTGTAAAGCAAATAATACGATTGTTCTATCAACAAAGGATTCTTGTTTTCTCCCTAGTAGCAACACACAATCTAGTACCTTAGAGATTTCGGTCACTTCCCCAGATTAGTAGAGGCATGAAACCACTTTCGAGCATAAATACTCCCCCTTGGTGTTGCTAGCATCTACTCGGCTAAGATAGCTACTAACAACGGAAAGCATGCAAGATCACAAATAACAAAGACATGATAGAATCAATAATCAATCTGAAATAGCATCTCAGTATCCATCGGATCCCCGCAAACACAACATGTATGATTACAAATAGATGATCTTGATCATGAACGGAGATCACAAGATCTAAACATGATAGCACAAAGGAGAAGAACCAACCATCTAGCTACTACATGGACCCGTAGTCCAAAGATGAACTACTCACGCATCACACCGGAGGCTTGCATGGTGATGAAGAAGGCTTCCAGGGTGAATTCTCCCCTCCGGCGGGGTGCCGGGAAGAGCTTCAGATCCCTCCCGATCTAGGGATGGAGATGACGTCGGCTATAGACTCTTTCGTGGAATTTTGATCGGGTACTTAGGGTTTCGGTGTCGGAGGCAATATATAGGCGAAAGGGGAGGCCGAGGGGGTGCCCTAGGCGGCCACACCACCCCCTGGCGCAGGACAGGCCTGGCCATGTGGCTAGGTGGTGTGGCCGGCCTTTGGCCCCTCTCCGTCTCGTCTTCTGGCTCCGTGTCCCCCTCGGTATTGACTTTGGCTTTTTTCCCGTCCAATTCCGTGAATATTCATTTTCTGACTTTCCTGGAACAAAAAACAGCAGAAAACAGGCAGCTGGCACTGTGGCATCTTGTTAATACGTTTGTCTAAGAAAGTGTACAAAATACTCCAAAGTGTGGACAAAACATAAGAAAGTAGATATAAACCAAGCATGGAACATCAAAAATTATAGATACGTTAGCAACGTATCACGGGTCAAACGATGGGACCCTGGGTTGTCCATCTAGGTATGTGATACATGTAAAATGCATACATGAACCTTACACTTCATTACTTGATATTCCAACATATTTGCATCATATATGGGTTATATTCATGTTTTATAATGATTATTGGGAGTAATTAACACTTCCCATATTGCTTTGGAATTAACCCTGTCGAGGCAGAAAACCCCTATTTCAATGTTTTTGACTTTTAGGTACCCAAAAGATGCCCAATTGACCTGAAACTTCACGGGACCCATCATTTATCAGAATGAAGAATAATGGGCCAAAGATCCACGAGAAAAGAAGAGCGAGGAGGGAATGGGCACAACATCCGTGGCCCACCCTGGCCACAATTGGTATGCTTTTTCCTCCCTCTAGTCTCCGATGCCGTCGATTCTTTAGCCAAACGACTTGCCTTGACCTAAAACCTAATATATATACCCCCTTTCGGCGATCCTCGACACAAACAAAGGCGGAGATGAAAAACATAGCAATAGAGAGTCACCGGATAAGATCGGAGGGGGGAAACACCTCCGGAAGGCTCCACCCCCTCTAGTGTGTTCATCATCAACACCGACAGCAAGATCCTCTCCATCTCCCTACTGTAATCTCTTGGCAAACATGATGTGTGAAGCAATATATTATTTTCCGTTGGTCAATTGTGTCTACATATCTTTGTTTGAGTAGTGAATTGTTATGGAAAAAGTGAAATAGTTCATTTATCGGTTGCATACAATGTTGTTATCTTTTATGATTGTCTTCTTGTACAATATATGAGTGCACGCATATGTTGGAGAATGCATGTAAGGTGATCACCATAGTGTAATGGCATGGGTAGGACCATGGAGGACAGAAAACCGTGGTCCAATCCATAAAGTTACATTAGGGGGACATATATCGGGGAACCTAGAGTTTATAGCTATGGTGGGACAATTATGTATTAATAATTCCTATGTTTCCTCAGTAACATGGCCTTAGGATCCATGATAAGAGTTGTGTATGCACATTTATTTGGCTGCACCTAATTGAGGCTCTGTCCTAGAAAAAACAATAAACAACCAAACAAACGAATAAAATAACAATTTCCTAAACATTTACTCCCTTAGAGAAACTTGCTACTTGAGAAAACTTTCCACCACTCCATTCCACTTGATTAGATCAATTTAACTTGCACTAGTTTACTTGTAGTTTCCACTAACACATACTTTATTTATTTTCTACCTAGTACCAAAACAAAACACACACTTAGATCCTAGCTTTGCATAGATTGCCATATAAGAGGGTTATAGCCCATTTAGAGAATATATAGTTTACCTTGAGATCCTCGTGGGTTCGACACTCAAATACTTATCAAATTGTAGTACGCTAATCCCTTGCAGTTGGGGGTTATGAATATACTTTTTTGGCGTCGTTGCCGGGAAGCATAGCGCTAGGCTTCTATTCTTGCTTGCATTGCTAGTTTATTTTTAGTACCCACTACTAGGAAATAGCCTATAGATAGACAAGATGTTCAGTGGCGCATATGCGAAACCATGCGCCACAGGAAAACATGAGTGGCGCACCAGAAAACATGCGCCACAGAAGATTGGAAGTTCTGTGGCGCATTTTCCAGAGTATGCGCCATAGAAGATTGGTGGGACCCGCCAGCCAAGGTGGGTTGATCCAAGTTCTGTGGCGCATTCATAGATATGCGCCATAGAAGTTGCCTCTTCTGTGGCGAATATTTTCTTATGCGCCACAGAACATGGAGGGGGGCCCACCACAGAATCTAATTCACCCAAGTTCTGTGGCGCATGTTCTGATATGCGCCACAGATGTGTTGCACTTCTGTGGCGCATATCCCAACATGCGCCACAGAACTTTGAGGGGGGCCCCATAGAGGGAATCTAATTCACCCACTTCTGTGGCACATATGGACTTATGTGCCACAGAAGATTAAGCATCTGTGGCGCATTTTCTCCATATGCGCCACAGATGAGGGGTGTCCATATCCATGTTAAAAAGGTGACAAAACTAGCTCTCTTATCTATGTATCCACCACCACCCATTTCACATCCCAACTCGTCTTCCTCCTCCCTCACACCCCATCTTGCCCATAGTTTCTCCATTTTCTTGTAACTAAACCTACTTTAATCCATAGATTGGTAAGTGGAAGCTTCGCTCCAACTTCTAGATCTAAAAGTTCCTTACTTTTCTCTCTCATATCTCTATTTGTTTACTAATTTCCTCTCCATGAACTTGCATTGTAAATCTATTTATCCACACTCTTTCATCGCGCGGTCTCGTCTCGCTATTATTGTGTGTACTAGGTGAGTACTTGGCCATGAACATGTAGGTGAAGCTTGTCGCGCGTGCGGTGTGTGTGTGCGATCCATGGCGAGACGATGCTTGTGTGGTGCATGAATGTTTGCAATGGGAGGAAGTTTTTTGTTGCTTGCTTGTTGTTGTCGGCCCCGGCTGGTGTGGTTGCATGGATGTTTGTCGAAATGTTGATTCATTTCCATTTCGGCAAATTTTTGCACCACCCATATGTCCTAATTTTAGGAAAGGTCATGCCGAATTTTTTCCGGCTAGCATTCATGATGTGTTTGTTCATATGGTGTGGTTCTCACCTATACTCTCTATTTTGACCGCTCAGGCAACCATGGTCCTCACGATGAGCGAAGGTCGAATTTCTAGGTACAAGAAAGGCGTGAAGGAGGACATGATTCTGAACAACAAGACCATGATAAGATATCCATGTCGAACATGCAAACTGCAGCGCTGGATCGACCCTGAATCTAGACAATTGGAGGGTCACCTGCTAAGGCGCGGTTTCATGCGCGACCTCAACAATGAGGCGCCGGCAGGCCATGGTGGTGGTCACGAAGACGTGGGCAGGCGAGAAGACAAAGATTCTACCGGGCATGATCATCATGACGAAGGAGATGCCAGCGGGCATGATCATCATGATGAAGGATATGCCGGCGGGCATGATCAGCATGGAGAAGGAGATGGCGACGGGCATGATCATGATCATGAAGAAGGAGAAGACGCGAACACACAGCCGCTGCTAACTTCGGTCTTGCAGGACCCTCATGTTCAAGAACTACTCCTCAAGGAGACAAGCAACAGCAAAGCTGCAGCCAGAGAGAAAGCCAAGCTGGCCCAAATGGAGGTAGACAGGATGACTCCATTGTATCCTGGGTGTCGCCCCGAGGATACACGTTTGAGTGTAACTCTCAAGGCTCTGTAGATGAAGGATGAACACAAATGGACCGATGTGAGCTTCAACGCGAACATGGAATACTGGCACGACCGACTTCCTAAGGGGAACACATTGCCAACAAGTATCGAGGAGGCCAAGAAAATCGTGTGCCCTCTCGACCTACCACACATTAAATACCACGCATGCATCAATGATTGCGCACTTTATCGGAACGAGTACACGGATAGAACCACATGTCTAGTGTGTGGCCAAGGACGGTACAAGAGAGGGAACAAGAAAGTTCCTCGAAAAGTGGTATGGTACTTTCCTATCACCCCCCGTCTGCAGCGATATTTCATAGATCCTAAGGAAGCAAAGCTCATGCAATGGCACGCGGATAGAGAGAAACCCGAAGATGATCTAGAGAAGGGCAAGATCCTGACACACCCTTCAGACGCTAGCCAGTGGAATGCATTAGACATCGAATTCGAAGAGTTTGGGGGCGATGCAAGGAACGTCAGGCTGGGTATGAGCACCGATGGACTCAATACTTTTGGAAACCAGAGTAGCACGCATAGCACCTGGCCCATGTTTGTATGGCCGTACAACCTCCCCCTGTGGGTATGCACGAAGCAAAGGTATGTACACATGAGCATTCTTATTCAGGGGCCGAAACAACCGGGTATTGATATGCATCTGTATCTCGGGCTATTGAGAGAGGAGTTAGCCAGCTTGTGGGAGACACCGGCCTGTACGTGGGATGCCTACACTAAGGAATATTTCCATCTGAGAGCCGTGTTGCTCACGACCGTGCAGGACTATCCTGGTTACGCATATGTATCGGCCCAGGTGAACAACGGACACAATGCATGCGTCAAGTGCATGGATGAGACACCGCTTCTCTAGCTACCAAGGGATCCCAGGTCTTCGAAAACCATGTTCCAAGGTACTCGAAAGTGGCTCTGAATGGATCACCCGTGGAGAAAACATGGTGACCTATTCAATGGTAAGGACGAGCTCGAAAGAGCCCCGCGTCCGAGGAGCGGTGAAGAAATCGAGGAGGTTTTGAATAATTGGGTAGATTGCCCTGCGCTTGGAAAAAAAATGACCGAGGACAAAGCCGCTGCTGGGTGTATGGAAAGCAAGGTCTGTTTTCTGGGACCTGCCGTATTGGAAGGTCCTTCACACTCCCCATAGCCTCGATGTAATGCACATCATGAAGAACGTTACCGAGAGTCTGCTTGGCACTCTACTGAACATGCCGGAGAGGACCAAGGATGGGCCGAAAGCAAGAAAAGACCTTAAATTGCTTGGCATAAAGAAAGATCTTCAGTACCCTGATAGTGATGATGATGATTATGATGATGATCAGACGGAAGGGACTCAAGGTCGCCGCAAAAGAGTTAAGAAGAATGAGGTGGTCCTTCGCGCTGCCTGATTCACTCTGAGTCTGGAGAAGCTCGAGCAGTTTTTCAGGTGCCTCTTAGGAGTGAAAGTTCCTCACGGTTACTCGGGGAAGATAAGCAGATATTTGGACGTGGAGAAGAAGAGGTTCAGCGGTATGAAGTCTCACGACTGTCACGTGCTGATGACGCAGATACTCCCTATTGCGATCCATGGGATAATGGACGAGCATGTCCGTGAGACGTTGTTTGGCCTCTGTAACTTTTTCGACGTCATATCTAGGAAGTCGATCGGTGTGAAGCAGCTCGACAGGCTACAGGAAGAGATCGTGATGATACTATGCGAGCTTGAGATTTACTTCTCGCCCGCATTCTTCGACATCATGGTGCATCTGCTTGTACATGTCGTGGATGACATCATCTAGCTGTAAGGTCCCAACCTTTAATAAGATTGAGTCCCCTGTGTTTACAATGCTAGTCCCTGGATCAATAGCTAGCATCCACAGTTCAGATGTAATATCAAGAAACAAAGGTCATAATTCAACTTTATAACCAGGAATAAAATAGTTTTATTACATCAAACATAGCTCATATGGCTAATTACATTACATTGCAGCAAAATAACTATAGTCATGGGTCCTTCATCTTCAAAGTGCCACAGGCAGATGTTGGTTGTAGACTTTGTAATCCTAATCAATCAATCTTCACTAAATCAATCAAACCTGCAACATCATAAGTTACAACCACAAGGGTCAATACTTTGGAATAGTATTGGCAAGTGATACCTTAGTATATTTTAAGTGGATTATTATACTATATGCATTTGGCTGGTGGAGCTTAGGCTTGCTTTGCTCAAAATAGATTTTTCCCTAACTTTTGAAAATACTAAGTTTTGTTTGGCAAAAACACCCAAGGTATCTATCAATCAAAGACTCCAGATCCACTCAGGGCATCTACCAATCAATGACTGAAGATCCTTTTAACCCTTGTTCACCCACAAGTTTTATTTAGAAATTGGAGTGATGAGATTCTTGAAGTTTCCATGTCTTGATGCTCAAATTGTCCTTTACCAGGGACATGGCTAAGTACTTAGGTTTTACACTCTACAGAGGTGGTGCACTTTCCCCACAAGCCTTGGTTTCCCAAGAATGATCCTTCAGTAGCCTTTCCTTAGTCAAATGGACGCGTTCCAACCTATCAACCCATCTACCACCCACTGTCCAAAAGACTAAGTTCTAGCATCCTAAGATCATGGCAGAGCCCATAATGCCAAGTGGTTGCACTTGAAGCTTCTCAACATATGACATCTCAAATCTCTTTGTTCCTGGGTGGCCATCCACAAGTGAGATACACAAGCCATGTCATGGCCTTGTGAACCACTCAACATAAACCATTCCTTCCATTCCACCCAGGTGATTCATTACTTAGTTGTTTTGTTAAATAAAACACAAGTCCTCAGACTTAGAATATTTTTCATAGTGTGAATATATAAACCACCCTTGTTTTCTAATAGCTAGGCTAAGCATGGCATGGCAACTTATCCTTAGGGAATTTTCCTAGCAATTCTAGCATTCTATTCTAAATAGGATTTCCCATCATCAATTGACAAAAGTAGCATGCAAGTCCTAACAAAATATATCTAATGCAAGTATAAAATATAGGTATGGAATATTCATGAAGATATCACTTGCCTTTTTGGTAGAGGGTATAGGTTCACTCCTTGTCCTTGCAACACTCACACTCTTCAAGTCACTACAATTCAATCAAGCAAGGCACAAACTTAATCTATCAATCAAGCAAAACTACTCACATAAAATAACAAAGTCAAACAAACAATTTTTCACACACAAAGTAATGGGATCTAAGTCATGCATAAGCATGCAAAGTTGGTTCTATTGTAAGGATGGTCTTCACTAGGCTTCTAACTTTGTAAGTTCCAAATTGGTCATTTACCAAAAATGGCAAAGTCATTTGCAAAGAGGGTCTCTATTAGATTCCTAAACTTTGTAAGATCCAAATTGGTCATTTACCAAAGTGGCAAAGTTAAAGAAATGCATGCAAGCATGCCAAGCTTTGATTTGTTTGAAAAAGGGGTTCCTAATGGGTCATAGACATTTGGGCACACCTATTGGTCATTTTGTGAAGTGGCTAAGTCATTTGCAAAAGGTTTCACTATAAAACCATTTTCAAAACAAAGTGTCATTCTATGTGGTGTAGAAACATTTCTACTAGGGTATTAACCTATAGGTTTCACCAAATGAGTTGCTATTGCAAAACATGGTGTTTTGGGTCAGTAGGTTTGGTTCAAAACATTTTCTCCAAAGTTTTCTTTATGAAAGCATTTTCATAAACAAAACAAATAGTTTTAGTTAGCTAGAAATGGACTAAACTAATTAATCCATCCTATTCTTTTCCAAAATCATTTTCCAAACTATGTGTTGGTTCCTATGGTCAGTAAGGTCACAACAAACCAATTTGCAAAGGTTTTAACCTAAGAATCATTTTTAAATGATTTTTCTAATGTTAGCAAGCACACAAAAGAATCTGCAAAATCAAACAAGCTAACAGATACTATTTGCTAAACTAAGGGCAGGGTTGGCTAGGGCTTGTCTTGCTGATTCCAACAACATCAAATTTGTAAAATTTGGACGTGTGGATCAAAAGATACAAGGGTTTGAAGTTTGCAAAAGTTTCTGTTTTCAAATTCTGTTTTAAACCTAACAGGCGACACGCGGCGTGATATCATTGGTCGATACCGGTTCGGCCGGATCGTGGCTGTGGAGCGTTGGATCTAATCTAATCGTGCGGTCCAGAGAGCATACCTATTCGCGTGTAAGTGGTTCTATCGTACTCGTCCGATCTGGATCGAACGGCTGCAATCACTCAGACCATCAACTGGCGGCGCTGCAGTGGCTAACGGCGGCGGAGCGGTCGGTCGATGACGGTGCCGGCGATGCAGAAAGCGGGAGAGAAAGAGGGCATGCTCACCGGGCTCAGGGGATCACGTCGAAGCTCGGGGAGGTGTTGGTCGGGCGAGGGGCGCTCTGGTTCATCTGCGATTGCTCGCTGGAGTAGAGGACGGCGTCGGGCGGCTCTGTCCACGGTCGAAGACGGTGCTGTGGACCACGAGAGGACAAACGGAAGTCTGGGTTAGACGCAGGAGATCACGTCGGAGCTATGGGCGTGAACGAGAGGGCTCGGGGCGGTTGAGGCTTACCGGGAAACGTTGCCGGAGAAGAAGCAGACACGACGGCGCTCTGTGCTTGAGGATGGCGAGGATTGGGGGCGCCCTAAGACAAACGGAAAGTGCTGTTAGGATCGTCTGAGCTTGGAGATCATCATCGTGTTCTCGGGGAGGAGAGGGGTGACCGGCATCTACCTGTGGGGCTTGTCGGAGAAAGAGGCAGACGGTGGCGACGGTGGTCGAGGTGGTTGTCGACGCTCTGGGTCGCTCGGGGGCAAGCTGGTGCTACGGGGATGATCGCCAGGAGGTGGGGATCACGAGAGCATGGTCGAGGAGGTAAGGGGTAATGTTGGCTGGCCGGAATCGCTCGCGGAGCTCACCGGAGACAGAGGAGCTCGGGAAGAAATTAGGGGCGGTCTAAGGCATGCCAGCGCGAGGTGTCAGAGGGGAAATATAGAGGAGAGGGAGGCATTTCCATCTGCATGATCAAAGCTGGTAACGTCGGTCGCGTTAAGGCGAATTACGCTGGAGAAATCAACGGCAGAACGGGGGAGAAGAACTGGTCGCTGCGGGGTGGGTGAAGGAGATGAACAGTAATAGTGGGGTCCAACGGTCAGCGAGAAAAGGAGAGAGGAGGAGGTCCACCAGTCGGTGTCTCAGTGGGTTGTTTAATCGGTGAAGTAAAACGGTTCGGGGGAATAAGAGGAGGTGGGGTCGTCTCGTCAGCGAGTGAGTGAGAGAGAGAAGTGGGTCCACGTTGTCATTGACTCAGTGGGTCTGTTTCTGAGTGAGAAAAGGTTTCTTCGGGGGGGGGGGGGAAGAAGACTGGGCTGGACTGGGCCTATTGGGCTGGCCGGCTGGGCTGGGTCCAATGCACTATTTTTTTTCTGTCTGTTTTCTTTTTCTTTTTCTAATTCTTTTCTGTTTTGAATTTCAATCAATTTTTCAAACAATCAAAGAACACTCAAATCAATTCAAACAATCACTCAACTTCACTTTGAATTTTGTTCTGTTTGGCAACATAATCCAAATCTCAAAATGAAATATTATTTTTATTTAATTTAGGATCCATTAAATAAAATGGATCTTTAGTTGTTTAATAGTGTTTGATTTATTCAAATAAAATTTCCATTTAAATTCCAATAATTTTTAAAACCAAACCAGAAGGTTTAATTTGAAAAATAAAAGAATACTTGGAAACTTATTTAAATAAATAAATAAGTTTTGGTGTTTTAATTAAAATGGGAAAGCCTTTACTTAAAGAAAATTGGATATTTAAATCCTTATTATTTTATTTAAATAATCCTTTACTCATTTTAATCAAAGCAAAACCTTTTAATAAAAGATTTCAAAGTAGTAATAATATACTTGGTGTTCATTTAAAATGGGAAAAGCCTTTACTTAAATAAAATTGGATATTTAAATCCTCATTATTTTATTTAAATAAACCTTTACTCATTTTATCAAAACAAAATATTTTATTACAAAAGCTTGGCCAAAATTAATTTGGCTCACCTTTTCATTTGAAAACAAAGTCTTTTATTAAAAGATCTAAATTAGTATTTCCAAAACAATTTATTTTCCTTTGATAAATGTTTATCTTTATAAATCCCTTTAGGATTATTTGTTCACCATTTGGTATGGCTTTTGGTAAGGGCTTTAAAGGCTTTGGAAATTTCAATTTCCTTATCTTTTTATACTCCTAAGATTTTGTTTATGGTTCCAATTTGAGTGAAACCAACTTCTATGGTCTTACTTGATCCTTTGTGATTATTTGTTGATCAAATTTGGTATGGATCAAATCCATGGATTTTGGAGATACTTTGGAAAATGATTTCCTTCCATTAGGGCTTAGGGTTTTGGATTTATTTTCCAGGTGTTCAAATTTCCAGATACATTCATTGAGGAATGCATTTCCCTTGATTTGGATTTTGTTGAATTCAAACTTCTACCAAAGTTTGTTCAAGATGGGATTTCAAGTCTCCTTTTAGAAACAAAAGTTTCTTTTCACCCTGATTTTCAACAAAAGTTTATTTTGTTTATTTTATTTTTCACATTACAAGATTTGGAAAATCTTGGGATGTGACAGGCTACCACCCTTAAAATAAATCTCGTCCCGAGATTTGGGGAGGCTAGGGTTACAAGTTGGCTCAAAAGCATCTAGGGTACTACCACCCTTAAAAATTTTCCAACTAAACTACATCTTGGCTTGCTTGGAATCTTGGAAAACTTCTTCTTGGAAAACTTCTGCATAGTGGCCTTTATTTCCATACTTGACTCATGGGCCAAGGTTGAGATCCTTCATAGGCTTATTTATCTTGTTCTTCATCTTTTCTGGACATCCATTGGCATAATGTCCCATCTCTTTGCAATTGAAACATTGCACTTGTGTAATATCTTTCTTGCTAGTGTTGAGGCATTTCTTCTTCTTCTTCTTGGGTTTCTCCAAAGCTAGGAGTTCTTCTAGTTCATGCTCTTCATGAGTGGGAGATCTTTCTCTCTTCTTGGAGCATTGATCTTCATGCTCCTTGGTTGCATGATCCTTGTTGTCATTAGCTCCTTGGGAAAAGTTTTCTCTCATGTTGATCACTTGAGTAACCAATCCTTGCAACAGTTGGGATTGAAGTTTCAAAATCCTCTGTATGGCTGGGTCTAATCCATTGTTGTTGGCTAAAAGCTGAGTTGTCTCTTGGCTCAACTGGTTTTGGGTTGCTATGAGTTCTCTCATGCTGTCCTCTTGGTTGTTGTTGTTATCACCATCCTTGATGTTGGAGTCTCTTGGAGAAGTCATCTGTTTGGGGTTGGATTGGGATTAGAATAGGCAAAAGGTTTTTCTAAGAAGTCAATTCTATTCACACACATCACAATTTACACAAGCAATGTGCAAGCAATCACAAACCAAACATTTCACTCAAACAACAAAGTTCAAGCACATACTTAGACAACAAAATAATTTTGTTACACCACATAAGTTGGTGGGTTTGTCTTAACTAAAATATGGTGGTCCATCTATATGGTTCACTTGTGATCTTTCCATCCTTCTTGGTTGATTTTTCTTGATTGAGATCTTTGTATCCTTGGAGAATTCTTGTGTCTTGGTCACAAATCTTCAAAAGTGATGATGGTTCTTTCTAAGTTGTGTTTCCTTAGTCTTCAATTCTTGAGCAAAATTTCTTGTCTCTCTTGTAGTCCTTAGTGGTATCCAAGTTGGAAGTCCTTGGTGAACATGCTGAAGATGTTGAAGTCATTGGAGTTGAAGAAGTTGAAGTCATTGTAGTTGAAGAAGTTGAAGTCATTAGAGTTGAAAGTGTTGAAGAAGTCTTTGCTCATGATGAAGTCTTTGGTCATGGGGTAGGCTTTCCATTAAGTTTGAAATAGAGGAGAAGTAGAGTTGAAACCAAAATGGTTGAGGAAAGAGTTTACAAGATTGTTTTTGTAAATAAGTTTTGGAACAAAATACAACTCCTATTTTTCTAAGGGTTTTTGTCCAATCCTAGGGTTACAAATCCTACAGGCAACACAATGCTCTGATACCATCTGTAAGATCCCAACCTTTAATAAGATTGAGTCCCCTGTGTTTACAATGCTAGTCCCTGGATCAATAGCTAGCATCCATAGTTCAGATGTAATATCAAGAAACAAAGGTCATAATTCAACTTTATAACCAGGAATAAAATAGTTTTATTACATCAAACATAGCTCATATGGCTAATTACATTACATTGCAGCGGAATAACTATAGTCATGGGTCCTTCATCTTCAAAGTGCCACAGGCAGATGTTGGTTGTAGACTTTGTAATCCTAATCAATCAATCTTCACTAAATCAATCAAACCTGCAACATCATAAGTTACAGCCACAAGGGTCAATACTTTGGAATAGTATTGGCAAGTGATACCTTAGTATATTTTAAGTGGACTATTATACTATATGCATTTGGCTGGTGGAGCTTAGGCTTGCTTTGCTCAAAATAGATTTTTCCCTAACTTTTGAAAATACTAAGTTTTGTTTGGCAAAAACACCCAAGGTATCTATCAATCAAAGACTCCAGATCCACTCAGGGCATCTACCAATCAATGACTGAAGATCCTTTTAACCCTTGTTCACCCACAAGTTTTATTTAGAAATTGGAGTGATGAGATTCTTGAAGTTTCCATGTCTTGATGCTCAAATTGTCCTTTACCAGGGACATGGCTAAGTACTTAGGTTTTACACTCTGCAGAGGTGGTGCACTTTCCCCACAAGCCTTGGTTTCCCAAGAATGATCCTTCAGTAGCCTTTCCTTAGTCAAATGGACGCGTTGCAACCTATCAACCCATCTACCACCCACTGTCCAAAAGACTAAGTTCTAGCATCCTAAGATCATGGCAGAGCCCATAATGCCAAGTGGTTGCACTTGAAGCTTCTCAACATATGACATCTCAAATCTCTTTGTTCCTGGGTGGCCATCCACAAGTGAGATACACAAGCCATGTCATGGCCTTGTGAACCACTCAACATAAACCATTCCTTCCATTCCACCCAGGTGATTCATTACTTAGTTGTTTTGTTAAATAAAACACAAGTCCTCAGACTTAGAATATTTTTCATAGTGTGAATATATAAACCACCCTTGTTTTCTAATAGCTAGGCTAAGCATGGCATGGCAACTTATCCTTAGGGAATTTTCCTAGCAATTCTAGCATTCTATTCTAAATAGGATTTCCCATCATCAATTGACAAAAGTAGCATGCAAGTCCTAACAAAATATATCTAATGCAAGTATAAAATATAGGTATGGAATATTCATGAAGATATCACTTGCCTTTTTGGTAGAGGGTATAGGTTCACTCCTTGTCCTTGCAACACTCACACTCTTCAAGTCACTACAATTCAATCAAGCAAGGCACAAACTTAATCTATCAATCAAGCAAAACTACTCACATAAAATAACAAAGTCAAACAAACAATTTTTCACACACAAAGTAATGGGATCTAAGTCATGCATAAGCATGCAAAGGTTGGTTCTATTGTAAGGATGGTCTTCACTAGGCTTCTAACTTTGTAAGTTCCAAATTGGTCATTTACCAAAAATGGCAAAGTCATTTGCAAAGAGGGTCTCTATTAGATTCCTAAACTTTGTAAGATCCAAATTGGTCATTTACCAAAGTGGCAAAGTTAAAGAAATGCATGCAAGCATGCCAAGCTTTGATTTGTTTGAGAAAGGGGTACCTAATGGGTCATAGACATTTGGGCACACCTATTGGTCATTTTGTGAAGTGGCTAAGTCATTTGCAAAAGGTTTCACTATAAAACCATTTGCAAAACAAAGTGTCATTCTATGTGGTGTAGAAACATTTCTACTAGGGTATTAACCTATAGGTTTCACCAAATGAGTTGCTATTGCAAAACTTGGTGTTTTGGGTCAGTAGGTTTGGTTCAAAACATTTTCTCCAAAGTTTTCTTTATGAAAGCATTTTCATAAACAAAACAAATAGTTTTAGTTAGCTAGAAATGGACAAACTAATTAATCCATCCTATTCTTTTCCAAAATCATTTTCCAAACTATGGGTTGGTTCCTAGGGTCAGTAAGGTCACAAAAAACCAATTTGCAAAGGTTTTAACCTAAGAATCATTTTTAAATGATTTTTCTAATGTTAGCAAGCACACAAAAGAATCTGCAAAATCAAACAAGCTAACAGATACTATTTGCTAAACTAAGGGCAGGGTTGGCTAGGGCTTGTCTTGCTGATTCCAACGACATCAAATTTGTAAAATTTGGACGTGTGGATCAAAAGATACAAGGGTTTGAAGTTTGCAAAAGTTTCTGTTTTCAAATTCTGTTTTAAACCTAACAGGCGACACGCGGCGTGATATCATTGGTCGATACCGGTTCGGCCGGATCGTGGCTGTGGAGCATTGGATCTAATCTAATCGTGCGGTCCAGAGAGCGTACCTTTTCGCGTGTAAGTGGTTCTATCGTACTCGTCCGATCTGGATCGAACGGCTGCAATCACTCAGACCATCAACTGGCGGCGCTGCGGTGGCTAACGGCGGCGGAGCGGTCGGTCGATGACGGTGCCGGCGATGCAGAAAGCAGGAGAGAAAGAGGGCATGCTCACCGGGCTCAGGGGATCACGTCGAAGCTCGGGGAGGTGTTGGTCGGGCGAGGGGCGCTCTGGTTCATCTGCGATTGCTCGCCGGAGTAGAGGACGGCGTCGGGCGGCTCTGTCCACGGTCGAAGACGGTGCTGTGGACCACGAGAGGACAAACGGAAGTCTGGGTTAGACGCAGGAGATCACGTCGGAGCTATGGGCGTGAACGAGAGGGCTCGGGGCGGTTGAGGCTTACCGGGAAATGTTGCCGGAGAAGAAGCAGACACGGCAGCGCTCTGTGCATGACGATGGCGAGGATTGGGGGCGCCCTAAGACAAACGGAAAGTGCTGTTAGGATCGTCTGAGCTTGGAGATCATCATCGTGTTCTCGGGGAGGAGAGGGGTGACCGGAATCTACCTGTGGGGCTCGTCGGAGAAAGAGGCAGACGGTGGCGACGGTGGTCGAGGTGGTTGTCGACGCTCTGGGTCGCTCGGGGGCAAGCTGGTGCTACGGGGATGATCGCCAGGAGGTGGGGATCACGAGAGCAGGATCGAGGAGGTAAGGGGTAACGTTGGCTGGCCGGAATCGCTCGCGGAGCTCACCGGAGAAAGAGGAGCTCGGGAAGAAATTAGGGGCGGTCTAAGGCGTGCCAGCGCGAGGTGTCAGAGGGGAAATATGGAGGAGAGGGAGGCGTTTCCATCTGCGTGATCAAAGCTGGTAACGTCGGTCGCGTTAAGGCGAATTACGCTGGCGAAATCAACGGCAGAACGGGGGAGAAGAACTGGTCGCTGCGGGGTGGGTGAAGGAGATGAACAGTAATAGTGGGGTCCAACGGTCAGCGAGAAAAGGAGAGAGGAGGAGGTCCACCAGTCGGTGTCTCAGTGGGTTGTTTAAGCGGTGAAGAAAAACGGTTCGGGGGAATAAGAGGAGGTGGGGTCGTCTCGTCAGCGAGTGAGTGAGAGAGAGAAGTGGGTCCACGTTGTCATTGACTCAGTGGGTCTGTTTCTGAGTGAGAAAAGGTTTCTTCGGGGGGGGGAAGAAGACTGGGCTGGACTGGGCCTATTGGGCTGGCCGGCTGGGCTGGGTCGAATGCACTATTTTTTTTCTGTCTGTTTTCTTTTTCTTTTTCTAATTCTTTTCTGTTTTGAATTTCAATCAATTTTTCAAACAATCAAACAACACTCAAATCAATTCAAACAATCACTCAACTTCACTTTGAATTTGGTTCTGTTTGGCAACATAATCCAAATCTCAAAATGAAATATTATTTTTATTTAATTTAGGATCCATTAAATAAAATGGATCTTTAGTTGTTTAATAGTGTTTGATTTATTCAAATAAAATTTCCATTTAAATTCCAATTATTTTCAAAACCAAACCAGAAGGTTTAATTTGAAAAATAAAAGAATACTTGGAAACTTATTTAAATAAATAAATAAGTTTTGGTGTTTTAATTAAAATGGGAAAGCCTTTACTTAAATAAAATTGGATATTTAAGTCCTTATTATTTTATTTAAATAATTCTTTACTCATTTTAATCAAAGCAAAACTTTTTAATAAAATATTTCAAAGTAGTAATAAAATACTTGGTGTTCATTTAAAATGGGAAAAGCCTTTACTTAAATAAAATTGGATATTTAAATCCTCATTATTTTATTTAAATAAACCTTTACTCATTTTATCAAAACAAAATATTTTATTACAAAAGCTTGGCCAAAATTAATTTGGCTCACCTTTTCATTTGAAAACAAAGTCTTTTATTAAAAGATCTAAATTAGTATTTCCAAAACAATTTATTTTCCTTTGATAAATGTTTATCTTTATAAATCCCTTTAGGATTATTTGTTCACCATTTGGTATGGCTTTTGGTAAGGGCTTTAAAGGCTTTGGAAATTTCAATTTCCTTATCTTTTTATACACCTAAGATTTTGTTTATGGTTCCAATTTGAGTGAAACCAACTTCTATGGTCTTACTTGATCCTTTGTGATTATTTGTTGATAAAATTTGGTATGGATCAAATCCATGGATTTTGGAGATACTTTGGAAAATGATTTCCTTCCATTAGGGCTTAGGGTTTTGGATTTATTTTCCAGGTGTTCAAATTTCCCGATACATTCATTGAGGAATGCATTTCCCTTGATTTGGATTTTGTTGAATTCAAACTTCTACCAAAGTTTGTTCAAGATGGGATTTCAAGTCTCCTTTTAGAAACAAAAGTTTCTTTTCACCCTGATTTTCAACAAAAGTTTATTTTGTTTATTTTATTTTTCACATTACAAGATTTGGAAAATCTTGGGATGTGACACTAGCTCGGGCCGACATTCATGCACAACATGATGCCGTTTGAAAGGCTAAACAGTGTCATCAAAGGATTCATTTGCAATAGGTCTCATCCAGATGGAAGCATAGCCAAGGGCTTTCTGATCTACGAGTGCATCTCCTTCTACCAGAATTATCTAACCACCGAGAACGAGGATGTTGGAATACCCACAAAGAAGTGCCTCGGTAGGCTCGGTGGATATGGTCACCGCGAGGGCTTCCGCTCACTGCATGTCGGCATTGATGGTCGAAGCACTGATTTTGAAAGGGCACACCGAGTCGCGCTACAACACATTGAAGTGGTCGGCCCTTGGGTCGAAGAGCACAAAAGCTTAATCGAGCAGGAGTACGTTGACCAGGGCCGGCCAAGGAAGAAGGGAGACATAACCAGAGAGCACAACTCCAGCTTCATGGGTTGGTTCAAGAAAAGGCAACTGGACAATCCCCCACAGACGGCTTCTACGAAAGATCAAAAACTCATATTCTCCTTGTCGCAGGGCCCAAGGCACAACCTAAGGACCTGTCAGTCATACGACATAAATGGTTATAGATTCTACACCGAGGAAAAGGACAAGAATAGTGAATATCAAAACTCAGGAGTAACTATGTTTCTTGTGTGTGAATGTTGTAGGGATTTTAGTTGAGTTACCTGTTTCTCCCGAAGTGTCGATTCACTTCCGTTTCGGTTGAGAAATGGGCACTCCTTGGTCAAAAAAATTAGCAAAGGTCATGCCGAAATTTTTGGCCGAGATTTGTGCTAAATTTTTGCCTCTTTTAAATAGAGTAGTGCAAATATGTCGGGTAACAAGGAGTCTGGCCCTTCTAAGCACATGATCAGCGTCGAAGAACAAGCTAGACAGGCCAACCAGTCATTCTGGCGGGGGGTCCCAACAGGAGGAGGAGGAGGAGGCGATAAGGATGACACCACCACCGGAGGAGGAGGCGACCGTCGCCAGAGCTGCTAGGGACAATGAGGGCGGAGATCCTGATTATGAGGGGGACGAAGACGACTACGATGGAACTAGTGAAGGCGGCGGCGAAGAGGATGACACCACTGATGGCGGCGCCCGCACCGATCACGGCGAGCACACGGATGGCGGTAGCGGCAACCCGGACGCTTCTCATAAGAAGAAGAAGGAACGGAAGGAGCGGAAGGTGCCAGTGCTTGCCACCGTCTGCGATGAGTTCACTGAGGTCACAGAAAGTGGCCAACCCATTGCACCAGAGGCGATTGCTAAAGGGTACGGCCTGTAACTCGGGTGCATCGTCTGAGAAAGCATGTCGATCAACACGAAGTACATCAAACATGCTGACAATGCAGCTTTGGTCGATGACCTCCTTAAGAAGATTCACAAGCGATATAGATTCCTAGAGCAGTTTAGAAAATTTGAGAGAAAGAACCCGGTGGACAAACTAGCCCTCACGAAGATGAGCAACGCCTTGAGCAGCTGGAAAACTCGGGTGAAGAATGGCATTGACAAAGGTGAAAGCTGGGAGGTTATTAGTAAGAAAAATCTGATGCTCGACAAAGAGGAGTTTAGGATATTCAAGGCGGATATAGCTACCGCTGACGCTATAAAATGGACTCAATGGGGAAAGAGTATGCGGGAACAAAACATAGGTAACCACCACCTTGGAAGAGGCGGTTACAGGGGGAAACATGCCATTTGGGACAAGGAGGACGCCGAGCTTGAACGCCTTGGTAAAGACAACCCTTGGATTAAAATCACGGACTTGCAGCTTAGGCAATTTGTTCAGGACCGCTACTACCTGGATAAGGAAACAGGGGAGTTCATCACTGACGATCCGGAGGTGAAGGAATTCGAGAAGAAGCTGGTAAGGAATTTATCGCTGATCTCAAGTATATTGCGTTCTAATTAAGATAATGAAGTCAAGAATCTAAATGGGTTCACCTTTCCTTGTCTCTGCAGGAGGATGAACTGAACGCTACTGCCACAGAGTCATCCTAGGATTCGACGGAGCCGTGGGACACGGTTTTCAACAAGGCGACCAATGCTTACAAGAAGAGGACAAGGGGTTGCCGCCATCCTCAGCTGGCCGTGTGTCCGGCTTCGGTACGAGCATGAAGTTCAAGGAGTACTACAAAGAGGACGCCAAGAAAAGAAGGGAGAGGAAGAACCAGGATAAAGCCGCTGTTGCAGAGCTAAAGATGAAGGTGCAGACACTGGAGGAGAAGGCGGTGGACGAGAAACGTTGGACAAGTTAGTGGAAGAGAAGCTCCGCTCGATGATCCCTCCTGAGTTTTTCGAGGGGCTTACTGCTTGGAATGCGGGAGGTCGATAGGGGCCGATACATCTACCGAGCTTAAGCGGCAGCAACTCGGGCATCAATGTTACCGTGTCGCCTGACCTGGTGACCCCGCCAGCCATCAACGTCGGGACGCAGCCGCTCGTTTTGGTCACACCGACGCCCCCTCCTGCCAAAGATACCAATAAGGCGCAGCCGACGGCGGTGGTGCTTCGTGAGGCACCCGAGAGGGAGATTGCAGATGATGATAGGCTGGCCGCCGGCATCGGCCGTGTCTCTACATTAGCAGAGATCCACGCCATCACCAAGATAACTAATTAGTTAGTGCACGTCATCTCCTTTATGCCTTTGATGCATGACTGCTGCCATCTCATGACGCCCAACAACTTGTTTTTGCCTCAGGACACTTCATGCGTACTCCTGCTTAAAGATGTCAGCAGTGAGTTGAAGGATGTTGCCAAGGGCAATCTTATACAACCGGCGAGCCGCACGATGCACAACAATCCAATGGATTATGACGTGATGAGGGTCAGGTTGGCTCGGGTGTTGCCAGGGTGCGACGACATGGACCCCCCTTTCAACCTCAGGGAGCCGACGAACACAAGACCCATGGGGAATGCTACAACTGGCCCTTTGACATGGCCGAAGACCCAGATTCGTCTTGCGGGGGGGAGCACCGGCGCCACCTCTCGACCGATCACCTGACCACCACCTCGGAAGCCAGTAGCCGCTGTCGTCGCCACCACCAGCCGTCACCATCAACTCTTGGCAACGTGTGCACCGCCACATGGCAAAGAAGTTGTGTCGCAACCGCCGTCGCCCCGCTACCACCACCACATGATGGCACCCATGAAGATGATGATGAATTGGTCAACGTTGACGACTTCATGAACACCGGCGCCGCCAAAGGATTGTATATGCCTTTTGTGGATGAAGAACCCTCCGCAGCTCGCGAAGACCATCAAGCTAGTCGGCCCAATACATGCACGCAGCGCCTGGTCTTCCATGGTCTTTCTCAAGAGACGCCTCCGGCCGCCGATCCACCACAAGAGAAACCGGGATTGGTTTTCAGCCCCAACACACTCCGAAAGGCAACTGATGAGCAGATGGCAGTGGCTGACACTGTTGTGAAGAAGAAGCACTACAGGAAGAGAGGTAATAATAATAAGAAGGGTGCGAGCCATCCTCTTCTGAAGAGGATCCGGGGTCAGGACGCCGTCGTCGTACCATCCACACAATTTGGCTTTCCCAGAGTGCATGTAGCTAGTGATCCGATATTGGATCCGGATATGATCCACATTGCGGTTGGAGCCATGTTAACTTTGCACGAGGGTGTCAAGACACTAGAGGCCCTCCTTCTTAAAGACAAAGATCCAAATTACCCGGTTTTCACGGCCAAGGTGCCATTGGATGTGGGCTTCGTCGATGAACCCCCCACGGATATATTCTTCATAGCGTTCGAGGACATATTCAAGCTGTTTCTCACGAAATGGATGGACTATAACTTGGTCCGCCTATACGCGCTCAATCTGGCGCTCACGATCAAGAGAGAAAGTACCCCGGAAATCGCGATAGTGGATCCCTACTACCTGCGGGACAGCCAGTTGGTCGAAGGATCAGAGACATGGACCAAGGCGACGGCGTACCTCGAGAAGTTCATGGTGGACAACAAGCGGAAGGGCACACTTCTTTTGCCTTTCTTTCCCGAGTAAGTACACACACTCGCTCATCGCCACCGTAACTTATGCATTTCTTATAGATTTCTTCCTTTGCTCTTTTTCCAACATTCCGTTCCAATTGTGTTGCGCAGAGACAAATACTGCACACTCATCGTCCTTGCCCCGAGGTATTCGCTAGCCACGTATTTCGACAAGGGGAGTTTGACGAAGAAGAAAGACTACACCAGAATAAGGGGTGTTCTCAATGAGGCTCTCGAGGGCTACACCAAGAAGGGATGCACCTTCGTAGATAAGGGGGAATGTATCAAGGATGGCAAACACCTGGTCAAGCACGTGCTCGAGTTCCCCTGCGTCAAGCAGTCGACTACTGGTGCCAAGGAGGCCTTCTACGTCCTCCATCACCTTAAAGGCTATGTTCGGGATTGCCAGAACCTATAGTTGCCATCTAGTCTCGGAGGATGGGCCGAAACTTTGGTGAAAATCGATGATGCTGATCTTAGAGAAGACTTCCATCGCATTCAGATGAAGTTGTCGCAAATCATCATTGAAGATGTCAACACAAGGGGCGATGCCCTACAACAAGCCAGAGGGTTGAGTAAGAGGGAGATCAAAGAACGCCTCCGTAAGCAGGGTGACACAAGGACGTGGATGATGAAAGAGGGCTGTCTACCATTCCCGAAGCCGAGCGAGAAGAGGAAGTCTTCATCATGATCGATGTGTGCCTCTAGCATGATCCAGTGTGTGTATATTCTTGATGGACGTCTGCTGTATTAGTGTGTGTGTCATAAACTTTACTATCTCGTGGTCGAAATGGTCATTGTTGTTAGACTTAAACTACCCTGTGGTCGTGTTGTCGTTGAACTTATTGCTTCTATGATGATCTAACTTTTAGGTTTATGGATCATTTGTTTTATATTCTATGAACATATATATATATGGATGTGAACCCTTTATTCATTCTTTTCGTTGTATTTTTACTAATATGCCTTGCCGTCTATAGAGATGGCGACGAGGTGGTATGTGGTGTACATGGGTAGGGTTCCAAGAGTCTACGAGGAGTGGGAGGATTGCCACAAACAAGTGAACAAGTTCAGCGGCAACATCTACAAAGGATACGCGACGAGAGAGGAGGTGATAGCCAAGTGGAGGAACCACTTGTGGAAGAAGAATCGGATGAAGATATTGGTCGGGCTAATGCCCTTGCTCACCATGATCACAGCTGTATTCTATTTGATCCTAGTGTAGGCAGCGGTGGCCACTTCATATTTGTAATGTGAGATGATACGAACTTTGTATTCGGCGCTTGTGTAAAAATTTGGCACTTGACACTATATATGTATGTCGATCGGGCTCTAAGTGTTTGTATTATATATATGTCGGTTTTCATGAATCTACTACTTGTGCAATGTATTTTATACTCATATGGATAAATACTATATAAATCATGTATAAATACCTGATTATACACCATGAAAGTATTTTACTTCGAATACGTGTTACACAATTAGTGGCGCATATAATTGTATAGTCAGTGGCGCATGGGCTTTCTGTGGCGCATGTATGGAAATGCGCCATAGAAGTTCTTCCTGTGGCGCATATGCAGAAATGCGCCACAGAAGTCTGGGACTTTTGTGGCGCATATCCATATGCGCCATAGGAAGTAGTTATCAGTGGCGACAAAGATATGCGCCACAGAAGAGTTGTTTCCTAGTAGTGACCTTTTTCTTTTATATAAAACTAAAACCAAAAAAAATAGATGGATCCTTTTCCCAAGATGAACCATGAGATATATGATTTTTATGTCAAATATATTCTTTTGGGCACTAACCATTTGGATGCAAGAGATAATGTTGAAAGTGCCAAGGAAGGAGATGACAAAATCCTAAGTTTGGGGATGTCCATGCCACCCCAAGAAGAAGAGGAAAGGAAGAACAAGTGGAGGAAGAATGGAATAGCTACCCATCTCCCACACCCAACATTCTTATTAATGATGATGTTCTTTTATTGTGTAGTAGTCCTCTAGATGGAACTATTATGAACCTTGGCTAGTAAGCAGACGGAGATCATGAAAGGGATTATGAAGGAAAATCGTATGGTTACAAACCAACTTCTCGAATCCCTGGAGGAGCGCTAGAGTCATTGCATGTGTGTTCTTTTTCACAAACCACATAAGGATCCACAAGTGTCATTGGATGTGTGTTCTTTTCATGAACCACAGCCAGAGTCATTGCATGTGTGTTCTTCTCACAAACCACATACGGATCCACCAGTGTCATTGCATGTCTATTCTTTTCATTAACCACATCTATAGTCATTGCATGACTATTGTTTCCACAAACCACATATGGATCCACCAGTGTGATTGCATGTGTGTTCTTTTCATGAACCACACCTAGAGTCATTGTATGTCTGTTCTTTTCACAAACCACACATCGATCCACCAGTGTGATTGCATGTGTGTTCTTTTCACAAACCATAGCTAGAGACATTGCATGTCTGTTCTTTCCACAAACCACATGTGGATCCACCAGTGTCATTGGATGTGTGTTCTTTTCATGAACCACACCTAGAGTCATTGCATGTCTGTTCTTTTCACAAACCGCACATGGATCCACCAGTGTGATTGCATGTGTGTTCTTTTCACAAACCACACCTAGATTCATTGCATGTATGTTCTGTCCACAAACCACATATGGATCCACCAGTGTCATTGCATGTGTGTTCTTTTCCCAAACCACAGATAGAGTCATTGCATGTGTGTTCTTTTTCACAAACCACATAAGATCCACAAGTATCATTGGATATGTGTTCTTTTCATGAACCACAGCTAGAGTCATTGCATGTTTGTTCTTCTCACAAACCACATACGGATCCACCAGTGCCATTGCATGTCTGTTCTTTTCATTAACCACATCTAGAGTCATTGCATGTATGTTCTTTCCACAAACCACATATGGATCCACCAGTGTCATTGCATGTGTGTTCTTTTCATTAACCACAACTAGAGTCATTGCATGTGTGTTCTTTTCACAAACCACATATGGATCCACCAATGTCTTTGCATGTGTGTTCTTTTCATTAACCAGAGCTAGAGTCATTGCATGTGTGTTCTTCTCACAAACCACACATGGATCCACCAGTGTGATTGCATGTGTGTTCTTTTCACAAACCATAGCTAGAATCATTGCATGTCTGTTCTTTCCATAAACCACATATGGATCCACCAGTGTCATTGCATGTGTGTTGTTTTCACAAATCAGAGGTAGAGTCATTGTATGTGTGTTCTTTTCACAAACTACACCTAGAGTCATTGCATGTGTGTTCTTTTCACAAACCACATCTAGAGTCATTGCATATCTGTTCTTTCACAAACCACACATGGATCCACCAGTGTCATTGGATATGTGTTCTTCTCACAAACCACATATGGATCCACCATAGTTCATTGCATGTGTGTTCTTTTCACAAACCACATATGGATCCACCAGTGTGATTGCATTTGTGTTCTTTTCAAAAACCACATCTAGAGTCATTGATTGTGTGCTCTTTCCACAAACCACATATGGATCCACCAGTGTCATTGCATGTGTGTTCTTTTCACAAATCAGAGGTAGAGTCATTGTATGTGTGTTCTTTTCACAAACTACACCTAGAGTCATTGCATGTGTGTTCTTTTCACAAACCACATCTAGAGTCATTGCATATCTATTCTTTCACAAACCACACATGGATCCACCAGTGTCATTGGATATGTGTTCTTCTCACAAACCACATATGGATCCACCATAGTTCATTGCATGTCTTTTCTTTTCACAAACCACATATGGATCCACCAGTGTGATTGCATGTGTGTTCTTTTCATGAACCTCACCTAGATTTAGTGCATGTCTTTTCTTTTCACAAACCACATATGGATCCACCAGTGTGATTGCATGTGTGTTCTTTTCATTAACTACAACTAGAGCCATTGCATGTCTGTTCTTTTCACAAACCACACATCGATCCACCAGTGTGATTGCATGTGTGTTCTTTTCACAAACCATAGCTAGAGTCATTGCATGTCTGTTCTTTCCACAAACCACATGTGGATCCACCAGTGTCATTGGATGTGTGTTGTTTTCATGAACCACACCTAGAGTCATTGCATGTCTGTTCTTTACACAAACCACACATGGATCCAACATTGTGATTGCATGTGTGTTCTTTTCAGAAACCACAGCTAGACTCATTGCATGTATGTTGTTTCCACAAACCACATATGGATCCACCAGTGTCATTGCATGTGTGTTCTTTTCCCAAACCACGGATAGAGTCATTGCATGTGTGTTCTTTTTCACAAACCACATAAGGATCCACAAGTATCATTGGATGTGTGTTCTTTTCATGAACCACAGCTAGAGTCATTGCATGTTTGTTCTTCTCACAAACCACATATGGATCCACCAGTGCCATTGCATGTCTGTTCTTTTCATTAACCACATCTAGAGTCATTGCATGTATGTTCTTTCCACAAACCACATATGGATCCACAGTGTCATTGCATGTGTGTTCTTTTCATTAACCACAACTAGAGTCATTGCATGTGTGTTCTTTTCACAAACCACATATGGATCCACCAATGTCATTGCATGTGTGTTCTTTTCATTAACCAGAGCTAGAGTCATTGCATGTGTGTTCTTCTCACAAACCACACATGGATCCACTAGTGTATTTGCATGTGTGTTCTTTTCACAACCCACAGCTAGTATCATTGCATGTCTGTTCTTTCCACAAACCACATATGGATCCACCAGTGTTATTGCATGTGTGTTCTTTTCACAAATCAGAGGTAGAGTCATTGTATGTGTGTTCTTTTTACAAACCACACCTAGAGTCATTCCATGTGTGTTCTTTTCACAAACCACATCTAGAGTCATTGCATATCTGTTCTTTCACAAACCACACATGGATCCACCAGTGTCATTGGATATGTGTTCTTCTCACAAACCACATATGGATCCACCATAGTTCATTGCATGTATTTTCTTTTCACAAACCACATATGGATCCACCAGTGTGATTGCATGTGTGTTCTTTTCATGAACCTCACCTAGAGTTAGTGCATGTCTTTTCTTTTCACAAACCACATATTGATCCACCAGTGTGATTGCATGTGTGTTCTTTTCATGAACCACACCTAGAGTCATTGTATGTCTGTTCTTTTCACAAACCACACATCGATCCACCAGTGTGATTGCATGTGTGTTCTTTTCACAAACCATAGCTAGAGGCATTGCATGTCTGTTCTTTCCACAAACCACATGTGGATCCACCAGTGTCATTGGATGTGTGTTCTTTTCATGAACCACACCTAGAGTCATTGCATGTCTGTTCTTTTCACAAACCGCACATGGATCCACCAGTGTGATTGCATGTGTGTTCTTTTCACAAACCACACCTAGATTCATTGCATGTATGTTCTTTCCACAAACCACATATGGATCCACCAGTGTCATTGCATGTGTGTTCTTTTCCCAAACCACAGATAGAGTCATTGCATGTGTGTTCTTTTTCACAAACCACATAAGATCCACAAGTATCATTGGATATGTGTTCTTTTCATGAACCACAGCTAGAGTCATTGCATGTTTGTTCTTCTCACAAACCACATACGGATCCACCAGTGCCATTGCATGTCTGTTCTTTTCATTAACCACATCTAGAGTCATTGCATGTATGTTCTTTCCACAAACCACATATGGATCCACCAGTGTCATTGCATGTGTGTTCTTTTCATTAACCACAACTAGAGTCATTGCATGTGTGTTCTTTTCACAAACCACATATGGATCCACCAATGTCATTGCATGTGTGTTCTTTTCATTAACCAGAGCTAGAGTCATTGCATGTGTGTTCTTCTCACAAACCACACATGGATCCACCAGTGTGATTGCATGTGTGTTCTTTTCACAAACCATAGCTAGAATCATTGCATGTCTGTCCTTTCCACAAACCACATATGGATCCACCAGTGTCATTGCATGTGTGTTGTTTTCACAAATCAGAGGTAGAGTCATTGTATGTGTGTTCTTTTCACAAACTACACCTAGAGTCATTGCATGTGTGTTCTTTTCACAAACCACATCTAGAGTCATTGCATATCTGTTCTTTCACAAACCACACATGGATCCACCAGTGTCATTGGATATGTGTTCTTCTCACAAACCACATATGGATCCACCATAGTTCATTGCATGTGTGTTCTTTTCACAAACCACATATGGATCCACCAGTGTGATTGCATGTGTGTTCTTTTCAAAAACCACATCTAGAGTCATTGATTGTGTGCTCTTTCCACAAACCACATATGGATCCACCAGTGTCATTGCATGTGTGTTCTTTTCACAAATCAGAGGTAGAGTCATTGTATGTGTGTTCTTTTCACAAACTACACCTAGAGTCATTTCATGTGTGTTCTTTTCACAAACCACATCTAGAGTCATTGCATATCTATTCTTTCACAAACCACACATGGATCCACCAGTGTCATTGGATATGTGTTCTTCTCACAAACCACATATGGATCCACCATAGTTCATTGCATGTCTTTTCTTTTCACAAACCACATATGGATCCACCAGTGTGATTGCATGTGTGTTCTTTTCATGAACCTCACCTAGATTTAGTGCATGTCTTTTCTTTTCACAAACCACATATGGATCCACCAGTGTGATTGCATGTGTGTTCTTTTCATTAACTACAACTAGAGCCATTGCATGTCTGTTCTTTTCACAAACCACACATCGATCCACCAGTGTGATTGCATGTGTGTTCTTTTCACAAACCATAGCTAGAGTCATTGCATGTCTGTTCTTTCCACAAACCACATGTGGATCCACCAGTGTCATTGGATGTGTGTTGTTTTCATGAACCACACCTAGAGTCATTGCATGTCTGTTCTTTACACAAACCACACATGGATCCAACATTGTGATTGCATGTGTGTTCTTTTCAGAAACCACAGCTAGACTCATTGCATGTATGTTGTTTCCACAAACCACATATGGATCCACCAGTGTCATTGCATGTGTGTTCTTTTCCCAAACCACGGATAGAGTCATTGCATGTGTGTTCTTTTTCACAAACCACATAAGGATCCACAAGTATCATTGGATGTGTGTTCTTTTCATAAACCACAGCTAGAGTCATTGCATGTTTGTTCTTCTCACAAACCACATATGGATCCACCAGTGCCATTGCATGTCTGTTCTTTTCATTAACCACATCTAGAGTCATTGCATGTATGTTCTTTCCACAAACCACATATGGATCCACAGTGTCATTGCATGTGTGTTCTTTTCATTAACCACAACTAGAGTCATTGCATGTGTGTTCTTTTCACAAACCACATATGGATCCACCAATGTCATTGCATGTGTGTTCTTTTCATTAACCAGAGCTAGAGTCATTGCATGTGTGTTCTTCTGACAAACCACACATGGATCCACTAGTGTATTTGCATGTGTGTTCTTTTCACAACCCACAGCTAGTATCATTGCATGTCTGTTCTTTCCACAAACCACATATGGATCCACCAGTGTTATTGCATGTGTGTTCTTTTCACAAATCAGAGGTAGAGTCATTGTATGTGTGTTCTTTTTACAAACCACACCTAGAGTCATTCCATGTGTGTTCTTTTCACAAACCACATCTAGAGTCATTGCATATCTGTTCTTTCACAAACCACACATGGATCCACCAGTGTCATTGGATATGTGTTCTTCTCACAAACCACATATGGATCCACCATAGTTCATTGCATGTCTTTTCTTTTCACAAACCACATATGGATCCACCAGTGTGATTGCATGTGTGTTCTTTTCATGAACCTCACCTAGAGTTAGTGCATGTCTTTTCTTTTCACAAACCACATATTGATCCACCAGTGTGATTGCATGTGTGTTCTTTTCATGAACCACACCTAGAGTCATTGTATGTCTGTTCTTTTCACAAACCACACATCGATCCACCAGTGTGATTGCATGTGTGTTCTTTTCACAAACCATAGCTAGAGGCATTGCATGTCTGTTCTTTCCACAAACCACATGTGGATCCACCAGTGTCATTGGATGTGTGTTCTTTTCATGAACCACACCTAGAGTCATTGCATGTCTGTTCTTTTCACAAACCGCACATGGATCCACCAGTGTGATTGCATGTGTGTTCTTTTCACAAACCACACCTAGATTCATTGCATGTATGTTCTTTCCACAAACCACATATGGATCCACCAGTGTCATTGCATGTGTGTTCTTTTCCCAAACCACAGATAGAGTCATTGCATGTGTGTTCTTTTTCACAAACCACATAAGATCCACAAGTATCATTGGATATGTGTTCTTTTCATGAACCACAGCTAGAGTCATTGCATGTTTGTTCTTCTCACAAACCACATACGGATCCACCAGTGCCATTGCATGTCTGTTCTTTTCATTAACCACATCTAGAGTCATTGAATGTATGTTCTTTCCACAAACCACATATGGATCCACCAGTGTCATTGCATGTGTGTTCTTTTCATTAACCACAACTAGAGTCATTGCACGTGTGTTCTTTTCACAAACCACATATGGATCCACCAATGTCATTGCATGTGTGTTCTTTTCATTAACCAGAGCTAGAGTCATTGCATGTGTGTTCTTCTCACAAACCACACATGGATCCACCAGTGTGATTGCATGTGTGTTCTTTTCACAAACCATAGCTAGAATCATTGCATGTCTGTCCTTTCCACAAACCACATATGGATCCACCAGTGTCATTGCATGTGTGTTGTTTTCACAAATCAGAGGTAGAGTCATTGTATGTGTGTTCTTTTCACAAACTACACCTAGAGTCATTGCATGTGTGTTCTTTTCACAAACCACATCTAGAGTCATTGCATATCTGTTCTTTCACAAACCACACATGGATCCACCAGTGTCATTGGATATGTGTTCTTCTCACAAACCACATATGGATCCACCATAGTTCATTGCATGTGTGTTCTTTTCACAAACCACATATGGATCCACCAGTGTGATTGCATGTGTGTTCTTTTCAAAAACCACATCTAGAGTCATTGATTGTGTGCTCTTTCCACAAACCACATATGGATCCACCAGTGTCATTGCATGTGTGTTCTTTTCACAAATCAGAGGTAGAGTCATTGTATGTGTGTTCTTTTCACAAACTACACCTAGAGTCATTGCATGTGTGTTCTTTTCACAAACCACATCTAGAGTCATTGCATATCTATTCTTTCACAAACCACACATGGATCCACCAGTGTCATTGGATATGTGTTCTTCTCACAAACCACATATGGATCCACCATAGTTCATTGCATGTCTTTTCTTTTCACAAACCACATATGGATCAACCAGTGTGATTGCATGTGTGTTCTTTTCATGAACCTCACCTAGATTTAGTGCATGTCTTTTCTTTTCACAAACCACATATGGATCCACCAGTGTGATTGCATGTGTGTTCTTTTCATTAACTACAACTAGAGCCATTGCATGTCTGTTCTTTTCACAAACCACACATCGATCCACCAGTGTGATTGCATGTGTGTTCTTTTCACAAACCATAGCTAGAGTCATTGCATGTCTGTTCTTTCCACAAACCACATGTGGATCCACCAGTGTCATTGGATGTGTGTTGTTTTCATGAACCACACCTAGAGTCATTGCATGTCTGTTCTTTTCACAAACCACACATGGATCCAACATTGTGATTGCATGTGTGTTCTTTTCAGAAACCACAGCTAGACTCATTGCATGTATGTTCTTTCCACAAACCACATATGGATCCACCAGTGTCATTGCATGTGTGTTCTTTTCCCAAACCACGGATAGAGTCATTGCATGTGTGTTCTTTTTCACAAACCACATAAGTATCCACAAGTATCATTGGATGTGTGTTCTTTTCATGAACCACAGCTAGAGTCATTGCATGTTTGTTCTTCTCACAAACCACATATGGATCCACCAGTGCTATTGCATGTCTGTTCTATTCATTAACCACATCTAGAGTCATTGCATGTATGTTCTTTCCACAAACCACATATGGATCCACAGTGTCATTGCATGTGTGTTCTTTTCATTAACCACAACTAGAGTCATTGCATGTGTGTTCTTTTCACAAACCACATATGGATCCACCAATGTCATTGCATGTGTGTTCTTTTCATTAACCAGAGCTAGAGTCATTGCATGTGTGTTCTTCTCACAAACCACACATGGATCCACTAGTGTGATTGCATGTGTGTTCTTTTCACAACCCACAGCTAGTATCATTGCATGTCTGTTCTTTCCACAAACCACATATGGATCCACCAGTGTTATTGCATGTGTGTTCTTTTCACAAATCAGAGGTAGAGTCATTGTATGTGTGTTCTTTTTACAAACCACACCTAGAGTCATTCCATGTGTGTTCTTTTCACAAACCACATCTAGAGTCATTGCATATCTGTTCTTTCACAAACCACACATGGATCCACCAGTGTCATTGGATATGTGTTCTTCTCACAAACCACATATGGATCCACCATAGTTCATTGCAAGTCTTTTCTTTTCACAAACCACATATGGATCCACCAGTGTGATTCCATGTGTGTTCTTTTCATGAACCTCACCTAGAGTTAGTGCATTTCTTTTCTTTTCACAAACCACATATGGATCCACCAGTGTGATTGCATGTGTGTTCTTTTCATGAACCACACCTAGAGTCATTGTATGTCTGTTCTTTTCACAAACCACACATCGATCCACCAGTGTGATTGCATGTGTGTTCTTTTCACAAACCATAGCTAGAGGCATTGCATGTGTGTTCTTTCCACAAACCACATGTGGATCC
Organism: Avena sativa; assembly: GCA_916181665.1. NCBI lineage: Eukaryota > Viridiplantae > Streptophyta > Magnoliopsida > Poales > Poaceae > Avena > Avena sativa. The sequence goes on from OV702287.1 coordinate 584,424,831, forward strand.
ACCAGTGTCATTGGATGTGTGTTCTTTTCATGAACCACACCTAGAGTCATTGCATGTGTGTTCTTCTCACAAACCACACATGGATCCACCAGTGTGATTGCATGTGTGTTCTTTTCACAAACCACACCTAGATTCATTGCATGTATGTTCTTTCCACAAACCACATATGGATCCACCAGTGTCATTGCATGTGTGTTCTTTTCCCAAACAACAGATAGAGTCATTGCATGTGTGTTCTTTTTCACAAACCACATAAGATCCACAAGTATCATTGGATATGTGTTCTTTTCATGAACCACAGCTAGAGTCATTGCATGTTTGTTCTTCTCACAAACCACATACGGATCCACCAATGCCATTGCATGTCTGTTCTTTTCATTAACCACATCTAGAGTCATTGCATGTATGTTCTTTCCACAAACCACATATGGATCCACCAGTGTCATTGCATGTGTGTTCTTTTCATTAACCACAACTAGAGTCATTGCATGTGTGTTCTTTTCACAAACCACATATGGATCCACCAATGTCATTGCATGTGTGTTCTTTTCATTAACCAGAGCTAGAGTCATTGCATGTGTGCCACACATGGATCCACCAGTGTGATTGCATGTGTGTTCTTTTCAAAATCACATCTAGAGTCATTGATTGTGTGCTCTTTCCAAAAACCACATATGGATCCACCAGTGTCATTGCATGTGTGTTGTTTTCACAAATCAGAGGTAGAGTCATTGTATGTGTGTTCTTTTCACAAACTACACCTAGAGTCATTGCATGTGTGTTCTTTTCACAAACCACATCTAGAGTCATTGCATATCTGTTCTTTCACAAACCACACATGGATCCACCAGTGTCATTGGATATGTGTTCTTCTCACAAACCACATATGGATCCACCATAGTTCATTGCATGTCTTTTCTTTTCACAAACCACATATGGATCCACCAGTGTGATTGCATGTGTGTTCTTTTCAAAATCACATCTAGAGTCATTGATTGTGTGCTCTTTCCACAAACCACATATGGATCCACCAGTGTCATTGCATGTGTGTTCTTTTCACAAATCAGAGGTAGAGTCATTGTATGTGTGTTCTTTTCACAAACTACACCTAGAGTCATTGCATGTGTGTTCTTTTCACAAACCACATCTAGAGTCATTGCATATCTATTCTTTCACAAACCACACATGGATCCACCAGTGTCATTGGATATGTGTTCTTCTCACAAACCACATATGGATCCACCATAGTTCATTGCATGTCTTTTCTTTTCACAAACCACATATGGATCCACCAGTGTGATTGCATGTGTGTTCTTTTCATGAACCTCACCTAGATTTAGTGCATGTCTTTTCTTTTCACAAACCACATATGGATCCACCAGTGTGATTGCATGTGTGTTCTTTTCATTAACTACAACTAGAGCCATTGCATGTCTGTTCTTTTCACAAACCACACATCGATCCACCAGTGTGATTGCATGTATGTTCTTTTCACAAACCATAGCTAGAGTCATTGCATGTCTGTTCTTTCCACAAACCACATGTGGATCCACCAGTGTCATTGGATGTGTGTTGTTTTCATGAACCACACCTAGAGTCATTGCATGTCTATTCTTTTCACAAACCACACATGGATCCAACATTGTGATTGCATGTGTGTTCTTTTCAGAAACCACAGCTAGACTCATTGCATGTATGTTGTTTCCACAAACCACATATGGATCCACCAATGTCATTGCATGTGTGTTCTTTTCCCAAACCACGGATAGAGTCATTGCATGTGTGTTCTTTTTCACAAACCACATAAGGATCCACAAGTATCATTGGATGTGTGTTCTTTTCATGAACCACAGCTAGAGTCATTGCATGTTTGTTCTTCTCACAAACCACATATGGATCCACCAGTGCCATTGCATGTTTGTTCTTTTCATTAACCACATCTAGAGTCATTGCATGTATGTTCTTTCCACAAACCACATATGGATCCACAATGTCATTGCATGTGTGTTCTTTTCATTAACCACAACTAGAGTCATTGCATGTGTGTTCTTTTCACAAACCACATATGGATCCACCAATGTCATTGCATGTGTGTTCTTTTCATTAACCAGAGCTAGAGTCATTGCATGTGTGTTCTTCTCACAAACCACACATGGATCCACTAGTGTGATTTCATGTGTGTTCTTTTCACAAACCACACCTAGATTCATTGCATGTATGTTCTTTCCACAAACCACATATGGATCCACCAGTGTCATTGCATGTGTGTTCTTTTCCCAAACAACAGATAGAGTCATTGCATGTGTGTTCTTTTTCACAAACCACATAAGATCCACAAGTATCATTGGATATGTGTTCTTTTCATGAACCACAGCTAGTCATTGCATGTTTGTTCTTCTCACAAACCACATACGGATCCACCAGTGCCATTGCATGTCTGTTCTTTTCATTAACCACATCTAGAGTCATTGCATGTATTTTCTTTCCACAAACCACATATGGATCCACCAGTGTCATTGCATGTGTGTTCTTTTCATTAACCACAACTAGAGTCATTGCATGTGTGTTCTTTTCACAAACCACATATGGATCCACCAATGTCATTGCATGTGTGTTCTTTTCATTAACCAGAGCTAGAGTCATTGCATGTGTGCCACACATGGATCCACCAGTGTGATTGCATGTGTGTTCTTTTCACAAACCATAGCTAGAATCATTGCATGTCTGTTCTTTCCAAAAACCACATATGGATCCACCAGTGTCATTGCATGTGTGTTGTTTTCACAAATCAGAGGTAGAGTCATTGTATGTGTGTTCTTTTCACAAACTACACCTAGAGTCATTGCATGTGTGTTCTTTTCACAAACCACATCAAGAGTCATTGCATATCTGTTCTTTCACAAACCACACATGGATCCATCAGTGTCATTGGATATGTGTTCTTCTCACAAACCACATATGGATCCACCATAGTTCATTGCATGTGTGTTCTTTTCACAAACCACATATGGATCCACCAGTGTGATTGCATGTGTGTTCTTTTCAAAATCACATCTAGAGTCATTGATTGTGTGCTCTTTCCACAAACCACATATGGATCCACCAGTGTCATTGCATGTGTGTTCTTTTCACAAATCAGAGGTAGAGTCATTGTATGTGTGTTCTTTTCACAAACTACACCTAGAGTCATTGCATGTGTGTTCTTTTCACAAACCACATCTAGAGTCATTGCATATCTATTCTTTCACAAACCACACATGGATCCACCAGTGTCATTGGATATGTGTTCTTCTCACAAACCACATATGGATCCACCATAGTTCATTGCATGTGTGTTCTTTTCACAAACCACATATGGATCCACCAGTGTGATTGCATGTGTGTTCTTTTCAAAATCACATCTAGAGTCATTGATTGTGTGCTCTTTCCACAAACCACATATGGATCCACCAGTGTCATTGCATGTGTGTTCTTTTCACAAATCAGAGGTAGAGTCCTTGTATGTGTGTTCTTTTCACAAACTACACCTAGAGTCATTGCATGTGTGTTCTTTTCACAAACCACATCTAGAGTCATTGCATATCTATTCTTTCACAAACCACACATGGATCCACCAGTGTCATTGGATATGTGTTCTTCTCACAAACCACATATGGATCCACCATAGTTCATTGCATGTCTTTTCTTTTCACAAACCACATATGGATCCACCAGTGTGATTGCATGTGTGTTCTTTTCATGAACCTCACCTAGATTTAGTGCATGTCTTTTCTTTTCACAAACCACATATGGATCCACCAGTGTGATTGCATGTGTGTTCTTTTCATTAACTACAACTAGAGCCATTGCATGTCTGTTCTTTTCACAAACCACACATCGATCCACCAGTGTGATTGCATGTGTGTTCTTTTCACAAACCATAGCTAGAGTCATTGCATGTCTGTTCTTTCCACAAACCACATGTGGATCCACCAGTGTCATTGGATGTGTGTTGTTTTCATGAACCACACCTAGAGTCATTGCATGTCTGTTCTTTTCACAAACCACACATGGATCCAACATTGTGATTGCATGTGTGTTCTTTTCAGAAACCACAGCTAGACTCATTGCATGTATGTTCTTTCCACAAACCACATATGGATCCACCAGTGTCATTGCATGTGTGTTCTTTTCCCAAACCACGGATAGAGTCATTGCATGTGTGTTCTTTTTCACAAACCACATAAGTATCCACAAGTATCATTGGATGTGTGTTCTTTTCATGAACCACAGCTAGAGTCATTGCATGTTTGTTCTTCTCACAAACCACATATGGATCCACCAGTGCCATTGCATGTCTGTTCTATTCATTAACCACATCTAGAGTCATTGCATGTATGTTCTTTCCACAAACCACATATGGATCCACAGTGTCATTGCATGTGTGTTCTTTTCATTAACCACAACTAGAGTCATTGCATGTGTGTTCTTTTCACAAACCACATATGGATCCACCAATGTCATTGCATGTGTGTTCTTTTCATTAACCAGAGCTAGAGTCATTGCATGTGTGTTCTTCTCACAAACCACACATGGATCCACTAGTGTGATTGCATGTGTGTTCTTTTCACAACCCACAGCTAGTATCATTGCATGTCTGTTCTTTCCACAAACCACATATGGATCCACCAGTGTTATTGCATGTGTGTTCTTTTCACAAATCAGAGGTAGAGTCATTGTATGTGTGTTCTTTTTACAAACCACACCTAGAGTCATTCCATGTGTGTTCTTTTCACAAACCACATATAGAGTCATTGCATATCTGTTCTTTCACAAACCACACATGGATCCACCAGTGTCATTGGATATGTGTTCTTCTCACAAACCACATATGGATCCACCATAGTTCATTGCAAGTCTTTTCTTTTCACAAACCACATATGGATCCACCAGTGTGATTGCATGTGTGTTCTTTTCATGAACCTCACCTAGAGTTAGTGCATGTCTTTTCTTTTCACAAACCACATATGGATCCACCAGTGTGATTGCATGTGTGTTCTTTTCATGAACCACACCTAGAGTCATTGTATGTCTGTTCTTTTCACAAACCACACATCGATCCACCAGTGTGATTGCATGTGTGTTCCTTTCACAAACCATAGCTAGAGGCATTGCATGTCTGTTCTTTCCACAAACCACATGTGGATCCACCAGTGTCATTGGATGTGTGTTCTTTTCATGAACCACACCTAGAGTCATTGCATGTCTGTTCTTTTCACAAACCGCACATGGATCCACCAGTGTGATTGCATGTGTGTTCTTTTCACAAACCACACCTAGATTCATTGCATGTATGTTCTTTCCACAAACCACATATGGATCCACCAGTGTCATTGCATGTGTGTTCTTTTCCCAAACAACAGATAGAGTCATTGCATGTGTGTTCTTTTTCACAAACCACATAAGATCCACAAGTATCATTGGATATGTGTTCTTTTCATGAACCACAGCTAGTCATTGCATGTTTGTTCTTCTCACAAACCACATACGGATCCACCAGTGCCATTGCATGTCTGTTCTTTTCATTAACCACATCTAGAGTCATTGCATGTATGTTCTTTCCACAAACCACATATGGATCCACCAGTGTCATTGCATGTGTGTTCTTTTCATTAACCACAACTAGAGTCATTGCATGTGTGTTCTTTTCACAAACCACATATGGATCCACCAATGTCATTTCATGTGTGTTCTTTTCATTAACCAGAGCTAGAGTCATTGCATGTGTGTTCTTCTCACAAACCACACATGGATCCACCAGTGTGATTGCATGTGTGTTCTTTTCAGAAACCATAGCTAGAATCATTGCATGTCTGTTCTTTCCACAAACCACATATGGATCCACCAGTGTCATTGCATGTGTGTTGTTTTCACAAATCAGAGGTAGAGTCATTGTATGTGTGTTCTTTTCACAAACTACACCTAGAGTCATTGCATGTGTGTTCTTTTCACAAACCACATCTAGAGTCATTGCATATCTGTTCTTTCACAAACCACACATGGATCCACCAGTGTCATTGGATATGTGTTCTTCTCACAAACCACATATGGATCCACCATAGTTCATTGCATGTGTGTTCTTTTCACAAACCACATATGGATCCACCAGTGTGATTGCATGTGTGTTCTTTTCAAAAACCACATCTAGAGTCATTGATTGTGTGCTCTTTCCACAAACCACATATGGATCCACCAGTGTCATTGCATGTGTGTTCTTTTCACAAATCAGAGGTAGAGTCATTGTATGTGTGTTCTTTTCACAAACTACACCTAGAGTCATTGCATGTGTGTTCTTTTCACAAACCACATCTAGAGTCATTGCATATCTATTCTTTCACAAACCACACATGGATCCACCAGTGTCATTGGATATGTGTTCTTCTCACAAACCACATATGTATCCACCATAGTTCATTGCATGTCTTTTCTTTTCACAAACCACATATGGATCCACCAGTGTGATTGCATGTGTGTTCTTTTCATGAACCTCACCTAGATTTAGTGCATGTCTTTTCTTTTCACAAACCACATATGGATCCACCAGTGTGATTGCATGTGTGTTCTTTTCATTAACTACAACTAGAGCCATTGCATGTCTGTTCTTTTCACAAACCACACATCGATCCACCAGTGTGATTGCATGTGTGTTCTTTTCACAAACCATAGCTAGAGTCATTGCATGTCTGTTCTTTCCACAAACCACATGTGGATCCACCAGTGTCATTGGATGTGTGTTGTTTTCATGAACCACACCTAGAGTCATTGCATGTCTGTTCTTTTCACAAACCACACATGGATCCAACATTGTGACTGCATGTGTGTTCTTTTCAGAAACCACAGCTAGACTCATTGCATGTATGTTCTTTCCACAAACCACATATGGATCCACCAGTGTCATTGCATGTGTGTTCTTTTCCCAAACCACGGATAGAGTCATTGCATGTGTGTTCTTTTTCACAAACCACATAAGGATCCACAAGTATCATTGGATGTGTGTTCTTTTCATGAACCACAGCTAGAGTCATTGCATGTTTGTTCTTCTCACAAACCACATATGGATCCACCAGTGCCATTGCATGTCTGTTCTTTTCATTAACCACATCTAGAGTCATTGCATGTATGTTCTTTCCACAAACCACATATGGATCCACAGTGTCATTGCATGAGTGTTCTTTTCATTAACCACAACTAGAGTCATTGCATGTGTATTCTTTTCACAAACCACATATGGATCCACCAATGTCATTGCATGTGTGTTCTTTTCATTAACCAGAGCTAGAGTCATTGCATGTGTGTTCTTCTCACAAACCACACAAGGATCCACTAGTGTGATTGCATGTGTGTTCTTTTCACAACCCACAGCTAGTATCATTGCATGTCTGTTCTTTCCACAAACCACATATGGATCCACCAGTGTTATTGCATGTGTGTTCTTTTCACAAATCAGAGGTAGAGTCATTGTATGTGTGTTCTTTTTACAAACCACACCTAGAGTCATTCCATGTGTGTTCTTTTCACAAACCACATCTAGAGTCATTGCATATCTGTTCTTTCACAAACCACACATGGATCCAACAGTGTCATTGGATATGTGTTCTTCTCACAAACCACATATGGATCCACCATAGTTCATTGCATGTCTTTTCTTTTCACAAACCACATATGGATCCACCAGTGTGATTGCATGTGTGTTCTTTTCATGAACCTCACCTAGAGTTAGTGCATGTCTTTTCTTTTCACAAACCACATATGGATCCACCAGTGTGATTGCATGTGTGTTCTTTTCATGAACCACACCTAGAGTCATGTATGTCTGTTCTTTTCACAAACCACACATCGATCCACCAGTGTGATTGCATGTGTGTTCTTTTCACAAACCATAGCTAGAGGCATTGCATGTCTGTTCTTTCCACAAACCACATGTGGATCCACCAGTGTCATTGGATGTGTGTTCTTTTCATGAACCACACCTAGAGTCATTGCATGTCTGTTCTTTTCACAAACCGCACATGGATCCACCAGTGTGATTGCATGTGTGTTCTTTTCACAAACCACACCTAGATTCTTTGCATGTATGTTCTTTCCACAAACCTCATATGGATCCACCAGTGTCATTGCATGTGTGTTCTTTTCCAAAACCACAGATAGAGTCATTGCATGTGTGTTCTTTTTCACAAACCACATAAGATCCACAAGTATCATTGGATATGTGTTCTTTTCATGAACCACAGCTAGAGTCATTGCATGTTTGTTCTTCTCACAAACCACATACGGATCCACCAGTGCCATTGCATGTCTGTTCTTTTCATTAACCACATCTAGAGTCATTGCATGTATGTTCTTTCCACAAACCACATATGGATCCACCAGTGTCATTGCATGTGTGTTCTTTTCATTAACCACAACTAGAGTCATTGCATGTGTGTTCTTTTCACAAACCACATATGGATCCACCAATGTCATTTCATGTGTGTTCTTTTCATTAACCAGAGCTAGAGTCATTGCATGTGTGTTCTTCTCACAAACCACACATGGATCCACCAGTGTGATTGCATGTGTGTTCTTTTCACAAACCATAGCTAGAATCATTGCATGTCTGTTCTTTCCACAAACCACATATGGATCCACCAGTGTCATTGCATGTGTGTTGTTTTCACAAATCAGAGGTAGAGTCATTGTATGTGTGTTCTTTTCACAAACTACACCTAGAGTCATTGCATGTGTGTTCTTTTCACAAACCACATCTAGAGTCATTGCATATCTGTTCTTTCACAAACCACACATGGATCCACCAGTGTCATTGGATATGTGTTCTTCTCACAAACCACATATGGATCCACCATAGTTCATTGCATGTGTGTTCTTTTCACAAACCACATATGGATCCACCAGTGTGATTGCATGTGTGTTCTTTTCAAAAACCACATCTAGAGTCATTGATTGTGTGCTCTTTCCACAAACCACATATGGATCCACCAGTGTCATTGCATGTGTGTTCTTTTCACAAAAGACATATGGATCCACCAGAGTTCATTGCATGTGTGTTCTTTTCACAAACCACATATGGATCCACCAGTGTGATTGCATGTGTGTTCTTTTCAAAAACCACATCTAGAGTCATTGATTGTCTGCTCTTTCCACAAACCACATATGGATCCACCAGTGTCATATCATGTGTGTTCTTTTCACAAATCAGAGGTAGAGTCATTGTATGTGTGTTCTTTTCACAAACTACACCTAGAGTCATTGCATGTGTGTTCTTTTCACAAACCACATATAGTGTCATTGCATATCTGTTCTTTCACAAACCACACATGGATCCACCAGTGTTATTGGATATGTGTTCTTCTCACAAACCACATATGGATCCACCATAGTTCATTGCATGTCTTTTCTTTTCACAAACCACATATGGATCCACCAGTGTGATTGCATGTGTGTTCTTTTCATGAACCTCACCTAGAGTTAGTGCATGTCTTTTCTTTTCACAAACCACATATGGATCCACCAGTGTGATTGCATGTGTGTTCTTTTCATTAACTACGACTAGAGCCATTGCATGTCTGTTCTTTTCACAAACCACACATCGATCCACCAGTGTGATTGCATGTGTGTTCTTTTCACAAACCATAGCTAGAGTCATTGCATGTCTTTTCTTTCCACAAACCACATGTGGATCCACCAGTGTCATTGGATGTGTGGTTTTTTCATGAACCACACCTAGAGTCATTGCATGTCTCTTCTTTTCACAAACCACACATGGATCCAACATTGTGATTGCATGTGTGTTCTTTTGAGAAACCACAGCTAGACTCATTGCATGTATGTTCTTTCCACAAACCACATATGGATCCACCAGTGTCATTGCATGTGTGTTCTTTTCCCAAACCACGGATAGAGTCATTGCATGTGTGTTCTTTTTCACAAACCACATAAGGATCCACAAGTATCATTGGATGTGTGTTCTTTTCATGAACCACAGCTAGAGTCATTGCATGTTTGTTCTTCTCACAAACCACATATGGATCCACCAGTGCCATTGCATGTCGTATCTTTTCATTAACCACATCTAGAGTCATTGCATGTATGTTCTTTCCACAAACCATATCTAGAGTCATTGCATGTGTTTTCTTTTCACAAACCACATATGGATCCACCAGTGTGATGGCATGTGTGCTCTTTTCATGAACCACACCTAGAGTCAATGCACGTCTGTTCTTTTCACAAACCACATATGGATCCACCAGTGTGATTGCATGTGTGTTCTTTTCATTAACCACAACTAGAGTCATTGCATGTCTGTTCTTTTCACAAACCACATATGGATCCACAAGTGTCATTAAATGTGTGTTGTTTTCACAAACCACATATTGATCCACTAGTGCCATTGCATGTCTGTTCTTCTCACAAATCACATTTGGATCCACCAGTGTCATTGCATGTGTGTTCTTTTCATTAACCAAAACTAGAGTCATTGCCTGTCTATTCTTTTCACAAACCACATATGGATCCACCAGTGTCATTGCATGTGTGTTCTTTTCACAAACCACATATTGATCCACCAGTGCAATTGCATGTCTGTTCTTCTCACAAACCACATATGGATCCACCAGTGTCATTGCATGTGTGTTCTTTTCACAAACCACATATGGATACACCAGTGTCATTGCATGTGTGTTCTTTTCATTAACCATAGCCAGAATAATTGCGTGTGTGTTCTTCTCACAAACCACACATGGATCCATCAGTGTGATTGCATGTGTGTTATTTTCACAAACCATAGCTAGAGTCATTGCATGTTTCTTCTTTCCACAAACTACATATGGATCCACCAGTGTCATTGCATGTGTGTTCTTTTCACAAACCATAGCTAAAGTCAGTGTATGTCTGTTCTTTTCACAAACTACACCTAGAGTCATTGCTTGTGTGTTCTTTTCACAACCGACATCTAGAGTCATTATATATGTGTTCTTTCACAAACCACATATGGATCCACTAGTGTCATTGGATGTGTGTTCTTCTCACAAACCACATATGGATCCACCAGAGTTCATTGCATGTGTGATCTTTTCATAAACCACATAAGGATCCACCAATGTGATTGCATGTGTGTTCTTTTCATGAACCACACCTAGAGTCAGTGCATGTCTGTTCTTTCACAAACCACACATGGATCCACCAGTGTCATTGGATGTGTGTTCTTATCACAAACCACATATGGATCCACCAGAGTTCATTGCATATCTGTTCTTTTCACAAACCACATAAGGATCCACTAGAGTCATTGCATGTGTGTTCTTTTGACAAACTGCAGCAAGAGTCATTGCATGTGTGTTCTTTTCAAAAACCACACCTAGAGTCAATGCATGTCTGTTCTTTTCACAAACCACATATGGATCCACCAGTGTGATTGCATGTGTGTACTTTTCATTAACCACAACTAGAGTCATTGCATGTCTGTTCTTTTCACAAACCACATATGGATCCACCAGTGTGATTGCATGTGTGTACTTTTCATTAACCACAACTAGAGTCATTGCATGTCTGTTCTTTTCACAAACCACATATGGATCCACAAGTGTCATTGCATGTGTGTTCTTTTCACAAACCACATATTGAACCACCTGTTCCATTGCATATCTGTTCTTCTCACAAACCACATATGGATCCACCAGTGTCATTGCATGTGTGTTCTTTTCATTAACCAAAACTAGAGTCATTGCATGTCTGTTCTTTTCACAAACCACATATGGATCCACCAGTATCATTGCATGTGTGTTCTTTTGACAAACCACATATTGTTCCACTAGTGCCATTGCATGTCTGTTCTACTCACAAACCACATATGGATCCACCAGTGGCATTGCATGTGTGTTCTTTTCACAAACCACATATGGATCCACCAGTGTCATTGCATGTGTGTTCTTTTCATTAACCATAACTAGGGTCATTGCATGTGTGTTCATCTCACAAACCACATATGTATCCACCAGAGTTCATTGCATGTGAGTTCTTCTCATAAACCACAGCTAGAGTCATTGCATGTGTGTTCTTTTCACAAACGACATATGGATCCACCAGTGTCATTGCATGTTTGTTCTTTTCATTAACCACACATAGAGTCATTGCATGTCTGTTCTTTCACAAACCACACATGGATCCACCAGTGCCATTGCATGTGTGTTCTTTTCACAAATCACATATGGATCCACCAGTGTCATTGCATGTGTGTTCTTTTCATTAACCATAGCCAGAGTCATTGCATGTGTGTTCTTCTCACAAACCACATATGGATCCACCAGAGTTCATTGCATGTGAGTTCTTCTCATAAACCATAGCTAGAGTCATTGCATGTGTGTTCTTTTCACAAACCACATATGGATCCACCAGTGTCATTGCATGTCTGTTCTTTTCATTAACCACACCTAGAGTCACTGCATGTCTGTTCTTTCACAAACCACACATGGATCCACCAGTGTCATTGCATGTTTGTTCTTTCACAAACCACACCTAGAGTCACTAGTGTCACTGGATGTGTGTTCTTTTCACGAACCACATCTAGAGCCATTGCATGTCTATTCTTTTCACAAACCACATAAGGATCCACTAGAATTCATTGCATGTGTCCTCTTCTAACATACCACATATGGATCCACCAGTGTCATTGCATGTCAGTTGTATTCATTAACCATAGCTAGTGTCATTGCATATGTGTTCTTTTCACAAACCACGTGGATCCACCAGTTTCATTGCATGTGTGTTCTTTTCATTAACCACATCTAGAGTCATTGCATGTGTGTTCTTTTGACAAACCCTCCACCAGTGTCATTGCATGTGTGTTCTTTTCATTAACGATAGCTAGAGTAATTGCATGTGTGTTCTTCTCACAAACCACACATGGATCCACCAGTGTGATTGCATGTGTGTTCTTTTCACAAACCATAGCTAGAGTCATTGCATGTTTATTCTTTCCACAAACCACATATGGATCCACCAGTGTCATTTCATGTGTGTTCTTTTCACAAACCACAGCTAGAGTCATTGCATGTGTGTTCTTTTCACAAACTACACCTAGAGTCATTGCATGTGCGTTCTTTTCACAACCCACATCTAGAGTCATTGCATATGTGTTCTTCCACAAACCACACATGGATCCACCAGTGTCATTGGATGTGTGTTCTTCTCACAAACCACATATGGATCCACAAAAGTTCATTGCGTGTGTGTTCTTTTCACAAACCATATAAGGATCCACCAATGTGATTGCATGTGTGTTCTTTTCATGAACCACACCTAGAGTCAGTGCATGTCTGTTCTTTCACAAACCACGCATGGATCCACCAGTGTCATTGGATGTGTGTTCTTATCACAAACCACATATGGATCCACCAGAGTTCATTGCATATCTGTTCTTTTCACAAACCACATAAGGATCCACTAGAGTCATTGCATGTGTGTTCTTTTCACAAACCGTAGCTAGAGTCATTGCATGTGTGTTCTTTTCACAAACCACACCTAGAGTCAATGCATGTCTGTTCTTTTCACAAACCACATATGGATCCTCTAGTGTGATTGCATGTGTGTTCTTTTCATTAACCACAGCTAGAGTCATTGCATGTCTGTTCTTTTCACAAACCACATATGGATCCGCAAGTGTCATTGCATGTGTGTTCTTTTCACAAACCACATATTGATCCACCAGTGCCATTGCATGTCTGTTCTTATCACAAACCACATTTGGATCCAGCAGTGTCATTGCATGTGTGTTCTTTTCATTAACCAAAACTAGAGTCATTGCATGTCTATTCTTTTCACAAACCACATTTGGATCCACCAGTGTCATTGCATGTGTGTTCTTTTCACAAACCACATATTGATCCACCAGCGCCATTGCATGTCTGTTCTTCTCACAAACCACATATGGATCCACCAGTGTCATTGCGTGTGTGTTCTTTTCACAAACTACATATGGATACACCAGTGTCATTGCATGTGTGTTCTTTTCATTAACCATAGCTAGAGTAATTGCATGTGTGTTCTTCTCACAAACCACACATGGATCCACCAGTGTGATTGCATGTGTGTTCTTTTAACAAACCATAGCTAGAGTCATTGCATGTTTGTTCTTTCCACAAACTACATATGGATCCACCAGTGTCATTGCATGTGTGTTCTTTTCACAAACCACAGCTAAAGTCAGTGCATGTCTGTTCTTTTCACAAACTACACCTAGAGTCATTGCATGTGTGTTCTTTTCACAACCGACATCTAGAGTCATTGTATATGTGTTCTTTCACAAACCACACATGGATCCACTAGTGTCATTGGATGTGTGTTCTTCTCACAAACCACATATGGATCCACCAGAGTTCATTGCATGTGTCATCTTTTCATAAACCACATAAGGATCCACCAATGTGATTGCATGTGTGTTCTTTTCATGAACCACACCTAGAGTCAGTGCATGTCTGTTCTTTCACAAACCACACATGGATCCACCAGTGTCATTGGATGTGTGTTCTTATCACAAACCACATATGGATCCACCAGAGTTCATTGCATATCTGTTCTTTTCACAAACCACATAAGGATCCACTAGAGTCATTGCATGTGTGTTCTTTTCACAAACCGCAGCTACAGTCATTGCATGTGTGTTCTTTTCACAAACCACACCTAGAGTCAATGCATGTCTGTTCTTTTCACAAACCACATATGGATCCACCAGTGTGATTGCATGTGTGTTCTTTTCATTAAGCACAACTAGAGTGATTGCATGTCTGTTCTTTTCACAAACCACATATGGATCCACAAGTGTTATTGCATGTGTGTTCTTTTCACAAACCACATATTGATCCACCTGTTCCATTGCATGTCTGTTCTTCTCACAAACCTCATATGGATCCACCAGTGTCGTTGCATGTGTATTCTTTTCATTAACCAAAACTAGAGTCATTGCATGTCTGTTCTTTTCACAAACCACATATGGATCCACCAGTATCATTGCATGTGTGTTCTTTTGACAAACCACATATTGTTCCACCAGTGCCATTGCATGTCTGTTCTACTCACAAACCACATATGGATCCACCAGTGTCATTGCATGTGTGTTCTTTTCACAAACCACATTTGGATCCACCAGTGTCATTGCATGTGTGTTCTTTTCATTAACCATAACTAGGGTCATTGCATGTGTCTTCATCTCACAAACCCAATATGTATCCACCAGAGTTCATTGCATGTGAGTTCTTCTCATAAACCACATCTAGAGTCATTGCATGTGTGTTCTTTTCACAAACGACATATGGATCCACCAGTGTCATTGCATGTTTGTTCTTTTCATTAACCACACATAGAGTCATTGCATGTCTGTTCTTTCACAAACCACACATGGATCCACCAGTGCCATTGCATGTGTGTTCTTTTCACAAATCACATATGGATCCACTAGTGTCATTGCATGTGTGTTCTTTTCATTAACCATAGCTAGAGTCATTGCATGTGTGTTCTTCTCACAAACCACATATGGATCCACCAGAGTTCATTGCATGTGAGTTCTTCTCATAAACCATAGCTAGAGTCATTGCATGTGTGTTCTTTTCAGAAACCACATATGGATCCACCAGTGTCATTGCATGTCAGTTCTTTTCATTAACCACACCTAGAGTCACTGCATGTCTGTTCTTTCACAAACCACACATGGATCCACCAGTGTCATTGCATGTTTGTTCTTTCACAAACCACACCTAGAGTCACTAGTGTCACTGGATGTGTGTTCTGTTCACGAACCACATCTAGAGCCATTGCATGTCTATTCTTTTCACAAACCACATAAGGATCCACCAGAATTCATTGCATGTGTGTTCTTCAAAAAGACCACATATGGATCCACGAGTGTCATTGCATGTCAGTTATTTTCATTAACCATAGCTAGTGTCATTTCATGTGTGTTCTTTTCACAAACCACGTGGATCCTCCAGTTTCATTGCATGTGTGTTCTTTTCATTAACCATAACTAGGGTCATTGCATGTGTGTTCATCTCACAAACCACATATGTATCCACCAGAGTTCATTGCATGTGAGTTCTTCTCATAAACCACAGCTAGAGTCATTGCATGTGTGTTCTTTTCACAAACGACATATGGATCCACCAGTGTCATTGCATGTTTGTTCTTTTCATTAACCACACATAGAGTCATTGCATGTCTGTTCTTTCACAAACCACACATGGATCCACCAGTGCCATTGCATGTGTGTTCTTTTCACAAATCACATATGGATCCACCAGTGTCATTGCATGTGTGTTCTTTTCATTAACCATAGCCAGAGTCATTGCATGTGTGTTCTTCTCACAAACCACATATGGATCCACCAGAGTTCATTGCATGTGAGTTCTTCTCATAAACCATAGCTAGAGTCATTGCATGTGTGTTCTTTTCACAAACCACATATGGATCCACCAGTGTCATTGCATGTCTGTTCTTTTCATTAACCACACCTAGAGTCACTGCATGTCTGTTCTTTCACAAACCACACATGGATCCACCAGTGTCATTGCATGTTTGTTCTTTCACAAACCACACCTAGAGTCACTAGTGTCACTGGATGTGTGTTCTTTTCACGAACCACATCTAGAGCCATTGCATGTCTATTCTTTTCACAAACCACATAAGGATCCACTAGAATTCATTGCATGTGTCCTCTTCTAACATACCACATATGGATCCACCAGTGTCATTGCATGTCAGTTGTATTCATTAACCATAGCTAGTGTCATTGCATATGTGTTCTTTTCACAAACCACGTGGATCCACCAGTTTCATTGCATGTGTGTTCTTTTCATTAACCACATCTAGAGTCATTGCATGCGTGTTCTTTTGACAAACCCTCCACCAGTGTCATTGCATGTGTGTTCTTTTCATTAACGATAGCTAGAGTAATTGCATGTGTGTTCTTCTCACAAACCACACATGGATCCACCAGTGTGATTGCATGTGTGTTCTTTTCACAAACCATAGCTAGAGTCATTGCATGTTTATTCTTTCCACAAACCACATATGGATCCACCAGTGTCATTGCATGTGTGTTCTTTTCACAAACCACAGCTAGAGTCATTGCATGTGTGTTCTTTTCACAAACTACACCTAGAGTCATTGCATGTGCGTTCTTTTCACAACCCACATCTAGAGTCATTGCATATGTGTTCTTCCACAAACCACACATGGATCCACCAGTGTCATTGGATGTGTGTTCTTCTCACAAACCACATATGGATCCACAAAAGTTCATTGCGTGTGTGTTCTTTTCACAAACCATATAAGGATCCACCAATGTGATTGCATGTGTGTTCTTTTCATGAACCACACCTAGAGTCAGTGCATGTCTGTTCTTTCACAAACCACGCATGGATCCACCAGTGTCATTGGATGTGTGTTCTTATCACAAACCACATATGGATCCACTAGAGTTCATTGCATATCTGTTCTTTTCACAAACCACATAAGGATCCACTAGAGTCATTGCATGTGTGTTCTTTTCACAAACCGTAGCTAGAGTCATTGCATGTGTGTTCTTTTCACAAACCACACCTAGAGTCAATGCATGTCTGTTCTTTTCACAAACCACATATGGATCCTCTAGTGTGATTGCATGTGTGTTCTTTTCATTAACCACAGCTAGAGTCATTGCATGTCTGTTCTTTTCACAAACCACATATGGATCCGCAAGTGTCATTGCATGTGTGTTCTTTTCACAAACCACATATTGATCCACCAGTGCCATTGCATGTCTGTTCTTATCACAAACCACATTTGGATCCAGCAGTGTCATTGCATGTGTGTTCTTTTCATTAACCAAAACTAGAGTCATTGCATGTCTATTCTTTTCACAAACCACATTTGGATCCACCAGTGTCATTGCATGTGTGTTCTTTTCACAAACCACATATTGATCCACCAGCGCCATTGCATGTCTGTTCTTCTCACAAACCACATATGGATCCACCAGTGTCATTGCGTGTGTGTTCTTTTCACAAACTACATATGGATACACCAGTGTCATTGCATGTGTGTTCTTTTCATTAACCATAGCTAGAGTAATTGCATGTGTGTTCTTCTCACAAACCACACATGGATCCACCAGTGTGATTGCATGTGTGTTCTTTTAACAAACCATAGCTAGAGTCATTGCATGTTTGTTCTTTCCACAAACTACATATGGATCCACCAGTGTCATTGCATGTGTGTTCTTTTCACAAACCACAGCTAAAGTCAGTGCATGTCTGTTCTTTTCACAAACTACACCTAGAGTCATTGCATGTGTGTTCTTTTCACAACCGACATCTAGAGTCATTGTATATGTGTTCTTTCACAAACCACACATGGATCCACTAGTGTCATTGGATGTGTGTTCTTCTCACAAACCACATATGGATCCACCAGAGTTCATTGCATGTGTCATATTTTCATAAACCACATAAGGATCCACCAATGTGATTGCATGTGTGTTCTTTTCATGAACCACACCTAGAGTCAGTGCATGTCTGTTCTTTCACAAACCACACATGGATCCACCAGTGTCATTGGATGTGTGTTCTTATCACAAACCACATATGGATCCACCAGAGTTCATTGCATATCTGTTCTTTTCACAAACCACATAAGGATCCACTAGAGTCATTGCATGTGTGTTCTTTTCACAAACCGCAGCTACAGTCATTGCATGTGTGTTCTTTTCACAAACCACACCTAGAGTCAATGCATGTCTGTTCTTTTCACAAACCACATATGGATCCACCAGTGTGATTGCATGTGTGTTCTTTTCATTAAGCACAACTAGAGTGATTGCATGTCTGTTCTTTTCACAAACCACATATGGATCCACAAGTGTTATTGCATGTGTGTTCTTTTCACAAACCACATATTGATCCACCTGTTCCATTGCATGTCTGTTCTTCTCACAAACCTCATATGGATCCACCAGTGTCGTTGCATGTGTATTCTTTTCATTAACCAACACTAGAGTCATTGCATGTCTGTTCTTTTCACAAACCACATATGGATCCACCAGTATCATTGCATGTGTGTTCTTTTGACAAACCACATATTGTTCCACCAGTGCCATTGCATGTCTGTTCTACTCACAAACCACATATGGATCCACCAGTGTCATTGCATGTGTGTTCTTTTCACAAACCACATTTGGATCCACCAGTGTCATTGCATGTGTGTTCTTTTCATTAACCATAACTAGGGTCATTGCATGTGTCTTCATCTCACAAACCCAATATGTATCCACCAGAGTTCATTGCATGTGAGTTCTTCTCATAAACCACATCTAGAGTCATTGCATGTGTGTTCTTTTCACAAACGACATATGGATCCACCAGTGTCATTGCATGTTTGTTCTTTTCATTAACCACACATAGAGTCATTGCATGTCTGTTCTTTCACAAACCACACATGGATCCACCAGTGCCATTGCATGTGTGTTCTTTTCACAAATCACATATGGATCCACTAGTGTCATTGCATGTGTGTTCTTTTCATTAACCATAGCTAGAGTCATTGCATGTGTGTTCTTCTCACAAACCACATATGGATCCACCAGAGTTCATTGCATGTGAGTTCTTCTCATAAACCATAGCTAGAGTCATTGCATGTGTGTTCTTTTCAGAAACCACATATGGATCCACCAGTGTCATTGCATGTCAGTTCTTTTCATTAACCACACCTAGAGTCACTGCATGTCTGTTCTTTCACAAACCACACATGGATCCACCAGTGTCATTGCATGTTTGTTCTTTCACAAACCACACCTAGAGTCACTAGTGTCACTGGATGTGTGTTCTGTTCACGAACCACATCTAGAGCCATTGCATGTCTATTCTTTTCACAAACCACATAAGGATCCACCAGAATTCATTGCATGTGTGTTCTTCAAAAAGACCACATATGGATCCACGAGTGTCATTGCATGTCAGTTATTTTCATTAACCATAGCTAGTGTCATTTCATGTGTGTTCTTTTCACAAACCACGTGGATCCTCCAGTTTCATTGCATGTGTGTTCCTTTCATTAACCACATCTAGAGTCATTGCATGTGTGTTCTTTTCACAAACCATCCACCAGTGTCATTGCATGTATGTTCTTTTCATTAACAATAGCTAGAGTAATTGCATGTGTGTTCTTCTCACAAACCACACATGGATCCACAAGTGTGATTGCATGTGTGTTCTTTTCACAAACCATAGCTAGAGTCATTGCATGTTTGTTCTTTCCACAAACCACATATGGATCCACCAGTGTCATTGCATGTGTGTCTTTTCACAAACCGCAGCTAGAGTCATTGCATATGTGTTCTTTTCACAAACTACACCTAGAGTCATTGCATGTGCGTTCTTTTCACAACCCACATCTAGAGTCATTGCATATGTGTTCTTTCACAAACCACACATGGATCCACCAGTGTCATTGGATGTGTGTTATTCTCACAAACCACATATAGATCCACAAAAGTTCATTGCGTGTGTGTTCTTTTCACAAACCACATAAGGATCCACCAATGTGATTGCATGTGTGTTCTTTTCATGAACCACACCTAGAGTCAGTGCATGTCTGTTCTTTCACAAACCACACATGGATCCACCAGTGCCATTGGATGTGTGTTCTTATCACAAACCACATATGGATCCACCAGAGTTCATTGCATATCTGTTCTTTTCACAAACCACATAAGGATCCACTAGAGTCATTGCATGTGTGTTCTTTTCACAAACCGCAGCTAGAGTCATTGCATGTGTGTTCTTTTCACAAACCACACCTAGAGTCAATGCATGTCTGTTCTTTTCACAAACCACATATGGATCCTCTAGTGTGATTGCATGTGTGTTCTTTTCATTAACCACAGCTAGAGTCATTGCATGTCTGTTCTTTTCACAAACCACATATGGATCCGCAAGTGTCATTGCATGTGTGTTCTTTTCACAAACCACATATTGCCAACAGTGCCATTGCATGTCTGTTCTTATCACAAACCACATTTGGATCCAGCAGTGTCATTGCATGTGTGTTCTTTTCATTAACCAAAACTAGAGTCATTGCATGTCTATTCTTTTCACAAACCACATTTGGATCCACCAGTGTCATTGCATGTGTGTTCTTTTCACAAACCACATATTGATCCACCAGTGCCATTGCATGTCTGTTCTTCTCACAAACCACATATGGATCCACCAGTGTCATTGCGTGTGTGTTCTTTTCACAAACCACATATGGATACACCAGTGTCATTGCATGTGTGTTCTTTTCATTAACCATAGCTAGAGTAATTGCATGTGTGTTCTTCTCACAAACCACACATGGATCCACCAGTGTGATTGCATGTGTGTTCTTTTCACAAACCATAGCTAGAGTCATTGCATGTTTGTTCTTTCCACAAACTACATATGGATCCACCAGTGTCATTGCATGTGTGTTCTTTTCACAAACCACAGCTAAAGTCACTGCATGTCTGTTATTTTCACAAACTACACCTAGAGTCATTGCATGTGTGTTCTTTTCACAACCGACATCTAGAGTCATTGTATATGTGTTCTTTCACAAACCACACATGGATCCACTAGTGTCATTGGATGTGTGTTCTTCTCACAAACCACATATGGATCCACCAGAGTTCATTGCATGTGTCATCTTTTCATAAACCACATAAGGATCCACCAATGTGATTGCATGTGTGTTCTTTTCATGAACCACACCTAGAGTCAGTGCATGTCTGTTCTTTCACAAACCACACATGGATCCACCAGTGTCATTGGATGTGTGTTCTTATCACAAACCACATATGGATCCACCAGAGTTCATTGCATATCTGTTCTTTTCACAAACCACATAAGGATCCACTAGTCATTGCATGTGTGTTCTTTTCACAAACCGCAGCTACAGTCATTGCATGTGTGTTCTTTTCACAAACCACACCTAGAGTCAATGCATGTATGTTCTTTTCACAAACCACATATGGATCCACCAGTGTGATTGCACGTGTGTTCTTTTCATTAAGCACAACTAGAGTCATTGCATGTTTGTTCTTTTCACAAACCACATATGGATCCACAAGTGTTATTGCATGTGTGTTCTTTTCACAAACCACATATTGATCCACCTGTTCCATTGCATGTCTGTTCTTCCCACAAACCACATATGGATCCACCAGTGTCGTTGGATGTGTGTTCTTTTCATTAACCAAAACTAGAGTCATTGCATGTCTGTTCTTTTCACAAACCACATATGGATCCACCAGTATCATTGCATGTGTGTTATTTTGATAAACCACATATTGTTCCACCAGTGCCATTGCATGTCTGTTCTACTCACAAACCACATATGGATCCACAAGTGGCATTGCATGTGTGTTCTTTTCACAAACCACATTTGGATCCACCAGTGTCATTGCATGTGTGTTCTTTTCATTAACCATAACTAGGGTCATTGCATGTGTGTTCATCTCACAAACCGCATATGTATCCACCAGAGTTCATTGCATGTGAGTTCTTCTCATAAACCACATCTAGAGTCATTGCATGTGTGTTCTTTTCACAAACGACATATGGATCCACCAGTGTCATTGCATGTTTGTTCTTTTCATTAACCACACATAGAGTCATTGCATGTCTATTCTTTCACAAACCACACATGGATCCACCAGTGCCATTGCATGTGTGTTCTTTTCACAAATCACATATGGATCCACTAGTGTCATTGCATGTGTGTTCTTTTAATTAACCATAGCTAGAGTCATTGCATGTGTGTTCTTCTCACAAACCACATATGGATCCACCAGAGTTCATTGCGTGTGAGTTCTTCTCATAAACCATAGCTAGAGTCATTGCATGTGTGTTCTTTTCACAAACCACATATGGATCCACCAGTGTCATTGCATGTCTGTTCTTTTCATTAACCACACCTGGAGTCACTGCATGTCTGTTCTTTCACAAACCACACATGGATCCACCAGTGTCATTGCATGTTTGTTCTTTCACAAACCACACCTAGAGTCACTAGTGTCACTGGATGTGTGTTCTATTCACGAACCACATCTAGAGCCATTGCATGTCTATTCTTTTCACAAACCACATAAGGATCCACCAGAATTCATTGCATGTGTGTTCTTCAAACAGACCACATATGGATCCACGAGTGTCATTGCATGTCAGTTATTTTCATTAACCATAGCTAGTGTCATTGCATGTGTGTTCTTTTCACAAACCACGTGGATCCTCCTGTTTCATTGCATGTGTGTTCCTTTCATTAACCACATCTAGAGTCATTGCATGTGTGTTCTTTTCACAAACCCTCCACCAGTGTCATTGCATGTGTGTTCTTTTCATTAACAATATCTAGAGTAATTGCATGTGTGTTCTTCTCACAAACCACACATGGATCCACCAGTGTGATTGCATGTGTGTTCTTTTCACAAACCATAGCTAGAGTCATTGCATGTTTGTTCTTTCCACAAACCACATATGGATCCACCAGTGTCATTGCATGTGTGTCTTTTCACAAACCGCAGCTAGAGTCATTGCATGTGTGTTCTTTTCACAAACTACACCTAGAGTCATTGCATGTGCGTTCTTTTCACAACCCACATCTAGAGTCATTGCATATGTGTTCTTTCACAAACCACACATGGATCCACCAGTGTCATTGGATGTGTGTTATTCTCACAAACCACATATAGATCCACAAAAGTTCATTGCGTGTGTGTTCTTTTCACAAACCACATAAGGATCCACCAATGTCATTGCATGTGTGTTCTTTTCATGAACCACACGTAGAGTCAGTGCATGTCTGTTCTTTCACAAACCACACATGGATCCACCAGTGTCATTGGATGTGTGTTCTTATCACAAACCACAAATCGATCCACCAGAGTTCATTGCATATCTGTTCTTTTCACAAACCACATAAGGATCCACTAGAGTCATTGCATGTGTGTTCTTTTCACAAACCGCAGCTAGAGTCATTGCATGTGTGTTCTTTTCACAAACCATATCTAGAGTCATTGCATGTATTTTATTTTCGCAAAACACATATGGATCCACCAGTGTGATTGCATGTGTGTTCTTTTCATGAACCACACCTAGAGTCAATGCATGTCTGTTCTTTTCACAAACCACAAATGGATCCACCAGTGTGATTGCATGTGTGTTCCTTTCATTAACCACAACTAGAGGCATTGCATGTCTATTCTTTTCACAAACAACATATGGATCCACAAGTGTCATTGCATGTGTGTCCTTTTCACAAACCACATATTGATCCACCAGTGCCATTGCATGTATGTTCTCCTCACAAACCACATATGGATCCACCAGTGTCATTGCATGTGTGTACTTTTCATTAACCAAAACTAGAGTCATTGCATGTCTGTTCTTTTCACAAACCACATATGGATCCACCAGTGTCATTGCATGTGTGTTCTTTTCACAAACCACATATTGATCCACCAGTGCCATTGCATGTCTGTTCTTCTCACAAACCACATATGGATCCACCAGTGTCATTGCATGTGTGTTCTTTTCACAAACCACATATGGATCCACTAGTGTCATTGCATGTGTGTACTTTTCATTAACCATAACTAGAGTCATTGCATCTGTGTTCTTCTCACAAACCACATATGGATCCACCAGAGTTCATTGCATGTGAGTTCTTCTCATAAACCACACCTAGAGTCATTGCATGTGTGTTCTTTTCACAAACCACATATGGATCCACCAGTGTCATTGCATGTTTGTTCTTTTCATTAACCACACATAGAGTCATTGCATGTCTGTTCTTTCACAAACCACACATGGATCCACCAGTGTCATTGCATGTGTGTTCTTTTCACAAACCACATATCGATCCACTAGTTTTATTGCATGTGTGTTCTTTTCATTAACCATAGCTAGAGTCATTGCATGTGTGTTCTTCTCACAAACCACATATGGATCCACCAGAGTTCATTGCATGTGAGTTCTTCTCATAAACCATAGCTAGAGTCATTGCATGTGTGTTCTTTTCACAAACCACATATGGATCCACCAGTGTCATTGCATGTCTGTTCTTTTCATTAACCACACCTAGAGTCACTGCATGTCTATTCTTTCACAAACCACACATGGATCCACCAGTGTCATTGCATGCTTTTTCTTTCACAAACCACACCTAGAGTCACTAGTGTCACTGGATGTGTGTTATTTTCACGAACCACAGCTAGAGCCATTGCATGTCTGTTCTTTTCACAAACCACATAAGGATCCACCGGAATGCATTGCATGTGTGTTCTTCGAACAGACAACATATGGATCCACCAGTGTCATTGCATGTCAGTTCTTTTCATTAACCATAGCGAGTGTCGTTGCATGTGTGTTCTTTTCACAAACCAAGTGGATCCACCAGTTTCATTGCATGTGTGTTCTTTTCATTAACCACATCTAGAGTCATTGCATGTGTGTTCTTTTCACAAACCCTCCACCAGTGTCATTGCATGTGTGTTCTTTTCATTAACCATAGGTAGAGTAATTGCATGTGTGTTCTTCTCACAAACCACACATGGAGCCACCAGTGTGATTGCATGTGTGTTCTTTTCACAAACCATAGCTAGAGTCATTGCATGTTTGTTCTTTCCACAAACCACATATGGATCCATCGTTGTCATTGCATGTGTGTTCTTTTCACAAACCACAGCTAGAGTCATTGCATGTGTGTTCTTTTCACAAATTACACCTAGAGTCATTGCATGTGCGTTCTTTTCACAACCCACATCTAGAGTCATTGCATATATGTTCTTTCACAAACCACACATGGATCCACCAGTGTCATTGGATTTGTGTTCTTCTCACAAACCACATATGGATCCACAAAAGTTCATTGCGTGTGTGTTCTTTTCACAAACCACACAAGGATCCACCAATGTGATTGCATGTGTGTTCTTTTCATGAACCACACCTAGAGTCAGTGCATGTGTGTTCTTTTCACAAACCACAAATGGATCCACCAGTGCCATTGCATATCTGTTCTTCTCACAAACCACACATGGATCCACCAGTGTCATTGGATGTGTGTTCTTATCACAAACCACATATGGATCCACCAGAGTTCATTGCATATCTGTTCTTTTCACAAACCACATAAGGATCCAGTAGAGTCATTGCATGTGTGTTCTTTTCACAAACCGCAGCTAGAGTCATCGCATGTGTGTTCTTTTCACAAACCATATCTAGAGTCATTGCATGTATTTTCTTTTCACAAAACACATATGGATCCACTAGTGTGATTGCATGTGTGTTCTTTTTAGAACCCACAGCTAGAATCATTGCATGTCTATTCTTTTCACAAACCACATATGGATCCACTAGTGTCATTGCATGTGTGTTCTTTTCACAAACCACATATTGATCCACCAGTGCCATTGCATGTCCGTTCTTCTCACAAACCACATATGGATCCACCAGTGGCATTGCATGTCTGTTCTTTTCACAAACCACATATGGATCCACCAGTGTCATTGCATGTGTGTTCTTTTCATTAACCACAACTAGAGTCATTGCATGTGTGTTCTTCTCACAAACCACATATGGATCCACCAGGGTTCATTGCATGTGAGTTCTTCTCATAAACCATAGCTAGAGTTATTGCATGTGTGTTCTTTTCACAAACCACATATGGATCCACCAGTGTCATTGCATGTCTGTTCTTTTCATTAACCACACCTACAGTCACTGCATGTCTGTTCTTTCAAAAACCAGACATGGATCCACCAGTGTCATTGCATGTCTGTTCTTTCACAAACCACACCTAGAGTCACTAGTGTCACTCGACGTGTTTTCTTTTCACGAACCACAGCTAGAGCCATTGCATGTCTGTTCTTTTCACAAACCACATAAGGATCCACCAATGCGATTGCATGTGTGTTCTTTTCATGAACCACACCTAGAGTCAGTGCATGTCAGTTCTTTCACAAACCACACATGGATCCACCAGTATCATTGGATGTGTGTTCTCATCACAAACCACATATGGATCCACCAGAGTTCATTGCATATCTGTTCTTTTCACAAACCACATAAGGATCCACTAGAGTCATTGCATGTGTGTTCTTTTCACAAACCGCATCTAGAGTCATCGCATGTGTGTTCTTTTCACAAACCATATCTAGAGTCATTGCATGTATTTTCTTTTCACAAAACACATATGGATCCACCAGTGTGATTGCATGTGTGTTCTTTTCATGAACCACACCTAGAGTAAATGCATGTCTGTTCTTTTCACGAACAACATATGGATCCACAAGTGTGATTGCATGTGTGTTCTTTTCATTAACGACAACTAGATTCATTGCATGTCTGTTCTTTTCACAAACCACATATGGATCCACAAGTGTCATTGGATGTGTGTTATTTTCGCAAACCACATATTGATCCACAAGTGCCATTGGATGTCTGTTCTTCTCACAAACCACATATGGATCCACCAGTGTCATTGCATGTGTGTTCTTTTCATTAACCAAAACTAGAGTCATTGCATGTCTATTCTTTTCACAAACCACATATGGATCCACTAGTGTCATTGCATGTGTGTTATTTCCACAAACCACATATTGATCCACCAGTGCCATTGCATGTGTGTTCTTCTCACAAACCACATATGGATCCACCAGTGTCATTGCATGTCTGTTCTTTTCACAAACCACATATGGATCCACTAGTGTCATTGCATGTGTGTTATTTTCATTAACCCAAACTAGAGTCATTGCATGTGTGTTCTTATCACAAACCACATATGGATCCACTAGAGTTCATTGCATGTGAGTTCTTCTCATAAACCATAGCTAGAGTTATTGCATGTGTGTTCTTTTCACAAACCACATATGGATCCACCAGTGTCATTGCATGTCTGTTCTTTTCATTTACCACACCTACAGTCACTGCATGTCTGTTCTTTCAAAAACCACACATGGATCCACCAGTGTCATTGCATGTTTGTTCTTTCACAAACCACACCTAGAGTCACTAGTGTCACTCGACGTGTTTTCATTTCACGAACCACAGCTAGAGCCATTGCATGTCTATTCTTTTCACAAACCACATAAGGATCCACCAATGCGATTGCATGTGTGTTCTTTTCATGAACCACAACTAGAGTCAGTGCATGTCTGTTCTTTCACAAACCACACATGGATCCACCAGTATCATTGGATGTGTGTTCTTATCACAAACCACATATGGATCCACCAGAGTTCATTGCATATCTGTTCTTTTCACAAACCACATAAGGATCCACCAATGTGATTGCATGTGTGTTCTTTTCATGAACCACACCTAGACTCAGTGCATGTTTGTTCTTTCACAAACCACACATGGATCCACCAGTGTCATTGGATGTGTGTTCTTATCACAAACAACATATGGATCCACCAGAGTTCATTGCATATCTGTTCTTTTCACAAACCACATAAGGATCCACTAGAGTCATTGCATGTGTGTTCTTTTCACAAACCGTAGCTAGAGTCATTGCATGTGTGTTCTTTTCACAAACCACACCTAGAGTCAATGCATGTCTGTTCTTTTCACAAACCACATATGGATCCTCTAGTGTGATTGCATGTGTGTTCTTTTCATTAACCACAGCTAGAGTCATTGCATGTGTGTTCTTTTCAAAACCCACATATGGATCCGCAAGTGTCATTGCATGTGTGTTCTTTTCACAAACCATACCTACAGTCACTGCATGTCTGTTCTTTCAAAAACCACACATGGATCCACCAGTGTCATTGCATGTTTGTTCTTTCACAAACCACACCTAGAGTCACTAGTGTCACTCGACGTGTTTTCTTTTCACGAACCACAGCTAGAGCCATTGCATGTCTGTTCTTTTCACAAACCACATAAGGATCCACCAATGCGATTGCATGTGTGTTCTTTTCATGAACCACACCTAGAGTCAGTGCATGTCTGTTCTTTCACAAACCACACATGGATCCACCAGTATCATTGGATGTGTGTTCTTATCACAAACCACATATGGATCCACCAGAGTTCATTGCATATCTGTTCTTTTCACAAACCACATAAGGATCCACCAATGTGATTGCATGTGTGTTCTTTTCATGAACCACACCCAGAGTCAGTGCATGTCTGTTCTTTCACAAACCACACATGGATCCACCAGTGTCATTGGATGTGTGTTCTTATCACAAACCACATATGGATCCACCAGAGTTCATTACATATCTGTTCTTTTCACAAACCACATAAGGATCCACTAGAGTCATTGCATGTGTGGTCTTTTCACAAACCGCAGCTAGAGTCATCGCATGTGTGTTCTTTTCACAAACCATATCTAGACTCATTGCATGTATTTTGTTTTCACAAAACACATATGGATCCACCAGTGTGATTGCATGTGTGTTCTTTTCATGAACCACACCTAGAGTCAATGCATGTCTGTTCTTTTCACGAACAACATATGGATCCACAAGTGTGATTGCATGTGTGTTCTTTTCATTAACCACAACTAGAGTCATTGCATGTATGTTCTTTTCACAAACCACATATGGATCCACAAGTGTCATTGCATGTGTGTTATTTTCGCAAACCACATATTGATCCACCAGTGCCATTGGATGTCTGTTCTTCTCACAAACCACATATGGATCCACCAGTGTCATTGCATGTGTGTTCTTTTCATTAACCAAAACTAGAGTCATTGCGTGTCTATTCTTTTCACAAACCACATATGGAACCACTAGTGTCATTGCATGTGTGTTATTTTCACAAACCACATATTGATCCACCAGTGCCATTGCATGTGTGTTCTTCTCACAAACCACATATGGATCCACCAGTGTCATTGCATGTCTGTTCTTTTCACAAACCACATATGGATCCACTAGTGTCATTGCATGTGTGTTATTTTCATTAACCACAACTAGAGTCATTGCATGTGTGTTCTTCTCACAAACTACATATGGATCCACCAGAGTTCATTGCATGTGAGTTCTTCTCATAAACCATAGCTAGAGTTATTGCATGTGTGTTCTTTTCACAAACCACATATGGATCCACCAGTGTCATTGCATGTCTGTTCTTTTCATTTACCACACCTACAGTCACTGCATGTCTGTTCTTTCAAAAACCACACATGGATCCACCAGTGTCATTGCATGTTTGTTCTTTCACAAACGACACCTAGAGTCACTAGTGTCACTCGACGTGTTTTCATTTCACGAACCACAGCTAGAGCCATTGCATGTCTATTCTTTTCACAAACCACATAAGGATCCACCAATGCGATTGCATGTGTGTTCTTTTCATGAACCACAACTAGAGTCAGTGCATGTCTGTTCTTTCACAAACCACACATGGATCCACCAGTATCATTGGATGTGTGTTCTTATCACAAACCACATATGGATCCACCAGAGTTCATTGCATATCTGTTCTTTTCACAAACCACATAAGGATCCACCAATGTGATTGCATGTGTGTTCTTTCACAAACCACACATGGATCCACCAGTGTCATTGCATGTGTCTTCTTATCACAAACCACATATGGATCCACCAGAGTACATTGCATATCTGTTCTTTTCACAAACCACATAAGGATCCACTATAGTCATTGCATGTGTGTTCTTTTCACAAACCACAGCTAGAGTCATTGCATGTTTGTTCTTTTCACAAACCATATCTAGAGTCATTGCATGTGTTTTCTTTTCACAAACCACATATGGATCCACCAGTGTGATTGCATGTGTGTTCTTTTCATAAACCACACCTAGAGTCAATGCATGTCCGTTCTTTTCACAAACCACATATGGATCCACCAGTGTGGTTGCATGTGTGTTCTATTCATTAACCACAACTAGAGTCATTGCATGTATGTTCTTTTCACAAACCACACATGGATCCACCAGTGTCATTGCATGTTTGTTCTTTCACAAACCACACCTAGAGTCACTAGTGTCACTCGACGTGTTTTCTTTTCACGAACCACAGCTAGAGCCATTGCATGTCTGTTCTTTTCACAAACCACATAAGGATCCACCAATGCGATTGCATGTGTGTTCTTTTCTTGAACCACAACTAGAGTCAGTGCATGTTTGTTCTTTCACAAACCAGACATCGATCCACAAGTATCATTGGATGTGTGTTCTTATCACAAACCACATATGGATCCACCAGAGTTCATTGCATACCTGTTCTTTTCACAAACCACATAAGGATCCACTAGAGTCATTGCATGTGTGTTCTTTTCACAAACCGCAGCTAGAGTCATTGCATGTGTGTTCTTTTCATTAACCAAAACTAGAGTCATTGCATGTATGTTCTTTTCACAAACCACATATGGATCCACCAGTGTCATTGGATGTTTGTTCTTTTCACAAACCACATATTGATCCACCAGTGCCATTGCATGTCTGTTCTTCTCACAAACCACATATGGA
This sequence comes from Avena sativa, assembly GCA_916181665.1. Taxonomy (NCBI): domain Eukaryota; kingdom Viridiplantae; phylum Streptophyta; class Magnoliopsida; order Poales; family Poaceae; genus Avena; species Avena sativa. The sequence continues at coordinate 584,456,355 of OV702287.1, forward strand.
TCCACCAGTGTCATTGCATGTGTCTTCTTTTCACAAACCACATATGGATCCACCAGTATCATTGCATGTGTGTTCTTTTCATTAACCATAGCTAGAGTATTTGCATGTGTGTTCTTCTCACAAACCACACATGGATCCACCAGTGTGATTGCATGTGTGTTCTTTTCACAAACCATAGCTAGAGTCATGAAAATGTTTGTTCTTATCACAAACCACATATGGATCCACCAGTGTCATTGCATGTGTGTTCTTTTCACAAACCACAGCTAAAGTAATTGCATGTGTGTTCTTTTAAAAACTACACCTAGAGCCATTGCATGTGTGTTGTTTTCACAACCCACATCTAGAGTAATTGCATATGTGTTCTTTCACAAACTACACATGGATCCACCAGTGTCATTGGATGTGTGTTCTTCTCACAAACCACATATGGATCCACCAGAGTTCATTCCATGTGTGATCTTTTCACAAACCACATAAGGATCCACCAATGTGATTGCATGTGTGTTCTTTTCATGAACCACACCTAGACTCAGTGCATGTCTGTTCTTTCACAAACCACACATGGATCCACCAGTGTCATTGGATGTGTGTTCTTATCACAAACCACATATGGATCCACCAGAGTTCATTGCATATCTGTTCTTTTCACAAACCACATAAGGATCCACTAGAGTCATTGCATGTGTGTTCTTTTCAGAAACCGCAGCTAGAGTCATCACATGTGTGTTCTTTTCACAAACCATATCAAGAGTCATTGCATGTATTTTCTTTTCACAAAACACATATGGATCCACCAGTGTGATTGCATGTGTGTTCTTTTCATGAGCCACACCTAGAGTCAATGCATGTCCGTTCTATTCACAAACAACATATGGATCCACAAGTGTGATTGCATGTGTGTTCTTTTCATTAACAACAACTAGAGTCATTGCATGTCTGTTCTTTTCACGAACCACATATGGATCCACAAGTGTCATTGCATGTGTGTTCTTTTCACAAACCACATATTGATCCACCAGTGCCATTGGATGTCTGTTCTTCTCACAAACCACATATGGATCCACCAGTGTCATTGCATGTGTGTTCTTCATTAACCAAAACTAGAGTCATTGCATGTCTGTTCTTTTCACAAACCACATATGGATCCACTAGTGTCATTGCATGTGTGTTCTTTTCACAAACCACATATTGATCCACCAGTGCCATTGCATGTCTGTTCTACTCACAAACAACATATGGATCCACCAGTGTCATTGCATGTGTGTTCTTTTCACAAACCTCATATGGATCCACCAGTGTCATTGCATGTGTGTTCTTTTCATTAACCATAACTAGACTCATTGTATGTGTGTTCTTCTCACAAACCACATATGGATCCACCAGAGTTCATTGCATGTGAGTTCTTCTCATAAACCATAGCTAGAGTCATTGCATGTGTGTTTTTTTCACAAACCATAGCTAGAGTCAGTGCATGACTGTTCTTTCACAAACCACACATGGATCCACCAGTGTCATTTGATGTGTGTTCTTATCACAAACCACATATGGATCCACCAGTGTTCATTGCATGTATGTTCTTTTCACAAACCACATAAGGATCCACCAATATCATTGCATGTGTGTTCTTTTCACAAACCACACCTAGAGTCATTGCATGTGTGTTCTTTTCACAAACCACATCTAGAGTCATTGCTTGTGTGTTCTTTCACAAACCACATATGGATCCACCAGTGTGATTGCATGTGTGTTCTTTTCATTAACCACACCTAGAGTTAGTGCATGTCTTTTCTTTTCACAAACCACATATGGATCCACCAGTGTGATTGCATGTGTGTTCTTTTCATTAACCACAACTAGAGTCATTGCATGTCTGTTCTTTTCACAAACCACATATGGATCCACAAGTATCATTGCATGTTCTTTTCACGAACCACATATTGATCCACCAGTGCCATTTCATGTCTGCTCTTCTCACAAACCACATATGGATCCACCAGTGTGATTGCATGTGTGTTATTTTCACAAACCATAGCTAGAGTCATTGCATGTTTGTTCTTTCCACAAAACACATGTGGATCCACCAGTGTCATTGCATGTGTGTTCTTTTCACAAACCACAGCTAGAGTCATTGCATGTGTGTTCTTTTCACAAACTACACATAGAGTCATTGCATGTGTGTTCTTTTCACAACCCACATCTAGAGTCATTGCATATGTGTTCTTCTCACAAACCACATATGGATCCACCAGAGTTCATTGCATGTGTGTTCTCTTCACAAACCACATAAGGATCCACCAATGTGATTGCATGTGTGTTCTTTTCATGAACCACACCTAGAGTCAGTGCATCTCTGTTCTTTCACAAACCACACATGGATCCACCAGTGTCATTGGATGTGTGTTGTTATCACAAACCACATATGGATCCACCAGAGTTCATTGCATATCTGTTCTTTTCACAAACCACATAAGGATCCACTAGAGTCATTGCACTTCTGTTCTTTTCACAAACCACATATGGATCCACAAGTGTCATTGCATGTGTTTTCTTTTCACAAACCACATATTGATCCACAAGTGCCATTGCATGTCTGTTCTTCTCACAAACCACATTTGGATCCACTAGTGTCATTGCATGTGTGTTCTTTTCATTAACCAAAACTAGAGTCATTGCATGTCTGTCGTTTTCACAAACCCCATATGGATCCACCAGTGTCATTGCATATGTGTTCTTTTCACAAACCACATACTGATCCACCTGTGCCATTTCTTGTCTGTTCTTCTCACAAACCACATATGGATCCACCAGTGTCATTGCATGTATGTTCTTTTCACAAACCACATATGGATCCACCAGTGTCATTGCATGTGTGTTCTTTTCATTAACCATAGCTAGAGTAATTGCATGTGTGTTCTTATCACAAACCACACATGGATCCACCAGTGTGATTGCATGTGTGTTCTTTTCACAAACCATAGCTAGAGTCATTGCATGTCTGTTCTTTCCACAAACCACATATGGATCCACCAGTTTCATTTCATGTGTGTTCTTTTCACAAATCAGAGGTAGAGTCATTGTATGTGTGTTCTTTTCACAAACTACACCTAGAGTCATTGCATGTGTGTTCTTTTCACAAACCACATCTAGAGTCATTGCATATATGTTCTTTCACAAACCACACATGGATCCACCAGTGTCATTGGATATGTGTTCTTCTCACAAACCACATATGGATCCACCATAGTTCATTGCATGTGTGTTCTTTTCACAAACCACATAAGGATCCACCAGTGTGATTGCATGTGTGTTCTTTTCATGAACACACCTAGAGTCAGTGCATGACTGTTCTTTCACAAACCACACATGGATCCACCAGTGTCATTCGATGTGTGTTCTTACCACAAACCACATATGGATCTACCAGAGTTCATTGCATGTATGTTCATTTCACAAACCACATAAGGATCCACAAATATCATTGCATGTGTGTTAATTTCACAAACCACACCTAGAGTTATTGCATGTGTGTTCTTTTCAAAAACCACATCTAGAGTCATTGCTTGTGTGTTCTTTCACAAACCACATATGGATCCACCAGTGTGGTTGCACGTGTGTTCTTTTCATGAACCTCACCTAGAGTTAGTGCATGTCTTTTCTTTTCACAAACCACATATGGATCCACCAGTGTGATTGCATGTGTGTTCTTTTCATTAACCACAACTAGAGCCATTGCATGTCTGTTCTTTTCACAAACCACACATCGATCCACCAGTGTGATTGCATGTGTGTTCTTTTCACAAACCATAGCTAGAGTAATTGCATGTCTGTTCTTTCCACAAACCACATGTGGATCCACCAGTGTCATTGGATGTGTGTTGTTTTCATGAACCACACCTAGACTCATTGCACGTCTATTCTTTTCACAAACCACACATGGATCCAACATTGTGATTGCATGTGTGTTCTTTTCAGAAACCACAGCTAGAGTCATTGCATGTATGTTCTTTCCACAAACCACATATGGATCCACCAGTGTCATTGCATGTGTGTTCTTTTCCCAAACCACAGATAGAGTCATTGCATGTGTGTTCTTTTTCACAAACCACATAAGGATCCACAAGTTTCATTGGATGTGTGTTCTTTTCATGAACCACAGCTAGAGTCATTGCATGTTTGTTCGTCTCACAAACCACATATGGATCCACCAGTGCCATTGCATGTCTGTTCTTTTCATTAACCACATCTAGAGTCATTGCATGTCTGTTCTTTCCAAAAACCACATATGGATCCACCAGTGTCATTGCATGTGTGTTCTTTTCATTAACCACACCTAGAATCATTGCATGTGTGATCTTTTCACAAACCACATATGGATCCACCAATGTCATTGCATGTGTGTTCTTTTCATTAACAAGATATAGAGTCATTGCATGTGTGTTCTTCTCACAAACCACACATGGATCCACTAGTGTGATTGCATGTGTGTTCTTTTCAGAACCCACAGCTAGAATCATTGCATGTCTGTTCTTTCGACAAACCACATATGGATCCACCAGTGTCATTGCATGTGTGTTATTTTCACAAATCAATGGTAGAGTCATTGTATGTGTGTTCTTTTTACAAACCACACCTAGAGTCATTGCATGTGTGTTCTTTTCACAAACCACATCTAGAGTCATTGCATATCTGTTCTTTCACAAACCACACATGGATCCACCAGTGTCATTGGATATGTGTTCTTCTCACAAACCACATATGGATCCACCAGAGTTCATTGCATGTGCGTTCTTTTCACAAACCACATAAGGATCCACCAGTGTGATTGCATGTGTGTTCTTTTCATGAACACACCTAGAGTCAGTGCATGACTGTTCTTTCACAAACCACACATGGATCCACCAGTGTCATTCGATGTGTGTTCTTATCACAAACCACATATGGATCCACCAGTGTTCATTGCATGTATGTTCTTTTCACAAACCACATAAGGATCCACCAATATCATTGCATGTGTGTTCTTTTCACAAACCACACCTAGAGTCATTGCATGTGTGTTCTTTTCACAAACCACATCTAGAGTCATTGCTTGTGTGTTCTTTCACAAACCACATATGGATCCACCAGTGTGATTGCATGTGTGTTCTTTTCATGAACCACACTAGAGTTAGTGCATGTCTTTTCTTTTCACAAACCACATATGGATCCACCAGTGTGATTGCATGTGTGTTCTTTTCATTAACCACAACTAGAGTCATTGCATGTCTGTTCTTTTCACAAACCACATATGGATCCACAAGTATCATTACATGTTCTTTTCACGAACCACATATTGATCCACCAGTGCCATTTCATGTCTGCTCTTCTCACAAACCACATATGGATCCACCAGTGTGATTGCATGTGTGTTCTTTTCACAAACCATAGCTAGAGTCATTGCATGTTTGTTCTTTCCACAAACCACATGTGGATCCACCAGTGTCATTGCATGTGTTTTCTTTTCACAAACCACAGCTAGAGTCATTGCATGTGTGTTCTTTTCACAAACTACACCTAGAGTCATTGCATGTGTGTTCTTTTCACAACCCACATCTAGAGTCATTGCATATGTGTTCTTTCACAAACCACATGTGGATCCACTAGTCTCATTGGATGTGTGTTCTTCTCACAAACAACATATGGATCCACCAGAGTTCATTGCATGTGTGTTCTCTTCACAAACCACATAAGGATCCACCAATGTGATTGCATGTGTGTTCTTTTCATGAACCACACCTATAGTCAGTGCATCTCTGTTCTTTCACAAACCACACATGGATCCACCAGTGTCATTGGATGTGTGTTGTTATCACAAACCACATATGGATCCACCAGAGTTCATTGCATATCTGTTCTTTTCACAAACCACATAAGGATCCACTAGAGTCATTGCATGTGTGTTCTTTTCACAAACCGCAGCTAGAGTCATTGCATGTGTGTTCTTTTCACAAACCGCAGCTAGAGTCATTGCAAGTGTGTTATTTTCACAAACCATATCTAGAGTCATTGCATGTGTTTTCTTTTCACAAACCACATATGGATCCACCAGTGTGATGGCATGTGTGTTCTTTTCATCAACCACACCTAGAGTCAATGCACGTCTGTTCTTTTCACAAACCACATATGGATCCACCAGTGTGATTGCATGTGTGTTGTTTTCATTAACCACAACTAGAGTCATTGCATGTCTGTTCTTTTCACAAACCACATATGGATCCACAAGTGTCATTGCATGTGTGTTGTTTTCACAAACCACATATTGATCCACCAGTGCCATTGCATGTCTGTTCTTCTCACAAACCACATTTGGATCCACCAGTGTCATTGCATGTGTGTTCTTTTCATTAACCAAAACTAGAGTCATTGCATGTATGTTCATTTCACAAACCACATATGGATCCACCAGTGTCATTGCATGTTTGTTCTTTTCACAAACCACATATTGATCCACCAGTGCCATTGCATGTCTGTTCTTCTCACAAACCACATATGGATCCACCAGTGTCATTGCATGTGTCTTCTATTCACAAACCACATATGGATCCACCAGTGTCATTGCATGTGTGTTCTTTTCATTAACCATAGCTAGAGTATTTGCATGTGTGTTCTTCTCACAAACCACACATGGATCCACCAGTCAGATTGCATGTGTGTTCTTTTCACAAACCATAGCTACAGTCATTGCATGTTTGTTCTTTCCACAAACCACATATGGATCCACCAGTGTCATTGCATGTGTGTTCTTTTCACAAACCACAGCTAAAGTCATTGCATGTGTGTTCTTTTAAAAACTACACCTAGAGCCATTGCATGTGTGTTCTTTTCACAACCCACATCTAGAGTAATTGCATATGTGTTCTTTCAGAAACCACACATGGATCCACCAGTGTCATTGGATGTGTGTTCTTCTCACAAACCACATATGGAGCCACCAGAGTTCATTGCATGTGTGATCTTTTCACAAACCACATAAGGATCCACCAATGTGATTGCATGTGTGTTCTTTTCATGAACCACACCTAGAGTCAGTGCATGTCTGTTCTTTCACAAACCACACATGGATCCACCAGTGTCATTGGATGTGTGTTCTTATCACAAACCACATATGGATCCACCAGAGTTCATTGCATATCTGTTCTTTTCACAAACCACATAAGGATCCACTAGAGTCATTGCATGTGTGTTCTTTTCACAAACCGCAGCTAGAGTCATTGCATGTGTGTTCTTTTCACAAACCACACCTAGAGTCAATGCATGTCTGTTCTTTTCACAAACCACATATGGATCCACCAGTGTGATTGCATGTGTGTTCTTTTCATTAACCACAACTAGAGTCATTGCATGTCTGTTCTTTTCACAAACCACATATGGATCCACAAGTGTCATTGCATGTGTGTTCTTTTCAAAAACCACATATTGATCCACCTGTTCCATTGCATGTCTGTTCTTCTCACAAACCACATATGGATCCACCAGTGTCATTGCATGTGTGTTCTTTTCATTAACCAAAACTAGAGTCATTGCATGTCTATTCTTTTCACAAACCACATATGGATCCACCAGTATCATTGCATGTGTGTTCTTTTCACAAACCACATATGGATCCACCAGTGTCATTGCATGTGTGTTCTTTTCATTAACCATAACTAGGGTCATTGCATGTGTGTTCATATCACAAACCACATATGGATCCACCAGAGTTCATTGCATGTGAGTTCTTCTCATAAACCACAGCTAGAGTCATTGCATGTGTGTTCTTTTCACAACCGACATATGGATCCACCAGTGTCATTGCATGTTTATTCTTTTCATTAACCACACATAGAGTCATTGCATGTCTGTTCTTTCACAAACCACACATGGATCCACCAGTGCCATTGCATGTGTGTTCTTTTCACAAACCAGATATGGATCCACTAGTGTCATTGCATGTGTGTTCTTTTCATTAACCATAGCTAGAGTCATTGCATGTGTGTTCTTCTCACAAACCACATATGGATCCACCAGATATCATTGCATGTGAGTTCTTCTCATAAACCATAGCTAGAGTCATTGCATGTGTGTTCTTTTCACAAACCACATATGGATCCACCAGTTTCATTGCATGTCTGTTTTTTTCATTAACCACACCTAGAGTCACTGCATGTCTGTTCTTTTCACAAACCACACATGGATCCAGCAGTGTGATTGCATGTTTGTTCTTTCACAAACCACACCTAGAGTCACGAGTGTCAATGGATGTGTGTTCTTTTCACGAACCACATCTAGAGCCATTGCATGTCTGTTCTTTTCACAAACCACATAAGGATCCACCAGAATTCATTGCATATGTCCTCTTCTAACAAACCACATATGGATCCACCAGTGTCATTGCATGTCAGTTCTTTTCATTAACCATAGCTAGTGTCATTGCATGTGTGTTCTTTTCAAAAACCACGTGGATCCACCAGTTTCATTGCATGTGTCTTCTTTTCATTAACCACATCTAGAGTCATTGCATGTGTGTTCTTTTCACAAACCCTCCACCAGTGTCATTGCATGTGTGTTCTTTTCATTAACCATAGGTAGAGTAATTGCATGTGTGTTCTTCTCACAGACCACACATGGAGCCACCAGTGTGATTGCATGTGTGTTCTTTTCACAAACCATAGCTAGAGTCATTGCATGTTTGTTCTTTCCACAAACCACATATGGATCCATCGTTGTCATTGCATGTGTGTTCTTTTCATTAACCATAGCTAGAGTAATTGCATGTGTGTTCTTCTCACAAACCACACATGGATCCACCAGTGTGATTGCATGTGTGTTCTTTTCACAAACCATAGCTAGAGTCATTGCATGTTTGTTCTTTCCACAAACCACATATGGATCCACCGTTGTCATTGCATGTGTGTTCTTTTCAGAAACCACATCTAGAGTCATTGCATGTGTGTTCTTTTCACAAATTACACCTAGAGTCATTGCATGTGCGTTCTTTTCACGACCCACATCTAGAGTCATTGCATATATGTTCTTTCACAAACCACACATGGATCCACCAGTGTCATTGGATGTGTGTTCTTCTCACAAACCACATATGGATCCACAAAAGTTCATTGCGTGTGTGTTCTTTTCACAAACCACATAAGAATCCACCAATGTGATTGCATGTGTGTTCTTTTCATGAACCACACCTAGAGTCAGTGCATGTCTGTTCTTTCACAAACACAAAATGGATGCACCAGTGTCATTGGATGTGTGTTCTTATCACAAACCACATATGGATCCACCAGAGTTCATTGCATATCTGTTATTTTCACAAACCACATAAGGATCCACTAGAGTCATTGCATGTGTGTTGTTTTCACAAACCGCCGCTAGAGTAATCGCATGTGTGTACTTTTCACAAACCATATCTAGAGTCATTGCATGTATTTTCTTTTCACAAAACACATATGGATCCACCAGAGTTCATTGCATGTGTGTTCTTCTCATGAACCACGGCGATAGTCATTGCGTGTGTGTTCTTTTCACAAACGACATGTGGATTTACCAGTGTCATTGCATGTGTGTTCTTTTTATTAACCACACCTAGAGTCATTGCATGTCTGTTCTTTCACAAACCACACATGGATCCACAAGTGTCATTGCATGTGTGTTCTTTTCGCAAACCACATATTGATCCACCAGTGCCATTGCATGTCTGTTCTTCTCACAAACCACATATGGATCCACCAGTGTCATTGCATGTGTGTTCTTTTCATTAACCACATATGGATCCACCAGTGTCATTCCATGTGTGTTCTTTTCATTAACCACAACTAGAGTCATTGAATGTGTGTTCTTCTCACAAACCACATATGGATCCACTAGAGTTCATTGCATGTGAGTTCTTCTCATAAACCATAGCTAGAGTTATTGCATGTGTGTTCTTTTCACAAACCACATATGGATCTACCAGTGTCATTGCATGTCTGTTCTTTTCATTAACCACACCTACAGTCACTACATGTCTGTTCTTTCAAAAACCGCACATGCATCCACCAGTGTCAAAGCAATGTTTGTTCTTTCACAAACCACACCTAGAGTCACTAGTGTCACTCGACGTGTTTTCTTTTCACGAACCACAGCTAGAGCCATTGCATGTCTGTTCTTTTCACAAACCACATAAGCATCCACCAATGCGATTGCATGTGTGTTCTTTTCATGAACCACACCTAGAGTCAGTGCATGTCTGTTCTTTCACAAACCACACATGGATCCACCAGTATAATTGGATGTGTGTTCTTATCACAAACCACATATGGATCCACCAGAGTTCATTGCATATCTGTTCTTTTCACAAACCACATAAGGATCCACCAATGCGATTGCATGTGTGTTCTTTTCATGAACCACACCTAGAGTCAGTGCATGTCTGTTCTTTCACAAACCACACATGGATCCACCAGTGTCATTGGATGTGTGTTCTTCTCACAAACCACATATGGATCCACAAAAGTTCATTGCGTGTGTGTTCTTTTCACAAACCACATAAGAATCCACCAATGTGATTGCATGTGTGTTCTTTTCATGAACCACACCTAGAGTCAGTGCATGTCTGTTCTTTCACAAACACAAAATGGATGCACCAGTGTCATTGGATGTGTGTTCTTATCACAAACCACATATGGATCCACCAGAGTTCATTGCATATCTGTTATTTTCACAAACCACATAAGGATCCACTAGAGTCATTGCATGTGTGTTGTTTTCACAAACCGCCGCTAGAGTCATCGCATGTGTGTTCTTTTCACAAACCATATCTAGAGTCATTGCATGTATTTTATTTTCACAAAACACATATGGATCCACCAGAGTTCATTGCATGTGTGTTCTTCTCATGAACCACGGCGATAGTCATTGCGTGTGTGTTCTTTTCACAAACGACATGTGGATTTACCAGTGTCATTGCATGTGTGTTCTTTTTATTAACCACACCTAGAGTCATTGCATGTCTGTTCTTTCACAAACCACACATGGATCCACAAGTGTAATTGCATGTGTGTTCTTTTCACAAACCACATATTGATCCACCAGTGCCATTGCATGTCTGTTCTTCTCACAAACCACATATGGATCCACCAGTGTCATTGCATGTGTGTTCTTTTCATTAACCACATATGGATCCACCAGTGTCATTCCATGTGTGTTCTTTTCATTAACCACAACTAGAGTCATTGAATGTGTGTTCTTCTCACAAACCACATACGGATCCACCAGAGTTCATTGCATGTGAGTTCTTCTCATAAACCATAGCTAGAGTTATTGCATGTGTGTTCTTTTCACAAACCACATATGGATCTACCAGTGTCATTGCATGTCTGTTCTTTTCATTAACCACACCTACAGTCACTGCATGTCTGTTCTTTCAAAAACCACACATGGATCCACCAGTGTCATTGCAAGTTTGTTCTTTCACAAACCACACCTAGAGTCACTAGTGTCACTCGACGTGTTTTCTTTTCACGAACCACAGCTAGAGCCATTGCATGTCTGTTCTTTTCACAAACCACATAAGGATCCACCAATGCGATTGCATGTGTGTTCTTTTTATGAACCACACCTAGAGTCAGTGCATGTCTGTTCTTTCACAAACCACACATGGATCCACCAGTATCATTGGATGTGTGTTCTTATCACAAACCACATATGGATCCACCAGAGTTCATTGCATATCTGTTCTTTTCACAAACCACATAAGGATCCACCAATGCGATTGCATGTGTGTTCTTTTCATGAACCACACCTAGAGTCAGTGCATGTCTGTTCTTTCACAAACCACACATGGATCCACCAGTATCATTGGATGTGTGTTCTTATCACAAACCACATATGGATGCACCAGAGTTCATTGCATATCTGTTCTTTTCACAAACCACATAAGGATCCACCAATGTGATTGCATGTGTGTTCTTTTCATGAACCACACCTAGAGTCAGTGCATGTTTGTTCTTTCACAAACCACACATGGATGCACCGGTGTCATTGGATGTGTGTTCTTATCACAAACCACATATGGATCCACCAGAGTTCATTGCATATCTGTTCTTTTCACAAACCACATAAGGATCCACTAGAGTCATTGCATGTGTGTTCTTTTCACAAACCGCAGCTAGAGTCATCGCATGTGTGTTCTTTTCACAAACCATATCTAGAGTCATTGCATGTATTTTCTTTTCACAAAACACATATGGATCCACCAGTGTGATTGCATGTGTGTTCTTTTCATGAACCACACCTAGAGTCAATGCATGTCTGTTCTTTTCACAAACAACATATGGATCGACAAGTGTGATTGCATGTGTGTTCTTTTCATTAACCACAACTAGAGTCATTGCATGTCTGTTCTTTTCACAAACCACATATGGATCCACAAGTGTCATTGCATGTGTGTTCTTTTCGGAAACCACATATTGATCCACCAGTGCCATTGCATGTCTGTTCTTCTCACAAACCACATATGGATCCACCAGTGTCATTGCATGTTTGTTCTTTTCATTAACCAAAACTAGAGTCATTGCATGTCTATTCTTTTCACAAACCACATATGGATCCACCAGTGTCATTGCATGTGTGTTCTTTTCCCAAACCACATATTGATCCACCAGTGCCATTGCATGTCTGTTCTTCTCACAAACCACATATGGATCCACCAGTGTCATTGCATGTCTGTTCTTTTCACAAACCACATATGGATCCACCAGTGTCATTGCATGTGTGTTCTTTTCATTAACCACAACTAGAGTCATTGCATGTGTGTTCTTCTCACAAACCACATATGGATCCACCAGAGTTCATTGCATGTGAGTTCTTCTCATAAACCATAGCTAGAGTTATTGCATGTGTGATCTTTTCACAAACCACATATGGATCCACCAGTGTCATTCCATGTCTGTTCTTTTCATTAACCACACCTACAGTCACTGCATGTCTGTTCTTTCAAAAACCACCTATGGATCCACCAGTGTCATTGCATGTTTGTTCTTTCACAAACCACACCTAGAGTCACTAGTGTCACTCAACGTGTTTTCTTTTCACGAACCACAGCTAGAGCCATTGCATGTCTGTTCTTTTCACAAACCACATAAGGATCCACCAATGCGATTGCATGTGTGTTCTTTTCATGAACCACAACTAGAGTCAGTGCATGTTTGTTCTTTCACAAACCACACATGGATCCACCAGTATCATTGGATGTGTGTTCTTATCACAAACCACATATGGATCCACCAGAGTTCATTGCATATCTGTTCTTTTCACAAACCACATAAGGATCCACTAGAGTCATTGCATGTGTGTTCTTTTCACAAACCGCAGCTAGAGTCATTGCATGTGTGTTTTTTTCACAAACCATATCTAGAGTCATTGCATGTGTTTTCTTTTCACAAACCACATATGGATCCACCAGTGTGATTGCATGTGTGTTCTTTTCACAAACCACACCTAGAGTCAATGCATGTCCGTTCTTTTCACAAACCACATATGGATCCACCAGTGTGGTTGCATGTGTGTTCTTTTCATTAACCACAACTAGAGTCATTGCATGTCTGTTCTTTTCACAAACCACATATGGATCCACAAGTGTCATTCATGTGTTTTCTTTTCACAAACCACATATTGATCCACCAGTGCCATTGCATGTCTGTTCTTCTCACAAACCACATTTGGATCCACTAGTGTCATTGCATGTGTGTACTTTTCATTAATCAAAACTAGAGTCATTGCATGTCTATTCTTTTCACAAACCACATATGGATCCACCAGTGTGATTGCATGTGTGTTCTTTTCACAAACCACATACTGATCCACCTATGCCATTTCTTGTCTGTTCTTCTCACAAACCACATATGGATCCACCAGTGTCATTGCATGTGTGTTCTTTTCACAAACCACATATGGATCCACCAGTGTCATTGCATGTGTGTTCTTTTCATTAACCATAGCTAGAGTATTTGCATGTGTGTTCTTTTCACAAACCACATATGTATCCACAAGTGTCATTGCATGTGTGTTCTTTTCACAAACCACATATTGATCCACCAGTGCCATTACATGTCTGTTCTTCTCACAAATCACATTTGGATCCACCAGTGTCATTGCATGTGTGTTCTTTTCATTAACCAAAACTAGAGTCATTGCATGTATGTTCTTTTCACAAACCACATATGGATCCACCAGTGTCATTGCATGTTTGTTCTTTTCACAAACCACATATTGATCCACCAGTGCCATTGCATGTCTGTTCTTCTCACAAACCACATATGGATCCACTAGTGTCATTGCATGTGTCTTCTTTTCACAAACCACATATGGATCCACCAGTGTCATTGCATGTGTGTTCTTTTCATTAACCATAGCTAGAGTATTTGCATGTGGGTTCTTCTCACAAACCACACATGGATCCACCAGTGTGATTGCATGTGTGTTCTTTTCACAAACCATAGCTAGAGTCATTGCATGTTTGTTCTTTCCACAAACCACATATGGATCCACCAGTGTCATTGCATGTGTGTTCTTTTCACAAACCACAGCTAAAGTCATTGCATGTGTGTTCTTTTAAAAACTACACCTAGAGCCATTGCATGTGTGTTCTTTTCACAACCCACATCTAGAGTAATTGCATATGTGTTCCTTCACAAACCACACATGGATCCACCAGTGTCATTGGATGTGTGTTCTTCTCACAAACCACATATGGAGCCACCAGAGTTCATTGCATGTGTGATCTTTTCACAAACCACATAAGGATCCACCAATGTGATTGCATGTGTGTTCTTTTGATGAACCACACCTAGACTTAGTGCATGTCTGTTCTTTCACAAACCACACATGGATCCACCAGTGTCATTGGATGTGTGTTCTTATCACAAACCACATATGGATCCACCAGAGTTCATTGCATATCTGTTCTTTTCACAAACCACATAAGGATCCACTAGAGTCATTGCATGTGTGTTCTTTTCACAAACCGCAGCTAGAGTCATCACATGTGTGTTCTTTTCACAAACCATATCTAGAGTCATTGCATGTATTTTATTTTCACGAAACACATATGGATCCACCAGTGTGATTGCATGTGTGTTATTTTCATGAGCCACACCTAGAGTCAATGCATGTCCGTTCTATTCACAAACAACATATGGATCCACAAGTGTGATTGCATGTGTGTTCTTTTCATTAACCACAACTAGAGTCATTGCATGTCTGTTCTTTTCACAAACCACATATGGATCCACAAGTGTCATTGCATGTGTGTTCTTTTCACAAACCACATATTGATCCACCAGTGCCATTGCATGTCTGTTCTTCTCACAAAACACACATGGATCCACCAGTGTCATTGCATGTGTGTTCTTTTCATTAACCAAAACTAGAGTCATTGCATGTCTGTTCTTTTCACAAACCACATATGGATCCAATAGTGTCATTGCATGTGTGTTCTTTTCACAAACCACATATTGATCCACCAGTGCCATTGCATGTCTGTTCTTCTCACAAACAATATATGGATCCGCCAGTGTCATTGCATGTGTGTTCTTTTCACAAACCTCATATGGATCCACCAGTGTCATTGCATGTGTGTTCTTTTCATTAACTATAACTAGAGTCATTGTATGTGTGTTCTAATCACAAACCACATATGGATCCACCAGAGTTCATTGCATGTGAGTTCTTCTCATAAACCATAGCTAGAGTCATTGCATGTGTGTTCTTTTCACAAACCACATATGGATCCACTAGTGTCATTGCATGTCTGTTCTTTTCATTAACCACACCTACAGTCACTGCATGTCTGTTCTTTCAAAAAACCACACATGGATCCACCAGTGTCATTGCATGTCTGTTCTTTTCACAAACCACATAAGGATCCACCAATGCGATTGCATGTGTGTTCTTTTCATGAACCACAACTAGAGTCAGTGCATGTCTGTTCTTTTCACAAAGCACATATGGATCCACCAGTGTCATTGCATGTGTGTTCTTTTCACAAACCACAGCTAAAGTCATTGCATGTGTGTTCTTTTAAAAACTACACCTAGAGCCATTGCATGTGTGTTCTTTTCACAACCCACATCTAGAGTAATTGCATATGTGTTCTTTCACAAACCACACATGGATCCACCAGTGTCATTGGATGTGTGTTCTTATCACAAACCACATATGGAGCCACCAGAGTTCATTGCATGTGTGATCTTTTCACAAACCACATAAGGATCCACCAATGTGATTGCATGTGTGTTCTTTTCATGAACCACACCTAGAGTCAGTGCATGTCTGTTCTTTCACAAACCACACATGGATCCACCAGTGTCATTGGATATGTGTTCTTATCACAAACCACATATGGATCCACCAGAGTTCATTGCATATCTGTTCTTTTCACAAACCACATAAGTATCCACTAGAGTCATTGCATGTGTGTTCTTTTCACAAACTGCAGCTAGAGTTATTGCATGTGTGTTCTTTTCACAAACCACACCTAGAGTCAATGCATGTCTGTTCTTTTCACAAACCACATATGGATCCACCAGTGTAATTGCATGTGTGTTCTTTTCACTAAGCACAACTAGAGTCATTGCATGTCTGTTCTTTTCACAAACCACATATCGATCCACAAGTGTCATTGCATGTGTGTTCTTTTCACAAACCACATATTGATCCACCTGTTCCATTGCATGTCTGTTCTTCTCACAAACCACATATGGATCCACCAGTGTCATTGCATGTGTGTTCTTTTCATTAACCAAAACTAGAGTCATTGCATGTCTATTCTTTTCACAAACCACATATGGATCCACCAGTATCATTGCATGTGTGTTCTTTTGACAAACCACATATTGTTCCACCAGTGCCATTGCATGTCTGTTCTACTCACAAACCACATATGGATCCACCAGTGGCATTGCATGTGTGTTCTTTTTACAAACCACATATGGATCCACCAGTGTCATTGCATGTGTGTTCTTTTCATTAACCATAACTAGGGTCATTGCATGTGTGTTCATCTCACAAACCACATATGGATCCACCAGAGTTCATTGCATGTGACTTCTTCTCATAAACCACAGCTAGAGTCATTGCATGTGTGTTCTTTTCACAA
This sequence comes from Avena sativa, assembly GCA_916181665.1. Classification (NCBI taxonomy): domain Eukaryota; kingdom Viridiplantae; phylum Streptophyta; class Magnoliopsida; order Poales; family Poaceae; genus Avena; species Avena sativa. The sequence goes on from OV702287.1 coordinate 584,473,516, forward strand.
ACGACATATGGATCCACCAGTGTCATTGCATGTTTATTCTTTTCATTAACCACACATAGAGTCATTGCATGTCTGTTCTTTCACAAACCACACATGGATCCACCAGTGCCATTGCATGTGTGTTCTTTTCAAAAATCACATATGGATCCACTAGTGTCATTGCATGTGTGTTCTTTTCATTAACCATAGATAGAGTCATTGCATGTGTGTTCTTCTCACAAACCACATATGGATCCACCAGTGTCATTGCATGTCTGTTCTTTTAATTAACCACACCTAGAGTCACTGCATGTCTCTTCTTTCACAAACCACACATGGATCCACCAGTGTCATTGCATGTTTGTTCTTTCACAAACCACACCTAGAGTCACTAGTGTCACTGGATGTGTGTTCTTTTCACGAACCACATCTAGAGCCATTGCATGTCTATTCTTTTCACAAACCACATAAGGATCCACCAGAATTCATTGCATGTGTCCTCTTCTAACAGACCACATATGGATCCACCAGTGTCATTGCATGTCAGTTCTTTTCATTAACCATAGCTAGTGTCATTGCATGTGTGTTCTTTTGACAAACCACGTGGATCCACCAGTTTCATTGCATGTGTCTTCTTTTCATTAACCACATCTAGAGTCATTGCATGTGTGTTATTTTCACAAACCCTCCACCAGTGTCATTGCATGTGTGTTCTTTTCATTAACCATAGCTAGAGTAATTGCATGTGTGTTCTTCTCACAAACCACGCATGGATCCACCAGTGTGATTGCATGTGTGTTCTTTTCACAAACCATAGCTAGAGTCATTGCATGTTTGTTCTTTCCACAAACCACATATGGATCCACCAGTGTCATTGCATGTGTGTTCTTTTCACAACCCACATCTAGAGTAATTGCATATGTGTTCTTTCACAAACCACACATGGATCCACCAGTGTCATTGGATGTGTGTTCTTCTCACAAACCACATATGGAGCCACCAGAGTTCATTGCATGTGTGATCTTTTCACAAACCACATAAGGATCCACCAATGTGATTGCATGTGTGTTCTTTTCATGAACCACACCTAGAGTCAGTGCATGTCTGTTCTTTCACAAACCACACATGGATCCACCAGTGTCATTGGATATGTGTTCTTATCACAAACCACATATGGATCCACCAGAGTTCATTGCATATCTGTTCTTTTAACAAACCACATAAGGATCCACTAGAGTCATTGCATGTGTGTTCTTTTCACAAACTGCAGCTAGAGTTATTGCATGTGTGTTCTTTTCACAAACCACACCTAGAGTCAATGCATGTCTGTTCTTTTCACAAACCACATATGGATCCACCAGTGTGATTGCATGTGTGTTCTTTTCATTAAGCAGAACTAGAGTCATTGCATGTCTGTTCTTTTCACAAACCACATATGGATCCACAAGTGTCATTGCATGTGTGTTCTTTTCACAAACCACATATTGATCCACCTGTTCCATTGCATGTCTGTTCTTCTCACAAACCACATATTGATCCACCTGTTCCATTGCATGTCTGTTCTTCTCACAAACCACATATGGATCCACCAGTGTCATTGCATGCGTGTTCTTTTCATTAACCAAAACTAGAGTCATTGCATGTCTATTCTTTTCACAAACCACATATGGATCCACCAGTATCATTGCATGTGTGTTCTTTTGACAAACCACATATTGTTCCACCAGTGCCATTGCATGTCTGTTCTACTCACAAACCACATATGGATCCACCAGTGGCATTGCATGTGTGTTCTTTTTACAAACCACATATGGATCCACCAGTGTCATTGCATGTGTGTTCTTTTCATTAAACATAACTAGGGTCATTGCATGTGTGTTCATCTCACAAACCACATATGGATCCACCAGAGTTCATTGCATGTGACTTCTTCTCATAAACCACAGCTAGAGTCATTGCATGTGTGTTCTTTTCACAAACGACATATGGATCCACCAGTGTCATTGCATTTTTATTCTTTTCATTAACCACACATAGAGTCATTGCATGTCTGTTCTTTCACAAACCACACATGGATCCACCAGTGCCATTGCATGTGTGTTCTTTTCAAAAATCACATATGGATCCACTAGTGTCATTGCATGTGTGTTCTTTTCATTAACCATAGATAGAGTCATTGCATGTGTGTTCTTCTCACAAATCACATATGGATCCACCAGAGTTCATTGCATGTGTGTTCTTTTCACAAACCACATATGGATCCACCAGTGTCATTGCATGTCTGTTCTTTTAATTAACCACACCTAGAGTCACTGCATGTCTGTTCTTTCACAAACCACACATGGATCCACCAGTGTCATTGCATGTTTGTTCTTTCACAAACCACACCTAGAGTCACTAGTGTCACTGGATGTGTGTTCTTTTCACGAACCACATCTAGAGCCATTGCATGTCTATTCTTTTCACAAACCACATAAGGATCCACCAGAATTCATTGCATGTGTCCTCTTCTAACAGACCACATATGGATCCACCAGTGTCATTGCATGTCAGTTCTTTTCATTAACCATAGCTAGTGTCATTGCATGTGTGTTCTTTTGACAAACCACGTGGATCCACCAGTTTCATTGCATGTGTCTTCTTTTCATTAACCACATCTAGAGTCATTGCATGTGTGTTCTTTTCACAAACCCTCCACAAGTGTCATTGCATGTGTGTTCTTTTCATTAACCATAGCTAGAGTAATTGCATGTGTGTTCTTCTCACAAACCACACATGGATCCACCAGTGTGATTGCATGTGTGTTCTTTTCACAAACCATAGCTAGAGTCATTGCATGTTTGTTCTTTCCACAAACCACATATGGATCCACCAGTGTCATTGCATGTGTGTTCTTTTCACAAACCACAGCTAGAGTCATTGCATGTGTGTTCTTTTCACAAACTACACCTAGAGTCATTGCATGTGCGTTCTTTTCACAACCCACATCTAGAGTCATTGCATATGTGTTCTTTCACAAACCACACATGTATCCACCAGTGTCATTTGATGTGTGTTCTTCTCACAAACCACATATGGATCCACAAAAGTTCATTGCGTGTGAGTTCTTTTCACAAACCACATAAGGATCCACCAATGTGATTACATGTGTGTTCTATTCATGAACCACACCTAGAGTCAGTGCATGTCTGTTCTTTCACAAACCACACATGGATCCACCAGTGTCATTGGATGTGTGTTCTTATCACAAACCACATATGGATCCACCAGAGTGCATTGCATATCTGTTCTTTTCACAAACCACATAAGGATCCACTAGAGTCATTGCATGTGTGTTCTTTTCACAAACCGCAGCTAGAGTCATTGCATGTGTGTTCTTTTCACAAACCACACCTAGAGTCAATGCATGTCTGTTCTTTTCACAAACCACGTATGGATCCTCTAGTGTGATTGCATGTGTGTTCTTTTCATTAACCACAGCTAGAGTCATTGCATGTCTGTTCTTTTCACAAACCACATATGGATCCGCAAGTGTCATTGCATGTGTGTTCTTTTCACAAACCACATATTGATCCACCAGTGCCATTGCATGTCTGTTCTTCTCACAAACCACATTTGGATCCAGTAGTTTCATTGCATGTGTGTTCTTTTCATTAACCAAAACTAGAGTCATTGCATGTCTATTCTTTTCACAAACCACATATGGATCCACCAGTGTCATTTCATGTGTGTTCTTTTCACAAACCACATATTGATCCACCAGTGCCATTGCATGTCTGTTCTTCTCACAAACCACATATGGTTCCACCAGTGTCATTGCATGTGTGTTCTTTTCACAAACCACATATGGATACACAGTGTCATTGCATGTGTGTTCTTTTCATTAACCATATCTAGAGTAATTGCATGTGTGTTCTTCTCACAAACCACACATGGATCCACCAGTGTGATTGCATGTGTGTTCTTTTCACAAACCATAGGTAGAGTCATTGCATGTTTGTTCTTTGCAAAAACTACATATGGATCCACCAGTGTCATTGCATGTGTGTTCTTTTCACAAACCACAGCTAAAGTCAGTGCATGTCTGTTCTTTTCACAAACTACACCTAGAGTCATTGCATGTGTTTTCTTTTCACAAACCACAGCTAGAGTCATTGCATGTGTGTTCTTTTCACAAACTACACCTAGAGTCATTGCATGTGTGTTCTTTTCACAACCCACATCTAGAGTCATTGCATATGTGTTCTTTCACAAACCACATGTGGATCCACCAGTGTCATTGGATGTGTGTTCTTCTCACAAACAACATATGGATCCACCAGAGTTCATTGCATGTGTGTTCTCTTCACAAACCACATAAGGATCCACCAATGTGATTGCATGTGTGTTCTTTTCATGAACCACACTTATAGTCAGTGCATGTCTGTTCTTTCACAAACCACACATGGATCCACCAGTGTCATTGGATGTGTGTTGTTATCACAAACCACATATGGATCCACCAGAGTTCATTGCATATCTGTTCTTTTCACAAACCACATAAGGATCCACTAGAGTCATTGCATGTGTGTTCTTTTCACAAACCTCGGCTAGAGTCATTGCATGTGTGTTCTTTTCACAAACCGCAGCTAGAGTCATTGCATGTGTGTTATTTTCACAAACCATATCTAGAGTCATTGCATGTGTTTTCTTTTCACAAACCACATATGGATCCACCAGTGTGATGGCATGTGTGTTCTTTTCATGAACCACACCTAGAGTCAATGCACGTCTGTTCTTTTCACAAACCACATATGGATCCACCAGTGTGATTGCATGTGTGTTCTTTTCATTAACCACAACTAGAGTCATTGCATGTCTGTTCTTTTCACAAACCACATATGGATCCACAAGTGTCATTGCATGTGTGTTCTTTTCACAAACCACATATTGATCCACCAGTGCCATTGCATGTCTGTTCTTCTCACAAACCACATTTGGATCCACCAGTGTCTTTGCATGTGTGTTCTTTTCATTAACCAAAACTAGAGTCATTGCATGTATGTTCTTTTCACACACCACATATGGATCCACCAGTGTCATTGCATGTTTGTTCTTTTCACAAACCACATATTGATCCACCAGTGCCATTGCATGTCTGTTCTTCTCACAAACCACATATGGATCCACCAGTGTCATTGGATGTGTGTTCTTATCACAAACCACATATGGATCCACCAGAGTTCATTGCATATCTGTTCTTTTCACAAACCACATAAGGATCCACTAGAGTCATTGCATGTGTGTTCTTTTCACAAACCGCAGCTAGAGTCATTGCATGTGTGTTTTTTTCACAAACCATATCTAGAGTCATTGCATGTGTTTTCTTTTCACAAACCACATATGGATCCACCAGTGTGATAGCATGTGTGTTCTTTTCACAAACCACACCTAGAGTCAATGCATGTCCGTTCTTTTCACAAACCACATATGGATCCACCAGTGTGGTTGCATGTGTGTTCTTTTCATTAACCACAACTAGAGTCATTGCATGTCTGTTCTTTTCACAAACCACATATGGATCCACTAGTGTCATTGCATGTGTGTTCTTTTCACAAACCACATATTGATCCACCAGTGCCATTGCATGTCTGTTCTTCTCACAAACCACATTTGGATCCACTAGTGTCATTGCATGTGTGTACTTTTCATTAACCAAAACTAGAGTCATTGCATGTCTGTTCTTTTCACAAACCACATATGGATCCACCAGTGTGATTTCATGTGTGTTCTTTTCACAAACCACATACTGATCCACCTATGCCATTTCTTGTCTGTTCTTCTCACAAACCACATATGGATCCACCAGTGTCATTGCATGTGTGTTCTTTTCACAAACCACATATGGATCCACCAGTGTCATTGCATGTGTGTTCTTTTCATTAACCATAGCTAGAGTATTTGCATGTGTGTTCTTTTCACAAACCACATATGTATCCACAAGTGTCATTGCATGTGTGTTCTTTTCACAAACCACATATTGATCCACCAGTGCCATTACATGTCTGTTCTTCTCACAAACCACATTTGGATCCACCAGTGTCACTGCATGTGTGTTGTTTTCATTAACCAAAACTAGAGTCATTGCATGTATGTTCTTTTCACAAACCACATATGGATCCACCAGTGTCATTGCATGTTTGTTCTTTTCACAAACCACATATTGATCCACCAGTGCCATTGCATGTCTGTTCTTCTCACAAACCACATATGGATCCACCAGTGTCATTGCATGTGTCTTCTTTTCACAAACCACATATGGATCCACCAGTGTCATTGCATGTGTGTTCTTTTCATTAACCATAGCTAGAGTATTTGCATGTGGGTTCTTCTCACAAACCACACATGGATCCACCAGTGTGATTGCATGTGTGTTCTTTTCACAAACCATAGCTAGAGTCATTGCATGTTTGTTCTTTCCACAAACCACATATGGATCCACCAGTGTCATTGCATGTGTGTTCTTTTCACAAACCACAGCTAAAGTCATTGCATGTGTGTTCTTTTAAAAACTACACCTAGAGCCATTGCATGTGTGTTCTTTTCACAACCCACATCTAGAGTAATTGCATATGTGTTCTTTCACAAACCACACATGGATCCACCAGTGTCATTGGATGTGTGTTCTTCTCACAAACCACATATGGAGCCACCAGAGTTCATTGCATGTGTGATCTTTTCACAAACCACATAACGATCCACCAATGTGATTGCATGTGTGTTCTTTTGATGAACCACACCTAGACTCAGTGCATGTCTGTTCTTTCACAAACCACACATGGATCCACCAGTGTCATTGGATGTGTGTTCTTATCACAAACCACATATGGATCCACCAGAGTTCATTGCATATCTGTTCTTTTCACAAACCACATAAGGATCCACTAGAGTCATTGCATGTGTGTTCTTTTCACAAACCGCAGCTAGAGTCATCACATGTGTGTTCTTTTCACAAACCATATCTAGAGTCATTGCATGTATTTTATTTTCACGAAACACATATGGATCCACCAGTGTGATTGCATGTGTGTTATTTTCATGAGCCACACCTAGAGTCAATGCATGTCCGTTCTATTCACAAACAACATATGGATCCACAAGTGTGATTGCATGTGTGTTCTTTTCATTAACCACAACTAGAGTCATTGCATGTCTGTTCTTTTCACAAACCACATATGGATCCACAAGTGTCATTGCATGTGTGTTCTTTTCACAAACCACATATTGATCCACCAGTGCCATTGCATGTCTGTTCTTCTCACAAACCACATATGGATCCACCAGTGTCATTGCATGTGTGTTCTTTTCATTAACCAAAACTAGAGTCATTGCATGTCTGTTCTTTTCACAAACCACATATGGATCCACTAGTGTCATTGCATGTGTGTTCTTTTCACAAACCACATATTGATCCACCAGTGCCATTGCATGTCTGTTCTTCTCACAAACAATATATGGATCCACCAGTGTCATTGGATGTGTGTTCTTTTCACAAACCTCATATGGATCCACCAGTGTCATTGCATGTGTGTTCTTTTCATTAACTATAACTAGAGTCATTGTATGTGTGTTCTACTCACAAACCACATATGGATCCACCAGAGTTCATTGCATGTGAGTTCTTCTCATAAACCATAGCTAGAGTCATTGCATGTGTGTTCTTTTCACAAACCACATATGGATCCACCAGTGTCATTGCATGTCTGTTCTTTTCATTAACCACACCTACAGTCACTGCATGTCTGTTCTTTCAAAAAACCACACATGGATCCACCAGTGTCAGTGCATGTTTATTCTTTCACAAACCACACCTAGAGTCACTAGTGTCACTGGACGTGTTTTCTTTTCACGAACCACAGCTAGAGCTATTGCATGTCTGTTCTTTTCACAAACCACATAAGGATCCACCAATGCGATTGCATGTGTGTTCTTTTCCTGAACCACAACTAGAGTCAGTGCATGTCTGTTCTTTTCACAAAGCACATATGGATCCACCAGTGTCATTGCATGTGTGTTCTTTTCACAAACCACAGCTAAAGTCATTGCATGTGTGTTCTTTTAAAAACTACACCTAGAGCCATTGCATGTGTGTTCTTTTCACAACCCACATCTAGAGTAATTGCATATGTGTTCTTTCACAAACCACACATGGATCGACCAGTGTCATTGGATGTGTGTTCTTCTCACAAACCACATATGGAGCCACCAGAGTTCATTGCATGTGTGATCTTTTCACAAACCACATAAGGATCCACCAATGTGATTGCATGTGTGTTCTTTTCATGAACCACACCTAGAGTCAGTGCATGTCTGTTCTTTCACAAACCACACATGGATCCACCAGTGTCATTGGATATGTGTTCTTATCACAAACCACATATGGATCCACCAGAGTTCATTGCATATCTGTTCTTTTCACAAAGCACATAAGGATCCACTAGAGTCATTGCATGTGTGTTCTTTTCACAAACCGCAGCTAGAGTTATTGCATGTGTGTTCTTTTCACAAACCACACCTAGAGTCAATGCATGTCTGTTCTTTTCACAAACCACATATGGATCCACCAGTGTGATTGCATGTGTGTTCTTTTCATTAAGCACAACTAGAGTCATTGCATGTCTGTTCTTTTCACAAACCACATATGGATCCACAAGTGTCATTGCATGTGTGTTCTTTTCACAAACCACATATTGATCCACCTGTTCCATTGCATGTCTGTTCTTCTCACAAACCACATATGGATCCACCAGTGTCATTGCATGTGTGTTCTTTTCATTAACCAAAACTAGAGTCATTGCATGTCTATTCTTTTCACAAACCACATATGGATCCACCAGTATCATTGCATGTGTGTTCTTTTGACAAACCACATATTGTTCCACCAGTGCCATTGCATGTCTGTTCTACTCACAAACCACATATGGATCCACCAGTGGCATTGCATGTGTGTTCTTTTCACAAACCACATATGGATCCACCAGTGTCATTGCATGTGTGTTCTTTTCATTAACCATACCTAGGGTCATTGCATGTGTGTTCATCTCACAAACCACATATGGATCCACCAGAGTTCATTGCATGTGACTTCTTCTCATAAACCACAGCTAGAGTCATTGCATGTGTGTTCTTTTCACAAACGACATATGGATCCACCAGTGTCATTGCATGTTTATTATTTTCATTAACCACACATAGAGTCATTGCATGTCTGTTCTTTCACAAACCACACATGGATCCACCAGTGCCATTGCATGTGTGTTCTTTTCAAAAATCACATATGGATCCACTAGTGTAATTGCATGTGTGTTCTTTTCATTAACCATAGATAGAGTCATTGCATGTGTGTTCTTCTCACAAACCACATATGGATCCACCAGAGTTCATTGCATGTGTGTTCTTTTCACAAACCACATATGGATCCACCAGTGTCATTGCATGTCTGTTCTTTTCATTAACCACACCTAGAGTCACTGCATGTCTGTTCTTTCACAAACCACACATGGATCCACCAGTGTCATTGCATGTTTGTTCTTTCACAAACCACACCTAGAGTCACTAGTGTCACTGGATGTGTGTTCTTTTCACGAACCACATCTAGAGCCATTGCATGTCTATTCTTTTCACAAACCACATAAGGATCCACCAGAATTCATTGCATGTGTCCTCTTCTAACAGACCACATATGGATCCACCAGTGTCATTGCATGTGTGTTCTTTTGACAAACCACGTGGATCCACCAGTTTCATTGCATGTGTCTTCTTTTCATTAACCACATCTAGAGTCATTGCATGTGTGTTCTTTTCATTAACCATAGCTAGAGTAATTGCATGTGTGTTCTTCTCACAAACCACACATGGATCCACCAGTGTGATTGCATGTGTGTTCTTTTCACAAACCATAGCTAGAGTCATTGCATGTTTGTTCTTTCCACAAACCACATATGGATCCACCAGTGTCATTGCATGTGTGTTCTTTTCACAAACCACAGCTAGAGTCATTGCATGTGTGTTCTTTTCACAAACTACACCTAGAGTCATTGCATGTGCGTTCTTTTCACAACCCACATCTAGAGTCATTGCATATGTGTTCTTTCACAAACCACACATGTATCCACCAGTGTCATTTGATGTGTGTTCTTCTCACAAACCACATATGGATCCACAAAAGTTCATTGTGTGTGTGTTCTTTTCACAAACCACATAAGGATCCACCAATGTGATTACATGTGTGTTCTTTTCATGAACCACACCTAGAGTCAGTGCATGTCTGTTCTTTCACAAACCACACATGGATCCACCAGTGTCATTGGATGTGTGTTCTTATCACAAACCACATATGGATCTACCAGAGTTCATTGCATATCTGTTCTTTTCACAAACCACATAAGGATCCACTAGAGTCATTGCATGTGTGTTCTTTTCACAAACCGCAGCTAGAGTCATTGCATGTGTGTTCTTTTCACAAACCACACCTAGAGTCAATGCATGTCTGTTCTTTTCACAAACCACGTATGGATCCTCTAGTGTGATTGCATGTGTGTTCTTTTCATTAACCACAGCTAGAGTCATTGCATGTCTGTTCTTTTCACAAACCACATATGGATCCGCAAGTGTCATTGCATGTGTGTTCTTTTCACAAACCACATATTGATCCACCAGTGCCATTGCATGTCTGTTCTTCTCACAAACCACATTTGGATCCAGTAGTGTCATTGCATGTGTGTTCTTTTCATTAACAAAAACTAGAGTCATTGCATGTCTATTCTTTTCACAAACCACATATGGATCCACCAGTGTCATTTCATGTGTGTTCTTTTCACAAACCACATATTGATCCACCAGTGCCATTACATGTCTGTTCTTCTCACAAACCACATATGGATCCACCAGTGTCATTGCATGTGTGTTCTTTTCACAAACCACATATGGATACACCAGTGTCATTGCATGTGTGTTCTTTTCATTAACCATAGCTAGAGTAATTGCATGTGTGTTCTTCTCACAAACCACACATGGATCCACCAGTGTGATTGCATGTGTGTTCTTTTCACAAACCATAGCTAGAGTCATTGCATGTTTGTTCTTTCCAAAAACTACATATGCATCCACCAGTGTCATTGCATGTGTGTTCTTTTCACAAACCACAGCTAAAGTCAGTGCATGTCTGTTCTTTTCACAAACTACACCTAGAGTCATTGCATGTGTTTTCTTTTCACAAACCACAGCTAGAGTCATTGCATGTGTGTTCTTTTCACAAACTACACCTAGAGTCATTGCATGTGTGTTCTTTTCACAACCCACATCTAGAGTCATTGCATATGTGTTCTTTCACAAACCACATGTGGATCCACCAGTGTCATTGGATGTGTGTTCTTCTCACAAACAACATATGGATCCACCAGAGTTCATTGCATGTGTGTTCTCTTCACAAACCACATAAGGATCCACCAATGTGATTGCATGTGTGTTCTTTTCATGAACCACACCTATAGTCAGTGCATCTCTGTTCTTTCACAAACCACACATGGATCCACCAGTGTCATTGGATGTGTGTTGTTATCACAAACCACATATGGATCCACCAGAGTTCATTGCATATCTGTTCTTTTCACAAACCACATAAGGATCCACTAGAGTCATTGCATGTGTGTTCTTTTCACAAACCGCAGCTAGAGTCATTGCATGTGTGTTCTTTTCACAAACCGCAGCTAGAGTCATTGCATGTGTGTTATTTTCACAAACCATATCTAGAGTCATTGCATGTGTTTTCTTTTCACAAACCACATATGGATCCACCAGTGTGATGGCATGTGTGTTCTTTTCATGAACCACACCTAGAGTCAATGCACGTCTGTTCTTTTCACAAACCACATATGGATCCACCAGTGTGATTGCATGTGTGTTCTTTTCATTAACCACAACTAGAGTCATTGCATGTCTGTTCTTTTCACAAACCACATATGGATCCACAAGTGTCATTGCATGTGTGTTGTTTTCACAAACCACATATTGATCCACCAGTGCCATTGCATGTCTGTTCTTCTCACAAACCACATTTGGATCCACCAGTGTCATTGCATGTGTGTTCTTTTCATTAACCAAAACTAGAGTCATTGCATGTATGTTCTTTTCACACACCACATATGGATCCACCAGTGTCATTGCATGTTTGTTCTTTTCACAAACCACATATTGATCCACCAGTGCCATTGCATGTCTGTTCTTCTCACAAACCACATATGGATCCACCAGTGTCATTGCATGTGTCTTCTATTCACAAACCACATATGGATCCACCAGTGCCATTGCATGTGTGTTCTTTTCATTAACCATAGCTAGAGTATTTGCATGTGTGTTCTTCTCACAAACCACACATGGATCCACCAGTGTGATTGCATGTGTGTTCTTTTCACAAACCATAGCTAGAGTCATTGCATGTTTGTTCTTTCCACAAACCACATATGGATCCACCAGTGTCATTGCATGTGTGTTCTTTTCACAAACCACAGCTAAAGTCATTGCATGTGTGTTCTTTTAAAAACTACACCTAGAGCCATTGCATGTGTGTTCTTTTCACAACCCACATCTAGAGTAATTGCATATGTGTTCTTTCACAAACCACACATGGATCCACCAGTGTCATTGGATGTGTGTTCCTCTCACAAACCACATATGGAGCCACCAGAGTTCATTGCATGTGTGATCTTTTCACAAACCACATAAGGATCCACCAATGTGATTGCATGTGTGTTCTTTTCATGAACCACACCTAGAGTCAGTGCATGTCTGTTCTTATCACAAACCACATATGGATCCACCAGAGTTCATTGCATATCTGTTCTTTTCACAAACCACATAAGGATCCACTAGAGTCATTGCATGTGTGTTCTTTTCACAAACCGCAGCTAGAGTCATTGCATGTGTGTTCTTTTCACAAACCACACCTAGAGTCAATGCATGTCTGTTCTTTTCACAAACCACATATGGATCCACCAGTGTGATTGCATGTGTGTTCTTTTCATTAACCACAACTAGAGTCATTGCATGTCTGTTCTTTTCACAAACAACATATGGATCCACAAGTGTCATTGCATGTGTGTTCTTTTCAAAAACCACATATTGATCCACCTGTTCCATTGCATGTCTGTTCTTCTCACAAACCACATATTTATCCACCAGTGTCATTGCATGTGTGTTCTTTTCATTAACCAAAACTAGAGTCATTGCATGCCTATTCTTTTCACAAACCACATATGGATCCACCAGTATCATTGCATGTGTGTTCTTTTGACAAACCACATATTGTTCCACCAGTGCCATTGCATGTCTGTTCTACTCACAAACCACATATGGATCCACCAGTGGCATTGCATGTGTGTTCTTTTCACAAACCACATATGGATCCACCAGTGTCATTGCATGTGTGTTCTTTTCATTAACCATAACTAGGGTCATTGCATGTGTGTTCATCTCACAAACCACATATGGATCCACCAGAGTTCATTGCATGTGAGTTCTTCTCATAAACCACAGCTAGAGTCATTGCATGTGTGTTCTTTTCACAACCGACATATGGATCCACCAGTGTCATTGCATGTTTATTCTTTTCATTAACCACACATAGAGTCATTGCATGTCTGTTCTTTCACAAACCACACATGGATCCACCAGTGCCATTGCATGTGTGTTCTTTTCACAAACCACATATGGATCCACTAGTGTCATTGCATGTGTGTTCTTTTCATTAACCATAGCTAGAGTCATTGCATGTGTGTTCTTCTCACAAACCACATATGGATCCACCAGATATCATTGCATGTGAGTTCTTCTCATAAACCATAGCTAGAGTCATTGCATGTGTGTTCTTTTCACAAACCACATATGGATCCACCAGTTTCATTGCATGTCTGTTCTTTTCATTAACCACACCTAGAGTCACTGCATGTCTGTTCTTTCACAAACCACACATGGATCCACCAGCGTGATTGCATGTTTGTTCTTTCACAAACCACACCTAGAGTCACTAGTGTCACTGGATGTGTGTTCTTTTCACGAACCACATCTAGAGCCATTGCATGTCTATTCTTTTCACAAACCACATAAGGATCCACTAGAATTCATTGCATATGTCCTCTTCTAACAAACCACATATGGATCCACTAGTGTCATTGCATGTCAGTTCTTTTCATTAACCATAGCTAGTGTCATTGCATGTGTGTTCTTTTCAAAAACCACGTGGATCCACCAGTTTCATTGCATGTGTCTTCTTTTCATTAACCACATCTAGAGTCATTGCATGTGTGTTCTTTTCACAAACCCTCCATCAGTGTCATTGCATGTGTGTTCTTTTCATTAACCATAGCTAGAGTAATTGCATGTGTGTTCTTCTCACAAACCACACATGGATCCACCAGTGTGATTGCATGTGTGTTCTTTTCACAAACCATAGCTAGAGTCATTGCATGTTTGTTCTTTCCACAAACCACATATGGATCCACCGTTGTCATTGCATGTGTGTTCTTTTCAGAAACCACATCTAGAGTCATTGCATGTGTGTTCTTTTCACAAATTACACCTAGAGTCATTGCATGTGCGTTCTTTTCACGACCCACATCTAGAGTCATTGCATATATGTTCTTTCACAAACCACACATGGATCCACCAGTGTCATTGGATGTGTGTTCTTGTCACAAACCACATATGGATCCACAAAAGTTCATTGCGTGTGTGTTCTTTTCACAAACCACATAAGAATCCACCAATGTGATTGCATGTGTGTTCTTTTCATGAACCACACCTAGAGTCAGTGCATGTCTGTTCTTTCAAAAACCACACATGGATCCACCAGTGTCATTGGATGTGTGTTCTTATCACAAACCACATATGGATCCACCAGAGTTCATTGCATATCTGTTCTTTTCACAAACCACATAAGGATCCACTAGAGTCATTGCATGTGTGTTGTTTTCACAAACCGCCGCTAGAGTCATCGCATGTGTTCTTTTCACAAACCATATCTAGAGTCATTGCATGTATTTTCTTTTCACAAAACACATATGGATCCACCAGAGTTCATTGCATTTGTGTTCTTCTCATGAACCACGGCGATAGTCATTGCGTGTGTGTTCTTTTCACAAACGACATGTGGATTTACCAGTGTCATTGCATGTGTGTTCTTTTTATTAACCACACCTAGAGTCATTGCATGTCTGTTCTTTCACAAACCACACATGGATCCACAAGTGTCATTGCATGTGTGTTCTTTTCGCAAACCACATATTGATCCACCAGTGCCATTGCATGTCTGTTCTTCTCACAAACCACATATGGATCCACCAGTGTCATTGCATGTGTGTTCTTTTCATTAACCACATATGGATCCACCAGTGTCATTCCATGTGTGTTCTTTTCATTAACCACAACTAGAGTCATTGAATGTGTGTTCTTCTCACAAACCACATATGGATCCACCAGAGTTCATTGCATGTGAGTTCTTCTCATAAACCATAGCTAGAGTTATTGCATGTGTGTTCTTTTCACAAACCACATATGGATCTACCAGTGTCATTGCATGTCTGTTCTTTTCATTAACCACACCTACAGTCACTGCATGTCTGTTCTTTCAAAAACCGCACATGGATCCACCAGTGTCATTGCATGTTTGTTCTTTCACAAACCACACCTAGAGTCACTAGTGTCACTCGACGTGTTTTCTTTTCACGAACCACATCTAGAGCCATTGCATGTCTGTTCTTTTCACAAACCACATAAGGATCCACCAATGCGATTGCATGTGTGTTCTTTTCATGAACCACACCTAGAGTCAGTGCATGTCTGTTCTTTCACAAACCACACATGGATCCACCAGTATCATTGGATGTGTGTTCTTATCACAAACCACATATGGATCCACCAGAGTACATTGCATATCTGTTCTTTTCACAAACCACATAAGGATCCACCAATGCGATTGCATGTGTGTTCTTTTCATGACCCACACCTAGAGTCAGTGCATGTCTGTTCTTTCACAAACCACACATGGATCCACCAGTATCATTGGATGTGTGTTCTTATCACAAACCACATATGGATCCACCAGAGTTCATTGCATATCTGTTCTTTTCACAAACCACATAAG
Source organism: Avena sativa (assembly GCA_916181665.1). Taxonomy (NCBI): domain Eukaryota; kingdom Viridiplantae; phylum Streptophyta; class Magnoliopsida; order Poales; family Poaceae; genus Avena; species Avena sativa. The sequence goes on from OV702287.1 coordinate 584,489,672, forward strand.
GATCCACCAATGTGATTGCATGTGTGTTCTTTTCATGAACCACACCTAGAGTCAGTGCATGTTTGTTCTTTCACAAACCACACATGGATGCACCAGTGTCATTGGATGTGTGTTCTTATCACAAACCACATATGGATCCACCAGAGTTCATTGCATATCTGTTCTTTTCACAAACCACATAAGGATCCACTAGAGTCATTGCATGTGTGTTGTTTTCACAAACCGCCGCTAGAGTCATCGCATGTGTGTTCTTTTCACAAACCATATCTAGAGTGATTGCATGTATTTTCTTTTCACAAAACACATATGGATCCACCAGAGTTCATTGCATGTGTGTTCTTCTCATGAACCACGGCGATAGTCATTGCGTGTGTGTTCTTTTCACAAACGACATGTGGATTTACTAGTGTCATTGCATGTGTGTTCTTTTTATTAACCACACCTAGAGTCATTGCATGTCTGTTCTTTCACAAACCACACATGGATCCACAAGTGTCATTGGATGTGTGTTCTTTTCGCAAACCACATATTGATCCACCAGTGCCATTGCATGTCTGTTCTTCTCACAAACCACATATGGATCCACCAGTGTCATTGCATGTGTGTTCTTTTCATTAACCACATATGGATCCACCAGTGTCATTCCATGTGTGTTCTTTTCATTAACCACAACTAGAGTCATTGAATGTGTGTTCTTCTCACAAACCACATATGGATCCACCAGAGTTCATTGCATGTGAGTTCTTCTCATAAACCATAGCTAGAGTTATTGCATGTGTGTTCTTTTCACAAACCACATATGGATCTACCAGTGTCATTGCATGTCTGTTCTTTTCATTAACCACACCTACAGTCACTGCATGTCTGTTCTTTCAAAAACCGCACATGGATCCACCAGTGACATTGCATGTTTGTTCTTTCACAAACCACACCTAGAGTCACTAGTGTCACTCGACGTGTTTTCTTTTCACGAACCACAGCTAGAGCCATTGCATGTCTGTTATTTTCACAAACCACATAAGGATCCACCAATGCGATTGCATGTGTGTTCTTTTCATGAACCACAACTAGAGTCAGTGCATGTCTGTTCTTTCACAAACCACACATGGATCCACCAGTATCATTGGATGTGTGTTCTTATCACAAACCACATATGGATCCACCAGAGTTCATTGCATATCTGTTCTTTTCACAAACCACATAAGGATCCACTAGAGTCATTACATGTGTGTTCTTTTCACAAACCGCAGCTAGAGTCATTGCATGTGTGTTTTTTTCACAAACCATATCTAGAGTCATTGCATGTGTTTTCTTTTCACAAACCACATATGGATCGACCAGTGTGATTGCATGTGTGTTCTTTTCACAAACCACACCTAGAGTCAATGCATGTCCGTTCTTTTCACAAACCACATATGGATCCACCAGTGTGGTTGCATGTGTGTTCTTTTCATTAACCACAACTAGAGTCATTGCATGTCTGTTCTTTTCACAAACCACATATGGATCCACAAGTGTCCTTGCATGTGTTTTCTTTTCACAAACCACATATTGATCCACCAGTGCCATTGCATGTCTGTTCTTCTCACAAACCACATTTGGATCCACTAGTGTCATTGCATGTGTGTACTTTTCATTAACCAAAACTAGAGTCATTGCATGTCTGTTATTTTCACAAACCACATATGGATCCACCAGTGTGATTGCATGTGTGTTCTTTTCACAAACCACATACTGATCCACCTATGCCATTTCTTGTCTGTTCTTCTCACAAACCACATATGGATCCACCAGTGTCATTGCATGTGTGTTCTTTTCACAAACCACATATGGATCCACCAGTGTCATTGCATGTGTGTTCTTTTCATTAACCATAGCTAGAGTATTTGCATGTCTGTTCTTTTCACAAACCACATATGGATCCACAAGTGTCCTTGCATGTGTTTTCTTTTCACAAACCACATATTGATCCACCAGTGCCATTGCATGTCTGTTCTTCTCACAAACCACATTTGGATCCACTAGTGTCATTGCATGTGTGTACTTTTCATTAACCAAAACTAGAGTCATTGCATGTGTGTTCTTTTCACAAACCACATATGGATCCACCAGTTTCATTGCATGTCTGTTCTTTTCATTAACCACACCTAGAGTCACTGCATGTCTGTTCTTTCACAAACCACACATGGATCCACCAGCGTGATTGCATGTTTGTTCTTTCACAAACCACACCTCGAGTCACTAGTGTCACTGGATGTGTGTTCTTTTCACGAACCACATCTAGAGCCATTGCATGTCTATTCTTTTCACAAACCACATAAGGATCCACCAGAATTCATTGCATATGTCCTCTTCTAACAAACCACATATGGATCAACTAGTGTCATTGCATGTGAGTTCTTTTCATTAACCATAGCTAGTGTCATTGCATGTGTGTTCTTTTCAAAAACCACGTGGATCAACCAGTTTCATTGCATGTGTCTTCTTTTCATTAACCACATATAGAGTCATTGCATGTGTGTTCTTTTCACAAACCCTCCATCAGTGTCATTGCATGTGTGTTCTTTTCATTAACCATAGCTAGAGTAATTGCATGTGTGTTCTTCTCACAAACCACACATGGATCCACCAGTGTGATTGCATGTGTGTTCTTTTCACAAACCATAGCTAGAGTCATTGCATGTTTGTTCTTTCCACAAACCACATATGGATCCACCGTTGTCATTGCATGTGTGTTCTTTTCAGAAACCACATCTAGAGTCATTGCATGTGTGTTCTTTTCACAAATTACACCTAGAGTCATTGCATGTGCGTTCTTTTCACGACCCACATCTAGAGTCATTGCATATATGTTCTTTCACAAACCACACATGGATCCACCAGTGTCATTGGATGTGTGTTCTTGTCACAAACCACATATGGATCCACAAAAGATCATTGCGTGTGTGTTCTTTTCACAAACCACATAAGAATCCACCAATGTGATTGCATGTGTGTTCTTTTCATGAACCACACCTAGAGTCAGTGCATGTCTGTTCTTTCAAAAACCACACATGGATCCACCAGTGTCATTGGATGTGTGTTCTTATCACAAACCACATATGGATCCACCAGAGTTCATTGCATATCTGTTCTTTTCACAAACCACATAAGGATCCACTAGAGTCATTGCATGTGTGTTGTTTTCACAAACCGCCGCTAGAGTCATCGCATGTGTGTTCTTTTCACAAACCATATCTAGAGTCATTGCATGTATTTTCTTTTCACAAAACACATATGGATCCACCAGAGTTCATTGCATTTGTGTTCTTCTCATGAACCACGGCGATAGTCATTGCGTGTGTGTTCTTTTCACAAACGACATGTGGATTTACCAGTGTCATTGCATGTGTGTTCTTTTTATTAACCACACCTAGAGTCATTGCATGTCTGTTCTTTCACAAACCACACATGGATCCACAAGTGTCATTGCATGTGTGTTCTTTTCGCAAACCACATATTGATCCACCAGTGCCATTGCATGTCTGTTCTTCTCACAAACCACATATGGATCCACCAGTGTCATTGCATGTGTGTTCTTTTCATTAACCACATATGGATCCACCAGTGTCATTCCATGTGTGTTCTTTTCATTAACCACAACTAGAGTCATTGAATGTGTGTTCTTCTCACAAACCACATATGGATCCACCAGAGTTCATTGCATGTGAGTTCTTCTCATAAACCATAGCTAGAGTTATTGCATGTGTGTTCTTTTCACAAACCACATATGGATCTACCAGTGTCATTGCATGTCTGTTCTTTTCATTAACCACACCTACAGTCACTGCATGTCTGTTCTTTCAAAAACCGCACATGGATCCACCAGTGTCATTGCATGTTTGTTCTTTCACAAACCACACCTAGAGTCACTAGTGTCACTCGACGTGTTTTCTTTTCACGAACCACAGCTAGAGCCATTGCATGTATGTTCTTTTCACAAACCACATAAGGATCCACCAATGCGATTGCATGTGTGTTCTTTTCATGAACCACACCTAGAGTCAGTGCATGTCTGTTCTTTCACAAACCACACATGGATCCACCAGTATCATTGGATGTGTGTTCTTATCACAAACCACATATGGATCCACCAGAGTACATTGCATATCTGTTCTTTTCACAAACCACATAAGGATCCACCAATTCGATTGCATGTGTGTTCTTTTCATGACCCACACCTAGAGTCAGTGCATGTCTGTTCTTTCACAAACCACACATGGATCCACCAGTATCATTGGATGTGTGTTCTTATCACAAACCACATATGGATCCACCAGAGTTCATTGCATATCTGTTCTTTTCACAAACCACATAAGGATCCACCAATGTGATTGCATGTGTGTTCTTTTCATGAACCACACCTAGAGTCAGTGCATGTTTGTTCTTTCACAAACCACACATGGATGCACCAGTGTCATTGGATGTGTGTTCTTATCACAAACCACATATGGATCCACCAGAGTTCATTGCATATCTGTTCTTTTCACAAACCACATAAGGATCCACTAGAGTCATTGCATGTGTGTTGTTTTCACAAACCGCCGCTAGAGTCATCGCATGTGTGTTCTTTTCACAAACCATATCTAGAGTGATTGCATGTATTTTCTTTTCACAAAACACATATGGATCCACCAGAGTTCATTGCATGAGTGTTCTTCTCATGAACCACGGCGATAGTCATTGCGTGTGTGTTCTTTTCACAAACGACATGTGGATTTACTAGTGTCATTGCATGTGTGTTCGTTTTATTAACCACACCTAGAGTCATTGCATGTCTGTTCTTTCACAAACCACACATGGATCCACAAGTGTCATTGCATGTGTGTTCTTTTCGCAAACCACATATTGATCCACCAGTGCCATTGCATGTCTGTTCTTCTCACAAACCACATATGGATCCACCAGTGTCATTGCATGTGTGTTCTTTTCATTAACCACATATGGATCCACCAGTGTCATTCCATGTGTGTTCTTTTCATTAACCACAACTAGAGTCATTGAATGTGTGTTCTTCTCACAAACCACATATGGATCCACCAGAGTTCATTGCATGTGAGTTCTTCTCATAAACCATAGCTAGAGTTATTGCATGTGTGTTCTTTTCACAAACCACATATGGATCTACCAGTGTCATTGCATGTCTGTTCTTTTCATTAACCACACCTACAGTCACTGCATGTCTGTTCTTTCAAAAACCGCACATGGATCCACCAGTGACATTGCATGTTTGTTCTTTCACAAACCACACCTAGAGTCACTAGTGTCACTCGACGTGTTTTCTTTTCACGAACCACAGCTAGAGCCATTGCATGTCTGTTCTTTTCACAAACCACATAAGGATCCACCAATGCGATTGCATGTGTGTTCTTTTCATGAACCACAACTAGAGTCAGTGCATGTCTGTTCTTTCACAAACCACACATGGATCCACCAGTATCATTGGATGTGTGTTCTTATCACAAACCACATATGGATCCACCAGAGTTCATTGCATATCTGTTCTTTTCACAAACCACATAAGGATCCACTAGAGTCATTACATGTGTGTTCTTTTGACAAACCGCAGCTAGAGTCATTGCATGTGTGTTTTTTTCACAAACCATATCTAGAGTCATTGCATGTGTTTTCTTTTCACAAACCACATATGGATCCACCAGTGTGATAGCATGTGTGTTCTTTTCACAAACCACACCTAGAGTCAATGCATGTCCGTTCTTTTCACAAACCACATATGGATCCACCAGTGTGGTTGCATGTGTGTTCTTTTCATTAACCACAACTAGAGTCATTGCATGTCTGTTCTTTTCACAAACCACATATGGATCCACAAGTGTCCTTGCATGTGTTTTCTTTTCACAAACCACATATTGATCCACCAGTGCCATTGCATGTCTGTTCTTCTCACAAACCACATTTGGATCCACTAGTGTCATTGCATGTGTGTACTTTTCATTAACCAAAACTAGAGTCATTGCATGTCTGTTATTTTCACAAACCACATATGGATCCACCAGTGTGATTGCATGTGTGTTCTTTTCACAAACCACATACTGATCCACCTATGCCATTTCTTGTCTGTTCTTCTCACAAACCACATATGGATCCACCAGTGTCATTGCATGTGTGTTCTTTTCACAAACCACATATGGATCCACCAGTGTCATTGCATGTGTGTTCTTTTCATTAACCATAGCTAGAGTATTTGCATGTGTGTTCTTTTCACAAACCACATATGTATCCACAAGTGTCATTGCATGTGTGTTCTTTTCACAAACCACATATTGATCCACCAGTGCCATTACATGTCTGTTCTTCTCACAAACCACATTTGGATCCACCAGTGTCATTGCATGTGTGTTCTTTTCATTAACCAAAACTAGAGTCATTGCATGTATGTTCTTTTCACAAACCACATATGGATCCACCAGTGTCATTGCATGTCTGTTCTTTTCACAAACCACATATTGATCCACCAGTGCCATTGCATGTCTGTTCTTCTCACAAACCACATATGGATCCACCAGTGTCATTGCATGTGTCTTCTTTTCACAAACCACATATGGATCCACCAGTGTCATTGCATGTGTGTTCTTTTCATTAACCATAGCTAGAGTATTTGCATGTGGGTTCTTCTCACAAACCACACATGGATCCACCAGTGTGATTGCATGTGTGTTCTTTTCACAAACCATAGCTAGAGTCATTGCATGTTTGTTCTTTCCACAAACCACATATGGATCCACCAGTGTCATTGCATGTGTGTTCTTTTCACAAACCACAGCTAAAGTCATTGCATGTGTGTTCTTTTAAAAACTACACCTAGAGCCATTGCATGTGTGTTCTTTTCACAACCCACATCTAGAGTAATTGCATATGTGTTCTTTCACAAACCACACATGGATCCACCAGTGTCATTGGATGTGTGTTCTTCTCACAAACCACATATGGAGCCACCAGAGTTCATTGCATGTGTGATCTTTTCACAAACCACATAAGGATCCACCAATGTGATTGCATGTGTGTTCTTTTGATGAACCACACCTAGACTCAGTGCATGTCTGTTCTTTCACAAACCACACATGGATCCACCAGTGTCATTGGATGTGTGTTCTTATCACAAACCACATATGGATCCACCAGAGTTCATTGCATATCTGTTCTTTTCACAAACCACATAAGGATCCACTAGAGTCATTGCATGTGTGTTCTTTTCACAAACCGCAACTAGAGTCATCACATGTGTGTTCTTTTCACAAACCATATCTAGAGTCATTGCATGTATTTTATTTTCATGAAACACATATGGATCCACCAGTGTGATTGCATGTGTGTTATTTTCATGAGCCACACCTAGAGTCAATGCATGTCCGTTCTATTCACAAACAACATATGGATCCACAAGTGTGATTGCATGTGTGTTCTTTTCATTAACCACAACTAGAGTCATTGCATGTCTGTTCTTTTCACAAACCACATATGGATCCACAAGTGTCATTGCATGTGTGTTCTTTTCACAAACCACATATTGATCCACCAGTGCCATTGCATGTCTGTTCTTCTCACAAACCACATATGGATCCACCAGTGTCATTGCATGTGTGTTCTTTTCATTAACCAAAACTAGAGTCATTGCATGTCTGTTCTTTTCACAAACCACATATGGATCCACTAGTGTCATTGCATGTGTGTTCTTTTCACAAACCACATATTGATCCACCAGTGCCATTGCATGTCTGTTCTTCTCACAAACAATATATGGATCCACCAGTGTCATTGCATGTGTGTTCTTTTCACAAACCTCATATGGATCCACCAGTGTCATTGCATGTGTGTTCTTTTCATTAACTATAACTAGAGTCATTGTATGTGTGTTCTTCTCACAAACCACATATGGATCCACCAGAGTTCATTGCATGTGAGTTCTTCTCATAAACCATAGCTAGAGTCATTGCTTGTGTGTTCTTTTCACAAACCACATATGGATCCACCAGTGTCATTGCATGTCTGTTCTTTTCATTAACCACACCTACAGTCACTGCATGTCTGTTCTTTCAAAAAACCACACATGGATCCACCAGTGTCATTGCATGTTTGTTCTTTCACAAACCACACCTAGAGTCACTAGTGTCACTGGACGTGTTTTCTTTTCACGAACCACAGCTAGAGCTATTGCATGTCTGTTCTTTTCACAAACCACATAAGGATCCACCAATGCGATTTCATGTGTGTTCTTTTCATGAACCACAACTAGAGTCAGTGCATGTCTGTTCTTTTCACAAAGCACATATGGATCCACCAGTGTCATTGCATGTGTGTTCTTTTCACAAACCACAGCTAAAGTCATTGCATGTGTGTTCTTTTAAAAACTACACCTAGAGCCATTGCATGTGTGTTCTTTTCACAACCCACATCTAGAGTAATTGCATATGTGTTCTTTCACAAACCACACATGGATCCACCAGTGTCATTGGATGTGTGTTCTTCTCACAAACCACATATGGATCCACCAGAGTTCATTGCATGCGTGATCTTTTCACAAACCACATAAGGATCCACCAATGTGATTGCATGTGTGTTCTTTTCATGAACCACACCTAGAGTCAGTGCATGTCTGTTCTTTCACAAACCACACATGGATCCACCAGTGTCATTGGATATGTGTTCTTATCACAAACCACATATGGATCCACCAGAGTTCATTGCATATCTGTTCTTTTCACAAACCACATAAGGATCCACTAGAGTCATTGCATGTGTGTTCTTTTCACAAACCGCAGCTAGAGTTATTGCATGTGTGTTCTTTTCACAAACCACACCTAGAGTCAATGCATGTCTGTTCTTTTCACAAACCACATATGTAGCCACCAGTGTGATTGCATGTGTGTTCTTTTCATTAAGCACAACTAGAGTCATTGCATGTCTGTTCTTTTCACAAACCACATATGGATCCACAAGTGTCATTGAATGTGTGTTCTTTTCACAAACCACATATTGATCCACCTGTTCCATTGCATGTCTGTTCTTCTCACAAACCACATATGGATCCACCAGTGTCATTGCATGTGTGTTCTTTTCATTAACCAAAACTAGAGTCATTGCATGTCTATTCTTTTCACAAACCACATATGGATCCACCAGTATCATTGCATGTGTGTTCTTTTGACAAACCACATATTGTTCCACCAGTGCCATTGCATGTCTGTTCTACTCACAAACCACATATGGATCCACCAGTGACATTGCATGTGTGTTCTTTTCACAAACCACATATGGATCCACCAGTGTCATTGCATGTGTGTTCTTTTCATTAACAATAACTAGGGTCATTGCATGTGTGTTCATCTCACAAACCACATATGGATCCACCAGAGTTCATTGCATGTGACTTCTTCTCATAAACCACAGCTAGAGTCATTGCATGTGTGTTCTTTTCACAAACGACATATGGATCCACCAGTGTCATTGCATGTTTATTCTTTTCATTAACCACACATAGAAGCATTGCATGTCTGTTCTTTCACAAACCACACATGGATCCACCAGTGCCATTGCATGTGTGTTCTTTTCAAAAATCACATATGGATCCACTAGTGTCATTGCATGTGTGTTCTTTTCATTAACCATAGATAGAGTCATTGCATGTGTGTTCTTCTCACAAACCACATATGGATCCACCAGAGTTCATTGCATGTGTGTTCTTTTCACAAACCACATATGGATCCACCAGTGTCATTGCATGTCTGTTCTTTTCATTAACCACACCTACAGTCACTGCATGTCTGTTCTTTCAAAAAACCACACATGGATCCACCAGTGTCATTGCATGTTTGTTCTTTCACAAACCACACCTAGAGTCACTAGTGTCACTGGACGTGTTTTCTTTTCACGAACCACAGCTAGAGCTATTGCATGTCTATTCTTTTCACAAACCACATAAGGATCCACCAATGCGATTTCATGTGTGTTCTTTTCATGAACCACAACTAGAGTCAGTGCATGTCTGTTCTTTTCACAAAGCACATATGGATCCACCAGTGTCATTGCATGTGTGTTCTTTTCACAAACCAGAGCTAAAGTCATTGCATGTGTGTTCTTTTAAAAACTACACCTAGAGCCATTGCATGTGTGTTCTTTTCACAACCCACATCTAGAGTAATTGCATATGTGTTCTTTCACAAACCACACATGGATCCACCAGTGTCATTGGATGTGTGTTCTTCTCACAAATCACATATGGATCCACCAGAGTTCATTGCATGCGTGATCTTTTCACAAACCACATAAGGATCCACCAATGTGATTGCATGTGTGTTCTTTTCATGAACCACACCTAGAGTCAGTGCATGTCTGTTCTTTCACAAACCACACATGGATCCACCAGTGTCATTGGATATGTGTTCTTATCACAAACCACATATGGATCCACCAGAGTTCATTGCATATCTGTTCTTTTCACAAACCACATAAGGATCCACTAGAGTCATTGCATGTGTGTTCTTTTCACAAACCGCAGCTAGAGTTATTGCATGTGTGTTCTTTTCACAAACCACACCTAGAGTCAATGCATGTCTGTTCTTTTCACAAACCACATATGTATCCACCAGTGTGATTGCATGTGTGTTCTTTTCATTAAGCACAACTAGAGTCATTGCATGTCTGTTCTTTTCACAAACCACATATGGATCCACAAGTGTCATTGAATGTGTGTTCTTTTCACAAACCACATATTGATCCACCTGTTCCATTGCATGTCTGTTCTTCTCACAAACCACATATGGATCCACCAGTGTCATTGCATGTGTGTTCTTTTCATTAACCAAAACTAGAGTCATTGCATGTCTATTCTTTTCACAAACCACATATGGATCCACCAGTATGATTGCATGTGTGTTCTTTTGACAAACCACATATTGTTCCACCAGTGCCATTGCATGTCTGTTCTACTCACAAACCACATATGGATCCACCAGTGGCATTGCATGTGTGTTCTTTTCACAAACCACATATGGATCCACCAGTGTCATTGCATGTGTGTTCTTTTCATTAACAATAACTAGGGTCATTGCATGTGTGTTCATCTCACAAACCACATATGGATCCACCAGAGTTCATTGCATGTGACTTCTTCTCATAAACCACAGCTAGAGTCATTGCATGTGTGTTCTTTTCACAACCGACATATGGATCCACCAGTGTCATTGCATGTTTATTCTATTCATTAACCACACATAGAGTCATTGCATGTCTGTTCTTTCACAAACCACACATGGATCCACCAGTGCCATTGCATGTGTGTTCTTTTCAAAAATCACATATGGATCCACTAGTGTCATTGCATGTGTGTTCTTTTCATTAACCATAGATAGAGTCATTGCATGTGTGTTCTTCTCACAAACCACATATGGATCCACCAGAGTTCATTGCATGTGTGTTCTTTTCACAAACCACATATGGATCCACCAGTGTAATTGCATGTCTGTTCTTTTCATTAACCACACCTAGAGTCACTGCATGTCTGTTCTTTCACAAACCACACATGGATCCACCAGTGTCATTGCATGTTTGTTCTTTCACAAACCACACCTAGAGTCACTAGTGTCACTGGATGTGTGTTCTTTTCACGAACCACATCTAGAGCCATTGCATGTCTATTCGTTTCACAAACCACATAAGGATCCACCAGAATTCATTGCATGTGTCCTCTTCTAACAGACCACATATGGATCCACCAGTGTCATTGCATGTCAGTTCTTTTCATTAACCATAGCTAGTGTCATTGCATGTGTGTTCTTTTGACAAACCACGTGGATCCACCAGTTTCATTGCATGTGTCTTCTTTTCATTAACCACATCTAGAGTCATTGCATGTGTGTTCTTTTCACAAACCCTCCACAAGTGTCATTTCATGTGTGTTCTTTTCATTAACCATAGCTAGAGTAATTGCATGTGTGTTCTTCTCACAAACCACACATGGATCCACCAGTGTGATTGCATGTGTGTTCTTTTCACAAACCATAGCTAGAGTCATTGCATGTTTGTTCTTTCCACAAACCACATATGGATCCACCAGTGTCATTGCATGTGTGTTCTTTTCACAAACCACAGATAGAGTCATTGCATGTGTGTTCTTTTCACAAACTACACCTAGAGTCATTGCATGTGCATTCTTTTCACAACCCACATCTAGAGTCATTGCATATGTGTTCTTTCACAAACCACACATGTATCCACCAGTGTCATTTGATGTGTGTTCTTCTCACAAACCACATATGGATCCACAAAAGTTCATTGCGTGTTTGTTCTTTTCACAAACCACATAAGGATCCACCAATGTGATTACATGTGTGTTCTTTTCATGAACCACACATAGAGTCAGTGCATGTCTGTTCTTTCACAAACCACACATGGATCCACCAGTGTCATTGGATGTGTGTTCTTATCACAAACCACATATGGATCCACCAGAGTTCATTGCATATCTGTTCTTTTCACAAACCACATAAGGATCCACTAGAGTCATTGCATGTGTGTTCTTTTCACAAACCGCAGCTAGAGTCATTGCATGTGTGTTCTTTTCACAAACCACACCTAGAGTCAATGCATGTCTGTTCTTTTCACAAACCACATATGGATCCTCCAGTGTGATTGCATGTGTGTTCTTTTCATTAACCACAGCTAGAGTCATTGCATGTCTGTTCTTTTCACAAAACACATATGGATCCGCAAGTGTCATTGCATGTGTGTTCTTTTCACAAACCACATATTGATCCACCAGTGCCATTGCATGTCTGTTCTTCTCACAAACCACATTTGGATCCAGTAGTGTCATTGCATGTGTGTTCTTTTTATTAACCAAAACTAGAGTCATTGCATGTCTATTCTTTTCACAAAACACATATGGATCCACCAGTGTCATTTCATGTGTGTTCTTTTCACAAACCACATATTGATCCACCAGTGCCATTGCATGTCTGTTCTTCTCACAAACCACATATGGATCCACCAGTGTCATTGCATGTGTGTTCTTTTCACAAACCACATATGGATACACCAGTGTCATTGCAAGTGTGTTCTTTTCATTAACCATAGCTAGAGTAATTGCATGTGTGTTCTTCTCACAAACCACACATGGATCCACCAGTGTGATTGCATGTGTGTTCTTTTCACAAACCATAGCTAGAGTCATTGCATGTTTGTTCTTTCCAAAAACTACATATGGATCCACCAGTGTCATTGCATGTGTGTTCTTTTCACAAACCACAGCTAAAGTCAGTGCATGTATGTTCTTTTCACAAACTACACCTAGAGTCATTGCATGTGTGTTCTTTTCACAACCGACATCTAGAGTCATTGCATATGTGTTATTTCACAAACCACACATGGATCCACTAGTGTCATTGGATGTGTGTTCTTCTCACAAACCACATATGGATCCACCAGAGTCCATTGCATGTGTCATCTTTTCATAAACCACATAAGGATCCACCAATGTGATTGCATGTGTGTTCTTTTCATGAACCACACCTAGAGTCAGTGCATGTCTGTTCTTTCACAAACCACACATGGATCCACCAGTGTCATTGGATGTGTGTTCTTATCACAAACCACATATGGATCCACCAGAGTTCATTGCATATCTGTTCTTTTCACAAACCACATAAGGATCCACTAGAGTCATTGCATGTGTGTTCTTTTCACAAACCGCAGCTAGAGTCATTGCATGTGTGTTCTTTTCACAAACCACACCTAGAGTCAATGCATGTCTGTTCTTTTCACAAACCACACATGGATCCAGCAGTGTGATTGCATGTGTGTTCTTTTCATTAAGCACAACTAGAGTCATTGCATGTGTGTTCTTTTCACAAACCCTCCACCAGTGTCATTGCATGTGTGTTCTTTTCATTAACCATAGGTAGAGTAATTGCATGTGTGTTCTTTTGACAAACCACATATTGTTCCACCAGTGCCATTGCATGTCTGTTCTACTCACAAACCACATATGGATCCACCAGTGGCATTGCATGTGTGTTCTTTTCACAAACCACATATGGATCCACCAGTGTCATTGCATGTGTGTTCTTTTCATTAACAATAACTAGGGTCATTGCATGTGTGTTCATCTCACAAACCACATATGGATCCACCAGAGTTCATTGCATGTGACTTCTTCTCATAAACCACAGCTAGAGTCATTGCATGTGTGTTCTTTTCACAACCGACATATGGATCCACCAGTGTCATTGCATGTTTATTCTATTCATTAACCACACATAGAGTCATTGCATGTCTGTTCTTTCACAAACCACACATGGATCCACCAGTGCCATTGCATGTGTGTTCTTTTCAAAAATCACATATGGATCCACTAGTGTCATTGCATGTGTGTTCTTTTCATTAACCATAGATAGAGTCATTGCATGTGTGTTCTTCTCACAAACCACATATGGATCCACCAGAGTTCATTGCATGTGTGTTCTTTTCACAAACCACATATGGATCCACCAGTGTAATTGCATGTCTGTTCTTTTCATTAACCACACCTAGAGTCACTGCATGTCTGTTCTTTCACAAACCACACATGGATCCACCAGTGTCATTGCATGTTTGTTCTTTCACAAACCACACCTAGAGTCACTAGTGTCACTGGATGTGTGTTCTTTTCACGAACCACATCTAGAGCCATTGCATGTCTATTCGTTTCACAAACCACATAAGGATCCACCAGAATTCATTGCATGTGTCCTCTTCTAACAGACCACATATGGATCCACCAGTGTCATTGCATGTCAGTTCTTTTCATTAACCATAGCTAGTGTCATTGCATGTGTGTTCTTTTGACAAACCACGTGGATCCACCAGTTTCATTGCATGTGTCTTCTTTTCATTAACCACATCTAGAGTCATTGCATGTGTGTTCTTTTCACAAACCCTCCACAAGTGTCATTTCATGTGTGTTCTTTTCATTAACCATAGCTAGAGTAATTGCATGTGTGTTCTTCTCACAAACCACACATGGATCCACCAGTGTGATTGCATGTGTGTTCTTTTCACAAACCATAGCTAGAGTCATTGCATGTTTGTTCTTTCCACAAACCACATATGGATCCACCAGTGTCATTGCATGTGTGTTCTTTTCACAAACCACAGCTAGAGTCATTGCATGTGTGTTCTTTTCACAAACTACACCTAGAGTCATTGCATGTGCATTCTTTTCACAACCCACATCTAGAGTCATTGCATATGTGTTCTTTCACAAACCACACATGTATCCACCAGTGTCATTTGATGTGTGTTCTTCTCACAAACCACATATGGATCCACAAAAGTTCATTGCGTGTTTGTTCTTTTCACAAACCACATAAGGATCCACCAATGTGATTACATGTGTGTTCTTTTCATGAACCACACATAGAGTCAGTGCATGTCTGTTCTTTCACAAACCACACATGGATCCACCAGTGTCATTGGATGTGTGTTCTTATCACAAACCACATATGGATCCACCAGAGTTCATTGCATATCTGTTCTTTTCACAAACCACATAAGGATCCACTAGAGTCATTGCATGTGTGTTCTTTTCACAAACCGCAGCTAGAGTCATTGCATGTGTGTTCTTTTCACAAACCACACCTAGAGTCAATGCATGTCTGTTCTTTTCACAAACCACATATGGATCCTCCAGTGTGATTGCATGTGTGTTCTTTTCATTAACCACAGCTAGAGTCATTGCATGTCTGTTCTTTTCACAAAACACATATGGATCCGCAAGTGTCATTGCATGTGTGTTCTTTTCACAAACCACATATTGATCCACCAGTGCCATTGCATGTCTGTTCTTCTCACAAACCACATTTGGATCCAGTAGTGTCATTGCATGTGTGTTCTTTTTATTAACCAAAACTAGAGTCATTGCATGTCTATTCTTTTCACAAAACACATATGGATCCACCAGTGTCATTTCATGTGTGTTCTTTTCACAAACCACATATTGATCCACCAGTGCCATTGCATGTCTGTTCTTCTCACAAACCACATATGGATCCACCAGTGTCATTGCATGTGTGTTCTTTTCACAAACCACATATGGATACACCAGTGTCATTGCAAGTGTGTTCTTTTCATTAACCATAGCTAGAGTAATTGCATGTGTGTTCTTCTCACAAACCACACATGGATCCACCAGTGTGATTGCATGTGTGTTCTTTTCACAAACCATAGCTAGAGTCATTGCATGTTTGTTCTTTCCAAAAACTACATATGGATCCACCAGTGTCATTGCATGTGTGTTCTTTTCACAAACCACAGCTAAAGTCAGTGCATGTATGTTCTTTTCACAAACTACACCTAGAGTCATTGCATGTGTGTTCTTTTCACAACCGACATCTAGAGTCATTGCATATGTGTTATTTCACAAACCACACATGGATCCACTAGTGTCATTGGATGTGTGTTCTTCTCACAAACCACATATGGATCCACCAGAGTCCATTGCATGTGTCATCTTTTCATAAACCACATAAGGATCCACCAATGTGATTGCATGTGTGTTCTTTTCATGAACCACACCTAGAGTCAGTGCATGTCTGTTCTTTCACAAACCACACATGGATCCACCAGTGTCATTGGATGTGTGTTCTTATCACAAACCACATATGGATCCACCAGAGTTCATTGCATATCTGTTCTTTTCACAAACCACATAAGGATCCACTAGAGTCATTGCATGTGTGTTCTTTTCACAAACCGCAGCTAGAGTCATTGCATGTGTGTTCTTTTCACAAACCACACCTAGAGTCAATGCATGTCTGTTCTTTTCACAAACCACACATGGATCCAGCAGTGTGATTGCATGTGTGTTCTTTTCATTAAGCACAACTAGAGTCATTGCATGTGTGTTCTTTTCACAAACCCTCCACCAGTGTCATTGCATGTGTGTTCTTTTCATTAACCATAGGTAGAGTAATTGCATGTGTGTTCTTCTCACAAACCACACATGGATCCACCAGTGTGATTGCATGTGTGTTCTTTTCACAAACCATAGATAGAGTCATTGCATGTTTGTTCTTTCCACAAACCACATATGGATCCACCGTTGGCATTGCATGTGTGTTCTTTTCACAAACCGCAGCTAGAGTCATTGCATGTGTGTTCTTTTCACAAATTACACCTAGAGTCATTGCATGTGTGTTCTTTTCACGACCCACATCTAGAGTCATTGCATATATGTTCTTTCACAAACCACACATGGATCCACCAGTGTCATTGGATGTGTGTTCTTCTCACAAACCACATATGGATCCACAAAAGTTCATTGCGTGTGTGTTCTTTTCACAAACCACATAAGGATCCACCAATGTGATTGCATGTGTGTTCTTTTCATGAACCACACCTAGAGTCAGTGCATGTCTGTTCTTTCACAAACCACACATGGATCCACCGGTGTCATTGGATGTGTGTTCTTATCACAAACCACATATGGATCCACCAGAGTTCATTGCATATCTGTTCTTTTCACAAACCACATAAGGATCCACTAGAGTCATTGCATGTGTGTTGTTTTCACAAACTGCCGCTAGAGTCATCGCATGTGTGTTCTTTTCACAAACCATATCTAGAGTCATTGCATGTATTTTCTTTTCACAAAACACAATTGGATCCACCAGAGTTCGTTGCATATGTGTTCTTCTCATGAACCACAGCGATAGTCATTGCATGTGTGTTCTTTTCACAAACGACATGTGGATTTACCAGTGTCATTGCATGTCTATTCTTTTTATTAACCACACCTAGAGTCATTGCATGTCTGTCCTTTCACAAACCACACATGGATCCACAAGTGTCATTGCATGTGTGTTCTTTTCGCAAACCACATATTGATCCACCAGTGCCATTGCATGTCTGTTCTTCTCACAAACCACATATGGATCCACCAGTGTCATTGCATGTGTGTTCTTTTTATTAACCAAAACTAGAGTCATTACATGTCTATTCTTTTCACAAACCACATATGGATCCACCAGTGCCATTGCATGTCTATTCTTTTCACAAACCACATATGGATCCACTAGTGTCATTGCATGTGTGTTCTTTTCACAAACCACATATTGATCCACCAGTGCCATTGCATGTCTGTTCTTCTCACAAACCACATATGGATCCACCAGTGTCATTGCATGTCTGTTCTTTTCACAAACCACATATGGATCCACCAGTGTCATTGCATGTGTGTTCTTTTCATTAACCACAACTAGAGTCATTGCATGTGTGTTCTTCTCACAAACCACATATGGATCCACCAGAGTTCATTGCATGTGAGTTCTTCTCATAAACCATAGCTAGAGTTATTGCATGTGTGTTCTTTTCACAAACCACATATGGATCCACCAGTGTCATTCCATGTCTGTTCTTTTCACTAACCACACCTACAGTCACTGCATGTCTGTTCTTTCAAAAACCACCTATGGATCCACCAGTGTCATTGCATGTTTGTTCTTTCACAAACCACACCTAGAGTCACTAGTGTCACTCGACGTGTTTTCTTTTCACGAACCACAGCTAGAGCCATTGCATGTCTGTTCTTTTCACAAACCACATAAGGATCCACCAATGCGATTGCATGTGTGTTCTTTTCATGAACCACAACTAGAGTCAGTGCATGTCTGTTCTTTCACAAACCACACATGGATCCACCAGTATCATTGGATGTGTGTTCTTATCACAAACCACATATGGATCCACCAGAGTTCATTGCATATCTGTTCTTTTCACAAACCACATAAGGATCCACTAGAGTCATTGCATGTGTGTTCTTTTCACAAACCGCAGCTAGAGTCATTGCATGTGTGTTCTTTTCACAAACCATATCTAGAGTCATTGCATGTGTTTTCTTTTCACAAACCACATATGGATCCACCAGTGTGATTGCATGTGTGTTCTTTTCACAAACGACATGTGGATTTACCAGTGTCATTGCATGTCTATTCTTTTTATTAACCACACCTAGAGTCATTGCATGTCTGTTCTTTCATGAACCACACATGGATCCACAAGTGGCATTGCATGTGTGTTCTTTTCGCAAACCACATATTGATCCACCAGTGCCATTGCATGTCTGTTCTTCTCATTAACCACATATGGATCCACCAGTGTCATTGCATGTGTGTTCTTTTTATTAACAAAAACTAGAGTCATTACATGTCTATTCTTTTCACAAACCACATATGGATCCACCAGTGCCATTGCATGTCTGTTTTTCTCACAAACCACATATGGATCCACCAGTGTCATTGCATGTCTGTTCTTTTCACAAACCACATATGGATCCACCAGTGTCATTGCATGTGTGTTCTTTTCATTAACCACAACTAGAGTCATTGAATGTGTGTTCTTCTCACAAACCACATATGGATCCACCAGAGTTCATTGCATGTGAGTTCTTCTCATAAACCATAGCTAGAGTTATTGCATGTGTGTTCTTTTCACAAACCACATATGGATCTACCAGTGTCATTGCATGTCTGTTCTTTTCATTAACCACACCTACAGTCACTGCATGTCTGTTCTTTCAAAAACCGCACATGGATCCACCAGTGTCATTGCATGTTTGTTCTTTCACAAACCACACCTAGAGTCACTAGTGTCACTCGACGTGTTTTCTTTTCACGAACCACAGCTAGAGCCATTGCATGTCTGTTCTTTTCACAAACCACATAAGGATCCACCAATGCGATTGCATGTGTGTTCTTTTCATGAACCACACCTAGAGTCAGTGCATGTCTGTTCTTTCACAAACCACACATGGATCCACCAGTATCATTGGATGTGTGTTCTTATCACAAACCACATATGGATCCACCAGAGTTCATTGCATATCTGTTCTTTTCACAAACCACATAAGGATCCACCAATGCGATTGCATTTGTGTTCTTTTCATGAACCACACCTAGAGTCAGTGCATGTCTGTTCTTTCACAAACCACACATGGATCCACCAGTATCATTGGATGTGTGTTCTTATCACAAACCACATATGGATCCACCAGAGTTCATTGCATATCTGTTCTTTTCACAAACCACATAAGGATCCACCAATGTGATTGCATGTGTGTTCTTTTCATGAACCACACCTAGAGTCAGTGCATGTCTGTTCTTTCACAAACCAGACATGGATGCACCAGTGTCATTGGATGTGTGTTCTTATCACAAACCACATATGGATCCACCAGAGTTCATTGCATATCTGTTCTTTTCACAAACCACATAAGGATCCACTAGAGTCATTGCATGTGTGTTCTTTTCACAAACCGTAGCTAGAGTCATCGCATGTGTGTTCTTTTCACAAACCATATCTAGAGTCATTGCATGTATTTTATTTTCACAAGACACATATGGATCCACCAGTGTGATTGCATGTGTGTTCTTTTCATGAACCACACCTAGAGTCAATGCATGTCTGTTCTTTTCACAAACAACATATGGATCGACAAGTGTGATTGCATGTGTGTTCTTTTCATTAACCACAACTAGAGTCATTGCATGTCTGTTCTTTTCACAAACCACATATGGATCCACAAGTGTCATTGCATGTGTGTTCTTTTCGCAAACCACATATTGATCCACCAGTGCCATTGCATGTCTGTTCTTCTCACAAACCACATATGGATCCACCAGTGTCATTGCATGTGTGTTCTTTTCATTAACCAAAACTAGAGTCATTGCATGTCTATTCTTTTCACAAACCACATATGGATCCACTAATGTCATTGCATGTGTCTTCTTT
Organism: Avena sativa; assembly: GCA_916181665.1. Classification (NCBI taxonomy): domain Eukaryota; kingdom Viridiplantae; phylum Streptophyta; class Magnoliopsida; order Poales; family Poaceae; genus Avena; species Avena sativa. The sequence continues at coordinate 584,510,492 of OV702287.1, forward strand.
TCACAAACCACATATTGATCCACCAGTGCCATTGCATGTCTGTTCTTCTCACAAACCACATATGGATCCACCAGTGTCATTGCATGTCTGTTCTTTTCACAAACCACATATGGATACACCAGTGTCATTGCATGTGTGTTCTTTTCATTAACCACAACTAGAGTCATTGCATGTGTGTTCTTCTCACAAACCACATATGGATCCACCAGAGTTCGTTGCATGTGAGTTCTTCTCATAAACCATAGCTATAGTTATTGCATGTGTGTTCTTTTCACAAACCACATATGGATCCACCAGTGTCATTCCATGTCTGTTCTTTTCATTAACCACACCTACAGTCACTGCATGTCTGTTCTTTCAAAAACCACCTATGGACCCACCAGTGTTATTGCATGTTTGTTCTTTCACAAACCAAACCTAGAGTCACTAGTGTCACTCGACGTGTTTTCTTTTCACGAACCACAGCTAGAGCCATTGCATGTCTGTTCTTTTCACAAACCACATAAGGATCCACCAATGCGATTGCATGTGTGTTCTTTTCATGAACCACAACTAGAGTCAGTGCATGTCTATTCTTTCACAAACCACACATGGATCCACCAGTATCATTGGATGTGTGTTCTTATCACAAACCACATATGGATCCACCAGAGTTCATTGCATATCTGTTCTTTTCACAAACCACATAAGGATCCACTAGAGTCATTGCATGTGTGTTCTTTTCACAAACCGCAGCTAGAGTCATTGCATGTGTGTTCTTTTCACAAACCATATCTAGAGTCATTGCATGTGTTTTCTTTTCACAAACCACACATGGATCCACCAGTGTGATTGCATGTGTGTTCTTTTCACAAACGACATGTGGATTTACCAGTGTCATTGCATGTCTATTCTTTTTATTAACCACACCTAGAGTCATTGCATGTCTGTTCTTTCACAAACCACACATGGATCCACAAGTGTCATTGCATGTGTGTTCTTTTCGCAAACCACATATTGATCCACCAGTGCCATTGCATGTCTGTTCTTCTCACAAACCACATATGGATCCACCAGTGTCATTGCATGTGTGTTGTTTTTATTAACATAAACTAGAGTCATTACATGTCTATTCTTTTCACAAACCACATATGGATCCACTAGTGTCATTGCATGTGTGTTCTTTTCACAAACCACATATTGATCCACCAGTGCCATTGCATGTCTGTTTTTCTCACAAACCACATATGGATCCACCAGTGTCATTGCATGTCTGTTCTTTTCACAAACCACATATGGATCCACCAGTGTCATTGCATGTGTGTTCTTTTCATTAACCACAACTAGAGTCATTGAATGTGTGTTCTTCTCACAAACCACATATGGATCCACTAGAGTTCATTGCATGTGAGTTCTTCTCATAAACCATAGCTAGAGTTATTGCATGTGTGTTCTTTTCACAAACCACATATGGATCTACCAGTGTCATTGCATGTCTGTTCTTTTCATTAACCACACCTACAGTCACTGCATGTCTGTTCTTTCAAAAACCGCACATGGATCCACCAGTGTCATTGCATGTTTATTCTTTCACAAACCACACCTAGAGTCACTAGTGTCACTCGACGTGTTTTCTTTTCACGAACCACAGCTAGAGCCATTGCATGTCTGTTCTTTTCACAAACCACATAAGGATCCACCAATGCGATTGCATGTGTGTTCTTTTCATGAACCACACCTAGAGTCAGTGCATGTCTGTTCTTTCACAAACCACACATGGATCCACCAGTATCATTGGATGTGTGTTCTTATCACAAACCACATATGGATCCACCAGAGTTCATTGCATATCTGTTCTTTTCACAAACCACATAAGGATCCACCAATGCGATTGCATTTGTGTTCTTTTCATGAACCACACCTAGAGTCAGTGCATGTCTGTTCTTTCACAAACCACACATGGATCCACCAGTATCATTGGATGTGTGTTCTTATCACAAAGCACATATGGATCCACCAGAGTTCATTGCATATCTGTTCTTTTCACAAACCACATAAGGATCCACCAATGTGATTGCATGTGTGTTCTTTTCATGAACCACACCTAGAGTCAGTGCATGTCTGTTCTTTCACAAACCACACATGGATGCACAAGTGTCATTGGATGTGTGTTCTTATCACAGACCACATATGGATCCACCAGAGTTCATTGCATATCTGTTCTTTGCACAAACCACATAAGGATCCACTAGAGTCATTGCATGTGTGTTCTTTGCACAAACCGCAGCTAGAGTCATCGCATGTGTGTTCTTTTCACAAACCATATCTAGAGTCATTGCATGTATTTTCTTTTCACAAAACACATATGGATCCACCAGTGTGATTGCATGTGTGTTATTTTCATGAACCACACCTAGAGTCAATGCATGTCTGTTCTTTTCACAAACAACATATGGATCGACAAGTGTGATTGCATGTGTGTTCTTTTCATTAACCACAACTAGAGTCATTGCATGTCTGTTCTGTTCACAAACCACATATGGATCCACAAGTGTCATTGCATGTGTCTTCTTTTCGCAAACCACATATTGATCCACCAGTGCCATTGCATGTCTGTTCTTCTCACAAACCACATATGGATCCACCAGTGTCATTGCATGTGTGTTCTTTTCATTAACCAAAACTAGAGTCATTGCATATCTATCTTTTCACAAACCACATATGGATCCACTAGTGTCATTGCATGTGTGTTCTTTTCACAAACCACATATTGATCCACCAGTGCCATTGCATGTCTGTTCTTCTCACAAACCACATATGGATCCACCAGTGTCATTGCATGTCTGTTCTTTTCACAAACCACATATGGATCCACCAGTGTCATTGCATGTGTGTTCTTTTCATTAACCACAACTAGAGTCATTGCATGTGTGTTCTTCTCACAAACCACATATGGATCCACCAGAGTTCATTGCATGTGAGTTCTTCTCATAAACCATAGCTAGAGTTATTGCATGTGTGTTCTTTTCACAAACCACATATGGATCCACCAGTGTCATTCCATGTCTGTTATTTTCATTAACCACACCTACAGTCACTGCATGTCTGTTCTTTCAAAAACCACCTATGGATCCACCAGTGTCATTGCATGTTTGTTCTTTCACAAACCACACCTAGAGTCACTAGTGTCACTCGACGTGTTTTCTTTTCACGAACCACAGCTAGAGCCATTGCATGTCTGTTCTTTTCACAAACCACATAAGGATCCACCAATGCGATTGCATGTGTGTTCTTTTCATGAACCACCACTAGAGTCAGTGCATGTTTGTTCTTTCACAAACCACACATGGATCCACCAATATCATTGGATGTGTGTTCTTATCACAAACTACATATGGATCCACCAGAGTTCATTGCATATCTGTTCTTTTCACAAACCACATAAGGATCCACTAGAGTCATTGCATGTGTGTTCTTTTCACAAACCGCAGCTAGAGTCATTGCATGTGTGTTCTTTTTACAAACCATATCTAGAGTCATTGCATGTGTTTTCTTTTCACAAACCACATATGGATCCACCAGTGTGATTGCATGTGTGTTGTTTTCATGAACCACACCTAGAGTCAATGCATGTCCGTTCTTTTCACAAACCACATATGGATCCACCAGTGTGGTTGCATGTGTGTTCTTTTCATGAACCACAACTAGAGTCATTGCATGTCTGTTCTTTTCACAAACCACATATGGATCCACAAGTGTAATTGCATGTGTTTTCTTTTCACAAACCACTTATTGATCCACCAGTGCCATTGCATGTCTGTTCTTCTCACAAACCACATATGGATCCACCAGTGTCATTGCATGTGTGTTCTTTTCATTAACCAAAACTAGAGTCATTGCATGTCTATTCTTTTCACAAACCACATATGGATCCACTAGTGTCATTGCATGTGTGTTCTTTTCACAAACCACATATTGATCCACCAGTGCCATTGCATGTCTGTTCTTCTCACAAACCACATATGGATCCACCAGTGTCATTGCATGTCTGTTCTTTTCACAAACCACATATGGATCCACCAGTGTCATTGCATGTGTGTTCTTTTCATTAACCACAACTAGAGTCATTGCATGTGTGTTCTTCTCACAAACCACATATGGATCCACCAGAGTTCATTGCATGTGAGTTCTTCTCATAAACCATAGCTAGAGTTATTGCATGTGTGTTCTTTTCACAAACCACATATGGATCCACCAGTGTCATTCCATGTCTGTTCTTTTCATTAACCACACCTACAGTCACTGCATGTCTGTTCTTTCAAAAACCACCTATGGATCCACCAGTGTTATTGCATGTTTGTTCTTTCACAAACCAAACCTAGAGTCACTAGTGTCACTCGACGTGTTTTCTTTTCACGAACCACAGCTAGAGCCATTGCATGTCTGTTCTTTTCACAAACCACATAAGGATCCACCAATGCGATTGCATGTGTGTTCTTTTCATGAACCACAACTAGAGTCAGTGCATGTCTGTTCTTTCACAAACCACACATGGATCCACCAGTATCATTGGATGTGTGTTCTTATCACAAACCACATATGGATCCACCAGAGTTCATTGCATATCTGTTCTTTTCACAAACCACATAAGGATCCACTAGAGTCATTGCATGTGTGTTCTTTTCACAAACCGCAGCTAGAGTCATTGCATGTGTGTTCTTTTCACAAACCATATCTAGAGTCATTGCATGTGTTTTCTTTTCACAAACCACATATGGATCCACCAGTGTGATTGCATGTGTGTTCTTTTCACAAACGACATGTGGATTTACCAGTGTCATTGCATGTCTATTCTTTTTATTAACCACACCTAGAGTCATTGCATGTCTGTTCTTTCACAAACCACACATGGATCCACAAGTGTCATTGCATGTGTGTTCTTTTCGCAAACCACATATTGATCCACCAGTGCCATTGCATGTCTGTTCTTCTCACAAACCACATATGGATCCACCAGTGTCATTGCATGTGTGTTGTTTTTATTAACCAAAACTAGAGTCATTACATGTCTATTCTTTTCACAAACCACATATGGATCCACTAGTGTCATTGCATGTGTGTTCTTTTCACAAACCACATATTGATCCACCAGTGCCATTGCATGTCTGTTTTTCTCACAAACCACATATGGATCCACCAGTGTCATTGCATGTCTGTTCTTTTCACAAACCACATATGGATCCACCAGTGTCATTGCATGTGTGTTCTTTTCATTAACCACAACTAGAGTCATTGAATGTGTGTTCTTCTCACAAACCACATATGGATCCACCAGAGTTCATTGCATGTGAGTTCTTCTCATAAACCATAGCTAGAGTTATTGCATGTGTGTTCTTTTCACAAACCACATATGGATCTACCAGTGTCATTGCATGTCTGTTCTTTTCATTAACCACACCTACAGTCACTACATGTCTGTTCTTTCAAAAACCGCACATGGATCCACCAGTGTCATTGCATGTTTGTTCTTTCACAAACCACACCTAGAGTCACTAGTGTCACTCGACGTGTTTTCTTTTCACGAACCACAGCTAGAGCCATTGCATGTCTGTTCTTTTCACAAACCACATAAGGATCCACCAATGCGATTGCATGTGTGTTCTTTTCATGAACCACACCTAGAGTCAGTGCATGTCTGTTCTTTCACAAACCACACATGGATCCACCAGTATCATTGGATGTGTGTTCTTATCACAAACCACATATGGATCCACCAGAGTTCATTGCATATCTGTTCTTTTCACAAACCACATAAGGATCCACCAATGCGATTGCATTTGTGTTCTTTTCATGAACCACACCTAGAGTCAGTGCATGTCTGTTCTTTCACAAACCACACATGGATCCACCAGTATCATTGGATGTGTGTTCTTATCACAAACCACATATGGATCCACCAGAGTTCATTGCATATCTGTTCTTTTCACAAACCACATAAGGATCCACCAATGTGATTGCATGTGTGTTCTTTTCATGAACCACACCTAGAGTCAGTGCATGTCTGTTCTTTCACAAACCACACATGGATGCACAAGTGTCATTGGATGTGTGTTCTTATCACAAACCACATATGGATCCACCAGAGTTCATTGCATATCTGTTCTTTGCACAAACCACATAAGGATCCACTAGAGTCATTGCATGTGTGTTCTTTTCACAAACCGCAGCTAGAGTCATCGCATGTGTGTTCTTTTCACAAACCATATCTAGAGTCATTGCATGTATTTTCTTTTCACAAAACACATATGGATCCACCAGTGTGATTGCATGTGTGTTCTTTTCATGAACCACACCTAGAGTCAATGCATGTCTGTTCTTTTCACAAACCACATATGGATCCACAAGTGTCATTGCATGTGTGTTCTTTTCGCAAACCACATATTGATCCACCAGTGCCATTGCATGTCTGTTCTTCTCACAAACCACATATGGATCCACCAGTGTCATTGCATGTGTGTTCTTTTCATTAACCAAAACTAGAGTCATTGCATGTCTATCTTTTCACAAACCACATATGGATCCACTAGTGTCATTGCATGTGTGTTCTTTTCACAAACCACATATTGATCCACCAGTGCCATTGCATGTCTGTTCTTCTCACAAACCACATATGGATCCACCAGTGTCATTGCATGTCTGTTCTTTTCACAAACCACATATGGATCCACTAGTGTCATTGCAAGTGTGTTCTTTTCATTAACCACAACTAGAGTCATTGCATGTGTGTTCTTCTCACAAACCACATATGGATCCACCAGAGTTCATTGCATGTGAGTTCTTCTCATAAACCATAGCTAGAGTTATTGCATGTGTGTTCTTTTCACAAACCACATATGGATCCACCAGTGTCATTCCATGTCTGTTCTTTTCATTAACCACACCTACAGTCACTGCATGTCTGTTCTTTCAAAAACCACCTATGGATCCACCAGTGTCATTGCATGTTTGTTCTTTCACAAACCACACCTAGAGTCACTAGTGTCACTCGACGTGTTTTCTTTTCACGAACCACAGCTAGAGCCATTGCATGTCTGTTCTTTTCACAAACCACATAAGGATCCACCAATGCGATTGCATGTGTGTTCTTTTCATGAACCACAACTAGAGTCAGTGCATGTTTGTTCTTTCACAAACCACACATGGATCCACCAATATCATTGGATGTGTGTTCTTATCACAAACTACATATGGATCCACCAGAGTTCATTGCATATCTGTTCTTTTCACAAACCACATAAGGATCCACTAGAGTCATTGCATGTGTGTTCTTTTCACAAACCGCAGCTAGAGTCATTGCATGTGTGTTCTTTTCACAAACCATATCTAGAGTCATTGCATGTGTTTTCTTTTCACAAACCACATATGGATCCACCAGTGTGATTGCATGTGTGTTGTTTTCATGAACCACACCTAGAGTCAATGCATGTCCGTTCTTTTCACAAACCACATATGGATCCACCAGTGTGGTTGCATGTGTGTTCTTTTCATTAACCACAACTAGAGTCATTGCATGTCTGTTATTTTCACAAACCACATATGGATCCACAAGTGTAATTGCATGTGTTTTCTTTTCACAAACCACTTATTGATCCACCAGTGCCATTGCATGTCTGTTCTTCTCACAAACCACATTTGGATCCACTAGTGTCATTGCATGTGTGTTCTTTTCATTAACCAAAACTAGAGTCATTGCATGTCTGTTCTTTTCACAAACCACATATGGATCCACCAGTGCGATTGTATGTGTGTTCTTTTCACAAACCACATACTGATCCACCTGTGCCATTTCTTGTCTATTCTTCTCACAAACCACATATGGATCCACCAGTGTCATTGCATGTGTGTTCTTTTCACAAACCACATATGGATCCACCAGTGTCATTGCATGTGTGTTCTTTTCATTAACCATAGCTAAAGTATTTGCATGTGTGTTCTTTTCACAAACCACATATGTATCCACAAGTGTCATTGCATGTGTGTTCTTTTCACAAACCACATATTGATCCACCAGTGCCATTACATGTCTGTTCTTCTCACAAACCACATATGGATCCACCAGTGTCATTGCATGTCTGTTCTTTTCACAAACCACATATGGATCCACCAGTGTCATTGCATGTGTGTTCTTTTCATTAACCACAACTAGAGTCATTGCATGTGTGTTCTTCTCACAAACCACATATGGATCCACCAGAGTTCATTGCATGTGAGTTCTTCTCATAAACCATAGCTAGAGTTATTGCATGTGTGTTCTTTTCACAAACCACATATGGATCCACCAGTGTCATTCCATGTCTGTTCTTTTCATTAACCACACCTACAGTCACTGCATGTCTGTTCTTTCAAAAACCACCTATGGATCCACCAGTGTCATTGCATGTTTGTTCTTTCACAAACCACACCTAGAGTCACTAGTGTCACTCGACGTGTTTTCTTTTCACGAACCACAGCTAGAGCCATTGCATGTCTGTTCTTTTCACAAACCACATAAGGATCCACCAATGCGATTGCATGTGTGTTCTTTTCATGAACCACAACTAGAGTCAGTGCATGTTTGTTCTTTCACAAACCACACATGGATCCACCAATATCATTGGATGTGTGTTCTTATCACAAACTACATATGGATCCACCAGAGTTCATTGCATATCTGTTCTTTTCACAAACCACATAAGGATCCACTAGAGTCATTGCATGTGTGTTCTTTTCACAAACCGCAGCTAGAGTCATTGCATGTGTGTTCTTTTCACAAACCATATCTAGAGTCATTGCATGTGTTTTCTTTTCACAAACCACATATGGATCCACCAGTGTGATTACATGTGTGTTCTTTTCATGAACCACACCTAGAGTCAATGCATGTCCGTTCTTTTCACAAACCACATATGGATCCACCAGTGTGGTTGCATGCGTGTTCTTTTCATTAACCACAACTAGAGTCATTGCATGTCTGTTCTTTTCACAAACCACATATGGATCCACAAGTGTAATTGCATGTGTTTTCTTTTCACAAACCACATATTGATCCACCAGTGCCATTGCATGTCTGTTCTTCTCACAAACCACATTTGGATCCACTAGTGTCATTGCATGTGTGTTCTTTTCATTAACCAAAACTAGAGTCATTGCATGTCTGTTCTTTTCACAAACCACATATGGATCCACCAGTGCGATTGTATGTGTGTTCTTTTCACAAACCACATACTGATCCACCTGTGCCATTTCTTGTCTATTCTTCTCACAAACCACATATGGATCCACCAGTGTCATTGCATGTGTCTTCTTTTCACAAACCACATATGGATCCACCAGTGTCATTGCATGTGTGTTCTTTTCATTAACCATAGCTAAAGTATTTGCATGTGTGTTCTTTTCACAAACCACATATGTATCCACAAGTGTCATTGCATGTGTGTTCTTTTCACAAACCACATATTGATCCACCAGTGCCATTACATGTCTGTTCTTCTCACAAACCACATTTGGATACACTAGTGTCATTGCATGTGTGTTCTTTTCATTAACCAAAACTAGAGTCATTGCATGTATGTTCTTTTCACAAACCACATATGGATCCACCAGTGTCATTGCATGTTTGTTCTTTTCACAAACCACATGTTGATCCACCAGTGCCATTGCATGTCTGTTCTTCTCACAAACCACATATGGATCCACTAGTGTCATTGCATGTGTCTTCTTTTCAGAAACCACATATGGATCCACCAGTGTCATTGCATGTGTGTTCTTTTCATTAACCATAGCTAGAGTATTTGCATGTGCGTTCTTCTCACAAACCACACATGGATCCACCAGTGTGATTGCATGTGTGTTCTTTTCACAAACCATAGCTAGAGTCATTGCATGTTTGTTCTTTCCACAAACCACATATGGATCCACCAGTGTCATTGCATGTGTGTTCTTTCACAAACCACAGCTAAAGTCATTGCATGTGTGTTCTTTTAAAAACTACACCTAGAGCCATTGCATGTGTGTTCTTTTCACAACCCACATCTAGAGTAATTGCATATGTGTTCTTTCACAAACCACACATGAATCCACCAGTGTCATTGGATGTGTGTTCTTCTCACAAACCACATATGGAGACACCAGAGTTCATTGCATGTGTGATCTTTTCACAAACCACATAAGGATCCACCAATATGATTGCATGTGTGTTCTTTTCATGAACCACACCTAGACTCAGTGCATGTCTGTTCTTTCACAAACCACACATGGATCCACCAGTGTCATTGGATGTGTGTTCTTATCACAAACCACATATGGATCCACCAGAGTTCATTGCATATCTGTTCTTTTCACAAACCACATAAGGATCCACTAGAGTCATTGAATGTGTGTTCTTTTCACAAACCGCAGCTAGAGTCATCACATGTGTGTTATTTTCACAAACCATATCTAGAGTCATTGCATGTATTTTCTTTTCACAAAACACATATGGATCCACCAGTGTGATTGCATGTGTGTTCTTTTCATGAGCCACACCTAGAGTCAATGCATGTCCGTTCTATTCACAAACAACATATGGATCCACAAGTGTGATTGCATGTGTGTTCTTTTCATTAACCACAACTAAAGTCATTGCATGTCTGTTCTTTTCACAAACCACATATGGATCCACAAGTGTCATTGCATGTGTGTTCTTTTCGCAAACCACATATTGATCCACCAGTGCCATTGCATGTCTGTTCTTCTCACAAACCACATATGGATCCACCAGTGTCATTGCATGTGTGTTCTTTTCATTAACCAAAACTAGAGTCATTGCATGTCTATCTTTTCACAAACCACATATGGATCCACTAGTGTCATTGCATGTGTGTTCTTTTCACAAACCACATATTGATCCACCAGTGCCATTGCATGTCTGTTCTTCTCACAAACCACATATGGATCCACCAGTGTCATTGCATGTCTGTTCTTTTCACAAACCACATATGGATCCACCAGTGTCATTGCATGTGTGTTCTTTTCATTAACCACAACTAGAGTCATTGCATGTGTGTTCTTCTCACAAACCACATATGGATCCACCAGAGTTCATTGCATGTGAGTTCTTCTCATAAACCATAGCTAGAGTTATTGCATGTGTGTTCTTTTCACAAACCACATATGGATCCACCAGTGTCATTCCATGTCTGTTCTTTTCATTAACCACACCTACAGTCACTGCATGTCTGTTCTTTCAAAAACCACCTATGGATCCACCAGTGTCATTGCATGTTTGTTCTTTCACAAACCACACCTAGAGTCACTAGTGTCACTCGATGTGTTTTCTTTTCACGAACCACAGCTAGAGCCATTGCATGTCTGTTCTTTTCACAAACCACATAAGGATCCACCAATGCGATTGCATGTGTGTTCTTTTCATGAACCACAACTAGAGTCAGTGCATGTTTGTTCTTTCACAAACCACACATGGATCCACCAGTATCATTGGATGTGTGTTCTTATCACAAACTACATATGGATCCACCAGAGTTCATTGCATATCTGTTCTTTTCACAAACCACATAAGGATCCACTAGAGTCATTGCATGTGTGTTCTTTTCACAAACCGCAGCTAGAGTCATTGCATGTGTGTTCTTTTCACAAACCATATCTAGAGTCATTGCATGTGTTTTCTTTTCACAAACCACATATGGATCCACCAGTGTGATTGCATGTGTGTTCTTTTCATGAACCACACCTAGAGTCAATGCATGTCCGTTCTTTTCACAAACCACATATGGATCCACGAGTGTGGTTGCATGTGTGTTCTTTTCATTAACCATAACTAGAGTCATTGCATGTCTGTTCTTTTCACAAACCACATATGGATCCACAAGTGTAATTGCATGTGTTTTCTTTTCACAAACCACATATTGATCCACCAGTGCCATTGCATGTCTGTTCTTCTCACAAACCACATTTGGATCCACTAGTGTCATTGCATGTGTGTTCTTTTCATTAACCAAAACTAGAGTCATTGCATGTATGTTCTTTTCACAAACCACATATGGATCCACCAGTGTGATTGTATGTGTGTTCTTTTCACAAACCACATACTGATCCACCTGTGCCATTTCTTGTCTATTCTTCTCACAAACCACATATGGATCCACCAGTGTCATTGCATGTGTGTTCTTTTCACAAACCACATATGGATCCACCAGTGTCATTGCATGTGTGTTCTTTTCATTAACCATAGCTAAAGTATTTGCATGTGTGTTCTTTTCACAAACCACATATGTATCCACAAGTGTCATTGCATGTGTGTTCTTTTCACAAACCACATATTGATCCACCAGTGCCATTACATGTCTGTTCTTCTCACAAACCACATTTGGATACACTAGTGTCATTGCATGTGTGTTCTTTTCATTAACCAAAACTAGAGTCATTGCATGTATGTTCTTTTCACAAACCACATATGGATCCACCAGTGTCATTGCATGTTTGTTCTTTTCACAAACCACATATTGATCCACCAGTGCCATTGCATGTCTGTTCTTCTCACAAATCACATATGGATCCACTAGTGTCATTGCATGTGTCTTCTTTTCACAAACCACATATGGATCCACCAGTGTCATTGCATGTGTGTTCTTTTCATTAACCATAGCTAGAGTATTTGCATGTGCGTTCTTCTCACAAACCACACATGGATCCACCAGTGTGATTGCATGTGTGTTCTTTTCACAAACCATAGCTAGAGTCATTGCATGTTTGTTCTTTCCACAAACCACATATGGATCCACCAGTGTCATTGCATGTGTGTTCTTTTCACAAACCACAGCTAAAGTCATTGCATGTGTGTTCTTTTAAAAACTACACCTAGAGCCATTGCATGTGTGTTCTTTTCACAACCCACATCTAGAGTAATTGCATATGTGTTCTTTCACAAACCACACATGAATCCACCAGTGTCATTGGATGTGTGTTCTTCTCACAAACCACATATGGAGACACCAGAGTTCATTGCATGTGTGATCTTTTCACAAACCACATAAGGATCCACCAATGTGATTGCATGTGTGTTCTTTTCATGAACCACACCTAGACTCAGTGCATGTCTGTTCTTTCACAAACCACACATGGATCCACCAGTGTCATTGGATGTGTGTTCTTATCACAAACCACATATGGATCCACCAGAGTTCATTGCATATCTGTTCTTTTCACAAACCACATAAGGATCCACTAGAGTCATTGAATGTGTGTTCTTTTCACAAACCGCAGCTAGAGTCATCACATGTGTGTTCTTTTCACAAACCATATCTAGAGTCATTGCATGTATTTTCTTTTCACAAAACACATATGGATCCACCAGTGTGATTGCATGTGTGTTCGTTTCATGAGCCACACCTAGAGTCAATGCATGTCCGTTCTATTCACAAACAACATATGGATCCACAAGTGTGATTGCATGTGTGTTCTTTTCATTAACCACAACTAAAGTCATTGCATGTCTGTTCTTTTCACAAACCACATATGGATCCACAAGTGTCATTGCATATGTGTTCTTTTCACAAACCACATATTGATCCACCAGTGCCATTGCATGTCTGTTCTTCTCACAAACCACATATGGATCCACCAGTGTCATTGCATGTGTGTTCTTTTCATTAACCAAAACTAGAGTCATTGCATGTCTGTTCTTTTCACAAACCACATATGGATCCACTAGTGTCATTGCATGTGTGTTCTTTTCACAAACCACATATTGATCCACCAGTGCCATTGCATGTCTGTTCTTCTCACAAACAATATATCGATCCACCAGTGTCATTGCATGTGTGTTCTTTTCACAAACCTCATATGGATCCACCAGTGTCATTGCATGTGTGTTCTTTTCATTAACTATAACTAGAGTCATTGTATGTGTGTTCTTCTCACAAACCACATATGGATCCACCAGAGTTCACTGCATGTGAGTTCTTCTCATAAACCATAGCTAGAGTCATTGCATGTGTGTTCTTTTCACAAACCACATATGGATCCACCAGTGTCATTGCATGTCTGTTCTTTTCATTAACCACACCTACAGTCACTGCATGTCTGTTCTTTCAAAAAACCACACATGGATCCACCAGTGTCATTGCATGTTTGTTTTTTCACAAACCACACCTAGAGTCACTAGTGTCACTGGACGTGTTTTCTTTTCACGAACCACAGTTAGAGCTATTGCATGTCTGTTCTTTTCACAAACCACATAAGGATCCACCGATGCGATTGGATGTGTGTTCTTTTCATGAACCACAACTAGAGTCAGTGCATGTCTGTTCTTTCACAAACCACACATGGATCCACCAGTATCATTGGATGTGTGTTCTTATCACAAACCACATATGGCTCCACCAGAGTTCATTGCATATCTGTTCTTTTCACAAACCACATAAGGATCCACTAGAGTCATTGCATGTGTGTTCTTTTCACAAACCGCAGCTAGAGTCATTGCATGTGTGTTCTTTTCACAAACCATATCTAGAGTCATTGCATGTGTTTTCTTTTCACAAACCACATATGGATCCACCAGTGTGATTGCATGTGTGTTCTTTTCATGAACCACACCTAGAGTCAATGCATGTTCGTTCTTTTCACAAACCACATATGGATCCACCAGTGTGATTGCATGTGTGTTCTTTTCATTAACCACAACTAGAGTCATTGCATGTCTGTTCTTTTCACCAACCACATATGGATCCACAAGTGTCATTGCATGTGTTTTCTTTTCACAAACCACATATTGATCCACAAGTGCCATTGCATGTCTGTTCTTCTCACAAACCACATTTGGATCCACTAGTGTCATTGCATGTGTGTTCTTTTCATTAACCAAAACTAGAGTCATTACATGTCTGTTGTTTTCACAAACCCCATATTGATCCACCAGTGTCATTGCATATGTGTTCTTTTCATAAACCACATACTGATCCACCTGTGCCATTTCTTGTCTGTTCTTCTCACAAACCACATATGGATCCACCAGTGTCATTACATGTGTGTTCTTTTCACAAACCACATATGGATCCACCAGTGTCATTGCATGTGTGTTCTTTTCATTAACCATAGCTAGAGTAATTGCATGTGTGTTCTTATCACAAACCACACATGGATCCACCAGTGTGATTGCATGTGTGTTCTTTCCACAAACCATAGCTAGAGTCATTGCATGTTTGTTCTTTCCACAAACCACATACGGATCCACCAGTGTCATTGCATGTGTGTTCTTTTCACAAACAACAGCTAGAGTCATTGCACGTGTGTTCTTTTCACAAACTACATCTAGAGTTATTGCATGTGTGTTCTTTTCATTAACCACAACTAGAGTCATTGCATGTCTGTTCTTTTCACAAAACACATATGGATCCACTCGTGTCATTGCATGTGTGTTCTTTCCACAAACCACATATTGATCCACTAGTTCCATTTCATGTCTATTCTTATCACAAACCACATACGGATCCACCAGTGTCATTGCATGTGTGTTCTTTTCACAAACCACATATGGATCCACCAGTGTCATTGCATGTGTGTTCTTCTCACAAACCACATATGGATCCACCAGAGTTCATTGCATGTGAGTTCTTCTCATAAACCACAGCTAGAGTCATTGCATGTGTGTTCTTTTCACAAACCACATATGGATCCACCATTGTCATTGCATGTATGTTCTTTTCATTAACCACACCTAGAGTCACTGCATTTCTGTTCTTCCACAAACCACACATGGATCCACCAGTGTCATTGCATGTTTGTTCTTTCACAAACCACACCTAGAGTCACTAGTGTCACTGGATGTGTGTTCTTTTCACGAACCACAGCTAGAGCCATTGCATGTCTATTCTTTTCACAAACCACATAAGGATCCACCAGAATTCATTGCATGTGTGTTCTTCTCACAGACCACATATGGATCCACCAGTGTCATTGCATGTCAGTTCTTTTCATTAACCATAGCTAGTGTCATTGCATGTCTGTTCTTTCACAAACCACAAATGGATCCACCAATGTCATTGGATGTGTGTTCTTATCACAAACCACATATGGATCCACAAAAGTTCATTGCATATCTGTTCTTTTCACAAACCACATAAGGATCCACTAGAGTCATTGCATGTGTGTTCTTTTCACAAACCGCAGCTAGAGTCATTGCATGTGTGTTCTTTTCACAAACCACACCTAGAGTTAATGCATGTATGTTCTTTTCGCAAACCACATATGGATCCACTAGTGTGATTGCATGTGTGTTCTTTTCATTAACCACAACTAGAGTCATTGCATGTCTATTCTTTTCACAAACCACATATGTATCCACAAGTGTCATTGCATGTGTGTTCTTTTCGCAAACCACATATTGATCCACCAGTTCCATTGCATGTCTGTTCTTCTCACAAACCACATTTGGATCCACCAGTGTCATTGCATGTGTGTTATTTTCATTAACCAAAACTAGAGTCAGTGCATGTATGTTCTTCTCACAAACCACATATGGATCCACCTGTGTCATTGCATGTGTCTTCTTTTCACAAACCACATATGGATCAACCAGTGTCATTGCATGTATGTTCTTTTCATTAACCATAGCTAGAGTATTTGCAAGTCTGTTCTTTTCACAAACCACATATGGATCCACCGATGTCATTGCATGTGTGTTCTTTTCATTAACCACACCTAGAGTCATTGCATGTCTGTTCTTTCACAAACCACACATGGATGCACCAGTGTCATTGCATGTTTGTTCTTTCACAAACCACACCTAGAGTCACTAGTGTCACTGGATGTGTGTTCTTTTCACGAACCACAGCTAGAGGCATTGCATGTCTGTTCTTTTCACAAACCACATAAGGATCCACCAATGTGATTTCATGTGTGTTCTTTTCATGAACCACACCTAGAGTCAGTGCATGCCTATTCTTTCACAAACCACACATGGATCCACCAGTGTCATTGGATGTGTTTTCTTATCACAAACCACATATGGATCCACCAGAGTTCATTCCATATATGTTCTTTTCACAAACCACCTAAGGATCCACTAGAGTCATTGCATGTGTGTTCTTTTCATTAACCGCACATAGAGTCATTACATGTCTGTTCTTTTCACAGACTATATCTAGAGTCATTGCATGTGTTTTCTTTTCACAAACCACATATGGAACCACTAGTGTGATTGCATGTGTGTTCTTTTCATGAACCACACCTAGAGTCAATGCATGTCTGTTCTTTTCACAAACCACATATGGAACCACTAGTGTGATTGCATGTGTGTTCTTTTCATTAACCACAACTAAAGTCATTGCATGTCTGTTATTTTCACAAACCACATATGGATCCACAAGTGTCATTGCATGTGTGTTCTTTTCACAAACCACATATTGATCCACCAGTGCCATTGCATGTCTGTTCTTCTCACAAACCACATATGGATCCACCAGTGTCATTGCATGTGTGTTCTTTTCATTAACCAAAACTAGAGTCATTGCATGTCTGTTCTTTTCACAAACCACATATGGATCCACCAGTGTCATTGCATGTGTGTTCTTTTCACAAACCACATATTGATCCACCAGTGCCATTGCATGTCTGTTCTTCTCACAAATCACATATGGATCCACCAATGTCATTGCATGTGTGTTCTTTTCACAAACCACATATGGATCCACCAGTGTCATTGCATGTGTGTTCTTTTCATTAACCATAGCTAGAGTCATTGCATGTGTGTTCTTCTCACAAACCACATATGGATCCACCGCATATGGATCCACCAGAGTTCATTGCATGTGAGTTCTTCTCATAAACCACAACTAGAGTCATTGCATGTGTGTTCTTTTCACAAACCACATATGGATCCACCAGTGTCATTGCATGTTTGTTCTTTTCATTAACCGCACATAGAGTCATTGCATGTCTGTTCTTTCACAAACCACACATGGATCCACCAGTGTCATTGCATGTGTCTTATTTTCACAAACCACATATGGATCCACTAGTGTCATTGCATGTGTGTTCTTTTCATTAACCATAGCTATAGTCATTGCATGTGTGTTCTTCTCACAAACCACATATGGATCCACCAGAGTTCATTGCATGTGAGTTCTTCTCATAAACCACAGCTAGAGTCATTGCATGTGTGTTCTTTTCACAAACCACATATGGATCCACCAGTGTCATTGCATGTATGTTCTTTTCATTAACCACACCTAGAGTCACTGCATGTCTGTTCTTTCACAAACCACACATGGATCCACCACTGTCATTGCATGTGTGTTCTTTTCACAAACCACATATTGATCCACCAGTGCCATTACATGTCTGTTCTTCTCACAAACTACATTTGGATACACTAGTGTCATTGCATGTGTGTTCTTTTCATTAACCAAAACTAGAGTCATTGCATGTATGTTCTTTTCACAAACCACACCTAGAGTCACTAGTGTCACTGGATGTGTGTTCTTTTCACGAACCACAGCTAGAGCCATTGCATGTCTATTCTTTTCACAATCCACATAAGGATCCACCAGAATTCATTGCATGTGTGTTCTGCTCACAGACCACATATGGATCCACCAGTGTCATTGCATGTCAGTTCTTTTCATTAACCATAGCCAGTGTCATTGCATGTCTGTTCTTTTCACAAACCACGTGGATCCACCAGTTTCATTGGATGTGTGTTCTTTTCAGTAACCACATCTAGAGTCATTGCATGTGTGTTCTTTTCACAAACCCCCCACTAGTGTCATTGCATGTGTGTTCTTTTCATTAACCATAGCTAGAGTAATTGCATGTGTGTTCTTCTCACAAACCACACATGGATCCACCAGTGTGATTGCATGTGTGTTCTTTTCACAAACCATAGCTAGAGTCATTGCATGTTTGTTCTTTCCACAAACCACATATGGATCGACCAATGTCATTGCATGTGTGTTCTTTTCACAAACTACAACTAGAGTCATTGCATGTGTGTTCATTTCACAAACTACACCTAGAGTCATTGCATGTGTGTTCTTTTGACAACCCACATCTAGAGTCATTGCATATGTGTTCTTTCACAAACCACACATGGATCCACCAGTGTCATTGGATGTGTGTTCTTCTCACAAACCACATATGGAGCCACCAGAGTTCATTGCATGTGTGATATTTTCACAGACCACATAAGGATCCACCAATGTGATTGCATGTGTGTTCTTTTCATGAACCACACCTAGAGTCAGTGCATGTCTGTTCTATCACAAACCACACATGGATCCACCAGTGTCATTGGATGTGTGTTCTTATCACAAACCACATATGGATCCACCAGAGTTCATTGCATATCTGTTCTTTTCACAAACCACATAAGGATCCACTAGAGTCATTGCATGTGTGTTCTTTTCACAAACCACAGCTAGAGTCATTGCATGTGTGTTCTTTTCACAAACCATATCTAGAGTCATTGGATGTGTTTTCTTTTCACAAACCACATATGGATCCACCAGTGTGATTGCATGTGTCTTCTTTTCATGAACCACACCTAGAGTCAATGCATGTCTGTTTTTTTCACAAACCACATATGGATCCACAAGTGTGATTACATGTGTGTTCTTTTCATTAACCACAACTAGAGTCATTGCATGTCTGTTCTTTTCACAAACCATATATGGATCCACAAGTGTCATTGCATGTGTGTTCTTTTCACAAACCACATATTGATCCACCAGTGCCATTGCATGTCTGTTCTTCTGACAAACCACATTTGGATCCACCAGTGTCATTGCTTGTGTGTTCTTTTCATTAACCAAAACTAGAGTCATTGCATGTCTGTTCTTTTCACAAACCACATATGGATCCACCAGTGTCATTGCATGTGTGTTCTTTTCACAAACCACATATTGATCCACTAGTGCCATTGCATGTCTGTTCTTCTCACAAATCACATATGGATCCACCAATGTCATTGCATGTGTGTTCTTTTCACAAACCACATATGGATCCACCAGTGTCATTGCATCTGTGTTCTTTTCATTAACCATAGCTAGAGTAATTGCATGTGTGTTCTTCTCACAAACCACACATCGATCCACCAGTGTGATTGCATGTGTGTTCTTTTCACAAACCATAGCTAGAGTCATTGCATGTTTGTTCTTTCCACAAACCACACATGGATCCACCAGTGTCATTGCATGTGTGTTCTTTTCACAAACCACAGCTAGAGTCATTGCATGTGTGTTCTTTTCACAAACTACACCTAGAGTCATTGCATGTATGTTCTTTTCACAACCCACATCTAGAGTCATTGCATATGTGTTCTTTCACAAACCACACATGGATCCACCAGTGTCATTGGATATGTGTTCTTCTCACAAACCACATACGGATCCACCAGAGTTCATTGCATGTGTGATCTTTTCACAAACCACATAAGGATCCACCAATGTGATTGCATGTGTGTTCTTTTCATGAACCACACCTAGAGTCAGTGCATGTCTGTTCTATCACAAACCACACATGGATCCACCAGTGTCATTGGATGTGTGTTCTTATCACAAACCACATATGGATCCACCAGAGTTCATTGCATATCTGTTCTTTTCACAAACCACATAAGGATCCACTAGAGTCATTGCATGTGTGTTCTTTTCACAAACCACAGCTAGAGTCATTGCATGTGTGTTCTTTTCACAAACCATATCTAGAGTCATTGCATGTGTTTTCTTTTCACAAACCACATATGGATCCACCAGTGTGATTGCATGTGTGTTCTTTTCATGAACCACACCTAGAGTCAATGCATGTCTGTTCTTTTCACAAACCACATATGGATCCACAAGTGTGATTACATGTGTGTTCTTTTCATTAACCACAACTAGAGTCATTGCATGTCTGTTCTTTTCACAAACCATATATGGATCCACAAGTGTTATTACATGTGTGTTCTTTTCACAAACCACATATTGATCCACCAGTGCCATTGCATGTCTCTTCTTCTGACAAACCACATTTGGATCCACCAGTGTCATTGCTTGTGTGTTCTTTTCATTAACCAAAACTAGAGTCATTGCATGTCTGTTCTTTTCACAAACCACATATGGATCCACCAGTGTCATTGCATGTGTGTTCTTTTCACAAACCACATATTGATCCACCAGTGCCATTGCATGTCTGTTCTTCTCACAAATCACATATGGATCCACCAATGTCATTGCATGTGTGTTCTTTTCACAAACCACATATGGATCCACCAGTGTCATTGCATCTGTGTTCTTTTCATTAACCATAGCTAGAGTAATTGCATGTGTGTTCTTCTCACAAACCACACATCGATCCACCAGTGTGATTGCATGTGTGTTCTTTTCACAAACCATAGCTAGAGTCATTGCATGTTTGTTCTTTCCACAAACCACACATGGATCCACCAGTGTCATTGCATGTGTGTTCTTTTCACAAACCACAGCTAGAGTCATTGCATGTGTGTTCTTTTCACAAACTACACCTAGAGTCATTGCATGTATGTTCTTTTCACAACCCACATCTAGAGTCATTGCATATGTGTTCTTTCACAAACCACACATGGATCCACCAGTGTCATTGGATATGTGTTCTTCTCACAAACCACATATGGATCCACCAGAGTTCATTGCATGTGTGTTCTTTTCATGAACCACACATAGAGTCAGTGCATGTCTGTTCTTTCACAAACCACACATGGATCCACCAGTGTCATTGGATGTGTGTTCTTATCACAAACCACATATGGATCCTCCAGATTTCATTGCATATCTATTGTTTTCACAAACCACATAAGGATCCACTACAGTCATTGCATGTGTGTTCTTTCCACAAACCGCAGCTAGAGTCATTGCATGTGTTTTCTTTTCACAAACCACATATGGATCCACCAGTGTGATTGCATGTGTGTTCTTTTCATGAACCACACCTAGAGTCAGTGCATATCTGTTCTTTTCACAAACCACATATGGATCCACCAGTGTGATTGCATGTGTGTTCTTTTCATTAAGCACAACTATAGTCATTGCATGTCTGTTCTTTTCACAAACCACATATGGATCCACAAGTGTCATTGCATGTGTGTTCTTTTCAAAAACCACATATTGATCCACCAGTGCCATTGCATGTCTGTTCTTCTCACAAACCACATATGGATCCAGTAGTGTCATTGCATGTGTGTTCGTTTCATTAACCAAAACTAGAGTCATTGCATGTCTGTTCTTTTCACAAACCACATATGGATCCACCAGTGTCATTGCATGTGTGTTCTTTTCACAAACCACATATTGATCCACCAGTGCCATTGCATGTCTGTTCTTTCACAAACCACACATGGATCCACCAGTGTCATTGCATGTGTCTTATTTTCACAAACCACATATGGATCCACTAGTGTCATTGCATGTGTGTTCTTTTCATTATCCATAGCAAGAGTCATTGCATGTGTGTTCTTCTCACAAACCACATATGGATCCACCAGAGTTCATTGCATGTGAGTTCTTCTCATAAACCACAGCTAGAGTCATTGCATGTGTGTTCTTTTCACAAAGCACATATGGATCCACCAGTGTCATTGCATGTATGTTATTTTCATTAACCACACCTAGAGTCACTACATGTCTGTTCTTTCACAAACCACACATGGATCCACCAGTGTCATTGCATGTTTGTTCTTTCACAAGCCACACCTAGAGTCACTAGTTTCACTGGATGTGTGTTCTTTTCACGAACCACAGCTAGAGCCATTGCATGTCTATTCTTTTCACAAACCACATAAGGATCCACCAGAATTCATTGCATGTGTATTCTGCTCACAGACCACATATGGATCCACGAGTGTCATTGCATGTAAGTTCTTTTCATTAACCATAGCCAGTGTCATTGCATGCCTGTTCTTTTCACAAACCACGTGGATCCACCAGTTTCATTGGATGTGTGTTCTTTTCATTAACCACATCTAGAGTCATTGCATGTGTGTTCTTTTCACAAACCGCAGCTAGAGTCATCGCATGTGTGTTCTTTTCACAAACAATATCTAGAGTCATTGCATGTATTTTCTTTTCACAAAACACATATGGATCCACCAGTGTGATTGCATGTGTGTTCTTTTCATGAACCACACCTAGAGTCAATGCATGTCTGTTCTTTTCACAAACAACATATGGATCGACAAGTGTGATTGCATGTGTGTTCTTTTCATTAACCACAACTAGAGTCATTGCATGTCTGTTCTTTTCACAAACCACATATGGATCCACAAGTGTCATTGCATGTGTCTTCTTTTCGCAAACCACATATTGATCCACCAGTGCCATTGCATGTCTGTTCTTCTCACAAACCACATATGGATCCACCAGTGTCATTGCATGTGTGTTCTTTTCATTAACCAAAACTAGAGTCATTGCATGTCTATTCTTTTCACAAACCACATATGGATCCACTAGTGTCATTGCATGTGTGTTCTTTTCACAAACCACATATTGATCCACCAGTGCCATTGCATGTCTGTTCTTCTCACAAACCACATATGGATCCACCAGTGTCATTGCATGTCTGTTCTTTTCACAAACCACATATGGATCCACCAGTGTCATTGCATGTGTGTTCTTTTCATTAACCACAACTAGAGTCATTGCATGTCTGTTCTTCTCATAAACCATAGCTAGAGTTATTGCATGTGTGTTCTTTTCACAAACCACATATGGATCCACCAGTGTCATTCCATGTCTGTTCTTTTCATTAACCACACCTACAGTCACTGCATGTCTGTTCTTTCAAAAACCACCTATGGATCCACCAGTGTCATTGCATGTTTGTTCTTTCACAAACCACACCTAGAGTCACTAGTGTCACTCGACGTGTTTTCTTTTCACGAACAACAGCTAGAGCCATTGCATGTCTGTTCTTTTCACAAACCACATAAGGATCCACCAATGCGATTGCATGTGTGTTCTTTTCATGAACCACAACTAGAGTCAGTGCATGTCTGTTCTTTCACAAACCACACATGGATCCACCAGTATCGTTGGATGTGTGTTCTTATCACAAACCACATATGGATCCACCAGAGTTCATTGCATATCTGTTCTTTTCACAAACCACATAAGGATCCACTAGAGTCATTGCATGTGTGTTCTTTTCACAAACCGCAGCTAGAGTCATTGCATGTGTGTTCTTTTCACAAACCATATCTAGAGTCATTGCATGTGTTTTCTTTTCACAAACCACATATGGATCCACCAGTGTGATTGCATGTGTGTTCTTTTCACAAACGACATGTGGATTTACCAGTGTCATTGCATGTCTATTCTTTTTATTAACCACACCTAGAGTCATTGCATGTCTGTTCTTTCACAAACCACACATGGATCCACAAGTGTCATTGCATGTGTGTTCTTTTCGCAAACCACATATTGATCCACCAGTGCCATTGCATGTTGTTCTTCTCACAAACCACATATGGATCCACCAGTGTCATTGCATGTGTGTTCTTTTTATTAACCAAAACTAGAGTCATTACATGTCTATTCTTTTCACAAACCACATATGGATCCACTAGTGTCATTGCATGTGTGTTCTTTTCACAAACCACATATTGATCCACCAGTGCCATTGCATGTCTGTTCTTCTCACAAACCACATATGGATCCACCAGTGTCATTGCATGTCTGTTCTTTTCACAAACCACATATGGATCCACCAGTGTCATTGCATGTGTGTTCTTTTCATTAACCACAACTAGAGTCATTGAATGTGTGTTCTTCTCACAAACCACATATGGATCCACCAGAGTTCATTGCATGTGAGTTCTTCTCATAAACCATAGCTAGAGTTATTACATGTGTGTTCTTTTCACAAACCACATATGGATCCACCAGTGTCATTCCATGTCTGTTCTTTTCATTAACCACACCTACAGTCACTGCATGTCTGTTCTTTCAAAAACCACCTATGGATCCACCAGTGTTATTGCATGTTTGTTCTTTCACAAACCACACCTAGAGTCACTAGTGTCACTCGACGTGTTTTCTTTTCACGAACCACAGCTAGAGCCATTGCATGTCTGTTCTTTTCACAAACCACATAAGGATCCACCAATGCGATTGCATGTGTGTTCTTTTCATGAACCACAACTAGAGTCAGTGCATGTTTGTTCTTTCACAAACCACACATGGATCCACCAGTATCATTGGATGTGTGTTCTTATCACAAACCACATATGGATCCACCAGAGTTCATTGCATATCTGTTCTTTTCACAAACCACATAAGGATTTACCAGTGTCATTGCATGTGTGTTCTTTTCACAAACCGCAGCTAGAGTCATTGCATGTGTGTTCTTTTCACAAACCATATCTAGAGTCATTGCATGTGTTTTCTTTTCACAAACCACATATGGATCCACCAGTGTGATTGCATGTGTGTTCTTTTCACAAACGACATGTGGATTTACCAGTGTCATTGCATGTCTATTCTTTTTATTAACCACACCTAGAGTCATTGCATGTCTGTTCTTTCACAAACCACACATGGATCCACAAGTGTCATTGCATGTGTGTTCTTTTCGCAAACCACATATTGATCCACCAGTGCCATTGCATGTCTGTTCTTCTCACAAACCACATATGGATCCACCAGTGTCATTGCATGTGTGTTCTTTTTATTAACCAAAACTAGAGTCATTACATGTCTATTCTTTTCACAAACCACATATGGATCCACTAGTGTCATTGCATGTGTGTTCTTTTCACAAACCACATATTGATCCACCAGTGCCATTGCATGTCTGTTTTTCTCACAAACCACATATGGATCCACCAGTGTCATTGCATGTCTGTTCTTTTCACAAACCACATATGGATCCACCAGTGTCATTGCATGTGTGTTCTTTTCATTAACCACAACTAGAGTCATTGAATGTGTGTTCTTCTCACAAACCACATATGGATCCACCAGAGTTCATTGCATGTGAGTTCTTCTCATAAACCATAGCTAGAGTTATTGCATGTGTGTTCTTTTCACAAACCACATATGGATCTACCAGTGTCATTGCATGTCTGTTCTTTTCATTAACCACACCTACAGTCACTGCATGTCTGTTCTTTCAAAAACCGCACATGGATCCACCAGTGTCATTGCATGTTTTTTCTTTCACAAACCACACCTAGAGTCACTAGTGTCACTCGACGAGTCGACGTGTTTTCTTTTCACGAACCACAGCTAGAGCCATTGCATGTCTGTTCTTTTCACAAACCACATAAGGATCCACCAATGCGATTGCATGTGTGTTCTTTTCATGAACCACACCTAGAGTCAGTGCATGTCTGTTCTTTCACAAACCACACATGGATCCACCAGTATCATTGGATGTGTGTTCTTATCACAAACCACATATGGATCCACCAGAGTTCATTGCATATCTGTTCTTTTCACAAACCACATAAGGATCCACCAATGCGATTGCATTTGTGTTCTTTTCATGAACCACACCTAGAGTCAGTGCATGTCTGTTCTTTCACAAACCACACATGGATCCACCAGTATCATTGGATGTGTGTTCTTATCACAAACCACATATGGATCCACCAGAGTTCATTGCATATCTGTTCTTTTCACAAACCACATAAGGATCCACCAATGTGATTGCATGTGTGTTCTTTTCATGAACCACACCTAGAGTCAGTGCATGTCTGTTCTTTCACAAACCACACATGGATGCACCAGTGTCATTGGATGTGTGTTCTTATCACAAACCACATATGGATCCACCAGAGTTCATTGCATATCTGTTCTTTGCACAAACCACATAAGGATCCACTAGAGTCATTGCATGTGTGTTCTTTTCACAAACTGCAGCTAGAGTCATCGCATGTGTGTTCTTTTCACAAACCATATCTAGAGTCATTGCATGTATTTTCTTTTCACAAAACACATATGGATCCACCAGTGTGATTGCATGTGTGTTCTTTTCATGAACCACACCTAGAGTCAATGCATGTCTGTTCTTTTCACAAACAACATATGGATCGACAAGTGTGATTGCATGTGTGTTATTTTCATTAACCACAACTAGAGTCATTGCATGTCTGTTCTTTTCACAAACCACATATGGATCCACAAGTGTCATTGCAAGTGTGTTCTTTTCGCAAACCACATATTGATCCACCAGTGCCATTGCATGTCTGTTCTTCTCACAAACCACATATGGATCCACCAGTGTCATTGCATGTGTGTTCTTTTCATTAACCAAAACTAGAGTCATTGCATGTCTATTCTTTTCACAAACCACATATGGATCCACTAGTGTCATTGCATGTGTGTTCTTTTCACAAACCACATATTGATCCACCAGTGCCATTGCATGTCTGTTCTTCTCACAGACCACATATGGATCCACCAGTGTCATTGCATGTCTGTTCTTTTCACAAACCACATATGGATCCACCAGTGTCATTGCATGTGTGTTCTTTTCATTAACCACAACTAGAGTCATTGCATGTGTGTTCTTCTCACAAACCACATATGGATCCACCAGAGTTCATTGCATGTGAGTTCTTCTCATAAACCATAGCTAGAGTTATTGCATGTGTGTTCTTTTCACAAACCACATATGGATCCACCAGTGTCATTCCATGTCTGTTCTTTTCATTAACCACACCTACAGTCACTGCATGTCTGTTCTTTCAAAAACCACCTATGGATCCACCAGTGTCATTGCATGTTTGTTCTTTCACAAACCACACCTAGAGTCACTAGTGTCACTCGACGTGTTTTCTTTTCACGAACCACAGCTAGAGCCATTGCATGTCTGTTCTTTTCACAAACCACATAAGGATCCACCAATGCGATTGCATGTGTGTTCTTTTCATGAACCACAACTAGAGTCAGTGCATGTTTGTTCTTTCACAAACCACACATGGATCCACCAGTATCATTGGATGTGTGTTCTTATCACAAACTACATATGGATCCACCAGAGTTCATTGCATATCTGTTCTTTTCACAAACCACATAAGGATCCACTAGAGTCATTGCATGTGTGTTCTTTTCACAAACCGCAGCTAGAGTCATTGCATGTGTGTTCTTTTCACAAACCATATCTAGAGTCATTGCATGTGTTTTCTTTTCACAAACCACATATGGATCCACCAGTGTGATTGCATGTGTGTTCTTTTCACAAACGACATGTGGATTTACCAGTGTCATTGCATGTCTATTCTTTTTATTAACCACACCTAGAGTCATTGCATGTCTGTTCTTTCACAAACCACACATGGATCCACAAGTGTCATTGCATGTGTGTTCTTTTCGCAAACCACATATTGATCCACCAGTGCCATTGCATGTCTGTTCTTCTCACAAACCACATATGGATCCACCAGTGTCATTGCATGTGTGTTCTTTTTATTAACCAAAACTAGAGTCATTACATGTCTATTCTTTTCACAAACCACATATGGATCCACTAGTGTCATTGCATGTGTGTTCTTTTCACAAACCACATATTGATCCACCAGTGCCATTGCATGTCTGTTTTTCTCACAAACCACATATGGATCCACCAGTGTCATTGCATGTCTGTTCTTTTCACAAACCACATATGGATCCACCAGTGTCATTGCATGTGTGTTCTTTTCATTAACCACAACTAGAGTCATTGAATGTGTGTTCTTCTCACAAACCACATATGGATCCACCAGAGTTCATTGCATGTGAGTTCTTCTCATAAACCATAGCTAGAGTTATTGCATGTGTGTTCTTTTCACAAACCACATATGGATCTACCAGTGTCATTGCATGTCTGTTCTTTTCATTAACCACACCTACAGTCACTGCATGTCTGTTCTTTCAAAAACCGCACATGGATCCACCAGTGTCATTGCATGTTTTTTCTTTCACAAACCACACCTAGAGTCACCAGTGTCACTCGACGAGTCGACGTGTTTTCTTTTCACGAACCACAGCTAGAGCCATTGCATGTCTGTTCTTTTCACAAACCACATAAGGATCCACCAATGCGATTGCATGTGTGTTCTTTTCATGAACCACACCTAGAGTCAGTGCATGTCTGTTCTTTCACAAACCACACATGGATCCACCAGTATCATTGGATGTGTGTTCTTATCACAAACCACATATGGATCCACCAGAGTTCATTGCATATCTGTTCTTTTCACAAACCACATAAGGATCCACCAATGCGATTGCATTTGTGTTCTTTTCATGAACCACACCTAGAGTCAGTGCATGTCTGTTCTTTCACAAACCACACATGGATCCACCAGTATCATTGGATGTGTGTTCTTATCACAAACCACATATGGATCCACCAGAGTTCATTGCATATCTGTTCTTTTCACAAACCACATAAGGATCCACCAATGTGATTGCATGTGTGTTCTTTTCATGAACCACACCTAGAGTCAGTGCATGTCTGTTCTTTCACAAACCACACATGGATGCACCAGTGTCATTGGATGTGTGTTCTTATCACAAACCACATATGGATCCACCAGAGTTCATTGCATATCTGTTCTTTGCACAAACCACATAAGGATCCACTAGAGTCATTGCATGTGTGTTCTTTTCACAAACCGCAGCTAGAGTCATCGCATGTGTGTTCTTTTCACAAACCATATCTAGAGTCATTGCATGTATTTTCTTTTCACAAAACACATATGGATCCACCAGTGTGATTGCATGTGTGTTCTTTTCATGAACCACACCTAGAGTCAATGCATGTCTGTTCTTTTCACAAACAACATATGGATCGACAAGTGTGATTGCATGTGTGTTATTTTCATTAACCACAACTAGAGTCATTGCATGTCTGTTCTTTTCACAAACCACATATGGATCCACAAGTGTCATTGCATGTGTGTTCTTTTCGCAAACCACATATTGATCCACCAGTGCCATTGCATGTCTGTTCTTCTCACAAACCACATATGGATCCACCAGTGTCATTGCATGTGTGTTCTTTTCATTAACCAAAACTAGAGTCATTGCATGTCTATTCTTTTCACAAACCACATATGGATCCACTAGTGTCATTGCATGTGTGTTCTTTTCACAAACCACATATTGATCCACCAGTGCCATTGCATGTCTGTTCTTCTCACAAACCACATATGGATCCACCAGTGTCATTGCATGTCTGTTCTTTTCACAAACCACATATGGATCCACCAGTGTCATTGCATGTGTGTTCTTTTCATTAACCACAACTAGAGTCATTGCATGTGTGTTCTTCTCACAAACCACATATGGATCCACCAGAGTTCATTGCATGTGAGTTCTTCTCATAAACCATAGCTAGAGTTATTGCATGTGTGTTCTTTTCACAAACCACATATGGATCCACCAGTGTCATTCCATGTCTGTTCTTTTCATTAACCACACCTACAGTCACTGCATGTCTGTTCTTTCAAAAACCACCTATGGATCCACCAGTGTCATTGCATGTTTGTTCTTTCACAAACCACACCTAGAGTCACTAGTGTCACTCGACGTGTTTTCTTTTCACGAACCACAGCTAGAGCCATTGCATGTCTGTTCTTTTCACAAACCACATAAGGATCCACCAATGCGATTGCATGTGTGTTCTTTTCATGAACCACAACTAGAGTCAGTGCATGTTTGTTCTTTCACAAACCACACATGGATCCACCAGTATCATTGGATGTGTGTTCTTATCACAAACTACATATGGATCCACCAGAGTTCATTGCATATCTGTTCTTTTCACAAACCACATAAGAATCCACTAGAGTCATTGCATGTGTGTTCTTTTCACAAACCGCAGCTA
This sequence comes from Avena sativa, assembly GCA_916181665.1. Classification (NCBI taxonomy): domain Eukaryota; kingdom Viridiplantae; phylum Streptophyta; class Magnoliopsida; order Poales; family Poaceae; genus Avena; species Avena sativa. Next base: position 584,541,329 of record OV702287.1, read on the forward strand.
GAGTCATTGCATGTGTGTTCTTTTCACAAACCATATCTAGAGTCATTGGATGTGTTTTCTTTTCACAAACCACATATGGATCCACCAGTGTGATTGCATGTGTGTTGTTTTCATGAACCACACCTAGAGTCAATGCATGTCCGTTCTTTTCAAAAACCACATATGGATCCACCAGTGTGGTTGCATGTGTGTTCTTTTCATTAACCACAACTAGAGTCATTGCATGTCTGTTCTTTTCACAAACCACATATGGATCCACAAGTGTAATTGCATGTGTTTTCTTTTCACAAACCACATATTGATCCACCAGTGCCATTGCATGTCTGTTCTTCTCACAAACCACATTTGGATCCACTAGTGTCATTGCATGTGTGTTCTTTTCATTAACCAAAACTAGAGTCATTGCATGTCTGTTCTTTTCACAAACCACATATGGATCCACCAGTGTGATTGTATGTGTGTTCTTTTCACAAACCACATACTGATCCACCTGTGCCATTTCTTGTCTATTCTTCTCACAAACCACATATGGATCCACCAGTGTCATTGCATGTGTGTTCTTTTCACAAACCACATATGGATCCACCAGTGTCATTGCATGTGTGTTCTTTTCATTAACCATAGCTAAAGTATTTGCATGTGTGTTCTTTTCACAAACCACATATGTATCCACAAGTGTCATTGCATATGTGTTCTTTTCACAAACCACATATTGATCCACCAGTGCCATTACATGTCTGTTCTTCTCACAAACCACATTTGGATACACTAGTGTCATTGCATGTGTGTTCTTTTCATTAACCAAAACTAGAGTCATTGCATGTATGTTCTTTTCACAAACCACATATGGATCCACCAGTGTCATTGCATGTTTGTTCTTTTCACAAACCACATATTGATCAACCAGTGCCATTGCATGTCTGTTCTTCTCACAAACCACATATGGATCCACTAGTGTCATTGCATGTGTCTTCTTTTCACAAACCACATATGGATCCACCAGTGTCATTGCATGTGTGTTCTTTTGATTAACCATAGCTAGAGTATTTGCATGTGCGTTCTTCTCACAACCCACACATGGATCCACCAGTGTGATTGCATGTGTGTTCTTTTCACAAACCATAGCTAGAGTCATTGCATGTTTGTTCTTTCCACAAACCACATATGGATCCACCAGTGTCATTGCATGTGTGTTCTTTTCACAAACCACAGCTAAAGTCATTGCATGTGTGTTCTTTTAAAAACTACACCTAGAGCCATTGCATGTGTGTTCTTTTCACAACCCACATCTAGAGTAATTGCATATGTGTTCTTTCACAAACCACACATGAATCCACCAGTGTCATTGGATGTGTGTTCTTCTCACAAACCACATATGGAGACACCAGAGTTCATTGCATGTGTGATCTTTTCACAAACCACATAAGGATCCACCAATGTGATTGCATGTGTGTTCTTTTCATGAACCACACCTAGACTCAGTGCATGTCTGTTCTTTCACAAACCACACATGGATCCACCAGTGTCATTGGATGTGTGTTCTTATCACAAACCACATATGGATCCACCAGAGTTCATTGCATATCTGTTCTTTTCACAAACCACATAAGGATCCACTAGAGTCATTGAATGTGTGTTCTTTTCACAAACCGCAGCTAGAGTCATCACATGTGTGTTCTTTTCACAAACCATATCTAGAGTCATTGCATGTATTTTCTTTTCACAAAACACATATGGATCCACCAGTGTGATTGCATGTGTGTTCTTTTCATGAGCCACACCTAGAGTCAATGCATGTCCGTTCTATTCACAAACAACATATGGATCCACAAGTGTGATTGCATGTGGGTTCTTTTCATTAACCACAACTAAAGTCATTGCATGTCTGTTCTTTTCACAAACCACATATGGATCCACAAGTGTCATTGCATGTGTGTTCTTTTCGCAAACCACATATTGATCCACCAGTGCCATTGCATGTCTGTTCTTCTCACAAACCACATATGGATCCACCAGTGTCATTGCATGTGTGTTCTTTTCATTAACCAAAACTAGAGTCATTGCATGTCTATCTTTTCACAAACCACATATGGATCCACTAGTGTCATTGCATGTGTGTTCTTTTCACAAACCACATATTGATCCACCAGTGCCATTGCATGTCTGTTTTCTCACAAACCACATATGGATCCACCAGTGTCATTGCATGTCTGTTCTTTTCACAAACCACATATGGATCCACCAGTGTCATTGCATGTGTGTTCTTTTCATTAACCACAACTAGAGTCATTGCATGTGTGTTCTTCTCACAAACCACATATGGATCCACCAGAGTTCATTGCATGTGAGTTCTTCTCATAAACCATAGCTAGAGTTATTGCATGTGTGTTCTTTTCACAAACCACATATGGATCCACCAGTGTCATTCCATGTCTGTTCTTTTCATTAACCACACCTACAGTCACTGCATGTCTGTTCTTTCAAAAACCACCTATGGATCCACCAGTGTCATTGCATGTTTGTTCTTTCACAAACCACACCTAGAGTCACTAGTGTCACTCGACGTGTTTTCTTTTCACGAACCACAGCTAGAGCCATTGCATATCTGTTCTTTTCACAAACCACATAAGGATCCACCAATGCGATTGCATGTGTGTTCTTTTCATGAACCACAACTAGAGTCAGTGCATGTTTGTTCTTTCACAAACCACACATGGATCCACCAGTATCATTGGATGTGTGTTCTTATCACAAACTACATATGGATCCACCAGAGTTCATTGCATATCTGTTCTTTTCACAAACCACATAAGGATCCACTAGAGTCATTGCATGTGTGTTCTTTTCACAAACCGCAGCTAGAGTCATTGCATGTGTGTTCTTTTCACAAACCATATCTAGAGTCATTGCATGTGTTTTCTTTTCACAAACCACATATGGATCCACCAGTGTGATTGCATGTGTGTTCTTTTCATGAACCACACCTAGAGTCAATGCATGTCCGTTCTTTTCACAAACCACATATGGATCCACCAGTGTGGTTGCATGTGTGTTCTTTTCATTAACCACAACTAGAGTCATTGCATGTCTGTTCTTTTCACAAACCACATATGGATCCACAAGTGTAATTGCATGTGTTTTCTTTTCACAAACCACATATTGATCCACCAGTGCCATTGCATGTCTGTTCTTCTCACAAACCACATTTGGATCCACTAGTGTCATTGCATGTGTGTTCTTTTCATTAACCAAAACTAGAGTCATTGCATGTCTGTTCTTTTCACAAACCACATATGGATCCACCAGTGTGATTGTATGTGTGTTCTTTTCACAAACCACATACTGATCCACCTGTGCCATTTCTTGTCTATTCTTCTCACAAACCACATATGGATCCACCAGTGTCATTGCATGTGTGTTCTTTTCACAAACCACATATGGATCCACCAGTGTCATTGCATGTGTGTTCTTTTCATTAACCATAGCTAAAGTATTTTCATGTGTGTTCTTTTCACAAACCACATATGTATCCACAAGTGTCATTGCATGTGTGTTCTTTTCACAAACCACATATTGATCCACCAGTGCCATTACATGTCTGTTCTTCTCACAAACCACATTTGGATACACTAGTGTCATTGCATGTGTGTTCTTTTCATTAACCAAAACTAGAGTCATTGCATGTATGTTCTTTTCACAAACCACATATGGATCCACCAGTGTCATTGCATGTTTGTTCTTTTCACAAACCACATATTGATCCACCAGTGCCATTGCATGTCTGTTCTTCTCACAAACCACATATGGATCCACTAGTGTCATTGCATGTGTCTTCTTTTCACAAACCACATATGGATCCACCAGTGTCATTGCATGTGTGTTCTTTTGATTAACCATAGCTAGAGTATTTGCATGCGTTCTTCTCACAAACCACACATGGATCCACCAGTGTGATTGCATGTGTGTTCTTTTCACAAACCATAGCTAGAGTCATTGCATGTTTGTTCTTTCCACAAACCACATATGGATCCACCAGTGTCATTGCATGTGTGTTCTTTTCACAAACCACAGCTAAAGTCATTGCATGTGTGTTCTTTTAAAAACTACACCTAGAGCCATTGCATGTGTGTTCTTTTCACAACCCACATCTAGAGTAATTGCATATGTGTTCTTTCACAAACCACACATGAATCCACCAGTGTCATTGGATGTGTGTTCTTCTCACAAACCACATATGGAGACACCAGAGTTCATTGCATGTGTGATCTTTTCACAAACCACATAAGGATCCACCAATGTGATTGCATGTGTGTTCTTTTCATGAACCACACCTAGACTCAGTGCATGTCTGTTCTTTCACAAACCACACATGGATCCACCAGTGTCATTGGATGTGTATTCTTATCACAAACCACATATGGATCCACCAGAGTTCATTGCATATCTGTTCTTTTCACAAACCACATAAGGATCCACTAGAGTCATTGAATGTGTGTTCTTTTCACAAACCGCAGCTAGAGTCATCACATGTGTGTTCTTTTCACAAACCATATCTAGAGTCATTGCATGTATTTTCTTTTCACAAAACACATATGGATCCACCAGTGTGATTGCATGTGTGTTCTTTTCATGAGCCACACCTAGAGTCAATGCATGTCCGTTCTATTCACAAACAACATATGGATCCACAAGTGTGATTGCATGTGGGTTCTTTTCATTAACCACAACTAAAGTCATTGCATGTCTGTTCTTTTCACAAACCACATATGGATCCACAAGTGTCATTGCATGTGTGTTCTTTTCGCAAACCACATATTGATCCACCAGTGCCATTGCATGTCTGTTCTTCTCACAAACCACATATGGATCCACCAGTGTCATTGCATGTGTGTTCTTTTCATTAACCAAAACTAGAGTCATTGCATGTCTATCTTTTCACAAACCACATATGGATCCACTAGTGTCATTGCATGTGTGTTCTTTTCACAAACCACATATTGATCCACCAGTGCCATTGCATGTCTGTTCTTCTCACAAACCACATATGGATCCACCAGTGTCATTGCATGTCTGTTCTTTTCACAAACCACATATGGATCCACCAGTGTCATTGCATGTGTGTTCTTTTCATTAACCACAACTAGAGTCATTGCATGTGTGTTCTTCTCACAAACCACATATGGATCCACCAGAGTTCATTGCATGTGAGTTCTTCTCATAAACCATAGCTAGAGTTATTGCATGTGTGTTCTTTTCACAAACCACATATGGATCCACCAGTGTCATTCCATGTCTGTTCTTTTCATTAACCACACCTACAGTCACTGCATGTCTGTTCTTTCAAAAACCACCTATGGATCCACCAGTGTCATTGCATGTTTGTTCTTTCACAAACCACACCTAGAGTCACTAGTGTCACTCGACGTGTTTTCTTTTCACGAACCACAGCTAGAGCCATTGCATATCTGTTCTTTTCACAAACCACATAAGGATCCACCAATGCGATTGCATGTGTGTTCTTTTCATGAACCACAACTAGAGTCAGTGCATGTTTGTTCTTTCACAAACCACACATGGATCCACCAGTATCATTGGATGTGTGTTCTTATCACAAACTACATATGGATCCACCAGAGTTCATTGCATATCTGTTCTTTTCACAAACCACATAAGGATCCACTAGAGTCATTGCATGTGTGTTCTTTTCACAAACCGCAGCTAGAGTCATTGCATGTGTGTTCTTTTCACAAACCATATCTAGAGTCATTGCATGTGTTTTCTTTTCACAAACCACATATGGATCCACCAGTGTGATTGCATGTGTGTTCTTTTCATGAACCACACCTAGAGTCAATGCATGTCCGTTCTTTTCACAAACCACATATGGATCCACCAGTGTGGTTGCATGTGTGTTCTTTTCATTAACCACAACTAGAGTCATTGCATGTCTGTTCTTTTCACAAACCACATATGGATCCACAAGTGTAATTGCATGTGTTTTCTTTTCACAAACCACATATTGATCCACCAGTGCCATTGCATGTCTGTTCTTCTCACAAACCACATTTGGATCCACTAGTGTCATTGCATGTGTGTTCTTTTCATTAACCAAAACTAGAGTCATTGCATGTCTGTTCTTTTCACAAACCACATATGGATCCACCAGTGTGATTGTATGTGTGTTCTTTTCACAAACCACATACTGATCCACCTGTGCCATTTCTTGTCTATTCTTCTCACAAACCACATATGGATCCACCAGTGTCATTGCATGTGTGTTCTTTTCACAAACCACATATGGATCCACCAGTGTCATTGCATGTGTGTTCTTTTCATTAACCATAGCTAAAGTATTTGCATGTGTGTTCTTTTCACAAACCACATATGTATCCACAAGTGTCATTGCATGTGTGTTCTTTTCACAAACCACATATTGATCCACCAGTGCCATTACATGTCTGTTCTTCTCACAAACCACATTTGGATACACTAGTGTCATTGCATGTGTGTTCTTTTCATTAACCAAAACTAGAGTCATTGCATGTATGTTCTTTTCACAAACCACATATGGATCCACCAGTGTCATTGCATGTTTGTTCTTTTCACAAACCACATATTGATCCACCAGTGCCATTGCATGTCTGTTCTTCTCACAAACCACATATGGATCCACTAGTGTCATTGCATGTGTCTTCTTTTCACAAACCACATATGGATCCACCAGTGTCATTGCATGTGTGTTCTTTTGATTAACCATAGCTAGAGTATTTGCATGTGCGTTCTTCTCACAAACCACACATGGATCCACCAGTGTGATTGCATGTGTGTTCTTTTCACAAACCATAGCTAGAGTCATTGCATGTTTGTTCTTTCCACAAACCACATATGGATCCACCAGTGTCATTGCATGTGTGTTCTTTTCACAAACCACAGCTAAAGTCATTGCATGTGTGTTCTTTTAAAAACTACACCTAGAGCCATTGCATGTGTGTTCTTTTCACAACCCACATCTAGAGTAATTGCATATGTGTTCTTTCACAAACCACACATGAATCCACCAGTGTCATTGGATGTGTGTTCTTCTCACAAACCACATATGGAGACACCAGAGTTCATTGCATGTGTGATCTTTTCACAAACCACATAAGGATCCACCAATGTGATTGCATGTGTGTTCTTTTCATGAACCACACCTAGACTCAGTGCATGTCTGTTCTTTCACAAACCACACATGGATCCACCAGTGTCATTGGATGTGTATTCTTATCACAAACCACATATGGATCCACCAGAGTTCATTGCATATCTGTTCTTTTCACAAACCACATAAGGATCCACTAGAGTCATTGAATGTGTGTTCTTTTCACAAACCGCAGCTAGAGTCATCACATGTGTGTTCTTTTCACAAACCATATCTAGAGTCATTGCATGTATTTTCTTTTCACAAAACACATATGGATCCACCAGTGTGATTGCATGTGTGTTCTTTTCATGCGCCACACCTAGAGTCAATGCATGTCCGTTCTATTCACAAACAACATATGGATCCACAAGTGTGATTGCATGTGTGTTCTTTTCATTAACCACAACTAAAGTCATTGCATGTCTGTTCTTTTCACAAACCACATATGGATCCACAAGTGTGATTACATGTGTGTTCTTTTCATTAACCACAACTAGAGTCATTGCATGTCTGTTCTTTTCACAAACCATATATGGATCCACAAGTGTCATTGCATGTGTGTTCTTTTCACAAACCACATATTGATCCACCAGTGCCATTGCATGTCTGTTCTTCTGACAAACCACATTTGGATCCACCAGTGTCATTGCTTGTGTGTTCTTTTCATTAACCAAAACTAGAGTCATTGCATGTCTGTTCTTTTCACAAACCACATATGGATCCACCAGTGTCATTGCATGTGTGTTCTTTTCACAAACCACATATTGATCCACTAGTGCCATTGCATGTCTGTTCTTCTCACAAATCACATATGGATCCACCAATGTCATTGCATGTGTGTTCTTTTCACAAACCACATATGGATCCACCAGTGTCATTGCATCTGTGTTCTTTTCATTAACCATAGCTAGAGTAATTGCATGTGTGTTCTTCTCACAAACCACACATCGATCCACCAGTGTGATTGCATGTGTGTTCTTTTCACAAACCATAGCTAGAGTCATTGCATGTTTGTTCTTTCCACAAACCACACATGGATCCACCAGTGTCATTGCATGTGTGTTCTTTTCACAAACCACAGCTAGAGTCATTGCATGTGTGTTCTTTTCACAACCCACATCTAGAGTCATTGCATATGTGTTCTTTCACAAACCACACATGGATCCACCAGTGTCATTGGATATGTGTTCTTCTCACAAACCACATACGGATCCACCAGAGTTCATTGCATGTGTGATCTTTTCACAAACCACATAAGGATCCACCAATGTGATTGCATGTGCGTTCTTTTCATGAACCACACCTAGAGTCAGTGCATGTCTGTTCTATCACAAACCACACATGGATCCACCAGTGTCATTGGATGTGTGTTCTTATCACAAACCACATATGGATCCACCAGAGTTCATTGCATATCTGTTCTTTTCACAAACCACATAAGGATCCACTAGAGTCATTGCATGTGTGTTCTTTTCACAAACCACAGCTAGAGTCATTGCATGTGTGTTCTTTTCACAAACCATATCTAGAGTCATTGCATGTGTTTTCTTTTCACAAACCACATATGGATCCACCAGTGTGATTGCATGTGTGTTCTTTTCATGAACCACACCTAGAGTCAATGCATGTCTGTTCTTTTCACAAACCACATATGGATCCACAAGTGTGATTACATGTGTGTTCTTTTCATTAACCACAACTAGAGTCATTGCATGTCTGTTCTTTTCACAAACCATATATGGATCCACAAGTGTTATTACATGTGTGTTCTTTTCACAAACCACATATTGATCCACCAGTGCCATTGCATGTCTCTTCTTCTGACAAACCACATTTGGATCCACCAGTGTCATTGCTTGTGTGTTATTTTCATTAACCAAAACTAGAGTCATTGCATGTCTGTTCTTTTCACAAACCACATATGGATCCACCAGTGTCATTGCATGTGTGTTCTTTTCACAAACCACATATTGATCCACCAGTGCCATTGCATGTCTGTTCTTCTCACAAATCACATATGGATCCACCAATGTCATTGCATGTGTGTTCTTTTCACAAACCACATATGGATCCACTAGTGTCATTGCATCTGTGTTCTTTTCATTAACCATAGCTAGAGTAATTGCATGTGTGTTCTTCTCACAAACCACACATCGATCCACCAGTGTGATTGCATGTGTGTTCTTTTCACAAACCATAGCTAGAGTCATTGCATGTTTGTTCTTTCCACAAACCACACATGGATCCACCAGTGTCATTGCATGTGTGTTCTTTTCACAAACCACAGCTAGAGTCATTGCATGTGTGTTCTTTTCACAAACTACACCTAGAGTCATTGCATGTATGTTCTTTTCACAACCCACATCTAGAGTCATTGCATATGTGTTCTTTCACAAACCACACATGGATCCACCAGTGTCATTGGATATGTGTTCTTCTCACAAACCACATATGGATCCACCAGAGTTCATTGCATGTGTGTTCTTTTCATGAACCACACATAGAGTCAGTGCATGTCTGTTCTTTCACAAACCACACATGGATCCACCAGTGTCATTGGATGTGTGTTCTTATCACAAACCACATATGGATCCTCCAGATTTCATTGCATATCTATTGTTTTCACAAACCACATAAGGATCCACTACAGTCATTGCATGTGTGTTCTTTCCACAAACCGCAGCTAGAGTCATTGCATGTGTTTTCTTTTCACAAACCACATATGGATCCACCAGTGTGATTGCATGTGTGTTCTTTTCATGAACCACACCTAGAGTCAATGCATGTCCGTTCTTTTCACAAACCACATATGGATCCACCAGTGTGGTTGCATGTGTGTTCTTTTCATTAACCACAACTAGAGTCATTGCATGTCTGTTCTTTTCACAAACCACATATGGATCCACTAGTGTCATTGCATGTGTGTTCTTCTCACAAACCACATATGGATCCACCAGAGTTCATTGCATGTGAGTTCTTCTCATAAACCATAGCTAGAGTTATTGCATGTGTGTTCTTTTCACAAACCACATATGGATCCACCAGTGTCATTGCATGTATGTTATTTTCATTAACCACACCTAGAGTCACTACATGTCTGTTCTTTCACAAACCACACATGGATCCACCAGTGTCATTGCATGTTTGTTCTTTCACAAGCCACACCTAGAGTCACTAGTTTCACTGGATGTGTGTTCTTTTCACGAACCACAGCTAGAGCCATTGCATGTCTATTCTTTTCACAAACCACATAAGGATCCACCAGAATTCATTGCATGTGTATTCTGCTCACAGACCACATATGGATCCACGAGTGTCATTGCATGTAAGTTCTTTTCATTAACCATAGCCAGTGTCATTGCATGTCTGTTCTTTTCACAAACCACGTGGATCCACCAGTTTCATTGGATGTGTGTTCTTTTCATTAACCACATCTAGAGTCATTGCATGTGTGTTCTTTTCACAAACCGCAGCTAGAGTCATCGCATGTGTGTTCTTTTCACAAACAATATCTAGAGTCATTGCATGTATTTTCTTTTCACAAAACACATATGGATCCACCAGTGTGATTGCATGTGTGTTCTTTTCATGAACCACACCTAGAGTCAATGCATGTCTGTTCTTTTCACAAACAACATATGGATCGACAAGTGTGATTGCATGTGTGTTCTTTTCATTAACCACAACTAGAGTCATTGCATGTCTGTTCTTTTCACAAACCACATATGGATCCACAAGTGTCATTGCATGTGTCTTCTTTTCGCAAACCACATATTGATCCACCAGTGCCATTGCATGTCTGTTCTTCTCACAAACCACATATGGATCCACCAGTGTCATTGCATGTGTGTTCTTTTCATTAACCAAAACTAGAGTCATTGCATGTCTATTCTTTTCACAAACCACATATGGATCCACTAGTGTCATTGCATGTGTGTTCTTTTCACAAACCACATATTGATCCACCAGTGCCATTGCATGTCTGTTCTTCTCACAAACCACATATGGATCCACCAGTGTCATTGCATGTCTGTTCTTTTCACAAACCACATATGGATCCACCAGTGTCATTGCATGTGTGTTCTTTTCATTAACCACAACTAGAGTCATTGCATGTGTGTTCTTCTCACAAACCACATATGGATCCACCAGAGTTCATTGCATGTGAGTTCTTCTCATAAACCATAGCTAGAGTTATTGCATGTGTGTTCTTTTCACAAACCACATATGGATCCACCAGTGTCATTCCATGTCTGTTCTTTTCATTAACCACACCTACAGTCACTGCATGTCTATTCTTTCAAAAACCACCTATGGATCTACCAGTGTCATTGCATGTTTGTTCTTTCACAAACCACACCTAGAGTCACTAGTGTCACTCGACGTGTTTTCTTTTCACGAACAACAGCTAGAGCCATTGCATGTCTGTTCTTTTCACAAACCACATAAGGATCCACCAATGCGATTGCATGTGTGTTCTTTTCATGAACCACAACTAGAGTCAGTGCATGTCTGTTCTTTCACAAACCACACATGGATCCACCAGTATCATTGGATGTGTGTTCTTATCACAAACCACATATGGATCCACCAGAGTTCATTGCATATCTGTTCTTTTCACAAACCACATAAGGATCCACTAGAGTCATTGCATGTGTGTTCTTTTCACAAACCGCAGCTAGAGTCATTGCATGTGTGTTCTTTTCACAAACCATTTCTAGAGTCATTGCATGTGTTTTCTTTTCACAAACCACATATGGATCCACCAGTGTGATTGCATGTGTGTTCTTTTCACAAACGACATGTGGATTTACCAGTGTCATTGCATGTCTATTCTTTTTATTAACCACACCTAGAGTCATTGCATGTCTGTTCTTTCACAAACCACACATGGATCCACAAGTGTCATTGCATGTGTGTTCTTTTCGCAAACCACATATTGATCCACCAGTGCCATTGCATGCTGTTCTTCTCACAAACCACATATGGATCCACCAGTGTCATTGCATGTGTGTTCTTTTTATTAACCAAAACTAGAGTCATTACATGTCTATTCTTTTCACAAACCACATATGGATCCACTAGTGTCATTGCATGTGTGTTCTTTTCACAAACCACATATTGATCCACCAGTGCCATTGCATGTCTGTTCTTCTCACAAACCACATATGGATCCACCAGTGTCATTGCATGTCTGTTCTTTTCACAAACCACATATGGATCCACCAGTGTCATTGCATGTGTGTTCTTTTCATTAACCACAACTAGAGTCATTGAATGTGTGTTCTTCTCACAAACCACATATGGATCCACCAGAGTTCATTGCATGTGAGTTCTTCTCATAAACCATAGCTAGAGTTATTACATGTGTGTTCTTTTCACAAACCACATATGGATCCACCAGTGTCATTCCATGTCTGTTCTTTTCATTAACCACACCTACAGTCACTGCATGTCTGTTCTTTCAAAAACCACCTATGGATCCACCAGTGTTATTGCATGTTTGTTCTTTCACAAACCACACCTAGAGTCACTAGTGTCACTCGACGTGTTTTCTTTTCACGAACCACAGCTAGAGCCATTGCATGTCTGTTCTTTTCACAAACCACATAAGGATCCACCAATGCGATTGCATGTGTGTTCTTTTCATGAACCACAACTAGAGTCAGTGCATGTTTGTTCTTTCACAAACCACACATGGATCCACCAGTATCATTGGATGTGTGTTCTTATCACAAACCACATATGGATCCACCAGAGTTCATTGCATATCTGTTCTTTTCACAAACCACATAAGGATTTACCAGTGTCATTGCATGTGTGTTCTTTTCACAAACCGCAGCTAGAGTCATTGCATGTGTGTTCTTTTCACAAACCATATCTAGAGTCATTGCATGTGTTTTCTTTTCACAAACCACATATGGATCCACCAGTGTGATTGCATGTGTGTTCTTTTCACAAACCGCAGCTAGAGTCATCGCATGTGTGTTCTTTTCACAAACCATATCTAGAGTCATTGCATGTATTTTCTTTTCACAAAACACATATGGATCCACCAGTGTGATTGCATGTGTGTTCTTTTCATGAACCACACCTAGAGTCAATGCATGTCTGTTCTTTTCACAAACAACATATGGATCGACAAGTGTGATTGCATGTGTGTTATTTTCATTAACCACAACTAGAGTCATTGCATGTCTGTTCTTTTCACAAACCACATATGGATCCACAAGTGTCATTGCATGTGTGTTCTTTTCGCAAACCACATATTGATCCACCAGTGCCATTGCATGTCTGTTCTTCTCACAAACCACATATGGATCCACCAGTGTCATTGCATGTGTGTTCTTTTCATTAACCAAAACTAGAGTCATTGCATGTCTATTCTTTTCACAAACCACATATGGATCCACTAGTGTCATTGCATGTGTGTTCTTTTCACAAACCACATATTGATCCACCAGTGCCATTGCATGTCTGTTCTTCTCACAAACCACATATGGATCCACCAGTGTCATTGCATGTCTGTTCTTTTCACAAACCACATATGGATCCACCAGTGTCATTGCATGTGTGTTCTTTTCATTAACCACAACTAGAGTCATTGCATGTGTGTTCTTCTCACAAACCACATATGGATCCACCAGAGTTCATTGCATGTGAGTTCTTCTCATAAACCATAGCTAGAGTTATTGCATGTGTGTTCTTTTCACAAACCACATATGGATCCACCAGTGTCATTCCATGTCTGTTCTTTTCATTAACCACACCTACAGTCACTGCATGTCTGTTCTTTCAAAAACCACCTATGGATCCACCAGTGTCATTGCATGTTTGTTCTTTCACAAACCACACCTAGAGTCACTAGTGTCACTCGACGTGTTTTCTTTTCACGAACCACAGCTAGAGCCATTGCATGTCTGTTCTTTTCACAAACCACATAAGGATCCACCAATGCGATTGCATGTGTGTTCTTTTCATGAACCACAACTAGAGTCAGTGCATGTTTGTTCTTTCACAAACCACACATGGATCCACCAGTATCATTGGATGTGTGTTCTTATCACAAACTACATATGGATCCACCAGAGTTCATTGCATATCTGTTCTTTTCACAAACCACATAAGGATCCACTAGAGTCATTGCATGTGTGTTCTTTTCACAAACCGCAGCTAGAGTCATTGCATGTGTGTTCTTTTCACAAACCATATCTAGAGTCATTGCATGTGTTTTCTTTTCACAAACCACATATGGCTCCACCAGTGTGATTGCATGTGTGTTGTTTTCATGAACCACACCTAGAGTCAATGCATGTCCGTTCTTTTCACAAACCACATATGGATCCACCAGTGTGGTTGCATGTGTGTTCTTTTCATTAACCACAACTAGAGTCATTGCATGTCTGTTCTTTTCACAAACCACATATGGATCCACAAGTGTAATTGCATGTGTTTTCTTTTCACAAACCACATATTGATCCACCAGTGCCATTGCATGTCTGTTCTTCTCACAAACCACATTTGGATCCACTAGTGTCATTGCATGTGTGTTCTTTTCATTAACCAAAACTAGAGTCATTGCATGTCTGTTCTTTTCACAAACCACATATGGATCCACCAGTGTGATTGTATGTGTGTTCTTTTCACAAACCACATACTGATCCACCTGTGCCATTTCTTGTGTATTCTTCTCACAAACCACATATGGATCCACCAGTGTCATTGCATGTGTGTTCTTTTCACAAACCACATATGGATCCACCAGTGGTATTGCATGTGTGTTCTTTTCATTAACCATAGCTAAAGTATTTGCATGTGTGTTCTTTTCACAAACCACATATGTATCCACAAGTGTCATTGCATGTGTGTTCTTTTCACAAACCACATATTGATCCACCAGTGCCATTACATGTCTGTTCTTCTCACAAACCACATTTGGATACACTAGTGTCATTGCATGTGTGTTCTTTTCATTAACCAAAACTAGAGTCATTGCATGTATGTTCTTTTCACAAACCACATATGGATCCACCAGTGTCATTGCATGTTTGTTCTTTTCACAAACCACATATTGATCAACCAGTGCCATTGCATGTCTGTTCTTCTCACAAACCACATATGGATCCACTAGTGTCATTGCATGTGTCTTCTTTTCACAAACCACATATGGATCCACCAGTGTCATTGCATGTGTGTTCTTTTCATTAACCATAGCTAGAGTATTTGCATGTGCGTTCTTCTCACAAACCACACATGGATCCACCAGTGTGATTGCATGTGTGTTCTTTTCACAAACCATAGCTAGAGTCATTGCATGTTTGTTCTTTCCACAAACCACATATGGATCCACCAGTGTCATTGCATGTGTGTTCTTTTCACAAACCACAGCTAAAGTCATTGCATGTGTGTTCTTTTAAAAACTACACCTAGAGCCATTGCATGTGTGTTCTTTTCACAACCCACATCTAGAGTAATTGCATATGTGTTCTTTCACAAACCACACATGAATCCACCAGTGTCATTGGATGTGTGTTCTTCTCACAAACCACATATGGAGACACCAGAGTTCATTGCATGTGTGATCTTTTCACAAACCACATAAGGATCCACCAATGTGATTGCATGTGTGTTCTTTTCATGAACCACACCTAGACTCAGTGCATGTCTGTTCTTTCACAAACCACACATGGATCCACCAGTGTCATTGGATGTGTGTTCTTATCACAAACCACATATGGATCCACCAGAGTTCATTGCATATCTATTCTTTTCACAAACCACATAAGGATCCACTAGAGTCATTGAATGTGTGTTCTTTTCACAAACCGCAGCTAGAGTCATCACATGTGTGTTCTTTTCACAAACCATATCTAGAGTCATTGCATGTATTTTCTTTTCACAAAACACATATGGATCCACCAGTGTGATTGCATGTGTGTTCTTTTCATGATCCACACCTAGAGTCAATGCATGTCCGTTCTATTCACAAACAACATATGGATCCACAAGTGTGATTGCATGTGGGTTCTTTTCATTAACCACAACTAAAGTCATTGCATGTCTGTTCTTTTCACAAACCACATATGGATCCACAAGTGTCATTGCATGTGTGTTCTTTTCGCAAACCACATATTGATCCACCAGTGCCATTGCATGTCTGTTCTTCTCACAAACCACATATGGATCCACCAGTGTCATTGCATGTGTGTTCTTTTCATTAACCAAAACTAGAGTCATTGCATGTCTATCTTTTCACAAACCACATATGGATCCACTAGTGTCATTGCATGTGTGTTCTTTTCACAAACCACATATTGATCCACCAGTGCCATTGCATGTCTGTTCTTCTCACAAATCACATATGGATCCACCAGTGTCATTGCATGTCTGTTCTTTTCACAAACCACATATGGATCCACCAGTGTCATTGCATGTGTGTTCTTTTCATTAACCACAACTAGAGTCATTGCATGTGTGTTCTTCTCACAAACCACATATGGATCCACCAGAGTTCATTGCATGTGAGTTCTTCTCATAAACCATAGCTAGAGTTATTGCATGTGTGTTCTTTTCACAAACCACATATGGATC
This sequence comes from Avena sativa, assembly GCA_916181665.1. Taxonomy (NCBI): domain Eukaryota; kingdom Viridiplantae; phylum Streptophyta; class Magnoliopsida; order Poales; family Poaceae; genus Avena; species Avena sativa. The sequence goes on from OV702287.1 coordinate 584,558,103, forward strand.
CACCAGTGTCATTCCATGTCTGTTCTTTTCATTAACCACACCTACAGTCACTGCATGTCTGTTCTTTCAAAAACCACCTATGGATCCACCAGTGTCATTGCATGTTTGTTCTTTCACAAACCACACCTAGAGTCACTAGTGTCACTCGACGTGTTTTCTTTTCACGAACCACAGCTAGAGCCATTGCATATCTGTTCTTTTCACAAACCACATAAGGATCCACCAATGCGATTGCATGTGTGTTCTTTTCATGAACCACAACTAGAGTCAGTGCATGTTTGTTCTTTCACAAACCACACATGGATCCACCAGTATCATTGGATGTGTGTTCTTATCACAAACTACATATGGATCCACCAGAGTTCATTGCATATCTGTTCTTTTCACAAACCACATAAGGATCCACTAGAGTCATTGCATGTGTGTTCTTTTCACAAACCGCAGCTAGAGTCATTGCATGTGTGTTCTTTTCACAAACCATATCTAGAGTCATTGCATGTGTTTTCTTTTCACAAACCACATATGGATCCACCAGTGTGATTGCATGTGTGTTCTTTTCATGAACCACACCTAGAGTCAATGCATGTCCGTTCTTTTCACAAACCACATATGGATCCACCAGTGTGGTTGCATGTGTGTTCTTTTCATTAACCACAACTAGAGTCATTGCATGTCTGTTCTTTTCACAAACCACATATGGATCCACAAGTGTAATTGCATGTGTTTTCTTTTCACAAACCACATATTGATCCACCAGTGCCATTGCATGTCTGTTCTTCTCACAAACCACATTTGGATCCACTAGTGTCATTGCATGTGTGTTCTTTTCATTAACCAAAACTAGAGTCATTGCATGTCTGTTCTTTTCACAAACCACATATGGATCCACCAGTGTGATTGTATGTGTGTTCTTTTCACAAACCACATACTGATCCACCTGTGCCATTTCTTGTCTATTCTTCTCACAAACCACATATGGATCCACCAGTGTCATTGCATGTGTGTTCTTTTCACAAACCACATATGGATCCACCAGTGTCATTGCATGTGTGTTCTTTTCATTAACCATAGCTAAAGTATTTGCATGTGTGTTCTTTTCACAAACCACATATGTATCCACAAGTGTCATTGCATGTGTGTTCTTTTCACAAACCACATATTGATCCACCAGTGCCATTACATGTCTGTTCTTCTCACAAACCACATTTGGATACACTAGCGTCATTGCATGTGTGTTCTTTTCATTAACCAAAACTAGAGTCATTGCATGTATGTTCTTTTCACAAACCACATATGGATCCACCAGTGTCATTGCATGTTTGTTCTTTTCACAAACCACATATTGATCCACCAGTGCCATTGCATGTCTGTTCTTCTCACAAACCACATATGGATCCACTAGTGTCATTGCATGTGTCTTCTTTTCACAAACCACATATGGATCCACCAGTGTCATTGCATGTGTGTTCTTTTGATTAACCATAGCTAGAGTATTTGCATGTGCGTTCTTCTCACAAACCACACATGGATCCACCAGTGTGATTGCATGTGTGTTCTTTTCACAAACCATAGCTAGAGTCATTGCATGTTTGTTCTTTCCACAAACCACATATGGATCCACCAGTGTCATTGCATGTGTGTTCTTTTCACAAACCACAGCTAAAGTCATTGCATGTGTGTTCTTTTAAAAACTACACCTAGAGCCATTGCATGTGTGTTCTTTTCACAACCCACATCTAGAGTAATTGCATATGTGTTCTTTCACAAACCACACATGAATCCACCAGTGTCATTGGATGTGTGTTCTTCTCACAAACCACATATGGAGACACCAGAGTTCATTGCATGTGTGATCTTTTCACAAACCACATAAGGATCCACCAATGTGATTGCATGTGTGTTCTTTTCATGAACCACACCTAGACTCAGTGCATGTCTGTTCTTTCACAAACCACACATGGATCCACCAGTGTCATTGGATGTGTATTCTTATCACAAACCACATATGGATCCACCAGAGTTCATTGCATATCTGTTCTTTTCACAAACCACATAAGGATCCACTAGAGTCATTGAATGTGTGTTCTTTTCACAAACCGCAGCTAGAGTCATCACATGTGTGTTCTTTTCACAAACCATATCTAGAGTCATTGCATGTATTTTCTTTTCACAAAACACATATGGATCCACCAGTGTGATTGCATGTGTGTTCTTTTCATGCGCCACACCTAGAGTCAATGCATGTCCGTTCTATTCACAAACAACATATGGATCCACAAGTGTGATTGCATGTGTGTTCTTTTCATTAACCACAACTAAAGTCATTGCATGTCTGTTCTTTTCACAAACCACATATGGATCCACAAGTGTGATTACATGTGTGTTCTTTTCATTAACCACAACTAGAGTCATTGCATGTCTGTTCTTTTCACAAACCATATATGGATCCACAAGTGTCATTGCATGTGTGTTCTTTTCACAAACCACATATTGATCCACCAGTGCCATTGCATGTCTGTTCTTCTGACAAACCACATTTGGATCCACCAGTGTCATTGCTTGTGTGTTCTTTTCATTAACCAAAACTAGAGTCATTGCATGTCTGTTCTTTTCACAAACCACATATGGATCCACCAGTGTCATTGCATGTGTGTTCTTTTCACAAACCACATATTGATCCACTAGTGCCATTGCATGTCTGTTCTTCTCACAAATCACATATGGATCCACCAATGTCATTGCATGTGTGTTCTTTTCACAAACCACATATGGATCCACCAGTGTCATTGCATCTGTGTTCTTTTCATTAACCATAGCTAGAGTAATTGCATGTGTGTTCTTCTCACAAACCACACATCGATCCACCAGTGTGATTGCATGTGTGTTCTTTTCACAAACCATAGCTAGAGTCATTGCATGTTTGTTCTTTCCACAAACCACACATGGATCCACCAGTGTCATTGCATGTGTGTTCTTTTCACAAACCACAGCTAGAGTCATTGCATGTGTGTTCTTTTCACAACCCACATCTAGAGTCATTGCATATGTGTTCTTTCACAAACCACACATGGATCCACCAGTGTCATTGGATATGTGTTCTTCTCACAAACCACATACGGATCCACCAGAGTTCATTGCATGTGTGATCTTTTCACAAACCACATAAGGATCCACCAATGTGATTGCATGTGTGTTCTTTTCATGAACCACACCTAGAGTCAGTGCATGTCTGTTCTATCACAAACCACACATGGATCCACCAGTGTCATTGGATGTGTGTTCTTATCACAAACCACATATGGATCCACCAGAGTTCATTGCATATCTGTTCTTTTCACAAACCACATAAGGATCCACTAGAGTCATTGCATGTGTGTTCTTTTCACAAACCACAGCTAGAGTCATTGCATGTGTGTTCTTTTCACAAACCATATCTAGAGTCATTGCATGTGTTTTCTTTTCACAAACCACATATGGATCCACCAGTGTGATTGCATGTGTGTTCTTTTCATGAACCACACCTAGAGTCAATGCATGTCTGTTCTTTTCACAAACCACATATGGATCCACAAGTGTGATTACATGTGTGTTCTTTTCATTAACCACAACTAGAGTCATTGCATGTCTGTTCTTTTCACAAACCATATATGGATCCACAAGTGTTATTACATGTGTGTTCTTTTCACAAACCACATATTGATCCACCAGTGCCATTGCATGTCTCTTCTTCTGACAAACCACATTTGGATCCACCAGTGTCATTGCTTGTGTGTTATTTTCATTAACCAAAACTAGAGTCATTGCATGTCTGTTCTTTTCACAAACCACATATGGATCCACCAGTGTCATTGCATGTGTGTTCTTTTCACAAACCACATATTGATCCACCAGTGCCATTGCATGTCTGTTCTTCTCACAAATCACATATGGATCCACCAATGTCATTGCATGTGTGTTCTTTTCACAAACCACATATGGATCCACTAGTGTCATTGCATCTGTGTTCTTTTCATTAACCATAGCTAGAGTAATTGCATGTGTGTTCTTCTCACAAACCACACATCGATCCACCAGTGTGATTGCATGTGTGTTCTTTTCACAAACCATAGCTAGAGTCATTGCATGTTTGTTCTTTCCACAAACCACACATGGATCCACCAGTGTCATTGCATGTGTGTTCTTTTCACAAACCACAGCTAGAGTCATTGCATGTGTGTTCTTTTCACAAACTACACCTAGAGTCATTGCATGTATGTTCTTTTCACAACCCACATCTAGAGTCATTGCATATGTGTTCTTTCACAAACCACACATGGATCCACCAGTGTCATTGGATATGTGTTCTTCTCACAAACCACATATGGATCCACCAGAGTTCATTGCATGTGTGTTCTTTTCATGAACCACACATAGAGTCAGTGCATGTCTGTTCTTTCACAAACCACACATGGATCCACCAGTGTCATTGGATGTGTGTTCTTATCACAAACCACATATGGATCCTCCAGATTTCATTGCATATCTATTGTTTTCACAAACCACATAAGGATCCACTACAGTCATTGCATGTGTGTTCTTTCCACAAACCCCAGCTAGAGTCATTGCATGTGTTTTCTTTTCACAAACCACATATGGATCCACCAGTGTGATTGCATGTGTGTTCTTTTCATGAACCACACCTAGAGTCAGTGCATATCTGTTCTTTTCACAAACCACATATGGATCCACCAGTGTGATTGCATGTGTGTTCTTTTCATTAAGCACAACTATAGTCATTGCATGTCTGTTCTTTTCACAAACCACATATGGATCCACAAGTGTCATTGCATGTGTGTTCTTTTCAAAAACCACATATTGATCCACCAGTGCCATTGCATGTCTGTTCTTCTCACAAACCACATATGGATCCAGTAGTGTCATTGCATGTGTGTTCGTTTCATTAACCAAAACTAGAGTCATTGCATGTCTGTTCTTTTCACAAACCACATATGGATCCACCAGTGTCATTGCATGTGTGTTCTTTTCACAAACCACATATTGATCCACCAGTGCCATTGCATGTCTGTTCTTTCACAAACCACACATGGATCCACCAGTGTCATTGCATGTGTCTTATTTTCACAAACCACATATGGATCCACTAGTGTCATTGCATGTGTGTTCTTTTCATTATCCATAGCAAGAGTCATTGCATGTGTGTTCTTCTCACAAACCACATATGGATCCACCAGAGTTCATTGCATGTGAGTTCTTCTCATAAACCACAGCTAGAGTCATTGCATGTGTGTTCTTTTCACAAAGCACATATGGATCCACCAGTGTCATTGCATGTATGTTATTTTCATTAACCACACCTAGAGTCACTACATGTCTGTTCTTTCACAAACCACACATGGATCCACCAGTGTCATTGCATGTTTGTTCTTTCACAAGCCACACCTAGAGTCACTAGTTTCACTGGATGTGTGTTCTTTTCACGAACCACAGCTAGAGCCATTGCATGTCTATTCTTTTCACAAACCACATAAGGATCCACCAGAATTCATTGCATGTGTATTCTGCTCACAGACCACATATGGATCCACGAGTGTCATTGCATGTAAGTTCTTTTCATTAACCATAGCCAGTGTCATTGCATGTCTGTTCTTTTCACAAACCACGTGGATCCACCAGTTTCATTGGATGTGTGTTCTTTTCATTAACCACATCTAGAGTCATTGCATGTGTGTTCTTTTCACAAACCGCAGCTAGAGTCATCGCATGTGTGTTCTTTTCACAAACAATATCTAGAGTCATTGCATGTATTTTCTTTTCACAAAACACATATGGATCCACCAGTGTGATTGCATGTGTGTTCTTTTCATGAACCACACCTAGAGTCAATGCATGTCTGTTCTTTTCACAAACAACATATGGATCGACAAGTGTGATTGCATGTGTGTTCTTTTCATTAACCACAACTAGAGTCATTGCATGTCTGTTCTTTTCACAAACCACATATGGATCCACAAGTGTCATTGCATGTGTCTTCTTTTCGCAAACCACATATTGATCCACCAGTGCCATTGCATGTCTGTTCTTCTCACAAACCACATATGGATCCACCAGTGTCATTGCATGTGTGTTCTTTTCATTAACCAAAACTAGAGTCATTGCATGTCTATTCTTTTCACAAACCACATATGGATCCACTAGTGTCATTGCATGTGTGTTCTTTTCACAAACCACATATTGATCCACCAGTGCCATTGCATGTCTGTTCTTCTCACAAACCACATATGGATCCACCAGTGTCATTGCATGTCTGTTCTTTTCACAAACCACATATGGATCCACCAGTGTCATTGCATGTGTGTTCTTTTCATTAACCACAACTAGAGTCATTGCATGTGTGTTCTTCTCACAAACCACATATGGATCCACCAGAGTTCATTGCATGTGAGTTCTTCTCATAAACCATAGCTAGAGTTATTGCATGTGTGTTCTTTTCACAAACCACATATGGATCCACCAGTGTCATTCCATGTCTGTTCTTTTCATTAACCACACCTACAGTCACTGCATGTCTGTTCTTTCAAAAACCACCTATGGATCCACCAGTGTCATTGCATGTTTGTTCTTTCACAAACCACACCTAGAGTCACTAGTGTCACTCGACGTGTTTTCTTTTCACGAACAACAGCTAGAGCCATTGCATGTCTGTTCTTTTCACAAACCACATAAGGATCCACCAATGCGATTGCATGTGTGTTCTTTTCATGAACCACAACTAGAGTCAGTGCATGTCTGTTCTTTCACAAACCACACATGGATCCACCAGTATCATTGGATGTGTGTTCTTATCACAAACCACATATGGATCCACCAGAGTTCATTGCATATCTGTTCTTTTCACAAACCACATAAGGATCCACTAGGGTCATTGCATGTGTGTTCTTTTCACAAACCGCAGCTAGAGTCATTGCATGTGTGTTCTTTTCACAAACCATATCTAGAGTCATTGCATGTGTTTTCTTTTCACAAACCACATATGGATCCACCAGTGTGATTGCATGTGTGTTCTTTTCACAAACGACATGTGGATTTACCAGTGTCATTGCATGTCTATTCTTTTTATTAACCACACCTAGAGTCATTGCATGTCTGTTCTTTCACAAACCACACATGGATCCACAAGTGTCATTGCATGTGTGTTCTTTTCGCAAACCACATATTGATCCACCAGTGCCATTGCATGCTGTTCTTCTCACAAACCACATATGGATCCACCAGTGTCATTGCATGTGTGTTCTTTTTATTAACCAAAACTAGAGTCATTACATGTCTATTCTTTTCACAAACCACATATGGATCCACTAGTGTCATTGCATGTGTGTTCTTTTCACAAACCACATATTGATCCACCAGTGCCATTGCATGTCTGTTCTTCTCACAAACCACATATGGATCCACCAGTGTCATTGCATGTCTGTTCTTTTCACAAACCACATATGGATCCACCAGTGTCATTGCATGTGTGTTCTTTTCATTAACCACAACTAGAGTCATTGAATGTGTGTTCTTCTCACAAACCACATATGGATCCACCAGAGTTCATTGCATGTGAGTTCTTCTCATAAACCATAGCTAGAGTTATTACATGTGTGTTCTTTTCACAAACCACATATGGATCCACCAGTGTCATTCCATGTCTGTTCTTTTCATTAACCACACCTACAGTCACTGCATGTCTGTTCTTTCAAAAACCACCTATGGATCCACCAGTGTTATTGCATGTTTGTTCTTTCACAAACCACACCTAGAGTCACTAGTGTCACTCGACATGTTTTCTTTTCACGAACCACAGCTAGAGCCATTGCATGTCTGTTCTTTTCACAAACCACATAAGGATCCACCAATGCGATTGCATGTGTGTTCTTTTCATGAACCACAACTAGAGTCAGTGCATGTTTGTTCTTTCACAAACCACACATGGATCCACCAGTATCATTGGATGTGTGTTCTTATCACAAACCACATATGGATCCACCAGAGTTCATTGCATATCTGTTCTTTTCACAAACCACATAAGGATTTACCAGTGTCATTGCATGTGTGTTCTTTTCACAAACCGCAGCTAGAGTCATTGCATGTGTGTTCTTTTCACAAACCATATCTAGAGTCATTGCATGTGTTTTCTTTTCACAAACCACATATGGATCCACCAGTGTGATTGCATGTGTGTTCTTTTCACAAACGACATGTGGATTTACCAGTGTCATTGCATGTCTATTCTTTTTATTAACCACACCTAGAGTCATTGCATGTCTGTTCTTTCACAAACCACACATGGATCCACAAGTGTCATTGCATGTGTGTTCTTTTCGCAAACCACATATTGATCCACCAGTGCCATTGCATGTCTGTTCTTCTCACAAACCACATATGGATCCACCAGTGTCATTGCATGTGTGTTCTTTTTATTAACCAAAACTAGAGTCATTACATGTCTATTCTTTTCACAAACCACATATGGATCCACTAGTGTCATTGCATGTGTGTTCTTTTCACAAACCACATATTGATCCACCAGTGCCATTGCATGTCTGTTTTTCTCACAAACCACATATGGATCCACCAGTGTCATTGCATGTCTGTTCTTTTCACAAACCACATATGGATCCACCAGTGTCATTGCATGTGTGTTCTTTTCATTAACCACAACTAGAGTCATTGAATGTGTGTTCTTCTCACAAACCACATATGGATCCACCAGAGTTCATTGCATGTGAGTTCTTCTCATAAACCATAGCTAGAGTTATTGCATGTGTGTTCTTTTCACAAACCACATATGGATCTACCAGTGTCATTGCATGTCTGTTCTTTTCATTAACCACACCTACAGTCACTGCATGTCTGTTCTTTCAAAAACCGCACATGGATCCACCAGTGTCATTGCATGTTTTTTCTTTCACAAACCACACCTAGAGTCACTAGTGTCACTCGACGAGTCGACGTGTTTTCTTTTCACGAACCACAGCTAGAGCCATTGCATGTCTGTTCTTTTCACAAACCACATAAGGATCCACCAATGCGATTGCATGTGTGTTCTTTTCATGAACCACACCTAGAGTCAGTGCATGTCTGTTCTTTCACAAACCACACATGGATCCACCAGTATCATTGGATGTGTGTTCTTATCACAAACCACATATGGATCCACCAGAGTTCATTGCATATCTGTTCTTTTCACAAACCACATAAGGATCCACCAATGCGATTGCATTTGTGTTCTTTTCATGAACCACACCTAGAGTCAGTGCATGTCTGTTCTTTCACAAACCACACATGGATCCACCAGTATCATTGGATGTGTGTTCTTATCACAAACCACATATGGATCCACCAGAGTTCATTGCATATCTGTTCTTTTCACAAACCACATAAGGATCCACCAATGTGATTGCATGTGTGTTCTTTTCATGAACCACACCTAGAGTCAGTGCATGTCTGTTCTTTCACAAACCACACATGGATGCACCAGTGTCATTGGATGTGTGTTCTTATCACAAACCACATATGGATCCACCAGAGTTCATTGCATATCTGTTCTTTGCACAAACCACATAAGGATCCACTAGAGTCATTGCATGTGTGTTCTTTTCACAAACCGCAGCTAGAGTCATCGCATGTGTGTTCTTTTCACAAACCATATCTAGAGTCATTGCATGTATTTTCTTTTCACAAAACACATATGGATCCACCAGTGTGATTGCATGTGTGTTCTTTTCATGAACCACACCTAGAGTCAATGCATGTCTGTTCTTTTCACAAACAACATATGGATCGACAAGTGTGATTGCATGTGTGTTATTTTCATTAACCACAACTAGAGTCATTGCATGTCTGTTCTTTTCACAAACCACATATGTATCCACAAGTGTCATTGCATGTGTGTTCTTTTCGCAAACCACATATTGATCCACCAGTGCCATTGCATGTCTGTTCTTCTCACAAACCACATATGGATCCACCAGTGTCATTGCATGTGTGTTCTTTTCATTAACCAAAACTAGAGTCATTGCATGTCTATTCTTTTCACAAACCACATATGGATCCACTAGTGTCATTGCATGTGTGTTCTTTTCACAAACCACATATTGATCCACCAGTGCCATTGCATGTCTGTTCTTCTCACAAACCACATATGGATCCACCAGTGTCATTGCATGTCTGTTCTTTTCACAAACCACATATGGATCCACCAGTGTCATTGCATGTGTGTTCTTTTCATTAACCACAACTAGAGTCATTGCATGTGTGTTCTTCTCACAAACCACATATGGATCCACCAGAGTTCATTGCATGTGAGTTCTTCTCATAAACCATAGCTAGAGTTATTGCATGTGTGTTCTTTTCACAAACCACATATGGATCCACCAGTGTCATTCCATGTCTGTTCTTTTCATTAACCACACCTACAGTCACTGCATGTCTGTTCTTTCAAAAACCACCTATGGATCCACCAGTGTCATTGCATGTTTGTTCTTTCACAAACCACACCTAGAGTCACTAGTGTCACTCGACGTGTTTTCTTTTCACGAACCACAGCTAGAGCCATTGCATGTCTGTTCTTTTCACAAACCACATAAGGATCCACCAATGCGATTGCATGTGTGTTCTTTTCATGAACCACAACTAGAGTCAGTGCATGTTTGTTCTTTCACAAACCACACATGGATCCACCAGTATCATTGGATGTGTGTTCTTATCACAAACTACATATGGATCCACCAGAGTTCATTGCATATCTGTTCTTTTCACAAACCACATAAGGATCCACTAGAGTCATTGCATGTGTGTTCTTTTCACAAACCGCAGCTAGAGTCATTGCATGTGTGTTCTTTTCACAAACCATATCTAGAGTCATTGCATGTGTTTTCTTTTCACAAACCACATATGGATCCACCAGTGTGATTGCATGTGTGTTGTTTTCATGAACCACACCTAGAGTCAATGCATGTCCGTTCTTTTCACAAACCACATATGGATCCACCAGTGTGGTTGCATGTGTGTTCTTTTCATTAACCACAACTAGAGTCATTGCATGTCTGTTCTTTTCACAAACCACATATGGATCCACAAGTGTAATTGCATGTGTTTTCTTTTCACAAACCACATATTGATCCACCAGTGCCATTGCATGTCTGTTCTTCTCACAAACAACATTTGGATCCACTAGTGTCATTGCATGTGTGTTCTTTTCATTAACCAAAACTAGAGTCATTGCATGTCTGTTCTTTTCACAAACCACATATGGATCCACCAGTGTGATTGTATGTGTGTTCTTTTCACAAACCACATACTGATCCACCTGTGCCATTTCTTGTCTATTCTTCTCACAAACCACATATGGATCCACCAGTGTCATTGCATGTGTGTTCTTTTCACAAACCACATATGGATCCACCAGTGTCATTGCATGTGTGTTCTTTTCATTAACCATAGCTAAAGTATTTGCATGTGTGTTCTTTTCATAAACCACATATGTATCCACAAGTGTCATTGCATGTGTGTTCTTTTCACAAACCACATATTGATCCACCAGTGCCATTACATGTCTGTTCTTCTCACAAACCACATTTGGATACACTAGTGTCATTGCATGTGTGTTCTTTTCATTAACCAAAACTAGAGTCATTGCATGTATGTTCTTTTCACAAACCACATATGGATCCACCAGTGTCATTGCATGTTTGTTCTTTTCACAAACCACATATTGATCAACCAGTGCCATTGCATGTCTGTTCTTCTCACAAACCACATATGGATCCACTAGTGTCATTGCATGTGTCTTCTTTTCACAAACCACATATGGATCCACCAGTGTCATTGCATGTGTGTTCTTTTCATTAACCATAGCTAGAGTATTTGCATGTGCGTTCTTCTCACAAACCACACATGGATCCACCAGTGTGATTGCATGTGTGTTCTTTTCACAAACCATAGCTAGAGTCATTGCATGTTTGTTCTTTCCACAAACCACATATGGATCCACCAGTGTCATTGCATGTGTGTTCTTTTCACAAACCACAGCTAAAGTCATTGCATGTGTGTTCTTTTAAAAACTACACCTAGAGCCATTGCATGTGTGTTCTTTTCACAACCCACATCTAGAGTAATTGCATATGTGTTCTTTCACAAACCACACATGAATCCACCAGTGTCATTGGATGTGTGTTCTTCTCACAAACCACATATGGAGACACCAGAGTTCATTGCATGTGTGATCTTTTCACAAACCACATAAGGATCCACCAATGTGATTGCATGTGTGTTCTTTTCATGAACCACACCTAGACTCAGTGCATGTCTGTTCTTTCACAAACCACACATGGATCCACCAGTGTCATTGGATGTGTGTTCTTATCACAAACCACATATGGATCCACCAGAGTTCATTGCATATCTATTCTTTTCACAAACCACATAAGGATCCACTAGAGTCATTGAATGTGTGTTCTTTTCACAAACCGCAGCTAGAGTCATCACATGTGTGTTCTTTTCACAAACCATATCTAGAGTCATTGCATGTATGTTCTTTTCACAAAACACATATGGATCCACCAGTGTGATTGCATGTGTGTTCTTTTCATGATCCACACCTAGAGTCAATGCATGTCCGTTCTATTCACAAACAACATATGGATCCACAAGTGTGATTGCATGTGGGTTCTTTTCATTAACCACAACTAAAGTCATTGCATGTCTGTTCTTTTCACAAACCACATATGGATCCACAAGTGTCATTGCATGTGTGTTCTTTTCGCAAACCACATATTGATCCACCAGTGCCATTGCATGTCTGTTCTTCTCACAAACCACATATGGATCCACCAGTGTCATTGCATGTGTGTTCTTTTCATTAACCAAAACTAGAGTCATTGCATGTCTATCTTTTCACAAACCACATATGGATCCACTAGTGTCATTGCATGTGTGTTCTTTTCACAAACCACATATTGATCCACCAGTGCCATTGCATGTCTGTTCTTCTCACAAATCACATATGGATCCACCAGTGTCATTGCATGTCTGTTCTTTTCACAAACCACATATGGATCCACCAGTGTCATTGCATGTGTGTTCTTTTGATTAACCACAACTAGAGTCATTGCATGTGTGTTCTTCTCACAAACCACATATGGATCCACCAGAGTTCATTGCATGTGAGTTCTTCTCATAAACCATAGCTAGAGTTATTGCATGTGTGTTCTTTTCACAAACCACATATGGATCCACCAGTGTCATTCCATGTCTGTTCTTTTCATTAACCACACCTACAGTCACTGCATGTCTGTTCTTTCAAAAACCACCTATGGATCCACCAGTGTCATTGCATGTTTGTTCTTTCACAAACCACACCTAGAGTCACTAGTGTCACTCGACGTGTTTTCTTTTCACGAACCACAGCTAGAGCCATTGCATATCTGTTCTTTTCACAAACCACATAAGGATCCACCAATGCGATTGCATGTGTGTTCTTTTCATGAACCACAACTAGAGTCAGTGCATGTTTGTTCTTTCACAAACCACACATGGATCCACCAGTATCATTGGATGTGTGTTCTTATCACAAACTACATATGGATCCACCAGAGTTCATTGCATATCTGTTCTTTTCACAAACCACATAAGGATCCACTAGAGTCATTGCATGTGTGTTCTTTTCACAAACCGCAGCTAGAGTCATTGCATGTGTGTTCTTTTCACAAACCATATCTAGAGTCATTGCATGTGTTTTCTTTTCACAAACCACATATGGATCCACCAGTGTGATTGCATGTGTGTTCTTTTCATGAACCACACCTAGAGTCAATGCATGTCCGTTCTTTTCACAAACCACATATGGATCCACCAGTGTGGTTGCATGTGTGTTCTTTTCATTAACCACAACTAGAGTCATTGCATGTCTGTTCTTTTCACAAACCACATATGGATCCACAAGTGTAATTGCATGTGTTTTCTTTTCACAAACCACATATTGATCCACCAGTGCCATTGCATGTCTGTTCTTCTCACAAACCACATTTGGATCCACTAGTGTCATTGCATGTGTGTTCTTTTCATTAACCAAAACTAGAGTCATTGCATGTCTGTTCTTTTCACAAACCACATATGGATCCACCAGTGTGATTGTATGTGTGTTCTTTTCACAAACCACATACTGATCCACCTGTGCCATTTCTTGTCTATTCTTCTCACAAACCACATATGGATCCACCAGTGTCATTGCATGTGTGTTCTTTTCACAAACCACATATGGATCCACCAGTGTCATTGCATGTGTGTTCTTTTCATTAACCATAGCTAAAGTATTTGCATGTGTGTTCTTTTCACAAACCACATATGTATCCACAAGTGTCATTGCATGTGTGTTCTTTTCACAAACCACATATTGATCCACCAGTGCCATTACATGTCTGTTCTTCTCACAAACCACATTTGGATACACTAGTGTCATTGCATGTGTGTTCTTTTCATTAACCAAAACTAGAGTCATTGCATGTATGTTCTTTTCACAAACCACATATGGATCCACCAGTGTCATTGCATGTTTGTTCTTTTCACAAACCACATATTGATCCACCAGTGCCATTGCATGTCTGTTCTTCTCACAAACCACATATGGATCCACTAGTGTCATTGCATGTGTCTTCTTTTCACAAACCACATATGGATCCACCAGTGTCATTGCATGTGTGTTCTTTTGATTAACCATAGCTAGAGTATTTGCATGTGCGTTCTTCTCACAAACCACACATGGATCCACCAGTGTGATTACATGTGTGTTCTTTTCACAAACCATAGCTAGAGTCATTGCATGTTTGTTCTTTCCACAAACCACATATGGATCCACCAGTGTCATTGCATGTGTGTTCTTTTCACAAACCACAGCTAAAGTCATTGCATGTGTGTTCTTTTAAAAACTACACCTAGAGCCATTGCATGTGTGTTCTTTTCACAACCCACATCTAGAGTAATTGCATATGTGTTCTTTCACAAACCACACATGAATCCACCAGTGTCATTGGATGTGTGTTCTTCTCACAAACCACATATGGAGACACCAGAGTTCATTGCATGTGTGATCTTTTCACAAACCACATAAGGATCCACCAATGTGATTGCATGTGTGTTCTTTTCATGAACCACACCTAGACTCAGTGCATGTCTGTTCTTTCACAAACCACACATGGATCCACCAGTGTCATTGGATGTGTATTCTTATCACAAACCACATATGGATCCACCAGAGTTCATTGCATATCTGTTCTTTTCACAAACCACATAAGGATCCACTAGAGTCATTGAATGTGTGTTCTTTTCACAAACCGCAGCTAGAGTCATCACATGTGTGTTCTTTTCACAAACCATATCTAGAGTCATTGCATGTATTTTCTTTTCACAAAACACATATGGATCCACCAGTGTGATTGCATGTGTGTTCTTTTCATGCGCCACACCTAGAGTCAATGCATGTCCGTTCTATTCACAAACAACATATGGATCCACAAGTGTGATTGCATGTGTGTTCTTTTCATTAACCACAACTAAAGTCATTGCATGTCTGTTCTTTTCACAAACCACATATGGATCCACAAGTGTCATTGCATGTGTGTTCTTTTCACAAACCACATATTGATCCACCAGTGCCATTGCATGTCTGTTCTTCTCACAAACCACATATGGATCCACCAGTGTCATTCCATGTGTGTTCTTTTCATTAACCAAAACTAGAGTCATTGCATGTCTGTTCTTTTCACAAACCACATATGGATCCACTAGTGTCATTGCATGTGTGTTCTTTTCACAAACCACATATTGATCCACCAGTGCCATTGCATGTTTGTTCTTCTCACAAACAATATATCGATCCACCTACTGATCCACCTGTGCCATTTCTTGTCTGTTCTTCTCACAAACCACATATGGATCCACCAGTGTCATTGCATGTGTGTTCTTTTCACAAACCTCATATGGATCCACCAGTCTCATTGCATGTGTGTTCTTTTCATTAACTATAACTAGAGTCATTGTATGTGTGTTCTTCTCACAAACCACATATGGATCCACCAGAGTTCATTGCATGTGAGTTCTTCTCATAAACCATAGCTAGAGTCATTGCATGTGTGTTCTTTTCACAAACCACATATGGATCCACCAGTGTCATTGCATGTCTGTTCTTTTCATTAACCACACCTATAGTCACTGCATGTCTGTTCTTTCAAAAAACCACACATGAATCCACCAGTGTCATTGCATGTTTGTTCTTTCACAAACCACACCTAGAGTCACTAGTGTCACTGGACGTGTTTTCTTTTCACGAACCACAATTAGAGCTATTGCATGTCTGTTCTTTTCACAAACCACATAAGGATCCACCAATGCGATTGCATGTGTGTTCTTTTCATGAACCACAACTAGAGTCAGTGCATGTCTGTTCTTTCACAAACCACACATGGATCCACCAGTATCATTGGATGTGTGTTCTTATTACAAACCACATATGGCTCCACCAGAGTTCATTGCATATCTGTTCTTTTCACAAACCACATAAGGATCCACTAGAGTCATTGCATGTGTGTTCTTTTCACAAACCGCAGCTAGAGTCATTGCATGTGTGTTCTTTTCACAAACCATATCAAGAGTCATTGCATGTGTTTTCTTTTCACAAACCACATATGGATCCACCAGTGTGATTGCATGTGTGTTCTTTTCATGAACCACACCTAGAGTCAATGCATGTTCGTTCTTTTCACAAACCACATATGGATCCACCAGTGTGATTGCATGTGTGTTCTTTTCATTAACCACAACTAGAGTCATTGCATGTCTGTTCTTTTCACCAACCACATATGGATCCACAAGTGTCATTGCATGTGTTTTCTTTTCACAAACCACATATTGATCCACAAGTGCCATTGCATGTCTGTTCTTCTCACAAACCACATTTGGATCCACTAGTGTCATTGCATGTGTGTTCTTTTCATTAACCAAAACTAGAGTCATTACATGTCTGTTGTTTTCACAAACCCCATATCGATCCACCAGTGTCATTGCATATGTGTTCTTTTCATAAACCACCTACTGATCCACCTGTGCCATTTCTTGTCTGTTCTTCTCACAAACCACATATGGATCCACCAGTGTCATTGCATGTGTGTTCTTTTCACAAACCACATATGGATCCACCAGTGTCATTGCATGTGTGTTCTTTTCATTAACCATAGCTAGAGTAATTGCATGTGTGTTCTTATCACAAACCACACATGGATCCACCAGTGTGATTGCATGTGTGTTCTTTCCACAAACCATAGCTAGAGTCATTGCATGTTTGTTCTTTCCACAAACCACATACGGATCCACCAGTGTCATTGCATGTGTGTTCTTTTCACACACCACAGCTAGAGTCATTGCATGTGTGTTCTTTTCACAAACTACATCTAGAGTCATTGCATGTGTGTTCTTTTCATTAACCACAACTAGAGTCATTGCATGTCTGTTCTTTTCACAAAACACATATGGATCCACTCGTGTCATTGCATGTGTGTTCTTTCCACAAACCACATATTGATCCACTAGTTCCATTTCATGTCTAATCTTATTACAAACCACATACGGATCCACCAGTGTCATTGCATGTGTGTTCTTTTCACAAACCACATATGGATCCACCAGTGTCATTGCATGTGTGTTCTTCTCACAAACCACATATGGATCCACCAGAGTTCATTGCATGTGAGTTCTTCTCATAAACCACAGCTAGAGTCATTGCATGTGTGTTCTTTTCACAAACCACATATGGATCCACCATTGTCATTGCATGTATGTTCTTTTCATTAACCACACCTAGAGTCACTGCATTTCTGTTCTTTCACAAACCACACATGGATCCACCAGTGTCATTGCATGTTTGTTCTTTCACAAACCACACCTAGAGTCACTAGTGTCACTGGATGTGTGTTCTTTTCACGAACCACAGCTAGAGCCATTGCATGTCTATTCTTTTCACAAACCACATAAGGATCCACCAGAATTCATTGCATGTGTGTTCTTCTCACAGACCACATATGGATCCACCAGTTTCATTGCATGTCAGTTCTTTTCATTAACCATAGCTAGTGTCATTGCATGTCTGTTCTTTCACAAACCACAAATGGATCCACCAATGTCATTGGATGTGTGTTCTTATCACAAACCACATATGGATCCACAAAAGTTCATTGCATATCTGTTCTTTTCACAAACCACATAAGGAACCACTAGAGTCATTGCATGTGTGTTCTTTTCACAAACCGCAGCTAGAGTCATTGCATGTGTGTTCTTTTCACAAACCATATCTAGAGTCATTGCATGTTTTTTCTTTTCACAAACCACATATGGATCCACCAGTGTGATTGCATGTGTGTTCTTTTCATGAACCACACCTAGAGTTAATGCATGTATGTTCTTTTAGCAAACCACATATGGATCCACTAGTGTGATTGCATGTGTGTTCTTTTCATTAACCACAACTAGAGTCATTGCATGTCTATTCTTTTCACAAACCACATATGTATCCACAAGTGTCATTGCATGTGTGTTCTTTTCGCAAACCACATATTGATCCACCAGTGCCATTGCATGTCTGTTCTTCTCACAAACCACATTTGGATCCACCAGTGTCATTGCATGTGTGTTATTTTCATTAACCAAAACTAGAGTCAGTGCATGTATGTTCTTCTCACAAACCACATATGGATCCACCTGTGTCATTGCATGTGTCTTCTTTTCACAAACCACATATGGATCAACCATTGTCATTGCATGTATGTTCTTTTCATTAACCATAGCTAGAGTATTTGCATGTCTGTTCTTTTCACAAACCACATATGGATCCACGGATGTCATTGCATGTGTGTTCTTTTCATTAACCACACCTAGAGTCACTACATGTCTGTTCTTTCACAAACCACACATGGATGCACTAGTGTCATTGCATGTTTGTTCTTTCACAAACCACACCTAGAGTCACTAGTGTTACTGGATGTGTGTTCTTTTCACGAACCACAGCTAGAGGCATTGCATGTCTGTTCTTTTCACAAACCACATAAGGATCCACCAATGTGATTTCATGTGTGTTCTTTTCATGAACCACACCTAGAGTCAGTGCATGCCTATTCTTTCACAAACCACACATGGATCCACCAGTGTCATTGGATGTGTTTTCTTATCACAAACCACATATGGATCCACCAGAGTTCATTGCATATATGTTCTTTTCACAAACCACATAAGGATCCACTAGAGTCATTGCATGTGTGTTCTTTTCATTAACCGCACATAGAGTCATTGCATGTCTGTTCTTTTCACAGACTATATCTAGAGTCATTGCATGTGTTTTCTTTTCACAAACCACATATGGAACCACTAGTGTGATTGCATGTGTGTTCTTTTCATGAACCACACCTAGAGTCAATGCATGTCTGTTCTTTTCACAAACCACATATGGAACCACTAGTGTGATTGCATGTGTGTTCTTTTCATTAACCACAACTAGAGTCATTGCATGTCTGTTATTTTCACAAACCACATATGGTTCCACAAGTGTCATTGCATGTGTGTTCTTTTCACAAACCACATATTGATCCACCAGTGCCATTGCATGTCTGTTCTTCTCACAAACCACATATGGATCCACCAGTGTCATTGCATGTGTGTTCTTTTCATTAACCAAAACTAGAGTCATTGCATGTCTGTTCTTTTCACAAACCACATATGGATCCACCAGTGTCATTGCATGTGTGTTCTTTTCACAAACCACATATTGATCCACTAGTGCCATTGCATGTTTGTTCTTCTCACAAACCACATATGGATCCACTAGTGTCATTGCATCTGTGTTCTTTTCACAAACCACATATGGATCCACCAGTGTCATTGCATGTGTGTTCTTTTCATTAACCATAGCTAGAGTCATTGCATGTCTGTTCTTCTCACAAACCACATATGGATCCACCACATATGGATCCACCAGAGTTCATTGCATGTGAGTTCTTCTCATAAACCACAACTAGAGTCATTGCATGTGTGTTCTTTTCACAAACCACATATGGATCCACCAGTGTCATTGCATGTTTGTTCTTTTCATTAACCGCACATAGAGTCATTGCATGTCTGTTCTTTCACAAACCACACATGGATCCACCAGTGTCATTGCATGTGTCTTATTTTCACAAACCACATATGGATCCACTAGTGTCATTGCATGTGTGTTCTTTTCATTAACCATAGCTATAGTCATTGCATGTGTGTTCTTCTCACAAACCACATATGGATCCACCAGAGTTCATTGCATGTGAGTTCTTCTCATAAACCACAGCTAGAGTCATTGCATGTGTGTTCTTTTCACAAACCACATATGGATCCACCAGTGTCATTGCATGTATGTTCTTTTCATTAACCACACCTAGAGTCACTGCATGTCTGTTCTTTCACAAACCACACATGGATCCACCAGTGTCATTGCATGTTTGTTCTTTCACAAACCACACCTAGAGTCACTAGTGTCACTGGATGTGTGTTCTTTTCACGAACCACAGCTAGAGCCATTGCATGTCTATTCTTTTCACAATCCACATAAGGATCCACCAGAATTCATTGCATGTGTGTTCTGCTCACAGACCACATATGGATCCACCAGTGTCATTGCATGTCAGTTCTTTTCATTAACCATAGCCAGTGTCATTGCATGTCTGTTCTTTTCACAAACCACGTGGATCCACCAGTTTCATTGGATGTGTGTTCTTTTCATTAACCACATCTAGAGTCATTGCATGTGTGTTCTTTTCACAAACCCCCCACTAGTGTCATTGCATGTGTGTTCTTTTCATTAACCATAGCTAGAGTAATTGCATGTGTGTTCTTCTCACAAACCACACATGGATCCACCAGTGTGATTGCATGTGTGTTCTTTTCACAAACCATAGCTAGAGTCATTGCATGTTTGTTCTTTCCACAAACCACATATGGATCGACCAATGTCATTCCATGTTGTGTTCTTTTCACAAACCACATCTAGAGTCATTGCATGTGTGTTCTTTTCACAAACCACATCTAGAGTCATTGCATGTGTGTTCTTCTCACAAACCACATATGGATCCACCAGAGTTCATTGCATGTGAGTTCTTCTCATAAACCACAGCTAGAGTCATTGCATGTGTGTTCTTTTCACAAACCACATATGGATCCACCATTGTCATTGCATGTATGTTCTTTTCATTAACCACACCTAGAGTCACTGCATTTCTGTTCTTTCACAAACCACACATGGATCCACCAGTGTCATTGCATGTTTGTTCTTTCACAAACCACACCTAGAGTCACTAGTGTCACTGGATGTGTGTTCTTTTCACGAACCACAGCTAGAGCCATTGCATGTCTATTCTTTTCACAAACCACATAAGGATCCACCAGAATTCATTGCATGTGTGTTCTTCTCACAGACCACATATGGATCCACCAGTTTCATTGCATGTCAGTTCTTTTCATTAACCATAGCTAGTGTCATTGCATGTCTGTTCTTTCACAAACCACAAATGGATCCACCAATGTCATTGGATGTGTGTTCTTATCACAAACCACATATGGATCCACAAAAGTTCATTGCATATCTGTTCTTTTCACAAACCACATAAGGAACCACTAGAGTCATTGCATGTGTGTTCTTTTCACAAACCGCAGCTAGAGTCATTGCATGTGTGTTCTTTTCACAAACCATATCTAGAGTCATTGCATGTTTTTTCTTTTCACAAACCACATATGGATCCACCAGTGTGATTGCATGTGTGTTCTTTTCATGAACCACACCTAGAGTTAATGCATGTATGTTCTTTTAGCAAACCACATATGGATCCACTAGTGTGATTGCATGTGTGTTCTTTTCATTAACCACAACTAGAGTCATTGCATGTCTATTCTTTTCACAAACCACATATGTATCCACAAGTGTCATTGCATGTGTGTTCTTTTCGCAAACCACATATTGATCCACCAGTGCCATTGCATGTCTGTTCTTCTCACAAACCACATTTGGATCCACCAGTGTCATTGCATGTGTGTTATTTTCATTAACCAAAACTAGAGTCAGTGCATGTATGTTCTTCTCACAAACCACATATGGATCCACCTGTGTCATTGCATGTGTCTTCTTTTCACAAACCACATATGGATCAACCATTGTCATTGCATGTATGTTCTTTTCATTAACCATAGCTAGAGTATTTGCATGTCTGTTCTTTTCACAAACCACATATGGATCCACGGATGTCATTGCATGTGTGTTCTTTTCATTAACCACACCTAGAGTCACTACATGTCTGTTCTTTCACAAACCACACATGGATGCACTAGTGTCATTGCATGTTTGTTCTTTCACAAACCACACCTAGAGTCACTAGTGTCACTGGATGTGTGTTCTTTTCACGAACCACAGCTAGAGGCATTGCATGTCTGTTCTTTTCACAAACCACATAAGGATCCACCAATGTGATTTCATGTGTGTTCTTTTCATGAACCACACCTAGAGTCAGTGCATGCCTATTCTTTCACAAACCACACATGGATCCACCAGTGTCATTGGATGTGTTTTCTTATCACAAACCACATATGGATCCACCAGAGTTCATTGCATATATGTTCTTTTCACAAACCACATAAGGATCCACTAGAGTCATTGCATGTGTGTTCTTTTCATTAACCGCACATAGAGTCATTGCATGTCTGTTCTTTTCACAGACTATATCTAGAGTCATTGCATGTGTTTTCTTTTCACAAACCACATATGGAACCACTAGTGTGATTGCATGTGTGTTCTTTTCATGAACCACACCTAGAGTCAATGCATGTCTGTTCTTTTCACAAACCACATATGGAACCACTAG
Source organism: Avena sativa (assembly GCA_916181665.1). Taxonomy (NCBI): domain Eukaryota; kingdom Viridiplantae; phylum Streptophyta; class Magnoliopsida; order Poales; family Poaceae; genus Avena; species Avena sativa. Next base: position 584,581,067 of record OV702287.1, read on the forward strand.
TGTGATTGCATGTGTGTTCTTTTCATTAACCACAACTAGAGTCATTGCATGTCTGTTATTTTCACAAACCACATATGGTTCCACAAGTGTCATTGCATGTGTGTTCTTTTCACAAACCACATATTGATCCACCAGTGCCATTGCATGTCTGTTCTTCTCACAAACCACATATGGATCCACCAGTGTCATTGCATGTGTGTTCTTTTCATTAACCAAAACTAGAGTCATTGCATGTCTGTTCTTTTCACAAACCACATATGGATCCACCAGTGTCATTGCATGTGTGTTCTTTTCACAAACCACATATTGATCCACTAGTGCCATTGCATGTTTGTTCTTCTCACAAACCACATATGGATCCACTAGTGTCATTGCATCTGTGTTCTTTTCACAAACCACATATGGATCCACCAGTGTCATTGCATGTGTGTTCTTTTCATTAACCATAGCTAGAGTCATTGCATGTGTGTTCTTCTCACAAACCACATATGGATCCACCACATATGGATCCACCAGAGTTCATTGCATGTGAGTTCTTCTCATAAACCACAACTAGAGTCATTGCATGTGTGTTCTTTTCACAAACCACATATGGATCCACCAGTGTCATTGCATGTTTGTTCTTTTCATTAACCGCACATAGAGTCATTGCATGTCTGTTCTTTCACAAACCACACATGGATCCACCAGTGTCATTGCATGTGTCTTATTTTCACAAACCACATATGGATCCACTAGTGTCATTGCATGTGTGTTCTTTTCATTAACCATAGCTATAGTCATTGCATGTGTGTTCTTCTCACAAACCACATATGGATCCACCAGAGTTCATTGCATGTGAGTTCTTCTCATAAACCACAGCTAGAGTCATTGCATGTGTGTTCTTTTCACAAACCACATATGGATCCACCAGTGTCATTGCATGTATGTTCTTTTCATTAACCACACCTAGAGTCACTGCATGTCTGTTCTTTCACAAACCACACATGGATCCACCAGTGTCATTGCATGTTTGTTCTTTCACAAACCACACCTAGAGTCACTAGTGTCACTGGATGTGTGTTCTTTTCACGAACCACAGCTAGAGCCATTGCATGTCTATTCTTTTCACAATCCACATAAGGATCCACCAGAATTCATTGCATGTGTGTTCTGCTCACAGACCACATATGGATCCACCAGTGTCATTGCATGTCAGTTCTTTTCATTAACCATAGCCAGTGTCATTGCATGTCTGTTCTTTTCACAAACCACGTGGATCCACCAGTTTCATTGGATGTGTGTTCTTTTCATTAACCACATCTAGAGTCATTGCATGTGTGTTCTTTTCACAAACCCCCCACTAGTGTCATTGCATGTGTGTTCTTTTCATTAACCATAGCTAGAGTAATTGCATGTGTGTTCTTCTCACAAACCACACATGGATCCACCAGTGTGATTGCATGTGTGTTCTTTTCACAAACCATAGCTAGAGTCATTGCATGTTTGTTCTTTCCACAAACCACATATGGATCGACCAATGTCATTCCATGTTGTGTTCTTTTCACAAACTACAACTAGAGTCATTGCATGTGTGTTCATTTCACAAACTAGACCTAGAGTCATTGCATGTGTGTTCTTTTGACAACCCACATCTAGAGTCATTGCATATGTGTTCTTTCACAAACCACACATGGATCCACCAGTGTCATTGGATGTGTGTTCTTCTCACAAACCACATATGGAGCCACCAGAGTTCATTGCATGTGTGATATTTTCACAGACCACATAAGGATCCACCAATGTGATTGCATGTGTGTTCTTTTCATGAACCACACCTAGAGTCAGTGCATGTCTGTTCTATCACAAACCACACATGGATCCACCAGTGTCATTGGATGTGTGTTCTTATCACAAACCACATATGGATCCACCAGAGTTCATTGCATATCTGTTCTTTTCACAAACCACATAAGGATCCACTAGAGTCATTGCATGTGTGTTCTTTTCACAAACCACAACTAGAGTCATTGCATGTGTGTTCTTTTCACAAACCATATCTAGAGTCATTGCATGTGTTTTCTTTTCACAAACCACATATGGATCCACCAGTGTGATTGCATGTGTGTTCTTTTCATGAACCACACCTAGAGTCAATGCATGTCTGTTCTTTTCACAAACCACATATGGATCCACAAGTGTGATTACATGTGTGTTCTTTTCATTAACCACAACTAGAGTCATTGCATGTCTGTTCTTTTCACAAACCATATATGGATCCACAAGTGTCATTGCATGTGTGTTCTTTTCACAAACCACATATTGATCCACTAGTGCCATTGCATGTCTGTTCTTTTGACAAACCACATTTGGATCCACCAGTGTCATTGCTTGTGTGTTCTTTTCATTAACCAAAACTAGAGTCATTGCATGTCTGTTCTTTTCACAAACCACATATGGATCCACCAGTGTCATTGCATGTGTGTTCTTTTCACAAACCACATATTGATCCACCAGTGCCATTGCATGTCTGTTCTTCTCACAAATCACATATGGATCCACCAATGTCATTGCATGTGTGTTCTTTTCACAAACCACATATGGATCCACCAGTGTCATTGCATCTGTGTTCTTTTCATTAACCATAGCTAGAGTAATTGCATGTGTGTTCTTCTCACAAACCACACATCGATCCACCAGTGTGATTGCATGTGTGTTCTTTTCACAAACCATAGCTAGAGTCATTGCATGTTTGTTCTTTCCACAAACCACACATGGATCCACCAGTGTCATTGCATGTGTGTTCTTTTCACAAACCACAACTAGAGTCATTGCATGTGTGTTCTTTTCACAAACTACACCTAGAGTCATTGCATGTATGTTCTTTTCACAACCCACATCTAGAGTCATTGCATATGTGTTCTTTCACAAACCACACATGGATCCACCAGTGTCATTGGATATGTGTTCTTCTCACAAACCACATATGGATCCACCAGAGTTCATTGCATGTGTGATCTTTTCACAAACCACATAAGGATCCACCAATGTGATTGCATGTGTGTTCTTTTCATAAACCACACCTAGAGTCAGTGCATGTCTGTTCTATCACAAACCACACATGGATCCACCAGTGTCATTGGATGTGTGTTCTTATCACAAACCACATATGGATCCACCAGAGTTCATTGCATATCTGTTCTTTTCACAAACCACATAAGGATCCACTAGATTCATTGCATGTGTGTTCTTTTCACAAACCACAGCTAGAGTCATTGCATGTGTGTTCTTTTCACAAACCATATCTAGAGTCATTGCATGTATTTTCTTTTCACAAACCACATATGGATCCACCAGTGTGATTGCATGTGTGTTCTTTTCATGAACCACACCTAGAGTCAATGCATGTCTGTTCTTTTCACAAACCACATATGGATCCACAAGTGTGATTACATGTGTGTTCTTTTCATTAACCACAACTAGAGTCATTGCATGTCTGTTCTTTTCACAAACCATATATGGATCCACAAGTGTCATTGCATGTGTGTTCTTTTCACAAACCACATATTGATCCACCAGTGCCATTGCATGTCTGTTCTTCTGACAAACCACATTTGGATCCACCAGTGTCATTGCTTGTGTGTTCTTTTCATTAACCAAAACTAGAGTCATTGCATGTCTGTTCTTTTCACAAACCACATATGGATCCACCAGTGTCATTGCATGTGTGTTCTTTTCACAAACCACATATTGATCCACCAGTGCCATTGCATGTATGTTCTTCTCACAAATCACATATGGATCCACCAATGTCATTGCATGTGTGTTCTTTTCACAAACCACATATGGATCCACCAGTGTCATTGCATCTGTGTTCTTTTCATTAACCATAGCTAGAGTAATTGCATGTGTGTTCTTCTCACAAACCACACATCGATCCACCAGTGTGATTGCATGTGTGTTCTTTTCACAAACCATAGCTAGAGTCATTGCATGTTTGTTCTTTCCACAAACCACACATGGATCCACCAGTGTCATTGCATGTGTGTTCTTTTCACAAACCACAGCTAGAGTCATTGCATGTGTGTTCTTTTCACAAACTACACCTAGAGTCATTGCATGTATGTTCTTTTCACAACCCACATCTAGAGTCATTGCATATGTGTTCTTTCACAAACCACACATGGATCCACCAGTGTCATTGGATATGTGTTCTTCTCACAAACCACATAAGGATCCACCAGAATTCATTGCATGTGTATTCTGCTCACAGACCACATATGGATCCACCAGTGTCATTGCATGTAAGTTCTTTTCATTAACCATAGCCAGTGTCATTGCATGTCTGTTCTTTTCACAAACCACGTGGATCCACCAATTTCATTGGATGTGTGTTCTTTTCATTAACCACATCTAGAGTCATTGCATGTGTGTTCTTTTCACAAACCCCCCTCCAGTGTCATTGCATGTGTGTTCTTTTCATTAATCATAGCTAGAGTAATTGCATGTGTGTTCTTCTCACAAACCACACATGGATCCACCAGTGTGATTGCATGTGTGTTCTTTTCACAAACCATAGCTAGAGTCATTGCATGTTTGTTCTTTCCACAAACCACATATGGATCGACCAATGTCATTGCATGTGTGTTCTTTTCACAAACTACAACTAGAGTCATTGCATGTATGTTCTTTTCACAAACTACACCTAGAGTCATTGCATGTGTGTTCTTTTCACAACCCACATCTAGAGTCATTGCATATGTGTTCTTTCACAAACCACACATGGATCCACCAGTGTCATTGGATGTGTGTTCTTCTCACAAACCACATATGGAGCCACCAGAGTTCATTGCATGTGTGATATTTTCATAGACCACATAAGGGTCCACCAATGTGATTGCATGTGTGTTCTTTTCATGAACCACACCTAGAGTCAGTGCATGTCTGTTCTATCACAAACCACACATGGATCCACCTGTGTCATTGGATGTGTGTTCTTATCACAAACCACATATGGATCCACCAGAGTTCATTGCATATCTGTTCTTTTCACAAACCACATAAGGATCCACTAGAGTCATTGCATGTGTGTTCTTTTCACAAACCACAGCTAGAGTCATTGCATGTGTGTTCTTTTCACAAACCATATCTAGAGTCATTGCATGTGTTTTCTTTTCACAAACCACATATGGATCCACCAGTGTGATTGCACTGTGTTCTTTTCATGAACCACACCTAGAGTCAATGCATGTCTGTTCTTTTCACAAACCACATATGGATCCACATGTGTGATTACATGTGTGTTCTTTTCACGAACCACAACTAGAGTCATTGCATGTCTGTTCTTTTCACAAACCATATATGGATCCACCTGTGTCATTGCATGTGATTTCTTTTCACAAACCACATATTGATCCACCAGTGCCATTGCATGTCTGTTCTTCTCACAAACCATACTTGGATCCACCAGTGTCATTGCTTGTGTGTTCTTTTCATTAACCAAAACTAGAGTCATTGCATGTCTGTTCTTTTCACAAACCACATATGGATCCACCAGTGTCATTGCATGTGTGTTCTTTTCACAAACCACATATTGATCCACCAGTGCCATTGAATGTCTGTTCTTCTCACAAATCACATATGGATCCACCAATGTCATTGCATGTGTTTTCTTTTCACAAACCACATATGGATCCACCAGTGTTATTGCATCTGTGTTCTTTTCATTAACCATAGCTAGAGTAATTGCATGTGTGTTCTTCTCACAAACCACACATCGATCCACCAGTGTGATTGCATGTGTGTTCTTTTCACAAACCATAGCTAGAGTCATTGCATGTTTGTTCTTTCCACAAACCACACATGGATCCACCAGTGTCATTGCATGTGTGTTCTTTTCACAAATCACAGCTAGAGTCATTGCATGTGTGTTCTTTTCACAAACTAAACGTAGAGTCATTGCATATGTGTTCTTTCACAAACCACACATGGATCCACCAGTGTCATTGGATATGTGTTCTTCTCACAAACCACATATGGATCCACCAGATTTCATTGCTTGTGTGTTCTTTTCACCAACCACATAAGGATCCACCAATGTGATTGCATGTGTGTTCTTTTCATGAACCACACCTAGAGTCAGTGCATGTCTGTTCTTTCACAAACCACACATGGATCCACCAGTGTCATTGGATGTGTGTTCTTATCACAAACCACATATGGATCCACCACAGTTCATTGCCTATCTATTCTTTCCACAAACCACATAAGGATCCACTACAGTCATTGCATATGTCTTCTTTCCACAAACCGCAGCTAGAGTCATTGCATGTGTTTTCTTTTCACAAACCACATATGGATCCACCAGTGTGATTGCATGTGTGTTCTTTTCATTAACCACAACTAGAGACATTGCATGTCTGTTCTTTTCACAAACCACATATGGATCCACAAGTGTCATTGCATGTGTGTTCTTTTAACAAACCACATATTGATCCACCAGTGCCATTGCATGTCTGTTCTTCTCACAAACCACATATGGATCCACTAGTGTCATTGCATGTGTGTTCGTTTCATTAACCAAAACTAGAGTCATTGCATGTTTGTTCTTTTCACAAACCACATATGGATCCACCAGTGTCATTGCATGTGTGTTCTTTTCACAAACCACATATTGATCCACCAGTGCCATTGCATGTCTGTTCTTCTCACAAACCACATATGGATCCACCAGTGTCATTGCATGTGTGTTATTTTCACAAACCACATATGGATCCATTAGTGTCATTGCATGTGTGTTCTTTTCATTAACCATAACTAGAGTCATTGCATGTGTGTTCTTCTCACAAACCACATATGGATCCACCAGAGTTCATTGCATGTGAGTTCTTCTCATAAACCACAGCTAGAGTCATTGCATGTCTGTTCTTTTCACAAACCACATATGGATCCACCAGTGTCATTGCATGTTTGTTCTTTTCATTAACCGCACATGGATCCACCAGTGTCACTGCATGTCTGTTCTTTTCACAAACCACATATGGATCCACCAGTGTGATTGCATGTGTGTTCTTTTCATTAACCACAACTAGAGTCATTGCATGTCTGTTCTTTTCACAAACCACATATGGATCCACAAGTGTCATTGCATGTGTGTTCTTTTAACAAACCACATATTGATCCACCAGTGCCATTGCATGTCTGTTCTTCTCACAAACCACATATGGATCCACTAGTGTCATTGCATGTGTGTTCGTTTCATTAACCAAAACTAGAGTCATTGCATGTTTGTTCTTTTCACAAACCACATATGGATCCACCAGTGTCATTGCATGTGTGTTCTTTTCACAAACCACATATTGATCCACCAGTGCCATTGCATGTCTGTTCTTCTCACAAACCACATATGGATCCACCAGTGTCATTGCATGTGTGTTATTTTCACAAACCACATATGGATCCATTAGTGTCATTGCATGTGTGTTCTTTTCATTAACCATAACTAGAGTCATTGCATGTGTGTTCTTCTCACAAACCACATATGGATCCACCAGAGTTCATTGCATGTGAGTTCTTCTCATAAACCACAGCTAGAGTCATTGCATGTCTGTTCTTTTCACAAACCACATATGGATCCACCAGTGTCATTGCATGTTTGTTCTTTTCATTAACCGCACATGGATCCACCAGTGTCACTGCATGTCTGTTCTTTTCACAAACCACATATGGATCCACCAGTGTGATTGCATGTGTGTTCTTTTCATTAACCACAACTAGAGTCATTGCATGTCTGTTCTTTTCACAAACCACATATGGATCCACAAGTGTCATTGCATGTGTGTTCTTTTCACAAACCACATATTGATCCACCAGTGCCATTGCATGTCTGTTCTTCTCACAAACCACATATGGATCCACTAGTGTCATTGCATGTGTGTTCGTTTCATTAACCAAAACTAGAGTCATTGCATGTTTGTTCTTTTCACAAACCACATATGGATCCACCAGTGTCATTGCATGTGTGTTCTTTTCACAAACCACATATTGATCCACCAGTGCCATTGCATGTCTGTTCTTCTCACAAACCACATATGGATCCACCAGTGTCATTGCATGTGTGTTATTTTCACAAACCACATATGGATCCATTAGTGTCATTGCATGTGTGTTCTTTTCATTAACCATAACTAGAGTCATTGCATGTGTTTTCTTCTCACAAACCACATATGGATCCACCAGAGTTCATTGCATGTGAGTTCTTCTCATAAACCACAGCTAGAGTCATTGCATGTATGTTCTTTTCACAACCCACATCTAGAGTCATTGCATATGTGTTCTTTCACAAACCACACATGGATCCACCAGTGTCATTGGATATGTGTTCTTCTCACAAACCACATAAGGATCCACCAGAATTCATTGCATGTGTATTCTGCTCACAGACCACATATGGATCCACCAGTGTCATTGCATGTAAGTTCTTTTCATTAACCATAGCCAGTGTCATTGCATGTCTGTTCTTTTCACAAACCACGTGGATCCACCAATTTCATTGGATGTGTGTTCTTTTCATTAACCACATCTAGAGTCATTGCATGTGTGTTCTTTTCACAAACCCCCCTCCAGTGTCATTGCATGTGTGTTCTTTTCATTAATCATAGCTAGAGTAATTGCATGTGTGTTCTTCTCACAAACCACACATGGATCCACCAGTGTGATTGCATGTGTGTTCTTTTCACAAACCATAGCTAGAGTCATTGCATGTTTGTTCTTTCCACAAACCACATATGGATCGACCAATGTCATTGCATGTGTGTTCTTTTCACAAACTACAACTAGAGTCATTGCATGTATGTTCTTTTCACAAACTACACCTAGAGTCATTGCATGTGTGTTCTTTTCACAACCCACATCTAGAGTCATTGCATATGTGTTCTTTCACAAACCACACATGGATCCACCAGTGTCATTGGATGTGTGTTCTTCTCACAAACCACATATGGAGCCACCAGAGTTCATTGCATGTGTGATATTTTCATAGACCACATAAGGGTCCACCAATGTGATTGCATGTGTGTTCTTTTCATGAACCACACCTAGAGTCAGTGCATGTCTGTTCTATCACAAACCACACATGGATCCACCTGTGTCATTGGATGTGTGTTCTTATCACAAACCACATATGGATCCACCAGAGTTCATTGCATATCTGTTCTTTTCACAAACCACATAAGGATCCACTAGAGTCATTGCATGTGTGTTCTTTTCACAAACCACAGCTAGAGTCATTGCATGTGTGTTCTTTTCACAAACCATATCTAGAGTCATTGCATGTGTTTTCTTTTCACAAACCACATATGGATCCACCAGTGTGATTGCACTGTGTTCTTTTCATGAACCACACCTAGAGTCAATGCATGTCTGTTCTTTTCACAAACCACATATGGATCCACATGTGTGATTACATGTGTGTTCTTTTCACGAACCACAACTAGAGTCATTGCATGTCTGTTCTTTTCACAAACCATATATGGATCCACCTGTGTCATTGCATGTGATTTCTTTTCACAAACCACATATTGATCCACCAGTGCCATTGCATGTCTGTTCTTCTCACAAACCATACTTGGATCCACCAGTGTCATTGCTTGTGTGTTCTTTTCATTAACCAAAACTAGAGTCATTGCATGTCTGTTCTTTTCACAAACCACATATGGATCCACCAGTGTCATTGCATGTGTGTTCTTTTCACAAACCACATATTGATCCACCAGTGCCATTGAATGTCTGTTCTTCTCACAAATCACATATGGATCCACCAATGTCATTGCATGTGTTTTCTTTTCACAAACCACATATGGATCCACCAGTGTTATTGCATCTGTGTTCTTTTCATTAACCATAGCTAGAGTAATTGCATGTGTGTTCTTCTCACAAACCACACATCGATCCACCAGTGTGATTGCATGTGTGTTCTTTTCACAAACCATAGCTAGAGTCATTGCATGTTTGTTCTTTCCACAAACCACACATGGATCCACCAGTGTCATTGCATGTGTGTTCTTTTCACAAATCACAGCTAGAGTCATTGCATGTGTGTTCTTTTCACAAACTAAACGTAGAGTCATTGCATATGTGTTCTTTCACAAACCACACATGGATCCACCAGTGTCATTGGATATGTGTTCTTCTCACAAACCACATATGGATCCACCAGATTTCATTGCTTGTGTGTTCTTTTCACCAACCACATAAGGATCCACCAATGTGATTGCATGTGTGTTCTTTTCATGAACCACACCTAGAGTCAGTGCATGTCTGTTCTTTCACAAACCACACATGGATCCACCAGTGTCATTGGATGTGTGTTCTTATCACAAACCACATATGGATCCACCACAGTTCATTGCCTATCTATTCTTTCCACAAACCACATAAGGATCCACTACAGTCATTGCATATGTCTTCTTTCCACAAACCGCAGCTAGAGTCATTGCATGTGTTTTCTTTTCACAAACCACATATGGATCCACCAGTGTGATTGCATGTGTGTTCTTTTCATTAACCACAACTAGAGACATTGCATGTCTGTTCTTTTCACAAACCACATATGGATCCACAAGTGTCATTGCATGTGTGTTCTTTTAACAAACCACATATTGATCCACCAGTGCCATTGCATGTCTGTTCTTCTCACAAACCACATATGGATCCACTAGTGTCATTGCATGTGTGTTCGTTTCATTAACCAAAACTAGAGTCATTGCATGTTTGTTCTTTTCACAAACCACATATGGATCCACCAGTGTCATTGCATGTGTGTTCTTTTCACAAACCACATATTGATCCACCAGTGCCATTGCATGTCTGTTCTTCTCACAAACCACATATGGATCCACCAGTGTCATTGCATGTGTGTTATTTTCACAAACCACATATGGATCCATTAGTGTCATTGCATGTGTGTTCTTTTCATTAACCATAACTAGAGTCATTGCATGTGTGTTCTTCTCACAAACCACATATGGATCCACCAGAGTTCATTGCATGTGAGTTCTTCTCATAAACCACAGCTAGAGTCATTGCATGTCTGTTCTTTTCACAAACCACATATGGATCCACCAGTGTCATTGCATGTTTGTTCTTTTCATTAACCGCACATGGATCCACCAGTGTCACTGCATGTCTGTTCTTTTCACAAACCACATATGGATCCACCAGTGTGATTGCATGTGTGTTCTTTTCATTAACCACAACTAGAGTCATTGCATGTCTGTTCTTTTCACAAACCACATATGGATCCACAAGTGTCATTGCATGTGTGTTCTTTTAACAAACCACATATTGATCCACCAGTGCCATTGCATGTCTGTTCTTCTCACAAACCACATATGGATCCACTAGTGTCATTGCATGTGTGTTCGTTTCATTAACCAAAACTAGAGTCATTGCATGTTTGTTCTTTTCACAAACCACATATGGATCCACCAGTGTCATTGCATGTGTGTTCTTTTCACAAACCACATATTGATCCACCAGTGCCATTGCATGTCTGTTCTTCTCACAAACCACATATGGATCCACCAGTGTCATTGCATGTGTGTTATTTTCACAAACCACATATGGATCCATTAGTGTCATTGCATGTGTGTTCTTTTCATTAACCATAACTAGAGTCATTGCATGTGTGTTCTTCTCACAAACCACATATGGATCCACCAGAGTTCATTGCATGTGAGTTCTTCTCATAAACCACAGCTAGAGTCATTGCATGTCTGTTCTTTTCACAAACCACATATGGATCCACCAGTGTCATTGCATGTTTGTTCTTTTCATTAACCGCACATGGATCCACCAGTGTCACTGCATGTCTGTTCTTTTCACAAACCACATATGGATCCACCAGTGTGATTGCATGTGTGTTCTTTTCATTAACCACAACTAGAGTCATTGCATGTCTGTTCTTTTCACAAACCACATATGGATCCACAAGTGTCATTGCATGTGTGTTCTTTTCACAAACCACATATTGATCCACCAGTGCCATTGCATGTCTGTTCTTCTCACAAACCACATATGGATCCACTAGTGTCATTGCATGTGTGTTCGTTTCATTAACCAAAACTAGAGTCATTGCATGTTTGTTCTTTTCACAAACCACATATGGATCCACCAGTGTCATTGCATGTGTGTTCTTTTCACAAACCACATATTGATCCACCAGTGCCATTGCATGTCTGTTCTTCTCACAAACCACATATGGATCCACCAGTGTCATTGCATGTGTGTTATTTTCACAAACCACATATGGATCCATTAGTGTCATTGCATGTGTGTTCTTTTCATTAACCATAACTAGAGTCATTGCATGTGTTTTCTTCTCACAAACCACATATGGATCCACCAGAGTTCATTGCATGTGAGTTCTTCTCATAAACCACAGCTAGAGTCATTGCATGTCTGTTCTTTTCACAAACCACATATGGATCCACCAGTGTCATTGCATGTTTGTTCTTTTCATTAACCGCACATGGATCCACCAGTGTCACTGCATGTCTGTTCTTTAAGAAACCACACCTATAGTCACCAGTGTCACTGGATGTGTGTTCTTTTCACAAACCACACGTAGAGCCATTGCATGTCTATTCTTTTCACGGACCACATAAGGATCCACCAGAGTTCATTGCATGTGTGTTCTTCTCACAGACCACATGTGGATCCACAAGTGTCACTGCATGTTAGTTCTTTTCATTAACCATAGTCAGTGTCATTGCATGTGTGTTCTTTTCAGAAACCACATGGATCCACCACTGTCATTGCAAGTGTGTTCGTTTCATTAACCACATTGAGACTCATTGCATGTGTGTTCTTTTCACAAACCACATATGGATCCACCAGTATCATTGCATGTGTGTTCTTTTCATTAACCATAACTAGAGTCATTGCATGTGTGGTCTTCTCATAAACCACACATGGATCCACCAGTGCGATTGCATGTGTGTTCTTTTCACAAACCACAGCTAGAGTCATTGCATGTCTGTTCTTTCCACAAACCAAATATGGATCCACTAGTGTCATTGCATGTCTGTTCTTTCACAAACCACACCTAGAGTCACCAATGTCACTGGATGTGTGTTCTTTTCACAAACCACAGGTAGAGCCATTGCATCTCTGTTCTTTTCACGGACCACATAAGGATCCACTAGAGTTCATTGCATGTGTGTTCTTCTCACAGACCACATGTGGATCCACAAGTGTCACTGCATGTTAGTTCTTTCCATTAACCATAGCCAGTGTCATTGCATCTGTGTTCTTTTCTGAAACCACATGGATCCACCACTGTCATTGCAAGTGTGTTCGTTTCATTAACCACATCGAGACTCATTGCATGTGTGTTCTTTTCACAAACCACATATGGATCCACCAGTATCATTGCATGTGTGTTCTTTTCATTAACCATAACTAGAGTCATTGCATGTGTGGTCTTCTCATAAACCACACATGGATCCACCAGTGCGATTGCATGTGTGTTCTTTTCACAAACCACAGCTAGAGTCATTGCATGTCTGTTCTTTCCACAAACCAAATATTGATCCAGCAGTGTCATGGCATGTATGTTCTTTTCATTAACCACATCTAGAGTCATTGCATGTCTGTTCTTTCCATAAACCACATATAGAGTCATTGCATGTGTGTTCTTCTCACAAACCACATATGGATCCACCAGAGGTCATTGCATGTGTGTTCTTTTCACAAACCACAGCTAGAGTCATTGAATGTCTATTCTTTTCACAAACCACATATTGATCCACCAGTGCCATTGCATGTCTATTCTTCTCACAAACCACATATGGATCCACTAGTGTTATTGCATGTGTGTTCTTTTCACAAACCACATATGGATCCACCAGTGTCATTGTATATGTGTTCTTTTCATTAACCATATCTAGAGTCATTGCATGTGTGTTCTTATCACAAACCACATATGGATCCACCAGAGTTCATTGCGTGTGTATTCTTCCCATAAACCACAGCTAGAGTCATTGCATGGGTGTTCTTTTCACAAACCACATATGGATCCACTAGTCTCATTGCATGTATGTTCTTTTCATTAACCACACCTAGAGTCATTACATGTCTGTTCTTTCACAAACTACACATGGATCCACCAGTGTCATTGCATGTCTGTTCTTTTCACAAACCACAGCTAGAGTCATTGCATGTCTGTTCTTTTCCACAAACCACACATGGATCCAGCAATGTCATTGGATGTATGTTCTTTTCACAAACCACACCCAGTGTCATTGCATGTGTGTTCTTCTCACAAACCACATATGGATCCACCAGTGTCATTGCATGTCTGTTCTTTTCATTAACCACATCTTGAGTCATTGCATGTCTGTTCTTTCCATAAACCACATATGGATCCACCAGTTTCCTTGGATGTGTGTTCTTTTCATAAACAACACCTAGAGTCATTGCATGTCTGTTCTTTTCACAAACCACACATGGTTCCATATTGTGATTGCATGTGTGTTCTTTTCACAAACCACAGCTAGAGTAATTGCATGTCTATTTTTTCCACAAAACACATATGGATCCACCAATGTCATTGGATGTGTGCTCTTTTCATGAACCACACCTAGAGTCATTGCATGTTTGTTCATTTCATAGACCACACATGGATCCACCAGTGTCATGGCATGTGTGTTATTTTTCACAAACCACATAAGGATCCACCGATGTCATTGGATGTCTGTTCTTTTAATGAACCACAGCCAGAGTCATTTCATGTGTGTTCTTCTACCAAACCACGTATGGATCCACCAGTGTCATTGCATGTCTGTTATTTTCATTAACCGCATCTAGAGTCATTGCATGTATGTTCTTTCCAAAAACCACATATGGATCCACCAGTTTCATTGGATGTGTGTTCTTTTCATGAACCACAACTAGAGTCATTGCATGTCTGTTCTTTTCACAAACCACAGATGGTTCCACCGTGTGATTGCATGTGTGTTCTTTTCACAAACCACAACTAGAGTCATTGCATGCCTGTTCTTTCCACAAACCACATATGGATCCACCAATGTCATTGGATGTGTGCTCTTTTCATGAACCACACCTAGAGTCATTGCATGTTTGTTCATTTCACAAACCACACATGGATCCACCAGTGTCATGGAATGTGTGTTCTTTTTCACAAACTACATAAGGATCCACCAGTATCATTGGATGTGTGTTCTTTTCATGAACCATAGCCAGAGTCATTTCATGTGTGTTCTTCTAACAAACCACATATGGATCCACCAATGTCATTGCATGTCTGTTATTTTCATTAACCACATATAGAGTCATTGGATATCTGTTCTTTCCAAAAACCACATATGGATCCACCAGTGTCATTCGATGTGTGTTCTTCTCACAAACCACATATGGATCCACCAGAGTTCATTGCATGTGTGTTCTTTTCAGAAACCATAGCTAGAGTAATTGAATGCCTGTTCTTTCCACAAACCACATATGGATCCACCAGTGTCATTGGATGTGTGTTCTTTTCATGAACCACAGTTAGTGTCTTTGCATGTCTGTTCTTTTCACAAACCACACATGGATCCACCAGTGTGATTGCATGTGTGTTCTTTTGACAAACCACATATGGATCCACCGGTGTCATTGCATGTGTGTTCTTTTCATTAACCATAGCTAGAGTCATTGCATGTATGTTTGTTGTCTCGTGGTTGATATCGAGCTCATTAGGAACCCCAAGAGGAAGGTATGATGAGCACAGTAGTAAGTTTCCCTCAGTTATGAAACCAAGGTTATCGAACCAGTAGGAGCAAGGAAACACCTCCAAGGTGTTGGTAGCTAAGCTTTGGCAGGGCACACTACCGGTGCTAGCAGCAACATGGAATCCTGCACAACACAACCACAGTACTTTGCCCCCATCTTGCGATGAGGTTGTCAATCTCAATGGTTTTGCTGAAAACAAAGGATGAAACGTATCAAGTGGAAGAAAGTAAAAGCTTGCAAAAAGTAAACAGAATATAGTAAACAATTGAAGATTGATGGTAAAAGAAAGCACCAGGGTCCATAGTTCACTAGTGGTGGTTCTCCTTAAGATAGATAACATGTTGGGTGAATAAATTACAGTGGGGCAATTGACAAACATCGAGAAAGCATACATGCATATACTAATCATCTTGACTCCTTTGAGATTTGATTGGGCATTTGCGGTGACCCAGCATACCACTACATGATGTAGTACACTATAGTCATTGACATAACACCAATGAAACACACCGTTCACAAGTATTACATCCCTCAGAGTGGTACAACAAAAACACAGTAGGTCCAAGACATGACTATAGATTACAACTCGACTCTTTACAAAAGATCTAGAGAACACTCTAGGTTAAAGTGAGATAAAGGAACTTCTTATAAAGAAGAACCAGAAGTAATAACTCAGGACTACCTAGTAACTACGACTAGTATATAAACTATTTGGATTGCCATTGTTGTTGTTGCAATGCTCTACAGAAGTAGGTTTTATGGCTAGAGAGTCTATGTCTATCTACTTAAGAACTTAGTCTTCGCTTCGGTTGACGTCTATGTGGACTTCATTGACTTTATTGAAGAACTTTAGTTGTCGATGATGGTTTCTTGAGCAGGCATTGATGTTGACGTCGTCTTCAATGGCTTAAGACCTAGCAAGGGTTAAGAAGGTATGGTTGACTACGAGCGTACTCAGCAAGTTCACTAAAAAGAAGTGTATGATGCACTATCTCTACAACCATAGACCATAGGTCGTAGGAAATGCAGGTTTTTGTAAACATTTCTTCAAAGGTTGCTTTTATTCTGAAAACTATGTCCGACAGCCTTGACAGGTTGACCAGAACTTCATGGAGTTCCTTTCCTGCCGTGTTCGTAGCTCCTTCCCGGAACAGGGAGTAACATGTCACAATTCTTACACTCAGCAGAGGTGCGTCACTTTTCCCACAAGAGACCTTAGCCTTGTTGCACAACCAAGCTGCGAGCTTGTCCACACTTCCTTGGTATGGCGCCCAGTCTAAGATCTAAGCCAGTACTGCCCTGACTGTGACACCGCATGAGACACGATCCCCCAAAACAACTACCACGGTTACTCTTTGGTTAGCCTCTTGGAGACGCCGTACACAACTCTGTCTGACAGTCACCATCAGCTATGGTGAACTCAGACCCAGTCAGAGATGCATAGATAATCTAGACACCTAGCTCGCGGGGAACTAAGGGTTCCACCCATGTGCTTGATTCTCTAGAACTCCACGAGAAATCAATAGCCTCACGATAAGGTCATCCGTCCAGGCGAAAGGGAGAAGATACAGCTGACTTTCCCGTCCCATTCCAAGTCTTATGGTTGACGCGTAATATACGGCGTTAGAATCACTGGCGACATTGGTTTTTAAGTCCTAGATATTATGTTCCTTTACCACTGGAACTATATCAATAGATTGCTACCATCTGCTAAATAATCCATAATCATATTATTATGAAAATAGTGTTTTCTGACCTTTTTGAAATGCAGGTGATGACACAGTTGAGTTACAAGCATAAAAAATAATCAAAGGACATGAGCAAGTTGTGAACTTGCCTTTTGTGATTGCAAGATTATGCACTCACAACCTTCAAGATACTAGAAGATCCAAATTCTGAAAGTAACATCATTGGTCCGACAAGGACTAATGTTTAAAGATGCAAAATGCAATTATGCATAAGTAATGTAATGCGGTTTGATAACCGCGAATCCCTGGAATAATTGTATCTAATCTAGGGTTGGAAGATTGTGATGAGTTCTTTGGAATGAGTGGTATTTTTATATCATCTTTACGCATGTGCTTCTTGTTAAGGCTTGTGAGAGTGTGTGCAACAATATGTAAATACCATAAGAAGCATGCAATACAAAAGCACTCAAATGGGGCATGGTATCTAAAATATTCCTTAAGCAAGTTTATTAATCAATTAGGGCTTTAGAAAAATATGCAAGGATTCCATTTAATATTTTTTTAAAAATAGTTAAAACTATGTTAACTTCATTTAAACATCAATTTATGTTGTTGTTACACTTTTAGACTTTAAACAAATAATGCTAAAAGCAATAGTAAAGATCTACATATTTTTAATGAATTTAAAATAAAAGAAAAGAGTTTAACTAAGATTTATTAGACATTTATTTTTTATTTTCAATTCAATTATGAAATATGATATTTTTAAGGTGTAGATTATATTTTTGTCATCATTTTGGTATATTATAGGTATTTTTGGGACTTTTAAATAATAAGATATGATTTTTATAAGTTTTATCACTTAATAAATATTTATTAAATAGTAAATATTAGTTAAGTAATACAAAAATAATTTAAACAAGTTTGTAAATGGAGATTTTGTTTTTATAAAAATTGTGGTATATTATTTATAGTTTTCTCATTTACCAATATTAAAATATGAATTTTCAAAGGATTATTACTTCTAAAATCTTGATTAAATAATAATTATTTAAATAATTAACACCACAATATTTGATAATAAAGTTAAATTATAGATTTTATTTTTCTAAGCATTTTAATGTATTATATACATTTTTCTGAATTATAAAACAAAAGATACGCAATTTCTAAGATTTAATCCTTTTCTTAAATTCCTAAATTCTATTTATATTAAAATTTATACTTCTTATTCACTTCTTATTCAATTTTATACGAAGGAATACTTTTTATACCCAGATCTAATCAAGCCATGGTCACTGACCAGTGGGGTCCGGACCACATCAGATGCCACCGAGGCAAAGAACAGTCAAACGACTTTTATTACTAATCCTATCCTACCCAGGTTCAATGACAAACGGGCCCGAAGCCATGTCACTTGCCACATGGGCAAGGAATAGTCAAACTAATGATGTGGTAGAGTGGTGACGCCGAGCTGATGTCGCGGTGATGTCACTTCGCTGGAGACGGTCAGACGGCGAACAACGACGAGGATTTAGAGAGTTTTGGCAGGCTTGGCTGGTGTGGTTCGAACAAGGAGAACGAGTCGAATCTAACGGTACTAGCTACGCTCGTTTTTGGTGACCGGAAGATGGCCAACGATGACATCTACGGCGGCGATGTCGGGTGCTAGTGGCGAGACCAACAGAGAGGAAGAAGAAGACGGTGGAGATGTCCCTAAGGACTAGTGACTCACCCTGGTTATCGTGGTGGTGACGGTGAGGGCAGGCGTGGCCGGAATCAGTGGAATCGACAACGACCAGCATCGGAGACAGAGGTACCAATCCGGTCATCAGGGACCTCCTCGGCTTGATCTAGCAGGGGCATTCGACCAAGAAGAACATGACGATCACCACCATGGTCACAGCTGGCCGAGGCGAGCACGGAATTGACGGCACCGACTCACCTCCGAGCTAGGATTTCTAGTAGGGAAAAGGAATTGGCTCTAGAGGGCGAGAGAGAGGATAAGATCGGTATGGACAGAGAGATGAGAGTGCAGCCGATCTTATCAATGAGGTCTGGGTCGTCGGCAAGCATCGCATCGGTTCAATTTTGCTGACGACGCTGATCGGCATCGAGCGACGGCTAAGCCTCTAGAGAGCTGCTTGTGACGTGAGGTGGAAGACGATGAGAG
This sequence comes from Avena sativa, assembly GCA_916181665.1. Classification (NCBI taxonomy): domain Eukaryota; kingdom Viridiplantae; phylum Streptophyta; class Magnoliopsida; order Poales; family Poaceae; genus Avena; species Avena sativa. Next base: position 584,600,699 of record OV702287.1, read on the forward strand.
GGTATAGGCCAAGTGGGTCGACTCAGGGCTGAAGCAAAGTGAGCGAAGGGTGGAGGCTGGCGCTCGTGGGCGATGGTTAGTGCAAGAAAATTCTGGGCCGTGGGCCGGTTTCGCTGACAGTTATATTCCTTTTCTTTTTCTGTTTCCATTTCTGATTTAGAATATCCCTTTTAATTAAATCCTTTTAATGCTTCAAATATTCAACAATCATTGAATCATCAAAGGTTTGACATGGTTAATGTAACTAATTGGGTTGGCTTTCCATTTTAGTATTTTTACTATTCATGATTATATAAAGGATTATTTTTATTAGAAAATACAAATAGGAATTAAGGTTTTAGAGGTTTACTCTTTATAATAAGATCTTTCTAAAATGACTTTCCCTTCCACTAAAAGAATGTAGTAGTGATGGTTGAAGATGGACATCTATGTGTACCAAATCTTAGTACTACTTATCTTCCATAAAGAATCATATATATACATTAATAAGATTTTTAATCCTTGTGGTTCACAATAGGGTGATATAAGTTTCATGGTCCTCCATATTTGGTGATTTGCCAAATCTAATTCTACTTGATTTATAGAGATTAGAAATACTACATGACAACCTTGGTTAGGTCATTAGGAATCAATAACAATCATTGGTAGAGAATACTAAGGTTTATTCAAATATAGGTATATGGGTTTTGAGACAATAAAGCAAACCAAAGCTTTCATCTATAAACATTCATTTCATTCTCCAATTATCTTTTGAAAAGTTTCTATTATATAAGAGATGTTATCCAATGGTTACCTAGTATAGGAAATGGTTTCCCTATCCATTTGATTCCTGGGTTTTGAATGATGAAATAGACATGGGTCTTGTCATGTCTGCATGTATAGCTAGCTAAAGGTTTCTAAAGAATTCTTACCTGAATACTTCACTAAGCTTATATTGAGATAAGGAATTCCTTTCCTAAATATACTCTAGATATCTCTCTTAAAATCTTCCTGAATAATATAATCATCTGACTCCACCATATCCATCATTATATGATGACATGGTCATGCCACTTCAACATTATTCCATTCTTACTCCTAGTAGATAACTCCTCTTAATTAACTACCCTTGATGCACCTATCAATGCAGCTATTACTAACTCCACCCTCAATCGACTTGGGAATGATGATCACCAATCCTTGATCATGCTTAGCTTAAGATTATAATTGTTTGATCAAGATCCATTAACACTAAATAATAGAATTGTACCTACATCTCTATAAAAGTTATCTTGTTAAGGCAACTTACTTTTAAGTTTATACCTACTTGACTTAACAAGATTATCATTGCATATTCTCACACTACTAGCTTCCTTGTATCTCCATAATTACTATCTAAAATCTTGGTTTAAATACTTCTTCTAGTTAAATCATGAGTGAGTTAACTCCTCCAACATCCAATGGTTTGATCTCTACTAAGGATCACATTCTATTGATGCTGGTACACTCAACAATATCTAGTTCCTCCTTCTTATTAAATTACTTCAGGCCTTTGGAAGGTTAATATAATAGGTCAAAGATAAAGGTTAACAAGTGCTAGGTCAAGAATTGGTCACACAGTAGTGATGATCCATTTACACTAGGACTTGGTTAAATAGGATTATCAACTATTAACATGACACTAAGGTATGAGATGCCTGGTCTTGGCTTGTCTTCCATTAAACTTCCTTTGTGATAAGAATTGATGTTTAAGATCTACCATGATAACCATGGTAGGTATCACTATGGAAATCAAGTGTATCAAAATTTAGTTATAGAGTTTTCTTTACTTAAGTTACATACTTAACTTGGTATTCAGGGTTTGTTATAGGTAATACTGTGATATCATCTTTAGAAGGTTAAGGATTCATCCTTGAGTTGTGATATAGAATACCATATAATGATCTCTAAAAGATCAAGTACTCCTTATTAAGTAGTGTGTTGTGACTTAGTTTTATAACATTTGATCTACCCGTAGACCAAATTATATTTCCCAAAGATAAGGTTTTAGCAAAGGTCATATTGAAACTTATCGCAGTCAAGTTAAGAGAAGCTTGAATCTCTTTGACAAGTTTTATTTAAAAGCACGAAAATTATCTGGATTTTCTATGCATGAATGCAATGCACACACTTGTATTCAGCTTATTCCTAAGCTCTAATGCTGGGGTGTTACAGCATTACAACATTATACATAGACCTCCATCCAACTGCATCTATGACTAATAATCCACCTTCAGGTTATCATCCGAACCCCCTCCAGTATTAAGTTGCAAGCAACAGATAATTGCATTACACATTGCGTGTAAAGTAAACAATACGATTGTTCTATGAACAAAGGATTGTTGTTTTCTCCCTAGTAGCAATAGCACATCTAGTACCTTAGAGATATCTGTCACTTCCCCAGATTACTAGAGGCATGAACCCACTATCGAACATAAATACTAACTCTTGGAGTTGCTAGCATCAACTTGGCCAAGATATACAAACAACGGAAAGCATGCAAGATCACAAATAACAAAGACATGATAGAATCAATAATCAATCTGAAATAGCATCTCAATATCAATTGAATCCTCGCAAACACAACATGTAAGATTACAAATAGATCTTGACCATGAATGAAGCTCACAAGATCTAAACATGATAACACAAAGGAGAAGAACCAGCCATCTAGCTACTACATGGACCTGTAGTCCAAGGATGAACTACTCACGCATCACACCAGAGGGTTGCATGGTGATGAAGAAGGCCTCCAGGGTGAATTCCCCTCTCCGGCAGGGTGCCGGGAAGACCTTCAGATGCCTCCCGATCGAGGGATGGAGATGACGGCGGCTACAGACTCTTTCGTCGAATTTTGATCGGGTACTTAGGATTTCTGTATCGGAGGCATCTTATATTCGGAAGGGGAGGCCGAGGGGGTTCCTAGGGCGGCCAGACCACCCCATGGCGCGGGCCAGGCTAGGCCGCATGGCTAGGTGGTGTGGTAGCCCCCTGGCCCCTCTCCGTCTCGTATTCTGGCTCCGTGTCCTCCTCGGTGAAAAACTGACTTTGGCTTTTGTCCCGTCCAATTTCGAGAATATTCATTTTCTGACTTCCTGGAACCAAAAACAGCAGAAAATAGGCAGCTAGCACTGTGGCATCTTGTTAATAGGTTAGTCCAAGAAAGTGTATGAAAAGTACTTGATGGCTTAGTGTTGATGTAGAACTCGCTGGGAACCCCAAGAGGAAGGTATGATGAGCATAGCAGCAAGTTTCCCTCAGTTATGAAACCATGGTTTAATCGAACTAGTAGGAGCAAGGAAACACCCCAAAGGTGTTGCTAGCTGAGCCATGGCAGGGCGCACTACCGGTGCTAGTAGCAACATGGATACCTGCACAACACAACCACAGAACATTGTCCCCAACTTGCGGTGAGGTTGTCAATCTCACCGGTTTTTGTGAAAACAAAGGATTAAATGTATAGAATGGAAGCAAGTAATAGTTTGCAGAAAGTAAACACAAAGTAGTAAACAGTTTGTAGATTGAATGTAAAAGAAATGATCGGGGTCCATAGTTCACTAGAGGTGGCTCTCCTTAAGATAGATAACATGCTGGGTGAACAAATTACAGCGGGGCTATTGACAAACACCGAGAAAGCAATACATGCATATGCTAATCATCTTGACTCCTTTGGAACCCTATTGGGCATTACAACATTATACATAGACCGCCATCCAACTGCATCTATGACTAATAATCCACCTTCAGGTTATCATCCAAAACCCCTCTAGTATTAAGTTGCAAGCAACAGATTATTGCTTTACGAATTGCTTGTAATGTAAACAATATGATTGTGCTATGAACAAAGGATTGTTTTTTTCTCTCTAGTAGCAACAGCACATCTAGTACCATAGAGATTTCTTTCACTTCCACAGATTACCAGAGGCATGAACCGACTATCGAGCATAAATACTAACTCTTGGAGTTGCTAGCATCTACTTGGCCAACATAGCTACTAACAACAGAAAGCATGCAAGATCACAAATAACAAAGACATGATAGAATCAATAATCAATCTGAAATAGCATCTCAATATCCCTCCGATCCTCGCAAACACAACATGCAGAATTACAAATAGATGATCTTGATCATGAACGGAGCTCACAAGATCTAGACATGAAATCACAAAGGAGGAGAACCAGCCATCTAGCTACTACATGGACCCATAGTCCAGAGATGAACTACTCACGCACCACACCAGAGGCTTGCATGATGATGAAGAAGGCCTCCAAGGTGAAATCCCCTCTCTGGCAGGGTGCCAGGAAGAGCTTCAGATCCCTCCCGATCTAGGGATGGAGACGATGGCGGATACAGACTCTTTCGTGGATTTTTGATCGGGTACTTAGGGTTTTCATCCCGAGGGCAATATATAGGCGGAAGGAGAGGCCGAGGGGGTGCTGGGGTCAACCAGACCACCCCCTGGCGCGGGTCAGGCCTGGCCGCGCATCCAGGTGGTGTGGCCGGCCCCCATCCCTTCTCCGTCTCGTATTCTGGCATCCGATGTATTCCAGAAAAATAGGCACTTTGGCTTTTGTCCCGTCCAATTCCGAGAATATTCATTTTCTGACTTTCCTGGAACCAAAAACAGCAGAAAACAGGCAGCTGGCACTGTGGCTCTTGTTAATAGGTTAGTCCAAGAAATCATATGAAAAGTACTCCAAAGTGTGGACAAAACACAAGAAAGTAGATAAAACCAAGCATGGAACATCAAAAATTATAGATACATTTGCAATGTATCAACATCCCCAAGCTTAACTCCCGCTCGTCCTCGAGTAGGTAAGTGATGAAAAGAAATAATAATTTTTGAGGTGACATGCACCATCATAAACTTGATCAAAGTATTTGTAAAACATTAAAAGCTAGGATCATAGTACTTCAATTATAACATGAAAGACAAAGTTCTAGCAATAAGCAAAGAAACTATGTTGGAACATGAAAAGGCACAAGCAAAAGATTCATGAATAACAATGCTATGCAAGACGTTTGTTTGTTTCACATAAAGAAAACATCGCATAATGGTATTCAGCATGTCCCTCATAGAGTAGCAAAACATAAATGCATAGGACACCTTCAAAGTTCTTAAGAGTGACTAGATACAAAGAGTTTAAAACAAGCAATATCAAGTTATGAATCAATCAACTAATCTTGGGACAATTCACATAGAACTAAGAATGGCCACTATGCTCTCAAAGAAGGTGCATAAAGAAAGAAGGTGGGGACTCAACATATAAGTAAAAGAAAGGTCTTCATAGAAGGAAGTAGGGATTCAAGTCTCATAAAGAGCTTCCAAAAATTATGGTACTTATAGCTTTGAGCTCTCATTGCCCCTATCATAAGCATCTTGATGGTGATTAAGGTTAAAGTGACACAACTAAGAGGATATGCTTGACAAGTTATGAGCCGAAATCTCATGCCCCTTACTTATGAAGACCGAACCTCATGCTACTCAACTTTAGTCACGAGTAAGCTCTTGTCATTGTAAATACATATGTATCATTAAGAACCGCCAACGGGGTACCCCTTGCACATGATACAGGAGCTATCCCATAATCAAAATGACAAGGCAAGCAGACAATGAGCATCTCAATGATCTTTTTATTTGCTATTTGCATAGGTTTTTATTGAGGATGCTTCATAGAGTGCTCATTATGGCGATGATGCAAGTTTCCACCATGATTAGGCATGGATTAGGCTAGCGACCCAGGCGTTTCTCTAACACACATACAAACTCCATGATCTTACAAGTTCCACTTTTATTTCACACCGCCGGGATCCATAAGCAAAAGAACATGATATCAACGGGGTACAAAGTACAAGTGAAATGTTGAAAGCGTTCCCCATGATACATGGTTCTGATAACTTCAACTTATACAGCGCAAGCATATACGCAACAAAGAAGAAACCAATGGTTCAAGTTTATTAAATGCAAGAAAAGTAAAGTGTGCCATCAAGTTAGTGAGAGCTTTAATCACTAGTTTTCTCATGACAAGTTTAATTTGGAAGGTAGACAAAAACATGAATATACTTGGAATAGCATATGCTAATAGGTAGGTATGGTGGCCTCTTTCGAATAACTTTGTTTAGGGAGTTGGATGCATGAGTGGAACTCATACTTGGTTGTGGAGGCTAGCAAAAGACTGGGAGCGACAAACTAAGAGAGCAATAATGGCCATAATCATGCAGAGCAACAAAACATCATTGATCAAAGCATAAAGTGATACTACAAGTTGAAAACTAAAGGATCATAAAGGCTATGGTGATTTTGGATAGTCATAACATGGTGTGAGCATGCGCCAAGTCAACCCAAATAAAGCATCAAAGGAGAATACCACTATACTATGCTTTAATATGCTAAAACAACGCATGATTCATCCAAGGCACATTAAGAAATATCAATTGTTTATAAAAAGTCATGCTACATCAAAGAATACTAAGCATAAAACCAAAACAATATCAAGCATGGCATGACAATGCATAGGCCACAGTCAAAAACAAGCTCTCTTTACCACTTAAGCATGAACTTTACTACTCTTTTCCAAACCAAACCAAACTATTTGAAAACCAATGTATGAAAGAGGAGGTCCAACCAATTTATTCAGCAAACTAATAAAACCAAGAAAACGAAAAACCAAACCAAAAACGAAAAAAAAAGACGCTCAAAGAACAACACAACTATGCATGAAACAATAAAAATGAAGCGTTTGGAAGAGATCTGGGATTTTTATTGATGAAGAAGGGGATGCCTTGGGCATCCCCAAGCTTTGACGCTTGTACTTCTTGGGTATTTCTTGGGGTGACACGCTTGGCATCCCCAAGCTTGAGCTTTAGTCCATCCTTCATCTCATTACTTATTCCTTCCATGCACCTGAAATTTTTCCTTTATACAAAACTTCACACAATCTTTATTAGCAACATTAGTGCACTCAAGATAATAAGTCTTAAGGTTCAGTTCCAACACCAATAAACTTCCATTAGAACACTGGATACTAAAGCACTTCCCTCAAAAAGCTCAATTTCCCAAAAGAACTCCAAAAGGAACCAACAAGAAGCAAATGCAGAAAATGGCAGAAATCTGTCAAAACAGACCAACAGGTAAAGACGAATTTTTTCGAAGACCTTCTGTTGCTCAAATCTAAAAGTGTTGAACTAACCAAAATTATATAACAACCTAGGGTAGAAGCCCAAAAAGTCACGCCTCAAAAGGATGTTCAGAGATTTTACACGAATTTTTACGGTGAAACACAGAAATCTGTTTCGGGACAGCAACTTTCCCAATCATTACTTCTCCCTCATTGGAGGTTACTCTTGGCACAAAAAGCAAATAATAAGGATAAGGAGCGGTTATTACAGAGGTAATAACTTACAAGACTCATCTAAAACTTTTGGGTTATCTCCCAATAAGTACTTTTCTTTAACGCCTTTAAGTTAGGCATGATAGTTTGAGAAGATGCTCACATAGAAAATATGAATTGAAGTAAAAGAGAGCATCAAGAAGCAAATTCAAAACAAATTTAATTCTAACCCTCTTCCTATGCATAGGAATCTTATACGCAAATAAATTCACAAAGAACAAAGCAACATGCATAGGATGATAAAACGAGAGTGACTTCAAAACTTTCATCAAATAGAGAGGTGTTTTAGTTCCATGAAAACTTTTACAACCATATTTTCCTCTCTCATAATAATTTTCAGTAGCCTCATGAATAAACTCAACAATATAACTATAACATAAAGCATGCTTTTCATGATCTACAAACACTAGAGCTTTATTATAAACATTTTCAAAAGAATCCTCAGGAACATAATATTCATCCTCCTTTAGTAAGCATGGGGGACAATCAAATATTGTAGGGGGTAAAGAGTTACTCTCATTAGAAGGTAGGCATGGGTATATCCATTCTTCCTTCTATAGATCATCACTCCCCCCCTCTTTTTCATCCAATGAGCTTCTAGTTTCAGCAATTTCTTCTTCCATAGGCTCCTGCAAGGCATTAATCTCTTCCATTGGTGGAGAGCATCTATTAAGATATTCAATAATATAGCCATTTTATTCCTTGTAATTATCAAAGAAAAATTTAAGTATATCATAAACCTCATATTTACAAGGTACATCATCAATATTTTCAAGCAAATAAGTAAGTTCGAATGCACCCTTCCAAGCAATAAATTCATTATTTTGATCCACATCATAAAAGTCATAATTTCCCTTTATCTAACATCCCAATTTCAGCAACCCTGATTAGTTGTCCAGAATGCAAAAATCAGGGGGAACAAAAATATTTTATTGTTCATTGGTGCAGTGTTGTTTGTGAATGTTAGTACTTGTGCATGTGAGTGTATACCATATGATACTCGTTACCTCACCCTCAGTTGACAAAAGCTATTTAACAAAACTATCCTGGCTCATTTTGTACATTCTCAAATGTTCTGGCATTTCAAAACATGAGCCAAGAAGCCTTTGCCAACCAACTATTTCAATGGATTCTATTGATCAAACTATGGAGAGCTATAGAATACTATCTCCTTATGTTTTCAAGACAGAACCTCAACTAATCTTATCTCTAGATTTCCCAAAACCTCTTTTCGAAGCATTTGAATTCTACTCTTGGTAGAGATACCGAGGACTATCATCTTATTCCAACCCCAACCTCTTCAAAATACCCCAATATTACCTCAAGCTAATCTTGATGGTAACCCCAGTAGTGGATTTGCTTAGTTATAAAATGAGTTGCCTTGATCTGCTGTCTGATGAGTTACCTTGATTTGTTGTTTGACTTGATTGCTTAGGAAGTAGTATGAGCTACTCTAGGAGCTCATCACTAGGATCAGAGGTTTCCAAATCACCACTCCCTATGCAAGATTACAAACCTAGATCCCCTCTCTAGCCACCAGGTAATCATCCAAAACCCTTAACCAGATCAATTCTGAACTAATCCATTCTAGAAGTTTCCAAGTCAATGAAAACCAATATCAAGCATGGATCTATTCTATCCAATCTACACTTCAACATCATCCACTTGATGATGCTTTAATACCTGGTAACCCATCAAAAGCATCCCCTCTCCAACTCTAGTCAAAATCCTCAAATCTGCCAAATTTGGCTGTCTGGAAATCTGTTTCCAACATCACCTTTTAGAATGTCTCCCTTTCTCAACCCCGGTGCATTATTGGTAATGCACTAGAACCATCTTGTTAACCATCCTAAGTAATAACAAGGCCCACTCCTGCCCTTGGTTAAATCATTCTCTAACCCACTTGTTGTTGATGGTTTTGCAGGCAAGAAAATAACTTTTCCTACAAATCTAGTCATCATGCCTACTTTGGAAGAAAATCACACCACCATCCAACCTTCTATGGACCAACTCTTTTCATGGTTGATTTCTACTCATATAGGTCTAATAATATCTACTTCACTTGTTCAAAGTGGATCTTTGTGCCTATTAAACCCACATGGTTTATAAGGCATCATGACTCATCTAGTATGGCAGCCTTAATTTCAACAAAGTTTGCCATCACTCCCAGACCATCTCTAATGTAACCAATCGAAACTCCTTATGACATGACCATCTACATGACTTGGTCTAACTATCCATCTATCCCTTGCATCAAGGTGAGCTCTGAGCTCCAAGATACAACCATGTTTGGATGGTATGAAATTACAATCACCCTAGATCCTTAATCTAGGGTATTTCACCAAAATCAAGTTGGATTTCCAATTCACAAGGTTTAAAATGCTTGATAAACCTTGTCTACCTCATCTACCTTAATCATAAAGATTTATAAAATTTTATCCCTAATTATTATGGACCAAAACTATTTAATTCCTTTATTTAGACAAAATCTCAAAACCCCTTTCCCAATGGAAAGTTTGGTTTTTTCCAAAACATTTCCCCCAAATTTTGGCTCATGTGAGTTCTATATATCATACCCTATCTTCCCATCTCAAAAATAAATATTTTTGAGAAGCTTTATTAATTCTTTTTGCCCTTTCTCCTAAATGGCAGAAACAACAAAATAATTTTTTTAAATACTTTTAATCCCCAATAAATCCTGGGAAAATTCTCCTAAGTGTGTATTCACACATGGGACCCTCTCACATCAAAAACCAATATTGTCCAATGTAAATTTATCAAATGATCTTCTAGAAAATGCTTCTTCCCTTTTTCAATAAATGGATGCAAGAGGACTAAAACACCTTATAAAAATGCCAAATAAATCCCAGGAGTGTACCTTGACCTTGCCCATCCACTAGTAACATCTCCCCCATATCTTATAATGCAAATCTTTGAGATCCTTCACAAGCTCTATTGTGATAAAAATCTTGCAAAACAAATAAACTTGAGCTAAACCAAGACCAAGCCCTCCCCAAAGCTTGTCAAGCACTTCTCCACAGTAACCCACACTCCCCTGGTCGTGAGCACTGTAGCTCCACCCCAGTACTTTCCCCTTTTACCCTTGGATTAGTAGAGAGAAAGAGAGGGAGACAACCATATCTTACAAGGATTTGCCCCACTTAATTACCACAGCTGCTGCTACCCTCTGTGCCCGGCCAAATCTCATCCTTACCCTTCCCCACCTCCCTCTAGGCCAACCACAGGCCAGCATTACCTCTCCCCCATGTCCAAAGTGGAGCATTTTCTCCATGGAGCTCTCCCCTCGGTATAAAGGCCAAAGGCCACCCCCAACACGCCCTTGCCCCTCATTTGCTCCCTCTTACCCCTGCACTCTACCCCCTCCCCCTGTCCTGTGCTGCCAGGAAGAAGAAGAAAGGGGAATCTTCGGCCTTGCTCAAGATCTGAGCGTAGCTCCCTCCTCTCAGCTCCTCTCCTCCTGCATGTCACCTCACTGTGACCCTCTCCTCCTCCTCTATCTAACCGTGGCCTTTTTCTTGCCCAGGACCATCCCCTCCGTCGTTGTTGTCGAGCTCCGACGAGCTCTCCTCGATCGTCTTCGCGTGAGCCAAATCCCGGGGAAGAACTTCCTTCTTCCGCCCATCCCCAGAGTCGTCGTCGACCGCCACGTCCTCCTGCACCCTACCCAGCATCTCCCGAGCCCTCTGGTAAGCTCCCCTGCCTCCACCCGCGCCAGCTAGGGTTTCAGCTCGTCGGCGCTGTCTTGAGGTGCACGACAGACGCAGGCCGTCCATCACGACTTGATCCAACGGCCTACCGCCGCCAATACCCCTTTGCCACCCCACTGTCCCTGACCGTCGGGCCCTGCCTGGCAGTTCATGCCACGCGCTCCCATGCGCCGCGCCGTCCACCGTGGGCCAAAACCACCTCCTCGGCCCATCTCCACACCCAGATTCAACCCAGTAGCCCCTGTTTTTCCCTTTTCTTTTTAATTAAATCGGTTCAGATCTGTTCTCATTATAGCTCTTCAATTTAAATCGTTTTGAAAATGAAAACAGAGGTATTTCATCCAGAGAAAATTTTCATCATGTTCCTGTGTGTTTTGTGCAACATGCAGAATAGGTCCTTTGCTAAAAATAAATTTCTTTATTTATTGGCATTATATCCACTACAATTGTATCTTTTACACTAAATAAACTCCTTTGTGAGCTAGCCTTACCCAAATGAGATGGATCAATGCTCTACTGGAAGGTATTTGAAATACCTGTCATCTAGCATAGGTCCTATGCCAAGGTGAGCAGTAGTCTGCACTCAGCAAAAATAACAAAAACAACCACTATCTGCCTTAGGAAATTTCTCTAGGTCAAACCAAATGAGGTATTGATCTAATTCCAACTTCCATGGATGTGTCTTATCAAAATATACCAAACCCCAGCACCTCAGATTTTATTGAGCTATGGTTGAAATTTAGTGAATTAAACTATTATGTGCACCCCGTTTTCACTAAATAAATCACTCCAAGAGTTTGACAACTCCAAAAAGAGTGAATCCAACTCATACGGAAAGGTATTATAAATTCCTACCACATGCTCTTAGAATCAACTCAAGAGCTTCGGTAGAATTATTCTGGTGAAAAAGACAACTTGCCTACAAAACTGCCTTTGGGATTTTCCTGAGGGCATTCTTGTAATTCTTTTGACAAGATTACAACTCTATGTGGTTCAGTGCATCAAACACTACCTAACCACCCAAGGAAATAATTTTTGGACATATAGAACAGTTCTAGTGAATTATTTTCTGAAACTAGAGTTAATTCCACTATAAAAAAGCATAGCTAAATCTAGGTAAATGATAATCTAGTGAAACCACTTGTGTTGGTATTGTTTTGCCAAGACCTATCTGAGGATATCATTGTTGCACATTGGTATCCTACAGACCCCAAGCCTCCACCCCAATTCCTTGCTAAATAGCCTATGGCAATCTAGTAATTCCACTAAAGGAAAACCCTTCTATGGCAATCTAGTAATTCCACTACAAGTACCCAACTTCTCCAAAACCTGCGAAGTTAAGTAGTATTCCTTATGTTTGTTTGCTTTTTTTGTTTGATACATGTATGCCTTGTATTGATTGTGGTATTGTCTGCTTGCATGTATACTCGATGACGGCGATAGTGTGATTGTTTAACGACGAGAAGAAAAAGACTTATTATTACTTATTGGGTATTCTTGGTTATCAGAAGAAGTCCAGGGACTTATTCCTAATCACATGTATGCCACCATTCCCGAATTCCGATAACTACTGCGCGAATAACTTGGCTCCTCCAAGTTATGACATGGTGTCCCTCGTGGCACTACCCTGATGTACCTACCATTTTATCCCTTTAGACCGAGAGTACGATGGTTAGCATCCTACCTCTTTGGAAACCCCGGCTTTGAGAAAACAACTCTTTTGGGGACTTACCCACTAAAACTGTTCTTATAATGTTTTAGAAAACCCTTGGGAAGAGGCATCATTCCCAAGCAGATGTTTTAACTAAAGAAGTGGTGATGATGAGAAAGACAAGGGATGTTCTACGCCTTTACCGGAACAATTTTTATTAGTGCAACCACATTACCCTAGGTGCTAGGGCTTAGCTCATAGTTTGTCTTCATTAGCCGGGGCAGCTTGTACAATGCTTACAGGGAGGAATCCCTTGAAGCCTGGGCAGGCGCTAACAGATCTTGGATCTGAAGCCTGTAGCTTGCTTCGGAAAGAGTGAGCTTGTCTTGGCAGGAGTGCCGGTGCAACAATTGGGTCTCCCGCGGATGGTATGACTTAGGTAGTACAGAAGGAAGTGGAGTCACCAAGTTAAGGTATACGCCAAGCTCCGGTTGGGTATACGCGTGTACGGAAGGCAGGACTATGGTTGAGAGCCACATACTCGTTGCCGGGGAGAACAAACCCAAAAGGAAAAGAAGCCTTTGCTAGGGTCGACAAGCGAAAGGTTATGTTTGATTATCCGTACCACCATCTACAGTGTGTAGTGGGCCGCGGTTGTATCCCAGTGGATGTATTGATTCTTGTGGGGAAAGTGCGCAAACTCTGCAGAGTATAATCTATTCGAATAGCCATGTCCATGGTCAAGGACGGTTGGAAAGGTGATGGCTAGGAGTACCCAAACGGTGTTTGTTCGGAAAATGGATGAAAGTATGGAGGTTCTGAGGGAACCTGAGTTTAAAGTCTTGTGTTGACCAGAGGTGGTCAAAGAGGATTAAAAAGGGGTTTTCTCCAAAACTGTTTTCAAAAAGGTTTTCATCAAGGATATGGTGATATCCTAATTTATAAAACAAAGCATGTTTCAAAACTCTTTTTCAACAAAGATATGGAGATGCCATATCTACAAGAGAAAAACTCGGCTTTTCAAAACAACCCTAGATAGAGATATCTCGCCACAGCCAGAATTGCATTTCCTAGTTTTACTTATCTTGGTGGTTTGCGAGTACATTCAAGTGTACTCATCGCGTTGTCCCTGGCTATTTACTTGGCCAGGTTTTCAGAAGTTCGACATCGGAAGATTAAGGTGACATCCAGCGAGCTAGGTTGTCTTCCCAGTCAGCTACCTGTAGGTTGAGGCACGATTAGGCTCTGGTGTGATGATGTTCCACTGCTAAGGATGATATAGCCATAATGGCATTTATGTAACTCTTGTATTTTCGTTAGGTTTCGGATGTTGTAATGATACTTGTCGGTTATGTTCCACGGCTCACTGATCATGGGAACGTGGATATGTGCATAACAGGGATTTCTCAGATGATAAATCCGGGGGAGCCCACAATTAACATAAGAAGATATGGTAACATTATCATTATACTCACATTAAAAAGGGAGGTTCTTATACCTCCTACAGCAACAGGATTTATCAAAGCAATAAGTAACATTATAAGTAGAGCACACATTTCTAGCAATGGTATTCAATTTATCATTTTGTTCCCGTAAGTGTTTCCCTTTTTGTGACAAGCGGTGTTACTTATAATAATATTTTTGTTCTTCCGTGAACCCACCTTGCCAATAAGATTCAGTTTCAAAGAAACCAACCATTGATAGACAGCATGATAAAGCAAGGCAATAACAAACCAACCAAAATAACAACTATAGTAGGAACTAATTTTTTGTGTTTTTGAATAAAGAAAGCAAACTTGTAAAACTAATTTTTTTTGTGTTTTTGATAAAGAAATAGGCAAACAAAGAAAAAAAACTAAGCAAAACAAAAATAACAAAGTAAAGAGATTGGTTATGAGGGACTCCCCTTGTGAAGATGTCCTTGACTCCCCGGCAACGGTGCCAGAAAAGTTCTTGATGGCTCAGGGTTGATGTAGAGCTCGTTGGTGAACCCCAAGAGGAAGGTATGATGAGCACAACAGCAAGTTTCCCTCAGTTATGAAACCAAGGTTTAATCGAACCAGTAGGAGCAAGGAAACACCCCAAAGGTGTTGCTAGCTGAGCCTTGGCAGGGTACACTACCGGTGCTAGTAGCAACATGGATACCTGCACAACACATCCACAGAACTTTGTCCCCAACTTGCGATGAGGTTGTCAATCTCACCGGTTTTGCTGAAACAAAGGATTAAACGTATCGAATGGAAGGAAGTAATAGTTTGCAGAAAGTAAACACAAAGCAGTAAACAGTTTATAGATTGAATGTAAAAGAAAGGACCAGGGTCCATAGTTCACTATAGGTGGCTCTCCGTAAGATAGATAACATGCTGGGTGAACAAATTAAAGTGGGGCAATTGACAAACACCGAGAAAGTAATACATTCATATACTAATCATCTTGACTCCTCTGGAACTTGATTGGGCATTACAACATTATACATAGACCGCCATCCAAATGCATCTATGACTAATAATCCACCTTCAGGTTATCATCCGAATCCCCTCTAGTATTAAGTTGCAAGCAACAGATTATTTCTTTACGAATTGCGTATATTGTAAACAATACGATTGTTCTATGAACAAAGGATTGTTGTTTTCTCCCTAGTAGCAACAGCACATCTAGTACCTTAGAGATTTCTGTCACTTCCCCAGATTACCAGAGGCATGAACCCACTATCGAGCATAAATACTAAATCTTGGAGTTGCTAGCATCTACTTGGCCAAGATAGCTACTAACAACGGAAAGCAAGCAAGATCACAAATAACAAAGACATGATATAATCAATAATCAATCTGAAATAGTATCTCAATATCCATCAGATCCCCGTAAACACAACATGCAGAATTACAAATAGATGATCTTGATCATGAACGGAGCTCACAAGATCTAGACATGAAAGCACAAAGGAGGAGAACCAGCCATCTAGCTACTACATGGACCCGTAGTCCAGAGATGAACTGCTCACGCATCACACCAGAGGCTTGCATGGTGATGAAGAAGGCCTCCAGGGTGAAATCCCCTCTCTGGCAAGGTGCCGAGAAGAGCTTCAGATCCCCCCTTATCTTGGGATGGAGACGACGGCGGCTATAGACTCTTTCGTGGATTTTTGATCGGGTACTTAGGGTTTTTGTCCTGAGGGCAATATATAGGCGAAAAGAGAGGTCGAGGGGGTGCTGGGGTCGTCCAGGCCACCCCCTGGCGCGGGCCAGGCCTAGCCCCGCGGCCAGGTGGTGTGGTCGGCCCCAGCCCTTCTCCTTCTCGTATTCTGGCATTAGATGTCTTCCGAAAAAATAGGCACTTTGGCTTTTGTCCCGTCCAATTCTGAGAATAGTCATTTTCTGACTTTCCCAGAACCAAAAACAGCAGAAAACAGGCAGCTGGCACTGTGGCTCTTGTTAATAGGTTAGTCCAAGAAATCATATGAAAAGTACTCCAAAGTATGGACAAAACACGAGAAAGTAGATAAAACCAAGCATGGAACATCAAAAATTATAAATACATTTGCAATGTATCAGTACTCCAAAGTTGGAACAAAACATAAGAAAGTAGATAAAACCAAGCATGGAACATCAAAAATTATGGATACGTTAGCAACGTATAAGTGTTATTCTCACAAACAACATATGGATCCACCAGAGTTCATTGCATGTCTGTTCTTCTCATAAACCAGAGCTAGAGTCATTGCATGTGTGTTCTTTTCACAAACCACATATGGATCCACCAGTGTCATTGCATTTCTGTTCTTTTCATTAACCACACCTAGAGTCATTGCATATATGTTCTTTCACAAACCACACATGGATCCATCAATGTCATTGCATGTCTGTTCTTTTCACAAACCATAGCTTAAGTCATTGCATGTATGTTCTTTTCCACAAACCACACATGGATCCACTAGTGTCATTGGATGTCTGTTCTTTTCACAAACCACACCTAGAGTCACCAGTATCACTGGATTTGTGTTCTTTTCACAAACCACAGCTAGAGCCATCGCATGTCAGTTTTTTCATTAACCATAGCCAGTGTCATTGCATCTGTGTTCTTTTCACAAACCAAATGGATCCACCAGTGTCATTGCACGTGTGTTCTTTTCATTAACCACATCTAGAGTCATTGGATGTGTGTTATTTTCACAAAACACATATGGATCCACTAGTGTCATTGCATGTGTGTTCTTTTCACAAACCACAGCTAGAGTCATTGCATGTGTGTTATTTTTCACAAACCACATAACGATCCACCAGTGTCATTGGATGTGTGTTCTTTTCATGAACCACACCAAGTCTCATTGCATGTGTGTTCTTCTCACAAACCACATAGGGATCCACCAGTGTCATTGCATGTCTGTTCTTTTCATTAATCACATCTAGAGTCATTGCATGTCTGTTCTTTCCACAAACCACATATGGATCCACCAGTATCATTGGATGTATGTTCTTTTCATGAACCACACCTAGAGTCATTGCATGTGTGTTCTTTTCACAAACCACACATGGATCCACCAGTGTGATTGCATGTGTGTTCTTTTAATTAACCATAGCGAGAGTCATTGCATGTGTGTTTGCTATGTTGCAAACGTATCTATAATTTTTGATGTTCCATGCTTGTTTTATATCTACTTTCTTATGTTTTGTCCACACTATGGAGTATTTTTAAACATTTTCTGGAACTAACCTATTAACAAGATGCCACAGTGTCAGTTGCCTGTTTTCTGCTGTTTTTGGTTTTAGAAAAGCTAGTAAGGAAATATTCTCAGGATTGGACCGGACTAAAGCCCAAGTCAATATTTCACTAGAAGGAATACAAAATCTAGAGGGGAGACAAAGAGGGGAGATAGGCCGGCCACACCTGGTGGTGGCGCGGCCAGCCCTAGCCCTGCCATCAGGGGGTGTGGTACCCTTGGAACTCCACCGACCTTGCCCCTTCGCTTATATATTACCCTCGGGACGAAAACCCTAAGTACCCGATAAAAATTCCACGAAAGAGTCTGTAGTCGCCATCATCTCCATCCCTAGATCGAGAGGGATCTGAAGCTCTTCCCGGCACCCTGTCGGAGGGGAGAGATCACCCTAGAGGCCTTCTTCATCACCATGCCTGCCTCCGGTGTGATGCGTGAGTAGTTCATCTCTGGACTACGGGTCCATGTAGTAGCTAGATGGTTGGTTCTCCTCCTTTGTGCTATCATGTTTAGATCTTGTGAGCTCTGTTCATGATCAAGATCATCTATTTGTAATCCTATATGTTGTTTTTGAGGGGATCCAATGGATATTGAGATGCTATTTCAGATTGATTATTGATTCTATCATGTCTTTGTTATTTGTGATCTTGCATGCTTTCCGTTGTTAGTAGCTATATTGGCCAAGTAGATGCTAGCAACTCCAAGAGGGAGTATTTATGCTTGATAGTGGGTTCATGCCTCTAGGAATATCGGGAAGTGACAGAAATCTCTAAGGTACTAGATGTGTTGTTGCTACTAGGGAGAAAATAGTAATCCTTTGTTCATAGAATAATCGTATTGTTTACTTTACACACTTTGCTTAATGCAATTATCTGTTGCTTGCAACTTAATACTAGAGGGGGTTCGGATGATAACTTGAAGGTGGATTATTAGTCATAGATGCAGTTGGATTACGGTCTATGTATAATGTTGTAATGCCCAATCAAATCTCAAAGGACTCAATATGATTAGTATATGCATGTATGCTTTCTCGATGTTTGTCAATTGCCCCACTGTAATTTCTTCACCCAACATGCCATCTATCTTAAGGAGAATAACCACTAGTGAACTATGGACCCTGGTCCATTCTTTTACCATCAATCTACAATCTACTATTTACTATTTTCTGTACTTACTGCAAGCAATTATTATCTTCCACACAATACATTTAATCCTTTGTTTTTAGCAAAACCGGTGAGATTGAGAACCTCACTATAAGTTGGGGAAAAAAGTTATGTGGTTGTGTTGTGCAGGATTCCAAGTTGGAAACAATTCCTTAGAGGTGTTTCCTTGCTCCTACTGGTTCGATAACCTTGGTTTCATAACTGAGGGAAAACTTACTGTTGTGCTCATCATATCTTCCTCTTGGGGTTCCCCAACGAGCTCTACATTTTGAGAAAGCAAGACTTTTTCTGGCGCTGTTGCTAGGGAGTCAAGGACATCTTCAACAGGGGAGTCCCTCATAACCAATCTATTTACTTTGTTTTTCTTAGTTTATTTCTGCTTTGTTTGCTTGTTTCTTTATCAAAAACACACAAAAATAGTTGTTCTAGTTTGCTTCCTTTATCAAAAACATAATTTTTTTATAGTTGTTACCTCGTTCTTGGCCCACCGTGTTGACACCTAAGTTCACTCTGAAAGGCCTTTCAATAGGTGGTGGCTCTATAATTGGGAAAGATAATATTGAAGAATTCTTTAATCATGTTAGCAAGCATGAAGATATCGAGGATAGGTCCTTGGCAGAACTTGCTCCAAATTATGAAATTGTTGTAGCTTCTTTAGTTCACATGTTGGAAGCTAGGTTTGTTGACCTGAACCCCATAATGCAAGTAATGTTTCTTCAACTTAAAGATATTGAGGATCTTGAAAAAAGAGATTTTATTCTGGAAACTTTGCTTAAGGAATCCCATGATGTTGCTAAAGAAGCTAGAAAAGTCTTCGATCATTTTAATATGCTAGGCTCATGTGTAGATGTTATTGGTACATGAGAAAAGATAGACAAAACCAAACCTAATGCGGAGGAAATTAATATACCAATACCTTTTAAACTTGTAGGAATGCATGAAGCCTTAGAAAATAATTTTGATTGGATTGTTCCTAAAAACCCGTTTGGATTGGGAAAGGATACTCTTGAACTTATTTGGATGAGATACCTTGTCTTATTAAAGATATTTCTGGTATTGATGTTAATGCTTCTTCATTGGAGAATACTTATTCTTTTCTTGCATCTTATGCCTAGCTCAAAGGCGTTAAAGAAAAAGCACTTATTGGGAGATAACTCAAATTTCGTTAGGAGTTTTTTGGTGAGTCTTGGAAGTTATTAACTCTATAATATCCTATCCTTATCCTTTTTGTGTGGCTTTTATGCCAAGAGTAACCTCTAATGAGAGAGAAGTAAGACTTCAGAAAGTTGTTATCCCGAAACAGATTTTTGTGCTTCGCTGTAGAAATTCGTGAAACATTTCTGACGTTAGTTTGAGCTGTAATTGTTTGTGGTTCTGCCCCAGGTTGTTGTCCAACTTTCCTCAGTTCAAAACTTTTTGATTTGAGCAACATAAGGTCTTCAAAAAAATCGGTTTTTACCTGCTGGTGTGTCTTGACAGATTTCTGCCATTATTTGCATTTGCCTCTTAATCTCTTTCTCTTTGAGTTCTCTTTTATCACTTGAAATTTATAAAGGAAGTGCTACAGTAGCTTATGTTTTAATGAAAGTTTCCATTGTGTTGAAACTGAAGAAAAAGACTTATTATATTGAGTACACTAATGTTGCTAATGAAGATTGTGTGAAGTCTTGTATGAAGGAAATTTTAAAGTGTAGGGAAGAGTAATGTGATGAGATGAAGTATGGACAAAAGCTCAAGCTTGTGTAGCTTGTCTTTTAATGAAATGTGTTGCAACTGAACCTAAAAGACTTATTATCTTGTGTGCACTAAGGTTGCTAATGAAGACTGTGTGAAGTTTTGTATGAAGGAAACTTTAAAGTGTAGGGAAGAGTAATGTGCTAAGATGAAGATGGAAAAAAGCTCAAGCTTGGGGATTCCACCCATGTCACCCCAAGAAATATCCAAGAAGTAGAAGCATCAAAGCCTGGGGATGCCCAAGGCATCCCCTTCTTCATCAATAAAAATCTCAGGTTTCTTCCAAACACTTCATTTTTATTGTTTCATGCACAATTGCGTTGTTCTTGGAGCGTCTTTGATTTTTGTTCTTAGTTTTCATTTTCTTAGTTTCCTTGAATAAATTGGTTGGACCCCCTCATTCGTACATTAGTTTTCAAATAAGTTGGTTTGGATTGGAAAAGAGTAGGAAAGTTCATGCTTAAGTGGTATAAAAAGAGTCTTGTTTTTGATTGCGGCCTAGGCTTTGTCATGTCATGCTTGATATTATTTTGCCTTTATGCTTAGTGATTATTTGCTGTAGCATGACTTGTTACAAATAAATTGAGATTTCTTAATGTTCCTTGAAATAATCATGCATTGCTTAGCATATTAAAGCATAATATTGTGGTATTGTACTTTGATTCTTCATTTGGGTTAACTTGGCGCATGCTCACAGCATGTTAAGACTATACCAAGTCACCATAGCCTCTATGATCATTTAGTTTTTGACTTGTAATATCACTTTATGCTCTAGTTAATAATGTTTGGCCGCTTTGCATGATTATGGCCATTATTGCTCTCTTAGTTGGTCGCTCCCAGTCTTTTGCTAGCCTCCATCACCAAGTATGAGTTCCACTCATGCATCCAACTCCAAATAAAACCAAGTTATTCCAAAGAGTCCACCATACCTACCTATTAGCATTTGCTATTCCAAGTATATTCATGTTTATATCTACCTTCCAAATTAAACTTATTATGTGAAAATTAGTGATTAAAGCTCTCACGAACTTGATGGCACAATTTACTTTTCTTGCACTTAATAAACTTGAACCATTGTGCCCATCTATGGTGCGTATATGCTTGCATTTTCTAAGTTGGGAATTAGCAGAACCATGTTGTCATGGGGAACACTTTCAACATTGCACTTTATTTAGTTGGTATCATGTTCTTTTGCTTATGGATGCCGGCGGTGTGAAATGAGAGGGGAGCTTGTAAGGCTCATGGAGTTTGTATACGTGTTAGAGAAATACCTGGGCGGCTGGTCTAATCCATGCCTAATCATGGTGGAAACCTGCAGTGTAACCATAATGAGCAAAATATGAAGCATCCTCCTTATAAAAAAAGAAGCCTACGCAAATAGGAAAGAAAAAGAGATACCTATGCAAATAGGAAATAAAAGGATGCTGAGATGCTTATTGTCTGCTTGCCTTGTCATTTTGATATGGGGATTCTTCCATATCATCGGGCAAGGGGTGCCCCGTTGGTGGTTCTCTATGATACACATGTACTTAGAATGGCAAGGACTTGTGACTAAACATGAGGAGCATGAGGAACGGTCTTCGTAAGTAAGGGGCATGAGATTTTCAGCTTTGATGAAGAAGGGGATGCCTTGGGCTTCCCCAAGCTTTGATGCTTGTACTTCTTGAATATTTGACACGGGTGGCATCCCCAAGCTTGACCTTTTGTCCATACTTCATCTCATCACATTACTCTTCCCTACACTTTAAAATTTCCTTCATACAAGACTTCACACAATCTTCATTAGCAACATTAGTGTACTCAATATAATAAGTCTTTTGGTTCAGTTTCAACACAAGGGAAACTTTCATTAAAACATAAGCTACTGTAGCACTTCCTTTATAAAGTTCAAGTGATAAAAGAGAACTCAAAGAGAAAGAGATTAAGTGGCCAATGCAAATAATGGCAGAAATGTATCAAAACAAACCAGCAGGTAAAAACCGATTGTTTTGAAGACCTTCTGTTTCTCAAATCGAAAAGTGTTGAACTAACGAAAGTTAGATAACAACCTGCGGCCGAAGCACAAACATATATAGCGCAATAGGACGTATAGAGACACTGGTGGATCCATATGTGGTTTGTGAAAAGAACGCACATGCAATGACTCTAGATGTGGTTAATGAAAAGAACACACATGCAATGACACTGGTGGATCCATGTGGTTTGTGAAAAGAACACAAATGCAATGACACTGGCTATGGTTAATGAAAAGAACTGACATGCAATGACACTGGTGGATCCATATGTGGTCTGTGAGAAGAACACACATGCAATGAACTCTGGTGGATCCTTATGTGGTTCGTGAAAAGAACAAACATGCAATGGCTCTAGCTGTGGTTTGTGAAAAGAACACACATTCAGTGACACTAGTGACTCTAGGTGTGGTTTGTGAAAGAACAGACATGAAATGACACTGGTGGATCCATGTGTGGTTTGTGAAAGAACAGACATGCAATGACTCTAGGTGTGGTTAATGAAAAGAACAGACATGCAATGAAACTGCTGGATCCATATGTGGTTTGTGAAAAGAACACACATGCAATGCCTCTAGCTGTGGTTTATGAGAAGAACTCACATGCAATGAACTCTAGTGGATCCATATGTGGTTTGTGAGAAGAACACACATGCAAGTACTCTAGCTATGGTTAATGAAAAGGACAAACATGCAATGACACTGGTGGATCCATACGTCGTTTGTGAAAAGAACACACATGCAATGACACTGGTGGATCCATATGTGGTTTGTGAGAAGAACAGACATGCAATGGCACTGGTGAATCAATATGTGGTTTGTGAAAAGAACACACATGTAATGACACTGGTGGATCCATATGTGGTTGGTGAAAAGACGAGACATGCAATGACTCTAGTTGTGGTTAATGAATAGAACACACATGCAATCACACTGGTGGATTCATATGTGGTTTGTGAAAAGAACATACATGCACTAACTCTAGGTGTGGTTCATGAAAAGAACACACATGCAATTATACTGGTGGATCCTTATGTGGTTTGTGAAAAGAACACACATGCAATGACTCTAGATGTGGTTTGTGAAAATAACACACATGCAATCATACTGGTGGAACCATATCTGGTTTTTGAAAAGAACACACATGCAATGACTGTAGATGTGGTTTGTGAAAAGAACACACATGCAATGACTCTAGCTGTGGTTTGTGAAAAGAACAAACATGCAATGACTCTAGTGGATCCTTATGTGGTTTGTGAAAAGAACAAACATGCAATGAACTCTGGTGGATCCATATGTGGTTTGTGATAAATACACGCATCCAATGACACAGGTGGATCCATGTGTGGTTTGTGAAAGAACAGACATGCACTGACTCTAGGTGTGGTTCATGAAAAGCACATGTATGCAATCACACTGGTGGATCCATATGTGGTTTGTGAAAAGAACACACATGCAATGACTCTAGTTGTGGTTTGTGAAAAGAACACACATGCAATGACTCTGGTGGATCCTTATGTGGTTTGTGAAAAGAACAGACATGAAATGAACTCTGGTGGATCCGTATGTGGTTTGTGAGAAGAACACACATCCAATGACACTGGTGGATCCATGTGTAGTTTGTGAAAGAACACACATGCAATGACTCTAGATGTGGTTTGTGAAAATAACACACATGCAATGACTCTAGGTGTAGTTTGTGAAAAGAACACACATGCAATGACTCTAGCTGTGGTTTGTGAAAAGAACACACATGTAGTGACACTGGTGGATCCATATGTGGTTTGTGAAAAGAACAGACGTGCAATCAATCTAACTGTGGTTAATGAAAAGAATAAACGTGCAATGGTTCTAGCTGTGGTTTAAGAAAAGAACACAAATCCAGTGACATTGGTGACTCTAGGTGTGGTTTCTGAAAGTACATACATGCAATGACTCTATATGTGGTTTGTGAAAAGAACGGACATGCAATGACTCTAGGTGTAGTTTGTGAAAAGAACACACATCCAATGACTCTAGCTGTGGTTTGTGAAAAGAACACACATGCAATGACACTGGTGGATCCATATGTGGTTTGTGAAAAGAACAGACATGCAATGATTCTAACCGTGGTTAATGAAAATAACACACATGCAATCACACTGGTGGATCCATATGTGGTTTGTGAAAAGAACACACATGCAACGACTCTAGATGTGGTCTGTGAAAAGAACACACATGCAATGACACTGGTGGATCAATATGTGGTTTGTGAAAAGAACAGACATCCGATGACTCTAGATGTGGTTTGTGAAAAGAACACACATGCAATGACACTAGTGGATCCATGTGTGGTTTGTGAGAAGAACAGACATGCAATGACTCTAGATGTGGTTTGTGAAAAGAACAGACATGCAATGAACTCGGGTGGATCCATATGTGGTTTGTGAGAAGAACACACATGCAATGAATATAGATGTGGTTTTTGAAAAGAACACACATGCAATGACTCTAGATGTGGTTTGTGATTAGAACACACATGCAATGACTCTGGTGGATCCTTATGTGGGTTGTGGAAAGAACAAACGTGCAACGACTCTAGCTGTTGTTTGTGAAAAGAACTGACATGCAATGACACTGGTGGATCCATATGTGGTCTGTGAGAAGAACACACATGCAATGACTCTAGATGTGGTTTGTAAAAAGAAGACGCGTGCAATAACTCTAGCTGTGGTTTGTGAAAATAACACACATGCAATGACTCTGGTGGATCCTTATGTGGTTTGTGCAAAGAATAGACATGGAATGAACTCAGGTGGAGCCATATGTGGTTTGTGAGAAGAACACATATCCAATGACACTGGTGGTTCCATGTGTGGTTTGTGAAAGAACAAACATGCACTGACTCTAGGTGTGGTTCATGAAAAGAACACACATGCAATGACACTGGTGGATCCATATGTAGTTTGTGGAAAGAACACACATGCAATAAACTCTGTTGGATCCATATGTGGTTTATGAGAAGAACACACATCCAATGACACTAGTGGATCCATGTGTGGTTTGTGAAAGAACACACATGCAATGACTCTAGATGTGGTTAATGAAAAGAACACACATGCAATGACTCTAGGTGTAGTTTGTGAAAAGAACACACATGCAATGACTCTAGCTGTGGTTTGTGAGAAGAACACACATGCAATGACACTGGTGGATCCATATGTGTATTTGGAAAGAACAGACATGCAATGACTCTAGCTATGGTTAATGAAAAGAACACACATGCAATCACACTGTTGGATCCATATGTGGTTTGCGAAAAGAACACAAATGCAATGACTCTAGATGTGGTTTGTGAAAAGAACACACATGCAATGACACTGGTGGATCAATATGTGGTTTGTCAAAAGAACACACATCCAATGACTCTAGATGTGGTTTGTGAAAAGAACACACATGCAATGACACTGGTGGATGCATGTGTGGTTTGTGAGAAGAACAGACATGCAATGACTCTAGCTGTGGTTTGTGAAAAGAACACACATGCAATCACACTGGTGGATCCATGTGTGGTTTGTGAAAAGGACAGACATGCAATGACTCTAGTTGTGATTTATGAGAAGAACGCACATGCAATGACACTGGTGATATGTGGTTTGTGAAAACAACACACATGCAATGACTCTAACAATGGATTGTGAAAAGAACAGGCAATACAATTACTCTCGTGGATGCATGTGTGGTTTGTGAAAAGAACAGACATCCAATGACTCTAGCTATGGTTTGTGAAAAGAACACACATGCAATGACTCTATATGTGGTTTGTGGAAAGAAGAGACATGCAATGACTCTAGATGTGGTTAATGAAAAGAACAGACATGCAATGACACTAGTGGAACCACATGTGGTTTGTGAGAAGAACAGAGATGCAATGACTCTGGCTCTGGTTTATGAAAAGAACACACATCCAATGACACTTGTGGATCCTTATGTGTGGTTTGTGAAAAGAACGGACATGCAATGACTCTAGGTGTAGTTTGTGAAAAGAACACACATGCAATGACTCTAGCTGTGGTTTGTGAAAAGAACACACATGCAATGACACTGGTGGATCCATATGTGGTTTGTGAAAAGAATAGAGATGCAATGATTCTAACTATGGTTAATGAAAAGAACACACATGCAATCACACTGGTGGATCCATATGTGGTTTGTGAAAAGAACAGACATGCAATGACTCTAGATGTGGTCTGTGAAAAGAACACACATGCAATGACTCTAGGTGTAGTTTGTGAAAAGAACACACATGCAATGACTCTAGCTGTGGTTTGTGAAAAGAACACACATGTAGTGACACTGGTGGATCCATATGTGGTTTGTGAAAAGAACAGACATGCAATCATTCTAACTGTGGTTAATGAAAAGAATAGACGTGCAATGGTTCTAGCTGTGGTTTAAGAAAAGAACACAAATCCAGTAACATTGGTGACTCTAGGTGTGGTTTCTGAAAGTACATACATGCAATGACTCTATATGTGGTTTGTGAAAAGAACGGACATGCAATGACTCTAGGTGTAGTTTGTGAAAAGAACACACATCCAATGACTCTAGCTGTGGTTTGTGAAAAGAACACACATGCAATGACACTGGTGGATCCATATGTGGTTTGTGAAAAGAACAGACATGCAATGATTCTAACTGTGGTTAATGAAAATAACACACATGCAATCACACTGGTGGATCCATATGTGGTTTTTGAAAAGAACACACATGCAACGACTCTAGATGTGGTCTGTGAAAAGAACACACATGCAATGACACTGGTGGATCAATATGTGGTTTGTGAAAAGAACAGACATCCGATGACTCTAGATGTGGTTTGTGAAAAGAACACACATGCAATGACACTAGTGGATCCATGTGTGGTTTGTGAGAAGAACAGACATGCAATGACTCTAGATGTGGTTTGTGAAAAGAACAGACATGCAATGAACTCTGGTGGATCCATATGTGGTTTGTGAGAAGAACACACATGCAATGAATATAGATGTGGTTTTTGAAAAGAACACACATGCAATGACTCTAGATGTGGTTTGTGATTAGAACACACATGCAATGACTCTGGTGGATCCTTATGTGGGTTGTGGAAAGAACAAACGTGCAACGACTCTAGCTGTTGTTTGTGAAAAGAACTGACATGCAATGACACTGGTGGATCCATATGTGGTCTGTGAGAAGAACACACATGCAATGACTCTAGATGTGGTTTGTAAAAAGAAGACGCGTGCAATACCTCTACCTGTGGTTTGTGAAAATAACACACATGCAATGACTCTGGTGGATCCTTATGTGGTTTTTGCAAAGAATAGACATGGAATGAACTCAGGTGGAGCCATATGTGGTTTGTGAGAAGAACACATATCCAATGACACTGGTGGATCCATGTGTGGTTTGTGAAAGAACAAACATGCACTGACTCTAGGTGTGGTTCATGAAAAGAACACACATGCAATGACACTGGTGGATCCATATGTAGTTTGTGGAAAGAACACACATGCAATAAACTCTGTTGGATCCATATGTGGTTTATGAGAAGAACACACATCCAATGACACTAGTGGATCCATGTGTGGTTTGTGAAAGAACACACATGCAATGACTCTAGATGTGGTTAATGAAAAGAACACACATGCAATGACTCTAGGTGTAGTTTGTGAAAAGAACACACATGCAATGACTCTAGCTGTGGTTTGTGAGAAGAACACACATGCAATGACACTGGTGGATCCATATGTGTATTTGGAAAGAACAGACATGCAATGACTCTAGCTGTGGTTAATGAAAAGAACACACATGCAATCACACTGTTGGATCCATATGTGGTTTGCGAAAAGAACACAAATGCAATGACTCTAGATGTGGTTTGTGAAAAGAACACACATGCAATGACACTGGTGGATCAATATGTGGTTTGTCAAAAGAACACACATCCAATGACTCTAGATGTGGTTTGTGAAAAGAACACACATGCAATGACACTGGTGGATGCATGTGTGGTTTGTGAGAAGAACAGACATGCAATGACTCTAGCTGTGGTTTGTGAAAAGAACACACATGCAATCACACTGGTGGATCCATGTGTGGTTTGTGAAAAGGACAGACATGCAATGACTCTAGTTGTGATTTATGAGAAGAACGCACATGCAATGACACTGGTGATATGTGGTTTGTGAAAACAACACACATGCAATGACTCTAACAATGGATTGTGAAAAGAACAGGCAATACAATTACTCTCGTGGATGCATGTGTGGTTTGTGAAAAGAACAGACATCCAATGACTCTAGCTATGGTTTGTGAAAAGAACACACATGCAATGACTCTATATGTGGTTTGTGGAAAGAAGAGACATGCAATGACTCTAGATGTGGTTAATGAAAAGAACAGACATGCAATGACACTAGTGGAACCACATGTGGTTTGTGAGAAGAACAGAGATGCAATGACTCTGGCTCTGGTTTATGAAAAGAACACACATCCAATGACACTTGTGGATCCTTATGTGTGGTTTGTGAAAAGAACGGACATGCAATGACTCTAGGTGTAGTTTGTGAAAAGAACACACATGCAATGACTCTAGCTGTGGTTTGTGAAAAGAACACACATGCAATGACACTGGTGGATCCATATGTGGTTTGTGAAAAGAATAGAGATGCAATGATTCTAACTATGGTTAATGAAAAGAACACACATGCAATCACACTGGTGGATCCATATGTGGTTTGTGAAAAGAACAGACATGCAATGACTCTAGATGTGGTCTGTGAAAAGAACACACATGCAATGACTCTAGGTGTAGTTTGTGAAAAGAACACACATGCAATGACTCTAGCTGTGGTTTGTGAAAAGAACACACATGTAGTGACACTGGTGGATCCATATGTGGTTTGTGAAAAGAACAGACATGCAATCATTCTAACTGTGGTTAATGAAAAGAATAGACGTGCAATGGTTCTAGCTGTGGTTTAAGAAAAGAACACAAATCCAGTAACATTGGTGACTCTAGGTGTGGTTTCTGAAAGTACATACATGCAATGACTCTATATGTGGTTTGTGAAAAGAACGGACATGCAATGACTCTAGGTGTAGTTTGTGAAAAGAACACACATCCAATGACTCTAGCTGTGGTTTGTGAAAAGAACACACATGCAATGACACTGGTGGATCCATATGTGGTTTGTGAAAAGAACAGACATGCAATGATTCTAACTGTGGTTAATGAAAATAACACACATGCAATCACACTGGTGGATCCATATGTGGTTTTTGAAAAGAACACACATGCAACGACTCTAGATGTGGTCTGTGAAAAGAACACACATGCAATGACACTGGTGGATCAATATGTGGTTTGTGAAAAGAACAGACATCCGATGACTCTAGATGTGGTTTGTGAAAAGAACACACATGCAATGACACTAGTGGATCCATGTGTGGTTTGTGAGAAGAACAGACATGCAATGACTCTAGATGTGGTTTGTGAAAAGAACAGACATGCAATGAACTCTGGTGGATCCATATGTGGTTTGTGAGAAGAACACACATGCAATGAATATAGATGTGGTTTTTGAAAAGAACACACATGCAATGACTCTAGATGTGGTTTGTGATTAGAACACACATGCAATGACTCTGGTGGATCCTTATGTGGGTTGTGGAAAGAACAAACGTGCAACGACTCTAGCTGTTGTTTGTGAAAAGAACTGACATGCAATGACACTGGTGGATCCATATGTGGTCTGTGAGAAGAACACACATGCAATGACTCTAGATGTGGTTTGTAAAAAGAAGACGCGTGCAATACCTCTACCTGTGGTTTGTGAAAATAACACACATGCAATGACTCTGGTGGATCCTTATGTCGTTTTTGCAAAGAATAGACATGGAATGAACTCAGGTGGAGCCATATGTGGTTTGTGAGAAGAACACATATCCAATGACACTGGTGGATCCATGTGTGGTTTGTGAAAGAACAAACATGCACTGACTCTAGGTGTGGTTCATGAAAAGAACACACATGCAATGACACTGGTGGATCCATATGTAGTTTGTGGAAAGAACACACATGCAATAAACTCTGTTGGATCCATATGTGGTTTGTGAGAAGAACACACATCCAATGACACTTGTGGATCCATGTGTGGTTTGTGAAAGAACACACATGCAATGACTCTAGATGTGGTTAATGAAAAGAACACACATGCAATGACTCTAGGTGTCGTTTGTGAAAAGAACACACATGCAATGACTCTAGCTGTGGTTTGTGAGAAGAACACACATGCAATGACACTGGTGGATCCAT
This sequence comes from Avena sativa, assembly GCA_916181665.1. Classification (NCBI taxonomy): domain Eukaryota; kingdom Viridiplantae; phylum Streptophyta; class Magnoliopsida; order Poales; family Poaceae; genus Avena; species Avena sativa. The sequence goes on from OV702287.1 coordinate 584,631,450, forward strand.
ATGTGTATTTGGAAAGAACAGACATGCAATGACTCTAGCTGTGGTTAATGAAAAGAACACACATGCAATCACACTGTTGGATCCATATGTGGTTTGCGAAAAGAACACAAATGCAATGACTCTAGATGTGGTTTGTGAAAAGAACACACATGCAATGACACTGGTGGATCAATATGTGGTTTGTCAAAAGAACACACATCCAATGACTCTAGATGTGGTTTGTGAAAAGAACACACATGCAATGACACTGGTGGATGCATGTGTGGTTTGTGAGAAGAACAGACATGCAATGACTCTAGCTGTGGTTTGTGAAAAGAACACACATGCAATCACACTGGTGGATCCATGTGTGGTTTGTGAAAAGGACAGACATGCAATGACTCTAGTTGTGATTTATGAGAAGAACGCACATGCAATGACACTGGTGATATGTGGTTTGTGAAAACAACACACATGCAATGACTCTAACAATGGATTGTGAAAAGAACAGGCAATACAATTACTCTCGTGGATGCATGTGTGGTTTGTGAAAAGAACAGACATCCAATGACTCTAGCTATGGTTTGTGAAAAGAACACACATGCAATGACTCTATATGTGGTTTGTGGAAAGAAGAGACATGCAATGACTCTAGATGTGGTTAATGAAAAGAACAGACATGCAATGACACTAGTGGAACCACATGTGGTTTGTGAGAAGAACAGACATGCAATGACTCTGGCTCTGGTTTATGAAAAGAACACACATCCAATGACACTTGTGGATCCTTATGTGTGGTTTGTGAAAAGAACGGACATGCAATGACTCTAGGTGTAGTTTGTGAAAAGAACACACATGCAATGACTCTAGCTATGGTTTGTGAAAAGAACACACATGCAATGACACTGGTGGATCCATATGTGGTTTGTGAAAAGAATAGAGATGCAATGATTCTAACTATGGTTAATGAAAAGAACACACATGCAATCACACTGGTGGATCCATATGTGGTTTGTGAAAAGAACAGACATGCAATGACTCTAGATGTGGTCTGTGAAAAGAACACACATGCAATGACACTGGTGGATCAATATGTGGTTTGTGAAAAGAACAGACATCCGATGACTCTAGATGTGGTTTGTGAAAAGAACACACATGCAATGACACTAGTGGATGTGTGGTTTGTGAGAAGAACAGACATGCAATGCCTCTAGATGTGGTTTGTGAAAAAAACGGACATGCAATGAACTCTGGTGGATCCATATGTGGTTTATGAGAAGAACACACATGCAATGAATATAGATGTGGTTTGTAAAAAGAACACACATGCAATGACTCTAGATGTGGTTTGTGATTAGAACACACATGCAATGACTCTGGTGTATCCTTATATGGGTTGTGAAAAGAACAAACATGCAATGACTCTAGCTATTGTTTGTGAAAAGAACACACATGCAATGAACTCTGGTGGATCCATACGTTGTTTGTGAGAAGAACACACATGCAATGACTCTAGATGTGGTTTGTGAAAAGAAGACGCGTGCAATAACTCTAGCTGTGGTTTGTTAAAATAACACACATGCAATGACTCTGGTGGATCCTTATGTGGTTTGTGCAAAGAATAGACATGGAATGAACTCAGGTGGAGCCATATGTGGTTTGTGAGAAGAACACATATCCAATGACACTGGTGGATCCATGTGTGGTTTGTGAAAGAACAAACATGCACTGACTCTAGGTGTGGTTCATGCAAAGAACACACATGCAATGACACTGGTGGATCCATATGTAGTTTGTGGAAAGAACACACATGCAATAAACTCTGTTGGATCCATATGTGGTTTGTGATAAGAACACACATCCAATGACACTAGTGGATCCATGTGTGGTTTGTGAAAGAACACACATGCAATGACTCTAGATGTGGTTAATGAAAAGAACACACATGCAATGACTCTAGGTGTAGTTTGTGAAAAGAACACACATGCAATGACTCTAGCTGTGGTTTGTGAAAAGAACACACATGCAATGACACTGGTGGATCCATATGTGTATTTGGAAAGAACAGACATGGAATGACTCTAGTTGTGGTTAATGAGAAGAACACACATGCAATCGCACTGTTGGATCCATATGTGGTTTGTGAAAAGAACACAAATGCAATGACTCTAGATGTGGTTTGTGAAAAGAACACACATGCAATTACACTGGTGGATCAATATGTGGTTTGTCAAAAGAACACACATCCAATGACTCTAGATGTGGTTTGTGAAAAGAACACACATGCAATGACACTAGTGGATGCATGTGTGGTTTGTGAGAAGAACAGACATGCAATGACTCTAGCTGTGGTTTGTGAAAAGAACACACATGTAATCACACTGGTGGATCCATGTGTGGTTTGTGAAAAGGACAGACATGCAATGACTCTAGTTGTGATTTATGAGAAGAACGCACATGCAATGACACTGGTGATATGTGGTTTGTGAAAACAACACACATGCAATGACTCTAACAATGGATTGTGAAAAGAACAGGCAATACAATTACTCTCGTGGATGCATGTGTGGTTTGTGAAAAGAACAGACATCCAATGACTCTAGCTATGGTTTGTGAAAAGAACACACATGCAATGACTCTATATGTGGTTTGTGGAAAGAAGAGACATGCAATGACTCTAGATGTGGTTAATGAAAAGAACAGACATGCAATGACTCTAGCTGTGGTTTGTGAAAATAAAACACATGCAATGACACTGGTGGATCCATATGTGGTTTGTGAAAAGAACAGACATGCAACAATTCTAACTATGGTTAATGAAAAGAACACACATGCAATCACACTGGTGGATCCATATGTGGTTTGTGAAAAGAACACACATGCAACGACTCTAGATGTGGTCTGTGAAAAGAACACACATGCAATGACACTGGTGGATCAATATGTGGTTTGTGAAAAGAACAGACATCCCATGACTCTAGATGTGGTTTGTGAAAAGAACACACATGCAATGACACTAATGGATCCATGTGTCGTTTGTGAGAAGAACAGACATGCAATGACTCTAGATGTGGTTTGTGAAAAGAACGGACATGCAATGAACTCTGGTGGATCCATATGTGGTTTGTGAGAAGAACACACATGCAATGAATATAGATGTGGTTTTTGAAAAGAACACACATGCAATGACTCTAGATGTGGTTTGTGATTAGAACACACATGCAATGACTCTGGTGGATCCTTATGTGGGTTGTGAAAAGAACAAACATGCAATGACTCTAGCTATTGTTTGTGAAAAGAACACACATGCAATGAACTCTGGTGGATCCATATGTTGTTTGTGATAAGAACACACATGCAATGACTCTAGATGTGGTTTGTGAAAAGAAGACGCGTGCAATAACTCTAGCTGTGGTTTGTGAAAATAACACACATGCAATGACTCTGGTGGATCCTTATGTGGTTTGTGCAAAGAATAGACATGGAATGAACTCAGGTGGAGCTTTATGTGGTTTGTGAGAAGAACACATATCCAATGACACTGGTGGATCCATGTGTGGTTTGTGAAAGAACAAACATGCACTGACTCTAGGTGTGGTTCATGCAAAGAACACACATGCAATGACACTGGTGGATCCATATGTAGTTTGTGGAAAGAACACACATGCAATAAACTCTGTTGGATCCATATGTGGTTTGTGATAAGAACACACATCCAATGACACTAGTGGATCCATGTGTGGTTTGTGAAAGAACACACATGCAATGACTCTAGATGTGGTTAATGAAAAGAACACACATGCAATGACTCTAGGTGTAGTTTGTGAAAAGAACACACATGCAATGACTCTAGCTGTGGTTTGTGAAAAGAACACACATGCAATGACACTGGTGGATCCATATGTGTATTTGGAAAGAACAGACATGCAATGACTCTAGCTGTGGTTAATGAAAAGAACACACATGCAATCACACTGTTGGATCCATATGTGGTTTGTGAAAAGAACACAAATGCAATGACTCTAGATGTGGTTTGTGAAAAGAACACACATGCAATGACACTGGTGGATCAATATGTGGTTTGTCAAAAGAACACACATCCAATGACTCTAGATGTGGTTTGTGAAAATAACACACATGCAATGACACTGGTGGATGCATGTGTGGTTTGTGAGAAGAACAGACATGCAATGACTCTAGCTGTGGTTTGTGAAAAGAACACACATGCAATCACACTGGTGGATCCATGTGTGGTTTGTGAAAAGGACAGACATGCAATGACTCTAGTTGTGATTTATGAGAAGAACGCACATGCAATGACACTGGTGATATGTGGTTTGTGAAAACAACACACATGCAATGACTCTAACTATGGATTGTGAAAAGAACAGGCAATACAATTACTCTCGTGGATGCAGGTGTGGTTTGTGAAAAGAACAGACATCCAATGACTCTAGCTATGGTTTGTGAAAAGAACACACATGCAATGACTCTATATGTGGTTTGTGGAAAGAAGAGACATGCAATGACTCTAGATGTGGTTAATGAAAAGAACAGACATGCAATGACACTAGTGGATCCACATGTGGTTTGTGAGAAGAACAGACATGCAATGACTCTGGCTCTGGTTTATGAAAAGAACACACATCCAATGACACTTGTAGATCCTTATGTGTGGTTTGTGAAAAGAACGGACATGCAATGACTCTAGGTGTAGTTTGTGAAAAGAACACACATGCAATGACTCTAGCTGTGGTTTGTGAAAATAAAACACATGCAATGACACTGGTGGATCCATATGTGGTTTGTGAAAAGAACAGACATGCAATGATTCTAACTATGGTTAATGAAAAGAACACACATGCAATCACACTGGTGGATCCATATGTGGTTTGTGAAAAGAACACACATGCAACGACTCTAGATGTGGTCTGTGAAAAGAACACACATGCAATGACACTGGTGGATCAATATGTGGTTTGTGAAAAGAACAGACATCCAATGACTCTAGATGTGGTTTGTGAAAAGAACACACATGCAATGACACTAGTGGATCCATGTGTGGTTTGTGAGAAGAACAGACATGCAATGACTCTAGATGTGGTTTGTGAAAAGAACGGACATGCAATGAACTCTGGTGGATCCATATGTGGTTTGTGAAAAGAACACACATGCAATGAATATAGATGTGGTTTGTGAAAAGAACAGACATGCAATGACTCTAGATGTGGTTTGTGATTAGAACACACATGCATTGACTCTGGTGGATCCTTATGTGGGTTGTGAAAAGAACAAACATGCAATGACTCTAGCTGTTGTTTGTGAAAAGAACACACATGCAATGACACTGGTGGATCCATATGTTGTCTGTGAGAAGAACACACATGCAATGACTCTAGATGTGGTTTTTGAAAAGAAGACGCGTGCAATAACTCTAGCTGTGGTTTGTGAAAATAACACACATGCATTGACTCTGGTGGAACCTTATGTGGTTTGTACAAAGAATAAACATGGAATGAACTCAGGTGGAGCCATATGTGGTTTGTGAGAAGAACACATATCCAATGACACTGGTGGATCCATGTGTGGTTTGTGAAAGAACAAACATGCACTGACTCTAGGTGTGGTTCATGAAAAGAACACACATGCAATGACACTAGTGGATCCATATGTAGTTTGTGGAAAGAACACACATGCAATAAACTCTGTTGGATCCATATGTGGTTTGTGAGAAGAACACACATCCAATGACACTAGTGGATCCATGTGTGGTTTGTGAAAGAACACACATGCAAGGACTCTAGATGTGGTTAATGAAAAGAACACACATGCAATGACTCTAGGTGTAGTTTGTGAAAAGAACACACATGCAATGACTCTAGATGTGGTTTGTGAAAAGAACACACATGCAATGACACTGGTGGATCCATATGTGTATTTGAAAAGAACAGACATGCAATGACTCTGGCTGTTGTTAATGAAAAGAACACACATGCAATCACACTGTTGGATCCATATGTGGTTTGCAAAAAGAACACAAATGCAATGACTCTAGATGTGGTTTGTGAAAAGAACACACATGCAATGACACTGGTGGATCAATATGTGGTTTGTCAAAAGAACACACATCCAGTGACTCTAGATGTGGTTTGTGAAAAGAACACACATGCAATGACACTGGTGGATGCATGTGTGGTTTGTGAGAAGAACAGACATGCAATGACTCTAGCTGTGGTTTGTGAAAAGAACACACATGCAATCACACTAGTGGATCCATGTGTGGTTTGTGAAAAGGACAGACATGCAATGACTCTAGTTGTGATTTATGAGAAGAACGCACATGCAATGACACTGGTGATATGTGGTTTGTGAAAACAACACACATGCAATGACTCTAACTATGGATTGTGAAAAGAACAGGCAATACAATTACTCTCGTGGATGCATGTGTGGTTTGTGAAAAGAACAGACATCCAATGACTCTAGCTATGGTTTGTGAAAAGAACACACATGCAATGACTCTATATGTGGTTTGTGGAAAGAAGAGACATGCAATGACTCTAGATGTGGTTAATGAAAAGAACAGACATGCAATGACACTAGTGGATCCACATGTGGTTTGTGAGAAGAACAGACATGCAATGACTCTGGCTCTGGTTTATGAAAAGAACACACATCCAATGACACTTGTGGATCCTTATGTGTGGTTTGTGAAAAGAACGGACATGCAATGACTCTAGGTGTAGTTTGTGAAAAGAACACACATGCAATGACTCTAGCTGTGGTTTGTGAAAATAAAACACATGCAATGACACTGGTGGATCCATATGTGGTTTGTGAAAAGAACAGACATGCAATGATTCTAACTATGGTTAATGAAAAGAACACACATGCAATCACACTGGTGGATCCATATGTGGTTTGTGAAAAGAACACACATGCAACGACTCTAGATGTGGTCTGTGAAAAGAACACACATGCAATGACACTGGTGGATCAATATGTGGTTTGTGAAAAGAACAGACATCCAATGACTCTAGATGTGGTTTGTGAAAAGAACACACATGCAATGACACTAGTGGATCCATGTGTGGTTTGTGAGAAGAACAGACATGCAATGACTCTAGATGTGGTTTGTGAAAAGAACGGACATGCAATGAACTCTGGTGGATCCATATGTGGTTTGTGAGAAGAACACACATGCAATGAATATAGATGTGGTTTGTGAAAAGAACACACATGCAATGACTCTAGATGTGGTTTGTGATTAGAACACACATGCATTGACTCTGGTGGATCCTTATGTGGGTTGTGAAAAGAACAAACATGCAATGACTCTAGCTGTGGTTTGTGAAAAGAACACACATGCAATCACACTGGTGGATCCATGTGTGGTTTGTCAAAAGGACAGACATGCAATGACTCTAGTTGTGATTTATGAGAAGAACGCACATGCAATGACACTGGTGATATGTGGTTTGTGAAAACAACACACATGCAATGACTCTAACTATGGATTGTGAAAAGAACAGGCAATACAATTACTCTCGTGGATGCATGTGTGGTTTGTGAAAAGAACAGACATCCAATGACTCTAGCTATGGTTTGTGAAAAGAACACACATGCAATGACTCTATATGTGGGTTGTGGAAAGAAGCGACATGCAATGACTCTAGATGTGGTTAATGAAAAGAACAGACATGCAATGACACTAGTGGATCCACATGTGGTTTGTGAGAAGAACAGACATGCAATGACTCTGGCTCTGGTTTATGAAAAGAACACACATCCAATGACACTTGTGGATCCTTATGTGTGGTTTGTGAAAAGAACGGACATGCAATGACTCTAGGTGTAGTTTGTGAAAAGAACACACATGCAATGACTCTAGCTGTGGTTTGTGAAAAGAAAACACATGCAATGACACTGGTGGATCCATATGTGGTTTGTGAAAAGAATAGAGATGCAATGATTCTAACTATGGTTAATGAAAAGAACACACATGCAATCACACTGGTGGATCCATATGTGGTTTGTGAAAAGACCAGACATGCAATGACTCTAGATGTGGTCTGTGAAAAGAACACACATGCAATGACACTGGTGGATCAATATGTGGTTTGTGAAAAGAACAGACATCCGATGACTCTAGATGTGGTTTGTGAAAAGAACACACATGAAATGACACTAGTGGATGTGTGGTTTGTGAGAAGAACAGACATGCAATGCCTCTAGATGTGGTTTGTGAAAAGAACGGACATGCAATGAACTCTGGTGGATCCATATGTGGTTTGTGAGAAGAACACACATGCAATGAATATAGATGTGGTTTGTGAAAAGAACACACATGCAATGACTCTAGATGTGGTTTGTGATTAGAACACACATGCAATGACTCTGGTGGATCCTTATATGGGTTGTGAAAAGAACAAACATGCAATGACTCTAGCTATTGTTTGTGAAAAGAACACACATGCAATGAACTCTGGTGGATCCATATGTTGTTTGTGAGAAGGACACACATGCAATGACTCTAGATGTGGTTTGTGAAAAGAAGACGCGTGCAATAACTCTAGCTGTGGTTTGTGAAAATAACATACATGCAATGACTCTGGTGGATCCTTATGTGGTTTGTGCAAAGAATAGAGATGGAATGAACTCAGGTGGAGCCATATGTGGTTTGTGAGAAGAACACATATCCAATGACACTGGTGGATCCATGTGTGGTTTGTGAAAGAACAAACATGCACTGACTCTAGGTGTGGTTCATGCAAAGAACACACATGCAATGACACTGGTGGATCCATATGTAGTTTGTGGAAAGAACACACATGCAATAAAATCTGTTGGATCCATATGTGGTTTGTGATAAGAACACACATCCAATGACACTAGTGGATCCATGTGTGGTTTGTGAAAGAACACACATGCAATGACTCTAGATGTGGTTAATGAAAAGAACACACATGCAATGACTCTAGGTGTAGTTTGTGAAAAGAACACACATGCAATGACTCTAGCTGTGGTTTGTGAAAAGAACACACATGCAATGACACTGGTGGATCCATATGTGTATTTGAAAAGAACAGACATGCAATGACTCTGGCTGTTGTTAATGAAAAGAACACACATGCAATCACACTGTTGGATCCATATGTGGTTTGTGAAAAGAACACAAATGCAATGACTCTAGATGTGGTTTGTGAAAAGAACACACATGCAATGACATTGGTGGATCAATATGTGGTTTGTCAAAAGAACACACATCCAGTGACTCTAGATGTGGTTTGTGAAAAGAACACACATGCAATGACACTGGTGGATGCATGTTTGGTTTGTGAGAAGAACAAACATGCAATGACTCTAGCTGTGGTTTGTGAAAAGAACACACATGCAATCACACTGGTGGATCCATGTGTGGTTTGTCAAAAGGACAGACATGCAATGACTCTAGTTGTGATTTATGAGAAGAACGCACATGCAATGACACTGGTGATATGTGGTTTGTGAAAACAACACACATGCAATGACTCTAACTATGGATTGTGAAAAGAACAGGCAATACAATTACTCTCGTGGATGCATGTGTGGTTTGTGAAAAGAACAGACATCCAATGACTCTAGCTATGGTTTGTGAAAAGAACACACATGCAATGACTCTATATGTGGGTTGTGGAAAGAAGCGACATGCAATGACTCTAGATGTGGTTAATGAAAAGAACAGACATGCAATGACACTAGTGGATCCACATGTGGTTTGTGAGAAGAACAGACATGCAATGACTCTGGCTCTGGTTTATGAAAAGAACACACATCCAATGACACTTGTGGATCCTTATGTGTGGTTTGTGAAAAGAACGGACATGCAATGACTCTAGGTGTAGTTTGTGAAAAGAACACACATGCAATGACTCTAGCTGTGGTTTGTGAAAAGAAAACACATGCAATGACACTGGTGGATCCATATGTGGTTTGTGAAAAGAATAGAGATGCAATGATTCTAACTATGGTTAATGAAAAGAACACACATGCAATCACACTGGTGGATCCATATGTGGTTTGTGAAAAGACCAGACATGCAATGACTCTAGATGTGGTCTGTGAAAAGAACACACATGCAATGACACTGGTGGATCAATATGTGGTTTGTGAAAAGAACAGACATCCGATGACTCTAGATGTGGTTTGTGAAAAGAACACACATGAAATGACACTAGTGGATGTGTGGTTTGTGAGAAGAACAGACATGCAATGCCTCTAGATGTGGTTTGTGAAAAGAACGGACATGCAATGAACTCTGGTGGATCCATATGTGGTTTGTGAGAAGAACACACATGCAATGAATATAGATGTGGTTTGTGAAAAGAACACACATGCAATGACTCTAGATGTGGTTTGTGATTAGAACACACATGCAATGACTCTGGTGTATCCTTATATGGGTTGTGAAAAGAACAAACATGCAATGACTCTAGCTATTGTTTGTGAAAAGAACACACATGCAATGAACTCTGGTGGATCCATACGTTGTTTGTGAGAAGAACACACATGCAATGACTCTAGATGTGGTTTGTGAAAAGAAGACGCGTGCAATAACTCTAGCTGTGGTTTGTTAAAATAACACACATGCAATGACTCTGGTGGATCCTTATGTGGTTTGTGCAAAGAATAGACATGGAATGAACTCAGGTGGAGCCATATGTGGTTTGTGAGAAGAACACATATCCAATGACACTGGTGGATCCATGTGTGGTTTGTGAAAGAACAAACATGCACTGACTCTAGGTGTGGTTCATGCAAAGAACACACATGCAATGACACTGGTGGATCCATATGTAGTTTGTGGAAAGAACACACATGCAATAAACTCTGTTGGATCCATATGTGGTTTGTGATAAGAACACACATCCAATGACACTAGTGGATCCATGTGTGGTTTGTGAAAGAACACACATGCAATGACTCTAGATGTGGTTAATGAAAAGAACACACATGCAATGACTCTAGGTGTAGTTTGTGAAAAGAACACACATGCAATGACTCTAGCTGTGGTTTGTGAAAAGAACACACATGCAATGACACTGGTGGATCCATATGTGTATTTGGAAAGAACAGACATGGAATGACTCTAGTTGTGGTTAATGAGAAGAACACACATGCAATCGCACTGTTGGATCCATATGTGGTTTGTGAAAAGAACACAAATGCAATGACTCTAGATGTGGTTTGTGAAAAGAACACACATGCAATTACACTGGTGGATCAATATGTGGTTTGTCAAAAGAACACACATCCAATGACTCTAGATGTGGTTTGTGAAAAGAACACACATGCAATGACACTAGTGGATGCATGTGTGGTTTGTGAGAAGAACAGACATGCAATGACTCTAGCTGTGGTTTGTGAAAAGAACACACATGTAATCACACTGGTGGATCCATGTGTGGTTTGTGAAAAGGACAGACATGCAATGACTCTAGTTGTGATTTATGAGAAGAACGCACATGCAATGACACTGGTGATATGTGGTTTGTGAAAACAACACACATGCAATGACTCTAACAATGGATTGTGAAAAGAACAGGCAATACAATTACTCTCGTGGATGCATGTGTGGTTTGTGAAAAGAACAGACATCCAATGACTCTAGCTATGGTTTGTGAAAAGAACACACATGCAATGACTCTATATGTGGTTTGTGGAAAGAAGAGACATGCAATGACTCTAGATGTGGTTAATGAAAAGAACAGACATGCAATGACTCTAGCTGTGGTTTGTGAAAATAAAACACATGCAATGACACTGGTGGATCCATATGTGGTTTGTGAAAAGAACAGACATGCAACAATTCTAACTATGGTTAATGAAAAGAACACACATGCAATCACACTGGTGGATCCATATGTGGTTTGTGAAAAGAACACACATGCAACGACTCTAGATGTGGTCTGTGAAAAGAACACACATGCAATGACACTGGTGGATCAATATGTGGTTTGTGAAAAGAACAGACATCCCATGACTCTAGATGTGGTTTGTGAAAAGAACACACATGCAATGACACTAATGGATCCATGTGTCGTTTGTGAGAAGAACAGACATGCAATGACTCTAGATGTGGTTTGTGAAAAGAACGGACATGCAATGAACTCTGGTGGATCCATATGTGGTTTGTGAGAAGAACACACATGCAATGAATATAGATGTGGTTTTTGAAAAGAACACACATGCAATGACTCTAGATGTGGTTTGTGATTAGAACACACATGCAATGACTCTGGTGGATCCTTATGTGGGTTGTGAAAAGAACAAACATGCAATGACTCTAGCTATTGTTTGTGAAAAGAACACACATGCAATGAACTCTGGTGGATCCATATGTTGTTTGTGATAAGAACACACATGCAATGACTCTAGATGTGGTTTGTGAAAAGAAGACGCGTGCAATAACTCTAGCTGTGGTTTGTGAAAATAACACACATGCAATGACTCTGGTGGATCCTTATGTGGTTTGTGCAAAGAATAGACATGGAATGAACTCAGGTGGAGCTTTATGTGGTTTGTGAGAAGAACACATATCCAATGACACTGGTGGATCCATGTGTGGTTTGTGAAAGAACAAACATGCACTGACTCTAGGTGTGGTTCATGCAAAGAACACACATGCAATGACACTGGTGGATCCATATGTAGTTTGTGGAAAGAACACACATGCAATAAACTCTGTTGGATCCATATGTGGTTTGTGATAAGAACACACATCCAATGACACTAGTGGATCCATGTGTGGTTTGTGAAAGAACACACATGCAATGACTCTAGATGTGGTTAATGAAAAGAACACACATGCAATGACTCTAGGTGTAGTTTGTGAAAAGAACACACATGCAATGACTCTAGCTGTGGTTTGTGAAAAGAACACACATGCAATGACACTGGTGGATCCATATGTGTATTTGGAAAGAACAGACATGCAATGACTCTAGCTGTGGTTAATGAAAAGAACACACATGCAATCACACTGTTGGATCCATATGTGGTTTGTGAAAAGAACACAAATGCAATGACTCTAGATGTGGTTTGTGAAAAGAACACACATGCAATGACACTGGTGGATCAATATGTGGTTTGTCAAAAGAACACACATCCAATGACTCTAGATGTGGTTTGTGAAAATAACACACATGCAATGACACTGGTGGATGCATGTGTGGTTTGTGAGAAGAACAGACATGCAATGACTCTAGCTGTGGTTTGTGAAAAGAACACACATGCAATCACACTGGTGGATCCATGTGTGGTTTGTGAAAAGGACAGACATGCAATGACTCTAGTTGTGATTTATGAGAAGAACGCACATGCAATGACACTGGTGATATGTGGTTTGTGAAAACAACACACATGCAATGACTCTAACTATGGATTGTGAAAAGAACAGGCAATACAATTACTCTCGTGGATGCAGGTGTGGTTTGTGAAAAGAACAGACATCCAATGACTCTAGCTATGGTTTGTGAAAAGAACACACATGCAATGACTCTATATGTGGTTTGTGGAAAGAAGAGACATGCAATGACTCTAGATGTGGTTAATGAAAAGAACAGACATGCAATGACACTAGTGGATCCACATGTGGTTTGTGAGAAGAACAGACATGCAATGACTCTGGCTCTGGTTTATGAAAAGAACACACATCCAATGACACTTGTAGATCCTTATGTGTGGTTTGTGAAAAGAACGGACATGCAATGACTCTAGGTGTAGTTTGTGAAAAGAACACACATGCAATGACTCTAGCTGTGGTTTGTGAAAATAAAACACATGCAATGACACTGGTGGATCCATATGTGGTTTGTGAAAAGAACAGACATGCAATGATTCTAACTATGGTTAATGAAAAGAACACACATGCAATCACACTGGTGGATCCATATGTGGTTTGTGAAAAGAACACACATGCAACGACTCTAGATGTGGTCTGTGAAAAGAACACACATGCAATGACACTGGTGGATCAATATGTGGTTTGTGAAAAGAACAGACATCCAATGACTCTAGATGTGGTTTGTGAAAAGAACACACATGCAATGACACTAGTGGATCCATGTGTGGTTTGTGAGAAGAACAGACATGCAATGACTCTAGATGTGGTTTGTGAAAAGAACGGACATGCAATGAACTCTGGTGGATCCATATGTGGTTTGTGAAAAGAACACACATGCAATGAATATAGATGTGGTTTGTGAAAAGAACAGACATGCAATGACTCTAGATGTGGTTTGTGATTAGAACACACATGCATTGACTCTGGTGGATCCTTATGTGGGTTGTGAAAAGAACAAACATGCAATGACTCTAGCTGTTGTTTGTGAAAAGAACACACATGCAATGACACTGGTGGATCCATATGTTGTCTGTGAGAAGAACACACATGCAATGACTCTAGATGTGGTTTTTGAAAAGAAGACGCGTGCAATAACTCTAGCTGTGGTTTGTGAAAATAACACACATGCATTGACTCTGGTGGAACCTTATGTGGTTTGTACAAAGAATAAACATGGAATGAACTCAGGTGGAGCCATATGTGGTTTGTGAGAAGAACACATATCCAATGACACTGGTGGATCCATGTGTGGTTTGTGAAAGAACAAACATGCACTGACTCTAGGTGTGGTTCATGAAAAGAACACACATGCAATGACACTAGTGGATCCATATGTAGTTTGTGGAAAGAACACACATGCAATAAACTCTGTTGGATCCATATGTGGTTTGTGAGAAGAACACACATCCAATGACACTAGTGGATCCATGTGTGGTTTGTGAAAGAACACACATGCAAGGACTCTAGATGTGGTTAATGAAAAGAACACACATGCAATGACTCTAGGTGTAGTTTGTGAAAAGAACACACATGCAATGACTCTAGATGTGGTTTGTGAAAAGAACACACATGCAATGACACTGGTGGATCCATATGTGTATTTGAAAAGAACAGACATGCAATGACTCTGGCTGTTGTTAATGAAAAGAACACACATGCAATCACACTGTTGGATCCATATGTGGTTTGCAAAAAGAACACAAATGCAATGACTCTAGATGTGGTTTGTGAAAAGAACACACATGCAATGACACTGGTGGATCAATATGTGGTTTGTCAAAAGAACACACATCCAGTGACTCTAGATGTGGTTTGTGAAAAGAACACACATGCAATGACACTGGTGGATGCATGTGTGGTTTGTGAGAAGAACAGACATGCAATGACTCTAGCTGTGGTTTGTGAAAAGAACACACATGCAATCACACTAGTGGATCCATGTGTGGTTTGTGAAAAGGACAGACATGCAATGACTCTAGTTGTGATTTATGAGAAGAACGCACATGCAATGACACTGGTGATATGTGGTTTGTGAAAACAACACACATGCAATGACTCTAACTATGGATTGTGAAAAGAACAGGCAATACAATTACTCTCGTGGATGCATGTGTGGTTTGTGAAAAGAACAGACATCCAATGACTCTAGCTATGGTTTGTGAAAAGAACACACATGCAATGACTCTATATGTGGTTTGTGGAAAGAAGAGACATGCAATGACTCTAGATGTGGTTAATGAAAAGAACAGACATGCAATGACACTAGTGGATCCACATGTGGTTTGTGAGAAGAACAGACATGCAATGACTCTGGCTCTGGTTTATGAAAAGAACACACATCCAATGACACTTGTGGATCCTTATGTGTGGTTTGTGAAAAGAACGGACATGCAATGACTCTAGGTGTAGTTTGTGAAAAGAACACACATGCAATGACTCTAGCTGTGGTTTGTGAAAATAAAACACATGCAATGACACTGGTGGATCCATATGTGGTTTGTGAAAAGAACAGACATGCAATGATTCTAACTATGGTTAATGAAAAGAACACACATGCAATCACACTGGTGGATCCATATGTGGTTTGTGAAAAGAACACACATGCAACGACTCTAGATGTGGTCTGTGAAAAGAACACACATGCAATGACACTGGTGGATCAATATGTGGTTTGTGAAAAGAACAGACATCCAATGACTCTAGATGTGGTTTGTGAAAAGAACACACATGCAATGACACTAGTGGATCCATGTGTGGTTTGTGAGAAGAACAGACATGCAATGACTCTAGATGTGGTTTGTGAAAAGAACGGACATGCAATGAACTCTGGTGGATCCATATGTGGTTTGTGAGAAGAACACACATGCAATGAATATAGATGTGGTTTGTGAAAAGAACACACATGCAATGACTCTAGATGTGGTTTGTGATTAGAACACACATGCATTGACTCTGGTGGATCCTTATGTGGGTTGTGAAAAGAACAAACATGCAATGACTCTAGCTGTGGTTTGTGAAAAGAACACACATGCAATCACACTGGTGGATCCATGTGTGGTTTGTCAAAAGGACAGACATGCAATGACTCTAGTTGTGATTTATGAGAAGAACGCACATGCAATGACACTGGTGATATGTGGTTTGTGAAAACAACACACATGCAATGACTCTAACTATGGATTGTGAAAAGAACAGGCAATACAATTACTCTCGTGGATGCATGTGTGGTTTGTGAAAAGAACAGACATCCAATGACTCTAGCTATGGTTTGTGAAAAGAACACACATGCAATGACTCTATATGTGGGTTGTGGAAAGAAGCGACATGCAATGACTCTAGATGTGGTTAATGAAAAGAACAGACATGCAATGACACTAGTGGATCCACATGTGGTTTGTGAGAAGAACAGACATGCAATGACTCTGGCTCTGGTTTATGAAAAGAACACACATCCAATGACACTTGTGGATCCTTATGTGTGGTTTGTGAAAAGAACGGACATGCAATGACTCTAGGTGTAGTTTGTGAAAAGAACACACATGCAATGACTCTAGCTGTGGTTTGTGAAAAGAAAACACATGCAATGACACTGGTGGATCCATATGTGGTTTGTGAAAAGAATAGAGATGCAATGATTCTAACTATGGTTAATGAAAAGAACACACATGCAATCACACTGGTGGATCCATATGTGGTTTGTGAAAAGACCAGACATGCAATGACTCTAGATGTGGTCTGTGAAAAGAACACACATGCAATGACACTGGTGGATCAATATGTGGTTTGTGAAAAGAACAGACATCCGATGACTCTAGATGTGGTTTGTGAAAAGAACACACATGAAATGACACTAGTGGATGTGTGGTTTGTGAGAAGAACAGACATGCAATGCCTCTAGATGTGGTTTGTGAAAAGAACGGACATGCAATGAACTCTGGTGGATCCATATGTGGTTTGTGAGAAGAACACACATGCAATGAATATAGATGTGGTTTGTGAAAAGAACACACATGCAATGACTCTAGATGTGGTTTGTGATTAGAACACACATGCAATGACTCTGGTGGATCCTTATATGGGTTGTGAAAAGAACAAACATGCAATGACTCTAGCTATTGTTTGTGAAAAGAACACACATGCAATGAACTCTGGTGGATCCATATGTTGTTTGTGAGAAGGACACACATGCAATGACTCTAGATGTGGTTTGTGAAAAGAAGACGCGTGCAATAACTCTAGCTGTGGTTTGTGAAAATAACATACATGCAATGACTCTGGTGGATCCTTATGTGGTTTGTGCAAAGAATAGAGATGGAATGAACTCAGGTGGAGCCATATGTGGTTTGTGAGAAGAACACATATCCAATGACACTGGTGGATCCATGTGTGGTTTGTGAAAGAACAAACATGCACTGACTCTAGGTGTGGTTCATGCAAAGAACACACATGCAATGACACTGGTGGATCCATATGTAGTTTGTGGAAAGAACACACATGCAATAAAATCTGTTGGATCCATATGTGGTTTGTGATAAGAACACACATCCAATGACACTAGTGGATCCATGTGTGGTTTGTGAAAGAACACACATGCAATGACTCTAGATGTGGTTAATGAAAAGAACACACATGCAATGACTCTAGGTGTAGTTTGTGAAAAGAACACACATGCAATGACTCTAGCTGTGGTTTGTGAAAAGAACACACATGCAATGACACTGGTGGATCCATATGTGTATTTGAAAAGAACAGACATGCAATGACTCTGGCTGTTGTTAATGAAAAGAACACACATGCAATCACACTGTTGGATCCATATGTGGTTTGTGAAAAGAACACAAATGCAATGACTCTAGATGTGGTTTGTGAAAAGAACACACATGCAATGACATTGGTGGATCAATATGTGGTTTGTCAAAAGAACACACATCCAGTGACTCTAGATGTGGTTTGTGAAAAGAACACACATGCAATGACACTGGTGGATGCATGTTTGGTTTGTGAGAAGAACAAACATGCAATGACTCTAGCTGTGGTTTGTGAAAAGAACACACATGCAATCACACTGGTGGATCCATGTGTGGTTTGTCAAAAGGACAGACATGCAATGACTCTAGTTGTGATTTATGAGAAGAACGCACATGCAATGACACTGGTGATATGTGGTTTGTGAAAACAACACACATGCAATGACTCTAACTATGGATTGTGAAAAGAACAGGCAATACAATTACTCTCGTGGATGCATGTGTGGTTTGTGAAAAGAACAGACATCCAATGACTCTAGCTATGGTTTGTGAAAAGAACACACATGCAATGACTCTATATGTGGGTTGTGGAAAGAAGCGACATGCAATGACTCTAGATGTGGTTAATGAAAAGAACAGACATGCAATGACACTAGTGGATCCACATGTGGTTTGTGAGAAGAACAGACATGCAATGACTCTGGCTCTGGTTTATGAAAAGAACACACATCCAATGACACTTGTGGATCCTTATGTGTGGTTTGTGAAAAGAACGGACATGCAATGACTCTAGGTGTAGTTTGTGAAAAGAACACACATGCAATGACTCTAGCTGTGGTTTGTGAAAAGAAAACACATGCAATGACACTGGTGGATCCATATGTGGTTTGTGAAAAGAATAGAGATGCAATGATTCTAACTATGGTTAATGAAAAGAACACACATGCAATCACACTGGTGGATCCATATGTGGTTTGTGAAAAGACCAGACATGCAATGACTCTAGATGTGGTCTGTGAAAAGAACACACATGCAATGACACTGGTGGATCAATATGTGGTTTGTGAAAAGAACAGACATCCGATGACTCTAGATGTGGTTTGTGAAAAGAACACACATGAAATGACACTAGTGGATGTGTGGTTTGTGAGAAGAACAGACATGCAATGCCTCTAGATGTGGTTTGTGAAAAGAACGGACATGCAATGAACTCTGGTGGATCCATATGTGGTTTGTGAGAAGAACACACATGCAATGAATATAGATGTGGTTTGTGAAAAGAACACACATGCAATGACTCTAGATGTGGTTTGTGATTAGAACACACATGCAATGACTCTGGTGGATCCTGATATGGGTTGTGAAAAGAACAAACATGCAATGACTCTAGCTATTGTTTGTGAAAAGAACACACATGCAATGAACTCTGGTGGATCCATATGTTGTTTGTGAGAAGGACACACATGCAATGACTCTAGATGTGGTTTGTGAAAAGAAGACGCGTGCAATAACTCTAGCTGTGGTTTGTGAAAATAACATACATGCAATGACTCTGGTGGATCCTTATGTGGTTTGTGCAAAGAATAGAGATGGAATGAACTCAGGTGGAGCCATATGTGGTTTGTGAGAAGAACACATATCCAATGACACTGGTGGATCCATGTGTGGTTTGTGAAAGAACAAACATGCACTGACTCTAGGTGTGGTTCATGCAAAGAACACACATGCAATGACACTGGTGGATCCATATGTAGTTTGTGGAAAGAACACACATGCAATAAAATATGTTGGATCCATATGTGGTTTGTGATAAGAACACACATCCAATGACACTAGTGGATCCATGTGTGGTTTGTGAAAGAACACACATGCAATGACTCTAGATGTGGTTAATGAAAAGAACACACATGCAATGACTCTAGGTGTAGTTTGTGAAAAGAACACACATGCAATGACTCTAGCTGTGGTTTGTGAAAAGAACACACATGCAATGACACTGGTGGATCCATATGTGTATTTGAAAAGAACAGACATGCAATGACTCTGGCTGTTGTTAATGAAAAGAACACACATGCAATCACACTGTTGGATCCATATGTGGTTTGTGAAAAGAACACAAATGCAATGACTCTAGATGTGGTTTGTGAAAAGAACACACATGCAATGACACTGGTGGATCAATATGTGGTTTGTCAAAAGAACACACATCCAATGACTCTAGATGTGGTTTGTGAAAAGAACACACATGCAATGACACTGGTGGATGCATGTGTGGTTTGTGAGAAGAACAGACATGCAATGACTCTAGCTGTGGTTTGTGAAAAGAACACACATGCAATCACACTGGTGGATCCATGTGTGGTTTGTGAAAAGGACAGACATGCAATGACTCTAGTTGTGATTTATGAGAAGAACGCACATGCAATGACACTGGTGATATGTGGTTTGTGAAAACAACACACATGCAATGACTCTAACTATGGATTGTGAAAATAACAGGCAATACAATTACTCTCGTGGATGCATGTGTGGTTTGTGAAAAGAACAGACATCCAATGACTCTAGCTATGGTTTGTGAAAAGAACACACATGCCATGACTCTATATGTGGTTTGTGGAAAGAAGAGACATGCAATGACTCTAGATGTGGTTAATGAAAAGAACAGACATGCAATGACACTAGTGGATCCACATGTGGTTTGTGAGAAGAACAGACATGCAATGACTCTGGCTCTGGTTTATAAAAAGAACACACATCCAATGACACTTGTGGATCCTTATGTGTGGTTTGTGAAAAGAACGGACATGCAATGACTCTAGGTGTAGTTTGTGAAAAGAACACACATGCAATGACTCTAGCTGTGGTTTGTGAAAAGAAAACACATGCAATGACACTGGTGGATCCATATGTGGTTTGTGAAAAGAACAGACATGCAATGATTC
Source organism: Avena sativa (assembly GCA_916181665.1). Classification (NCBI taxonomy): domain Eukaryota; kingdom Viridiplantae; phylum Streptophyta; class Magnoliopsida; order Poales; family Poaceae; genus Avena; species Avena sativa. The sequence continues at coordinate 584,652,503 of OV702287.1, forward strand.
TAACTATGGTTAATGAAAAGAACACACATGCAATCACACTGATGGATCCATATGTGGTTTGTGAAAAGAACACACATGCAACGAGTCTAGATGTGGTCTGTGAAAAGAACACACATGCAATGACACTGGTGGATCAATATGTGGTTTGTGAAAAGAACAGACATCCGATGACTCTAGATGTGGTTTGTGAAAAGAACACACATGCAATGACACTAGTGGATCCATGTGTGGTTTGTGAGAAGAACAGACATGCAATGACTCTAGATGTGGTTTGTGAAAAGAACGGACATGCAATGAACTCTGGTGGATCCATATGTGGTTTGTGAGAAGAACACACATGCAATGAATATAGATGTGGTTTGTGAAAAGAACAGACATGCAATGACTCTAGATGTGGTTTATGATTAGAACACACATGCATTGACTCTGGTGGATCCTTATGTGGGTTGTGAAAAGAACAAACATGCAATGACTCTAGCTGTTGTTTGTGAAAAGAACACACATGCAATGAACTCTGGTGGATCCATATGTTGTTTGTGAGAAGAACACACATGCAATGACTCTAGATGTGGTTTTTGAAAAGAAGACGCGCGCAATAACTCTAGCTGTGGTTTGTGAAAATAACACACATGCAATGACTCTGGTGGATCCTTATGTGGTTTGTGCAAAGAATAAACATGGAATGAACTCAGGTGGAGCCATATGTGGTTTGTGAGAAGAACACATATCCAATGACACTGGTGGATCCATGTGTGGTTTGTGAAAGAACAAACATGCACTGACTCTAGGTGTGGTTCATGAAAAGAACACACATGCAATGACACTAGTGGATCCATATGTAGTTTGTGGAAAGAACACACATGCAATAAACTCTGTTGGATCCATATGTGGTTTGTGAGAAGAACACACATCCATTGACACTAGTGGATCCATGTGTGGTTTGTGAAAGAACACACATGCAAGGACTCTAGATGTGGTTAATGAAAAGAACACACATGCAATGACTCTAGGTGTAGTTTGTGAAAAGAACACACATGCAATGACTCTAGCTGTGGTTTGTGAAAAGAACACACATGCAATGACACTGGTGGATCCATATGTGTATTTGAAAAGAACAGACATGCAATGACTCTGGCTGTTGTTAATGAAAAGAACACACATGCAATCACACTGTTGGATCCATATGTGGTTTGTGAAAAGAACACAAATGCAATGACTCTAGATGTGGTTTGTGAAAAGAACACACATGCAATGACACTGGTGGATCAATTTGTGATTTGTCAAAAGAACACACATCCAATGACTCTAGATGTGGTTTGTGAAAAGAACACACATGCAACGACACTGGTGGATGCATGTGTGGTTTGTGAGAAGAACAGACATGCAATGACTCTAGCTGTGTTTGTGCAAAGAACACACATGCAATCACACTGGTGGATCCATGTGTGGTTTGTGAAAAGGACAGACATGCAATGACTCTAGTTGTGATTTATGAGAAGAACGCACATGCAATGACACTGGTGATATGTGGTTTGTGAAAACAACATACATGCAATGACTCTAACTATGGATTGTGAAAATAACAGGCAATACAATTACTCTCGTGGATGCATGTGTGGTTTGTGAAAAGAACAGACATCCAATGACTCTAGCTGTGGTTTGTGAAAAGAACACACATGCAATCACACTGGTGGATCCATGTGTGGTTTGTGAAAAGGACAGACATGCAATGACTCTAGTTGTGATTTATGAGAAGAACGCACATGCAATGACACTGGTGATATGTGGTTTGTGAAAACAACACACATGCAATGACTCTAACTATGGACTGTGAAAATAACAGGCAATACAATTACTCTCGTGGATGCATGTGTGGTTTGTGAAAAGAACAGACATCCAATGACTCTAGCTATGGTTTGTGAAAAGAACACACATGCAATGACTCTATATGTGGTTTGTGGAAAGAAGAGACATGCAATGACTCTAGATGTGGTTAATGAAAAGAACAGACATGCAATGACACTAGTGGATCCACATGTGGTTTGTGAGAAGAACAGACATGCAATGACTCTGGCTCTGGTTTATAAAAAGAACACACATCCAATGACACTTGTGGATCCTTATGTGTGGTTTGTGAAAAGAACGGACATGCAATGACTCTAGGTGTAGTTTGTGAAAAGAACACACATGCAATGACTCTAGCTGTGGTTTGTGAAAAGAACACACATGCAATGACACTGGTGGATCCATATGTGTATTTGAAAAGAACAGACATGCAATGACTCTGGCTGTTGTTAATGAAAAGAACACACATGCAATCACACTGTTGGATCCATATGTGGTTTGTGAAAAGAACACAAATGCAATGACTCTAGATGTGGTTTGTGAAAAGAACACACATGCAATGACACTGGTGGATCAATATGTGATTTGTCGAAAGAACACACATCCAATGACTCTAGATGTGGTTTGTGAAAAGAACACACATGCAACGACACTGGTGGATGCATGTGTGGTTTGTGAGAAGAACAGACATGCAATGACTCTAGCTGTGTTTGTGAAAAGAACACACATGCAATCACACTGGTGGATCCATGTGTGGTTTGTGAAAAGGACAGACATGCAATGACTCTAGTTGTGATTTATGAGAAGAACGCACATGCAATGACACTGGTGATATGTGGTTTGTGAAAACAACACACATGCAATGACTCTAACTATGGATTGTGAAAATAACAGGCAATACAATTACTCTCGTGGATGCATGTGTGGTTTGTGAAAAGAACAGACATCCAATGACTCTAGCTATGGTTTGTGAAAAGAACACACATGCCATGACTCTATATGTGGTTTGTGGAAAGAAGAGACATGCAATGACTCTAGATGTGGTTAATGAAAAGAACAGACATGCAATGACACTAGTGGATCCACATGTGGTTTGTGAGAAGAACAGACATGCAATGACTCTGGCTCTGGTTTATAAAAAGAACACACATCCAATGACACTTGTGGATCCTTATGTGTGGTTTGTGAAAAGAATGGACATGCAATGACTCTAGGTGTAGTTTGTGAAAAGAACACACATGCAATGACTCTAGCTGTGGTTTGTGAAAAGAAAACACATGCAATGACACTGGTGGATCCATATGTGGTTTGTGAAAAGAACAGACATGCAATGATTCTAACTATGGTTAATGAAAAGAACACACATGCAATCACACTGGTGGATCCATATGTGGTTTGTGAAAAGAACACACATGCAACGAGTCTAGATGTGGTCTGTGAAAAGAACACACATGCAATGACACTGGTGGATCAATATGTGGTTTGTGAAAAGAACAGACATCCGATGACTCTAGATGTGGTTTGTGAAAAGAACACACATGCAATGACACTAGTGGATCCATGTGTGGTTTGTGAGAAGAACAGACATGCAATGACTCTAGATGTGGTTTGTGAAAAGAACGGACATGCAATGAACTCTGGTGGATCCATATGTGGTTTGTGAGAAGAACACACATGCAATGAATATAGATGTGGTTTGTGAAAAGAACAGACATGCAATGACTCTAGATGTGGTTTATGATTAGAACACACATGCATTGACTCTGGTGGATCCTTATGTGGGTTGTGAAAAGAACAAACATGCAATGACTCTAGCTGTTGTTTGTGAAAAGAACACACATGCAATGAACTCTGGTGGATCCATATGTTGTTTGTGAGAAGAACACACATGCAATGACTCTAGATGTGGTTTTTGAAAAGAAGACGCGCGCAATAACTCTAGCTGTGGTTTGTGAAAATAACACACATGCAATGACTCTGGTGGATCCTTATGTGGTTTGTGCAAAGAATAAACATGGAATGAACTCAGGTGGAGCCATATGTGGTTTGTGAGAAGAACACATATCCAATGACACTGGTGGATCCATGTGTGGTTTGTGAAAGAACAAACATGCACTGACTCTAGGTGTGGTTCATGAAAAGAACACACATGCAATGACACTAGTGGATCCATATGTAGTTTGTGGAAAGAACACACATGCAATAAACTCTGTTGGATCCATATGTGGTTTGTGAGAAGAACACACATCCATTGACACTAGTGGATCCATGTGTGGTTTGTGAAAGAACACACATGCAAGGACTCTAGATGTGGTTAATGAAAAGAACACACATGCAATGACTCTAGGTGTAGTTTGTGAAAAGAACACACATGCAATGACTCTAGCTGTGGTTTGTGAAAAGAACACACATGCAATGACACTGGTGGATCCATATGTGTATTTGAAAAGAACAGACATGCAATGACTCTGGCTGTTGTTAATGAAAAGAACACACATGCAATCACACTGTTGGATCCATATGTGGTTTGTGAAAAGAACACAAATGCAATGACTCTAGATGTGGTTTGTGAAAAGAACACACATGCAATGACACTGGTGGATCAATTTGTGATTTGTCAAAAGAACACACATCCAATGACTCTAGATGTGGTTTGTGAAAAGAACACACATGCAACGACACTGGTGGATGCATGTGTGGTTTGTGAGAAGAACAGACATGCAATGACTCTAGCTGTGTTTGTGCAAAGAACACACATGCAATCACACTGGTGGATCCATGTGTGGTTTGTGAAAAGGACAGACATGCAATGACTCTAGTTGTGATTTATGAGAAGAACGCACATGCAATGACACTGGTGATATGTGGTTTGTGAAAACAACATACATGCAATGACTCTAACTATGGATTGTGAAAATAACAGGCAATACAATTACTCTCGTGGATGCATGTGTGGTTTGTGAAAAGAACAGACATCCAATGACTCTAGCTGTGGTTTGTGAAAAGAACACACATGCAATCACACTGGTGGATCCATGTGTGGTTTGTGAAAAGGACAGACATGCAATGACTCTAGTTGTGATTTATGAGAAGAACGCACATGCAATGACACTGGTGATATGTGGTTTGTGAAAACAACACACATGCAATGACTCTAACTATGGACTGTGAAAATAACAGGCAATACAATTACTCTCGTGGATGCATGTGTGGTTTGTGAAAAGAACAGACATCCAATGACTCTAGCTATGGTTTGTGAAAAGAACACACATGCAATGACTCTATATGTGGTTTGTGGAAAGAAGAGACATGCAATGACTCTAGATGTGGTTAATGAAAAGAACAGACATGCAATGACACTAGTGGATCCACATGTGGTTTGTGAGAAGAACAGACATGCAATGACTCTGGCTCTGGTTTATAAAAAGAACACACATCCAATGACACTTGTGGATCCTTATGTGTGGTTTGTGAAAAGAACGGACATGCAATGACTCTAGGTGTAGTTTGTGAAAAGAACACACATGCAATGACTCTAGCTGTGGTTTGTGAAAAGAACACACATGCAATGACACTGGTGGATCCATATGTGTATTTGAAAAGAACAGACATGCAATGACTCTGGCTGTTGTTAATGAAAAGAACACACATGCAATCACACTGTTGGATCCATATGTGGTTTGTGAAAAGAACACAAATGCAATGACTCTAGATGTGGTTTGTGAAAAGAACACACATGCAATGACACTGGTGGATCAATATGTGATTTGTCGAAAGAACACACATCCAATGACTCTAGATGTGGTTTGTGAAAAGAACACACATGCAACGACACTGGTGGATGCATGTGTGGTTTGTGAGAAGAACAGACATGCAATGACTCTAGCTGTGTTTGTGAAAAGAACACACATGCAATCACACTGGTGGATCCATGTGTGGTTTGTGAAAAGGACAGACATGCAATGACTCTAGTTGTGATTTATGAGAAGAACGCACATGCAATGACACTGGTGATATGTGGTTTGTGAAAACAACACACATGCAATGACTCTAACTATGGATTGTGAAAATAACAGGCAATACAATTACTCTCGTGGATGCATGTGTGGTTTGTGAAAAGAACAGACATCCAATGACTCTAGCTATGGTTTGTGAAAAGAACACACATGCCATGACTCTATATGTGGTTTGTGGAAAGAAGAGACATGCAATGACTCTAGATGTGGTTAATGAAAAGAACAGACATGCAATGACACTAGTGGATCCACATGTGGTTTGTGAGAAGAACAGACATGCAATGACTCTGGCTCTGGTTTATAAAAAGAACACACATCCAATGACACTTGTGGATCCTTATGTGTGGTTTGTGAAAAGAATGGACATGCAATGACTCTAGGTGTAGTTTGTGAAAAGAACACACATGCAATGACTCTAGCTGTGGTTTGTGAAAAGAAAACACATGCAATGACACTGGTGGATCCATATGTGGTTTGTGAAAAGAACAGACATGCAATGATTCTAACTATGGTTAATGAAAAGAACACACATGCAATCACACTGGTGGATCCATATGTGGTTTGTGAAAAGAACACACATGCAACGAGTCTAGATGTGGTCTGTGAAAAGAACACACATGCAATGACACTGGTGGATCAATATGTGGTTTGTGAAAAGAACAGACATCCGATGACTCTAGATGTGGTTTGTGAAAAGAACACACATGCAATGACACTAGTGGATCCATGTGTGGTTTGTGAGAAGAACAGACATGCAATGACTCTAGATGTGGTTTGTGAAAAGAACGGACATGCAATGAACTCTGGTGGATCCATATGTGGTTTGTGAGAAGAACACACATGCAATGAATATAGATGTGGTTTGTGAAAAGAACAGACATGCAATGACTCTAGATGTGGTTTATGATTAGAACACACATGCATTGACTCTGGTGGATCCTTATGTGGGTTGTGAAAAGAACAAACATGCAATGACTCTAGCTGTTGTTTGTGAAAAGAACACACATGCAATGAACTCTGGTGGATCCATATGTTGTTTGTGAGAAGAACACACATGCAATGACTCTAGATGTGGTTTTTGAAAAGAAGACGCGCGCAATAACTCTAGCTGTGGTTTGTGAAAATAACACACATGCAATGACTCTGGTGGATCCTTATGTGGTTTGTGCAAAGAATAAACATGGAATGAACTCAGGTGGAGCCATATGTGGTTTGTGAGAAGAACACATATCCAATGACACTGGTGGATCCATGTGTGGTTTGTGAAAGAACAAACATGCACTGACTCTAGGTGTGGTTCATGAAAAGAACACACATGCAATGACACTAGTGGATCCATATGTAGTTTGTGGAAAGAACACACATGCAATAAACTCTGTTGGATCCATATGTGGTTTGTGAGAAGAACACACATCCAATGACACTAGTGGATCCATGTGTGGTTTGTGAAAGAACACACATGCAAGGACTCTAGATGTGGTTAATGAAAAGAACACACATGCAATGACTCTAGGTGTAGTTTGTGAAAAGAACACACATGCAATGACTCTAGCTGTGGTTTGTGAAAAGAACACACATGCAATGACACTGGTGGATCCATATGTGTATTTGAAAAGAACAGACATGCAATGACTCTGGCTGTTGTTAATGAAAAGAACACACATGCAATCACACTGTTGGATCCATATGTGGTTTGTGAAAAGAACACAAATGCAATGACTCTAGATGTGGTTTGTGAAAAGAACACACATGCAATGACACTGGTGGATCAATTTGTGATTTGTCAAAAGAACACACATCCAATGACTCTAGATGTGGTTTGTGAAAAGAACACACATGCAACGACACTGGTGGATGCATGTGTGGTTTGTGAGAAGAACAGACATGCAATGACTCTAGCTGTGTTTGTGCAAAGAACACACATGCAATCACACTGGTGGATCCATGTGTGGTTTGTGAAAACAACAGACATGCAATGACTCTAGTTGTGATTTATGAGAAGAACGCACATGCAATGACACTGGTGATATGTGGTTTGTGAAAACAACATACATGCAATGACTCTAACTATGGATTGTGAAAATAACAGGCAATACAATTACTCTCGTGGATGCATGTGTGGTTTGTGAAAAGAACAGACATCCAATGACTCTAGCTGTGGTTTGTGAAAAGAACACACATGCAATCACACTGGTGGATCCATGTGTGGTTTGTGAAAAGGACAGACATGCAATGACTCTAGTTGTGATTTATGAGAAGAACGCACATGCAATGACACTGGTGATATGTGGTTTGTGAAAACAACACACATGCAATGACTCTAACTATGGACTGTGAAAATAACAGGCAATACAATTACTCTCGTGGATGCATGTGTGGTTTGTGAAAAGAACAGACATCCAATGACTCTAGCTATGGTTTGTGAAAAGAACACACATGCAATGACTCTATATGTGGTTTGTGGAAAGAAGAGACATGCAATGACTCTAGATGTGGTTAATGAAAAGAACAGACATGCAATGACACTAGTGGATCCACATGTGGTTTGTGAGAAGAACAGACATGCAATGACTCTGGCTCTGGTTTATAAAAAGAACACACATCCAATGACACTTGTGGATCCTTATGTGTGGTTTGTGAAAAGAACGGACATGCAATGACTCTAGGTGTAGTTTGTGAAAAGAACACACATGCAATGACTCTAGCTGTGGTTTGTGAAAAGAAAACACATGCAATGACACTGGTGGATCCATATGTGGTTTGTGAAAAGAACAGACATGCAATGATTCTAACTATGGTTAATGAAAAGAACACACATGCAATCACACTGGTGGATCCATATGTGGTTTGTGAAAAGAACACACATGCAACGAGTCTAGATGTGGTCTCTGAAAAGAACACACATGCAATGACACTGGTGGATCAATATGTGGTTTGTGAAAAGAACAGACATCCGATGACTCTAGATGTGGTTTGTGAAAAGAACACACATGCAATGACACTAGTGGATCCATGTGTGGTTTGTGAGAAGAACAGACATGCAATGACTCTAGATGTGGTTTGTGAAAAGAACAGACATGCAATGAACTCTGGTGGATCCATATGTGGTTTGTGAGAAGAACACACATGCAATGAATATAGATGTGGTTTGTGAAAAGAACAGACATGCAATGACTCTAGATGTGGTTTGTGATTAGAACACACATGCATTGACTCTGGTGGATCCTTATGTGGGTTGTGAAAAGAACAAACATGCAATGACTCTAGCTGTTGTTTGTGAAAAGAACACACATGCAATGAACTCTGGTGGATCCATATGTTGTTTGTGCAAAGAATAAACATGGAATGAACTCAGGTGGAGCCATATTTGGTTTGTGAGAAGAACACATATCCAATGACACTGGTGGATCCATGTGTGGTTTGTGAAAGAACAAACATGCACTGACTCTAGGTGTGGTTCATGAAAAGAACACACATGCAATGACACTAGTGGATCCATATGTAGTTTGTGGAAAGAACACACATGCAATAAACTCTGTTGGATCCATATGTGGTTTGTGAGAAGAACACACATCCAATGACACTAGTGGATCCATGTGTGGTTTGTGAAATAACACACATGCAAGGACTCTAGATGTGGTTAATGAAAAGAACACACATGCAATGACTCTAGGTGTAGTTTGTGAAAAGAACACACATGCAATGACTCTAGCTGTGGTTTGTGAAAAGAACACACATGCAATGACACTGGTGGATCCATATGTGTATTTGAAAAGAACAGACATGCAATGACTCTGGCTGTTGTTAATGAAAAGAACACACATGCAATCACACTGTTGGATCCATATGTGGTTTGTGAAAAGAACACAAATGCAATGACTCTAGATGTGGTTTGTGAAAAGAACACACATGCAATGACACTGGTGGATCAATATGTGATTTGTCAAAAGAACACACATCCAATGACTCTAGATGTGGTTTGTGAAAAGAACACACATGCAACGACACTGGTGGATGCATGTGTGGTTTGTGAGAAGAACAGACATGCAATGACTCTAGCTGTGTTTGTGAAAAGAACACACATGCAATCACACTTGTGGATCCATGTGTGGTTTGTGAAAAGGACAGACATGCAATGACTCTAGTTGTGATTTATGAGAACAACGCACATGCAATGACACTGGTGATATGTGGTTTGTGAAAACAACACACATGCAATGACTCTAACTATGGATTGTGAAAATAACAGGCAATACAATTACTCTCGTGGATGCATGTGTGGTTTGTGAAAAGAACAGACATCCAATGACTCTAGCTGTGGTTTGTGAAAAGAACACACATGCAATGACTCTATATGTGGTTTGTGGAAAGAAGAGACATGCAATGACTCTAGATGTGGTTAATGAAAAGAACAGACATGCAATGACACTAGTGGATCCACATGTGGTTTGTGAGAAGAACAGATATGCAATGACTCTGGCTCTGGTTTATAAAAAGAACACACATCCAATGACACTTGTGGATCCTTATGTGTGGTTTGTGAAAAGAACGGACATGCAATGACTCTAGGTGTAGTTTGTGAAAAGAACACACATGCAATGACTCTAGCTGTGGTTTGTGAAAAGAAAACACATGCAATGACACTGGTGGATCCATATGTGGTTTGTGAAAAGAACAGACATGCAATGATTCTAACTATGGTTAATGAAAAGAACACACATGCAATCACACTGGTGGATCCATATGTGGTTTGTGAAAAGAACACACATGCAACGAGTCTAGATGTGGTCTGTGAAAAGAACACACATGCAATGACACTGGTGGATCAATATGTGGTTTGTGAAAAGAACAGACATCCGATGACTCTAGATGTGGTTTGTGAAAAGAACACACATGCAATGACACTAGTGGATCCATGTGTGGTTTGTGAGAAGAACAGACATGCAATGACTCTAGATGTGGTTTGTGAAAAGAACGGACATGCAATGAACTCTGGTGGATCCATATGTGGTTTGTGAGAAGAACACACATGCAATGAATATAGATGTGGTTTGTGAAAAGAACAGACATGCAATGACTCTAGATGTGGTTTGTGATTAGAACACACATGCATTGACTCTGGTGGATCCTTATGTGGGTTGTGAAAAGAACAAACATGCAATGACTCTAGCTGTTGTTTGTGAAAAGAACACACATGCAATGAACTCTGGTGGATCCATATGTTGTTTGTGAGAAGAACACACATGCAATGACTCTAGATGTGGTTTTTGAAAAGAAGACGCGTGCAATAACTCTAGCTGTGGTTTGTGAAAATAACACACATGCAATGACTCTGGTGGATCCTTATGTGGTTTGTGCAAAGAATAAACATGGAATGAACTCAGGTGGAGCCATATGTGGTTTGTGAGAAGAACACATATCCAATGACACTGGTGGATCCATGTGTGGTTTGTGAAAGAACAAACATGCACTGACTCTAGTTGTGGTTCATGAAAAGAACACACATGCAATGACAGTAGTGGATCCATATGTAGTTTGTGGAAAGAACACACATGCAATAAACTCTGTTGGATCCATATGTGGTTTGTGAGAAGAACACACATCCAATGACACTAGTGGATCCATGTGTGGTTTGTGAAAGAACACACATGCAAGGACTCTACATGTGGTTAATGAAAAGAACACACATGCAATGACTCTAGGTGTAGTTTGTGAAAAGAACACACATGCAATGACTCTAGCTGTGGTTTGTGAAAAGAACACACATGCAATGACACTGGTGGATCCATATGTGTATTTGAAAAGAACAGACATGCAATGACTCTGGCTGTTGTTAATGAAAAGAACACACATGCAATCACACTGTTGGATCCATATGTGGTTTGTGAAAAGAACACAAATGCAATGACTCTAGATGTGGTTTGTGAAAAGAACACACATGCAATGACACTGGTGGATCAATATGTGATTTGTCGAAAGAACACACATCCAATGACTCTAGATGTGGTTTGTGAAAAGAACACACATGCAACGACACTGGTGGATGCATGTGTGGTTTGTGAGAAGAACAGACATGCAATGACTCTAGCTGTGTTTGTGAAAAGATCACACATGCAATCACACTGGTGGATCCATGTGTGGTTTGTGAAAAGGACAGACATGCAATGACTCTAGTTGTGATTTATGAGAACAACGCACATGCAATGACACTGGTGATATGTGGTTTGTGAAAACAACACACATGCAATGACTCTAACTATGGATTGTGAAAAGAACAGGCAATACAATTACTCTCGTGGATGCATGTGTGGTTTGTGAAAAGAACAGACATCCAATGACTCTAGCTGTGGTTTGTGAAAAGAACACACATGCAATGACTCTATATGTGGTTTGTGGAAAGAAGAGACATGCAATGACTCTAGATGTGGTTAATGAAAAGAACAGACATGCAATGACACTAGTGGATCCACATGTGGTTTGTGAGAAGAACAGACATGTAATGACTCTGGCTCTGGTTCTTGAAAAGAACACACATCCAATGACACTTGTGGATCCTTATGTGTGGTTTGTGAAAGAACAAACATGCACTGATTCTAGGTGTGATTCATGAAGAGAACACACATGCAATGACTCTAGCTGTGGTTTGTGAAAAGAACACACATGCAATGACACTGGTGGAAACATATGTGGTTTGTGAAAAGAACATACATGCAATGATTCTAACTGTGGTTAATGAAAAGAACACACATGTAATCACACTAGTCGATCCATATGTGGTTTGTGAAAATAACACACATGCAATGACTCTAGCTGTGGTTTGTGAAAAGAACACACATGCAATCACACTGGTGGATCCACGTGTGGTTTGTGAAAAGGACAGACATGCAATGACTCTAGGTGTGGTTAATGAGAAGAACGCACATGCAATGACACAAGTGATATGTGGTTTGTGAAAAGAACACACATGCAATGACTCTAACTATGGATTGTGAAAAGAACAGGCAATACAATTACTCTCGTGGATCCATGTGTGGTTTGTGAAAAGAACAGACATCCAATGACTCTAGCTGTGGTTTGTGAAAAGAACACACATGCAATGACTTTATATGTTGTTTGTGCAAAGAACAGACATGCAATGACTCTAGATGTGGTTAATGAAAAGAACAGACAAGCAATGACACTGGTGGATCCACATGTGGTTTGTGAGAAGAACAGACATGCAATGACTCTGGCTCTGGTTCACGAAAAGAACACACATCCAATGACACTTGTGGATCCTTATGTGTGGTTTGTGAAAGAACAGACATGCACAGATTCTAGGTTTGATTCATGAAAAGAACACAAATGCAATGACTCTAGCCGTGGTTTGTGAAAAGAACACACATGCAATGACACTGGTGGAAACATATGTGGTTTGTGAAAATAACATACATGCAATGATTCTAACTGTGGTTAATGAAAAGAACACACATGCAATCAGAATGGTGGATCCATATGTGGTTTGTGAAAATAACACACATGCAACGACTCTAGATGTGGTCTGTGAAAAGAACACACATGCAATGACACTAGTGGATCAATATGTGATTTGTGAAAACAACAGACATCCAATGACTCTAGATGTGGTCTGTGAAAAGAACACACATGCAATGCCTCTAGGTGTAGTTTGTGAAAAGAACACACATGCAATGACTCTAGCTGTGGTTTGTGAAAAGAACACACATGCAATGACACTGGTGGATCCATATGTGGTTTGTGGAAAGAACACATATTCAATGACTCTAGCTGTGCTTTGTGAAAAGAACACACATGCAATCACACCGGTGGATGCATGTGGAGTTTGTGAGAAGAACACACATGCAATGACTCTAGCATGGTTAATGAAAAGAACACACATGCAATGACACTGGTGGATCCATATGTGGTTTGTGAAAAGAACACACATGCAATGACTCTATATGTGGTTAATGAAAAGGACACACAGTCAATGACACTGGTGGATCCATGTGGTTTGTGAAAAGAACACACATGCAATGAAACTGGCTATGGTTCATGAAAATAACTAACATGCAATGACATTGGTGGATCCATATGTGGTATGTGAGAAGAAAACACATGCAATGAACTCTGGTGGATCCTTAAGTTGTTTGTGAAAAGAACAGAAATGCAATGGCTCTAGATGTGGTTTGTGAAAAGAACACACATCCAGTGACACTGGTGACTCTATATGTGGTTTGTGGAAAGAACAGACATGCAATGACTCTAGATGTGGTTAATGAAAAGAACATACATGCAATGACACTGGTGGATCCATGTGTGGTTTGTGATAGAATGGACATGCAATGACTCTAGGTGTGGTTAATAAAAAGAATAGACATGCAATGACACTGGTAAATCCATATGTGGTTTGTGAAAAGAACACATGCAATCTCTCTAGCTATGGTTTATGAGAAGAACTCACATGCAGTGAACTCTGGTGGATCCATATGTGGTTTGTGAGAAGAACACACATGCAGTGACTCTAACTATGGTTAATGAAAAGAACAAACATGGAATGACACCGGTGGATCCATATGTGGTTTGTGAAATCAACACACATGCAATGACACTGGTGGATCAATACGTGGTTTGTGAAAAGAACAGACATGCAATGACTGTAGTTGTAGTTAATGAAAAGAACACACATGCAATCACACTGGTGGATCCATGTGTGGTTTGTGAAAAGGACAGACATGCAATGACTCTAGGTGTGATTTATGAGAAGAACGCACATGCAATGACACTAGTGATATGTGGTTTGTGAAAAGAACAAACATGCAATGACTCTAACTATGGATTATGAAAAGAACAGGCAATACAATTACTCTCATGTATCCATGTGTGGTTTGTGAAAAGAACAGACATCCAATGACTCTAGCTATGGTTTGTGAAAAGAACACACATGCAATGACTCTATATGTGGTATGTGGAAAGAACAGACATGCAATGACTCTAGATGTGGTTAATGAAAAGAGCAGACATGCAATGACACTAGTGGATCCACATGTGGTTTGTGAGAAGAACAGACATGCAATGACTCTGGCTCTGGTTCATGAATAGAACACACATCCAATGACACTTGTGGATCCTTATGTGTGGTTTGTGACAGAACAGACATGCACTGATTCTAGGTTTGATTCATGAAAAGAACACACATGCAATGACTCTAGCTGTGGTTTGTGAAAAGAACACACATGCAATGACACTGGTGGAAACATATGTGGTTTGTGAAAAGAACATACATGCAATTATTCTAACTGTGGTTAATGAAAAGAACACACATGCAATCACACTGGTGGATCCATATGTGGTTTGTGAAAATAACACACATGCAACGACTCTATCTGTGGTTTGTGAAAAGAACACACATGCAATCACACTGGTGGATCCATGTGTGGTTTGTGAAAAGGACAGACATGCAATGACTCTAGGTGTGGTTTATGAGAAGAACGCACATGCAATGACACTGGTGATATGTGGTTTGTGAAAAGAACACACATGCAATGACTCTAACTATGGATTGTGAAAAGAACAGGCAATACAATTACTCCCATGGATCCATGTGTGGTTTGTGAAAAGAACAGACATCCAATGACTCTAGCTGTGGTTTGTGAAAAGAACACACATGCAATGACTCTATATGTGGTTTGTGGAAAGAACAGACATGCAATGACTCTAGATGTGGTTAATGAAAAGAACACACATGCAATGACACTGGTGGATCCACATGTGGTTTGTGAGAAGAACAGACATGCAATGACTCTGGCTCTGGTTCATGAAAAGAACACACATCCAATGACACTTGTGGATCCTTATGTGTGGTTTGTGAAAGAACAGACCTGCACAGACTCTATGTTTGATTCATGAAAAGAACACACACGCAATGACTCTAGCCGTGGTTTGTGAAAAGAACACACATGCAATGACAGTGGTGGAAACATATGTGGTTTGTGAAAATAACATACATGCAATGATTCTAACTGTGGTTAATGAAAAGAACACACATGCAATCAGACTGGTGGATCCATATGTGGTTTGTGAAAATAACACACATGCAACGACTCTAGATGTGGTCTGTGAAAAGAACACACATGCAATGACACTAGTGGATCAATATGTGATTTGTGAAAACAACAGACATCCAATGACTCTAGATGTGGTCTGTGAAAAGAACAGACATGCAATGACTCTAGGTGTAGTTTGTGAAAAGAACACACATGCAATGACTCTAGCTGTGGTTTGTGAAAAGAACACACATGCAATGACACTGGTGGATCCATATGTTGTTTGTGGAAAGAACACACAGGCAATGACTCTAGCTGGGGTTTGTGAAAAGAACACACATGCAATCACACCGGTGGATGCATGTGTGGTTTGTGAGGGAGAACACACATGCAATGACTCTAGCTATGGTTAATGAAAAGAACACACATGCAATGACACTGGTGGATCCATATGTGGTTTGTGAAAAGAACACACATGCAATGACTCTAGATGTGGTTAATGAAAAGGACACACATGCAATGACACTGGTGGATCCATGTGGTTTGTGAAAAGAACACACATGCAATGAAACTGGCTATGGTTCATGAAAATAACTAACATGCAATGACATTGGTGGATCCATATGTGGTATGTGAGAAGAAAACACATGCAATGAACTCTGGTGGATCCTTAAGTTGTTTGTGAAAAGAACAGAAATGCAATGGCTCTAGATGTGGTTTGTGAAAAGAACACACATCCAGTGACACTGGTGACTCTATATGTGGTTTGTGGAAAGAACAGACATGCAATGACTCTAGATGTGGTTAATGAAAAGAACATACATGCAATGACACTGGTGGATCCATGTCTGGTTTGTGAAAGAACGGACATGCAATGACTCTAGGTGTGGTTAATAAAAAGAATAGACATGCAATGACACTGGTAAATCCATATGTGGTTTGTGAAAAGAACACACATGCAATCTCTCTAGCTATGGTTTATGAGAAGAACTCACATGAAGTGAACTCTGGTGGATCCATATGTGGTTTGTGAGAAGAACACACATGCAATGACTCTAGCTATGGTTAATGAAAAGAACAAACATGGAATGACACCGGTGGATCCATATGTGGTTTGTGAAAACAACAGACATGCAATGACACTGGTGGATCCATACGTGGTTTGTGAAAAGAATAGACATGCAATGACTCTAGTTGTAATTAATGAAAAGAACACACATGCAATCACACTGGTGGATCCATATGTGGTTTGTGAGAAGAACAGACATGCAATGACTCTAGATGTGGTTTGTGAAAAGAACAGGCATGCAATGACTCTAGATGTGGTTTGTGAAAAGAACGCACATGCAATGACTCTGGTCGATCCTTATGTGGTTTGTGAAAAGAACAGACATGCAATGAACTCGGGTGGATCCATATGTGGTTTGTGAGAAGAACACACATCCAATGACACTTGTGGATCCATATGTGGTTTGTGAAAAGAACACACATGTGATGGATCAACACGTATCGAGCTCATTAGCGAACCCCAAGAGGAAGGTATGATGAGCACAGCAACAAGTTTTCCCTCCGTTATGAAATTAAGGTTATCGAACCAGTTTGGGAGAAGAACACACATCAAATGTCACTGGTGGATCCATGTGTGATTTGTCAAAGAACACACATGTAATGACTCTAGATGTGGTTTGTGAAAAGAACAAACATGTAATGACTCTAGGTGTAGTCTGTGAAAAGAACACACATGCAATGACTCTAGCTGTGGTTCATGAAAAGAACACACATGCAATGACACTGGGGGATCCATATGTGGTTTGTGAAAAGAACAGACATGCAATTATTCTAACTATGGTTAATGAATAGAACAAACATGTAATGGCTCTAGTTGTGGTTTGTAAAAAGAACACACATCCAGTGACACTGGTGACTCTAGGTGTGGTTTGTGAAAGAACAGACATGCAATGACACTGGTGGATCCATGTGTGGTTTGTGAAAGAACAGACATGCAATGACACTGGTGGATCCATGTGTGGTTTGTGAAAGAACAGACATGCAATGACTCTAGGTGTGGTTAATAAAAAGAATAGACATGCAATGACACTGGTAAATCCACGTGTCGTTTGTGAAAAGAACACACATGCAATGACTATCGCTGTGGTTTATGAGAAGAACTCACATGCAATGAACTCTGGTGGATCCATATGTGGTTTGTGAGAAGAACACACATGCAATGACACTGGTGGAAACATATGTGGTTTGTGAAAAGAACATACATGCAATTATTCTAACTGTGGTTAATGAAAAGAACACACATGCAATCACACTGGTGGATCCATATGTGGTTTGTGAAAATAACACACATGCAACGACTCTATCTGTGGTTTGTGAAAAGAACACACATGCAATCACACTGGTGGATCCATGTGTGGTTTGTGAAAAGGACAGACATGCAATGACTCTAGGTGTGGTTTATGAGAAGAACGCACATGCAATGACACTGGTGATATGTGGTTTGTGAAAAGAACACACATGCAATGACTCTAACTATGGATTGTGAAAAGAACAGGCAATACAATTACTCCCATGGATCCATGTGTGGTTTGTGAAAAGAACAGACATCCAATGACTCTAGTTGTGGTTTGTGAAAAGAACACACATGCAATGACTCTATATGTGGTTTGTGGAAAGAACAGACATGAAATGACTCTAGATGTGGTTAATGAAAAGAACACACATGCAATGACACTGGTGGATCCACATGTGGTTTGTGAGAAGAACAGACATGCAATGACTCTGGCTCTGGTTCATGAAAAGAACACACATCCAATGACACTTGTGGATCCTTATGTGTGGTTTGTGAAAGAACAGACATGCACAGACTCTAGGTTTGATTCATGAAAAGAACACACACGCAATGACTCTAGCCGTGGTTTGTGAAAAGAACACACATGCAATGACACTGGTGGAAACATATGTGGTTTGTGAAAATAACATACATGCAATGATTCTAACTGTGGTTAATGAAAAGAACACACATGCAATCAGACTGGTGGATCCATATGTGGTTTGTGAAAATAACACACATGCAACGACTCTAGATGTGGTCTGTGAAAAGAACACACATGCAATGACACTAGTGGATCAATATGTGATTTGTGAAAACAACAGACATCCAATGACTCTAGATGTGGTCTGTGAAAAGAACAGACATGCAATGACTCTAGGTGTAGTTTGTGAAAAGAACACACATGCAATGACTCTAGCTGTGGTTTGTGAAAAGAACACACATGCAATGACACTGGTGGATCCATATGTTGTTTGTGGAAAGAACACACAGGCAATGACTCTAGCTGTGGTTTGTGAAAAGAACACACATGCAATCACACCGGTGGATGCATGTGTGGTTTGTGAGAAGAACACACATGCAATGACTCTAGCTATGGTTAATGAAAAGAACACACATGCAATGACACTGGTGGATCCATATGTGGTTTGTGAAAAGAACACACATGCAATGACTCTAGATGTGGTTAATGAAAAGGACACACATGCAATGACACTGGTGGATCCATGTGGTTTGTGAAAAGAACACACATGCAATGAAACTGGCTATGGTTCATGAAAATAACTAACATGCAATGACATTGGTGGATCCATATGTGGTATGTGAGAAGAAAACACATGCAATGAACTCTGGTGGATCCTTAAGTTGTTTGTGAAAAGAACAGAAATGCAATGGCTCTAGATGTGGTTTGTGAAAAGAACACACATCCAGTGACACTGGTGACTCTATATGTGGTTTGTGGAAAGAACAGACATGCAATGACTCTAGATGTGGTTAATGAAAAGAACATACATGCAATGACACTGGTGGATCCATGTGTGGTTTGTGAAAGAACGGACATGCAATGACTCTAGGTGTGGTTAATAAAAAGAATAGACATGCAATGACACTGGTAAATCCATATGTGGTTTGTGAAAAGAACACACATGCAATCTCTCTAGCTATGGTTTATGAGAAGAACTCACATGAAGTGAACTCTGGTGGATCCATATGTGGTTTGTGAGAAGAACACACATGCAATGACTCTAGCTATGGTTAATGAAAAGAACAAACATGGAATGACACCGGTGGATCCATATGTGGTTTGTGAAAACAACAGACATGCAATGACACTAGTGGATCCATACGTGGTTTGTGAAAAGAACAGACATGCAATGACTCTAGTTGTAATTAATGAAAAGAACACACATGCAATCACACTGGTGGATCCATATGTGGTTTGTGAGAAGAACAGACATGCAATGACTCTAGATGTGGTTTGTGAAAAGAACAGGCATGCAATGACTCTAGATGTGGTTTGTGAAAAGAACGCACATGCAATGACTCTGGTCGATCCTTATGTGGTTTGTGAAAAGAACAGACATGCAATGAACTCGGGTGGATCCATATGTGGTTTGTGAGAAGAACACACATCCAATGACACTGGTGGATCCATATGTGGTTTGTGAAAAGAACACACATGTGATGGCTCAACACGTATCGAGCTCATTAGCGAACCCCAAGAGGAAGGTATGATGAGCACAGCAACAAGTTTTCCCTCCGTTATGAAATTAAGGTTATCGAACCAGTTTGGGAGAAGAACACACATCAAATGTCACTGGTGGATCCATGTGTGATTTGTCAAAGAACACACATGTAATGACTCTCGATGTGGTTTGTGAAAAGAACAAACATGTAATGACTCTAGGTGTAGTCTGTGAAAAGAACACACATGCAATGACTCTAGCTGTGGTTCATGAAAAGAACACACATGCAATGACACTGGGGGATCCATATGTGGTTTGTGAAAAGAACAGACATGCAATTATTCTAACTATGGTTAATGAATAGAACAAACATGTAATGGCTCTAGTTGTGGTTTGTAAAAAGAACACACATCTAGTGACACTGGTGACTCTAGGTGTGGTTTGTGAAAGAACAGACATGCAATGACACGGGTGGATCCATGTGTGGTTTGTGAAAGAACAGACATGCAATGACACTGGTGGATCCATGTGTGGTTTGTGAAAGAACAGACATGCAATGACACTGGTGGATCCATGTGTGGTTTGTGAAAGAACAGACATGCAATGACTCTAGGTGTGGTTAATAAAAAGAATAGACATGCAATGACACTGGTAAATCCACGTGTCGTTTGTGAAAAGAACACACATGCAATGACTATCGCTGTGGTTTATGAGAAGAACTCACATGCAATGAACTCTGGTGGATCCATATGTGGTTTGTGAGAAGAACACACATGCAATGACTCTATCCAAGGTTAATGAAAAGAGAAAACATGCAATGAAACTGGTGGATCCATATGTGGTTTGTGAAAAGAACACACATGCAATGATATTGGTGGATCCATATGTGGTTTGTGAGAAGAACAGACATGCATTGACTCTAGTTGTGGTTAATAAAAAGAACACACATGCAATCACACTGGTGGATCCATATGTGGTTTGTGAAAAGAACAGACATGCACTGACTCTAGGTGTGGTTCATGAAAAGAACACACATGCAATCACACTGGTGGATCCATATGTGGTTTGTGAAAAGAACACACATGCAATGACTCTAGATGTGGTTTGTGAAAAGAACACACATGCAATGACTCTTGATGTGGTTTGTGAAAAGAACACACATGTAATGACTATGGTGGATCCTTATGTGCTTTGTGAAAAGAACATACATGCAATGATCTCTGGTGGATCCATATGTGGTTTGTGAGAAGAACACACATCCAATGACACTGGTGGATCCATGTGTAGTTTGTGAAAGAACACCACATGCAATGACTCTAGATGTGGTTTGTGAAAAGAACAGACATGCAATGACTCTAGCTGTAGTTTGTTAAAAGAATAAACATGCAATGACTCTAGCTGTGGTTTGTGAAAAGAACACACATGCAGTGAAACTGGTGGATCCATATGTGGTTTGTGAAAAGAACAGACATGCAATGATTCTAACTGTGGTTAATGAAAAGAACAGACATGCAATGGCTCAACCTGTGATTTCTGAAAAGAACACACATCCAGTGACACTTGTGACTCTAGGTGTGGTTTGTGAACGAATAGACATGCAATGACTCTAGATGTGGTTTGTGAAAAGAACAGACATGCAATGACTCTAGCTATGGTTAATGAAAAGAACAAACATGGAATGACACCGGTGGATCCATATGTGGTTTGTGAAAACAACAGACATGCAATGACACTGGTGGATCCATACGTGGTTTGTGAAAAGAACAGACATGCAATGACTCTAGTTGTAATTAATGAAAAGAACACACATGCAATCACACTGGTGGATCCATATGTGGTTTGTGAGAAGAACAGACATGCAATGACTCTAGATGTGGTTTGTGAAAAGAACAGGCATGCAATGACTCTAGATGTGGTTTGTGAAAAGAACGCACATGCAATGACTCTGGTCGATCCTTATGTGGTTTGTGAAAAGAACAGACATGCAATGAACTCGGGTGGATCCATATGTGGTTTGTGAGAAGAACACACATCCAATGACACTGGTGGATCCATATGTGGTTTGTGAAAAGAACACACATGTGATGGCTCAACACGTATCGAGCTCATTAGCGAACCCCAAGAGGAAGGTATGATGAGCACAGCAACAAGTTTTCCCTCCGTTATGAAATTAAGGTTATCGAACCAGTTTGGGAGAAGAACACACATCAAATGTCACTGGTGGATCCATGTGTGATTTGTCAAAGAACACACATGTAATGACTCTCGATGTGGTTTGTGAAAAGAACAAACATGTAATGACTCTAGGTGTAGTCTGTGAAAAGAACACACATGCAATGACTCTAGCTGTGGTTCATGAAAAGAACACACATGCAATGACACTGGGGGATCCATATGTGGTTTGTGAAAAGAACAGACATGCAATTATTCTAACTATGGTTAATGAATAGAACAAACATGTAATGGCTCTAGTTGTGGTTTGTAAAAAGAACACACATCCAGTGACACTGGTGACTCTAGGTGTGGTTTGTGAAAGAACAGACATGCAATGACACGGGTGGATCCATGTGTGGTTTGTGAAAGAACAGACATGCAATGACACTGGTGGATCCATGTGTGGTTTGTGAAAGAACAGACATGCAATGACACTGGTGGATCCATGTGTGGTTTGTGAAAGAACAGACATGCAATGACTCTAGGTGTGGTTAATAAAAAGAATAGACATGCAATGACACTGGTAAATCCACGTGTCGTTTGTGAAAAGAACACACATGCAATGACTATCGCTGTGGTTTATGAGAAGAACTCACATGCAATGAACTCTGGTGGATCCATATGTGGTTTGTGAGAAGAACACACATGCAATGACTCTATCCAAGGTTAATGAAAAGAGAAAACATGCAATGAAACTGGTGGATCCATATGTGGTTTGTGAAAAGAACACACATGCAATGATATTGGTGGATCCATATGTGGTTTGTGAGAAGAACAGACATGCATTGACTCTAGTTGTGGTTAATAAAAAGAACACACATGCAATCACACTGGTGGATCCATATGTGGTTTGTGAAAAGAACAGACATGCACTGACTCTAGGTGTGGTTCATGAAAAGAACACACATGCAATCACACTGGTGGATCCATATGTGGTTTGTGAAAAGAACACACATGCAATGACTCTAGATGTGGTTTGTGAAAAGAACACACATGCAATGATTCTAACAGTGGTTAATGAAAAGAACAGACATGCAATGGCTCAACCTGTGATTTCTGAAAAGAACACACATCCAGTGACACTTGTGACTCTAGGTGTGGTTTGTGAACGAATAGACATGCAATGACTCTAGATGTGGTTTGTGAAAAGAACAGACATGCAATGACTCTAGGTGTAGTTTGTGAAAAGAACAGACATGCAATGACTCTAGCTGTGGTTTGTGAAAAGAACACACGTGCAGTGACACTGGTGGATCCATATGTGGTTTGTGAAAAGAACAGACATGCAATGATTCTAACTGTGGTTAATTAAAAGAACACACATGCAATCACACTGGTGGATCCATATGTGGTTTGTGAAAAGAACACACATGTAATGACTCTTGATGTGGTTTGTGAAAAGAACACACATGCAATGACACTGGTGGATCAATATGTGGTTTGTGAAAAGAAAATACATCCGATGACTCTAGATGTGGTTTGTGAAAAGAACACACATGCAATGACACTGGTGGATCCATGTGTGGTTTGTGAGAAGAACAGACATGCAATGACTCTAGTTGTGGTTTGTGAAAAGAACACACATGCAATGACACTAGTGGATCCATGTGTGGTTTGTGAGAAGAACAGACATGCAATGACTCTAGATGTGGTTTGTGAAAAGAACAGACATGCAATGAACTCTAGTGGATCCATATGTGGTTTGTGAGAAGAACACACATGCAATGACTCTAGATGTGGTTTGTGAAAAGAAGACACATGCAATGACTCTAGCTATGGTTTGTGAAAAGAACACACATGCAATGACTCTGGTGGATCCTTATGTCGTTTGTGAAAAGAACAGACATGCAATGACTCTAGTTGTGGTTTGTGAAAAGAACACACATGCAATGAACGCTGGTGGATCCATATGTGGTTTGTGAGAAGAACACACATGTAATGACTCTAGATGTGGTTTGTGAACAGAACACACATGCAATGGCTCTAGCTGTGGTTTTTGAAAAGAACACACATGCAATGACTCTGGTGGATCCTTATGTGGTTTGTGAAAAGAACAAACATGCAATGAACTCTCGTGGATCCATATGTATTTTGTGAGAAGAACACACATGCAATGACACTGGTGGATCCATGTGTGGTTTGTGAGAAGAACAGACATGCAATGACTCTAGTTGTGGTTTGTGAAAAGAACACACATGCAATGACACTAGTGGATCCATGTGTGGTTTGTGAGAAGAACAGACATGCAATGACTCTCGATGTGGTTTGTGAAAAGAACAGGCATGCAATGACTCTAGATGTGGTTTGTGAAAAGAACGCACATGCAATGACTCTGGTCGATCCTTATGTGGTTTGTGAAAAGAACAGACATGCAATGAACTCGGGTGGATCCATATGTGGTTTGTGAGAAGAACACACATCCAATGACACTGGTGGATCCATATGTGGTTTGTGAAAAGAACACACATGTGATGGCTCAACACGTATCGAGCTCATTAGGGAACGCCAAGAGGAAGGTATGATGAGCACAGCAACAAGTTTTCCCTCCGTTATGAAATTAAGGTTATCGAACCAGTTTGTGAGAAGAACACACATCAAATGACACTGGTGGATCCATGTGTGATTTGTCAAAGAACACACATGTAATGACTCTAGATGTGGTTTGTGAAAAGAACAAACATGTAATGACTCTAGGTGTAGTTTGTGAAAAGAACACACATGCAATGACTCTAGCTGTGGTTTGTGAAAAGAACACACATGCAATGACACTGGTGGATCCATATGTGGTTTGTGAAAAGAACAGACATGCAATTATTCTAACTATGGTTAATGAAAGAACAAACATGTAATGGCTCTAGCTGTGGTTTGTAAAAAGAACACACATCCAGTGACACCGGTGACTCTAGGTGTGGTTTGTGAAAGAACAGACATGCAATGACACTGGTGGATCCATGTGTGGTTTGTGAAAGAACAGACATGCAATGACACTGGTGGATCCATGTGTGGTTTGTGAAAGAACAGACATGCAATGACTCTAGGTGTGGTTAATAAAAAGAATAGACATGCAATGACACTGGTAAATCCACATGTCGTTTGTGAAAAGAACACACATGCAATGACTATCGCTGTGGTTTATGAGAAGAACTCACATGCACTGAACTCTGGTGGATCCATATGTGGTTTGTGAGAAGAACACACATGCAATGACTCTATCTAAGGTTAATGAAAAGAGAAAACATGCAATGAAACTGGTGGATCCATATGTGGTTTGTGAAAAGAACACACATGCAATGATATTGGTGGATCCATATGTGGTTTGTGAGAAGAACAGACATGCAATGACTCTAGTTATGGTTAATGAAAAGAACACACATGCAATCACACTGGTGGATCCATATGTGGTTTGTGAAAAGAACAGACATGCACTGACTCTAGGTGTGGTTCATGAAAAGAACACACATGCAATCACACTGGTGGATCCATATGTGGTTTGTGAAAAGAACACACATACAATGACTCTAGATGTGGTTTGTGAAAAGAACACACATGCAATGACTCTAGATGTGGTTTGTGAAAAGAACACACATGCAATGACTCTTGCTGTGGTTTGTGAAAAGAACACACATGCAATGACTATGGTGGATCCTTATGTGCTTTGTGAAAAGAACAGACATGCAATGATCTCTGGTGGATCCATATGTGGTTTGTGAGAAGAACACACATCCAATGACACTGGTGGATCCATGTGTAGTTTGTGAAAGAACACCACATGCAATGACTCTAGATGTGGTTTGTGAAAAGAACAGACATGCAATGACTCTAGGTGTAGTTTGGTAAAAGAATAAACATGCAATGACTCTAGCTGTGGTTTGTGAAAAGAACACACATGCAGTGAAACTGGTGGATCCATATGTGGTTTGTGAAAAGAACAGACATGCAATGATTCTAACTGTGGTTAATGAAAAGAACAGACATGCAATGGCTCTACCTGTGATTTCTGAAAAGAACACACATCCAGTGACACTTGTGACTCTAGGTGTGGTTTGTGAACGAATAGACATGCAATGACTCTAGATGTGGTTTGTGAAAAGAACAGACATGCAATGACTCTAGGTGTAGTTTGTGAAAAGAACAGACATGCAATGACTCTAGCTGTGGTTTGTGAAAAGAACACACGTGCAGTGACACTGGTGGATCCATATGTGGTTTGTGAAAAGAACAGACATGCAATGATTCTAACTGTGGTTAATTAAAATAACACACATGCAATCACACTGGTGGATCCATATGTGGTTTGTGAAAAGAACACACATGTAATGACTCTTGATGTGGTATGTGAAAAGAACACACCTGCAATGACACTGGTGGATCAATATGTGGTTTGTGAAAAGAAAATACATCCGATGACTCTAGATGTGGTTTGTGAAAAGAACACACATGCAATGACACTGGTGGATCCATGTGTGGTTTGTGAGAAGAACAGACATGCAATGACTCTAGTTGTGGTTTGTGAAAAGAACACACATGCAATGACACTAGTGGATCCATGTGTGGTTTGTGAGAAGAACAGACATGCAATGACTCTAGATGTGGTTTGTGAAAAGAACAGACATGCAATGAACTCTAGTGGATCCATATGTGGTTTGTGAGAAGAACACACATGCAATGACTCTATATGTGGTTTGTGAAAAGAAGACACATGCAATGAATCTAGCTATGGTTTGTGAAAAGAACACACATGCAATGACTCTGGTGGATCCTTATGTCGTTTGTGAAAAGAACAGACATGCAATGACTCTAGCTGTGGTTTGTGAGAAGAACACACATGCAATGAACGCTGGTGGATCCATATGTGGTTTGTGAGAAGAACACACATGTAATGACTCTAGATGTGGTTTGTGAACAGAACACACATGCAATGGCTCTAGCTGTGGTTTTTGAAAAGAACACACATGCAATGACTCTGGTGGATCCTTATGTGGTTTGTGAAAAGAACAAACATGCAATGAACTCTCGTGGATCCATATGTATTTTGTGAGAAGAACACACATGCAATGACACTGGTGGATCCATATGTGATTTGTGAAAAGAACAGACATGCAATGACTCTAGATGTGGTTAATGAAAAGAACACACATGTAATCACACTGGTGGATCCATATGTGGTTTGTGAACAGAACCCACATGCAATGACTCTAGATGTGGTTTGTGAAAAGAACACACATTCAATCACACTAGTGGATCAATATGTGGCTTGTGAAAAGAACAGACATCCAATGACTCTAGATGTGGTTTATGAAAAGAACACACATGCAATGACACTGGTGGATCCATGTGTGGTTTGTGAGAAGAACAGACATGCAATGACTCTAGTTGTGGTTTGTGAAAAGAACACACATGCAATGACACTAGTGGATCCATGTGTGGTTTGTGAGAAGAACAGACATGCAATGACTCTAGATGTGGTTTGTGAAAAGAACAGGCATGCAATGACTCTATATGTGGTTTGTGAAAAGAACGCACATGCAATGACTCTGGTCGATCCTTATGTGGTTTGTGAAAAGAACAGACATGCAATGAACTCGGGTGGATCCATATGTGGTTTGTGAGAAGAACACACATCCAATGACACTGGTGGATCCATATGTGGTTTGTGAAAATAACACACATGTGATGGCTCAACACGTATCGAGCTCATTAGGGAACGCCAAGAGGAAGGTATGATGAGCACAGCAACAAGTTTTCCCTCCGTTATGAAATTAAGGTTATCGAACCAGTTTGTGAGAAGAACACACATCAAATGACACTGGTGGATCCATGTGTGATTTGTCAAAGAACACACATGTAATGACTCTAGATGTGGTTTGTGAAAAGAACAAACATGTAATGACTCTAGGTGTAGTTTGTGAAAAGAACACACATGCAATGACTCTAGCTGTGGTTTGTGAAAAGAACACACATGCAATGACACTGGTGGATCCATATGTGGTTTGTGAAAAGAACAGACATGCAATTATTCTAACTATGGTTAATGAAAAGAACAAACATGTAATGGCTCTAGCTGTGGTTTGTAAAAAGAACACACATCCAGTGACACTGGTGACTCTAGGTGTGATTTGTGAAAAGAACAGACATGCAATGACTCTAGCTGTGGTTAATGAAAAGAACACACATGTAATCACACTGGTGGATCCATATGTGGTTTGTGAACAGAACCCACATGCAATGACTCTAGATGTGGTTTGTGAAAAGAACACACATTCAATCACACTAGTGGATCAATATGTGGCTTGTGAAAAGAACAGACATCCAATGACTCTAGATGTGGTTTATGAAAAGAACACACATGCAATGACACTGGTGGATCCATGTGTGGTTTGTGAGAAGAACAGACATGCAATGACTCTAGTTGTGGTTTGTGAAAAGAACACACATGCAATGACACTAGTGGATCCATGTGTGGTTTGTGAGAAGAACAGACATGCAATGACTCTAGATGTGGTTTGTGAAAAGAACAGGCATGCAATGACTCTATATGTGGTTTGTGAAAAGAACGCACATGCAATGACTCTGGTCGATCCTTATGTGGTTTGTGAAAAGAACAGACATGCAATGAACTCGGGTGGATCCATATGTGGTTTGTGAGCAGAACACACATCCAATGACACTGGTGGATCCATATGTGGTTTGTGAAAATAACACACATGTGATGGCTCAACACGTATCGAGCTCATTAGGGAACGCCAAGAGGAAGGTATGATGAGCACAGCAACAAGTTTTCCCTCCGTTATGAAATTAAGGTTATCGAACCAGTTTGTGAGAAGAACACACATCAAATGACACTGGTGGATCCATGTGTGATTTGTCAAAGAACACACATGTAATGACTCTAGATGTGGTTTGTGAAAAGAACAAACATGTAATGACTCTAGGTGTAGTTTGTGAAAAGAACACACATGCAATGACTCTAGCTGTGGTTTGTGAAAAGAACACACATGCAATGACACTGGTGGATCCATATGTGGTTTGTGAAAAGAACAGACATGCAATTATTCTAACTATGGTTAATGAAAAGAACAAACATGTAATGGCTCTAGCTGTGGTTTGTAAAAAGAACACACATCCAGTGACACTGGTGACTCTAGGTGTGGTTTGTGAAAGAACAGACATGCAATGACACTGGTGGATCCATGTGTGGTTTGTGAAAGAACAGACATGCAATGACACTGGTGGATCCATGTGTGGTTTGTGAAAGAACAGACATGCAATGACTCTAGGTGTGGTTAATAAAAAGAATAGACATGCAATGACACTGGTAAATCAACATGTCGTTTGTGAAAAGAACACTCATGCAATGACTATCGCTGTGGTTTATGAGAAGAACTCACATGCAATGAACTCTGGTGGATCCATATGTGGTTTGTGAGAAGAACACACATGCAATGACTCTATCTAAGGTTAATGAAAAGAGAAAACATGCAATGAAACTGGTGGATCCATATGTGGTTTGTGAAAAGAACACACATGCAATGATATTGGTGGATCCATATGTGGTTTGTGAGAAGAACAGACATGCAATGACTCTAGTTGTGGTTAATGAAAAGAACACACATGCAATCACACTGGTGGATCCATATGTGGTTTGTGAAAAGAACAGACTTGCACTGACTCTAGGTGTGGTTCATGAAAAGAACACACATGCAATCACACTGGTGGATCCATATGTGGTTTGTGAAAAGAACACACATACAATGACTCTAGATGTGGTTTGTGAAAAGAACACACATGCAATGATTCTTGCTGTGGTTTGTGAAAAGAACACACATGCAATGACTATGGTGGATCCTTATGTGCTTTGTGAAAAGAACAGACATGCAATGATCTCTGGTGGATCCATATGTGGTTTGTGAGAAGAACACACATGCAATGAGTCTAGTGGATCCATGTGTAGTTTGTGAAAGAACACCACATGCAATGACTCTAGATGTGGTTTGTGAAAAGAACAGACATGCAATGAATCTAGGTGTAGTTTGTTAAAAGAATAAACATGCAATAACTCTAGCTGTGGTTTGTGAAAAGAACACACATGCAGTGAAACTGGTGGATCCATATGTGGTTTGTGAAAAGAACAGACATGCAATGATTCTAACTGTGGTTAATGAAAAGAACAGACATGCAATGGCTCTACCTGTGATTTCTGAAAAGAACACACATCCAGTGACACTGGTGACTCTAGGTGTGGTTTGTGAACGAACAAACATGCAATGACTCTAGATGTGGTTTGTGAAATGAACAGACATGCAATGACTCTAGGTGTAGTTTGTGAAAAGAACACACATGCAATGACTCTAGCTGTGTTTTGTGAAAAGAACACACGTGCAGTGACACTGGTGGATCCATATGTGGTTTTTTAAAAGAACAGACATGCAATGATTCTAACTGTGGTTAATGAAAAGAACACACATGCAATCACACTGGTGGATCCATATGTGGTTTGTCAAAAGAACACACATGTAATGACTCTTGATGTGGTTTGTGAAAAGAACACGCATGGAATGACACTGGTGGATCAATATGTCGTTTGTGAAAAGAAAAGACATCCGATGACTCTAGATGTGGTTTGTGAAAAGAACACACATGCAATGACACTGGTGGATCCATGTGTGGTTTGTGAGAAGAACAGACATGCAATGACTCTAGTTGTGGTTTGTGAAAAGAACACACATGCAATGACACTAGTGGATCCATGTGTGGTTTGTGAGAAGAACAGACATGCAATGACTCTAGATGTGGTTTGTGAAAAGAACACACATGCAATCACACTGGTGGATCCATATGTGGTTTGTGAAAAGAACACACATACAATGACTCTAGATGTGGTTTGTGAAAAGAACACACATGCAATGACTCTAGATGTGGTTTGTGAAAAGAACACACATGCAATGACTCTTGCTGTGGTTTGTGAAAAGAACACACATGCAAAGACTATGGTGGATCCTTATGTGCTTTGTGAAAAGAACAGACATGCAATGATCTCTGGTGGATCCATATGTGGTTTGTGAGAAGAACACACATCCAATGACACTGGTGGATCCATGTGTAGTTTGTGAAAGAACACCACATGCAATGACTCTAGATGTGGTTTGTGAAAAGAACAGACATGCAATGACTCTAGGTGTAGTTTGGTAAAAGAATAAACATGCAATGACTCTAGCTGTGGTTTGTGAAAAGAACACACATGCAGTGAAACTGGTGGATCCATATGTGGTTTGTGAAAAGAACAGACATGCAATGATTCTAACTGTGGTTAATGAAAAGAACAGACATGCAATGGCTCTACCTGTGATTTCTGAAAAGAACACACATCCAGTGACACTTGTGACTCTAGGTGTGGTTTGTGAACGAATAGACATGCAATGACTCTAGATGTGGTTTGTGAAAAGAACAGACATGCAATGACTCTAGGTGTAGTTTGTGAAAAGAACAGACATGCAATGACTCTAGCTGTGGTTTGTGAAAAGAACACACGTGCAGTGACACTGGTGGATCCATATGTGGTTTGTGAAAAGAACAGACATGCAATGATTCTAACTGTGGTTAATTAAAATAACACACATGCAATCACACTGGTGGATCCATATGTGGTTTGTGAAAAGAACACACATGTAATGACTCTTGATGTGGTATGTGAAAAGAACACACATGCAATGACACTGGTGGATCAATATGTGGTTTGTGAAAAGAAAATACATCCGATGACTCTAGATGTGGTTTGTGAAAAGAACACACATGCAATGACACTGGTGGATCCATGTGTGGTTTGTGAGAAGAACAGACATGCAATGACTCTAGTTGTGGTTTGTGAAAAGAACACACATGCAATGACACTAGTGGATCCATGTGTGGTTTGTGCTCTAGATGTGGTTTGTGAAAAGAACAGACATGCAATGAACTCTAGTGGATCCATATGTGGTTTGTGAGAAGAACACACATGCAATGACTCTAGATGTGGTTTGTGAAAAGAAGACACATGCAATGAATCTAGCTATGGTTTGTGAAAAGAACACACATGCAATGACTCTGGTGGATCCTTATGTCGTTTGTGAAAAGAACAGACATGCAATGACTCTAGCTGTGGTTTGTGAGAAGAACACACATGCAATGAACGCTGGTGGATCCATATGTGGTTTGTGAGAAGAACACACATGTAATGACTCTAGATGTGGTTTGTGAACAGAACACACATGCAATGGCTCTAGCTGTGGTTTTTGAAAAGAACACACATGCAATGACTCTGGTGGATCCTTATGTGGTTTGTGAAAAGAACAAACATGCAATGAACTCTCGTGGATCCATATGTATTTTGTGAGAAGAACACACATGCAATGACACTGGTGGATCCATATGTGATTTGTGAAAAGAACAGACATGCAATGACTCTAGCTGTGGTTAATGAAAAGAACACACATGTAATCACACTGGTGGATCCATATGTGGTTTGTGAACAGAACCCACATGCAATGACTCTAGATGTGGTTTGTGAAAAGAACACACATTCAATCACACTAGTGGATCAATATGTGGCTTGTGAAAAGAACGGACATCCAATGACTCTAGATGTGGTTTATGAAAAGAACACACATGCAATGACACTGGTGGATCCATGTGTGGTTTGTGAGAAGAACAGACATGCAATGACTCTAGTTGTGGTTTGTGAAAAGAACACACATGCAATGACACTAGTGGATCCATGTGTGGTTTGTGAGAAGAACAGACATGCAATGACTCTAGATGTGGTTTGTGAAAAGAACAGGCATGCAATGACTCTATATGTGGTTTGTGAAAAGAACGCACATGCAATGACTCTGGTCGATCCTTATGTGGTTTGTGAAAAGAACAGACATGCAATGAACTCGGGTGGATCCATATGTGGTTTGTGAGAAGAACACACATCCAATGACACTGGTGGATCCATATGTGGTTTGTGAAAAGAACACACATGTGATGGCTCAACACGTATCGAGCTCATTAGGGAACGCCAAGAGGAAGGTATGATGAGCACAGCAACAAGTTTTCCCTCCGTTATGAAATTAAGGTTATCGAACCAGTTTGTGAGAAGAACACACATCAAATGACACTGGTGGATCCATGTGTGATTTGTCAAAGAACACACATGTAATGACTCTAGATGTGGTTTGTGAAAAGAACAAACATGTAATGACTCTAGGTGTAGTTTGTGAAAAGAACACACATGCAATGACTCTAGCTGTGGTTTGTGAAAAGAACACACATGCAATGACACTGGTGGATCCATATGTGGTTTGTGAAAAGAACAGACATGCAATTATTCTAACTATGGTTAATGAAAAGAACAAACATGTAATGGCTCTAGCTGTGGTTTGTAAAAAGAACACACATCCAGTGACACTGGTGACTCTAGGTGTGGTTTGTGAAAGAACAGACATGCAATGACACTGGTGGATCCATGTGTGGTTTGTGAAAGAACAGACATGCAATGACACTGGTGGATCCATGTGTGGTTTGTGAAAGAACAGACATGCAATGACTCTAGGTGTGGTTAATAAAAAGAATAGACATGCAATGACACTGGTAAATCAACATGTCGTTTGTGAAAAGAACACTCATGCAATGACTATCGATGTGGTTTATGAGAAGAACTCACATGCAATGAACTCTGGTGGATCCATATGTGGTTTGTGAGAAGAACACACATGCAATGACTCTATCTAAGGTTAATGAAAAGAGAAAACATGCAATGAAACTGGTGGATCCATATGTGGTTTGTGAAAAGAACACACATGCAATGATATTGGTGGATCCATATGTGGTTTGTGAGAAGAACAGACATGCAATGACTCTAGTTGTGGTTAATGAAAAGAACACACATGCAATCACACTGGTGGATCCATATGTGGTTTGTGAAAAGAACAGACATGCACTGACTCTAGGTGTGGTTCATGAAAAGAACACACATGCAATCACACTGGTGGATCCATATGTGGTTTGTGAAAAGAACACACATACAATGACTCTAGATGTGGTTTGTGAAAAGAACACACATGCAATGATTCTTGCTGTGGTTTGTGAAAAGAACACACATGCAATGACTATGGTGGATCCTTATGTGCTTTGTGAAAAGAACAGACATGCAATGATCTCTGGTGGATCCATATGTGGTTTGTGAGAAGAACACACATGCAATGAGTCTAGTGGATCCATGTGTAGTTTGTGAAAGAACACCACATGCAATGACTCTAGATGTGGTTTGTGAAAAGAACAGACATGCAATGAATCTAGGTGTAGTTTGTTAAAAGAATAAACATGCAATAACTCTAGCTGTGGTTTGTGAAAAGAACACACATGCAGTGAAACTGGTGGATCCATATGTGGTTTGTGAAAAGAACAGACATGCAATGATTCTAACTGTGGTTAATGAAAAGAACAGACATGCAATGGCTCTACCTGTGATTTCTGAAAAGAACACACATCCAGTGACACTGGTGACTCTAGGTGTGGTTTGTGAACGAACAAACATGCAATGACTCTAGATGTGGTTTGTGAAATGAACAGACATGCAATGACTCTAGGTGTAGTTTGTGAAAAGAACACACATGCAATGACTCTAGCTGTGTTTTGTGAAAAGAACACACGTGCAGTGACACTGGTGGATCCATATGTGGTTTTTTAAAAGAACAGACATGCAATGATTCTAACTGTGGTTAATGAAAAGAACACACATGCAATCACACTGGTGGATCCATATGTGGTTTGTCAAAAGAACACACATGTAATGACTCTTGATGTGGTTTGTGAAAAGAACACGCATGGAATGACACTGGTGGATCAATATGTCGTTTGTGAAAAGAAAAGACATCCGATGACTCTAGATGTGGTTTGTGAAAAGAACACACATGCAATGACACTGGTGGCTCCATGTGTGGTTTGTGAGAAGAACAGACATGCAATGACTCTAGTTGTGGTTTGTGAAAAGAACACACATGCAATGACACTAGTGGATCCATGTGTGGTTTGTGAGAAGAACAGACATGCAATGACTCTAGATGTGGTTTGTGAAAAGAACAGACATGAAATGAACTCTAGTGGATCCATATGTGGTTTGTGAGAAGAACACACATGCAATGACTATAGATGTGGTTTGTGAAAAGAAGACACATGCAATGTCTCTAGCTATGGTTTGTGAAAAGAACACACATGCAATGACTCTAGTGGATCCTTATGTCGTTTGTGAAAAGAACAGACATGCAATGACTCTAGCTGTGGTTTGTGAAAAGAACACACATGCAATGAACGCTGGTGGATCCATATGTGGTTTGTGAGAAGAACACACATGTAATGACTCTAGATGTGGTTTTTGAAAAGAACACACATGCAATGACTCTGGTGGATCCTTATGTGGTTTGTGAAAAGAACAAACATGCAATGAACTCTGGTGGATCCATATGTCTTTTGTGAGAAGAACACACATGCAATGACACTGGTGGATCCATATGTGGTTTGTGAAAAGAACAGACATGCAATGACTCTAGCTGTGGTTAATGAAAAGAACACACATGTAATCACACTGGTGGATCCATATGTGGTTTGTGAAAAGAACCCACATGCAATGACTCTAGATGTGGTTTGTGAAAAGAACACACATGCGATGACTCTAGCTGCGGTTTGTGAACAGAACACACATGCAATGGCTCTAGCTGTGGTTTTTGAAAAGAACACACATGCAATGACTCTGGTGGATCCTTATGTGGTTTGTGAAAAGAACAAACATGCAATGAACTCTGGTGGATCCATATGTCTTTTGTGAGAAGAACACACATGCAATGACACTGGTGGATCCATATGTGGTTTGTGAAAAGAACATACATGCAATGACTCTAGCTGTGGTTAATGAAAAGAACACACATGTAATCACACTGGTGGATCCATATGTGGTTTGTGAAAAGACCCCACATGCAATGACTCTAGATGTCGTTTGTGAAAAGAACACACATGCAATCACACTAGTGGATCAATATGTGGCTTGTGAAAAGAACAGACATCCAATGACTCTAGATGTGGTCTATGAAAAGAACACACATGCAATGACACTGGTGGATCCATGTGTGGTTTGTGAGAAGAACAGACATGCAATGACCCTAGTTGTGGTTTGTGAAAAGAACACACATGCAATGACACTAGTGGATCCATGTGTGGTTTGTGAGAAGAACATACATGCAATGACTCTAGTTGTGGTTTGTGAAAAGAACACACATGCAATGACTCTAGTGGATCCTTATGTCGTTTGTGAAAAGAACAGACATGCAATGACTCTAGTTGTGGTTTGTGAAAAGAACACACATGCAATGAACGCTGGTGGATCCATATGTGGTTTGTGAGAAGAACACACATGTAATGACTTTAGCTGTGGTTTTTGAAAAGAACACACATGCAATGACTCTGGTGGATCCTTATGTGGTTTGTGAAAAGAACAAACATGCAATGAACTCTGGTGGATCCATATGTCTTTTGTGAGAAGAACACACATGCAATGACACTAGTGGATCCATATGTGGTTTGTGAAAAGAACAGACATGCAATGACTCTAGCTGTGGTTAATGAAAAGAACACACATGTAATCACACTGGTGCATCCATATGTGGTTTGTGAAAAGAACCCACATGCCATGACTCTAGATGTGGTTTGTGAAAAGAACACACATGGGATGACTCTAGCTGCGGTTTGTGAACAGAACACACATGCAATGACTCTGGTGGATCCTTATGTCGTTTGTGAAAAGAACAGACATGCAATGACTCTAGCTGTGGTTTGTGAAAAGAACACACATGCAATGAACGCTGGTGGATCCATATGTGGTTTGTGAGAAGAACACACATGTAATGACTCTAGATGTGGTTTGTGAACAGAACACACATGCAATGGCTCTAGCTGTGGTTTTTGAAAAGAACACACATGCAATGACACTGGTGGATCCTTATGTGGTTTGTGAAAAGAACAAACATGCAATGAACTCTGGTGGATCCATATGTATTTTGTGAGAAGAACACACATGCAATGACACTGGTGGATCCATGTGTGGTTTGTGAGAAGAACAGACATGCAATGACTCTAGTTGTGGTTTGTGAAAAGAACACACATGTAATGACACTAGTGGATCCATGTGTGGTCTGTGAGAAGAACAGACATGCAATGACTCTAGTTGTGGTTTGTGAAAAGAACACACATGCAATGACTCTAGTGGATCCTTATGTCGTTTGTGAAAAGAACCGACATGCAATGACTCTAGCTGTGGTTTGTGAAAAGAACACACATGCAATGAACGCTGGTGGATCCATATGTGGTTTGTGAGAAGAACACACATGTAATGACTCTAGCTGTGGTTTTTGAAAAGAACACACATGCAATGACTCTGGTGGATCCTTATGTGGTTTGTGAAAAGAACAAACATGCAATGAACTCTGGTGGATCCATATGTCTTTTGTGAGAAGAACACACATGCAATGACACTGGTGGATCCATATGTGGTTTGTGAAAAGAACAGACATGCAATGACTCTAGCTGTGGTTAATGAAAAGAACACACATGTAATCACACTGGTGGATCCATATGTGGTTTGTGAAAAGAACCCACATGCAATGACTCTAGATGTGGTTTGTGAAAAGAAGACACATGCAATGACTCTAGCTATGGTTTGTGAAAAGAACACACATGCAATGACTCTGGTGGATCCTTATGTCGTTTGTGAAAAGAACAGACATGCAATGACTCTAGCTGTGGTTTGTGAAAAGAACACAGATGCAATGAACGCTGGTGGATCCATATGTGGTTTGTGATAAGAACACACATGTAATGACTCTAGATGTGGTTTGTGAACAGAACACACATGCAATGGCTCTAGCTGTGGTTTTTGAAAAGAACACACATGCAATGACTCTGGTGGATCCTTATGTGGTTTGTGAAAAGAACAAACATGCAATGAACTCTGGTGGATCCATATGTATTTTGTGAGAAGAACACACATGCAATGACACTGGTGGATCCATATATGCTTTGTGAAAAGAACAAACATGCAATGACTCTAGCTGTGGTTAATGAAAAGAACACACATGTAATCACACTGGTGGATCCATATGTGGTTTGTGAAAAGAACCCACATGCAATGACTCTAGATGTGGTTTGTGAAAAGAACACACATACAATCACACTAGTGGATCAATATGTGGCTTGTGAAAAGAACAGACATCCAATGACTCTAGATGTGGTTTATGAAAAGAACACACATGCAATGACACTGGTGGATCCATGTGTGGTTTGTGAGAAGAACAGACATGCAATGACTCTAGTTGTGGTTTGTGAAAAGAACACACATGCAATGACACTAGTGGATCCATGTGTGGTTTGTGAGAAGAACAGACATGCAATGACTCTAGATGTGGTTTGTGAAAAGAACAGGCATTCAATGACTCTAGATGTGGTTTGTGAAAAGAACGCACATGCAATGACTCTGGTCGATCCTTATGTGGTTTGTGAAAAGAACAGACATGCAATGAACTCGGGTGGATCCATATGTGGTTTGTGAGAAGAACACACATCCAATGACACTGGTGGATCCATATGTGGTTTGTGAAAAGAACACACATGTGATGGCTCAACACGTATCGAGCTCATTAGGGAACGCCAAGAGGAAGGTATGATGAGCACAGCAACAAGTTTTCCCTCCGTTATGAAATTAAGGTTATCGAACCAGTTTGTGAGAAGAACACACATCAAATGACACTGGTGGATCCATGTGTGATTTGTCAAAGAACACACATGTAATGACTCTAGATGTGGTTTGTGAAAAGAACAAACATGTAATGACTCTAGGTGTAGTTTGTGAAAAGAACACACATGCAATGACTCTAGCTGTGGTTTGTGAAAAGAACACACATGCAATGACACTGGTGGATCCATATGTGGTTTGTGAAAAGAACAGACATGCAATTATTCTAACTATGGTTAATGAAAAGAACAAACATGTAATGGCTCTAGCTGTGGTTTGTAAAAAGAACACACATCCAGTGACACTGGTGACTCTAGGTGTGGTTTGTGAAAGAACAGACATGCAATGACACTGGTGGATCCATGTGTGGTTTGTGAAAGAACAGACATGCAATGACACTGGTGGATCCATGTGTGGTTTGTGAAAGAACAGACATGCAATGACTCTAGGTGTGGTTAATAAAAAGAATAGACATGCAATGACACTGGTAAATCCACATGTCGTTTGTGAAAAGAACACACATGCAATGACTATCGCTGTGGTTTATGAGAAGAACTCACATGCAATGAAATCTGGTGGATCCATATGTGGTTTGTGAGAAGAACACACATGCAATGACTCTATCTAAGGTTAATGAAAAGAGAAAACATGCAATGAAACTGGTGGATCCATATGTGGTTTGTGAAAAGAACACACATGCAATGATATTGGTGGATCCATATGTGGTTTGTGAGAAGAACAGACATGCAATGACTCTAGTTGTGGTTAATGAAAAGAACACACATGCAATCACACTGGTGGATCCATATGTGGTTTGTGAAAAGAACAGACATGCACTGACTCTAGGTGTGGTTCATGAAAAGAACACACATGCAATCACACTGGTGGATCCATATGTGGTTTGTGAAAAGAACACACATACAATGACTCTAGATGTGGTTTGTGAAAAGAACACACATGCAATGACTCTTGCCGTGGTTTGTGAAAAGAACACAAATGCAATGACTATGGTGGATCCTTATGTGCTTTGTGAAAAGAACAGACATGCAATGATCTCTGGTGGATCCATATGTGGTTTGTGAGAAGAACACACATGCAACGAGTCTAGTGGATCCATGTGTAGTTTGTGAAAGAACACCACATGCAATGACTCTAGATGTGGTTTGTGAAAAGAACAGACATGCAATGACTCTAGGTGTAGTTTGTTAAAAGAATAAACATGCAATGACTCTAGCTGTGGTTTGTGAAAAGAACACACATGCAGTGAAACTAGTGGATCCATATGTGGTTAGTGAAAAGAACAGACATGCAATGATTCTAACTGTGGTTAATGAAAAGAACAGACATGCAATGGCTCTACCTGTGATTTCTGAAAAGAACACACATCTAGTGACACTGGTGACTCTAGGTGTGGTTTGTGAATGAACAAACATGCAATGACTCTAGATGTGGTTTGTGAAATGAACAGACATGCAATGACTCTAGGTGTAGTTTGTGAAAAGAACACACATGCAACTCTAGTTGTGGTTTGTGAAAAGAACACACGTGCAGTGACACTGGTGGATCCATATGTGGTTTGTTAAAAAAACAGACATGCAATGATTCTAACTGTGGTTAATGAAAAGAACACACATGCAATCACACTGGTGGATCCATATGTGGTTTGTCAAAATAACACACATGTAATGACTCTTGATGTGGTCTGTGAAAAGAACACACATGGAATGACACTGGTGGATCAATATGTCGTTTGTGAAAAGAAAAGACATCCGATGACTCTAGATGTGGTTTGTGAAAAGAACACACATGCAATGACACTGGTGGATCCATGTGTGGTTTGTGAGAAGAACAGACATGCAATGACTCTAGTTGTGGTTTGTGAAAAGAACACACATGCAATGACACTAGTGGATCCATGTGTGGTTTGTGAGAAGAACAGACATGCAATGACTCTAGATGTGGTTTGTGAAAAGAACAAACATGCAATGAACTCTAGTGGATCCATATGTGGTTTGTGAGAAGAACACACATGCAACGACTCTAGATGTGGTTTGTGAAAAGAAGACACATGCAATGACTCTAGCTATGGTTTGTGAAAATAACACACATGCAATGACTCTAGTGGATCCTTATGTCGTTTGTGAAAAGAATAGACATGCAATGACTCTAGCTGTGGTTTGTGAAAAGAACACACATGCAATGAACGCTGGTGGATCCATATGTGGTTTGTGAGAAGAACACACATGTAATGACTCTAGATGTGGTTTTTGAAAAGAACACACATGCTATGACTCTGGTGGATCCTTATGTGGTTTGTGAAAAGAACAGACATGCAATGACTCTAGCTGTGGTTAATGAAAAGAACACACATGTAATCACACTGGTGGATCCATATGTGGTTTGTGAAAAGAACCCACATGCAATGACTCTAGATGTGGTTTGTGAAAAGAACACACATGCGATGACTCTAGCTGTGGTTTGTGAACAGAACACACATGCAATGGCTCTAGCTGTGGTTTTTGAAAAGAACACACATGCAATGACTCTGGTGGATCCTTATGTGGTTTGTGAAAAGAACAAACATGCAATGAACTCTGGTGGATCCATATGTCTTTTGTGAGAAGAACACACATGCAATGACACTGGTGGATCCATATGTGGTTTGTGAAAAGAACAGACATGCAATGACTCTAGCTGTGGTTAATGAAAAGAACACACATGTAATCACACTGGTGGATCCATATGTGGTTTGTGATTAGAACACACATGCAATGACTCTTGATGTGGTCTGTGAAAAGAACACACATGCAATCACACTAGTGGATCAATATGTGGCTTGTGAAAAGAACAGACATCCAATGACTCTAGATGTGGTTTGTGAAAAGAACACACATGCAATGACACTGGTGGATCCATGTGTGCTTTGTGAGAAGAACAGATATGCAATGACTCTAGATGTGGTTTGTGAAAAGAACAGACATGCAATGAACTCTAGTGGATGCATATGTGGTTTGTGAGAAGAACACACATGCAATGACTCTAGATGTGGTTTGTGAAAAGAACACACATGCAATGACTCTAGTGGATCCTTATGTCGTTTGTGAAAAGAACAGACATGCAATGACTATAGCTGTGGTTTGTGAAAAGAACACACATGCAATGAACGCTGGTGGATCCATATGTGGTTTGTGAGAAGAACACACATGTAATGACTCTAGCTGTGGTTTTTGAAAAGAACACACATGTAATGACTTTGGTGGATCCTTATGTGGTTTGTGAAAAGAACAAACATGCAATGAACTCTGGTGGATCCATATGTCTTTTGTGAGAAGAACACACATGCAATGACACTGGTGGATCCATATGTGGTTTGTGAAAAGAACAGACATGCAATGACTCTAATTGTGGTTAATGAAAAGAACACACATGTAATCACACTGGTGGATCCATATGTGGTTTGTGAAAAGAACCCACATGCAATGACTCTAGATGTGGTTTGTGAAAAGACCACACATGCGATGACTCTAGCTGTGGTTTGTGAACAGAACACACATGCAATGGCTCTAGCTGTGGTTTTTGAAAAGAACACACATGCAATGACTCTGGTGGATCCTTATGTGGTTTGTGAAAAGAACAAACATGCAATGAACTCTGGTGGATCCATATGTCTTTTGTGAGAAGAACACACATGCAATGACACTGGTGGATCCATATGTGGTTTGTGAAAAGAACAGACATGCAATGACTCTAGCTGTGGTTAATGAAAAGAACACACATGTAATCACACTGGTGGATCCATATGTGGTTTGTGAAAAGAACCCACATGCAATGACTCTAGATGTGGTTTGTGAAAAGAACACACATGCAATCACACTGGTGGATCAATATGTGGCTTGTGAAAAGAACAGACATCCAATGACTCTAGATGTGGTTTATGAAAAGAACACACATGCAATGACACTGGTGGATCCATGTGTGGTTTGTGAGAAGAACAGACATGCAATGACTCTAGTTGTGGTTTGTGAAAAGAACACACATGCAATGACACTAGTGGATCCATCTGTGGTTTGTGAGAAGAACAGACATGCAATGACTCTAGATGTGGTTTGTGAAAAGAACAAGCATGCAATGAACTCTGGTGGATCCATATGTGGTTTGTGAGAAGAACACACATGCAATGAATCTAGATGTGGTTTGTGTAAATAAAACACATGCAATGACTGTAGCTGTGGTTTGTGATTAGAAAACACATGCAATGACTCTTGATGTGGTCTGTGAAAAGAACACACATGCAATGACACTGGTGGATCAATATGTGGTTTGTGAAAAGAAAAGACATCCGATGACTCTAGATGTGGTTTGTGAAAAGAACACACATGCAATGACACTGGTGGATCCATGTGTGGTTTGTGAGAAGAACAGACATGCAATGACTCTAGTTGTGGTTTGTGAAAAGAACACACATGCAATGACACTAGTGGATCCATGTGTGGTTTGTGAGAAGAACAGACATGCAATGACTCTAGATGTGGTTTGTGAAAAGAACAGACATGCAATGAACTCTAGTGGATCCATATGTGGTTTGTGAGAAGAACACACATGCAATGACTCTAGATGTGGTTTGTGAAAAGAAGACACATGCAATGAATCTAGCTATGGTTTGTGAAAAGAACAGACATGCAATGACTCTAGCTGTGGTTTGTGAGAAGAACACACATGCAATGAACGCTGGTGGATCCATATGTGGTTTGTGAGAAGAACACACATGTAATGACTCTAGATGTGGTTTGTGAACAGAACACACATGCAATGGCTCTAGCTGTGGTTTTTGAAAAGAACACACATGCAATGACTCTGGTGGATCCTTATGTGGTTTGTGAAAAGAACAAACATGCAATGAACTCTCGTGGATCCATATGTATTTTGTGAGAAGAACACACATGCAATGACACTGGTGGATCCATATGTGATTTGTGAAAAGAACAGACATGCAATGACTCTAGCTGTGGTTAATGAAAAGAACACACATGTAATCACACTGGTGGATCCATATGTGGTTTGTGAACAGAACCCACATGCAATGACTCTAGATGTGGTTTGTGAAAAGAACACACATTCAATCACACTAGTGGATCAATATGTGGCTTGTGAAAAGAACAGACATCCAATGACTCTAGATGTGGTTTATGAAAAGAACACACATGCAATGACACTGGTGGATCCATGTGTGGTTTGTGAGAAGAACAGACATGCAATGACTCTAGTTATGGTTTGTGAAAAGAACACACATGCAATGACACTAGTGGATCCATGTGTGGTTTGTGAGAAGAACAGACATGCAATGACTCTAGATGTGGTTTGTGAAAAGAACAGGCATGCAATGACTC
This sequence comes from Avena sativa, assembly GCA_916181665.1. Classification (NCBI taxonomy): domain Eukaryota; kingdom Viridiplantae; phylum Streptophyta; class Magnoliopsida; order Poales; family Poaceae; genus Avena; species Avena sativa. Next base: position 584,697,333 of record OV702287.1, read on the forward strand.
TATATGTGGTTTGTGAAAAGAACGCACATGCAATGACTCTGGTCGATCCTTATGTGGTTTGTGAAAAGAACAGACATGCAATGAACTCGGGTGGATCCATATGTGGTTTGTGAGAAGAACACACATCCAATGACACTGGTGGATCCATATGTGGTTTGTGAAAATAACACACATGTGATGGCTCAACACGTATCGAGCTCATTAGGGAACGCCAAGAGGAAGGTATGATGAGCACAGCAACAAGTTTTCCCTCCGTTATGAAATTAAGGTTATCGAACCAGTTTGTGAGAAGAACACACATCAAATGACACTGGTGTATCCATGTGTGATTTGTCAAAGAACACACATGTAATGACTCTAGATGTGGTTTGTGAAAAGAACAAACATGTAATGACTCTAGGTGTAGTTTGTGAAAAGAACACACATGCAATGACTCTAGCTGTGGTTTGTGAAAAGAACACACATGCAATGACACTGGTGGATCCATATGTGGTTTGTGAAAAGAACAGACATGCAATTATTCTAACTATGGTTAATGAAAAGAACAAACATGTAATGGCTCTAGCTGTGGTTTGTAAAAAGAACACACATCCAGTGACACTGGTGACTCTAGGTGTGGTTTGTGAAAGAACAGACATGCAATGACACTGGTGGATCCATGTGTGGTTTGTGAAAGAACAGACATGCAATGACACTGGTGGATCCATGTGTGGTTTGTGAAAGAACAGACATGCAATGACTCTAGGTGTGGTTAATAAAAAGAATAGACATGCAATGACACTGGTAAATCAACATGTCGTTTGTGAAAAGAACACTCATGCAATGACTATCGCTGTGGTTTATGAGAAGAACTCACATGCAATGAACTCTGGTGGATCCATATGTGGTTTGTGAGAAGAACACACATGCAATGACTCTATCTAAGGTTAATGAAAAGAGAAAACATGCAATGAAACTGGTGGATCCATATGTGGTTTGTGAAAAGAACACACATGCAATGATATTGGTGGATCCATATGTGGTTTGTGAGAAGAACAGACATGCAATGACTCTAGTTGTGGTTAATGAAAAGAACACACATGCAATCACACTGGTGGATCCATATGTGGTTTGTGAAAAGAATAGACATGCACTGACTCTAGGTGTGGCTCATGAAAAGAACACACATGCAATCACACTGGTGGATCCATATATGGTTTTTTAAAAGAAGACACATGCAATGACTCTAGACGTGGTTTGTGAAAAGAACACACATGCAATGACTCTTGCTGTGGTTTGTGAAAAGAACACACATGCAATGACTATGGTGGATCCTTATGTGCTTTGTGAAAAGAACAAACATGCAATGATCTCTGGTGGATCCATATGTGGTTTGTGAGAAGAACACACATCCAATGACACTGGTGGATCCATGTGTAGTTTGTGAAAGAACACCACATGCAATGACTCTAGATGTCGTTTGTGAAAAGAACAGACATGCAATGACTCTAGGTGTAGTTTGTGAAAAGAATAAACATGCAATGACTCTAGCTGTGGTTTGTGAAAAGAACACACATGCAGTGAAACTGGTGGATCGATATGTGGTTTGTGAAAAGAACAGATATGCAATGATTCTAACTGTGGTTAATGAAAAGAACAGACATGCAATGGCTCTACCTGTGATTTCTGAAAAGAACACACATCCAATGACACTGGTGACTCTAGGTGTGGTTTGTGAACGAACAGACATGCAATGACTCTAGATGTGCTTTGTGAAAAGAACAGACATGCAATGACTCTATGTGTAGTTTGTGAAAAGAACACACATGCAATGAATCTAGCTGTGGTTTGTGAAAAGAACACACGTGCAGTGACACTGGTGGATCCATATGTGTTTTGTGAAAAGAATAGACATGCAATGATTCTAACTGTGGTTAATGAAAAGAACACACATGCAATCACACTGGTGGATCCATATGTGGTTTGTGAAAAGAACACACATGTAATGACTCTTGATGTGGTCTGTGAAAAGAACACACATGCAATGACACTGGTGGATCAATATGTGGTTTGTGAAAATAAAAGACATCCGATGACTCTAGATGTGGTTTGTGAAAAGAACACACATGCAATGACACTGGTGGATCCATGTGTGGTCTGTGAGAAGAACAGACATGCAATGACTCTAGTTGTGGTTTGTGAAAAGAACACACATGCAATGACACTAGTGGATCCATGTGTGGTTTGTGAGAAGAACAGACATGCAATGACTCTAGATGTGGTTTGTGAAAAGAACAGACATGCAATGAACTCTAGTGGATCCATATGTGGTTTGTGAGAAGAACACACATGCAATGACTCTAGATGTGGTTTGTGAAAATAAGACACATGCAATGACTCTAGCTATGGTTTGTGAAAAGAACACAGATGCAATGACTCTGGTGGATGCTTATGTGTCGTTTGTGAAAAGAACAGACATGCAATGACTCTCGCTGTGGTTTGTGAAAAGAACACACATGCAATGAACGCTAGTGGATCCATATGTGGTTTGTGAGAGGAACACACATGTAATGACTCTAGATGTGGTTTGTGAACAGAACACACATGGAATGGCTCTAGCTGTGGTTTTTGAAAAGAACACACATGCAATGACTATGCTGGATCCTTATGTGGTTTGTGAAAAGAACAAACATGCAATGAACTCTGGTGGATCCATATGTCTTTTGTGAGAAGAACACACATGCAATGACACTGGTGGATCCATATGTGGTTTGTGAAAAGAATAGACATGCAATGACTCTAGCTATGGTTAATGAAAAGAACACACATGTAATCACACTGGTGGATCCATATGTGGTTTGTGAAAAGAACCCACATGCAATGACTCTAGATGTGGTTTGTGAAAAGAACACACATGCAATCACACTAGTGGATCAATATGTGGCTTGTGAAAAGAACAGACATCCAATGACTCTAGATGTGGTTTATGAAAAGAACACACATGCAATGACACTGGTGGATCCATGTGTGGTTTGTGAGAAGAACAGACATGCAATGACTCTAGTTGTGGTTTGTGAAAAGAACACACATGCAATGACACTAGTGGATCCATGTGTGGTTTGTGAGAAGAACAGACATGCAATGACTCTAGATGTGGTTTGTGAAAAGAACAGGCATGCAATGACTCTATATGTCGTTTGTGAAAAGAACGCACATGCAATGACTCTGGTCGATCCTTATGTGGTTTGTGAAAAGAACAGACATGCAATGAACTCGGGTGGATCCATATGTGGTTTGTGAGAAGAACACACATCCAATGACACTGGTGGATCCATATGTGGTTTGTGAAAATAACACACATGTGATGGCTCAACACGTATCGAGCTCATTAGGGAACGCCAAGAGGAAGGTATGATGAGCACAACAACAAGTTTTCCCTCCGTTATGAAATTAAGGTTATCGAACCAGTTTGTGAGAAGAACACACATCAAATGACACTGGTGGATCCATGTGTGATTTGTCAAAGAACACACATGTAATGACTCTAGATGTGGTTTGTGAAAAGAACAAACATGTAATGACTCTAGGTGTAGTTTGTGAAAAGAACACACATGCAATGACTCTAGCTGTGGTTTGTGAAAAGAACACACATGCAATGACACTGGTGGATCCATATGTGGTTTGTGAAAAGAACAGACATGCAATTATTCTAACTATGGTTAATGAAAAGAACAGACATCCAATGACTCTAGATGTGGTTTATGAAAAGAACACACATGCAATGACACTGGTGGATCCATGTTTGTTTGTGAGAAGAACAGACATGCAATGACTCTAGTTGTGGTTTGTGAAAAGAACACACATGCAATGACACTAGTGGATCCATGTGTGGTTTGTGACAAGAACAGACATGCAATGACTCTAGATGTGGTTTGTGAAAAGAACAGGCATGCAATGAACTCTGGTGGATCCATATGTGGTTTGTGAGAAGAACACACATGCAATGAATCTAGATGTGGTTTGTGAAAACAAAACACATGCAATGACTGTAGCTGTGGTTTGTCTTTAGAACACACATGCAATGACTCTTGATGTGGTCTGTCAAAAGAACACACATGCAATGACACTGGTGGATCAATATGTGGTTTGTGAAAAGAAAAGACATCCGATGACTCTAGATGTGGTTTGTGAAAAGAACACACATGCAATGACACTGGTGGATCCATGTGTGGTTTTGTGAGAAGAACAGACATGCAATGACTCTAGATGTGGTTTGTGAAAAGAACAGACATGCAATGAACTCTAGTGGATGCATATGTGGTTTGTGAGAAGAACACACATGCAATGACTCTAGATGTGGTTTGTGAAAAGAAGACACATGCAATGACTCTCGGTGTGGTTTGTGAAAAGAACACACATGCAATGACTCTGGTGGATCCTTATGTCTTTTGTGAAAAGTATAGACATGCAATGACTCTAGCTGTGGTTTGTGAAAAGAACACACATGCAATGAAATCTGGTGGATCCATATGCGGTTTGTGAGAAGAACACACATGCAATGACTCTAGATGTGGTTTGTGAAAAGAACACACATGCAATGGCTCTAGCTGTGGTTTTTGAAAAGAACACACATGCAATGACTCTGGTGGATCCTTATGTGGTTTGTGAAAATAACAGACATGCAATGAACTCCGGTGGATCCATATGTCTTTTGTGAGAAGAACACACATGCAATGAACCTGGTGGTTCCATATGTGGTTTGTGAAAAGAACAGACATGCAATGACTCTAGCTGTGGTTAATGAAAAGAACACACATGTAATCACACTGGTGGATCCATATGTGGTTTTTGAAAAGAACCCACATGCAATGACTCCAGATGTGGTTTATGAAAAGAACACACATGCAATGACACTGGTGGATCAATATGTGGCTTGTGAAAAGAATAGACATCCAATGACTCTAGATGTGGTTTATGAAAAGAACACACATGCAATGACACTGGTGGATCCATGTGTGGTTTGTGAGAAGAACAGACATGCAATGACTCTAGTTGTGGTTTGTGAAAAGAACACACATGCAATCACACTAGTGGATCCATGTGTGGTTTGTGAAAAGAACACACATGTGATGGCTCAACACGTATCGAGCTCATTAGGGAACCCCAAGAGGAAGGTATGATGAGCACGGCAACAAGTTTTCCCTCCGTTATGAAATTAAGGTTATCGAACCAGTTTGTGAGAAGAACACACATCAAATGACCCTGGTGGATCCATGTGTGATTTGTCAAAGAACACACATGAAATGACTCTAGATGTGATTTGTGAAAAGAGCAAACATGTAATGACTCTAGGTGTAGTTTGTGAAAAGAACACACGTGCAATGACTCTAGCTGTGGTTTGTGAAAAGAACACACATGCAATGACACTGGTGGATCCATATGTGGTTTGTGAAAATAACAGACATGCAATGATTCTAACTATGGTTAATGAAAAGAACAAACATGTAATGGATCTAGCTGTGGTTTGTAAAAAGAACACACATCCAGTGACACTGGTGACTCTAGGTGTGGTTTGTGAAAGAACATACATGCAATGACACTGGTGGATCCATGTGTGGTTTGTGAAAGAACAGACATGCAATTACACTAGTGGATCCATGTGTGGTTTGTGAAAGAACAGACATGCAATGACTCTAGGTGTGGTTAATAAAAAGAATAGACATGCAATGACACTGGTAAATCCACATGTCGTTTGTGAAAAGAACACACATGCAATGACTATCGCTGTGGTTTATGAGAAGAACTCACATGCAATGAACACTCGTGGATCCATATGTGGTTTGTGAGAAGAACACACATGCAATGACTCTATCTAAGGTTAATGAAAAGAGAAAACATGCAATGAAACTGGTGGATCCATATGTGGTTTGTGAAAAGAACACACATGCAATGATATTGGTGGATCCATATGTGGTTTGTGAGAAGAACAGACATGCAATGACTCTAGTTGTGGTTAATGAAAAGAACACACATGCAATCACACTGGTGGATCCATATGTGGTTTGTGAAAAGAACAGACATGCACTGACTCTAGGTGTGGTTCATGAAAAGAACACACATGCAATCACACTGGTGGATCCATATGTGGTTTTTGAAAAGAACACACATGCAATGACTCTAGATGTGGTTTGTGAAAAGAACACACATGCAATGACTCTTGCTGTGGTTTGTGAAAAGAACACACATGCAATGACTATGGTGGATCCTTATGTGCTTTGTGAAAAGAACAAACATGCAATGATCTCTGGTGGATCCATATGTGGTTTGTGAGAAGAACACACATCCAATGACACTGGTGGATCCATGTGTAGTTTGTGAAAGAACACCACATGCAATGACTCTAGATGTGGTTTGTGAAAAGAACAGACATGCAATGACTCTAGGTGTAGTTTGTGAAAAGAGTATATTGATCCACCAGTGTCATTGCATGTGTGTTCTTTTCACAAACCACATCTAGAGTCATTGCATTTGTGTTCTTTTCACAAACCACATGTGGATCCACCAGTGTGATTACATGTGTGTTCTTTTCATTAACCATAGCTAGAGTCATTGCATGTCTGTTCTTTTCACAAACCACATATGGATCCACCAGTGTCATTGCATGTGTGTTCTTCTCACAAAAGACATATGGATCCACCAGAGTTCATTGCAGGTCTGTTCTTTTCACAAACCACATAAGGATCCACCAAAGTCATTGCATGTGTGTTCTTTTCAAAAACCATAACTAGAGCCATTGCATGTGTGTTCTGTTCACAAACCACATGTAGAGTCATTGCATGTCTGTTCTTTTCACAAACGACATAAGGATCCACCAGAGTCATTGCATGTCTCTTCTTTTCACAAACCACATCTAGAGTCATTGCATGTGTGTTCTTCTCACAAACCACATATGGATCCACCAGAGTTCATTGCATGTCTATTCTTTTCACAAACCACATCTAGAGTCATCGCATGTCTGTTCTTCTCACAAACCACACATCGATCCACTAGTGACATTGCATGTGTGTTCTTTTCACAAACCACAACTAGAGTCATTGCATGTCTATTCTTCTCACAAACCACATCTAGAGTCATTGCATGTGTGTTCTTCTCACAAACAACATATGGATCCACCAGAGTTCATTGCATGTGTGTTCATTTCACAAACAATAGCTAGAGTCATTGCCTGTTTGTTCTTTTCACAAACCACATAAGGATCCACCAGAGTCATTGCATGTGTGTTCTAATCACAAACCACAGCTAGAGTCATTGCATGTGTGTTCTGTTCACAAACCACATCTAGATTCATTGCATGTGTGTTCTTCTCACAAACCACATATGGATCCACCAGAGTTCATTGCATGTCTGTTCTTTTCACAAACCACATCTAGAGTCATTGCGTGTCTGTTCTTCTCACAAACCACACATGGATCACCTAGTGTCATTGCATGTGTATTCTTTTCACAAACCACAGCTAAAGTCATTGCATGTGTCTTCTTTTCACAAACCACATCTAGAGTCATTGCATGTGTGTTCTTCTCACAAACCACATATGGATCCACCAGAGTTCATTGCATGTCTGTTCTTTTCACAAACCACATCTAGAGTTATCGCATGTCTGTTCTTCTCACAAACCACACATCGATCCACTAGTGACATTGCATGTGTTTTATTTACACAAACCACATCTAGATTCATTGCATGTCTGTTCTTCTCACAAACCACACATGGATCCACCAGTGTCATTGCATGTGTGTTCTTTTCATAAACCACATCTAGAGTCATTGGATGTCTATTCTTTTCACAAGCCACATATTGATCCACCAGTGTCATTGCATGTGTGTTCTTTTCATAAACCACATCTGGAGTCATTGCATGTGGGTTCTTTTCAAAAACCACATATGGATCCACCAGTGTGATTACATGTGTGTTCTTTTCATTACCCACAGCTAGAGTCATTGCATGTCTGTTCTTTTCACAAACCACATATGGATCCACCAGGTTCATTGCATGTGTGTTATTCTCACAAAAGACATATGGATCCACCGGAGTTCATTGCATGTCTGTTCTTTTCACAAACCACATAAGGATCCACCAGAGTCATTGCATGTGTGTTCTTTTCAAAAACCATAGCTAGAGCCATTGCATGTGTGTTCTTTTCACAAACCACAGCTAGAGTCATTGCATGTCTATACTTTTCACAAACGACATAAGGATCCACCAGAGTCATTGCATGTGTGTTCTTTTCACAAACCACATCGAGAGTCATTGCATGTGTCTTCTTTTCACAAACCACATCTAGAGTCATTGCATGTGTGTTCTTCTCACAAACCACATATGCATCCACTAGAGTTCATTGCATGTCTGTTCTTTTCACAAACCACATCTAGAGTCATTGCATGTCTGTTCTTCTCACAAACCACACATGGATCCACCAGTGTCATTGCATGTGTGTTCTTTTCACAAAACCACATCTAGAGTCATCGGATGTCTTTTCTTTTCACAAACCACATATTGATCCACCAGTGTCATTGCATGTGTGTTCTTTTCACAGACCACATCAAGAGTCATTGCATGTGTGTTCTAAAGACAAACCACAGCTACAGTCATTGCATGTGTTTTGTTTTCACAAACCACATCTAGATTCATTGCATGTGTGTTCTTCTCACAAACCACATATGGATCCACCAGAGTTCATTGCATGCCTGTTCTTTTCACAAACCACATCTAGAGTCATTGCATGTCTGTTCTTGTCACAAACCACACATGGATCCACTAGTGTCATTGCATGTGTGTTCTTTTCACAAACCACAACTAGAGTCATTGCATGTCTGTTCTTCTCACAAACCAGACATGGATCCACCAGTGTCATTGCATGTGTGTTCTTTTCATAAACCACATCTAGAGTCACTGGATGTCTTTTCTTTTCACAAGCCACATATTGATCCACTAGTGTGATTGCATGTGTGTTCTTTTCACAAACCACAACTAGAGTCATTGCATGTCTGTTCTTTTCACAAACGACATAAGGATCCACCAGAGTCATTGCATGTGTGTTCTTTTCACAAACCACAGCTAGAGTCATTGCATGTGTCTTATTTTCACAAACCACATCTAGAGTCATTGCATGTGTGTTCTTCTCACAAACCACATATGGATCCACCAGAGTTCATTGCATGTCTGTTCTTTTCACAAACCACATCTAGAGTCATCGCATGTCTGTTCTTCTCACAAACCACACATCGATCCACTAGTGACATTGCATGTGTTTTATTTACACAAACCACATCTAGATTCATTGCATGTCTGTTCTTCTCACAAACCACACATGGATCCACCAGTGTCATTGCATGTGTGTTCTTTTCATAAACCACATCTAGAGTCATTGGATGTCTATTCTTTTCACAAGACACATATTGATCCACCAGTGTCATTGCATGTGTGTTCTTTTCATAAACCACATCTGGAGTCATTGCATGTGGGTTCTTTTCAAAAACCACATATGGATCCACCAGTGTGATTACATGTGTGTTCTTTTCATTAACCACAGCTAGAGTCATTGCATGTCTGTTCTTTTCACAAACCACATATGGATCCACCAGGTTCATTGCATGTGTGTTATTCTCACAAAAGACATATGGATCCACCGGAGTTCATTGCATGTCTGTTCTTTTCACAAACCACATAAGGATCCACCAGAGTCATTGCATGTGTGTTCTTTTCAAAAACCATAGCTAGAGCCATTGCATGTGTGTTCTTTTCACAAACCACATCTAGAGTCATTGCATGTGTGTTCTTCTCACAAACCGCATATGGATCCACCAGATTTCATTGCATGTGTGTTCTTTTCACAAACCACAGCTCGAGTCATTGCATGTCTATACTTTTCAAAAACGACATAAGGATCCAGCAGAGTCATTGCATGTGTGTTCTTTTCACAAACCACACCGAGAGTCATTGCATGTGTCTTCTTTTCACAAACCACATCTAGAGTCATTGCATGTGTGTTCTTCTCACAAACCACATATGCATCCACTAGAGTTCATTGCATGTCTGTTCTTTTCACAAACCACATCTAGAGTCATTGCATGTCTGTTCTTCTCACAAACCACACATGGATCCACCAGTGTCATTGCATGTGTGTTCTTTTCATAAACCACATCTAGAGTCATTGGATGTCTATTCTTTTCACAAACCACATATTGATCCACCAGTGTCATTGCATGTGTGTTCTTTTCATAAACCACATCTGGAGTCATTGCATCTGGGTTCTTTTCAAAAACCACATATGGATCCACTTGTGTGATTACATGTGTGTTCTTTTCATTAACCACAACTAGGGTCATCGCATGTCTGTTCTTTTCACAAACCACATATGGATCCACCAGGTTCATTGCATGTGTGTTCTTCTCACAAAAGACATATGGATCCACCGGAGTTCATTGCATGTCTGTTCTTTTCACAAACCACATAAGGATCCACCAGAGTCATTGCATGTGCGTTCTTTTCAAAAACCATAGCTAGAGCCATTGCATGTGTGTTCTTTTCACAAACCACATCTAGAGTCATTGCATGTGTGTTCTTCTCACAAAAGACATATGGATCCACCAGATTTCATTGCATGTGTGTTCTTTTCACAAATCACAGCTAGAGTCATTGCATGTCTATACTTTTCACAAATGACATAAGGATCCACCAGAGTCATTGCATGTGTGTTCTTTTCACAAACCACAACGAGAGTCATTGCATGTGTGTTCTTTTCACAAACCACACCGAGAGTCATTGCATGTGTCTTCTTTTCACAAACCACATCTAGATTCATTGCATGTGTGTTCTTCTCACAAACCACATATGCATCCACTAGAGTTCATTGCATGTCTGTTCTTTTCACAAACCACATCTAGAGTCATTGCATGTCTGTTCTTCTCACAAACCACACATGGATCCACCAGTGTCATTGCATGTGTGTTCTTTTCACAAACCACATCTAGAGTCATCGATGTCTTTTCTTTTCACAAACCACATATTGATCCACCAGTGTCATTGCATGTGTGTTCTTTTCACAGACCACATCAAGCGTCATTGCATGTGTGTTCTAAAGACAAACCACAGCTACAGTCATTGCATGTGTTTTGTTTTCACAAACCATATCTAGATTCATTGCATGTGTGTTCTTCTCACAAACCACATATGGATCCACCAGAGTTCATTGCATGCCTGTTCTTTTCACAAACCACATCTAGAGTCATTGCATGTCTGTTCTTCTCACAAACAACACATGGATCCACTAGTGTCATTGCATGTGTGTTCTTTTCACAAACCACAACTAGAGTCATTGCATGTCTGTTCTTCTCACAAACCACACATGGATCCACCAGTGTCATTGCATGTGTGTTCTTTTCATAAACCACATCTAGAGTCATTGGATGTCTGTTCTTTTCACAAGCCACATATTGATCCACTAGTGTGATTGCATGTGTGTTGTTCTCACAAACCACATCTAGAGTCATTGCATGTGGGTTCTTTTCACAAACCACATATGGATCCACCAGTGTGATTACATGTGTGTTCTTTTCATTAACCATAGCTAGAGTCATTGCATGTCTATTCTTTTCACAAACCACATATGGATCCACCAGTGTCATTGCATGTGTGTTCTTCTCACAAAAGACATATGGATCCACCAGAGTTCATTGCATGTTTTTTCTTTTCACAAACCACATAAGGATCTACCAGAGTCATTGCATGTGTGTTCTTTTCAAAAACCACAGCTAGATCCATTGCATGTGTGTTCTGTTCACAAACCACATCTAGAGTTATTACATGTGTGTTCTTCTCACAAACCACATATGGATCCACTAGCGTTCATTGCATGTGTGTTCTTTTCACAAACCACAGCTAGAGTCATTGCATGTCTGTTCTTTTCACAAACGACACATAAGCATCCACCAGAGTCATTGCATGTGTGTTCTTTTCACAAACCATAGCTAGAGTCATTGCATGTGTCTTATTTTCACAAACCACATCTAGAGTCATTGCATGTGTGTTCTTCTCACAAACCACATATGGATCCACTAGAGTTCATTGCATGTCTGTTCTTTTCACAAACCACATCTAGAGTCATTGCATGTCTGTTCTTCTCACAAACCACACATGGATCCACTAGTGTCATTGCATGTGTGTTCTTTTCACAAACCACAACTAGAGTCATTGCATGTCTGTTCTTCTCACAGACCACACATGGATCCACCAGTGTCATTGCATGTCTGTTCTTTTCACAAACAACATAAGGATCCACCAGAGTCAATGCATGTGTGTTCTTTTCAAAAACCACAGCTAGAGCCATTGCATGTGTGTTCTTTTCACAAACCACATCTAGAGTCATTGCATGTGTGTTCTTCTCACAAACCGCATATGGATCCACCAGATTTCATTGCATGTGTGTTCTTTTCTCAAACCAGAGCTAGAGTCATTGCATGTCTATACTTTTCACAAACGACATAAGGATCTACCAGAGTCATTGCATGTGTGTTCTTTTCACAAACCACACCGAGAGTCATTGCATGTGTCTTCTTTTCACAAACCACATCTAGAGTCATTGCATGTGTGTTCTTCTCACAAACCACATATGCATCCACTAGAGTTCATTGCATGTCTGTTCTTTTCACAAACCACATCTAGAGTCATTGCATGTCTGTTCTTCTCACAAACCACACATGGATCCACCAGTGTCATTGCATGTGTGTTCTTTTCACAAACCACATCTAGAGTCATCGGATGTCTTTTCTTTTCACAAACCACATATTGATCCACCAGTGTCATTGCATGTGTGTTCTTTTCACAGACCACATCAAGAGTCATTGCATGTGTGTTCTAATCACAAACCACAGCTACAGTCATTGCATGTGTTTTATTTACACAAACCACATCTAGATTCATTGCATGTGTGTTCTTCTCACAAACCACATATGGATCCACCAGAGTTCATTGCATGCCTGTTCTTTTCACAAACCACATCTAGAGTCATTGCATGTCTGTTCTTCTCACAAACCACATATGGATCCACCAGAGTTCATTGCATGTGTGTTCTTTTCACAAACCACAGCTAGAGTCATTGCATGTCTGTTCTTTTCACAAACGACATAAGGATCCACCAGAGTCATTGCATGTGTGTTCTTTTCACAAACCATAGCTAGAGTCATTGCATGTGTATTCTTTTCACAAACCACATCTAGAGTCATTGCATGTGTGTTCTTCTCACAAACCACATATGGATCCACTAGAGTTCATTGCATGTCTGTTCTTTTCACAAACCACATCTAGAGTCATTACATGTCTATTCTTCTCACAAACCACACATGGATCCACTAGTGTCATTGCATGTGTGTTCTTTTCACAAACCACAACTATAGTCATTGCATGTCTGTTCTTCTCACAAACCACACATGGATCCACTAGTGTCATTGCATGTGTGTTCTTTTCATAAACCACATCTAGAGTCATTGGATGTCTGTTCTTTTCACAAGCCACATATTGATCCACTAGTGTGATTGCATGTGTGTTCTTTTCACAAACCACATCTACAGTCATTGCATGTGGGTTCTTTTCACAAACCACATATGGATCCACCAGTGTGATTACATGTGTGTTCTTTTCATTAACCACAGCTACAGTCATTGCATGTCTGTTCTTTTCACAAACCACATATGGATCCACCAGTGTCATTTCATGTGTGTTATTCTCACAAAAGACATATGGATCCACAAGAGTTCATTGAATGTTTGTTCTTTTCACAAACCACATAAGGATCCACCAGAGTCATTGCATGTGTGTTCTTTTCAAAAACCACAGCTAGAGCCATTGCATGTGTGTTCTGTTCACAAACCGCAGCTAGAGTCATCGCATGTGTGTTCTTTTCACAAACCACATCTAGAGTCATTGCATGTGGGTTCTTTTCACAAACCACATATGGATCCACCAGTGTGATTACATGTGTGTTCTTTTCATTAACCACAGCTAGAGTTATTGCATGTCTGTTCTTTTCACAAACCACATATGGATCCACCAGTATCATTGCATGTGTGTTCTTCTCACAAAAGACATATGGATCCACCAGAGTTCATTGCATGTTTGTTCTTTTCACAAACCACATAAGGATCCACCAAAGTCATTGCATGTGTGTTCTTTTCAAAAACCACAGCTAGAGTCATTACATGTGTGTTCTTCTCACAAACCTCATATGGATCCACCAGCGTTCATTGCATGTGTGTTCTTTTCACAAACCACAGCTAGAGTCATTGCATGTCTGTTCTTTTCACAAAAGACATAAGGATCCACTAGAGTCATTGCATGTGTGTTCTTTTCACAAACCACAACTAGAGTCATTGCATGTCTGTTCTTCTCACAAACCACACATGGATCCACTAGTGTCATTGCATGTGTGTTCTTTTCACAAACCACAACTAGAGTCATTGCATGTCTGTTCTTCTCACAAACCACACATGGATCCACCAGTGTCATTGCATGTGTGTTCTTTTCATAAACCACATCTAGAGTCATTGGATGTCTGTTCTTTTCACAAGCCACATATTGATCCACTAGTGTGATTGCATGTGTGTTCTTTTCACAAACGACATCTAGAGTCATTGCATGTGGGTTCTTTTCACAAACCACATATGGATCCACCAGTGTGATTACATGTGTGTTATTTTCATTAACCACAGCTAGAGTCAATGCATGTCTGTTCTTTTCACAAACCACATATGGATCCACCAGTGTCATTGCATGGTATTTATTCTCACAAAAGACATATGGATCCACCAGAGTTCATTGCATGTTTGTTCTTTTCACAAACCACATAAGGATCCACCAGAGTCATTGCATGTGTGCTCTTTTCAAAAACCACAGCTAGAGACATTGCATGTGTGTTCTGTTCACAAACCGCAGCTAGAGTCATCGCATGTGTGTTCTTTTCACAAACCACATCTAGAGTCATTGCATGTGGGTTCTTTTCACAAACCACATATGGATCCACCAGTGTGATTACATGTGTGTTCTTTTCATTAACCACAGCTAGAGTCATTGCATGTCTGTTCTTTTCACAAGCCACATATGGATCCACCAGTGTCATTGCATGTGTGTTCTTCTCACAAAAGACATATGGATCACCAGAGTTCATTGCATGTTTGTTCTTTTCACAAACCACATAAGGATCCAGCAGAGTCATTGCATGTGTGTTCTTTTCAAAAACCACATCTAGAGTCATTATATGTGTGTTCTTCTCACAAACCACATATGGATCCACCAGCGTTCATTGCATGTGTGTTCTTTTCACAAAACACAGCTAGAGTCATTGCATGTCTGTTCTTTTCACAAACGACATAAGGATCCACTAGAGTCATTGCATGTGTGTTCTTTTCACAAACCATAGCTAGAGTCATTGCATGTGTCTTCTTTTCACAAACCACATCTAGAGTCATTGCATGTGTGTTCTTCTCACAAACCACATATGTATCAAATAGAGTTCATTGCATGTCTGTTCTTTTCACAAACCACATCTAGAGTCATTGCATGTCTGTCCTTCTCACAAACCACACATGGATCCACTAGTGTCATTGCATGTGTGTTCTTTTCACAAACCACAACTAGAGTCATTGCATGTCTGCTCTTCTCACAAACCACACATGGATCCACCAGTGTCATTGCATGTGTGTTCTTTTCACAAATCACATCTAGAGTCATCGAATGTCTTTTCTTTTCACAAACGACATATTGATCCACCAGTGTCATTCCATGTGTGTTCTTTTCACAGACCACATCAAGAGTCATTACATGTGTGTTCTTTTGACAAACCACATATGGATCCACCAGTGTGATTGCATGTGTGTTCTTTTCATTAACCACAGTTAGAATCATTGCATGTTTGTTCTTTTAACAAACCACATATGGATCCACCAGTGTCACTGCACGTGTGTTCTTTTCACAAACCACAGCTAGAGTCATTGCATGTGTGTTCTTTTCACAAACTACACCTAGAGTCATTGCATGTCTGTTCATTTCACAAACCACATCTAGAGTCATTGCATGTTTGTTCGTTCACAAACCACACCTAGAGTCACCAGTGTCACTGGATGTGTGTTCTTTTCAGAAATCACAGGTAGAGCCATTGCATGTCTGTTATTTTCATTAACCACAGTTAGAATCATTGCATGTATGTTCTTTTCACAAACCACATATGGATCCACCAGTTTCACTGCATGTGTGTTCTTTTCACAAACCACAGCTAGAGTCATTGCATGTTTATTCTTTTAACAAACTACACCTAGAGTCATTGCATGTCTGTTCTTTTCAATACCACATCTAGAGTCATTGCATGTGGTGTTCTTTCACAAACTACACATGGATCCACTAGACTCATTGCATGTGTGTTCTTCTCACAAACCACATATGGATCCACCAGAGATCATTGCATGTCTGTTCTTTTCACAAAGCACATAAGGATCCACCATAGTCATTGCATGTGTGTTCTTTTCACAAACCACAGCAAGAGTCATTGCATGTGTGTTCTTTTCACAAACCACATCTAGAGTCATTGTATGTTTGTTCTTTTCACAAACCACATATGGATCCACCAGTGTGATTGCATGTGTGTTCTTTTCATTAACCACAACTAGAGTCATTGCATGTCTGTTCTTCTCACAAACCACATATGGATCCACCAATATCATTGCATGTGTGATCTTTTCACAAACCACATATGGATCCACCAGTTTCATTGCATGTTTTCTATTTTCATTAACCTTAGATAGAGTCATTGCATGTGTGTTCTTCTCACAAACCACATATGGATCCACCAGAGTTCATTGCTTGTGAGTTCTTCTCATAAACCACAGCGATAGTCATTGCATGTGTGTTCTTTTCACAAACGACATGTGGATTTACCAGTGTCATTGCATGTATATTCTTTTTATTAACCACACCTAGATTCATTGCATGTATGTTCTTTCACAAACCACACATGGATCCACCAGTGTCATTGTATGTCTGTTCTTTCACAAACCACACATGGATCCACCAGTGTCATTGCATGTCTGTTCTTTCACAAACCACACCTAGAGTCACCAGTGTCACTAGATGTGTGTTCTTTTTACAAACCACAGTTAGAGCCATTACATGTTTGATCTTTTCATTAACCATAGTTAGAATAATTGCATGTCTGTTCTTTTCACAAACCACATATGGATCCACCAGTGTCATTGCATGTGTGTTCTTTTCACAAACCACAGCTAGAGTCATTGCATGTGTGTTATTTTAAGAAAACTACACCTAGAGTCATTACATGTTTGTTCTTTTCACGAACCACATCTAGAGTCATTACATGTGTGTTCTTTGACAAATCACACATGGATCCACCAGTGTCATTTGATGTGTGTTCTTCTCACAAACTGGTTCGATAACCTTAATTTCATAACGGAGGGAAAACTTGTTGTTGTGCTCATCATACCTTCCTCTTGGCGTTCCCTAATGAGCTCGATACGTGTTGAGCCATCACATGTGTGTTCTTTTCACAAACCACATATGGATCCACCAGTGTCATTGGATGTGAGTTCTTCTCACAAACCACATATGGATCTACCCGAGTTCATTGCATGTCTATTCTTTTCACAAACCACATAAGGATCGACCAGAGTCATTGCATGTGCGTTCTTTTCACAAACCACATCTAGAGTCATTGCATGCCTGTTCTTTTCACAAACCACATCTAGAGTCATTGCATGCCTGTTCTTTTCACAAACCACATCTAGAGTCATTGCATGTCTGTTCTTCTCACAAACCACACATGGATCCACTAGTGTCATTGCATGTGTGTTCTTTTCAGAAACCACAACTAGAGTAATTGCATGTCTGTTATTCTCACAAACCACACATGGATCCACCAGTGTCATTGCATGTGTGTTCTTTTCATAAACCACATCTAGAGTCATTGGATGTCTGTTCTTTTCACAAGCCACATATTGATCCACTAGTGTGATTGCATGTGTGTTCTTTTCACAAACCACATCTAGAGTCATTGCATGTGGGTTCTTTTCACAAACCACATATGGATCCACCAGTGTGATTACATGTGTGTTCTTTTCATTAACCACAGCTAGAGTCATTGCATGTCTGTTCTTTTCACAAAGCACATATGGATCCACCAGTGTCATTGCATGTGTGTTCTTCTCACAAAATACATATGGATCCACCAGAGTTCATTGCCTGTTTGTTCTTTTCACAAACCACATAAGGATCCACCAGAGTCATTGCATTTGTGTTCTTTTCAAAAACCACAGCTAGAGCCATTGCATGTGTGTTCTGTTCACAAACCACATCTAGAGTCATTACATGTGTGTTCTTCTCACAAACCACATATGGATCCACCAGCATTCATTGCATGCGTGTTCTTTTCACAAACCACAGCTAGAGTCATTGCATGTCTGTTCTTTTCACAAACGACATAAGGATCCACCAGAGTCATTGCATGTGTGTTCTTTTCACAAACCATAGCTAGAGTCATTGCATGTGTCTTCTTTTCACAAACCACATCTAGAGTCATTGCATGTGGGTTCTTTTCACAAACCACATATGGATCCACCAGTGTGATTACATGTGTGTTGTTTTCATTAACCACAGCTAGAGTCATTGCATGTCTGTTCTTTTCACAAACCACATATGGATCCACCAGTGTCATTGCATGTGTGTTCTTCTCACAAAAGACATATGGATCCACCAGAGTTCATTGCATGTTTGTTCTTTTCACAAACCACATAAGGATCCACCAGAGTCATTGCATGTGTGTTCTTTTCAAAAACCACAGCTAGAGTCATTACATGTGTGTTCTTCTCACAAACCACAGATGGATCCACCAGCGTTCATTGCATGTGTGTTCTTTTCACAAACCACAGCTAGAGTCATTGCATGTCGGTTCTTTTCACAAAGGACATAAGGATCCACTAGAGTCATTGCATGTGTGTTCTTTTCACAAACCACAACTAGAGTCATTGCATGTCTGTTCTCCTCACAAACCACACATGGATCCACTAGTGTCATTGCATGTGTGTTCTTTTCACAAACCACAACTAGAGTCATTGCATGTCTGTTCTTCTCACAAACCACACATGGATCCACCAGTGTCATTGCATGTGTGTTCTTCTCACAAAATACATATGGATCCACCAGAGTTCATTGCATGTTTGTTCTTTTCACAAACCACATAAGGATCCACCAGTGTCATTGCATGTGTGTTCTTTTCAAAAACCACATCTAGAGCCATTGCATGTGTGTTCTGTTCACAAACCACATCTAGAGTCATTACATATGTGTTCTTCTCACAAACCACATATGGATCCACCAGCGTTCATTGCATGTGTGTTCTTTTCACAAACCACAGCTAGAGTCATTGCATGTCTGTTCTTTTCACAAACGACATAAGGATCCACCAGAGTCATTGCATGTGTGTTCTGTTCACAAACCGCAGCTAGAGTCATCGCATGTGTGTTCTTTTCACAAACCACATCTAGAGTCATTGCATGTGGGTTCTTTTCATTAACCACAGCTAGAGTCATTGCATGTCTGTTCTTTTCACAAACCACATATGGATCCACCAGTGTCATTGCATGTGTGTTCTTCTCACAAAATACATATGGATCCACCAGAGTTCATTGCATGTTTGTTCTTTTCACAAACCACATAAGGATCCACCAGAGTCATTGCATGTGTGTTCTTTTCAAAAACCACAGCTAGAGTCATTACATGTGTGTTCTTCTCACAAACCACATATGGATCCACCAGCATTCATTGCATGTGTGTTCTTTTCACAAACCACAGCTAGAGTCATTGCATGTCTGTTCTTTTCACAAACGACATAAGGATCCACTAGAGTCATTGCATGTGTGTTCTTTTCACAAACCACAACTAGAGTCATTGCATGTATGTTCTTCTCACAAACCACACATGGATCCACTAGTGTCATTGCATGTGTGTTCTTTTCACAAACCACAACTAGAGTCATTGCATGTCTGTTCTTCTCACAAACCACACATGGATCCACCAGTGTCATTGCATGTGTGTTCTTTTCATAAACCACATCTAGAGTCATTGGATGTTTGTTCTTTTCACAAGCAACATATTGATCCACTAGTGTGATTGCATGTGTGTTATTTTCACAAACGACATCTAGAGTCATTGCATGTGGGTTCTTTTCACAAACCACATATGGATCCACCAGTGTGATTACATGTGTGTTCTTTTCATTAACCACAGCTAGAGTCATTGCATGTTTGTTCTTTTCACAAATCACATATGGATCCACCAGTGTCATTGCATGTGTGTTCTTCTCACAAAAGACATATGGATCCACCAGAGTTCATTGCATGTTTGTTCTTTTCACAAACCACATAAAGATCCACCAGAGTCATTGCATGTGTGTTCTTTTCAAAAACGACAGCTAGAGTCATTACATGTGTGTTCTGTTCACAAACCGCAGCTAGAGTCATCGCATGTGTGTTCTTTTCACAAACCACATCTAGAGTCATTGCATGTGGGTTCTTTTCACATACCACATATGGATCCACCGGTGTGATTACATGTGTGTTCTTTTCATTAACCACAGCTAGAGTCATTGCATGTCTGTTCTTTTCACAAACCACATATGGATCCACCAGTGTCATTGCATGTGTGTTCTTCTCACAAAAGACATATGGATCCACCAGAGTTCATTGCATGTTTGTTCTTTTCACAAACCACATAAGGATCCACCAGAGTCATTGCATGTGTGTTCTTTTCAAAAACCACATCTAGAGTCATTACATGTGTGTTCTTCTCACAAACCACATATGGATCCACCAGCGTTTATTGCATGTGTTTTCTTTTCACAAACCACAGCTAGAGTCATTGCATGTCTGTTCTTTTCACAAACGACATAAGGATCCACTAGAGTCATTGCATGTGTGTTCTTTTCACAAACCATAGCTAGAGTCATTGCATGTGTCTTCTTTTCACAAACCACATCTAGAGTCATTGCATGTGTGTTCTTCTCACAAACCACATATGGATCCACTAGAGTTCATTGCTTGTCTGTTCTTTTCACAAACCACACCTAGAGTCATTGCATGTCTGTTCTTCTCACAAACCACACATGGATCCACTAGTGTCATTGCATGTGTGTTTTTTTCACAAACCACAACTAGAGTCATTGCATGTCTATTCTTCTCACAAACCACACATGGATCCACCAGTGTCATTGCATGTGTGTTCTTTTCACAAACCACATCTAGAGTCATCGGATGTCTTTTCTTTTCACAAACGACATATTGATCCACCTGTGTCATTCCATGTGTGTTCTTTTCACAGACCACATCAAGAGTCATTACATGTGTGTTCTTTTGACAAACCACATATGGATCCACCAGTGTGATTGCATGTGTGTTCTTTTCATTAACCACAGTTAGAATCATTGCATGTCTGTTCTTTTAACAAACCACATATGGATCCACCAGTGTCACTGCACGTGTGTTCTTTTCACAAACCACAGCTAGAGTCATTGCATGTGTGTTCTTTTCACAAACTACACCTAGAGTCATTGCATGTCTGTTCATTTCACAAACCACATCTAGAGTCATTGCATGTTTGTTCGTTCACAAACCACACCTAGAGTCACAAGTGTCACTGGATGTGTGTTCTTTTCAGAAATCACAGGTAGAGCCATTGCATGTCTGTTCTTTTCATTAACCACAGTTAGAATCATTGCATGTCTGTTCTTTTCACAAACCACATATGGATCCACCAGTTTCACTGCATGTGTGTTCTTTTCACAAACCACAGCTAGAGTCATTGCATGTATATTCTTTTAACAAACTACACCTAGAGTCATTGCATGTCTCTTCTTTTGACAAACCACATCTAGAGTCATTGCATGTGGTGTTCTTTCACAAACTACACATGGATCCACCAGTGTCATTGGATGTGTGTTCTTCTCACAAACCACATATGGATCCACCAGAGATCATTGCATGTCTGTTCTTTTCACAAAGCACATAAGGATCCACCATAGTCATTGCATGTGTGTTCTTTTCACAAACGACAGCAAGAATCATTGCATGTGTGTTCTTTTCACAAACCACATCTAGAGTCATTGTATGGTGTTATTTTCAGAAACCACATATGGATCCACCAGTGTGATTGCATGTGTGTTCTTTTCATGAACCACACCTAGAGTCAGTGCATGTCTGTTCTTTTCGCAAACCACATATGGATCCACCAGTGTGATTGCATGTGTGTTCTTTTCATTAACCACAACTAGAGTCATTGCATGTCTGTTCTTCTCACAAACCACATATGGATCCACCAATATCATTGCATGTGTGTTCTTTTCACAAACCACATATGGATCCACCAGTTTCATTGCATGTTTTCTCTTTTCATTATCCTTAGATAGAGTCATTGCATGTGTGTTCTTCTCACAAACCACATATGGATCCACCAGAGTTCATTGCATGTGAGTTCTTCTCATAAACCACAGCGATAGTCATTGCATGTGTGTTCTTTTCACAAACGACATGTGGATTAACCAGTGTGATTGCATGTCTATTCTTTTTATTAACCACACCTAGAGTCATTGCATGTCTGTTCTTTCACAAACCACACATGGATCCACCAGTGTCATTGCATGTGTGTTGTTTTCACAAACCACACATGGATCCACCAGTGTCATTGCATGTCTGTTCTTTCACAAACCACACCTAGAGTCACCAGTGTCACTGGATGTGTGCTCTTTTTACAAACCATAGCTAGAGCCATTACATGTTTGTTCTTTTCATTAACCATAGTTAGAATCATTGCATGTCTGTTCTTTTCACAAACCACATATGGATCCACCAGTGTCATGGCATGTGTGTTCTTTTCACAAACCACAGCTAGAGTCATTGCATGTGTGTTCTTTTCACAAACTACACCTAGAGTCATTACATGTTTGTTCTTTTCACAAACCACATCTAGAGTCATTTCATGTGTGTTCTTTGACATATCACACATGGATCCACCAGTGTCATTTGATGTGTTTTCTTCTCACAAACTGGTTCGATAACCTTAATTTCATAACGGAGGGAAAACTTGTTGTTGTGCTCATCATACCTTCCCCTTGGGGTTCCCTAATGAGCTCGATACGTGTTGAGCCATCACATGTGTGTTCTTTTCACAAACCACATATGGATCCACCAGTGTCATTGGATGTGTGTTCTTCTCACAAACCACATATGGATCCAACCGAGTTCATTGCATGTCTGTTCTTTTCACAAACCACATAAGGATCCACCAGAGTCATTGCATGTGCGTTCTTTTCACAAACCATAGCTAGAGTCATTGCATGTGTGTTCTTTTCACAAACCACATATAGAGTCAGTGCATGTCTATTCTTTTCACAAACCACATATGGATCCACCAGTGTGATTGCATGTGTGTTCTTTTCATTAACTACAACTAGAGTCATTGCATGTCTGTTCTTTTCACAAACCACGTATGGATCCACCAGTGTCATTGCATGTCTGTTGTTTTCACAAACCACATATGGATCCACCGGTGTCATTCCATGTTTGTTCTTTTCATTAACCATAGCTAGAGTCATTGCATGTGTGTTCTTCTCACAAACCACATATGGATCCACCAGAGTTCACTTCATGTGAGTTCTTCTCATAAACCATAGCTAGAGAGATTGCATGTGTGTTCTTTTCACAAACCACATATGGATTTACCAGTGTCATTGCATGTCTATTCTTTTTATTAACCACACCTAGAGTCATTGCATGTCCGTTCTTTCACAAACCACACATGGATCCACCAGTGTCATTGCATGTATGTTCTTTTCATTAACCACATCTAGAGTCATTGCATGTCTGTTCTTTCCACAAACCACATATAGAGTCACCAGTGTCACTGGATGTGTGTTCTTTTCACAAACCACATCTAGAGCCATTGCATTTCTGTTCTTTTCACAAACAACTTAAGGATCCACCAGAGTTCATTGTATGTGTTTTCTTGTCACATACCACATATGGATCCACCAATGTCATTGCATGTTAGTTATTTTCATGAACCATAGCCAGTTTCATTGCATGTGTGTTCTTTTCACAAACCACATGGATCCACCAGTGTCATTGCATGTGTGTCCTTTTCATTAACCACATCTAGAGTCATTGCATGTGTGTTCTTTTCACAAACCACATATGGATCCACCAGTGTCATTGCATGTGTGTTCTTTTCATTAACCATAGCTAGAGTCATTGCATGTGTGTTCTTCTCACAAACCACACATGCATCCACCGGTGTGATTGCATGTGTGTTCTTTTCACAAACCACAGCTAGAGTCATTGCATGTGTGTTCTTTCCACAAACAACATATGGATCCACCAGTGTCATTGAATGTGTGTTCTTTTCACAAACCACAGCTAGATTCATTGCATGTGTGTTCTTTTCACAAACTACACCTAGAGTCATTGCATGTGTGTTCTTTTCACAGACCACATCTAGAGTCATTGGATGTCTGTTGTTTTCACAAATCACATATTGATCCACTAGTGTCATTGCATGTGTGTTCTTTTCACAGATCACATCTAGAGTCGTTGCATGTGTGTTATTTTCACAAACCACATATGGATCCACCAGTATGATTGCATGTGTGTTCTTTTCATTAACCACAGTTAGAATCATTGCATGTATGTTATTTCCACAAACCACATATGTTTCCACCAGTGTCATTGCATGTGTGTTCTTTTCACAAACCATGGCTAGAGTCATTGCGTGTGTGTTCTTTTCATGAATCAAACCTAGAGTCTGTGCATGTCTGTTCTTTCACAAACCACACATAAGGATCCACAAGTGTCATTAGATGTGTGTTCTTTTCATGAACCAGAGCCAGAGTCATTGCATGTCTGTTCTTCTCACAAACCACATGTGGATCCACCAGTGTCATTGCATGTGTGTTCTTTTCATTAACCACATCTAGAGTCATTGCATGTCTATTCTTTCCACAAACCACATATAGAGTCATTGCATGTGTGTTCTTTTCACAAACCATGGCTAGAGTCATTGGATGTCTGTTCTTTTCAGAAACCACACATGGATCCATGGGAGTAATTGTATTGCCTGTTCTTTTCACAATCCATAGTTAGAGTCATTGCATGTGTGTTCTTTTCACAAACCACATATCACCAGTGTCAATGCATGTGCGTTCTTCTCATAAACCACACCTAGAGTCATTGCATGTCTGTGTGGTTTTCACAAACCACACATGGATCCACCAGTGTGACTGCATGTGTGTTCTTTTCACAAACCACAGATAGAGTCGTTGCATGTGTGTTATTTTCACAAACCACATATGGATCCACCAGTGTGATTGCATGTGTGTTCTTTTCATTAACCACAGTTAGAATAATTGCATGTATGTTCTTTTCACAAACCACATATGTTTCCACCAGTGTCATTGCATGTGTGTTCTTTTCACAAACCACAGCTATAGTCATTGCATGTGTGTTCTTTTCATGAATCAAACCTAGAATCAATGCATGTCTGTTCTGTCACAAACCACACATAAGGATCCACACGTGTCATTGGATGTGTGTTCTTTTCATGAACAAGAGCCAGAGTCATTGCATGTCTGTTCTTGTCACAAACCACATGTGCATCCACTAGTGTCATTGCATGTCTGTTCTTTTCATTAACCACATCTAGAGTCATTGCATGTCTGTTCTTTCCACATACCACATATAGAGTCATTGCATGTGTGTTCTTTTCACAAACCATAGCTAGAGTCATTGGATGTCTGTTCTTTTCACAAACCACACATGGATACATGAGAGTAATTGTATTGCCTGTTTATTTTCATAATCCATAGTTAGAGTCATTGCATGTGTGTTCTTTTCACAAACCACATATCACTAGTGTCATTGCATGTGCGTTCTTCTCATAAATCACACCTAGAGTCATTGCATGTCTGTCCTTTTCACAAACCACACATGGATCCACCAGTGTGATTGCATGTGTGTTCTTTTCATTAACTACAACTACAGTCATTGCATGTCTGTACTTTTCACAAACCACGTATTGATCCACCAGTGTCATTGCATGTGTGTTGTTTTCACAAACCACATATGGATTCACCGGTGTCATTCCATGTTTGTTCTTTTCATTAACCATAGTTAGAGTCATTGCATGTGTGTTCTTCTCACAAACCACATATGGATCCACCAGAGTTCACTGCATGTGAGTTCTTCTCATAAACCATAGCTAGAGAGATTGCATGTGTTCTTTTCACAAACCACATATGGATTTACCAGTGTCATTGCATGTCTATTCTTTTTATTAACCACACCTAGAGTCATTGCATGTCCATTCTTTCACAAACCACACATGGATCCACCAGTGTCATTGCATGTATGTTCTTTTCATTAACCACATCTAGAGTCATTGCATGTCTGTTCTTTCCACAAACCACATATAGAGTCACCAGTGTCACTGGATGTGTGTTCTTTTCACAAACCACATCTAGAGCCATTGCATTTCTGTTCTTTTCACAAACAACTTAAGGATCCACCAGAGTTCATTGCATGTGTTTTCTTCTCACATACCACATATGGATCCACCAATGTCATTGCATGTTAGTTATTTTCATGAATCATAGCCAGTTTCATTGCATGTGTGTTCTTTTCACAAACCACATGGATCCACCAGTGTCATTGACTGTGTGTCCTTTTCATTAACCACATCTAGAGTCATTGCATGTGTGTTCTTTTCACAAACCACATATGGATCCACCAGTGTCATTGCATGTGTGTTCTTTTCATTAACCATAGCTAGAGTCATTGCATGTGTGTTCTTCTCACAAACTCCACATGCATCCACCGGTGTGATTGCATGTGTGTTCTTTTCACAAAGCACAGCTAGAGTCATTGCATGTGTGTTCTTTCCACAAACCACATATGGATCCACCAGTGTCATTGCATGTGTGTTCTTTTCACAAACCACAGCTAGAGTCATTGCATGTGTGTTCTTTTCACAAACTACACCTAGAGTCATTGCATGTGTGTTCTTTTCACAGACCACATCTAGAGTCATTGGATGTCTGTTGTTTTCACAAATCACATATTGATCCACTAGTGTCATTGCATGTGTGTTCTTTTCACAGACCACATCTAGAGTCGTTGCATGTGTGTTATTTTCACAAACCACATATGGATCCACCAGTCTGATTACATGTGTGTTCTTTTCATTAAGCACAGTTAGAATCATTGCATGTATGTTATTTTCACAAACCACATATGTTTCCACCAGTGTCATTGCATGTGTGTTCTTTTCACAAACCACGGCTAGAGTCATTGCATTTGTGTTCTTTCCATGAATCAAACCTAGAACCTGTGCATGTCTGTTCTTTCACAAACCACACATAAGGATCCACAAGTGTCATTGAATGTGTGTTCTTTTCATGAACCAGAGCCAGAGTCATTGCATGTCTGTTCTTCTCACAAACCACATGTGGATCCACCAGTGTCATTGCATGTGTGTTCTTTTCATTAACCACATCTAGAGTCATTGCATGTCTGTTCTTTCCACAAACCACATATAGAGTCATTGCATGTGTGTTCTTTTCACAAACCACAGCTAGAGTCATTGGATGTCTGTTCTTTTCACAAACCACACATGGATCCATGGGAGTAATTGTATTGCTTGTTCTTTTCACAATCCACAGTTAGAGTCATTGCATGTGTGTTCTTTTCACAAACCACATATCACCAGTGTCATTGCATGTGCGTTCTTCTCATAAACCACACCTAGAGTCATTGCATGTCTGTCCTTTTCACAAACCACACATGGATCCACCAGTGTGATTGCATGTGTGTTCTTTTCACAAACCACAGATAGAGTCGTTGCATGTGTGTTATTTTCACAAACCACATATGGATCCACCACTGTGATTGCATGTGTGTTCTTTTCACAAACCCCATCTAGAGCCAATGGATGTGTGTTCTTTTGACAAACCACATATTGATCCACCAGTGTCATTGCATGTGTGTTATTTTCACAAACCACATCTAGAGTCATTGCATTTGTGTTCTTTTCACAAACCACATATGGATCCAACAGTGTGATTGCATGTGTGTTCTTTACATTAACCACAACTAGAGTCATTGCATGTCTATTCTTTTCAAATACACATATGGATCCACCAGTGTCAGTGCACGTGTGTTCTTTTCACAAACCACAGCTAGAGTCAGTGCATGTGTGTTCTTTTCACAAACTACACCTAGATTCATTGCAAGTGTGTTCTTTTCACAAACCATATCTAGAGTCATTGGATATCTGTTCTTTTCACAAATCACATATTGATCCACCAGTGTCATTGCATGTGTGTTCTTTTCATAGACCACATCTAGAGTCATTGCATGTCTGTTCTTCTCACAAACCACACATGGATCCACCAGTGTCATTGCATGTGTGTTCTTTTCACAAACCACAGCTAGAGTCATTGCATGTCTGTTCTTCTCAGAAACCACACATGGATCCACCAGTGTCATTGCATGTGTGTTCTTTTCACAAACCACATCTAGAGTCAATGGATGTGTGTTCTTTTGACAAACCACATATTGATCCACCCGTGTCATTGCATGTGTGGTCTTTTCATAAACCACATATAGAGTCATTGCATTTGTGTTCTTTTCACAAACCACATATGGATCCAACAGTGTGCTTGCATGTGTGTTCTTTTCATTAACCACAGCTAGAGTCATTGCATGTCTGTTCTTTTCAAATACACATATGGATCCACCAGTGTCATTGCACGTGTGTTCTTTTCACAAACCACAGCTAGAGTCATTGCATGTGTGTTTTTTTCACAAACTACACCTAGAGTCATTGCATTTGTGTTCTTTTCACAAACAATATCTAGAGTCATTGGATGTCTGTTCTTTTCCCAAATCACATATTGATCCACCAGTGTCATTGCATGTGTGTTCTTTTCACAGACCACATCTAGATTCGTTGCATGTGTGTTATTTTCACAAACCACATATGGATCCACCAGTGTGATTGCATGTGTGTTCTTTTCATTAACCACAGTTAGAATCATTGCATGTATGTTCTTTTCATAAACCACAGCTAGAGTCATTGCATGTGTGTTCTTTTCATGAATTACACCTAGAATCAGTGCATGTCTGTTCTTTCATAAACCACACATAAGGATCCACAAGTGTCATTGGATGTGTGTTCTTTTCATGAACCATAGCCAGAGTCATTGCATGTCTGTTCTTCTCACAAACCACATGTGGATCCACCAGTGTCATTGCTTGTCTGTTCTTTTCATTAACCACATCTAGAGTCATTGCATGTCTGTTCTTTGCACAAACCACATATAAAGTCATTGCATGTGTGTTCTTTTCACAAACCACAGCTAGAGTCATTGGATGTCTGTTCTTTTCACAAACCACACATGGATCCACGAGAGTAATTGTATTGCCTGTTCTTTTCACAATCCATAGTTAGAGTCATTGCATGTGTGTTCTTTTCACAAACCACATATCACTAGTGTCATTGCATGTGCGTTCTTCTCATAAACCACACCTAGAGTCATTGCATGTCTGTCCTTTTCACAAACCACACATGGATCCACCAGTGTGATTGCATGTGTGTTCTTTTCAGAAACCACAGCTAGAATCATTGCATGTGTGTTATTTTCACAAACCACATATGGATCGACTAGTGTGATTACATGTGTGTTCTTTTCATTAACCACAGTTAGAATCATTGCATGTATGTTCTTTTCACAAACCACATATGTTTCCACCAGTGTCATTGCATGTGTGTTCTTTTCACAAACCACAGCTAGAGTCATTGCATGTGTGTTCTCTTCATGAATCACACCTAGAATCAGTGCATGTTTGTTCTTTCACAAACCACACATAAGGATCCACAAGTGTCATTGGATGTGGTTCTTTTCAAGAACCAGAGCCAGAGTCATTGCATGTCTGTTCATTAACCACACATAAGTATGGCCCAAGATGTGATGTGTATATTGTATGCGATGATCATGTTTTGTAATGTTTCACGACTTGCATGTCGATGAGTACACAACCGGAAGGAGCCATATGGTTGTCTTTATAATTGTGTATGACCTGCGAGTCAACTTCTTATACGCCATGTAATAGCTTTACTTTATCGCTAAGTAGTTAGCAATAGTTGTAGTTGCTATTCATGGTGGAGGCAATCATGGTGGAGTGATGGAGATCATGCCGGAACGCACAAGATGGAGATCATTGCGCGAAGATTGGCTATACCATGTCACATAAAGTTATATGCATGTGATGTTTATCCTTTTATGTATCTTATTATGCTTAGATCGCGACGGTAGCATTATAAGATGATTCCTCACTTAAAGATCAAGATAAAAACTGTGTTCTCCCAAAGTATGCACCGTTGCGAAAGTTCGTCGTGTCCAAGCATCACGTGATGATCGGGTGCTATAGACTCTACGCTCACATACAACGGGTGCAAGCCAGTTTTGCACACGCGGAAATACTTGGGTCTAACTTGACGAGCCTAGCATGTACAGACATGGCCTCGGAACACAAGAACCGAAAGGTTAAGCATGAGTCATATGAATGATATGATCGACACTTCGTTGTCCACCATTGAAACCACATCTCTTCACGTGATGATCGGATTAGGTGTGGTGAATTTGGATCGTGTTCACTAAACAACTTGAGGGATGTTGAATTTAGTGGGAGTTCATCTAGTAATTTGATTAAGTGGAACTATTTATCATGAACATAGTCTAAATTGTACTTGCAAATACTGTAGATCACATGGCCAAGTCCAACTTCAACTTCAACGTTTTTGCTGAGAAAGAAAAGCTTAGAAACAATGGGTCTAACTTCGCCAACTGGTTCCGCAATCTAAGAATCATTCTGTCTGGCGGACAAAAGGACTATGTCCTTGAGAAAGCGTTAGGTAACCCCCCTGCTGCAACTGCGCCGGCTGATGAGAAAGCTGTCTATCAGTCGCGCAAAGATGATTATGGTGTGATTAAGAGCACCATGTTGTTTGCTATGGAACCGGAACTTCAAAATCGTTTTGAAAGCTATCCTGGGCCCTTTGAGATTCTCGAAGAGTTGAAAACCATGTTTCAGACTCAGGCCCGTTCTGAGAGATATGAGATCTCTGAGAAGTTCTTTAACTGCAAGATGGAGGAAGGGAGTTCCGTTAGTGAGCACGCCATTAAGATGTCGGGCTACACTCAACGCCTTGAGCAACTGGACTGCAAGATTCCAGAGGAGCTCAAGATTGACAGGGTTCTGCAATCACTCCCTCCCAGCTACAAAAGTTTTGTAGTGACTCATAATCAGATTGGTTCCACTGATACGATCACCGAGCTCTTCGCAAAGCTGAAGGCTGTGGAGGTGGACATCAAGAAGGATAATCATGTGTTGATGGTCAACAAGCCCTCCTTTAAGAAAGGTAAAGGTGCAAAGAAGCCCTTCAAGAAAGGCGGCGGCAAGCGCGTTGCCCCTGCTGAGAAGAAGCTCAAGTCTGGTCCTAAGCCGGACACTGAGTGCTTCTATTGCAAGGACAAGGGTCACTGGAAGCGCAACTGTCCGAAGTACTTAGCGGACAAGAAGGCTGGCACCATCAAAGGTATATTTGATATACATGTTATTGATGTTTTCCTTACTAGCCCTCGTTGTAGTGCCTGGGTATTTGATACCGGTTCAGTTGCTAATATTTGTAACTCGAAACAGGAGCTACGGAATAGACGGCAGCTTGCGAGGGATGAGGTGACGATGCGCGTTGGCAACGGATCAAAAGTTGATGTGATGGCCGTCGGCACGCTCTCCTTAGTTTTACCTTCGGGATTAGTTTTAAACCTTAATAAATGTTATTATGTGCCTGCGTTGAGCATGAACATTATTTCTGGATCGTGTTTATTGCAAGACGGTTATTCATTTAAATCGGAGAATAATGGTTGTTCCATTTATATGAGTAACATCTTTTATGGTCATGCACCTCTTGTGAGTGGTTTATTTCTTCTAAATATCGAAAGGGATGAAACACACATCCATAACATTGAGGCTAAGAGATGCAAAGTAGATAGTGATAATACTACTTATTTGTGGCACTGTCGTCTAGGTCATATTGGTGTAAAGCGCATGAAGAAACTCCATTCTGATGGACTTTTGGAGTCTCTTGATTTTGAATCATTTGACACATGCGAACCATGCCTCATGGGCAAGATGATCAAAACCCCGTTCTCCGGTATGATGGAGCGAGCAACGGACTTGTTGGAAATCATACATACCGATGTATGCGGACCGATGAGTGTTTCGACGCGCGGTGGATATCGCTATTTTCTCACTTTTACCGATGACTTAAGTAGATATGGGTATATCTATTTAATGAAACATAAATCTGAAACATTTGAAAAGTTCAAAGAATTTCAGAATGAAGTGGAGAACCATCGTAACAGAAAGATTAAGTTTCTACGATCCGATCGTGGGGGCGAATATTTGAGTTATGATTTTCTCACGCATCTCAAAGCAAGTGGAATCGTTTCACAACTCACGCCACCCGGAACACCACAGCGCAATGGTGTGTCTGAACGCCGGAATCGAACCCTATTAGATATGGTCCGATCGATGATGTCTCTTACTGATTTGCCGTTATCATTTTGGGGTTATGCATTAGAAACCGCTGCATTCACTTTAAATAGGGCTCCATCTAAATCCGGTGAGACGACACCGTATGAACTGTGGTTTGGTGCTAAACCTAAGTTGTCGTTTCTTAAAGTTTGGGGATGTGAAGCTTACGTCAAGAAGTTGATGCCGGACAAGCTCGAACCCAAAGCGGAGAAATGCGTCTTCATAGGATACCCTAAGGAAACTATTGGGTATACCTTCTATCACAGAACCGAAGGCAAAGTGTTTGTCGCAAAGAACGGTTCCTTTCTTGAGAAGGAGTTTCTCTCGAAAGAAGTGAGTGGGAGGAAAGTAGAGCTAGACGAGGTTATTGAACCTTCTCTTGAATTGGAGAGTAGCGCAGCACCTAAAATTGTTCCAGTGCCGCCTGCACCAACAATAGAGGAAGCTAATGACAAGGATCATGAAGCTTCGGACGATGCTGCTACTGAACGTCGCAGGTCGACAAGGTCGCGTGCCCCTCCTGAGTGGTACGGCAACCCTGTCTTGACTGTCTTGTTAGTAGAAGACAGTGAACCTACGAACTATGAGGAAGCGATGATGAGCCCAGACTCTGAGAAATGGCCAGAAGCCATGCAATCCGAATTGGGATCCATGAGCGAAAACCAAGTATGGACTTTGGTGGACCCTCCTAGCGACCAAAAGGCCGTTGAGTGCAAATGGATCTTCAAGAAGAAAACGGACGCGGATGGTAATGTAACCGTCTATAAAGCACGGCTTGTTGCGAAAGGTTTTCGACAAGTTCAAGGTGTTGACTACGATGAGACTTTCTCTCCCGTAGCGATGTTTAAGTCCATTCGGATTTTATTAGCAATTGCTGCGTTTCATGATTATGAAATATGGCAGATGGATGTCAAGACTGCTTTCCTCAATGGCAACATTGATGAAGAGTTGTATATGATGCAACCCGAAGGTTTTGTCGATCCTAAGGATGCTGATAAAGTATGCAAACTTCAGCGTTCCATTTATGGACTGAAGCAAGCATCTCGGAGTTGGAACCTTCGTTTTGATCAAGTGATCAAGAGCTTTGGATTTGTTCCAAATTGCTACGAAGCTTGCATCTACAAGAAAGTGAGTGGGAGCTCGGTGACGTTTCTGGTACTATATGTGGATGACATATTGATTATTGGAAATGACATCAACATGCTTAACGATGTGAAGAGTTATTTGAACAAGTGTTTTTCAATGAAAGACCTAGGTGAAGCTGCTTATATATTGGGCATCAAAATCTATAGAGATAGACAAAGACGCCTGATAGCTTTAAGCCAGAGTACATACCTAGACAAAGTTCTGAAAAGGTTCAGAATGGATAAGTCATTGAAAGGTTTAGTGCCTATGTTGTCAGGTAAGATATTGAGCAAGGCTCAGTGTCCAGCTACGGTAAATGATAGGGAAGCTATGAGCAAAGTGCCTTATGCCTCGGCCATAGGTTCCATCATGTATGCCATGCTGTGTACTAGACCGGATGTGTCCAATGCTCTTAGTTTGACGAGCAGATATCAAAGTGATCCAGGAGTGGAACACTGGACAGCCGTGAAGAACATCCTAAGGTACCTAAATAGGACTAAAGAAATGTTCTTAGTCTATGGGGGTGATGAACAACTCGTCGTAAAAGGTTACGTCGATGCTAGTTTCGACACCGACAAGGATGATCATAAATCTCAGACAGGATACGTGTATATTTTGAATGGAGGAGCTGTGAGCTGGAGAAGCTGCAAGCAAAACGTGATCGCGGGATCTACAGTAGAAGCGGAATACATGGCTGCTGCAGAAGCGTCAAGTGAAGGAGTTTGGATCAGAAACTTCATCACTGAGCTTGGCGTGGTTCCAAGTGCATTGGACCCACTGGAGATATTGTGTGACAACACTGGCGCCATAGCACTCGCTAAGGAACCAAGATATCATACAAAGACCAAGCATATCAACCGCAAGTTTCATATAATCCGAGATTATATAGCAGATGGAGATCTGAAGATTAGCAAAGTACATACAGATCTGAATGTCGCAGATCCATTGACTAAACCTCTTCCACGTGTAAAACATGATCAGCACCTCAGTTCCATGGGTGTGAGATTGTTGCCAAATGTAAACTAGATTATTGACTCTAGTGCAAGTGGGATACTGTTGGAATTATGCCCTAGAGGCAATAATAAAGATGTTATTATTATAATTCTTGTTCATGATAAAGTTTATATTCCATGCTAGAATTGTATTAAGCGGAAACATTAATACTTGTGTGGTTTGTGAACAACACCGTGTCCCTAGTATGCCTCTATGGACTAGCTCATTGATCAATGATGGTTAAGGTTTCCTAACCATAGACATGAGTTGTCAATTGATAATGAGATCATATCATTGGGAGAATGATATGGTGGACAGACCCAAACTAAGCGAAGCAATTGGATCGTGTCATTGTGTTCATCTTTGCGAAGCTTTTCCTATGTCAAATATTGTATTCCTTAGACCATGAGATAATACAACTCCCTGGTATCAGAAGAAAGCTTTGAGGTCATCAAACGTCATCCTATGAGAGGGTGATCATAAAGGTGTCTCTCAGGTGATCAGAAAGTATCTGTTGGGTTGTATGTATCGAGATGGGATTTGTCCCTCCCAAGTCGGAGAGATATACTTCGGGCCCACTCGATAATCGATATCGACACCGCTTGCAAGCATGTGGTTAAGGAGTTAATCACAAAGTGATATCGGATTACGGAACGAGTAAAGTACTTGCTGTGAACGAGATTGAACTAGGTATGACGATACCGACGATCGAATCTCGGGCAAGTAAAATATCGCGAGACGAAGGGAATATATATATGGGATTGATTGAATCCTGGCATCGTGGTTCATCCGATATGATCATCGATGAATGTGTGGGAGTCAATATGGGTGCCCAGACCCCGCTGTTGATTATTGATAGAAGATCATGTCTGCATATTCTCGAACCCGCAGGGTCACACACTTAACGTGTCTCGACGCTAGGATAGATTGGATAATTGGTTTATGAATTTTTGTTCGGAGTCTCGGATGGGATATGGGATATCACGAGAGGTTCCGGAATGGTCCGGAGAATAAGATTCATATAAGGCAGTGCAGTTTTTGGAGTTCGGAATTGTTCCGGATTAATCGGTATTATACCGGAAGCTTCTAGAACCTTCCGGAAGGGGGCCAACGTGGTCCCACCTTCCGGGAGGGGGCATGGGCCTATGAGGGAGTGTCCTGGCCGCATTGGGCCAGGGGCACAAGGCCCCATAGGGCCCAGCCGATCCTAGATAAGTTTAAATTCGTTTAAACTAGAGATAGGGTTATCTAGATAAGGGGAGAGTTTAAATTGTTTAAACTAGAGATAGGCTTGGAGGAGGGGCTAGGGATGGCCGCCACCACCCCCTCTATATATAGAGGGCTGGTGCGCCCCCTCCCCCCCACACACATCTCCCTCCAAGCCCTAGTAACCCTGCTGCCTTCCTCTCTCCCTCCCGACTGTTTGTAGGCGAAGCCCTGCGGTAGAAATTCTCCACCATATACACCACGCCGTCGTGTTGTAGATCCAATCCATCTCTCCACCATACTTGCTGGTCCGAGGAAGGAGGAGACGTCGAGGTGCTGCACGTGTGCATCTCACGGAGGCACCGCCACTTGTGGTGCTAGATCGGATCGGATCGCGAGGAGGAGAAGCGAGTACGACTACATCACCCACGTTCCGACGAACGTTCCGCTGTGCGAATCTTCAAGGGTATGAAGATCTAATCCAATCTCTCTCGTTTGTTGCATCTCCTAGATTAGATCTTGGCTTTCCCTCTGTTCGCTTCCGTAGAAAATTTTGATTTACTATGCTGCGAAACCCTTCACCACCAGTGTCATTGCATGTCTGTTCTTTCACAAACCACACCTAGAGTCACCAGTGTCACTGGATGTGTGTTCTTTTTAGAAACCACAGCTAGAGCCATTACATGTTTGTTCTTTTCATTAACCACAGTTAGAATCATTGCATGTCTATTCTTTTCACAAACCACATATGGATCCACCAGTGTCATTGCATGTGTGTTCTTTTCACAAACCACAGCTAGAGTCATTGCATGTCTGTTCTTTTCACAAACCACATCTAGAGTCATTGCATGTGTGTTCTTTCACAAACTACACATGGATCCACCAGTGTCATTGGATGTGTGTTCTTCTCGCAAAGCACATATGGATCCACCAGAGTTCATTGCATGTCTGTTCTTTTCACAAACCACATACGGATCCACCAGTGTCATTGCATGTGTGTTCTTTTCACAAACCACAGCTAGAGTCATTGCATGTGTGTTCGTTTCACAAACTACACCTAGAGTCATGGCATGTCTGTTATTTTCACAAACCACATCTAGAGTCATTGCATGTCTGTTCGTTCACAAACCACACCTAGAGTCACCAGTGTCACTAGATGTGTGTTCTTTTCATAAACCACAGCTAGAGCCATTGCATGTCTGTTCTTTCCACTAACCACAGTTAGAATCATTGCATGTCTGTTCTTTTCACAAACCACATATGGATCCACCAGTGTCACTGCATGTGTGTTCTTTTCACAAACCACATCTATAGTCTTTGCATGTTTGTTCTTTTCACAAACTACACCTAGAGTCATTGCATGTCTGTTCTTTTCACAAACCACATCTAGAGTCATTGCATGTGTGTTCTTTCACAAACTACACATGGATCCACCAGTGTCATTGGATGTGTGTTCTTCTCGCAACCCACATATGGATAAACCAGAGTTCATTGCATGTCTCTTCTTGTCACAAACCACATAAGGATCCACCAGAGTCATTGCATGTGTGTTCTTTTCACAAACCACACCTAGAGTCATTGCATGTGCGTTGTTTTCACAAAACACATCTAGAGTCATTGCATGTGTGTTCTTTTCACAAACCACATATGGATCCACCAGTGTGATTGCATGTGTGTTCTTTTCATGAACCACACCTAGAGTCAGTGCATGTCTGTTCTTTTCACAAACCACATATGGATCCACCAGTGTGATTGCATGTGTGTTCTTTTCATTAACCACAACTAGAGTCATTGCATGTCTATTCTTCTCACAAACCACATATGGATCCACCAATATCATTGCATGTGTGTTCTTTTCACAAACCACATATGGATCCACCAGTTTCATTGCCTGTTTGCTCTTTTCATTAACCTTAGCTAGAGTCATTGCATGTGTGTTCTTCTCACATTCCACATATGGATCCACCAGAGTTCATTACATGTGAGTTCTTCTCATAAACCACAGCGAGAGTCATTGCATGTGTGTTCTTTTCACAAACACATATGGATTTACCAGTGTCATTGCATGTCTATTATTTTTATTAACCACACCTAGAGTCATTGCATGTCTGTTCTTTCACAAACAACACATGGATCCACCGGTGTCATTGCATGTCTGTTCTTTCTCAAACCACACATGGATCCACCAGTGTCATTGCATGTCTGTTCTTTCACAAACCACACCTAGAGTCACCAGTGTCACTGGATGTGTGTTCTTTTCAGAAACCACAGCTAGAGCCATTACATGTTTGTTCTTTTCATTAACCACAGTTAGAATCATTGCATGTCTAATATTTTCACAAACCACATATGGATCCACCAGTGTCATTGCATGTGTGTTCTTTTCACAAACCACAGCTAGAGTCATTGCATGTGTGTTCTTTTCACAAACTACACCTAGAGTCATTACATGTTTGTTCTTTTCACAAACCACATCTAGAGTCATTGCATGTGTGTTATTTGACAAATCACACATGGATCCACCAGTGTCATTCGATGTGTGTTCTTCTCACAAAACACATATGGATCCACCAGAGTTCATTGCATGTGTGTTCTTTTCGCAAACCACATATGGATCCACCAGTGTCATTGCATGTGTGTTCTTTTCATTAACCACACCTAGAGTTAGTGCATGTTTGTTCTTTCACAAACCACTCATGGATCCACCAGTGTCATTCGATATGTCTTCTTCTCACAAACCACATATGGATCCACCAGATTTCATTCCCTGTCTATTTTTTGCACAAACCACATAAGGATCCACCAGAGTCATTGCATGTGTGTTATTTTCACAAACAACAGCTGGAGACATTGCATGTGTGTTCTTTTCACAAACCACATCTAGAGTCATTTCATGTGTGTTCTTCTCACAAACAACATATGGATCCACCAGAGTTCATTCCATGTGTGTTCTTTTCACAAACAACAGCTAGAGTCATTGGATGTTTGTTCTTTTCACAAACCACATAAGGATCCAGCAGAGTCATTGCATGTGTGTTCTAATCACAAACCACAGCTAGAGTCATTGCATCTGTGTTCTTTTCACAAACCACATCTAGATTCCTTGCACGTGTGTTCTTCTCACAAACCACATATGGATCCACCAGAGTTCATTGCATGTGTGTTCTTTTCACAAACCACACCTAGAGTCATTGCATGTCTGTTCTTCTCACAAACCACAGATGGACCCGCAAGTGTCATTGCATGTGTGTTCTTTTCACAAACCACATCTAGAGTCATTGGATGTCTGTTCTTTTGACAAACCACATATTGATCCACCAGTGTCATTGCATGTGTGTTCTTTTCACAAACCACATCTAGAGTCATTGCATTTGTGTTCTTTTCACAAACCACATATGGATCCACCAGTGTGATTGCATGTGTGTTCTTTTCATTAACCACAGCTAGAGTCATTGCATGTCTATTCTTTTCAAATACACATATGGATCCACCAGTGTCATTGCATGTGTGTTCTTTTCACAAACCATAGCTAGAGTCATTGCATGTGTGTTATTTTCACAAACTACACATAGAGTCATTGCATTTGTGTTCTTTTCATTAACCACATCTAGATTCATTGCATGTGTGTTCTTTCACAAACCACACATGGATCCACTAGTGTCATTGGATGTGTGTTTTTTCACAAACCACATATGGATCCAACAGAGTTCATTGCATGTGTGTTATTTTCACAAATCACATATGGATCCACCAGTGTCATTGCATGTGTGTTCTTTTCATGAACCACACCTAGAGTTAGTGCATGTCTGTTCTTTCACAAACCACACATGGATCCACCAGTGTCATTGGATATGTGTTCTTCTCACAAACCACATATGGATCCACCAGAGTTCATTCCATGTCTATTTTTTGCACAAACCACATAAGGATCCACCAGAGTCATTGGGTGTGTGTTATTTTCACAAACCACAGCTAGAGTCATTGCATGTGTGTTCTTTTCACAAACCACATCTAGAGTCATTGCATGTGTGTTCTTCTCAAAAACAACATATGAATCCACCAGAGTTCATTGCATGTGTGTTCTTTTCACAAACAACAGCTAGAATCATTGCATGTTTGTTCTTCCACAAACCACTCATGGATCCACCAGTGTCATTCGATATGTCTTCTTCTCACAAACCACATATGGATCCACCAGAGTTCATTCCCTGTCTATTTTTTGCACAAACCACATAAGGATCCACCAGAGTCATTGCATGTGTGTTATTTTCACAAACAATAGCTGGAGACATTGCATGTGTGTTCTTTTCACAAACCACATCTAGAGTCATTTCATGTGTGTTCTTCTCACAAACAACATATGGATCCACCAGAGTTCATTCCATGTGTGTTCTTTTCACAAACAACAGCTAGAGTCATTGCATGTTTGTTCTTTTCACAAACCACATAAGGATACAGCAGAGTCATTGCATGTGTGTTCTAATCACAAACCACAGCTAGAGTCATTGCATGTGTGTTCTTTTCACAAACCACATCTAGATTCCTTGCACGTGTGTTCTTCTCACAAACCACATATGGATCCACCTGAGTTCATTGCATGTGTGTTCTTTTCACAAACCACACCTAGAGTCATTGCATGTCTGTTCTTCTCACAAACCACAGATGGATCCGCAAGTGTCATTGCATGTGTGTTCTTTTCACAAACCACATCTAGAGTCATTGGATGTCTGTTCTTTTGACAAACCACATATTGATCCACCAGTGTCATTGCATGTGTGTTCTTTTCACAAACCACATCTAGAGTCATTGCATTTGTGTACTTTTCACAAACCACATATGGATCCACCAGTGTGATTGCATGTGTGTTCTTTTCATTAACCACAGCTAGAGTCATTGCATGTCTATTCTTTTCAAATACACATATGGATCCACCAGTGTCATTGCATGTGTGTTCTTTTCACAAACCATAGCTAGAGGCATTGCATGTGTGTTATTTTCACAAACTACACCTAGAGTCATTGCATGTGTGTTCTTTTCATTAACCACATCTAGAGTCATTGCATGTGTGTTCTTTCACAAACCACACATGGATCCACCAGTGTCATTGGATGTGTGTTTTTTCACAAACCACATATGGATCCAACAGAGTTCATTGCATGTGTGTTCTTTTCACAAATCACATATGGATCCACCAGTGTCATTGCATGTGTGTTCTTTTCATGAACCACACCTAGAGTCAGTGCATGTCTGTTCTTTCACAAACCACACATGCATCCACCAGTGTCATTGGATATGTGTTCTTCTCACAAACCACATATGGATCCACCAGAGTTCATTCCATGTCTATTTTTTGCACAAACCACATAAGGATCCACCAGAGCCATTGGGTGTGTGTTATTTTCACAAACCACAGCTAGAGTCATTGCATGTGTGTTCTTTTCACAAACCACATCTAGAGTCATTGCATGTGTGTTCTTCTCAAAAACAACATATGGATCCACCAGAGTTCATTGCATGTGTGTTCTTTTCACAAACAACAGCTAGAATCATTGCATGTTTGTTCTTTTCACAAACCACATAAGGATCCACCAGATTCATTGCATGTGTGTTCTAATCACAAACCACAGCTAGAGTCATTGCATGTATCTTCTTTTCACAAACCACATCTAGATTCATTGCATGTGTGTTCTTCTCACAAACCACATATGGATCCACCAGAGTTCATTGCATGTCTGTTCTTTTCACAAACCACATCTAGAGTCATTGCATGTCTGTTCTTCTCACAAACCACACATGGATCCACTAGTGTCATTGCATGTGTGTTCTTTTCACAAACCACAACTAGAGTCATTGCATGTTTGTTCTTCGCACAAACCACACATGGATCCACCAGTGTCATTGCATGTGTGTTCTTTTCATAAACCACATCTAGAGTCATTGGATGTCTGTTCTTTTCATAAGCCACATATTGATCCACCAGTGTGATTGCATGTGTGTTCTTTTCATTAACCACAGCTATAGTCATTGCATGTCTGT
Source organism: Avena sativa (assembly GCA_916181665.1). NCBI lineage: Eukaryota > Viridiplantae > Streptophyta > Magnoliopsida > Poales > Poaceae > Avena > Avena sativa. Next base: position 584,739,425 of record OV702287.1, read on the forward strand.
TCTTTTCAAATACACATATGGATCCACCAGTGTCATTGCATGTGTGTTCTTTTCACAAACCATAGCTAGAGTCATTGCATGTGTGTTATTTTCACAAACTACACCTAGAGTCATTGCATGTGTGTTCTTTTACAAACCACACATGGATCCACCAGTGCCATTGGATGTGTGTTTTTTCTCACAAACCACATATGGATCCAACAGAGTTCATTGCATGTGTGTTCTTTTCACAAACCACATATGGATCCACCAGTGTCATTGGATGCGTGTTCTTTTAATGAACCACACCTAGAGTCAGTGCATGTCTGTTCTTTCACAAACCACACATGGATCCACCAGTGTCATTGGATATGTATTCTTCTCACAAACCACATATGGATCCACCAGAGTTCATTCCATGTCTATTTTTTGCACAAACCAGATAAGGATCCACCAGAGTCATTGCATGTGTGTTATTTTCACAAACCACAGCTAGAGTCATTGCATGTGTGTTCTTTTCACAAACCACATCTAGAGTAATTGCATGTGTGTTCTTCTCACAAACAACATATGGATCCACCAGAGTTCATTGCATCTGTGTTCTTTTCACAACCAACAGCTAGAATCATTGCATGTTTGTTCTTTTCACAAACCACATAAGGATCCACCAGAGTCATTGCATGTGTGTTCTAATCACAAACCACATCTAGAGTCATTGCATTTGTGTTATTTTCACAAACCTCAGCTAGAGTCATTTCATGTGTGTTCTTTTCACAAACCACATCTAGAGTCATTGCATGTGTATTCTTCTCACAAAAAACATATGGATCCACCAGAGTTCATTGCATGTGTGTTCTTTTCACAAACCACATCTAGAGTCATTGCATGTCTGTTCTTCTCACAAACCACACATGGATCCACTAGTGTCATTGCATGTGTGTTCTTTTCACAAACCACAACGAGAGTCATTGCATGTCTTATCTTCTCATAAACCACAGATGGATCCACCAGTGTCATTGCATGTGTGTTCTTCTCGCAAACCACACAAGGATCCACTAGTGTCATTGCATGTGTGTTCTTTTCACAAACCACAAGGAGAGTCATTGCATGTCTGTTCTTTTCACAAACCACACATGGATCCACCAGTGTCATTGGATGCGTGTTCTTTTAATGAACCACACCTAGAGTCAGTGCATGTCTGTTCTTTCAGAAACCACACATCGATCCACCAGTGTCATTGGATATGTCTTCTTCTCACAAACCACATATGGATCCACCAGAGTTCATTCCATGTCTATTTTTTGCACAAACCAGATAAGGATCCACTAGTGTCATTGCATGTGTGTTCTTTTCACAAACCATAGCTAGAGTCATTGCATGTGTGTTATTTTCACAAACTACACCTAGAGTCATTGCATGTGTGTTCTTTTACAAACCACACGTGGATCCACCAGTGCCATTGGATGTGTGTTTTTTCTCACAAACCACATATGGATCCAACAGAGTTCATTGCATGTGTGTTCTTTTCACAAACCACATATGGATCCACCAGTGTCATTGGATGCGTGTTCTTTTAATGAACCACACCTAGAGTCAGTGCATGTCTGTTCTTTCACAAACCACACATGGATCCACCAGTGTCATTGGATATGTCTTCTTCTCACAAACCACATATGGATCCACCAGAGTTCATTCCATGTCTATTTTTTGCACAAACCAGATAAGGATCCACCAGAGTCATTGCATGTGTGTTATTTTCACAAACCACAGCTAGAGTCATTGCATGTGTGTTCTTTTCACAAACCACATCTAGAGTAATTGCATGTGTGTTCTTCTCACAAACAACATATGGATCCACCAGAGTTCATTGCATCTGTGTTCTTTTCACAACCAACAGCTAGAATCATTGCATGTTTGTTCTTTTCACAAACCACATAAGGATCCACCAGAGTCATTGCATGTGTGTTCTAATCACAAACCACATCTAGAGTCATTGCATTTGTGTTATTTTCACAAACCTCAGCTAGAGTCATTTCATGTGTGTTCTTTTCACAAACCACATCTAGAGTCATTGCATGTGTATTCTTCTCACAAAAAACATATGGATCCACCAGAGTTCATTGCATGTGTGTTCTTTTCACAAACCACATCTAGAGTCATTGCATGTCTGTTCTTCTCACAAACCACACATGGATCCACTAGTGTCATTGCATGTGTGTTCTTTTCACAAACCACAACGAGAGTCATTGCATGTCTTATCTTCTCATAAACCTCAGATGGATCCACCAGTGTCATTGCATGTCTGTTCTTCTCGCAAACCACACAAGGATCCACTAGTGTCATTGCATGTGTGTTCTTTTCACAAACCACAAGGAGAGTCATTGCATGTCTGTTCTTTTCACAAACCACACATGGATCCACCAGTGTCATTGGATGCGTGTTCTTTTAATGAACCACACCTAGAGTCAGTGCATGTCTGTTCTTTCAGAAACCACACATCGATCCACCAGTGTCATTGGATATGTCTTCTTCTCACAAACCACATATGGATCCACCAGAGTTCATTCCATGTCTATTTTTTGCACAAACCAGATAAGGATCCACCAGAGTCATTGCATGTGTGTTATTTTCACAAACCACAGCTAGAGTCATTGCATGTGTGTTCTTTTCACAAACCACATCTAGAGTAATTGCATGTGTGTTCTTCTCACAAACAACATATGGATCCACCAGAGTTCATTGCATCTGTGTTCTTTTCACAACCAACAGCTAGAATCATTGCATGTTTGTTCTTTTCACAAACCACATAAGGATCCACCAGAGTCATTGCATGTGTGTTCTAATCACAAACAACATCTAGAGTCATTGCATTTGTGTTATTTTCACAAACCTCAGCTAGAGTCATTGCATGTGTGTTCTTTTCACAAACCACATCTAGAGTCATTGCATGTGTATTCTTCTCACAAAAAACATATGGATCCACCAGAGTTCATTGCATGTGTGTTCTTTTCACAAACCACATCTAGAGTCATTGCATGTCTGTTCTTCTCACAAACCACACATGGATCCACTAGTGTCATTGCATGTGTGTTCTTTTCACAAACCACAACGAGAGTCATTGCATGTCTGTTCTTCTCATAAACCACAGATGGATCCACTAGTGTCATTGCATGTCTGTTCTTCTCACAAACCACACAAGGATCCACTAGTGTCATTGCATGTGTGTTCTTTTCACAAACCACAAGGAGAGTCATTGCATGTCTGTTCTTTTCGCAAACCACACATGGATCCACCAGTGTCATTGCATGTGTGTTATTTTCAAAAACCACATCTAGAGTCATTGGATGTCTGTTCTTTTCACAAGCCACGTATTGATCCACCAGTGTCATTGCATGTGTGTTCTTTTCTCCAGCCACATCTAGAGTCATTGCATGTGGGTTCTTTTCACAAACCACATATGGATCCACCAGTGTAATTACATGTGTGTTCTTTTCATTAACCACAGCTAGAGTCATTGCATGTCTGTTCTTTTCACAAACCACATACGGATCCACCAGTGTCATTGCATGTGTGTTCTTCTCACAAAAGACATATGGATCCACCAGAGTTCATTGCATGTCTATTCTTTTCACAAACCACATAAGGATCCACCAGAGTCATTGCATGTGTGTTCTTTTCAAAAACCACACCTAGAGCCATTGCATGTGTGTTCTTCTCACAAACCACATATGGATCCACCAGAGTTCATTGCATGTGTGTTCTTTTCACAAACCACAGCTAGAGTCATTGCATGTCTGTTCTTTTCACAAACGACACAAGGATCCACCAAGTCATTGCATGTGTGTTCTTTTCACAAACCACATCTAGAGTCATTGCATGTGGGTTCTTTTCACAAACCACATATGGATCCACCAGTGTAATTACATGTGTGTTCTTTTCATTAACCACAGCTAGAGTCATTGCATGTCTGTTCTTTTCACAAACCACATACGGATCCACCAGTGTCATTGCATGTGTGTTCTTCTCACAAAAGACATATGGATCCACCAGAGTTCATTGCATGTCTATTCTTTTCACAAACCACATAAGGATCCACCAGAGTCATTGCATGTGTGTTCTTTTCAAAAACCACATCTAGAGTCATTACATGTGTGTTCTTCTCACAAACCACATATGGATCCACCAGAGTTCATTGCATGTGTGTTCTTTTCACAAACCACAGCTAGAGTCATTGCATGTCTGTTCTTTTCACAAACGACACAAGGATCCACCAAGTCATTGCATGTGTGTTCTTTTCACAAACCACAGCTAGAGTCATTGCATGTGTCTTCTTTTCACAACCACATCTATAGTCATTGCATGTGTGTTCTTCTCACAAACCACATATGGATCCACCAGAGTTCATTGCATGACTGTTCTTTTCACAAACCACATCTAGAGTCATTGCATGTCTGTTCTTCTCACAAACCACACGTGGATCCACTAGTGTCATTGCATGTGTGTTCTTTTCACAAACCACAAAGAGAGTCATTGCATGTCTGTTCTTTTCACAAACCACATATGGATCCACCAGTGTGATTGCATGTGTGTTCTTTTCATGAACCACACCTAGAGTCAGTGCATGTCTATTATTTTCACAAACCACATATGGATCCACCAGTGTGATTGCATGTGTGTTCTTTTCATTAACCACAACTAGAGTCATTGCATGTCTGTTCTTCTCACAAACCACATATGGATCCACCAATATCATTGCATGTGTGTTCTTTTCACAAACCACATATGGATCCACCAGTTTCATTGCCTGTTTGCTCTTTTCATTAACCTTAGCTAGAGTCATTGCATGTGTGTTCTTCTCACATACCACATATGGATCCACCAGAGTTCATTGCATGTGAGTTCTTCTCGTAAACCACAACGAGAGTCATTGCATGTGTGTTCTTTTCACAAACGACATATGAATTTACCAGTGTCATTGCATGTCTATTATTTTTATTAACCACACCTAGAGTCATTGCATGTCTGTTCTTTCACAAACAACACATGGATCCACCAGTGTCATTGCATGTCTGTTCTTTCACAAACCACACATGGATCCACCAGTGTCATTGCATGTCTGTTCTTTCACAAACCACACCTAGAGTCACCAGTGTCACTGGATGTGTGTTCTTTTCAGAAACCACAGCTAGAGCCATTACATGTTTGTTCTTTTCATTAACCATAGTTAGAATCATTGCATGTCTAATATTTTCACAAACCACATATGGATCCACCAGTGTCATTGCATGTGTGTTCTTTTCACAAACCACAGCTAGAGTCATTGCATGTGTGTTCTTTTCACAAACTACACCTAGAGTCATTACATGTTTGTTCTTTTCACAAACCACATCTAGAGTCATTGCATGTGTGTTATTTGACAAATCACACATGGATCCACCAGTGTCATTCGATGTGTGTTCTTCTCACAAAACACATATGGATCCACCAGAGTTCATTGCATGTGTGTTCTTTTCGCAAACCACATATGGATCCACCAGTGTCATTGCATGTGTGTTCTTTTCATTAACCACACCTAGAGTTAGTGCATGTTTGTTCTTTCACAAACCACTCATGGATCCACCAGTGTCATTCGATATGTCTTCTTCTCACAAACCACATATGGATCCACCAGAGTTCATTCCCTGTCTATTTTTTGCACAAACCACATAAGGATCCACCAGAGTCATTGCATGTGTGTTATTTTCACAAACAACAGCTGGAGACATTGCATGTGTGTTCTTTTCACAAACCACATCTAGAGTCATTTCATGTGTGTTCTTCTCACAAACAACATATGGATCCACCAGAGTTCATTCCATGTGTGTTCTTTTCACAAACAACAACTAGAGTCATTGCATGTTTATTCTTTTCACAAACAACTTAAGGATCCAGCAGAGTCATTGCATGTGTGTTCTAATCACAAACCACAGCTAGAGTCATTGCATGTGTGTTCTTTTCACAAACCACATCTATATTCCTTGCACGTGTGTTCTTCTCACAAACCACATATGGATCCACCAGAGTTCATTGCATGTGTGTCCTTTTCACAAACCACACCTAGAGTCATTGCATGTCTGTTCTTCTCACAAACCACAGATGGATCCGCAAGTGTCATTGCATGTGTGTTCTTTTCACAAACCACATCTAGAGTCATTGGATGTCTGTTCTTTTGACAAACCACATATTGATCCACCAGTGTCATTGCATGTGTATTCTTTTCACAAACCACATCTAGAGTCATTGCATTGGTGTTCTTTTCACAAACCACATATGGATCCACCAGTGTGATTGCATGTGTGTTCTTTTCATTAACCACAGCTAGAGTCATTGCATGTCTATTCTTTTCAAATACACATATGGATCCACCAGTGTCATTGCATGTGTGTTCTTTTCACAAACCATAGCTAGAGTCATTCCATGTGTGTTATTTTCACAAACTACACCTAGAGTCATTGCATGTGTGTTCTTTTCATTAACCACATCTAGAGTCATTGCATGTGTGTTCTTTCACAAGCCACACATGGATCCACCAGTGTCATTGGATGTGTGTTTTTTCACAAACCACATATGGATCCAACAGAGTTCATTGCATGTGTGTTCTTTTCACAAATCACATATGGATCCACCAGTGTCATTGCATGTGTGTTCTTTTCGTGAACCACACCTAGAGTCAGTGCATGTCTGTTCTTTCACAAACCACACATGGATCCACCAGTGTCATTGTATATGTGTTCTTCTCACAAACCACATATGGATCCACCAGAGTTCATTCCATGTCTATTTTTTGCACAAACCACATAAGGATCCACCAGAGTCATTGGGTGTGTGTTATTTTCCCAAACCACAGCTAGAGTCATTGCATGTGTGTTCTTTTCACAAACCACATCTAGATTCATTGCATGTGTGTTCTTCTCAAAAACAACATATGGATCCACCAGAGTTCATTGCATGTGTGTTCTTTTCACAAACAAAAGCTAGAATCATTGCATGTTTGTTCTTTTCACAAACCACATAAGGATCCACCAGATTCATTGCATGTGTGTTCTAATCACAAACCACAGCTAGAGTCATTGCATGTATCTTCTTTTCACAAACCACATCTAGATTCATTGCATGTGTGTTCTTCTCAAAAACCACATATGGATCCACCAGAGTTCATTGCATGTCTGTTCTTTTCACAAACCACATCTAGAGTCATTGCATGTATGTTCTTCTCACAAACCACACATGGATCCACTAGTGTCATTGCATGTGTGTTCTTTTCACAAACCACAACTAGAGTCATTGCATGTTTGTTCTTCGCACAAACCACACATGGATCCACCAGTGTCATTGCATGTGTGTTCTTTTCATAAACCACATCTAGAGTCATTGGATGTCTATTCTTTTCATAAGCCACATATTGATCCACCAGTGTGATTGCATGTGTGTTCTTTTCATTAACCACAGCTATAGTCATTGCATGTCTGTTCTTTTCAAATACACATATGGATCCACCAGTGTCATTGCATGTGTGTTCTTTTCACAAACCATAGCTAGAGTCATTGCATGTGTGTTATTTTCACAAACTACACCTAGAGTCATTGCATGTGTGTTCTTTTACAAACCACACATGGATCCACCAGTGCCATTGGATGTGTGTTTTTTCTCACAAACCACATATGGATCCAACAGAGTTCATTGCATGTGTGTTCTTTTCACAAACCACATATGGATCCACCAGTGTCATTGGATGCGTGTTCTTTTAATGAACCACACCTAGAGTCAGTGCATGTCTGTTCTTTCACAAACCACACATGGATCCACCAGTGTCATTGGATATGTCTTCTTCTCACAAACCACATATGGATCCACCAGAGTTCATTCCATGTCTATTTTTTGCACAAACCAGATAAGGATCCACCAGAGTCATTGCATGTGTGTTATTTTCACAAACCACAGCTAGAGTCATTGCATGTGTGTTCTTTTCACAAACCACATCTAGAGTAATTGCATGTGTGTTCTTCTCACAAACAACATATGGATCCACCAGAGTTCATTGCATCTGTGTTCTTTTCACAACCAACAGCTAGAATCATTGCATGTTTGTTCTTTTCACAAACCACATAAGGATCCACCAGAGTCATTGCATGTGTGTTCTAATCACAAACAACATCTAGAGTCATTGCATTTGTGTTATTTTCACAAACCTCAGCTAGAGTCATTGCATGTGTGTTCTTTTCACAAACCACATCTAGAGTCATTGCATGTGTATTCTTCTCACAAAAAACATATGGATCCACCAGAGTTCATTGCATGTGTGTTCTTTTCACAAACCACATCTAGAGTCATTGCATGTCTGTTCTTCTCACAAACCACACATGGATCCACTAGTGTCATTGCATGTGTGTTCTTTTCACAAACCACAACGAGAGTCATTGCATGTCTGTTCTTCTCATAAACCACAGATGGATCCACTAGTGTCATTGCATGTCTGTTCTTCTCACAAACCACACAAGGATCCACTAGTGTCATTGCATGTGTGTTCTTTTCACAAACCACAAGGAGAGTCATTGCATGTCTGTTCTTTTCGCAAACCACACATGGATCCACCAGTGTCATTGCATGTGTGTTATTTTCAAAAACCACATCTAGAGTCATTGGATGTCTGTTCTTTTCACAAGCCACGTATTGATCCACCAGTGTCATTGCATGTGTGTTCTTTTCTCCAGCCACATCTAGAGTCATTGCATGTGGGTTCTTTTCACAAACCACATATGGATCCACCAGTGTAATTACATGTGTGTTCTTTTCATTAACCACAGCTAGAGTCATTGCATGTCTGTTCTTTTCACAAACCACATACGGATCCACCAGTGTCATTGCATGTGTGTTCTTCTCACAAAAGACATATGGATCCACCAGAGTTCATTGCATGTCTATTCTTTTCACAAACCACATAAGGATCCACCAGAGTCATTGCATGTGTGTTCTTTTCAAAAACCACACCTAGAGCCATTGCATGTGTGTTCTTCTCACAAACCACATATGGATCCACCAGAGTTCATTGCATGTGTGTTCTTTTCACAAACCACAGCTAGAGTCATTGCATGTCTGTTCTTTTCACAAACGACACAAGGATCCACCAAGTCATTGCATGTGTGTTCTTTTCACAAACCACATCTAGAGTCATTGCATGTGGGTTCTTTTCACAAACCACATATGGATCCACCAGTGTAATTACATGTGTGTTCTTTTCATTAACCACAGCTAGAGTCATTGCATGTCTGTTCTTTTCACAAACCACATACGGATCCACCAGTGTCATTGCATGTGTGTTCTTCTCACAAAAGACATATGGATCCACCAGAGTTCATTGCATGTCTATTCTTTTCACAAACCACATAAGGATCCACCAGAGTCATTGCATGTGTGTTCTTTTCAAAAACCACATCTAGAGTCATTACATGTGTGTTCTTCTCACAAACCACATATGGATCCACCAGAGTTCATTGCATGTGTGTTCTTTTCACAAACCACAGCTAGAGTCATTGCATGTCTGTTCTTTTCACAAACGACACAAGGATCCACCAAGTCATTGCATGTGTGTTCTTTTCACAAACCACAGCTAGAGTCATTGCATGTGTCTTCTTTTCACAACCACATCTATAGTCATTGCATGTGTGTTCTTCTCACAAACCACATATGGATCCACCAGAGTTCATTGCATGACTGTTCTTTTCACAAACCACATCTAGAGTCATTGCATGTCTGTTCTTCTCACAAACCACACGTGGATCCACTAGTGTCATTGCATGTGTGTTCTTTTCACAAACCACAAAGAGAGTCATTGCATGTCTGTTCTTTTCACAAACCACATATGGATCCACCAGTGTGATTGCATGTGTGTTCTTTTCATGAACCACACCTAGAGTCAGTGCATGTCTATTATTTTCACAAACCACATATGGATCCACCAGTGTGATTGCATGTGTGTTCTTTTCATTAACCACAACTAGAGTCATTGCATGTCTGTTCTTCTCACAAACCACATATGGATCCACCAATATCATTGCATGTGTGTTCTTTTCACAAACCACATATGGATCCACCAGTTTCATTGCCTGTTTGCTCTTTTCATTAACCTTAGCTAGAGTCATTGCATGTGTGTTCTTCTCACATACCACATATGGATCCACCAGAGTTCATTGCATGTGAGTTCTTCTCGTAAACCACAACGAGAGTCATTGCATGTGTGTTCTTTTCACAAACGACATATGAATTTACCAGTGTCATTGCATGTCTATTATTTTTATTAACCACACCTAGAGTCATTGCATGTCTGTTCTTTCACAAACAACACATGGATCCACCAGTGTCATTGCATGTCTGTTCTTTCACAAACCACACATGGATCCACCAGTGTCATTGCATGTCTGTTCTTTCACAAACCACACCTAGAGTCACCAGTGTCACTGGATGTGTGTTCTTTTCAGAAACCACAGCTAGAGCCATTACATGTTTGTTCTTTTCATTAACCATAGTTAGAATCATTGCATGTCTAATATTTTCACAAACCACATATGGATCCACCAGTGTCATTGCATGTGTGTTCTTTTCACAAACCACAGCTAGAGTCATTGCATGTGTGTTCTTTTCACAAACTACACCTAGAGTCATTACATGTTTGTTCTTTTCACAAACCACATCTAGAGTCATTGCATGTGTGTTATTTGACAAATCACACATGGATCCACCAGTGTCATTCGATGTGTGTTCTTCTCACAAAACACATATGGATCCACCAGAGTTCATTGCATGTGTGTTCTTTTCGCAAACCACATATGGATCCACCAGTGTCATTGCATGTGTGTTCTTTTCATTAACCACACCTAGAGTTAGTGCATGTTTGTTCTTTCACAAACCACTCATGGATCCACCAGTGTCATTCGATATGTCTTCTTCTCACAAACCACATATGGATCCACCAGAGTTCATTCCCTGTCTATTTTTTGCACAAACCACATAAGGATCCACCAGAGTCATTGCATGTGTGTTATTTTCACAAACAACAGCTGGAGACATTGCATGTGTGTTCTTTTCACAAACCACATCTAGAGTCATTTCATGTGTGTTCTTCTCACAAACAACATATGGATCCACCAGAGTTCATTCCATGTGTGTTCTTTTCACAAACAACAACTAGAGTCATTGCATGTTTATTCTTTTCACAAACAACTTAAGGATCCAGCAGAGTCATTGCATGTGTGTTCTAATCACAAACCACAGCTAGAGTCATTGCATGTGTGTTCTTTTCACAAACCACATCTATATTCCTTGCACGTGTGTTCTTCTCACAAACCACATATGGATCCACCAGAGTTCATTGCATGTGTGTCCTTTTCACAAACCACACCTAGAGTCATTGCATGTCTGTTCTTCTCACAAACCACAGATGGATCCGCAAGTGTCATTGCATGTGTGTTCTTTTCACAAACCACATCTAGAGTCATTGGATGTCTGTTCTTTTGACAAACCACATATTGATCCACCAGTGTCATTGCATGTGTATTCTTTTCACAAACCACATCTAGAGTCATTGCATTGGTGTTCTTTTCACAAACCACATATGGATCCACCAGTGTGATTGCATGTGTGTTCTTTTCATTAACCACAGCTAGAGTCATTGCATGTCTATTCTTTTCAAATACACATATGGATCCACCAGTGTCATTGCATGTGTGTTCTTTTCACAAACCATAGCTAGAGTCATTCCATGTGTGTTATTTTCACAAACTACACCTAGAGTCATTGCATGTGTGTTCTTTTCATTAACCACATCTAGAGTCATTGCATGTGTGTTCTTTCACAAGCCACACATGGATCCACCAGTGTCATTGGATGTGTGTTTTTTCACAAACCACATATGGATCCAACAGAGTTCATTGCATGTGTGTTCTTTTCACAAATCACATATGGATCCACCAGTGTCATTGCATGTGTGTTCTTTTCGTGAACCACACCTAGAGTCAGTGCATGTCTGTTCTTTCACAAACCACACATGGATCCACCAGTGTCATTGTATATGTGTTCTTCTCACAAACCACATATGGATCCACCAGAGTTCATTCCATGTCTATTTTTTGCACAAACCACATAAGGATCCACCAGAGTCATTGGGTGTGTGTTATTTTCCCAAACCACAGCTAGAGTCATTGCATGTGTGTTCTTTTCACAAACCACATCTAGATTCATTGCATGTGTGTTCTTCTCAAAAACAACATATGGATCCACCAGAGTTCATTGCATGTGTGTTCTTTTCACAAACAAAAGCTAGAATCATTGCATGTTTGTTCTTTTCACAAACCACATAAGGATCCACCAGATTCATTGCATGTGTGTTCTAATCACAAACCACAGCTAGAGTCATTGCATGTATCTTCTTTTCACAAACCACATCTAGATTCATTGCATGTGTGTTCTTCTCAAAAACCACATATGGATCCACCAGAGTTCATTGCATGTCTGTTCTTTTCACAAACCACATCTAGAGTCATTGCATGTATGTTCTTCTCACAAACCACACATGGATCCACTAGTGTCATTGCATGTGTGTTCTTTTCACAAACCACAACTAGAGTCATTGCATGTTTGTTCTTCGCACAAACCACACATGGATCCACCAGTGTCATTGCATGTGTGTTCTTTTCATAAACCACATCTAGAGTCATTGGATGTCTATTCTTTTCATAAGCCACATATTGATCCACCAGTGTGATTGCATGTGTGTTCTTTTCATTAACCACAGCTATAGTCATTGCATGTCTGTTCTTTTCAAATACACATATGGATCCACCAGTGTCATTGCATGTGTGTTCTTTTCACAAACCATAGCTAGAGTCATTGCATGTGTGTTATTTTCACAAACTACACCTAGAGTCATTGCATGTGTGTTCTTTTACAAACCACACATGGATCCACCAGTGCCATTGGATGTGTGTTTTTTCTCACAAACCACATATGGATCCAACAGAGTTCATTGCATGTGTGTTCTTTTCACAAACCACATATGGATCCACCAGTGTCATTGGATGCGTGTTCTTTTAATGAACCACACCTAGAGTCAGTGCATGTCTGTTCTTTCACAAACCACACATGGATCCACCAGTGTCATTGGATATGTCTTCTTCTCACAAACCACATATGGATCCACCAGAGTTCATTCCATGTCTATTTTTTGCACAAACCAGATAAGGATCCACCAGAGTCATTGCATGTGTGTTATTTTCACAAACCACAGCTAGAGTCATTGCATGTGTGTTCTTTTCACAAACCACATCTAGAGTAATTGCATGTGTGTTCTTCTCACAAACAACATATGGATCCACCAGAGTTCATTGCATCTGTGTTCTTTTCACAACCAACAGCTAGAATCATTGCATGTTTGTTCTTTTCACAAACCACATAAGGATCCACCAGAGTCATTGCATGTGTGTTCTAATCACAAACCACAGTTAGAGTCATTGCATGTGTGTTCTTTTCACAAACCACATCTAGATTCATTGCATGTGTGTTCTTCTCACAAACAACATATGGATCCACCAGAGTTCATTGCATGTCTGTTCTTTTCACAAACCACATCTAGAGTCATTGCATGTCTGTTCTTCTCACAAACCACACATGGATCCACTAGTGTCATTGCATGTGTGTTCTTTTCACAAACCACAACGAGAGTCATTGCATGTCTGTTCTTCTCATAAACCACAGATGGATCCACCAGTGTCATTGCATGTCTGTTCTTCTCACAAACCACACAAGGATCCACTAGTGTCATTGCATGTGTGTTCTTTTCACAAACCACAACGAGAGTCATTGCATGTCTGTTCTTTTCACAAACCACACATGGATCCACCAGTGTCATTGCATGTGTGTTATTTTCATAAACCACATCTAGAGTCATTGGATGTCTGTTCTTTTCACAAGCCACGTATTGATCCACCAGTGTCATTGCATGTGTTATCTTTTCTCCAGCCACATCTAGAGTCATTGCATGTGGGTTCTTTTCACAAACCACATATGGATCCACCAGTGTGATTACATGTGTGTTCTTTTCATTAACCACAGCTAGAGTCATTGCATGTCTGTTCTTTTCACAAACCACATACGGATCCACCAGTGTCATTGCATGTGTGTTCTTCTCACAAAAGACATATGGATCCACCAGAGTTCATTGCATGTCTGTTCTTTTCACAAACCACATAAGGATCCACCAGAGTCATTGCATGTGTGTTCTTTTCAAAAACCACAGCTAGAGCCATTGCATGTGTGTTCTTTTCACAAGCCACATCTAGAGTCATTACATGTGTGTTCTTCTCACAAACCACATATGGATCCACCAGAGTTCATTGCATGTGTGTTCTTTTCACAAACCACAGCTAGAGTCATTGCATGTCTGTTCTTTTCACAAACGACACAAGGATCCACCAAGGCATTGCATGTCTGTTCTTTTCACAAACCACATCTAGAGTCATTGCATGTGTCTTCTTTTCACAAACCACATCTAGAGTCATTGCATGTGTGTTCTTCTCACAAACCACATATGGATCCACTAGAGTTCATTGCATGTCTGTTCTTTTCACAAACCACATCTAGAGTCATTGCATGTCTGTTCTTCTCACAAACCACACGTGGATCCACTAGTGTCATTGCATGTGTGTTCTTTTTCACAAACCACAACGAGAGTCATTGCATGTCTGTTCTTTTCACAAACCACATATGGATCCACCAGTGTGATTGCATGTGTGTTCTTTTCATGAACCACACCTAGAGTCAGTGCATGTCTGTTATTTTCACAAACCACATATAGATCCACCAGTGTGATTGCATGTGTGTTCTTTTCATTAACCACAACTAGAGTCATTGGATGTCTGTTCTTCTCACAAACCACATATGGATCCACCAATATCATTGCATGTGTGTTCTTTTCACAAACCACATATGGATCCACCAGTTTCATTGCCTGTTTGCTCTTTTCATTAACCTTAGCTAGAGTCATTGCATGTGTGTTCTTCTCACATACCACATATGGATCCACCAGAGTTCATTGCATGTGAGTTCTTCTCGTAAACCACAGCGAGAGTCATTGCATGTGTGTTCTTTTCACAAACGACATATGAATTTACCAGTGTCATTGCATGTCTATTATTTTTATTAACCACACCTAGAGTCATTGCATGTCTGTTCTTTCACAAACAACACATGGATCCACCAGTGTCATTGCATGTCTGTTCTTTCACAAACCACACATGGATCCACCAGTGTCATTGCATGTCTGTTCTTTCACAAACCACACCTAGAGTCACCAGTGTCACTGGATGTGTGTTCTTTTCAGAAACCACAGCTAGAGCCATTACATGTTTGTTCTTTTCATTAACCACAGTTAGAATCATTGCATGTCTAATATTTTCACAAACCACATATGGATCCACCAGTGTCATTGCATGTGTGTTCTTTTCACAAACCACGGCTAGAGTCATTGCATGTGTGTTCTTTTCACAAACTACACCTAGAGTCATTACATGTCTGTTCTTTTCGCAAACCACATCTAGAGTCATTGCATGTTTGTTATTTGACAAATCACACATGGATCCACCAGTGTCATTCGATGTGTGTTCTTCTCACAAAACACATATGGATCCACTAGAGTTCATTGCATGTGTGTTCTTTTCGCAAACCACATATGGATCCACCAGTGTCATTGCATGTGTGTTCTTTTCATTAACCACACCTAGAGTTAGTGCATGTTTGTTCTTTCACAAACCACTCATGGATCCACCAGTGTCATTCGATATGTCTTCTTCTCACAAACCACATATGGATCCACCAGAGTTCATTCCCTGTCTATTTTTTGCACAAACCACATAAGGATCCACCAGAGTCATTGCATGTGTGTTATTTTCACAAACAACAACTGGAGACATTGCATGTGTGTTCTTTTCACAAACCACATCTAGAGTCATTTCATGTGTGTTCTTCTCACAAACAACATATGGATCCACCAGAGTTCATTCAATGTGTGTTCTTTTCACAAACAACAGCTAGAGTCATTGCATGTTTGTTCTTTTCACAAACCACATAAGGATCCAGCAGAGTCATTGCATGTGTGTTCTAATCACAAACCACAGCTAGAGTCATTGCATGTGTGTTCTTTTCACAAACCACATCTAGATTCCTTGCACGTGTGTTCTTCTCACAAACCACATATGGATCCACCAGAGTTCATTGCATGTGTGTTCTTTTCACAAACCACACCTAGAGTCATTGCATGTCTGTTCTTCTCACAAACCACAGATGGATCCGCAAGTGTCATTGCATGTGTGTTCTTTTCACAAACCACATCTAGAGTCATTGGATGTCTGTTCTTTTGACAAACCACATATTGATCCACCAGTGTCATTGCATGTGTGTTCTTTTCACAAACCACATCTAGAGTCATTGCATTTGTGTTCTTTTCACAAACCACATACGGATCCACCAGTGTGATTGCATGTGTGTTCTTTTCATTAACCACAGCTAGAGTCATTGCATGTCTATTCTTTTCAAATACACATATGGATCCACCAGTGTCATTGCATGTGTGTTCTTTTCACAAACCATAGCTAGAGTCATTGCATGTGTGTTATTTTCACAAACTACACCTAGAGTCATTGCATGTGTGTTCTTTTCATTAACCACATCTAGAGTCATTGCATGTGTGTTCTTTCACAAACCACACATGGATCCACCAGTGTCATTGGATGTGTGTTTTTTCACAAACCACATATGGATCCAACAGAGTTCATTGCATGTGTGTTCTTTTCACAAATCACATATGGATCCACCAGTGTCATTGCATGTGTGTTCTTTTCATGAACCACACCTAGAGTCAGTGCATGTCTGTTCTTTCACAAACCACACATGGATCCACCAGTGTCATTGGATATGTGTTCTTCTCACAAACCACATATGGATCCACCAGAGTTCATTCCATGTCTATTTTTTGCACAAACCACATAAGGATCCACCAGAGTCATTGGGTATGTGTTATTTTCACAAACTACAGCTAGAGTCATTGCATGTGTGTTCTTTTCACAAACCACATCTAGAGTCATTGCATGTGTGTTCTTCTCAAAAACAACATATGGATCCACCAGAGTTCATTGCATGTGTGTTCTTTTCACAAACAACAGCTAGAATCATTGCATGTTTGTTATTTTCACAAACCACATAAGGATCCACCAGATTCATTGCATGTGTGTTCTAATCACAAACCACAGCTAGAGTCATTGCATGTATCTTCTTTTCACAAACCACATCTAGATTCATTGCATGTGTGTTCTTCTCAAAAACCACATATGGATCCACCAGAGTTCATTGCATGTCTGTTCTTTTCACAAACCACATCTAGAGTCATTGCATGTCTGTTCTTCTCACAAACCACACATGGATCCACTAGTGTCATTGCATGTGTGTTCTTTTCATAAACCACAACTAGAGTCATTGCATGTTTGTTCTTCGCACAAACCACACATGGATCCACCAGTGTCATTGCATGTGTGTTCTTTTCATAAACCACATCTAGAGTCATTGGATGTCTATTTCTTTTCATAAGCCACATATTGATCCACCAGTGTGATTGCATGTGTGTTCTTTTCATTAACCACAGCTATAGTCATTGCATGTCTGTTCTTTTCAAATACACATATGGATCCACCAGTGTCATTGCATGTGTGTTCTTTTCACAAACCATAGCTAGAGTCATTGCATGTGTGTTATTTTCACAAACTACACCTAGAGTCATTGCATGTGTGTTCTTTTACAAACCACACATGGTTCCACCAGTGCCATTGGATGTGTGTTTTTTCTCACAAACCACATATGGATCCAACAGATTTCATTGCATGTGTGTTCTTTTCACAAACCACATATGGATCCACCAGTGTCATTGGATGCGTGTTCTTTTAATGAACCACACCTAGAGTCAGTGCATGTCTGTTCTTTCACAAACCACACATGGATCCACCAGTGTCATTGGATATGTCTTCTTCTCACAAACCACATATGGATCCACCAGAGTTCATTCCATGTCTATTTTTTGCACAAACCAGATAAGGATCCACCAGAGTCATTGCATGTGTGTTATTTTCACAAACCACAGCTAGAGTCATTGCATGTGTGTTCTTTTCACAAACCACATCTAGAGTAATTGCATGTGTGTTCTTCTCACAAACAACATATGGATCCACCAGAGTTCATTGCATCTGTGTTCTTTTCACAACCAACAGCTAGAATCATTGCATGTTTGTTCTTTTCACAAACCACATAAGGATCCACCAGAGTCATTGCATGTGTGTTCTAATCACAAACCACAGTTAGAGTCATTGGATGTGTGTTCTTTTCACAAACCACATCTAGATTCATTGCATGTGTGTTCTTCTCACAAACCACACATGGATCCACCAGAGTTCTTTGCATGTCTGTTCTTTTCACAAACCACATCTAGAGTCATTGGATGTCTGTTCTTCTCACAAACCACACATGGATCCACTAGTGTAATTGCATGTGTGTTCTTTTCAGAAACCACAACGAGAGTCATTGCATGTATGTTCTTCTCATAAACCACAGATGGATCCACCAGTGTCATTGCATGTCTGTTCTTCTCACAAACCACACAAGGATCCACTAGTGTCATTGCATGTGTGTTCTTTTCACAAACCACAAGGAGAGTCATTGCATGTCTGTTCTTTTCACAAACCACACATGGATCCACCAGTGTCATTGCATGTGTGTTATTTTCAAAAACCACATCTAGAGTCATTGGATGTCTGTTCTTTTCACAAGCCACGTATTGATCCACCAGTGTCATTGCATGTGTGTTCTTTTCTCCAAACACATCTAGAGTCATTGCATGTGGGTTCTTTTCACAAACCACATATGGATCCACCAGTGCAATTGCATGTGTGTTCTTTTCATGAACCACACCTAGAGTCAGTGCATGTCTGTTCTTTTCACAAAGCACATACGGATCCACCAGTGTCATTGCATGTCTGTTCTTCTCACAAAAGACATATGGATCCACCAGAGTTCATTGCATGTCTGTTCTTTTCACAAACCACATAAGGATCCACCAGAGTCATTGCATGTGTGTTCTTTTCAAAAACCACAGCTAGACCCATTGCATGTGTGTTCTTTTCACAAACCACATCTAGAGTCATTACATGTGTGTTCTTCTCACAAACCACATATGGATCCACCAGAGTTCATTGCATGTGTGTTCTTTTCACAAACCACAGCTAGAGTCATTGCATGTCTGTTCGTTTCACAAACGACACAAGGATCCACCAAGGCATTGCATGTGTGTTCTTTTCACAAACCACAGCTAGAGTCATTGCATGTGTCTTCTTTTCACAAACCACATCTAGAGTCATTGCATGTGGGTTCTTTTCACAAACCACATATGGATCCACCAGTGTGATTACATGTGTGTTCTTTTCATTAACCACAGCTAGAGTCATTGCATGTCTGTTCTTTTCACAAACCACATACGGATCCACCAGTGTCATTGCATGTGTGTTCTTCTCACAAAAGACATATGGATCCACCAGAGTTCATTGCATGTCTGTTCTTTTCACAAACCACATAAGGATCCACCAGAGTCATTGCATGTGTGTTCTTTTCAAAAACCACAGCTAGAGCCATTGCATGTGTGTTCTTTTCACAAGCCACATCTAGAGTCATTACATGTGTGTTCTTCTCACAAACCACATATGGATCCACCAGAGTTCATTGCATGTGTGTTCTTTTCACAAACCACAGCTAGAGTCATTGCATGTCTGTTCTTTTCACAAACGACACAAGGATCCACCAAGGCATTGCATGTGTGTTCTTTTCACAAACCACAGCTAGAGTCCTTGCATGTGTCTTCTTTTCACAAACCACATCTAGAGTCATTGCATGTGTGTTCTTCTCACAAACCACATATGGATCCACTAGAGTTCATTGCATGTCTGTTCTTTTCACAAACCACATCTAGAGTCATTGCATGTCTGCTCTTCTCACAAACCACACGTGGATCCACTAGTGTCATTGCATGTGTGTTCTTTTCACAAACCACAACGAGAGTCATTGCATGTTTGTTCTTTTCACAAACCACATATGGATCCACCAGTGTGATTGCATGTGTGTTCTTTTCATGAACCACACCTAGAGTCAGTGCATGTCTGTTATTTTCACAAACCACATATGGATCCACCAGTGTGATTGCATGTGTGTTCTTTTCATTAACCACAACTAGAGTCATTGCATGTCTGTTCTTCTCACAAACCACATATGGATCCATCAATATCATTGCATGTGTGTTCTTTTCACAAACCACATATGGATCCACCAGTTTCATTGCCTGTTTGCTCTTTTCATTAACCTTAGCTAGAGTCATTGCATGTGTGTTCTTCTCACATACCACATATGGATCCACCAGAGTTCATTGCATGTGAGTTCTTCTCGTAAACCACAGCGAGAGTCATTGCATGTGTGTTCTTTTCACAAACGACATATGAATTTACCAGTGTCATTGCATGTCTATTATTTTTATTAACCACACCTAGAGTCATTGCATGTCTGTTCTTTCACAAACAACACATGGATCCACCAGTGTCATTGCATGTCTGTTCTTTCACAAACCACACATGGATCCACCAGTGTCATTGCATGTCTGTTCTTTCACAAACCACACCTAGAGTCACCAGTGTCACTGGATGTGTGTTCTTTTCAGAAACCACAGCTAGAGCCATTACATGTTTGTTCTTTTCATTAACCACAGTTAGAATCATTGCATGTCTAATATTTTCACAAACCACATATGGATCCACCAGTGTCATTGCATGTGTGTTCTTTTCACAAACCACAGCTAGAGTCATTGCATGTGTGTTCTTTTCACAAACTACACCTAGAGTCATTACATGTTTGTTCTTTTCGCAAACCACATCTAGAGTCATTGCATGTGTGTTATTTGACAAATCACACATGGATCCACCAGTGTCATTCGATGTGTGTTCTTCTCACAAAACACATATGGATCCACCAGAGTTCATTGCATGTGTGTTCTTTTCGCAAACCACATATGGATCCACCAGTGTCATTGCATGTGTGTTCTTTTCATTAACCACACCTAGAGTTAGTGCATGTTTGTTCTTTCACAAACCACTCATGGATCCACCAGTGTCATTCGATATGTCTTCTTCTCACAAACCACATATGGATCCACCAGAGTTCATTCCCTGTCTATTTTTTGCACAAACCACATAAGGATCCACCAGAGTCATTGCATGTGTGTTATTTTCACAAACAACAACTGGAGACATTGCATGTGTGTTCTTTTCACAAACCACATCTAGAGTCATTTCATGTGTGTTCTTCTCACAAACAACATATGGATCCACCAGAGTTCATTCAATGTGTGTTCTTTTCACAAACAACAGCTAGAGTCATTGCATGTTTGTTCTTTTCACAAACCACATAAGGATCCAGCAGAGTCATTGCATGTGTGTTCTAATCAAAAACCACAGCTAGAGTCATTGCATGTGTGTTCTTTTCACAAACCACATCTAGATTCCTTGCACGTGTGTTCTTCTCACAAACCACATATGGATCCACCAGAGTTCATTGCATGTGTGTTCTTTTCACAAACCACACCTAGAGTCATTGCATGTCTGTTCTTCTCACAAACCACAGATGGATCCGCAAGTGTCATTGCATGTGTGTTCTTTTCACAAACCACATCTAGAGTCATTGGATGTCTGTTCTTTTGACAAACCACATATTGATCCACCAGTGTCATTGCATGTGTGTTCTTTTCACAAACCACATCTAGAGTCATTGGATGTCTGTTCTTTTGACAAACCACATATTGATCCACCAGTGTCATTGCATGTGTGTTCTTTTCAAAAACCACATCTAGAGTCATTGCATTTGTGTTCTTTTCACAAACCACATATGGATCCACTAGTGGGATTGCATGTGTGTTCTTTTCATTAACCACAGCTAGAGTCATTGCATGTCTGTTCTTTTCAAATACACACATGGATCCACCAGTGTCATTGCATGTGTGTTCTTTTCACAAACCACAGCTAGAGTCATTGCATGTGTTCTCTTTTCACAAACTACACCTAGAGTCATTGCATGTGTGTTCTTTTCATTAACCACATCTAGAGTCATTGCATGTGTGTTCTTTCACAAACCACACATGGATCCACCAGTGTCATTGGATGTGTTTTTTTCTCACAAACCACATATGGATCCAACTGAGTTCATTGCATGTGTGTTCTTTTCACAAACCACATATGGATCCACCAGTGTCATTGCATGTGTGTTCTTTTCACGAACCACATCTAGAGTCATTGCATTTGTGTTCTTTTCACAAACCACATACGGATCCACCAGTGTGATTGCATGTGTGTTCTTTTCATTAACCACAGCTAGAGTCATTGCATGTCTATTCTTTTCAAATACACATATGGATCCACCAGTGTCATTGCATGTGTGTTCTTTTCACAAACCATAGCTAGAGTCATTGCATGTGCGTTATTTTCACAAACTACACCTAGAGTCATTGCATGTGTGTTCTTTTCATTAACCACATCTAGAGTCATTGCATGTGTGTTCTTTCACAAACCACACATGGATCCACCAGTGTCATTGGATGTGTGTTTTTTCACAAACCACATATGGATCCAACAGAGTTCATTGCATGTGTGTTCTTTTCACAAATCACATATGGATCCACCAGTGTCATTGCATGTGTGTTCTTTTCATGAACCACACCTAGAGTCAGTGCATGTCTGTTCTTTCACAAACCACACATGGATCCACCAGTGTCATTGGATATGTCTTCTTCTCACAAACCACATATGGATCCACCAGAGTTCATTCCATGTCTATTTTTTGCACAAACCAGATAAGGATCCACCAGAGTCATTGCATGTGTGTTATTTTCACAAACCACAGCTAGAGTCATTGCATGTGTGTTCTTTTCACAAACCACATCTAGAGTAATTGCATGTGTGTTCTTCTCACAAACAACATATGGATCCACCAGAGTTCATTGCATCTGTGTTCTTTTCACAACCAACAGCTAGAATCATTGCATGTTTGTTCTTTTCACAAACCACATAAGGATCCACCAGAGTCATTGCATGTGTGTTCTAATCACAAACCACAGTTAGAGTCATTGGATGTGTGTTCTTTTCACAAACCACATCTAGATTCATTGCATGTGTGTTCTTCTCACAAACCACACATGGATCCACCAGAGTTCTTTGCATGTCTGTTCTTTTCACAAACCACATCTAGAGTCATTGCATGTCTGTTCTTCTCACAAACCACACATGGATCCACTAGTGTAATTGCATGTGTGTTCTTTTCACAAACCACAACGAGAGTCATTGCATGTATGTTCTTCTCATAAACCACAGATGGATCCACCAGTGTCATTGCATGTCTGTTCTTCTCACAAACCACACAAGGATCCACTAGTGTCATTGCATGTGTGTTCTTTTCACAAACCACAAGGAGAGTCATTGCATGTCTGTTCTTTTCACAAACCACACATGGATCCACCAGTGTCATTGCATGTGTGTTATTTTCAAAAACCACATCTAGAGTCATTGGATGTCTGTTCTTTTCACAAGCCACGTATTGATCCACCAGTGTCATTGCATGTGTGTTCTTTTCTCCAACCACATCTAGAGTCATTGCATGTGGGTTCTTTTCACAAACCACATATGGATCCACCAGTGCAATTGCATGTGTGTTCTTTTCATGAACCACACCTAGAGTCAGTGCATGTCTGTTCTTTTCACAAACCACATACGGATCCACCAGTGTCATTGCATGTGTGTTCTTCTCACAAAAGACATATGGATCCACCAGAGTTCATTGCATGTCTGTTCTTTTCACAAACCACATAAGGATCCACCAGAGTCATTGCATGTGTGTTCTTTTCAAAAACCACAGCTAGACCCATTGCATGTGTGTTCTTTTCACAAACCACATCCAGAGTCATTACATGTGTGTTCTTCTCACAAACCACATATGGATCCACCAGAGTTCATTGCATGTGTGTTCTTTTCACAAACCACAGCTAGAGTCATTGCATGTCTGTTCTTTTCACAAACGACACAAGGATCCACCAAGGCATTGCATGTGTGTTCTTTTCACAAACCACAGCTAGAGTCATTGCATGTGTCTTCTTTTCACAAACCACATCTATAGTCATTGCATGTGTGTTCTTCTCACAAACCACATATGGATCCACTAGAGTTCATTGCATGTCTGTTCTTTTCACAAACCACATCTAGAGTCATTGCATGTCTGTTCTTCTCACAAACCACACGTGGATCCACTAGTGTCATTGCATGTGTGTTCTTTTCACAAACAACAACGAGAGTCATTGCATGTCTGTTCTTTTCACAAACCACATATGGATCCACCAGTGTCATTGCATGTGTGTTCTTTTCACAAACCACAGCTAGAGTCATTGCATGTGTGTTCTTTTCACAAACTACACCTAGAGTCATTACATGTTTGTTCTTTTCACAAACCACATCTAGAGTCATTGCATGTGTGTTCTTTGACAAATCACACATGGATCCACCCGTGTCATTCGATGTGTGTTATTCTCACAAAACACATATGGATCCACCAGAGTTCATTTCATGTGTGTTCTTTTCGCAAACCACATATGGATCCACCAGTGTCATTTGCATGTGTGTTCTTTTCATGAACCACACCTAGAGTTAGTGCATGTCTGTTCTTTCACAAACCACTCATGGATCCACCAGTGTCATTCGATATGTCTTCTTCTCACAAACCACATATGGATCCACCAGAGTTCATTCCATGTCTATGTTTTGCACAAACCACATAAGGATCCACCAGGGTCATTGCATGTGTGTTATTTTCACAAACAACAGTTGGAGACATTGCATGTGTGTTCTTTTCACAAACCACATCTAGAGTCATTTCATGTGTGTTCTTCTCAGAAACAACATATGGATCGACCAGAGTTCATTCCACGTGTGTTCTTTTCACAAACAACATCTAGAGTCATTGTATGTTTGTTCTTTTCACAAACCACATAAGGATCCAGCAGAGTCATTGCATGTGTGTTCTAATCACAAACCACCGCTAGATTCATTGCATGTGTGTTCTAATCACAAACCACCGCTAGAGTCATTGCATGTGTGTTCTTTTCACAAACCACATCTAGATTCCTTGCACGTGTGTTCTTCTCATAGACCACATATGGATCCACCAGAGTTCATTGCATGTGTGTTATTTTCACAAACCACACATAGAGTCATTGCATGTCTGTTCTTCTCACAAACCACACATGTATCCACTAGTGTGATTGCATGTGTGTTCTTTTCACAAACCACATCTAGAGTCATTGGATGTCTGTTCTTTTGACAAACCACATATTGATCCACCAGTGTCATTGCATGTGTGTTCTTTTCACAAACCACATCTAGAGTCATTGCATTTGTGTTCTTTTCACAAAGCACATATGGATCCACCAGTGTGATTGCATGTGTGTTCTTTTCATTAACCATAGCTAGAGTCATTGCATGTCTGTTCTTCTCACAAACCACACATGGATCCACTAGTGTCATTGCATGTGTGTTCTTTTCAAAAAAACACAACGAGAGTCATTGTATGTCTGTTCTTCTCAAAAACCACACATGGATCCACCAGTGTCATTGCATGTGTGTTATTTTCACAAACCATATCTAGAGTCATTGGATGTCTTTCTTTTTCACAAGCCACATATTGATCCACCAGTGTCATTGCATGTGTGTTCTTTTCATTAACCACAGCTAGAGTCATTGCATGTCTGTTCTTTTCACAAACCACATATGGATCCACCAGTGTCATTGCATGTGTGTTCTTCTCACAAAAGACATATGGATCCACCAGAGTTCATTGCATGTCTGTTCTATTCACAAACCACATAAGGATTCACCAGACTCATTGCATGCGTGTTCTTTTCAAAAACCACAGCTAGAGCCATTGCATGTGTGTTCTTTTCAAAAACCACATCTAGAGTCATTGCATG
Organism: Avena sativa; assembly: GCA_916181665.1. Classification (NCBI taxonomy): domain Eukaryota; kingdom Viridiplantae; phylum Streptophyta; class Magnoliopsida; order Poales; family Poaceae; genus Avena; species Avena sativa. The sequence continues at coordinate 584,765,571 of OV702287.1, forward strand.
TGTGTTCTTCTCACAAACCACATACAGATCCACCAGAGTTCATTGCACGTGTGTTCTTTTCACAAACCACAGCTAGAGTCATTGGATGTTTGTTCTTTTCACAAACGACATAAGGATCCACCAAAGGCATTGCACGTGTGTTCTTTTCACAAACCACATCTAGAGTCATTGCATGCGTCTTCTTTTCACAAACCACATCTAGAGTCATTGCATGTGTGTTCTTCTCAGAAACCACATATGGATCCACTAGAGTTCATTGCATGTTCGTTCTTTTCACAAACCACACCTAGAGTCATTGCATGTCTGTTCTTCTCACAAACCACACATGGATCCACTAGTGTGATTGCATGTGTGTTCTTTTCACAAACCACAACGAGAGTCATTGCATGTCTGTTCTTTTCACAAACCACATATGGATCCACCAGTGTCATTGCATGTGTGTTCTTTTCACAAACCACAGCTAGAGTCATTGCATGTGTGTTCTTTTCACAAACTACACATAGAGTCATTACATGTTTGTTCTTTTCACAAACCACATCTAGAGTCATTGCATGTGTGTTCTTTGAAAAATCACACATGGATCCACCAGTGTCATTCGATGTGTGTTCTTCTCACAAAACACATATGGATCCACCAGAGTTCATTGCATGTGTGTTCTTTTCGCAAACCACATATGGATCCACCAGTGTCATTGCATGTGTGTTCTTTTCATTAACCACACCTAGAGTTAGTGCATGTTTGTTCTTTCACAAACCACTCATGGATCCACCAGTGTCATTCGATATGTCTTCTTCTCACAAACCACATATGGATCCACCAGAGTTCATTCCCTCTCTATTTTTTGCACAAACCACATAAGGATCCACCAGAGTCATTGCATGTGTGTTATTTTCACAAACAACAGCTGGAGACATTGCATGTGTGTTCTTTTCACAAACCACATCTAGAGTCATTTCATGTGTGTTCTTCTCACAAACAACATATGGATCCACCAGAGTTCATTCCATGTGTGTTCTTTTCACAAACAACAGCTAGAGTCATTGCATGTTTATTCTTTTCACAAACAACTTAAGGATCCAGCAGAGTCATTGCATGTGTGTTCTAATCACAAACCACAGCTAGAGTCATTGCATGTGTGTTCTTTTCACAAACCACATCTAGATTCCTTGCACGTGTGTTCTTCTCACAAACCACATATGGATCCACCAGAGTTCATTGCATGTGTGTTCTTTTCACAAACCACACCTAGAGTCATTGCATGTCTGTTCTTCTCACAAACCACAGATGGATCCGTAAGTGTCATTGCATGTGTGTTCTTTTCACAAACCACATCTAGAGTCATTGGATGTCTGTTCTTTTGACAAACCACATATTGATCCACCAGTGTCATTGCATGTGTGTTCTTTTCACAAACCACATCTAGAGTCATTGCATTTGTGTTCTTTTCACAAACCACATACGGATCCACCAGTGTGATTGCATGTGTGTTCTTTTCATTAACCACAGCTAGAGTCATTGCATGTCTATTCTTTTCAAATACACATATGGATCCACCAGTGTCATTGCATGTGTGTTCTTTTCACAAACCATAGCTAGAGTCATTGCATGTGTGTTATTTTCACAAACTACACCTAGAGTCATTGCATGTGTGTTCTTTTCATTAACCACATCTAGAGTCATTGCATGTGTGTTCTTTCACATTTTTCCACACATGGATCCACCAGTGTCATTGGATGTGTGTTTTTTCACAAACCACATATGGATCCAACAGAGTTCATTGCATGTGTGTTCTTTTCACAAATCACATATGGATCCACCAGTGTCATTGCATGTGTGTTCTTTTCATGAACCACACCTAGAGTCAGTGCATGTCTGTTCTTTCACAAACCACACATGGATCCACCAGTGTCATTGGATATGTGTTCTTCTCACAAACCACATATGGATCCACCAGAGTTCATTCCATGTCTATTTTTTGCACAAACCACATAAGGATCCACCAGAGTCATTGGTGTGTGTTATTTTCACAAACTACAGCTAGAGTGATTGCATGTGTGTTCTTTTCACAAACCACATCTAGAGTCATTGCATGTGTGTTCTTCTCAAAAACAACATATGGATCCACCAGAGTTCATTGCATGTGTGTTCTTTTCACAAACAACAGCTAGAATCATTGCATGTTTGTTCTTTTCACAAACCACATAAGGATCCACCAGATTCATTGCATGTGTGTTCTAATCACAAACCACAGCTAGAGTCATTGCATGTATCTTCTTTTCACAAACCACATCTAGATTCATTGCATGTGTGTTCTTCTCAAAAACCACATATGGATCCACCAGAGTTCATTGCATGTCTGTTCTTTTCACAAACCACATCTAGAGTCATTGCATGTCTGTTCTTCTCACAAACCACACATGGATCCACTAGTGTCATTGCATGTGTGTTCTTTTCACAAACCACAACTAGAGTCATTGCATGTTTGTTCTTCGCACAAACCACACATGGATCCACCAGTGTCATTGCATGTGTGTTCTTTTCATAAACCACATCTAGAGTCATTGGATGTCTATTCTTTTCATAAGCCACATATTGATCCACCAGTGTGATTGCATGTGTGTTCTTTTCATTAACCACAGCTATAGTCATTGCATGTCTGTTCTTTTCAAATACACATATGGATCCACCAGTGTCATTGCATGTGTGTTCTTTTCACAAACCACATCTAGATTCCTTGCACGTGTGTTCTTCTCACAAACCACATATGGATCCACCAGAGTTCATTGCATGTGTGTTCTTTTCACAAACCACACCTAGAGTCATTGCATGTCTGTTCTTCTCACAAACCACAGATGGATCCGTAAGTGTCATTGCATGTGTGTTCTTTTCACAAACCACATCTAGAGTCATTGGATGTCTGTTCTTTTGACAAACCACATATTGATCCACCAGTGTCATTGCATGTGTGTTCTTTTCACAAACCACATCTAGAGTCATTGCATTTGTGTTCTTTTCACAAACCACATACGGATCCACCAGTGTGATTGCATGTGTGTTCTTTTCATTAACCACAGCTAGAGTCATTGCATGTCTATTCTTTTCAAATACACATATGGATCCACCAGTGTCATTGCATGTGTGTTCTTTTCACAAACCATAGCTAGAGTCATTGCATGTGTGTTATTTTCACAAACTACACCTAGAGTCATTGCATGTGTGTTCTTTTCATTAACCACATCTAGAGTCATTGCATGTGTGTTCTTTCACATTTTTCCACACATGGATCCACCAGTGTCATTGGATGTGTGTTTTTTCACAAACCACATATGGATCCAACAGAGTTCATTGCATGTGTGTTCTTTTCACAAATCACATATGGATCCACCAGTGTCATTGCATGTGTGTTCTTTTCATGAACCACACCTAGAGTCAGTGCATGTCTGTTCTTTCACAAACCACACATGGATCCACCAGTGTCATTGGATATGTGTTCTTCTCACAAACCACATATGGATCCACCAGAGTTCATTCCATGTCTATTTTTTGCACAAACCACATAAGGATCCACCAGAGTCATTGGTGTGTGTTATTTTCACAAACTACAGCTAGAGTGATTGCATGTGTGTTCTTTTCACAAACCACATCTAGAGTCATTGCATGTGTGTTCTTCTCAAAAACAACATATGGATCCACCAGAGTTCATTGCATGTGTGTTCTTTTCACAAACAACAGCTAGAATCATTGCATGTTTGTTCTTTTCACAAACCACATAAGGATCCACCAGATTCATTGCATGTGTGTTCTAATCACAAACCACAGCTAGAGTCATTGCATGTATCTTCTTTTCACAAACCACATCTAGATTCATTGCATGTGTGTTCTTCTCAAAAACCACATATGGATCCACCAGAGTTCATTGCATGTCTGTTCTTTTCACAAACCACATCTAGAGTCATTGCATGTCTGTTCTTCTCACAAACCACACATGGATCCACTAGTGTCATTGCATGTGTGTTCTTTTCACAAACCACAACTAGAGTCATTGCATGTTTGTTCTTCGCACAAACCACACATGGATCCACCAGTGTCATTGCATGTGTGTTCTTTTCATAAACCACATCTAGAGTCATTGGATGTCTATTCTTTTCATAAGCCACATATTGATCCACCAGTGTGATTGCATGTGTGTTCTTTTCATTAACCACAGCTATAGTCATTGCATGTCTGTTCTTTTCAAATACACATATGGATCCACCAGTGTCATTGCATGTGTGTTCTTTTCACAAACCATAGCTAGAGTCATTGCATGTGTGTTATTTTCACAAACTACACCTAGAGTCATTGCATGTGTGTTCTTTTACAAACCACACATGGATCCACCAGTGCCATTGGATGTGTGTTTTTTCTCACAAACCACATATGGATCCAACAGAGTTCATTGCATGTGTGTTCTTTTCACAAACCACATATGGATCCACCAGTGTCATTGGATGCGTGTTCTTTTAATGAACCACACCTAGAGTCAGTGCATGTCTGTTCTTTCACAAACCACACATGGATCCACCAGTGTCATTGGATATGTCTTCTTCTCACAAACCACATATGGATCCACCAGAGTTCATTCCATGTCTATTTTTTGCACAAACCAGATAAGGATCCACCAGAGTCATTGCATGTGTGTTATTTTCACAAACCACAGCTAGAGTCATTGCATGTGTGTTCTTTTCACAAACCACATCTAGAGTAATTGCATGTGTGTTCTTCTCACAAACAACATATGGATCCACCAGAGTTCATTGCATCTGTGTTCTTTTCACAACCAACAGCTAGAATCATTGCATGTTTGTTCTTTTCACAGACCACATAAGGATCCACCAGAGCATTGCATGTGTGTTCTAATCACAAACCACAGTTAGAGTCATTGCATGTGTGTTCTTTTCACAAACCACATCTAGATTCATTGCATGTGTGTTCTTCTCACAAACAACATATGGATCCACCAGAGTTCATTGCATGTCTGTTCTTTTCACAAACCACATCTAGAGTCATTGCATGTCTGTTCTTCTCACAAACCACACATGGATCCACTAGTGTCATTGCATGTGTGTTCTTTTCACAAACCACAACGAGAGTCATTGCATGTCTGTTCTTCTCATAAACCACAGATGGATCCACCAGTGTCATTGCATGTCTGTTCTTCTCACAAACCACACAAGGATCCACTAGTGTCATTGCATGTGTGTTCTTTTCACAAACCACAAGGAGAGTCATTGCATGTCTGTTCTTTTCACAAACCACACATGGATCCACCAGTGTCATTGCATGTGTGTTATTTTCATAAACCACATCTAGAGTCATTGGATGTCTGTTCTTTTCACAAGCCACGTATTGATCCACCAGTGTCATTGCATGTGTGTTCTTTTCTCCAGCCACATCTAGAGTCATTGCATGTGGGTTCTTTTCACAAACCACATACGGATCCACCAGTGTCATTGCATGTGTGTTCTTCGCACAAAAGACATATGGATCCACCAGAGTTCATTGCATGTCTGTTCTTTTCACAAACCACATAAGGACCCACCAGACTCATTGCATGTGTGTTCTTTTCAAAAACCACAGCTAGAGCCAATTCATGTGTGTTCTTTTCACAAGCCACATCTAGAGTCATTACATGTGTGTTCTTCTCACAAACCACATATGGATCCACCAGAGTTCATTGCATGTGTGTTCTTTTCACAAACCACAGCTAGAGTCATTGCATGTCTGTTCTTTTCACAAACGACACAAGGATCCACCAAGGCATTGCATGTGTGTTCTTTTCACAAACCACAGCTAGAGTCATTGCATGTGTCTTCTTTTCACAAACCACATCTAGAGTCATTGCATGTGTGTTCTTCTCACAAACCACATATGGATCCACTAGAGTTCATTGCATGTCTGTTCTTTTCACAAACCACATCTAGAGTCATTGCATGTCTGTTCTTCTCACAAACCACACGTGGATCCACTAGTGTCATTGCATGTGTGTTCTTTTCACAAACCACAACGAGAGTCATTGCATGTCTGTTCTTTTCACAAACCACATATGGATCCACCAGTGTCATTGCATGTGTGTTCTTTTCACAAACCACAGCTAGAGTCAGTGCATGTCTGTTATTTTCACAAACTACACCTAGAGTCATTACATGTTTGTTCTTTTCACAAACCACATCTAGAGTCATTGCATGTGTGTTCTTTGACAAATCACACATGGATCCACCCGTGTCATTCGATGTGTGTTATTCTCACAAAACACATATGGATCCACCAGAGTTCATTGCATGTGTGTTCTTTTCGCAAACCACATATGGATCCACCAGTGTCATTTGCATGTGTGTTCTTTTCATGAACCACACCTAGAGTTAGTGCATGTCTGTTCTTTCACAAACCACTCATGGATCCACCAGTGTCATTCGATATGTCTTCTTCTCACAAACCACATATGGATCCACCAGAGTTCATTCCATGTCTATGTTTTGCACAAACCACATAAGGATCCACCAGAGTCATTGCATGTGTGTTATTTTCACAAACAACAGTTGGAGACATTGCATGTGTGTTCTTTTCACAAACCACATCTAGAGTCATTTCATGTGTGTTCTTCTCACAAACAACATATGGATCCACCAGAGTTCATTCCACGTGTGTTCTTTTCACAAACAACATCTAGAGTCATTGTATGTTTGTTCTTTTCACAAACCACATAAGGATCCAGCAGAGTCATTGCATGTGTGTTCTAATCACAAACCACCGCTAGATTCATTGCATGTGTGTTCTAATCACAAACCACCGCTAGAGTCATTGCATGTGTGTTCTTTTCACAAACCACATCTAGATTCCTTGCACGTGTGTTCTTCTCACAGACCACATATGGATCCACCAGAGTTCATTGCATGTGTGTTATTTTCACAAACCACACCTAGAGTCATTGCATGTCTGTTCTTCTCACAAACCACACATGGATCCACCAGTGTCATTGCATGTGTGTTATTTTCATAAACCACATCTAGAGTCATTGGATGTCTGTTCTTTTTACAAGCCACATATTGATCCACCAGTGTCATTGCATGTGTGTTCTTTTCTCAAACCACATCTAGAGTCATTGCATGTGGGTTCTTTTCACAAACCACATATGGATCCACCAGTGTGATTACATGTGTGTTCTTTTCATTAACCACAGCTAGAGTCATTGCATGTCTGTTCTTTTCACAAACCACAGCTAGAGTCATTGCATGTGTGTTCTTTTCACAAACCACATCTAGATTCATTGCATGTGTGTTCTTCTCACAAACCACATATGGATCCACCAGAGTTCATTGCATGTCTGTTCTTTTCACAAACCACATCTAGAGTCATTGCATGTCTGTTCTTCTCAGAAACCACACATGGATCCACCAATGTCATTGCATGTGTGTTCTTTTCATAAACCACAACTAGATTCATTGCATGTCTGTTCTTCTCACAAACCACACATGGATCCACCAGTGTCATTGCATGTGTGTTCTTTTCATAAACCACATCTAGAGTAATTGGATGTCTGTTCTTTTCACAAGCCACATATTGATCCACTAGTGTCATGGCATGTTTGTTCTTTTCACAAACCACATCTAGAGTCATTGCATGTGGGTTCTTTTCACAAACCACATATGGATCCACCAGTGTGATTAAATGTGTGTTCTTCTCATTAAGCACAACTACAGTCATTGCATGTCTGTTCTTTTCACAAACCACATATGGATCCACCAGTGTCATTGCATGTGTGTTCTTCTCACAAAATACATATGCATCCACCAGAGTTCATTGCATGTTTGTTCTTTTCACAAACCACATAAGGATCCACCAAAGTCATTGCATGTGTGTTCCTTTCAAAAACAACAGCTAGAGCCATTGCATGTGTGTTCTTTTCACAAACCACATCTAGAGTCATTGCATGTGTGTTCTTCTCACAAACCACATATGGATCCACCAGAGTTCATTGCATGTGTGTTCTTTTCACAAACCACAGCTAGAGTCATTGCATGTCTGTTCTTTTCAGAAACGACATAAGGATCCACCAAAGGCATTGCATGTGTGTTCTTTTCACAAACCACAGCTAGAGTCATTGCATGTGTCTTCTTTTCACAAACCACATCTAGAGTCATTGCATGTGTGTTCTTCTCGCAAACCACATATGGATCCACTAGAGTTCATTGCATGTCTGTTCTTTTCACAAACCACATCTAGAGTCATTGCATGTCTGTTCTTCTCACAAACCACACATGGATCCACTAGTGTCATTGCATGTGTGTTCTTTTCACAAACCACGACTAGAGTCATTGCATGTCTATTCTTCTCACAAACCACACATGGATCCACCAGTGTCATTGCATGTGTGTTCTTTGCATAAACCACATCTAGAGTCATTGGATGTCTGTTCTTTTCACAAGCCACATATTGATCCATAAGTGTCATTGCATGTGTGTTCTTTTCTCAAACCACATCTAGAGTCATTGCATGTGTGTTCTTTTCACAAACCACATGTGGATCCACCAATGTCATTGCATGTGTGTCCTTTGCATTAACCACAGCTAGAGTCATTGCATGTCTGTTCTTTTCACAAACCACATATGGATCCACCAGTGTCACTGCACGTGTGTTCTTTTCACAAACCATAGCTAGAGTCATTGCATGTGCGTTCTTTTCACAAACTACACCTAGAGTCATTGCATGTCTGTTCTTTTCACAAACGACATCAAGAGTCACTGCATGTCTGTTCGTTCACAAACCACACCAAGAGTCACCAGTGTCACTGGATGTGTGTTCTTTTCAGAAACCACATATGGATCCACCAGAGTTCATTGCATGTCTGTTCTTTTCACAAACCACATAAGGATCCACCAGAGTCACTGCATGTGTGTTCGTTTCACAAACCACGACTAGAGTCATTGCATGTTTGTTCTTTTCACAAACCACATAAGGATCCACTAGTGTGATTGCATGTGTGTTCTTTTCATGAACCACACCTAGAGTCAGTGCATGTCTGTTCTTTTCACAAACCACATATGGATCCACCAGTGTGATTGGATGTGTGTTCTTTTCATTAACCACAACTAGAGTCATTGCATGTTTGTTCTTCTCACAAACCACATATGGATCCACCAATATCATTGCATGTGTGTTCTTTTCACAAACCACACATGGATCCACCAGTTTCATTGCATGTTTGTTCTTTTCATTAACCTTAGCTAGAGTCATTGCATGTGTGTTCTTCTCACAAACCACATATGGATCCACCAGAGTTCATTGCATGTGAGTTCTTCTCATAAACCACAGCGAGAGTCATTGCATGTGTGTTCTTTTCACAAACGACATATGGATTTACCAGTGTCATTGCATGTCTATTCTTTCTATTAACCACACCTAGAGTCATTGCATGTCTATTCTTTCACAAACCACACATGGATCCACTAGTGTCATTGCATGTCTGTTCTTTCACAAACCACACATGGATCCACCAGTGTCATTGCATGTCTGTTCTTTCACAAACCACACCTAGAGTCACCAGTGTCACTGGGTGTGTGTTCTTTTCAGAAACCACAGCTAGAGCCATTACATGTTTGTTCTTTTCATTAACCACAGTTAGAATCATTGCATGTCTGTTGTTTTCACAAACCACATATGGATCCACCAGTCTCATTGCATGTGTGTTCGTTTCACAAACCACATCTAGAGTTATTGCATGTGTGTTCTTTTCACAAACTACACCTAGAGTCATTACATGTTTGTTCTTTTCACAAACCACATCTAGAGTCATTGCATGTGTGTTCTTTGACAAATCACACATGGATCCACCAATGTCATTCGATGTGTGTTCTTCTCACAAACCACATATGGATCCACCAGAGTTCATTGCACGTGTGTTCTTTTCGCAAACCACATATGGATCCACCAGTGTCATTGCATGTTTGTTCTTTTCATGAACCGCACCTAGAGTCAGTGCATGTCTGTTCTTTCACAAACCACACATGGATCCACCAGTTGGATATGTGTTCTTCTCACAAACCACATATGGATCCACCAGAGTTCATTCCATGTCTATTTTTTGCACAAACCACATAAGGATCCACCAGAGTCATTGCATGTGTGTTATTTTCACAAACCACAGCTAGAGTCATTGCATGTGTGTTCTTTTCACAAACCACATCTAGACACATTGCATGTGTGTTCTTCTCACAAACAACATATGGATCCACCAGAGTTCAATGCATGTGTGTTCTTTTCACAAACAATAGCTAGAGTCATTGCATGTTTGTTCTTTTCACAAACCACATAAGAATCCACCAGAGTCATTGCATGTGTGTTCTAATCACAAACCACAGCTAGAGTCATTGCATGTGTGTTCTTTTCACAAACCACATCTAGATTCCTTGCATGTGTGTTCTTCTCACAAACCACATATGGACCCACCAGAGTTCATTACATGTGTGTTCTTTTCACAAACCACACCTAGAGTCATTGCATGTCTGTTCTTCTCACAAACCACACATGGATCCACAAGTGTCATTGCATGTGTGTTCTTTTCACAAACCACATCTAGAGTCATTGGATGTCTGTTCTTTTGACAAACCACATATTGATCCACCAGTGTCATTGCATGTGTGTTCTTTTCACAAACCACATCTAGAGTCATTGCATTTGTGTTCTTTTCACAAACCACATATGGATCCACTAGTGGGATTGCATGTGTGTTCTTTTCATTAACCACAGCTAGAGTCATTGCATGTCTGTTCTTTTCAAATACACACATGGATCCACCAGTGTCATTGCATGTGTGTTCTTTTCACAAACCACAGCTAGAGTCATTGCATGTGTTCTCTTTTCACAAACTACACCTAGAGTCATTGCATGTGTGTTCTTTTCATTAACCACATCTAGAGTCATTGCATGTGTGTTCTTTCACAAACCACACATGGATCCACCAGTGTCATTGGATGTGTTTTTTTCTCACAAACCACATATGGATCCAACTGAGTTCATTGCATGTGTGTTCTTTTCACAAACCACATATGGATCCACCAGTGTCATTGCATGTGTGTCCTTTGCATTAACCACAGCTAGAGTCATTGGATGTCTATTCTTTTCACAAACCACATATGGATCCACCAGTGTCACTGCACGTGTGTTCTTTTCACAAACCATTGCTAGAGTCATTGCATGTGTGTTCTTTTCACAAACTACACCTAGAGTCATTGCATGTTTGTTCTTTTCACAAACGACATCAAGAGTCATTGCATGTCTGTTCGTTCACAAACCACACCTAGAGTCACCAGTGTCACTGGATGTGTGTTCTTTTCAGAAACCACATATGGATCCACCAGAGTTCATTGCATGTCTGTTCTTTTCACAAACCACATAAGGATCCACCAGAGTCATTGCATGTGTGTTCGTTTCACAAACCACGTCTAGAATCATTGCATGTGTGTTCTTTTCACAAACCACATAAGGATCCACTAGTGTGATTGCATGTGTGTTCTTTTCATAAACCACACCTAGAGTCAGTGCATGTCTGTTCTTTTCACAAACCACATATGGATCCACCAGTGTGATTGGATGTGTGTTCTTTTCATTAACCACACCTAGAGTCATTGCATGTTTGTTCTTCTCACAAACCACATATGGATCCACCAATATCATTGCATGTGTGTTCTTTTCACAAACCACACATGGATCCACTAGTTTCATTGCATGTTTGTTCTTTTCATTAACCTTAGCTAGAGTCATTGCATGTGTGTTCTTCTCACAAACCACATATGGATCCACGAGAGTTCATTGCATGTGAGTTCTTCTCATAAACCACAGCGAGAGTCATTGCATGTGTGTTCTTTTCACAAACGACATATGGATTTACCAGTGTCATTGCATGTCTATTCTTTCTATTAACCACACCTAGAGTCATTGCATGTCTGTTCTTTCACAAACCACACATGGATCCACTAGTGTCATTGCATGTCTGTTCTTTCACAAACCACATATGGATCCACCAGTGTCATTGCATGTGTGTTCGTTTCACAAACCACATCTAGAGTTATTGCATGTGTGTTCTTTTCACAAACTACACCTAGAGTCATTACATGTTTGTTCTTTTCACAAACCACATCTAGAGTCATTGCATGTGTGTTCTTTGACAAATCACACATGGATCCACCAATGTCATTCGATGTGTGTTCTTCTCACAAACCACATATGGATCCACCAGAGTTCATTGCACGTGTGTTCTTTTCGCAAACCACATATGGATCCACCAGTGTCATTGCATGTTTGTTCTTTTCATGAACCGCACCTAGAGTCAGTGCATGTCTGTTCTTTCACAAACCACACATGGATCCACCAGTTGGATATGTGTTCTTCTCACAAACCACATATGGATCCACCAGAGTTCATTCCATGTCTATTTTTTGCACAAACCACATAAGGATCCACCAGAGTCATTGCATGTGTGTTATTTTCACAAACCACAGCTAGAGTCATTGCATGTGTGTTCTTTTCACAAACCACATCTAGACACATTGCATGTGTGTTCTTCTCACAAACAACATATGGATCCACCAGAGTTCAATGCATGTGTGTTCTTTTCACAAACAATAGCTAGAGTCATTGCATGTTTGTTCTTTTCACAAACCACATAAGAATCCACCAGAGTCATTGCATGTGTGTTCTAATCACAAACCACAGCTAGAGTCATTGCATGTGTGTTCTTTTCACAAACCACATCTAGATTCCTTGCATGTGTGTTCTTCTCACAAACCACATATGGACCCACCAGAGTTCATTACATGTGTGTTCTTTTCACAAACCACACCTAGAGTCATTGCATGTCTGTTCTTCTCACAAACCACACATGGATCCACAAGTGTCATTGCATGTGTGTTCTTTTCACAAACCACATCTAGAGTCATTGGATGTCTGTTCTTTTGACAAACCACATATTGATCCACCAGTGTCATTGCATGTGTGTTCTTTTCACAAACCACATCTAGAGTCATTGCATTTGTGTTCTTTTCACAAACCACATATGGATCCACTAGTGGGATTGCATGTGTGTTCTTTTCATTAACCACAGCTAGAGTCATTGCATGTCTGTTCTTTTCAAATACACACATGGATCCACCAGTGTCATTGCATGTGTGTTCTTTTCACAAACCACAGCTAGAGTCATTGCATGTGTTCTCTTTTCACAAACTACACCTAGAGTCATTGCATGTGTGTTCTTTTCATTAACCACATCTAGAGTCATTGCATGTGTGTTCTTTCACAAACCACACATGGATCCACCAGTGTCATTGGATGTGTTTTTTTCTCACAAACCACATATGGATCCAACTGAGTTCATTGCATGTGTGTTCTTTTCACAAACCACATATGGATCCACCAGTGTCATTGCATGTGTGTCCTTTGCATTAACCACAGCTAGAGTCATTGGATGTCTATTCTTTTCACAAACCACATATGGATCCACCAGTGTCACTGCACGTGTGTTCTTTTCACAAACCATTGCTAGAGTCATTGCATGTGTGTTCTTTTCACAAACTACACCTAGAGTCATTGCATGTTTGTTCTTTTCACAAACGACATCAAGAGTCATTGCATGTCTGTTCGTTCACAAACCACACCTAGAGTCACCAGTGTCACTGGATGTGTGTTCTTTTCAGAAACCACATATGGATCCACCAGAGTTCATTGCATGTCTGTTCTTTTCACAAACCACATAAGGATCCACCAGAGTCATTGCATGTGTGTTCGTTTCACAAACCACGACTAGAATCATTGCATGTGTGTTCTTTTCACAAACCACATAAGGATCCACTAGTGTGATTGCATGTGTGTTCTTTTCATAAACCACACCTAGAGTCAGTGCATGTCTGTTCTTTTCACAAACCACATATGGATCCACCAGTGTGATTGGATGTGTGTTCTTTTCATTAACCACACCTAGAGTCATTGCATGTTTGTTCTTCTCACAAACCACATATGGATCCACCAATATCATTGCATGTGTGTTCTTTTCACAAACCACACATGGATCCACTAGTTTCATTGCATGTTTGTTCTTTTCATTAACCTTAGCTAGAGTCATTGCATGTGTGTTCTTCTCACAAACCACATATGGATCCACGAGAGTTCATTGCATGTGAGTTCTTCTCATAAACCACAGCGAGAGTCATTGCATGTGTGTTCTTTTCACAAACGACATATGGATTTACCAGTGTCATTGCATGTCTATTCTTTCTATTAACCACACCTAGAGTCATTGCATGTCTGTTCTTTCACAAACCACACATGGATCCACTAGTGTCATTGCATGTCTGTTCTTTCACAAACCACACATGGATCCACCAGTGTCATTGCATGTCTGTTCTTTCACAAACCACACCTAGAGTCACCAGTGTCACTGGGCGTGTGTTCTTTTCAGAAACCACAGCTAGAGCCATTACATGTTTGTTCTTTTCATTAACCACAGTTAGAATCATTGCATGTCTCTTTTTTTCACAAACCACATATGGATCCACCAGTGTCATTGCATGTGTGTTCGTTTCACAAACCACATCTAGAGTCATTGCATGTGTGTTCTTTTCACAAACTACACCTAGAGTCATTACATGTTTGTTCTTTTCACAAACCACATCTAGAGTCATTGCATGTGTGTTCTTTGACAAATCACACATGGATCCACCAGTGTCATTCGATGTGTGTTGTTCTCACAAACCACATATGGATCCACCAGAGTTCATTGCACGTGTGTTATTTTCGCAAACCACATATGGATCCACCAGTGTCATTGCATGTTTGTTCTTTTCATGAACCACACCTAGAGTCAGTGCATGTCTATTCTTTCACAAACCACACATGGATCCACCAGTTGGATATGTGTTCTTCTCACAAACCACATATGGATCCACCAGAGTTCATTCCATGTCTATTTTTTGCACAAACCACATAAGGATCTACCAGAGTCATTGCATGTGTGTTATTTTCACAAACCACAGCTAGAGTCATTGCATGTGTGTTCTTTTCACAAACCACATCTAGAGTCATTGCATGTGTGTTCTTCTCACAAACAACATATGGATCCACCAGAGTTCATTGCATGTGTGTTCTTTTCACAAACCACACCTAGAGTAATTGCATGTCTGTTCTTGTCACAAACCACACATGGATCCACAAGTGTCATTGCATGTGTGTTCTTTTCACAAACCACATCTAGAGTCATTGGATGTCTGTTCTTTTGACAAACCACATATTGATCCACCAGTGTCATTGCATGTGTGTTCTTTTCACAAACCATATCTAGAGTCATTACATTTGTGTTCTTTTCACAAACCACATATGGATCCACTAGTGTGATTGCATGTGTGTTCTTTTCATTAACCACAGCTAGAGTCATTGCATGTCTATTCTTTTCAAATACACACATGGATCCACCAGTGTCATTGCATGTGTGTTATTTTCAGAAACCACAGCTAGAGTCATTGCATGTGTTCTCTTTTCACAAACTACACCTAGAGTCATTGCATGTGTGTTCTTTTCATTAACCACATCTAGAGTCATTGCATGTGTGTTCTTTCACAAACCACACATGGATCCACCAGTGTCATTGGATGTGTTTTTTTCTCACAAACCACATATGGATCCAACTGAGTTCATTGCATGTGTGTTCTTTTCACAAACCACATATGGATCCACCAGTGTAATTGCATGTGTGTCCTTTGCATTAACCACAGCTAGAGTCATTGGATGTCTATTCTTTTCACAAACCACATATGGATCCACGAGTGTCACTGCACGTGTGTTCTTTTCACAAACCATATCTAGAGTCATTGCATGTGTGTTCTTTTCACAAACTACACCTAGAGTCATTGCATGTCTGTTCTTTTCACAAACGACATCAAGAGTCATTGCATGTCTGTTCGTTCACAAACCACACCTAGAGTCACCAGTGTCACTGGATGTGTGTTCTTTTCAGAAACCACATATGGATCCACCAGAGTTCATTGCATGACTGTTCTTTCCACATAAGGATCCACCAAAGTCATTGCATGTGTGTTCGTTTCACAAACCACGACTAGAGTCATTGCATGTGTGTTCTTTTCACAAACCACATAAGGATCCAGTAGTGTGATTGCATGTGTGTTCTTTTCATGAACCACACCTAGAGTCAGTGCATGTCTGTTCTTTTCACAAACCACATATGGATCCACTAGTGTGATTGGATGTGTGTTCTTTTCATTAACCACAACTAGAGTCATTGCATGTTTGTTCTTCTCACAAACCACATATGGATCCACCAATATCATTGCATGTGTGTTCTTTTCACAAACCACACATGGATCCACCAATTTCATTGCATGTTTGTTCTTTTCATTAACCTTAGCTAGAGTCATTGCATGTGTGTTCTTCTCACAAACCACATATGGATCCACCAGAGTTCATTGCATGTGAGTTCTTCTCATAAACCACAGCGAGAGTCATTGCATGTGTGTTCTTTTCACAAACGACATATGGATTTACCAGTGTCAATGCATGTCTATTATTTCTATTAACCACACCTAGAGTCATTACATGTCTGTTCTTTCACAAACCACACATGGATCCACTAGTGTCATTGCATGTCTGTTCTTTCACAAACCACACATCGATCCACCAGTGTCATTGCATGTCTGTTCTTTCACAAACCACACCTAGAGTCACCAGTGTCACTGGGTGTGTGTTCTTTTCAGAAACCACAGCTAGAGCCATTACATGTTTGTTCTTTCATTAACCACAGTTAGAATCATTGCATGTCTGTTGTTTTCACAAACCACATATGGATCCACCAGTCTCATTGCATGTGTGTTCGTTTCACAAACCACATCTAGAGTCATTGCATGTGTGTTCTTTTCACAAACTACACCTAGAGTCATTACTTGTTTGTTCTTTTCACAAACCACATCTAGAGTCATTGCATGTGTGTTCTTTGACAAATCACAAATGGATCCACCAGTGTCATTCGATGTGTGTTGTTCTCACAAACCACATATGGATCCACCAGAGTTCATTGCACGTGTGTTATTTTCGCAAACCACATATGGATCCACCAGTGACATTGCATGTTTGTTCTTTTCATGAACCACACCTAGAGTTAGTGCATGTCTGTTCTTTCACAAACCACACATGGATCCACCAGTTGGATATGTGTTCTTCTCACAAACCACATATGGATCCACCAGAGTTCATTCCATGTCTATTTTTTGCACAAACCACATAAGGATCCACCAGAGTCATTGCATGTGTGTTATTTTCACAAACCACAGCTAGAGTCATTGCATGTGTGTTCTTTTCACAAACCACATCTAGAGTCATTGCATGTGTGTTCTTCTCACAAACAACATATGGATCCACCAGAGTTCAATGCATGTGTGTTCTTTTCACAAACAATAGCTAGAGTCATTGCATGTTTGTTCTTTTCACAAACCACGTAAGAATCCACCAGAGTCATTGCATGTGTGTTCTAATCACAAACCACAGCTAGAGTCATTGCATGTGTGTTCTTTTCACAAACCACATCTATATTCCTTGCATGTGTGTTCTTCTCACAAACCACATATGGATCCACCAGAGTTCATTGCATGTGTGTTCTTTTCACAAACCACAACTAGAGTCATTGCATGTCTGTTCTTCTCACAAACCACACATGGATCCACAAGTGTCATTGCATGTTTGTTCTTTTCACAAACCACATCTAGAGTCATTGGATGTCTGTTCTTTTGACAAACCACATATTGATCCACCAGTGTCATTGCATGTGTGTTCTTTTCACAAACCACATCTAGAGTCATTGCATTTGTGTTCTTTTCACAAACCACATATGGATCCACTAGTGGGATTGCATGTGTGTTCTTTTCATTAACCACAGCTAGAGTCATTGCATGTCTGTTCTTTTCAAATACACACATGGATCCACCAGTGTCATTGCATGTGTGTTCTTTTCACAAACCACAGCTAGAGTCATTGCATGTGTTCTCTTTTCACAAACTACACCTAGAGTCATTGAATGTGTGTTCTTTTCATTAACCACATCTAGAGTCATTGCATGTGTGTTCTTTCACAAACCACACATGGATCCACCAGTGTCATTGGATGTGTTTTTTTCTCACAAACCACATATGGATCCAACTGAGTTCATTGCATGTGTGTTCTTTTCACAAACCACATATGGATCCACCAGTGTCATTGCATGTGTGTCCTTTGCATTAACCACAGCTAGAGTCATTGGATGTCTATTCTTTTCACAAACCACATATGGATCCACCAGTGTCACTGCACGTGTGTTCTTTTCACAAACCATTGCTAGAGTCATTGCATGTGTGTTCTTTTCACAAACTACACCTAGAGTCATTGCATGTTTGTTCTTTTCACAAACGACATCAAGAGTCATTGCATGTCTGTTCGTTCACAAACCACACCTAGAGTCACCAGTGTCACTGGATGTGTGTTCTTTTCAGAAACCACATATGGATCCACCAGAGTTCATTGCATGTCTGTTCTTTTCACAAACCACATAAGGATCCACCATAGTCATTGCATGTGTGTTCGTTTCACACACCACGACTAGAATCATTGCATGTGTGTTCTTTTCACAAACCACATAAGGATCCACTAGTGTGATTGCATGTGTGTTCTTTTCATAAACCACACCTAGAGTCAGTGCATGTCTGTTCTTTTCACAAACCACATATGGATCCACCAGTGTGATTGGATGTGTGTTCTTTTCATTAACCACACCTAGAGTCATTGCATGTTTGTTCTTCTCACAAACCACATATGGATCCACCAATATCATTGCATGTGTGTTCTTTTCACAAACCACACATGGATCCACCAGTTTCATTGCATGTTTGTTCTTTTCATTAACCTTAGCTAGAGTCATTGCATGTGTGTTCTTCTCACAAACCACATATGGATCCACCAGAGTTCATTGCATGTGAGTTCTTCTCATAAACCACAGCGAGAGTCATTGCATGTGTGTTCTTTTCACAAACGACATATGGATTTACCAGTGTCATTGCATGTCTATTCTTTCTATTAACCACACCTAGAGTCATTGCATGTCTGTTCTTTCACAAACTACACATGGATCCACTAGTGTCATTGCATGTCTGTTCTTTCACAAACCACACATGGATCCACCAGTGTCATTGCATGTCTGTTCTTTCACAAACCACACCTAGAGTCACCAGTGTCACTGGGCGTGTGTTCTTTTCAGAAACCACAGCTAGAGCCATTACATGTTTGTTCTTTTCATTAGCCACAGTTAGAATCATTGCATGTCTCTTGTTTTCACAAACCACATATGGATCCACCAGTGTCATTGCATGTGTGTTCGTTTCACAAACCACATCTAGAGTCATTGCATGTGTGTTCTTTTCACAAACTACACCTAGAGTCATTACATGTTTGTTCTTTTCACAAACCACATCTAGAGTCATTGCATGTGTGTTCTTTGACAAATCACACATGGATCCACCAGTGTCATTCGATGTGTGTTGTTCTCACAAACCACATATGGATCCACCAGAGTTCATTGCACGTGTGTTATTTTCGCAAACCACATATGGATCCACCAGTGTCATTGCATGTTTGTTCTTTTCATGAACCACACCTAGAGTCAGTGCATGTCTGTTCTTTCACAAACCACACATGGATCCACCAGTTGGATATGTGTTCTTCTCACAAACCACATATGGATCCACCAGAGTTCATTCCATGTCTATTTTTTGCACAAACCACATAAGGATCTACCAGAGTCATTGCATGTGTGTTATTTTCACAAACCACAGCTAGAGTCATTGCATGTGTGTTCTTTTCACAAACCACATCTAGAGTCATTGCATGTGTGTTCTTCTCACAAACAACATATGGATCCACCAGAGTTCAATGCATGTGTGTTCTTTTCACAAACAATAGCTAGAGTCATTGCATGTTTGTTCTTTTCACAAACCACATAAGAATCCACCAGAGACATTGCATGTGTGTTCTAATCACAAACCACAGCTAGAGTCATTGCATGTGTGTTCTTTTCACAAACCACATCTAGAGTCATTGCATGTGTGTTCTTTTCACAAACCACATCTAGATTCATTGCATGTGCGTTCTTCTCACAAACCACATATGGATCCACCATAGTTCATTGCATGTCTGTTATTTTCACAAACCACATCTAGAGTCATTGCATGTCTGTTCTTCTCACAAACCACACATGGATCCACCAATGTCATTGCATGTGTGTTCTTTTCATAAACCATAACTAGATTCATTGCATGTCTGTTCTTTTCAGAAACCACATCTAGATTCATTGCATGTGTGTTCTTCTCATAAACCACATATGGATCCACCAGAGTTCATTGCATGTCTGTTCTTTTCACAAACCACATCTAGAGTCATTGCATGTCTTTTCTTCTCACAAACCATACATGGATCCACTAGTGTCATTGCATGTGTGTTCTTTTCACAAACCACAACGAGAGTCATTGCATGTCTGTTCTTCTCATAAACCACACATGGATCCACCAGTGTCATTGCATGTCTGTTCTTCTCACAAACCACACATGGATCCACTAGTGTCATTGCATGTGTGTTCTTTTCACAAACCACAATGAGAGTCATTGCATGTTCGTTCTTCTCACAAACCACACATGGATCCACAAGTGTCATTGTATGTGTGTTATTTTCATAAACCACATCTAGAGTCATTGGATGTCTGTTCTTTTCACAAGCCACATATTGATCCACCAGTGTCATTGCATGTGTGTTCTTTTCTCAAACCACATCTAGAGTCATTGCATGTGGGTTCTTTTCACAAACCACATATGGATCCACCAGTGTGATTACATGTGTGTTCTTTTCATTAACCACAGCTAGAGTCATTGCATGTCTGTTCTTTTCACAAACCACAGCTAGAGTCATTGCATGTGTGTTCTTTTCACAAACCACATCTAGATTCAATGCATGTGTGTTCTTCTCACAAACCACATATGGATCCACCAGAGTTCATTGCATGTCTGTTCTTTTCACAAACCACATCTAGAGTCATTGCATGTCTGTTCTTCTCACAAACCACACATGGATCCACCAATGTCATTGCGTGTGTGTTCTTTTCATAGACCACAACTAGATTCATTGCATGTCTGTTCTTTTCAGAAATCACATCTAGATTCATTGCATGTGTGTTCTTCTCACAAACCACATATGGATCCACCAGAGTTCATTGCATGTTTGTTCTTTTCACAAACCACATCTAGAGTCATTGCATGTCTATTCTTCTCACAAACAACACATGGATCCACTAGTGTCATTGCATGTGTGTTCTTTTCACAAACCACAATGAGAGTCATTGCATGTCTGTTCTTCTCATAAACCACACATGGATCCACCATTGTCATTGCATGTCTGTTCTTCTCACAAACCACACATGGATCCACTAGTGTCATTGCATGTGTGTTCTTTTCACAAACCACAACGAGAGTCATTGCATGTCTCTTCTTCTCACAAACCACACATGGATCCACTAGTGTCATTGCATGTGTGTTATTTTCATAAACCACATCTAGAGTCATTGGATGTGTGTTCTTTGCACAAGCCACATATTGATCCACCAGTGTCACTGCATGTGTGTTCTTTTCTCAAACCACATCTAGAGTCATTGCATGTGGGTTCTTTTCACAAACCACATATGGATCCACCAGTGTGATTACATGTGTGTTCTTTTCATTAACCACAACTAGAGTAATTGCATGTCTGTTCTTTTCACAAACCACAGCTAGAGTCATTGCATGTGTGTTCATTTCACAAACCACATCTAGATTTATTGCATGTGTGTTCTTCTCACAAACCACATATGGATCCACCAGAGTTCATTGCATGTCTGTTCTTTTCACAAACCACATCTAGAGTCATTGCATGTTTGTTCTTCTCACAAACCACACATGGATCCACCAATGTCATTGCATGTGTGTTCTTTTCATAAACCACAACTAGATTCATTGCATGTCTGTTCTTTTCAGAAACCACATCTAGATTCATTGCATGTGTGTTCTTCTCACAAACCACATATGGATCCACCAGAGTTCATTGCATGTTTGTTCTTTTCACAAACCACATCTAGAGTCATTGCATGTCTATTCTTCTCACAAACCACACATGGATCCACTAGTGTCATTGCATGTGTGTTCTTTTCACAAACCACAACGAGAGTCATTGCATGTCTGTTCTTCTCATAAACCACACATGGATCCACCAGTGTCATTGCATGTCTATTCTTCTCACAAACCACACATGGATCCACCAGTGTCATTGCATGTCTGTTCTTCTCACAAACCACACATGGATCCACCAGTGTCATTGCATGTGTGTTATTTTCATAAACCACATCTAGAGTCATTGGATGTCTGTTCTTTTTACAAGCCACATATTGATCCACCAGTGTCATTGCATGTGTGTTCTTTTCTCAAACCACATCTAGAGTCATTGCATGTGGGTTCTTTTCACAAACCACATATGGATCCACCAGTGTGATTACATGTGTGTTCTTTTCATTAACCACAGCTAGAGTCATTGCATGTCTGTTCTTTTCACAAACCACAGCTAGAGTCATTGCATGTGTGTTCTTTTCACAAACCACATCTAGATTCATTGCATGTGTGTTCTTCTCACAAACCACATATGGATCCACCAGAGTTCATTGCATGTCTGTTCTTTTCACAAACCACATCTAGAGTCATTGCATGTCTGTTCTTCTCACAAACCACACATGGATCCACCAATGTCATTGCATGTGTGTTCTTTTCATAAACCACAACTAGATTCATTGCATGTCTGTTCTTCTCACAAACCACACATGGATCCACCAGTGTCATTGCATGTGTGTTCTTTTCATAAACCACATCTAGAGTCATTGGATGTCTGTTCTTTTCACAAGCCACATATTGATCCACTAGTGTCATGGCATGTTTGTTCTTTTCACAAACCACATCTAGAGTCATTGCATGTGGGTTCTTTTCACAAACCACATATGGATCCACCAGTGTGATTAAATGTGTGTTCTTCTCATTAAGCACAACTACAGTCATTGCATGTCTGTTCTTTTCACAAACCACATATGGATCCACCAGTGTCATTGCATGTGTGTTCTTCTCACAAAATACATATGCATCCACCAGAGTTCATTGCATGTTTGTTCTTTTCACAAACCACATAAGGATCCACCAAAGTCATTGCATGTGTGTTCTTTTCTAAAACCACAGCTAGAGCCATTGCATGTGTGTTCTTTTCACAAACCACATCTAGAGTCATTGCATGTGTGTTCTTCTCACAAACCACATATGGATCCACCAGAGTTCATTGCATGTGTGTTCTTTTCACAAACCACAGCTAGAGTCATTGCATGTCTGTTCTTTTCAGAAACGACATAAGGATCCACCAAAGGCATTGCATGTGTGTTCTTTTCACAAACCACAGCTAGAGTCATTGCATGTGTCTTCTTTTCACAAACCACATCTAGAGTCATTGCATGTGTGTTCTTCTCGCAAACCACATATGGATCCACTAGAGTTCATTGCATGTCTGTTCTTTTCACAAACCACACCTAGAGTAATTGCATGTCTGTTCTTGTCACAAACCACACATGGATCCACAAGTGTCATTGCATGTGTGTTCTTTTCACAAACCACATCTAGAGTCATTGGATGTCTGTTCTTTTGACAAACCACATATTGATCCACCAGTGTCATTGCATGTGTGTTCTTTTCACAAACCATATCTAGAGTCATTACATTTGTGTTCTTTTCACAAACCACATATGGATCCACTAGTGTGATTGCATGTGTGTTCTTTTCATTAACCACAGCTAGAGTCATTGCATGTCTATTCTTTTCAAATACACACATGGATCCACCAGTGTCATTGCATGTGTGTTATTTTCAGAAACCACAGCTAGAGTCATTGCATGTGTTCTCTTTTCACAAACTACACCTAGAGTCATTGCATGTGTGTTCTTTTCATTAACCACATCTAGAGTCATTGCATGTGTGTTCTTTCACAAACCACACATGGATCCACCAGTGTCATTGGATGTGTTTTTTTCTCACAAACCACATATGGATCCAACTGAGTTCATTGCATGTGTGTTCTTTTCACAAACCACATATGGATCCACCAGTGTAATTGCATGTGTGTCCTTTGCATTAACCACAGCTAGAGTCATTGGATGTCTATTCTTTTCACAAACCACATATGGATCCACGAGTGTCACTGCACGTGTGTTCTTTTCACAAACCATATCTAGAGTCATTGCATGTGTGTTCTTTTCACAAACTACACCTAGAGTCATTGCATGTCTGTTCTTTTCACAAACGACATCAAGAGTCATTGCATGTCTGTTCGTTCACAAACCACACCTAGAGTCACCAGTGTCACTGGATGTGTGTTCTTTTCAGAAACCACATATGGATCCACCAGAGTTCATTGCATGACTGTTCTTTCCACATAAGGATCCACCAAAGTCATTGCATGTGTGTTCGTTTCACAAACCACGACTAGAGTCATTGCATGTGTGTTCTTTTCACAAACCACATAAGGATCCAGTAGTGTGATTGCATGTGTGTTCTTTTCATGAACCACACCTAGAGTCAGTGCATGTCTGTTCTTTTCACAAACCACATATGGATCCACTAGTGTGATTGGATGTGTGTTCTTTTCATTAACCACAACTAGAGTCATTGCATGTTTGTTCTTCTCACAAACCACATATGGATCCACCAATATCATTGCATGTGTGTTCTTTTCACAAACCACACATGGATCCACCAATTTCATTGCATGTTTGTTCTTTTCATTAACCTTAGCTAGAGTCATTGCATGTGTGTTCTTCTCACAAACCACATATGGATCCACCAGAGTTCATTGCATGTGAGTTCTTCTCATAAACCACAGCGAGAGTCATTGCATGTGTGTTCTTTTCACAAACGACATATGGATTTACCAGTGTCAATGCATGTCTATTATTTCTATTAACCACACCTAGAGTCATTACATGTCTGTTCTTTCACAAACCACACATGGATCCACTAGTGTCATTGCATGTCTGTTCTTTCACAAACCACACATCGATCCACCAGTGTCATTGCATGTCTGTTCTTTCACAAACCACACCTAGAGTCACCAGTGTCACTGGGTGTGTGTTCTTTTCAGAAACCACAGCTAGAGCCATTACATGTTTGTTCTTTCATTAACCACAGTTAGAATCATTGCATGTCTGTTGTTTTCACAAACCACATATGGATCCACCAGTCTCATTGCATGTCTGTTCGTTTCACAAACCACATCTAGAGTCATTGCATGTGTGTTCTTTTCACAAACTACACCTAGAGTCATTACTTGTTTGTTCTTTTCACAAACCACATCTAGAGTCATTGCATGTGTGTTCTTTGACAAATCACAAATGGATCCACCAGTGTCATTCGATGTGTGTTGTTCTCACAAACCACATATGGATCCACCAGAGTTCATTGCACGTGTGTTATTTTCGCAAACCACATATGGATCCACCAGTGACATTGCATGTTTGTTCTTTTCATGAACCACACCTAGAGTTAGTGCATGTCTGTTCTTTCACAAACCACACATGGATCCACCAGTTGGATATGTGTTCTTCTCACAAACCACATATGGATCCACCAGAGTTCATTCCATGTCTATTTTTTGCACAAACCACATAAGGATCCACCAGAGTCATTGCATGTGTGTTATTTTCACAAACCACAGCTAGAGTCATTGCATGTGTGTTCTTTTCACAAACCACATCTAGAGTCATTGCATGTGTGTTCTTCTCACAAACAACATATGGATCCACCAGAGTTCAATGCATGTGTGTTCTTTTCACAAACAATAGCTAGAGTCATTGCATGTTTGTTCTTTTCACAAACCACGTAAGAATCCACCAGAGTCATTGCATGTGTGTTCTAATCACAAACCACAGCTAGAGTCATTGCATGTGTGTTCTTTTCACAAACCACATCTATATTCCTTGCATGTGTGTTCTTCTCACAAACCACATATGGATCCACCAGAGTTCATTGCATGTGTGTTCTTTTCACAAACCACAACTAGAGTCATTGCATGTCTGTTCTTCTCACAAACCACACATGGATCCACAAGTGTCATTGCATGTTTGTTCTTTTCACAAACCACATCTAGAGTCATTGGATGTCTGTTCTTTTGACAAACCACATATTGATCCACCAGTGTCATTGCATGTGTGTTCTTTTCACAAACCACATCTAGAGTCATTGCATTTGTGTTCTTTTCACAAACCACATATGGATCCACTAGTGGGATTGCATGTGTGTTCTTTTCATTAACCACAGCTAGAGTCATTGCATGTCTGTTCTTTTCAAATACACACATGGATCCACCAGTGTCATTGCATGTGTGTTCTTTTCACAAACCACAGCTAGAGTCATTGCATGTGTTCTCTTTTCACAAACTACACCTAGAGTCATTGAATGTGTGTTCTTTTCATTAACCACATCTAGAGTCATTGCATGTGTGTTCTTTCACAAACCACACATGGATCCACCAGTGTCATTGGATGTGTTTTTTTCTCACAAACCACATATGGATCCAACTGAGTTCATTGCATGTGTGTTCTTTTCACAAACCACATATGGATCCACCAGTGTCATTGCATGTGTGTCCTTTGCATTAACCACAGCTAGAGTCATTGGATGTCTATTCTTTTCACAAACCACATATGGATCCACCAGTGTCACTGCACGTGTGTTCTTTTCACAAACCATTGCTAGAGTCATTGCATGTGTGTTCTTTTCACAAACTACACCTAGAGTCATTGCATGTTTGTTCTTTTCACAAACGACATCAAGAGTCATTGCATGTCTGTTCGTTCACAAACCACACCTAGAGTCACCAGTGTCACTGGATGTGTGTTCTTTTCAGAAACCACATATGGATCCACCAGAGTTCATTGCATGTCTGTTCTTTTCACAAACCACATAAGGATCCACCAGAGTCATTGCATGTGTGTTCGTTTCACACACCACGACTAGAATCATTGCATGTGTGTTCTTTTCACAAACCACATAAGGATCCATTAGTGTGATTGCATGTGTGTTCTTTTCATAAACCACACCTAGAGTCAGTGCATGTCTGTTCTTTTCACAAACCACATATGGATCCACCAGTGTGATTGGATGTGTGTTCTTTTCATTAACCACACCTAGAGTCATTGCATGTTTGTTCTTCTCACAAACCACATATGGATCCACCAATATCATTGCATGTGTGTTCTTTTCACAAACCACACATGGATCCACCAGTTTCATTGCATGTTTGTTCTTTTCATTAACCTTAGCTAGAGTCATTGCATGTGTGTTCTTCTCACAAACCACATATGGATCCACCAGAGTTCATTGCATGTGAGTTCTTCTCATAAACCACAGCGAGAGTCATTGCATGTGTGTTCTTTTCACAAACGACATATGGATTTACCAGTGTCATTGCATGTCTATTCTTTCTATTAACCACACCTAGAGTCATTGCATGTCTGTTCTTTCACAAACCACACATGGATCCACTAGTGTCATTGCATGTCTGTTCTTTCACAAACCACACATGGATCCACCAGTGTCATTGCATGTCTGTTCTTTCACAAACCACACCTAGAGTCACCAGTGTCACTGGGCGTGTGTTCTTTTCAGAAACCACAGCTAGAGCCATTACATGTTTGTTCTTTTCATTAGCCACAGTTAGAATCATTGCATGTCTCTTGTTTTCACAAACCACATATGGATCCACCAGTGTCATTGCATGTGTGTTCGTTTCACAAACCACATCTAGAGTCATTGCATGTGTGTTCTTTTCACAAACTACACCTAGAGTCATTACATGTTTGTTCTTTTCACAAACCACATCTAGAGTCATTGCATGTGTGTTCTTTGACAAATCACACATGGATCCACCAGTGTCATTCGATGTGTGTTGTTCTCACAAACCACATATGGATCCACCAGAGTTCATTGCACGTGTGTTATTTTCGCAAACCACATATGGATCCACCAGTGTCATTGCATGTTTGTTCTTTTCATGAACCACACCTAGAGTCAGTGCATGTCTGTTCTTTCACAAACCACACATGGATCCACCAGTTGGATATGTGTTCTTCTCACAAACCACATATGGATCCACCAGAGTTCATTCCATGTCTATTTTTTGCACAAACCACATAAGGATCTACCAGAGTCATTGCATGTGTGTTATTTTCACAAACCACAGCTAGAGTCATTGCATGTGTGTTCTTTTCACAAACCACATCTAGAGTCATTGCATGTGTGTTCTTCTCACAAACAACATATGGATCCACCAGAGTTCAATGCATGTGTGTTCTTTTCACAAACAATAGCTAGAGTCATTGCATGTTTGTTCTTTTCACAAACCACATAAGAATCCACCAGAGACATTGCATGTGTGTTCTAATCACAAACCACAGCTAGAGTCATTGCATGTGTGTTCTTTTCACAAACCACATCTAGAGTCATTGCATGTGTGTTCTTTTCACAAACCACATCTAGATTCATTGCATGTGCGTTCTTCTCACAAACCACATATGGATCCACCATAGTTCATTGCATGTCTGTTATTTTCACAAACCACATCTAGAGTCATTGCATGTCTGTTCTTCTCACAAACCACACATGGATCCACCAATGTCATTGCATGTGTGTTCTTTTCATAAACCATAACTAGATTCATTGCATGTCTGTTCTTTTCAGAAACCACATCTAGATTCATTGCATGTGTGTTCTTCTCATAAACCACATATGGATCCACCAGAGTTCATTGCATGTCTGTTCTTTTCACAAACCACATCTAGAGTCATTGCATGTCTTTTCTTCTCACAAACCATACATGGATCCACTAGTGTCATTGCATGTGTGTTCTTTTCACAAACCACAACGAGAGTCATTGCATGTCTGTTCTTCTCATAAACCACACATGGATCCACCAGTGTCATTGCATGTCTGTTCTTCTCACAAACCACACATGGATCCACTAGTGTCATTGCATGTGTGTTCTTTTCACAAACCACAATGAGAGTCATTGCATGTTCGTTCTTCTCACAAACCACACATGGATCCACAAGTGTCATTGTATGTGTGTTATTTTCATAAACCACATCTAGAGTCATTGGATGTCTGTTCTTTTCACAAGCCACATATTGATCCACCAGTGTCATTGCATGTGTGTTCTTTTCTCAAACCACATCTAGAGTCATTGCATGTGGGTTCTTTTCACAAACCACATATGGATCCACCAGTGTGATTACATGTGTGTTCTTTTCATTAACCACAGCTAGAGTCATTGCATGTCTGTTCTTTTCACAAACCACAGCTAGAGTCATTGCATGTGTGTTCTTTTCACAAACCACATCTAGATTCAATGCATGTGTGTTCTTCTCACAAACCACATATGGATCCACCAGAGTTCATTGCATGTCTGTTCTTTTCACAAACCACATCTAGAGTCATTGCATGTCTGTTCTTCTCACAAACCACACATGGATCCACCAATGTCATTGCGTGTGTGTTCTTTTCATAGACCACAACTAGATTCATTGCATGTCTGTTCTTTTCAGAAATCACATCTAGATTCATTGCATGTGTGTTCTTCTCACAAACCACATATGGATCCACCAGAGTTCATTGCATGTTTGTTCTTTTCACAAACCACATCTAGAGTCATTGCATGTCTATTCTTCTCACAAACAACACATGGATCCACTAGTGTCATTGCATGTGTGTTCTTTTCACAAACCACAATGAGAGTCATTGCATGTCTGTTCTTCTCATAAACCACACATGGATCCACCATTGTCATTGCATGTCTGTTCTTCTCACAAACCACACATGGATCCACTAGTGTCATTGCATGTGTGTTCTTTTCACAAACCACAACGAGAGTCATTGCATGTCTCTTCTTCTCACAAACCACACATGGATCCACTAGTGTCATTGCATGTGTGTTATTTTCATAAACCACATCTAGAGTCATTGGATGTGTGTTCTTTGCACAAGCCACATATTGATCCACCAGTGTCACTACATGTGTGTTCTTTTCTCAAACCACATCTAGAGTCATTGCATGTGGGTTCTTTTCACAAACCACATATGGATCCACCAGTGTGATTACATGTGTGTTCTTTTCATTAACCACAACTAGAGTAATTGCATGTCTGTTCTTTTCACAAACCACAGCTAGAGTCATTGCATGTGTGTTCTTTTCACAAACCACATCTAGATTTATTGCATGTGTGTTCTTCTCACAAACCACATATGGATCCACCAGAGTTCATTGCATGTCTGTTCTTTTCACAAACCACATCTAGAGTCATTGCATGTTTGTTCTTCTCACAAACCACACATGGATCCACCAATGTCATTGCATGTGTGTTCTTTTCATAAACCACAACTAGATTCATTGCATGTCTGTTCTTTTCAGAAACCACATCTAGATTCATTGCATGTGTGTTCTTCTCACAAACCACATATGGATCCACCAGAGTTCATTGCATGTTTGTTCTTTTCACAAACCACATCTAGAGTCATTGCATGTCTATTCTTCTCACAAACCACACATGGATCCACTAGTGTCATTGCATGTGTGTTCTTTTCACAAACCACAACGAGAGTCATTGCATGTCTGTTCTTCTCATAAACCACACATGGATCCACCAGTGTCATTGCATGTCTGTTCTTCTCACAAACCACACATGGATCCACCAGTGTCATTGCATGTCTGTTCTTCTCACAAACCACACATGGATCCACCAGTGTCATTGCATGTGTGTTATTTTCATAAACCACATCTAGAGTCATTGGATGTCTGTTCTTTTTACAAGCCACATATTGATCCACCAGTGTCATTGCATGTGTGTTCTTTTCTCAAACCACATCTAGAGTCATTGCATGTGGGTTCTTTTCACAAACCACATATGGATCCACCAGTGTGATTACATGTGTGTTCTTTTCATTAACCACAGCTAGAGTCATTGCATGTCTGTTCTTTTCACAAACCACAGCTAGAGTCATTGCATGTGTGTTCTTTTCACAAACCACATCTAGATTCATTGCATGTGTGTTCTTCTCACAAACCACATATGGATCCACCAGAGTTCATTGCATGTCTGTTCTTTTCACAAACCACATCTAGAGTCATTGCATGTCTGTTCTTCTCACAAACCACACATGGATCCACCAATGTCATTGCATGTGTGTTCTTTTCATAAACCACAACTAGATTCATTGCATGTCTGTTCTTCTCACAAACCACACATGGATCCACCAGTGTCATTGCATGTGTGTTCTGTTCATAAACCACATCTAGAGTCATTGGATGTCTGTTCTTTTCACAAGCCACATATTGATCCACTAGTGTCATGGCATGTTTGTTCTTTTCACAAACCACATCTAGAGTCATTGCATGTGGGTTCTTTTCACAAACCACATATGGATCCACCAGTGTGATTAAATGTGTGTTCTTCTCATTAAGCACAACTACAGTCATTGCATGTCTGTTCTTTTCACAAACCACATATGGATCCACCAGTGTGATTGCATGTGTGTTCTTCTCACAAAATACATATGCATCCACCAGAGTTCATTGCATGTTTGTTCTTTTCACAAACCACATAAGGATCCACCAAAGTCATTGCATGTGTGTTCTTTTCTAAAACCACAGCTAGAGCCATTGCATGTGTGTTCTTTTCACAAACCACATCTAGAGTCATTGCATGTGTGTTCTTCTCACAAACCACATATGGATCCACCAGAGTTCATTGCATGTGTGTTCTTTTCACAAACCACAGCTAGAGTCATTGCATGTCTGTTCTTTTCAGAAACGACATAAGGATCCACCAAAGGCATTGCATGTGTGTTCTTTTCACAAACCACAGCTAGAGTCATTGCATGTGTCTTCTTTTCACAAACCACATCTAGAGTCATTGCATGTGTGTTCTTCTCGCAAACCACATATGGACCCACTAGAGTTCATTGCATGTCTGTTCTTTTCACAAACCACATCTAGAGTCATTGCATGTCTGTTCTTCTCACAAACCACACATGGATCCACTAGTGTCATTGCATGTGTGTTCTTTTCACAAACCACGACTAGAGTCATTGCATGTCTATTCTTCTCACAAACCACACATGGATCCACCAGTGTCATTGCATGTGTGTTCTTTGCATAAACCACATCTAGAGTCATTGGATGTCTGTTCTTTTCACAAGCCACATATTGATCCATAAGTGTCATTGCATGTGTGTTCTTTTCTCAAACCACATCTAGAGTCATTGCATGTGTGTTCTTTTCACAAACCACATGTGGATCCACCAATGTCATTGCATGTGTGTCCTTTGCATTAACCACAGCTAGAGTCATTGCATGTCTGTTCTTTTCACAAACCACATATGGATCCACCAGTGTCACTGCACGTGTGTTCTTTTCACAAACCATAGCTAGAGTCATTGCATGTGTGTTCTTTTGACAAACTACACCTAGAGTCATTGCATGTCTGTTCTTTTCACAAACGACATCAAGAGTCACTGCATGTATGTTCGTTCACAAACCACACCTAGAGTCACCAGTGTCACTGGATGTGTGTTCTTTTCAGAAACCACATATGGATCCACCAGAGTTCATTGCATGTCTGTTCTTTTCACAAACCACATAAGGATCCACCAGAGTCACTGCATGTGTGTTCGTTTCACAAACCACGACTAGAGTCATTGCATGTTTGTTCTTTTCACAAACCACATAAGGATCCACTAGTGTGATTGCATGTGTGTTCTTTTCATGAACCACACCTAGAGCCAGTGCATGTCTGTTCTTTTCACAAACCACATATGGATCCACCAGTGTGATTGGATGTGTGTTCTTTTCATTAACCACAACTAGAGTCATTGCATGTTTGTTCTTCTCACAAACCACATATGGATCCACCAATATCATTGCATGTGTGTTCTTTTCACAAACCACACATGGATCCACCAGTTTCATTGCATGTTTGTTCTTTTCATTAACCTTAGCTAGAGTCATTGCATGTGTGTTCTTCTCACAAACCACATATGGATCCACCAGAATTCATTGCATGTGAGTTCTTCTCATAAACCACAGCGAGAGTCATTGCATGTGTGTTCTTTTCACAAACGACATATGGATTTACCAGTGTCATTGCATGTCTATTCTTTGTATTAACCACACCTAGAGTCATTGCATGTCTATTCTTTCATAAACCACACATGGATCCACTAGTGTCATTGCATGTCTGTTCTTTCACAAACCACACATGGATCCACCAGTGTCATTGCATGTCTGTTCTTTCACAAACCACACATGGATCCACCAGTGTCATTGCATGTCTGTTCTTTCACAAACCACACCTAGAGTCACAAGTGTCACTGGGTGTGTGTTCTTTTCAGAAACCACAGCTAGAGCCATTACATGTTTGTTCTTTTCATTAACCACAGTTAGAATCATTGCATGTCTGTTGTTTTCACAAACCACATATGGATCCACCAGTGTCATTGCTTGTGTGTTCGTTTCACAAACCACATCTAGAGTCATTGCATGTGTGTTCTTTTCACAAACTACACCTAGAGTCATTACATGTTTATTCTTTTCACAAACCACATCTAGAGTCATTGCATGTGTGTTCTTTGACAAATCACACATGGATCCACCAATGTCATTCGATGTGTGTTCTTCTCACAAACCACATATGGATCCACCAGAGTTCATTGCATGTGTGTTCTTTTCGCAAACCACATATGGATCCACCAGTGTCATTGCATGTGTGTTCTTTTCATGAACCACACCTAGAGTCAGTGCATGTCTGTTCTTTCACAAACCACACATGGATCCACCAGTTGGATATGTGTTCTTCTCACAAACCACATATGGATCCACCAGAGTTCATTCCACGTCTATATTTTTGCACAAACCACATAAGGATCCACCAGAGTCATTGCATGTGTGTTATTTTCACAAACCACAGCTAGAGTCATTGCATGTGTGTTCTTTTCACAAACCACATCTAGAGTCATTGCATGTGTGTTCTTCTCACAAACCACATATGGATCCACCAGAGTTCATTGCATGTGAGTTCTTCTCATAAACCACAGCGAGAGTCATTGCATGTGTGTTCTTTTCACAAACGACATATGGATTTACCAGTGTCATTGCATGTCTATTCTTTGTATTAACCACACCTAGAGTCATTGCATGTCTATTCTTTCATAAACCACACATGGATCCACTAGTGTCATTGCATGTCTGTTCTTTCACAAACCACACATGGATCCACCAGTGTCATTGCATGTCTGTTCTTTCACAAACCACACATGGATCCACCAGTGTCATTGCATGTCTGTTCTTTCACAAACCACACCTAGAGTCACAAGTGTCACTGGGTGTGTGTTCTTTTCAGAAACCACAGCTAGAGCCATTACATGTTTGTTCTTTTCATTAACCACAGTTAGAATCATTGCATGTCTGTTGTTTTCACAAACCACATATGGATCCACCAGTGTCATTGCTTGTGTGTTCGTTTCACAAACCACATCTAGAGTCATTGCATGTGTGTTCTTTTCACAAACTACACCTAGAGTCATTACATGTTTATTCTTTTCACAAACCACATCTAGAGTCATTGCATGTGTGTTCTTTGACAAATCACACATGGATCCACCAATGTCATTCGATGTGTGTTCTTCTCACAAACCACATATGGATCCACCAGAGTTCATTGCATGTGTGTTCTTTTCGCAAACCACATATGGATCCACCAGTGTCATTGCATGTGTGTTCTTTTCATGAACCACACCTAGAGTCAGTGCATGTCTGTTCTTTCACAAACCACACATGGATCCACCAGTTGGATATGTGTTCTTCTCACAAACCACATATGGATCCACCAGAGTTCATTCCACGTCTATATTTTTGCACAAACCACATAAGGATCCACCAGAGTCATTGCATGTGTGTTATTTTCACAAACCACAGCTAGAGTCATTGCATGTGTGTTCTTTTCACAAACCACATCTAGAGTCATTGCATGTGTGGTCTTCTCACAAACAACATATGGATCCACCAGAGTTCATTGCATGTGTGTTCTTTTCACAAACAACAGCTAGAGTCATTGCATGTTTGTTCTTTTCACAAACCACATAAGAATCCACCAGAGTCATTGCATGTGTGTTCTAATCACAAACCACAGCTAGAGTCATTGCATGTGTGTTCTAATCACAAACCACAGCTAGAGTCATTGCATGTGTGTTCTTTTGACAAACCACATCTAGATTCCTTTCATGTGTGTTCTTCTCACAAACCACATATGGATCCACCAGAGTTCATTGCATGTGTGTTCTTTTCACAAACCACACCTAGAGTCATTGCATATCTGTTCTTCTCACAAACCACACATGGATCCACAAGTGTCATTGCATATGTGTTCTTTTCACAAACCACATCTAGACTCATTGGATGTCTGTTCTTTTGACAAACCACATATTGATCCACCAGTGTCATTGCATGTGTGTTCTTTTCAAAAACCACAGCTAGAGTCATTGCATGTGTTCTCTTTTCACAAACTACACATAGAGTCATTGCATGTGTGTTCTTTTCATTAACCACATCTAGAGTCATTGCATGTGTGTTCTTTCACAAACCACACATGGATCCACCAGTGTCATTGGATGTGTTTTTTTCTCACAAACCACATATGGATCCAACTGAGTTCATTGCATGTGTGTGCTTTTCACAAACCACATATGGATCCACCAGTGTCATTGCATGTGTGTCCTTTGCATTAACCACAGCTAGAGTCATGGGATGTCTCTTCTTTTCACAAACCACATATGGATCCACCAGTGTCACTGCACGTGTGTTCTTTTCACAAACCATAGCTAGAGTCATTGCATGTGTGTTCTTTTCACAAACTACACCTAGAGTCATTGCATGTCTGTTCTTTTCACAAACGACATCAAGAGTCATTGCATGTCTGTTCGTTCACAAACCACACCTAGAGTCACCAGTGTCACTGGATGTGTGTTCTTTTCAGAAACCACATATGGATCCACCAGAGTTCATTGCATGTCTGTTCTTTTCACAAACCACATAAGGATCCACCAGAGTCATTGCATGTGTGTTCGTTTCACAAACCACGACTAGAGTCATTGCATGTGTGTTCTTTTCACAAACCACATAAGGATCCACTAGTGTGATTGCATGTGTGTTCTTTTTATGAACCACACCTAGAGTCAGTGCATGTCTGTTCTTTTCACAAACCACATATGGATCCACCAGTGTGATTGGATGTGTGTTCTTTTCATTAACCACAACTAGAGTCATGGCATGTTTGTTCTTCTCACAAACCACATATGGATCCACCAATATCATTGCATGTGTGTTCTTTTCACAAACCACACATGGATCCACCAGTTTCATTGCATGTTTGTTCTTTTCATTAACCTTAGCTAGAGTCATTGCATGTGTGTTCTTCTCACAAACCACATATGGATCCACCAGAGTTCATTGCATGTGAGTTCTTCTCATAAACCACAGCGAGAGTCATTGCATGTGTGTTCTTTTCACAAACGGCATATGGATTTACCAGTGTCATTGCATGTCTATTATTTCTATTAACCACACCTAGAGTCATTGCATGTATGTTCTTTCACAAACCACACATGGATCCACTAGTGTCATTGCATGTCTGTTATTTCACAAACCACACATGGATCCACCAGTGTCATTGCATGTCTGTTCTTTCACAAACCACACCTAGAGTCACAAGTGTCACTGGGTGTGTGTTCTTTTCAGAAACCACAGCTAGAGCCATTACATGTTTGTTCTTTTCATTAACCACAGTTAGAATCATTGCATGTCTGTTGTTTTCACAAACCACATATGGATCCACCAGTGTCATTGCTTGTGTGTTCGTTTCACAAACCACATCTAGAGTCATTGCATGTGTGTTCTTTTCACAAACTACACCTAGAGTCATTACATGTTTGTTCTTTTCACAAACCACATCTAGAGTCATTGCATGTGTGTTCTTTGACAAATCACACATGGATCCACCAATGTCATTCGATGTGTGTTCTTCTCACAAACCACATATGGATCCACCAGAGTTCATTGCATGTGTGTTCTTTTCGCAAACCACATATGGATCCACCAGTGTCATTGCATGTGTGTTCTTTTCATGAACCACACCTAGAGTCAGTGCATGTCTGTTCTTTCACAAACCACACATGGATCCACCAGTTGGATATGTGTTCTTCTCACAAACCACATATGGATCCACCAGAGTTCATTCCACGTCTATATTTTTGCACAAACCACATAAGGATCCACCAGAGTCATTGCATGTGTGTTATTTTCACAAACCACAGCTAGAGTCATTGCATGTGTGTTCTTTTCACAAACCACATCTAGAGTCATTGCATGTGTGGTCTTCTCACAAACAACATATGGATCCACCAGAGTTCATTGCATGTGTGTTCTTTTCACAAACAACAGCTAGAGTCATTGCATGTTTGTTCTTTTCACAAACCACATAAGAATCCACCAGAGTCATTGCATGTGTGTTCCAATCACAAACCACAGCTAGAGTCATTGCATGTGTGTTCTAATCATAAACCACAGCTAGAGTCATTGCATGTGTGTTCTTTTGACAAACCACATCTAGATTCCTTTCATGTGTGTTCTTCTCACAAACCACATATGGATCCACCAGAGTTCATTGCATGTGTGTTCTTTTCACAAACCACACCTAGAGTCATTGCATATCTGTTCTTCTCACAAACCACACATGGATCCACAAGTGTCATTGCATATGTGTTCTTTTCACAAACCACATCTAGACTCATTGGATGTCTGTTCTTTTGACAAACCACATATTGATCCACCAGTGTCATTGCATGTGTGTTCTTTTCAAAAACCACAGCTAGAGTCATTGCATGTGTTCTCTTTTCACAAACTACACATAGAGTCATTGCATGTGTGTTCTTTTCATTAACCACATCTAGAGTCATTGCATGTGTGTTCTTTCACAAACCACACATGGATCCACCAGTGTCATTGGATGTGTTTTTTTCTCACAAACCACATATGGATCCAACTGAGTTCATTGCATGTGTGTGCTTTTCACAAACCACATATGGATCCACCAGTGTCATTGCATGTGTGTCCTTTGCATTAACCACAGCTAGAGTCATGGGATGTCTATTCTTTTCACAAACCACATATGGATCCACCAGTGTCACTGCACGTGTGTTCTTTTCACAAACCATAGCTAGAGTCATTGCATGTGTGTTCTTTTCACAAACTACACCTAGAGTCATTGCATGTCTGTTCTTTTCACAAACGACATCAAGAGTCATTGCATGTCTGTTCGTTCACAAACCACACCTAGAGTCACCAGTGTCACTGGATGTGTGTTCTTTTCAGAAACCACATATGGATCCACCAGAGTTCATTGCATGTCTGTTCTTTTCACAAACCACATAAGGATCCACCAGAGTCATTGCATGTGTGTTCGTTTCACAAACCACGACTAGAGTCATTGCATGTGTGTTCTTTTCACAAACCACATAAGGATCCACTAGTGTGATTGCATGTGTGTTCTTTTCATGAACCACACCTAGAGTCAGTGCATGTCTGTTCTTTTCACAAACCACATATGGATCCACCAGTGTGATTGGATGTGTGTTCTTTTCATTAACCACAACTAGAGTCATGGCATGTTTGTTCTTCTCACAAACCACATATGGATCCACCAATATCGTTGCATGTGTGTTCTTTTCACAAACCACACATGGATCCACCAGTTTCATTGCATGTTTGTTCTTTTCATTAACCTTAGCTAGAGTCATGGCATGTGTGTTCTTCTCACAAACCACATATGGATCCACCAGAGTTCATTGCATGTGAGTTCTTCTCATAAACCACAGCGAGAGTCATTGCATGTGTGTTCTTTTCACAAACGGCATATGGATTTACCAGTGTCATTGCATGTCTATTATTTCTATTAACCACACCTAGAGTCATTGCATGTCTGTTCTTTCACAAACCACACATGGATCCACGAGTGTCATTGCATGTCTGTTCTTTCACAAACCACACATGGATCCACCAGTGTCATTGCATGTCTGTTCTTTCACAAACCACACCTAGAGTCACCAGTGTCACTGGGTGTGTGTTCTTTTCAGAAACCACAGCTAGAGCCATTACATGTTTGTTCTTTTCATTAACCACAGTTAGAATCATTGCATGTCTGTTGTTTTCACAAACCACATATGGATCCACCAGTCTCATTGCATGTGTGTTCGTTTCACAAACCACATCTAGAGTTATTGCATGTGTGTTCTTTTCACAAACTACACCTAGAGTCATTACATGTTTGTTCTTTTCACAAACCACATCTAGAGTCATTGCATGTATGTTCTTTGACAAATCACACATGGATCCACCAGTGTCATTCGATGTGTGTTGTTCTCACAAACCACATATGGATCCACCAGAGTTCATTGCACGTGTGTTCTTTTCGCAAACCACATATGGATCCACCAGTGTCATTGCATGTTTGTTCTTTTCATGAACCGCACCTAGAGTCAGTGCATGTCTGTTCTTTCACAAACCACACATGGATCCACCAGTTGGATATGTGTTCTTCTCACAAACCACAAATGGATCCACCAGAGTTCATTCCATGTCTATTTTTTGCACAAACCACATAAGGATCCACCAGAGTCATTGCATGTGTGTTATTTTCACAAACCACAGCTAGAGTCATTGCATGTGTGTTCTTTTCACAAACCACATCTAGACACATTGCATGTGTGGTCTTCTCACAAACAACATATGGATCCACCAGAGTTCAATGCATGTGTGTTCTTTTCACAAACAATAGCTAGAGTCATTGCATGTTTGTTCTTTTCACAAACCACATAATAATCCACCAGAGTCATTGCATGTGTGTTCTAATCACAAACCACAGCTAGAGTCATTGCATGTGTGTTCTTTTCACAAACCACATCTAGATTCCTTGCATGTGTGTTCTTCTCACAAACCACATATGGATCCACCAGAGTTCATTGCATGTGTGTTCTTTTCACAAACCACACCTAGAGTCATTGCATGTCTGTTCTTCTCACAAACCACACATGGATCCACAAGTGTCATTGCATGTGTGTTCTTTTCACAAACCACATCTAGAGTCATTGGATGTCTATTCTTTTGACAAACCACATATTGATCCACCAGTGTCATTGCATGTGTGTTCTTTTCACAAACCACATCTAGAGTCATTGCATTTGTGTTCTTTTCACAAACCACATATGGATCCACTAGTGGGATTGCATGTGTGTTCTTTTCATTAACCACAGCTAGAGTCATTGCATGTCTGTTCTTTTCAAATACACACATGGATCCACCAGTGTCATTGCATGTGTGTTCTTTTCACAAACCACAGCTAGAGTCATTGCATGTGTTCTCTTTTCACAAACTACACCTAGAGTCATTGCATGTGTGTTCTTTTCATTAACCACATCTAGAGTCATTGCATGTGTGTTCTTTCACAAACCACACATGGATCCACCAGTGTCATTGGATGTGTTTTTTTCTCACAAACCACATATGGATCCAACTGAGTTCATTGCATGTGTGTTCTTTTCACAAACCACATATGGATCCACCAGTGTCATTGCATGTGTGTCCTTTGCATTAACCACAGCTAGAGTCATTGGATGTCTATTCTTTTCACAAACCACATATGGATCCACCAGTGTCACTGCACGTGTGTTCTTTTCACAAACCATTGCTAGAGTCATTGCATGTGTGTTCTTTTCACAAACTACACCTAGAGTCATTGCATGTTTGTTCTTCTCACAAACCACATATGGATCCACCAATATCATTGCATGTGTGTTCTTTTCACAAACCACACATGGATCCACCAGTGTCATTGCATGTGTGTCCTTTGCATTAACCACAGCTAGAGTCATGGGATGTCTCTTCTTTTCACAAACCACATATGGATCCACCAGTGTCACTGCACGTGTGTTCTTTTCACAAACCATAGCTAGAGTCATTGCATGTGTGTTCTTTTCACAAACTACACCTAGAGTCATTGCATGTCTGTTCTTTTCACAAACGACATCAAGAGTCATTGCATGTCTGTTCGTTCACAAACCACACCTAGAGTCACCAGTGTCACTGGATGTGTGTTCTTTTCAGAAACCACATATGGATCCACCAGAGTTCATTGCATGTCTGTTCTTTTCACAAACCACATAAGGATCCACCAGAGTCATTGCATGTGTGTTCGTTTCACAAACCACGACTAGAGTCATTGCATGTGTGTTCTTTTCACAAACCACATAAGGATCCACTAGTGTGATTGCATGTGTGTTCTTTTTATGAACCACACCTAGAGTCAGTGCATGTCTGTTCTTTTCACAAACCACATATGGATCCACCAGTGTGATTGGATGTGTGTTCTTTTCATTAACCACAACTAGAGTCATGGCATGTTTGTTCTTCTCACAAACCACATATGGATCCACCAATATCATTGCATGTGTGTTCTTTTCACAAACCACACATGGATCCACCAGTTTCATTGCATGTTTGTTCTTTTCATTAACCTTAGCTAGAGTCATTGCATGTGTGTTCTTCTCACAAACCACATATGGATCCACCAGAGTTCATTGCATGTGAGTTCTTCTCATAAACCACAGCGAGAGTCATTGCATGTGTGTTCTTTTCACAAACGGCATATGGATTTACCAGTGTCATTGCATGTCTATTATTTCTATTAACCACACCTAGAGTCATTGCATGTATGTTCTTTCACAAACCACACATGGATCCACTAGTGTCATTGCATGTCTGTTATTTCACAAACCACACATGGATCCACCAGTGTCATTGCATGTCTGTTCTTTCACAAACCACACCTAGAGTCACAAGTGTCACTGGGTGTGTGTTCTTTTCAGAAACCACAGCTAGAGCCATTACATGTTTGTTCTTTTCATTAACCACAGTTAGAATCATTGCATGTCTGTTGTTTTCACAAACCACATATGGATCCACCAGTGTCATTGCTTGTGTGTTCGTTTCACAAACCACATCTAGAGTCATTGCATGTGTGTTCTTTTCACAAACTACACCTAGAGTCATTACATGTTTGTTCTTTTCACAAACCACATCTAGAGTCATTGCATGTGTGTTCTTTGACAAATCACACATGGATCCACCAATGTCATTCGATGTGTGTTCTTCTCACAAACCACATATGGATCCACCAGAGTTCATTGCATGTGTGTTCTTTTCGCAAACCACATAT
This sequence comes from Avena sativa, assembly GCA_916181665.1. NCBI lineage: Eukaryota > Viridiplantae > Streptophyta > Magnoliopsida > Poales > Poaceae > Avena > Avena sativa. The sequence continues at coordinate 584,808,100 of OV702287.1, forward strand.
GGATCCACCAGTGTCATTGCATGTGTGTTCTTTTCATGAACCACACCTAGAGTCAGTGCATGTCTGTTCTTTCACAAACCACACATGGATCCACCAGTTGGATATGTGTTCTTCTCACAAACCACATATGGATCCACCAGAGTTCATTCCACGTCTATATTTTTGCACAAACCACATAAGGATCCACCAGAGTCATTGCATGTGTGTTATTTTCACAAACCACAGCTAGAGTCATTGCATGTGTGTTCTTTTCACAAACCACATCTAGAGTCATTGCATGTGTGGTCTTCTCACAAACAACATATGGATCCACCAGAGTTCATTGCATGTGTGTTCTTTTCACAAACAACAGCTAGAGTCATTGCATGTTTGTTCTTTTCACAAACCACATAAGAATCCACCAGAGTCATTGCATGTGTGTTCCAATCACAAACCACAGCTAGAGTCATTGCATGTGTGTTCTAATCATAAACCACAGCTAGAGTCATTGCATGTGTGTTCTTTTGACAAACCACATCTAGATTCCTTTCATGTGTGTTCTTCTCACAAACCACATATGGATCCACCAGAGTTCATTGCATGTGTGTTCTTTTCACAAACCACACCTAGAGTCATTGCATATCTGTTCTTCTCACAAACCACACATGGATCCACAAGTGTCATTGCATATGTGTTCTTTTCACAAACCACATCTAGACTCATTGGATGTCTGTTCTTTTGACAAACCACATATTGATCCACCAGTGTCATTGCATGTGTGTTCTTTTCAAAAACCACAGCTAGAGTCATTGCATGTGTTCTCTTTTCACAAACTACACATAGAGTCATTGCATGTGTGTTCTTTTCATTAACCACATCTAGAGTCATTGCATGTGTGTTCTTTCACAAACCACACATGGATCCACCAGTGTCATTGGATGTGTTTTTTTCTCACAAACCACATATGGATCCAACTGAGTTCATTGCATGTGTGTGCTTTTCACAAACCACATATGGATCCACCAGTGTCATTGCATGTGTGTCCTTTGCATTAACCACAGCTAGAGTCATGGGATGTCTATTCTTTTCACAAACCACATATGGATCCACCAGTGTCACTGCACGTGTGTTCTTTTCACAAACCATAGCTAGAGTCATTGCATGTGTGTTCTTTTCACAAACTACACCTAGAGTCATTGCATGTCTGTTCTTTTCACAAACGACATCAAGAGTCATTGCATGTCTGTTCGTTCACAAACCACACCTAGAGTCACCAGTGTCACTGGATGTGTGTTCTTTTCAGAAACCACATATGGATCCACCAGAGTTCATTGCATGTCTGTTCTTTTCACAAACCACATAAGGATCCACCAGAGTCATTGCATGTGTGTTCGTTTCACAAACCACGACTAGAGTCATTGCATGTGTGTTCTTTTCACAAACCACATAAGGATCCACTAGTGTGATTGCATGTGTGTTCTTTTCATGAACCACACCTAGAGTCAGTGCATGTCTGTTCTTTTCACAAACCACATATGGATCCACCAGTGTGATTGGATGTGTGTTCTTTTCATTAACCACAACTAGAGTCATGGCATGTTTGTTCTTCTCACAAACCACATATGGATCCACCAATATCGTTGCATGTGTGTTCTTTTCACAAACCACACATGGATCCACCAGTTTCATTGCATGTTTGTTCTTTTCATTAACCTTAGCTAGAGTCATGGCATGTGTGTTCTTCTCACAAACCACATATGGATCCACCAGAGTTCATTGCATGTGAGTTCTTCTCATAAACCACAGCGAGAGTCATTGCATGTGTGTTCTTTTCACAAACGGCATATGGATTTACCAGTGTCATTGCATGTCTATTATTTCTATTAACCACACCTAGAGTCATTGCATGTCTGTTCTTTCACAAACCACACATGGATCCACGAGTGTCATTGCATGTCTGTTCTTTCACAAACCACACATGGATCCACCAGTGTCATTGCATGTCTGTTCTTTCACAAACCACACCTAGAGTCACCAGTGTCACTGGGTGTGTGTTCTTTTCAGAAACCACAGCTAGAGCCATTACATGTTTGTTCTTTTCATTAACCACAGTTAGAATCATTGCATGTCTGTTGTTTTCACAAACCACATATGGATCCACCAGTCTCATTGCATGTGTGTTCGTTTCACAAACCACATCTAGAGTTATTGCATGTGTGTTCTTTTCACAAACTACACCTAGAGTCATTACATGTTTGTTCTTTTCACAAACCACATCTAGAGTCATTGCATGTATGTTCTTTGACAAATCACACATGGATCCACCAGTGTCATTCGATGTGTGTTGTTCTCACAAACCACATATGGATCCACCAGAGTTCATTGCACGTGTGTTCTTTTCGCAAACCACATATGGATCCACCAGTGTCATTGCATGTTTGTTCTTTTCATGAACCGCACCTAGAGTCAGTGCATGTCTGTTCTTTCACAAACCACACATGGATCCACCAGTTGGATATGTGTTCTTCTCACAAACCACAAATGGATCCACCAGAGTTCATTCCATGTCTATTTTTTGCACAAACCACATAAGGATCCACCAGAGTCATTGCATGTGTGTTATTTTCACAAACCACAGCTAGAGTCATTGCATGTGTGTTCTTTTCACAAACCACATCTAGACACATTGCATGTGTGGTCTTCTCACAAACAACATATGGATCCACCAGAGTTCAATGCATGTGTGTTCTTTTCACAAACAATAGCTAGAGTCATTGCATGTTTGTTCTTTTCACAAACCACATAATAATCCACCAGAGTCATTGCATGTGTGTTCTAATCACAAACCACAGCTAGAGTCATTGCATGTGTGTTCTTTTCACAAACCACATCTAGATTCCTTGCATGTGTGTTCTTCTCACAAACCACATATGGATCCACCAGAGTTCATTGCATGTGTGTTCTTTTCACAAACCACACCTAGAGTCATTGCATGTCTGTTCTTCTCACAAACCACACATGGATCCACAAGTGTCATTGCATGTGTGTTCTTTTCACAAACCACATCTAGAGTCATTGGATGTCTATTCTTTTGACAAACCACATATTGATCCACCAGTGTCATTGCATGTGTGTTCTTTTCACAAACCACATCTAGAGTCATTGCATTTGTGTTCTTTTCACAAACCACATATGGATCCACTAGTGGGATTGCATGTGTGTTCTTTTCATTAACCACAGCTAGAGTCATTGCATGTCTGTTCTTTTCAAATACACACATGGATCCACCAGTGTCATTGCATGTGTGTTCTTTTCACAAACCACAGCTAGAGTCATTGCATGTGTTCTCTTTTCACAAACTACACCTAGAGTCATTGCATGTGTGTTCTTTTCATTAACCACATCTAGAGTCATTGCATGTGTGTTCTTTCACAAACCACACATGGATCCACCAGTGTCATTGGATGTGTTTTTTTCTCACAAACCACATATGGATCCAACTGAGTTCATTGCATGTGTGTTCTTTTCACAAACCACATATGGATCCACCAGTGTCATTGCATGTGTGTCCTTTGCATTAACCACAGCTAGAGTCATTGGATGTCTATTCTTTTCACAAACCACATATGGATCCACCAGTGTCACTGCACGTGTGTTCTTTTCACAAACCATTGCTAGAGTCATTGCATGTGTGTTCTTTTCACAAACTACACCTAGAGTCATTGCATGTTTGTTCTTTTCACAAACGACATCAAGAGTCATTGCATGTCTGTTCGTTCACAAACCACACCTAGAGTCACCAGTGTCACTGGATGTGTGTTCTTTTCAGAAACCACATATGGATCCACCAGAGTTCATTGCATGTCTGTTCTTTTCACAAACCACATAAGGATCCACCAGAGTCATTGCATGTGTGTTCGTTTCACAAACCACGACTAGAATCATTGCATGTGTGTTCTTTTCACAAACCACATAAGGATCCACTAGTGTGATTGCATGTGTGTTCTTTTCATAAACCACACCTAGAGTCAGTGCATGTCTGTTCTTTTCAAAAACCACATATGGATCCACCAGTGTGATTGGATGTGTGTTCTTTTCATTAACCACACCTAGAGTCATTGCATGTTTGTTCTTCTCACAAACCACATATGGATCCACCAATATCATTGCATGTGTGTTCTTTTCACAAACCACACATGGATCCACCAGTTTCATTGCATGTTTGTTCTTTTCATTAACCTTAGCTAGAGTCATTGCATGTGTGTTCTTCTCACAAACCACATATGGATCCACCAGAGTTCATTGCATGTGAGTTCTTCTCATAAACCACAGCGAGAGTCATTGCATGTGTGTTCTTTTCACAAACGGCATATGGATTTACCAGTGTCATTGCATGTCTATTATTTCTATTAACCACACCTAGAGTCATTGCATGTATGTTCTTTCACAAACCACAAATGGATCCACTAGTGTCATTGCATGTCTGTTCTTTCACAAACCACACATGGATCCACCAGTGTCATTGCATGTCTGTTCTTTCACAAACCACACCTAGAGTCACCAGTGTCACTGGGTGTGTGTTCTTTTCAGAAACCACAGCTAGAGCCATTACATGTTTGTTCTTTTCATTAACCATAGTTAGAATCATTGCATGTCTGTTGTTTTCACAAACCACATATGGATCCACCAGTCTCATTGCATGTGTGTTCGTTTCACAAACCACATCTAGAGTTATTGCATGTGTGTTCTTTTCACAAACTACACCTAGAGTCATTACATGTTTGTTCTTTTCACAAACCACATCTAGAGTCATTGCATGTATGTTCTTTGACAAATCACACATGGATCCACCAGTGTCATTCGATGTGTGTTGTTCTCACAAACCACATATGGATCCACCAGAGTTCATTGCACGTGTGTTCTTTTCGCAAACCACATATGGATCCACCAGTGTCATTGCATGTTTGTTCTTTTCATGAACCGCACCTAGAGTCAGTGCATGTCTGTTCTTTCACAAACCACACATGGATCCACCAGTTGGATATGTGTTCTTCTCACAAACCACATATGGATCCACCAGAGTTCATTCCATGTCTATTTTTTGCACAAACCACATAAGGATCCACCAGAGTCATTGCATGTGTGTTATTTTCACAAACCACAGCTAGAGTCATTGCATGTGTGTTCTTTTCACAAACCACATCTAGACACATTGCATGTGTGTTCTTCTCACAAACAACATATGGATCCACCAGAGTTCAATGCATGTGTGTTCTTTTCACAAACAATAGCTAGAGTCATTGCATGTTTGTTCTTTTCACAAACCACATAAGAATCCACCAGAGTCATTGCATGTGTGTTCTAATCACAAACCACAGCTAGAGTCATTGCATGTGTGTTCTTTTCACAAACCACATCTAGATTCCTTGCATGTGTGTTCTTCTCACAAACCACATATGGATCCACCAGAGTTCATTGCATGTGTGTTCTTTTCACAAACCACACCTAGAGTCATTGCATGTCTGTTCTTCTCACAAACCACACATGGATCCACAAGTGTCATTGCATGTGTGTTCTTTTCACAAACCACATCTAGAGTCATTGGATGTCTGTTCTTTTGACAAACCACATATTGATCCACCAATGTCATTGCATGTGTGTTCTTTTCACAAACCACATCTAGAGTCATTGCATTTGTGTTCTTTTCACAAACCACATACGGATCCACTAGTGGGATTGCATGTGTGTTCTTTTCATTAACCACAGCTAGAGTCATTGCATGTCTGTTCTTTTCAAATACACACATGGATCCACCAGTGTCATTGCATGTGTGTTCTTTTCACAAACCACAGCTAGAGTCATTGCATGTGTTCTCTTTTCACAAACTACACCTAGAGTCATTGCATGTGTGTTCTTTTCATTAACCACATCTAGAGTCATTGCATGTGTGTTCTTTCACAAACCACACATGGATCCACCAGTGTCATTGGATGTGTTTTTTTCTCACAAACCACATATGGATCCAACTGAGTTCATTGCATGTGTGTTCTTTTCACAAACCACATATGGATCCACCAGTGTCATTGCATGTGTGTCCTTTGCATTAACCACAACTAGAGTCATTGGATATCTATTCTTTTCACAAACCACATATGGATCCACCAGTGTCACTGCACGTGTGTTCTTTTCACAAACCATTGCTAGAGTCATTGCATGTGTGTTCTTTTCACAAACTACACCTAGAGTCATTGCATGTTTGTTCTTTTCACAAACGACATCAAGAGTCATTGCATGTCTGTTCGTTCACAAACCACACCTAGAGTCACCAGTGTCACTGGATGTGTGTTCTTTTCAGAAACCACATATGGATCCACCAGAGTTCATTGCATGTCTGTTCTTTTCACAAACCACATAAGGATCCACCAGAGTCATTGCATGTGTGTTCGTTTCACAAACCACGACTAGAATCATTGCATGTGTGTTCTTTTCACAAACCACATAAGGATCCACTAGTGTGATTGCATGTGTGTTCTTTTCATAAACCACACCTAGAGTCAGTGCATGTTTGTTCTTTTCACAAACCACATATGGATCCACCAGTGTGATTGGATGTGTGTTCTTTTCATTAACCACACCTAGAGTCATTGCATGTTTGTTCTTCTCACAAACCACATATGGATCCACCAATATCATTGCATGTGTGTTCTTTTCACAAACCACACATGGATCCACTAGTTTCATTGCATGTTTGTTCTTTTCATTAACCTTAGCTAGAGTCATTGCATGTGTGTTCTTCTCACAAACCACATATGGATCCACCAGAGTTCATTGCATGTGAGTTCTTCTCATAAACCACAGCGAGAGTCATTGCATGTGTGTTCTTTTCACAAACGACATATGGATTTACCAGTGTCATTGCATGTCTATTCTTTCTATTAACCACACCTAGAGTCATTGCATGTCTGTTCTTTCACAAACCACACATGGATCCACTAGTGTCATTGCATGTCTGTTCTTTCACAAACCACACATGGATCCACCAGTGTCATTGCATGTCTGTTCTTTCACAAACCACACCTAGAGTCACCAGTGTCACTGGGCGTGTGTTCTTTTCAGAAACCACAGCTAGAGCCATTACATGTTTGTTCTTTTCATTAACCACAGTTAGAATCATTGCATGTCTCTTTTTTTCACAAACCACATATGGATCCACCAGTGTCATTGCATGTGTGTTCGTTTCACAAACCACATCTAGAGGTATTGCATGTGTGTTCTTTTCACAAACTACACGTAGAGTCATTACATGTTTGTTCTTTTCACAAACCACATCTAGAGTCATTGCATGTGTGTTCTTTGACAAATCACACATGGATCCAATAGTGTCATTCGATGTGTGTTGTTCTCACAAACCACATATGGATCCACCAGAGTTCATTGCACGTGTGTTATTTTCGCAAACCACATATGGATCCACCAGTGTCATTGCATGTTTGTTCTTTTCATGAACCACACCTAGAGTCAGTGCATGTCTGTTCTTTCACAAACCACACATGGATCCACCAGTTGGATATGTGTTCTTCTCACAAACCACATATGGATCCACCAGAGTTCATTCCATGTCTATTTTTTGCACAAACCACATAAGGATCTACCAGAGTCATTGCATGTGTGTTATTTTCACAAACCACAGCTAGAGTCATTGCATGTGTGTTCTTTTCACAAACCACATCTAGAGTCATTGCATGTGTGTTCTTCTCACAAACAACATATGGATCCACCAGAGTTCAATGCATGTGTGTTCTTTACACAAACAATAGCTAGAGTCATTGCATGTTTGTTCTTTTCACAAACCACATAAGAATCCACCAGAGACATTGCATGTGTGTTCTAATCACAAACCACATCTAGAGTCATTGCATGTGTGTTCTTTTCACAAACCACATCTAGATTCCTTGCATGTGTGTTCTTCTCACAAACCACATATGGATCCACCAGAGTTCATTGCATGTGTGTTCTTTTCACAAACCACACCTAGAGTAATTGCATGTCTGTTCTTGTCACAAACCACACATGGATCCACAAGTGTCATTGCATGTGTGTTCTTTTCACAAACCACATCTAGAGTCATTGGATGTCTGTTCTTTTGACAAACCACATATTGATCCACCAGTGTCATTGCATGTGTGTTCTTTTCACAAACCATATCTAGAGTCATTACATTTGTGTTCTTTTCACAAACCACATATGGATCCACTAGTGTGATTGCATGTGTATTCTTTTCATTAACCACAGCTAGAGTCATTGCATGTCTATTCTTTTCAAATACACACATGGATCCACCAGTGTCATTGCATGTGTGTTATTTTCACAAACCACAGCTAGAGTCATTGCATGTGTTCTCTTTTCACAAACTACACCTAGCGTCATTGCATGTGTGTTCTTTTCATTAACCACATCTAGAGTCATTGCATGTGTGTTCTTTCACAAACCACACATGGATCCACCAGTGTCATTGGATGTGTTTTTTTCTCACAAACCACATATGGATCCAACTGAGTTCATTGCATGTGTGTTCTTTTCACAAACCACATATGGATCCACCAATGTAATTGCATGTGTGTCCTTTGCATTAACCACAGCTAGAGTCATTGGATGTCTATTCTTTTCACAAACCACGTATGGATCCACCAGTGTCACTGCACGTGTGTTCTTTTCACAAACCATAGCTAGAGTCATTGCATGTGTGTTCTTTTCACAAACTACACCTAGAGTCATTGCATGTCTGTTCTTTTCACAAACGACATCAAGAGTCATTGCATGTCTGTTCGTTCACAAACCACACCTAGAGTCACCAGTGTCACTGGATGTGTGTTCTTTTCAGAAACCACATATGGATCCACCAGAGTTCATTGCATGACTGTTCTTTCCACATAAGGATCCACCAAAGTCATTGCATGTGTGTTCGTTTCACAAACCACGACTAGAGTCATTGCATGTGTGTTCTTTTCACAAACCACATAAGGATCCACTAGTGTGATTGCATGTGTGTTCTTTTGATGAACCACACCTAGAGTCAGTGCATGTCTGTTCTTTTCACAAACCACATATGGATCCACCAGTGTGATTGGATGTGTGTTCTTTTCATTAACCACAACTAGAGTCATTGCATGTTTGTTCTTCTCACAAACCACATATGGATCCACCAATATCATTGCATGTGTGTTCTTGTCACAAACCACACATGGATCCACCAATTTCATTGCATGTTTGTTCTTTTCATTAACCTTAGCTAGAGTCATTGCATGTGTGTTCTTCTCACAAACCACATATGGATCCACCAGAGTTCATTGCATGTGAGTTCTTCTCATAAACCACAGCGAGAGTCATTGCATGTGTGTTCTTTTCACAAACGACATATGGATTTACAAGTGTCAATGCATGTCTATTATTTCTATTAACCACACCTAGAGTCATTGCATGTCTGTTCTTTCACAAACCACACATGGATCCACTAGTGTCATTGCATGTCTGTTCTTTCACAAACCACACATCGATCCACCAGTGTCATTGCATGTCTGTTCTTTCACAAACCACACCTAGAGTCACCAGTGTCACTGGGTGTGTGTTCTTTTCAGAAACCACAGCTAGAGCCATTACATGTTTGTTCTTTCATTAACCACAGTTAGAATCATTGCATGTCTGTTGTTTTCACAAACCACATATGGATCCACCAGTCTCATTGCATGTGTGTTCGTTTCACAAACCACATCTAGAGTCATTGCATGTGTGTTCTTTTCACAAACTACACCTAGAGTCATTACTTGTTTGTTCTTTTCACAAACCACATCTAGAGTCATTGCATGTGTGTTCTTTGACAAATCACAAATGGATCCACCAGTGTCATTCGATGTGTGTTGTTCTCACAAACCACATATGGATCCACCAGAGTTCATTGCACGTGTGTTATTTTCGCAAACCACATATGGATCCACCAGTGACATTGCATGTTTGTTCTTTTCATGAACCACACCTAGAGTTAGTGCATGTCTGTTCTTTCACAAACCACACATGGATCCACCAGTTGGATATGTGTTCTTCTCACAAACCACACATGGATCCACCAGAGTTCATTCCATGTCTATTTTTTGCACAACCCACATAAGGATCCACCAGAGTCATTGCATGTGTGTTATTTTCACAAACCACAGCTAGAGTCATTGCATGTGTGTTCTTTTCACAAACCACATCTAGAGTCATTGCATGTGTGTTCTTCTCACAAACAACATATGGATCCACCAGAGTTCAATGCATGTGTGTTCTTTTCACAAACAATAGCTAGAGTCATTGCATGTTTGTTCTTTTCACAAACAACGTAAGAATCCACCAGAGTCATTGCATGTGTGTTCTAATCACAAACCACAGCTAGAGTCATTGCATGTGTGTTCTTTTCACAAACCACATCTAGATTCCTTGCATGTGTGTTCTTCTCACAAACCACATATGGATCCACCAGAGTTCATTGCATGTGTGTTCTTTTCACAAACCACACCTAGAGTCATTGCATGTCTGTTCTTCTCACAAACCACACATGGATCCACAAGTGTCATTGCATGTGTGTTCTTTTCACAAACCACATCTAGAGTCATTGGATGTCTGTTCTTTTGACAAACCACATATTGATCCACCAGTGTCATTGCATGTGTGTTCTTTTCAAAAACCACATCTAGAGTCATTGCATTTGTGTTCTTTTCACAAACCACATATGGATCCACTAGTGGGATTGCATGTGTGTTCTTTTCATTAACCACAGCTAGAGTCATTGCATGTCTGTTCTTTTCAAATACACACATGGATCCACCAGTGTCATTGCATGTGTGTTCTTTTCACAAACCACAGCTAGAGTCATTGCATGTGTTCTCTTTTCACAAACTACACCTAGCGTCATTGCATGTGTGTTCTTTTCATTAACCACATCTAGAGTCATTGCATGTGTGTTCTTTCACAAACCACACATGGATCCACCAGTGTCATTGGATGTGTTTTTTTCTCACAAACCACATATGGATCCAACTGAGTTCATTGCATGTGTGTTCTTTTCACAAACCACATATGGATCCACCAATGTAATTGCATGTGTGTCCTTTGCATTAACCACAGCTAGAGTCATTGGATGTCTATTCTTTTCACAAACCACGTATGGATCCACCAGTGTCACTGCACGTGTGTTCTTTTCACAAACCATTGCTAGAGTCATTGCATGTGTGTTCTTTTCACAAACTACACCTAGAGTCATTGCATGTTTGTTCTTTTCACAAACGACATCAAGAGTCATTGCATGTCTGTTCGTTCACAAACCACACCTAGAGTCACCAGTGTCACTGGATGTGTGTTCTTTTCAGAAACCACATATGGATCCACCAGAGTTCATTGCATGTCTGTTCTTTTCACAAACCACATAAGGATCCACCAGAGTCATTGCATGTGTGTTCGTTTCACACACCACGACTAGAATCATTGCATGTGTGTTCTTTTCACAAACCACATAAGGATCAACTAGTGTGATTGCATGTGTGTTCTTTTCATAAACCACACCTAGAGTCAGTGCATGTCTGTTCTTTTCACAAACCACATATGGATCCACCAGTGTGATTGGATGTGTGTTCTTTTCATTAACCACACCTAGAGTCATTGCATGTTTGTTCTTCTCACAAACCACATATGGATCCACCAATATCATTGCATGTGTGTTCTTTTCACAAACCACACATGGATCCACCAGTTTCATTGCATGTTTGTTCTTTTCATTAACCTTAGCTAGAGTCATTGCATGTGTGTTCTTCTCACAAACCACATATGGATCCACCAGAGTTCATTGCATGTGAGTTCTTCTCATAAACCACAGCGAGAGTCATTGCATGTGTGTTCTTTTCACAAACGACATATGGATTTACCAGTGTCATTGCATGTCTATTCTTTCTATTAACCACACCTAGAGTCATTGCATGTCTGTTCTTTCACAAACCACACATGGATACACTAGTGTCATTGCATGTCTGTTCTTTCACACACCACACATGGATCCACCAGTGTCATTGCATGTCTGTTCTTTCACAAACCACACCTAGAGTCACCAGTGTCACTGGGCGTGTGTTCTTTTCAGAAACCACAGCTAGAGCCATTACATGTTTGTTCTTTTCATTAACCACAGTTAGAATCATTGCATGTCTCTTGTTTTCACAAACCACATATGGATCCACCAGTGTCATTGCATGTGTGTTCGTTTCACAAACCACATCTAGAGTCATTGCATGTGTGTTCTTTTCACAAACTACACCTACAGTCATTACATGTTTGTTCTTTTCACAAACCACATCTAGAGTCATTGCATGTGTGTTCTTTGACAAATCACACATGGATCCACCAGTGTCATTCGATGTGTGTTGTTCTCACAAACCACATATGGATCCACCAGAGTTCATTGCACGTGTGTTATTTTCGCAAACCACATATGGATCCACCAGTGTCATTGCATGTTTGTTCTTTTCATGAACCACACCTAGAGTCAGTGCATGTCTGTTCTTTCACAAACCACACATGGATCCACCAGTTGGATATGTGTTCTTCTCACAAACCACATATGGATCCACCAGAGTTCATTCCATGTATATTTTTTGCACAAACCACATAAGGATCTACCAGAGTCATTGCATGTGTGTTATTTTCACAAACCACAGCTAGAGTCATTGCATGTGTGTTCTTTTCACAAACCACATCTAGAGTCATTGCATGTGTGTTCTTCTCACAAACAACATATGGATCCACCAGAGTTCAATGCATGTGTGTTCTTTTCACAAACAATAGCTAGAGTCATTGCATGTTTGTTCTTTTCACAAACCACATAAGAATCCACCAGAGACATTGCATGTGTGTTCTAATCACAAACCACATCAAGAGTCATTGCATGTGTGTTCTAAAGACAAACCACAGCTACAGTCATTGCATGTGTTTTGTTTTCACAAACCACATCTAGATTCATTGCATGTGTGTTCTTCTCACAAACCACATATGGATCCACCAGAGTTCATTGCATGTGTGTTCTTTTCACAAACCACACCTAGAGTAATTGCATGTCTATTCTTGTCACAAACCACACATGGATCCACAAGTGTCATTGCATGTGTGTTCTTTTCACAAACCACATCTAGAGTCATTGGATGTCTGTTCTTTTGACAAACCACATATTGATCCACCAGTGTCATTGCATGTGTGTTCTTTTCACAAACCATATCTAGAGTCATTGCATTTGTGTTCTTTTCACAAACCACATATGGATCCACTAGTGTGATTGCATGTGTGTTCTTTTCATTAACCACAGCTAGAGTCATTGCATGTCTATTCTTTTCAAATACACACATGGATCCACCAGTGTCATTGCATGTGTGTTCTTTTCACAAACCACAGCTAGAGTCATTGCATGTGTTCTATTTTCACAAACTACACCTAGAGTCATTGCATGTGTGTTCTTTTCATTAACCACATCTAGAGTCATTGCATGTGTGTTCTTTCACAAACCACACATGGATCCACCAGTGTCATTGGATGTGTTTTTTTCTCGCAAACCACATATGGATCCAACTGAGTTCATTGCATGTGTGTTCTTTTCACAAACCACATATGGATCTACCAGTGTAATTGCATGTGTGTCCTTTGCATTAACCACAGCTAGAGTCATTGGATGTCTATTCTTTTCACAAACCACATATGGATCCACCAGTGTCACTGCACGTGTGTTCTTTTCACAAACCATAGCTAGAGTCATTGCATGTGTGTTCTTTTCACAAACTACACCTAGAGTCATTGCATGTCTGTTCTTTTCACAAACGACATCAAGAGTCATTGCATGTCTGTTCGTTCACAAACCACACCTAGAGTCACCAGTGTCACTGGATGTGTGTTCTTTTCAGAAACCACATATGGATCCACCAGAGTTCATTTCATGACTGTTCTTTCCACATAAGGATCCACCAAAGTCATTGCATGTGTGTTCGTTTCAGAAACCACGACTAGAGTCATTGCATGTGTGTTCTTTTCACAAACCACATAAGGATCCACTAGTGTGATTGCATGTGTGTTCTTTTCATGAACCACACCTAGAGTCAGTGCATGTCTGTTCTTTTCACAAAGCACATATGGATCCACCAGTGTGATTGGATGTGTGTTCTTTTCATTAACCACAACTAGAGTCATTGCATGTTTGTTCTTCTCACAAACCACATATGGATCCACCAATATCATTGCATGTGTGTTCTTTTCACAAACCACACATGGATCCACCAATTTCATTGCATGTTTGTTCTTTTCATTAACCTTAGCTAGAGTCATTGCATGTGTGTTCTTCTCACAAACCACATATGGATCCACCAGAGTTCATTGCATGTGAGTTCTTCTCATAAACCACAGCGAGAGTCATTGCATGTGTGTTCTTTTCACAAACGACATATGGATTTACCAGTGTCAATGCATGTCTATTATTTCTATTAACCACACCTAGAGTCATTGCATGTCTGTTCTTTCACAAACCACACATGGATCCACTAGTGTCATTGCATGTCTGTTCTTTCACAAACCACACATCGATCCACCAGTGTCATTGCATGTCTGTTCTTTCACAAACCACACCTAGAGTCACCAGTGTCACTGGGTGTGTGTTCTTTTCAGAAACCACAGCTAGAGCCATTACATGTTTGTTCTTTCATTAACCACAGTTAGAATCATTGCATGTCTCTTGTTTTCACAAACCACATATGGATCCACCAGTGTCATTGCATGTGTGTTCGTTTCACAAACCACATCTAGAGTCATTGCATGTGTGTTCTTTTCACAAACTACACCTAGAGTCATTACATGTTTGTTCTTTTCACAAACCACATCTAGAGTCATTGCATGTGTGTTCTTTGACAAATCACAAATGGATCCACCAGTGTCATTCGATGTGTGTTGTTCTCACAAACCACATATGGATCCACCAGAGTTCATTGCACGTGTGTTATTTTCGCAAACCACATATGGATCCACCAGTGACATTGCATGTTTGTTCTTTTCATGAACCACACCTAGAGTTTGTGCATGTCTGTTCTTTCACAAACCACACATGGATCCACCAGTTGGATATGTGTTCTTCTCACAAACCACATATGGATCCACCAGAGTTCATTCCATGTCTATTTTTTGCACAAACCACATAAGGATCCACCAGAGTCATTGCATGTGTGTTATTTTCACAAACCACAGCTAGAGTCATTGCATGTGTGTTCTTTTCACAAACCACATCTAGAGTCATTGCATGTGTGTTCTTCTCACAAACAACATATGGATCCACCAGAGTTCAATGCATGTGTGTTCTTTTCACAAACAATAGCTAGAGTCATTGCATGTTTGTTCTTTTCACAAACCACGTAAGAATCCACCAGAGTCATTGCATGTGTGTTCTAATCACAAACCACAGCTAGAGTCATTGCATGTGTGTTCTTTTCACAAACCACATCTAGATTCCTTGCATGTGTGTTCTTCTCACAAACCACATATGGATCCACCAGAGTTCATTGCATGTGTGTTCTTTTCACAAACCACACCTAAAGTCATTGCATGTCTGTTCTTGTCACAAACCACACATGGATCCACAAGTGTCATTGCATGTGTGTTCTTTTCACAAACCACATCTAGAGTCATTGGATGTCTGTTCTTTTGACAAACCACATATTGATCCACCAGTGTCATTGCATGTGTGTTCTTTTCACAAACCATATCTAGAGTCATTGCATTTGTGTTCTTTTCACAAACCACATATGGATCCACTAGTGTGATTGCATGTGTGTTCTTTTCATTAACCACAGCTAGAGTCATTGCATGTCTGTTCTTTTCAAATACACACATGGATCCACCAGTGTCATTGCATGTGTGTTCTTTTCACAAACCACAGCTAGAGTCATTGCATGTGTTCTCTTTTCACAAACTGCACCTAGAGTCATTGCATGTGTGTTCTTTTCATTAACCACATCTAGAGTCATTGCATGTGTGTTCTTTCACAAACCACACATGGATCCACCAGTGTCATTGGATGTGTTTTTTTCTCACAAACCACATATGGATCCAACTGAGTTCATTGCATGTGTGTTCTTTTCACAAACCACATATGGATCCACCAGTGTCATTGCATGTGTGTCCTTTGCATTAACCACAGCTAGAGTCATTGGATGTCTATTCTTTTCACAAACCACATATGGATCCACCAGTGTCACTGCACGTGTGTTCTTTTCACAAACCATTGCTAGAGTCATTGCATGTGTGTTCTTTTCACAAACTACACCTAGAGTCATTGCATGTCTGTTCTTTTCACAAACGACATCAAGAGTCATTGCATGTCTGTTCGTTCACAAACCACACCTAGAGTCACCAGTGTCACTGGATGTGTGTTCTCTTCAGAAACCACATATGGATCCACCAGAGTTCATTGCATGTCTGTTCTTTTCACAAACCACATAAGGATCCACCAGAGTCATTGCATGTGTGTTCGTTTCACAAACCACGACTAGAGTCATTGCATGTGTGTTCTTTTCACAAACCACATAAGGATCCACTAGTGTGATTGCATGTGTGTTCTTTTCATGAACCACACCTAGAGTCAGTGCATGTCTGTTCTTTTCACAAACCACATATGGATCCACCAGTGTGATTGGATGTGTGTTCTTTTCATTAACCACAACTAGAGTCATTGCATGTTTGTTCTTCTCACAAACCACATATGGATCCACCAATATCATTGCATGTGTGTTCTTTTCACAAACCACACATGGATCCACCAGTTTCATTGCATGTTTGTTCTTTTCATTAACCTTAGCTAGAGTCATTGCATGTGTGTTCTTCTCATAAACCACATATGGATCCACCAGAGTTCATTGCATGTGAGTTCTTCTCATAAACCACAGCGAGAGTCATTGCATGCGTGTTCTTTTCACAAACGACATATGGATTTACCAGTGTCATTGCATGTCTATTATTTCTATTAACCACACCTAGAGTCATTGCATGTCTGTTCTTTCACAAACCACACATGGATCCACTAGTGTCATTGCATGTCTGTTCTTTTGACAAACCACATATTGATCCACCAGTGTCATTGCATGTGTGTTCTTTTCACAAACCATATCTAGAGTCATTGCATTTGTGTTCTTTTCACAAACCACATATGGATCCACTAGTGTGATTGCATGTGTGTTCTTTTCATAACCACAGCTAGAGTCATTGCATGTCTGTTCTTTTCAAATACACACATGGATCCACCAGTGTCATTGCATGTGTGTTCTTTTCACAAACCACAGCTAGAGTCATTGCATGTGTTCTCTTTTCACAAACTGCACCTAGAGTCATTGCATGTGTGTTCTTTTCATTAACCACATCTAGAGTCATTGCATGTGTGTTCTTTCACAAACCACACATGGATCCACCAGTGTCATTGGATGTGTTTTTTTCTCACAAACCACATATGGATCCAACTGAGTTCATTGCATGTGTGTTCTTTTCACAAACCACATATGGATCCACCAGTGTCATTGCATGTGTGTCCTTTGCATTAACCACAGCTAGAGTCATTGGATGTCTATTCTTTTCACAAACCACATATGGATCCACCAGTGTCACTGCACGTGTGTTCTTTTCACAAACCATAGCTAGAGTCATTGCATGTGTGTTCTTTTCACAAACTACACCTAGAGTCATTGCATGTCTGTTCTTTTCACAAACGACATCAAGAGTCATTGCATGTCTGTTCGTTCACAAACCACACCTAGAGTCACCAGTGTCACTGGATGTGTGTTCTCTTCAGAAACCACATATGGATCCACCAGAGTTCATTGCATGTCTGTTCTTTTCACAAACCACATAAGGATCCACCAGAGTCATTGCATGTGTGTTCGTTTCACAAACCACGACTAGAGTCATTGCATGTGTGTTCTTTTCACAAACCACATAAGGATCCACTAGTGTGATTGCATGTGTGTTCTTTTCATGAACCACACCTAGAGTCAGTGCATGTCTGTTCTTTTCACAAACCACATATGGATCCACCAGTGTGATTGGATGTGTGTTCTTTTCATTAACCACAACTAGAGTCATTGCATGTTTGTTCTTCTCACAAACCACATATGGATCCACCAATATCATTGCATGTGTGTTCTTTTCACAAACCACACATGGATCCACCAGTTTCATTGCATGTTTGTTCTTTTCATTAACCTTAGCTAGAGTCATTGCATGTGTGTTCTTCTCATAAACCACATATGGATCCACCAGAGTTCATTGCATGTGAGTTCTTCTCATAAACCACAGCGAGAGTCATTGCATGCGTGTTCTTTTCACAAACGACATATGGATTTACCAGTGTCATTGCATGTCTATTATTTCTATTAACCACACCTAGAGTCATTGCATGTCTGTTCTTTCACAAACCACACATGGATCCACTAGTGTCATTGCATGTCTGTTCTTTCACAAACCACACATGGATCCACCAGTGTCATTGCATGTCTGTTCTTTCACAAACCACACATAGAGTCACCAGTGTCACTGGGTGTGTGTTCTTTTCAGAAACCACAGCTAGAGCCATTACATGTTTGTTCTTTCATTAACCACAGTTAGAATCATTGCATATCTGTTGTTTTCACAAACCACATATGGATCCACCAGTCTCATTGCATGTGTGTTCGTTTCACAAACCACATCTAGAGTCATTGCATGTGTGTTCTTTTCACAAACTACACCTAGAGTCATTACATGTTTGTTCTTTTCACAAACCACATCTAGAGTCATTGCATGTGTGTTCTTTGACAAATCACACATGGATCCACCAGTGTCATTCGATGTGTGTTGTTCTCACAAACCACATATGGATCCACCAGAGTTCATTGCACGTGTGTTATTTTTGCAAACCACATATGGATCCACCAGTGTCATTGCATGTTTGTTCTTTTCATGAACCACACCTAGAGTCAGTGCATGTCTGTTCTTTCACAAACCACACATGGATCCACCAGTTGGATATGTGTTCTTCTCACAAACCACATATGGATCCACCAGAGTTCATTCCATGTCTATTTTTTGCACAAACCACATAAGGATCCACCAGATTCATTGCATGTGTGTTATTTTCACAAACCACAGCTAGAGTCATTGCATGTGTGTTCTTTTCACAAACCACATCTAGAGTCATTGCATGTGTGTTCTTCTCACAAACAACATATGGATCCACCAGAGTTCAATGCATGTGTGTTCTTTTCACAAACAATAGCTAGAGTCATTGCATGTTTGTTCTTTTCACAAACCACGTAAGAATCCACCAGAGTCATTGCATGTGTGTTCTAATCACAAACCACAGCTAGAGTCATTGCATGTGTGTTCTTTTCACAAACCACATCTAGATTCCTTGCATGTGTGTTCTTCTCACAAACCACATATGGATCCACCAGAGTTCATTGCATGTGTGTTCTTTTCACAAACCACACCTAAAGTCATTGCATGTCTGTTCTTGTCACAAACCACACATGGATCCACAAGTGTCATTGCATGTGTGTTCTTTTCACAAACCACATCTAGAGTCATTGGATGTCTGTTCTTTTGACAAACCACATATTGATCCACCAGTGTCATTGCATGTGTGTTCTTTTCACAAACCATATCTAGAGTCATTGCATTTGTGTTCTTTTCACAAACCACATATGGATCCACTAGTGTGATTGCATGTGTGTTCTTTTCATTAACCACAGCTAGAGTCATTGCATGTCTGTTCTTTTCAAATACACACATGGATCCACCAGTGTCATTGCATGTGTGTTCTTTTCACAAACCACAACTAGAGTCATTGCATGTGTTCTCTTTTCACAAACTACACCTAGAGTCATTGCATGTGTGTTCTTTTCATTAACCACATCTAGAGTCATTGCATGTGTGTTCTTTCACAAACCACATATGGATCCACCAGTGTCATTGCATGTGTGTCCTTTGCATTAACCACAGCTAGAGTCATTGGATGTCTATTCTTTTCACAAACCACATATGGATCCACCAGTGTCACTGCACGTGTGTTCTTTTCACAAACCATAGCTAGAGTCATTGCATGTGTGTTCTTTTCACAAACTACACCTAGAGTCATTGCATGTCTGTTCTTTTCACAAACGACATCAAGAGTCATTGCATGTCTGTTCGTTCACAAACCACACCTAGAGTCACCAGTGTCACTGGATGTGTGTTCTCTTCAGAAACCACATATGGATCCACCAGAGTTCATTGCATGTCTGTTCTTTTCACAAACCACATAAGGATCCACCAGAGTCATTGCATGTGTGTTCGTTTCACAAACCACGACTAGAGTCATTGCATGTGTGTTCTTTTCACAAACCACATAAGGATCCACTAGTGTGATTGCATGTGTGTTCTTTTCATGAACCACACCTAGAGTCAGTGCATGTCTGTTCTTTTCACAAACCACATATGGATCCACCAGTGTGATTGGATGTGTGTTCTTTTCATTAACCACAACTAGAGTCATTGCATGTTTGTTCTTCTCACAAACCACATATGGATCCACCAATATCATTGCATGTGTGTTCTTTTCACAAACCACACATGGATCCACCAGTTTCATTGCATGTTTGTTCTTTTCATTAACCTTAGCTAGAGTCATTGCATGTGTGTTCTTCTCATAAACCACATATGGATCCACCAGAGTTCATTGCATGTGAGTTCTTCTCATAAACCACAGCGAGAGTCATTGCATGTGTGTTCTTTTCACAAACGACATATGGATTTACCAGTGTCATTGCATGTCTATTATTTCTATTAACCACACCTAGAGTCATTGCATGTCTGTTCTTTCACAAACCACACATGGATCCACTAGTGTCATTGCATGTCTGTTCTTTCACAAACCACACATGGATCCACCAGTGTCATTGCATGTCTGTTCTTTCACAAACCACACCTAGAGTCACCAGTGTCACTGGGTGTGTGTTCTTTTCAGAAACCACAGCTAGAGCCATTACATGTTTGTTCTTTCATTAACCACAGTTAGAATCATTGCATATCTGTTGTTTTCACAAACCACATATGGATCCACCAGTCTCATTGCATGTGTGTTCGTTTCACAAACCACATCTAGAGTCATTGCATGTGTGTTCTTTTCACAAACTACACCTAGAGTCATTACTTGTTTGTTCTTTTCACAAACCACATCTAGAGTCATTGCATGTGTGTTCTTTGACAAATCACAAATGGATCCACCAGTGTCATTTGATGTGTGTTGTTCTCACAAACCACATATGGATCCACCAGAGTTCATTGCACGTTTGTCATTTTCGCAAACCACATATGGATCCACTAGTGTCATTGCATGTTTGTTCTTTTCATGAACCACACCTAGAGTCAGTGCATGTCTGTTCTTTCACAAACCACACATGGATCCACCAGTTGGATATGTGTTCTTCTCACAAACCACATATGGATCCACCAGAGTTCATTCCATGTCTATTTTTTGCACAAACCACATAAGGATCCACCAGAGTCATTGCATGTGTGTTATTTTCACAAACCACAGCTAGAGTCATTGCATGTGTGTTCTTTTCACAAACCACATCTAGAGTCATTGCATGTGTGTTCTTCTCACAAACAACATATGGATCCACCAGAGTTCAATGCATGTGTGTTCTTTTCACAAACAATAGCTAGAGTCATTGCATGCTTGTTCTTTTCACAAACCACATAAGAATCCACCAGAGTCATTGCATGTTTGTTCTAATCACAAACCACAGCTAGAGTCATTTCATGTGTGTTCTTTTCACAAACCACATATAGATTCCTTGCATGTGTGTTCTTCTCACAAACCACATATGGATCCACCAAAGTTCATTGCATGTGTGTTTTTTTCACAAACCACACCTAGAGTCATTGCATGTCTGTTCTTGTCACAAATCACACATGGATCCACAAGTGTCATTGCATGTGTGTTCTTTTCACAAACCACATCTAGAGTCATTGGATGTCTGTTCTTTTGACAAACCACATATTGATCCACCAGTGTCATTGCATGTGTGTTCTTTTCACAAACCACAGCTAGAGTCATTGCATGTGTTCTCTTTTCACAAACTACACCTAGAGTCATTGCATGTGTGTTCTTTTCATTAACCACATCTAGAGTCATTGCATGTGTGTTCTTTCACAAACCACACATGGATCCACCAGTGTCATTGGATGTGTTTTTTTCTCACAAACCACATATGGATCCAACTGAGTTCATTGCATGTGTGTTCTTTTCACAAACCACATATGGATCCACCAGTGTCATTGCATGTGTGTCCTTTGCATTAACCACAGCTAGAGTCATTGGATGTCTATTCTTTTCACAAACCACATATGGATCCACCAGTGTCACTGCACGTGTGTTCTTTTCACAAACCATAGCTAGAGTCATTGCATGTGTGTTCTTTTCACAAACTACACCTAGAGTCATTGCATGTCTGTTCTTTTCACAAACGACATCAAGAGTCATTGCATGTCTGTTCGTTCACAAACCACACCTAGAGTCACCAGTGTCACTGGATGTGTGTTCTTTTCAGAAACCACATATGGATCCACCGGAGTTCATTGCATGTCTGTTCTTTTCACAAACCACATAAGGATCCACCAGAGTCATTGCATGTGTGTTCGTTTCACAAACCACGACTAGAGTCATTGCATGTGTGTTCTTTTCACAAACCACATAAGGATCCACTAGTGTGATTGCATGTGTGTTCTTTTCATGAACCACACCTAGAGTCAGTGCATGTCTGTTCTTTTCACAAACCACATATGGATCCACCAGTGTGATTGGATGTGTGTTCTTTTCATTAACCACAACTAGAGTCATTGCATGTTTGTTCTTCTCACAAACCACATATGGATCCACCAATATCATTGCATGTGTGTTCTTTTCACAAACCACACATGGATCCACCAGTTTCATTGCATGTTTGTTCTTTTCATTAACCTTAGCTAGAGTCATTGCATGTGTGTTCTTCTCACAAACCACATATGGATCCACCAGAGTTCATTGCATGTGAGTTCTTCTCATAAACCACAGCGAGAGTCATTGCATGTGTGTTCGTTTCACAAACGACATATGGATTTACCAGTGTCATTGCATGTCTATTATTTCTATTAACCACACCTAGAGTCATTGCATGTCTGTTCTTTCACAAACCACACATGGATCCACTAGTGTCATTGCATGTCTGTTCTTTCACAAACCACACATGGATCCACCAGTGTCATTGCATGTCTGTTCTTTCACAAACCACACCTAGAGTCACCAGTGTCACTGGGTGTGTGTTCTTTTCAGAAACCACAGCTAGAGCCATTACATGTTTGTTCTTTCATTAACCACAGTTAGAATCATTGCATGTCTGTTGTTTTTACAAACCACATATGGATCCACCAGTCTCATTGCATGTGTGTTCGTTTCACAAACCACATCTAGAGTCATTGCATGTGTGTTCTTTTCACAAACTACACCTAGAGTCATTACATGTTTGTTCTTTTCACAAACTACATCTAGAGTCATTGCATGTGTGTTCTTTGACAAATCACACATGGATCCACCAGTGTCATTCGATGTGTGTTGTTCTCACAAACCACATATGGATCCACCAGAGTTCATTGCACGTGTGTTCATTTCGCAAACCACATATGGATCCACCAGTGTCATTGCATGTTTGTTCTTTTCATGAACCACACCTAGAGTCAGTGCATGTCTGTTCTTTCACAAACCACACATGGATCCACCAGTTGGATATGTGTTCTTCTCACAAACAACATATGGATCCACCAGAGTTCATTCCATGTCTATTTTTTGCACAAACCACGTAAGGATCCACTAGAGTCATTGCATGTGTGTTATTTTCACAAACCACATCTAGAGTCATTGCATGTGTGTTCTTTTCACAAACCACATCTAGAGTCATTGCATGTGTGTTCTTCTCACAAACAACATATGGATCCACCAGAGTTCAATGCATGTGTGTTCTTTTCACAAACAATAGCTAGAGTCATTGCATGTTTGTTCTTTTCAAAAACCACATAAGAATCCACCAGAGTCATTGCATGTGTGTTCTAATCACAAACCACAGCTAGAGTCATTGCATTTGTGTTCTTTTCACAAACCACATCTAGATTCCTTGCATGTGTGTTCTTCTCACAAACCACATATGGATCCACCGGATTTCATTGCATGTGTGTTCTTTTCACAAACCACACCTAGAGTCATTGCATGTCTGCTCTTCTCACAAACCACACATGGATCCACAAGTGTCATTGCATGTGTGTTCTTTTCACAAACCACATCTAGAGTCATTGGATGTCTGTTCTTTTCACAAACCACATATTGATCCACCAGTGTCATTGCATGTGTGTTCTTTTCACAAACCACATCTAGAGTCATTGCATTTGTGTTCTTTTCACAAACCACATATGGATCCACTAGTATGATTGCATGTGTGTTCTTTTCATTAACCACATCTAGAGTCATTGCATGTATGTTCTTTTCAAATACACACATGGATCCACCAGTGTCATTGCATGTGTGTTCTTTTCACAAACCACAGCTAGAGTCATTGCATGTGTTCTCTTTTCACAAACTACACCTAGAGTCATTGCATGTCTGTTCATTTCATTAACCACATCTAGAGTCATTGCATGTGTGTTCTATCACAAACCACACATGGATCCAACAGTGTCATTGGATGTGTTTTTTTCTCACAAACCACATATGGATCCAACTTAGTTCATTGCATGTGTGTTCTTTTCACAATACACATATGGATCCACCAGTGTCATTGCATGTGTGTCCTTTGCATTAACCACAGCTAGAGTCATTGGATGTCTATTCTTTTCACAAACCACATATGGATCCACCAGTGTCACTGCACGTGTGTTCTTTTCACAAACCATAGCTAGAGTCATTGCATGTGTGTTCTTTTCACAAACTACACCTAGAGTCATTGCATGTCTGTTCTTTTCACAAACGACATCAAGAGTCATTGCATGTCTGTTCGTTCACAAACCACACCTAGAGTCACCAGTGTCACTGGATGTGTGTTCTTTTCAGAAACCACATATGGATCCACCAGAGTTCATTGCATGTCTGTTCTTTTCACAAACCACATAAGGATCCACCAGAGTCATTGCATGTGTGTTCGTTTCACAAACCACGACTAGAGTCATTGCATGTGTGTTCTTTTCACAAACCACATAAGGATCCACTAGTGTGATTGCATGTGTGTTCTTTTCATGAACCACACCTAGAGTCAGTGCATGTCTGTTCTTTTCACAAACCACATATGGATCCACCAGTGTGATTGGATGTGTGTTCTTTTCATTAACCACAACTAGAGTCATTGCATGTTTGTTCTTCTCACAAACCACATATGGATCCACCAATATCATTGCATGTGTGTTCTTTTCACAAACCACACATGGATCCACCAGTTTCATTGCATGTTTGTTCTTTTCATTAACCTTAGCTAGAGTCATTGCATGTGTGTTCTTCTCACAAACCACATATGGATCCACCAGAGTTCATTGCATGTGGGTTCTTCTCATAAACCACAGCGAGAGTCATTGCATGTGTGTTCTTTTCACAAACGACATATGGATGTACCAGTGTCATTGCATGTCTATTATTTCTATTAACCACACCTAGAGTCATTGCATGTCTGTTCTTTCACAAACCACACATGGATCCACTAGTGTCATTGCATGTCTGTTCTTTCACAAACCACACATGGATCCACCAGTGTCATTGCATGTCTGTTCTTTCACAAACCACACCTAGAGTCACCAGTGTCACTGGGCGTGTGTTCTTTTCAGAAACCACAGCTAGAGCCATTACATGTTTGTTCTTTCATTAACCACAGTTAGAATCATTGCATGTCTGTTGTTTTCACAAACCACATATGGATCCACCAGTCTCATTGCATGTGTGTTCGTTTCACAAACCACATCTAGAGTCATTGCATGTGTGTTCTTTTCACAAACTACACCTAGAGTCATTACATGTTTGTTCTTTTCACAAACCACATCTAGAGTCATTGCATGTGTGTTCTTTGACAAATCACACATGGATCCACCAGTGTCATTCGATGTGTGTTGTTCTCACAAACCACATATGGATCCACCAGAGTTCATTGCACGTGTGTTCTTTCCGCAAACCACATATGCATCCACCAGTGTCATTGCATGTTTATTCTTTTCATGAACCACACCTAGAGTCAGTGCATGTCTGTTCTTTCACAAACCACACATGGATCCACCAGTTGGATATGTGTTCTTCTCACAAACAACATATGGATCCACCAGAGTTCATTCCATGTCTATTTTTTGCACAAACCACATAAGGATCCACTAGAGTAATTGCATGTGTGTTATTTTCACAAACCACATCTAGAGTCATTGCATGTGTGTTCTTTTCACAAACCACATCTAGAGTCATTGCATGTGTGTTCTTCTCACAAACAACATATGGATCCACCAGAGTTCAATGCATGTGTGTTCTTTTCACAAACAATAGCTAGAGTCATTGCATGTTTGTTCTTTTCACAAACCACATAAGAATCCACCAGAGTCATTGCATGTGTGTTCTAATCACAAACCACAGCTAGAGTCATTGCATGTGTGTTCTTTTCACAAACCACATCTAGATTCCTTGCATGTGTGTTCTTCTCACAAACCACATATGGATCCACCGGAGTTCATTGCATGTGTGTTCTTTTCACAAACCACACCTAGAGTCATTGCATGTCTGCTCTTCTCACAAACCACACATGGATCCACAAGTGTCATTGCATGTGTGTTCTTTTCACAAACCACATATAGAGTCATTGGATGTCTGTTCTTTTGACAAACCACATATTGATCCACCAGTGTCATTGCATGTGTCTTCTTTTCACAAACCACATCTAGAGTCATTGCATTTGTGTTCTTTTCACAAACCACATATGGATCCACTAGTATGATTGCATGTGTGTTCTTTTCATTAACCACAGCTAGAGTCATTGCATGTATGTTCTTTTCAAATACACACATGGATCCACCAGTGTCATTGCATGTGTGTTCTTTTCACAAACCACAGCTAGAGTCATTGCATCTGTTCTCTTTTCACAAACTACACCTAGAGTCATTGCATGTGTGTTCATTTCATTAACCACATCTAGAGTCATTGCATGTGTGTTCTTTCACAAACCACACATGGATCCACCAGTGTCATTGGATGTGTTTTTTTCTCACAAACCACATATGGATCCAACTGAGTTCATTGCATGTGTGTTCTTTTCACAATACACATATGGATCCACCAGTGTCATTGCATGTGTGTCCTTTGCATTAACCACAGCTAGAGTCATTGGATGTCTATTCTTTTCACAAACCACATATGGATCCACCAGTGTCACTGCACGTGTGTTCTTTTCAGAAACCATAGCTAGAGTCATTGCATGTGTGTTCTTTTCACAAACTACACCTAGAGTCATTGCATGTCTGTTCTTTTCACAAACGACATCAAGAGTCATTGCATGTCTGTTCGTTCACAAACCACACCTAGAGTCACCAGTGTCACTGGATGTGTGTTCTTTTCAGAAACCACATATGGATCCACCAGAGTTCATTGCATGTCTGTTCTTTTCACAAACCACATAAGGATCCACCAGAGTCATTGCATGTGTGTTCTTTTCACAAACCACATCTAGAGTCATTGGATGTCTGTTCTTTTGACAAACCACATATTGATCCACCAGTGTCATTGCATGTGTGTTCTTTTCACAAACCACAGCTAGAGTCATTGCATGTGTTCTCTTTTCACAAACTACACCTAGAGTCATTGCATGTGTGTTCTTTTCATTAACCACATCTAGAGTCATTGCATGTGTGTTCTTTCACAAACCACACATGGATCCACCAGTGTCATTGGATGTGTTTTTTTCTCACAAACCACATATGGATCCAACTGAGTTCATTGCATGTGTGTTCTTTTCACAAACCACATATGGATCCACCAGTGTCATTGCATGTGTGTCCTTTGCATTAACCACAGCTAGAGTCATTGGATGTCTATTCTTTTCACAAACCACATATGGATCCACCAGTGTCACTGCACGTGTGTTCTTTTCACAAACCATAGCTAGAGTCATTGCATGTGTGTTCTTTTCACAAACTACACCTAGAGTCATTGCATGTCTGTTCTTTTCACAAACGACATCAAGAGTCATTGCATGTCTGTTCGTTCACAAACCACACCTAGAGTCACCAGTGTCACTGGATGTGTGTTCATTTTAGAAACCACATATGGATCCACCAGAGTTCATTGCATGTCTGTTCTTTTCAGAAACCACATAAGGATCCACCATAGTCATTGCATGTGTGTTCGTTTCACAAACCACGACTAGAGTCATTGCATGTGTGTTCTCTTCACAAACCACATAAGGATCCACTAGTGTGATTGCATGTGTGTTCTTTTCATGAACCACACCTAGAGTCAGTGCATGTCTGTTCTTTTCACAAACCACATATGGATCCACCAGTGTGATTGGATGTGTGTTCTTTTCATTAACCACAACTAGAGTCATTGCATGTTTGTTCTTCTCACAAACCACATATGGATCCACCAATATCATTGCATGTGTGTTCTTTCCACAAACCACACATGGATCCACCAGTTTCATTGCATGTTTGTTCTTTTCATTAACCTTAGCTAGAGTCATTGCATGTGTGTTCTTCTCACAAACCACATATGGATCCACCAGAGTTCATTGCATGTGAGTTCTTCTCATAATCCACAGCGAGAGTCATTGCATGTGTGTTCTTTTCACAAACGGCATATGGATTTACCAGTGTCATTGCATGTCTATTCTTTCTATTAACCACACCTAGAGTCATTGCATGTCTGTTCTTTCACAAACCACACATGGATCCACTAGTGTCATTGCATGTCTGTTCTTTCACAAACCACACATGGATCCACCAGTGTCATTGCAAGTCTGTTCTTTCACAAACCACACCTAGAGTCACCAGTGTCACTGGGTGTGTGTTCTTTTCAGAAACCACAGCTAGAGCCATTACATGTTTGTTCTTTCATTAACCACAGTTAGAATCATTGCATGTCTGTTGTTTTCACAAACCACATATGGACCACCAGTCTCATTGCATGTGTGTTCGTTTCACAAACCACATCTAGAGTCATTGCATGTGTGTTCTTTTCACAAACTACACCTAGAGTCATTACATGTTTGCTCTTTTCACAAACCACATCTAGAGTCATTGCATGTGTGTTCTTTGACAAATCACACATGGATCCACCAGTGTCATTCGATGTGTGTTGTTCTCACAAACCACATATGGATCCACCAGAGTTCATTGCACGTGTGTTCTTTTCGCAAACCACATATGGATCCACTAGTGTCATTGCATGTTTGTTCTTTTCATGAACCACACCTAGAGTCAGTGCATGTCTGTTCTTTCACAAACCACACATGGATCCACCAGTTGGATATGTGTTCTTCTCACAAATAACATATGGATCCACCAGAGTTCATTCCATGTCTATTTTTTGCACAAACCACATAAGGATCCACCAGAGTCATTGCATGTGTGTTATTTTCACAAACCACATCCAGAGTCATTGCATGTGTGTTCTTTTCACAAACCACATCTAGAGTCATTGCATGTCTGTTCTTCTCACAAACAACATATGGATCCACCAGAGTTCAATGCATGTGTGTTCTTTTCACAAACAATAGCTAGAGTCATTGCATGTTTGTTCTTTTCACAAACCACATAAGAATCCACCAGAGTCATTGCATGTGTGTTCTAATCACAAACCACAGCTAGAGTCATTGCATGTGTGTTCTTTTCACAAACCACATCTAGATTCCTTGCATGTGTGTTCTTCTCACAAACCACATATGGATCCACCGGAGTTCATTGCATGTGTGTTCTTTTCACAAACCACACCTAGAGTCATTGCATGTCTGCTCTTCTCACAAACCACACATGGATCCACAAGTGTCATTGCATGTGTGTTCTTTTCACAAACCACATCTAGAGTCATTGGATGTCTGTTCTTTTGACAAACCACATATTGATCCACCAGTGTCATTGCATGTGTGTTCTTTTCACAAACCACATCTAGAGT
Source organism: Avena sativa (assembly GCA_916181665.1). Classification (NCBI taxonomy): domain Eukaryota; kingdom Viridiplantae; phylum Streptophyta; class Magnoliopsida; order Poales; family Poaceae; genus Avena; species Avena sativa. The sequence goes on from OV702287.1 coordinate 584,838,341, forward strand.
CATTGCATTTGTGTTCTTTTCACAAACCACATATGGATCCACTAGTATGATTGCATGTGTGTTCTTTTCATTAACCACAGCTAGAGTCATTGCATGTATGTTCTTTTCAAATACACACATGGATCCACCAGTGTCATTGCATGTGTGTTCTTTTCACAAACCACAGCTAGAGTCATTGCATATGTTCTCTTTTCACAAACTACACCTAGAGTCATTGCATGTGTGTTCATTTCATTAACCACATCTAGAGTCATTGCATGTGTGTTCTTTCACAAACCACACATGGATCCACCAGTGTCATTGGATGTGTTTTTTTCTCACAAACCACATATGGATCCAACTGAGTTCATTGCATGTCTGTTCTTTTCACAAACCACATATGGATCCACCAGTGTCATTGCATGTGTGTCCTTTGCATTAACCACAGCTAGAGTCATTGGATGTCTATTCTTTTCACAAACCACATATGGATCCACCAGTGTCACTGCACGTGTGTTCTTTTCACAAACCATAGCTAGAGTCATTGCATGTGTGTTCTTTTCACAAACTACACCTAGAGTCATTGCATGTCTGTTCTTTTCACAAACGTCATCAAGAGTCATTGCATGTCTGTTCGTTCACAAACCACACCTAGAGTCACCAGTGTCACTGGATGTGTGTTCTTTTCTGAAACCACATATGGATCCACCAGAGTTCATTGCATGTCTGTTCTTTTCACAAACCACATAAGGATCCACCAGAGTCATTGCATGTGTGTTCGTTTCACAAACCACGACTAGAGTCATTGCATGTGTGTTCTTTTCACAAACCACATAAGGATCCACTAGTGTGATTGCATGTGTGTTCTTTTCATGAACCACACCTAGAGTCAGTGCATGTCTGTTCTTTTCACAAACCACATATGGATCCACCAGTGTGATTGGATGTGTGTTCTTTTCATTAACCACAACTAGAGTCATTGCATGTTTGTTCTTCTCACAAACCACATATGGATCCACCAATATCATTGCATGTGTGTTCTTTTCACTAACCACACATGGATCCACCAGGTTCATTGCATGTTTGTTCTTTTCATTCACCTTAGCTAGAGTCATTGCATGTGTGTTCTTCTCACAAACCACATATGGATCCACCAGAGTTCATTGCATGTGAGTTCTTCTCATAAACCACAGCGAGAGTCATTGCATGTGTGTTCTTTTCACAAACGACATATGGATTTACCAGTGTCATTGCATGTCTATTATTTCTATTAACCACACCTAGAGTCATTGCATGTCTGTTCTTTCACAAACCACACATGGATCCACTAGTGTCATTGCATGTCTGTTCTTTCACAAACCACACATGGATCCACCAGTGTCATTGCATGTCTGTTCTTTCACAAACCACACCTAGAGTCACCAGTGTCACTGGGTGTGTGTTCTTTTCAGAAACCACAGCTAGAGCCATTACATGTTTGTTCTTTCATTAACCACAGTTAGAATCATTGCATGTCTGTTGTTTTCACAAACCACATATGGATCCACCAGTCTCATTGCATGTTTGTTCGTTTCACAAACCACATCTAGAGTCATTGCATGTGTGTTCTTTTCACAAACTACACCTAGAGTCATTACATGTTTGTTCTTTTCACAAACCACATCTAGAGTCATTGCATGTGTGTTCTTTGACAAATCACACATGGATCCACCAGTGTCATTCGATGTGTGTTGTTCTCACAAACCACATATGGATCCACCAGAGTTCATTGCACGTGTGTTCTTTTCGCAAACCACATATGGATCCACCAGTGTCATTGCATGTTTGTTCTTTTCATGAACCACACCTAGAGTCAGTGCATGTCTGTTCTTTCACAAACCACACATGGATCCACCAGTTGGATATGTGTTCTTCTCACAAACAACATATGGATCCACCAGAGTTCATTCCATGTCTATTTTTTGCACAAACCACATAAGGATCCACTAGAGTAATTGCATGTGTGTTATTTTCACAAACCACATCTAGAGTCATTGCATGTGTGTTCTTTTCACAAACCACATCTAGAGTCATTGCATGTGTGTTCTTCTCACAAACAACATATGGATCCACCAGAGTTCAATGCATGTGTGTTCTTTTCACAAACAATAGCTAGAGTCATTGCATGTTTGTTCTTTTCACAAACCACATAAGAATCCACCAGAGTCATTGCATGTGTGTTCTAATCACAAACCACAGCTAGAGTCATTGCATGTGTGTTCTTTTCACAAACCACATCTAGATTCCTTGCATGTGTGTTCTTCTCACAAACCACATATGGATCCACCGGAGTTCATTGCATGTGTGTTCTTTTCACAAACCACACCTAGAGTCATTGCATGTCTGCTCTTCTCACAAACCACACATGGATCCACAAGTGTCATTGCATGTGTGTTCTTTTCACAAACCACATATAGAGTCATTGGATGTCTGTTCTTTTGACAAACCACATATTGATCCACCAGTGTCATTGCATGTGTCTTCTTTTCACAAACCACATCTAGAGTCATTGCATTTGTGTTCTTTTCACAAACCACATATGGATCCACTAGTATGATTGCATGTGTGTTCTTTTCATTAACCACAGCTAGAGTCATTGCATGTATGTTCTTTTCAAATACACACATGGATCCACCAGTGTCATTGCATGTGTGTTCTTTTCACAAACCACAGCTAGAGTCATTGCATCTGTTCTCTTTTCACAAACTACACCTAGAGTCATTGCATGTGTGTTCATTTCATTAACCACATCTAGAGTCATTGCATGTGTGTTCTTTCACAAACCACACATGGATCCACCAGTGTCATTGGATGTGTTTTTTTCTCACAAACCACATATGGATCCAACTGAGTTCATTGCATGTGTGTTCTTTTCACAATACACATATGGATCCACCAGTGTCATTGCATGTGTGTCCTTTGCATTAACCACAGCTAGAGTCATTGGATGTCTATTCTTTTCACAAACCACATATGGATCCACCAGTGTCACTGCACGTGTGTTCTTTTCAGAAACCATAGCTAGAGTCATTGCATGTGTGTTCTTTTCACAAACTACACCTAGAGTCATTGCATGTCTGTTCTTTTCACAAACGACATCAAGAGTCATTGCATGTCTGTTCGTTCACAAACCACACCTAGAGTCACCAGTGTCACTGGATGTGTGTTCTTTTCAGAAACCACATATGGATCCACCAGAGTTCATTGCATGTCTGTTCTTTTCACAAACCACATAAGGATCCACCAGAGTCATTGCATGTGTGTTCTTTTCACAAACCACATCTAGAGTCATTGGATGTCTGTTCTTTTGACAAACCACATATTGATCCACCAGTGTCATTGCATGTGTGTTCTTTTCACAAACCACAGCTAGAGTCATTGCATGTGTTCTCTTTTCACAAACTACACCTAGAGTCATTGCATGTGTGTTCTTTTCATTAACCACATCTAGAGTCATTGCATGTGTGTTCTTTCACAAACCACACATGGATCCACCAGTGTCATTGGATGTGTTTTTTTCTCACAAACCACATATGGATCCAACTGAGTTCATTGCATGTGTGTTCTTTTCACAAACCACATATGGATCCACCAGTGTCATTGCATGTGTGTCCTTTGCATTAACCACAGCTAGAGTCATTGGATGTCTATTCTTTTCACAAACCACATATGGATCCACCAGTGTCACTGCACGTGTGTTCTTTTCACAAACCATAGCTAGAGTCATTGCATGTGTGTTCTTTTCACAAACTACACCTAGAGTCATTGCATGTCTGTTCTTTTCACAAACGACATCAAGAGTCATTGCATGTCTGTTCGTTCACAAACCACACCTAGAGTCACCAGTGTCACTGGATGTGTGTTCATTTTAGAAACCACATATGGATCCACCAGAGTTCATTGCATGTCTGTTCTTTTCACAAACCACATAAGGATCCACCATAGTCATTGCATGTGTGTTCGTTTCACAAACCACGACTAGAGTCATTGCATGTGTGTTCTCTTCACAAACCACATAAGGATCCACTAGTGTGATTGCATGTGTGTTCTTTTCATGAACCACACCTAGAGTCAGTGCATGTCTGTTCTTTTCACAAACCACATATGGATCCACCAGTGTGATTGGATGTGTGTTCTTTTCATTAACCACAACTAGAGTCATTGCATGTTTGTTCTTCTCACAAACCACATATGGATCCACCAATATCATTGCATGTGTGTTCTTTCCACAAACCACACATGGATCCACCAGTTTCATTGCATGTTTGTTCTTTTCATTAACCTTAGCTAGAGTCATTGCATGTGTGTTCTTCTCACAAACCACATATGGATCCACCAGAGTTCATTGCATGTGAGTTCTTCTCATAATCCACAGCGAGAGTCATTGCATGTGTGTTCTTTTCACAAACGGCATATGGATTTACCAGTGTCATTGCATGTCTATTCTTTCTATTAACCACACCTAGAGTCATTGCATGTCTGTTCTTTCACAAACCACACATGGATCCACTAGTGTCATTGCATGTCTGTTCTTTCACAAACCACACATGGATCCACCAGTGTCATTGCAAGTCTGTTCTTTCACAAACCACACCTAGAGTCACCAGTGTCACTGGGTGTGTGTTCTTTTCAGAAACCACAGCTAGAGCCATTACATGTTTGTTCTTTTCATTAACCACAGTTAGAATCATTGCATGTCTGTTGTTTTCACAAACCACATATGGACCACCAGTGTCATTGCTTGTGTGTTCGTTTCACAAACCACATCTAGAGTCATTGCATGTGTGTTCTTTTCACAAACTACACCTAGAGTCATTACATGTTTGTTCTTTTCACAAACCACATCTAGAGTCATTGCATGTGTGTTCTTTGACAAATCACACATGGATCCACCAGTGTCATTCGATGTGTGTTGTTCTCACAAACCACATATGGATCCACCAGAGTTCATTGCACGTGTGTTCTTTTCGCAAACCACATATGGATCCACTAGTGTCATTGCATGTTTGTTCTTTTCATGAACCACACCTAGAGTCAGTGCATGTCTGTTCTTTCACAAACCACACATGGATCCACCAGTTGGATATGTGTTCTTCTCACAAATAACATATGGATCCACCAGAGTTCATTCCATGTCTATTTTTTGCACAAACCACATAAGGATCCACCAGAGTCATTGCATGTGTGTTATTTTCACAAACCACATCCAGAGTCATTGCATGTGTGTTCTTTTCACAAACCACATCTAGAGTCATTGCATGTCTGTTCTTCTCACAAACAACATATGGATCCACCAGAGTTCAATGCATGTGTGTTCTTTTCACAAACAATAGCTAGAGTCATTGCATGTTTGTTCTTTTCACAAACCACATAAGAATCCACCAGAGTCATTGCATGTGTGTTCTAATCACAAACCACAGCTAGAGTCATTGCATGTGTGTTCTTTTCACAAACCACATCTAGATTCCTTGCATGTGTGTTCTTCTCACAAACCACATATGGATCCACCGGAGTTCATTGCATGTGTGTTCTTTTCACAAACCACACCTAGAGTCATTGCATGTCTGCTCTTCTCACAAACCACACATGGATCCACAAGTGTCATTGCATGTGTGTTCTTTTCACAAACCACATCTAGAGTCATTGGATGTCTGTTCTTTTGACAAACCACATATTGATCCACCAGTGTCATTGCATGTGTGTTCTTTTCACAAACCACATCTAGAGTCATTGCATTTGTGTTCTTTTCACAAACCACATATGGATCCACTAGTATGATTGCATGTGTGTTCTTTTCATTAACCACAGCTAGAGTCATTGCATGTATGTTCTTTTCAAATACACACATGGATCCACCAGTGTCATTGCATGTGTGTTCTTTTCACAAACCACAGCTAGAGTCATTGCATATGTTCTCTTTTCACAAACTACACCTAGAGTCATTGCATGTGTGTTCATTTCATTAACCACATCTAGAGTCATTGCATGTGTGTTCTTTCACAAACCACACATGGATCCACCAGTGTCATTGGATGTGTTTTTTTCTCACAAACCACATATGGATCCAACTGAGTTCATTGCATGTCTGTTCTTTTCACAAACCACATATGGATCCACCAGTGTCATTGCATGTGTGTCCTTTGCATTAACCACAGCTAGAGTCATTGGATGTCTATTCTTTTCACAAACCACATATGGATCCACCAGTGTCACTGCACGTGTGTTCTTTTCACAAACCATAGCTAGAGTCATTGCATGTGTGTTCTTTTCACAAACTACACCTAGAGTCATTGCATGTCTGTTCTTTTCACAAACGTCATCAAGAGTCATTGCATGTCTGTTCGTTCACAAACCACACCTAGAGTCACCAGTGTCACTGGATGTGTGTTCTTTTCAGAAACCACATATGGATCCACCAGAGTTCATTGCATGTCTGTTCTTTTCACAAACCACATAAGGATCCACCAGAGTCATTGCATGTGTGTTCGTTTCACAAACCACGACTAGAGTCATTGCATGTGTGTTCTTTTCACAAACCACATAAGGATCCACTAGTGTGATTGCATGTGTGTTCTTTTCATGAACCACACCTAGAGTCAGTGCATGTCTGTTCTTTTCACAAACCACATATGGATCCACCAGTGTGATTGGATGTGTGTTCTTTTCATTAACCACAACTAGAGTCATTGCATGTTTGTTCTTCTCACAAACCACATATGGATCCACCAATATCATTGCATGTGTGTTCTTTTCACTAACCACACATGGATCCACCAGGTTCATTGCATGTTTGTTCTTTTCATTCACCTTAGCTAGAGTCATTGCATGTGTGTTCTTCTCACAAACCACATATGGATCCACCAGAGTTCATTGCATGTGAGTTCTTCTCATAAACCACAGCGAGAGTCATTGCATGTGTGTTCTTTTCACAAACGACATATGGATTTACCAGTGTCATTGCATGTCTATTATTTCTATTAACCACACCTAGAGTCATTGCATGTCTGTTCTTTCACAAACCACACATGGATCCACTAGTGTCATTGCATGTCTGTTCTTTCACAAACCACACATGGATCCACCAGTGTCATTGCATGTCTGTTCTTTCACAAACCACACCTAGAGTCACCAGTGTCACTAGGTGTGTGTTCTTTTCAGAAACCACAGCTAGAGCCATTACATGTTTGTTCTTTCATTAACCACAGTTAGAATCATTGCATGTCTGTTGTTTTCACAAACCACATATGGATCCACCAGTCTCATTGCATGTTTGTTCGTTTCACAAACCACATCTAGAGTCATTGCATGTGTGTTCTTTTCACAAACTACACCTAGAGTCATTACTTGTTTGTTCTTTTCACAAACCACATCTAGAGTCATTGCATGTGTGTTCTTTGACAAATCACACATGGATCCACCAGTGTCATTCGATGTGTGTTGTTCTCACAAACCACATATGGATCCACCAGAGTTCATTGCACGTGTGTTCTTTTCGCAAACCACATATGGATCCACCAGTGTCATTGCATGTTTGTTCTTTTCATGAACCACACCTAGAGTCAGTGCATGTCTGTTCTTTCACAAACCACACATGGATCCACCAGTTGGATATGTGTTCTTCTCACAAACCACATATGGATCCACCAGAGTTCATTCCATGTTTATTTTTTGCACAAACCACATAAGGATCCACCAGAGTCATTGCATGTGTGTTATTTTCACAAACCACAGCTAGAGTCATTGCATTGTGTTCTTTTCACAAACCACATCTAGAGTCATTGCATGTGTGTTCTTCTCACAAACAACATATGGATCCACCAGAGTTCAATGCATGTGTGTTCTTTTCACAAACAATAGCTAGAGTCATTGCATGTTTGTTCTTTTCACAAACCACATAAGAATCCACCAGAGTCATTGCATGTGTGTTCTAATCACAAACCACAGCTAGAGTCATTGCATGTGTGTTCTTTTCACAAACCACATCTAGATTCCTTGCATGTGTGTTCTTCTCACAAACCACATATGGATCCACCAGAGTTCATTGCATGTGTGTTCTTTTCACAAACCACACCTAGAGTCATTGCATGTCTGTTCTTGTCACAAACCACACATGGATCCACAAGTGTCATTGCATGTGTGTTCTTTTCACAAACCACATCTAGAGTCATTGGATGTCTGTTCTTTTGACAAACCACATATTGATCCACCAGTGTCATTGCATGTGTGTTCTTTTCACAAACCACATCTAGAGTCATTGCATTTGTGTTCTTTTCACAAACCACATATGGATCCACTAGTGTGATTGCATGTGTGTTCTTTTCATTAACCACAGCTAGAGTCATTGCATGTATGTTATTTTCAAATACACACATGGATCCACCAGTGTCATTGCATGTGTGTTCTTTTCACAAAGCACAGCTAGAGTCATTGCATGTGTTCTCTTTTCACAAACTACACCTAGAGTCATTGCATGTGTGTTCATTTCATTAACCACATCTAGAGTCATTGCATGTGTGTTCTTTCACAAACCACACATGGATCCACCAGTGTCATTGGATGTGTTTTTTTCTCACAAACCACATATGGATCCAACTGAGTTCATTGCATGTGTGTTCTTTTCACAAACCACATATGGATCCACCAGTGTCATTGCATGTGTGTCCTTTGCATTAACCACAGCTAGAGTCATTGGATGTCTATTCTTTTCACAAACCACATATTGATCCACCAGTGTTACTGCACGTTTGTTCTTTTCACAAACCATAGCTAGAGTCATTGCATGTGTGTTCTTTTCACAAACTACACCTAGAGTCATTGCATGTCTGTTCTTTTCACAAACGACATCAAGAGTCATTGCATGTGTGTCCTTTGCATTAACCACAGCTGGAGTCATTGGATGTCTATTCTTTTCACAAACCACATATGGATCCACCAGTGTCACTGCACGTGTGTTCCTTTCACAAACCATAGCTAGAGTCATTGCATGTGTGTTCTTTTCACAAACTACACCTAGAGTCATTGCATGTCTGTTCTTTTCACAAACGACATCAAGAGTCATTGCATGTCTGTTCGTTCACAAACCACACCTAGAGTCACCAGTGTCACTGGATGTGTGTTCTTTTCTGAAACCACATATGGATCCACCAGAGTTCATTGCATGTCTGTTCTTTTCACAAACCACATAAGGATCCACCAGAGTCATTGCATGTGTGTTCGTTTCACAAACCACGACTAGAGTCATTGCATGTGTGTTCTTTTCACAAACCACATAAGGATCCACTAGTGTGATTGCATGTGTGTTCTTTTCATGAACCACACCTAGAGTCAGTTCATGTCTGTTCTTTTCACAAACCACATATGAATCCACCAGTGTGATTGGATGTGTGTTCTTTTCATTAACCACAACAAGAGTCATTGCATGTTTGTTCTTCTCACAAACCACATATGGATTCACCAATATCATTGCATGTGTGTTCTTTTCACAAACCACACATGGATCCACCAGTTTCATTGCATGTTTGTTCTTTTCATTAACCTTAGCTAGAGTCATTGCATGTGTGTTCTTCTCACAAACCACATATGGATCCACCAGAGTTCATTGCATGTGAGTTCTTCTCATAATCCACAGCGAGAGTCATTGCATGTGTGTTCTTTTCACAAACGGCATATGGATTTACCAGTGTCATTGCATGTCTATTCTTTCTATTAACCACACCTAGAGTCATTGCATGTCTGTTCTTTCACAAACCACACATGGATCCACTAGTGTCATTGCATGTCTGTTCTTTCACAAACCACACATGGATCCACCAGTGTCATTGCAAGTCTGTTCTTTCACAAACCACACCTAGAGTCACCAGTGTCACTGGGCGTGTGTTCTTTTCAGAAACCACAGCTAGAGCCATTACATGTTTGTTCTTTTCATTAACCACAGTTAGAATCATTGCATGTCTCTTGTTTTCACAAACCACATATGGATCCACCAGTGTCATTGCATGTGTGTTCGTTTCACAAACCACATCTAGAGTCATTGCATGTGTGTTCTTTTCACAAACTACACCTAGAGTCATTACATGTTTGTTCTTTTCACAAACCACATCTAGAGTCATTGCATGTGTGTTCTTTGACAAATCACACATGGATCCACCAGTGTCATTCGATGTGTGTTGTTCTCACAAACCACATATGGATCCACCAGAGTTCATTGCACGTGTGTTATTTTCGCAAACCACATATGGATCCACCAGTGTCATTTCATGTTTGTTCTTTTCATGAACCACACCTAGAGTCAGTGCATGTCTTTCTTTCATAAACCACACATGGATCCACCAGTTGGATATGTGTTCTTCTCACAAACCACATATGGATCCACCAGAGTTCATTCCATGTCTATTTTTTGCACAAACCACATAAGGATACACCAGAGTCATTGCATGTGTGTTATTTTCACAAACCACAGCTAGAGTCATTGCATGTGTGTTCTTTTCACAAACCACATCTAGAGTCATTGCATGTGTGTTCTTCTCACAAACAACATATGGATCCACCAGAGTTCAATGCATGTGTGTTCTTTTCACAAACAATAGCTAGAGTCATTGCATGTTTGTTCTTTTCACAAACCACATAAGAATCCACCAGAGTCATTGCATGTGTGTTCTAATCACAAACCACAGCTAGAGTCATTGCATGTGTGTTCTTTTCACAAACCACATCTAGATTCCTTGCATGTGTGTTCTTCTCACAAACCACATATGGATCCACCAGAGTGCATTGCATGTGTGTTCTTTTCACAAACCACACCTAGAGTCATTGCATGTCTGTTCTTCTCACAAACCACACATGGATCCACAAGTGTCATTGCATGTGTGTTCTTTTCACAAACCACATCTAGAGTCACTGGATGTCTGTTCTTTTGACAAACCACATAAGGATCCACCAGTGTCATTGCATGTGTGTTCTTTTCACAAACCACATCTAGAGTCATTGCATTTGTGTTCTTTTCACAAACCACATATGGATCCACTAGTGTGATTGCATGTGTGTTCTTTTCATTAACCACAGCTAGAGTCATTGCATGTCTGTTCTTTTCAAATACACACATGGATCCACCAGTGTCATTGCATGTGTGTTCTTTTCACAAACCATTTAAGGATCCACTAGTGTGATTGCATGTGTGTTCTTTTCATGAACCACACCTAGAGTCAGTGCATGTCTGTTCTTTTCACAAACCACATATGGATCCACCAGTGTGATTGGATGTGTGTTCTTTTCATTAACCACAACTAGAGTCATTGCATGTTTGTTCTTCTCACAAACCACATATGGATCCACCAATATCATTGCATGTGTGTTCTTTTCACAAACCACACATGGATCCACTAGTTTCATTGCATGTTTGTTCTTTTCATTAACCTTAGCTAGAGTCATTGCATGTGTGTTCTTCTCACAAACCACATATGGATCCACCAGAGTTCATTGCATGTGAGTTCTTCTCATAAACCACAGCGAGAGTCATTGCATGTGTGTTCTTTTCACAAACGACATATGGATTTACCAGTGTCATTGCATGTCTATTCTTTCACAAACCACACATGGATCCACTAGTGTCATTGCATGTCTGTTCTTTCACAAACCACACATGGATCCACCAGTGTCATTGCATGTCTGTTCTTTCACAAACCACACCTAGAGTCACCAGTGTCACTGGGTGTGTGTTCATTTCAGAAACCACAGCTAGAGCCATTACATGTTTGTTATTTTCATTAACCACAGTTAGAATCATTGCATGTCTGTTGTTTTCACAAACCACATATGGATCCACCAGTGTCATTGCATGTGTTTTCGTTTCACAAACCACATCTAGAGTCATTGCATGTGTGTTCTTTTCACAAACTACAACTAGAGTCATTACATGTTTGTTCTTTTCACAAACCACATCTAGAGTCATTGCATGTGTGTTCTTTGACAAATCACACATGGATCCACCAGTGTCATTCGATGTGTGTTGTTCTCACAAACCACATATGGATCCACCAGAGTTCATTGCACGTGTGTTATTTTCGCAAACCACATATGGATCCACCAGTGTCATTGCATGTTTGTTCTTTTCATGAACCACACCTAGAGTCAGTGCATGTCTGTTCTTTCACAAACCACACATGGATCCACCAGTTGGATATGTGTTCTTCTAACAAACCACATATGGATCCACCAGAGTTCATTCCATGTTTATTTTTTGCACAAACCACATAAGGATCCACCAGAGTCATTGCATGTGTGTTATTTTCACAAACCACAGCTAGAGTCATTGCATGTGTGTTCTTTTCACAAACCACATCTAGAGTCATTGCATGTGTGTTCTTCTCACAAACAACATATGGATCCACCAGAGTTCAATGCATGTGTGTTCTTTTCACAAACAATAGCTAGAGTCATTGCATGTTTGTTCTTTTCACAAACCACATAAGAATCCACCAGAGTCATTGCATGTGTGTTCTAATCACAAACCACAGCTAGAGTCATTGCATGTGTGTTCTTTTCACAAACCACATCTAGATTCCTTGCATGTGTGTTCTTCTCACAAATCACATATGGATCCACCAGAGTGCATTGCATGTGTGTTCTTTTCACAAACCACACCTAGAGTCATTGCATGTCTGTTCTTGTCACAAACCACACATGGATCCACAAGTGTCATTGCATGTGTGTTCTTTTCACAAACCACATCTAGAGTCACTGGATGTCTGTTCTTTTGACAAACCACATAAGGATCCACCAGTGTCATTGCATGTGTGTTCTTTTCACAAACCACATCTAGAGTCATTGCATTTGTGTTCTTTTCACAAACCACATATGGATCCACTAGTGTGATTGCATGTGTGTTCTTTTCATTAACCACAGCTAGAGTCATTGCATGTCTGTTCTTTTCAAATACACACATGGATCCACCAGTGTCATTGCATGTGTGTTCTTTTCACAAACCATTTAAGGATCCACTAGTGTGATTGCATGTGTGTTCTTTTCATGAACCACACCTAGAGTCAGTGCATGTCTGTTCTTTTCACAAACCACATATGGATCCACCAGTGTGATTGGATGTGTGTTCTTTTCATTAACCACAACTAGAGTCATTGCATGTTTGTTCTTCTCACAAACCACATATGGATCCACCAATATCATTGCATGTGTGTTCTTTTCACAAACCACACATGGATCCACTAGTTTCATTGCATGTTTGTTCTTTTCATTAACCTTAGCTAGAGTCATTGCATGTGTGTTCTTCTCACAAACCACATATGGATCCACCAGAGTTCATTGCATGTGAGTTCTTCTCATAAACCACAGCGAGAGTCATTGCATGTGTGTTCTTTTCACAAACGACATATGGATTTACCAGTGTCATTGCATGTCTATTGTTTCACAAACCACACATGGATCCACTAGTGTCATTGCATGTCTGTTCTTTCACAAACCACACATGGATCCACCAGTGTCATTGCATGTCTGTTCTTTCACAAACCACACCTAGAGTCACCAGTGTCACTGGGTGTGTGTTCATTTCAGAAACCACAGCTAGAGCCATTACATGTTTGTTCTTTTCATTAACCACAGTTAGAATCATTGCATGTCTGTTGTTTTCACAAACCACATATGGATCCACCAGTGTCATTGCATGTGTTTTCGTTTCACAAACCACATCTAGAGTCATTGCATGTGTGTTCTTTTCACAAACTACAACTAGAGTCATTACATGTTTGTTCTTTTCACAAACCACATCTAGAGTCATTGCATGTGTGTTCTTTGACAAATCACACATGGATCCACCAGTGTCATTCGATGTGTGTTGTTCTCACAAACCACATATGGATCCACCAGAGTTCATTGCACGTGTGTTCTTTTCGCAAACCACATATGGATCCACCAGTGTCATTGCATGTTTGTTCTTTTCATGAACCACACCTAGAGTCAGTGCATGTCTGTTCTTTCACAAACCACACATGGATCCACCAGTTGGATATGTGTTCTTCTAACAAACCACATATGGATCCACCAGAGTTCATTCCATGTCTATTTTTTGCACAAACCACATAAGGATCCACCAGAGTCATTGCATGTGTGTTATTTTCACAAACCACAGCTAGAGTCATTGCATGTGTGTTCTTTTCACAAACCACATCTAAAGTCATTGCATGTGTGTTCTTCTCACAAACAACATATGGATCCACCAGAGTGATTGCATGTGTGTTCTTTTCACAAACAATAGCTAGAGTCATTGCATGTTTGTTCTTTTCACAAACCACACCTAGAGTCATTGCATGTCTGTTCTTCTCACAAACCACACATGGATCCACAAGTGTCATTGCATGTGTGTTCTTTTCACAAACCACATCTAGAGTCACTGGATGTCTGTTCTTTTGACAAACCACATAAGGATCCACCAGTGTCATTGCATGTGTGTTCTTTTCACAAACCACATCTAGAGTCATTGAATTTGTGTTCTTTTCACAAACCACATATGGATCCACTAGTGTGATTGCATGTGTGTTCTTTTCATTAACCACAGCTAGAGTCATTGCATGTCTGTTCTTTTCAAATACACACATGGATCCACCAGTGTCATTGCATGTGTGTTCTTTTCACAAACCACAGCTAGAGTCATTGCATGTGTTCTCTTTTCACAAACTACACCTAGAGTCATTGCATGTGTGTTCTTTTCACAAACCACACCTAGAGTCATTGCATGTCTGTTCTTCTCACAGACCACACATGGATCCACAAGTGTCATTGCATGTGTGTTCTTTTCACAAACCACATCTAGAGTCATTGGATGTCTGTTCTTTTGACAAACCACATATTGATCCACCAGTGTCATTGCATGTGTGTTCTTTTCACAAACCACATCTAGAGTCATTGCATTTGTGTTCTTATCACAAACCACATATGGATCCACTAGTGTGATTGCATGTGTGTTCTTTTCATTAACCACAGCTAGAGTCATTGCATGTCTGTTCTTTTCAAATACACACATGGATCCACCAGTGTCATTGCATGTGTGTTCTTTTCACAAACCACAGCTAGAGTCATTGCATGTGTTCTCTTTTCACAAACTACACCTAGAGTCATTGCATGTGTGTTCTTTTCATTAACCACATCTAGAGTCATTGCATGTTTGTTCTTTCACAAACCACACATGGATCCACCAGTGTCATTGGATGTGTTTTTTTCTCAGAAACCACATATGGATCCAACTGAGTTCATTGCATGTGTGTTCTTTTCACAAACCACATATGGATCCACCAGTGTCATTGCATGTGTGTCCTTTGCATCAACCACAGCTAGAGTCATTGGATGTCTATTCTTTTCACAAACCACATATGGATCCACCAGTGTCACTGCACGTGTGTTCTTTTCACAAACCATAGCTAGAGTAATTGCATGTGTGTTCTTTTCACAAACTACACCTAGAGTCATTGCATGTCTGTTCTTTTCACAAACGACATCAAGAGTCATTGCATGTGTGTTCTTTTCACAAACTACAACAAGAGTCATTACATGTTTGTTCTTTTCACAAACCACATCTAGAGTCATTGCATGTGTGTTCTTTGACAAATCACACATGGATCCACCAGTGTCATTCGATGTGTGTTGTTCTCACAAACCACATATGGATCCACCAGAGTTCATTGCACGTGTGTTCTTTTCGCAAACCACATATGGATCCACCAGTGTCATTGCATGTTTGTTCTTTTCATGAACCACACCTAGAGTCAGTGCATGTCTGTTCTTTCACAAACCACACATGGATCCACCAGTTGGATATGTGTTCTTCTCACAAACCACATATGGATCCACCAGAGTTCATTCCATGTCTATTTTTTGCACAAACCACATAAGGATCCACCAGAGTCATTGCATGTGTGTTATTTTCACAAACCACAGCTAGAGTCATTGCATGTGTGTTCTTTTCACAAACCACATCTAAAGTCATTGCATGTGTGTTCTTCTCACAAACAACATATGGATCCACCAGAGTGATTGCATGTGTGTTCTTTTCACAAACAATAGCTAGAGTCATTGCATGTTTGTTCTTTTCACAAACCACACCTAGAGTCATTGCATGTCTGTTCTTCTCACAAACCACACATGGATCCACAAGTGTCATTGCATGTGTGTTCTTTTCACAAACCACATCTAGAGTCACTGGATGTCTGTTCTTTTGACAAACCACATAAGGATCCACCAGTGTCATTGCATGTGTGTTCTTTTCACAAACCACATCTAGAGTCATTGCATTTGTGTTCTTTTCACAAACCACATATGGATCCACTAGTGTGATTGCATGTGTGTTCTTTTCATTAACCACAGCTAGAGTCATTGCATGTCTGTTCTTTTCAAATACACACATGGATCCACCAGTGTCATTGCATGTGTGTTCTTTTCACAAACCACAGCTAGAGTCATTGCATGTGTTCTCTTTTCACAAACTACACCTAGAGTCATTGCATGTGTGTTCTTTTCACAAACCACACCTAGAGTCATTGCATGTCTGTTCTTCTCACAGACCACACATGGATCCACAAGTGTCATTGCATGTGTGTTCTTTTCACAAACCACATCTAGAGTCATTGGATGTCTGTTCTTTTGACAAACCACATATTGATCCACCAGTGTCATTGCATGTGTGTTCTTTTCACAAACCACATCTAGAGTCATTGCATTTGTGTTCTTATCACAAACCACATATGGATCCACTAGTGTGATTGCATGTGTGTTCTTTTCATTAACCACAGCTAGAGTCATTGCATGTCTGTTCTTTTCAAATACACACATGGATCCACCAGTGTCATTGCATGTGTGTTCTTTTCACAAACCACAGCTAGAGTCATTGCATGTGTTCTCTTTTCACAAACTACACCTAGAGTCATTGCATGTGTGTTCTTTTCATTAACCACATCTAGAGTCATTGCATGTTTGTTCTTTCACAAACCACACATGGATCCACCAGTGTCATTGGATGTGTTTTTTTCTCAGAAACCACATATGGATCCAACTGAGTTCATTGCATGTGTGTTCTTTTCACAAACCACATATGGATCCACCAGTGTCATTGCATGTGTGTCCTTTGCATCAACCACAGCTAGAGTCATTGGATGTCTATTCTTTTCACAAACCACATATGGATCCACCAGTGTCACTGCACGTGTGTTCTTTTCACAAACCATAGCTAGAGTAATTGCATGTGTGTTCTTTTCACAAACTACACCTAGAGTCATTGCATGTCTGTTCTTTTCACAAACGACATCAAGAGTCATTGCATGTGTGTTCTGTTCACAAACTACAACAAGAGTCATTACATGTTTGTTCTTTTCACAAACCACATCTAGAGTCATTGCATGTGTGTTCTTTGACAAATCACACATGGATCCACCAGTGTCATTCGATGTGTGTTGTTCTCACAAACCACATATGGATCCACCAGAGTTCATTGCACGTGTGTTCTTTTCGCAAACCACATATGGATCCACCAGTGTCATTGCATGTTTGTTCTTTTCATGAACCACACCTAGAGTCAGTGCATGTCTGTTCTTTCACAAACCACACATGGATCCACCAGTTGGATATGTGTTCTTCTCACAAACCACATATGGATCCACCAGAGTTCATTCCATGTCTATTTTTTGCACAAACCACATAAGGATCCACCAGAGTCATTGCATGTGTGTTATTTTCACAAACCACAGCTAGAGTCATTGCATGTGTGTTCTTTTCACAAACCACATCTAAAGTCATTGCATGTGTGTTCTTCTCACAAACAACATATGGATCCACCACAGTTCAATGCATGTGTGTTCTTTTCACAAACAATAGCTAGAGTCATTGCATGTTTGTTCTTTTCACAAACCACATAAGAATCCACTAGAGTCATTGCATGTGTGTTCTAATCACAAACCACAGCTAGAGTCATTGCATGTGTGTTCTTTTCACAAACCACATCTAGATTCCTTGCATGTGTGTTCTTCTCACAAACCACATATGGATCCACCAGAGTTCATTGCATGTGTGTTCTTTTCACAAACCACACCTAGAGTCATTGCATGTCTGTTCTTCTCACAAACCACACATGGATCCACAAGTGTCATTGCATGTGTGTTCTTTTCACAAACCACATCTAGAGTCATTGGATGTCTGTTCTTTTGACAAACCACATATTGATCCACCAGTGTCATTGCATGTGTGTTCTTTTCACAAACCACATCTAGAGTCATTGCATTTGTGTTCTTATCACAAACCACATATGGATCCACTAGTGTGATTGCATGTGTGTTCTTTTCATTAACCACAGCTAGAGTCATTGCATGTCTGTTCTTTTCAAATACACACATGGATCCACCAGTGTCATTGCATGTGTGTTCTTTTCACAAACCACAGCTAGAGTCATTGCATGTGTTCTCTTTTCACAAACTACACCTAGAGTCATTGCATGTGTGTTCTTTTCATTAACCACATCTAGAGTCATTGCATGTGTGTTCTTTCACAAACCACACATGGATCCACTAGTGTCATTGGATGTGTTTTTTTCTCAGAAACCACATATGGATCCAACTGAGTTCATTGCATGTGTGTTCTTTTCACAAACCACATATGGATCCACCAGTGTCATTGCATGTGTGTCCTTTGCATCAACCACAGCTAGAGTCATTGGATGTCTATTCTTTTCACAAACCACATATGGATCCACCAGTGTCACTGCACGTGTGTTCTTTTCACAAACCATAGCTAGAGTAATTGCATGTGTGTTCTTTTCACAAACTACACCTAGAGTCATTGCATGTCTGTTCTTTTCACAAACGACATCAAGAGTCATTGCATGTCTGTTCGTTCACAAA
This sequence comes from Avena sativa, assembly GCA_916181665.1. Taxonomy (NCBI): domain Eukaryota; kingdom Viridiplantae; phylum Streptophyta; class Magnoliopsida; order Poales; family Poaceae; genus Avena; species Avena sativa. The sequence goes on from OV702287.1 coordinate 584,857,246, forward strand.
CCACAGCTAGAGTCACCAGTGTCACTGGATGTGTGTTCTTTTTAGAAACCACATATGGATCCACCAGAGTTCATTGCATGTCTGTTCTTTTCACAAACCACATAAGGATCCACCAGAGTCATTGCATGTGTGTTCGTTTCACAAACCACGACTAGAGTCATTGCATGTGTGTTCTTTTCACAAACCACATAAGGATCCACTAGTGTGATTGCATGTGTGTTCTTTTCATGAAACACACCTAGAGTCAGTGCATGTCTGTACTTTTCACAAACAACATATGGATCCACTAGTGAGATTAGATGTGTGTTCTTTTCATTAACCACAACTAGAGTCATTGCATGTTTGTTCTTCTCACAAACCACATATGGATCCACCAATATCATTGCATGTGTGTTCTTTTCAAAAACCACACATGGATCCACCAGTTTCATTGCATGTTTGTTCTTTTCATTAACCTTAGCTAGAGTCATTGCATGTGTGTTCTTGCATCCACCAGAGTTCATTGCATGTGAGTTCTTCTCATAAACCACAGCGAGAGTCATTGCATGTGTGTTCTTTTCACAAACGACATATGGATTTACGAGTGTCATTGCATGTATATTCTTTCTATTAACCACAACTAGAGTCATTGCATGTCTGTTCTTTCACAAACCACACATGGATCCACCAGTTGGATATGTGTTCTTCTCACAAACCACATATGGATCCACCAGAGTTCATTCCATGTCTATTTTTTGCACAAACCACATAAGGATCCACCAGAGTCATTGCATGTGTGTTATTTTCACAAACCACAGCTAGAGTCATTGCATGTGTGTTCTTTTCACAAACCACATCTAAAGTCATTGCATGTGTGTTCTTCTCACAAACAACATATGGATCCACCACAGTTCAATGCATGTGTGTTCTTTTCACAAACAATAGCTACAGTCATTGCATGTTTGTTCTTTTCACAAACCACATAAGAATCCACTAGAGTCATTGCATGTGTGTTCTAATCACAAACCACAGCTAGAGTCATTGCATGTGTGTTCTTTTCACAAACCACATCTAGATTCCTTGCATGTGTGTTCTTCTCACAAACCACATATGGATCCACCAGAGTTCATTGCATGTGTGTTCTTTTCACAAACCACACCTAGAGTCATTGCATGTCTGTTCTTCTCACAAACCACACATGGATCCACAAGTGTCATTGCATGTGTGTTCTTTTCACAAACCACATCTAGAGTCATTGGATGTCTGTTCTTTTGACAAACCACATATTGATCCACCAGTGTCATTGCATGTGTGTTCTTTTCACAAACCACATCTAGAGTCATTGCATTTGTGTTCTTTTCACAAACCACATATGGATCCACTAGTGTGATTGCATGTGTGTTCTTTTCATTAACCACAGCTAGAGTCATTGCATGTTTGTTCTTTTCAAATACACACATGGATCCACCAGTGTCATTGCATGTGTGTTCTTTTCACAAACCACAGCTAGAGTCATTGCATGTGTTCTCTTTTCACAAACTACACCTAGAGTCATTGCATGTGTGTTCTTTTCACAAACCACACCTAGAGTCATTGCATGTCTGTTCTTCTCACAAACCACACATGGATCCACAAGTGTCATTGCATGTGTGTTCTTTTCACAAACCACATCTAGAGTCATTGGATGTCTGTTCTTTTGACAAACCACATATTGATCCACCAGTGTCATTGCATGTGTGTTCTTTTCACAAACCACATCTAGAGTCATTGCATTTGTGTTCTTATCACAAACCACATATGGATCCACTAGTGTGATTGCATGTGTGTTCTTTTCATTAACCACAGCTAGAGTCATTGCATGTCTGTTCTTTTCAAATACACACATGGATCCACCAGTGTCATTGCATGTGTGTTCTTTTCACAAACCACAGCTAGAGTCATTGCATGTGTTCTCTTTTCACAAACTACACCTAGAGTCATTGCATGTGTGTTCTTTTCATTAACCACATCTAGAGTCATTGCATGTGTGTTCTTTCACAAACCACACATGGATCCACCAGTGTCATTGGATGTGTTTTTTTCTCAGAAACCACATATGGATCCAACTGAGTTCATTGCATGTGTGTTCTTTTCACAAACCACATATGGATCCACCAGTGTCATTGCATGTGTGTCCTTTGCATCAACCACAGCTAGAGTCATTGGATGTCTATTCTTTTCACAAACCACATATGGATCCACCAGTGTCACTGCACGTGTGTTCTTTTCACAAACCATAGCTAGAGTAATTGCATGTGTGTTCTTTTCACAAACTACACCTAGAGTCATTGCATGTCTGTTCTTTTCACAAACGACATCAAGAGTCATTGCATGTCTGTTCGTTCACAAACCACAGCTAGAGTCACCAGTGTCACTGGATGTGTGTTCTTTTTAGAAACCACATATGGATCCACCAGAGTTCATTGCATGTCTGTTCTTTTCACAAACCACATAAGGATCCACCAAAGTCATTACATGTGTGTTCGTTTCACAAACCACGACTAGAGTCATTGCATGTGTGTTCTTTTCACAAACCACATAAGGATCCACTAGTGTGATTGCATGTGTGTTCTTTTCATGAAACACACCTAGAGTCAGTGCATGTCTGTACTTTTCACAAACAACATATGGATCCACTAGTGAGATTAGATGTGTGTTCTTTTCATTAACCACAACTAGAGTCATTGCATGTTTGTTCTTCTCACAAACCACATATGGATCCACCAATATCATTGCATGTGTGTTCTTTTCAAAAACCACACATGGATCCACCAGTTTCATTGCATGTTTGTTCTTTTCATTAACCTTAGCTAGAGTCATTGCATGTGTGTTCTTGCATCCACCAGAGTTCATTGCATGTGAGTTCTTCTCATAAACCACAGCGAGAGTCATTGCATGTGTGTTCTTTTCACAAACGACATATGGATTTACCAGTGTCATTGCATGTATATTCTTTCTATTAACCACAACTAGAGTCATTGCATGTCTGTTCTTTCACAAACCACACATGGATCCACCAGTGTCATTGCATGTCTGTTCTTTCACAAACCACACATGGATCCACCAGTGTCATTGCATGTCTGTTCTTTCACAAACCACACCTAGAGTCACCAATGTCACTGGGTGTGTGTTCTTTTCACAAACCACATCTAGAGTCATTGCATATCTGTTCTTCTCACAAACCACACATGGATCCACCAGTGTCATTGCGTGTGTGTTCTTTTCAGAAACCACAACTAGAGTCATTGCATGTCTGTTCTTCTCAAAAACCACACATGGATCCACCAGTGTCATTGCATGTGTGTTCTTTTCACAAACCACATCTAGAGTCATTGCATGTGTGTTCTTTTCACAAACCACACATGGATCTACCAGTGTGATTGCATGTGTGTTCTTTTCATGAACCACACCTAGAGTCAGTGCATGTCTGTTCTTTTCACAAACCACATATGGATCCACCAGTGTGATTGGATGTGTGTTCTTTTCATTAACCACAACTAGAGTCATTGCATGTCTATTCTTCTCACAAACCACATATGGATCCACCAATATCATTGCATGTGTGTTCTTTTCACAAACCACATATGGATCCACCAGTTTCATTGCATGTTTGTTCTTTTCATTAACCTTAGGTAGATTCATTGCATGTGTGTTGTTCTCACAAACCACATATGGATCCACCAGAGTTCATTGCATGTGAGTTCTTCTCATAAACCACATCGAGAGTCATTGTATGTGTGTTCTTTTCACAAACGACATATGGATTTACCAGTGTCATTGCATGTCTATTCTTTCTATTAACCACACCTAGAGTCATTGCATGTCTGTTCTTTCACAAACCACACATGGATCCACCAGTGTCATTGCATGTGTGTTCTTTCACAAACCACACATGGATCCACGAGTGTCATTGCATGTCTGTTCTTTCACAAACCACACCTAGAGTCACCAGTGTCACTGGGTGTGTGTTCTTTTCAGAAACCACAGCAAGAGCCATTACATTTTTGTTCTTTTAATTAACCACAGTAAGAATCATTGCATGTCTGTTGTTTTCACAAACCACATACGGATCCACCAGTGAAATTGCATGTGTGTTCTTTTCACAAACCACAGCTAGAGTCATTGCATGTGTGTTCTTTTCACAAACTACACCTAGGGTCATTACATTTTTGTTCTTTTCACAAACCACATCTAGAGTCATTGCATGTGTGTTCTTTGACAAATCACACATGGATCCACCAGTGTCATTCGATGTGTGTTCTTCTCACAAACCACATATGGATCCACCAGAGTTCATTGCATGTGTGTTCTTTTCGCAAACCAAACATGGATCCACCAGTGTCATTGCATGTGTGTTCTTTTCATGAACCACACCTAGAGTCAGTGCATGTCTGTTCTTTCACAAACCACACATGGATCCACCAGTTGGATATGTGTTCTTCTCACAAACCACATATGGATCCACTAGAGTTCATTCCATGTCTATTTTTTGCACAAACCACATAAGGATCCACCAGAGTCATTGCATGTGTGTTATTTTCACAAACCACAGCTAGAGTCATTGCATGTGTGTTCTCTTCACAAACCACATCTAGAGTCATTGCATGTGTGTTCTTCTCACAAACAACATATGGATCCACCAGAGTTCATTGCATGTGTCTTCTTTTCACAAACAATAGCTAGAGTCATTGCATGTTGGTTCTTTTCACAAACCATATAAGAATGCACCAGAGTCATTGCATGTGTGTTCTAATCACAAACCACAGCTAGAGTCATTGCATGTGTGTTCTTTTCACAAACCACATCTAGATTCCTTGCATGTGTGTTCTTCTCACAAACCACATATGGATCCACCAGAGTTCATTGCATGTGTGTTCTTTTCACAAACCACACCTAGAGTCATTGCATGTCTATTCTTCTCACAAACCACACAGGGATCCACAAGTGTCATTGCATGTGTGTTCTTTTCACAAACCACATCTAGAGTCATTGGATGTCTGTTCTTTTGACAAACCACATATTGATCCACCAGTGTCATTGCATGTGTGTTCTTTTCACAAACCACATCTAGAGTCATTGCATTTGTGTTCTTTTCACAAACCACATATGGATCCACAAGTGTGATTGCATGTGTGTTCTTTTCATTAACCACAGCCAGAGTCATTGCATGTCTGTTCTTTTCAAATACACACATGGATCCACCAGTGTCATTGCATGTGTGTTCTTTTCACAAACCACAGCTAGAGTCATTACATGTGTGTTCTTTTCACAAACTACACCTAGAGTCATTGCATGTGTGTTCTTTTCATTAACCACATCTAGAGTCATTGCATGTGTGTTCTTTCACAAACCACACATGGATCCACCAGTGTCATTGGATGTGTGTTTTTCTCACAAACCAGATATGGATCCAACAGAGTTCGTTGCATGTGTGTTCTTTTCACAAACCACATATGGATCCACTAGTGTCATTGCATGTGTGTTCTTTTCATGAACCACACCTAGAGTCAGTGCATGTCTGTACTTTCACAAACCACACATGGATCCACCAGTGTCATTGGTTATGTGTTCTCCTCACAAACCACATATGGATCCACCAGAGTTCATTCCATGTCTATTTTTTGCACAAACCACATAAGGATCCACCAGAGTCATTGCATGTGTGTTCTTTTCACAAACCACAGCTAGAGTCATTGCATGTGTGTTCTTTTCACAAACCACATCTAGAGTCATTGCATGTGTGTTCTTTTCACAAACCACATATGGATCCACCAGTGTGATTGCATGTGTGTTCTTCTCATGAACCACACCTAGCGTCAGTGCATGTCTGTTCTTTTCACAAACCACATATGGATCCACAAGTGTGATTGCATGTGTGTTCTTTTCATTAACCACAACTAGAGTCATTGCATGTCTGTTCTTCTCACAAACCACATATGGATCCACCAATATCATTGCATCTGTATTCTTTTCACAAACCACATATGGATCCACCAGTTTCATTGCATGTTTGTTCTTTTCATTAACCCTTGATAGAGTCATTGCATGTGTGTTCTTCTCACAAACCACATATGGATCCACCAAAGTTCATTGCATGTGAGTTCTTCTCATAAACCATAGGGAGAGTCATTGCATGTGTGTTCTTTTCACAAACGACATATGGATTTACCAGTGTCATTGCACGTCTATTCTTTTTTATTAACCACACCTAGAGTCATTGCATGTCTGTTCTTTCACAAACCACACATGGATCCACCAGTGTCATTGCATGTATGTTCTTTCACAAACTACGGATGGATCCACCAATGTCATTGCATGTCTGTTCTTTCACAAACCACACCTAGAGTCACCAGTGTCACTGGATGTGTGTTCTTTTCAGAAACCACATCTAGAGCCATTACATGTTTGTTCTTTTCATTAACCACAGTTAGAATCATTGCATGTCTGTTCTTTTCACAAACCAAATATGGATCCACCAGTGTCATTGCATGTGTGTTCTTTTCACAAACCACAGCTAGAGTCATTGCATGTGTGTTCTTTTCACAAACTACACCTAGAGTCATTACATGTTTGTTCTTTTCACAAACCACATCTAGAGTCATTGCATGTGTGTTATTTGACAAATCACACATGGATCCACCCGTGTCATTCGATGTGTGTTCTTATCACAAACTGGTTCGATAACCTTAATTTCATAACGGAGGGAAAATTTGTTGCTGTGCTCATCATACCTTCCTCTTGGCGTTCCCTAACGAGCTCGATACATGTTGAGCCATCACATGTCTGTTCTTTTCAAAAACCACATATGGATCCACCAGTGGCATTCCATGTGTGTTCTTTGCATTAACCACAGCTAGAGTCATTGCATGTCTATTCTTTTCACAAACCACATATGGACCCACCAGTGTCATTGCATGTGTGTTCTTTTCACAAACCGCAGCTAGAGTCATTGCATGTCTGTTCTTTTCACAAACCACATAAGGATCCACCAGTGTGATTGCATGTGTGTGCTTTTCATGAACCACACCTAGAGTCAGTGCATGTCTGTTCTTTTCACAAACCACATATGGATCCACCAGTGTCATTGCATGTGTGTTCTTTTCATTAACCATAGCTAGAGTCATTGCATGTGTGTTCTTGTCACAATCCAGACATGGATCCACCGGTGTGATTGCTTGTGTGTTCTTTTCACAAACCATAGCTAGAGTCATTTCATGTGTGTTCTTTTCACAAACCATAGCTAGAGTCATTGCATCTGAAGCTCTTCCCGACTCTCTGCCGGAGGGGAGAGATCACCCTGGAGGCCTTCTTCATCACCACGGCTTCCTCCGGTGGGATACGTGAGTAGTTCATCTCTGGACTACGGGTCCATGTAGTAGCTAGATGGTTGGTTCTCCTCCTTTGTGCTATCATGTTTAGATATTGTGAGCTCCGTTCATGATCAAGATCATCTATTTGTAATCCTACATGTTGTGTTTGCGGGGATCCGATGGATATTGAGATGCTATTTTCAGATTGATTATTGATTCTATCATGTCTTTGTTATTTGTGATCTTGCATGCTTTCCATTGTTAGTAGCTATCTTGGCCAAGTAGATGCTACCAACTCCAAGAGGGAGTATTCATGCTCGATAGTGGGTTCATGCCTCTAGGACTCTGGGGAAGTGATAGAAATCTCTAAGGTACTAGATGTGCTATTGCTACTAGGGAGAAAACAACAATCCTTTGTTCATAGAACAGTCGTATTGTTTACTTTACACACTTTGCTTAATGCAATTATCTGTTGCTTGCAACTTAATACTGGAGGGGGTTCGAATGATAAACTGAAGGTGGATTATTAGTCATAGATGCAGTTGGATTACTGTCTATGTATAATGTTGTAATGCCCAATCAAATCTCATAGGAGTCAAGATGATTAGTATATGCATGTATGCTTTCTTGGTGTCTGTCAATTGCCCCGCTGTAATTTGTTCACCCAACCTGTCATCTATCTTAAGGAGAATCACCACTAGTGACCTATGGACCCCGGCCCATTCTTTTACCATCCATCTACAATCTGTTATTTACTGTTTACTATTTACTTTTTGCAAGCAATTACTATCTTCCACACAATACATATAAACCTTTGTTTTCAGCAAAACTAGTGAGATTGACAACCTCACTGTAAGCTGGGGGCAAAGTTCTATGGTTGAGATGTGTAGGATTCCAAGTTGGAAACAACACCTTGGAGGTGTTCCCCAATGAGCTCAATACGTGTTGAGCCATCACATGTGTGTTCTTTACACAAGCCACATATGGATCCACCAGTGTCATTGCATGCCTGTTATTTTCATTAACCACACCTAGAGTCATTGCATGTCTGTTCTTTCACAAACCACACATGGATCCACCAGTGTCATTGCATGTCTGTTCTTTCACAAACCACACCTAGAGTCACCCGTGTCATTGGAAGTGTGATCTTTTCACAAACCACAGCTAGATCCATTGCATGTTTGTTCTTTTCACAAACCACATAAGGATCCACCATAGTTCATTGCATGTGTGTTCTTCTCACAGACCACATATGGATCCACTAGTGTGTTTGCACGTCAGTTCTATTCATTAACCATAGCCAGTGTCATTGCATGTGTGTTGTTTTCACAAACCACATGGATCAAACTGTGGCATTGCATGTGTGTTCTTTTCATTAACCACATCTAGATTCATTCCATATGTGTTCTTTTCACAAACCAGATATGGATCCAGCAGTGTCATTGCATCTGTGTTCTTTTCATTAACCATAGCTAGAGTCATTGCATGTGTGTTCTTCTCACAAACCACACACGGATCCACTAGTGTGATTGCATGTGTGTTCTTTTCACAAAACACATCTAGAGTCATTGCATGTCTATTCTTTCCACAAACCACATATGGATCCACTAGTGTCATTGCTTGTGTGTTCTTTTCACAAACCACAGCTAGAGTCATTGCATGTATGTTCTTTTTCACAAACCACATAAGGATCGAAAAGTGTCATTGGATGTGTGTTCTTTTCATGACTAGAGCCAAAGTCATTGCATGTCTGTTCTTCTCACAAACCACATGTGGATCCACCAGTGTCATTGCATGTCTGTTCTTTTCATTAACCACATCTAGAGTCATTGCATGTCTGTTCTTTCCACAAACCACATATAGAGTCATTGCATGTGTGTTCTTTTCACAAACCAGAGCTAGAGTCATTGGATGTTTGTTCTTTTCACAAACCACACATGGATCCACGAGAGTAATTGTATTGCCTGTTCTTTTCACAATCCACAGTTAGAGTCATTGCATGTGTGTTCTTTTCACAAACCACATATCACCAGTGTCATTGCATGTATGTTCTTCTCATAAACCACACCTAGAGTCATTGCATGTCTGTCCTTTTCACAAACCACACATGGATCCACCAATGTGATTGCATGTGTGTTCTTTTCAAGAACCACTGCTAGAGTCATTGCATGTCTGTTGTTCTCACAAACCACACATGGTCCACCAGTGTCATTGCATGTGTGTTCTTTTCACAAACCACATCTAGAGTCATTGGATGTCTGTTCTTTTGAACCACATATTGATCCACCACTGTCATTGCATGTGTGTTGTTTTCACAAACCACATCTAGAGTCATTGCATTTGTGTTCTTTTCACAAACCACATATGGATCCACCAGTGTGATTCCATGTGTCTTCTTTTCATTAACCACAGCTAGAGTCATTGCATATCTGTTCTTTTAAAATACACATATGGATCCACTAGTGTCATTGCATGTGTGTTCTTTTCACAAACCACAGCTAGAGTCATTGCATGTGTGTTCTTTTCACAAACTACACCTAGAGTCATTGCATGTGTGTTCTTTTCATTAACCAAATCTAGAGTCATTGCACGTGTGTTCTTTCACAAACCACACATGGATCCACCAGTGTCATTGGATGTGTGTTTTTCTCACAAACCACATATGGATCAAACGGAGATCATTGCATGTGTGTTCTTTTCACAAACCACATATGGATCCACCAGTGTCATTGCATGTGTGTTCTTTTCATGAACCACACCTAGAGTCAGTGCATGTCTGTTCTTTCACAAACCACACATGGATCCACCATTGTCATTGGATATGTGTTCTTCTCACAAACCACATATGGATCCACAAGAGTTCATTCCATGTTCATTTTTTGCACAAACCACATAAGGATCCACCAAACTCATTGCATGTGTGTTATTTTCACAAACCACAGCTAGAGTCATTGCATGTGTGTTCTTTTCACAAACCACATCTAGAGTCATTGCATGTGTGTTCTTCTCACAAACAACATATGTATCCACCAGAGTTCATTGCATGTCTGTTCTTTTCACAAACAACAGTTGGAGTCATTGCATGTTTGTTCTTTTCACAAAACACAGAAGGATCCACCAGAGTCATTGCATGTGTGTTCTAATCACAAACCACAGCTAGAGTCATTGCATGTGTGTTCTTTTCACAAACCACATCTAGATTCATTGCATGTGTGTTCTTCTCACAAACCACATATGGATCCACTAGAGTTCATTGCATGTCTGTTCTTTTCACAAACCACATCTTGAGCCATTGCATGACTGTTCTTCTCACAAACCACACATGGATCCACCAATGTCATTGCATGTGTGTTCTTTTCATAAACCACAACTAGATTCATTGCATGTCTGTTCTTCTCACAAACCACACATGGATCCACCAGTGTCATTGCATGTGTGTTCTTTTCATAAACCACATCTAGAGTCATTGGATGTCAGTTCTATTCACAAGCCACATATGGATCCACCAGTGTGATTACATGTGTGTTCTTTTCATTAAGCACAACTAGAGTCATTGCATGTCTGTTCTTTTCACAAACCACATATGGATCCACGAGTGTCATTGCATGTGTGTTCTTCTCACAAAAGACATATGGATCCACCAGAGTTCATTGCATGTCTGTTCTTTTCACAAACCACATAAGGATCCACCAGAGTCATTGCATGTGTGTTCTTTTCAAAAACCACAGCTAGAGCCATTGCATGTGTGTTCTTTTCACAAACCACATCTAGAGTAATTGCATGCGTGTTCTTCTCAGAAAACACATATGGATCCACCCGAGTTCATTGCGTGAGTGTTCTTTTCACAAACCACAGCTAGAGTCATTGCATGTCTATTCTTTTCACAAACGACATAAGGATCCACCAGAGTCATTGCATGTGTGTTCTTTTCACAAACCACGGCTAGAGTCACTGCATGTGTCTTCTTTTCACAAACCAAATCTAGAGTCATTGCATGTGTGTTCTTCTCACAAACCACATATGGATCCACTAGAGTTCATTGCATGTCTGTTCTTTTCACAAACCACATCTAGAGTCATTGCATGTCTGTTCTTCTCCCAAACCACACATGGATCCACCAGTGTCATTGCATGTGTGTTGTTTGCACAAACCACATCTAGAGTCATCGGATGTCTGTTGTTTTCACAAACCACATATTGATCCACCAGTGTCATTGCATGTGTGTTCTTTTCACAGACCACATCAAGAGTCATTGCATGTGTGTTCTTTTCACAAACCACATATGCATCCACCATTGTGATTGCATGTGTGTTCTTTTCATTAAACATAGTTAGAATCATTGCATGTCTGTTCTTTTCACAAACCACATATGGATCCACCAGTCTCACTGCATGTGTGTTCTTTTCACAAACCGCATCTAGAGTCATTGCATGTTTGTTCTTTTCACAAACTACACCTAGAGTCATTGCATGTCTGTTCTTTTCACAAACCACATCTAGAGTCATTGCATGTGTGTTCTTTCACAAACTACACATGGATCCACCAGTGTCATTGGATGTGGGTTCTTCTCACAAACCACATATGGATCCACCAGAGTTCATTGCATGTCTCTTCTTGTCACAAACCACGTAAGGATCCACCAGAGTCATTGCATGTGTGTCCTTTTCTCAAACCACAGCTAGAGTCATTACATGTGTGTTCTTTTCACAAACCACATCTAGATTCATTGCATCTGTGTTCTTTTCACAAACCACATATGGATCCACCAGAGTGATTGCATGTGTGTTCTTTTCATGAACCAGACCTAGAGTCAGTACATGTCTGTTCTTTTCACAAACCACATATGGATCCACCAGTGTGATTGCATGTGTGTTCTTTTCATTAACCACAAAGAGAGTCATTGCATGTCTGTTCTTCTCGCAAACCACATATGGATCCACCAATATCATTGCATGTGTGTTCTTTTCACATACCACAAATGGATCCACCAATATCATTGCATGTTTGTTCTTTTCATTAACCTTAGCTAGAGTCATTGCAGGTGTGTTATTCTCACAAACCACATATGGATCCAACAGAGTTCATTGCATGTGAGTTCTTCTCATAAACCATAGCGAAAGTCATTGCATGTGTGTTCTTTTGACAAACGACATATGGATTGACAAGTGTCATTGCATGTCTATTCTTTTTATTAACCACACCTAGAGTCATTGCATGTCTGTTCTTTCACAAACAACACATGGATCCACCAGTGTCATTGCATGTCTGTTCTTTCACAAACCACACATGGATCCACCAGTGTCATTGCATGTATGATCTTTCACAAACCACACCTAGAGTCACCAGTGTCGCTGGATGTGTGTTCTTTTCACAAACCACAGCTAGAGCCATTGCATTTCTGTTCTTTTCACAAACAACTTAAGGATCCACCAGAGTTCATTGCATGTGTTTTCTTCTCACATACCACATACGGATCCACCAATGTCATTGCATGTTAGTTATTTTCATGAACCATAGCCAGTGTCATTGCATGCGTGTTCTTTTCACAGACCACATGGATCCATCAGTGTCATTGCATGTGTGTCCTTTTCATTAACCACATCTAGAGTCATTGCATGTTCACAAACCACATATGGATCCACCAGTGTCACTGCATGTGTGTTCTTTTCATTAACCATAGCTAGAGTCATTGCATGTGTGTTCTTCTCACAATCCACACATGGATCCACCGGTGTGATTGCATGTGTGTTCTTTTCACAAACCACAGCTAGAGTCATTGCATGTGTGTTCTTTCCACAAACCACATATGGATCCACCAGTGTCATTGCATGCGTGTTCTTTTCACAAACCACAGCTAGAGTCATTGCATGTGTGTTCTTTTCACAAACTACACCTAGAGTCATTGCATGTGTGTTCTTTTCACAAACCACATCTAGAGTCATTGCATGTCTGTTCTTCTCACAAACCACACATGGATCCACCAATGTCATTGCATGTGTGTTCTTTTCACAAACCACATCTCGATTCATCGGATGTCTGTTCTTTTCACAAAACACATATTGATCCACTAGTGTCATTGCATGTGTGTTCTTTTCACAGACCACATCAAGAGTTATTGCATGTGTGTTCTTTTCACAAACCACATATGGATCCACCAGAGTCATTGCATGTGTGTTCTTTTCATTAACCACAGTTAGAATCATTGCATCTCTGTTCTTTTCACAAACCACATATGGATCCACCAGTGTCATTGCATGTGTGTTCTTTTCACAAACCACATCTAGAGTCATTGCATGTGTGTTCTTTTCACAAACTACACCTAGAGTCATTGCATGTCTGTTCTTTTCACAAACCACATCTAGAGTCATTGCATGTCTGTTCGTTCACAAACCACACCTAGAGTCACCAGTGTCACTGGATGTGTGTTCTTTTCAGAAATCACAGCTACAGCCATTGCATGTCTGTTCTTTTCATTAACCACAGTTAGAATCATTGCATGTCTGTTCTTTTCACAAACCACATATGGATCCACCAGTTTCACTGCATGTGTGTTCTTTTCACAAACCACAGCTAGAGTAATTGCATATTTATTCTTTTCACAAACTACACCTAGAGTCATTGCATGTCTGTTCTTTTCACAAACCACATCTAGAGTCATTGCATGTGTGTTCTTTCACAAACTACACATGGATCCACCAGTGTCATTGGATGTGTGTTCTTCTCACAAGCCACATATGGATCCACCAGAGTTCATTGCATGTATGTTCTTTTCACAAACCACATATGGATCCACCAGAGTCATTGCATGTGTGTTCTTTTCACAAACCACAACTAGAGTCATTGCATGTGTGTTCTTTTCACAAACCACATCTAGAGTCATTGCATGTGTGTTCTTTTCACAAACCACATATGGATCCACCGGTTTCATTGCATGTGTGTTCTTTTCATGAACCACACCTAGAGTTAGTGCATGTGTGTTCTTCTCACAAACCACATCTGGATCCACCAGAGTTCATTGCATGTGAGTTTTTCTCATAAACCACAGCGAGAGTCATTGCATGTGTGTTCTTTTCACAAACGACATATGGATTTACCAGTGTCATTGCATGTCTATTCTTTTTATTAACCACACCTAGAGTCATTGCATGTTTGTTCTTTCACAAACCACACATGGATCCACCAGTGTAATTGCATGTCTGTTCTTTCACAAACCACACATGGATCCACCAGTGTCATTGCATGTCGGTTATTTCACAAACCACACCTAGAGTCAACAGTGTCACTAGATGTGTGTTCTTTTCAGAAACCACAGCTAGAGCCATTACATGTTTGTTCTTTTTATTAACCACAGTTAGAATCATTGCATGTCAGTTCTTTTCACAAACGACATATGGATCCACCAGTGTCATTGCATGTGTGTTCTTGTCACAAACCACAGCTAGAGTCATTGCATGTGTGTTCTTTTCACAAACTACACCTAGAGTCATTACATGTTTGTTCTTTTCACCAACCACATCTAGAGTCATTGCATGTGTGTTCTTTGACAAATCACAGATGGATCCACCAGTGTCATTTGATGTGTGTTCTTCTCACAAACTGGTTCGATAACCTTAATTTCATAACGGAGGGAAAACTTGTTGTTGTGCTCATCATACCTTTCTCTTGGGGTTCCCTAATGAGCTCGATACGTGTTGAGCCATCACATGTGTGTTCTTTTCACAAACCACATATGGATCCACCAGTGTCATTGCATGTGTGTTCTTTGCATTAACCACAGCTAGAGTCATTGCATGTCTATTCTTTTCACAAACCACATATGGACCCACCAGTGTCATTGCATGTGTGTTCTTTTTACAAACCGCAGCTAGAGTCATTGCATGTGTGTTCTTTTCACAAACCACATAAGGATCCACCAGTGTGATTGCATGTGTGTTCTTTTCATGAACCACACCTAGAGTCAGTGCATGTCTGTTCTTTTCACAAACCACATATGGATCCACCAGTGTGATTGCATGTGTGTTCTTTTCATTAAACACAGCTAGAGTCATTGCATGTCTGTTCTTTTCACAAACCACATATGGATCCACCAGTGTCATTGCATGTGTGTTCTTTTCACAGACCACATATTGATTCACCAGTGCCATTGCATGTCTGTTCTTCTCACAAACCCCATATGGATCCACCAATGTCATTGCATGTGTGTTCTTCTCACAAACCACATATGGATCCACCAGTGTCATTGCATGTGTGTTGTTTTCATTAACCATAGCTAGAGTCATTGCATATGTGTTCTTCTCACAAACCACATATGGATCCACCAGAGTTCATTGCATGTGTGTTCTTCTCATAAACCACAGCTAGAGTCATTGCATGTTGATACGTTGCAAACCTATCTATAATTTTTTATATTCCATGCTTGATTTATATCTACTTTCTTATGTTTTATCCACACTGTGGAGTATTTTTACACATTTTCTGGAACTAACCTATTAACAAGATGCTAGAGTGCCAGTTGCCTCTTTTCTGCTGTTTTTTGTTTTAGAAAAGCTAGTAAGGAAATATTCTCGGAATTGGACCGGTCAAAAGCCAAAGTTAATATTTTACCCGAAGCACACGGAGTCCGGAGGGGATACGAAGCGGGGAGCCAGGGAGGCCACACCCTAGGGAGGCACGGTTAGCCCTAGCCACGCCACCACCAGGTGTGGGCCCCCTGGTGCTCCACCGACCTATCCCTTCCCCCTATAAAGACCCCTCGGGACGAAAACCCTAAGTACCCGATCAAAATTCCACGAAAGAGTCTGTAGCCGTCGTCATCTCCATCCCTAGATCGGGATGGATCTGAAGCTCTTCCCGACTCTCTGCCGGAGGGGAGAGATCACCCTGGAGGCCTTCTTCATCACCACGGCTGCCTCCGGTGTGATGCGTGAGTAGTTCATCTCTAGACTACGGGTCCATGTAGTAGCTATATGGTTGGTTCTCCTCCTTTGTGCTATCATGTTTATATCTTGTGAGCTCCGTTCATGATCAAGATCATCTATTTGTAATCATACATGTTGTGTTTGCGGGGATTCGATGGATATTGAGATGCTATTTTCAGATTGATTATTGATTCTATCATTTCTTTGTTATTTGTGATCTTGCATGCTTTCCGTTGTTAGTAGCTATCTTGGCCAAGTAGATGCTACCAACTCCAAGAGGGAGTATTTATGCTCGATAGTGGGTTCATGCCTCTAGGAATCTGGGGAAGTGATAGAAATCTCTACGGTACTAGATGTTTTATTGCTACTAGGGAGAAAACAACAATCCTTTGTTCATAGAACAGTCGTATTGTTTACTTTACACATTTTGCTTAATGCAATTATCTGTTGCTTGAAACTTAATACTGGAGGGGGTTCGAATGATAAACTGAAGGTGGATTATTAGTCATAGATGCAGTTGGATTACTGTCTATGTATAATGTTGTAATGCCCAATCAAATCTCATAGGAGTCAAGATGATTAGTATATGCATGTATGCTTTCTCGGTGTCTGTCAATTGCCCCGCTGTAATTTGTTCACCCAACCTGTCATCTATCTTAAGGAGAATCACCACTAGTGACCTATGGACCCCGGTCCATTCTTTTACCATCCATCTACAATCTGCTATTTACGGTTTACTTTTTGCAAGCAATTACTATCTTCCACACAATACATTTAATCCTTTGTTTTCAGCAAAACCTGTGAGATTGACAACCTCACTGTAAGTTGGGGGCAAAGTTCTATGGTTGAGATGTGTAGGATTCCAAGTAGGAAACAACACCTTTGAGGTGTTCCCCAATGATCTCAATACGTATTGAGCCATCACATGTGTGTTCTTTACACAAACCACATATGGATCCACCAGTGTCATTGCATGCCTGTTCTTTTCATTAACCACACCTAGAGTCATTGCATGCCTGTTCTTTCACAAACCACACATGGATCCACCAGTGTCATTGCATGTCTGTTCTTTCACAAACCACACCTAGAGTCACCCGTGTCACTGGATGTGTGATCTTTTCACAAACCACAGCTAGATCCATTGCATCTCTGTTCTTTTCACAAACAACTTAAGGATCCACCATAGTTCATTGCATGTGTGTTCTTCTCTCAGACCACATATGGATCCACTAGTGTGTTTGCATGTCAGTTCTATTCATTAACCATAGCCAGTGTTATTGCATGTGTGTTGTTTTCACAAACCACATGGATCAAATAGTGGCATTGCATGTGTGTTCTTTTCACAAACCACATCTAGAGTCATTGCATATGTGTTCTTTTCACAAACCAGATATGGATCCACTAGTGTCATTGCATCTGTGTTCTTTTCATTAACCATAGCTAGAGTCATTGCATGTGTGTTCTTCTCACAAACCACACACGGATCCACTAGTGTGATTGCATGTGTGTTCTATTCACAAACAACAGCTAGAGTCATTGCATGTCTATTCTTTCCACAAACCACATATGGATCCACTAGTGTCATTGCTTGTGTGTTCTTTTCAGAAACCACAGCTAGAATCATTGCATGTGTGTTCTTTTTCACAAACCACATAAGGATCAAAAAGTGTCATTGGATGTGTGTTCTTTTTCATGAACCAGAGCCAAAGTCATTGCATGTCTGTTCTTCTCACAAACCACATGTGGATCCACCAGTGTCATTGCATGTCTGTTCTTTTCAATAAGCACATCTAGAGTCATTGCATGTCTGTTCTTTCCACAAACCACATATAGAGTCGTTGCATGTGTGTTCTTTTCACAAACCACAGCTAGAGTCATTGGATGTTTGTTCTTTTCTCAAACTACACCTAGAGTCATTACATGTTTGTTCTTTTCACAAACCACATCTAGAGTCATTGCATGTGTGTTATTTGACAAATCACACATGGATCCACCCGTGTCATTCGATGTGTGTTCTTATCACAAACTGGTTCGATAACCTTAATTTCATAACGGAGGGAAAATTTGTTGTTGTGCTCATCATACCTTCCTCTTGGCGTTCCCTAATGAGCTCGATACATGTTGAGCCATCACATGTCTGTTCTTTTCAAAAACCACATATGGATCCACCAGTGGCATTCCATGTGTGTTCTTTGTATTAACCACAGCTAGAGTCATTGCATGTGTATTCTTTTCACAAACCACATATGGACCCACCAGTGTCATTGCATGTGTGTTCTTTTCACAAACCGCAGCTAGAGTCATTGCATGTCTGTTCTTTTCACAAACCACATAAGGATCCACCAGTGTGATTGCATGTGTGTGCTTTTCATGAACCACACCTAGAGTTAGTGCATGTCTGTTCTTTTCACAAGCCACATATGGATCCACCAGTGTCATTGCATGTGTGTTCTTTTCATTAACCATAGCTAGAGTCATTGCATGTGTGTTCTTGTCACAATCCAGACATGGATCCACCGGTGTGATTGCTTGTGTGTTCTTTTCACAAACCATAGCTAGAGTCATTTCATGTGTGTTCTTTTCACAAACCATAGCTAGAGTCATTGCATCTGAAGCTCTTCCCGACTCTCTGCCGGAGGGGAGAGATCACCCTGGAGGCCTTCTTCATCACCACGGCTTCCTCCGGTGGGATACGTGAGTAGTTCAACTCTGGACTACGGGTCCATGTAGTAGCTAGATGGTTGGTTCTCCTCCTTTGTGCTATCATGTTTAGATATTGTGAGCTCCGTTCATGATCAAGATCATCTATTTGTAATCCTACATGTTGTGTTTGCGGGGATCCGATGGATATTGAGATGCTATTTTCAGATTGATTATTGATTCTATCATGTCTTTGTTATTTGTGATCTTGCATGCTTTCCATTGATAGTAGCTATCTTGGCCAAGTAGATGCTACCAACTCCAAGAGGGAGTATTCATGCTCGATAGTGGGTTCATGCCTCTAGGACTCTGGGGAAGTGATAGAAATCTCTAAGGTACTAGATGTGCTATTGCTACTAGGGAGAAAACAACAATCCTTTGTTCATAGAACAGTCGTATTGTTTACTTTACACACTTTGCTTAATGCAATTATCTGTTGCTTGCAACTTAATACTGGAGGGGGTTCGAATGATAAACTGAAGGTGGATTATTAGTCATAGATGCAGTTGGATTACTGTCTATGTATAATGTTGTAATGCCCAATCAAATCTCATAGGAGTCAAGATGATTAGTATATGCATGTATGCTTTCTTGGTGTCTGTCAATTGCCCCGCTGTAATTTGTTCACCCAACCTGTCATCTATCTTAAGGAGAATCACCACTAGTGACCTATGGACCCCGGCCCATTCTTTTACCATCCATCTACAATCTGTTATTTACTGTTTACTGTTTACTTTTTGCAAGCAATTACTATCTTCCACACAATACATATAAACCTTTGTTTTCAGCAAAACTAGTGAGATTGACAACCTCACTGTAAGCTGGGGGCAAAGTTCTATGGTTGAGATGTGTAGGATTCCAAGTTGGAAACAACACCTTGGAGGTGTTCCCCAATGAGCTCAATACGTGTTGAGCCATCACATGTGTGTTCTTTACACAAGCCACATATGGATCCACCAGTGTCATTGCATGCCTGTTATTTTCATTAACCACACCTAGAGTCATTGCATGTCTGTTCTTTCACAAACCACACATGGCTCCACCAGTGTCATTGCATGTCTGTTCTTTCACAAACCACACCTAGAGTCACCCGTGTCATTGGAAGTGTGATCTTTTCACAAACCACAGCTAGATCCATTGCATGTTTGTTCTTTTCACAAACCACATAAGGATCCACCATAGTTCATTGCATGTGTGTTCTTCTCACAGACCACATATGGATCCACTAGTGTGTTTGCACGTCAGTTCTATTCATTAACCATAGCCAGTGTCATTGCATGTGTGTTGTTTTCACAAACCACATGGATCAAACTGTGGCATTGCATGTGTGTTCTTTTCATTAACCACATCTAGAGTCATTCCATATGTGTTCTTTTCACAAACCAGATATGGATCCAGCAGTGTCATTGCATCTGTGTTCTTTTCATTAACCATAGCTAGAGTCATTGCATGTGTGTTCTTCTCACAAACCACACACGGATCCACTAGTGTGATTGCATGTGTGTTCTTTTCACAAAACACATCTAGAGTCATTGCATGTCTATTCTTTCCACAAACCACATATGGATCCACTAGTGTCATTGCTTGTGTGTTCTTTTCACAAACCACAGCTAGAGTCATTGCATGTATGTTCTTTTTCACAAACCACATAAGGATCGAAAAGTGTCATTGGATGTGTGTTCTTTTCATGAGTAGAGCCAAAGTCATTGCATGTCTGTTCTTCTCACAAACCACATGTGGATCCACCAGTGTCATTGCATGTCTGTTCTTTTCATTAACCACATCTAGAGTCATTGCATGTCTGTTCTTTCCACAAACCACATATAGAGTCATTGCATGTGTGTTCTTTTCACAAACCAGAGCTAGAGTCTTTGGATGTTTGTTCTTTTCACAAACCACACATGGATCCACGAGAGTAATTGTATTGCCTGTTCTTTTCACAATCCACGGTTAGAGTCATTGCATGTGTGTTCTTTTCACAAACCACATATCACCAGTGTCATTGCATGTATGTTCTTCTCATAAACCACACCTAGAGTCATTGCATGTCTGTCCTTTTCACAAACCACACATGGATCCACCAATGTGATTGCATGTGTGTTCTTTTCAAGAACCACTGCTAGATTTATTGCATGTCTGTTGTTCTCACAAACCACACATGGTCCACCAGTGTCATTGCATGTGTGTTCTTTTCACAAACCACATCTAGAGTCATTGGATGTGTGTTCTTTTGAACCACATATTGATCCACCACTGTCATTGCATGTGTGTTGTTTTCACAAACCACGTCTAGAGTCATTGCATTTGTGTTCTTTTCACAAACCAAATATGGATCCACCAGTGTGATTCCATGTGTCTTCTTTTCATTAACCACAGCTAGAGTCATTGCATATCTGTTCTTTTAAAATACACATATGGATCCACTAGTGTCATTGCATGTGTGTTCTTTTCACAAACCACAGCTAGAGTCATTGCATGTGTGTTCTTTTCACAAACTACACCTAGAGTCATTGCATGTGTGTTCTTTTCATTAACCAAATCTAGAGTCATTGCACGTGTGTTCTTTCACAAGCCACACATGGATCCACCAGTGTCATTGGATGTGTGTTTTTCTCACAAACCACATATGGATCAAACGGAGATCATTGCATGTGTGTTCTTTTCACAAACCACATATGGATCCACCAGTGTCATTGCATGTGTGTTCTTTTCATGAACCACACCTAGAGTCAGTGCATGTCTGTTCTTTCACAAACAACACATGGATCCACCATTGTCATTGGATATGTGTTCTTCTCACAAACCACATATGGATCCACAAGAGTTCATTCCATGTTCATTTTTTTGCACAAACCACATAAGGATCCACCAAACTCATTGCATGTGTGTTATTTTCACAAACCACAGCTAGAGTCATTGCATGTGTGTTCTTTTCACAAACCACATCTAGAGTCATTGCATGTGTGTTCTTCTCACAAACAACATATGTATCCACCAGAGTTCATTGCATGTCTGTTCTTTTCACAAACAACAGTTGGAGTCATTGCATGTTTGTTCTTTTCACAAAACACAGAAGGATCCACCAGAGTCATTGCATGTGTGTTCTAATCACAAACCACAGCTAGAGTCATTGCATGTGTGTTCTTTTCACAAACCACATCTAGATTCATTGCATGTGTGTTCTTCTCACAAACCACATATGGATCCACCAGAGTTCATTGCATGTCTGTTCTTTTCACAAACCACATCTTGAGTCATTGCATGACTGTTCTTCTCACAAACCACACATGGATCCACCAATGTCATTGCATGTGTGTTCTTTTCATAAACCACAACTAGATTCATTGCATGTCTGTTCTTCTCACAAACCACACATGGATCCACCAGTGTCATTGCATGTGTGTTCTTTTCATAAACCACATCTAGAGTCATTGGATGTCAGTTCTATTCACAAGCCACATATGGATCCACCAGTGTGATTACATGTGTGTTCTTTTCATTAAGCACAACTAGAGTCATTGCATGTCTGTTCTTTTCACAAACCACATATGGATCCACCAGTGTCATTGCATGTGTGTTCTTCTCACAAAAGACATATGGATCCACCAGAGTTCATTGCATGTCTGTTCTTTTCACAAACCACATAAGGATCCACCAGAGTCATTGCATGTGTGTTCTTTTCAAAAACCACAGCTAGAGCCATTGCATGTGTGTTCTTTTCACAAACCACATCTAGAGTAATTGCATGCGTGTTCTTCTCAGAAAACACGTATGGATCCACCAGAGTTCATTGCGTGAGTGTTCTTTTCACAAACCACAGCTAGAGTCATTGCATGTCTATTCTTTTCACAAACGACATAAGGATCCACAAGAGTCATTGCATGTGTGTTCTTTTCACAAACCACGGCTAGAGTCACTGCATGTGTCTTCTTTTCACAAACCAAATCTAGAGTCATTGCATGTGTGTTCTTCTCACAAACCACATATGGATCCACTAGAGTTCATTGCATGTCTGTTCTTTTCACAAACCACATCTAGAGTCATTGCATGTCTGTTCTTCTCCCAAACCACACATGGATCCACCAGTGTCATTGCATGTGTGTTGTTTGCACAAACCACATCTAGAGTCATCGGATGTCTGTTGTTTTCACAAACCACATACTGATCCACCAGTGTCATTGCATGTGTGTTCTTTTCACAGACCACATCAAGAGTCATTGCATGTGTGTTCTTTTCACAAACCACATATGCATCCACCATTGTGATTGCATGTGTGTTCTTTTCATTAAACATAGTTAGAATCATTGCATGTCTGTTCTTTTCACAAACCACATATGGATCCACCAGTCTCACTGCATGTGTGTTCTTTTCACAAACCGCATCTAGAGTCATTGCATGTTTGTTCTTTTCACAAACTACACCTAGAGTCATTGCATGTCTGTTCTTTTCACAAACCACATCTAGAGTCATTGCATGTGTGTTCTTTCACAAACTACACATGGATCCACCAGTGTCATTGGATGTGGGTTCTTCTCACAAACCACATATGGATCCACCAGAGTTCATTGCATGTCTCTTCTTGTCACAAACCACATAAGGATCCACCAGAGTCATTGCATGTGTGTCCTTTTCTCAAACCACAGCTAGAGTCATTACATGTGTGTTCTTTTCACAAACCACATCTAGATTCATTGCATCTGTGTTCTTTTCACAAACCACATATGGATCCACCAGAGTGATTGCATGTGTGTTCTTTTCATGAACCAGACCTAGAGTCAGTACATGTCTGTTCTTTTCACAAACCACATATGGATCCACCAGTGTGATTGCATGTGTGTTCTTTTCATTAACCACAAAGAGAGTCATTGCATGTCTGTTCTTCTCGCAAACCACATATGGATCCACCAATATCATTGCATGTGTGTTCTTTTCACATACCACAAATGGATCCACCAGTTTCATTGCATGTTTGTTCTTTTCATTAACCTTAGCTAGAGTCATTGCAGGTGTGTTATTCTCACAAACCACATATGGATCCAACAGAGTTCATTGCATGTGAGTTCTTCTCATAAACCACAGCGAAAGTCATTGCATGTGTGTTCTTTTGACAAACGACATATGGATTGACAAGTGTCATTGCATGTCTATTCTTTTTATTAACCACACCTAGAGTCATTGCATGTCTGTTCTTTCACAAACAACACATGGATCCACCAGTGTCATTGCATGTCTGTTCTTTCACAAACCACACATGGATCCACCAGTGTCATTGCATGTATGATCTTTCACAAACCACACCTAGAGTCACCAGTGTCGCTGGATGTGTGTTCTTTTCACAAACCACAGCTAGAGCCATTGCATTTCTGTTCTTTTCACAAACAACTTAAGGATCCACCAGAGTTCATTGCATGTGTTTTCTTCTCACATACCACATACGGATCCACCAATGTCATTGCATGTTAGTTATTTTCATGAACCATAGCCAGTGTCATTGCATGCGTGTTCTTTTCACAGACCACATGGATCCACCAGTGTCATTGCATGTGTGTCCTTTTCATTAACCACATCTAGAGTCATTGCATGTTCACAAACCACATATGGATCCACCAGTGTCACTGCATGTGTGTTCTTTTCATTAACCATAGCTAGAGTCATTGCATGTGTGTTCTTCTCACAATCCACACATGGATCCACCGGTGTGATTGCATGTGTGTTCTTTTCACAAACCACAGCTAGAGTCATTGCATGTGTGTTCTTTCCACAAACCACATATGGATCCACCAGTGTCATTGCATGCGTGTTCTTTTCACAAACCACAGCTAGAGTCATTGCATGTGTGTTCTTTTCACAAACTACACCTAGAGTCATTGCATGTGTGTTCTTTTCACAAACCACATCTAGAGTCATTGCATGTCTGTTCTTGTCACAAACCACACATGGATCCACCAATGTCATTGCATGTGTGTTCTTTTCACAAACCACATCTCGATTCATCGGATGTCTGTTCTTTTCACAAAACACATATTGATCCACTAGTGTCATTGCATGTGTGTTCTTTTCACAGACCACATCAAGAGTTATTGCATGTCATCTATCTTAAGGAGAATCACCACTAGTGACCTATGGACCCCGGCCCATTCTTTTACCATCCATCTACAATCTGTTATTTACTGTTTACTGTTTACTTTTTGCAAGCAATTACTATCTTCCACACAATACATATAAACCTTTGTTTTCAGCAAAACTAGTGAGATTGACAACCTCACTGTAAGCTGGGGGCAAAGTTCTATGGTTGAGATGTGTAGGATTCCAAGTTGGAAACAACACCTTGGAGGTGTTCCCCAATGAGCTCAATACGTGTTGAGCCATCACATGTGTGTTCTTTACACAAGCCACATATGGATCCACCAGTGTCATTGCATGCCTGTTATTTTCATTAACCACACCTAGAGTCATTGCATGTCTGTTCTTTCACAAACCACACATGGATCCACCAGTGTCATTGCATGTCTGTTCTTTCACAAACCACACCTAGAGTCACCCGTGTCATTGGAAGTGTGATCTTTTCACAAACCACAGCTAGATCCATTGCATGTTTGTTCTTTTCACAAACCACATAAGGATCCACCATAGTTCATTGCATGTGTGTTCTTCTCACAGACCACATATGGATCCACTAGTGTGTTTGCACGTCAGTTCTATTCATTAACCATAGCCAGTGTCATTGCATGTGTGTTGTTTTCACAAACCACATGGATCAAACTGTGGCATTGCATGTGTGTTCTTTTCATTAACCACATCTAGAGTCATTCCATATGTGTTCTTTTCACAAACCAGATATGGATCCAGCAGTGTCATTGCATCTGTGTTCTTTTCATTAACCATAGCTAGAGTCATTGCATGTGTGTTCTTCTCACAAACCACACACGGATCCACTAGTGTGATTGCATGTGTGTTCTTTTCACAAAACACATCTAGAGTCATTGCATGTCTATTCTTTCCACAAACCACATATGGATCCACTAGTGTCATTGCTTGTGTGTTCTTTTCACAAACCACAGCTAGAGTCATTGCATGTATGTTCTTTTTCACAAACCACATAAGGATCGAAAAGTGTCATTGGATGTGTGTTCTTTTCATGAGTAGAGCCAAAGTCATTGCATGTCTGTTCTTCTCACAAACCACATGTGGATCCACCAGTGTCATTGCATGTCTGTTCTTTTCATTAACCACATCTAGAGTCATTGCATGTCTGTTCTTTCCACAAACCACATATAGAGTCATTGCATGTGTGTTCTTTTCACAAACCAGAGCTAGAGTCTTTGGATGTTTGTTCTTTTCACAAACCACACATGGATCCACGAGAGTAATTGTATTGCCTGTTCTTTTCACAATCCACGGTTAGAGTCATTGCATGTGTGTTCTTTTCACAAACCACATATCACCAGTGTCATTGCATGTATGTTCTTCTCATAAACCACACCTAGAGTCATTGCATGTCTGTCCTTTTCACAAACCACACATGGATCCACCAATGTGATTGCATGTGTGTTCTTTTCAAGAACCACTGCTAGATTTATTGCATGTCTGTTGTTCTCACAAACCACACATGGTCCACCAGTGTCATTGCATGTGTGTTCTTTTCACAAACCACATCTAGAGTCATTGGATGTGTGTTCTTTTGAACCACATATTGATCCACCACTGTCATTGCATGTGTGTTGTTTTCACAAACCACGTCTAGAGTCATTGCATTTGTGTTCTTTTCACAAACCAAATATGGATCCACCAGTGTGATTCCATGTGTCTTCTTTTCATTAACCACAGCTAGAGTCATTGCATATCTGTTCTTTTAAAATACACATATGGATCCACTAGTGTCATTGCATGTGTGTTCTTTTCACAAACCACAGCTAGAGTCATTGCATGTGTGTTCTTTTCACAAACTACACCTAGAGTCATTGCATGTGTGTTCTTTTCATTAACCAAATCTAGAGTCATTGCACGTGTGTTCTTTCACAAGCCACACATGGATCCACCAGTGTCATTGGATGTGTGTTTTTCTCACAAACCACATATGGATCAAACGGAGATCATTGCATGTGTGTTCTTTTCACAAACCACATATGGATCCACCAGTGTCATTGCATGTGTGTTCTTTTCATGAACCACACCTAGAGTCAGTGCATGTCTGTTCTTTCACAAACAACACATGGATCCACCATTGTCATTGGATATGTGTTCTTCTCACAAACCACATATGGATCCACAAGAGTTCATTCCATGTTCATTTTTTTGCACAAACCACATAAGGATCCACCAAACTCATTGCATGTGTGTTATTTTCACAAACCACAGCTAGAGTCATTGCATGTGTGTTCTTTTCACAAACCACATCTAGAGTCATTGCATGTGTGTTCTTCTCACAAACAACATATGTATCCACCAGAGTTCATTGCATGTCTGTTCTTTTCACAAACAACAGTTGGAGTCATTGCATGTTTGTTCTTTTCACAAAACACAGAAGGATCCACCAGAGTCATTGCATGTGTGTTCTAATCACAAACCACAGCTAGAGTCATTGCATGTGTGTTCTTTTCACAAACCACATCTAGATTCATTGCATGTGTGTTCTTCTCACAAACCACATATGGATCCACCAGAGTTCATTGCATGTCTGTTCTTTTCACAAACCACATCTTGAGTCATTGCATGACTGTTCTTCTCACAAACCACACATGGATCCACCAATGTCATTGCATGTGTGTTCTTTTCATAAACCACAACTAGATTCATTGCATGTCTGTTCTTCTCACAAACCACACATGGATCCACCAGTGTCATTGCATGTGTGTTCTTTTCATAAACCACATCTAGAGTCATTGGATGTCAGTTCTATTCACAAGCCACATATGGATCCACCAGTGTGATTACATGTGTGTTCTTTTCATTAAGCACAACTAGAGTCATTGCATGTCTGTTCTTTTCACAAACCACATATGGATCCACCAGTGTCATTGCATGTGTGTTCTTCTCACAAAAGACATATGGATCCACCAGAGTTCATTGCATGTCTGTTCTTTTCACAAACCACATAAGGATCCACCAGAGTCATTGCATGTGTGTTCTTTTCAAAAACCACAGCTAGAGCCATTGCATGTGTGTTCTTTTCACAAACCACATCTAGAGTAATTGCATGCGTGTTCTTCTCAGAAAACACGTATGGATCCACCAGAGTTCATTGCGTGAGTGTTCTTTTCACAAACCACAGCTAGAGTCATTGCATGTCTATTCTTTTCACAAACGACATAAGGATCCACCAGAGTCATTGCATGTGTGTTCTTTTCACAAACCACGGCTAGAGTCACTGCATGTGTCTTCTTTTCACAAACCAAATCTAGAGTCATTGCATGTGTGTTCTTCTCACAAACCACATATGGATCCACTAGAGTTCATTGCATGTCTGTTCTTTTCACAAACCACATCTAGAGTCATTGCATGTCTGTTCTTCTCCCAAACCACACATGGATCCACCAGTGTCATTGCATGTGTGTTGTTTGCACAAACCACATCTAGAGTCATCGGATGTCTGTTGTTTTCACAAACCACATACTGATTCACCAGTGTCATTGCATGTGTGTTCTTTTCACATACCACATCAAGAGTCATTGCATGTGTGTTCTTTTCACAAACCACATATGCATCCACCATTGTGATTGCATGTGTGTTCTTTTCATTAAACATAGTTAGAATCATTGCATGTCTGTTCTTTTCACAAACCACATATGGATCCACCAGTCTCACTGCATGTGTGTTCTTTTCACAAACCGCATCTAGAGTCATTGCATGTTTGTTCTTTTCACAAACTACACCTAGAGTCATTGCATGTCTGTTCTTTTCACAAACCACATCTAGAGTCATTGCATGTGTGTTCTTTCACAAACTACACATGGATCCACCAGTGTCATTGGATGTGGGTTCTTCTCACAAACCACATATGGATCCACCAGAGTTCATTGCATGTCTCTTCTTGTCACAAACCACATAAGGATCCACCAGAGTCATTGCATGTGTGTCCTTTTCTCAAACCACAGCTAGAGTCATTACATGTGTGTTCTTTTCACAAACCACATCTAGATTCATTGCATCTGTGTTCTTTTCACAAACCACATATGGATCCACCAGAGTGATTGCATGTGTGTTCTTTTCATGAACCAGACCTAGAGTCAGTACATGTCTGTTCTTTTCACAAACCACATATGGATCCACCAGTGTGATTGCATGTGTGTTCTTTTCATTAACCACAAAGAGAGTCATTGCATGTCTGTTCTTCTCGCAAACCACATATGGATCCACCAATATCATTGCATGTGTGTTCTTTTCACATACCACAAATGGATCCACCAGTTTCATTGCATGTTTGTTCTTTTCATTAACCTTAGCTAGAGTCATTGCAGGTGTGTTATTCTCACAAACCACATATGGATCCAACAGAGTTCATTGCATGTGAGTTCTTCTCATAAACCACAGCGAAAGTCATTGCATGTGTGTTCTTTTGACAAACGACATATGGATTGACAAGTGTCATTGCATGTCTATTCTTTTTATTAACCACACCTAGAGTCATTGCATGTCTGTTCTTTCACAAACAACACATGGATCCACCAGTGTCATTGCATGTCTGTTCTTTCACAAACCACACATGGATCCACCAGTGTCATTGCATGTATGATCTTTCACAAACCACACCTAGAGTCACCAGTGTCGCTGGATGTGTGTTCTTTTCACAAACCACAGCTAGAGCCATTGCATTTCTGTTCTTTTCACAAACAACTTAAGGATCCACCAGAGTTCATTGCATGTGTTTTCTTCTCACATACCACATACGGATCCACCAATGTCATTGCATGTTAGTTATTTTCATGAACCATAGCCAGTGTCATTGCATGCGTGTTCTTTTCACAGACCACATGGATCCACCAGTGTCATTGCATGTGTGTCCTTTTCATTAACCACATCTAGAGTCATTGCATGTTCACAAACCACATATGGATCCACCAGTGTCACTGCATGTGTGTTCTTTTCATTAACCATAGCTAGAGTCATTGCATGTGTGTTCTTCTCACAATCCACACATGGATCCACCGGTGTGATTGCATGTGTGTTCTTTTCACAAACCACAGCTAGAGTCATTGCATGTGTGTTCTTTCCACAAACCACATATGGATCCACCAGTGTCATTGCATGTGTGTTCTTTTCACAAACCACAGCTAGAGTCATTGCATGTGTGTTCTTTTCACAAACTACACCTAGAGTCATTGCATGTGTGTTCTTTTCACAAACCACATCTAGAGTCATTGCATGTCTGTTCTTGTCACAAACCACACATGGATCCACCAATGTCATTGCATGTGTGTTCTTTTCACAAACCACATCTCGATTCATCGGATGTCTGTTCTTTTCACAAAACACATATTGATCCACTAGTGTCATTGCATGTGTGTTCTTTTCACAGACCACATCAAGAGTTATTGCATGTGTGTTCTTTTCACAAACCACATATGGATCCACCAGAGTCATTGCATGTGTGTTCTTTTCATTAACCACAGTTAGAATCATTGCATCTCTGTTCTTTTCACAAACCACATATGGATCCACCAGTGTCATTGCATGTGTGTTCTTTTCACAAACCACATCTAGAGTCATTGCATGTGTGTTCTTTTCACAAACTACACCTAGAGTCATTGCATGTCTGTTCTTTTCACAAACCACATCTAGAGTCATTGCATGTCTGTTCGTTCACAAACCACACCTAGAGTCACCAGTGTCACTGGATGTGTGTTCTTTTCAGAAATCACAGCTACAGCCATTGCATGTCTTTTCTTTTCATTAACCACAGTTAGAATCATTGCATGTCTGTTCTTTTCACAAACCACATATGGATCCACCAGTTTCACTGCATGTGTGTTCTTTTCACAAACCACAGCTAGAGTAATTGCATATTTATTCTTTTCACAAACTACACCTAGAGTCATTGCATGTCTGTTCTTTTCACAAACCACATCTAGAGTCATTGCATGTGTGTTCTTTCACAAACTACACATGGATCCACCAGTGTCATTGGATGTGTGTTCTTCTCACAAGCCACATATGGATCCACCAGAGTTCATTGCATGTATGTTCTTTTCACAAACCACATATGGATCCACCAGAGTCATTGCATGTGTGTTCTTTTCACAAACCACAACTAGAGTCATTGCATGTGTGTTCTTTTCACAAACCACATCTAGAGTCATTGCATGTGTGTTCTTTTCACAAACCACATATGGATCCACCGGTTTCATTGCATGTGTGTTCTTTTCATGAACCACACCTAGAGTTAGTGCATGTGTGTTCTTCTCACAAACCACATCTGGATCCACCAGAGTTCATTGCATGTGAGTTTTTCTCATAAACCACAGCGAGAGTCATTGCATGTGTGTTCTTTTCACAAACGACATATGGATTTACCAGTGTCATTGCATGTCTATTCTTTTTATTAACCACACCTAGAGTCATTGCATGTCTGTTCTTTCACAAACCACACATGGATCCACCAGTGTAATTGCATGTCTGTTCTTTCACAAACCACACATGGATCCACCAGTGTCATTGCATGTCGGTTATTTCACAAACCACACCTAGAGTCAACAGTGTCACTAGATGTGTGTTCTTTTCAGAAACCACAGCTAGAGCCATTACATGTTTGTTCTTTTTATTAACCACAGTTAGAATCATTGCATGTCAGTTCTTTTCACAAACGACATATGGATCCACCAGTGTCATTGCATGTGTGTTCTTTTCACAAACCACAGCTAGAGTCATTGCATGTGTGTTCTTTTCACAAACTACACCTAGAGTCATTACATGTTTGTTCTTTTCACCAACCACATCTAGAGTCATTGCATGTGTGTTCTTTGACAAATCACAGATGGATCCACCAGTGTCATTTGATGTGTGTTCTTCTCACAAACTGGTTCGATAACCTTAATTTCATAACGGAGGGAAAACTTGTTGTTGTGCTCATCATACCTTTCTCTTGGGGTTCCCTAATGAGCTCGATACGTGTTGAGCCATCACATGTGTGTTCTTTTCACAAACCACATATGGATCCACCAGTGTCATTGCATGTGTGTTCTTTGCATTAACCACAGCTAGAGTCATTGCATGTCTATTCTTTTCACAAACCACATATGGACCCACCAGTGTCATTGCATGTGTGTTCTTTTTACAAACCGCAGCTAGAGTCATTGCATGTGTGTTCTTTTCACAAACCACATAAGGATCCACCAGTGTGATTGCATGTGTGTTCTTTTCATGAACCACACCTAGAGTCAGTGCATGTCTGTTCTTTTCACAAACCACATATGGATCCACCAGTGTGATTGCATGTGTGTTCTTTTCATTAAACACAGCTAGAGTCATTGCATGTCTGTTCTTTTCACAAACCACATATGGATCCACCAGTGTCATTGCATGTGTGTTCTTTTCAAAGACCACATATTGATTCACCAGTGCCATTGCATGTCTGTTCTTCTCACAAACCCCATATGGATCCACCAATGTCATTGCATGTGTGTTCTTCTCACAAACCACATATGGATCCACCAGTGTCATTGCATGTGTGTTGTTTTCATTAACCATAGCTAGAGTCATTGCATATGTGTTCTTCTCACAAACCACATATGGATCCACCAGAGTTCATTGCATGTGTGTTCTTCTCATAAACCACAGCTAGAGTCATTGCATGTTGATACGTTGCAAACCTATCTATAATTTTTTATGTTCCATGCTTGATTTATATCTACTTTCTTATGTTTTATCCACACTGTGGAGTATTTTTACACATTTTCTGGAACTAACCTATTAACAAGATGCTAGAGTGCCAGTTGCCTCTTTTCTGCTGTTTTTTGTTTTAGAAAAGCTAGTAAGGAAATATTCTCGGAATTGGACCGGTCAAAAGCCAAAGTTAATATTTTACCCGAAGCACACGGAGTCCGGAGGGGATACGAAGCGGGGAGCCAGGGAGGCCACACCCTAGGGAGGCACGGTTAGCCCTAGCCACGCCACCACCAGGTGTGGGCCCCCTGGTGCTCCACCGACCTATCCCTTCCCCCTATAAAGACCCCTCGGGACGAAAACCCTAAGTACCCGATCAAAATTCCACGAAAGAGTCTGTAGCCGTCGTCATCTCCATCCCTAGATCGGGATGGATCTGAAGCTCTTCCCGACTCTCTGCCAGAGGGGAGAGATCACCCTGGAGGCCTTCTTCATCACCACGGCTGCCTCCGGTGTGATGCGTGAGTAGTTCATCTCTAGACTACGGGTCCATGTAGTAGCTATATGGTTGGTTCTCCTCCTTTGTGCTATCATGTTTATATCTTGTGAGCTCCGTTCATGATCAAGATCATCTATTTTTAATCATACATGTTGTGTTTGCGGGGATTCGATGGATATTGAGATGCTATTTTCAGATTGATTATTGATTCTATCATTTCTTTGTTATTTGTGATCTTGCATGCTTTCCGTTGTTAGTAGCTATCTTGGCCAAGTAGATGCTACCAACTCCAAGAGGGAGTATTTATGCTCGATAGTGGGTTCATGCCTCTAGGAATCTGGGGAAGTGATAGAAATCTCTACGGTACTAGATGTTTTATTGCTACTAGGGAGAAAACAACAATCCTTTGTTCATAGAACAGTCGTATTGTTTACTTTACACATTTTGCTTAATGCAATTATCTGTTGCTTGAAACTTAATACTGGAGGGGGTTCGAATGATAAACTGAAGGTGGATTATTAGTCATAGATGCAGTTGGATTACTGTCTATGTATAATGTTGTAATGCCCAATCAAATCTCATAGGAGTCAAGATGATTAGTATATGCATGTATGCTTTCTCGGTGTCTGTCAATTGCCCCGCTGTAATTTGTTCACCCAACCTGTCATCTATCTTAAGGAGAATCACCACTAGTGACCTATGGACCCCGGTCCATTCTTTTACCATCCATCTACAATCTGCTATTTACGGTTTACTTTTTGCAAGCAATTACTATCTTCCACACAATACATTTAATCCTTTGTTTTCAGCAAAACCTGTGAGATTGACAACCTCACTGTAAGTTGGGGGCAAAGTTCTATGGTTGAGATGTGTAGGATTCCAAGTAGGAAACAACACCTTTGAGGTGTTCCCCAATGAGCTCGATACATGTTGAGCCATCACATGTCTGTTCTTTTCAAAAACCACATATGGATCCACCAGTGGCATTCCATGTGTGTTCTTTGTATTAACCACAGCTAGAGTCATTGCATGTCTATTCTTTTCACAAACCACATATGGACCCACCAGTGTCATTGCATGTGTGTTCTTTTCACAAACCGCAGCTAGAGTCATTGCATGTCTGTTCTTTTCACAAACCACATAAGGATCCACCAGTGTGATTGCATGTGTGTGCTTTTCATGAACCACACCTAGAGTTAGTGCATGTCTGTTCTTTTCACAAACCACATATGGATCCACCAGTGTCATTGCATGTGTGTTCTTTTCATTAACCATAGCTAGAGTCATTGCATGTGTGTTCTTGTCACAATCCAGACATGGATCCACCGGTGTGATTGCTTGTGTGTTCTTTTCACAAACCATAGCTAGAGTCATTTCATGTGTGTTCTTTTCACAAACCATAGCTAGAGTCATTGCATCTGAAGCTCTTCCCGACTCTCTGCCGGAGGGGAGAGATCACCCTGGAGGCCTTCTTCATCACCACGGCTTCCTCCGGTGGGATACGTGAGTAGTTCAACTCTGGACTACGGGTCCATGTAGTAGCTAGATGGTTGGTTCTCCTCCTTTGTGCTATCATGTTTAGATATTGTGAGCTCCGTTCATGATCAAGATCATCTATTTGTAATCCTACATGTTGTGTTTGCGGGGATCCGATGGATATTGAGATGCTATTTTCAGATTGATTATTGATTCTATCATGTCTTTGTTATTTGTGATCTTGCATGCTTTCCATTGATAGTAGCTATCTTGGCCAAGTAGATGCTACCAACTCCAAGAGGGAGTATTCATGCTCGATAGTGGGTTCATGCCTCTAGGACTCTGGGGAAGTGATAGAAATCTCTAAGGTACTAGATGTGCTATTGCTACTAGGGAGAAAACAACAATCCTTTGTTCATAGAACAGTCGTATTGTTTACTTTACACACTTTGCTTAATGCAATTATCTGTTGCTTGCAACTTAATACTGGAGGGGGTTCGAATGATAAACTGAAGGTGGATTATTAGTCATAGATGCAGTTGGATTACTGTCTATGTATAATGTTGTAATGCCCAATCAAATCTCATAGGAGTCAAGATGATTAGTATATGCATGTATGCTTTCTTGGTGTCTGTCAATTGCCCCGCTGTAATTTGTTCACCCAACCTGTCATCTATCTTAAGGAGAATCACCACTAGTGACCTATGGACCCCGGCCCATTCTTTTACCATCCATCTACAATCTGTTATTTACTGTTTACTGTTTACTTTTTGCAAGCAATTACTATCTTCCACACAATACATATAAACCTTTGTTTTCAGCAAAACTAGTGAGATTGACAACCTCACTGTAAGCTGGGGGCAAAGTTCTATGGTTGAGATGTGTAGGATTCCAAGTTGGAAACAACACCTTGGAGGTGTTCCCCAATGAGCTCAATACGTGTTGAGCCATCACATGTGTGTTCTTTACACAAGCCACATATGGATCCACCAGTGTCATTGCATGCCTGTTATTTTCATTAACCACACCTAGAGTCATTGCATGTCTGTTCTTTCACAAACCACACATGGATCCACCAGTGTCATTGCATGTCTGTTCTTTCACAAACCACACCTAGAGTCACCCGTGTCATTGGAAGTGTGATCTTTTCACAAACCACAGCTAGATCCATTGCATGTTTGTTCTTTTCACAAACCACATAAGGATCCACCATAGTTCATTGCATGTGTGTTCTTCTCACAGACCACATATGGATCCACTAGTGTGTTTGCACGTCAGTTCTATTCATTAACCATAGCCAGTGTCATTGCATGTGTGTTGTTTTCACAAACCACATGGATCAAACTGTGGCATTGCATGTGTGTTCTTTTCATTAACCACATCTAGAGTCATTCCATATGTGTTCTTTTCACAAACCAGATATGGATCCAGCAGTGTCATTGCATCTGTGTTCTTTTCATTAACCATAGCTAGAGTCATTGCATGTGTGTTCTTCTCACAAACCACACACGGATCCACTAGTGTGATTGTGTAGGGGTTCGCAGCATGGAAAACAAAAATTTTCTATCGCATACAAACAAACAAGCCAAGATCTATTTACTAGATTGTAGCAACGAGTCGATGGAATAACTCACCCTCGAAGATTCCAA
This sequence comes from Avena sativa, assembly GCA_916181665.1. Taxonomy (NCBI): domain Eukaryota; kingdom Viridiplantae; phylum Streptophyta; class Magnoliopsida; order Poales; family Poaceae; genus Avena; species Avena sativa. The sequence continues at coordinate 584,893,634 of OV702287.1, forward strand.
AGTGTTTAACGAGAGCAGATTCTCGTGGGTGATGTAGTCGTACTCTTTCCGATCTCAAGATCGCGTAGACGATCCTTCCAGCGCCACGTTCCAGCAGCGCTCCCGCAGTCGGTCACACGTTCGGTACTCGACGAAGACCTTCCTCTCCCTTGTTCCAGCAGGCAGCGGAGGTTGTAGCACTCTCCTCGCGATTCCGGCAGCACAACGGCGTGGTACCGGAGGTAGAGGGGAGATCCCGCAGGGCTTCGCCTTAAGCCGGTGCGAGTATGGTGGAGCTTATGAGAGAGGCTATTAGTGGTCTAGTAATTAGATACACCAATTAGAGGGCTCTAAACCAATTAGAAGGCTCTAAACCGAATAGCTCTAAACCGGGGTCTAGATCTAGGGTTTAGTTTAGAGGATAGGAAACTTGTGTTGTGTAGAGAGGGGAGCCCTGCCCCTCCCTTTATAGGTGGGAGGGCCGGCGGCCAAGGGGAGGAGTTCCTCCCCAACTCGGCCTTGGGAGGTGCGCCGGCCAAGGGGAGGAACCCTCCTCCAACTCGGCCTCCACCTCTCCACCTCTTTCTCCTCTTTCCGAAAACTGGCAGTTTGACCGAAAACTGGCAGTTTGACTTTTCAATTTAGGATTTGAATTAACCCTTTATTTCGGACAGCGAGAACACTTAGTACATGATGCAATCATTCCAACATGCAATGACACATTCATGTACCCCCTTCCCCCTCCGGAGTGCCGGACATTCCGGGACCTTCTAGAATGTTCCCGATGAAAACACCGGAACCATTCCCCAACTCCGAAACGGGACTTTCCTTATATGAATCTTATTCTCCGGACCATTCCGGATCACCTCGTGATATCTCGGATCCCATCCGAGACTCCGAACAACATTCGGTCTCTTTCTCATAATACCATAACTACTCAAACAACGTCGAATCCTTAAGTGTGTCTCCCTACGGTTCGTGAATTATGCGGACATGATCGAGACACTTCTCCGAACAATAACCAATAGAGGAATCTGGAAATTCATATGGCTCCCACATATTTATACGATTACTTTGCGATCGAATGAACCACTTACATACGATACCAATTTCCCTTTGTCTCACGATATGTTACTTATCCGAGGTTATGATCGTCGGTATCTCTATATACCTAGTTCAACCTCGTTACTGATAAGTACTCTTTTCTCGTTCCCGTGATATGTGATCCCTTGTGACCCAGTCACATGCTTGCAAGCTAATTGGATGACATTTCACCGAGAGGGCCCAGAGAATATCTATCCGTCATCTGGATGGACAAATCCCACTCTTGATCCATGTGTTTCAACCAATACTTTCCGAACACTCAATGCCACCTTTATAGCCACCCTGTTACGGTGTGGTGTTTGATGATATCAAAGCATCCATCTGGTAAAGGTGATATGCATGATCTCATGGTCGAAGGAATTAGGTTACTATGTATCAGAAAGCATATAGCAATTGAACTATTGAAATGACTTGATCTTTATGCTACGCTTATCTATAGGAGTATGTCCACCATATCATTCTCCTAACGATATGATCTTGTTGTTAATAACATCTCAATGTTCATGATAGGGAAACCACAATCATCTATTAACCAACAAGCTAGTGAAGTATAGAGGCTATACTAGGGACTTCAATATAAGTTTACAATTCACACAAGTATTAATGTTTCCTTGTTAATACTATTATAGCATGAATATAAACATTTATCATAAACACAAAGATATAATAATAACTATATTTATTATTGCCTCTAGGGCATATCTCCAACAGTCTCCCACTTGCACTAGAGTCATCTAATCTAGATTACATGGTAATATACCGAACACCCATGGCAGTTTGGTGTTGGTCATGTTTTGCCCTCGGGAGAGGTTTAGTCAACGGATCCGCCACATTCAGATCTGTGTGTACTTTGCAAATCTTTATATCCCCATCCTGGATATGTTCTCGAATAGCGTGAAAACGTAGCTTGATATGCTTCAGCTTCTTGTGTGACCTTGGTTCTTGCGCATTGGCTATGGCGCCCATGTTATCACAGTAGATAGACATTGGGTCCAGCGCACTAGGAACCACACCCAGCTCTGTAATGAACTCTTTCATCCATATCGCTTCTTGTGAAGCCTCCGAAGCAGCCATGTATTCCGATTCAGTTGAAGATCTCGCCACAACGCTTTGCTTTGCACTCCTCCAGCTAACTGCTGCACCATTCAAAATAAATACGTATCCAGATTGTGATTTAGAATCATCCGGATCAGTGTTCCAACTAGCATCGGTGTAACCATTAACAACGAGCTGTTCATCACCTCCATAAGAAAGAACCATATCCTTAGTTCTTCTCAAGTACTTAAGGATGTTTTTGACCGCTGTCCAATGATCCACTCCTGGATCACTTTGATATCTGCTAGTTAGACTAACAGCATATGCGATGTCGGGTCTAGTACATAGCATGGCATACATTAGAGATCCTATGGCTGAGGCATAGGGAGTCTTACTCATCCTTTCTCTATCTTCTGCCGATGTCGGACTTTGAGTTTTACTCAAGGTCGTATTGGGCAACATGGGCAAGAACCCTTTCTTGCTATCTTCCATTCCAAACCTCTTTAGAACTTTGTCCAAATATGTACTTTGTGACAATGATATTTGGCGTTTCGATCTATCTCTATAAATCTTTATGCCTAATATGTAAGCTGCTTCGCCAAGATCCTTCATTGAAAAACTATTATTCAAATACTCTTTGACACTATTAAGAAGGTCTACATCATTCCCAATCAACAATATGTCATCCACATACAGTATTAAGAATGCTACAGAGCTCCCACTCACTTTCATGTAAATACAAGCTTCTCCATAAGTTTGTATAAAACCAAAACTTTTGATTACCTTATCAAAACGTTGATTCCAACTTCGGGATGCTTGCTTCAATCCATAGATGGACCGTTGAAGTTTGCATACCTTGTTAGCATCTTTAGGATCGACAAAACCTTTGGGTTGCATCATATACAACTCTTCATCAATGTCTCCATTGAGGAATGCTGTTTTGACATCCATCTGCCATATCTCATAATCATAATATGCAGCGATTGCTAACATAATCCTCACAGACTTTAGCTTCGCTACCGGTGAGAAAGTCTCATCGTAGTCAACTCCTTGAATTTGTCGAAACCCTTTTGCGACAAGTCGAGCTTTATAGACAGTAACATTACCATCAGCATCTGTTTTCTTCTTGAAAATCCATTTGTTCTCGACAGCCTTCCGGCCATCCGGTAAGTCCACCAAAGTCCATACTTGGTTTTCGTACATGGATCCAATCTCGGATTTCATGGCTTCTTGCCATTTATTGGAATCTGGGCTCATCATCGCTTCCTCATATGTCTCGGGGTCATCGGTGTTGTCCACCAACATGACATTCATAACGGAATCATACCAATCTGGAGTGGTACGAGTTCTCGTTGACCTCCGAGGCTCTGTAGTAACTTCAACCGAAGTTTCATGATCACCATCATTAGCTTCCTCTCTTATTGGTGCAGGCACCACAGGAACTTCTTCCGGTGCTGCGCTACTCGCAATTTCGAGAGAAGGTTCGACAACCTCGTCGAGTTCTACTTTCCTTCCATTCACTTCTTTCGAGAGAAATTCCTTCTCTAGAAAGGATCCATTCTTAGCAACGAAGATTTTGCCTTCGGATCTATGATAGAAGGTATACCCAATAGTTTCCTTCGGGTATCCTATGAAGACGCATTTTTCCGCTTTGGGTTCAAGCTTGTCCGGCTGTAACTTCTTTACATAGGCTTCGCATCCCCAAACTTTAAGGAACGACAATTTAGGTTTCTTCCCAAACCATAATTCATACGGTGTCGTTTCAACGGATTTAGATGGTGCCCTATTTAAAGTGAATGCGGCTGTTTCTAATGCATAACCCCAAAATGATAGCGGTAAATCTGTAAGTGACATCATAGAACGAACCATATCTAAGAGAGTTCGATTACGACGTTCAGACACACCATTACGCTGTGGTGTTCCCGGCGGTGTCAACTGCGAAAGTATTCCACATTTCTTCAAATGCTCACCAAACTCGTAACTTAGATATTCACCTCCACGATCAGAACGTAGAAATTTAATCTTCTTGTTACGTTGATTCTCTACCTCACTTTGAAACTCCTTAAACTTCTCGAAAGTTTCGGACTTATGTTTCATGAAATAGATATACCCATATCTACTCAAGTCATCTGTGAAGGTAAGAACATAACGATAACCACTGTGCGATGCTACACTCATTGGACCACACACATCGGTATGTATGATTTCCAATAAGTCTGTAGCTCGCTCCATCATACCAGAAAATGGAGTCTTAGTCATTTTACCCATTAGACATGCTTCGCATCTTTCAAGTGATTCAAAATCAAGTGATTCAAGAAGTCCATCGGAATGGAGTTTCTTCATACGCTTCACTCCAATGTGACCAAGACGACAGTGCCACATATAGGTCAAGTTATCGCTTGATTTCAAACGTTTAGCTTCAATATTATTAATATGTGTATTTCCACTATCGAGATTCAATATGAATAGACCATCTATCAAAGGTGCATGTGCATAAAACATATTACTCATATAAATCGAACAACCATTATTCTCGGATTTAAACAAGTAACCGTCTCGCAATAAACAAGATCCAGATATAATGTTCATGCTCAACGCAGGCACCAAATAACAATTATTTAAGTATAAAACTAATCCCGATGGTAGATGAAGAGGTAGCGTGCCGACCGCGATCACATCAACCTTTGATCCGTTTCCCACGCGCATCGTCACCTCGTTCTTTGCTAGCTTTCGTTTATTCTGCAGCTCCTGTTTCGAGTTACAAATATGAGCAACCGAACCAGTATCAAATACCCAGGCACTACTACGAATACTAGTGAAATACACATCAATAATATGTATATCAAATATACCTTTCTTCTTGATGTTGCCGTTCTTCAAATCCGCCAAGTACTTTGGGCAATTCCGTTTCCAGTGACCTTCCCCTTTGCAGTAAAAGCACTCAGTATCAGGCTTAGGTCCAGCCTTGGTCCTCTTCGTCGGCATGGTAACTTGCTTACCACCCTTCTTGAAGTGTCCCTTCTGCTTAGACTTGCCTTTCTTGAATTTGGTGGTCTTATTGACCATCAACACTTGGTGCTCTTTCTTGATCTCCCTTTCTGCAGACTTTAACATAGCAAATAGTTCTGGCAACTCTTTGTTCATGTTCTGCATGTTGTAGTTCATCACAAAGTTCTTGTAACTTGGTGGTAGTGATTGGAGGATGCGGTAAACTCCCAAAGTATTAGGAATCACTATACCCAAGCTTTGAAGTTTGTTCGCGTGCCCAGACATTTTAAGCACATGCTCACTGACGGAGCTACCCTCTTCCATCTTGCAGTTTAAAGAACTTTTCAGAAGCTTCATAACTTTCAATTGCCGCATGAGTCTCAAAAATTAATTTGAGATCCTCGACAATATCATATGGGTCTGACTCTTCAAACCTTTTCTGAAGCTCCGATTCTAAACCATACAAGATAGCACACTGAACTATGGAGTACTGATTCTTCCGAGCAAGGTAAACATTCTTTACTTCATCGGTAGCATCAGCTGCAGGTGGGTCACCTAGCGGTGCATCCAGCACATAGGTCAAATTACCAGCTGTGAGGACAATCCTCAAATTGCGGAACCAATCCGCGAAGTTGCTTCCATTGTTTTTCAACTTTTCTTTCTCTAGGAACGCATTAAAATTGATGGTAGGGGCTGCCATTGATCTACAACATATTTGCAATAGTTTAGACTAAGTTTATGACAAATTGAGTTCAAATTAATTAATGAAATTAAACTAGGTGAACTCCCACTCAAAACAACATCCCTCACATTGTTTTAGTGATCACATGAACCAAATCCACTACATCAACACCGATCATCACGAGAGTTGATATAGTTTTCAATGGCGAACAATCGACATGTTCATCATATCTGCTATATGATTCATGCTTTACCTTTCGGCGATCCGTGTTCCTGAGGCCATGTCTGTACATGCTAGGCTCGTCAAGATCAAACCTTAGCTACCGCATAAGCAAATCTGGCTTGCTTACGTTGTATTCACCCGTGGAATCAAAGACACCCGATCATCACGTGGTGCTTCGAAGCAACAAGCTTTAGCAACGGTGCTAACTAAGGGCGAACACTTTAGACTTGAAATTTATGTGCATGAGGGATCATCTTATAATGCTACCGTCGTCTACTAAGCAATACAAGATGCATAAAGGATTAACATCACATGCAATTCATAATATGTGATATGATATGGCCTTTCTTCTTTGTGCTTCCGATCTCCATCTTCAAGCACGAACATGATCTCCATCATCACCGGCATGGCATCAAAGTCAATGACGCTTCTTCATGGTTGTCGTCCACCAGCTTCAACTATTACAACTATTTTGAGTAGACACGCAGGTCTTAACAGAAATTAAAGACAACCATATGGCTCCTGCCGGTTGCCAACTTACAATAAGGAACATTGCATACATCAAATATAATCACAATCATGGCCATATCACATCACTGCACACCCCTGCAAAACAAAGTTAGACGCTTCTACTTTCTTTGCATATTTTACGTGGTTTGGGGCTTTCCATAAGTGTCGTTCTAACTTACGAACAAGAACCACAACATTGATACTAGCATTGTTGATCACCCGTTGTAAATTGGATCTTTACTATGCTAGGAGAAACAGGCACCCGCAAAGCCACTTATGCAAAACGAGTTGCATGTCAAGCGTGGAGCAAGTCTCATGAACGATGTCATGTAAGGTTAGCCCGGGCCGCTTCATCCCAACATACCGCAAGATGCAAAGTACACAAAAAGCAATCTACAATAAAAGCATCAACGCCCACAATGACCATTGTGTTCTACTCGTGCAACAGATCTACATATAGACACGGCTCTGATACCACTGTAGGGGTTCGCAGCATGGAAAACAAAAATTTTCTATCGCATACAAACAAACAAGCCAAGATCTATCTACTAGATTGTAGCAACGAGTCGATGGAATAACTCACCCTCGAAGATTCCAAGTGTTTAACGAGAGCAGATTCTCGTGGGTGATGTAGTCGTACTCTTTCCGATCTCAAGATCGCGTAGACGATCCTTCCAGCGCCACGTTCCAGCAGCGCTCCCGCAGTCGGTCACACGTTCGGTACTCGACGAAGACCTTCCTCTCCCTTGTTCCAGCAGGCAGCGGAGGTTGTAGCACTCTCCTCGCGATTCCGGCAGCACAACGGCGTGGTACCGGAGGTAGAGGGGAGATCCCGCAGGGCTTCGCCTTAAGCCGGTGCGAGTATGGTGGAGCTTATGAGAGAGGCTATTAGTGGTCTAGTAATTAGATACACCAATTAGAGGGCTCTAAACCAATTAGAAGGCTCTAAACCGAATAGCTCTAAACCGGGGTCTAGATCTAGGGTTTAGTTTAGAGGATAGGAAACTTGTGTTGTGTAGAGAGGGGAGCCCTGCCCCTCCCTTTATAGGTGGGAGGGCCGGCGGCCAAGGGGAGGAGTTCCTCCCCAACTCGGCCTTGGGAGGTGCGCCGGCCAAGGGGAGGAACCCTCCTCCAACTCGGCCTCCACCTCTCCACCTCTTTCTCCTCTTTCCGAAAACTGGCAGTTTGACCGAAAACTGGCAGTTTGACTTTTCAATTTAGGATTTGAATTAACCCTTTATTTCGGACAGCGAGAACACTTAGTACATGATGCAATCATTCCAACATGCAATGACACATTCATGTACCCCCTTCCCCCTCCGGAGTGCCGGACATTCCGGGACCTTCTAGAATGTTCCCGATGAAAACACCGGAACCATTCCCCAACTCCGAAACGGGACTTTCCTTATATGAATCTTATTCTCCGGACCATTCCGGATCACCTCGTGATATCTCGGATCCCATCCGAGACTCCGAACAACATTCGGTCTCTTTCTCATAATACCATAACTACTCAAACAACGTCGAATCCTTAAGTGTGTCTCCCTACGGTTCGTGAATTATGCGGACATGATCGAGACACTTCTCCGAACAATAACCAATAGAGGAATCTGGAAATTCATATGGCTCCCACATATTTCTACGATTACTTTGCGATCGAATGAACCACTTACATACGATACCAATTTCCCTTTGTCTCACGATATGTTACTTATCCGAGGTTATGATCGTCGGTATCTCTATATACCTAGTTCAACCTCGTTACTGATAAGTACTCTTTTCTCGTTCCCGTGATATGTGATCCCTTGTGACCCAGTCACATGCTTGCAAGCTAATTGGATGACATTTCACCGAGAGGGCCCAGAGAATATCTATCCGTCATCTGGATGGACAAATCCCACTCTTGATCCATGTGTTTCAACCAATACTTTCCGAACACTCAATGCCACCTTTATAGCCACCCTGTTACGGTGTGGTGTTTGATGATATCAAAGCATCCATCTGGTAAAGGTGATATGCATGATCTCATGGTCGAAGGAATTAGGTTACTATGTATCAGAAAGCATATAGCAATTGAACTATTGAAATGACTTGATCTTTATGCTACGCTTATCTATAGGAGTATGTCCACCATATCATTCTCCTAACGATATGATCTTGTTGTTAATAACATCTCAATGTTCATGATAGGGAAACCACAATCATCTATTAACCAACAAGCTAGTGAAGTATAGAGGCTATACTAGGGACTTCAATATAAGTTTACAATTCACACAAGTATTAATGTTTCCTTGTTAATACTATTATAGCATGAATATAAACATTTATCATAAACACAAAGATATAATAATAACTATATTTATTATTGCCTCTAGGGCATATCTCCAACAGATTGCATGTGTGTTCTTTTCACAAAACACATCTAGAGTCATTGCATGTCTATTCTTTCCACAAACCACATATGGATCCACTAGTGTCATTGCTTGTGTGTTCTTTTCACAAACCACAGCTAGAGTCATTGCATGTATGTTCTTTTTCACAAACCACATAAGGATCGAAAAGTGTCATTGGATGTGTGTTCTTTTCATGAGTAGAGCCAAAGTCATTGCATGTCTGTTCTTCTCACAAACCACATGTGGATCCACCAGTGTCATTGCATGTCTGTTCTTTTCATTAACCACATCTAGAGTCATTGCATGTCTGTTCTTTCCACAAACCACATATAGAGTCATTGCATGTGTGTTCTTTTCACAAACCAGAGCTAGAGTCATTGGATGTTTGTTCTTTTCACAAACCACACATGGATCCACGAGAGTAATTGTATTGCCTGTTCTTTTCACAATCCACGGTTAGAGTCATTGCATGTGTGTTCTTTTCACAAACCACATATCACCAGTGTCATTGCATGTATGTTCTTCTCATAAACCACACCTAGAGTCATTGCATGTCTGTCCTTTTCACAAACCACACATGGATCCACCAATGTGATTGCATGTGTGTTCTTTTCAAGAACCACTGCTAGATTTATTGCATGTCTGTTGTTCTCACAAACCACACATGGTCCACCAGTGTCATTGCATGTGTGTTCTTTTCACAAACCACATCTAGAGTCATTGGATGTGTGTTCTTTTGAACCACATATTGATCCACCACTGTCATTGCATGTGTGTTGTTTTCACAAACCACGTCTAGAGTCATTGCATTTGTGTTCTTTTCACAAACCAAATATGGATCCACCAGTGTGATTCCATGTGTCTTCTTTTCATTAACCACAGCTAGAGTCATTGCATATCTGTTCTTTTAAAATACACATATGGATCCACTAGTGTCATTGCATGTGTGTTCTTTTCACAAACCACAGCTAGAGTCATTGCATGTGTGTTCTTTTCACAAACTACACCTAGAGTCATTGCATGTGTGTTCTTTTCATTAACCAAATCTAGAGTCATTGCACGTGTGTTCTTTCACAAGCCACACATGGATCCACCAGTGTCATTGGATGTGTGTTTTTCTCACAAACCACATATGGATCAAACGGAGATCATTGCATGTGTGTTCTTTTCACAAACCACATATGGATCCACCAGTGTCATTGCATGTGTGTTCTTTTCATGAACCACACCTAGAGTCAGTGCATGTCTGTTCTTTCACAAACAACACATGGATCCACCATTGTCATTGGATATGTGTTCTTCTCACAAACCACATATGGATCCACAAGAGTTCATTCCATGTTCATTTTTTTGCACAAACCACATAAGGATCCACCAAACTCATTGCATGTGTGTTATTTTCACAAACCACAGCTAGAGTCATTGCATGTGTGTTCTTTTCACAAACCACATCTAGAGTCATTGCATGTGTGTTCTTCTCACAAACAACATATGTATCCACCAGAGTTCATTGCATGTCTGTTCTTTTCACAAACAACAGTTGGAGTCATTGCATGTTTGTTCTTTTCACAAAACACAGAAGGATCCACCAGAGTCATTGCATGTGTGTTCTAATCACAAACCACAGCTAGAGTCATTGCATGTGTGTTCTTTTCACAAACCACATCTAGATTCATTGCATGTGTGTTCTTCTCACAAACCACATATGGATCCACCAGAGTTCATTGCATGTCTGTTCTTTTCACAAACCACATCTTGAGTCATTGCATGACTGTTCTTCTCACAAACCACACATGGATCCACCAATGTCATTGCATGTGTGTTCTTTTCATAAACCACAACTAGATTCATTGCATGTCTGTTCTTCTCACAAACCACACATGGATCCACCAGTGTCATTGCATGTGTGTTCTTTTCATAAACCACATCTAGAGTCATTGGATGTCAGTTCTATTCACAAGCCACATATGGATCCACCAGTGTGATTACATGTGTGTTCTTTTCATTAAGCACAACTAGAGTCATTGCATGTCTGTTCTTTTCACAAACCACATATGGATCCACCAGTGTCATTGCATGTGTGTTCTTCTCACAAAAGACATATGGATCCACCAGAGTTCATTGCATGTCTGTTCTTTTCACAAACCACATAAGGATCCACCAGAGTCATTGCATGTGTGTTCTTTTCAAAAACCACAGCTAGAGCCATTGCATGTGTGTTCTTTTCACAAACCACATCTAGAGTAATTGCATGCGTGTTCTTCTCAGAAAACACGTATGGATCCACCAGAGTTCATTGCGTGAGTGTTCTTTTCACAAACCACAGCTAGAGTCATTGCATGTCTATTCTTTTCACAAACGACATAAGGATCCACCAGAGTCATTGCATGTGTGTTCTTTTCACAAACCACGGCTAGAGTCACTGCATGTGTCTTCTTTTCACAAACCAAATCTAGAGTCATTGCATGTGTGTTCTTCTCACAAACCACATATGGATCCACTAGAGTTCATTGCATGTCTGTTCTTTTCACAAACCACATCTAGAGTCATTGCATGTCTGTTCTTCTCCCAAACCACACATGGATCCACCAGTGTCATTGCATGTGTGTTGTTTGCACAAACCACATCTAGAGTCATCGGATGTCTGTTGTTTTCACAAACCACATACTGATCCACCAGTGTCATTGCATGTGTGTTCTTTTCACAGACCACATCAAGAGTCATTGCATGTGTGTTCTTTTCACAAACCACATATGCATCCACCATTGTGATTGCATGTGTGTTCTTTTCATTAAACATAGTTAGAATCATTGCATGTCTGTTCTTTTCACAAACCACATATGGATCCACCAGTCTCACTGCATGTGTGTTCTTTTCACAAACCGCATCTAGAGTCATTGCATGTTTGTTCTTTTCACAAACTACACCTAGAGTCATTGCATGTCTGTTCTTTTCACAAACCACATCTAGAGTCATTGCATGTGTGTTCTTTCACAAACTACACATGGATCCACCAGTGTCATTGGATGTGGGTTCTTCTCACAAACCACATATGGATCCACCAGAGTTCATTGCATGTCTCTTCTTGTCACAAACCACATAAGGATCCACCAGAGTCATTGCATGTGTGTCCTTTTCTCAAACCACAGCTAGAGTCATTACATGTGTGTTCTTTTCACAAACCACATCTAGATTCATTGCATCTGTGTTCTTTTCACAAACCACATATGGATCCACCAGAGTGATTGCATGTGTGTTCTTTTCATGAACCAGACCTAGAGTCAGTACATGTCTGTTCTTTTCACAAACCACATATGGATCCACCAGTGTGATTGCATGTGTGTTCTTTTCATTAACCACAAAGAGAGTCATTGCATGTCTGTTCTTCTCGCAAACCACATATGGATCCACCAATATCATTGCATGTGTGTTCTTTTCACATACCACAAATGGATCCACCAGTTTCATTGCATGTTTGTTCTTTTCATTAACCTTAGCTAGAGTCATTGCAGGTGTGTTATTCTCACAAACCACATATGGATCCAACAGAGTTCATTGCATGTGAGTTCTTCTCATAAACCACAGCGAAAGTCATTGCATGTGTGTTCTTTTGACAAACGACATATGGATTGACAAGTGTCATTGCATGTCTATTCTTTTTATTAACCACACCTAGAGTCATTGCATGTCTGTTCTTTCACAAACAACACATGGATCCACCAGTGTCATTGCATGTCTGTTCTTTCACAAACCACACATGGATCCACCAGTGTCATTGCATGTATGATCTTTCACAAACCACACCTAGAGTCACCAGTGTCGCTGGATGTGTGTTCTTTTCACAAACCACAGCTAGAGCCATTGCATTTCTGTTCTTTTCACAAACAACTTAAGGATCCACCAGAGTTCATTGCATGTGTTTTCTTCTCACATACCACATACGGATCCACCAATGTCATTGCATGTTAGTTATTTTCATGAACCATAGCCAGTGTCATTGCATGCGTGTTCTTTTCACAGACCACATGGATCCACCAGTGTCATTGCATGTGTGTCCTTTTCATTAACCACATCTAGAGTCATTGCATGTTCACAAACCACATATGGATCCACCAGTGTCACTGCATGTGTGTTCTTTTCATTAACCATAGCTAGAGTCATTGCATGTGTGTTCTTCTCACAATCCACACATGGATCCACCGGTGTGATTGCATGTGTGTTCTTTTCACAAACCACAGCTAGAGTCATTGCATGTGTGTTCTTTCCACAAACCACATATGGATCCACCAGTGTCATTGCATGCGTGTTCTTTTCACAAACCACAGCTAGAGTCATTGCATGTGTGTTCTTTTCACAAACTACACCTAGAGTCATTGCATGTGTGTTCTTTTCACAAACCACATCTAGAGTCATTGCATGTCTGTTCTTGTCACAAACCACACATGGATCCACCAATGTCATTGCATGTGTGTTCTTTTCACAAACCACATCTCGATTCATCGGATGTCTGTTCTTTTCACAAAACACATATTGATCCACTAGTGTCATTGCATGTGTGTTCTTTTCACAGACCACATCAAGAGTTATTGCATGTGTGTTCTTTTCACAAACCACATATGGATCCACCAGAGTCATTGCATGTGTGTTCTTTTCATTAACCACAGTTAGAATCATTGCATCTCTGTTCTTTTCACAAACCACATATGGATCCACCAGTGTCATTGCATGTGTGTTCTTTTCACAAACCACATCTAGAGTCATTGCATGTGTGTTCTTTTCACAAACTACACCTAGAGTCATTGCATGTCTGTTCTTTTCACAAACCACATCTAGAGTCATTGCATGTCTGTTCGTTCACAAACCACACCTAGAGTCACCAGTGTCACTGGATGTGTGTTCTTTTCAGAAATCACAGCTACAGCCATTGCATGTCTTTTCTTTTCATTAACCACAGTTAGAATCATTGCATGTCTGTTCTTTTCACAAACCACATATGGATCCACCAGTTTCACTGCATGTGTGTTCTTTTCACAAACCACAGCTAGAGTAATTGCATATTTATTCTTTTCACAAACTACACCTAGAGTCATTGCATGTCTGTTCTTTTCACAAACCACATCTAGAGTCATTGCATGTGTGTTCTTTCACAAACTACACATGGATCCACCAGTGTCATTGGATGTGTGTTCTTCTCACAAGCCACATATGGATCCACCAGAGTTCATTGCATGTATGTTCTTTTCACAAACCACATATGGATCCACCAGAGTCATTGCATGTGTGTTCTTTTCACAAACCACAACTAGAGTCATTGCATGTGTGTTCTTTTCACAAACCACATCTAGAGTCATTGCATGTGTGTTCTTTTCACAAACCACATATGGATCCACCGGTTTCATTGCATGTGTGTTCTTTTCATGAACCACACCTAGAGTTAGTGCATGTGTGTTCTTCTCACAAACCACATCTGGATCCACCAGAGTTCATTGCATGTGAGTTTTTCTCATAAACCACAGCGAGAGTCATTGCATGTGTGTTCTTTTCACAAACGACATATGGATTTACCAGTGTCATTGCATGTCTATTCTTTTTATTAACCACACCTAGAGTCATTGCATGTCTGTTCTTTCACAAACCACACATGGATCCACCAGTGTAATTGCATGTCTGTTCTTTCACAAACCACACATGGATCCACCAGTGTCATTGCATGTCGGTTATTTCACAAACCACACCTAGAGTCAACAGTGTCACTAGATGTGTGTTCTTTTCAGAAACCACAGCTAGAGCCATTACATGTTTGTTCTTTTTATTAACCACAGTTAGAATCATTGCATGTCAGTTCTTTTCACAAACGACATATGGATCCACCAGTGTCATTGCATGTGTGTTCTTTTCACAAACCACAGCTAGAGTCATTGCATGTGTGTTCTTTTCACAAACTACACCTAGAGTCATTACATGTTTGTTCTTTTCACCAACCACATCTAGAGTCATTGCATGTGTGTTCTTTGACAAATCACAGATGGATCCACCAGTGTCATTTGATGTGTGTTCTTCTCACAAACTGGTTCGATAACCTTAATTTCATAACGGAGGGAAAACTTGTTGTTGTGCTCATCATACCTTTCTCTTGGGGTTCCCTAATGAGCTCGATACGTGTTGAGCCATCACATGTGTGTTCTTTTCACAAACCACATATGGATCCACCAGTGTCATTGCATGTGTGTTCTTTGCATTAACCACAGCTAGAGTCATTGCATGTCTATTCTTTTCACAAACCACATATGGACCCACCAGTGTCATTGCATGTGTGTTCTTTTTACAAACCGCAGCTAGAGTCATTGCATGTGTGTTCTTTTCACAAACCACATAAGGATCCACCAGTGTGATTGCATGTGTGTTCTTTTCATGAACCACACCTAGAGTCAGTGCATGTCTGTTCTTTTCACAAACCACATATGGATCCACCAGTGTGATTGCATGTGTGTTCTTTTCATTAAACACAGCTAGAGTCATTGCATGTCTGTTCTTTTCACAAACCACATATGGATCCACCAGTGTCATTGCATGTGTGTTCTTTTCAAAGACCACATATTGATTCACCAGTGCCATTGCATGTCTGTTCTTCTCACAAACCCCATATGGATCCACCAATGTCATTGCATGTGTGTTCTTCTCACAAACCACATATGGATCCACCAGTGTCATTGCATGTGTGTTGTTTTCATTAACCATAGCTAGAGTCATTGCATATGTGTTCTTCTCACAAACCACATATGGATCCACCAGAGTTCATTGCATGTGTGTTCTTCTCATAAACCACAGCTAGAGTCATTGCATGTTGATACGTTGCAAACCTATCTATAATTTTTTATGTTCCATGCTTGATTTATATCTACTTTCTTATGTTTTATCCACACTGTGGAGTATTTTTACACATTTTCTGGAACTAACCTATTAACAAGATGCTAGAGTGCCAGTTGCCTCTTTTCTGCTGTTTTTTGTTTTAGAAAAGCTAGTAAGGAAATATTCTCGGAATTGGACCGGTCAAAAGCCAAAGTTAATATTTTACCCGAAGCACACGGAGTCCGGAGGGGATACGAAGCGGGGAGCCAGGGAGGCCACACCCTAGGGAGGCACGGTTAGCCCTAGCCACGCCACCACCAGGTGTGGGCCCCCTGGTGCTCCACCGACCTATCCCTTCCCCCTATAAAGACCCCTCGGGACGAAAACCCTAAGTACCCGATCAAAATTCCACGAAAGAGTCTGTAGCCGTCGTCATCTCCATCCCTAGATCGGGATGGATCTGAAGCTCTTCCCGACTCTCTGCCAGAGGGGAGAGATCACCCTGGAGGCCTTCTTCATCACCACGGCTGCCTCCGGTGTGATGCGTGAGTAGTTCATCTCTAGACTACGGGTCCATGTAGTAGCTATATGGTTGGTTCTCCTCCTTTGTGCTATCATGTTTATATCTTGTGAGCTCCGTTCATGATCAAGATCATCTATTTTTAATCATACATGTTGTGTTTGCGGGGATTCGATGGATATTGAGATGCTATTTTCAGATTGATTATTGATTCTATCATTTCTTTGTTATTTGTGATCTTGCATGCTTTCCGTTGTTAGTAGCTATCTTGGCCAAGTAGATGCTACCAACTCCAAGAGGGAGTATTTATGCTCGATAGTGGGTTCATGCCTCTAGGAATCTGGGGAAGTGATAGAAATCTCTACGGTACTAGATGTTTTATTGCTACTAGGGAGAAAACAACAATCCTTTGTTCATAGAACAGTCGTATTGTTTACTTTACACATTTTGCTTAATGCAATTATCTGTTGCTTGAAACTTAATACTGGAGGGGGTTCGAATGATAAACTGAAGGTGGATTATTAGTCATAGATGCAGTTGGATTACTGTCTATGTATAATGTTGTAATGCCCAATCAAATCTCATAGGAGTCAAGATGATTAGTATATGCATGTATGCTTTCTCGGTGTCTGTCAATTGCCCCGCTGTAATTTGTTCACCCAACCTGTCATCTATCTTAAGGAGAATCACCACTAGTGACCTATGGACCCCGGTCCATTCTTTTACCATCCATCTACAATCTGCTATTTACGGTTTACTTTTTGCAAGCAATTACTATCTTCCACACAATACATTTAATCCTTTGTTTTCAGCAAAACCTGTGAGATTGACAACCTCACTGTAAGTTGGGGGCAAAGTTCTATGGTTGAGATGTGTAGGATTCCAAGTAGGAAACAACACCTTTGAGGTGTTCCCCAATGATCTCAATACGTATTGAGCCATCACATGTGTGTTCTTTACACAAACCACATATGGATCCACCAGTGTCATTGCATGCCTGTTCTTTTCATTAACCACACCTAGAGTCATTGCATGCCTGTTCTTTCACAAACCACACATGGATCCACCAGTGTCATTGCATGTCTGTTCTTTCACAAACCACACCTAGAGTCACCCGTGTCACTGGATGTGTGATCTTTTCACAAACCACAGCTAGATCCATTGCATCTCTGTTCTTTTCACAAACAACTTAAGGATCCACCATAGTTCATTGCATGTGTGTTCTTCTCTCAGACCACATATGGATCCACTAGTGTGTTTGCATGTCAGTTCTATTCATTAACCATAGCCAGTGTTATTGCATGTGTGTTGTTTTCACAAACCACATGGATCAAATAGTGGCATTGCATGTGTGTTCTTTTCACAAACCACATCTAGAGTCATTGCATATGTGTTCTTTTCACAAACCAGATATGGATCCACTAGTGTCATTGCATCTGTGTTCTTTTCATTAACCATAGCTAGAGTCATTGCATGTGTGTTCTTCTCACAAACCACACACGGATCCACTAGTGTGATTGCATGTGTGTTCTATTCACAAACAACAGCTAGAGTCATTGCATGTCTATTCTTTCCAAACCACATATGGATCCACTAGTGTCATTGCTTGTGTGTTCTTTTCAGAAACCACAGCTAGAATCATTGCATGTGTGTTCTTTTTCACAAACCACATAAGGATCAAAAAGTGTCATTGGATGTGTGTTCTTTTTCATGAACCAGAGCCAAAGTCATTGCATGTATGTTCTTCTCACAAACCACATGTGGATCCACCAGTGTCATTGCATGTCTGTTCTTTTCAATAAGCACATCTAGAGTCATTGCATGTCTGTTCTTTCCACAAACCACATATAGAGTCGTTGCATGTGTGTTCTTTTCACAAACCATAGCTAGAGTCATTGGATGTTTGTTCTTTTCTCAAACCACACATGGATCCATGAGAGTAATTGTATTGCCTGTTCTTTTCACGATCCAAAGTTAGAGTCATTGCATGTGTGTTCTTTTCACAAACCACATATCACCAGTGTCATTGCATGTGCGTTCTTCTCATAAACCACACCTAGAGTCATTGCAAGTCTGTCCTTTTCACAAACCACACATGGATCCACTAATGTGATTGCATGTGTGTTCTTTTCACAAACCATAGCTAGAGTCATTGCATGTCTGTTCTTCTCACAAACCACACATGGATACACCAGTGTCATTGCATGTGTGTTGTTTTCACAAACCACATCTAGAGTCATTGAATTTGTGTTCTTTCCACAATCCACTTATGGATCCACCAGTGTGCTTGCATGTGTGTTCTTTTCATTAACCATAGCTAGAGTCATTGCATGTCTGTTCGTTTCAAATACACATATGGATCCACCAGTGTCATTGCATGTGTGTTCTTTTCACAAACTACACCTAGAGTCATTGCATGTGTGTTCTTTTCATTAACCACATCTAGAGTCATTGCATGTGTGTTCTTTCACAAACCACACATGGATCCACCAGTGTCATTGGATGTGTGTTATTCTCACAAACCACATATGGATCCAACAGAGTTCATTGCATGTATGTTCTTTTCACAAACCACATATGGATCCACCAGTGTCATTGCATGTGTGTTCTTTTCATGAACCACACCTACAGTCAGTGCATGTCTGTTCTTTCACAAACCACACATGGATCCACCAGTGTCATCGGATATGTGTTCTTCTCACAAACCACATATGGTTCCACCAGAGTTCATTCCATGTCTATTTTTTGCACAAACCACATAAGGATCCACCAGAGTCATTGCATGTGTTTTATTTTCACAAACCACTGCTAGAGTCATTGCATGTGTGTTCTTTTCACAAACCACATCTAGAGTCATTGCATGTGTGTTCTTCTCACAAACAACATATGGATCCACCAGAGTTCATTGCATGTGTGTTCTTTTCACAAACAACATCTAGAGTCATTACATGTTTGTTCTTTTCACAAACCCCATAAGGATCCACCAGAGTCATTGCATGTGTGTTCTAATCACAAACCACAGCTAGAGTCATTGCATGTGTGTTCTTTTCAGAAACCACATCTAGATTCCTTGCATGTGTGTTCTTCTCACAAACCACATATGGATCCACCAGAGTTCATTGCATGTGTGTTCTTTTCACAAACCACACCTAGAGTCATTGCATGTCTGTTCTTCTCACAAACCACATATGGATCTACAAGTGTCATTGCATGTGTGTTCTTTTCACAAACCACATCTAGAGTCATTGGATGTCTGTTCTTTTGACAAACCACATATTGATCCACCAGTGTCATTGCATGTGTGTTCTTTTGACAAACCACATCTAGAGTCATTGCATTTGTGTTCTTTTCACAAACCACATATGGATCCACCAGTGTGATTGCATGTGTGTTCTTTTCATTAACCACAGCTAGAGACATTGCATGTCTGTTCTTTTCAAATACACATATGGATCCACCAGTGTCATTGCATGTGTGTTCTTTTCACAAACCACGCTAGAGTCATTGCATGTGTGTTCTTTTCACAAACTACACCTAGAGTCATTGCATGTGTGTTCTTTTTATTAACCACATCTAGAGTCATTGCATGTGTGTTCTTTCACAAACCACACATGGATCCACCAGTGTCATTGGATGTGTGTTTTGATCACAAACCACATATGGATCGAACAGAGTTCATTGCATGTGTGTTCTTTTCACAAACCACATATGGATCCACCAGTGTCATTGCATGTGTGTTCTTTTCATGAACCACACCTAGAGTCAGTGCATGTCTGTTCTTTCACAAACCACACATGGATCCACCATTGTCATTGGATATGTGTTCTTCTCACAAACCACATATGGATCCACCAGAGTTCATTCCATGTCTATTTTTTGCACAAACCACATATGGGTCCACTAGTGTGATTGCATGTGTGTTCTTTCCATTAACCACAGTTAGAGTCATTGCATGTCTGTTCTTTTCAAATACACATATGGATCCACCAGTGTCATTGCATGTGTGTTCTTTTCACAAACCACAGCTAGAGTCATTGCATGTGTGTTCTTTTCACAAACTACACCTAGAGTCATTGCATGTGTGTTCTTTTTATTAACCACATCTAGAGTCATTGCATGTGTGTTCTTTCACAAACCACACATGGATCCACCAGTGTCATTGGATGTGTGTTTTTCTCACAAACCACATATGGATCGAACAGAGTTCATTGCATGTGTGTTCTTTTCACAAACCGCATATGGATCCACCAGTGTCATTGCATGTGTGTTCTTTTCATGAACCACACCTAGAGTCATTGCATGGTTGTTCTTTCACAAACCACACATGGATCCACCATTGTCATTAAATATGTGTTCTTCTTACAAACCACATATGGATCCACCAGAGTTCATTCCATGTCTATTTTTTGCACAAACCACATATGGGTCCACTAGTGTGATTGCATGTGTGTTATTTCCATTAACCACAGTTAGAGTCATTGCATGTCTGTTCTTTTCAAATACACATATGGATCCACCAGTGTCATTGCATGTGTGTTCTTTTCACGAACCACAGCTAGAGTCATTGCATGTGTGTTCTTTTCACAAACTACACCTAGAGTCATTGCATGTGTGTTCTTTTTATTAACCACATCTAGAGTCATTGCATGTGTGTTCTTTCACAAACCACACATGGATCCACCAGTGTCATTGGATGTGTGTTTTTCTCACAAACCACATATGGATCGAACAGAGTTCATTGCATGTGTGTTCTTTTCACAAACCGCATATGGATCCACCAGTGACATTGCATGTGTGTTCTTTTCATGAACCACACCTAGAGTCATTGCATGGTTGTTCTTTCACAAACCACACATGGATCCACCATTGTCATTGGATATGTGTTCTTCTCACAAACCACATATGGATCCACCAGAGTTCATTCCATGTCTATTTTTGGCACAAACAACATATGGGTCCACCAGTGTGATTGCATGTGTGTTCTTTCCATTAACCACAGCTAGAGTCATTGCATGTCTGTTCTTTTCAAATACACATATGGATCCACCAGTGTCATTGCATGTGTGTTCTTTTCACAAAGCACAGCTAGAGTCATTGCATGTGTGTTCTTTTCACAAACTACAGCTAGAGTCATTGCATGTGCGTTCTTCTCATAAACCACACCTAGAGTCATTGCAAGTCCGTCCTTTTCACGAACCACACATGGATCCACTAATGTGATTGCATGTGTGTCCTTTTCACAAACCATAGCTAGAGTCATTGCATGTCTGTTCTTCTCACAAACCACACATGGATCCACCAGTGTCATTGCATGTGTGTTCTTTTCACAAACCACATCTAGAGTCATTGGATGTCTGTTCTTTTGAAAAACCACATATTGATCCACCAGTGTCATTGCATGTGTGTTGTTTTCACAAACCACATATGGATCCACCAGTGTGCTTGCATGTGTGTTCTTTTCATTAACCATAGCTAGAGTCATTGCATGTCTGTTCTTTTCAAATAAACATATGGATCCACCAGTGTCATTGCATGTGTGTTCTTTTCACAAACCACAGCTAGAGTCATGGCATGTGTGTTCTTTTCACAAACTACACCTAGAGTCATTGCATGTGTGTTCTTTTCATTAACCACATCTAGAGTCATTGCATGTGTGTTCTTTCACAAACCACACATGGATCCACCAGTGTCATTGGATGTGTGTTCTTCTCACAAACCACATATGGATCCAACAGAGTTCATTGCATGTGTGTTCTTTTCACAAACTACATATGGATCCACCAGTGTCATTGCATGTGTGTTCTTTTCAAGAACCACACCTAGAGTCAGTGCATGTCTGTTCTTTCACAAACCACACATGGATCCACCAGTGTCATTGGATATGTGTTCTTCTCACAAACCACATATGGATCCACCAGGGTTCATTCCATGTCTATTTTTTGCACAAACCACATAAGGATCCACCAGAGTCATTGCATGTGTGTTATTTTCACAAACCACAGCTAGAGTCATTGCATGTGTGTTCTTTTCACAAACCACAACTAGAGTCATGGCATGTGTGTTCTTTTCACAAACTACACCTAGAGTCATTGCATGTGTGTTCTTTTCATTAACCACATCTAGAGTCATTGCATGTGTGTTCTTTCACAAACCACACATGGATCCACCAGTGTCATTGGATGTGTGTTCTTCTCACAAACCACATATGGATCCAACAGAGTTCATTGCATGTGTGTTCTTTTCACAAACTACATATGGATCCACCAGTGTCATTGCATGTGTGTTCTTTTCATGAACCACACCTAGAGTCAGTGCATGTCTGTTCTTTCACAAACCACACATGGATCCACCAGTGTCATTGGATATGTGTTCTTCTCACAAACCACATATGGATCCACCAGGGTTCATTCCATGTCTATTTTTTGCACAAACCACATAAGGATCCACCAGAGTCATTGCATGTGTGTTATTTTCACAAACCACAGCTAGAGTCATTGCATGTGTGTTCTTTTCACAAACCACATCTTGAGTCATTGCATGTGTGTTCTTCTCACAAACAACATATGGATCCACCAGAGTTCATTGCATGTGTGTTCTTTTCACAAACAACAGCTAGAGTCATTGCATGTTTGTTCTTTTCACAAACCCCATAAGGATCCACCAGAGTCATTGCATGTGTGTTCTAATCACAAACCACAGCTAGAGTCATTGCATGTGTGTTCTTTACACAAACCACATCTAGATTCCTTGCATGTGTGTTCTTCTCACAAACCACATATGGATCCACCAGAGTTCATTGCATGTGTGTTCTTTTCACAAACCACACCTAGAGTCATTGCATGTCTGTTCTTCTCACAAACCACACATGGATCCACAAGTGTCATTGCATGTGTGTTCTTTTCACAAACCACATCTAGAGTCATTGGATGTCTGTTCTTTTGACAAACCACATGTTGATCCACCAGTGTCATTGCATGTGTGTTCATTTGACAAACCACATCTAGAGTCATTGCATTTGTGTTCTTTTCACAAACCACATATGGATCCACCAGTGTGATTGCATGTGTGTTCTTTTCATTAACCACAGCTAGAGACATTGCATGTCTGTTCTTTTCAAATACACATATGGATCCACCAGTGTCATTGCATATGTGTTCTTTTCAGAAACCACAGCTAGAGTCATTGCATGTGTGTTCTTTTCACAAACTACACCTAGAGTCATTGCATGTGTGTTCTTTTTATTAACCACATCTAGAGTCATTGCATGTGTGTTCTTTCACAAACCACACATGGATCCACCAGTGTCATTGGATGTGTGTTTTTCTCACAAACCACATATGGATCGAACAGAGTTCATTGGATGTGTGTTCTTTTCACAAACCACATATGGATCCACCAGTGTCATTGCATGTGTGTTCTTTTCATGAACCACACCTAGAGTCATTGCATGTCTGTTCTTTCACAAACCACACATGGATCCACCATTGTCATTGGATATGTGTTCTTCTCACAAACCACATATGGATCCACCAGAGTTCATTCCATGTCTATTTTTTGCACAAACCACATATGGGTCCACCAGTGTGATTGCATGTGTGTTCTTTCCATTAACCACAGCTAGAGTCATTGCATGTCTGTTCTTTTCAAATACACATATGGATCCACCACTTTCATTGCATGTGTGTTCTTTTCAGAAAACCATAGCTAGAGTCATTGCATGTGTGTTCTTTTCACAAACTACACCTAGAGTCATTGCATGTGTGTTCTTTTCATTAACCACATCTAGAGTCATTGCATGTGTGTTCTTTGACAAACCACACATGGATGCACCAGTGTCATTGGATGTGTGTTTTTCTCACAAACCACATATGGATGCAACAGAGTTCATTGCATGTGTGTTCTTTTCACAAACCACATATGGATCCACATGTGTCATTGCATGTGTGTTCTTTTCATGAACCACACCTAGAGTCAGTGCATGTTTGTTCTTTCACAAACCACACATGGATCCACCAGTGTCATTGGATGTGTGTTTTTCTCACAAACCACATATGGATCGAACAGAGTTCATTGCATGTGTGTTCTTTTCACAAACCACATATGGATCCACCAGTGTCATTGCATGTGTGTTCTTTTCATGAACCACACCTAGAGTCAGTGCATGTCTGTTCTTTCACAAACCACACATGGATCCACCATTGTCATTGGATATGTGTTCTTCTCTCAAACCACATATGGATCCACCAGAGTTCATTCCATGTCTATTTTTTGCACAAACCACATATGGGTCCACCAGTGTGATTGCATGTGTGTTCTTTCCATGAACCATAGTTAGAGTCATTGCATGTCTGTTCTTTTCAAATACACATATGGATCCACCAGTGTCATTGCATGTGTGTTCTTTTCACAAACCACAGCTAGAGTCATTGCATGTGTGTTCTTTTCACAAACTACACCTAGAGTCATTGCATGTGTGTTCTTTTTATTAACCACATCTAGAGTCATTGCATGTGTGTTCTTTCACAAACCACACATTGATACACCAGTGTCATTGGATGTGTGTTTTTCTCACAAACCACATATGGATCGAACAGAGTTCATTGCATGTGTGTTCTTTTCACAAACCACATATGGATCCACCAGTGTCATTGCATGTGTGTTCTTTTCATGAACCACACCTAGAGTCAGTGCATGTCTGTTCTTTCACAAACCACACATGGATCCACCATTGTCATTGGATATGTGTTCTTCTCACAAACCACATATGGATCCAACAGAGTTCATTGCATGTGTGTTCTTTTCACAAACCACATACGGATCCACATGTGTCATTGCATGTGTGTTCTTTTCATGAACCACACCTAGAGTCAGTGCATGTGCGTTCTTCTCATAAACCACACCTAGAGTCATTGCAAGTCCGTCCTTTTCACGAACCACACATGGATCCACTAATGTGATTGCATGTGTGTTCTTTTCACAAACCATAGCTAGAGTCATTGCATGTCCGTTCTTCTCACAAACCACACATGGATCCACCAGTGTCATTGCATGTGTGTTCTTTTCAGAAACCACATCTAGAGTCATTGGATGTCTGTTCTTTTGAAAAACCACATATTGATCCACCAGTGTCATTGCATGTGTGTTGTTTTCACAAACCACATCTAGAGTCATTGAATTTCTGTTCTTTTCACAATCCACATATGGATCCACCAGTGTGCTTGCATGTGTGTTCTTTTCATTAACCATAGCTAGAGTCATTGCATGTCTATTCTTTTCAAATACACATATGGATCCACCAGTGTCATTGCATGTGTGTTCTTTTCACAAACCACAGCTAGAGTCATGGCATGTGTGTTATTTTCACAAACTACACCTAGAGTCATTGCATGTGTGTTCTTTTCATTAACCACATCTAGAGTCATTGCATGTGTGTTCTTTCACAAACCACACATGGATCCACCAGTGTCATTGGATGTGTGTTCTTCTCACAAACCACATATGGATCCAACAGAGTTCATTGCATGTGTGTTCTTTTCATAAACCACATATGGATCCACCAGTGTCATTGCATGTGTGTTCTTATCATGAACCACACCTAGAGTCAGTGCATGTCTGTTCTTTCACAAACCACACATGGATCCACTAGTGTCATTGGATATGTGTTCTTCTCACAAACCACATATGGATCCACCAGAGTTCATTCCATGTATATTTTTTGCACAAACCACATAAGGATCCACCAGAGTCATTGCATGTGTGTTATTTTCACAAACCACAGCTAGAGTCATTGCATGTGTGTTCTTTTCACAAACCACATCTAGAGTCATTGCATGTGTGTTCTTCTCACAAACAACATATGGATCCACCAGAGTTCATTGCATGTGTGTTCTTTTCACAAACAACAGCTAGAGTCATTGCATGTTTGTTCTTTTCACAAACCCCATAAGGATCCACCAGAGTCATTGCATGTGTGTTCTAATCACAAACCACAGCTAGAGTCATTGCATGTGTGTTCTTTTCACAAACCACATCTAGATTCCTTGCATGTGTGTTCTTCTCACAAACCACATATGGATCCACCAAAGTTCATTGCATGTGTGTTCTTTTCACAAACCACACCTAGAGTCATTGCATGTCTGTTCTTCTCACAAACCACACATGGATCCACAAGTGTCATTGCATGTGTGTTCTTTTCACAAACCACATCTAGATTCCTTGCATGTGTGTTCTTCTCACAAACCACATATGGATCCACCAGAGTTCATTGCATGTGTGTTCTTTTCACAAACCACACCTAGAGTCATTGCATGTCTGTTCTTCTCACAAACCACACATGGATCCACAAGTGTCATTGCATGTGTGTTCTTTTCACAAACCACATCTAGAGTCATTGGATGTCTGTTCTTTTGACAAACCACATATTGATCCACCAGTGTCATTGCATGTGTGTTCATTTGACAAACCACATCTAGAGTCATTGCATTTGTGTTCTTTTCACAAACCACATATGGATCCACCAGTGTGATTGCATGTGTGTTCTTTTCATTAACCACAGCTAGAGAGATTGCATGTCTGTACATTTCAAATACACATATGGATCCACCAGTGTCATTGCATGTGTGTTCTTTTCAGAAACCACAGCTAGAGTCATTGCATGTGTGTTCTTTTCACAAACTACACCTAGAGTCATTGAATGTGTCTTCTTTTTATTAACCACATCTAGAGTCATTGCATGTGTGTTCTTTCACAAACCACACATGGATCCACCAGTGTCATTGGATGTGTGTTTTTCTCACAAACCACATATGGATCGAACAGAGTTCATTGCATGTGTGTTCTTTTCACAAACCACATATGGATCCACCAGTGTCATTGCATGTGTGTTCTTTTCATGAACCACACCTAGAGTCAGTGCATGTCTGTTCTTTCACAAACCACACATGGATCCACCATTGTCATTGGATATGTGTTCTTCTCACAAACCACATATGGATCCACCAGAGTTCAGTCCACGTCTATTTTTTGCACAAACCACATATGGGTCCACCAGTGTGATTGCATGTGTTTTCTTTCCATTAACCACAGCTAGAGTCATTGCATGTCTGTTCTTTTCAAATACACATATGGATCCACCAGTGTCATTGCTTGTGTGTTCTTTTCACAAACCACAGCTAGAGTCATTGCATGTGTGTTCTTTTCACAAACTACACCTAGAATCATTGCATGTGTGTTCTTTTTATTAACCACATCTAGAGTCATTGCATGTGTGTTCTTTCACAAACCACACATGGATCCACCAATGTCATTGGATGTGTGTTTTTCTCACAAACCACATATGGATCCAACAGAGTTCATTGCATGTGTGTTCTTTTCACAAACCACATATGGATCCACATGTGTCATTGCATGTGTGTTCTTTTCATGAACCACACCTAGAGTCAGTGCATATTTGTTCTTTCAGAAACCACACGTGGATCCACCAGTGTCATTGGATATGTGTTCTTCTCACAAACCACATATGGATCCACAAGAGTTCATTCCATGTCTATTTTTTGCACAAACCACATAAGGATCCACCAGAGTCATTGCATGTGTGTTATTTCCACAAACCACAGCTAGAGTCATTGCATATTTGTTCTTTTCACAAACCACATCTAGAGTCATTGCATGTCTGTTCTTTTCACAAACAACATATGGATCCACCAGTTTCATTGCATGTGTGTTATTTTCACAAACAACAACTAGAGTCATTGCATGTGTGTTCTTTTCACAAACTACACCTAGAGTCATTACATGTTTGTTCTTTTCACAAACCACATCTAGAGTCATTGCATGTGTGTTCTTTGACAAATCACACATGGATCCACCAGTGTCATTCGATGTGTGTTCTTCTCACAAACCACATATGGATCCACCAGAGTTCATTGCATGTGTGTTCTTTTCGCAAACCACATATGGATCCACCGGTGTCATTGCATGTGTGTTCTTTTCATGAACCACACCTAGAGTCAGTGCATGTCTGTTCTTTCACAAACCACTCATGGATCCACCAGTATCATTGGATATGTGTTCTTCTCACAAACCACATATGGATCCACCAAAGTTCATTCCATATCTATTTTTTGCACAAACCACATAAGGATCCTCCAGAGTCATTACATGTGTGTTATTTTCAGAAACCACAGCTGGAGTCATTGCATGTGTGTTCTTTTCACAAACCACATCTAGAGTCATTGCATGTGTGTTCTTCTCACAAATAACATATGGATCCACCAGAGTTCATTCCATGTGTGTTCTTTTCACAGACAACAGCTAGAGTCATTGCATGTTTGTTCTTTTCACAAACCACATAAGGATCCACCAGAGTCATTGCATGTGTGTTCTTTTCACAAACCACAACTAGATTCCTTGCATGTGTGTTCTTCTCACAAACCATATATGGATCCACCAGAGTTCATTGCATGTGTGTTCTTTTCACAAACCACACCTAGAGTCATTGCATGTATGTTCTTCTCACAAACCACACATGGATCCACAAGTGTCATTGCATGTGTGTTCTTTTCACAAACCACATCTAGAGTCATTGGATGTCTGTTCTTTTGACAAACCACATATTGATCCACTAGTGTCATTGCATGTGTGTTCTTTTGACAAACCACATCTAGAGTCATTGCATTTGTGTTCTTTTCACAAACCACATATGGATCCACCAGTGTGATTGCATGTGTGTTCTTTTCATTAACCACAGCTAGAGTCATTGCATGTCTGTTCTTTTCAAATACACATATGGATGCACTAGTGTCATTGCATGTGTGTTCTTTTCACAAACCATAGCTAGAGTCATTGCATCTGTGTTATTTTCACAAACTACACCTAGAGTCATTGCATGTGTGTTCTTTTCATTAACCACATCTAGAGTCATTGCATGTGTGTTCTTTCACAAACCACACATGGATCCACCAGTGTCATTGGATGTGTGTTTTTCTCACAAACCACATATGGATCCAACAGAGTTCATTGCTTGTGTGTTCTTTTCACAAACCACATATGGATCCACCAGTGTCATTGCATCTGTGTTCTTTTCATGAACCACACCTAGAGTCAGTGCATGTCTGTTCTTTCACAAACCACACATGGATCCATAGTGTCATTGGATATGTGTTCTTCTCACAAACCACATATGGATCCACCAGAGTTCATTCCATGTCTATTTTTTGCACAAACAACATAAGGATCCACCAGAGTCATTGAATGTGTGTTCTTTTCACAAACCACATCTAGAGTCATTGCATGTGTGTTCTTCTCACAAACAACATATGGATCCACTAGAGTTCATTGCATGTGTGTTCATTTCACAAACAACAGCTAGAGTCATTGCATGTTTGTTCTTTTCACAAACCACATAAGGATCCACCAGAGTCATTGCATGTGTGTTCTAATCACAAACCACAGCTAGAGTCATTGCATGTGTGTTCTTTTCACAAACCACATCTAGATTCATTGCATGTGTGTTATTCTCACAAACCACATATGGATCCACCAGAGTTCATTGCATGTCTGTTCTTTTCAAAAACCACATCTAGAGTCATTGCATGTCTGTTCTTCTCACAAACCACACATGGATCACCTAGTGTCATTGCATGTGTATTCTTTTCACAAACCACAACTAGAGTCATTGCATGTCTGTTCTTCTCACAAACCACACATGGATCCACCAGTGGCATTGCATGTGTGTTCTTTTCATAAACCACATCTAGAGTCATTGGATGCCTGTTCTTTTCACAAGCCACATATTGATCCACCAGTGTCATTGCATGTGTTTTCTTTTCACAAACCACATCTAGAGTCATTGCATTTGTGTTCTTTTCACAAACCACATGTGGATCCACCAGTGTGATTACATGTGTGTTCTTTTCATTAACCATAGCTAGAGTCATTGCATGTGTGTTCTTTCACAAACCACACATGGATCAACCAGTGTCATTGCATGTGTGTTCTTCTCACAAAAGACATATGGATCCACCAGAGTTCATTGCATGTCTGTTCTTTTCACAAACCACATAAGGATCCACCAAAGTCATTGCATGTGTGTTCTTTTCAAAAACCACAACTAGAGCCATTGCATGTGTGTTCTGTTCACAAACCACATGTAGAGTCATTACATGTGTGTTCTTCTCACAAACCACATATGGATCCACCAGAGTTCATTGCATGTGTGTTCTTTTCACAAACCACAGCTAGAGTCATTGCATGTCTGTTCTTTTCACAAACGACATAAGGATCCACCAGAGTCATTGCATGTGTGTTCTTTTCACAAACCACAGATAGAGTCATTGCATGTGTCTTCTTTTCACAAACCACATCTAGAGTCATTGCATGTGTGTTCTTCTCACAAACCACATATGGATCCACCAGAGTTCATTGCATGTCTGTTCTGTTCACAAACCACATCTAGAGTCATCGCATGTCTGTTGTTCTCACAAACCACACATCGATCCACTAGTGACATTGCAAGTGTTTTATTTACACAAACCACATCTAGATTCATTGCATGTCTGTTCTTCTCACAAACTACACATGGATCCACCAGTGTCATTGCATGTGTGTTCTTTTCATAAACCACATCTAGAGTCATTGGATGTCTATTCTTTTCACAAGCCACATATTGATCCACCAGTGTCATTGCATGTGTGTTCTTTTCATAAACCACATCTGGAGTCATTGCATGTGGGTTCTTTTCAAAAACCACATATGGATCCACCAGTGTGATTACATGTGTGTTCTTTTCATTAACCACAGCTAGAGTCATTGCATGTCTGTTCTTTTCACAAACCACATATGGATCCACCAGGTTCATTGCATGTGTGTTCTTCTCACAAAAGACATATGGATCCACCGGAGTTCATTGCATGTCTGTTCTTTTCACAAACCACATAAGGATCCACCAGAGTCATTGCATGTGTGTTCTTTTCAAAAACCATAGCTAGAGCCATTGCATGTGTGTTCTTTTCACAAACCACATCTAGAGTCATTGCATGTGTGTTCTTCTCACAAACCGCATATGGATCCACCAGATTTCATTGCATGTGTGTTCTTTTCACAAACCACAGCTAGAGTGATTGCATGTCTATACTTTTCACAAACGACATAAGGATCCACCAGAGTCATTGCATGTGTGTTCTTTTCACAAACCACACCGAGAGTCATTGCATGTGTCTTCTTTTCACAAACCACATCTAGAGTCATTGCATGTGTGTTCTTCTCACAAACCACATATGCATCCACTAGAGTTCATTGCATGTCTGTTCTTTTCACAAACCACATCTAGAGTCATTGCATGTCTGTTCTTCTCACAAACCACACATGGATCCACCAGTGTCATTGCATGTGTGTTCTTTTCACAAACCACATCTAGAGTCATCGGATGTCTTTTCTTTTCACAAACCACATATTGATCCACCAGTGTCATTGCATGTGTGTTCTTTTGACAGACCACATCAAGAGTCATTGCATGTGTGTTCTAAAGACAAACCACAGCTACAGTCATTGCATGTGTTTTGTTTTCACAAACCACATCTAGATTCATTGCATGTGTGTTCTTCTCACAAACCACATATGGATCCACCAGAGTTCATTGCATGCCTCTTCTTTTCACAAACCACATCTAGAGTCATTGCATGTCTGTTCTTGTCACAAACCACACATGGATCCACTAGTGTCATTGCATGTGTGTTCTTTTCACAAACCACAACTAGAGTCATTGCATATCTGTTCTTCTCACAAACCACACATGGATCCACCAGTGTCATTGCATGTGTGTTCTTTTCACAAACCACACCGAGAGTCATTGCATGTTTGTTCTTTTCATAAACCACACCGAGAGTCATTGCATGTGTCTTCTTTTCACAAACCACATCTAGAGTCATTGCACATGTGTTCTTCTCACAAACCACATATGCATCCACTAGAGTTCATTGCATGTCTGTTCTTTTCACAAACCACATCTAGAGTCATTGCATGTCTGTTCTTCTCACAAACCACACATGGATCCACCAGTATCATTGCATGTGTGTTATTTTCACAAACCACATCTAGAGTCATCGGATGTCTTTTCTTTTCACAAACCACATATTGATCCACCAGTGTCATTGCATGTGTGTTCTTTTCACAGACCACATCAAGAGTCATTGCATGTGTGTTCTAAAGACAAACCACAGCTACAGTCATTGCATGTGTTTTGTTTTCACAAACCACATCTAGATTCATTGCATGTGTGTTCTTCTCACAAACCACATATGGATCCACCAGAGTTCATTGCATGCCTGTTCTTTTCACAAACCACATCTAGAGTCATTGCATGTCTGTTCTTCTCACAAACAACAAATGGATCCACTAGTGTCATTGCATGTGTGTTCTTTTCACAAACCACAACTAGAGTCATTGCATGTCTGTTCTTCTCACAAACCACACATGGATCCAACAGTGTCATTGCATGTGTGTTCTTTTCATAAACCACATCTAGAGTCATTGGATGTCTGTTCTTTTCACAAGCCACATATTGATCCACTAGTGTGATTGCATGTGTGTTCTTTTCACAAACCACATCTAGAGTCATTGCATGTGGGTTCTTTTCACAAACCACATATGGATCCACCAGTGTGATTACATGTGTGTTCGTTTCATTAACCATAGCTAGAGTCATTGCATGTCTATTCTTTTCACAAACCACATATGGATCCACCAGTGTCATTGCATGTGTGTTCTTATCACAAAAGACATATGGATCCACCAGAGTTCATTGCATGTTTGTTCCTTTCACAAACCACATAAGGATCCACCAGAGTCATTGCATGTGTGTTCTTTTCAAAAACAAAGCTAGAGCCATTGCATGTGTGTTCTGTTCACAAACCACATCTAGAGTCATTACATGTGTGTTCTTCTCACAAACCACATATGGATCCACCAGAGTTCATTGCATGTGTGTTCTTTTCACAAACCACAGCTAGAGTCATTGCATGTCTGTTCTTTTCACAAACGACATAAGGATCCACCAGAGTCATTGCATGTGTGTTCTTTTCACAAACCACAGATAGAGTCATTGCATGTGTCTTCTTTTCACAAACCACATCTAGAGTCATTGCATGTGTGTTCTTCTCACAAACCACATATGGATCCACCAGAGTTCATTGCATGTCTGTTCTGTTCACAAACCACATCTAGAGTCATCGCATGTCTGTTCTTCTCACAAACCACACATCGATCCACTAGTGACATTGCAAGTGTTTTATTTACACAAACCACATCTAGATTCATTGCATGTCTGTTCTTCTCACAAACTACACATGGATCCACCAGTGTCATTGCATGTGTGTTCTTTTCATAAACCACATCTAGAGTCATTGGATGTCTATTCTTTTCACAAGCCACATATTGATCCACCAGTGTCATTGCATGTGTGTTCTTTTCATAAACCACATCTGGAGTCATTGCATGTGGGTTCTTTTCAAAAACCACATATGGATCCACCAGTGTGATTACATGTGTGTTCTTTTCATTAACCACAGCTAGAGTCATTGCATGTCTGTTCTTTTCACAAACCACATATGGATCCACCAGGTTCATTGCATGTGTGTTCTTCTCACAAAAGACATATGGATCCACCGGAGTTCATTGCATGTCTGTTCTTTTCACAAACCACATAAGGATCCACCAGAGTCATTGCATGTGTGTTCTTTTCAAAAACCATAGCTAGAGCCATTGCATGTGTGTTCTTTTCACAAACCACATCTAGAGTCATTGCATGTGTGTTCTTCTCACAAACCGCATATGGATCCACCAGATTTCATTGCATGTGTGTTCTTTTCACAAACCACAGCTAGAGTGATTGCATGTCTATACTTTTCACAAACGACATAAGGATCCACCAGAGTCATTGCATGTGTGTTCTTTTCACAAACCACACCGAGAGTCATTGCATGTGTCTTCTTTTCACAAACCACATCTAGAGTCATTGCATGTGTGTTCTTCTCACAAACCACATATGCATCCACTAGAGTTCATTGCATGTCTGTTCTTTTCACAAACCACATCTAGAGTCATTGCATGTCTGTTCTTCTCACAAACCACACATGGATCCACCAGTGTCATTGCATGTGTGTTCTTTTCACAAACCACATCTAGAGTCATCGGATGTCTTTTCTTTTCACAAACCACATATTGATCCACCAGTGTCATTGCATGTGTGTTCTTTTGACAGACCACATCAAGAGTCATTGCATGTGTGTTCTAAAGACAAACCACAGCTACAGTCATTGCATGTGTTTTGTTTTCACAAACCACATCTAGATTCATTGCATGTGTGTTCTTCTCACAAACCACATATGGATCCACCAGAGTTCATTGCATGCCTCTTCTTTTCACAAACCACATCTAGAGTCATTGCATGTCTGTTCTTGTCACAAACCACACATGGATCCACTAGTGTCATTGCATGTGTGTTCTTTTCACAAACCACAACTAGAGTCATTGCATATCTGTTCTTCTCACAAACCACACATGGATCCACCAGTGTCATTGCATGTGTGTTCTTTTCACAAACCACACCGAGAGTCATTGCATGTTTGTTCTTTTCATAAACCACACCGAGAGTCATTGCATGTGTCTTCTTTTCACAAACCACATCTAGAGTCATTGCACATGTGTTCTTCTCACAAACCACATATGCATCCACTAGAGTTCATTGCATGTCTGTTCTTTTCACAAACCACATCTAGAGTCATTGCATGTCTGTTCTTCTCACAAACCACACATGGATCCACCAGTATCATTGCATGTGTGTTATTTTCACAAACCACATCTAGAGTCATCGGATGTCTTTTCTTTTCACAAACCACATATTGATCCACCAGTGTCATTGCATGTGTGTTCTTTTCACAGACCACATCAAGAGTCATTGCATGTGTGTTCTAAAGACAAACCACAGCTACAGTCATTGCATGTGTTTTGTTTTCACAAACCACATCTAGATTCATTGCATGTGTGTTCTTCTCACAAACCACATATGGATCCACCAGAGTTCATTGCATGCCTGTTCTTTTCACAAACCACATCTAGAGTCATTGCATGTCTGTTCTTCTCACAAACAACAAATGGATCCACTAGTGTCATTGCATGTGTGTTCTTTTCACAAACCACAACTAGAGTCATTGCATGTCTGTTCTTCTCACAAACCACACATGGATCCAACAGTGTCATTGCATGTGTGTTCTTTTCATAAACCACATCTAGAGTCATTGGATGTCTGTTCTTTTCACAAGCCACATATTGATCCACTAGTGTGATTGCATGTGTGTTCTTTTCACAAACCACATCTAGAGTCATTGCATGTGGGTTCTTTTCACAAACCACATATGGATCCACCAGTGTGATTACATGTGTGTTCTTTTCATTAACCATAGCTAGAGTCATTGCATGTCTATTCTTTTCACAAACCACATATGGATCCACCAGTGTCATTGCATGTGTGTTCTTATCACAAAAGACATATGGATCCACCAGAGTTCATTGCATGTTTGTTCCTTTCACAAACCACATAAGGATCCACCAGAGTCATTGCATGTGTGTTCTTTTCAAAAACAAAGCTAGAGCCATTGCATGTGTGTTCTGTTCACAAACCACATCTAGAGTCATTACATGTGTGTTCTTCTCACAAACCACATATGGATCCACTAGCGTTCATTGCATGTGTGTTCTTTTCACAAACCACAGCTAGAGTCATTGCATGTCTGTTCTTTTCACAAACGACACATAAGCATCCACCAGGGTCATTGCATGTGTGTTCTTTTCACAAACCATAGATAGAGTCATTGCATGTGTCTTATTTTCACAAACCACATCTAGAGTCATTGCATGTGTGTTCTTCTCACAAACCACATATGGATCCACTAGAGTTCATTGCATGTCTGTTCTTTTCACAAACCACATCTAGAGTCATTGCATGTCTGTTCTTCTCACAAACCACACATGGATCCACTAGTGTCATTGCATGTGTGTTCTTTTCACAAACCACAACTAGAGTCATTGCATGTATGTTCTTCTCACAGACC
The DNA here is from genome assembly GCA_916181665.1 of Avena sativa. Lineage (NCBI taxonomy): Eukaryota > Viridiplantae > Streptophyta > Magnoliopsida > Poales > Poaceae > Avena > Avena sativa. The sequence goes on from OV702287.1 coordinate 584,930,021, forward strand.
ACACATGGATCCACTAGTGTCATTGCATGTGTGTTCTTTTCACAAACCACGTCTAGAGTCATCGGATGTCTTTTCTTTTCACAAACCACATATTGATCCACCAGTGTCATTGCATGTGTGTTCTTTTCACTGACCACATCAAGAGTCATTACATGTGTGTTCTTTTCACAAACCACATATGGATCCACCAGTGTGATTCCATGTGTTTTCTTTTCATTAACCACAGTTAGAATCATTGCATGTCTATTCTTTTCACAAACCACATATGGATCCACCAGTGTCACTGCACGTGTGTTCTTTTCACAAACCACAGCTAGAGTCATTGCATGTGTGTTCTTTTCACAAACTACACCTAGAGTCATTGCATGTCTGTTCTTTTCACAAACCACATCTAGAGTCATTGCATGTCTGTTCGTTCACAAACCACACCTAGAGTCACCAGTGTCATTGGATGTGTGTTCTTTTCAGAAATCACAGGTAGAGCCATTGCATGTCTGTTCTTTTCATTAACCACAGTTAGAATCATTGCATGTATGTTCTTTTCACAAACCACATATGGATCCACCAGTTTCACTGCATGTCTGTTCTTTTCACAAACCACAGCTAGAGTCATTGCATGTTTATGGCTTGTGAAAAGAACAGGCATCCAATGACTCTAGATGTGGTGTATGAAAAGAACACACATGCAATGACACTGGTGGATCCATGTGTGGTTTTTGAGAAGAACAGACATGCAATGACTCTAGTTGTGGTTTGTGAAAAGAATACACATGCAGTGACACTAGGTGATCCATGTGTGGTTTGTGAGAAGAACAGACATGCAATGACTCTAGATGTGGTTTGTGAAAAGAATATACATGCAATGAACTCTGGTGGATCCATATGTGGTTTGTGAGAATAACACACATGCAATGAATCTAGATGTGGTTTGTGAAAAGAACACACATGCAATGACTCTAGCTGTGGTTTGTGATTAGAACACACATGCAATGACTCTGGTGGATCCTTATGTGGTTTGTGAAAAGAACAAAAATGCAATGACTCTAGCTGTTGTTTGTGAAATGAACACACATGCAATGAACTCTGGTGGATCCATATGTTGTTTGTGAGAAGAACACACATGCAATGACTCTAGATGTGGTTTGTGAAAAGAACACACATGCAATGGCTCTAGCTATGGTTTTTGAAAAGAACACACATGCAATGACTCTGGTGGATCCTTATGTTGTTTGTGCAAAAAATAGACATGGAATGAACTCTGGTGGATCCATATGTGGTTTGTGAGAAGAACACATATCCAATGACACTATGGATCCATGTGTGGTTTGTGAAAGAACAGACATGCACTGACTCTAGGTGTGGTTAATGAAAAGAACACAGATGCAATGACACTGGTGGATCCATATGTGGTTTGTGAAAAGAACACACATGCAATGAACTCTGTTGGATCCATATGTGGTTTGTGAGAAAAACACACATCCAATGACACTGGTGGATCCATGTGTGGTTTGTGAAAGAACACACATGCAATGACTCTAGATGTGGTTAATGAAAAGAACACACATGCAATGACTCTAGGTGTAGTTTGTGAAAATAACACACATGCAATGACTCTAGCTATGGTTTGTGAAAAGAACACACATGCAATGACACTAGTGCATCCATATGTGTATTTGAAAAGAACAGACATGCAATGACTCTAGCTGTGGTTAATGAAAAGAACACACATGCAATCACACTGGTGGATCCATATGTGGTTTGTGAAAAGAACACAAATGCAATGACTCTAGATGTGGTTTGTCAAAAGAACACACATGCAATGACACTAGTGGATCAATATGTGGTTTGTCAAAAGAACAGACATCCAATGACTCTAGATGTGGTTTGTGAAAAGAACACACATGCAATGACACTTGTGGATCCATGTGTGGTTTGTGAGAAGAACATACATGCAATGACTCTAGGTGTGGTTTGTGAAAAGAACACACATGCAATGAACTCTGGTGGATCCATATATGGTTTGTGAGAAGAACACACATGCAAGGAATCTAGATGTGGTTTGTGAAAAGAACACACATGCAATGACTCCAGCTGTGGTTTCTGAAAATAACACACATGTAATGACTCTGGAGGATCCTTATGTGGTTTGTGCAAAAAATAGACATGGAATGAACTTTGGTGGATCCATATGTGGTTTGTGAGAAGAACACATATCCAATGATACTGGTGGATCCATGAGTGGTTTGTGAAAGAACAGACATGCACTGACTCTAGGTGTGGTTCATGAAAAGAACACACATGCAATGACACCGGTGGATCCATATGTGGTTTACGAAAGAACACACATGAAATGAACACACATGCAATGAACTCTGGTGGATCCATATGTGGTTTGTGAGAAGAACACACATCGAATGACACTGGTGGATCCATGTGTGATTTGTCAAAGAACACACATGCAATGACTCTAGATGTGGTTTGTGAAAAGAACAAAGATGTAATGACTCTAGGTGTAGTTTGTGAAAAGAACACACATGCAATGACTCTAGCTATTGTTTGTGAAAATAACACACATGCAATGACACTGGTGGATCCATATGTTGTTTGTGAAAAGAACAGACATGCAATGATTCTAACCGTGGTTAATGAAAAGAACAAACATGTAATGGCTCTAGCTGTGGTTTCCGAAAAGAACACACATCCAGTGACTCTGGTGACTCTAGGTGTGGTTTGTGAAAGAACAGACATGCAATGACGCTGGCGGATCCATGTGTGGTTTGTGAAAGAACAGACATGCAATGACACTGGTGGATCCATGTGTTGTTTGTGAAAGAACAGACATGCAATGAATCTAGGTGTGGTTAATAAAAATAATAGACATGCAATGACACTGGTAAATCCATATGTCGTTTGTGAAAAGAACACACATGCAATGACTCTCGCTGTGGTTTATGAGAAGAACTCACATGTAATGAACTCTGGTGGATCCATATGTGGTTTGTGAGAAGAACACACATGCAATGACTCTAGCTAAGGTTAATGAATAGAACAAACATGCAATGAAACTGGTGGATCCATATGTGGTTTGTGAAAAGAACACACATGCAATGATATTGGTGGATCCATATGTGGTTTCTGAGAAGAACAGACATGCAATGACTCTAGTTGTGGTTAATGAAAAGATCACACATGCATTCACACTGGTGGATCCATATGTGGTTTGTGAAAAGAACAGACATGCACTGACTCTAGGTGTGGTTCATGAAAAGAACACACATGCAATCACACTGGTGGATCCATATGTGGTTTGTGAAAAGAACACACATGCAATGACTCTAGGTGTAGTTTGTGAAAAGAACAAACATGGAATGACTCTAGATGTGGTTTGTGAAAATAACACACATGTAGTGACACTGGTGGATCCATATGTGGTTTGTGAAAAGAACAGACATGCAATGATTCTAACTGTGGTTTGTGAAAAGAACAGACATGCAATGGCTCTAGCTGTGGTTTCTGAAAAGAACACACATCTAGTGACACAAGTGACTCTAGGTGTGGTTTGTGAACGAACAAACATGCAATGACTCTAGATGTGGTTTGTGAAAAGAACAGACATGCAATGACTCTAGGTGTAGTTTGTGAAAAGAACACACATGCAATGACTCTAGCTGTGGTTTGTGAAAAGAACACCCATGCAATGACACTGGTGGATCCATATGTGGTTTGTGAAAAGAACAGACATGCAATGATTCTAACTATGGTTAATGAAAAGAACACACATGCAATCACACTGGTGGATCCATATGTGGTTTATGAAAAGAACACACATGCAATGACTCTTGATGTGGTCTGTGAAAAGAACACACATGCAATGACACTGGTGGATCAATATGTGGTTTGTGAAAAGAACAGACATCTGATGACTCTAGATGTGGTTTGTGAAAAGAACACACATGCAATGACACTGGTGGATCCATGTGTGGTTTGTGAGAAGAACAGACATGCAATGACTCTAGATGTGGTTTGTGAAAAGAACAGACATGCAATGAACTCTAGTGGATCCATATGTGGTTTGTGAGAAGAACACACATGCAATGACTCTAGATTTAGTTTGTGAAAAGAAGACACATGCAATGACTCTAGCTGTGGTTTGTGAAAAGAACACACATGCAATGACTCTGGTGGATCCTTATGTCGTTTGTGAAAAGAATAGACATGCAATGACTGTAGCTGTGGTTTGTGAAAAGAACACTCATGCAATGAACTCTGGTGGATCCATATGTGGTTTGTGAGAAGAACACACATGCAATTACTCTAGATGTGGTTTGTGAAAAGAACACACATGCAATGGCTCTAGCTGTGGTTTTTGAAAAGAACACACATGCAATGACTCTGGTGGACCCTTATGTGGTTTGTGAAAAGAACAGACATGCAATGAACTCTGGTGGATCCATATGCCTTTTGTGAGAAGAACACACATGCAATGACACTGGTGGATCCATATGTTGTTTGTGAAAAGAACAGACATGCAATGACTCTACTTGTGGTTAATGAAAAGAACACACATGTAATCACACTGGTGGATCCATATGTGGTTTGTGAAAAGAACCCACATGCAATGACTCTAGATGTCGTTTGTGAAAAGAACACACATGCCATGACACTGGTGGATCAATATGTGGCTTGTGAAAAGAATAGACATCCAATGACTCTAGATGTGGCTTATGAAAAGAACACACATGCAATGACACTGGTGGATCCATGTGTGGTTTGTGAGAAGAACAGACATGCAATGAATCTAGTTGTGGTTTATGAAAAGAACACACATGCAATGACATTGGTGGATCCATGATTGGTTTGTGAGAAGAACAGATATGCAATGTCTCTAGATGTGGTTTGTGAAAAGAACAGACATGCAATGAACTCTGGTGGATCCTTATGTGGTTTGTGAGAAGAACACACATGCAATGAATCTAGATGTGGTTTGTGAAAAGAACAGACATGCAATGACTCTAGCTGTGGTTTGTGATTAGAACACACATGCAATGACTCTGGTGGCTCCTTATGTGGTTTGTGAAAACAACAAACATGCAATGACTCTAGCTATTGTTTGTGAAAAGAACACACATGCAATGAACTCTAGTGGATCCATATGTTGTTTGTGAGAAGAACACACATGCAATGCCTCTAGATGTGGTTTGTGAAAAGAACACACATGCAATGACTCGAGCTGTGGTTTGTGCAAATAACACACATGCAATGACTCTGGTGGATCCTTATGTGGTTTGTGCAAAAAATAGGCATGGAATGAACTCTGGTGGATCCATATGTGGTTTGTGAGAAGAACATATATCCAATGACAATGGTGGATCCATGTGTGGTTTGTGAAAGAACAGACATGCAATGACTCTAGGTGTGGTTCATGAAAAGAACACACATGCAATGACACATGTGGATCCATATGTGGTTTGTGAAAAGAACACACATGCAATGAACTCTGTTGGATCCATATGTGGTTTGTGAGAAAAACACACATCCAATGACACTGGTGGATCCATGTGTGGTTTGTGAAAGAACACACATGCAATGACTCTAGATGTAGTTAATGAAAAGAACACACATGCAATGACTCTAGGTGTAGTTTGTGAAAAGAACACACATGCAATGACTCTAGCTGTGGTTTGTGAAAAGAACACACATGCAATGACACTAGTGGATCCATATGTGTATTTGAAAAGAACAGACATGCAATGACTCTAGCTGTGGTTAATGGAAAGAACACACATGCAATCACACTGGTGGACCCATATGTGGTTTGTGCAAAAAATAAACATGGAATGAACTCTGGTGGATCCATATATGGTTTGTGAGAAGAACACACATGCAAGGAATCTAGATGTGGTTTGTGAAAAGAACACACATGCAATGACTCTGGTGGATCCTTATGTGGTTTGTGAAAAGAACAAACATGCAATGACTCTAGCTGTCGTCTAAGAAAAGAACACACATGGAATGAACTCTGGTGGATCCATATGTTATTTGTGAGAAGAACACACATGAAATGACTCTAGATGTGGTTTGTGAAAAGAACACACATGCAATGACTCCAGCTGTGGTTTCTGAAAATAACACACATGTAATGACTCTGGAGGATCCTTATGTGGTTTGTGCAAAAAATAGACATGGAATGAACTTTGGTGGATCCATATGTGGTTTGTGAGAAGAACACATATCCAATGATACTGGTGGATCCATGAGTGGTTTGTGAAAGAACAGACATGCACTGACTCTAGGTGTGGTTCATGAAAAGAACACACATGCAATGACACCGGTGGATCCATATGTGGTTTGCGAAATGAACACACATGCAATGAACTCTGGTGGATCCAGATGTGGTTTGTGAGAAGAACACACATCGAATGACACTGGTGGATCCATGTGTGATTTGTCAAAGAACACACATGCAATGACTCTAGATGTGGTTTGTGAAAAGAACAAAGATGTAATGACTCTAGGTGTAGTTTGTGAAAAGAACACACATGCAATGACTCTAGCTATTGTTTGTGAAAATAACACACATGCAATGACACTGGTGGATCCATATGTTGTTTGTGAAAAGAACAGACATGCAATGATTCTAACCGTGGTTAATGAAAAGAACAAACATGTAATGGCTCTAGCTGTGGTTTCCGAAAAGAACACACATCCAGTGACTCTGGTGACTCTAGGTGTGGTTTGTGAAAGAACAGACATGCAATGACGCTGGCGGATCCATGTGTGGTTTGTGAAAGAACAGACATGCAATGACACTGGTGGATCCATGTGTTGTTTGTGAAAGAACAGACATGCAATGAATCTAGGTGTGGTTAATAAAAATAATAGACATGCAATGACACTGGTAAATCCATATGTCGTTTGTGAAAAGAACACACATGCAATGACTCTCGCTGTGGTTTATGAGAAGAACTCACATGTAATGAACTCTGGTGGATCCATATGTGGTTTGTGAGAAGAACACACATTCAATGACTCTAGCTAAGGTTAATGAATAGAACAAACATGCAATGAAACTGGTGGATCCATATGTGGTTTGTGAAAAGAACACACATGCAATGATATTGGTGGATCCATATGTGGTTTCTGAGAAGAACAGACATGCAATGACTCTAGTTGTGGTTAATGAAAAGAACACACATGCATTCACACTGGTGGATCCATATGTGGTTTGTGAAAAGAACAGACATGCACTGACTCTAGGTGTGGTTCATGAAAAGAACACACATGCAATCACACTGGTGGATCCATATGTGGTTTGTGAAAAGAACACACATGCAATGACTCTAGGTGTAGTTTGTGAAAAGAACAAACATGGAATGACTCTAGATGTGGTTTGTGAAAAGAACACACATGCAGTGACACTGGTGGATCCATATGTGGTTTGTGAAAAGAACAGACATGCAATGATTCTAACTGTGGTTTGTGAAAAGAACAGACATGCAATGGCTCTAGCTGTGGTTTCTGAAAAGAACACACATCTAGTGACACAAGTGACTCTAGGTGTGGTTTGTGAACGAACAAATATGCAATGACTCTAGATGTGGTTTGTGAAAAGAACAGACATGCAATGACTCTAGGTGTAGTTTGTGAAAAGAACACACATGCAATGACTCTAGCTGTGGTTTGTGAAAAGAACACCCATGCAATGACACTGGTGGATCCATATGTGGTTTGTGAAAAGAACAGACATGCAATGATTCTAACTATGGTTAATGAAAAGAACACACATGCAATCACACTGGTGGATCCATATGTGGTTTATGAAAAGAATACACATGCAATGACTCTTGATGTGGTCTGTGAAAAGAACACACATGCAATGACACTGGTGGATCAATATGTGGTTTGTGAAAAGAACAGACATCTGATGACTCTAGATGTGGTTTGTGAAAAGAACACACATGCAATGACACTGGTGGATCCATGTGTGGTTTGTGAGAAGAACAGACATGCAATGACTCTAGATGTGGTTTGTGAAAAGAACAGACATGCAATGAACTCTAGTGGATCCATATGTGGTTTGTGAGAAGAACACACATGCAATGACTCTAGATTTAGTTTGTGAAAAGAAGACACATGCAATGACTCTAGCTGTGGTTTGTGAAAAGAACAAACATGCAATGACTCTGGTGGATCCTTATGTCGTTTGTGAAAAGAATAGACATGCAATGACTGTAGCTGTGGTTTGTGAAAAGAACACTCATGCAATGAACTCTGGTGGATCCATATGTGGTTTGTGAGAAGAACACACATGCAATTACTCTAGATGTGGTTTGTGAAAAGAACACACATGCAATGGCTCTAGCTGTGGTTTTTGAAAAGAACACACATGCAATGACTCTGGTGGATCCTTATGTGGTTTGTGAAAAGAACAGACATGCAATGAACTCTGGTGGATCCATATGCCTTTTGTGAGAAGAACACACATGCAATGACACTGGTGGATCCATATGTTGTTTGTGAAAAGAACAGACATGCAATGACTCTACTTGTGGTTAATGAAAAGAACACACATGTAATCACACTGGTGGATCCATATGTGGTTTGTGAAAAGAACCCACATGCAATGACTCTAGATGTCGTTTGTGAAAAGAACACACATGCCATGACACTGGTGGATCAATATGTGGCTTGTGAAAAGAATAGACATCCAATGACTCTAGATGTGGCTTATGAAAAGAACACACATGCAATGACACTGGTGGATCCATGTGTGGTTTGTGAGAAGAACAGACATGCAATGAATCTAGTTGTGGTTTATGAAAAGAACACACATGCAATGACATTGGTGGATCCATGATTGGTTTGTGAGAAGAACAGATATGCAATGACTCTAGATGTGGTTTGTGAAAAGAACAGACATGCAATGAACTCTGGTGGATCCATATGTGGTTTGTGAGAAGAACACACATGCAATGAATCTAGATGTGGTTTGTGAAAAGAACAGACATGCAATGACTCTAGCTGTGGTTTGTGATTAGAACACACATGCAATCACTCTGGTGGCTCCTTATGTGGTTTGTGAAAACAACAAACATGCAATGACTCTAGCTATTGTTTGTGAAAAGAACACACATGCAATGAACTCTAGTGGATCCATATGTTGTTTGTGAGAAGAACACACATGCAATGCCTCTAGATGTGGTTTGTGAAAAGAACACACATGCAATGACTCTAGCTGTGGTTTGTGCAAATAACACACATGCAATGACTCTGGTGGATCCTTATGTGGTTTGTGCAAAAAATAGGCATGGAATGAACTCTGGTGGATCCATATGTGGTTTGTGAGAAGAACATATATCCAATGACAATGGTGGATCCATGTGTGGTTTGTGAAAGAACAGACATGCAATGACTCTAGGTGTGGTTCATAAAAGAACACACATGCAATGACACATGTGGATCCATATGTGGTTTGTGAAAAGAACACACATGCAATGAACTCTGTTGGATCCATATGTGGTTTGTGAGAAAAACACACATCCAATGACACTGGTGGATCCATGTGTGGTTTGTGAAAGAACACACATGCAATGACTCTAGATGTAGTTAATGAAAAGAACACACATGCAATGACTCTAGGTGTAGTTTGTGAAAAGAACACACATGCAATGACTCTAGCTGTGGTTTGTGAAAAGAACACACATGCGATGACACTAGTGGATCCATATGTGTATTTGAAAAGAACAGACATGCAATGACTCTAGCTGTGGTTAATGGAAAGAACACACATGCAATCACACTGGTGGACCCATATGTGGTTTGTGCAAAAAATAAACATGGAATGAACTCTGGTGGATCCATATGTGGTTTGTGAGAAGAACACATATCCAATGACAATGGTGGATCCATCTGTGGTTTGTGAAAGAACAGACATGCACTGACTCTAGGTGTGGTTCATGAAAAGAACACACATGTAATGACACTGGTGGATCCATATGTGGTTTGTGAAAAGAACACACATGCAATGAACTCTATTCGATCCATATGTGGTTTGTGAGAAAAAAACACATCCAATGACACTAGTGGATCCATGTGTGGTTTGTGAAAGAACACACATGCAATGACTCTAGATGTGGTTAATAAAAAGAACACACATGCAATGACTCTAGGTGTAGTTTGTGAAAAGAACACACATGCAATGACTCTAGCTGTGGTTTGTGAAAAGAACACACATGCAATGACACTGGTGGATCCATATGTGTATTTGAAAAGAACAGACATGCAATGACTCTAGCTGTGGTTAATGAAAAGAACACACATGCAATCACACTGCTGGACCCATATGTGGTTTGTGCAAAAAATAAACATGGAATGAACTCTGGTGGATCCATATGTGGTTTGTGAGAAGAACACATATCCAATGACAATGGTGGATCCATCTGTGGTTTGTGAAAGAACAGACATGCACTGACTCTAGGTGTGGTTCATGAAAAGAACACACATGCAATGACACTGGTGGATCCATATGTGGTTTGTGAAAAGAACACACATGCAATGAACTCTATTCGATCCATATGTGGTTTGTGAGAAAAACACACATCCAATGACACTAGTGGATCCATGTGTGGTTTGTGAAAGAACACACATGCAATGACTCTAGATGTGGTTAATAAAAAGAACACACATGCAATGACTCTAGGTGTAGTTTGTGAAAAGAACACACATGCAATGACTCTAGCTGTGGTTTGTGAAAAGAACACACATGCAATGACACTGGTGGATCCATATGTGTATTTGAAAAGAACAGACATGCAATGACTCTAGCTGTGGTTAATGAAAAGAACACGCATGGAATCACACTGGTGGATCCATATGTGGTTTGTGAAAAGAACACAAATGCAATGACTCTAGATGTGGTTTGTCAAAAGAACACACATGCAATGACACTGGTGGATCAATACGTGGTTTGTCAAAAGAACAGAGATCCAATGACTCTAGATGTGGTTTGTGAAAAGAACACACATGCAATGAAACTTGTGGATCCATGTGTAGTTTGTGAGAAGAACAGACATGCAATGACCTCTAGGTGTGGTTTGTGAAAAGAACACACATGCAATGAACTCTGGTGGATCCATATGTGGTTTGTGAGAAGAACACACATGCAAGGAATCTAGATGTGGTTTGTGAAAAGAACACACATGCAATGACTCTAGCTGTGGTTTGTGATTAGAACACACATGCAATGACTCTGGTGGATCCTTATGGGGTTTGTGAAAAAACAAACATGCAATGACTCTAGCTGTTGTTTGTGAAAAGAACACACATGCAATGAACTCTGGTGGATCCATATGTTGTTTGTGAGAAGAACACACATGCAATGACTCTAGATGTGGTTTGTGAAAAGAACACACATGCAATGACTCTAGCTGTGGTTTGTGCAAATAACACACATGCAATGACTCTGGTGGATCCTTATGTGGTTTGTGCAAAAAATAGACATGGAATGAACTCTGGTGGATCCATATGTGGTTTGTGAGAAGAACATATATCCAATGACAATGGTGGATCCATGTGTGGTTTGTGAAAAGAACACGCATGCAATGAACTCTGTTGGATCCATATGTGGTTTGTGAGAAAAACACACATCCAATGACACTGGTGGATCCATGTGTGGTTTGTGAAAGAACACACATGCAATGACTCTAGGTGTGGTTATTGAAAAGAACACACATGCAATGACTCTAGCTGTGGTTTGTGAAAATAACACACATGCAATGACACTAGTGGATCCATATGTGTATTTGAAAAGAACAGACATGCAATGACTCTTGCTGTGGTTAATGGAAAGAACACACATGCAATCACACTGGTGGACCCATATGTGGTTTGTGCAAAAAATAGACATGGAATGAACTCTAGTGGATCCATATGTGGTTTGTGAGAAGAACACATATCCAATGACAATGATGGATCCATGTGTGGTTTGTGAAAAAACAGACATGCACTGACTCTAGGTGTGGTTCATGAAAAGAACACACATGCCATGACACTGGTGGATCCATATGTGGTTTGTGAAAAGAACACACATGCAATGAACTCTGTTCGATTCATATGTGGTTTGTGAGAAAAACACACATCCAATGACACTAGTGGATCCATGTGTGGTTTGTGAAAGAACACACATGCAATGACTCTAGATGTGGTTAATAGAAAGAACACACATGCAATGACTCTAGGTGTAGTTTGTGAAAAGAACACACATGCAATGACTCTAGTTGTGGTTTGTGAAAAGAACACACATGCAATGACACTGGTGGATCCATATGTGTATTTGAAAAGAACAGACATGGAATGACTCTAGCTGTGGTTAATGAAAAGAACACACATGCAATCACACTGGTGGATCCATATGTGGTTTGTGAAAAGAACACAAATGCAATGACTCTAGATGTGGTTTGTCGAAATAACACACATGCAATGACACTGGTGGATCAATATGTGGTTTGTCAAAAGAACAGACATCCAATGACTCTAGATCTGGTTTGTGAAAAGAACACACATGCAATAACACTTGTGGATCCATGTGTGGTTTGTGAGAAGAACAGACATGCAATGACCTCTAGGTGTGGTTTGTGAAAAGAACACACATGCAATGAACTCTGGTGGATCCATATGTGGTTTGTGAGAAGAACACACATGCAAGGAATCTAGATGTGGTTTGTGAAAAGAACACACATGCAATGACTCTAGCTGTGGTTTGTGATTAGAACACACATGCAATAATTCTGGTGGATCCTTATGGGGTTTGTGAAAAGAACAAACATGCAATGACTCTACCTTTTGTTTGTGAAAAGAACACACATGCAATGAACTCTGGTGGATCCATATGTTGTTTGTGAGAAGAACACACATGTAATGACTCTACATGTGGTTTGTGAAAAGAACACTCATGCAATGACTCTAGCTGTGGTTTGTGCAAATAACACACATGCAATGACTCTGGTGGATCCTTATGTGGTTTGTGCAAAAAATAGACATGGAATGAACTCTGGTGGATCCATATGTGGTTTGTGAGAAGAACATATATCCAATGACAATGGTGGATCCATGTGTGGTTTGTGAAAGAACAGACATGCAATGACTCTAGGTGTGGTTCATGAAAAGAACACACATGCCATGACACTGGTGGATCCATATGTGGTTTGTGAAAAGAACACACATGCAATGAACTCTGTTCGATTCATATGTGGTTTGTGAGAAAAACACACATCCAATGACACTAGTGGATCCATGTGTGGTTTGTGAAAGAACACACATGCAATGACTCTAGATGTGGTTAATAGAAAGAACACACATGCAATGACTCTAGGTGTAGTTTGTGAAAAGAACACACATGCAATGACTCTAGTTGTGGTTTGTGAAAAGAACACACATGCAATGACACTGGTGGATCCATATGTGTATTTGAAAAGAACAGACATGGAATGACTCTAGCTGTGGTTAATGAAAAGAACACACATGCAATCACACTGGTGGATCCATATGTGGTTTGTGAAAAGAACACAAATGCAATGACTCTAGATGTGGTTTGTCGAAATAACACACATGCAATGACACTGGTGGATCAATATGTGGTTTGTCAAAAGAACAGACATCCAATGACTCTAGATCTGGTTTGTGAAAAGAACACACATGCAATAACACTTGTGGATCCATGTGTGGATTGTGAGAAGAACAGACATGCAATGACCTCTAGGTGTGGTTTGTGAAAAGAACACACATGCAATGAACTCTGGTGGATCCATATGTGGTTTGTGAGAAGAACACACATGCAAGGAATCTAGATGTGGTTTGTGAAAAGAACACACATGCAATGACTCTAGCTGTGGTTTGTGATTAGAACACACATGCAATAATTCTGGTGGATCCTTATGGGGTTTGTGAAAAGAACAAACATGCAATGACTCTACCTTTTGTTTGTGAAAAGAACACACATGCAATGAACTCTGGTGGATCCATATGTTGTTTGTGAGAAGAACACACATGTAATGACTCTACATGTGGTTTGTGAAAAGAACACACATGCAATGACTCTAGCTGTGGTTTGTGCAAATAACACACATGCAATGACTCTGGTGGATCCTTATGTGGTTTGTGCAAAAAATAGACATGGAATGAACTCTGGTGGATCCATATGTGGTTTGTGAGAAGAACATATATCCAATGACAATGGTGGATCCATGTGTGGTTTGTGAAAGAACAGACATGCAATGACTCTAGGTGTGGTTCATGAAAAGAACACACATGCAGTGACACATGTGGATCCATATGTGGTTTGTGAAAAGAACACACATGTAATGAACTCTGTTGGATCCATATGTGGTTTGTGAGAAAAACACACATCCAATGACACTGGTGGATCCATGTGTGGTTTGTGAAAGAACACACATGCAATGACTCTAGATGTGGTTAATGAAAAGAACACACATGCAATGATTCTAGGTGTAGTTTGTGAAAAGAACACACATGCAATGACTCTAGTTGTGGTTTGTGAGAAGAACACATATCCAATGACACTGGTGGATCCATGTGTGGTTTCTGAAAGAACAAATATGCACTGACTCTAGGTGTGGTTCATGAAAAGAACACACATGCAATGACACATGTGGATCCATATGTGGTTTGTGAAAAGAACACACATGCAATGAACTCTGTTGGATCCATATGTGGTTTGTGAGAAGAACACATATCCAATGACAATGGTGGATCCATGTGTGGTTTGTGAAAGAACAGACATGCACTGACTCTAGGTGTGGTTCATGAAAAGAACACACATGCAATGACACTGGTGGATCCATATGTGGTTTGTGAAAAGAACACACATGCAATGAACTCTGTTCGATCCATATGTGGTTTGTGAGAAAAACACACATCCAATGACACTGGTGGATCCATGTGTGGTTTGTGAAAGAACACACATGCAATGACTCTAGATGTGGTTAATAAAAAGAACACACATGCAATGACTCTAGGTGTAGTTTGTGAAAAGAACACACATGCAATGACTCTAGCTGTGGTTTCTGAAAAGAACACACAAGCAATGACACTGGTGGATCCATATGTGTATTTGAAAAGAACAGACATGCAATGACTCTAGCTGTGGTTAATGGAAAGAAAACACATGCAATCACACTGGTGGACCCATATGTGGTTTGTGCAAAAAATAGAAGTGGAATGAACTCTGGTGGATCCATATGTGGTTTGTGATTAGAACACACATGCAATGACTCTGGTGGATCCTTATGGGGTTTGTGAAAAGAACAAACATGCAATGACTCTACCTGTTGTTTGTGAAAAGAACACACATGTAATGAACTCTGGTGGATCCATATGTTGTTTGTGAGAAGAACACACATGTAATGACTCTACATGTGGTTTCTGAAAAGAACACACATGCAATGACTCTAGCTGTGGTTTGTGCAAATAACACACATGCAATGACTCTGGTGGATCCTTATGTGCTTTGTGCAAAAAATAGACATGGAATGAACTCTGGTGGATCCATATGTGGTTTGTGAGAAGAACATATATCCAATGACAATGGTGGATCCATGTGTTATTTGTGAAAGAACAGACATGCAATGACTCTAGGTGTGGTTCATGAAAAGAACACACATGAAGTGACACATGTGGATCCATATGTGGTTTGTGAAAAGAACACACATGCAATGAAGTCTGTTGGATCCATATGTGGTTTGTGAGAAAAACACACATCCAATGACACTGGTGGATCCATGTGTGGTTTGTGAAAGAACACACATGCAATCACTCTAGATGTGGTTAATGAAAAGAACACACATGCAATGACTCTAGGTGTAGTTTGTGAAAAGAACACACATGCAATGACTCTAGCTGTGGTTTGTGAAAAGAACACACATGCAATGACACTAGTGGATACATATGTGTATTTAAAAAGAACAGACATGCAATGACTCTAGCTGTGGTTAATGGAAAGAACACACATGCAATCACACTGGTGGACCCATATGTGGTTTGTGCAAAAAATAGACATGGAATGAACTCTGGTGGATCCATATGTGGTTTGTGAGAAGAACACATATCCAATGACAATGGTGGATCCATGTGTGGTTTGTGAAAGAACAGACATGCACTGACTCTAGGTGTGGTTCATGAAAAGAACACACATGCAATGACACTGGTGGATCCATATGTGGTTTGTGAGAAAAACACACATCCAATGACACTGGTGGATCCATGTGTGGTTTGTGAAAGAACACACATGCAATGACTCTAGATGTGGTTAATAAAAAGAACACACATGCAATGACTCTAGGTGTAGTTTGTGAAAAGAACACACATGCAATGAATCTAGCTGTGGTTTGTGAAAAGAACACACATGCAATGACACTGGTGGATCCATATGTGTATTTGAAAAGAACAGACATGCAATGACTCTAGCTGTGGTTAATGAAAAGAACACGCCTGCAATCACGCTGGTGGATCCATATGTGGTTTGTGAAAAGAACACAAATGCAATGACTCTAGATGTGGTTTGTCAAAAGAACACACATGCAATGACACTGGTGGATCAATATGTGGTTTGTCAAAAGAACAGACATCCAATGACTCTAGATGTGGTTTGTGAAAAGAACACACATGCAATGACACTTGTGGATCCATGTGTGGTTTGTGAGAAGAACAGACATGCAATGACTCTAGGTGTGGTTTGTGAAAAGAACACACATGCAATGAACTCTGGTGGATCCATATGTGGTTTGTGAGAAGAACACACATGCAAGGAATCTAGATGTGGTTTGTGAAAAGAACACACATGCAATGACTCTAGCTGTGGTTTGTGATTAGAACACACATGCAATGACTCTGGTGGATCCTTATGGGGTTTGTGAAAAGAACAAACATGCAATGACTCTAGCTGTTGTTTGTGAAAAGAACACACATGCAATGAACTCTGGTGGATCCATATGTTGTTTGTGAGAAGAACACACATGCAATGACTCTAGATGTGGTTTGTGAAAAGAACAAATATGCAATGACTCTAGCTGTGGTTTGTGGAAATAACACACATGCAATGACTCTGGTGGATCCTTATGTGGTTTGTGCAAAAAATAGACATGGAATGAACTCTTGTGGATCCATGTGTGGTTTGTGAGAAGAACACATATCCAATGACACTGGTGGATCCATGTGTGGTTTCTGAAAGAACAAATATGCACTGACTCTAGGTGTGGTTCATGAAAAGAACACACATGCAATGACACATGTGGATCCATATGTGGTTTGTGAAAAGAACACACATGCAATGAACTCTGTTGGATCCATATGTGGTTTGTGAGAAGAACACATATCCAATGACAATGGTGGATCCATGTGTGGTTTGTGAAAGAACAGACATGCACTGACTCTAGGTGTGGTTCATGAAAAGAACACACATGCAATGACACTGGTGGATCCATATGTGGTTTGTGAAAAGAACACACATGCAATGAACTCTGTTGGATCCATATGTGGTTTGTGAGAAAAACACACATCCAATGACACTGGTGGATCCATGTGTGGTTTGTGAAAGAACACACATGCAATGACTCTAGATGTGGTTAATAAAAAGAACACACATGCAATGACTCTAGGTGTAGTTTGTGAAAAGAACACACATGCAATGACTCTAGGTGTAGTTTGTGAAAAGAACACACATGCAATGAATCTAGCTGTGGTTTGTGAAAAGAACACACATGCAATGACACTGGTGGATCCATATGTGTATTTGAAAAGAACAGACATGCAATGACTCTAGCTGTGGTTAATGAAAAGAACACGCCTGCAATCACGCTGGTGGATCCATATGTGGTTTGTGAAAAGAACACAAATGCAATGACTCTAGATGTGGTTTGTCAAAAGAACACACATGCAATGACACTGGTGGATCAATATGTGGTTTGTCAAAAGAACAGACATCCAATGACTCTAGATGTGGTTTGTGAAAAGAACACACATGCAATGACACTTGTGGATCCATGTGTGGTTTGTGAGAAGAACAGACATGCAATGACTCTAGGTGTGGTTTGTGAAAAGAACACACATGCAATGAACTCTGGTGGATCCATATGTGGTTTGTGAGAAGAACACACATGCAAGGAATCTAGATGTGGTTTGTGAAAAGAACACACATGCAATGACTCTAGCTGTGGTTTGTGATTAGAACACACATGCAATGACTCTGGTGGATCCTTATGGGGTTTGTGAAAAGAACAAACATGCAATGACTCTAGCTGTTGTTTGTGAAAAGAACACACATGCAATGAACTCTGGTGGATCCATATGTTGTTTGTGAGAAGAACACACATGCAATGACTCTAGATGTGGTTTGTGAAAAGAACAAATATGCAATGACTCTAGCTGTGGTTTGTGGAAATAACACACATGCAATGACTCTGGTGGATCCTTATGTGGTTTGTGCAAAAAATAGACATGGAATGAACTCTTGTGGATCCATGTGTGGTTTGTGAGGAGAACACATATCCAATGACAATGGTGGATCCATGTGTGGTTTGTGAAAGAACAGACATGCACTGACTCTAGGTGTGGTTCATGAAAAGAACACACATGCAATGACACTGGTGGATCCATATGTGGTTTGTGAAAAGAACACACATGCAATGAACTCTGTTCGATCCATATGTGGTTTGTGAGAAAAACACACATCCAATGACACTGGTGGATCCATGTGTGGTTTGTGAAAGAACACACATGCAATGACTCTAGATGTGGTTAATGAAAAGAACACACATGCAATGACTCTAGGTGTAGTTTGTGAAAAGAACACACATGCAATGACTCTAGCTGTGGTTTGTGAAAAGAACACACATGCAATGACACTAGTGGATACATATGTGTATTTAAAAAGAAAAGACATGCAATGACTCTAGCTGTGGTTAATGGAAAGAACACACATGCAATGACACATGTGGATCCATATGTGGTTTGTGAAAAGAACACACATGCAATGAACTCTGTTGGATCCATATGTGGTATGTGAGAAGAACACATATCCAATGACAATGGTGGATCCATGTGTGGTTTGTGAAAGAACAGACATGCACTGACTCTAGGTGTGGTTCATGAAAAGAACACACATGCAATGACACTGGTGGATCCATATGTGGTTTGTGAAAAGAACACACATGCAATGAACTCTGTTCGATCCATATGTGGTTTGTGAGAAAAACACACATCCAATGACACTGGTGGATCCATGTGTGGTTTGTGAAAGAACACACATGCAATGACTCTAGATGTGGTTAATAAAAAGAACACACATGCAATGACTCTAGGTGTAGTTTGTGAAAAGAACACACATGCAATGAATCTAGCTGTGGTTTGTGAAAAGAACACACATGCAATGACACTGGTGGATCCATATGTGTATTTGAAAAGAACAGACATGCAATGACTCTAGCTGTGGTTAATGAAAAGAACACGCCTGCAATCACGCTGGTGGATCCATATGTGGTTTGTGAAAAGAACACAAATGCAATGACTCTAGATGTGGTTTGTCAAAAGAACACACATGCAATGACACTGGTGGATCAATATGTGGTTTGTCAAAAGAACAGACATCCAATGACTCTAGATGTGGTTTGTGAAAAGAACACACATGCAATGACACTTGTGGATCCATGTGTGGTTTGTGAGAAGAACAGACATGCAATGACTCTAGGTGTGGTTTGTGAAAAGAACACACATGCAATGAACTCTGGTGGATCCATATGTGGTTTGTGAGAAGAACACACATGCAAGGAATCTAGATGTGGTTTGTGAAAAGAACACACATGCAATGACTCTAGCTATGGTTTCTGATTAGAACACACATGCAATGACTCTGGTGGATCCTTATGGGGTTTGTGAAAAGAACAAACATGCAATGACTCTAGCTGTTGTTTGTGAAAAGAACACACATGCAATGAACTCTGGTGGATCCATATGTTGTTTGTGAGAAGAACACACATGCAATGACTCTAGATGTGGTTTGTGAAAAGAACAAATATGCAATGACTCTAGCTGTGGTTTGTGGAAATAACACACATGCAATGACTCTGGTGGATCCTTATGTGGTTTTTGCAAAAAATAGACATGGAATGAACTCTTGTGGATCCATGTGTGGTTTGTGAGAAGAACACATATCCAATGACACTGGTGGATCCATGTGTGGTTTCTGAAAGAACAAATATGCACTGACTCTAGGTGTGGTTCATGAAAAGAACACACATGCAATGACACATGTGGATCCATATGTGGTTTGTGAAAAGAACACACATGCAATGAACTCTGTTGGATCCATATGTGGTTTGTGAGAAGAACACATATCCAATGACAATGGTGGATCAATGTGTGGTTTGTGAAAGAACAGACATGCACTGACTCTAGGTGTGGTTCATGAAAAGAACACACATGCAATGACACTGGTGGATCCATATGTGGTTTGTGAAAAGAACACACATGCAATGAACTCTGTTCGATCCATATGTGGTTTGTGAGAAAAACACACATCCAATGACACTGGTGGATCCATGTGTGGTTTGTGAAAGAACACACATGCAATGACTCTAGATGTGGTTAATGAAAAGAACACATGCAATGACTCTAGGTGTAGTTTGTGAAAAGAACACACATGCAATGACTCTAGCTGTGGTTTGTGAAAAGAACACACATGCAATGACACTAGTGGATACATATGTGTATTTAAAAAGAACAGACATGCAATGACTCTAGCTGTGGTTAATGGAAAGAACACACATGCAATCACACTGGTGGACCCATATGTGGTTTGTGCAAAAAATAGACATGGAATGAACTCTGGTGGATCCATATGTGGTTTGTGAGAAGAACACATATCCAATGACAATGGTGGATCCATGTGTGGTTTGTGAAAGAACAGACATGCACTGACTCTAGGTGTGGTTCATGAAAAGAACACACATGCAATGACACTGGTGGATCCATATGTGGTTTGTGAAAAGAACACACATGCAATGAACTCTGTTCGATCCATATGTGGTTTGTGAGAAAAACACACATCCAATGACACTGGTGGATCCATGTGTGGTTTGTGAAAGAACACACATGCAATGACTCTAGATGTGGTTAATAAAAAGAACACACATGCAATGACTCTAGGTGTAGTTTGTGAAAAGAACACACATGCAATGAATCTAGCTGTGGTTTGTGAAAAGAACACACATGCAATGACACTGGTGGATCCATATGTGTATTTGAAAAGAACAGACATGCAATGACTCTAGCTGTGGTTAATGAAAAGAACACGCCTGCAATCACGCTGGTGGATCCATATGTGGTTTGTGAAAAGAACACAAATGCAATGACTCTAGATGTGGTTTGTCAAAAGAACACACATGCAATGACACTGGTGGATCAATATGTGGTTTGTCAAAAGAACAGACATCCAATGACTCTAGATGTGGTTTGTGAAAAGAACACACATGCAATGACACTTGTGGATCCATGTGTGGTTTGTGAGAAGAACAGACATGCAATGACTCTAGGTGTGGTTTGTGAAAAGAACACACATGCAATGAACTCTGGTGGATCCATATGTGGTTTATGAGAAGAACAGACATGCAAGGAATCTAGATGTGGTTTGTGAAAAGAACACACATGCAATGACTCTAGCTGTGGTTTGTGATTAGAACACACATGCAATGACTCTGGTGGATCCTTATGGGGTTTGTGAAAAGAACAAACATGCAATGACTCTAGCTGTTGTTTGTGAAAAGAACACACATGCAATGAACTCTGGTGGATCCATATGTTGTTTGTGAGAAGAACACACATGCAATGACTCTAGATGTGGTTTGTGAAAAGAACAAATATGCAATGACTCTAGCTGTGGTTTGTGGAAATAACACACATGCAATGACTCTGGTGGATCCTTATGTGGTTTGTGCAAAAAATAGACATGGAATGAACTCTTGTGGATCCATGTGTGTTTTGTGAGAAGAACACATATCCAATGACACTGGTGGATCCATGTGTGGTTTCTGAAAGAACAAATATGCACTGACTCTAGGTGTGGTTCATGAAAAGAACACACATGCAATGACACATGTGGATCCATATGTGGTTTGTGAAAAGAACACACATGCAATGAACTCTGTTGGATCCATATGTGGTTTGTGAGAAGAACACATATCCAATGACAATGGTGGATCCATGTGTGGTTTGTGAAAGAACAGACATGCACTGACTCTAGGTGTGGTTCATGAAAAGAACACACATGCAATGACACTGGTGGATCCATATGTGGTTTGTGAAAAGAACACACATGCAATGAACTCTGTTGGATCCATATGTGGTTTGTGAGAAAAACACACATCCAATGACACTGGTGGATCCATGTGTGGTTTGTGAAAGAACACACATGCAATGACTCTAGATGTGGTTAATAAAAAGAACACACATGCAATGACTCTAGGTGTAGTTTGTGAAAAGAACACACATGCAATGACTCTAGGTGTAGTTTGTGAAAAGAACACACATGCAATGAATCTAGCTGTGGTTTGTGAAAAGAACACACATGCAATGACACTGGTGGATCCATATGTGTATTTGAAAAGAACAGACATGCAATGACTCTAGCTGTGGTTAATGAAAAGAACACGCCTGCAATCACGCTGGTGGATCCATATGTGGTTTGTGAAAAGAGACACATTTGCAATGACTCTAGATGTGGTTTGTCAAAAGAACACACATGCAATGACACTGGTGGATCAATATGTGGTTTGTCAAAAGAACAAACATCCAATGACTCTAGATGTGGTTTGTGAAAAGAACACACATGCAATGACACTTGTGGATCCATGTGTGGTTTGTGAGAAGAACAGACATGCAATGACTCTAGGTGTGGTTTGTGAAAAGAACACACATGCAATGAACTCTGGTGGATCCATATGTGGTTTGTGAGAAGAACACACATGCAAGGAATCTAGATGTGGTTTGTGAAAAGAACACACATGCAATGACTCTAGCTGTGGTTTGTGATTAGAACACACATGCAATGACTCTGGTGGATCCTTATGGGGTTTGTGAAAAGAACAAACATGCAATGACTCTAGCTGTTGTTTGTGAAAAGAACACACATGCAATGAACTCTGGTGGATCCATATGTTGTTTGTGAGAAGAACACACATGCAATGACTCTAGATGTGGTTTGTGAAAAGAACAAATATGCAATGACTCTAGGTGTGGTTTGTGGAAATAACACACATGCAATGACTCTGGTGGATCCTTATGTGGTTTGTGCAAAAAATAGACATGGAATGAACTCTTGTGGATCCATGTGTGGTTTGTGAGAAGAACACATATCCAATGACACTGGTGGATCCATGTGTGGTTTCTGAAAGAACAAATATGCACTGACTCTAGGTGTGGTTCATGAAAAGAACACACATGCAATGACACATGTGGATCCGTATGTGGTTTGTGAAAAGAACACACATGCAATGAACTCTGTTGGATCCATATGTGGTTTGTGAGAAGAACACATATCCAATGACAATGGTGGATCCATGTGTGGTTTGTGAAAGAACAGACATGCACTGACTCTAGGTGTGGTTCATGAAAAGAACACACATGCAATGACACTGGTGGATCCATATGTGGTTTGTGAAAAGAACACACATGCAATGAACTCTGTTCGATCCATATGTGGTTTGTGAGAAAAACACACATCCAATGACACTGGTGGATCCATGTGTGGTTTGTGAAAGAACACACATGCAATGACTCTAGATGTGGTTAATAAAAAGAACACACATGCAATGACTCTAGGTGTAGTTTGTGAAAAGAACACACATGCAATAACTCTAGCTGTGGTTTGTGAAAAGAACACACAAGCAATGACACTGGTGGATCCATATGTGTATTTGAAAAGAACAGACATGCAATGACTCTAGCTGTGGTTAATGGAAAGAAAACACATGCAATCACACGGGTGGACCCATATGTGGTTTGTGCAAAATATAGACGTGGAATGAACTCTTGTGGATCCATATGTGGTTTGTGAGAAGAACACATATCCAATGACAATGGTGGATCCATGTGTGGTTTGTGAAAGAACAGACATGCACTGACTGTAGGTGTGGTTCATGAAAAGAACACACATGCAATGACACTGGTGGATCCATATGTGGTTTGTGAAAAGAACACACATGCAATGAACTCTTTTCGATCCATATGTGGTTTGTGAGAAAAACACACATCCAATGACACTGGTGGATCCATGTGTGGTTTGTGAAAGAACACACATGCAATGACTCTAGATGTGGTTAATAAAAAGAACACACATGCAATGACTCTAGGTGTAGTTTGTGAAAAGAACACACATGCAATGACTCTAGCTGTGGTTTCTGAAAAGAACACACATGCAATGACACTGGTGGATCCATATGTGTATTTGAAAAGAACAGACATGCAATGTCTCTAGCTGTGGTTAATGAAAAGAACACACATGCAATCACACTGGTGGATCCATATGTGGTTTGTGAAAAGAACACAAATGCAATGACTCTAGATGTGGTTTGTAAAATGAACACACATGCAATGACACTGGTGGATCAATATGTGGTTTGTCAAAAGAACAGACATCCAATGACTCTAGATGTGGTTTGTGAAAAGAACACACATGCAATGACACTTGTGGATCCATGTGTGGTTTGTGAGAAGAACAGACATGCAATGACTCTAGGTGTGGTTTGTGAAAAGAACACACATGCAATGAACTCTGGTGGATCCATATGTGGTTTGTGAGAAGAACACACATGCAAGGAATCTAGATGTGGTTTGTGAAAAGAACACACATGCAATGACACTTGTGGATCCATGTGTGGTTTGTGAGAAGAACAGACATGCAATGACTCTAGGTGTGGTTTGTGAAAAGAACACACATGCAATGAACTCTGGTGGATCCATATGTGGTTTGTGAGAAGAACACACATGCAAGGAATCTAGATGTGGTTTGTGAAAAGAACACACATGCAATGACTCTAGCTGTGGTTTGTGATTAGAACAAACATGCAATGACTCTGGTGGATCCTTATGGGGTTTGTGAAAAGAACAAACATGCAATGACTCTAGCAGTTGTTTGTGAAAAGAACACACATGCAATGAACTCTGGTGGATCCATATGTTGTTTGTGAGAAGAACACACATGCAATGACTCTAGATGTGGTTTGTGAAAAGAACAAATATGCAATGACTCTAGCTGTGGTTTGTGGAAATAACACACATGCAATGACTCTGGTGGATCCTTATGTGGTTTGTGCAAAAAATAGACATGGAATGAACTCTTGTGGATCCATGTGTGGTTTGTGAGAACAACACATATCCAATGACACTGGTGGATCCATGTGTGGTTTCTGAAAGAACAAATATGCACTGACTCTAGGTGTGGTTCATGAAAAGAACACACATGCAATGACACATGTGGATCCATATGTGGTTTGTGAAAAGAACACACATGCAATGAACTCTGTTGGATCCATATGTGGTTTGTGAGAAGAACACATATCCAATGACAAGGGTGGATCCATGTGTGGTTTGTGAAAGAACAGACATGCACTGACTCTAGGTGTGGTTCATGAAAAGAACACACATGCAATGACACTGGTGGATCCATATGTGGTTTGTGAAAAGAACACACATGCAATGAACTCTGTTGGATCCATATGTGGTTTGTGAGAAAAACACACATCCAATGACACTGGTGGATCCATGTGTGGTTTGTGAAAGAACACACATGCAATGACTCTAGATGTGGTTAATAAAAAGAACACACATGCAATGACTCTAGGTGTAGTTTGTGAAAAGAACACACATGCAATGACTCTAGCTGTGGTTTGTGAAAAGAACACACAAGCAATGACACTGGTGGATCCATATGTGTATTTGAAAAGAACAGACATGCAATGACTCTAGCTGTGGTTAATGGAAAGAAAACACATGCAATCACACTGGTGGACCCATATGTGGTTTGTGCAAAAAATAGACGTGGAATGAACTCTGGTGGATCCATATGTGGTTTGTGAGAAGAACACATATCCAATGACAATGGTGGATCCATGTGTGGTTTGTGAAAGAACAGACATGCACTGACTGTAGGTGTGGTTCATGAAAAGAACACACATGCAATGACACAGGTGGATCCATATGTGGTTTGTGAAAAGAACACACATGCAATGAACTCTTTTCGATCCATATGTGGTTTGTGAGAAAAACACACATCCAATGACACTGGTGGATCCATGTGTGGTTTGTGAAAGAACACACATGCAATGACTCTAGATGTGGTTAATAAAAAGAACACACATGCAATGACTCAAGGTGTAGTTTGTGAAAAGAACACACATGCAATGACTCTAGCTGTGGTTTCTGAAAAGAACACACATGCAATGACACTGGTGGATCCATATGTGTATTTGAAAAGAACAGACATGCAATGTCTCTAGCTGTGGTTAATGAAAAGAACACACATGCAATCACACTGGTGGATCCATATGTGGTTTGTGAAAAGAACACAAATGCAATGACTCTAGATGTGGTTTGTAAAATGAACACACATGCAATGACACTGGTGGATCAATATCTGGTTTGTCAAAAGAACAGACATCCAATGACTCTAGATGTGGTTTGTGAAAAGAACACACATGCAATGACACTTGTGGATCCATGTGTGGTTTGTGAGAAGAACAGACATGCAATGACTCTAGGTGTGGTTTGTGAAAAGAACACACATGCAATGAACTCTGGTGGATCCATATGTGGTTTGTGAGAAGAACACACATGCAAGGAATCTAGATGTGGTTTGTGAAAAGAACACACATGCAATGACACTTGTGGATCCATGTGTGGTTTGTGAGAAGAACAGACATGCAATGACTCTAGGTGTGGTTTGTGAAAAGAACACACATGCAATGAACTCTGGTGGATCCATATGTGGTTTGTGAGAAGAACACACATGCAAGGAATCTAGATGTGGTTTGTGAAAAGAGCACACATGCAATGACTCTAGCTGTGGTTTGTGATTAGAACACACATGCAATGACTCTGGTGGATCCTTATGGGGTTTGTGAAAAGAACAAACATGCAATGACTCTAGCTGTTGTTTGTGAAAAGAACACACATGCAATGAACTCTGGTGGATCCATATGTTGTTTGTGAGAAGAACACACATGCAATGACTCTAGATGTGGTTTGTGAAAAGAACACACATGCAATGACTCTAGCTGTGGTTTGTGAAAATAACACACATGCAATGACTCTGGTGGATCCTTATGTGGTTTGTGCAAAAAATAGACATGGAATGAACTCTGGTGGATCCATATGTGGTTTGTGAGAAGAACACATATCCAATGACACTAGTGGATCCATGTGTGGTTTGTGAAAGAACAAACATGCACTGACTCTAGGTGTGGTTCATGAAAAGAACACACATGCAATGACACTGGTGGATCCATATGTGGTTTGTGAAAAGAACACACATGCAATGAACTCTGTTGGATCCATATGTGGTTTGTGAGAAGAACACACATCCAATGACACTGGTGGATCCATGTGTGGTTTGTGAAAGAACACACATGCAATGACTCTAGATGTGGTTAATGAAAAGAACACACATGCAATGACTCTAGGTGTAGTTTGTGAAAAGAACACACATGCCATGACTCTAGCTGTGGTTTGTGAAAAGAACACACATGCAATGACACTGGTGGATCCATATGTGTTTTTGAAAAGAATAGACATGCAATGACTCTAGCTATGGTTAATGAAAAGAACACACATGCAAGCACACTGGTGGATCCATATGTGGATTGTGAAAAGAACAGAAATTCAATGACTCTAGATGTGGTTTGTGAAAACAACACACATGCAATGACACTGGTGGATCAATATGTGGTTTTTCAAAAGAACAGACATCCAATGACTCTAGATGTGGTTTGTGAAAAGAACACACATGCAATGACACTGGTGGATCCATGTGTGGTTTGTGAGAAGAACGGACATGCAATGACTCTAGCTATGGTTTGTGAAAAGAACACACATGCAATCACATTAGTGGATCCATGTGTGGTTCGTGAAAAGGACGGACTTGCAATGACTCTAGGTGTGGTTTATGAGAA
The DNA here is from genome assembly GCA_916181665.1 of Avena sativa. Classification (NCBI taxonomy): domain Eukaryota; kingdom Viridiplantae; phylum Streptophyta; class Magnoliopsida; order Poales; family Poaceae; genus Avena; species Avena sativa. The sequence goes on from OV702287.1 coordinate 584,958,250, forward strand.
GAACGCACATGCAATGACTCTAGCTGTAGTTTGTGAAAAGAACACACATGCAATGACTCTAGCTGTGGTTTGTGAAAAGAACACACATGCAATGACACTGGTGGATCCATATGTGTATTTGAAAAGAACAGACATGCAATGACTCTAGCTGTTGTTAATGGAAAGAACACACATGCAATCACACTGGTGGACCCATATGTGGTTTGTGCAAAAAATAGACATGGAATGAACTCTGGTGGATCCATATGTGGTTTGTGAGAAGAACACATATCCAATGACAATGGTGGATCCATGTGTGGTTTGTGAAAGAACAGCCATGCAATGAATCTAGGTGTGGTTCATGAAAAGAACACACATGCAATGACACTGGTGGATCCATATGTGGTTTGTGAAAAGAACACACATGCAATGAACTCTGTTCGATCCATATGTGGTTTGTGAGAAAAACACACATCCAATGACACTGGTGGATCCATGTGTGGTTTGTAAAAGAACACACATGCAATGACTCTAGATGTGGTTAATAAAAAGAACACACATGCAATGACTCTAGGTGTAGTTTGTGAAAAGAACACACATGCAATGACTCTAGCTGTGGTTTGTGAAAAGAACACACATGCAATGACACTGGTGGATCCATATGTGTATTTGAAAAGAACAGACATGCAATGACTCTAACTGTGGTTAATGGAAAGAACACACATGCAATCACACTGGTGGACCCATATGTGGTTTGTGCAAAAAATAGACATGGAATGAACTCTAGTGGATCCATATGTGGTTTGTGAGAAGAACACATATCCAATGACAATGGTGGATCCATGTGTGGTTTGTGAAAGAACAGACATGCACTGACTCTAGGTGTGGTTCATGAAAAGAACACACATGCAATGACACTGGTGGATCCATATGTGGTTTGTGAAAAGAACACACATGTAATGAACTCTGTTGCATCCATATGTGGTTTGTGAGAAAAACACACATCCAATGACACTGGTGCATCCATGTGTGGTTTGTCAAAGAACACACATGCAATGACTCTAGATGTAGTTTGCGAAAAGAACACACATGCAATGAACTCTGGTGGATCCATATGTTGTTTGTGAAAAGAACACACATGCAATGACTCTAGCTGTGGTTTGTGATTAGAACACACATGCAATGACTCTGGTGGATCCTTATGGGGTTTGTGAAAAGAACAAACATGCAATGACTCTAGCTGTTGTTTGTGAAAAGAACACACATGCAATGAACTCTGGTGGATCCATATGTTGTTTGTGAGAAGAACACACATGCAATGACTCAAGATGTGGTTTGTGAAAAGAACACACATGCAATGACTCTAGCTGTGATTTGTGAAAATAACACACATGCAATGACTCTGGTGGATCCTTATGTGGTTTGTGCAAAAAATAGACATGGAATGAACTCTGGTGGATCCATATGTGGTTTGTGAGAAGAACACATATCCAATGACACTGGTGGATCCATGTGTGGTTTGTGAAAGAACAGACATGCACTGACTCTAGGTGTGGTTCATGAAAAGAACACACATGCAATGACACTGGTGGATCCATATGTGGTTTGTGAAAAGAACACACATGCAATGAACTCTGTTGGATCCATATGTGGTTTGTGAGAAGAACACACATCCAATGACACTGGTGGATCCATGTGTGGTTTGTGAAAGAACACACATGCAATGACTCTAGATGTGGTTAATGAAAAGAACACACATGCAATGACTCTAGGTGTAGTTTGTGAAAAGAACACACATGCCATGACTCTAGCTGTGGTTTGTGAAAAGAACACACATGCAATGACACTGGTGGATCCATATGTTTATTTGAAAAGAACAGACATGCAATGACTCTAGCTATGGTTAATGAAAAGAACACACATGCAAGCACACTGGTGGATCCATATGTGGATTGTGAAAAGAACAGAAATTCAATGACTCTAGATGTGGTTTGTGAAAACAACACACATGCAATGACACTGGTGGATCAATATGTGGTTTTTCAAAAGAACAGACATCCAATGACTCTAGATGTGGTTTGTGAAAAGAACACACATGCAATGACACTGGTGGATCCATGTGTGGTTTGTGAGAAGAACAGACATGCAATGACTCTAGCTATGGTTTGTGAAAAGAACACACATGCAATCACACTGGTGGATCCATATGTGTATTTGAAAAGAACAGACATGCAATGTCTCTAGCTGTGGTTAATGAAAAGAACACACATGCAATCACACCGGTGGATCCGTATGTGGTTTGTGAAAAGAACACAAATGCAATGACTCTAGATGTGGTTTGTCAAATGAACACACATGCAATGACACTGGTGGATCAACATGTGGTTTGTCAAAAGAACATACATCCAATGACTCTAGATGTGGTTTGTGAAAAGAACACACATGCAATGACACTTGTGGATCCATGTGTGGTTTGTGAGAAGAACAGACATGCAATGACTCTAGGTGTGGTTTGTGAAAAGAACACACATGCAATGAACTCTGGTGGATCCATATGTGGTTTGTGAGAAGAACACACATGCAAGGAATCTAGATGTGGTTTGTGAAAAGAACACACATGCAATGACTCTAGCTGTGGTTTGTGATTAGAACACACATGCAATGACTCTGGTGGATCCTTATGGGGTTTGTGAAAAGAACAAACATGCAATGACTCTAGCTGTTGTTTGTGAAAAGAACACACATGCAATGAACTCTGGTGGATCCATATGTTGTTTGTGAGAAGAACACACATGCAATGACTCAAGATGTGGTTTGTGAAAAGAACACACATGCAATGACTCTAGCTGTGGTTTGTGAAAATAACACACATGCAATGACTCTGGTGGATCCTTATGTGGTTTGTGCAAAAAATAGACATGGAATGAACTCTGGTGGATCCATATGTGGTTTGTGAGAAGAACACATATCCAATGACACTGGTGGATCCATGTGTGGTTTGTGAAAGAACAGACATGCACTGACTCTAGGTGTGGTTCATGAAAAGAACACACATGCAATGACACTGGTGGATCCATATGTAGTTTGTGAAAAGAACACACATGCAATGAACTCTGTTGGATCCATATGTGGTTTGTGAGAAGAACAGACATGCAATGACTCTAGGTGTGGTTTGTGAAAAGAACACACATGCAATGAACTCTGGTGGATCCATATGTGGTTTGTGAGAAGAACACACATGCAAGGAATCTAGATGTGGTTTGTGAAAAGAACACACATGCAATGACTCTAGCTGTGGTTTGTGATTAGAACACACATGCAATGACTCTGGTGGATCCTTATGGGGTTTGTGAAAAGAACAAACATGCAATGACTCTAGCTATTGTTTGTGAAAAGAACACACATGCAATGAACTCTGGTGGATCCATATGTTGTTTGTGAGAAGAACACACATGCAATGACTCAAGATGTGGTTTGTGAAAAGAACACACATGCAATGACTCTAGCTGTGGTTTGTGAAAATAACACACATGCAATGACTCTGGTGGATCCTTATGTGGTTTGTGCAAAAAATAGACATGGAATGAACTCTGGTGGATCCATATGTGGTTTGTGAGAAGAACACATATCCAATGACACTGGTGGATCCATGTATGGTTTGTGAAAGAACAGAGATGCACTGACTCTAGGTGTGGTTCATGAAAAGAACACACATGCAATGACACTGGTGGATCCATATGTAGTTTGTGAAAAGAACACACATGCAATGAACTCTGTTGGATCCATATGTGGTTTGTGAGAAGAACACACATCCAATGACACTGGTGGATCCATGTGTGGTTTGTGAAAGAACACATGTGCAATGACTCTAGATGTGGTTAATGAAAAGAACACACATGCAATGACTCTAGGTGTACTTTGTGAAAAGAACACACATGCCATGACTCTAGCTGTGGTTTGTGAAAAGAACACATATGCAATGACACTGGTGGATCCATATGTTTATTTGAAAAGAACAGACATGCAATGACTCTAGCTATGGTTAATGAAAAGAACACACATGCAAGCACACTGGTGGATCCATATGTGGATTGTGAAAAGAACACAAATTCAATGACTCTAGATGTGGTTTGTGAAAACAACACACATGCAATGACACTGGTGGATCAATATGTGGTTTTTCAAAAGAACAAACATCCAGTGACTCTAGATGTGGTTTGTGAAAAGAACACACATGCAATGACACTGGTGGATCCATGTGTGGTTTGTGAGAAGAACAGACATGCAATGACTCTAGCTATGGTTTGTGAAAAGAACACACATGCAATCACATTAGTGGATCCATGTGTGGTTCGTGAAAAGGACGGACTTGCAATGACTCTAGGTGTGGTTTATGAGAAGAACGCACATGCAATGACTCTAGCTGTAGTTTGTGAAAAGAACACACATGCAATGACTCTAGCTGTGGTTTGTGAAAAGAACACACATGCAATGACACTGGTGGATCCATATGTGTATTTGAAAAGAACAGACATGCAATGAATCTAGCTGTGGTTAATGGAAAGAACACACATGCAATCACACTGGTGGACCCATATGTGGTTTGTGCAAAAAATAGACATGGAATGAACTCTGGTGGATCCATATGTGGTTTGTGAGAAGAACACATATCCAATGACAATGGTGGATCCATGTGTGGTTTGTGAAAGAACAGCCATGCAATGACTCTAGGTGTGGTTCATGAAAAGAACACACATGCAATGACACTGGTGGATCCATATGCGGTTTGTGTAAAGAACACACATGCAATGAACTCTGTTCGATCCATATGTGGTTTGTGAGAAAAACACACATCCAATGACACTGGTGGATCCATGTGTGGTTGGTGAAAGAACACACATGCAATGACTCTAGATGTGGTTAATAAAAAGAACACACATGCAATGACTCTAGGTGTAGTTTGTGAAAAGAACACACATGCAATGACTCTAGCTGTGGTTTGTGAAAAGAACACACATGCAATGACACTGGTGGATCCATATGTGTATTTGAAAAGAACAGACATGCAATGACTCTAACTGTGGTTAATGGAAAGAACACACATGCAATCACACTAGTGGACCCATATGTGGTTTGTGCAAAAAATAGACATGGAATGAACTCTGGTGGATCCATATGTGGTTTGTGAGAAGAACACATATCCAATGACAATGGTGGATCCATGTGTGGTTTGTGAAAGAACAGACATGCACTGACTGTAGGTGTGGTTCATGAAAAGAACACACATGCAATGACACTGGTGGATCCATATGTGGTTTGTGAAAAGAACACACATGCAATGAACTCTGTTGGATCCATATGTGGTTTGTGAGAATAACACACATCCAATGACACTGGTGGATCCATGTGTGGTTTGTGAAAGAACACACATGCAATGACTCTAGATGTGGTTAATGAAAAGAACACACATGCAATGACTCTAGGTGTAGTTTGTGAAAAGAACACACATGCCATGACTCTAGCTGTGGTTTGTGAAAAGAACACACATGCAATGACACTGGTGGATCCATATGTGTATTTGAAACGAACAGACATGCAATGACTCTAGCTATGGTTAATGAAAAGAACACACATGCAAGCACACTGGTGGATCCATATGTGGATTGTGGAAAGAACACAAATTCAATGACTCTAGATGTGGTTTGTGAAAACAACACACATGCAATGACACGGGTGGATCAATATGTGGTTTTTCAAAAGAACAGACATCCAATGACTCTAGATGTGGTTTGTGAAAAGAACACACATGCAATGACACTGGTGGATCCATGTGTGGTTTGTGAGAAGAACAGACATGCAATGACTCTAGCTATGGTTTGTGAAAAGAACACACATGCAATCACATTAGTGGATCCATGTGTGGTTTGTGAAAAGGACAGACTTGCAATGACTCTAGGTGTGGTTTATGAGAAGAACGCACATGCAATGACACTAGTGATATGTGGTTTGTGAAAAGAACACACATGCAATGACTCTAAATTTGGATCATGAAAAGAACAGGCAATACAATTACTCTCATGGATCCATGTGTGGTTTGAGAAAAGAACAAACATCCAATGACTCTAGATGTGGTTTGTGAAAAGAACACACATGCAACGACTCTATATGTGGTTTGTGGAAAGAACAGACATGCAATGACTCTAGATGTGGTTATTGAAAAGAACAGACATGCAATGACACTGGTGGATCCACATGTGGTTTGTGAGAAGAACAGACATGCAATGACTTTGGCTCTGGTTCATGAAAAGAACACACATCCAATGACACTTTTCGATCCTTATGTGGTTTGTGAAAAAGAACACACATGCAATGATTCTAGCTGTGGTTTCTAAAAAGAACACACAAGCAATGACACTAGTGGATCCATATGTGGTTTGTGGAAAGAATAGACATGCAATGACTCTAGCTGTTGTTTGTGAAAAGAACACACATGCAATCACACTAGTGGATCCGTGTGTGGTTTGTGAGAATAACACACATGCAATGACTCTAGCTATGGTTAATGAAAAGAACACAGATGCAATGACACTAGTGGATCCATATCTGGTTTGTGAAAAGAACACATATGCAATGACTCTAGATGTGATTTGTGAAAAGAACACACATGCAATGCCACTATTTGATCCATGTGGTTTGTGAAAACAACACACATGCAATAACACTGGCTATGGTTAATGAATAGAACTGACATGCAAACACACTAGTGGATCCATATGTGGTCTGTGAGAAGAACACACATGCAATGAACTATGGTGGATCCTTAAGTTGTTGGTGAAAAGAACAGACATGCAATGGATCTAGCTGTGGTTTGTGAAAAGATCACACATCCAGTGACACGGGTGACTCTAGGTGTGGTTTGTGAAAGAACATACATGCACTAACACTGGTGGATCCATGTGTGGTTTGTGAAAGAACAGGCATGCAATGACTCTAGGTGTGGTTAATGAAAAGAACAGGCATGCAATGACACTGGTGGATCCATATGTGGTTTGTGTAAAGAACACACATGTGATGGCTCAATACGTATTGAGATCATTGGGGAACACCTCAAAGGTGTTGTTTCCTACTTGGAATCCTACACATCTCAACCATAGAACTTTGCCCCCAACTTACAGTGAGGTTGTCAATCTCACTGGTTTTGCTGAAAACAAAGGATTAAATGTATTGTGTGGAAGATAGTAATTGCTTGCAAAAAGTAAACAATAAATAGCAGATTGTAGATGGATGGTAAAAGAATGGACCGGGGTCCATAGGTCACTAGTGGTGATTCTCCTTAAGATAGATGACAGGTTGGGTGAACAAATTACAGCGGGGCAATTGACAGACACCGAGAAAGCATACATGCATATACTAATCATCTTGACTCCTATGAGATTTGATTGGGCATTACAACATTATACATAGACAGTAATCCAACTGCATCTATGACTAATAATCCACCTTTAGTTTATCATTCGAACCCCCTCCAGTATTAAGTTTCAAGCAACAGATAATTGCATTAAGCAAAGTGTGTAAAGTAAACAATACGACTGTTCTATGAACAAAGGATTGTTGTTTTCTCCCTAGTAGCAATAACACATCTAGTACCTTAGAGATTTCTATCACTTCCCCAGATTCCTAGAGGCATGAACCCACTATCGAGCATAAATACTCCCTCTTGGAGTTGGTAGCATCTACTTGGCCAAGATAGCTACTAACAACGGAAAGCATGCAAGATCACAAATAACAAAGAAATGATAGAATCAATAATCAAGCTGAAAATAGCATCTCAATATCCATCGAATCCCCGCAAACACAACATGTAGGATTACAAATAGATGATCTTGATCATGAACGGAGCTCACAAGATATAAACATGATAGCACAAAGGAGGAGAACCAACCATATAGCTACTACATGGACCCGTAGTCTAGAGATGAACTACTCACGCATGACACCGGAGGCAGCCGTGGTGATGAAGAAGCTCCAGGGTGATCTCTCCCCTCCGGCAGAGAGTCGGGAAGAGCTTCAGATCCATCCCGATCTAGGGATGGAGATGACGACGGCTACAGACTCTTTCGTGGAATTTTGATCGGGTACTTAGGGTTTTCGTCCCGAGGGGTCTTTATAGGGGGAAGGGATAGGTCGGTGGAGCACCAGGGGGCCCACACCTGGTGGTGGCGTGGCTAGGGCTAACCGTGCCACCCTAGGGTGTGGCCTCCCTGGCTGCCCGCTTCGTATCCCCTCCGGACTCCGTGTTGCTTCGGGTAAAATATTAACTTTGGCTTTTGACCGGTCCAATTCCGAGAATATTTCCTTACTAGCTTTTCTAAAACAAAAAACAGCAGAAAAGAGGCAACTGGCACTCTAGCATCTTGTTAATAGGTTAGTTCCAGAAAATGTGTAAAAATACTCCACAGTGTGGATAAAACATAAGAAAGTAGATATAAATCAAGCATGGAACATAAAAAATTATAGATACGTTTGCAACGTATCAACATGCAATGACTCTAGCTGTGGTTTATGAGAAGAACACACATGCAATGAACTCTGGTGGATCCATATGTGGTTTGTGAGAAGAACACATATGCAATGACTCTAGCTATGGTTAATGAAAACAACACACATGCAATGACACTGGTGGATCCATATGTGTTTTGTGAAAAGAACACACATGCAATGACATTGGTGGATCCATATGGGGTTTGTGAGAAGAACAGACATGCAATGGCACTGGTGAATCAATATGTGGTCTGTGAAAAGAACACACATGCAATGACACTGGTGGATCGATATGTGGTTTGTGAAAAGAACAGACATGCAATGACTCTAGCTGTGTTTAATGAAAAGAACACACATGCAATCACACTGGTGGATCCATATGTGGTTTTTGAAAAGAACAGACATGCACTGACTCTAGGTGTGGATCATGAAAAGAACACACATGCAATCACACTGGTGGATCCTTATGTGGTTTGTGAAAATAACACACATGCAATGACTCTAGCTGCGGTTTGTAAAAAGAACACACATGCAATGACACTGGTGGATCCATATGTGGTTTGTGAAAAGAATATACATGCAATGACTCTAGCTGTGGTTAATGCAAAGAACACACATGCAATGACACTGGTGGATCCATATGTGGTTTGTGAAAAGAACACACATGTGATGGCTCAACACGTATCGAGCTCATTAGGGAACCCCAAGAGAAAGGTATGATGAGCACAACAACAAGTTTTCCCTCTGTTATGAAATTAAGGTTATCGAACCAGTTTGTGAGAAGAACACACATCAAATGACACTGGTGGATCCATGTGTGATTTTGTCAAAGAACACACATGCAATGACTCTAGATGTGGTTGGTGAAACGAACAAACATGTAATGACTCTAGGTGTAGTTTGTGAAAAGAACACACATGCAATGACTCTAGCTGTGGTTAGTGAAAAGAACACACATGCAATGACACTGGTGGATCCATATGTCGTTTGTGAAAAGAACTGACATGCAATGATTCTAACTGTGGTTAATAAAAAGAACAAACATGTAATGGCTCTAGCTGTGGTTTCTGAAAAGAACACACATCCAGTGACACTGTTGACTCTAGGCGTGGTTTGTGAAAGAACCGACATGCAATGACACTGGTGGATCCATGTGTGGTTTGTGAAAGAACAGACATGCAATGACACTGGTGGATCCATGTGTGGTTTGTGAAAGAACAGACATGCAATGACTCTAGGTGTGGTTAATAAAAAGAATAGACATGCAATGACACTGGTAAATCCATATGTCGTTTGTGAAAAGAACACACATGCAATGACTCTCGCTGTGGTTTATGAGAAAAACTCACATGCAATGAACTCTGGTGGATCCAGATGTGGTTTGTGAGAAGAACACACATGCGATGACTCTATCTAAGGTTAATGAAAAGAACAAACATGCAATGAAACTGGTGGATCCATATGTGGTTTGTGAAAAGAACACACATGCAATGATATTGGTGGATCCATATGTAGTTTGTGAGAAGAACAGACATGCAATGACTCTAGTTGTGGTTAATGAAAAGAACACACATGCAATCACACTGGTGGATCCATATGTGGTTTGTGAAAAGAACAGACATGCACTAACTCTAGGTGTGGTTCATGAAAAGAACACACCTGCAATCACACTGGTGGATCCATATGTGGTTTGTGAAAAGAACACACATGCAATGACTCTAGATGTGGTTTGTGAAAATAACACACATGCAATGACTCTAGTTGTGGTTTGTGAAAAGAACACACATGCAATGACTCTGGTGGATCCATATGTGGTTTGTGAAAAGAAGAGACATGCAATGAAATCTGGTGTATCCATATGTGGTTTGTGAGAAGAACACACATCCAATGACACTGGTGGATCCATGTGTAGTTTGTGAAAGAACACACATGCAATGACTCTAGATGTGGTTTGTGAAAAGAACAGACATGCAATGACTCTAGGTGTAGTTTGTGAAAAGAATAAATATGCAATTACTCTAGCTGTGGTTTGTGAAAAGAACACACATGCAGTGAAACTGGTGGATCCATATGTGGTTTGTGAAAAGAACAGACATGCAATGATTCTAACTGTGGTTAATGAAAAGAACAGACATGCAATGGCTGTAGCTGTGATTTCTGAAAAGAACACACATCCAGTGACACTGGTGACTCTAGGTGTGGTTTGTGAACGAACAGACATGCAATGACTCTATATGTGGTTTGTGAAAAGAACAGACATGCAATGACTCTAGGTGTAGTTTGTGAAAAGAACACACATGCAATGACTCTAGACGTGGTTTGTGAAAAGAACACACATGCAACGACACTGGTGGATCCATATGTGGTTTGTGAAAAGAACAGAGATGCAATGATTCTAACTGTGGTTAATGAAAAGAATACACATGCAATCACACTGGTGGATCCATATGTGGGTTGTGAGAAGAACACACATGCAATAACTCTTGATGTGGTCTGTGAAAAGAACACACATGCAATGACACTAATGGATCAATATGTGTTTTGTGAAAAGAACAGACATCCGATGAATCGAGATGTGGTTTGTGAAAAGAACACACATGCAATGACATTGGTGGATCCGTGTGTGGTTTGTGAGAAGAACAGACATGCAATGACTCTAGATGTGGTTTGTGAAAAGAACACACATGCAATGACTCTAGGTGTAGTTTGTGAAAAGAACACACATGCAATGACTCTAGCTGTGGTTTGTGAAAAGAACACGCATGCAATGACACTGGTGGATCCATATGTGGTTTGTGGAAAGAACACACATGCAATGACTCTAGCTCTGGTTTGTGAAAAGAACACACATGCAATCACACCGGTGGATCCATGTGTTGATTGTGAGAAGAACACACATGCAATGACTCTAGCTATGGTTAATGAAAAGAACACACATGCAGTGACACTGGTGGATCCATATGTGGTTTGTGAACATGCAACGACTCTAGATGTGGTTAATGAAAAGGACACACATGCAATGACACTGGTGGATCCATGTGGTTTGTGAAAAGAACACGCATGCAATGACACTGGCTATGGTTCATGAAAATAACTAACATGCAATGACATTGGTGGATCCGTATGTGGTATGTGAGAAGAAAACACATGCAATGAACTCTGGTGGATCCTTAAGTTGTTTGTGAAAAGAACAGAAATGCAATGGCTCTAGCTGTGGTTTGTGAAAAGAACACACATCCAGCAACACTGGTGACTCTAGGTGTGGTTTGTGAAAGATCATACATGCAATGACACTGGTGGATCCATGTGTGGTTTGTGAAAGAACAGACATGCAATGACACTGGTGGATCCATGTGTTGTTTGTGAAAGAACAGACATGCAATGACTCTAGGTGTGGTTAATAAAAAGAATAGACATGCAATGACACTTGTCAATCCATATGTCGTTTGTCAAAATAACACACATGCAATGACTTTCGCCGTGGTTTATGAGAAGAACTCACATGCAATAAACTCTGTTGGATCCATATGTGGTTTGTGAGAATAACACACATGCAATGACTCTAGATAAGGTTAATGAAAAGAACAAACATGCAATGAAACTGGTGGATCCATTTGTGGTTTGTGAAAAGAACACACATGCAATGATATTGGTGGATCCATATGTGGTTTGTGAGAAGAACAGACATGCAATGACTCTCGTTGTGGTTAATGAAAAGAACACACATGCAATCACACTGGTGGATCCATATGTGGTTTGTGAAAAGAACAGACATGTACTGACTCTAGGTCTGGTTCATGAAAAGAACACACATGCAATCACGCTGGTGAATCCATATGTGGTTTGTGAAAAGAACACACATGCAATGAATCTAGATGTGGTTTGTGAAAAGAACACACATGTAATGACTCTAGCTGTGGTTTGTGAAAAGGACACACATGCAATGACTCTGGTGGATCCTTATGTGGTTTGTGACAAGAATAGACATGCAATTTTCTCTGGTGGATCCATATGTGGTTTGTGAGAAGAAACCACATCAGATGACACTGGTGGATCCATGTGTAGTTTGTGAAAGAACACACATGCAATGACTCTAGATGTGGTTTGTGAAAAGAACAGACATGCAATGACTCTAGGTGTAGTTTGTGAAAATAACAAACATGCAATGACTCTAGATGTGGTTTGTGAAAAGCACACACATGCAGTGAGACTGGTGGATCCATATGTGGTTTGTGAAAAGAACAGACATGCAATGATTCTAACTATGTTTAATGAAAAGAACACACCTGCAATCACACTGGTGGATCCATATGTGGTTTGTGAAAAGAACACACATGCAATGACTCTAGATGTGGTTTGTGAAAATAACACACATGCAATGACTCTAGTTGTGGTTTGTGAAAAGAACACACATGCAATGACTCTGGTGGATCCATATGTGGTTTGTGAAAAGAAGAGACATGCAATGAAATCTGGTGTATCCATATGTGGTTTGTGAGAAGAACACACATCCAATGACACTGGTGGATCCATGTGTAGTTTGTGAAAGAACACACATGCAATGACTCTAGATGTGGTTTGTGAAAAGAACAGACATGCAATGACTCTAGGTGTAGTTTGTGAAAAGAATAAATATGCAATTACTCTAGCTGTGGTTTGTGAAAAGAACACACATGCAGTGAAACTGGTGGATCCATATGTGGTTTGTGAAAAGAACAGACATGCAATGATTCTAACTGTGGTTAATGAAAAGAACAGACATGCAATGGCTGTAGCTGTGATTTCTGAAAAGAACACACATCCAGTGACACTGGTGACTCTAGGTGTGGTTTGTGAACGAACAGACATGCAATGACTCTAGATGTGGTTTGTGAAAAGAACAGACATGCAATGACTCTAGGTGTAGTTTGTGAAAAGAACACACATGCAATGACTCTAGACGTGGTTTGTGAAAAGAACACACATGCAACGACACTGGTGGATCCATATGTGGTTTGTGAAAAGAACAGAGATGCAATGATTCTAACTGTGGTTAATGAAAAGAATACACATGCAATCACACTGGTGGATCCATATGTGGGTTGTGAGAAGAACACACATGCAATAACTCTTGATGTGGTCTGTGAAAAGAACACACATGCAATGACACTAATGGATCAATATGTGTTTTGTGAAAAGAACAGACATCCGATGAATCGAGATGTGGTTTGTGAAAAGAACACACATGCAATGACATTGGTGGATCCGTGTGTGGTTTGTGAGAAGAACAGACATGCAATGACTCTAGATGTGGTTTGTGAAAAGAACACACATGCAATGACTCTAGGTGTAGTTTGTGAAAAGAACACACATGCAATGACTCTAGCTGTGGTTTGTGAAAAGAACACGCATGCAATGACACTGGTGGATCCATATGTGGTTTGTGGAAAGAACACACATGCAATGACTCTAGCTCTGGTTTGTGAAAAGAACACACATGCAATCACACCGGTGGATCCATGTGTTGATTGTGAGAAGAACACACATGCAATGACTCTAGCTATGGTTAATGAAAAGAACACACATGCAGTGACACTGGTGGATCCATATGTGGTTTGTGAACATGCAACGACTCTAGATGTGGTTAATGAAAAGGACACACATGCAATGACACTGGTGGATCCATGTGGTTTGTGAAAAGAACACGCATGCAATGACACTGGCTATGGTTCATGAAAATAACTAACATGCAATGACATTGGTGGATCCGTATGTGGTATGTGAGAAGAAAACACATGCAATGAACTCTGGTGGATCCTTAAGTTGTTTGTGAAAAGAACAGAAATGCAATGGCTCTAGCTGTGGTTTGTGAAAAGAACACACATCCAGCAACACTGGTGACTCTAGGTGTGGTTTGTGAAAGATCATACATGCAATGACACTGGTGGATCCATGTGTGGTTTGTGAAAGAACAGACATGCAATGACACTGGTGGATCCATGTGTTGTTTGTGAAAGAACAGACATGCAATGACTCTAGGTGTGGTTAATAAAAAGAATAGACATGCAATGACACTTGTCAATCCATATGTCGTTTGTCAAAATAACACACATGCAATGACTTTCGCTGTGGTTTATGAGAAGAACTCACATGCAATAAACTCTGTTGGATCCATATGTGGTTTGTGAGAATAACACACATGCAATGACTCTAGATAAGGTTAATGAAAAGAACAAACATGCAATGAAACTGGTGGATCCATTTGTGGTTTGTGAAAAGAACACACATGCAATGATATTGGTGGATCCATATGTGGTTTGTGAGAAGAACAGACATGCAATGACTCTCGTTGTGGTTAATGAAAAGAACACACATGCAATCACACTGGTGGATCCATATGTGGTTTGTGAAAAGAACAGACATGTACTGACTCTAGGTCTGGTTCATGAAAAGAACACACATGCAATCACGCTGGTGAATCCATATGTGGTTTGTGAAAAGAACACACATGCAATGAATCTAGATGTGGTTTGTGAAAAGAACACACATGTAATGACTCTAGCTGTGGTTTGTGAAAAGGACACACATGCAATGACTCTGGTGGATCCTTATGTGGTTTGTGACAAGAATAGACATGCAATTTTCTCTGGTGGATCCATATGTGGTTTGTGAGAAGAAACCACATCAGATGACACTGGTGGATCCATGTGTAGTTTGTGAAAGAACACACATGCAATGACTCTAGATGTGGTTTGTGAAAAGAACAGACATGCAATGACTCTAGGTGTAGTTTGTGAAAATAACAAACATGCAATGACTCTAGATGTGGTTTGTGAAAAGCACACACATGCAGTGAGACTGGTGGATCCATATGTGGTTTGTGAAAAGAACAGACATGCAATGATTCTAACTATGTTTAATGAAAAGAACACACATGCAATCACAATGGTGGATGCATATGTGGTTTGTGAAAAGAACACACATGCAATGACTCTTGATGTGGTCTGTGAAAAGAACACACATGCAATGACACTGGTGGATCAATATGTGGTTTGTGAAAAGAACAGACATCCGATGACTCTAGATGTGGTTTGTGCAAACAACACACATGCAATGACACTGGTGGATCCATGTGTGGTTTGTGAGAAGAACAGACATGCAATGACTCTAGATGTGGTTTGTGAAAAGAACAGACATGCAATAAACTCTAGTGGATCCATATGTGGTTTGTGAGAAGAACAGACATGCAATGACTCTAGATTTGGTTTGTGAAAAGAAGACACATGCAGTGACTCTAGCCGTGGTTTGTGAAAAGAACACACATGCAATGACTCTGGTGGATCCTTATGTCGTTTGTGAAAACAATAGACATGCAATGACTCTAGCTGTGGTTTGTGAAAAGAACACTCACGCAATGAACTCTGGTGGATCCATATGTGTTTTCTGAGAAGAACACACATGCAATTACTCTAGATGTGGTTTGTGAAAAGAACACACATGCAATGGCTCTAGCTGTGGTTTTTGAAAAGAACACACATGCAATGACTCTGGTGGATCCTTATGTGGTTTGTGAAAAGAACAAACATGCAATGAACTCTGGTGGATCCATATGTCTTTTGTGAGAAGAACACACATGCAATGACACTGGTGGATCCATATATGGTTTGTGAAAAGAACAGACATGCAATGACTCTAGTTGTGCTTAATGAAAAAAACTCACATGTAATCACACTGGTGGATCCATATGTGGTTTGTGAAAAGAACCCACATGCAATGACTCTATATGTGGTTTGTGAAAAGAACAAACATGCCATGACACTGGTGGATCAATATGTGGCTTGTGAAAAGAACAGACATCCAATGACTCTAGATGTGGTTTATGAAAAGAACACACATGCAATGACACTGGTGGATCCATGTGTGGTTTGTGAGAAGAACAGTCATGCAATGACTCTAGATGTGGTTTGTGAAAAGAACAGACATGCAATGAACTCTGGTGGATCCATATGTGGTTTGTGAGAAGAACACACATGCAATGAATCTAGATGTGGTTTGTGAAAAGAACACACATGCAATGACTCTAGCTGTGGTTTGTGATTAGAACACACATGCAATGACTCTGGTGGATCCTTCTGTGGTTTGTGAAAAGAACAAACATGCAATGACTCCAACTGTTGTTTGTAAAAAGAACAGACATGCAATGAACTCTGGTGGATACATATGTTGTTTGTGAGAAGAACACACATGCAATGACTCTAGATGTGGTTTGTGAAAAGAACACACATGCAATGACTCTAGCTGTGGTTTGTGAAAATAACACACATGCAATGAGTTTGGTGGATCCTTATGTGGTTTGTGCAAAAAATGAACATGGAATGAATTCTGGTGGATCCATATGTGGTTTGTGAGAAGAACACATATCCAATGACAATGGTGGATCCATGTGTGGTTTGTGAAAGAACAGACATGCACTGACTCTAGGTGTGGTTCATGAAAAGAACACACATGCAATGACACTAGTGGATCCATATGTGGTTTGTGAAAAGAACACACATGCAATGATCTCCGTTTGATCCATATGTGGTTTGTGAGAAAAACACACATCCAATGACACTGGTGGCTCCATGTGTGGTTTGTGAAAGAACACACGTGCAATGACTCTAGATTTGGTTAATGAAAAGAACACACATGCAATGACTCTAGGTGTAGTTTGTGAAAAGAACACACATGCAATGACTCTAGATGTGGTTTGTGAAAAGAACAGACATGCAATAAACTCTAGTGGATCCATATGTGGTTTGTGAGAAGAACACACATGCAATGACTCTAGATTTGGTTTGTGAAAAGAAGACACATGCAGTGACTCTAGCCATGGTTTGTGAAAATAAAACACATGCAATGACTCTGGTGGATCCTTATGTCGTTTGTGAAAAGAATAGACATGCAATGACTCTAGCTGTGGTTTGTGAAAAGAACACTCACGCAATGAACTCTGGTGGATCCATATGTGTTTTCTGAGAAGAACACACATGCAATTACTCTAGATGTGGTTTGTGAAAAGAACACACATGCAATGGCTCTAGCTGTGGTTTTTGAAAAGAACACACATGCAATGACTCTGGTGGATCCTTATGTGGTTTGTGAAAAGAACAGACATGCAATGAACTCTGGTGGATCCATATGTCTTTTGTGAGAAGAACACACATGCAATGACACTGGTGGATCCATATGTGGTTTGTGAAAAGAACAGACATGCAATGACTCTAGTTGTGCTTAATGAAAAGAACTCACATGTAATCACACTGGTGGATCCATATGTGGTTTGTGAAAAGAACCCACATGCAATGACTCTATATGTGGTTTGTGAAAAGAACAGACATGCAATGAACTCTGGTGGATCCATATGTATTTTGTGAGAAGAACACACATGCAATGACACTGGTGGATCCATATGTGGTTTGTGAAAAGAACAGACATGCAATGACTCTAGTTGTGCTTAATGAAAAGAACTCACATGTAATCACACTGGTGGATCCATATGTGGTTAATGAAAAGAACACACATGCAATGACTCTAGGTGTAGTTTGTGAAAAGAACACACATGCAATGACTCTAGATGTGGTTTGTGAAAAGAACACACATGCAATGACACTAGTGGATCCATATGTGTATTTTAAAAGAACGGACATGCAATGACTCTAGCTGTGGTTAATGAAAAGAAGACACATGGAATCACACTGGTGGATCCATATGTGGTTTGTGAAAAGAACACAAATGCAATGACTCTAGATGTGGTTTGTGAAAACAACACACATGCAATGACAGTGGTGGTTCAATATGTGGTTCAAAAGAACAGACATCCAATGACTCTAGATGTGGTTTGTGAAAAGAACACACATGCAATGACACTGGTGGACCATGTGTGGTTTGTGAGAACAACAGACATGCAGCGACTCTAGCAGTGGTTCTTGAAAAGAACACACATGCAATCACATTGGTGGATCCATGTGTGGTTTGTGAAAAGGACAGACATGCAATGACTCTAGGTGTGGTTTATGAGAAGAACGTACATGCAATGACACTGGTGATATGTGGTTTGTGAAAAGAACACACATGCAATGACTCTAACTGTGGATTGTGAAAAGAACAGGCAATACAATTACTCTCGTGGATCCATGTGTGGTTTGTGAAAAGAACAAACATCCAATGACTCTAGCTCTGGTTTGTGAAAAGAACACACATGCAATGACTCTATATGTGGTTTGTGGAAAGAACAGACATGCAATGACTCTAGATGTGGTTAATGAAAAGAACAGACATGCAATGACACTGGTGGATCCACATGTGGTTTGTGAGAAGAACAGACATGCAATGACTTTGGCTCTAGTTCATGAAAAGAACACACATCCAATGACACTTTTCGATCCTTATGTGGTTTGTGAAAAAGAACATACATGCAATGACTCTAGCTGTGGTTTGTGAAAAGAACACACAAGCAATGACACTAGTGGATCCATATGTGGTTTGTGGAAAGAATAGACATGCAATGACTCTAGATGTGTTTTGTGAAAAGAACACACATGCAATCACACTAGTGGATCCGTGTGTGGTTTGTGAGAAGAACACACATGCAATGACTCTAGCTATGGTTAATGAAAAGAACACAGATGCAATGACACTGCTGGATCCATATCTGGTTTGTGAAAAGAACACATATGCAATGACTCTAGCTATGGTTAATGAAAAGAACACACATGCAATGCCACAGTTTGATCCATGTGGTTTGTGAAAACAACACACATGCAATGACACTGGCTATGGTTAATGAATAGAACTGACATGCAAACACACTAGTGGATCCATATGTGGTCTGTGAGAAGAACACACATGCAATGAACTATGGTGGATCCTTATGTGGTTTGTGAAAAGAACAAACATGCAATGGATCTAGCTATGGTTTGTGAAAAGATCACACTTCCAATGACACGGGTGACTCTAGGTGTGGTTTGTGAAAGAACAGACATGCAATGACACTGGTGGATCCATGTGTGGTTTGTGAAAGATCAGACATGCAATGACTCTAGGTGTGGTTAATGAAAAGAACAGGCATGCAATGACACTGGTGGATCCATATGTGGCTTGTGTAAAGAACACACATGTGATGGCTCAACACGTATTGAGCTCATTGGGGAACACCTCCAAGGTGTTGTTTCCAACTTGGAATCCTACACATCTCAACCATAGAACTTTGCCCCCAGCTTATAGTGAGGTTGTCAATCTCACTAGTTTTGCTGAAAAACAAAGGTTTATATGTATTGTGTGGAAGATAGTAATTGCTTGCAAAAAGTAAACAGTAAACAGTAAATAACAGATTGTAGATGGATGGTAAAAGAATGGGCCGGGGTCCATAGGTCACTAGTGGTGATTCTCCTTAAGATAGATGACAGGTTGGGTGAACAAATTACAGCGGGGCAATTGACAGACACCAAGAAAGCATACATGCATATACTAATCATCTTGACTCCTATGAGATTTGATTGGGCATTACAACATTATACATAGACAGTAATCCAACTGCATCTATGACTAATAATCCACCTTCAGTTTATCATTCGAACCCCCTCCAGTATTAAGTTGCAAGCAACAGATAATTGCATTAAGCAAAGTGTGTAAAGTAAACAATACGACTGTTCTATGAACAAAGGATTGTTGTTTTCTCCCTAGTAGCAATAGCACATCTAGTACCTTAGAGATTTCTATCACTTCCCCAGAGTCCTAGAGGCATGAACCCACTATCGAGCATGAATACTCCCTCTTGGAGTTGGTAGCATCTACTTGGCCAAGATAGCTACTAACAACGGAAAGCATGCAAGATCACAAATAACAAAGACATGATAGAATCAATAATCAATCTGAAAATAGCATCTCAATATCCATCGGATCCCCGCAAACACAACATGTAGGATTACAAATAGATGATCTTGATCATGAACGGAGCTCACAAGATCTAAACATGATAGCACAAAGGAGGAGAACCAACCATCTAGCTACTACATGGACCCGTAGTCCAGAGATGAACTACTCACGTATCCCACCGGAGGAAGCCGTGGTGATGAAGAAGGCCTCCAGGGTGATCTCTCCCCTCCGGCAGAGAGTCGGGAAGAGCTTCAGATGCAATGACTCTAGCTATGGTTTGTGAAAAGAACACACATGAAATGACTCTATCTATGGTTTGTGAAAAGAACACACATGCCATCACACCGGTGGATCCATGTCTGGATTGTGACAAGAACACACATGCAATGACTCTAGCTATGGTTAATGAAAAGAACACACATGCAATGACACTGGTGGATCCATATGTGGTTTGTGAAAAGAACAGACATGCACTGACTCTAGGTGTGGTTCATGAAAAGCACACACATGCAATCACACTGGTGGATCCTTATGTGGTTTGTGAAAAGAACAGACATGCAATGACTCTAGCTGCGGTTTGTGAAAAGAACACACATGCAATGACACTGGTGGGTCCATATGTGGTTTGTGAAAAGAATAGACATGCAATGACTCTAGCTGTGGTTAATGCAAAGAACACACATGGAATGCCACTGGTGGATCCATATGTGGTTTGTGAAAAGAACAGACATGTGATGGCTCAACATGTATCGAGCTCATTAGGGAACGCCAAGAGGAAGGTATGATGAGCACAGCAACAAGTTTTCCCTCCGTTAAGAAATTAAGGTTATCGAACCAGTTTGTGAGAAGAACACACATCGAATGACACGGGTGGATCCATGTGTGATTTGTCAAATAACACACATGCAATGACTCTAGATGTGGTTTGTGAAAAGAACAAACATGTAATGACTCTAGGTGTAGTTTGTGAAAAGAACACACATGCAATGACTCTAGCTGTGGTTTGTGAAAAGAACACACATGCAATGACACTGGTGGATCCATATTTGGTTTGTGAAAAGAACAGACATGCAATGATTCTAACTGTGGTTAATGAAAAGAACAAACATGTAATGGATCTAGATGTGGTTTCTGAAAAGAACACACATCCAGTGACACTGGTGACTCTAGGTGTGGTTTGTGAAAGAACAGACATGCAATGACACTGGTGGATCCATGCGTAGTTTGTGAAAGAACATACATCCAATGACACTGGTGGATCCATGTGTGGTTTGTGAAAGAACAGACATGCAATGACTATAGGTGTGGTTAATAAAAAAGAATAGACGTGCAATGACACTGGTAAATCCATATGTCGTTTGTGAAAAGAACACACATGCAATGACTCTCCCTATGGTTTATGAGAAGAACTCACATGCAATGAACTCTGGTGGATCCATATGTGGTTTGTGAGAAGAACACACATGCAATGACTCTATCAAGGGTTAATGAAAAGAACAAACATGCAATGAAACTGGTGGATCCATATGTGGTTTGTGAAAAGAATACATATGCAATGATATTGGTGGATCCATATGTGGTTTGTGAGAAGAACAGACATGCAATGACTCTAGTTGTGGTTAATGAAAAGAACACACATGCAATCACACTTGTGGATCCATATGTGGTTTGTGAAAAGAACAGACATGCACTGACGCTAGGTGTGGTTCATGAAAAGAACACACATGCAATCACACTGGTGGATCCATATGTCGTTTGTGAAAAGAACACACATGCAATGGCTCTAGATGTGGTTTGTGAAAAGAACACACATGCAATGAATCTAGCTGTGGTTTGTGAAAAGAACACACATGCAATGACTCTGGTGGATCCTTATGTGGTTTGTGCAAAAAATAGACATGGAATGAACTCTAGTGGATCCATATGTGGTTTGTGAGAAGAACACATAACCAATGACACTGGTGGATCCATGTGTGGTTTGTGAAAGTACATACATGCACTGACTCTAGGTGTGGTTCATGAAAAGAACACACATGCAATGACACTAGTGGATCCATATGTGGTTTGTGAAAAGAACACACATGCAACGAACTCTGTTGGATCCATATCTGGTTTGTGAGAAAAACACACATCCAATGACACTGGTGGATCCATGTGTGGTTTGTGAAAGAACACACATGCAATGACTCTAGATGTGGTTAATGAAAAGAACACACATGCAATGACTCTAGGTGTAGTTTGTGAAAAGAACACACATGTAATGACTCTAGATGTGGGTTGTGAAAAGAACACACATGCAATGACACTGGTGGGTCCATATGTGGTTTGTGAAAAGAATAGACATGCAATGACTCTAGCTGTGGTTAATGCAAAGAACACACATGGAATGCCACTGGTGGATCCATATGTGGTTTGTGAAAAGAACAGACATGTGATGGCTCAACATGTATCGAGCTCATTAGGGAACGCCAAGAGGAAGGTATGATGAGCACAGCAACAAGTTTTCCCTCCGTTATGAAATTAAGGTTATCGAACCAGTTTGTGAGAAGAACACACATCGAATGACACGGGTGGATCCATGTGTGATTTGTCAAATAACACACATGCAATGACTCTAGATGTGGTTTGTGAAAAGAACAAACATGTAATGACTCTAGGTGTAGTTTGTGAAGAGAACACACATGCAATGACTCTAGCTGTGGTTTGTGAAAAGAACACACATGCAATGACACTGGTGGATCCATATTTGGTTTGTGAAAAGAACAGACATGCAATGATTCTAAGTGTGGTTAATGAAAAGAACAAACATGTAATGGCTCTAGATGTGGTTTCTGAAAAGAACACACATCCAGTGACACTGGTGACTCTAGGTGTGGTTTGTGAAAGAACAGACATGCAATGACACTGGTGGATCCATGCGTAGTTTGTGAAAGAACATACATGCAATGACACTGGTGGATCCATGTGTGGTTTGTGAAAGAACAGACATGCAATGACTCTAGGTGTGGTTAATAAAAAAGAATAGACGTGCAATGACACTGGTAAATCCATATGTCGTTTGTGAAAAGAACACACATGCAATGACTCTCCCTATGGTTTATGAGAAGAACTCACATGCAATGAACTCTGGTGGATCCATATGTGGTTTGTGAGAAGAACACACATGCAATGACTCTATCAAGGGTTAATGAAAAGAACAAACATGCAATGAAACTGGTGGATCCATATGTGGTTTGTGAAAAGAATACATATGCAATGATATTGGTGGATCCATATGTGGTTTGTGAGAAGAACAGACATGCAATGACTCTAGTTGTGGTTAATGAAAAGAACACACATGCAATCACACTTGTGGATCCATATGTGGTTTGTGAAAAGAACAGACATGCACTGACGCTAGGTGTGGTTCATGAAAAGAACACACATGCAATCACACTGGTGGATCCATATGTGGTTTGTGAAAAGAACACACATGCAATGGCTCTAGATGTGGTTTGTGAAAAGAACACACATGCAATGACTCTAGCTGTGGTTTGTGAAAAGAACACACATGCAATGACTCTGGTGGATCCTTATGTGGTTTGTGCAAAAAATAGACATGGAATGAACTCTAGTGGATCCATATGTGGTTTGTGAGAAGAACACATAACCAATGACACTGGTGGATCCATGTGTGGTTTGTGAAAGTACATACATGCACTGACTCTAGGTGTGGTTCATGAAAAGAACACACATGCAATGACACTAGTGGATCCATATGTGGTTTGTGAAAAGAACACACATGCAACGAACTCTGTTGGATCCATATCTGGTTTGTGAGAAAAACACACATCCAATGACACTGGTGGATCCATGTGTGGTTTGTGAAAGAACACACATGCAATGACTCTAGATGTGGTTAATGAAAAGAACACACATGCAATGACTCTAGGTGTAGTTTGTGAAAAGAACACACATGTAATGACTCTAGCTGTGGTTTGTGAAAAGAACACACATGCAATGACACTGGTGGGTCCATATGTGGTTTGTGAAAAGAATAGACATGCAATGACTCTAGCTGTGGTTAATGCAAAGAACACACATGGAATGCCACTGGTGGATCCATATGTGATTTGTGAAAAGAACAGACATGTGATGGCTCAACATGTATCGAGCTCATTAGGGAACGCCAAGAGGAAGGTATGATGAGCACAGCAACAAGTTTTCCCTCCGTTATGAAATTAAGGTTATCGAACCAGTTTGTGAGAAGAACACACATCGAATGACACGGGTGGATCCATGTGTGATTTGTCAAATAACACACATGCAATGACTCTAGATGTGGTTTGTGAAAAGAACAAACATGTAATGACTCTAGGTGTAGTTTGTGAAAAGAACACACATGCAATGACTCTAGCTGTGGTTTGTGAAAAGAACACACATGCAATGACACTAGTGGATCCATATGTGGTTTGTGAAAAGAACACACATGCAACGAACTCTGTTGGATCCATATCTGGTTTGTGAGAAAAACACACATCCAATGACACTGGTGGATCCATGTGTGGTTTGTGAAAGAACACACATGCAATGACTCTAGATGTGGTTAATGAAAAGAACACACATGCAATGACTCTAGGTGTAGTTTGTGAAAAGAACACACATGTAATGACTCTAGCTGTGGTTTGTGAAAAGAACACACATGCAATGACACTGGTGGATCCATGTGTGTATTTGAAAAGAACAGACATGCAATGACTCTGGCTGTGGTTAATGAAAAGAACACACATGCAATCACACTTGTGGATCCATATGTGGTTTGTGAAAAGAACACAAATGCAATGACTCTAGATGTGGGTTGTGAAAAGAACACACATGCAATGACACTGGTGGGTCCATATGTGGTTTGTGAAAAGAACACACATGCAATGACTCTGGCTGTGGTTAATGAAAAGAACACACATGCAATCACACTTGTGGATCCATATGTGGTTTGTGAAAAGAACACAAATGCAATGACTCTAGATGTGGGTTGTGAAAAGAACACACATGCAATGACACTGGTGGGTCCATATGTGGTTTGTGAAAAGAATAGACATGCAATGAATCTAGCTGTGGTTAATGCAAAGAACACACATGGAATGCCACTGGTGGATCCATATGTGGTTTGTGAAAAGAACAGACATGTGATGGCTCAACATGTATCGAGCTCATTAGGGAACGCCAAGAGGAAGGTATGATGAGCACAGCAACAAGTTTTCCCTCCGTTATGAAATTAAGGTTATCGAACCAGTTTGTGAGAAGAACACACATCGAATGACACGGGTGGATCCATGTGTGATTTGTCAAATAACACACATGCAATGACTCTAGATGTGGTTTGTGAAAAGAACAAACATGTAATGACTCTAGGTGTAGTTTGTGAAAGTACATACATGCACTGACTCTAGGTGTGGTTCATGAAAAGAACACACATGCAATGACACTAGTGGATCCATATGTGGTTTGTGAAAAGAACACACATGCAACGAACTCTGTTGGATCCATATCTGGTTTGTGAGAAAAACACACATCCAATGACACTGGTGGATCCATGTGTGGTTTGTGAAAGAACACACATGCAATGACTCTAGATGTGGTTAATGAAAAGAACACACATGCAATGACTCTAGGTGTAGTTTGTGAAAAGAACACACATGTAATGACTCTAGCTGTGGTTTGTGAAAAGAACACACATGCAATGACACTGGTGGATCCATGTGTATTTGAAAAGAACAGACATGCAATGACTCTGGCTGTGGTTAATGAAAAGAACACACATGCAATCACACTTGTGGATCCATATGTGGTTTGTGAAAAGAACACAAATGCAATGACTCTAGATGTGGGTTGTGAAAAGAACACACATGCAATGACACTGGTGGGTCCATATGTGGTTTGTGAAAAGAATAGACATGCAATGACTCTAGCTGTGGTTAATGCAAAGAACACACATGGAATGCCACTGGTGGATCCATATGTGGTTTGTGAAAAGAACAGACATTTGATGGCTCTAGATGTGGGTTGTGAAAAGAACACACATGCAATGACACTTGTGGATCCATGTGTGGTTTGTGAGAAGAATAGACATGCAATGACTCTAGGTGTGGTTTGTGAAAAGAACACACATGCAATGAACTCTGGTGGATCCATATGTGGTTTGTGAGAAGAACACACATGCAAGGAATCTAGATGTGGTTTGTGAAAAGAACACACATGCAATGACTCTAGCTGTGGTTTGTGAAAAGAACACACATGCAATGACTCTGGTGGATCCTTATGTGGTTTGTGCAAAAAATAGACATGGATTGAACTCTGGTGGATCCATATGTGGTTTGTGAGAAGAACACATATTCAACTGGTGGATCCATGTGTGGTTTGTGAAAGAACGGACATGCACTGACTCTTGGTGTGGTTCATGAAAAGAACACACATGCAATGACACTGGTGGATCCAGGTGTGGTTTGCAAAAAGAACACACATGCAATGAACTCTGGTGGATCCATATGTGGTTTGTAAGAAGAACACACATCAAATGACACTGGTGGATCCATGTGTGATTTGTCAAAGAACACACATGCAATGACTCTAGATGTGGTTTGTGAAAAGAACAAAAATGTAATGACTCTAGGTGTAGTTTGTGAAAAGAACACACATGCAATGACTCTAGATGTGGTTTGTGAAAAGAACACACATGCAATGACACTGGTGGATCCATATGTGGTTTGTGAAAACAACAGACATGCAATGATTCTAACTCTGGTTAATTAAAAGAACAAACATGTAATGGCTCTAGTTGTGGTTTCTGAAAAGAACACACACCCAGTGACACTGGTGACTCTAGGTGTGGTTTGTGAAAGAACAGACATGCAATGACACTTGTGGATCCATGTGTGGTTTGTGAAAGAACAGACATGCAATGACACTGGTGGATCCATGTGTGGTTTGTGAAAGAACAGACATGCAATGACTCTAGGTGTGGTTAATAGAAAGAATAAACATGCAATGACACTGGTAAATCCATATGTCGTTTGTGAAAAGAACACACATACAATGACTCTCGATGTGGTTTATGAGAAGAACTCACATGCAATGAACTCTGGTGGATCCATATGTGGTTTGTGAGAAGAACACACATGCAATGACTCTAGCTAAGGTTAATGAAAAGAACAAACATGCAATGAAACTGGTGGATCCATATGTGGTTTGTGAAAAGAACACAGATGCAATGATATTGGTGGATCCATATGTGGTTTGTGAGAAGAATAGACATGCAATGATTCTAACTGTGGTTAATGAAAAGAACAAACATGTAATGGCTCTAGCTGCGGTTTCTGAAAAGAACACACATCCAGTGATATTGGTGACTCTAGGTGTGGTTTGTGAAAGAACAGACATGCAATGACACTGGTGGATCCATGTGTGGTTTGTGAGAGAACAGACATGCAATGACACTGGTGGATCCATGTGTGGTTTGTGAAAGAACAGACATGCAATGACACTGGTGGATCCATGTGTGGTTTGTGAAAGAACAGACATGCAATGACACTGGTGGATCCATGTGTGGTTTGTGAAAGAACAGACATGCAATGACTCTATGTGTGGTTAATAAAAGGAATAGACATGCAATGACACTGGTAAATCCATATGTCGTTTGTGAAAAGAACACACATGCAATGACTCTCGCTGTGGTTTATGAGAAAAACTCACATGCAATGAACTCTGGTGGATCCAGACGTGGTTTGTGAGAACAACACACATGCAATGACTCTAGCTAAGGTTAATGAAAAGAACAAACATGCAATGAAACTGGTGGATCCATATGTGGTTTGTGAAAAGAACACACATGCAATGATATTGGTGGATCCATATGTGGTTTGTCAGAACAACAGACATTCAATGACTCTCGCTGTGGTTTATGAGAAGAACTCACATGCAATGAACTCTGGTGGATCCATATGTGGTTTGTGAGAACAACACACATGCAATGACTCTAGCTAAGGTTCATGAAAAGAACAAACATGCAATGAAACTGGTGGATCCATATGTGGTTTGTGAAAAGAACACACATGCAATGATATTGCTGGATCCATATGTGGTTTGTGAGAAGAACAGACATGCAATGACTCTAGTTGTGGTTAATGAAAAGAACACACATGCAATCACACTGGTGGATCCATATGTGGTTTGTGAAAAGAATAGACATGCACTGACTCTAGGTGTGGTTCATGAAAAGAACACACATGCAATCACACTGGTGGATCCATATGTGGTTTGTGAAAAGAACACACATGCAATGACTCTAGATGTTGTTTGTGAAAAGATCGCACATGCAATGACTCTAGCTGTGGTTTGTGAAAAGAACACACATGCAATGACTCTGGTGGATCCTTATGTGGTTTGTGAAAAGAACAGACATGCAATGAACTCTGGTGGATCCGTATGTGGTTTGTGAGAACAACACACATCCAATGACACTTGTGGATCCATGTGTAGTTTGTGAAAGAACACACATGCAATGACTCTAGATGTGGTTTGTGAAAAGAACAAACATCCAATGACTCTAGGTGTAGTTTTTGAAAAGAACAAACATGCAATGACTCTAGCTGTGGTTTGTGAAAAGAACACACATGCAGTGAAACTGGTGGATCCATATGTGGTTTGTGAAAAGAACAGACATGCAATGATTCTAACTGTGGTTATTGAAAAGAACAGACATGCAATGGCTCTAGCTCTGGTTTCTGAAAAGAACACACATCCAGTGACATTGGTGACTCTAGGTGTGGTTTGTGAAAGAACAGACATGCAATGACACTGGTGGATCCATGTGTGGTTTGTGAGAGAACAGACATGCAATGACACTGGTGGATCCATGTGTGGTTTGTGAAAGAACAGACATGCAATGACACTGGTGGATCCATGTGTGGTTTGTGAAAGAACAGACATGCAATGACACTGGTGGATCCATGTGTGGTTTGTGAAAGAACAGACATGCA
Source organism: Avena sativa (assembly GCA_916181665.1). Taxonomy (NCBI): domain Eukaryota; kingdom Viridiplantae; phylum Streptophyta; class Magnoliopsida; order Poales; family Poaceae; genus Avena; species Avena sativa. Next base: position 584,987,679 of record OV702287.1, read on the forward strand.
ATGACTCTATGTGTGGTTAATAAAAGGAATAGACATGCAATGACACTGGTAAATCCATATGTCGTTTGTGAAAAGAACACACATGCAATGACTCTCGCTGTGGTTTATGAGAAAAACTCACATGCAATGAACTCTGGTGGATCTAGACGTGGTTTGTGAGAACAACACACATGCAATGACTCTAGCTAAGGTTAATGAAAAGAACAAACATGCAATGAAACTGGTGGATCCATATGTGGTTTGTGAAAAGAACACACATGCAATGATATTGGTGGATCCATATGTGGTTTGTCAGAACAACAGACATTCAATGACTCTCGCTGTGGTTTATGAGAAGAACTCACATGCAATGAACTCTGGTGGATCCATATGTGGTTTGTGAGAACAACACACATGCAATGACTCTAGCTAAGGTTAATGAAAAGAACAAACATGCAATGAAACTGGTGGATCCATATGTGGTTTGTGAAAAGAACACACATGCAATGATATTGCTGGATCCATATGTGGTTTGTGAGAAGAACAGACATGCAATGACTCTAGTTGTGGTTAATGAAAAGAACACACATGCAATCACACTGGTGGATCCATATGTGGTTTGTGAAAAGAATAGACATGCACTGACTCTAGGTGTGGTTCATGAAAAGAACACACATGCAATCACACTGGTGGATCCATATGTGGTTTGTGAAAAGAACACACATGCAATGACTCTAGATGTTGTTTGTGAAAAGATCGCACATGCAATGACTCTAGCTGTGGTTTGTGAAAAGAACACACATGCAATGACTCTGGTGGATCCTTATGTGGTTTGTGAAAAGAACAGACATGCAATGAACTCTGGTGGATCCGTATGTGGTTTGTGAGAACAACACACATCCAATGACACTTGTGGATCCATGTGTAGTTTGTGAAAGAACACACATGCAATGACTCTAGATGTGGTTTGTGAAAAGAACAAACATCCAATGACTCTAGGTGTAGTTTTTGAAAAGAACAAACATGCAATGACTCTAGCTGTGGTTTGTGAAAAGAACACACATGCAGTGAAACTGGTGGATCCATATGTGGTTTGTGAAAAGAACAGACATGCAATGATTCTAACTGTGGTTATTGAAAAGAACAGACATGCAATGGCTCTAGCTCTGGTTTCTGAAAAGAACACACATCCAGTGACATTGGTGACTCTAGGTGTGGTTTGTGAACGAACAGACATGCAATGACTCAAGATGTCGTTTGTGAAAAGAACAGACATGCAATGACTCTAGGTGTAGTTTGTGAAAATAACACACATGCAATGACTCTAGTTGTGGTTAGTGAAAAGAACACACATGCAATGACACTGGTGGATCCATATGTAGTTTGTCAAAAGAACAGACATGCAATGATTCTAACTGTGGTTAATGAAAAGAACACACATGCAATGACACTGGTGGATCCATATGTGGTTTGTGAAAAGAACACACATGCACTGACTCTAGGTGTGGTTCATGAAAAGAACACACATGCAATGACACTAGTGGATCCATATGTGGTTTGTGAAAAGAACACACATGCAACGAACTCTGTTGGATCCATATCTGGTTTGTGAGAAAAACACACATCCAATGACACTGGTGGATCCATGTGTGGTTTGTGAAAGAACACACATGCAATGACTCTACATGTGGTTAATGAAAAGAACACACATGCAATGACTCTAGGTGTAGTTTGTGAAAAGAACACACATGTAATGACTCTAGCTGTGGTTTGTGAAAAGAACACACATGCAATGACACTGGTGGGTCCATATGTGGTTTGTGAAAAGAATAGACATGCAATGACTCTAGCTGTGGTTAATGCAAAGAACACACATGGAATGCCACTGGTGGATCCATATGTGGTTTGTGAAAAGAACAGACATGTGATGGCTCAACATGTATCGAGCTCATTAGGGAACGCCAAGAGGAAGGTATGATGAGCACAGCAACAAGTTTTCCCTCCGTTATGAAATTAAGGTTATCGAACCAGTTTGTGAGAAGAACACACATCGAATGACACGGGTGGATCCATGTGTGATTTGTCAAATAACACACATGCAATGATTCTAGATGTGGTTTGTGAAAAGAACAAACATGTAATGACTCTAGGTGTAGTTTGTGAAAAGAACACACATGCAATGACTCTAGCTGTGGTTTGTGAAAAGAACACACATGCAATGACACTGGTGGATCCATATTTGGTTTGTGAAAAGAACAGACATGCAATGATTCTAAGTGTGGTTAATGAAAAGAACAAACATGTAATGGCTCTAGATGTGGTTTCTGAAAAGAACACACATCCAGTGACACTGGTGACTCTAGGTGTGGTTTGTGAAAGAACAGACATGCAATGACACTGGTGGATCCATGCGTAGTTTGTGAAAGAACATACATGCAATGACACTGGTGGATCCATGTGTGGTTTGTGAAAGAACAGACATGCAATGACTCTAGGTGTGGTTAATAAAAAAGAATAGACGTGCAATGACACTGGTAAATCCATATGTCGTTTGTGAAAAGAACACACATGCAATGACTCTCCCTATGGTTTATGAGAAGAACTCACATGCAATGAACTCTGGTGGATCCATATGTGGTTTGTGAGAAGAACACACATGCAATGACTCTATCAAGGGTTAATGAAAAGAACAAACATGCAATGAAACTGGTGGATCCATATGTGGTTTGTGAAAAGAATACATATGCAATGATATTGGTGGATCCATATGTGGTTTGTGAGAAGAACAGACATGCAATGACTCTAGTTGTGGTTAATGAAAAGAACACACATGCAATCACACTTGTGGATCCATATGTGGTTTGTGAAAAGAACAGACATGCACTGACGCTAGGTGTGGTTCATGAAAAGAACACACATGCAATCACACTGGTGGATCCATATGTGGTTTGTGAAAAGAACACACATGCAATGGCTCTAGATGTGGTTTGTGAAAAGAACACACATGCAATGACTCTAGCTGTGGTTTGTGAAAAGAACACACATGCAATGACTCTGGTGGATCCTTATGTGGTTTGTGCAAAAAATAGACATGGAATGAACTCTAGTGGATCCATATGTGGTTTGTGAGAAGAACACATAACCAATGACACTGGTGGATCCATGTGTGGTTTGTGAAAGTACATACATGCACTGACTCTAGGTGTGGTTCATGAAAAGAACACACATGCAATGACACTAGTGGATCCATATGTGGTTTGTGAAAAGAACACACATGCAACGAACTCTGTTGGATCCATATCTGGTTTGTGAGAAAAACACACATCCAGTGACACTGGTGGATCCATGTGTGGTTTGTGAAAGAACACACATGCAATGACTCTAGATGTGGTTAATGAAAAGAACACACATGCAATGACTCTAGGTGTAGTTTGTGAAAAGAACACACATGTAATGACTCTAGCTGTGGTTTGTGAAAAGAACACACATGCAATGACACTGGTGGATCCATGTGTGTATTTGAAAAGAACAGACATGCAATGACTCTGGCTGTGGTTAATGAAAAGAACACACATTCAATCACACTTGTGGATCCATATGTGGTTTGTGAAAAGAACACAAATGCAATGACTCTAGATGTGGGTTGTGAAAAGAACACACATGCAATGACACTTGTGGATCCATGTGTGGTTTGTGAGAAGAATAGACATGCAATGACTCTAGGTGTGGTTTGTGAAAAGAACACACATGCAATGAACTCTGGTGGATCCATATGTGGTTTGTGAGAAGAACACACATGCAAGGAATCTAGATGTGGTTTGTGAAAAGAACACACATGCAATGACTCTAGCTGTGGTTTGTGAAAAGAACACACATGCAATGACTCTGGTGGATCCTTATGTGGTTTGTGCAAAAAATAGACATGGAATGAACTCTGGTGGATCCATATGTGGTTTGTGAGAAGAACACATAACCAATGACACTGGTGGATCCATGTGTGGTTTGTGAAAGTACATACATGCACTGACTCTAGGTGTGGTTCATGAAAAGAACACACATGCAATGACACTAGTGGATCCATATGTGGTTTGTGAAAAGAACACACATGCAACGAACTCTGTTGGATCCATATCTGGTTTGTGAAAAAAACACACATCCAATGACACTGGTGGATCCATGTGTGGTTTGTGAAAGAACACACATGCAATGACTCTAGATGTGGTTAATGAAAAGAACACACATGCAATGACGCTAGGTGTAGTTTGTGAAAAGAACACACATGTAATGACTCTAGCTGTGGTTTGTGAAAAGAACACACATGCAATGACACTGGTGGATCCATGTGTGTATTTGAAAAGAACAGACATGCAATGACTCTGGCTGTGGTTAATGAAAAGAACACACATGCAATCACACTTGTGGATCCATATGTGGTTTGTGAAAAGAACACAAATGCAATGACTCTAGATGTGGGTTGTGAAAAGAACACACATGCAATGACACTGGTGGATCCATGTGTGGTTTGTGAAAGAACAGACATGCAATGAACTCTGGTGGATCCATATGTGGTTTGTGAGAAGAACACACATGCAAGGAATCTAGATGTGGTTTGTGAAAAGAACACACATGCAATGACACTGGTGGGTCCATATGTGGTTTGTGAAAAGAATAGACATGCAATGACTCTAGCTGTGGTTAATGCAAAGAACACACATGGAATGCCACTGGTGGATCCATATGTGGTTTGTGAAAAGAACAGACATGTGATGGCTCAACATGTATCGAGCTCATTAGGGAACGCCAAGAGGAAGGTATGATGAGCACAGCAACAAGTTTTCCCTCCGTTATGAAATTAAGGTTATCGAACCAGTTTGTGAGAAGAACACACATCAAATGACACGGGTGGATCCATGTGTGATTTGTCAAATAACACACATGCAATGATTCTAGATGTGGTTTGTGAAAAGAACAAACATGTAATGACTCTAGGTGTAGTTTGTGAAAAGAACACACATGCAATGACTCTAGCTGTGGTTTGTGAAAAGAACACACATGCAATGACACTGGTGGATCCATATTTGGTTTGTGAAAAGAACAGACATGCAATGATTCTAAGTGTGGTTAATGAAAAGAACAAACATGTAATGGCTCTAGATGTGGTTCCTGAAAAGAACACACATCCAGTGACACTGGTGACTCTAGGTGTGGTTTGTGAAAGAACAGACATGCAATGACACTGGTGGATCCATGCGTAGTTTGTGAAAGAACATACATGCAATGACACTGGTGGATCCATGTGTGGTTTGTGAAAGAACAGACATGCAATGACTCTAGGTGTGGTTAATAAAAAAGAATAGACGTGCAATGACACTGGTAAATCCATATGTCGTTTGTGAAAAGAACACACATGCAATGACTCTCCCTATGGTTTATGAGAAGAACTCACATGCAATGAACTCTGGTGGATCCATATGTGGTTTGTGAGAAGAACACACATGCAATGACTCTATCAAGGGTTAATGAAAAGAACAAACATGCAATGAAACTGGTGGATCCATATGTGGTTTGTGAAAAGAATACATATGCAATGATATTGGTGGATCCATATGTGGTTTGTGAGAAGAACAGACATGCAATGACTCTAGTTGTGGTTAATGAAAAGAACACACATGCAATCACACTTGTGGATCCATATGTGGTTTGTGAAAAGAACAGACATGCACTGACGCTAGGTGTGGTTCATGAAAAGAACACACATGCAATCACACTGGTGGATCCATATGTGGTTTGTGAAAAGAACACACATGCAATGGCTCTAGATGTGGTTTGTGAAAAGAACACACATGCAATGACTCTAGCTGTGGTTTGTGAAAAGAACACACATGCAATGACTCTGGTGGATCCTTATGTGGTTTGTGCAAAAAATAGACATGGAATGAACTCTAGTGGATCCATATGTGGTTTGTGAGAAGAACACATAACCAATGACACTGGTGGATCCATGTGTGGTTTGTGAAAGTACATACATGCACTGACTCTAGGTGTGGTTCATGAAAAGAACACACATGCAATGACACTAGTGGATCCATATGTGGTTTGTGAAAAGAACACACATGCAACGAACTCTGTTGGATCCATATCTGGTTTGTGAGAAAAACACACATCCAATGACACTGGTGGATCCATGTGTGGTTTGTGAAAGAACACACATGCAATGACTCTAGATGTGGTTAATGAAAAGAACACACATGCAATGACTCTAGGTGTAGTTTGTGAAAAGAACACACATGTAATGACTCTAGCTGTGGTTTGTGAAAAGAACACACATGCAATGACACTGGTGGGTCCATATGTGGTTTGTGAAAAGAATAGACATGCAATGACTCTAGCTGTGGTTAATGCAAAGAACACACAGGGAATGCCACTGGTGGATCCATATGTGGTTTGTGAAAAGAACAGACATGTGATGGCTCAACATGTATCGAGCTCATTAGGGAACGCCAAGAGGAAGGTATGATGAGCACAGCAACAAGTTTTCCCTCCGTTATGAAATTAAGGTTATCGAACCAGTTTGTGAGAAGAACACACATTGAATGACACGGGTGGATCCATGTGTGATTTGTCAAATAACACACATGCAATGACTCTAGATGTGGTTTGTGAAAAGAACAAACATGTAATGACTCTAGGTGTAGTTTGTGAAAAGAACACACATGCAATGACTCTAGCTGTGGTTTGTGAAAAGAACACACATGCAATGACACTAGTGGATCCATATGTGGTTTGTGAAAAGAACACACATGCAACGAACTCTGTTGGATCCATATCTGGTTTGTGAGAAAAACACACATCCAATGACACTGGTGGATCCATGTGTGGTTTGTGAAAGAACACACATGCAATGACTCTAGATGTGGTTAATGAAAAGAACACACATGCAATGACTCTAGGTGTAGTTTGTGAAAAGAACACACATGTAATGACTCTAGCTGTGGTTTGTGAAAAGAACACACATGCAATGACACTGGTGGATCCATGTGTGTATTTGAAAAGAACAGACATGCAATGACTCTGGCTGTGGTTAATGAAAAGAACACACATGCAATCACACTTGTGGATCCATATGTGGTTTGTGAAAAGAACACACATGCAATGACTCTGGTGGATCCTTATGTGGTTTGTGAAAAGAACAGACATGCAATGAACTCTGGTGGATCCATATGTGGTTTGTGAGAATAACACACATCCAATGACATTGGTGGATCCATGTGTAGTTATTAAAGAACACACATGCAATGACTCTAGATGTGGTTTGTGAAAAGAACAGACATGCAAGGAATCTAGGTGTAGTTTGTGAAAAGAACACACATGCAATGACTCTAGCAGTGGTTTGTGAAAAGAACACACATATGCAGTGAAACTGGTGGATCCATATGTGGTTTGTGAAAAGAACACACATGCAATCACACCGGTGGATCCATGTGTGGATTGTGACAAGAACACACATGCAATGACTCTAGCTATTGTTAATGAAAAGAACACACATGCAATGACACTGGTGGATCCATATGTGGTTTGTGAAAAGAACACACATGCAATGACTCTAGATGTGGTTAATGAAAAGGACACACATGCAATGACACTGGTGGATCCATGTGGTTTGTGAAAAGAACACGCATGCAATGACACTGGCTATGGTTCATGAAAATAACTAACATGCAATGACATTGGTGGACCCATATGTGGTATGTGAGAAGAAAACACATCCAATGAACTCTGGTGGATCCTTAAGTTGTTTGTGAGAAGAACAGAAATGCAATGGCTCTAGCTGTGGTTTGTGAAAAGAACACACATCCAGTGACACTGGTGACTCTAGGTGTGGTTTGTGAAAGAACATACATGCAATGACACTGGTGGATCCATGTGTGGTTTGTGAAAGAACAGACATGCAATGACTCTAGGTGTGGTTAATAAAAATAACAGACATGCAATGACACTGGTAAATCCATATGTGGTTTGTGAAAAGAACACACATGCAATGTCTCTAGCTATGGTTTATGATAAGAACTCACATGCAATGAACTCTGGTGGATCCATATGTGGTTTGTGAGAAGAACACACTGCAATGACTCTAGCTATGGTTAATGAAAAGAACAAACATGGAATGACAATGGTGGATCCATATGTGGTTTGTGAAAACAACAGACATGCAATAACACTGGTGGATCCATACGTGGTTTGTGAAAAGAACAGACATGCAATGACTCTAGTTGTAGTTAATGAAAAGAACACACATGCAATCACACTGGTGGATCCATACGTGGTTTGTGAAAAGAACAGACATGCTGTGACTCTATATGTGGTTTGTGAAAAGAACACACATGCAATGACTCTAGCTGTGGTTTGTAAAAAGAACACACATGCAATGACTCTGGTCGATCCTTATGTAGTTTGCAAAAAGTACAGACATGCAATGAACTCGGGTGGATCCATATGTGGTTTCCGAGAAGAACACACATCCAATGACACTGGTGGATCCATGTGTAGTTTGTGAAAGAACAGACATGCACTAACTCTAGGTGCGGTTCATGAAAAGAACACACATTTAATCACACTGGTGGATCCTTCTGAGGTTTGCGAAAAGAACACACATGCAATGAACTCTGGTGGATCCATATGTGGTTTGTGAGAAGAACACACATCGAATGACACTGGTGGATCCATGTGTGATTTGTCAAAGAACACACATGCAATGACTCTAGATGTGGTTTGTGAAAAGAACAAACATGTAATGACTCTAGGTGTAGTTTGTGAAAAGAACACACATGCAATGACTCTAGCTATGGTTTGTGAAAAGAACACACATGCAATAACACTGGTGGATCCATATGTGGTTTGTGAAAAGAACAAACATGTAATGATTCTAACTGTGGTTAATGAAAAGAACAAACATGTAATGGCTCTAGCTGCGGTTTCTGAAAAGAACACACATCCAGTGACATTGGTGACTCTAGGTGTGGTTTGTGAAAGAACAGACATGCAATGACACTGGTGGATCCATGTGTGGTTTGTGAGAGAACAGACATGCAATGACACTGGTGGATCCATGTGTGGTTTGTGAAAGAACAGACATGCAATGACACTGGTGGATCCATGTGTGGTTTGTGAAAGAACAGACATGCAATGACACTGGTGGATCCATGTGTGGTTTGTGAAAGAACAGACATGCAATGACTCTATGTGTGGTTAATAAAAGGAATAGACATGCAATGACACTGGTAAATCCATATGTCGTTTGTGAAAAGAACACACATGCAATGACTCTCGCTGTGGTTTATGAGAAAAACTCACATGCAATGAACTCTGGTGGATCCAGATGTGGTTTGTGAGAACAACACACATGCAATGACTCTAGCTAAGGTTAATGAAAAGAACAAACATGCAATGAAACTGGTGGATCCATATGTGGTTTGTGAAAAGAACACACATGCAATGATATTGGTGGATCCATATGTGGTTTGTCAGAAGAACAGACATTCAATGACTCTCGCTGTGGTTTATGAGAAGAACTCACATGCAATGAACTCTGGTGGATCCATATGTGGTTTGTGAGAACAACACACATGCAATGACTCTAGCTAAGGTTAATGAAAAGAACAAACATGCAATGAAACTGGTGGATCCATATGTGGTTTGTGAAAAGAACACACATGCAATGATATTGCTGGATCCATATGTGGTTTGTGAGAAGAACAGACATGCAATGACTCTAGTTGTGGTTAATGAAAAGAACACACATGCAATCACACTGGTGGATCCATATGTGGTTTGTGAAAAGAATAGACATGCACTGACTCTAGGTGTGGTTCATGAAAAGAACACACATGCAATCACACTGGTGGATCCATATGTGGTTTGTGAAAAGAACACACATGCAATGACTCTAGATGTTGTTTGTGAAAAGATCGCACATGCAATGACTCTAGCTGTGGTTTGTGAAAAGAACACACATGCAATGACTCTGGTGGATCCTTATGTGGTTTGTGAAAAGAACAGACATGCAATGAACTCTGGTGGATCCGTATGTGGTTTGTGAGAACAACACACATCCAATGACACTTGTGGATCCATGTGTAGTTTGTGAAAGAACACACATGCAATGACTCTAGATGTGGTTTGTGAAAAGAACAAACATCCAATGACTCTAGGTGTAGTTTTTGAAAAGAACAAACATGCAATGACTCTAGCTGTGGTTTCTGAAAAGAACACACATGCAGTGAAACTGGTGGATCCATATGTGGTTTGTGAAAAGAACAGACATGCAATGATTCTAATTGTGGTTATTGAAAAGAACAGACATGCAATGGCTCTAGCTCTGGTTTCTGAAAAGAACACACATCCAGTGACATTGGTGACTCTAGGTGTGGTTTGTGAACGAACAGACATGCAATGACTCAAGATGTCGTTTGTGAAAAGAACAGACATGCAATGACTCTAGGTGTAGTTTGTGAAAATAACACACATGCAATGACTCTAGTTGTGGTTAGTGAAAAGAACACACATGCAATGACACTGGTGGATCCATATGTAGTTTGTCAAAAGAACAGACATGCAATGATTCTAACTGTGGTTAATGAAAAGAACACACATGCAATGACACTGGTGGATCCATATGTGGTTTGTGAAAAGAACACACATGCAATGACTCTTGATGTGGTCTGTGAAAAGAACACACATGCAATGACCCTGGTGGATCAATATGTGGTTTGTGAAAAGAACAGACATCCGATGACTCTAGAAGTGGTTTGTGAAAAGAACACACATGCAATGACACTGGTGGATCCATGTGTGGTTTGTGAGAAGAACAGACATGCAATGACTCTAGATGTGGTTTGTGAAAAGAACAAAGATGCAATGATATTGGTGGATTCATATGTGGTTTGTGAGAAGAATAGACATGCAATGACTCTAGATGTGGTTTGTGAAAAGAAGACTGCAATAACTCTAGCTGTGGTTTGTGAAAAGAACACACATGCAATGACTCTGGTGGATCCTTATGTCGTTTGTGAAAAGAACAGACATGCAATGACTCTAGCAGTGGTTTGTTAAAAGTACACACATGCAATGAACTCTGGTGGATCCATATGTGGTTTGTGAGAACAACACACACGCAATGACTCTAGCTAAGGTTAATGAAAAGAACAAACACGCAATGAAACTGGTGGATCCATATGTGGTTTGTGAAAAGAACACACATGCAATGATATTGCTAGATCCATATGTGGTTTGTGAGAAGAACAGACATGCAATGACTCTAGTTGTGGTTAATGAAAAGAACACACATGCAATCACACTGGTGGATCCATATGTGGTTTGTGAAAAGAATAGACATGCACTGACTCTAGGTGTGGTACATGAAAAGAACACACATGCAATCACACTGGTGGATCCATATGTGGTTTGTGAAAAGAACACACATGCAATGACTCTAGATGTTGTTTGTGAAAAGATCGCACATGCAATGACTCTAGCTGTGGTTTGTGAAAAGAACACACATGCAATGACTCTGGTGGATCCTTATGTGGTTTGTGAAAAGAACAGACATGCAATGAACTCTGGTGGATCCATATGTGGTTTGTGAGAAGAACACACATCCAATGACACTGGTGGATCCATGTGTAGTTTGTGAAATAACACACATGCAATGACTCTAGATGTGGTTTGTGAAAAGAACAAACATCCAATGACTCTAGGTGTAGTTTGTGAAAAGAACAAACATGCAATGACTCTAGCTGTGGTTTGTGAAAAGAACACACATGCAGTGAAACTGGTGGATCCATATGTGGTTTGTGAAAAGAACAAACATGCAATGATTCTAACTGTGGTTATTGAAAAGAACAGACATGCAATGGCTCTAGCTCTGGTTTCTGAAAAGAACACACATCCAGTGACATTGGTGACTCTAGGTGTGGTTTGTGAACGAACAGACATGCAATGACTCAAGATGTCGTTTGTGAAAAGAACAGACATGCAATGACTCTAGGTGTAGTTTGTGAAAAGAACACACATGCAATGACTCTAGTTGTGGTTAGTGAAAAGAACACACATGCAATGACACTGGTGGATCCATATGTGGTTTGTCAAAAGAACACACATGCAATGATTCTAACTGTGGTTAATGAAAAGAACACACATGCAATGACACTGGTGGATCCATATGTGGTTTGTGAAAAGAACACACATGCAATGACTCTTGATGTGGTCTGTGAAAAGAACACACATGCAATGACCCTGGTGGATCAATATGTGGTTTGTGAAAAGAACAGACATCCGATGACTCTAGATGTGGTTTGTGAAAAGAACACACATGCAATGACACTGGTGGATCCATGTGTGGTTTGTGAGAAGAACAGACATGCAATGAATCTAGATGTGGTTTGTGAAAAGAACACAGATGCAATGATATTGGTGGATCCATATGTGGTTTGTGAGAAGAATAGACATGCAATGACTCTAGATGTGGTTTGTGAAAAGAAGACTGCAATAACTCTAGCTGTGGTTTGTGAAAAGAACACACATGCAATGACTCTGGTGGATCCTTATGTCGTTTGTGAAAAGAACAGACATGCAATGACTCTAGCTGTGGTTTGTTAAAAGTACACACATGCAATGAACTCTGGTGGATCCATCTGTGGTTCATGAGAAGAACACACATGCAATGACTCTAGATGTGGTTTGTGAAAAGAACACACATGCAATGGCTCTAGCTGTGGTTTTTGAAAAGAACACACATGCAATGACTCTGGTGGATCCTTATGTGGTTTGTGAAAAGAATAGACATGCAATGAACTCTGGTGGATCCATATGTCTTTTGTGAGAAGAACACACATGCAATGACACTGGTGGATCCATATGTGGTTTGTGAAAAGAACAGACATGCAATGACTCTAGCTGTGGTTCATGAAAAGAACACACATGTAATCACACTGGTGGATCCATATGCGGTTTGTGAAAAGAACCCACATGCAATGACTCTAGATTTGGTTTGTGAAAAGAACACACATGCAATGACACTGGTGGATCAATATGTGGCTTGTGAAAAGAACAGACATCCAATGACTCTGGTGGATCCATGTGTGGTTTGTGAGAAGAACAGACATGCAATGACTCTAGATGTGGTTTGTGAAAAGAACAGACATGCAATGAACTCTGGTGGATCCATATGTGGTTTGTGAGAAGAACACACATGTAATGAATCTGGATGTCGTTTGTGAAAAGAACACACATGCAATGACTCTAGCTGTGGTTTGTGATTAGAACACACATGCAATGACTCTGGTGGATCCTTATGTGGTTTGTGAGAAGAACAAACATGCAATGACTCTAGCTGTTGTTTGTGAAAAGAACACACATGCAATGAACTCTGGTGGATCCATATGTTGTTTGTGAGAAGAACACACATGCAATGACTCTAGATGTGGTTTGTGAAAAGAACACACATGCAATGACTCTAGCTGTTGTTTGTGAAAATAACACACATGCAATGACTCTGGTGGATCCCTATGTGGTTTGTGAGAAGAACAGACATGCAATGGCACTTGTGAATCAATATGTGGTTTGTGAAAATAACACACATGAAATGACTTTGGTGGATCCTTATGTGGTTTGTGCAAAAAATAGACATGGAATGAACTCTAGTGGATCCATATGTGGTTTGTGAGAAGAACACATAACCAATGACACTGGTGGATCCATGTGTGGTTTGTGAAAGTACAGACATGCACTGACTCTAGGTGTGGTTCATGAAAAGAACACACATGCAATGACACTAGTGGATCCATATGTGGTTTGTGAAAAGAACACACATGCAACGAACTCTGTTGGATCCATATCTGGTTTGTGAGAAAAACACACATCCAATGACACTGGTGGATCCATGTGTGGTTTGTGAAAGAACACACATGCAATGACTCTAGATGTGGTTAATGAAAAGAAAACACATGCAATGACTCTAGGTGTAGTTTGTGAAAAGAACACACATGCAATGACTCTAGCTGTGGTTTGTGAAAAGAACACACATGCAATGAAACTGGTGGATCCATGTGTGTATTTGAAAAAACAGACATGCAATGACTCTGGCTGTGGTTAATGAAAACAACACACATGCAATCACACTAGTGGATCCATATGTGGTTTGTGAAAAGAACACAAATGCAATGACTCTAGATGTGGTTTGTGAAAAGAACACACATGCAATGACACTGGTGGATCAATATGTGGTTTGTCAAAATAATAGACATCCAATGACTCTAGATGTGGTTTGTGAAAAGAACACACATGCAATGACACTTGTGGATCCATGTGTGGTTTGTGAGAAGAATAGACATGCAATGACTCTAGGTGTGGTTTGTGAAAAGAACACACATGCAATGAACTCTGGTGGATCCATATGTGGTTTGTGAGAAGAACACACATGCAAGGAATCTAGATGTGGTTTGTGAAAAGAACACACATGCAATGACTCTAGCTGTGGTTTGTGATTAGAACACACATGCAATGACTCTGGTGCATTCTTATGTGGTTTGTGAAAAGAACAAACATGCTATGACTCTAGCTATTGTTTGTGAAAAGAACACACATGCAATGAACTCTGGTGGATCCATATGTTGTTTGTGAGAAGAACACACATGCAATGACTCTAGATGTGGTTTGTGAAAAGAACACACATGCAATGACTCTAGCTATGGTTTGTGAAAATAACACACATGTAATGACTCTGGTGGATCCTTATGTGGTTTGTGCAAAAAATAGACATGGAATGAACTCTGGTGGATCCATATGTGGTTTGTGAGAAGAACACATATTCAACTGTTGGATCCATGTGTGGTTTGTGAAAGAACAGACATGCACTGACTCTAGGTGTGGTTCATGAAAAGAACACACATGCAATGACACTGGTGGATCCAGGTGTGGTTTGCGAAAAGAACACACATGCAATGAACTCTGGTGGATCCGTATGTGGTTTGTAAGAAGAACACACATCGAATGACACTGGTGGATCCATGTGTGATTTGTCAAAGAACACACATGCAATGACTCTAGATGTGGTTTGTAAAAAGAACAAAAATGTAATGACTCTAGGTGTAGTTTGTGAAAAGAACACACATGCAATGACTCCAGCTGTGGTTTGTGAAAAGAACGCACATGCAATGACACTGGTGGATCCATATGTCGTTTGTGAAAACAACAGACATGCAATGATTCTAACTCTGGTTAATTAAAAGAACAAACATGTAATGGTTCTAGTTGTGGTTTCTGAAAAGAACACACACCCAGTGACACTGGTGACTCTAGGTGTGGTTTGTGAAAGAACAGACATGCAATGACACTTGTGGATCCATGTGTGGTTTGTGAAAGAACAGACATGCAATGACACTGGTGGATCCATGTGTGGTTTGTGAAAGAACAGACATGCAATGACTCTAGGTGTGGTTAATAGAAAGAATAGACATGCAATGACACTGGTAAATCCGTATGTCGTTTGTGAAAAGAACACACATACAATGACTCTCGATGTGGTTTATGAGAAGAACTCACATGCAATGAACTCTGGTGGATCCATATGTGGTTTGTGAGAAGAACACACATGCAATGACTCTAGCTAAGGTTAATGAAAAGAACAAACATGCAATGAAACTGGTGGATCCATATGTGGTTTGTGAAAAGAACACAGATGCAATGATATTGGTGGATCCATATGTGGTTTGTGAGAAGAATAGACATGCAATGACTCTAGTTGTGGTTAATGAAAAGAAAACACATCCAATCACACTGGTGGATCCATATGTGGTTTGTGAAAAGAACAGACATGCACTGACTCTAGGTGTGGTTCATGAAAAGAACACACATGCAATCACACTGGTGGATCCATATGTGGTTTGTGAAAAGAACACACATGCAATGACTCTAGATGTGGTTTGTGAAAAGAACACACATGCAATGACTCTAGCTGTGGTTTGTGAAAAGAACACACATGCAATGACTCTGGTGGATCCTTATGTGGTTTGTGAAAAGAACAGACATGCAATGAACTCTGGTGGATCCATATGTGGTTTGTGAGAATAACACACATACAATGACATTGGTGGATCCATGTGTAGTTATTAAAGAACACACATGCAATGACTCTAGATGTGGTTTGTGAAAAGAACAGACATGCAATGAATCTAGGTGTAGTTTGTGAAAAGAACACACATGCAATGACTCTAGCTGTGGTTTGTGAAAAGAACACACATATGCAGTGAAACTGGTGGATCCATATGTGGTTTGTGAAAAGAACACACATGCAATCACACCGGTGGATCCATGTGTGGATTGTGACAAGAACACACATGCAATGACTCTAGCTATTGTTAATGAAAAGAACACACATGCAATGACACTGGTGGATCCATATGTGGTTTGTGAAAAGAACACACATGCAATGACTCTAGATGTGGTTAATGAAAAGGACACACATGCAATGACACTGGTGGATCCATGTGGTTTGTGAAAAGAACACGCATGCAATGACACTGGCTATGGTTCATGAAAATAACTAACATGCAATGACATTGGTGGACCCATATGTGGTATGTGAGAAGAAAATACATCCAATGAACTCTGGTGGATCCTTAAGTTGTTTGTGAGAAGAACAGAAATGCAATGGCTCTAGCTGTGGTTTGTGAAAAGAACACACATCCAGTGACACTGGTGACTCTAGGTGTGGTTTGTGAAAGAACATACATGCAATGACACTGGTGGATCCATGTGTGGTTTGTGAAAGAACAGACATGTAATGACTCTAGGTGTGGTTAATAAAAAGAACAGACATGCAATGACACTGGTAAATCCATATGTGGTTTGTGAAAAGAACACACATGCAATGTCTCTAGCTATGGTTTATGATAAGAACTCACATGCAATGAACTCTGGTGGATCCATATGTGGTTTGTGAGAAGAACACACTGCAATGACTCTAGCTATGGTTAATGAAAAGAACAAACATGGAATGACAATGGTGGATCCATATGTGGTTTGTGAAAACAACAGACATGCAATAACACTGGTGGATCCATACGTGGTTTGTGAAAAGAACAGACATGCAATGACTCTAGTTGTAGTTAATGAAAAGAACACACATGCAATCACACTGGTGGATCCATATGTGGTTTGTGAAAAGAACAGACATGCTGTGACTCTATATGTGGTTTGTGAAAAGAACACACATGCAATGACTCTAGCTGTGGTTTGTAAAAAGAACACACATGCAATGACTCTGGTCGATCCTTATGTAGTTTGCAAAAAGTACAGACATGCAATGAACTCGGGTGGATCCATATGTGGTTTCTGAGAAGAACACACATCCAATGACACTGGTGGATCCATGTGTAGTTTGTGAAAGAACAGACATGCACTAACTCTAGGTGCGGTTCATGAAAAGAACACACATTTAATCACACTGGTGGATCCTTCTGAGGTTTGCGAAAAGAACACACATGCAATGAACTCTGGTGGATCCATATGTGGTTTGTGAGAAGAACACACATCGAATGACACTGGTGGATCCATGTGTGATTTGTCAAAGAACACACATGCAATGACTCTAGATGTGGTTTGTGAAAAGAACAAACATGTAATGACTCTAGGTGTAGTTTCTGAAAAGAACACACATGCAATGACTCTAGCTATGGTTTGTGAAAAGAACACACATGCAATAACACTGGTGGATCCATATGTGGTTTGTGAAAAGAACAAACATGTAATGATTCTAACTGTGGTTAATGAAAAGAACAAACATGTAATGGCTCTAGCTGCGGTTTCTGAAAAGAACACACATCCAGTGACATTGGTGACTCTAGGTGTGGTTTGTGAAAGAACAGACATGCAATGACACTGGTGGATCCATGTGTGGTTTGTGAGAGAACAGACATGCAATGACACTGGTGGATCCATGTGTGGTTTGTGAAAGAACA
Source organism: Avena sativa (assembly GCA_916181665.1). Taxonomy (NCBI): domain Eukaryota; kingdom Viridiplantae; phylum Streptophyta; class Magnoliopsida; order Poales; family Poaceae; genus Avena; species Avena sativa. The sequence goes on from OV702287.1 coordinate 585,005,672, forward strand.
GACATGCAATGACACTGGTGGATCCATGTGTGGTTTGTGAAAGAACAGACATGCAATGACACTGGTGGATCCATGTGTGGTTTGTGAAAGAACAGACATGCAATGACTCTATGTGTGGTTAATAAAAGGAATAGACATGCAATGACACTGGTAAATCCATATGTCGTTTGTGAAAAGAACACACATGCAATGACTCTCGCTGTGGTTTATGAGAAAAACTCACATGCAATGAACTCTGGTGGATCCAGATGTGGTTTGTGAGAACAACACACATGCAATGACTCTAGCTAAGGTTAATGAAAAGAACAAACATGCAATGAAACTGGTGGATCCATATGTGGTTTGTGAAAAGAACACACATGCAATGATATTGGTGGATCCATATGTGGTTTGTCAGAAGAACAGACATTCAATGACTCTCGCTGTGGTTTATGAGAAGAACTCACATGCAATGAACTCTGGTGGATCCATATGTGGTTTGTGAGAACAACACACATGCAATGACTCTAGCTAAGGTTAATGAAAAGAACAAACATGCAATGAAACTGGTGGATCCATATGTGGTTTGTGAAAAGAACACACATGCAATGATATTGCTGGATCCATATGTGGTTTGTGAGAAGAATAGACATGCAATGACTCTAGTTGTGGTTAATGAAAAGAACACACATCCAATCACACTGGTGGATCCATATGTGGTTTGTGAAAAGAACAGACATGCACTGACTCTAGGTGTGGTTCATGAAAAGAACACACATGCAATCACACTGGTGGATCCATATGTGGTTTTTGAAAAGAACACACATGCAATGACTCTAGATGTGGTTTGTGAAAAGAACACACATGCAATGACTCTAGCTGTGGTTTGTGAAAAGAACACACATGCAATGACTCTAGCTGTGGTTTGTGAAAAGAACACACATGCAATGACTCTGGTGGATCCTTATGTGGTTTGTGAAAAGAACAGACATGCAATGAACTCTGGTGGATCCATATGTGGTTTGTGAGAATAACACACATCCAATGACATTGGTGGATCCATGTGTAGTTATTAAAGAACACACATGCAATGACTCTAGATGTGGTTTGTGAAAAGAACAGACATGCAATGAATCTAGGTGTAGTTTGTGAAAAGAACACACATGCAATGACTCTAGCTGTGGTTTGTGAAAAGAACACACATATGCAGTGAAACTGGTGGATCCATATGTGGTTTGTGAAAAGAACACACATGCAATCACACCGGTGGATCCATGTGTGGATTGTGACAAGAACACACATGCAATGACTCTAGCTATTGTTAATGAAAAGAACACACATGCAATGACACTGGTGGATCCATATGTGGTTTGTGAAAAGAACACACATGCAATGACTCTAGATGTGGTTAATGAAAAGGACACACATGCAATGACACTGGTGGATCCATGTGGTTTGTGAAAAGAACACGCATGCAATGACACTGGCTATGGTTCATGAAAATAACTAACATGCAATGACATTGGTGGACCCATATGTGGTATATGAGAAGAAAACACATCCAATGAACTCTGGTGGATCCTTAAGTTGTTTGTGAGAAGAACAGAAATGCAATGGCTCTAGCTGTGGTTTGTGAAAAGAACACACATCCAGTGACACTGGTGACTCTAGGTGTGGTTTGTGAAAGAACATACATGCAATGACACTGGTGGATCCATGTGTGGTTTGTGAAAGAACAGACATGCAATGACTCTAGGTGTGGTTAATAAAAATAACAGACATGCAATGACACTGGTAAATCCATATGTGGTTTGTGAAAAGAACACACATGCAATGTCTCTAGCTATGGTTTATGATAAGAACTCACATGCAATGAACTCTGGTGGATCCATATGTGGTTTGTGAGAAGAACACACTGCAATGACTCTAGCTATGGTTAATGAAAAGAACAAACATGGAATGACAATGGTGGATCCATATGTGGTTTGTGAAAACAACAGACATGCAATAACACTGGTGGATCCATACGTGGTTTGTGAAAAGAACAGACATGCAATGACTCTAGTTGTAGTTAATGAAAAGAACACACATGCAATCACACTGGTGGATCCATATGTGGTTTGTGAAAAGAACAGACATGCTGTGACTCTATATGTGGTTTGTGAAAAGAACACACATGCAATGACTCTAGCTGTGGTTTGTAAAAAGAACACACATGCAATGACTCTGGTCGATCCTTATGTAGTTTGCAAAAAGTACAGACATGCAATGAACTCGGGTGGATCCATATGTGGTTTCTGAGAAGAACACACATCCAATGACACTGGTGGATCCATGTGTAGTTTGTGAAAGAACAGACATGCACTAACTCTAGGTGCGGTTCATGAAAAGAACACACATTTAATCACACTGGTGGATCCTTCTGAGGTTTGCGAAAAGAACACACATGCAATGAACTCTGGTGGATCCATATGTGGTTTGTGAGAAGAACACACATCGAATGACACTAGTGGATCCATGTGTGATTTGTCAAAGAACACACATGCAATGACTCTAGATGTGGTTTGTGAAAAGAACAAACATGTAATGACTCTAGGTGTAGTTTGTGAAAAGAACACACATGCAATGACTCTAGCTATGGTTTGTGAAAAGAACACACATGCAATAACACTGGTGGATCCATATGTGGTTTGTGAAAAGAACAAACATGTAATGATTCTAACTGTGGTTAATGAAAAGAACAAACATGTAATGGCTCTAGCTGCGGTTTCTGAAAAGAACACACATCCAGTGACATTGGTGACTCTAGGTGTGGTTTGTGAAAGAACAGACATGCAATGACACTGGTGGATCCATGTGTGGTTTGTGAGAGAACAGACATGCAATGACACTGGTGGATCCATGTGTGGTTTGTGAAAGAACAGACATGCAATGACACTGGTGGATCCATGTGTGGTTTGTGAAAGAACAGACATGCAATGACACTGGTGGATCCATGTGTGGTTTGTGAAAGAACAGACATGCAATGACTCTATGTGTGGTTAATAAAAGGAATAGACATGCAATGACACTGGTAAATCCATATGTCGTTTGTGAAAAGAACACACATGCAATGACTCTCGCTGTGGTTTATGAGAAAAACTCACATGCAATGAACTCTGGTGGATCCAGATGTGGTTTGTGAGAACAACACACATGCAATGACTCTAGCTAAGGTTAATGAAAAGAACAAACATGCAATGAAACTGGTGGATCCATATGTGGTTTGTGAAAAAAACACACATGCAATGATATTGGTGGATCCATATGTGGTTTGTCAGAAGAACAGACATTCAATGACTCTCGCTGTGGTTTATGAGAAGAACTCACATGCAATGAACTCTGGTGGATCCATATGTGGTTTGTGAGAACAACACACATGCAATGACTCTAGCTAAGGTTAATGAAAAGAACAAACATGCAATGAAACTGGTGGATCCATATGTGGTTTGTGAAAAGAACACACATGCAATGATATTGTTGGATCCATATGTGGTTTGTGAGAAGAACAGACATGCAATGACTCTAGTTGTGGTTAATGAAAAGAACACACATGCAATCACACTGGTGGATCCATATGTGGTTTGTGAAAAGAATAGACATGCACTGACTCTAGGTGTGGTTCATGAAAAGAACACACATGCAATCACACTGGTGGATCCATATGTGGTTTGTGAAAAGAACACACATGCAATGACTCTAGATGTTGTTTGTGAAAAGATCGCACATGCAATGACTCTAGCTGTGGTTTGTGAAAAGAACACACATGCAATGACTCTGGTGGATCCTTATGTGGTTTGTGAAAAGAACAGACATGCAATGAACTCTGGTGGATCCGTATGTGGTTTGTGATAACAACACACATCCAATGACACTTGTGGATCCATGTGTAGTTTGTGAAAGAACACACATGCAATGACTCTAGATGTGGTTTGTGAAAAGAACAAACATCCAATGACTCTAGGTGTAGTTTTTGAAAAGAACAAACATGCAATGACTCTAGCTGTGGTTTGTGAAAAGAACACACATGCAGTGAAACTGGTGGATCCATATGTGGTTTGTGAAAAGAACAGACATGCAATGATTCTAACTGTGGTTATTGAAAAGAACAGACATGCAATGGCTCTAGCTCTGGTTTCTGAAAAGAACACACATCCAGTGACATTGGTGACTCTAGGTGTGGTTTGTGAACGAACAGACATGCAATGACTCAAGATGTCGTTTGTGAAAAGAACAGACATGCAATGACTCTAGGTGTAGTTTGTGAAAATAACACACATGCAATGACTCTAGTTGTGGTTAGTGAAAAGAACACACATGCAATGACACTGGTGGATCCATATGTAGTTTGTCAAAAGAACAGACATGCAATGATTCTAACTGTGGTTAATGAAAAGAACACACATGCAATGACACTGGTGGATCCATATGTGGTTTGTGAAAAGAACACACATGCAATGACTCTTGATGTGGTCTGTGAAAAGAACACACATGCAATGACCCTGGTGGATCAATATGTGGTTTGTGAAAAGAACAGACATCCGATGACTCTAGAAGTGGTTTGTGAAAAGAACACACATGCAATGACACTGGTGGATCCATGTGTGGTTTGTGAGAAGAACAGACATGCAATGACTCTAGATGTGGTTTGTGAAAAGAACACAGATGCAATGATATTGGTGGATTCATATGTGGTTTGTGAGAAGAATAGACATGCAATGACTCTAGATGTGGTTTGTGAAAAGAAGACTGCAATAACTCTAGCTGTGGTTTGTGAAAAGAACACACATGCAATGACTCTGGTGGATCCTTATGTCGTTTGTGAAAAGAACAGACATGCAATGACTCTAGCAGTGGTTTGTTAAAAGTACACACATGCAATGAACTCTGGTGGATCCATATGTGGTTTGTGAGAACAACACACACGCAATGACTCTAGCTAAGGTTAATGAAAAGAACAAACACGCAATGAAACTGGTGGATCCATATGTGGTTTGTGAAAAGAACACACATGCAATGATATTGCTGGATCCATATGTGGTTTGTGAGAAGAACAGACATGCAATGACTCTAGTTGTGGTTAATGAAAAGAACACACATGCAATCACACTGGTGGATCCATATGTGGTTTGTGAAAAGAATAGACATGCACTGACTCTAGGTGTGGTACATGAAAAGAACACACATGCAATCACACTGGTGGATCCATATGTGGTTTGTGAAAAGAACACACATGCAATGACTCTAGATGTTGTTTGTGAAAAGATCGCACATGCAATGACTCTAGCTGTGGTTTGTGAAAAGAACACACATGCAATGACTCTGGTGGATCCTTATGTGGTTTGTGAAAAGAACAGACATGCAATGAACTCTGGTGGATCCATATGTGGTTTGTGAGAAGAACACACATCCAATGACACTGGTGGATCCATGTGTAGTTTGTGAAATAACACACATGCAATGACTCTAGATGTGGTTTGTGAAAAGAACAAACATCCAATGACTCTAGGTGTAGTTTGTGAAAAGAACAAACATGCAATGACTCTAGCTGTGGTTTGTGAAAAGAACACACATGCAGTGAAACTGGTGGATCCATATGTGGTTTGTGAAAAGAACAAACATGCAATGATTCTAACTGTGGTTATTGAAAAGAACAGACATGCAATGGCTCTAGCTCTGGTTTCTGAAAAGAACACACATCCAGTGACATTGGTGACTCTAGGTGTGGTTTGTGAACGAACAGACATGCAATGACTCAAGATGTCGTTTGTGAAAAGAACAGACATGCAATGACTCTAGGTGTAGTTTGTGAAAAGAACACACATGCAATGACTCTAGTTGTGGTTAGTGAAAAGAACACACATGCAATGACACTGGTGGATCCATATGTGGTTTGTCAAAAGAACACACATGCAATGATTCTAACTGTGGTTAATGAAAAGAACACACATGCAATGACACTGGTGGATCCATATGTGGTTTGTGAAAAGAACACACATGCAATGACTCTTGATGTGGTCTGTGAAAAGAACACACATGCAATGACCCTGGTGGATCAATATGTGGTTTGTGAAAAGAACAGACATCCGATGACTCTAGATGTGGTTGGTGAAAAGAACACACATGCAATGACACTGGTGGATCCATGTGTGGTTTGTGAGAAGAACAGACATGCAATGAATCTAGATGTGGTTTGTGAAAAGAACACAGATGCAATGATATTGGTGGATCCATATGTGGTTTGTGAGAAGAATAGACATGCAATGACTCTAGATGTGGTTTGTGAAAAGAAGACTGCAATAACTCTAGCTGTGGTTTGTGAAAAGAACACACATGCAATGACTCTGGTGGATCCTTATGTCGTTTGTGAAAAGAACAGACATGCAATGACTCTAGCTGTGGTTTGTTAAAAGTACACACATGCAATGAACTCTGGTGGATCCATCTGTGGTTCATGAGAAGAACACACATGCAATGACTCTAGATGTGGTTTGTGAAAAGAACACACATGCAATGGCTCTAGCTGTGGTTTTTGAAAAGAACACACATGCAATGACTCTGGTGGATCCTTATGTGGTTTGTGAAAAGAATAGACATGCAATGAACTCTGGTGGATCCATATGTCTTTTGTGAGAAGAACACACATGCAATGACACTGGTGGATCCATATGTGGTTTGTGAAAAGAACAGACATGCAATGACTCTAGCTGTGGTTCATGAAAAGAACACACATGTAATCACACTGGTGGATCCATATGCGGTTTGTGAAAAGAACCCACATGCAATGACTCTAGATGTGGTTTGTGAAAAGAACACACATGCAATGACACTGGTGGATCAATATGTGGCTTGTGAAAAGAACAGACATCCAATGACTCTGGTGGATCCATGTGTGGTTTGTGAGAAGAACAGACATGCAATGACTCTAGATGTGGTTTGTGAAAAGAACAGACATGCAATGAACTCTGGTGGATCCATATGTGGTTTGTGAGAAGAACACACATGTAATGAAATCTGGATGTCGTTTGTGAAAAGAACACACATGCAATGACTCTAGCTGTGGTTTGTGATTAGAACACACATGCAATGACTCTGGTGGATCCTTGTGTGGTTTGTGAGAAGAACAAACATGCAATGACTCTAGCTGTTGTTTGTGAAAAGAACACACATGCAATGAACTCTGGTGGATCCATATGTTGTTTGTGAGAAGAACACACATGCAATGACTCTAGATGTGGTTTGTGAAAAGAACACACATGCAATGACTCTAGCTGTTGTTTGTGAAAATAACACACATGCAATGACTCTGGTGGATCCCTATGTGGTTTGTGAGAAGAACAGACATGCAATGGCACTTGTGAATCAATATGTGGTTTGTGAAAATAACACACATGAAATGACTTTGGTGGATCCTTATGTGGTTTGTGCAAAAAATAGACATGGAATGAACTCTAGTGGATCCATATGTGGTTTGTGAGAAGAACACATAACCAATGACACTGGTGGATCCATGTGTGGTTTGTGAAAGTACAGACATGCACTGACTCTAGGTGTGGTTCATGAAAAGAACACACATGCAATGACACTAGTGGATCCATATGTGGTTTGTGAAAAGAACACACATGCAACGAACTCTGTTGGATCCATATCTGGTTTGTGAGAAAAACACACATCCAATGACACTGGTGGATCCATGTGTGGTTTGTGAAAGAACACACATGCAATGACTCTAGATGTGGTTAATGAAAAGAAAACACATGCAATGACTCTAGGTGTAGTTTGTGAAAAGAACACACATGCAATGACTCTAGCTGTGGTTTGTGAAAAGAACACACATGCAATGAAACTGGTGGATCCATGTGTGTATTTGAAAAAACAGACATGCAATGACTCTGGCTGTGGTTAATGAAAACAACACACATGCAATCACACTAGTGGATCCATATGTGGTTTGTGAAAAGAACACAAATGCAATGACTCTAGATGTGGTTTGTGAAAAGAACACACATGCAATGACACTGGTGGATCAATATGTGGTTTGTCAAAATAACAGACATCCAATGACTCTAGATGTGGTTTGTGAAAAGAACACACATGCAATGACACTTGTGGATCCATGTGTGGTTTGTGAGAAGAATAGACATGCAATGACTCTAGGTGTGGTTTGTGAAAAGAACACACATGCAATGAACTCTGGTGGATCCATATGTGGTTTGTGAGAAGAACACACATGCAAGGAATCTAGATGTGGTTTGTGAAAAGAACACACATGCAATGACTCTAGCTGTGGTTTGTGATTAGAACACACATGCAATGACTCTGGTGCATTCTTATGTGGTTTGTGAAAAGAACAAACATGCTATGACTCTAGCTATTGTTTGTGAAAAGAACACACATGCAATGAACTCTGGTGGATCCATATGTTGTTTGTGAGAAGAACACACATGCAATGACTCTAGATGTGGTTTGTGAAAAGAACACACATGCAATGACTCTAGCTATGGTTTGTGAAAATAACACACATGTAATGACTCTGGTGGATCCTTATGTGGTTTGTGCAAAAAATAGACATGGAATGAACTCTGGTGGATCCATATGTGGTTTGTGAGAAGAACACATATTCAACTGTTGGATCCATGTGTGGTTTGTGAAAGAATAGACATGCACTGACTCTAGGTGTGGTTCATGAAAAGAACACACATGCAATGACACTGGTGGATCCAGGTGTGGTTTGCGAAAAGAACACACATGCAATGAACTCTGGTGGATCCGTATGTGGTTTGTAAGAAGAACACACATCGAATGACACTGGTGGATCCATGTGTGATTTGTCAAAGAACACACATGCAATGACTCTAGGTGTAGTTTGTGAAAAGAACACACATGCAATGACTCTAGCTGTGGTTTGTGAAAAGAACGCACATGCAATGACACTGGTGGATCCATATGTGGTTTGTGAAAACAACAGACATGCAATGATTCTAACTGTGGTTAATTAAAAGAACAAACATGTAATGGCTCTAGCTGTGGTTTCTGAAAAGAACACACACCCAGTGACACTGGTGACTGTAGGTGTGGTTTGTGAAAGAACAGACATGCAATGACACTCATGGATCCATGTGTGGTTTGTGAAAGAACAGACATGCAATGACACTCGTGGATCCATGTGTGGTTTGTGAAAGAACAGGCATGCAATGACTCTAGGTGTGGTTAATAGAAAGAATAGACATGCAATGACACTGGTAAATCCATATGTCGTTTGTGAAAAGAACACACATACAATGACTCTCGATGTGGTTTATGAGAAGAACTCACATGCAATGAACTCTGGTGGATCCATATGTGGTTTGTGAGAAGAACACACATGCAATGACTCTAGCTAAGGTTAATGAAAAGAACAAACATGCAATGAAACTGGTGGATCCATATGTGGTTTGTGAAAAGAACACAGATGCAATGATATTGGTGGATCCATATGTGGTTTGTGAGAAGAATAGACATGCAATGACTCTAGTTGTGGTTAATGAAAAGAACACACATCCAATCACTCTGGTGGATCCATACGTGGTTTGTGAAAAGAACAGACATGCACTGACTCTAGGTGTGGTTCATGAAAAGAACACACATGCAATCACACTGGTGGATCCATATGTGGTTTGTGAAAAGAACACACATGCAATGACTCTAGATGTGGTTTGTGAAAAGAACACACATGCAATGACTCTAGCTGTGGTTTGTGAAAAGAACACACATGCAATGACTCTGGTGGATCCTTATGTGGTTTGTGAAAAGAATAGACATCCAATGAACTCTGGTGGATCCATATGTGGTTTGTGAGAAGAACACACATCCAATGACACTAGTGGATCCATGTGTAGTTTGTGAAAGAACACACATGCAATGACTCTAGATGTGGTTTGTGAAAAGAACAGACATGCAATGACTCTAGGTGTAGTTTGTGAAAAGAATAAACATGCAATGACTCTAGCTGTGGTTTGTGAAAAGAACACACATGCAGTGAAACTGGTGGATCCATATGTGGTTTGTGAAAAGAACAGACATGCAATGATTCTAACAGTGGTTAATGAAAAGAACAGACATGCAATGGCTCTAGCTGTGATTTCTAAAAAGAACACACATCCAGTGACACTGGTGACTCTAGGTGTGGTTTGTGAACGAACAGACTTGCAATGACTCTAGATGTGGTTTGTGAAAAGAACAGACATGCAATGACTCTAGGTGTAGTTTGTGAAAAGAACACACATGCAATGACTCTAGATGTGGTTTGTGAAAAGAACACACATGCAATGACACTGGTGGATCCATATGTGGTTTGTGAAAAGAACAGACATGCAATGATTCTAACTGTGGTTAATGAAAAGAACACACATGCAATCACACTGGTGGATCCATATGTGGTTTGTGAAAAAACACACATGCAATGACACTGGTGGATCAATATCTGGTTTGTGAAAAGAATAGACATCCGATGACTCTAGATGTGGTTTGTGAAAAGAACACACATGCAATGACACTAGTGGATCCGTGTGTGGTTTGTGAGAAGAACAGACATGCAATGACTCTAGATGTGGTTTGTGAAAAGAACACACATGCAATGACTCTAGGTGTAGTTTGTGAAAAGAACACACGTGCAATGACTCTAGCTGTGGTTTGTGAAAAGAACACACATGCAATGACACTGGTGGATCCATATGTGGTTTGTGGAAAGAACACACATGCAATGACTCTAGCTATGGTTTGTGAAAAGAACACACATGCAATCACACCGGTGGATCCATGTGTGGATTGTGACAAGAACACACATGCAATGACTCTAGCTATTGTTAATGAAAAGAACACACATGCAATGACACTGGTGGATCCATATGTCGTTTGTGAAAAGAACACACATGCAATGACTCTAGATGTGGTTAATTAAAAGGACACACATGCAATGACACTGGTGGATCCATGTGGTTTGTGAAAAGAACACGCATGCAATGACACTGGCTATGGTTCATGAAAATAACTAACATCAATGACATTGGTGGACCCATATGTGGTATGTGAGAAGAAAACACATCCAATGAACTCTGGTGGATCCTTAAGTTGTTTGTGAAAAGAAAAGAAATGCAATAGCTCTAGCTGTGGTTTGTGAAAACAACACACATCTAGTGACACTGGTGACTCTAGGTGTGGTTTGTGAAAGAACATACATGCAATGACACTGGTGGATCCATGTGTGGTTTGTGAAAGAACAGACATGCAATGACTCTAGGTGTGGTTAATAAAAAGAACAGACATGCAATGACACTGGTAAATCCATATGTGGTTTGTGAAAAGAACACACATGCAATGTCTCTAGCTATGGTTTATGATAAGAACTCACATGCAATGAACTCTGGTGGATCCATATGTGGTTTGTGAGAAGAACACACATGCAATGACTCTAGCTATGGTTAATGAAAAGAACAAACATGGAATGACAATGGTGGATCCATATGTGGTTTGTGAAAACAACACACATGCAATAACACTGGTGGATCCATACGTGGTTTGTGAAAAGAACAGACATGCAATGACTCTAGTTGTAGTTAATGAAAAGAACACACATGCAATCACACTGGTGGATCCATATGTGGTTTGTGAAAAGAACAGACATGCAGTGACTCTATATGTGGTTTGTGAAAAGAACACACATGCAATGACTCTAGCTGTGGTTTGTAAAAAGAACACACATGCAATGACTCTGGTCGATCCTTATGTGGTTTGCGAAAAGTACAGACATGCAATGAACTCGGGTGGATCCATATGTGGTTTGTGAGAAGAACACACATCCAATGACACTGGTGGATCCATGTGTAGTTTGTGAAAGAACAGACATGCACTAACTCTAGGTGCGGTTCATGAAAAGAACACACATGGAATCACACTGGTGGATCCTTCTGAGGTTTGCGAAAAGAACACACATGCAATGAACTCTGGTGGATCCATATGTGGTTTGTGAGAAGAACACACATCGAACGACACTGGTGGATCCATGTGTGATTTGTCAAAGAACACACATGCAATGACTCTAGATGTGGTTTGTGAAAAGAACAAACATGTAATGACCCTAGGTGTAGTTTGTGAAAAGAACACACATGCAATGACTCTAGCTGTGGTTTGTGAAAAGAACACACATGCAATAACACTGGTGGATCCATATGTGGTTTGTGAAAAGAACAGACATGCAATGATTCTAACTGTGGTTAATGAAAAGAACACACATGGAATCACACTGGTGGATCCATATGTGGTTTGTGAAAAGAACACACATGCAATAACTCTTGATGTGGTTTGTGAAAAAACACACATGCAATGACACTGGTGCATCAATATGTGGTTTGTGAAAAGAATTGACATCCGATGACTCTAGATGTGGTTTGTGAAAAGAACACACATGCAATGACACTAGTGGATCCATGTGTGGTTTGTGAGGAGAACAGACATGCAATGACTCTAGATGTGGTTTGTGAAAAGAACACACATGCAATGACTCTAGGTGTAGTTTGTGAAAAGAACACACGTGCAATGACTCTACCTGTGGTTTGTGAAAAGAACACACATGCAATGACACTGGTGGATCCATATGTGGTTTGTGGAAAGAACACACATGCAATGACTCTAGCTATGGTTTGTGAAAAGAACACACATGTAATCACACCGGTGGATCCATGTGTGGATTGTGACAAGAACACACATGCAATGACTCTAGCTATTGTTAATGAAAAGAACACACATGCAATGACACTAGTGGATCCATATGTGGTTTGTGAAAAGAACACACATGCAATGACTCTAGATGTGGTTAATGAAAAGGACACACATGCAATGACACTAGTGGATCCATGTGGTTTGTGAAAAGAACACGCATGCAATGACACTGGCTATGGTTCATGAAAATAACTAACATGCAATGACATTGGTGGACCCATATGTGGTATGTGAGAAGAAAACACATCCAATGAACTCTTGTGGATCCTTAAGTTGTTTGTGAAAAGAACAGAAATGCAATGGCTCTAGCTGTGGTTTGTGAAAAGAACACACATCCAGTGACACTGGTGACTCTAGGTGTGGTTTGTGAAAGAACATACATGCAATGACACTGGTGGATCCATGTGTGGTTTGTGAAAGAACAGACATGCAATGACTCTAGGTGTGGTTAATAAAAAGAACAGACATGCAATGACATTGGTAAATCCATATGTGGTTTGTGAAAAGAACACACATGCAATGTCTCTAGCTATGGTTTATGATAAGAACTCACATGCAATGAACTCTGGTGGATCCATATGTGGTTTGTGAGAAGAACACGCATGCAATGACTCTAGCTATGGTTAATGAAAAGAACAAACATGGAATGACAATGGTGGATCCATATGTGGTTTATGAAAACAACACACATGCAATAACACTGGTGGATCCATACGTGGTTTGTGAAAAGAACAGACATGCAATGACTCTAGTTGTAGTTAATGAAAAGAACACACATGCAATCACACTGGTGGATCCATATGTGGTTTGTGAAAAGAACAGACATGCAGTGACTCTATATGTGGTTTGTGAAAAGAACACACATGCACTGACTCTAGCTGTGGTTTGTAAAAAGAACACACATGCAATGACTCTGGTCGATCCTTATGTGGTTTGCGAAAAGTACAGACATGCAATGAACTCGGGTGGATCCATATGTGGTTTGTGAGAAGAACACACATCCAATGACACTGGTGGATCCATGTGTAGTTTGTGAAAGAACAGACATGCACTAACTCTAGGTGCAGTTCATGAAAAGAACACACATGGAATCACACTGGTGGATCCTTCTGAGGTTTGCGAAAAGAACACACATGCAATGAACTCTGGTGGATCCATATGTGGTTTGTGAGAAGAACACACATCGAATGACACTGGTGGATCCATGTGTGATTTGTCAAAGAACACACATGCAATGACTCTAGATGTGGTTTGTGAAAAGAACAAACATGTAATGACTCTAGGTGTAGTTTGTGAAAAGAACACACATGCAATGACTCTAGCTGTGGTTTGTGAAAAGAACACACATGCAATAACACTGGTGGATCCATATGAGGTTTGTGAAAAGAACAGACATGTAATGATTCTAACTGTGGTTAATGAAAAGAACAAACATGTAATGGCTCTAGTTGCGGTTTCTGAAAAGAAAACACATCCAGTGACATTGGTGACTCTAGGTGTGGTTTGTGCAAGAACAGACATGCAATGACACTGGTGGATCCATGTGTGGTTTGTGAAAGATTAGACATGCAATGACACTGGTGGATCCATGTGTGGTTTGTGAAAGAACAGACATGCAATGACACTGGTGGATCCATGTGTGGTTTGTGAAAGAACAGACATGCAATGACTCTATGTGTGGTTATTAAAAGGAATAGACATGCAATGACACTGGTAAATCCATCTGTCGTTTGTGAAAAGAACACACATCCAATGACTCTCGCTGTGGTTTATGAGAAAAACTCACATGCAATGAACTCTGGTGGATCCAGATGTGGTTTGTGAGAACAACACACATGCAATGACTCTAGCTAAGGTTAATGAAAGGAACAAACATGCAATGAAACTGGTGGATCCATATGTGGTTTGTGAAAAGAACACACATGCAATGATATTGCTGGATCCATATGTGGTTTGTGAGAAGAAAAGACATGCAATGACTCTAGTTGTGGTTAATGAAAAGAACACACATGCAATCACACTGGTGGATCCATATGTGGTTTGTGAAAAGAACAGACATGCACTGACTCTAGGTGTGGTTCATGAAAAGAACACACATCCAATGACACTGGTGGATCCATGTGTAGTTTGTGAAAGAACACACATGCAATGACTCTAGATGTGGTTTGTGAAAATAACAAACATCCAATTATTCTAGGTGTAGTTTGTGAAAAGAACAAACATGCAATGACTCTAGCTGTGGTTTGTGAAAAGAACACACATGCAGTGAAACTGGTGGATCCATATGTGGTTTGTGAAAAGAACAGACATGCAATGATTCTAACTTTGGTTATTGAAAAGAACAGACATGCAATGGCTCTAGCTATGGTTTCTGAAAAGAACACACATCCAGTGACATTGGTGACTCTAGGTGTGGTTTGTGAATGAACAGACATGGAATGACTCTAGATGTCGTTTGTGAAAAGAACAGACATGCAATGACTCTAGGTGTAGTTTGTGAAAAGAACACACATGCAATGACTCTAGTTGTGGTTAGTGAAAAGAACACACATGCAATGACACTAGTGGATCCATATGTGGTTTGTCAAAAGAACAGACATGCAATGATTCTAACTGTAGTTAATGAAAAGAACACACATGCAATGACACTGGTGGATCCATATGTGGTTTGTGAAAAGAACACACATGCAATGAACTCTGGTGGATCCATATGTGGTTTGTGAGAAGAACACACATCGAATGACACTGGTGGATCCATGTGTGATTTGTCAAAGAACACACATGCAATGACTCTAGATGTGGTTTGTGAAAAGAACAAACATGTAATGAATCTAGGTGTAGTTTGTGAAAAGAACACACATGCAATGACTCTAGCTGTGGTTTGTGAAAAGAACACACATGCAATAACACTGGTGGATCCATATGTGGTTTGTGAAAAGAACAGACATGCAATGATTCTAACTGTGGTTAATGAAAAGAACACACATGGAATCACACTGGTGGATCCATATGTGGTTTGTGAAAAGAACACACATGCAATAACTCTTGATGTGGTTTGTGAAAAAACACACATGCAATGACACTGGTGGATCAATATGTGGTTTGTGAAAAGAATAGACATCCGATGACTCTAGATGTGGTTTGTGAAAAGAACACACATGCAATGACACTAGTGGATCCATGTGTGGTTTGTGAGAAGAACAGACATGCAATGACTCTAGATGTGGTTTGTGAAAAGAACACACATGCAATGACTCTAGGTGTAGTTTGTGAAAAGAACACACGTGCAATGACTCTACCTGGGGTTTGTGAAAAGAACACACATGCAATGACATTGGTGACTCTAGGTGTGGTTTGTGAATGAACAGACATGGAATGCCTCTAGATGTCGTTTGTGAAAAGAACAGACATGCAATGACTCTAGGTGTAGTTTGTAAAAAGAACACACATGCAATGACTCTAGTTGTGGTTAGTGAAAAGAACACACATGCAATGACACTAGTGGATCCATATGTGGTTTGTCAAAAGAACAGACATGCAATGATTCTAACTGTGGTTAATGAAAAGAACACACATGCAATGACACTGGTGGATCCATATGTGGTTTGTGAAAAGAACACACATGCAATGACTCTTGATGTGGTCTGTGAAAAGAACACACATGCAATGACACTGGTGGATCAATATGTGGTTTGTGGAAAGAACAGACATCCGATGACTCTAGATGTGGTTTGTGAAAAGAACACACATGCAATGACACTGGTGGATCCATGTGTGGTTTGTGAGGAGAACAGACATGCAATGACTCTAGATGTGGTTTGTGAAAAGAATAGAAATGCAATGAACTCTAGTGGATCCATATGTGGTTTGTGAGAAGAACACACATGCAATGACTCTAGATGTGGTAAAAGAAGACACATGCAATGACTCTAGCTGTGGTTTGTGAAAATAACACACATGCAATGACTCTGGTGGATCCTTATGTCGTTTGTGAAAAGAACAGACATGCAATGACTCTAGCTGTGGTTTGTTAAAAGTACACACATGCAATGAACTCTGGTGGATCCATATGTGGTTCGTGAGAAGAACACACATGCAATAACTCTAGATGTGGTTTGTGAAAAGACCACACATGCAAAGGCTCTAGCTGTGGTTTTTGAAAAGAACACACATGCAATGACTCTGGTGGATCCTTATGTGGTTTGTGAAAAGAATAGACATGCAATGAACTCTGGTGGATCCATATGTCTTTTGTGAGAAGAACACACATGCAATGACACTGGTGGATTCATATGTGGTTTGTGAAAAGAACAGACATGCAATGACTCTAGCCGTGGTTCATGAAAAGAACACACATGTAATCACACTGGTGGATCCATATGTGGTTTGTGAAAAGAACCCACATGCAATTACTCTAGATGTGGTTTGTGAAAAGAACACACATGCAATGACACTAGTGGATCAATATGTGGCTTGTGAAAACAACAGACATCCAATGACTCTAGATGTGGTTAATGAAAAGAACACACCTGCAATGACACTGGTGGATCCATGTGTGGTCTGTGAGAAGAACAGACATGCAATGACTCTAGATGTGGTTTGTGAAAAGAACAGACATGCAATGAACTCTGGTGGATCCATATGTGGTTTCTGAGAAGAACACACATGTAATGAATCTGGCTGACGTTTGTGAAAAGAACACACATGCAATGACTCTAGCTGTGGTTTGTGATTAGAACACACATGCAATGACTCTGCTGGATCCTTATGTGGTTTGTGAGAATAACAAACATGCAATGACTCTAGCTGTTGTTTGTGAAAAGAACACACATGCAATGAACTCTGGTCGATCCATATGTTGTTTGTGAGAAGAACACACATGCAATGACTCTTGATGTGGTTTGTGAAAAGAACACACATGCAATGACTCTAGCTGTGGTTTGTGAAAATAACACACATGCAATGACTCTGGTGGATCCCTATGTGGTTTGTGAGAAGAACAGACATGCAATGGCACTGGTGAATCAATATGTGGTTTGTGAAAAGAACACACATGCAATGACTCTAGCTGTGGTTTGTGATTAGAACACACATGCAATGACTCTGGTGCATTCTTATATGGTTTGTGAAAAGAACAAACATGCAATGACTCTAGCTATTGTTTGTGAAAAGAACACACATGCAATGAACTCTGGTGGATCCATATGTTGTTTGTGAGAAGAACACACATTCAATGACTCTAGATGTGGTTTGTGAAAAGAACACACATGCAATGACTCTAGCTGTGGTTTGTGAAAATAACACACATGCAATGACTCTGGTGGATCCTTATGTGGTTTGTGCAAAAAATAGACATGGAATGAACTCTGGTGGATCCATATGTGGTTTGTGAGAAAAACACACATCCAATGACACTGGTGGATCCATGTGTGGTTTGTGAAAGAACACACATGCAATGACTCTAGATGTGGTTAATGAAAAGAACACACATGCAATGACTCTAGGTGTAGTTTGTGAAAAGAACACACATGCAATGACTCTAGCTGTGGTTTGTGAAAAGAACACACATGCAATGACACTGGTGGATCCATGTGTGTATTTCAAAAGAACAGACATGCAATGACTCTGGCTGTGGTTAATGAAAAGAACACACATGCAATCACACTAGTTGATCCATATGTGGTTTGTGAAAAGAACACAAATGCAATGACTCTAGATGTGGTTTGTGAAAAGAACACACATGCAATGACACTGGTGGATCAATATGTGGTTTGTCAAAAGAACAGACATCCAATGACTCTAGATGTGGTTTGTGAAAAGAACACACATGCAATGACATTTGTGGATCCATGTGTGGTTTGTGAGAAGAACAGACATGCAATGACTCTAGGTGTGGTTTGTGAAAAGAACACACATGCAATGAACTCTGGTGGATCCATATGTGGTTTGTGAGAAGAACACACATGCAAGGAATCTAGATGTGGTTTGTGAAAAGAACACACATGCAATGACTCTAGCTATGGTTTGTGATTAGAACACACATGCAATGACTTTGGTGCATTCTTATGTGGTTTGTGAAAAGAACAAACATGCAATGACTCTAGCTATTGATTGTGAAAAGAACACACATGCAATGAACTCTGGTGGATCCATATGTCGTTTGTGAGAAGAACACACATGCAATGACTGTAGATGTGGTTTGTGAAAAGAACACACATGCAATGACTCTAGCTGCGGTTTGTGAAAATAACACACATGCAATGACTCTGGTGGATCCATATGTGGTTTGTGAGAAGAACACATATCCAACTGGTGGATCCATGTGTGGTTTGTGAAAGAACAGACATGCACTGACTCTAGGTGTGGTTCATGAAAAGAACACACATGCAATGACACTGTGTAACTACCTCGGTGAATTACGCTCCTAGTTACAAGCCTGGATGAGCAGAAATGGTTGAAATAGTACGGTGGGGCCCAAATGCCACTCACAAGTAGACCTTTCGGCCGTCCCAACCATTTCCAAACATCGGGACAAGAACGGGCGGCGTAATCGGCAGGCGAAGGGATCAACTACATACACAAATGAGTATGTATGCAACCCACCATACAATAGTACATCAGAGCCATTCCATCTAAAAAGAAAGGAAATATAGCTAAGCCATACGGCAAGATCCAAATATCCTAGATAGATATAATAGTTTAGGATATCTCCTCATACATCAAACATCAGAGTTTCAGGCGGAAGCGGAAGACAAAATCCGAGTACGGATAAGAAGCAAATCGGCATAAGATGCCCCATAACTAAGCACATCCCGCCCACAGATCACACGGATCCCCGTTCCCGGAATCTCTACACCGAATGATCGTTGCCCACATCGTCCGTCTCTTCCACCCAGTATCCATCTTGCGAGTGTACCTGTTCATTTGAACCAATAATTTATCGTGTGAGATCCTAGGGGTACTCAGCAAGTCTTTATGCCTCTAAAGGGGACACAACCTGGGGTGACGCAATTGCAGCAAAAGATAAACCCTAGCAATTCTACAGATACTCGCTAACCATCCGCCTAACCAGAGATAGACGGATGTTCGTGATTTAATAACAACAGTTATAACAGCTATAACGGTAATCTTAACAGATCCATCCTCCTCCTCGCTTACCGACGAGGAAGCGGACGAACAACCCCCCCTTCCATTGGCAGTTTTATTATCCATTCCATGAGTGTTGCACTATTTACTAGTCAGGTACCTAGTCTAGTCAATTTAAAAGCGGTGCTTTAGTTATGCTTGTCTATGATCGAGAAACTGTGCTCCAAGTCGTCCATAACCGCGGACACGGCTTTCAGAAAGTTTTACCCTGCAGGGGTGCACAAATAGCAACACACACTCGATATGCCTCGGAAAAACCAAATCAAAACCCAACGAGGCAGTCACGACAAAGCAATTACAGGATTCAGAAATATTTTAGGGGGCCACCCCATTGAGCTACCCGCAACGAAGTTAGCTGACTCCGAGACGGCCTCAAGGTTTGTGGAGCCGGCTGTAAACGACTGGGAACCCGAAAGTGTGACTGGGCTTGTCGATACAGCGAAAACGGGTCACGGCCCTAAACAGTACAGTGTGCATTACCTCGCACAATTTAAATTAAAGCAGTAAGGCATGGCATAAGTACAGGATAGTAAATAAAACCTCAAACTAGTTTGTGGCCCCAAGAAATAAGAATGAATCAAGCTCTGGCTCAGGGGGGTCCATAAGGCCTCCCGGATGTGGATAGCGCGAATAATCAAGGAACAGGAATCAAGTACTCGGGGTCCTACGGGACACAAGAGAGCCTGAAAAACCAAATAGCAAATATGGCTCACCGATGCCACTTTCATTAGTTATCCCATTACTACTCAGGTTAAGTTGTTTAGGTACCTCATTTTCCATCAGACACTCACATACCCTACACATGCTGTTCTACGACTCGCATGGCTCAAACAACTCCTGTAGTAATGGCTCATGGGATGAAGGAACAAGCTTCGGTGGGGTTTAAAAGTAAAGGCTATGCAGTACTTGGGATTCAATTTAATGCAATCGCGACTCAATGATGCAAGAATAAGAAAGAGGCAATAGGTACTAGATGTATGCAAGCATGTGGTAGTGCTTGCCTGGCAGCTCAGTTGAAGCAAAGGATGGATCTGGGTAGTGCTCCTAGTTCTCTTGATATATCCCCTGCTCAGCGTCTATTCGAAGAAGAACCAAACAAATAAGGCCAACATAAATAAAGTGCACAAGCATATGATTAAAATGCATCAAGCAAACAATCATGCCATGATGAATGATGCACAATTTGCATGGCATTAACGTAGCATGGCATGGGTGAGGTGTGGAATACAATAATAAAGCATTTAATTGAGTTTTGGCCCCATTTTATTTCCATTTTAGTTGCTGTCCACATTATATTTATATGATGCATGCTTCAATACAAACCAAGGAATGCATAAACAAAAGGTCTCGTCGAGCTAATCATTTTAGACATATTATTTGTTAAATTTGGAGTTATAAAACAAAAGATATTAATTAATTAAGATAAAGGGGCAAATTATTGTAATTTTGATCAACTTGGAAATAAAGTGTTCAAAATATATTTTGAATGGCATATTTGAATTCCTCACATTTTTCTGATTTGAAAACATATATTATTTGCATTATTTGGATTTATATTTCAAAAGATAATTAAAAACAGATTTAATTTTGAATTTGAATTAATTTGAAATAAGTTTGAATTAAAACAGAACACAGAAAAGGTTTTTGTTACTCAGCCTAGTGCTAGCCACAGACACAGACACGTGGGGCCAGGTGCTGACTGTGCAACACACACGCGCAGAAGGTTTTTATCACCGTGACTGCTGCCAACCACAGAGACCGACAGGTGGGGCCAGAGCCCAAGCGGACCCACACGCCAGCGGGCGAGTGCGGGGCTGCCACGCGGCTCGGCGGGGGACTGCGGGTTGATGGGTACGAATCTTCGGGAGTCTTTTTGCAAAAACGCCACGGAAGCCGACGAGTGGGCCTAGCGGAGCGCGGGTTGATGTAACAAAAAGTGCAGGGGGCTAAGCGCAAAGTGGCGACGTCTACTGTTTTTCTTCTCTCCGCGATCTGGCGAGAGATCGATGCGCAGCGCGGGTGGGGATCGATCCCTGGTCGCGGGCGTGCGCGCGAGGGAACGGAACCAGTGCGGTGGCTTCTAGGGCGGTGACAGAGAAGCGGACGCAGGCTAGCTAAGCCTCTGCGAGGCGCAGCGGCGAGCAGACGCTAGCGCCGCCGGCGCACGCAGCGTGCTCGCCAAAACAAACAGCGAGGCCAGAGGGGGTTGGCGAGGGAGAGGATGTCAGAGAGGGTCAGGAGCTCACCGCGGGGCTCTCGGTGTAGGCGGATCGGGCTGGGAGGCAGGGGATCGTCGACGCGGCTCGTGGACGGCGGCTAGGGTTTGTCATCGGGGCGGCGGTGGTCCAGCGCTTCTGGGGCTCCTCCTGCTCGGTTTCGTGTACGCGGTGACGTAGAGGAGCTCCACGGCCCTCCTCGACACCTGTGATCGCCTCGCCACCGGCTGGATCAACGGGACGTGGAGGAGGCCGACGGTGGCCGGCTAGAGAGGGTGATCGGCGGTGGAGAAGAAGGAAAGGTAGGGCCGGCTTGGGGCAGATCTGGGAGAGGCCAGAGGTGGTGGGGCGGAGGAGATAAAGCAGAGAGATGGAGGATGACGTGGGGGGAGCGGGGTAGATGGAAAGGTGGGCTCGGTGCCACCTTTTCTCTCCTTCCCCTTCACGTGCTCGGTCTGGCTCGGCCAGGGCAGGGCAGGGGCAGGGCGAGGTGGTGAAGGAGGGGCTGCCAGGTGGGGTCGACGTGAGGCAAGGAGGCAGGGACAGGCTCGGGCTGGGGGGGCCCTATGGCATAGAGAGAAAAGAGAGAATGGGAAGGCTCGGGTTAGGTTGCACTAGGGTCGGGTTAGGGTTTTGTTTGGGGTGGTAGCTAGGTGGGCAGGGTGTAGGTGGCCAGGTGGGGCCGAGCTAGGTGAGAGAGAGAGAGAGGCCGAGAGAGAGAGAGGTAGGTTTTGGGTTTGGTTTGTGTTAGGTATGGATTAGGGTTTAGGAGAGTGGTGTATGGTTAGATGGGTAGGTGAAAAGGGTGGTAGGGTTTAGGATTAGATAGAGGATTAGGGTAGGATGGTTTAGGGTTTAGATAGGATACACAAGATCATGCATGGATGGTGGAGAAAAAGGGGAGGAAGGTGAAGAAAAGAGAGAGAGATGGATAGATGTGTGTGGTTTGGATTCACTCAAAATGCAAATAAAATCCAAATGACAAGCAAAAAGGTGGTTCTTGCATGGCCCATGCAAAAATATTTATTGCCCTGATGATTCTTGTGAAAACAATATTGTTGCATGGCATTACTAGTTTGCATTCCCAAAAATTGGAATAAAGGCCAAGCAAAAAGAATTTAAAAGGATGCCCCATGTGGAATAGATGGAGATGACCATATTTGGAATACAATGGGACTTGCTAGTGTGTATATGCCACTAGATATTTAATAAGCCCACAAAATATCCCCACATGATGATAACCCCACAAACAACACATATGGGAGCTAGAAATAGGGTCCCACTCACAAGGCATGCAAAGGTGGCCAAGTGGCTCTCATATATCAATAATGTGAAAACAACATGATGCCAAGATGAGAGCATGTGGAAATAGAATTGGATCCATCCCAACCCACATGAGCTAGAGGTAAAACCAATAAGTGCCAAGCTCATATTTAGTTGGATGGTGGAATTATAAGGTGGTGAAAGAAAAGGTGGTGGAGTTGAATAAAAGATATGCCCCCAACTCAACTTGGGCATTAAACAATATATCAACAACCAAATACAATATCAAGAGGCAAATACAATTAATAATGCACATGAGATAACAACCAAACAAAAAGGGGTTTTATATGATGCTCAAATGCAAGGTGGCATGATGACATGAGCATGATATAATGATGATGCAACAATTATATATTTGAAGTAGCCATTATATTACTAGACCAAGTAGCATTACAATTGTTAGACAATTGGGATGCTACAACTCTCCCCCACTAAACAGGAATCTCGCCCCGAGATTCTAGGAAGAAGAAGATACGAAGAGGGTAGGATACTTGGCACGGAGATCATCTTCACGTTCCCAAGTGGCTTCATCAACAGAATGGTGCGACCACTGCACCTTGCAGAACTTGATGGACTTGTTGCGAGTCCTTCTTTCTGCGACTTCAAGGATTTTTGTGGGGTGTTCTTGATAAGACAGGTCTTCTTGGAGATTGATAAGCTCATGGTCCACGGTCCTGCCGGGATCCTTGAAGCACTTCTTGAGCTGAGAGATGTGGAAAACATCATGGACCTTGAGTTTTTCCGGGAGCTCTAGAGCATAAGCAACTTCTCCTCTTCTTCCACGAATTTTGAAGGGACCGATGTATCTAGGAGCCAGCTTTCCTTTGATACCAAAGCGGTGCGTGCCTCTCATGGGAGTGACACGAAGGTAAACGAGATCACCAGGGACATACTCCATGTCCGTGTGCTTCCTGTCGTAATTGCTCTTCTGGCGACTTTGAGCAATCCTCAGATTTTCAAGAATGATGTGAACCTTCTCTTCCGCTTGAGTCACAATGTCAGGGCCAAACAAAATTCTTTCTCCTGCACCCGACCAACCAATCGGAGTTCTGCATTTGCGACCATAGAGGGCCTCAAATGGTGCCATCTTTAGACTTTTCTGGAAGCTGTTGTTGTAAGAGAATTCAGCATAAGGAAGACATTCTTCCCACTTCACGCCAAACGAGATGACGCAAGCACGAAGCATATCCTCCAGAATCTGATTGATCCTTTCAACTTGTCCTTGCGACTGAGGGTGGTAAGTTGTGCTGAAGTTCAACTTTGTTCCCAAAGCATTTTGGAAACTCTCGCAGAACTTGGAAGTGAAGATGCTTCCACGGTCTGAACTGATCTCGAGCGGAACCCCATACAGAGAGACAATTCTGTTGATATAGAGCTCCACCAACTGAATTGCAGAAATGGTTTCCTTGACGGGGAAGAAGTGAGCCACTTTAGAAAGCCTATCAATGACAACAAAGATTGCATTGTTGCCCTTCTGCGACCTAGGAAAACCAGTGATGAAGTCCATCTCTACGTTCTCCCATTTCCAATCCGGGGGTTTCAATGGCTGTATAAGTCCGGAAGGTTTTTGATGAACAGCTTTCACTCTGCGGCAGACATCACACTCCGAGACATACTTGGCACAATACCTTTTCAAACCAGGCCACCAATATTGTGTTTTCAAGTCCATGTACATCTTTGTGCTGCCAGGGTGGATAGAAAGGACAGAATCATGCGCCTCCTTGAGAACTTGCTCTCTCAAACCCGGGTAGTTCAGAACAAACATCCGGTGTTCAAAGAAAAGCGTGCCTTGATCATCGACGTGGAAGGACTCATACTTCGGAAGCTGAATCCTAGAGATGATCTTTCTTGTGTACGGATCACCAAGCTGACGAGAGCGAACCTTTTCTTCCAAGAGAGGGGTTGCTAGAATGTTCAGGAGATACCCTTGTTCCACAATTTCAAGGTTGAGCTGACGGAATTCCTCGCACAAGAGAGGCTGTTGTTCTTCCATCATGAGGTTGTTGACATAAGCTTTGCGGCTGAGAGCATCTGCCATGACATTAGCTTTGCCCGGAGTGTAGTTGATGGTCAAATCGAAGTCATTGATTGCTTCAATCCATCTCCTTTGCCGAAGGTTGAGATCAGGCTGAGTGAAGATATACTTCAAACTCTTGTGATCAGAAAAGATCTCACAACGGTTACCCAGCAAGTAGTGCCTCCATACTTTCAAAGCAAAGACAACTGCTGCGAGCTCGAGGTCATGTGTAGGATAGTTGATCTCATGCGTCTTCAACTGGCGAGAGGCATAAGCAACAACTTGTTTTTCTTGCATGAGGACCGCACCCAATCCATGCAAAGAGGCGTCACAGAATATCTGAAACGGCTTGGATGTATCCGGAGGAACCAAGACTGGTGTGGAAGTGAGCTTCTCTTTGAGTGTCTCAAAGCTTGCTTGACATGCAGGAGTCCATAGGTATTTCTTGCCTTTCTTGAGGAGATCGGTAAGAGGCTTCGCTATCTTCGAAAAGTTCTGAACAAAGCGACGGCAATAACTAGCCAAACCAAGGAAACTCCGCACTTCTTTGACATTGACAGGAGGAAGCCATTCAACAATTGTCTTCACAGTTTCCGGATTGACTGCAATGCCCTTGGCAAAGATGACGTGACCAAGATAGGTAACTTGAGGCAGCCAAAACTCACACTTGGAGAACTTTGCATACAAGCGGTTCTCACGAAGCTTGTTTAGGACACACCGAAGGTGTTCTTCATGTTCTTCTCGTGACTTAGAATAGACTAGGATGTCATCCAGATAGACCACAACGAACTTATCAAGATACTCCATGAAAACCGAGTTCATGAGCCTCGAGAAGGTGGCAGGTGCGTTGGTGAGACCGAAAGACATGACCGTGTACTCATACAGGCCATAGCGGGTGGTGAAAGCTGTCTTAGGAACATCTTCCTTGCGAATCTTGATTTGGTGATAACCACTTCTCAAGTCAAGCTTAGAGAATACCACAGCTCCAGCTAGCTGATCAAAGAGATCATTAATCCGCGGAAGGGGATATTTATTCTTGATGGTTTTAGCATTGAGAGCCCGATAGTCAACACAAAGTCTATCAGTCTGATCTCACTTCTTCACAAAGAGAGTAGGGCTACCCCAAGAAGAAGTACTATGCTGAATGAAACCCAACTTCTCTTGTTCATCAAGCTGTCGTTTGAGTTCAGCCAACTCAGCAGGACCCATTTTATAAGGCCGCTTGGATATAGGAGCGGTACCAGGTTCAAGCTCAATTACAAACTCAACCTGACGATCCGGAGGCATACCTGGCAACTCTTCAGGAAAGACATCTGGAAACTCACAGACCACCGGAACACTCTGAATAGCTTCCGTAGCATCAACATTCAGAGCCGCCAAAGAGAAAAGCTGGATAGCAGGAGTCAGACTTGGGGAATAGACTATATGGCCTTCAGGAATCTTCAGGGAAACCGAGCGTTCAGCACAATCAATCACAGCTGCATTTGCTGTCAACCAATCCATGCCCAAGATGACATCAATGTCAGAATTGCCCAGAACAATTAAGGACGCCGAGAACGAAGAGCCACCAATCTCAATTTGATTGCCATGGCTGATATGAGCAGCCCTCATGTTTGAACCAGGTGATAGAACCACCAGACGATGTGATAAAGGAACCTTAACCAGATCTTGCTCACGTGCAAACTTATGCGAAACAAAAGAATGCGAAGCACCAGAATCAAACAAAACTCTTGCAGGAACTGAGTTAACGGGAAGCATACCCATCACAACTCCAGGTGTATGCTCAGCTTGAGCGGCGTTGACACAGTTGGCACGAGCAACAGTAGACCCGGGCTTGGTGTTGATGTTGAGAGCCCGAGGTGGTGGTGCACGAACCAAAGGAGAGCTTGCCGCAGATCTTGGAGGTGGTGGAGGAAGAGCCTTGTTCTTCATCGGACAGTTCCAGTTTTCATGCCCAGTGTTTCCACACGTGTAACAAGCACCAGGTGGACGAGGAGCAACGTAGCCAGGGACTCCGCCAGGCGCTCCAGGGTAGTGGTGGTTGTAGCCCCTGGGAGCCGCAGTGAGGAAGTTTGCTGGCCTTGCCGCGAAGCTTGAAGGTCTTGGTGGAGCCGGGAGCGACGGGGGGGTGTTAGGAACCCAGACACGACTCTTAGAAGGAGCTGACATAGCTGAAGAGCTTGCTGCATCACGGCTGTGTTTCTTTGACTCCTCAAACACTTGCCTACTTGCCTCTTCCTGCAGAGCTGTATGCTGAAGTTCTAGAAAAGACGCCGGCCTTTCATGTGTAATTGCATACTTGATCAATGCATTGAGCCCTTGCCTGAACCTCTTTTGCTTCTTCTTGTCATCAGAGATCTCATCGCCACCATAACGAGAAAGGTTCATGAAGTTCCTGATGTAGGTGTTGACATTGTCATTGCCCTGCTTGAGGTTGAGAAACACTTCCTTCATTCTCTCCATGACAATTTCTGACAGATACTGCTCTTTGAAAGCTCCAGTGAACTGTCCCCAAGTAGGCTGAAAACCAGTGCAGTTTGCCTTCAGGTAATTCTCCCACCAGAGAGCTGCATCTCCCTTCAGAAGGTGAGTAGCACACTTTACCCATTCTTGCTCAGGAACATCAGCAGTTGCCAGTAACCTTGACATCTCCCACAACCAATCATCAGCATCAAGTGGTTGATCAGAAACATCAAACTGACGAGGGTTGAACTTCAGGAAGCTTTTGATGTCTCCTCGCTTGGGAGGTGGAGGTAGCGGAGCAAACTC
Source organism: Avena sativa (assembly GCA_916181665.1). Taxonomy (NCBI): domain Eukaryota; kingdom Viridiplantae; phylum Streptophyta; class Magnoliopsida; order Poales; family Poaceae; genus Avena; species Avena sativa. The sequence goes on from OV702287.1 coordinate 585,033,917, forward strand.
ATTCCTCCTGACACTTTCTTCAAAGCGCTGCTGGTTCTGCTGCATTGCTGCCAAGGCATTGGCGATGCTTGACAACGCTGCCCCCAGTTCAGGTTGTATGTCCTCCTCAGAACGGCGTGGTGGTGCCATCCTGTGATTGATATAAAACACAAGTCAGTACTATGATGGAGAATAATAATAATCCAAAATAGTACCAAGATGGAATTAATCAAGATTAAAGGATACAATTCACTAAGATGATATTAAAATATCAACGAAGTTCAAAGCACCTAGAAGATATTAAGCATATCGCACACGACTGAAAAGGAGTGTGGTACACAAATATATCAAAGAAAAATTTTCCACAAATTTCGGCATTAAAATACCAATAGATGCGCAAAATCACTTAACGAATCAAGATTAGTGACTCTACCAATTCAATATACAAGAGCGAATGATAAGAGTAGTGTTATGGTCGCGACTCCATCCCGCACTCAAATCATTACTCCGCACATGAATAAGTAAAACACACATCCCAACACCTTCTTCTCACGATGAACCTAAAGATTAGCAACTACGGAAACGAACACCCCAAACAAGATAACGTCGGATAACAAAGAGTAAGACAGATCGCGTCGGTATACAACAAATCAGATAGATCGCGTCGGTTTGCAAAAGCCTGTCGGTATGGAATGTACCAACAGTTGATAACCAAAAGGCCGATAAAGATAACAACTTGGATGCAACAGATAGACAAGGAATTACACACACACACACAAACACACAACCTATGGTACTACGGAAACCCAGAACACGTGAATCCTAGGTTGAATTTAAGAAGAGGATTGAAAACGTTACACTTCCTTACCAGAAAAGGTGGTGGTTGGGTAAGAAGAAAAGTGGAAGCAGTCCTACTCTCGCGTTTTGTTTTTCCCTAGTATACATAACTACCAAAAATATTTGCTAGACAGACAACGACCATTTGGCTGAGACCCTGAAGGTCGGGATGGCTCTGATACCAATTATAACTACCTCGGTGAATTACGCTCCTAGTTACAAGCCTGGATGAGCAGAAATGGTTGAAATAGTACGGTGGGGCCCAAATTCCACTCACAGGTAGACCTTTATGTAGGGGTTCGTAGCATGGAAAACAAAATTTTTCTATCGCATACAAACAAACAAGCCAAGATCTATCTACTAGATTGTAGCAACGAGTCGATAGAGGAACTCACCCTCGAAGATTCCAAAGCGGTTAACGAGAGCAGATTCTCGTGGGTGATGTAGTCGTACTCTTTCCGATCTCAAGATCGCGTAGACGATCCTTCCGGCGCCGCGTTCCCGCAGCGCTCCCGCAGTCGGTCACACGTTCGGTACTCGACGAAGACCTTCCTCTCCCTTGTTCCAGCAGGCAGCGGAGGTTGTAGCACTCTCCTCGCGATTCCGGCAGCACAACGGCGTGGTACCGGAGGTAGAGGGGAAATCCCGCAGGGCTTCGCCTTAAGCCGGTGCGAGTATGGTGGAGCTTATGAGAGAGGCTATTAGTGGTCTAGTAATTAGACACACCAATTAGAGGGCTCTAAACCAATTAGAAAGCTCTAAACCGAATAGCTCTAAACCGGGGTCTAGATCTAGGGTTTAGTTTAGAGGATAGGAAACTTGTGTGTCTAGGAGGGGAGCCCTGCCCCTCCTTATATAGGTGGGAGGGTGTGGGCGCGCCAGGGGAGGGAGGGAGTCCCTCCCCAACTCGGCCTTGGGCTGGGCGCCGGCCTGGAGGAGTCCAACTCCTCCTCCAGGTTGGTTCCAACTCCTCTTGCTTGTTTCCCACAGTTTCTTGTTTTGGCAGTTTGACTTTCAAACTGGACATTTGACTTTTCTGTTTTAGGATTCAATTTAATCCTATATTTGGGACAGCAAGAACACTTAGTACATGATGCAATCATTCCAATATGTAATGACACATTCATGTACCCCTTCCCCCCCGGAGTGCCGGACAATCCGGAACCTTCTAGAACATTCCCGATGAAAACACCGGAATCATTCCCGAACTCCGAAACGGGACTTTCCTTATATGAATCTTATTCTCCGGACCATTCCGGATCACCTCGTGATATCCCGGATCCCATCCGAGACTCCGAACAACATTCGGTCTCTTTCTCATAATACCATAACTACTCAAACAACGTCGAATCCTTAAGTGTGTCTCCCTACGGTTCGTGAATTATGCGGACATGATCGAGACACTTCTCCGAACAATAACCAATAGAGGAATCTGGAAATTCATATGGCTCCCACATATTTCTACGATTACTTTGCGATCGAATGAACCACTTACATACGATACCAATTTCCCTTTGTCTCACGATATGTTACTTATCCAAGGTTATGATCGTCGGTATCTCTGCATACCTAGTTCAACCTCGTTACTGATAAGTACTCTTTTCTCGTTCCCGTGATATGTGATCCCTTGTGACCAAGTCACATGCTTGCAAGCTAATTGGATGACATTTCACCGAGAGGGCCCAGAGAATATCTATCCGTCATGTGGATGGACAAATCCCACTCTTGATCCATGTGTTTCAACCAATACTTTCCGAACACTCAATGCCACTTTTATAGCCACCCTGTTACGGTGTGGTGTTTGATGACATCAAAGCATCCATCCAGTAAAGGTGATATGCATGATCTCATGGTCGAAGGAATTAGATTACTATGTATCAGAAAGCATATAGCAATTGAACTATTGAAATGACTTGATCTTTATGCTACGCTTATCTATAGGAGTATGTCCACCATATCATTCTCCTAATGATATGATCCTGTTGTTAATAACATCTCTATGTTCATGATCAGGAAACCATGATCATATATTAACCAACAAGCTAGTTTAACAAGAGGCTTTACTAGGGACTCTTATTTTAGTTTACAAATCACACAAGTATTAATGTTTCCGGTTAATACAATTATAGCATGGTATGTAAACATTTATCATAAGTGTGAAGACATGATAATAACCACTTTATTATTGCCTCTTGGGCATATCTCCAACAGTCTCCCACTTGCACTAGAGTCAATAATCTAGTTTCGAACCTTTGTGTATTCAACACCTATGGCTTTACGGTGTTGTATGTACACGATTGCTAGTGGTCAACTGATCTCCGGATCTGACACTTCCAGGTCCGTGTGTAATTGCATGTCTTTGCATCTCTACGCATCACTCATTCTCTAATGAGATGGCTTTGCATAAATTTGGTCTTTCGGTGTGACCTTTAGCTCTTTGGGGTTAAAACATGTTGATAATATTGTCGTACAATATATCTTCATAGTATTATCCCACTGTGAACTACACCTAGTTTGATAACAAACTACTTGACACAAATGCCCTCTTTTGCTGCTCTAATAGCAGTCATATACTTAGCCTTTTGTTGTAGTATCTGTCACAATGTCTTAACTTTGGAAATCATCCAAATCCATTATGGAACTCACTTTCCATTATATTGTGCCACCCTTAGTTTAGATTGAGATAAACTTAATTTGTACTTTGTGACAAAGCTAGTATCAATGTAGTACTTTTACAATGAACTAACCATCTATTTGTCACTTCTACAAATATTATACTCTTAGTTCTTTCAGAAGATCATAAGAATATCCTTACTATTGTCCAATGATCATCTTATGAATCATTCTGGTATATGCTCACAACATTTAGAGCATAGGACATATCTGGATTTGTACATATCACAGTATGATTGATATAAATACTCTTTGTGATTTCATACATCAAGTATCAATCTATACTTGATTATTTGTTTCACTTTACCAAATGTCAATACACTTGAATATATCATCAACATTGAACTCATTCAATCCTTTCTGTGCGACAAGAACCTTCTCTTGTAGTTTCTATATTGAACTCATTCAATATCTTGTCTATGTACTTCTGGCACAACCATATTAGCGTCTATTGATGCCAAATATCTGGGTTTTGCCTAAGTCTTTCATCGGGATGAAATTCTTAATATGTGTTAATAAAAGATACATTATTTCCAATCAACAATATGTCTTCCACATAATGTATTAGAAACATGTCTTAGCGCTCCCACTTAATTTCTTGCAAACGCAAGCATCTTCATTGTCTCTGATGAAATTAAACTCTTTTAACAGTTTCATCATAGTGAAGATTCCAACTCCGCTATGCTCACTCTAACCATTGAAGTTTGCATATGCTTTTAGCATCCTTTGAATTAACAAAACCCTTTGGACCGTGTCATGCACACGTCCTAGGTAACCATTCTATTAGAAGAACTTGTTTTGTTTATTCTACTACCACATAACAAATTATATGTATTGGTTGCTACATTAATCCGTCTAGACTAAAAATCGCTATGAAAGATCAAATCTTGTCATATACAACTTGTTGTGAACTCTTTCCCAACATGTCGACTATTTTATAGATGTAAAACATCCATGTCTATTTCTTTATAGATCCAGACACAACTGTAAGGTCTTACACCTTTCTCGAGGGTCCTTCAAGTTCAAAACTTGATTTCTCGTGTATGGAACTATCACGGATTTTATGGCTTCAAGCCATTTTACGGAGTCAGGGCCCATCATCGCTTCTCTGCATGTAGTCGGTTCATTATTCTCAAATAATGTTTCAACCCTCAAATCTTGGTATTTGATTGTTCATCCGACCTACTTGTTTCAATAGGAACTTAGATCTCTGTGACCACAACATTTGAGGTACGTGAGCCATGAGCATTGTTGCCGCCTCCGGAACATTTTTTCGGTGCTGCGCAACTCTGCACATACAGCTAAGGTTATTTTAACCTTATCAAAGTTCTAATGTCCTCCCACTTAACTTTTCACGAAAAATTTCTTCTCAAAGAAACTTGACGTTCTAAGCAACAAACACTTTTGTCTCCGGTGTTTTATGGAGGAATACTTAACAGTAATACAAAGACAGGTTTATCCGACTTTGGTTGCAAACATCTTTCTTATGCATAGCATACCAATGTTTAAGAAAGGACTACTTGGGTTTTATCCCAAACCATAACTTTATATGGTGTCATTTCAACGGATTATGATGAAGCTCTTTTCAGTGGAAAAACGGTAATCTCTAAAGCTTTTAATCTTTAAAATACAATGGCAGTTTTATGAATTATACCTTTGATCTTACCATGTCAAACAAGGTTTAATTACATATCTCGAACGCTCCATACTCTTATGGTGTTTCGGGAAATGCAAATCCACGGAACGATTCCTTAAATCTTAGGTATTATGCTAAACTTGTAACTCAAATATCTTCCTTTATGATCTTTATCATAAACTGTTTATATTCTTGTTACAATGATTTTGCACTTCATCTTGAAAGTCTTTGAACTCTTCAAATATTTCACACTTCATCCTTATTAAGTAAATATTCATATATTCACTCAAATTTTCGGAGAAAGCATATGAAGTTGAAATCCATCGCTCTTGACTACACATAACGGACTTCGTACAACAATATGTACAAGTTCCAATAAGCTAGTCATTCGTTCCCTTTTGGCCTATGAACGAAGTTTTAATTATCTCTAAGAAAGTTTCACAAGCGTCATTTGATCAAAAATCAGAAGACTCCAAAATTCCATCAACATGGAGTTTCTTCATGTTTTCTTTCAAATATAATTTAAACGGCGATGTCACTTCCTAAGTGATCTTTCAATCAATTTGTCTTTCGACATTTTTAGCACTAGTTTTATGGATGTGATGTCTCCAACGAGATTTGCGAATCATCCATCTTTTATGGATTACGGCAATTATTTGAACAATCCTTTTGTTCTCATAATACCTGATAAAACAAATCTTTGAAGGCAAGCTTTGATGTTTAACAAGCAACACAATAACCCTTTATTTTGTTCTTGATGAACATCATCACATATTCTTTTGCTAGTTACTTAGGCCATTGTAGTTCATGAATTGTGTTGTTTCGTATGACGATTCACACCAACAAATTCAGTATCAAATACTTAAGAACCACATTGTTTAACAAGCAAAGAATATAGCCATAACATGTATATCATCTATATACTTAAACTGAACGATTCTAGTCTTTTCTTTTCTGCCATATATTTATGAGATTTTCTTTCAGTATTTCCTTTTCTGTTTGAAAGAATCTATTAACATCAATAGTGGAGTCATACATATGACATATAGTCCAAAGCGTGTATAATTAAATACCAATGTCTTTGGACTTGCACTTTGAAGTAGATCACCATCATCAAATATTTGGTGTTCTTTCAAATTCCTTTCTTTAGTAATCTCTTGGTGTAGTAAACATTTCACCTACATCAAATATTCACCCTTATCATGGAATCGTCCATGATCAAGCTACTTTTAGCTTATAACGATGATTTATGAGTATAATGTTGCTATCCAAAACCTTTTGGAGGATTAGGACAACAAGTGTCTCCAACCCTTTTGCAAATTCTCATCAAATATGAGAACATGACTTTTGCCATATTATACTCTATCATGTTGCAACCAAAACTTCGTTTCAGATATCACAATATCTTCCACACATCATGGTTTCTGAAACAACTCTTTCAGATCCTAGATAACCTTGATATTAAGGGAATCCTTTGAATATCAAGAATCATGGATACAAACATGATACTTATATACTAACACTTGGAATTGTTACTCTTGATTTAATACTAATTATTAAACTTCATGGAGTAACCGGAACTTACTGAAAGTTTGCAATAGGACTTTTAAACTTTAGATTAACACTTAAAACAATACGATACCAGTTCGTAAAGTATCTAACCAGAATTCTATAGTTCTATCATCTCAATTATAACTAAGCGCAAGGTGGTAAACGGATGCCAATGCCTACAACAACTATGCAAATTCACTTTGATTTAGTTTATGATAAATTGAGTTCTAATTAATAATTAAATTAATCTAGGTGAACTCCCACTCAAAACAATATCCCTCACATTGTTTTAGTGATCACACGAACCAAATCCCCCATATCAAAACCGATCATCACGAGAATTGATATAGCTTCAATGGCGAACAATCGACATGTTCATCATATCTGCTATATGATTCATGCTTTACCTTTCGGCGATCCGTGTTCCTGAGGCCATGTCTGTACATGCTAGGCTCGTCAAGATCAAACCTTAGCTACCGCATAAGCAAATCTGGCTTGCTTACGTTGTATTCACCCGCGGAATCAAAGACACCCGATCATCACGTGGTGCTTCGAAGCAACAAGCTTTGGCAACGGTGCATACTAAGGGTGAACACTTTAGAACTTGAAATTTATGTGCATGAGGGATCATCTTATAATGCTACCGTCGTCTACTAAGCAATACAAGATGCATAAAGGATTAACATCACATGCAATTCATAATATGTGATATGATATGGCCTTTCTTCTTTGTGCTTCCGATCTCCATCTTCAAGCACGAACATGATCTCCATCATCATCGGCATAGCATCAAGGTCAATGACGCTTCTTCATGGTTGTCGTCCACCAGCTTCAACTATTACAACTATTTTGAATAGACACGCAGGTCTTAACAGAAATTAAAGACAACCATATGGCTCCTGCCGGTTGCCAACTTACAATAAGGAACATTGCATACATCAAATATAATCACAATCATGGCCATATCACATCACTGCACACCCCTGCAAAACAAAGTTAGACGCTTCTACTTTCTTTGCATATTTTACGTGGTTTGGGGCTTTCCATAAGTGTCGTTCTAACCTACGAACAAGAACCACAACATTGATACTAGCATTGTTGATTACCCGTTGTAAATTGGATCTTTACTATGCTAGGAGAAACAGGCACCCGCAAAGCCACTTATGCAATACAAGTTGCATGTCAAGCGTGGAGCAAGTCTCATGAACGATGTCATGTAAGGTTAGCCCGGGCCGCTTCATCCCAACATACCGCAAGATGCAAAGTACACGCAAAGCAATCTACAATAAAAGCATCAACGCCCACAATGACCATTGTGTTCTACTCGTGCAACAGATCTACATATAGACACGGCTCTGATACCACTGTAGGGGTTCGTAGCATGGAAAACAAAATTTTTCTATCGCATACAAACAAACAAGCCAAGATCTATCTACTAGATTGTAGCAACGAGTCGATAGAGGAACTCACCCTCGAAGATTCCAAAGCGGTTAACGAGAGCAGATTCTCGTGGGTGATGTAGTCGTACTCTTTCCGATCTCAAGATCGCGTAGACGATCCTTCCGGCGCCGCGTTCCCGCAGCGCTCCCGCAGTCGGTCACACGTTCGGTACTCGACGAAGACCTTCCTCTCCCTTGTTCCAGCAGGCAGCGGAGGTTGTAGCACTCTCCTCGCGATTCCGGCAGCACAACGGCGTGGTACCGGAGGTAGAGGGGAAATCCCGCAGGGCTTCGCCTTAAGCCGGTGCGAGTATGGTGGAGCTTATGAGAGAGGCTATTAGTGGTCTAGTAATTAGACACACCAATTAGAGGGCTCTAAACCAATTAGAAAGCTCTAAACCGAATAGCTCTAAACCGGGGTCTAGATCTAGGGTTTAGTTTAGAGGATAGGAAACTTGTGTGTCTAGGAGGGGAGCCCTGCCCCTCCTTATATAGGTGGGAGGGTGTGGGCGCGCCAGGGGAGGGAGGGAGTCCCTCCCCAACTCGGCCTTGGGCTGGGCGCCGGCCTGGAGGAGTCCAACTCCTCCTCCAGGTTGGTTCCAACTCCTCTTGCTTGTTTCCCACAGTTTCTTGTTTTGGCAGTTTGACTTTCAAACTGGACATTTGACTTTTCTGTTTTAGGATTCAATTTAATCCTATATTTGGGACAGCAAGAACACTTAGTACATGATGCAATCATTCCAATATGTAATGACACATTCATGTACCCCTTCCCCCCCGGAGTGCCGGACAATCCGGAACCTTCTAGAACATTCCCGATGAAAACACCGGAATCATTCCCGAACTCCGAAACGGGACTTTCCTTATATGAATCTTATTCTCCGGACCATTCCGGATCACCTCGTGATATCCCGGATCCCATCCGAGACTCCGAACAACATTCGGTCTCTTTCTCATAATACCATAACTACTCAAACAACGTCGAATCCTTAAGTGTGTCTCCCTACGGTTCGTGAATTATGCGGACATGATCGAGACACTTCTCCGAACAATAACCAATAGAGGAATCTGGAAATTCATATGGCTCCCACATATTTCTACGATTACTTTGCGATCGAATGAACCACTTACATACGATACCAATTTCCCTTTGTCTCACGATATGTTACTTATCCAAGGTTATGATCGTCGGTATCTCTGCATACCTAGTTCAACCTCGTTACTGATAAGTACTCTTTTCTCGTTCCCGTGATATGTGATCCCTTGTGACCAAGTCACATGCTTGCAAGCTAATTGGATGACATTTCACCGAGAGGGCCCAGAGAATATCTATCCGTCATGTGGATGGACAAATCCCACTCTTGATCCATGTGTTTCAACCAATACTTTCCGAACACTCAATGCCACTTTTATAGCCACCCTGTTACGGTGTGGTGTTTGATGACATCAAAGCATCCATCCAGTAAAGGTGATATGCATGATCTCATGGTCGAAGGAATTAGATTACTATGTATCAGAAAGCATATAGCAATTGAACTATTGAAATGACTTGATCTTTATGCTACGCTTATCTATAGGAGTATGTCCACCATATCATTCTCCTAATGATATGATCCTGTTGTTAATAACATCTCTATGTTCATGATCAGGAAACCATGATCATATATTAACCAACAAGCTAGTTTAACAAGAGGCTTTACTAGGGACTCTTATTTTAGTTTACAAATCACACAAGTATTAATGTTTCCGGTTAATACAATTATAGCATGGTATGTAAACATTTATCATAAGTGTGAAGACATGATAATAACCACTTTATTATTGCCTCTTGGGCATATCTCCAACACTTTATGCCGTCCCAACCATTTCCAAACATCGGGACAAGAACGGGCGGCCTAATCGGCAGGCGAAGGGATCAACTACATACACAAATGAGTATTTATGCAAGCCACCATACAATAGTACATCAGAGCCATTCCATCTAAAAAGAAAGGAAATATAGCTACGCCATACGGCAAGATCCAAATATCCTAGATAGATATAATAGTTTAGGATATCTCCTCATACATCAAACATCAGAGTTTCAGGCGAAAGCGGAAGACAAAATCCGAGTACGGATAAGAAGCAAATCGTCATAAGATGCCCCATAACTAAGCACATCCCGCCCACAGATCACACGGATCCCCGTTCCCGGAATCTCTACACCGAATGATCGTTGCCCACATCGTCCGTCTCTTCCACCCAATATCCATCTTGCGAGTGTACCTGTTCATCTGAACCAATAATTTATCGTGTGAGACCCTAGGGGTACTCAGCAAGTCTTTATGCCTCTAAAGGGGACACAACCTGGGGTGACACAATTGCAGCAAAAGATAAACCCTAGCAATTCTACAGATACTCGCTAACCATCCGCCTAACCAGAGATAGACGGATGTCCGTGATTTAATAACAATAGTTATAACAGTTATAACGGTAATCTTAACAGATCCATCCTCCTCCTCGCTTACCGACGAGGAAGCGGACGAACAACCCCCCTTCCGTTGGCAGTTTTATTATCCATTCCATGAGTGTTGCACTATTTACTAGTCAGGTACCTAGTCTAGTCAATTTAAAAGCGGTGCTTTAGTTATGCTTGTCTATGATCGAGAAACTGTGCTCCAAGTCGTCCATAACTGCGGACACGGCTTTCAGAAAGTTTTACCCTGCAGGGGTGCACAAATAGCAACACACACTCGATATGCCTCGGAAAAACCAAATCAAAACCCAACGAGGCAGTCACGACAAAGCAATTACAGGATTCAGAAATATTTCAGGGGGCCACCCCATTGAGCTACCCGCAACGAAGTTAGCTGACTCCGAGACGGCCTCAAGGTTTGTGGAGCCGGCTGTAAACGACTGGGAACCCGAAAGTGTGACTGGGCTTGTCGATACAGCGAAAACGGGTCACGGCCCTAAACAGTATAGTGTGCATTACCTCGCACAATTTAAATTAAAGCAGTAAGGCATGGCATAAGTACAGGATAGTAAATAAAACCTCAAACTAGATTGTGGCCCCAAGAAATAAGAATGAATCAAGCTCTGGCTCAGGGGGGTCCATAAGGCCTCCCGGATGTGGATAGCGCGAATAATCAAGGAACAGGAATCAAGTACTCGGGGTCCTACGGGACACAAGTGAGCCTGAAAAACCAAATAGCAAATATGGCTCACCGATGCCACTTTCATTAGTTATCCCATTACTACTCAGGTCAAGTTGTTTAGGTACCTCATTTTCCATCAGACACTCACATACCCTACACATGCTGTTCTACGACTCGCATGGCTCAAACAACTCCTGTAGTAATGGCTCATGGGATGAAGGAACAAGCTTCGGTGGGGTTTAAAAGTAAAGGCTATGCAGTACTTGATATATCCCCTGCTCAGCGTCTATTCGAAGAAGAACCAAACAAACAAGGCCAACATAAATAAAGTGCACAAGCATATGATTAAAATGCATCAAGCAAACAATCATGCCATGATGAATGATGCACAATTTGCATGGCATTAACGTAGCATGGCATGGGTGAGGTGTGCAATACAATAATAAAGCATTTAATTGAGTTTTGGCCCCATTTTATTTCCATTTTAGTTTCTGTCCACATTATATTTATATGATGCATGCTTCAATACAAACCAAGGAATGCATAAACAGAAAGGTCTCGTCGAGCTAATCATTTTAGACATATTATTTGTTAAATTTGGAGTTATAAAACAAAAGATATTAATTAATTAAGATAAAGGGGCAAATTATTGTAATTTTGATCAACTTGGAAATAAAGTGTTCAAAATATATTTTGAATGGCATATTTGAATTCCTCACATTTTTATGATTTGAAAACATATATTATTTGCATTATTTGGATTTATATTTCAAAAGATAATTAAAAACAGATTTAATTTTGAATTTGAATTCATTTAAAATAAGTTTGAATTAAAACAGAACACAGAAAAGGTTTTTGTTACTCAGCCTAGTGCTAGCCACAGACACAGACACGTGGGGCCAGGTGCTGACTGTGCAACACACACGCGCAGAAGGTTTTTATCACCGCGACTGCTGCCAACCACAGAGACCGACAGGTGGGGCCAGAGCCCAAGCGGACCCACACGCCAGCGGGCGAGTGCGGGGCTGCCACGCGGCTCGGCGGGGGACTGCGGGTTGATGGGTATGAATCTTCGGGAGCCTTTTTGCAAAAACGCCACGGAAGCCGACGAGTGGGCCTAGCGGAGCGCGGGTTGATGCAACAAAAAGTGCAGGGGGCTAAGCGCAAAGTGGCGACGGCTACTGTTTTTCTTCTCTCCGCGATCTGGCGAGAGATCGATGCGCAGCGTGGGTGGGGATCGATCCCTGGTCGCGGGCGTGCGCGCGAGGGAACGGAACCAGTGCGGTGGCTTCTAGGGCGGTGACAGAGAAGCGGACGCAGGCTAGCTAAGCTTCTGCGAGGCACAGCGGCGAGCAGACGCGAGCGCCGCCGGCGCACGCAGCGTGCTCGCCGAAACAAACGGCGAGGCCCGAGGGGGTTAGCGAGGGAGAGGATGTCAGAGAGGGTCAGGAGCTCACCGCGGGGCTCTCGGTGTAGGCGGATCGGGCTGGGAGGCAGGGGATCGTCGACGCGGCTCGCGGACGGCGGCTAGGGTTTGTCGTCGGGGCGGCGGTGGTCCAGCGCTCCTGGGGCTCCTCCTGCTCGGTTTCGTGTACGGGGTGACGTAGAGGAGCTCCACGGCCCTCCTCGACACCTGTGATCGCCTCGCCACCGGCTGGATCAACGGGACGTGGAGGAGGCCGACGGTGGCCGGCTAGAGAGGGTGATCGGCGGTGGAGAAGAAGGAAAGGTAGGGCCGGCTTGGGGCAGATCTGGGAGAGGCCAGAGGTGGTGGGGCGGAGGAGATAAAGCAGAGAGAGGGAGGATGCCGTGGGGGGGAGCGGGGTAGATGTAAAGGTGGGCTCGGTGCCACCTTTTCTCTCCTTCCCCTTCACGTGCTCGGTCTGGCTCGGCCAGGGCAGGGCAGGGGCAGGGCGAGGTGGTGAAGGAGGGGCTGCCAGGTGGGGTCGACGTGAGGCAAGGAGGCAGGGACAGGCTCGGGCTGGGGGGGGGCCTATGGCATAGAGAGAAAAGAGAGAATGGGAAGGCTCGGGTTAGGTTGCACTAGGGTCGGGTTAGGGTTTTGTTTGGGGTGGTAGCTAGGTGGGCAGGGTGTAGGTGGCCAGGTGGGGCCGAGCTAGGTGAGAGAGAGAGAGAGGCCGAGAGAGAGAGGTAGGTTTAGGGTTTGGTTTGTGTTAGGTATGGATTAGGGTTTAGGAGAGTGGGGTATGGTTAGATGGGTAGGTGAAAAGGGTGGTAGGGTTTAGGATTAGATAGAGGATTAGGGTAGGATGGTTTAGGGTTTAGATAGGATACACAAGATCATGCATGGATGGTGGAGAAAAAGGGGAGGAAGGTGAAGAAAAGAGAGAGAGATGGATAGATGTGTGTGGTTTGGATTCACTCAAAATGCAAATAAAATCCAAATGACAAGCAAAAAGGTGGTTCTTGCATGGCCCATGCAGAAATATTTATTGCCCTCATGATTCTTGTGAAAACAATATTGTTGCATGGCATTACTATTTTGCATTCCCAAAAATTGGAATAAAGGCCAAGCAAAAAGAATTTAAAAGGATGCCCCATGTGGAATAGATGGAGATGACCATATTTGGAATACAATGGGACTTTCTAGTGTGTATATGCCACTAGATATTTAATAAGCCCACAAAATATCCCCACATGATGATAACCCCACAAACAACACATATGGGAGCTAGAAATAGGGTCCCACTCACAAGGCATGCAAAGGTGGCCAAGTGGCTCTCATATATCAATAATGTGAAAACAACATGATGCCAAGATGAGAGCATGTGGAAATAGAATTGGATCCATCCCAACCCACATGAGCTAGAGGTAAAACCAATAAGTGCCAAGCTCATATTTAGTTGGATGGTGGAATTATAAGGTGGTGAAAGAAAAGGTGGTGGAGTTGAATAAAAGATATGCCCACAACTCAACTTGGGCATTAAACAATATATCAACAACCAAATACAATATCAAGAGGCAAATACAATTAATAATGCACATGAGATAAGAACCAAACAAAAAGGGGTTTTATATGATGCTCAAATGCAAGGGGGCATGATGACATGAGCATGATATAATTATGATGCAACAATTATATATTTGAAGTAGCCATTATATTACTAGACCAAGTAGCATTACAATTGTTAGACAATTGGGATGCTACACACTGGTGGATCCATGTGTGGTTTGCGAAAAGAACACAAATGCAATGAACTCTGGTGGATCTATATGTGGTTCGTGAGAAGAACACACATCGAATGACACTGGTGGATCCATGTGTGGTTTGTGAAAACAACAGACATGCAATGATTCTAACTGTGGTTAATTAAAAGAACAAAAATGTAATGGCTCTAGCTGTGGTTTCTGAAAAGAACACACACCAAGTGACACTGGTGACTCTAGGTGTGGTTTGTGAAAGAACAGACATGCAATGACACTCGTGGATCCATGTGTGATTTGTGAAAGAACATACATGCAATGACACTAGTGGATCCATGTGTGGTTCGTGAAAGAACAGACATGCAATGACTCTAGGTGTGGTTAATAGAAAGAATAGACATGCAAAGACACTGCTAAATCCATATGTCGTTTGTGATAAGAACACACATACAATGACTCTCGATGTGGTTTATGAGAAGAACTCACATGCAATGAACTCTGGTGGATCCATATGTGGTTTGTGAGAAGAACACACATGCAATGACTCTAGCTAAGGTTAATGAAAAGAACAAACATGCAATGAAACTGGTGGATCCATATGTGGTTTGTGAAAAGAACACACGTGCAATGATATTGGTGGATCCATATGTGGTTTGTGAGAATAATAGACATGCAATGACTCTAGTTGTGGTTAATGAAAATAACACACATCCAATCACACTGGTGGATCCATATGTGGTTTGTGAAAAGAACAGACATGCACTGACTCTAGGTGTGGTTCATGAAAAGAACACACATGCAATCACACTAGTGGATCCAGATGTGGTTTGTGAAAAGAACACGCATGCAATGACTCTAGATGTGGTTTGTGAAAAGAACAAACATGCAATGACACTGGTGGATCCATGTGTGGTTTGTGAGAAGAACAGACATGCAATGACTCTAGTTGTGGTTTGTGAAAAGAACACACATGCAATGACACTGGTGGATCCATTTGTGGTTTGTGAGAAGAACAGACATGCAATGACTCTAGATGTGGTTTGTGAAAAGAACAGACATGCAATGAACTTTGGTGGATCCATATGTGGTTTGTGAGAAGAACACACATGCAATGAATCTGGATGTCGTTTGTGAAAAGAACACACATGCAATGACTCTAGTTGTGGTTTGTGATTAGAACACACATGCAATGACTCTGGTAGATCCTGATGTGGTTTGTGAAAAGAACAAACATGCAATGACTCTAGCTGTTGTTTGTGAAAATAACACACATGCAATGAACTCTGGTGGATCCATATGTTGTTTCTGAGAAGAACACACATGCAATGACTCTAGATGTGGTTTGTGAAAAGAACACACATGCAATGACTCTATCTGTGGTTTGTGAAAATAACACACATGCAATGACTCTGGTGGATCCGTGTGTGGTTTGTGAGAAGAACAGACATGCAATGGCACTGGTGAATCAATATGTGGTTTGTGAAAAGAACACACTTGCAATGACTCTAGATGTGGTTTGTGAAAAGAACACACATGCAATGACACTGGTGGATCCATGTGTGGTTTGTGAGAAGAACAGACATGCAATGACTCTAGTTGTGGTTTGTGAAAAGAACACACATGCAATGACACAGGTGGAGCCATTTGTGGTTTGTGAGAAGAACAGACATGCAATGACTCTAGATGTGGTTTGTGAAAAGAACAGACATGCAATGAACTTTGGGGGATCCATATGTGGTTTGTGAGAAGAACACACATGCAATGAATCTGGATGTCGTTTGTGAAAAGAACACACATGCAATGACTCTAGTTGTGGTTTGTGATTAGAACACACATGCAATGACTCTGGTGGATCCTGATGTGGTTTGTGAAAAGAACAAACATGCAATGACTCTAGCTGTTGTTTGTGAAAATAACACACATGCAATGAACTCCGGTGGATCCATATGTTGTTTCTGAGAAGAACACACATGCAATGACTCTAGATGTGGTTTGTGAAAAGAACACACATGCAATGACTCTATCTGTGGTTTGTGAAAATAACACACATGCAATGACTCTGGTGGATCCGTGTGAGGTTTGTGAGAAGAACAGACATGCAATGGCACTGGTGAATCAATATGTGGTTTGTGAAAGTAACACACATGAAATGACTTTGGTGGATCCTTATGTGGTTTGTGAAAAAAAATAGACATGGAATGATCTCTGATGGATCCATATGAGGTTTGTGAGAAGAACACATAACCAATGACACTGGTGGATCCATGTGTGGTTTGTTAAAGAACAGACATGCACTGACTCTAGGTGTGGTTCATGAAAAGAACACACATGCAATGACACTAGTGGATCCATATGTGGTTTGTGAAAAGAACACACATGCAATGAACTCTGTTGGATCCATATGTGGTTTGTGAGAAAAACACACATACAATGACACTGGTGGATCCATGTGTGGTTTGTGAAAGAACACACATGCAATGACTCTAGATGTGGTTAATGAAAAGAACACACATGCAATGACTCTACGTGTAGTTTGTGAAAAGAACACACCTGCAATGACTCTAGCTATGGTTTGTGAAAAGAACACACATGCAATGACACTGGTGGATCCATGTGTGGATTTGAAAAGAACAGACATGTAATGACTCTAGCTGTGGTTAATAAAAAGAACACACATGCAATCACACTAGTGGATCCATATGTGGTTTGTGAAAAGAACACAAATGAAATGACTCTAGATGTGGTTTGTGAAAAGAACACACATGCAATGACACTGGTGGATCAATATGTGGTTTGTCGAAAGAACAGACATCCAATGACTCTAGATGTGGTTTGTGAAAAGAACACACATGCAATGACTCTTGTGGATCCATGTGTGGTTTGTGAGAAGAACAGACATGCAATGACTCTAGGTGTGGTTTGTGAAAAGAACACACATGCAATGAACTCTGGTGGATCCATATGTGGTTTGTGAGAAGAACACACATGCAAGGAATCTAGATGTGGTTTGTGAAAAGAACACACATGCAATGACTCTAGCTGTGGTTTGTGATTAGAACACACATGCAATGACTCTAGTGGATTCTGATGTGGTTTGTGAAAAGAACAAACATGCAATGACTCTAGCTATTGTTTGTGAAAAGAACACACATGCATTGAACTCTGGTGGATCCATATGTTGTTTGTGAGAAGAACACACATGCAATGACTCTAGATGTGGTTTGTGAAAAGAACACACATGCAATGACTCTAGCTGTGGTTTGTGAAAATAACACACATGCAATGACTCTGGTGGATCCTTATGTGGTTTGTGCAAAAAATAGACATGGAATGAACTCTGGTGGATCCATATGTGGTTTGTGAGAAGAACACATATCCAACTGGTGGATCCATGTGTGGTTTGTGAAAGAACAGACATGCACTGGCTCTAGGTGTGGTTCATGAAAAGAACAAACATGCAATGACACTGGTGGATCCATATGTGGTTTGCGAAAAGAACACACGTGCAATGAACTCTGGTGGATCCATATGTGGTTTGTGAGAACAACACACATCGAATGACACTGCTGGATCCATGTGTGATTTGTCAAAGAACACACATGCAATGACTCTAGATGTGGTTTGTGAAAAGAACAAACATGTAATGACTCTAGGTGTAGTTTGTGAAAAGAACACACATGCAATTACTCTAGATGTGGTTTGTGAAACGAATACACATGCAATGACACTGGTGGATCCATATGTGGTTTGTGAAAACAAAAGACATGCAATGATTCTAACTGTGGTTAATGAAAAGAACAAACATGTAATGGCTCTAGCTGTGGTTTCTGAAAAGAACACACACCCAGTGACACTGGTGACTCTAGGTGTGGTTTGTGAAAGAACAGACATGCAATGACACTGGTGGATCCATGTGTGGTTTGTGAAAGAACAGACATGCAATGACACTGGTGGATCCATGTGTGGTTTGTGAAAGAACAGACATGCAATGACTCTAGGTGTGGTTAATAGAAAGAATAGACATGCAATGACACTGGTAAATCCATATGTCGTTTGTGAAAAGAACACACATGCAATGACTCTCGCTGTGGTTTATGAGAAGAACTCACATGCAATGAACTCTGGTGGATCCATATGTGGTTTGTGAGAAGAACACACATGCAATGACTCTAGCTAAGGTTAATGAAAAGAACAAACATGCAATGAAACTGGTGGATCCATGTGTGGTTTGTGAAAAGAACACACATGCAATGATATTGGTGGATCCATATGTGGTTTGTGAGAAGAATAGACATGCAATGACTCTAGTTGTGGTTAATGAAAAGAACACACATCCAATCACACTGGTGGATCCATATGTGGTTTGTGAAAAGAACAGACATGCACTGACTCTAGGTGTGGTTCATGAAAAGAACACACACGCAATCACACTGGTAGATCCATGTGTGGTTTGTGAAAAGAACACACATGCAATGACTCTAGATGTGGTTTGTGAAAAGAACACACATGCAATGACACTGGTGGATCCATGTGTGGTTTTTGAGAAGAACAGACATACAATGAGTCTAGTTGTGGTTTCTAAAAAGAACACACACGCAATGACACTGGTGGATCCATGTGTGTTTTGTGAGAAGAACAGAGATGCAATGACTCTAGATGTGGTTTGTGAAAAGAACAGACATGCAATGAACTGTGGTGGATCCATATGTGGTTTGTGAGAAGAACACACATGCAATGAATCTGGATGTCGTTTGTGAAAAGAACACAGATGCAATGACTCTAGCTATGGTTTGTGATTAGAACACACATGCAATGACTCTGGTGGATCCTTATGTGGTTTGTGAAAAGAACAAACATGCAATGACTCTAGCTGTTGTTTGTGAAAAGAACACACATGCAATGAACACTGGTGGATCCATATGTTGTTTGTGAGAAAAATGCACATGCAATGACTCTAGATGTGGTTTTTGAAAAGAACACACATGCAATGACTCTAGCTGAGGTTTGTGAAAATAACACACATGCAATGAATCTAGATGTGGTTTGTGAAAAGAACACACATGCAATGACTCTACCTGAGGTTTGTGAAAATAAGACACATGGAATGACTCTAGTGGATCCGTATGTGGTTTGTGAGAAGAACAGACACGCAATGGCACTGGTGAATCAATATGTGGTTTGTGAAAATAACACACATGAAATGACTCTGTTGGATCCTTATGTGGTTTGTGCAAAAAATAGACATGGAATGAACTCTGGTGGATCCATATGTGGTTTGTGAGAAGAACAGATATCCAATGACACTGGTGGATCCATGTGTGGTTTGTGAAAGAACAGACATGCACTGACTTTAGGTGCGGTTCATGAAAATAACACACATGCAATGACACTATTGGATCCATATGTGGTTTGTGAAAAGAACACACATGCAATGAACTCTGTTGGATCCATATGTGGTTTGTGAGAAAAACACACATCCAATGACACTGGTGGATCCATGTGTGGTTTGTGAAAGAACACACATGCAATGACTCTAGATGTGGTTAATGAAAAGAACACACATTCAATGACTCTAGGTGTAGTTTGTGAAAAGAACACACGTGCAATGACTCTAGCTGTTGTTTGTGAAAAGAACACACATGCAATGACACTGGTGGATCCATGTGTGTATTTGAAAAGAACAGACATGCAATGACTCTAGTTGTGGTTAATGAAAAGAATACACATGCAATCACACTAGTGGATCCATATGTGGTTTGTGAAAAGAACACAAATGCAATGACTCTAGATGTGGTTTGTGAAAAGAACACACATGCAATGACACTGGTGGATCAATATGTGGTTTGTCAAAAGAACAGACATCCAATGACTCTAGATGTGGTTTGTGAAAAGAACACACATGCAATGACACTTGTGGATCCATGTGTGGTTTGTGAGAAGAACGGACATGCAATGACTCTAGGTGTGGTTTGTGAAAAGAACACACATGCAAAGAACTCTGGTGGATCCATATGTGGTTTGTGAGAAGAACACACATGCAAGGAATCTAGATGTGGTTTGTGAAAAGAACACACATGCAATGACTCTAGCTGTGGTTTGTGATTAGAACACACATGCAATGACTCTAGTGGATTCTGATGTGGTTTGTGAAAAGAACAAACATGCAATGACTCTAGCTATTGTTTGTGAAAAGAACACACATGCATTGAACTCTGGTGGATCCATATGTTGTTTGTGAGAAGAACACACATGCAATGACTCTAGATGTGGTTTGTGAAAAGAACACACATGCAATGACTCTAGCTGTGGTTTGTGAAAATAACACACATGCAATGACTCTGGTGGATCCTTATGTGGTTTGTGCAAAAAATAGACATGGAATGAACTCTGGTGGATCCATATGTGGTTTGTGAGAAGAACACATATCCAACTGGTGGATCCATGTGTGGTTTGTGAAAGAACAGATATGCACTGGCTCTAGGTGTGGTTCATGAAAAGAACAAACATGCAATGACACTGGTGGATCCATATGTGGTTTGCGAAAAGAACACACGTGCAATGAACTCTGGTGGATCCATATGTGGTTTGTGAGAACAACACACATCGAATGACACTGCTGGATCCATGTGTGATTTGTCAAAGAACACACATGCAATGACTCTAGATGTGGTTTGTGAAAAGAACAAACATGTAATGACTCTAGGTGTAGTTTGTGAAAAGAACACACATGCAATTACTCTAGATGTGGTTTGTGAAACGAACACACATGCAATGACACTGGTGGATCCATATGTGGTTTGTGAAAACAAAAGACATGCAATGATTCTAACTGTGGTTAATGAAAAGAACAAACATGTAATGGCTCTAGCTGTGGTTTCTGAAAAGAACACACACCCAGTGACACTGGTGACTCTAGGTGTGGTTTGTGAAAGAACAGACATGCAATGACACTGGTGGATCCATGTGTGGTTTGTGAAAGAACAGACATGCAATGACACTGGTGGATCCATGTGTGGTTTGTGAAAGAACAGACATGCAATGACTCTAGGTGTGGTTAATAGAAAGAATAGACATGCAATGACACTGGTAAATCCATATGTCGTTTGTGAAAAGAACACACATGCAATGACTCTCGCTGTGGTTTATGAGAAGAACTCACATGCAATGAACTCTGGTGGATCCATATGTGGTTTGTGAGAAGAACACACATGCAATGACTCTAGCTAAGGTTAATGAAAAGAACAAACATGCAATGAAACTGGTGGATCCATGTGTGGTTTGTGAAAAGAACACACATGCAATGATATTGGTGGATCCATATGTGGTTTGTGAGAATAATAAACATGCAATGACTCTAGTTGTGGTTAATGAAAAGAACACACATCCAATCTCACTAGTGGATCCACATGTTGTTTGTGAAAAGTACAGACATGCACTGACTATAGGTGTGGTTCATGAAAAGAACACACATGCAATCACACTAGTGGATCCTTATGTGGTTTGTGAAAAGAACACACATGCAATGACTCTAGTCGTGGTTTGTGAAACGAACACACATGCAATGACTCTGGTGGATCCTTATGTGGTTTGTGAAAAGAATAGACATGCAATGAACTCTGGTGGATCCATATGTGGTTTCTGAAAAGAACACACATCCAGTGACACTGGTGATTCTAGGTGTGGTTTGTGAACGAACAGACATGCAATGACTCTTGATGTCGTTTGTGAAAAGAACAGACATGCAATGACTCTAGGTGTAGTTTGTGAAAAGAACACACATGCAATGACTCTAGCTATGGTTTGTGAAAAGAACACACGTGCAGTGACACTGGTGGATCCATATGTGGTTTGTGAAAAGAATAGACATCCAATGACTCTAGCTGTGGTTGATGCAAAGGACACACATGCAATGACACTGGTGGATCCATATGTGGTTTGTGAAAAGAACACACATGCAATGAACTCAGTTGGATCCATATGTGGTTTGTGAGAAAAAAACACATCCAATGACACTGGTGGATCCATGTGTTGTTTGTGAAAGAACACACATGCAATGACTCTAGATGTGGTTAATGAAAAGAACACACATGCAATGACTCTAGGTGTAGTTTGTGAAAAGAGAACACATGCAATGACTCTAGCTGTGGTTTTTGAAAAGAACACACATGCAATGACACTGGTGGATCCATATGTGGTTTGTGATAAGAACACAAATGCAATGACTCTAGTTGTGGTTTGTGAAAAGAACACACATGCAATGACACTAGTGGATCAATATGTGGTTTGTCAAAAGAACAGACATCCAATGACTCTAGATGTGGTTTGTGAAAAGAACACACATGCAATGACACTTGTGGATCCATGTGTGGTTTGTGAAAAGAACAAACATGCAATGACTTTAGCTATTGTTTGTGAAAAGAACAGACATGCATTGAACTCTGGTGGATCCATATGTTGTTTGTGAGAAGAACACACATGCAATGACTCTAGATGTGGTTTGTGAAAAGAACACACATGCAATGACTCTAGCTGTGGTTTGTGAAAATAACACACATGCAATGACTCTGGTGGATCCTTATGTGGTTTGTGCAAAAAATAGACATGGAATGAACTCTGGTGGATCCATATGTGGTTTGTGAGAAGAACACATATCCAACTGGTGGATCCATGTGTGGTTTGTGAAAGAACAGACATGCACTGACTCTAGGTGTGGTTCATGAAAAGAACAAACATGCAATGACACTGGTGGATCCATATGTGGTTTGCGAAAAGAACACACGTGCAATGAACTCTAGTGGATCCATATGTGGTTTGTGAGAACAACACACATCGAATGACACTGGTGGATCCATGTGTGATTTGTCAAAGAACACACATGCAATGACTCTAGATGTGGTTTGTGAAAAGAACAAACATGTAATGACTCTAGGTGTAGTTTGTGAAAAGAACACACATGCAATGACTCTAGATGTGGTTTGTGAAACGAACACACATGCAATGACACTGGTGGATCCATATGTGGTTTGTGAAAACAACAGACATGCAATGATTCTAACTGTGGTTAATGAAAAGAACAAACATGTAATGGCTCTAGCTGTGGTTTCTGAAATGAACACACACCCAGTGACACTGGTGACTCTAGGTGTGGTTTGTGAAAGAACAGACATGCAATGACACTGGTGGATCCATGTGTGGTTTGTGAAAGAACAGACATGCAATGACACTAGTGGATCCATGTGTGGTTTGTGAAAGAACAGACATGCAATGACTCTAGGTTTGGTTAATAGAAAGAATAGACATGCAATGACACTGGTAAATCCATATGTCGTTTGTGAAAAGAACACACATGCAATGACTCTCGCTGTGGTTTATGAGAAGAACTCACATGCAATGAACTCTCGTGGATCCATATGTGGTTTGTGAGAAGAACACACATGCAATGACTCTAGCTAAGGTTAATGAAAAGAACAAACATGCAATGAAACTGGTGGATCCATGTGTGGTTTGTGAAAAGAACACACATGCAATGATATTGGTGGTTCCATATGTGGTTTGTGAGAAGAAAAAACATGCAATGACTCTAGTTGTGGTTAATGAAAAGAACACACATCCAATCACACTGGTGGATCCATATGTGGTTTGTGAAAAGAACAGACATGCACTGACTCTAGGTGTGGTTCATGAAAAGAACACACATGCAATCACACTAGTGGATCCTTAAATGGTTTGTGAAAAGAACACACATGCAATGACACTGGTGGATCCATGTGTGTATTTGAAAAGAACAGACATGCAATGACTCTAGCTATGGTTAATGAAAAGAACACACATGCAATCACACTAGTGGATCCATATGTGGTTTGTGAAAAGAACACAAATGCAATGACTCTAGATGTGGTTTGTGAAAAGAACACACATGCAATGACACTGGTGGATCCTTATGTGGTTTGTCAAAAGAACAGACATCCAGTGACTCTAGATGTGGTTTGTGAAAAGAACACACATGCAATGACACTTGTGGATCCATGTGTGGTTTATGAGAAGAACAGACATGCAATGACTCTAGGTGTGGTTTGTGAAAAGAACACACATGCAATGAACTCTGGTGGATCCATATGTGGTTTGTGAGAAGAACACACATGCAAGGAATCTAGATGTGGTTTGTGAAAAGAACACACATGCAATGACTCTAGCCGTGGTTTGTGATGAGATCCCACATGCAATGACTCTGGTGGATTCTTATGTGGTTTGTGAAAAGAACAAACATGCAATGACTCTAGCTATTGTTTGTGAAAAGAACACACATGCATTGAACTCTGGTGGATCCATATGTTGTTTGTGAGAAGAACACACATGCAATGACTCTAGATGTGGTTTGTGAAAAGAACACACATGCAATGACTCTAGCTGTGGTTTGTGAAAATAACACACATGCAATGACTCTGGTGGATCCTTATGTGGTTTGTGCAAAAAATAGACATGGAATGAACTCTGGTGGATCCATATGTGGTTTGTGAGAATAACACATATCCAACTGGTGGATCCATGTGTGGTTTGTGAAAGAACAGACATGCACTGGCTCTAGGTGTGGTTCATGAAAAGAACAAACATGAAATGACACTGGTGGATCCATATGTGGTTTGCGAAAATAACACACGTGCAATGAACTCTGGTGGATCCATATGTGGTTTGTGAGAACAACACACATCGAATGACACTGGTGGATCCATGTGTGATTTGTCAAAGAACACACATGCAATGACTCTAGATGTGGTTTGTGAAAAGAACAAACATGTAATGACTCTAGGTGTAGTTTGTGAAAAGAACACACATGCAATGACTCTAGATGTGGTTTGTGAAACGAACACACATGCAATGACACTGGTGGATCCATATGTGGTTTGTGAAAACAAGAGACATGCAATGATTCTAACTGTGGTTAATGAAAAGAACAAACATGTAATGGCTCTAGCTGTGCTTTCTGAAAAGAACACACGCCCAGTGACACTGGTGACTCTAGGTGTGGTTTGTGAAAGAACAGACATGCAATGACACTGGTGGATCCATGTGTGGTTTGTGAAAGAACAGACATGCAATGACACTAGTGGATCCATGTGTGGTTTGTGAAAGAACAGACATGCAATGACTCTAGGTGTGGTTAATAGAAAGAATAGACATGCAATGACAGTGGTAAATCCATATGTCGTTTGTGAAAAGAACACACATGCAATGACTCTCGCTGTGGTTTATGAGAAGAACTCACATGCAATGAGCTCTGGTGGATCCATATGTGGTTTGTGAGAAGAACACACATGCAATGACTCTAGCTAAGGTTAATGAAAAGAACAAACATGCAATGAAACTGGTGGATCCATGTGTGGTTTGTGAAAATAACACACATGCAATGATATTGGTGGATCCATATGTGGTTTGTGAGAAGAACAAACATGCAATGACTCTAGTTGTGGTTAATGAAAAGAACACACATCCAATCACACTGGTGGATCCATATGTGGTTTGTGAAAAGAACAGACATGCACTGACTCTAGGTGTGGTTCATGAAAAGAACACACATGCATTCACACTAGTGGATCCTTATGTGGTTTGTGAAAAGAACACACATGCAATGACTCTAGTCGTGGTTTGTGAAACGAACACACATGCAATGACTCTGGTGGATCCTTATGTGGTTTGTGAAAAGAACAGACATGCAATGAACTCTGGTGGATCCATATGTGGTTTCTGAAAAGAACACACATCCAGTGACACTGGTGACTCTAGGTGTGGTTTGTGAACGAACAGACATGCAATGACTCTTGATGTGGTTTGTGAAAAGAACAGACATGCAATGACTCTAGGTGTGGTTTGTGAAAAGAACACACATGCAATGACACTGGTGGATCCATGTGTGTATTTGAAAAGAACAGACATGCAATGACTCTAGCTGTGGTTAATGAAAAGAACACACATGCAATCACACTAGTGGATCCATATGTGGTTTGTGAAAAGAACACAAATGCAATGACTCTAGATGTGGTTGGTGAAAAGAACACACATGCAATGACACTGGTGGATCAATATGTGGTTTGTCAAAAGAACAGACATCCAATGACTCTAGATGTGGTTTGTGAAAAGAACACACATGCAATGACACTTGTGGATCCATGTGTGGTTTGTGACAAGAACAGACATGCAATGACTCTAGGTGTGGTTTGTGAAAAGAACACACATGCAATGAACTCTGGTGGATCCATATGTGGTTTGTGAGAAGAACACACATGCAAGGAATCTAGATGTGGTTTGTGAAAAGAACACACATGCAATGACTCTAGCTGTGGTTTGTGATTAGAACACACATGCAATGACTCTGGTGGATTCTTATGTGGTTTGTGAAAAGAACAAACATGCAATGACTCTAGCTATTGTTTGTGATAAGAACACACATGCATTGAACTCTGGTGGTTCCATATGTTGTTTGTGAGAAGAACACACATGCAATGACTCTAGATGTGGTTTGTGAAAAGAACACACATGCAATGACTCTAGCTGTGGTTTGTGAAAATAACACACATGCAATGACTCTGGTGGATCCTTATGTGGTTTGTGCAAAAAACAGACATGGAATGAACTCTGGTGGATCCATAAGTGGTTTGTGAGAAGAACACATATCCAACTGGTGGATCCATGTGTGGTTTGTGAAAGAACAGACATGCACTGACTCTAGGTGTGGTTCATGAAAAGAACAAACATGCAATGACACTGGTGGATCCATATGTGGTTTGCGAAAATAACACACGTGCAATGAACTCTGGTGGATCCATATGTGGTTTGTGAGAACAACACACATCGAATGACACTGGTGGATCCATGTGTGATTTGTCAAAGAACACACATGCAATGACTCTAGATGTGGTTTGTGAAAAGAACAAACAAGTAATGACTCTAGGTGTAGTTTGTGAAAAGAACACACATGCAATGACTCTAGATGTGGTTTGTGAAACGAACACACATGCAATGAGACTGGTGGATCCATATGTGGTTTGTGAAAACAACAGACATGCAATGATTCTAACTGTGGTTAATGAAAGAACAAACATGTAATGGCTCTAGCTGTGGTTTCTGAAAAGAACACACACCCAGTGACACTGGTGACTCTAGGTGTGGTTTGTGAAAGAACAGACATGCAATGACACTGGTGGATCCATGTGTGGTTTGTGAAAGAACAGACATGCAATGACACTAGTGGATCCATGTGTGGTTTGTGAAAGAACAGACATGCAATGACTCTAGGTGTGGTTAATAGAAATAATAGACATGCAATGACAGTGGTAAATCCATATGTCGTTTGTGAAAAGAACACACATGCAATGACTCTCGCTGTGGTTTATGAGAAGAACTCACATGCAATGAGCTCTGGTGGATCCATATGTGGTTTGTGAGAAGAACACACATGCAATGACTCTAGCTAAGGTTAATGAAAAGAACAAACATGCAATGAAACTGGTGGATCCATGTGTGGTTTGTGAAAATAACACACATGCAATGATATTGGTGGATCCATATGTGGTTTGTGAGAAGAACAAACATGCAATGACTCTAGTTGTGGTTAATGAAAAGAACACACATCCAATCACACTGGTGGATCCATATGTGGTTTGTGAAAAGAACAGACATGCACTGACTCTAGGTGTGGTTCATGAAAAGAACACACATGCATTCACACTAGTGGATCCTTATGTGGTTTGTGAAAAGAACACACATGCAATGACTCTAGTCGTGGTTTGTGAAACGAACACACATGCAATGACTCTGGTGGATCCTTATGTGGTTTGTGAAAAGAACAGACATGCAATGAACTCTGGTGGATCCATATGTGGTTTCTGAAAAGAACACACATCCAGTGACACTGGTGACTCTAGGTGTGGTTTGTGAACGGACAGACATGCAATGACTCTTGATGTGGTTTGTGAAAAGAACAGACATGCAATGACTCTAGGTGTAGTTTGTGAAATGAACACACATGCAATGACTCTAGCTATGGTTTGTGAAAAGAACACGCGTGCAGTGACACTGGTGGATCCATATGTGGTTTGTGAAAAGAATAGACATCCAATGACTCTAGCTGTGGTTAATGCAAAGGACACACATGCAATGACACTGGTGGATCCATATGTGGTTTGTGAAAAGAACACACATGCAATGAACTCAGTTGGATCCATATGTGGTTTGTGAGAAAAAAACACATCCAATGACACTGGTGGATCCATGTGTGGTTTGTGAAAGAACACACATGCAATGACTCTAGATGTGGTTAATGAAAAGAACACACATGCAATGACTCTAGGTGTAGTTTGTGAAAAGAGAACACATGCAATGACTCTAGCTGTGGTTTGTGAAAAGAACACACATGCAATGACACTGGTGGATCCATGTGTGTATTTGAAAAGAACAGACATGCAATGACTCTAGCTGTGGTTAATGAAAAGAACACACATGCAATCACACTAGTGGATCCATATGTGGTTTGTGAAAAGAACACAAATGCAATGACTCTAGATGTGGTTGGTGAAAAGAACACACATGCAATGACACTGGTGGATCAATATGTGGTTTGTCAAAAGAACAGACATCCAATGACTCTAGATGTGGTTTGTGAAAAGAACACACATGCAATGACACTTGTGGATCCATGTGTGGTTTGTGACAAGAACAGACATGCAATGACTCTAGGTGTGGTTTGTGAAAAGAACACACATGCAATGAACTCTGGTGGATCCATATGTGGTTTGTGAGAAGAACACACATGCAAGGAATCTAGATGTGGTTTGTGAAAAGAACACACATGCAATGACTCTAGCTGTGGTTTGTGATTAGAACACACATGCAATGACTCTGGTGGATTCTTATGTGGTTTGTGAAAAGAACAAACATGCAATGACTCTAGCTATTGTTTGTGATAAGAACACACATGCATTGAACTCTGGTGGATCCATATGTTGTTTGTGAGAAGAACACACATGCAATGACTCTAGATGTGGTTTGTGAAAAGAACACACATGCAATGACTCTAGCTGTGGTTTGTGAAAATAACACACATGCAATGACTCTGGTGGATCCTTATGTGGTTTGTGCAAAAAACAGACATGGAATGAACTCTGGTGGATCCATAAGTGGTTTGTGAGAAGAACACATATCCAACTGGTGGATCCATGTGTGGTTTGTGAAAGAACAGACATGCACTGACTCTAGGTGTGGTTCATGAAAAGAACAAACATGCAATGACACTGGTGGATCCATATGTGGTTTGCGAAAATAACACACGTGCAATGAACTCTAGTGGATCCATATGTGGTTTGTGAGAACAACACACATCGAATGACACTGGTGGATCCATGTGTGATTTGTCAAAGAACACACATGCAATGACTCTAGATGTGGTTTGTGAAAAGAACAAACAAGTAATGACTCTAGGTGTAGTTTGTGAAAAGAACACACATGCAATGACTCTAGATGTGGTTTGTGAAACGAACACACATGCAATGAGACTGGTGGATCCATATGTGGTTTGTGAAAACAACAGACATGCAATGATTCTAACTGTGGTTAATGAAAGAACAAACATGTAATGGCTCTAGCTGTGGTTTCTGAAAAGAACACACACCCAGTGACACTGGTGACTCTAGGTGTGGTTTGTGAAAGAACAGACATGCAATGACACTGGTGGATCCATGTGTGGTTTGTGAAAGAACAGACATGCAATGACACTAGTGGATCCATGTGTGGGTTGTGAAAGAATAGACATGCAATGACTCTAGGTGTGGTTAATAGAAATAATAGACATGCAATGACAGTGGTAAATCCATATGTCGTTTGTGAAAAGAACACACATGCAATGACTCTCGCTGTGGTTTATGAGAAGAACTCACATGCAATGAGCTCTGGTGGATCCATATGTGGTTTGTGAGAAGAACACACATGCAATGACTCTAGCTAAGGTTAATGAAAAGAACAAACATGCAATGAAACTGGTGGATCCATGTGTGGTTTGTGAAAATAACACACATGCAATGATATTGGTGGATCCATATGTGGTTTGTGAGAAGAACAAACATGCAATGACTCTAGTTGTGGTTAATGAAAAGAACACACATCCAATCACACTGGTGGATCCATATGTGGTTTGTGAAAAGAACAGACATGCACTGACTCTAGGTGTGGTTCATGAAAAGAACACACATGCATTCACACTAGTGGATCCTTATGTGGTTTGTGAAAAGAACACACATGCAATGACTCTAGTCGTGGTTTGTGAAACGAACACACATGCAATGACTCTGGTGGATCCTTATGTGGTTTGTGAAAAGAACAGACATGCAATGAACTCTGGTGGATCCATATGTGGTTTCTGAAAAGAACACACATCCAGTGACACTGGTGACTCTAGGTGTGGTTTGTGAACGGACAGACATGCAATGACTCTTGATGTGGTTTGTGAAAAGAACAGACATGCAATGACTCTAGGTGTAGTTTGTGAAATGAACACACATGCAATGACTCTAGCTATGGTTTGTGAAAAGAACACGCGTGCAGTGACACTGGTGGATCCATATGTGGTTTGTGAAAAGAATAGACATCCAATGACTCTAGCTGTGGTTAATGCAAAGGACACACATGCAATGACACTGGTGGATCCATATGTGGTTTGTGAAAAGAACACACATGCAATGAACTCAGTTGGATCCATATGTGGTTTGTGAGAAAAAAACACATCCAATGACACTTGTGGATCCATGTGTGGTTTGTGAAAGAACACACATGCAATGACTCTAGATGTGGTTAATGAAAAGAACACACATGCAATGACTCTAGGTGTAGTTTGTGAAAAGAGAACACATGCAATGACTCTAGCTGTGGTTTGTGAAAAGAATACACATGCAATGACACTGGTGGATCCATGTGTGTATTTGAAAAGAACAGACATGCAATGACTCTAGCTGTGGTTAATGAAAAGAACACACATGCAATCACACTAGTGGATCCATATGTGGTTTGTGAAAAGAACACAAATGCAATGACTCTAGATGTGGTTGGTGAAAAGAACACACATGCAATGACACTGGTGGATCAATATGTGGTTTGTCAAAAGAACAGACATCCAATGACTCTAGATGTGGTTTGTGAAAAGAACACACATGCAATGACACTTGTGGATCCATGTGTGGTTTGTGACAAGAACAGACATGCAATGACTCTAGGTGTGGTTTGTGAAAAGAACACACATGCAATGAACTCTGGTGGATCCATATGTGGTTGTGAGAAGAACACACATGCAAGGAATCTAGATGTGGTTTGTGAAAAGAACACACATGCAATGACTCTAGCTGTGGTTTGTGATTAGAACACACATGCAATGACTCTGGTGGATTCTTATGTGGTTTGTGAAAAGAACAAACATGCAATGACTCTAGCTATTGTTTGTGATAAGAACACACATGCATTGAACTCTGGTGGATCCATATGTTGTTTGTGAGAAGAACACACATGCAATGACTCTAGATGTGGTTTGTGAAAAGAACACACATGCAATGACTCTAGCTGTGGTTTGTGAAAATAACACACATGCAATGACTCTGGTGGATCCTTATGTGGTTTGTGCAAAAAACAGACATGGAATGAACTCTGGTGGATCCATTTGTGGTTTGTGAGAAGAACACATATCCAACTGGTGGATCCATGTGTGGTTTGTGAAAGAACAGACATGCACTGACTCTAGGTGTGGTTCATGAAAAGAACAAACATGCAATGACACTGGTGGATCCATATGTGGTTTGTGAAAATAACACACGTGCAATGAACTCTGGTGGATCCATATGTGGTTTGTGAGAACAACACACATCGAATGACACTGGTGGATCCATGTGTGATTTGTCAAAGAACAAACATGCAGTGACTCTAGATGTGGTTTGTGAAAAGAACAAACATGTAATGACTCTAGGTGTAGTTTGTGAAAAGAACACACATGCAATGACTCTAGATGTGGTTTGTGAAATGAACACACATGCAATGAGATTGGTGGATCCATATGTGGTTTGTGAAAACAACAGACATGCAATGATTCTAACTGTGGTTAATGAAAAGAACAAACATGTAATGGCTCTAGCTGTGGTTTCTGAAAAGAACACACCCAGTGACACTGGTGACTCTAGGTGTGGTTTGTGAAAGAACAGACATGCAATGACACTGGTGGATCCATGTGTGGTTTGTGAAAGAACAGACATGCAATGACACTAGTGGATCCATGTGTGGTTTGTGAAAGAACAGACATGCAATGACTCTAGGTGTGGTTAATAGAAATAATATACATGCAATGACACTGGTAAATCCATATGTCGTTTGTGAAAAGAACACACATGCAATGACTCTCGCTGTGGTTTATGAGAAGAACTCACATGCAATGAACTCTGGTGGATCCATATGTGGTTTGTGAGAAGAACACACATGCAATGACTCTAGCTAAGGTTAATGAAAAGAACAAACATGCAATGAAATTGGTGGATCCATGTGTGGTTTGTAAAAAGAACACACATGCAATGATATTGGTGGATCCATATGTGGTTTGTGAGAAGAACAAACATGCAATGACTCTAGTTGTGGTTAATGAAAAGAACACACATCCACTCACACTGGTGGATCCATATGTGGTTTGTGAAAAGAACAGACATGCACTGACTCTAGGTGTGGTTCATGAAAAGAACACACATGCAATCACACTAGTGGATCCTTATGTGGTTTGTGAAAAGAACACACATGCAATGACTCTTGTCGTGATTTGTGAAACGAACACACATGCAATGACTCTGGTGGATCCTTATGTGGTTTGTGAAAAGAACAGACATGAAATGAACTCTGGTGGATCCATATGTGGTTTCTGAAAAGAACACACATCCAGTGACATTGGTGACTCTAGGTGTGGTTTGTGAACGAACAGACATGCAATGACTCTTGATGTCGTTTGTGAAAAGAACAGACATGCAATGACTCTAGGTGTAGTTTGTGAAAAGAACACACATGCAATGACTCTAGCTATGGTTTTTGAAAAGAACAGACGTGCAGTGACACTGGTGGATCCATATGTGGTTTGTGAAAAGAATAGACATCCAATGACTCTAGCTGTGGTTAATGCAAAGGACACACATGCAATGACTCTTGATGTCGTTTGTGAAAAGAACAGACATGCAATGACTCTAGGTGTAGTTTGTGAAAAGAACACACATGCAATGACTCTAGCTATGGTTTGTGAAAAGAACACACGTGCAGTGACACTGGTGGATCCATATGTGGTTTGTGAAAAGAATAGACATCCAATGACTCTAGCTGTGGTTAATGCAAAGGACACACATGCAATGACACTGGTGGATCCATATGTGGTTTGTGAAAAGGACACACATGCAATGAACTCAGTTGCATCCATATGTGGTTTGTGAGAAAAAACACATCCAATGACACTGGTGGATCCATGTGTGGTTTGTGAAAGAACACACATGCAATGACTCTAGATGTGGTTAATGAAATGAACACACATGCAATGACTCTAGGTGTAGTTTGTGAAAAGAGAACACATGCAATGACTCTAGCTATGGTTTGTGAAAAGAACACACATGCAATGACACTGGTGGATCCATGTGTGTATTTGAAAAGAACATACATGCAATGACTCTAGCTGTGGTTAATGAAAAGAACAGACATGCAATCACACTAGTGGATCCATATGTGGTTTGTGAAAAGAACACAAATGCAATGACTCTAGATGTGGTTTGTGAAAAGAACACACATGCAATGACACTGGTGGATCAATATGTGGTTTGTCAAAAGAACAGACATCCAATGACTCTAGATGTGGTTTGTGAAAAGAACACACATGCAATGACACTTGTGGATCCATGTGTGGTTTGTGACAAGAGCAGACATGCAATGACTCTAGGTGTGGTTTGTGAAAAGAACACACATGCAATGAACTCTGGTGGATCCATATGTGGTTTGTGAGAAGAACACACATGCAAGGAATCTAGATGTGGTTTGTGAAAAGAACACACATGCAATGACTCTAGCTGTGGTTTGTGATTAGAACACACATGCAATGACTCTGGTGGATTCTTATGTGGTTTGTGAAAAGAACAAACATGCAATGACTCTAGCTATTGTTTGTGAAAAGAACACACATGCATTGAACTCTGGTGGATCGATATGTTGTTTGTGAGAAGAACACACATGCAATGACTCTAGATGTGGATTGTGAAAAGAACACACATGCAATGACTCTAGCTGTGGTTTGTGAAAATAACACACATGCAATGACTCTGGTGGATCCTTATGTGGTTTGTGCAAAAAATAGACATGGAATGAACTCTGGTGGATCCATATGTGGTTTGTGAGAAGAACACATATCCGACTGGTGGATCCATGTGTGGTTTGTGAAAGAACATACATGCACTGACTCTAGGTGTGGTTCATGAAAAGAACAAACATGCAATGACACTGGTGGATCCATATGTGGTTTGCGAAAATAACACACGCGCAATGAACTCGGGTGGATCCATATGTGGTTTGTGAGAACAACACACATCGAATGACACTGGTGGATCCATGTGTGATTTGTCAAAGAACACACATGCAATGACTCTAGATGTGGTTTGTGAAAAGAACAAACAAGTAATGACTCTAGGTGTAGTTTGTGAAAAGAACACACATGCAATGACTCTAGATGTGGTTTGTGAAACGAACACACATGCAATGAGACTGGTGGATCCATATGTGGTTTGTGAAAACAACAGACATGCAATGATTCTAACTGTGGTTAATGAAAGAACAAACATGTAATGGCTCTAGCTGTGGTTTCTGAAAAGAACACACACCCAGTGACACTGGTGACTCTAGGTGTGGTTTGTGAAAGAACAGACATGCAATGACACTGGTGGATCCATGTGTGGTTTGTGAAAGAACAGACATGCAATGACACTAGTGGATCCATGTGTGGTTTGTGAAAGAACAGACATGCAATGACTCTAGGTGTGGTTAATAGAAATAATAGACATGCAATGACAGTGGTAAATCCATATGTCGTTTGTGAAAAGAACACACATGCAATGACTCTCGCTGTGGTTTATGAGAAGAACTCACATGCAATGAGCTCTGGTGGATCCATATGTGGTTTGTGAGAAGAACACACATGCAATGACTCTAGCTAAGGTTAATGAAAAGAACAAACATGCAATGAAACTGGTGGATCCATGTGTGGTTTGTGAAAAGAACACACATGCAATGATATTGGTGGATCCATATGTGGTTTGTGAGAAGAACAAACATGCAATGACTCTAGTTGTGGTTAATGAAAAGAACACACATCCAATCACACTGGTGGATCCATATGTGGTTTGTGAAAAGAACAGACATACACTGACTCTAGGTGTGGTTCATGAAAAGAACACACATGCAATCACACTAGTGGATCCTTATGTGGTTTGTGAAAAGAACACACATGCAATGACTCTAGTCGTGGTTTGTGAAACGAACACACATGCAATGACTCTGGTGGATCCTTATGTGGTTTGTGAAAAGAACAGACATGCAATGAACTCTGGTGGATCCATATGTGGTTTCTGAAAAGAACACACATCCAGTGACACTGGTGACTCTAGGTGTGGTTTGTGAACAAACAGACATGCAATGACTCTTGATGTCGTTTGTGAAAGGAACAGACATGCAATGACTCTAGGTGTAGTTTGTGAAAAGAACACACATGCAATGACTCTAGCTATGGTTTGTGAAAAGAACACACGTGCAGTGACACTGGTGGATCCACATGTGGTTTGTGAAAAGAATAGACATCCAATGACTCTAGCTGTGGTTAATGCAAAGGACACACATGCAATGACACTGGTGGATCCATATGTGATTTGTGAAAAGAACACACATGCAATGAACTCAGTTGGATCCATATGTGGTTTGTGAGAAAAAAACACATCCAATGACACTGGTGGATCCATGTGTGGTTTGTGAAAGAACACACATGCAATGACTCTAGATGTGGTTAATGAAAAGAACACACATGCAATGACTCTAGGTGTAGTTTGTGAAAAGAGAACACATGCAATGACTCTAGCTGTGGTTTGTGAAAAGAACACACATGCAATGACACTGGTGGATCCATGTGTGTATTTGAAAAGAACAGACATGCAATGACTCTAGCTATGGTTAATGAAAAGAACACACATGCAATCACACTAGTGGATCCATATGTGGTTTGTGAAAAGAACACAAATCCAATGACTCTAGATGTGGTTGGTGAAAAGAACACACATGCAATGACACTGGTGGATCAATATGTGGTTTGTCAAAAGAACAGACATCCAATGACTCTAGATGTGGTTTGTGAAAAGAACACACATGCAATGACACTTGTGGATCCATGTGTGGTTTGTGACAAGAACAGACATGCAATGACTCTAGGTGTGGTTTGTGAAAAGAACACACATGCAATGAACTCTGGTGGATCCATATGTGGTTTGTGAGAAGAACACACATGCAAGGAATCTAGATGTGGTTTGTGAAAAGAACACACATGCAATGACTCTAGCTGTGGTTTGTGATTAGAACACACATGCAATGACTCTGGTGGATTCTTATGTGGTTTGTGAAAAGAACAAACATGCAATGACTCTAGCTATTGTTTGTGAAAAGAACACACATGCATTGAACTCTGGTGGATCCATATGTTGTTTGTGAGAAGAACACACATGCAATGACTCTAGATGTGGTTTGTGAAAAGAACACACATGCAATGACTCTAGCTGTGGTTTGTGAAAATAACACACATGCAATGACTCTGGTGGATCCTTATGTGGTTTGTGCAAAAAATAGACATGGAATGAACTCTGGTGGATCCATATGTGGTTTGTGAGAAGAACACATATCCAACTGGTGGATCCATGTGTGGTTTGTGAAAGAACAGACATGCACTGACTCTAGGTGTGGTTCATGAAAAGAACAAACATGCAATGACACTGGTGGATCCATATGTGGTTTGCGAAAATAACACACGCGCAATGAACTCGGGTGGATCCATATGTGGTTTGTGAGAACAACACACATCGAATGACACTGGTGGATCCATGTGTGATTTGTCAAAGAACACACATGCAATGACTCTAGATGTGGTTTGTGAAAAGAACAAACAAGTAATGACTCTAGGTGTAGTTTGTGAAAAGAACACACATGCAATGACTCTAGATGTGGTTTGTGAAACGAACACACATGCAATGAGACTGGTGGATCCATATGTGGTTTGTGAAAACAACAGACATGCAATGATTCTAACTGTGGTTAATGAAAGAACAAACATGTAATGGCTCTAGCTGTGGTTTCTGAAAAGAACACACACCCAGTGACACTGGTGACTCTAGGTGTGGTTTGTGAAAGAACAGACATGCAATGACACTGGTGGATCCATGTGTGGTTTGTGAAAGAACAGACATGCAATGACACTAGTGGATCCATGTGTGGTTTGTGAAAGAACAGACATGCAATGACTCTAGGTGTGGTTAATAGAAATAATAGACATGCAATGACAGTGGTAAATCCATATGTCGTTTGTGAAAAGAACACACATGCAATGACTCTCGCTGTGGTTTATGAGAAGAACTCACATGCAATGAGCTCTGGTGGATCCATATGTGGTTTGTGAGAAGAACACACATGCAATGACTCTAGCTAAGGTTAATGAAAAGAACAAACATGCAATGAAACTGGTGGATCCATGTGTGGTTTGTGAAAATAACACACATGCAATGATATTGGTGGATCCATATGTGGTTTGTGAGAAGAACAAACATGCAGTGACTCTAGTTGTGGTTAATGAAAAGAACACACATCCAATCACACTGGTGGATCCATATGTGGTTTGTGAAAAGAACAGACATGAACTGACTCTAGGTGTGGTTCATGAAAAGAACACACATGCATTCACACTAGTGGATCCTTATGTGGTTTGTGAAAAGAACACACATGCAATGACTCTAGTCGTGGTTTGTGAAACGAACACACATGCAATGAACTCTGGTGGATCCATATGTGGTTTGTGAGAAGAACACACATGCAAGGAATCTAGATGTGGTTTGTGAAAAGAACACACATGCAATGACTCTAGCTGTGGTTTGTGATTAGAACACACATGCAATGACTCTGGTGGATTCTTATGTGGTTTGTGAAAAGAACAAACATGCAATGACTCTAGCTATTGTTTGTGATAAGAACACACATGCATTGAACTCTGGTGGATCCATATGTTGTTTGTGAGAAGAACACACATGCAATGACTCTAGATGTGGTTTGTGAAAAGAACACACATGCAATGACTCTAGCTGTGGTTTGTGAAAATAACACACATGCAATGACTCTGGTGGATCCTTATGTGGTTTGTGCAAAAAACAGACATGGAATGAACTCTGGTGGATCCATATGTGGTTTGTGAGAAGAACACATATCCAACTGGTGGATCCATGTGTGGTTTGTGACAGAACAGACATGCACTGACTCTAGGTGTGGTTCATGAAAAGAACAAACATGCAATGACACTGGTGGATCCATATGTGGTTTGCGAAAATAACACACGTGCAATGAACTCTGGTGGATCCATATGTGGTTTGTGAGAACAACACACATCGAATGACACTGGTGGATCCATGTGTGATTTGTCAAAGAACACACATGCAATGACTCTAGATGTGGTTTGTGAAAAGAACAAACAAGTAATGACTCTAGGTGTAGTTTGTGAAAAGAACACACATGCAATGACTCTAGATGTGGTTTGTGAAACGAACACACATGCAATGAGACTGGTGGATCCATATGTGGTTTGTGAAAACAACAGACATGCAATGATTCTAACTGTGGTTAATGAAAGAACAAACATGTAATGGCTCTAGCTGTGGTTTCTGAAAAGAACACACACCCAGTGACACTGGTGACTCTAGGTGTGGTTTGTGAAAGAACAGACATGCAATGACACTGGTGGATCCATGTGTGGTTTGTGAAAGAACAGACATGCAATGACACTAGTGGATCCATGTGTGGTTTGTGAAAGAACAGACATGCAATGACTCTAGGTGTGGTTAATAGAAATAATAGACATGCAATGACAGTGGTAAATCCATATGTCGTTTGTGAAAAGAACACACATGCAATGACTCTCGCTGTGGTTTATGAGAAGAACTCACATGCAATGAGCTCTGGTGGATCCATATGTGGTTTGTGAGAAGAACACACATGCAATGACTCTAGCTAAGGTTAATGAAAAGAACAAACATGCAATGAAACTGGTGGATCCATGTGTGGTTTGTGAAAATAACACACATGCAATGATATTGGTGGATCCATATGTGGTTTGTGAGAAGAACAAACATGCAATGACTCTAGTTGTGGTTAATGAAAAGAACACACATCCAATCACACTGGTGGATCCATATGTGGTTTGTGAAAAGAACAGACATGCACTGACTCTAGGTGTGGTTCATGAAAAGAACACACATGCATTCACACTAGTGGATCCTTATGTGGTTTGTGAAAAGAACACACATGCAATGACTCTAGTCGTGGTTTGTGAAACGAACACACATGCAATGACTCTGGTGGATCCTTATGTGGTTTGTGAAAAGAACAGACATGCAATGAACTCTGGTGGATCCATATGTGGTTTCTGAAAAGAACACACATCCAGTGACACTGGTGACTCTAGGTGTGGTTTGTGAACGAACAGACATGCAATGACTCTTGATGTGGTTTGTGAAAAGAACAGACATGCAATGACTCTAGGTGTAGTTTGTGAAATGAACACACATGCAATGACTCTAGCTATGGTTTGTGAAAAGAACACGCATGCAGTGACACTGGTGGATCCATATGTGGTTTGTGAAAAGAATAGACATCCAATGACTCTAGCTGTGGTTAATGCAAAGGACACACATGCAATGACACTGGTGGATCCATATGTGGTTTGTGAAAAGAACACACATGCAATGAACTCAGTTGGATCCATATGTGGTTTGTGAGAAAAAAACACATCCAATGACACTGGTGGATCCATGTGTGGTTTGTGAAAGAACACACATGCAATGACTCTAGATGTGGTTAATAAAAAGAACACACATGCAATGACTCTAGGTGTAGTTTGTGAAAAGAGAACACATGCAATGACTCTAGCTGTGGTTTGTGAAAAGAACACACATGCAATGACACTGGTGGATCCATGTGTGTATTTGAAAAGAACAGACATGCAATGACTCTAGCTGTGGTTAATGAAAAGAACACACATGCAATCACACTAGTGGATCCATATGTGGTTTGTGAAAAGAACACAAATGCAATGACTCTATATGTGGTTGGTGAAAAGAACACACATGCAATGACACTGGTGGATCAATATGTGGTTTGTCAAAAGAACAGACATCCAATGACTCTAGATGTGGTTTGTGAAAAGAACACACATGCAATGACACTTGTGGATCCATGTGTGGTTTGTGACAAGAACAGACATGCAATGACTCTAGGTGTGGTTTGTGAAAAGAACACACATGCAATGAACTCTGGTGGATCCATATGTGGTTTGTGAGAAGAACACACATGCAAGGAATCTAGATGTGGTTTGTGAAAAGAACACACATGCAATGACTCTAGCTGTGGTTTGTGATTAGAACACACATGCAATGACTCTGGTGGATTCTTATGTGGTTTGTGAAAAGAACAAACATGCAATGACTCTAGCTATTGTTTGTGATAAGAACACACATGCATTGAACTCTGGTGGATCCATATGTTGTTTGTGAGAAGAACACACATGCAATGACTCTAGATGTGGTTTGTGAAAAGAACACACATGCAATGACTCTAGCTGTGGTTTGTGAAAATAACACACATGCAATGGCTCTGGTGGATTCTTATGTGGTTTGTGCAAAAAACAGACATGGAATGAACTCTGGTGGATCCATATGTGGTTTGTGAGAAGAACACATATCCAACTGGTGGATCCATGTGTGGTTTGTGAAAGAACAGACATGCACTGACTCTAGGTGTGGTTCATGAAAAGAACAAACATGCAATGACACTGGTGGATCCATATGTGGTTTGCGAAAATAACACACGTGCAATGAACTCTGGTGGATCCATATGTGGTTTGTGAGAACAACACACATCGAATGACACTGGTGGATCCATGTGTGATTTGTCAAAGAACACACATGCAATGACTCTAGATGTGGTTTGTGAAAAGAACAAACAAGTAATGACTCTAGGTGTAGTTTGTGAAAAGAACACACATGCAATGACTCTAGATGTGGTTTGTGAAACGAACACACATGCAATGAGACTGGTGGATCCATATGTGGTTTGTGAAAACAACAGACATGCAATGATTCTAACTATGGTTAATGAAAGAACAAACATGTAATGGCTCTAGCTGTGGTTTCTGAAAAGAACACACACCCAGTGACACTGGTGACTCTAGGTGTGGTTTGTGAAAGAACAGACATGCAATGACACTGGAGGAGCCATGTGTGGTTTGTGAAAGAACAGACATGCAATGACACTAGTGGATCCATGTGTGGTTTGTGAAAGAACAGACATGCAATGACTCTAGGTGTGGTTAATAGAAATAATAGACATGCAATGACACTGGTAAATCCATATGTCGTTTGTGAAAAGAACACACATGCAATGACTCTCGCTGTGGTTTATGAGAAGAACTCACATGCAATGAACTCTGGTGGATCCATATGTGGTTTGTGAGAAGAACACACATGCAATGACTCTAGCTAAGGTTAATGAAAAGAACAAACATGCAATGAAACTGGTGGATCCATGTGTGGTTTGTGAAAATAACACACATGCAATGATATTGGTGTATCCATATGTGGTTTGTGAGAAGAACAAACATGCAATGACTCTAGTTGTGGTTAATGAAAAGAACACACATCCAATCACACTGGTGGATCCATATGTGGTTTGTGAAAAGAACAGACATGCACTGACTCTAGGTGTGGTTTATGAAAAGAACACACATGCATTCACACTAGTGGATCCTTATGTGGTTTGTGAAAAGAACACACATGCAATGACTCTAGTCGTGATTTGTGAAACGAACACACATGCAATGACTCTGGTGGATCCTTATGTGGTTTGTGAAAAGAACAGACATGCAATGAACTCTGGTGGATCCATATGTGGTTTCTGAAAAGAACACACATCCAGTGACACTGGTGACTCTAGGTGTGGTTTGTGAACGAACAGACATGCAATGACTCTTGATGTCGTTTGTGAAAAGAACATACATGCAATGACTCTAGGTGTAGTTTGTGAAAAGAACACACATGCAATGACTCTAGCAATGGTTTGTGAAAAGAACACACGTGCAGTGACACTGGTGGATCCATATGTGGTTTGTGAAAAGAATAGACATCCAATGACTCTAGCTGTGGTTAATGCAAAGGACACACATGCAATGACACTGGTGGATCCATATGTGGTTTGTGAAAAGAACACACATGCAATGAACTCAGTTGGATCCATATGTGGTTTGTGAGAAAAAAACACATCCAATGACACTGGTGGATCCATGTGTGGTTTGTGAAAGAACACACATGCAATGACTCTAGATGTGGTTAATGTAAAGAACAAACATGCAATGACTCTAGGTGTAGTTTGTGAAAAGAGAACACATGCAATGACTCTAGCTGTGGTTTGTGAAAAGAACACACATGCAATGACACTGGTGGATCCATGTGTGTATTTGAAAAGAACAGACATGCAATGACTCTAGCTGTGGTTAATGAAAAGAACACACATGCAATCACACTAGTGGATCCATATGTGGTTTGTGAAAAGAACACAAATAAAATGACTCTAGATGTGGTTTGTGAAAAGAACACACATGCAATGACACTGGTGGATCAATATGTGGTTTGTCAAAAGAACAGACATCCAATGACTCTAGATGTGGTTTGTGAAAAGAACACACATGCAATGACACTTGTGGATCCATGTGTGGTTTGTGACAAGAACAGACATGCAATGACTCTAGGTGTGGTTTGTGAAAAGAACACACATGCAATGAACTCTGGTGGATCCTTATGTGGTTTGTGAGAAGAACACACATGAAAGGAATCTAGATGTGGTTTGTGAAAAGAACACACATGCAATGACTCTAGCTGTGGTTTGTGATTAGAACACACATGCAATGAC
This sequence comes from Avena sativa, assembly GCA_916181665.1. Classification (NCBI taxonomy): domain Eukaryota; kingdom Viridiplantae; phylum Streptophyta; class Magnoliopsida; order Poales; family Poaceae; genus Avena; species Avena sativa. Next base: position 585,077,620 of record OV702287.1, read on the forward strand.
TCTGGTGGATTCTTATGTGGTTTGTGAAAAGAACAAACATGCAATGACTCTAGCTATTGTTTGTGAAAAGAACACACATGCATTGAACTCTGGTGGATCCATATGTTGTTTGTGAGAAGAACACACATGCAATGACTCTAGATGTCGTTTGTGAAAAGAACACACATGCAATGACTCTAGCTGTGGTTTGTGAAAATAACACACATGCAATGACTCTGGTGGATCCTTATGTGGTTTGTGCAAAAAATAGACATGGAATGAACTCTGGTGGATCCATATGTGGTTTCTGAGAAGAACACATATCCAACTGGTGGATCCATGTGTGGTTTGTGAAAGAACAGACATGCACTGACTCTAGGTATGGTTCATGAAAACAACAAACATGGAATGACACTGGTGGATCCATATGTGGTTTGCGAAAATAACACACGTGCAATGAACTCTCGTGGATCCATATGTGGTTTGTGAGAACAACACACATCGAATGACACTGGTGGATCCATGTGTGATTTGTCAAAGAACACACATGCAATGACTCTAGATGTGGTTTGTGAAAAGAACAAACATGTAATGACTCTAGGTGTAGTTTGTGAAAAGAACACACGTGCAATGACTCTAGATGTGGTTTGTGAAACGAACACACATGCAATGACACTGGTGGATCCATATGTGGTTTGTGAAAACAAGAGACATGCAATGATTCTAACTGTGGTTAATGAAAAGAACAAACATTTAATGGCTCTAGCTGTGGTTTCTGAAAAGAACACACGCCCAGTGACACTGGTGACTCTAGGTGTGGTTTGTGAAAGAACAGACATGCAATGACACTGGTGGATCCATGTGTGGTTTGTGAAAGAACAGACATGCAATGACACTAGTGGATCCATGTGTGGTTTGTGAAAGAACAGACATGCAATGACTCTAGGTATGGTTAATAGAAAGAATAGACATGCAATGACACTGGTAAATCCATATGTCGTTTGTGAAAAGAACACACATGCAATGACTCTCGCTGTGGTTTATGAGAAGAACTCACATGCAATGAACTCTGGTGGATCCATATGTGGTTTGTGGGAAGAACACACATGCAATGACTCTAGCTAAGGTTAATGAAAAGAACAACATGCAATGAAACTGGTGGATCCATGTGTGGTTTGTGAAAAGAACACACATGCAATGATATTGGTGGATCCATATGTGGTTTGTGAGAAGAACAAACATGCAATGACTCTAGTTGTGGTTAATGAAAAGAACACACATCCAATCACACTGGTGGATCCATATGTGGTTTGTGAAAAGAACAGACATGCACTGACTCTAGGTGTGGTTTATGAAAAGAACACACATGCAATCACACTAGTGGATCCATGTGTGGTTTGTGACAAGAACAGACATGCAATGACTCTAGGTGTGGTTTGTGAAAAGAACACACATGCAATGAACTCTGGTGGATCCTTATGTGGTTTGTGAGAAGAACACACATGAAAGGAATCTAGATGTGGTTTGTGAAAAGAACACACATGCAATGACTCTAGCTGTGGTTTGTGATTAGAACACACATGCAATGACTCTGGTGGATTCTTATGTGGTTTGTGAAAAGAACAAACATGCAATGACTCTAGCTATTGTTTGTGAAAAGAACACACATGCATTGAACTCTGGTGGATCCATATGTTGTTTGTGAGAAGAACACACATGCAATGACTCTAGATGTCGTTTGTGAAAAGAACACACATGCAATGACTCTAGCTGTGGTTTGTGAAAATAACACACATGCAATGACTCTGGTGGATCCTTATGTGGTTTGTGCAAAAAATAGACATGGAATGAACTCTGGTGGATCCATATGTGGTTTCTGAGAAGAACACATATCCAACTGGTGGATCCATGTGTGGTTTGTGAAAGAACAGACATGCACTGACTCTAGGTATGGTTCATGAAAACAACAAACATGGAATGACACTGGTGGATCCATATGTGGTTTGCGAAAATAACACACGTGCAATGAACTCTCGTGGATCCATATGTGGTTTGTGAGAACAACACACATCGAATGACACTGGTGGATCCATGTGTGATTTGTCAAAGAACACACATGCAATGACTCTAGATGTGGTTTGTGAAAAGAACAAACATGTAATGACTCTAGGTGTAGTTTGTGAAAAGAACACACGTGCAATGACTCTAGATGTGGTTTGTGAAACGAACACACATGCAATGACACTGGTGGATCCATATGTGGTTTGTGAAAACAAGAGACATGCAATGATTCTAACTGTGGTTAATGAAAAGAACAAACATTTAATGGCTCTAGCTGTGGTTTCTGAAAAGAACACACGCCCAGTGACACTGGTGACTCTAGGTGTGGTTTGTGAAAGAACAGACATGCAATGACACTGGTGGATCCATGTGTGGTTTGTGAAAGAACAGACATGCAATGACACTAGTGGATCCATGTGTGGTTTGTGAAAGAACAGACATGCAATGACTCTAGGTGTGGTTAATAGAAAGAATAGACATGCAATGACACTGGTAAATCCATATGTCGTTTGTGAAAAGAACACACATGCAATGACTCTCGCTGTGGTTTATGAGAAGAACTCACATGCAATGAACTCTGGTGGATCCATATGTGGTTTGTGGGAAGAACACACATGCAATGACTCTAGCTAAGGTTAATGAAAAGAACAACATGCAATGAAACTGGTGGATCCATGTGTGGTTTGTGAAAAGAACACACATGCAATGATATTGGTGGATCCATATGTGGTTTGTGAGAAGAACAAACATGCAATGACTCTAGTTGTGGTTAATGAAAAGAACACACATCCAATCACACTGGTGGATCCATATGTGGTTTGTGAAAAGAACAGACATGCACTGACTCTAGGTGTGGTTTATGAAAAGAACACACATGCAATCACACTAGTGGATCCTTATGTGGTTTGTGAAAAGAACACACATGCAGTGACTCTAGTCGTGATTTGTGAAACGAACACACATGCAATGACTCTGGTGGATCCTTATGTGGTTTGTGAAAAGAACAGACATGCAATGAACTCTGGTGGATCCATATGTGGTTTCTGAAAAGAACACACATCCAGTGACACTGGTGACTCTAGGTGTGGTTTGTGAACGAACAGACATGCAATGACTCTTGATGTCGTTTGTGAAAAGAACATACATGCAATGACTCTAGGTGTAGTTTGTGAAAAGAACACACATGCAATGACTCTAGCAATGGTTTGTGAAAAGAACACACGTGCAGTGACACTGGTGGATCCATATGTGGTTTGTGAAAAGAATAGACATCCAATGACTCTAGCTGTGGTTAATGCAAAGGACACACATGCAATGACACTGGTGGATCCATATGTGGTTTGTGAAAAGAACACACATGCAATGAACTCAGTTGGATCCATATGTGGTTTGTGAGAAAAAACACATCCAATGACACTGGTGGATCCATGTGTGGTTTGTGAAAGAACACACATGCAATGACTCTAGATGTGGTTAATGTAAAGAACAAACATGCAATGACTCTAGGTGTAGTTTGTGAAAAGAGAACACATGCAATGACTCTAGCTGTGGTTTGTGAAAAGAACACACATGCAATGACACTGGTGGATCCATGTGTGTATTTGAAAAGAACAGACATGCAATGACTCTAGCTGTGGTTAATGAAAAGAACAGATATGCAATCCCACTAGTGGATCCATATGTGGTTTGTGAAAAGAACACAAATGCAATGACTCTAGATGTGGTTTGTGAAAAGAACACACATGCAATGACACTGGTGGATCAATATGTGGTTTGTCAAAAGAACAGACATCCAATGACTCTAGATGTGGTTTGTGAAAAGAACACACATGCAATGACACTTGTGGATCCATGTGTGGTTTGTGAGAAGAACAGACATGCAATGACTCTAGGTGTGGTTTGTGAAAAGAACACACATGCAATGAACTCTGGTGGATCCATATGTGGTTTGTGAGAAGAACACACATGCGAGGAATCTAGATGTGGTTTGTGAAAAGAACACACATGCAATGACTCTAGCTGTGGTTTGTGATTAGAACACACATGCAATGACTCTGGTGGATTCTTATGTGGTTTGTGAAAAGAACAAACATGCAATGACTCTAGCTATTGTTTGTGAAAAGAACACACATGCATTGAACTCTGGTGGATCCATATGTTGTTTGTGAGAAGAACACACATGCAATGACTCTAGATGTGGTTTGTGAAAAGAACACACATGCAATGACTCTAGCTGTGGTTTGTGAAAATAACACACATGCAATGACTCTGGTAGATCATTATGTGGTTTGTGCAAAAAATAGACATGGAATGAACTCTGGTGGATCCATATGTGGTTTGTGAGAAGAACACATATCCAACTGGTGGATCCATGTGTGGTTTGTGAAAGAACAGATATGCACTGACTCTAGGTGTGGTTCATGAAAAGAACAAACATGCAATGACACTAGTGGATCCATATGTGGTTTGCAAAAATAACACACGTGCAATGAACTCTGGTGGATCCATATGTGGTTTGTGAGAACAACACACATCGAATGACACTGGTGGATCCATGTGTGATTTGTCAAAGAACACACATGCAATGACTCTAGATGTGGTTTGTGAAAAGAACAAACAAGTAATGACTCTAGGTATAGTTTGTGAAAAGAACACAAATGCAATGACTCTAGATGTGGTTTGTGAAACGAACACACATGCAATGAGACTGGTGGATCCATATGTGGTTTCTGAAACCAACAGACATGCAATGATTCTAACTATGGTTAATGAAAGAACAAACATGTAATGGCTCTTGCTGTGGTTTCTGAAAAGAACACACACCCAGTGACACTGGTGACTCTAGGTGTGGTTTGTGAAAGAACAGACATGCAATGACACTGGTGGATCCATGTGTGGTTTGTGAAAGAACAGACATGCAATGACACTAGTGGATCCATGTGTGGTTTGTGAAAGAACAGACATGCAATGACTCTAGGTGTGGTTAATAGAAATAATAGACATGCAATGACACTGGTAAATCCATATGTCGTTTGTGAAAAGAACACACATGCAATGACTCTCGCTGTGGTTTATGAGAAGAACTCACATGCAATGAACTCTGGTGGATCCATATGTGGTTTGTGAGAAGAACACACATGCAATGACTCTAGCTAAGGTTAATGAAAAGAACAAACATGCAATGAAACTGGTGGATCCATGTGTGGTTTGTGAAAATAACACACATGCAATGATATTGGTGGATCCATATGTGGTTTGTGAGAAGAACAAACATGCAATGACTCTAGTTGTGGTTAATGAAAAGAACACACATCCAATCACACTGGTGGATCCATATGTGGTTTGTGAAAAGAACAGACATGCACTGACTCTAGGTTTGGTTCATGAAAAGAACACACATGCATTCACACTAGTGGATCCTTATGTGGTTTGTGAAAAGAACACACATGCAATGACTCTAGTCGTGGTTTGTGAAACGAACACACATGCAATGACTCTGGTGGATCCTTATGTGGTTTGTGAAAAGAACAGACATGCAATGAACTCTGGTGGATCCATATGTGGTTTCTGAAAAGAACACACATCCAGTGACACTGGTGACTCTAGGTGTGGTTTGTGAACGAACAGACATGCAATGACTCTTGATGTCGTTTGTGAAAAGAACAGACATGCAATGACTCTAGGTGTAGTTTGTGAAAAGAACACACATGCAATGACTCTAGCAATGGTTTGTGAAAAGAACACACGTGCAGTGACACTGGTGGATCCATATGTGGTTTGTGAAAAGAATAGACATCCAATGACTCTATCTGTGGTTAATGCAAAGGACACACATGCAATGACACTGGTGGATCCATATGTGGTTTGTGAAAAGAACACACATGCAATGAACTCAGTTGGATCCATATGTGGCTTGTGAGAAAAAAACACATCCAATGACACTGGTGGATCCATGTGTGGTTTGTGAAAGAACACACATGCAATGACTCTAGATGTGGTTAATGAAAAGAACACACATGCAATGACTCTAGGTGTAGTTTGTGAAAAGAGAACACATGCAATGACTCTAGCTGTGGTTTGTGAAAAGAACACACATGCAATGACACTGGTGGATCCATGTGTGTATTTGAAAAGAATAGACATGCAATTACTCTAGCTGTGGTTAATGAAAAGAACACACATGCAATCCCACTAGTGGATCCATATGTGGTTTGTGAAAAGAACACAAATAAAATGACTCTAGATGTGGTTTGTGAAAAGAACACACATGCAATGGCACTGGTGGATCAATATGTGGTTTGTCAAAAGAACAGACATCCAATGACTCTAGATGTGGTTTGTGAAAAGAACACACATGCAATGACACTTGTGGATCCATGTGTGGTTTGTGAGAAGAACAGACATGCAATGACTCTAGGTGTGGTTTGTGAAAAGAACACACATGCAATGAACTCTGGTGGATCCATATGTGGTTTGTGAGAAGAACACACATGCAAGGAATCTAGATGTGGTTTTTGAAAAGAACACACATGCAATGACTCTAGCTGTGGTTTGTGATTAGAACACACATGCAATGACTCTGGTGGATTCTTATGTGGTTTGTGAAAAGAACAAACATGCAATGACTCTAGCTATTGTTTGTGAAAAGAACACACATGCATTGAACTCTGGTGGATCCATATGTTGTTTGTGAGAAGAACACACATGCAATGACTCTAGATGTGGTTTGTGAAAAGAACACACATGCAATGACTCTAGCTGTGGTTTGTGAAAATAACACACATGCAATGAATCTGGTGGATCCTTATGTGGTTTGTGCAAAAAATAGACATGGAATGAACTCTGGTGGATCCATATGTGGTTTGTGAGAAGAACACATATCGAACTGGTGGATCCATGTGTGGTTTGTGAAAGAACAGACATGCACTGACTCTAGGTGTGGTTCATGAAAAGAACAAACATGCAATGACACTGGTGGATCCATATGTGGTTTGCGAAAATAACACACGTGCAATGAACTCTGGTGGATCCATATGTGGTTTGTGAGAACAACACACATCGAATGACACTGGTGGATCCATGTGTGATTTGTCAAAGAACACACATGCAATGACTCTAGATGTGGTTTGTGAAAAGAACAAACAAGTAATGACTCTAGGTGTAGTTTGTGAAAAGAACACACATGCAATGACTCTAGATGTGGTTTGTGAAACGAACACACATGCAATGAGACTGGTGGATCCATATGTGGTTTGTGAAAACAACAGACATGCAATGATTCTAACTGTGGTTAATGAAATAACAAACATGTAATGGCTCTAGCTGTGGTTTCTGAAAAGAACACACACCCAGTGACACTGGTGACTCTAGGTGTGGTTTGTGAAAGAACAGACATGCAATGACACAGGTGGATCCATGTGTGGTTTGTGAAAGAACAGACATGCAATGACACTAGTGGATCCATGTGTGGTTTGTGAAAGAACAGACATGCAATGACTCTAGGTGTGGTTAATAGAAATAATAGACATGCAATGACACTGGTAAATCCATATGTCGTTTGTGAAAAGAACACACATGCAATGACTGTCGCTGTGGTTTATGAGAAGAACTCACATGCAATGAACTCTGGTGGATCCATATGTGGTTTGTGAGAAGAACACACATGCAATGACTCTAGCTAAGGTTAATGAAAAGAACAAACATGCAATGAAACTGGTGGATCCATGTGTGGTTTGTGAAAATAACACACATGCAATGATATTGGTGGATCCATATGTGGTTTGTGAGAAGAACAAACATGCAATGACTCTAGTTGTGGTTAATGAAAAGAACACACATCCAATCACACTGGTGGATCCATATGTGGTTTGTGAAAAGAACAGACATGCACTGACTCTAGGTGTGGTTCTGTAAGATCCCTCCTTTGTAAAGGAAAAGATCCCTGTGATTGCAATGCTAGTCCCTGGATCAATGCTAGCATCCACAGTTTAAGATGAAGTACACAGATACAAAGGTCGTTTATTACAGTCATTCCAGAGATAAAACATAGTCGTTTACAACTCATGGCCAAAGGCCTAATACAAGATTTTATGGAATATGTAAATAAACATAAGTCTTCATCTTCATGTGCCACAGGCAAGCATGTTGAGTGTAGACTCATGACTCCTATTCATCATCAGAGTAACCTGCAACATCATAAGTTACAGCCACAGAGGGTCAGTACTTTGGAATAGTATTGGCAAGTGATACCATAGTATATTTTAAGTGGACTAAAATACTACATGCATTTGGCTGGTGGAGCTTAGGCTTGCATTGCTCAAAATAGATTTTTCCTTAACTTTTTGAAAATACTAAGTTTTTGTTTGGCAAAGACTATCCCAAGGTATCTACCAATCAAAGACTGAAGATCCACTCAGGGCATCTACCAATCAAAGACTGAAGATCCTTTAACCCTTGTTCACCCACAAGTTTTATTTAGAAATTGGAGTGATGAGATTCTTGAAGTTTCCATGTCTTGATGCTCAAATTGTCCTTTACCAGGGACATGGCTAAGTACTTAGGTTTTTACACTCTGCAGAGGTGGTGCACTTTCCCCACAAGCCTTGGTTTCCCAAGAATGATCCTTCAGTAGCCTTTCCTTAGTCAAATGGACGCGTTCCAACCTATCAACCCATCTACCACCCACTGTCCAAGAGACTAAGTTCCAGCATCCTAAGATCATGGCAGAGCCCATAATGCCAAGTGGTTGCACTTGAAGCTTCTCAACATTTGACAACTCAAATCTCTTTGTTCCTAGGTGGCCATCCACAAGTGAGATACACAAGGTTCACCAGTACCCCTGGCCTTGTGTAACCACTCAACATATCCCATTCTTTCCATTCCACCCAGGTGATTCATTAACTTAGTTGTTTTGTTAAATAAAAAAAAACAAGTCCTTAGACTTAGAATATTTTTCCATAGTGTGAATATATAAACCACCCTTGTTTTCTAGTAGCTAGGCTAATCATGGCATGGCAACTTATCCTTAGGGAATTTTCCTAGCAACTCTAGCATTCTATTCTAAATAGGATTTCCCATCATCAATTGATAAAAGTAGCATCCAAGTCCTAACAAAATATATCTAATGCAAGTATAAAATATAGGTATGGAATATTCATGAAGATATCACTTGCCTTGGTAGTGTGGAGAGTAGCACTCGTCACAATCACAATCACTAGCAAAATCTACACACAAAGTTATAGCACACAATTACACACAATATACAAACAAAAATAATATGAATGCATGCATGCATGAACCTACCAAGTAATGATTTTTTGAAAACTCAACCAAGTAAGTGCATGAATACAGAAACTAAACAAGTCACAAAATAGCCAAGACAACTTAAATAACCCTAAAACAAAATACTAAACTAAATCTATACTCAAAAAGGCCTCAAACAAGTCTCTGCAATTTTAGCACATCTAATGGTTACTATTTGCTAAACAAAAAGGATAGGCAGAAAGGACTTGTTTTTCTGAATCCAACGGTATAAAGTTTGCAAAATTCCAACGTGGAATTCAAAAGATATAGGCATTTGAAATCTGGATCAAAATCTGTTTTTAAATTCTATTTCCAGATCTTAACCTAGCCACGCGTCATGTTCTTATTCGCCCGTACCGGTTCGTCTGGATCGAGCGATACAGACCGCTGGATCTAAATGAAATCTGGCGGCTCAGATCGCGTACCGCTTCGGGGTTAAGTGGATCTATCCTAGCGCTACGATACAGCTCTAACGGCTGCTATTTCTCTGGCCAAGAACTGGCGGCAGAGCGGCGGCTACCGGCGGCGGAGCTGTCGGTCGAGGATGTTGCCGATGATGCAGACGGCGAGGGAGAAGGAGGAGTAGCTCACCGGGCTCAGGAGGTCACGGCGAAGCTCGTCGTACTTGCGGTTGGTCAAGGGGCGCTCGGGACTGTCCTAGATTGCTCGCCGGAGTGGAAGACGGCGTCGGGTACGTCGGGTGGTCGTCGTGGACATCGCTGTGAATCACTCCAAGGCAAGATAGCGACACGGTTAGATTCACAGAGTCAAGGCGAAGTAGTGAGCATGAACGGGAAGGCGAGGGGCGGTCTGTACCTACCGGGAAAACTCGTCGGAGTTGATGTTGCCGTCGGTGCTCGCGGTGTAAGGTGGAACCGGTGACCTGGGGCAGTACAAGACGGACTAGTGAGGTCAGGAGATGCGCCAAGACATGCTGAGTCAGATTGTAAGAACAAGAGGCAGAGGGGAACACTAGGCTCACCGGAATCGATCGCCGGAGAGGCTCTGTCCGCGGCGGTGCAAAGCTGATTGAGGACAGCCTGGTGGCGGAGTGAGCGAGGTGTTTGGGGGAAAAAGAACGCGAGGCAGAGAGGAACTTATAGCCGGGGAATCGACAGGAAACGCTCGCGGTTAAATGCCCATTTACGCCGCGCCATTACCGGCCATCACTGCTGCAGCGACGTGGTCGCAGGCGCGGTCTGAGGAAGACGAGGGCGACGTGGACCGGGCCCGCTCGTCAGCGAAGAGTGCAGGGTGAAAGTGGGGTCGGTCTGTCCGCGACTTAACGCGTGCGCTCGCGCGTGTGAGAAGGAAAAGGAGATCCCCGGGTGGGCTTGCTGGGCTTGATCCACTGCTGGGCCAGATTCTGGCCGCTCGGCCCTTTTCTTTTCTTTAAGCCTTTTCTTTTTCTAATTCCATTTTCTGAATAGAATTTGATATGAATTCAAATCCTTTTGAATTCAAACTGCTTTGGGGATTTTTGCAGGGTTCTGTGGGTTCACAAACAATCAAATATCCTAGTGGTTACCTTTCAAAGGCTTGGTCAAGCTTGGGTTTCAAAATAAACAGAGATTTGCTCTAGTTGCTAATATTTGAAATAGGGTTTTGAAACTATTTCTAAATTTGGAATCTTGGGTTTAAATGCTACTCTTAATCTTTCCAATCATGGAGGCAAGCAAACAAGATCATGGACAAACAAATCCCAAAGGGTGATGGCCTATTGAGATAAATTGCCCACATGAAATCATAGCTCAAACTTCTGTCTCTAAATGATTTTGAGAAAAACCCTATATGAATGAATGATGCAAGAATGATATGAATGAGTTTTTGAAACATGATTTTTGGGATGTTACAAATCTAACCCCCTTAAAATGAATCTCGCCCTCGAGATTCGGATTGGCTAGCAAATAGGTGAGGGTGGTCTTTCTGAAGATCATCTTCTCTTTCCCATGTTGCTTCCTCTTCGGAATGATGGTTCCATTGTACTTTGCAAAACTTGATGGTTTTTGTCCTTGTGACTCTTTCTGTGGTCTCAAGAATCTTGACAGGCTTTTCTTCATAGGTGAGATCACTTTCTAGTTGAACTTCTTCCAAAGATATGGTATCTTTCAAAGATGTTTCTTCCATTTCTGGGTGACATTTCTTAAGCTGACTCACATGAAAAACATTATGGACTGCTAATAAAGATGCTGGCAGTTCGATTTCATATGCAGCTTCTCCCTTGCGACTTAGAATGTTGAATGGTCCCACATATCTTGGTGCTAACTTTCCTTTGACTCCAAATCTTTTTACTCCACGAAGTGGTGATACTCTAAGATAAGCTCTATCCCCAACTTCGTAAGTGACTTCTCTACGCTTAGCATCTGCGTAGCTTTTCTGTCGAGACTGTGCTATCTTCAATCTGTCTCTAACCAATTTGACCTTTTCTTCGGCGTCTTTGATAAGGTCTGGTCCAAACAAACTTCTTTCTCCCACACCATTCCATAGCAATGGGGTGGTACACTTTCTTCCGTAAAGAAACTCGAATGGTGCCATCCCAATACTAGATTGGTGACTGTTGTTGTAAGAGAACTCTGCGTAAGGCAGACTTTCATCCCAACTTGCTCCATAGTCTAGGGCACATGCCCTCAACATGTCTTCAAGAATTTGATTAGTCCTTTCTGTTTGTCCATCAGTTTGAGGATGAAAAGCAGTGCTGAATTCCAATCTCGTTCCTAAAGATTCATGAAGCTGTCCCCAAAGTGAGAAGTGAATTGAGTTCCTCTATCAGACACAATACTCTTAGGTACTCCGTAAAGGCATACAATTCTGCTCATGTAGATTTTGGCTAACTTGGCACTGGTATAAGTTGTCTTTACGGGTATAAAATGAGCCACTTTAGTTAGGCGATCCACTACTACCCATATGGAATCATACCCTGACCTGGTCCTTGGTAATCCGGTAATGAAATCCATACCAATATTTTCCCACTTCCATTCAGGAATAGGCATTGGTTGAAGCAAACCTGCTGGTTTCTGATGCTCCGCTTTCACTCTACTACACACGTCACACAAGGCAATGTGTTCGGCGATGTCCCTTTTAAGATTGTTCCACCAAAATCTTTCTTTCATATCCATATACATTTTGGTGTTTCCCGGGTGAATAGAATATGGAGAGTTATGAGCTTCCTGTAAAATCAGTTTCCGCATTTCCGGATCTTGTGGAACACAAATACGTTTCCCGTGCCATAAAGTACCTTGTTCGTCCATATGGAAACTTTTAGCTTTCCCTTGGCTAATCCTTTCCCTAATCCCTTCGATCTCTTTATCTGTCTTTTGGGCTTCTTTAATCTTATCCAACAGAGTGGGTTGAACATCCAAAGACATAAGATGTCCTTCCGGCACAATTTCCAACCTCAGTTCCTTGAATTGCTTACACAAATCATCAGGCAATTCACCTTTGGTAAGACCATTTACAAACGCCTTACGACTTAGAGCATCTGCTACTACATTTGCTTTACCGGGGTGGTATTGCAAACTCAAGTCGTAATCCTTGATAAGTTCTAGCCATCTTCTTTGTCTCATATTGATCTCCTTCTGGGTGAAGATATACTTCAAGCTCTTATGGTCGGTGAACACTTCACAACGTTTTCCCAAAAGGTAATGTCTCCATGTTTTGAGTGCATGGACAACAGCGGCTAACTCTAAATCATGAGTAGGATAATTTACTTCATGAGTTTTGAGTTGTCTCGAGGCATAAGCCACAACTTTTCCGCCTTGCATAAGTACGGCACCTAATCCTTGATGAGAAGCATCACAATATACTTGGAAATCCTTTTCCAAATCTGGTAGGCACAGAACTGGTGCTGACACAAGTCTCTTCTTCAGTTCTTGAAAGCTGAGTTCACATCCTTCAGACCAAGCAAATTTCTTATCTTTCTTTAACAGTTCTGTCATTGGTTTAGCAACCTTAGAAAAATTTTCAATGAACCTTCTGTAGTAACCTGCTAAACCAAGGAAACTACGAACCTCTTTTACATTCTTAGGAGATTCCCATTCTGTCATAGCCGAAACTTTAGCAGGATCAACTGCTACACCATCCGTTGTCATAACATGACCAAGAAATCCAACTTCCTCTAACCAAAACTCACACTTGCTGAACTTGGCATAAAGCTTATGTTCCCTTAGTTTCTCAAGTATCAAGCGTAGATGTCTTTCATGCTCTTCCTTGCTCTTGGAGTAGACTAAGATGTCATCGATGAAAACGACAACGAACTTGTCGAGAAATTCCATGAACACTTTGTTCATCATATTCATGAAGTATGCTGGAGCGTTGGTTAAACCAAAAGGCATCACAGTGTACTCATACAATCCATACCTCGTGGTAAAAGCTGTTTTAGGTATGTCTTGCTCTCTTATCTTGAGTTGAAAATAGCCTGACCGAAGATCAATCTTCGAGAACACACATGCTCCTTCTAGCTGATCAAACAAGTCATTTATTCTTGGCAAAGGATACTTGTTCTTGATGGTTACCTCGTTGAGAGAACGGTAATCTATACATAATCTTTGAGTTCTGTCTCTCTTTTCTACGAACAAAACTGGAGCTCCCCAAGATGATGAACTTGGCTGGATGAATCCTTTCTGCAATTGTTCTCCAAGTTGTTTCTTGAGTTCCTTAAGTTCGTCAACTGACATTTTATAAGGCCTCTTTGCTCTTGGTCCAGAACCTGGTACCAAATCTATTATAAACTCCACATCTCTATCTGGTGGCATTCCTGGTAACTCTTCCGGAAACACATCCGGATACTCACACACAATTGGCACACCGTCCATGCTAACCCCCTTAAGAGAATTTAGCTTGCTTCCTTTAGATTTAAAATTGGACTTAAATGTTATCCTCTTACCTTCAGGGGTTGTGAGTGAAACTGTACGATTTGCACAATCTAGTACTCCCTCATACTTAGCCATCCAATCCATTCCCAAAATTATATCCAATCCTTGGGAATTCAAGATTATTAGGTTTACTGGAAACTTATGTTTTCCGATCTCTATGACTAAATCATGACATCCTGAGTTTACTATCATTTCTCCACCAGGAGAACTTACTTTTATAGGACACCCAATGGTTTCTACCGGTAGTTCATTTCTTTCGACAAATGCTTTTGATATGAATGAATGAGATGCGCCAGTGTCAAAGAGTACAAATGCTGAGATGGAATTGAGTCCGAACTTACCAGCAACGGCATCAGGTTCTTCATAGACCTCCTCCACATTAATGTGGTTAACCTGTCCTTTCTGAAAAGGATTGGGCTTGATAGGTCCTTCAACTTTCTTTTCAGGACACTCATTAGCATAATGTCCCAGCTTCTTGCATTTGAAGCATTCAACCTGACTGTTGTCCTTCTTAGGTTGACTTCCACTTCCACTTCCACTATGGTGGCTCTTATATCCACTCTTGTGGTTCTTGTACTTATCATTGTCATGACTGCGATGATGCTTGTTGTCATGACGGTTGTGGTCGTGGTGCTTGTTAAACTTCCCATGCTTGTGGGATCCTGAGCTGACACTATCATCATAGTGAGATCGTTTATGAGACGATCCTGAGCTATGCTTGTCGGAGTGTTTCCTTTTTCTACTCTCGACTTGCTTCATTTTATTCTCCACAATAACAGCCTTGTCACACAGCGATTGATAAGTTGGAACATATGCCACAGACAGCTGCAAATTCAGCTCATCATTCAAGCCTTCTAGAAACTTTTCCTAACTTTTGGCATCAGTGTCAACCTCATCCGGTGCATAGCGCGCCAAATTGTTGAACTCTTCAATATATTCAGCCACGCTGTGGTGGCGCTGCTTCAGGTTGTGAAATTCCTTCTTTTTCAGGCTCATCATTCCTGGTGAGATATGTGTAGTGCGAAAGCCATCTTCAAAGATAGCCCAAGTCACTTCATCAATAGGCGTGGTAATCTGGAAGTTGTCCCACCATGCGGCGGCTGGTCCTTCCAACAGATGTGCTGCGAACCTGACCTTTTCAGCATCTGTGCATCCCACAGTCACTAAGTCTTTGTTCACAGAACGTAACCAATCATTGGCCACCATGGGATCAGTCGTTCCCGAAAACTTAGCTGGCCTCAGACGCAGAAATCTGGTGAGCATATCAAAACCTGGAGGGTTGTTGTTGTTGTTGTTATTATTGTTATTGGGGTTGTTGTTGTTCTGGTTCTGGATGAACGTCGTCATCATTTGCATAAGCTGTGTTTGCGCATTCATCATTTGTTGCATTTCCGAGGTAATGTTGGGGTTGGGGTTGGTGTTTGCGCGACGGGGAGGCATCTATGGTTTATTCATATAGAGATAAGAATGAGATACCCTTACATGATTTATGCACAATACAGTACACAAGCAAACACATAGCAAGCAACACTAGGATAAAAGCTAAACAACAAGATAACAAAAGTCTCAAAGTACAATCACACAAGTGGCAAGCCATCCACATGTCGGATGGTCCAACAATAAGTTCACAAATAACAAGTGCGGTAAATAAAGATAACTGAGTAGTCAAATCTACTCGTCGGCATCAATCTCCTCCTCGACAAAGGTAAGACCTGCGTTCTCCATTGCGGTCTTGTTCTCCTCGATGGTAGTGGTCAAAGAGTCGATCTTGGCCTTGAGAGCCCTCTTCTGGGAACGAAGCCTCTCAATCACTGTCTGCTGCTGCTCTAACTCGAAGTCCTTGGACTGTAGTTCCTCGGTCATATCACGAATCCTCTTGTTCCTATCCTGGACACGCTTCTCTTGACTCTTGAACTTACGGTCTTGGGTCTCGAACTTCGTCTCCATCTCCTTGACTATCTCGTCCTGCTGTGCAAAGAGCTTGTCCTTCTCGCGAAGCTGCACCTGGAGCTCGTCATTACTAAGCATGACGTTGGTCCTATCGGTATCCACGTGCCTAATAAGAGTCTCTAAGTCCTAGAGGTACAGGCGTATCGGCTCTGCTGTGACCCTCGAGTCGTCCTCAAAGTCAATGGACTCTCCGTCATCATCACGCCTTCCGAAGGCGTGGAAGTGAGTGCCTCTAACCTGTCGGGAGTGACGTCCTAACAGTCGTCCTATTAGATCCTGCATGACCACCTCCATGCCTCTCTCCCTGTCATCGTGCATAAGCTTGAAGACGATGGCCTCCGTAGTAGGCTCAGTCTGGCGTCCTGGCTGGTTCACCTTGAAGCCCCAAAGGTCCTTCCTCTCAAACTTGGTGAGTGGGTGCACCGTAATGATAGGAAGAGGGAGATCGAGTAAAGTAGTAAGTTCTACGATACGAGGACCAAAACGGGTAGCCTGGAACTCCTCAACAGTGCTGATGGCAATAGGCATCTATTTATAAGATTGAAAAAGTTAGAACAACACAATTTAAGATAAACAAGACAAACATTCAAACTCATTCTTGGGACACACATAAATCATACAAGTCATGCATACAAGAATCCATTACATCAACCAAGGTTGAAACTTATTTAAGGTATCATTTTGGAAAATAAAGTGATAGGTGGTGGTCCAACTAACGAAGTGCGCTTACAATCCTATCTCATTGGATCTGGTGGCTAACACAATGTTCCTAGTGGCAATCACCCTATCTTGTTCACATGCTTCTATCACTAAGTCTATAATATCTCCTCTTAAAGATTGGTTGGTGATTTCCAACTCTTGGGTATATTCCTTCTCTTTCTCTAAGTCTTTTTGGAGGTTGAGCATCTTGCACTTGACTCTAGCACTTAGTTCCTTGATAGTCTTCCAAGCTGCTTCTTTTGCTGACTCAAAGAATGTGGTGTGCATAAAAGTGTTGGTGTACATGCAGAAGCCTTTTTCTTTGTGGTTGTCTTCCTTATTCTTGTACAAGTGAAGTTGCCCCCACCAATACTCCACTCCATCCTCCATCACTGGAAAGCCTTTGTACACTGCTGCACCATGTACTCCCATGGTTTCCATGAGGTCCTTGAGAATCTTGGGAAACTCAGTCTCACACTCCAAGGTCATGGTCATGAGTGGTCCTTTCTTCACGGCTTCGTTGACGGAGTTCATCTACAAATAGAGATGAGAATGAGAAGATTAGAAAAGTTTACGAGAAGAATAGACAAGTGTAGAAGAAGTTAAAATTTTCCTTAGTGGTTTCCAATCCTAGGGTCATAATCCTACAGGCAACACAGTGCTCTGATACCATCTGTAAGATCCCTCCTTTGTAAAGGAAAAGATCCCTGTGATTGCAATGCTAGTCCCTGGATCAATGCTAGCATCCACAGTTTAAGATGAAGTACACAGATACAAAGGTCGTTTATTACAGTCATTCCAGAGATAAAACATAGTCGTTTACAACTCATGGCCAAAGGCCTAATACAAGAGTTTATGGAATATGTAAATAAACATAAGTCTTCATCTTCATGTGCCACAGGCAAGCATGTTGAGTGTAGACTCATGACTCCTATTCATCATCAGAGTAACCTGCAACATCATAAGTTACAGCCACAGAGGGTCAATACTTTGGAATAGTATTGGCAAGTGATACCTTAGTATATTTTAAGTGGACTAAAATACTACATGCATTTGGCTGGTGGAGCTTAGGCTTGCATTGCTCAAAATAGATTTTTCCTTAACTTTTTGAAAATACTAAGTTTTTGTTTGGCAAAGACTATCCCAAGGTATCTACCAATCAAAGACTGAAGATCCACTCAGGGCATCTACCAATCAAAGACTGAAGATCCTTTAACCCTTGTTCACCCACAAGTTTTATTTAGAAATTGGAGTGATGAGATTCTTGAAGTTTCCATGTCTTGATGCTCAAATTGTCCTTTACCAGGGACATGGCTAAGTACTTAGGTTTTTACACTCTGCAGAGGTGGTGCACTTTCCCCACAAGCCTTGGTTTCCCAAGAATGATCCTTCAGTAGCCTTTCCTTAGTCAAATGGACGCGTTCCAACCTATCAAACCATCTACCACCCACTGTCCAAGAGACTAAGTTCCAGCATCCTAAGATCATGGCAGAGCCCATAATGCCAAGTGGTTGCACTTGAAGCTTCTCAACATTTGACAACTCAAATCTCTTTGTTCCTGGGTGGCCATCCACAAGTGAGATACACAAGGTTCACCAGTACCCCTGGCCTTGTGTAACCACTCAACATATCCCATTCTTTCCATTCCACCCAGGTGATTCATTAACTCAAGTAATGATTTTTTGAAAACTACCAAGTAATGATTTTTTGAAAACTCAAACAAGTAAGTGCATGAATACAGAAACTAAACAAGTCACAAAATAGCCAAGACAACTTAAATAACCCTAAAACAAAATACTAAACTAAATCTATACTCAAAAAGGCCTCAAACAAGTCTCTGCAATTTTAGCACATCTAATGGTTACTATTTGCTAAACAAAAAGGATAGGCAGAAAGGTCTTGTTTTTCTGAATCCAACGGTATAAAGTTTGCAAAATTCCAACGTGGAATTCAAAAGATATAGGCATTTGAAATCTGGATCAAAATCTGTTTTTAAATTCTATTTCCAGATCTTAACCTAGCCACGCATCATGTTCTTATTCGCCCGTACCGGTTCGTCTGGATCGAGCGATACAGACCGCTGGATCTAAATGAAATCTGGCGGCTCAGATCGCGTACCGCTTCGGGGTTAAGTGGATCTATCCTAGCGCTACGATACAGATCTAACGGCTGCTATTTCTCTGGCCAAGAACTGGCGGCGGAGCGGCGGCTACCTGCGGCGGAGCTGTCGGTCGAGGACGTTGCCGATGATGCAGACGGCGAGGGAGAAGGAGGAGTAGCTCACCGGGCTCAGGAGGTCACGGCGAAGCTCGTCGTACTTGCGGTTGGTCAAGGGGCGCTCGGGACTGTCCTAGATTGCTCGCCGGAGTGGAAGACGGCGTCGGGTACGTCGGGTGGTCGTCGTGGACGTCGCTGTGAATCACTCCAAGGCAAGATAGCGACACGGTTAGATTCACAGAGTCAAGGCGAAGTAGTGAGCATGAACGGGAAGGCGAGGGGCGGTCTGTACCTACCGGGAAAACTCGTCGGAGTTGATGTTGCCGTCGGTGCTCGCGGTGTAAGGTGGAACCGGTGACCTGGGGCAGTACAAGACGGACTAGTGAGGTCAGGAGATGCGCCAAGACATGCTGAGTCAGATTGTAAGAACAAGAGGCAGAGGGGAACACTAGGCTCACCGGAATCGATCGCCGGAGAGGCTCTGTCCGCGGCGGTGCAAAGCTGATTGAGGACAGCCTGGTGGCGGAGTGAGCGAGGTGTTTGGGGGAAAAAGATCGCGAGGCAGAGAGGAACTTATAGCCGGGGAATCGATAGGAAACGCTCGCGGTTAAATGCCCATTTACGCCGCGCCATTACCGGCCATCACTGCTGCAGCGACGTGGTCGCAGGCGCGGTCTGAGGAAGACGAGGGCGACGTGGACCGGGCCCGCTCGTCAGCGAAGAGTGCAGGGTCAAAGTGGGGTCGGTCTGTCAGCGACTTAACGCGTGCGCTCGCGCGTGTGAGAAGGAAAAGGAGATCCCCGGGTGGGCTTGCTGGGCTTGATCCACTGCTGGGCCAGATTCTGGCCGCTCGGCCCTTTTCTTTTCTTTAAGCCTTTTCTTTTTCTAATTCCATTTTCTGAATAGAATTTGATATGAATTCAAATCCTTTTGAATTCAAACTGCTTTGGGGATTTTTGCAGGGTTCTGTGGGTTCACAAACAATCAAATATCCTAGTGGTTACCTTTCAAAGGCTTGGTCAACCTTGGGTTTCAAAATAAACAGAGATTTGCTCTAGTTGCTAATATTTGAAATAGGGTTTTGAAACTATTTCTAAATTTGGAATCTTGGGTTTAAATGCTACTCTTAATCTTTCCAATCATGGAGGCAAGCAAACAAGATCATGGACAAACAAATCCCAAAGGGTGATGGCCTATTGAGATAAATTGCCCACATGAAATCATAGCTCAAACTTCTGTCTCTAAATGATTTTGAGAAAAACCCTATATGAATGAATGATGCAAGAATGATATGAATGAGTTTTTGAAACATGATTTTTGGGATGTTACAGGTTCATGAAAAGAACACACATGCATTCACACTAGTGGATCCTTATGTGGTTTGTGAAAAGAACACACATGCAATGACTCTAGTCGTGGTTTGTGAAACGAACACACATGCAATGACTCTGGTGGATCCTTATGTGGTTTGTGAAAAGAACAGAAATGCAATGAACTCTGGTGGATCCATATGTGGTTTCTGAAAAGAACACACATCCAGTGACACTGGTGACTCTAGGTGTGGTTTGTGAACGAACAGACATGCAATGACTCTTGATGTCGTTTGTGAAAAGAACAGACATGCAATGACTCTAGGTGTAGTTTGTGAAAAGAACACACATGCAATGACTCTAGCAATGGTTTGTGAAAAGAACACACGTGCAGTGACACTAGTGGATCCATATGTGGTTTGTGAAAAGAATAGACATCCAATGACTCTAGCTGTGGTTAATGCAAAGGACACACATGCAATGACACTGGTGGATCCATATGTCGTTTGTGAAAAGAACACACATGCAATGAACTCAGTTGGATCCATATGTGGTTTGTGAGAAAAAAACACATCCAATGACACTGGTGGATCCATGTGTGGTTTGTGAAAGAACACACATGCAATGACTCTAGATGTGGTTAATGAAAAGAACACACATGCAATGACTCTAGGTGTAGTTTGTGAAAAGAGAACACATGCAATGACTCTAGCTGTGGTTTGTGAAAAGAACACACATGCAATGACACTGGTGGATCCATGTGTGTATTTGAAAAGAACAGACATGCAATGACTCTAGCTGTGGTTAATGAAAAGAACACACATGCAATCCCACTAGTGGATCCATATGTGGTTTGTGAAAAGAACACAAATAAAATGACTCTAGATGTGGTTTGTGAAAAGAACACACATGCAATGGCACTGGTGGATCAATATGTGGTTTGTCAAAAGAACAGACATCCAATGACTCTAGATGTGGTTTGTGAAAAGAACACACATGCAATGACACTTGTGGATCCATGTGTGGTTTGTGAGAAGAACAGACATGCAATGACTCTAGGTGTGGTTTGTGAAAAGAACACACATGCAATGAACTCTGGTGGATCCATATGTGGTTTGTGAGAAGAACACACATGCAAGGAATCTAGATGTGGTTTGTGAAAAGAACACACATGCAATGACTCTAGCTGTGGTTTGTGATTAGAACACACATGCAATGACTCTGGTGGATTCTTATGTGGTTTGTGAAAAGAACAAACATGCAATGACTCTAGCTATTGTTTGTGAAAAGAACACACATGCATTGAACTCTGGTGGATCCATATGTTGTTTGTGAGAAGAACACACATGCAATGACTCTAGATGTGGTTTGTGAAAAGAACACACATGCAATGACTCTAGCTGTGGTTTGTGAAAATAACACACATGCAATGACTCTGGTGGATCCTTATGTGGTTTGTGCAAAAAATAGCCATGGAATGAACTCTGGTGGATCCATATGTGGTTTGTGAGAAGAACACATATCCAACTGGTGGATCCATGTGTGGTTTGTGAAAGAACAGACATGCACTGACTCTAGGTGTGGTTCATGAAAAGAACAAACATGCAATGACACTGGTGGATCCATATGTGGTTTGCGAAAATAACACACGTGCAATGAACTCTGGTGGATCCATATGTGGTTTGTGAGAACAACACACATCGAATGACACTGGTGGATCCATGTGTGATTTGTCAAAGAACACACATGCAATGACTCTAGATGTGGTTTGTGAAAAGAACAAACAAGTAATGACTCTAGGTGTAGTTTGTGAAAAGAACACACATGCAATGACTCTAGATGTGGTTTGTGAAACGAACACACATGCAATGAGACTGGTGGATCCATATGTGGTTTGTGAAAACAACAGACATGCAATGATTCTAACTGTGGTTAATGAAAGAACAAACATGTAATGGCTCTAGCTGTGGTTTCTGAAAAGAACACACACCCAGTGACACTGGTGACTCTAGGTGTGGTTTGTGAAAGAACAGATATGCAATGACACTGGTGGATCCATGTGTGGTTTGTGAAAGAACAGACATGCAATGACACTAGTGGATCCATGTGTGGTTTGTGAAAGAACAGACATGCAATGACTCTAGGTGTGGTTAATAGAAATAATAGACATGCAATGACACTGGTAAATCCATATTTCGTTTGTGAAAAGAACACACATGCAATGACTCTCACTGTGGTTTATGAGAAGAACTCACATGCAATGAACTCTGGTGGATCCATATGTGGTTTGTGAGAAGAACACACATGCAATGACTCTAGCTAAGGTTAATGAAAAGAACAAACATGCAATGAAACTGGTGGATCCATGTGTGGTTTGTGAAAATAACACACATGCAATGATATTGGTGGATCCATATGTGGTTTGTGAGAAGAACAAACATGCAATGACTCTAGTTGTGGTTAATGAAAAGAACACACATCCAATCACACTGGTGGATCCATATGTGGTTTGTGAAAAGAACAGACATGCACTGACTCTAGGTGTGGTTCATGAAAAGAACACACATGCATTCACACTAGTGGATCCTTATGTGGTTTGTGAAAAGAACACACATGCAATGACTCTAGTCGTGGTTTGTGAAACGAACACACATGCAATGACTCTGGTGGATCCTTATGTGGTTTGTGAAAAGAACAGACATGCAATGAACTCTGGTGGATCCATATGTGGTTTCTGAAAAGAACACACATCCAGTGACACTGGTGACTCTAGGTGTGGTTTGTGAACGAACAGACATGCAATGACTCTTGATGTCGTTTGTGAAAAGAACAGACATGCAATGACTCTAGGTGTAGTTTGTGAAAAGAACACACATGCAATGACTCTAGCTATGGTTTGTGAAAAGAACACACGTGCAGTGACACTGGTGGATCCATATGTGGTTTGTGAAAAGAATAGACATCCAATGACTCTAGCTGTGGTTAATGCAAAGGATACACATGAAATGACATTGGTGGATCCATATGTGGTTTGTGAAAAGAACACACATGCAATGAACTCAGTTGGATCCATATGTGGTTTGTGAGAAAAAAACACATCCAATGACACTGGTGGATCCATGTGTGGTTTGTGAAAGAACACACATGCAATGACTCTAGATTTCGTTAATGAAAAGAACACACATGCAATGACTCTAGGTGTAGTTTGTGAAAAGAGAACACATGCAATGACTCTAGCTGTGGTTTGTGAAAAGAACACACATGCAATGACACTGGTGGATCCATGTGTGTATTTGAAAAGAACAGACATGCAATGACTCTAGCTGTGGTTAATGAAAAGAACACACATGCAATCACACTAGTGGATCCATATGTGGTTTGTGAAAAGAACACAAATAAAATGACTCTAGATGTGGTTTGTGAAAAGAACACACATGCAATGACACTGGTGGATCAATATGTGGTTTGTCAAAAGAACAGACATCCAATGACTCTAGATGTGGTTTGTGAAAAGAACACACATGCAATGACACTTGTGGATCCATGTGTGGTTTGTGACAAGAACAGACATGCAATGACTCTAGGTGTTGTTTGTGAAAAGAACACACATGCAATGAACTCTGGTGGATCCATATGTGGTTTGTGAGAAGAACACACATGCAAGGAATCTAGATGTGGTTTGTGAAAAGAACACACATGCAATGACTCTAGCTGTGGTTTGTGATTAGAACACACATGCAATGACTCTGGTGTTTTCTTATGTGGTTTGTGAAAAGAACAAACATGCAATGACTCTAGCTATTGTTTGTGAAAAGAACACACATGCATTGAACTCTGGTGGATCCATATGTTGTTTGTGAGAAGAACACACATGCAATGACTCTAGATGTGGTTTGTGAAAAGAACACACATGCAATGACTCTAGCTGTGGTTTGTGAAAATAACACACATGCAATGACTCTGGTGGATCCTTATGTGGTTTGTGCAAAAAATAGACATGGAATGAACTCTGGTGGATCCATATGTGGTTTGTGAGAAGAACACATATCCAACTGGTGGATCCATGTGTGGTTTGTGAAAGAACAGACATGCACTGACTCTAGGTGTGGTTCATGAAAAGAACAAACATGCAATGACACTGGTGGATCCATATGTGGTTTGCGAAAATAACACACGTGCAATGAACTCTGGTGGATCCATATGTGGTTTGTGAGAACAACACACATCGAATGACACTGGTGGATCCATGTGTGATTTGTCAAAGAACACACATGCAATGACTCTAGATGTGGTTTGTGAAAAGAACAAACATGTAATGACTCTAGGTGTAGTTTGTGAAAAGAACACACATGCAATGACTCTAGATGTGGTTTGTGAAACGAACACACATGCAATGACACTGGTGGATCCATATGTGGTTTGTGAAAACAAGAGACATGCAATGATTCTAACTGTGGTTAGTGAAAAGAACAAACATTTAATGGCTCTAGCTGTGGTTTCTGAAAAGAACACACGCCCAGTGACACTGGTGACTCTAGGTGTGGTTTGTGAAAGAACACACATGCAATGACACTGGTGGATCCATGTGTGGTTTGTGAAAGAACAAACATGCAATGACACTAGTGGATCCATGTGTGGTTTGTGAAAGAACAGACATGCAATGACTCTAGGTGTGGTTAATAGAAAGAATAGACATGCAATGACACTGGTAAATCCATATGTCGTTTGTGAAAAGAACACACATGCAATGACTCTCGCTGTGGTTTATGAGAAGAACTCACATGCAATGAACTCTGGTGGATCCATATGTGGTTTGTGGGAAGAACACACATGCAATGACTCTAGCTAAGGTTAATGAAAAGAACAAACATGCAATGAAACTGGTGGATCCATGTGTGGTTTGTGAAAAGAACACACATGCAATGATATTGGTGGATCCATATGTGGTTTGTGAGAAGAACAAACATGCAATGACTCTAGTTGTGGTTAATGAAAAGAACACACATCCAATCACACTGGTGGATCCATATGTGGTTTGTGAAAAGAACAGACATGCACTGACTCTAGGTGTGGTTTATGAAAAGAACACACATGCAATCACACTAGTGGATCCTTATGTGGTTTGTGAAAAGAACACACATGCAATGACTCTAGTCGTGGTTTGTGAAACGAACACACATGCAATAACTCTGGTGGATCCTTATGTGGTTTGTGAAAAGAACAGACATGCAATGAACTCTGGTGGATCCATATGTGCTTTCTGAAAAGAACACACATCCAGTGACACTGGTGACTCTACGTCTGGTTTGTGAACAAACAGACATGCAATGACTCTTGATGTCGTTTGTGAAAAGAACAGACATGCAATGACTCTAGGTGTAGTTTGTGAAAAGAACACACATGCAATGACTCTAGCAATGGTTTGTGAAAAGAACACACGTGCAGTGACACTGGTGGATCCATATGTGGTTTGTGAAAAGAATAGACATCCAATGACTCTAGCTGTGGTTAATGCAAAGGACACACATGCAATGACACTGGTGGATCCATATGTGGTTTGTGAAAAGAACACACATGCAATGAACTCAGTTGGATCCATATGTGGTTTGTGAGAAAAAAACACATCCAATGACACTGGTGGATCCATGTGTGGTTTGTGAAAGAACACACATGCAATGACTCTAGATGTGGTTAATGAAAAGAACACACATGCAATGACTCTAGGTGTAGTTTGTGAAAAGAGAACACATGCAATGACTCTAGTTGTGGTTTGTGAAAAGAACACACATGCAATGACACTGGTGGATCTATGTGTGTATTTGAAAAGAACAGACATGCAATGACTCTAGCTGTGGTTAATGAAAGGAACACACATGCAATCCCACTAGTGGATCCATATGTGGTTTGTGAAAAGAACACAAATGCAATGACTCTAGATGTGGTTTGTGAAAAGAACACACATGCAATGACACTGGTGGATCAATATGTGGTTTGTCAAAAGAACAGACATCCAATGAATCTAGATGTGGTTTGTGAAAAGAACACACATGCAATGACACTTGTGGATCCATGTGTGGTTTGTGAGAAGAACAGACATGCAATGACTCTAGGTGTGGTTTGTGAAAAGAACACACATGCAATGAACTCTGGTGGATCCATATGTGGTTTGTGAGAAGAACACACATGCAAGGAATCTAGATGTGGTTTGTGAAAAGAACACACATGCAATGACTCTAGCTGTGGTTTGTGATTAGAACACACATGCAATGACTCTGGTGGATTCTTATGTGGTTTGTGAAAAGAACAAACATGCAATGACTCTAGCTATTGTTTGTGAAAAGAACACACATGCATTGAACTCTGGTGGATCCATATGTTGTTTGTGAGAAGAACACACATGCAATGACTCTTGATGTGGTTTGTGAAAAGAACACACATGCAATGACTCTAGCTGTGGTTTGTGAAAATAACGCACATGCAATGACTCTGGTGGATCCTTATGTGGTTTGTGCAAAAAATAGACATGGAATGAACTCTGGTGGATCCATATGTGGTTTGTGAGAAGAACACATATCCAACTGGTGGATCCATGTGTGGTTTGTGAAAGAACAGACATGCATTGACGTGCGGTTCATGAAAAGAACAAACATGCAATGACACTGGTGGATCCATATGTGGTTTGCGAAAAGAACACACGTGCAATGAACTCTGGTGGATCCATATGTGGTTTGTAAGAACAATACACATCGAATGACACTGGTGGATCCATGTGTGATTTGTCAAAGAACACACATGCAATGACTCTAGATGTGGTTTGTGAAAAGAACAAACATGTAATGACTCTAGGTGTAGTTTGTGAAAAGAACACACATGCAATAACTCTAGATGTGGTTTGTGAAACGAACACACATGCAATGAGACTGGTGGATCCATATGTGGTTTGTGAAAACAACAGACATGCAATGATTCTAACTGTGGTTAATGAAAAGAACAAACATGTAATGGCTCTAGCTGTGGTTTCTGAAAAGAACACACACCCAGTGACACTTGTGACTCTAGGTTTGGTTTGTGAAAGAACAGACATGCAATGACACTAGTGGATCCATGTGTGGTTTGTGAAAGAACAGACATGCAATGACACTAGTGGATCCATGTGTGGTTTGTGAAAGAACAGACATGCAATGACTCTAGGTGTGGTTAATAGAAATAATAGACATGCAATGACACTGGTAAATCCATATGTCGTTTGTGAAAAGAACACACATGCAATGACTCTCGCTGTGGTTTATGAGAAGAACTCACATGCAATGAACTCTGGTGGATCCATATGTGGTTTGTGAGAAGAACACACATGCAATGACTCTAGCTAAGGTTAATGAAAAGAACAAACATGCAATGAAACTGGTGGATCCATGTGTGGTTTGTGAAAAGAACACACATGCAATGATATTGGTGGATCCATATGTGGTTTGTGAGAAGAACAAACATGCAATGACTCTAGTTGTGGTTAATGAAAAGAACACACATCCAATCACACTGGTGGATCCATATGTGGTTTGTGAAAAGAACAGACATGCACTGACTCTAGGTGTGGTTCATGAAAAGAACACACATGCAATCACACTAGTGGATCCTTATGTGGTTTGTGAAAAGAACACACGTGCAGTGACACTTGTGGATCCATATGTGGTTTGTGAAAAGAATAGACATCCAATGACTCTAGCTGTGGTTAATGCAAAGGACACACATGCAATGACACTGGTGGATCCATATGTGGTTTGTGAAAAGAACACACATGCAATGAACTCAGTTGGATCCATATGTGGTTTGTGAGAAAAAAACACATCCAATGACACTGGTGGATCCATGTGTGGTTTCTGAAAGAACACACATGCAATGACTCTAGATGTGGTTAATGAAAAGAACACACATGCAATGACTCTAGGTGTAGTTTGTGAAATGAGAACACATGCAATGACTCTAGCTGTGGTTTGTGAAAAGAACACACATGCAATGACACTGGTGGATCCATGTGTGTATTTGAAAAGAACAGACATGCAATGACTCTAGCGGTGGTTAATAAAAGAACACACATGCAATCACACTAGTGGATCCATATGTGGTTTGTGAAAAGAACACAAATGCAATGACTCTAGATGTGGTTTGTGAAAAGAACACACATGCAATGACACTGGTGGATCAATATGTGGTTTGTCAAAAGAACAGACATCCAATGAGTCTAGATGTGGTTTGTTAAAAGAACACACATGCAATGACACTTGTGGATCCATGTGTGGTTTGTGAGAAGAACAGATATGCAATGACTCTAGGTGTGGTTTGTGAAAAGAACACACATGCAATGAACTCTGGTGGATCCATATGTGGTTTGTGAGAAGAACAGACATGAAAGGAATCTAGATGTGGTTTGTCAAAAGAACACACATGCAATGACTCTAGCTGTGGTTTGTGATTAGAACACACATGCAATGACTCTGGTGGATTCTTATGTGGTTTGTGAAAAGAACAAACATGCAATGACTCTAGCTGTTGTTTGTGAAAAGAACACACATGCAATGAACTCTGGTGGATCCATATGTTGTTTGTGAGAAGACCACACATGCAATGACTCTAGATGTGGTTTGTGAAAAGAAGACACATGCAATGACTCTAGCTGTGGTTTGTGAAAATAACACACATGCAATGACTCTGGTGGATCCTTATGTGGTTTGTGCAAAAATATAGACGTGGAATGAACTCTGGTGGATCCATATGTGGTTTGTGAGAAGAACACATATCCAACTGGTGGATCCATGTGTGGTTTGTGAAAGAACCGACATGCACTGACTCTAGGTGTGGTTCATGAAAAGAACACACATGCAATGACACTGGTGGATCCATATGTGGTTTGCGAAAATAACACACATGCAATGAACTCTGGTGGATCCATATGTGGTTTGTGAGAAGAACACACATCGAATGACACTGGTGGATCCATGTGTGATTTGTCAAAGAACACACATGCAATGACTCTAGATGTGGTTTGTGAAAAGAACAAACATGTAATGACTCTAGGTGTAGTTTGTGAAAAGAACACACATGCAATGACTCTAGATGTGGTTTGTAAAACGAACACACATGCAATGAAACTGGTGGATCCATATGTGGTTTGTGAAAACAACATACATGCAATGATTCTAACTGTGGTTAATGAAAAGAACAAACATGTAATGTCTCTAGCTGTGGTTTCTGAAAAGAACACACACCCAGTGACACTGGTGACTCTAGGTGTGGTTTGTGAAAGAACAGACATGCAATGACACTGGTGGATCCATGTGTGGTTTGTGAAAGAACAGACATGCAATGACACTAGTGGATCCATGTGTGGTTTGTGAAAGAATAGACATGCAATGACTCTAGGTGTGGTTAATAGAAAGAATAGACATGCAATGACACTGGTAAATCCATATGTCGTTTGTGAAAAGAACACACATGCAATGACTCTCGCTGTGGTTTATGAGAAGAACTCACATGCAATGAACTCTGGTGGATCCATATGTGGTTTGTGAGAAGAACACACATGCAATGAATCTAGCTAAGGTTAATGAAAAGAACAAACATGCAATGAAACTGGTGGATCCATGTGTGGTTTGTGAAAAGAACACACATGCAATGATATTGGTGGATCCATATGTGGTTTGTGAGAAGAACAAACATGCAATGACTCTAGTTGTGGTTAATGAAAAGAACACACATCCAATCACACTGGTGGATCCATATGTGGTTTGCGAAAAGAACAGACATGCACTGACTCTAGGTGTGGTTCATGAAAAGAACACACATGCAATCACACTGGTGGATCCACATGTGGTTTGTGAAAAGAACACACATGCAATGACTCTAGATGTGGTTTGAGAAAAGAACACACATGCAGTGACTCTGGTGGATCCTTATGTGGTTTGTGAAAAGAACAGACATGCAATGAACTCTGGTGGATCCATATGTGGTTTCTGAAAAGAACACACATCCAGTGACACTGGTGAATCTAGGTGTGGTTTGTGAACGAACAGACATGCAATGACTCTTGATGTCGTTTGGGAAAAGAACAGACATGCAATGACTCTAGGTGTAGTTTGTGAAAAGAACACACATGCAATGACTCTAGCTATGGTTTGTGATAAGAACACACGTGTAGTGACACTGGTGGATCCATATGTGGTTTGTGAAAAGAACAGACATGCAATGACTCTAGCTGTGGTTAATGCAAAGGACACACATGCAATCACACTGGTGGATCCACATGTGGTTTGTGAAAAGAACACACATGCAATGACTCTAGATGTGGTTTGAGAAAAGAACACACATGCAATGACACTTATGGATCAATATGTGGCTTGTGAAAAGAACAGACATCCAATGACTCTAGATGTGGTTTATGCAAAGAACACACATGCAATGACACTGGTGGATCCATGTGTGGTTTGTGAGAAGAATAGACATGCAATGACTCTAGTTGTGGTTTGTGAAAAGAACACACATGCAATGACACTAGTGGATCCATGTGTGGTTTGTGAGAAGAACAGACATGCAATGACTCTAGATGTGGTTTGTGAAAAGAACAGACATGCAATGAACTCTAGTGGATCCATATGTGGTTTGTGAGAAGAACAAACATGCAATGACTCTAGATGTGGTTTGTCAAAAGAAGACACATGCAATGACTCTAGCTGTGGTTTGTGAAAAGAACACACATGCAATGCCTTTGGTGGATCCTTATGTCGT
The DNA here is from genome assembly GCA_916181665.1 of Avena sativa. NCBI lineage: Eukaryota > Viridiplantae > Streptophyta > Magnoliopsida > Poales > Poaceae > Avena > Avena sativa. Next base: position 585,108,788 of record OV702287.1, read on the forward strand.
TTCTGAAAAGAACAGACATGCAATGACTCTAGCTGTGGTTTGTGAAAAGAACACACATGCAATGAACTCTGGTGGATCCATATGTGTTTTGTGAGAAGAACACACATGCAATGACTCTAGCTGTGGTTTTTGAAAAGAACACACATGCAATGGCTCTAGCTGTGGTTTTTGAAAAGAACACACATGCAATGACTTTGCTGGATCCTTATGTGGTTTGTGAAAAGAACAGACATGCAATGAACTTTGGTGGATGCATATGTATTTTGTGAGAAGAACACACATGCAATGACACTGGTGGATCCATATGTGGTTTGTGAAAAGAACAGACATGCAATGACTGTAGTTGTGCTTAATGAGAAGAACACACATTGAATCACACTGGTGGATCCATATGTGGTTTGTGAAAAGAACCCACATGCAATGACTCTAGATGTGGTTTGTGAAAAGAACAAACATGCCATGACACTAGTGGATCAATATGTGGCTTGTGAAAAGAACAGACATCCAATGACTCTAGATGTGGTTTATGAAAAGAACACACATGCAATGACACTGGTGGATCCATGTGTGGTTTGTGAGAAGAACAGACATGCAATGAATCTAGTTGTGGTTTATGAAAAGAACACACATGCAATGACATTGGTGGATCCATGTGTGGTTTGTGAGAAGAACAGACATGCAATGACTCTAGATGTGGTTTGTGAAAAGAACAGACATGCAATGAACTCTGGTGGATCCATATGTGGTTTGTGAGAAGAACACACATGCAATGAATCTAGATGTGGTTTGTGAAAAGAACACACATGCAATGACTCTAGCTGTGGTTTGTGAAAAGAACTGACATGCAATGACTCTAGCTGTGGTTAATGAAAAGAACACACATGTAATCACACTGGTGGATCCATATGTGGTTTGTGAAAAGAACCCACATGCAATGACTCTAGATGTGGTTTGAGAAAAGAACACACATGCAATGACACTGGTGGATCAATATGTGGCTTGTGAAAAGAACAGACATCCAATGACTCTAGATGTGGTTTATGAAAATAACACACATGCAATGACACTGGTGGATCCATGTGTGGTTTGTGAGAAGAACAGACATGCAATGACACTGGTGGATCCATGTGTGGTTTGTGAGAAGAACAGACATGCAATGACACTAGTGGATCCATGTGTGGTTTATGAGAAGAACAGACATGCAATGACTCTCGTTGTGGTTTGTGAAAAGAACAAATATGCAATGAACTCTGGTGGATCCATATGTGGTTTGTGAGAAGAACACACATGCAATAAATCTAGATGTGGTTTGTGAAAAGAACACACATGCAATGACTCTAGCTGTGGTTTGTGAAAAGAACAGACATGCAATGACTCTAGTTGTGGTTAATGAAAAGAACACACATGTAATCACACTGGTGGATCCATATGTGGTTTGTGAAAAGAACCCACATGCAATGACTCTAGATGTGGTTTGAGAAAAGAACACACATGCAGTGACACTGGTGGATCAATATGTGGCTTGTGAAAAGAACACACATCCAATGACTCTAGATGTGGTTTATGAAAATAACACACATGCAATGCCACTAGTGGATCCATGTGTGGTTTGTGAGAAGAACAGACATGCAATGACTCTCGTTGTGGTTTGTGAAAAGAACACACATGCAATGACACTAGTGGATCCATGTGTGGTTTGTGAGAAGAACAGACATGCAATGACACTGGTGGATGCATGTGTGGTTTATGAGAAGAACAGACATTCAATGACTCTCATTGTGGTTTGTGAAAAGAACACACATGCAATGACACTAGTGGATCCATGTGTGGTTTGTGAGAAGAACAGACATGCAATGACTCTAGATGTGGTTTGTGAAAAGAACAAACATGCAATGAACTCTGGTGGATCCATATGTGGTTTGTGAGAAGAACACACATGCAATGAATCTAGATGTGGTTTCTGAAAAGAACAGACATGCAATGAATCTAGTTGTGGTTTATGAAAAGAACACACAGGCAATGACATTGGTGGATCCATGTGTGGTTTGTGAGAAGAACAGACATGCAATGACTCTAGATGTGGTTTCTGAAAAGAACAGACATGCAATGAACTCTGGTGGATCCATATGTGGTTTGTGAGAAGAACACACATGCATTGAATCTAGATGTGGTTTGTGAAAAGAACACACATGCAATGACTCTAGTTGTGGTTTGTGAAAAGAACAGACATGCAATGACTCTAGCTGTGATTAATGAAAAGAACACACATGTAATCACACTGGTGGATCCATATGTGGTTTGTGAAAAGAACCCACATGCAATGACTCTAGATGTGGTTTGAGAAAAGAACACACAAGCAATGACACTGGTGGATCAATATGTGGCTTGTGAAAAGAACAGACATCCAATGACTCTAGATGTGGTTTATGAAAATAACACACATACAATGACACTGGTGGATCCATGTGTGGTTTGTGAGAAGAACAGACATGCAATGACTCTCGTTGTGGTTTGTGAAAAGAACACACATGCAATGACACTAGTGGATCCATGTGTGGTTTGTGAGAAGAACAGACATGCAATGACACTGGTGGATCCATGTGTGGTTTATGAGAAGAACAGACATGCAATGACTCTCGTTGTGGTTTGTGAAAAGAACACACATGCAATGACACTAGTGGATCCATGTATGGTTTGTGAGAAGAATAGACATGCAATGACTCTAGATGTGGTTGGTGAAAAGAACAGACATGCAATGAACTCTGGTGGATCCATATGTGGTTTATGAGAAGAACACACATGCAATGAATCTAGATGTGGTTTCTGAAAAGAACACACATGCAATGACTCTAGTTGTGGTTTGTGATTAGAACACACATGCAATGACTCTGGTGGATCCTTATGTGGTTTGTGAAAAGAACAAACATGCAATGATTCTAGCTGTTGTTTGTGAAAAGAACACACATGCAATGAACTCTGGTGGATCCATATGTTGTTTGTGAGAAGAACACACATGCAATGACTCTAGATGTGGTTTGTGAAATGAACACACATGCAATGACTCTAGCTATGGTTTGTGAAAATAACACACATGCAATGAACTCTGGTGGATCCATATGTTGTTTGTGAGAAGAACACACATGCAATGACTCTAGATGTGGTTTGTGAAAAGAACACACATGCAATGACTCTAGCTGTGGTTTGTGAAAAGAACACACATGCAATGACATTGGTGGATCAATATGTGGCTTATGCAAAGAACAGACATCCAATGACTCTAGATGTGGTTTATAAAAAGAACACACATGTAATCACACTGGTGGATCCATATGTTGTTTGTGAGAAGATAACACATGAAATGACTCTAGGTGTGGTTTGTGAAAAGAACACACATGCAATGTCTCCAGCTGTTGTTTGTGAAAATAACACACATGCAATGACTCTGGTGGATCCTTATGTGGTTTGTGCAAAAAATAGACATGGAATGAACTCTGGTGGATCCATATGTGGTTTGTGAGAATAAGACATATCGAATGACACTGGTGGATCCATGAGTGGTTTGTGAAAGGACAGACATGCACTAACTCTAGGTGTGGTTCATGAAAAGAACACACATGCAATGACACTGGTGGATCCATATGTGGTTTGCGAAAAGAACACACATGCAATGACTCTGGTGGATCCATATGTGGTTTGTGAGAAGAACACACATCGAATGACACTGGTGGATCCATGTGTGATTTGTCAAAGAACACACATGCAATGACTCTAGATGTGGTTTGTGAAAAGAACAAACAAGTAATGACTCTAGGTGTAGTTTGTGAAAAGAACACACATGCAATGAATCTAGATGTGGTTTGTGAAACGAACACACATGCAATGAGACTGGTGGATCCATATGTGGTTTGAGAAAACAACAGACATGCAATGATTCTAACTGTGGTTAATGAAAGAACAAACATGTAATGGCTCTAGCTGTGGTTTCTGAAAAGAACACACACCCAGTGACACTGGTGACTCTAGGTGTGGTTTGTGAAAGAACAGACATGCAATGACACTGGTGGATCCATGTGTGGTTCGTGAAAGAACAGACATGCAATGACACTAGTGGATCCATGTGTGGTTTGTGAAAGAACAGACATGCAATGACTCTAGGTGTGGTTAATAGAAATAATAGACATGCAATGACACTGGTAAATCCATATGTCGTTTGTGAAAAGAACACACATGCAATGACTCTCGCTGTGGTTTATGATAAGAACTCACATGCAATGAACTCTGGTGGATCCATATGTGGTTTGTGAGAAGAACACACATGCAATGACTCTAGCTAAGGTTAATGAAAAGAACAAACATGCAATGAAACTGGTGGATCCATGTGTGGTTTGTGAAAATAACACACATGCAATGATATTGGTGGATCCATATGTGGTTTGTGAGAAGAACAAACATGCAATGACTCTAGTTGTGGTTAATGAAAAGAACACACATCCAATCACACTGGTGGATCCATATGTGGTTTGTGAAAAGAACAGACATGCACTCACTCTAGGTGTGGTTCATGAAAAGAACACACATGCATTCACACTAGTGGATCCTTATGTGGTTTGTGAAAAGAACACACATGCAATGACTCTAGTCGTGGTTTGTGAAACGAACACACATGCAATGACTCTGGTGGATCCTTATGTGGTTTGTGAAAAGAACAGACATCCAATGAACTCTGGTGGATCCATATGTGGTTTCTGAAAAGAACACACATCCAGTGACACTGGTGACTCTAGGTGTGGTTTGTGAACGAACAGACATGCAATGACTCTTGATGTCGTTTGTGAAAAGAACAGACATGCAATGACTCTAGGTGTAGTTTGTGAAAAGAACACACATGCAATGACTCTAGCTATGGTTTGTGAAAAGAACACACGTGCAGTGACACTGGTGGATCCATATGTGGTTTGTGAAAAGAATAGACATCCAATGACTATAGCTGTGGTTAATGCAAAGGACACACATGCAATGACACTGGTGGATCCATATGTGGTTTGTGAAAAGAACACACATGCAATGAACTCAGTTGGATCCATATGTGGTTTGTGCTAAAAAAACACATCCAATGGCACTAGTGGATCCATGTGTGGTTTGTGAAAGAACACACATGCAATGACTCTAGATGTGGTTAATGAAAAGAACACACATGCAATGACTCTAGGTGTAGTTTGTGAAAAGAGAACACATGCAATGACTCTAGCTGTGGTTTGTGAAAAGAACACACATGCAATAACACTGGTGGATCCATGTGTGTATTTGAAAAGAACAGACATGCAATGACTCTAGCTGTGGTTAATGAAAAGAACACACATGCAATCACACTAGTGGATCCATATGTGGTTTGTGAAAAGAACACAAATAAAATGACTCTAGATGTGGTTTGTGAAAAGAACACACATGCAATGACACTGGTGGATCAATATGTGGTTTGTCAAAAGAACAGACATCCAATGACTCTAGATGTGGTTTGTGAAAAGAACACACATGCAATGACACTTGTGGATCCATGTGTGGTTTGTGACAAGAACAGACATGCAATGACTCTAGGTGTGGTTTGTGAAAAGAACACACATGCAATGAACTCTGGTGGATCCATATGTGGTTTGTGAGAAGAACACACATGCAAGGAATCTAGATGTGGTTTGTGAAAAGAACACACATGCAATGACTCTAGCTGTGGTTTGTGATTAGAACACACATGCAATGACTCTGGTGGATTCATATGTGGTTTGTGAAAAGAACAAACATGCAATGACTCTAGCTATTGTTTGTGAAAAGAACACACATGCATTGAACTCTGGTGGATCCATATGTTGTTTGTGAGAAGAACACACATGCAATGACTCTAGATGTGGTTTGTGAAAAGAACACACATGCAATGACTCTAGCTGTGGTTTGTGAAAATAACACACATGCAATGACTCTGGTGGATCCTTATGTGGTTTGTGCAAAAAATAGACATGGAATGAACTCTGGTGGATCCAAATGTGGTTTGTGAGAAGAACACATATCCAACTGGTGGATCCATGTGAGGTTTGTGAAAGAACAGACATGCACTGACTCTAGGTGTGGTTCATGAAAAGAACAAACATGCAATGACACTGGTGGATCCATATGTGGTTTGCGAAAATAACACACGTGCAATGAACTCTGGTGGATCCATATGTGGTTTGTGAGAACAACACAAATCGAATGACACTGGTGGATCCATGTGTGATTTGTCAAAGAACACACATGCAATGACTCTAGATGTGGTTTGTGAAAAGAACAAAAATGTAATGACTCTAGGTGTAGTTTGTGAAAAGAACACACATGCAATGACTCTAGATGTGGTTTGTGAAACGAACACACATGCAATGACACTGGTGGATCCATATGTGGTTTGTGAAAACAAGAGACATGCAATGATTCTAACTGTGGTTAATGAAAAGAACAAACAATTAATGGCTCTAGCTGTGGTTTCTCAAAAGAACACACGCCCAGTGACACTGGTGACTCTAGGTGTGGTTTGTGAAAGAACAGACATGCAATGACACTGGTGGATCCATGTGTGGTTTGTGAAAGAACAGACATGCAATGACACTAGTGGATCCATGTGTGGTTTGTGAAAGAACAGACATGCAATGACTCTAGGTGTGGTTAATAGAAAGAATAGACATGCAATGACACTGGTAAATCCATATGTCGTTTGTGAAAAGAACACACATGCAATGACTCTCGCTGTGGTTTATGAGAAGAACTCACATGCAATGAACTCTGGTGGATCCATATGTGGTTTGTGGGAAGAACACACATGCAATGACTCTAGCTAAGGTTAATGAAAAGAACAAACATGCAATGAAACTGGTGGATCCATGTGTGGTTTGTGAAAATAACACACATGCAATGATATTGGTGGATCCATATGTGGTTTGTGAGAAGAACAAACATGCAATGACTCTAGTTGTGGTTAATGAAAAGAACACACATCCAATCACACTGGTGGATCCATATGTGGTTTGTGAAAAGAACAGACATGCACTGACTCTAGGTGTGGTTTATGAAAAGAACACACATGCAATCACACTAGTGGATCCTTATGTGGTTTGTGAAAAGAACACACATGCAATGACTCTAGTCGTGGTTTGTGAAACGAACACACATGCAATGACTCTGGTGGATCCTTATGTGGTTTGTGAAAAGAACAGACATGCAATGAACTCTAGTGGATCCATATGTGGTTTCTGAAAAGAACACACATCCAGTGACACTCGTGACTCTAGGTGTGGTTTGTGAACGAACAGACATGCAATGACTCTTGATGTCGTTTGTGAAAAGAACAGACATGCAATGATTCTAGGTGTAGTTTGTGAAAAGAACACACATGCAATGACTCTAGCAATGGTTTGTGAAAAGAACACACGTGCAGTGACACTGGTGGATCCATATGTGGTTTGTGAAAAGAATAGACATCCAATGACTCTAGCTGTGGTTAATGCAAAGGACACACATGCAATGACACTGGTGGATCCATATGTGGTTTGTGAAAAGAACACACATGCAATGAACTCAGTTGGATCCATATGTGGTTTGTGAGAAAAAAACACATCCAATGACACTCGTGGATCCATGTGTGGTTTGTGAAAGAACACACATGCAATGACTCTAGATGTGGTTAATGAAAAGAACACACATGCAATGACTCTAGGTGTAGTTTGTGAAAAGAGAACACATGCAATGACTCTAGCTGTGGTTTGTGAAAAGAACACACATGCAATGACACTGGTGGATCCATGTGTGTATTTGAAAACAACAGACATGCAATGACACTAGCTGTGGTTAATGAAAAGAACACACATGCAATCCCACTAGTGGATCCATATGTGGTTTGTGAAAAGAACACAAATGCAATGAATCTAGATGTGGTTTGTGAAAAGAACACACATGCAATGACACTGGTGGATCAATATGTGGTTTGTCAAAAGAACAGACATCCAATGACTCTAGATGTGGTTTGTGAAAAGAACACACATGCAATGACACTTGTGGATCCATGTGTGGTTTGTGAGAAGAACAGACATGCAATGACTCTAGGTGTGGTTTGTGAAAAGAACACACATGCAATGAACTCTGGTGGATCCATATGTGGTTTGTGAGAATAACACACATGCAAGGAATCTAGATGTGGTTTGTGAAAAGAACACACATGCAATGACTCTAGCTGTGGTTTGTGATTAGAACACACATGCAATGACTCTGGTGGATTCTTATGTGGTTTGTGAAAAGAACAAACATGCAATGACTCTAGCTATTGTTTGTGAAAAGAACACACATGCATTGAACTCTGGTGGATCCATATGTTGTTTGTGAGAAGAACACACATGCAATGACTCTAGATGTGGTTTGTGAAAAGAACACACATGCAATGACTCTAGCTGTGGTTTGTGAAAATAACACACATGCAATGACTCTGGTGGATCCTTATGTGGTTTGTGCAAAAAATAGACATGGAATGAACTCTGGTGGATCCATATGTGGTTTGTGAGAAGAACACATATCCAACTGGTGGATCCATGTGTGGTTTGTGAAAGAACAGACATGCACTGACTCTAGGTGCGGTTCATGAAAACAACAAACATGCAATGACACAGGTGGATCCATATGAGGTTTGCGAAAAGAACACACGTGCAATGAACTCTGGTGGATCCATATGTGGTTTGTGAGAACAACACACATCGAATGACACTGGTGGATCCATGTGTGATTTGTCAAAGAACACACATGCAATGACTCTAGATGTGGTTTGTGAAAAGAACAAACATGTAATGACTCTAGGTGTAGTTTGTGAAAAGAACACACATGCAATAACTCTAGATGTGGTTTGTGAAACGAACACACATGCAATGAGACTGGTGGATCCATATGTGGTTTGTGAAAACAACAGACATGCAATGATCCTAACTGTGGTTAATGAAAAGAACAAACATGTAATGGCTCTAGCTGTGGTTTCTGAAAAGAACACACACCCAGTGACACTGGTGACTCTAGGTGTGGTTTGTGAAAGAACAGACATGCAATGACACTGGTGGATCCATGTGTGGTTTGTGAAAGAACAGACATGCAATGACACTAGTGGATCCATGTGTGGTTTGTGAAAGAACAGACATGCAATGACTCTAGGTGTGGTTAATAGAAATAATAGACATGCAATGACACTGGTAAATCCATATGTCATTTGTGAAAAGAACACACATGCAATGACTCTCGCTGTGGTTTATGAGAAGAACTCACATGCAATGAACTCTGGTGGATCCATATGTGGTTTGTGAGAAGAACACACATGCAATGACTCTAGCTAAGGTTAATGAAAAGAACAAACATGCAATGAAACTGGTGGATCCATGTGTGGTTTGTGAAAAGAACACACATGCAATGATATTGGTGGATCCATATGTGGTTTGTGAGAAGAACAAACATGCAATGACTCTAGTTGTGGTTAATGAAAAGAACACACATCCAATCACACTGGTGGATCCATATGTGGTTTGTGAAAAGAACAGACATGCACTGACTCTAGGTGTGGTTCATGAAAAGAACACACATGCAATCACACTAGTGGATCCTTATGTGGTTTGTGAAAAGAACACACATGCAATGACTCTAGTCGTGGTTTGTGAAACGAACACACATGCAATGACTCTGGTGGATCCTTATGTGGTTTGTGAAAAGAACAGACATGCAATGAACTCTGGTGGATCCATATGTGGTTTCTGAAAAGAACACACATCCAGTGACACTGGTGACTCTAGGTGTGGTTTGTGAACGAACAGCCGTGCAATGACTCTTGATGTCGTTTGTGAAAAGAACAGACATGCAATGACTCTAGGTGTAGTTTGTGAAAAGAACACACATGCAATGACTCTAGCTATGGTTTGTGAAAAGAACACACGTGCAGTGACACTGGTGGATCCATATGTGGTTTGTGAAAAGAATAGACATCCAATGACTCTAGCTGTGGTTAATGCAAAGGACACACATGCAATGACACTTGTGGATCCATATGTGGTTTGTGAAAAGAACACACATGCAATGAACTCAGTTGGATCCATATGTGGTTTGTGAGAAAAAAACACATCCAATGACACTGGTGGATCCATGTGTGGTTTGTGAAAGAACACACATGCAATGACTCTAGATGTGGTTAATGAAAAGAACACACATGCAATGACTCTAGGTGTAGTTTGTGAAAAGAGAACACATGCAATGACTCTAGCTGTGGTTTGTGAAAAGAACACACATGCAATGACACTGGTGGATCCATGTGTGTATTTGAAAAGAACAGACATGCAATGACTCTAGCGGTGGTTAATAAAAGAACACACATGCAATCACACTAGTGGATCCATATGTGGTTTGTGAAAAGAACACAAATGCAATGACTCTAGATGTGGTTTGTGAAAAGAACACACATGCAATGACACTGGTGGATCAATATGTGGTTTGTCAAAAGAACAGACATCCAATGAGTCTAGATGTTGTTTGTGAAAAGAACACACATGCAATGACACTTGTGGATCCATGTGTGGTTTGTGAGAAGAACAGATATGCAATGACTCTAGGTGTGGTTTGTGAAAAGAACAGACATGCAATGAACTCTGGTGGATCCATATGTGGTTTGTGAGAAGAACACACATGAAAGGAATCTAGATGTGGTTTGTCAAAAGAACACACATGCAATGACTCTAGCTGTGGTTTGTGATTAGAACACACATGCAATGACTCTGGTGGATTCTTATGTGGTTTGTGAAAAGAACAAACATGCAATGACTCTAGCTGTTGTTTGTGAAAAGAACACACATGCAATGAACTCTGGTGGATCCATATGTTGTTTGTGAGAAGACCACACATGCAATGACTCTAGATGTGGTTTGTGAAGAGAACACACATGCAATGACTCTAGCTATGGTTTGTGAAAATAACACACATGCAATGACTCTGGTGGATCCTTATGTGGTTTGTGCAAAAATATAGACGTGGAATGAACTCTGGTGGATCCATATGTGGTTTGTGAGAAGAACACATATCCAACTGGTGGATCCATGTGTGGTTTGTGAAAGAACAGACATGCACTGACTCTAGGTGTGGTTCATGAAAAGAACACACATGCAATGACACTGGTGGATCCATATGTGGTTTGCGAAAAGAACACACATGCAATGAACTCTGGTGGATCCATATGTGGTTTGTGAGAAGAACACACATCGAATGACACTGGTGGATCCATGTGTGATTTGTCAAAGAACACACATGCAATGACTCTAGATGTGGTTTGTGAAAAGAACAAACATGTAATGACTCTAGGTGTAGTTTGTGAAAAGAACACACATGCAATGACTCTAGATGTGGTTTGTGAAACGAACACACATGCAATGACACTGGTGGATCCATATGTGGTTTGTGAAAACAACAGACATGCAATGATTCTAACTGTGGTTAATGAAAAGAACAAACATGTAATGTCTCTAGCTGTGGTTTCTGAAAAGAACACACACCCAGTGACACTGGTGACTCTACGTGTGGTTTGTGAAAGAACAGACATGCAATGACACTGGTGGATCCATGTGTGGTTTGTGAAAAAACAGACATGCAATGACACTAGTGGATCCATGTGTGGTTTGTGAAAGAATAGACATGCAATGACTCTAGGTGTCGTTAATAGAAAGAATAGACATGCAATGACACTGGTAAATCCATATGTCGTTTGTGAAAAGAACACACATGCAATGACTCTCGTTGTGGTTTATGAGAAGAACTCACATGCAATGAACTCTGGTTGATCCATATGTGGTTTGTGAGAAGAACACACATGCAATGACTCTAGCTATGGTTAATGAAAAGAACAAACATGCAATGAAACTGGTGGATCCATGTGTGGTTTGTGAAAAGAACACACATGCAATGATATTGGTGGATCCATATGTGGTTTGTGAGAAGAACAAACATGCAATGACTCTAGTTGTGGTTAATGAAAAGAACACACATCCAATCACACTGGTGGATCCATATGTGGTTTGTGAAAAGAACAGACATGCACTGACTCTAGGTTTGGTTCATGAAAAGAACACACATGCAATCACACCAGTGGATCCTTATGTGGTTTGTGAAAAGAACAAACATGCAATGACTCTAGTCGTGGTTTGTGAAACTAACACACATGCGGTGACTCTGGTGGATCCTTATGTGGTTTGTGAAAAGAACAGACATGCAATGAACTCTGGTGGATCCATATGTGGTTTCTGAAAAGAACACACATCCAGTGACACTGGTGACTCTAGGTGTGGTTTGTGAACGAACAGACATGCAATGACTCTTGATGTCGTTTGTGAAAAGAACAGACATGCAATGACTCTAGGTGTAGTTTGTGAAAAGAACACACATGCAATGACTCTAGCTATGGTTTGTGAAAAGAACACACGTGTAGTGACACTGGCGGATCCATATGTGGTTTATGAAAAGAACAGACATGCAATGACTCTAGCTGTGGTTAATGCAAAGGACACACATGCAATGACACTGGTGGATCCACATGTGGTTTGTGAAAAGAACACACATGCAATGACTCTAGATGTGGTTTGAGAAAAGAACACACATGCAATGACACTTATGGATCAATATGTGGCTTGTGAAAAGAATAGACATCCAATGACTCTAGATGTGGTTTATGCAAAGAACACACATGCAATGACACTGGTGGATCCATGTGTGGTTTGTGAGAAGAATAGACATGCAATGACTCTAGTTGTGGTTTGTGAAAAGAACACACATGCAATGACACTAGTGGATCCATGTGTGGTTTGTGAGAAGAATAGACATGCAATGACTCTAGATGTGGTTTGTGAAAAGAACAGACATGCAATGAACTCTAGTGGATCCATATGTGGTTTGTGAGAAGAACACACATGCAATGACTCTAGATGTGGTTTGTGAAAAGAAGACACATGCAATGACTCTAGCTGTGGTTTGTGAAAAGAACACACATTCAATGCCTTTGGTGGATCCTTATGTCGTTTTCTGAAAAGAACAGACATGCGATGACTCTAGCTGTGGTTTGTGAAAAGAACACACATGCAATGAACTCTGGTGGATCCATATGTGTTTTGTGAGAAGAACACACATGCAATGACTCTAGATGTGGTTTGTGAAAAGAACACACATGCAATGGCTCTAGCTGTGGTTTTTGAAAAGAACACACATGCAATGACTTTGCTGGATCCTTATGTTGTTTGTGAAAAGAACAAACATGCAATGAACTTTGGTGGATGCATATGTATTTTGTGAGAAGAACACACATGCAATGACACTGGTGGATCCATATGTGGTTTGTGAAAAGAACAGACATGCAATGACTGTAGTTGTGCTTAATGAGAAGAACACACATTTAATCACACTGGTGGATCCATATGTGGTTTGTGAAAAGAACACACATGCAATGACTCTAGATGTGGTTTGTGAAAAGAACAAACATGCCATGACACTAGTGGATCAATATGTGGCTTGTGAAAAGAACAAACATCCAATGACTCTAGATGTGGTTTATGAAAAGAACACACATGCAATGACACTGGTGGATCCATGTGTGGTTTGTGAGAAGAACAGACATGCAATGAATCTAGTTGTGGTTTATGAAAAGAACACACATGCAATGACATTGGTGGATCCATGTGTGGTTTGTGAGAAGAACAGACATGCACTGACTCTAGATGTGGTTTGTGAAAAGAATAGACATGCAATGAACTCTGGTGGATCCATATGTGGTTTGTGAGAAGAACACACATGCAATGAATCTAGATGTGGTTTGTGAAAAGAACACACATGCAATGACTCTAGCTGTGGTTTGTGAAAAGAACAGACATGCAATGACTCTAGCTGTGGTTAATGAAAATCATGTAATCACACTGGTGGATCCATATGTGGTTTGTGAAAAGAACCCACATGCAATGACTCTAGATGTGGTTTGAGAAAAGAACACACATGCAATGACACTGGTGGATCAATATGTGGCTTGTGAAAAGAACAGACATCCAATGACTCTAGATGTGGTTTATGAAAATAACACACATGCAATGACACTGGTGGATCCATGTGTGTTTGTGAGAAGAACAGACATGCAATGACACTGGTGGATCCATGTGTGGTTTGTGAGAAGAACAGACATGCAATGACACTGGTGGATCCATGTGTGGTTTATGAGAAGAACAGACATGCAATGACTCTCGTTGTGGTTTGTGAAAAGAACACACATGCAATGACACTAGTGGATCCATGTGTGGTTTGTGAGAAGAACAGACATGCAATGACTCTAGATGTGGTTTGTGAAAAGAACAAACATGCAATGAACTCTGGTGGATCCATATGTGGTTTGTGAGAAGAACACACATGCAATAAATCTAGATGTGGTTTGTGAAAAGAACACACATGCAATGACTCTAGCTGTGGTTTGTGAAAAGAACAGACATGCAATGACTCTAGTTGTGGTTAATGAAAAGAACACACATGTAATCACACTGGTGGATCCATATGTGGTTTGTGAAAAGAACCCACATGCAATGACTCTAGATGTGGTTTGAGAAAAGAACACACATGTAGTGACACTGGTGGATCAATATGTGGCTTGTGAAAAGAACACACATCCAATGACTCTAGATGTGGTTTATGAAAATAACAGACATGCAATGACACTAGTGGATCCATGTGTGGTTTGTGAGAATAACAGACATGCAATGACTCTCGTTGTGGTTTGTGAAAAGAACACACATGCAATATCACTAGTGGATCCATGTGTGGTTTGTGAGAAGAACAAACATGCAATGACACTGGTGGATCCATGTGTGGTTTATGAGAAGAACAGACATGCAATGACTCTCATTGTGGTTTGTGAAAAGAACACACATGCAATGACACTAGTGGATCCATGTGTGGTTTGTGAGAAGAATAGACATGCAATGACTCTAGATGTGGTTTGTGAAAAGAACAAACATGCAATGAACTCTGGTGGATCCATATGTGGTTTGTGAGAATAACACACATGCAATGAATCTAGATGTGGTTTCTGAAAAGAACAGACATGCAATGAATCTAGTTGTGGTTTATGAAAAGAACACACACGCAATGACATTGGTGGATCCATGTGTGGTTTGTGAGAAGAACAGACATGCAATGACTCTAGATGTGGTTTGTGAAAAGAACAGACATGCAATGAACTCTGGTGGATCCATATGTGGTTTGTGAAAAGAACAGACATGCAATGACTCTAGATGTGGTTTGTGAAAAGAACAAACATGCCATGACACTAGTGGATCAATATGTGGCCTGTGAAAAGAACAGACATCCAATGACTCTAGATGTGGTTTATGAAAAGAACACACATGCAATGACACTGGTGGATCCATGTGTGGTTTGTGAGAAGAACAGACATGCAATGAATCTAGTTGTGGTTTATGAAAAGAACACACATGCAATGACATTGGTGGATCCATGTGTGGTTTGTGAGAAGAACAGACATGCAATGACTCTAGATGTGGTTTGTGAAAAGAACAGACATGCAATGAACTCTGGTGGATCCATATGTGGTTTGTGAGAAGAACACACATGCAATGAATCTAGATGTGGTTTGTGAAAAGAACACACATGCAATGACTCTAGCTGTGGTTTGTGAAAAGAACAGACATGCAATGACTCTAGCTGTGGTTAATGAAAATAACACACATGTAATCACACTGGTGGATCCATATGTGGTTTGTGAAAAGAACCCACATGCAATGACTCTAGATGTGGTTTGAGAAAAGAACACACATGCAATGACACTGGTGGATCAATATGTGGCTTGTGAAAAGAACAGACATCCAATGACTATAGATGTGGTTTATGAAAATAACACACATGCAATGACACTGGTGGATCCATGTGTGGTTTATGAGAAGAACAGACATGCAATGACACTGGTGGATCCATGTGTGGTTTGTGAGAAGAACAGACATGCAATGACACTGGTGGATCCATGTGTGGTTTATGAGAAGAACAGACATGCAATGACTCTCGTTGTGGTTTGTGAAAAGAACACACATGCAATGACACTAGTGGATCCATGTGTGGTTTGTGAGAAGAACAGACATGCAATGACTCTAGATGTGGTTTGTGAAAAGAACAAACATGCAATGAACTCTGGTGGATCCATATGTGGTTTGTGAGAAGAACACACATGCAATAAATCTAGATGTGGTTTGTGAAAAGAACACACATGCAATGACTCTAGCTGTGGTTTGTGAAAAGAACAGACATGCAATGACTCTAGTTGTGGTTAATGAAAAGAACACACATGTAATCACACTGGTGGATCCATATGTGGTTTGTGAAAAGAACCCACATGCAATGACTCTAGATGTGGTTTGAGAAAAGAACACACATGCAGTGACACTGGTGGATCAATATGTGGCTTGTGAAAAGAACACACATCCAATGACTCTAGATGTGGTTTATGAAAATAACACACATGCAATGACACTAGTGGATCCATGTGTGGTTTGTGAGAAGAATAGACATGCAATGACTCTCGTTGTGGTTTGTGAAAATAACATGCAATGACACTAGTGGATCCATGTGTGGTTTGTGAGAAGAACAGACATGCAATGACACTGGTGGATCCATGTGTGGTTTATGAGAAGAACAGACATGCAATGACTCTCATTGTGGTTTGTGAAAAGAACACACATGCAATGACACTAGTGGATCCATGTGTGGTTTGTGAGAAGAACAGACATGCAATGACTCTAGATGTGGTTTGTGAAAAGAACAAACATGCAATGAACTCTGGTGGATCCATATGTGGTTTGTGAGAAGAACACACATGCAATGAATCTAGATGTGGTTTCTGAAAAGAACAGACATGCAATGAATCTAGTTGTGGTTTATGAAAAGAACACACACGCAATGACATTGGTGGATCCATGTGTGGTTTGTGAGAAGAACAGACATGTAATGACTCTAGATGTGGTTTGTGAAAAGAACAGACATGCAATGAACTCTGGTGGATCCATATGTGGTTTGTGAGAAGAACACACATGCATTGAATCTAGATGTGGTTTGTGAAAAGAACACACATGCAATGACTCTAGCTGTGGTTTGTGAAAAGAACAGACATGCAATGACTCTAGCTGTGATTAATGAAAAGAACACACATGTAATCACACTGGTGGATCCATATGTGGTTTGTGAAAAGAACCCATATGCAATGACTCTAGATGTGGTTTGAGAAAAGAACACACAAGCAATGACACTGGTGGATCAATATGTGGCTTGTGAAAAGAACAGACATCCAATGACTCTAGATGTGGTTTATGAAAAGAACACACATAAAATGACACTGGTGGATCCATGTGTGGTTTGTGAGAAGAACAGACATGCAATGACTCTCGTTGTGGTTTGTGAAAAGAACACACATGCAATGACACTAGTGGATCCATGTGTGGTTTGTGAGAAGAACAGACATGCAATGACACTGGTGGATCCATGTGTGGTTTATGAGAAGAACAAACATGCAATGACTCTCGTTGTGGTTTGTGAAAAGAACACACATGCAATGACACTAGTGGATCCATGTATGGTTTGTGAGAAGAACAGACATGCAATGACTCTAGATGTGGTTTGTGAAAAGAACAAACATGCAATGAACTCTGGTGGATCCATATGTGGTTTGTGAGAAGAACACACATGCAATAAATCTAGATGTGGTTTGTGAAAAGAACACACATGCAATGACTCTAGCTGTGGTTTGTGAAAAGAACAGACATGCAATGACTCTAGTTGTGGTTAATGAAAAGAACACACATGTAATCACACTGGTGGATCCATATGTGGTTTGTGAAAAGAACCCACATGCAATGACTCTAGATGTGGTTTGAGAAAAGAACACACATGCAGTGACACTGGTGGATCAATATGTGGCTTGTGAAAAAAAAACACATCCAATGACTCTAGATGTGGTTTATGAAAATAACAGACATGCAATGACACTAGTGGATCCATGTGTGGTTTGTGAGAAGAACAGACATGCAATGACTCTCGTTGTGGTTTGTGAAAAGAACACACATGCAATGACACTAGTGGATCCATGTGTGGTTTGTGAGAAGAACAGACATGCAATGACACTGGTGGATCCATATGTGGTTTATGAGAAGAACAGACATGCAATGACTCTCATTGTGGTTTGTGAAAAGAACACACATGCAATGACACTAGTGGATCCATGTGTGGTTTGTGAGAAGAACAGACATGCAATGACTCTAGATGTGGTTTGTGAAAAGAACAAACATGCAATGAACTCTGGTGGATCCATATGTGATTTGTGAGAAGAACACACATGCAATAAATCTAGATGTGGTTTGTGAAAAGAACACACATGCAATGACTCTAGCTATGGTTTGTGAAAAGAACAGACATGCAATGACTCTAGTTGTGGTTAATGAAAAGAACACACATGTAATCACACTGGTGGATCCATATGTGGTTTGTGAAAAGAACCCACATGCAATGACTCTAGATGTGGTTTGAGAAAAGAACACACATGCAGTGACACTGGTGGATCAATATGTGGCTTGTGAAAAAAAACACATCCAATGACTCTAGATGTGGTTTATGAAAATAACAGACATGCAATGACACTAGTGGATCCATGTGTGGTTTGTGAGAAGAACAGACATGCAATGACTCTCGTTGTGGTTTGTGAAAAGAACACACATGCAATGACACTAGTGGATCCATGTGTGGTTTGTGAGAACAACAGACATGCAATGACACTGGTGGATCCATATGTGGTTTATGAGAAGAACAGACATGCAATGACTCTCATTGTGGTTTGTGAAAAGAACACACATGCAATGACACTAGTGGATCCATGTGTGGTTTGTGAGAAGAACAGACATGCAATGACTCTAGATGTGGTTTGTGAAAAGAACAAACATGCAATGAACTCTGGTGGATCCATATGTGATTTGTGAGAAGAACACACATGCAATAAATCTAGATGTGGTTTGTGAAAAGAACACACATGCAATGACTCTAGCTATGGTTTGTGAAAAGAACAGACATGCAATGACTCTAGTTGTGGTTAATGAAAAGAACACACATGTAATCACACTGGTGGATCCATATGTGGTTTGTGAAAAGAACCCACATGCAATGACTCTAGATGTGGTTTGAGAAAAGAACACACATGCAGTGACACTGGTGGATCAATATGTGGCTTGTGAAAAGAACACACATCCAATGACTCTAGATGTGGTTTATGAAAATAACAGACATGCAATGACACTAGTGGATCCATGTGTGGTTTGTGAGAAGAACAGACATGCAATGACTCTCGTTGTGGTTTGTGAAAAGAACACACATGCAATGACACTAGTGGATCCATGTGTGGTTTGTGAGAAGAACAGACATGCAATGACACTGGTGGATCCATGTGTGGTTTGTGAGAAGAATAGACATGCAATGACTCTCGTTGTGGTTTGTGAAAAGAACACACATGCAATGACACTAGTGGATCCATGTGTGGTTTGTGAGAAGAACAGACATGCAATGACACTGGTGGATCCATGTGTGGTTTATGAGAAGAACAGACATGCAATGACTCTCATTGTGGTTTGTGAAAAGAACACACATGCAATGACACTAGTGGATCCATGTGTGGTTTGTGAGAAGAACAGACATGCAATGACTCTAGATGTGGTTTGTGAAAAGAACAAACATGCAATGAACTCTGGTGGATCCATATGTGGTTTGTGAGAAGAACACACATGCAATGAATCTAGATGTGGTTTCTGAAAAGAACAGACATGCAATGAATCTAGTTGTGGTTTATGAAAAGAACACACAGGCAATGACATTGGTGGATCCATGTGTGGTTTGTGAGAAGAACAGACATGCAATGACTCTAGATGTGGTTTGTGAAAAGAACAGACATGCAATGAACTCTGGTGGATCCATATGTGGTTTGTGAGAAGAACACACATGCATTGAATCTAGATGTGGTTTGTGAAAAGAACACACATGCAATGACTCTAGCTGTGGTTTGTGAAAAGAACAGACATGCAATGACTCTAGCTGTGATTAATGAAAAGAACACACATGTAATCACACTGGTGGATCCATATGTGGTTTGTGAAAAGAACCCACATGCAATGACTCTAGATGTGCTTTGAGAAAAGAACACACAAGCAATGACACTGGTGGATCAATATGTGGCTTGTGAAAAGAACAGACATCCAATGACTCTAGATGTGGTTTATGAAAAGAACACACATACAATGACACTGGTGGATCCATGTGTGGTTTGTGAGAAGAACAGACATGCAATGACTCTCGTTGTGGTTTGTGAAAAGAACACACATGTAATGACACTAGTGGATCCATGTGTGGTTTGTGAGAAGAACAGACATGCAATGACACTGGTGGATCCATGTGTGGTTTATGAGAAGAACAGACATGCAATGACTCTCGTTGTGGTTTGTGAAAAGAACACACATGCAATGACACTAGTGGATCCATGTATGGTTTGTGAGAAGAACAGACATGCAATGACTCTAGATGTGGTTTGTGAAAAGAACAAACATGCAATGAACTCTGGTGGATCCATATGTGGTTTGTGAGAAGAACACACATGCAATAAATCTAGATGTGGTTTGTGAAAAGAACACACATGCAATGACTCTAGCTGTGGTTTGTGAAAAGAACAGACATGCAATGACTCTAGTTGTGGTTAATGAAAAGAACACACATGTAATCACACTGGTGGATCCATATGTGGTTTGTGAAAAGAACCCACATGCAATGACTCTAGATGTGGTTTGAGAAAAGAACACACATGCAGTGACACTGGTGGATCAATATGTGGCTTGTGAAAAGAACACACATCCAATGACTCTAGATGTGGTTTATGAAAATAACAGACATGCAATGACACTAGTGGATCCATGTGTGGTTTGTGAGAAGAACAGACATGCAATGACTCTCGTTGTGGTTTGTGAAAAGAACACACATGCAATGACACTAGTGGATCCATGTGTGGTTTGTGAGAAGAACAGACATGCAATGACACTGGTGGATCCATGTGTGGTTTATGAGAAGAACAGACATGCAATGACTCTCATTGTGGTTTGTGAAAAGAACACACATGCAATGACACTAGTGGATCCATGTGTGGTTTGTGAGAAGAACAGACATGCAATGACTCTAGATGTGGTTTGTGAAAAGAACAAACATGCAATGAACTCTGGTGGATCCATATGTGATTTGTGAGAAGAACACACATGCAATAAATCTAGATGTGGTTTGTGAAAAGAACACACATGCAATGACTCTAGCTGTGGTTTGTGAAAAGAACAGACATGCAATGACTCTAGTTGTGGTTAATGAAAAGAACACACATGTAATCACACTGGTGGATCCATATGTGGTTTGTGAAAAGAACCCACATGCAATGACTCTAGATGTGGTTTGAGAAAAGAACACACATGCAGTGACACTGGTGGATCAATATGTGGCTTGTGAAAAGAACACACATCCAATGACTCTAGATGTGGTTTATGAAAATAACAAACATGCAATGACACTAGTGGATCCATGTGTGGTTTGTGAGAAGAACAGATATGCAATGACTCTCGTTGTGGTTTGTGAAAAGAACACACATGCAATGACACTAGTGGATCCATGTGTGGTTTGTGAGAAGAACAGACATGCAATGACACTGGTGGATCCATGTGTGGTTTATGAGAAGAACAGACATGCAATGACTCTCATTGTGGTTTGTGAAAAGAACACACATGCAATGACACTAGTGGATCCATGTGTGGTTTGTGAGAAGAACAGACATGCAATGACTCTAGATGTGGTTTGTGAAAAGAACAGACATGCAATGAACTCTGGTGGATCCATATGTGGTTTGTGAGAAGAACACACATGCAATGAATCTAGATGTGGTTTCTGAAAAGAACAGACATGCAATGAATCTAGTTGTGGTTTATGAAAAGAACACACAGGCAATGACATTGGTGGATCCATGTGTGGTTTGTGAGAAGAACAGACATGCAATGACTCTAGATGTGGTTTGTGAAAAGAACAGACATGCAATGAACTCTGGTGGATCCATATGTGGTTTGTGAGAAGAACACACATGCATTGAATCTAGATGTGGTTTGTGAAAAGAACACACATGCAATGACTCTAGCTGTGGTTTGTGAAAAGAACAGACATGCAATGACTCTAGCTGTGATTAATGAAAAGAACACACATGTAATCACACTGGTGGATCCATATGTGGTTTGTGAAAAGAACCCACATGCAATGACTCTAGATGTGCTTTGAGAAAAGAACACACAAGCAATGACACTGGTGGATCAATATGTGGCTTGTGAAAAGAACAGACATCCAATGACTCTAGATGTGGTTTATGAAAAGAACACACATACAATGACACTGGTGGATCCATGTGTGGTTTGTGAGAAGAACAGACATGCAATGACTCTCGTTGTGGTTTGTGAAAAGAACACACATGTAATGACACTAGTGGATCCATGTGTGGTTTGTGAGAAGAACAGACATGCAATGACACTGGTGGATCCATGTGTGGTTTATGAGAAGAACAGACATGCAATGACTCTCGTTGTGGTTTGTGAAAAGAACACACATGCAATGACACTAGTGGATCCATGTATGGTTTGTGAGAAGAACAGACATGCAATGACTCTAGATGTGGTTTGTGAAAAGAACAAACATGCAATGAACTCTGGTGGATCCATATGTGGTTTGTGAGAAGAACACACATGCAATAAATCTAGATGTGGTTTGTGAAAAGAACACACATGCAATGACTCTAGCTGTGGTTTGTGAAAAGAACAGACATGCAATGACTCTAGTTGTGGTTAATGAAAAGAACACACATGTAATCACACTGGTGGATCCATATGTGGTTTGTGAAAAGAACCCACATGCAATGACTCTAGATGTGGTTTGAGAAAAGAACACACATGCAGTGACACTGGTGGATCAATATGTGGCTTGTGAAAAGAACACACATCCAATGACTCTAGATGTGGTTTATGAAAATAACAGACATGCAATGACACTAGTGGATCCATGTGTGGTTTGTGAGAAGAACAGACATGCAATGACTCTCGTTGTGGTTTGTGAAAAGAACACACATGCAATGACACTAGTGGATCCATGTGTGGTTTGTGAGAAGAACAGACATGCAATGACACTGGTGGATCCATGTGTGGTTTATGAGAAGAACAGACATGCAATGACTCTCATTGCGGTTTGTGAAAAGAACACACATGCAATGACACTAGTGGATCCATGTGTGGTTTGTGAGAAGAACAGACATGCAATGACTCTAGATGTGGTTTGTGAAAAGAACAAACATGCAATGAACTCTGGTGGATCCATATGTGATTTGTGAGAAGAACACACATGCAATAAATCTAGATGTGGTTTGTGAAAAGAACACACATGCAATGACTCTAGCTGTGGTTTGTGAAAAGAACAGACATGCAATGACTCTAGTTGTGGTTAATGAAAAGAACACACATGTAATCACACTGGTGGATCCATATGTGGTTTGTGAAAAGAACCCACATGCAATGACTCTAGATGTGGTTTGAGAAAAGAACACACATGCAGTGACACTGGTGGATCAATATGTGGCTTGTGAAAAGAACACACATCCAATGACTCTAGATGTGGTTTATGAAAATAACAAACATGCAATGACACTAGTGGATCCATGTGTGGTTTGTGAGAAGAACAGATATGCAATGACTCTCGTTGTGGTTTGTGAAAAGAACACACATGCAATGACACTAGTGGATCCATGTGTGGTTTGTGAGAAGAACAGACATGCAATGACACTGGTGGATCCATGTGTGGTTTATGAGAAGAACAGACATGCAATGACTCTCATTGTGGTTTGTGAAAAGAACACACATGCATTGACACTAGTGGATCCATGTGTGGTTTGTGAGAAGAACAGACATGCAATGACTCTAGATGTGGTTTGTGAAAAGAACAGACATGCAATGAACTCTGGTGGATCCATATGTGGTTTGTGAGAAGAACACACATGCAATGAATCTAGATGTGGTTTCTGAAAAGAACAGACATGCAATGAATCTAGTTGTGGTTTATGAAAAGAACACACACGCAATGACATTGGTGGATCCATGTGTGGTTTGTGAGAAGAACAGACATGCAATGACTCTAGATGTGGTTTGTGAAAAGAACAGATATGCAATGAACTCTGGTGGATCCATATGTGGTTTGTGAAAAGAACAGACATGCAATGACTCTAGATGTGGTTTGTGAAAAGAACAAACATGCCATGACACTAGTGGATCAATATGTGGCCTGTGAAAAGAACAGACATCCAATGACTCTAGATGTGGTTTATGAAAAGAACACACATGCAATGACACTGGTGGATCCATGTGTGGTTTGTGAGAAGAACAGACATGCAATGAATCTAGTTGTGGTTTATGAAAAGAACACACATGCAATGACATTGGTGGATCCATGTGTGGTTTGTGAGAAGAACAAACATGCAATGACTCTAGATGTGGTTTGTGAAAAGAACAGACATGCAATGAACTCTGGTGGATCAATATGTGGCTTGTGAAAAGAACACACATCCAATGACTCTAGATGTGGTTTATGAAAATAACAGACATGCAATGACACTAGTGGATCCATGTGTGGTTTGTGAGAAGAACAGACATGCAATGACTCTCGTTGTGGTTTGTGAAAAGAACACACATGCAATGACACTAGTGGATCCATGTGTGGTTTGTGAGAAGAACAGACATGCAATGACACTGGTGGATCCATGTGTGGTTTATGAGAAGAACAGACATGCAATGACTCTCATTGTGGTTTGTGAAAAGAACACACATGCAATGACACTAGTGGATCCATGTGTGGTTTGTGAGAAGAACAGACATGCAATGACTCTAGATGTGGTTTGTGAAAAGAACAAACATGCAATGAACTCTGGTGGATCCATATGTGATTTGTGAGAAGAACACACATGCAATAAATCTAGATGTGGTTTGTGAAAAGAACACACATGCAATGACTCTAGCTGTGGTTTGTGAAAAGAACAGACATGCAATGACTCTAGTTGTGGTTAATGAAAAGAACACACATGTAATCACACTGGTGGATCCATATGTGGTTTGTGAAAAGAACCCACATGCAATGACTCTAGATGTGGTTTGAGAAAAGAACACACATGCAGTGACACTGGTGGATCAATATGTGGCTTGTGAAAAGAACACACATCCAATGACTCTAGATGTGGTTTATGAAAATAACAAACATGCAATGACACTAGTGGATCCATGTGTGGTTTGTGAGAAGAACAGATATGCAATGACTCTCGTTGTGGTTTGTGAAAAGAACACACATGCAATGACACTAGTGGATCCATGTGTGGTTTGTGAGAAGAACAGACATGCAATGACACTGGTGGATCCATGTGTGGTTTATGAGAAGAACAGACATGCAATGACTCTCATTGTGGTTTGTGAAAAGAACACACATGCATTGACACTAGTGGATCCATGTGTGGTTTGTGAGAAGAACAGACATGCAATGACTCTAGATGTGGTTTGTGAAAAGAACAGACATGCAATGAACTCTGGTGGATCCATATGTGGTTTGTGAGAAGAACACACATGCAATGAATCTAGATGTGGTTTCTGAAAAGAACAGACATGCAATGAATCTAGTTGTGGTTTATGAAAAGAACACACACGCAATGACATTGGTGGATCCATGTGTGGTTTGTGAGAAGAACAGACATGCAATGACTCTAGATGTGGTTTGTGAAAAGAACAGATATGCAATGAACTCTGGTGGATCCATATGTGGTTTGTGAAAAGAACAGACATGCAATGACTCTAGATGTGGTTTGTGAAAAGAACAAACATGCCATGACACTAGTGGATCAATATGTGGCCTGTGAAAAGAACAGACATCCAATGACTCTAGATGTGGTTTATGAAAAGAACACACATGCAATGACACTGGTGGATCCATGTGTGGTTTGTGAGAAGAACAGACATGCAATGAATCTAGTTGTGGTTTATGAAAAGAACACACATGCAATGACATTGGTGGATCCATGTGTGGTTTGTGAGAAGAACAAACATGCAATGACTCTAGATGTGGTTTGTGAAAAGAACAGACATGCAATGAACTCTGGTGGATCCATATGTGGTTTGTGAGAAGAACACACATGCAATGAATCTAGATGTGGTTTGTGAAAAGAACACACATGCAATGACTCTAGCTGTGGTTTGTGAAAAGAACAGACATGCAATGACTCTAGCTGTGGTTAATGAAAATAACACACATGTAATCACACTGGTGGATCCATATGTGGTTTGTGAAAAGAACCCACATGCAATGACTCTAGATGTGGTTTGATAAAAGAACACACATGCAATGACACTGGTGGATCAATATGTGGCTTGTGAAAAGAACAGACATCCAATGACTCTAGATGTGGTTTATGAAAATAACACACATGCAATGACACTGGTGGATCCATGTGTGGTTTATGAGAAGAACAGACATGCAATGACACTGGTGGATCCATGTGTGGTTTGTGAGAAGAACAGACATGCAATCACACTGGTGGATCCATGTGTGGTTTATGAGAAGAACAGACATGCAATGACTCTCGTTGTGGTTTGTGAAAAGAACACACATGCAATGACACTAGTGGATCCATGTGTGGTTTGTGAGAAGAACAGACATGCAATGACTCTCGTTGTGGTTTGTGAAAAGAACACACATGCAATGACACTAGTGGATCCATGTATGGTTTGTGAGAAGAACAGACATGCAATGACTCTAGATGTGGTTTGTGAAAAGAACACACATGCAATGACTCTAGCTGTGGTTTGTGAAAAGAACAGACATGCAATGACTCTAGTTGTGGTTAATGAAAAGAACACACATGTAATCACACTGGTGGATCCATATGTGGTTTGTGAAAAGAACCCACATGCAATGACTCTAGATGTGGTTTGAGAAAAGAACACACATGAAGTGACACTGGTGGATCAATATGTGGCTTGTGAAAAGAACACACATCCAATGACTCTAGATGTGGTTTATGAAAATAACACACATGCAATGACACTAGTGGATCCATGTGTGGTTTGTGAGAAGAACAGACATGCAATGACTCTCGTTGTGGTTTGTGAAAAGAACACACATGCAATGACACTAGTGGATCCTGTTGGAGATATGCCCTAGAGGTAATAATAAATGTAGTTATTATTATATATCTTTGTGTTTATGATAAATGTTTACATTCATGCTATAATAGTATTAACAAGGAAACCATTAATACTTGTGTGATTTGTAAACTTAATTTGAAGTCCCTAGTATAGCCTCTATACTTCACTAGCTTGTTGGTTGATTGATGATGTGGTTTCTTTGTCATGAACATTGAGATGTTATCAACAACAAGATCATATCGTTAGGAGAATGATATGGTGGACATACTCCTATAGACAAGCGTAGCATAAAGATCAAGTCATTTCAATAGTTCAATTGCTATATGCTTTCTGATACATAGTAACCTAATTCCTTCGACCATGAGATCATGGATATCACCTTTACTGGATGGATGCTTTGATGTCATCAAACACCACACCGTAACAGGGTGGCTATAAAGGTGGCATTGAGTGTTCGGAAAGTATTGGTTGAAACACATGGATCAAGAGTGGGATTTGTCCATCCACATGACGGATAGATATTCTCTGGGCCCTCTCGGTGTAATGTCATCCAATTAGCTTGCAAGCATGTGACTTGGTCACAAGGGATCACATATCACGGGAACAAGAAAAGAGTACTTATCAGTAACGAGGATGAACTAGGTATGCAGAGATACCGACGATCATAACCTCGGATAAGTAACATATCGTGAGACAAAGGGAAATTGGTATCGTATGTAAGTGGTTCATTCGATCGCAAAGTAATCGTAGAAATATGTGGGAGCCATATGAATTTCCAGATTCCTCTATTGGTTATTGTTCGGAGAAGTGTCTCGATCATGTCCGCATAATTCACGAACCGTAGGGAGACACACTTAAGGATTCGACGTTGTTTGAGTAGTTATGGTATTATGAGAAAGAGACCGAATGTTGTTCGGAGTCTCGGATGGGATCCGGGATATCACGAGGTGATCCGGAATGGTCCGGAGAATAAGATTCATATAAGGAAAGTTCCGTTTCGGAGTAGCGGAATGATTCCGGTGTTTTCATCGGGAACATTCTAGAAGGTCCCGGAATGTCCGGCACTCCGGAGGGGGAAGGGTACATGAGTGTGTCATTACATTTTGGAATGATTGCATCATGTACTAAGTGTTCTTGCTGTCCCAAATAAAGGATTTATTTAAATCCTAAATTGAAAAGTCAAACGGCTAGTTTGAAAGTCAAACGGCAGTTTTGGGAAGTGGGAAAAGAGGAGGAGAGGTGGAGGCCGAGTTGGAGGAGGGTTCCTCCCCTTGGCCGGCGCACCTCCCTAGGCCGAGTTGGGGAGGAACTCCTCCCCTTGGCCGGCCAGCCCTCCAACCTATATAAGGAGGGGCAGGGCTCCCCTCCTAGACACACAAGTTTCCTATCCTCTAATCTAAACCCTAGATCTAGACCCCGGTTTAGAGCTATTCGGTTTAGAGCCTTCTAATTGGTTTAGAGCCCTCTAATTGGTGTGTCTAATTACTAGACCACTAATAGCCTCTCTCATAAGCTCCACCATACTCGCACCGGCTTAAGGCGAAGCCCTGCGGGATCTCCCCTCTACCTCCGGTACCACGCCGTTGTGCTGCCGGAATCACGAGGAGAGTGCTACAACCTCCGCTGCCTGCTGGAACAAGGGAGAGGAAGGTCTTCGTCGAGTACCGAACGTGTGACCGACTGCGGGAGCGCTGCGGGAACGCGGCGCCGGAAGGATCGTCTACGCGATCTTGAGATCGGAAAGAGTACGACTACATCACCCACGAGAATCTGCTCTCGTTAAACACTTTGGAATCTTCGAGGGTGAGTTATTCCATCGACTCGTTGCTGCAATCTAGTAGATAGATCTTGGCTTGTTTGTTTGTATGCGATAGAAAATTTTTGTTTTCCATGCTACGAACCCCTACAGTGGTATCAGAGCCGTGTCTATATGTAGATCTGTTGCACGAGTAGAACACAATGGTCATTGTGGGCGTTGATGCTTTTATTGTAGGTTGCTTTTTGTGTACTTTTCATCTTGCGGTATGTTGGGATGAAGCGGCCCGGGCTAACCTTACATGACATCGTTCATGAGACTTGCTCCACGCTTGACATGCAATTTATATTGCATAAGTGGCTTTGCGGGTGCCTGTTTCTCCTAGCATAGTAAAGATCCAATTTACAACGGGCAATCAACAATGCTAGTATCAATGTTGTGGTTCTTGTTCGTAGGTTAGAACGACACCTATGGAAAGCCCCAAACCACGTAAAATATGCAAAGAAAGTAGAAGCGTCTAACTTTTTTTTGCAGGGGTGTGCAGTGATGTGATATGGCCATGATTGTGATTATATTTGATGTATGCAATGTTCCTTATTGTAAGTTGGCAACCGGCAGGAGCCATATGGTTGTCTTTAATTTCTGTTAAGACCTGCGTGTCTATTCAAAATAGTTGTAATAGTTGAAGCTGGTGGACGACAACCATGAAGAAGCATCATTGACCTTGATGCTATGCCGGTGATGATGGAGATCATGTTCGTGCTTGAAGATGGAGATCGGAAGCACAAAGGAGAAAGGCCATATCATATCACATATTATGAATTGCATGTGATGTTAATCCTTTATGCATCTTGTATTGCTTAGTAGACGACGGTAGCATTATAAGATGATCCCTCATACACATAAATTTCAAGTTCTAAGGTGTTCACCCTTAGTATGCGCCGTTGCCAAAGCTTGCGCTTCGAAGCACCACGTGATGATCGGGTGTCTTTGATTCCGCGGGTGAATACAACGTAAGCAAGCCAGATTTGCTTATGCGGAAGCTAAGGTTGATCTTGACGAGCCTAGCATGTACAGACATGGCCTCAGGAACACGGATCGCCGAAAGGCAAAGCATGAATCATATAGTAGATATGATGAACATGATGATTGTTCGCCATTAAAACTATATCAGCTCTCGTGATGATCGGTGTTGATGTAGTGGATTTGGTTCGTGTGATCACTAAAACAATGTGAGGGATGTTGTTTTGAGTGGGAGTTCACCTAGTTTAATTTCATTAATTAATTTGAACTCAATTTGTCATAAACTTAGTCTAAACTATTGCAAATATGTTGTAGATCAATGGCAGCCCCTACCATCAATTTTAATGCGTTCCTAGAGAAAGAAAAGTTGAAAAACAATGGAAGCAACTTCGCGGATTGGTTCCGCAATTTGAGGATTGTCCTCACAGCTGGTAATTTGACCTATGTGCTGGATGCACCGCTAGGTGACCCACCTGCAGCTGATGCTACCGATGAAGTAAAGAATGTTTACCTCGCTCGGAAGAATCAGTACTCCATAGTTCAGTGTGCTATCTTGTATGGTTTAGAATCGGAGCTTCAGAAAAGATTTGAAGAGTCAGATCCATATGATATTGTCGAGGATCTCAAATTAATCTTTGAGACTCATGCGGCAATTGAAAGTTATGAAGCTTCTGAAAAGTTCTTTAACTGCAAGATGGAAGAGGGTAGCTCCGTCAGTGAGCATGTGCTTAAGATGTCTGGGCACGCAAATAAACTTCAAAGTTTGGGTATAGTGATTCCTAATACTTTGGGAGTTTACCGCATCCTCCAATCACTACCACCAAGTTACAAGAACTTTGTGATGAACTACAACATGCAGAACATGAACAAAGAGTTGCCAGAACTATTTGCTATGTTAAAATCTGCAGAAGTGGAGATCAAGAAAGAGCACCAAGTGTTGATGGTCAATAAGACCACCAAATTCAAGAAAGGCAAGTCTAAGCAGAAGGGACACTTCAAGAAGGGTGGTAAGAAAGTTACCACGCCGACGAAGAGGACCAAGGCTGGACCCAAGCCTGATGTTGAGTGCTTTTACTGCAAAGGAGAAGGTCACTGGAAGCGGAATTGCCCAAAGTACTTGGCGGACTTGAAGAACGGCAACATCAAGAAGAAAGGTATATCTGATATACATGTTATTGATGTGTATCTCACTAGTACTCGTAGTAGTGCCTGGGTATTTGATACTGGTTCGGTTGCTCATATTTGTAACTCGAAACAGGAGCTGCAGAATAAACGGAAGCTAGTGAAGAACGAGGTGACGATGCGCGTAGGAAACGGATCAAAGGTTGATGTGATCGCGGTCGGCACGCTACCTCTTCATCTACCATCGGGATTAGTTTTATACTTAAATAATTGTTATTTGGTGCCTACGTTAAGCATGAACATTATATCAGGATCTTGTTTATTGCGAGACAGTTACTTGTTTAAATCCGAGAATAATGGTTGTTCGATTTATATGAGTAATGTGTTTTATGCACATGCACCTTTGATAGATGGTCTATTCATATTGAATCTCGATAGTAGAAATACACATATTAATAACATTGAGGCTAAACGTTTGAAATCAAGCGATAATTTGACCTATATGTGGCACTGTCGTCTTGGTCACATTGGAGTGAAGCGTATGAAGAAACTCCATTCCGATGGACTTCTTGAATCACTTGATTTTGAATCACTTGAAAGATGCGAAGCATGTCTGATGGGTAAAATGACTAAGACTCCATTTTCTGGTATGATGGAGCGAGCTACAGACTTATTGGAAATCATACATACCGATGTGTGTGGTCCAATGAGTGTAGCATCGCGCAGTGGTTATCGTTATGTTCTTACCTTCACGGATGACTTGAGTAGATATGGGTATATCTATTTCATGAAACATAAGTCCGAAACTTTCGAGAAGTTTAAGGAGTTTCAAAGTGAGGTAGAGAATCAACGTAACAAGAAGATTAAATTTCTACGTTCTGATCGTGGAGGTGAATATCTAAGTTACGAGTTTGGCGAGCATTTGAAGAAATGTGGAATACTTTCGCAGTTGACACCGCCGGGAACACCACAGCGTAATGGTGTGTCTGAACGTCGTAATCGAACTCTCTTAGATATGGTTCGTTCTATGATGTCTCTTACAGATTTACCACTATCATTTTGGGGTTATGCATTAGAAACAGCCGCATTCACTTTAAATAGGGCACCGTCTAAATCCGTTGAAACGACACCGTATGAATTATGGTTTGGGAAGAAACCTAAATTGTCGTTCCTTAAAGTTTGGGGATGCGAAGCCTATGTAAAGAAGTTACAGCCGGACAAGCTGGAACCCAAAGCGGAAAAATGCGTCTTCATAGGATACCCGAAGGAAACTATTGGGTATACCTTCTATCATAGATCCGAAGGCAAAATCTTCGTTGCTAAGAATGGATCCTTTCTAGAGAAGGAATTTCTCTCGAAAGAAGTGACTGGAAGGAAAGTAGAACTCGACGAGGTTGTCGAACCTTCTCTCGAAATTGCGAGTAGCGCAGCACCGGAAGAAGTTCCTGTGGTGCCTGCACCAATAAGAGAGGAAGCTAATGATAGTGATCATGAAACTTCGGTTGAAGTTGCTACAGAGCCTCGGAGGTCAACGAGAACTCGTACCACTCCAGATTGGTATGATTCCGTTATGAATGTCATGTTGGTGGACAACACCGATGACCCCGAGACATATGAGGAAGCGATGATGAGCCCAGATTCCAATAAATGGCAAGAAGCCATGAAATCCGAGATTGGATCCATGTACGAAAACCAAGTATGGACTTTGGTGGACTTACCAGATGGCCGTAAGGCTGTCGAGAACAAATGGATTTTCAAGAAGAAAACATATGCTGATGGTAATGTTACTGTCTATAAAGCTCGACTTGTCGCAAAAGGGTTTCGACAAATTCAAGGAGTTGACTACGATGAGACTTTCTCACCAGTAGCGAAGCTAAAGTCTGTGAGGATTATGTTAGCAATCGCTGCATATTATGATTATGAGATATGGCAGATGGATGTCAAAACAGCATTCCTCAATGGAGACATTGATGAAGAGTTGTATATGATGCAACCCAAAGGTTTTGTCGATCCTAAAGATGCTAACAAGGTATGCAAGCTTCAACGGTCCATCTATGGATTGAAGCAAGCATCCCGAAGTTGGAATCAACGTTTTGATAAGGTAATCAAAAGTTTTGGTTTTATACAAACTTATGGAGAAGCTTGTATTTACAAGAAAGTGAGTGGGAGCTCTGTAGCATTCTTAATACTGTATGTGGATGACATATTGTTGATTGGGAATGATGTAGACCTTCTTAATAGTGTCAAAGAGTATTTGAATAATAGTTTTTCAATGAAGGATCTTGGCGAAGCAGCTTACATATTAGGCATAAAGATTTATAGAGATAGATCGAAACGCCAAATATCA
The DNA here is from genome assembly GCA_916181665.1 of Avena sativa. Lineage (NCBI taxonomy): Eukaryota > Viridiplantae > Streptophyta > Magnoliopsida > Poales > Poaceae > Avena > Avena sativa. The sequence continues at coordinate 585,142,416 of OV702287.1, forward strand.
TTGTCACAAAGTACATATTTGGACAAAGTTCTAAAGAGGTTTGGAATGGAAGATAGCAAGAAAGGGTTCTTGCCCATGTTGCCCAATACGACCTTGAGTAAAACTCAAAGTCCGACATCGGCAGAAGATAGAGAAAGAATGAGTAAGACTCCCTATGCCTCAGCCATAGGATCTCTAATGTATGCCATGCTATGTACTAGACCCGACATCGCATATGCTGTTAGTTTAACTAGCAGATATCAAAGTGATCCAGGAGTGGATCATTGGACAGCGGTCAAAAACATCCTTAAGTACTTGAGAAGAACTAAGGATATGGTTCTTTCTTATGGAGGTGATGAACAGCTCGTTGTTAATGGTTACACCGATGCTAGTTGGAACACCGATCCGGATGATTCTAAATCACAATCTGGATACGTATTTATTTTGAATGGTGCAGCAGTTAGCTGGAGGAGTGCAAAGCAAAGCGTTGTGGCGAGATCTTCAACTGAATCGGAATACATGGCTGCTTCGGAGGCTTCACAAGAAGCGATATGGATGAAAGAGTTCATTACAGAGCTGGGTGTGGTTCCAAGTGCGCTGGACCCAATGTCTATCTACTGTGATAACATGGGCGCCATAGCCAATGCGCAAGAACCAAGGTCACACAAGAAGCTGAAGCATATCAAGCTGCGTTTTCACGCTATTCGAGAACATATCCAGGATGGGGATATAAAGATTTGCAAAGTACACACAGATCTGAATGTGGCGGATCCGTTGACTAAACCTCTCCCGAGGGCAAAACATGACCAACACCAAACTGCCATGGGTGTTCGGTATATTACCATGTAATCTAGATTAGATGACTCTAGTGCAAGTGGGAGACTGTTGGAGATATGCCCTAGAGGTAATAATAAATGTAGTTATTATTATATATCTTTGTGTTTATGATAAATGTTTACATTCATGCTATAATAGTATTAACAAGGAAACCATTAATACTTGTGTGATTTGTAAACATAATTTGAAGTCCCTAGTATAGCCTCTATACTTCACTAGCTTGTTGGTTGATTGATGATGTGGTTTCTTTGTCATGAACATTGAGATGTTATCAACAACAAGATCATATCGTTAGGAGAATGATATGGTGGACATACTCCTATAGACAAGCGTAGCATAAAGATCAAGTCATTTCAATAGTTCAATTGCTATATGCTTTCTGATACATAGTAACCTAATTCCTTCGACCATGAGATCATGGATATCACCTTTACTGGATGGATGCTTTGATGTCATCAAACACCACACCGTAACAGGGTGGCTATAAAGGTGGCATTGAGTGTTCGGAAAGTATTGGTTGAAACACATGGATCAAGAGTGGGATTTGTCCATCCACATGACGGATAGATATTCTCTGGGCCCTCTCGGTGTAATGTCATCCAATTAGCTTGCAAGCATGTGACTTGGTCACAAGGGATCACATATCACGGGAACAAGAAAAGAGTACTTATCAGTAACGAGGATGAACTAGGTATGCAGAGATACCGACGATCATAACCTCGGATAAGTAACATATCGTGAGACAAAGGGAAATTGGTATCGTATGTAAGTGGTTCATTCGATCGCAAAGTAATCGTAGAAATATGTGGGAGCCATATGAATTTCCAGATTCCTCTATTGGTTATTGTTCGGAGAAGTGTCTCGATCATGTCCGCATAATTCACGAACCGTAGGGAGACACACTTAAGGATTCGACGTTGTTTGAGTAGTTATGGTATTATGAGAAAGAGACCGAATGTTGTTCGGAGTCTCGGATGGGATCCGGGATATCACGAGGTGATCCGGAATGGTCCGGAGAATAAGATTCATATAAGGAAAGTTCCGTTTCGGAGTAGCGGAATGATTCCGGTGTTTTCATCGGGAACATTCTAGAAGGTCCCGGAATGTCCGGCACTCCGGAGGGGGAAGGGTACATGAGTGTGTCATTACATTTTGGAATGATTGCATCATGTACTAAGTGTTCTTGCTGTCCCAAATAAAGGATTTATTTAAATCCTAAATTGAAAAGTCAAACGGCTAGTTTGAAAGTCAAACGGCAGTTTTGGGAAGTGGGAAAAGAGGAGGAGAGGTGGAGGCCGAGTTGGAGGAGGGTTCCTCCCCTTGGCCGGCGCACCTCCCTAGGCCGAGTTGGGGAGGAACTCCTCCCCTTGGCCGGCCAGCCCTCCAACCTATATAAGGAGGGGCAGGGCTCCCCTCCTAGACACACAAGTTTCCTATCCTCTAATCTAAACCCTAGATCTAGACCCCGGTTTAGAGCTATTCGGTTTAGAGCCTTCTAATTGGTTTAGAGCCCTCTAATTGGTGTGTCTAATTACTAGACCACTAATAGCCTCTCTCATAAGCTCCACCATACTCGCACCGGCTTAAGGCGAAGCCCTGCGGGATCTCCCCTCTACCTCCGGTACCACGCCGTTGTGCTGCCGAAATCACGAGGAGAGTGCTACAACCTCCGCTGCCTGCTGGAACAAGGGAGAGGAAGGTCTTCGTCGAGTACCGAACGTGTGACCGACTGCGGGAGCGCTGCGGGAACGCGGCGCTGGAAGGATCGTCTACGCGATCTTGAGATCGGAAAGAGTACGACTACATCACCCACGAGAATCTGCTCTCGTTAAACACTTTGGAATCTTCGAGGGTGAGTTATTCCATCGACTCGTTGCTGCAATCTAGTAGATAGATCTTGGCTTGTTTGTTTGTATGCGATAGAAAATTTTTGTTTTCCATGCTACGAACCCCTACAGATCCATGTGTGGTTTGTGAGAAGAACAGACATGCAATGACACTGGTGGATCCATGTGTGGTTTATGAGAAGAACAGACCTGCAATGACTCTCATTGTGGTTTGTGAAAAGAACACACATGCAATGACACTAGTGGATCCATGTGTGGTTTGTGAGAAGAACAGACATGCAATGACTCTAGATGTGGTTTGTGAAAAGAACAAACATGCAATGAACTCTGGTGGATCCATATGTGGTTTGTGAGAAGAACACACATGCAATGAATGTAGATGTGGTTTCTGAAAAGAACAGACATGCAATGAATCTAGTTGTGGTTTATGAAAAGAACACACACGCAATGACATTGGTGGATCCATGTGTGGTTTGTGAGAAGAACAGACATGCAATGACTCTAGATGTGGTTTGTGAAAAGAACAGACATGCAATGAACTCTGGTGGATCCATCTGTGGTTTGTGAGAAGAACACCCATGCATTGAATCTAGATGTGGTTTGTGAAAAGAACACACATGCAATGACTCTAGCTGTGGTTTGTGAAAAGAACAGACATGCAATGACTCTAGCTGTGATTAATGAAAAGAACACACATGTAATCACACTGGTGGATCCATATGTGGTTTGTGAAAAGAACCCACATGCAATGACTCTAGATGTGGTTTGAGAAAAGAACACACAAGCAATGACACTGGTGGATCAATATGTGGCTTGTGAAAAGAACAGACATCCAATGACTCTAGATGTGGTTTATTAAAAGAACACACATACAATGACACTGGTGGATCCATGTGTGGTTTGTGAGAAGAACAGACATGCAATGACTCTCGTTGTGGTTTGTGAAAAGAACACACATGCAATGACACTAGTGGATCCATGTGTGGTTTGTGAGAAGAACAGACATGCAATGACTCTCGTTGTGGTTTGTGAAAAGAACACACATGCAATGACACTAGTGGATCCATGTGTGGTTTGTGAGAAGAACAGACATGCAATGACACTGGTGGATCCATGTGTGGTTTATGAGAAGAACAGACCTGCAATGACTCTCATTGTGGTTTGTGAAAAGAACACACATGCAATGACACTAGTGGATCCATGTGTGGTTTGTGAGAAGAACAGACATGCAATGACTCTAGATGTGGTTTGTGAAAAGAACAAACATGCAATGAACTCTGGTGGATCCATATGTGGTTTGTGAGAAGAACACACATGCAATGAATGTAGATGTGGTTTCTGAAAAGAACAGACATGTAATGAATCTAGTTGTGGTTTATGAAAAGAACACACACGCAATGACATTGGTGGATCCATGTGTGGTTTGTGAGAAGAACAGACATGCAATGACTCTAGATGTGGTTTGTGAAAAGAACAGACATGCAATGAACTCTGGTGGATCCATCTGTGGTTTGTGAGAAGAACACCCATGCATTGAATCTAGATGTGGTTTGTGAAAAGAACACACATGCAATGACTCTAGCTGTGGTTTGTGAAAAGAACAGACATGCAATGACTCTAGCTGTGATTAATGAAAAGAACACACATGTAATCACATTGGTGGATCCATATGTGGTTTGTGAAAAGAACCCACATGCAATGACTCTAGATGTGGTTTGAGAAAAGAACACACAAGCAATGACACTGGTGGATCAATATGTGGCTTGTGAAAAGAACAGACATCCAATGACTCTAGATGTGGTTTATGAAAAGAACACACATACAATGACACTGGTGGATCCATGTGTGGTTTGTGAGAAGAACAGACATGCAATGACTCTCGTTGTGGTTTGTGAAAAGAACACACATGCAATGACACTAGTGGATCCATGTGTGGTTTGTGAGAAGAACAGACATGCAATGACTCTCGTTGTGGTTTGTGAAAAGAACACACATGCAATGACACTAGTGGATCCATGTATGGTTTGTGAGAAGAACAGACATGCAATGACTCTAGATGTGGTTTGTGAAAAGAACAGACATGCAATGAACTCTGGTGGATCCATATGTGGTTTATGAGAAGAACACACATGCAATGAATCTAGATGTGGTTTCTGAAAAGAACAGACATGCAATGAATCTAGTTATGGTTTATGAAAAGAACACACATGCAATGACATTGGTGGATCCATGTGTGGTTTGTGAGAAGAACAGACATGCAATGACTCTAGATGTGGTTTGTGAAAATAACAGACATGCAATGAACTATGGTGGATCCATATGTGGTTTGTGAGAAGAACGCACATGCAATGAATCTAGATGTGGTTTGTGAAAAGAACACACATGCAATGACTCTAGCTGTGGTTTGTGAAAAGAACGGACATGCAATGACTCTAGATGTGGTTAATGAAAAGAACACACATGTAATCACACTGGTGGATCCATATGTGGTTTGTGAAAAGAACCCACATGCAATGACTCTAGATGTGGTTTGAGAAATGAACACACATGCAATGACACTGGTGGATCAATATGTGATTTGTGAGAAGAACACACATGCAATAAATCTAGATGTGGTTTGTGAAAAGAACACACATGCAATGACTCTAGCTATGGTTTGTGAAAAGAACAGACATGCAATGACTCTAGTTGTGGTTAATGAAAAGAACACACATGTAATCACACTGGTGGATCCATATGTGGTTTGTGAAAAGAACCCACATGCAATGACTCTAGATGTGGTTTGAGAAAAGAACACACATGCAGTGACACTGGTGGATCAATATGTGGCTTGTGAAAAGAACAAACATCCAATGACTCTAGATGTGGTTTATGAAAATAACAGACATGCAATGACACTAGTGGATCCATGTGTGGTTTGTGAGAAGAACAGACATGCAATGACTCTCGTTGTGGTTTGTGAAAAGAATACACATGCAATGACACTAGTGGATCCATGTGTGGTTTGTGAGAAGAACAGACATGCAATGACACTGGTAGATCCATGTGTGGTTTGTGAGAAGAATAGACATGCAATGACTCTCGTTGTGGTTTGTGAAAAGAACACACATGCAATGACACTAGTGGATCCATGTGTGGTTTGTGAGAAGAACAGACATGCAATGACACTGGTGGATCCATGTGTGGTTTATGAGAAGAACAGACATGCAATGACTCTCATTGTGGTTTGTGAAAAGAACACACATGCAATGACACTAGTGGATCCATGTGTGGTTTGTGAGAAGAACAGACATGCAATGACTCTAGATGTGGTTTGTGAAAAGAACAAACATGCAATGAACTCTGGTGGATCCATATGTGGTTTGTGAGAAGAACACACATGCAATGAATCTAGATGTGGTTTCTGAAAAGAACAGACATGCAATGAATCTAGTTGTGGTTTATGAAAAGAACACACAGGCAATGACATTGGTGGATCCATGTGTGGTTTGTGAGAAGAACAGACATGCAATGACTCTAGATGTGGTTTGTGAAAAGAACAGACATGCAATGAACTCTGGTGGATCCATATGTGGTTTGTGAGAAGAACACACATGCATTGAATCTAGATGTGGTTTGTGAAAAGAACACACATGCAATGACTCTAGCTGTGGTTTGTGAAAAGAACAGACATGCAATGACTCTAGCTGTGATTAATGAAAAGAACACACATGTAATCACACTGGTGGATCCATATGTGGTTTGTGAAAAGAACCCACATGCAATGACTCTAGATGTGGTTTGAGAAAAGAACACACAAGCAATGACACTGGTGGATCAATATGTGGCTTGTGAAAAGAACAGACATCCAATGACTCTAGATGTGGTTTATGAAAAGAACACACATACGATGACACTGGTGGATCCATGTGTGGTTTGTGAGAAGAACAGACATGCAATGACTCTCGTTGTGGTTTGTGAAAAGAACACACATGTAATGACACTAGTGGATCCATGTGTGGTTTGTGAGAAGAACAGACATGCAATGACACTGGTGGATCCATGTGTGGTTTATGAGAAGAACAGACATGCAATGACTCTAGATGTGGTTTGTGAAAAGAACAGACATGCAATGAACTCTGGTGGATCCATATGTGGTTTGTGAGAAGAACACACATGCATTGAATCTAGATGTGGTTTGTGAAAAGAACACACATGCAATGACTCTAGCTGTGGTTTGTGAAAAGAACAGACATGCAATGACTCTAGCTGTGATTAATGAAAAGAACACACATGTAATCACACTGGTGGATCCATATGTGGTTTGTGAAAAGAACCCACATGCAATGACTCTAGATGTGGTTTGAGAAAAGAACACACAAGCAATGACACTGGTGGATCAATATGTGGCTTGTGAAAAGAACAGACATCCAATGACTCTAGATGTGGTTTATGAAAAGAACACACATACGATGACACTGGTGGATCCATGTGTGGTTTGTGAGAAGAACAGACATGCAATGACTCTCGTTGTGGTTTGTGAAAAGAACACACATGTAATGACACTAGTGGATCCATGTGTGGTTTGTGAGAAGAACAGACATGCAATGACACTGGTGGATCCATGTGTGGTTTATGAGAAGAACAGACAGGCAATGACTCTCGTTGTGGTTTGTGAAAAGAACACACATGCAATGACACTAGTGGATCCATGTATGGTTTGTGAGAAGAACAGACATGCAATGACTCTAGATGTGGTTTGTGAAAAGAACAAACATGCAATGAACTCTGGTGGATCCATATGTGGTTTGTGAGAAGAACACACATGCAATAAATCTAGATGTGGTTTGTGAGAAGAACACACATGCAATGACTCTAGCTGTGGTTTGTGAAAAGAACAGACATGCAGTGACTCTAGTTGTGGTTAATGAAAAGAACACACATGTAATCACACTGGTGGATCCATATGTGGTTTGTGAAAAGAACCCACATGCAATGACTCTAGATGTGGTTTGAGAAAAGAACACACATGCAGTGACACTGGTGGATCAATATGTGGCTTGTGAAAAGAACACACATCCAATGACTCTAGATGTGGTTTATGAAAATAACAGACATGCAATGACACTAGTGGATCCATGTGTGGTTTGTGAGAAGAACAGACATGCAATGACTCTCGTTGTGGTTTGTGAAAAGAACACACATGCAATGACACTAGTGGATCCATGTGTGGTTTGTGAGAAGAACAGACATGCAATGACACTGGTGGATCCATGTGTGGTTTATGAGAAGAACAGACATGCAATGACTCTCATTGTGGTTTGTGAAAAGAACACACATGCAATGACACTAGTGGATCCATGTGTGGTTTGTGAGAAGAACAGACATGCAATGACTCTAGATGTGGTTTGTGAAAAGAACAAACATGCAATGAACTCTGGTGGATCCATATGTGATTTGTGAGAAGAACACACATGCAATAAATCTAGATGTGGTTTGTGAAAAGAACACACATGCAATGACTCTAGCTGTGGTTTGTGAAAAGAACAGACATGCAATGACTCTAGTTGTGGTTAATGAAAAGAACACACATGTAATCACACTGGTGGATCCATATGTGGTTTGTGAAAAGAACCCACATGCAATGACTCTAGATGTGGTTTGAGAAAAGAACACACATGCAGTGACACTGGTGGATCAATATGTGGCTTGTCAAAAGAACACACATCCAATGACTCTAGATGTGGTTTATGAAAATAACAGACATGCAATGACACTAGTGGATCCATGTGTGGTTTGTGGGAAGAACAGATATGCAATGACTCTCGTTGTGGTTTGTGAAAAGAACACACATGCAATGACACTAGTGGATCCATGTGTGGTTTGTGAGAAGAACAGACATGCAATGACACTGGTGGATCCATGTGTGGTTTATGAGAAGAACAGACATGCAATGACTCTCATTGTGGTTTGTGAAAAGAACACACATGCATTGACACTAGTGGATCCATGTGTGGTTTGTGAGAAGAACAGAAATGCAATGACTCTAGATGTGGTTTGTGAAAAGAACAGACATGCAATGAACTCTGGTGGATCCATATGTGGTTTGTGAGAAGAACACACATGCAATGAATCTAGATGTGGTTTCTGAAAAGAACAGACATGCAATGAATCTAGTTGTGGTTTATGAAAAGAACACACACGCAATGACATTGGTGGATCCATGTGTGGTTTGTGAGAAGAACAGACATGCAATGACTCTAGATGTGGTTTGTGAAAAGAACAGATATGCAATGAACTCTGGTGGATCCATATGTGGTTTGTGAAAAGAATAGACATGCAATGACTCTAGATGTGGTTTGTGAAAAGAACAAACATGCCATGACACTAGTGGATCAATATGTGGCCTGTGAAAAGAACAGACATCCAATGACTCTAGATGTGGTTTATGAAAAGAACACACATGCAATGACACTGGTGGATCCATGTGTGGTTTGTGAGAAGAACAGACATGCAATGAATCTAGTTGTGGTTTATGAAAAGAACACACATGCAATGACATTGGTGGATCCATGTGTGGTTTGTGAGAAGAACAAACATGCAATGACTCTAGATGTGGTTTGTGAAAAGAACAGACATGCAATGAACTCTGGTGGATCCATATGTGGTTTGTGAGAAGAACACACATGCAATGAATCTAGATGTGGTTTGTGAAAAGAACACACATGCAATGACTCTAGCTGTGGTTTGTGAAAAGAACAGACATGCAATGACTCTAGCTGTGGTTAATGAAAATAACACACATGTAATCACACTGGTGGATCCATATGTGGTTTGTGAAAAGAACCCACATGCAATGACTCTAGATGTGGTTTGATAAAAGAACACACATGCAATGACACTGGTGGATCAATATGTGGCTTGTGAAAAGAACAGACATCGAATGACTCTAGATGTGGTTTATGAAAATAACACACATGCAATGACACTGGTGGATCCATGTGTGGTTTATGAGAAGAACAGACATGCAATGACACTGGTGGATCCATGTGTGGTTTGTGAGAAGAACAGACATGCAATCACACTGGTGGATCCATGTGTGGTTTATGAGAAGAACAGACATGCAATGACTCTCGTTGTGGTTTGTGAAAAGAACACACATGCAATGACACTAGTGGATCCATGTGTGGTTTGTGAGAAGAACAGACATGCAATGACTCTCGTTGTGGTTTGTGAAAAGAACACACATGCAATGACACTAGTGGATCCATGTATGGTTTGTGAGAAGAACAGACATGCAATGACTCTAGATGTGGTTTGTGAAAAGAACACACATGCAATGACTCTAGCTGTGGTTTGTGAAAAGAACAGACATGCAATGACTCTAGTTGTGGTTAATGAAAAGAACACACATGTAATCACACTGGTGGATCCATATGTGGTTTGTGAAAAGAACCCACATGCAATGACTCTAGATGTGGTTTGAGAAAAGAACACACATGAAGTGACACTGGTGGATCAATATGTGGCTTGTGAAAAGAACACACATCCAATGACTCTAGATGTGGTTTATGAAAATAACACACATGCAATGACACTAGTGGATCCATGTGTGGTTTGTGAGAAGAACAGGACATGCAATGACTCTCGTTGTGGTTTGTGAAAAGAACACACATGCAATGACACTAGTGGATCCATGTGTGGTTTGTGAGAAGAACAGACATGCAATGACACTGGTGGATCCATGTGTGGTTTATGAGAAGAACAGACCTGCAATGACTCTCATTGTGGTTTGTGAAAAGAACACACATGCAATGACACTAGTGGATCCATGTGTGGTTTGTGAGAAGAACAGACATGCAATGACTCTAGATGTGGTTTGTGAAAAGAACAAACATGCAATGAACTCTGGTGGATCCATATGTGGTTTGTGAGAAGAACACACATGCAATGAATGTAGATGTGGTTTCTGAAAAGAACAGACATGCAATGAATCTAGTTGTGGTTTATGAAAAGAACACACACGCAATGACATTGGTGGATCCATGTGTGGTTTGTGAGAAGAACAGACATGCAATGACTCTAGATGTGGTTTGTGAAAAGAACAGACATGCAATGAACTCTGGTGGATCCATCTGTGGTTTGTGAGAAGAACACACATGCATTGAATCTAGATGTGGTTTGTGAAAAGAACACACATGCAATGACTCTAGCTGTGGTTTGTGAAAAGAACAGACATGCAATGACTCTAGCTGTGATTAATGAAAAGAACACACATGTAATCACACTGGTGGATCCATATGTGGTTTGTGAAAAGAACCCACATGCAATGACTCTAGATGTGGTTTGAGAAAAGAACACACAAGCAATGACACTGGTGGATCAATATGTGGCTTGTGAAAAGAACAGACATCCAATGACTCTAGATGTGGTTTATGAAAAGAACACACATACAATGACACTGGTGGATCCATGTGTGGTTTGTGAGAAGAACAGACATGTAATGACTCTCGTTGTGGTTTGTGAAAAGAACACACATGCAATGACACTAGTGGATCCATGTGTGGTTTGTGAGAAGAACAGACATGCAATGACTCTCGTTGTGGTTTGTGAAAAGAACACACATGCAATGACACTAGTGGATCCATGTATGGTTTGTGAGAAGAACAGACATGCAATGACTCTAGATGTGGTTTGTGAAAAGAACAGACATGCAATGAACTCTGGTGGATCCATATGTGGTTTATGAGAAGAACACACATGCAATGAATCTAGATGTGGTTTCTGAAAAGAACAGACATGCAATGAATCTAGTTATGGTTTATGAAAAGAACACACATGCAATGACATTGGTGGATCCATGTGTGGTTTGTGAGAAGAACAGACATGCAATGACTCTAGATGTGGTTTGTGAAAATAACAGACATGCAATGAACTATGGTGGATCCATATGTGGTTTGTGAGAAGAACGCACATGCAATGAATCTAGATGTGGTTTGTGAAAAGAACACACATGCAATGACTCTAGCTGTGGTTTGTGAAAAGAATGGACATGCAATGACTCTAGATGTGGTTAATGAAAAGAACACACATGTAATCACACTGGTGGATCCATATGTGGTTTGTGAAAAGAACCCACATGCAATGACTCTAGATGTGGTTTGAGAAATGAACACACATGCAATGACACTGGTGGATCAATATGTGGCTTGTGAAAAGAACAGATATCCAATGACTCTAGATGTGGTTTATGAAAATAACACACATGCAATGACACTGGTGGATCCATGTGTGGTTTGTGAGAAGAACAGACATGCAATGACTCTCGTTGTGGTTTGTGAAAAGAACACACATGCAATGACACTAGTGGATCCATGTGTGGTTTGTGAGAAGAACAGACATGCAATGACACTAGTGGATCCATGTGTGGTTTATGAGAAGAACAGACATGCAATGACTCTCGTTGTGGTTTGTGAAAAGAACACACATGCAATCACACTAGTGGATCCATGTGTGGTTTGTGAGAAGAATAGACATGCAATGACTCTAGATGTGGTTTGTGAAAAGAACAAACATGCAATGAACTCTGGTGGATCCATATGTGGTTTGTGAGAAGAACACACATGCAATGAATCTAGATGTGTTTTCTGAAAAGAACACACATGCAATGACTCTAGTTGTGGTTTGTGATTAGAACACACATGCAATGACTCTGATGGATCCTTATGTGGTTTGTGAAAAGAACAAACATGCAATGATTCTAGCTGTTGTTTGTGAAAAGAACACACATGCAATGAACTCTGGTGGATCCATTTGTTGTTTGTGAGAAGAACACACATGCAATGACTCTAGATGTGGTTTGTGAAATGAACACACATGCAATGACTCTAGCTGTGGTTTGTGAAAATAACACACATGCAATGACTCTGGTGGATCCTTATGTGGTTTGTGCAAAAAATAGACATGGAGTGAACTCTGGTGGATCCATATGTGGTTTGTGAGAAGAACACATATCCAAGGACACTGGTGGATCCATGTGTGGTTTGTGAAAGAAAAGACATGCACTGACTCTAGGTGTGGTTAATGAAAAGAAAAGACATGCAATGACACTGGTGGATCCATATGTGGTTTGTGAGAAAAACACACATCCAATGACACTGGTGGATCCATGTGTGGTTTGTGAAAGAACACACATGCAATGACTCTAGGTGTAGTTTGTGAAAATAACACACATGCAATGACGCTAGCTATGGTTTGTGAAAAGAACACACATGCAATGACATTGGTGGATCAATATGTGGCTTATGAAAAGAACAGACATCCAATGACTCTAGATGTGGTTTATAAAAAGAACACACATGTAATCACACTGGTGGATCCATATGTTGTTTGTGAGAAGATAACACATGAAATGACTCTAGGTGTGGTTTGTGAAAAGAACACACATGCAATGTCTCCAGCTGTTGTTTGTGAAAATAACACACATGCAATGACTCTGGTGGATCCTTATGTGGTTTGTGCAAAAAATAGACATGGAATGAACTCTGGTGGATCCATATGTGGTTTGTGAGAATAAGACATATCGAATGACACTGGTGGATCCATGAGTGGTTTGTGAAAGAACGGACATGCACTAACTCTAGGTGTGGTTCATGAAAAGAACACACATGCAATGACACTGGTGGATCCATACGTGGTTTGCGAAAAGAACACACATGCAATGACTCTGGTGGATCCATATGTGCTTTGTGAGAAGAACACACATCGAATGACACTGGTGGATCCATGTGTGATTTTTCAAAGAACACACATGCAATGACTCTAGATGTGGTTTGTGAAAAGAACAAACATGTAATGACTCTATGTGTAGTTTGTGAAAAGAACACACATGCAATGACTCTAGCTGTGGTTTGTGAAAAGAACACACATGCAATGACACTGGTGGATCCATATGTGGTTTGTGAAAAGAACAGACATGCAATGACTCTCGTTGTGTTTTGTGAAAACAACACACATGCAATCACACTAGTGGATCCATGTGTGGTTTGTGAGAAGAACAGACATGCAATGACTCTAGATGTGGTTTGTGAAAAGAACGGACATGCAATGAACTCTAGTGGATCCATATGTAGTTTCTGAGAAGAACACACATGCAATGACTCTAGATGTGGTTTGTGAAAAGAAGACGCATGCAATGACTCTTGCTGTGGTTTGTGAAAAGAACACACGTGCAATGCCTTTGGTGGATCCTTATGTCGTTTGTGAAAAGGACAAACATCCAATGACTCTACTTGTGGTTTGTGAAAAGAACACACGTGCAATGAACTCCGGTGGATCTGTATGTGGTTTGTGAGAAGAACACACATGCAATGACTCTAGATGTGGTTTGTGAAAAGAACACACATGCAATGGCTCTAGCTGTGGTTTTTGAAAAGAACACGCATGCAATGACTCTGGTGAATCCTTATGTGGTTTGTGAATAGAACTGACATGCAATGAACTCTGGTGGATCCATATGTCTTTTGTGAGAAGAACACACATGCAATGACACTGTGGATCCATATGTGGTTTGTGAAAAGAACAGACATGCAATGACTCTAGCTGTGGTTAATGAAAAGAACACACATGTAATCACACTAGTGGATCCATATGTGGTTTGTGAAAAGAACCCACATGCAATGACACTAGATGTGGTTTGAGAAAAGAATACACATGCAATGACACTGGTGGATCAATATGTGGCTTGTGAAAAAGAAAGACATCCAATGACTCTAGATGTGGTTTGTGAAAATAACACACATGCAATGACACTGGTGGATCCATGTGTGGTTTTTGAGAAGAACAGACATGCAATGACTCTCGTTGTGGTTTGTGAAAATAACACACATGCAATGACACTAGTGGATCCATGTGTGGTTTGTGAGAAGAACAGACATGCAATGCCACTGGTGGATCCATCTGTGGTTTATGAGAAGAACAGACATGCAATGACTCTCGTTGTGGTTTGTGAAAAGAACACACATGCAATGACACTAGTGGATCCATGTGTGGTTTGTGAGAAGAACAGACATGCAATGACTCTAGCTATGGTTAATGAAAAGAACACACATGCAATCACACTGGTGGATCCATATGTGGTTTGTGAAAAGAACACAAATGCAATGACTCTAGATGTGGTTTGTGAAAAGAACACACATGCAATGACACTGGTGGATCAATATGTGGTTTGTCAAAAGAACAGACATCCAATGACTCTAGATGTGGTTTGTGAAAAGAACACACATGCAATCACACTAGTGGATCCATGTGTGGTTTGTGAGAAGAACAGACATGCAATGACTCTAGGTGTGGTTTGTCAAAATAACACACACGCAATGAACTCTGGTGGATCCATATGTGGTCTGTGAGAAGAACACACGTGCAAGGAATCTAGATGTGGTTTGTGAAAAGAACACACATGCAATGACTCTAGCGGTGGTTTGTGATTAGAACACACATGCAATGACTCTAGCGGTGGTTTGTGATTAGAACACACATGCAATGACTCTAGCGGTGGTTTGTGATTAGAACACACATGCAATGACTCTGCTGGATCCTTATGTGGTTTGTGAAAAGAACAAACATACAATGACTCTAGATGTTGTTTGTGAAAAGAACACACGTGGAATGAACTCTGGTGGATCCATATGTTGTTTGTGAGAAGAACACACATGAAATGACTCTAGATGTGGTTTGTGAAAAGAACACACATGCAATGTCTCCAACTGTTGTTTGTGAAAATAACACACATGCAATGACTCTGGTGGATCCTTATGTGGTTTGTGCAAAACATAGACATGGAATGAACTCTGGTGGATCCATATGTGGTTTGTGAGAAGAAGACATATCGAATGACACTGGTGGATCCATGAGTGGTTTGTGAAAGAACAGACATGCACTAACTCTAGGTGTGGTTCATGAAAAGAACACACATGCAAATGACACTGGTGGATCCATATGTGGTTTGCGAAAAGAACACACATGCAATGAACTCTGGTGGATCCATATGTGTTTTGTGAGAATAACACACATCGAATGACACGGGTGGATCCATGTGTGATTTGTCAAAGAACACACATGCAATGACTCTAGATGTGGTTTGTGAAAAGAACAAACATGTAATGACTCTATGTGTAGTTTGTGAAAAGAACACACATGCAATGACTCTAGCTGTGGTTTGTGAAAAGAACACACATGCAATGACACTGGTGGATCCATATGTGGTTTGTGAAAAGAACAGACATGCAATGACTCTCGTTGTGGTTTGTGAAAAGAACACACATGCAATGACACTAGTGGATCCACGTGTGGTTTGTGAGAAGAACAGACATGCAATGACTCTTGATGTGGTTTGTGAAAAGAACAGACATGCAATGAACTCTAGTGGATCCATATGTGGTTTGTGAGAAGAACACACATGCAATGACTATAGATGTGGTTTGTGAAAAGAAGACACATGCAATGACTCTAGCTGTGGTTTGTGAAAAGAACACACATGCAATGCCTTGGTGGATCCTTGTGTCGTTTGTGAAAAGAACAGACATGCAATGACTCTAGCTATGGTTTGTGAAAAGAAAACACATGCAATGAACTCTGGTGGATCCATATGTGGTTTGTGAGAAGAACACACATGCAATGACTCTAGATGTGGTTTGTGAAAAGAACACACATGCAATGGCTCTAGCTGTGGTTTTTGAAAAGAACACGCATGCAATGACTCTGGTGAATCCTTATGTGGTTTGTGAATAGAACAGACATGCAATGAACTCTGGTGGATCCATATGTCTTTTGTGAGAAGAACACACATGCAATGACACTGTGGATCCATATGTGGTTTGTGAAAAGAACAAACATGCAATGACTCTAGCTGTGGTTAATGAAAAGAACACACATGTAATCACACTAGTGGATCCATATGTGGTTTGTGAAAAGAACCCACATGCAATGACACTAGATGTGGTTTGAGAAAAGAATACACATGCAATGACACTGGTGGATCAATATGTGGCTTGTGAAAAAGAAAGACATCCAATGACTCTAGATGTGGTTTGTCAAAATAACACACATGCAATGACACTGGTGGATCCATGTGTGGTTTTTGAGAAGAACAGACATGCAATGACTCTCGTTGTGGTTTGTGAAAATAACACACATGCAATGACACTAGTGGATCCATGTGTGGTTTGTGAGAAGAACAGACATGCAATGCCACTGGTGGATCCATCTGTGGTTTATGAGAAGAACAGACATGCAATGACTCTCGTTGTGGTTTGTGAAAAGAACACACATGCAATGACACTAGTGGATCCATGTGTGGTTTGTGAGAAGAACAGACATGCAATGACTCTAGCTATGGTTAATGAAAAGAACACACATGCAATCACACTGGTGGATCCATATGTGGTTTGTGAAAAGAACACAAATGCAATGACTCTAGATGTGGTTTGTGAAAAGAACACACATGCAATGACACTGGTGGATCAATATGTGGTTTGTCAAAAGAACAGACATCCAATGACTCTAGATGTGGTTTGTGAAAAGAACACACATGCAATCACACTAGTGGATCCATGTGTGGTTTGTGAGAAGAACAGACATGCAATGACTCTAGGTGTCGTTTGTCAAAATAACACACACGCAATGAACTCTGGTGGATCCATATGTGGTCTGTGAGAAGAACACACGTGCAAGGAATCTAGATGTGGTTTGTGAAAAGAACACACATGCAATGACTCTAGCGGTGGTTTGTGATTAGAACACACATGCAATGACTCTAGCGGTGGTTTGTGATTAGAACACACATGCAATGACTCTGCTGGATCCTTATGTGGTTTGTGAAAAGAACAAACATACAATGACTCTAGATGTTGTTTGTGAAAAGAACACACGTGGAATGAACTCTAGTGGATCCATATGTTGTTTGTGAGAAGAACACACATGAAATGACTCTAGATGTGGTTTGTGAAAAGAACACACATGCAATGTCTCCAACTGTTGTTTGTGAAAATAACACACATGCAATGACTCTGGTGGATCCTTATGTGGTTTGTGCAAAACATAGACATGGAATGAACTCTGGTGGATCCATATGTGGTTTGTGAGAAGAAGACATATCGAATGACACTGGTGGATCCATGAGTGGTTTGTGAAAGAACAGACATGCACTAACTCTAGGTGTGGTTCATGAAAAGAACACACATGCAAATGACACTGGTGGATCCATATGTGGTTTGCGAAAAGAACACACATGCAATGAACTCTGGTGGATCCATATGTGTTTTGTGAGAATAACACACATCGAATGACACGGGTGGATCCATGTGTGATTTGTCAAAGAACACACATGCAATGACTCTAGATGTGGTTTGTGAAAAGAACAAACATGTAATGACTCTATGTGTAGTTTGTGAAAAGAACACACATGCAATGACTCTAGCTGTGGTTTGTGAAAAGAACACACATGCAATGACACTGGTGGATCCATATGTGGTTTGTGAAAAGAACAGACATGCAATGACTCTCGTTGTGGTTTGTGAAAAGAACACACATGCAATGACACTAGTGGATCCACGTGTGGTTTGTGAGAAGAACAGACATGCAATGACTCTTGATGTGGTTTGTGAAAAGAACAGACATGCAATGAACTCTAGTGGATCCATATGTGGTTTGTGAGAAGAACACACATGCAATGACTATAGATGTGGTTTGTGAAAAGAAGACACATGCAATGACTCTAGCTGTGGTTTGTGAAAAGAACACACATGCAATGCCTTGGTGGATCCTTGTGTCGTTTGTGAAAAGAACAGACATGCAATGACTCTAGCTGTGGTTTGTGAAAAGAAAACACATGCAATGAACTCTGGTGGATCCATATGTGGTTTGTGAGAAGAACACACATGTAATGACTCTAGATGTGGTTTGTGAAAAGAACACACATGCAATGGCTCTAGCTGTGGTTTTTGAAAAGAACACACATGCAATGACTCTGGTGGATCCTTATGTGATTTGTGAAAAGAACAGACATGCAATGAACTCTGGTGGATCCATATGTCTTTTGTGAGAAGAACACACATGCAATGACACTGGTGGATCCGTATGTGGTTTGTGAAAAGAACAGACATGCAATGACTCTAGCTGTGGTTAATGAAAAGAACACACATGTAATCACACTGGTGGATCCATATGTGGTTTGTGAAAAGAACCCACATGCAATGACTCTAGATGTGGTTGGAGAAAAGAACACACATGCAATGACACTGGTGGATCAATACGTGGCTTGTGAAAAGAACAGACATCCAATGACTCTAAATGTGGTTTATGAAAATAACACACATGCAATGACACTGGTGGATCCATGTGTGGTTTGTGAAAAGAACAGACATGCAATGACTCTCCTTGTGGTTTTTGAAAAGAACACACATGCAATAACACTAGTGGATCCTTATGTGGTTTGTGAGAAGAACAGACATGCAATGACACTGGTGGATCCATCTGTGGTTTATGAGAAGAACAGACATGCAATGACTCTCGTTGTGGTTTGTGAAAAGAACACACATGCAATGACACTAGTGGATCCATGTGTGGTTTGTGAGAAGAACAGACATGCAATGACTCTAGATGTGGTTTGTGAAAAGAACAGACATGCAAAGAACTCTGGTGGATCCATGTGTGGTTTGTGAGAAGAACACACATGCAATGAATCTAGATGTGGTTTGTGAAAAGAACACACATCCAATGACTCTAACTGTGGTTTGTGATTAGAACACACATGCAATGACTCTGGTGGATCCTTATGTGGTTTGTGAAAAGAACAAACATGCAATGATTCTAGCTGTTGGTTGTGAAAAGAACACAGATGCAATGAACTCTGGTGGATCCATATGTTGTTTGTGAGAAGAACACACATGCAATTACTCTAGATGTGGTTTGTGAAAAGAACACACATGCAATCACACTAGTGGATCCATGTGTGGTTTGTGAGAAGAACAGACATGCAATGACTCTAGGTGTCGTTTGTCAAAATAACACACACGCAATGAACTCTGGTGGATCCATATGTGGTCTGTGAGAAGAACACACGTGCAAGGAATCTAGATGTGGTTTGTGAAAAGAACACACATGCAATGACTCTAGCGGTGGTTTGTGATTAGAACACACATGCAATGACTCTAGCGGTGGTTTGTGATTAGAACACACATGCAATGACTCTGCTGGATCCTTATGTGGTTTGTGAAAAGAACAAACATACAATGACTCTAGATGTTGTTTGTGAAAAGAACACACGTGGAATGAACTCTAGTGGATCCATATGTTGTTTGTGAGAAGAACACACATGAAATGACTCTAGATGTGGTTTGTGAAAAGAACACACATGCAATGTCTCCAACTGTTGTTTGTGAAAATAACACACATGCAATGACTCTGGTGGATCCTTATGTGGTTTGTGCAAAACATAGACATGGAATGAACTCTGGTGGATCCATATGTGGTTTGTGAGAAGAAGACATATCGAATGACACTGGTGGATCCATGAGTGGTTTGTGAAAGAACAGACATGCACTAACTCTAGGTGTGGTTCATGAAAAGAACACACATGCAAATGACACTGGTGGATCCATATGTGGTTTGCGAAAAGAACACACATGCAATGAACTCTGGTGGATCCATATGTGTTTTGTGAGAATAACACACATCGAATGACACGGGTGGATCCATGTGTGATTTGTCAAAGAACACACATGCAATGACTCTAGATGTGGTTTGTGAAAAGAACAAACATGTAATGACTCTATGTGTAGTTTGTGAAAAGAACACACATGCAATGACTCTAGCTGTGGTTTGTGAAAAGAACACACATGCAATGACACTGGTGGATCCATATGTGGTTTGTGAAAAGAACAGACATGCAATGACTCTCGTTGTGGTTTGTGAAAAGAACACACATGCAATGACACTAGTGGATCCACGTGTGGTTTGTGAGAAGAACAGACATGCAATGACTCTTGATGTGGTTTGTGAAAAGAACAGACATGCAATGAACTCTAGTGGATCCATATGTGGTTTGTGAGAAGAACACACATGCAATGACTATAGATGTGGTTTGTGAAAAGAAGACACATGCAATGACTCTAGCTGTGGTTTGTGAAAAGAACACACATGCAATGCCTTGGTGGATCCTTGTGTCGTTTGTGAAAAGAACAGACATGCAATGACTCTAGCTGTGGTTTGTGAAAAGAAAACACATGCAATGAACTCTGGTGGATCCATATGTGGTTTGTGAGAAGAACACACATGTAATGACTCTAGATGTGGTTTGTGAAAAGAACACACATGCAATGGCTCTAGCTGTGGTTTTTGAAAAGAACACACATGCAATGACTCTGGTGGATCCTTATGTGATTTGTGAAAAGAACAGACATGCAATGAACTCTGGTGGATCCATATGTCTTTTGTGAGAAGAACACACATGCAATGACACTGGTGGATCCGTATGTGGTTTGTGAAAAGAACAGACATGCAATGACTCTAGCTGTGGTTAATGAAAATAACACACATGTAATCACACTGGTGGATCCATATGTGGTTTGTGAAAAGAACCCACATGCAATGACTCTAGATGTGGTTGGAGAAAAGAACACACATGCAATGACACTGGTGGATCAATACGTGGCTTGTGAAAAGAACAGACATCCAATGACTCTAAATGTGGTTTATGAAAATAACACACATGCAATGACACTGGTGGATCCATGTGTGGTTTGTGAAAAGAACAGACATGCAATGACTCTCCTTGTGGTTTTTGAAAAGAACACACATGCAATAACACTAGTGGATCCTTATGTGGTTTGTGAGAAGAACAGACATGCAATGACACTGGTGGATCCATCTGTGGTTTATGAGAAGAACAGACATGCAATGACTCTCGTTGTGGTTTGTGAAAAGAACACACATGCAATGACACTAGTGGATCCATGTGTGGTTTGTGAGAAGAACAGACATGCAATGACTCTAGATGTGGTTTGTGAAAAGAACACACATGCAAAGAACTCTGGTGGATCCATGTGTGGTTTGTGAGAAGAACACACATGCAATGAATCTAGATGTGGTTTGTGAAAAGAACACACATCCAATGACTCTAACTGTGGTTTGTGATTAGAACACACATGCAATGACTCTGGTGGATCCTTATGTGGTTTGTGAAAAGAACAAACATGCAATGATTCTAGCTGTTGGTTGTGAAAAGAACACAGATGCAATGAACTCTGGTGGATCCATATGTTGTTTGTGAGAAGAACACACATGCAATTACTCTAGATGTGGTTTGTGAAAAGAACACACATGCAATGACTCTAGCTGTGGTTTGTGAAAATAACACACATGCAATGACTCTGGTGGATCCTTATCTGGTTTGTGCAAAAAATAGACATGGAATGAACTCTGGTGGATCCATATGTGGTTTGTAAGAAGAAGACATATCCAATGACACTAGTGGATCCATGTGTGGTTTGTGAAAGAACAGACATGCACTGACTCTAGGTGTGGTTCATTAAAAGAACACGCATCGAATGACACTGGTGGATCCATATGTGGTTTGTGAAAAGAACACATATGCAATGAACTCTGTTGGATCCATATGTGGTTTGTGAGAAAAAACACACATCCAATGGCACTGGTGGATCCATGTGTGGTTTGTAAAAGAACACACATGCAATGACTCTAGGTGTAGTTTGTGAAAATAACACACATGCAATGACTCTAGCTATGGTTTGTGAAAAGAACACACATGCAATGACACTGGTGGATCCATATGTGTATTTGAAAAGAACAGACATGCAATGACTATAGCTGTGGTTAATGAAAAGAACACACATGCAATCACACTGGTGGATCAATATGTGGCTTATGAAAAGAACAGACATCCAATGACTCTAGATGTGGTTTATGAAAAGAACACACATGCAATGACACTGGTGGATCCATGTGTGGTTTGTGCGAAGAACAAACATGCAATGACTCTAGTTGTGGTTTGTGAAAAGAACACACATGCAATGACACTAGTGGATCCATGTGTGGTTTGTGAGAAGAACAGACATGCAATGACTCTAGATGTGGTTTGTGAAAAGAACAGACATGCAATGAACTCTGGTGGATCCATATGTGGTTTGTGAGAAGAACACACATGCAATAAATCTAGATGTGGTTTGTGAAAAGAAGATACATGCAATGACTCTAGCTGTGGTTTGTGATTAGAACACACATGCAATGACTCTGGTGGATCCTTATGTGGTTTGTGAAAAGAACAAACATGCAATGATTCTAGCTGTTGTTTGTGAAAAGAACACACATGCAATGAACTCTGGTGGATCCATATGTTGTTTTTGAGAAGAACACACATGCAATGACTCTAGATGTGGTTTGTGAAAAGAACACGCATGCAATGACTCTAGCTGTGGTTTGTGAAAATAACACACACCCAATGACTCTGGTGGATCCTTATGTCGTTTGTGCAAAACATAGACATGGAATGAACTCTGGTGGATCCATATGTGGTTTGTGAGAAGAACACATATCCAATGACACTGGTGGATCCATGTGTGGTTTGTGAAAGAACAGACATGCACTGACTCTAGGTGTGGTTCATGAAAAGAACACACATGCAATGACACTGGTGGATCCATATGTGATTTGTGAAAAGAACACACATGCAATGAACTCTATTGGATCCATATGTGGTTTGTGAAAAAACACACATCCAATGACACTGGTGGATCCATGTGTGGTTTGTCAAAGAACACACATGCAATGACTCTAGATGTGGTTAATGAAAAGAACACACATGCAATGACTCTAGGTGTAGTTTGTGAAAATAACACGCATGCAATGACTCTAGCTATGGTTTGTGAAAAGAACACACATGCAATGACACTGGTGGATCCATATGTGTATTTGAAAAGAATAGACATGCAATGACTCTAGCTGTGGCTAATGAAAAGAACACACATGCAATCACACTGGTGGATCCATATGTGGTTTGTGAAAAGAACACAAATGCAATGACTCTAGATGTGGTTTGTGAAAAGAACACACATGCAATGACACTGGTGGATCAATATGTGGTTTGTCAAAAGAACAGACATCCAATGACTCTAGATGTGGTTTGTGAAAAGAACACACATGCAATGACACTTGCGGATCCATCTGTGGTTTGTGAGAAGAACAGACATGCAATGACTCTAGGTGTGGTTTGTGAAAAGAACACACATGCAATGAACTCTGGTGTATCCATATGTGGTTTGTGAGAAGAACACACGTGCAAGGAATCTAGATGTGGTTTGTGAAAAGAACACACATGCAATGACTCTAGCTGTGGTTTGTGATTAGAACACACATGCAATGACTCTTCTGGATCCTTATGTGGTTTTCGAAAAGAACAAACATGCAATGACTCTAGCTGTTGTTTGTGAAAAGAACACACATGGAATGAACTCTGGTGGATCCATATGTTGTTTGTGAGAAGAACACACATGAAATGACTCTAGATGTGGTTTGTGAAAAGAACACACATGCAATGTCTCCAGCTGTTGTTTGTGAAAATAACACACATGCAATGACTCTGGTGGATCCTTATGTGGTTTGTGCAAAAAATAGACAGGGAATGAACTCTGGTGGATCCATATGTGGTTTGTGAGAAGAAGACATATCGAATGACACTGGTGGATCCATGTGTGATTTGTCAAATAACACACATGCAATGACTCTAGATGTGGTTTGTGAAAAGAACAAACATGTAATGACTCTAGGTGTATTTGTGAAAAGAACACACATGCAATGACTCTAGCTATGGTTTGTGAAAAGAACACACATGCAATGACACTGGTGGATCCATATGTGGTTTGTGAAAATATTAGACATGCAATGATTCTAACTGTGGTTAATGAAAAGAACAAACATGTAATGGCTCTAGATGTGGTTTCTGAAAAGAACACACATCCAGTGACACTGGTGACTCTAGGTGTGGTTTGTGAAAGAACAGACATGCAATGACACTGGTGGATCCATGTGTGGTTTGTGAAAGAACAGACATGCAATGACACTGGTGGATCCATGTGTTGTTTGTGAAAGAACAAACATGCAATGACTCTAGGTGTGGTTAATAAAAATAATAGACATGCAATGACACTGGTAAATCCATATGTCGTTTGTGAAAAGAACACACATGCAACGACTCTCGCTGTTGTTTATGAGAAGAACTCACATGCAATGAACTCTGGTGGATCCATATGTGGTATGTGAGAAGAACACACGTGCAATGACTCTAGCTAAGGTTAATGAAAAGAGCCAACATGCAATGAAACTGGTGGATCCATATGTGGTTTGTGAAAAGAACACACATGCAATGATATTGGTGGATCCATATGTGGTTTGTGAGAAGAACAGACATGCAATGACTCTAGTTGTGGTTAATGAAAAGATCACACATGCAATCACACTGGTGGATCCATATGTGGTTTGTGAAAAGAACAGACATGCACTAACTCTAGGTGTGGTTCATGAAAAGAACACACATGCAATCACACTGGTGGATCCATATGTGGTTTGTGAAAAGAACACACATGTAATGACTCTAGATGTGGTTTGTGAAAACAACGCACATGCAATGACTCTAGGTGTGGTTTGTGAAAAGAACACACATGCAATGACTCTGGTGGATCCTTATGTGGTTTGTGACAAGAAGAGACATGCAATGAACTCTGGTTTATCCATATGTGGGTTGCGAGAAGAACACACATCCAATGACACTAGTGGATCCATGTGTAGTTTGTGAAAGAACACACATGCAATGACTCTAGATGTGGTTTGTGAAAAGAACAGACATGCAATGACTCTAGGTGTAGTTTGTGAAAAGAACAAACATGCAAAGACTCTAGATGTGGTTTGTGAAAAGAACACACATGCAGTGACACTGGTGGATCCATACGTGGTTTGTGAAAAGAACAGACATGCAATGATTCTAACTGTGGTTAGTGGAAAGAACAGACATGCAATGGCTCTAGCTGTGGTTTCTGAAAAGAACACACATCTAGTGACACTGGTGACTCTAGGTTTGGTTTGTGAACGAACAGACATGCAATGACTCTAGATGTGGTTTGTGAAAATAACAGACATGCCATGACTCTAGGTGTAGTTTGTGAAACGAACACACATGCAATGACTGTAGCTGTGGTTTGTGAAAAGAACACACATGCAATGACACTTGTGGATCCGTATGTGGTTTGTGAAAAGAACAGACATGCAATGAACTCTGGTGGATCCATATGTGGTTTGCGAGAAGAACACACATCCAATGACACTGGTGGATCCATGTGTAGTTTGTGAAAGAACACACATGCAATGACTCTAGATGTGGTTTGTGAAAAGAACAGACATGCAATGACTCTAGCTGTGGTTTGTGAAAAGAACACACATGCAATGACACTGGTGGATCCATATGTGGTTTGTGAAAAGAATAGACATGCAATGATTCTAAATGTGGTTAATGAAAAGAACAAACATGTAATGGCTCTAGCTGTGGTTTCTAAAAAGAACACACATCCAGTGACACTGGTGACTCTAGGTGTGGTTTGTGAAAGAACAGACATGCAATGACACTGGTGGTGAAGGGTTTCGCAGCATAGTAAATCAAAATTTTCTACGGAAGCGAACAGAGGGAAAGCCAAGATCTAATCTAGGAGATGCAAACAACAAGAGAGAGATTGGATTAGATCTTCATACCCTTGAAGATTCGCACAGCGGAACGTTCGTCGGAACGTGGGTGATGTAGTCGTACTCGCTTCTCCTCCTCGCGATCTGATCCGATCTAGCACCACAAGTGGCGGTGCCTCCGTGAAATGCACACGTGCAGCACCTCGACGCTCCTCCTTCCTCGGACCAGCAAGTATGGTGGAGAGATGGATTGGATCTACAACACGACGGCGTGGTGTATATGGTGGAGAATTTCTGCCGCAGGGCTTCGCCTACAAACAGTCGGGAGGGAGAGAGGAAGGCAGCAGGGTTACTAGGGCTTGGAGGGAGATGTGTGTGGGGGGGAGGGGGCGCACCAGCCCTCTATATATAGAGGGGGTGGTGGCGGCCAGCCCTAGCCCCTCCTCCAAGCCTATCTCTAGTTTAAACAATTTAAACTCTCCCCTTATCTAGATAACCCTATCTCTAGTTTAAACGAATTTAAACTTATCTAGGATCGGCTGGGCCCTATGGGGCCTTGTGCCCCTGGCCCAATGCGGCCAGGACACTCCCTCATAGGCCCATACCCCCTCCCGGAAGGTGGGACCACGTTGGCCCCCTTCCGGAAGGTTCTAGAAGCTTCCGGTACAATACCGATTAATCCGGAACAATTCCGAACTCCAAAAACTGCACTGCCTTATATGAATCTTATTCTCCGGACCATTCCGGAACCTCTCGTGATATCCCGGATCCCATCCGAGACTCCGAACAAAAATTCATAAACCAATTATCCAATCTATCCTAGCGTCGAGACACGTTAAGTGTGTGACCCTGCGGGTTCGAGAATATGCAGACATGATCTTCTATCAATAATCAACAGCGGGGTCTGGGCACCCATATTGACTCCCACACATTCATCGATGATCATATCGGATGAACCACGATGCCAGGATTCAATCAATCCCATATATATATTCCCTTCGTCTCGCGATATTTTACTTGCCCGAGATTCGATCGTCGGTATCGTCATACCTAGTTCAATCTCGTTCACAGCAAGTACTTTACTCGTTCCGTAATCCGATATCACTTTGTGATTAACTCCTTAACCACATGCTTGCAAGCAGTGTCGATATCGATTCCCGAGTGGGCCCGAAGTATATCTCTCCGACTTGGGAGGGACAAATCCCATCTCGATACATACAACCCAACAGATACTTTCTGATCACCTGAGAGACACCTTTATGATCACCCACTCATAGGATGACGTTTGATGACCTCAAAGCTTTCTTCTGATACCAGGGAGTTGTATTATCTCATGGTCTAAGGAATACAATATTTGACATAGGAAAAGCTTCGCAAAGATGAACACAATGACACGATCTAATTGCTTCGCTTAGTTTGGGTCTGTCCACCATATCATTCTCCCAATGATATGATCTCATTATCAATTGACAACTCATGTCTATGGTTAGGAAACCTTAACCATCATTGATCAATGAGCTAGTCCATAGAGGCGTACTAGGGACACGGTGTTGTTCACAAACCACACAAGTATTAATGTTTCCGCTTAATACAATTCTAGCATGGAATATAAACTTTATCATGAACAAGAATTATAATAATAACATCTTTATTATTGCCTCTAGGGCATAATTCCAACAGTCTCCCACTTGCACTAGAGTCAATAATCTAGTTTACATTTGGCAACAATCTCACACCCATGGCACTGAGGTGCTGATCATGTTTTACACGTGGAAGAGGTTTAGTCAATGGATCTGCGACATTCAGATCTGTATGTACTTTGCTAATCTTCAGATCTCCATCTGCTATATAATCTCGGATTATATGAAACTTGCGTTTGATATGCTTGGTCTTTGGATGATATCTTGGTTTCTTAGCGAGTGCTATGGCGCCAGTGTTGTCACACAATATCTCCAGTGGGTCCAATGCACTTGGAACCACGCCAAGCTCAATGATGAAGTTTGTGATCCAAACTCCTTCACTTGACGCTTCTGCAGCAGCCATGTATTCCGCTTCTACTGTAGATCCCGCGATCACGTTTTGCTTGAAGCTTCTCCAGCTCACAGCTCCTCCATTCAAAATATACACGTATCCTGTCTGAGATTTATGATCATCCTTGTCGGTGTCGAAACTAGCATCGACGTAACCTTTTACGACGAGCTGTTCATCACCCCCATAGACTAAGAACATTTCTTTAGTCCTATTTAGGTACCTTAGGATGTTCTTCACGGCTGTCCAGTGTTCCACTCCTGGATCACTTTGATATCTGCTTGTCAAACTAAGAGCATTGGACACATCCGGTCTAGTACACAGCATGGCATACATGATGGAACCTATGGCCGAGGCATAAGGCACATTGCTCATAGCTTCCCTATCATTTACCGTAGCTGGACACTGAGCCTTGCTCAATATCTTACCTGACAACATAGGCACTGAACCTTTCAATGCCTTATCCATTCTGAACCTTTTCAGAACTTTGTTTAGGTATGTACTCTGGCTTAAAGCTATCAGGCGTCTTTGTCTATCTCTATAGATTTTGATGCCCAATATATAAGCAGCTTCACCTAGGTCTTTCATTGAAAAACACTTGTTCAAATAACTCTTCACATCGTTAAGCATGTTGATGTCATTTCCAATAATCAATATATCATCCACATATAGTACCAGAAACATCACCGAGCTCCCACTCACTTTCTTGCCATTGAGGAAAGCAGTCTTGACATCCATCTGCCATATTTCATAATCATGAAACAAAGCAATTGCTAATAAAATCCGAATGGACTTAAACATCGCTATGGGAGAGAAAGTCTCATCGTAGTCAACACCTTGAACTTGTCGAAAACCTTTCGCAACAAGCCATGCTTTATAGACGGTAACATTACCATCCGCGTCCGTTTTCTTCTTGAAGATCCATTTGCACTCAACGGCCTTTCGGTTGCTAGGAGGGTCCACCAAAGTCCATACTTGGTTTTCGCTCATGGATCCCAATTCGGATTTCATGGCTTCTAGCCATTTCTCAGAGTCTGGGCTCATCATCGCTTCCTCATAGTTCGTAGGTTCACTGTCTTCTACTAACAAGACAGTCAAGACAGGGTTGCCGTACCACTCAGGAGGGGCACGCGACCTTGTCGACCTGCGACGTTCAGTAGCAGCATCGTCCGAAGCTTCATGATCCTTGTCATTAGCTTCCTCTATTGTTGGTGCAGGCGGCACTGGAACAATTTCAGGTGCTGCGCTACTCTCCAATTGAAGAGAAGGTTCAATAACCTCGTCTAGCTCTACTTTCCTCCCACTCACTTCTTTCGAGAGAAACTCCTTCTGAAGAAAGGAACCGTTCTTTGCGACAAACACTTTGCCTTCGGTTCTGTGATAGAAGGTATACCCAATAGTTTCCTTAGGGTATCCTATGAAGACGCATTTCTCCGCTTTGGGTTCGAGCTTGTCCGGCATCAACTTCTTGACGTAAGCTTCGCATCCCCAAACTTTAAGAAACGACAACTTAGGTTTAGCACCAAACCATAGTTCATACGGTGTCGTCTCAACGGATTTAGATGGAGCCCTATTTAAAGTGAATGCAGCGGTTTCTAATGCATAACCCCAAAGTGATAACGGCAAATCAGTAAGAGACATCATGGATCGGACCATATCTAATAGGGTTCGATTCCGGCGTTCAGACACACCATTGCGCTGTGGTGTTCCGGGTGGCGTGAGTTGTGAAACGATTCCACTTGCTTTGAGATGCGTGAGAAAATCATAACTCAAATATTCGCCCCCACGATCGGATCGTAGAAACTTAATCTTTCTGTTACGATGGTTCTCCACTTCATTCTGAAATTCTTTGAACTTTTCAAACGTTTCAGATTTATGTTTCATTAAATAGATATACCCATAGCTACTTAAGTCATCGGTAAAAGTGAGAAAATAGCGATATCCACCGCGCGTCGAAACACTCATCGGTCCGCATACATCGGTATGTATGATTTCCAACAAGTCCGTTGCTCGGTCCATCATACCGGAGAACGGGGTTTTGATCATCTTGCCCATGAGGCATGGTTCGCATGTGTCAAATGATTCAAAATCAAGAGACTCCAAAACTCTATCAGAATGGAGTTTCTTCATGCGCTTTACACCAATATGACCTAGACGACAGTGCCACAAATAAGTAGTATTATCACTATCTACTTTGCATCTCTTAGCCTCAATGTTATGGATGTGTGTTTCATCCCTTTCGAGATTTAGAAGAAATAAACCACTCACAAGAGGTGCATGACCATAAAAGATGTTACTCATATAAATGGAACAACCATTATTCTCCGATTTAAATGAATAACCGTCTTGCAATAAACACGATCCAGAAATAATGTTCATGCTCAACGCAGGCACACAATAACATTTATTAAGGTTTAAAACTAATCCCGAAGGTAAAACTAAGGAGAGCGTGCCGACGGCCATCACATCAACTCTTGATCCGTTGCCAACGCGCATCGTCACCTCATCCCTCGCAAGCCGCCGTCTATTCCGTAGCTCCTATTTCGAGTTACAAATATTAGCAACTGAACCGGCATCAAATACCCAGGCACTACAACGAGGGCTAGTAAGGAAAACATCAATAACATGTATATCAAATATACCTTTGATGGTGCCAGCCTTCTTGTCCGCTAAGTACTTCGGACAGTTGCGCTTCCGATGACCCTTGTCCTTGCAATAGAAGCACATTGTCCGGCTTAGGACCAGACTTGAGCTTCTTCTCAGCAGGGGCAACGCGCTTGCCGCCGCCTTTCTTGAAGGGCTTCTTTGCACCTTTACCTTTCTTAAAGGAGGGCTTGTTGACCATCAACACATGATTATCCTTCTTGATGTCCACCTTCGCAGCCTTCAGCTTTGCGAAGAGCTCGGTGATCGTATCAGTGGAACCAATCTGATTATGAGTCACTACAAAACTTTTGTAGCTGGGAGGGAGTGATTGCAGAACCCTGTCAATCTTGAGCTCCTCTGGAATCTTGCAGTCCAGTTGCTCAAGGCGTTGAGTGTAGCCCGACATCTTAATGGCGTGCTCACTAACGGAACTCCCTTCCTCCATCTTGCAGTTAAAGAACTTCTCAGAGATCTCATATCTCTCAGAACGGGCCTGAGTCTGAAACATGGTTTTCAACTCTTCGAGAATCTCAAAGGGCCCGGGATAGCTTTCAAAACGATTTTGAAGTTCCGGTTCCATAGCAAACAACATGGTGCTCTTAATCACACCATAATCATCTTTGCGCGACTGATGACAGCTTTCTCATCAGCCGGCGCAGTTGCAGCAGGGGGGTTACCTAACGCTTTCTCAAGGACATAGTCCTTTTGTCTGCCAGACAGAATGATTCTTAGATTGCGGAACCAGTTGGTGAAGTTAGACCCATTGTTTCTAAGCTTTTCTTTCTCAGCAAAAAAGTTGAAGTTGAAGTTGGACTTGGCCATGTGATCTACAGTATTTGCAAGTACAATTTAGACTATGTTCATGATAAATAGTTCAACTTAATCAAATTACTAGATGAACTCCCACTAAATTCAACATCCCTCAAGTTGTTTAGTGAACACGATCCAAATTCACCACACCTAATCCGATCATCACGTGAAGAGATGTGGTTTCAATGGTGGACAACGAAGTGTCGATCATATCATTCATATGACTCATGCTTAACCTTTCGGTTCTTCTGTTCCGAGGCCATGTCTGTACATGCTAGGCTCGTCAAGTTAGACCCAAGTATTTCCGTGTGTGCAAAACTGGCTTGCACCCGTTGTATGTGAGCGTAGAGTCTATAGCACCCAATCATCACGTGATGCTTGGGCACGACGAACTTTCGCAACGGTGCATACTTGGGGAGAACATAGTTTTTATCTTGATCTTTAAGTGAGGAATCATCTTATAATGCTACCGTCGCGATCTAAGCATAATAAGATACATAAAAGGATAAACATCACATGCATATAACTTTATGTGACATGGTATAGCCAATCTTCGCGCAATGATCTCCATCTTGTGCGTTCCGGCATGATCTCCATCACTCCACCATGATTGCCTCCACCATGAATAGCAACTACAACTATTGCTAACTACTTAGCGATAAAGTAAAGCTATTACATGGCGTATAAGAAGTTGACTCGCAGGTCATACACAATTATAAAGACAGCCATATGGCTCCTGCCGGTTGTGTACTCATTGACATGCAAGTCGTGAAACATTACAAAACATGATAATCGCATACAATATACACATCACATCTTGGGCCATACCATATCACAGAAAACACTCCCTGCAAAAACAAGTTAGACGCCTCTACTTTGTTGTTGCATGTTTTACGTGGCTCATGGGAGTAGATGCTAAGAACGATTCTTACCTACGGAAAGCCACAACGGTGATATTATGGTTGCCAAACTCCGGTGTTAATCCCATGACAACTATAGTGAGAGAAACTGACATCCACCAGCCGCATGTGTGGTACAAGCCACACGTCAAGTGCGGAGCCGGTCTCGCGAACGACGTCGCGTAAGGTTGGCCTGGACCGCTTCAATCTCACTATCCCGCGCCATAAGAAGAACACAAACAAGAGGCTTGCAACAGAAAACATCAATGCCCGCAACAACCATGTTGCGTTCTACTCGTGAATCACATCTACGCATAGATCTAGCTCTGATACCACTGAAGGGTTTCGCAGCATAGTAAATCAAAAATTTCTACGGAAGCGAACAGAGGGAAGGCCAAGATCTAATCTAGGAGATGCAAACAACGAGAGAGATTGGGTTAGATCTTCATACCCTTGAAGATTCGCACAGCGGAACGTTCGTCGGAACGTGGGTGATGTAGTCGTACTCGCTTCTCCTCCTCGCGATCCGATCCGATCTAGCACCACAAGTGGCGGTGCCTCCGTGAGATGCACACGTGCAGCACCTCGACGTCTCCTCCTTCCTCGGACCAGAAAGTATGGTGGAGAGATGGATTGGATCTACAACACGACGGCGTGGTGTATATGGTGGAGAATTTCTGCCGCAGGGCTTCGCCTACAAACAGTCGGGAGGGAGAGAGGAAGGCAGCAGGGTTACTAGGGCTTGGAGGGAGATGTGTGTGGGGGGGAGGGGGCACACCAGCCCTCTATATATAGAGGGGGTGGTGGCGGCCAGCCCTAGCCCCTCCTCCAAGCCTATCTCTAGTTTAAACAATTTAAACTCTCCCCTTATCTAGATAACCCTATCTCTAGTTTAAACGAATTTAAACTTATCTAGGATCGGCTGGGCCCTATGGGGCCTTGTTCCCCTGGCCCAATGCGGCCAGGACACTCCCTCATAGGCCCATGCCCCCTCCCGGAAGGTGGGACCACGTTGGCCCCCTTCCGGAAGGTTCTAGAAGCTTCCGGTACAATACCGATTAATCCGGAACAATTCCGAACTCCAAAAACTGCACTCCCTTATATGAATCTTATTCTCCGGACCATTCTGGAACCTCTCGTGATATCCCGGATCCCATCCGAGACTCCGAACAAAAATTCATAAACCAATTATCCAATCTATCCTAGCGTCGAGACACGTTAAGTGTGTGACCCTGCGGGTTCGAGAATATGCAGACATGATCTTCTATCAATAATCAACAGCGGGGTCTAGGCACCCATATTGACTCCCACACATTCATCGATGATCATATCGGATGAACCACGATGCCAGGATTCAATCAATCCCATATATATATTCCCTTCGTCTCGCGATATTTTACTTGCCCGAGATTCGATCGTCGGTATCGTCATACCTAGTTCAATCTCGTTCACAGCAAGTACTTTACTCGTTCCGTAATCCGATATCACTTTGTGATTAACTCCTTAACCACATGCTTGCAAGCGGTGTCGATATCGATTACCGAGTGGGCCCGAAGTATATCTCTCCGACTTGGGAGGGACAAATCCCATCTCGATACATACAACCCAACAGATACTTTCTGATCACCTGAGAGACACCTTTATGATCACCCTCTCATAGGATGACGTTTGATGACCTCAAAGCTTTCTTCCGATACCAGGGAGTTGTATTATCTCATGGTCTAAGGAATACAATATTTGAGATAGGAAAAGCTTCGCAAAGATGAACACAATGACACGATCTAATTGCTTCGCTTAGTTTGGGTCTGTCCACCATATCATTCTCCCAATGATATGATCTCATTATCAATTGACAACTCATGTCTATGGTTAGGAAACCTTAACCATCATTGATCAATGAGCTAGTCCATAGAGGCGTACTAGGGACACGGTGTTGTTCACAAACCACACAAGTATTAATATTTCAGC
This sequence comes from Avena sativa, assembly GCA_916181665.1. NCBI lineage: Eukaryota > Viridiplantae > Streptophyta > Magnoliopsida > Poales > Poaceae > Avena > Avena sativa. The sequence goes on from OV702287.1 coordinate 585,177,151, forward strand.
TTAATACGATTCTAGCATGGAATATAAACTTTATCATGAACAAGAATTATAATAATAACATCTTTATTATTGCCTCTAGGGCATAATTCCAACAGGTGGATCCATGTGTGGTTTGTGAAAGAACAAACATGCAATGACACTGGTGGATCCATGTGTTGTTTGTGAAAGAACAGACATGCAATGACTCTAGGTGTGGTTAATAAAAAGAATAGAAATGCAATGACACTGGTAAATCCATATGTCGTTTGTCAAAAGAACACAAATGCAATGACTCTCGCTGTGGTTTATGAGAAGAACTCACATGCAATGAACTCTGGTGGATCCATATGTGGTTTGTGAGAAGAACACACATGCAATGACTCTAGCTAAGGTTAATGAAAAGAACAAACATGCAATGAAACTGGTGGATCCATATGTGGTTTGTGAAAAGAACACACATGCAATGATATTGGTGGATCCATATGTGGTTTGTGAGAAGAACAGACAAGCAATGACTCTAGTTGTGGTTAATGAAAAGAACACACATGCAATCACACTGGTGGATCCATATGTGGTTTGTGAAAAGAACAGGCATGCACTGACTCTAGATGTGGTTCATGAAAGGAACACACATGCAATCACACTGGTGGATCCATATGTGGTTTGTGAAAATAACACACATGCAATGACTCTAGATGTGGTTTGTGAAAAGAACGCACATGCAATGACTCTAGCTGTGGTTTGTGAAAAGAACACACATGCAATGACTCTGGTGGATCCTTATGTGGTTTGTGACAAGAAGAGAATGCAATGAACTCTGGTGGATCCATATGTGGTTTGCAAGAAGAACACACATCCAATGACACTGGTGGATCCATGTGTAGTGAAAGAACACACATGCAATGACTCTAGATGTGGTTTGTGAAAAGAACAGACATGCAATGACTCTTGGTGTAGTTTGTGAAAAGAACAAACATGCAATGACTCTAGATGTGGTTTGTGAAAAGAACACACATGCAGTGACACTGGTGGATGCATATGTGGTTTGTGAAAAGAACAGACATGCAATGATTCTAACTGTGGTTAGTGGAAAGAACATACATGCAATGGCTCTAGCTGTGGTTTCTGAAAAGAACACACATCTAGTGACACTGGTGACTCTAGGTGTGGTTTGTGAACGAACAGACATGCAATGACTCTAGATGTGGTTTGTGAAAATAACAGACATGCCATGACTCTAGGTGTAGTTTGTGACAAGAACACACATGCAATGACTCTAGGTGTAGTTTGTGAAAAGAACAAACATGCAAAGACTCTAGATGTGGTTTGTGAAAAGAACACACATGCAGTGACACTGGTGGATCCATATGTGGTTTGTGAAAAGAACAGACATGCAATGATTCTAACTGTGGTTAGTGGAAAGAACAGACATGCAATGGCTCTAGCTGTGGTTTCTGAAAAGAACACACATCTAGTGACACTGGTGCCTCTAGGTGTGGTTTGTGAACGAACTGACATGCAATGACTCTAGATGTGGTTTGTGAAAATAACAGACATGCCATGACTCTAGGTGTAGTTTGTGAAAAGAACACACATGCAATGACTCTAGCTGTGGTTTGTGAAAAGAACCCACATGCAATGACACTGGTGGATCCGTATGTGGTTTGTGAAAAGAACAGACATGCAATGAACTCTGGTGGATCCATATGTGGTTTGCGAGAAGAACACACATCCAATGACACTGGTGGATCCATGTGTAGTTTGTGAAAGAACACTCATGCAATGACTCTAGATGTTGTTTGTGAAAAGAACAGACATGCAATGACTCTAGCTGTGGTTTGTGAAAAGAACACACATGCAATGACACTGGTGGATCCATATGTGGTTTGTGAAAAGAATAGACATGCAATGATTCTAACTGTGGTTAATGAAAAGAACAAACATGTAATGGCTCTAGCTGTGGTTTCTGAAAAGAACACACATCCAGTGACACTGGTGACTCTAGGTGTGGTTTGTGAAAGAACAGACATGCAAGGACACTGGTGGATCCATGTGTGGTTTGTGAAAGAACAGACATGCAATGACACTGGTGGATCCATGTGTTGTTTGTGAAAGAACAGACATGCAATGACTCTAGGTGTGGTTAATAAAAAGAATAGAAATGCAATGACACTGGTAAATCCATATGTCGTTTGTCAAAAGAACACAAATGCAATGACTCTCGCTCTGGTTTATGAGAAGAACTCACATGCAATGAACTCTGGTGGATCCATATGTGGTTTGTGAGAAGAACACACATGCAATGACTCTAGCTAAGGTTAATGAAAAGAACAAACATGCAATGAAACTGGTGGATCCATATGTGGTTTGTGAAAAGAACACACATGCAATGATATTGGTGGATCCATATGTGGTTTGTGAGAAGAACAGACATGCAATGACTCTAGTTGTGGTTAATGAAAAGAACACACATGCAATCACACTGGTGGATCCATATGTGGTTTGTGAAAAGAACAGGCATGCACTGACTCTAGGTGTGGTTCATGAAAGGAACACACATGCAATCACACTGGTGGATCCATATGTGGTTTGTGAAAAGAACACACATGCAATGAATCTAGATGTGGTTTGTGAATAGAACGCACATGCAATGACTCTAGCTGTGGTTTGTGAAAAGAACACACATGCAATGACTCTGGTGGATCCTTATGTGGTTTGTGACAAGAAGAGACATGCAATGAACTCTGGTGGATCCATATGTGGTTTGCGAGAAGAACACACATCCAATGACACGGGTGGATCCATGTGTAGTTTGTGAAAGAACACACATGCAATGACTCTAGATGTGGTTTGTGAAAAGAACAGACATGCAATGACTCTAGGTGTAGTTTGTGAAAAGAACAAACATGCAATGACTCTAGATGTGGTTTGTGAAAAGAACACACATGCAGTGACACTGGTGGATCCATATGTGGTTTGTGAAAAGAACAGACATGCAATGATTCTAACTGTGGTTAGTGGAAAGAACAGACATGCAATGGCTCTAGCTGTGGTTTCTGAAAAGAACACACATCTAGTGACACTGGTGACTCTAGGTGTGGTTTGTGAACGAACAGACATGCAATGACTCTAGATGTGGTTTGTGAAAATAACAGACATGCCATGACTCTAGGTGTAGTTTGTGACAAGAACACACATGCAATGACTCTAGGTGTAGTTTGTGAAAAGAACAAACATGCAAAGACTCTAGATGTGGTTTGTGAAAAGAACACACATGCAGTGACACTGGTGGATCCATATGTGGTTTGTGAAAAGAACAGACATGCAATGATTCTAACTGTGGTTAGTGGAAAGAACAGACATGCAATGGCTCTAGCTGTGGTTTCTGAAAAGAACACACATCTAGTGACACTGGTGCCTCTAGGTGTGGTTTGTGAACGAACAGACATGCAATGACTCTAGATGTGGTTTGTGAAAATAACAGACATGCCATGACTCTAGGTGTAGTTTGTGAAAAGAACACACATGCAATGACACTGGTGGATCCATGTGTAGTTTGTGAAAGAACACACATGCAATGACTCTAGATGTTGTTTGTGAAAAGAACAGACATGCAATGACTCTAGCTGTGGTTTGTGAAAAGAACACACATGCAATGACACTGGTGGATCCATATGTGGTTTGTGAAAAGAATAGACATGCAATGATTCTAACTGTGGTTAATGAAAAGAACAAACATGTAATGGCTCTAGCTGTGGTTTCTGAAAAGAACACACATCCAGTGACACTGGTGACTCTAGGTGTGGTTTGTGAAAGAACAGACATGCAAGGACACTGGTGGATCCATGTGTGGTTTGTGAAAGAACAGACATGCAATGACACTGGTGGATCCATGTGTTGTTTGTGAAAGAATAGACATGCAATGACTCTAGGTGTGGTTAATAAAAAGAATAGAAATGCAATGACACTGGTAAATCCATATGTCGTTTGTCAAAAGAAGACAAATGCAATAACTCTCGCTCTGGTTTATGAGAAGAACTCACATGCAATGAACTCTGGTGAATCCATATGTGGTTTGTGAGAAGAACACACATGCAATGACTCTAGCTAAGGTTAATGAAAAGAACAAACATGCAATGAAACTGGTGGATCCATATGTGGTTTGTGAAAAGAACACACATGCAATGATATTGGTGGATCCATATGTGGTTTGTGAGAAGAACAGACAAGCAATGACTCTAGTTGTGGTTAATGAAAAGAACACACATGCAATCACACTGGTGGATCCATATGTGGTTTGTGAAAAGAACAGGCATGCACTGACTCTAGGTGTGGTTCATGAAAGGAACACACATGCAATCACACTGGTGGATCCATATGTGGTTTGTGAAAATAACACACATGCAATGACTCTAGATGTGGTTTGTGAAAAGAACGCACATGCAATGACTCTAGCTGTGGTTTGTGAAAAGAACACACATGCAATGACTCTGGTGGATCCTTATGTGGTTTGTGACAAGAAGAGAATGCAATGAACTCTGGTGGATCCATATGTGGTTTGCGAGAAGAACACACATCCAATGACACTGGTGGATCCATGTGTAGTTTGTGAAAGAACACACATGCAATGACTCTAGATGTGGTTTGTGAAAAGAACAGACATGCAATGACTCTAGGTGTAGTTTGTGAAAAGAACAAACATGCAATGACTCTAGATGTGGTTTGTGAAAAGAACACACATGCAGTGACACTGGTGGATCCATATGTGGTTTGTGAAAAGAACAGACATGCAATGATTCTAACTGTGGTTAGTGGAAAGAACAGACATGCAATGGCTCTAGCTGTGGTTTCTGAAAAGAACACACATCTAGTGACACTGGTGACTCTAGGTGTGGTTTGTGAACGAACAGACATGCAATGACTCTAGATGTGGTTTGTGAAAATAACAGACATGCCATGACTCTAGGTGTAGTTTGTGACAAGAACACACATGCAATGACTCTAGGTGTAGTTTGTGAAAAGAACAAACATGCAAAGACTCTAGATGTGGTTTGTGAAAAGAACACACATGCAGTGACACTGGTGGATCCATATGTGGTTTGTGAAAAGAACAGACATGCAATGATTCTAACTGTGGTTAGTGGAAAGAACAGACATGCAATGGCTCTAGCTGTGGTTTCTGGAAAGAACACACATCTAGTGACACTGGTGCCTCTAGGTGTGGTTTGTGAACGAACAGACATGCAATGACTCTAGATGTGGTTTGTGAAAATAACAGACATGCCATGACTCTAGGTGTAGTTTGTGAAAAGAACACACATGCAATGACTCTAGCTGTGGTTTGTGAAAAGAACACACATGCAATGACACTGGTGGATCCGTATGTGGTTTGTGAAAAGAACAGACATGCAATGAACTCTGGTGGATCCATATGTGGTTTGCGAGAAGAACACACATCCAATGACACTCGTGGATCCATGTGTAGTTTGTGAAAGAACACACATGCAATGACTCTAGATGTTGTTTGTGAAAAGAACAGACATGCAATGACTCTAGCTGTGGTTTGTGAAAAGAACACACATGCAATGACACTGGTGGATCCATATGTGGTTTGTGAAAAGAATAGACATGCAATGATTCTAACTGTGGTTAATCAAAAGAACAAACATGTAATGGCTCTAGCTGTGGTTTCTGAAAAGAACACACATCCAGTGACACTGGTGACTCTAGGTGTGGTTTGTGAAAGAACAGACATGCAAGGACACTGGTGGATCCATGTGTGGTTTGTGAAAGAACAGACATGCAATGACACTGGTGGATCCATGTGTTGTTTGTGAAAGAACAGACATGCAATGACTCTAGGTGTGGTTAATAAAAAGAATAGAAATGCAATGACACTGGTAAATCCATATGTCGTTTGTCAAAAGAACACAAATGCAATGACTCTCGCTCTGGTTTATGAGAAGAACTCACATGCAATGAACTCTGGTGGATCCATATGTGGTTTGTGAGAAGAACACACATGCAATGACTCTAGCTAAGGTTAATGAAAAGAACAAACATGCAATGAAACTGGTGGATCCATATTTGGTTTGTGAAAAGAACACACATGCAATGATATTGGTGGATCCATATGTGGTTTGTGAGAAGAACAGACATGCAATGACTCTAGTTGTGGTTAATGAAAAGAACACACATGCAATCACACTGGTGGATCCATATGTGGTTTGTGAAAAGAACAGGCATGCACTGACTCTAGGTGTGGTTCATGAAAGGAACACACATGCAATCACACTGGTGGATCCATATGTGGTTTGTGAAAAGAACACACATGCAATGAATCTAGATGTGGTTTGTGAATAGAACGCACATGCAATGACTCTAGCAGTGGTTTGTGAAAAGAACACACATGCAATGACTCTGGTGGATCCTTTTGTGGTTTGTGACAAGAAGAGACATGCAATGAACTCTGGTGGATCCATATGTGGTTTGCGAGAAGAACACACATCCAATGACACGGGTGGATCCATGTGTAGTTTGTGAAAGAACACACATGCAATGACTCTAGATGTGGTTTGTGAAAAGAACAGACATGCAATGACTCTAGGTGTAGTTTGTGAAAAGAACAAACATGCAATGACTCTAGATGTGGTTTGTGAAAAGAACACACATGCAGTGACACTGGTGGATCCATATGTGGTTTGTGAAAAGAACAGACATGCAATGATTCTAACTGTGGTTAGTGGAAAGAACAGACATGCAATGGCTCTAGCTGTGGTTTCTGAAAAGAACACACATCTAGTGACACTGGTGACTCTATGTGTGGTTTGTGAACGAACAGACATGCAATGACTCTAGATGTGGTTTGTGAAAAGAAAAGACATGCAATGACTCTAGGTGTAGTTTGTGAAAAGAACAAACATGCAATGACTCTAGATGTGGTTTGTGAAAAGAACACACATGCAATGACTCTAGGTGTAGTTTGTGAAAAGAACAAACATGCAAAGACTCTAGATGTGGTTTGTGAAAAGAACACACATGCAGTGACACTGGTGGATCCATATGTGGTTTGTGAAAAGAACAGACATGCAATGATTCTAACTGTGGTTAGTGGAAAGAACAGACATGCAATGGCTCTAGCTGTGGTTTCTGAAAACAACACACATCTAGTGACACTGGTGCCTCTAGGTGTGGTTTGTGAACGAACAGACATGCAATGACTCTAGATGTGGTTTGTGAAAATAACAGACATGCCATGACTCTAGGTGTTGTTTGTGAAAAGAACACACATGCAATGACTCTAGCTATGGTTTGTGAAAAGAACACACATGCAATGACACTGGTGGATCCGTATGTGGTTTGTGAAAAGAACAGACATGCAATGAACTCTGGTGGATCCATATGTGGTTTGCGAGAAGAACACACATCCAATGACACTGGTGGATCCATGTGTAGTTTGTGAAAGAACACACATGCAATGACTCTAGATGTTGTTTGTGAAAAGAACAGACATGCAATGACTCTAGCTGTGGTTTGTGAAAAGAACACACATGCAATGACACTGGTGGATCCATCTGTGGTTTGTGAAAAGAATAGACATGCAATGATTCTAACTGTGGTTAATGAAAAGAACAAACATGTAATGGCTCTAGCTGTGGTTTCTGAAAAGAACACACATCCAGTGACACTGGTGACTCTAGGTGTGGTTTGTGAAAGAACAGACATGCAAGGACACTGGTGGATCCATGTGTGGTTTGTGAAAGAACAGACATGCAATGACACTGGTGGATCCATGTGTTGTTTGTGAAAGAACAGACATGCAATGACTCTAGGTGTGGTTAATAAAAATAATAGAAATGCAATGACACTGGTAAATCCATATGTCGTTTGTCAAAAGAACACAAATGCAATGACTCTCGCTCTGGTTTATGAGAAGAACTCACATGCAATAAACTCTGGTGGATCCATATGTGGTTTGTGAGAAGAACACACATGCAATGACTCTAGCTAAGGTTAATGAAAAGAACAAACATGCAATGAAACTGGTGGATCCATATGTGGTTTGTGAAAAGAACACACATGCAATGATATTGGTGGATCCATATGTGGTTTGTGAGAAGAACAGACATGCAATGACTCTAGTTGTGGTTAATGAAAAGAACACACATGCAATCACACTGGTGGATCCATATGTGGTTTGTGAAAAGAACAGGCATGCACTGACTCTAGGTGTGGTTCATGAAAGGAACACACATGCAATCACACTGGTGGGTCCATATGTGGTTTGTGAAAAGAACACACATGCAATGAATCTAGATGTGGTTTGTGAATAGAACGCACATGCAATGACTCTAGCTGTGGTTTGTGAAAAGAACACACATGCAATGACTCTGGTGGATCCTTATGTGGTTTGTGACAAGAAGAGACATGCAATGAACTCTGGTGGATCCATATGTGGTTTGCGAGAAGAACACACATCCAATGACACGGGTGGATCCATGTGTAGTTTGTGAAAGAACACACATGCAATGACTCTAGATGTGGTTTGTGAAAAGAACAGACATGCAATGACTCTAGGTGTAGTTTGTGAAAAGAACAAACATGCAATGACTCTAGATGTGGTTTGTGAAAAGAACACACATGCAGTGACACTGGTGGATCCATATGTGGTTTGTGAAAAGAACAGACATGCAATGATTCTAACTGTGGTTAGTGGAAAGAACAGACATGCAATGGCTCTAGCTGTGGTTTCTGAAAAGAACACACATCTAGTGACACTGGTGACTCTATGTGTGGTTTGTGAACGAACAGACATGCAATGACTCTAGATGTGGTTTGTGAAAAGAACAGACATGCAATGACTCTAGGTGTAGTTTGTGAAAAGAACAAACATGCAATGACTCTAGATGTGGTTTGTGAAAAGAACACACATGCAGTGACACTGGTGGATCCATATGTGGTTTGTGAAAAGAACAGACATGCAATGATTCTAACTGTGGTTAGTGGAAAGAACAGACATGCAATGGCTCTAGCTGTGGTTTCTGAAAAGAACACACATCTAGTGACACTGGTGACTCTAGGTGTGGTTTGTGAACGAACAGACATGCAATGACTCTAGATGTGGTTTGTGAAAATAACAGACATGCCATGACTCTAGGTGTAGTTTGTGACAAGAACACACATGCAATGACTCTAGGTGTAGTTTGTGAAAAGAACAAACATGCAAAGACTCTAGATGTGGTTTGTGAAAAGAACACACATGCAGTGACACTGGTGCATCCATATGTGGTTTGTGAAAAGAACAGACATGCAATGATTCTAACTGTGGTTAGTGGAAAGAACAGACATGCAATGGCTCTAGCTGTGGTTTATGAAAAGAACACACATCTAGTGACACTGGTGCCTCTAGGTGTGGTTTGTGAACGAACAGACATGCAATGACTCTAGATGTGGTTTGTGAAAATAACAGACATGCCATGACTCTAGGTGTAGTTTGTGAAAAGAACACACATGCAATGACTCTAGCTGTGGTTTGTGAAAAGAACACACATGCAATGACACTGGTGGATCCGTATGTGGTTTGTGAAAAGAACAGACATGCAATGAACTCTGGTGGATCCATATGTGGTTTGCGAGAAGAACACACATCCAATGACACTGGTGGATCCATGTGTAGTTTGTGAAAGAACACACATGCAATGACTCTAGATGTTGTTTGTGAAAAGAACAGACATGCAATGACTCTAGCTGTGGTTTGTGAAAAGAACACACATGCAATGACACTGGTGGATCCATATGTGGTTTGTGAAAAGAATAGACATGCAATGATTCTAACTGTGGTTAATGAAAAGAACAAACATGTAATGGCTCTAGCTGTGGTTTCTGAAAAGAACACACATCCAGTGACACTGGTGACTCTAGGTGTGGTTTGTGAAAGAACAGACATGCAAGGACACTGGTGGATCCATGTGTGGTTTGTGAAAGAACAGACATGCAATGACACTGGTGGATCCATGTGTTGTTTGTGAAAGAACAGACATGCAATGACTCTAGGTGTGGTTAATAAAAAGAATAGAAATGCAATGACACTGGTAAATCCATATGTCGTTTGTCAAAAGAACAGAAATGCAATGACTCTCGCTCTGGTTTATGAGAAGAACTCACATGCAATGAACTCTGGTGGATCCATATGTGGTTTGTGAGAAGAACACACATGCAATGACTCTAGCTAAGTTAATGAAAAGAACAAACATGCAATGAAACTGGTGAATCCATATGTGGTTTGTGAAAAGAACACACATGCAATGATATTGGTGGATCCATATGTGGTTTGTGAGAAGAACAGACATGCAATGACTCTAGTTGTGGTTGATGAAAAGAACACACATGCAATCACACTGGTGGATCCATATGTGGTTTGTGAAAAGAACAGGCATGCACTGACTCTAGGTGTGGTTCATGAAAGGAACACACATGCAATCACACTGGTGGATCCATATGTGGTTTGTGAAAAGAACACACATGCAATGAATCTAGATGTGGTTTGTGAATAGAACGCACGTGCAATGACTCTAGCTGTGGTTTGTGAAAAGAACACACATGCAATGACTCTGGTGGATCCTTTTGTGGTTTGTGACAAGAAGAGACATGCAATGAACTCTGGTGGATCCATATGTGGTTTGCGAGAAGAACACACATCCAATGACACGGGTGGATCCATGTGTAGTTTGTGAAAGAACACACATGCAACGACTCTAGATGTGGTTTGTGAAAAGAACAGACATGCAATGACTCTAGGTGTAGTTTGTGAAAAGAACAAACATGCAATGACTCTAGATGTGGTTTGTGAAAAGAACACACATGCAGTGACACTGGTGGATCCATATGTGGTTTGTGAAAAGAACAGACATGCAATGATTCTAACTGTGGTTAGTGGAAAGAACAGACATGCAATGGCTCTAGCTGTGGTTTCTGAAAAGAACACACATCTAGTGACACTGGTGACTCTATGTGTGGTTTGTGAACGAACAGACATGCAATGACTCTAGATGTGGTTTGTGAAAAGAACAGACATGCAATGACTCTAGGTGTAGTTTGTGAGAAGAACAAACATGCAATGACTCTAGATGTGGTTTGTGAAAAGAACACACATGCAGTGACACTGGTGGATCCATATGTGGTTTGTGAAAAGAACAGACATGCAATGATTCTAACTGTGGTTAGTGGAAAGAACAGACATGCAATGGCTCTAGCTGTGGTTTCTGAAAAGAACACACATCTAGTGACACTGGTGACTCTAGGTGTGGTTTGTGAACGAACAGACATGCAATGACTCTAGATGTGGTTTGTGAAATTAACAGACATGCCATGACTCTAGGTGTAGTTTGTGACAAGAACACACATGCAATGACTCTAGGTGTAGTTTTTGAAAAGAACAAACATGCAAAGACTCTAGATGTGGTTTGTGAAAAGAACACACATGCAGTGACACTGGTGGATCCATATGTGGTTTGTGAAAAGAACAGACATGCAATGATTCTAACTGTGGTTAGTGCAAAGAACAGACATGCAATGGCTCTAGCTGTGGTTTCTGAAAAGAACACACATCTAGTGACACTGGTGCCTCTAGGTGTGGTTTGTGAACGAACAGACATGCAATGACTCTAGATGTGGTTTGTGAAAATAACAGACATGCCATGACTCTAGGTGTAGTTTGTGAAAAGAACACACATGCAATGACTCTAGCTGTGGTTTGTGAAAAGAACACACATGCAATGACACTGGTGGATCCGTATGTGGTTTGTGAAAAGAACAGACATGCAATGAACTCTGGTGGATCCATATGTGGTTTGCGAGAAGAACACACATCCAATGACACTGGTGGATCCATGTGTAGTTTGTGAAAGAACACACATGCAATGACTCTGGATGTGGTTTGTGAAAAGAACAGACATGCAATGACTCTAGCTGTGGTTTGTGAAAAGAACACACATGCAATGACACTGGTGGATCCATATGTGGTTTGTGAAAAGAATAGACATGCAATGATTCTAACTGTGGTTAATGAAAAGAACAAACATGTAATGGCTCTAGCTGTGGTTTCTGAAAAGAACACACATCCAGTGACACTGGTGACTCTAGGTGTGGTTTGTGAAAGAACAGACATGCAAGGACACTGGTGGATCCTTGTGTGGTTTGTGAAAGAACAGACATGCAATGACACTGGTGGATCCATGTGTTGTTTGTGAAAGAACAGACATGCAATGACTCTAGGTGTGGTTAATAAAAAGAATAGAAATGCAATGACACTGGTAAATCCATATGTCGTTTGTCAAAAGAACACAAATGCAATGACTCTCGCTCTGGTTTATGAGAAGAACTCACATGCAATGAACTCTGGTGGATCCATATGTGGTTTGTGAGAAGAACACACATGCAATGACTCTAGCTAAGTTAATGAAAAGAACAAACATGCAATGAAACTGGTGGATCCATATGTGGTTTGTGAAAAGAACACACATGCAATGATATTGGTGGATCCATATGTGGTTTGTGAGAAGAACAGACATGCAATGACTCTAGTTGTGGTTGATGAAAAGAACACACATGCAATCACACTGGTGGATCCATATGTGGTTTGTGAAAAGAACAGGCATGCACTGACTCTAGGTGTGGTTCATGAAAGGAACACACATGCAATCACACTGGTGGATCCATATGTGGTTTGTGAAAAGAACACACATGCAATGAATCTAGATGTGGTTTGTGAATAGAACGCACGTGCAATGACTCTAGCTGTGGTTTGTGAAAAGAACACACATGCAATGACTCTGGTGGATCCTTTTGTGGTTTGTGACAAGAAGAGACATGCAATGAACTCTGGTGGATCCATATGTGGTTTGCGAGAAGAACACACATCCAATGACACGGGTGGATCCATGTGTAGTTTGTGAAAGAACACACATGCAACGACTCTAGATGTGGTTTGTGAAAAGAACAGACATGCAATGACTCTAGGTGTAGTTTGTGAAAAGAACAAACATGCAATGACTCTAGATGTGGTTTGTGAAAAGAACACACATGCAGTGACACTGGTGGATCCATATGTGGTTTGTGAAAAGAACAGACATGCAATGATTCTAACTGTGGTTAGTGGAAAGAACAGACATGCAATGGCTCTAGCTGTGGTTTCTGAAAAGAACACACATCTAGTGACACTGGTGACTCTATGTGTGGTTTGTGAACGAACAGACATGCAATGACTCTAGATGTGGTTTGTGAAAAGAACAGACATGCAATGACTCTAGGTGTAGTTTGTGAGAAGAACAAACATGCAATGACTCTAGATGTGGTTTGTGAAAAGAACACACATGCAGTGACACTGGTGGATCCATATGTGGTTTGTGAAAAGAACAGACATGCAATGATTCTAACTGTGGTTAGTGGAAAGAACAGACATGCAATGGCTCTAGCTGTGGTTTCTGAAAAGAACACACATCTAGTGACACTGGTGACTCTAGGTGTGGTTTGTGAACGAACAGACATGCAATGACTCTAGATGTGGTTTGTGAAATTAACAGACATGCCATGACTCTAGGTGTAGTTTGTGACAAGAACACACATGCAATGACTCTAGGTGTAGTTTTTGAAAAGAACAAACATGCAAAGACTCTAGATGTGGTTTGTGAAAAGAACACACATGCAGTGACACTGGTGGATCCATATGTGGTTTGTGAAAAGAACAGACATGCAATGATTCTAACTGTGGTTAGTGCAAAGAACAGACATGCAATGGCTCTAGCTGTGGTTTCTGAAAAGAACACACATCTAGTGACACTGGTGCCTCTAGGTGTGGTTTGTGAACGAACAGACATGCAATGACTCTAGATGTGGTTTGTGAAAATAACAGACATGCCATGACTCTAGGTGTAGTTTGTGAAAAGAACACACATGCAATGACTCTAGCTGTGGTTTGTGAAAAGAACACACATGCAATGACACTGGTGGATCCGTATGTGGTTTGTGAAAAGAACAGACATGCAATGAACTCTGGTGGATCCATATGTGGTTTGCGAGAAGAACACACATCCAATGACACTGGTGGATCCATGTGTAGTTTGTGAAAGAACACACATGCAATGACTCTGGATGTGGTTTGTGAAAAGAACAGACATGCAATGACTCTAGCTGTGGTTTGTGAAAAGAACACACATGCAATGACACTGGTGGATCCATATGTGGTTTGTGAAAAGAATAGACATGCAATGATTCTAACTGTGGTTAATGAAAAGAACAAACATGTAATGGCTCTAGCTGTGGTTTCTGAAAAGAACACACATCCAGTGACACTGGTGACTCTAGGTGTGGTTTGTGAAAGAACAGACATGCAAGGACACTGGTGGATCCATGTGTGGTTTGTGAAAGAACAGACATGCAATGACACTGGTGGATCCATGTGTTGTTTGTGAAAGAACAGACATGAAATGACTCTAGGTGTGGTTAATAAAAAGAATAGAAATGCAATGACACTGGTAAATCCATATGTCGTTTGTCAAAAGAACACAAATGCAATGACTCTCGCTCTGGTTTATGAGAAGAACTCACATGCAATGAACTCTGGTGGATCCATATGTGGTTTGTGAGAAGAACACACATGCAATGACTCTAGCTAAGGTTAATGAAAAGAACAAACATGCAATGAAACTGGTGGATCCATATGTGGTTTGTGAAAAGAACACACATGCAATGATATTGGTGGATCCATATGTGGTTTGTGAGAAGAACAGACAAGCAATGACTCTAGTTGTGGTTAATGAAAAGAACACACATGCAATCACACTGGTGGATCCATATGTGGTTTGTGAAAAGAACAGGCATGCGCTGACTCTAGGTGTGGTTCATGAAAGGAACACACATGCAATCACACTGGTGGATCCATATGTGGTTTGTGAAAATAACACACATGCAATGACTCTAGATGTGGTTTGTGAAAAGAACGCACATGCAATGACTCTAGCTGTGGTTTGTGAAAAGAACACACATGCAATGACTCTGGTGGATCCTTATGTGGTTTGTGACAAGAAGAGAATGCAATGAACTCTGGTGGATCCATATGTGGTTTGCGAGAAGAACACACATCCAATGACACTGGTGGATCCATGTGTAGTTTGTGAAAGAACACACATGCAATGACTCTAGATGTGGTTTGTGAAAAGAACAGACATGCAATGACTCTAGGTGTAGTTTGTGAAAAGAACAAACATGCAATGACTCTAGATGTGGTTTGTGAAAAGAACACACATGCAGTGACACTGGTGGATCCATATGTGGTTTGTGAAAAGAACAGACATGCAATGATTCTAACTGTGGTTAGTGGAAAGAACAGACATGCAATGGCTCTAGCTGTGGTTTCTGAAAAGAACACACATCTAGTGACACTGGTGACTCTAGGTGTGGTTTGTGAACGAACAGACATGCAATGACTCTAGATGTGGTTTGTGAAAATAACAGACATGCCATGACTCTAGGTGTAGTTTGTGACAAGAACACACATGCAATGACTCTAGGTGTAGTTTGTGAAAAGAACAAACATGCAAAGACTCTAGATGTGGTTTGTGAAAAGAACACACATCCAGTGACACTGGTGGATCCATATGTGGTTTGTGAAAAGAACAGACATGCAATGATTCTAACTGTGGTTAGTGGAAAGAACAGACATGCAATGGCTCTAGCTGTGGTTTCTGAAAAGAACACACATCTAGTGACACTGGTGCCTCTAGGTGTGGTTTGTGAACGAACAGACATGCAATGACTCTAGATGTTGTTTGTGAAAATAACAGACATGCCATGACTCTAGGTGTAGTTTGTGAAAAGAACACACATGCAATGACTCTAGCTGTGTTTTGTGAAAAGAACACACATGCAATGACACTGGTGGATCCGTATGTGGTTTGTGAAAAGAACAGACATGCAATGAACTCTGGTGGATCCATATGTGGTTTGCGAGAAGAACACACATCCAATGACACTGGTGGATCCATGTGTAGTTTGTGAAAGAACACACATGCAATGACTCTAGATGTGGTTTGTGAAAAGAACAGACATGCAATGACTCTAGCTGTGGTTTGTGAAAAGAACACACATGCAATGACACTGGTGGATCCATATGTGGTTTGTGAAAAGAATAGACATGCAATGATTCTAATTGTGGTTAATGAAAAGAACAAACATGTAATGGCTCTAGCTGTGGTTTCTGAAAAGAACACACATCCAGTGACACTGGTGACTCTAGGTGTGGTTTGTGAAAGAACAGACATGCAAGGACACTGGTGGATCCATGTGTGGTTTGTGAAAGAACAAACATGCAATGACACTGGTGGATCCATGTGTTGTTTGTGAAAGAACAGACATGCAATGACTCTAGGTGTGGTTAATAAAAAGAATAGAAATGCAATGACACTGGTAAATCCATATGTCGTTTGTCAAAAGAACACAAATGCAATGACTCTCGCTCTGGTTTATGAGAAGAACTCACATGAAATGAACTCTGGTGGATCCATATGTGGTTTGTGAGAAGAACACACATGCAATGACTCTAGCTAAGGTTAATGAAAAGAACAAACATGCAATGAAACTGGTGGATCCATATGTGGTTTGTGAAAAGAACACACATGCAATGATATTGGTGGATCCATATGTGGTTTGTGAGAAGAACAGACATGCAATGACTCTAGTTGTGGTTAATGAAAAGAACACACATGCAATCACACTGGTGGATCCATATGTGGTTTGTGAAAAGAACAGGCATGCACTGACTCTAGGTGTGGTTCATGAAAGGAACACACATGCAATCACACTGGTGGATCCATATGTGGTTTGTGAAAAGAACACACATGCAATGAATCTAGATGTGGTTTGTGAATAGAACGCACATGCAATGACTCTAGCTGTGGTTTGTGAAAAGAACACACATGCAATGACTCTGGTGGATCCTTATGTGGTTTGTGACAATAAGAGACATGCAATGAACTCTGGTGGATCCATATGTGGTTTGCGAGAAGAACACACATCCAATGACACTGGTGGATCCATGTGTAGTTTGTGAAAGAACACACATGCAATGACTCTAGATGTGGTTTGTGAAAAGAACAGACATGCAATGACTCTAGGTGTAGTTTGTGAAAAGAACAAACATGCAATGACTCTAGATGTGGTTTGTGAAAAGAACACACATGCAGTGACACTGGTGGATCCATATGTGGTTTGTGAAAAGAACAGACATTCAATGATTCTAACTGTGGTTAGTGGAAAGAACAGACATGCAATGGCTCTAGCTGTGGTTTCTGAAAAGAACACACATCTAGTGACACTGGTGACTCTAGGTGTGGTTTGTGAACGAACAGACATGCAATGACTCTAGATGTGGTTTGTGAAAATAACAGACATGCCATGACTCTAGGTGTAGTTTGTGACAAGAACACACATGCAATGACTCTAGTTGTGGTTTGTGAAAAGAACACACATGCAATGTAACTAGTGGATCCGTATGTGGTTTGTGAAAAGAACAGACATGCAATGATTCTAACTATGGTTAATGAAAAGAACACACATGCAATCACACTGGTGGATCCATATGTGGTTTGTGAAAAGAACACACATTCAATGACTCTTGATGTGGTCTGTGAAAAGAACACACATGCAATGACACTGGTGGATCAATATGTGGTTTGTGAAAAGAACCGACATCCGATGACTCTTTGAAAAGAACACACATGCAATGACACTGGTGGATCCATGTGTGGTTTGTGAGAAGAACACACGTGCAAGGAATCTAGATGTGTTTTGTGAAAAGAACACACATGCAATGACTCTAGCTGTGGTTTGTGATTAGAACACACATGCAATGACTCTGCTGGATGCTTATGTGGTTTGTGAAAAGAACAAACATGCAATGACTCTAGCTGTTGTTTGTGAAAAGAACACACATGGAATGAACTCTGGTGGATCCATATGTTGTTTGTGAGAAGAACACACATGAAATGACTCTAGATGTGGTTTGTGAAAAGAACACACATGCAATGTCTCCAGCTGTTGTTTGTGAAAATAACACACATGCAATGACTCTGGTGGATCCTTATGTGGTTTGTGCAAAAAATAGACAGGGAATGAACTCTGGTGGATCCATATGTGGTTTGTGAGAAGAAGACATATCAAATGACACTGGTGGATCCATGAGTGGTTTGTGAAAGAACAAACATGCACTAACTCTAGGTGTGGTTAATGAAAAGAACACACATGCAATGACACTGGCGGATCCATATGTGGTTTGCGAAAAGAACACACATGCAATGAACTCTGGTGGATCCATATGTGTTTTGTGAGAAGAACACACATCGAATGACACTGGTGGATCCATGTGTGATTTGTCAAAGAACACACATGCAATGACTCTAGATGTGGTTTGTGAAAAGAACAAACATGCAATGACTCTAGGTGTAGTTTGTGAAAAGAACACACATGCAATGACACTGGTGGATCCATATGTGGTTTGTGAAAATAATAGACATGCAATGATTCTAACTGTGGTTAATGAAAAGAACAAACATGTAATGGCTCTAGCTGTGGTTTCTGAAAAGAACACACATCCAGTGACACTGGTGACTCTAGGTGTGGTTTGTGAAAGAACATACATGCAATGACACTGGTGGATCCATGTGTGGTTTGTGAAAGAACAGACATGCAATGACACTGGTGGATCCATGTGTTGTTTGTGAAAGAACAGACATGCAATGACTCTCGCTGTGGTTTATGAGAAGAACTCACATGCAATGAACTCTGGTGGATCCATATGTGGTTTGTGAGAAGAACACACATGCAATGACTCTAGCTAAGGTTAATGAAAAGAACAAACATGCAATGAAACTGGTGGATGCATATGTGGTTTGTGAAAAGAACATACATG
Source organism: Avena sativa (assembly GCA_916181665.1). Taxonomy (NCBI): domain Eukaryota; kingdom Viridiplantae; phylum Streptophyta; class Magnoliopsida; order Poales; family Poaceae; genus Avena; species Avena sativa. Next base: position 585,196,091 of record OV702287.1, read on the forward strand.
CAATGATATTGGTCGATCTATATGTGGTTTGTGAGAAGAACAGACATGCAATGACTCTAGTTGTGGTTAATGAAAAGAACACACATGCAATCACACTGGTGGATCCATATGTGGTTTGTGAAAAGAATAGACATGCACTGACTCTAGGTGTGGTTCATGAAAAGAACACACATGCAATCACACTGGTGGATCCATATGTGGTTTGTGAAAAGAACACACATGCAATGACTCTAGATGTGGTTTCTGAAAAGAACGCACATGCAATGACTCTAGCCGTGGTTTGTGAAAAGAACACATATGCAATGACTCTGGTGGATCCTTATGTGGTTTGTGACAAGAAGAGACATGCAATGAACTCTGGTTTATCCATATGTGGGTTGCGAGAAGAACACACATCCAATGACACTGGTGGATGCATGTGTAGTTTGTGAAAGAACACACATGCAATGACTCTAGATGTGGTTTGTGAAAAGAACAGACATGCAATGACTCTAGGTGTAGTTTCTGAAAAGAACAAACATGCAAAGACTCTAGATGTGGTTTGTGAAAAGAACACACATGCAGTGACACTGGTGCATCCATATGTGGTTTGTGAAAAGAACAGACATGCAATGATTCTAACTGTGGTTAGTGGAAAGAACAGACATGCAATGGCTCTAGCTGTGGTTTCTGAAAAGAACACACATCTAGTGACACTGGTGACTCTAGGTGTGGTTTGTGAACGAACAGACATGCAATGACTCTACATGTGGTTTGTGAAAATAACAGACATGCCATGACTCTAGGTGTAGTTTGTGAAAAGAACACACATGCAATGACTCTAGCTGTGGTTTGTGAAAAGAACACACATGCAATGACACTGGTGGATCCGTATGTGGTTTGTGAAAAGAACAGACATGCAATGAACTCTGGTGGATCCGTATGTGGTTTGCGAGAAGAACACACATCCAATGACACTGGTGGATCCATGTGTAGTTTGTGAAAGAACACACATGCAATGACTCTAGATGTGGTTTGTGAAAAGAACAGACATGCAATGACTCTAGCTGTGGTTTGTGAAAAGAACACACATGCAATGACACTGGTGGATCCATATGTGGTTTGTGAAAAGAATAGACATGCAATGATTCTAACTGTGGTTAATGAAAAGAACAAACATGTAATGGCTCTAGCTATGGTTTCTGAAAAGAACACACATCCAGTGACACTGGTGACTCTAGGTGTGGTTTGTGAAAGAACAGACATGCAATGACACTGGTGGATCCATGTGTGGTTTGTGAAAGAACAGACATGCAATGACACTGGTGGATCCATGTGTTGTTTGTGAAAGAACAGACATGCAATGACTCTAGGTGTGGTTAATAAAAAGAATAGAACTGCAATGACACTGGTAAATCCATATGTCGTTTGTCAAAAGAACACACATGCAATGACTCTCGCTGTGGTTTATGAGAAGAACTCACATGCAATGAACTCTGGTGGATCCATATGTGGTTTGTGAGAAGAACACACATGCAATGACTTTAGCTAAGGTTAATGAAAAGAACAAACATGCAATGAAACTGGTGGATCCATATGTGGTTTGTGAAAAGAACACACATGCAATGATATTGGTGGATCCATATGTGGTTTGTGAGAAGAACAGACATGCAATGACTCTAGTTGTGGTTAATGAAAAGAACACACATGCAATCACACTGGTGGATCCATATGTGGTTTGTGAAAAGAATAGGCATGCTCTGACTCTAGGTGTGGTTCATGAAAAGAACACACATGCAATCACACTGGTGGATCCATAGGTGGTTTGTAAAAATAACACACATGCAATGACTCTAGATGTGGTTTGTGAAAAGAACGCACATGCAATGACTCTAGTTGTGGTTTGTGAAAAGAACACACATGCAATGACTCTGGTGGATCCTTATGTGGTTTGTGACAAGAAGAGACATGCAATGAACTCTGGTGGATCCATATGTGGTTTGCGAGAAGAACACACATCCAATGACACTGGTGGATCCATGTGTAGTTTGTGAAAGAACACACATGCAATGACTCTAGATGTGGTTTGTGAAAAGAACAGACATGCAATGACTCTAGGTGTAGTTTGTGAAAAGAACAAACATGCAATGACTCTAGATGTGGTTTGTGAAAAGAACACACATGCAGTGACACTGGTGGATCCATATGTGGTTTGTGAAAAGAACAGACATGCAATGATTCTAACTGTGGTTAGTGGAAAGGACAGACATGCAATGGCTCTAGCTGTGGTTTCTGAAAAGAACACACATCTAGTGACACTGGTGACTCTAGGTGTGGTTTGTGAACGAACAGACATGCCATGACTCTAGGTGTAGTTTGTGAAAAGAACACACATGCAATGACTCTAGCTGTGGTTTGTGAAAAGAACACACATGCAATGACACTGGTGGATCCGTATGTGGTTTGTGAAAAGAACAGACATGCAATGATTCTAACTATGGTTAATGAAAAGAAAACACATGCAATCACACTGGTGGATCCATATGTGGTTTGTGAAAAGAACACACATTCAATGACTCTTGATGTGATCTGTGAAAAGAACACACATGCAATGACACTGGTGGATCAATATGTGGTTTGTGAAAAGAACAGACATCCGATGACTCTTTGAAAACAACACACATGCAATGACACTGGTGGATCCATGTGTGGTTTGTGAGAAGAACACACGTGCAAGGAATCTAGATGTGGTTTGTGAAAAGAACACACATGCAATGACTCTAGCTGTGGTTTGTGATTAGAACACACATGCAATGACTCTGCTGGATCCTTATGTGGTTTGTGAAAAGAACAAACATGCAATGACTCTAGCTGTGGTTTGTGAAAAGAACACACATGCAATTAACTCTGGTGGATCCATATGTGGTTTGTGCGAAGAATACACATGCAATGACTCTAGATGTGGTTTGTGAAAAGAACACACATGCAATGGCTCTAGCTGTGGTTTATGAAAAGAACACACATGCAATGACACTGGTGAATCCATGTGTGGTTTGTGAGAAGAACAGACATGCAATGTCTCTAGTTGTGGTTTGTGAAAAGAACACACATGCAATGACACTAGTGGATCCATGTGTGGTTTGTGAGAAGAACGGACATCCAATGACTCTAGATGTGCTTTGTGAAAAGAAAAGACATGAAATGAACTCTAGTGGATCCATACGTGGTTTGTGAGAATAACACACATGCAATGACTCTAGATGTGGTTTGTGAAAAGAAGACACATGCAATGACTCTAGCTGTGGTTTGTGAAAAGAACACACATGCAATGACTCCGGTGGATCCTTATGTCGTTTGTGAAAAGAACAGTCATCCAATGACTCTAGCTGTGGTTTGTGAAAAGAACACACATGCAATTAACTCTGGTGGATCCTTATGTCGTTTGCGAGAAGAACACACATGCAATGACTCTAATGTGGTTTGTGAAAAGAACACACATGCAATGGCTCTAGCTGTGGTTTTGAAAAGAACACACATGCAATGACTCTGGTGGATGCATATGTCTTTTGTGAGAAGAACACACATGCAATGACACTGGTGGATCCATATGTGGTTTGTGAAAAGAACAGACATGCAATGACTCTAGCTGTGGTTAATGAAAAGAACACACATGTAATCACACTGGTGGATCCATATGTGGTTTGTGAAAAGAACCCACATGCAATGACTCTAGATGTGGTTTGTGAAAAGAACACACATGCAATGACACTGGTGGATCAATATGTGGCTTATGAAAAGAACAGACTTCCAATGACTCTAGATGTGGTTTATGAAAAGAACACACATGCAATGGCATTGGTGGATCCATGTGTGGTTTGTGAGAAGAACAGACATGCAATGACTGTAGTTGTGGTTTGTGAAAAGAACACACATGCAATGACACTAGTGGATCCATGTGTGGTTTGTGAGAAAAACAGACATGCAATGACTATAGATGTGGTTTGTGAAAAGAATAGACATGCAATGAACTCTGGTGGATCAATATGTGGTTTGTGAGAAGAACTCACATGCAATGAATCTAGATGTGGCTTGTGAAAAGAACACACATGCAATGACTCTAGCTATGGTTTGTGATTAGAACGCACATGTAATGACTCTGGTGGATCCTTATGTGGTTTGTGAAAAGAACAAACATGCAATGACTCTAGCTGTTGTTTGTGAAAAGAACACACATGCAATGAACTCTGGTGGATCCATATGTTGTTTGTGAGAAGAACACACATGCAATGACTCTAGATGTGGTTTGTGAAAAGAACACACATGCAATAACTCTAGCTGTGGTTTGTGAAAATAACACACATGCAATGACTCTGGTGGATCCTTATGTGGTTTGTGCAAAAAATAGACATGGAATGAACTCTGGTGGATCCATATGTGGTTTGCGAGAAGAACACATATCCAATGACAATGGTGGATCCATGTGTGGTTTGTGAAAGAACAGACATGCACTTACTCTAGGTGTGGTTCATGAAAAGAAAACACATGCAATCACACTAGTGGATCCTTATGTGGTTTGTGAAAATAACACACATACAATGAACTCTGGTGGATCCATATCTGGTTTGTGACAATAACACACATCGAATGACACTGGTGGATCCATGTGTGTTTTGTGAAAGAACACACATGCAATGACTCTAGATGTGGTTAATGAAAATAACACACATGCAATGACTCTAGGTGTAGTTTGTGAAAAGAACACACATGCAATGACTCTAGCTGTGGTTTGTGAAAAGAACACACATGCAATGACACTCGTGGATCCATATGTGTATTTGAAAAGAACACACATGCAATCACAATGGTGGATCCATATGTGGTTTGTGAAAAGAACACAAATGCAATGACTCTAGATGTGGTTTGTCAAAAGAACACACATGCAATGACACTGGTGGATCAATATGTGGTTTGTCAAAAGAACAGACATCCAATGACTCTAGATGTGGTTTGTGAGAAGACCACACATGCAATGACTCTTCTGGATCCATGTGTGGTTTGTGAGAAGAACAGACATGCAATGACTCTAGGTGTGGTTTGTGAAAAGAACACACATGCAATGACTCTAGCTGTTGTTTGTGATTAGAACACACATGCAATGACTCTGGTGGATCCTTATGTGGTTTGTCAAAAGAACAAACATGCAATGACCCTAGCTGTTGTTTGTGAAAAGAACACACATGCAATGAACTCTGGTGGATCCATATGTTGTTTGTGAGAATAACACACATGCAATGACTCTGGTGGATCCTTATGTGGTTTGTGAAAAGAACAAACATGCAATGACTCTAGCTGTTGTTTGTGAAAAGAACACACATGCAATGAACTCTGGTGGATCCATATGTTGTTTGTGAGAATAACACACATGCAATGACTCTAGATGTGGTTTGTGAAAAGAACACACATGCAATGACTCTAGCTGTGGTTTGTGAAAATAACACACATGCAATGACTCTGGTGGATCCTTATGTGGTTTGTGCAAAAAATAGACATGGAATGAACTCTGGTGGATCCATATGTGGTTAGTGAGAAGAACACATATCCAATGACACTGGTGGATCCATGTGTGGTTTGTGAAAGAACAGACATGCACTGACTCTAGGTGTGGTTCATGAAAAGAACACACATGCAATGACAAAGGTGGATCCATATGTGGTTTGTGAAAAGAACACACATGCAATGAACTCTGTTGGATACATATGTGGTTTGTGAGAAGAACACACATCCAATGACACTGGCAGATCCATGTGTGGTTTGTGAAAGAACACACATGCAATGACTCTAGATGTGGTTAATGAAAAGAACACACATGCAATGCCACTGTTTGATCCATGTGGTTTGTGAAAACAACACACATGCAATGACACTGGCTATGGTTATTGAATAGAACTGACATGCAAACACACTAGTGGATCCATATGTGGTCTGTGAGAAGAACACACACGCAATGAACTATGGTGGATCCTTATGTGGTTTGTGAAAAGAACAGACATGCAATGGATCTAGCTGTGGTTTGTGAAAAGATCACACATCCAGTGACACGGGTGACTTTAGGTGTGGTTTGTGAAAGAACAGACATGCAATGACACTGGTGGACCCATGTGTGGTTTGTGAAAGAACAGACATGCAATGACTCTAGGTGTGGTTAATGAAAAGAACAGGCATGCAATGACACTGGTGGATCCAAATGTGGTTTGTGAAAAGAACACACACGTGATGGCTCAACACGTATTGAGCTCATCGGGGAAGACCTCCAAGGTGTTGTTTCCAACTTGGAATCCTGCACATCTCAACCATAGAACTTTGCCCCCAACTTACAGTGAGGTTGTTTGTGAAAAGAACACACATGCAATAACTCTAGATGTGATTTATGAAAAGAACACACATGAAATGACTCTGGTGGTTCCTTATGTGGTTTGTGAAAAGAACAGACATGTAATGAACTCTGGTGGATCCATATGTGGTTTGTGAGAAGAACACACATCCAATGACACTGGTGGATTCATATGTGGTTTGTGAAAGAACAGACATGCACTGACTCTAGGTGTGGTTCATGAAAAGAAAACACATGCAATCACACTTGTGGATCCTTATGTGGTTTGTGAAAATAACACACATACAATGAACTCTGGTGGATCCATATCTGGTTTGTGACAATAACACACATCGAATGACACTCGTGGATCCATGTGTGGTTTGCGAACAAACACACATGCAATGACTCTAGATGTGGTTTGTGAAAAGAACACACATGCAATGACTCTAGGTGTAGTTTGTGAAATGAACACACATGCAATGACTCTAGCTACGGTTTGTGAAAATAACACACATGCAATGACACTAGTGGATCCATATGTGGTTTGTGAAAAGAACTGACATGCAATGACTCTAGCTGTGGTTAATGAAAAGAACACACATGCAATCACACTAGTGGATCCATATGTGGTTTGTGAAAAGAACAGACATGCACTGACTCTAGGTGTGGTTCATGAAAAGAACACACATGCAATCACACTGGTGGATCCTTATGTGGTTTGCGAAAAGAACACACATGCAATGACTCTCGTTGTGGTTTGTGAAAAGAACACACATGCAATGACACTGGTGGATCCATATGTGGTTTGTGAAAAGAACAGACATGCAATGACTCTAGCTATGGTTAATGAAAAGAGCACACATGCAACCACATTGGTGGATCCATATGTGGTTTGTTAAAAGAACACACATGCAATAACTCTAGATGTGCTTTGTGAAAACAACACACATGCAATGACTCTAGCTGTTGTTTGTGAAAATAACACACATGCAATGACTCTGGTGGTTCCTTATGTGGTTTGTGAAAAGAACACACATGCAATGAACTCTGGTGGATCCATATGTGGTTTGTGAAAAGAACACACATCCAATGACAATGGTGGATTCATGTGTGGTTTGTGAAAGAACAGACATGCACTGACTCTAGGTGTGGTTCATGAAAAGAACACACATGCAATCACACTAGTGGATCCTTATGTGGTTTGTGAAAAGAACACACATACAATGAACTCTGTTGGATCCATATGTGGTTTGTGATAAGAACACACATCGAATGACACTGGTGGATCCATGTGTGGTCTATGAACGAACACACATGTAATGACTCTAGATGTGGTTCGTGAAAAGAACACACATGCAATGACTCTAGGTGTAATTTGTGAAAAGAACACACATTCAATGACTCTAGCTATGGTTTGTGAAAAGAACACACATGCAATGACACTGGTGGATCCATATGTGGTTTGTGAAAAGAACAGACATGCAACGACTCTAGTTGTGGTTAATGAAAAGAACACACATGCAATCACACTGGTGGATCCATATGTGGTTTGTGAAAAGAACACACATGCAATAACACTAGTGGATCAATATGTGGTTTGTGAAAAGAACAGACATCCAATGATTCTCGATGTGGTTTGTGAAAAGAACACGGATGCAATGAGACTGGTGGATCCATGTTTGGTTTGTGAGAAGAACAAAATGCAATAACTCTAATTGTGCTTTGTGAAAAGAACAGACATGCAATGAACTCTAGTGAATCCATATGTGGTTTGTGAGAAGAACACACATCCAATGACTCTAGATGTGGTTTGTGAAAAGAAGACACATGCAATGACTCTAGCTGTGTTTAATGAAAAGAACACACATGCAATCACACTGGTGGATCCATATGTGGTTTGTGAAAAGAACACAAATGCAATGACTCTAGGTGTGGTTCATGAAAAGAATACACATGGAATCACACTGGTGGATCCTTATGTGGTTTGTGAAAAGAACACACATGCAATGACTCTAGCTGCGGTTTGCAAAAAGAACACACATGCAATGACACTGGTGGGTCCATATGTGGTTTGTTAAAAGAATAGACATCCAATGACTCTAGCTATGGTTAATGCAAAGAACACACATGCAATGACACTGGTGGATCCATATGTGGTTTGTGAAAAGAACACACATGTGATGGCTCAACACGTATCGAGCTCATTAGGGAACCCCAAGTGGAAGGTATGATGAGCATAACAACAAGTTTTCCCTTCGTTATGAAATTAAGGTTATCGAACCAGTAGGAGCAAGGAAACACCTCCAAAGTGTTGTTTCCAACTTGGAATCCTACACAACACAACCACATAACTTTGCCCCCAACTTACAGTGAGGTTGTCAATCTCACCGGTCTTGCTGAAAACAAAGGATTAAACGTATTGTGTGGAAGATAGTAATTGCTTGCAGAAAGTAAACAGTAAACAGTAAATAGCATATTGTAGATTGATGGCAAAAGAATGGACCGTGTTCCATAGTTCAGTAGTGGTGATTATCCTTAAGATAAATGACATGTTGGGTGAACAAATTACAGCGGGGCAATTTACAGACACCGAGAAAGCATACATGCATATACTAATAATCTTGACTCCTATGAGATTTGATTGGGGCATTACAACATTATACATAGACCATAATCCAACTGCATCTATGACTAATAATCCACCTTTTGGTTATCATCCGAGCCCCCTCCAGTATTAAGTTGCAAGCAACAGATAATTACATTAAGCAAAGTGTGTAAAGTAAACAATATGATTGTTCTATGAACAAAGGATTGCTATTTTCTCCCTAGTAGCAACAGCACATCTAGTACCTTAGAGATTTCTATCACTTCCCCACATTCCTAGAGGCATGAACCCATATCGAGCATAAATACTCCCTCTTGGAGTTGCTAGCATCCACTTGGCCAAAATAGCTACTAACAATGGAAAGCATGCAAGGTCACAAATAACAAAGACATGATAGAATCAATAATCAATCTGAAATAGCATCTCAATATCCATCAGATCCCTGCAAACACAACATGTAGGATTACAAATAGATGATCTTGATCATGAATGGATCTCACAAGATCTAAACATGATAGCACAAAGGAGGAGAACCAACCATCTAGCTACTACATGGACCCGTAGTCCAAAGATGGACTACTCACGCATCACACCGGAGGCAGGCATGGTGATGAAGAAGGCCTCCAGGGTGATCTCTCCCCTCCGGTAGAGTGTCGGGAAGAGCTTCAGATCCCTCCCGGTCTAGGGATGGAGATGATGGCGGCTACAGACTCTTTCCTGGAATTTTGATCGGGTACTTAGAGTTTTCGTCCCGAGGGGTCTTTATAGGCGGAAGGGCTAGGTCGGTGGAGCACCAGGGGGCCCACACCTGGTGGTGGCGCGTCTAGGGCTGGCCGCGCCACCCTAGGGTGTGGCCGCCCTGGCTCCCCGCTTCCTCTTCCCTCCGGACTCCGTGCTGCTTCAGGTAAAATATTGACTTTGGCTTTTGTTCGGTCCAATTCCGAGAATATTTCCTTACTAGCTTTTCTGAAACCAAAAACAGCAGAAATCAGGCAACTCGCATAATGGCATCTTGTTAATAGGTTAGTTCCAAAAAATGTGTAAAAATACTCCAAAGTGTAGACAAAACATAATAAAGTAGAAATAAATCAAGCATGGAACATCAAAAATTATAGATATGTTTGCAACGTATCAACATGCAATGACTCTAGGTGTGGTTTATGAGAAGAACACACATGCAATGAACTCTGGTGGATCCATATGTGGTTTGTGAGAAGAACACACATGCAATGACTCTAGCTATGGTTAATGAAAAGAACACACATGCAATGACAATGGTGGATCCATATGTGGTTTGTGAAAAGGACACACATGCAATGACACTAGTGGATCCATTGTGGTTTGTGAGAAGAACAGACATGCAATGGCACGGGTGGATCAATATGTGTTTTGTGAAAAGAACACACATGCAATGACACTGGTGGATCCATATGTGGTTTGTGAAAAGAACAGACATGCAATGACTCTAGCTGTGGTTAATGAAAAGAACACACATGAAATCACACTGGTTGATCCATATGTGGTTTGTGAAAAGAACATACATGCACTGACTCTAGGTGTGGTTCATGAAAAGAACACACATGCAATCACACTGGTGGATCCTTATGTGGTTTGTGAAAAGAACACACATGAAATGACTCTAGCTGTGGTTTGTGAAAAGAACACAGATGCAATGACACTGGTGGATCCACATGTAGTTTGTGAAAATAATAGACATGCAATGACTCTAGCTATGGTTAATGAAAAGAATGCACATGCAATCACACTGGTGGATCCATATGTTGTTTGTGAAAAGAACACACATGCAATAACTCTAGATGTGATTTATGAAAAGAACACACATGAAATGACTCTGGTGGTTCCTTATGTGGTTTGTGAAAAGAACAGATATGTAATGAACTCTGGTGGATCCATATGTGGTTTGTGAGAAGAACACACATCCAATGAAACTGGTGGATTCATATGTGGTTTGTGAAAGAACAGACATGCACTAACTCTAGGTGTGGTTCATGAAAAGAAAACACATGCAATCACACTAGTGGATCTTTATGTGGTTTGTGAAAATAACACACATACAATGAACTCTGGTGGATCCATATCTGGTTTGTGACAATAACACACATCGAATGACACTCGTGGATCCATGTGTGGTTTGCGAACGAACACACATGCAATGACTCTAGATGTGGTTTGCGAAAAGAACACACATGCAATGACTCTAGGTGTAGTTTGTGAAATGAACACACATGCAATGACTCTAGCTACGGTTTGTGAAAATAACACACATGCAATGACACTAGTGGATCCATATGTGGTTTGTGAAAAGAACTGACATGCAATGACTCTAGCTGTGGTTAATGAAAAGAACACACATGCAATCACACTAGTGGATCCATATGTGGTTTGTGAAAAGAACAGACATGCACTGACTCTAGGTGTGGTTCATGAAAAGAACACACATGCAATCACACTGGTGGATCCTTATGTGGTTTGCGAAAAGAACACACATGCAATGACTCTCGTTGTGGTTTGTGAAAAGAACACACATGCAATGACACTGGTGGATCCATATGTGGTTTGTGAAAAGAACAGACATGCAATGACTCTAGCTCTGGTTAATGAAAAGAGCACACATGCAATCACATTGGTGGATCCATATGTGGTTTGTTAAAAGAACACACATGCAATAACTCTAGATGTGCTTTGTGAAAACAACACACATGCAATGACTCTAGCTGTTGTTTGTGAAAAGAACACACATGCAATGACTCTGGTGGTTCCTTATGTGGTTTGTGAAAAGAACACACATGCAATGAACTCTGGTGGATCCATATGTGGTTTGTGAAAAGAACACACATCCAATGACACTGGTGGATTCATGTGTGGTTTGTGAAAGAACAGACATGCACTGACTCTAGGTGTGGTTCATGAAAAGAACACACATGCAATCACACTAGTGGATCCTTATGTGGTTTGTGAAAAGAACACACATACAATGAACTCTGTTGGATCCATATGTGGTTTGTGAGAAGAACACACATCGAATGACACTGGTGGATCCATGTGTGGTCTATGAACGAACACACATGTAATGACTCTAGATGTGGTTTGTGAAAAGAACACACATGCAATGACTCTAGGTGTAATTTGTGAAAAGAACACACATTCAATGACTCTAGCTATGGTTTGTGAAAAGAACACACATGCAATGACACTGGTGGATCCATATGTGGTTTGTGAAAAGAACAGACATGCAACGACTCTAGTTGTGGTTAATGAAAAGAACACACATGCAATCACACTGGTGGATCCATATGTGGTTTGTGAAAAGAACACACATGCAATAACACTAGTGGATCAATATGTGGTTTGTGAAAAGAACAAACATCCAATGATTCTCGATGTGGTTTGTGAAAAGAACACGGATGCAATGAGACTGGTGGATCCATGTGTGGTTTGTGAGAAGAACAAAATGCAATAACTCTAATTGTGCTTTGTGAAAAGAACAGACATGCAATGAACTGTAGTGAATCCATATGTGGTCTGTGAGAAGAACACACATCCAATGACTCTAGATGTGGTTTGTGAAAAGAAGACACATGCAATGACTCTAGCTGTGGTTTGTGAAAAGAACACACATGCAATGACTCCGGTGGATCCTTATGTCGTTTGTGAAAAGAACATACATGCAATGACTCTAGCTGTGGTTTGTGAAAAGAACACGCATGCAATGAACTCTGGTGGATCCATATGTGGTTTGTGAGAAGAACACACATGCAATGACTCTAGATGTGGTTTGTGAAAAGAACACACATGCAATGGGTCTAGATATGGTGTTTGAAAAGAACACACATGCAATGACTCAGGTGGATCCTTATGTGGTTTGTGAAAAGAACAGACATGCAATGAACTCTGGTGGATCCATGTGTCTTTTGTGAGAAGAACACACATGCAATGACACTGGTGGATCCATATGTGGTTTGTTAAAAGAACAGACATGCAATAACTCTAGCTGTGGTTGATGAAAAGAACACACATGCAATCACACTAGTGGATCCATATGTGGTTTGTGAAAATAACACACATACAATGACTCTAGATGTGGTTTGTGAAAATAACTCACATGCAATGACACTGGTGTATCAATATGTGGCTTGTGAAAAGAACAGACATCCAATGACTCTAGATGTGGTTTATGAAAAGAACACACATGCAATGACATTGGTGGATCCATGTGTGGTTTGTGAGAAGAATGGACATGCCATGACTCTAGTTGTGGTTTGTGAAAAGAACACACATGCAATGACACTGGTGGATCCATGTGAGGCCTGTGAAAAGAATAGACATGCAATGACTCTAGGTGTGGTTTATGAGAAGAACGCACATGCAATGACAATGGTGATATGTGGTTTGTGAAAAGAACACACATGCAATGACTCTAACTATGGATTGTGAAAATAACAGGCAATACAATTACTCTCGTGGATCCATGTGTGATTTGTGAAAGAACATACATTCACTAACTCTAGTTGTGGTTCATGAAAAGAACACACGTGCGACGACTCTAGCTGTGGTTTCTAAGAAGAACACACATGCAATGACATTGGTGGATCCATGTGGTTTATGAAAAGAACAGACATCCAATGACTCTAGCTATGGTTAATAAAAAGAACACACGTGCAATGACACTGGTGGATCCATATGTGGTTTGTGAGAAGAACAGACATGCAATGACTCTAGTTGTGGTTAATGAAAAGAACACACATCTAATCACACTGGTGGATCCATATGTGGTTTGTGAAAAGAACAGACATGCACTGACTCTAGGTGTGGTTCATGAAAAGAACACACATGCAATCACACTGGTGGATCCATATGTGGTTTGTGAAAAGAACACACATGCAATGACTCTAGATGTGGTTTGTGAAAAGAACACACATGCAATGACTCTAGTTGTGGTTTGTGAAAAGAACACACATGCAATGACTCTGGTGGATCCTTATGTGGTTTGTGAAAAGAACAGACATGCAATGAACTCTGGTGGATCCATATGTGGTTTCTGAAAAGAACACACATCCAGTGACACTGGTAACTCTAGGTGTGGTTTGTGAACGAACAGACTTGCAATGACTCCAGATGTCGTTTGTGAAAAGAACAGACATGCAATGACTCTAGGTGTAGTTTGTGAAAAGAACACACGTGCAGTGACACTGGTGGATCCATATGTGGTTTGTGAAAAGAACAGACATGCAATGATTCTAACTCTGGTTAATGAAAAGAACACACATGCAATCACATTGGTGGATCCATATGTGGTTTGTGAAAAGAACATACATGCACTGACTCTAGGTGTGGTTCATGGAAAGAACACACATGCAATCACACTGGTGGATCCTTATGTGGTTTGTGAAAATAACACACATGAAATGACTCTAGCTGTGGTTTGTGAAAAGAACACACATGCAATGACACTGGTGGATCCACATGTAGTTTGTGAAAATAATAGACATGCAATGACTCTAGCTATGGTTAATGAAAAGAATGCACATGCAATCACACTGGTGGATCCATATGTTGTTTGTGAAAAGAACACACATGCAATAACTCTAGATGTGATTTATGAAAAGAACACACATGAAATGACTCTGGTGGTTCCTTATGTGGTTTGTGAAAAGAACAGATATGTAATGAACTCTGGTGGATCCATATGTGGTTTGTGAGAAGAACACACATCCAATGAAACTGGTGGATTCATATGTGGTTTGTGAAAGAACAGACATGCACTAACTCTAGGTGTGGTTCATGAAAAGAAAACACATGCAATCACACTAGTAGATCTTTATGTGGTTTGTGAAAATAACACACATACAATGAACTCTGGTGGATCCATATCTGGTTTGTGACAATAACACACATCGAATGACACTCGTGGATCCATGTGTGGTTTGCGAACGAACACACATGCAATGACTCTAGATGTGGTTTGCGAAAAGAACACACATGCAATGACTCTAGGTGTAGTTTGTGAAATGAACACACATGCAATGACTCTAGCTACGGTTTGTGAAAATAACACACATGCAATGACACTAGTGGATCCATATGTGGTTTGTGAAAAGAACTGACATGCAATGACTCTAGCTGTGGTTAATGAAAAGAACACACATGCAATCACACTAGTGGATCCATATGTGGTTTGTGAAAAGAACAGACATGCACTGACTCTAGGTGTGGTTCATGAAAAGAACACACATGCAATCACACTGGTGGATCCTTATGTGGTTTGCGAAAAGAACACACATGCAATGACTCTCGTTGTGGTTTGTGAAAAGAACACACATGCAATGACACTGGTGGATCCATATGTGGTTTGTGAAAATAACAGACATGCAATGACTCTAGCTATGGTTAATGAAAAGAGCACACATGAAATCACATTGGTGGATCCATATGTGGTTTGTTAAAAGAACACACATGCAATAACTCTAGATGTGCTTTGTGAAAACAACACACATGCAATGACTCTAGCTGTTGTTTGTGAAAAGAACACACATGCAATGACTCTGGTGGTTCCTTATGTGGTTTGTGAAAAGAACACACATGCAATGAACTCTGGTGGATCCATATGTGGTTTGTGAAAAGAACACACATCCAATGACACTGGTGGATTCATGTGTGGTTTGTGAAAGAACAGACATGCACTGACTCTAGGTGTGGTTCATGAAAAGAACACACATGCAATCACACTAGTGGATCCTTATGTGGTTTGTGAAAAGAACACACATACAATGAACTCTGTTGGATCCATATGTGGTTTGTGAGAAGAACACACATCGAATGACACTGGTGGATCCATGTGTGGTCTATGAACGAACACACATGTAATGACTCTAGATGTGGTTTGTGAAAAGAACACACATGCAATGACTCTAGGTGTAATTTGTGAAAAGAACACACATTCAATGACTCTAGCTATGGTTTGTGAAAAGAACACACATGCAATGACACTGGTGGATCCATATGTGGTTTGTGAAAAGAACAGACATGCAACGACTCTAGTTGTGGTTAATGAAAAGAACACACATGCAATCACACTGGTGGATCCATATGTGGTTTGTGAAAAGAACACACATGCAATAACACTAGTGGATCAATATGTGGTTTGTGAAAAGAACAAACATCCAATGATTCTCGATGTGGTTTGTGAAAAGAACACGGATGCAATGAGACTGGTGGATCCATGTGTGGTTTGTGAGAAGAACAAAATGCAATAACTCTAATTGTGCTTTGTGAAAAGAACAGACATGCAATGAACTGTAGTGAATCCATATGTGGTCTGTGAGAAGAACACACATCCAATGACTCTAGATGTGGTTTGTGAAAAGAAGACACATGCAATGACTCTAGCTGTGGTTTGTGAAAAGAACACACATGCAATGACTCCGGTGGATCCTTATGTCGTTTGTGAAAAGAACATACATGCAATGACTCTAGCTGTGGTTTGTGAAAAGAACACGCATGCAATGAACTCTGGTGGATCCATATGTGGTTTGTGAGAAGAACACACATGCAATGACTCTAGATGTGGTTTGTGAAAAGAACACACATGCAATGGGTCTAGATATGGTGTTTGAAAAGAACACACATGCAATGACTCTGGTGGATCCTTATGTGGTTTGTGAAAAGAACAGACATGCAATGAACTCTGGTGGATCCATATGTCTTTTGTGAGAAGAACACACATGCAATGACACTGGTGGATCCATATGTGGTTTGTTAAAAGAACAGACATGCAATAACTCTAGCTGTGGTTGATGAAAAGAACACACATGCAATCACACTAGTGGATCCATATGTGGTTTGTGAAAATAACACACATACAATGACTCTAGATGTGGTTTGTGAAAATAACTCACATGCAATGACACTGGTGTATCAATATGTGGCTTGTGAAAAGAACAGACATCCAATGACTCTAGATGTGGTTTATGAAAAGAACACACATGCAATGACATTGGTGGATCCATGTGTGGTTTGTGAGAAGAATGGACATGCCATGACTCTAGTTGTGGTTTGTGAAAAGAACACACATGCAATGACACTGGTGGATCCATGTGAGGTTTGTGAAAACAATAGACATGCAATGACTCTAGGTGTGGTTTATGAGAAGAACGCACATGCAATGACAATGGTGATATGTGGTTTGTGAAAAGAACACACATGCAATGACTCTAACTATGGATTGTGAAAATAACAGGCAATACAATTACTCTCGTGGATCCATGTGTGATTTGTGAAAGAACATACATTCACTAACTCTAGTTGTGGTTCATGAAAAGAACACACGTGCGACGACTCTAGCTGTGGTTTCTAAGAAGAACACACATGCAATGACATTGGTGGATCCATGTGGTTTATGAAAAGAACAGACATCCAATGACTCTAGCTATGGTTAATAAAAAGAACACACGTGCAATGACACTGGTGGATCCATATGTGGTTTGTGAGAAGAACAGACATGCAATGACTCTAGTTGTGGTTAATGAAAAGAACACACATCTAATCACACTGGTGGATCCATATGTGGTTTGTGAAAAGAACAGACATGCACTGACTCTAGGTGTGGTTCATGAAAAGAACACACATGCAATCACACTGGTGGATCCATATGTGGTTTGTGAAAAGAACACACATGCAATGACTCTAGATGTGGTTTGTGAAAAGAACACACATGCAATGACTCTAGTTGTGGTTTGTGAAAAGAACACACATGCAATGACTCTGGTGGATCCTTATGTGGTTTGTGAAAAGAACAGACATGCAATGAACTCTGGTGGATCCATATGTGGTTTCTGAAAAGAACACACATCCAGTGACACTGGTAACTCTAGGTGTGGTTTGTGAACGAACAGACTTGCAATGACTCCAGATGTCGTTTGTGAAAAGAACAGACATGCAATGACTCTAGGTGTAGTTTGTGAAAAGAACACACGTGCAGTGACACTGGTGGATCCATATGTGGTTTGTGAAAAGAACAGACATGCAATGATTCTAACTCTGGTTAATGAAAAGAACACACATGCAATCACATTGGTGGATCCATATGTGGTTTGTGAAAAGAACATACATGCACTGACTCTAGGTGTGGTTCATGAAAAGAACACACATGCAATCACACTGGTGGATCCTTATGTGGTTTGTGAAAATAACACAGATGAAATGACTCTAGCTGTGGTTTGTGAAAAGAACACACATGCAATGACACTGGTGGATCCACATGTAGTTTGTGAAAATAATAGACATGCAATGACTCTAGCTATGGTTAATGAAAAGAATGCACATGCAATCACACTGGTGGATCCATATGTTGTTTGTGAAAAGAACACACATGCAATAACTCTAGATGTGATTTATGAAAAGAACACACATGAAATGACTCTGGTGGTTCCTTATGTGGTTTGTGAAAAGAACAGATATGTAATGAACTCTGGTGGATCCATATGTGGTTTGTGAGAAGAACACACATCCAATGAAACTGGTGGATTCATATGTGGTTTGTGAAAGAACAGACATGCACTAACTCTAGGTGTGGTTCATGAAAAGAAAACACATGCAATCACACTAGTGGATCTTTATGTGGTTTGTGAAAATAACACACATACAATGAACTCTGGTGGATCCATATCTGGTTTGTGACAATAACACACATCGAATGACACTCGTGGATCCATGTGTGGTTTGCGAACGAACACACATGCAATGACTCTAGATGTGGTTTGCGAAAAGAACACACATGCAATGACTCTAGGTGTAGTTTGTGAAATGAACACACATGCAATGACTCTAGCTACGGTTTGTGAAAATAACACACATGCAATGACACTAGTGGATCCATATGTGGTTTGTGAAAAGAACTGACATGCAATGACTTTAGCTGTGGTTAATGAAAAGAACACACATGCAATCACACTAGTGGATCCATATGTGGTTTGTGAAAAGAACACACATGCACTGACTCTAGGTGTGGTTCATGAAAAGAACACACATGCAATCACACTGGTGGATCCTTATGTGGTTTGCGAAAAGAACACACATGCAATGACTCTCGTTGTGGTTTGTGAAAAGAACACACATGCAATGACACTGGTGGATCCATATGTGGTTTGTGAAAAGAACAGACATGCAATGACTCTAGCTATGGTTAATGAAAAGAGCACACATGAAATCACATTGGTGGATCCATATGTGGTTTGTTAAAAGAACACACATGCAATAACTCTAGATGTGCTTTGTGAAAACAACACACATGCAATGACTCTAGCTGTTGTTTGTGAAAAGAACACACATGCAATGACTCTGGTGGTTCCTTATGTGGTTTGTGAAAAGAACACACATGCAATGAACTCTGGTGGATCCATATGTGGTTTGTGAAAAGAACACACATCCAATGACACTGGTGGATTCATGTGTGGTTTGTGAAAGAACAGACATGCACTGACTCTAGGTGTGGTTCATGAAAAGAACACACATGCAATCACACTAGTGGATCCTTATGTGGTTTGTGAAAAGAACACACATACAATGAACTCTGTTGGATCCATATGTGGTTTGTGAGAAGAACACACATCGAATGACACTGGTGGATCCATGTGTGGTCTATGAACGAACACACATGTAATGACTCTAGATGTGGTTTGTGAAAAGAACACACATGCAATGACTCTAGGTGTAATTTGTGAAAAGAACACACATTCAATGACTCTAGCTATTGTTTGTGAAAAGAACACACATTCAATGACACTGGTGGATCCATATGTGGTTTGTGAAAAGAACAGACATGCAACGACTCTAGTTGTGGTTAATGAAAAGAACACACATGCAATCACACTGGTGGATCCATATGTGGTTTGTGAAAAGAACACACATGCAATAACACTAGTGGATCAATATGTGGTTTGTGAAAAGAACAAACATCCAATGATTCTCGATGTGGTTTGTGAAAAGAACACGTATGCAATGAGACTGGTGGATCCATGTGTGGTTTGTGAGAAGAACAAAATGCAATAACTCTAATTGTGCTTTGTGAAAAGAACAGACATGCAATGAACTGTAGTGAATCCATATGTGGTTTGTGAGAAGAACACACATCCAATGACTCTAGATGTGGTTTGTGAAAAGAAGACACATGCAATGACTCTAGCTGTGGTTTGTGAAAAGAACACACATGCAATGACTCCGGTGGATCCTTATGTCGTTTGTGAAAAGAACAGACATGCAATGACTCTAGATGTGGTTTGTGAAAAGAACACGCATGCAATGAACTCTGGTGGATCCATATGTGGTTTGTGAGAAGAACACACATGCAATGACTCTAGATGTGGTTTGTGAAAAGAACACACATGCAATGGGTCTAGATATGGTTTTTGAAAAGAACACACATGCAATGACTCTGGTGGATCCTTATGTGGTTTGTGAAAAGAACAGACATGCAATGAACTCTGGTGGATCCATATGTCTTTTGTGAGAAGAACACACATGCAATGACACTGGTGGATCCATATGTGGTTTGTGAAAAGAACAGACATGCAATAACTCTAGCTGTGGTTGATGAAAAGAACACACATGCAATCACACTAGTGGATCCATATGTGGTTTGTGAAAATAACACACATACAATGACTCTAGATGTGGTTTGTGAAAATAACTCACATGCAATGACACTGGTGTATCAATATGTGGCTTGTGAAAAGAACAGACATCCAATGACTCTAGATGTGGTTTATGAAAAGAACACACATGCAATGACATTGGTGGATCCATGTGTGGTTTGTGAGAAGAATGGACATGCCATGACTCTAGTTGTGGTTTGTGAAAAGAACACACATGCAATGACACTGGTGGATCCATGTGAGGTTTGTGAAAAGAATAGACATGCAATGACTCTAGGTGTGGTTTATGAGAAGAACGCACATGCAATGACACTGGTGATATGTGGTTTGTGAAAAGAACACACATGCAATGACTCTAACTATGGATTGTGAAAATAACAGGCAATACAATTACTCTCGCGGATCCATGTGTGATTTGTGAAAGAACATACATTCACTAACTCTAGTTGTGGTTCATGAAAAGAACACACGTGCGACCACTCTAGCTGTGGTTTCTAAGAAGAACACACATGCAATAACATTGGTGGATCCATGTGGTTTATGAAAAGAACAGACATCCAATGACTCTAGCTATGGTTAATAAAAAGAACACACGTGCAATGACACTGGTGGATCCATATGTGGTTTGTGAGAAGAACAGACATGCAATGACTCTAGTTGTGGTTAATGAAAAGAACACACATCTAATCACACTGGTGGATCCATATGTGGTTTGTGAAAAGAACAGACATGCACTGACTCTAGGTGTGGTTCATGAAAAGAACACACATGCAATCACACTGGTGGATCCATATGTGGTTTGTGAAAAGAACACACATGCAATGACTCTAGATGTGGTTTGTGAAAAGAACACACATGCAATGACTCTAGTTGTGGTTTGTGAAAAGAACACACATGCAATGACTCTGGTGGATCCTTATGTGGTTTGTGAAAAGAACAGACATGCAATGAACTCTGGTGGATCCATATGTGGTTTCTGAAAAGAACACACATCCAGTGACACTGGTGACTCTAGGTGTGGTTTGTGAACGAACAGACTTGCAATGACTCCAGATGTCGTTTGTGAAAAGAACAGACATGCAATGACTCTAGGTGTAGTTTGTGAAAAGAACACACGTGCAGTGATACTAGTGGATCCATATGTGGTTTGTGAAAAGAACAGACATGCAATGATTCTAACTCTGGTTAATGAAAAGAACACACATGCAATCACATTGGTGGATCCATATGTGGTTTGTGAAAAGAACACACATGTAATGACTCTTGATGTGGTCTGTGAAAAGAACACACATGCAATGACACTGGTGGATCAATATGTGGTTTGTGAAAAGAACAGACATCCGATGACTCTAGATGTGGTTTGTGAAAAGAACACAAATGCAATGACACTGGTGGATCCATGTGTGGTTTGTGAGAAGAACAGACATGCAATGACTCTAAATGTGGTTTGTGAAAAGAACAGACATGCAATGAACTCTAGTGGATCCATATGTGGTTTGTGAGAAGAACACACATGCAATGACTCTAGATGTGGTTTGTGAAAAGAAGACACATGCAATGACTCTAGCTGTGGTTTGTGAAAAGAACACACCTGCAATGACTCTGGTGGATCCTTATGTCGATTGTGAAAAGAATAGACATGCAATGACTCTAGCTGTGGTTTGTGAAAAGAACATACATGCAATGAACTCTGGTGGATCCATATGTGGTTTGTGAGAAGAACACACATGCAATGACTCTAGATGTGGTTTATGAAAAGAACACACATGCAATGGCTCTAGCTGTGGTTTTTGAAAAGAACACACATGCAATGACTCTAGATGTGGTTTGTGAAAAGAACAGACATGCAATGACTCTAGATGTGGTTTGTGAAAAGAACAGACATGCAATGACTCTAGGTGTAGTTTGTGAAAAGAACACACATGCAATGACTCTAGATGTGGTTTGTGAAAAGAACACACATGCAATGACACTGGTGGATCCATATGTGGTTTGTGAAAAGAACAGACATGCAATAACTCTAGCTGTGGTTAATGAAAGGAACACACATGCAATCACACTAGTGGATCCATATGTGGTTTGTGAAAAGAACCCACATGCAATGACTCTAGATGTGGTTTGAGAAAATAACACACATGCAATGACACTGGTGTATCAATATGTGGCTTGTGAAAAGAACAGACATCCAATGACTCAAGATGTGGTTTATGAAAAGAACACACACGCAATGACACTGGTGGATCCATGTGTGGTTTGTGAGAAGAACGGACATGCAATGACTCTAGTTGTGGTTTGTGAAAAGAACACACATGCAATGACACTGGTGGATCCATGTGAGGTTTGTGAAAAGAATAGACATGCAATGACTCTAGGTGTGGTTTATGAGAAGAACGCACATGCAATGACACTGGTGATATGTGGTTTGTGAAAAGAACACACATGCAATGACTCTAACTATGGATTGTGAAAATAACAGGCAATACAATTACTCTCGTGGATCCATGTGTGATTTGTGAAAGAACATACATTCACTAACTCTAGTTGTGGTTCATGAAAAGAACACACGTGCGACCACTCTAGCTGTGGTTTCTAATAAGAACACACATGCAATGACATTGGTGGATCCATGTGGTTTATGAAAAGAACAGACATCCAATGACTCTAGCTATGGTTAATAAAAAGAACACACGTGCAATGACACTGGTGGATCCATATGTGGTTTGTGAGAAGAACAGACATGCAATGACTCTAGTCGTGGTTAATGAAAAGAACACACATCTAATCACACTGGTGGATCCATATGTGGTTTGTGAAAAGAACACACATGCACTGACTCTAGGTGCGGTTCATGAAAAGAACACACATGCAATGACACTGGTGGATCCATATGTGGTTTGTGAAAAGAACACACATGCAATGACTCTAGATGTGGTTTGTGAAAAGAACACACATGCAATGACTCTAGTTGTGGTTTGTGAAAAGAACACACATGCAATGACTCTGGTGGATCCTTATGTGGTTTGTGAAAAGAACAGACATGCAATGAACTCTGGTGGATCCATATGTGGTTTCTGAAAAGAACACACATCCAGTGACACTGGTGACTCTAGGTGTGGTTTGTGAACGAACAGACTTGCAATGACTCCAGATGTCGTTTGTGAAAAGAACAGACATGCAATGACTCTAGGTGTAGTTTGTGAAAAGAACACACATGCAATGACTCTAGCTGTGGTTTGTGAAAAGAACACACATGCAGTGACACTAGTGGATCCATATGTGGTTTGTGAAAAGAACAGACATGCAATGATTCTAACTCTGGTTAATGAAAAGAACACACATGCAATCACATTGGTGGATCCATATGTGGTTTGTGAAAAGAACACACATGTAATGACTCTTCATGTGGTCTGTGAAAAGAACACACATGCAATGACACTGGTGGATCAATATCTGGTTTGTGAAAAGAACAGACATCCGATGACTCTAGATGTGGTTTGTGAAAAGAACACAAATGCAATGACACTGGTGGATCCATGTGTGGTTTGTGAGAAGAACAGACATGCAATGACTCTAGATGTGGTTTGTGAAAAGAACAGACATGCAATGAACTCTAGTGGATCCATATGTGGTTTGTGAGAAGAACACACATGCAATGACTCTAGATGTGGTTTGTGAAAAGAACACACATGCAATGACTCTAGCTGTGTTTAATAAAAAGAACACACATGCAATCACACTGGTGGATCCATATGTGGTTTGTGAAAAGAACACAAATGCAATGACTCTAGGTGTGGTTCATGAAAAGAATACACATGGAATCACACTGGTGGATCCTTATGTGGTTTGTGAAAAGAACACACATGCAATGACTCTAGCTGCGGTTTGCAAAAAGAACACACATGCAATGACACTGGTGGATCCTTATGTGGTTTGTGAAAAGAACACACATGCAATGACTCTAGATGTGGTTTGTGAAAAGAACACACATGCAATGACTCTAGTTGTGGTTTGTGAAAAGAACACACATGCAATGACTCTGGTGGATCCTTATGTGGTTTGTGAAAAGAACAGACATGCAATGAACTCTGGTGGATCCATATGTGGTTTCTGAAAAGAACACACATCCAGTGACACTGGTGACTCTAGGTGTGGTTTGTGAACGAACAGACTTGCAATGACTCCAGATGTCGTTTGTGAAAAGAACAGACATGCAATGACTCTAGGTGTAGTTTGTGAAAAGAACACACGTGCAGTGATACTAGTGGATCCATATGTGGTTTGTGAAAAGAACAGACATGCAATGATTCTAACTCTGGTTAATGACAAGAACACACATGCAATCACATTGGTGGATCCATATGTGGTTTGTGAAAAGAACACACATGTAATGACTCTTGATGTGGTCTGTGAAAAGAACACACATGCAATGACACTGGTGGATCAATATGTGGTTTGTGAAAAGAACAGACATCCGATGACTCTAGATGTGGTTTGTGAAAAGAACACAAATGCAATGACACTGGTGTATCCATGTGTGGTTTGTGAGAAGAACAGACATGCAATGACTCTAGATGTGGTTTGTGAAAAGAACAGACATGCAATGAACTCTAGTGGATCCATATGTGGTTTGTGAGAAGAACACACATGCAATGACTCTAGATGTGGTTTGTGAAAAGAAGACACATGCAATGACTCTAGCTGTGGTTTGTGAAAAGAACACACATGCAATGACTCTGGTGGATCCTTATGTCGATTGTGAAAAGAATAGACATGCAATGCCTCTAGCTGTGGTTTGTGAAAAGAACATACATGCAATGAACTCTGGTGGATCCATATGTGGTTTGTGAGAAGAACACACATGCAATGACTCTAGATGTGGTTTGTGAAAAGAACACACATGCAATGGCTCTAGTTGTGGTTTTTGAAAAGAACACACATGCAATGACTCTAGATGTGGTTTGTGAAAAGAACAGACATGCAATGACTCTAGATGTGGTTTGTGAAAAGAACAGACATGCAATGACTCTAGGTGTAGTTTGTGAAAAGAACGCACATGCAATGGCTCTAGCTGTGGTTTTTGAAAAGAACACACATGCAATGACTCTAGATGTGGTTTGTGAAAAGAACAGACATGCAATGACTCTAGATGTGGTTTGTGAAAAGAACAGACATGCAATGACTCTAGGTGTAGTTTGTGAAAAGAACACACATGCAATGACTCTAGATGTGGTTTGTGAAAAGAACACACATGCAATGACACTGGTGGATCCATATGTGGTTTGTGAAAAGAACAGACATGCAATAACTCTAGCTGTGGTTAATGAAAGGAACACACATGCAATCACACTAGTGGATCCATATGTGGTTTGTGAAAAGAACCCACATGCAATGACTCTAGATGTGGTTTGAGAAAATAACACACATGCAATGACACTGGTGTATCAATATGTGGCTTGTGAAAAGAACAGACATCCAATGACTCAAGATGTGGTTTATGAAAAGAACACACATGCAATGACACTGGTGGATCCATGTGTGGTTTGTGAGAAGAACAGACATGCAATGACTCTAGTTGTGGTTTGTGAAAAGAACACACATGCAATGACACTGGTGGATCCATGTGAGGTTTGTGAAAAGAATAGACATGCAATGACTCTAGGTGTGGTTTATGAGAAGAACGCACATGCAATGACACTGGTGATATGTGGTTTGTGAAAAGAACACACATGCAATGACTCTAACTATGGATTGTGAAAATAACAGGCAATACAATTACTCTCGTGGATCCATGTGTGATTTGTGAAAGAACATACATTCACTAACTCTAGTTGTGGTTCATGAAAAGAACACACGTGCGACCACTCTAGCTGTGGTTTCTAAGAAGAACACACATGCAATGACATTGGTGGATCCATGTGGTTTATGAAAAGAACAGACATCCAATGACTCTAGCTATGGTTAATAAAAAGAACACACGTGCAATGACACTGGTGGATCCATATGTGGTTTGTGAAAAGAACACAAATGCAATGACTCTAGGTGTGGTTCATGAAAAGAATACACATGGAATCACACTGGTGGATCCTTATGTGGTTTGTGAAAAGAACACACATGCAATGACTCTAGCTGCGGTTTGCAAAAAGAACACACATGCAATGACACTGGTGGATCCATATGTGGTTTGTGAAAAGAACACACATGCAATGACTCTAGATGTGGTTTGTGAAACGAACACACATGCAATGACTCTAGTTGTGGTTTGTGAAAAGAACACACATGCAATGACTCTGGTGGATCCTTATGTGGTTTGTGAAAAGAACAGACATGCAATGAACTCTGGTGGATCCATATGTGGTTTCTGAAAAGAACACACATCCAGTGACACTGGTGACTCTAGGTGTGGTTTGTGAACGAACAGACTTGCAATGACTCCAGATGTCGTTTGTGAAAAGAACAGACATGCAATGACTCTAGGTGTAGTTTGTGAAAAGAACACACATGCAATGACTCTAGCTGTGGTTTGTGAAAAGAACACACGTGCAGTGACACTAGTGGATCCATATGTGGTTTGTGAAAAGAACAGACATGCAATGATTCTAACTCTGGTTAATGAAAAGAACACACATGCAATCACATTGGTGGATCCATATGTGGTTTGTGAAAAGAACACACATGTAATGACTCTAGATGTGGTCTGTGAAAAGAACACACATGCAATGACACTGGTGGATCAATATGTGGTTTGTGAAAAGAATAGACATCCGATGACTCTAGATGTGGTTTGTGAAAAGAACACAAATGCAATGACACTGGTGGATCCATGTGTGGTTTGTGAGAAGAACAGACATGCAATGACTCTAGATGTGGTTTGTGAAAAGAACAGACATGCAATGAACTCTAGTGGATCCATATGTGGTTTGTGAGAAGAACACACATGCAATGACTCTAGATGTGGTTTGTGAAAAGAAGACACATGCAATGACTCTAGCTGTGGTTTGTGAAAAGAACACACATGCAATGACTCTGGTGGATCCTTATGTGGTTTGTGAAAAGAATAGACATGCAATGACTCTAGCTGTTGTTTGTGAAAAGAACACACATGCAATGAACTCTAGTGGATCCATATGTTGTTTGTGAGAAGAACACACATGCAATGACTCTAGATGTGGTTTGTGAAAAGAACACACATGCAATGACTCTAGCTGTGGTTTGTGAAAAGAACACACATGCAATGACTCTGGTGGATCCTTATGTCGTTTGTGAAAAGAATAAACATGCAATGACTCTAGCTGTGGTTTGTGAAAAGAACATACATGCAATGAACTCTGGTGGATCCATATGTGGTTTGTGAGAAGAACACACATGCAATGACTCTAGATGTGGTTTGTGAAAAGAACACACATGCAATGGCTCTAGTTGTGGTTTTTGAAAAGAACACACATGCAATGACTCTAGATGTGGTTTGTGAAAAGAACAGACATGCAATGACTCTAGATGTGGTTTGTGAAAAGAACAGACATGCAATGACTCTAGGTGTAGTTTGTGAAAAGAACACACATGCAATGACTCTAGATGTGGTTTGTGAAAAGAACACACATGCAATGACACTGGTGGATCCATATGTGGTTTGTGAAAAGAACAGACATGCAATAACTCTAGCTGTGGTTAATGAAAGGAACACACATGCAATCACACTAGTGGATCCATATGTGGTTTGTCAAAAGAACCCACATGCAATGACTCTAGATGTGGTTTGAGAAAATAACACACATGCAATGACACTGGTGTAGCAATATGTGGCTTGTGAAAAGAACAGACATCCAATGACTCAAGATGTGGTTTATGAAAAGAACACACATGCAATGACACTGGTGGATCCATGTGTGGTTTGTGAGAAGAACGGACATGCAATGACTCTAGTTGTGGTTTGTGAAAAGAACACACATGCAATGACACTGGTGGATCCATGTGAGGTTTGTGAAAATAATAGACATGCAATGACTCTAGGTGTGGTTTATGAGAAGAACGCACATGCAATGACACTGGTGATATGTGGTTTGTGAAAAGAACACACATGCAATGACTCTAACTATGGATATGAAAATAGCAGGCAATACAATTACTCTCGTGGATCCATGTGTGATTTGTGAAAGAACATACATTCACTAACTCTAGTTGTGGTTCATGAAAAGAACACACGTGCGACGACTCTAGCTGTGGTTTCTAAGAAGAACACACATGCAATGGTATTGGTGGATCCATGTGGTTTATGAAAAGAACAGACATCCAATGACTCTAGCTAAGGTGAATAAAAAGAACACACGTGCAATGACACTGGTGGATCCATATGTGGTTTGTGAGAAGAACAGACATGCAATGACTCTAGTTGTGTTTAATGAAAAGAACACACATCCAATCACACTGGTGGATCCATATGTGGTTTGTGAAAAGAACAGACATGCACTGACTCTAGGTGTGGTTCATGAAAAGAACGCACATGCAATCACACTGGTGGATCCATATGTTGTTTGTGAAAAGAACACACATGCAATAACTCTAGATGTGATTTATGAAAAGAACACACATGCAATGACTCTAGCTGTGGTTTGTGAAAAGAACACACATGAAATGACTCTGGTGGTTCCTTATGTGGTTTGTGAAAAGAACAGACATGTAATGAACTCTGGTGGATACATATGTGGTTTGTGAGAAGAACACACATCCAATGACACTGGTGGATTCATATGTGGTTTGTGAAAGAACAGACATGCACTGACTCTAGGTGTGGTTCATGAAAAGAAAACACATGCAATCACACTAGTGGATCCTTATGTGGTTTGTCAAAATAACACACATACAATGAACTCTGGTGGATCCATATCTGGTTTGTGACAATAACACACATCGAATGGCACTGGTGGATCCATGTGTGGTTTGCGAACGAACACACATGCAATGACTCTAGATGTGGTTTGTGAAAAGAACACACATGCAATGACTCTAGGTGTAGTTTGTGAAATGAACACACAAGCAATGACTCTAGCTATGGTTTGTGAAAATAACACACATGCAATGACACTAGTGGATCCATATGTGGTTTGTGAAAAGAACTGACATGCAATGACTCTAGCTGTGGTTAATGAAAAGAACACACATGCAATCACACTAGTGGATCCATATGTGGTTTGTGAAAAGAAGAGACATGCACTGACTCTAGGTGTGTTTCATGAAAAGAACACACATGCAATCACACTGGTGGATCCTTATGTGGTCTGCGAAAAGAACACACATGCAATGACTCTCGCTGTGGTTTGTGAAAAGAACACACATGCAATGACACTGGTGGATCCATATGTGGTTTGTGAAAAGAACAGACATGCAATGACTCTAGCTATGGTTAATGAAAAGAGCACACATGCAATCACATTGGTGGATCCATATGTGGTTTGTGAAAAGAACACACATGCAATAACTCTAGATGTGCTTTGTGAAAACAACACACATGCAATGACTCTAGCTGTTGTTTGTGAAAAGAACACACATGCAATGACTCTGGTGGTTCCTTATGTGGTTTGTGAAAAGAACAAACATGCAATGAACTCTGGTGGATCCATATGTGGTTTGTGAGAAGAACACACATCCAATGACACTGGTAGATTCATGTGTGGTTTGTGAAAGAACAGACATGCACTCACTCTAGGTGTGGTTCATGAAAAGAACACACATGCAATCACACTAGTGGATCCTTATGTGGTTTGTGAAAAGAACAAACATACAATGAACTCAGTTGGATCCATATGTGGTTTGTGAGAAGAACACACATCGAATGACACTGGTGGATCCATGTGTGGTCTATGAACGAACACACATGTAATGACTCTAGATGTGGTTTGAGAAAATAACACACATGCAATGACACTGGTGTATCAATATGTGGCTTGTGAAAAGAACAGACATCCAATGACTCAAGATGTGGTTTATGAAAAGAATACACATGCAATGACACTGGTGGATCCATGTGTGGTTTGTGAGAAGAACGGACATGCAATGACTCTAGTTGTGGTTTGTGAAAAGAACACACATGCAATGACACTGGTGGATCCATGTGAGGTTTGTGAAAAGAATAGACATGCAATGACTCTAGGTGTGGTTTATGAGAAGAACGCACATGCAATGACACTGGTGATATGTGGTTTGTGAAAAGAACACACATGCAATGACTCTAACTATGGATTGTGAAAATAGCAGGCAATACAATTACTCTCGTGGATCCATGTGTGATTTGTGAAAGAACATACATTCACTAACTC
The DNA here is from genome assembly GCA_916181665.1 of Avena sativa. Taxonomy (NCBI): domain Eukaryota; kingdom Viridiplantae; phylum Streptophyta; class Magnoliopsida; order Poales; family Poaceae; genus Avena; species Avena sativa. The sequence goes on from OV702287.1 coordinate 585,227,027, forward strand.
TAGTTGTGGTTCATGAAAAGAACACACGTGCGACGACTCTAGCTGTGGTTTCTAAGAAGAACACACATGCAATGGTATTGGTGGATCCATGTGGTTTATGAAAAGAACAGACATCCAATGACTCTAGCTATGGTTAATAAAAAGAACACACGTGCAATGACACTGGTGGATCCATATGTGGTTTGTGAGAAGAACAGACATGCAATGACTCTAGTTGTGTTTAATGAAAAGAACACACATCCAATCACACTGGTGGATCCATATGTCGTTTGTGAAAAGAACAGACATGCACTGACTCTAGGTGTGGTTCATGAAAAGAACTCACATGCAATCACACTGGTGGATCCATATGTTGTTTGTGAAAAGAACACACATGCAGTAACTCTAGATGTGATTTATGAAAAGAACACACATGCAATGACTCTAACTGTGGTTTGTGAAAAGAACACACATGAAATGACTCTGGTGGTTCCTTATGTGGTTTGTGAAAAGAACAGACATGTAATGAACTCTGGTGGATCCATATGTGGTTTGTGAGAAGAACACACATCCAATGACACTGGTGGATTCATATGTGGTTTGTGAAAGAACAGACATGCACTGACTCTAGGTGTGGTTCATGAAAAGAAAACACATGCAATCACACTAGTGGATCCTTATGTGGTTTGTGAAAATAACACACATACAATGAACTCTGGTGGATCCATATCTGGTTTGTGACAATAACACACATCGAATGGCACTGGTGGATCCATGTGTGGTTTGCGAACGAACACACATGCAATGACTCTAGATGTGGTTTGTGAAAAGAACACACATGCAATGACTCTAGGTGTAGTTTGTGAAATGAACACACATGCAATGACTCTAGCTATGGTTTGTGAAAATAACACACATGCAATGACACTAGTGGATCCATATGTGGTTTGTGAAAAGAACTGACATGCAATGACTCTAGCTGTGGTTAATGAAAAGAACACACATGCAATCACACTAGTGGATCCATATGTGGTTTGTGAAAAGAAGAGACATGCACTGACTCTAGGTGTGGTTCATGAAAAGAACACACATGCAATCACACTGGTGGATCCTTATGTGGTTTGCGAAAAGAACACACATGCAATGACACTGGTGGATCCATATGTGGTTTGTGAAAAGAACAGACATGCAATGACTCTAGCTATGGTTAATGAAAAGAGCACACATGCAATCACATTGGTGGATCCATATGTGGTTTGTGAAAAGAACACACATGCAATAACTCTAGATGTGCTTTGTGAAAACAACACACATGCAATGACTCTAGCTGTTGTTTGTGAAAAGAACACACATGCAATGACTCTGGTGGTTCCTTATGTGGTTTGTGAAAAGAACAAACATGCAATGAACTCTGGTGGATCCATATGTGGTTTGTGAGAAGAACACACATCCAATGACACTGGTAGATTCATGTGTGGTTTGTGAAAGAACAGACATGCACTGACTCTAGGTGTGGTTCATGAAAAGAACACACATGCAATCACACTAGTGGATCCTTATGTTGTTTGTGAAAAGAACAAACATACAATGAACTCAGTTGGATCCATATGTGGTTTGTGAGAAGAACACACATCGAATGACACTGGTGGATCCATGTGTGGTCTATGAACGAACACACATGTAATGACTCTAGATGTGGTTTGAGAAAATAACACACATGCAATGACACTGGTGTATCAATATGTGGCTTGTGAAAAGAACAGACATCCAATGACTCTAGATGTGGTTTATGAAAAGAATACACATGCAATGACACTGGTGGATCCATGTGTGGTTTGTGAGAAGAACGGACATGCAATGACTCTAGTTGTGGTTTGTGAAAAGAACACACATGCAATGACACTGGTGGATCCATGTGAGGTTTGTGAAAAGAATAGACATGCAATGACTCTAGGTGTGGTTTATGAGAAGAACGCACATGCAGTGACACTGGTGATATGTGGTTTGTGAAAAGAACACACATGCAATGACTCTAACTATGGATTGTGAAAATAGCAGGCAATACAATTACTCTCGTGGATCCATGTATGATTTGTGAAAGAACATACATTCACTAACTCTAGTTGTGGTTCATGAAAAGAACACACGTGCGACGACTCTAGCTGTGGTTTCTAAGAAGAACACACATGCAATGGTATTGGTGGATCCATGTGGTTTATGAAAAGAACAGACATCCAATACTCTAGCTATGGTTAATAAAAAGAACACACGTGCAATGACACTGGTGGATCCATATGTGGTTTGTGAGAAGAACAGACATGCAATGACTCTAGTTGTGTTTAATGAAAAGAACACACATCCAATCACACTGGTGGATCCATATGTGGTTTGTGAAAAGAACAGACATGCATTGACTCTAGGTGTGGTTCATGAAAAGAACGCACATGCAATCACACTGGTGGATACATATGTTGTTTGTGAAAAGAACACACATGCAATAACTCTAGATGTGATTTATGAAAAGAACACACATGCAATGACTCTAGCTATGGTTTGTGAAAAGAACATACATGAAATGACTCTGGTGGTTCCTTATGTGGTTTGTGAAAAGAACAGACATGTAATGAACTCTAGTGGATCTGTATGTCGTTTGTGAGAAGAACACACATCCAATGACACTGGTGGATTCATATGTGGTTTGTGAAAGAACAGACATGCACTGACTCTAGGTGTGGTTCATGAAAAGAAAACACATGCAATCACACTAGTGGATCCTTATGTGGTTTGTGAAAATAACACACATACAATGAACTCTGGTGGATCCATATCTGGTTTGTGACAATAACACACATTGAATGGCACTGGTGGATCCATGTGTGGTTTGCGAACGAACACACATGCAATGACTCTAGATGTGGTTTGTGAAAAGAACACACATGCAATGACTCTAGGTGTAGTTTGTGAAATGAACACACATGCAATGACTCTAGCTATGGTTTGTGAAAATAACACACATGCAATGACACTAGTGGATCCATATGTGGTTTGTGAAAAGAACTGACATGCAATGACTCTAGCTGTGGTTAATGAAAAGAACACACATGCAATCACACTAGTGGATCCATATGTGGTTTGTGAAAAGAAGAGACATGCACTGACTCAAGGTGTGGTTCATGAAAAGAACACACATGCAATCACACTGGTGGATCCTTATGTGGTTTGCGAAAAGAACACACATGCAATGACACTGGTGGATCCATATGTGGTTTGTGAAAAGAACAGACATGCAATGACTCTAGCTATGGTTAATGAAAAGAGCACACATGCAATCACATTGGTGGATCCATATGTGGTTTGTGAAAAGAACACACATGCAATAACTCTAGATGTGCTTTGTGAAAACAACACACATGCAATGACTCTAGCTGTTGTTTGTGAAAAGAACACACATGCAATGACTCTGGTGGTTCCTTATGTGGTTTGTGAAAAGAACAAACATGCAATGAACTCTGGTGGATCCATATGTGGTTTGTGAGAAGAACACACATCCAATGACACTGGTAGATTCATGTGTGGTTTGTGAAAGAACAGACATGCACTGACTCTAGGTGTGGTTCATGAAAAGAACACACATGCAATCACACTAGTGGATCCTTATGTTGTTTGTGAAAAGAACAAACATACAATGAACTCAGTTGGATCCATATGTGGTTTGTGAGAAGAACACACATCGAATGACACTGGTGGATCCATGTGTGGTCTATGAACGAACACACATGTAATGACTCTAGATGTGGTTTGAGAAAATAACACACATGCAATGACACTGGTGTATCAATATGTGGCTTGTGAAAAGAACAGACATCCAATGACTCTAGATGTGGTTTATAAAAAGAATACACATGCAATGACACTGGTGGATCCATGTGTGGTTTGTGAGAAGAACGGACATGCAATGACTCTAGTTGTGGTTTGTGAAAAGAACACACATGCAATGACACTGGTGGATCCATGTGAGGTTTGTGAAAAGAATAGACATGCAAGGACTCTAGGTGTGGTTTATGAGAAGAACGCACATGCAGTGACACTGGTGATATGTGGTTTGTGAAAAGAACACACATGCAATGACTCTAACTATGGATTGTGAAAATAGCAGGCAATACAATTACTCTCGTGGATCCATGTATGATTTGTGAAAGAACATACATTCACTAACTCTAGTTGTGGTTCATGAAAAGAACACACGTGCGACGACTCTAGCTGTGGTTTCTAAGAAGAACACACATGCAATGGTATTGGTGGATCCATGTGGTTTATGAAAAGAACAGACATCCAATACTCTAGCTATGGTTAATAAAAAGAACACACGTGCAATGACACTGGTGGATCCATATGTGGTTTGTGAGAAGAACAGACATGCAATGACTCTAGTTGTGGTTAATGAAAAGAACACACATCCAATCACACTGGTGGATCCATATGTGGTTTGTGAAAAGAACAGACATGCACTGACTCTAGGTGTGGTTCATGAAAAGAATACACATGCAATCACACTGGTGGATACATATGTGGTTTGTGAAAAGAACACACATGCAATGACTCTAGATGTGGTTTGTGAAAAGAACACACATGCAATGACTCTAGTTGTGGTTTGTGAAAAGAACACACATGCAATGACTCGGGTGGATCCTTATGTGGTTTGTGAAAAGAACATACATGCAATGAACTCTGGTGGATCCATATGTGGTTTCGGAAAAGAACACACATCCAGTGACACTGGTGACTCTAGGTGTGGTTTGTGAACGAACAGACATGCAATGACTCTAGATGTCATTTGTGAAAAAAACAGACATGCAATGACTCTAGGTGTAGTTTGTGAAAAGAACACACATGCAATGACTCTAGCTGTGGTTTGTGAGAAGAACACACATGCAATGACACTGGTGGATCCATATGTGGTTTGTGAAAAGAACATACATGCAATGACTCTAGCTATGGTTAGTGAAAAGAACACATATGTAATCACACTGGTGGATCCATATGTGGTTTCTGAAAAGAACCCACATGCAATGACTCTAGATGTGGTTTGTGAAAAGAACACACATGCAATGACACTGGTGGATCAATATGTGGCTTGTGAAAAGAACAGACATCCAATGACTCTAGCTGTGGTTTATGAAAAGAACACACATGCAATGACACTGGTGGATCCATGTGTGGTTTGTGAGAAGAACAGACATGCAATGACTCTAGATGTGGTTTGTGAAAAGAACAAACATGCAATGAACTCTAGTGGATCCATATGTGGTTTGTGAGAAGAACACACATGCAATGACTCTAGATGTGGTTTTTGAAAAGAAGACACATGCAATTACTCTAGCTGTGGTTTGTGAAAAGAACACACATGCAATGACTCTAGTGGATCCTTATGTCGTTTGTGAAAAGAATAGACATGCAATGACTCTAGCTGTGGTTTGTGAAAAGAACACACATGCAATGAACTCTGGTGGATCCATATGTGGTTTGTGATAAGAACACACATGCAATGACTCTAGCTGTGGTTTTTGAAAAGAACACACATGCAATGACTCTGGTGGATTCTTATGTGGTTTGTGAAAATAATAGACATGGAATGAACTCTGGTGGATCCATATGTCTTTTGTGAGAAGAACACACATGCAATGACACTGGTGGATCCATATGTGGTTTGTGAAAAGAACAGACATGCAATGACTCTAGCTGTGGTTAATGAAAAGAACACACATGTAATCACACTGGTGGATCCATATGTGGTTTTTGAAAAGAACCAACATGCAATGACTCTAGATGTGGTTTGTGAAAATAACACACATGCAATTACACTGGTGGATCAATATGTGGCTTGTGAAAAGAACAGACATCCAATGACTCTAGATGTGGTTTGTGAAAAGAACAGACATGCAATGAACTCTAGAGGATCCATACATGGTTTGTGAGAAGAACACACATGCAATGACTCTAGATGTGGTTTGTGAAAAGAAGACACAAGCAATGACTCTAGCTGTGGTTTGTGAAAAGAACACACATGCAATGACTCTGGTGGATCCTTATGTCGTTTGTGAAAAGAACAGACATGCAATGACTCTAGCTGTGGTTTGTGAAAAGAACACACATGCAATTAACTCTGGTGGATCCATATGTGATTTGTGAGAAGAACACACATGCAATGACTCTAGATGTGGTTTGTGAAAAGAACACACATGCAATGACTCTGGTGGATCCTTATGTCGTTTGTGAAAAGAACAGACATGCAATGACTCTAGCTATGGTTTGTGAAAAGAACACACATGCAATTAACTCTGGTGGATCCATATGTGGTTTGTGAGAAGAACACACATGCAATGTCTCTAGATGTGGTTTGTGAAAAGAACACACATGCAATGACTCTGGTGGATCCTTATGTCGTTTGTGAAAAGAAAAGGCATGCAATGACTCTAGCTGTGGTTTGTGAAAAGAACACACATGCAATTAACTCTAGTGGATCCATATGTGGTTTGTGAGAAGAACACACATGCAATGACTCTAGATGTGGTTTGTGAAAATAACAGACATGCAATGACTCTAGGTGTAGTTTGTGAAAAGAACACACATGCAGTGACTCTAGGTGTAGTTTGTGAAAAGAACACACATGCAATGACACTGGTGGATCCATATGTGGTTTGTGAAAAGAACAGACATGCAATGATTCTAACTATGGTTAATGAAAAGAACACACATGTAATCGCACTGGTGGATCCATATGTGGTTTGTGAAAAGAACACACATGCAATGACTCTTGATGTAGTCTGTGAAAAGAACACACATGCAATGACACTAGTGGATCAATATCTGGTTTGTGAAAAGAACAGACATCCGATGACTCTAGATGTGGTTGGTGAAAAGAACACACATGCAATGACACTGGTGGATCCATGTGTGGTTTGTGAGAAGAATAGACATGCAATGACTCTAGCTGTGGTTTGTGAAAAGAACACACATGCAATGAACTCTGGTGGATCCATATGTGGTTTGTGAGAAGAACACACATGCAATAACTCTACATGTGGTTTGTGAAAAGAACACACATGCAATGGCTCTAGCTGTGGTTTTTGAAAAGAACACACATGCAATGACTCTGGTGGATCCTTATGTGGTTTGTGAAAAGAACAGACATGCAATGAACTCTGGTGGATCCATATGTCTTTTGTGAGAAGAACACACATGCAATGACACTGGTGGATCCATATGTGGTTTGTGAAAAGAACAGACATGCAATGACTCTAGCTATGGTTAGTGAAAATAACACACATGTAATCACACTGGTGGATCCATATGTGGTTTCTGAAAAGAACCCACATGCAATGACTCTAGATGTGGTTTGTGAAAAGAACACACATGCAATGACACTGGTGGATCAATATGTGGCTTGTGAAAAGAACAGACATCCAATGACTCTAGATGTGGTTTATGAAAAGAACACACATGCAATGACACTGGTGGATCCATGTGTGGTTTGTGAGAAGAACAGACATGCAATGACTCTAGATGTGGTTTGTGAAAAGAACAAACATGCAATGAACTCTAGTGGATCCATATGTGGTTTGTGAGAGGAACACACATGCAATGACTCTAGATGTGGTTTGTGAAAAGAAGACACATGCAATTACTCTAGCTGTGGTTTGTGAAAAGAACACACATGCAATCACTCTGGTGTATCCTTATGTCGTTTGTGAAAAGAATAGACATGCAATGACTCTAGCTGTGGTTTGTGAAAAGAACACACATGCAATGAACTCTGGTGGATCCATATGTGGTTTGTGATAAGAACACACATGCAATGACTCCAGATGTGGTTTGTGAAAAGAACACACATGCAATGGCTCTAGCTGTGGTTTTTGAAAAGAACACACATGCAATGACTCTGGTGGATTCTTATGTGGTTTGTGAAAATAATAGACATGCAATGAACTCTGGTGGATCCATATGTCTTTTGTGAGAAGAACACACATGCAATGACACTGGTGGATCCATATGTGGTTTGTGAAAAGAACAGACATGCAATGACTCTAGCTGTGGTTAATGAAAAGAACACACATGTAATCACACTGGTGGATCCATATGTGGTTTTTGAAAAGAACCAACATGCAATGACTCTAGATGTGGTTTGTGAAAAGAACACACATGCAATTACACTGGTGGATCAATATGTGGCTTGTGAAAAGAACAGACATCCAATGACTCTAGATGTGGTTTGTGAAAAGAACAGACATGCAATGAACTCTAGAGGATCCATACGTGGTTTGTGAGAAGAACACACATGCAATGACTCTAGATGTGGTTTGTGAAAAGAAGACACATGCAATGACTCTAGCTGTGGTTTGTGAAAAGAACACACATGCAATGACTCTGGTGGATCCTTATGTCGTTTGTGAAAAGAACAGACATGCAATGACTCTAACTGTGGTTTGTGAAAAGAACACACATGCAATTAACTCTGGTGGATCCATATGTGGTTTGTGAGAAGAACACACATGCAATGACTCTAGATGTGGTTTGTGAAAAGAACACACATGCAATGACTCTGGTGGATCCTTATGTCGTTTGTGAAAAGAAAAGGCATGCAATGACTCTAGCTGTGGTTTGTGAAAAGAACACACATGCAATTAACTCTAGTGGATCCATATGTGGTTTGTGAGAAGAACACACATGCAATGACTCTAGATGTGGTTTGTGAAAATAACAGACATGCAATGACTCTTGGTGTAGTTTGTGAAAAGAACACACATGCAGTGACTCTAGCTGTGGTTTGTGAAAAGAACACAAATGCAATGACACTGGTGGATCCATATGTGGTTTGTGAAAAGAATAGACATGCAATGATTCTAACTATGGTTAATGAAAAGAACACACATGTAATCGCACTGGTGGATCCATATGTGGTTTGTGAAAAGAACACACATGCAATGACTCTTGATGTAGTCTGTGAAAAGAACACACATGGAATGACACTAGTGGATCAATATCTGGTTTGTGAAAAGAACAGACATCCGATGACTCTAGATGTGGTTTGTGAAAAGAACACACATGCAATGACACTGGTGGATCCATGTGTGGTTTGTGAGAAGAATAGACATGCAATGACTCCAGATGTGGTTTGTGAAAAGAACAGACATGCAATGAACTCTAGTGGATCCATATGTGGTTTGTGAGAAGAACACACATGCAATGAATCTAGATTTGGTTTGTGAAAAGAAGACACATGCAATGACTCTAGCTGTGGTTTGTGAAAAGAACACACATGCAATGACTGGTGGATCCTTATGTCGTTTGTGAAAAGGACAGACATGCAATGAATCTAGATGTGGTTTGTGAAAAGAACACACATGCAATGAACTCTGGTGGATCCATATGTGGTTTGTGAGAAGAACACACATGCAATAACTCTAGATGTGGTTTGTGAAAAGAACACACATGCAATGGCTCTAGCTGTGGTTTTTGAAAAGAACACACATGCAATGACTCTGGTGGATCCTTATGTGGTTTGTGGAAAGAACAGACATGCAATGAACTCTGGTGGATCCATATGTCTTTTGTGAGAATAACACACATGCAATGACACTAGTGGATCCATATGTGGTTTGTGAAAAGAACAGACATGCAATGACTCTAGCTATGGTTAGTGAAAAAAACACACATGTAATCACACTGGTGGATCCATATGTGGTTTCTGAAAAGAACCCACATGCAATGACTCTAGATGTGGTCTGTGAAAAGAACACACATGCAATGACACTGGTGGATCAATATGTGGCTTGTGAAAAGATAAGACATCCAATGACTCTAGATGTGGTTTATGAAAAGAACACACATGCAATGACACTGGTGGATCCATGTGTGGTTTGTGAGAAGAACAGACATGCAATGACTCTAGATGTGGTTTGTGAAAAGAACAAACATGCAATGAACTCTAGTGGATCCATATGTGGTTTGTGAGAAGAACACACATGCAATGACTCTAGATGTGGTTTGTGAAAAGAAGACACATGCAATTACTCTAGCTGTGGTTTGTGAAAAGAACACACATGCAATGACTCTGGTGGATCCTTATGTCGTTTGTGAAAAGAACAGACATGCAATGACTCTAGCTGTGGTTTGTGAAAAGAACACACATGCAATTAACTATGGTGGATCCATATGTGGTTTGTGAGAAGAACACACATGCAATGACTCTAGATGTGGTTTGTGAAAAGAACACACATGCAATGACTCTGGTGGATCCTTATGTCGTTTGTGAAAAGAACAGACATGCAATGACTCTAGCTGTGGTTTGTGAAAAGAACACACATGCAATTAACTCTGGTGGATCCATTTGTGGTTTGTGAGAAGAACACACATGCAATGACTCTAGATGTGGTTTATGAAAAGAACACACATGCAATGACTCTGGTGGATCCTTATGTCGTTTGTGAAAAGAACAGACATGCAATGACTCTAGCTGTAGTTTGTGAAAAGAACACACATGCAATTAACTCTGGTGGATCCATATGTGGTTTGTGAGAAGAATAGACATCCAATGACTCTAGATGTGGTTTGTGAAAAGAACACACATGCAATGGCTCTAGCTTTGGTTTTTGAAAAGAACGCACATGCAATGACTCTGGTGGATCCTTATGTGGTTTGTGAAAAGAAAAGACATGCAATGACTCTAGGTGTAGTTTGTGAAAAGAACAAACATGCAATGACTCTAGCTGTGGTTTGTGAAAAGAACACACGTGCAGTGACACTGGTGGATCCATATGTGGTTTGTGAAAAGAACAGACATGCAATGATTCTAACTGTGGTTAATGAAAAGAACACACATGCAATCACATTGGTGGATCCATATGTGGTTTGTGAAAAGAACACACATGCAATGACTCTTGATGTGGTCTGTGAAAAGAACACACATGCAATGACACTGGTGGATCAATATGTGGTTTGTGAAAAGAACAGACATCCGATGACTCTAGATGTGGTTTGTGAAAAGAACACAAATGCAATGACACTGGTGGATCCATGTGTGGTTTGTGAGAAGAACAGACATGCAATGACTCTTGATGTGGTTTGTGAAAAGAACAGACATGCAATGAACTCTAGGTGATCCATATGTGGTTTGTGAGAAGAACACACATGCAATGACTCTATATGTGGTTTGTGAAAAGAAGACACATGTGTAGCGTCCCCAATCTTAAATAAGATTGAGTCCCCTGTGTTTACAATGCTAGTCCCTGTATCAATAGCTAGCATCCACAGTTCAGATGTAATATCAAGAAACAAAGGTCATAATACAACTTTTATAACCAGGAATAACATAATTTTATTACATCAAACATAGCTCATTGGCTATTTACATTACATTGCAGCGGAATAACTATAAGCATTGGGTCCTTCATCTTCAAAGTGCCACAGGCAGACATGTTGGTTGTAGGCTTTGTAATCCTAATCAATCAATCTTCACTAAAACAATCAAACCTGCAACATAATAAGTTACAGCCACAAGGGTCAATACATTTGAATTGTATTGGCAAGTGATACTTTGGTAGTATAGTGGAGTCTATCATCTATATGCATTTTGGCTAAGTGGAGTTGAGGCTTTGCATTGCTCAAAATAGATTTTTCCCTATCATTTGAAAATAAGTTTTGTTTGGCAAAAACAAATTCCAAGGCATCTACCAATCAAAGACTGAAGATCCACTCAGGGCATCTACCAATCAGAGACTGAAGATTTACTTGGCAAAAACAAATTCTCAACCAATGATTGAAGATCCTCTCAAGGCATCTACCAATCAAAGATTTAAGATTTCACACAACCCTTGTTCACCCACAAGTTTTAATTTAGAAATTGGAATGATGAGATTCTTGATTGTTTCCATGTCTTGATGCTCAGATTGTCCTTTACCAGGGACATGGCTAAGTACTTAGGTTTTACACTCTGCAGAGGTGGTGCACTTTCCCCACAAGTCTTGGTTTCCCAAGAATGATCCTTCAGTAGCCTTTCCTTAGTCAATTGGACGCGCTCCAACCTATCAATCACTACCACCCACTGTCCAAAAGACTAAGTTCCAGCATCCTAAGATCATGGCAGAGCCCATAATGCCAAGTGGTTGCACTTGAAGTTTCTCAACATTTGACATCTAAAATCTCTTTGTTTCCTGGGTGGCCATCCACAAGTGAGATACACAAGCCAAGTCCATGGCCTTGTGAACCGCTCAACATAAACCATTCCTTCCATTCCACCCAGGTGATTCATTAATCTTAGTTGTTTTATTAAACAAAACACAAGTCCTCAGACTTAGAATATTTTCATAGTGTGAATATATATCCCACCCAAGTTTTCTATTAGCTAGGCTAAGCTTGGTAGTAATAGGATTCTTTTACTAGATTTCCTATAGCAAGGTCTACACTTAGCAAAAATAAAAACCATGCAAGATCTACTTAGCAAAAACACTAATGCATAGTGAAAATAATGGGTCATAAGATATGAAATATCACTTGCCTTTTTGGTAGAGGGTATAAGTTCACTCCTTGTCCTTGCAACACTTACACTCTTCAAGTCACTACAATCAATCAAGCAAGGCACAAACTCAATCTACCAATCAAGCAAATCAACACACATAAAATAACAAAGTCAAAGAAATGCATGCAAGCATGCCAGGCTTTGCTTTGTTTGCAAAAGTGGTTCCTAGTGGGTCATAGACATTTGGGGTACACCTAATGGTCATTTTTGTAAAATGGCAAAGTCATGCATAGGCATGCAAAGGTTGGTTCTAATGTAGGGATGGTCCTCACTAGGCTTCTAAACTTTGTAAGTTCCAAATTGGTCATTTACCAAAATGGCAAAGTCATTTGCAAAAGGGTTTCTATTAGATTCCTAAACTTTGTAAGATCCAAATTGGTCTTTTACCAAAGTGGCAAAGTTGTTAGCAAAAGATTTCACCTCAAAACCATTTTCAAAACAAGGCACCTATTTGGTCATTTTATGTGGTGAAGAAATATGTCTACTAGGGTTTTAGTCTATAGGGTTCACCAAATGAGTTGCTATTGCAAAAACTTGGTGTTTTGGGTCAGTAGGTTTGGTCCAAACATTTTCTCAAGGTTTTCTTTATGAAAGCATTTTCATAAACAAAACAAATAGTTTTAGTTAGCTAGAAATGGACTAAACTAATTAATCCATACTATTCTTTTCCAAAATCACTTTCCAAACTATGGGTTGGTTCCTATGGTCAGCAAGGTCACAACAAACTAATTGGCAAAGGTTTTAACCTAAAAATCATTTTTAAATGATTTTTATAATGTTAGCAAGCATACAAAAGAATCTGCAAAATCAAACAAGCTAACAGATACTATTTGCTAAACTAAGGGCAAGGTTGGTTAGGTCATGTCTTGCTGATTCCAACGACATCAAATTTGTAAAATTTGGACGTGTGGATCAAAAGATACAAAGGTTTGAAGTTAGCAAGAAATTCTGTTTTCAAATCTGATTTTAAACAGCTCTGGGACACGCGGCAGGATTCTATTCGTCGGTACCGCTTCGCTGCGGATCACGCTCTGTAGCCGTTGGATCTAAATGAGATCGTGCGATCCAGAGGACATACCCCTTCGCGATTAAATGAATCTATCGTATTCGTTCGATCTAAATCGTACGGCTGTGGGGTGCTCGACCACAGACGAGCGGCGCTGCGGCGGCTGCTGGCGGCGGAGTCGTCGGTCGATGACGGTGCCGGCGATGCAGAAAGAGAGAGAGGAAGAGGGAATGCTCACCAGGCTCAGGGGGTTACGGCGATGCTCGGGGAGGTGTTGGTCGGGCGAGGGGTGCACGGGGGTGAGCTCGATTGCTCGCCGGAGTTGCTGCGGGCGGCGGTGCTCTCGGCTTGTCGTCGTTGGCGTCGCTGGGGATCACCTCGAAGCGAAATGACTATACGGTTAGTTGCGCAAGATCGAGCCGGAGTCATGTGCGTGAACAAGAGGGGTCGGGGCGGTCTAGGCTTACCGGGAAACGTTGCCGGAGAAGAAGCAGACACGGTGGCGCTCTGTGCTTGTCGGAGTCATCGCTACAGATCACGAGAAGAACAACCGAGGGTTGGGTTAGACGCAGGAGGTCACGGAGGTGCTGTGTGCGTGAACGAGGAGAAGAGGGGCGATCGGAATCTACCTGTGGGGCTCGCCGGAGCTGAAGACAGACGGTGGCGCTCACTGTCGACGACGGAGTCGAGGTTCTAGGGCACCCGCGGATGAACGGAGAGCACGGACAGATGTGTCTGGATGAGTGGAGTATGCGTGCGTGGTCAGAGAGGCAAGGGGAGGTCTGGTTTCGCCGGAATTGCTCGAAGACGGTGGTCGGAGCTGCGGCGGCACAGAGAGAAATTGGGGCGGTCGGGAGCGTGCGAGCGCGAGGTGTCAGAGGGGATTTATAGAGGAGAGGGAGGCGTTTCCATCTGCGTGATCAAGGCTCGGTAAAGGCTCGGCGTTAAGACGAATTTAATCCGTGGTTTGAAGGCGGCAACGGCAGCGAGGAAGAGGGCGTGGTCGTCGCGCGGGGAAGAAGGAGAACAGTGGAGAGGGGGTCCAGCGGTCAGTGGGAATTGGTGAGGGAACGGGGTCCACCTGTCAATCACTCTGCGGGTTAGATCGAGTGTGAGGAAAACGGTTCGGGGCGAGTGGGTCCGCTTGGCAGTGAAAGAAAAGGGAGGGGGAGTGGGGTCCAGATGTCATTCTCTGTGCGGGTAGGTTTCTTAGTGAGAAGAGATTCCTTCGGGGGGGGGGAGTACTGGGCTGGACTGCTGTTGGGCCTATTGGGCTGCTCCTGTTTTCCTATTTTTTTTTCTGTCTAATCTCTTTTTCTTTTTCTAATCTATTTTCTGTTTTCAATTTTCTAAACAAATATTCAAACAATTTCAAACAACACTCAAATCAAATCAAACAGCAAACTTTTCATTTGAATTTGGTTCTGTTTGGCAACATAATCCAAATCTCAAAATGAAATATTATTTTTATTTAATTTAAGATCCATTTAATAATTAAATAAAATGGATCTTTGATTTATTAATAGTGTTTGATTTATTAAATAAAATTTCCATTTGAATTCCAATTACTTTCAAAACCAAACCAAAAAGGTTTAATTTGAAGAATAAAAGAATACTTGGAAACTTATTTAAATAAATAAATAAGTTTTGGTGTTTAATTAAAATGGGAAAGCCTTTACTTAAATAAAATTGGATAATTAAATCCTTATCATTTTATTTAAATAATTCTTTACTCATTTTAATCAAAGCAAAACCTTTTAATAAAATATTTCAAAGTAGTAATAAAATACTTGGTGTTTATTTAAAATGGGAAAAGCTTTTACTTAAATAAAATTGGATATTTAGATCCTTTATTTTATTTAAATAAACCTTTATTCATTTTATCAAAACAAAATATTTTATTTCAAAAGCTTGGCCAAAATTAATTTGGCTTATCTTTTCATTTGAAACCAAAGTCTTTTATTAAAAGATCTAAAACAGTGTTTCCAAAACAATTTATTTTCCTTTGATATATGTTTATCCAAATAAATCCCTTTAGGATTATTTGTTCACCATTTGGTATGGCTTTTGGTAAGGGCTTTATTGGCTTTGGAAATTCAATTTCCTTATCTTATTATGTTCACAATATTTTGTCTTTGGTTCCAATTTTAAGTGAAACTAATCTCTAAGGTCTTTCTTGATCCTTTGTAATTATTGTTGATCAAATTTGGTATGGATCAAATCCATAGATTTGGAGATACTTTGGAAAATGATTTCCTTCCATTAGGGTTTAGGGTTTTGGGTTTCTTTCCAAATGTTCAAATTTCCAGATACATTCATTTGAGGAATACATTTCCCTTGATTTGGATTTTTGTTGAATTCAAACTTCTGCCAAAGTTTGTTCAAGATGGGATTTCAAGTCTCCTTTTAGAAACAAAAGTTTCTTTTCACCCTGATTTTCATCAAAAGTTTATTTTGTTTATTTTATTTTCACATTACAAGATTTGGAAAATCTTGGGATGTGACAACATGCAATGACCATAGCTGTGGTTTGTGAAAAGAATACACATGCAATGACTCTGGTGGATCCTTATGTCGTTTGTGAAAAGGATAGACATGCAATGACTCTAGATGTGGTTTGTGAAAAGAACACACATGCAATGAACTCTGGTGGATCCATATGTGGTTTGTGAGAAGAACACACATGTAATGACTCTAGATGTGGTTTGTGAAAAGAACACACATGCAATGGCTCTAGCTGTGGTTTTTGAAAAGAACACACATGCAATGACTCTAGCTGTGGTTTGTGAAAAGAACAGACATGCAATGACTCTAGATGTGGTTTGTGAAAAGAACAGACATGCAATAACTCTAGGTGTAGTTTGTGAAAAGAACACACATGCAATGACTCTAGATGTGGTTTGTGAAAAGAACACACATGCAATGACATTGGTGGATCCATATGTGGTTTGTGAAAAGAACGGACATGCAATGACTCTAGTTGTGGTTTGTGAAAAGAAACCACATGCAATGACTCTAGATGTGGTTTGTGAAAATAACACACATGCAATAACACTGGTGTATCAATATGTGGCTTGTGAAAAGAACAGACATCCAATGACTCTAGATGTGGTTTATGAAAAGAACACACATGCAATGACACTGGTGGATCCATGTGTGGTTTGTGAGAAGAACGGACATGCAATGACTCTAGTTGTGGTTTGTGAAAAGAACACACATGCAATGACACTGGTGGATCCATGTGAGGTTTGTGAAAAGAATAGACATGCAATGACTCTAGGTGTGGTTTATGAGAAGAACGCACATGCAACGACACTGGTGATATGTGGTTTGTGAAAAGAACACACATGCAATGACGCTAACTATGGATTGTGAAAATAACAGGCAATACAATTACTCTCGTGGATCCATGTGTGATTTGTGAAAGAACATACATTCACTAACTCTAGTTGTGGTTCATGAAAAGAACACACGTGCGACGACTCTAGCTGTGGTTTCTAAGAAGAACACACATGCAATGACATTGGTGGATCCATGTAGATTATGAAAAGAACAGACATCCAATGACTCTAGCTATGGTTAATAAAAAGAACACACGTGCAATGACACTGGTGGATCCATATGTGGTTTGTGAGTAGAACAGACATGCAATGACTCTAGTTGTGGTTAATGAAAAGAACACACATCCAATCACACTAGTGGATCCATATGTGGTTTGTGAAAAGAACAGACATGCACTGACTCTAGGTGTGGTTCATGAAAAGAACACACATGCAATCACACTGGTGGATCCATATGTGGTTTGTGAAAAGAACACACATGCAATGACTCTAGATGTGGTTTGTGAAAAGAACACACATGCAATGACTCTATTTGTGGTTTGTGAAAAGAACACACATGCATATACTCTGGTGGATCCTTATGTGGTTTGTGAAAAGAACAGACATGCAATGAACTCTGGTGGATCCATATGTGGTTTCTGAAAAGAACACACATCCAGTGACACTGGTGACTCTAGGTGTGGTTTGTGAACGAACAGACATGCAATGACTCTAGATGTCATTTGTGAAAAGAACAGACATGCAATGACTCTAGGTGTAGTTTGTGAAAAGAACACACATGCAATGACTCTAGATATGGTTTGTGAAAAGAACACACGTGCAGTGACACTGGTGGATCCATATGTGGTTTGTGAAAAGAACATACATGCAATGATTCTAACTGTGGTTAATGAAAAGAACACACATGCAATCACACTGGTGGATCCATATGTGGTTTGTGAAAAGAACACACATGCAATGACTCTTGATGTTGTTTGTGAAAAGAACACACATGCAATGACACTGGTGGATCAATATGTGGTTTGTAAAAAGAACTGACATCCGATGACTCTAGATGTGGTTTGTGAAAAGAACACAAATGCAATGACACTGGTGGATCCATGTGTGGTTTGTGAGAAGAACAGACATGGAATGACTCTAGATGTGGTTTGTGAAAAGAACAGACATGCAATGAACTCTAGTGGATCCATATGTGGTTTGTGAGAAGAACACACATGCAATGACTCTAGATGTGGTTTGTGAAAAAAATACACATGCAATGACTCTAGCTGTGGTATGTGAAAAGAACACACATGCAATGACTCTGGTGGATCCTTATGTCGTTTGTGAAAAGAATAGACATGCAGTGACTCTAGCTGTGGTTTGTGAAAAGAACACACATGCAATGAACTCTGGTGGATCCATATGTGGTTTGTGAGAAGAACACACATGCAATGACTCTAGACGTGGTTTGTGAAAAGAACACACATGCAATGGCTCTAGCTGTGGTTTTTGAAAAGAACACACATGCAATGACTCTTGTGGATCCTTATGTGGTTTGTGAAAAGAACAGACATGCAATGAACTCTGGTGGATCCATATGTCTTTTGTGAGAAAAACACACATGCAATGACACTGGTGGATCCATATGTGGTTTGTGAAAAGAACAGACATGCAATGACTCTAGTTGTGGTTAATGAAAAGAACACACATGTAATCACACTGGTGGATCCATATGTGGTTTGTGAAAAGAACCCACATGCAATGACTCTAGATGTGGTTTATGAAAAGACCACACATGCAATGACACTGGTGGATCCATGTGTGGTTTGTGAGAAGAACAGACATGCAATTACTCTAGTTGTGGTTTGTGAAAAGAACACACATGCAATGACACTAGTGGATCCATGTGTGGTTTGTGAGAAGAACAGACATGCAATGACTCTAGATGTGGTTTGTGAAAAGAACAGACATGCAATGAACTCTAGTGGATCCATATGTGGTTTGTGAGAAGAACACACATGCAATGACTCTAGATGTGGTTTGTGAAAAGAAGACACATGCAATGACTCTATCTGTGGTCTGTGAAAAGAACACACATGCAATGCCTCTGGTGGATCCTTATGTCGTTTGTGAAAAGAACAGACATGCAATTACTCTAGCTGTGGTTTGTGAAAGGAACACACATGCAATGAACTCTGGTGGATCCTTATGTGGTTTGTGAAAAGAACACACATGCAATGAACTCTGGTGGATCCATATGTCTTTTGTGAGAAGAACAGACATGCAATTACACTGGTGGATCCATATGTGGTTGTGAAAAGAACAGACATGCAATGACTCTAACTGTGGTTAATGAAAAGAACACACATGTAATCACACTGGTGGATCCATATGTGGTTTGTGAAAAGAACCCACATGCTATGACTCTAGATGTGGTTTGAGAAAAGAACACACATGCAATGACACTGGTGGATCAATATGTGGCTTGTGAAAAGAACAGACATCCAATGACTCTAGATGTGGTTTGTGAGAAGAACAAACATGCAATGACCCTAGTTGTGGTTTGTGAAAAGAACACACATGCAATGACACTGGTGGATCCATGTGTGGTTTGTAAGAAGAACAGACATGCAATGACTCTCGTTGTGGTTTGTGAAAAGAACACACATGCAATGACACTAGTGGATCCATGTGTGGTTTGTGAGAAGAACAGATATGCAATGACATTGGTGGATCCATGTGTGGTTTATGAGAAGAACAAACATGCAATGACTCTCGTTGTGGTTTGTGAAAAGAACACACATGCAATGACTCTAGTGGATCCATGTGTGGTTTGTGAGAAGAACAGACATGCAATGACTCTAGATATGGTTTGTGAAAAGAACAGACATGCAATGAACTCTGGTGGATCCATATGTGGTTTGTGAGAAGAACACACATGCAATGAATCTAGATGTGGTTTGTGAAAATAACACACATGCAATGACTCTAGCTGTGGTGTGTGATTAGAACACACATGCAATGACTCTGGTGGATCCTTATGTCGTTTGTGAAAAGAATAGACATGCAATGACTCTAGCTGTGGTTTGTGAAAAGAACACACATGCAATGAACTCTGGTGGATCCATATGTGGTTTGTGAGAAGAACACACATGCAATGACTCTAGACGTGGTTTGTGAAAAGAACACACATGCAATGGCTCTAGCTGTGGTTTTTGAAAAGAACACACATGCAATGACTCTGGTGGATCCTTATGTGGTTTGTGAAAAGAACAGACATGCAATGAACTCTGGTGGATCCATATGTCTTTTGTGAGAAAAACACACATGCAATGACACTGGTGGATCCATATGTGGTTTGTGAAAAGAACAGACATGCAATGACTCTAGTTGTGGTTAATGAAAAGAACACACATGTAATCACACTGGTGGATCCATATGTGGTTTGTGAAAAGAACCCACATGCAATGACTCTAGATGTGGTTTATGAAAAGACCACACATGCAATGACACTGGTGGATCCATGTGTGGTTTGTGAGAAGAACAAACATGCAATTACTCTAGTTGTGGTTTGTGAAAAGAACACACATGCAATGACACTAGTGGATCCATGTGTGGTTTGTGAGAAGAACAGACATGCAATGACTCTAGATGTGGTTTGTGAAAAGAACAGACATGCAATGAACTCTAGTGGATCCATATGTGGTTTGTAAGAAGAACACACATGCAATGACTCTAGATGTGGTTTGTGAAAAGAAGACACATGCAATGACTCTAGCTGTGGTTTGTGAAAAGAACACACATGCAATGCCTCTGGTGGATCCTTATGTCGTTTGTGAAAAGAACAGACATGCAATTACTCTAGCTGTGGTTTGTGAAAGGAACACACATGCAATGAACTCTGGTGGATCCTTATGTGGTTTGTGAAAAGAACACGCATGCAATGAACTCTGGTGGATCCATATGTCTTTTGTGAGAAGAACACACATCCAATTACACTGGTGGATCCATATGTGGTTGTGAAAAGAACAGACATGCAATGACTCTAACTGTGGTTAATGAAAAGAACACACATGTAATCACACTGGTGGATCCATATGTGGTTTATGAAAAGAACCCACATGCTATGACTCTAGATGTGGTTTGAGAAAAGAACACACATGCAATGACACTGGTGGATCAATATGTGGCTTGTGAAAAGAACAGACATCCAATGACTCTAGATGTGGTTTGTGAGAAGAACAAACATGCAATGACCCTAGTTGTGGTTTGTGAAAAGAACACACATGCAATGACACTGGTGGATCCATGTGTGGTTTGTAAGAAGAACAGACATGCAATGACTCTCGTTGTGGTTTGTGAAAAGAACACACATGCAATGACACTAGTGGATCCATGTGTGGTTTGTGAGAAGAACGGATATGCAATGACATTGGTGGATCCATGTGTGGTTTATGAGAAGAACAAACATGCAATGACTCTCGTTGTGGTTTGTGAAGAGAACACACATGCAATGACTCTAGTGGATCCATGTGTGGTTTGTGAGAAGAACAGACATGCAATGACTCTAGATGTGGTTTGTGAAAAGAACAGACATGCAATGAACTCTGGTGGATCCATATGTGGTTTGTGAGAAGAACACACATGCAATGAATCTAGATGTGGTTTGTGAAAATAACACACATGCAATGACTCTAGCTGTGGTGTGTGATTAGAACACACATGCAATGACTCTGGTGGATCCTTATGTCGTTTGTGAAAAGAATAGACATGCAATGACTCTAGCTGTGGTTTGTGAAAAGAACACACATGCAATGAACTCTGGTGGATCCATATGTGGTTTGTGAGAAGAACACACATGCAATGACTCTAGACGTGGTTTGTGAAAAGAACACACATGCAATGGCTCTAGCTGTGGTTTTTGAAAAGAACACACATGCAATGACTCTGGTGGATCCTTATGTGGTTTGTGAAAAGAACAGACATGCAATGAACTCTGGTGGATCCATATGTCTTTTGTGAGAAAAACAGACATGCAATGACACTGGTGGATCCATATGTGGTTTGTGAAAAGAACAGACATGCAATGACTCTAGTTGTGGTTAATGAAAAGAACACACATGTAATCACACTGGTGGATCCATATGTGGTTTGTGAAAAGAACCCACATGCAATGACTCTAGATGTGGTTTATGAAAAGACCACACAGGCAATGACACTGGTGGATCCATGTGTGGTTTGTGAGAAGAACAGACATGCAATGACTCTAGTTGTGGTTTGTGAAAAGAACACACATGCAATGACACTGGTGGATCCATGTGTGGTTTGTGAGAATAACAGATATGCAATGACTCTAGATGTGGTTTGTGAAAAGAACAGACATGTAATGAACTCTGGTGGATCCATATGTGGTTTGTGAGAAGAACACACATGCAATGAATCTAGATGTGGTTTGTGAATAGAAGACACATGCAATGACTCTAGCTGTGGTTTGTGATTAGAACACACATGCAATGACTCTGGTGGTTCCTTATGTGGTTTGTGAAAAGATCAAACATGCAATGATTCTAGCTATTGTTTGTGAAAAGATCACACATGCAATGAACTCTGCTGGATCCATATGTTGTTTGTGAGAAGAACACACATGCAATGAACTCTGGTGGATCCATATGTCTTTTGTGAGAAGAACACACATCCAATTACACTGGTGGATCCATATGTGGTTGTGAAAAGAACAGACATGCAATGACTCTAACTGTGGTTAATGAAAAGAACACACATGTAATCACACTGGTGGATCCATATGTGGTTTATGAAAAGAACCCACATGCTATGACTCTAGATGTGGTTTGAGAAAAGAACACACATGCAATGACACTGGTGGATCAATATGTGGCTTGTGAAAAGAACAGACATCCAATGACTCTAGATGTGGTTTGTGAGAAGAACAAACATGCAATGACCCTAGTTGTGGTTTGTGAAAAGAACACACATGCAATGACACTGGTGGATCCATGTGTGGTTTGTAAGAAGAACAGACATGCAATGACTCTCGTTGTGGTTTGTGAAAAGAACACACATGCAATGACACTAGTGGATCCATGTGTGGTTTGTGAGAAGAACGGATATGCAATGACATTGGTGGATCCATGTGTGGTTTATGAGAAGAACAAACATGCAATGACTCTCGTTGTAGTTTGTGAAAAGAACACACATGCAATGACTCTAGTGGATCCATGTGTGGTTTGTGAGAAGAACAGACATGCAATGACTCTAGATGTGGTTTGTGAAAAGAACAGACATGCAATGAACTCTGGTGGATCCATATGTGGTTTGTGAGAAGAACACACATGCAATGAATCTAGATGTGGTTTGTGAAAATAACACACATGCAATGACTCTAGCTGTGGTGTGTGATTAGAACACACATGCAATGACTCTGGTGGATCCTTATGTCGTTTGTGAAAAGAATAGACATGCAATGACTCTAGCTGTGGTTTGTGAAAAGAACACACATGCAATGAACTCTGGTGGATCCATATGTGGTTTGTGAGAAGAACACACATGCAATGACTCTAGACGTGGTTTGTGAAAAGAACACACATGCAATGGCTCTAGCTGTGGTTTTTGAAAAGAACACACATGCAATGACTCTGGTGGATCCTTATGTGGTTTGTGAAAAGAACAGACATGCAATGAACTCTGGTGGATCCATATGTCTTTTGTGAGAAAAACAGACATGCAATGACACTGGTGGATCCATATGTGGTTTGTGAAAAGAACAGACATGCAATGACTCTAGTTGTGGTTAATGAAAAGAACACACATGTAATCACACTGGTGGATCCATATGTGGTTTGTGAAAAGAACCCACATGCAATGACTCTAGATGTGGTTTATGAAAAGACCACACAGGCAATGACACTGGTGGATCCATGTGTGGTTTGTGAGAAGAACAGACATGCAATGACTCTAGTTGTGGTTTGTGAAAAGAACACACATGCAATGACACTGGTGGATCCATGTGTGGTTTGTGAGAATAACAGATATGCAATGACTCTAGATGTGGTTTGTGAAAAGAACAGACATGTAATGAACTCTGGTGGATCCATATGTGGTTTGTGAGAAGAACACACATGCAATGAATCTAGATGTGGTTTGTGAATAGAAGACACATGCAATGACTCTAGCTGTGGTTTGTGATTAGAACACACATGCAATGACTCTGGTGGTTCCTTATGTGGTTTGTGAAAAGATCAAACATGCAATGATTCTAGCTATTGTTTGTGAAAAGATCACACATGCAATGAACTCTGCTGGATCCATATGTTGTTTGTGAGAAGAACACACATGCAATGACTCTTGATGTGGTTTGTGAAAAGAACACACATGCAATGGCTCTAGCTGTGTTTTTTGAAAAGAACGCACATGCAATGACTCTGGTGGATCCTTATGTGGTTTGTGAAAAGAAAAGACATGCAATGACTCTAGGTGTAGTTTGTGAAAAGAACACACATGCAATGACTCTAGCTGTGGTTTGTGAAAAGAACACACGTGCAGTGACACTGGTGGATCCATATGTGGTTTGTGAAAAGAACAGACATGCAATGATTCTAACTGTGGTTAATGAAAAGAACACACATGCAATCACATTGGTGGATCCATATGTGGTTTGTGAAAAGAACACACATGCAATGACTCTTGATGTGGTCTGTGAAAAGAACACACATGCAATGACACTGGTGGATCAATATGTGGTTTGTGAAAAGAACAGACATCCGATGACTCTAGATGTGGTTTGTGAAAAGAACACAAATGCAATGACACTGGTGGATCCATGTGTGGTTTGTGAGAAGAACAGACATGCAATGACTCTAGATGTGGTTTGTGAAAAGAACAGACATGCAATGAACTCTAGGTGATCCATATGTGGTTTGTGAGAAGAACACACATGCAATGACTCTATATGTGGTTTGTGAAAAGAAGACACATGCAATGACCATAGCTGTGGTTTGTGAAAAGAACACACATGCAATGACTCTGGTGGATCCTTATGTTGTTTGTGAAAAGAATAGACATGCAATGACTCTAGCTGTGGTTTGTGAAAAGAACACACATGCAATGAACTCTGGTGGATCCATATGTGGTTTGTGAGAAGAACACACATGTAATGACTCTAGATGTGGTTTGTGAAAAGAACACACATGCAATGGCTCTAGCTGTGGTTTTTGAAAAGAACACACATGCAATGACTCTAGCTGTGGTTTGTGAAAAGAACAGACATGCAATGACTCTAGATGTGGTTTGTGAAAAGAACAGACATGCAATAACTCTAGGTGTAGTTTGTGAAAAGAACACACATGCAATGACTCTAGATGTGGTTTGTGAAAAGAACACACATGCAATGACATTGGTGGATCCATATGTGGTTTGTGAAAAGAACGAACATGCAATGACTCTAGTTGTGGTTTGTGAAAAGAAACCACATGCAATGACTCTAGATGTGGTTTGTGAAAATAACACACATGCAATAACACTGGTGTATCAATATGTGGCTTGTGAAAAGAACAGACATCCAATGACTCTAGATGTGGTTTATGAAAAGAACACACATGCAATGACACTGGTGGATCCATGTGTGGTTTGTGAGAAGAACGGACATGCAATGACTCTAGTTGTGGTTTGTGAAAAGAACACACATGCAATGACACTGGTGGATCCATGTGAGGTTTGTGAAAAGAATAGACATGCAATGACTCTAGGTGTGGTTTATGAGAAGAACGCACATGCAACGACACTGGTGATATGTGGTTTGTGAAAAGAACACACATGCAATGACGCTAACTATGGATTGTGAAAATAACAGGCAATACAATTACTCTCGTGGATCCATGTGTGATTTGTGAAAGAACATACAGTCACTAACTCTAGTTGTGGTTCATGAAAAGAACACACGTGCGACGACTCTAGCTGTGGTTTCTAAGAAGAACACACATGCAATGACATTGGTGGATCCATGTAGATTATGAAAAGAACAGACATCCAATGACTCTAGCTATGGTTAATAAAAAGAACACACGTGCAATGACACTGGTGGATCCATATGTGGTTTGTGAGTAGAACAGACATGCAATGACTCTAGTTGTGGTTAATGAAAAGAACACACATCCAATCACACTAGTGGATCCATATGTGGTTTGTGAAAAGAACAGACATGCACTGACTCTAGGTGTGGTTCATGAAAAGAACACACATGCAATCACACTGGTGGATCCATATGTGGTTTGTGAAAAGAACACACATGCAATGACTCTATTTGTGGTTTGTGAAAAGAACACACATGCATATACTCTGGTGGATCCTTATGTGGTTTGTGAAAAGAACAGACATGCAATGAACTCTGGTGGATCCATATATGGTTTCTGAAAAGAACACACATCCAGTGACACTGGTGACTAGGTGTGGTTTGTGAACGAACAGACATGCAATGACTCTAGATGTCGTTTGTGAAAAGAACAGACATGCAATGACTCTAGGTGTAGTTTGTGAAAAGAACACACATGCAATGACTCTAGCTATGGTTTGTGAAAAGAACACACGTGCAGTGACACTGGTGGATCCATATGTGGTTTGTGAAAAGAACATACATGCAATGATTCTAACTGTGGTTAATGAAAAGAACACACATGCAATCACACTGGTGGATCCATATGTGGTTTGTGAAAAGAACACACATGCAATGACTCTTGATGTTGTCTGTGAAAAGAACACACATGCAATGACACTGGTGGATCAATATGTGGTTTGTAAAAAGAACTGACATCCGATGACTCTAGATGTGGTTTGTGAAAAGAACACAAATGCAATGACACTGGTGGATCCATGTTTGGTTTGTGAGAAGAACAGACATGGAATGACTCTAGATGTGGTTTGTGAAAAGAATAGACATGCAATGAACTCTAGTGGATCCATATGTGGTTTGTGAGAAGAACACACATGCAATGACACTAGATGTGGTTTGTGAAAAAAATACACATGCAATGACTCTAGTTGTGGTTTGTGAAAAGAACACACATGCAATGACTCTGGTGGATCCTTATGTCGTTTGTGAAAAGAATAGACATGCAATGACTCTAGCTGTGGTTTGTGAAAAGAACACACATGCAATGAACTCTGGTGGATCCATATGTGGTTTGTGAGAAGAACACACATGCAATGACTCTAGATGTGGTTTGTGAAAAGAACACACATGCAATGGCTCTAGCTGTGGTTTTTGAAAAGAACACACATGCAATGACTCTGGTGGATCCTTATGTGGTTTGTGAAAAGAACAGACATGCAATGAACTCTGGTGGATCCATATGTCTTTTGTGAGAAAAACACACATGCAATGACACTGGTGGATCCATATGTGGTTTGTGAAAAGAACAGACATGCAATGACTCTAGTTGTGGTTAATGAAAAGAACACACATGTAATCACACTGGTGGATCCATATGTGGTTTGTGAAAAGAACCCACATGCAATGACTCTAGATGTGGTTTATGAAAAGACCACACATGCAATGAAACTGGTGGATCCATGTGTGGTTTGTGAGAAGAACAGACATGCAATTACTCTAGTTGTGGTTTGTGAAAAGAACACACATGCAATGACACTAGTGGATCCATGTGTGGTTTGTGAGAAGAACAGACATGCAATGACTCTAGATGTGGTTTGTGAAAAGAACAGACATGCAATGAACTCTAGTGGATCCATATGTGGTTTGTGAGAAGAACACACATGCAATGACTCTAGATGTGGTTTGTGAAAAGAAGACACATGCAATGACTCTATCTGTGGTTTGTGAAAAGAACACACATGCAATGCCTCTGGTGGATCCTTATGTCGTTTGTGAAAAGAACAGACATGCAATTACTCTAGCTGTGGTTTGTGAAAGGAACACACATGCAATGAACTCTGGTGGATCCTTATGTGGTTTGTGAAAAGAACACACATGCAATGAACTCTGGTGGATCCATATGTCTTTTGTGAGAAGAACACACATGCAATTACACTGGTGGATCCATATGTGGTTGTGAAAAGAACAGACATGCAATGACTCTAACTGTGGTTAATGAAAAGAACACACATGTAATCACACTGGTGGATCCATATGTGGTTTGTGAAAAGAACCCACATGCTATGACTCTAGATGTGGTTTGAGAAAAGAACACACATGCAATGACACTGGTGGATCAATATGTGGCTTGTGAAAAGAACAGACATCCAATGACTCTAGATGTGGTTTGTGAGAAGAACAAACATGCAATGACCCTAGTTGTGGTTTGTGAAAAGAACACACATGCAATGACACTGGTGGATCCATGTGTGGTTTGTAAGAAGAACAGACATGCAATGACTCTCGTTGTGGTTTGTGAAAAGAACACACATGCAATGACACTAGTGGATCCATGTGTGGTTTGTGAGAAGAACAGATATGCAATGACATTGGTGGATCCATGTGTGGTTTATGAGAAGAACAAACATGCAATGACTCTCGTTGTGGTTTGTGAAAAGAACACACATGCAATGACTCTAGTGGATCCATGTGTGGTTTGTGAGAACAACAGACATGCAATGACTCTAGATGTGGTTTGTGAAAAGAACAGACATGCAATGAACTCTGGTGGATCCATATGTGGTTTGTGAGAAGAACACACATGCAATGAATCTAGATGTGGTTTGTGAAAATAACACACATGCAATGACTCTAGCTGTGGTGTGTGATTAGAACACACATGCAATGACTCTGGTGGATCCTTATGTCGTTTGTGAAAAGAATAGACATGCAATGACTCTAGTTGTGGTTTGTGAAAAGAACACACATGCAATGAACTCTGGTGGATCCATATGTGGTTTGTGAGAAGAACACACATGCAATGACTCTAGACGTGGTTTGTGAAAAGAACACACATGCAATGGCTCTAGCTGTGGTTTTTGAAAAGAACACACATGCAATGACTCTGGTGGATCCTTATGTGGTTTGTGAAAAGAACAGACATGCAATGAACTCTGGTGGATCCATATGTCTTTTGTGAGAAAAACACACATGCAATGACACTGGTGGATCCATATGTGGTTTGTGAAAAGAACAGACATGCAATGACTCTAGCTATGGTTAGTGAAAAGAACACACATGTAATCACACTGGTGGATCCATATGTGGTTTGTGAAAAGAACCCACATGCAATGACTCTAGATGTGGTTTATGAAAAGACCACACAGGCAATGACACTGGTGGATCCATGTGTGGTTTGTGAGAAGAACAGACATGCAATTACTCTAGTTGTGGTTTGTGAAAAGAACACACATGCAATGACACTAGTGGATCCATGTGTGGTTTGTGAGAAGAACAGACATGCAATGACTCTAGATGTGGTTTGTGAAAAGAACAGACATGCAATGAACTCTAGTGGATCCATATGTGGTTTGTAAGAAGAACACACATGCAATGACTCTAGATGTGGTTTGTGAAAAGAAGACACATGCAATGACTCTAGCTGTGGTTTGTGAAAAGAACACACATGCAATGCCTCTGGTGGATCCTTATGTCGTTTGTGAAAATAACAGACATGCAATTACTCTAGCTGTGGTTTGTGAAAGGAACACACAAGCAATGAACTCTGGTGGTTCCTTATGTGGTTTGTGAAAAGAACACACATGCAATGAACTCTGGTGGATCCATGTGTGGTTTGTGAGAAGAACAGACATGCAATTACTCTAGTTGTGGTTTGTGAAAAGAACACACATGCAATGACACTAGTGGATCCATGTGTGGTTTGTGAGAAGAACAGACATGCAATGACTCTAGATGTGGTATGTGAAAAGAACAGACATGCAATGAACTCTAGTGGATCCATATGTGGTTTGTGAGAAGAACACACATGCAATGACTCTAGATGTGGTTTGTGAAAAGAACACACATGCAATGACTCTATCTGTGGTTTGTGAAAAGAACACACATGCAATGCCTCTGGTGGATCCTTATGTCGTTTGTGAAAAGAACAGACATGCAATTACTCTAGCTGTGGTTTGTGAAAGGAACACACATGCAATGAACTCTGGTGGATCCTTATGTGGTTTGTGAAAAGAACACACATGCAATGAACTCTGGTGGATCCATATGTCTTTTGTGAGAAGAACACACATGCAATTACACTGGTGGATCCATATGTGGTTGTGAAAAGAACAGACATGCAATGACTCTAACTGTGGTTAATGAAAAGAACACACATGTAATCACACTGGTGGATCCATATGTGGTTTGTGAAAAGAACCCACATGCTATGACTCTAGATGTGGTTTGAGAAAAGAACACACATGCAATGACACTGGTGGATCAATATGTGGCTTGTGAAAAGAACAGACATCCAATGACTCTAGATGTGGTTTGTGAGAAGAACAAACATGCAATGACCCTAGTTGTGGTTTGTGAAAAGAACACACATGCAATGACACTGGTGGATCCATGTGTGGTTTGTAAGAAGAACAGACATGCAATGACTCTCGTTGTGGTTTGTGAAAAGAACACACATGCAATGACACTAGTGGATCCATGTGTGGTTTGTGAGAAGAACAGATATGCAATGACATTGGTGGATCCATGTGTGGTTTATGAGAAGAACAAACATGCAATGACTCTCGTTGTGGTTTGTGAAAAGAACACACATGCAATGACTCTAGTGGATCCATGTGTGGTTTGTGAGAAGAACAGACATGCAATGACTCTAGATGTGGTTTGTGAAAAGAACAGACATGCAATGAACTCTGGTGGATCCATATGTGGTTTGTGAGAAGAACACACATGCAATGAATCTAGATGTGGTTTGTGAAAATAACACACATGCAATGACTCTAGCTGTGGTGTGTGATTAGAACACACATGCAATGACTCTGGTGGATCCTTATGTCGTTTGTGAAAAGAATAGACATGCAATGACTCTAGCTGTGGTTTGTGAAAAGAACACACATGCAATGAACTCTGATGGATCCATATGTGGTTTGTGAGAAGAACACACATGCAATGACTCTAGACGTGGTTTGTGAAAAGAACACACATGCAATGGCTCTAGCTGTGGTTTTTGAAAAGAACACACATGCAATGACTCTGGTGGATCCTTATGTGGTTTGTGAAAAGAACAGACATGCAATGAACTCTGGTGGATCCATATGTCTTTTGTGAGAAAAACACACATGCAATGACACTGGTGGATCCATATGTGGTTTGTGAAAAGAACAGACATGCAATGACTCTAGCTATGGTTAGTGAAAAGAACACACATGTAATCACACTGGTGGATCCATATGTGGTTTGTGAAAAGAACCCACATGCAATGACTCTAGATGTGGTTTATGAAAAGACCACACAGGCAATGACACTGGTGGATCCATGTGTGGTTTGTGAGAAGAACAGACATGCAATTACTCTAGTTGTGGTTTGTGAAAAGAACACACATGCAATGACACTAGTGGATCCATGTGTGGTTTGTGAGAAGAACAGACATGCAATGACTCTAGATGTGGTTTGTGAAAAGAACAGACATGCAATGAACTCTAGTGGATCCATATGTGGTTTGTAAGAAGAACACACATGCAATGACTCTAGATGTGGTTTGTGAAAAGAAGACACATGCAATGACTCTAGCTGTGGTTTGTGAAAAGAACACACATGCAATGCCTCTGGTGGATCCTTATGTCGTTTGTGAAAATAACAGACATGCAATTACTCTAGCTGTGGTTTGTGAAAGGAACACACAAGCAATGAACTCTGGTGGATCCTTATGTGGTTTGTGAAAAGAACACACATGCAATGAACTCTGGTGGATCCATATGTCTTTTGTGAGAAGAACACACATGCAATTACACTGGTGGATCCATATGTGGTTGTGAAAAGAACAGACATGCAATGACTCTAACTGTGGTTAATGAAAAGAACACACATGTAATCACACTGGTGGATCCATATGTGGTTTGTGAAAAGAACCCACATGCTATGACTCTAGATGTGGTTTGAGAAAAGAACACACATGCAATGACACTGGTGGATCAATATGTGGCTTGTGAAAAGAACAGACATCCAATGACTCTAGATGTGGTTTGTGAGAAGAACAAACATGCAATGACCCTAGTTGTTGTTTGTGAAAAGAACACACATGCAATGACACTGGTGGATCCATGTGTGGTTTGTAAGAAGAACAGACAAGCAATGACTCTCGTTGTGGTTTGTGAAAAGAACACACATGCAATGACACTAGTGGATCCATGTGTGGTTTGTGAGAAGAACAGATATGCAATGACATTGGTGGATCCATGTGTGGTTTATGAGAAGAACAAACATGCAATGACTCTCGTTGTGGTTTGTGAAAAGAACACATATGCAATGACTCTAGTGGATCCATGTGTGGTTTGTGAGAAGAACAGACATGCAATGACTCTAGATGTGGTTTGTGAAAAGAACAGACATGCAATGAACTCTGGTGGATCCATATGTGGTTTGTGAGAAGAACACACATGCAATGAATCTAGATGTGGTTTGTGAAAAGAACACACATGCAATGACTCTAGCTGTGGTGTGTGATTAGAACACACATGCAATGACTCTGGTGGATCCATATGTGGCTTGTGAAAAGAACAAACATGCAATGATTCTAGCTGTTGTTTGGGAAAAGAACACACATGCAATGAACTCTGGTGGATCCATATGTTGTTTGTGAGAAGAACACACATGCAATGACTCTAGATATGGTTTGTGAAAAGAACACACATGCAATGACTCTAGCTGTGGTTTGTGAAAATAACACACATGCAATGACCCTGGTGGATCCTTATGTGGTTTGTGCAAAAAATAGACATGGAATCAACTCTGGTGGATCCATATGTGGTTTGTGAGAAGAACACATATCCAATGACACTGGTGGATCCATGTGTGGTTTGTGCAAGAACAGACATGCACTGACTCTAGGTGTGGTTCATGAAAAGAACACACATGCAATGACACTGGTGGATCCATATGTGGTTTGTGAAAAGAACACACATGCAATGAACTCTGTTGGATCCATGTGTGGTTTGTGAGAAAAACACACATCCAATGACACTAGTGGATCCATGTGTGGCTTGTGAAAGAACACACATGCAATGACTCTAGATGTGGTGAATGAAAAGAACACACATGCAATGACTCTAGGTGTAGTTTGTGAAAATAACACACATGCAATGACTCTAGCTATGGTTTGTGAAAAGAACACACATGCAATGACACTGGTGGATCCATATGTGTATTTGAAAAGAATAGACATGCAATGACTCTAGCTGTGGTTAATGAAAAGAACACACATGCAATCACACTGGTGGATCAATATGTGGCTTATGAAAAGAACATACATCCAATGACTCTAGATGTGGTTTATGAAAAAGAACACACATGCAATGACACTGGTGGATCCATGTGTGGTTTGTGAGAAGAATAGACATGCAATGACTCTGGTTGTGGTTTGTGAAAAGAACACACATGCAATGACACTGGTGGATCCATGTGTGGTTTGTGAGAATAACAGATATGCAATGACTCTAGATGTGGTTTGTGAAAAGAACAGACATGTAATGAACTCTGGTGGATCCATATGTGGTTTGTGAGAAGAACACACATGCAATGAATCTAGATGTGGTTTGTGAAAA
The DNA here is from genome assembly GCA_916181665.1 of Avena sativa. Taxonomy (NCBI): domain Eukaryota; kingdom Viridiplantae; phylum Streptophyta; class Magnoliopsida; order Poales; family Poaceae; genus Avena; species Avena sativa. The sequence continues at coordinate 585,260,625 of OV702287.1, forward strand.
GAAGACACATGCAATGACTCTAGCTGTGGTTTGTGATTAGAACACACATGCAATGACTCTGGTGGATCCTTATGTGGTTTGTGAAAAGATCAAACATGCAATGATTCTAGCTGTTGTTTGTGAAAAGATCACACATGCAATGAACTCTGCTGGATCCATATGTTGTTTGTGAGAAGAACACACATGCAATGACTCTTGATGTGGTTTGTGAAAAGAACACACATGCAATGACTCTAGCTGTGGTTTGTGAAAATAACACACATGCAATGACTCTGGTGGATCCTTATGTGGTTTGTGCAAAAAATAGACATGGACTGAACTCTGGTGGATCCATATGTGGTTTGTGAGAAGAACACATATCCAATGACACTGGTGGATCCATGTGTGGTTTGTGAAAGAATAGACATGCATTGACTCTAGGTGTGGTTCATGAAAAGAACACACATGCAATGACACTGGTGGATCCATATGTGGTTTGTGAAAAGAACACACATGCAATGAACTCTGTTGGGTCCATATGTGGTTTGTGAGAAAAACACACATCCAATGACACTGGTGGATCCATGTGTGGTTTGTGAAAGAACACACATGCAATGACTCTAGATGTGGTTAATGAAAAGAACACACATGCAATAACTCTAGGTGTAGTTTGTGAAAATAACACACATGCAATGACTCTAGCTATGGTTTGTGAAAAGAACACACATGCAATGACACTGGTGGATCCATATGTGTATTTGAAAAGAACAGGCATGCAATGACTCTAGTTGTGGTTAATGAAAAGAACACGCATGCAATCACACTGGTGGATCCATATGTGGTTTGTGAAAAGAACACAATTGCAATGACTCTAGATGTGGTTTCTGAAAAGAACACACATGCAATGACACTGGTGGCTCAATATGTGGTTTGTCAAAAGAACAGACATCCAATGACTCTAGATGTGGTTTGTGAAAAGAACACACATGCAATGACACTGGTGGATCCATGTGTGGTTTGTGAGAAGAACAGACATGCAATGACTCTAGGTGTGGTTTGTGAAAAGAACACACATGCAATGAACTTTGGTGGATCCATATGTGGTTTGTGAGAATAACACACGTGCAAGGAATCTAGATGTGGTTTGTGAAAAGAACACACATGCAGTGACTCTGGTGGATCCATATGTGATTTGTGAAAAGAACAGACATGCAATGATTCTAACTGTGGTTAGTGAAAAGAACAGACATGCAATGGCTCTAGCTGTGGTTTCTGAAAAGAACACACATCTCGTGAGACTGGTGACTCTAGGTGTGGTTTGTGAACGAACAGACATGCAATGACTCTAGATGTGGTTTGTGAAAATAACAGACATGCAATGACTCTAGGTGTAGTTTGTGAAAAGAACACACATGAAGTGACTCTAGCTGTGGTTTGTGAAAAGAACCACATGCAATGACACTGGTGGATCCATATCTGGTTTGTGAAAAGAACAGACATGCAATGATTCTAACTATGGTTAATGAAAAGAACACACATGCAATCGCACGGGTGGATCCATATGTGGTTTGTGAAAAGAACACACATGCAATGACTCTTGATGTAGTCTGTGAAAAGAACACACATGCAATGACACTAGTGGATCAATATCTGGTTTGTGAAAACAACAGACATCCGATGACTCTAGATGTGGTTTGTGAAAAGAACACACATGCAATGACACTAGTGGATCCATGTGTGGTTTGTGAGAAAATAGACATGCAATGACTCTAGATGTGGTTTGTGAAAAGAACAGACATGCAATGAACTCTAGTGGATCCATATGTGGTTTGTGAGAAGAACACACATGCAATGACTCTAGATTTGGTTTGTGAAAAGAAGACAAATGCAATGACTCTAGCTGTGGTTTGTGAAAAGAACACACATGCAATGACTCTGGTGGATCCTTATGTCGTTTGTGAAAAGGACAGACATGCAATGAATCTAGCTGTGGTTTGTGAAAAGAACACACATGCAATGAACTCTGGTGGATCCATATGTGGTTTGTGAGAAGAACACACATGCAATAACTCTACATGTGGTTTGTGAAAAGAACACACATGCAATGACTCTAGATGTGGTTTGTGAAAAGAACACACATGCAATGGCTCTAGCTGTGGTTTTTGAAAAGAACACACATGCAATGACTCTGGTGGATCCTTATGTGGTTTTTGAAAAGAACAGACATGCAATGAACTCTGGTGGATCCATATGTCTTTGGTCAGAAGAACACACATGCAATGACACTGGTGGATCCATATGTGGTTTGTGAAAAGAACAGACATGCAATGACTGTAGCTATGGTTAGTGAAAAGAACACACATGTAATCACACTGGTGGATCCATATGTGGTTTCTGAAAAGAACCCACATGCAATGACTCTAGATGTGGTTTGTGAAAAGAACACACATGCAATGACACTGGTGGATCAATATGTGGCTTGTGAAAAGAACAGACATCCAATGACTCTAGATGTGGTTTATGAAAAGAACACACATGCAATGATACTGGTGGATCCATGTGTGGTTTGTGAGAAGAACAGACATGCAATGACTCTAGATGTGGTTTGTGAAAAGAACAAACATGCAATGAACTCTAGTGGATCCATATGTGGTTTGTGAGAAGAACACATATGCAATGACTCTAGATGTGGTTTGTGAAAAGAAGACACATGCAATTACTCTTGCTGTGGTTTGTGAAAAGAACACACATGCAATGACTCTGGTGTATCCTTATGTCGTTTGTGAAAACAATAGACATGCAATGACTCTAGCTGTGGTTTGTGAAAAGAACACACATGCAATGAACTCTGGTGGATCCATATGTGGTTTGTGATAAGAACACACATGCAATGACTCTAGATGTGGTTTGTGAAAAGAACACACATGCAATGGCTCTAGCTGTGGTTTTTGAAAAGAACACACATGCAATGACTCTAGTGGATCCTTATGTGGTTTGTGAAAAGAATAGACATGCAATGAACTCTGGTGGATCCATATGTCTTTTGTGAGAAGAACACACATGCAATGACACTGGTGGATCCATATGTGGTTTGTGAAAAGAACAGACATGCAATGACTCTAGCTGTGGTTAATGAAAAGAACACACATGTAATAACACTGGTGGATCCATATGTGGTTTTTGAAAATAACCAACATGCAATGACTCTAGATGTGGTTTGTGAAAAGAACACACATGCAATGACACTGGTGGATCAATATGTGGCTTGTGAAAAGAACAGACATCCAATGACTCTAGACGTGGTTTGTGAAAAGAACAGACATGCAATGAACTCTAGAGGATCCATACGTGGTTTGTGAGAAGAACACACATGCAATGACTCTAGATGTGGTTTGTGAAAAGAAGACACATGCAATGAACTTTGGTGGATCCATATGTGGTTTGTGAGAATAACACACGTGCAAGGAATCTAGATGTGGTTTGTGAAAAGAACACACATGCAGTGACTCTGGTGGATCCATATGTGATTTGTGAAAAGAACAGACATGCAATGATTCTAACTGTGGTTAGTGAAAAGAACAGACATGCAATGGCTCTAGCTGTGGTTTCTGAAAAGAACACACATCTCGTGAGACTGGTGACTCTAGGTGTGGTTTGTGAACGAACAGACATGCAATGACTCTAGATGTGGTTTGTGAAAATAACAGACATGCAATGACTCTAGGTGTAGTTTGTGAAAAGAACACACATGAAGTGACTCTAGCTGTGGTTTGTGAAAAGAACCACATGCAATGACACTGGTGGATCCATATCTGGTTTGTGAAAAGAACAGACATGCAATGATTCTAACTATGGTTAATGAAAAGAACACACATGCAATCGCACGGGTGGATCCATATGTGGTTTGTGAAAAGAACACACATGCAATGACTCTTGATGTAGTCTGTGAAAAGAACACACATGCAATGACACTAGTGGATCAATATCTGGTTTGTGAAAACAACAGACATCCGATGACTCTAGATGTGGTTTGTGAAAAGAACACACATGCAATGACACTAGTGGATCCATGTGTGGTTTGTGAGAAAATAGACATGCAATGACTCTAGATGTGGTTTGTGAAAAGAACAGACATGCAATGAACTCTAGTGGATCCATATGTGGTTTGTGAGAAGAACACACATGCAATGACTCTAGATTTGGTTTGTGAAAAGAAGACAAATGCAATGACTCTAGCTGTGGTTTGTGAAAAGAACACACATGCAATGACTCTGGTGGATCCTTATGTCGTTTGTGAAAAGGACAGACATGCAATGAATCTAGCTGTGGTTTGTGCAAAGAACACACATGCAATGAACTCTGGTGGATCCATATGTGGTTTGTGAGAAGAACACACATGCAATAACTCTACATGTGGTTTGTGAAAAGAACACACATGCAATGACTCTAGATGTGGTTTGTGAAAAGAACACACATGCAATGGCTCTAGCTGTGGTTTTTGAAAAGAACACACATGCAATGACTCTGGTGGATCCTTATGTGGTTTTTGAAAAGAACAGACATGCAATGAACTCTGGTGGATCCATATGTCTTTGGTGAGAAGAACACACATGCAATGACACTGGTGGATCCATATGTGGTTTGTGAAAAGAACAGACATGCAATGACTGTAGCTATGGTTAGTGAAAAGAACACACATGTAATCACACTGGTGGATCCATATGTGGTTTCTGAAAAGAACCCACATGCAATGACTCTAGATGTGGTTTGTGAAAAGAACACACATGCAATGACACTGGTGGATCAATATGTGGCTTGTGAAAAGAACAGACATCCAATGACTCTAGATGTGGTTTATGAAAAGAACACACATGCAATGATACTGGTGGATCCATGTGTGGTTTGTGAGAAGAACAGACATGCAATGACTCTAGATGTGGTTTGTGAAAAGAACAAACATGCAATGAACTCTAGTGGATCCATATGTGGTTTGTGAGAAGAACACATATGCAATGACTCTAGATGTGGTTTGTGAAAAGAAGACACATGCAATTACTCTTGCTGTGGTTTGTGAAAAGAACACACATGCAATGACTCTGGTGTATCCTTATGTCGTTTGTGAAAACAATAGACATGCAATGACTCTAGCTGTGGTTTGTGAAAAGAACACACATGCAATGAACTCTGGTGGATCCATATGTGGTTTGTGATAAGAACACACATGCAATGACTCTAGATGTGGTTTGTGAAAAGAACACACATGCAATGGCTCTAGCTGTGGTTTTTGAAAAGAACACACATGCAATGACTCTAGTGGATCCTTATGTGGTTTGTGAAAAGAATAGACATGCAATGAACTCTGGTGGATCCATATGTCTTTTGTGAGAAGAACACACATGCAATGACACTGGTGGATCCATATGTGGTTTGTGAAAAGAACAGACATGCAATGACTCTAGCTGTGGTTAATGAAAAGAACACACATGTAATAACACTGGTGGATCCATATGTGGTTTTTGAAAATAACCAACATGCAATGACTCTAGATGTGGTTTGTGAAAAGAACACACATGCAATGACACTGGTGGATCAATATGTGGCTTGTGAAAAGAACAGACATCCAATGACTCTAGACGTGGTTTGTGAAAAGAACAGACATGCAATGAACTCTAGAGGATCCATACGTGGTTTGTGAGAAGAACACACATGCAATGACTCTAGATGTGGTTTGTGAAAAGAAGACACATGCAATGAATCTAGCTGTGGTTTGTGAAAAGAACACACATGCAATGACTCTGGTGGATCCTTATGTCGTTTGTGAAAAGAACAGACATGCAATGACTCTAGCTGTGGTTTGTGAAAAGAACACACATGCAATGAACTCTGGTGGATCCATATGTGATTTGTGAGAAGAACACACATGCAATGACTCTAGATGTGGTTTGTGAAAAGAACACACATGCAATGACTCTGGTGGATCCTTATGTCGTTTGTGAAAAGAACAGACATGCAATGACTCTAGCTGTGGTTTGTGAAAAGAACACACATGCAATTAACTCTGGTGGATCCATATGTGGTTTGTGAGAAGAGCACACATGCAATGACTCTAGATGTGGTTTGTGAAAAGAACACACATGCAATGACTCTGGTGGATCCTTATGTCGTTTGTGAAAAGAAAAGGCATGCAATGACTCTAGCTGTGGTTTGTGAAAAGAACACACATGCAATTAACTCTAGTGGATCCATATGTGGTTTGTGATAAGAACACACATGCAATGACTCTAGATGTGGTTTGTGAAAATAACAGACATGCAATGACTCTAGGTGTAGTTTGTGAAAAGAACACACATGCAGTGACTCTAGCTGTGGTTTGTGAAAAGAACACACATGCAATGACACTGGTGGATCCATATGTGGTTTGTGAAAAGAACAGACATGCAATGATTCTAACTATGGTTAATGAAAAGAACACACATGTAATCGCACTGGTGGATCCATATGTGGTTTGTGAAAAGAACACACATGCAATGACTCTTGATGTAGTCTGTGAAAAGAACACACATGCAATGACACTAGTGGATCAATATCTGGTTTGTGAAAAGAACAGACATCCGATGACTCTAGCTGTGGTTAATGAAAAGAACACACATGTAATAACACTGGTGGATCCATATGTGGTTTTTGAAAATAACCAACATGCAATGACTCTAGATGTGGTTTGTGAAAAGAACACACATGCAATGACACTGGTGGATCAATATGTGGCTTGTGAAAAGAACAGACATCCAATGACTCCAGACGTGGTTTGTGAAAAGAACAGACATGCAATGAACTCTAGAGGATCCATACGTGGTTTGTGAGAAGAACACACATGCAATGACTCTAGATGTGGTTTGTGAAAAGAAGACACATGCAATGAATCTAGCTGTGGTTTGTGAAAAGAACACACATGCAATGACTCTGGTGGATCCTTATGTCGTTTGTGAAAAGAACAGACATGCAATGACTCTAGCTGTGGTTTGTGAAAAGAACACACATGCAATTAACTCTGGTGGATCCATATGTGATTTGTGAGAAGAACACACATGCAATGACTCTAGATGTGGTTTGTGAAAAGAACACACATGCAATGACTCTGGTGGATCCTTATGTCGTTTGTGAAAAGAACAGACATGCAATGACTCTAGCTGTGGTTTGTGAAAAGAACACACATGCAATTAACTCTGGTGGATCCATATGTGGTTTGTGAGAAGAGCACACATGCAATGACTCTAGATGTGGTTTGTGAAAAGAACACACATGCAATGACTCTGGTGGATCCTTATGTCGTTTGTGAAAAGAAAAGGCATGCAATGACTCTAGCTGTGGTTTGTGAAAAGAACACACATGCAATTAACTCTAGTGGATCCATATGTGGTTTGTGAGAAGAACACACATGCAATGACTCTAGATGTGGTTTGTGAAAATAACAGACATGCAATGACTCTAGGTGTAGTTTGTGAAAAGAACACACATGCAGTGACTCTAGCTGTGGTTTGTGAAAAGAACACACATGCAATGACACTGGTGGATCCATATGTGGTTTGTGAAAAGAACAGACATGCAATGATTCTAACTATGGTTAATGAAAAGAACACACATGTAATCGCACTGGTGGATCCATATGTGGTTTGTGAAAAGAACACACATGCAATGACTCTTGATGTAGTCTGTGAAAAGAACACACATGCAATGACACTAGTGGATCAATATCTGGTTTGTGAAAAGAACAGACATCCGATGACTCTAGATGTGGTTTGTGAAAAGAACACACATGCAATGACACTGGTGGATCCATGTGTGGTTTGTGAGAAGAATAGACATGCAAAGACTCTAGATGTGGTTTGTGAAAAGAACAGACATGCAATGAACTCTAGTGGATCCATATGTGGTTTGTGAGAAGAACACACATGCAATGACTCTAGATTTGGTTTGTGAAAAGAAGACACATGCAATGACTCTAGCTGTGGTTTGTGAAAATAACACACATGCAATGAACTCTGGTGGATCCATATGTGGTTTTTGATAAGAACACACATGCAATGACTCTAGATGTGGTTTGTGAAAAGAACACACATGCAATGGCTCTAGCTGTGGTTTTTGAAAAGAACACACATGCAATGACTATGGTGGATCCTTATGTGGTTTGTGAAAAGAATAGACATGCAATGAACTCTGGTGGATCCATATGTCTTTTGTGAGAAGAACACACATGCAATGACACTGGTGGATCCATATGTGGTTTGTGAAAAGAACAGACATGCAATGACTCTAGCTGTGGTTAATGAAAAGAACACACATGTAATCACACTGGTGGATCCATATGTGGTTTTTGAAAAGAACCAACATGCAATGACTCTAGATGTGGTTTGTGAAAATAACACACATGCAATGACACTGATGGATCAATATGTGGCTTGTGAAAAGAACAGACATCCAATGACTCTAGATGTGGTTTGTGAAAAGAACAGACATGCAATGAACTCTAGTGGATCCATACGTGGTTTGTGAGAAGAACACACATGCAATGACTCTGGATGTGGTTTGTGAAAAGAAGACACATGCAATGACTCTAGCTATGGTTTGTGAAAAGAACACACATGCAATGACTCTGGTGGATCCTTATGTCGTTTGTGAAAAGAACAGACATGAAATGACTCTAGCTGTGGTTTGTGAAAAGAACACACATGAAATTAACTCTGGTGGATCCATATGTGATTTGTGAGAAGAACACACATGCAATGACTCTAGATGTGGTTTGTGAAAAGAACACACATGCAATGACTCTGGTGGATCCTTATGTCGTTTGTGAAAAGAACAGACATGCAATGACTCTAGCTGTGGTTTGTGAAAAGAACACACATGCAATTAACTCTGGTGGATCCATATGTGGTTTGTGAGAAGAACACACATGCAATGACTCTAGATGTGGTTTGTGAAAAGAACACACATGCAATGACTCTGGTGGATCCTTGTGTCGTTTGTGAAAAGAACAGGCATGCAATGACTCTAGCTGTGGTTTGTGAAAAGAACACACATGCAATTAACTCTGGTGGATCCATATGTGGTTTGTGAAAAGAACACACATGCAATGACTCTTGATGTGGTTTGTGAAAAGAACACACATGCAATGACTCTAGCTGTGGTTTGTGAAAATAACACACATGCAATGACTCTGGTGGATCCTTATGTGGTTTGTGCAAAAAATAGACATGGACTGAACTCTGGTGGATCCATATGTGGTTTGTGAGAAGAACACATATCCAATGACACTGGTGGATCCATGTGTGGTTTGTGAAAGAATAGACATGCATTGACTCTAGGTGTGGTTCATGAAAAGAACACACATGCAATGACACTGGTGGATCCATATGTGGTTTGTGAAAAGAACACACATGCAATGAACTCTGTTGGGTCCATATGTGGTTTGTGAGAAAAACACACATCCAATGACACTGGTGGATCCATGTGTGGTTTGTGAAAGAACACACATGCAATGACTCTAGATGTGGTTAATGAAAAGAACACACATGCAATAACTCTAGGTGTAGTTTGTGAAAATAACACACATGCAATGACTCTAGCTATGGTTTGTGAAAAGAACACACATGCAATGACACTGGTGGATCCATATGTGTATTTGAAAAGAACAGGCATGCAATGACTCTAGTTGTGGTTAATGAAAAGAACACGCATGCAATCACACTGGTGGATCCATATGTGGTTTGTGAAAAGAACACAATTGCAATGACTCTAGATGTGGTTTCTGAAAAGAACACACATGCAATGACACTGGTGGCTCAATATGTGGTTTGTCAAAAGAACAGACATCCAATGACTCTAGATGTGGTTTGTGAAAAGAACACACATGCAATGACACTGGTGGATCCATGTGTGGTTTGTGAGAAGAACAGACATGCAATGACTCTAGGTGTGGTTTGTGAAAAGAACACACATGCAATGAACTTTGGTGGATCCATATGTGGTTTGTGAGAATAACACACGTGCAAGGAATCTAGATGTGGTTTGTGAAAAGAACACACATGCAGTGACTCTGCTGGATCCATATGTGATTTGTGAAAAGAACAGACATGCAATGATTCTAACTGTGGTTAGTGAAAAGAACAGACATGCAATGGCTCTAGCTGTGGTTTCTGAAAAGAACACACATCTCGTGAGACTGGTGACTCTAGGTGTGGTTTGTGAACGAACAGACATGCAATGACTCTAGATGTGGTTTGTGAAAATAACAGACATGCAATGACTCTAGGTGTAGTTTGTGAAAAGAACACACATGAAGTGACTCTAGCTGTGGTTTGTGAAAAGAACCACATGCAATGACACTGGTGGATCCATATCTGGTTTGTGAAAAGAACAGACATGCAATGATTCTAACTATGGTTAATGAAAAGAACACACATGCAATCGCACGGGTGGATCCATATGTGGTTTGTGAAAAGAACACACATGCAATGACTCTTGATGTAGTCTGTGAAAAGAACACACATGCAATGACACTAGTGGATCAATATCTGGTTTGTGAAAACAACAGACATCCGATGACTCTAGATGTGGTTTGTGAAAAGAACACACATGCAATGACACTAGTGGATCCATGTGTGGTTTGTGAGAAAATAGACATGCAATGACTCTAGATGTGGTTTGTGAAAAGAACAGACATGCAATGAACTCTAGTGGATCCATATGTGGTTTGTGAGAAGAACACACATGCAATGACTCTAGATTTGGTTTGTGAAAAGAAGACAAATGCAATGACTCTAGCTGTGGTTTGTGAAAAGAACACACATGCAATGACTCTGGTGGATCCTTATGTCGTTTGTGAAAAGGACAGACATGCAATGAATCTAGCTGTGGTTTGTGAAAAGAACACACATGCAATGAACTCTGGTGGATCCATATGTGGTTTGTGAGAAGAACACACATGCAATAACTCTACATGTGGTTTGTGAAAAGAACACACATGCAATGACTCTAGATGTGGTTTGTGAAAAGAACACACATGCAATGGCTCTAGCTGTGGTTTTTGAAAAGAACACACATGCAATGACTCTGGTGGATCCTTATGTGGTTTTTGAAAAGAACAGACATGCAATGAACTCTGGTGGATCCATATGTCTTTGGTGAGAAGAACACACATGCAATGACACTGGTGGATCCATATGTGGTTTGTGAAAAGAACAGACATGCAATGACTGTAGCTATGGTTAGTGAAAAGAACACACATGTAATCACACTGGTGGATCCATATGTGGTTTCTGAAAAGAACCCACATGCAATGACTCTAGATGTGGTTTGTGAAAAGAACACACATGCAATGACACTGGTGGATCAATATGTGGCTTGTGAAAAGAACAGACATCCAATGACTCTAGATGTGGTTTATGAAAAGAACACACATGCAATGATACTGGTGGATCCATGTGTGGTTTGTGAGAAGAACAGACATGCAATGACTCTAGATGTGGTTTGTGAAAAGAACAAACATGCAATGAACTCTAGTGGATCCATATGTGGTTTGTGAGAAGAACACATATGCAATGACTCTAGATGTGGTTTGTGAAAAGAAGACACATGCAATTACTCTTGCTGTGGTTTGTGAAAAGAACACACATGCAATGACTCTGGTGTATCCTTATGTCGTTTGTGAAAACAATAGACATGCAATGACTCTAGCTGTGGTTTGTGAAAAGAACACACATGCAATGAACTCTGGTGGATCCATATGTGGTTTGTGATAAGAACACACATGCAATGACTCTAGATGTGGTTTGTGAAAAGAACACACATGCAATGGCTCTAGCTGTGGTTTTTGGAAAGAACACACATGCAATGACTCTAGTGGATCCTTATGTGGTTTGTGAAAAGAATAGACATGCAATGAACTCTGGTGGATCCATATGTCTTTTGTGAGAAGAACACACATGCAATGACACTGGTGGATCCATATGTGGTTTGTGAAAAGAACAGACATGCAATGACTCTAGCTGTGGTTAATGAAAAGAACACACATGTAATAACACTGGTGGATCCATATGTGGTTTTTGAAAATAACCAACATGCAATGACTCTAGATGTGGTTTGTGAAAAGAACACACATGCAATGACACTGGTGGATCAATATGTGGCTTGTGAAAAGAACAGACATCCAATGACTCTAGACGTGGTTTGTGAAAAGAACAGACATGCAATGAACTCTAGAGGATCCATACGTGGTTTGTGAGAAGAACACACATGCAATGACTCTAGATGTGGTTTGTGAAAAGAAGACACATGCAATGAACTTTGGTGGATCCATATGTGGTTTGTGAGAATAACACACGTGCAAGGAATCTAGATGTGGTTTGTGAAAAGAACACACATGCAGTGACTCTGGTGGATCCATATGTGATTTGTGAAAAGAACAGACATGCAATGATTCTAACTGTGGTTAGTGAAAAGAACAGACATGCAATGGCTCTAGCTGTGGTTTCTGAAAAGAACACACATCTCGTGAGACTGGTGACTCTAGGTGTGGTTTGTGAACGAACAGACATGCAATGACTCTAGATGTGGTTTGTGAAAATAACAGACATGCAATGACTCTAGGTGTAGTTTGTGAAAAGAACACACATGAAGTGACTCTAGCTGTGGTTTGTGAAAAGAACCACATGCAATGACACTGGTGGATCCATATCTGGTTTGTGAAAAGAACAGACATGCAATGATTCTAACTATGGTTAATGAAAAGAACACACATGCAATCGCACGGGTGGATCCATATGTGGTTTGTGAAAAGAACACACATGCAATGACTCTTGATGTAGTCTGTGAAAAGAACACACATGCAATGACACTAGTGGATCAATATCTGGTTTGTGAAAACAACAGACATCCGATGACTCTAGATGTGGTTTGTGAAAAGAACACACATGCAATGACACTAGTGGATCCATGTGTGGTTTGTGAGAAAATAGACATGCAATGACTCTAGATGTGGTTTGTGAAAAGAACAGACATGCAATGAACTCTAGTGGATCCATATGTGGTTTGTGAGAAGAACACACATGCAATGACTCTAGATTTGGTTTGTGAAAAGAAGACAAATGCAATGACTCTAGCTGTGGTTTGTGAAAAGAACACACATGCAATGACTCTGGTGGATCCTTATGTCGTTTGTGAAAAGGACAGACATGCAATGAATCTAGCTGTGGTTTGTGAAAAGAACACACATGCAATGAACTCTGGTGGATCCATATGTGGTTTGTGAGAAGAACACACATGCAATAACTCTACATGTGGTTTGTGAAAAGAACACACATGCAATGACTCTAGATGTGGTTTGTGAAAAGAACACACATGCAATGGCTCTAGCTGTGGTTTTTGAAAAGAACACACATGCAATGACTCTGGTGGATCCTTATGTGGTTTTTGAAAAGAACAGACATGCAATGAACTCTGGTGGATCCATATGTCTTTGGTGAGAAGAACACACATGCAATGACACTGGTGGATCCATATGTGGTTTGTGAAAAGAACAGACATGCAATGACTGTAGCTATGGTTAGTGAAAAGAACACACATGTAATCACACTGGTGGATCCATATGTGGTTTCTGAAAAGAACCCACATGCAATGACTCTAGATGTGGTTTGTGAAAAGAACACACATGCAATGACACTGGTGGATCAATATGTGGCTTGTGAAAAGAACAGACATCCAATGACTCTAGATGTGGTTTATGAAAAGAACACACATGCAATGATACTGGTGGATCCATGTGTGGTTTGTGAGAAGAACAGACATGCAATGACTCTAGATGTGGTTTGTGAAAAGAACAAACATGCAATGAACTCTAGTGGATCCATATGTGGTTTGTGAGAAGAACACATATGCAATGACTCTAGATGTGGTTTGTGAAAAGAAGACACATGCAATTACTCTTGCTGTGGTTTGTGAAAAGAACACACATGCAATGACTCTGGTGTATCCTTATGTCGTTTGTGAAAACAATAGACATGCAATGACTCTAGCTGTGGTTTGTGAAAAGAACACACATGCAATGAACTCTGGTGGATCCATATGTGGTTTGTGATAAGAACACACATGCAATGACTCTAGATGTGGTTTGTGAAAAGAACACACATGCAATGGCTCTAGCTGTGGTTTTTGAAAAGAACACACATGCAATGACTCTAGTGGATCCTTATGTGGTTTGTGAAAAGAATAGACATGCAATGAACTCTGGTGGATCCATATGTCTTTTGTGAGAAGAACACACATGCAATGACACTGGTGGATCCATATGTGGTTTGTGAAAAGAACAGACATGCAATGACTCTAGCTGTGGTTAATGAAAAGAACACACATGTAATAACACTGGTGGATCCATATGTGGTTTTTGAAAATAACCAACATGCAATGACTCTAGATGTGGTTTGTGAAAAGAACACACATGCAATGACACTGGTGGATCAATATGTGGCTTGTGAAAAGAACAGACATCCAATGACTCTAGACGTGGTTTGTGAAAAGAACAGACATGCAATGAACTCTAGAGGATCCATACGTGGTTTGTGAGAAGAACACACATGCAATGACTCTAGATGTGGTTTGTGAAAAGAAGACACATGCAATGAATCTAGCTGTGGTTTGTGAAAAGAACACACATGCAATGACTCTGGTGGATCCTTATGTCGTTTGTGAAAAGAACAGACATGCAATGACTCTAGCTGTGGTTTGTGAAAAGAACACACATGCAATGAACTCTGGTGGATCCATATGTGATTTGTGAGAAGAACACACATGCAATGACTCTAGATGTGGTTTGTGAAAAGAACACACATGCAATGACTCTGGTGGATCCTTATGTCGTTTGTGAAAAGAACAGACATGCAATGACTCTACCTGTGGTTTGTGAAAAGAACACACATGCAATTAACTCTGGTGGATCCATATGTGGTTTGTGAGAAGAGCACACATGCAATGACTCTAGATGTGGTTTGTGAAAAGAACACACATGCAATGACTCTGGTGGATCCTTATGTCGTTTGTGAAAAGAAAAGGCATGCAATGACTCTAGCTGTGGTTTGTGAAAAGAACACACATGCAATTAACTCTAGTGGATCCATATGTGGTTTGTGATAAGAACACACATGCAATGACTCTAGATGTGGTTTGTGAAAATAACAGACATGCAATGACTCTAGGTGTAGTTTGTGAAAAGAACACACATGCAGTGACTCTAGCTGTGGTTTGTGAAAAGAACACACATGCAATGACACTGGTGGATCCATATGTGGTTTGTGAAAAGAACAGACATGCAATGATTCTAACTATGGTTAATGAAAAGAACACACATGTAATCGCACTGGTGGATCCATATGTGGTTTGTGAAAAGAACACACATGCAATGACTCTTGATGTAGTCTGTGAAAAGAACACACATGCAATGACACTAGTGGATCAATATCTGGTTTGTGAAAAGAACAGACATCCGATGACTCTAGCTGTGGTTAATGAAAAGAACACACATGTAATAACACTGGTGGATCCATATGTGGTTTTTGAAAATAACCAACATGCAATGACTCTAGATGTGGTTTGTGAAAAGAACACACATGCAATGACACTGGTGGATCAATATGTGGCTTGTGAAAAGAACAGACATCCAATGACTCCAGACGTGGTTTGTGAAAAGAACAGACATGCAATGAACTCTAGAGGATCCATACGTGGTTTGTGAGAAGAACACACATGCAATGACTCTAGATGTGGTTTGTGAAAAGAAGACACATGCAATGAATCTAGCTGTGGTTTGTGAAAAGAACACACATGCAATGACTCTGGTGGATCCTTATGTCGTTTGTGAAAAGAACAGACATGCAATGACTCTAGCTGTGGTTTGTGAAAAGAACACACATGCAATTAACTCTGGTGGATCCATATGTGATTTGTGAGAAGAACACACATGCAATGACTCTAGATGTGGTTTGTGAAAAGAACACACATGCAATGACTCTGGTGGATCCTTATGTCGTTTGTGAAAAGAACAGACATGCAATGACTCTAGCTGTGGTTTGTGAAAAGAACACACATGCAATTAACTCTGGTGGATCCATATGTGGTTTGTGAGAAGAGCACACATGCAATGACTCTAGATGTGGTTTGTGAAAAGAACACACATGCAATGACTCTGGTGGATCCTTATGTCGTTTGTGAAAAGAAAAGGCATGCAATGACTCTAGCTGTGGTTTGTGAAAAGAACACACATGCAATTAACTCTAGTGGATCCATATGTGGTTTGTGAGAAGAACACACATGCAATGACTCTAGATGTGGTTTGTGAAAATAACAGACATGCAATGACTCTAGGTGTAGTTTGTGAAAAGAACACACATGCAGTGACTCTAGCTGTGGTTTGTGAAAAGAACACACATGCAATGACACTGGTGGATCCATATGTGGTTTGTGAAAAGAACAGACATGCAATGATTCTAACTATGGTTAATGAAAAGAACACACATGTAATCGCACTGGTGGATCCATATGTGGTTTGTGAAAAGAACACACATGCAATGACTCTTGATGTAGTCTGTGAAAAGAACACACATGCAATGACACTAGTGGATCAATATCTGGTTTGTGAAAAGAACAGACATCCGATGACTCTAGATGTGGTTTGTGAAAAGAACACACATGCAATGACACTGGTGGATCCATGTGTGGTTTGTGAGAAGAATAGACATGCAAAGACTCTAGATGTGGTTTGTGAAAAGAACAGACATGCAATGAACTCTAGTGGATCCATATGTGGTTTGTGAGAAGAACACACATGCAATGACTCTAGATTTGGTTTGTGAAAAGAAGACACATGCAATTACTCTAGCTGTGGTTTGTGAAAAGAACACACATGCAATGACTCTAGTGTATCCTTTTGTCGTTTGTGAAAATAATAGACATGCAATGACTCTAGCTGTGGTTTGTGAAAATAACACACATGCAATGAACTCTGGTGGATCCATATGTGGTTTGTGATAAGAACACACATGCAATGACTCTAGATGTGGTTTGTGAAAAGAACACACATGCAATGGCTCTAGCTGTGGTTTTTGAAAAGAACACACATGCAATGACTATGGTGGATCCTTATGTGGTTTGTGAAAAGAATAGACATGCAATGAACTCTGGTGGATCCATATGTCTTTTGTGAGAAGAACACACATGCAATGACACTGGTGGATCCATATGTGGTTTGTGAAAAGAACAGACATGCAATGACTCTAGCTGTGGTTAATGAAAAGAACACACATGTAATCACACTGGTGGATCCATATGTGGTTTTTGAAAAGAACCAACATGCAATGACTCTAGATGTGGTTTGTGAAAATAACACACATGCAATGACACTGATGGATCAATATGTGGCTTGTGAAAAGAACAGACATCCAATGACTCTAGATGTGGTTTGTGAAAAGAACAGACATGCAATGAACTCTAGTGGATCCATACGTGGTTTGTGAGAAGAACACACATGCAATGACTCTGGATGTGGTTTGTGAAAAGAAGACACATGCAATGACTCTAGCTATGGTTTGTGAAAAGAACACACATGCAATGACTCTGGTGGATCCTTATGTCGTTTGTGAAAAGAACAGACATGAAATGACTCTAGCTGTGGTTTGTGAAAAGAACACACATGAAATTAACTCTGGTGGATCCATATGTGATTTGTGAGAAGAACACACATGCAATGACTCTAGATGTGGTTTGTGAAAAGAACACACATGCAATGACTCTGGTGGATCCTTATGTCGTTTGTGAAAAGAACAGACATGCAATGACTCTAGCTGTGGTTTGTGAAAAGAACACACATGCAATTAACTCTGGTGGATCCATATGTGGTTTGTGAGAAGAACACACATGCAATGACTCTAGATGTGGTTTGTGAAAAGAACACACATGCAATGACTCTGGTGGATCCTTGTGTCGTTTGTGAAAAGAACAGGCATGCAATGACTCTAGCTGTGGTTTGTGAAAAGAACACACATGCAATTAACTCTGGTGGATCCATATGTGGTTTGTGAAAATAACAGACATCCGATGACTCTAGATGTGGTTTGTGAAAAGAACACACATGCAATGACACTAGTGGATCCATGTGTGGTTTGAGAGAAAATAGACATGCAATGACTCTAGATGTGGTTTGTGAAAAGAACAGACATGCAATGAACTCTAGTGGATCCATATGTGGTTTGTGAGAAGAACACACATGCAATGACTCTAGATTTGGTTTGTGAAAAGAATACAAATGCAATGACTCTAGCTGTGGTTTGTGAAAAGAACACACATGCAATGACTCTGGTGGATCCTTATGTCGTCTGTGAAAAGGACAGACATGCAATGAATCTAGCTGTGGTTTGTGAAAAGAACACACATGCAATGAACTCTGGTGGATCCATATGTGGTTTGTGAGAAGAACACACATGCAATAACTCTACATGTGGTTTGTGAAAAGAACACACATGCAATGACTCTAGATGTGGTTTGTGAAAAGAACACACATGCAATGGCTCTAGCTGTGGTTTTTGAAAAGAACACACATGCAATGACTCTGGTGGATCCTTATGTGGTTTTTGAAAAGAACAGACATGCAATGAACTCTGGTGGATCCATATGTCTTTGGTGAGAAGAACACACATGCAATGACACTGGTGGATCCATATGTGGTTTGTGAAAAGAATAGACATGCAATGACTGTAGCTATGGTTAGTGAAAAGAACACACATGTAATCACACTGGTGGATCCATATGTGGTTTCTGAAAAGAACCCACATGCAATGACTCTAGATGTGGTTTGTGAAAAGAACACACATGCAATGACACTGGTGGATCAATATGTGGCTTGTGAAAAGAACAGACATCCAATGACTCTAGATGTGGTTTATGAAAAGAACACACATGCAATGATACTGGTGGATCCATGTGTGGTTCGTGAGAAGAACAGACATGCAATGACTCTAGATGTGGTTTGTGAAAAGAACAAACATGCAATGAACTCTAGTGGATCCATATGTGGTTTGTGAGAAGAACACACATGCAATGACTCTAGATGTGGTTTGTGAAAAGAAGACACATGCAATTACTCTTGCTGTGGTTTGTGAAAAGAACACACATGCAATGACTCTGGTGTATCCTTATGTCGTTTGTGAAAACAATAGACATGCAATGACTCTAGCTGTGGTTTGTGAAAAGAACACACATGCAATGAACTCTGGTGGATCCATATGTGGTTTGTGATAAGAACACACATGCAATGACTCTAGATGTGGTTTGTGAAAAGAACACACATGCAATGGCTCTAGCTGTGGTTTTTGAAAAGAACACACATGCAATGACTCTAGTGGATCCTTATGTGGTTTGTGAGAAGAATAGACATGCAATGAACTCTGGTGGATCCATATGTCTTTTGTGAGAAGAACACACATGCAATGACACTGGTGGATCCATATATGGTTTGTGAAAAGAACAGACATGCAATGACTCTAGCTGTGGTTAATGAAAAGAACACACATGTAATAACACTGGTGGATCCATATGTGGTTTTTGAAAATAACCAACATGCAATGACTCTAGATGTGGTTTGTGAAAAGAACACACATGCAATGACACTGGTGGATCAATATGTGGCTTGTGAAAAGAACAGACATCCAAAGACTCTAGATGTGGTTTGTGAAAAGAACAGACATGCAATGAACTCTAGAGGATCCATACGTGGTTTGTGAGAAGAACACACATGCAATGACTCTAGATGTGGTTTGTGAAAAGAAGACACATGCAATGAATCTAGCTGTGGTTTGTGAAAAGAACACACATGCAATGACTCTGGTGGATCCTTTTGTCGTTTGTGAAAAGAACAGACATGCAATGACTCTAGCTGTGGTTTGTGAAAAGAACGCACATGCAATTAACTCTGGTGGATCCATATGTGGTTTGTGAGAAGAACACACATGCAATGACTCTAGATGTGGTTTGTGAAAAGAACACACATGCAATGACTCTGGTGGATCCTTGTGTCGTTTGTGAAAAGAACAGGCATGCAATGACTCTAGCTATGGTTTGTGAAAAGAACACACATGCAATTAACTCTGGTGGATCCATATGTGGTTTGTGAGAAGAACACACATGCAATGACTCTAGATGTGGTTTGTGAAAAGAACACACATGCAATGACACTAGTGGATCCATGTGTGGTTTGTGAGAAAATAGACATGCAATGACTCTAGATGTGGTTTGTGAAAAGAACAGACATGCAATGAACTCTAGTGGATCCATATGTGGTTTGTGAGAAGAACACACATGCAATGACTCTAGATTTGGTTTGTGAAAAGAAGACAAATGCAATGACTCTAGCTGTGGTTTGTGAAAAGAACACACATGCAATGACTCTGGTGGATCCTTATGTCGTTTGTGAAAAGGACAGACATGCAATGAATCTAGCTGTGGTTTGTGAAAAGAACACACATGCAATGAACTCTGGTGGATCCATATGTGGTTTGTGAGAAGAATACACATGCAATAACTCTACATGTGGTTTGTGAAAAGAACACACATGCAATGACTCTAGATGTGGTTTGTGAAAAGAACACACATGCAATGGCTCTAGCTGTGGTTTTTGAAAAGAACACACATGCAATGACTCTGGTGGATCCTTATGTGGTTTTTGAAAAGAACAGACATGCAATGAACTCTGGTGGATCCATATGTCTTTGGTGAGAAGAACACACATGCAATGACACTGGTGGATCCATATGTGGTTTGTGAAAAGAACAGACATGCAATGACTGTAGCTATGGTTAGTGAAAAGAACACACATGTAATCACACTGGTGGATCCATATGTGGTTTCTAAAAAGAACCCACATGCAATGACTCTAGATGTGGTTTGTGAAAAGAACACACATGCAATGACACTGGTGGATCAATATGTGGCTTGTGAAAAGAACAGACATCCAATGACTCTAGATGTGGTTTATGAAAAGAACACACATGCAATGATACTGGTGGATCCATGTGTGGTTTGTGAGAAGAACAGACATGCAATGACTCTAGATGTGGTTTGTGAAAAGAACAAACATGCAATGAACTCTAGTGGATCCATATGTGGTTTGTGAGAAGAACACACATGCAATGACTCTAGATGTGGTTTGTGAAAAGAAGACACATGCAATTACTCTTGCTGTGGTTTGTGAAAAGAACACACATGCAATGACTCTGGTGTATCCTTATGTCGTTTGTGAAAACAATAGACATGCAATGACTCTAGCTGTGGTTTGTGAAAAGAACACACATGCAATGAACTCTGGTGGATCCATATGTGGTTTGTGATAAGAACACACATGCAATGACTCTAGATGTGGTTTGTGAAAAGAACACACATGCAATGGCTCTAGCTGTGGTTTTTGAAAAGAACACACATGCAATGACTCTAGTGGATCCTTATGTGGTTTGTGAGAAGAATAGACATGCAATGAACTCTGGTGGATCCATATGTCTTTTGTGAGAAGAACACACATGCAATGACACTGGTGGATCCATATGTGGTTTGTGAAAAGAACAGACATGCAATGACTCTAGCTGTGGTTAATGAAAAGAACACACATGTAATAACACTGGTGGATCCATATGTGGTTTTTGAAAATAACCAACATGCAATGACTCTAGATGTGGTTTCCGAAAAGAACACACATGCAATGACACTGGTGGATCAATATGTGGCTTGTGAAAAGAACAGACATCCAATGACTCTAGATGTGGTTTGTGAAAAGAACAGACATGCAATGAACTCTAGAGGATCCATACGTGGTTTGTGAGAAGAACACACATGCAATGACTCTAGATGTGGTTTGTGAAAAGAAGACACATGCAATGAATCTAGCTGTGGTTTGTGAAAAGAACACACATGCAATGACTCTGGTGGATCCTTATGTCGTTTGTGAAAAGAACAGACATGCAATGACTCTAGCTGTGGTTTGTGAAAAGAACACACATGCAATTAACTCTGGTGGATCCATATGTGATTTGTGAGAAGAACACACATGCAATGACTCTAGATGTGGTTTGTGAAAAGAACACACATGCAATGACTCTGGTGGATCCTTATGTCGTTTGTGAAAAGAACAGACATGCAATGACTCTAGCTGTGGTTTGTGAAAAGAACACACATGCAATTAACTCTGGTGGATCCATATGTGGTTTGTGAGAAGAACACACATGCAATGACTCTAGATGTGGTTTGTGAAAAGAACACACATGCAATGACTCTGGTGGATCCTTATGTCGTTTGTGAAAAGAAAAGGCATGCAATGACTCTAGCTGTGGTTTGTGAAAAGAACACACATGCAATTAACTCTAGTGGATCCATATGTGGTTTGTGAGAAGAACACACATGCAATGACTCTAGGTGTAGTTTGTGAAAAGAACACACATGCAGTGACTCTAGCTGTGGTTTGTGAAAAGAACACACATGCAATGACACTGGTGGATCCATATGTGGTTTGTGAAAAGAACAGACATGCAATGATTCTAACTATGGTTAATGAAAAGAACACACATGTAATCGCACTGGTGGATCCATATGTGGTTTGTGAAAAGAACACACATGCAATGACTCTTGATGTAGTCTGTGAAAAGAACACACATGCAATGACACTAGTGGATCAATATCTGGTTTGTTAAAAGAACAGACATCCGATGACTCTAGATGTGGTTTGTGAAAAGAACACACATGCAATGACACTGGTGGATCCATGTGTGGTTTGTGAGAAGAATAGACATGCAAAGACTCTAGATGTGGTTTGTGAAAAGAACAGACATGCAATGAACTCTAGTGGATCCATATGTGGTTTGTGAGAAGAACACACATGCAATGACTCTAGATTTGGTTTGTGAAAAGAAGACACATGCAATTACTCTAGCTGTGGTTTGTGAAAAGAACACACATGCAATGACTCTAGTGTATCCTTATGTCGTTTGTGAAAATAATAGACATGCAATGACTCTAGCTGTGGTTTGTGAAAATAACACACATGCAATGACTCTGGTGGATCCTTATGTCGTTTGTGAAAAGGACAGACATGCAATGAATCTAGCTGTGGTTTGTGAAAAGAACACACATGCAATGAACTCTGGTGGATCCATATGTGGTTTGTGAGAAGAACACACATGCAATAACTCTACATGTGGTTTGTGAAAAGAACACACATGCAATGACTCTAGATGTGGTTTGTGAAAAGAACACACATGCAATGGCTCTAGCTGTGGTTTTTGAAAAGAACACACATGCAATGACTCTGGTGGATCCTTATGTGGTTTTTGAAAAGAACAGACATGCAATGAACTCTGGTGGATCCATATGTCTTTGGTGAGAAGAACACACATGCAATGACACTGGTGGATCCATATGTGGTTTGTGAAAAGAACAGACATGCAATGACTGTAGCTATGGTTAGTAAAAAGAACACACATGTAATCACACTGGTGGATCCATATGTGGTTTCTGAAAAGAACCCACATGCAATGACTCTAGATGTGGTTTGTGAAAAGAACACACATGCAATGACACTGGTGGATCAATATGTGGCTTGTGAAAAGAACAGACATCCAATGACTCTAGATGTGGTTTATGAAAAGAACACACATGCAATGATACTGGTGGATCCATGTGTGGTTTGTGAGAAGAACAGACATGCAATGACTCTAGATGTGGTTTGTGAAAAGAACAAACATGCAATGAACTCTAGTGGATCCATATGTGGTTTGTGAGAAGAACACACATGCAATGACTCTAGATGTGGTTTGTGAAAAGAAGACACATGCAATTACTCTTGCTGTGGTTTGTGAAAAGAACACACATGCAATGACTCTGGTGTATCCTTATGTCGTTTGTGAAAACAATAGACATGCAATGACTCTAGCTGTGGTTTGTGAAAAGAACACACATGCAATGAACACTGGTGGATCCATATGTGGTTTGTGATAAGAACACACATGCAGTGACTCTAGATGTGGTTTGTGAAAAGAACACACATGCAATGGCTCTAGCTGTGGTTTTTGAAAAGAACACACATGCAATGACTCTAGTGGATCCTTATGTGGTTTGTGAAAAGAATAGACATGCAATGAACTCTGGTGGATCCATATGTCTTTTGTGAGAAGAACACACATGCAATGACACTGGTGGATCCATATGTGGTTTGTGAAAAGAACAGACATGCAATGACTCTAGCTGTGGTTAATGAAAAGAACACACATGTAATAACACTGGTGGATCCATATGTGGTTTTTGAAAATAACCAACATGCAATGACTCTAGATGTGGTTTGTGAAAAGAACACACATGCAATGACACTGGTGGATCAATATGTGGCTTGTGAAAAGAATAGACATCCAATGACTCTAGATGTGGTTTGTGAAAAGAACAGACATGCAATGAACTCTAGAGGATCCATACGTGGTTTGTGAGAAGAACACACATGCAATGACTCTAGATGTGGTTTGTGAAAAGAAGACACATGCAATGAATCTAGCTGTGGTTTGTGAAAAGAACACACATGCAATGACTCTGGTGGATCCTTATGTCGTTTGTGAAAAGAACAGACATGCAATGACTCTAGCTGTGGTTTGTGAAAAGAACACACATGCAATTAACTCTGGTGGATCCATATGTGATTTGTGAGAAGAACACACATGCAATGACTCTAGATGTGGTTTGTGAAAAGAACTCACATGCAATGACTCTGGTGGATCCTTATGTCGTTTGTGAAAAGAACAGACATGCAATGACTCTAGCTGTGGTTTGTGAAAAGAACACACATGCAATTAACTCTGGTGGATCCATATGTGGTTTGTGAGAAGAACACACATGCAATGACTCTAGATGTGGTTTGTGATAAGAACACACATGCAATGACTCTGGTGGATCCTTATGTCGTTTGTGAAAAGAAAAGGCATGCAATGACTCTAGCTGTGGTTTGTGAAAAGAACACACATGCAATTAACTCTAGTGGATCCATATGTGGTTTGTGAGAAGAACACACATGCAATGACTCTAGATGTGGTTTGTGAAAATAACAGACATGCAATGACTCTAGGTGTAGTTTGTGAAAAGAACACACATGCAGTGACTCTAGCTGTGGTTTGTGAAAAGAACACACATGCAATGACACTGGTGGATCCATATGTGGTTTGTGAAAAGAACAGACATGCAATGACTGTAGCTATGGTTAGTAAAAAGAACACACATGTAATCACACTGGTGGATCCATATGTGGTTTCTGAAAAGAACCCACATGCAATGACTCTAGATGTGGTTTGTGAAAAGAACACACATGCAATGACACTGGTGGATCAATATGTGGCTTGTGAAAAGAACAGACATCCAATGACTCTAGATGTGGTTTATGAAAAGAACACACATGCAATGATACTGGTGGATCCATGTGTGGTTTGTGAGAAGAACAGACATGCAATGACTCTAGATGTGGTTTGTGAAAAGAACAAACATGCAATGAACTCTAGTGGATCCATATGTGGTTTGTGAGAAGAACACACATGCAATGACTCTAGATGTGGTTTGTGAAAAGAAGACACATGCAATTACTCTTGCTGTGGTTTGTGAAAAGAACACACATGCAATGACTCTGGTGTATCCTTATGTCGTTTGTGAAAACAATAGACATGCAATGACTCTAGCTGTGGTTTGTGAAAAGAACACACATGCAATGAACTCTGGTGGATCCATATGTGGTTTGTGATAAGAACACACATGCAGTGACTCTAGATGTGGTTTGTGAAAAGAACACACATGCAATGGCTCTAGCTGTGGTTTTTGAAAAGAACACACATGCAATGACTCTAGTGGATCCTTATGTGGTTTGTGAAAAGAATAGACATGCAATGAACTCTGGTGGATCCATATGTCTTTTGTGAGAAGAACACACATGCAATGACACTGGTGGATCCATATGTGGTTTGTGAAAAGAACAGACATGCAATGACTCTAGCTGTGGTTAATGAAAAGAACACACATGTAATAACACTGGTGGATCCATATGTGGTTTTTGAAAATAACCAACATGCAATGACTCTAGATGTGGTTTGTGAAAAGAACACACATGCAATGACACTGGTGGATCAATATGTGGCTTGTGAAAAGAACAGACATCCAATGACTCTAGATGTGGTTTGTGAAAAGAACAGACATGCAATGAACTCTAGAGGATCCATACGTGGTTTGTGAGAAGAACACACATGCAATGACTCTAGATGTGGTTTGTGAAAAGAAGACACATGCAATGAATCTAGCTGTGGTTTGTGAAAAGAACACACATGCAATGACTCTGGTGGATCCTTATGTCGTTTGTGAAAAGAACAGACATGCAATGACTCTAGCTGTGGTTTGTGAAAAGAACACACATGCAATTAACTCTGGTGGATCCATATGTGATTTGTGAGAAGAACACACATGCAATGACTCTAGATGTGGTTTGTGAAAAGAACTCACATGCAATGACTCTGGTGGATCCTTATGTCGTTTGTGAAAAGAACAGACATGCAATGACTCTAGCTGTGGTTTGTGAAAAGAACACACATGCAATTAACTCTGGTGGATCCATATGTGGTTTGTGAGAAGAACACACATGCAATGACTCTAGATGTGGTTTGTGATAAGAACACACATGCAATGACTCTGGTGGATCCTTATGTCGTTTGTGAAAAGAAAAGGCATGCAATGACTCTAGCTGTGGTTTGTGAAAAGAACACACATGCAATTAACTCTAGTGGATCCATATGTGGTTTGTGAGAAGAACACACATGCAATGACTCTAGATGTGGTTTGTGAAAATAACAGACATGCAATGACTCTAGGTGTAGTTTGTGAAAAGAACACACATGCAGTGACTCTAGCTGTGGTTTGTGAAAAGAACACACATGCAATGACACTGGTGGATCCATATGTGGTTTGTGAAAAGAACAGACATGCAATGATTCTAACTATGGTTAATGAAAAGAACACACATGTAATCGCACTGGTGGATCCATATGTGGTTTGTGAAAAGAACACACATGCAATGACTCTTGATGTAGTCTGTGAAAAGAACACACATGCAATGACACTAGTGGATCAATATCTGGTTTGTGAAAAGAACAGACATCCGATGACTCTAGATGTGGTTTGTGAAAAGAACACACATGCAATGACACTGGTGGATCCATGTGTGGTTTGTGAGAAGAATAGACATGCAAAGACTCTAGATGTGGTTTGTGAAAAGAACAGACATGCAATGAACTCTAGTGGATCCATATGTGGTTTGTGAGAAGAACACACATGCAATGACTCTAGATTTGGTTTGTGAAAAGAAGACACATGCAATTACTCTAGCTGTGGTTTGTGAAAAGAACACACATGCAATGACTCTAGTGTATCCTTATGTCGTTTGTGAAAATAATAGACATGCAATGACTCTAGCTGTGGTTTGTGAAAATAACACACATGCAATGAACTCTGGTGGATCCATATGTGGTTTGTGATAAGAACACACATGCAATGACTCTAGATGTGGTTTGTGAAAAGAACACACATGCAATGGCTCTAGCTGTGGTTTTTGAAAAGAACACACATGCAATGACTATGGTGGATCCTTATGTGGTTTGTGAAAAGAATAGACATGCAATGAACTCTGGTGGATCCATATGTCTTTTGTGAGAAGAACACACATGCAATGACACTGGTGGATCCATATGTGGTTTGTGAAAAGAACAGACATGCAATGACTCTAGCTGTGGTTAATGAAAAGAACACACATGTAATCACACTGGTGGATCCATATGTGGTTTTTGAAAAGAACCAACATGCAATGACTCTAGATGTGGTTTGTGAAAATAACACACATGCAATGACACTGATGGATCAATATGTGGCTTGTGAAAAGAACAGACATCCAATGACTCTAGATGTGGTTTGTGAAAAGAACAGACATGCAATGAACTCTAGTGGATCCATACGTGGTTTGTGAGAAGAACACACATGCAATGACTCTGGATGTGGTTTGTGAAAAGAAGACACATGCAATGACTCTAGCTATGGTTTGTGAAAAGAACACACATGCAATGACTCTGGTGGATCCTTATGTCCTTTGTGAAAAGAACAGACATGCAATGACTCTAGCTGTGGTTTGTGAAAAGAACACACATGAAATTAACTCTGGTGGATCCATATGTGATTTGTGAGAAGAACACACATGCAATGACTCTAGATGTGGTTTGTGAAAAGAACACACATGCAATGACTCTGGTGGATCCTTATGTCGTTTGTGAAAAGAACAGACATGCAATGACTCTAGCTGTGGTTTGTGAAAAGAACACACATGCAATTAACTCTGGTGGATCCATATGTGGTTTGTGAGAAGAACACACATGCAATGACTCTAGATGTGGTTTGTGAAAAGAACACACATGCAATGACTCTGGTGGATCCTTGTGTCGTTTGTGAAAAGAACAGGCATGCAATGACTCTAGCTGTGGTTTGTGAAAAGAACACACATGCAATTAACTCTGGTGGATCCATATGTGGTTTGTGAGAAGAACACACATGCAATGACTCTAGATGTGGTTTGTGAAAATAACACACATGCAATGGCTCTAGCTATGGTTTTTTGAAAAGAATGCACATGCAATGACTCTGGTGGATCCTTATGTGGTTTGAGAAAAGAACAGACATGCAATGAACTCTGTTGGATGCATATGTCTTTTGTGATAAGAACACACATGCAATGACTCTGGTGGATCCTTATGTTGTTTGTGAAAAGAATAGACATGCAATGACTCTAGTTGTGGTTTGTGAAAAAACACACATGCAATGACACTAGTGGATCCATGTGTGGTTTGTGAGAAGAACGGACATGCAATGACTCTAGATGTGGTTTGTGAAAAGAACAGACATGCAATGAACTCTAGTGGATCCATACGTGGTTTGTGAGAAGAACACACATGCAATGACTCTATATGTGGTTTGTGAAAAGAAGACACATGCAATGACTCTAGCTGTGGTTTATGAAAAGAACACACATGCAATGACTCTGGTGGATCCTTATGTCGTTTGTGAAAAGAACAGACATGCAATGACTCTAGCTGTGGTTTGTGAAAAGAACACACATACAATTAACTCTGGTGGATCCATATGTGGTTTGTGAGAAGAACACATATAAAATGACTCTAGATGTGGTTTGTGAAAAGAACACACATGCAATGACTCTGGTGGATCCTTATGTCGTTTGTGAAAAGAACAGACATGCAATGACTCTAGCTGTGGTTTGTGAAAAGAACACACATGCAATTAACTCTGGTGGATCCATTTGTGGTTTGTGAGAAGAACACACATGCAATGACTCTAGATGTGGTTTATGAAAAGAACACACATGCAATGACTCTAGGTGTAGTTTGTGAAAAGAACACACATGCAGTGACTCTAGCTGTGGTTTGTGAAAAGAACACACATGCAATGACACTGGTGGATCCATATGTGGTTTGTGAAAAGAACAGACATGCAATGATTCTAACTATGGTTAATGAAAAGAACACACATGTAATCGCACTGGTGGATCCATATGTGGTTTGTGAAAAGAACACACATGCAATGACTCTTGATGTAGTCTGTGAAAAGAACACACATGCAATGACACTAGTGGATCAATATCTGGTTTGTGAAAAGAACAGACATCCGATGACTCTAGATGTGGTTTGTGAAAAGAACACACATGCAATGACACTGGTGGATCCATGTGTGGTTTGTGAGAAGAATAGACATGCAAAGACTCTAGATGTGGTTTGTGAAAAGAACAGACATGCAATGAACTCTAGTGGATCCATATGTGGTTTGTGAGAAGAACACACATGCAATGACTTTAGATTTGGTTTGTGAAAAGAAGACACATGCAATTACTCTAGCTGTGGTTTGTGAAAAGAACACACATGCAATGACTCTAGTGTATCCTTATGTCGTTTGTGAAAATAATAGACATGCAATGACTCTAGCTGTGGTTTGTGAAAATAACACACATGCAATGAACTCTGGTGGATCCATATGTGGTTTGTGATAAGAACACACATGCAATGACTCTAGATGTGGTTTGTGAAAAGAACACACATGCAATGGCTCTAGCTGTGGTTTTTGAAAAGAACACACATGCAATGACTATGGTGGATCCTTATGTGGTTTGTGAAAAGAATAGACATGCAATGAACTCTGGTGGATCCATATGTCTTTTGTGAGAAGAACACACATGCAATGACACTGGTGGATCCATATGTGGTTTGTGAAAAGAACAGACATGCAATGACTCTAGCTGTGGTTAATGAAAAGAACACACATGTAATCACACTGGTGGATCCATATGTGGTTTTTGAAAAGAACCAACATGCAATGACTCTAGATGTGGTTTGTGAAAATAACACACATGCAATGACACTGATGGATCAATATGTGGCTTGTGAAAAGAACAGACATCCAATGACTCTAGATGTGGTTTGTGAAAAGAACAGACATGCAATGAACTCTAGTGGATCCATACGTGGTTTGTGAGAAGAACACACATGCAATGACTCTGGATGTGGTTTGTGAAAATAAGACACATGCAATGACTCTAGCTATGGTTTGTGAAAAGAACACACATGCAATGACTCTGGTGGATCCTTATGTCGTTTGTGAAAAGAACAGACATGCAATGACTCTAGCTGTGGTTTGTGAGAAGAACACACATGCAATGACTCTAGATGTGGTTTTTGAAAAGAACACACATGCAATGACTCTGGTGGATCCTTATGTCGTTTGTGAAAAGAACAGACATGCAATGACTCTAGCTGTGGTTTGTGAAAAGAACACACATGCAATTAACTCTGGTGGATCCATATGTGGTTTGTGAGAAGAACACACATGCAATGACTCTAGATGTGGTTTGTGAAAAGAACACACATGCAATGACTCTGGTGGATCCTTGTGTCGTTTGTGAAAAGAACAGGCATGCAATGACTCTAGCTGTGGTTTGTGAAAAGAACACACATGCAATTAACTCTGGTGGATCCATATGTGGTTTGTGAGAAGAACACACATGCAATGACTCTAGATGTGGTTTGTGAAAAGAACACACATGCAATGGCTCTAGCTATGGTTTTTTGAAAAGAATGCACATGCAATGACTCTGGTGGATCCTTATGTGGTTTGAGAAAAGAACAGACATGCAATGAACTCTGTTGGATGCATATGTCTTTTGTGATAAGAACACACATGCAATGACTCTGGTGGATCCTTATGTTGTTTGTGAAAAGAATAGACATGCAATGACTCTAGTTGTGGTTTGTGAAAAGAACACACATGCAATGACACTAGTGGATCCATGTGTGGTTTGTGAGAAGAACGGACATGCAATGACTCTAGATGTGGTTTGTGAAAAGAACAGACATGCAATGAACTCTAGTGGATCCATACGTGGTTTGTGAGAAGAACACACATGCAATGACTCTAGATGTGGTTTGTGAAAAGAAGACACATGCAATGACTCTAGCTGTGGTTTATGAAAAGAACACACATGCAATGACTCTGGTGGATCCTTATGTCGTTTGTGAAAAGAACAGACATGCAATGACTCTAGCTGTGGTTTGTGAAAAGAACACACATGCAATTAACTCTGGTGGATCCATATGTGGTTTGTGAGAAGAACACATATGAAATGACTCTAGATGTGGTTTGTGAAAAGAACACACATGCAATGACTCTGGTGGATCCTTATGTCGTTTGTGAAAAGAACAGACATGCAATGACTCTAGCTGTGGTTTGTGAAAAGAACACACATGCAATTAACTCTGGTGGATCCATTTGTGGTTTGTGAGAAGAACACACATGCAATGACTCTAGATGTGGTTTATGAAAAGAACACACATGCAATGACTCTGGTGGATCCTTAAGTCGTTTGTGAAAAGAACAGACATGTAATGACTCTAGCTATGGTTTGTGAAAAGAACACATATGCAATTAACTCTGGTGGATCCATATGTGGTTTGTGAGAAGAATAGACGTGCAATGACTCTAGATGTGGTTTGTGAAAAGAACACACATGCAATGACTCTAGCTGTGGTTTTTGAAAAGAACGCACATGCAATGACTCTGGTGGATCCTTATGTGGTTTGTGAAAAGAACAGACATGCAATGACTCTAGGTGTAGTTTGTGAAAAGAACACACATGCAATGACTCTAGCTGTGGTTTGTGAAAAGAACACACGTGCAGTGACACTGGTGGATCCATATGTGGTTTGTGAAAAGAACAGACATGCAATGATTCTAACTGTGGTTAATGAAACGAACACACATGCAATCACATTGGTGGATCCATATGTGGTTTGTGAAAAGAACAGACATGCAATGATTCTAACTATGGTTAATGAAAAGAACACACATGTAATCGCACTGGTGGATCCATATGTGGTTTGTGAAAAGAACACACATGCAATGACTCTTGATGTAGTCTATGAAAAGAACACACATGCAATGACACTAGTGGATCAATATCTGGTTTGTGAAAAGAACAGACATCCGATGACTCTAGATGTGGTTTGTGAAAAGAACACACATGCAATGACACTGGTGGATCCATGTGTGGTTTGTGAGAAGAATAGACATGCAAAGACTCTAGATGTGGTTTGTGAAAAGAATAGACATGCAATGAACTCTAGTGGATCCATATGTGGTTTGTGAGAAGAACACACATGCAATGACTCTAGATTTGGTTTGTGAAAAGAAGACACATGCAATTACTCTAGCTGTGGTTTGTGAAAAGAACACACATGCAATGACTCTAGTGTATCCTTATGTCGTTTGTGAAAATAATAGACATGCAATGACTCTAGCTGTGGTTTGTGAAAATAACACACATGCAATGAACTCTGGTGGATCCATATGTGGTTTGTGAAAAGAACAGACATGCAATGACTCTAGCTGTGGTTTGTGAAAAGAACACACATGCAATTAACTCTGGTGGATCCATTTGTGGTTTGTGAGAAGAACACACATGCAATGACTCTAGATGTGGTTTATGAAAAGAACACACATGCAATGACTCTGGTGGATCCTTAAGTCGTTTGTGAAAAGAACAGACATGTAATGACTCTAGCTGTGGTTTGTGAAAAGAACACACATGCAATTAACTCTGGTGGATCCATATGTGGTTTGTGAGAAGAATAGACGTGCAATGACTCTAGATGTGGTTTGTGAAAAGAACACACATGCAATGGCTCTAGCTGTGGTTTTTGAAAAGAACGCACATGCAATGACTCTGGTGGATCCTTATGTGGTTTGTGAAAAGAACAGACATGCAATGACTCTAGGTGTAGTTTGTGAAAAGAACACACATGCAATGACTCTAGCTGTGGTTTGTGAAAAGAACACACGTGCAGTGACACTGGTGGATCCATATGTGGTTTGTGAAAAGAACAGACATGCAATGATTCTAACTGTGGTTAATGAAACGAACACACATGCAATCACATTGGTGGATCCATATGTGGATTGTGAAAATAACACACATGCAATGACTCTTGATGTGGTATGTGAAAAGAACACACATGCAATGACACTGGTGGATCAATATGTGGTTTGTGAAAAGAACAGACATCCGATGACTCTAGATGTGGTTTGTGAAAAGAACACAAATGCAATGACACTGGTGGATCCATGTGTGGTTTGTGAGAAGAACAGACATGCAATGACTCTAGATGTGGTTTGTGAAAAGAACACAAATGCAATGACACTGGTGGATCCATGTGTGGTTTGTGAGAAGAACAGACATGCAATGACTCTAGATGTGGTTTGTGAAAAGAAGACACATGCAATTACTCTAGCTGTGGTTTCTCAAAAGAACACACATGCAATGACTCTGGTGTATCCTTATGTCGTTTGTGAAAAGAATAGACATGCAATGACTCTAGATGTGGTTTGTGAAAATAACACACATGCAATGAACTCTGGTGGATCCATATGTGGTTTGTGATAAGAACACACATGCAATGACTCTAGATGTGGTTTGTGAAAAGAACACACATGCAATGGCTCTAGCTGTGGTTTTTGAAAAGAACACACATGCAATGACTCTGGTGGATCCTTATGTGGTTTGTGAAAAGAATAGACATGCAATGAACTCTGGTGGATCCATATGTCTTTTGTGAGAAGAACACACATGCAATGACACTGGTGGATCCATATGTGGTTTGTGAAAAGAACAGACATGCAATGACTCTAGCTGTGGTTAATGAAAAGAACACACATGTAATCACACTGGTGGATCCATATGTGGTTTTTGAAAAGAACCAACATGCAATGACTCTATATGTGGTTTGTGAAAATAACACACATGGAATGACACTGATGGATCAATATGTGGCTTGTGAAAAGAACAAACATCCAATGACTCTAGATGTGGTTTGTGAAAAGAACAGACATGCAATGAACTCTAGTGGATCCATACGTGGTTTGTGAGAAGAACACACATGCAATGACTCTGGATGTGGTTTGTGAAAAGAAGACACATGCAATGACTCTAGCTGTGGTTTGTGAAAAGAACACACATGCAATGACTCTGGTGGATCCTTATGTCGTTTGTGAAAAGAACAGACATGCAATGACTCTAGCTGTGGTTTGTGAAAAGAACACACATGCAATTAACTCTGGTGGATCCATATGTGATTTGTGAGAAGAACACACATGCAATGACTCTAGATGTGGTTTGTGAAAAGAACACACATGCAATGACTCTGGTGGATCCTTATGTCGTTTGTGAAAAGAACAGACATGCAATGACTCTAGCTGTGGTTTGTGAAAAGAACACACATGAAATTAACTCTGGTGGATCCATATGTGATTTGTGAGAAGAACACACATGCAATGACTCTAGATGTGGTTTGCGAAAAGAACACACATGCAATGACTCTGGTGGATCCTTATGTCGTTTGTGAAAAGAACAGACATGCAATGACTCTTGCTGTGGTTTGTGAAAAGAACACACATGCAATTAACTCTGGTGGATCCATATGTGGTTTGTGAGAAGAACACACATGCAATGACTCTAGATGTGGTTTGTGAAAAGAACACACATGCAATGACTCTGGTGGATCCTTGTGTCGTTTGTGAAAAGAACAGGCATGCAATGACTCTAGCTGTGGTTTGTGAAAAGAACACACATGCAATTAACTCTGGTGGATCCATATGTGGTTTGTGAGAAGAACACACATGCAATGACTCTAGATGTGGTTTGTGAAAAGAACACACATGCAATGGCTCTAGCTATGGTTTTTTGAAAATAATGCACATGCAATGACTCTGGTGGATCCTTATGTGGTTTGTGAAAAGAACATACATGCAATGAACTCTGTTGGATGCATATGTCTTTTGTGATAAGAACACACATGCAATGACTCTGGTGGATCCTTATGTTGTTTGTGAAATGAATAGACATGCAATGACTCTAGTTGTGGTTTGTGAAAAGAACACACATGCAATGACACTAGTGGATCCATGTGTGGTTTGTGAGAAGAACGGACATGCAATGACTCTAGATGTGGTTTGTGAAAAGAACAGACATGCAATGAACTCTAGTGGATCCATACGTGGTTTGTGAGAAGAACACACATGCAATGACTCTAGATGTGGTTTGTGAAAAGAAGACACATGCAATGACTCTAGCTGTGGTTTATGAAAA
This sequence comes from Avena sativa, assembly GCA_916181665.1. Taxonomy (NCBI): domain Eukaryota; kingdom Viridiplantae; phylum Streptophyta; class Magnoliopsida; order Poales; family Poaceae; genus Avena; species Avena sativa. Next base: position 585,296,440 of record OV702287.1, read on the forward strand.
GAACACACATGCAATGACTCTGGTGGATCCTTATGTCGTTTGTGAAATGAACAGACATGCAATGACTCTAGCTGTGGTTTGTGAAAAGAACACACATGCAATTAACTCTGGTGGATCCATATGTGGTTTGTGAGAAGAACACACATGCAATGACTCTAGATGTGGTTTGTGAAAAGAACACACATGCAATGACTCTGGTGGATCCTTATGTCGTTTGTGAAAAGAACAGACATGCAATGACTCTAGCTGTGGTTTGTGAAAAGAACACACATGCAATTAACTCTGGTGGATCCATTTGTGGTTTGTGAGAAGAACACACATGCAATGACTCTAGATGTGGTTTATGAAAAGAACACACATGCAATGACTCTGGTGGATCCTTATGTCGTTTGTGAAAAGAACAGACATGTAATGACTCTAGCTGTGGTTTGTGAAAAGAACACACATGCAATTAACTCTGGTGGATCCATATGTGGTTTGTGAGAAGAATAGACGTGCAATGACTCTAGATGTGGTTTGTGAAAAGAACACACATGCAATGGCTCTAGCTGTGGTTTTTGAAAAGAACGCACATGCAATGACTCTGGTGGATCCTTATGTGATTTGTGAAAAGAACAGACATGCAATGACTCTAGGTGTAGTTTGTTAAAAGAACACACATGCAATGACTCTAGCTGTGGTTTTTGAAAAGAACACACGTGCAGTGACACTGGTGGATCCATATGTGGTTTGTGAAAAGAACAGACATGCAATGATTCTAACTGTGGTTAAAGAAAAGAACACACATGCAATCACATTGGTGGATCCATATGTGGTTTGTGAAAAGAACACACATGCAATGACTCTTGATGTGGTATGTGAAAAGAACACACATGCAATGACACTGGTGGATCAATATGTGGTTTGTGAAAAGAACAGACATCCGATGACTCTAGATGTGGTTTGTGAAAAGAACACAAATGCAATGACACTGGTGGATCCATGTGTGGTTTGTGAGAAGAACAGACATGCAATGACTCTAGATGTGGTTTGTGAAAAGAACACAAATGCAATGACACTGGTGGATCCATGTGTGGTTTGTGAGAAGAACAGACATGCAATGACTCTAGATGTGGTTTGTGAAAAGAAGACACATGCAATTACTCTAGCTGTGGTTTGTGAAAAGAACACACATGCAATGACTCTGGTGTATCCTTATGTCGTTTGTGAAAAGAATAGACATGCAATGACTCTAGATGTGGTTTGTGAAAATAACACATATGCAATGAACTCTGGTGGATCCATATGTGGTTTGTGATAAGAACACACATGCAATGACTCTAGATGTGGTTTGTGAAAAGAACACACATGCAATGGCTCTAGCTGTGGTTTTTGAAAAGAACACACATGCAATGACTCTGGTGGATCCTTATGTGGTTTGTGAAAAGAATAGACATGCAATGCACTCTGGTGGATCCATATGTATTTTGTGAGAAGAACACACATGCAATGACACTGGTGGATCCATATGTGGTTTGTGAAAAGAACAGACATGTAATGACTCTAGCTGTGGTTAATGAAAAGAACACACATGTAATCACACTGGTGGATCCATATGTGGTTTTTGAAAAGAACCAACATGCAATGACTCTAGATGTGGTTTGTGAAAATAACACACATGGAATGACACTGATGGATCAATATGTGGCTTGTGAAAAGAACAAACATCCAATGACTCTAGATGTGGTTTGTGAAAAGAACAGACATGCAATGAACTCTAGTGGATCCATACGTGGTTTGTGAGAAGAACACACATGCAATGACTCTGGATGTGGTTTGTGAAAAGAAGACACATGCAATGACTCTAGCTGTGGTTTGTGAAAAGAACACACATGCAATGACTCTGGTGGATCCTTATGTCGTTTGTGAAAAGAACAGACATGCAATGACTCTAGCTGTGGTTTGCGAAAAGAACACACATGCAATTAACTCTGGTGGATCCATATGTGATATGTGAGAAGAACACACATGCAATGACTCTAGATGTGGTTTGTGAAAAGAACACACATGCAATGACTCTGGTGGATCCTTATGTCGTTTGTGAAAAGAATAGACATGCAATGACTCTAGCTGTGGTTTGTGAAAAGAACACACATGCAATTAACTCTGGTGGATCCATATGTGGTTTGTGAGAAGAACACACATGCAATGACTCTAGATGTGGTTTGTGAAAAGAACACACATGCAATGACTCTGGTGGATCCTTATGTCGTTTGTGAAAAGAACAGGCATGCAATGACTCTAGTTGTGGTTTGTGAAAAGAACACACATGCAATTAACTCTGGTGGATCCATATGTCGTTTGTGAGAAGAACACACATGCAATGACTCTAGATGTGGTTTGTGAAAAGAACACACATGCAATGGCTCTAGCTGTGGTTTTTGAAAAGAATGCACATGCAATGACTCTGGTGGATCCTTATGTGGTTTGTGAAAAGAACAGACATGCAATGACTCTAGGTGTAGTTTGTGAAAAGAACACACATGCAATGACTCTAGATGTGGTTTGTGAAAAGAACACACGTGCAGTGACACTGGTGGATCCATATGTGGTTTGTGAAAAGAACAGACATGCATTGATTCTAACTGTGGTTAATGAAAAGAACACACATGCAATAACATTGGTGGATCCATATGTGGTTTGTGAAAAGAACACATATGCAATGACTCTTGATGTGGTCTGTGAAAAGAACACACATGCAATGACACTGGTGGATCAATATGTGGTTTGTGAAAAGAACAGACATCCGATGACTCTAGATGTGGTTTGTGAAAAGAATACAAATGCAATGACACTGGTGGATCCATGTGTGGATTGTGAGAAGAACAAACATGCAATGACTCTAGATGTGGTTTGTGAAAAGAACAGACATGCAATGAACTCTAGTGGATCCATATGTGGTTTGTGAGAAGAACACACATGCAATGACTCTAGATGTGGTTTGTGAAAAGAAGACACATGCAATGACCATAGCTGTGGTTTGTGAAAAGAACACACATGCAATGACTTTGGTGGATCCCTATGTCGTTTGTGAAAAGAATAGACATGCAATGACTCTAGCTGTGGTTTGTGAAAAGAACACACATGCAATGAACTCTGGTGGATCCATATGTGGTTTGTGAGAAGAACACACATGTAATGACTATAGATGTGGTTTGTGAAAAGAACACACATGCAATGGCTCTAGCTGTGGTTTTTGAAAAGAACACACATGCAATGACTCTAGCTGTGGTTTGTGAAAAGAACAGACATGCAATGACTCTAGATGTGGTTTGTGAAAAGAACAGACATGCAATGACTCTAGGTGTAGTTTGTGAAAAGAACACACATGCAATGACTCTAGATGTGGTTTGTGAAAAGAACACACATGCAATGACATTGGTGGATCCATATGTGGTTTGTGAAAAGAACAGACATGCAATAACTCTAGTTGTTGTTAATGAAAAGAACACACATGCAATCACACTAGTGGATCCATATGTGGTTTGTGAAAAGAACCCACATGCAATGACTCTAGATGTGGTTTGTGAAAATAACACACATGCAATGACACTGGTGTATCAATATGTGGCTTGTGAAAAGAACAGACATCCAATGACTCTAGATGTGGTTTATGAAAAGAACACACATGCAATGACACTGGTGGATCCATGTGTGGTTTGTGAGAAGAACGGACATGCAATGACTCTAGTTGTGGTTTGTGAAAAGAACACACATGCAATGACACTGGTGGATCCATGTGAGGTTTGTGAAAAGAATAGACATGCAATGACTCTAGGTGTGGTTTATGAGAAAAACGCACATGCAATGACACTGGTGATATGTGGTTTGTGAAAAGAACACACATGCAATGACTCTAACTATGGATTGTGAAAATAACAGGCAATACAATTACTCTCGTGGATCCATGTGTGATTTGTGAAAGAACATACATTCACTAACTCTAGTTGTGGTTCATGAAAAGAACACACGTGCGACGACTCTAGCTGTGGTTTCTAAGAAGAACACACATGCAATGACATTGGTGGATCCATGTGGTTTATGAAAAGAACAGACATCCAATGACTCTAGCTATGGTTAATAAAAAGAACACACGTGCAATGACACTAGTGGATCCATATGTGGTTTGTGAGTAGAACAGACATGCAATGACTCTAGTTGTGGTTAATGAAAAGAACACACATCCAATCACACTGGTGGATCCATATGTGGTTTGTGAAAAGAACAGACATGCACTGAATCTAGGTGTGGTTCATGAAAAGAACACACATGCAATCACACTGGTGGATCCATATGTGGTTTGTGAAAAGAACACACATGCAATGACTCTAGATGTGGTTTGTGAAAAGAACACACATGCAATGACTCTATTTGTGGTATGTGAAAAGAACACACATGCAATGACTCTGGTGGATCCTTATGTGGTTTGTGAAAAGAACAGACATGCAATGAACTCTGGTGGATCCATATGTGGGTTTGTGAGAAGAACACACATGCAATGACTCTAGATGTGGTTTGTGAAAAGAACACACATGCAATGACTCTAGCTGTGGTTTGTGAAAATAACACACATGCAATGACCCTGGTGGACCCTTATGTGGTTTGTGCAAAAAATAGACATGGCATGAACTCTGGTGGATCCATATGTGGTTTGTGAGAACAACACATATCCAATGACACTGGTGGATCCATGTGTGGTTTGTGAAAGAACAGACATGCACTGACTCTAGGTGTGGTTCATGAAAAGAACACACATGCAATGACACTGGTGGATCCATATGTGGTTTGTGAAAAGAACACACATGCAATGAACTCTGTTGGATCCATGTGTGGTTTGTGAGAAAAACACACATCCAATGACACTAGTGGATCCATGTGTGGTTTGTGAAAGAACACACATGCAATGACTCTAGATGTGGTTAATGAAAAGAACACACATGCAATGACTCTAGGTGTAGTTTGTGAAAATAACACACATGCAATGACTCTAGCTATGGTTTGTGAAAAGAACACACATGCAATGAAACTGGTGGATCCATATGTGTGTTTGAAAAGAATAGACATGCAACGACTCTAGCTGTGGTTAATGAAAAGAACACACATGCAATCACACTGGTGGATCAATATGTGGCTTATGAAAAGAACATACATCCAATGACTCTAGATGTGGTTTATGAAAAGAACACACATGCAATGACACTGGTGGATCCATGTGTGGTTTGTGAGAAGAATAGACATGCAATGACTCTGGTTGTGGTTTGTGAAAAGAACACACATGCAATGACACAGGTGGATCCATGTGTGGTTTGTGAGAAGAACAGATATGCAATGACTCTAGATGTGGTTTGTGAAAAGAACAGACATGCAATGAACTCTGCTGGATCCATATGTTGTTTGTGAGAAGAACACACATGCAATGACTCTTGATGTGGTTTGTGAAAAGAACACACATGCAATGACTCTAGCTGTGGTTTGTGAAAATAACACACATGCAATGACTCTGGTGGATCCTTATGTGGTTTGTGCAAAAAATAGACATGGAATGAACTCTGGTGGATCCATATGTGGTTTGTGAGAAGAACACATATCCAATGACACTGGTGGATCCATGTGTGGTTTGTGAAAGAATAGACATGCATTGACTCTAGGTGTGGTTCATGAAAAGAACACACATGCAATGACTCTGGTGGATCCTTATGTCGTTTGTGAAAAGAATAGACATGCAATGACTCTAGCTGTGGTTTGTGAAAAGAACACACATGCAATGAACTCTGTTGGGTCCATATGTGGTTTGTGAGAAAAACACACATCCAATGACACTGGTGGATCCATGTGTGGTTTGTGAAAGAACACACATGCAATGACTCTAGATGTGGTTAATGAAAAGAACACACATGCAATAACTCTAGGTGTAGTTTGTGAAAATAACACACATGCAATGACTCTAGCTATGGTTTGTGAAAAGAACACACATGCAATGACACTGGTGGATCCATATGTGTATTTGAAAAGAACAGGCATGCAATGACTCTAGTTGTGGTTAATGAAAAGAACACACATGCAATCACACTGGTGGATCCATATGTGGTTTGTGAAAAGAACACAAATGCAATGAATCTAGATGTGGTTTGTGAAAAGAACACACATGCAATGACACTGGTGGCTCAATATGTGGTTTGTCAAAAGAACAGACATCCAATGACTCTAGATGTGGTTTGTGAAAAGAACACACATGCAATGACACTGGTGGATCCATGTGTGGTTTGTGAGAAGAACAGACATGCAATGAATCTAGGTGTGATTTGTGAAAAGAACACACATGCAATGAACTTTGGTGGATCCATATGTGGTTTGTGAGAAGAACACACGTGCAAGGAATCTAGATGTGGTTTGTGAAAAGAACACACATGCAATGACTCTAGCTGTGGTTTGTGATTAGAACACACATGCAATGACTCTGCTGGATCCTTATGTGGTTTGTGAAAAGAACAAACATGTAGTGACTCTAGCTGTTGTTTGTGAAAAGGACGCACATGGAATGAACTCTGGTGGATCCATATGTTGTTTGTGAGAAGAACACACATGAAATGACTCTAGATGTGGTTTGTGAAAAGAACACACATGCAATGTCTCCAGCTGTTGTTTGTCAAAATAAGACACATGCAATGACTCTGGTGGATCCTTATGTGGTTTGTGCAAAAAATAGACATGGAATGAACTCTGGTGGATCCATATGTTTTTAGTGAGAAGAACACATATCGAATGACACTGGTGGATCCATGAGTGGTTCGTGAAAGAACAAACATGCACTAACTCTAGGTGTGGTTCATGAAAAGAACACACATGAAATGACACTAGTGGATCCATATGTGGTTTGCGAAAAGAACACACATGCAATGAACTCTGGTGGATCCATATGTATTTTGTGAGAAGAACACACATCGAATGACACTGGTGGATCCATGTGTGATTTGTCAAAGAACACACATGCAATGACTCTAGCTGTGGTTTGTGAAAATAACACACATGCAATGACTCTGGTGGATCCTTATGTGGTTTGTGCAAAAAATAGACATGGAATGAACTCTGGTGGATCCATATGTGGTTTGTGAGAAGAACACATATCCAATGACACTGGTGGATCCATGTGTGGTTTGTGAACGAATAGACATGCACTGACTCTAGGTGTGGTTCATGAAAAGAACACACATGCAATGACACTGGTTGATCCATATGTGGTTTGTGAAAAGAACACACATGCAATGAACTCTGTTGGGTCCATATGTGGTTTGTGAGAAAAACACACATCCAATGACACTGGTGGATCCATGTGTGGTTTGTGAAAGAACACACATGCAATGACTCTAGATGTGGTTAATGAAAAGAACACACATGCAATAACTCTAGGTGTAGTTTGTGAAAATAACACACATGCAATTACTCTAGCTATGGTTTGTCAAAAGAACACACATGCAATGACACTGGTGGATCCATATGTGTATTTGAAAAGAACAGGCATCCAATGACTCTAGTTGTGGTTAATGAAAAGAACACACATGCAATCACACCGGTGGATCCATATGTGCTTTGTGAAAAGAACACAAATGCAATGACTCTAGATGTGGTTTGTAAAAAGAACACACATGCAATGACACTGGTGGCTCAATATGTGGTTTGTCAAAAGAATAGACATCCAATGACTCTAGTTGTGGTTTGTGAAAAGAACACACATGCAATGACACTGGTGGATCCATGTGTGGTTTGTGAGAAGAACAGACATGCAATGACTCTAGGTGTTGTTTGTGAAAAGAACACACATGCAATGAACTTTGGTGGATCCATATGTGGTTTGTGAGAAGAACACACGTGCAAGGAATCTAGATGTGGTTTGTGAAAAGAACACACATGCAATGACTCTAGCTGTGGTTTGTGATTAGAACACACATGCAATGACTCTGCTGGATCCTTATGTTGTTTGTGAAAAGAACAAACATGCAGTGACTCTAGCTGTTGTTTGTGAAAAGAACACACATGGAATGAACTCTGGTGGATCCATATGTTGTTTGTGAGAAGAACACACATGAAAATGACTCTAGATGTGGTTTGTGAAAAGAACACACATGCAATGTCTCCAGCTGTTGTTTGTCAAAATAACACACATGCAATGACTCTGGTGGATCCTTATGTGGTTTGTGCAAAAAATAGACATGGAATGAACTCTGGTGGATCCATATGTTTTTAGTGAGAAGAACACATATCGAATGACACTGGTGGATCCATGAGTGGTTTGTGAAAGAACAGACATGCACTAACTCTAGGTGTGGTTCATGAAAAGAACACACATGAAATGACACTAGTGGATCCATATGTGGTTTGCGAAAAGAACACACATGCAATGAACTCTGGTGGATCCATATGTATTTTGTGAGAAGAACACACATCGAATGACACTGGTGGATCCATGTGTGATTTGTCAAAGAACACACATGCAATGACTCTAGCTGTGGTTTGTGAAAATAACACACATGCAATGACTCTGGTGGATCCTTATGTGGTTTGTGAAAAAAATAGACATGGAATGAACTCTGGTGGATCCATATGTGGTTTGTGAGAAGAACACATATCCAATGACACTGGTGGATCCATGTGTGGTTTGTGAACGAATAGACATGCACTGACTCTAGGTGTGGTTCATGAAAAGAACACAATGCAATGACACTAGTTGATCCATATGTGGTTTGTGAAAAGAACACACATGCAATGAACTCTGTTGGGTCCATATGTGGTTTGTGAGAAAAACACACATCCAATGACACTGGTGGATCCATGTGTGGTTTGTGAAAGAACACACATGCAATGACTCTATATGTGGTTAATGAAAAGAACACACATGCAATAACTCTAGGTGTAGTTTGTGAAAATAACACACATGCAATTACTCTAGCTATGGTTTGTCAAAAGAACACACATGCAATGACACTGGTGGATCCATATGTGTATTTGAAAAGAACAGGCATCCAATGACTCTAGTTGTGGTTAATGAAAATAACACACATGCAATCACGCCGGTGGATCCATATGTGGTTTGTGAAAAGAACACAAATGCAATGACTCTAGATGTGGTTTGTAAAAAGAACACACATGCATTGACACTGGTGGCTCAATATGTGGTTTGTCAAAAGAATAGACATCCAATGACTCTAGTTGTGGTTTGTGAAAAGAACACACATGCAATGACACTGGTGGATCCATGTGTGGTTTGTGAGAAGAACAGACATGCAATGACTCTAGGTGTGGTTTGTGAAAAGAACACACATGCAATGAACTTTGGTGGATCCATATGTGGTTTGTGAGAAGAACACACGTGCAAGGAATCTAGATGTGGTTTGTGAAAAGAACACACATGCAATGACTCTAGCTGTGGTTTGTGATTAGAACACACATGCAATGACTCTGCTGGATCCTTATGTGGTTTGTGAAAAGAACAAACATGCAGTGACTCTAGCTGTTGTTTGTGAAAAGAACACACATGGAATGAACTCTGGTGGATCCATATGTTGTTTGTGAGAAGAACACACATGAAAATGACTCTAGATGTGGTTTGTGAAAAGAACACACATGCAATGTCTCCAGCTGTTGTTTGTCAAAATAACACACATGCAATGACTCTGGTGGATCCTTATGTGGTTTGTGCAAAAAATAGACATGGAATGAACTCTGGTGGATCCATATGTGGTTTGTGAGAAGAACACATATCGAATGACACTGGTGGATCCATGAGTGGTTTGTGAAAGAACAGACATGCACTAACTCTAGGTGTGGTTCATGAAAAGAACGCACATGCAATGACACTAGTGGATCCATATGTGGTTTGCGAAAAGAACACACATGCAATGAACTCTGGTGGATCCATATGTGTTTTGTGAGAAGAACACACATCGAATGACACTGGTGGATCCATGTGTGATTTGTCAAAGAACACACATGCAATGACTCTAGATGTGGTTTGTGAAAAGAACAAACATGTAATGACTCTAGGTGTATTTGTGAAAAGAACACACATGCAATGACTCTAGCTCTGGTTTGTGAAAAGATACCACATGCAATGACACTGGTGGATCCATATGTGGTTTGTGAAAAGAACAGACATGCAATGATTCTAACTGTGGTTAATGAAAAGAACAAACATGTAATGGCGCTAGCTGTGGTTTCTGAAAAGAACACACATCCAGTGACACTGTTGACTCTAGGTGTGGTTTGTGAAAGAACAGACATGCAGTGACACTGGTGGATCCATGTGTGGTTTGTGATAGAACAAACATGCAATGACACTGGTGGATCCATGTGTTGTTTGTGAAAGAACAGACATGCAATGACTCTAGGTGTGGTTAATAAAAAAAATAGACATGCAATGACACTGGTAAATCCATATGTCGTTTGTGAAAAGAACACACATGCAATGACTCTCGCTGTGGTTTATGAGAAGAACTCACATGCAATGAACTCTAGTGGATCCATATGTGGTTTGTGAGAAGAACACACATGCAATCACTCTAGCTAAGGTTACTGAAAAGAACAAACATGCAATGAAACTAGTGGATCCATATGTGGTTTGTGAAAAGAACACACATGCAATTATATTGGTGGATCCATATGTGGTTTGTGAGAAGAACAGACATGCAATGACTCTAGTTGTGGTTAATGAAAAGAACACACATGCAATCACACTGGTGGATCCATATGTGGTTTGTGAAAATAACAGACATGCACTGACTCTGGGTGTGGTTCATGAAAAGAATACACATGCAATCACACTGGTGGATCCATATGTGGTTTGTGAAAAGAACACACATGCAATGACTCTAGCTGTGGTTTGTGAAAAGAACACACATGCAATGACTCTGGTGGATCCTTATGTGGTTTGTGACAAGAAGAGACATGCAATGAACTCTGGTGGATCCATATGTGGTTTGTGAGAAGAACACACATCCAATGACACTGGGGGATCCATGTGTAGTTTGTGAAAGAACACACATGCAATGACTCTAGATGTGGTTTGTGAAAAGAACAGACATGCAATGACTCTAGGTGTAGTTTGTGAAAAGAACAAACATGCAATGACTCTAGATGTGGTTTGTGAAAAGAACACACATGCAGTGACACTGGTGGATCCATATGTGATTTGTGAAAAGAACAAACATGCAATGATTCTAACTGTGGTTAGTGAAAAGAACAGACATGCAATGGCTCTAGCTGTGGTTTCTGAAAAGAACACACATCTAGTGACACTGGTGACTCTAGGTGTGGTTTGTGAACGAACAGACATGCAATGAATCTAGATGTGGTTTGTGAAAATAACAGACATGCAATGACTCTAGGTGTAGTTTGTGAAAAGAACACACATGCAGCGACTCTAGCTGTGGTTTGTGAAAAGAACACACATGCAATGACTCTGGTGGATCCTTATGTCGTTTGTGAAAAGAATAAACATGCAATGACTCTAGCTGTGGTTTGTGAAAAGAACATACATGCAATGAACTCTGGTGGATCCATATGTGGTTTGTGAGAAGAACACACATGCAATGACTCTAGATGTGGTTTGTGAAAAGAACACACATGCAATGGCTCTAGTTGTGGTTTTTGAAAAGAACACACATGCAATGACTCTAGATGTGGTTTGTGAAAAGAACAGACATGCAATGAACTCTAGTGGATCCATATGTGGTTTGTGAGAAGAACACACATGCAATGACTCTAGATTTGGTTTGTGAAAAGAAGACACATGCAATTACTCTAGCTGTGGTTTGTGAAAAGAACACACATGCAATGACTCTAGTGTATCCTTATGTCGTTTGTGAAAATAATAGACATGCAATGACTCTAGCTGTGGTTTGTGAAAATAACACACATGCAATGACTCTGGTGGATCCTTATGTCGTTTGTGAAAAGGACAGACATGCAATGAATCTAGCTGTGGTTTGTGAAAAGAACACACATGCAATGAACTCTGGTGGATCCATATGTGGTTTGTGAGAAGAACACACATGCAATAACTCTACATGTGGTTTGTGAAAAGAACACACATGCAATGACTCTAGATGTGGTTTGTGAAAAGAACACACATGCAATGGCTCTAGCTGTGGTTTTTGAAAAGAACACACATGCAATGACTCTGGTGGATCCTTATGTGGTTTTTGAAAAGAACAGACATGCAATGAACTCTGGTGGATCCATATGTCTTTGGTGAGAAGAACACACATGCAATGACACTGGTGGATCCATATGTGGTTTGTGAAAAGAACAGACATGCAATGACTGTAGCTATGGTTAGTGAAAAGAACACACATGTAATCACACTGGTGGATCCATATGTGGTTTCTGAAAAGAACCCACATGCAATGACTCTAGATGTGGTTTGTGAAAAGAACACACATGCAATGACACCGGTGGATCAATATGTGGCTTGTGAAAAGAACAGACATCCAATGACTCTAGATGTGGTTTATGAAAAGAACACACATGCAATGATACTGGTGGATCCATGTGTGGTTTGTGAGAAGAACAGACATGCAATGACTCTAGATGTGGTTTGTGAAAAGAACAAACATGCAATGAACTCTAGTGGATCCATATGTGGTTTGTGAGAAGAACACATATGCAATGACTCTAGATGTGGTTTGTGAAAAGAAGACACATGCAATTACTCTTGCTGTGGTTTGTGAAAAGAACACACATGCAATGACTCTGGTGTATCCTTATGTCGTTTGTGAAAACAATAGACATGCAATGACTCTAGCTGTGGTTTGTGAAAAGAACACACATGCAATGAACTCTGGTGGATCCATATGTGGTTTGTGATAAGAACACACATGCAATGACTCTAGATGTGGTTTGTGAAAAGAACACACATGCAATGGCTCTAGCTGTGGTTTTTGAAAAGAACACACATGCAATGACTCTAGTGGATCCTTATGTGGTTTGTGAAAAGAATAGACATGCAATGAACTCTGGTGGATCCATATGTCTTTTGTGAGAAGAACACACATACAATGACACTAGTGGATCAATATCTGGTTTGTGAAAAGAACAGACATCCGATGACTCTAGATGTGGTTTGTGAAAAGAACACACATGCAATGACACTGATGGATCCATGTGTGGTTTGTGAGAAGAATAGACATGCAATGACTCTAGATGTGGTTTGTGAAAAGAACAGACATGCAATGAACTCTAGTGGATCCATATGTGGTTTGTGAGAAGAACACACATGCAATGACTCAAGATTTGGTTTGTGAAAAGAAGACACATGCAATGACTCTAGTTGTGGTTTGTGAAAAGAACACACATGCAATGACTCTGGTGGATCCTTATGTTGTTTGTGAAAAGGACAGACATGCAATGAATCTAGCTGTGGTTTGTGAAAAGAACACACATGCAATGAACTCTGGTGGATCCATATGTGGTTTGTGAGAAGAACACACATGCAATAACTCTACATGTGGTTTGTGGAAAGAACACACATGCAATGGCTCTAGCTGTGGTTTTTGAAAAGAACACACATGCAATGACTCTGGTGGATCCTTATGTGGTTTGTGAAAAGAACAGACATGCAATGAACTCTGGTGGATCCATATGTCTTTTGTGAGAAGAACACACATGCAATGACACTGGTGGATCCATATGTGGTTTGTGAAAAGAACAGACATGCAATGACTCTAGCTATGGTTAGTGAAAAGAACACACATGTAATCACACTGGTGGATCCATATGTGGTTTCTGAAAAGAACCCACATGCAATGACTCTAGATGTGGTTTGTGAAAAGAACACACATGCAATGACACTGGTGGATCAATATGTGGCTTGTGAAAAGAACAGACATCCAATGACTCTAGATGTGGTTTATGAAAAGAACACACATGCAATGACATTGGTGGATCCATGTGTGGTTTGTGAGAAGAACAGACATGCAATGACTCTAGATGTGGTTTGTGAAAAGAACAAACATGCAATGAACTCTAGTGGATCCATATGTGGTTTGTGAGAAGAACACACATGCAATGACTCTAGATGTGGTTTGTGAAAAGAAGACACATGCAATTACTCTAGCTGTGGTTTGTGAAAAGAACACACATGCAATGACTCTGGTGTATCCTTATGTCGTTTCTGAAAAGAATAGACATGCAATGACTCTAGCTGTGGTTTGTGAAAAGAACACACATGCAATGAACTCTGGTGGATCCATATGTGGTTTGTGATAAGAACACACATGCAATGACTCTAGATGTGGTTTGTGAAAAGAACACACATGCAATGGCTCTAGCTGTGGTTTTTGAAAAGACACACATGCAATGACTCTGGTGGATCCTTATGTGGTTTGTGAAAAGAATAGACATGCAATGAACTCTGGTGGATCCATATGTCTTTTGTGAGAAGAACACACATGCAATGACACTGGTGGATCCATATGTGGTTTGTGAAAAGAACAGACATGCAATGACTCTAGCTGTGGTTAATGAAAAGAACACACATGTAATCACACTGGTGGATCCATATGTGGTTTTTGAAAAGAACCAACGTGCAATGACTCTAGATGTGGTTTGTGAAAAGAACACACATGCAATGACACTGGTGGATCAATATGTGGCTTGTGAAAAGAACAGACATCCAATGACTCTAGATGTGGTTTGTGAAAAGAACAGACATGCAATGAACTCTAGAGGATCCATACGTGGTTTGTGAGAAGAACACACATGCAATGACTCTAGATGTGGTTTGTGAAAAGAAGACACATGCAATGACTCTAGTTGTGGTTTGTGAAAAGAACACACTTGCAATGACTCTGGTGGATCCTTATGTCGTTTGTGAAAAGAACAGACATGCAATGACTCTAGCTGTAGTTTGTGAAAAGAACACACATGCAATTTACTCTGGTGGATCCATATGTGATTTGTGAGAAGAACACACATGCAATGACTCTAGATGTGGTTTGTGAAAAGAACACACGTGCAATGCCTCTGGTGGATCCTTATGTCGTTTGTGAAAAGAACACACATGCAATGACTCTCGCTGTGATTTATGAGAAGAACTCACATGCAATGAACTCTAGTGGATCCATATGTGGTTTATGAGAAGAACACACATGCAATCACTCTAGCTAAGGTTACTGAAAAGAACAAACATGCAATGAAACTGGTGGATCCATATGTGGTTTGTGAAAAGAACACACATGCAATTATATTGGTGGATCCATATGTGGTTTGTGAGAAGAACAGACATGCAATGACTCTAGTTGTGGTTAATGAAAAGAACACACATGCAATCACACTGGTGGATCCATATGTGGTTTGTGAAAAGAACAGACATGCACTGACTCTGGGTGTGGTTCATGAAAAGAACACACATGCAATCACACTGGTGGATCCATATGTGGTTTGTGAAAAGAACACACATGCAATGACTCTAGCTGTGGTTTGTGAAAAGAACACACATGCAATGACTCTGGTGGATCCGTATGTGGTTTGTGACAAGAAGAGACATGCAATGAACTCTGGTGGATCCATATGTGGTTTGTGAGAAGAACACACATCCAATGACACTGGTGGATCCATGTGTAGTTTGTGAAAGAACACACATGCAATGACTCTAGATGTGGTTTGTGAAAAGAACAGACATGCAATGACTCTAGGTGTAGTTTGTGAAAAGAACAAACATGCAATGACTCTAGATGTGGTTTGTGAAAAGAACACACATGTAGTGACACTGGTGGATCCATATGTGATTTGTGAAAAGAACAGACATGCAATGATTCTAACTGTGGTTAGTGAAAAGAACAGACATGCAATGGCTCTAGCTGTGGTTTCTGAAAAGAACACACATCTAGTGACACTGGTGACTCTAGGTGTGGTTTGTTAACGAATAGACATGCCATGACTCTAGATGTGGTTTGTGAAAATAACAGACATGCAATGACTCTAGGTGTAGTTTGTGAAAAGAACACACATGCAGTGACTCTAGCTGTGGTTTGTGAAAAGAACACACATGCAATGACACTGGTGGATCCATATGTGGTTTGTGAAAAGAACAGACATGCAATGATTCTAACTATGGTTAATGAAAAGAACACACATGCAATCGCACTGGTGGATCCATATGTGGTTTGTGAAAAGAACACACATGCAATGACTCTTGATGTAGTCTGTGAAAAGAACACACATACAATGACACTAGTGGATCAATATCTGGTTTGTGAAAAGAACAGACATCCGATGACTCTAGATGTGGTTTGTGAAAAGAACACACATGCAATGACACTGATGGATCCATGTGTGGTTTGTGAGAAGAATAGACATGCAATGACTCTAGATGTGGTTTGTGAAAAGAACAGACATGCAATGAACTCTAGTGGATCCATATGTGGTTTGTGAGAAGAACACACATGCAATGACTCTAGATTTGGTTTGTGAAAAGAAGACACATGCAATGACTCTAGTTGTGGTTTGTGAAAAGAACACACATGCAATGACTCTGGTGGATCCTTATGTCGTTTGTGAAAAGGACAGACATGCAATGAATCTAGCTGTGGTTTGTGAAAAGAACACACATGCAATGAACTCTGGTGGATCCATATGTGGTTTGTGAGAAGAACACACATGCAATAACTCTACATGTGGTTTGTGAAAAGAACACACATGCAATGGCTCTAGCTGTGGTTTTTAAAAAGAACACACATGCAATGACTCTGGTGGATCCTTATGTGGTTTGTGAAAAGAACAGACATGCAATGAACTCTGGTGGATCCATATGTCTTTTGTGAGAAGAACACACATGCAACGACACTGGTGGATCCATATGTGGTTTGTGAAAAGAACAGACATGCAATGACTCTAGCTATGGTTAGTGAAAAGAACACACATGTAATCACACTGGTGGATCCATATGTGGTTTCTGAAAAGAACCCACATGCAATGACTCTAGATGTGGTTTGTGAAAAGAACACACATGCAATGACACTGGTGGATCAATATGTGGCTTGTGAAAAGAACAGACATCCAATGACTCTAGATGTGGTTTATGAAAAGAACACACATGCAATGACATTGGTGGATCCATGTGTGGTTTGTGAGAAGAACAGACATGCAATGACTCTAGATGTGGTTTGTGAAAAGAACAAACATGCAATGAACTCTAGTGGATCCATATGTGGTTTGTGAGAAGAACACACATGCAATGACTCTAGATGTGGTTTTTGAAAAGAAGACACATGCAATTACTCTAGCTGTGGTTTGTGAAAAGAACACACATGCAATGACTCTGGTGTATCCTTATGTCGTTTGTGAAAAGAATAGACATGCAATGACTCTAGCTGTGGTTTGTGAAAAGAACACACATGCAATGAACTCTGGTGGATCCATATGTGGTTTGTGATAAGAACACACATGCAATGACTCTAGATGTGGTTTGTGAAAAGAACACACATGCAATGGCTCTAGCTGTGGTTTTTGAAAAGACACACATGCAATGACTCTGGTGGATCCTTATGTGGTTTGTGAAAAGAATAGACATGCAATGAACTCTGGTGGATCCATACGTCTTTTGTGAGAAGAACACACATGCAATGACACTGGTGGATCCATATGTGGTTTGTGAAAAGAACAGACATGCAATGACTCTAGCTGTGGTTAATGAAAAGAACACACATGTAATCACACTGGTGGATCCATATGTGGTTTTTGAAAAGAACCAACGTGCAATGACTCTAGATGTGGTTTGTGAAAAGAACACACATGCAATGACACTGGTGGATCAATATGTGGCTTGTGAAAAGAACAGACATCCAATGACTCTAGATGTGGTTTGTGAAAAGAACAGACATGCAATGAACTCTAGAGGATCCATACGTGGTTTGTGAGAAGAACACACATGCAATGACTCTAGATGTGGTTTGTGAAAAGAAGACACATGCAATGACTCTAGTTGTGGTTTGTGAAAAGAACACACTTGCAATGACTCTGGTGGATCCTTATGTCGTTTGTGAAAAGAACAGACATGCAATGACTCTAGCTGTAGTTTGTGAAAAGAACACACATGCAATTTACTCTGGTGGATCCATATGTGATTTGTGAGAAGAACACACATGCAATGACTCTAGATGTGGTTTGTGAAAAGAACACACGTGCAATGCCTCTGGTGGATCCTTATGTCGTTTGTGAAAAGAACACACATGCAATGACTCTCGCTGTGGTTTATGAGAAGAACTCACATGCAATGAACTCTAGTGGATCCATATGTGGTTTATGAGAAGCACACACATGCAATCACTCTAGCTAAGGTTACTGAAAAGAACAAACATGCAATGAAACTGGTGGATCCATATGTGGTTTGTGAAAAGAACACACATGCAATTATATTGGTGGATCCATATGTGGTTTGTGAGAAGAACAGACATGCAATGACTCTAGTTGTGGTTAATGAAAAGAACACACATGCAATCACACTGGTGGATCCATATGTGGTTTGTGAAAAGAACAGACATGCATTGACTCTGGGTGTGGTTCATGAAAAGAACACACATGCAATCACACTGGTGGATCCATATGTGGTTTGTGAAAAGAACACACATGCAATGACTCTAGCTGTGGTTTGTGAAAGAACACACATGCAATGACTCTAGATGTGGTTAATGAAAAGAACACACATGCAATAACTCTAGGTGTAGTTTGTGAAAATAACACACATGCAATGACTCTAGCTATGGTTTGTGAAAAGAACACACATGCAATGACACTGGTGGATCCATATGTGTATTTGAAAAGAACAGGCATGCAATGACTCTAGTTGTGGTTAATGAAAAGAACACACATGCAATCACACTGGTGGATCCATATGTGGTTTGTGAAAAGAACACAAATGCAATGAATCTAGATGTGGTTTGTGAAAAGAACACACATGCAATGACACTGGTGGCTCAATATGTGGTTTGTCAAAAGAACAGACATCCAATGACTCTAGATGTGGTTTGTGAAAAGAACACACATGCAATGACACTGGTGGATCCATGTGTGGTTTGTGAGAAGAACAGACATGCAATGAATCTAGGTGTGATTTGTGAAAAGAACACACATGCAATGAACTTTGGTGGATCCATATGTGGTTTGTGAGAAGAACACACGTGCAAGGAATCTAGATGTGGTTTGTGAAAAGAACACACATGCAATGACTCTAGCTGTGGTTTGTGATTAGAACACACATGCAATGACTCTGCTGGATCCTTATGTGGTTTGTGAAAAGAACAAACATGTAGTGACTCTAGCTGTTGTTTGTGAAAAGGACGCACATGGAATGAACTCTGGTGGATCCATATGTTGTTTGTGAGAAGAACACACATGAAATGACTCTAGATGTGGTTTGTGAAAAGAACACACATGCAATGTCTCCGGCTGTTGTTTGTCAAAATAAGACACATGCAATGACTCTGGTGGATCCTTATGTGGTTTGTGCAAAAAATAGACATGGAATGAACTCTGGTGGATCCATATGTTTTTAGTGAGAAGAACACATATCGAATGACACTGGTGGATCCATGAGTGGTTCGTGAAAGAACAAACATGCACTAACTCTAGGTGTGGTTCATGAAAAGAACACACATGAAATGACACTAGTGGATCCATATGTGGTTTGCGAAAAGAACACATATGCAATGAACTCTGGTGGATCCATATGTATTTTGTGAGAAGAACACACATCGAATGACACTGGTGGATCCATGTGTGATTTGTCAAAGAACACACATGCAATGACTCTAGCTGTGGTTTGTGAAAATAACACACATGCAATGACTCTGGTGGATCCTTATGTGGTTTGTGCAAAAAATAGACATGGAATGAACTCTGGTGGATCCATATGTGGTTTGTGAGAAGAACACATATCCAATGACACTGGTGGATCCATGTGTGGTTTGTGAACGAATAGACATGCACTGACTCTAGGTGTGGTTCATGAAAAGAACACACATGCAATGACACTGGTTGATCCATATGTGGTTTGTGAAAAGAACACACATGCAATGAACTCTGTTGGGTCCATATGTGGTTTGTGAGAAAAACACACATCCAATGACACTGGTGGATCCATGTGTGGTTTGTGAAAGAACACACATGCAATGACTCTAGATGTGGTTAATGAAAAGAACACACATGCAATAACTCTAGGTGTAGTTTGTGAAAATAACACACATGCAATTACTCTAGCTATGGTTTGTGAAAAGAACACACATGCAATGACACTGGTGGATCCATATGTGTATTTGAAAAGAACAGGCATCCAATGACTCTAGTTGTGGTTAATGAAAAGAACACACATGCAATCACACCGGTGGATCCATATGTGCTT
Source organism: Avena sativa (assembly GCA_916181665.1). Lineage (NCBI taxonomy): Eukaryota > Viridiplantae > Streptophyta > Magnoliopsida > Poales > Poaceae > Avena > Avena sativa. The sequence continues at coordinate 585,316,868 of OV702287.1, forward strand.
TGTGAAAAGAACACAAATGCAATGACTCTGGTGGATCCATGTGTGGTTTGTGAACGATTAGACATGCACTGACTCTAGGTGTGGTTCATGAAAAGAACACAATGCAATGACACTAGTTGATCCATATGTGGTTTGTGAAAAGAACACACATGCAATGAACTCTGTTGGGTCCATATGTGGTTTGTGAGAAAAACACACATCCAATGACACTGGTGGATCCATGTGTGGTTTGTGAAAGAACACACATGCAATGACTCTATATGTGGTTAATGAAAAGAACACACATGCAATAACTCTAGGTGTAGTTTGTGAAAATAACACACATGCAATTACTCTAGCTATGGTTTGTCAAAAGAACACACATGCAATGACACTGGTGGATCCATATGTGTATTTGAAAAGAACAGGCATCCAATGACTCTAGTTGTGGTTAATGAAAATAACACACATGCAATCACACCGGTGGATCCATATGTGGTTTGTGAAAAGAACACAAATGCAATGACTCTAGATGTGGTTTGTAAAAAGAACACACATGCATTGACACTGGTGGCTCAATATGTGGTTTGTCAAAAGAATAGACATCCAATGACTCTAGTTGTGGTTTGTGAAAAGAACACACATGCAATGACACTGGTGGATCCATGTGTGGTTTGTGAGAAGAACAGACATGCAATGACTCTAGGTGTGGTTTGTGAAAAGAACACACATGCAATGAACTTTGGTGGATCCATATGTGGTTTGTGAGAAGAACACACGTGCAAGGAATCTAGATGTGGTTTGTGAAAAGAACACACATGCAATGACTCTAGCTGTGGTTTGTGATTAGAACACACATGCAATGACTCTGCTGGATCCTTATGTGGTTTGTGAAAAGAACAAACATGCAGTGACTCTAGCTGTTGTTTGTGAAAAGAACACACATGGAATGAACTATGGTGGATCCATATGTTGTTTGTGAGAAGAACACACATGAAAATGACTCTAGATGTGGTTTGTGAAAAGAACACACATGCAATGTCTCCAGCTGTTGTTTGTCAAAATAACACACATGCAATGACTCTGGTGGATCCTTATGTGGTTTGTGCAAAAAATAGACATGGAATGAACTCTGGTGGATCCATATGTGGTTTGTGAGAAGAACACATATCGAATGACACTGGTGGATCCATGAGTGGTTTGTGAAAGAACAGACATGCACTAACTCTAGGTGTGGTTCATGAAAAGAACGCACATGCAATGACACTAGTGGATCCATATGTGGTTTGCGAAAAGAACACACATGCAATGAACTCTGGTGGATCCATATGTGTTTTGTGAGAAGAACACACATCGAATGACACTGGTGGATCCATGTGTGATTTGTCAAAGAACACACATGCAATGACTCTAGATGTGGTTTGTGAAAAGAACAAACATGTAATGACTCTAGGTGTATTTGTGAAAAGAACACACATGCAATGACTCTAGCTCTGGTTTGTGAAAAGATACCACATGCAATGACACTGGTGGATCCATATGTGGTTTGTGAAAAGAACAGACATGCAATGATTCTAACTGTGGTTAATGAAAAGAACAAACATGTAATGGCGCTAGCTGTGGTTTCTGAAAAGAACACACATCCAGTGACACTGTTGACTCTAGGTGTGGTTTGTGAAAGAACAGACATGCAGTGACACTGGTGGATCCATGTGTGGTTTGTGATAGAACAAACATGCAATGACACTGGTGGATCCATGTGTTGTTTGTGAAAGAACAGACATGCAATGACTCTAGGTGTGGTTAATAAAAAAAATAGACATGCAATGACACTGGTAAATCCATATGTCGTTTGTGAAAAGAACACACATGCAATGACTCTCGCTGTGGTTTATGAGAAGAACTCACATGCAATGAACTCTAGTGGATCCATATGTGGTTTGTGAGAAGAACACACATGCAATCACTCTAGCTAAGGTTACTGAAAAGAACAAACATGCAATGAAACTAGTGGATCCATATGTGGTTTGTGAAAAGAACACACATGCAATTATATTGGTGGATCCATATGTGGTTTGTGAGAAGAACAGACATGCAATGACTCTAGTTGTGGTTAATGAAAAGAACACACATGCAATCACACTGGTGGATCCATATGTGGTTTGTGAAAAGAACAGACATGCACTGACTCTGGGTGTGGTTCATGAAAAGAACACACATGCAATCACACTGGTGGATCCATATGTGGTTTGTGAAAAGAACACACATGCAATGACTCTAGCTGTGGTTTGTGAAAAGAACACACATGCAATGACTCTGGTGGATCCTTATGTGGTTTGTGACAAGAAGAGACATGCAATGAACTCTGGTGGATCCATATGTGGTTTGTGAGAAGAACACACATCCAATGACACTGGTGGATCCATGTGTAGTTTGTGAAAGAACACACATGCAATGACTCTAGATGTGGTTTGTGAAAAGAACAGACATGCAATGACTCTAGGTGTAGTTTGTGAAAAGAACAAACATGCAATGACTCTAGATGTGGTTTGTGAAAAGAACACACATGCAGTGACACTGGTGGATCCATATGTGATTTGTGAAAAGAACAAACATGCAATGATTCTAACTGTAGTTAGTGAAAAGAACAGACATGCAATGGCTCTAGCTGTGGTTTCTGAAAAGAACACACATCTAGTGACACTGGTGACTCTAGGTGTGGTTTGTGAACGAACAGACATGCAATGAATCTAGATGTGGTTTGTGAAAATAACAGACATGCAATGACTCTAGGTGTAGTTTGTGAAAAGAACACACATGCAGCGACTCTAGCTGTGGTTTGTGAAAAGAACACACATGCAATGACACTGGTGGATCCATATGTGGTTTGTGAAAAGAACAGACATGCAATGATTCTAACTATGGTTAATGAAAAGAACACACATGCAATCGCACCGGTGGATCCATATGTGGTTTGTGAAAAGAACACACATGCAATGACTCTTGATGTAGTCTGTGAAAAGAACACACATGCAATGACACTAGTGGATCAATATCTGGTTTGTGAAAAGAACAGACATCCGATGACTCTAGATGTGGTTTGTGAAAAGAACACACATGCAATGACACTGATGGATCCATGTGTGGTTTGTGAGAAGAATAGACATGCAATGACTCTAGATGTGGTTTGTGAAAAGAACAGACATGCAATGAACTCTAGTGGATCCATATGTGGTTTGTGAGAAGAACACACATGCAATGACTCAAGATTTGGTTTGTGAAAAGAAGACACATGCAATGACTCTAGTTGTGGTTTGTGAAAAGAACACACATGCAATGACTCTGGTGGATCCTTATGTTGTTTGTGAAAAGGACAGACATGCAATGAATCTAGCTGTGGTTTGTGAAAAGAACACACATGCAATGAACTCTGGTGGATCCATATGTGGTTTGTGAGAAGAACACACATGCAATAACTCTACATGTGGTTTGTGGAAAGAACACACATGCAATGGCTCTAGCTGTGGTTTTTGAAAAGAACACACATGCAATGACTCTGGTGGATCCTTATGTGGTTTGTGAAAAGAACAGACATGCAATGAACTCTGGTGGATCCATATGTCTTTTGTGAGAAGAACACACATGCAATGACACTGGTGGATCCATATGTGGTTTGTGAAAAGAACAGACATGCAATGACTCTAGCTATGGTTAGTGAAAAGAACACACATGTAATCACACTGGTGGATCCATATGTGGTTTCTGAAAAGAACCCACATGCAATGACTCTAGATGTGGTTTGTGAAAAGAACACACATGCAATGACACTGGTGGATCAATATGTGGCTTGTGAAAAGAACAGACATCCAATGACTCTAGATGTGGTTTATGAAAAGAACACACATGCAATGACATTGGTGGATCCATGTGTGGTTTGTGAGAAGAACAGACATGCAATGACTCTAGATGTGGTTTGTGAAAAGAACAAACATGCAATGAACTCTAGTGGATCCATATGTGGTTTGTGAGAAGAACACACATGCAATGACTCTAGATGTGGTTTGTGAAAAGAAGACACATGCAATTACTCTAGCTGTGGTTTGTGAAAAGAACACACATGCAATGACTCTGGTGTATCCTTATGTCGTTTCTGAAAAGAATAGACATGCAATGACTCTAGCTGTGGTTTGTGAAAAGAACACACATGCAATGAACTCTGGTGGATCCATATGTGGTTTGTGATAAGAACACACATGCAATGACTCTAGATGTGGTTTGTGAAAAGAACACACATGCAATGGCTCTAGCTGTGGTTTTTGAAAAGACACACATGCAATGACTCTGGTGGATCCTTATGTGGTTTGTGAAAAGAATAGACATGCAATGAACTCTGGTGGATCCATATGTCTTTTGTGAGAAGAACACACATGCAATGACACTGGTGGATCCATATGTGGTTTGTGAAAAGAACAGACATGCAATGACTCTAGCTGTGGTTAATGAAAAGAACACACATGTAATCACACTGGTGGATCCATATGTGGTTTTTGAAAAGAACCAACGTGCAATGACTCTAGATGTGGTTTGTGAAAAGAACACACATGCAATGACACTGGTGGATCAATATGTGGCTTGTGAAAAGAACAGACATCCAATGACTCTAGATGTGGTTTGTGAAAAGAACAGACATGCAATGAACTCTAGAGGATCCATACGTGGTTTGTGAGAAGAACACACATGCAATGACTCTAGATGTGGTTTGTGAAAAGAAGACACATGCAATGACTCTAGTTGTGGTTTGTGAAAAGAACACACTTGCAATGACTCTGGTGGATCCTTATGTCGTTTGTGAAAAGAACAGACATGCAATGACTCTAGCTGTAGTTTGTGAAAAGAACACACATGCAATTTACTCTGGTGGATCCATATGTGATTTGTGAGAAGAACACACATGCAATGACTCTAGATGTGGTTTGTGAAAAGAACACACGTGCAATGCCTCTGGTGGATCCTTATGTCGTTTGTGAAAAGAACACACATGCAATGACTCTCGCTGTGATTTATGTGAAGAACTCACATGCAATGAACTCTAGTGGATCCATATGTGGTTTATGAGAAGAACACACATGCAATCACTCTAGCTAAGGTTACTGAAAAGAACAAACATGCAATGAAACTGGTGGATCCATATGTGGTTTGTGAAAAGAACACACATGCAATTATATTGGTGGATCCATATGTGGTTTGTGAGAAGAACAGACATGCAATGACTCTAGTTGTGGTTAATGAAAAGAACACACATGCAATCACACTGGTGGATCCATATGTGGTTTGTGAAAAGAACAGACATGCACTGACTCTGGGTGTGGTTCATGAAAAGAACACACATGCAATCACACTGGTGGATCCATATGTGGTTTGTGAAAAGAACACACATGCAATGACTCTAGCTGTGGTTTGTGAAAAGAACACACATGCAATGACTCTGGTGGATCCGTATGTGGTTTGTGACAAGAAGAGACATGCAATGAACTCTGGTGGATCCATATGTGGTTTGTGAGAAGAACACACATCCAATGAAACTGGTGGATCCATGTGTAGTTTGTGAAAGAACACACATGCAATGACTCTAGATGTGGTTTGTGAAAAGAACAGACATGCAATGACTCTAGGTGTAGTTTGTGAAAAGAACAAACATGCAATGACTCTAGATGTGGTTTGTGAAAAGAACACACATGCAGTGACACTGGTGGATCCATATGTGATTTGTGAAAAGAACAGACATGCAATGATTCTAACTGTGGTTAGTGAAAAGAACAGACATGCAATGGCTCTAGCTGTGGTTTCTGAAAAGAACACACATCTAGTGACACTGGTGACTCTAGGTGTGGTTTGTTAACGAATAGACATGCAATGACTCTAGATGTGGTTTGTGAAAATAACAGACATGCAATGACTCTAGGTGTAGTTTGTGAAAAGAACACACATGCAGTGACTCTAGCTGTGGTTTGTGAAAAGAACACACATGCAATGACACTGGTGGATCCATATGTGGTTTGTGAAAAGAACAGACATGCAATGATTCTAACTATGGTTAATGAAAAGAACACACATGCAATCGCACTGGTGGATCCATATGTGGTTTGTGAAAAGAACACACATGCAATGACTCTTGATGTAGTCTGTGAAAAGAACACACATACAATGACACTAGTGGATCAATATCTGGTTTGTGAAAAGAACAGACATCCGATGACTCTAGATGTGGTTTGTGAAAAGAACACACATGCAATGACACTGATGGATCCATGTGTGGTTTGTGAGAAGAATAGACATGCAATGACTCTAGATGTGGTTTGTGAAAAGAACAGACATGCAATGAACTCTAGTGGATCCATATGTGGTTTGTGAGAAGAACACACATGCAATGACTCTAGATTTGGTTTGTGAAAAGAAGACACATGCAATGACTCTAGTTGTGGTTTGTGAAAAGAACACACATGCAATGACTCTGGTGGATCCTTATGTCGTTTGTGAAAAGGACAGACATGCAATGAATCTAGCTGTGGTTTGTGAAAAGAACACACATGCAATGAACTCTGGTGGATCCATATGTGGTTTGTGAGAAGAACACACATGCAATAACTCTACATGTGGTTTGTGAAAAGAACACACATGCAATGGCTCTAGCTGTGGTTTTTAAAAAGAACACACATGCAATGACTCTGGTGGATCCTTATGTGGTTTGTGAAAAGAACAGACATGCAATGAACTCTGGTGGATCCATATGTCTTTTGTGAGAAGAACACACATGCAATGACACTGGTGGATCCATATGTGGTTTGTGAAAAGAACAGACATGCAATGACTCTAGCTATGGTTAGTGAAAAGAACACACATGTAATCACACTGGTGGATCCATATGTGGTTTCTGAAAAGAACCCACATGCAATGACTCTAGATGTGGTTTGTGAAAAGAACACACATGCAATGACACTGGTGGATCAATATGTGGCTTGTGAAAAGAACAGACATCCAATGACTCTAGATGTGGTTTATGAAAAGAACACACATGCAATGATACTGGTGGATCCATGTGTGGTTTGTGAGAAGAACAGACATGCAATGACTCTAGATGTGGTTTGTGAAAAGAACAAACATGCAATGAACTCTAGTGGATCCATATGTGGTTTGTGAGAAGAACACACATGCAATGACTCTAGATGTGGTTTGTGAAAAGAAGACACATGCAATTACTCTTGCTGTGGTTTGTGAAAAGAACACACATGCAATGACTCTGGTGTATCCTTATGTCGTTTGTGAAAAGAATAGACATGCAATGACTCTAGCTGTGGTTTGTGAAAAGAACACACATGCAATGAACTCTGGTGGATCCATATGTGGTTTGTGATAAGAACACACATGCAATGACTCTAGATGTGGTTTGTGAAAAGAACACACATGCAATGGCTCTAGCTGTGGTTTTTGAAAAGACACACATGCAATGACTCTGGTGGATCCTTATGTGGTTTGTGAAAAGAATAGACATGCAATGAACTCTGGTGGATCCATACGTCTTTTGTGAGAAGAACACACATGCAATGACACTGGTGGATCCATATGTGGTTTGTGAAAAGAACAGACATGCAATGACTCTAGCTGTGGTTAATGAAAAGAACACACATGTAATCACACTGGTGGATCCATATGTGGTTTTTGAAAAGAACCAACGTGCAATGACTCTAGATGTGGTTTGTGAAAAGAACACACATGCAATGACACTGGTGGATCAATATGTGGCTTGTGAAAAGAACAGACATCCAATGACTCTAGATGTGGTTTGTGAAAAGAACAGACATGCAATGAACTCTAGAGGATCCATACGTGGTTTGTGAGAAGAACACACATGCAATGACTCTAGATGTGGTTTGTGAAAAGAAGATATATGCAATGACTCTAGTTGTGGTTTGTGAAAAGAACACACTTGCAATGACTCTGGTGGATCCTTATGTCGTTTGTGAAAAGAACAGACATGCAATGACTCTAGCTGTAGTTTGTGAAAAGAACACACATGAAATTTACTCTGGTGGATCCATATGTGATTTGTGAGAAGAACACACATGCAATGACTCTAGATGTGGTTTGTGAAAAGAACACACGTGCAATGCCTCTGGTGGATCCTTATGTCGTTTGTGAAAAGAACACACATGCAATGACTCTCGCTGTGGTTTATGAGAAGAACTCACATGCAATGAACTCTAGTGGATCCATATGTGGTTTATGAGAAGAACACACATGCAATCACTCTAGCTAAGGTTACTGAAAAGAACAAACATGCAATGAAACTGGTGGATCCATATGTGGTTTGTGAAAAGAACACACATGCAATTATATTGGTGGATCCATATGTGGTTTGTGAGAAGAACAGACATGCAATGACTCTAGTTGTGGTTAATGAAAAGAACACACATGCAATCACACTGGTGGATCCATATGTGGTTTGTGAAAAGAACAGACATGCACTGACTCTGGGTGTGGTTCATGAAAAGAACACACATGCAATCACACTGGTGGATCCATATGTGGTTTGTGAAAAGAACACACATGCAATGACTCTAGCTGTGGTTTGTGAAAAGAACACACATGCAATGACTCTGGTGGATCCGTATGTGGTTTGTGACAAGAAGAGACATGCAATGAACTCTGGTGGATCCATATGTGGTTTGTGAGAAGAACACACATCCAATGACACTGGTGGATCCATGTGTAGTTTGTGAAAGAACACACATGCAATGACTCTAGATGTGGTTTGTGAAAAGAACAGACATGCAATGACTCTAGGTGTAGTTTGTGAAAAGAACAAACATGCAATGACTCTAGATGTGGTTTGTGAAAAGAACACACATGCAGTGACACTGGTGGATCCATATGTGATTTGTGAAAAGAACAGACATGCAATGATTCTAACTGTGGTTAGTGAAAAGAACAGACATGCAATGGCTCTAGCTGTGGTTTATGAAAAGAACACACATCTAGTGACACTGGTGACTCTAGGTGTGGTTTGTTAACGAACAGACATGCAATGACTCTAGATGTGGTTTGTGAAAATAACAGACATGCAATGACTCTAGGTGTAGTTTGTGAAAAGAACACACATGCAGTTACTCTAGCTGTGGTTTGTGAAAAGAACACACATGCAATGACATTGGTGGATCCATATGTGGTTTGTGAAAAGAACAGACATGCAATGATTCTAACTATGGTTAATGAAAAGAACACACATGCAATCGCACTGGTGGATCCATATGTGGTTTGTGAAAAGAACACACATGCAATGACTCTTGATGTAGTCTGTGAAAAGAACACACATGCAATGACACTAGTGGATCAATATCTGGTTTGTGAAAAGAACAGACATCCGATGACTCTAGATGTGGTTTGTGAAAAGAACACACATGCAATGACACTGATGGATCCATGTGTGGTTTGTGAGAAGAATAGACATGCAATGACTCTAGATGTGGTTTGTGAAAAGAACAGACATGCAATGAACTCTAGTGGATCCATATGTGGTTTGTGAGAAGAACACACATGCAATGACTCTAGATTTGGTTTGTGAAAAGAAGACACATGCAACGACTCTAGTTGTGGTTTGTGAAAAGAACACACATGCAATGACTCTGGTGTATCCTTATGTCGTTTGTGAAAAGAATAGACATGCAATGACCCTAGCTGTGGTTTGTGAAAAGAACACACATGCAATGAACTCTGGTGGATCCATATGTGGTTTGTGATAAGAACACACATGCAATGACTCTAGATGTGGTTTGTGAAAAGAACACACATGCAATGGCTCTAGCTGTGGTTTTTGAAAAGAACACACATGCAATGACTCTGGTGGATCCTTATGTGGTTTGTGAAAAGAATAGACATGCAATGAACTCTGGTGGATCCATATGTCTTTTGTGAGAAGAACACACATGCAATGACACTAGTGGATCCATATGTGGTTTGTGAAAAGAACAGACATGCAATGACTCTAGCTGTGGTTAATGAAAAGAACACACATGTAATCACACTGGTGGATCCATATGTGGTTTTTGAAAAGAACCAACGTCCAATGACTCTAGATGTGGTTTGTGAAAAGAACACACATGCAATGACACTGGTGGATCAATATGTGGCTTGTGAAAAGAACAGACATCCAATGACTCTAGATGTGGTTTGTGAAAAGAACAGACATGCAATGAACTCTAGAGGATCCATACGTGGTTTGTGAGAAGAACACACATGCAATGACTCTAGATGTGGTTTGTGAAAAGAAGACACATGCAATGACTCTAGTTGTGGTTTGTGAAAAGAACACACATGCAATGACTCTGGTGGATCCTTATGTCGTTTGTGAAAAGAACAGACATGCAATGACTCTAGCTGTGGTTTGTGAAAAGAACACACATGCAATTTACTCTGGTGGATCCATATGTGATTTGTGAGAAGAACACACATGCAATGACTCTAGATGTGGTTTGTGAAAAGAACACACATGCAATGCCTCTGGTGGATCCTTATGTCGTTTGTGAAAAGAACACACATGCAATGACTCTCGCTGTGGTTTATGAGAAGAACTCACATGCAATGAACTCTAGTGGATCCATATGTGGTTTGTGAGAAGAACACACATGCAATCACTCTAGCTAAGGTTACTGAAAAGAACAAACATGCAATGAAACTGGTGGATGCATATGTGGTTTGTGAAAAGAACACACATGCAATTATATTGGTGGATCCATATGTGGTTTGTGAGAAGAACAGACATGCAATGACTCTAGTTGTGGTTAATGAAAAGAACACACATGTAGTGACACTGGTGGATCCATATGTGATTTGTGAAAAGAACAGACATGCAATGATTCTAACTGTGGTTAGTGAAAAGAACAGACATGCAATGGCTCTAGCTGTGGTTTCTGAAAAGAACACACATCTAGTGACACTGGTGACTCTAGGTGTGGTTTGTGAACGAACAGACATGCAATGACTCTAGATGTGGTTTGTGAAAATAACAGACATGCAATGACTCTAGGTGTAGTTTGTGAAAAGAACACACATGCAGTGACTCTAGCTGTGGTTTGTGAAAAGAACACACATGCAATGACACTGGTGGATCCATATGTGGTTTGTGAAAATAACAGACATGCAATGATTCTAACTATGGTTAATGAAAAGAACACACATGCAATCGCACTGGTGGATCCATATGTGGATGGTGAAAAGAACACACATGCAATGACTCTTGATGTAGTCTGTGAAAAGAACACACATGCAATGACACTAGTGGATCAATATCTGGTTTGTGAAAAGAACAGACATCCGATGACTCTACATGTGGTTTGTGAAAAGAACACACATGCAATGACACTGGTGGATCCATGTGTGGTTTGTGAGAAGAATAGACATGCAATGACTCTAGATGTGGTTTGTGAAAAGAACAGACATGCAATGAACTCTAGTGGATCCATATGTGGTTTGTGAGAAGAACACACATGCAATGACGCTAGATTTGGTTTGTGAAAAGAAGACACATGCAATGACTCTAGTTGTGGTTTGTGAAAAGAACACACATGCAATGACTCTGGTGGATCCTTATGTCGTTTGTGAAAAGGACAGACATGCAATGAATCTAGCTGTGGTTTGTGAAAAGAACACACATGCAATGAACTCTGGTGGATCCATATGTGGTTTGTGAGAAGAACACACATGCAATAACTCTACATGTGGTTTGTGAAAAGAACACACATGCAATGGCTCTAGGTGTGGTTTTTGAAAAGAACACACATGCAATGACTCTGGTGGATCCTTATGTGGTTTGTGAAAAGAACAGACATGCAATGAACTCTGGTGGATCCATATGTCTTTTGTGAGAAGAACACACATGCAATGACACTGGTGGATCCATATGTGGTTTGTGAAAAGAACAGACATGCAATGACTCTAGCTATGGTTAGTGAAAAGAACACACATGTAATCACACTGGTGGATCCATATGTGGTTTCTGAAAAGAACCCACATGCAATGACTCTAGATGTGGTTTGTGAAAAGAACACACATGCAATGACACTGGTGGATCAATATGTGGCTTGTGAAAAGAACAGACATCCAATGACTCTAGATGTGGTTTATGAAAAGAACACACATGCAATGACATTGGTGGATCCATGTGTGGTTTGTGAGAAGAACAGACATGCAATGACTCTAGATGTGGTTTGTGAAAAGAACAAACATGCAATGAACTCTAGTGGATCCATATGTGGTTTGTGAGAAGAACACACATGCAATGACTCTAGATGTGGTTTGTGAAAAGAAGACACATGCAATTACTCTAGCTGTGGTTTGTGAAAAGAACACACATGCAATGACTCTGGTGTATCCTTATGTCGTTTGTGAAAAGAATAGACATGCAATGACTCTAGCTGTGGTTTGTGAAAAGAACACACATGCAATGAACTCTGGTGGATCCATATGTGGTTTGTGATAAGAACACACATGCAATGACTCTAGATGTGGTTTGTGAAAAGAACACACATGCAATGGCTCTAGCTGTGGTTTTTGAAAAGAACACACATGCAATGACTCTGGTGGATCCTTATGTGGTTTGTGAAAAGAATAGACATGCAATGAACTCTGGTGGATCCATATGTCTTTTGTGAGAAGAACACACATGCAATGACACTGGTGGATCCATATGTGGTTTGTGAAAAGAACAGACATGCAATGACTCTAGCTGTGGTTAATGAAAAGAACACACATGTAATCACACTGGTGGATCCATATGTGGTTTTTGAAAAGAACCAACGTGCAATGACTCTAGATGTGGTTTGTGAAAAGAACACACATGCAATGACACTGGTGGATCAATATGTGGCTTGTGAAAAGAACAGACATCCAATGACTCTAGATGTGGTTTGTGAAAAGAACAGACATGCAATGAACTCTAGAGGATCCATACGTGGTTTGTGAGAAGAACACACATGCAATGACTCTAGATGTGGTTTGTGAAAAGAAGACACATGCAATGACTCTAGTTGTGGTTTGTGAAAAGAACACACATGCAATGACTCTGGTGGATCCTTATGTCGTTTGTGAAAAGAACAGACATGCAATGACTCTAGCTGTGGTTTGTGAAAAGAACACACATGCAATTTACTCTGGTGGATCCATATGTGATTTGTGAGAAGAACACACATGCAATGACTCTAGATGTGGTTTGTGAAAAGAACACACATGCAATGCCTCTGGTGGATCCTTGTGTCGTTTGTGAAAAGAACACACATGCAATGACTCTCGCTGTGGTTTATGAGAAGAACTCACATGCAATGAACTCTAGTGGATCCATATGTGGTTTGTGAGAAGAACACACATGCAATCACTCTAGCTAAGGTTACTGAAAAGAACAAACATGCAATGAAACTGGTGGATCCATATGTGGTTTGTGAAAAGAACACACATGCAATTATATTGGTGGATCCATATGTGGTTTGTGAGAAGAACAGACATGCAATGACTCTAGTTGTGGTTAATGAAAAGAACACACATGCAATCACACTGGTGGATCCATATGTGGTTTGTGAAAAGAACAGACATGCACTGACTCTGGGTGTGGTTCATGAAAAGAACACACATGCAATCACACTGGTGGATCCATATGTGGTTTGTGAAAAGAACACACATGCAATGACTCTAGCTATGGTTTGTGAAAAGAACACACATGCAATGACTCTGGTGGATCCTTACGTGGTTTGTGACAAGAAGAGACATGCAATGAACTCTGGTGGATCCATATGTGGTTTGTGAGAAGAACACACATCCAATGACACTGGTGGATCCATGTGTAGTTTGTGAAAGAACACACATGCAATGACTCTAGATGTGGTTTGTGAAAAGAACAGACATGCAATGACTCTAGGTGTAGTTTGTGAAAAGAACAAACATGCAATGACTCTAGATGTGGTTTGTGAAAAGAACTTACATGCAGTGACACTGGTGGATCCATATGTGATTTGTGAAAAGAACAGACATGCAATGATTCTAACTGTGGTTAGTGAAAAGAACAGACATGCAATGGCTCTAGCTGTGGTTTCTGAAAAGAACACACATCTAGTGACACTGGTGACTCTAGGTGTGGTTTGTGAACGAACAGACATGCAATGACTCTAGATGTGGTTTGTGAAAATAACAGACATGCAATGACTCTAGGTGTAGTTTGTGAAAAGAACACACATGCAGTGACTCTAGCCGTGGTTTGTGAAAAGAACACACATGCAATGACACTGGTGGATCCATATGTGGTTTGTGAAAAGAACAGACATGCAATGATTCTAACTATGGTTAATGAAAAGAACACACATGCAATCGCACTGGTGGATCCATATGTGGTTTGTGAAAAGAACACACATGCAATGACTCTTGATGTAGTCTGTGAAAAGAACACACATGCAATGACACTAGTGGATCAATATCTGGTTTGTGAAAAGAACAGACATCCGATGACTCTAGATGTGGTTTGTGAAAAGAACACACATGCAATGACACTGATGGATCCATGTGTGGTTTGTGAGAAGAATAGACATGCAATGACTCTAGATGTGGTTTGTGAAAAGAACAGACATGCAATGAACTCTAGTGGATCCATATGTGGTTTGTGAGAAGAACACACATGCAATGACTCTAGATTTGGTTTGTGAAAAGAAGACACATGCAATGACTCTAGTTGTGGTTTGTGAAAAGAACACACATGCAATGACTCTGGTGGATCCTTATGTCGTTTGTGAAAAGGACAGACATGCAATGAATCTAGCTGTGGTTTGTGAAAAGAACACACATGCAATGAACTCTGGTGGATCCATATGTGGTTTGTGAGAAGAACACACATGCAATAACTCTACATGTGGTTTGTGAAAAGAACACACATGCAATGGCTCTAGCTGTGGTTTTTGAAAAGAACACACATGCAATTACTCTGGTGGATCCTTATGTGGTTTGTGAAAAGAACAGACACGCAATGAACTCTGGTGGATCCATATGTCTTTTGTGAGAAGAACACACATGCAATGACACTGGTGGATCCATATGTGGTTTGTGAAAAGAACAGACATGCAATGACTCTAGCTATGGTTAGTGAAAATAACACACATGTAATCACACTGGTGGATCCATATGTGGTTTCTGAAAAGAACCCACATGCAATGACTCTAGATGTGGTTTGTGAAAAGAACACACATGCAATGACACTGGTGGATCAATATGTGGCTTGTGAAAAGAACAGACATCCAATGACTCTAGATGTGGTTTATGAAAAGAACACACATGCAATGACATTGGTGGATCCATGTGTGGTTTGTGAGAAGAACAGACATGCAATGACTCTAGATGTGGTTTGTGAAAAGAACAAACATGCAATGAACTCTAGTGGATCCATATGTGGTTTGTGAGAAGAACACACATGCAATGACTCTAGATGTGGTTTGTGAAAAGAAGACACATGCAATTACTCTAGCTGTGGTTTGTGAAAAGAACACACATGCAATGACTCTGGTGTATCCTTATGTCGTTTGTGAAAAGAATAGACATGCAATGACTCTAGCTGTGGTTTGTGAAAAGAACACACATGCAATGAACTCTGGTGGATCCATATGTGGTTTGTGATAAGAACACACATGCAATGACTCTAGATGTGGTTTCTGAAAAGAACACACATGCAATGGCTCTAGCTGTGGTTTTTGAAAAGAACACACATGCAATGACTCTGGTGGATCCTTATGTGGTTTGTGAAAAGAATAGACATGCAATGAACTCTGGTGGATCCATATGTCTTTTGTGAGAAGAACACACATGCAATGACACTGGTGGATCCATATGTGGTTTGTGAAAAGAACAGACATGCAATGACTCTAGCTGTGGTTAATGAAAAGAACACACATGTAATCACACTGGTGGATCCATATGTGGTTTTTGAAAAGAACCAACGTGCAATGACTCTAGATGTGGTTTGTGAAAAGAACACACATGCAATGACACTGGTGGATCAATATGTGGCTTGTGAAAAGAACATACATCCAATGACTCTAGCTGTGGTTTGTGAAAAGAACAGACATGCAATGAACTCTAGAGGATCCATACGTGGTTTGTGAGAAGAACAGACATGCAATGACTCTAGGTGTAGTTTGTGAAAAGAACAAACATGCAATGACTCTAGATGTGGTTTGTGAAAAGAACTTACATGCAGTGACACTGGTGGATCCATATGTGATTTGTGAAAAGAACAGACATGCAATGATTCTAACTGTGGTTAGTGAAAAGAACAGACATGCAATGGCTCTAGCTGTGGTTTCTGAAAAGAACACACATCTAGTGACACTGGTGACTCTAGGTGTGGTTTGTGAACGAACAGACATGCAATGACTCTAGATGTGGTTTGTGAAAATAACAGACATGCAATGACTCTAGGTGTAGTTTGTGAAAAGAACACACATGCAGTGACTCTAGCCGTGGTTTGTGAAAAGAACACACATGCAATGACACTGGTGGATCCATATGTGGTTTGTGAAAAGAACAGACATGCAATGATTCTAACTATGCTTAATGAAAAGAACACACATGCAATCGCACTGGTGGATCCATATGTGGTTTGTGAAAAGAACACACATGCAATGACTCTTGATGTAGTCTGTGAAAAGAACACACATGCAATGACACTAGTGGATCAATATCTGGTTTGTGAAAAGAACAGACATCCGATGACTCTAGATGTGGTTTGTGAAAAGAACACACATGCAATGACACTGATGGATCCATGTGTGGTTTGTGAGAAGAATAGACATGCAATGACTCTAGATGTGGTTTGTGAAAAGAACAGACATGCAATGAACTCTAGTGGATCCATATGTGGTTTGTGAGAAGAACACACATGCAATGACTCTAGATTTGGTTTGTGAAAAGAAGACACATGCAATGACTCTAGTTGTGGTTTGTGAAAAGAACACACATGCAATGACTCTGGTGGATCCTTATGTCGTTTGTGAAAAGGACAGACATGCAATGAATCTAGCTGTGGTTTGTGAAAAGAACACACATGCAATGAACTCTGGTGGATCCATATGTGGTTTGTGAGAAGAACACACATGCAATAACTCTACATGTGGTTTGTGAAAAGAACACACATGCAATGGCTCTAGCTGTGGTTTTTGAAAAGAACACACATGCAATGACTCTGGTGGATCCTTATGTGGTTTGTGAAAAGAACAGACACGCAATGAACTCTGGTGGATCCATATGTCTTTTGTGAGAAGAACACACATGCAATGACACTGGTGGATCCATATGTGGTTTGTGAAAAGAACAGACATGCAATGACTCTAGCTATGGTTAGTGAAAATAACACACATGTAATCACACTGGTGGATCCATATGTGGTTTCTGAAAAGAACCCACATGCAATGACTCTAGATGTGGTTTGTGAAAAGAACACACATGCAATGACACTGGTGGATCCTTATGTCGTTTGTGAAAAGGACAGACATGCAATGAATCTAGCTGTGGTTTGTGAAAAGAACACACATGCAATGAACTCTGGTGGATCCATATGTGGTTTGTGAGAAGAACACACATGCAATAACTCTACATGTGGTTTGTGAAAAGAACACACATGCAATGGCTCTAGCTGTGGTTTTTGAAAAGAACACACATGCAATTACTCTGGTGGATCCTTATGTGGTTTGTGAAAAGAACAGACACGCAATGAACTCTGGTGGATCCATATGTCTTTTGTGAGAAGAACACACATGCAATGACACTGGTGGATCCATATGTGGTTTGTGAAAAGAACAGACATGCAATGACTCTAGCTATGGTTAGTGAAAATAACACACATGTAATCACACTGGTGGATCCATATGTGGTTTCTGAAAAGAACCCACATGCAATGACTCTAGATGTGGTTTGTGAAAAGAACACACATGCAATGACACTGGTGGATCAATATGTGGCTTGTGAAAAGAACAGACATCCAATGACTCTAGATGTGGTTTATGAAAAGAACACACATGCAATGACATTGGTGGATCCATGTGTGGTTTGTGAGAAGAACAGACATGCAATGACTCTAGATGTGGTTTGTGAAAAGAACAAACATGCAATGAACTCTAGTGGATCCATATGTGGTTTGTGAGAAGAACACACATGCAATGACTCTAGATGTGGTTTGTGAAAAGAAGACACATGCAATTACTCTAGCTGTGGTTTGTGAAAAGAACACACATGCAATGACTCTGGTGTATCCTTATGTCGTTTGTGAAAAGAATAGACATGCAATGACTCTAGCTGTGGTTTGTGAAAAGAACACACATGCAATGAACTCTGGTGGATCCATATGTGGTTTGTGATAAGAACACACATGCAATGACTCTAGATGTGGTTTCTGAAAAGAACACACATGCAATGGCTCTAGCTGTGGTTTTTGAAAAGAACACACATGCAATGACTCTGGTGGATCCTTATGTGGTTTGTGAAAAGAATAGACATGCAATGAACTCTGGTGGATCCATATGTCTTTTGTGAGAAGAACACACATGCAATGACACTGGTGGATCCATATGTGGTTTGTGAAAAGAACAGACATGCAATGACTCTAGCTGTGGTTAATGAAAAGAACACACATGTAATCACACTGGTGGATCCATATGTGGTTTTTGAAAAGAACCAACGTGCAATGACTCTAGATGTGGTTTGTGAAAAGAACACACATGCAATGACACTGGTGGATCAATATGTGGCTTGTGAAAAGAACAGACATCCAATGACTCTAGATGTGGTTTATGAAAAGAACACACATGCAATGACATTGGTGGATCCATGTGTGGTTTGTGAGAAGAACAGACATGCAATGACTCTAGATGTGGTTTGTGAAAAGAACAAACATGCAATGAACTCTAGTGGATCCATATGTGGTTTGTGAGAAGAACACACATGCAATGACTCTAGATGTGGTTTGTGAAAAGAAGACACATGCAATTACTCTAGCTGTGGTTTGTGAAAAGAACACACATGCAATGACTCTGGTGTATCCTTATGTCGTTTGTGAAAAGAATAGACATGCAATGACTCTAGCTGTGGTTTGTGAAAAGAACACACATGCAATGAACTCTGGTGGATCCATATGTGGTTTGTGATAAGAACACACATGCAATGACTCTAGATGTGGTTTCTGAAAAGAACACACATGCAATGGCTCTAGCTGTGGTTTTTGAAAAGAACACACATGCAATGACTCTGGTGGATCCTTATGTGGTTTGTGAAAAGAATAGACATGCAATGAACTCTGGTGGATCCATATGTCTTTTGTGAGAAGAACACACATGCAATGACACTGGTGGATCCATATGTGGTTTGTGAAAAGAACAGACATGCAATGACTCTAGCTGTGGTTAATGAAAAGAACACACATGTAATCACACTGGTGGATCCATATGTGGTTTTTGAAAAGAACCAACGTGCAATGACTCTAGATGTGGTTTGTGAAAAGAACACACATGCAATGACACTGGTGGATCAATATGTGGCTTGTGAAAAGAACAGACATCCAATGACTCTAGCTGTGGTTTGTGAAAAGAACAGACATGCAATGAACTCTAGAGGATCCATACGTGGTTTGTGAGAAGAACAGACATGCAATGACTCTAGGTGTAGTTTGTGAAAAGAACAAACATGCAATGACTCTAGATGTGGTTTGTGAAAAGAACTTACATGTAGTGACACTGGTGGATCCATATGTGATTTGTGAAAAGAACAGACATGCAATGATTCTAACTGTGGTTAGTGAAAAGAACAGACATGCAATGGCTCTAGCTGTGGTTTCTGAAAAGAACACACATCTAGTGACACTGGTGACTCTAGGTGTGGTTTGTGAACGAACAGACATGCAATGACTCTAGATGTGGTTTGTGAAAATAACAGACATGCAATGACTCTAGGTGTAGTTTGTGAAAAGAACACACATGCAGTGACTCTAGCCGTGGTTTGTGAAAAGAACACACATGCAATGACACTGGTGGATCCATATGTGGTTTGTGAAAAGAACAGACATGCAATGATTCTAACTATGCTTAATGAAAAGAACACACATGCAATCGCACTGGTGGATCCATATGTGGTTTGTGAAAAGAACACACATGCAATGACTCTTGATGTAGTCTGTGAAAAGAACACACATGCAATGACACTAGTGGATCAATATCTGGTTTGTGAAAAGAACAGACATCCGATGACTCTAGATGTGGTTTGTGAAAAGAACACACATGCAATGACACTGATGGATCCATGTGTGGTTTGTGAGAAGAATAGACATGCAATGACTCTAGATGTGGTTTGTGAAAAGAACAGACATGCAATGAACTCTAGTGGATCCATATGTGGTTTGTGAGAAGAACACACATGCAATGACTCTAGATTTGGTTTGTGAAAAGAAGACACATGCAATGACTCTAGTTGTGGTTTGTGAAAAGAACACACATGCAATGACTCTGGTGGATCCTTATGTCGTTTGTGAAAAGGACAGACATGCAATGAATCTAGCTGTGGTTTGTGAAAAGAACACACATGCAATGAACTCTGGTGGATCCATATGTGGTTTGTGAGAAGAACACACATGCAATAACTCTACATGTGGTTTGTGAAAAGAACACACATGCAATGGCTCTAGCTGTGGTTTTTGAAAAGAACACACATGCAATGACTCTGGTGGATCCTTATGTGGTTTGTGAAAAGAACAGACACGCAATGAACTCTGGTGGATCCATATGTCTTTTGTGAGAAGAACACACATGCAATGACACTGGTGGATCCATATGTGGTTTGTGAAAAGAACAGACATGCAATGACTCTAGCTATGGTTAGTGAAAATAACACACAT
Organism: Avena sativa; assembly: GCA_916181665.1. Taxonomy (NCBI): domain Eukaryota; kingdom Viridiplantae; phylum Streptophyta; class Magnoliopsida; order Poales; family Poaceae; genus Avena; species Avena sativa. Next base: position 585,337,806 of record OV702287.1, read on the forward strand.
GTAATCACACTGGTGGATCCATATGTGGTTTCTGAAAAGAACCCACATGCAATGACTCTAGATGTGGTTTGTGAAAAGAACACACATGCAATGACACTGGTGGATCAATATGTGGCTTGTGAAAAGAACAGACATCCAATGACTCTAGATGTGGTTTATGAAAAGAACACACATGCAATGACATTGGTGGATCCATGTGTGGTTTGTGAGAAGAACAGACATGCAATGACTCTAGATGTGGTTTGTGAAAAGAACAAACATGCAATGAACTCTAGTGGATCCATATGTGGTTTGTGAGAAGAACACACATGCAATGACTCTAGATGTGGTTTGTGAAAAGAAGACACATGCAATTACTCTAGCTGTGGTTTGTGAAAAGAACACACATGCAATGACTCTGGTGTATCCTTATGTCGTTTGTGAAAAGAATAGACATGCAATGACTCTAGCTGTGGTTTGTGAAAAGAACACACATGCAATGAACTCTGGTGGATCCATATGTGGTTTGTGATAAGAACACACATGCAATGACTCTAGATGTGGTTTCTGAAAAGAACACACATGCAATGGCTCTAGCTGTGGTTTTTGAAAAGAACACACATGCAATGACTCTGGTGGATCCTTATGTGGTTTGTGAAAAGAATAGACATGCAATGAACTCTGGTGGATCCATATGTCTTTTGTGAGAAGAACACACATGCAATGACACTGGTGGATCCATATGTGGTTTGTGAAAAGAACAGACATGCAATGACTCTAGCTGTGGTTAATGAAAAGAACACACATGTAATCACACTGGTGGATCCATATGTGGTTTTTGAAAAGAACCAACGTGCAATGACTCTAGATGTGGTTTGTGAAAAGAACACACATGCAATGACACTGGTGGATCAATATGTGGCTTGTGAAAAGAACAGACATCCAATGACTCTAGATGTGGTTTATGAAAAGAACACACATGCAATGACATTGGTGGATCCATGTGTGGTTTGTGAGAAGAACAGACATGCAATGACTCTAGATGTGGTTTGTGAAAAGAACAAACATGCAATGAACTCTAGTGGATCCATATGTGGTTTGTGAGAAGAACACACATGCAATGACTCTAGATGTGGTTTGTGAAAAGAAGACACATGCAATTACTCTAGCTGTGGTTTGTGAAAAGAACACACATGCAATGACTCTGGTGTATCCTTATGTCGTTTGTGAAAAGAATAGACATGCAATGACTCTAGCTGTGGTTTGTGAAAAGAACACACATGCAATGAACTCTGGTGGATCCATATGTGGTTTGTGATAAGAACACACATGCAATGACTCTAGATGTGGTTTCTGAAAAGAACACACATGCAATGGCTCTAGCTGTGGTTTTTGAAAAGAACACACATGCAATGACTCTGGTGGATCCTTATGTGGTTTGTGAAAAGAATAGACATGCAATGAACTCTGGTGGATCCATATGTCTTTTGTGAGAAGAACACACATGCAATGACACTGGTGGATCCATATGTGGTTTGTGAAAAGAACAGACATGCAATGACTCTAGCTGTGGTTAATGAAAAGAACACACATGTAATCACACTGGTGGATCCATATGTGGTTTTTGAAAAGAACCAACGTGCAATGACTCTAGATGTGGTTTGTGAAAAGAACACACATGCAATGACACTGGTGGATCAATATGTGGCTTGTGAAAAGAACAGACATCCAATGACTCTAGCTGTGGTTTGTGAAAAGAACAGACATGCAATGAACTCTAGAGGATCCATACGTGGTTTGTGAGAAGAACAGACATGCAATGACTCTAGGTGTAGTTTGTGAAAAGAACAAACATGCAATGACTCTAGATGTGGTTTGTGAAAAGAACTTACATGTAGTGACACTGGTGGATCCATATGTGATTTGTGAAAAGAACAGACATGCAATGATTCTAACTGTGGTTAGTGAAAAGAACAGACATGCAATGGCTCTAGCTGTGGTTTCTGAAAAGAACACACATCTAGTGACACTGGTGACTCTAGGTGTGGTTTGTGAACGAACAGACATGCAATGACTCTAGATGTGGTTTGTGAAAATAACAGACATGCAATGACTCTAGGTGTAGTTTGTGAAAAGAACACACATGCAGTGACTCTAGCCGTGGTTTGTGAAAAGAACACACATGCAATGACACTGGTGGATCCATATGTGGTTTGTGAAAAGAACAGACATGCAATGATTCTAACTATGCTTAATGAAAAGAACACACATGCAATCGCACTGGTGGATCCATATGTGGTTTGTGAAAAGAACACACATGCAATGACTCTTGATGTAGTCTGTGAAAAGAACACACATGCAATGACACTAGTGGATCAATATCTGGTTTGTGAAAAGAACAGACATCCGATGACTCTAGATGTGGTTTGTGAAAAGAACACACATGCAATGACACTGATGGATCCATGTGTGGTTTGTGAGAAGAATAGACATGCAATGACTCTAGATGTGGTTTGTGAAAAGAACAGACATGCAATGAACTCTAGTGGATCCATATGTGGTTTGTGAGAAGAACACACATGCAATGACTCTAGATTTGGTTTGTGAAAAGAAGACACATGCAATGACTCTAGTTGTGGTTTGTGAAAAGAACACACATGCAATGACTCTGGTGGATCCTTATGTCGTTTGTGAAAAGGACAGACATGCAATGAATCTAGCTGTGGTTTGTGAAAAGAACACACATGCAATGAACTCTGGTGGATCCATATGTGGTTTGTGAGAAGAACACACATGCAATAACTCTACATGTGGTTTGTGAAAAGAACACACATGCAATGGCTCTAGCTGTGGTTTTTGAAAAGAACACACATGCAATGACTCTGGTGGATCCTTATGTGGTTTGTGAAAAGAACAGACACGCAATGAACTCTGGTGGATCCATATGTCTTTTGTGAGAAGAACACACATGCAATGACACTGGTGGATCCATATGTGGTTTGTGAAAAGAACAGACATGCAATGACTCTAGCTATGGTTAGTGAAAATAACACACATGTAATCACACTGGTGGATCCATATGTGGTTTCTGAAAAGAACCCACATGCAATGACTCTAGATGTGGTTTGTGAAAAGAACACACATGCAATGACACTGGTGGATCAATATGTGGCTTGTGAAAAGAACAGACATCCAATGACTCTAGATGTGGTTTATGAAAAGAACACACATGCAATGACATTGGTGGATCCATGTGTGGTTTGTGAGAAGAACAGACATGCAATGACTCTAGATGTGGTTTGTGAAAAGAACAAACATGCAATGAACTCTAGTGGATCCATATGTGGTTTGTGAGAAGAACACACATGCAATGACTCTAGATGTGGTTTGTGAAAAGAAGACACATGCAATTACTCTAGCTGTGGTTTGTGAAAAGAACACACATGCAATGACTCTGGTGTATCCTTATGTCGTTTGTGAAAAGAATAGACATGCAATGACTCTAGCTGTGGTTTGTGAAAAGAACACACATGCAATGAACTCTGGTGGATCCATATGTGGTTTGTGATAAGAACACACATGCAATGACTCTAGATGTGGTTTCTGAAAAGAACACACATGCAATGGCTCTAGCTGTGGTTTTTGAAAAGAACACACATGCAATGACTCTGGTGGATCCTTATGTGGTTTGTGAAAAGAATAGACATGCAATGAACTCTGGTGGATCCATATGTCTTTTGTGAGAAGAACACACATGCAATGACACTGGTGGATCCATATGTGGTTTGTGAAAAGAACAGACATGCAATGACTCTAGCTGTGGTTAATGAAAAGAACACACATGTAATCACACTGGTGGATCCATATGTGGTTTTTGAAAAGAACCAACGTGCAATGACTCTAGATGTGGTTTGTGAAAAGAACACACATGCAATGACACTGGTGGATCAATATGTGGCTTGTGAAAAGAACAGACATCCAATGACTCTAGCTGTGGTTTGTGAAAAGAACAGACATGCAATGAACTCTAGAGGATCCATACGTGGTTTGTGAGAAGAACACACATGCAATGACTCTAGATGTGGTTTGTGAAAAGAAGACACATGCAATGACTCTAGTTGTGGTTTGTGAAAAGAACACACATGCAATGACTCTGGTGGATCCTTATGTCGTTTGTGAAAAGAACACACATGCAATGACTCTAGCTGTGGTTCGTGAAAAGAACACGCATGCAATTTACTCTGGTGGATCCATATGTGATTTGTGAGAAGAACACACATGCAATGACTCTAGATGTGGTTTGTGAAATGAACACACATGCAATGCCTCTGGTGGATCCTTATGTCGTTTGTGAAAAGAACACACATGCAATGACTCTCGCTGTGGTTTATGAGAAGAACTCACATGCAATGAACTCTAGTGGATCCATATGTGGTTTGTGAGAAGAACACACATGCAATCACTCTAGCTAAGGTTACTGAAAAGAACAAACATGCAATGAAACTGGTGGATCCATATGTGGTTTGTGAAAAGAACACACATGCAATTATATTGGTGGATCCATATGTGGTTTGTGAGAAGAACAGACATGCAATGACTCTAGTTGTGGTTAATGAAAAGAACACACATGCAATCACACTGGTGGATCCATATGTGGTTTGTGAAAAGAACAGACATGCACTGACTCTGGGTGTGGTTCATGAAAAGAACACACATGCAATCACACTGGTGGATCCATATGTGGTTCGTGAAAAGAACACACATGCAATGACTCTAGTTGTGGTTTGTGAAAAGAACACACATGCAATGACTCTGGTGGATCCTTATGTGGTTTGTGACAAGAAGAGACATGCAATGAACTCTGGTGGATCCATATGTGGTTTGTGAGAAGAACACACATCCAATGACACTGGTGGATCCATGTGTAGTTTGTGAAAGAACACACATGCAATGACTCTAGATGTGGTTTGTGAAAAGAACAGACATGCAATGACTCTAGGTGTAGTTTGTGAAAAGAACAAACATGCAATGACTCTAGATGTGGTTTGTGAAAAGAACACACATGCAGTGACACTGGTGGATGCATATGTGATTTGTGAAAAGAACAGACATGCAATGATTCTAACTGTGGTTAGTGAAAAGAACAGACATGCAATGGCTCTAGCTGTGGTTTCTGAAAAGAACACACATCTAGTGACACTGGTGACTCTAGGTGTGGTTTGTGAACGAACAGACATGCAATGACTCTAGATGTGGTTTGTGAAAATAACAGACATGCAATGACTCTAGGTGTAGTTTGTGAAAAGAACACACATGGAGTGACTCTAGCTGTGGTTTGTGAAAAGAACACACATGCAATGACACTGGTGGATCCATATGTGGTTTGTGAAAAGAACAGACATGCAATGATTCTAACTATGGTTAATGAAAAGAACACACATGCAATCGCACTGGTGGATCCATATGTGGTTTGTGAAAAGAACACACATGCAATGACTCTTGATGTAGTCTGTGAAAAGAACACACATGCAATGACACTAGTGGATCAATATCTGGTTTGTGAAAAGAACAGACATCCGATGACTCTACATGTGGTTTGTGAAAAGAACACACATGCAATGACACTGGTGGATCCATGTGTGGTTTGTGAGAAGAATAGACATGCAATGTCTCTAGATGAGGTTTGTGAAAAGAACAGACATGCAATGAACTCTAGTGGATCCATATGTGGTTTGTGAAAAGAAGACACATGCAATGACTCTAGTTTTGGTTTGTGAAAAGAACACACATGCAATGACTCTGGTGGATCCTTATGTCGTTTGTGAAAAGGACAGACATGCAATGAATCTAGCTGTGGTTTGTGAAAAGAACACACATGCAATGAACTCTGGTGGATCCATATGTGGTTTGTGAGAAGAACACACATGCAATAACTCTACATGTGGTTTGTGAAAAGAACACACATGCAATGGCTCTAGTTGTGGTTTTTGAAAAGAACACACATGCAATGACTCTGGTGGATCCTTATGTGGTTTGTGAAAAGAACAGACACGCAATGAACTCTGGTGGATCCATATGTCTTTTGTGAGAAGAACACACATGCAATGACACTGGTGGATCCATATGTGGTTTGTGAAAAGAACAGACATGCAATGACTCTAGCTATGGTTAGTGAAAATAACACACATGTAATCACACTGGTGGATCCATATGTGGTTTCTGAAAAGAACCCACATGCAATGACTCTAGATGTGGTTTGTGAAAAGAACACACATGCAATGACACTGGTGGATCAATATGTGGCTTGTGAAAAGAACAGACATCCAATGACTCTAGATGTGGTTTATGAAAAGAACACACATGCAATGACATTGGTGGATCCATGTGTGGTTTGTGAGAAGAACAGACATGCAATGACTCTAGATGTGGTTTGTGAAAAGAACAAACATGCAATGAACTCTAGTGGATCCATATGTGGTTTGTGAGAAGAACACACATGCAATGACTCTAGATGTGGTTTGTGAAAAGAAGACACATGCAATTACTCTAGCTGTGGTTTGTGAAAAGAACACACATGCAATGACTCTGGTGTATCCTTATGTCGTTTGTGAAAAGAATAGACATGCAATGACTCTAGCTGTGGTTTGTGAAAAGAACACACATGCAATGAACTCTGGTGGATCCATATGTGGTTTGTGATAAGAACACACATGCAATGACTCTAGATGTGGTTTCTGAAAAGAACACACATGCAATGGCTCTAGCTGTGGTTTTTGAAAAGAACACACATGCAATGACTCTGGTGGATCCTTATGTGGTTTGTGAAAAGAATAGACATGCAATGAACTCTGGTGGATCCATATGTCTTTTGTGAGAAGAACACACATGCAATGACACTGGTGGATCCATATGTGGTTTGTGAAAAGAACAGACATGCAATGACTCTAGCTGTGGTTAATGAAAAGAACACACATGTAATCACACTGGTGGATCCATATGTGGTTTTTGAAAAGAACCAACGTGCAATGACTCTAGATGTGGTTTGTGAAAAGAACACACATGCAATGACACTGGTGGATCAATATGTGGCTTGTGAAAAGAACAGACATCCAATGACTCTAGCTGTGGTTTGTGAAAAGAACAGACATGCAATGAACTCTAGAGGATCCATACGTGGTTTGTGAGAAGAACAGACATGCAATGACTCTAGGTGTAGTTTGTGAAAAGAACAAACATGCAATGACTCTAGATGTGGTTTGTGAAAAGAACTTACATGCAGTGACACTGGTGGATCCATATGTGATTTGTGAAAAGAACAGACATGCAATGATTCTAACTGTGGTTAGTGAAAAGAACAGACATGCAATGGCTCTAGCTGTGGTTTCTGAAAAGAACACACATCTAGTGACACTGGTGACTCTAGGTGTGGTTTGTGAACGAACAGACATGCAATGACTCTAGATGTGGTTTGTGAAAATAACAGACATGCAATGACTCTAGGTGTAGTTTGTGAAAAGAACACACATGCAGTGACTCTAGCCGTGGTTTGTGAAAAGAACACACATGCAATGACACTGGTGGATCCATATGTGGTTTGTGAAAAGAACAGACATGCAATGATTCTAACTATGCTTAATGAAAAGAACACACATGCAATCGCACTGGTGGATCCATATGTGGTTTGTGAAAAGAACACACATGCAATGACTCTTGATGTAGTCTGTGAAAAGAACACACATGCAATGACACTAGTGGATCAATATCTGGTTTGTGAAAAGAACAGACATCCGATGACTCTAGATGTGGTTTGTGAAAAGAACACACATGCAATGACACTGATGGATCCATGTGTGGTTTGTGAGAAGAATAGACATGCAATGACTCTAGATGTGGTTTGTGAAAAGAACAGACATGCAATGAACTCTAGTGGATCCATATGTGGTTTGTGAGAAGAACACACATGCAATGACTCTAGATTTGGTTTGTGAAAAGAAGACACATGCAATGACTCTAGTTGTGGTTTGTGAAAAGAACACACATGCAATGACTCTGGTGGATCCTTATGTCGTTTGTGAAAAGGACAGACATGCAATGAATCTAGCTGTGGTTTGTGAAAAGAACACACATGCAATGAACTCTGGTGGATCCATATGTGGTTTGTGAGAAGAACACACATGCAATAACTCTACATGTGGTTTGTGAAAAGAACACACATGCAATGGCTCTAGCTGTGGTTTTTGAAAAGAACACACATGCAATGACTCTGGTGGATCCTTATGTGGTTTGTGAAAAGAACAGACACGCAATGAACTCTGGTGGATCCATATGTCTTTTGTGAGAAGAACACACATGCAATGACACTGGTGGATCCATATCTGGTTTGTGAAAAGAACAGACATGCAATGACTCTAGCTATGGTTAGTGAAAATAACACACATGTAATCACACTGGTGGATCCATATGTGGTTTCTGAAAAGAACCCACATGCAATGACTCTAGATGTGGTTTGTGAAAAGAACACACATGCAATGACACTGGTGGATCAATATGTGGCTTGTGAAAAGAACAGACATCCAATGACTCTAGATGTGGTTTATGAAAAGAACACACATGCAATGACATTGGTGGATCCATGTGTGGTTTGTGAGAAGAACAGACATGCAATGACTCTAGATGTGGTTTGTGAAAAGAACAAACATGCAATGAACTCTAGTGGATCCATATGTGGTTTGTGAGAAGAACACACATGCAATGACTCTAGATGTGGTTTGTGAAAAGAAGACACATGCAATTACTCTAGCTGTGGTTTGTGAAAAGAACACACATGCAATGACTCTGGTGTATCCTTATGTCGTTTGTGAAAAGAATAGACATGCAATGACTCTAGCTGTGGTTTGTGAAAAGAACACACATGCAATGAACTCTGGTGGATCCATATGTGGTTTGTGATAAGAACACACATGCAATGACTCTAGATGTGGTTTCTGAAAAGAACACACATGCAATGGCTCTAGCTGTGGTTTTTGAAAAGAACACACATGCAATGACTCTGGTGGATCCTTATGTGGTTTGTGAAAAGAATAGACATGCAATGAACTCTGGTGGATCCATATGTCTTTTGTGAGAAGAACACACATGCAATGACACTGGTGGATCCATATGTGGTTTGTGAAAAGAACAGACATGCAATGACTCTAGCTGTGGTTAATGAAAAGAACACACATGTAATCACACTGGTGGATCCATATGTGGTTTTTGAAAAGAACCAACGTGCAATGACTCTAGATGTGGTTTGTGAAAAGAACACACATGCAATGACACTGGTGGATCAATATGTGGCTTGTGAAAAGAACAGACATCCAATGACTCTAGCTGTGGTTTGTGAAAAGAACAGACATGCAATGAACTCTAGAGGATCCATACGTGGTTTGTGAGAAGAACACACATGCAATGACTCTAGATGTGGTTTGTGAAAAGAAGACACATGCAATGACTCTAGTTGTGGTTTGTGAAAAGAACACACATGCAATGACTCTGGTGGATCCTTATGTCGTTTGTGAAAAGAACAGACATGCAATGACTCTAGCTGTGGTTCGTGAAAAGAACACGCATGCAATTTACTCTGGTGGATCCATATGTGATTTGTGAGAAGAACACACATGCAATGACTCTAGATGTGGTTTGTGAAATGAACACACATGCAATGCCTCTGGTGGATCCTTATGTCGTTTGTGAAAAGAACACACATGCAATGACTCTCGCTGTGGTTTATGAGAAGAACTCACATGCAATGAACTCTAGTGGATCCATATGTGGTTTGTGAGAAGAACACACATGCAATCACTCTAGCTAAGGTTACTGAAAAGAACAAACATGCAATGAAACTGGTGGATCCATATGTGGTTTGTGAAAAGAACACACATGCAATTATATTGGTGGATCCATATGTGGTTTGTGAGAAGAACAGACATGCAATGACTCTAGTTGTGGTTAATGAAAAGAACACACATGCAATCACACTGGTGGATCCATATGTGGTTTGTGAAAAGAACAGACATGCACTGACTCTGGGTGTGGTTCATGAAAAGAACACACATGCAATCACACTGGTGGATCCATATGTGGTTCGTGAAAAGAACACACATGCAATGACTCTAGTTGTGGTTTGTGAAAAGAACACACATGCAATGACTCTGGTGGATCCTTATGTGGTTTGTGACAAGAAGAGACATGCAATGAACTCTGGTGGATCCATATGTGGTTTGTGAGAAGAACACACATCCAATGACACTGGTGGATCCATGTGTAGTTTGTGAAAGAACACACATGCAATGACTCTAGATGTGGTTTGTGAAAAGAACAGACATGCAATGACTCTAGGTGTAGTTTGTGAAAAGAACAAACATGCAATGACTCTAGATGTGGTTTGTGAAAAGAACACACATGCAGTGACACTGGTGGATGCATATGTGATTTGTGAAAAGAACAGACATGCAATGATTCTAACTGTGGTTAGTGAAAAGAACAGACATGCAATGGCTCTAGCTGTGGTTTCTGAAAAGAACACACATCTAGTGACACTGGTGACTCTAGGTGTGGTTTGTGAACGAACAGACATGCAATGACTCTAGATGTGGTTTGTGAAAATAACAGACATGCAATGACTCTAGGTGTAGTTTGTGAAAAGAACACACATGGAGTGACTCTAGCTGTGGTTTGTGAAAAGAACACACATGCAATGACACTGGTGGATCCATATGTGGTTTGTGAAAAGAACAGACATGCAATGATTCTAACTATGGTTAATGAAAAGAACACACATGCAATCGCACTGGTGGATCCATATGTGGTTTGTGAAAAGAACACACATGCAATGACTCTTGATGTAGTCTGTGAAAAGAACACACATGCAATGACACTAGTGGATCAATATCTGGTTTGTGAAAAGAACAGACATCCGATGACTCTACATGTGGTTTGTGAAAAGAACACACATGCAATGACACTGGTGGATCCATGTGTGGTTTGTGAGAAGAATAGACATGCAATGTCTCTAGATGAGGTTTGTGAAAAGAACAGACATGCAATGAACTCTAGTGGATCCATATGTGGTTTGTGAAAAGAAGACACATGCAATGACTCTAGTTTTGGTTTGTGAAAAGAACACACATGCAATGACTCTGGTGGATCCTTATGTCGTTTGTGAAAAGGACAGACATGCAATGAATCTAGCTGTGGTTTGTGAAAAGAACACACATGCAATGAACTCTGGTGGATCCATATGTGGTTTGTGAGAAGAACACACATGCAATAACTCTACATGTGGTTTGTGAAAAGAACACACATGCAATGGCTCTAGTTGTGGTTTTTGAAAAGAACACACATGCAATGACTCTGGTGGATCCTTATGTGGTTTGTGAAAAGAACAGACATGCAATAAACTCTGGTGGATCCATATGTCTTTTGTGAGAAGAACACACATGCAATGACACTGGTGGATCCATATGTGGTTTGTGAAAAGAACAGACATGCAATGACTCTAGCTATGGTTAGTGAAAATAACACACATGTAATCACACTGGTGGATCCATATGTGGTTTCTGAAAAGAACCCACATGCAATGACTCTAGATGTGGTTTGTGAAAAGAACACACATGCAATGACACTGGTGGATCAATATGTGGCTTGTGAAAAGAACAGACATCCAATGACTCTAGATGTGGTTTATGAAAAGAACACACATGCAATGACATTGGTCGATCCATGTGTGGTTTGTGAGAAGAACAGACATGCAATGACTCTAGATGTGGTTTGTGAAAAGAACAAACATGCAATGAACTCTAGTGGATCCATATGTGGTTTGTGAGAAGAACACACATGCAATGACTCTAGATGTGGTTTGTGAAAAGAAGACACATGCAATTACTCTAGCTGTGGTTTGTGAAAAGAACACACATGCAATGACTCTGGTGTATCCTTATGTCGTTTGTGAAAAGAATAGACATGCAATGACTCTAGCTGTGGTTTGTGAAAAGAACACACATGCAATGAACTCTGGTGGATCCATATGTGGTTTGTGATAAGAACACACATGCAATGACTCTAGATGTGGTTTCTGAAAAGAACACACATGCAATGGCTCTAGCTGTGGTTTTTGAAAAGAACACACATGCAATGACTCTGGTGGATCCTTATGTGGTTTGTGAAAAGAACAGACATGCAATGACTCTAGGTGTAGTTTGTGAAAAGAACAAACATGCAATGACTCTAGATGTGGTTTGTGAAAAGAACACACATGCAGTGACACTGGTGGATCCATATGTGATTTGTGAAAAGAACAGACATGCAATGATTCTAACTGTGGTTAGTGAAAAGAACAGACATGCAATGGCTCTAGCTGTGGTTTCTGAAAAGAACACACATCTAGTGACACTGGTGACTCTATGTGTCGTTTGTGAACGAACAGACATGCAATGACTCTAGATGTGGTTTGTGAAAATAACAGACATGCAATGACTCTAGGTGTAGTTTGTGAAAAGAACACACATGGAGTGACTCTAGCTGTGGTTTGTGAAAAGAACACACATGCAATGACACTGGTGGATCCATATGTGGTTTGTGAAAAGAACAGACATGCAATGATTCTAACTATGGTTAATGAAAAGAACACACATGCAATCGCACTGGTGGATCCATATGTGGTTTGTGAAAAGAACACACATGCAATGACTCTTGATGTAGTCTGTGAAAAGAACACACATGCAATGACACTAGTGGATCAATATCTGGTTTGTGAAAAGAACAGACATCCGATGACTCTACATGTGGTTTGTGAAAAGAACACACATGCAATGACACTGGTGGATCCATGTGTGGTTTGTGAGAAGAATAGACATGCAATGTCTCTAGATGAGGTTTGTGAAAAGAACAGACATGCAATGAACTCTAGTGGATCCATATGTGGTTTGTGAAAAGAAGACACATGCAATGACTCTAGTTTTGGTTTGTGAAAAGAACACACATGCAATGACTCTGGTGGATCCTTATGTCGTTTGTCAAAAGGACATACATGCAATGAATCTAGCTGTGGTTTGTGAAAAGAACACACATGCAATGAACTCTGGTGGATCCATATGTGGTTTGTGAGAAGAACACACATGCAATAACTCTACATGTGGTTTGTGAAAAGAACACACATGCAATGGCTCTAGCTGTGGTTTTTGAAAAGAACACACATGCAATGACTCTGGTGGATCCTTATGTGGTTTGTGAAAAGAACAGACATGCAATGAACTCTGGTGGATCCATATGTCTTTTGTGAGAAGAACACACATGCAATGACACTGGTGGATCCATATGTGGTTTGTGAAAAGAACAGACATGCAATGACTCTAGCTATGGTTAATGAAAATAACACACATGTAATCACACTGGTGGATCCATATGTGGTTTCTGAAAAGAACCCACATGCAATGACTCTAGATGTGGTTTGTGAAAAGAACACACATGCAATGACACTGGTGGATCAATATGTGGCTTGTGAAAAGAACAGACATCCAATGACTCTAGATGTGGTTTATGAAAAGAACACACATGCAATGACATTGGTCGATCCATGTGTGGTTTGTGAGAAGAACAGACATGCAATGACTCTAGATGTGGTTTGTTAAAAGAACAAACATGAAATGAACTCTAGTGGATCCATATGTGGTTTGTGAGAAGAACACACATGCAATGACTCTAGATGTGGTTTGTGAAAAGAAGACACATGCAATTACTCTAGCTGTGGTTTGTGAAAAGAACACACATGCAATGACTCTGGTGTATCCTTATGTCGTTTGTGAAAAGAATAGACATGCAATGACTCTAGCTGTGGGGTGTGAAAAGAACACACATGCAATGAACTCTGGTGGATCCATATGTGGTTTGTGATAAGAACACACATGCAATGACTCTAGATGTGGTTTCTGAAAAGAACACACATGCAATGGCTCTAGCTGTGGTTTTTGAAAAGAACACACATGCAATGACTCTGGTGGATCCTTATGTGGTTTGTGAAAAGAATAGACATGCAATGAACTCTGGTGGATCCATATGTCTTTTGTGAGAAGAACACACATGCAATGACACTGGTGGATCCATATGTGGTTTGTGAAAAGAACAGACATGCAATGACTCTAGCTGTGGTTAATGAAAAGAACACACATGTAATCACACTGGTGGATCCATATGTGGTTTTTGAAAAGAACCAATGTGCAATGACTCTAGATGTGGTTTGTGAAAAGAACACACATGCAATGACACTGGTGGATCAATATGTGGCTTGTGAAAAGAACAGACATCCAATGACTCTAGATGTGGTTTGTGAAAAGAACAGACATGCAATGAACTCTAGAGGATCCATACGTGGTTTGTGAGAAGAACACACATGCAATGACTCTAGATGTGGTTTGTGAAAAGAAGACACATGCAATGACTCTAGTTGTGGTTTGTGAAAAGAACACACATGCAATGACTCTGGTGGATCCTTCTGTCGTTTGTGAAAAGAACAGACATGCAATGACTCTAGCTGTGGTTCGTGAAAAGAACACACATGCAATTTACTCTGGTGGATCCATATGTGATTTGTGAGAAGAACACACATGCAATGACTCTAGATGTGGTTTGTGAAAAGAACACACATGCAATGCCTCTGGTGGATCCTTATGTCGTTTGTGAAAAGAACACACATGCAATGACTCTCGCTGTGGTTTATGAGAAGAACTCACATGCAATGAACTCTAGTGGATCCATATGTGGTTTGTGAGAAGAACACACATGCAATCACTCTAGCTAAAGTTACTGAAAAGAACAAACATGCAATGAAACTGGTGGATCCATATGTGGTTTGTGAAAAGAACACACATGCAATTATATTGGTGGATCCATATGTGGTTTGTGAGAAGAACAGACATGCAATGACTCTAGTTGTGGTTAATGAAAACAACACACATGCAATCACACTGGTGGATCCATATGTGGTTTGTGAAAAGAACAGACATGCACTGACTCTGGGTGTGGTTCATGAAAAGAACACACATGCAATCACACTGGTGGATCCATATGTGGTTGGTGAAAAGAACACACATGCAATGACTCTAGTTGTGGTTTGTGAAAAGAACACACATGCAATGACTCTGGTGGATCCTTATGTGGTTTGTGACAAGAAGAGACATGCAATGAACTCTGGTGGATCCATATGTGGTTTGTGAGAAGAACACACATCCAATGACACTGGTGGATCCATGTGTAGTTTGTGAAAGAACACACATGCAATGAATCTAGATGTGGTTTGTGAAAAGAACAGACATGCAATGACTCTAGGTGTAGTTTGTGAAAAGAACAAACATGCAATGACTCTAGATGTGGTTTGTGAAAAGAACACACATGTAGTGACACTGGTGGATCCATATGTGATTTGTGAAAAGAACAGACATGCAATGATTCTAACTGTGGTTAGTGAAAAGAACAGACATGCAATGGCTCTAGTTGTGGTTTCTGAAAAGAACACACATCTAGTGACACTGGTGACTCTAGGTGTGGTTTGTGAACGAACAGACATGCAATGACTCTAGATGTGGTTTGTGAAAATAACAGACATGCAATGACTCTAGGTGTAGTTTGTGAAAAGAACACACATGGAGTGACTCTAGCTGTGGTTTGTGAAAAGAACACACATGCAATGACACTGGTGGATCCATATGTGGTTTGTGAAAAGAACAGACATGCAATGATTCTAACTATGGTTAATGAAAAGAACACACATGCAATCGCACTGGTGGATCCATATGTGGTTTGTGAAAAGAACACACATGCAATGACTCTTGATGTAGTCTGTGAAAAGAACACACATGCAATGACACTAGTGGATCAATATCTGGTTTGTGAAAAGAACAGACATCCGATGACTCTACATGTGGTTTGTGAAAAGAACACACATGCAATGACACTGGTGGATCCATGTGTGGTTTGTGAGAAGAATAGACATGCAATGTCTCTAGATGAGGTTTGTGAAAAGAACAGACATGCAATGAACTCTAGTGGATCCATATGTGGTTTGTGAAAAGAAGACACATGCAATGACTCTAGTTTTGGTTTGTGAAAAGAACACACATGCAATGACTCTGGTGGATCCTTATGTCGTTTGTGAAAAGGACAGACATGCAATGAATCTAGCTGTGGTTTGTGAAAAGAACACACATGCAATGAACTCTGGTGGATCCATATGTGGTTTGTGAGAAGAACACACATGCAATAACTCTACATGTGGTTTGTGAAAAGAACACACATGCAATGGCTCTAGCTGTGGTTTTTGAAAAGAACACACATGCAATGACTCTGGTGGATCCTTATGTGGTTTGTGAAAAGAACAGACATGCAATAAACTCTGGTGGATCCATATGTCTTTTGTGAGAAGAACACACATGCAATGACACTGGTGGATCCATATGTGGTTTGTGAAAAGAACAGACATGCAATGACTCTAGCTATGGTTAGTGAAAATAACACACATGTAATCACACTGGTGGATCCATATGTGGTTTCTGAAAAGAACCCACATGCAATGACTCTAGATGTGGTTTGTGAAAAGAACACACATGCAATGACACTGGTGGATCAATATGTGGCTTGTGAAAAGAACAGACATCCAATGACTCTAGATGTGGTTTATGAAAAGAACACACATGCAATGACATTGGTCGATCCATGTGTGGTTTGTGAGAAGAACAGACATGCAATGACTCTAGATGTGGTTTGTGAAAAGAACAAACATGCAATGAACTCTAGTGGATCCATATGTGGTTTGTGAGAAGAAAACACATGCAATGACTCTAGATGTGGTTTGTGAAAAGAAGACACATGCAATTACTCTAGCTGTGGTTTGTGAAAAGAAGACACATGCAATGACTCTGGTGTATCCTTATGTCGTTTGTGAAAAGAATAGACATGCAATGACTCTAGCTGTGGTTTGTGAAAAGAACACACATGCAATGAACTCTGGTGGATCCATATGTGGTTTGTGATAAGAACACACATGCAATGACTCTAGATGTGGTTTCTGAAAAGAACACACATGCAATGGCTCTAGCTGTGGTTTTTGAAAAGAACACACATGCAATGACTCTGGTGGATCCTTATGTGGTTTGTGAAAAGAACAGACATGCAATGACTCTAGGTGTAGTTTGTGAAAAGAACAAACATGCAATGACTCTAGATGTGGTTTGTGAAAAGAACACACATGCAGTGACACTGGTGGATCCATATGTGATTTGTGAAAAGAACAGACATGCAATGATTCTAACTGTGGTTAGTGAAAAGAACAGACATGCAATGGCTCTAGCTGTGGTTTCTGAAAAGAACACACATCTAGTGACACTGGTGACTCTAGGTGTGGTTTGTGAACGAACAGACATGCAATGACTCTAGATGTGGTTTGTGAAAATAACAGACATGCAATGACTCTAGGTGTAGTTTGTGAAAAGAACACACATGGAGTGACTCTAGCTGTGGTTTGTGAAAAGAACACACATGCAATGACACTGGTGGATCCATATGTGGTTTGTGAAAAGAACAGACATGCAATGATTCTAACTATGGTTAATGAAAAGAACACACATGCAATCGCACTGGTGGATCCATATGTGGTTTGTGAAAAGAACACACATGCAATGACTCTTGATGTAGTCTGTGAAAAGAACACACATGCAATGACACTAGTGGATCAATATCTGGTTTGTGAAAAGAACAGACATCCGATGACTCTACATGTGGTTTGTGAAAAGAACACACATGCAATGACACTGGTGGATCCATGTGTGGTTTGTGAGAAGAATAGACATGCAATGTCTCTAGATGAGGTTTGTGAAAAGAACAGACATGCAATGAACTCTAGTGGATCCATATGTGGTTTGTGAAAAGAAGACACATGCAATGACTCTAGTTTTGGTTTGTGAAAAGAACACACATGCAATGACTCTGGTGGATCCTTATGTCGTTTGTGAAAAGGACATACATGCAATGAATCTAGCTGTGGTTTGTGAAAAGAACACACATGCAATGAACTCTGGTGGATCCATATGTGGTTTGTGAGAAGAACACACATGCAATAACTCTACATGTGGTTTGTGAAAAGAACACACATGCAATGGCTCTAGCTGTGGTTTTTGAAAAGAACACACATGCAATGACTCTGGTGGATCCTTATGTGGTTTGTGAAAAGAACAGACATGCAATGAACTCTGGTGGATCCATATGTCTTTTGTGAGAAGAACACACATGCAATGACACTGGTGGATCCATATGTGGTTTGTGAAAAGAACAGACATGCAATGACTCTAGCTATGGTTAATGAAAATAACACACATGTAATCACACTGGTGGATCCATATGTGGTTTCTGAAAAGAACCCACATGCAATGACTCTAGATGTGGTTTGTGAAAAGAACACACATGCAATGACACTGGTGGATCAATATGTGGCTTGTGAAAAGAACAGACATCCAATGACTCTAGATGTGGTTTATGAAAAGAACACACATGCAATGACATTGGTCGATCCATGTGTGGTTTGTGAGAAGAACAGACATGCAATGACTCTAGATGTGGTTTGTTAAAAGAACAAACATGAAATGAACTCTAGTGGATCCATATGTGGTTTGTGAGAAGAACACACATGCAATGACTCTAGATGTGGTTTGTGAAAAGAAGACACATGCAATTACTCTAGCTGTGGTTTGTGAAAAGAACACACATGCAATGACTCTGGTGTATCCTTATGTCGTTTGTGAAAAGAATAGACATGCAATGACTCTAGCTGTGGTTTGTGAAAAGAACACACATGCAATGAACTCTGGTGGATCCATATGTGGTTTGTGATAAGAACACACATGCAATGACTCTAGATGTGGTTTCTGAAAAGAACACACATGCAATGGCTCTAGCTGTGGTTTTTGAAAAGAACACACATGCAATGACTCTGGTGGATCCTTATGTGGTTTGTGAAAAGAATAGACATGCAATGAACTCTGGTGGATCCATATGTCTTTTGTGAGAAGAACACACATGCAATGACACTGGTGGATCCATATGTGGTTTGTGAAAAGAACAGACATGCAATGACTCTAGCCGTGGTTAATGAAAAGAACACACATGTAATCACACTGGTGGATCCATATGTGGTTTTTGAAAAGAACCAATGTGCAATGACTCTAGATGTGGTTTGCGAAAAGAACACACATGCAATGACACTGGTGGATCAATATGTGGCTTGCGAAAAGAACAGACATCCAATGACTCTAGATGTGGTTTGTGAAAAGAACAGACATGCAATGAACTCTAGAGGATCCATACGTGGTTTGTGAGAAGAACACACATGCAATGACTCTAGATGTGGTTTGTGAAAAGAAGACACA
The DNA here is from genome assembly GCA_916181665.1 of Avena sativa. NCBI lineage: Eukaryota > Viridiplantae > Streptophyta > Magnoliopsida > Poales > Poaceae > Avena > Avena sativa. The sequence continues at coordinate 585,357,236 of OV702287.1, forward strand.
TGCAATGACTCTAGTTGTGGTTTGTGAAAAGAACACACATGCAATGACTCTGGTGGATCCTTCTGTCGTTTGTGAAAAGAACAGACATGCAATGACTCTAGCTGTGGTTCGTGAAAAGAACACACATGCAATTTACTCTGGTGGATCCATATGTGATTTGTGAGAAGAACACACATGCAATGACTCTAGATGTGGTTTGTGAAAAGAACACACATGCAATGCCTCTGGTGGATCCTTATGTCGTTTGTGAAAAGAACACACATGCAATGACTCTCGCTGTGGTTTATGAGAAGAACTCACATGCAATGAACTCTAGTGGATCCATATGTGGTTTGTGAGAAGAACACACATGCAATCATTCTAGCTAAGGTTACTGAAAAGAACAAACATGCAATGAAACTGGTGGATCCATATGTGGTTTGTGAAAAGAACACACATGCAATTATATTGGTGGATCCATATGTGGTTTGTGAGAAGAACAGACATGCAATGACTCTAGTTGTGGTTAATGAAAACAACACACATGCAATCACACTGGTGGATCCATATGTGGTTTGTGAAAAGAACAGACATGCACTGACTCTGGGTGTGGTTCATGAAAAGAACACACATGCAATCACACTGGTGGATCCATATGTGGTTGGTGAAAAGAACACACATGCAATGACTCTAGTTGTGGTTTGTGAAAAGAACACACATGCAATGACTCTGGTGGATCCTTATGTGGTTTGTGACAAGAAGAGACATGCAATGAACTGTGGTGGATCCATATGTGGTTTGTGAGAAGAACACACATCCAATGACACTGGTGGATCCATGTGTAGTTTGTGAAAGAACACACATGCAATGACTCTAGATGTGGTTTGTGAAAAGAACAGACATGCAATGACTCTAGGTGTAGTTTGTGAAAAGAACAAACATGCAATGACTCTAGATGTGGTTTGTGAAAAGAACACACATGTAGTGACACTGGTGGATCCATATGTGATTTGTGAAAAGAACAGACATGCAATGATTCTAACTGTGGTTAGTGAAAAGAACAGACATGCAATGGCTCTAGTTGTGGTTTCTGAAAAGAACACACATCTAGTGACACTGGTGACTCTAGGTGTGGTTTGTGAACGAACAGACATGCAATGACTCTAGATGTGGTTTGTGAAAATAACAGACATGCAATGACTCTAGGTGTAGTTTGTGAAAAGAACACACATGCAGTGACTCTAGCTGTGGTTTGTGAAAAGAACACACATGCAATGACACTGGTGGATCCATATGTGGTTTGTGAAAAGAACATAAATGCAATGATTCTAACTATGGTTAATGAAAAGAACACACATGCAATCGCACTGGTGGATCCATATGTGGTTTGTGAAAAGAACACACATGCAATGACTCTTGATGTAGTCTGTGAAAAGAACACACATGCAATGACACTAGTGGATCAATATCTGGTTTGTGAAAAGAACAGACATCCGATGACTCTACATGTGGTTTGTGAAAAGAACACACATGCAATGACACTGGTGGATCCATGTGTGGTTTGTGAGAATAATAGACATGCAATGTCTCTAGATGTGGTTTGTTAAAAGAACAGACATGCAATGAACTCTAGTGGATCCATATGTGGTTTGTGAGAAGAACACACATGCAATGACTCTAGATTTGGTTTGTGAAAAGAACACACATGCAATGACTCTAGTTTTGGTTTGTGAAAAGAACACACATGCAATGACTCTGGTGGATCCTTATGTCGTTTGTGAAAAGGACAGACATGCAATGAATCTAGCTGTGGTTTGTGAAAAGAACACACATGCAATGAACTCTGGTGGATCCATATGTGGTTTGTGAGAAGAACACACATGCAATAACTCTGCATGTGGTTTGTGAAAAGAACACACATGCAATGGCTCTAGCTGTGGTTTTTGAAAAGAACACACATGCAATGACTCTGGTGGATCCTTATGTGGTTTGTGAAAAGAACAGACATGCAATGAACTCTGGTGGATCCATATGTCTTTTGTGAGAATAACACACATGCAATGACACTGGTGGATCCATATGTGGTTTGTGAAAAGAACAGACATGCAATGGCTCTAGCTATGGTTAGTGAAAATAACACACATGTAATCACACTGGTGGATCCATATGTGGTTTCTGAAAAGAACCCACATGCAATGACTCCAGATGTGGTTTGTGAAAAGAACACACATGCAATGACACTGGTGGATCAATATGTGGCTTGTGAAAAGAACAGACATCCAATGACTCTAGATGTGGTTTATGAAAAGAACACACATGCAATGACATTGGTGGATCCATGTGTGGTTTGTGAGAAGAACAGACATGCAATGACTCTAGATGTGGTTTGTGAAAAGAACAAACATGCAATGAACTCTAGTGGATCCATATGTGGTTTGTGAGAAGAACACACATGCAATGACTCTAGATGTGGTTTGTGAAAAGAGGACACATGCAATTACTCTAGCTGTGGTTTGTGAAAAGAACACACATGCAATGACTCTGGTGTATCCTTATGTCGTTTGTGAAAAGAATAGACATGCAATGACTCTAGCTGTGGTTTGTGAAAAGAACACACATGCAATGAACTCTGGTGGATCCATATGTGGTTTGTGATAAGAACACACATGCAATGACTCTAGATGTGGTTTGTGAAAAGAACACACATGCAATGGCTCTAGCTGTGGTTTTTGAAAAGAACACACATGCAATGACTCTGGTGGATCCTTATGTGGTTTGTGAAAAGAATAGACATGCAATGAACTCTGGTGGATCCATATGTCTTTTGTGAGAAGAACACACATGCAATGACACTGGTGGATCCATATGTGGTTTGTGAAAAGAACAGACATGCAATGACTCTAGCTGTCGTTAATGAAAAGAACACACATGTAATCACACTGGTGGATCCATATGTGGTTTTTGAAAAGAACCAACATGCAATGACTCTAGATGTGGTTTGTGAAAAGAACACACATGCAATGACACTGGTGGATCAATATGTGGCTTGTGAAAAGAACAGACATCCAATGACTCTAGATGTGGTTTGTGAAAAGAACAGACATGCAATGACTCTAGAGGATCCATACGTGGTTTGTGAGAAGAACACACATGCAATGACTCTAGATGTGGTTTGTGAAAAGAAGACACATGCAATGACTCTATTTGTGGTTTGTGAAAAGAACACACATGCAATGACTCTGGTGGATCCTTATGTCGTTTGTGAAAAGAACAGACATGTAATGACTCTAGCTGTGGTTTGTGAAAAGAACACACATGCAATTTACTCTGGTGGATCCATATGTGATTTGTGAGAAGAACACACATGCAATGACTCTAGATGTGGTTTGTGAAAAGAACACACATGCAATGCCTCTGGTGGATCCTTATGTCGTTTGTGAAAAGAACAGACATGCAATTACTCTAGCTGTGGTTTGTGAAAGGAACACACATGCAATGAACTCTGGTGGATCCATATGTGGTTTGTGAGAAGAACACACATGCAATGACTCTAGATGTGGTTTGTGAAAAGAACACACATGCAATGACTCTGGTGGATCCTTATGTCGTTTGTGAAAAGAAAAGGCATGCAATGACTCTAGCTGTGGTTTGTGAAAAGAACACACATGCAATTAACTCTAGTGGATCCATATGTGGTTTGTGAGAAGAACACACATGCAATGACTCTAGATGTGGTTTGTGAAAATAACAGACATGCAATGACTCTAGGTGTAGTTTGTGAAAAGAACACACATGCAGTGACTCTAGCTGTGGTTTGTGAAAAGAACACACATGCAATGACAATGGTGGATCCATATGTGGTTTGTGAAAAGAACAAACATGCAATGATTCTAACTATGGTTAATGAAAAGAACACACATGTAATCGCACTGGTGGATCCATATGTGGTCTGTGAAAAGAACACACATGCAATGACTCTTGATGTAGTCTGTGAAAAGAACACACATGCAATGACACTAGTGGATCAATATCTGGTTTGTGAAAAGAACAGACATCCGATGACTCTAGATGTGGTTTGTGAAAAGAACACACATGCAATGACACTGGTGGATCCATGTGTGGTTTGTGAGAAGAATAGACATGCAATGACTCTAGATGTGGTTTGTGAAAAGAACAGACATGCAATGAACTCTAGTGGATCCATATGTGGTTTGTGAGAAGAACACACATGCAATGACTCTAGATGTGGTTTGTGAAAAGAACACACATGCAATGCCTCTGGTGGATCCTTATGTCGTTTGTGAAAAGAACAGACATGCAATTACTCTAGCTGTGGTTTGTGAAAGGAACACACATGCAATGAACTCTGGTGGATCCATATATGGTTTGTGAGAAGAACACACATGCAATGACTCTAGATGTTGTTTGTGAAAAGAACACACATGCAATGACTCTGGTGGATCCTTATGTCGTTTGTGAAAAGAAAAGGCATGCAATGACTCTAGCTGTGGTTTGTGAAAAGAACACACATGCAATTAACTCTAGTGGATCCATATGTGGTTTGTGAGAAGAACACACATGCAATGACTCTTGATGTAGTCTGTGAAAAGAACACACATGCAATGACACTAGTGGATCAATATCTAGTTTGTGAAAAGAACAGACATCCGATGACTCTAGATGTGGTTTGTGAAAAGAACACACATGCAATGACACTGGTGGATCCATGTGTGGTTTGTGAGAAGAATAAACATGCAATGACTCTAGATGTGGTTTGTGAAAAGAACAGACATGCAATGAACTCTAGTGGATCCATATGTGGTTTGTGAGAAGAACACACATGCAATGACTCTAGATTTGGTTTGTGAAAAGAAGACACATGCAATGACTCTAGCTGTGGTTTGTGAAAAGAACACACATGCAATGACTCTGGTGGATCCTTATGTCGTTTGTGAAAAGGACAGACATGCAATGAATCTAGCTGTGGTTTGTGAAAAGAACACACATGCAATGAACTCTGGTGGATCTATATGTGGTTTGTGAGAAGACCACACATGCAATAACTCTAGATGTGGTTTGTGAAAAGAACACACATGCAATGGCTCTAGCTGTGGTTTTTGAAAATAACACACATGCAATGACTCTGGTGGATCCTTATGTGGTTTGTGAAAAGAACAGACATGCAATGAACTCTGGTGGATCCATATGTCTTTTGTGAGAAGAACACACATGCAATGACACTGGTGGATCCATATGTGGTTTGTGAAAAGAACAGACATGCAATGACTCTAGTTGTGGTTAATGAAAAAAACACACATGTAATCACACTGGTGGATCCATATGTGGTTTCTGAAAAGAACCCACATGCAATGACTCTAGATGTGGTTTGTGAAAAGAACAGACATGCAATTAACTCTGGTGGATCCATATGTGGTTTGTGAGAAGAACACACATGCAATTACTCTAGATGTGGTTTGTGAAAAGAACACACATGCAATGACTCTGGTGGATCCTTATGTCGTTTGTGAAAAGAACAGGCATGCAATGACTCTAGATGTGGTTTGTGAAAAGAACACACATGCAATTAACTCTGGTGGATCCATATGTGGTTTGTGAGAAGAACACACATGCAATAACTCTAGATGTGGTTTGTGAAAAGAACACACATGCAATGGCTCTAGCTGTGGTTTTTGAAAAGAATGCACATGCAATGACTCTGGTGGATCCTTATGTGGTTTGTGAAAAGAACAGACATGCAATGAACTCTGTTGGATGCATATGTCTTTTGTGAGAAGAACACACATGCAATGACTCTGGTGGATCCTTATGTTGTTTGTGAAAAGAATAGACATGCAATGACTCTAGATGTGGTTTGTGAAAAGAAGACACATGCAATGACTCTAGCTGTGGTTTATGAAAAGAACACACATGCAATGACTCTGGTGGATCCTTATGTCGTTTGTGAAAAGAACAGACATGCAATGACTCTAGCTGTGGTTTGTGAAAAGAACACACATGCAATTAACTCTGGTGGATCCATATGTGGTTTGTGAGAAGAACACACATGCAATGACTCTAGATGTGGTTTGTGAAAAGAACACACATGCAATGACTCTAGTGGATCCTTATGTCGTTTGTGAAAAGAACAGACATGCAATGACTCTAGCTGTGGTTTGTGAAAAGAACACACATGCAATTAACTCTGGTGGATCCATTTGTGGTTTGTGAGAAGAACACACATGCAATAACTCTACATGTGGTTTGTGAAAAGAACACACATGCAATGGCTCTAGCTGTGGTTTTTGAAAAGAACACACATGCAATGACTCTGGTGGATCCTTATGTGGTTTGTGAAAAGAACAGACATGCAATGAACTCTGGTGGATCCATATGTCTTTTGTGAGAATAACACACATGCAATGACACTGGTGGATCCATATGTGGTTTGTGAAAAGAACAGACATGCAATGACTCTAGTTGTGGTTAATGAAAAGAACACACATGTAATCACACTGGTGGATCCATATGTGGTTTTTGAAAAGAACCAACATGCAATGACTCTAGATGTGGTTTGTGAAAATAACACACATGCAATGACACTGATGGATCAATATGTGGCTTGTGAAAAGAACAGACATCCAATGACTCTAGATGTGGTTTGTGAAAAGAACAGACATGCAATGAACTCTAGTGGATCCGTACGTGGTTTGTGAGAAGAACACACATGCAATGACTCTAGATGTGGTTTGTGAAAAGAAGACACATGCAATGACTCTAGCTGTGGTTTGTGAAAAGAACACACATGCAATGACTCTGGTGGATCCTTATGTCGTTTGTGAAAAGAACAGACATGCAATGACTCTAGCTGTGGTTTGTGAAAAGAACACACATGCAATTAACTCTGGTGGATCCATATGTGATTTGTGAGAAGAACACACATGCAATGACTCTAGATGTGGTTTGTGAAAAGAACACACATGCAATGACTCTGGTGGATCCTTATGTCGTTTGTGAAAAGAACAGACATGCAACGACTCTAGCTGTGGTGTGTGAAAAGAACACACATGCAATTAACTCTGGTGGATCCATATGTGGTTTGTGAGAAGAACACACATGCAATTACTCTAGATGTGGTTTGTGAAAAGAACACACATGCAATGACTCTGGTGGATCCTTATGTCGTTTGTGAAAAGAAGAGGCATGCAATGACTCTAGATGTGGTTTGTGAAAAGAACACACATGCAATTAACTCTGGTGGATCCATATGTGGTTTGTGAGAAGAACACACATGCAATAACTCTAGATGTGGTTTGTGAAAAGAACACACATGCAATGGCTCTAGCTGTGGTTTTTGAAAAGAATGCACATGCAATGACTCTGGTGGATCCTTATGTGGTTTGTGAAAAGAACAGAGATGCAATGAAATCTGTTGGATGCATATGTCTTTTGTGAGAAGAACACACATGCAATGACTCTGGTGGATCCTTCTGTTGTTTGTGAAAAGAATAGACATGCAATGACTCTAGATGTGGTTTGTGAAAAGAAGACACATGCAATGACTCTAGCTGTCGTTTATGAAAAGAACACACATGCAATGACTCTGGTGGATCCTTATGTCGTTTGTGAAAAGAACAGACATGCAATGACTCTAGCTGTGGTTCGTGAAAAGAACACACATGCAATTAACTCTGGTGGATCCATATGTGGTTTGTGAGAAGAACACACATGCAATGACTCTAGATGTGGTTTGTGAAAAGAACACACATGCAATGACTCTAGTGGATCCTTATGTCGTTTGTGAAAAGAACAGACATGCAATGACTCTAGCTGTGGTTTGTGAAAAGAACACACATGCAATTAACTCTGGTGGATCCATTTGTGGTTTGTGAGAAGAACACACATGCAATGACTCTGTTTGTGGTTTATGAAAAGAACACACATGCAATGACTCTGGTGGATCCTTATGTCGTTTGTGAAAAGAACAGACATGCAATGACTCTAGCTGTGGTTTGTGAAAAGAACACACATGCAATTAACTCTGGTGGATCCATATGTGGTTTGTGAGAAGAACACACATGCAATGACTCTAGATGTGGTTTGTGAAAAGAACACACATGCAATGACTCTAGTGGATCCTTATGTCGTTTGTGAAAAGAACAGACATGCAATGACTCTAGCTGTGGTTTGTGAAAAGAACACACATGCAATTAACTCTGGTGGATCCATTTGTGGTTTGTGAGAAGAACACACATGCAATAACTCTACATGTGGTTTGTGAAAAGAACACACATGCAATGGCTCTAGCTGTGGTTTTTGAAAAGAACACACATGCAATGACTCTGGTGGATCCTTATGTGGTTTGTGAAAAGAACAGACATGCAATGAACTCTGGTGGATCCATATGTCTTTTGTGAGAATAACACACATGCAATGACACTGGTGGATCCATATGTGGTTTGTGAAAAGAACAGACATGCAATGACTCTAGTTGTGGTTAATGAAAAGAACACACATGTAATCACACTGGTGGATCCATATGTGGTTTTTGAAAAGAACCAACATGCAATGACTCTAGATGTGGTTTGTGAAAATAACACACATGCAATGACACTGATGGATCAATATGTGGCTTGTGAAAAGAACAGACATCCAATGACTCTAGATGTGGTTTGTGAAAAGAACAGACATGCAATGAACTCTAGTGGATCCGTACGTGGTTTGTGAGAAGAACACACATGCAATGACTCTAGATGTGGTTTGTGAAAAGAAGACACATGCAATGACTCTAGCTGTGGTTTGTGAAAAGAACACACATGCAATGACTCTGGTGGATCCTTATGTCGTTTGTGAAAAGAACAGACATGCAATGACTCTAGCTGTGGTTTGTGAAAAGAACACACATGCAATTAACTCTGGTGGATCCATATGTGATTTGTGAGAAGAACACACATGCAATGACTCTAGATGTGGTTTGTGAAAAGAACACACATGCAATGACTCTGGTGGATCCTTATGTCGTTTGTGAAAAGAACAGACATGCAACGACTCTAGCTGTGGTGTGTGAAAAGAACACACATGCAATTAACTCTGGTGGATCCATATGTGGTTTGTGAGAAGAACACACATGCAATTACTCTAGATGTGGTTTGTGAAAAGAACACACATGCAATGACTCTGGTGGATCCTTATGTCGTTTGTGAAAAGAAGAGGCATGCAATGACTCTAGATGTGGTTTGTGAAAAGAACACACATGCAATTAACTCTGGTGGATCCATATGTGGTTTGTGAGAAGAACACACATGCAATAACTCTAGATGTGGTTTGTGAAAAGAACACACATGCAATGGCTCTAGCTGTGGTTTTTGAAAAGAATGCACATGCAATGACTCTGGTGGATCCTTATGTGGTTTGTGAAAAGAACAGAGATGCAATGAAATCTGTTGGATGCATATGTCTTTTGTGAGAAGAACACACATGCAATGACTCTGGTGGATCCTTCTGTTGTTTGTGAAAAGAATAGACATGCAATGACTCTAGATGTGGTTTGTGAAAAGAAGACACATGCAATGACTCTAGCTGTCGTTTATGAAAAGAACACACATGCAATGACTCTGGTGGATCCTTATGTCGTTTGTGAAAAGAACAGACATGCAATGACTCTAGCTGTGGTTCGTGAAAAGAACACACATGCAATTAACTCTGGTGGATCCATATGTGGTTTGTGAGAAGAACACACATGCAATGACTCTAGATGTGGTTTGTGAAAAGAACACACATGCAATGACTCTAGTGGATCCTTATGTCGTTTGTGAAAAGAACAGACATGCAATGACTCTAGCTGTGGTTTGTGAAAAGAACACACATGCAATTAACTCTGGTGGATCCATTTGTGGTTTGTGAGAAGAACACACATGCAATGACTCTGTTTGTGGTTTATGAAAAGAACACACATGCAATGACTCTGGTGGATCCTTATGTCGTTTGTGAAAAGAACAGACATGCAATGACTCTAGCTGTGGTTTGTGAAAAGAACACACATGCAATTAACTCTGGTGGATCCATATGTTGTTTGTGAGAAGAATAGACATGCAATGACTCTAGATGTGGTTTGTGAAAAGAACACACATGCAATGGCTCTAGCTGTGGTTTTTGAAAAGAACGCACATGCAATGACTCTGGTGGATCCTTACTTGGTTTGTGAAAAGAACAGACATGCAATGACTCTAGGTGTAGTTTGTGAAAAGAACACACATGCAATGACTCTAGCTGTGGTTTGTGAAAAGAACAAACGTGCAGTGACACTGGTGGATCCATATGTGGTTTGTGAAAAGAACAGACATGCAATGATTCTAACTATGGTTAATGAAAAGAACACACATGCAATCACATTGGTGGATCCATATGTGGTTTGTGAAAAGAACACACATGCAATGACTCTTGATGTGGTCTGTGAAAAGAACACACATGCAATGACACTGGTGGATCAATATGTGGTTTGTGAAAAGAACAGACATCCGATGACTCTAGATGTGGTTTGTGAAAAGAACACAAATGCAATGACACTGGTGGATCCATGTGTGGTTTGTGAGAAGAACAGACATGCAATGTCTCTAGATGTGGTTTGTGAAAAGAACAGACATGCAATGAACTCTAGTGGATCCATATGTGGTTTGTGAGAAGAACACACATGCAATGACTCTAGATGTGGTTTGTGAAAAGAAGACACATGCAATGACCATAGCTGTGGTTTGTGAAAAGAACACACATGCAATGACTCTGGTGGTTCCTTATGTCGTTTGTGAAAAGAATAGACATGCAATGACTCTAGCTGTGGTTTGTGAAAAGAACACACATGCAATGACTCTGGTGGATCCTTATGTCGTTTGTGAAAAGAACAGACATGCAATGACTCTAGCTGTGGTTTGTGAAAAGAACACACATGCAATTAACTCTGGTGGATCCATATGTGATTTGTGAGAAGAACACACATGCAATGACTCTAGATGTGGTTTGTGAAAAGAACACACATGCAATGACTCTGGTGGATCCTTATGTCATTTGTGAAAAGAACAGACATGCAACGACTCTAGCTGTGGTTTGTGAAAAGAACACACATGCAATTAACTCTGGTGGATCCATATGTGGTTTGTGAGAAGAACACACATGCAATTACTCTAGATGTGGTTTGTGAAAAGAACACACATGCAATGACTCTGGTGGATCCTTATGTCGTTTGTGAAAAGAACAAGCATGCAATGACTCTAGATGTGGTTTGTGAAAAGAACACACATGCAATTAACTCTGGTGGATCCATATGTGGTTTGTGAGAAGAACACACATGCAATAACTCTAGATGTGGTTTGTGAAAAGAACACACATGCAATGGCTCTAGCTGTGGTTTTTGAAAAGAATGCACATGCAATGACTCTGGTGGATCCTTATGTGGTTTGTGAAAAGAACAGACATGCAATGAACTCTGTTGGATGCATATGTCTTTTGTGAGAAGAACACACATGCAATGACTCTAGATGTGGTTTGTGAAAAGAATAGACATGCAATGACTCTAGATGTGGTTTGTGAAAAGAAGACACATGCAAGACTCTAGCTGTGGTTTATGAAAAGAACACACATGCAATGACTCTGGTGGATCCTTATGTCGTTTGTGAAAAGAACAGACATGCAATGACTCTAGCTGTGGTTTGTGAAAAGAACACACATGCAATTAACTCTGGTGGATCCATATGTGGTTTGTGAGAAGAACACACATGCAATGACTCTAGATGTGGTTTGTGAAAAGAACACACATGCAATGACTCTAGTGGATCCTTATGTCGTTTGTGAAAAGAACAGACATGCAATGACTCTAGCTGTGGTTTGTGAAAAGAACACACATGCAATTAACTCTGGTGGATCCATTTGTGGTTTGTGAGAAGAACACACATGCAATGACTCTGTTTGTGGTTTATGAAAAGAACACACATGCAATGACTCTGGTGGATCCTTATGTCGTTTGTGAAAAGAACAGACATGCAATGACTCTAGCTGTGGTTTGTGAAAAGAACACACATGCAATTAACTCTGGTGGATCCATATGTTGTTTGTGAGAAGAATAGACATGCAATGACTCTAGATGTGGTTTGTGAAAAGAACACACATGCAATGGCTCTAGCTGTGGTTTTTGAAAAGAACGCACATGCAATGACTCTGGTGGATCCTTACTTGGTTTGTGAAAAGAACAGACATGCAATGACTCTAGGTGTAGTTTGTGAAAAGAACACACATGCAATGACTCTAGCTGTGGTTTGTGAAAAGAACAAACGTGCAGTGACACTGGTGGATCCATATGTGGTTTGTGAAAAGAACAGACATGCAATGACTCTAGTTGTGGTTAATGAAAAGAACACACATGTAATCACACTGGTGGATCCATATGTGGTTTTTGAAAAGAACCAACATGCAATGACTCTAGATGTGGTTTGTGAAAATAACACACATGCAATGACACTGATGGATCAATATGTGGCTTGTGAAAAGAACAGACATCCAATGACTCTAGATGTGGTTTGTGAAAAGAACAGACATGCAATGAACTCTAGTGGATCCGTACGTGGTTTGTGAGAAGAACACACATGCAATGACTCTAGATGTGGTTTGTGAAAAGAAGACACATGCAATGACTCTAGCTGTGGTTTGTGAAAAGAACACACATGCAATGACTCTGGTGGATCCTTATGTCGTTTGTGAAAAGAACAGACATGCAATGACTCTAGCTGTGGTTTGTGAAAAGAACACACATGCAATTAACTCTGGTGGATCCATATGTGATTTGTGAGAAGAACACACATGCAATGACTCTAGATGTGGTTTGTGAAAAGAACACACATGCAATGACTCTGGTGGATCCTTATGTCGTTTGTGAAAAGAACAGACATGCAACGACTCTAGCTGTGGTGTGTGAAAAGAACACACATGCAATTAACTCTGGTGGATCCATATGTGGTTTGTGAGAAGAACACACATGCAATTACTCTAGATGTGGTTTGTGAAAAGAACACACATGCAATGACTCTGGTGGATCCTTATGTCGTTTGTGAAAAGAAGAGGCATGCAATGACTCTAGATGTGGTTTGTGAAAAGAACACACATGCAATTAACTCTGGTGGATCCATATGTGGTTTGTGAGAAGAACACACATGCAATAACTCTAGATGTGGTTTGTGAAAAGAACACACATGCAATGGCTCTAGCTGTGGTTTTTGAAAAGAATGCACATGCAATGACTCTGGTGGATCCTTATGTGGTTTGTGAAAAGAACAGAGATGCAATGAACTCTGTTGGATGCATATGTCTTTTGTGAGAAGAACACACATGCAATGACTCTGGTGGATCCTTCTGTTGTTTGTGAAAAGAATAGACATGCAATGACTCTAGATGTGGTTTGTGAAAAGAAGACACATGCAATGACTCTAGCTGTGGTTTATGAAAAGAACACACATGCAATGACTCTGGTGGATCCTTATGTCGTTTGTGAAAAGAACAGACATGCAATGACTCTAGCTGTGGTTCGTGAAAAGAACACACATGCAATTAACTCTGGTGGATCCATATGTGGTTTGTGAGAAGAACACACATGCAATGACTCTAGATGTGGTTTGTGAAAAGAACACAGATGCAATGACTCTAGTGGATCCTTATGTCGTTTGTGAAAAGAACAGACATGCAATGACTCTAGCTGTGGTTTGTGAAAAGAACACACATGCAATTAACTCTGGTGGATCCATTTGTGGTTTGTGAGAAGAACACACATGCAATGACTCTGTTTGTGGTTTATGAAAAGAACACACATGCAATGACTCTGGTGGATCCTTATGTCGTTTGTGAAAAGAACAGACATGCAATGACTCTAGCTGTGGTTTGTGAAAAGAACACACATGCAATTAACTCTGGTGGATCCATATGTTGTTTGTGAGAAGAATAGACATGCAATGACTCTAGATGTGGTTTGTGAAAAGAACACACATGCAATGGCTCTAGCTGTGGTTTTTGAAAAGAACGCACATGCAATGACTCTGGTGGATCCTTACTTGGTTTGTGAAAAGAACAGACATGCAATGACTCTAGGTGTAGTTTGTGAAAAGAACACACATGCAATGACTCTAGCTGTGGTTTGTGAAAAGAATAAACGTGCAGTGACACTGGTGGATCCATATGTGGTTTGTGAAAAGAACATACATGCAATGATTCTAACTATGGTTAATGAAAAGAACACACATGCAATCACATTGGTGGATCCATATGTGGTTTGTGAAAAGAACACACATGCAATGACTCTTGATGTGGTCTGTGAAAAGAACACACATGCAATGACACTGGTGGATCAATATGTGGTTTGTGAAAAGAACAGACATCCGATGACTCTAGATGTGGTTTGTGAAAAGAACACAAATGCAATGACACTGGTGGATCCATGTGTGGTTTGTGAGAAGAACAGACATGCAATGTCTCTAGATGTGGTTTGTGAAAAGAACAGACATGCAATGAACTCTAGTGGATCCATATGTGGTTTGTGAGAAGAACACACATGCAATGACTCTAGATGTGGTTTGTGAAAAGAAGACACATGCAATGACCATAGCTGTGGTTTGTGAAAAGAACACACATGCAATGACTCTGGTGGTTCCTTATGTCGTTTGTGAAAAGAATAGACATGCAATGACTCTAGCTGTGGTTTGTGAAAAGAACACACATGCAATGACTCTGGTGGATCCTTATGTCGTTTGTGAAAATAACAGACATGCAATGACTCTAGCTGTGGTTTGTGAAAAGAACACACATGCAATTAACTCTGGTGGATCCATATGTGATTTGTGAGAAGAACACACATGCAATGACTCTAGATGTGGTTTGTGAAAAGAACACACATGCAATGACTCTGGTGGATCCTTATGTCATTTGTGAAAAGAACAGACATGCAACGACTCTAGCTGTGGTTTGTGAAAAGAACACACATGCAATTAACTCTGGTGGATCCATATGTGGTTTGTGAGAAGAACACACATGCAATTACTCTAGATGTGGTTTGTGAAAAGAACACACATGCAATGACTCTGGTGGATCCTTATGTCGTTTGTGAAAAGAACAAGCATGCAATGACTCTAGATGTGGTTTGTGAAAAGAACACACATGCAATTAACTCTGGTGGATCCATATGTGGTTTGTGAGAAGAACACACATGCAATAACTCTAGATGTGGTTTGTGAAAAGAACACACATGCAATGGCTCTAGCTGTGGTTTTTGAAAAGAATGCACATGCAATGACTCTGGTGGATCCTTATGTGGTTTGTGAAAAGAACAGACATGCAATGAACTCTGTTGGATGCATATGTCTTTTGTGAGAAGAACACACATGCAATGACTCTAGATGTGGTTTGTGAAAAGAATAGACATGCAATGACTCTAGATGTGGTTTGTGAAAAGAAGACACATGCAATGACTCTAGCTGTGGTTTATGAAAAGAACACACATGCAATGACTCTGGTGGATCCTTATGTCGTTTGTGAAAAGAACAGACATGCAATGACTCTAGCTGTGGTTTGTGAAAAGAACACACATGCAATTAACTCTGGTGGATCCATATGTGGTTTGTGAGAAGAACACACATGCAATGACTCTAGATGTGGTTTGTGAAAAGAACACACATGCAATGACTCTAGTGGATCCTTATGTCGTTTGTGAAAAGAACAGACATGCAATGACTCTAGCTGTGGTTTGTGAAAAGAACACACATGCAATTAACTCTGGTGGATCCATTTGTGGTTTGTGAGAAGAACACACATGCAATGACTCTGGATGTGGTTTATGAAAAGAACACACATGCAATGACTCTGGTGGATCCTTATGTCGTTTGTGAAAAGAACAGACATGCAATGACTCTAGCTGTGGTTTGTGAAAAGAACACACATGCAATTAACTCTGGTGGATCCATATGTTGTTTGTGAGAAGAATAGACATGCAATGACTCTAGATGTGGTTTGTGAAAAGAACACACATGCAATGGCTCTAGCTGTGGTTTTTTAAAAGAACGCACATGCAATGACTCTGGTGGATCCTTATCTGGTTTGTGAAAAGAACAAACATGCAATGACTCTAGGTGTAGTTTGTGAAAAGAACACACATGCAATGACTCTAGCTGTGGTTTGTGAAAAGAACAAACGTGCAGTGACACTGGTGGATCCATATGTGGTTTGTGAAAAGAACAGACATGCAATGATTCTAACTATGGTTAATGAAAAGAACACACATGCAATCACATTGGTGGATCCATATGTGGTTTGTGAAAAGAACACACATGCAATGACTCTTGATGTGGTCTGTGAAAAGAACACACATGCAATGACACTGGTGGATCAATATGTGGTTTGTGAAAAGAACAGACATCCGATGACTCTAGATGTGGTTTGTGAAAAGAACACAAATGCAATGACACTGGTGGATCCATGTCTGGTTTGTGAGAAGAACAGACATGCAATGTCTCTAGATGTGGTTTGTGAAAAGAACAGACATGCAATGAACTCTAGTGGATCCATATGTGGTTTGTGAGAAGAACACACATGCAATGACTCTAGATGTGGTTTGTGAAAAGAAGACACATGCAATGACCATAGTTGTGGTTTGTGAAAAGAACACACATGCAATGACTCTGGTGGATCCTTATGTCGTTTGTGAAAAGAATAGACATGCAATGACTCTAGCTGTGGTTTGTGAAAAGAACACACATGCAATGAACTCTGGTGGATCCATATGTGGTTTGTGAGAAGAACACACATGTAATGACTCTAGATGTGGTTTGTGAAAAGAACACACATGCAATGGCTCTAGCTGTGGTTTTTGAAAAGAACACACATGCAATGACTCTAGCTGTGGTTTGTGAAAAGAACAGACATGCAATGACTCTAGATGTGGTTTGTGAAAAGAACAGACATGCAATGACTCTCGGTGTAGTTTGTGAAAAGAACACACATGCAATGACTCTAGATGTGGTTTGTGAAAAGAACACACATGCAATGACACTGGTGGATCCATATGTGGTTAGTGAAAAGAACAGACATGCAATAACTCTAGTTATGGTTAATGAAAAGAACACACATGCAATCACACTAGTGGATCCATATGTGGTTTGTGAAAAGAACCCACATGCAATGACTCTAGATGTGGTTTGTGAAAATAACACACATGCAATGACACTGGTGTATCAATATGTGGCTTGTGAAAAGAACAGACATCCAATGACTCTAGATGTGGTTTGTGAAAAGAACACACATGCAATGACACTGGTGGATCCATGTGAGGTTTGTGAAAAGAATAGACATGCAATGACTCTAGGTGTGGTTTATGAGAAGAACGCACATGCAATGACATTGGTGATATGTGGTTTGTGAAAAGAACACACATGCAATGACTCTAACTATGGATTGTGAAAATAACAGGCAATACAATTACTCTCGTGGATCCATGTGTGATTTGTGAAAGAACATACATTCACTAACTCTAGTTGTGGTTCATGAAAAGAACACACGTGCGACGACTCTAGCTGTGGTTTCTAAGAAGAACACACATGCAATGACATTGGTGGATCCATTTGGTTTATGAAAAGAACAGACATCCAATGACTCTAGCTATGGTTAATAAAAAGAACACACGTGCAATTACACTGGTGGATCCATATGTGGTTTGTGAGTAGAACAGACATGCAATGACTCTAGTTGTGGTTAATGAAAAGAACACACATCCAATCACACTGGTGTATCCATATGTGGTTTGTGAAAAGAACAGACATGCACTGAATCTAGGTGTGGTTCATGAAAAGAACACACATGCAATCACACTGGTGGATCCATATGTGGTTTGTGAAAAGAACACACATGCAATGACTCTAGATGTGGTTTGTGAAAAGAACACACATGCAATGACTCTATTTGTGGTTTGTGAAAAGAACACACATGCAATGACTCTGGTGGATCCTTATGTGGTTTGTGAAAAGAACAGACATGCAATGAACTCTGGTGGATCTATATGTGGTTTCTGAAAAGAACACACATCTAGTGACACTGGTGACTCTAGGTGTGGTTTGTGAACGAACAGACATGCAATGACTCTAGATGTCGTTTGTGAAAAGAACAGACATGCAATGACACTAGGTGTAGTTTGTGAAAAGAACACACATGCAATGACTCTAGCTATGGTTTGTGAAAAGAACACACGTGCAGTGACACTGGTGGATCCATATGTGGTTTGTGAAAAGAACAGACATGCAATGATTCTAACTATGGTTAATGAAAAGAACACACATGCAATCACACTGGTGGATCCATATGTGGTTTGTGAAAAGAACACACATGCAATGACTCTTGATGTTGTCTGTGAAAAGAACACAATGCAATGACACTGGTGGATCAATATGTGGTTTGTAAAAAGAACTGACATCCGATGACTCTAGATGTGGTTTGTGAAAAGAACACAAATGGAATGACACTGGTAGATCCATGTGTGGTTTGTGAGAAGAACCGACATGCAATGACTCTAGATGTGGTTTGTGAAAAGAACAGACATGCAATGAACTCTAGTGGATCCATATGTGGTTTGTGAGAAGAACACACATGCAATGACTCTAGATGTAGTTTGTGAAAAAAATACACATGCAATGACTCTAGCTGTGGTTTTTGAAAAGAACACACATGCAATGACTCTGGTGGATCCTTATGTGGTTTGTGAAAAGAACAGACATGCAATGAACTCTGGTGGATCCATACGTCTTTTGTGAGAAAAACACACATGCAATGACACTGGTGGATCCATATGTGGTTTGTGAAAAGAACAGACATGCAATGACTCTAGTTGTGGTTAATGAAAAGAACACACATGTAATCACACTTGTGGATCCATATGTGGTTTGTGAAAATAACCCACATGCAATGACTCTAGATGTGGTTTGAGAAAAGAACACACATGCAATGACACTGGTGGATCAATATGTGGCTTGTGAAAAGAACAGACATCCAATGACTCTAGATGTGGTTTATGAAAAGAACACACATGCAATGACACTGGTGGATCCATGTGTGGTTTGTGAGAAGAACAGACATGCAATTACTCTAGTTGTGGTTTGTGAAAAGAACACACATGCAATGACACTAGTGGATCCATGTGTGGTTTGTGAGAAGAACAGACATGCAATGACTCTAGATGTGGTTTGTGAAAAGAACAGACATGCAATGAACTCTAGTGGATCCATATGTGGTTTGTGAGAAGAACACACATGCAATGACTCTAGATGTGGTTTGTGAAAAGAAGACACATGCAATGACTCTAGCTGTGGTTTGTGAAAAGAACACACATGCAATGCCTCTGGTGGATCCTTATGTCGTTTGTGAAAAGAACAGACATGCAATTACTCTAGCTGTGGTTTGTGAAAGGAACACACATGCAATGAACTCTGGTGGATCCATATGTGGTTTGTGAGAAGAACACACATGCAATGACTCTAGATGTGGTTTGTGAAAAGAACACACGTGCAATGGCTCTAGCTGTGGTTTTTGAAAAGAACACACATGCAATGACTCTGGTGGATCCTTATGTCGTTTGTGAAAAGAACACACATGCAATGAACTCTGGTGGATCAATATGTCTTTTGTGAGAAGAACACACATGCAATTACACTGGTGGATCCATATGTGGTTGTGAAAAGAACAGACATGCAATGACTCTAACTGTGGTTAATGAAAAGAACACACATGTAATCACACTGGTGGATCCATATGTGGTTTGTGAAAAGAACCCACATGCAATGACTCTAGATGTGGTTTGAGAAAAGAACACACATGCAATGACACTGGTGGATCAATATGTGGCTTGTGAAAAGAACAGACATCCAATGACTCTAGATGTGGTTTGTGAGAAGAACAAACATGCAATGACTCTAGTTGTGGTTTGTGAAAAGAACACACATGCAATGACACTGGTGGATCCATGTGTGGTTTGTAAGAAGAACAGACATGCAATGACTCTCGTTGTGGTTTGTGAAAAGAACACACATGCAATGACATTAGTGGATCCATGTGTGGTTTCTGAGAAGAACAGATATGCAATGACATTGGTGGATCCATGTGTGGTTTATGAGAAGAACAAACATGCAATGACTCTCGTTGTGGTTTGTGAAAAGAACACACATGCAATGACTCTAGTGGATCCATGTGTGGTTTGTGAGAAGAACAGACATGCAATGACTCTAGATGTGGTTTGTGAAAAGAACAGACATGCAATGAACTCTGGTGGATCAATATGTGGTTTGTGAGAAGAACACGCATGCAATGAATCTAGATGTGGTTTGTGAAAAGAACACACATGCAATGACTCTAGCTGTGGTGTGTGATTAGAACACACATGCAATGACTCTGGTGGATCCTTATGTGGTTTGTGAAAAGAACAAACATGCAATGATTCTAGCTGTTGTTTGGGAAAAGAACACACATGCAATGAACTCTGGTGGATCCATATGTTGTTGTGAGAAGAACACACATGCAATGACTCTAGATGTGGTTTGCTAAAAGAACACACATGCAATGACTCTAGCTGTGGTTTGTGAAAATAACACACATGCAATGACCCTGGTGGATCCTTATGTGGTTTGTGAAAAAAATAGACATGGAATGAACTCTGGTGGATCCATATGTGGTTTGTGAGAAGAACACATATCCAATGACACTGGTGGATCCATGTGTGGTTTGTGAAAGAACATACATGCACTGACTCTAGGTGTGGTTCATGAAAAGAACACACATGCTATGACACTGGTGGATCCATATGTGATTTGTGAAAAGACCACACATGCAATGAACTCTGTTGGATCCATGTGTGGTTTGTGAGAAAAACACACATCCAATGACACTAGTGGATCCATGTGTGGTTTGTGAAAGAACACACATGCAATGACTCTAGATGTGGTTAATGAAAAGAACACACATGCAATGACTCTAGGTGTAGTTTGTGAAAATAACACACATGCAATGACTCTAGCTATGGTTTGTGAAAAGAACACACATGCAATGACACTGGTGGATCCATATGTGTATTTGAAAAGAATAGACATGCAATGACTCTAGCTGTGGTTAATGAAAAGAACACACATGCAATCACACTGGTGGATCAATATGTGGCTTATGAAAAGAACATACATCCAATGACTCTGGATGTGGTTTATGAAAAGAACACACATGCAATGACACTGGTGGATCCATGTGTGGTTTGTGAGAAGAATAGACATGCAATGACTCTGGTTGTGGTTTGTGAAAAGAACACACATACAATGACACTGGTGGATCCATGTGTGGTTTGTGAGAAGAACAGATATGCAATGACTCTAGATGTGGTTTGTGAAAAGAACAGACATGCAATGAACTCTGGTGGATCCATATGTGGTTTGTGAGAAGAACACACATTCAATGAATCTAGATGTGGTTTGTGAAAAGAAGACACATGCAATGACTCTAGCTGTGGTTTGTGATTTGAACACACATGCAATGACTCTGGTGGATCCTTATGTGGTTTGTGAAAAGATCAAACATGCAATGATTCTAGCTGTTGTTTGTGAAAAGATCACACATGCAATGAACTCTGCTGGATCCATATGTTGTTTGTGAGAAGAACACACATGCAATGACTCTTGATGTGGTATGTGAAAAGAACACACATGCAATGACTCTAGCTGTGGTTTGTGAAAATAACACACTTGCAATGACTCTGGTGGATCCTTATGTGGTTTGTGCAAAAAATAGACATGGAATGAACTCTGGTGGATCCATATGTGGTTTGTGAGAAGAACACATATCCAATGACACTGGTGGATCCATGTGTGGTTTGTGAAAGAATAGACATGCATTGACTCTAGGTGTGGTTCATGAAAAGAACACACATGCAATGACACTGGTGGATCCATATGTGGTTTGTGAAAAGAACACACATGCAATGAACTCTGTTGGGTCCATATGTGGTTTGTGAGAAAAACACACATCCAATGACACTGGTGGATCCATGTGTGGTTTGTGAAAGAACACACATGCAATGACTCTAGATGTGGTTAATGAAAAGAACACACATGCAATAACTCTAGGTGTAGTTTGTGAAAATAACACACATGCAATGACTCTAGCTATGGTTTG
The DNA here is from genome assembly GCA_916181665.1 of Avena sativa. Lineage (NCBI taxonomy): Eukaryota > Viridiplantae > Streptophyta > Magnoliopsida > Poales > Poaceae > Avena > Avena sativa. Next base: position 585,379,430 of record OV702287.1, read on the forward strand.
TGAAAAGAACACACGTGCAATGACACTGGTGGATCCATATGTGTATTTGAAAAGAACAGGCATGCAATGACTCTAGTTGTGGTTAATGAAAAGAACACACATGCAATCACACTGGTGGATCCATATGTGGTTTGTGAAAAGAACACAAATGCAATGACTCTAGATGTGGTTTGTGAAAACAACACACATGCAATGACACTGGTGGCTCAATATGTGGTTTGTCAAAAGAACAGACATCCAATGACTCTAGATGTGGTTTGTGAAAAGAACACACATGCAATGACACTGGTGGATCCATGTGTGGTTTGTGAGAAGAACAGACATGCAATGACTCTAGGTGTGGTTTGTGAAAAGAACACACATGCAATGAACTTTGGTGGATCCATATGTGGTTTGTGAGAAGAACACATGTGCAAGGAATCTAGATGTGGTTTGTGAAAAGAACACACATGCAATGACTCTAGCTGTGGTTTGTGATTAGAACACACATGCAATGACTCTGCTGGATCCTTATGTGGTTTGTGAAAAGAACAAACATGTAGTGACTCTAGATGTTGTTTGTGAAAAGAACACACATGGAATGAACTCTGGTGGATCCATATGTTGTTTGTGAGAAGAACACACATGAAATGACTCTAGATGTGGTTTGTGAAAAGAACACACATGCAATGTCTCCAGCTGTTGTTTGTCAAAATAACACACATGCAATGACTCTGGTGGATCCTTATGTGGTTTGTGCAAAAAATAGACATGGAATGAACTCTGGTGGATCCATATGTTTTTAGTGAGAAGAACACATATCGAATGACACTGGTGGATCCATGAGTGGTTTGTGAAAGAACAGACATGCACTAACTCTAGGTGTGGTTCATGAAAAGAACACACATGAAATGACACTAGTGGATCCATATGTGGTTTGCAAAAAGAACACACATGCAATGAACTCTGGTGGATCCATATGTATTTTGTGAGAAGAACACACATCGAATGACACTGGTGGATCCATGTGTGATTTGTCAAAGAACACACATGCAATGACTCTATATGTGGTTTGTGAAAAGAACAAACATGTAATGACTCTAGGTGTAGTTTGTGAAAAGAACACACATGCAATGACTCTAGCTCTGGTTTGTGAAAAGAACACACATGCAATGACACTGGTGGATCCATATGTGGTTTGTGAAAAGAACAAACATGCAATGATTCTAACTGTGGTTAATGAAAAGAACAAACATGTAATGGCTCTAGCTGTGGTTTCTGAAAAGAACACACATCCAGTGACACTGGTGACTCTAGGTGTGGTTTGTGAAAGAACAGACATGCAGTGACACTGGTGGATCCATGTGTGGTTTGTGAAAGAACAGACATGCAATGACACTGGTGGATCCATGTGTTGTTTGTGAAAGAACAGACATGCAATGACTCTAGGTGTGGTTAATAAAAAAAATAGACATGCAATGACACTGGTAAATCCATATGTCATTTGTGAAAAGAACACACAGGCAATGACTCTCGCTGTGGTTTATGAGAAGAACTCACATGCAATGAACTCTGGTGGATCCATATGTGGTTTGTGAGAAGAACACACATGCAATCACTCTAGCTAAGGTTAATGAAAAGAACAAACATGCAATGAAACTGGTGGATCCATATGTGGTTTGTGAAAAAAACACACATGCAATTATATTGGTGGATCCATATGTGGTTTGTGAGAAGAACAGACATGCAATGACTCTAGTTGTGGTTAATGAAAAGAACACACATGCAATCACACTGGTGGATCCATATGTGGTTTCTGAAAAGAACAGACATGCACTGACTCTGGGTGTGGTTCATGAAAAGAACACACATGCAATCACACTGGTGGATCCATATGTGGTTTGTGAAAAGAACACACATGCAATGACTCTAGCTGTGGTTTGTGAAAAGAACACACATGCAATGACTCTGGTGGATCCTTATGTGGTTTGTGACAAGAAGAGACATGCAATGAACTCTGGTGGATCCATATGTGGTTTGTGAGAAGAACACACATCCAATGACACTGGTGGATCCACGTGTAGTTTGTGAAAGAACACACATGCAATGACTCTAGATGTGGTTTGTGAAAAGAACAGACATGCAATGACTCTAGGTGTAGTTTGTGAAAAGAAAAAACATGCAATGACTCTAGATGTGGTTTGTGAAAAGAACACACATGCAGTGAGACTGGTGGATCCATATGTGGTTTGTGAAAAGAACAGACATGCAATGATTCTAACTGTGGTTAGTGAAAAGAACAGACATGCAATGGCTCTAGCTGTGGTTTCTGAAAAGAACACACATCTAGTGACACTGGTGACTCTAGGTGTGGTTTGTGAACGAACAGACATGCAATGACTCTAGATGTGGTTTGTGAAAATAACAGACATGCAATGACTCTTGGTGTAGTTTGTGAAAAGAACACACATGTAGTGACTCTAGCTGTGGTTTGTGAAAAGAACACACATGCAATGACACTGGTGGATCCATATGTGGTTTGTGAAAAGAACAGACATGCAATGATTCTAACTATGGTTAATGAAAAGAACACACATGCAATCGAACTGGTGGATACATATGTGGTTTATGAAAAGAACACACATGCAATGACTCTTGATGTAGTCTATGAAAAGAACACACATGCAATGACACTAGTGGATCAATATCTGGTTTGTGAAAAGAACAGACATCCGATGGCTCTAGATGTGGTTTGTGAAAAGAACACACATGCAATGACACTGGTGGATCCATGTGTGGTTTGTGAGAAGAATAGACATGCAATGACTCTAGATGTGGTTTGTGAAAAGAACAGACATGCAATGAACTCTAGTGGATCCATATGTGGTTTGTGAGAAGAACACACATGCAATGACTCTAGATTTGGTTTGTGAAAAGAAGACACATGCAATGACTCTAGTTGTGGTTTGTGAAAAGAACAGACATGCAATGAACTCTGGTGCATCCATATGTGGTTTGTGAGAAGAACACACATGCAATAACTCCAGATGTGGTTTGTGAAAAGAACACACATGCAATGGCTCTAGCTGTGGTTTTTGAAAAGAACACACATCCAATGACTCTGGTGGATCCTTATGTGGTTTGTGAAAAGAACAGACATGCAATGAAATCTGGTGGATCCATATGTCTTTTGTGAGAAGAACACACATGCAATGACACTGGTGGATCCATATGTGGTTTGTGAAAAGAACAGACATGCAATGACTCTAGCTATGGTCAGTGAAAAGAACACACATGTAATCACACTGGTGGATCCATATGTGGTTTCTGAAAAGAACCCACATGCAATGACTCTAGATGTGGTTTGTGAAAAGAACACACATGCAATGACACTGGTGGATCAATATGTGGCTTGTGAAAAGAACAGACATCCAATGACTCTAGATGTGGTTTATGAAAAGAACACACATGCAATGACACTGGTGGATCCATGTGTGGTTTGTGAGAAGAACAGACATGCAATGACTCTAGATGTGGTTTGTGAAAAGAACAAACATGCAATGAACTCTAGTGGATCCATATGCGGTTTGTGAGAAGAACAGACATGCAATGACTCTAGATGTGGTTTGTGAAAAGAAGACACATGCAATTACTCTAGCTGTGGTTTGTGAAAAGAACACACATGCAATCACTCTGGTGTATCCTTATGTCGTTTGTGAAAAGAATAGACATGCAATGACTCTAGCTGTGGTTTGTGAAAAGAACACACATGCAATGAACTCTGGTGGATCCATATGTGGTTTGTGATAAGAACACACATGCAATGACTCTAGATGTGGTTTGTGAAAAGAACACACATGCAATGGCTCTAGCTGTGGTTTTTGAAAAGAACACACATGCAATGACTCTGGTGGATCCTTATGTGGTTTGTGAAAAGAATAGACATGCAATGAACTCTGGTGGATCCATATGTCTTTTGTGAGAAGAACACACATGCAATGACACTGGTGGATCCATACGTGGTTTGTGAAAAGAACAGACATGCAATGACTCTAGCTGTGGTTAATGAAAAGAACACACATGTAATCACACTGGTGGATCCATATGTGGTTTCTGAAAAGAACCAACATGCAATGACTCTAGATGTGGTTTGTGAAAAGAACACACATGCAATGACACTGGTGGATCAATATGTGGCTTGTGAAAAGAACAGACATCCAATGAACTCTGCTGGATCCATATGTTGTTTGTGAGAAGAACACACATGCAATGACTCTTGATGTGGTTTGTGAAAAGAACACACATGCAATGACTCTAGCTGTGGTTTGTGAAAATAACACACATGCAATGACTCTGGTGGATACTTATGTGGTTTGTGCAAAAAATAGACATGGAATGAACTCTGGTGGATCCATATGTGGTTTGTGAGAAGAACACATATCCAATGACACTGGTGGATCCATGTGTGGTTTGTGAAAGAATAGACATGCATTGACTCTAGGTGTGGTTCATGAAAAGAACACACATGCAATGACACTGGTGGATCCATATGTGGTTTGTGAAAAGAACACACATGCAATGAACTCTGTTGGGTCCATATTTGGTTTGTGAGAAAAACACACATCCAATGACACTGGTGGATCCATGTGTGGTTTGTGAAAGAACACACATGCAATGACTCTAGCTATGGTTTGTGAAAAGAACACACATGCAATCACACTGGTGGATCCATATGTGGTTTGTGAAAAGAACACAAATGCAATGACTCTAGATGTGGTTTGTGAAAAGAACACACATGCAATGACACTGGTGGATCAATATGTGGTTTGTCAAAAGAACAGACATCCAATGACTCTAGATGTGGTTTGTGAAAAGAACACACATGCAATGACACTGGTGGATCCATGTGTGGTTTGTGAGAAGAACAGACATGCAATGACTCTAGGTGTGGTTTGTGAAAAGAACACACATGCAATGAACTTTGGTGGATCCATATGTGGTTTGTGAGAAGAACACACGTGCAAGGAATCTAGATATGGTTTGTGAAAAGAACACACATGCAATGACTCTAGCTGTGGTTTGTGATTAGAACACACATGCAATGACTCTGCTGGATCCTTATGTGGTTTGTGAAAAGAACAAACATGTAGTGACTCTAGCTATTGTTTGTGAAAAGAACACACATGGAATGAACTCTGGTGGATCCATATGTTGTTTGTGAGAAGAACACACATGAAATGACTCTAGATGTGGTTTGTGAAAAGAACACACATGCAATGTCTCCAGCTGTTGTTTGTCAAAATAACACACATGCAATGACTCTGGTGGATCCTTATGTGGTTTGTGCAAAAAATATACATGGAATGAACTCTGGTGGATCCATATGTTTTTAGTGAGAAGAACACATATCGAATGACACTGGTGGATCCATGAGTGGTTTGTGAAAGAACAGACATGCACTAACTCTCGGTGTGGTTCATGAAAAGAACACACATGAAATGACACTAGTGGATCCATATGTGGTTTGAGAAGAGAACACACATGCAATGAACTCTGGTGGATCCATATGTGTTTTGTGAGAAGAACACACATCGAATGACACTGGTGGATCCATGTGTGATTTGTCAAAGAACACACATGCAATGACTCTAGATGTGGTTTGTGAAAAGAACAAACATGTAATGACTCTAGGTGTAGTTTGTGAAAAGAACACACATGCAATGACTCTAGCTCTGGTTTGTGAAAAGAACACACATGCAATGACACTGGTGGATCCATATGTGGTTTGTGAAAAGAACAGACATGCAATGATTCTAACTGTGGTTAATGAAAAGAACAAACATGTAATGGCTCTAGCTGTGGTTTCTGAAAAGAACACACATCCAGTGACACTGGTGACTCTAGGTGTGGTTTGTGAAAGAACAGACATGCAGTGACACTGGTGGATCCATGTGTGGTTTGTGAAAGAACAGACATGCAATGACACTAGTGGATCCATGTGTTGTTTGTGAAAGAACAGACATGCAACGACTCTAGGTGTGGTTAATAAAAAAATAGACATGCAATGACACTGGTAAATCCATATGTCGTTTGTGAAAAGAACACACAGGCAATGACTCTCGCTGTGGTTTATGAGAAGAACTCACATGCAATGAACTCTGGTGCATCCATATGTGGTTTGTGAGAAGAACACACATGCAATCACTCTAGCTAAGGTTAATGAAAAGAACAAACATGCAATGAAACTGGTGGATCCATATGTGGTTTGTGAAAAGAACACACATGCAATTATATTGGTGGATCCATATGTGGTTTGTGAGAAGAACAGACATGCAATGACTCTAGTTGTGGTTAATGAAAAGAACACACATGCAATCACACTGGTGGATCCATATGTGGTTTGTGAAAAGAACAGACATGCACTGACTATGGGTGTGGTCCATGAAAAGAACACACATGCAATCACACTGGTGGATCCATATGTGGTTTGTGAAAAGAACACACATGCAATGACTCTAGCTGTGGTTTGTGAAAAGAACACACATGCAATGACTCTGTTGGATCCTTATGTGGTTTGTGACAAGAAGAGACATGCAATGAACTCTGGTGGATCCATATGTGGTTTGTGAGAAGAACACACATCCAATGACACTGGTGGATCCATGTGTAGTTTGTGAAAGAACACACATGCAATGACTCTAGATGTGGTTTGTGAAAAGAACAGACATGCAATGACTCTAGGTGTAGTTTGTGAAAAGAAAAAAACATGCAATGACTCTAGATGTGGTTTGTGAAAAGAACACACATGCAGTGACACTGGTGGATCCATATGTGGTTTGTGAAAAGAACAAACATGCAATGATTCTAACTGTGGTTAGTGAAAAGAACAGACATGCAATGGCTCTAGCTGTGGTTTCTGAAAAGAACACACATCTAGTGACACGGGTGACTCTAGGTGTGGTTTGTGAACGAACAGACATGCAATGACTCTAGATGTGGTTTGTGAAAATAACAGGCATGCAATGACTCTTGGTGTAGTTTGTGAAAAGAACAAACATGCAGTGACTATAGCTGTGGTTTGTGAAAAGAACACACATGCAATGACACTGGTGGATCCATATGTGGTTTGTGAAAAGAACAGACATGCAATGATTCTAACTATGGTTAATGAAAAGAACACACATGCAATCGCACTGGTGGATCCATATGTGGTTTGTGAAAAGAACACACATGCAATGACTCTTGATGTAGTCTGTGAAAAGAACACACATGCAATGACACTAGTGGATCAATATCTGGTTTGTGAAAAGAACAGACATCCGATGGCTCTAGATGTGGTTTGTGAAAAGAACACACATGCAATGACACTGGTGGATCCATGTGTGGTTTGTGAGAAGAATAGACATGCAATGACTCTAGATGTGGTTTGTGAAAAGAACAGACATGCAATGAACTCTAGTGGATCCATATGTGGTTTGTGAGAAGAACACACATGCAATGACTCTAGATTTGGTTTGTGAAAAGAAGACACATGCAATGACTCTAGTTGTGGTTTGTGAAAAGAACAGACATGCAATGAACTCTGGTGGATCCATATGTGGTTTGTGAGAAGAACACACATGCAATAACTCTAGATGTGGTTTGTGAAAAGAACACACATGCAATGGCTCTAGCTGTGGTTTTTGAAAAGAACACACATGCAATGACTCTGGTGGATCCTTATGTGGTTTGTGAAAAGAACAGACATGCAATGAACTCTGGTGGATCCATATGTCTTTTGTGAGAAGAACACACATGCAATGACACTGGTGGATCCATATGTGGTTTGTGAAAAGAACAGACATGCAATGACTCTAGCTATGGTTAGTGAAAAGAACACACATGTAATCACACTGGTGGATCCATATGTGGTATCTGAAAACAACCCACATGCAATTACTCTAGATGTGGTTTGTGAAAAGAACACACATGCAATGACACTGGTGGATCAATATGTGGCTTGTGAAAAGAACAGACATCCAATGACTCTAGATGTGGTTTATGAAAAGAACACACATGCAATGACACTGGTGGATCCATGTGTGGTTTGTGAGAAGAACAGACATGCAATTACTCTAGCTGTGGTTTGTGAAAAGAACACACATGCAATGACTCTGGTGTATCCTTATGTCGTTTGTGAAAAGAATAGACATGCAATGATTCTAGCTGTGGTTTGTGAAAAGAACACACATGCAATGAACTCTGGTGGATCCATATGTGGTTTGTGATAAGAACACACATGCAATGACTCTAGATGTGGTTTGTGAAAAGAACACACATGCAATGGCTCTAGCTGTGGTTTTTGAAAAGAACACACATGCAATGACTCTGGTGGATCCTTATGTGGTTTGTGAAAAGAATAGACATGCAATGAACTCTGGTGGATCCATATGTCTTTTGTGAGAAGAACACACATCCAATGACACTGGTGGATCCATATGCGGTTTGTGAAAAGAACAGACATGCAATGACTCTAGCTGTGGTTAATGAAAAGGACACACATGTAATCACACTGGTGGATCCATATGTGGTTTTTGAAAAGAACCAACATGCAATGACTCTAGATGTGGTTTGTGAAAAGAACACACATGCAATGACACTGGTGGATCAATATGTGGCTTGTGAAAAGTACAGACATCCAATGAACTCTAGTGGATCCATACGTGGTCTGTGAGAAGAACACACATGCTATGACTCTAGATGTGGTTTGTGAAAAGAAGACACATGCAATGACACTAGCTGTGGTTTGTGAAAAGAACACACATGCAATGACTCTGGTGGATCCTTATGTCGTTTGTGAAAAGAACAGACATGCAATGACTCTAGCTGTGGTTTGTGAAAAGAACACACATGAAATTAACTTTGGTGGATCCATATGTGATTTGTGAGAAGAACACACATGCAATGACTCTGGTGGATCCTTTTGTCGTTTGTGAAAAGAACAGACATGCAATGACTCTAGCTGTGGTTTGTGAAAAGAACACACATGCAATTAACTCTGGTGGATCCATATGTGGTTTGTGAGAAGAACACACATGCAATGACTCTAGGTGTGGTTTGTGAAAAGAACACACATGCAATGACTCTGGTGGTTCTTTATGTCGTTTGTGAAAAGAACAGGCATGCAATGACTCTAGCTGTGGTTTGTGAAAAGAACACACATGCCATTAACTCTGGTGGATCCATATGTGGTTTGTGAGAAGAACACACATGCAATAAATCTAGATGTGGTTTGTGAAAAGAACACACATGCAATGGCTCTAGCTGTGGTTTTTGAAAAGAACACACATGCAATGACTCTGGTGGATCCTTATGTGGTTTGTGAAAAGAACAGACATGCAATGAACTCTGGTGGATCCATATGTCTTTTGTGAGAAGAACACACATGCAATGACACTGGTGGATCCATATGTGGTTTGTGAAAAGAACAGACATGCAATGACTCTAGCTATGGTTAGTGAAAAGAACACACATGTAATCACACTGGTGGATCCATATGTGGTTTCTGAAAAGAACCCACATGCAATGACTCTAGATGTGGTTTGTGAAAAGAACACACATGCAATGACACTGGTGGATCAATATGTGGCTTGTGAAAAGAACAGACATCCAATGACTCTAGATGTGGTTTATGAAAAGAACACACATGCAATGACACTGGTGGATCCATGTGTGGTTTGTGAGAAGAACAGACATGCAATGACTCTAGATGTGGTTTGTGAAAAGAACACACATGCAATGAACTCTAGTGGATCCATATGTGGTTTGTGAGAAGAACACACATGCAATGACTCTAGATGTGGTTTGTGAAAAGAAGACACATGCAATTACTCTAGCTGTGGTTTGTGAAAAGAACAGACATGCAATGACTCTGGTGTATCCTTATGTCGTTTGTGAAAAGAATAGACATGCAATGACTCTAGCTGTGGTTTGTGAAAAGAACACACATGCAATGAACTCTGGTGGATCCATATGTGGTTTGTGATAAGAACACACATGCAATGACTCTAGATGTGGTTTGTGAAAAGAACACACATGCAATGGCTCTAGCTGTGGTTTTTGAAAAGAACACACATGCAATGACTCTGGTGGATCCTTATGTGGTTTGTGAAAAGAATAGACATGCAATGAACTCTGGTGGATCCATATGTCTTTTGTGAGAAGAACACACATGCAATGATACTGGTGGATCCATATGTGGTTTGTGAAAAGAACAGACATGCAATGACTCTAGCTGTGGTTAATGAAAAGAACACACATGTAATCACACTGGTGGATCCATATGTGGTTTTTGAAAAGAACCAACATGCAATGACTCTAGATGTGGTTTGTGAAAAGAACACACATGCAATGACACTGGTGGATCAATATGTGGCTTGTGAAAAGAACAGACATCCAATGACTCTAGATGTGGTTTATGAAAAGAACACACATGCAATGACACTGGTGGATCCATGTGTGGTTTGTGAGAAGAACAGACATGCAATGACTCTAGATGTGGTTTGTGAAAAGAACACACATGCAATGAACTCTAGTGGATCCATATGTGGTTTGTGAGAAGAACACACATGCAATGACTCTAGATGTGGTTTGTGAAAAGAAGACACATGCAATTACTCTAGCTGTGGTTTGTGAAAAGAACAGACATGCAATGACTCTGGTGTATCCTTATGTCGTTTGTGAAAAGAATAGACATGCAATGACTCTAGCTGTGGTTTGTGAAAAGAACACACATGCAATGAACTCTGGTGGATCCATATGTGGTTTGTGATAAGAACACACATGCAATGACTCTAGATGTGGTTTGTGAAAAGAACACACATGCAATGGCTCTAGCTGTGGTTTTTGAAAAGAACACACATGCAATGACTCTGGTGGATCCTTATGTGGTTTGTGAAAAGAATAGACATGCAATGAACTCTGGTGGATCCATATGTCTTTTGTGAGAAGAACACACATGCAATGATACTGGTGGATCCATATGTGGTTTGTGAAAAGAACAGACATGCAATGACTCTAGCTGTGGTTAATGAAAAGAACACACATGTAATCACACTGGTGGATCCATATGTGGTTTTTGAAAAGAACCAACATGCAATGACTCTAGATGTGGTTTGTGAAAAGAACACACATGCAATGACACTGGTGGATCAATATGTGGTTTGTGAAAAGAACAGACATGCAATGAACTCTAGTGGATCCATACGTGGTTTGTGAGAAGAACACACATGCAATGACTCTAGATGTGTTTTGTGAAAAGAAGACACATGCAATGACTCTAGCCGTGGTTTGTGAAAAGAACACACATGTAATGACTCTGGTGGATCCTTATGTCGTTTGTGAAAAGAACAGACATGCAATGACTCTAGCTGTGGTTTGTGAAAAGAACACACATGCAATTAACTCTGGTGGATCCATATGTGATTTGTGAGAAGAACACACATGCAATGACTCTAGATGTGGTTTGTGAAAAGAACACACATGCAATGACTCTGGTGGATCCTTATGTCGTTTGTGAAAAGAACAGATATGCAATGACTCTAGTTGAGGTTTGTGAAAAGAACACACATGCAATTAACTCTGGTGGATCCATATGTGGTTTGTGAGAAGAACACACATGCAATGACTCTAGATGTGGTTTGTGAAAAGAACACATATGCAATGACTCTGGTGGATCCTTATGTCGTTTGTGAAAAGAACAGACATGCAATGACTCTAGCTGTGGTTTGTGAAAAGAACACACATGCAATTAACTCTGGTGGATCCATTTGTGGTTTGTGAGAAGAACACACATGCAATGACTCTAGATGTGGTTTATGAAAAGAACACACATGCAATGACTCTGGTGGATCCTTATGTCGTTTGTGAAAAGAACAGACATGCAATGACTCTAGCTGTGGTTTGTGAAAAGAACAGACATGCAATGACTCTGGTGTATCCTTATGTCGTTTGTGAAAAGAATAGACATGCAATGACTCTAGCTGTGGTTTGTGAAAAGAACACACATGCAATGAACTCTGGTGGATCCATATGTGGTTTGTGATAAGAACACACATGCAATGACTCTAGATGTGGTTTGTGAAAAGAACACACATGCAATGGCTCTAGCTGTGGTTTTTGAAAAGAACACACATGCAATGACTCTGGTGGATCCTTATGTGGTTTGTGAAAAGAATAGACATGCAATGAACTCTGGTGGATCCATATGTCTTTTGTGAGAAGAACACACATGCAATGACACTGGTGGATCCATATGTGGTTTGTGAAAAGAACAGACATGCAATGACTCTAGCTGTGGTTAATGAAAAGAACACACATGTAATCACACTGGTGGATCCATATGTGGTTTTTGAAAACAACCAACATGCAATGACTCTAGATGTGGTTTTTGAAAAGAACACACATGCAATGACACTGGTGGATCAATATGTGGCTTGTGAAAAGAACAGACATCCAATGACTCTAGATGTGGTTTGTGAAAAGAACAGACATGCAATGAACTCTAGTGGATCCATACGTGGTTTGTGAGAAGAACACACATGCAATGACTCTAGATGTGTTTTGTGAAAAGAAGACACATGCAATGACTCTAGCCGTGGTTTGTGAAAAGAACACACATGCAATGACTCTGGTGGATCCTTATGTCGTTTGTGCAAAGAACAGACATGCAATGACTCTAGTTGTGGTTTGTGAAAATAACAAACATGCAATTAACTCTGGTGGATCCATATGTGATTTGTGAGAAGAACACACATGCAATGACTCTAGATGTGGTTTGTGAAAAGAACACACATGCAATGACTTTGGTGGATCCTTATGTCGTTTGTGAAAAGAACAGATATGCAATGACTCTAGTTGTGGTTTGTGAAAAGAACACACATGCAATTAACTCTGGTGGATCCATATGTGGTTTGTGAGAAGAACACACATGCAATGACTCTAGCTGTGGTTTGTGAAAAGAACACATATGCAATGACTCTGGTGGATCCTTATGTCGTTTGTGAAAAGAACAGACATGCAATGACTCTAGCTGTGGTTTGTGAAAAGAACACACATGCAATTAACTCTGGTGGATCCATTTGTGGTTTGTGAGAAGAACACACATGCAATGACTCTAGATGTGGTTTATGAAAAGAACACACATGCAATGACTCTGGTGGATCCTTATGTCGTTTGTGAAAAGAACAGACATGCAATGAACTCTGGTGGATCCATATGTCTTTTGTGAGAAGAACACACATGCAATGACACTTGTGGATCCATATGTGGTTTGTGAAAAGAACAGACATGCAATGAACTCTAGTGGATCCATACGTGGTTTGTGAGAAGAACACACATGCAATGACTCTAGATGTGTTTTGTGAAAAGAAGACACATGCAATGACTCTAGCCGTGGTTTGTGAAAAGAACACACATGCAATGACTCTGGTGGATCCTTATGTCGTTTGTGCAAAGAACAGACATGCAATGACTCTAGTTGTGGTTTGTGAAAATAACACACATGCAATTAACTCTGGTGGATCCATATCTGATTTGTGAGAAGAACACACATGCAATGACTCTATATGTGGTTTGTGAAAAGAACACACATGCAATGACTTTGCTGGATCCTTATGTCGTTTGTGAAAAGAATAGATATGCAATGACTCTAGTTGTGGTTTGTGAAAAGAACACACATGCAATTAACTCTGGTGGATCCATATGTGGTTTGTGAGAAGAACACACATGCAATGACTCTAGATGTGGTTTGTGAAAAGAACACATATGCAATGACTCTGGTGGATCCTTATGTCGTTTGTGAAAAGAACAGACATGCAATGACTCTAGCTGTGGTTTGTGAAAAGAACACACATGCAATTAACTCTGGTGGATCCATTTGTGGTTTGTGAGAAGAACACACATGCAATGACTCTAGATGTGGTTTATGAAAAGAACACACATGCAATGACTCTGGTGGATCCTTATGTCGTTTGTGAAAAGAACAGACATGCAATGACTCTAGCTGTGGTTTGTGAAAAGAACACACATGCAATTAACTCTGGTGGATCCATTTGTGGTTTGTGAGAAGAACACACATGCAATGACTCTAGATGTGGTTTATGAAAAGAACACACATGCAATGACTCTGGTGGATCGTTATGTCGTTTGTGAAAAGAACAGACATGCAATGAACTCTGGTGGATCCATATGTCTTTTGTGAGAAGAACACACATGCAATGACACTTGTGGATCCATATGTGGTTTGTGAAAAGAACAGACATGCAATGAACTCTAGTGGATCCATACGTGGTTTGTGAGAAGAACACACATGCAATGACTCTAGATGTGTTTTGTGAAAAGAAGACACATGCAATGACTCTAGCCGTGGTTTGTGAAAAGAACACACATGTAATGACTCTGGTGGATCCTTATGTCGTTTGTGAAAAGAACAGACATGCAATGACTCTAGCTGTGGTTTGTGAAAAGAACACACATGCAATTAACTCTGGTGGATCCATATGTGATTTGTGAGAAGAACACACATGCAATGACTCTAGATGTGGTTTGTGAAAAGAACACACATGCAATGACTCTGGTGGATCCTTATGTCGTTTGTGAAAAGAACAGATATGCAATGACTCTAGTTGTGGTTTGTGAAAAGAACACACATGCAATTAACTCTGGTGGATCCATATGTGGTTTGTGAGAAGAACACACATGCAATGACTCTAGATGTGGTTTGTGAAAAGAACACATATGCAATGACTCTGGTGGATCCTTATGTCGTTTGTGAAAAGAACAAACATGCAATGACTCTAGCTGTGGTTTGTGAAAAGAACACACATGCAATTAACTCTGGTGGATCCATTTGTGGTTTGTGAGAAGAACACACATGCAATGACTCTAGATGTGGTTTATGAAAAGAACACACATGCAATGACTCTGGTGGATCCTTATGTCGTTTGTGAAAATAACAGACATGCAATGACTCTAGCTGTGGTTTGTGAAAAGAACAGACATGCAATGACTCTGGTGTATCCTTATGTCGTTTGTGAAAAGAATAGACATGCAATGACTCTAGCTGTGGTTTGTGAAAAGAACACACATGCAATGAACTCTGGTGGATCCATATGTGGTTTGTGATAAGAACACACATGCAATGACTCTAGATGTGGTTTGTGAAAAGAACACACATGCAATGGCTCTAGCTGTGGTTTTTGAAAAGAACACACATGCAATGACTCTGGTGGATCCTTATGTGGTTTGTGAAAAGAATAGACATGCAATGAACTCTGGTGGATCCATATGTCTTTTGTGAGAAGAACACACATGCAATGACACTGGTGGATCCATATGTGGTTTGTGAAAAGAACAGACATGCAATGACTCTAGCTGTGGTGAATGAAAAGAACACACATGTAATCACACTGGTGGATCCATATGTGGTTTTTGAAAACAACCAACATGCAATGACTCTAGATGTGGTTTTTGAAAAGAACACACATGCAATGACACAGGTGGAACAATATGTGGCTTGTGAAAAGAACAGACATCCAATGACTCTAGATGTGGTTTGTGAAAAGAACAGACATGCAATGAACTCTAGTGGATCCATACGTGGTTTGTGAGAAGAACACACATGCAATGACTCTAGATGTGTTTTGTGAAAAGAAGACACATGCAATGACTCTAGCCGTGGTTTGTGAAAAGAACACACATGCAATGACTCTGGTGGATCCTTATGTCGTTTGTGCAAAGAACAGACATGCAATGACTCTAGCTGTGGTTAGTGAAAAGAACACACATGTAATCACACTGGTGGATCCATATGTGGTTTCTGAAAAGAACCCACATGCAATGACTCTAGATGTGGTTTGTGAAAAGAACACACATGCAATGACTTTGGTGGATCCTTATGTCGTTTGTGAAAAGCACAGATATGCAATGACTCTAGTTGTGGTTTGTGAAAAGAACACACATGCAATTAACTCTGGTGGATCCATATGTGGTTTGTGAGAAGAACACACATGCAATGACTCTAGATGTGGTTTGTGAAAAGAACACATATGCAATGACTCTGGTGGATCCTTATGTCGTTTGTGAAAAGAACAGACATGCAATGACTCTAGCTGTGGTTTGTGAAAAGAACACACATGCAATTAACTCTGGTGGATCCATTTGTGGTTTGTGAGAAGAACACACATGCAATGACTCTATATGTGGTTTATGAAAAGAACACACATGCAATGACTCTGGTGGATCCTTATGTCGTTTGTGAAAAGAACAGACATGCAATGAACTCTGGTGGATCCATATGTCTTTTGTGAGAAGAACACACATGCAATGACACTGGTGGATCCATATGTGGTTTGTGAAAAGAACAGACATGCAATGACTCTAGCTATGGTTAGTGAAAAGAACACACATGTAATCACACTGGTGGATCCATATGTGGTTTGTGAAAAGAACACACATGCAATGACTCTTGATGTAGTCTGTGAAAAGAACACACATGCAATGACACTAGTGGATCAATATCTGGTTTGTGAAAAGAACAGACATCCGATGACTCTAGACATGGTTTGTGAAAAAACACACATGCAATGACACTGGTGGATCCATGTGTGGTTTGTGAGAAGAATAGACATGCAATGACTCTAGATGTGGTTTTTGAAAAGAACAGACATGCAATGAACTCTAGTGGATCCATATGTGGTTTGTGAGAAGAACACACATGCAATGACTCTAGATTTGGTTTGTGAAAAGAAGACACATGCAATGACTCTAGCTGTGGTTTGTGAAAAGAACACACATGCAATGACTCTGGTGGATCCTTATGTCGTTTGTGAAAAGGACAGACATGCAATGAATCAGCTGTGGTTTGTGAAAAGAACACACATGCAATGAACTCTGGTGGATCCATATGTGTTTTGTGAGAAGAACACACATGCAATAACTCTACATGTGGTTTGTGAAAAGAACACACATGCAATGGCTCTAGCTGTGGTTTTTGAAAAGAACACACATGCAATGACTCTGGTGGATCCTTATGTGGTTTGTGAAAAGAACAGACATGCAATGAACTCTGGTGGATCCATATGTGTTTTGTGAGAAGAACACACATGCAATGACACTGGTGGATCCATGTGTGGTTTGTGAAAAGAACAGACATGCAATGACTCTAGCTATGGTTAGTGAAAAGAACACACATGTAATCACACTGGTGGATCCATATGTGGTTTCTGAAAAGAACCCACATGCAATGACTCTAGATGTGGTTTGTGAAAAGAACAGACATGCAATGACTTTGGTGGATCCTTATGTCGTTTGTGAAAAGAACAGATATGCAATGACTCTAGTTGTGGTTTGTGAAAAGAACACACATGCAATTAACTCTGGTGGATCCATATGTGGTTTGTGAGAAGAACACACATGCAATGACTCTAGATGTGGTTTGTGAAAAGAACACATATGCAATGACTCTGGTGGATCCTTATGTCGTTTGTGAAAAGAACAGACATGCAATGACTCTAGCTGTGGTTTGTGAAAAGAACACACATGCAATTAACTCTGGTGGATCCATTTGTGGTTTGTGAGAAGAACACACATGCAATGACTCTAGATGTGGTTTATGAAAAGAGCACACATGCAATGACTCTGGTGGATCCTTATGTCGTTTGTGAAAAGAACAGACATGCAATGAACTCTGGTGGATCCATATGTCTTTTGTGAGAAGAACACACATGCAATGACACTGGTGGATCCATATGTGGTTTGTGAAAATAACAGACATGCAATGACTCTAGCTATGGTTAGTGAAAAGAACACACATGTAATCACACTGGTGGATCCATATGTGGTTTGTGAAAAGAACACACATGCAATGACTCTTGATGTAGTCTGTGAAAAGAACACACATGCAATGACACTAGTGGATCAATATCTGGTTTGTGAAAAGAACAGACATCCGATGACTCTAGACGTGGTTTGTGAAAAAACACACATGCAATGACACTGGTGGATCCATGTGTGGTTTGTGAGAAGAATAGACATGCAATGACTCTAGATGTGGTTTGTGAAAAGAACAGACATGCAATGAACTCTAGTGGATCCATATGTGGTTTGTGAGAAGAACACACATGCAATGACTCTAGATTTGGTTTGTGAAAAGAAGACACATGCAATGACTCTAGCTGTGGTTTGTGAAAAGAACACACATGCAATGACTCTGGTGGATCCTTATGTCATTTGTGAAAAGGACAGACATGCAATGAATCAGCTGTGGTTTGTGAAAAGAACACACATGCAATGAACTCTTGCGGATCCATATGTGTTTTGTGAGAAGAACACACATGCAATAACTCTACATGTGGTTTGTGAAAAGAACACACATGCAATTGCTCTAGCTGTGGTTTTTGAAAAGAACACACATGCAATGACTCTGGTGGATCCTTATGTGGTTTGTGAAAAGAACAGACATGCAATGAACTCTGGTGGATCCATATGTCTTTTGTGAGAAGAACACACATGCAATGACACTGGTGGATCCATGTGTGGTTTGTGAAAAGAACAGACATGCAATGACTCTAGCTATGGTTAGTGAAAAGAACACACATGTAATCACACTGGTGGATCCATATGTGGTTTCTGAAAAGAACCCACATGCAATGACTCTAGATGTGGTTTGTGAAAAGAACACACATGCAATGACTTTGGTGGATCCTTATGTCGTTTGTGAAAAGAACAGATATGCAATGACTCTAGTTGTGGTTTGTGAAAAGAACACACATGCAATTAACTCTGGTGGATCCATATGTGGTTTGTGAGAAGAACACACATGCAATGACTCTAGATGTGGTTTGTGAAAAGAACACATATGCAATGACTCTGGTGGATCCTTATGTCGTTTGTGAAAAGAACAGACATGCAATGACTCTAGCTGTGGTTTGTGAAAAGAACACACATGCAATTAACTCTGGTGGATCCATTTGTGGTTTGTGAGAAGAACACACATGCAATGACTCTAGATGTGGTTTATGAAAAGAGCACACATGCAATGACTCTGGTGGATCCTTATGTTGTTTGTGAAAAGAACAGACATGCAATGAACTCTGGTGGATCCATATGTCTTTTGTGAGAAGAACACACATGCAATGACACTGGTGGATCCATATGTGGTTTGTGAAAAGAACAGACATGCAATGACTCTAGCTATGGTTAGTGAAAAGAACACACATGTAATCACACTAGTGGATCCATATGTGGTTTGTGAAAAGAACACACATGCAATGACTCTTGATGTAGTCTGTGAAAAGAACACACATGCAATGACACTAGTGGATCAATATCTGGTTTGTGAAAAGAACAGACATCCGATGACTCTAGACGTGGTTTGTGAAAAAACACACATGCAATGACACTGGTGGATCCATGTGTGGTTTGTGAGAAGAATAGACATGCAATGACTCTAGATGTGGTTTGTGAAAAGAACAGACATGCAATGAACTCTAGTGGATCCATATGTGGTTTGTGAGAAGAACACACATGCAATGACTCTAGATTTGGTTTGTGAAAAGAAGACACATGCAATGACTCTAGCTGTGGTTTGTGAAAAGAACACACATGCAATGACTCTGGTGGATCCTTATGTCGTTTGTGAAAAGGACAGACATGCAATGAATCAGCTGTGGTTTGTGAAAAGAACACACATGCAATGAACTCTGGTGGATCCATATGTGTTTTGTGAGAAGAACACACATGCAATAACTCTACATGTGGTTTGTGAAAAGAACACACATGCAATGGCTCTAGCTGTGGTTTTTGAAAAGAACACACATGCAATGACTCTGGTGGATCCTTATGTGGTTTGTGAAAAGAACAGACATGCAATGAACTCTGGTGGATCCATATGTGTTTTGTGAGAAGAACACACATGCAATGACACTGGTGGATCCATGTGTGGTTTGTGAAAAGAACAGACATGCAATGACTCTAGCTATGGTTAGTGAAAAGAACACACATGTAATCACACTGGTGGATCCATATGTGGTTTCTGAAAAGAACCCACATGCAATGACTCTAGATGTGGTTTGTGAAAAGAACACACATGCAATGACTTTGGTGGATCCTTATGTCGTTTGTGAAAAGAACAGATATGCAATGACTCTAGTTGTGGTTTGTGAAAAGAACACACATGCAATTAACTCTGGTGGATCCATATGTGGTTTGTGAGAAGAACACACATGCAATGACTCTAGATGTGGTTTGAGAAAAGAACACATATGCAATGACTCTGGTGGATCCTTATGTCGTTTGTGAAAAGAACAGACATGCAATGACTCTAGCTGTGGTTTGTGAAAAGAACACACATGCAATTAACTCTGGTGGATCCATTTGTGGTTTGTGAGAAGAACACACATGCAATGACTCTAGATGTGGTTTATGAAAAGAGCACACATGCAATGACTCTGGTGGATCCTTATGTCGTTTGTGAAAAGAACAGACATGCAATGAACTCTGGTGGATCCATATGTCTTTTGTGAGAAGAACACACATTCAATGACACTGGTGGATCCATATGTGGTTTGTGAAAAGAACAGACATGCAATGACTCTAGCTATGGTTAGTGAAAAGAACACACATGTAATCACACTGGTGGATCCATATGTGGTTTGTGAAAAGAACACACATGCAATGACTCTTGATGTAGTCTGTGAAAAGAACACACATGCAATGACACTAGTGGATCAATATCTGGTTTGTGAAAAGAACAGACATCCGATGACTCTAGACGTGGTTTGTGAAAAAACACACATGCAATGACACTGGTGGATCCATGTGTGGTTTGTGAGAAGAATAGACATGCAATGACTCTAGATGTGGTTTGTGAAAAGAACAGACATGCAATGAACTCTAGTGGATCCATATGTGGTTTGTGAGAAGAACACACATGCAATGACTCTAGATTTGGTTTGTGAAAAGAAGACACATGCAATGACTCTAGCTGTGGTTTGTGAAAAGAACACACATGCAATGACTCTGGTGGATCCTTATGTCGTTTGTGAAAAGGACAGACATGCAATGAATCAGCTGTGGTTTGTGAAAAGAACACACATGCAATGAACTCTGGTGGATCCATATGTGTTTTGTGAGAAGAACACACATGCAATACCTCTACATGTGGTTTGTGAAAAGAACACACATGCAATGGCTCTAGCTGTGGTTTTTGAAAAGAACACACATGCAATGACTCTGGTGGATCCTTATGTGGTTTGTGAAAAGAACAGACATGCAATGAACTCTGGTGGATCCATATGTGTTTTGTGAGAAGAACACACATGCAATGACACTGGTGGATCCATGTGTGGTTTGTGAAAAGAACAGACATGCAATGACTCTAGCTATGGTTAGTGAAAAGAACACACATGTAATCACACTGGTGGATCCATATGTGGTTTCTGAAAAGAACCCACATGCAATGACTCTAGATGTGGTTTGTGAAAAGAACACACATGCAATGACTTTGGTGGATCCTTATGTCGTTTGTGAAAAGAACAGATATGCAATGACTCTAGTTGTGGTTTGTGAAAAGAACACACATGCAATTAACTCTGGTGGATCCATATGTGGTTTGTGAGAAGAACACACATGCAATGACTCTAGATGTGGTTTGTGAAAAGAACACATATGCAATGACTCTGGTGGATCCTTATGTCGTTTGTGAAAAGAACAGACATGCAATGACTCTAGCTGTGGTTTGTGAAAAGAACACACATGCAATTAACTCTGGTGGATCCATTTGTGGTTTGTGAGAAGAACACACATGCAATGACTCTAGATGTGGTTTATGAAAAGAGCACACATGCAATGACTCTGGTGGATCCTTATGTTGTTTGTGAAAAGAACAGACATGCAATGAACTCTGGTGGATCCATATGTCTTTTGTGAGAAGAACACACATGCAATGACACTGGTGGATCCATATGTGGTTTGTGAAAAGAACAGACATGCAATGACTCTAGCTATGGTTAGTGAAAAGAACACACATGTAATCACACTAGTGGATCCATATGTGGTTTGTGAAAAGAACACACATGCAATGACTCTTGATGTAGTCTGTGAAAAGAACACACATGCAATGACACTAGTGGATCAATATCTGGTTTGTGAAAAGAACAGACATCCGATGACTCTAGACGTGGTTGGTGAAAAAACACACATGCAATGACACTGGTGGATCCATGTGTGGTTTGTGAGAAGAATAGACATGCAATGACTCTAGATGTGGTTTGTGAAAAGAACAGACATGCAATGAACTCTAGTGGATCCATATGTGGTTTGTGAGAAGAACACACATGCAATGACTCTAGATTTGGTTTGTGAAAAGAAGACACATGCAATGACTCTAGCTGTGGTTTGTGAAAAGAACACACATGCAATGACTCTGATGGATCCTTATGTCGTTTGTGAAAAGGACAGACATGCAATGAATCAGCTGTGGTTTGTGAAAAGAACACACATGCAATGAACTCTGGTGGATCCATATGTGTTTTGTGAGAAGAACACACATGCAATAACTCTACATGTGGTTTGTGAAAAGAACACACATGCAATGGCTCTAGCTGTGGTTTTTGAAAAGAACACACATGCAATGACTCTGGTGGATCCTTATGTGGTTTGTGAAAAGAACAGACATGCAATGAACTCTGGTGGATCCATATGTGTTTTGTGAGAAGAACACACATGCAATGACACTGGTGGATCCATGTGTGGTTTGTGAAAAGAACAGACATGCAATGACTCTAGCTATGGTTAGTGAAAAGAACACACATGTAATCACACTGGTGGATCCATATGTGGTTTCTGAAAAGAACCCACATGCAATGACTCTAGATGTGGTTTGTGAAAAGAACACACATGCAATGACTTTGGTGGATCCTTATGTCGTTTGTGAAAAGAACAGATATGCAATGACTCTAGTTGTGGTTTGTGAAAAGAACACACATGCAATTAACTCTGGTGGATCCATATGTGGTTTGTGAGAAGAACACACATGCAATGACTCTAGATGTGGTTTGTGAAAAGAACACATATGCAATGACTCTGGTGGATCCTTATGTCGTTTGTGAAAAGAACAGACATGCAATGACTCTAGCTGTGGTTTGTGAAAAGAACACACATGCAATTAACTCTGGTGGATCCATTTGTGGTTTGTGAGAAGAACACACATGCAATGACTCTAGATGTGGTTTATGAAAAGAGCACACATGCAATGACTCTGGTGGATCCTTATGTCGTTTGTGAAAAGAACAGACATGCAATGAACTCTGGTGGATCCATATGTCTTTTGTGAGAAGAACACACATGCAATGACACTGGTGGATCCATATGTGGTTTGTGAAAAGAACAGACATGCAATGACTCTAGCTATGGTTAGTGAAAAGAACACACATGTAATCACACTAGTGGATCCATATGTGGTTTGTGAAAAGAACACACATGCAATGACTCTTGATGTAGTCTGTGAAAAGAACACACATGCAATGACACTAGTGGATCAATATCTGGTTTGTGAAAAGAACAGACATCCGATGACTCTAGACGTGGTTGGTGAAAAAACACACATGCAATGACACTGGTGGATCCATGTGTGGTTTGTGAGAAGAATAGACATGCAATGACTCTAGATGTGGTTTGTGAAAAGAACAGACATGCAATGAACTCTAGTGGATCCATATGTGGTTTGTGAGAAGAACACACATGCAATGACTCTAGATTTGGTTTGTGAAAAGAAGACACGTGCAATGACTCTAGCTGTGGTTTGTGAAAAGAACACACATGCAATGACTCTGGTGGATCCTTATGTCGTTTGTGAAAAGGACAGACATGCAATGAATCAGCTGTGGTTTGTGAAAAGAACACACATGCAATGAACTCTGGTGGATCCATATGTGTTTTGTGAGAAGAACACACATGCAATAACTCTACATGTGGTTTGTGAAAAGAACACACATGCAATGGCTCTAGCTGTGGTTTTTGAAAAGAACACACATGCAATGACTCTGGTGGATCCTTATGTGGTTTGTGAAAAGAACAGACATGCAATGAACTCTGGTGGATCCATATGTGTTTTGTGAGAAGAACACACATGCAATGACACTGGTGGATCCATGTGTGGTTTGTGAAAAGAACAGACATGCAATGACTCTAGCTATGGTTAGTGAAAAGAACACACATGTAATCACACTGGTGGATCCATATGTGGTTTCTGAAAAGAACCCACATGCAATGACTCTAGATGTGGTTTGTGAAAAGAACACACATGCAATGACTTTGGTGGATCCTTATGTCGTTTGTGAAAAGAACAGATATGCAATGACTCTAGTTGTGGTTTGTGAAAAGAACACACATGCAATTAACTCTGGTGGATCCATATGTGGTTTGTGAGAAGAACACACATGCAATGACTCTAGATGTGGTTTGTGAAAAGAACACATATGCAATGACTCTGGTGGATCCTTATGTCGTTTGTGAAAAGAACAGACATGCAATGACTCTAGCTGTGGTTTGTGAAAAGAACACACATGCAATTAACTCTGGTGGATCCATTTGTGGTTTGTGAGAAGAACACACATGCAATGACTCTAGATGTGGTTTATGAAAAGAGCACACATGCAATGACTCTGGTGGATCCTTATGTCGTTTGTGAAAAGAACAGACATGCAATGAACTCTGGTGGATCCATATGTCTTTTGTGAGAAGAACACACATGCAATGACACTGGTGGATCCATATGTGGTTTGTGAAAAGAACAGACATGCAATGACTCTAGCTATGGTTAGTGAAAAGAACACACATGTAATCACACTAGTGGATCCATATGTGGTTTGTGAAAAGAACACACATGCAATGACTCTTGATGTAGTCTGTGAAAAGAACACACATGCAATGACACTAGTGGATCAATATCTGGTTTGTGAAAAGAACAGACATCCGATGACTCTAGACGTGGTTGGTGAAAAAACACACATGCAATGACACTGGTGGATCCATGTGTGGTTTGTGAGAAGAATAGACATGCAATGACTCTAGATGTGGTTTGTGAAAAGAACAGACATGCAATGAACTCTAGTGGATCCATATGTGGTTTGTGAGAAGAACACACATGCAATGACTCTAGATTTGGTTTGTGAAAAGAAGACACATGCAATGACTCTAGCTGTGGTTTGTGAAAAGAACACACATGCAATGACTCTGGTGGATCCTTATGTCGTTTGTGAAAAGGACAGACATGCAATGAATCAGCTGTGGTTTGTGAAAAGAACACACATGCAATGAACTCTGGTGGATCCATATGTGTTTTGTGAGAAGAACACACATGCAATAACTCTACATGTGGTTTGTGAAAAGAACACACATGCAATGGCTCTAGCTGTGGTTTTTGAAAAGAACACACATGCAATGACTCTGGTGGATCCTTATGTGGTTTGTGAAAAGAACAGACATGCAATGAACTCTGGTGGATCCATATGTGTTTTGTGAGAAGAACACACATGCAATGACACTGGTGGATCCATGTGTGGTTTGTGAAAAGAACAGACATGCAATGACTCTAGCTATGGTTAGTGAAAAGAACACACATGTAATCACACTGGTGGATCCATATGTGGTTTCTGAAAAGAACCCACATGCAATGACTCTAGATGTGGTTTGTGAAAAGAACACACATGCAATGACTTTGGTGGATCCTTATGTCGTTTGTGAAAAGAACAGATATGCAATGACTCTAGTTGTGGTTTGTGAAAAGAACACACATGCAATTAACTCTGGTGGATCCATATGTGGTTTGTGAGAAGAACACACATGCAATGACTCTAGATGTGGTTTGTGAAAAGAACACATATGCAATGACTCTGGTGGATCCTTATGTCGTTTGTGAAAAGAACAGACATGCAATGACTCTAGCTGTGGTTTGTGAAAAGAACACACATGCAATTAACTCTGGTGGATCCATTTGTGGTTTGTGAGAAGAACACACATGCAATGACTCTAGATGTGGTTTATGAAAAGAGCACACATGCAATGACTCTGGTGGATCCTTATGTCGTTTGTGAAAAGAACAGACATGCAATGAACTCTGGTGGATTCATATGTCTTTTGTGAGAAGAACACACATGCAATGACACTGGTGGATCCATATGTGGTTTGTGAAAAGAACAGACATGCAATGACTCTAGCTATGGTTAGTGAAAAGAACACACATGTAATCACACTGGTGGATCCATATGTGGTTTGTGAAAAGAACACACATGCAATGACTCTTGATGTAGTCTGTGAAAAGAACACACATGCAATGACACTAGTGGATCAATATCTGGTTTGTGAAAAGAACAGACATCCGATGACTCTAGACGTGGTTTGTGAAAAAACACACATGCAATGACACTGGTGGATCCATGTGTGGTTTGTGAGAAGAATAGACATGCAATGACTCTAGATGTGGTTTGTGAAAAGAACAGACATGCAATGAACTCTAGTGGATCCATATGTGGTTTGTGAGAAGAACACACATGCAATGACTCTAGATTTGGTTTGTGAAAAGAAGACACATGCAATGACTCTAGCTGTGGTTTGTGAAAAGAACACACATGCAATGACTCTGGTGGATCCTTATGTCATTTGTGAAAAGGACAGACATGCAATGAATCAGCTGTGGTTTGTGAAAAGAACACACATGCAATGAACTCTGGTGGATCCATATGTGTTTTGTGAGAAGAACACACATGCAATAACTCTACATGTGGTTTGTGAAAAGAACACACATGCAATGGCTCTAGCTGTGGTTTTTGAAAAGAACACACATGCAATGACTCTGGTGGATCCTTATGTGGTTTGTGAAAAGAACAGACATGCAATGAACTCTGGTGGATCCATATGTCTTTTGTGAGAAGAACACACATGCAATGACACTGGTGGATCCATGTGTGGTTTGTGAAAAGAACAGACATGCAATGACTCTAGCTATGGTTAGTGAAAAGAACACACATGTAATCACACTGGTGGATCCATATGTGGTTTCTGAAAAGAACCCACATGCAATGACTCTAGATGTGGTTTGTGAAAAGAACACACATGCAATGACTTTGGTGGATCCTTATGTCGTTTGTGAAAAGAACAGATATGCAATGACTCTAGTTGTGGTTTGTGAAAAGAACACACATGCAATTAACTCTGGTGGATCCATATGTGGTTTGTGAGAAGAACACACATGCAATGACTCTAGATGTGGTTTGTGAAAAGAACACATATGCAATGACTCTGGTGGATCCTTATGTCGTTTGTGAAAAGAACAGACATGCAATGACTCTAGCTGTGGTTTGTGAAAAGAACACACATGCAATTAACTCTGGTGGATCCATTTGTGGTTTGTGAGAAGAACACACATGCAATGACTCTAGATGTGGTTTATGAAAAGAGCACACATGCAATGACTCTGGTGGATCCTTATGTTGTTTGTGAAAAGAACAGACATGCAATGAACTCTGGTGGATCCATATGTCTTTTGTGAGAAGAACACACATGCAATGACACTGGTGGATCCATATGTGGTTTGTGAAAAGAACAGACATGCAATGACTCTAGCTATGGTTAGTGAAAAGAACACACATGTAATCACACTAGTGGATCCATATGTGGTTTGTGAAAAGAACACACATGCAATGACTCTTGATGTAGTCTGTGAAAAGAACACACATGCAATGACACTAGTGGATCAATATCTGGTTTGTGAAAAGAACAGACATCCGATGACTCTAGACGTGGTTTGTGAAAAAACACACATGCAATGACACTGGTGGATCCATGTGTGGTTTGTGAGAAGAATAGACATGCAATGACTCTAGATGTGGTTTGTGAAAAGAACAGACATGCAATGAACTCTAGTGGATCCATATGTGGTTTGTGAGAAGAACACACATGCAATGACTCTAGATTTGGTTTGTGAAAAGAACACACATGCAATGACTCTTGATGTAGTCTGTGAAAAGAACACACATGCAATGACTCTGGTGGATCAATATCTGGTTTGGGAAAAGAACAGACATCCGATGACTCTAGACGTGGTTTGTGAAAAAACACACATGCAATGACACTGGTGGATCCATGTGTGGTTTGTGAGAAGAATAGACATGCAATGACTCTAGATGTGGTTTGTGAAAAGAACAGACATGCAATGAACTCTAGTGGATCCATATGTGGTTTGTGAGAAGAACACACATGCAATGACTCTAGATGTGGTTTGTGAAAAGAAGACACATGCAATGACTCTAGCTGTGGTTTGTGAAAAGAACACACATGCAATGACTCTGGTGGATCCTTATGTCATTTGTGAAAAGGACAGACATGCAATGAATTAGC
Organism: Avena sativa; assembly: GCA_916181665.1. NCBI lineage: Eukaryota > Viridiplantae > Streptophyta > Magnoliopsida > Poales > Poaceae > Avena > Avena sativa. The sequence continues at coordinate 585,407,843 of OV702287.1, forward strand.
TGTGGTTTGTGAAAAGAACACACATGCAATGAACTCTGGTGGATCCATATGTGTTTTGTGAGAAGAACACACATGCAATAACTCTACATGTGGTTTGTGAAAAGAACACACATGCAATGGCTCTAGCTGTGGTTTTTGAAAAGAACACACATGCAATGACTCTGGTGGATCCTTATGTGGTTTGTGAAAAGAACAGACATGCAATGAACTCTGGTGGATCCATATGTCTTTTGTGAGAAGAACACACATGCAATGACACTGGTGGATCCATGTGTGGTTTGTGAAAAGAACAGACATGCAATGACTCTAGCTATGGTTAGTGAAAAGAACACACATGTAATCACACTGGTGGATCCATATGTGGTTTCTGAAAAGAACCCACATGCAATGACTCTAGATGTGGTTTGTGAAAAGAACACACATGCAATGACTTTGGTGGATCCTTATGTCGTTTGTGAAAAGAACAGATATGCAATGACTCTAGTTGTGGTTTGTGAAAAGAACACACATGCAATTAACTCTGGTGGATCCATATGTGGTTTGTGAGAAGAACACACATGCAATGACTCTAGATGTGGTTTGTGAAAAGAACACATATGCAATGACTCTGGTGGATCCTTATGTCGTTTGTGAAAAGAACAGACATGCAATGACTCTACCTGTGGTTTGTGAAAAGAACACACATGCAATTAACTCTGGTGGATCCATTTGTGGTTTGTGAGAAGAACACACATGCAATGACTCTAGATGTGGTTTATGAAAAGAGCACACATGCAATGACTCTGGTGGATCCTTATGTTGTTTGTGAAAAGAACAGACATGCAATGAACTCTGGTGGATCCATATGTCTTTTGTGAGAAGAACACACATGCAATGACACTGGTGGATCCATATGTGGTTTGTGAAAAGAACAGACATGCAATGACTCTAGCTATGGTTAGTGAAAAGAACACACATGTAATCACACTGGTGGATCCATATGTGGTTTGTGAAAAGAACACACATGCAATGACTCTTGATGTAGTCTGTGAAAAGAACACACATGCAATGACACTAGTGGATCAATATCTGGTTTGTGAAAAGAACAGACATCCGATGACTCTAGACGTGGTTTGTGAAAAAACACACATGCAATGACACTGGTGGATCCATGTGTGGTTTGTGAGAAGAATAGACATGCAATGACTCTAGATGTGGTTTGTGAAAAGAACAGACATGCAATGAACTCTAGTGGATCCATATGTGGTTTGTGAGAAGAACACACATGCAATGACTCTAGATTTGGTTTGTGAAAAGAAGACACATGCAATGACTCTAGCTGTGGTCTGTGAAAAGAACACACATGCAATGACTCTGGTGGATCCTTATGTCGTTTGTGAAAAGGACAGACATGCAATGAATCTAGTTGTGGTTTGTGAAAAGAACACACATGCAATGAAATCTGGTGGATCCATATGTGGTTTGTGAGAAGAACACACATGCAATAACTCTACATGTGGTTTGTGAAAAGAACGCACATGCAATGGCTCTAGCCGTGGTTTTTGAAAAGAACACACATGCAATGAATCTGGTGGATCCTTATGTGGTTTGTGAAAAGAACAGACATGCAATGAACTCTGGTGGATCCATATGTCTTTTGTGAGAAGAACACACATGCAATGACACTGGTGGATCCATATGTGGTTTGTGAAAAGAACAGACATGCAATGACTCTAGCTATGGTTAGTGAAAAGAACACACATGTAATCACACTGGTGGATCCATATGTGGTTTCTGAAAAGAACCCACATGCAATGACTCTAGATGTGGTTTGTGAAAAGAACACACATGCAATGACACTGGTGGATCAATATGTGGCTTGTGAAAAGAACAGACATCCAATGACTCTAGATGTGGTTTATGAAAATAACACACATGCAATGACACTGGTGGATCCATGTGTGGTTTGTGAGAAGAACAGACATGCAATGACTCTAGATGTGGTTTGTGAAAAGAACACACATGCAATGAACTCTAATGGATCCATATGTGGTTTGTGAGAAGAACACACATGCAATGACTCTAGATGTGGTTTGTGAAAAGAAGACACATGCAATTACTCTAGCTGTGGTTTGTGAAAAGAACACACATGCAATGACTCTGGTGTATCCTTATGTCGTTTGTGAAAAGAATAGACATGCAATGACTCTAGCTGTGGTTTGTGAAAAGAACACACATGCAATGAACTCTGGTGGATCCATATGTGGTTTGTGATAAGAACACACATGCAATGACTCTAGATGTGGTTTGTGAAAAGAACACACATGCAATGGCTCTAGCTGTGGTTTTTGAAAAGAACACACATGCAATGACTCTGGTGGATCCTTATGTGGTTTGTGAAAAGAATAGACATGCAATGAACTCTGGTGAATCTAGATGTCTTTTGTGAGAAGAACACACATGCAATGACACTGGTGGATCCATATGTGGTTTGTGAAAAGAACAGACATGCAATGACTCTAGCTGTTGTTAATGAAAAGAACACACATGTAATCACACTGGTGGATCCATATGTGGTTTTTGAAAAGAACCAACATGCAATGACTCTAGATGTGGTTTGTGAAAAGAACACACATGCAATGACACTGGTGGATCAATATGTGGCTTGTGAAAAGAACAGACATCCAATGACTCTAGATGTGGTTTGTGAAAAGAACATACATGCAATGAACTCTAGTGGATCCATACGTGGTTTGTGAGAAGAACACACATGCAATGACTCTAGATGTGTTTTGTGAAAAGAAGACACATGCAATGACTCTAGCCGTGGTTTGTGAAAAGAACACACATGCAATGACTCTGGTGGATCCTTATGTCGTTTGTGCAAAGAACAGACATGCAATGACTCTAGCTGTGGTTTGTGAAAAGAACACACATGGAATTAACTCTGGTGGATCCATATGTGATTTGTGAGAAGAACACACATGCAATGACTCTAGATGTGGTTTGTGAAAAGAACACACATGCAATGACTCTGGTGGATCCTTATGTCGTTTGTGAAAAGAACAGATATGCAATGACTCTAGTTGTGGTTTGTGAAAAGAACACACATGCAATTAACTCTGGTGGATCCATATGTGGTTTGTGAGAAGAACACACATGCAATGACTCTAGATGTGGTTTGTGAAAAGAACACATATGCAATGACTCTGGTGGATCCTTATGTCGTTTGTGAAAAGAACATACATGCAATGACTCTAGCTGTGGTTTGTGAAAAGAACACGCATGCAATGAACTCTGGTGGATCCATATGTGTTTTGTGAGAAGAACACACATGCAATAACTCTACATGTGGTTTGTGAAAAGAACACACATGCAATGGCTCTAGCTGTGGTTTTTGAAAAGAACACACATGCAATGACTCTGGTGGATCCTTATGTGGTTTGTGAAAATAACAGACATGCAATGAACTCTGGTGGATCCATATGTCTTTTGTGAGAAGAACACACATGCAATGACACTGGTGGATCCATATGTGGTTTGTGAAAAGAACAGACATGCAATGACTCTAGCTGTTGTTAATGAAAAGAACACACATGTAATCACACTGGTGGATCCATATGTGGTTTTTGAAAAGAACCAACATGCAATGAATCTAGATGTGGTTTGTCAAAAGAACACACATGCAATGACACTGGTGGATCAATATGTGGCTTGTGAAAAGAACAGACATCCAATGACTCTAGATGTGGTTTGTGAAAAGAACATACATGCAATGAACCCTAGTGGATCCATACGTGGTTTGTGAGAAGAACACACATGCAATGACTCTAGATGTGTTTTGTGAAAAGAAGACACATGCAATGACTCTAGCCGTGGTTTGTGAAAAGAACACACATGCAATGACTCTGGTGGATCCTTATGTCGTTTGTGCAAAGAACAGACATGCAATGACTCTAGCTGTGGTTTGTGAAAAGAACACACATGGAATTAACTCTGGTGGATCCATATGTGATTTGTGAGAAGAACACACATGCAATGACTCTAGATGTGGTTTGTGAAAAGAACACACATGCAATGACTCTGGTGGATCCTTATGTCGTTTGTGAAAAGAACAGATATGCAATGACTCTAGTTGTGGTTTGTGAAAAGAACACACATGCAATTAACTCTGGTGGATCCATATGTGGTTTGTGAGAAGAACACACATGCAATGACTCTAGATGTGGTTTGTGAAAAGAACACATATGCAATGACTCTGGTGGATCCTTATGTCGTTTGTGAAAAGAATAGACATGCAATGCCTCTAGCTGTGGTTTGTGAAAAGAACACACATGCAATGAACTCTAGTGGATCCATATGTGTTTTGTGAGAAGAACACACATGCAATAACTCTACATGTGGTTTGTGAAAAGAACACACATGCAATGGCTCTAGCTGTGGTTTTTGAAAAGAACACACATGCAATGACTCTGGTGGATCCTTATGTGGTTTGTGAAAAGAACAGACATGCAATGAACTCTGGTGGATCCATATGTCTTTTGTGAGAAGAACACACATGCAATGACACTGGTGGATCCATATGTGGTTTGTGAAAAGAACAGACATGCAATGACTCTAGCTATGGTTAGTGAAAAGAACACACATGTAATCACACTGGTGGATCCACATGTGGTTTCTGAAAAGAACCCACATGCAATGACTCTAGATGTGGTTTGTGAAAAGAACACACATGCAATGACACTGGTGGATCAATATGTGGCTTGTGAAAAGAACAGACATACAATGACGCTAGATGTGGTTTATGAAAAGAACACACATGCAATGACACTGGTGGATCCATGTGTGGTTTGTGAGAAGAACAGACATGCAATGACTCTAGATGTGGTTTGTGAAAAGAACAAACATGCAATGAACTCTAGTGGATCCATATGTGGTTTGTGAGAAGAATAGACATGCAATGACTCTAGATGTGGTTTGTGAAAAGAAGACACATGCAATTACTCTAGCTGTGGTTTGTGAAAAGAACACACATGCAATGACTCTGGTGTATCCTTATGTCGTTTGTGAAAAGAATAGACATGCAATGACTCTAGCTGTGGTTTGTGAAAAGAACACACATGCAATGAACTCTGGTGGATCCATATGTGGTTTGTGATAAGAACACACATGCAATGACTCTAGATGTGGTTTGTGAAAAGAACACACATGCAATGGCTCTAGCTGTGGTTTTTGAAAAGAACACACATGCAATGACTCTGATGGATCCTTATGTGGTTTGTGAAAAGAATAGACATGCAATGAACTCTGGTGGATAAATGTGTCTTTTGTGAGAAGAACACACATGCAATGACACTGGTGGATCCATATGTGGTTTGTGAAAAGAACAGACATGCAATGACTCTAGCTGTGGTTAATGAAAAGAACACACATGTAATCACACTGGTGGATCCATATGTGGTTTTTGAAAAGAACCAACATGCAATGACTCTAGATGTGGTTTGTGAAAAGAACACACATGCAATGACACTGGTGGATCAATATGTGGCTTGTGAAAATAACAGACATCCAATGAACTCTAGTGGATCCATACGTAGTTTGTGAGAAGAACACACATGTAATGACTCTAGATGTGGTTTGTGAAAAGAAGACACATGCAATGACACTAGCTGTGGTTTGTGAAAAGAACACACATGCAATGACTCTGGTGGATACTTATGTCGTTTGTGAAAAGAACAGACATGCAATGACTCTAGCTGTGGTTTGTGAAAAGAACACACATGCAATTAACTCTGGTGGATCCATATGTGATTTGTGAGAAGAACACACATGCAATGACTCTGGTGGATCCTTATGTCGTTTGTGAAAAGAACAGACATGCAATGACTCTAGCTGTGGTTTGTGAAAAGAACACACATGCAATTAACTCTGGTGGATCCATATGTGGTTTGTGAGAAGAACACACATGTAATGACTCTAGATGTGGTTTGTGAAAAGAACACACATGCAATGACTCTGGTGGATCCTTATGTCGTTTGTGAAAAGAACAGGCATGCAATGACTCTAGCTGTGGTTTGTGAAAAGAACAGACATGCAATTAACTCTGGTGGATCCATATGTGGTTTGTGAGAAGAACACACATGCAATGACTCTAGATGTGGTTTGTGAAAATAACAGAAATGCAATGACTCTAGGTGTAGTTTGTGAAAAGAACACACATGCAGTGACTCTAGCTGTGGTTTGTGAACAGAACACACATGCAATGACACTGGTGGATCCATATGTGGTTTGTGAAAAGAACAGACATGCAATGATTCTAACTATGGTTAATGAAAAGAACACACATGTAATCGCACTGGTGGATCCATATGTGGTTTGTGAAAAGAACACACATGCAATGACTCTTGATGTAGTATGTGAAAAGAACACACATGCAATGACACTAGTGGATCAATATCTGGTTTGTGAAAATAATAGATATCCGATGACTCTAGACGTGGTTTGTGAAAAGAACACACATGCAATGACACTGGTGGATCCATGTGTGGTTTGTGAGAAGAATAGACATGCAATGACTCTAGATGTGGTTTGTGAAAAGAACAGACATCCAATGAACTCTAGTGGATCCATATGTGGTTTGTGAGAAGAACACACATGCAATGACTCTAGATCTGGTTTGTGAAAAGAAGACACATGCAATGACTCTAGCTGTGGTCTGTGAAAAGAACACACATGCAATGACTCTGGTGGATCCTTATGTCGTTTGTGAAAAGGACAGACATGCAATGAATCTAGCTGTGGTTTGTGAAAAGAACACACATGCAATGAAATCTGGTGGATCCATATGTGGTTTGTGAGAAGAACACACATGCAATAACTCTAGATGTGGTTTGTGAAAAGAACACACATGCAATGGCTCTAGCCGTGGTTTTTGAAAAGAACACACATGCAATGACTCTGGTGGATCCTTATGTGGTTTGTGAAAAGAACAGACATGCAATGAACTCTGGTGGATCCATATGTCTTTTGTGAGAAGAACACACATGCAATGACACTGGTGGATCCATATGTGGTTTGTGAAAAGAATAGACATGCAATGACTCTAGCTATGGTTAGTGAAAAGAACACACATGTAATCACACTGGTGGATCCATATGTGGTTTCTGAAAAGAACCCACATGCAATGACTCTAGATGTGGTTTGTGAAAAGAACACACATGCAATGACACTGGTGGATCAATATGTGGCTTGTGAAAAGAACAGACATCCAATGACTCTAGATGTGGTTTATGAAAATAACACACATGCAATGACACTGGTGGATCCATGTGTGGTTTGTGAGAAGAACAGACATGCAATGACTCTAGATGTGGTTTGTGAAAAGAACACACATGCAATTACTCTAGCTGTGGTTTGTGAAAAGAACAGACATGCAATGACTCTGGTGTATCCTTATGTCGTTTGTGAAAAGAATAGACATGCAATGACTCTAGTTGTGGTTTGTGAAAAGAACACACATGCAATGAACTCTGGTGGATCCATATGTGGTTTGTGATAAGAACACACATGCAATGACTCTAGATGTGGTTTGTGAAAAGAACACACATGCAATGGCTCTAGCTGTGGTTTTTGAAAAGAACACACATGCAATGACTCTGGTGGATCCTTATGTGGTTTGTGAAAAGAATAGACATGCAATGAACTCTGGTGGATCCATATGTCTTTTGTGAGAAGAACACACATGCAATGACACTGGTGGATCCATATGTGGTTTGTGAAAAGAACAGACATGCAATGACTCTAGCTGTTGTTAATGAAAAGAACACACATGTAATCACACTGGTGGATCCATATGTGGTTTTTGAAAAGAACCAACATGCAATGACTCTAGATGTGGTTTGTGAAAAGAACACACATGCAATGACACTGGTGGATCAATATGTGGCTTGTGAAAAGAACAGACATCCAATGACTCTAGATGTGGTTTGTGAAAAGAACATACATGCAATGAACTCTAGTGGATCCATACGTGGTTTGTGAGAAGAACACACATCCAATGACTCTAGATGTGTTTTGTGAAAAGAAGACACATGCAATGACTCTAGCCGTGGTTTGTGAAAAGAACACACATGCAATGACTCTGGTGGATCCTTATGTCGTTTGTGCAAAGAACAGACATGCAATGACTCTAGCTATGGTTTGTGAAAAGAACACACATGGAATTAACTCTGGTGGATCCATATGTGATTTGTGAGAAGAACACACATGCAATGACTCTAGATGTGGTTTGTGAAAAGAACACACATGCAATGACTCTGGTGGATCCTTATGTCGTTTGTGAAAAGAACAGATATGCAATGACTCTAGTTGTGGTTTGTGAAAAGAACACACATGCAATTAACTCTGGTGGATCCATATGTGGTTTGTGAGAAGAACACACATGCAATGACTCTAGATGTGGTTTGTGAAAAGAACACATATGCAATGACTCTGGTGGATCCTTATGTCGTTTGTGAAAAGAACAGACATGCAATGACTCTAGCTGTGGTTTGTGAAAAGAACACACATGCAATTAACTCTGGTGGATCCATTTGTGGTTTGTGAGAAGAACACACATGCAATGACTCTAGATGTGGTTTATGAAAAAGAACACACATGCAATGACTCTGGTGGATCCTTATGTCGTTTGTGAAAACAACAGACATGCAATGACTCTAGTTGTGGTTTGTGAAAAGAACACACATGCAATGACACTAGTGGATCCATGTGTGGTTTGTGAGAAGAACGGACATGCAATGACTCTAGATGTGGTTTGTGAAAAGAACAGACATGCAATGAACTCTAGTGGATCCATACGTGGTTTGTGAGAAGAACACACATGCAATGACTCTAGATGTGGTTTGTGAAAAGAAGACACATGCAATGACTCTAGCTGTGGTTTATGAAAAGAACACACATGCAATGACTCTGGTGGATCCTTATGTCGTTTGTGAAAAGAACAGACATGCAATGACTCTAGCTGTGGTTTGTGAAAAGAACACACATGCAATTAACTCTGGTGGATCCATATGTGGTTTGTGAGAAGAACACACATGCAATGACTCTAGATGTGGTTTTTGAAAAGAACACATATGCAATGACTCTGGTGGATCCTTCTGTCGTTTGTGAAAAGAACAGACATGCAATGACTCTAGCTGTGGTTTGTGAAAAGAACACACATGCAATTAACTCTGGTGGATCCATTTGTGGTTTGTGAGAAGAACACACATGCAATGACTCTAGATGTGGTTTATGAAAAGAACACACATGCAATGACTCTGGTGGATCCTTATGTCGTTTGTGAAAAGAACAGACATGCAATGACTCTAGCTGCGGTTTGTGAAAAGAACACACATGCAATTAACTCTAGTGGATCCATATGTGGTTTGTGAGAAGAAAAGACATGCAATGACTCTAGATGTGGTTTGTGAAAAGAACACACATGCAATGGCTCTAGCTGTGGTTTTTGAAAAGAACGCACATGCAATGACTCTGGTGGATCCTTATGTGGTTTGTGAAAAGAACAGACATGCAATGAACTCTGGTGGATGCATATCTCTTTTGTGAGAAGAACACACATGCAATGACACTGGTGGATCCATATGTGGTTTGTTAAAAGAACAGACATGCAATGACTCTAGCTGTGGTTAATGAAAAGAACACACATGTAATCACACTGGTGGATCCATATGTGGTTTGTGAATAGAACCCACATGCAATGACTCTAGATGTGGTTTTTGAAAAGGACACACATGCAATGACACTGGTGGATCAATATGTGGCTTCTGAAAAGAACAGACATCCAATGACTCTAGATGTGGTTTATGAAAAGAACACACATGCAATGACACTGGTGGATCCATGTGTCGTTTGTGAGAATAACAGACAAGCAATGACTCTAGTTGTGGTTTGTGAAAAGAACACACATGCAATGACACTAGTGGATCCATGTGTGGTTTGTGAGAAAAACACACATGCAATGACTCTAGATGTGGTTTGTGAAAAGAACACATATGCAATGACTCTGGTGGATCCTTCTGTCGTTTGTGAAAAGAACAGACATGCAATGACTCTAGCTGTGGTTTGTGAAAAGAACACACATGCAATTAACTCTGGTGGATCCATTTGTGGTTTGTGAGAAGAACACACATGCAATGACTCTAGATGTGGTTTATGAAAAGAACACACATGCAATGACTCTGGTGGATCCTTATGTCGTTTGTGAAAAGAACAGACATGCAATGACTCTAGCTGCGGTTTGTGAAAAGAACACACATGCAATTAACTCTAGTGGATCCATATGTGGTTTGTGAGAAGAAAAGACATGCAATGACTCTAGATGTGGTTTGTGAAAAGAACACACATGCAATGGCTCTAGCTGTGGTTTTTGAAAAGAACGCACATGCAATGACTCTGGTGGATCCTTATGTGGTTTGTGAAAAGAACAGACATGCAATGAACTCTGGTGGATGCATATCTCTTTTGTGAGAAGAACACACATGCAATGACACTGGTGGATCCATATGTGGTTTGTTAAAAGAACAGACATGCAATGACTCTAGCTGTGGTTAATGAAAAGAACACACATGTAATCACACTGGTGGATCCATATGTGGTTTGTGAATAGAACCCACATGCAATGACTCTAGATGTGGTTTTTGAAAAGGACACACATGCAATGACACTGGTGGATCAATATGTGGCTTCTGAAAAGAACAGACATCCAATGACTCTAGATGTGGTTTATGAAAAGAACACACATGCAATGACACTGGTGGATCCATGTGTCGTTTGTGAGAATAACAGACAAGCAATGACTCTAGTTGTGGTTTGTGAAAAGAACACACATGCAATGACACTAGTGGATCCATGTGTGGTTTGTGAGAAAAACAAACATGCAATGACTCTAGATGTGGTTTGTGAAAAGAACAGACATGCAATGAACTCTGGTGGATCAATATGTGGTTTCTGAGACAAACACACATGCAATGAATCTAGATGTGGTTTGTGAAAAGAACACACATGCAATGACTCTAGCAGTGGTTTGTGATTAGAACGCACATGCAATGACTCTGGTGGATCCTTATGTGGTTTGTGAAAAGAACAAACATGCAATGACTCTAGCTGTTGTTTGTGAAAAGAACACACATGCAATGAACTCTGGTGGATCCATATGTTGTTTGTGAGAAGAACACACTTGCAATGACTCTAGATGTGGTTTGTGAAAAGAACACACATGCAATGACTCTAGCTGTGGTTTGTGAAAATAACACGCATGCAATGACTCTGGTGGATCCTTATGTGGTTTGTGCAAAAAATAGACATGGAATGAACTCTGGTGGATCCATATGTGGTTTGTGAGAAGAACACATATCCAATGACAATGGTGGATCCATGTGTGGTTTGTGAAAGAACAGACATGCACTGACTCTAGGTGTGGTTCATGAAAAGAACACACATGCAATGACACTGGTGGATCCATATGTGGTTTGTGAAAAGAACACACATGCAATGGACTCTGTTGGATCCATATGAGGTTTGTGAGAAAAACACACATCCAATGACACTGGTGGATCCATGTGTGTTTTGTGAAAGAACACACATGCAAGGACTCTAGATGTGGTTAATGAAAATAACACACATGCAATGACTCTAGGTGTAGTTTGTGAAAAGAACACACATGCAATGACTCTAGCTGTGGTTTGTGAAAAGAACACACATGCAATGACACTGGTGGATCCATATGTGTATTTGAAAAGAACATACATGCGAAAAGAACACACATGCAATCACACTGGTGGATCCATATGTGGTTTGTGAATAGAACACAAATGCAATGACTCTAGATGTGGTTTGTGAAAAGAACACACATGCAATGACACTGGTGGATCCTTATGTCGTTTGTGAAAAGAACAGACATGCAATGACTCTAGCTGTGGTTTGTGAAAAGAACACACATGCAATTAACTCTAGTGGATCCATATGTGGTTTGTGAGAAGAATAGACATGCAATGACTCTATATGTGGTTTGTGAAAAGAACACACATGCAATGGCTCTAGCTGTGGTTTTTGAAAAGAACGCACATGCAATGACTCTGGTGGATCCTAATGTGGTTTGTGAAAAGAACAGACATGCAATGAACTCTGGTGGATGCATATGTCTTTTGTGAGAAGAACACACATGCAATGACACTGGTGGATCCATATGTGGTTTGTGAAAAGAACAGACATGCAATGACTCTAGCTGTGTTTAATGAAAAGAACACACATGTAATCACACTAGTGGATCCATATGTGGTTTGTGAAAAGAACCCACATGCAATGACTCTATATGTGGTTTGTGAAAAGGACACACATGCAATGACACTGGTGGATCAATATGTGGCTTCTGAAAAGAACAGACATCCAATGACTCTAGATGTGGTTTATGAAAAGAACACACATGCAATGACACTGGTGGATCCATGTGTGGTTTCTGAGAATAACAGACAAGCAATGACTCTAGTTGTGGTTTGTGAAAAGAACACGCATGCAATGACACTAGTGGATCCATGTGTGGTTTGTGAGAAAAACAAACATGCAATGAATCTAGATGTGGTTTGTGAAAAGAACACACATGCAATGACTCTGGTGGATCCTTATGTCGTTTGTGAAAAGAACAGGCATGCAATGACTCTAGCTGTGGTTTGTGAAAAGAACAGACATGCAATTAACTCTGGTGGATCCATATGTGGTTTGTGAGAAGAACACACATGCAATGACTCTAGATGTGGTTTGTGAAAATAACAGAAATGCAATGACTCTAGGTGTAGTTTGTGAAAAGAACACACATGCAGTGACTCTAGCTGTGGTTTGTGAACAGAACACACATGCAATGACACTGGTGGATCCATATGTGGTTTGTGAAAAGAACAGACATGCAATGATTCTAACTATGGTTAATGAAAAGAACACACATGTAATCGCACTGGTGGATCCATATGTGGTTTGTGAAAAGAACACACATGCAATGACTCTTGATGTAGAATGTGAAAAGAACACACATGCAATGACACTAGTGGATCAATATCTGGTTTGTGAAAATAACAGACATCCGATGACTCTAGACGTGGTTTGTGAAAAGAACACACATGCAATGACACTGGTGGATCCATGTGTGGTTTGTGAGAAGAATAGACATGCAATGACTCTAGATGTGGTTTGTGAAAAGAACAGACATCCAATGAACTCTAGTGGATCCATATGTGGTTTGTGAGAAGAACACACATGCAATGACTCTAGATTTGGTTTGTGAAAAGAAGACACATGCAATGACTCTAGCTGTGGTCTGTGAAAAGAACACACATGCAATGACTCTGGTGGATCCTTATGTCGTTTGTGAAAAGGACAGACATGCAATGAATCTAGCTGTGGTTTGTGAAAAGAACACACATGCAATGAAATCTGGTGGATCCATATGTGGTTTGTGAGAAGAACACACATGCAATAACTCTAGATGTGGTTTGTGAAAAGAACACACATGCAATGGCTCTAGCCGTGGTTTTTGAAAAGAACACACATGCAATGACTCTGGTGGATCCTTATGTGGTTTGTGAAAAGAACAGACATGCAATGAACTCTGGTGGATCCATATGTCTTTTGTGAGAAGAACACACATGCAATGACACTGGTGGATCCATATGTGGTTTGTGAAAAGAATAGACATGCAATGACTCTAGCTATGGTTAGTGAAAAGAACACACATGTAATCACACTCGTGGATCCATATGTGGTTTCTGAAAAGAACCCACATGCAATGACTCTAGATGTGGTTTGTGAAAAGAACACACATGCAATGACACTGGTGGATCAATATGTGGCTTGTGAAAAGAACAGACATCCAATGACTCTAGATGTGGTTTATGAAAATAACACACATGCAATGACACTGGTGGATCCATGTGTGGTTTGTGAGAAGAACAGACATGCAATGACTCTAGATGTGGTTTGTGAAAAGAACACACATGCAATGAACTCTAGTGGATCCATATGTGGTTTGTGAGAAGAACACACATGCAATGACTCTAGATGTGGTTTGTGAAAAGAAGACACATGCAATTACTCTAGCTGTGGTTTGTGAAAAGAACAGACATGCAATGACTCTGGTGTATCCTTATGTCGTTTGTGAAAAGAATAGACATGCAATGACTCTAGTTGTTGTTTATGAAAAGAACACACATGCAATGAACTCTGGTGGATCCATATGTGGTTTGTGATAAGAACACACATGCAATGACTCTAGATGTGGTTTGTGAAAAGAACACACATGCAATGGCTCTAGCTGTGGTTTTTGAAAAGAACACACATGCAATGACTCTGGTGGATCCTTATGTGGTTTGTGAAAAGAATAGACATGCAATGAACTCTGGTGGATCCATATGTCTTTTGTGAGAAGAACACACATGCAATGACACTGGTGGATCCATATGTGGTTTGTGAAAAGAACAGACATGCAATGACTCTAGCTATTGTTAATGAAAAGAACACACATGTAATCACACTGGTGGATCCATATGTGGTTTTTAAAAAGAACCAACATGCAATGACTCTAGATGTGGTTTCTGAAAAGAACACACATGCAATGACACTGTGGATCAATATGTGGCTTGTGAAAAGAACAGACATCCAATGACTCTAGATGTGGTTTGTGAAAAGAACAGACATGGAATGAACTCTAGTGGATCCATACGTGGTTTGTGAGAAGAACACACATGCAATGACTCTAGATGTGTTTTGTGAAAAGAAGACACATGCAATGACTCTAGCCGTGGTTTGTGAAAAGAACACACATGCAATGACTCTGGTGGATCCTTATGTCGTTTGTGCAAAGAACAGACATGCAATGACTCTAGCTGTGGTTTGTGAAAAGAACACACATGCAATTAACTCTGGTGGATCCATATGTGATTTGTGAGAAGAACACACATGCAATGACTCTAGATGTGGTTTGTGAAAAGAACACACATGCAATGACTCTGGTGGATCCTTATGTCGTTTGTGAAAAGAACATATATGCAATGACTCTAGTTGTGGTTTGTGAAAAGAACACACATGCAATTAACTCTGGTGGATCCATATGTGGTTTGTGAGAAGAACACACATGCAATGACTCTAGATGTGGTTTGTGATAAGAACACATATGCAATGACTCTGGTGGATCCTTATGTCGTTTGTGAAAAGAACAGACATGCAATGACTCTAGCTGTGGTTTGTGAAAAGAACACACATGCAATTAACTCTGGTGGATCCATTTGTGGTTTGTGAGAAGAACACACATGCAATGACTCTAGATGTGGTTTATGAAAAAGAACACACATGCAATGACTCTGGTGGATCCTTATGTCGTTTGTGAAAACAACAGACATGCAATGACTCTAGTTGTGGTTTGTGAAAAGAACACACATGCAATGACACTAGTGGATCCATGTGTGGTTTGTGAGAAGAACGGACATGCAATGACTCTAGATGTGGTTTGTGAAAAGAACAGACATGCAATGAACTCTAGTGGATCCATACGTGGTTTGTGAGAAGAACACACATGCAATTACTCTAGATGTGGTTTGTGAAAAGAAGACACATGCAATGACTCTAGCTGTGGTTTATGAAAAGAACACACATGCAATGACTCTGGTGGATCCTTATGTCGTTTGTGAAAAGAACAGACATGCAATGACTCTAGCTGTGGTTTGTGAAAAGAACACACATGCATTTAACTCTGGTGGATCCATATGTGGTTTGTGAGAAGAACACACATGCAATGACTCTAGATGTGGTTTGTGAAAAGAACACATATGCAATGACTCTGGTGGATCCTTCTGTCGTTTGTGAAAAGAACAGACATGCAATGACTCTAGCTGTGGTTTGTGAAAAGAACACACATGCAATTAACTCTGGTGGATCCATTTGTGGTTTGTGAGAAGAACACACATGCAATGACTCTAGATGTGGTGTATGAAAAGAACACACATGCAATGACTCTGGTGGATCCTTATGTCGTTTGTGAAAAGAACAGACATGCAATGACTCTAGCTGCGGTTTGTGAAAAGAACACACATGCAATTAACTCTAGTGGATCCATATGTGGTTTGTGAGAAGAAAAGACATGCAATGACTCTAGATGTGGTTTGTGAAAAGAACACACATGCAATGGCTCTAGCTGTGGTTTTTGAAAAGAACGCACATGCAATGACTCTGGTGGATCCTTATGTGGTTTGTGAAAAGAACAGACATGCAATGAACTCTGGTGGATGCATATCTCTTTTGTGAGAAGAACACACATGCAATGACACTGGTGGATCCATATGTGGTTTGTTAAAAGAACAGACATGCAATGACTCTAGCTGTGGTTAATGAAAAGAACACACATGTAATCACACTGGTGGATCCATATGTGGTTTGTGAATAGAACCCACATGCAATGACTCTAGATGTGGTTTTTGAAAAGGACACACATGCAATGACACTGGTGGATCAATATGTGGCTTCTGAAAAGAACAGACATCCAATGACTCTAGATGTGGTTTATGAAAAGAACACACATGCAATGACACTGGTGGATCCATGTGTCGTTTGTGAGAATAACAGACAAGCAATGACTCTAGTTGTGGTTTGTGAAAAGAACACACATGCAATGACACTAGTGGATCCATGTGTGGTTTGTGAGAAAAACAAACATGCAATGACTCTAGATGTGGTTTGTGAAAAGAACAGACATGCAATGAACTCTGGTGGATCAATATGTGGTTTCTGAGACAAACACACATGCAATGAATCTAGATGTGGTTTGTGAAAAGAACACACATGCAATGACTCTAGCAGTGGTTTGTGATTAGAACGCACATGCAATGACTCTGGTGGATCCTTATGTGGTTTGTGAAAAGAACAAACATGCAATGACTCTAGCTGTTGTTTGTGAAAAGAACACACATGCAATGAACTCTGGTGGATCCATATGTTGTTTGTGAGAAGAACACACTTGCAATGACTCTAGATGTGGTTTGTGAAAAGAACACACATGCAATGACTCTAGCTGTGGTTTGTGAAAATAACACGCATGCAATGACTCTGGTGGATCCTTATGTGGTTTGTGCAAAAAATAGACATGGAATGAACTCTGGTGGATCCATATGTGGTTTGTGAGAAGAACACATATCCAATGACAATGGTGGATCCATGTGTGGTTTGTGAAAGAACAGACATGCACTGACTCTAGGTGTGGTTCATGAAAAGAACACACATGCAATGACACTGGTGGATCCATATGTGGTTTGTGAAAAGAACACACATGCAATGGACTCTGTTGGATCCATATGAGGTTTGTGAGAAAAACACACATCCAATGACACTGGTGGATCCATGTGTGTTTTGTGAAAGAACACACATGCAAGGACTCTAGATGTGGTTAATGAAAATAACACACATGCAATGACTCTAGGTGTAGTTTGTGAAAAGAACACACATGCAATGACTCTAGCTGTGGTTTGTGAAAAGAACACACATGCAATGACACTGGTGGATCCATATGTGTATTTGAAACGAACATACATGCGAAAAGAACACACATGCAATCACACTGGTGGATCCATATGTGGTTTGTGAATAGAACACAAATGCAATGACTCTAGATGTGGTTTGTGAAAAGAACACACATGCAATGACACTGGTGGATCCTTATGTCGTTTGTGAAAAGAACAGACATGCAATGACTCTAGCTGTGGTTTGTGAAAAGAACACACATGCAATTAACTCTAGTGGATCCATATGTGGTTTGTGAGAAGAATAGACATGCAATGACTCTATATGTGGTTTGTGAAAAGAACAAACATGCAATGGCTCTAGCTGTGGTTTTTGAAAAGAACGCACATGCAATGACTCTGGTGGATCCTAATGTGGTTTGTGAAAAGAACAGACATGCAATGAACTCTGGTGGATGCATATGTCTTTTGTGAGAAGAACACACATGCAATGACACTGGTGGATCCATATGTGGTTTGTGAAAAGAACAGACATGCAATGACTCTAGCTGTGGTTAATGAAAAGAACACACATGTAATCACACTAGTGGATCCATATGTGGTTTGTGAAAAGAACCCACATGCAATGACTCTAGATGTGGTTTGTGAAAAGGACACACATGCAATGACACTGGTGGATCAATATGTGGCTTCTGAAAAGAACAGACATCCAATGACTCTAGATGTGGTTTATGAAAAGAACACACATGCAATGACACTGGTGGATCCATGTGTGGTTTGTGAGAATAACAGACAAGCAATGACTCTAGTTGTGGTTTGTGAAAAGAACACACATGCAATGACACTAGTGGATCCATGTGTGGTTTGTGAGAAAAACAAACATGCAATGAATCTAGATGTGGTTTGTGAAAAGAACACACATGCAATGACTCTAGCTGTGGTTAGTGAAAAGAACACACATGTAATCACACTGGTGGATCCATATGTAGTTTCTGAATAGAACCCACATGCAATGACTCTAGATGTGGTTTGTGAAAAGAACACACATGCAATGACACTAGTGAATCAATATGTGGCTTGTGAAAAGAACAGACATCCAATGACTCTAGATGTGGTTTATGAAAAAAAACACATGCAATGACACTGGTGGATCCATGTGTGGTTTGTAAGAAGAACAGACATGCAATGACTCTAGATGTGGTTTGTGAAAAGAACAAACATGCAATGAACTCTAGTGGATCCATATGTGGTTTGTGAGAAGAACACACATGCAATGACTCTAGATGTGGTTTGTGAAAAGAAGACACATGCAATTACTCTAGCTGTGGTTGTTGAAAAGAACACACATGCAATGACTCTGGTGTATCCTTATGTCGTTTGAGAAAAGAATAGACATGCAATGACTCTAGCTGTGGTTTGTGAAAAGAACACACATGCAATGAACTCTGGTGGATCCATATGTGGTTTGTGATAAGAACACACATGCAATGACTCTAGATGTGGTTTGTGAAAAGAACACACATGCAATGGCTCTAGCTGTGGTTTTTGAAAAGAACACACATGCAATGACTCTGGTGGATACTTATGTCGTTTGTGAAAAGAACAGACATGCAATGACTCTAGCTATGGTTTGTGAAAAGAACACGCATGCAATGAACTCTGGTGGATCCATATGTGGTTTGTGAGAAGAACACACATGCAATGACTCTAGATGTGGTTTGTGAAAATAACACACATGCAATGGGTCTAGCTATGGTTTTTGAAAAGAACACACATGCAATGACTCTGGTGGATCCTTATGTGGTTTGTGAAAAGAACAGACATGCAATGAACTCTGGTGGATGCATATGTCTTTGGTGAGAAGAACCCACATGCAATGACACTGGTGGATCCATATCTGGTTTGTCAAAAGAACAGACATGCAATGACTCTAGCTGTGGTTAATGAAAAGAACACACATGTAATCACACTGGTGGATCCATATGTGGTTTGTGAAAAGAACCCACATGCAATGACTCTAGATGTGGTTTGTGAAAAGGACACACATGCAATGACACTGGTGGATCAATATGTGGCTTGTGAAAAGAACAGACATCCAATGACTCTAGATGTGGTTTATGAAAAGAACACACATGCAATGACACTGGTGGATCCATGTGTGGTTTGTGAGAAGAACAGACATGCAATGACTCTAGTTGTGGTTTGTGAAAAGAACACACATGCAATGACACTAGTGGATCCATGTGTGGTTTGTGAGAAAAACAAACATGCAATGACTCTAGATGTGGTTTGTGAAAAGAACAGACATGCAATGAACTCTGGTGGATCAATATGTGGTTTGTGAGACAAACACACATGCAATGAATCTAGATGTGGTTTGTGAAAAGAACACACATGCAATGACTCTAGATGTGGTTTATGAAAAGAACACACATGCAATGACTCTGGTGGATCCTTATGTCGTTTGTGAAAAGAACAGACATGCAATGACTCTAGCTGTGGTTTGTGAAAAGAACACACATGCAATTAACTCTGGTGGATCCATATGTGGTTTGTGAGAAGAATAGACATGCAATGACTCTAGATGTGGTTTGTGAAAAGATAACACATGCAATGGCTCTAGCTGTGGTTTTTGAAAAGAACGCACATGCAATGACTCTGGTGGATCCTTATGTGGTTTGTGAAAAGAACAGACATGCAATGAACTCTGGTGGATGCATATGTCTTTTGTGAGAAGAACACACATGCAATGACACTGGTGGATCCATATGTGGTTTGTGAAAAGAACAGACATGCAATGACTCTAGCTGTGGTTAATGAAAAGAACACACATGAAATCACACTGGTGGATCCATATGTGGTTTGTGAAAAGAACCCACATGCAATGACTCTAGATGTGGTATGTGAAAAGGACACACATGCAATGACACTGGTGGATCAATATGTGGCTTGTGAAAAGAACAGACATCCAATGACTCTAGATGTGGTTTATGAAAAGAACACACATGCAATGACACTGGTGGATCCATGTGTGGTTTGTGAGAAGAACAGACATGCAATGACTCTAGTTGTGGTTTGTGAAAAGAACACACATGCAATGACACTAGTGGATCCATGTGTGGTTTGTGAGAAAAACAAACATTCAATGACTCTAGATGTGGTTTGTGAAAAGAACAGACATGCAATGAACTCTGGTGGATCAATATGTGGTTTGTGAGACAAACACACATGCAATGAATCTAGATGTTGTTTGTGAAAAGAACACACATGCAATGACTCTAGCTGTGGTTTGTGATTAGAACGCACATGCAATGACTCTGGTGGTTCCTTATGTGGTTTGTGAAAAGAACAAACATGCAATGACTCTAGCTATTGTTTGTGAAAAGAACACACATGCAATGAACTCTGGTGGATCCATATGTTGTTTGTGAGAAGAACACACATGCAATGACTCTAGATGTGGTTTGTGAAAAGAACACACATGCAATGACTCTAGCTGTGGTTTGTGAAAATAACACGCATGCAATGACTCTGGTGGATCCTTATGTGGTTTGTGCAAAAAATAGACATGGAATGAACTCTGGTGGATCCATATGTGGTTTGTGAGAAGAACACATATCCAATGACAATGGTGGATCCATGTGTGGTTTGTGAAAGAACAGACATGCACTGACTCTAGGTGTGGTTCATGAAAAGAACACACATGCAATGATACTGGTGGATCCATATGTGGTAAGAACACACATGCAATGAACTCTGTTGGATCCATATGTGGTTTGTGAGAAAAACACACATCCAATGACACTGGTGGATCCATGTGTGTTTTGTGAAAGAACACACATGCAATGACTCTAGATGTGGTTAATGAAAATAACACACATGCAATGACTCTAGGTGTAGTTTGTGAAAAGAACACACATGCAATGACTCTAGCTGTGGTTTGTGAAAATAACACACATGCAATGACACTGGTGGATCCACATGTGGTTTGTGGAAAGAACAAACATGCAATGACTCTAGCTATGGTTTGTGAAAAGAACACACATGCAATCACACTGGTGGATCCATATGTGGTTTATGAAAAGAACACAAATGCAATGACTCTAGATGTGGTTTGTCAAAAGAAGACACATGCAATGACACTGGTGGATCAATATGTGGTTTGTCAAAAGAACAGACATCCAATGACTCTAGATGTGGTTTGTGAAAAGAACACACATGCAATGACACTTGTGGATCCATGTGTGGTTTGTGAGAAGAACAGACATGCAATGACTCTAGGTGTGGTTTGTGAAAAGAACACACATGCAATGAACTCTGGTGGATCCATATGTGGTTTGTGAGAAGAACACACATGCAAGGAATCAAGATGTGGTTTGTGAAAAGAACACACATGCAATGACTCTAGCTGTGGTTTGTGATTAGAACACCCATGCAATGACTCTGGTGGATCCTTATGTGGTTTGTGAAAATAACAAACATGCAATGACTCTAGCTGTTGTTTGTGAAAAGAACACACATGCAATGAACTCTGGTGGATCCATATGTTGTTTGTGAGAATAACACACATGCAATGACTCTAGATGTGGTTTGTGAAAAGAACACACATGCAATGACTCTAGCTGTGGTTTGTGAAACTAACACACATGCAATGACTCTGGTGGATCCTTATGTGGTTTGTGCAAAAAATAGACATGGAATGAACTCTGGTGGATCCATATGTAGTTTGTGAGAAGAACACATATCCAATGACACTGGTGGATCCATGTATGGTTTGTGAAAGAACAGACATGCACTGACTCTAGGTGTGGTTCATGAAAAGAACACACATGCAATGAACTCTGTTGGATCCATATGTGGTTTGTGAGAAGAACACACATCTAATGACACTGGTGGATCCATGTGTGGTTTGTGAAAGAACAAACATGCAATGACTCTAGATGTGGTTAATGAAAAGAACACACATGCAATCACTCTAGGTGTAGTTTGTGAAAAGAACACACATGCAATGACTCTAGCTGTGGTTTCTGAAAAGAACACACATGCAATGACACTGGTGGATCCATATGTGTATTTGAAAAGAACAGACATGCAATGACTCTAGATGTGGTTAATGAAAAGAACACACATGCAATCACACTAGTGGATCCATATGTGGTTTGTGAAAAGAACACAAATGCAATGAAACTGATGGATCAAAATGTGGTTTGTCAAAAGAACAGACATCCAATGACTCTAGATGTGGTTTGTGAAAAGAACACACATGCAATGACACTGGTGGATCCATGTGTGGTTTGTGAGAAGAACAGACATGCAATGACTCTAGTTGTGGTTTGTGAAAAGAACACACATGCAATCACATTGGTGGATCCATGTGTGGTTTGTGAAAAGGACAGACATGCAATGACTCTAGGTGTGGTTTACGAGAAGAACGCACATGCAGTGACACTGGTGATATGTTGTTTGTGAAAAGAACACACATGCAATGAGTCTAACTGTGGATTATGAAAAGAACAAGCAATACAATTACTCTCGTGGATCCATGTGTGGTTTGTGAAAAGACCAAACATCCAATGACTCTAGCTGTGGTTTGTGAAAAGAACACACATGCAATGGCTTTATATGTGGTTTGTGGAAAGAACAGACATGCAATGACTCTAGATGTGGTTAATAAAAAGAACAGACCTGGAATGACACTGGTGGATCCACATGTGGTTTGTGAGAAGAACAGACATGCAATGACTTTGGCTCTGGTTCATGAAAAGAACACACATCCCATGACACTTTTCGATCCTTATGTGGTTTTTGAAAAAGAACACACATGCAATGACTCTAGCTGTGGTTTGTGAAAAGAACACACAAGGAATGACTCTAGTGGATCCATATGTGGTTTGTGGAAAGAATAGACATGCAATGACTCTAGCTATGGTTTGTGACAAGAACACACATGTAATCACACTAGTGGATCCGTGTGTGGTTTGTGAGAAGAACACACATGCAATGACTCTAGCTATGGTTAATGAAAAGAACACAGAAGCAATGACACTGGTGGATCCATATCTGGTTTGTGAAAAGAACACATATGCAATGACTCTAGATGTGGTTAATGAAAAGAACACACATGCAATGCCACTGTTTGATCCATGTGGTTTGTGAAAACAACACACATGCAATGACACTGGCTATGGTTATTAAATAGAACTGACATGCAAACACACTAGTGGATCCATATGTGGTCTATGAGAAGAACACACATGCAATGAACTATGGTGGATCCTTATGTGTTTTGTGAAAAGAACAGACATGCAATGAACTCTGGTGGATCCATATGTGGTTTGTGAAAAGAACACACATGTGATGGCTCAACACGTATTGAGGTCATTGGGGAACACCTCCAAGGTGTTGTTTCCAACTTGGAATCCTACACATCTCAACCATAGAACTTTGCCCCCAACTTACAGTGAGGTTGTCAATCTCACTGGTTTTGCTGAAAACAAAGGATTAAATTTACTGTGGGGAAGATAGTAATTGCTTGCAAAAAGTAAACAGTAAACAGTAAATAGCATATTGTAGATGGATGGTAAAAGAATGGACCGGGGTCCATAGGTCACTAGTGGTGATTCTCCTTAAGATAGATGATAGGTTGGGTGAACAAATTACAGCGGGGCAATTGACAGACACCGAGAAAGCATACATGCATATACTAATCATCTTGACTTCTATGAGATTTTATTGGGCATTACAACATTATACATAGACAGTAATCCAACTGCATCTATGACTAATAATCCACCTTCAGTTTATCATTCGAACCCCCTCCAGTATTAAGTTGCAAGCAACAGATAATTGCATTAAGCAAAGTGTGTAAAGTAAACAATACGACTGTTCTATGAACAAAGGATTGTCGTTTTCTCCCTAGTAGCAATAGCACATCTAGTACCTTAGAGATTTCTATCACTTCCCCAGATTCCTAGAGGCATGAACCCACTATCAAGCATGAATACTCCCTCTTGGAGTTGGTAGCATCTACTTGGCCAAGATAGCTACTAACAACGGAAAGCATGCAAGATCACAAATAACAAAGACATGATAGAATCAATAATCAATCTAAAAATAGCATCTCAATATCCATCGGATCCCCGCAAACACAACATGTAGGATTACAAATAGATGATCTTGATCATGAACGGAGCTCACAGGATGTAAACATGATAGCACAAAGGAGGAGAACCAACCATCTAGATACTACATGGACCCGTAGTCCAGAGATGAACTACTCACGTATCCCACCGGAGGCAACCGTGGTGATGAAGAAGGCCTCCAGGGTGATCTCTCCCCTCCGGCAGAGAGTCGGGAAGAGCTTCAGATCCATCCCGATCTAGGGATGGGGATGACGGCGGCTACAGACTCTTTCGTGGAATTTTGATCGGGTACTTAGGGTTTTCATCCCGAGGGTTCTTTATAGGCGGAAGGGCTAGGTCGGTGGAGCACCAGGGGGCCCACACCTGGTGGTGGCGTGGCTAGGGCTGACCGTGCCACCCCAGGGTGTGGCCGCCCTGGCTCCCGCTTCGTATCCCCTCCGGACTCCGTGTTGCTTCGGGTAAAATATTGACTTTGGCTTTTGACCGGTTCAATTCCGAGAATATTTCCTTACTAGATTTTCTGAATAAAAAAACAGCAAAAAAGAGGCAACTGGCACTGTGGCATCTTGTTAATAGGTTAGTTCCAGAAAATGTGTAAAAATACTCCAAAGTGTGGACAAAACATAAGAAAGTAGATATAAATCAAGCATGGAACATAAAAAATTATAGATATGTTTGCAACGTATCAACATGCAATGACTCTAGCTGTGGTTTATGAGAAGATACCACATGCAATGAATTCTGGTGGATCCATATGTGGTTTGTGAGAAGAACACATATGCAAAGACTCTAGCTATGGTTAATGCAAACAACACACATGCAATGACACTGGTGGATCCATCTGTGGTTTGTGAAAACAACACACATGCAATGACACTGGTGGATCCATATGACGTTTATGAGAAGAATAGACATGCAATGGAACTGGTGAATCAATATGTGGTTGTGAAAAGAACACACATGCAATGACACTGGTGGATCCATATGTGGTTTGTGAAAATAACAGACATGCAATGACTCTAGCTGTGTTTAATGAAAAGAACACACATGCAATCACACTGGTGGATCCATATGTGGTTTGTGAAAAGAACAGACATGCACTAACTCTAGGTGTGGTTCATGAAAAGAACACACATGCAATCACACTGGTGGATCCTTATGTGGTTTGTGAAAAGAACACACATGCAATGACTCTAGCTGCGGTTTGCGAAAATAAAACACATGCAATGGCACTGGTGGGTCCATATGTGGTTTGTGAAAAGAATAGACATCCAATGACTCTAGCTGTGGTTAATGCAAAGAACACACATGGAATGACACCGGTGGATCCATATGTGCTTTGTGAAAAGAACAGACATGCACTGACTCTAGGTGTGGTTCATGAAAAGAACACACATGTAATCACACTGGTGGATCCTTATGTGGTTTGTGAAAAGAACACACATGCAATGACTCTAGCTGCGGTTTTCGAAAAGAACACACATGCAATGACACTGGTGGGTCCATATGTGGTTTGTGAAAAGAATACACATCTAATGACTCTAGCTGTGGTTAATGCAAAGAACACACATGCAATGACACTGGTGGATCCATATGTGGTTTGTGAAAAGAACACACATGTGATGGCTCAACACGTATCGAGCTCATTAGGGAACCCCAAGAGGAAGGTATGATGAGCACAGCAACAAGTTTTCCCTCCGTTATGAAATTAAGGTTATCGAACCAGTAGGAGCAAGGAAACACCTCCAAAGTGTTGTTTCCAACTTGGAATCCTACACAACACAACCACATAACTTTGCCCCCAACTTAGAGTGAGGTTGTCAATCTCACCGGTTTTGCTGAAAACAAAGGATTAAACGTATTGTGTGGAAGATAGTAATTGCTTGCAGAAAGTAAACAGTAAACAGTAAATAGCAGATTGTAGATTGATGGCAAAAGAATGGACCGGGTTCCATAGTTCACTAGTGGTGATTATCCTTAAGATAGATGACATGTTGGGTGAACAAATTATAGCGTGGCAATTGACAGACACCGAGAAAGCATACATGCATATACTAATTATCTTGACTCCTATGAGATTTGATTAGGCATTACAACATTATACATAGACCATAATCCAACTGCATCTATGACTAATAGTCCACCTTTTGGTTATCATCTGAACCCCCTCCAGTATTAAGTTGCAAGCAACAGATAATTACATTAAGCAAAGTGTGTAAAGTAAACAATATGATTGTTCTATGAACAAAGGATTGCAATTTTCTCCCTAGTAGCAACAGCACATCTAGTGCCTTAGATATTTCTACCACTTCCCCACATTCCTAGAGGCATGAACCCATATCGAGCATAAATACTCCCTCTTGGAGTTGCTAGCATCCACTTGGCCAAAATACCTACTAACAATGGAAAGCATGCAAGATCACAAATAACAAAGACATGATAGAATCAATAATCAATCTTCAATAGCATCTCAATATCCATCAGATCCCTGCAAACACAACATGTAGGATTACAAATAGATGATCTTGATCATGAATGGATCTCACAAGATCTAAACATGATTGCACAAAGGAGGAGAACCAACCATCTAGCTACTACATGGACCCGTAGTCGAGAGATGGACTACTCACGCATCACACCAGAGGCAGACATGGTGATGAAGAAGGCCTCCAGGGTGATCTCTCCCCTCCGGTAGGGTGTCGGGAAGAGCTTCAGACCCCTCCCGGTCTAGGGATGGAGATGATGGTAGCTACAGACTCTTTTGTGGAATTTTGATCGGGTACTTAGAGTTTTCGTCCCGAGGGGTCTTTATAGGCGGAAGGGCTAGGTCGGTGGACCACCAGGGGGGCCACACCTGGTGGTGGCGCGGCTAGGGCTAGCCTTGCCACCCTAGGGTGTGGCCGCCCTGGCTCGCCGCTTCCTCTTCTCTCCGGACTCCATGTTGCTTCGGGTAAAATATTTACTTTGGCTTTTGTTCGGTTCAATTCCGAGAATATTTCCTTACTAGCTTTTTTGAAACCAAAAACAGCAGAAAACAGGCAACTCGCACAGTGGCATCTTGTTAATAGGTTAGTTCCAGAAAATGTGTAAAAATACTCCAAAGTGTAGACAAAACATAAGAAATTAGATATAAATCAAGCATGGAACATCAAAAATTATAGATATGTTTGCAACGTATCAACATGCAATGACTCTATGTGTGGTTTATGAGAAGAACACACATGCAATGAACTCTGGTGGATCCATATGTGGTTTGTGAGAAGAACACACATGCAATGACTCTAGCTATGGTTAATGAAAAGAACACACATGCAATGACAATGGTGGATCCATATGTGGTTTGTGAAAAGGACACACATGCAATGACACTGGTGGATCCATTGTGGTTTGTGAGAAGAACAGACATGTAATGGCACGGGTGGATCAATATGTGGTTTGCGAAAATAAAACACATGCAATGACACTGGTGGGTCCATATGTGGTTTGTGAAAAGAATAGACATCCAATGACACTAGTTGTGGTTAATGCAAAGAACACACATGCAATGACACCGGTGGATCCATATGTGGTTTGTGAAAAGAACAGACATGCACTGACTCTAGGTGTGGTTCATGAAAAGAACACACATGCAATCACACTGGTGGATCCTTATGTGGTTTGTGAAAAGAACACACATGCAATGACTCTAGCTGCGGTTGCGAAAAGAACACACATGCAATGACACTGGTTGGTCCATATGTGGTTTGTGAAAAGAATAGACACCTAATGACTCTAGCTGTGGTTAATGCAAAGAAAACACATGCAATGACACTAGTGGATCCATATGTGGTTTGTGAAAATAACACACATGTGATGGCTCAACACGTATCGAGCTCATTAGGGAACCCCAAGAGGAAGGTATGATGAGCACAGCAACAATTTTCCCTCTGTTATGAAATTAAGGTTATCGAACCAGTAAGAGCAAGGAAACAACTCCAAACTGTTGTTTCCAACTTGGAATCCTACACAACACAACCACATAACTTTGCCCCCAACTTACAGTGAGGTTGTCAATCTCACCGGTTTTGCTGAAAACAAAGGATTAAACGTATTGTGTGGAAGATAGTAATTGCTTGCAGAAAGTAAACAGTAAACAGTAAATAGAAGATTGTAAATTGATGGCAAAAGAATGGACCGGGTTCCATAGTTCACTAGTGGTGATTATCCTTAAGATAGATGACATGTTGGGTGAACGAATTACAGCGGGGCAATTGACAGACACCGAGAAAGCATACATGCATATACTAATCATCTTGACTCCTATGAGATTTGATTAGGCATTACAACATTATACATAGACCATAATCCAACTGCATCTATGACTAATAATCCACCTTTTGGTTATCATCTGAACCCCCTCCAGTATTAAGTTGCAAGCAACAGATAATTACATTAAGCAAAGTGTGTAAAGTAAACAATATGATTGTTCTATGAACAAAGGAATGCTATTTTCTCCCTAGTAGCAACAGCACATCTAGTGCCTTAGATATTTCTACCACTTACCCACATTCCTAGAGGCATGAACCCATATCGAGCATAAATACTCCCTCTTGGAGTTGCTAGCATCCACTTGGCCAAAATAGCTACTAACAATGGAAAGCATGCAAGATCACAAATAACAAAGACATGATAGAATCAATAATCAATCTGAAATAGCATCTCAATATCCATCAGATCCCTGCAAACACAACAATGACTCTAGCTGTGGTTTGTGAAAAGAACACACATGCAATGAACTCTGGTGGATCCATATGTGGTTTGTGAGAAGAACACACATGCAATGACTCTAGACGTAGTTTGTGAAAAGAACACACATGCAATGGCTCTAGCTATGGTTTTTGAAAATAACACACATGCAATACCTCTGGTGGATCCTTATGTGGTTTTTGATAAGAACAGACATGCAATGAACTCTGGTGGATCCATATGTCTTTTGTGAGAAAAACACACATGCAATGACACTGGTGGATCCATATGTGGTTTGTGAAAAGAACAGACATGCAATGACTCTAGTTGTGGTTAATGGAAAGAACACACATGTAATCACATTGGTGGATCCATATGTGGTTTGTGAAAAGAACCCACATGCAATGACTCTAGATGTGGTTTGAGAAAATAACACACATGCAATGACACTGGTGGATCAATATGTGGCTTGTGAAAAGAACAGACATCCAATGACTCTAGATGTGGTTTATGAAAATAACACACATGCAATGACACTAGTGGATCCATGTGTGGTTTGTGAGAAGAACAGACATGCAATTACTCTAGTTGTGGTTTGTGAAAAGAACAGACATGCAATGAACTCTAGTGGATCCATATGTGGTTTGTGAGAAGAACAGACATGCAATGACTCTAGATGTGGTTTGTGAAAAGAAGACACATGCAATGACTCTAGATGTGGTTTGTGAGAAGAACACACATGCAATGCCTCTGGTGGATCCTTATGTCGTTTGTGAAAAGAACAGACATGCAATGACTCTAGCTATGGTTTGTGAAAGGAACACACATGCAATGAACTCTGGTGGATCCATATGTGGTTTGTGAGAAGAACACACATGCAATGACTCTAGATGTGGTTTGTGAAAAGAACACACATGCAATGGCTCTAGCTATGGTTTTTGAAAAGAACACACATACAATGACTCTGGTGGATCCTTATGTGGTTTGTGAAAAGAACAAACATGCAATGAACTCTGGTGGATCCATATGTCTTTTGTGAGAAGAACACACATGCAATGACACTGGTGGATCCATATGTGGTTTGTGAAAAGAACAGACATGCAATGACTCTAACTGTGGTTAATGAAAAGAACACACATGTAATCACACTGGTGGATCCATATGTAGTTTGTGAAAAGAACCCACATGCAATGACTCTAGATGTGGTTTGAGAAAAGAACACACATGCAATGACACTGGTGGATCCATGTGTGGTTTGTGAGAAGAACAGACATGCAATGACTCTCGTTGTGGTTTGTGAAAAGAACACACATGCAATGACACTAGTGGATCCATGTGTGGTTTGTGAGAAGAACAGATATGCAATGACACTGGTGGATCCATGTGTGGTTTATGAGAAGAACAGACATGCAATGACTCTCGTTGTGGTTTGTGAAAAGAACACACATGCAATGACACTAGTGGATCCATGTGTGGTTTGTGAGAAGAACAGACATGCAATGACTCTGGATGTGGTTTGTGAAAAGAACAGACATGCAATGAACTCTGGTGGATCCATATGTGGTTTGTGAGAAGAACACACATGCAATGAATTCTGGTGGATCCATATGTGGTTTGTGAGAAGAACACATATGCAAAGACTCTAGCTATGGCTAATGCAAACAACACACATGCAATCACACTGGTGGATCCATATGTGGTTTGTGTAAACAACACACATGCAATGACACTGGTGGATCCTTATGAGGTTTATGAGAAGAATAGACATGCAATGGCACTGGTGAATCAATATGTGGTTTGTGAAAAGAACACACATGCAATGACACTGGTGGATCCATATGTGGTTTGTGAAAAGAACAGACATGCAATAACTCTAGCTGTGTTTAACAAAAAGAACACACATGCAATCACACTGGTGGATCCATATGTGGTTTGTGAAAAGAACAGACATGCACTGACTCTACGTGTGGTTCATGAAAAGAACACACATGCAATCACACTCGTGGATCCTTATCTGGTTTGTGAAAAGAACACACATGCAATGACTCTAGCTGCGGTTTGCGAAAATAAAACACATGCAATGGCACTGGTGGGTCCATATGTGGTTTGTGAAAAGAATAGACATCCAATGACTCTAGCTGTGGTTAATGCAAAGAACACACATGCAATGACACCGGTGGATCCATATTTGCTTTGTGAAAAGAACAGACATGCACTGACTCTAGGTGTGGTTCATGAAAAGAACACACATGCAATCACACTGGTGGATCCTTATGTGGTTTGTGAAAAGAACACACATGCAATGACTCTAGCTGCGGTTTGCGAAAAGAACACACATGCAATGACACTGGTGGGTCCATATGTGGTTTGTGAAAAGAATAGACATCTAATGACTCTAGCTGTGGTTAATGCAAAGAACACACATGCAATGACACTGGTGGATCCATATGTGGTTTGTGAAAAGAACACACATGTGATGGCTCAACACGTATCGAGCTCATTAGGGAACCCCAAGAGGAAGGTATGATGAGCACAGCAACAAGTTTTCCCTCCGTTATGAAATTAAGGTTATCGAACCAGTAGGAGCAAGGAAACACCTCCAAAGTGTTGTTTCCAACTTGGAATCCTACACAACACAACCACATAACTTTGCCCCCAACTTAGAGTGAGGTTGTCAATCTCACCGTTTTTGCTGAAAACAAAGGATTAAACGTATTGTGTGGAAGATAGTAATTGCTCGCAGAAAGTAAACAGTAAACAGTAAATAGCAGATTGTAGATTGATGGCAAAAGAATGGACCGGGTTCCATAGTTCACTAGTGGTGATTATCCTTAAGATAGATGACATGTTGGGTGAACAAATTATAGCGTGGCAATTGACAGACACCGAGAAAGCATACATGCATATACTAATCATCTTGACTCCTATGAGATTTGATTAGGCATTACAACATTATACATAGACCATAATCCAACTGCATCTATGACTAATAATCCACCTTTTGGTTATCATCTGAACCCCCTCCAGTATTAAGTTGCAAGCAACAGATAATTACATTAAGCAAAGTGTGTAAAGTAAACAATATGATTGTTCTATGAACAAAGGATTGCTATTTTCTCCCTAGTAGCAACAACACATCTAGTGCTTTAGAGATTTCTACCACTTCCCCACATTCCTAGAGGCATGAACCCATATCGAGCATAAATACTCCCTCTTGGAGTTGCTAGCATCCACTTGGCCAAAATAGCTACTAACAATGGAAAGGATGCAAGATCACAAATAACAAAGACATGATAGAATCAATAATCAATCTGAAATAGCATCTCAATATCCATTAGATCCTTGCAAACACAACAATGACTCTAGCTGTGGTTTGTGAAAAGAACACACATGCAATGAACTCTGGTGGATCCATATGTGGTTTGTGAGAAGAACACACATGCAATGACTCTAGACGTGGTTTGTGAAAAGAACACACATGCAATGGCTCTAGCTGTGGTTTTTGAAAAGAACACACATGCAATACCTCTGGTGGATCCTTATGTGGTTTTTGATAAGAACAGACATGCAAAGAACTCTGGTGGATCCATATGTCTTTTGTGAGAAAAACACACATGCAATGACACTGGTGGATCCATATGTGGTTTGTGAAAAGAACAGACATGCAATGACTCTAGTTGTGGTTAATGGAAAGAACACACATGTAATCACACTGGTGGATCCATATGTGGTTTGTGAAAAGAACCCACATGCAATGACTCTAGATGTGGTTTGAGAAAATAACACACATGCAATGACACTGGTGGATCAATATGTGGCTTGTGAAAAGAACAGACATCCAATGACTCTAGATGTGGTTTATGAAAAGCACACATGCAATGACACTAGTGGATCCATGTGTGGTTTGTGAGAAGAACAGACATGCAATTACTCTAGTTGTGGTTTGTGAAAAGAACAGACATGCAATGAACTCTAGTGGATCCATATGTATTTTGTGAGAAGAACACACATGCAATGACTCTAGATGTGGTTTGTGAAAAGAAGACACATGCAATGACTCTAGCTGTGGTTTGTGAAAAGAACACACATGCAATGCCTCTGGTGGATCCTTATGTCGTTTGTGAAAAGAACAGACATGCAATGACTCTAGCTGTGGTTTGTGAAAGGAACACACATGCAATGAACTCTGGTGGATCCATATGTGGTTTGTGAGAAGAACACACATGCAATGACTCTAGATGTGGTTTGTGAAAACAACACACATGCAATGGCTCTAGCTATGGTTTTTGAAAAGAACACACATGCAATGACTCTGGTGGATCCATATGTGGTTTGTGAAAAGAACAAACATGCAATGAACTCTGGTGGATCCATATGTCTTTTGTGAGAATAACACACATGCAATGACTCTGGTGTCCATATGTGGTTTGTGAAAAGAACAGACATGCAATGAACTCTGGTGGATCCATATGTCTTTTGTGAGAAGAACACACATGCAATGACACTGGTGAATCCATATGTGGTTTGTGAAAAGAACAGACATGCAATGACTCTAACTGTGGTTAATGAAAAGAACACACATGTAATCACACTGGTGGATCCATATATAGTTTGTGAAAAGAACCCACATGCAATGACTCTAGATGTGGTTTGAGAAAAGAACACACATGCAATGACACTGGTGGATCCATGTGTGGTTTGTGAGAAGAACAAACATGCAATGACTCTCGTTGTGGTTTGTGAAAAGAACACACGTGCAATGACACTAGTGGATCCATGTGTGGTTTGTGAGAAGAACAGATATGCAATGACACTGGTGGATCCATGTGTGGTTTATGAGAAGAACAGACATGCAATGACTCTTGTTGTGGTTTGTGAAAAGAACACACATGCAATGACACTAGTGGATCCATGTGTGGTTTGTGAGAAGAACAGACACGCAATGACTCTAGATGTGGTTTGTGAAAAGAACAGACATGCAATGAACTCTGGTGGATCCATATGTGGTTTGTGAGAAGAACACACATGCAATGAATCTAGATGTGGTTTGTGAAAAGAACACACATGCAATGACTCTAGCTGTGGTTTGAGATTAGAACACACATGCAATGACTCTGGTGGATCCTTATGTGGTTTGTGAAAAGAACAAACATGCAATGATTCTAGCTGTTGTTTGTGAAAGGAACACACATGCAATGAACTCTGGTGGATCCATATGTTGTTTGTGAGAAGAACACACATGCAATGACTCTAGATGTGGTTTGTGAAAAGAACACACATGCAATGACTCTAGCTGTGGTTTGTGAAAATAACACACATGCAATGACTCTGGTGGATCCTTATGTGGTTTGTGCAAAAAATAGACATGGAATGAACTCTGGTGGATCCATATGTGGTTTTTGAGAAGAACACATATCCAATATCTGTGGTTTGTGAAAGAACAGACATGCACTGACTCTAGGTGTGGTTCATGAAAAGAACACACATGCAATGACACTGGTGGATCCATATGTGGTTTGTCAAAAGAACACACATGCAATGAACTCTGTTGGATCCAGGTGTGGTTTGTGACAAAAACACACATCCAATGACACTGGTGGATCCATGTGTGGCTTGTCAAAGAACACACATGCAATGACTCTAGATGTGGTTAATGAAAAGAACACACATGCAATGACTCTGGGTGTAGTTTGTGAAAATAACACACATGCAATGACTCTAGCTATGGTTTGTGAAAAGAACACTCATGCAATGACACTAGTGGATCCATATGTGTATTTGAAAAGAATAGACATGCAATGACTCCTGCTGTGGTTAATGCCACACATGCAATCACACTAGTGGATCAATATGTGGCTTATGAAAAGAACAGACATCCAATGACTCTAGATGTGGTGTATGAAAAGAACACACATGCAATGACACTAGTGGATCCATGTGTGGTTTGTGAGAAGAACAGATATGCAATGACACTGGTGGATCCATGTGTGGTTTATGAGAAGAACAGACATGCAATGACTCTAGTTGTGGTTGGTCAAAAGAACACACATGCAATGACACTAGTGGATCCATGTGTGGTTTGTGAGAAGAACAGATATGCAATGACTCTAGATGTGGTTTGTGAAAAGAGCACACATGCAATGACTCTGGTGGATCCTTATGTCGTTTGTGAAAAGAATAGACATGCAATGACTCTAGCAGTGGTTTGTGAAAAGAACACGCATGCAATGAACTCTGGTGGATCCATATGTGGTTTGTGAGAAGAACACACATGCAATGACTCTAGATGTGGTTTGTGAAAATAACACACATGCAATGGGTCTAGCTATGGTTTTTGAAAAGAACACACATGCAATGACTCTGGTGGATCCTTATGTGGTTTGTGAAAAGAATAGACATGCAATGAACTCTGGTGGATCCATATGTGGTTTCTGAAAAGAACACACATCCAGTGACACTGGTGACTCTAGGTGTGGTTTCTGAACAAACAGACATGCAATGACTCTAGATGTCGTTTGTGAAAAGAACAGACATGCAATGACTCTAGGTGTAGTTTGTGAAAAGAACACACATGCAATGACTCTAGCTGTGGTTTGTGAAAAGAACACACGTGCAGTGATACTGGTGGATCCATATGTGGTTTGTGAAAAGAACAGACATGCAATGATTCTAACTGTGGGTAATGAAAAGAACACACATGCAATCACACTGGTGGATCCATATGTGGTTTGTGAAAAGAACACACATGCAATGACTCCTGATGTGGTTTGTGAAAATAACACACATGCAATGACACTGGTGGATCAATATGTGGTTTGTGAAAAGAACAGACATCCGATGACTCTAGATGTGGTTTGTGAAAAGAACATAAATGCAATGACACTGGTGGATCCATGTGTGGTTTGTGAGAAGAACAAACATGCAATGACTCTAGATGTGGTTTGTGAAAAGAGCAGGCATGCAATGAACTCTAGTGGATCCATATGTGGTTTGTGAGAAGAACACACATGCAATGACTCTAGTTGTGGTTTGTGAACGAACAAACATGCAATGACACTGGTGGATCTATAGGTGGTTGGTGAAAAGAACACACATGCAATGACACTAGTGGATCCATGTGTGGTTTGTGAGAAGAACAGATATGCAATGACTCTAGATGTGGTTTGTGAAAAGAGCACACATGCAATGACTCTGGTGGATCCTTATGTTGTTTGTGAAAAGAACAGACATGCAATGACTCTAGCAGTGGTTTGTGAAAAGAACACGCATGCAATGAACTCTGGTGGATCCATATGTGGTTTGTGAGAAGAACACACATGCAATGACTCTAGATGTGGTTTGTGAAAAGAACACACATGCAATGGGTCTAGCTATGGTTTTTGAAAAGAACACACATGCAATGACTCTGGTGGATCCTTATGTGGTTTGTGAAAAGAACAGACATGCAATGAACTCTGGTGGATCCATATGTGGTTTCTGAAAAGAACACACATCCAGTGACACTGGTGACTCTAGGTGTGGTTTGTGAACGAACAGACATGCAATGACTCTAGATGTCGTTTGTGAAAAGAACAGACATGCAATGACTCTAGGTGTAGTTTGTGAAAAGAACACACATGCAATGACTCTAGCTGTGGTTTGTGAAAAGAACACACGTGCAGTGACACTGGTGGATCCATATGTGGTTTGTGAAAAGAACAGACATGCAATGATTCTAACTGTGGGTAATGAAAAGAACACACATGCAATCACACTGGTGGATCCATACGTGGTTTGTGAAAAGAACACACATGCAATGACTCCTGATGTGGTCTGTGAAAATAACACACATGCAATGACACTGGTGGATCAATATGTGGTTTGTGAAAAGAACAGACATCCGATGACTCTAGATGTGGTTTGTGAAAAGAACATAAATGCAATGACACTGGTGGATCCATGTGTGGTTTGTGAGAAGAACAGACATGCAATGACTCTAGATGTGGGTTGTGAAAAGAACAGACATGCAATGAACTCTAGTGGATCCATATGTGGTTTGTGAGAAGAACACACATGCAATGACTCTAGTTGTGGTTTGTGAAAAAAGACACATGCAATGACTCTAGCTGTGGTTTGTGAATAGAACACACATGCAATGAGTCTGGTGGATCCTTATGTCGTTTGTGAAAAGAATAGACATGCAATGACTCTAGCTGTGGTTTGAGAAAAGAACACACATGCAATGAACTCTGGTGGATCCATATGTGGTTTGTGAGAAGAACACACATGCAATGACTCTAGACGTGGTTTGTGAAAAGAACACACATGCAATGGCTCTGGCTGTGGTTTTTGAAAAGAACACACATGCAATGACTCTGGTGGATCCTTATGTGGTTTGTGAAAAGAACAGACATGCAATGAACTCTGGTGGATCCATATGTCTTTTGTGAGAAAAACACACATGCAATGACACTGGTGGATCCATATGTGGTTTGTCAAAAGAACAGACATGCAATGACTCTAGATGTGGTTTGTGAAAAGAACACGCATGCAATGACACTGGTGGATCCATGTGTGGTTTGTGAGAAGAACAAACATGCGATAACTCTAATTGTGCTTTGTGAAAAGAACAGACATGCAATGAACTCTAGTGAATCCATATGTGGTTTGTGAGAAGAACACACATCCAATGACTCTAGATGTGGTTTGTGAAAAGAAGACACATGCAATGACTCTAGCTGTGGTTTGTGAAAAGAACGCACATGGAATGACTCTGGTGGATCCTTATGTCGTTTGTGAAAAGAACAGACATGCAATGACTCTAGCTGTGGTTTGTGAAAAGAACACGCATGCAATGAACTCTGGTGGATCCATATGTGGTTTGTGAGAAGAACACACATGCAATGACTCTAGATGTGGTTTGTGAAAAGAACACACATGCAATGGGTCTAGCTATGGTTTTTGAAAAGAACACACATGCAATTACTCTGGTGGATCCTTATGTGGTTTGTGAAAAGAACAGACATGCAATGAACTCTGGTGGATCCATATGTCTTTTGTGAGAAGAACACACATGCAATGACACTGGTGGATCCATATGTGGTTTGTGAAAAGAACAGACATGCAATAACTCTAGCTGTGGTTAATGAAAAGAACACACATGCAATCACACTAGTGGATCCATATGAGGTTTGTGAAAAGAACCCACATGCAATGACTCTAGATGTGGTTTGTGAAAATAACACACATGCAATGACACTGGTGTGTCAGTATGAAGCTTGTGAAAAGAACAGACATCCAATGACTCTAGATGTGGTTTATGAAAAGAACATACATGCAATGACACTAGTGGATCCATGTGTGGTTTGTGAGAAGAACGGACATGCAATGACTCTAGTTGTGGTTTGTGAAAAGAACACACATGCAATGACACTAGTGGATCCATGTGAGGTTTGTGAAAAGAATAGACATGCAATGACTCTAGGTGTGGTTTATGAGAAGAACGCACATGCAATGACACTGGTGATATGTGGTTTGTGAAAAGAACACACATGCAATGACTCTAACTATGGATTGTGAAAATAACAGGCAATATAATTAGTCTCGTGGATCCATGTGTGATTTGTGAAAGACCATACATTCACTAACTCTAGTTGTGGTTCATGAAAAGAACACACGTGCGACGACTCTAGCTGTGGTTTCTAAGAAGAACACACATGCAATGACATTGGTGGATCCATGTGGTTTATGAAAAGAACAGACATGCAATGACTCTAGGTGTAGTTTGTGAAAAGAACACACATGCAATGACTCTAGCTGTGGTTTGTGAAAAGAACACACGTGCAGTGACACTGGTGGATCCATATGTGGTTTGTGAAAAGAACAGACATGCAATGATTCTAACTGTGGGTAATGAAAAGAACACACATGCAATCACACTGGTGGATCCATATGTGGTTTGTGAAAAGAACACACATGCAATGACTCCTGATGTGGTCTGTGAAAAGAACACACATGCAATGACACTGGTGGATCAATATGTGGTTTGTGAAAAGAACAGACATCCGATGACTCTAGATGTGGTTTGTGAAAAGAACATAAATGCAATGACACTGGTGGATCCATGTGTGGTTTGTGAGAAGAACAGACATGCAATGACTCTAGATGTGGTTTGTGAAAAGAACAGACATGCAATGAACTCTAGTGGATCCATATGTGGTTTGTGAGAAGAACACACATGCAACAACTCTAGTTGTGGTTTGTGAAAAAAAGACACATGCAATGACTCTAGCTGTGGTTTGTGAAAAGAACACACATGCAATGACTCTGGTGGATACTTATGTCGTTTGTGAAAAGAATAGACATGCAATGACTCTAGCTGTGGTTTGTGAAAAGAACACACATGCAATGAACTCTGGTGGATCCATATGTGGTTTGTGAGAAGAACACACATGCAATGACTCTAGACGTGGTTTGTGAAAAGAACACACATGCAATGGCTCTAGCTGTGGTTTTTGAAAAGAACACACATGAAATGACTTTGGTGGATCCTTATGTGGTTTGTGAAAAGAACAGACATGCAATGAACTCTGGTGGATCCATATGTCTTTTGTGAGAAAAACACACATGCAATAACACTGGTGGATCCATATGTGGTTTGTCAAAAGAACAGACATGCAATGACTCTAGTTGTGTTTAATGAAAAGAACACACATGTAATCACACTGGTGGATCCATATGTGGTTTTTGAAAAAACCCACATGCAATGACTCTAGATGTGGTTTGTGAAAAGAACACACATGCAATGACACTGGTGGATCAATATGTGGTTTGTGAAAAGAACAGACATCCGATGACTCTAGATGTGGTTTGTGAAAAGAACATAAATGCAATGACACTGGTGGATCCATGTGTGGTTTGTGAGAAGAACAGACATGCAATGACTCTAGATGTGGGTTGTGAAAAGAACAGACATGCAATGAACTCTAGTGGATCCATATGTGGTTTGTGAGAAGAACACACATGCAATGACTCTAGTTGTGGTTTGTGAAAAAAGACACATGCAATGACTCTAGCTGTGGTTTGTGAATAGAACACACATGCAATGAGTCTGGTGGATCCTTATGTCGTTTGTGAAAAGAATAGACATGCAATGACTCTAGCTGTGGTTTGAGAAAAGAACACACATGCAATGAACTCTGGTGGATCCATATGTGGTTTGTGAGAAGAACACACATGCAATGACTCTAGACGTGGTTTGTGAAAAGAACACACATGCAATGGCTCTGGCTGTGGTTTTTGAAAAGAACACACATGCAATGACTCTGGTGGATCCTTATGTGGTTTGTGAAAAGAACAGACATGCAATGAACTCTGGTGGATCCATATGTCTTTTGTGAGAAAAACACACATGCAATGACACTGGTGGATCCATATGTGGTTTGTCAAAAGAACAGACATGCAATGACTCTAGATGTGGTTTGTGAAAAGAACACGCATGCAATGACACTGGTGGATCCATGTGTGGTTTGTGAGAAGAACAAACATGCGATAACTCTAATTGTGCTTTGTGAAAAGAACAGACATGCAATGAACTCTAGTGAATCCATATGTGGTTTGTGAGAAGAACACACATCCAATGACTCTAGATGTGGTTTGTGAAAAGAAGACACATGCAATGACTCTAGCTGTGGTTTGTGAAAAGAACGCACATGGAATGACTCTGGTGGATCCTTATGTCGTTTGTGAAAAGAACAGACATGCAATGACTCTAGCTGTGGTTTGTGAAAAGAACACGCATGCAATGAACTCTGGTGGATCCATATGTGGTTTGTGAGAAGAACACACATGCAATGACTCTAGATGTGGTTTGTGAAAAGAACACACATGCAATGGGTCTAGCTATGGTTTTTGAAAAGAACACACATGCAATTACTCTGGTGGATCCTTATGTGGTTTGTGAAAAGAACAGACATGCAATGAACTCTGGTGGATCCATATGTCTTTTGTGAGAAGAACACACATGCAATGACACTGGTGGATCCATATGTGGTTTGTGAAAAGAACAGACATGCAATAACTCTAGCTGTGGTTAATGAAAAGAACACACATGCAATCACACTAGTGGATCCATATGAGGTTTGTGAAAAGAACCCACATGCAATGACTCTAGATGTGGTTTGTGAAAATAACACACATGCAATGACACTGGTGTGTCAGTATGAAGCTTGTGAAAAGAACAGACATCCAATGACTCTAGATGTGGTTTATGAAAAGAACATACATGCAATGACACTAGTGGATCCATGTGTGGTTTGTGAGAAGAACGGACATGCAATGACTCTAGTTGTGGTTTGTGAAAAGAACACACATGCAATGACACTAGTGGATCCATGTGAGGTTTGTGAAAAGAATAGACATGCAATGACTCTAGGTGTGGTTTATGAGAAGAACGCACATGCAATGACACTGGTGATATGTGGTTTGTGAAAAGAACACACATGCAATGACTCTAACTATGGATTGTGAAAATAACAGGCAATATAATTAGTCTCGTGGATCCATGTGTGATTTGTGAAAGACCATACATTCACTAACTCTAGTTGTGGTTCATGAAAAGAACACACGTGCGACGACTCTAGCTGTGGTTTCTAAGAAGAACACACATGCAATGACATTGGTGGATCCATGTGGTTTATGAAAATAACAGACATGCAATGACTCTAGGTGTAGTTTGTGAAAAGAACACACATGCAATGACTCTAGCTGTGGTTTGTGAAAAGAACACACGTGCAGTGACACTGGTGGATCCATATGTGGTTTGTGAAAAGAACAGACATGCAATGATTCTAACTGTGGGGAATGAAAAGAACACACATGCAATCACACTGGTGGATCCATATGTGGTTTGTGAAAAGAACACACATGCAATGACTCCTGATGTGGTCTGTGAAAAGAACACACATGCAATGACACTGGTGGATCAATATGTGGTTTGTGAAAAGAACAGACATTCGATGACTCTAGATGTGGTTTGTGAAAAGAACATAAATGCAATGACACTGGTGGATCCATGTGTGGTTTGTGAGAAGAACAGACATGCAATGACTCTAGATGTGGTTTGTGAAAAGAACAGACATGCAATGAACTCTAGTGGATCCATATGTGGTTTGTGAGAAGAACACACATGCAACGACTCTAGTTGTGGTTTGTGAAAAAAAGACACATGCAATGACTCTAGCTGTGGTTTGTGAAAAGAACACACATGCAATGACTCTGGTGGATACTTATGTCGTTTGTGAAAAGAATAGACATGCAATGACTCTAGCTGTGGTTTGTGAAAAGAACACACATGCAATGAACTCTGGTGGATCCATATGTGGTTTGTGAGAAGAACACACATGCAATGACTCTAGACGTGGTTTGTGAAAAGAACACACATGCAATGGCTCTAGCTGTGGTTTTTGAAAAGAACACACATGAAATGACTTTGGTGGATCCTTATGTGGTTTGTGAAAAGAACAGACATGCAATGAACTCTGGTGGATCCATATGTCTTTTGTGAGAAAAACACACATGCAATAACACTGGTGGATCCATATGTGGTTTGTCAAAAGAACAGACATGCAATGACTCTAGTTGTGTTTAATGAAAAGAACACACATGTAATCACACTGGTGGATCCATATGTGGTTTTTGAAAAAACCCACATGCAATGACTCTAGATGTGGTTTGTGAAAAGAACACACATGCAATGACACTGGTGGATCAATATGTGGCTTGTGAAAAGAACAGACATCCAATGACTCTAGCTGTGGTTTACGAAAAGAACACACATGCAATGACACTGGTGGATCCATGTGTGGTTTGTGAGAAGAACAGACATGAAATGACTCTAGTTGTGGTTTGTGAAAAGAACACACGTGCAATCACACTGGTGGATCCATATGTGGTTTGTGAAAAGAACAGACATGCAACGACTCTAGTTGTGGTTAATGAAAAGAACACACATGCGATCACACTGGTGGATCCATATGTGGTTTGTGAAAAGAGCACACATGCAATGACACTAGTGGATCCATATGTGGTTTGTGAAAAGAACAGACATCCAATGATTCTAGATGTGGTTTGTGAAAAGAACACGCATGCAATGACACTGGTGGATCCATGTGTGGTTTGTGAGAAGAACAAACATGCAATAACTCTAATTGTGCTTTGTGAAAAGAA
Organism: Avena sativa; assembly: GCA_916181665.1. Lineage (NCBI taxonomy): Eukaryota > Viridiplantae > Streptophyta > Magnoliopsida > Poales > Poaceae > Avena > Avena sativa. The sequence continues at coordinate 585,451,446 of OV702287.1, forward strand.
TAGACATGCAATGAACTCTAGTGAATCCATATGTGGTTTGTGAGAAGAACACACATCCAATGACTCTAGATGTGGTTTGTGAAAAGAAGACACATGCAATGACTTCTAGCTGTGGTTTGTGAAAAGAACGCACATGGAAAGACTCTGGTGGATCCTTATGTCGTTTGTGAAAAGAACAGACATGCAATGACTCTAGCTGTGGTTTGTGAAAAGAACACGCATGCAATGAACTCTGGTGGATCCATATGTGGTTTGTGAGAAGAACACACATGCAATGACTCTAGATGTGGTTTGTGAAAAGAACACACATGCAATGGGTCTAGCTATGGTTTGTGAAAAGAACAGACATGCAATGAACTCTGGTGGATCCATATGTCTTTTGTGAGAAGAACACACATGCAATGACACTGGTGGATCCATATGTCGTTTGTGAAAAGAACAGACATGCAATAACTCTAGCTGTGGTTAATGAAAAGAACACACATGCAATCACACTAGTGGATCCATATGTGGTTTGTGAAAAGAACCCACATGCAATGACTCTAGATGTGGTTTGTGAAAATATCACACATGCAATGACACTGGTGTGTCAGTATGTGGCTTGTGAAAAGAACAGACATCCAATGACTCTAGATGTGGTTTATGAAAAGAACACACATGCAATGACACTGGTGGATCCATGTGTGGTTTGTGAGAAGAACGGACATGCAATGACTCTAATTGTGGTTTGTGAAAAGAACACACATGCAATGACACTAGTGGATCCATGTGAGGTTTGTGAAAAGAATAGACATGCAATGACTCTAGGTGTGGTTTATGAGAAGAACGCACATGCAATGACACTGGTGATATGTGGTTTGTGAAAAGAACACACATGCAATGACTCTAACTATGGATTGTGAAAATAACAGGCAATACAATTAGTCTCGTGGATCCATGTGTGATTTGTGAAAGAACATACATTCACTAACTCTAGTTGTGGTTCATGAAAAGAACACACGTGCGACGACTCTAGCTGTGGTTTCTAAGAAGAACACACATGCAATGACATTGGTGGATCCATGTGGTTTATGAAAAGAACAGACATCCAATGACTCTAGCTATGGTTAATAAAAAGAACACACGTGCAATGACACTGGTGGATCCATATGTGGTTTGTGAGAAGAACAGACATGCAATGACTCTAGTTGTGGTTAATGAAAAGAACACACATCCAATCACACTGGTGGATCCATATGTGGTTTTTGAAAAGAACAGACATGCACTGACTCTAGGTGTGGTTCATGAAAAGAACACACATGCAATCACACTAGTGGATCCATATGTGGTTTGTGAAAAGAACACACATGCAATGACTCTAGATGTGGTTTGTGAAAAGAACACACATGCAATGACTCTATTTGTGGTTTGTGAAAAGAACACACTTGCAATGACTCTGGTGGATCCTTATGTAGTTTGTGAAAAGAGCAGACATGCAATGAACTCTGGTGGATCCATATGTGGTTTCTGAAAAGAACACACATCTAGTGACATGGTGACTCTAGGTGTGGTTTGTGAACGAACAGACATGCAATGACTCTAGATGTCGTTTGTGAAAAGAACAGACATGCAATGACTCTAGGTGTAGTTTGTGAAAAGAACACACATGCAATGACTCTAGCTGTGGTTTGTGAAAAGAACACACGTGCAGTGACACTGGTGGATCCATATGTGGTTTGTGAAAAGAACATACATGCAATGATTCTAACTGTGGTTAATGAAAAGAACACACATGTAATCACACTGGTGGATCCATATGTGGTTTGTGAAAAGAACACACATGCAATGACTCTTGATGTGGTCTGTGAAAATAACACACATGCAATGACACTGGTGGATCAATATGTGGTTTGTGAAAAGAACAGACATCCGATGACTCTAGATATGGTTTGTGAAAAGAACACAAATGCAATGACACTAGTGGATCCATGTGTGGTTTGTGAGAAGAACAGACATGCAATGACTGTAGATGTGGTTTGTGAAAAGAACAGACATGCAATGAACTCTAGTGGATCCATATGTGGTTTCTGAGAAGAACACACATGCAATGACTCTAGTTGTGGTTTGTGAAAAAAAGACACATGCAATAACTCTAGCTGTGGTTTGTGAATAGAACACACATGCAATGACTCTGGTGGATCCTTATGTCGTTTGTGAAAAGAATAGACATGCAATGACTCTAGCTGTGGTTTGTGAAAAGAACACACATGCAATGAACATTGGTGGATCCATATGTGGTTTATGAAAAGAACACACATGCAATGACTCTAGACGTGGTTTGTGAAAAGAACACACATGCAATGGCTCTAGCTGCGGTTTTTGAAAAGAACACACATGCAATGACTCTGGTGGATCCTTATGTGGTTTGTGAAAAGAACAGACATGCAATGAACTCTGGTGGATCCATATGTCTTTTGTGAGAAAAACACACATGCAATGACACTGGTGGATCCATATGTCGTTTGTGAAAAGAACAGACATGCAATGACTCTAGTTGTGGTTAATGGAAAGAACACACATGTAATCACACTGGTGGATCCATATGTGGTTTGTGAAAAGAACCTACATGCAATGACTCTAGATGTGGTTTGAGAAAAGAACACACATGCAATGACACTGGTGGATCAATATGTGGCTTCCAATGACTCTAGATGTGGTTTATGAAAAGAAAACACATGCAATGACACTGGTGGATCCATGTGTGGTTTGTGAGAAGAACAGACATGCAATTACTCTAGTTGTGGTTTGTGAAAAGAACACACATGCAATGACACTAGTGGATCCATGTGTGGTTTGTGAGAAGAACAGACATGCAATGACTCTAGATGTGGTTTGTGAAAAGAACAGACATACAATGAACTCTAGTGGATCCATATGTGGTTTGTGAGAAGAACACACATGCAATGACTGTAGATGTGGTTTGTGAAAAGAAGACACATGCAATGACTCTAGTTGTGGTTTGTGAAAAGAACACAAATGCAATGCCTCTGGTGGATCCTTATGTCGTTTGTGAAAAGAATAGACATGCAATGACTCTAGCTGTGGTTTGTGAAAGGAACACACATGCAATGAACTCTGGTGGATCCATATGTGGTTTGTGAGAAGAACACACATGCAATGACTCTAGATGTGGTTTGTGAAAAGAACACACATGCAATGGCTCTAGCTGTGGTTTTTGAAAAGAACACACATGCTATGACTCTGGTGGATCCTTATGTGGTTTGTGAAAAGAACAAACATGCAATGAACTCTGGTGGATCCATATGACTTTTGTGAGAAGAACACACATGCAATTACACTGGTGGATCTATATGTGGTTTGTGGAAAGAACAGACATGCAATGACTCTAACTGTGGTTAATGAAAAGAACACACATGTAATCACACTGGTGGATCCATATGTGGTTTGTGAAAAGAACCCACGTGCAATGACTCTAGGTGTGGTTTGAGAAAAGATCACACATGCAATGACACTGGTGGATCCATGTGTGGTTTGTGAGAAGAACAGACATGCAATGACTCTCGTTGTGGTTTGTGAAAAGAACACACATGCAATGACACTAGTGGATCCATGTGTGGTTTGTGAGAAGAACAGATATGCAATGACACTGGTGGATCCATGTGTGGTTTATGAGAAGAACAGACATGCAATGACTCTCGTTGTGGTTTGTGAAAAGAACACACATGCAATGACACTAGTGGATCCATGTGTGGTTTGTGAGAAGAATAGACATGCAATGACTCTAGATGTGGTTTGTGAAAAGAACAGACATGCAATGAACTCTGGTGGATCCATATGTGGTTTGTGAGAAGAACATACATGCAATGAATCTAGATGTGGTTTGTGAAAAGAACACACATGCAATGACTCTAGCTGTGGTTTGTGGTTAAAACACACATGCAATGACTCTGGTGGAACCTTATGTGGTTTGTGAAAAGAACAAACATGCAATGATTCTAGCTGTTGTTTGTGAAAAGAACAAACATGCAATGAACTCTGGTGAATCCATATGTCTTTTGTGAGAAGAACACACATGCAATGACACTGGTGGATCCATATGTGGTTTGTGAAAAGAACAGACATGCAATGACTCTAACTCTGGTTAATGAAAAGAACACACATGTAATCACACTGGTGGATCCATATGTAGTTTGTGAAAAGAACCCACATGGAATGACTCTAGATGTGGTTTGAGAAAAGAACACACATGCAATGACACTGGTGGATCCATGTGTGGTTTGTGAGAAGAACAGACATGCAATGACTCTCGTTGTGGTTTGTGAAAAGAGCACACATGCAATGACACTAGTGGATCCATGTGTGGTTTGTGAGAAGAACAGATATGCAATGACACTGGTGGATCCATGTGTGGTTTATGAGAAGAACAGACATGCAATGACTCTCGTTGTGGTTTGTGAAAAGAACACACATGCAATGACACTAGTGGATCCATGTGTGGTTTGTGAGAAGAACAGACATGCAATGACTCTAGATGTGGTTTGTGAAAAGAACAGACATGCAATGAACTCTGGTGGATCCATATGTGGTTTGTGAGAGGAACACACATGCAATGAATCTAGATGTGGTTTGTGAAAAGAACACACATGCAATGACTCTAGCTGTGGTTTGTGATTAGAACACACATGCAATGACTCTGGTGGATCCTTATGTGGTTTGTGAAAAGAACAAACATGCAATGATTCTAGCTGTTGTTTGTGAAAAGAACACACATGCAATGAACTCTAGTGGATCCATATGTTGTTTGTGAGAAGAACACACATGCAATGACTCTAGATGTGGTTTGTGAAAAGAACACACATGCAATGACTCTAGCTGTGGTTTGTGAAAATAACACACATGCAATGACTCTGGTGGATCCTTATGTGGTTTGTGCAAAAAATAGACATGGAATAAACTCTGGTGGATCCATATGTGGTTTGTGAGAAGAACACATATCCAATGACACTGGTGGATCCATGTGTGGTTTGTGAAAGAACAGACATGCACTGACTCTAGGTGTGGTTCATGAAAAGAACACACATGCAATGACACTGGTGGATCCATATGTGGTTTGTGAAAAGAACACACATGCAATGAACTCTGTTGGATCCATGTGTGGTTTGTGAGAAAAACACACATCCAATGACACTGGTGGATCCATGTGTGGTTTGTGAAAGAACACACATGCAATGACTCTAGCTGTGGTTTGTGAAAAGAACACACATGCAATGACTCTGGTGGATCCTTATGTCGTTTGTGAAAAGAATAGACATGCAATGACTCTAGCTGTGGTTTGTGAAAAGAACACACATGCAATGAACTCTGGTGGATCCATATGTGGTGTGTGAGAAGAACACACATGCAATGACTCTAGACGTGGTTTGTGAAAAGAACACACATGCAATGGCTCTGGCTATGGTTTTTGAAAAGAACACACATGCAATGACTCTGGTGGATCCTTATGTGGTTTGTGAAAAGAACAGACATGCAATGAACTCTGGTGGATCCATATGTCTTTTGTGAGAAAAACACACATGCAATAACACTGGTGGATCCATATGTGGTTTGTCAAAAGAACAGACATGCAATGACTCTAGCTGTGTTTAATGAAAAGAACACACATGTAATCACACTGGTGGATCCATATGTGGTTTTTGAAAAAACCCACATGCAATGACTCTAGATGTGGTTTGTGAAAAGAACACACATGCAATGACACTAGTGGATCCATGTGTGGTTTGTGAGAAGAACAGATATGCAATGACACTGGTGGATCCATGTGTGGTTTATGAGAAGAACAGACATGCAATGACTCTCGTTGTGGTTTGTGAAAAGAACACACATGCAATGACACTAGTGGATCCATGTGTGGTTTGTGAGAAGAACAGACATGCAATGACTCTAGATGTGGTTTGTGAAAAGAACAGACATGCAATGAACTCTGGTGGATCCATATGTGGTTTGTGAGAAGAACACACATGCAATGAATCTAGATGTGGTTTGTGAAAAGAACACACATGCAATGACTCTAGCTGTGGTTTGTGATTAGAACACACATGCAATGACTCTGGTGGATCCTTATGTGGTTTGTGAAAAGAACAAACATGCAATGATTCTAGCTGTTGTTTGTGAAAAGAACACACATGCAATGAACTCTGGTGGATCCATATGTTGTTTGTGAGAAGAACACACATGCAATGACTCTAGATGTGGTTTGTGAAAAGAACACACATGCAATGACTCTAGCTGTGGTTTGTGAAAATAACACACATGCAATGACTCTGGTGGATCCTTATGTGGTTTGTGCAAAAAATAGACATGGAATAAACTCTGGTGGATCCATATGTGGTTTGTGAGAAGAACACATATCCAATGACACTGGTGGATCCATGTGTGGTTTGTGAAAGAACAGACATGCACTGACTCTAGGTGTGGTTCATGAAAAGAACACACATGCAATGACACTGGTGGATCCATATGTGGTTTGTGAAAAGAACACACATGCAATGAACTCTGTTGGATCCATGTGTGGTTTGTGAGAAAAACACACATCCAATGACACTGGTGGATCCATGTGTGGTTTGTGAAAGAACACACATGCAATGACTCTAGCTGTGGTTTGTGAAAAGAACACACATGCAATGACTCTGGTGGATCCTTATGTCGTTTGTGAAAAGAATAGACATGCAATGACTCTAGCTGTGGTTTGTGAAAAGAACACACATGCAATGAACTCTGGTGGATCCATATGTGGTGTGTGAGAAGAACACACATGCAATGACTCTAGACGTGGTTTGTGAAAAGAACACACATGCAATGGCTCTGGCTGTGGTTTTTGAAAAGAACACACATGCAATGACTCTGGTGGATCCTTATGTGGTTTGTGAAAAGAACAGACATGCAATGAACTCTGGTGGATCCATATGTCTTTTGTGAGAAAAACACACATGCAATAACACTGGTGGATCCATATGTGGTTTGTCAAAAGAACAGACATGCAATGACTCTAGCTGTGTTTAATGAAAAGAACACACATGTAATCACACTGGTGGATCCATATGTGGTTTTTGAAAAAACCCACATGCAATGACTCTAGATGTGGTTTGTGAAAAGAACACACATGCAATGACACTAGTGGATCCATGTGTGGTTTGTGAGAAGAACAGATATGCAATGACACTGGTGGATCCATGTGTGGTTTATGAGAAGAACAGACATGCAATGACTCTCGTTGTGGTTTGTGAAAAGAACACACATGCAATGACACTAGTGGATCCATGTGTGGTTTGTGAGAAGAACAGACATGCAATGACTCTAGATGTGGTTTGTGAAAAGAACAGACATGCAATGAACTCTGGTGGATCCATATGTGGTTTGTGAGAAGAACACACATGCAATGAATCTAGATGTGGTTTGTGAAAAGAACACACATGCAATGACTCTAGCTGTGGTTTGTGATTAGAACACACATGCAATGACTCTGGTGGATCCTTATGTGGTTTGTGAAAAGAACAAACATGCAATGATTCTAGCTGTTGTTTGTGAAAAGAACACACATGCAATGAACTCTGGTGGATCCATATGTTGTTTGTGAGAAGAACACACATGCAATGACTCTAGATGTGGTTTGTGAAAAGAACACACATGCAATGACTCTAGCTGTGGTTTGTGAAAATAACACACATGCAATGACTCTGGTGGATCCTTATGTGGTTTGTGCAAAAAATAGACATGGAATAAACTCTGGTGGATCCATATGTGGTTTGTGAGAAGAACACATATCCAATGACACTGGTGGATCCATGTGTGGTTTGTGAAAGAACAGACATGCACTGACTCTAGGTGTGGTTCATGAAAAGAACACACATGCAATGACACTGGTGGATCCATATGTGGTTTGTGAAAAGAACACACATGCAATGAACTCTGTTGGATCCATGTGTGGTTTGTGAGAAAAACACACATCCAATGACACTGGTGGATCCATGTGTGGTTTGTGAAAGAACACACATGCAATGACTCTAGCTGTGGTTTGTGAAAAGAACACACATGCAATGACTCTGGTGGATCCTTATGTCGTTTGTGAAAAGAATAGACATGCAATGACTCTAGCTGTGGTTTGTGAAAAGAACACACATGCAATGAACTCTGGTGGATCCATATGTGGTGTGTGAGAAGAACACACATGCAATGACTCTAGACGTGGTTTGTGAAAAGAACACACATGGAATGGCTCTGGCTGTGGTTTTTGAAAAGAACACACATGCAATGACTCTGGTGGATCCTTATGTGGTTTGTGAAAAGAACAGACATGCAATGAACTCTGGTGGATCCATATGTCTTTTGTGAGAAAAACACACATGCAATAACACTGGTGGATCCATATGTGGTTTGTCAAAAGAACAGACATGCAATGACTCTAGCTGTGTTTAATGAAAAGAACACACATGTAATCACACTGGTGGATCCATATGTGGTTTTTGAAAAAACCCACATGCAATGACTCTAGATGTGGTTTGTGAAAAGAACACACATGCAATGACACTGGTGGATCAATATGTGGCTTGTGAAAAGAACAGACATCCAATGACTCTAGTTGTGGTTTATGAAAAGAACACACATGCAATGACACTGGTGGATCCATGTGTGGTTTGTGAGAAGAACAGACATGCAATGACTCTAGTTGTGGTTTGTGAAAAGAACACACGTGCAATCACACTGGTGGATCCATATGTGGTTTGTGAAAAGAACAGACATGCAACGACTCTAGTTGTGGTTAATGAAAAGAACACACATGCAATCACACTAGTGGATCCATATGTGGTTTGTGAAAAGAGCACACATGCAATGACACTAGTGGATCCATAGGTGGTTTGTGAAAAGAACAGACATCCAATGATTCTAGATGTGGTTTGTGAAAAGAACACGCATGCAATGACACTGGTGGATCCATGTGTGGTTTGTGAGAAGAACAAACATGCAATAACTCTAATTGTGCTTTGTGAAAAGAACAGACATGCAATGAACTCTAGTGAATCCATATGTGGTTTGTGAGAAGAACACACATCCAATGACTCTAGATGTGGTTTGTGAAAAGAAGACACATGCAATGACTCTAGCTGTGGTTTGGGAAAATAACGCACATGGAATGACTCTGGTGGATCCTTATGTCGTTTGTGAAAAGAACAGACATGCAATGACTCTAGTTGTGGTTTGTGAAAAGAACACGCATGCAATGAACTCTGGTGGATCCATATGTGGTTTGTGAGAAGAACACACATGCAATGACTCCAGATGTGGTTTGTGAAAAGAACACACATGCAATGGGTCTAGCTATGGTTTTTGAAAAGAACACACATGCAATGACTCTGGTGGATCCTTATGTGGTTTGTGAAAAGAACAGACATGCAATGAACTCTGGTGGATCCATATGTCTTTTGTGAGAAGAACACACATGCAATGACACTGGTGGATCCATATGTGGTTTGTGAAAAGAACAGACATGCAATAACTCTAGCTGTGGTTAATGAAAAGAACACACATGCAATCACACTAGTGGATCCATATGTGGTTTGTGAAAAGAACCCACATGCAATTACTCTAGATGTGGTTTGTGAAAATAACACACATGCAATGACACTGGTGTGTCAGTATGTGGCTTGTGAAAAGAACAGACATCCAATGACTCTAGATGTGGTTTATGAAAAGAACACACATGCAATGACACTGGTGGATCCATGTGTGGTTTGTGAGAAGAACGGACATGTAATGACTCTAGTTGTGGTTTGTGAAAAGAACACACATGCAATGACACTAGTGGATCCATGTGAGGTTTGTGAAAAGAATAGACATGCAATGACTCTAGGTGTGGTTTATGAGAAGAACGCACATGCAATGACACTGGTGATATGTGGTTTGCGAAAAGAACACACATGCAATGACTCTAACTATGGATTGTGAAAATAACAGGCAATACAATTAGTCTCGTGGATCCATGTGTGATTTGTGAAAGAACATACATTCACTAACTCTAGTTGTGGTTCATGAAAAGAACACACGTGCGACGACTCTAGCTGTGATTTCTAAGAAGAACACACATGCAATGCATTGGTGGATCCATGTGGTTTATGAAAAGAACAGACATGCAATGACTCTAGGTGTAGTTTGTGAAAAGAACACACATGCAATGACTCTAGCTGTGGTTAATGAAAAGAACACACATATAATCACACTGGTGGATCCATATGTGGTTTTTGTAAAAACCCACATGCAATGACTATAGATGTGGTTTGTGAAAAGAACACACATGCAATGACACTGGTGGATCAATATGTGGCTTGTGAAAAGAACAGACATCCAATGACTCTAGCTGTGGTTTATGAAAAGAACACACATGCAATGACACTGGTGGATCCATGTGTGGTTTGTGAGAAGAACATACATGCAATGACTCTAGTTGTGGTTTGTGAAAAGAACACACATGCAATGACACTAGTGGATCCATGTGTGGTTTGTGAGAAGAACAGACATGCAATGACTCTAGATGTGGTTTGTGAAAAGAACAGACATGCAATGAACTTTAGTGGATCCATATGAGGTTTGTGAGAAGAACACACATGCAATGACTCTAGATGTGGTTTGTGAAAAAAAGACACATGCAATGACTCTAGCTGTGGTTTGTGAAAAGAACACACATGCAATGACTCTGGTGGAATCTTATGTCGTTTCTGAAAAGAATTGACATACAATGACTCTAGATGTGGTTTATGAAAAGAACACACATGCAATGAACTCTGGTGGATCCATATGTGGTTTGTGAGAAGAACACACGTGCAATGACTCTAGACGTGGTTTGTGAAAAGAACACACATGCAATGGCTCTAGCTATGGTTTTTGAAAAGAACACACATGCAATGACTCTGGTGGATCCTTATGTGGTTTGTGAAAAGAATAGACATGCAATGAACTCTGGTGGATCCATATGTGGTTTTTGAGAAGCGCACATATGCAATGACTCTAGATATGGTTAATAAAAAGAACACACATGCAATGATACTGGTGGATCCATAAGTGGTTTGTGAGAAGCGCACATATGCAATGACTCTAGATATGGTTAATAAAAAGAACACACATGCAATGACTCTGGCTATGGTTCATGAAAAGAACACACATCTAATGAAAGTTGTGTAACCTTATGTGGTTTGTGAAAAAGAGCACACATGCAATGACTCTAGCTATGGTTTGTGAAAAGAACACACATGCAGTGACACTGGTGGATCCATATGTGGTTTATGGAAAAAACAGACATGCAATGACTCTACCTATGGTTTGTGAGAAGAACACACATTGACTGACACTGGTGGATCCATGTGTGGTCTATGAATGAACACACAGGCAATGACTCTAGATGTGGTTTGTGAAAAGAACACACATGCAATGACACTAGTGGATCCATGTGAGGTTTGTGAAAAGAATAGTCATGCAATGACTCTAGGTGTGGTTTATGAGAAGAACGCACATGCAATGACACTGGTGATATGTGGTTTGTGAAAAGAACACACATGCAATGACTCTAACTATGGATTGTGAAAATAACAGGCAATACAATTAGTCTCGTGGATCCATGTGTGATTTGTGAAAGAACATACATTCAATAACTCTAGTTGTGGTTCATGAAAAGAACACACGTGCGACGACTCTAGCTGTGGTTTCTAAGAAGAACACACATGCAATGACATTGGTGGATCCATGTGGTTTATGAAAAGAACAGACATCCAATGACTCTAGCTATGGTTAATAAAAAGAACACACGTGCAATGACACTGGTGGATCCATATGTGGTTTGTGAGAAGAACAGACATGCAATGACTCTAGTTGTGGTTAATGAAAAGAACACACATCCAATCACACTGGTGGATCCATATGTGGTTTGTGAAAAGAACAGACATGCACTGACTCTAGGTGTGGTTCATGAAAAGAACACACATGCAATCACACTGGTGGATCCATATGTGGTTTGTGAAAAGAACACACATGCAATGACTCTGGTGGATCCTTATGTAGTTTGTGAAAAGAGCAGACATGCAATGAACTCTGGTGGATCCATATGTGGTTTCTGAAAAGAACACACATCCAGTGACATGGTGACTCTAGGTGTGGTTTGTGAACGAACAGACATGCAATGACTCTAGATGTCGTTTGTGAAAAGAACAGACATGCAATGACTCTAGGTGTAGTTTGTGAAAAGAACACACATGCAATGATTCTAGCTGTGGTTTGTGAAAAGAACACACGTGCAGTGACACTGGTGGATCCATATGTGGTTTGTGAAAAGAACATACATGCAATGATTCTAACTGTGGTTAATGAAAAGAACACACATGCAATCACACTGGTGGATCCATATGTGGTTTGTGAAAAGAACACACATGGAATGACTCTTGATGTGGTCTGTGAAAAGAACACACATGCAATGACACTGGTGGATCAATATGTGGTTTGTGAAAAGAACAGACATCCGATGACTCTAGATATGGTTTGTGAAAAGAACACAAATGCAATGACACTGGTGGATCCATGTGTGGTTTGTGAGAAGAACAGACATGCAATGACTGTAGATGTGGTTTGTGAAAAGAACAGACATGCAATGAACTCTAGTGGATCCATATGTGGTTTGTGAGAAGAACACACATGCAATGACTCTAGTTGTGGTTTGTGAAAAAAAGACACATGCAATGACTCTAGCTGTGGTTTGTGAAAAGAACACACATGCAATGACTCTGGTGGATCCTTATGTCGTTTGTGAAAAGAATAGACATGCAATGACTCTAGCTGTGGTTTGTGAAAAGAACACACATGCAATGAACTCTGGTGGATCCATATGTGGTTTGTGAGAAGAACACACATGCAATGACTCTAGATGTGGTTTGTGAAAAGAACACACATGCAATGGCCCTAGCTGTGGTTTTTGAAAAGAACACACATGCAATGACTCTGGTGGATCCTTATGTGGTTTGTGAAAAGAACAGACATGTAATGAACTCTGGTGGATCCATATGTCTTTTGTGAGAAAAACAAACATGCAATGACACTGGTGGATCCATATGTCGTTTGTGAAAAGAACAGACATGCAATGACTCTAGTTGTGGTTAATGGAAAGAACACACATGTAATCACACTGGTGGATCCATATGTGGTTTGTGAAAAGAACCGACATGCAATGACTCTAGATGTGGTTTGAGAAAAGAACACACATGCAATGACACTGGTGGATCAATATGTGGCTTCCAATGACTCTAGATGTGGTTTATGAAAAGAAAACACATGAAATGACACTGGTGGATCCATGTGTGGTTTGTGAGAAGAACAGACATGCAATTACTCTAGTTGTGGTTTGTGAAAAGAATACACATGCAATGACACAAGTGGATCCATGTGTGGTTTGTGAGAAGAACAGACATGCAATGACTCTAGATGTGGTTTGTGAAAAGAACAGACATACAATGAACTCTAGTGGATCCATATGTGGTTTGTGAGAAGAACACACATGCAATGACTGTAGATGTGGTTTGTGAAAAGAAGACACATGCAATGACTCTAGCTGTGGTTTGTGAAAAGAACACAAATGCAATGCCTCTGGTGGATCCTTATGTCGTTTGTGAAAAGAATAGACATGCAATGACTCTAGCTGTGGTTTATGAAAAGAACACACATGCAATGACACTGGTGGATCCATGTGTGGTTTGTGAGAAGAACATACATGCAATGACTCTAACTATGGATTGTGAAAATAACAGGCAATACAATTAGTCTCGTGGATCCATGTGTGATTTGTGAAAGAACATACATTCACTAACTCTAGTTGTGGTTCATGAAAAGAACACACGTGCGACGACTCTAGCTGTGATTTCTAAGAAGAACACACATGCAATGCATTGGTGGATCCATGTGGTTTATGAAAAGAACAGACATGCAATGACTCTAGGTGTAGTTTGTGAAAAGAACACACATGCAATGACTCTAGCTGTGGTTAATGAAAAGAACACACATATAATCACACTGGTGGATCCATATGTGGTTTTTGTAAAAACCCACATGCAATGACTATAGATGTGGTTTGTGAAAAGAACACACATGCAATGACACTGGTGGATCAATATGTGGCTTGTGAAAAGAACAGACATCCAATGACTCTAGCTGTGGTTTATGAAAAGAACACACATGCAATGACACTGGTGGATCCATGTGTGGTTTGTGAGAAGAACATACATGCAATGACTCTAGTTGTGGTTTGTGAAAAGAACACACATGCAATGACACTAGTGGATCCATGTGTGGTTTGTGAGAAGAACAGACATGCAATGACTCTAGATGTGGTTTGTGAAAAGAACAGACATGCAATGAACTTTAGTGGATCCATATGAGGTTTGTGAGAAGAACACACATGCAATGACTCTAGATGTGGTTTGTGAAAAAAGACACATGCAATGACTCTAGATGTGGTTTGTGAAAAGAACACACATGCAATGACTCTGGTGGAATCTTATGTCGTTTGTGAAAAGAATTGACATACAATGACTCTAGATGTGGTTTATGAAAAGAACACACATGCAATGAACTCTGGTGGATCCATATGTGGTTTGTGAGAAGAACACACGTGCAATGACTCTAGACGTGGTTTGTGAAAAGAACACACATGCAATGGCTCTAGCTGTGGTTTTTGAAAAGAACACACATGCAATGACTCTGGTGGATCCTTATGTGGTTTGTGAAAAGAATAGACATGCAATGAACTCTGGTGGATCCATATGTGGTTTTTGAGAAGCGCACATATGCAATGACTCTAGATATGGTTAATAAAAAGAACACACATGCAATGATACTGGTGGATCCATAAGTGGTTTGTGAGAAGCGCACATATGCAATGACTCTAGATATGGTTAATAAAAAGAACACACATGCAATGACTCTGGCTATGGTTCATGAAAAGAACACACATCTAATGAAAGTTGTGTAACCTTATGTGGTTTGTGAAAAAGAGCACACATGCAATGACTCTAGCTATGGTTTGTGAAAAGAACACACATGCAGTGACACTGGTGGATCCATATGTGGTTTATGGAAAAAACAGACATGCAATGACTCTACCTATGGTTTGTGAGAAGAACACACATTGACTGACACTGGTGGATCCATGTGTGGTCTATGAATGAACACACAGGCAATGACTCTAGATGTGGTTTGTGAAAAGAACACACATGCAATGACACTAGTGGATCCATGTGAGGTTTGTGAAAAGAATAGTCATGCAATGACTCTAGGTGTGGTTTATGAGAAGAACGCACATGCAATGACACTGGTGATATGTGGTTTGTGAAAAGAACACACATGCAATGACTCTAACTATGGATTGTGAAAATAACAGGCAATACAATTAGTCTCGTGGATCCATGTGTGATTTGTGAAAGAACATACATTCACTAACTCTAGTTGTGGTTCATGAAAAGAACACACGTGCGACGACTCTAGCTGTGGTTTCTAAGAAGAACACACATGCAATGACATTGGTGGATCCATGTGGTTTATGAAAAGAACAGACATCCAATGACTCTAGCTATGGTTAATAAAAAGAACACACGTGCAATGACACTGGTGGATCCATATGTGGTTTGTGAGAAGAACAGACATGCAATGACTCTAGTTGTGGTTAATGAAAAGAACACACATCCAATCACACTGGTGGATCCATATGTGGTTTGTGAAAAGAACAGACATGCACTGACTCTAGGTGTGGTTCATGAAAAGAACACACATGCAATCACACTGGTGGATCCATATGTGGTTTGTGAAAAGAACACACATGCAATGACTCTGGTGGATCCTTATGTAGTTTGTGAAAAGAGCAGACATGCAATGAACTCTGGTGGATCCATATGTGGTTTCTGAAAAGAACACACATCCAGTGACATGGTGACTCTAGGTGTGGTTTGTGAACGAACAGACATGCAATGACTCTAGATGTCGTTTGTGAAAAGAACAGACATGCAATGACTCTAGGTGTAATTTGTGAAAAGAACACACATGCAATGATTCTAGCTGTGGTTTGTGAAAAGAACACACGTGCAGTGACACTGGTGGATCCATATATGGTTTGTGAAAAGAACATACATGCAATGATTCTAACTGTGGTTAATGAAAAGAACACACATGCAATCACACTGGTGGATCCATATGTGGTTTGTGAAAAGAACACACATGGAATGACTCTTGATGTGGTCTGTGAAAAGAACACACATGCAATGACACTGGTGGATCAATATGTGGTTTGTGAAAAGAACAGACATCCGATGACTCTAGATATGGTTTGTGAAAAGAACACAAATGCAATGACACTGGTGGATCCATGTGTGGTTTGTGAGAAGAACAGACATGCAATGACTGTAGATGTGGTTTGTGAAAAGAACAGACATGCAATGAACTCTAGTGGATCCATATGTGGTTTGTGAGAAGAACACACATGCAATGACTCTAGTTGTGGTTTGTGAAAAAAAGACACATGCAATGACTCTAGCTGTGGTTTGTGAAAAGAACACACATGCAATGACTCTGGTGGATCCTTATGTCGTTTGTGAAAAGAATAGACATGCAATGACTCTAGCTGTGGTTTGTGAAAAGAACACACATGCAATGAACTCTGGTGGATCCATATGTGGTTTGTGAGAAGAACACACATGCAATGACTCTAGATGTGGTTTGTGAAAAGAACACACATGCAATGGCTCTAGCTGTGGTTTTTGAAAAGAACACACATGCAATGACTCTGGTGGATCCTTATGTGGTTTGTGAAAAGAACAGACATGTAATGAACTCTGGTGGATCCATATGTCTTTTGTGAGAAAAACAAACATGCAATGACACTGGTGGATCCATATGTCGTTTGTGAAAAGAACAGACATGCAATGACTCTAGTTGTGGTTAATGGAAAGAACACACATGTAATCACACTGGTGGATCCATATGTGGTTTGTGAAAAGAACCGACATGCAATGACTCTAGATGTGGTTTGAGAAAAGAACACACATGCAATGACACTGGTGGATCAATATGTGGCTTCCAATGACTCTAGATGTGGTTTATGAAAAGAAAACACATGAAATGACACTGGTGGATCCATGTGTGGTTTGTGAGAAGAACAGACATGCAATTACTCTAGTTGTGGTTTGTGAAAAGAATACACATGCAATGACACTAGTGGATCCATGTGTGGTTTGTGAGAAGAACAGACATGCAATGACTCTAGATGTGGTTTGTGAAAAGAACAGACATACAATGAACTCTAGTGGATCCATATGTGGTTTGTGAGAAGAACACACATGCAATGACTGTAGATGTGGTTTGTGAAAAGAAGACACATGCAATGACTCTAGCTGTGGTTTGTGAAAAGAACACAAATGCAATGCCTCTGGTGGATCCTTATGTCGTTTGTGAAAAGAATAGACATCCAATGACTCTAGCTGTGGTTTATGAAAAGAACACACATGCAATGACACTGGTGGATCCATGTGTGGTTTGTGAGAAGAACATACATGCAATGACTCTAGTTGTGGTTTGTGAAAAGAACACACATGCAATGACACTAGTGGATCCATGTGTGGTTTGTGAGAAGAACAGACATGCAATGACTCTAGATGTGGTTTGTGAAAAGAACAGACATGCAATGAACTTTAGTGGATCCATATGAGGTTTGTGAGAAGAACACACATGCAATGACTCTAGATGTGGTTTGTGAAAAAAAGACACATGCAATGACTCTAGCTGTGGTTTGTGAAAAGAACACACATGCAATGACTCTGGTGGAATCTTATGTCGTTTGTGAAAAGAATTGACATACAATGACTCTAGATGTGGTTTATGAAAAGAACACACATGCAATGAACTCTGGTGGATCCATATGTGGTTTGTGAGAAGAACACACGTGCAATGACTCTAGACGTGGTTTGTGAAAAGAACACACATGCAATGGCTCTAGCTGTGGTTTTTGAAAAGAACACACATGCAATGACTCTGGTGGATCCTTATGTGGTTTGTGAAAAGAATAGACATGCAATGAACTCTGGTGGATCCATATGTGGTTTTTGAGAAGCGCACATATGCAATGACTCTAGATATGGTTAATAAAAAGAACACACATGCAATGATACTGGTGGATCCATAAGTGGTTTGTGAGAAGCGCACATATGCAATGACTCTAGATATGGTTAATAAAAAGAACACACATGCAATGACTCTGGCTATGGTTCATGAAAAGAACACACATCTAATGAAAGTTGTGTAACCTTATGTGGTTTGTGAAAAAGAGCACACATGCAATGACTCTAGCTATGGTTTGTGAAAAGAACACACATGCAGTGACACTGGTGGATCCATATGTGGTTTATGGAAAAAACAGACATGCAATGACTCTACCTATGGTTTGTGAGAAGAACACACATTGACTGACACTGGTGGATCCATGTGTGGTCTATGAATGAACACACAGGCAATGACTCTAGATGTGGTTTGTGAAAAGAACACACATGCAATGACACTAGTGGATCCATGTGAGGTTTGTGAAAAGAATAGTCATGCAATGACTCTAGGTGTGGTTTATGAGAAGAACGCACATGCAATGACACTGGTGATATGTGGTTTGTGAAAAGAACACACATGCAATGACTCTAACTATGGATTGTGAAAATAACAGGCAATACAATTAGTCTCGTGGATCCATGTGTGATTTGTGAAAGAACATACATTCACTAACTCTAGTTGTGGTTCATGAAAAGAACACACGTGCGACGACTCTAGCTGTGGTTTCTAAGAAGAACACACATGCAATGACATTGGTGGATCCATGTGGTTTATGAAAAGAACAGACATCCAATGACTCTAGCTATGGTTAATAAAAAGAACACACGTGCAATGACACTGGTGGATCCATATGTGGTTTGTGAGAAGAACAGACATGCAATGACTCTAGTTGTGGTTAATGAAAAGAACACACATCCAATCACACTGGTGGATCCATATGTGGTTTGTGAAAAGAACAGACATGCACTGACTCT
This sequence comes from Avena sativa, assembly GCA_916181665.1. NCBI lineage: Eukaryota > Viridiplantae > Streptophyta > Magnoliopsida > Poales > Poaceae > Avena > Avena sativa. The sequence goes on from OV702287.1 coordinate 585,470,588, forward strand.
AGGTGTGGTTCATGAAAAGAACACACATGCAATCACACTGGTGGATCCATATGTGGTTTGTGAAAAGAACACACATGCAATGACTCTGGTGGATCCTTATGTAGTTTGTGAAAAGAGCAGACATGCAATGAACTCTGGTGGATCCATATGTGGTTTCTGAAAAGAACACACATCCAGTGACATGGTGACTCTAGGTGTGGTTTGTGAACGAACAGACATGCAATGACTCTAGATGTCGTTTGTGAAAAGAACAGACATGCAATGACTCTAGGTGTAGTTTGTGAAAAGAACACACATGCAATGATTCTAGCTGTGGTTTGTGAAAAGAACACACGTGCAGTGACACTGGTGGATCCATATGTGGTTTGTGAAAAGAATATACATGCAATGATTCTAACTGTGGTTAATGAAAAGAACACACATGCAATCACACTGGTGGATCCATATGTGGTTTGTGAAAAGAACACACATGGAATGACTCTTGATGTGGTCTGTGAAAAGAACACACATGCAATGACACTGGTGGATCAATATGTGGTTTGTGAAAAGAACAGACATCCGATGACTCTAGATATGGTTTGTGAAAAGAACACAAATGAAATGACACTGGTGGATCCATGTGTGGTTTGTGAGAAGAACAGACATGCAATGACTGTAGATGTGGTTTGTGAAAAGAACAGACATGCAATGAACTCTAGTGGATCCATATGTGGTTTGTGAGAAGAACACACATGCAATGACTCTAGTTGTGGTTTGTGAAAAAAAGACACATGCAATGACTCTAGCTGTGGTTTGTGAAAAGAACACACATGCAATGACTCTGGTGGATCCTTATGTCGTTTGTGAAAAGAATAGACATGCAATGACTCTAGCTGTGGTTTGTGAAAAGAACACACATGCAATGAACTCTGGTGGATCCATATGTGGTTTGTGAGAAGAACACACATGCAATGACTCTAGATGTGGTTTGTGAAAAGAACACACATGCAATGGCTCTAGCTGTGGTTTTTGAAAAGGACACACATGCAATGACTCTGGTGGATCCTTATGTGGTTTGTGAAAAGAACAGACATGTAATGAACTCTGGTGGATCCATATGTCTTTTGTGAGAAAAACAAACATGCAATGACACTGGTGGATCCATATGTCGTTTGTGAAAAGAACAGACATGCAATGACTCTAGTTGTGGTTAATGGAAAGAACACACATGTAATCACACTGGTGGATCCATATGTGGTTTGTGAAAAGAACCGACATGCAATGACTCTAGATGTGGTTTGAGAAAAGAACACACATGCAATGACACTGGTGGATCAATATGTGGCTTCCAATGACTCTAGATGTGGTTTATGAAAAGAAAACACATGAAATGACACTGGTGGATCCATGTGTGGTTTGTGAGAAGAACAGACATGCAATTACTCTAGTTGTGGTTTGTGAAAAGAATACACATGCAATGACACTAGTGGATCCATGTGTGGTTTGTGAGAAGAACGGACATGCAATGACTCTAGATGTGGTTTGTGAAAAGAACAGACATACAATGAACTCTAGTGGATCCATATGTGGTTTGTGAGAAGAACACACATGCAATGACTGTAGATGTGGTTTGTGAAAAGAAGACACATGCAATGACTCTAGCTGTGGTTTGTGAAAAGAACACAAATGCAATGCCTCTGGTGGATCCTATGTCGTTTGTGAAAAGAATAGACATGCAATGACTCTAGCTGTGGTTTGTGAAAGGAACACACATGCAATGAACTCTGGTGGATCCATATGTGGTTTGTGAGAAGAACACACATGCAATGACTCTAGATGTGGTTTGTGAAAAGAACACACATGCAATGGCTCTAGCTGTGGTTTTTGAAAAGAACACACATGCAATGACTCTGGTGGATCCATATGTGGTTTGTGAGAAGAACACACATGCAATGACTCTAGATGTGGTTTGTGAAAAGAACACACATGCAATGGCTCTAGCTGTGGTTTTTGAAAAGGACACACATGCAATGACTCTGGTGGATCCTTATGTGGTTTGTGAAAAGAACAGACATGTAATGAACTCTGGTGGATCCATATGTCTTTTGTGAGAAAAACAAACATGCAATGACACTGGTGGATCCATATGTCGTTTGTGAAAAGAACAGACATGCAATGACTCTAGTTGTGGTTAATGGAAAGAACACACATGTAATCACACTGGTGGATCCATATGTGGTTTGTGAAAAGAACCGACATGCAATGACTCTAGATGTGGTTTGAGAAAAGAACACACATGCAATGACACTGGTGGATCAATATGTGGCTTCCAATGACTCTAGATGTGGTTTATGAAAAGAAAACACATGAAATGACACTGGTGGATCCATGTGTGGTTTGTGAGAAGAACAGACATGCAATTACTCTAGTTGTGGTTTGTGAAAAGAATACACATGCAATGACACTAGTGGATCCATGTGTGGTTTGTGAGAAGAACAGACATGCAATGACTCTAGATGTGGTTTGTGAAAAGAACAGACATACAATGAACTCTAGTGGATCCATATGTGGTTTGTGAGAAGAACACACATGCAATGACTGTAGATGTGGTTTGTGAAAAGAAGACACATGCAATGACTCTAGCTGTGGTTTGTGAAAAGAACACAAATGCAATGCCTCTGGTGGATCCTTATGTCGTTTGTGAAAAGAATAGACATCCAATGACTCTAGCTGTGGTTTATGAAAAGAACACACATGCAATGACACTGGTGGATCCATGTGTGGTTTGTGAGAAGAACATACATGCAATGACTCTAGTTGTGGTTTGTGAAAAGAACACACATGCAATGACACTAGTGGATCCATGTGTGGTTTGTGAGAAGAACAGACATCCAATGACTCTAGATGTGGTTTGTGAAAAGAACAGACATGCAATGAACTTTAGTGGATCCATATGAGGTTTGTGAGAAGAACACACATGCAATGACTCTAGATGTGGTTTGTGAAAAAAAGACACATGCAATGACTCTAGCTGTGGTTTGTGAAAAGAACACACATGCAATGACTCTGGTGGAATCTTATGTCGTTTGTGAAAAGAATTGACATACAATGACTCTAGATGTGGTTTATGAAAAGAATACACATGCAATGAACTCTGGTGGATCCATATGTGGTTTGTGAGAAGAACACACGTGCAATGACTCTAGACGTGGTTTGTGAAAAGAACACACATGCAATGGCTCTAGCTGTGTTTTTTGAAAAGAACACACATGCAATGACTCTGGTGGATCCTTATGTGGTTTGTGAAAAGAATAGACATGCAATGAACTCTGGTGGATCCATATGTGGTTTTTGAGAAGCGCACATATGCAATGACTCTAGATATGGTTAATAAAAAGAACACACATGCAATGATACTGGTGGATCCATAAGTGGTTTGTGAGAAGCGCACATATGCAATGACTCTAGATATGGTTAATAAAAAGAACACACATGCAATGACTCTGGCTATGGTTCATGAAAAGAACACACATCTAATGAAAGTTGTGTAACCTTATGTGGTTTGTGAAAAAGAGCACACATGCAATGACTCTAGCTATGGTTTGTGAAAAGAACACACATGCAGTGACACTGGTGGATCCATATGTGGTTTATGGAAAAAACAGACATGCAATGACTCTACCTATGGTTTGTGAGAAGAACACACATTGACTGACACTGGTGGATCCATGTGTGGTCTATGAATGAACACACAGGCAATGACTCTAGATGTGGTTTGTGAAAAGAACACACATGCAATGACACTAGTGGATCCATGTGAGGTTTGTGAAAAGAATAGTCATGCAATGACTCTAGGTGTGGTTTATGAGAAGAACGCACATGCAATGACACTGGTGATATGTGGTTTGTGAAAAGAACACACATGCAATGACTCTAACTATGGATTGTGAAAATAACAGGCAATACAATTAGTCTCGTGGATCCATGTGTGATTTGTGAAAGAACATACATTCACTAACTCTAGTTGTGGTTCATGAAAAGAACACACGTGCGACGACTCTAGCTGTGGTTTCTAAGAAGAACACACATGCAATGACATTGGTGGATCCATGTGGTTTATGAAAAGAACAGACATCCAATGACTCTAGCTATGGTTAATAAAAAGAACACACGTGCAATGACACTGGTGGATCCATATGTGGTTTGTGAGAAGAACAGACATGCAATGACTCTAGTTGTGGTTAATGAAAAGAACACACATCCAATCACACTGGTGGATCCATATGTGGTTTGTGAAAAGAACAGACATGCACTGACTCTAGGTGTGGTTCATGAAAAGAACACACATGCAATCACACTGGTGGATCCATATGTGGTTTGTGAAAAGAACACACATGCAATGACTCTGGTGGATCCTTATGTAGTTTGTGAAAAGAGCAGACATGCAATGAACTCTGGTGGATCCATATGTGGTTTCTGAAAAGAACACACATCCAGTGACATGGTGACTCTAGGTGTGGTTTGTGAACGAACAGACATGCAATGACTCTAGATGTCGTTTGTGAAAAGAACAGACATGCAATGACTCTAGGTGTAGTTTGTGAAAAGAACACACATGCAATGATTCTAGCTGTGGTTTGTGAAAAGAACACACGTGCAGTGACACTGGTGGATCCATATGTGGTTTGTGAAAAGAACATACATGCAATGATTCTAACTGTGGTTAATGAAAAGAACACACATGCAATCACACTGGTGGATCCATATGTGGTTTGTGAAAAGAACACACATGGAATGACTCTTGATGTGGTCTGTGAAAAGAACACACATGCAATGACACTGGTGGATCAATATGTGGTTTGTGAAAAGAACAGACATCCGATGACTCTAGATATGGTTTGTGAAAAGAACACAAATGAAATGACACTGGTGGATCCATGTGTGGTTTGTGAGAAGAACAGACATGCAATGACTGTAGATGTGGTTTGTGAAAAGAACAGACATGCAATGAACTCTAGTGGATCCATATGTGGTTTGTGAGAAGAACACACATGCAATGACTCTAGTTGTGGTTTGTGAAAAAAAGACACATGCAATGACTCTAGCTGTGGTTTGTGAAAAGAACACACATGCAATGACTCTGGTGGATCCTTATGTAGTTTGTGAAAAGAATAGACATGCAATGACTCTAGCTGTGGTTTGTGAAAAGAACACACATGCAATGAACTCTGGTGGATCCATATGTGGTTTGTGAGAAGAACACACATGCAATGACTCTAGATGTGGTTTGTGAAAAGAACACACATGCAATGGCTCTAGCTGTGGTTTTTGAAAAGGACACACATGCAATGACTCTGGTGGATCCTTATGTGGTTTGTGAAAAGAACAGACATGTAATGAACTCTGGTGGATCCATATGTCTTTTGTGAGAAAAACAAACATGCAATGACACTGGTGGATCCATATGTCGTTTGTGAAAAGAACAGACATGCAATGACTCTAGTTGTGGTTAATGGAAAGAACACACATGTAATCACACTGGTGGATCCATATGTGGTTTGTGAAAAGAACCGACATGCAATGACTCTAGATGTGGTTTGAGAAAAGAACACACATGCAATGACACTGGTGGATCAATATGTGGCTTCCAATGACTCTAGATGTGGTTTATGAAAAGAAAACACATGAAATGACACTGGTGGATCCATGTGTGGTTTGTGAGAAGAACAGACATGCAATTACTCTAGTTGTGGTTTGTGAAAAGAATACACATGCAATGACACTAGTGGATCCATGTGTGGTTTGTGAGAAGAACAGACATGCAATGACTCTAGATGTGGTTTGTGAAAAGAACAGACATACAATGAACTCTAGTGGATCCATATGTGGTTTGTGAGAAGAACACACATGCAATGACTGTAGATGTGGTTTGTGAAAAGAAGACACATGCAATGACTCTAGCTGTGGTTTGTGAAAAGAACACAAATGCAATGCCTCTGGTGGATCCTTATGTCGTTTGTGAAAAGAATAGACATGCAATGACTCTAGCTGTGGTTTGTGAAAGGAACACACATGCAATGAACTCTGGTGGATCCATATGTGGTTTGTGAGAAGAACACACATGCAATGACTCTAGATGTGGTTTGTGAAAAGAACACACATGCAATGGCTCTAGCTGTGGTTTTTGAAAAGAACACACATGCAATGACTCTGGTGGATCCATATGTGGTTTGTGAGAAGAACACACATGCAATGACTCTAGATGTGGTTTGTGAAAAGAACACACATGCAATGGCTCTAGCTGTGGTTTTTGAAAAGGACACACATGCAATGACTCTGGTGGATCCTTATGTGGTTTGTGAAAAGAACAGACATGTAATGAACTCTGGTGGATCCATATGTCTTTTGTGAGAAAAACAAACATGCAATGACACTGGTGGATCCATATGTCGTTTGTGAAAAGAACAGACATGCAATGACTCTAGTTGTGGTTAATGGAAAGAACACACATGTAATCACACTGGTGGATCCATATGTGGTTTGTGAAAAGAACCGACATGCAATGACTCTAGATGTGGTTTGAGAAAAGAACACACATGCAATGACACTGGTGGATCAATATGTGGCTTCCAATGACTCTAGATGTGGTTTATGAAAAGAAAACACATGAAATGACACTGGTGGATCCATGTGTGGTTTGTGAGAAGAACAGACATGCAATTACTCTAGTTGTGGTTTGTGAAAAGAATACACATGCAATGACACTAGTGGATCCATGTGTGGTTTGTGAGAAGAACAGACATGCAATGACTCTAGATGTGGTTTGTGAAAAGAACAGACATACAATGAACTCTAGTGGATCCATATGTGGTTTGTGAGAAGAACACACATGCAATGACTGTAGATGTGGTTTGTGAAAAGAAGACACATGCAATGACTCTAGCTGTGGTTTGTGAAAAGAACACAAATGCAATGCCTCTGGTGGATCCTTATGTCGTTTGTGAAAAGAATAGACATGCAATGACTCTAGCTGTGGTTTGTGAAAGGAACACACATGCAATGAACTCTGGTGGATCCATATGTGGTTTGTGAGAAGAACACACATGCAATGACTCTAGATGTGGTTTGTGAAAAGAACACACATGCAATGGCTCTAGCTGTGGTTTTTGAAAAGAACACACATGCAATGACTCTGGTGGATCCTTATGTGGTTTGTGAAAAGAACAAACATGCAATGAACTCTGGTGGATCCATATGTCTTTTGTGAGAAGAAAACACATGCAATTACACTGGTGGATCCATATGTGGTTTGTGGAAAGAACAGACATGCAATGACTCTAACTGTGGTTAATGAAAAGAACACACATGTAATCACACTGGTGGATCCATATGTGGTTTGTGAAAAGAACCCACATGCAATGACTCTAGATGTGGTTTGAGAAAAGAACACATATGCAATGACACTGGTGGATCCATGTGTGGTTTGTGAGAAGAACAGACATGCAATGACTCTCGTTGTGGTTTGTGAAAAGAACACACATGCAATGACACTAGTGGATCCATGTGTGGTTTGTGAGAAGAACAGATATGCAATGACACTGGTGGATCCATGTGTGGTTTATGAGAAGAACAGACATGCAATGACTCTCGTTGTGGTTTGTGAAAAGAACACACATGCAATGACACTAGTGGATCCATGTGTGGTTTGTGAGAAGAACAGACATGCAATGACTCTAGATGTGGTTTGTGAAAAGAACAGACATGCAATGAACTCTGGTGGATCCATATGTGGTTTGTGAGAAGAACACACATGCAATGAATCTAGATGTGGTTTGTGAAAAGAACACACATGCAATGACTCTAGCTGTGGTTTGTGATTAGAACACACATGCAATGACTCTGGTGGATCCTTATGTGGTTTGTGAAAAGAACAAACATGCAATGATTCTAGCTGTTGTTTGTGAAAAGAACACACAAGCAATGAACTCTGGTGGATCCATATGTTGTTTGTGAGAAGAACACACATGCAATGACTCTAGATGTGGTTAGTGAAAAGAACACACATGCAATGACTCTAGCTGTGGTTTGTGAAAATAACACACATGCAATGACTCTGGTGGATCCTTATGTGGTTTGTGCAAAAAATAGACATGGAATAAACTCTGGTGGATCCATATGTGGTTTGTGAGAAGAACACATATCCAATGACACTGGTGGATCCATGTGTGGTTTGTGAAAGAACAGACATGCACTGACTCTAGGTGTGGTTCATGAAAAGAACACACATGCAATGACACTGGTGGATCCATATGTGGTTTGTGAAAAGAACACACATGCAATGAACTCTGTTGGATCCATGTGTGGTTTGTGAGAAAAACACACATCCAATGACACTGGTGGATCCATGTGTGGTTTGTGAAAGAACACACATGCAATGAATCTAGATGTGGTTCATGAAAAGAACACACATGCAATGACTCTAGGTGTAGTTTGTGAAAATAACACACATGCAATGACTCTAGCTATGGTTTGTGAAAAGAACACACATGCAATGATACTAGTGGATCCATATGTGTATTTGAAAAGAATAGACATGCAATGACTCTAGCTGTGGTTAATGCCACACATGCAATCACACTGGTGGATCAATATGTGGCTTATGAAAAGAACATACATCCAATGACTCTAGATGTGGTTTATGAAAATAACACACATGCAATGACACTGGTGGATCCATGTGTGGTTTGTGAGAAGAATAGACATGCAATGACTCTAGTTGTGGTTTGTGAAAAGAACACACATGCAATGACACTAGTGGATCCATGTGTGGTTTGTGAGAAGAACAGATATGCAATGACTCTAGATGTGGTTTGTGAAAATAGCACACATGCAATGACTCTGGTGGATCCTTATGTCGTTTGTGAATAGAACAGACATGCAATGACTCTAGCTGTGGTTTGTGAAAAGAACACGCATGCAATGAACTCTGGTGGATCCATATGTGGTTTGTGGGAAGAACACACATGCAATGACTCTAGATGTGGTTTGTGAAAAGAACACACATGCAATGGGTCTAGCTATGGTTTTTGAAAAGAACACACATGCAATGACTCTGGTGGATCCTTATGTGGTTTGTGAAAAGAACAGGCATGCAATGAACTCTGGTGGATCCATATGTCTTTTGTGGGAAGAACACACATGCAATGACACTGGTGGATCCATATGTGGGTTGTGAAAAGAACACACATGCAATAACGCTAGCTGTGGTTAATGAAAAGAACACACATGCAATCACACTAGTGGATCCATATGTGGTTTCTGAAAAGAACCCACATGCAATGACTCTAGATGTGGTTTGTGAAAATAACACACATGCAATGACACTGGTGTATCAGTATGTGGCTTGTGAAAAGAACAGACATCCAATGACTCTAGATGTGGTTTATGAAAAGAACACACATGCAATGACACTGGTGGATCCATGTGTGGTTTGTGAGAAGAACGGACATGCAATGACTCTAGTTGTGGTTTGTGAAAAGAACACACATGCAATGACACTGGTGGATCCATGTGAGGTTTGTGAAAAGAATAGACATGCAATGACTCTAGGTGTGGTTTATGAGAAGAACGCACATGCAATGACACTGGTGATATGTGGTTTGTGAAAAGAACGCACATGCAATGACTCTAACTATGGATTGTGAAAATAACAGGCAATACAATTAGTCTCGTGGATCCATGTGTGATTTGTGAAAGAACATACATTCAGTAACTCTAGTTGTGGTTCATGAAAAGAACACATGTGCGACGACTCTAGCTGTGGTTTCTAAGAAGAACACACATGCAATGACATTGGTGGATCCATGTGGTTTATGAAAAGAACAGACATCCAATGACTCTAGCTATGGTTAATAAAAAGAACACATGTGTAATGACACTGGTGGATCCATCTGTGGTTTGTGAGAAGAACAGACATGCAATGACTCTAGTTGTGGTTAATGAAAAGAACACACATCCAATCACACTGGTGGATCCATATGTGGTTTGTGAAAAGAACAGACATGCACTGACTCTAGGTGTGGTTCATGAAAAGAACAAACATGCAATCACACTGGTGGATCCATATGTGGTTTGTGAAAAGAACACACATGCAATGACTCTCGATGTGGTTTGTGAAAAGAACACACATGCAATGACTCTAGTTGTGGTTTGTGAAAAGAACACACATGCAATGACTCTGGTGGATCCTTATGTGGTTTGTGAAAAGAACAGACATGCAATGAACTCTGGTGGATCTATATGTCTTTTGTGAGAAAAACACACATGCAATGACACTGGTGGATCCATATGTGGTTTGTCAAAAGAACAGACATGCAATGACTCTAGCTGTGGTTAATGAAAAGAACACACATGTAATCACACTGGTGGATCCATATGTGGTTTTTGAAAAAACCCACATGCAATGACTCTAGATGTCGTTTGTGAAAAGAACAGACATGCAATGACACTGGTGACTCTAGGTGTGGTTTGTGAACGAACAGACATGCAATGACTCTAGATGTCGTTTGTGAAAAGAACAGACATGCAATGACTCTAGGTGTAGTTTGTGAAAAGAACACACATGCAATGACTCTAGATGTGGTTTGTGAAAAGAACACACGTGCAGTGACACTGGTGGATCCATATGTGGTTTGTGAAAAGAACAGACATGCAATGATTCTAACTGAGGTTAATGAAAAGAACACACATGCAATCACACTGGTGGATCCATATGTGGTTTGTGAAAATAACACACATGCAATGACTCTTGATGTGGTCTGTGAAAAGAACACACATGCAATGACACTGGTGGATCAATATGTGGTTTGTGAAAAGAATAGACATCCGATGACTCTAGATGTGGTTTGTGAAAAGAACACAAATGCAATGACACTGGTGGATCCATGTGTGGTTTGTGAGAAGAACAGACATGCAATGACTCTAGATGTGGTTTGTGAAAAGAACAGACATGCAATGAACTCTACTTGATCCATATGTGGTTTGTGAGAAGAACACACATGCAATGACTCTAGTTGTGGTTTGTGAAAAAAAAGACACATGCAATGACTCTAGCTGTGGTTTGTGAAAAGAACACACATGCAATGACTCTGGTGGATCCTTATGTCGTTTGTGAAAAGAATAGACATGCAATGACTCTAGCTGTGGTTTGTGAAAAGAACACACATGCAATGAACTCTGGTGGATCCATATGTGGTTTGTGAGAAGAACACACATGCAATGACTCTAGATGCGGTTTGTGAAAAGAATACACATGCAATGGCTCTAGCTGTGGTTTTTGAAAAGAACACACATGCAATGACTCTGGTGGATCCTTATTTGGTTTGTGAAAAGAACAGACATGCAATGAACTCTGGTGGATCCATATGTCTTTTGTGAGAAAAACACACATGCAATGACACTGGCGGATCCATATGTGGTTTGTGAAAAGAACAGACATGCAATGACTGTAGTTGTGGTTAATGGAAAGAACACACATGTAATCACACTATTGGATCCATATGTGGTTTGTGAAAAGAACCAACATGCAATGACTCTAGATGTGGTTTGAGAAAAGAACACACATGCAATGACACTGGTGGATCAATATGTGGCTTGTGAAAAGAACAGACATCCAATGACTCTAGATGTGGTTTATGAAAAGAACACACATGCAATGATACTGGTGGATCCATGTGTGGTTTGTGAGAAGAACAGACATGCAATTACTCTAGTTGTGGTTTGTGAAAAGAACACACATGCAATGACACTAGTGGATCCATGTGTGGTTTGTGAGAAGAACAGACATGCAATGACTCTAGATGTGGTTTGTGAAAAGAACAGACATGCAATGAACTCTAGTGGATCCATATGTGGTTTGTGAGAAGAACACACATGCAATGACTCTAGATGTGGTTTGTGAAAAGAAGACACATGCAATGACTCTAGCTGTGGTTTGTGAAAAGAACACACATGCAATGCCTCTGGTGGATCCTTATGTCATTTGTGAAAAGAATAGACATGCAATGACTCTAGCTGTGGTTTGTGAAAGGAACACATATGCAATGAACTCTGGTGGATACATATGTGGTTTGTGAGAAGAACACACATGCAATGACTCTAGATGTGGTTTGTGAAAAGAACACACATGCAATGGCTCTAGCTGTGGTTTTTGAAAAGAACACACATGCAATGACTCTGGTGGACCCTTATGTGGTTTGTGTAAAGAACAAACATGCAATGAACTCTGGTGGATCCATATGTCTTTTGTGAGAAGAACAACATGCAATTACACTGGTGCATCCATATGTGGTTTGTGAAAAGAACAGACATGCAATGACTCTAACTATGGATAATCAAAAGAAGACACATGTAATCACACTTTTGGATCCATATGTGGTTTGTGAAAAGAACCCACATGCAATGACTCTAGATGTGGTTTGAGAAAAGAACACACATGCAATGACACAGGTGGATCCATGTGTGGTTTGTGAGAAGAACAGACATGCAATGACTCTCGTTGTGGTTTGTGAAAAGAACACACATGCAATGACACTAGTGGATCCATGTGTGGTTTGTGAGAAGAACAGATATGCAATGACACTGGTGGATCCATGTGTGGTTTATGAGAAGAACAGACATGCAATGACTCTCGTTGTGGTTTGTGAAAAGAACACACAAGCAATGACACTAGTGGATCCATGTGTGGTTTGTGAGAAGAACAGACATGCAATGACTCTAGATGTGGTTTGTGAAAAGAACAGACATGCAATGAACTCTGGTGGATCCATATGTGGTTTGTGAGAGGAACACACATGCAATGAATCTAGATGTGGTTTGTGAAAAGAACACACATGCAATGACTAGCTGTGGTTTGTGATTAGAACACACATGCAATGACTCTGGTGGATCCTTATGTGGTTTTTGAAAATAACAAACATGCAATGATTCTAGCTATTGTTTGTGAAAAGAACACACATGCAATGAACCCTGCTGGATCCATATGTTGTTTGTGAGAAGAACACACATCCAATGACTCTAGATGTAGTTTGTGAAAAGAACACACATGCAATGACTCTAGCTGTGGTTTGTGAAAATAACACACATGCAATGACTCTGGTGGATCCTTATGTGGTTTGTGCAAAAAATAGACATGGAATGAACTCTGGTGGATCCATATGTGGTATGTGAGAAGAACACATATCCAATGACACTGGTGGATCCATGTGTGGTTTGTGAAAGAACAGACATGCACTAACTCTAGGTGTGGTTCATGAAAAGAACAGACATGCAATGACACTGGTGGATCCATATGTGGTTTGTGAAAAGAACACACATGCAATGAACTCTGTTGGGTCCATATGAGGTTTGTGAGAAAAACACACATCCAATGACACTGGTGGATCCATGTGTGGTTTGTGAAAGAACACACATGCAATGACTCTAGATGTGGTTAATGAAAAGAACACACATGCAATGACTCTGGGTGTTGTTTGTGAAAATAACACACATGCTATGACTCTAGCTATGGTTTGTCAAAAGAACACACATGCAATGACACTGGTGGATCCTTATGTGGTTTGTGCAAAAAATAGACATGGAATGAAGTCTGGTGGATCCATATGTGGTTTGTGAGAAGAACACATATCCAATGACACTGGTGGATCCATGTGTGGTTTGTGAAATAACAGACATGCACTGACTCTAGGTGTGGTTCATGAAAAGAACAAACATGCAATGACACTGGTGGATCCATATGTGGTTTGTGAAAAGAACACACATGCAATGAACTCTATTGGGTCCATATGTGGTTTGTGAGAAAAACACACATCCAATGACACTGGTGGATCCATGTGTGGTTTGTGAAAGAACACACATGCAATGACTCTAGATGTGGTTAATGAAAAGAACACACATGCAATGACTCTAGGTGTAGTTTGTGAAAATAACACACACGCAATGACTCTAGCTATGGTTTGTGAAAAGAACACACATGCAATGACACTGGTGGATCCATATGTGTATTTGAAAAGAACAGGCATGCAATGACTCTAGCTGTGGTTAATGAAAAGAACACACATGCAATGACACTGGTGGATCCATATGTGGTTTGTGAAAAGAACACAAATGCAATGACTCTAGATGTGGTTTGTGAAAAGAACACACATGCAATGACACTGGTGGATCAATATGTGGTTTTTCAAAAGAACAGACATCCAATCACTCTAGATGTGGTTTGTGAAAAGAACACACATGCAATGACACTTGTGGATCCATGTGTGGTTTGTGAGAAGAACAGACATGCAATGACACTAGGTGTGGTTTGTGAAAAGAACACACATGCGATGAACTTTGGTGGATCCATATGTGGTTTGTGAGAAGAACACACATGCAAGGAATCTAGATGTGGTTTGTGAAAAGAACACACATGCAATGACTCTAGCTGTGGTTTGTGATTAGAACACACATGCAATGACTCTGCTGGATCCTTATGTGGTTTGTGAAAATAACAAACATGCAGTGACTCTAGCTGTTGTTTGTGAAACGAACACACATGGAATGAACTCTGGTGGATCCATATGTTGTTTGTGAGAAGAACACACATGAAATGACTCTAGATGTGGTTTGTGAAAAGAACACACATGCAATGACTCTGGTGGATCCTTATGTGGTTTGTGCAAAAAATAGACATGGAATGAACTCTGGTGGATCCATATGTGGTTTGTGAGAAGAACACATATCGAATGACACTGGTGGATCCATGAGTGGTTTGTGAAAGAATAGACATGCACTAACTCTAGGTGTGGTTCATGAAAAGAACACACATGCAATGACACTGGTGGATCCATATGTGGTTTGCGAAAAGAACACACATGCAATGAACTCTGGTGGATCCATATGTGTTTTGTGAGAAGAACACACATCGAATGACACTGGTGGATCCATGTGTGATTTGTCAAAGAACACACATGCAATGACTCTAGATGTGGTTTGTGAAAAGAACAAACATGTAATGACTCTAGGTGTAGTTTGTGAAAACAACACACATGCAATGACTCTAGCTGTCGTTTGTGAAAAGAACACACATGCAATGACACTGGTGGATCCATATGTGGTTTGTGAAAAGAACAGACATGCAATGATTCTAACTGTGGTTAATGAAAAGAACAAACATGTAATTGCTCTAGATGTGGTTTCTGAAAAGAACACACATCCAGTGACACTGGTGACTCTAGGTGTGGTTTGTGAAAGAACAGACATGCAATGACACTGGTGGATCCATGTGTGGTTTGTGAAAGAACAGACATGCAATGACACTGGTGGATCCATGTGTTGTTTGTGAAAGAACAGACATGCAATGACTCTAGGTGTGGTTAATAAAAAGAGTAGACATGCAATGACACTGGTAAATGCATATGTCGTTTGTGAAAAGAACACACATGCAATACCTCTCGCTGTGGTTTATGAGAAGAACTCACATGCAATGAACTCTGGTGGATCCATATGTGGTTTGTGAGAAGAACACACATGCAATCACTCTAGCTAAGGTTAATGAAAAGAACAAACATGCAATGAAACTGGTGGATCCATATGTGGTTTGTGAAAAGAACACACATGCAATGATATTGGTGGATCCATATGTGGTTTGCGAGAAGAACAGACATGCAATGACTCTAGTTGTGGTTAATGAAAAGAACACACATGCAATCACACTGGTGGATCCATATGTGGTTTGTGAAAAGAATAGACATGCACTGACTCTGGGTGTGGTTCATGAAAAGAACACACATGCAATCACACTGGTGGATCCATATGTGGTTTGTGAAAAGAACACACATGCAATGACTCTAGATGTGGTTTGTGAAAAGAACACACATGCAATGACTCTAGCTGTGGTTTGTGAAAAGAACACACATGCAATGACTCTGGTGGATCCTTATGTGGTTTGTGACAAGAAGAGACATGCAATGAACTCTGGTGGATCCATATGTGGTTAGTGAGAAGAACACACATCTAATGACACTGGTGGATCCATGTGTAGTTTGTGAAAGAACACACATGCAATGACTGTAGATACGTTTTGTGAAAAGAACAAACATGCAATGACTCTAGGTGTAGTTTGTGAAAAGAACAAACATGCAATGACTCTAGATGTGGTTTGTGAAAAGAACACACATGCAGTGCACTGGTGGATCCATATGTGGTTTGTGAAAAGAACAGACATGCAATGATTCTAACTGTGGTTAGTGAAAAGAACAGACATGCAATGGCTCTAGCTGTGGTTTCTGAAAAGAACACACATCTAGTGACACTGGTGACTCTAGGTGTGGTTTGTGAACGAACAGACATGCAATGACTCTACATGTGGTTTGGGAAAATAACAGACATGCAATGACTCTAGGTGTAGTTTGTGAAAAGAACACACATGCAATGAATCTAGCTGTGGTTTGTGAAAAGAACACACATGCAATGACACTGGTGCATCCATATGTGGTTTGTGAAAAGAACCGACATGCAATGATTCTAACTATGGTTAATGAAAAGAACACACATGCAATCACACTGGTGGATCCATATGTGGTTTGTGAAAAGAACACACATGCAATGACTCTTGATGTAGTCCGTGAAAAGAACGAACATGCAATGACACTGGTGGATCAATATGTGGTTTGTGAAAAGAACAGACATCCGATGACTCTAGATGTGGTTTGTGAAAAGAACACACGTGCAATGACACTGGTGGATCCATGTGTGGTTTGTGAGAAGAACAGACATGCAATGACTCTAGATGTGGTTTGTGAAACGAACAAACATGCAATGAACTCTAGTGGATCCATATGGGGTTTGTGAGAAGAACACACATGCAATGACTCTAGATGTGGTTTGTGAAAAGAAGACACATGCAATGACTCTAGCTGTGGTTTGTGAAAAGAACACACATGCAATGACTCTGGTGGATCCTTATGTCGTTTGTGAAAAGAATAGACATGCAATGACTCTAGTTGTGGTTTGTGAAAAGAACACACATGCAATGAACTCTGGTGGATCCATATGTGGTTTGTGAGAAGAACACACATGCAATGATTATAGATGTGGTTTGTGAAAAGAACACACATGCAATGGCTCTAGCTGTGGTTTTTGAAAAGAACGCACATGCAATGACTCTGGTGGATCCTTATGTGGTTTGTGAGAAGAACAAACATGCAATGAACTATGGTGGATCCATATGTCTTTTGTGAGAAGAACACACATGCAATGACACTGGTGGATCCATATGTGGTTTGTGAAAAGAAAAGACATGCAATGACTCTAGCTGTGGTTAATGAAAAGAACACACATGCAATCACACTGGTGGATCCATATGTGGTTTGTGAAAAGAACACACATGCAATGACTCTAGATGTGGTTTGTGAAAAGAACACACATGCAATGTCACTCGTGGATCAATATGTGGCTTGTGAAAAGAACAGACATCCAATGACTCTAGATGTGGTTTATGAAAAGAACACACATGCAATGACACTGGTGGATCCATGTGTGGTTTGTGAGAAGAACAGACATGCAATGACTCTAGTTGTGGTTTGTGAAAAGAACACACATGCAATGACACTAGTGGATCCATGTGTGGTTTGTGAGAAGAACGGACATGCAATGACTCTAGATGTGGTTTGTGAAAAGAACAGACATGCAATGAACTCTAGTGGATCCAAACGTGGTTTGTGAGAAGAACACACATGCAATGACTCTAGATGTGGTTTGTGAAAAGAAGACACATGCAATGACTCTAGCTGTGGTTTGTGAAAAGAACACACATGCAATGATTCTAGCTGTTGTTTGTGAAAAGAACACACATGCAATGAACCCTGGTGGATCCATATGTTGTTTGTGAGAAGAACACACATGCAATGACTCTAGATGTGGTTTGTGAAAAGAATACACATGCAATGACTCTAGCTGTGGTTTGTGAAAATAACACACATGCAATGACTCTGGTGGATCCTTATGTGGTTTGTGCAATAAATAGACATGGAATGAACTCTGGTGGATCCATATGTGGTTTGTGAGAAGAACACATATCCAATGACACTGGTGGATCCATGTGTGGTTTGTGAAAGAACAGACATGCACTGACTCTAGGTGTGGTTCATGAAAAGAACAGACATGCAATGACACTGGTGGATCCATATGTGGTTTGTGAAAAGAACACACATGCAATGAACTCTGTTGGGTCCATATGTGGTTTGTGAGAAAAACACACATCCAATGACACTGGTGGATCCATGTGTGGTTTGCGAAAGAACACAGATGCAATGACTCTAGATGTGGTTAATGAAAAGAACACGCATGCAATGACTCTAGGTGTAGTTTGTGAAAATAACACACATGCAATGACTCTAGCTATGGTTTGTGAAAAGAACACACATGCAATGACACTGGTGGATCCTTATATGGTTTGTGCAAAAAATAGACATGGAATGAACTCTGGTGGATCCATATGTGGTTTGTGAGAATAACACATATCCAATGACACTGGTGGATCCATGTGTGGTTTGTGAAAAAATAGACATGCACTGACTCTAACTGTGGTTAATGAAAAGAACAAACATGTAATGGCTCTAGCTGTGGTTTCTGAAAGAACAGACATGCAGTGACACTGGTGACTCTAGGTGTGGTTCATGAAAAGAACAGACATTCAATGACACTGGTGGATCCATATGTGGTTTGTGAAAAGAACACACATGCAATGAACTCTGTTGCGTCCATATGTGGTTTGTGAGAAAAACACACATCCAATGACACTGGTGGATCCATGTGTGGTTTGTGAAAGAACACACATGCAATGACTCTAGATGTGGTTAATGAAAAGAACACACATGCAATGACTCTAGGTGTAGTTTGTGAAAATAACACACATGCAATGACTCTAGCTATGGTTTGTGAAAAGAACACACATGCAATGACACTGGTGGATCCTTATGTGGTTTGTGGAAAAAATAGACATGGAATGAAGTCTGGTGGATCCATATGTGGTTTGTGAGAAGAACACATATCCAATGACACTGGTGGATCCATGTGTGGTTTGTGAAATAACAGACATGCACTGACTCTAGGTGTGGTTCATGAAAAGAACAGACATGCAATGACACTGGTGGATCCATATGTGGTTTGTGAAAAGAACACACATGCAATGAACTCTGTTGGGTCCATATGTGGTTTGTGAGAAAAACACACATCCAATGACACTGGTGGATCCATGTGTGGTTTGTGAAAAGAACACACATGCAATGACTCTAGGTGTAGTTTGTGAAATTAACACAGATGCAATGACTCTAGCTATGGTTTGTGAAAAGAACACACATGCAATGACACTAGTGGATCCATATGTGTATTTGAAAAGAACAGGCATGCAATGACTCTAGCTGTGGTTAATGAAAAGAACACACATGCAATGACACTGGTGGATCCATATGTGGTTTGTGAAAAGAACACAAATGCAATGACTCTAGATGTGGTTTGTGAAAAGAACACACATGCAATGACACTGGTGGATCAATATGTGGTTTGTCAAAAGAACAGACATCCAATGACTCTAGATGTGGTTTGTGAAAAGAACACACATGCAATGACACTTGTGGATCCATGTGTGGTTTGTAAGAAGAACAGACATGCAATGACACTAGGTGTGGTTTGTGAAAAGAACACACATGCGATGAACTTTGGTGGATCCATATGTGGTTTGTGAGAAGAACACACGTGCAAGGAATCTAGATGTGGTTTGTGAAAAGAACACACATGCAATGACTCTAGCTGTGGTTTGTGATTAGAACACACATGCAATGACTCTGCTGGATCCTTATGTGGTTTGTGAAAATAACAAACATGCAGTGACTCTAGCTGTTGTTTGTGAAACGAACACACATGGAATGAACTCTGGTGGATCCAGATGTTGTTTGTGAGAAGAACACACATGAAATGACTCTAGATGTGGTTTGTGAAAAGAACACACATGCAATGTCTCCAACTGTTGTTTGTGAAAATAACACACATGCAATGACTCTGGTGGATCCTTATGTGGTTTGTGCAAAAAATAGAGATGGAATGAACTCTGGTGGATCCATATGTGGTTTGTGAGAAGAACACATATCGAATGACACTAGTGGATCCATGAGTGGTTTGTGAAAGAATAGACATGCACTAACTCTAGGTGTGGTTCATGAAAAGAACACACATGCAATGACACTGGTGGATCCATATGTGGTTTGCGAAAAGAACACACATGCAATGAACTCTGGTGGATCCATATGTGTTTTGTGAGAAGAACACACATCGAATGACACTGGTGGATCCATGTGTGATTTGTCAAAGAACACACATGCAATGACTCTAGATGTGGTTTGTGAAAAGAACAAACATGTAATGACTCTAGGTGTAGTTTGTGAAAACAACACACATGCAATGACTCTAGCTGTCGTTTGTGAAAAGAACACACATGCAATGACACTGGTGGATCCATATGTGGTTTGTGAAAAGAACAGACATGCAATGATTCTAACTGTGGTTAATGAAAAGAACAAACATGTAATTGCTCTAGATGTGGTTTCTGAAAAGAACACACATCCAGTGACACTGGTGACTCTAGGTGTGGTTTGTGAAAGAACAGACATGCAATGACACTGGTGGATCCATGTGTGGTTTGTGAAAGAACAGACATGCAATGACACTGGTGGATCCATGTGTTGTTTGTGAAAGAACAGACATGCAATGACTCTAGGTGTGGTTAATAAAAAGAATAGACATGCAATGACACTGGTAAATGCATATGTCGTTTGTGAAAAGAACACACATGCAATACCTCTCGCTGTGGTTTATGAGAAGAACTCACATGCAATGAACTCTGGTGGATCCATATGTGGTTTGTGAGAAGAACACACATGCAATCACTCTATCTAAGGTTAATGAAAAGAACAAACATGCAATGAAACTGGTGGATCCATATGTGGTTTGTGAAAAGAACACACATGCAATGATATTGGTGGATCCATATGTGGTTTGCGAGAAGAACAGACATGCAATGACTCTAGTTGTGGTTAATGAAAAGAACACACATGCAATCACACTGGTGGATCCATATGTGGTTTGTGAAAAGAACAGACATGCACTGACTCTGGGTGTGGTTCATGAAAAGAACACACATGCAATCACACTGGTGGATCCATATGTGGTTTGTGAAAAGAACACACATGCAATGACTCTAGATGTGGTTTGTGAAAAGAACACACATGCAATGACTCTAGCTGTGGTTTGTGAAAAGAACACACATGCAATGACTCTGGTGGATCCTTATGTGGTTTGTGACAAGAAGAGACATGCAATGAACTCTGGTGGATCCATATGTGGTTTGTGAGAAGAAGACACATCTAATGACACTGGTGGATCCATGTGTAGTTTGTGAAAGAACACACATGCAATGACTCTAGATACGGTTTGTGAAAAGAACAAACATGCAATGACTCTAGGTGTAGTTTGTGAAAAGAACAAACATGCAATGACTCTAGATGTGGTTTGTGAAAAGAACACACATGCAGTGCACTGGTGGATCCATATGTGGTTTGTGAAAAGAACAGACATGCAATGATTCTAACTGTGGTTAGTGAAAAGAACAGACATGCAATGGCTCTAGCTGTGGTTTCTGAAAAGAACACACATCTAGTGACACTGGTGACTCTAGGTGTGGTTTGTGAACGAACAGACATGCAATGACTCTAGATGTGGTTTGTGAAAATAACAGACATGCAATGACTCTAGGTGTAGTTTGTGAAAAGAACACACATGCAATGAATCTAGCTGTGGTTTGTGAAAAGAACACACATGCAATGACACTGGTGCATCCATATGTGGTTTGTGAAAAGAACCGACATGGAATGATTCTAACTATGGTTAATGAAAAGAACACACATGCAATCACACTGGTGGATCCATATTTGGTTTGTGAAAAGAACACACATGCAATGACTCTTGATGTAGTCTGTGAAAAGAACGAACATGCAATGACACTGGTGGATCAATATGTGGTTTGTGAAAAGAACAGACATCCGATGACTCTAGATGTGGTTTGTGAAAAGAACACACGTGCAATGACACTGGTGGATCCATGTGTGGTTTGTGAGAAGAACAGACATGCAATGACTCTAGATGTGGTTTGTGAAACGAACAAACATGCAATGAACTCTAGTGGATCCATATGGGGTTTGTGAGAAGAACACACATGCAATGACTCTAGATGTGGTTTGTGAAAAGAAGACACATGCAATGACTCTAGCTGTGGTTTGTGAAAAGAACACACATGCAATGACTCTGGTGGATCCTTATGTCGTTTGTGAAAAGAATAGACATGCAATGACTCTAGTTGTGGTTTGTGAAAAGAACACACATGCAATGAACTCTGGTGGATCCATATGTGGTTTGTGAGAAGAACACACATGCAATGATTATAGATGTGGTTTGTGAAAAGAACACACATGCAATGGCTCTAGCTGTGGTTTTTGAAAAGAACGCACATGCAATGACTCTGGTGGAACCTTATGTGGTTTGTGAAAAGAACAAACATGCAATGAACTCTGGTGGATCCATATGTCTTTTGTGAGAAGAACACACATGCAATGACACTGGTGGATCCATATGTGGTTTGTGAAAAGAAAAGACATGCAATGACTCTAGCTGTGGTTAATGAAAAGAACACACATGCAATCACACTGGTGGATACATATGTGGTTTGTGAAAAGAACACACATGCAATAACTCTAGATGTGGTTTGTGAAAAGAACACACATGCAATGACACTCGTGGATCAATATGTGGCTTGTGAAAAGAACAGACATCCAATGACTCTAGATGTGGTTTATGAAAAGAACACACATGCAATGACACTGGTGGATCCATGTGTGGTTTTTGAGAAGAACAGACATGCAATGACTCTAGTTGTGGTTTGTGAAAAGAACACACATGCAATGACACTAGTGGATCCATGTGTGGTTTGTGAGAAGAACGGACATGCAATGACTCTAGATGTGGTTTGTGAAAAGAACAGACATGCAATGAACTCTAGTGGATCCAAACGTGGTTTGTGAGAAGAACACACATGCAATGACTCTAGATGTGGTTTGTGAAAATAAGACACATGCAATGACTCTAGCTGTGGTTTGTGAAAAGAACACACATGCAATGATTCTAGCTGTTGTTTGTGAAAAGAACACACATGCAATGAACCCTGGTGGATCCATATGTTGTTTGTGAGAAGAACACACATGCAATGACTCTAGATGTGGTTTGTGAAAAGAATACACATGCAATGACTCTAGCTGTGGTTTGTGAAAATAACACACATGCAATGACTCTGGTGGATCCTTATGTGGTTTGTGCAATAAATAGACATGGAATGAACTCTGGTGGATCCATATGTGGTTTGTGAGAAGAACACATATCCAATGACACTGGTGGATCCATGTGTGGTTTGTGAAAGAACAGACATGCACTGACTCTAGGTGTGGTTCATGAAAAGAACAGACATGCAATGACACTGGTGGATCCATATGTGGTTTGTGAAAAGAACACACATGCAATGAACTCTGTTGGGTCCATATGTGGTTTGTGAGAAAAACACACATCCAATGACACTGGTGGATCCATGTGTGGTTTGCGAAAGAACACACATGCAATGACTATAGATGTGGTTAATGAAAAGAACACACATGCAATGACTCTAGGTGTAGTTTGTGAAAATAACACACATGCAATGACTCTAGCTATGGTTTGTGAAAAGAACACACATGTAATGACACTAGTGGATCCTTATGTGGTTTGTGCAAAAAATAGACATGGAATGAACTCTAGTGGATCCATATGTGGTTTGTGAGAATAACACATATCCAATGACACTGGTGGATCCATGTGTGGTTTGTCAAATAACAGACATGCACTGACTCTAGGTGTGGTTCATGAAAAGAACAGACATGCAATGACACTGGTGGATCCATATGTGGTTTGTGAAAAGAACACACATGCAATGAACCCTGTTGGGTCCATATGTGGTTTGTGAGAAAAACACACATCCAATGACACTGGTGGATCCATGTGTGGTTTGTGAAAGAACACACATGCAATGACTCTAGATGTGGTTAATGAAAAGAACACACATGCAATGACTCTAGGTGTACTTTGTGAAAATAACACACATGCAATGTGACTCTAGCTCTGGTTTGTGAAAAGAACACACATGCAATGACACTGGTTGATCCATATGTGTATTTGAAAAGAACAGGCATGCAATGACTCTAGCTGTGGTTAATGAAAAGAACACACATGCAATCACACTGGTGGATCCATATGTGGTTTGTGAAACACAAATGCAATGACTCTAGATGTGGTTTGTGAAAAGAACACACATGCAATGACACTGGTGGATCAATATGTGGTTTGTCAAAAGAACAGACATCCAATGACTCTAGATGTGGTTTGTGAAAAGAACACACATGCAATGACACTTGTGGATCCATGTGTGGTTTGTGAGAAGAACAGACATGCAATGACACTAGGTGTGGTTTGTGAAAAGAACACACATGCGATGAACTTTGGTGGATCCATATGTGGTTTGTGAGAAGAACACACGTGCAAGGAATCTAGATATGGTTTGTGAAAAGAACACACATGCAATGACTCTAGCTGTGGTTTGTGATTAGAACACACATGCAATGACTCTGCTGGATCCTTATGTGGTTTGTGAAAAGAACAAACATGCAGTGACTCTAGCTGTTGTTTGTGAAACGAACACACATGGAATGAACTCTGGTGGATCCATATGTTGTTTGTGAGAAGTACACACATGAAATGACTCTAGATGTGGTTTGTGAAAAGAACACACATGCAATGTCTCCAACTGTTGTTTGTGAAAATAACACACATGCAATGACTCTGGTGGATCCTTATGTGGTTTGTGCAAAAAATAGACATGGAATGAACTCTGGTGGATCCATATGTGGTTTGTGAGAAGAACACATATCGAATGACACTGGTGGATCCATGAGTGGTTTGTGAAAGAATATACATGCACTAACACTAGGTGTGGTTCATGAAAAGAACACACATGCAATGACACTGGTGGATCCATATGTGGTTTGCGAATAGAACACACATGCAATGAACTCTGGTGGATCCATATGTGTTTTGTGAGAAGAACACACATCGAATGACACTGGTGGATCCATGTGTGATTTGTCAAAGAACACACATGCAATGACTCTAGATGTGGTTTGTGAAAAGAGCAAACATGTAATGACTCTAGGTGTAGTTTGTGAAAGCAACACACATGCAATGACTCTAGCTGTCGTTTGTGAAAAGAACACACATGCAATGACACTGGTGGATCCATATGTGGTTTGTGAAAAGAACAGACATGCAATGATTCTAACTGTGGTTAATGAAAAGAACAAACATGTAATGGCTCTAGATGTGGTTTCTGAAAAGAACACACATCCAGTGACACTGGTGACTCTAGGTGTGGTTTGTGAAAGAACAGACATGCAATGACACTGGTGGATCCATGTGTGGTTTGTGAAAGAACAGACATGCAATGACACTGGTGGATCCATGTGTTGTTTGTGAAAGAACAGACATGCAATGACTCTAGGTGTGGTTAATAAAAAGAATAGACATGCAATGACACTGGTAAATGCATATGTCGTTTGTGAAAAGAACACACATGCAATACCTCTCGCTGTGGTTTATGAGAAGAACTCACATGCAATGAACTCTGGTGGATCCATATGTGGTTTGTGAGAAGAACACACATGCAATCACTCTAGCTAAGGTTAATGAAAAGAACAAACATGCAATGAAACTGGTGGATCCATATGTGGTTTGTGAAAAGAACACACATGCAATGATATTGGTGGATCCATATGTGGTTTGCGAGAAGAACAGACATGCAATGACTCTAGTTGTGGTTAATGAAAAGAACACACATGCAATGACACTGGTGGATCCATATGTGGTTTGTGAAAAGAACAGACATGCACTGACTCTGGGTGTGGTTCATGAAAAGAACACACATGCAATCACACTGGTGGATCCATATGTGGTTTGTGAAAAGAACACACATGCAATGACTCTAGATGTGGTTTGTGAAAAGAACACACATGCAATGACTCTAGCTGTGGTTTGTGAGAAGAACACACATGCAATGACTCTGGTGGATCCTTATGTGGTTTGTGAGAAGAACACACATCCAATGACACTGGTGGATCCATGTGTAGTTTGTGAAAGAACACACATGCAATGACTCTAGATACGGCTTGTGAAAAGAACAAACATGCAATGACTCTAGGTGTAGTTTGTGAAAAGAACAAACATGCAATGACTCTAGATGTGGTTTGTGAAAAGAACACACATGCAGTGCACTGGTGGATCCATATGTGGTTTGTGAAAAGAACAGACATGCAATGATTCTAACTGTGGTTAGTGAAAAGAACAGACATGCAATGGCTCTAGCTGTGGTTTCTGAAAAGAAGACACATCTAGTGACACTGGTGACTCTAGGTGTGGTTTGTGAACGAACAGACATGCAATGACTCTATATGTGGTTTGTGAAAATAACAGACATGCAATGACTCTAGGTGTAGTTTGTGAAAAGAACACACATGCAATGTCTCCAACTGTTGTTTGTGAAAATAATACACATGCAATGACTCTGGTGGATCCTTATGTGGTTTGTGCAAAAGAACCGACATGGAATGATTCTAACTATGCTTAATGAAAAGAACACACATGCAATCACACTGGTGGATCCATATGTGGTTTGTGAAAAGAACACACATGCAATGACTCTTGATGTAGTCTGTGAAAAGAACACACATGCAATGACACTGGTGGATCAATATGTGGTTTGTGAAAAGAACAGACATCCGATGACTCTAGATGTGGTTTGTGAAAAGAACAGACATCCGATGACTCTAGATGTGGTTTGTGAAAAGAACACACGTGCAATGACACTGGTGGATCCATGTGTGGTTTGTGAGAAGAACAAACATGCAATGACTCTAGATGTGGTTTGTGAAACGAACAAACATGCAATGAACTCTAGTGGATCCATATGGGGTTTGTGAGAAGAACACACATGCAATGACTCTAGATGTGGTTTGTGAAAAGAAGACACATGCAATGACTCTAGTTGTGGTTTGTGAAAAGAACACACATGCAATGACTCTGGTGGATCCTTATGTCGTTTGTGAAAAGAATAGACATGCAATGACTCTAGTTGTGGTTTGTGAAAAGAACACACATGCAATGAACTCTGGTGGATCCATATGTGGTTTGTGAGAAGAACACACATGCAATGATTATAGATGTGGTTTGTGAAAAGAACACACATGCAATGGCTCTAGCTGTGGTTTTTGAAAAGAACGCACATGCAATGACTCTGGTGGATCCTTATGTGGTTTGTGAAAAGAACAAACATGCAATGAACTCTGGTGGATCCATATGTCTTTTGTGAGAAGAACACACATGCAATGACACTGGTGGATCCATATGTGGTTTGTGAAAAGAACAGACATGCAATGACTCTAGCTGTGGTTAATGAAAAGAACACACATGTAATCACATTGGTGGATCCATATGTGGTTTTTGAAAAGAACCAACATGCAATGACTCTAGATGTGGTTTTTGAAAAGAACACATATGCAATGACACTCGTGGATCAATATGTGGCTTGTGAAAAGAACAGACATCCAATGACTCTAGATGTGGTTTATGAAAAGAACACACATGCAATGACACTGGTGGATCCATGTGTGGTTTTTGAGAAGAACAGACATGCAATGACTCTAGTTGTGGTTTGTGAAAAGAACACACATGCAATGACACTAGTGGATCCATGTGTGGTTTGTGAGAAGAACGGACATGCAATGACTCTAGATGTGGTTTGTGAAAAGAACAGACATGCAATGAACTCTAGTGGATCCATACGTGGTTTGTGAGAAGAACACACATGCAATGACTCTAGATGTGGTTTGTGAAAAGAAGACACATGCAATGACTCTAGCTGTGGTTTGTGAAAAGAACACACATGCAATGATTCTAGCTGTTGTTTGTGAAAAGAACACACATGCAATGAACCCTGGTGGATCCATATGTTGTTTGTGAGAAGAACACACATGCAATGACTCTAGATGTGGTTTGTGAAAAGAATACACATGCAATGACTCTAGCTGTGGTTTGTGAAAATAACACACATGCAATGACTCTGGTGGATCCTTATGTGGTTTGTGCAATAAATAGACATGGAATGAACTCTGGTGGATCCATATGTGGTTTGTGAGAAGAACACATATCCAATGACACTGGTGGATCCATGTGTGGTTTGTGAAAGAACAGACATGCACTGACTCTAGGTGTGGTTCATGAAAAGAACAGACATGCAATGACACTGGTGGATCCATATGTGGTTTGTGAAAAGAACACACATGCAATGAACTCTGTTGGGTCCATATGTGGTTTGTGAGAAAAACACACATCCAATGACACTGGTGGATCCATGTGTGGTTTGCGAAAGAACACACATGCAATGACTATAGATGTGGTTAATGAAAAGAACACACATGCAATGACTCTAGGTGTAGTTTGTGAAAATAACACACATGCAATGACTCTAGCTATGGTTTGTGAAAAGAACACACATGTAATGACACTGGTGGATCCTTATGTGGTTTGTGCAAAAAATAGACATGGAATGAACTCTGGTGGATCCATATGTGGTTTGTGAGAATAACACATATCCAATGACACTGGTGGATCCATGTGTGGTTTGTCAAATAACAGACATGCACTGACTCTAGGTGTGGTTCATGAAAAGAACAGACATGCAATGACACTGGTGGATCCATATGTGGTTTGTGAAAAGAACACACATGCAATGAACTCTGTTGGGTCCATATGTGGTTTGTGAGAAAAACACACATCCAATGACACTGGTGGATCCATGTGTGGTTTGTGAAAGAACACACATGCAATGACTCTAGATGTGGTTAATGAAAAGAACACACATGCAATGACTCTAGGTGTACTTTGTGAAAATAACACACATGCAATGTGACTCTAGCTCTGGTTTGTGAAAAGAACACACATGCAATGACACTGGTTGATCCATATGTGTATTTGAAAAGAACAGGCATGCAATGACTCTAGCTGTGGTTAATGAAAAGAACACACATGCAATCACACTGGTGGATCCATATGTGGTTTGTGAAACACAAATGCAATGACTCTAGATGTGGTTTGTGAAAAGAACACACATGCAATGACACTGGTGGATCAATATGTGGTTTGTCAAAAGAACAGACATCCAATGACTCTAGATGTGGTTTGTGAAAAGAACACACATGCAATGACACTTGTGGATCCATGTGTGGTTTGTGAGAAGAACAGACATGCAATGACACTAGGTGTGGTTTGTGAAAAGAACACACATGCGATGAACTTTGGTGGATCCATATGTGGTTTGTGAGAAGAACACACGTGCAAGGAATCTAGATATGGTTTGTGAAAAGAACACACATGCAATGACTCTAGCTGTGGTTTGTGATTAGAACACACATGCAATGACTCTGCTGGATCCTTATGTGGTTTGTGAAAAGAACAAACATGCAGTGACTCTAGCTGTTGTTTGTGAAACGAACACACATGGAATGAACTCTGGTGGATCCATATGTTGTTTGTGAGAAGTACACACATGAAATGACTCTAGATGTGGTTTGTGAAAAGAACACACATGCAATGTCTCCAACTGTTGTTTGTGAAAATAACACACATGCAATGACTCTGGTGGATCCTTATGTGGTTTGTGCAAAAAATAGACATGGAATGAACTCTGGTGGATCCATATGTGGTTTGTGAGAAGAACACATATCGAATGACACTGGTGGATCCATGAGTGGTTTGTGAAAGAATATACATGCACTAACACTAGGTGTGGTTCATGAAAAGAACACACATGCAATGACACTGGTGGATCCATATGTGGTTTGCGAATAGAACACACATGCAATGAACTCTGGTGGATCCATATGTGTTTTGTGAGAAGAACACACATCGAATGACACTGGTGGATCCATGTGTGATTTGTCAAAGAACACACATGCAATGACTCTAGATGTGGTTTGTGAAAAGAGCAAACATGTAATGACTCTAGGTGTAGTTTGTGAAAGCAACACACATGCAATGACTCTAGCTGTCGTTTGTGAAAAGAACACACATGCAATGACACTGGTGGATCCATATGTGGTTTGTGAAAAGAACAGACATGCAATGATTCTAACTGTGGTTAATGAAAAGAACAAACATGTAATGGCTCTAGATGTGGTTTCTGAAAAGAACACACATCCAGTGACACTGGTGACTCTAGGTGTGGTTTGTGAAAGAACAGACATGCAATGACACTGGTGGATCCATGTGTGGTTTGTGAAAGAACAGACATGCAATGACACTGGTGGATCCATGTGTTGTTTGTGAAAGAACAGACATGCAATGACTCTAGGTGTGGTTAATAAAAAGAATAGACATGCAATGACACTGGTAAATGCATATGTCGTTTGTGAAAAGAACACACATGCAATACCTCTCGCTGTGGTTTATGAGAAGAACTCACATGCAATGAACTCTGGTGGATCCATATGTGGTTTGTGAGAAGAACACACATGCAATCACTCTAGCTAAGGTTAATGAAAAGAACAAACATGCAATGAAACTGGTGGATCCATATGTGGTTTGTGAAAAGAACACACATGCAATGATATTGGTGGATCCATATGTGGTTTGCGAGAAGAACAGACATGCAATGACTCTAGTTGTGGTTAATGAAAAGAACACACATGCAATGACACTGGTGGATCCATATGTGGTTTGTGAAAAGAACAGACATGCACTGACTCTGGGTGTGGTTCATGAAAAGAACACACATGCAATCACACTGGTGGATCCATATGTGGTTTGTGAAAAGAACACACATGCAATGACTCTAGATGTGGTTTGTGAAAAGAACACACATGCAATGACTCTAGCTGTGGTTTGTGAGAAGAACACACATGCAATGACTCTGGTGGATCCTTATGTGGTTTGTGAGAAGAACACACATCCAATGACACTGGTGGATCCATGTGTAGTTTGTGAAAGAACACACATGCAATGACTCTAGATACGGCTTGTGAAAAGAACAAACATGCAATGACTCTAGGTGTAGTTTGTGAAAAGAACAAACATGCAATGACTCTAGATGTGGTTTGTGAAAAGAACACACATGCAGTGCACTGGTGGATCCATATGTGGTTTGTGAAAAGAACAGACATGCAATGATTCTAACTGTGGTTAGTGAAAAGAACAGACATGCAATGGCTCTAGCTGTGGTTTCTGAAAAGAAGACACATCTAGTGACACTGGTGACTCTAGGTGTGGTTTGTGAACGAACAGACATGCAATGACTCTATATGTGGTTTGTGAAAATAACAGACATGCAATGACTCTAGGTGTAGTTTGTGAAAAGAACACACATGCAATGTCTCCAACTGTTGTTTGTGAAAATAATACACATGCAATGACTCTGGTGGATCCTTATGTGGTTTGTGCAAAAGAACCGACATGGAATGATTCTAACTATGCTTAATGAAAAGAACACACATGCAATCACACTGGTGGATCCATATGTGGTTTGTGAAAAGAACACACATGCAATGACTCTTGATGTAGTCTGTGAAAAGAACACACATGCAATGACACTGGTGGATCAATATGTGGTTTGTGAAAAGAACAGACATCCGATGACTCTAGATGTGGTTTGTGAAAAGAACAGACATCCGATGACTCTAGATGTGGTTTGTGAAAAGAACACACGTGCAATGACACTGGTGGATCCATGTGTGGTTTGTGAGAAGAACAAACATGCAATGACTCTAGATGTGGTTTGTGAAACGAACAAACATGCAATGAACTCTAGTGGATCCATATGGGGTTTGTGAGAAGAACACACATGCAATGACTCTAGATGTGGTTTGTGAAAAGAAGACACATGCAATGACTCTAGTTGTGGTTTGTGAAAAGAACACACATGCAATGACTCTGGTGGATCCTTATGTCGTTTGTGAAAAGAATAGACATGCAATGACTCTAGTTGTGGTTTGTGAAAAGAACACACATGCAATGAACTCTGGTGGATCCATATGTGGTTTGTGAGAAGAACACACATGCAATGATTATAGATGTGGTTTGTGAAAAGAACACACATGCAATGGCTCTAGCTGTGGTTTTTGAAAAGAACGCACATGCAATGACTCTGGTGGATCCTTATGTGGTTTGTGAAAAGAACAAACATGCAATGAACTCTGGTGGATCCATATGTCTTTTGTGAGAAGAACACACATGCAATGACACTGGTGGATCCATATGTGGTTTGTGAAAAGAACAGACATGCAATGACTCTAGCTGTGGTTAATGAAAAGAACACACATGTAATCACATTGGTGGATCCATATGTGGTTTTTGAAAAGAACCAACATGCAATGACTCTAGATGTGGTTTTTGAAAAGAACACATATGCAATGACACTCGTGGATCAATATGTGGCTTGTGAAAAGAACAGACATCCAATGACTCTAGATGTGGTTTATGAAAAGAACACACATGCAATGACACTGGTGGATCCATGTGTGGTTTGTGAGAAGAACAGACATGCAATGACTCTAGTTGTGGTTTGTGAAAAGAACACACATGCAATGACACTAGTGGATCCATGTGTGGTTTGTGAGAATAACTTACATGCAATGACTCTAGATGTGGTTTGTGAAAAGAACAGACATGCAATGAACTCTAGTGGATCCATACGTGGTTTGTGAGAAGAACACACATGCAATGACTCTAGATGTGGTTTGTGAAAAGAAGACACATGCAATGACTCTAGCTGTGGTTTGTGAAAAGAACACACATGCAATGACTCTGGTGGATCCTTATGTCGTTTGTGAAAAGAATAGACATGCAATGACTCTAGCTGTGGTTTGTGAAAAGAACACACATGCAATTAACTCTGGTGGATCCATATGTGGTTTGTGAGAAGAACACACATGCAATGACTCTAGATGTGGTTTGTGAAAAGAACACACATGAAATGACTCTGGTGGATCCTTATGTCGTTTGTGAAAAGAACAAACAAGCAATGACTCCAGCTGTGGTTTGTGAAAAGAACACACATCCAATTAACTCTGGTAGATCCATGTGTGGTTTGTGAGAATAACTTACATGCAATGACTCTAGATGTGGTTTGTGACAATAACACACATGCAATTAACTCTGGTGGATCCATATGTGGTTTGTGAGAAGAACACACATGCAATGACTCTAGATGTGGTTTGTGAAAAGAACACACATGCAATGGCTCTAGCTGTGGTTTTTGAAAAGAACGCACATGCAATGACTCTGGTGGATCCTTATGTGGTTTGTGAAAAGAACAGACATGCAATGAACTCTGGTGGATGCATATGTCTTTTGTGAGAAGAACACACATGCAATGACTCTGGTGGATCCTTATGTCGTTTGTGAAAAGAACAGACATGCAATGAACTCTAGTGGATCCATACGTGGTTTGTGAGAAGAACACGCATGCAATGACTCTAGATGTGGTTTGTGAAAAGAATACACATGCAATGACTCTAGCTGTGGTTTGTGAAAAGAACACACATGCAATGACTCTGGTGGATCCTTATGTCGTTTGTGAAAAGAACAGACATGCAATGACTCTAGCTGTGGTTTGTGAAAAGAACACACATGCAATTAAATCTAGTGGATCCATATGTGGTTTGTGAGAAGAACACACATGCAGTGACTCTAGATGTGGTTTGTGAAAAGAACACACATGCAATGACTCTGGTGGATCCTTATGTCGTTTGTGAAAAGAACAGACATGCAATGACTCTAGCTGTGGTTTGTGAAAAGAACACACATGCAATTAACTCTGGTGGATCCATTTGTGGTTTGTGAGAAGAACACACATGCAGTGACTCTAGATGTGGTTTGTGAAAAGAACACACATGCAATGACTCTGGTGGATCCTTATGTCGTTTGTGAAAAGAAGAGACATGCAATGACTCTAGCTGTGGTTTGTGAAAAGAACACACATGCAATTAACTCTAGTGGATCCATATGTGGTTTGTGAAAAGAACACACATGCAATGGCTCTAGCTGTGGTTTTTGAAAAGAACGCACATGCAATGGCTCTGGTGGATCCTTATGTGGTTTGTGAAAAGAACAGACATGCAATGAACTCTGGTGGATGCATATGTCTTTTGTGAGAAGAACACACATGCAATGACACTGGTGGATCCATATGTGGTTTGTGAAAAGAACAGACATGAATGACTCTAGCTGTGGTTAATGAAAAGAACACACATGTAATCACACTGGTGGATCCATATGTGGTTTGTGAAAAGAACCCACATGCAATGAATCTAGATGTGGTTTGTGAAAAGAACACACATGCAATGACACTAGTGGATCAATATGTGGCTTGTGAAAAGAACAGACATCCAATGACTCTAGATGTGGTTTATAAAAGGAACACCCATGCAATGACACTGGTGGATCCATGTGTGGTTTGTGAGAAGAATAGACATGCAATGACTCTAGTTGTGGTTTGTGAAAAGAACACCCATGCCATGACACTAGTGGGTCCATGTGTGGTTTCTGAGAAGAACAAACATGCAATGACTCTAGATGTGGTTTGTGAAAAGAACAGACATGCAATGAACTCTGGTGGATCAATATGTGGTTTGTGAGACGAACACACATGCAATGAATCTAGATGTGGTTTGTGAAAAGAACACACATGCAATGACTCTAGCTGTGGTTTGTGATTAGAACGCACATGCATTGACTCTGGTGGATCCTAGTGTGGTTTGTGAAAAGAACAAACATGCAATGACTCTAGCTGTTGTTTATGAAAAGAACACACATGCAATGAACTCTGGTGGATCCATATGTTGTTTGTGAGAAGAACACACATGCAATGACTCTAGATGTGGTTTGTGAAAAGAATACACATGCAATGACTCCAGCTGTGGTTTGTGAAAATAACACGCATGCAATGACTCTGGTGGATCCTTATGTGGTTTGTGCAAAAAATAGACATGGAATGAAATCTGGTGGATCCATATGTGGTTTGTGAGAAGAACACATATCCAATGACAATGGTGGATCCATGTGTGGTTTGTGAAGGAACAGACATGCACTGACTCTAGGTGTGGTTCATGAAAAGAACACACATGCAATGACACTGGTGCATACATATGTGGTTTGTGAAAAGAACACACATGCAATGAACTCTGTTGGATCCATATGTGGTTTGTGAGAAAAACACACATCCCATGACACTGGTGGATCCATGTGTGTTTTGTGAAAGAACACACATGCAATGACTCTAGATGTGGTTAACGAAAATAACACACATGCAATGACTCTAGGTGTAGTTTGTGAAAAGAACACACATGCAGTGACTCTAGTTGTGGTTTGTGTAAAGAACACACATGCAATGAAACTGGTGGATCCATATGTGTATTTAAAAAGAACAGACATGCAATGACTCTAGCTGTGGTTAATGAAAAGAACACACATGCAATCACACTGGTGGATCCATATGTGGTTTGTGAAAAGAACACAAATGCAATGACTCTAGATGTGGTTTGTCAAAAGAACACACATGCAATGACAGTGGTGGATCAATATGTGGTTTGTCAAAAGAACAGACATCCAATGACTCTAGATGTGGTTTGTGAAAAGAACACACATGCAATGACACTTGTGGATCCATGTGTGGTTTGTGAGAAGAACAGACATGCAATGACTCTAGGTGTGGTTTGTGAAAAGAACACACATGCAATGAACTCTGGTGGATCCATATGTGGTTTGTGAGAAGAACACACATGCAAGGAATCTAGATGTGGTTTGTGAAAAGAACACACATGCAATGACTCTAGCTGTGGTTTGTGATTAGAACACACATGCAATGACTCTGGTGGATCCTTATGTGGTTTGTGAAAACAACAAACATGCAATGACTCTAGCTATTGTTTGTGAAAAGAACACACATGCAATGAACTCTGGTGGATCCATATGTTGTTTGTGAGAATAATACACATGCAATGACTCTAGATGTGGTTTGTGAAAAGAACACACATGCAATGACTCTAGCTGTGGTTTGTGAAAATAACACACATGCAATGACTCTGGTGGATCCTTATGTGGTTTGTGCAAAAAATAGACATGGAATGAACTCTGGTGGATCCATATGTAGTTTGTGAGAAGAACACATATCCAATGACACTGGTGGATCCATGTGTGGTTTGTGAAAGAACAGACATGCACTGACTCTACGTGTGGTTCATGAAAAGAACACAGATGCAATGACACTGGTGGATCCATATGTGGTTTGTGAAAAGAACACACATGCAATGAACTCTGTTGGATCCATATGTGGTTTGTGAGAAGAACACATATCCAATGACACTGGTGGATCCATGTGTGGTTTCTGAAAGAGCACACATGCAATGACTCTAGATGTGGTTAATGAAAAGAACACACATGCAATGACTCTATGCGTAGTTTGTGAAAAGAACACACATGCAATGACTCTAGCTGTGGTTTGTGAAAAGAATACACATGCAATGACACTGGTGGATCCATATGTGTATTTGAAAAGAACAGACATGCAATGACTCTAGCTATGGTTAATGAAAAGAACACACATGCAATCACACTGGTGGATCCATATGTGGTTTGTGAAAAGAACACAAATGCAATGATACTGGTGGATCAATATGTGGTTTGTCAAAAGAACAGATATCCAATGCTTCTAGATGTGGTTTGTGAAAAGAACACACATGCAATGACACTGGTGGATCCATGTGTGGTTTGTGAGAAGAACAGA
Organism: Avena sativa; assembly: GCA_916181665.1. Classification (NCBI taxonomy): domain Eukaryota; kingdom Viridiplantae; phylum Streptophyta; class Magnoliopsida; order Poales; family Poaceae; genus Avena; species Avena sativa. The sequence goes on from OV702287.1 coordinate 585,507,615, forward strand.
CATGCAATGACTCTAGTTGTGGTTTGTGAAAAGAACACACATGCAATCACATTGGTGGATCCATGTGTGGTTTGTGAAAAGGACAGACATGCAATGACTCTAGGTGTGGTTTATGAGAAGAACGCACATGCAATGACACTGGTGATGTGTTGTTTGTGAAACGAACACACATGCAATGACTCTAACTGTGGATTGTGAAAAGAACAGGCAATGCAATTACTCTCGTGGATCCATGTGTGGTTTGTGAAAAGAACAAACATCCAATGACTCTAGCTGTGGTTTGTGAAAAGAACACACATGCAATGACTCTATATATGGTTTGTGGAAAGAACAGACATGCAATGACTCTAGATGTGGTTAATGAAAAGAACAGACTTGCAATGACACTGGTGGATCCACATGTGGTTTGTGAGAAGAACAGACATGCAATGACTTTGGTTCTGGTTCATGAAAAGAACACACATCCCATGACACTTTTCGATCCTTATGTGGTTTGTGAAAAATAACACACATGCAATGTCTCTAGCTGTGGTTTGTGAAAAGAACCCACAAGCAATGACACTAGTGGATCCATATGTGGTTTGTGGAAAGAATAGACATGCAATGACTCTAGCTGTGGTTTGTGAAAAGAACACACATGTAATCACACTAGTGGATCCGTGTGCGGTTTGTGAGAAGAACACACATGCAATGACTCTAGCTATGGTTAATGAAATGAACACATATGCAATGACACTGGTGGATCCATATCTGGTTTGTCAAAAGAACACATATGCAATGACTCTAGATGTGGTTAATGAAAAGAACACACATGCAATGCCACTGTTTGATCCATGTGGTTTGTGAAAACAACACACATGCAATGACACTGGCTATGGTTATTGAATAGAACTGACATGTAAACACACTAGTGGATCCGTATGTGGTCTGTGAGAAAAACACACATGCACTGAACTATGGTGGATCCTTATGTGGTTTGTGAAAAGAACAAACATGCAATGGATCTAGCTGTGGTTTGTGAAAAGATCACACATCCAGTGACACGGGTGACTCTAGGTGTGGTTTGTGAAAGAACAGACATGCAATGACACTGGTGGATTCATGTGTGGTTTGTGAAAGAACAGACATGCAATGACTCTAGGTGTGGTTAATGAAATGAACAGGCATGCAATGACACTGGTGGATCCATATGTGGTTTGTGAAAAGAACACACATGTGATGGCTCAACACGTATTGAGCTCATTGGGGAACACCTCCAAGGTGTTGTTTCCAACTTGGAATCCTACACATCTCAACCATAGAACTTTGCCCCCAACTTACAGTGAGGTTGTCAATCTCACTGGTTTTGCTGAAAACGAAGGATTAAATTTATTGTGGGGAAGATAGTAATTGCTTGCAAAAAGTAAACAGTAAATAGCAGATTGTAGATGGATGGTAAAAGAATGGACCGGGGTCCATAGGTCACTAGTGGTGATTCTCCTTAAGATTGATGACAGGTAGGGTGAACAAATTACAGCAGGGCAATTGACAGACACCGAGAAAGCATACATGCATATACTAATCATCTTGACTTCTATGATATTTTATTGGGAATTACAACATTATACATAGACAGTAATCCAACTGCATCTATGACTAATAATCCACCTTCGGTTTATCATTCGAACCCCCTCCAGTATTAAGTTGCAAGCAACGGATAATTGCATTAAGCAAAGTGTGTAAAGTAAACAATACGACTATTCTATTAACAAAGGATTGTTGTTTTCTCCCTAGTAGCAATAGCACATCTAGTACCTTAGAGATTTCTATCACTTCCCCAGATTCCTAGAGGCATGAACCCACTATCAAGCATAAATACTCCCTCTTGGAGTTAGTAGCATCTACTTGGCCAAGATAGATACTAACAACGGAAAGCATGCAAGATCACAAATAACAAAGACATGATAGAATCAATAATCAATCTAAAAATAGCATCTCAATATCCATCGGATCCCCGCAAGCACAACATGTAGGATTACAAATAGATGATCTTGATCATGAACGGAGCTCACAAGATCTAAACATGATAGTACAAAGGAGGAGAACCAACCATCTAGCTACTACATGGACCCGTAGTCCGGAGATGAACTACTCACGTATCCCACCGGAGGCAGCCGTGGTGATGAAGAAGGCCTCCAGGGTGATCTCTCCCCTTCGGCAGAGAGTCGGGAAGAGCTTCAGATCCATCCCGATCTAGGGATGGGGATGACGGCGGCTACAGACTCTTTCGTGGAATTTTGATCGGGTACTTAGGGTTTTCGTCCCGAGGGGTCTTCATAGGCGGAAGGGCTAGGTCGGTGGAGCACCAGAGGGCCGACACCTGGTGGTGGTGTGGCTAGGGCTGACCGTGCCACCCCGGGGTGTGACCGCCCTGGCTCCCCGCTTCGTATCCCCTCCGGACTCCGTGTTGCTTCGGGTAAAATATTGACTTTGGCTTTTGACCGGTTCAATTCCGAGAATATTTCCTTACTAGCTTTTTTGAATAAAAAAACAGCAGAAAAGAGGCAACTGGCACTGTGGCATATTGTTAATAGGTTAGTTCCAGAAAATGTGTAAAAATACTCCAAAGTGTGGACAAAACATAAGAAAGTAGATATAAATCAAGCATGGAACATAAAAAATTATAGATATGTTTGCAACGTATCAACATGCAATGACTCTAGCTGTGGTTTATGAGAAGAACACACATGCAATGAATTCTGGTGGATCCATATGTGGTTTGTGAGAAGAACACATATGCAAAGACTCTAGCTATGGTTAATGCAAACAACACACATGCAATGACACTGGTAGATCCATATGAGGTTTGTGAAAACAACACACATGCAATGACACTGGTGGATCCATATGAGGTTTATGAGAAGAATAGACATGCAATGGCACTGGTGAATCAATATGTGGTTTGTGAAAAGAACACACATGCAATGACACTGGTGGATCCATATGTGGTTTGTGAAAAGAACAGACATGCAATGACTCTAGCTGTGTTTAATGAAAAGAACACACATGCAATCACACTGGTGGATCCATATGTGGTTTTTGAAAAGAACAGACATGCACTGACTCTAGGTGTGGTTCATGAAAAGAACACACATGCAATCACACTGGTGGATCCTTATGTGGTTTGTGAAAAGAACACACATGCAATGACTCTAGCTGCGGTTTGCGAAAAGAAAACACATGCAATGACGCTGGTGGGTCCATATGTGGTTTGTGAAAAGAATAGACATCCAATGACTCTAGCTGTGGTTAATGCAAAGAACACGCATGCAATGACACCGGTGGATCCATATGTGGTTTGTGAAAAGAACAGACATGCACTGACTCTAGGTGTGGTTCATGAAAAGAACACACATGCAATCACACTGGTGGATCCTTATGTGGTTTGTGAAAAGAACACACATGCAATGACTCTAGCTGCGGTTTGCGAAAAGAACACACATGCAATGACACTGGTGGGTCCATATGTGGTTTGTGAAAAGAATAGACATCCAATGACTCTAGCTGTGGTTAATGCAAAGAACACACATGCAATGATACTGGTGGATCCATATGTGGTTTGTGAAAAGAACACACATGTGATGGATCAACACGTATGGAGCTCATTAGGGAACCCCAAGAGGAAGGTATGGTGAGCCCAACAACAAGTTTTCCCTCCGTTATGAAATTAAGGTTATCGAACCAGTAGGAGCAAGGAAACACCTCCAAAGTGTTGTTTCCAACTTGGAATCCTACACAACACAACCACATAACTTTGCCCGCAACTTACAGTGAGGTTGTCAATCTCACCGGTTTTGCTGAAAACAAAGGATTAAACGTATTGTGTGGAAGATAGTAATTGCTTGCAGAAAGTAAACATTAAACAGTAAATAGCATATTGTAGATTGATGGCAAAAGAATGGACCGGGTTCCATAGTTCACTAGTGGTGATTATCCTTAAGATAGATGACATGTTGGGTGAACAAATTACAGCGGGGCAATTGACAGACACCGAGAAAGCATACATGCATATACTAATCATCTTGACTCCTATGAGATTTGATTGGGCATTACAACATTATACATAGACCATAATCCAACTGCATCTATGACTAATAATCCATCTTTTGGTTATCATCTGAACCCCCTCCAGTATTAAGTTGCAAGCAACAGATAATTACATTAAGCAAAGTGTGTAAAGTAAACAATATGATTGTTCTATGAACAAAGGATTGCTATTTTCTCCCTAGTAGCAACAGCACATCAAGTACCTTAGAGATTTCTATCACTTCCCCACATTCCTAGAGGCATGAACCCATGTCGAGCATAAATACTCCCACTTGGAGTTGCTAGCATCCACTTGGCCAAAATAGCTACTAACAATGGAAAGCATGCAAGATCACAAATAACAAAGACATGATAGAATCAATAATCAATCTGCAATAGCATCTCAATATCCATCAGATCCCTGCAAACACAACATGTAGGATTACAAATAGATGATCTTGATCATGAATGGATCTCACAAGATCTAAACATGATAGCACAAAGGAGGAGAACCAACCATCTAGCTACTACATGGACCCGTAGTCCAGAGATGGACTACTCACGCATCACACCGGAAGCAGGCATGGTGATGAAGAAGGCCTCCAGGGTGATCTCTCCCCTCCGGTAGGGTGTTGGAAAGAGCTTCAGATCCCTCCCGGTCTAGGGATGGAGATGATGGCGGCTACAGACTCTTTCGTGGAATTTTGATCGGGTACTTAGAGTTTTCGTCCCGAGGGGTCTTTATAGGCGGAAGGGCTAGGTCGGTGGAGCATCTTGTTAATAGGTTAGTTCCAGACAATGTGTAAAAATACTCCAAAGTGTCGACAAAACATAAGAAAGTAGATATAAATCAAGCATGGAACATCAAAAATTATAGATATGTTTGCAACGTATCAACATGCAATGACTCTAGGTGTGGTTTATGAGAAGAACACACATGCAATGAACTCTGGTGGATCCATATGTGGTTTGTGAGAAGAACACACATGCAATGACTCTAGCTATGGTTAATGAAAAGAACACACATGCAATGACAATGGTGGATCCATATGTGGTTTGTGAAAAGGACACACATGCAATGACACTGGTGGATCCATTGTGGTTTGTGAGAAGAACAGACATGCAATGGCACGGGTGGATCAATATGTGGTTTGTGAAAAGAACACGCATGCAATGACACTGGTGGATCCATATGTGGTTTGTGAAAAGAACAGACATGCAATGACTCTAGCTGTGGTTAATGAAAAGAACACACATGCAATCACATTGGTTGATCCATATGTGGTTTGTGAAAAGAACAGACATGCACTGACTCTAGGTGTGGTTCATGAAAAGAACACACATGCAATCACACTGGTGGATCCTTATGTGGTTTGTGAAAAGAACAAACATGAAATGACTCCAGCTGTGGTTTGTGAAAATAACACACATGCATTGACACTGGTGGATCCATATGTGGTTTGTGAAAATAATAGACATGCACTGACTCCATATGAGAAGAACACAGATTCAATGACACTAGTGGATCCATGTGTGGTTTGTGAAAGAGCAGACATGCACTGACTCTAGGTGTGGTTCATGAAAAGAAAACACATGCAATCACACTAGTGGATCCTTATGTGGTTTGTGAAAATAACACACATACAATGAACTCTGGTGGATCCATATCTGGTTTGTGACAATAACACACATCGAATGACACTGGTCGATCCATGTGTGGTTTGCGAACGAACACACATGCAATGACTCTAGATGTGGTTTGTGAAAAGAACACACATGCAATGAATCTAGGTGTAGTTTGTGAAAAGAACACACATGCAATGACTCTAGCTATGGTTTGTGAAAATAACACACATGCAATGACACTAGTGGATCCATATGTGGTCTGTGAAAAGAACTGACATGCAATGACTCTAGCTGTGGTTAATGAAAAGAACACACATGCACTCACACTAGTGGATCCATATGTGGTTTGTGAAAAGAACAGACATGCACTGACTCTAGGTGTGGTTCATGAATAGAACACACATGCAATCACACTGGTGGATCCTTATGTGGTTTGCGAAAAGAACACACATGCAATGACTCTCGCTGTGGTTTGTGAAAAGAACACACATGCAATGACACTGGTGGATCCATATGTGGTTTGTGAAAAGAATATACATGCAATGACTCTAGCTATGGTTAATAAAAAGAGCACACATGCAATCACATTGGTGGATCCATATGTCGTTTGTGAAAAGAACATACATGCAATAACTCTAGATGTGCTTTGTGAAAACAACACACATGCAATAACTCTAGCTGTGGTTTGTGAAAAGAACACACATGCAATGACTCTGGTGGTTCCTTATATGGTTTGCGAAAAGAACAGACATGCAATGAACTTTGGTGGATCCATATGTGGTTTGTGAGAAGAACACACATCCAATGACACTGGTGGATTCATGTGTGGTTTGTGAGAGAACAGACATGCACTGACTCTAGGTGTGGTCCATGAAAAGAACACACATGCAATCACATTAGTGGATCCTTATGTGGTTTGTGAAAAGAACACACATACAATGAACTCTGTTGGATCCATATGTGGTTTGTGAGAAGAACACACATCGAATGACTCTAGATGTGGTTTGTGAAAAGAAGACACATGCAATGAATCTAGCTGTGGTTTGTGAAAAGAACACACATGCAATGACTCTGGTGGATCCTTATGTCGTTTGTGAAAAGAATAGACATGCAATGACTCTAGCAGTGGTTTGTGAAAAGAACACGCATGCAATGAACTCTGGTGGATCCATATGTGGTTTGTGAGAAGAACACACATGCAATGACTCTAGATGTGGTTTGTGAAAAGAACACACATGCAATGGGTCTAGCTATGGTTTTTGAAAAGAACACACATGCAATGACTCTGGTGGATCCTTATGTGGTTTGTGAAAAGAACAGACATGCAATGAACTCTGGTGGATCCATATGTCTTTTGTGAGAAGAACACACATGCAATGACACTGGTGGATCCATATGTGGTTCGTGAAAAGAACAGACATGCAATGACTCTAGCTGTGGTTAATGAAAAGAACACACATGCAATCACACTGGTGGATCCATATGTGATTTGTGAAAAGAACCCACATGCAATGACTCTAGATGTGGTTTGTGAAAAGAACACACATGCAATGACACTGGTGTATCAATATGTGGCTTGTGAAAAGAACAGACATCCAATGACTCTAGATGTGGTTTATGAAAAGAACACACATGCAATGACACTGGTGGATCCATGTGTGGTTTGTGAGAAGAACAGACATGCAATGACTCTAGTTGTGGTTTGTGAAAAGAACACACATGCAATGACACTGGTGGATCCATGTGAGGTTTGTGAAAAGAATAGATATGCAATGACTCTAGGTCTGGTTTATGAGAAGAACGCACATGCAATGACACTGGTAATATGTGGTTTGTGAAAAGAACACACATGCAATGACTCTAACTATGGATTCTAAAAATAACAGGCAATACAATTACTCTCGTCGATCCATGTGTGGTTTGTGAAAGAACATACATTCACTGACTCTAGTTGTGGTTCATGAAAAGAACACACGTGCAATGACTCTAGCTGTGGTTTCTGAGAAGAACACACATGCAATGACATTAGTGGATCCATGTGGTTTATGAAAAGAACAGACATCCAATGACTCTAGCTATGGTTAATAAAAATAACACACGTGCAATGACACTGGTGGATCCATATGTGGTTTATGAAAGGAACACACATGCAATGAACTCTGGTCGATCCATATGTGGTTTATGAGAAGAACGCACATGCTCATGTGGTTTGTGAAAAGAACACACATCCAATGACACTGGTGGATCCTTATGTGGTGAATGAAACGAACAGACATTCAATGACACTGGTGGATCCATATGTGGTTTGTGAGAAGAACACACATGCAATGACATTGGTGGATCCATATGTGGTTTGTGGAAAGAACAGACATACAATGACTCTTGCTGCGGTTTGTGAAAAGAACACACATGCAATCACACTGGTGGATCCATGTGTGGTCTATGAAATGAATAGACATGCTATGACTCTAGGAGTGGTTCATGAAAATAACACACATTCAATGACACTGGGGGATCCATATGTGGTTTGTGAGAAGAACACACATGCAATGACACTAGGTGTGGTTAATGAAAAGAACAGACATGCAATGACACTGGTGAATCAACATGTGGTTTGTGAGAAGAACACACATGCAATGACACTAGGTGTGGTTTGTGAAAAGTGTTGGGGTTCGCAGCATAGAAAACAAAAAAATTCCTACGATGGGAACTATACGCCAAGATCTATCTACTAGATACAAGCAACGGGTGGATATACATCCATAGAGAACTTACCCTCAAAGACAACAAAGCTTTGTTAACGAGTTGGAACTCGTGGATGATGTAGTCGTACACTTGTTGATCTCAAGATCATGATGAAGTCCAGCAGGTTTGGCTCCAGCACGTCCTTCAGATCCAGCTCCAGCAAGTCCAGCACCACCATGTCCAGCACCGCAAAGCAGCGGTGCATCCGTGATCGCACACACGTCCGGTACCCCGACAACCTTCGTCCCTCGCTCCAGCAAAGCAGCGGAAGCAACAACTCCTTTCCTGATAAAGCCGCCAGGAACATGTATCTCGCTAATCCGAGACCATGGGGGAATAATACTAGAGGGGGAGAGAGATCCTTCACGAGGAGGTGTGAGGAAGAAGGGGTGTGAGGGGGCCTTGGATAGTAGGAGGGGAGGGTACCCCTCCCCATGGCCGGCGCCCATGGGGGGTGACTCCTCACCTCCCCCATTCATGTGGTGGTAACCCCTCCACATTAAAATGCCCCTTCATATTCTAATTTAAAGTCTCCACTTTAAATGCATTAAATTTCTCCAAATTTAATGCTCTCTCATTTAATAAAACTCTTTTATTATTTTTATTCAGAATTTTGTTAATTACTTTAATTAACAAACATTCACATAAAACCCCTGCAACATTTCAATATTACATGCAGAACCAATTTCAGCAATTTCACCCAAAACAGTTTTGGTGTCTATTCAAATAATTCCAGCGCTTTCTTAAATCTTTATCTGAAACATATTTGCTCCAAATGGTGTCGGTATCCCTTAAGTGTGTCACCCTACGGTTCGCGAATAATGCAGACATGATCGAGACCCCTCTCAGATCAATAATCAGAAGCAGGACCGGGAGATCCATACTGACTCCTACACATTCAATGATGACTTCTATGATCATGAGAACCTTTAACGCTAGTAACTAAATCCCTTTGTCTCGCGATATATTACATGTCCGAGATTCGATCATCGGTATCTCCATACCTAGTTTTATCTCGTTGCCGACATGCACTCTTTTCTTGTTCCTGTGATATAACATTCTAGTGATCACATCACTTTCTTGCAAGCTATTTCAATGTGATATCACCGAGAGGGCCCAGAGTATATCCTTCCATCATCGGGATGGACAAATCACACTCTTGATCCATGAGCCTCAACATAACACCTTCGTAGCACTGAACCCACCTTTATAGTCACCCTGTTACGGTGTGACGTTTGATGTTATCAAGATACTATTCCGGTGTTAGCAATTAACATAATCTCATGGTCTAAGGACTAAGATTACTTCGTACGATGTTATAGAAATATAAACATAATGACTTTGATCGTAATGCTATACTTCGGATGAATGTTCATCACATCATTCCACCAATGTTGTGACCTCGTTGTTAACAACATCCAATGTCCATGATCAGGAAACCTTGATCATCTTGTTAATCAACTATATAGTTTATATGAGAGGCATTACTAGGAACTTTGTATTTTGTTTATTAAACATACATGTATTGATGTTTCTGATCAATACAATTATAGCATGCAAAATAAACATTTATCATAAACATGGAATAAGATAATAACCACTTTATTATTGACTCTCGGGCATATTCCCTTCAAAAAGAACACACATGCAATCACACTGGTGGATCCATATGTGGTTTGTGAGAAGAATAGACATGCAATGAACTCTGGTGGATCCATATGTGGTTTATGAAAAGAACACACATGCAATGAACTCTGGTGGATGCATATGTGGTTTGTGAGAAGAACACACATGCAATGACTCTAACTATGGTTAATGAAAAGAACACACATGCAATGACACTGGTGGATCCATATGTGGTTTGTCAAAAGAACACACATGTAATCACACTGGTGGATCCATGTGTGGTTTGTAAAAAGAACAAACATGTAATGACTCTAGGTGTGGTTCATGAAAAGAACACACATCCAATGACACTTGTGGATCCATATGTGTTTTGTGGAAAGAACAGACATGCAATGACTCTAGCTGTGGTTTGTGCAAAGAACACACATGCAATCACACTGGTGGATCCATGTGTGGTTTGTGAAAACAACATACATGCAATGACTCTAGGTGTGGTTCATGAAAAGAACACAGATCCAATGAAACTGGTGGATCCATATGTGGTTTATGGAAAGAACACACATGCAATGACACTGGTGGATCCCTATGTGGTTTGTGAGAAGAACACACATGTAATGACACTAGGTGTGGTTTGTGAAAAGGACAGACATCCAATGCCACTGATGGATCCATGTGTGGTTTGTGGAAAAGAACAGACTTGCAATGACTCTAGCTGTGGTTTGTGAAAAGAACAGACATGCAATGACACTAGTGGTTTGTGAGAAGAACACACATGCAATGACTCTAGTTATGGTTAATGAAAAGAACGAACATGCAATGACATTAGTGGATCCATATGTGGTTTGTGAAAATAATACACATGCAATGACACTGGTTGATCCATATGTGGTTTGTGAGAAGAACAGACATTCAATGGCACTAGTGGATCAGTATGTGGTTTCGGAAAAGAACAGACATGCAATGACTCTAGCTGTGGTTTGTGAAACGAACACACATACAATGAACTCTGGTGGATCCATATGTGTTTGTGAGAAGAACGCACATGCAATGACTCTATATGTGGTTTGTGGAAAGAACATACAGGCAATGACTCTGGTGGATCCATATGTAGTTTGTGAGAAGAACATACATGCAATGACTCTGGTTGTGGTTCATGAAAATAACACACATCCAATGACAGTTGTGGATCCTTATGTGGATTGTGAAAAAGAACACACATGCAATGACTCTAGCTGTGCTCTTTGAAAAGAACACAGATGCAATGAGACTGGTGGATCCGTATGTGGTTTGTGGAAAGAACAGACATGCAATGACTCTAGCTGTGGTTTGTGAAAAAACACACATGCAATCACACTTGTGGATACATGTGTGGTTTGTGAGAAGAACACACATGCAATGACTCTAGCTATGGTTAATGAAAAGAACACACATGCTATGACACTAGTGGATCCATATGTGGTTTCTGAAAAGAACACACATGCAATGACTCTAGATGTGGTTAATGAAAAGAACACACATGGAATGACACTGGTGGATCCATGTGGTTTGTAAAAAGAACACACATGCAATGACACTGGCTATGGTTAATGAAAAGAATTGACATGCAATGACACTAGTGAATCCATATGTGGTCTGTGAGAAGAACACACATGCAATGAACTCTGGTGGATCCTTATGTGGTTTGTGAAAAGAACAGACATGAAATGGCTCTAGCTATGGTTTGTGAAAAGAACACACATCCAGTGACACTAGTGGCTCTAGGTGTGGTTTATGAAAGAACCAACATGCAATGACACTAGTGGATCCATGTGTGGTTTGTGAAAAAACAGACATAAAATGACTCTAGGTGCGGTGAATGAAAAGAACAGACATGCAATGACACTGGTGGATCCATATGTGGTCTGTTAAAAGTACACACATGCAATGACTCTAGCTGTGGTTTAAGAGACGAACACATATGCAATGAACTCTGGTGGATCCATATGTGGTTTTTGGGAAGAACACACATGCAATGACTCTAGCTATGGTTAATGAAAAGAACACACATGCAATGACACTGGTGGATCCATAAGTGGTTTGTCAGAAGAACACACATGCAATGACTCTGGCTGTGGTTCATGAAATGAACACACATCCAATGAAAGTTGTGGATCCTTATGTGGTTTGTGAAAAAGAACACACATGCAATGACTCTAGCTATGGTTTGTGAAAAGAACACACATGCAATGACACTGGTGGATCCATATGTGGTTTGTGGAAAAAACAGACATGCAATGACTCTACCCGTGGTTTGTGAGAAGAACACACATGCAATGACTCTAGCTATGGTTAATGAAAAGAACACACATCCAATGACAGTTGTGGATCCTTATGTGGATTGTGAAAAATAACACACATGCAATGACTCTAGCTGTGCTCTTTGAAAAGAACACACATGCAATGAGACTGGTGGATCCGTATGTGGTTTGTGGAAAGAACAGACATGCAATGACTCTAGCTGTGGTTTGTGAAAAGAACACACATGCAATCACACTTGTGGATACATGTGTGGTTTGTGAGAAGAACACACATGCAATGACTCTAGCTATGGTTAATGAAAAGAACACACATGCTATGACACTAGTGGATCCATATGTGGTTTCTGGAAAGAACACACATGCAATGACTCTAGATGTGGTTAATGAAAAGAACACACATGGAATGACACTGGTGGATCCATGTGGTTTGTAAAAAGAACACACATGCAATGACACTGGCTATGGTTAATGAAAAGAATTGACATGCAATGACACTAGTGAATCCATATGTGGTCTGTGAGAAGAACACACATGCAATGAACTCTGGTGGATCCTTATGTGGTTTGTGAAAAGAACAGACATGCAATGGCTCTAGCTATGGTTTGTGAAAAGAACACACATCCAGTGACACTGGTGGCTCTAGGTGTGGTTTATGAAAGAACCAACATGCAATGACACTAGTGGATCCATGTGTGGTTTGTGAAAAAACAGACATAAAATGACTCTAGGTGCGGTGAATGAAAAGAACAGACATGCAATGACACTGGTGGATCCATATGTGGTCTGTTTAAAGTACACACATGCAATGACTCTAGCTGTGGTTTAAGAGAAGAACACATATGCAATGAACTCTGGTGGATCCATATGTGGTTTTTGGGAAGAACACACATGCAATGACTCTAGCTATGGTTAATGAAAAGAACACACATGCAATGACACTGGTGGATCCATAAGTGGTTTGTGAGAAGAACACACATGCAATGACTCTGGCTGTGGTTCATGAAATGAACACACATCCAATGAAAGTTGTGGATCCTTATGTGGTTTGTGAAAAATAACACACATGCAATGACTCTAGCTATGGTTTGTGAAAAGAACACACATGCAATGACACTGGTGGATCCATATGTGGTTTGTGGAAAAAATAGACATGCAATGACTCTACCTGTGGTTTGTGAAAAGAACACACATGCAATGACACTGGTGGACCATGTGTGGTTTGTGAGAAGAACACACATGCAATGACACTAGCTATGGTTAATGAAAAGAACACACATGCAATGACACTGGTGGATCCATATGTGGTTTGTGAAAACAACACACATGCAATGACTCTAGATGTGGTTAATGAAAAGAACACACATGCAATGACACTGGTGGATTCATGTGGTTTGTGAAAAGAACACACATGCAATGACACTGGCTATGGTTAATGAAAAGAACTGACATGTAATGAGACTGGTGGATCCATATGTGGTCTGTGAGAAGAACACACATGAAATTAACTCTGGTGGATCCTTATGTGGTTTGTGAAAAGAACGAACATGCATTGGTTCAAGCTGTGGTTTGTCAAAAGAACACACATCCAGTGACACTGGTGGATCTAGGTGTGGTTTGTGAAAGAACAGACATGCAATGACACTGGTGGATCCATGTGTGGTTTGTGAAAGAACAGACATGCAATGACTCTAAGTGCGGTGAATGAAAAGAACAGACATGCAATGACACTGGTGGATCCATATATGGTTTGTTAAAAGAACACACATGCAATGACTCTAGTTGTGGTTTATGAGAAGAACACACATGTAATGAACTCTGGTGGATCCATATGTGGTTTTTGAGAAGCACACACATGCAATGACTCTAGCTATGGTTAATGAAAAGAACACACATGCAATGACACTTGTGGATCCATAAGTGGTTTGTGAGAAGAACACACATGCAATGACTCTGGCTATGGTTCATGAAAAGAACACACATCTAATGAAAGTTCTGTAACCTTATGTGGTTTGTGAAAAAGAGCACACATGCAATGACTCTAGCTATGGTTTGTGAAAAGAACACACATGCAGTGACACTGGTGGATCCATATGTGGTTTGTGGAAAAAACAGACATGCAATGACTCTACTTATGGTTTGTGAAAAGAACACACATGCAATCACACTGGTGGATCTATGTGTGGTTTGTGACAAGAACACACATGCAATGACTCTAGCTATGGTTAATGAAAAGAACACACATGCAATGACACTGGTGGATCCATATGTCGTTTGTGAAAAGAACACACATGCAATGACTCTAGATGTGGTTAATGAAAAGAACACACATGCAATGACACTGGTGGATCCATGTGGTTTGTGAAAAGAACACACATGCAATGACACTCGCTATGGCTAATTAAAAGAACACACATGCAATGACACTGGTGGATCCATATGTGGTCTTTGAGAAGAATACACATGCAATGAACTCTGGTGCATTCTTATGTGGTTTGTGAAAAGAACAGACATGCAATGGCTCTAGCTGTGGTCTGTGAAAAGAACTCACATCTGGTGACGCTGGTGGATCTAGGTGTGGTTTGTGAAAGAACAAACATGCAATTACATTGGTGGATCCATGTGTGGTTTGTGAAAGAACAGACATGCAATGACTCTAGGTGCGGTGAATGAGAAGAACCGACATGCAATGAAACTGGTGGATCCATATGTGGTTTGTTAAAAGAACACACATGCAATGACTCTAGTTGTGGTTTGTGATAAGAACACACATTCAATGAACTCTGGTGGATCCATATGTGGTTTTTGAGAAGCACACACATGCAATGACTCTAGCTATGGTTAATGAAAAGAACACACATGCAATGACATTGGTGGATCCATAAGTGGTTTGTGAGAAGAACACACATGGAATGACTCTGGCTATGGTTCATGAAAAGAACACACATCTAATGAAAGTTGTGTATCCTTATGTGGTTTGTGAAAAAGAACACACATGCAATAACTCTAGCTATGGTTTGTGAAAAGAACACACATGCAATGACACTGGTGGATCCATATGTCGTTTGTGGAAAGAACAAACATGCAATGACTCTACCTATGGTTTGTGAAAAGAACACACATGCAATCACACTGGTGGATCCATGTGTGGTTTGTGGGAAGAACACACATGCAATGACTCTAGCTATGGTTAGTGAAAAGAACACACATGCAATGACACTGGTGGTTCCATATGTGGTTTGTGAAAAGAACACACATGCAATGACTCTAGATGTGGTTAATGAAAATAACACACATGCAATGACACTGGTGGATCCATGTGGTTTGTGAAAACAACACACATGCAATGACACTTTCTATGGTTAATGAAAAGAACTAACATGCAATGAGACTGGTGGATCCATACGTGGTCTGTGAGAAGAACACACATGCAGTGAACTCTGGTGGATCCTTATGTGGTTTGTGAAAAGAAAAGACGTGCAATGGCTCTAACTGTGGTTTGTGAAAAGAACACACATCCAGTGACACTGGTGGCTCTAGGTGTGGTTTGTGAAAGAACAGACATGCAATGACACTGGAGGATCCATGTGTCGTTTGTGAAAGAACAGACATGCAATGACTCTAGGTGCGGTGAATGAAAAGAACAGACATGCAATGACACTAGTGGATCCATATGTGGTTTGTTAAAAGAACACACATGCAATGACTCTAGTTGTGGTTTATGAGAAGAACACACATTCAATGAACTCTGGTGGATCCATATGTGGTTTTTGAGAAGCACACACATGCAATGACTCTAGCTATGGTTAATGAAAAGAACACACATGAAATGACAGTGGTGGATCCATAAGTGGTTTGTGAGAAGAACACACATGCAATGACTTTGGATAGGGTTCATGAAAAGAACACACATCTAATGAAAGTTATGTATCCTTATGTGGTTTGTGAAAAAGAACACACATGCAATGACTCTGGCTATGCTTTCTGAAAAGAACACACATGCAATGACACTGGTGGATCCATATGTGGTTTGTGGAAAAAACAGACATGCAATGACTCTACCTGTGGTTTGTGAGAAGAACACACATGCAATGACTCTAGCTATGGTTAATGAAAAGAACACACATCCAATGACAGTTGTGGATCCTTATGTGGATTGTGAAAAAGAACACACATGCAATGACTCTAGCTGTGCTCTTTGAAAAGAACACACATGCAATGAGACTGGTGGATCCGTATGTGGTTTGTGGAAAGAACAGACATGCAATGACTCTAGCTGTGGTTTGTGAAAAGAACACACATGCAATCACACTTGTGGATACATGTGTGGTTTGTGAGAAGAACACACATGCAATGACTCTAGCTATGGTTAATGAAAAGAACACACATGCTATGACACTAGTGGATCCATATGTGGTTTCTGAAAAGAACACACATGCAATGACTCTAGATGTGGTTAATGAAAAGAACACACATGGAATGACACTGGTGGATCCATTTGGTTTGTAAAAAGAACACACATGCAATGACACTGGCTATGGTTAATGAAAAGAATTGACATGCAATGACACTAGTGAATCCATATGTGGTCTGTGAGAAGAACACACATGCAATGCACTCTGGTGGATCCTTATGTGGTTTGTGAAAAAAACAGACATGCAATGGCTCTAGCTACGGTTTGTGAAAAGAACACACATCCAGTGACACTGGTGGCTCTAGGTGTGGTTTCTGAAAGAACCAACATGCAATGACACTAGTGGATCCATGTGTGGTTTGTGAAAAAACAGACATAAAATGACTCTAGGTGCGGTGAATGAAAAGAACAGACATGCAATGACACTGGTGGATCCATATGTGGTCTGTTAAAAGTACACACATGCAATGACTCTAGCTGTGGTTTAAGAGAAGAACACATATGCAATGAACTCTGGTGGATCCATATGTGGTTTTTGGGAAGAACACACATGCAATGACTCTAACTATGGTTAATGAAAAGAACACACATGCAATGACACTGGTGGATCCATAAGTGGTTTGTGAGAAGAACACACATGCAATGACTCTGGCTGTGGTTCATGAAATGAACACACATCCAATGAAAGTTGTGGATCCTTATGTGGTTTGTGAAAAAGAACACACATGCAATGACTCTAGCTATGGTTTGTGAAAAGAACACACATGCAATGACACTGGTGGATCCATATGTGGTTTGTGGAAAAAACAGACATGCAATGACTCTACCTGTGGTTTGTGAAAAGAACACACATGCAATGACTCTAGCTATGGTTAATGAAAAGAACACACATCCAATGACAGTTGTGGATCCTTATGTGGATTGTGAAAAATAACACACATGCAATGACTCTAGCTGTGCTCTTTGAAAAGAACACACATGCAATGAGACTGGTGGATCCGTATGTGGTTTGTGGAAAGAACAGACATGCAATGACTCTAGCTGTGGTTTGTGAAAAGAACACACATGCAATCACACTTGTGGATACATGTGTGGTTTGTGAGAAGAACACACATGCAATGACTCTAGCTATGGTTAATGAAAAGAACACACATGCTATGACACTAGTGGATCCATATGTGGTTTCTGGAAAGAACACACATGCAATGACTCTAGATGTGGTTAATGAAAAGAACACACATGGAATGACACTGGTGGATCCATGTGGTTTGTAAAAAGAACACACATGCAATGACACTGGCTATGGTTAATGAAAAGAATTGACATGCAATGACACTAGTGAATCCATATGTGGTCTGTGAGAAGAACACACATGCAATGAACTCTGGTGGATCCTTATGTGGTTTGTGAAAAGAACAGACATGCAATGGCTCTAGCTATGGTTTGTGAAAAGAACACACATCCAGTGACACTGGTGGCTCTAGGTGTGGTTTATGAAAGAACCAACATGCAATGACACTAGTGGATCCATGTGTGGTTTGTGAAAAAACAGACATAAAATGACTCTAGGTGCGGTGAATGAAAAGAACAGACATGCAATGACACTGGTGGATCCATATGTGGTCTGTTTAAAGTACACACATGCAATGACTCTAGCTGTGGTTTAAGAGAAGAACACATATGCAATGAACTCTGGTGGATCCATATGTGGTTTTTGGGAAGAACACACATGCAATGACTCTAGCTATGGTTAATGAAAAGAACACACATGCAATGACACTGGTGGATCCATAAGTGGTTTGTGAGAAGAACACACATGCAATGACTCTGGCTGTGGTTCATGAAATGAACACACATCCAATGAAAGTTGTGGATCCTTATGTGGTTTGTGAAAAATAACACACATGCAATGACTCTAGCTATGGTTTGTGAAAAGAACACACATGCAATGACACTGGTGGATCCATATGTGGTTTGTGGAAAAAATAGACATGCAATGACTCTACCTGTGGTTTGTGAAAAGAACACACATGCAATGACACTGGTGGACCATGTGTGGTTTGTGAGAAGAACACACATGCAATGACACTAGCTATGGTTAATGAAAAGAACACACATGCAATGACACTGGTGGATCCATATGTGGTTTGTGAAAACAACACACATGCAATGACTCTAGATGTGGTTAATGAAAAGAACACACATGCAATGACACTGGTGGATTCATGTGGTTTGTGAAAAGAACACACATGCAATGACACTGGCTATGGTTAATGAAAAGAACTGACATGTAATGAGACTGGTGGATCCATATGTGGTCTGTGAGAAGAACACACATGAAATTAACTCTGGTGGATCCTTATGTGGTTTGTGAAAAGAACGAACATGCATTGGTTCAAGCTGTGGTTTGTCAAAAGAACACACATCCAGTGACACTGGTGGATCTAGGTGTGGTTTGTGAAAGAACAGACATGCAATGACACTGGTGGATCCATGTGTGGTTTGTGAAAGAACAGACATGCAATGACTCTAAGTGCGGTGAATGAAAAGAACAGACATGCAATGACACTGGTGGATCCATATATGGTTTGTTAAAAGAACACACATGCAATGACTCTAGTTGTGGTTTATGAGAAGAACACACATGTAATGAACTCTGGTGGATCCATATGTGGTTTTTGAGAAGCACACACATGCAATCACTCTAGCTATGGTTAATGAAAAGAACACACATGCAATGACACTTGTGGATCCATAAGTGGTTTGTGAGAAGAACACACATGCAATGACTCTGGCTATGGTTCATGAAAAGAACACACATCTAATGAAAGTTCTGTAACCTTATGTGGTTTGTGAAAAAGAGCACACATGCAATGACTCTAGCTATGGTTTGTGAAAAGAACACACATGCAGTGACACTGGTGGATCCATATGTGGTTTGTGGAAAAAACAGACATGCAATGACTCTACTTATGGTTTGTGAAAAGAACACACATGCAATCACACTGGTGGATCTATGTGTGGTTTGTGACAAGAACACACATGCAATGACTCTAGCTATGGTTAATGAAAAGAACACACATGCAATGACACTGGTGGATCCATATGTCGTTTGTGAAAAGAACACACATGCAATGACTCTAGATGTGGTTAATGAAAAGAACACACATGCAATGACACTGGTGGATCCATGTGGTTTGTGAAAAGAACACACATGCAATGACACTCGCTATGGCTAGTTAAAAGAACACACATGCAATGACACTGGTGGATCCATATGTGGTCTTTGAGAAGAATACACATGCAATGAACTCTGGTGCATTCTTATGTGGTTTGTGAAAAGAACAGACATGCAATGGCTCTAGCTGTGGTCTGTGAAAAGAACTCACATCTGGTGACGCTGGTGGATCTAGGTGTGGTTTGTGAAAGAACAAACATGCAATTACATTGGTGGATCCATGTGTGGTTTGTGAAAGAACAGACATGCAATGACTCTAGGTGCGGTGAATGAGAAGAACCGACATGCAATGAAACTGGTGGATCCATATGTGGTTTGTTAAAAGAACACACATGCAATGACTCTAGTTGTGGTTTGTGATAAGAACACACATTCAATGAACTCTGGTGGATCCATATGTGGTTTTTGAGAAGCACACACATGCAATGACTCTAGCTATGGTTAATGAAAAGAACACACATGCAATGACATTGGTGGATCCATAAGTGGTTTGTGAGAAGAACACACATGGAATGACTCTGGCTATGGTTCATGAAAAGAACACACATCTAATGAAAGTTGTGTATCCTTATGTGGTTTGTGAAAAAGAACACACATGCAATAACTCTAGCTATGGTTTGTGAAAAGAACACACATGCAATGACACTGGTGGATCCATATGTCGTTTGTGGAAAGAACAAACATGCAATGACTCTACCTATGGTTTGTGAAAAGAACACACATGCAATCACACTGGTGGATCCATGTGTGGTTTGTGGGAAGAACACACATGCAATGACTCTAGCTATGGTTAGTGAAAAGAACACACATGCAATGACACTGGTGGTTCCATATGTGGTTTGTGAAAAGAACACACATGCAATGACTCTAGATGTGGTTAATGAAAATAACACACATGCAATGACACTGGTGGATCCATGTGGTTTGTGAAAACAACACACATGCAATGACACTTTCTATGGTTAATGAAAAGAACTAACATGCAATGAGACTGGTGGATCCATACGTGGTCTGTGAGAAGAACACACATGCAGTGAACTCTGGTGGATCCTTATGTGGTTTGTGAAAAGAAAAGACGTGCAATGGCTCTAACTGTGGTTTGTGAAAAGAACACACATCCAGTGACACTGGTGGCTCTAGGTGTGGTTTGTGAAAGAACAGACATGCAATGACACTGGAGGATCCATGTGTGGTTTGTGAAAGAACAGACATGCAATGACTCTAGGTGCGGTGAATGAAAAGAACAGACATGCAATGACACTAGTGGATCCATATGTGGTTTGTTAAAAGAACACACATGCAATGACTCTAGTTGTGGTTTATGAGAAGAACACACATTCAATGAACTCTGGTGGATCCATATGTGGTTTTTGAGAAGCACACACATGCAATGACTCTAGCTATGGTTAATGAAAAGAACACACATGAAATGACAGTGGTGGATCCATAAGTGGTTTGTGAGAAGAACACACATGCAATGACTTTGGATAGGGTTCATGAAAAGAACACACATCTAATGAAAGTTATGTATCCTTATGTGGTTTGTGAAAAAGAACACACATGCAATGACTCTGGCTATGCTTTCTGAAAAGAACACACATGCAATGACACTGGTGGATCCATATGTGGTTTGTGGAAAAAACAGACATGCAATGACTCTACCTGTGGTTTGTGAGAAGAACACACATGCAATGACTCTAGCTATGGTTAATGAAAAGAACACACATCCAATGACAGTTGTGGATCCTTATGTGGATTGTGAAAAAGAACACACATGCAATGACTCTAGCTGTGCTCTTTGAAAAGAACACACATGCAATGAGACTGGTGGATCCGTATGTGGTTTGTGGAAAGAACAGACATGCAATGACTCTAGCTGTGGTTTGTGAAAAGAACACACATGCAATCACACTTGTGGATACATGTGTGGTTTGTGAGAAGAACACACATGCAATGACTCTAGCTATGGTTAATGAAAAGAACACACATGCTATGACACTAGTGGATCCATATGTGGTTTCTGAAAAGAACACACATGCAATGACTCTAGATGTGGTTAATGAAAAGAACACACATGGAATGACACTGGTGGATCCATTTGGTTTGTAAAAAGAACACACATGCAATGACACTGGCTATGGTTAATGAAAAGAATTGACATGCAATGACACTAGTGAATCCATATGTGGTCTGTGAGAAGAACACACATGCAATGCACTCTGGTGGATCCTTATGTGGTTTGTGAAAAAAACAGACATGCAATGGCTCTAGCTATGGTTTGTGAAAAGAACACACATCCAGTGACACTGGTGGCTCTAGGTGTGGTTTCTGAAAGAACCAACATGCAATGACACTAGTGGATCCATGTGTGGTTTGTGAAAAAACAGACATAAAATGACTCTAGGTGCGGTGAATGAAAAGAACAGACATGCAATGACACTGGTGGATCCATATGTGGTCTGTTAAAAGTACACACATGCAATGACTCTAGCTGTGGTTTAAGAGAAGAACACATATGCAATGAACTCTGGTGGATCCATATGTGGTTTTTGGGAAGAACACACATGCAATGACTCTAACTATGGTTAATGAAAAGAACACACATGCAATGACACTGGTGGATCCATAAGTGGTTTGTGAGAAGAACACACATGCAATGACTCTGGCTGTGGTTCATGAAATGAACACACATCCAATGAAAGTTGTGGATCCTTATGTGGTTTGTGAAAAAGAACACACATGCAATGACTCTAGCTATGGTTTGTGAAAAGAACACACATGCAATGACACTGGTGGATCCATATGTGGTTTGTGGAAAAAACAGACATGCAATGACTCTACCTGTG
Source organism: Avena sativa (assembly GCA_916181665.1). Lineage (NCBI taxonomy): Eukaryota > Viridiplantae > Streptophyta > Magnoliopsida > Poales > Poaceae > Avena > Avena sativa. Next base: position 585,530,469 of record OV702287.1, read on the forward strand.
GTTTGTGAAAAGAACACACATGCAATGACACTGGTGGACCATGTGTGGTTTGTGAGAAGAACACACATGCAATGACACTAGCTATGGTTAATGAAAAGAACACACATGCAATGACACTGGTGGATCCATATGTGGTTTGTGAAAACAACACACATGCAATGACTCTAGATGTGGTTAATGAAAAGAACACACATGCAATGACACTGGTAGATTCATGTGGTTTGTGAAAAGAACACACATGCAATGACACTGGCTATGGTTAATGAAAAGAACTGACATGTAATGAGACTGGTGGATCCATATGTGGTCTGTGAGAAGAACACATATGCAATTAACTCTGGTGGATCCTTATGTGGTTTGTGAAAAGAACAAACATGCATTGGTTCAAGATGTGGTTTGTCAAAAGAACACACATCCAGTGACACTGGTGGATCTAGGTGTGGTTTGTGAAAGAATAGACATGCAATGACACTGGTGGATCCATGTGTGGTTTGTGAAAGAACAGACATGCAGTGACTATAGGTGTGGTTAATGAAAAGAACAGACATGCAATGACACTGGTGGATCCATATGTGGTTTGTGAAAAGAACACACATGCAATGACTCTAGCTATGGTTTATGAGAAGAACTCACATGCAATGAACTCTGGTGGATCCATATGTGGTTTTTGAGAAGCACACACATGCAATGACTCTAGCTATGGTTAATGAAAAGAACACACATGCAATGACACTTGTGGATCCATAAGTGGTTTGTGAGAAGAACACACATGCAATGACTCTGGCTATGGTTCATGAAAAGAACACACATCTAATGAAAGTTGTGTAACCTTATGTGGTTTGTGAAAAAGAGCACACATGCAATGACTCTAGCTATGGTTTGTGAAAAGAACACACATGCAGTGACACTGGTGGATCCATATGTGGTTTGTGGAAAAAACAGACATGCAATGACTCTACCTATGGTTTGTGAAAAGAACACACATGCAATCACACTGGTGGATCTATGTGTGGTTTGTGACAAGAACACACATGCAACGACTCTAGCTATGGTTAATGAAAAGAACACACATGCAATGACACTGGTGGATCCATATGTCGTTTGCGAAAAGAACACACATGCAATGACTCTAGATGTGGTTAATGAAAAGAACACACATGCAATGACACTGGTGGATCCATGTGGTTTGTGAAAAGAACACACATACAATGACACTCGCTATGGCTAATGAAAAGAACACACATGCAATGACGATGGTGGATCCATATGTGGTCTGTGAGAAGAATACACATGCAATGAAGTCTGGTGCATTCTTATGTGGTTTGTGAAAAGAACAGACATGCAATGGCTCTAGCTGTGGTTTGTGAAAAGAACTCACATCTGGTGACGCTGGTGGATCTAGGTGTGGTTTGTGAAAGAACAAACATGCAATTACACTGGTGGATCCATGTGTGGTTTGTGAAAGAACAGACATGCAATGACTCTAGGTGCGGTGAATGAGAAGAACCGACATGCAATGAAACTGGTGGATCCATATGTGGTTTGTTAAAAGAACACACATGCAATGACTCTAGTTGTGGTTTGTGATAAGAACACACATTCAATGAACTCTGGTGGATCCATATGTGGTTTTTGAGAAGCACACACATGCAATGACTCTAGCTATGGTTAATGAAAAGAACACACATGCAATGACATTGGTGGATCCATAAGTGGTTTGTGAGAAGAACACACATGCAATGACTTTGGATAGGGTTCATGAAAAGAACACACATCTAATGAAAGTTATGTATCCTTATGTGGTTTGTGAAAAAGAACACACATGCAATGACTATGGCTATGCTTTCTGAAAAGAACACACATGCAATGACACTGGTGGATCCATATGTGGTTTGTGGAAAAAACAGACATGCAATGACTCTACCTGTGGTTTGTGAGAAGAACACACATGCAATGACTCTAGCTATGGTTAATGAAAAGAACACACATCCAATGACAGTTGTGGATCCTTATGTGGATTGTGAAAAAGAACACACATGCAATGACTCTAGCTGTGCTCTTTGAAAAGAACACACATGCAATGAGACTGGTGGATCCGTATGTGGTTTGTGGAAAGAACAGACATGCAATGACTCTAGCTGTGGTTTGTGAAAAGAACACACATGCAATCACACTTGTGGATACATGTGTGGTTTGTGAGAAGAACACACATGCAATGACTCTAGCTATGGTTAATGAAAAGAACACACATGCTATGACACTAGTGGATCCATATGTGGTTTCTGGAAAGAACACACATGCAATGACTCTAGATGTGGTTAATGAAAAGAACACACATGGAATGACACTGGTGGATCCATGTGGTTTGTAAAAAGAACACACATGCAATGACACTGGCTATGGTTAATGAAAAGAATTGACATGCAATGACACTAGTGAATCCATATGTGGTCTGTGAGAAGAACACACATGCAATGAACTCTGGTGGATCCTTATGTGGTTTGTGAAAAGAACAGACATGCAATGGCTCTAGCTATGGTTTGTGAAAAGAACACACATCCAGTGACACTGGTGGCTCTAGGTGTGGTTTATGAAAGAACCAACATGCAATGACACTAGTGGATCCATGTGTGGTTTGTGAAAAAACAGACATAAAATGACTCTAGGTGCGGTGAATGAAAAGAACAGACATGCAATGACACTGGTGGATCCATATGTGGTCTGTTTAAAGTACACACATGCAATGACTCTAGCTGTGGTTTAAGAGAAGAACACATATGCAATGAACTCTGGTGGATCCATATGTGGTTTTTGGGAAGAACACACATGCAATGACTCTAGCTATGGTTAATGAAAAGAACACACATGCAATGACACTGGTGGATCCATAAGTGGTATGTGAGAAGAACACACATGCAATGACTCTGGCTGTGGTTCATGAAATGAACACACATCCAATGAAAGTTGTGGATCCTTATGTGGTTTGTGAAAAATAACACACATGCAATGACTCTAGCTATGGTTTGTGAAAAGAACACACATGCAATGACACTGGTGGATCCATATGTGGTTTGTGGAAAAAATAGACATGCAATGACTCTACCTGTGGTTTGTGAAAAGAACACACATGCAATGACACTGGTGGACCATGTGTGGTTTGTGAGAAGAACACACATGCAATGACACTAGCTATGGTTAATGAAAAGAACACACATGCAATGACACTGGTGGATCCATATGTGGTTTGTGAAAACAACACACATGCAATGACTCTAGATGTGGTTAATGAAAAGAACACACATGCAATGACACTGGTGGATTCATGTGGTTTGTGAAAAGAACACACATGCAATGACACTGGCTATGGTTAATGAAAAGAACTGACATGTAATGAGACTGGTGGATCCATATGTGGTCTGTGAGAAGAACACACATGAAATTAACTCTGGTGGATCCTTATGTGGTTTGTGAAAAGAACGAACATGCATTGGTTCAAGCTGTGGTTTGTCAAAAGAACACACATCCAGTGACACTGGTGGATCTAGGTGTGGTTTGTGAAAGAACAGACATGCAATGACACTGGTGGATCCATGTGTGGTTTGTGAAAGAACAGACATGCAATGACTCTAAGTGCGGTGAATGAAAAGAACAGACATGCAATGACACTGGTGGATCCATATATGGTTTGTTAAAAGAACACACATGCAATGACTCTAGTTGTGGTTTATGAGAAGAACACACATGTAATGAACTCTGGTGGATCCATATGTGGTTTTTGAGAAGCACACACATGCAATCACTCTAGCTATGGTTAATGAAAAGAACACACATGCAATGACACTTGTGGATCCATAAGTGGTTTGTGAGAAGAACACACATGCAATGACTCTGGCTATGGTTCATGAAAAGAACACACATCTAATGAAAGTTCTGTAACCTTATGTGGTTTGTGAAAAAGAGCACACATGCAATGACTCTAGCTATGGTTTGTGAAAAGAACACACATGCAGTGACACTGGTGGATCCATATGTGGTTTGTGGAAAAAACAGACATGCAATGACTCTACTTATGGTTTGTGAAAAGAACACACATGCAATCACACTGGTGGATCTATGTGTGGTTTGTGACAAGAACACACATGCAATGACTCTAGCTATGGTTAATGAAAAGAACACACATGCAATGACACTGGTGGATCCATATGTCGTTTGTGAAAAGAACACACATGCAATGACTCTAGATGTGGTTAATGAAAAGAACACACATGCAATGACACTGGTGGATCCATGTGGTTTGTGAAAAGAACACACATGCAATGACACTCGCTATGGCTAGTTAAAAGAACACACATGCAATGACACTGGTGGATCCATATGTGGTCTTTGAGAAGAATACACATGCAATGAACTCTGGTGCATTCTTATGTGGTTTGTGAAAAGAACAGACATGCAATGGCTCTAGCTGTGGTCTGTGAAAAGAACTCACATCTGGTGACGCTGGTGGATCTAGGTGTGGTTTGTGAAAGAACAAACATGCAATTACATTGGTGGATCCATGTGTGGTTTGTGAAAGAACAGACATGCAATGACTCTAGGTGCGGTGAATGAGAAGAACCGACATGCAATGAAACTGGTGGATCCATATGTGGTTTGTTAAAAGAACACACATGCAATGACTCTAGTTGTGGTTTGTGATAAGAACACACATTCAATGAACTCTGGTGGATCCATATGTGGTTTTTGAGAAGCACACACATGCAATGACTCTAGCTATGGTTAATGAAAAGAACACACATGCAATGACATTGGTGGATCCATAAGTGGTTTGTGAGAAGAACACACATGGAATGACTCTGGCTATGGTTCATGAAAAGAACACACATCTAATGAAAGTTGTGTATCCTTATGTGGTTTGTGAAAAAGAACACACATGCAATAACTCTAGCTATGGTTTGTGAAAAGAACACACATGCAATGACACTGGTGGATCCATATGTCGTTTGTGGAAAGAACAAACATGCAATGACTCTACCTATGGTTTGTGAAAAGAACACACATGCAATCACACTGGTGGATCCATGTGTGGTTTGTGGGAAGAACACACATGCAATGACTCTAGCTATGGTTAGTGAAAAGAACACACATGCAATGACACTGGTGGTTCCATATGTGGTTTGTGAAAAGAACACACATGCAATGACTCTAGATGTGGTTAATGAAAATAACACACATGCAATGACACTGGTGGATCCATGTGGTTTGTGAAAACAACACACATGCAATGACACTTTCTATGGTTAATGAAAAGAACTAACATGCAATGAGACTGGTGGATCCATACGTGGTCTGTGAGAAGAACACACATGCAGTGAACTCTGGTGGATCCTTATGTGGTTTGTGAAAAGAAAAGACGTGCAATGGCTCTAACTGTGGTTTGTGAAAAGAACACACATCCAGTGACACTGGTGGCTCTAGGTGTGGTTTGTGAAAGAACAGACATGCAATGACACTGGAGGATCCATGTGTGGTTTGTGAAAGAACAGACATGCAATGACTCTAGGTGCGGTGAATGAAAAGAACAGACATGCAATGACACTAGTGGATCCATATGTGGTTTGTTAAAAGAACACACATGCAATGACTCTAGTTGTGGTTTATGAGAAGAACACACATTCAATGAACTCTGGTGGATCCATATGTGGTTTTTGAGAAGCACACACATGCAATGACTCTAGCTATGGTTAATGAAAAGAACACACATGAAATGACAGTGGTGGATCCATAAGTGGTTTGTGAGAAGAACACACATGCAATGACTTTGGATAGGGTTCATGAAAAGAACACACATCTAATGAAAGTTATGTATCCTTATGTGGTTTGTGAAAAAGAACACACATGCAATGACTCTGGCTATGCTTTCTGAAAAGAACACACATGCAATGACACTGGTGGATCCATATGTGGTTTGTGGAAAAAACAGACATGCAATGACTCTACCTGTGGTTTGTGAGAAGAACACACATGCAATGACTCTAGCTATGGTTAATGAAAAGAACACACATCCAATGACAGTTGTGGATCCTTATGTGGATTGTGAAAAAGAACACACATGCAATGACTCTAGCTGTGCTCTTTGAAAAGAACACACATGCAATGAGACTGGTGGATCCGTATGTGGTTTGTGGAAAGAACAGACATGCAATGACTCTAGCTGTGGTTTGTGAAAAGAACACACATGCAATCACACTTGTGGATACATGTGTGGTTTGTGAGAAGAACACACATGCAATGACTCTAGCTATGGTTAATGAAAAGAACACACATGCTATGACACTAGTGGATCCATATGTGGTTTCTGAAAAGAACACACATGCAATGACTCTAGATGTGGTTAATGAAAAGAACACACATGGAATGACACTGGTGGATCCATTTGGTTTGTAAAAAGAACACACATGCAATGACACTGGCTATGGTTAATGAAAAGAATTGACATGCAATGACACTAGTGAATCCATATGTGGTCTGTGAGAAGAACACACATGCAATGCACTCTGGTGGATCCTTATGTGGTTTGTGAAAAAAACAGACATGCAATGGCTCTAGCTATGGTTTGTGAAAAGAACACACATCCAGTGACACTGGTGGCTCTAGGTGTGGTTTCTGAAAGAACCAACATGCAATGACACTAGTGGATCCATGTGTGGTTTGTGAAAAAACAGACATAAAATGACTCTAGGTGCGGTGAATGAAAAGAACAGACATGCAATGACACTGGTGGATCCATATGTGGTCTGTTAAAAGTACACACATGCAATGACTCTAGCTGTGGTTTAAGAGAAGAACACATATGCAATGAACTCTGGTGGATCCATATGTGGTTTTTGGGAAGAACACACATGCAATGACTCTAACTATGGTTAATGAAAAGAACACACATGCAATGACACTGGTGGATCCATAAGTGGTTTGTGAGAAGAACACACATGCAATGACTCTGGCTGTGGTTCATGAAATGAACACACATCCAATGAAAGTTGTGGATCCTTATGTGGTTTGTGAAAAAGAACACACATGCAATGACTCTAGCTATGGTTTGTGAAAAGAACACACATGCAATGACACTGGTGGATCCATATGTGGTTTGTGGAAAAAACAGACATGCAATGACTCTACCTGTGGTTTGTGAAAAGAACACACATGCAATGACACTGGTGGACCATGTGTGGTTTGTGAGAAGAACACACATGCAATGACACTAGCTATGGTTAATGAAAAGAACACACATGCAATGACACTGGTGGATCCATATGTGGTTTGTGAAAACAACACACATGCAATGACTCTAGATGTGGTTAATGAAAAGAACACACATGCAATGACACTGGTAGATTCATGTGGTTTGTGAAAAGAACACACATGCAATGACACTGGCTATGGTTAATGAAAATAACTGACATGTAATGAGACTGGTGGATCCATATGTGGTCTGTGAGAAGAACACATATGCAATTAACTCTGGTGGATCCTTATGTGGTTTGTGAAAAGAACAAACATGCATTGGTTCAAGATGTGGTTTGTCAAAAGAACACACATCCAGTGACACTGGTGGATCTAGGTGTGGTTTGTGAAAGAATAGACATGCAATGACACTGGTGGATCCATGTGTGGTTTGTGAAAGAACAGACATGCAGTGACTATAGGTGTGGTTAATGAAAAGAACAGACATGCAATGACACTGGTGGATCCATATGTGGTTTGTGAAAAGAACACACATGCAATGACTCTAGCTATGGTTTATGAGAAGAACTCACATGCAATGAACTCTGGTGGATCCATATGTGGTTTTTGAGAAGCACACACATGCAATGACTCTAGCTATGGTTAATGAAAAGAACACACATGCAATGACACTTGTGGATCCATAAGTGGTTTGTGAGAAGAACACACATGCAATGACTCTGGCTATGGTTCATGAAAAGAACACACATCTAATGAAAGTTGTGTAACCTTATGTGGTTTGTGAAAAAGAGCACACATGCAATGACTCTAGCTATGGTTTGTGAAAAGAACACACATGCAGTGACACTGGTGGATCCATATGTGGTTTGTGGAAAAAACAGACATGCAATGACTCTACCTATGGTTTGTGAAAAGAACACACATGCAATCACACTGGTGGATCTATGTGTGGTTTGTGACAAGAACACACATGCAACGACTCTAGCTATGGTTAATGAAAAGAACACACATGCAATGACACTGGTGGATCCATATGTCGTTTGCGAAAAGAACACACATGCAATGACTCTAGATGTGGTTAATGAAAAGAACACACATGCAATGACACTGGTGGATCCATGTGGTTTGTGAAAAGAACACACATACAATGACACTCGCTATGGCTAATGAAAAGAACACACATGCAATGACGATGGTGGATCCATATGTGGTCTGTGAGAAGAATACACATGCAATGAAGTCTGGTGCATTCTTATGTGGTTTGTGAAAAGAACAGACATGCAATGGCTCTAGCTGTGGTTTGTGAAAAGAACTCACATCTGGTGACGCTGGTGGATCTAGGTGTGGTTTGTGAAAGAACAAACATGCAATTACACTGGTGGATCCATGTGTGGTTTGTGAAAGAACAGACATGCAATGACTCTAGGTGCGGTGAATGAGAAGAACCGACATGCAATGAAACTGGTGGATCCATATGTGGTTTGTTAAAAGAACACACATGCAATGACTCTAGTTGTGGTTTGTGATAAGAACACACATTCAATGAACTCTGGTGGATCCATATGTGGTTTTTGAGAAGCACACACATGCAATGACTCTAGCTATGGTTAATGAAAAGAACACACATGCAATGACATTGGTGGATCCATAAGTGGTTTGTGAGAAGAACACACATGCAATGACTTTGGATAGGGTTCATGAAAAGAACACACATCTAATGAAAGTTATGTATCCTTATGTGGTTTGTGAAAAAGAACACACATGCAATGACTATGGCTATGCTTTCTGAAAAGAACACACATGCAATGACACTGGTGGATCCATATGTGGTTTGTGGAAAAAACAGACATGCAATGACTCTACCTATGGTTTGTGAGAAGAACACACATGCAATGACTCTAGCTATGGTTAATGAAAAGAACACACATCCAATGACAGTTGTGGATCCTTATGTGGATTGTGAAAAAGAACACACATGCAATGACTCTAGCTGTGCTCTTTGAAAAGAACACACATGCAATGAGACTGGTGGATCCGTATGTGGTTTGTGGAAAGAACAGACATGCAATGACTCTAGCTGTGGTTTCTGAAAAGAACACACATGCAATCACACTTGTGGATACATGTGTGGTTTGTGAGAAGAACACACATGCAATGACTCTAGCTATGGTTAATGAAAAGAACACACATGCTATGACACTAGTGGATCCATATGTGGTTTCTGAAAAGAACACACATGCAATGACTCTAGATGTGGTTAATGAAAAGAACACACATGGAATGACACTGGTGGATCCATGTGGTTTGTAAAAAGAACACACATGCAATGACACTGGCTATGGTTAATGAAAAGAATTGACATGCAATGACACTAGTGAATCCATATGTGGTCTGTGAGAAGAACACACATGCAATGAACTCTGGTGGATCCTTATGTGGTTTGTGAAAAGAACAGACATGCAATGGCTCTAGCTATGGTTTGTGAAAAGAACACACATCCAGTGACACTGGTGGCTCTAGGTGTGGTTTATGAAAGAACCAACATGCAATGACACTAGTGGATCCATGTGTGGTTTGTGAAAAAACAGACATAAAATGACTCTAGGTGCGGTGAATGAAAAGAACAGACATGCAATGACACTGGTGGATCCATATGTGGTCTGTTAAAAGTACACACATGCAATGACTCTAGCTGTGGTTTAAGAGAAGAACACATATGCAATGAACTCTGGTGGATCCATATGTGGTTTTTGGGAAGAACACACATGCAATGACTCTAACTATGGTTAATGAAAAGAACACACATGCAATGACACTGGTGGATCCATAAGTGGTTTGTGAGAAGAACACACATGCAATGACTCTGGCTGTGGTTCATGAAATGAACACACATCCAATGAAAGTTGTGGATCCTTATGTGGTTTGTGAAAAAGAACACACATGCAATGACTCTAGCTATGGTTTGTGAAAAGAACACACATGCAATGACACTGGTGGATCCATATGTGGTTTGTGGAAAAAACAGACATGCAATGACTCTACCTGTGGTTTGTGAAAAGAACACACATGCAATGACACTGGTGGACCATGTGTGGTTTGTGAGAAGAACACACATGCAATGACACTAGCTATGGTTAATGAAAAGAACACACATGCAATGACACTGGTGGATCCATATGTGGTTTGTGAAAACAACACACATGCAATGACTCTAGATGTGGTTAATGAAAAGAACACACATGCAATGACACTGGTAGATTCATGTGGTTTGTGAAAAGAACACACATGCAATGACACTGGCTATGGTTAATGAAAATAACTGACATGTAATGAGACTGGTGGATCCATATGTGGTCTGTGAGAAGAACACATATGCAATTAACTCTGGTGGATCCTTATGTGGTTTGTGAAAAGAACAAACATGCATTGGTTCAAGATGTGGTTTGTCAAAAGAACACACATCCAGTGACACTGGTGGATCTAGGTGTGGTTTGTGAAAGAATAGACATGCAATGACACTGGTGGATCCATGTGTGGTTTGTGAAAGAACAGACATGCAGTGACTATAGGTGTGGTTAATGAAAAGAACAGACATGCAATGACACTGGTGGATCCATATGTGGTTTGTGAAAAGAACACACATGCAATGACTCTAGCTATGGTTTATGAGAAGAACTCACATGCAATGAACTCTGGTGGATCCATATGTGGTTTTTGAGAAGCACACACATGCAATGACTCTAGCTATGGTTAATGAAAAGAACACACATGCAATGACACTTGTGGATCCATAAGTGGTTTGTGAGAAGAACACACATGCAATGACTCTGGCTATGGTTCATGAAAAGAACACACATCTAATGAAAGTTGTGTAACCTTATGTGGTTTGTGAAAAAGAGCACACATGCAATGACTCTAGCTATGGTTTGTGAAAAGAACACACATGCAGTGACACTGGTGGATCCATATGTGGTTTGTGGAAAAAACAGACATGCAATGACTCTACCTATGGTTTGTGAAAAGAACACACATGCAATCACACTGGTGGATCTATGTGTGGTTTGTGACAAGAACACACATGCAATGACTCTAGCTATGGTTAATGAAAAGAACACACATGCAATGACACTGGTGGATCCATATGTCGTTTGTGAAAAGAACACACATGCAATGACTCTAGATGTGGTTAATGAAAAGAACACACATGCAATGACACTGGTGGATCCATGTGGTTTGTGAAAAGAACACACATACAATGACACTCGCTATGGCTAATGAAAAGAACACACATGCAATGACGATGGTGGATCCATATGTGGTCTGTGAGAAGAATACACATGCAATGAAGTCTGGTGCATTCTTATGTGGTTTGTGAAAAGAACAGACATGCAATGGCTCTAGCTGTGGTTTGTGAAAAGAACTCACATCTGGTGACGCTGGTGGATCTAGGTGTGGTTTGTGAAAGAACAAACATGCAATTACACTGGTGGATCCATGTGTGGTTTGTGAAAGAACAGACATGCAATGACTCTAGGTGCGGTGAATGAGAAGAACCGACATGCAATGAAACTGGTGGATCCATATGTGGTTTGTTAAAAGAACACACATGCAATGACTCTAGTTGTGGTTTGTGATAAGAACACACATTCAATGAACTCTGGTGGATCCATATGTGGTTTTTGAGAAGCACACACATGCAATGACTCTAGCTATGGTTAATGAAAAGAACACACATGCAATGACATTGGTGGATCCATAAGTGGTTTGTGAGAAGAACACACATGCAATGACTTTGGATAGGGTTCATGAAAAGAACACACATCTAATGAAAGTTATGTATCCTTATGTGGTTTGTGAAAAAGAACACACATGCAATGACTATGGCTATGCTTTCTGAAAAGAACACACATGCAATGACACTGGTGGATCCATATGTGGTTTGTGGAAAAAACAGACATGCAATGACTCTACCTGTGGTTTGTGAGAAGAACACACATGCAATGACTCTAGCTATGGTTAATGAAAAGAACACACATCCAATGACAGTTGTGGATCCTTATGTGGATTGTGAAAAAGAACACACATGCAATGACTCTAGCTGTGCTCTTTGAAAAGAACACACATGCAATGAGACTGGTGGATCCGTATGTGGTTTGTGGAAAGAACAGACATGCAATGACTCTAGCTGTGGTTTGTGAAAAGAACACACATGCAATCACACTTGTGGATACATGTGTGGTTTGTGAGAAGAACACACATGCAATGACTCTAGCTATGGTTAATGAAAAGAACACACATGCTATGACACTAGTGGATCCATATGTGGTTTCTGAAAAGAACACACATGCAATGACTCTAGATGTGGTTAATGAAAAGAACACACATGGAATGACACTGGTGGATCCATGTGGTTTGTAAAAAGAACACACATGCAATGACACTGGCTATGGTTAATGAAAAGAATTGACATGCAATGACACTAGTGAATCCATATGTGGTCTGTGAGAAGAACACACATGCAATGAACTCTGGTGGATCCTTATGTGGTTTGTGAAAAGAACAGACATGCAATGGCTCTAGCTATGGTTTGTGAAAAGAACACACATCCAGTGACACTGGTGGCTCTAGGTGTGGTTTCTGAAAGAACCAACATGCAATGACACTAGTGGATCCATGTGTGGTTTGTGAAAAAACAGACATAAAATGACTCTAGGTGCGGTGAATGAAAAGAACAGACATGCAATGACACTGGTGGATCCATATGTGGTCTGTTAAAAGTACACACATGCAATGACTCTAGCTGTGGTTTAAGAGAAGAACACATATGCAATGAACTCTGGTGGATCCATATGTGGTTTTTGGGAAGAACACACATGCAATGACTCTAACTATGGTTAATGAAAAGAACACACATGCAATGACACTGGTGGATCCATAAGTGGTTTGTGAGAAGAACACACATGCAATGACTCTGGCTGTGGTTCATGAAATGAACACACATCCAATGAAAGTTGTGGATCCTTATGTGGTTTGTGAAAAAGAACACACATGCAATGACTCTAGCTATGGTTTGTGAAAAGAACACACATGCAATGACACTGGTGGATCCATATGTGGTTTGTGGAAAAAACAGACATGCAATGACTCTACCTGTGGTTTGTGAAAAGAACACACATGCAATGACACTGGTGGACCATGTGTGGTTTGTGAGAAGAACACACATGCAATGACACTAGCTATGGTTAATGAAAAGAACACACATGCAATGACACTGGTGGATCCATATGTGGTTTGTGAAAACAACACACATGCAATGACTCTAGATGTGGTTAATGAAAAGAACACACATGCAATGACACTGGTAGATTCATGTGGTTTGTGAAAAGAACACACATGCAATGACACTGGCTATGGTTAATGAAAAGAACTGACATGTAATGAGACTGGTGGATCCATATGTGGTCTGTGAGAAGAACACACATGCAATTAACTCTGGTGGATCCTTATGTGGTTTGTGAAAAGAACAAACATGCATTGGTTCAAGCTGTGGATTGTCAAAAGAACACACATCTAGTGACACTAGTGAATCTAGGTGTGGTTTGTGAAAGAACAGACATGCAATGACACTGGTGGATCCATGTGTGGTTTGTGAAAGAACAGACATGCAATGACTCTAAGTGCGGTGAATGAAAAGAACAGACATGCAATGACACTGGTGGATCCATATATGGTTTGTTAAAAGAACACACATGCAATGACTCTAGTTGTGGTTTATGAGAAGAACACACATGTAATGAACTCTGGTGGATCCATATGTGGTTTTTGAGAAGCACACACATGCAATGACTCTAGCTATGGTTAATGAAAAGAACACACATGCAATGACACTTGTGGATCCATAAGTGGTTTGTGAGAAGAACACACATGCAATGACTCTGGCTATGGTTCATGAAAAGAACACACATCTAATGAAAGTTGTGTAACCTTATGTGGTTTGTGAAAAAGAGCACACATGCAATGACTCTAGCTATGGTTTGTGAAAAGAACACACATGCAGTGACACTGGTGGATCCATATGTGGTTTGTGGAAAAAACAGACATGCAATGACTCTACCTATGGTTTGTGAAAAGAACACACATGCAATCACACTGGTGGATCTATGTGTGGTTTGTGACAAGAACACACATGCAATGACTCTAGCTATGGTTAATGAAAAGAACACACATGCAATGACACTGGTGGATCCATATGTCGTTTGTGAAAAGAACACACATGCAATGACTCTAGATGTGGTTAATGAAAAGAACACACATGCAATGACACTGGTGGATCCATGTGGTTTGTGAAAAGAACACACATACAATGACACTCGCTATGGCTAATGAAAAGAACACACATGCAATGACGATGGTGGATCCATATGTGGTCTGTGAGAAGAATACACATGCAAAGAACTTGTGGCGCCCTGCAAAACCACTGCTAGAAAATCGCGTTGTTTTTGTGCATTGCATCATCATGACCGCATGCTCATGTCATCATGCCGCCTTGCATTTGAGCATCGTCATGTCATCTTGCATTTGTTCGCATAAAACTATTTTCGAAAAACCTATTTCGTGTTTTCTAAAACGCCCCGTCTTTGTTCAAACGCAAAACCCGGGTCTCCGGATTATTTTGTTTTGTCTGCTATCGGTTTGCAAAAGTCTGTTTGAAATAAATAAAATATTTAATTATTTTTAGTGGGACAGTCGAACGGGCCGATTCGACCCGAACGACCACCCCAGAATAAAAATCGGTCCAGCTTAGACCCCACCCCAAGTCTTTTCTTACCCTAGTCCTATCTAACCACCCTGCCTCCACCTCACCCCAACCAGTAGCAGCTCGCCACCTCACCCAGCCCCTCCCTTTGGCCATTCCTCTGCTGCCACCTCACCCCCTTTCCCCCCCCTCTCTCTCTTCCCCTGGGACCCACCCCAACCCACACGCCAGCCCCACCCAGCACACCACACAGCAGCCCCTCCCCACCAGGTCAACCACCCTGGCCCCACCCCTGGCCCCGCAGCGGCCCCACACGGCAGACGCACACCACCCGACCGACCCCGCCAGGACCGACCCCCCCTCGCGTCGCTCGCACGCGAGCCCGACCCCCACCCGCGCCTCGCTCCTCTCTCTTCCTCCCTCCCCCGCGTCGCTTCCCCCACGCCTCCCCTGGCCCTGGCCGCGCGTCCCCTCAACCTCGCGCTCGCCCCTCCCTCGCCGGCGCCCAGCGTCCTCTGCGGCCGCCGCCGGCTCGCTCCGTCGTCTGCCTGAGCCGCCCCTCCTCCGTCGCCCGACGCCGCCGACCGCCTCCCCTTCCCTCTCCAACGAGCCCCTCACCATCGGCCTCCTCGCCCGCCTCCGTCAACACCGCCCCTGCGCCCAGCTCCCCCCCCTCGCCTCCGGCCCGCGTCCGCCGCCGGCGCACCGTCCCCGCACCCGACCGAGGCCGTCTTCGCTCGAGCCGCCGTCGGCTTCCTCGCCCGCGAGCTCCCCTCCCCGCGGCCTCTCCGGCGCCTCCGACCCCGAGCCCCCGCGTCGCCTCGATCCCCCACCAACCACCTCCGGCCTCCTGCGCGTCCCCGGCAGCGACCGTCGAGCAGAGCCGCCAGACCCCGCGCGTCCCAGACCCGGCAGCACCCGCGCGTCCTCCCCTGGCCACGTGTGTTTTGTGTGTTTGTGCGATGTTCTCTAAAACGCCCGAGTCCAACGACAAGATCGGCATCGGCAAAACCAAGAGGAACCCCGAGATCTTCGAGAGAAAACTCGACTTAGGCCAAGTGCGCCAACCACACCGAGAAACCACGGTACCCGGAGATCGACACAGGACTGAAGCACCAAGGCCCTTCATGGAATCGCCAAGCTCCACCGGCGCCAAACCCAAGACCGACATCGTCATCCGAGAACTCCGACAAGGACGCCAAGCTCGTCGGAACCCCAGCCGCCAAGTACACCCTCGAGGACGCCGAGTACTTCACCCCGGACACCGAGACCCTGGACGGCAAGTTCTCCTTCCCGGACGCCGAGCTCGCCAAGAACCCGATTCGACAAGATCCGCCCCGTTGTTCGAGAATGTTCTGCCGAGGCCGCTCCCGTCGAACCCTAAACCCTGAGACCGAACCCCGAACCCCGGAACCCCAAGATCGTCGAGACCCCTAATGTGTGCACCCCTTCCCGAAACCCTATTTTATAATATAATATCACTTGTTGCATATTAAATTGTCATACTCGCATGCATATTTGTGTGGTTTGGGGGCCTTGTGCCGATTCACCTCATAATTAAATATGGGGCCCATATGCGGGCAAATCTAGTCTTATATTGGCCTCATTTAAATTTGTGTAGCGAACTGGTGCTATCTTTTGCCATGTTAATCCAACATTTAAATTGCGGGGTATCTAAACAACATGAACCATATAATTAATTGTCGGACCCCGGTTCCGCTTAATCTTGCCTAATTGCATCGCACCTCTGCCATGTCATACATCATGCATGCATCATGCCCGACCTTTTGCCGTAGTAATTAAATATTGCATCCGGTGTTTCTTCTAGTGTTTTGCTTCTTCGCGGATAAGGCCGTTGAGTTGATGTGAGATTCGCCCCGATCTTCGGATGAACCTTCGACAATGTTTTCAGGCGAGCATCTCCCTCTTTCTACCTATCTTACTTTTATAGTATTTATTCCCTCCTGTTGATCTATTGCTATCTGTGTTGCGATGCTCTAGTTTTCGTACCCGTGATATCCCGTGCAGCCATATATTGCCTTGGACACCTCCTATTACCTGTTGTTTGGTAGATAGTTGGACCTGTGCGTCGTAGTCGCTTGCTCAAGTGTTGTTGCGTGTCGTCAAGTACCACGGTGTTGGAGAATTGCCGCATGTTCAATGTTGGAGAAGACCATGGCTTTACTTATTGTTCACTTTAATTACTGTTTAACAACTAAAATTTAAGTAGGTAAGCAGAGGCACCGGTGGGTGATAGATAATATCTGGTTTCCGACCGCCCACTTGTGTCCCGTAGGACCCCGAGTTCTTGACACCTGTTCCGAGATCGAGCGCGCTAACCACAGGTGGGGAGATATGGGCCCCCCATTGATTAGTACCTGATTTCAAAGTATTGTACTGGGGGCCACAAACTAGTTTGAGGTTTTATTTACTATCCTGTACTTATTCCATGCTTTACTGCTTTATTTAAATTGTGCGATGGATAGCACACTGTACTGTTTAGGATCGGAACACGTTTTCGCGGTGTCGACAGTCCCAGTTTTGGGATTTGCTGTCGTTCACAGCCGTCTACCCAAACCCTAAGTCCGTCTCGGAGACCGGCCGACTTCGTTGCGGGTGTACTTAGTGGGGTGGCCCCTCGTGCTTGCTTTGGGTCTGGAAACGTCGTGACTTAGGCCCCGCCGACATACCGATGGGTGTATGTTAACTGATCTGGCAAAAAGGGTCGAAGTGCTTGTGGATACTTTGGTGCACCCCTGCAGGGTTAAATCTTTTCGAGAAGCCGTGTCCGCGGTTATGGACGACTTGGAGCACAGTGCTTGATCATAGACAACTATAACTAAAGTTTACTGTTATAAATTGGCTTGTATCCGATATTACTAGTAATCAGCTTCACTACAACGGAATGGCTAAATAAAAGTGCCAACAACTGCTGGGTTTTGGGTTATCTCATGCTATTTGTATCTGACTAGTAAGTGTTGCAACTACAACGGAATGGTTAACTAAAACGGCCCACTGCTTATTTTATCAGGATGATTATCTAAACCTGACTAGTAAAGTGCCGCAACTATAACTGAATAAGTAAAACTGCCAACTGTGTGAGTTCCTCGGTTGACTTCCTCGTTTGGTCTCGAGGGGGGAAACGCCAGGATGGGTCTGTTTGGTGTTAGTATCAGGCTGGTTCCGGATAGGTCTTTCTTACCCCTCTCTGATTGCCGCCAGTTGTATCGAGTCTCTATAGGGTGTTCAGTGCATGCTGCCGCTGCCGCTTCAGTCCACCATACCTATGTAGGCGAGGACCGCCGAATTCTAGCCTCGCCGTGTACTGGCCTCAGTACTGACGCTCCTCTTTTTCCTCTGCCCTTTGTCGGCACCCCTTTTGTTTAAGCAGGTTTTGAGATCGACGTCGTTAGCAGGGTTACCCTTTCGGCTTGGCGTGGGCAGGGTTATGGACGCCATTGGTTATTCTTCAGGTCTCTTAGCCCCATTTGCATCTTGTCCGTAGTCGGACGCTCTATTATTTTCAAGGTGATTTTGGATCTTTGTATATAATATCTGTATTCTTGACTCCTGGAGTCGTGTTGAACATATCTATTCTGTGGGTCCCATCGAGGACTGTTGTGTAATGTTATTACTTCGTTCTCCACCCGCACGAAAGTGCCTGGTGGGCACCTTTGAATCGTTTCTATGCGGGTTTGGTGGGTTCCGCTAAAACTTGCATAGGGCCGATTCTGAGAGTGTTACAGAGTGGTATCAGAGCCCAGCAGTTGCGATACCCCACAAGCCCAGCCTGTAGGATAACCTAGCTAACGACCGAAGTAGAGTGTCAAAACTATTTTCGCAAAATCGGTTGGATAGTTCTGATTAGGTCTAATTTTACTCCTTACCCCTCTGCTGCTCTCCTCTCACCTCTGCGTGTTTTGAATCCGCTCTCTTCTCTCTCTTCGAGTCCAGGATTTCTCGTGGTTGGGTTCCATCGTACCTTCAGGGTTTCGCTTCCTCCTTTGGTAACGGTGTTGCTACATCTGGTCTTCATGCTATCCGAGGAATCCTTCGTCTGGTGGCCTTCTCTTTGTTCCTTCCCGTGCCTTCCGGTGTTTTCCGACGCGGAGACATCATCTACGCCAGATCCGATGCAGAGTCTGCATCACCCCTTTGTTCCTGAACCTTGTTTGTCGAGATCTTCAGTCTGAATCCTGAGGGTTGGTTGCATAACCTATCTGTTCGTGTACAGAGTAATGCTTCGAGTGCGGGATGGAGTCGCGACCATACCACTACTCTTATCATTCGCTTTTGTACAATGAATGGTGGATCGATGCAACTTACTCCTTCCATGAAAGTTAGAGGTGGCCTTACCTTTAACTTCGTCCGTTGTTTATCCGGAGTGTTCTCTCGACGAACAGGATCAACGACATCTTGTTGGTGGTGTCGCCGTTTTCAAGACGAAGAAAGCATCCTTGTTAGTGGTGTCGCGAGGATCTACACGATGCGAGAAGATTCGGATCGCCGCCCTTCTTCCCGGTACCATGAGGCGGATCTCGAGGGCGAGATCCATTGTTAGTGGTGTCGAATTGTGGCACCCTGCAAAACCACTGCTAGAAAATCGCGTTGTTTTTGTGCATTGCATCATCATGACCGCATGCTCATGTCATCATGCCGCCTTGCATTTGAGCATCGTCATGTCATCTTGCATTTGTTCGCATAAAACTATTTTCGAAAAACCTATTTCGTGTTTTCTAAAACGCCCCGTCTTTGTTCAAACGCAAAACCCGGGTCTCCGGATTATTTTGTTTTGTCTGCTATCGGTTTGCAAAAGTCTGTTTGAAATAAATAAAATATTTAATTATTTTTAGTGGGACAGTCGAACGGGCCGATTCGACCCGAACGACCACCCCCAGAATAAAAATCGGTCCAGCTTAGACCCCACCCCAAGTCTTTTCTTAACCCAGTCCTATCTAACCACCCTGCCTCCACCTCACCCCAACCAGTAGCAGCTCGCCACCTCACCCAGCCCCTCCCTTTGGCCATTCCTCTGCTGCCACCTCACCCCCTTTCCCCCCCCCTCTCTCTCTTCCCCTGGGACCCACCCCAACCCACACGCCAGCCCCACCCAGCACGCCACACAGCAGCCCCTCCCCACCAGGTCAACCACCCTGGCCCCACCCCTAGCCCCGCAGCGGCCCCACACGGCAGACGCACACCACCCGACCGACCCCGCCAGGACCCACCCCCCCCCCCCCTCGCGTCGCTCGCACGCGAGCCCGACCCCCACCTGCGCCTTGCTCCTCTCTCTTCCTCCCTCCCCCTCGTCGCTTCCCCCACGCCTCCCCTGGCCCTGGCCGTGCGTCCCCTCAACCTCGCGCTCGCCCCTCCCTCGCCGGCGCCCAGCGTCCTCTGCGGCCGCTGCCGGCTCGCTCCGTCGTCTGCCTGAGCCGCCCCTCCTCCGTCGCCCGACGCCGCCGACCGCCTCCCCTTCCCTCTCCGACGAGCCCCTCACCATCGGCCTCCTCGCCCGCCTCCGTCAACACCGCCGCTGCGCCCAGCTCCCCCCCCTCGCCTCCGGCCCGTGTCCGCCGCCTCCGGCCCGCATCCGCCGCCGCCGGCGCACTGTCCCCGCACCCGACCGAGGCCGTCTTCGCTCGAGCCGCCGTCGGCTTCCTCGCCCGCGAGCTCCCCTCCCCGCGGCCTCTCCGGCGCCTCCGACCCCGAGCCCCCGCGTCGCCTCGATCCCCCCACCAACCACCTCCGGCCTCCTGCGCGTCCCCGACAGCGACCGACGAGCAGAGCCGCCAGACCCCGCGCGTCCCAGACCCGGCAGCACCCGCGCGTCCTCCCCTGGCCACGTGTGTTTTGTGTGTCTGTGCGATGTTCTCTAAAACGCCCGAGTCCAACGACAAGATCGGCATCGGCAAAACCAAGAGGAACCCCGAGATCTTCGGGAGAAAACTCGACTTAGGCCAAGTGCGCCAACCACACCGAGAAACCACGGTACCGGGAGATCGACACAGGACTGAAGCACCAAGGCCCTTCATGGAATCGCCAAGCTCCACCGGCGCCAAACCCAAGACCGACATCGTCATCCGAGAACTCCGACAAGGACGCCAAGCTCGTCGGAACCCCAGCCGCCAAGTACACCCTCGAGGACGCCGAGTACTTCACCCCGGACACCGAGACCCTGGACGGCAAGTTCTCCTTCCCGGACGCCGAGCTCGCCAAGAACCCGAATGCGACAAGATCTGCCCCGTTGTTCGAGAATGTTCTGCCGAGGCCGCTCCCGTCGAACCCTAAACCCTGAGACCGAACCCCGAATCCCGGAACCCCAAGATCGTCGAGACCCCTAATGTGTGCACCCCTTCCCGAAACCCTATTTTATAATATAATATCACTTGTTGCATATTAAATTGTCATACTTGCATGCATATTTGTGTGGTTTGGGGGCCTTGTGCCGATTCACCTCATAATTAAATATGGGGCCCATATGCGGGCAAATCTAGTCTTATATTGGCCTCATTTAAATTTGTGTAGCGAACCGGTGCTATCTTTTGCCATGTTAATCCAACATTTAAATTGCGGGGTATCTAAACAACATGAACCATATAATTAATTGTCGGACCCCGGTTCCGCTTAATCTTGCCTAATTGCATCGCACCTCTGCCATGTCATACATCATGCATGCATCATGCCCGACCTTTTGTCGTAGTAATTAAATATTGCATACGGTGTTTCTTCTAGTGTTTTGCTTCTTCGCGGATAAGGCCGTTGAGTTGATGTGAGATTCGCCCCGATCTTCGGATGAACCTTCGACAATGTTTTCAGGCGAGCATCTCCCTCTTTCTACCTATCTTACTTTTATAGTACTTATTCCCTCCTGTTGATCTATTGCTATCTATGTTGCGATGCTCTAGTTTTCGTACCCGTGATATCCCGTGCAGCCATATATTGCCTTGGACACCTCCTATTACCTGTTGTTTGGTAGATAGTTGGACCTGTGCGTCGTAGTCGCTTGCTCAAGTGTTGTTGCGTGTCGTCAAGTACCACAGTGTTGGAGAATTGCCGCATGTTCAATGTTGGAGAAGACCATGGCTTTACTTATTGTTCACTTTAATTACTGTTTAACAACTAAAATTGAAGTAGGTAAGCAGAGGCACCGGTGGGTGATAGATAATATCTGGTTTCCGACCGCCCACTTGTGTCCCGTAGGACCCCGAGTTCTTGACACCTGTTCCGAGATCGAGCGCGCTAACCACAGGTGGGGAGATATGGGCCCCCCATTGATTAGTACCTGATTTCAAAGTATTGTACTGGGGGCCACAAACTAGTTTGAGGTTTTATTTACTATCCTGTACTTATGCCATGCTTTACTGCTTTATTTAAATTGTGCGATGGATAGCACACTGTACTGTTTAGGATCGGGACACGTTTTCGCGGTGTCGACAGTCCCAGTTTTGGGATTTGCTGTCGTTCACATCCGTCTACCCAAACCCTAAGTCCGTCTCGGAGACCGGCCGACTTTGTTGCGGGTGTACTTAGTGGGGTGGTCCCCCGTGCTTGCTTTGGGTCTGGAAACGTCGTGACTTAGGCCCCGCCGACATACCGATGGGTGTATGTTAACTGATCTGGCAAAAAGGGTCGAAGTGCTTGTGGATACTTTGGTGCACCCCTTCAGGGTTAAATCTTTTCGAGAAGCCGTGTCCGCGGTTATGGACGACTTGGAGCACAGTGCTTGATCATAGACAACTATAACTAAAGTTTACTGTTATAAATTGGCTTGTATCCGATATTACTAGTAATCAGCTTCACTACAACGGAATGGCTAAATAAAAGTGCCAACAACTGCTGGGTTTTGGGTTATCTCATGCTATTTGTATCTGACTAGTAAGTGTTGCAACTACAACGGAATGGTTAACTAAAACGGCCCACTGCTTATTTTATCAGGATGATTATCTAAACCTGACTAGTAAAGTGCCGCAACTATAACTGAATAAGTAAAACTGCCAACTGTGTGAGTTCCTCGGTTGACTTCCTCGTTTGGTCTCGAGGGGGAAACGCCAGGATGGGTTTGTTTGGTGTTAGTATCAGGCTGGTTCCGGATAGGTCTTTCTTACCCCTCTCTGATTGCCGCCAGTTGTATCGAGTCTCTATAGGGTGTTCAGTGCATGCTGCCGCTGCCGCTTCAGTCCACCATACCTATGTAGGCGAGGACCGCCGAATTCTAGCCTCGCCGTGTACTGGCCTCAGTACTGACGCTCCTCTTTTTCCTCTGCCCTTTGTCGGCACCCCTCTTGTTTAAGCAGGTTTTGAGATCGACGTCGTTAGCAGGGTTACCCTTCCGGCTTGGCCTGGGCAGGGTTATGGACGCCATTGGTTATTCTTCAGGTCTCTTAGCCCCATTTGCATCTTGTCCGTAGTCGGACGCTCTATTAATTTCAAGGTGATTTGGATCTTTGTATATAATATCTGTATTCTTGACTCCTGGAGTCGTGTTGTACATATCTATTCTGTGGGTCCCATCGAGGACTGTTGTGTAATGTTATTACTTCGTTCTCCACCCGCACGAAAGTGCCTGGTGGGCACCTTTGAATCGTTTCTATGCGGGTTTGGCGGGTTCCGCTAAAACTTGCATAGGGCCGATTCTGAGGGTGTTACAGAACTCTGGTGCATTCTTATGTGGTTTGTGAAAAGAACAGACATGCAATGGCTCTAGCTATGGTTTGTGAAAAGAACTCACATCTGGTGACGCTGGTGGATCTAGGTGTGGTTTGTGAAAGAACAAACATGCAATTACACTGGTGGATCCATGTGTGGTTTGTGAAAGAACAGACATGCAATGACTCTAGGTGCGGTGAATGAGAAGAACCGACATGCAATGAAACTGGTGGATCCATATGTGGTTTGTTAAAAGAACACACATGCAATGACTCTAGTTGTGGTTTGTGATAAGAACACACATTCAATGAACTCTGGTGGATCCATATGTGGTTTTTGAGAAGCACACACATGCAATGACTCTAGCTATGGTTAATGAAAAGAACACACATGCAATGACATTGGTGGATCCATAAGTGGTTTGTGAGAAGAACACACATGGAATGACTCTGGCTATGGTTCATCAAAAGAACACACATCTAATGAAAGTTGTGTATCCTTATGTGGTTTGTGAAAAAGAACACACATGCAATAACTCTAGCTATGGTTTGTGAAAAGAACACACATGCAATGACACTGGTGGATCCATATGTCGTTTGTGGAAAGAACAAACATGCAATGACTCTACCTATGGTTTGTGAAAAGAACACACATGCAATCACACTGGTGGATCCATGTGTGGTTTGTGGGAAGAACACACATGCAATGACTCTAGCTATGGTTAGTGAAAAGAACACACATGCAATGACACTGGTGGTTCCATATGTGGTTTGTGAAAAGAACACACATGCAATGACTCTAGATGTGGTTAATGAAAATAACACACATGCAATGACACTGGTGGATCCATGTGGTTTGTGAAAAGAACACACATGCAATGACACTTTCTATGGTTAATGAAAAGAACTAACATGCAATGAGACTGGTGGATCCATATGTGGTCTGTGAGAAGAACACACATGCAGTGAACTCTAGTGGATCCTTATGTGGTTTGTGAAAAGAAAAGACATGCAATGGCTCTAGCTGTGGTTTGTGAAAAGAACACACATCCAGTGACACTGGTGGCTCTAGGTGTGGTTTGTGAAAGAACAGACATGCAATGACACTGGAGGATCCATGTGTGGTTTGTGAAAGAACAGACATGCAATGACTCTAGGTGCGGTGAATGAAAAGAACAGACATGCAATGACACTAGTGGATCCATATGTGGTTTGTTAAAAGAACACACATGCAATGACTCTAGTTGTGGTCTATGAGAAGAACACACATTCAATGAACTCTGGTGGATCCATATGTGGTTTTTGAGAAGCACACACATGCAATGACTCTAGCTATGGTTAGTGAAAAAAACACACATGAAATGACACTGGTGGATCCATAAGTGGTTTGTGAGAAGAACACACATGCAATGACTTTGGATAGGGTTCATGAAAAGAACACACATCTAATAAAAGTTATGTATCCTTATGTGGTTTGTGAAAAAGAACACACATGCAATGACTCTGGCTATGCTTTCTGAAAAGAACACACATGCAATGACACTGGTGGATCCATATGTGGTTTGTGGAAAGAACAGACATGCAATGACTCTACCTGTGGTTTGTGAAAAGAACACACATGCAATCACACTGGTGGATCCATGTGTGGTTTGTGAGAAGAACACACATGCAATGACTCTACCTATGGTTAATGAAAAGAACACACATGCAATGACACTGGTGGATCCATATGTGGTTTGTGAAAAGAACACACATGCAATGACTCTAGATGTGGTTAATGAAAAGACCAGACATGCAATGACACTAGTGGATCCATGTGGTTTGTGAAAAGAACACACATGCAATGACACTTGCTATGGTTAATGAAAAGAACTAACATGCAATGAGACTGGTGGATCCATATGTGGTCAGTGAGAAGAACACACATGCAATGAACTCAGGTGGATCCTTATGTGGTTTGTGAAAAGAATAGACATGCAATGGCTCTAGCTCTGGCTTGTGAAGAGAACACACATCTAGTGACACTGGTGGCTCTAGGTGTGGTTTGTGAAAGAATAGACATGCAATGACACTGGTGGATACATGTGTGGTTTGTGAAAGAACAGACATGCAATGACTCTAGGTGTGGTTAATGAAAAGAACAGACATGCAATGACACTAGTGGATCCATATGTGGTTTGTGAGAAGAACACACATGCAATGACTCTAGCTATGGTTAATGAAAAGAACACACATGCAATGACACTGGTGGATCCATATGTGGTTTGTGAGAAGAAAACACATGCAATAACTCTGGTTGTTGTTCATGAAAAGAACACACATCTAATGAAAGTTGTGGATCCTTATGTGGTTTGTGAAAAAGAACACGCATGCAATGACTCTAGCTATGGTTTGTGAAAATAACACACATGCAATGACACTGGGATCCATATGTGGTTTGTGAAAGAACAGACATGCAATGACTCTAGGTGTGGTTTGTGAAAAGAACACACATGCAATCACACTGGTGGATCCATGTGTGGTTTGTGAAAAGAACACACATGCAATGACTCTAGATGTGGTTAATGAAAAGAACACACATGCAATGACACTGGTTATGGTTAATGAATAGAACAGATATGCAATGACATTGGTGGATCCATATGCGGTCTGTGAGAACAACCCACATGCAATGAACTCTGGTGGATCCTTATGTGGTTTGTGAAAAGAACAGAGATGCAATGGCTCTAGCTGTGGTTTCTAAAAAGAACGCACATCCAGTGACACTGGTAACTCTAGGTGTGGTTTGTGAAAAACAGACATGCAATGACACTGGAGGATCCATGTGTGGTTTGTGAAAAGAATACACATGCAATGACTTTATCTGTGGTTTATGAGAAGAACACACATGCAATGATCTCTGGTGGATCCATATGTGGTTTGTGAGAAGAACACACATGCAATGACTCTAGATATGGTTAATGAAAAGAACACACATGCAATGGCACTGGTGGATCCATATGTGGTTTGTGAAAAGAACACACATGCAATGACACTGGTGGATCCACATGTGGTTTGTGAGAAGAACAGACATGCAATGGCACTGGTGGATCAATATGTGGTTTATGAAAAGAACACACATGCAATGACACTGATGGATCCATATGTGGTTTGTGGAAATAATAGACATGCAATGACTCTAGCTATGGTTAATGAAAGAACACACATGCAATCACACTAGTGGATCCCATATGTGGTTTGTGAAAAGATTAGACATGCACTGACTCTAGGTGTGGTTCATGAAAAGAACACACATGCAATCACACTGGTGGATCCTTATGTGGTTTGTGAAAAGAACACACATGCAATGACTCTAGTTGTGGTTTGTGAAAGAACACACATGCAATGACACTAGTGGATCCATATGGGGTGAAAAGAACACACATGCAATGACCCTAGCTGTGGTTAATGAGAAGAACACACATGCAATCACACTGGTGGACCCATATGTGGTTTGTGAAAATAACACACATCCAATGACTCTAGATGTGGTTTGTGAAAAGAACACACATGCAATGACTCTAGATGTGGTTTGTGAAAAGAACACACATGCAATGACTCTGGTGGATCCTTATGTGGTTTGTGAAAACAACAGACATGCAATGAACTCTGGTGGATCCATATGTACTTTGTGAGAAGAACACACATCCAATGACAATGGTGGATCCATGTGTGGTTTATGAATAGAACACACATGCAATGACTCTAGCTGTGGTTTGTGAAAAGAACACACATGCAATGACTCTGGGGATTCTTATGTGGTTTGCGAAAATAACAAACATGCAATGAACTCTGGTGGATCCATATGTGGTTTGTGAGAAGAACACACATCCAATGGCACTGGTGGATCCATGTGTGGTTTGTGAAAGGACACACATGCAATGACTCTAGATGTGGTTTGTGAAAAGAACACACATGCAATGACTCTAGGTGTAGTTTGTGAAAAGAACACACATGCAATCACTCTAGCTGTGGTTTGTGAAAAGAACACACATGCAATGAAACTGGTGGATCCATATGTGGTTTGTGAAAAGAACTGACATTCAATGATTCTAACTATGGTTAATGAAAAGAACACACATGCAATCACACTTGTGGATCCATATGTAGTTTTTGAAAATAACACACAGGCAACGACTCTAGATGTGGTTCGGGAAATGAACACACATGCAATGACACTAGTGGATCAATATGTGGTTTGTGAAAAGAACAGACATCCAATGACTCTAGATGTGGTTTGTGAAAAGAACACACATGCAATGACACTGGTGGATCCATGTGTGGTTTGTGAGAAGAACACACATGCAATGACTCTAGATGTGGTTTGTGAAAAGAAGACACATGCAATGACTCTAGTAATGGTTTGTGAAAATAACACACAAGCAATGACACTGGTGGATCCATAGGTGGTTTGTGAAAAGAACAGACATGCAATGACTCTAGTTGTGGTTTGTGAAAAGAACACACATACAATGAACTCTGGTGGATCCATATGTGGTTTGTGAGAAGAGCATACATGCAATGACTCTAGATGTGGTTTGTGAAAAGAACACACATGCAATGACTCTAGGTGTTGTTTGTGAAAAGAAAGCACATGCAATGACTCTAGTGGATCCTTATGTGGTTTATGAAAATAACAGACATGCAATGAACTATGGTGGATCCATATGTGGTTTGTGAGAAGAACACACATCCAATGACACTGGTGGATCCATGTGTGGTTTGTGAAAGAACAGACTTGCACTCACTCTAGGTGTGGCTCATGAAAAGAACACACATGCAATGACACTGGTGGATCCATATGTGGTTTGTGAAAAGAACACACATGCAATGAACTCTGGTGGATCCATATGTGGTTTGTGAGCAGAACACACATCCAATGACACTAGTGGATTGATGTGTGGTTTATGAAAGAACACACATGCAATGACTCTGGATGTGGTTAATGAAAAGAACGGAGATGTAATGACTCTAGGTGTAGTTTGTGAAAAGAACACACATGCAATGACTCTAGCTGTGGTTTGTGAAAAGAACACACATGCAATGACACTGGTGGATCCTTATGTGGTTTGTGAAAAGAACAGACATGGAATGACTCTAGTTGTGGTTAATGAAAAGAACACACATGCAATTACACTGGTGGATCCATATGTGGTTTGTGACAAGAACACACATGCAATGACTCTAGATATGCCATGACACTAGTGGATCAATATATGGTTGGTGAAAAGAACACACATGCAATTACTCTAGCTGTGGTCTGTGAAAAGAACACACAAGCAATGACACGGGTGGATCAATGTGTGGTTTGTGAAAAGAACAAACATGCAATGACTCTAGCTGTGGTTCATGAAAAGAACACACAAGCAATGACTCTGGTGGATCCATGTGTGGTTTGTGAAAAGAACAGACATGCAATGACTCTAGGTGTGGTTCATGAAAAGAACACACATCCAACAAAACTGGTGGATCCATATGTGGTTTATGGAAAGAACACACATGCAATGACACTGGTGGATCCATATGTGGTTTGTGAGAAGAACACACATGTAATGACACTAGGTGTGGTTTGTGAAAAGGACAGACATCCAATGACACTGATGGA
Organism: Avena sativa; assembly: GCA_916181665.1. Taxonomy (NCBI): domain Eukaryota; kingdom Viridiplantae; phylum Streptophyta; class Magnoliopsida; order Poales; family Poaceae; genus Avena; species Avena sativa. Next base: position 585,559,756 of record OV702287.1, read on the forward strand.
TCCATGTGTGGTTTGTGGAAAAGAACAGACTTGCAATGACTCTAGCTGTGGTTTGTGAAAAGAACAGACATGCAATGACACTGGTGGATCCATATGTGGTTTGTGAAAAGAACAGACATGCAATGACTCTAGATATGGTTAATGAAAAGAACAAACATGCAATGACATTAGTGGATCCATATGTGGTTTGTGAAAAGAACACACATGCAATGACACTGGTTCATCCATATGTGGTTTGTGAGAAGAACAGACATTCAATGGCACTAGTGGATAAGTATGTGGTTTCGGAAAAGAACAGACATGCAATGACTCTAGCTGTGGTTTGTGAAAAGAACACACATACAATGAACTCTGGTGGATCCATATGTGTTTGTGAGAAGAACACACATGCAATGACTCTATATGTGGTTTGTGGAAAGAACATACAGGCAATGACTCTGGTGGATCCATATGTGGTTTGTGAGAAGAACATACATGCAATGACTCTGGTTGTGGTTCATGAAAATAACACACATCCAATGACAGTTGTGGATCCTTATGTGGATTGTGAAAAAGAACACACATGCAATGACTCTAGCTGTGCTCTTTGAAAAGAACACACATGCAATGAGACTGGTGGATCCGTATGTGGTTTGTGGAAAGAACAGACATGCAATGACTCTAGCTGTGGTTTGTGAAAAGAACACACATGCAATCACACTTGTGGATACATGTGTGGTTTGTGAGAAGAACACACATGCAATGACTCTAGCTATGGTTAATGAAAAGAACACACATGCTATGACACTAGTGGATCCATATGTGGTTTCTGAAAAGAACACACATGCAATGACTCTAGATGTGGTTAATGAAAAGAACACACATGGAATGACACTGGTGGATCCATGTGGTTTGTAAAAAGAACACACATGCAATGACACTGGCTATGGTTAATGAAAAGAATTGACATGCAATGACACTAGTGAATCCATATGTGGTCTGTGAGAAGAACACACATGCAATGAACTCTGGTGGATCCTTATGTGGTTTGTGAAAAGAACAGACATGCAATGGCTCTAGCTATAGTTTGTGAAAAGAACACACATCCAGTGACACTGGTGGCTCTAGGTGTGGTTTATGAAAGAACCAACATGCAATCACACTAGTGGATCCATGTGTGGTTTGTGAAAAAACAGACATAAAATGACTCTAGGTGCGGTGAATGAAAAGAACAGACATGCAATGACACTGGTGGATTCATATGTGGTCTGTTAAAAGTACACACATGCAATGACTCTAGCTGTGGTTTAAGAGAAGAACACATATGCAATGAACTCTGGTGGATCCATATGTGGTTTTTGGGAAGAACACACATGCAATGACTCTAGCTATGGTTAATGAAAAGAATACACATGCAATGACACTGGTGTATCCATAAGTGGTTTGTGAGAAGAACACACATGCGATGACTCTGGCTGTGGTTCATGAAATGAACACACATCCAATGAAAGTAGTGGATCCTTATGTGGTTTGTGAAAAAGAACACACATGCAATGACTCTAGCTATGGTTTGTGAAAAGAACACACATGCAATGACACTGGTGGATCCATATGTGGTTTGTGGAAAAAACAGGCATGCAATGACTCTACCTGTGGTTTGTGAGAAGAACACACATGCAATGACACTGGTGGACCATTGGTGGTTTGTGAGAAGAACACACATGCAATGACACTAGCTATGGTTAATGAAAAGAACACACATGCAATGACACTGGTGGATCCATATGTGGTTTGTGAAAACAACACACATGCAATGACTCTAGATGTGGTTAATGAAAAGAACACACATGCAATGACACTGGTGGATTCATGTGGTTTGTGAAAAGAACACACATGCAATGACACTGGCTATGGTTAATGAAAAGAACTGACATGTAATGAGACTGGTGGATCCATATGTGGTCTGTGAGAAGAACACACATGCAATTAACTCTGGTGGATCCTTATGTGGTTTGTGAAAAGAACAAACATGCAATGGTTCAAGCTGTGGTTTGTCAAAAGAACACACATCCAGTGACACTGGTGGATCTAGGTGTGGTTTGTGAAAGAACAGACATGCAATGACACTGGTGGATCCATGTGTGGTTTGTGCAAGAACAGACATGCAATGACTCTAAGTGCGGTGAATGAAAAGAACAGACATGCAATGACACTGGTGGATCCATATATGGTTTGTTAAAAGAACACACATGCAATGACTCTAGTTGTGGTTTATGAGAAGAACACACATGTAATGAACTCTGGTGGATCCATATGTGGTTTTTGAGAAGCACACACATGCAATGACTCTAGCTATGGTTAATGAAAAGAACACACATGCAATGACACTTGTGGATCCATAAGTGGTTTGTGAGAAGAACACACATGCAATGACTCTGGCTATGGTTCATGAAAAGAACACACATCTAATGAAAGTTGTGTAACCTTATGTGGTTTGTGAAAAAGAGCACACATGCAATGACTCTAGCTATGGTTTGTGAAAAGAACACACATGCAGTGACACTGGTGGATCCATATGTGGTTTGTGGAAAAAACAGACATGCAATGACTCTACCTATGGTTTGTGAAAAGAACACACATGTAATCACACTGGTGGATCTATGTGTGGTTTGTGACAAGAACACACATGCAATGACTCTAGCTATGGTTAATGAAAAGAACACACATGCAATGACACTGGTGGATCCATATGTCATTTGTGAAAAGAACACACATGCAATGACTCTAGATGTGGTTAATGAAAAGAACACACATGCAATGACACTGGTGGATCCATGTGGTTTGTGAAAAGAACACACATGCAATGACACTCGCTATGGCTAATGAAAAGAACACACATGCAATGACACTGGTGGATCCATATGTGGTCTGTGAGAAGAATACACATGCAATGAACTCTGGTGCATTCTTATGTGGTTTGTGAAAAGAACAGACATGCAATGGCTCTAGCTGTGGTTTGTGAAAAGAACTCACATCTGGTGACGCTGGTGGATCTAGGTGTGGTTTGTGAAAGAACAAACATGCAATTACACTGGTGGATCCATGTGTGGTTTGTGAAAGAACAGACATGCAATGACTCTAGGTGCGGTGAATGAGAAGAACCGACATGCAATGAAACTGGTGGATCCATATGTGGTTTGTTAAAAGAACACACATGCAATGACTCTAGTTGTGGTTTGTGATAAGAACACACATTCAATGAACTCTGGTGGATCCATATGTGGTTTTTGAGAAGCACACACATGCAATGACTCTAGCTATGGTTAATGAAAAGAACACACATGCAATGACATTGGTGGATCCATAAGTGGTTTGTGAGAAGAACACACATGGAATGACTCTGGCTATGGTTCATGAAACGAACACACATCTAATGAAAGTTGTGTATCCTTATGTGGTTTGTGAAAAAGAACACACATGCAATAACTCTAGCTATGGTTTGTGAAAAGAACACACATGCAATGACACTGGTGGATCCATATGTCGTTTGTGGAAAGAACAAACATGCAATGACTCTACCTATGGTTTGTGAAAAGAACACACATGCAATCAAACTGGTGGATCCATGTGTGGTTTGTGGGAAGAACACACATGCAATGACTCTAGCTATGGTTAGTGAAAAGAACACACATGCAATGACACTGGTGGTTCCATATGTGGTTTGTGAAAAGAACACACATGCAATGACTCTAGATGTGGTTAATGAAAATAACACACATGCAATGACACTGGTGGATCCATGTGGTTTGTGAAAAGAACACACATGCAATGACACTTTCTATGGTTAATGAAAATAACTAACATGCAATGAGACTGGTGGATCCATATGTGGTCTGTGAGAAGAACACACATGCAGTGAACTCTGGTGGATCCTTATGTGGTTTGTGAAAAGAAAAGACATGCAATGGCTCTAGCTATGGTTTGTGAAAAGAACACACATCCAGTGACACTGGTGGCTCTAGGTGTGGTTTGTGAAAGAACAGACATGCAATGACACTGGAGGATCCATGTGTGGTTTGTGAAAGAACAGACATGCAATGACTCTAGGTGCGGTGAATGAAAAGAACAGACATGCAATGACACTAGTGGATCCATATGTGGTTTGTTAAAAGAACACACATGCAATGACTCTAGTTGTGGTTTATGAGAAGAACACACATTCAATGAACTCTGGTGGATCCATATGTGGTTTTTGAGAAGCACACACATGCAATGACTCTAGCTATGGTTAATGAAAAGAACACACATGAAATGACACTGGTGGATCCATAAGTGGTTTGTGAGAAGAACACACATGCAATGACTTTGGATAGGGTTCATGAAAAGAACACACATCTAATGAAAGTTATGTATCCTTATGTGGTTTGTGAAAAAGAACACACATGCAATGACTCTGGCTATGCTTTCTGAAAAGAACACACATGCAATGACACTGGTGGATCCATATGTGGTTTGTGGAAAGAACAGACATGCAATGACTCTACCTGTGGTTTGTAAAAAGAACACACATGCAATCACACTGGTGGATCCATGTGTGGTTTGTGAGAAGAACACACATGCAATGACTCTACCTATGGTTAATGAAAAGAACACACATGCAATGACACTGGTGGATCCATATGTGGTTTGTGAAAAGAACACACATGCAATGACTCTAGATGTGGTTAATGAAAAGACCAGACATGCAATGACACTAGTGGATCCATGTGGTTTGTGAAAAGAACACACATGCAATGACACTTGCTATGGTTAATGAAAAGAACTAACATGCAATGAGACTGGTGGATCCATATGTGGTCTGTGAGAAGAACACACATGCAATGAACTCAGGTGGATCCTTATGTGGTTTGTGAAAAGAATAGACATGCAATGGCTCTAGCTCTGGCTTGTGAAGATAAGACACATCTAGTGACACTGGTGGCTCTAGGTGTGGTTTGTGAAAGAATAGACATGCAATGACACTGGTGGATACATGTGTGGTTTGTGAAAGAACAGACATGCAATGACTCTAGGTGTGGTTAATGAAAAGAACAGACATGCAATGACACTAGTGGATCCATATGTGGTTTGTTAAAAGAACACACATGCAATGACTCTAGTTGTGGTTTATGAGAAGAACACACATGCAATAAACTCTGATGGATCCATATGTGGTTTGTGAGAAGAACACACATGCAATGACTCTAGCTATGGTTAATGAAAAGAACACACATGCAATGACACTGGTGGATCCATATGTGGTTTGTGAGAAGAAAACACATGCAATGACTCTGGTTGTTGTTCATGAAAAGAACACACATCTAATGAAAGCTGTGGATCCTTATGTGGTTTGTGAAAAAGAACACACATGCAATGACTCTAGCTATGGTTTGTGAAAATAACACACATGCAATGACACTGGGATCCATATGTGGTTTGTGAAAGAACAGACATGCAATGACTCTAGGTGTGGTTTGTGAAAAGAACACACATGTTATCACACTGGTGGATCCATGTGTGGTTTGTGAAAAGAACACACATGCAATGACTCTAGATGTGGTTAATGAAAAGAACACACATGCAATGACACTGGTGGATCCATGTGGTTTGTGGAAATAACAAACATGCAATGACACTGGCTATGGTTAATGAATAGAACTGATATGCAATGACATTGGTGGATCCATATGCGGTCTGTGAGAACAACCCACATGCAATGAACTCTGGTGGATCCTTATGTGGTTTGTGAAAAGAACAGAGATGCAATGGCTCTAGCTGTGGTTTCTAAAAAGAACGCACATCCAGTGACACTGGTAACTCTAGGTGTGGTTTGTGAAAAACAGACATGCAATGACACTGGAGGATCCATGTGTGGTTTGTGAAAAGAATACACATGCAATGACTTTATCTGTGGTTTATGAGAAGAACACACATGCAATGATCTCTGGTGGATCCATATGTGGTTTGTGAGAAGAACACACATGCAATGACTCTAGATATGGTTAATGAAAAGAACACACATGCAATGGCACTGGTGGATCCATATGTGGTTTGTGAAAAGAACACACATGCAATGACACTGGTGGATCCACATGTGGTTTGTGAGAAGAACAGACATGCAATGGCACTGGTGGATCAATATGTGGTTTGTGAAAAGAACACACATGCAATGACACTGATGGATCCATATGTGATTTGTGGAAAGAATAGACATGCAATGACTCTAGCTATGGTTAATGAAAGAACACACATGCAATCACACTAGTGGATCCCATATGTGGTTTGTGAAAAGATTAGACACGCACTGACTCTAGGTGTGGTTCATGAAAAGAACACACATGCAATCACACTGGTGGATCCTTATGTGGTTTGTGAAAAGAACACACATGCAATGACTCTAGTTGTGGTTTGTGAAAGAACACACATGCAATGACACTAGTGGATCCATATGGGGTGAAAAGAACACACATGCAATGACCCTAGCTGTGGTTAATGAGAAGAACACACATGCAATCACACTGGTGGATCCATATGTGGTTTGTGAAAATAACACACATCCAATGACTCTAGATGTGGTTTGTGAAAAGAACACACATGCAATGACTCTAGATGTGGTTTGTGAAAAGAACACACATGCAATGACTCTGGTGGATCCTTATGTGGTTCGTGAAAACAACAGACATGCAATGAACTCTGGTGGATCCATATGTACTTTGTGAGAAGAACACACATCCAATGACAATGGTGGATCCATGTGTGGTTTATGAATAGAACACACATGCAATGACTCTAGCTGTGGTTTGTGAAAAGAACACACATGCAATGACTCTAGATGTGGTTAATGAAAAGAACACACATGGAATGACACTGGTGGATCCATGTGGTTTGTAAAAAGAACACACATGCAATGACACTGGCTATGGTTAATGAAAAGAATTGACATGCAATGACACTAGTGAATCCATATGTGGTCTGTGAGAAGAACACACATGCAATGAACTCTGGTGGATCCTTATGTGGTTTGTGAAAAGAACAGACATGCAATGGCTCTAGCTATGGTTTGTGAAAAGAACACACATCCAGTGACACTGGTGGCTCTAGGTGTGGTTTATGAAAGAACCAACATGCAATCACACTAGTGGATCCATGTGTGGTTTGTGAAAAAACAGACATAAAATGACTCTAGGTGTGGTGAATGAAAAGAACAGACATGCAATGACACTGGTGGATTCATATGTGGTCTGTTAAAAGTACACACATGCAATGACTCTAGCTGTGGTTTAAGAGAAGAACACATATGCAATGAACTCTGGTGGATCCATATGTGGTTTTTGGGAAGAACACACATGCAATGACTCTAGCTATGGTTAATGAAAAGAATACACATGCAATGACACTGGTGTATCCATAAGTGGTTTGTGAGAAGAACACACATGCGATGACTCTGGCTGTGGTTCATGAAATGAACACACATCCAATGAAAGTAGTGGATCCTTATGTGGTTTGTGAAAAAGAACACACATGCAATGACTCTAGCTATGGTTTGTGAAAAGAACACACATGCAATGACACTGGTGGATCCATATGTGGTTTGTGGAAAAAACAGGCATGCAATGACTCTACCTGTAGTTTGTGAGAAGAACACACATGCAATGACACTGGTGGACCATTGGTGGTTTGTGAGAAGAACACACATGCAATGACACTAGCTATGGTTAATGAAAAGAACACACATGCAATGACACTGGTGGATCCATATGTGGTTTGTGAAAACAACACACATGCAATGACTCTAGATGTGGTTAATGAAAAGAACACACATGCAATGACACTGGTGGATTCATGTGGTTTGTGAAAAGAACACACATGCAATGACACTGGCTATGGTTAATGAAAAGAACTGACATGTAATGAGACTGGTGGATCCATATGTGGTCTGTGAGAAGAACACACATGCAATTAACTCTGGTGGATCCTTATGTGGTTTGTGAAAAGAACAAACATGCAATGGTTCAAGCTGTGGTTTGTCAAAAGAACACACATCCAGTGACACTGGTGGATTTAGGTGTGGTTTGTGAAAGAACAGACATGCAATGACACTGGTGGATCCATGTGTGGTTTGTGCAAGAACAGACATGCAATGACTCTAAGTGCGGTGAATGAAGAGAACATACATGCAATGACACTGGTGGATCCATATATGGTTTGTTAAAAGAACACACATGCAATGACTCTAGTTGTGGTTTATGAGAAGAACACACATGTAATGAACTCTGGTGGATCCATATGTGGTTTTTGAGAAGCACACACATGCAATGACTCTAGCTATGGTTAATGAAAAGAACACACATGCAATGACACTTGTGGATCCATAAGTGGTTTGTGAGAAGAACACACATGCAATGACTCTGGCTATGGTTCATGAAAAGAACACACATCTAATGAAAGTTGTGTAACCTTATGTGGTTTGTGAAAAAGAGCACACATGCAATGACTCTAGCTATGGTTTGTGAAAAGAACACACATGCAGTGACACTGGTGGATCCATATGTGGTTTGTGGAAAAAACAGACATGCAATGACTCTACCTATGGTTTGTGAAAAGAACACACATGCAATCACACTGGTGGATCTATATGTGGTTTGTGACAAGAACACACATGCAATGACTCTAGCTATGGTTAATGAAAAGAACACACATGCAATGACACTGGTGGATCCATATGTCGTTTGTGAAAAGAACACACATGCAATGACTCTAGATGTGGTTAATGAAAAGAACACACATGCAATGACACTGGTGGATCCATGTGGTTTGTGAAAAGAACACACATGCAATGACACTCGCTATGGCTAATGAAAAGAACACACATGCAATGACACTGGTGGATCCATATGTGGTCTGTGAGAAGAATACACATGCAATGAACTCTGGTGCATTCTTATGTGGTTTGTGAAAAGAACAGACATGCAATGGCTCTAGCTGTGGTTTGTGAAAAGAACTCACATCTGGTGACGCTGGTGGATCTAGGTGTGGTTTGTGAAAGAACAAACATGCAATTACACTGGTGGATCCATGTGTGGTTTGTGAAAGAACAGACATGCAATGACTCTAGGTGCGGTGAATGAGAAGAACCGACATGCAATGAAACTGGTGGATCCATATGTGGTTTGTTAAAAGAACACACATGCAATGACTCTAGTTGTGGTTTGTGATAAGAACACACATTCAATGAACTCTGGTGGATCCATATGTGGTTTTTGAGAAGCACACACATGCAACGACTCTAGCTATGGTTAATGAAAAGAACACACATGCAATGACATTGGTGGATCCATAAGTGGTTTGTGAGAAGAACACACATGGAATGACTCTGGCTATGGTTCATGAAACGAACACACATCTAATGAAAGTTGTGTATCCTTATGTGGTTTGTGAAAAAGAACACACATGCAATAACTCTAGCTATGGTTTGTGAAAAGAACACACATGCAATGACACTGGTGGATCCATATGTCGTTTGTGGAAAGAACAAACATGCAATGACTCTACCTATGGTTTGTGAAAAGAACACACATGCAATCAAACTGGTGGATCCATGTGTGGTTTGTGGGAAGAACACACATGCAATGACTCTAGCTATGGTTAGTGAAAAGAACACACATGCAATGACACTGGTGGTTCCATATGTGGTTTGTGAAAAGAACACACATGCAATGACTCTAGATGTGGTTAATGAAAATAACACACATGCAATGACACTGGTGGATCCATGTGGTTTGTGAAAAGAACACACATGCAATGACACTTTCTATGGTTAATGAAAATAACTAACATGCAATGAGACTGGTGGATCCATATGTGGTCTGTGAGAAGAACACACATGCAGTGAACTCTGGTGGATCCTTATGTGGTTTGTGAAAAGAAAAGACATGCAATGGCTCTAGCTATGGTTTGTGAAAAGAACACACATCCAGTGACACTGGTGGCTCTAGGTGTGGTTTGTGAAAGAACAGACATGCAATGACACTGGAGGATCCATGTGTGGTTTGGGAAAGAACAGACATGCAATGACTCTAGGTGCGGTGAATGAAAAGAACAGACATGCAATGACACTAGTGGATCCATATGTGGTTTGTTAAAAGAACACACATGCAATGACTCTAGTTGTGGTTTATGAGAAGAACACACATTCAATGAACTCTGGTGGATCCATATGTGGTTTTTGAGAAGCACACACATGCAATGACTCTAGCTATGGTTAATGAAAAGAACACACATGAAATGACACTGGTGGATCCATAAGTGGTTTGTGAGAAGAACACACATGCAATGACTTTGGATAGGGTTCATGAAAAGAACACACATCTAATGAAAGTTATGTATCCTTATGTGGTTTGTGAAAAAGAACACACATGCAATGACTCTGGCTATGCTTTCTGAAAAGAACACACATGCAATGACACTGGTGGATCCATATGTGGTTTGTGGAAAGAACAGACATGCAATGACTCTACCTGTGGTTTGTAAAAAGAACACACATGCAATCACACTGGTGGATCCATGTGTGGTTTGTGAGAAGAACACACATGCAATGACTCTACCTATGGTTAATGAAAAGAACACACATGCAATGACACTGGTGGATCCATATGTGGTTTGTGAAAAGAACACACATGCAATGACTCTAGATGTGGTTAATGAAAAGACCAGACATGCAATGACACTAGTGGATCCATGTGGTTTGTGAAAAGAACACACATGCAATAACACTTGCTATGGTTAATGAAAAGAACTAACATGCAATGAGACTGGTGGATCCATATGTGGTCTGTGAGAAGAACACACATGCAATGAACTCAGGTGGATCCTTATGTGGTTTGTGAAAAGAATAGACATGCAATGGCTCTAGCTCTGGCTTGTGAAGATAAGACACATCTAGTGACACTGGTGGCTCTAGGTGTGGTTTGTGAAAGAATAGACATGCAATGACACTGGTGGATACATGTGTGGTTTGTGAAAGAACAGAGATGCAATGACTCTAGGTGTGGTTAATGAAAAGAACAGACATGCAATGACACTAGTGGATCCATATGTGGTTTGTTAAAAGAACACACATGCAATGACTCTAGTTGTGGTTTATGAGAAGAACACACATGCAATAAACTCTGATGGATCCATATGTGGTTTGTGAGAAGAACACACATGCAATGACTCTAGCTATGGTTAATGAAAAGAACACACATGCAATGACACTGGTGGATCCATATGTGGTTTGTGAGAAGAAAACACATGCAATGACTCTGGTTGTTGTTCATGAAAAGAACACACATCTAATGAAAGTTGTGGATCCTTATGTGGTTTGTGAAAAAGAACACACATGCAATGACTCTAGCTATGGTTTGTGAAAATAACACACATGCAATGACACTGGGATCCATATGTGGTTTGTGAAAGAACAGACATGCAATGACTCTAGGTGTGGTTTGTGAAAAGAACACACATGTTATCACACTGGTGGATCCATGTGTGGTTTGTGAAAAGAACACACATGCAATGACTCTAGATGTGGTTAATGAAAAGAACACACATGCAATGACACTGGTGGATCCATGTGGTTTGTGGAAATAACAAACATGCAATGACACTGGCTATGGTTAATGAATAGAACTGATATGCAATGACATTGGTGGATCCATATGCGGTCTGTGAGAACAACCCACATGCAATGAACTCTGGTGGATCCTTATGTGGTTTGTGAAAAGAACAGAGATGCAATGGCTCTAGCTGTGGTTTCTAAAAAGAACGCACATCCAGTGACACTGGTAACTCTAGGTGTGGTTTGTGAAAAACAGACATGCAATGACACTGGAGGATCCATGTGTGGTTTGTGAAAATAACACACATGCAATGACTTTATCTGTGGTTTATGAGAAGAACACACATGCAATGATCTCTGGTGGATCCATATGTGGTTTGTGAGAAGAACACACATGCAATGACTCTAGATATGGTTAATGAAAAGATCACACATGCAATGGCACTGGTGGATCCATATGTGGTTTGTGAAAAGAACACACATGCAATGACACTGGTGGATCCACATGTGGTTTGTGAGAAGAACAGACATGCAATGGCACTGGTGGATCAATATGTGGTTTGTGAAAAGAACACACATGCAATGACACTGATGGATCCATATGTGGTTTGTGGAAAGAATAGACATGCAATGACTCTAGCTATGGTTAATGAAAGAACACACATGCAATCACACTAGTGGATCCCATGTGTGGTTTGTGAAAAGATTAGACACACACTGACTCTAGGTGTGGTTCATGAAAAGAACACACATGCAATCACACTGGTGGATCCTTATGTGGTTTGTGAAAAGAACACACATGCAATGACTCTAGTTGTGGTTTGTGAAAGAACACACATGCAATGACACTAGTGGATCCATATGGGGTGAAAAGAACACACATGCAATGACCCTAGCTGTGGTTAATGAGAAGAACACACATGCAATCACACTGGTGGATCCATATGTGGTTTGTGAAAATAACACACATCCAATGACTCTAGATGTGGTTTGTGAAAAGAACACACATGCAATGACTCTAGATGTGGTTTGTGAAAAGAACACACATGCAATGACTCTGGTGGATCCTTATGTGGTTTGTGAAAACAACAGACATGCAATGAACTCTGGTGGATCCATATGTACTTTGTGAGAAGAACACACATCCAATGACAATGGTGGATCCATGTGTGGTTTATGAATAGAACACACATGCAATGACTCTAGCTGTGGTTTGTGAAAAGAACACACATGCAATGACTCTGGGGGATTCTTATGTGGTTTGTGAAAATAACAAACATGCAATGAACTCTGGTGGATCCATATGTGGTTTGTGAGAAGAACACACATCCAATGGCACTGGTGGATCCATGTGTGGTTTGTGAAAGGACACACATGCAATGACTCTAGATGTGGTTTGTGAAAAGAACACACATGCAATCACTCTAGCTGTGGTTTGTGAAAAGAACACACATGCAATGAAACTGGTGGATCCATATGTGGTTTGTGAAAAGAACTGACATTCAATGATTCTAACTATGGTTAATGAAAAGAACACACATGCAATCGCACTTGTGGATCCATATGTAGTTTTTGAAAATAACACACAGGCAACGACTCTAGATGTTGTTCGGGAAATGAACACACATGCAATGACACTAGTGGATCAATATGTGGTTTGTGAAAAGAACAGACATCCAATGACTCTAGATGTGGTTTGTGAAAAGAACACACATGCAATGACACTGGTGGATCCATGTGTGGTTTGTGAGAAGAACACACATGCAATGACTCTAGATGTGGTTTGTGAAAAGAAGACACATGCAATGACTCTAGTAATGGTTTGTGAAAATAACACACAAGCAATGACACTGGTGGATCCATAGGTGGTTTGTGAAAAGAACAGACATGCAATGACTCTAGCTGTGGTTTGTGAAAAGAACACACATACAATGAACTCTGGTGGATCCATATGTGGTTTGTGAGAAGAGCATACATGCAATGACTCTAGATGTGGTTTGTGAAAAGAACACACATGCAATGACTCTAGGTGTTGTTTGTGAAAAGAAAGCACATGTAATGACTCTAGTGGATCCTTATGTGGTTTATGAAAATAACAGACATGCAATCACACTGGTGGATCCATGTGTGGTTTGTGAAAGAACAGACATGCACTCACTCTAGGTGTGGCTCATGAAAAGAACACACATGCAATGACACTGGTGGATCCGTATGTGGTTTGTGAAAAGAACACACATGCAATGAACTCTAGTGGATCCATATGTGGTTTGTGAGCAGAAGACACATCCAATGACACTAGTGGATTGATGTGTGGTTTGTGAAAGAACACACATGCAATGACTCTAGATGTGGTTAATGAAAAGAACGGAGATGCAATGACTCTAGGTGTAGTTTGTGAAAAGAACACACATGCAATGACTCTAGCTGTGGTTTGTGAAAAGAACACACATGCAATGACACTGGTGGATCCGTATGTGGTTTGTGAAAAGAACAGACATGGAATGACTCTAGCTGTGGTTAATGAAAAGAACACACATGCAATTACACTGGTGGATCCATATGTGGTTTGTGAAAAGAACACACATGCAATGACTCTAGATATGCCATGACACTAGTGGATCAATATATGGTTGGTGAAAATAACACACATGCAATTACTCTAGCTGTGGTTTGTGAAAAGAACACACAAGCAATGACACTGGTGGATCAATGTGTGGTTTGTGAAAAGAACAAACATGCAATGACTCTAGCTGTGGTTTGTGAAAAGAACACACATGCAATGAACGCGCGTGGATCCATATGTGGTTTGTTAGAAGAACACACATGCAATGACTCTAGATGTGGTTTGTGAATAGAACACACATGCAATGACTCTAGCTGTGGTCTGTGAAAAGAACACACATGCAATGACTCTGGCAGATTCTTATGTGGTTTGTGAAAAGAACAGACATGCAATGAACTCTGGTGGATCCATATGTGGTTTGTGAGAAGAACACACATTCAATGACACTAGTGGATCCATGTGTGGTTTGTGAAAGAACAAACATACACTGACTCTAGGTGTGGTTCATGAAAAGAACACACATGCAATGACACTGGAGGAACCATATGTGGTTTGTGAAAAGAACACGCATGCAATTAACTCTGGTGGTTCCATATGTGGTTTGTGAGAAGAACACACATCCAATGACACTGGTGGATCCATGTGTGGTTTGTGAAAGAACACACATGCAATGACTCTAGATGTGGTTTGTAAAAAGAACGGAGATGCAATGACTCTAGGTGTAGTTTGTGAAAAGAACACAGATGCAATGACTCTAGCTGTGGTTTGTGAAAAGAACACACATGCAATGAAACTGGTGGATCCGTATGTGGTTTGTGAAAAGAACAGACATGCAATGACTCTAGTTGTGGTTAATGGAACGGACACACGTGCTATCACACTGGTGGATCCATATGTGGTTTGTGAAAAGAACACACATGCAATGACTCTAGATATGCAATGACACTGGTGGATCAATATGTGGTTTGTGAAAAGAACACACATGCAATAACACTGGTGGATCCATGTGTGGTTTGTGAGAAGAACATACATGCAATGACTCTAGTTGTGGTTTGTGAAAAGAAAATACATGCAATGAACTCTGGATCCATATGTGGTTTGTGAGAAGAACACACATGCAATGACTCTAGATGTGGTTTGTGAAAAGAACACACATGCAATGACTCTAGCTGTGGTTTCTGAAAAGAACACACATGCAATGATTGTGGTGGATCCTTATGTGGTTTGTGAAAAGAACAGACATGCAATTACTATAGCTGTGGTTTGTGAAAAGAACACACATGCAATGAACTCTGGTGGATCCATATGTGGTTTGTGAGAAGAACAGACATCCAATGTCTCTAGTTGTTGTTTGTGAGAAGAGCACACATGCAATGACACTAGTGGATCCATGTGTGGTTTGCGAAAGGATAGACATGCACTGACTCTAGGTATGGTTAATGAAAAGAACAGACATGCAATGACACTGGTGGATCCAGTTATATGGTTTGTGAAAAGAACACACATGTAATGACTCTAGATGTTCTTTTATGAGAAGAACACACATTTCAATGACTCTGGTGGATCAATATGTGGTTTCTGAGAAGAACACACATGCAATGAGTCTAGTTGCGGTTAATGAAAAGAATAGAGATGCAATGACTATAGTTATGGTTTATTGAAAGAACACATATGCAATGACTCTGGTGGATCCATATCTGGTTTGTCAATAGAACACACATTCAATGATACTGGTGGATGTAGGGGTTCGTAGCATGGAAAACAAAAATTTTCTACCGCATACAAACAAACAAGCCAAGATCTATCTACTAGATTGTAGCAACGAGTCGATAGAGGAACTCACCCTCGAAGATTCCAAAGCGGTTAACGAGAGCAGATTCTCGTGGGTGATGTAGTCGTACTCTTTCCGATCTCAAGATCGTGTAGATGATCCTTCCAGCGCCACGTTCCAGCAGCGCTCCCGCAGTCGGTCACACGTTCGGTACTCGACGAAGACCTTCCTCTCCCTTGTTCCAGCAGGCAGCGGAGGTTGTAGCACTCTCCTCGCGATTCCGGCAGCACAACGGCGTGGTACCGGAAGTAGAGGGGAGATCCCGCAGGGCTTCGCCTTAAGCCGGTGCGAGTATGGTGGAGCTTATGAGAGAGGCTATTAGTAGTCTAGTAATTAGACACACCAATTAGAAGGCTCTAAACCAATTAGAAGGCTCTAAACCGAAATAGCTCTAAACCGGGGTTTAGGTCTAGGGTTTAGTTTAGAGGATACGAACTTGTGTGTGCTAGGAAGGGCAGCCCTGCCCCTCCCTTTATAGGTGGGAGGGCCGGCGGCCAAGGGGAGGGAGTGGAGTCCCTCCCCAACTCGGCCTTGAGGTGGGGCGCCGGCTTGGGGAGGAGGGAATCCCTCCCCAACTCGGTTTCCACTTCTCCTCCTCTTTCCACTTTCCAAAACTTGCCGTTTGACTTTCAAACTAGCCGTTTGACTTTTCAATTTAGGATTTAAATAAACCCTTTATTTTGGACAGCAAGAACACCTAGTACATGATGCAATCATTCCAATATGTAATGACACAATCATGTACCCTTCCCCCTCCGGAGTGTCGGACATTCCGGGACCTTCTAGAATGTTCCCGATGAAAACACCGGAATCATTCCGCTACTCCGAAACGGGACTTTCCTTATATGAATCTTATTCTCCGGACCATTCCGGATCTCCTCGTGATATCCCGGATCCCATCCGAGACTCCGAACAACATTCGGTCTCTTTCTCATAATACCATAACTACTCAAACAACGTCGAATCCTTAAGTGTGTCTCCCTACGGTTCGTGAATTATGCGGACATGATCGAGACACTTCTCCGATCAATAACCAATAGAGGAATCTGGAAATTCATATGGCTCCCACATATTTCTACGATTACTTTGCGATCGAATGAACCACTTACATACGATACCAATTTCCCTTTGTCTCACGATATGTTACTTATCCGAGGTTATGATCGTCGGTATCTCTGCATACCTAGTTCAACCTCGTTACTGATAAGTACTCTTTTCTCGTTCCCGTGATATGTGATCCCTTGTGAGCCAGTCACATGCTTGCAAGCTAATTGGATGACATTCCATCGAGAGGGCCCAGAGTATATCTATCCGTTATATGGATGGACAAATCCCACTCTTGATCCATGTGTTTCAACCAATACTTTCCGAACACTCAATGCCACTTTTATAGCCACCCTGTTACGGTGTGGTGTTTGATGACATCAAAGCATCCATCCGGTAAAGGTGATATGCATGATCTCATGGTCGAAGGAATTAGGTTACTATGTATCAGAAAGCATATAGCAATTGAACTATTGAAATGACTTGATCTTTATGCTACGCTTATCTATAGGAGTATGTCCACCATATCATTCTCCTAACGATATGATCTTGTTGTTGATAACATCTCAATGTTCATGATATGGAAACCACAATCATCAATCAACCAACAAGCTAGTGAAGTATAGAGGCTATACTAGGGACTTCAAATTAAGTTTACAAATCACACAAGTATTAATGGTTTCCTTGTTAATACTATTATAGCATGAATGTAAACATTTATCATAAGTATGAAGATATGATAATAACCTACTTTATTATTGCCTCTTGGGCATATCTCCAACAGTCTCCCACTTGCACTAGAGTCAATAATCTAGTTTCAAACCTTTGTGTATTCAACACCTATGGCTTTCCGGTGTTGTATGTACACGATTGCTAGTGGTCAACTGATCTCCGGATCTGACACTTCCAGGTCCGTGTGTAATTGCATGTCTTTGCGTCTCTACGCATCACTCATTCTCTAATCAGATGGCTTTGTATAAATTTGGTCTTTCGGTGTGACCTTTAGTTCTTTGGGGTTAAAACATGTTGACAATATTGTCGTACAATATATCTTCATAGTATTATCCCGCTGTGAACTACACCTAGTTTGATAGCAAACTACTTGACACAAATGCCCTCTTTTGCTGCTATAATAGCAGTCATATACTTAGCCTTTTGTTGTAGTATCTGTCACAATGTCTTAACTTTGGAACTCATCCAAATCCATTATGGAACTTACTTTCCATTATATTGTGCCACCCTTAGTTTAGATTGAGATAAAACTTAATTTGTACTCTGTGACAAAACTAGTATCAATGTAGTACTTTTACAATGAACTAACCATCTATTCGTCACTTCTACAAATAATATACTCTTAGTTCTTCCAAAAGATCATAAGAATATCCTTACTATCGTCCAATGATCATCTTATGAATCATTCTGGTATATGCTCATAATATTTATAGCATAGGACATATCTGGATTTGTACATATCACAGTATGATTGATATAAATACTCTTTGTGATTTCATACATCAAGTATCAATCTATACTTGAATCTTTGTTTCACTTACCAAGTGCCAATACACTTGAATATATCATCAACATTGAACTCTTTCAATCCTTTCTGTGCAACAAGAACCTTTCTTGTAGTTTCTATATTGAACTCATTCAATATCTCGTCTATGTACTTTTGGAACAACCATATTAGCGTCTATTGATGCCAAATATTTGGGTTTTGCCTAAGTCTTTCATCGGGATGAAATTCTTAATATGTGTTAATAAAAGATACATTATTTCCAATCAACAATATGTCTTCCACATAATGTATTAGAAACATGTCTTAGCGCTCCCACTTAATTTCTTGCAAATGCAAGCATCTTCATTGTCTCCGATGAAATTAAACTCTTTTAACAGTTTCATCATAGTGAAGATTCCAACTCCGCTATGCTTACTTCAACCATTGAAGTTTGCATATGCTTTTAGCATCCTTTGAATTAACCAAAAACCCTTTGGACCGTGTCATGCACACGTCCTAGGTAACCATTCTATTAGAAGAACTTGTTTTGTTTATTCTACTACCACATAACAAATTATATGTAGTGGTTGCTACATTAATCCGTCTAGACTAAAAATCGCTATGAAAGATCAAATCTTGTCATATACAACCTTTGAACATTGTTGTGAACTCTTTCCCAACATGTCGACTATTTCATAGATGTGAAACATCCATGTCTACTTCTTTATAGATCCAAACACAACTGCAAGGTCTTACACCTTTTTCGAGGGTCCTTCAAGTTCAAAACTTGATTTCTCGTGTATGGAACTATCACGGATTATATGGCTTCAAGCCATTTGACGGAGTCAGGGCCCATCATCGCTTCTTTGCATGTAGTCTGTTCATTATTCTCAAATAATGATTCAACCCTCAAATCTTGGTATTTGATTGTTTATCCGACCTACTTGTTTCAATAGGAACTTGGATCTTCGTGACCACAACCTTTGAGGTACGTGAGCCATGAGTTTTGTTGCTGCCTCCGGAACACTTTTCAGCGCTGCGCAACTCTGCACATATAGCTAAGGTTCATTTAACCTTATCAAAGTTCTATTGTCCTCTCACTTAACTTTTCACGAAAAATTTCCTTCTCAAAAAAACATGACGTTCTAAGCGACAAACACTTTTGTCTCCGGTGTTTTATGGAGGAATACTTAACATTTATACAAAGACAGGTTCATCCAACTTTGGTTGCACACATTTTTCTTATGCATAGCATACCAATGTTTAAGAAAGGACTACTTGGGTTTTATCCCAAACCATAACCTTATATGGTGTCATTTCAGCGGATTATGATGGAGCTCTTTTAGTGGAAAACGGTAGTCTCTAAAGCTTTTAATCTTTAAAATATAATAGCAGTTTTATGAATTATACCTTCGATCTTACCATGTCAAACAAGGTTCAATTATATATCTCGAACGCTCCATACTCTTTATGGTGTTTCGGGAAATACAAATCCACGGACCGATTCCTTAAATCTTAGGTATTATGCTAAACTTGTAACTTAAATATCTTCCTTTATGATCTTATCATAAACTATTTATATTCTTGTTACAATGATTTTGCACTTCATCTTGAAAATCTTTCGAACTTTTCAAATATTTCACACTTCATCCTTATTAAGTAAATATTCACATATTCACTCAAATTTTCGGAGAAAGCATATGAAGTTGAAACCCATCGCTCTTGACTACACATAATGGAGTTCGTACAACAATATGCACAAGTTCCAATAAGCTAGTCTTTCGTTCCCTTTTGGCCTATGAACGAAGTTTTAATTATCTCTAGGAAAGTTTCACAAACGTCATTTGATCAAAAATCAAAAGACTCCAAAATTCCATCCACATGGAGTTTCTTCATGTTTTCTTTCCAATATAATTTAAACGGCGATGTCACTTCCTAAGTGATCTTTCAATCAATTTGTCTTTCGACAATTTTAGCACTAGTTTTATGGATGTGATTTATCCAACGAGATTTGTGAATCATCCATCTTTTATGGATTACGGCAATTATTTGAACAACCCTTTTGTTCTCATAATACCTGATAAAACAAATCTTGAAGGCAAGCGTTGATGTTTAACGAGCAACAAAATAACCCTTTATTTGTTCTCGATGAACATCATCACCTATTCTTTTGCTAGTTACTTAGGCCATTGTAGTTCATGAATTGTGTTGTTTCGTATGACGATTCACACCAACAAATTCAGTATCAAATACTTAAGAACCACATTGTTTAATAAGCAAAGAATATAGCCATAACACATATATCATCTATATACTTAAACTGAACAATTCTAGTCTTTTCTTTTCTGCCATATACTTATGAGATTCTCTTTCAGTATTTCCTTTTCTGTTTGAAAGAATCTATCAACATCAATAGTGGAGTCATACTTATGACACATAGTCCAAAGCGTGTATAGTTAAATACCAATGTCTTTGAACTTGCACTTTGAAGTAGATCACCATTATCAAATATTTGGTGTTCTTTCAAATTCCTTTCTTTAGTAATCTCTTGGTGTAGTAAACATTTTACCTACATCAAATATTCACCTTCATTATGGATTTATCCATGATCAAGCTACTTTAGCTTATAACGGTGAATCACGAGTATAATGTTGCTCTCCAAAACCTTTTGGAAGATTAGGACAACTAGTGTCTCCAACCTTTTGCAAATTCTCATCCAAATATGAGAACATGAACTTTGCCATATTATACTCTATCATGTTGTAACCAAAACTTCATTTCAGATATCACAATATCTTCCGCACATCATGGTTTTCTGAAACAACTCTTTCAGATCCTAGATAACCTTGATATTAAGACAATCCTAAGAATATCAAGAATCATGGAGACAAACATGATACTCAAACACTAACACTTGGAATTGTCACTCTTGTTTTAATACTAATTATTAAACTTTATGGAGTAACCGGAACTTACTGAAAGTTTGCAATAGGACTTTTAAACTTTAGATTAACACTTCAAAACAATACGATACCAGTTCGTAAAGTAACTAACCAGAATTCTATAGTTCTATCATCTCAATTATAACTAAGCGCAAGGTGGTAAACTGATGCCAATGACTACAACAATTATGCAAATTTACTTTGATTTAGTTTATGATAAATTGAGTTCTAATTAATAATTAAATTAATCTAGGTGAACTCCCACTCAAAACAATATCCCTCACATTGTTTTAGTGATCACACGAACCAAATCCACCACATCAAAACCGATCATCACGAGAGTTGATATAGCTTTAATGGCGAACAATCAACATGTTCATCATATCTACTATATGACTCATGCTCTACCTTTCGGCAATCCGTGTTCCTGAGGCCATGTCTGTACATGCTAGGCTCGTCAAGATCAAACCTTAGCTACCGCATAAGCAAATCTGGCTTGCTTACGTTGTATTCACCCGCGGAATCAAAGACACCCGATCATCACGTGGTGCTTCGAAGCAGCAAGCTTTGGCAACGGTGCATACTAAGGGTGAACACTTTAGAACTTGAAATTTATGTGCATGAGGGATCATCTTATAATGCTACCGTCGTCTACTAAGCAATACAAGATGCATAAAGGATTAACATCACATGCAATTCATAATATGTGATATGATATGGCCTTTCTTCTTTGTGCTTCCGATCTCCATCTTCAAGCACGAACATGATCTCCATCATCACCGGCATAGCATCAAGGTCAATGACGCTTCTTCATGGTTGTCGTCCACTAGCTTCAACTATTACAACTATTTTGAATAGACACGCAGGTCTTAACAGAAATTAAAGACAACCATATGGCTCCTGCCGGTTGCCAACTTACAATAAGGAACATTGCATACATCAAATATAATCATAATCATGGCCATATCACATCACTGCACACCCCTGCAAAACAAAGTTAGACGCTTCTACTTTCTTTGCATATTTTACGTGGTTTGGGGCTTTCAATAAGTGTCGTTCTAACCTACGAACAAGAACCACAACATTGATACTAGCATTGTTGATTACCCGTTGTAAGTTGGATCTTTACTATGCTAGGAGAAACAGGCACCCGCAAAGCCACTTATGCAATACGAGTTGCATGTCTAGCGTGGAGCAAGTCTCATGAACGATGTCATGTAAGGTTAGCCCGGGCCGCTTCATCCCAACATACCGCAAGATGCAAAGTACACAAAAGGCAATCGACAATAAAAGCATCAATGCCCACAATGACCATTGTGTTCTACTCGTGCAACAGATCTACATATAGACACGGCTCTGATACCACTGTAGGGGTTCGTAGCATGGAAAACAAAATTTTTCTACCGCATACAAACAAACAAGCCAAGATCTATCTACTAGATTGTAGCAACGAGTCGATAGAGGAACTCACCCTCGAAGATTCCAAAGCGGTTAACGAGAGCAGATTCTCGTGGGTGATGTAGTCGTACTCTTTCCGATCTCAAGATCGTGTAGATGATCCTTCCAGCGCCATGTTCCAGCAGCGCTCCCGCAGTCGGTCACACGTTCGGTACTCGACGAAGACCTTCCTCTCCCTTGTTCCAGCAGGCAGCGGAGGTTGTAGCACTCTCCTCGCGATTCCGGCAGCACAACGGCGTGGTACCGGAAGTAGAGGGGAGATCCCGCAGGGCTTCGCCTTAAGCCGGTGCGAGTATGGTGGAGCTTATGAGAGAGGCTATTAGTAGTCTAGTAATTAGACACACCAATTAGAAGGCTCTAAACCAATTATAAGGCTCTAAACCGAAATAGCTCTAAACCGGGGCTTAGGTCTAGGGTTTAGTTTAGAGGATAGGAACTTGTGTGTGCTAGGAAGGGCAGCCCTGCCCCTCCCTTTATAGGTGGGAGGGCCGGCGGCCAAGGGGAGGGAGTGGAGTCCCTCCCCAACTCGGCCTTGAGGTGGGACGCCGGCTTGGGGAGGAGGGAATCCCTCCCCAACTCGGTTTCCACTTCTCCTCCTCTTTCCACTTTCCAAAACTTGCCGTTTGACTTTCAAACTAGGCGTTTGACTTTTCAATTTAGGATTTAAATAAACCCTTTATTTTGGACAGCAAGAACACCTAGTACATGATGCAATCATTCCAATATGTAATGACACATTCATGTACCCTTCCCCCTCCGGAGTGTCGGACATTCCGGGACCTTCTAGAATGTTCCCGATGAAAACACCGGAATCATTCCGCTACTCCGAAACGGGACTTTCCTTATATGAATCTTATTCTCCGGACCATTCCGGATCTCCTCGTGATATCCCGGATCCCATCCGAGACTCCGAACAACATTCGGTCTCTTTCTCATAATACCATAACTACTCAAACAACGTCGAATCCTTAAGTGTGTCTCCCTACGGTTCGTGAATTATGCGGACATGATCGAGACACTTCTCCGATCAATAACCAATAGAGGAATCTGGAAATTCATATGGCTCCCACATATTTCTAAGATTACTTTGCGATCGAATGAACCACTTACATACGATACCAATTTCCCTTTGTCTCACGATATGTTACTTATCCGAGGTTATGATCGTCGGTATCTCTGCATACCTAGTTCAACCTCGTTACTGATAAGTACTCTTTTCTCGTTCCCGTGATATGTGATCCCTTGTGAGCCAGTCACATGCTTGCAAGCTAATTGGATGACATTCCACCGAGAGGGCCCAGAGTATATCTATCCGTTATATGGATGGACAAATCCCACTCTTGATCCATGTGTTTCAACCAATACTTTCCGAACACTCAATGCCACTTTTATAGCCACCCTGTTACGGTGTGGTGTTTGATGACATCAAAGCATCCATCCGGTAAAGGTGATATGCATGATCTCATGGTCGAAGGAATTAGGTTACTATGTATCAGAAAGCATATAGCAATTGAACTATTGAAATGACTTGATCTTTATGCTACGCTTATCTATAGGAGTATGTCCACCATATCATTCTCCTAACGATATGATCTTGTTGTTGATAACATCTCAATGTTCATGATATGGAAACCACAATCATCAATCAACCAACAAGCTAGTGAAGTATAGAGGCTATACTAGGGACTTCAAATTAAGTTTACAAATCACACAAGTATTAATGGTTTCCTTGTTAATACTATTATAGCATGAATGTAAACATTTATCATAAGTATGAAGATATGATAATAACCTACTTTATTATTGCCTCTTGGGCATATCTCCAACAGTGGATCCATATGTGGTTCATGAATAGAACACACATGCAATGACACTGGTGGATCAACTTGTGGTTTATAAAAAGAACACACATGCAATGAACTCTAGTGGATCCATGTGGTTTATGAGAAGAACACACATCCAATAAACTCTAGTGGATCTATCTTGGCATAATTTGATGTATGCCACGATGTATTTCATTGTACAAGACACTCACTTTCCATTTTTATACTACTCAGTTTTGCCCTTGGTTTTTTGATACTAGTCTGTTTTGCCCCCTCTCTCTATATCTTTCGTAGAAGCCCAAACTTGTGCTCACTCTGTCTGCTACGCCCTGATTAGTTGTCACAGTTGTGACGCGGATCGTGCACACCAATCGTTGATTCTGTGTGATCCAACAATGATCGTTGCACATGTCGTGCCCTTCACAGTACAGCGTGAGACAGCATAGAAGTCTCCCTCAGCGAGACTTCTACAAGAAGGAACATGAAGCCGTCCATGGAAAAAGTCGTCGACTGGTCATGTCATGTTTAATCAAGTCTTAAAAGCCTACTACTGCTACTACTACGCCACAACACATGCATCATCGAGTGCACGGTCGTCGATGGACTGCTGCAATTTATTACCACTTGATTTTAATAAGACATGTCCCATTTTCTCCGTCTTCATCGAGTCACTCGCAGTCATCAACACATCCCTCTACCCGATCTAGCACAACCCCACAAATCTCGTCGTACAGCCACCTACCTTCCCCTCTACATTTCCACTTTTAATTATCGCCAATTTTATGGCCGTGTCAAACTTTGTGCATAGAAATTGTGTATGCACCCTTTGCATGCGGCTCAATACAGAACTATCATGCATGGCCCGGGAAAAACACGTGACGTACTGTGCGCGTTTCACGGTGCACAGTGCAGTAGCCTGCGCGGCGTGTTGCACGGTGGTGCAATCAAACGTGCCTTGCTTCCATTCACCTTAACTATAGAGCCCCTCTCCGCACGCCCACACTCACTCTCGCTCACTCTCCTCATGCAACCCTCTCCACTATCCCACCAGCTTCTACAAACTCCCGAGAAAACCCCGTCCGCGCTGGCAATCGCGGAGGAGGATACGATGGCCATCGTCGCCTCCGAGGCTGCCGGCGAGGAGGCCCCCATCTTGTCGTTGGTCCCCCTCGACGCGTTGAAAGCAGCCGCCGTACCTGTCCAGGCCCCCGTCGAGGCATCGATGGAAGCAACCGTTCCCATCTAGGCCCCCATCCCTGCTACCGACGTAGCCGCCAGCGAGGAGCCCCCTACCGGCGAGGAGGCTCCCGCCGGTCACGAGCAGATCCAGCTCTTCTAGGATCTTTATTAACTTAGGCCAAGTTTTATGCTCTTTAAATCATATCAAATTGACCCGATTAGCTATACCACTTAGGGGATTTGTTGTGGACCATCCTAGGGTGTAGGGTTTTATGGATTACACTGTCAAGAAGGCCAAGAAGGAATACAATGTCAAGAAACTGCCTACAATGATGTTGGCCAGTTACATTCGGTAAGTAAATTATCAATGAGATCCTATGATGCTGCTAACTTGCAATTGCATTAGAGCATGTACAATACAAGGTGCTTAGCACGGTGCTTAAAAAAATAAACTGGTTTTTCTTTAAGCACCTCCCGTTATACATGCTCCTATATGTTTTTCAAATGAGTATTTATTTTGCAGGTTATGCGCCAGTGGGTCGATGAGAAAGAAGACGCATAGGAGGCATCGTCTATGAGGTGGCTCGGGGAAGACACCGAGTTCATGATCGTGAGCAAGCGGAACAAGGAAAACCGTGACAGCTAGGGAACACACGGTGCGGGAAACCGTAAACATGATCGCTTCAAAGAAAAGTTAGTATATAGATACATGGAACAACCTGCATTTATTTCTCCCTATGTTCCTACTTGATACGCATAACATTTCTTTGGCGATGCAGGAGGTTCATCTAGCGCGACCTATTAACGTGGCAAAAGATGCACCAGAAGAAGGTCGATCTAAACGGACCTCAACCATCGCTACCCGGGTACTTTGGAGATAACAAAGATGACTTGAGAAAATGCTGCTCGACGCTCCAGGCTTTGCACCCGAAAGTGGACGACCCCATTAACGAGGAGACCGATGAAATTTTGTTGATCGTGGCAGGGCACTACAGGAAGCATGGCCGTCTCCGCATTCTTAATGTGGTGACCAAGCCTACCACGAACCTCACGAGTATCAAGGCTTCCCTCACCGCCAACGGCCCCTCTATATCGCCTCCTCGACGACCTTGTTGATCCACTGATGTAAGTTTTTCTAATTTGCATCCTCTTTTCGACATTCGTTCTTGAATGTCTAAGTTGACGACATTCACTATTTTTAAAATTGTATCCTTAGTTGGACGCGGCCTATGATGCACATCATGCGGAATATAAGGTGGTCATTCAGAAGTGGCAGCAGAGGAATGATCCATACGAGGAGTACCAAGAAACCATGAATGAGGTAAAGTCCCACTCCCCCTAGATAGCTAGTTTCAATCTTTATTTCTGCAACGCCTGATATCTAAACCATCTTACGGACGTTCAAGAGGTTTATGGCCACTATATAGCGGGATTCGGTACCTATACTAGAAAGAGTACCTAGGTCGGGGTCGTTCCCAGTGATGCCATCGAAGAAAGAATTCGCTCGCACCTACTACGCAGGACCCGTTAAGATCTTTTTCCTGACCACTTGTTACATACTTCTCTCTAGGCCAACGTGTCTCGCAGGTTGCTAACTCTTGCTCAAACATGTAGGGAACAGGATGTCCAGGGAACCAACACTTTGGTCGTGCTTCTCCCATGCCGGGTTCATCGCGTGAGATCACATCGCTCCATACCGGTGATGCTTCTCCTCGTGCCGCTCCCAGCCCTGCTTTCGTTGGTGAATCTAGGGGACCTTGACATAGGACGCTCGACTTCGTGCCGGGAGATCTCGCATTCTCGGGCAAGATCTAGGTTTAGGATTCTAGGGCTACATGTTGGGCACTCTATATATATGATGATGATGGTCCTATATATTTATTATATATGCACTGGATGGTCTTGTTTTGGATGATGATGATGATGATACTCTATATGCCCTCCTGGTGCTTTGCTGTGATTTTATTGTGCATTTTGCAGGATAAGCTAGGAAAATAAAATTTTAAAAAAACATGGTAGACCCTGTGCCGACGGCATTTCCTTCGGTGTAGCCATGGCCATTTAGTCCTCTGGGCCTACCACACTGGGATATGTGCCGACGGCAGAGCGGTCGACGTAGAGGCTGGCCACACCACCCCTGGTCCCTCCACGTGGTCCATCTGTACTGACGCCATAGCCGTCGGCGTAGGTCTATAGTTGAGCCGACACTGAGATGTCGGCATAGAAGCTGGCCACGCAACTCCTGGTCCCGCCACGTGGTCAACTAGCTAGGCTGGCGGTTGTGGCGTCGGCGTAGAGGCTCCGCATACAGAACCACGTCAGTCCGGTTGGCTGGTGTATAGTGGGGCCCACGTGGGATACGCCGACGGCCGTGTTGCGACCGTCGGCACGACCCTACGCCGACGGCTTATAGATACGCCGACGGCCGGGATGGCTGCGCCGATGATCCTACGCTGATGACAGCCGTCGGCACAACCCTAGGCCGACGTCTTCAGGCCGTCACCGTAGTGACCGTTTCCTGTAGTACACTGAATTGCCTAAAGTTTGGACAATCAATCATATCAATAACTCGTGTCAATCAAACATATGAAGTCGACAACACTGAGTGGGGAGCGGTAGACTCGCCTAATCGCATCTCTAACCGGGGCTATTGTACGAGTCGCTGATCCGTTTGGTCACATACCAGAGACGATTGTGCTTCGCTAGTCCAGCGGGACGTCCCATTTGGTCGGCACTATTTTGGCCTGCTTTTCCCATTTCACCCATTTTGATTAGAAAACAATGATGTAATTCAAATAGAATAAATTTAATTAGTTCACAATCAAATAAATAAAATAGTTTACAAACAAATTAAATTAGAGGAGATGGATAGCGGTTTCTATCCGAGCCCACGGTTTCTATCCGAGCCCACATATTATCAATCAAATCCGCTGGTACTCACGGATATTACGATACGCGTGGAGAAACTCTACAAACAGTGCTGGCCGTGGTGACGCCTCAACCAATTCACTCATGCGCGTACTTACCAGTGGCACTCGTTCTTGCATTCAAAGTACGATCATAGTCCCTCACGCGATCGCGATCGAGAATAGTCAAGAAAAACTGTTTTAACATCTGAAAGCGACACCAGGATGTGTACTCCGGGTATAATGGCCCAGTAAGGTGAAAGTAGTCCTTATAGAGTCATTCATGGCCACCTTCTTGATCATGCTTCAAATTAACCGAGCCCTTGCACTTTGGCACCATCGTCTTGTTGTACTCATGGATTAGGGTTGCCATGGCCATCAAAATTTTGGTATCACCGTCGGATCATCATCCGACGATGTGTCGATGACATGCTTAAAGAAGAACTTGATCGAGCTATGTCCATCTATGTACAACATAAACAAATTGGTCATTTAATGGTCATTATACCCATTTCAATGGCGGCGGCAGGTCATCATCCTACGGTCAGCAAAATTGACCTGTCCTGGCCTGCTACCGGAAGCTAGTCGCAAAAGCTACCACCCCCGATGACGACGTGGAGTGGGGTGGTGGTGGTGATCGTGAGTACACGGGACGAACGCGGGGACGGCTCATGTGTCTGAGCTCCTCCAGCAGTGGCAATTCCTGCGCACAACAACACCAGAACGGGGGCTGGCCTCTGACAAGCAATGGCCGACGAGAGGGCGGCTTCGGGGGTGGTGAGGGAATGCGCATGCGGGTGGCGTCGCGGTGGTGTTGCGGCACATAGGGAAGCGTCGATTCAGGTGTGGACTGTTTGGGTGGCACTGGCAGGAAGGCCGGCAAGGACATGAGGGGGACACACGCAGGCACTGCCCGCGTGACTGCATTCCTAACCCAAAGTTAGGCTAGAAAAAAAAAAGGTTGTCGCGGACCGGTCCATGCCAATCGGGCTGCATCCCATATCCGTGCGATCCGTTTGCTCGGCCCGCTAGATATGCCCTAGGTCTGCCGGTTTTCAAAGAACGTCGGTCATCACTGGTTAACTTTTTTTTTTTTGACAAGATGACTGGTTAACTACTTGTGTACGTCTCTCCTACATAAATACTTGCTTCACCAGGACCCATAGCAACTCCACAAGCTGATCACCACTTACGGTAGTTAGATTGACTCCGAGTTTCAGGATGGCGTTTAGGGGAGAGGCGACAGAGCAACTCTCACAGGAGCTCGTCGGCGGGCACAATCTCAACGCGAGGCTCCTGGCATTGCTGCACCACCCGCTCGATAGACGTGGCCAGGAGACGGCTGTGGCGATGAGCCAAGAACTCTCTCGGGTGTTCAAAGTGTCTCTGTTCATGCTAATGTCTGGGCCGTCAGGCGATAGTGGTAGAGTGGTGGAAGTGGATATGCTGGCTCCCGGCACTCCGGCCAAAGACAAACCTATCTGGTAAACTACGGACTTGTTAAACATATAGTCTTGTAATTTCCTAGCTATAGTCTTGTGATTTCTGCATTTGCGCGATTTGTTAAAAATATAGTGGTGGGGAAGACGTTACTCTCCCAAAAAAGGGCAGAGAAGCTGAAGTTACACAGACGGAGATTACAGCCTCGCCTGACAACGATGGTTACCAATGGAGAAAATATGGGCAAAAGAACATACATACAGAACAGAAAATTTGCAAGGTAAAGTAGCTTTCATAATGCAGAGTTCACCCATTTATCTGCAATTGACAGAGTGTTCCACATAATTACGTGGGTAATTATTTTTAATTCGTTGGATTCACCTAAATGTCTATTTTATTTGTTATATATATTATTTGGGAAATCTCTGCTCTTGCTGTATTGAGAGACATTTGCTTGAAATCTACTACAACCACGTAATTACAGCTACGTATCATAGCAAACAGAACAGTCGTTGCCTAAAATGTACTACAACCAATACTCCATATATAGCAGGTTAATAGACTATTTACGTGACTGGACATTTATTTTGGTCCATCCTGATCAGTCTTTTCCTTTTGTTGCGTATTTTGTTTTTGCCTTTTTTTCTCTTCTAGATAGAGCTCGTGCATGATAACTTTCACCAATTTTCCTCGCGTGGAATGCAACCATCTTCTATAACGGAAAATATAGTAAGAATCGATTTTTAGCTCTTTATTAGAGCATCTCTAGTACGCCTATATACAATATTTTCGGCGAACAAAACAACAACCTCTCGCACAGACCCTAATACACATCCCCTAAAATATCGAGCACCAAAAATGATCCCTCCATCCCCTCCGAATTTGTGACATATCCGGCCATCCTCCACTGCATCCGCCACCTCGTCTCCAACTGCCGGACCTCTGGCCTACCACCGGCCTCCTTGTTATACCGTATTCTCTCTTGCCCCACCTGAGATCTTCCTACATGCGGTTTCTCCTTCGAACTAGCTGTACAAATGTGCTTTTTCCAGCCTCCTGGATAGTACATCGTCGTTGTAGGAAGGTGAGCGGGCTGTGGTGCGTCGGCAAGTAAACCATGGTAGATAGGCCATATGTAGGAGGGATGCGTTGCGGGAGCCTGACCGATGGTGGAGAGGCTCCGCGGGTGAGGGTTGTTGGAGGGTGATGACTGATGATGGCTTTGCAGAGCTGTGTAGGAGGAGCCGGAGCGATGCCGAGCACGCTCGGTTACAGTAGAGGTTAGGCCGAGGCAGTGGTGGTCGCTTCCGCGTGGATGGGGCAGCATGGAGAATAATAACAGATGGAAAGATGTGACATTGTCAAGCGGGTCCTACACGTAATTGGAAATTGCAGCCAGGATGTGAATCACATTATTTTAAACATAATATCATGGATAATGCTTTCAGAGGATGTTTATGACTGAGATGATGAATACTGATCTTCACCTTTTTATGGTAAATATGATGCTTACAAATTCTCTATTGATCCGGAATTGAAAAAATATGTTGAAGAAAAAATATAATAAAGAAAAAGAGAACCATATGACCCATGGGAAAGGATTGAAGAAGTTGTTGAATTGTTACTAAAGAATATATTAATTAACAATGTATTTGTTTCATCTTCTCTGTAGGTGGTGAAGAAAATTTGTTTAAAAATCTTCCACGTAGGTGTGTTACAAGTATATATAGGGGAATGATTTACTGCTTTCTTTTCTAATTGCTGAACTGTAGAAAAAATTGCATGTTATAGTTAGAATAATGCATAGTCTTGTTCAAGTAAGAGATATGCAAACATTCGCCTATAGCTTTGGAGAGTTTATCTGAACTTCAAAGAAGGTTGCCATTGTATGACACTAGTAGAAAAAAAACCCTTTGGTCCCGGTTCATAAGGACCATTGGTCCCGGATTTTGAACCGGGACCAATCACTCGGGACTAATGTTGGTCCCGGTTCTGGCACGAACCGGGACCAATGGGTCTCCACGTGGCCCGCCGTCGTGTGCGCTTGCAGTAGGACCTTTCTATTTTTTTCTAAAAACAATTTATTTTTTCAAAAAAAAATCCAATTTTTTTTGAATCTATGAATATTTGGACTAGTTAATCTCTCACCCGAAGCCTCTCAATCACACTTAGTTTTTGGTCAAATTCCAACCTTTGATTAAACTTTCCGGTCGGTCACCCATCCTAACACTACTCTACCCCTAGCACGCTTAACATCTTGGTTCCTTCCCATCCTCCTTCGTATGTACCATTTGTAACCTTATGTTTAAATTATGCTGTTAATGATATTAACTCATGCATCTTGTGAGTCACACATTCTTGTAATTTGAGTTACAAACATGACTAAGTAATACTAATGTTGAATAAATATAGAAATAAAATATGTTTTATTATTATTTTTGCATTAATTCATTTAATATGGCATAATTCATATCTTTAAATCCATAAATCGAAATTCAACAATTAATATGTCCATTATTATCAGAAAAATGTGAGGAATCTAAATATGTCATTTTTTATTTTTCTGAATTTATTTAAAAAAATTAAAAATCTGAATTTTGACTCTTTTGGAATTTCAAAAATCTAAAAAAATTGCAAATAGCCTAAGGCTATTGCCATCGGACCCAAGCATTTTTTGCCGATCATTTTGATATATTATACGATTTTTTCCAACATCGTATGCACAAATGGCGGCCATCTGAAGTTTTTATAACGTTTTCTTGCAAAATAAGTCAAAATTCAAGTTTGTTAATTTTCATGACAAGTGTATCACTAAATACAACTACAGTTGAAAGGATTTTACTTTTGATTTTTTTTACAATTTTCTGCGACATGTTTTTGAAACTAGAAGGCGATTCAGGGGGTTGGATTTTCTCCTGCCGCGGCAGGATTTTGGGCCTTTTTCCTGCCGCGGCAGAGCAGGCGGCAGAGAATTTCCAAAAAAATTTATCCCAGTTTATGTCCTGAACCGGACTAAAGAGGGACCCTTTGGTCCCGGTTCATGGCACGAACCAGGACCAATGCTCCGCTGACCATGAACCGGGACCAATACCCCGAGATGAACCGGGACCGATGTCTGTCATTGGTCCCGATTTGTTATTCGAACCGGGATGAATGGCTTTGGGGGCTGGACCAAAGGTCCCTTTTCTACTAGTGTGAAGGGTAATTTAGTTTTTGATATATTCCATATTGTGCAAACCATGGAATTTAGATCGTATGTAGGTAGCTTTGCAAGAATCTTTTCGAAAAGTTCTTAGTATTAGTGATGAAGACATGAAAAGATCAAAGAAATCTATGCAGGAGAAGGACATTGAAACCTTGACTCTGAAAGATCTACACTCTAATGGTAATAATTTTCTTAATGATCAAAGTTCTATGCAAACTCTTAAGTCATCGATATATGTTGGAAATTTATTCATTCAACCTAAGAGTTTATAAAATTAATTCGAAGATGTGCTTCCGGTATATCTAAAAAATAAAAATCAAGATCAAATTCATATTCATATTAGTTTGTTATATATGGAATAAATTCGAAAATAATGACACCCTTTAGAAAAAAAGTACTTATTACTTCATATGTTCGGACGTGTCCTAAGAGTTAGAGTGAAATTAGGCTGTGTTATTCTGGCACCGATGGAGTGCGAACTGAGTCAAGCAATTGCCCAGATTTTCCTTAAGAACTAACGACATGCGCGGATGTATGCCAACGACCTGTTAAGAGCGTTAAACTAGCTAAATATGCTTGCATGGCATACTCGACGTTTCGGGTTTTTTTTTTTGGAAATGATCGAAGAGGAAGTTTAAACTGAACCTATATCTACCAAGCACTATATATACATATATATATGTATGCAGGTGCTACTACAAATGCATGTTCAGCCATGAGCGCGGCTGCAGGGCGAAGAAGACAGTGCAGCAGCAGGACAGCAGCAGCAGAGGCCGTCATCCCATGTTTCAGGTGAGGTACATGAACGAGCACAAGTGCCAACAAGCTGTCCCCGACGAAACTATGGGTGCTGCATCTTTAACTAGGACGAAGAAGAATAATGGGGAAAGGAGTCACCATTTTGATCCTCTACACGCCCAACTGGAAAATGACATCATGGCATCCTGCCTCGCCATGGTCATCGGTGGAGCTGCACCGGCAGGTCCGTCGTCGCTAGCTGCACCTGCACCTTGGGCATCTCGACGAGAACGACTGCCCATCGTCCATTCGGAGTGGCTTCATGTCGCTGTGGGATAGGAACAGTCGCATCCTCACCAAGGTACCTCGTTCACTGAATCGATTGTACAAGATTGTACTGCAGATCGCCATCGCCAGCCAGTGTGCTTGTCTGCGCGCGACAACGTCGTGGCATGGCGCTGGCATCAACGGCTGGGCCAGCAGAACTTCATCGCGCTCCAGAAGATGGCCCTCACTCGCATGGTACGCGAGCTCCCAGCGCTCAGCCACGCCGATCGGCTCTGTGAAGTGTGCCTCGCAAGAAAACAGTGCCGCACGCCATTCCCTTAGGAAAACGAGCAAACATGCTAATCCATAATAACAAGAAAATTTGGAAGGTGAAAATACCACTAAATATTAAAAAAATTGCGTGGTATGGAGTAATTCTTACTAACGATAACCTATCAAAGAAGAATTAGCATAAAAGTTTAAAGTGTGTCTTCTGTCACAATCATGAGACAATCAAACACTTATTCTTTAAATGCAAGTTTGCTCGTTCTATATGGTCAGTCATCCAAGTACCATATATCCACCACACGGTGTTGCAAATATATTTGGCAACTGGTTATGCGAAATTGATCATAAGTCTAGGATTCTCATTAGGGTGAGAACGCTTGCCATAATATGGTCGCTATGGCTATGTAGAAATGATATGATGTTTAACGATAAAATTTCTTCTCCTATGCAGGTCATTTACCGTTGTACCCATTTGCTACGTTCATGGTCGTCTCTACATCATATGGAGCTACGAGACCTGTTTATGGAGGTGTATACACGGTTGGGGTTAGCGGTGAGGGATATTTTTATCCCACATGGATGGCAGCGTAATTTGCGTATCGATCCTCCGCTACCTTAGACGTCATATGAGCTATATGTCTATGTGTTGTATTTCGTCTTTCTTTTTAGTCATGTGAATTTTTGCGGTTGTGTCCATCTTAGCTATGTAGAGGCTGGGTGTAAGCTCTTCACTTGTATCATCGTGATGCTACTTTTGAGTTTAATAAAGCGCCTTTTATAAAAAAACAAGTTCCGCGCCACGCAAACGCTGGAGCTTGTCCATGTAGATCTGTGCGGCCCTATCTCCCCACCCACGCCAGGAGGGCGCAAGTACTTCATGTTGCTGGTGGATGATCACAGCTGTTTCATGTGGCTAAAAATCCTGACAGCCAAGGACAGCCAAGGAGGGCATCAAGCACTTCAAGGCAGCAGTGGAGGTGGAGGTTGGTCACTCCCTGCGAACGTTTCGCACGGATCGAGGGGAGAATTCACCTCCTCCGCTCTCGGATCCTACTTCGCCAATCATGGAGTTGAGCGCCACTTGACGGTGCCCTACTCACTGCAGCATAACGGCGTGGTGGAACGCCGCAACTAGAGTGTGGTGGGCATGGTGAGAAGCATGTTGAAGGCCAAGAACGTCCCCAATCGCTTCTGGGGCGAGGCGGTGAGTACTGTTGTGGACGGTTTTAGTAGTATCCTGCACTAACCAATGAGAAACAAGAGCTATGGGCATACTTAACTAGAACTCCCTCTTACTTAACTTCACTAACCAGAACATGTCCTACACTCGTGTCATGGACAGGAGAACACGATTTGAGGTCTGGTACGGGAGAAAACCTGACGTTGAGCACCTCCGCGCATTTGGTTGTGTGGCTCACGTCAAGGTGACCAAACATGGGCTGGCGAAGCTGAAAGATCGAAGCCTGAAGATGGTCTTCTTCGGCTATGAATCAGGATCCAAGACGTACCGGTGTTTCGATCCGGTGGCGAACCATACATCATCCCCTACAACGTGGTCTTCGATGAAGCAGCGTGCTAGGACTAGGGAGGTGAGCGAGGCACTAGTGAGGAAGAAGAGCTCTCCATTGATTTTCTGGTGCACGAGCGAGCACCCTCGCCGACGCGACGAGGTGTCGTCGCAGGGACGCCAACTGCAGACTCATCTCCACCAGGGGAATCTACCCCAACAAGCAAGATGGCGACACCAGCCTCAAGAACCTTAGTTGGCACTGTCACCTCGACAGGCAAGGAAGAAGAAAGTTCTGCTAGGGCAGAGAATATGGCGCAAAACCCTGCCGTAGCAGGAACGAGTTCTACACCACGGCGGCACCCACCAAATTCGTCTCACCACCAAGCAACTTCTCCAACATCCTCGATCATGAGGATGATCCAGCTAGACCACATCGATTCCTCCGCGTCGCGGATCTGCTGGACAAGGCCGCTGCGGTCCCTTCCCTAGCACAGAGCGTCTATTCTTTGTGGATGAGCCGAACTCCTTCGCCCATGCTGGGCCTCATGAGTGTGGGCGTAGGGCGATGCTTGAGGAGCTTGGATCGGTCGAGGAGAACGACACATGGAATCTCACTGACCTGCCTACAGGACAACGTCCCATCGGACTGAAGTGGGTGTACAAGACCAGACGTTGCCGGTGTCGTTGTCAAACACAAGGCATAGCAGGTCGCCAAAGGGTACGTGCAGCACGAGGGTGTCGACTTCTAGGAAGCCTTTGCTCCGGTGGCACGTATGTACTCCGTGCGGCTCATGGTGGCCATGGCGGCGAGCTAGAAATGGCAACTGCATCACCTCAACATCATGTCGGCTGCGGGAGGAGGTGTACATCGCCCAGCCTCCTGGATTCACGCACGACGCAGAGGAACACAAGGTGTATTGCATGCTCGTCGCCAAGCACCACTGATGAGTGCATAATTGCATCATGTTTTATATTATTATTTTGCATTGTAGTTGTAGGATCTTAGTATTTTACGACATTCGCGTGCATTTTATGTCTATTTTCAGAAGTATGAGGACAGATGATGGATACAATGGACACAATTCTTGGAGAAGTTGTATTGGAGAGAAAATGAGTCAAAAACAACGTAAATCGCTTATTTGGGAAATATAAATAACACCAGAAAAAACCCGAAGCGATCGAGACGTCTAGAGGGTTTGACGACCAACTATACAGCGGGAATACTTTTCTGGCCATATAGTTCCCGCCGTATAGTTGGCACCACCACCGCCTCCTCAGATAGTTTCACCCCGTACAACTGGATGAGAGATACGACATACAGAACAACCAGAAATCGCCGAAACCTCACCTCCGGAAGGCATCTGGAGGGGGAACTCGTCCACCAGGGATCCTTCTTTGCCCTGCGCAGTTCCAGGAGGCTAAGGCGTCGATCTTCATCATCAACTGCTGGATCACCACCATCTCCATCCATCCCATCTACATCTTATTTAGATCTTATTGTAATTTCCGTACTCATTGTGGATTTATACAAGTACAATTCATCTATGATAGATTCCATTGTTATTGCCATGATGTTGATTGCCTTCATGTCTGAGTAGATCTTTAGTTCTTGGGGAGATGGAGAAAACCCTAGTATGAGATTCAAATAAGATAATGTTTATTATGATATTCATCGCTGTGACTATGTGTTATATTGTCTTCATCTTGATGTTGGGAGAAGTCGACCTCTCAATATTTTCCTCTTATGGGGACGTGATGGAGGGAACTACTTGTTGGTTGACGAAGATGTGTTAGCACTTATAATGACTATAAAGTTGTTGGCATCCCTTATGTATCAACATGGGAATCGAGAAAACTCATGGAACACTATCCATGCCATGAAATACGTCCTACGGGATTAAGTCCCTTAATAGCGTAATAATTCGATTGATGTCGATTGCTGATTGTTGTGATTATGAGGATGATGTGAGCAGTGGTTGCTGCCTATTTGTCCAAATACGGAGTTCCTCGCACACATACATGTTTGAGAATGTTCATGATAATAATCTTTACCTTAATTCTTTATAATGCTAGAGGTGTATCCGCTACTCTCTGAGAACGTTTTTTCCCTATTGCAGCTCCAATCTCTTTCACATATGCGATACTTACTTTCTGTGTTCAGTTGTTTTACTTTACTTATTGTTTTCTTGTACAAAAAACCCCAAAACACCTTTTTATATAATACTCGCATTTTATCTTGTTACTTAGAACTTTATTTATCATTTTTATTGTAGTATTTATTTCAAGAGTTATTAGACTTCAGACTCCTGCTCCCTGTGGGATCGATATCTTTATTTTGAAACTACCTACAAACGATCTGTGCACTTGCAGTCATCAACCACGCGCCTGGAACACGACGCTCGACTGCACGCTCAAGCAGCTAGGGTTCACCTCCAGCACATCAGAGCACACCATGTATGTGCGCAGGCACGGCAGTTCACGGCTGCTGCTTGGCGTGTACGTTGACGATTTGATCGTTACTAGCACGGACGAGAACGAGATATCGCGATTCAAGATGGAGATGATGGAGCAGTTTTGCATGAGCTACCTCGGGCTTCTGCACTTCTACCTCGGCATTGAGGTTTGCCAGAACACCCACGGCATCACCTTGTCTCAGTCTGGTTATGCAGGCAAGCTATTGGAGCGCGCAGGCATGGCGGAGTGCAACACTGCACTTGTGCCGATGGAGCCGCGACTGAAGCTCAACAAGGAGAGCAAGGCACCAGCAACTGACGCGACGTTCTACCGGAGCGTGGTTGGGTGCTTGCGCTATCTAGTGCACACTCGCCCTGACATCGCATTCGCGGTGGGGTACATGAGCCGGTACATGGAGCCACCCATGAAGGAGCATCTGGCGGCCGTCAAGCACCTTCTCTTCTACATAGCTGGCACCCGCTCCCTTGGCTACATGTTCACATGTGGTGGCGAGCGGGAGCTGGTTGGATAAAGTGACTCTGACATGGCCGGTGATGTTGATGATCGCAAGAGTACCACCGGCGTCCTCTTCCTTCTCGGTGACAACCCGATCACATGGCAATCACAGAAGAAATAGCATAGCATGCTCCTTTCTTCTGACCAGATCGAATCAGCACTAGTGATTCTCCCATCTGGCCCATTTTCTTCTTGCATGTTTTCTGGGCAGGCCACCCCTAGGATGACTGGACCTACTTCTCTTGGTCCGTCAATTTCTTCTAGCGTTACAGCGCGCACGCTGCTTGGCCTACTTGTTTTTTCTGCTCTGACTTCGGGGATGGGCGCCCCGGACATTCCCACGGAGTTTCTCCTGCCGACCCTTTTTCTTTTAGTCGCCTCCTTCTAGCGTTTCTAGGCCGCTAGCCTCTGGACCTTCCCCTGGCCCAGGCTCCATATGTGGAGCACCTCCTTCTGGGATGATGAGCAAAACACACACGCCACATCTACCTACTGTGGTGGCCGTCCTGTCGTGCTACTTCCTGCATCATGCACCGACGCGTCTTCCTGATCCTGGACATCGTGTCCAGCGACGTCAGTAGTCTGAGTACTCTCCGGTTGCGCTTTCGAGTTTGAGGTGAACTCCTCCTCCTCAGAATTTGACATCTTCACACCGATTCTTTTGACATCTTGGTCGCTGTACTTGGCGTCGCCACACTTGACGAACCAACAGGGGTCACTTCCGGTTCTGCTAATGACATCTCGTCGTTCAAGACAGTCTCCTGCTGCCCCATGTGAACACTAGTGTCATCGACACCTGCGTATATGCCTTGATCGCTCCCCACAACTCCTTTGCCGTCGACTTCCTATGGAAGCAACACCAGACGATCATTACGGTACTTCGCGGTTCCTTTTGCGTACTCCGTACCACCAATGTTGACTGCGCCCAGAGGCCTTGGGCTTTGAGCGCGTCGCTCATCTTCACCTCTGATAAGCCGTAGTTGTCACGGTCGAATATCGGATACACCGCCGATGCCTCTTCCGCAATCGTCGTCATCATTACTTTCGTGGCGTTGGATACTTCACGACCGATTAGATCTCCTGTTACTAGCAAACTAAATTGGCACTGATACCAATTGTTGGCCTAGACCCGGCAGTACTTTCACCGGGCACCGACCTGCGACAAATACGTAGTCCGTGTCGAGTACTTTCCGTTGAACTCTGGTGAGACGCGCATTACAAATCGACCAAGCTAGCACTTATGTACGTATCAGAAGCACGGCACGTGCACACGCGAAAATCAATCTGGCCAGAGGCTCGTATCGAGAGCTTTGCTATCTTTTCTTATTTCTCAATCTTACCAATTACAAGCATAGGGGTACAAGAAAATATATATGCATAATAGGACATAGTCGGTGCACTACTTTGTACACGACACGGACATGTATTCGTGTACTAGTCGAACACATGTCTTGATTATTCCTAACAGTGGATGGGGTGGATTATGTTTATTCGTGACGTCCAGAAAAAATAATTTTCAATAGTGAAATTCTTCATGGCTATGTTTTTTTAAATTAACCCGTAGCAACACACTTGTATTTGTGCTAGTTATATTCCTCGTAGTTCGAAATTGGGGTCTAATTTGATGACGTAACACCCAGTTCTACTTGCTAAGTTCCGTTCTGCAACGTAACGATCTTTGTAAGCCTAAGAAGAAGAGAATCAAAAAATTACAGGATTTGGCTGTAATATGATCTTGTTGAGCCTACTTGCCAAAGTGTACTATCATCATTTCCAGCCTAGCAGCCAAGCTCCGCTCTATACCATGGATCATATCTACATCGAACAGAAGTCGTGGAGCCTTCACCAGCCGTAATTGCAGGCCTGAGGCTTTGGATTTCAGCAGCCATCTTCCAAGAG
Organism: Avena sativa; assembly: GCA_916181665.1. Taxonomy (NCBI): domain Eukaryota; kingdom Viridiplantae; phylum Streptophyta; class Magnoliopsida; order Poales; family Poaceae; genus Avena; species Avena sativa. The sequence goes on from OV702287.1 coordinate 585,600,934, forward strand.
CTCTAAGTTCCCTGAAAACAAGCAGCCGTGGTTCATCCAACTGTATTCGTAAGTTTCAGCCCATTTGTCAGTGTCTTGTTATTTTGTTTTCACCGGCTCATGGAGCTGCGTTCCTTTGGGTGGGATAGTCCGCCAGCACACAAGTTATGTCGGTTCATCGGTTGGGTGTCCTACGGCGAGAGGGAGATATTTGATCATTTTGCTCCACTTTACTCTGAAATTTGATCATTTGTCACATTGACTACCACGCGCCAGTGACACAGGATGTGGCAAATGATCAAATTGTAAAATAAAACGGGTCGAATCCTCCGGGGAGAGGCGCGCAACGCACACGCAAACAATTCTTTCCCTCGGACTCGGCTATGTCTCCCCGTCTCTCACTACCGCCGCCGACGCAGATTCTGGCTTCCGCCGCCGCTGCTCTACGCCGCCAACCATCGAACACCGGACGGCCTCGCCTCTATCCCCAATAGAGATTTCCCCTGCTGCCTCAACCATCCGCCCCCATACGCGCCCTAGCCCCCAACGACAAACCCTAAACACGGATCGGTTCGCCGGCTCCTCCGACCTGCCGCCTATGACTAACGCTGCAAGTGGAAGCGGGGTATCCGCGACGCCGCTTTGTTGAGCCCACATAACAACGTACGCGGTTGCCCGCATAAGAGGACCCAAATTATGTGGCATATGCGGTTGTTCCGCGATCCCCGCACCAAGCCCACTTAATACACGAGTTAGGATAGGAAACACGTGTGACTAGCTGGCCTTCACGTGAGGCCCGCGACGAGGTCGCTGTAGAACGCGCGGAACGCCTCCATCTCCCATCGCTGCAGCGCCACACCGACCTCGATGCCGTCGGTGCCGTCCTCCGCTAGCGTCAGCGTGCCCGTACACTCCATGGAGACGATCTCCACCTTTCTTGGCCGGCCCTGCGGCGCGCCCATGTCCGCCTCCACGTGTATATCCCAGCTTCGGCGACCTGGCCATGTCTACCGCACGAGCTGCACCCACCTGCCCCCGTGCTCCGTGAGCCCCTCGTTCAGCTTCGAGATCGCCGCTGATGCCGACGCCGTCGTGAGCTCGGTGGTCTCGTCCACCTCCACGCAGCAGAGGCCCAGGAAGTTCCTCCGCACGGGCGGGCTCGAACTGGCCTCGCATACCCTTTCACGAACCCGAACCGGTGCTCTTGGCCGTCGTTGTCGTCGTTGCACGATGCCGGCCCACGCGGCGGCGCACACGTGTTTGGCGAGCTTCCACGAGCCGAGTCCTCCGTCTCGTCGCGCCGCCCTACCCCAGAATGGTGTCGCCCCTGCTGCTGAGGTCCCAGGCGCCGAACCGTTTGTCGACGGCCGTCGCGAGTGGGCGGTGGTCACGGACGAACGCCTCCTGGAGCCCGGCGTCGCAGTCGAACAACGGCAGCGGCTCCGCCACGTCCATGTTGGAGTAACCTTGTTGTTTTAGAGTTTCATCATGTTTAAGTTTAGTCCATGCATGTAGTGTACGGGCAAGCTGATGATTAGTTAATTAGCAAATAAGTGCATGCAGATTAGAGAAGATACATGGAGAACGGCTTGATGGTCATGCCAAGGTGTGAGCGTCGCATGGCGCCGTGCGTGTAGTGGCACAGATATGTGTGTGCCGTTACATTAGTTTGTAGTCTGATCTGCGGCAGGATGTATTAGCAACAAGCACAAAGAGTCGAGCCACCGAGTCGTGTGGATCAGCATGCAGCTAGGAGCGTACATACAGTTAGTTGAGGCCTGTGTTCGTGCCGTTGTGGGCTGATCAGTAGACTTGGTAGTCACTTAAACGTGTCCGTGTGTGTTGCTAGTGCTGAGTAGAAATCGGATCAAGCCGGTGAGTGGCTTGGGCCGTGTGTGTGCATGTTTCCCTTTAAAAGGACTTGTAAACGAGTTTGTTATTTGTGGAGTTGAGATAACAGAGAAAAGGCACAAGTGTGTGCGGTGCCACAATAGCTCTCTGTGTATATTTCTTCCACTCTATATGCGTGTGTTGTGTGTGCGAGAGTCTTCTTCCACCTCTAGCAAAGCTATCAGTCCAACGACGTCATATTCCCGCCTCCAAGGAGGCGGTGGATGGCCGCCCATGTTCTCAAGTGTGCGTAGCTGGAGCCTTCGTTTTGCTGCGTGATGCCGGCGCCAGGGAACACGGTGACCTGAACAACGAGGACGCCTAGTTTAGGCAGCGGTGGCCAGAGCCTCACGCTGTCGCTCGGGTGGTCGCTGGCGACAAGGTCGCCGAAGTCATAGCCGCTCACTGCCACCGTCAGCTGAACAGTATGTTGTGTTGTGTTCCGTACTGAAGCTAGCTAATATGTTAATTCGATCGAATGCAAGTACTGCAGTAATTATTAATGCTAAAATGGTTGATCTGTTGTGTTCTATATATTTTGCAAGTACTCTCCTGAAACTTATGCGGGTTTGCGGGCTGCCGCTATTAAGCCATGTTGTTATGTGTGATGCCGCATAATACCACTTAATTTATGTGGACACATGCGGCAAGATGCGGACTCCCGCAGGCAGTCCCGCTTGCAGCCTGACCTATGACTCCTGCATCGATGCCTTGGGAAGGAGGTGGCTACCGTAACCCCTGTGGCCTAGGCATTTCCCGTGAATACTTTTTTTATCTGCTACCTTGGCTCTCGCCTTCGTGCCAATGGTGCCAAATCCACGGGATGTACTACTGCGCCTCTTGGACTCTCCGCCTGCTAGGTACTCTGCCCTATGATGCTCCCCTCCCTACCGATTTTTCAACATAACTCCAATCACTCGATTGATTGGAGATTAGAGTTGTTTTAAGTATATGATTGTTACCTTCTGCATAATATTTGCACTGGATTGGGAAAATAAATTGTGGTTTTGTAACTATGGAATTGTTTGGTAATTGTTTGAATTGCCATGACTTTGCTTAAGTTGACTAGGTGTTTGCTGATCTTTGATGTAAACAAGGCTTCAAATTCAAAGTGTTGTACTGCACGTGCGGTTGGTAGATGGTAGTAAAGTGTGCTATGGAGGATGATCAAGCTCTGGGCATGCCAATGTTACTTTTATAGAGAATTTTGGAGCTGAATTTAGGTAGAGGATCCCGACTACCATGGTTTAGATTGGGAAGGTTCACTTTGTAACTATGTATAGTTCACCATCGTTTTGTAGGTACCGTCGTGCATTTTCTTTTGATGCAGATCAATTGTTTTACTGGGCGTTCATCCGTGTTGACTTCATGAGTTGTTTTTGTTTGGTAGATCTCGCATGTCAGGCTTGTTGTAGAGGCAGTGGATGCTAATTTGTTGCAAGAAGAGAATTTTGTGGACCAAATAGTTTAACGTATTCCAAAAGTTTACCAAGTCTGTTGAGTCCTGTTAATAAATTTATATTAATTTTAGTGTTTTACAAAAAATAATGTCACATTTGGTGGTTGTGGAGTTCTACAGGAGCTACTAGCATTTAATTTTTCAGCCTTTCATAATTCAGACAAATGTCACATTTGATGGGAGCAGTGCAGGTCGCTAATGGGGTCACATGCATGGGATGATGGTGCCTTTGGCTCTCCTTAATCTGTGGAATGATCATCTTCAATGCGTTTGGAGGGGTTCTTATTGCTATGTCTCACTATCTCTTCTATATCCCTTCTGATCTCTGCATTTAGTATCATGTGACCTATTTTTTCTCAATTTGGTCGTCACTGTATTTTTGCATGCTAAGTATCTACTTCTTCCGGTCTAGATAAATAAATTGATTGCTGCATTTCTACTTCCTTGACTGGATATACGAGGACAATGGCCTGTATGGAGATGGCCGGTGATTAGAACATATGCACACATATGTTTTTCTAATCTAAACTAACAGGGAACATGATGATAATTACAACTTATTTCTAGGGAATATTTAAATTCTAATTGTGTTCATGATTCTCCATCCCCTCACTGATGCAAACTTGCTTAGTTTCAGTCAAATATGAACAAAGGTAGTTAACCATGCTAGATGTCCATGGGTATGGATGCGCCTTTATAAATAATTATTGGCATGTTCTCAGGTGTTATACAGGTCTGATGATTTGGTCTCAAATCTGACAAGCCATTTTGCTATTCTAAGCACTAATACACACATGTTACATGCTTAATTTCCCCTTATTATCTTTGCTGCTGCTCAGAACATCTGAATAAGTCATTTTCCGAATGTGAGGGTGCAAAAGATGACGCCTCTAGATTATGCAACTCTGTTAATTTGGTGCCTCTATCAGTTAGGTCTTGGATTTCTCTGCTGCCCATAATATCTTTGCCTAATATTCATCATATTATTGTTGATACTTATACAAGTGTTCCTTAGTATGGAATATCGTTTTGACACTTAGTACCCATAGAGTGATGTGTTATATAGCAATACTATTTCACAATAGGTAACTTAAGTAAAATTATTCTGACACTTTAGTCTACAATGCATTCTTATTTTATTTTCAGCGAGTTTAGTTATGACTAATCAGAATTAATTTATTTCATAAAGGGATAGTTCTTTTATTCACATGTCCAAATGCTCAATCCTCTTCCTGGGTTTTCCCTTCTCCCTCTTTTGCTAATGAAATGTTTAAACATCATTTGAACTTGTTTCCTGCTGTTACACATATGTGCCATCAAGCGTAGTCTCCACCATGTGTGACTCTGCTTATCTTAACATAGTCGACTATTTGTATTTTTAGGACTAACATGGAAATGCTACATGTGAATGTGTCTCAAGAAACACTTCACAACATAGTTTTGTTGGATTAATAAATATATGCATTATATATTAGTGGTCAAAATCGTGTTTTGTAACCCTATTAATGTTCAAAGAGACATTGATGTATCATCCTTAAGTTGTTTTTTACTATTTATATCCATCAGCTTTACATGATGCAGGTTGTTGTGTTGGTTGCTGCATGGTCATGGTGGTCAGAGTAGTATGTCTTAATTGCTTTTAGATACTAATGTGTAATATATCTTGATTGCTTTCAGACCCTGATGTTTAAACCTTTATGGACTACCTATAAGAGATAGGAGGTGGTAATGCAGAACATTCTGTCATCGCCCTTTCATCCTTCCTTCAGCTGGCCTTATGCTCATGTGATGTGATGTGACCTTCTGTTTCTCTTCGTCTTTGATCCCGTGCCACTCTCGTGATGGATGGCAAGGACTTCCCACGTAGTACTCCAGTTCCCTGGAGTCTCTCTTGTGATAATGAGGTAAAGTTTTTGCTGACCATGTTTATTCTACTCCCTCCGTCAAGAAATAAGTGACTTGGCTTTGTCTAGATTCCATGTATCTATACACTAAAACATGTCTAGATACATGTGAATCTAGACAAATACAAGTCACTTATTTCTCAACGCAGGGAGTATTTATTTTCTAGAATCCTTAATGTTATAACCAATATTATAGTGCATTGTAGCCCAAACATGTCACTTTTTATAATGTGTTGTAGCTCAACCAAGATATGTACGAGTGAATTGGGAGCCCCATATATCTATTCTAAACTCTAAAATGCCATAATCACTTCACAACCCTGATCCCTATTATGAACTCCCAATGCATGCTCAGGTGGGATCTGCTTTAAATATACATTATCATTAATTTGTGTATACATTTTAACTTTCTCCTTTGTATCTATGAAAACATGGGGACAAATAGTACTACCATTAGAACCGAGCACAACAACTTGTTCCATATGATATCTACAATGGAGTTGGAAGGTATGTGTTTCTATATTTTATAAGTTCTACTCTTTTAGGGTAATTTTTTAAATACTGAATTTCTAATAGTATTTCATACTGTCATCTTCATGTTTGATTGTTCAGTGGAACTCTCTATACTATGCCCAAGCTATAAGCAAATAGTGTGTTGTGATCTATTCTACCAATGAAAACCAGTGTGTGTCTACTAACCCAACTAAGAAAGTTCAGTTCGCGTTTTCTACGCATGCCAGATTAAGTAGCTAGGAAAGAGTAAACATTTAATTATTCAGATCATGCTTTATCTTGACGCCAGCTATCAATACTATGCAAGATGGATTTCAGATGCTGAAGCAATGAAGATCAACTATGCAAGAAGTGTGTATTGTTGCATATGTAGCAGAGGCTACAATAAATCCTGCAAGTTGCAGCACAACCTCTTGAGATCATGCTTGCAACACTGGAAGTTATGATGACATAGCCTAGGTACTTGGTTGCTTGGCATCATTGTTTTTTCATGCATATGAATCTATGTGGAACGTTGTCGACACCGATGTTGGAACAAATTATACAATGTTCTTATTCTCGCAAGCTATCTGACTTCACAAAGGGCGATGCAGCACTTTCCTCATGTTAGCTTCCATGTATGTAGTACATCCTACTTAGTTTCTCATTGTTTTTATAGTTATTACATATTGCAGCCTTATGGTTTTCTTGTGTGATTTAGTGTTATGTTATACCACTATTTTTCCTTCTACAACAATGTTAGCTTATGGAAAAATTGGTGAAGGTGGATCTGGAGCTTAACCTTACAGAGCAAAGCGCTAAATTACTCTTTATGTTTCCTCTTTTGAAACCCACAATGCCTATCAATGATATGATCAATTCTAGAACCTTTTTTACATGAAACATACACATTTTTTTGGAATAAGCTAGAAAGTGAGGTTTAACATTATTTTGGTGGAAAATGTTTTTATTTAGCTTTCCTCATGTTGAATTTCCTATCGAAACGTGAGTGTTTGTTGATATAACTGTTGTTTCACCATTTTGTGTTGATTTTTTTTGTAGAACTTTATAGTTGCATGTGAATCAATGATATCTTATGAAATTAACCCTACTATGCATGGCTATAAAAACCCTACCAAAAGTGGAGATGGCGCAGCAAAGCGCGCGAGGTCCATCTAGTACATGTCAATACAGCAAGATTTTGAATCCAGTTGACCATGATGGTTGACAGACAAGAGAATCTCCGGCACAAATTCCAAGTCGAACTTCAAAGTGAGAGTAAGCTACAGCAAAACCACTAGCTGCTAAAATTAGCAATAAAAAACCATCTTGTTTCTCAAGGAGCTACATTACATAAAGCCCACGCAGGGCAGAGCAAGCCCTAAAGATCAGCAATACTAGCTACTCCACACTAGTACACTAGAGTGCACAGAATTACAGATACAGTTGGCCGAATAAACATGTATATATAGAGGTTGCACTGATAGTTGGATACACACGTGCGGCAGGCTATGTTCAGATACAAGCCCCAATCGGATAAAAGTCGCACCACAGATAATCACCTGAGGCAACGTCTCCCTTATCCTGTATAAGAATACGCAATTGTCGTCAGATAAGTTGCTTCCATGAGATTAATTAAGATAAACCCAAATGGTTCAATAGCTTCAAGCTGGCTACGGGTTCTGTTCCTTAAGATGAATGGTACAGTAAAATGTACTACCTAATGTTTTTGTAAACTTATTGGGATTTTCCCACGATCGATCACTTCAAACTAGACGAACAAGCACGGTAGAAAAATCTGATTGACAAGCACATTTACCACGCCTTCTTTTTTATTATTTTCCGTTCAATATCCCAAGTAGCCTACACATACTAGGACTCGCTGACCACTCGTGCATGCCATGCAAGAGCCAATCACTATGGAAAATACCTAATTTAGTCGATCATGGAGACTGTATCGAGATTAACGCTACCAAAACTGAATTAGTATATGCGAAAATGTTTCGACATTATGAAACAGATTTAGTACTCTTTGGAGTGAAAGAACATGAGCCGCCTTACCACTTTGAATTTGATCACGGAATCCAGAAGACCGTCGGAACTGCAGGTGCTAGAGCTCAGCTCGCTCAGCAGCCTTGAAATGCTCGGCTCTTGGTCTGTGGAAGTATCTCCTGAGAATAGTACACCTGTCTTGGTCTGTGGAACGACAACCGGTGAGGCACCTGCACTTGTCTGCGCAAACATGCTGCTGCACCTTTGATCGATGGAATGCTGGGCACCAACAGCAACAGTGCTTGGAAGTTGAGAGGAACTCTTTGCAATCTTTCGACCGATTATTAAACTGTTTGCAGTACTTTCATTGGCCTTCAGTCTAAGAATGTTTGCACTTGAGGCGAATGTAGTATCACCCAATCTGGTCGCATCATTACTGTTGAATGAACCATGCACTGACAACATGCTCTCGGAAAATTCAGACAAAGGAACAACACTCTGCTGGGATATACAAGAAGCTCCTACTATATCTTCAGGAAGTTTTAGACTTGCTGAGGGAACTTTAATTGATGGCTGGATATCCAGTTTTCCTTGTTCGAGCGTGCGAGGCGGGCCAGCAGCCGGGCTATTCCCAAAAACAATGGCGGACAGATCACCGCTATCTGCACTCATCCACTCCTGTTCCAGCTGGGCCGGACGGAGCGATGGCACTACATCTTGTGCTATGTTTCCATACTTGTTTCCTGGTAGGCTGATATGATACATATTCCCATCAGTCCAACTGCCACTTACAGGCTGAACAGACACCCCCTGTGCCACAACCGCTGACTGCTGAGTCAGTTTGCTAGTAACACTATATCCATCTGCACTAGAAGATGATAGAGCTGCAGGAGAGGTGAAAAAAGCTTGGCAATCCTGGAGTCCTTCAAACCCATACGTGCACAGAAAGGGATCTCTACCTCCCAAAGCAGCATAGATGCCAGCTTGATATGATTCCAGAGAACGTAACCGTCGGAGGTGGATCCTGTATTTCTGCATGTACACCAAAGCAAATGGTCAGACTGTTATACTGATATTTTTGCTGAGTATTGTTAATAGCTGTAGCTAAGTGCTAGGGGAAAAGGCCCTTTTCAAGCTCTTTCCAGATTATTACTCCTTCATAGGGGTGGGCATATAACCCGAAAACTGAATTACCGAACCGAGTTAACCTGAACTGAAATCGGATTGCCCGAAACCGAATTGTTGGGTACTGATTTCGGTCATCAGTTCTGATAAACCGAAATATCACCTCTTTTTTTGCGTGACCCCAGGCCTATCACCTCTTTTTTTTGTGAATAATACTATTAGCTACTACTACCTCATTAGTAGGTTGGTTCTAGCAATAACCGGAATCAGGTCATTATGGACAAATGAGGAAGAAAATAGTACTACTCGTCAGCTAAGGAAGTAACAAGCCTTATTAATCACATGGATTCTACACTAATCTTGCTTTCCGTAAACTAAGAAACTCTAATGCATACTCTGTAAAAAAAAAACAGTTGACATGCCATCATCGAGACGTTATTGACACATATGAAATGTTGAAACGTACGTGTTTTGAAGGGAAAAACACATGTATCAAGTTCATAAGTCTGTTACTAGTAAGAAACATGAAAAATTAAAGTTGCATTTAAACCACAGGCCAACTTTCTTGCCGTTGTGAATGCATATATAGCTAGATGATGTACAAACCACAAGTCATAGAAACAGCATATTGATGCATGCTACGCGTGGAACTTTCTTAAGAGCAGCTGAATATACGCTCTCCATTCTAACACACCCAAGATAATGAGCTGCTTCTACAGCCGAATGCATCTTGTGTCACATTACCATGGAATGGCATGGATGCAGTAGCGGCGATCAAGAAAGTAGTACTAGTAGTAGTTCTCACCCTCATAATGGCAGCGCCGCAGGAGGGTCTCGAGCACCTTGAGGCACACCCGGTCGTCGAGCACCCGCATGTCAGCGGGGAACTGCTGGTCCCTCCTCGGCGTCGCCATGACCTCTTTCGCCCCCGTGAGAGTCGATCAGCAGAAGCGATGGAAAGATGGAGGAGGTAGGAGGAATAATGGAGAGATGGATGGAGAAGGGGAGAAAGAGAGATGAAAAGATGGGGTGTGGTCGACTCTGGCCGGCTGACTAGACGCGTTAGTGAATGTGATCGTCAATACACGCAACAACCAACAAAGCTGATCAATGATATACTACACCGTACCGTAGCTAGCATCATCGGAATAAATATGGATTGTACATTGTGTTGTTGCTTGAAAGAAGATGCCTTTGGATCGTTCAGGACAAAGACACACACACACATTATTGTGTCATGTGGGATCCATGTACTCTGTTGTAGCGGGACAGAGAGGTCGCACCATGTAAAGAGAGACAGCCTAGGGTTCAATTGGACCACCACTTGTCATTACATCAACAGAAATTATTACTACAGTACTACATACCAAGCTAAAGTACTATCCTTCAAAAATAAAAATAAACACACCAAGCTACTGATGGCATGATATGCATGCATGCTAGGTTTACATCTGCATTATTGGTATATGGTCGATCTTGTCGGCATTGATCGTCCTCTAAGACGGACGGTCATGCATGTTTTTGGTTCTAGCGACAGGCTGCTAGCAAACGCGCATCCCAATATTCTAAACTGTACTGCTCTCAGTTTTTGCCACTGCGACTTAAGAGAGGCGACCTTGCTACCGACCAAGTTTTTATACAGTACCACATATACTACACTTTGTAAGCCTACGAAACAAACTACTTACTTCGTCCTAAGATAAGTGACTTGGATTTGTATAAATTTATATATATCTAGATACGTTTTAATATATATACAAACGAATCTAAATAAATCCATGTCACTTATTTTGAGACGGAGGAAGTAGTACAAAGCATCGTCGTTCCAGAAAACACGGCACGATGCCTCTTCTTCAGAAGACTTTTGGGGATGATAATAGCTTGGTTTGGGCTTGCCTCTATCTCCATCTCGAGTGGTCGGCGGTGGACCAACATGTGGAACACAAATGTACTAAATCGGAAGGGAACAACGTCTCTCATCATACTCACGAGTTGAAAATGGGAGAAACAATCGGTTCTTCATAACAAATCCGCCCAATTTACTTTTCTTCTTCTCCCTTCGTTTTAAAATATAAGATGTTTTTTCTTTTGTGAGACAAATGTATCAATACATCTTTTAGTGTGTAGGTTCGGAGTAGAACTACACATTAGAACTACCAACGTACATACTAAAAGGCGTTTAGCTACACTCGGTTTCACAAAAACTAAAATATCTTATATTTTGAACAAAGGGAGTAGATGCTGTTAAAGAGAGCCACAACTAAGGGGGGTGCAAAATATTTGAGTTATGTAATACCAGGAGAGTAGTCCCTTTTGGAAACCTAGTTTTACTTTCTTGATAAAACACACACACACACTCTCTCTCTCTTAATTAATAGAAAGAGCAAAATCTTTTGTCTCTGTTTATATAAAATGATTCTAACATTTCAATTCTGAAAATTTTCATATACTCATCCTTTGCACCACCGGGTTCCAGCCGCCCGTTTCAAGGGTGAGATGCATCAACAGTCCGAGAATTTTACCCATCAACAGCCACACGTTTTATAAGAGATCATCACGTAGCTAATTGAAGGGGAAGCTGGCGTCAGAGAGGAAATGACCGGCGATCCTGGAGGCGATTGCCGGGGAGATCTTGGAGGAGATCTCGATGTCCCTCCCTGGAGTTCTCCGGTGTCGGGGTGCTTCTGGGCGCTGGCGTCGGACAACGACGAGGAAGATAGGGATGAGGGAGACTCGTCCGATCGGACGTTGTCCTTCCATCGGTATCTGCGGCGGTCGTCTGAGGAGGCCGGCGATTTACTTGCTAACTCTTTCTCGAGGGCGGCCAAGAGGATCGCGCGGCAGCGCCAGCAATGGCTGGCAGCGATGGAGTTGTGGGTTTCTCCTACATCTCACGCGAGTTCAAATTCTTCGGATGGTAGCAGAACCGCTTCTGCTAGGTTTGTCTCGAGTTCAAGGAGGAAGCTCAGAAAACCACCATTGGAACCTTCTACTTCCTCTTTGAGTGATGATGATGGTTCCGATGGCTGGACGTTGGTTCGCCGGCGGAGATCTTCGAAGGTGGCTTATTCACCGACTTCTTCTCCGTCGGAGCCAAGATCTAAGGATCCAAAAATTACGCGCTTTTGAAATTTTAGGGCATTGGGCCCGTTGCGAACATGGATGGGAATTGGTCTTCCTCGCCCGGTTTGCGTTCGGGTGGGTGTGAGCCCGGTGGCTTGTCCACGTACTACCTCTGTGCTTTCCTGGCGATCTACGATACGGTTATCAATTGATGCTAACTTCGGAGCCGGAATTCCTTCTCCAAAACTCTTCGGTCAAGCTCCAAAGGTAACCAAAACCCTAACATGGTGGCGGCCTATCTTGGAGATGCACCATGGATGCGACGCAGGAGGAGGCTCCGGGAGGGGAAGCGACACTGGTGGGGGTCGGGGACATCCCGGTAGCAATTTCAATTGTGCAAACCCTGGCAGAGGCCGTGGGAATTTCTATCCTGGCGCATCTAGCAGCACTGCGGGAGGCCGAGACTATGAGAAGAGATCTGAGTAGCCAGGGGATTTCAATGGCCAACATAACTTCAGGGGTGGAGTTGTGGGGGGCTACCATGGAGGATCTGGCTTTAACCAAGAGAGTTTCAACAATGGTAACACTGCTAGGTACCAAAATAGAAGACGTTATGAGTTTCGCCCTAGTCGTGGTGGAGGTCAATAATGGTAACGGTGGCCGTGGGAACTTTGGTGCTAATCGGAGTTTTTGCAGTAACTATTTTGGTGCCTCCAATGGCAATGTTACGTCGGGAACGGTAGACCAAAATCTGATTAAGCAATTGGTAGATGCTGTCATGACGGCAACGCAAAGTGGAGCATTGGTGCTTCCGCAATCTAGTTATGATGGTGCGCCCACGGGAGCAACGGCTCCAGTGGGTTCTACGTCTGGTGGCCTGGCGGGGCAAACTTCTACTGCGGCACATGAACATGTTGCCGTGGCTACCGGGCAGGCTGCCGTGATGCCCAGGCAGGCTGCCATGGCCCCGGGGCAGGCTGCCGCGGCAGAACCAATTTGCGGTGATGTTCTTATGCCACAAGCAGTCATTACTATGGTGACTGATTCGTCTATGGATGGAAATGCTGCTAAGAAACCGAGGAAGAATGATAAGTTGAAGTGTTTTAGGTGCAACCAGGCTGGGCATTTTCAAGAAGATTGTACGGTAATGCAACATATTACTTCTTCTTGCCCAGTATGGAATGTCCCAAAGCCAGTTGTGATTGTGGATGGACTTGGTAATGAGAAACTTACTTTCTTAGAACTACCCACAACAAGAACTTATAGGCCTGGAGCGGAGAATTCTAGGGTGGGTAAAGTTATTGTCGAAGGAGGTTCTTTGATGGTGGCCCAAGTGATTGAAATTCTCAAGAGATTGGTACTCTCACTGAATTACACTTGGGAAGTTATTGAGTTCCAGCCTAATGTTTTCAAAGTTAAATTTCCTACAAAAGATGAGGTGCAACGAATGAAATCTATCAAACAATATCGAATTCCTGACACTCCTATTTATCTCAAGTTTGATGAATGGGGGGGTGGTTGATGAACCACTTCTCTTATTGCCTAAGGTGAAAGTGCAAATCGATGGAGTACCCAAGGATGTCAGAGGTGATTTTCTATCCCTATGGGGGCTGGGTTCTCTATTGGGCAAAACTAAATCGGTGGATATGCCATTCACTAGGAAGAAAGGAATTGTCCAGGTTTTGGCATACTGTGTGAACCCTGAGTTCATCCCACCTTATCTTGATATATGGATAAAAAGAGGTTTTTATAGGTTGAAGTTTTTGGTTGAGAAATCTGGTAGTTCTCTGGCTAAAGAAGGTCCTGTAACGGGTTCACAAGATCTCGAGGATAGAGATGACAATGCCAATGACGGCAAAAACGATGGTATGAGTAAAATGGAGGAAGACAAACAAATGGAGAAATCTACTAGCAAAAGCAATAGTTCGAACGTTGGGGGTGGTGAACATATACAAGGGGAAGGAGTTCATGCGGTAGAGTTGCCAACCTCCCCAGCTATTAGTATCGGTATACTTATGACCGAGGTAAACGATATAGTACTTGAAGATTGTTCTAATAATCCTATTACTAGTGTTTTGTTAAGTTCAAATCCTGACGTTCTTATGGATGATACACAGGAATTACATTTACCTCGTACGTTTGTGCTGGTCTGCAATGATGCACACGTGGTTGTGGAACCAACATCCTTGTCGGCTAGTGAGAAATCTAAGGTACTTAATATTCACAACAATGCTTGTTTATCTCCAACTCTTTCTCTTGAAAAACAAGTGGAACACAATTTTGTTGGTGGTTGTTCAAAGTTTAACCATTGTACTCCTGATTTTTGTTCAAAACAGATTCCTAATACTTTTGCGCATTCCATGGATGGTTGTGTCAAAACTCACTGTATTCCTTGTGGGTATATTCCCCGTACTGATGCTTGAGCCGTTCGTGTTGGGAGAGGTAGCGTCTTCTGCCGAGGTGGCTGCCGCGACACTGTTTCAGGCTGCCGAGGAGTCCCGGCAGGCTGCCGTGGCCTTTTCTCCTGCTGCAGCAACTACTGGTGAGGTCGCTGCTGAGTTGTCTCCCGTGACACACTCTGGGGCTGTCGTGGAGCTCCGGCAGGCTGCCGTGGACGTTTTTCCTGCCGCGGCAGAAGCTGGTAACCAAGCTGTGATGGATGGGACGGATGAGGTGATGGGGTCTGGTCTGAAGTTGGGAACTCTCTATACTCCCATTTCCAAGACGGCGACTCATGCTGAAATTGGGAGGCCGATTGCTGCATCAACTGGCACTTTCTTTGCTAGGAAGAAACCTTCTTTGGCTGAAGTTATTTCCTTTGGAGGTATACCGAAGATGGCTACCGATATTTGGTCAAGGGATCGAGTTAGAAGCCAACCCAATGCGGACGCTACGCAGCTGGAACTTGCGCAGGATTTAGTTCAGCGACATGATGAATTCAAAGGTAAAAACTTAAACTCAACCTTTTCTATCATGTCTTTTTCAAATATAGATATTATTGAGAGAGCTAAATCGGTTGGGTATCTCTGGGTGAATCTTCAAAACAATGGGATGTGGCGGCTACTTTAATTAAAGATAATGAAGTAAAAAGAACTCTAACCTTACTTGAGCATAATGCTTCAAAGAAAGATACGAATTTTCTTGGGGAGGAAAGCCTGGTTGTGTCCAACGTGTCTACTTTTGTGATGATTTAGTGGAGGAGGAGATTGCTAGAACAAATGATATAGATGAACTCTTAGCTGTACAAACTACACGGGCGCGTGGGCACAAGAAAAAACAATATGACCCTTTTACTGTTAGAAGAGGTACTAGGGTTAGAATAAAGAAGACTTTTTAACATGCAAGTCTCACCAGGAATGATATGAAATAGTGGGGGTTTTCGAGATACTGCTAAACACCTTTTTATTTCTAAGACTGTTAGGGAACAGAAATTAGACTTTGTTGCCCTGTTGGATACATGGCGATCTAATTTTACGGTTCCTTTCCTTAAACACTTGACTCCGGGGATGGATTTGACATGGTTCTGCTTACCTCCTCATGGATGCTCAGGTGGTATTTTGGTCAGTGTTAACAAAGAAACGTTATAGGTTAACAAGGTTGATTCGGGTGATTTTTGTGTTAAAATCCATTTAAAATGTCGTAATGATGGATTTTAATGGATCCTTATTCATGTGTATGGAGCGGCCCAGGATTACTTAAAGCATGAATTTCTTGTCGAGTTAGTGCGAGTTTGTGAAAACGAGACACTACCGTTGCTTGTTGGGGGTGATTTTAATATTTTAAGTAAAAGAGAAGATAAAAATAACAACAATTTTAACGCTCGTTGGCCATTTATCTTTCACGCAATAACTGAAAGCCTTAACTTACGGGAGATTGTTCTTTCGGGTAGACAATTTACTTGGCCAACCGTCGCGAAACACCAACTTACGAAAAGTTGTATCGTGTTCTTTCCACTATTTATTGGGAACAAACATTTCCACTTGTATCGGTGCAGGCCCTTACACGTTCAGGGTCAGATCATACACCTCCCTGATAGATCAGACTCACAAGGGTAATAATCCGAGATTCTCATTCGAACTCTCGTGGTTAAAACATGATGGTTTCTTTTATTGGAAATATGCCCTAGAGACTATTATCATATTTCAATGATTAAGTTTTATATCATGCTATAACTGTATTGAGTGGAAACATCAATACACATGTGATATACAAACAACCAGGGGTTCCAAGTGAAACTCTAGTCACTGGTTCATTGGTCAACAGATGATCATGTTTCCTGATCATGTGGCATTTATGCCAGTTGGAAATGGAGTCATCTCATTCCAAGAATGAGATGCTGAACCAATACCCAACCTAAACATCGTGACCCGATCATGTCACAAAGTTCAAGTTATGATGATTAGAAATGAATCCTCGTAGACTATTCCTTAGATCGTGAGGCTATATCAATCACTGTTTCCCGAGAGTGCTTTGATAGCATCAAGCGCCACTTGGTAAATACAGTGGTTATAAAGGTGTGTTCAGGTACTCAGAGGAAACCGTTGAGGCAATATATGTCAAGAGCAGGATTTGTCCATCCATGTGATGGGAAGATACTCGAAGGGCCCACTCGGAGAAGTTATATCCAATAGCTACGCAGCATGTGATTTGATCACAGTGATATCACTTGTCGGAACGAGTTAAGTAGCGTTGTTCAGTAACGAGATTGAACATGATATGCTATGTCATTGATTAGATCTCGGGAAATGCAAGTATCGAGAGACAAAGGGAATAAGACACGACTGTCCCGGTTCAAATGACAGAAGATCTTCGTGGAACACACAGGAGTCACATGGCCATCCAGGTCCCTCTGTCGATCATTGGTGCGGGAGTGCCCCGACCATGTCTGGAGTGTTCCTGAACCGTGGGATATCACGCTTAAGGGCTTGATGATGCTTAGAGAGTGTTTATAGGATCGGTGGAATCACCGAAGAATAGTAGAGAGAAAACCAGAAGAGTTTCGGTAAGTCCGGAGGATGTCCGGAGTGGAGGTGGAAGGTGTTCCATAGCCACGGAGATTGAATAATGTGTGAATGAATGTTAAATGTTTATTTAATCATTTATTCATAATTATTAAATAAAGAGAAAATCAATTAAAATGGTCAAAGGCTTAATGGGCCAATTTCCGGAGGGAGAGGGCCCATTAGGGGAAAGGAGAGAGGGAGAAGGGGCAAGGGGGTGGCCGGCTGGGCCTAGCACCCCCCCCCCCCTCGTGGGGCCCACTAGGTGGCCGGCGGTCCCCCCTCCCCCTCCTCTCCTTTAGTCCCACCCCGGGACTTTGAGGGAGGTAGTACCTCCCCTCCCCCTATATATAGTGGGGGTACTTGGCCAAATTAAATACACCAATAATCAATAAAAGGTCTTCTCACTTTTGGGAGGACCTCCAGATGATATTTTCTCTCTCCCTCTCTCTCTCTCTCTCTCTCTCTCTCGTGACCGTGGTCTCCAGTATGGACTGCGTGAGCGAGAGACATCTTCACCGCGGAGCACCATCGCGCTGCGGGATTCGGATCCGGGAGCTCTACTTCCGCAACCGCTGCTGGATCAGGGAGGCGGGAGTCATCATCAGGCACCGGATGTGTGTAACTCCCCGCGAGGTGTTGCACTTGAGGCACTCAAGTCGTTGGAGCCGTCGGAGCGCAAGGACTTCATCACGACCTTGAGGTCGGCTTCGGCTCGTCTACATCAACCAGGCTCTCCTGAGCATTGACAGCGCTTTTCGGTCTTCAAGGGTAAGTTCACGAAAAGCCCTCCCATTACTGTATTACTAATATATAGGTCCTAGCAGCTTCAGGGGTTCAGGGGCGTAGGATAAAATTTATTATTTTTATACGCGGAACCCCTACAGTGGTATCAGAGCTAGATATATGCGTAGTAATGCTAGTACGAGTAGAACACACGAGATGTAGCGTGTGGGCGTTGATTTTTTAGTTTTTACCCTCCCACGTGTACTTGTGCATACCGTAGTAATGCTTGATGCCAACCGACTTTACGCGTTCATTCGCGAGACTGGTCCACGCTTGACATACGGCTTGTACCGTATAAAGTGGCTTAGGGGGGTGTCTATCTCTCTCGCATTAGTTGGTATGCCATTTGCAACAGAGGGCCCCGAAAGGGGTGTAGTAGATACAACTACTTGATCAACGTTGTGCTCAAAGTTTGTAGGTAAGAACGGTTCTTGTACGAAAGCCCATTCAGCCACGTAAAACATGCAAAGATAAAGTAGGGGCGTCTAACTTTGTTTTGCAGGGGGGCGTTGCTTTGTGGTATGGTTGTGGCAAAGGTAAAGTGATTACCTTTTGTTACATAGTAGTAGATAGTCACGGAGGTGAAGAACTACCACGCCGAAATGACACCAGTACCCTGGTGTCTACGGCGCCGGAACCCTGGCGCCGGAACCCGATGACGGTGGATGGAGATCACGACGTGAAGGACCATATCACATAGAATTTACATTCAATGTTATTGTTTGTATGTCTTATTGTGTGCTAGTATTAGATACTCGACGGTAGCCTAATAAGATGATACCTGTTAAAATTACCAACGATTGTGTTCCCCCTTAGTGTGCACCACCAAAAAAGTTCTTCGGTATGAGGCAGGCCGTGATGATCGGGTGTCAGACATATCTACGTTTGCATACAGTGGGTGTAATCCATGTTGCACAATGAATACACTAAGGTTGAGTTGGCGAGCCAAGCATGTGCAGACATGGCCTCGGAACACGGATGTTCGAAAGATCGAGTACGAGTCGCATGAATGATGTGACCGATGTTTAGCGTCCATCCTTGAACCCACATTGATGGCCATGATGATCGGGGGAGATGTGGCTGATAGGGGTCATGTTATCACTAGGAACCCTTCTGGGGATAGGCGTTTATGAGTGGAGTTATTGTTAACTCATTTAATTATAAACTTAGTCTAAATTCCTTTTGCAATTATAAATGTAGATGGCTCCTTTTTGTGTTGACGATTGATTGGTTAGAAGGAGAGAAGCTCAGATTAGATGGATCAAACTTCTCCATATGGGTTGCACGTCTCTACGTTCTCCTTAGCGAGAACGACGTGGTCGACTACATACTCGACGGGATGGATCTAGATTAGCCCACTGACCTAGAGACCCCAGAGGAGCGGAAAGACCGCTATCTCCGTCGTGAGATGGCCTCCTTCATTTCAGTTACCATGCGTTTCAGAATGGTGGATGAGCTGTGGCCTTTCATGGGTGATATCAACCCTCGTTCGGTGATGCTACAGCTTAGGACACATTTCGTGGAACAAGTAAGCATATGGGAGCATGAGCTGATGGGAGACTTCCTCCCCATTAAGATGGAGGAGAACTCATCACTGGACGACCACTTGGAGCGCATGCATGATGTGTACATGAGGCCTTCATACTTCCTGGATAGCTGGATGATGGGCTCTTTCGCAAATAGTGTTGTGCTGCGGTCGCTGCCACCAAGCTACCAAGCACAAGTCAGGACTTGCGTAATGAGGGGCGACGCGGAATCAATGGAGTTCCACCGGTGCGTGACACATCTTAGGAATGTGTTGTTTGAACCAGATGTCGCCCAGGTCATCAATGACAAAGGTATATATTTGATATACATATTTATAAATGTTATAATCTTGCAAACACATTGCAGTGTTAAGTATATCTGATACTTGTTCTGTTTTGCCGAAAATAGGTCCTTTTGCATGAGAGGTGCTTGCTGGAGAGGAGGTGAAGTTGTGTGTTGATGGCGAGCATAATGATGACGACCGACGACACTCTCTCTCAACATTTATCATTTAGTTTGTGTTTTAGGATGATTATTGTAATCAAGAGATTGTGAACTTCTTTAGTGTCTCTCACACTTCGTGAGATGGTTATTCATATGAGTTTGTCACAAACAGTTGTTCCACTTTTATGAATGATTTCTATTCATGTTCATATCTTGTTTGATTATATATGAATTATCCTTGTTGTTTGAAACTAGTTGATAATGCATGAACATTTGTAGAATATTGAAATGCCTTAAAAATGCCCAACTTAAATGATATGTTCATTAATGAATGAAACCATTGTTTAAATTCAAAGTTATAATGATAATATGTGAAAGTCATTCGATTTATTATCACATATAAATCATGCCTAAGTTCGGCAAAATAACTTGAACATCGTGTATTACTTGAATACAAAGTGTTTAAAGAATTGTTAAAAGTAAATACATATTCGATGTATTGTGTTTAACGAAAATGGTAATTATCATTAAATGATTGTTTAAGTGTGTAAAGTAGTTTACCAAAGGAAACAAGGATATGAAACTATTTGATTTGATCAAAGTGTTTCATCAACAAAGGGTATGAATATAAAAGAGAATCTAATCACTATGATTTGATCAATAGTAATGAAATTCAACTTTATAAGAATGGCATAAAAGAAATTGTGGAATGAAAAGCGTTTTGCAATGTGAAAATGCAAAGCATCACAATATGATATTAGATATCAAAGTGGGTTAAATAGAAGGCACCAAATAAATCATTGTAGTGTAGATGTAGAGACCATTAGTTAGAAATAGTTAACACTCAATTAGAATGTAGTGAACCATTTGAATTCGTGAAAGTTTTGGGGTTATTCGATATAACCAAAACAATAGCGAATAAGTCCTTGTAGAGTATTCATTGGAAACTTTGAATACGAAGTCCATAGCTAAAACCAAAAGAGAAGCAAAACTGGTATTGCTTGGATTTTGGTGCATTCTTGAGAAAGCTCAATTTTAGTGATATTTCTCGATTATGGAGCAAACGGAAGATAGTGAAAGACACGATGAGGATTCAAATCCATGCATCAGAGTGTTGAGAAGCGCAACGGACAATGTTCATGAACAATTCTCTTCACAAAGGAAATAATCAATGATGATGATCATTGTGTTTTCCCCACTGGTGTTTTCACTACATGAAGTCGGATTCAAAATGTAATCCATATCTAGCATGGAGACATTTATGAATCATTTGTCATGATTCTTGGAATATGACACACCTACGAACTACTAAGGAAATAATGGTAAACTAAATTATGAGAAATCCTAGAAGCAAAATTCACTTGAGATTAGAAGATACTCGAAGGGCCCACTCAGAGAAGTTATATCCAATAGCTGCGCAGCGTGTGATTTGATCATAGGGATATCACTTGTCGGAACGAGTCAAGTAGCGTTGTTCGGTAACGATACTGAACATGATATAGTTATGTCATTGATTAGATCTCGGGCAATGCAAGTATCGGGAGACAAAGGGAATAAGACACGACTGTCCCGGTTCAGACAACGAAAGATCTTCGTGGAACACATAGGGGTCACATGGCCATCCAGGTCCCTCTGTCGATCATTGGTGCGGGAGTGTCCCGACCATGTCTGGAGTGTTCCCGAACCGTGGGGTATCACGCTTAAGGTCTTGATGATTCTTAGAGAGTGTTTATAGGATCGGTGGAATCACCAAAGAATAGTAGAGAGAAAACCGGAAGGGTTTCGGTAAGTCCGGAGGATGTCCGGAGTGGAGGTGGAAGGTGTTCCATAGCCACGGAGATTGAATAATGTGTGAATGAATGTTAAATGTTGATTTAATCATTTATTCATAATTATTTAATAAAGAGAAAATCAATTAAAATGGTCAAATGCTTAATGGGCTAATTTTCGGAGGGAGAGGGCCCATTAGGGGATAGGAGAGAGGGAGAAGGGGCAAGGGGTGGCCGGCTGGGCCTAGTCCCCCCCCCGCGCGGGGCTCACTAGGTGGTCGGCGGTCCCTCCTCCCCCTCCTCTCCTTTAGCCCCACCCGGGACTTTGAGGTAGGTAGTACCTCCCCTCCCCTATATATAGTGGAGGTATTTGGCCAAATTAAATACACCAATAATCAATAAAAGGTCTTCTCACTTTTGGGAGGACCTCCAGTTGATATTTTCTCTCTCCCCCTCTCTCTCTCGTGACCTTGGTCCCAAGTCTAGACTGCGTGAGCGAGAGACATCTTCACCGCGGAGCGTCGTCGCGTTGCGGGATGCGGATCTGGGAGCTCTACTTTTGCAACTGGTGCTGGATCGGGGAAGCGGGAGTCATCGTCAGGCACCAGACGTATGTAACACCCCACGAGGTGTCGCACTTGAGGCACTCAAGTCATTGGAGCCGTTGGAGCACAAGGACTTCATCACGACCTTGAGGTCGGCTTCGGCTCGTCTACATCAACCATGCTCTCCTGAGCGTTGACAACGCTTTTCGGTCTTTAAGGGTAAGTTCGCGAAAAGCCCTCCCGTTACTGTATTACTAATAGATAGGTCCTGGCAGCTTCAGGGGTTCAGGGGCATAGGATAAAATTTATTGTTTTTATACGTGGAACCCCTACATCTTTGACATGGTGGCTACCGAATGGGCTTCGGTAACACATGGGGATACACCTATGGAAATTTGGCAAACCAAGATCAGGCACC
Organism: Avena sativa; assembly: GCA_916181665.1. NCBI lineage: Eukaryota > Viridiplantae > Streptophyta > Magnoliopsida > Poales > Poaceae > Avena > Avena sativa. The sequence continues at coordinate 585,623,327 of OV702287.1, forward strand.
TACGGCGTTTCTTGTGTGGGTGGGCAAAAAATCTTAGTGGAAAATATAAAAATGAGAAGGAGAGGCTTTTATCCATCATTGATGAACTGGACATAAAAGCTAAAAGTTTTCCTCTTTCGAAGAAAGAAAGAAGGGATCTGAGAAGTGCAAATGACCAAGTGGCAAAGCTGAGACATGATGAGGAATCAAAATGGGCGCAAAGGGATAAGGTTAAACACATTCAAGAGGGAGGAAATAATACTAAGAATTTTCACTTGATTGCTAATGGCAAACATAGAAAAAAGAAAATCTTCCAACTAAAACAAGATGAAGGGGCCATTGTGGTGGAAGAGAATTTGAGAGTTTACATCTCTGATTACTACAAAAAACTATTTGGGGAGCCAACTCCCAATAGTTTTACTATTTTGGAGGATAGGAATAATGATATTCCTTAGGTCTTACCAGATGAGAATGAGATTTTATCTTCTAGTTTTACCGAACAAGAAGTTTTCGATGCCATTTCCTCGATGGAGCATAACAAAGCTCCTGGTCCTGATGGATTCTTTGCGTAATTTTATCAAACTTTTTGGGCTGTAATTAAAGTTGATCTAATGGCTCTTTTTGCACAGTTGCAAACAGCCGATATGCCCCTCTTTAAACTCAACTTTGGAGTTGTTACTTTGCTGCCCAAAAAAGAGAATATAATCCAAATACAACAGTATAGACCTATTTGTCTTCTCAATGTGAGTTTCAATTTTTTACTAAGGTTGCAACTAACCGTATCTCTGTGATTGCTCACAAGATAATTAGACCTACTCAGATAGCTTTTATGCCTAGACGGCATATGCTTGAAGGAGTGGTCATTTTTCATGAGACCATTCATGCGATCCATAGGAAGAAAATGGATGCGGTATTATTTAAAATTGACTTTGAGAAATCTTATGATAAGGTAAAGTAGCCTTTCTTATAACAAGTGCTTCGCATGAAAGGGTTTGATCCAGTTTGGTGCAAGTGGATTCCTAATTTTGTCCAGGATGGAAGCCTTTCCATTCGTGTCAATGATAGGCCACTATTTCCAGAATAAAAGGGTCTCCGGCAAGGTGATCCACTTTCTCCTATGCTTTTTGATATGCTTTTTGATATTATTATGGATATGCTTGCTATTCTCATAGCGCGCGCAAAAGAGAATGGCCAAGTAGCTAGATTGATACCCCATCTAGTCGAGGGGGGAGTGTCCATTGTACAATATGCTGATGACATAATCTTGTTCATGGAACATGATTTTCAGAAAGCAGTAAATATGAAACTCATTCTCTGTATCTTCGAACAATTGTCCGGCTTAATAATAAACTTTCACAAGAGTGAGATTTATTGCTCTGGCAATGCAGTGGAGGATGAGCACATTTATCAGGACATTTTCGGGTGTGAGGCAGGGTCTTTACTGTTTAGATACCTTGGGGTATCTATTCATCACAGGAGACTTAGAAATTCCGAATGGAACCCGGTTGAAAATAGATTTGAGGGTAAGTTGGGATGTTGGCTAGGGAAATTATTATATTATGGGGATAGGTTTGTACTAATTAATTTTGTTCTATCGAGTTTTCCCATGTTTATGCTATATTTTGTTGAAATGGCAAAGGGTGTAAGGAAAATGTTAGACTTGTATTGTTCACGATTCTTTTGGAAAAGTGATGAACATAAGAAGAAATATAGATTAAATCGGTGGAATATTATTTGCCGACCCAAAGATCATGGTGGATTAGGTATCAAAGTACTTGAACTTAGGAACAAATGTTTATTAAGCAAATGGCTACATAAATTGTTATCAGAAGAAGGAGTTTGGCAAGAGCTGCTTCATAATAAATATCTGACGAACAAAACTTTAGCGCAGATTGTGGCCAAACCAACGGATTCAACTTTTTGGAAAGGACTAATGGGAGTAAAAGATAAGTTCTTTTCCAGAGGTACTTTTAAAATTGGTGATGGAAAATGTACTCGATTCTGGGAGGATGCTTGGTTAGGAGAGATGCCTCTCAATCAACAATATCCCTCCTTGTACAACCGTGTGCATAGGAAACATGTTTCCGTTCATTCAGTCTTGTCTCATAATCCTTTAGACATCAGTTTTACGAGGAATTTATCTAGAAACTCTTGGGATGCATGGTTGCACCTATGTGAGCGACTGATGGCAATAACTATAACTCATGAACATGATAGTTTTTTGTGGAGTTTAACTGAGAATAAGGTATTCATAGTTAAGTCTATGTATGAGGATCTAATGAATGGCATTCGCGCTTCCCCACAAGATATCTTTGAAAGATTAAAATTCCTATAAAAATAAAAAATTTCATGTGGTTTCTCAATAATAAAGTGTTATTAACTAAAGATAATCTTGTTAAGAGAAACTGGAATGGCTGTAAAAAATGTTGTTATTGTCACGAAGACAAAAAAATTGAGCATTTATTTATTACATGTCTGTTTGCTAAAATCATTTGGCGTATGATTTTTTGCACCTATAATTTGCACCCTCCCACCAATATCACTAATATGTTTGTGAATTGGTTGAATGGAGTGGATAAGAAAAATAAACATAGGATTCGTATTGGCATTTCGGCCATATGTTGGTCCATATGGAAATGTTGAAATAACTTTATTTCTAACAAAACGAGAGTTCCATCTTTTCTGCAGGCTTTCCTTATGGCGGCGCATTGGATTCAGCTCTAGGCTTTCCTTCTCCCAGAGCATCAGAGGCAACCCATGGTTTCTGGGTGCACCCGTCTTGTGATGGTTACTTCGGATTTTTTCAGCCAGACTTCGTGTCTAGTAGATTGACAGATATCTAGCTGTTGTTTGGTTTCTCGAGTGAGATCTCTTGCTTGGTTCAGATGGTTGGTGTTTGTATCAATCTTATCTGACGCTGAATTTGTAAGACTTTTTGTTTGTGACTCTGGATGATTTTTAATAAAAGGCTGTGTGCATCCTCTGGATGGGTCTTCCCTCATTTCAAAAAAAGCGTAGCTACAATGGAAGACTGATAGAAAGGAAATCTCTTTTTTTCCATCCTCTTCCCTCCAACTAGAAAAAAATCCCACGCAACAACTATAAAGGAAGACTGATAGAGGTGACGTGCCAATGTAGCGGTATCCCATGTGCGTTGATGCCCAAGTGTGCATGGTCCGAGACATCGTGTGCCACCTGGGAGGGTAACAGTGGGTCCGCTAGACCGCTACCATGCTACATCACCTGTATACGTATCATGCCCAAGCTAGTTTGTCTGACCCGTACCGTGTACGTACCACGTGCATGCGTAACGTACACACCCATACAATACAAACGCACGTACGTACTTGCTGACTTGGCAGGCGCAGTAAATAACATACACCAGACTTGACATGTTGGCGTACGTACTGTATATGGAAAGACTTGACCCTTGACAGCAGTAGGCGGCCGCGGAGCAGCTACGTTCAGTTGTTGAATTCTTTGTACTACTATAAATTATCAATACGTGGATCTTTTGTATACAAGTCTATACGTACGCATGTTACCACGTACCTACCAACGTACGCACGCGCGCGAGCGGTACCTATCTACTCTTTTTTTTAAGGAAAAAAAGAGCACCGCGCGAGCGGTACGTGTCTACTCGAGACGACGAGACACACTACTTTTGATTTGTAAATTGTGTACATGATTCATTTGTATTAGAATTTCTAGTTTTACGTGCTATGATTTTTTGTTTCGAAAGTGATGTCACGACCGTGGGGATCAAATAGATGGTTCAGAAACGTCTAGTGAAGCGGCACGGTCTAATCATATAGATGTTATCTACCTCTGATATTATAATCATCTCTTTCTTCATTAATTATTATGCCACATCAGATTTTTATCAACATGACATGCATGATACAAATTATGATACTTTCGCTATGGCCAGCCTTAGGACTCAAGTTACCCCAACTAAGAGTAGTCTCAATCGCCCTGTTTCTGGACGTTACTACACTTTTCTAAACGAATTTGTCCCTGTCAGTCCAGGTATATAACCCAACATGCCATTCATGAGTCAAATAACGGTTTGTATGACCCACCATGCCATTCATGACTAGATGCCCTTTTTTCACGAGCGACAACCACACGTTTTATAAGAGATCATCACTTAGCTAATTGAAGGAAATCTCTAGCTCCTCGTTTTATAAGAGACCATCAGAAATCGACTACGATCAACGGTAGGTGTACATTATTATTTTTAAAAAATGGAGGCAAACAATGGTTGCAAGTACACCCCCCCCTCTCCCCTCAGAAATATAAGACACTTTAGCTTTGTGAAATTAATGTATCTAGACAATTTGTAGTGTATAGATTCACTCCAAAATTCTATGAACCTAGTATAAAGTAAAATACATCTAGATATATTCCGTTCACACATCTAAAACGTCTTATATTTCTAAACAGAGGGAGTAGTACTAGAGGCCAGTAGTCCCAGCTAGTGTGTCTGACCCGTACATGTAGGTAGCACGTGCATGCGTACGTACACACCCATAGACAATACAAACGCGCGTACTTGCTGACTTTGCAGGCGCAGTAATTAACATGCACGGACGACTAATTGCCATGTTGGCGTACGTATATGGAAAGACTTGACCCTGCTTGACAGCACTAGCCGCGGCATTACTCGCTCAATTTGGCCGGCCGCGGAGCAGCTACGTAGTGAATACATGCCGGCCGCCTACTCTGTATGGTACACCCGTGCCTGTGTAGTGCCTAGGGTAGACTTCTGCTATAGACATTGGCACCACGTGTACGCCACAAGCACACCAAATATCAATATTCACAGAAGCAAGGAAATAGTATAGTAGTATTGTGAAAACACGTCATGGTGGACCCATTTATTTATATAGATTCTGCGGTGTAAGTGCTCGGATTCTTGTCGATAAACCTAGTCGAGCTTAGACAATATTTATTTTTGACTCGATCTATGAATTTTTTTTGATGCCATCCGTGGGCCAGCGTTTGTCAATACTAGGTACGAAGGGAAGTTGGTACATCCGTAATCTCATCAATCTATCAATTGTATACCTAATAATAAAGAATAGACGTTACTACACTTTTCTTGGTGAATTTGTCGCTGTCAGTCCAGGTATATAACCCACCATGCCATTCATGAGTAAAATAACGGTTCGTTTTCTTTTTAGTGGAGCACACCGATCGAGGCGGGCAGGTGCTGGTCGGATTGTGCTGCGCCGGTGGCGATCTGGCTCATGCACGAGCGGACAAGAACCGGCGCTGGCTGCTGCTTGGAAGAGCCAGCCGTTGACTCCATGGGGTGCTGCAGGGACAGGGATACGCGTTGGAGGCCAAGTGCTGCAACGATTTGCAAGGAAAAAAGCAGACAGTGAAGCTTCTAGGCAGGGGATTCATTCATTCAAATTGAGCAATCAGTGGTTGGTGACAATGGGATCCGGTGGCCTTTGGATTGGTAGGAGGCGTGAGATGCCTAGCTAGCTCACGTGAAGAATCAAGGCAGACAAGGAATTATTGGACGGGCTGTGTTGCTGGACGCAAGCAACAACAACAAGTGGCAACCGGGATTTTGTAGAGGAGCTGTTCGTTGGTGGCAGGGGACCTAATAAATCTCACGTGCGCGTTGCTCTAATCTCTCTTCTGAATTTGTTACACGATTCTCTTCCAATGTACACCTCCAAAATCTGTTATTACCAATCCCTTGAGGCAAGAAGTAAGTCCCTGGGTCGAGGTTGCGGCGGTGGTTCCCCGTGGCAGCGATCTGGTGGAGGAGGCGCTGGTGTTGGGGATTACTTTGGAAGACCTATACCGGCCCTTAACCCTAATTGACGGCGGGATCCAGGCGAGGCCATGGTCCTTTTGGCCATGGTGGGCACGAGCCGGAGCGGGAAAGTGAGGTCGCGGGGCGTGATGAGAGATGGGTTCGATCTGGACCTCTAGGTCCGATCTGGTACTTGTCTCTGGCTCTTCCTTGCCTTCTCATTCGTTGTTCTAATCGGCGGCGTGTGGGCCTGCTGGTGTGCTTGAATAATGGAGGCGGTCCTAGGGTTCCTCCCGCGTGAAGACGACGATCTGCTTGATGCTTGCCCTCATTGATCTGGCTGGAGTGTCGAGTTCCGGAAGGCTCCACGGGCGAACTCACAAAGGCGCATCAGGCCAGGAGATTGCTGGTTTGGAAGGTATTCGGTCCTATGTATCCATGTTTTTTCTGGCCGTTTGGTTTCAGCGGGAGCGTTGCGAAGCTCTGCTATTTGTTACCATCATATGTCATCTTCAAAGAGCCATAGTGAAATCAGATGCGAAGAATGTCAAAAAAGCGGGAATATGAGGACAACAATGGTGATTTGAGTCTTTGTGGCCACAAGGAACTGGCTGCATGATCCGTGACTCACAACAGCGACTGTTTGTGTGTGTGGGGGGGGGGAGGGGAGATAACATAGGAGGAGTCCCTAGTCTTACCTTGCAGGGCGAAAAACCAACGTCCGGCCTTAATTGGTTGTGCCTGGCAATGGTCCTGTTGAAGGCATTGTTTTGCAAGCGAGGACTTTCTCTAAGGTGAAAACCTATGATCTTTGATCGGGCAACAATGACTCTTGTGTATTGTTTCCTTCTTGAAGGCGTTGTTATTGGAGTGGTGGACTACTGGTGTTGTTCTGGTGGTGTCAGTATAGTTGTTTTTAGGAATAGTTCTCTGTAGCGGGACTTTTCATTTTTGTAATTTTTCTTTATTTTTTCTGGGTTGTGTGCATCCGTAAGGCCACTAGGACATGCGTTCTTGCAGAGGCTGGGCTAATTGGTATCTCCACGATATTATTATGTACTCTTTAAAAAAATGCATACTCTAAACAGATTTGACCACAAGGAAAAGAACAGCCGAAGATCTAGCTGGCCACGAACTAACAAACTGGTCCAAATTGATAAGTGAAGTACTCATAATAAAACCCAGTTAAGAAAAAGAGGGGGAGGAAGCTACAGCGTGGGGCAGCTAAGACTAGGACATGTAAAAAAAAAAACCCATTTCGACAAGGATTGATCACACGGAGGACAGCACATGCATGAAAATAGTGTCTAGTAATTAATAATGAAAAAATATTAGATAAACAATATCCACTAGAAAAATTAACTAATTGGAGATGTATACTTGAAGGCTAAACTGGACACAAGATGTTAATTAATCCACATTACTTAAACAAGATACGGAGGTGTAAACTGGAGATACCACGTTAATCCATATCAATTAAATAAATTAGATTTCTTGGATACATAATTGAAGGCTATAATTTAATAGAGACTCACGACATATAATTACATAACACACTTGATGTGTAACGCAGGAAAACCTCATCCGAGGCGTGTCGTTCATGGACTGTTTAAACAAACAAACAAAATCGTTTGACACAGAAAGTTTTAGGCACATAAAAAATTCGGTGTGGCATAGATGTTGAAAATAAAATTGGCGTACCAATGTAGTTGATAGAAAGTCATGTTTTTCTTATGTGGGGTCTCACGTAGGAATTGCGCGTAAGATTGAAGGACAAAACCAAGCTGAAGGTCAATTGTCATTAGCTAATCAATTTTCAATTTTTCCTTAAAAGAATAAAAGACTAATTATGTGTATTTAAATCTTGAGTCGAATAGATATTGTATCCTCTATTTGTAGCAATTTTACCATTCGGATTTTTTACGCAAAAACATGTGGAAAAACCCCTGCTATGTCATTTTTTACATATTTTAAAGGGGTAGGAATATTTCCATTATTCAATAAAATGATATATTATGAATGATGTAAACAATAATGCAATTTTGATAGCTCTTTTCTTGAGTGAGGCACAATAAAATTTATATTTTTACAGTAATTTATTTATTCATACATCTACATCATTAATTATAGATCTAATAGTAAAAAATAATTTGATGTTGTGGATTAGCTTACATATGTCATTCAAGTTGGTGCGGTCATGTTACATGTTCCTTATTTTTCTTTACATGTATAAAAAAATTAGTGGAAATAATAAATTTTATTATGTTGTGGATTAGCTTACATATGTCATTCAAGTTGGCGCGGTCATGTTACATGTTCCTTATTTTTCTTTACATGTATAAAAAAATCAGTGGAAATATTATATGTACAACAAATGTGACATATTTTTCATGACCGCGGAATCACATTATTTCCTAGCTCAAAATGCAAAAGGTGAATATCCACAAACGATAAAATTATTTTCAACCTCTATCAAAAAAATAAAGATGTCACCCTCGCATCTGCCAAGGCCACTGTGCTAGTTAAAAGAGAAAGGAAGATCACGCGTTTTGTGAACCATGTACATGTCTTTTGGGCACAAAAGTGGATACCTACACGATGAAGCTGTGTGATACCTACAAGCGTTAGACGTGTGGAGTTGTGTCTCCGGCACATCTACTAGAATCCGATCGATTTTTTGTTGGTCGATGTGGTTTTAGGTCTCGGTTTTTGACCTATGAATGTACGAACTTTTTGTGGGCTGGTCATTTTGGGTCATTAGCACGATTACGTTTTATTTGTTTAATACAACAAGCTTTATTATGATAAGCTTTGTCTGCTCTGGTGATAGAGAGCAAAGATGGCAAAGTCGCTTCTGCTCGCGTCAATGTCTATATTTGTCGCTAAGTAGTGTAAAGATTTTTTTATAAGAAGCATATATTAATATCAAGAAGCTATCAATTACACCCAGTCTCTGCAACAATCTATTGCCATAGCGGTTTCACGGATGAATTACAAAAAATAAAGAAAAGTCTTGCGTTAGTGATCTATTTCTTGTAGCAACAGACCTAACACCACCAAGATAGCACCAGAAGTCCAACTTCTCGAAAAGAGACGCCTCCAAAAGGAAACAGTGCACCAGCGCCATCATCGCCCGATCATAGATCATAGGTTTTCACCATAGAGAGTCTTTGCTCACAAAAAATGCCTTTAACAAGACCATTCTAGGCACAACCAATTAATGCTAGACACTGTATTTTACCCCTGCAAAGTTAGACTGTGAACTACTTCTGTGATGTCGTCCCCACTTTCAATAACTGCTACAGGTCACCAATCACCAAGCTAGTTCCTTACCGTCACAAAGACTCAAAACACATATACTAGTCCTCATATCTCCGCTTTCACGACCTTCTCTGATTCTGACTTGACCATAGACCGTCAAGGACATGCCTAATGATGGTAACCGATAGCAGAGTTTCGCCTAAGGCAATCGTGCCGTCACCACCGGCTTGTAGCCGCGCTGCAGCACTATGAGGTACAGCGCCACCGCTAAGGCACCACGTCGCCGCCTCTGTCCTGCAGTCTGGCCGCAGCACCATGAGGAACAACACCGCCACTAGGGCATCGCGCCGCAGCCACTGCCCTGTAGCCACGCCCGAAACGATCTGCTCACGCCTCCTAGCCATGGGTCAGCGAGCCCCCCCCACACGCACACACCGGTGAATGCCGCCACCCCACAGGCCAACCACCATCCGCGCTACCCCAGTCATGACCTCCCCGCACAAAGGGAAGTTTTCAGGGCGCCGGCCGCGTTCGGAGGCAATTGTAATTCTTATTAGTTGTTGAATTCTTTGTACTACTATGAATTATCAATAGTGGATCCTTTGCATACAAGTTTATACATACGCATGTTACCACGTACCCCAACATGACGAGACATACATTATTACCTACCTACGTACGCACGCGCGAGCGGTACCTGTCTACTCTTTTTTTTTTTGAGGAAAAAAGGAGCACCGCGCGAGCGGTACTTGTCCTATTGTACCTGACTTGACACCAGAGTTAATGCGAGGGCAAGGATAGTTCCATTCACCCCCTCTTCTTATTAATTACTCGTATTTGCTACGTCATCTCTTTTGCTTACTTGGCTTGTGTATTGACTCAAATTACTCCCACTCCGAGTAGTCTCAGTCGCCTTGTTTATTATGAAAGACGCGTTAGAAATGCAGATGTATCCACAGGTTCTAAGTACTCGGAGTGGGAGTATGTCGCAGGTAGAATACAGGGTTTTAGTCCGGTCTCGTAACATCTTTTAGTACCCGTTGCGCAACAGCCTTTAAACAATCAAGACTAGAGCCCCCTTAAGTCCCGGTTGAATTAAGAACCGGGACTAAAGGCACTCCATGTGGCCGCGATGAAGAGCGGGGATGGAGGACCTTTAGCCCCGGTTCGTACCACGAACCGGGACAAAAGGAGCTCTGCGACGGCAGCTAATTGGGGGTTTCTGCTGCCACGATAGCAGAGTTTTGGGCGTTTTTCTTTCGTGACAGGGTTTTGAAGCATTTTTCTGCCGTTGCAGGAGGGAAAGGTTTGGCATAAGTGACGTGCCGAGAGATGATATATATACAACTAAAGAAATAAAGGAACCATTACAGAACATTGTCATGAATATAGATATCGAAGTGACCTCTTTCTTCGTGCTTGGTTCGACATAATATATACAGTATACTTTCATGCATATACATAATATAATTTCTTTTACGATTCCTAATGTTTAAATATAAATTTCCGATGGTATTCTCCGGTTGGATCTATAACCTCCTTAAGTAAGAATATTGCCAATTCCGTTTGAATTGCTCGTACGTGATCCTTTGATAAGATACCGTCCCACATCCATTTGATCTAATTTTAAAAAGTGTGTCAATATATATGAATAAATTCAACACAATTGATGGTAATAAAATAAGATCGTGAACATTGTTTACGTACTGCAAGTTGTTGTGAAGTTCTTCACAACTCAGAGGTCGTCTCGCGAATGTACTCGCAAACGTAGTATTCACATAAATTATTCCTGACTTTCTGCCTTAAACAGTTCATGAGAATAGAGCTCAAGCAAAATAATAATCAAGCATGGTATATTGAAACAACAATCAAAGAGATACGTGGACCTACCTATAGTACTACTTACATTGAGTTGTCAAAATGTAAGCTCCTCTTTCCATTCACCCCTATCAGCCTTGATGAACCGTTTCCAAACCCTCCCGACAAAGAAAATGAGTAAAGGAGTTATTAATTACTTAATATCAGGAAATGAACGAAAGATATGCCGATATAGTTCAATACTGATTGAAATTACCTCTAGAGCATTTCAATCAGGTCTGCCATCTCTCAAGATTTTTATGTTTCGAGTCCATGACAAATACTTTCTTTGGTTAATTTGAATGACTAGCAGAATAAAGTGGAACCTGCGCACACATAACTCATCAATTATACTTAACATGGAGTAAACGAAATTGAATGTGTACAAGACAGTAACACTCACTCGAAGTTCTAAGGAAATAGTATTTTCATTTTGTTTTGTTGTTTCGTTAGAAACCTTAACGAGTAATCTTCTATTTCCTTGGTGTTCTATTTTATCGTATATTCATAAATGGTATTTGGGTCAATGAACCCAATATGATAGATTTGTCCTCTTTTGCATTCGAGAATCTTTATTCTGCATAATAACCTACAAAAAAATATAGTGAGGATAATTATACATGCAGTGAACGAATTAAGCTAGAGACTTAATTACAGAAATAAAGCACTTACAGACAATAGCAACTAACGAGAGATTTGTCGAGGACGTCTTGATTAAATAACTAAAACAATTTTGTGAAGTCAATGTGTACCTCGTTGTTTCCACCGAAGTAATGCTGATCTCTAATTGCCACTATGAGCATGATCTTTCCTTCCTCTAAGGCTCGCATATACCACTCATGCAATTTTCGCATTTGTGTTTATAGAAATGGGCCCTCCTCAGGTCTGACGAGAGGCTTACTGTTCTCGTATTTGTATGCTAACTTAGCCATGGGTGTGTCTTCCGTGCCTAAGTATTGACCAACAGTCAGACCAAGATCTCTAGCCGCTTGTGCGACTAGTTGTGCAACCTTCTGATCTGCATCGAAAAACACATTCATTTGGGGGGGACATGATTGGTTTTTCTGTTCTCTGAGCTGGGGAATTGTTTTCCCTCCTCTACTAGTAGTTCTCGACCACATTCGCCTTATGTGACTTGATAATTGAGCGGTCATAGTCTGATACCAGATGTTCTGGCTTTGGTCGCTAAAGCGTGTTCACAAAGTGTTGCACTGTTTTCGGTGCTATATACTTCTTTGGCAGGGTCGTTTATGTGCAAGCTGACGTTTCACATCTTCAGCCACGACACATTTGACTTCCTCAATAGTCAGGTCATAACGTAACTTGGCAGTAGCATGCTTGGCTTTCTTCCTTGTACCTGATGAGTATTTCTCCACAGCTGTAGTACTAGCCGTCGGAGCGGCGGTTGATGACCCACAAGTATAGGGGGTGTATCACAGTATTTTTGATAAGTAAGAGCGTCGAACCCAATGAGGAGCAGAAGGTGCTGGCTAGTGGTATGGATCAGGAATTCTCTGTAAATATTTAGCAAACGGATTTTTAGGGTTTTTTGATAAAGCAAGTAAACAAAGTACGAGTAAATAAAAGACAGTAAGAATAAATGCAGCAAGTGACCCAATCCTTTATGCAGCAAAGGACAAGCCGGTTGTATTTCTATAGATGACCAAACGTTCTCGAGGACACATGGGAAGACTGTCAAGTGCTTTCGCTTCATATAGTCGATTAATCTTCTCTAGCTTGCTAAGTGTTGTGTGGGTGAACCTGTGGTAATGTACCGTCCCATCCAAAACTTAATACATACTTGTGATTATACCCCCTTGCAAACATCTGTAAGTACAAGAAAGTAATTAAGGTAGAAACCTAACCACAGCTTTAAACTCTAAGACCCTTACGTCCCTTGTGCAATGGTTTCCTAACGGGGGTTCAGGTTTCTGTCACTCCGGCAACCCCTACGATTAGTAGCCAAATACACAATGCATTCCCCTAGGCCCATATAGGTGAAGTGTCATGTAGTCGACGTTGACATGACACCACTAGAAGAAGTACACTACAACTTAAATAACAATCTATTGAATCTTTCTCAACGCAACTCCACTACTAACAACAAGACTTCTCTCAGGTCCTCAAGAACAAAACGAACTACTCACAAGACATCATATGGATCATGATCAGAGATAGAATAATGATGTATAACAATCTGAACATAAACAATAATTCAATGGTTCACTCTATAGCATCAACTACAAAGAGTAATCAACACGGGGAAAGTTTCCCCTATGAACTAATGCAAGATTCAACTCAATTGTTACAGCAATATGGAGATGGTGATGAGGGTGCTGATGGTGATGATGGTGGTGATGATGATGATGATTATCCCGATGAAGTCCAGCTTGATGGTGGTGTTGATGGCGACGATCTCCCCTCTCCGGGAAGGAATTCCCCCGGCAGAAATCTGTCTGCCGGAGAGATCTTTCTCTCTCGGTGTTTTCCGCCTCGCAGAGGAGGCGGAATCTTTCTGTGGTCGCTCCCTGTGTCTTAGGGTTTCGGGAGGAAGATATACGCCAGAGGGGAGAGGCTGGAGTAGGCCAGGGCGGCCACACCACTCCCTGGCGCGGCCTGGGCTTGCCCGCGCCATGGGGTGGTGTGGGCCCCTGTGGCCCACCTCCACTCCATCTTCTGGCATCTTGAGTCTTCTGGAAAAATAGAATTTTCCGTATATTTTCCCGGATTTTCTGATCTTCATGAATTTTGCCTCCAAACGGCACCTTTTCCATCAGAATCCTGACTGCAACGGTTCATGCTCCAAAAGTCATCAACCATGCAAAAACAGATGAAATAACATAAGTATCACCTCTCACCTTCAGAACAGATTGTCTACTAGGTCCCTTTCCAAAGATTACTTTTAAATCCTTCACCATATCAAATACATCATCACTAGTACGGCGTATAGGCTTACTCCGGTTATCTGCCTCACCATTGAAATGCGTACCTTTCTTTCATAGGGAGTGTGCGGGGGAAGAAAACGACGATTCCCCGAGTACATATTCTTATTACATTTATCCAAATATATACTTTCAGTCTCACCTAAACAGTGCGTGCATGCATTGTATCTCTTATTTTTCTGTCCTGAAATGTTACTAATAGCAGACCAATCATTGATTGTTATGAACAACAATGCTCGTAGGTAAAATTCCTCCTGTTTATGCCCATCCCACACACGTACACCTTGTCCGTGTCACAACTGTAGGAGTTCTTCAACTAATGGGCTTAGGTACACATCAATGTCGTTGTCGGGTTGCTTCGGGCCTTGTATGAGCACTGGCATCATAATGAACTTTTACATCATGCACAACCAAGGAGGAAGGTTATAGATACATAGAGTCATAGGCCAGGTGCTATGACTACAGCTCTGCTCCCCAAAAGGATGCATTCCATCTATACTTAGACCAAACCATAAGTTCCTCGCGTCACCTGCAAAGTCCGGGAACTCTATCTCGATTTTTCTCCACTGCGACCCATCAACGGGGTGTCTCAACATCTCATCTTTCTTACGGTCTTCCATGTGCCATCGCAACAACTTGGCATGCTCTTTGTTTCTGAACGAACGTTTCAACTGTGGTATTATAGGAGCATAACACATCACCTTTGCAGGGATGCTCTTCCTGAGGCCCTCGCCCTCAACATCACCAGGGTCATCTCGCCTAATCTTATACCGCAATGCAGTGCATATGGGGCATGCATCTAAATTCTCGCACTCCTCATTGCGGTAGAGGATGCAATCATTAATGCACGCATGTATCTTCTGCACCTCTAATCCAAGAGGGCAGACAACCTTCTTTGCTTCGTATGTACTGGCGGACAAGTCGTTATCCTTTGGAAGCAGCCTTTTCATTATTTTCAGCAACTTTTCAAATCTCTTGTTAGTCACACCGGTCTCTGCCTTCCATTGTAGCAATTCCAGTGTTCTATCCAGCTTTTTGTGGCCATCTTTACAATTTGGGTACAATAATTTGTTGTGGTCATGTAACATCTGCTCGACCTTCAACCTCTCCCTTTCACTTTCGCATTCTCCCTTTGCATCAACAATGGCCCGACCAAGATCATCATCAGGCTCATATGATTCCCGTTCTTCAGCTTCTTCATCATTTTCTTCCATTGTAGTACCATCATATTCAGGAAACATAAATCGGTAGTTGCCATCATCGTTCTCTTCTTCATTGCCGTCTTCCATCATAACCCCTCTTTCTCCGTGTTTGGACCAACAATTATAGCTTGTCATGAAACCGGATTGAAACAGGTAGCCGTGAAGGACACTTGAGGAAGAGTATTCCTTATGATTCTGACAGAAACCACATGGACAAGACATAAAACCATTCCGCTTGTTTGCCTTGGCTACAAGGAGAAAATAATGCACGCCTTTAATGAACTCGCCAGAGAGTCGGTCAGCGTACATCCATTCTCGGCTCATCTACATTGTATAATTAAGTACATCAAACGGAATCATGATGCTAAAATTAGTACTGGTCCAAAAAACAAATTAAAGCACACAACCGGGACTAAAGATATGGCGAACCTTTAGTGCCGGTTGGAGGCACCAACCGGGACTAAAGATGGATGTGGCGACAACACTACATCATGGGCGAGTGTCGACACTATGTCACGAGTGGGCAGCACTAAGCCAATGAGTGCCGATACTATTTGGGTGGGTAGAGGCACTATGACAGGGGTGAGTGTTGACATTATGTCTTGAGTGTCGACACTATGTTGTGCCGCTTAATCTATAAATAGGTATGCATTCTTGTGAAGAACTGCAAGATGTTGTGCGAGAGTAGGGACACCACTACGGCGGAGCTTCTCGAAAAGGTCTTAGGATCCCGTCCTCAGAAATCTTCGAGGAGCTCTCCATAGAGGCACTCCCTAATATGTGAATTTTTTTAGCTACCTGGCGTATTAATTTATAGCTAGAGGAGTTATTAACTCCAAGATGGTGTGAGAGGGACACCACTACGGCGGATCTTCTCGAAGATGTCTTAGGATCCTCTCCTCAGACATCTTCGAGGAGCTCGCCATGGAGGAGCTTCTCGAAGATGTACTGTGATGTCTTCTTATCAAACTTTTGTGAATTAACCCTTTTGTTTTACAATTTTTTCAGTTTGCTGAAGGCAGGTAGAAGACGAAGAAGGGCATTTTGCCCAGCAAGCTAGGATGATGAACTGATGCATTTATCTTTGTGTGCTTCTGTTAATCAAATGAATTTCGAGACTATGTGCCAAAACAAGATATATATAGAATCCACATATTGAAAATGATATTCACCTTGGAGTTCATTACATTAATACAAGATAGATTGAATCCAAACATCAATCTCATGTTATTATTGGAAAAATTACTACCAAACTAAATCCATAAATCCATCTACTTGTAGAGCATGAAATGAGGTAATATAACAATGAGAGTTGAAAGGATGAAGTTGCTCACCTTTTAGAACCTTTGGATAGATTGGGCTCCGCAAAATCTTGACAAATCTTGAGAAACAATTGGGCATAAACTCGAGCTTGAAGGAAGAAAGGGAGAGGAGCCACCATCTTGAAATGGTGGCTCAGGCAGGGGAAGAAGATATAGCCGGGCTATTAGTCCTGGTTTGTATCCAGAACCAGGACTAAAGGGTCCATCTTCAGTCTTGATTCGTGTAACAAACCGGGACTAAAGGGTCTGGTGACGGCCCCAGTCTGCCTAGAATGCTTTACTCCCGGTTTGTTACATGAACCGGGACTAAAGGTTCAGTTCGAATCGGGGCTATTGTCCGCCGCTCCCTGTGGCCAGTTCTAGCCGTTGGGACCGGGGCATTAGTCCCGGTTTGTAGCAAAATCGGGACTAATACCCCTGTACCAAAGGTCCGTTTTGTACTAGTGGTGGGAGGTGCTGTTGGGGACCCCTAGGCTTATATAACGAGGTGATGATCTAAGGGAGAAGGACCCTCTCCGCATACCTCCACGTCGGAGGCATCCCGCGTTGCAAACTACATAGCCGCCGCCTCCACAAGATCTCCACCATCACCAATACTCAAGAGGAGAAGGGACATGGATGTTGAAGGACTCAACACCGATGTACATCACCATCATCATCAACAATGCCTCCAACACTGATTCCCTTCATCTACTTGGATGTAATTCAAACCCTTGTGTGGATCTCCACTTGTATTTGATTATACTCTTATATCTCATCCATAATATTGCTATGATTTTGATTGCCTTCATGTGTGAGTAGTTTCCTTGTTATTGGGGAGAGATGGAAAAATCCTATTAATATTATGATCTGAAATAAAGATGACTAGAACTTTATGCTATTATTTTGTGTTGGTTTTCTCTCTAGATATTATATGAAGTGCACCATTTAATATTTTCCTTCGAGTCTAGAGAGAGAATTACTTTTGAACATATGGTATTGCGTATGGCGTGAATTGACATACCATGATTGGCGTATTATCATATGGACAAGGCGGATAAGGAGAGACCCACTAAACTTATATGGATATCCACAGGTAAACCCTTAATTGTGGTGGATCAATAGGTGTTTGCCAAAGATCATTTAAGTGGTTATTTAGAGATGCAATGTACGATGGTTTTCCGGGCACATCTTATTATAAAGCTCTCCCACACATGTCATAACAAAATATATATTTATCCTAATCATAATTAATACCAATGCTAGTGGTGAATCCTACACTCCCTGAGAACTCTTTAATCATATTGCAACTCCCACAATCACACTCGCTGCTCTTGGTCACTTTAGTTAATTACCTTTTTCCTTGTTACAATTGCTCTCAAACACAAACATCTTTTATACACCATTACTTTGAATCAGAGATAACTTACAAGTACTCTTTAGATAATAGTAACCATAAAGATCTCTACCAATAGCTATACGTGGTTCAGAACTCTAACTTCGAAAGTAGCTCAATACAAATGTACACTTGCATTCATCAAGCTATTTTTTTGCGCCATTGCCATGGAGCTAAGAGGTTTTGGTCTTTTTGTTTTGTGAAAAGGCAACAAAACGGGTCCTTATACCAAATGCAACTAACTGAAACGATCGACACTTGATAACAAGTATTGAGGAGGGAAATCTGGGATTAGAGAAATAAATAGAAGTAGTACAAAGTTGGGGATATAGATGTCTACACTTTCCTTTTGTTCTTCTGTATCCCTCTCAATATTCTAATATTATATTTAAGAGATCCTAAAAATAAGATCATGAAATAAAAATTTGCAGAAGTATCACGTACATTACGGGAAAAAAATTCTTTGTCGTGTCTTTGGACCTTTGCTGTGTGTCCAGAATTGCGGAATACATCAAAGAAAGTCTTTACCGAGTAATATGCGTAAAAAACATGGCAAAGATTGAGTGCACGACATATTCCGAGAAAACACAAGGAAAAGAAAAGCGCACGACAAAATAACAAGAAAACAGACAACAAAGATATACACACGCAAAGTGTAGATAATACACATGTCAAAAAATCAATCACGGCAAACCCGTACGACACGTGTACATCCTCAACACCTTTCACGGAGCGGTTATGATGGTCGGAAATTACCGTGTGTATGCAAAATAGACACGACAAAGACCTGACTTTGCCGTGTGTATAGGTTCAACACACGACAAAGGCTGTGTCTTCTCATTGGTTCGGAAATGTTGGACACAGATTGATGACATGGCACACCCTCTCTCTTCATTCTAATTTTCTCTCAATCTTATCCTCACTCTCTCTCCTACCCTCACGTTTTCCTGGTCCCGGCAACGGTTGCATGCACGCGCAGCTCGACGGATGGCCAACGCTCGCCTGCAACCGCACATGAGCTCTCTGGCCGCACACGAATACGTCACCGTGTACCCTTGACGCAGAGCGTGATGCGCGGCAGCATGGGCCGAGGGATCCTCGCTGGAAGCGCGGTACACAAGACAGTCCGGCGGACGCTTTTGTGGATCTAAAACCCCGCTCGCCCGGGAGGGACCCGTCAGGACGGCGCGGCAGCTATGAGCTTCCGTAGGTCGGCCTGATCGCCATAGAGCCTCATGGATTCGTAGCCTCCAATCTTGAAGAACGACGAAGAACGAGAAGCAAGATAGAAGGGAAGAGGGATAAAAGTAGATGAACACGGAAAAATAGTAGATTTGTTTGTTTGATTGGTGTTGGTTCAATCGGCCGTCACCCCTCGTGTATATAAAGAGCGGCTGGAATTTCCATGCAACAAATAGGGTTGGATTCACCTCCAAAATCCTAGTTGGGATCCAACTCGAAAAAGTAAACCCGAAATTTGTGTAACTGCTCGATCAAAAACTTGCTTGTACCTTCCAGGCCAATTTTGAGATAGTAAACAAGCTCGGATCAAACTGTCATAAAAAGCAAAGTTGTGGGTATCAAAACAACGAACAACTTTGGTGTTGGTAACGTTTTCAACTTATGTGAACTTTATGGACTTTTCGCTTTATTTTCGTATCAAACTTGGATTTAGACCGAATGAATTTAACTTAATTCGGTCGTATCTTGAACCTGGAGACCACACACTTTATCAGATGAAGATGACTCCAAAAGCAAAGTTGTTAGTCTAGAAAAAATGAACAACTTTCATGTTTTGCACTTTTACATCCGAATTTTGACCGCTCAATCCTGGTCGTAAATAGATTTGTTAGTCTAGCGGTTTTCAAACTAATTTTTGACTTTTGTCCACGCCAAAGGTGAGACAAGGTCTGTGGTCTGGCGACCCCCGGTCCTGGATGTACTAATTATGCCTCTGACAATATTTTGGCTTTCAAATTTGCATACTAACTCGGATCGAGATGATTCAAAAACAAAAATGGTGTGTTTCGACGAGGCACACATCTTTAATTCGGCACTTTTTCATTTGAGGTCATCTTAAAGGACTCATAGTTGAAGTATCCATATATCAGTCTCCGAATCTTCTCTAAACACTAGCATAATCGTCTATTAAACCCGATAATATATTGACTTGTTACGGTGTCTCTTTGATGATGATTAATAATCCTCCAAGTGGACTTTTCCAAGTGTCCCCCCCATTTCCCTTGATTAGTTACGAGCCCAAAACGAGTGCGAACACATGCCTCCCTTTTTTCTGGCAGAGCTTGCGTGCCAGAAAATAACTTGCCACACTTTTAGTCTAAGGACAATGTCAACACTCCATCGACTGCCAAGGGCGATAAATATATATTGGCCATTTGATATCCAGGCTTGTTGCCACTTGGGTATGATTTCTTCAAATAATTTGCGTTAAGAACAATCACCTCATCCCGAAGTTGATGAATATCACAATTTCCTTCATGAATAACTCCCACAATGATCCCACCCAGGTCTTCATTCATGATGCTCAAGAAAAATATCGAAACCGTTCGGCAATAAAGGTCATTACCTATTAATGAGTATCTGCACTAAATCCTTCAGTAGTGGCCAGAGCGGTAGTCTCCAATCCGGATTTATCTATGTTGGCGAAACAAAACATTGGCTCTAGTGGGATATGAAATATACCATGAATAACATGGTAGCCGAATGTTTATTGAGCCAACTCACTTGCTCTTGAGTTTTCCATGTCTAGATATATTAGCAATGATAAATCAATCCACGATAAAAATTACATCTACACATATATAAAGATAAATAACAAGTGATTCATCGAAACTTTGGTAAACCATCAACATTGTTGCACTAATCATAACGAGTCACTAGAAGCCTCAATATGTATAGCTCCTATAGCAATAAAAAGTTTTAGCATGAATAGTAAAGCTTCACATTCGGCTATATGGTTGGTGCAAGATATTCTATGCGGCATGATACTTCATAAAACAGTATCATCAGAAGATAAGTAAACAATACCAACGCATTGGTTATTCTTTTAAAAAATAGTCAAAATGTAATCTCCATGTTACTAGAGAGACAAGATTAATATCAATATCATGCTAATCATCTATAGATTTCAAATATTTAGAAGCCAAATTATCAACACATAAGCATAAGAACAGTTGCTAATGAATGCATACCTTGTCTCGGCAATAGAACTAAGGACGATGTTAGAAAACCACATCGGCCATGATTGGATAATGATCTAGGGACGATAAAATAAATATCGGCCATATATATTTGCCCCAATGGACATTCGTAATACATCCACCAAAGTATGTAAAGCCGAAGTAAACAAAACAAAAAAATTGAACTTCAAATATTCGGCCTCTTAGATTAGCAAAAAAATTGCAACTAATCATATTAATAATGACTTGGCAATACCCTTTCATGATGAATAGAATTATGATGCATACATGGATCAAAATAAATCCATGGTGGGTAATCAATCATACCTTGGGATGGATTCCATGGCATAGGCATTAATGGTGAAGTATAATAATATGGATGATGTGATGGCCGAAGCTTTTGATATTGATATCGAATTCTTTGGCCTGGTTGCTTGTTGGATTTATTCTTTTTGTTCTCCACTCTTGCTTCCCTTCTTATGACAGGATCTCGCACATCTTCTTGCCTTGAGGTATTACTTTGAGAACCCATGCCATGTTTAGTTTCTTCAGCTCCTCGGGATTTAAGCCGATATAACTTTCTCTCTTGCCAATTTGACAAGATGAGTGAGCATCTCAGTTGTGGTTTCGTTTCACACAATGCACAATTTTCTTAATCTTAGGTACCTTAAAATTTTCTTGTTTAGATTCAAAAATTGGGTCTTTGAAAATTACTTGCTTCACTTCCTTTCCCTTAGTAGCCAACATTAATTCAACTGGCTTCTCATTATTTTGAGTCAAATCTGAAACAGCACACTTGCGTCCATCCTTTTTTATCTGGTATATTTGTTTGACCACTTCTTTCTTTACCCATGAACTCTGGACCGATTCTTTTTGATTGAAACGGTCTTTGACTTGTGATTATTGATCAAATGTTAGTGTTCTTGGATCTGCATAATTTGGGTGAGATGATCTAGAATTAGGTGGATAACGTGCTCGTGAATCATACCTTTCCCATGATGGATATGAATAAACATTAGCATAGGGAAGTATCCATGAAGTTGGTATTGGTAGCCCAAAAGGAGGATATGAATTTTTTGCATTTAATTTCTACTTTCTCCAATCCTTGTCTTTAGACTTTTGCCTTGGGGATGATTTTGATGCTTTTGCACTACTTGGCCGATAAGAACTTTTTGCTTCACTCTCCTTTTATATTTTTCTAGCAGCCGCGCAAAAGTGACTTTTGGTTTTTTAGCCTTGTGCTTATTGTGGCCTTTTTTTTCGATTTTTGCATGCACCGGTCTTCGATTTTTCTTGTTGCCCCTAGTGCTTGATTTCTTCAATGTTGCTTCAGTGGAACTCTCACCTTCAAGAATATTTGTAATATGTTCTTCAACAATGTCTTTGCTTGAAAGCTTGATTCCATCATCTTCCTTGTGTACCTACTCATCATTAAATGAATCGACTAGAGGTAGCTGATGTAATATTTTCTGGCCATCAAGAACAAAATCAAAACAGATTGGTCATCAATTTGTGTTTCAATAAATTTCAATCAGCCTTTATTGACAGCCGATTGTACTATTTGATGAAACATGTTGCAATCCTCTATACTATGCTCGAATGAATAATGCAACTTGCCATATAATCATCCTTGTAATGATGGTTGAACACTGTGATCAACAATTCTAATATAATCAATTTTTAGCAACATGTCAAATATATGATCACACATTCTCAAACTGTAGGTATACCTTTTATCTTCTAACCGATCTTGTTGTGAGAATGGCTTTGGAATTGAGCAATCGAATGGTGCAGATTTTATATCATCCAATTTGGCTATGCATTGTTTTTTGCACTTCTCTTCCGATGTCTTTGAATACACGGCTATACTAGCATCGACTTTCTCAAGAGACAATAACCTTGGCTTTAGGTTTCTGAAACCAATAAAGTTAAAGCACATATGTCTTACTTGAGACAAAATGTTAGCCAAGTACACTACTAGAGAAAAGGCTATAGGAGACATGGTTATAGAAGGAGCATTAACCATATGTGCCTCCTATAAAAATAGGCGAGGGACACCACCTTGCCATGTGCCTCACGTATAAAAATAGGCGAGGTGCATATTACTAGAATGCGCCTCCTATATTCCATGTACTGACAAAATCTGGCAGCTCCAACTTATGTGAGGCGCATATTGACCATATGCGCCTCCTATATTTCAATTATAGGAGGCACATATCATGCACATTCCCATATGCGTCTCCTATACTTGCTATAGGAGGCGAATATCATGCACATTCCCATATGCGCCTCCTATACTTCCTGCCACCAATTCCTTTGGATCGCCTTTTTTGATTTGGAAAAAATAAAATAAAATGGTAAAAACCTCAAATTTTGATGACATATTTGGATTCCTCACATTTTTCTGATAATAATGCATATATTATTTGTTGAATTTTGATTTATGGATTTAAAGATATGAATAAATGCCAAAAAATTAGAAACAAAAACCTATTCAAGGCGCACCTCATATGATATGCACCTCCTATACTTTCAAGTATAGGAGGCTCATATCATATGCTCCTCGCATAAGTGAAGACGGATTCAAATTCAAAATAGCCACCTACCACACCTATATAACATCTACCACACCTATATAACACCTACCATCTCTCCTCCTTCTCCTTCTCCTTCACTTCTCCTTCCTCTTCCCTTCTCCTCCTCCTTCTCCACTCTCCTCCTCCTCCTCCACCTCTGGTGGCATCCTCTTCCTCCGGCGAATTTCTCCTCCTCCCGTGACCTCCTCCTCCTCCTCCTCCTCCTCCTCCAGTGACCACTCCGGGCATGGCCTCCACAACCACACCGACCAACTCCACCTCCTCGACCTCCGAATACCACCTCCGACGATGACCTCTAGCTGCCTCATCCTCCTCCACCATCTCCGGCGACCCCCATGGCCATGGCTTCCCGCACATGCCTGGGTTGGTAGGCTGTGGCCATGGGCATGGCCTCCGATGAGCTCCAACGAAATTCCGGCCAGATCCATATCTAGATCTAGATCTGGCCGCTATTTTTTTGAAATTCAAAAATAATATAGGAGGCGCATTCGAATCAATATGCGCATCGCATATATGCAGATTATAGGAGGCACATATTCAGAGTATAGGATGCGCATATCATATGCGCCTATATGATATGCGCCTCGCATAGTCTATTAGGTGCACCTCGCCTAGCATTTTTCCTAGTAGTGGTACGAAATAAACAAAGCTACCCATGTAGATATAAAATGCAAATGACATGATGGGGAAAACTTTGGTTGTAATAATTTGTTACTATCGGTATCTCTAAATGGCATAATGTATTGACCGATATGTTTTGTGACAATTCTATTTCTAACAAGTAAATTACCTCTCTCGATTGGTCTTTCATAGCTTATGAGAATTTTGTTAACAGATGTATCAATATTAAAGTTTTGACCAAATTTTGATGACATATTTGGATTCCTCACATTTTTCTGATAATAATGCATATATTATTTGTTGAATTTTGATTTATGGATTTAAAGATATGAATAAATGCCAAAAAATTAGAAACAAAAACCTATTCAAGGCGCACCTCATATGATATGCACCTCCTATACTTTCAAGTATAGGAGGCTCATATCATATGCTCCTCGCATAAGTGAAGACGGATTCAAATTCAAAACAGCCACCTACCACACCTATATAACATCTACCACACCTATATAACACCTACCATCTCTCCTCCTTCTCCTTCTCCTTCACTTCTCCTTCCTCTTCCCTTCTCCTCCTCCTTCTCCACTCTCCTCCTCCTCCTCCACCTCTGGTGGCATCCTCTTCCTCCGGCGAATTTCTCCTCCTCCCGTGACCTCCTCCTCCTCCTCCTCCTCCAGTGACCACTCCGGGCATGGCCTCCACAACCACACCGACCAACTCCACCTCCTCGACCTCCGAATACCACCTCCGACGATGACCTCTAGCTGCCTCATCCTCCTCCACCATCTCCGGCGACCCCCATGGCCATGGCTTCCCGCACATGCCTGGGTTGGTAGGCTGTGGCCATGGGCATGGCCTCCGATGAGCTCCAACGAAATTCCGGCCAGATCCATATCTAGATCTAGATCTGGCCGCTATTTTTTTGAAATTCAAAAATAATATAGGAGGCGCATTCGAATCAATATGCGCATCGCATATATGCAGATTATAGGAGGCACATATTCAGAGTATAGGATGCGCATATCATATGCGCCTATATGATATGCGCCTCGCATAGTCTATTAGGTGCACCTCGCATAGCATTTTTCCTAGTAGTGGTACGAAATAAACAAAGCTACCCATGTAGATATAAAATGCAAATGACATGATGGGGAAAACTTTGGTTGTAATAATTTGTTACTATCGGTATCTCTAAATGGCATAATGTATTGACCGATATGTTTTGTGACAATTCTATTTCTAACAAGTAAATTACCTCTCTCGATTGGTCTTTCATAGCTTATGAGAATTTTGTTAACAGATGTATCAATATTAAAGTTTTGACCAAATCAGAACACAAGTAAATTATTTGCTAGATGTACCTCTTTGAAGACATTGGAAGCGTATGATGGCTGCTTGACCTGAACATTATCTTGCTCGGCCTCAAGATAATTCTTCAATGCCTTATCTTCTTCCTTTTCTGGATTTTGTGCCTCTTCATTTTGATGCTCTTCATCAACCGAACATTGTTTGGCCATATTTCCTTGTTCTTGGTAATCATCAATTTCGTTGGCACAAAACTCATAGAGAAACATGTAAGCTCCCTTACATCCAGAAAAGTCAAGCACGGTAGTTTTTATAAGCGTGTCATGCTCTTGATCAGCAAAGTATGCTTCTTCTGAATTGGTAGATTCAGCATATGTATTTTCTAATTCGGCTTTTTTATTAACCGAATTAACCATCTTAGCCGAACCATTTGTACCTTCATGGTTTTCATCAGATTACAAAGCTTCTCCTTTTTGCGTCATTGTAGTAGTGGTTTCAACTTGATTGTTGTGTGGAGGAGATGAATTGATTCCTTCAACTTGACTAGTACTGTCTTGATGGTCCTTCTCAAGACTAGCAAGAAACTATTGAAGTCCTTCTTGTTCAAGTTTTTTCTTATACGCTTCATGATCTTCTTTCATCTTATTTTCAAGTGTATCAAACTCCTCATCACGATTCTTCTTGAGTGTCTTAGATAACTAAAGATGTTCCTCCGATAAATCATCAAATGTAATGACATTATCAGCGTTAACCTTAGCTGCACATGATTTCCCCCTGATGCTTTTAGTTTCTTTTGGAAACATAGTGTCGCCGAAACTTAGCAATTGAGAAGGGGAAAACCTAAGCTTGTTTTCCTTACGCTCCTCTTCGCGCTTGTTGTTGTATGCCTCATAAGTTTGTATTGTATCAAGATCATGGGGCCTCTCTTCTAGTTCTTGGTGAAGAGAATTAAGCTTCTTGAACTCAGCTGCAAGTTTTTCCTTCAAGTCATTTGTTCCTGCATAAGAATGTCTCCAGTGTTTTTTTAATCTTTTGGCAATGAGGTGTCACCGAAACTTTACAATTGTGCAGGGGACGTACCATACATTACAATACTAGATGAAGGCACAATAGCTCCTATTGAATTTCCACTTATTCGGCCATAACAATTGTAAAGGTGTGAAGCCGAATTATGAATATCATTAGTTGCATACGATGCTAAAATATTACTAACATAAGCTGTAGCACATGAGGATTGACAGTAATTAGGAAAATAACTAGTGGTAGCATGTCCAATTTCTATATCCATCAGCATGTTTGAAGGTGAACGTAGAAATTACATGTTATTTACTGATGAATATAAATATGAAACACATGGTTGCATGCTATTGAAATTTCTACATTGGTGCTCAGGCCCTGCCCTTCCTTGAAGACGGCGACGGAGGGCGTGCTTGACGTCGACGGGCTTGAGGATGACAGCGACGATGTTGGGCTTGCAGATGACGATGATGACGACGGCGGGCGTGCTTGACGATTGCGACAGCGGGTTTGAAGACGACGGCGGCAGGCTGAGGACGACGACGACGCGGCCGGGTGGACTTGAGGACGATGACGACGGCGGCGGCGGTGGACTTGATGACGACGATGACATCGGTAGGCTCGAGGACGAAAACGACAGTGGACAATGTTTTTTTATTTTGGAATTTAGCCTTTGCCAAGTGTGTTAGAAAACAGACAGGCAAACATTGCCCTCCGTTTTTGTCCACTGACCGTGTTAAGTTCTTTATTATGTCGAGCTACATGAAAAGCACTATGCTGTGTCTATTTTGAAAGACACACGGCAAATGCTGTTTGCCGGCAGCCTTTGTTGTGTCTTTTGGCCACACAGCAAAGAACATTTATTACATAGTGATATGGAGCATGTACAATTTTTTCTCTTCCATAATAAAGCATAACTGCACCTCAAGGTAGTAATAGTACTATAGTAGCAACAACAAGAACTAAATAAATAAATATTCTGTAAATTTGTTTTTGGCTTATCATGCTGGGAAAAACTCTGCTTGTTTCTGCAGAAAATAATAAAGACAGTATGGTGGCCACGCTCGTTCTTTGAAACGAGGCTGAGATGGTGGATGTGCCCAGGGCTGGCCCATACTTATACGGGGCCTAGGTGCAAAATGACGACAAGGGCCCTTATTCACACACAAAACTATTAAAACAATATATTTCAAGCTAAAAAACTTCATATTTCATTATAACAAAGTAATATTCGATATATAGCATAGATTCATGATTTTTTGACTCTCAAATGACAGCACAAACTAATCTTTTAACTCTAAAATAACAATACTTATCTCGATCAAGTGGAGTAATCATGGAAGGAAGGAACCAGATAACTTCTTTCTAATAGACATATCACCAAAATACAGGTTGTATAAAAAAGAACAAAATAGGGAACGGAAGCACCTGGGTCGATTCAGATGTAAACTTGATCTGTAGCATGAACAAGAAGACCACACCTTCATGAAATAAAGAATTCTTTCCTTTTATCTTCAGCAGTGAGCATTTTCAGTCTCTCAGATCCAATCAAAATCACACCCCATAGGTTTTTGTTTTTCCTATGGAGACCTTGATTCTTGACTGCTTGAGGTCTGTGGAGCAGCGGTAAGGGTGGACACAAATTTACCTGTCTAGAATCTAGTCTGAAACGACTATTTGATCGGCAAACAATAGAATCGCTAAAAATTGAAGGGGGGAAATTTGGGAAACGATCAAGATGCGCCTTTCGTATTTAGTAATTTCAGAAAGGCACGATGGTGGCTGTGCCGTTTGGGAAGGAACAGATGTGTTATCTCATTTGGTGGAGCGGAAGAAAAGTTAGAGGAGAAGAGAGCTTAGAGCGTCATACTGTAACGACTGGGTGTTTTACCTGAGCAATGGATCGAATGCTATGCTCCGTCCGTACTGATCTGGCTAGGCTGAACATGGGCATTTGAACTTTTTTAGACCAAAAACCAGAAATTTTAACTAGAAGTAGTAGAACTAATACCTGGCCCGAGGCCCTTGGCTCGCGGGGGACCCAGTGGGAGCGCACCTTTTGCCCGGCCTATGTGCCATGTTGTGTGCGGTGATGCGGGGAGGTCCACTTCCCATGGATTGGCCTACTTGATTGGATCCTGACCTGGAGCAATCCAAGGACGACACTGTTGGGGTTCGTAGCATGGAAAACAAATATTTTCTACCGCATGAATACTAGATTGTAGCAACGAGTCAATAGAATACTAACCCTCGAAGATCCAAAGCGGTTAACGAGAGCAGATTCTCGTGGTTGATGTAGTCGATCACTTGCCGATCTCAAGATCGTGTGGACGATCCTTCCGGCGTCGCGTTCCGGCAGCGCTTCCGCAGTCGATCACACGTGCGGAGTCGAAGCAGACCTTGCTCTCCCCGTTCCAGCGAGCAGCGGAGGTAGCAGATCTTCTCCACGGAATCCCAGCAGCACGACGGCGTGGTGGTGGTGGAGGTGAGAATTCTGCAGGGCTTCGCCTATGCCTGTGCAGAAGAAAGGTGGAGGAGAGAGGCGGCGGAGATTGGTGTTGTATGAGCCAGGGTTGGAGGGGGCGCCCCTGTCCTTCTATTTAAGAGGGAGGCGCGCCAGGGGAAGGGGAGTCCTTGTAGGACTCCCTCCCTCCTTGGTCCGGTGGGTTGGGGAGGGGGGAGGAGTCCTCCTCCCCCCCGAATCCGTATCTTACCCCACTTGGACTCCCTTGACCCTTTCCTTGGTTTTCAAGCAAACTCCAAGAAACCTTCCGGAACATTCCGAAACCTTCTAGAACCCTCATACAAATACTCCGGAACATTTCCTAACTCAAAAAATGATCTCCAATATATGAATCTTATTCTCCGGACCATTCTGGATCTCCTCGTGATGTCCCGGATCCATTCCGAGACTCCGAACAACATTCGGTCTCCAACGCATATTCCATATCTACTTAAAACAACTTCGAACCTTAAGTGTGTCACCCTACGGTTTGTTAATATGCAGACATGACAGAGACACATCTCCTATCAATAACCATCAGTGGGATCTGGAGATCCATAACGGCTCCCACATACTCAACGATGACTTCGTGATCGATTGAACCATTTACATACGAAACCAATTCCCTTTGTCTCGCGATACTATACTTATCCGAGGTTTGATCGTCGGCATCTCCATACCTAGTTCTACCTTGTTACTGATAAGTACTCTTTACTCGTTCTGTGATATGTCATCCCTTGTGACCTAGTCACATGCTTGCAAGCTAACTAGATGACATTCCACCGAGAGGGCCCAGAGCATATCTATCCGTCATATGGATGGACATATCCCAATCTTGGTTCATGCGCTTCAACACATACTTTCAGAATACCCAATGACACCTTTATGACCACCCAGTTACGAAGCGGTGTTTGATGTCATCAAAGTACCCATCCGGTGATGGTGATTAACACAACCTCATGGTCGAAGGATTAGGTTACTATGCATTTAAAAGCTTACAGCAATACGAACTTAATGACTTGATCTTATGTTACGCTTACTATGGGTGTGTGTCCATTACATCATTCTCCTAATGATATAACCTTGTTATTAATCACATCCAATGTCCATGATCAGGAAACCATGATCATCTATTAATCAACAAGCTAGTTTAACAAGAGGCTTACTAGGGACTCTTTTATGTTTACAAAACACACATGTATTAGTGTTTCCTAATAATACAATTATAGCATGGGATGTAAACATTTATCATAAACATAAAGATATAATAATAATCACTTTATTATTGCCTCTTGGGCATATCTCCAACAGTCTCCCACTTGCACTAGAGTCAATAATCTAGTTAAAACTTGTGCATTCAACACCTATGGCTTTCTGGTGTTGTATAGACACTATAGCTAGTGGTAAACATAATCTTCGGATCTGACACTTCCAGGTCCGTGTGTATTTGCATGTCCTTGCGTTTCTACGCATTACTCATTCTCCAATGAGATGGCATTGTATAAATTTGGTCCTTTGGTGAGACCTTTAGTTCCTCGGGATTAAAACATGTTGATACAATTGTCATACAATATATCTTCATAGTATTATCCCGCTATGAACCACACCTAGTTTGATAACAAACTACTTGACACAAATGCCCTCCTTTGCTGCTACTACAGCAGTTATATACTTAGCCTTTTGTTGTAGTATCTGTCACAATGTTTTAACTTTGGTACTCAACCAAATCCGTTATGGAACTTCCTTTCCATTACATTGTGCCACCCATAGTTTTAAATTGAGATAAACTTAATTTGTGACAAAACTAGTATCAATGCAACAATTTACAATGAACTATTTGTCACCACTATATAAATAATATATTCTTAGTTCTTCCAAAGATCATAGGAATATCCTTACTATTGTCCAATGATCATCTTATGAGTCATTCTGGTATATGCTCATAACATTTAGAGCATAGGACATATCTGGATGTGTACATCTCAAAGAATGATTGATCAAAATATTCTTGTGATTTCACCAAGTGTCAAAACACTTGAATCTTGATTCAGTCCTTTCTGTGAGTCAAGAACCTTTCTTGTTGTTTCCATATTGAACTCATTCAACATCTTATCTATGTACATTTGGCAAAACCATATTAGCGCCTCAATCTATCCATATAGACATTGATGCCTAATTCTTGGGTTATGCCTAAGTTTTTCATCGAAATGAAATTCTTAACCTGTGTCAATTCAAGATACATCATTTCCAATCAACAATATGTCCTCTACATAATGTATTAGAAATATGTCTCAGCGCTCCCACTTAATTTCTTGCAAAATGCAAGCATCTTCATCGTCTCTGATGAAATTAAACCTTTTAACGGTTTCATCACGGTAAAGATTCCAACTCCGTGATGCTCACTTCAACCATTGAAGTTTTGCATACTCTTTTAGCATCCTTTTGAATCAACAAAACCCTTTGGATCGTGTCATGTACACGTCCTAGGTAACCATTCTATTAGAAGAACTTGTTTTGTTTGTTCAACTACCATATACCAAAATATATGTAGTGGTTGCTACATTAATCCGTCCAGACTAAATATCGCTATGAAAAGATCAAATCTTATCATAGTCAATTCATTGAACATTGTCATAAACTCTTTCCGACATGTCAACTATTTCATAGATGTGAAACATCCATGTCTATTTACTCTATAAATCCAAACACGACCGATAGGCTTCACGCCTTTCTGGAGGGTCTTTCAAGTTTAGAAACTTGATTTCTCGTGTATGGATACTATCACGGATTCTATGACTTCTAGTCATTTTATGGAGTCAGGGCCCATCATCACTTCTTTGCATATGGTCGGTTCATCATTGTCAAAACAATAACGATTTGCTTATCAAATCTTACTATTTGATTCTTACCGACCTACACAGTTCTATAGGAACTCTAATCTCCGAGATCACACCTTTTGTAATCACGAGAGCCATGAGCATTGTGGCCGTCACCGGGACACTTTCCGGCGCTGCGCTACTTAGCACATATAGCTAAGGTTCAACAACCTTATCAAAGTTCTATTGTCCTCCCACTTAACTTTTCACGAAAAATTCCTTCTCAAGAAACTTGACGTTTTAAGCAACAAACTCTTTTGTCCTCAGTGTTATGGAGAAATTCCCAACAAATTCTTTGGGATAACCTACAAAGACGTGCTTATCCGACTTTGGTTGTAAACATTTTACTTATGCATAGCATGCCAAAAATTTAAGAAAGGACAACCTGGGTTTTATCCCAAACCATGACTTATATGGTGTCATTTCAACGGATTACGATGGAGCTCTTTTCAGTGTAAAAGCGGTAGTCACTAAAGCTTTAATCTTTAAAATATAATGGCAGTTTTATAAATGACACCTTTGATCTTACCATGTCAAACAAGGTTTCATTACATATCTCGAACACTCCATACTCCTATGGTGTTTTGGGAAATGCAAATCCATGGAACGATTCCTCAAATCTTAGGTGTTTTGCTAAACTTGTAACTCAAACATCTTTCTTTATGATCGAATCATAAACTCTTTATTTTCTTGTTACAATAATTTTCAACTTCATCTTGAAAGTCTTTGAACAATTTTCAAATGTTTTCATACTTCCTCCTTATTAAGTAAATATACATATATTCACTCAAATTCTCGGAGAAAGCATGTGAAGTTGAAACCCATCACTTTTGACTACATAATGGGCTTCATACATCTATATGTACAAGTTCTAATAAGCCAGTCATTCGTTCCCTTTTTGGCCTATGAATGAAGTTTTAATTATCTGTAGAAAGTTTCAGAAGCGTCATTTGATCAAAATTAAAAGACTCCAAAATTCCATTAACATGGAGTTTCTTCATGTTTTCTTTCCAATATAATTTAAACAGCGATGTCACTTCATAAGTGATCTTTCAATCAATTGTCTTTTGACATTTTAGCATTAGTTTTATGGATGTGATTTCTCCAACGAGATTTGTAAATCATCCATCTTTTATGGAATACGGAAATTATTTGAACAACCTTTTGTTCTCATAATACCTGATCAAAACAATTATTGAAACAAAATCTTGAAGGCAAGCTTTGATGTTAACGAGCAACACAACAACCCTTTGTTTGTTTTCGATGAACATCATCACATATTCTCTTGCTAGTTACTTAGGCCATTGTAGTTCATGAATTGCGTTGTCCTGTATGACGCTTCATACCAACCGATTCGATATCCAATACCTAAGAACCATATTGTTTAACAAGCAAGGAATACAACCATAACATGTATATCTTCTATATGCCTAAGTTGGACATCTCCAATCTTTTCTTTTCTGCCAAATATTTTATAGATTCTCTTTCAGCAATTTCTTTTCTTTTAAAAGAATCTATCAACATCAATAGTGTTGTCATTCTCATGACACATAGTACAAAGTGTGTATAGTCAAATACTAATACCTTTGAACTTGCACTTTGAAGTGGATCACCTTCATCAAATGTTTGGCATTCTTTCAATGTTCCATTCTTTAGTAATCTTTTAGTGTAGTAAACATTTTACTTACATCTTCTATTCATTCTTATCATGACAACTTTCATGATCAAGCTGCTATAGCTTATAAAGGTGAATTGCGAGTATAATGTTTCTTTTCCAAAACCTTTTGGAGGATTAGGACGACTAGCGTCTCCAACCTTCACAAATTCTCATCAAATATGAGGACATATACTCTATCATGTTGTAACGAACACATTGTTTTAGATATCGCAATACCTTTCACATATGATGGTTTCTGAAACATTGCTTTCAGCTCTTAGATAAACTTGATATTAAAAACAATCTTTTGAGTATCAAGAATCATGGAGGCAAACATGATACATTAGATACTAACACTGGAATTGTTACTCTTGATTTAATACTACTTATTAAACTTCACAGAGTAAATAGAGTTTGCTGAAAGTTTGCAATAGGACTTATAAACTTTAGATTGACACTCAAAACAATATGATACCAGTTCATAAAGCAAATATCCAAAATTTCTATAGTTCCACTATCTCAACTATAACTAAGCGTAAGGTGGTGAACGGATGCCAATGACTACAACAAACTATGCAAATTCACTTTGATTGTGTTTATGATAAATTGAGTTCAACTAATCCAAATTACAAAAGAACTCCCACTCAAAACAACATCCCTCGAGTTGTTTTAGTGATTACACGAACCAAATCCACTACACCAAGTCCGATCATCACGTGAGATGATGTAGTTTCATCGGCGAACAATCTTCATGTTCATCATATCACTTATATGATTCATGCTCTACCTTTCGGTATTCCGTGTTCCGAGACCATGTCTGTACATGCTAGGCTCGTCAAGATTAACCTTAGTTTCCGCATGTGCAAATCTGGCTTACACCCGTCGTATGCACACGTTGAGTCTATCACACCCAATCATCACGAGATGCTTCGAAGCGACGAGTCTTAGCAATGGTGCCAACTAAGGACGAACACTTTATTACTTGATATTTAGTGAGAGGGATCATCTTATAATGCTACCGTCACGATCTAAGCAATACAAGATGCATAAAGGATTAACATCACAGGCAATTCATAATTAGTGTGATATGATATGGCCCTTTCTTCTTATGCCTTCGATCTCCATCTCCAAAGCACGGACATGATCTCCATCATCACCAGCATTGCATCAAGGTCCGTGGCACCGCTTCATGGTTGTCCATCATCACTAGCAACTATTACAACTACTTGGAACAAAGCTATTACAAGATGAATAGACACGCAGTTCTTAACAGAATTAAAGGCAACCATTAGGCTCCTGCCGGTTGCCATATTACAACAAGGATCATTGCATACATCATATACAATCACAATCACATGAAGGCCATATCACATCACAAAACCCCTGCAAAAACAAGTTAGACGCCTCTAATTTTCTTTGCAAGTTTTACGTGGCTTGGGCTTTCGAATAAGAACGCATCTTACCTACGAAACTGAACCACAACGTTGATACAAGTGCTATCAAGTGCAAAGTGTAGATTTGATCTATACTATGATGGGAGAGACAGACACCCGCAAAGCCACTTGTGCAAAGCAAGTTGCACGTCAAGCGTGGAGCAAGTCTCATGTACGATGACATGTAATGTTAGCCCGAGCCGCTTAATCCCACCATACCGCAAGATGCAAAGTACACACATAGCAAAAGACGGCACGAGCACCAACGCCCACAACATCATTGTGTTCTACTCGTGCAACAGATCTACGCATAGACACGGCTCTGATACCACTGTTGGGGTTCGTAGCATGGAAAACAAAAAATTTCTACCGCATGAACACACAATCAAGATCTAATCTATGATCAAGCCAAGTTCTATCTACTAGATTGTAGCAACGAGTCAATAGAATACTAACCCTCGAAGATCCAAAGCGGTTAACCAGAGAAGATTCTCGTGGTTGATGTAGTCGATCACTTGCCGATCTCAAGATCGTGTGGACGATCCTTCCGGCGTCGCGTTCCGGCAGCGCTTCCGCAGTCGGTCACACGTGCGGAGTCGAAGCAGACCTTGCTCTCCCCGTTCCAGCGAGCAGCGGAAGTAGTAGATCTTCTCCACGGAATCCCAGCAGCACGACGGCGTGGTGGTGGTGGAGGTGATAATTCTGCAGGGCTTCGCCTATGCCTGTGCAGAAGAAAGGTGGAGGAGAGAGGCGGCGAAGATTGGTGTTGTATGAGCCAGGGTTGGAGGGGGCGCCCCTGCCCTTCTATTTAAGGGGGAGGCGCGCCAGGGGAAGGGGAGTCCTTGTAGGACTCCCTCCCTCCTTGGGCCGGCGGGTTGGAGAGGGGGGAGGAGTCCTCCTCCCCCACGAATCCGTATCTTACCCCACTTGGACTCCCTTGACCCTTTCCTTGGTTTTCAAGCAAACTCCAAGAAACCTTCCAGAACCTTCCGGAACATTCCGAAACCTTCTAGAACCCTCATACAAATACTCTGGAACATTTCCTAACTGAAAAAATGATCTCCAATATATGAATCTTATTCTCTGGACCATTCCGGATCTCCTCGTGATGTCCTAGATCCATTCCGAGACTCTGAACAACATTCGGTCTCCAACGCATATTCCATATGTACTTAAAACAACTTCGAACCTTAAGTGTGTCACCCTATGGTTCGTTAATATGCAGACATGACAGAGACACATCTCCTATCAATAACCATCAGCGGGATCTGGAGATCCATAACGGCTCCCACATACTCAACGATGACTTCGTGATCGATTGAACCATTTACATACGAAACCAATTCCCTTTGTCTCGCGATACTATACTTATCCGAGGTTTGATCGTCGACATCTCCATACCTAGTTCTACCTCGTTACTGATAAGTACTCTTTACTCGTTCCGTGATATGTCATCCCTTGTGACCTAGTCACATGCTTGCAAGCTAACTAGATGACATTCCACCGAGAGGGCCCAGATCATATCTATCCGTCATATGGATGGACAAATCCCAATCTTGGTTCATGCGCTTCAACACATACTTTTAGAATACCCAATGACACCTTTATGACCACCCAGTTACGAAGCGGTGTTTGATGTCATCAAAGTACCCATCCGGTGATGGTGATTAACACAACCTCATGGTCGAAGGATTAGGTTACTATGCATTTAAAAGCTTACAGCAATACGAACTTAATGACTTGATCTTATGCTATGCTTACTATGGGTGTGTGTCCATTACATCATTCTCCTAATGATATAACCTTGTTATTAATCACATCCAATGTCCATGATCAGGAAACCATGATCATCTATTAATCAACAAGCTAGTTTAACAAGAGGCTTACTAGGGACTCTTTTATGTTTAGAAAACACACATGTATTAGTTTTTCCTAATAATACAATTATAGCATGGGATGTAAACATTTATCATAAACATAAAGATATAATAATAATCACTTTATTATTGCCTCTTGGGCATATGTCCAACAGACACATGCTAATTAATGGAACCGTTAGCAGAGAAGCTAGTCGCGCTACAAACGACAAGGACATGCTGTATTTGTTGCCCATAGCTAACTTGCAGGATGGGGGACCCCCACTTCATATAGTAACCAGCATGTGCATCCTGTGCTGTCACTAGTGCACACCCCCCTCTAACACCGGTTTGGAGGGCCCTCTAACAGCGGTTGTAGAACCGCTGTTGAGGGTTCGGTGTTAGAGGCCCCCCCTTTAACACCGTTTCTTATACGAACCGTAAAGGGTGGCGCACGTGGGGCTTCCGCAGCGCTCAGGCCCCCCTTTAACACCGGTTTGTAACACGAACCGGTGTTAAAGGTTCTGTGCCGCGGTAGGAAAAAGAGATAAATCTCTGCCGCGGCAGAGTTCTGCCGCGGCAGGAAAACGGCCTAAATCTCTGTCGCGGCAGAGTTCTGCCCCTGCCCCGTTCTGGGCGTATTTCTGCGGCGCGGCGGGGACGGGGAGGGGGGGGAGGGGGAATCGATCAGGAGCGGTATACACATACATCGTCATCGGTACATACGAGTACATGAATAATTAAGCAACTATTACTATACACAACATCGTCATTGTGTGGTATTCTCCGTAAACGTTGAAGCATCAAGTACAAGACAAACATGTTCAAGCATATATACAACATTCATTTTGGTGGATATCTAAAGAGTTCTCCGCCAGGCGTGACGACCACATCAAGTATGAACCCCGCCAATTCCTCTTGAATGGCTCGTATGCGGTCAAATGGTAGGAGTTGGTCCCGCATCTTTTCGATCTGAATATATATGAAGAATGGGGTCAATATATATATATAAGAATAAAACTCAACACAATTGATGGTAATAAAATAGTGTTGTGTACTTTGTTTACTTACTCTAAGTTATTCTAGTGCGGCTTGGCCTGTCGCACATATCGTGTTGCGAATGAACTCGCAAACATAGTACCCACATAAGTTATTACCGTGTCCCTGATGCGCGCACTTTACGAGAATAGAGAGTTCAATCAAAATAATAATCAATAAAGCATGATATAATGGAATTGGAAGCAGAATCAAAGAGATACGCAGACCTAGCTAGCTAGTATTACTTACATTTTGGTCTACAAATTTTAGTTCTTCTGACCATTCACCCATGGCCCTGCCCGTGAACCTTTTCCAAACCCTGTCCGGCAAAGAAAATGGAGAAAGGAGTAATTAATTACTTGTTGTCATGAAAGTTGCTGATCTAGTGCGATAATATGATTGAAATTACCTCTGGAGCATCTCTCTAAAGTCTGCCCATAGCTCTTTTTCTTTTCGTAACGAGTCCATGACAAGGACTTTCCTGAGTCAGGTTGAATGACTAGCAGAATAAAGTGGAACCTACGCACGCATAACTCATCATCAGTTACACTTAACATCGAGTAAGCTGAAACAGAATGTGTACAAGAGAGGGTAATAGTACTCACGAGAAGTTGTAAGGCAATAGTATTTCCCTTTTGGTTTGTTGTCTCATTAAAGACCTTAGCAATAAATCTTATATTTGCCCGGTTTTGGTTCTTACCACTTCTTCATGAACTCTATTTGGGTCAACGAACCCAATGTCAAAAGGTCATCCTTTCATGCATTCTATAACCTTTTTCCTACATAATAGTATATACATATATGGTGAGCATATATATATACATGCAATTAATGAAGTGAATGAGATGAGATAGAAAATACAGAAATAGTACTTACACACAATAAAGGCTGATGGCAGCTTTGTCGAGTTCCTTCTGATTGAATAGAAAATGCAAGTCTTGAATGTTGAAGTCGATCTCGTCGTCTCTGCACAAGAAAATCTCATCTCTTATATGCGCCGTGATCCATTCTTCCTTTCTCGTCTTGCAGAAATCAAGGTACCACTTGTGCAAGCTTCACATCTTTGTTGGTAGATTCTTGAGCTCCTCTTTCTTGACGAGATTCTTCCCATACTTCCATGGCTGTATGGGGTTGGCATCGCATTTGGGCAAGTTGTCTCCCATGATGTTCAAGTATGCAATGTAAGTCATCCCCATCTCATTGGCCTTTCTTTGCAGCTCTGCCTCGTAATCATTTACGGGAGGAGCGTCACGTGTGTCGAACACTTGGAGCGGGGCGCATGATTGGTTTTCCTACTCTCCGAGCATGGGAACTGTTTTCTGGGGTGCCGCACGACTGCTACTTTCAGTCTCCCTACGGTGCCTTGCATCCGCCTTCAAAATCTGGCGCTCGTAGTCCGGCACAAGTGGGGTTTCAGGTTTCAAAAGATTTTTGTAAAACTTCTCCACCACCGCTGGATCTATTTTCTCCTTTGGCTCGGCCCGTCTAGGTGCAAAGAATTTCTTGACCTCTTCTTCCGAGATCCTATTGGTCTCCTCG
Organism: Avena sativa; assembly: GCA_916181665.1. Lineage (NCBI taxonomy): Eukaryota > Viridiplantae > Streptophyta > Magnoliopsida > Poales > Poaceae > Avena > Avena sativa. The sequence goes on from OV702287.1 coordinate 585,662,680, forward strand.
TCGCTGCGATTCCACGGTAAAGCCGGCAATGGCTTGGCGGAAGGCTGCGGGACGTAGTTTTTTGAACTCTTTGGCGTACGGTTTCCTGCGGATTTCTTTGTGGCAGTGCTAGTGATGCTCTTCGTGGCAGTGCTCTTCCACTTACGCTGAGGAGATGGCTGAAGCGCCGGAGATGGCTGACGGGCAGGAGATGGCTGGCGCGCCGGAGATGGCTGAAGCGGCTCAGACTGCTGACGCTGCGGAGACGGCGGGGGTGCCAGTGGCATCCACCCCGACAATAGCATAGCCATCTGGAATCGGTCGGCAGTGGTAAGTTCCACCAGCTACAGGAGGTAAGGCATAGCCAACAACCACCTTAATGGATAAGGCCATTAATATCACATGCAGCTCAGCGTGTTCGCTCTCCGTGATCTCATCCAGAGCAACGTTAACGACGACGGCCAGCGGCGGCGCTTGCAGGGCAGCGAGGTGACGACCCTAAACTAATACTAACTATAAAACACACTAAATAAACCTAAACTAAATACACTAAACTACACTAAATAAATAACCCTAAACTAAATAAATAACCCTAAACTAATAACCCTAAACTAAATAAACCCTAAACTAAATAAACCCTAAACTAATACTAACACTAAACTACTAATAATACACACTAAACTACACACTTATAAAATACTAATAACTAATTATATACATATATGCAACAATATATACAACATATATGCAACAATATATATATGCAATTACACACAAATAAAATTATTCATACACCACAATATATATACATATGTGCAACATTTATCCAATATACACACAAATAACATTTATCACCAATATCCAATATCTCCAAAACACAAACAGAGAGCTCTCACCGCCGATGGTGGCAACTCTCGCGAACGGGGTCGGCGGCAGCGGTCGTGGACACGGGGTTGGCGGCGGCGGCTCCGAGTTGGCGGAGGCTTCGGTGTTGGCGCGCGGCGGATCCGAGCGGCGGCGACGGGGGTGGCGGCCGACGCGGGCGCGCGCGGTGGCGGACGGTGCTGGCGCGACGGGGGGCGTCGACTGCGACGGCGACGGCTCACGCGCGGGGAGGGGGCGACGGCGCTCCCGCGGGATGGCGACGACGAGGGCTGGACAGCGATGGCTGGACGGCGCCGGCTCTCCTCTGCTTTTCTCTGGGCGCGCGCTTTTGATCTGGCTGGGGGGAAGAAGGAAGGGGAAGGCGCGCGTTATAACCCCCCCTTTAACACCGGTTCGTGGATGGAACCGGTGTTAAAGGGGGGGGGGAATTCGTTTCGCGCCCGCACCCCCCTTTAACACCGGTTCCAGCCACGAACCGGTGTTAAAGGGGGGGGGGGTGTGCGCGCGCGAAACGAAATAAATGCGCCCCCCTTTAACACCGGTTCGTGGCTGGAACCGGTGTTAAAGACGGGGGGCATTTATTTCAAGCATTAAAGGGGTGGGGGCATTTATAATTCAAAAAATAGGATATGAATTTAGAAAATTCATATCTTATTCATTTCAACTCAGAAAAATATGAATAATATATCATAGTTTTCAAAAAAATAATATCTATCCATTCATGTAAAAACATTTTCTATTTACTTTAGATGAAAATTTTCAAAATGATTAAAACACTTACATATAAATTTTGATTATTCAATTCAAACAAAAATAAATTGTCAAATCCTAAAACTTTGAACATAAGAAATATTAAGCATCTAAAAAGGAATCTAACCCTATTTTATTAGAGAAAATCATATTTTATTTTGTATTAATTTTTTTTAATTGATTGGATATTTAAATGCCCCATCTTTTGTATACACTTGAATCTGACAAAGCCTTGCTCAACTTGCATTGGATTTTTGATAAAATAGCATATTGTGAACCTAAAAATGATTTTTGTAAAAAATCATGAGCATCGTATCATGTACCTGTAGTTCATATTTGACCCACTTCCTTCCGATTCGGCAGGAATTTGTCTTTTTCACCAGAGGTGGACAGAAAGGTTTCAGATCCCCCTGTTGGTACACTGTCCATATAAGGCGGTCTAGTATTTTTGTAAAATGTGGTGGTGGTTTTTTGAATTAGCCATTTGGTGGTTGCCTCACAAAACCATCCATTTTATGTTCGGAAAATGGAAAATTCCTTTTTGGTGCGATAAAAAGGAAAACTTCCTCTTGCAACATTGTTTGCCATGCCATGATGCACATGTATGCACAATATGGCCATATTATTACAAACTATGCCTTGATTCTAGCCATAGCATTAGTCATTTGACCCGAAAGCCAAGAAACCTCGAATGAGATAGGTCATTTTGTGAAGGAGATAGAACTGGAATTAAAATACAGAATGCAACTAATAGTAAGTTACATAAAGCACGACTGAAAATTAAGATACATAAAAGAACTAAAAATTAAGATACATAGCCAGATTAAGTAACAATCGGCCGAACTTGTTTCGGAATGTTGAAGTGATTCAGTCATGCTCCTGCCTACACCTGTAATACTCGCCACTGTAGTCGTCGTACTCGCCGCCGCCGACATCGCTGTCATCGTCGGGGTCGCCGTAATTGAACCTTGAAGGATGAGTACGCGTGGGCTGGACTTGAGGGTAGCGCAGACGGGGGTTAGAGTCGGCGGCAGTGTCATAGGCCATGACGCTCTGGAGAGTCCGACCGCGCCACCATAGCCGACGGCCGGCCTCGTTGAAGTTCGGAGGAGGTGGGTTGTCCTCCTCGTGCCTGGCGAGCGCCCTCTCACGCCGATCCACGAAGAAGGCTTCCCAAGTAGGGAAATAGTTGGGATGCCATCTGAGATTCCTCCGCTGCTCTGGCGTGAGCTTGAAGTAGTAGTGGTTCGTGATGGCCATCCGGCGCGCCACACCTAGAGGGATAGGAGGAACCGGCACGCCTCCGGCGCTCAGCATCCAGCCGACGGGGACACAGTAGCCCGGCGGGCAGGGGTAGTTCGAGGCGCAAAGCGCCTCCGCCTCCCTGGGGGTTAGTGCTACGATGGAAGCCATGGGAAAGAGTGATGAGGTTGCAGATATGAGTCTAGAGATGTGCAATGACAATGGAGGCCAACGCTACATATATATATAGTGAAGAACTGGTGGGAAGAACTGGCGGGAAGAAAAATGGCGGCAAAAATGGAGGGAAAAAATGGCGGGAAGAAAAATGGCGGGAAGAAAAATGGAGGGAAGAAATAGAAGGAAGAAAATGGCTCATTTAATACATATACTGTTAACAGAAGAAATATGACATTGATTTCCATGTTGAGATACATATGTGTGCCAAAAATGGCTCAATTAATACATATAGTCAATCTTATGATCGCGTCAGCCGTAACCATGGAGTATCAACACCGTTTAACAGGATGGTTGGGTCAGTCTTCACTCTGAAGGGCGGAATTTCATCAAACTTATTATAATCTTCTGACATGTCTGTCTTGTCCTCCACTCCCATGATGTTTCTTTTCCCTGAAAGAACTATGTGACGCTTTGGCTCATTGTGTGATGTATCTGTTTGCTTATTTTTTCTTTTTTTCGGTTTGGTAGACATGTCCTTCACATAGAAAACCTGAGCCACATCATTGGCTAATACAAATGGTTCGTCTAAGTTCTTGTCTACCTTCATAAGATTGTTGAGATCCACCGTTGTCATTCCGTACTTCTTGTCTACCTCAACCCCCCTCCTGTTAGCTTGACCCATTTGCATCGAAACAAGGGGACCTTAAAATTAGGTCCATAGTCAAGTTCCCATATATCCTCTATGAACCCATAATACATGGTCTTTTGCCCATTGTCTTATGCTGCATCGAAGCAGACACCACTATTTTGGTTGGTGCTCTTTTTATCTTGGCCTATCGTGTAAAATGTATTCCCATTTATCTCGTACCCTTGGAAAGTACATACAGTTGAAGATGGTGTCCTGGCCAACAAGTACAGCTGATCCCCAACAGTGGTGTTATTCGTGAGAAGTCTTTGCAGCCAGCCGCCAAAACTCGCCATGTGTTCACTTTTAATCCATTCATCAGACTGCCCCGGGTGTTTGAGGCGTATTAAATTCTTGTGTTCATTGATGTACGGGGCAACCAAGATAGATCTTTGTAAAACCATGTAGTGTGCTTGATTGAGAGAATGCCCGTACCTACATATCATTGATTTACATCCTAGAGTGCCTTTTCCACGCAGTCTCCCCTCATGTCATGATTCTGGAACACCAATCGCCTTAAGGTCAGGAATAAAATCAACACAGAACTCAATGACCTCCTCTGTTACATAGCCCTTGGAGATGCTTCCTTCTGGCCTAGCACGGTTATGAACATATTTCTTTAAGACTCCCATGTACCTCTCAAAGGGGAACATATTGTGTAGAAATACAGGACCGAGAATGGCAATCTCTTCTACTAGGTGAACCAGGAGATGCATCATAATATTGAAGAAGGATGGTGGGAACACCAACTCAAAGCTGACAAGACATTGGGCCACATCTGTCTATAACCCTGGTAGGCTTTCTGGATCGGTTACCTTCTGAGATATTGCATTGAGTAATGCACATAGCTTCACAATGGGTACTCGAACATTTTTAGGTAGAAGCCCCCTCAATGCAATCATAAGCAATTGTGTCATAATCACGTGGCAGTCATGAGACTTCAGGTTTTGGAATTTTTTCTCTGCCATATTTATTATTCCCTTTATATTCGACGAGAAGCCAGACGGGACCTTGATACTACTTAGGCATTCAAAAAAGATTTCCTTCTCTGCTTTGGTAAGAGCGTAGCTGGCAGGAGTTAAGTGGCATCGTTTACCCTTCTTGTTCTCAGGATGCATAGGCTCTTCAGGGTCTTTCAGATGTTGCTGGTCCTGCCGTGCTTCCGGTGTATCTTTTGTCTTCCCATACACTCCTAGGAAGCCTAGCAGGTTCACGCAAACATTCTTCGTCACGTGCATCACGTCGATTGAAGAGCGGACCTCTAAGACTTTCCAATAGGGTAGGTCCCAAAATATAGATTGCTTCTTCCACATCGGCGCGTGTCCGGCATCGTCATTCGGAACAGATAGACTGCCAGGACCTTTTCCAAAGATTACTTCTAGGTCCTTGACCATACCAAATACCTCCTCACCGGTACGGAGGACAGGCTTCCTCCGGGGTTCTGCCAGACGTTTGAAATGCTTGCCTTTCTTTCTTTCTTTCTTACTGGATGCAGGTTCGGAAGAAATCGACGATAGCCTAGGTACACAACCTTCTTACATTTATCCAAATATACACATTCAGTCTTATCTAAACAGTGTGTGCATGCATTGTATCCCTTATTTGTCTGCCCTGAAATGTTACTAAGAGTAGGCCAATCATTGATGGTTACGAAAAGCAATGCTCGTAGGTCAAATGGCTCCCCTTTGTGCTCATCCCACATACGTACACCTGGTTTGGCCCACATCTGTAAAAGTTCTTCAACTAATGGCCTTAGGTACACATCAATGTCGTTGCCGGGTTGCCTCGGGCCTTGGATGAGCACTGGCATCATAATGAACTTCCTCTTCATACACAACCAAGGAGGAAGGTTATAGATACATAGAGTCACAGGCCAGGTGCTGTGACTGCAGCTCTGCTCACCAAAAGGATTCATGCCATCTGTACTTAGAACAAACCTTAAGTTTCTTGCGTCACGTGCGAAGTCCGGGTACTCTCGCTCGACTTTTCTCCACTGTGACCCATCAGCGGGGTGTCTCAACATCGCGTCTTTCTTACGGTCTTCCATGTGCCATCGCAACAACTTGGCATGCTCTTTATTTCTGAAGAGACGTTTTAACCGTGGTATTATAGGAGCATACCACATAACCTTGGTAGGAACCTTCTTCCTAGGGGCCTCGCCCTCAACATCGCCAGGATCGTCTCGTCTGATCTTATACCGCAGTGTAGTGCATACCGGGCATGCATCCAAATTCTCGTACTTCTCACTGCGGTAGAGGATGTAGTCATTAATGCAGGCATGTATCTTATGCACGTCTAATCCTAGAGGGCATACAACCTTCTTTGCTTGGTATGTACTGTCGGGCAACTCATTATTTCTTGGAAGAAGATTCTTCATTTTTACCAACAACTTTGAAAATGCGCTGTCAGTCACACCGTTCTCTGCCTTCCATTACAGCAAATCCAGTGTGGTACCTAGCTTTTTGTGGCCATCTTTGCAAGTTGGGTACAACAATGTTTTTTGATCCTTTAACATCTGCTCCAGCTTCTCCTTCTCCTTTTCAGTTGCATATTCTTCCTTTGCATCAATAATGGCCCGACCAAGATCGTCATCAGCGGGCCCATCTGCTGCCTCTTGATCTTCATTATCTACCCCCGTTGCAGTATCATCATATTCAGGATACATATTATGATAGTTGTCATCATCCTCTTCTTCTTCGTTGTCTTCCATCACAACCCCTTTTTCTCCGTGCTTGGTCCAACAATTATAGATGGGCATAAAACCAGATTGAAGCAGGTGGGCGTGAATGGTTCTGGTATTTGAGTAGTCTTTCTTGTTCTGACAGTGAACACACGGAGAACACATAAAACCATTGTGACCACGGTTTGCATTAGCCACAACAATGAAATTTTGGAGGCCCGTAATGTACTCGGAAGTGCGGCGGTCACCGTACATCCATTGCCGGTTCATCTGCATTAATATATAGTATATATCAAAAAATAATAGGGAGATGACCATTTATATATATAGTACATCAATGACACATGAAAGCATAGTTGCCAACCTCGACCGAGAAGGAAAGAGCAACGAGAAAACTTATTTTGAGCTCTCGGGCATTTCACCGAACACCTCTTGTGCATACGAAAAAAACACAAACTAGCACACTTCACACCCTCTTGCTAGGCTCCAAAAAATAGATAGTGAAAAAATGGAAGAGTGGGGTGTGGGCTGCGGTGTCTTATATAGCCCCCCCCTTTAACACCGGTTCAAGCCACGAACCGGTGTTAAAGGGGGGGGGCTGCGCGGGCCATAGGTGCAGGGGGCTTTAACACCGGTTCGTGCCACGAACCGGTGTTAAAGGGGGGGGGCTCCTTTTTGGTGCACTGGCCACGCTGGTACAGGCCCCCCCTTTAACACCGGTTCATAGAAGAACCGGTGTTAAAGCCCATTTCCAGGCTCAACCAAAGGCCTCGTTTCCACTAGTGTGTGCCGCTCCAATCCTACAGCTAATTTTGCCCGCACTACACCCTACTCAACTCCTGTAGCAACACGTACTACTTTGTTCCCATCGAAAACGAATCTACCCATCCTGTAACTTTTAATTCTCAACCTAAGAGAACCAAGCGCTGGCTTGGTGGCAAGGCTAGCGAGTGCGCAGCCAGCCCACCCTGGTTCGAATCCCCAAGGGGACCGAATTAAACGGGTTTTATCCGAGCGCGTTTAATTCGCTGCTGGAGAGGTCTCATCTATCTAATAACGTATAGCCCGCGAGAGATCATTCCTCGGGGGTCAACTTTTTTAGTGAAAGCCACCCTGTAACTTTTAATTCTCAACCTCCACGGTTACTTTCTTTACTATATTTAATTCCCAACCTCCACCTTGTATTCCTTCGTTAAAATGCGCATTCATTCTGCCTTTTTCTTTTGAGAAATATTCATTCTGCCTTCTAACCACTATAAAAAGCAGGATGTGATTATTTCACGTAGCTTTATCTACTCCTTATTGATATGGACTAGACTCATACTACCTCCATCTCATGGCTTAAGGCTTATATTTTTTTTAAAGTTTAGCCAAACATTTTGTAGCTTGATTTTTCAAAAAAAAATGTTGGGGGATACCCCGGGTAGGGGCACGCCGGGGTATAAATGCCGAGTTAGCCGAGGTTCGGCAAAGTCAAAGCGGATGCTGGCCGAGTCACCTCAAGACAGGCCGAATCTCCGGGTAACCCGGACCAGGGGATGTCCATCTAACTAGGTCTCAGCCGACTTTTATCGTAAGTCGGTGGGTTGAATCTAACTTGCATGCAGGAACAGAGGTGGCCGGACCAACCATGTAGGATCCGGGTGATATCAAGCTTGTAGGAGAAGGAAGGTATCACGCTGGTCAAAGGTGACCACTTGGCGCAGAGCGTGAGCGAAGCGTACAGAGGCAGGGCCACCGAGGCGTGGCCGACAAGGGTAATGACGCCAATGTCGGATGACGCAGGAGCCGCAGAGGCTCACGTAGCCTCTACATGGATGACGCGGGGGAAAAGAGACCCGGTCGGTTTGCTATTTTGGGAAGAGGCATATTCCCTGGAATATGTCTCCACGTATGCCCTAAGTGGAGACCTAGCGGCCCCTATATAAGGAGGGCTAGGGCTTCTGTAGAAGGGGTTGATCTCTATTGAGTTGGTTTTGCTAGTTGTCTCCTAGAGAGCTGAGTTTGACTTGTGGTGAGAGTAAGAGAGTTCTTCTTCCTCCTCTCCCCAATACAGCTCGAGGAGCACTTGTAAACCTTGGAAGTGAATTGAATACAAAGCTACCGTGTGTGGAATCACCACACTATCCCTCCCTGGATTCCCCTAGTGCATTTAGTCCCCACCTTTAGCCTATCCATGGCATCTGCCATGACACCACCACAACAGTTGGCACCCACCGTGGGGCTAGCGGCGCTAGCAGGGGTCAAGATCCGGACGGGAAACCTCATCGGCACCGGCAAACGCATCGTCTCCGGGCTCGTTCAGCGCTTTGGAGCGCTGGATTTCGTCAGCGACGACGCTGGTTGCTTTGGCAAGCGTCCTCTTCCGTGCAATGGCCTCTTCGCCAAGGTCGGCGCTCACAATGTCTACGTTGCTGTGGATGTGTCATGCGTTCACCCATGGCACGTCGTCGAAGGAGGCGAGCCACCCCTTAGCGTGGTTCACGGGGCGCGTATCACTCGCTCCCTGGACCGTGCAGAGGTGATGATGACTGCGCCAGCTGCAGGCGCAAGCAAAGATCCGGCACCAGATCCAGAAGTAACAACTAAGGCACCGAGGAAAAGTAGAGGTCCTCCGCTAGAGAGGCCTGAGAATGTGCTGCAGCAAGCGATGGATAGCTTAGCAAACCCAGTAGCAGAAGCAATAGATCTGACTCAGGCACAGGCCGAGCTAGAGGAGACTAGGCAAAAAATACTAGAGGGTGCGAAAAAGAGAGCCGTGGCTCAGCAGTCATTGAACATGACGCTGCGTGAGTACGCAAAGGCAAATAAAGTAGATGCTGTAAAAGTGAAGGGGAGAAATCTCATGAGTGAAATGAATAGAGAGGGTGATACTAGGATTGAGGAATCAGAAAACTGTTCGTCCGTGGGGCTGCCGAAGTATAGTACCCCAACAAAGAACCTTAGGGCAGCAGATGCAGCTGCATCTGAGTTAGAAGGTCTGACGGGTGAAGCCCGCCAAAGAGAGCAAGAAAGGATCAATGAGTTAGTTCGGATCGTGAACAGGCAAAATGAGGAATTGCTCAGGGCTAACCCGGAGAGAGCCGGGGCCTCCAAGATCGTTCATTCGGCGGTAGGTAACTCGGAGAAATCCGTTGGACCCGCTTTGTCTCCTCATGGTGGTCCTAGGAGAGAAGAGGTCCTAACTTCGGCCAGGAGGAATAAGCAGATTGTCCCGTATGACCCGGCAATGGCAGGGAAAGGAAAAGAAGTGCAGAGAAATGAGGATCGAAGGAGGGTGAGCCGAGGTGAAGCTGGCCAAGGCAATGCCGGTCAAGGAAATGCTGTAAATGGCAATGCCGGACAGCGTAATTCGGTAGGTGCAGGTCAACCACAGCATCGGAATATACCAAGGCCAGAGCAAAGTGCCGGCCGAGGTATGCAACAGAAAGGTGCTCCACGAGAGCAAGACCAATATAACGATGGTGATTCGGAAATGGTGAACGCAGGATACCCAAGGCCGGACTATCATATGATAGGGTCAAGATTGAGAAGCAGGGATTTGATGCCTGATGATGCCAGGCTAAAACTGGATCGGCTGTATAGGTCAGAGCAAATTGAGTGTCAAGGTCCACCGGGTCCTGCATGCTTTGGGCCCCGGATCATGAAGGAACCTCCGGTACCTAACTTCCAGTTACCTAGAGGCACAAAGACGTATGACGGCAGTACTAAGCCGGAGGATTGGTTGATAAACTATGCAACTGCTGTGAAAATTGCTACGGGCAACTTGAGATGGGCTGTGAGATACGTACCCCAGATGTTGTAGGGGCCTGCGAGGGTATGGCTGAACAATTTGCTGCCCGGAAGTATTAATTGTTGGATCGACTTTGAGGAAATGTTTTTCAGCAAGTTCTCAAGTACGTATCAAAGGCCGAATAGGCCACAGACCCTAGCAATGTGCAAGCAGAGACCAAATGAGACTGATCAAGAGTTTTTAACCCGGTGGTGTACCGTGCGAAACTCATGTGAGGGTGTGATAGAGTCACAGGCCATAGCTTGGTTTGCGCAAGGATGCAGATATGCAAGCATGTTGTGGCAAAGATTGCAAAGGGATATGCCAACTACATTGGCAGAGACAATCCGGATTACTGATTCATACGCCCTGGGTGATCCGATTCAACCCAGGCTCGTGTCAAACGAGTCAAATGAGGAGTACTACTAGAGAGATGGGACCGGGTTGTCCCGAAGGAATGATTACAGGGGTAAAAGAAGGGATGACAGACCGGATTACCGGTACAGTTCGCAACAAGTTGCTGCTATGAATCAGGATCAACCCGGAGCAGGGAGTAATCAACGTCAGAAAACTGGAGGGCAACAATGGACACCAAGAAATGATGGAAAGAAAAATTGGACGCCAGAGCAGAAGAAACAGTGGCAAGAAAAGAAGGACCATCCGAGGTATACTTACGATTCAATGCTAGATCAGCCGTGTAAATTTCACACGCCAAATCTGAATAACCCAGCGGGTCATACGACAAGGCAATGTGAGTGGATGCGTAAGATAGAACAAGGTGGTTTGGGGAATGCTTAGGCACCTCAGAATGATCAACCTTGGCAGGAGTTACCCCGGCAGCAATTGCTCTCCGGAGCAAACACGCAACAGTTATTGTTGCCTCCCCCTCCGCCGAGGTATGACAACCATGAGAGAAGGGATGCAGTGCATCAGGCAGAGAACCAAAACCAACCGGGTCAGAGGTACCCCGGAAACGAGGGAAGGAATGAGTACAGAGAACATCATCAGAGTTACTGTGTGTTCACCACTGAGGAAACAGATAGAAAGAGCTTGCAGCACATACATATGGAAGTCAATGCAGTGATGCCGGAAGTGACGAGGTATATGCCTTGGTCGGACCAGGAAATTACCTGGAGCATCAAAGATCACCCCAGGCATATGCCAAGTCCCGGTTCATATGCGCTAGTGCTGGATCCAGCGTTCATCGGGCCAAACATCAATGTGAGATTCTCCAAGGTACTGATTGATAATGGCAGTAGCATTAACATCATGTATGCAGATACAATGCGCAAGTTAGGTATCTCGGAGAACATGCTCCAGGCTACAAGGACTACTTTTCATGGCATTGTGCCAGGCATTTCTTGTGAGCCCATAGGCAAGGTCCAGGTTGACGTATTGTTCGGCACAAGAGATAACTACCGAACTGAGAATTTGGAGTTTGAAGTTGTGAACTTAGAAAGTGCGTATCACGTGTTACTCGGAAGACCATCACTGAACAAGTTCATGGCAAGTTGTCACATCAGTTACTTGAAGATGAAGTTGCCTGGGCCAAACGGAGTGATCACCATAGCTGGAGATTTCCGACGTTCCGTTGAGTGTGCTTCAGCCGGGTCTAACCTAGCCGAGTCACTCGTGATTGCACAAGAGAAAAGAAAAATCCAAGAGGTGGCGGCGTCGGCTCAGTCCGCGTAGCAATATATGCCGGTGTTGAGTAATCCGCATGGGAGTGTCTCATTCCAAGCCACAAAAGATACCAAGAAGTTGCCTATTGATGTTATGTTCCCAGAGCGCATCGTGACAATTGGTGCCGGGTTAAACAATAAATAGGAAAGCGAGCTCGTCAACTTCCTCTATGAGCATCGGGATATTTTTGCTTGGTCCACACAGGACTTGCAAGGTGTTCCGAGGGAGTTGGCTGAGCACTCTTTGAATGTGAGGCCCGGAGCAAAGCCGGTGAAGCAACCTCTCCGCCGCTTCGCCAAAGATAGGAGAAAAGTAATTGGAGATGAGATAGCTCGGTTGTTGGCTGCTGGATTTATCATGGAAGTGCTTTACCCGGATTGGCTATCTAATCCGGTGCTGGTGGAGAAGAAAAAAGACGAACCGAATGTGGCAGTGGTTTGGCGTATGTGTATCGATTTCACGAACCTGAATAAGGTGTGTCCAAAAGATCCATTTCCACTGCCAAGGATAGATCAGGTCATAAATTCAACTGCTGGATGTAAACTGTTGTCATTCATAGATGCGTATTCTTGTTTCCACCAGATACCCCTGAATCCGGATGATCAAATAAAGACTGCATTTATCACCCCGTATGGGGCTTATTGCTATCGCACCATGCCGTTTGGTTTACGTAATGCAGGGGCAACGTACCAAAGATGTATGCAAAAATGTTTGCACGACCAAATTGGTCAAAATGTACAGGTATATGTGGATGATGTGGTTATCAAGACCAAGGAAAAAAAATGCTCCTTGACGATATCAGCAGACATTCGCGAACCTAAGGAGGTTCTGGATGAAACTTAACCCGGAAAAATGTACCTTCGGTGTCCCGGCTGGAAAATTACTCGGATTTCTTGTCTCCAGTCGAGGTATCGAAGTTAATCCAACTAAAATCCGGGCCATAGAGCGAATGGAACTGCCAAGTGTCTTAACGATGTCCAGAAGTTCACTGGTTGCCTGGTATCGTTAAGTCGGTTTGTATGTCAGTTGGGAGAAAAGGCACTGCCTCTCTATCAACTCATGAAAAAGTCGGACAAGTTCATCTGGACGCCGCAGGCCAATGAAGCCTTTATCCAGTTAAAGAAAATGTTAGCCACTTCACCAGTGTTAGCCTCTCCACTATCAAAGGAGCCAATGTTGCTCTATATAGCCGCAACCAACCGAGTTGTAAGTGCAGTAATTGTGGTAGAGCGCGACGAAGAGGGTAAGTCGGTACAAAGGCCAGTGTATTACCTGAGCAAGGTATTGTGAGCCTCAAAGCAAAATTATCCACACTATTAGAAAGTGGCGTATGGGGTGTACATGTCGGCAAAGAAGCTGAAACATTATTTTGAGGAGCATCCCATCAAGGTAATATGTGAAGCTCCCATATCCGAGGTAATGAGTAACAAGGATGCGAGTGGTAGGATTGCAAAATGGGCAATTGAACTAGCTCCTTATGCACCACAATATGACATAAGAGAAGTAATCAAATCTCAAGCTGTGGCGGACTTTTTTGTGGACTGGGCCGAGGTGCAATATGAACCACCGCTACCAGATCTGAACTATTGGAGAATGCACTTTGACGGGTCGAAAACAAAAACCTGGCTAGGCGCCGGAGTTGTGCTTAACTCGCCAAAGAAGGACCAGCTGAAATATGTGCTGCAGATCCATTTCGCAGCATCAAACAATGTCGCCGAATATGAGGCACTTGTGCATGGGCTCAAAGTGGCAAAAGACATTGGGATATGTTGGATCTAATGCTTTGGCGACTCTGATTTGGTAGTTCAACAAGTTTCAGGGCTCTGGGACGCTCTTGATCCTAACATGGCGCTGTACAGATTTCATGTGCAGAAGATATCTGGTTACTTTGAGGGATGTGAATTTCACCATGTACACCGGGTGGAAAATGAGGCTGTTGATGTACTATCAAAGCTCGGATCAACCCGACAAGCAATTCCACCGGGTGTAGCATTGGAACACCTCAGAAGACCATCTATCAGACCGTCCCCAGAAACCGACTCAATCTATGTCCCGGAGGATACATAATCCGGAGCCGTACCCATGAACATTGATGTGGGGAGCGCTTTGCAGAATCCGAGGACTTCCTTGGCGAACCCGAGGACTGCTTCGCAAGACCCGGGGACTGTCCAGCCCGATCCAGTTGAAGTTATGCCGGTGGATCAGATGGAAATTTATGAGGAGGTGTTCCCAGTGCGAGCTGTACTAGCTTGGGCCTTACCCATATTTATATTCCTGAAAGATGGAACCTTACCCGCTGAGGAAGTGCTATCCAGGCAAACTCAGAGGAGAGCAAAGGCATACACGATCATCAATTCCGAGCTATACAAAAGGAGTGTGACCAATGTTCTCCAGCTATGTGTTGACCCGAAAGAAGGGCTTGACATTCTCCGAGATATACATCAAGGGGAATGTGGGCATCATGCCTCGTCCAGAGTCTTGGTAGCAAAAGCTTTCCGGCATGGTTTCTACTGGCCAAGTGCCTTAGAGCAAGCAGAGGACTTGGTAATAAAATGCAATGGTTGTCAGAGGTATGCTACCAAGACACATATGCTAATGTCGGAGCTCAAGACCATACCAATTACATGGCCATTTGCTGTATGGTGCTTGGATATGGTTGGCCCGTTTAAACCAGCAAGGGGAAATATGACTCACATTTTGGTCATGGTTGATAAATTTAAAAAATGGATTGAAGTAAAACCAATAAGAAAATGTGATGGAGCTATGGCCGTTACATTTCTCAAAGACATCATCTTGAGATACGGTTATCCTCACAGTATTATAACAGATAATGGCACAAATTTTGCTGAAGGAGCATTTGCATGATTCTGCCGAGATAAGAAGATCCAGCTGGACATTGCCTCGGTAGCCCACCCCGCGTCAAACGGACAAGTGGAAAGATCCAACGGATTAGTATTATTCGGGATAAAACCCCGGCTCATTGAGCCGCTGCAAAGATCTGCGGGGTGCTGGATAGAGGAACTACCAGCGGTACTGTGGAGTTTAAGAACAACTCCGAATCGATCAGCAGGCTATACGCCATTTTTTCTGGTATATGGGGCAGAAGCTGTATTACCAGCCGACATAGAGCATGACTCGCCTAGGGTCACCCAATACACAGAAGCCGAAGTGCAAGAATCTGCTGGAAGAAGCGAGAGAATTGGAATTGTCCAGATCCACCATATATCAGCAAAATCTCCGACGCTATCATAGCCGGAAAGTAAGCCCCCGAGTTTTCCGGGAAGGCGATCTGGTACTCCGGTTGGTACAACGTACTGCTGGCATGCACAAGTTATCCCCCCATGGGAAGGGCCACTCATTGTGAGCAAAGCATTGCACAATGATTCCTATTATCTTATCGATGCAAAACCACAGGAAAAGAACAAGGCGGACAGGTCTGGCGAGGAATCTAAGCGTTCATGGAATGTAGCTCTACTTCGTCCTTTCTACACTTAGCAAAGAAGTGTATGTATCCGAGTCTTCTCATATGTCGGTATGTATGCCGGCAATGAGCTTATCAATGAAGTGTTGGCACCTTGAGCAGTAACTCGGGGACTGCCTTAATAATATTTGTTATCTTCTGTATTTGTCATTTGTACGTCGGCTGGCGTAAGTTTTTCTACTTAAGTCGGATTAGTAATGTGTGAGCACCAAAAACCTAACTCTTCGACTTGCTGCTGTCCAACAAGATTTGGCTTTATGGCAAGCAAGAGAACAAGTTTGGAATTGCGTAGCACATGAAAAACGTCTAAGGAAAGGAAATTAATCGAGCCGACGTTGGTTTTTCGAACTAACCCTGTGATTTACTTTCGATTTATTATGCTGAATTATTTTGAGCTAGTCCTAAAGTTTCCGAGTATTGTTAAGACAATATTTGAAGCTCGGACTCGTTAGTCATAAAACCGAACCATGGTAGACACGAGCCGAGCCAAGAAATTGGAAGAACAAGAAAATGAAACTCGAGGACTACGCCCAAGTCAATCCAGCATAAAAACTTAGTAGCAAAATATCACTTGTGTGTTTAATACAACTGCACCCGGCATACCGGGGATCTGATGAACTTTAAAGTTTTTTCGCTCAAGGAGCAGCAGGAGGAGGAAGTTCGGCGTCATCTTCACTATCTTCGACGTCCGAGGCATCGTCCTCTTCGTCCTCATCCGAGCCATCTTCAGCGTTTTCAGCGTTTTCAGCATCGGCGGCACCAAGGAAGCTTGGACCCTCATTCCATTCATGAATGGCGCATATTCAATGAGGCTATGGGCGCAAGCCTTGCGCCGAGCAATCCAATCCGGGTCACTGGACCATTTGGATCCGGTGCGCATGCGCGCTAGGAGGTTGAGGTCGATCTTCTCGTACCACGTAAGCACGTAGTGGAGAACGGTCTCAGCTCCGGCACGTCCAGCAGACTCCCTCCAAAGGTCGAGCTGGGTCTCGCATTCCATCAACTTATCAACAAGAACTGTGGTCCCCTCTGGAGTATCTTCTTCAGGCCAGAAGATGTTGAAGATCCGGACTGCCACATCAAGGATATCTTTGCCATAGTTCTTTACGATTTCCACGCGTGAAGACAAGCTGACCAACAGGTCCTCCATGTCATAGGGAATTTCTTCAGCATTAGGAGCAATGGGGGTACCCCTCTCTCGGCGGAACTTAGCAACAGCGGTGCTCGCAATGGCATTGCCCTCTGGAAATTTGCCTGAAAACAAGACAAGAGAAGCAGGTAAAGAAAAGACATGTGAAGTAACCCGGAGAAGTATGCCGGATGAGGGAAAGGAACTTACGTGAAATATGGTTGTGGATCCTGGTCAACTCCTTGGTACAGTCATCACGCCTTTTGTGAAGCTGCACAAGTTCAGTGTTCGCCGACTCAAGTTTGACGTCGGCCTCCTGGAGAAGTTCTTGGTCCTTGGAAATCTGGAGGTTGAGGCGCTCGTGCTCTTCAGTATAGTCCTGGCCAGCTTTCTAAAGTTCAGATTGGTGCTGCGCTTTCAACTTCATCATCTCTGCCTTGAGCTTGGCAATTTCGTCATCTTGGGGTCGGAGGAGGGCAAGCTCGTCGTCTTTCTTTTTAAGTTCGGCCTGATGCTGCCCTGCTTGTTCGAGAAAATGCAGCATCATATCAGACACGGGCACACTATCTTCAAGAGATGCTGAAATAGTTTGTTGACCCAGCAAATCCGAGGTATGAATGTTTGCCGAGCCAAGGATAAAAAGAGATAGAGAGCATAACAAAGTTGATCAAGAATAACTTACCCTTTATCTGGTCCAGACTCCTCCTCATGAGGGTATTCTCAGCTTCCACCCTAGCTGCGAAAACCGTGTGATAGGTTAGTTCGGCAGAAAAAGATGAAGGAGAACAGAAAAATGTCAAGTAGAAAACTTGCCCCTTTTCTCGTGTTCAGCGAGAAGTGCACTATGCTTTGCGCACAACATCTTATGGGTGTCCAGGAAACGCTCAAACTCAGCGCTCCGCTGATTGCTGGTCACCTGAAAAGAGTACAAAAATATAGCTTAGGTGTGTGCATATTCGAAGTGTACAAAATCCGGGCCAAGTGGAACTTAACCCAGCTCTAGGTGTGTGCATATTCGAAGTGTACAAGATCCGGGCCAAGTGGAACTTAACCCGGCTCTAGGTGTGTGCATATTCGAAGTGTACAAGATCCGGGCCAAGTGGAACTTAACCCGGCTCTAGGTGTGTGCATATTCGAAGTGTACAAGATCCGGGCCAAGTGGAACTTAACCCGGCTCTAGGTGTGTGCATATTCGAAGTGTACAAAATCCGGACCAAGTGGAACTTAACCTGGCTCTAGGTGTGTGCATATTTGAAGTGTACAAGATCCGGGCCAAGTGGAACTTAACCTGGCTCTAGGTGTGTGCATATTCGAAGTGTACGAGATCCGGGCCAAGTGGAACTTAACCCGGCTCTAGGTGTGCGCATATTCGAAGTTATCAAGGAGCTACGTTAGTTTTCTAAGGAGCATCCAGCCGAGTAACAAGTTACTCCCCCGGAGGCTCGGGGACTAATGGTTATATCACTAACATCTACAACATCTTAAGGAAAAGATGAAGTAACGTACCTCCATCATCCGACCCGCCAGGTGAATGGCCTTGGCGGCAGTATTCATCTGCGCAGCAAACTCGGCGGGACCGAACTTCTCCGGGAGATCGTCGTTGTGGACGAACTCCGCCTTGTTCCAGTTATTTACAAACTCGATCAAGGTCGGAGGGTATCGCTCGCCGCTGAGCATGTGGGGCGCCACTAAACCCTTGGCATGCGCCTCCCTCCTCTCAACCTGAGCAAGGGCCGGGCTGGTGTGCAAAACAAGTTGTTGCGCATCAGCTGGCTCGGCAGGGGCGTCCTTCGGTGGCGGAGTCTTCTTCGGTAGCATGGACGCGAGCGTGCGCTGTCCAGCCTCGATGGACGCTGCCCTAGTGGCGTTAGAGGTCTTTTTGCCGTTAGGCTGCTGCTGAGAAGTGGAAGTTGTTGCAGCATATTTTCCCTTGGGAGCGACCGTGGTGCTTTCTCGCCGAGACTGAGAAGACTCGGATGAGGCGGAGGGGCTTGGTGCTGCTGTTGTTGCTTTTGCTGCTGGTGCTGGAGTTGGTGCTGATACTGGTGCTGGTTTCTTCTTCGCGGAGGTACTGAGGGAACCTCGGTGGTAGCTGGTTGCGGCGGAGCCAAAGTAGTGGTGGCCGCTGTCTCAGCAGAGCCAGTCTCCCCCGCTCCAAGGTTGCCCTCCTCTTGACGAGGTGGGCTGGAACCCGGAGCAGCCGCTGAACCCTCCGGGATTGGGCTCAGCGGGCTTGAATCGTCGCCACGAGGGGGAGAAGGGCTATGTCGGAGCGGTGACGCAATGCCGGATCCACTCAGTGGGACCTCCACCGGGGCCCTGCCGAATCAAATAATGTATGATGAGAAACTATAATAAAAGAAGGACAAGTAAATAGCAAAGGGAGAAGAGGCTTACGCATCCGAGGTCAGGGGCTCCTTGGGCTTCCGAGCCCTCTGGGCTGTGGCCTTGGTTGCAGGCTTGGTGGCAGTTTTATCCCCAGACTTCTTTCGCCTTTTGGCTGGCTGAGAAGGTCCGGAGGAAGAGGTTGATGTGGCTCCCCTCTTCTTTGGTGCGACCGGAACAGGCTCACCCGTGGCAAGGGGAGGATCCTCGTGGATCTTCCCACCGGGGTTAGTTGATGTCGGAAAGGCATAAGAAAGGGGGACAACGTCAAATGCTTCCAGCACCTCAACATCCGAATCATCTTCATCGTCGGGCCAATCTCGAATAGAAGAGAGTTTACCGGTGGGTCGCTTGGTCGCATCAGCCATAGGAAGGAACATCTCTTGATCGGGTTCCTCCTTGTTCGGGGTATCCCGATCAGGCGCCCATTTGAGGGAAGGCTCGGTGCCATCCTCAATGGTTTGCTGAAGAAACATCTAAAGGAAGGAAAAGGCAACTGGATTATAATCTACGACAAAAGACCGACATATGATTCAATCCGGAAAAGAGTTTAGGGCATGAGACTTACTGAAGGAGGAAGCCTATGTCGGCAAAATGTTTCATTCCCTATGTCCGTTCAGAGGAGAAGTCCTTGTGGGTGGTGAAGAGGGCCTTGACCCGACGATAGATCTCTGTGTTGCTCAACTCGAAAGACGAGGTCCGGTTGGGGTCGCGGCCCCAGCTCATGTGGCACACTTTATGTGTGCGTTTCTGGAGGGGGAGATCCGGTTGTGGACGAATGTGATCATGGCGTCCTCGTTGCGCAATCCGAGTTCCTTTAGCTCCTTGAACCTCTTGTTGACTTGGTTGGCCAAGGCTGTGGGCTTCTTGGGGATAATGTCCCACAACTCCGGGTTAGGAGGACCCGGAGTATAGGGGCGTAGCCCGATCAGATCTTCGGTGGTTCTATTCCGGACATAGAAGAAAGTCCAGGACCATCCTTTGCAAGAGTCTAGCCTAGTAACTCGGGGGAAGACGGACAGCCTCCGGGGAGAAATTGACGCAGCACCGAATTGCGTGAGCTGTTTGTCCTCCGGATCTAGATCTACATTCGGAATCACGTTCCGGCGAAGGCCAAAGAACCGGATCCAGAGCTCCTTCGTGGGCCACAATCCGGCATAACCTTCGATCGTGGAGGCGAAGGCGGAGAGAGATGTGATGGTGTTGGCTGGAAGGTGGTGCGACTGGAGCTCGCATGTGTTTAACCAGTCGTGGAAAAAGTCTCTCACTGGCAGACCAATTCCGCATTGAAAATGAGATAGGAACACCACATACTCACCCGAATTGGGTGAGGGGGCAAGCTCGGAGGAAGCGAGGCATGCGGTGACGCCCTCCGGGATGCGCCTGGTGCGGTAGAGCCAATCCAGGTCATCCTGGCAGACCTGGGAGCCTGCCCATGCGCCGCGGTCGGCGCTCACAACATCTTCCTCCATCTCCTGCTCGGCAACGGCGAGCTCCTCCTCAGTCATCTCGAGTTCACTGCCCTCACTGGCGCTAGCAGCGGTGGGTGGCAGTGGCCTAGACTTGCAGCGACCCGTGGCGGAAGAGATGCGCGGAGGTGGCGGAGACGCTGGTGAGCGTGGAGGCAGTGCAGCGGCGGTGCTTCTACTCAGGCGCGGTGGCGGCGGCGCTGTCGCGGGAGAAGAAGAAGAAGAAGTAGAGGAAGAGGGGCGCGGAAGTGGGGAAAAGACCCAAGGGGTGCGCCCCTCCCCTATTTAACCACTCCCTCGAGGGGGGTAGTGGGATCGTGTTGTGTGTGTGTGCCACACAGTGTGGCCGTGTACAAACTGGATCAACCAATCAGCAGTGAGCCACACGAAGGACCACAGGGCACAGCGGATCCCATGACGCGACGTCATGATGCAGTTAACGAGGAGGCAAGCACGATGTGACGTGCGCACAATAACTCCTGGCAATAACTGCGGCGGTTATTGTTGCTGGCTCTTAAAATGAGGCGACGTGATGATTATTCTCCACGTGGGGAAGCGTACGAGAGAAGGAAGAGTGACTCAGATGGGAACATGGTAACCCGGCCAGCAAGTAAAAACTTGGAATGTGCAAAGGGAAAGTAAATCCATGAAATCCGAGATAAGAGGTAACTCGGAAGAGGAACACAAAGCTCAGTGAAATTGAACCTGCTGTGGCCTGAGCGGGTAAGGCAGCTAAGACCGCACCAGCTTCGGGGACTAATGTTGGGGGGATACCCCGGGTAGGGTCACGCCGGGGTATAAATGCCGAGTTAGCCGAGGTTCGGCAAAGTCAAAGCGGATGCTGGCCGAGTCACCTCAAGGCAGGCCGGATCTCGGGGTAACCCGGACCAGGGGATGTCCATCTAACTGGGTCTCAGCCGACTTATATCATAAGTCGGTGGGTTGAATCTAACTTGCATGCAGGAACAGAGGTGGCCGGATCAACTATGTAGGATCCGGGTTATATCAAGCTTGTAGGAGAAGGAAGGTATCTCGCTGGTCAAAGGTGACCACTGGGCGCAGAGCGTGAGCGAAGCGTACAGAGGCAGGACCACCGAGGCGTCGCCGACAAGGGTGACAACGCCAATGTCGGATGACGCAGGAGCCGCAGAGGCTCACGCAGCCTCTACATGGATGACGCAGGGAAAAGAGAGCCGGTCGGTTTGCTATTTTGCGAACAGGCATATTCCCTGGAATATGCCTCCACGTATGCCCTAAGTGGAGACCTAGCGACCCCTATATAAGGAGGGCTAGGGCTTCTGTAGAAGAGGTTGATCTCTATTGAGTTGGTTTTGCTAGTTGTCTCCTAGAGAGCTGAGTTTGGCTTGTGGTGAGAGTTCTTCTTCCTCCTCTCCCCAATACAGCTCGAGGAGCACTTGTAAACCTTGGAAGTGAATTGAATACAAAGCTACCGTGTGTGGAATCACCACACTATCCCTCTCTGGATTCCCCTAGTGCATTTAGTCCCCACCTTTAGCCTATCCATGGCATCTGCCGTGACACCACCACGACAAAAAAGCAAGTTTCCCACTTGGACGGATGTAACATTCCCACTTGCGTTCCCAAGCCAAGTTCTCGTCTTTGGCCATAATTTGAACAAACACGGCGAAATTTAGATAAATTCAAGCAGTTGCATTATAATATAGGTGACTTCATATATATTACGCAAATTCAGCCAAATAACCGAATTTGACTGAAGTAGACTAACAAAACTTAAAAAATCATCCAATAACTAATAAACTAGGGGATGCCCGATGCCGATGCTGGCGCATATGCCTATGGGTGCATCGAACACATGCCAAAGTGGTGGTAGAACGACGTGTAGTCGGCATCCTAGGTCCCATCGTCGTTGCTTAGCGGCTGCGGTGGCCGAGAGCTGCTCTGGCCGGCGCTGCCGCAGTGGCACGGTTGCGATGAGGGCCCGGCCTCGTCTTCGTCTTCGTTGTCGAGGATGATGAGCGGCGCACCTTGGTAGGCATGCTGTCGGCGAGCGCCACGCGCGCCCTGGCGCTTGGCCTGCTCGTGCAGACGCCGGATGCGTTCGGCCTCCTCCCGCTCCCAGTCGGCCCTGGAGCAGGAGCACACATCGGGGGCGTGCATCGGCGGCCGCATGTCATTGAGCGAGCTCTCCAACGCCATCTTGAGGACGAACTCGTCCTCATCGACGTGGACGACCCAGTCCACCGGCTCTGGCTTCGGCATGCGTAGCCTAGGCCTCGCCAGCCGAAGGTGGCCGACTGGCGGCGATGGCGTGCACGCATCCGCGACAGCGAGATCACATGAGACTCCACCTCCCGCTTCACCGGACGGAACAGCAGCGGGGGCCGCGGTGAATGTGCTAGTACCGAGCCGGATGAGCACGATGCCGATGCCAAGGAAGAAGAAGAGAGGCTGCCCATCCTCCTCGGCAGCTAGGTGGCCGCGTCACGGCGCCGGGCGGTGAGCGTGAAGTAAATCCCAACTTAGGGCTATCACCTGTGGTGATGTGCTCGAGGACGGCCACCAGCGTACGGCCTGATGCTTTGGTGATAGGCATCCTCCCTCGTGGGCGGCTAGTTCCTCGCTTCGGCGCTCGGCGAAGAAATTCTCCCAGAAGGCAACGTTGCCGGGGTCCTCGGCGAGCTCCGGATCTTCTATGGCAGCGATGGCCGCCAGAATTTCCTCGACGAGCTCCGACTCCTCCGGCACTGGCGGCACGGGCACGCCGCCCTTCTAGGTCGGCGGGCACCAATAGTCCTGCAGCGCGGGGTAGCCAGCGTCGTGGAGTAGTTGTGCCTTCCACGACTACAGAGAGCGCCAGCCGAAGCCGTTCGCCGCCGCAGGGTCGCCTTGGTAGCACTGGGCCATCGCTAACGCTGTCATGTTCTTCTCGTCGCCGAAGGGAACATGCTGGTTGGGGAATGGAGGAGTGAAGATGTATTGCGCTCTGGGAGAAGGCGAATGCCGGCATTTATAGCCGAAAGAGGGAAGGGCGGCGAAGGCGGGAGGGGTGTAGCGGTGTGGGCAGGGGAAGTGAAAACGGCGGGAAGGTGGGCCGACGGTGGCACGCCATTACGGCGACGCGTCGCCAAGGAGACGATCGCTGCCTGACGGTCCGTCGCGGGATACTGGAAACGTGGTTGGGCGAAGTCTCGCAATGCTAGTGGAGATGCTCTTAACCGTATCCCATCTAAAGCTGCTGTTATGGGTCGGTTGACCATTGTGAGGCTATTCCGGGAGGTTTTCTTGGATGGCCGTTCTTCGACGAAGTTAGACTCACTTGCTAAGCGAGGACAATTAATGAAACCAGTGGGTAACGTCGGTGAAGACTCTCTTTTTTGCGGTGTGTCTGCATTTTGTGCCGGTGGACCGGTTGGTTATGTGTGCCCTTGTTCCATGGCAGCCGACGAGGGTGTTTGTCACCTCCACTTCGGGAAAGCTTCTCAAATAATGAGTTTGGCCAAAACATTTGTCTCTATTTTGAAGGAAAACTTTCATGCATTCTTCTCTATACATGTCGTAGCTCCTACCACCTAGTATGTACTCCTTTGAGTACTAATACTACACGATAGCCATTTGAAATTTCTCAACCACAAAGGACGTACAATGCAGTTGTTGCATCCATGAATGGAGGAGACGGATGAGTGAGCTAGCTAGCTTAGGTACTCCGTAGCCTGTCCCGTGCATATTGTACCATGGTCTGCCTTCACTTATCACTGCATGTACTCCTGTCCTTTCCCCAATGAACAGTATGCTTCTTGTTTGATGCAAGATTTTTTCACCGGATAAATTACCGGGCGGGGTTGCTGGCTGGTAACCGATTTTTACCATCCCTGCGGGTAAAAGATCTTACCGTTTGAAAAATCGAGCTCCAAAGTGTATAGGAGTTTTCTCGTACACAGCGCATTGTTACAACCGCGTTCATTCCAGACCTGTAGACAAAAAAAATCTTTGTTACATACTCTCTATGTTGCACATACTCCCGCCGTTTCAAAATATAAGATGTTTTAGCTTTCTGAATAGAGTGTATCTAGACCTCTTTTAGTGTGCAGGTTCATTTAGGTATTATAAAACCCCAACATTTAGGAAACAACGAAGGTAGAAATAGGAATTTGTGCGTATGCATGCATTCATCTGTAAAACCCAGGTAAATTTTTTGCTAAATAAAAACCTGAAGAGATCAGAGTTTCTTTCACTATCTAGAGGTAGGAATAGCTCTCTGTAGTGATTGCTATAAATTTTGACATGACCTTTAGGCATTATTGCGTTTTGGGGGAAATATTTTGAATTCAAATTTGAAATTTAAATAATTTGAAAATATTTGAAAATTAGAAGTGAGAAACATAAAGTGGTTTCCAGAAAGATGTATTAACATTGTTTGATTATATTATAGATATATTAAACAACAATATGAATTTATGACATGGAAACTCAAATAAGAAATGAATTCTTATTTCTTTTCTTTATTCCATAATAATATTACAAATGGGGAGAATTACATCAAACAGATTATTACAAGGAATAGAGTCCAATAAAATAAATCTTTATTAAATCAAAGGAATATTATTACAAGATTCTTTACAAAGAGAATAGAAGAAGGTTATAATGAGAATCTATACTAACTATCTACTCCTATACTAAGTCTTGACAATCCAGACCTTATTCCTGCAAAATAAGATAAACCACTCAAACAGAAACAAAAGATTAGTTGATTAATTTTACTCTCAATGGTGAACAGTGAAGTGCACTATTCATATTACATCATTGCGTAATTCAAAGGGGCAAGTTTCACCAATGTGTAGTATCTGTTCTTTCAAGAAAATAGCTCCAATGCCACATTAGAAGCCAAGTAGAGAGGGGTAAGTTTCACCAGTACAGTAACCAGTAAAAGGGTAGGAAGTGAAAGTCAGATTACTTGATCTGATCTATACACAACCAAGCAACAAGGTAGCTTAGTCATCTAACAACATGCCGTGTGCTGTCGACACAACAACAATACTCCGAGCAGTCAAAAAGGATCACTCAGCCAGGACATAGCCACTAGTGATCACATTTTATCTCCATCTCCTCAAGCACACGGCAAGAACAAAGTGAGCATGTGCACTTCCCAAACAAACCACCAGATATGTTACAAATCAACCATCAGATCACCACAGAATGGTGAAATAAGGATGGGGGTGGTGCAGGAGGATAACAAGGACAAGCACCAGGTCACAGGAGCAAGGGGAGCAGGACCAGAACCTGGGTGTGCAGAGAAGACTCCAGGAGGTGATCAAGCCAGCAGCATGAAGCAACACCACAACATCACCAACAAGCAACTTTTGTGGTGAGTTTATACAAAACCATCACATGTTAAATCACAGATAAGCATGTGTTGTTTTATATAAGATATTTTCAGAAAAGCACCCAAGTGGGGTGTATCCATCATAGAAGAGATAAAATAAAGCCAAACAATCAACCTTTGAAAACCACTCCAAGATCTCAGCCTGTGCATCATTGATCTTGGAGAATAAACATATTTCTACATCCGCATATACAACAGCCTTAAATGAATGTTTCTAGGCACATCCAATGGATGGTAGAACCTCAGAAACATCTCAAGGATCTATAATACACAACATGGGTTATCAGATCGGTTTCTTAAAAGCTATAAGAATCATTGTCTTAAACTGATTATCAAAGCACACTTGAGAGGGAAACATTAGATAAAAACCTTAGTTTTTATCTAGCATTAGCCTCAGACCAACATCATAGGCTGGTGAAGTTAAAGAGTACCACATGCTAATCTATCAAATAAAGTTTCTCAACTCTCAGACACTCTAGGGTACAACTAGAAATAGCCAGTATCAGGAATAATCTTGTGTACCATTCAAACGAAGGTTTCACAAGGATTCATCCTAACCAAGCAGATTGTACCAGGAATTTTATAATCTAATTCTTTCAAAAGAATACTTAATCATTTTCCTAACATAGTATTAAGGAATCATTCTATTTTACATAAGAAGCTACCAATAGGAATGCATCAGTGGCATTTGAATAAGATACCAACTATATGTTCCAAATGGGAACAAATCCACTCATAGCATAGATCAGAGTCACAGTATTCAAAATTATCAAGTGATAGTAATTCAATCTTATAGAAGGTTTAGTTAACAACTATAAACAACGCCACTATCAGTACCAAGAACATTAAGTAGTAAGTGAAAACCACACCACTAGAATCACTAGCTAACAGCTTAGCATGGTATCATCACCACCAATTACTCCTAAATCGTTCACTGCCTCAGTAATCACAACACTAATGGGGCAAATCTCAACACATAGGATGAACCCTAAGTAGGAATTTCTAACCATAGGAACTCACATAGTTGCAAGGGAGGAACAGAGGGGGAGAGAGAGGTAGACTTACCCGTAGCCTCGCTGAAGTTTAGAAGAGGAAGAAGAAGGGCCGACGAGCGCACACGGCGGCACGGGGAGCACCCGAGGGTGCTGCAACCCGCGCCGAGCCATGAGGCGGCAGTCACACGAACAACAGCGGCGGTGCCACAGGGCCACCACAACCACGTCATAGCCTCACGGAGGCAGCGGAGCACCACATCGCTGACAACCAGTAAACCCTAGGGTTCGGGGTGGAGTCATCCTAGACGGGAGATAGGTCTAGAGGTGAATCAAATAGGACCACTCGATGGAGCTGCACCGACTACCCCATCGTGCACCAGGATGGTGGACGGAGGGGCCTAGAGAGGCCGGAATCGCGTGACGACGGCGGCGGCAGCACCGCGTCTCCGCGGGAGCGCGCGAGAGAGAAAAGATTGAACGCGTGAGAGAGAGGAGCAAGTGGTACTAGGCCACTCGTTCAGAGTGGGTTTGACCAGCCTAAGTGGGCTGAGTCAGGGTCGGGCCTGCCTAATGGGCTTGGTCCAGATTTAAAAGATAAAATCTAAATAATTTATTAAAAGACCAAAATACCCGTAGGACTTAAAAGGGTCTAAGAATTAAAATAAAAGTCCTAAAAATATAAATAAAATACCATTAAACTCATAAGAATATTCTCTATTCAAACTAATAATAGAGAGTATTTTAGGTAATTAAATTTAGAAATGTTATTATGAATATATATGTTCCTTTTGGAATTTTAGAAAAATATATAAAACACTTAAAATTGAACAAAACTCATTTTTAAGATCCTAAAAGGAAGTAAAATTATAGAAAAATACTAGTTTGTATTTTTGAAATGTAAATCAAGTGTGATAAAAATAAAGTCTTATTTCCTTAAAGGAATTTTATTTTAACATTTAAAAGAGTTAAAAATTAAATAAAATCAATTTTAAACTCTTAGAATAATACTAGTTATTATAATAATGCTAAATATCACAATAATATGATTAATGATTTCTTGAATTATACTTTTCTTTTATTAATTAAAAGAAACATAAAACCTTTATAAGGTGGGTAAAACATACAAAGAAGGAAAATAATAAATCATTGCATGACATTACTATGCATTGCATATTGCTTCTTTAAATATTGTCCTTACCAGGCAATAATGGTTTTCTGTAGAAACTAGAGCTCAAGGTCAAGTGGAAGTATCCGACTTCACTACCTTGTAGTCATAAGGCAAGTTCATCACTTGCTCATGTCCTTTGAAGAGTCTTTATGAAAGTATTTGAAAATTGTGTGTTGCAGAACAGATAGGACTTAATAACCCATGACATCAGTGATTCTAGCGTCGTATATTACGCGTTAACCATAAGATTTGGAATGGGATGGAAAAGTTAGCCGGATCATCTTCCTTTTGCATGGACGAATGACCTGATCATGAGGCTGAGGATTTCTCGTGGAGAAACCTAGCACATGGGTGGAACCCCTTAGTTTCCCATGATTTTGGTGTCTAGATTATCTTGAGAGGATGTCAGTGGTTTAGTTGGTCCTTTAAGGGAGCTTGCTAGGGCATAACCATCTCATAGAGTCTTTAAGTGCCTACCAGAGTTATAGCCGGCCCTATAAGGGGCTTGACAGAGGTAGGGCATGTCATGCATGATTGTATCTTCATGCGGGCTCGCGGAGAGGGGCAGTGATTGGTTTGGATGACCTACTGGGCCCCACATCAAGGAATTGTGGACGGGAAAGTATGCCCGATTGTGCAACAAGTAGTTGATCTCTTATGGGTAAAGCAACGGACCTCTGTAGAGTGTAAGAATTGTGACATGTTACTCCCTATTCCGGGAAGGAGCTACGAACACGGCAGGAAAGGAACTCCATGAAGTTCTGGTCAACCTGTGAAGGCTGATGGGCATAGTTTTTATAATAAAATCAATCTTTGAAGAAATGTTTACCAAAACTGCATAATACCAAGGACTTATAGCCCGAGGTGGTAGTTAGAGCATCAAACTTCCCAACTTGCATATAGTGAACTTGTTGGGTTACGCTGTTACTCACCCTTTCCTTTGAACCCCTTTCTAGACTTTGGGGGCCAGAAGGATGATCAGGTGTATACTACGGAGGTCCAGAACGACGTCTACTACGAAGAGCCAGACCTGTCTGGTGGAATCGAAGGGGTGGACTACGGGATACACTATGGACCTGAAGACAATGAGTTAGAGTAGTTGTCAGGACGGAGCATAGTTACCTAGGTTGAGCCGAGCAGCACGAACCCTATAGAATAAGCTGTTGAGCTCACGTATTTATTACTGTTGTGGTTTTCGTTCTTTCGCTGAACTTATGAAATAATTTATTTGGTTTGTAAGTTTGAATTACTTGAAGTCTCGAACTTCTGGTATTGTAATAATAAGGAAGTGTGTATGTTTGTAATTTGGACCTGATGATCCACAAGTATAGGGGGTGTATCACAGTATTTTCGATGGAAGTGAAACACAATTTATTGATTCGACACAAGGGGAGTCAAAGAATATTTATAAGCCTTAACAACTGAGTTGTCAATTCAGCTGCACCTGGAAACAATCTTGCTCACAGTAGCTTATCAGTAGCAACAGTTTTGTAGTAGGAATAGTAAAGTAACAGCAGTAGTAAAGTAAAGACAACAATAACAATAGTAGTAAACAGTAGGATTTGAGTGCGGTAGGCATAGGGATGGATGGACGGGCGTTGCATGGACAAGACAATTCACATGGCAATCAGAACATAGGGCAATTGCAGATAAATAAGATAAAGCATCCAAGTACTAGATAATCCTAGGCATGTATTCCATATATAGTCATACGTGCTCGCAATGAGAACTTGCACAACATCTTTTGTCATGCCAGCCCGTTTGCAGTGGGGCCTCAAGGGAACTACTGGAAATTAAGGTGCTCCTTTTAATAGACCACCGGAGCAAGGCATTAACACTCCGTGAACACATGTGATCCTCACATCAAAGCCATTCCCTCCGGTTATCCCGATTTCTGTCACTTCGGGGCCATTGGTTCCGGACAACAACGTGTGTATACAACTTGCAGGTAAGACCAAAAACAATACTATCATAATGAATCAATAACATGTTCATATCTGAAATCATGGCACTTGGGCCCTAGTGACAAGCATTAAGCATAAAAAGTCGCAATAAAGTCAAAAAGAACTAATAATAGATACTAGGCACCATGCCCTAACAATCTGATGCCATTACATGAATGATCTCATCCGATCCCTACCATCCCCATAGCCTACAGCGGGGGATTACTCACTCATATATGGGGGAAACATGGATGGTCGATGGAGAAGCGATGGTGATGATGATGGCAATGATTTCCTCCAATTCCCTGTCCCGGCAGGGTGCCATAACGGAGTTTCTAATGCTATTTCGTGGAATCTGGTGGTGGCGGCGGAGTGGATCTCCTTCTGGAAAAACGTCGAACCCCCCCCTGAGTTTTTAGGTTAGAGGGCATCTTATAGGCGAAGAGGGAGATCGAGGGGGTGTCTGGGGTGACCAGAGCACCCCCTAGCGCGGCCAGGCCTAGCCCACGTGGACAGGTGGTGTGGCCTGGGCCCAACCCCGCTCCGTCTCGTATTCTGGCTCCGAGAGTCTTTTGGCGAAATAGAATTTTTGGCATATTTTTCGGAATTTTTACTGATAAGTTGATTTTCTGCACAAAAACTAAACACCAAGGCAATTCTTCTAAAAACAGCGTCAGTCCGTGTTAGTTGCATCCAAATCACACAAGTTTAGAGGAGAAACAATAACAAAAGTGTTGGGGAAAGTAGATACGTTTTGGACATATCAACTCCCCCAAGCTTAGCTTATTTCTTGTCCTCAAGCAGTTTAGTTGAAAACTGAGTGCGATAAAAGAAACTTTCGCGAACACATTTGCTTCATATGATGTATATATTCTCAGCATGTGATCAACTACTTAGACAATTCATAATAAGGAGTATGCAACTAAGTTTACTTAATAGGCATTCCAAGCTATGAAGAGATTCCAACTCAAAATAATAAGTAGCATGAAACATAAACATAAGCAACATTACAATGCTCATAACAAGGTATGATAGAGTGGTATCTTGCTTGTCTTTGATTATGAATGCCAAGGCACCTCTGAAGTTCAGGCGAAGACTAGAAGTAAAGATATCAAAGATACAAGCATCAAAGTCATAACACAAATAATCAAGTTTTGAGGTAAGAAAATTACACTAAGAATGACAACTATGCTCTCAAGAAGGTGCTCATAGAATATGTGGAGACTCAACAAGGAAAACGAAAGAGGTTTTGAAAAGTTTGAAAGGCTTCCAAATGCTGAAAGTATGGTACTCGTTAGCTTTGAGCTCTCATTGCCCCTATCATAAGCATCTTTAACTGGTTAAGGTTAAAGTGACACAACTAAGAGGATATGCTTGACAAGTTATAAATCGAAGTCTCATGCCCCTTACTTACGAAGACCGATCCTCATGCTACTAAACTTCAGTCACAAGTAAGCTCTTGCCATTGTAAGTATATACGTATCATAGAGAACCGCCAACAGGGTACCCCTTGCACATGATACATGAGCTATCCCATAATCAAAATGACAAGGCAAGCAGACAATGAGCATCTCAACGATCTATTTATTTACTATGTGCATAGATTTTTATTGAGGATGCTTCATAGAATGATCATTATGGTTATGCTGCAAGTTTCCAGCATGATTAGGCATGGCTTAGGCTAGCGGCCTAGGCGTTTCTCTAACACACATATAAACTCCATGATCTTACAAGTTCCACTTTTATTTCACACTGCCGGGATCCATAGGCAAAAGAACATGATATCAACGAGGTACTAAGTACCAATGCAATGTTGAAAGCGTTCCCCATGATACATGGTTCTGCTAACTTCAACTTATAAAGAACAAGCATATACGCAACAAAGAAGGACACAATGGTTCAGGTTTATTAAGTGCAAGAAAATAAAATGTGCCATCAAGTTCGTGTGAGCTTTACTAAATAACTTTCTCATAACAAGCAAACATTTTATTCGGAAGAAAACAAGGCATATTGAATATGCACGAAACAACAAATGATGCTAATAGGTAGGTATGGTGGACACTTTTGGCAACCTCTTGTTTTAGGGAGTTGGAAACATGAGTTAAACATACTCAGTGTAAGTGAAGGCTAGCAATAGTAAGGGAGCGACAAACGAGAGAGCAATAGCTGTCATAATCATGCTTGCCACAAAACAGGAGTAATCATGGCATGAAAGTGATTCAAGACCCTCAAGGGAAAATAACTCATCGAGGCTTAACTGATTATTTCAGGCATATGCATGTGTGAGCATGTGCCAAGTCAATTCAAATGAAACATTTAGGTGAGGATACCACGGTGTCATACCAAGTTATGAATAGAGTAATGCAAGCAAACATTCATAAGAAATGCTACAAACTATTAGCAAGTTGGAACTAATCATATGAAAGCAATAACTACTAAGAATCCAAAGATCACATACACCCTACATGAAGAGACCAAGCATGCCCACAATGATGAGTATATGTACAAAAATGAAAACAGATAGAGTTCGTTACCAGCCTCTTACCACACCTCAAGTTGTTATTAATCCTCATAATTGCCCTTCACTTGTGTGGCTTGAATAATAATATGAAACCAAATCCCACTGAGGACTGCTGAACCCTGCAACAAACTCACAAAACCAAAGAAGAAGAACAAATATTTTTGGTGTTTTCGATCTTTAAAAGAAGAACCAAAAGGGAAGAACAAGCAAAGAAAAACAAACCAAGGCAAAGAGAAAACGAAGCAAACCAAAGAGAAACAACAGAAATATTTTGGGTCTTTTTGTCTTTTAGAAAGCAAAAGAAAAGAAAGAACGAAAACTAAAAAGAGAACGAAACATGAATATACAAAGTACCGACACAAAATGATATGGAGATGAGTGTGATGTCGGCGTACCTCCCCCCAAGCTTAGGCTTTTGGCCTAAGTGGGTATCAATCCCAAGCTGGCCAGGATGAAGTGTCTCCGTGGTACGATTAGGAGGTACCCTCGTCCTGGTGAGAACTTGAGTACGTCCCTCCGTAGTGCGTGGAGTAATCGTAGGAGGGCACATCCTCCTGGTGCTGCCCGTGGAAACCCAGCAAGTGGAGCTGCTCGTCCACCTCCTCCTTGGAGCGTGACCACGGTCTCCTGTGAACACTAAACAAGGTAGACTGCGGCAAAGGGATCTCCCTTTCATCCCCGTCAGTAAACAACATCCTATATACTAAACTGTCCAACTCAGAATCAGAAGTGACAAATTGATGTGTTTTCATAGCAACAAGGTCAACCCTTTGTGGTGCCAATATAGTATCATTGGGGTCCACTGAAAGCCCTAATGCATTGACCATACGTGAGGCAATGATGCCCCCATAGATAGGCCCCCTAGCAGCTAGGCGGCGAGCAATAAGCGAGCCAAGGTTGTACCGAGTGTCATTGTTAAGTGCAGCAGCAAGGAAGGCTAAATGATAGTTGGAGATATTACTCGTATTCTCCCCACCAAGAATGCTAGTAGCAAGATAGTATGCAAAGTATCTAAGAGAAGGGAGTTGGATGTTTCTTATCTTTCCGCGCTGAGCCACACGGTCATCATCATTGGTCACCCCTTGATAAAGCTCCAGCAAATCAGCGGGTCGCCCTTGAATCTTCTTCATGGTCCCTGTCATACTCACACCTACAATACTGCAAAATCTTTCCAATGGCATGGTAAAGGGCAGATTATAAATTCTGAAAGAGACAATTGACTGATAGGGCGTATTGGTAAACACGAAACTCTCAACAAAAGTCTTAGTGAGCATAGCATATTTCTCACTCTCATCTTGCATATATGAGGTCAAACCAACCCTCTGAATCAGTAGAAAGAAATCATCAAGAATCCCTGCAGCTTGTAAGAATGTAAAATAAGGAAAAGTGGATGGGTGAGCATCCCCATCATCTCCTTCATTACCAATGCGAGGTGTAATGAGTTCTTCGTTGTATGATGGCCTGAACTGAGAGGCTGATCTTGAGGGCCTTGACCTCCTAGGTGCATCCCTCTCAAATATCTCTCCAAAAGTATGGTTGTTCATGCTTGATATTATGAAATTTAAACATCTATTAAACAAGTGATTGCAAAGTGAATATATAATGAAGGGCACTACTCATAGGGACTTGTAAGAGGCCTCAACATGCATCAAAACAATATCTCTAAGCATCAAACAAGCTTACAAGCTCTCATAACCTGTCACCTACAGTAGCAAAATACTCAAGACATAATCCACTAAACACAAACCCACTTGGACAAGCGGAGGAGTCACATACCGGAGAACAAATGCTCCATATTTCAGCAGCAAAGATGGGCCGATCAAGGAGATCAAAAAATCGAGGGCAAGCACAGCAAGAACGCGATTTTGAGCAATGAACTAGAGTTTACTCGGGAGAGAGAAGAAAGTGGCAACTGAGAGAGTGAGTGGAGGGCCAGGGTGGCCCACACCATGGCATGGCGCCACCCAGGGCAGGCCACGCCACCAGGTGGTGTGCCTTCCTGGTGGGCCCCCTAGTACCTTCCAGGCACTCCTCTGCCCCTTTTTTCACGTAAAAATTTAATATGAATTTTCTAGAATTTTTCGAGACACTTTATTTTTGGACAATTTTCAAGTATAGATGAATGATTTTTCTGACAGAAAAAGATTTTTTTTGTTGGAAAAGATGCAATGACAAAACAAGGCTAGAACTATAGAAGTTCTAAGACACTCTAACATGCAAGCAACTAACAACAGAAAATAAAACTAAACGAGAGCAAAAACTAAGACAAATAGAATAAAAGTAAACGGAGATAATCATGGTGAAAACATTGTTTTGCTCAATGAAATCCTTTTGCTAACAAGGTTGACCAGGTCTTGTTACCAAAACAATTTTATATGAAACCAAACTTTGTATTCCACTAATGATTATGTTACCTTAACCTTGATAGCAATGGTCCCAATCATAATAGTTTCAAAATTTTCTCTTGGTACGGGACAATATATTTCTCCAACTTGAATGCCCTCAACATGTTCAATTGAATTCAAACCATAAGTCCTATCAATCTTCTTGGGGAAATAGACAGTATGTTCCTTGTCATTAACATTGAAAGTCACGTTTCCTTGATTACAATTAATAACAGCTCCTGCAGTATTAAGAAAAGGTCTCCCAAGAATAATAGACATATTATCATCTTCAGGCATTTCAAGCACAACAAAATCAGTTAATATCAAGAAATTATGAGCCACTTGAATAGGTACATCCTCACATATACCAACATGAATAGTGGTAGATTTATTAGCCATTTGCAAAGATATATCAGTAGGTATCAGTTTTTCAAGTTGAAGTCTCTTATAGAGAGAGAAAGGCATAACACTAACTCCAGCTCCCAAATCACACAAAGCAGTTCTAACATAGCTATTCTTAATAGAGCAAGGTATAGTTAGAATCCATGGGTCTCCAAGTTTCTTAGGAATCGTACCATTAAAGGAATAATTAGCAAGCAAAGTAGAAATTTCTTCATTAGGGATCTTCCTTTTATACGAGACAATATCCTTCATATACTTTGAGTAAGGAGGAAATTTAATAGCATCAGTCAAAGGAATTTGCAAGAATAAAGGTTTCATCCACTCACAAAACTTATTATAGTGTTCATCTTCCTTTGACTTGTGTTTCTTATCAGGGAAAGGCATAGGTTTTTGGACCCAAGGATCTCTTTCACTACCATGTTTCTTAGCAATAAAATCTTCTTTAGTGTATTTAGTATTCTTAGTGTGCTTTTCATGTTCTTCTTCAACTTTTTCTTCATTAGGAACATCATTTTCTTCATTACCACTTTCAGTTTCAGCATCAGAGGCAGATATACTATTAGGATCTATAGCAGGTTCAGAGGGTTCTACAATAGTTTTATGTTTCCTTTTCCTTTTCTTACGAGCAGAGCCACTATTTTCAGCTTGTTGAGAATCCTGCTCAATTGTTTTGGGATGCCCCTCAGGATATAGAGGATCCTGGGTAGCAGCGCCACTTCTAGTTCTAATCTCATAAGAGTGTTTTTCTTTAGCAGCATTAACTAGCAAGTCTTTTTGCACTTTAATAAGTTGATCTATATGAGTTTGAACCATTTGAAAATGTTTAACAAACATTTTAACATCATTAGAGGTTCTTTCCACAATATCCTTCAACTCAACAATAGCTCTAGAGTTTTCCATTAGATGATTTTGCACCCTTTTATTAAAAGTATCTTGTTTAACAATAAAATATCGAATTCTTCTAAGCATTGATCAGGAGGTTTAGAGTAAGGGATATCACCTTCATCAAAGTGTTGGAGAGAGTGTACCTCAATAGTGGATGAGTGGGGAATTGACTTACATAATTCTTCTATAGGAGGTAAATTCTTGACATCTGCAGCTTTAATTCACTTCTCCTTAAGACATTTCTTAGCTTCCTTCATCACTTCATTATTTAATTCAATAACTCCCCTCTTCTTTGATGTTGGTATAGGCGCCGGAATAGTTGGTGCAGGTATAATTTCTTCAGGTATAGCTAGTTCAGGAGGAGTCCAATATTCATAATTCTTGCTTATTTTAGCCATTAATCCTCAGCTTCCTTGGAGTCCTATTCCTGAAAACACAATCAACACAAATATCTAGGTATGTCCTAGATTCTTCAGTTAGTCCATTATAAAATATATCAAGAAGCTTATTCTTAGGTAATGCACTTCCAGCCTGTGCATGAATCAAAGCACAAAACCTTGCCCAAGATTCAGGCAATATTTCTTTTTCTCCCTGTTTAAAATCAAAAACTTCTTACAAAATAGCATGTCTAGCACTTGGAGGAAAATATTTCTATAGGAAAGTACTAATCAAGCAATCAGGGCTATCAATAGATCCAGCAGGTAAATTACTAAACCAAGCTTTAGCTTCTCCTTTCAGTGAAAAGGGGAAAATCTTAGCAACAAAGTAAGTACACATCTTAATATCATCAGAAAACAAGCCACTCATGGTAGAAAGCTCAGTCATATGTGCTATCGCACTTTCATTCTTAGTCCCACAAAAAGGTTCGTTCTCAACAATAGCTATGTAAGATAGATCGAGAGAGAAATCATAATCTTTATCTTTAATGTTTATGGGAGAAGTAGCAAACTTAGCAATATGAGACAATTTGGGCCTAATAGTATGCCTCTCAAGGTGACTCTTAGCAGCGCTCCTATCATGGGTGTTTTTACATTCTTTAATAAATTCATCGGTCATCTCAACATAACCATCTTCAATATCATAACTCTCACTAGACTTAG
Organism: Avena sativa; assembly: GCA_916181665.1. NCBI lineage: Eukaryota > Viridiplantae > Streptophyta > Magnoliopsida > Poales > Poaceae > Avena > Avena sativa. Next base: position 585,699,757 of record OV702287.1, read on the forward strand.
GTGAACTAACAGGTGTAGTAGTGTCTTCATTAGGAGTTTCAGTATTTCCAGCTATAGTTCTAGCAATCGTAGCATCTAGGAAAGGACCTAATGAACATCTATTATCAAGCACAGTAGAAGCAGCATCATAAGTAACCGAAGTTTCAGATTCAGCAGTAGTAGCAGTGTGTGTAGCATGTGTATGTGGTGGTGTAAGGAACTTACTCATAACATATGGTGAATCAAGAGCAACAGAGGTGTTCAGAACCATACCTCTTCTTGTAGTAGATGGTAAAATAGGAACCTTGTGATACGTCCATTTTGCATCACTATTCTATATCGTAATTCACTATTATTCATTGATATATTTCGTATTGAGAGGTGATACTTATGTTATTTCATCTATTTTTGCATGGTTGATGACTTTTGGAGCATGGACCGCTGCAGTCAGGATTCTGATGGAAAAGGTGCTGTTTGGAGGCAAAATTCGCGAAGATCAGAAAATCCGGGAAAATATACGGAAAATCCTATTTTTCCAGAAGACTAAGGATGCCAGAAGATGGAGTGGAGATGGGCCAAAGGGGGCCCACACCACCCCATGGCACGGACAGCCGTAGGCCGTGCATGGAGGTGGTGTGGCCACCCTGGCGAACTCCAGCCTCTCCCCTCTGGCGTATATCATCCTCCCGAAACCCTAAGACTCGGGGAGCAACCACAGAAAGATTCTGCCGCCTCTACGGGGCGGAAAACACCGAGAGAGAAAGATCTATCCGGCAGAGAGATTTCTGCCGGGGGAATTCCTTCCTGGAGAGGGGAGCATCGCGATCAACACCACCATCAAGCTGGACTGCATCGGGATCATCATCATCATCATCACCACCATCATCACCATCAGCACCCTCATCACCATCTCCATATTGCTATAGCAATTGAGTTGAATCTTGCATAGTTCATAGGAGAAACTTTCCCGGTGTTGATTACTCTTTGTAGTTGATGCTATTGAGTGAACCATTGAATTATTCATTATGTTCAGATTATTATACATCATTATTCCATCTCTAGATCATGATCCATATGATGTCTTGTGAGTAGTTCGTTTTGTTCTTGAGGACATGGGAGAAGTCTTGTTGTTAGTAGTGGAGTTGTGTTGAGAAAGATTCAATATATTGTTATTTAAGTTGTGGTGTACTTCTTCTAGTGGTGTCATGTGAACGTCGACTACATGACACTTCACCTATATGGTCCTAGGGGAATGCATTGTGTATTTGCTAATAATCGTAGGGGTTGCCGGAGTGACAGAAACCTAAACCCCCGTTACGAAACCATTGCACAAGGGACGTAAGGGTCTTAGAGTTTAAAGTTGTGGTTAGGTTTCTACCTTAATTACTTTCTTGTACTTACGGATGTTTGCAAGGGGTATAATCACAAGTATGTATCAGTCTTGGATGGGGCGGTACATTAGCACATGTTCACCCACACAACACTTAGCAACCTAAAGAAGATTAATCAACTATATGAAGCGGAAGCACTTGACAGTGTTCCCATGTGTCCTCGAGAACGTTTGGTCATCTTAAGTAATACAACTGGCTTGTCCTTTGCTGCATAAAGGATTGGGCCACTTGCTGCATTTATTCCTACTGTCTTTTATTTACTCGTACTTTGTTTACTTGCTTTATCAAAAACCCCTAAAAATCCGTTTGCTAAGTATTTACAGAGAATTCCTGATCCATACCACTAGCCAGCACCTTCTGCTCCTCGTTGGGTTCGACACTCTTACTTATCGAAAATACTGCGATACACCCCCTATACTTGTGGGTCATCAAGACTATTTTCTGGCGCCGTTGCCAGGGAGTGAAGCGCTATTGGAGAGTGGAACTGGTAAATTAAAGTTCTACTATGAGTATTGTTTACTTCTGTTAGTTGCTTTATTTTCGTTATGGATAATTCACCGAGTTTCTTATTTGGTAATGCTACTACCACTGCTAAGGTAGTAGATAAGCCACCACCTGCTGAGAATGATGTTTTCAAAATACCTACAAGAATTATTGATCGTGTTATGGATAACTACTATGTTGGGGATGGAACTGTCCATCCTGGTGATCATTTGCTCTTTATACACGAATTATGTGGGTTGTTCAAGTGTGCAGGTATTACTACAGATCAAGTTAAGAAGAAGTTATTCTCATTATCACTAAAAGGAAGAGTTGAGGAATGGTATAAGCTGCTGAAGAATGGTCAAGCTCTAGAATGGGAGGAAATAGTGCCTCTCTTTTATTCAAAGCTTTATCCTACTAGTGAAATTCATCAAGATCGGAATCAAATATACAACTTTTGGCCTCTTGATGGAGAGAGTACAACCCAAGATTGGGGGAGATTGAAGTTACTAATGCTCAAATGTCCCATTCATGAGCTCCCCAACAATATTATTATCAATAACTAGGCTCCCTCTACATGATAAAGATTTATTGGATGCTTCTTATGCTGGATCATTCACTCCTATGGAAGAAGAAGATAAATTGGACCTTCTAGATCGTATTCAAGACAATGCTGAAGCTTGGGAGAATGACAAGGTAGAAAGTCAGGTATAAATTATGATTATGAATGCATTAAATCTTTTATGAGAACTGATGACTTTCAAAATATTAAAAATGCTTATGGTCTAGACTCTCAAGCTATTGCTTCTCATATTGAAGTGCCTAAAAAGAAGTGGAATAAGTATCATGAACCTTATAAAGATATTGCTAAGAGTGTTCCTGCAAGAAATACTGAAGTTTATACTGCTAATCATGTTTTACCTGAACCTTATATTGAGAAAATGCCTTTCGCAGTTAAGGTAAAGGAACATTCTATGATAGCTAGTATGGTTAATGAAAGTATGAATAAAGTTGTTGATCCTGATAAAAAAATGGTTGATGAACCTATTGTAGCAAATGTGAAAGACATTGTTGCTAAATATGAAAAAGAGGGACACGCTATCCTTTGTAAGGATACCTCTAATATTGTTTCACATAGTAGTGTTATGAGAGCTAGTATTCCTGTGTTTTCTGTTAGAATAAGTGATCATTGTTATTATGGTCCTTGTGATAGCTATATTGTTAAGTTTATGCATGATACTGAAAGTTATTATGAGAGAGGGAAAAGTGTTCTTATGCATCTCAATAAATATCAAGTTTCCTCGTGTTATGCTGAAAGTTTTTATGTTGTACTTCTTTTGCCTTCTTATGAAAGTTGCCTTTGGTTTCAACAACTTGTTTGTTTACAAAGTTCCCTTGCATAGGAAGTGGTTTAGACTTAAATGTGTGTGTTTGTGCTTCTTAATGCTCTTTTTCACTTCAATTCATATCCCTATGAGAGCTTCTTCAAAATTATCATGCCCATCTTAATGGCTATAAAGAAAGAGCTTTATGGGAGACAACCCAATTTGTTTTTGCTTTTAGTTTGTTTTTGTTTCTTTGAGTCTTGGAAGTTATTACTTCAGTAATAACCAGTCCTTATCCGTTTTGTTTGGTTTTTTGTGTCAAGATCAACCTCTGATGAGAGAGAAGTAATATTTGGGGAAGTTGCTGTCCAGCAACAGATTTTTGTGCTTCACCGTAAAAATTCGTGAGAGATCTCTGTATGTCGGATTGAGCTGTAATTTTTTGTGATACTGTCCCAGGTTGTTATTTAACTTTCGTTGGTTTTACACTTTTTGATTTGAGCAACAGAAGATTTTAGAAAAAATTTATCTTTACTTGCTGGTCTGTTTTGACACATTTAGCTTATGTTTTTATGGTTTTCAGTTGAAGTGGACTCAAAAGGTTTTATCACTTCACTTATACTAATGTTGCTAATGAGAACTGTGTAAAGTTTTGTGTGAAAGAAATTTCCAGGAAGTGGAGATAATGGTGTAATAAGGAAAAGAAAGGTTTTATGACTCAAGTAATAAGAGTATGAAGATGAAGATATAGATGTTATTCAAGTGATGACTCCAGAAGAATCCACTAAATACCAAATTCAGAGACCTGCAGAGTCCGTGTTCAAATAGTAACGATTCTGGTAAGAAAAGTTCCGTGAAAATACAATCCAGCTATATTTTTGCAGTTTTCAGCCAATAAGGAAAGCTACGAAGCGAAAAAGGGACGGAAATGGAGCCAGGGTGGCTTACACCACCCTGTGGCGCGGGCCCTCCCCAGGCCGCGCCACCAGGTGGTGAGTCCACTCTGGACTCCGCCTCCGACTCGTTTTCTCCCAGTACCTTCCTTTTGATATGAAACTCCGTAATATATAACCCCCCGGATCTCCCGAGGTTCGTATATCGTGTTCTCGCCGTGTTTTTGTTTCGATCTGTTTCTGCCAGGACATAATCTTTGAAACTTTAGAAGCACAATGGTGTCTGCCAAGGATAAAGGGAAGGAGCCCATGGAGGAAGACCTCCAAGACCCCGGGAAGGAGAAGGGGATCAAGAGTGAAGGTGAAGAGGAGCAAGGCCAACACCCGCACACCGGCACTACCATTGCGAGCATTGGAGTGGTGAAACCGGCCAGGGGTAGAAGGACAGCAAGGATGTAGACTGGGGGGAAAGTTCCCCGTCACAGTTTGGCTCCAAGTTACGCAGGAAAAGAAGACTACAAGGAGGAAGAGTGGGGAAAGAATAGCAAGAGGTGGAATTCTCAACACGACATGATCATGAGCCGCATTGAGCAAAACTCACATTTGATTCGTAATCTCACCTTCAAGATTGAGGACTTGGGGAAACTGATCAGAGAGCTCATTAAGAGGATACCACCACCACCTAAGGAGTAATTCGTCATCAGGTTTGGCATCCCCTTGGTTTGTTCCAAGCTTGGGGGAGTGCCACGGTATCATATCACTATCTTCTATCTTTTTACCTTATTAGTAGAGTCATATCATGAATAGATGAGTTATTATGTAGTATGGTTTGCATTATGGAAGTGTCCCCTCTCTCGTTAGATATGTATCCCTTGGTGTGAGTTTCCGTTATGGGATATTAATGAGAAGTTCCATCATTCACTCTTTTGCATAGCTTATATTAGATTTCAATTCGTGGTTATATGATTGATCTTGTAGTTAGTATTGGTAGCACTCTGGGATCATTTAGTTAATTTAGTTGGTTTTGGCAAACCTGGCTCGGTCAGTAGCAACACTATTTTTGAGAGTTGAATGAAAAAGATAAAAGTACCTTTAAAGGAAAATTATTTCATCATCTTTCTTTCTTGATTTGCTCATAAGTCTAGTATTCTCTAGTTAAGATCTTTTGTGCTTCCAAGGAAGATTGCATGTTTGTCTTTACCACTTGTATGTTTGGTTGTTTCCTTCAACTCTTATACTTGTTGCCCAGCCTTGCTAGCCAAAATCCTGTACTGAGAGGGTATTCTTCTCGTGCATCCACCTCCTTTAAACCAAAACCTTTGCCATTTGTGTCCACCATACCTACCTATTAGCATTATTGCTATTCCAAGTAAATTCTTGTTTTATCTAGCTCCCAAATTAAACTTGTTATGTGAAAATTAGTGATTAAAGCTCTCACGAACTTGATGGCACACTTTACTTTCTTGCATTTAATAAACTTGAACCATTGGGTCCTTCTTTGTTGCGTATATGCTTGCGCTTTATGAGTCGAAGTTAGCCAAACCATGTATCATGGGGACCACTTTCAACACTTCATTTGATACTTTGTACCTAGTTGATATCATGTCCTTTTGCTTATGGATCCCGGCGGTGTGAAATAAAAGTGGAACTTGTAAGATCATGGAGTTTATGTGTGTGTTAGAGGATCGCCTGGGCCGCTAGCCTAAGCCATGCCTAATCATGGTGGAAACTTGCAGCATAACTATAGTGAGCATTCTATGAAGCATCCTCAATAAAAACCGATGCAAATAGCAAATAAAAAGATTGCTGAGATGCTCACTGTCTGCTTGCCTTGTCATTTTGTTTATGGGATAGCTCCTGTGTCATGTGCAAGGGGTACCCCGTTGGCGGTTCTCAATGAAACGCATGTATTTACAATGACAAGAGCTTGATCGTGACTGAAGTTGAGTAGCATGAGGATCGGTACTCATAAGTAAGGGGAGATCGTCGCCATCAACACTACCATCAAGCTGGACTTCATCGGGATCATCATCATCATCACCACCACCATCATCACCATCAGCACCCTCATCAAGCTGGACTTCATCGGGATCATCATCATCATCACCACCATCATCACCATCAGCACCCTCATCACCATCTCCATATTGCTGTAACAATTGAGTTGAATCTTGCATAGTTCATAGGGGAAACTTTCCCGGTGTTGATTACTCTTTGTAGTTGATGCTATTGAGTGAACCATTGAATTATTGTTTATGTTCAGATTGTTATACATCATTATTCCATCTCTGATCATGATCCATATGATGTCTTGTGAGTAGTTCGTTTTGTTCTTGAGGACATGGGAGAAGTCTTGTTGTTAGTAGTGGAGTTGCGTTGAGAAAGATTCAATAGATTGTTATTTAATTTGTGGTGTACTTCTTCTAGTGGTGTCATGTGAACGTCGACTACATGACACTTCACCTATATGGGCCTAGGGGAATGCATTGTGTATTTGGCTACTAATCGTAGGGGTTGCCGGAGTGACAGAAACCTGAAACCCCGTTAGGAAACCATTGCACAAGGGACGTAAGGGTCTTAGAGTTTAAAGCTATGGTTAGGTTTCTACCTTAATTACTTTCTTGTACTTACGGATGTTTTCAAGGGGTATAATCACAAGTATGTATTAGTCTTGGATGGGGCGGTACATTAGCATAGGTTTACCCACACAAAACTTAACAAGCTAAAGAAGATTAATCAACTATATGAAGCGAAAGCACTTGACAGTCTTCCCATGTGTCCTCGAGAACGTTTAGTCATCTTAAGTAATACAACCGGCTTGTACTTTGCTGCATAAAGGATTGGGCCACTTGCTGCATTTATTCCTACTGTCTTTTATTTACTTGTACTTCGTTTACTTGCTTTATCAAAAAAACCTAAAAATCCATTTGCTAAGTATTTGCAGAGAATTCCTGATCCATACCACTAGCCAGCACCTTCTCCTCCTCGTTGGGTTCGACACTCTTACTTATTGAAAATACTGCGATACACCCCCTATACTTGTGGGTCATCACCTTGCCATCACGAGACTTACCCATGATGGATGGATGGCAGCGAACGATAATGAATCCAAGTGAACTTGATAAATAAAGCTATTCGGGGCAACGGCGCCAGAAAACAGTCTTGATGACCCACGAGTATAGAGGGTGTATCGAAGTATTTTCGAGAGAAGTGAAACCCAATTTATTGATTCGACACAAGGGGAGCCAAAGAATATTTATAAGCCTTAACAACTGAGTTGTCAATTCAGCTACACCTGGAAACAATCTTGCTCACAGCAGTTTATCAGTAGCAACAGTTTTGTAGTAGGAATAGTAAAGTAACAACAATAGTAAAGTAAAGACAGCAGTAACAATAGTAGTAAATAGTAGGATTTGAGTGCGGTAGGCATAGGGATGGATGGACGGGCATTGCATGGACAAGACAATTCACATGGCAATCAGAACATAGGGCAATTGTAGATAAATAAGATAAAGCATCCAAGTACTAGATAATCCTAGGCATGTGTTCCATATATAGTCATACGTACTCGCAATGATAACTTGCACAACATATTTTGTCCTGCCAGCCCGTTTGCAGCGGGGCCTCAAGGGAACTACTGGCAATTAAGGTGCTCCTTTTAATAGAGCACCGGAGCAAAGCATTAACACTCTGTGAACACATGTGATCCTCACATCAAAGCCATTCCCTCCGGTTATCCCGATTTCGGTCACTTCGGGGACATTGGTTTCGAACAACAACGTGTGTATACAACTTGCAGGTAAGACCAAAAACAATACTATCATAATGAATCAATAACATGTTCAGATCTGAAATCATGGCACTCGGGCCCTAGTGAAAAGCATTAAGCATAACAAGTCGCAACAAAGTCAAAAAGCACTAATAATAGATAATAGGCACCATGCCCTAACAATCTGATGCCATTACATGAATGATCTCATCCAATCCCTACCATCCCCATAGCCTACAGCGGGGCATTACTCACTCATAGATGGGAGAAACATGGATGGTCGATGGTGATGATGATGGAGATTATCTCCTCCAATTCCCCGTCCCGGCAGGGTGGTGGAACGGAGTTTCTGATGCTGTTTCGTGGAATCTGGTGGTGGTGGCGGAGCGGAACTCCTTCTGGAAAAACGTCGAACCCCCCATGAGTTTTTAGGTTAGAGGGCATCTTATAGGCGAATAGGGAGAACGAGGGGGTGTCTGGGGCGGCCAGACCACCCCCTGGCGTGGCCAGGCCTAGCCCGCGCGGCCAGGTGGTGTGGCCTGGGCCCAGCCCCCGTCCGTCTCGTATTCTGGCTCCGGGAGTCTTCTGGCGAAATAGAATTTTTGGCATATTTTCCGATACTTTTCCTGATAGTTGATTTTCTGCAAAAAAACAAAACACCAAGGCAATTCTGCTGAAAACAACGCCAGTCCGTGTTAGTTGCATCCAAATCACACAAGTTTAGAGGAGAAACAATAGCAAAAGTAGATACGTTTTGGATGTATCATGACCCACAATGTTTCTGTTGTACCACTCTGAGGGATGTGCTATTTATGGAATGGTGCTCTATGGATGTCATGTCAACGACTATAGTGTACTACACATGCAGTGGTATGTTGGGTCACCGCAGCTGGTATCAGAGCAATTTCTTTGACCTTAGGTTGGAAACCTAGTAAAGGGAACAACCTGTAGGAGTCTAGGGGCAACGGTAAAGAGTTCTCTAGATTATATGATGAATATTCGATTGGGAATATTTCGTTATACTTTTTAGTGCAAAAATTATTTATTATGATGCATCATTTTAATTAATGGTTTCTAATTATGAATGTTTTCTATACAGTCAAAATGGCACCAAAGTTTCCAAAACGGAAAGAAGAAACTCTCTATGATTATGAGGGGACTTTAACTTTGTGATGGGTTCATAGCATGGAAAACAAAAAAATTCTACCGCAAGAACGAACAAAACCCAGATCTAATCTAGATAAAAGCCAAGATCTAATCTATTAGACATGTGGAACGAGATAGATCGGTACTAACCCTTGTAGATCCGAAAGCCTTGTGCGAGATCGGATCTCGTAGTTGATGTAGACGATCACTTGCCGATCTCAAGATCGAGTGGACGAGCTTTCCGGCGCCACGTTCCGGCAGCGCTTCCGCAATCGGTCACACGTGCGGAGTCGATGTAGACCTTCCTCTCCCCGTTCCAGCGAGCAGCGGAGGTAGTCGATCTCTCCACGGAATCCCAGCAGCACGACGGCGTGGTGGTGGTGGTGGAGTAGAGAAATCTGCAGGGCTTCGCCTAAGCCAAAGCAGAGCGAAGGAGGAGGAGAGAGGCGGCTAGGGGAAGGAGTGGAGGGGCAAGGGGGTGGTGCCTCCACCCCTCTATTTATAGAGGGAGGGGTGGCGCCTAGGGTTCCCACCCCTAGGGCCACCTCTAGGGCCGGCGCACAAGGGGGGCTTGGGGGGAGTTTCCTTCCCCCCCAAGTTTCCCCTTTTTGTTTCTTGGTTTTCAAGTAAACTCCACAGAACTTTCTAGAACCTTCCGGAACATTCCGAAACCTTCTAGAATCCCCATATAAACACTCCAAAACATTTCCGAACCAAGAAAATGATCTCCATTATATGAATCTTATTCTCTGGACAATTCCGGATCTCCTTGTGATGTTCCAGATCCAATCCGAGACTCCGAACAACATTCAGTCTCCAACGCACATTCCATATCTACCTAAACAACATCGAACCTTAAGTGTGTCACCCTACGGTTCGTGAATATGCAGACATGATGGAGACACCTCTCCGATCAATAACCATCAGCGGGATCTAGAGATCCATAATGGCTCCAACATACTCAACGATGACTTCGTGATCGATAGAACAATTAACATACGAAACCAATTCCCTTTGTCACGCGATACTCTACTTATCCGAGGTTTGGTCGTCGGTATCTCCATACCTAGTTCTACCTCGTTACTGATAAGTACTCTTTACTCGTTCCATGAAATGTCATCCCTTGTGAACTAGTCACATGCTTGCAAGCTAACTAGATGACATTCCACCGAGAGGGCCCAGAGCCTATCTATTCTTCATATGGATGGACAAATCCCAATCTTGGTCCATGCGCTTCAACACATGCTTTCAGAATACCCAATGACACCTTTATAACCACCCAGTTACGAAGCGGTGTTTGATGTCATCAAAGTACCCATCCGGTGATGGTGATTAACATAAGCTCATGGTCGAAGGATTAGGTTACTATGCATTTGAAAGCTTGTAGCAATACGAACTTAATGAATTGATCTTATGCTACACTTACTATGGGTGTGTGTCCATCACATCATTCTCCTAATGATATAACCTTGTTACTAATGACATCCAATGTCCATGATCAGGAAACCATGATCATCTATTAATCAACAAGCTAGTTCAACAAGAGGCTTACTAGGGAGACTTTTATGTTTACAAAACACACATGTATTAGTGTTTCCTAATAATACAAATATAGCATGGGATGTAAACATTCATCATAAACACAAAGATATAATAATAACCACTTTTATTATTGCCTCTTGGGCATATCTCCAACAGTCTCCCACTTGCACTAGAGTCAATAATCTAGATTACATGGCAATATACCTAACACCCATGGCATTCTGGTGTTGGTCATGCTTTGCTCTAGGGAGAGATTTAGTCAATGGATCTGCCACATTCAGATCAGTGTGTACTTTGCAAATCTTTATGTCACCATCTTGGACATACTCGCGAATAGCATGGAAACGTAGCTTGATGTGCTTCAGCTTGCTATGTGACCTTGGCTCCTGGGCATTAGCTATGGCACCTGTGTTGTCACAATAGATGGCCATCGGGTCCAACGCACTAGGAACCACGCCAAGTTCAGTAATGAACTCCTTCATCCATATGGCTTCTTGTGCAGCCTTCGAAGCAACTATGTATTCTAATTCAGTTGAAGATTTCGCCACAACGCTTTGCTTGGCACTCCTCTAGCTTACTGCAGCACCATTCAAAATAAATACGTATCCAGATTGTGATTTCGAGTCATCTGGATCGGTGTTCCAACTAGCATCATTGTAATTGTTTAGAACAAGCTGTTCATCACCTCCATAAGAAAGAACCATATCCTTAGTCCTGTTTAGGTACTTTAGGATATTCTTGACCGCTGTCCAGTGCTCCATTCCAGGATCACTTTGATATCTGCTAGTCAAACTAACAACATGTGCTATATCCGGTCTTGTACACAGCATGGCATACATGATAGAACCTATGGCCGAGGCATAGGGAATGTTACTCATTTTCTCTCTATCTTCTACCGTAGCTGGACTTTGAGTCTTACTCAAGGTCTTACGTGGTAACATGGGCAAGACCCCTTTCTTGCTCTCTTCCATTCTAAACTTCTTTAGAACTTTGTCCAAGTATGTACTTTGTGAAAGCGCTATTAGGCGCCTTGATCTATATCTATAAATCTTGATGCCTAGAATGTATGCCGCTTCGCCAAGATCCTTCATTGAAAAACTATTATTCAAATAGGCTTTGACACTATTAAGAAGTTCTATATCACTCCCAATCAACAATATGTCATCTACATATAGTACTAGGAATGCTATAGAGCTCCCACTCACTTTCTTGTAAATACAAGCTTCTCCATAAGTTTGTATAAATCCAAAGTTTTTGATTCCTTTATCAAAACGTTGATTCCAACTCCGGGATGCTTGCTTCAGTCCATAAATGGATGGCTGAAGTTTGCATACCTTATTAGCATCTTTAGGATCGACAAAACCCTTGGGTTGTACTATATACAACTCTTCCTCAATGTCTCCATTAAGGAACGTCGTTTTGACATCCATCTGCAAAATCTCATAATCGAAATATGCAGCAATTGCTAACAAAATCCTCACAGACTTTAGCTTCGCTACTGGTGAGAATGTCTCATCGTAGACAACTCCTTGAATTTGTTGGAACCCTTTTGTGACAAGTCAAGCTTTATAGACGGTAACATTACCATCACCATCTGTTTTTCTTTTGAAAATCAATTTGTTCTCGACAGCCTTACGGCCATCTGGTAAGTCCACCAAAGCCCACACTTGGTTTTCGTACATGGATCCCATTTCGGATTTCATGGCTTCTAGCCATTTGTCAGAATCTGGGCTCACCATAACTTCTTCATACGTCGCATGGTCATCAATGTTGTCCACCAACATGACGTTCAAGGCAGGGTCATACCAATCAGGAGTGGTACGAACCCTCGTTGACCTGTGAGGTTCAGCAATAACTTCGTTCGAAGTTTCATGATGGCCATCATTAGCTTCCTCTCCAATTGGTGCAGGCGGCACCAAATCATCTTCCGATGCTGCGCTACTCTCAATTCCGAGAGAAGGTTCAATAACCTCGTCGAGTTCTACTTTCCTTCCAGTCACTTCTTTCGAGAGAAACTCCTTCTCAAGAAAGGATCCATTCTTGGTAACAAAAACTTTGCCTTCGGATCTATGATAGATGGTATACCAAATTGTTTCTTTAGGGTATCCTATGAAGACGCATTTCTCCACTTTGGGTTCAAGCTTATCAGGTTGTAACTTCTTTACATACGCTTCACAACCCCAAACTTTAAGGAACGACAACTTAGGTTTCTTTCCAAACCACAATTCGTACGATGTCGTTTCAATGGATTTAGATGGTCCCCTATTTAAAGTGAATGCGACTGTCTCTAATGCATAGGCCCAAAACGATAGCGGTAAATCTGTAAGAGATATCATAGACCGAACCATATCTAAGAGAGTTCGATTACGACATTTGGACACACCATTACGCTGTGGTGTTCCCGGCTGTGTCAATTGCGAAAGTATTCCACATTTCTTTAAATGCATGCCAAACTCATAACTTAGATATTCACCTCCGCGGTCAGAATGCAGAAACTTAATCTTCTTGTTACGATGATTTTCCACTTCACTTTGAAATTCCTTAAACTTCTCGAAACTTTCGGACTTATGTTTCATAAAGTAGACATACCCATATCTACTTAAGTCATCCGTGAAAGTGATAACATAACGATATCCACCACGCGATGCTACACTCATTGGGCCGCACACATCGGTATGTATTAATTCCAATAAGTCTGTAGCTCGCTCCATTATTCTAGAGAATGTAGTCTTAGTCATTTTTCCCATTAGACATGCTTCGCATCTTTCAAGTGATTCAAAATCAAGTGATTCAAGAAGTCCATCAGAATGGAGTTTCTTCATACGCTTCACTCCAATGTGACCAAGACGATAGTGCCACATGTATGTAGAATTATCATTCAATTTTATTCGTTTAGCATCTATGTTGTGAACATGTGTATCACTACTACCGAGATTCAGTAAGAATAAACCATTCATCTCAGGTGCATTACCATAAAAGATATTACTCATATAAATCAAACAACCTTTATTCTCGGACTTAAAAGAGTAACCGTCTCGCAATAAACAAGATCCAGATATAATGTTCATGCTTAACGCAGGCACCAAATAACAATTATTCAAATTTAAAACTTATCCCGATGGTAGATATAGAGGGAGCGTGCCGACGGCGATCACATCAACCTTGGAGCCATTTCCAACGCGCATCATCACCTCGTCTCTCGCTAGTCTTCGCTTATTCCGCAGCTCCTGTTTCGAGTTACAAATATGAGCAACCGAACCAGTATCAAATACCCAGGCACTACTACGATGACTAGTAAGATACACATCAATAACATGTATATCAAATATACCTTTCTTCTTGATGTTGTCGTTCTTCAGATCCACCAGGTACTTGGGATAGTTACGCTTCTAGTGACCAGCACCCTTGTAGTAGAAGCATTCCGTTTCAGGCTTAGGACCAGCCTTGGGCTTCTTACCAGGTGCGGTAGCTTTCTTGCTGTCCTTCTTGAAGTTGCCCTTGTTCTTAGGCTTGCCCTGTTTCTTGAAATTGGTGGTCTTATTGACCATCAACACTTGGTGCTCCTTCTTGATCTCCACTTCAGCAGTTTTCAGCATGGACGATAGTTCAGGCAACGTCTTGTTCATGCAGTGCATGTTGTAGTTCATCACAAAGTTCTTATAACTCGGTGGTAGTGATTGGAGGACACGGTGAATCCGTAACTCATTGGGAATCGTTATCCCCAACTCCTGGAGCTTGTTTGCGTTCCCAGACATGGTGAGCACATGCTCGCTAATGGAGCTACCCTCTTCCATCTTACAGTTAAAGAACTTTTCGGAGGCCTCATAGCTCTCCATGGCCGCATGAGTCTCAAAAATCAGCCTGAGCTCTTTGATGATATCAAACGGGCCGTGGTGCTCAAAGCGCTTCTGAAGCTCCATTTCTAAACCGTATAGGATGGCACACTGAACTATGGAGTAGTGATTTTCCGAGTGGCGTAAACATTCTTTACGTCATCGGTGGCATCTTCTACAGGTGGGTCACCTAGCAGTGCTTCGAGCACATAGGTCAACTATCCATCCCTGAGGACAATCTTCAGTCCACGGACCAGTCCGTGAAGTTGCTTCCATTGTTCTTAAGCTTTTCTTTCTCTAGGAACGCATTCAGATTGATGGAGAGGTTCGCCATAATCTACAACAAATTTGCAAGTAGGTTAGACTAAGTTTATGATAACTTGAGTTCAATCTAAACTATTTAAATTAACTAGGTGAACTCCCACTCAAAACAACATCCCTCACGTTGTCTTAGTGATTACACGAACCAAATCCACTACACCAAGTCCGATCTTCACGAGAGAAGATGTCGTTTCATCAGCGAACAATCTTCATGTTCATCATATCATTTATATGACTCATGCTCTACCTTTTGGTATTCCGTGTTTCGAGACCATGTCTGTACATGCTAGGCTCGTCAAGATTAACCTTAGTTTCCGCATGTGAAAATCTGGCTGGCACCCGTTGTATGCACACGTAGAATCTATCACATCCGATCATCACGAGATGCTTCGAAACGACGAGTCTTAGCAACGGTGCCAACTAAGGACGAACACTTTATTACTTGATATTTAGTGAGAGGGATCATCTTATAATGCTACCGTCGCGATCTAAGCAATACAAGATGCATAAAGGATTAACATCACACGCAATTCATAATTAGTGTGATATGATATGGCCCTTTCTTCTTATGCCTTTGATCTCCATCTCCAAAGCATGGACATGATCTCCATCATCACCAGCATTGTGTCAAGGTCAGTGGCGCCGCTTCATGGTTGTCCAACATCACTAGCAACTGTTACAACTACTTGGAATAAAGCTATTACAAGATGAATAGACACGCAGGTCTTAACAGAATTAAAGACAACCATTAGGCTCCCGCCGGTTGCCATATTACAACAAGGATCATTGCATACATCAAATATAATCACAATCACATGATGGCCATATCACATCACAAAACCCTGAAAAAACAAGTTAGACGCCTCTAATTTTCTTTGCATGTTTTACATGGTTTGGGGCCTTCGAATAAGAACAGATCTTACCTATGAAACTGAACCACAACGTTGATACAAGTGCTATCAAGTGCAAAGTGTAAATTGGATCTATACTATGGTGAGAGAGACAGACACCCGCAAAGCCACTTGTGCAAAGCAAGTTACACGTCAAGCGTGGAGCAAGTCTCATGTGCGATGACATGTAAGGTTAGCCCGAGCCGCTTCATCCCACCATACCGCAAGATGCAAAGTACACAAAGCAAAAGACAACACGAGCACCAACGCCCACAAAACCATTGTGTTCTACTCGTGTAACAGATCTACGCATAGACACGGCTCTGATACCACTGATGGGTTCGCAACATGGAAAACAAAAAAATTCTACCGCAAGAACGAACAAAACCCAGATCTAATCTAGATAAAAGCCAAGATCTAATCTATTAGACATGTGCAACGAGATAGATCTGTACTAACCCTTGTAGATCCGAAAGCCTTGTGCAAGATCGAATCTCGTGGTTAATGTAGACGATCACTTGCCGATCTCAAGATCGAGTGGACGAGCCTTCCGGCGCCGCGTTCCGGCAGCGCTTCCTCAATCGTTCACACGTGCGGAGTCGATGCAGACCTTCCTCTCCCCGTTCCAGCGAGCAGCAGAGGTAGTAGATCTCTCCACGGAATCCCAGCAGCACGACGACGTGGTGGTGGTGGTGGAATAGAGAAATCTGCAGGGCTTCGCCTAAGCCAGAGTAGAGCGAAGGAGGAGGAGAGAGGCGCCTAGGGCAAGGAGTGCAGGGGAAAGGGGAGCGGCGCCTCCACCCCTCTATTTATAGAGGGAGGGGTGGCGCCTAGGGTTCCCACCCCTAGGGCCACCTCTAGGGCCGACGCACAAGGGGGGCTTGGGGGGAGTTTCCTTTTCCCCCCAAGTTTCCCCTTTTCGTTTCTTGGTTTTCAAGTAAACTCCACAGAACTTTCTAGAACCTTTCGGAACATTCCAAAACTTTCTAGAATCCCCATATAAACACTCCGGAACATTTCCGAACCTAGAAAATGATCTCCATTATATGAATCTTATTCTCTGGATAATTCCGGATCTCCTTGTGATGTCCCAGATCCAATCCGAGACTTCGAACAACATTCGGTCTCCAACGCACATTCCATATATACCTAAATAGCATCGAACCTTAAGTGTGTCACCCTACGGTTCGTGAATATGCAGACATGATGGAGCCACCTCTCCGATCAATAACCATCAGCGGGATCTGGAGATCCATAACGGCTCCCACACACTCAACGACGACTTCGTGATCGATAGAACAATTAACATACGAAACCAATTCCCTTTGTCACGCGATACTCTACTTATCCGAGGTTTGATCGTCGGTATGTCCATACCTAGTTCTACCTTGTTACTGGTAAGTACTCTTTACTCGTTCCATGATATGTCAGCCCTTGTGACCTAGTCACATGCTTGCAAGCTAACTAGATGACATTCCACCAAGAGGGCCCAGAGCATATCTATCCGTCATATGGATGGACAAATCCCAATCTTGGTCCATGCGCTTCAACACATACTTTCAGAATACCCAATGACACCTTTATAACCACCTAGTTACGAAGCGGTGTTTGATTTCATCAAAGTACCCATCCGGTGATGGTGATTAACATAACCTCATGGTCAAAGGATTAAGTTACTATGCATTTGAAAGCTTGTAGCAATACGAACTTAATGACTTGATCTTATGCTACACTTACTATGGGTGTGTGTCCATCACATCATTCTCCTAATGATATATACTTGTTATTAATGACATCCAATGTCCGTTATCAGGAAACCATGATCATCTATTAATCAAAAAGTTAGTTCAACAAGAGGCTTACTAGGGACTCTTTTATGTTTACAAAACACACATGTATTAGTGTTTCCTAATAATACAATTATAGCATGGGATGTAAACATTCATCATAAACACAAAGATATAATAATAACCACTTTTATTATTGCCTCTTGGGCATATCTCCAACACTTAGTAGCTTTGAGAACTTTTGAGGGTTTTTGGTTGAAAAACTACTATTCCAGTTAGTACCTTGACATACCATGATGGGCAAATGTTAGCCAGATATCATGTTACCATCCAACTACCAGAAAAGCTTGGTTTATATCATGATTTACCAACGGGTGAAGGTAGAAGTCACCTAGCAGCATACCATGTTGCTATTCTGGAGGTGATATCCAATGTTCGGGAGCACAAGGCACAAGAGTTAGCTGGAAGCACATATTATGTGATTCCTCACGAATTTATAGACATGGATCCAGTTCTGAATCATCTTACTTTAGTAAAGAAGCATCCAAAATTAGCTTCCAAGTTTATGGATCAGTATCGACTAATAGTTGGGTCTTTGTATAAGACACATCAGGTTATTATGGAGGATCAGATTGATATGCTAGAGGATTTAACTAATCCTGAGCGAAGGGAGAAGTTAGCATGTCAATTGGAGAATGAAGCAGTGGACAGGGTTAACCCAACTTTTAAGGATATACCTATAGATCTAGCATCTTTCACACCATATCCTTATTCACCTATGCCAGAACCCACAAGATATCCCGATGAGGGTACTAGTCATCCAGCACCACATAATTCTTGGGGAACCGAGGACTCATAACTACCTATTGGAAACTCCGAAGGATGGAGGTACGGATCAATGGATGGATCTGCCGGGAATCCTATCCTGTGGAACATTCTGTTGGTGATACCGGGCAAACTAGTCGCATGGGAGTGAGATCTTATTCCATTGATGGAAGGGATGTCCATGTGGAGGATGTAGAGTCCAATGAGGAAGATCCAGAAAAAAGGGTGTTTGAGTCACTAGAACATTATCCTACTCATGATAACATGCATTATCCAATTATAGATGAGGACTATCGTACCCAACAGAGTACTTGGGGAGCATGAGAAGTGGAATATTCTGCTGATTACTCTAGAGTCGGGATGCAGGAGGTGATTGAAGGAGAAAGTGATGAGGATGATTCTGAAGATACCTTAGATGAGTTGGAAGGTATGGATGCACTTCAGTTGGATGATGTGTCAAGTCTAGATACTTCTGATACTGAGTATCGTCCGTCAAAGCGGCAAGTTGTTCCATAGATGGTGCATCGTACTTCATGGCACCACAGTTGTATTCCAGGTATGTATGATGAACGTCGTAGCTTCTGGGAGCATGACCTTGAGGAGGAGTATTCCAGAGGTGATACGGAAGTTAGAGTCAGAGCACTTGATGTAACTAAATAAGTGGGATATCATCCACTGGAGTTGTAATACCGAAATGGTATGGGTTTGTAATGAGGTTGTACTGATTATGTTTTTTGTAATATATAATATGTGAAATGCATATTTGGTTCTTATTTGGATCTTGTTTTCCATTGTGTGACTAGTTCTATGCATGAAGTTGAGCTCAGAACACATATGCATGATGTAATTATGAGTGTTTGCTTTATGTTACAGGACTAGGGGGGTATGGAAACGGGTGTAGAGGAGAAGACCGAACAGTAGCGCATGGAGCGCGAAGCTAAGGGAAAGGCGGATGAAGATGCTAGAATGCAAGAAAATTATCCACCACCAATGAGGCTGTTGATGGAGCAGAAGTTTATGCAGTACATGCAAATGATGCTCCCAGAACAAGTTCATGGAGGGGCTAGTAGATTGAGCGGGACATCAGAGGGAACTTGAAGGGCATGGTGTGAGTCTTTCTGACTATCAGAATGCAAGGCCTTTACCTTTTGCATCAGCCCCTGAGCCAATGGATGCAGAGGATTGGTTAGCAGATACCGAGAGAAACTTAAGACTGTAGGTTGCAATGATGAGGAAAAGTTGAGGTATGCAAGATATCTCTTAACCGGACATGCAGCATCATGGTGGGAGAATCAGCTAGCAATGCAACCTCCAGGTAGGGAGTATACCTGGGAGGAGTTTAAGCAGAGATTCCATGAATATCATGTTCCAGAAAGTGTTATTGAGGTGAAGTGCACGGAGTTTGAAGAGCTTCAACAGGGATATACCAGTGTCATGAAATACATCCGAGAGTTCAATCAACTATCTTGTTATGCTGAGGATGAAGTGAACACTAAGGAAAAGAGGAGGAAACGTTTCTTGCATCGTCTAAATCCATTTGTGAAGATGTAGCTGAGGCTAGCCAATAATGTGACTTTTCAACAGCTACTTGGTGCAGCCATCACATTTGAGGATTATTATAGGAATGTCCAAGACGACCAAAGGAAGAGAGAGCAAAGAAGGAAACCAAGAGGAAGAGAGCAAAGAAAGTAAACATAAACCTAATATGGAATTCAAAGCTCAAAATAGGTCCTTTAACAATGATAACAACCCCAATAGGCTGCAACCAAGACCAGGAGGAATATCATTTGTCACAATTGTAAGCTTCCGGGGCACTTTAGTAGGGATTGCCTAAAGCCGGTGATCATATGCTATGGGTGTGGTCAGAAGGGGCACATGAAGCCCGATTGTACCAAGAAACCACCAGGTGGTTGGCCTACATCAGGCGGTGGTCAAGCAAGATGCGGAGGTGGATAACCTAACAGAGGTGGAAGCTATGGCCAAAAAGACAATGCCAAGAGAGGCAGACCTACTAGAAAGCTGAATTGCAACCTTGGAGGAGGTGGATAACTCGGATCAAGCGATGATAGGTATGCTCAACATTCTCACAAATCCTGGAAAAGTTCTATTTGATACGGGTGCAACTACTTCATTCATATGTGAACAATTTTGTGATAAGTTCGGGATTAGAAGGGCACCGTTAGAAAAATCTATGACTGTAGTTACAGCTGGAGGGATTGTGGTAGTTAGAAACATAAAATTAGACCAAGTCATCTCAATCAGTGGACAAACCTATTATGCAGATCTTTATGTGATTCCATTAAGTGGAATAACAGTAGTGTTGGGAATGGATTGGATGACTGAGTATGGGGCTGATGGCTCAAGATATGTAAAGCTTGTTGGGAACCCCAAGAGGAAGGTATGATGAGCACAGCAACAAGTTTCCCTCAGTTATGAAACCAAGGTTATCGAACCAGTAGGAGTAAGGAAACAACTCCAAGGTGTTGCTAGCAACTTGGAATCCTACACAACACAACCACAGAACTTTGTCCCATCTTACAGTGAGGTTGTCAATCTCACTGGTTTTGCTGAAAACAAAGGATTAAATGTATAGTGTGGAAGATAGTAATTTCTTGCAGAAAGTAAACGGTAAACGGTAAACAGTAGATGGTATATTAATGGTAAAGGAATGTAAAGGGGTCCACAGTTCACTAGAGGTGTTTCTCCTTAAGATAAATAGCATGTTCGGTGAACAAATTACAGCGGGGCAATTGACAGATTGAGAAAGCATAACAATGCATATACTAGACGTCTTGACTCCTACGATATTTGATTGGGCATTACAACATAATACATATACCGTAATCCAACTGCATCTATGACTAATAATCCACCTTCAGGTTATCATCCGAACCACTTCCACTATTAAGTTGCAAGCAACAGATAATTGCATTAAGCAAAGTGTGTAAAGTAAACAATACAATTGCCCCATGGACAAAGGATCGTTGCTTTCTCCCTAGTAGAAACATCACATCTACAACCTTAGAGATTTCTTTCACTTCCCCAGATTACTAGAGGCATGAACCTACTATCGAGCATAAATACTCCCTCTTGTAGTTACAAGCATCTACTTGGCCAAGATAGCTACTAGCAACGGAGAGCATGCAAGATCACAAATAACATAGACATGATAGAATCAATAATCAATATGACATAGTATCTCAATATCCATCGAATCCCCGCAAACACAACATATAGGAGTACAAATAGATGATATTGATCATGAACGGAGCTCACAAGATCTAAACATGATAGCACAAAGGAGGAGAACCAACCATCTAGCTACTGTATGGACCCATAGTCCAAGGACGAACTACTCACGCATCACTCCGGAGGCTGGCATGCTGGTGAAGAAGGCCTCCGAGATGATCTCTCCCCTCCGGCAGGTTGCCGGGAAGAACTTCAGATCCCCCCGATCTAGGGATGGAGATGGCGGTGGCTACAGACTCTTTCGTTTATTTTTGATCGCGTACTTAGGGTTTCTACATCGGGGTACTTCTATAGGCAAAGGGGCAAGGTCAGTGGGCGCCCGAGGGGACCACCCCATGGGGCAGTGCGCCCTATGGGGTGGCCGCGCCAGCCCTAGGTATGGCCACCTCGTGCCCCACTTCGGCTGCCCTTCGGACTCCATGTTCCTTCTGGTAAAATATTGACTTTGGCTTTTGTCCCGTCCAATTCCGAGTATATTTCCTTACTATCTTTTCTGAAACCAAAAACAGCAGAAAACAGGCAACTAGAACTATGGCATCTTGTTAATAGTTTAGTTCCAAAAAATGTATAAAAATACCTCAAAGTGTAAACAAAACATAAGAAAGTTGATACAAAATAGGATGGAGCATCAAAAATTATAGATACATTTATGACGTATCAAGCATCCCCAAGCTTAACTCATGCTCGTCCTCGAGTAGGTAAGTGATAAAAAGAATAATTTTTGAGGTGACATCCACCATCACAATCTTGATCAAGGTATTTGTAAAGCATTGATAGCTGGGATCAAAGTACTCTAATATGAGCATGAAAGATAAGAGTTCTAACAATAAGACATAGCAACTATGTTGTAACATTAAAAAAGGTACAAACAAAAGATCATGAATAACAATGCATTGAAAGATGTTTATTTGTTTCACATATAGAAATCATAATAAGAGTGGTATTCAGCTTGTCCCTCATGGTATAGCAAAACAAAAATGCATAGGACACCTTCTAAGTTCATAAGGGTGACTAGATATAAATAATTTAAGAACAAGCAATATCAAAGTTATGAATCAATCAATAAGTTTTGGAACAATGCACATTAAACTAAGAATGACCACTATGCTCTCTCAATTGGTGCATAAAGATAAAAGATGGAGACTCAACATAAAAGTAAAAAAAGAAAGGCCCTTCACAGAGGGAAGCAGGGATTTCAAGTTTCATAAAGAGCTTCCAAAAATTATGGTACTTATTAGCTTTCAACTCTCATTACCCCTATCATAAGCATCTTGAGGTGATTAAGGTTAAAGTGATACAAATATGAGGATATGCTTGAGGATACGTTGCAAACGTATCCATAATTTTTGATGTTCCATGCTTGGTTTTACCTACTTTCTTATGTTTTGTCCACACTTTGGAGTACTTTTCACATGATTTCTTGGACTAACCTATTAACAAGAGCCACAGTGCCAGGTGCATGTTTTCTGCTGTTTTTGGTTCCAGGAAAGTCAGAAATGAATATCCTCGGAATTGGACGGGACAAAAGCCCAAGTCAGTTTTTCACCGAGGGACACCTGGAGCCAGCATACGAGATGGAGAGGGGCTGGGACCCAGCCACACCACCTGGCCGCGTGGCCAGGCCTGGCCCACGCCAGGGGGTGGTCTGGCCGCCCCAGGCACCCCCTCGGCCTCTCCTTCCACCTATAAGTTGCCTCTGATACGGAAGCCCTACGTACCCTATCAAAATTGCACGAAAGAGTCTGTAGCCGCCGTCATCTCCATCCCTAGATCAGGAGGGATCTAAAGCTCTTCCCGCCACCCTGCCAGAGAAGGGAATTCACCCGGGAGGCCTTCTTGATCATCATGCAAGCCTCCGGTGTGATGTGTGAGTAGTCTATCTCTGGACTACTTTTCCATGTAGTAGCTAGATGGCTGGTTCTACTCCTTTGTGCTATCATGTTTAGATCTTGTGAGCTCCGTTCATGATCAAGATCATCTATTTGTAATTCTACATGTTGTGTTTGCGGGGATCCGATGGATACAGAGATGCTAATTCAGATTGATTATTGATTCTATGATTTCTTTGTTATTTGTGATCTTGCATGCTTTCTGTTGTTAATAGCTATCTTTGCCAAGTAGATGCTAGCAACTCCAAGAGTTAGTATTTTTGCTCGATAGTGGGTTCATGCCTCTAGTAATCTGGGGAAGTGACAGAAATCTCTAAGGTACTACATGTGTTGTTGCTACCAGGGAGAAAACAATAATCCTTTGTTCATAGAATAATCGTATAGTTTACTTTACACGCAATTCGTAATGCAATTATCCGTTGCTTGCAACTTAATACTGGAGGGGGTTCGGATGATAACCTGAAGGTGGATTATTAGTCATATATGCAGTTGGATGGCAGTCTATGTATAATGTTGTAATTCCCAATCGAATCTCAAAGGAGTCAAGATGATTAGTATATGCCTGTATGCTTTCTCGATGTTTGTCAATTACCCCACTGTAATTTGTTCACCCAACATGTTATCTATCTTAAGTAGATCCACCTCTAGTGAACTATGGACCCCGGTCCTTTCTTTTACTTTCAATCTTCAATCAATTGTTTACTGCTTTGTGTTTACTTTCTGCAAACTATTACTTTCTTCCACTTGATACGTTTTATCCTTTGTTTTCAGAAAAACCGGTGAGATTGACAACCTCATCGCAAGTTGGGGACAGAGTTTTGTGGTTGTGTTGTGCAGGTCTCCATGTTGCCGCTGGCACCGGTAGTGCGCCCTGCCAACGTTCAGCTAGCAACACCTTTGGGGTGTTTCCTTTCTCCTACTGGTTTGATTAAACCTTGGTTTCATACTGAGGGAAAACTTGCTGCTGTGCTCA
The DNA here is from genome assembly GCA_916181665.1 of Avena sativa. Classification (NCBI taxonomy): domain Eukaryota; kingdom Viridiplantae; phylum Streptophyta; class Magnoliopsida; order Poales; family Poaceae; genus Avena; species Avena sativa. Next base: position 585,724,052 of record OV702287.1, read on the forward strand.
TTAAACCATGCTATCCTCTTTTGTCTATGGATGTCGTTGGTGTGAAATGAAAGGGGAGCTTGTAAGTCCATGGAGTTATGTATATGTGTTAGAGAATGCCCGGGCCACCAGTCTAATCCATGCTGTCATGGTGGAAACCTGTAGCGTAACCATAATGAGTTGTCTATGAAGCATTCTTCCTATAAAAAAGAGTCAGATATTGAGAAAAAAAAGAGAAAAAGAAAAAAAGAGATATGAGAAAAGAGGAAGCGAGAAAAACGCACCATTTTCCCATGGTAAATAAGAAGATTGCTGAGATGCGCGTTTTCTACTTGCCTTGTCATTTTGATATGGGGATTCTTCCGTATCATCGGGCAAGGGGTACCCCGTTGGCGGTTCTCTATGATACACATGTACTTACGATGACAAGAACTTACCGGTGACTAAACTTGAGTAGCACAAGGAGCGGCCCTCGTATTCAAGGGACATTAGATTTCCAACTTATACTTCGTCAAGCATATACACCATAGTTTTTTCACTTTAACCTTAATCACTTCAAGATGCTTATGATAGGGGCAATGAGAGCTGAAAGCTATTAAGTACCATAATTTTTGGAAGCTCTTTATGAGACTTGAATCCCTACTTCCTTCTATGAAGGCCTTTCTTTTACTTTTATGTTGAGTCTCCACCTTCTACCTTTATGCACCTACTTTGAGAGCATAGTGACCATTCTTAGTTCTATGTGCATTGTCCCAAGACTTGTTGATTGATGAATAGCTTTGATATTGCTTGTTCTTAAACTATTTGTATCTAGTCACTCTTATGAACTTTGAAGGTGTCCTATGCATTTATGTTTGCTACTCTATGAGGGACAAGTTTAATGCCACCATGCTATGTTTTCTTTATGTGAAATAAACAAACGTCTTGCAAAGCATTGTTATTCATGAATCTTCTGTTTGTGCCTTTTCATGTTGCAACATAGTTTCTTTGTCTTATTGCTAGAACTTTGTCTTTCATGTTATGATTGAAGTACTATGATCCTAGCTTTGAATGTTTTACAAATACTTCGATCAAGTTTATGATGGTTGATGCACTCGGCGATCGACGTAGAGCTCGTTGGGAACCCCAAGAGGAAGGTATGATGAGCACAGCAGAAAGTTTTCTATCAATTATGAAACCAAGGTTTAATCGAACCAGCACTAGTGTAAAACGGGCCTCCAGTCTCGGCACGTAAGGGGCTTTAGTCCCGGTCCTGGTAACCGGGACTGGAGGGGCGGGACTAAAGGCACACCCACTAGTCTCGGCCCTCTTACCAGCCGGGACCAATGGGCATCCACGTGGCTGTCTCTGCGGGCGCTGGGTGCCCTCCCCATTAGTCCCGGTTCGTATTACGAACCGGGACAAATGGTGCTCTGCCGCGGTAGAATTTTAGGCACTTTCTCTGCCGCGGCAGAGAATTCAATTTGTATCCTTTTTTTCATTTCAAAATAGTTTTCTACGCAACCACATACCGTACATGTTCGTGCATACATAAGATAACTTCTCTTAAGATCAAGCATACAAATATATACATGATAGTTACACATGGAGATCACAATTATTGGGACTAGAGCCCGTCTATTCAATTACACGGTCGGGGATCATCGGCGCCTATTCACACTAAATTCTCCGGCGTCATCTATCATCTCGTTCATCAAGAATCCTGCCAGTTCTTCAGCAATTGCTACTACGCGTTGCTGTGGTAGGAGCTGATCCTGCATTTTCTCGAACTATATAAGAAAAGGATATCAATATGAATATCAATCATGATAACAAAAAGTGACGGTAATAAAAATAATGTTATGAATGTATTGCTTACATCGACTCTATAATCATTCAGCTCACTGGTAAACATGCGAATGAACTTGCAAACGTAGAATCCACATAGATTCGTCTTCGGTGGCTGCCTCGCGCACTTTACGAGAATAGAATTCAATCAAAATAATAATCCAACATCATAATTGTATTGAAACTAGAAGTAAAGAGATGCGCGTACTACTTACCGAGACCGGCTTAAACGTCAGCTTCTCACTAAAGTCACCCGTAACCTCACTCTTGAACTGATTCCAAACCATACCCGATAAAGAAAATGAATGAGTTATTTATTACGTGATATCTCAGGAAATCAACGAAAGAGACCGATGTAGCACGAAAATTACCTCTGGAGCATGTCCTGCATGTCCCTAAACATTTCCAGGGTCTCTTTAATGGGTCCATGACTTCAACTCTTCCCTTATCAAGTTGAATGTCCATGAGAATCCAGTGGAAACTGTACACGTTTATATATACATCAGTAACTCATCAATTACACTTAACATCGAGTAAGCAAAAGAGAATGTGTACAATAGAGTAAGACCCTCACGCGAAATTGTAAGGAACCAGTATGTGGTCACAGAAATTTTGCTCCGTTAGAAACCTTAGAAGGTTTTCCTGCGTGTCCTCGGGTTTATCCTTTAGCGTCTGACAATGTATTTTATCTGGGTCAATGAACCCAACACTAAAGATTGACCTTCTTTTACATTCCATGATATTCATTCTGCATAATAATTGAGTACAAAAGGATATAATTAGGATAATTATATGCAATGAACTGAACAACTGAAAAAAATGAACAACTTATATATAGACAATGAATTCAACAACTTACAGACAATAGCAACTCATGAGACTTTTGTCGAGGGCGTCGAAAATGTATAACTAGAAGAGTTCTGGAAACTCAACATGGACCTCTTCTTCTCGGAAGTAGTAGTCATGTGGTACTTTCACCACGATCATTATTCTCTCCTACTTTACGGCTTTCAAGTACCATTTATGTAAACTCCGCATTTGTGTTGGCAGTTGTTGGAACTGCTCAAAGCTGAACAGGGGCTTCCCTGGGACATATGTAGGGACTACCTAAGCCTTGGGTAACTTGTCGTCCTGGGAACCTAGCAATTCCTCAACAGTCACATTATAAGATGCCGCAAGCTTCGCAGCTTCTTCCATATTCTGCTGGGGAATGTCATGGGATACCACCTTGAGGGGTGGGGTCGATTTTTTGGCCTGTTCCCCGAGCTGGGGGACGTCCTTTCTTTTCCCGGTTGCACTTTGACTTGATGATTTGCTCCTGCTTGCACTTCTACTTGATTTGCTCTTCTTCACTTTCTTCTGAAGTGTGCGTCAATAGTCATCTGTCTGGTGCAAGTCATATTGCGATTTTGTGTTCAGAAAAGAAAGTGCATACGCCTTTTGCTTCTCGGTGTATACCGGGGCAGGCTCGGGTTTCTTCTTTTGAAGCTGCACAACACATTCGGCCTTTACGATCATGTCGATTTCCTCGTCAGTACGATCGTAAGGTCTGATAGGAAGATTCTTATGAGGTACTCTTGGGAGGGGCGACATTTGTCGTTTTGGGCTCGGGCTCCTGCGTCGTTTAGTACTAATCAGAGGTTGCGGCGGAGATCGAGATGGACTCGGGCTGTGGTGGTCGTAGTCATGGGGTGGGATTCTTGGAGGTGATGGAGGTGAAGGTGACATGCGACCACTCAGAGGCGGTGTTGGCTTTGGCGTCCAGCCTGGAAGCTTGATGTTGTTCTTGTCCCATAGAATGATACCACCCAGTACTTCTCCGAGTGTCCTCTCACCTTCAGGTCTAGGGATGTGAAGCTCCATTGAGTCCCACCCCATTGCGATTTCATCCACAGCAACTTTAGCATAGCCAGCTGGAATCTCACGGCCATGCCAGCGTGCGCCAGGTGGACAAGGTAAAGCAGATCCGACCGCCACCTTGATGGATAGGTTCTTCACCTTTTGATGGAGCTCACAAGATGCCTGCTCCTTGATTCCATCCACGGGGTAGCCGGGACCGCCATCTACCATACGTGCATCGTTAGAAGGGACCTCCGATTCAGCCACGCTGCTTCACCGCTGAGATGGGACGGCGGTAATATCGAGTACAGGATCTTGCAGGCGTGCTGCTCCTCGAAGTTCGTGAATCTGTTGCTGATGCATTCGAAGTGTTCCTAGCAACTCGGTGAACCTGTCTCCCTCCTCCTCCTGCCTTCGTCTCTTTGCTCTCTCTCGGCTCCTATAAGTATCTCTGTCTTTGGGAAACCCCATCTCCCACGTATAACTTGGGCCAAGGCCTCGTACACGTCCTCTGCTTTCGTCATTCCCGAGGACCTTTGTCAGCAAGTCTTTCTCTCTATCGGGACGGAACTTTGTTGTCCCCGTTTTAATCTCCTTCACCACTTTCTGCCATGTATCCCGAGGTATGCTAATCCCTTCACTACAAATAAGGTCCCCTGTACTTTCGTCATACTCACTCCCATGCCCAAGGAACCAATTCCTTGCCCTCAGATCCCATTCTTTGCGTATTGGTTCTAGAGTGATCCCTTTAGCAAGCAGCTCATTCTCTTTAGCATCCCACTTTGGCATGGCAGCCGCGTAGCCCCTGGCCCTAGGTGATGGTGATATTTCTTCATTGCGGCATTTTTCTTATTTTTTTCTGACATTTCCATAGCAGGTTGTGACTCCTTGTACTTCACAAATTTAGGAGTCTTCATCGTCTTCTGATACTTTTGCCATAATGCTTTCTTCCAGTTCTTGAATAGTTCGGCCATCTTTGTAAGAGTCCACTGCTTGACTTTCTTCCTCAATGCAGCTGTGTCGGCATCATCCTCACATTATGGCAGGGTGAAATGTGTCATGAGGTCATTCCAAAGACCCTCTTTGCACCTGTCGGTGACATACTCACCCTCTTTCGCCCCTTTGGTCTTATTCCACTCTCGAACGGTGATCGGGATGCGATCCCTAACCATAACTCCGCATTGTTTTTTACATACAGTTTTAGCCTTTTCGGGTTCCAACGGTTCACCCCGTGGTGATACCCGCGTAATTATATAACGCGTAGATGCGTCCAACCTTTTGGCCGGGCCTCGTTTGGAATATTTTTTGCTCGATGTGGAGGCCTAAGAGAAGAAACATTTGTCAATGCATCTACTGATCAGCAGACTTCATATATATACCTCGCCGTCGGCTTCTCCCCCACTGGAGCCGTCGGCTTCTCCACCATCGGAGCCGTCGGCTTCTCCTTGATCATTTCGGTCGACCTCCTCTCCCTCATCGGAGGGGTTCAGATAAATCGACGGAGATTCGGGTGGATCAACATGGGGGGTGTCATTGATCATATCCTCGAGAATTTCTTCCTGTGCTAGGTCTCTCTGGATTGGATCCATATTTTTTCTACAAAATGCACACAATAACATTTTTCATTCAATATTGCTGCATAAGATAATACTAAACAATAATATGAACATGGAATTTGCTACAATAATACTAAACAATAGCAAAATTCTAGTGATTCCCTAACCCTAACCCTAAGTCCAGGGGCCCGCGAGCACCACCACCCTAACCCTATCTTTGGGGGCCCGCGAGCACCACCACTCTAACCCTAAGTCTGGTGGCCCGCGAGCACTACCACCCTAACCCTAAGTCCGGGGGCCTGCGAGCACTACAACATTAACCCTAAGTCCGGGGGCCCGCGAGCACTACCACCCTAACCCTAAGTCCGGTGGCCCGCGAGCACCACCACCCTAACCCTAAGTCCGGTTGCCGGCGAGCACTACCACCCTAACCCTAAGTCCAGTGGCCCGCGAGCACCACCACCCTAACCCTAAGTCTGGCTGCCCGCGAGCACTACCACCCTAACCGTATGTCCCGGGGCCCGCGAGCACTACCACCCTAACCCTAAGTCCGGGGGCCCACGAGCACTACCACCCTAACCCTATGTCCAGGGGCCCACGAGCACTACCACATTAACCCTAAGTCCGGGGGCCTGCAACCACTACCACCCTAACCCTATATACAAAAAAATTCTATATACAAATATTTCCTATACACAAAATATTTCCTATATACAAATATTTCTATGTATAAAAATAAATTTTCTATATACAAATAAATTTCCTATATACAAATAAATTCCCTATATACAAATAAATTTACTATATACAAATAAATTTCCTATATAAAAATAAATTTCCTATATACCAGCAAGGGGAGGGGCGAGGCCGGGGCTATGGCGGAGCTCGTGGCGGCGTGGGTGGCCGCGGCGGCGTGGGGAGGTATGGTGGCCGGGCGGTCAGCCGGGGAGGCGCGACGCGGGGAGATCAGTCGGGGAGGCGCGACGCGGGAAGGAGCTCGTGGCGGTGAGGGGAGGCGCGACGCGGGGAGGTCAGCCGGAGAGGCGCGACCGAGGACGGCGCCAGAGATTTGGTAGCCTGGCGGCGTAAAGCAACTCCTCGCGATGTGCTTCCTTCGGTCGATGGATTCGACCGGGGAAGAAGCGGCGTATTAAATACCCCCCACACTTTAGCCCTGGTGCGTGGCATAAACCGGGACTAAAGGGGGGGTCTTTAGTCCCGGTTGCAGCCACGCACCGGGACTAAAGGCTTTGGGCGCCTTTTCGCTTGCAGAGCCTTTAGTCCCGGATGGTGTTCTGGGCCGGGACTAAAGGCCAAAATTTGCACGCTCTGGGCCTAAGTTGGCGCCTATTTTTTCAAATATTACAAGTTGTAGCTATTAGATTTTTTAAACATTTGAATTATACAGTTTTTGCATACTTATGAATTTGAGAAAATTTTCAACATGAAAAGTTTTTGAATTTGAATATGTAATCCAAATATTTTTTCTGTTTTGTCCTACCGATAGCTTTAGTCCCGGTTTGAGCCCCCACCCGGTACTAAAGGTTGCCCACGCGTCCTTATCCCACTGACAGTTTTGTTAGATGACACAAAAAACACCTTTAGTCCCGGTTGCACCCACCAGCTGGTACTAAAGGTTAGCGACCCCCCAGATAAGGCCCTCCCAGATAAGCCTCCCCCAGATAAGCCCCCCCCCATCTTTTGTCCCGGTTTGAGCCCCCGCCCGGGATGAAAGTTTCTCGCGCCACTGTGTTCCCGCGCTTTCCACCGGTTCCCACCTCTGTCTTCCCGCCATTTTTTCAGTATATATATGTACGCTTGGCCTCCATTTACATATCACATCTAGACTCATCATTCTCTTCCCATGGCTTCCATCGTATCTCTAACCACACGGAAGGCGGAGGTGCTTTGTGCCTCGAACTACCCCTGCCCACCGGGCTACCGCGTCCCCACCAACTGGATTTTGAGTGCCAGAGGCGTGCCGGTCCCTCCTGTCCCTCTAGGCGTGGAGCGTCGGATGGCCATCATGAACCACTACTACCTCGAGCTCACGCCAGAGCAGCGGAGGAATCCCAACTGGCATCCCGACTATTTCCCGACTTGGGAAGCCTTCTTCATCAATCGGCGTGAGAGGGCGCTCGCTAGTCATGAGGAGGACGACCCACCTCCTTCGAACTTCAACAAGGCCGGCCGTCCGCTGTGGTGGCACGGCCGGACTCTCCAGAGTGTCCTGGCCTACAACACGACCGGCAATAACCCCCGCCTGCGGTACCCTAAAATCCAGCCCACGCGTGCCCAACCTTCAAGGTTCGACTACGGCGACCCCGACGATGACAGCAACAACAGCGCTGGCGAATACAACGACTACAGTGGCGCGTATTATAGGGCTAGGCAGGAGCATGACTGAATCACTCCAACATTAGGCATGTTTCTTAATTTTTAGTTGTGCTATGTATCTAATGTTCAGTTGTGCTATGTATCCTTAGTGTTTGTGAGTTCCTTCTCTTGTGATGGTTCCTTCTCTTTGGGTGATCACCTCCCGTGGCTCAGAACCCGGTCGTCAACGTGGATTTTGATTGAGCAAGATGTATTACATGAAAGGGGACCTTTATGTCTCAAATAAAAGGTTTAATACATTACATAGATTTATGTCTCAAATAAAAGGTTTAATACATTATTACACATCACCAACATCTAGTGTTGTGGTTTTCTTCTGCACCGTAGCCATGGAGAATCTTCATCATTTAACAGGATGCTTGGGTCAGTTTTCACTTTGAAGGGCGGAATTTCATGAAACTTATTGTAATCTTCTGACATGTCTGTCTTGTCATCCACTCCCACGATGTTTCTTTTCCCTGAAAGAACTATGTGGCGCTTTGGCTCATCGTATTCTGTACTATTTTGCTTATCTTTCCTTTTTCTCGGTTTGGTAGACATGTCCTTCACATAGAAAACCTGAGCCACACCGTTGGGTAGGACAAATGGTTCATCCATGTATGCAAGATTGTTGAGATCCACTGTTGTCATGCCGTACTTTTGGTCTACATGTACCCCGCCTCCTGTCAGCTTGACCCATTTACACCGAAACAAAGGGACCTTAAAAGTAGGTCCATAGCCAAGTTCCCATATCTCCTCTATGTACCCATAATATGTGTCCTTCTGCCCATTGTCATCTGTTGCATCAAAGCGGACACCACTGTTTTAGTTGGTGCTCTTTTTATCTTGGGTGATCGTGTAAAATGTATTCCCATTTATCTCGTACCCTTGGAAAGTACATATAGTCGAAGATGGTAACCTGGCCAATGAGTACAACTCATCTACAACAGTGGTGTTATTCATGAGATGTGTCTGCAACCAATTGCCAAAATTCTTCTCGTGTTCCCCTTTAATCAAGGTTTCAGGCTTCCCCGGGTTTTCGGAGCGTAGAATATTCTTATGTTTCTTGATATACAGAGCCACCACGGTGGAATTGTGTAGAACTATGTAGTGTTTTTTAGTGAAAGAATGCCCGTCCCTACATACCATTGATTTCCTTCCTAGTGTGCCTTTTCCAGTCATCCTCCCCTCATACCGAGATTCAGGAACACCAATCGGCTTAAGGTCAGGAAGAAAGTCAACACAAAACTCAATGACCTCCTCTGTTCCATAGCCCTTGGAGATGCTTCCTTCTGGCCTAGCACGATTATGAACATATTTCTTTAAGACTCCCATGAACCTCTCGAAGGGGAACATATTGTGTAGAAACACAGGACCGAGAATTCTAATCTCTTCGACTAGGTGAACTAGGAGGTGCGTCATAATATTGAAGAAGGATGGCGGGAACAACAACTCTTCCACATCAATCTGTAACCCTGATAGACTTTCTCGATCGATTACCTTCTGAGAAATTGCATTGAGGAATGCACATACCTTCAGAATGGCTAGTCGAACATTTTCTGGTAGAATTCCCCTCAATGCAACCGAAAGCAATTGCGTCATAAGCACATGGCAGTCATGAGACTTTAGGTTTTGAATTTTTTTCTCTTTTATATTTACCATTCCCTTTATATTCGACGAGAAGCCAGACGGGACCTTGATACTGAAAAGGACTTCAAAAAAGATTTCCTTCTCTTCTTTGGTAAGAGCGAAGCTGGCAAGCCCTTGAAACTGCCCTGGATGCTTGCCGTCTCGTCCTTTATGATGTTGATGGTCCTCCCGTGCTGCCGGGGTATCTTTTGACTTCCCATACAAGCCCAGGAAGCCTAGAATATTCACGCAAAGATTCTTCGTCAGGTGCATCACGTCGATTGCAGAGCGGACCTCATGCACATTCCAATAGGGTAGCTCCCAAAATATAGATTTCTTGTTCCACATGGGTGCATGTCCGGTAATGGGGTCTTTCGGAACAGGTTGTCCTCCAGGACCCTTTCCAAAGATTACATCAAAATCCTTGACCATACCAAATACATCAGCACCACTACGGGGGATAGGCTTCGTCCGGGTTTTTGCCTTGCCATTCAAATGCTTGCATTTCTTCTTTAAGGGATGACTGGGCGGAAGAAAACGACGATTGTACAGGTACACATTCTTTCTGCATTTATCCAGATATATACTTTCAGTATCATCTAAACAGTGCGTGCATGCATTGTATCCTTTGTTCATATGTCCTGAAATGTTACTAAGAGCAGGCCAATCATTGATCGTTACGAACAGCAACGCTTGTAGGTCAAATTCCTGCTGTTTGTGCTCATCCCACACATGTACACCTGGTTTGGCCCACAACTGTAGAAGTTCATCAACTAATGGCCTTAGGTACACATCAATGTCGTTGCCGGGTTGCTTCGGGCCTTGTATGAGCACTGGCGTCATAATGAACTTCCGCTTCATGCACAACCAAGGAGGAAGGTTGTAGATACATAGAGTCACGGGCCAGGTGCTGTGACTGCAGTTCTGCTCCCCAAAAGGATTCATGCCATCGGTACTTAGACCAAACCATAAGTTCCTTGTGTCACCAGCAAAGTCCGGGAAGTCTCTCTCGATTTTTCTGCACTGCCGACCATTAGTAGGGTGCCTCAACATCCCGTCTTTCTTACGGTCTTCCATGTGCCATTGCAACAACTTGGCATGCTCTTTATTTCTGAACAAACGTTTCAACCGTGGTATTATAGGAGCATACCACATCACCTTGGAAGGAACCCTCTTCCTGGGTGGCTCGCCGTCAACATCACCAGGGTCATCTTTTCTGATCTTATACCGCAATGCAGTGCATACCGGGCATTTATCCATATTCTCGTACTTCTCACCGCGATAGAGGATGCAGTCATTAGGGCATGCATGTATCTTCTGCACGTCTAATCCTAGAGGGCAGACACGTTTCTTTGCTTCGTACGTACTGGAGGGAAATTGGTTATTTCTTGGAAGCAGCTTCTTCATTATTACCAGCAACTTTTCAAATCCCGAGTCAGTCATACCGGTCTCTGCCTTCCACTTCAACAATTCCAGTGTGCTACCCAGCTTCTTCTGGCCATCTTCACAAGTTGGATACAACAATGTGTTGTGGTCCTATAACATCTGCTCGAACTGCAACCTCTCCTTTTCTGTGTCGCAGTCTCGCCTTACATCACGAATGACCCGACCAAAATCATCAACAGGCTCATCTGGTTCCCGTTCTTCACCCCCTTCTTCTTCATTATCTTCAACTGCGGTATCATCGTATTCAGGGAACATAGATCGGTAGTTGTCATCATCATTCTCTTCTTCATCGCCATCTTCCATCATAACCCCTCTTTCCCCCTGCTTGGTCCAAACATTATAGCCTGACATGAAACCAGACCGAAGCATGTGGCTCTGAATGACTCTTGAGGAAGTGTGAGCCTGCTCATTCCGACATTCAACACATGGACAACACATAAAACCATCTCGCCGCTTGTTCGCCTCGGCCACAAGGCAAAATAACGCACGCCTTCTCTGTAAGCTTCAGAGCGTCGATCACCGTACATCCATGGGTGGCTCATCTACATCATACAGCCATGCATATATATCAAACACAATCATGATGCTTAAATTAGTACCACGCGGTCAAAACAATAAAATAGTTGCTAACCTTTTAGGACACTTCAAATCAAAGAGGAGAAACCTTAAGTGTCGCTCTGGCACCTCATATCATATTTTGTCTTGTGTGAACTCAAGTGGCATCGCTCTAACAGGCATTTCACCGAACACCTCTAGTGCATATGAAGAAAAAACGTTAGCACAAAGTTATACCCACGTCTCACGTAGGAAAAAAACAGGAGAGATTTGAGGGCTGGGTGCATATATATAGGGACCGACCATTAGTCCTGGTTTGAGATACAAACCGGGACTAAAGGTTCTGCCAGGAGCACGCACGCCGGCCCAGACCCATTTTTCTGGTTTGTATATCAAACCGGGACTAATGGTTCCTTACGGACCGGGACAAAGTACCTCGGCCTCCTCGGGCTGTCTGGTTTGGACCATTAGTCCCGGCCCCAGCCACGGCCAGGACTAGTGGCCCGAACCAAAGGCCCATTTTCTACTAGTGAAGTAGGAGCAAGGAAACACCCCAAATGAGTTGCTAGCTGAGCTTTGGCAGGGCGCACTACCGGTGCTAGTAGCAACGTGGAGACGTGCACAACACAACCACAGAACTTTGTCCCCAACTTGCGATGAGGTTGTCAATCTCACCGTGTTTTGCGGAAAACAAAGGATAAACGTATTGAATGGAAATAAGTAAAAGTTTGTAGAAAGTAAACACAAAGCAGTAACAGATTGTAGATTGAATATAAAAGACAAGGACCAGGATCCATAGTTCACTAGAGGTGGCTCTCCTTAGATAGATAACATGCTGGGTGAACAAATTACAGCGGGGCAATTGATAAACACCGAGAAAGCAATACATGCATATACTAATCATCTTGACTCCTTTGAGACTTGACTGGGCATTACAACATAATACATAGACCTCCATCCAACTGCATCTATGACTAATAATCCACCTTCAAGTTATCATCCGAACCCCCTCCAGTATTAAGTTGCAAGCAACAGATTATTGCTTTACGAACTGCGTGTAAAGTAAACAATACAATTGTTCTATGAACAAAGGATCATTGTTTTCTCCCTAGTAGCAATAGCACATCTAGTACCTTAGAGATTCCTGTCACTTCCCCAGATTACCAGAGGCAGGAACCCACTATCGAGCATAAATACTAACTCTTTGAGTTGCTAGCATCTACTTGGCCAAGATAGCTACTAACAACGGGAAGCATGCAAGATCTCAAATAACAAAGACATGATAGAATCAATAATCAATCTGAAATATCATCTCAATATCCATCGGATCCCCGCAAACACATGTATGGATTACAAATAGATGATCTTGATCATGAACGGATCTCACAAGATCTAAACATGAAATCACAAAGGAGGAGAAACCAGCCATCTAGCTACTACATGGATCCGTAGTCCAAGGATGAACTACTCACGCATCACACCGTAGGCTTGCATGGTGATGAAGAAGGCCTCCAGGGTGAATTCCCCTCTCCGGCAGGGTGCCGGGAAGAGCATCAGAACCCTCCCGATCTAGGGATGGAGATGACGGCGGCTACAAACTCTTTCGTGGATTTTTGATCGGGTACTTAGGGTTTTCGTCCCGAGGGCAATATATAGGCGGAAGGAGAGGCCGAGGGGGTACTAGGGTCGGCCAGACCACCCCCTGGCGCGGGCCAAGCCTGGCCGCGCGGCCAGGTGGTGTGGCCGGCCCCCAGCCCTTCTCCGTCTCGTATTTCTGGCATCTGATCCCTTCCGAAAAATAGGCACTTTGCTGTTGTCCCGTCCAATTCCGAGAATATTCATTTTCTGACTTTCCTGGAACCAAAAACAACAGAAAACAGGCAGCTGGCACTGTGGCACTTGTTAATAGGTTAGTCCAAGAAATCATATGAAAAGTACTCCAAAGTTGGAACAAAACACAAGAAAGTGAATAAAACTAAGCATGGAACATCAAAAATTATATATACATTTGCAATGTATCAAAAATTATATATACATTTGCAATTATATATGCCCAAGCTCAACTCCTGCTCGTCCTCGAGTAGGTAAGTGATAAAAAGAAAGAATTTTTGATCAAAGTATTTGCAAAACATTCAAAGCTGGGATCATAGTACTTCAATCATAACATGAAAGACAAAGTTCTAGCAATAAGCAAAGAAACTATGATGCAACATGAAAAGGCACAAACAAAAGATTCATGAAGAACAATGCTTTGCAAGACGTTTGTTTGTTTCACATAAAGAAAACATAGCATAATAGTATTCAGCTTGTCCCTCATAGAGTAGCAAATATAAATGCATAGGACACCTTCAAAGTTCATAAGAGTGACTAGATACAATAGTTTAAAACAAGCAATAACAAGTTATGCATCAATCAACTAGTCTTGGGACAATGCACATAGAACTAAGAATGGCCACTATGCTCTCAAAGTAGGTGCATAAAGATAGAAGGTGGAGACTCAATATAGTGGTGGAGGAAAAGCCTTTTGTAAAAAAGAAGTAGGGATTCAAGTCTCATAAAGAGCTTCCAAAAATTATGATACTTAAAGCTTTCAGCTCTCATTGCCCCTATCATAAGCATCTTGAAGTGATTAAGGTTAAAGTGAACAAACTATGGTGTACATGCTTGACGAAGTATAAGTCAGAAATCTCATGTCCCTTGTATACGAGGGCTGCTCCTCATGCTACTCAACTTTAGTCACCGATAAGTTCTTGTCATCGTAAGTACATGTGTATCATTGAGAACCGCCAACGGGGTACCCCTTGCCCGATGATACGGAAGAATCCCCATATCAAAATGACAAGGCAGGCAGACAACGAGCATCTCAGCATTCTTCTTATTTACCATGGGAATATGGTGTTTTTTCTCTCTTTCCTCTTTTCATAGTATCTCTTTTTTCTTTTTTCTCTTTTTCTTCAATATAGGACTCTTTTTTATAAGAAGAATGCTTCATAGACAGCTCATTATGGTTACGCTGCAGGTTTCCACCATGTCAGCATGGATTAGACTAGCGGCCCAGGCATTTCTCTAACACATATACATAACTCCATGGACTTACAAGCTCCCCTTTCATTTCACACTGACGACATCCATATACAAAAGAGCATGATATCAACTAGGTACAAGTACCAAGTGCAATGTTGAAAGCGTTTCCCATGAAATCATGGTTCTGCTAATTCCCGACAAATAAGTGCAAGCATATACAACATAGAAGACACAATAGTTCAAGTTTATTAAGGGCAAGTAAAGTAAAGCGTGCCATCAAGTTCGTGAGAGCTTTAATCACTAGTTTTCTCATAACAAGTAGAAGATAAACAAAAGCATGAATATACTTGGAATAGCATAAGCTAGTAGGTAGGTATGGTGGACTCTTTGGAATAACTTGGTTTAGGGAGTTGGATGCATGAGTGGAACTCATACTTTGTTGTGGAGGCTAGCAAAAGACTGGGAGCGACAAACTAAGAGAGCAATAATGGCCATAATCATGCAGAGCGACAAAACATCATTGATCAAAGCATAGGTGATACTACAAGTTGAAAACTAAAGGATCATAAAGGCTATGGTGACTTTGGATAGTCATAACATGGTGTGAGCATGTGCCAAGTCAACCCAAACAAAGCATCAAAGGAGAATACCACTATACTATGCTTTAATATGCTAAAACAATGCATGATTCATCCAAGGCACATTAAGCAATCTCAATTGTTTATAACAAGTCGTGCTACAGCAAAGAATACTAAGCATAAAGCCAAAACAACGTCAAGCTTGGCATGACAAAGCATAGCCACAGTCAAAAACGAGCTCTTGTTACCACATAAGCATGAACTTTCCTACTCTTTTCCAAACCAAACCAAACTATTCGCAAACCAAAGTGTGAAAGAGGGGGGGGGGGGTCCAACCAAGTTATTCAGAAAACTAAGCAAACCAAAGCAAACGAAAAAAAAAAAAAACGAAAAAGAAGACGCTCCAAGAAAAACACAACTGTGCATGAAACAATAAAAATGAAGCGTTTGGAAGAAACCTGGGATTTTTATTGATGAAGAAGGGGATGCCTTGGGCATCCCCAAGCTTTGACGCTTGTACTTCTTGGATATTTCTTGGAGTGACACACGTGGCATCCCCAAGCTTGAGCTTTAGTCCATCCTTCATCTCATTACTCATTCCTTCCATACACCTGAAATTTTTCGTTCATACAAAACTTCACACAATCTTTATTAGCAACATTAGTGCACTTAAGATAAATAAGTCTCAAGGTTCAGTTCTAACACCAAATAAACTTCCATTTGAACACTAGATACTGTAGCACTTCCCTCAAAAAGCTCAATTCCCCAAAGGAACTCAAGAAGGAACTAACAAGAAGTAAATGCAGAAAATGGCAGAAATCTGTCAAAACAGACCAGAAGGTAAAGACGAATTTTTTCGAAGACCTTCTGTTGCTCAAATCAAACAGTGTTGAACTAACGAAACTTATATAACAACCTGGAGCAGAATCACAAAAAATTACAGCTCAATCCGACGTACAGAGCTCTCTCAGGAATGTTTATGGTGAAGCACAGCAATCTGTTTCGGGACAGCAACTTTCCCCATTATTACTTCACTCTCATTAGAGGTTACTCTTGGCACAAAAAGCAAATAAAAAGGATAAGGAGAGGTTATTACAGAGGTAATAACTTCCAAGACTCATCTAAAACTCTTGGGTTATCTCCCAACAAGTACTTTTCTTTAACGCCTTTAAGTTAGGCATAAGAAGCAAAGAAAGAATCAAGTGTCCTCAAATGAAGAAGCATTAAAACCAACTTTCTTGCCCTTACCTCTCTTATTTTTATTCTTAACATTTGGGAAAATGTGATTGTTTGGTGGAGAAGAAAGGTTCATGGTCCCCTTTCCGACATCTATTATTGCTCCAAGGAGTTCTAATAGGGACCTTCCAAGTGTAATTTGTCCTTTTCCTACACATTCAATAACAAGATAATCAGTACAAATCATTTTCCAAAGGGTCTTTGTAAACACTCCTTCAGCTATTCCAATAGGTAATTTGGTAGCATTATTAGCAAGAGATTTTTTTTCCTCCTTCAGTAAGCCCCCAAAGATTCAAAGATTCATAAATATCTTTGGGCATAAGACAAAATTCAGACATAATATCGCAGCGGGCTTGAAAAGTTTTAGTGTATATCTCAATCTTTACTGTAGGGAGCCACTTTGATGGTTCAGAATTTATTGGAACATAATTGTGATGCTCCCTAAGCACATTATAGCAACTTTCTAAGCTAGTAGTGCTAGCCTCAAGAGTGTTCAACCTAGCAAATATTTTTGCGAAAGAAATATCAGTTTGGCTAGGCATAGTGTAAGTGATGATCAATTTATTTATAGCATTAATGGCATCATCCTCATTACATTGGAGGAAATATCCTCCCACAATAGCATCTAAAGCATATCTATAGCAAAGAGCAATCCCAATGTAAAAACTGCTAAGGAACAAGCCTTGAATCATTTTAGGCTCAGTCTTTTCATGTAGATCAGAGATTCTAGACCAAGCTTCCTTAAAACTTTCCTCAATTCCTTGTTTAAAAGTGAAAATCATTTCCTCGGGTGACATAGTGATTGGAGCAAGGCTAGACATAGTGACAACTAAAGGAGACTTAATTTTTTTTTTGTGTTTTTGATAAAGAAAGCAAACACTAATTTTTTTTGATTTTTGAAGAACAAAAACGAGCAAACAAAGAAAAAAGGAACTAAGCAAAACAAAAACAACAAAGTAAAGAGATTAGTTATGAGGGACTCCCCTTGTGAAGATGTCCTTGATTCCCCGGCAGCGGTGCCAGAAAAGATCTTGATGCACTCGACGATCGACATAGAGCTTGTTGGGAACCCCAAGAGGAAGGTATGATGAGCACAGCAGAAAGTGTTCCCTCAATTATGAAACCAAGGTTTAATCGAACCAGTAGGAGCAAGGAAACACCCCAAAGGTGTTGCTAGCTGAGCTTTAGTATGGCGCACTACCGGTGCTAGTAGCAACGTGGAGACCTGCACAACACAACCACAGAACTTTGTCCCCAACTTGCGATAAGGTTGTCAATCTCACCGTGTTTTGCGGAAAACAAAGGATTAAATTTATCGAATGGAAAGAAGCAAAAGTTTAAAAAAGTAAACACAAAGCAGTAACAGATTGTAGATTTAATATAAAAGACAAGGACCGGGATCCATAGTTCAATTGAGGTGGCTCTCCTTAGATAGATAACATGTTGGGTGAACAAATTACAGCGGGGAAATTGACAAACACCGAGAAAGCAATACATGCATATACTAATCATCTTGACTCCTTTGAGACTTGATTGGGCATTACAACATAATACATAGACCGCCATCCAACTTCATCTATGACTAATAATCCACCTTCAGGTTATCATCCGACCCCCCTCCAGTATTAAGTTGCAAGCAACAGATTATTGCTTTACGAACTGCGTGTAAAGTAAACAATACAATTCTTCTATGAACAAAGGATCGTTGTTTTCTCCCTAGTAGCAAGAGCACATCTAGTACCTTAGAGATTTCTGTCACTTCCCCAGATTACCAGAGGCATGAACCCACTATCGAGCATAAATACTAACTCTTGGAGTTGCTAGCATCTACTTGGCCAAGATAGCTACTAACAATGGAAAGCATGCAAGATCTCAAATAACAAAGACATGATAGAATCAATAATCAATCTAAAATAGCATCTCAATATACATCGGATCCCCGCAAACACAACATGTATGGATAACAAATAGATGATCTTGATCATGAACCAAGCTCATAAGATCTAAACATGAAAGCACAAAGGAGGAGAAACCAGCCATCTAGCTACTACATGGACCGTAGTCCAAGGATGAACTACTCACGCATCACACCGGAGGCTTGCATGGTGATGAAGAAGGCCTCCATGGTGAATTCCCCTCTCCGGCAGGGTGCCGGGAAGAGCTTCAGATCCCTCCCGATCTAGGGATGGAGATGACGGCGACTAGAGACTCTTTCGTGTATTTTTGATCGGGTACTTAGGGTTTTCGTCATGAGGGCAATATATAGGCGGAAGGAGAGGCCGAGGGGGTGCTGGGGTCGGCCAGACCACCCCCTGGCGCAGGCCAAGCCTGGCCACATGGCCAGGTGGTGTGGCCGGCCCCCAGCGCTTCTCCGCCTCGTATTCTGGCATCTGATCCCTTCCAGAAAAATAGGCACTTTGGCTTTTGTCCCGTCCAATTCCGAGAATATTCATTTTCTGACTTTCCTGGAACCAAAAACAGCAGAAAACAGGCAGCTGGCACTGTGGCTCTTGTTAATAGGTTAGTCCAAGAAATCATATGAAAATTATTCTAAAGTTGGAACAAAACACAAGAAAGTGAATAACACTAAGCATGGAACATCAAAAATTATAGATATATTTGCAATGTATCAATGGTGCATGTCACCTCAAAAATTATTCTTTCTTTTTATCACTTACCTACTCGAGGACGAGCAGGAGTTAAGTTTGGGGATGTTGATACGTTGCAAATGTATCCATAATTATTGATGTTCCATGCTTGGTTTACCTACTCTCTTATGTTTTGTCCACATTTTGGAGTACTTTTCATATGATTTCTTGGACTAACCTATTAACAAGAGCCAAAGTGCCAGCTGCCTGTTTTCTGTTGTTTTTGGTTCCAGGAAAGTCAGAAAATGAATATTCTCGGAATTGGACGGGACAAAAGCCAAAGTCAGTTTTTCACCGAGGGACACCTGGAGCCAGAATACAAGACGGAGAGGGGCTGGGGCCCGGCCACACCACCTGGCCGCGTGGCCAGGATTGGCCCACTCCAGGGGGTGGTCTGTCCGCCCCAGGCACCCCCTCGGCCTCTCCTTCTGCCTATAAGTTGCTTCTGATACGGAAACCCTAAGTACCCGATCAAAATTCCACGAAAGAGTCTGTAGACACCATCATCTCCATCCCTAGATCGGGAGGGATCTGAAGCTCTTCCCGGTACCCTGCCAGAGAGGGGAGTTCATCCTGGAGGCCTTATTCATCATCATGCAAGCCTCTGGTGTGATGCGTGAGTAGTTCATCTCTGGACTATGGGTCGATGTAGTAGCTAGATGGCTGGCTCTCCTCCTTTGTGCTATCATGTTTAGATCTTGTGAGCTCCGTTCATGATCAAGATCATCTATTTATAATTTTGCATGTTGTGTTTGCGGGGATCCGATGGATATTGAGATGCTGATTCAGATTGATTATTGATTCAATCATGTCTTTGCTATTTGTGTTCTTGCACGCTTTCTGTTGTTAGTACCTATCTTGGCCAAGTAGATGCTACCAACTCCAAGAGTTAGTATTTATGCTCGATAGTGGGTTCATGCCTCTCGTAATCAGGAGAAGTGACAGAAATCTCTAAGGTACTAGATGTGTTATTGCTACTAGGGAGAAAACAACTATCCTTTGTTCATAGAACAATCGTATTGTTTACTTTACACTTAATTCGTAATGCAATTATCCGTTGCTTGCAACTTAATACTGGAGGGGGTTCGGATGATAACCTGAAGGTGGATTATTAGTCATAGATGCAGTTGGATGGCGGTCTATGTATAATGTTGTAATGCCCAATCGAATCTCAAAGGAGTCAAGATGATTAGTATATTCTTGTATGCTTTCTCGATGTTTGTCAATTGCCCCGCTGTAATTTGTTCACCCGACATGTTAAGGAGAGCCACCTCTAGTGAACTATGGACCCTGGTCCTTTCTTTTACTTTCAATCTTCAACCAACTGTTTACTGCTTTGTGTTTACTTTCGTCCTCTCGATACGTTTATTCCTTTGGTTTCAAGAAAACCGGTGAGATTGACAACCTCATCGCATGTTTTGGACAGAGTTCTATTGTTGTGTTGTGTAGGTCTCCATGTTGCTGCTGGCACCGGTAGTTTATACATTGCAAATGTATCTATATTTTTTTATGCTCCATGCTTGGTTTTATCCACTTTCTTGTGTTTTGTCCACACTTTGGAGTAATTTTCATATGATTTCTTGGACTAACCTATTAACAAGAGCCATAGTGCCAGCTGCCTGTTTTTTGCTGTTTTTGGTTCCAGGAAAGTCAGAAAATGAATATTCTCAGAATTGGACGGGACAAAAGCCAAAGTGCCTATTTTTCCAAAAGGCTCACGGAGGCAGAATACGAAACGGAGTAGGGCCAGGGCCTGGCCACACCACCCCCAGGCGCGGGTTGGGCCTGGCCGCGCCAGGGCATGGTGTGGTGGCCCCAGGAACCCCCTCGGCCTCTCTCTTCGCCTATAAGGAGCCTTATGACCTAAAAACTTCGGGGGTTCGACGTTTTTCCACAAGGAGTTCCGCTCCGCCGCCACCACCAGATTCCACGGAACAGCACCAGAAACTCCGTTCTGGCACCCTGCCGGGACAGGGAATTGGAGGAGATCATCGCCATCATCATCACCATCGCTTCTCCATCGACCATCCATGTTTCCCCCATCTATGAGTGAGTAATCCCCCGCTGTAGGCTATGGGGATGGTAGGGATTGGATGAGATCGTTCATGTAATGGCATCAGATTGTTAGGGCATGGTGCCTAGTATCTTTTATTAGTGCTTTATGACTTTGTTGCGACTTGTTGCGCTTAATGCTTGTCACTAGGGCCTGAGTGCCATGATTTCAGATCTGAACATGTTATTGATTCATTATGATAGTATTGTTTATGGTCTTACCTGCAAGTTGTATACACACGTTGTTGTCTGGAACCAAAGGCCCCAAAGTGATAGAAATCAGGATAACCGGAGGGAATGGCTTTGATGTGAGGATCACATGTGTTCACAGAGTGTTAATGCTTTGCTCCGGTGCTCTATTAAAAGGAGCACCTTAATTGCCAGTAGTTCCCTAGAGGCCCCGCTGCAAACGGGCTGGCAGTACAAAAGTTCTCATTGCGAGCATGTATGACTATATATGGAACACATGCCTAGGATTGTCTAGTACTTGGATGCTTTATCTTATTTATCTGCAATTGCCCTATGTTCTGATTGCTATGTGAATTGTCTTGTCCATGCAACGCCCGTCCATCCATACCTATGCCTACCACACTCGAATCCCATTGTGTACTGCTTTTGTTACTATTGTTTTTGCTTTACTACTACTGTTACTTTACTATTCCTACTACAAAACTGTTGCTCCTGATAAACTGTTGTGAGTAAGATTGTTTCCAGGTGCAGCTGAATTGACAACTCAGTTGTTAAGGCTTATAAATATAATTTGGCTCCCCTTGTGTCGAATCAATAAATTGGGTTTCACTTCCCTCGAAAATACTACGATACACCCCCTATACTTGTGGGTCATCAGTAGTGCGCCCTGCCAACGTTCAGCTAGCAACACCTTTGGGGTGTTTCCTTGCTCCTACTGGTTCGATTAAACCTTGGTTTCATACTGAGGGAAAACTTGTTGATGTGCTCATCATACCTTCCTCTTGGGGTTCCCCAACGAGCTCGATATATTTTGGGCCATCACTTGACAAGTTATAAGTTAAAACTCTCATGCCCCTTGCTTACGAGTACCAAACTCATGCTCCTCAACTTTAGTCACAAGTAAGTTCTTGTCATTGTAAGTACATGTGTATCATGGAGAACCGCCAACAGGGTACCCCTTACCCCAAGACACAGGAGCTTTCCCATATCAAAATGACAAGGCAACAGACAATGAGCATCTCATCAATCTTTTTATTTGCTATTTGCATAGGTTTTTATTGAGGATGCTTCACATAATGCTCACTATGGTTATGCTGCAAGTTTCCACCATGATTAGGCATGGATTAGGCTAGCCGCCCAGGCATTTATCTAACACACATACAAACTCCATGAGCTTACAAGCTCCCCTTTTATTTCACACCGTCGGGATCCATAAACAAAAGAACATGATATCAACTGAATAATAAGTGCAATGTTGAAAGCATTCCCCATGGTATCATGGTTCTGCTAATTCACAACTTATAAAGTGCAAGCATATAAGCAACATAGATGGACACAATGGTTCAAGTTTTATTAAGTGCAAGAAAATAAAGTGTGCCATCAAGTTTGTGAGAGATTTAATCACTAATTTCACATAACAAAAGTTTAATTTGGAAGGTAGATAAAAACATGAATATACTTGGAATGGTGTAACAGACCATGCATAGGAATTTATAGTGGACTATTTGGAATAACTTGGTTTTCTTGGAGGTTGGATGCTTGAGTGGAACTCATGCGTGGTACAAGTAGAGGCTAGCAAAAGACTAGGAGCGACCAACTAAGAGAGCAATAATGGCCATAATCATGGAAATCGACAAAACATTATTAATTAAAGTATAAAGTGATATTACGAGTCAAAAACTAAATAATCATAGAGGCTAAGGTGACTGATTCATAGTCTTAACATGGTGTAAGCATGTGCCAAGTCAACCCAAATAAAGCATCAAAGGAGAATACCACGATATTATCCTTTTGTATGCTAAAACAACGCATGATTCTTTCAAGACACATTAGGCAACCTCAATTGTTTGGAACAAGTCATGCTACAACAATAATTAGTAAGCATAAGATCAAAGCAACATCAAACATGACATGATAAAGTGTAGGCTACAGTCAATACAAGCTCCTTTTGTACTACTTATAAGCATGAAGCTTCCTACTCTTTTCCAACACCAATCAACTTATTTGAAACAACATATGAATGTGGGGGTTCAACCAATTTACTTAAGCAAACCAAACAAAAGAAAACTAAAAACAAAAACAAAGACGCTCCAAAAACAACACAATTGTGCATGAAACAATAAAAATAAAATGTTTTGGAAGAAAACCTGAGATTTTTATTGATGAAGAAGGGGATGCCCAAGGCATCCCCTAGCTTTGATGCTTGTACCTAGGGCCTGCTCTAGGATTTAAAAGTCCCATGGGTGAAATCCATTGATGGGCCCAACATAGATTTTTTTTCTTCCATACATGATGGATAAAATTATTATAAAGTAATACAGACCCATAATTTCCATTCGAAACAAATATCTGATATATTTTCTTGCCTTTGTTCCAAACAATTATCATAGAAGCTACAACAAAAGAGAAGTAGGATGGAAGGAACCTCAAAGCCTCATGGAATCACGAGAAACGAGACTTGCATGCATATTTTTGACACAAAGTTATGAATAAGAGTATCCAGATCAATAATATCCAGCATATTCTTCTCGATGCAACACATCGTCAAACCATTCATTATTTTCTGTGACATAGTCAGCCTCAAATAATTTTCAGTAGCTTCAATTTTGAGAAACTCCTTTTAGCAGCTGCAACATGTAGCTGTTGTAAAAAAGAAACAAAATTGATCACCGAATTTAGAAATATAGATGCGGAACAAGCAAAAATTAGAGTCTGACAGCAGGGTCTCGTAGAATGTATGATCCAAGAATTATATTTGTTAGTTGTTGATCTTGATCACTCGGGCGGGGCTAAAATTTTAAGAGCGGGTATTCAAATTTTATAGTAAAATATAGTGTATGGGATAAATGTTTATAAAAATAACAAAAAGATCGGGCCATGGAGTTTGAACCCTAAACCAATAGGTTGAAATCCATTGTTCCAAACTAATTGAGCCAGTTCTTCCTTTGGTGTTTCTATGATATTTATTTTTCAGTATCTATGCTCGTAGAATTGAGATGGGCCCGCCCTTCTTGCCTGCTTGACCAAGGCAGACCAAGCAGTAATCGACTAAGTATCAGTGGCCGCTACTGTGCGGTTGTGCGTATGGAATAGGTGAATTAGGGATTCCAGCTCGTAGGGCGAGGATATATGTGAAGGCCTCCGATTCAATAGAGAGAGAAAATAAATCGACAATCTTCTCTATGCATGGATGCGTGCTTGCTGGAGGCTTTTTGCCCTCCTAGATGGTCCTATTTTCCTTTACCTCTACTAGTCTGAACTACATATACTATGGGCCCCGTATTTGATTGGGCCCAGGCCATCACCCCTCTTGCCCTGGGCTAGAGCCGGCCCTGCTTGTACCTCTTGAATATTCCATGAGGTGACACGGGTGGCATCCCCAAGCTTGAGCTTTTGTCCATACTTTATCTCATCTCATTATTCTTTTCTACACTTGAAAATTTTCTTCATACAAAACTTCACACAATCTTCATTAGCAACATTAGTGTATTCAAGATAATAAGTCTTTGGGTTTAGTTTCAACAAAAGTAAAACTTCCATTAAAATACAAACTACTATAGCAATTCCTGCTAAAACCTCAAGTGATCAAAGAGAACTCAAAGAGAAAGAGATTAAGAGGCAAATGCAAATAATGGCAGAAATCTGTCAAAACAGACCAGCAGGTAAAAACCGATTTTTTTCCAAGACCTTCTATTGCTCAAATCGAAAGGTTCTTAACTAACAAAAGTTAGATAATAACCTGGGGTATAAGCACAGAAAATTACAACTCAATTCGTTATACAGGGATGTTTCACGATTTTTTACAGTGAAGCATAAAAATCTGTTTCGGGACAGCAACTTTCCCAAGTCTTACTTCTCTCTCATTAGAGGATATTCTTGGCACAAAAACCACAGAAAAAGGATAAGGAGAGGTTATTACTGAGGCAATAACTTCCAAGACTCAACAAAATAAAAACTTACTGAAAGTAAAAATAATTTGGGTTATCTCCCAATAGTGCTTTTCCTTAACACCTTTCAGCTAGCCATAGGAGCAAGATTCAAGTATTTTCGAATGAAGAAACATTAAGATAAATACCAGAAATATCTTCATCGAGCAAGGTATTTCATCCAAATAAGTTATATAGGACCCTCTCTCAATACTCTTCGGTTCATTATTTTCATCAAACAGGTTTTCAGGAACAATCCAATAAAAATTCTTTTCTAAGGCTTTATGCATTCCTACAAGTTTAAAAGGTTTTGGTATTTTAATTTCCTCTCCATTTTTGGGTTTCGTTTTGTCCAACTTTTCTAGTGTACCAATAACATCTACAGATGAGCCTAGCATATTAAAATGTTCAAAGACCTTTTTTACCTTCCTTAAGAACATCATTGAATTCTTTAAGCAAAGTTTCTAGAATAAAATCTCTCTTTTCAGTATCTTCCATATCTTTAAGTTTAAGAAAAATTACTTGCATCATGGGGTTAAGGTTAACAAACCTAGCCTCCAACATGTGAACTAAAGAAGCTGCAGCAATTTCATAATTTGGAGTAAGATCTGCTAAGGATCTATCCTCAATATCCTCATGCTTGCTAACATGATTAAAGAATTTTTCAATGTTATCTTTCCTAATTATAGAGCCACTACCTATTGAAAGGTCTTTCAGGGTGAACTTAGGGATCAATATGGTGAGCTAAGAACGAGGTGACAACTATAGAGAAAACTATTTGTTGTGTGTTTTTGATAAAAAGAAGCAAACCAGTACAACTAATTTTTTGTGTGTTTTTGATAGAAAGAAACAAGCAAACAAAGCAAAATAAAATAATCAAAACAAAAACAAAGTAAAGAGATTGGTTGTGTGAGAATACCCTTGCAAGAATCTTATTTCTCCCTGAAAAGTGATTGACGAGGAGGAACAGATTGAAGCTGTCCTTAACTCCCTGGCAACAGCGCCAGAAAAGTGCTTGATGGCTCAAGATATGTAGAGCTCGTTGGGAACCCCAAGAGAAGGTATGATGAGCACAGCAACACGTTTCCCTCAGTTATGAAACCAAGGTTATCGAACCAGTAGGAGTAAGGAAACAACTTCAAGGTGTTGCTAGCAACTTGGAATCCTACACAACACAACCACAGAACTTTGCCCCAACCTACAGTGAGGTTGTCAATCTCACTGTTTCGCTGAAAACAAAGGATTAAATATATAGTGTGGAAGATAGTAATTGCTTGTAGAAAGTAAACAGTAAACGGTAAATGGTAGATGGTATATTAATGGTAAAGGAATGGACTCGGTTCCACAGTTCACTAGAGGTGTTTCTCCTTAAGATAAATAGCATGTTGGGTGAACAAATTACAGCAGGGCAATTGACAGATTGAGAAAGCATAACAATGCATATACTAGACATCTTGACTCCTACGAGATTTGATTGGGCATTACAACATAATACATAGACCGTAATCCAACTTCATATATGACTAATAATCCACATTCAGGTTATCATTCGAACCCCTTCCAGTATTAAGTTGCAAGCAACAGATAATTGCATTAAGCAGAGTGTGTAAAGTAAACAATACAATTGCCCATGGATAAAGGATTGTTGTTTTCTCCCTAGTATCAACATCACATCTACAACCTTAGAGATTTATGATAGTTCCCCAGATTACTAGAGGCATGAACCTACTATCGAGCATAAATACTCCCTCTTGGAGTTACAAGCATATACTTGGCCAAGATAGCTACTAGAAGCGGAGAGCATGCAAGATCACAAATAACATAGACATGATAGAATCAATAATCAATCTGACATAGTATCTCAATATCCATCAGATCCCCGCAAACACAATATATAGGATTACAAAATATGATCTTGATTATGAACGGAGCTCACAAGATCTAAACATGATAGCACAAAGGAGGAGAACCAACCATCTAGCTACTGTATGGACCCATAGTCCAAGGACGAACTACTCACGCATCTCTCCGGAGGCTGGCATGGTGAGGAAGAAGGCCTCCGGGATGATCTCTCCCTTCAGGCGGGGTGCCAGGAAGAGTTTCGGATCCCCCGATCTAGTGATTGAGATGGCGGCGGCTACAGACTCTTTCATTGATTTTTGATCGGGTACATAGGGTTTCTGCATTGGGGTACTTTTATAGGCGAAGGGACAAGGTCGGTGGGCGCCCGAGGGGCCCACACCATAGGGAGGTGCACCCTAGGGGTTGGCAGTGCTAGCCCTAGTTGTGGCCACCTCGTGGCCCCACTTTGGCTGCCCTTCGGAATCCGTGTTCCTTCTGGTAAAATATTGACTTTGGCTTTTGTCCTGTCCAATTCTGAAAATATTTCCTTACTAGCTTTTCTGAAACCAAAAACAGCAGAAAATAGGCAACTGGCACTATGACATCTGGTTAATAGGTTAGTTCCAGAAAATGTATAAAAATACCTCGAAGTGTAAACAAAACATAAGAAAGTTGATACAAAACAAGCATGGAGCATCAAAATTTATAGATACATTTATGACGTATCAGGGGCTCAGATCAATTGTGAGGATAAAAATGTTTCAATCAAATCTCCAAGTGTAGGAAGGATAGTCTATCAAGTAGATAAACATAGTCATATCATGGTAGACCTGCAATTGAACTCAATGAAGGAGGTCAAATTGGAAGATATTCCTATAGTGAAGGAATTTCAAGATGTTTTTTCTAGCAGAATTACCAGGAATGCAACCTGATCGAGAAATAGAATTCACAATTGACCTGATACCTGGTACAACACCAATAGCCCAAGCACCATACAAGATGGGACAAAAAGAAATAAAAGAGCTTAAGGAGCAAATTGATGAGTTAGCCAAAAAAAGATTTATTCAAGAAAGTGTATCCCCATGGGGAACTCCGGTGATTTTTGTGGATAAAAGAGATGGAGGACGAAGAATGTGTTGTGATTACAGAAATCTCAACAATGTTACCATCAAAAACAAATACCCATTACCAAGAATTCAAGATCTGTTTGATCAAGTAAAAGGAGCTGGAGTGTTTGCCAAGATTGATGTGAGATCAGGATACCATCCGATAAAAATCAAACCTAAAGATGTTCCAAAAATAGCATTCAAGATATGGTCATCATGAGTCGTACCTTTTGGATTGACCAATGCACCAACAATGTTCATGAATCTGATGAACAAAATTTTCATGCCTTATCTAAATAAGTTCGTCATAGTGTTCATTGATGATATTTTGATATACTCTAAGGATAAAGAAGAGCATGTAGATCATTTGAGGATAACATTGCAAATCTTGAGAGAACATAAGCTATATGCTAAATTCAGTAAATGTGAATTCTGGTTAGACAAGGTAGAATTTCTTGGTCATGTGATCAGTAACGATGGAATTGCGGTAAATCCATCCAAAGTTCAATCAGTATTGGAATGGAGTGCACCAACTAATATGAAACAAATACGAGGTTTCTTAGGCATGGCAGGCTATTATCGGAGATTCATTGAAGGTTTTCCAAGATAGCTGGACCAATGACCAAATTGCTAAGAAAGAATACACCATTCATATGGAATGAGAAGTGCGAAGCAAGTTTTTAGGAATTGAAAACCAGATTAACCACCGCACCAATCTTAGCAGTTCGTGAAACAGGAAAAGATTACACAGTATACTACAACGCATCCAAGGAAGGATTAGGATGTGTGCTAATGCAAGATCGCAAAGTGATTGCTTATGGGTCTAGACAACTCAAACCTCATGAACTCAAACTACCCAACACATGATTTGGAGTTAGAAGCAGTGGTCTTTGCTTTAAAGGGATGGAGGCATTTTCTCTATGGAGCAAGATGTGAACTATACACAGACCATAAAAGTCTAAAAAATTTCTTTACTCAGAAGGAGCTGAATATGAGGCAGAAAAGGTGGCTGGAGTTGATCAAGGATTATGATCTTACAATTAACTGTACTGCAGGAAAGGCCAATGTAGTAGCAGATGATTTAAGTCGGAAGAGTATGGATACTCAACCCATCAATAGAGAATTACCAAAAGAGTTTCAAATGGATTTGGAAAGGTTATAGATACAATTCCTAAGGACAGAAGTTCGTGTAGGCTTAGCTACCATGAGGGTTATGGAAGAGCAAAGCAGTGATCTTCGTCATGAAATCTATCGACATGAACTTGATGATCCATTCATTTCTAAAGAAATCAGAAGAATTTCCGAAGGACAAAAATCAGTTTTTCATCTAGGAGATTATGGATCTTGTGTACCAGATTATGGATCAAAACCGTCTTTGTGTACCAGATGTACCGGATATCAAAGAGGTGATACTCTGGGAAGCTCATGAGACACCATATTCAATCCATCCGGGTAGTACAAAGATGTACATGGATCTTAAAGAATTATTCTGGTGGAATAACATGAAGAGGGACATTGCAAAATATGTGTTTGAATGTCATGCTTGCCAAAGGGTAAAAGTAGAACATCAAAGTCCAGCAGGACCGTTACAACCTTTCGAAATTCAGGAATGGAAATGGGAAGAAATTGGTATGGATTTCATCAAAGGATTACCTATGACACCTAAACGGAAGGATATGATATGGGTAATTGTGGATAGATTCACGAAAAGAGCACATTTTATTCCGGTAAATCAAAAAGATAATGCCGAGAAGTTAGTGGAAATCTATGTCAAAGAGTTAGTAAGTAAGCATGGAGTACCCAAGAAAATTGTATCAGATAGAGGATCTGTGTTTACTGTAGCATTCTGGAAACAATTACATGAAGCACTTGGCTCAAAGTTGGATTTCAGCACAACATATCATCCCAAAACTGGAGGCCAAACGGAGAAGACCAATCAAATTCTAGAGGGCATGCTTAGACCTTGTGCATTAGATTTTGGAGGTTCATGGGAAGATCATCTACCATTGGCCGAATTTTCCTACAACAATAGCTATCAAAGTAGTCTGAAAGCAGGACCACACCAAGTACTTTATGGTAAAAGATCCAGATCACCAATATGTTGGTATGAGCCTGGTAGTAGCAAGGAATTTGCACCAGACTATCAAGGACAAGAAAGATATCATCGATATTATTAGGGATCGATCAAAGATAGCTCAAAGTCGCCAGAAGAGTTATGCTGATCAAAGTCGAAGATCGTGGCATCCATAAGTCGGGGATATGGTATATCTCAAAGTAAGTCCAATGAAGGGAGTTAAGACATTCGGAGTCCAAGGAAAACTAAGACCAAGATATATCGGACCATTCAAGATACTGAGTCAGAATAGATCAATAGCTTGTGCTCTTGAGTTACCAAAAAGATTGGCTCAAGTTCATAATGTTTTCCATGTCTCACAATTACGGAAATGTCTTAAAGTTCCTGATGATGCAATTACACATCAAGAAATTGAGCTACAAGAAGATTTGACTTATGTTGAGAAACCCTGTAAAATTCTGTAATAGAACTAGAAAAGGTTGAGAAACATGGCAATCAAATACTGCAAGGTACAATGGGAACATCACCCAGAGCGAGAGGCCACATGGGAGAATGAGGATGACTTAAAAGAGTCATATCCAGAACTATTTAGGTACACAACAGTAAACTTCAGGATGAAGTTTAATTTAAGGGGGAAGTATGTAACACCCCAGCATTTAGGAACCAACGAAGGGTAGAAATAGGAATTTGTGCATATGCATGCATTCATCTATAAAACCCGGGTAAAATTTTCACCAAATAAAAACCTAAAGAGATCAAAGTTTCTTTCACTATCTAGAGGTAGGAATAGTTCTCTGTAGTGATTGCTATAAATTTTCACATGATCTTTAGGCATTATTGTGTTTTGGGGGGAAATATTTTGAATTCAAATTTGAAATTTAAATCATTTGAAAATATTTGAAAATTAGAAGTGAGAAACATAAAGTGGTTTCTAGAAAGATGTATTAACATTGTTTGATTATAGTATAGATATATTAAACAACAATATGAATTTATGACAAGGAAACTCAAATAAGAAATGAATTCTTATTTCTTTTCCTTATTCCATAATAATATTACAAATGGGGAGAAACTCAAACATATTTTACATCCACATATACAACAACCTTAAATGAATGTTTCTGGGCACATCCAATGGATGGTAGCACCTCAGAAACTAGTTCATCTTGAGGATCTATAATACACAACATGGGTTATCAAATTAGTTCCTTAAAAGCTATAGGAATCATTGTCTTAAACTGATAATCAAAGCACACTTGAGAGCGAAACATTAGATAAAAAACCTTAGTTTTTATCTAGCATTACCCTCAGACCAGCATCATAGGCTGGTGAAGTTAAAGAGTACCACGGGCTAATCAATCAAATAAAGTTTCTCCACTCTCATACACTCTAGAGTACAAATAGAAATAGCCAGTATCAGGAACAATCTTGTGTACCATTCAAATGAAGGTTTCACAAGGATTCATCCTAACCAAGTAGATTCTCCCAGGAATTTCATAATCCAATTCTTTCAAAAGAATACTTAATCATTTTCCTAACATAGTATTTAGGAATCATTCTATTTTACATAAGAAGCTATCAACAGGAATGCATCAGTAGCACTTGAATAAGATGCCAATTATATGTTCCAGAATGGGAACAAATCCACTCACAACATAGATCAGAGTCACAATATTCAAAATTATCAAGTAACAGTAATTCAATCTTATAGAAGGTTCAGTTAACAACTATAAACAGAGCCATTGTTAATACCAAGGACATTAAGCAGTAAGTGAAAACCACACCATAGAATCACTAGCTAATAGCTTAGCACAGTATCATCACCACCAATTACTCCTAAATAATTCACTGCCTCAGTTATCACAACACTAATGGGGCAAATCTCAACATAGAGGATGAACCCTAAGTAGGAATTTCTCACCATAGGCACTCACAGAGTTGCAAGGGAGGACCATACAGGGAGAGAGAGAGGTAGACTTACCCGTAGCCTCGCTGAAGTTTAGAAGAGGAAGCAGAAGGGCCGAAGAGCGCACATGGCGGCACGGGGAGCACCCGAGGGCGCTGCAACCCACGTCGAGCCATGAGGCAGCGGTCACAGTCACATGAACAACAGCGGTGGCTCCACAAGGACACAAGAGCGACGGCACAGCCTCACGGAGGCGGTGGAGCACCACATCGCCGATAGCCACCAAACCCTAGGGTTCGAGGTGGAGTCATCCTGGACGGGAGAGAGGTCTAGAGGCGAATCGAATAGGAGTAGTCGACGGAGTGGTGCCGACTACCCCATCATGCACCAGGATGGTGGCCTGGAGGGGCCAGAATCGCGTGACAGCGGCGGCAGCAGCACCGCGTCTCCGCGAGAGTGCGCGAGAGAGTAAGAGATAAGGTGTGAGAGAAAGGAGCAAGTGGTACTGGGCCACTCATCCAGAGTGGGTTTGACCAGCCCAAGTGGGCAGAGTTAGGGCTGGTTCAGCCCAATGGGCTTGGTCCATATTTAAAAGAGAAAATCTAAATAATTTATTAAAAGACCAAAATACCCCTAGGACTTAAAAGGGTCTAATAAATAAAATAAAAGTCCTAAAAATATAAATAAAATACCATTGAACTCATAAGATTATTCTCTATTCAAAAATAATAATAGAGAGAATTTTAGGTTATTAAATTAAGAACTGTTATTATGAATATATATGTTCATTTTGGAATTTTATAGAAATATACAAAACACTTAAAATTGAATAAAACTCATTTTTAAGATCCTAAAAGGAAATACTATTATAGAAAAATACTAGTTTGTATTTTTGAAATGTAAATCAAGTGTGATGAAACTAAAGTCTTATTTCCTTTTAGTTTTACTTTAACTTTTAAAAGAGTTAAAAATTAAATTAATTAACTTTTTAAACTCTTAGAATAATACTAGTTATTATAATAATGCTAAATATCAAAATGATATGAATTTAATGATTTCTTGAATTATACTTTTCTTGTATTAATTAAAAGAAACATAAAACCTTTATAAGGTGGGTAAAACATGCAAAGAAGTAAAATAATAAACCATTGCATGACATTACTATGCATTGCATATTCCTTCTTTAAATATTGTCCTTACCGGGCAATAATGGTTTTCTGTAGAAATCGGAGCTCAAGGTCAAGTGGAAGTATCCAACTTCACTACCTTGCAGTCACAAGGCAAGTTCATCACTTGCTCATGCCCTTTGAAGAGTCTTTATGAATGTATTTGAAAATTGTGTGTTATCACCTATGTTCTAAAGGAGATAGAAAATAAGTATTTTCCCAAACAAATGAAATGCTATTATCATCCTAAGTGATGATAAATATTAAGAATTGCAGTGGAATCTAAGATTTCAGTTGCAGAACATATAGGACTTAATAACCCATGACATTAGTGATTCTAGTGCCGTATATTACGCATTAACCATAAGATTTGGAATGGGATGGAGAAGTCAGCTGAATCTTCTTACTTTCGCATGGACGGATGACCTGATCATGAGGCTGAGGATTTCTCGTGGAGAAACCTAGCACGTGGGTGGAACCCCATAGTTTCCCGTGATTTTGGTGTCTAGATTATCTTAAGAGGCTGTCAGTGGTTTAGTTGGTCCTTTAAAGGAGCTTGCTACGGCATAACAATCTCATAGAGTCTTTAGGTGCCTACCAGATTTATAGCCGGTCCTGTAAGGGGCTTGACAGAGGTGGGGCATGTCCTGAAGGATCATGTCTTCATGCGGGGTCGTGGAGAGGGGCAGTGATTGGCTTGGATCACCTACTATGCCCCACATCAAGGAATTGTGGACGGGAAAGTATGCCCAATTGTGCAACAAGGAGTTGATCTATTATGGGTAAAGCAATGCACCTCTGCAGAGTGTAAGAATTGTGACATGTTACTCCCTGTTCCGGGAAGGAGCTACGTACATGGAAGGAAAGGAACTCCATGAAGTTCTGGTTAACCTATGAAGGCTGATGGGCATAGTTTTTGATAATAAAATGAATCTTTGAAGAAATGTTTACCAAAACTTCATAGTACCAAGAACTTATATCTGAGGTGGTAGTTAGAGCATCAAAATTCCCACCTTGCATATAGTGAACTTGCTGGGTAACGCTATTACTCACCCTTTCCTTTGAACCCCTTGCTAGACTTTGAGGGCCAGAAGAATGACCAGGTGTATGGTACGGAGGTCCAGAACGACGTCTTCTATGAAGAGCCGACATGTGCGGTGGAATCGAAGGGGTGGACTACGGGATACACTATGGTGCTGAAGACAACAAGTCAGAGTAGTTGTTAGGCCGGAGCGTAGTTACCTCTGTTGAGCCGACAACACGAACCTTATAGAATAAGCTAATGAGCTCACGTCTTTATTATCATTGTGTTTTTCGTTCTTCCGCTAAACTTATGAAATAAGTTATTTGGTTTGTAAGTTTGAATCACTTGAAGTCTCGAACTTCTGGTATTGTAATAATAAGTAAGTGTGTATGTTTGTAATTTGGACCCGCAATGTTTCTGATGTACCACTCTGAGGGATGTGATATTTATGGAATGGTGTTCTGTGGATGTCATGTCAACGACTATACTGTACTACACATGCAGTGGTATGCTGGGTCAATGCAGGTATGGAGTGAACCTACACACTAAAAGAGGTTTAGATACACTCCTTTTACAAAGCTAAGGCATATCATATTTTGAAACGGAGGGAGTACTCTATATGATGTTTTAATAAGATGTTTTGTTTTGGTTGTTTGGACAAGAGTACGGTTCCAGCTTTTTTACTACCTCTAAGGTGGGAGAATACTAGATATAATGTACACCCTATATCTGAAATAGGGAGCCGCATATTTGTCTAGATTTACAAGTCTTCTCTACTTATCTAAAAACAATACGGAAATTTCTAGCTTCATACTGGTCGGTATTTGTCAAATCCCGGCGGGCTCAAATCAATCGTTGGATTCGCATCGAAGGGAGGTGGACAAACCCGCGTGTTGGGTGGCAGTTTGATGAGCGCACACTTGATCCTTTCATCGCCTTCACCGGGGCCCCACTCTTCATCGTATCCTACCCTGCCCACTTCACCTAACTGTTTTGGGTATTGCGCTAGTTCATCCCCTTCTTCTCCGATAGTTCCCGTCAAATTCGCTTCGAATTAGTTTGCCCCTACTGCCACCAACGCGTCGACTCCTTCCAGGCGCGCTCGCAGGTTCGTTCCTCCTCGAATTTCTCTCCACGGCCGCTCCAACCCGTCTTCTCTCTCCTAGTATGTTTCCGGTGGTTCCATTTCTGTTGGTTTAATCGTCGGTGTTTATTCCGGTTGATCATATAGTTTAGGGTTGCTTGGAAGTTGTAATGCGTGTGATTTGCCCCTAATTTCGCCACGCTCCTTCATGCTTGAGCCCCCCGTTTTTTAAATGGTTTGAGTACGGCCCCCTTATTCCGTTTGGTCCTATAGTTTTTAGTAGTGTCCCCTAACCAGATCTACTTCGTGTGATGTAGTTATGATGTATCCATGTGGGTCGTTTCCCCCATGATCTAATCACCAATCTCCCCGTGTTGCCTCCTATTATTTAATCTATGATACTCTCTATTTGAAGTGGGTTAGATTTGTATAGGATTCCTTGATATCAATAGCACTAGTCATGTATAACATTGCACATGATTCCTTGATAACAACAGATCTATCCATTGGTAACATTGGAGAGGATCCCTTGATAACAACAGTACTAGCCATGTATGTGCTAACTTTTGTTTATGATCTGTTGGTAACTTTTGAGCAAAGTGCATGATAACATATCCGTAAAGGTATGGGTAACTTGTGTACTGATGGCATGATAACATTAGTCTATCTGGGGTGTCCATATCAATAGGACTAACCATGTATCTATTAATTTTTTTTTATGATCTATTTGTAACTTTTGAGCAAAGTGCATTTTAACATATGTCTGATGGTATGGGTAATTTGTTTACTGATGGCATCATAACATTATACTATCTGGGGTGCCCATAACAAATCATATGTAAATCATGATGCACTGCTCTGGATGTTTTAGGCTTTTGAAATTAGGATTCCTTGATAACAATAGCATTATCCATGGGTAACATTAGAGAGGATCCCTTGATAACAACAACACTAGCCATGTATCTGCTAACTTTATGTTTATGTTCTATTGGTAACTTTTGAGCAAAGTGCGTGATAATATATGTGCACTGACATGGATAACTTATGTTCTATTGGCATGATAACATTAGATTACCTGGGGTGCACATAACAAATTCAAGTGTGTAATGTAGAATATCCCCTATTGGTACCATTGTAATGATTTTGGTAGTGTAATCCATAATTTTACTTATATGTGTTGGTAAATTTTGAGAAAAATGCATGATAAGATTGTTGTATGATCATGGGTAACATTTTGTTGGTGGTGTAGTTATTAACTTTTTGTTTATCCCTGTTGATAAGTATTCAGCTTCTTATATGATAACATTAGTTTATGATCATGGGTAACTTATGTACCGATGGCTGGATAACATTAGATTGTATCTTTTTGTGTTTCTTATTTTGTATGGTATTTTAACATTATTTCATCTCTATGTTCATTTTTGGTGTTGTTTTCCTATTTACTATGAGTTTGTGTGTACCATTGTGTTTTTTGTGGATGAGTTTTGTATTTATGTTTTCATTTTTTAATTGTTTGTAGTGGCCATGATGCCGAGAAAACGGAAGGTTGCTGCTGATGTTGTTGATGATGACAAACAACATGCCCATAAACGTAACAGGGCATCTCCTTGTGCTGTGACCAGTTTACTGGATTTTTTATCAGATAGACAGAAGACAGCAATTGAATCAATGGAGCTTGAAAGTTTGCTAGATATCAAGTGTTCATCACTGCACAACATAGTTATGACCTGGTTTGCTAGTTTATACGGCAAGAACACCCGTGAATTTGTTATGCGGGGTCGAGGAAGGATACCCCTTAATGAGGATTATATATTCAGATGTTTTGGGTTGCCACTTGGGGAAGAGCCGATCCCATATCATTCTGATCCAGAAATTCAGGGTGCCCTTGCCCCTGTTCTTTTTCCTGATGATGGCAGCACCCTTTGAGAACTTGAGTGTTTGAAATATTGAAGGATATGAGTTCATATGGCGATGAGTTCAAGCAAACATATGTGATGTACATTGTGTCTACACTTCTGTCACCGTCCACCCGGAACCATGTTTGCCCTAAGTGCTACCTATCATGGTTAGTTTCCCTTGTCCTGTCTGTTCTTTTAATATCTATCTTGGGTGGTAATTTATATGTTATGATGTTGATAACTTTATGTTTGTTGTGATGATAACCAGTGTGTTAAAGGGGTGGTAACCTGTTTGTATTTGGGTTGTGGTGGTGTGTAACATATGTGTAAGTTTTGATGTTATGTTGATAGCTTCTTTCCATTATATAATTTTAGCACAACATTAGAAATGTGTCCTAGTTCCAGTGGTGCAAATTTGTCGCTGACCAGCTGCACGAGGAGCTTTCTAAGGGTGCTCATACGCAGGCTTGCCTTTTTCTCTTGCAGGTACATACTCCTATTTTTAAATTGTTTGAATATTACCTTCTATATTCAAATTTGTTGTATTTTTAGTTAGTGTATTGATTGTATTCTTTTCTAGTTTTTTTTGAAGATGCTTTATGTTGACACTCTTGATGTTAGTGGGTTGGATATTGATTTGCCGGAAGGGCGGTATGCTGTGAACATATGGTCAAGAGAACTAATTGATCAAGTGTTGAAGGCTGATCTGCAGAATGATGGAAAGGGATGTGGAAAGCTAGAGGTAGGTTATACATTTTTGTAACATATGGTTTTTTCCTCGTGGATATCTTTTTTGTTTAAGGGTTGGTAACTTTTTATAAAACTGCCTGATCACATTCAGCATAAATAGTGGGTAACTTATTTGTTTAGTGGGTGGTAACATGTAGGTCATAATGTGGGTAATATGTATAAAACTAGTTGATCACATTTGATAATTCTGTATTTTTTGATCGTGTAGTTGAAACCTCAGTATGGCATAAACTTCAGACTTTTTGGGGGTGCCCAAGGGTTCAACAAATGGTTTGACACTTGTGCAGACCCTGGTTGTTCAAATGAGGTCCTTCCGCATAGAGGTGCTTGCTAGAGAGGAGGTGACGTTGCGTGTTGGTGGCAAGCATGATGATGATGGCTAATGACACTCTCCCTCAACATTTATCACTTAGTTTATGTTTTAGGATGATTATTTTAATCGATAGAATATGAACTTCTTTAGTGTGTCTCACACTTTGTGAGACGGTTATTCATATCAGTTTGTAACAAATAGTTGTTCCACTTTTATGAATGATCTTTATTCGTGTTCATATCTTGTTTGATTATGTGTGAATTATCCTTGTTTTGAAACTAATTGATAATACATGAACATTTGTAAAATACTGAAATGCCTGAAAATTATCCAACTTAATGATAAGTTCATTACTGAATGAAACCATTGTTTAAATTCAAAGTTATATTGATAATATGTGAAAGAAACTTGTTTTTTATCACATATGAATCATGCCTAAGTTCGGCAAAATAACTTGAACACCGTGTATTGCTTGAATACAGAGTGTTTTAATGAATTGTTAAAAGTAAATACATGTTTTAACAAAATGGTAATTATCATTATATGATTGTTTAAAATATGTAAAGAAGTTTACCAAGGGAAACTTAAGTATGAAACCATTTGATATGATCAAATTGTTTCATCAAACAAAGGGTATTAAAGATAAAAGAGAATCTAATTACTATGATTTGATCAACAGTAATGAAATTCAACTTTATAAGAATGGCATAAAAAGAATTGTGGAATGCAAAGCATTTTGAAACGTCAAAATGCAAAGCATCACAAATGTGATATTAGATATCAATGTGGGTAAATAGATGGTGCCAAATAAATCGTTGTAGTGTAGATGTAGAGACCATTAGTTAGAAATAGTTAGCACTCAATTAGAATATATAGTGAACCATGTGAATTCATGAAAGCGGCTTCATATCTGGTATGGATCATCGTAAAAGTTTTCAGGCTATTCGATATAACCAAAACAATAGCGAATAAGTCCTTGTAGAGTATTCATTGGGAAACTTTGAATACGAAATCCATAGCTGAAACCAAAAGGAAAGAAAAACGTGTATTGCTTGGATTTTGGTGCATTTTTTAGAAAGATCACATTCATGTTGGAAATATGCCCTAGAGACAAATAGTAGTAAGGACTATTATCGTGTTTCATATAGTTTATGATTAAGTTTTATATCATGCTATAACTGTATTGAGTGGAAACATCAATACACGTGTGATATACAAACAACCAGAGGTTCCCAGTGAAACTCTAGTCACTGGTTCATTGGTCAACGGATGATCATGTTTCCTTATCATGTGGCATTTATGCCAGTTGGAAATGAGGTCATCTCATTCAGAGAATGAGATGGTGAACCAATACCCAACCTAAACATCGTGACCCGATCATGTCACAAAGTTCAAGTTACGATGATTAGAAATGGATCCTCGTAGACTATTCCTTAGACCATGAGGCTATATCAATCACTGTCTCCCAAGAGTGCTTAGAAAGCATCAAACGCCATCTGGTAAAATGGTGGTTATAAAGGTGTGTTCAGGTATTTGGAGGAAACCGTAGAGGCAATATATGTCAAGAGCGGGATTTGTCCGTCCATGTGACGGGAAGATACTCAAGGGCCCACTCGGAGAAGTTATATCCAATAGCTGCGCAGGATGTGATTGGATCACAAGAATATCACTTGTCTGAACGAGTCAAGTAGCATTGTTCAGTAACGAGATTGAACACAACATGGTGATGTCATTGATCAGATCTCGGGCAATGCAAGTATCGAGTGACAAAGGGAATAAGACACGACTTTCCCGGTTCAAATGATGAATGATCTTCGTGGAACGCACAGGGGTCACATGGCCATCGAGGTCCCTCTGTCGATAATTGGTGCGGGAGTGTCCCAACCATGTCTGGAGTGTTCCCGAACCGTGGGGTATCATGCTTAAGGGCTTGATGATGCTTAGACAATGTTCATAGGATCAGTGGAATCACTGAAGAAGAGAATGGAGAAAACTGGAAGGGTTTCGGTAAGTCCGGAGGTTGTCCGGAGTGAAGGTGGAAGGTTTTCCATAGCCACGGAGATTGAATAATATGTGAATGAATGTTAAATATTGATTTAATCATTTATTCATAATTATTTCATAAAGAGAAAATCAGTTAAAGGTCAAAAAGTCTTAATGGGCCAATTTCCGGAGGGAGAGGGCCCATTAGGGAAACGAGAGAGGGAGAGGGGCCAAGGGGGAGGCCGGCGGGACCTAGCCCCCCCCCGGGCGCATGGCCCACTAGGTGACCGGCGGCCACCTCCTCCCCCCTCCTCTCCTTTAGTCCCACCCCAGGACTATGAGGGAGGTAGTACCTCCCCTCCCCCGATATATAGTGGGGTATTTGGCCTAGAAAAATACACCAATAATCAATAAAGGTCTACCCACTTTTGGGAGGACCTCCAATTGATATTTTCTCTCTCCCCCTCTCTCTCTCTCTCGTGACCGTGGTCCCATGTCTGGACTGCGCGAGCGAGAGACATCTTCACCGTGGAGCGTCGTCGTACTGCGGGATTCAGATCCGGGAGCTCTACTTCCGCAACTACTGCTGGATCGGGGAAGCGGGAGTCATCGTCAGGCACTGGACGTGTGTAACTCCCCGCAAGGTCTTGCACTTGAGGCACTCAAGTCGTTGGAGCTAGAAAGAGCGCAAGGACTTCATCACGACCTTGAGGTCAGCTTCGGCTCATCTACATCAACCACGCTCTCCTGAGCGTTGACAACGCTTTTTGGTCTTCAAGGGTAAGAACATGAAAAGCCCCTCCCGTTACTGTATTAGCAATAGATAGATCCTGGCAGCTTCAGGGGTTCAGGGGTGATACGTTGCAAATGTATCTATAATTTTTGATGTTCCATGCTTGGTTTTATCTACTTTCTTGTGTTTTGTTCCAACTTTGGAGTACTTTTCATATGATTTCTTGGACTAACCTATTAACAAGATGCCATAGTGCCAGTTGCCTGTTTTCTGCTGTTTTTGGTTCCAGGAAAGTCAGAAAATGAATATTCTCAGAATTGGACGGGACAAAAGCCAAAGTTCCTATTTTACCGGAAGACTCACGGAGCCAGAATACGAGACGGAGGATGGCTAGGGCCTGGCCACACCCCCCAGGCGCGAGCTAGCCCTAGCCGTGCCACCAGGTGGTGTGGGCCCCTGCCACTCCACCGACCTTGCCTCCTTCGCCTATAAGAGCCTCCCGATACCAAAACCCTAAATCGTCAATCAGAAATCCACGAAAAGTTCCGCTGCGCCGCTGCCACCGAAGGGGAGATTCGGGGGACAGAAAGTCTCTGTTCCGGCACCCTGCCGGGATGGGGAAGTGCCCCCGGAGCCATATCCATCGATCTCCACCGCCATCTCCATCACCATTGCTGATTCCCATGATGAGGAGGGAGTAGTTCTCTCTCGAGGCTAAGGGTTCTACCGGTAGCCATGTGTTCATCTCTCTCTCTATGCATGATCTTATTGAGATCATGAGCTTGTAATCTATAGATCTATTCTGCTACTCAAGTGCTTTAATGAATCTCTGCTCTCCCCATGTGTGTGAAAGTGACAGCGTGCTCACCATGGTGGCACTTAGGCTAGAGATTACAAATACTTGTTATGAGTTATATTTGGAGTTGGATGTCTTTATGAAATTGTGGTGTTTGTTGGACTCATCTACTACTCAAGGTGACAGTGTGGGGTTATCTAGATGAGAAAGGCTTACTTTGAGGTGTGCTGTTATAGCCCTACCATCGATTAGAGTGTCCAACCAGAGAGTAGTTAAGAATAGTATCGTAAAGAGAAGATATTTATATGAGAGTGTTCACTAGTGAAAGTATGATCCCTAGGCCTTGTTTCTAAGCACCAAAACACCGTTTGCTATTAGATCTATTGCATGTTTGCTTGCTTTCATCTTTATTTCAGTTTGCCTTTAGTCTTTTCCACACCATCAAGTTATTTTCTAGCACCGTTATATTATATCCATGCCACTTGTATTTCACTATCTCTTCGCCGAAATAGTGCACCTATACACCTGACAAGTGTATTGGGTGTGTTGGGGACACAAGAGACTACTTATATCTTGATTGCAGGGTTGCTTGAGAGGGGATACCTTTGACCACTTCCTCCCTGAGTTCGATAAACCTTTGGTGATCCACTTAAGGGAAAACTTGCTGATCTACAAACCTCTGCACTTGGAGGCCCAACAACTGTCTACAAGAATAGAAGTGCGTAGACATCAAGCTATTTCCAGGCGCTGTTGCCGGGGAGGAAAGGTAAAAGGTATTCACACCGGAGGATTAAAGAAAAAGAACCTCCCACGGCAAACGCCTATTTTCTGGTGTGAGTACTCGAAGTTATTTCCTTTAGATTCTGCAATTTTGTCTTTTTATTTCTTGTTTTCACTGGTTAGGCTTAATGGAAAACAACAAAAAATTAGAGAGCTTTATACTATTTATCTTGAGTTAGGACATGAAGTGTTTGAAGAGAAAATTAAAAAACCTATGGAACTTTATTTGCATGCTAATAGCAATGTTGTTAGTATGAATTCTTTGGACACCATTATTGCTAATGCTATGGAAAATTCTAAGCTTGGGGAAGCTAGTTTTTATGAAAATGATCTTTTTAGTTCCGCAGCTTTGGAAGATAGCTATTCTATTGCTTATGATGATACAAAACCTCCAATATATGATGATTACAATGATGAATATGCTATTTTCAGTCCACCTACTATTCAGGAGAAAACAAATTATGATTACAATATGCCTCCTATATTTGATGATTATGGTGATGAGAATAATAATGATAGCTATTTTGTTGAATCTGTTCCCACTATAATTAATAAGAATGACTTTGTTTATGTGGAGAGTATTAATTATTTTATGCATGTGGCTCATGATAAGAATGTTTTATGTGATTTTTATATTGTTAATTTTATTCATGATGCTACTGAAAGTTATTATGAGGGGGGGAAACATGGTTGTATGCATCTCCATAATATTAAGTTTCCCCTCTTATGTTGAAAATTTTGAAGTTGCACTTGTTTTGCTTTCCTATGCTTCTTGCTTTGTGCTTTCATGACTTGTTTCTTTACAAGATTCCTTTGCGTAGGAAGTGGGTTAGACTTAAATGTGTTTTGAATTTGCTTCTTGATGCTTTCTTTTACTTCAATTCATATTTCTTATGTGAGCATCTTCTCAAACTATCATGCCTAACTTAAAGGCGTTAAAGAAAAGTACTTATTGGGAGATAACCCAAAAGTTTTAGATGAGTCTTGGAAGTTATTACTTTAGTAATAACCGCTCCTTATCCTTTTTATTCGGTTTTTGTGCCAAGAGTAACCTCTAATGAGAGAGAAGTAATGCTTGGGAAAGTTGTTGTCCCGAAACAGATTTCTGTGCTTCCCCGTAAAAATTCGTGTAAAATCTCTGAACGTCTTTTTGAGGCGTGAATTTTTGTGCTTCTGCCCCATGTTCTTATCTAACTTTCTTTAGTTCAACACTTTTTGATTTGAGCAACAGAAGGTCAAAAAATTCGTCTTTACCTGCTGGTCTGTTTTGACAGATTTCTGCCATTTTCTGCATTTGCTTCTTGTTGGTTCCTTTTTGAGTTCTTTTGGGGAATTGAGATTTTTGAGGTAAGTGCTACAGTACCTAGTGTTCTAATGGAAGTTTATTTGGTGTTAGAACTGAACCTAAAAGACCTATTATCTTGAGTGCACTAATGTTGCTAATAAAGATTGAGTGAAGTTTTGTATAAAGGAAAAATTTAAGGTGTCTGGAAGGAATGAGTAATGAGATGAAGGATGGATTAAAGCTCAATCTTGGGGATGCCACGCGTGTCACCCCAAGAAATATCCAAGAAGTACAAGCATCAAAGCTTGGGGATGCCCAAGGCATCCCCTTCTTCATCAATAAAAATCCCAGGTTTCTTCCAAACGCTTCATTTTAATTGTTTCATGCACAGTTGTGTTGTTCTTGGAGCGTCTTCTTTTTCATTTTTGTTTTGGTTTTTCCTTTGCTTTTGTTTGATTAGTTTGCTTAATAAATTGGTTGGACCCCCTCTTTCATACATTGGTTTGCAAATAGTTTGGTTTGGTTTGGAAAAGAG
Source organism: Avena sativa (assembly GCA_916181665.1). Taxonomy (NCBI): domain Eukaryota; kingdom Viridiplantae; phylum Streptophyta; class Magnoliopsida; order Poales; family Poaceae; genus Avena; species Avena sativa. The sequence goes on from OV702287.1 coordinate 585,768,187, forward strand.
TAGGAAAATTCATACTTATGTGGTTAAAAGAGCTCGTTTTTTACTGTGGCCTATGCTTTGTCATGCCATGCTTGATATTGTTTTGGCTTTATGCTTAGTATTATTTCTTGTATCATGACTTGTTATAAACAATTGAGATTGCTTAATATGCCTTGGATGAATCATGCGTTGTTTTAGCATATTAAAAGCATAGTATAGTGGTATTCTCCTTTGATGCTTTATTTGGGTTGACTTGGCGCATGCTCACACCATGTTATGACTATCCCAAGTCACAATAGCCTTTATGATCCTCTAGTTTTCAACTTGTAATATCACTTTATGCTTTGATCAATGATGTTTTGTCGCTCTGCATGATTATGGCCATTATTGCTCTCTTAGTTTGTCGCTCCCAGTCTTTTGCTAGCCTCCACAACAAAGTATGAGTTCCACTCATGCATCCAACTCCCTAAACCAAGTTATTCCAAAGAGTCCACCATACTTACCTACTATCTTATGCTATTCCAAGTATGTTCATGCTTTTGTTTACCTTCCAAATTAAACTTGTTATGAGAAAACTAGTGATTAAAGCTCTCACGAACTTGATGGCACGCTTTACTTTTCTTGCCCTTAATAAACTTGAACCATTGTGTCGTCTATGTTGTATATGCTTGCACTTATTTGTTGGGAATTAGCAGAACCATGCTTTCATGGGGAACGCTTTCAACATTGCACTTGGTACTTGTACCTAGTTGATATCATGCTATTTTGTATATGGATGTCGTCGGTGTGAAATGAAAGGGGAGGTTATAAGTCCATGGAGTTATGTATATGTGTTAGAGAAACACCTGGGCCACTGGTTTAATCCATGCTGACATGGTGGAAACCTGCAGCGTAACCATAATGAGCTGTCTATGAAGCATTCTTCTTATAAAAAAAGAGTCAGATATTGAGAAAAAAGAGAAAAAGAAAAGAGAAAAAAAGAGATATATGAAAAGAGGAAAGAGAGAAAAAAAGCACCATATTCCCATGGTAAATAAGAGGATTGTTGAGATGCTCGTTGTCTGCTTGCCTTGTCATTTTGATATGGGGATTCTTCCGTATCATCGGGCAAGGGGTACCCCGTTGGCGCTTCTCTAGGATACACAAATACTTACGATGATAAGAACTTACCGGTGACTAAACTTGAGTAGCATGAGGAGCGGCCCTCGTATACAAGGGACATGAGATTTCTAACTTATACTTCATCAAGCATGTACACCATAGTTTGTTCACTTTGACCTTAATCACTTCAATATGCTTATGATAGGGGCAATGAGAGCTGAAAGCTATAAGTACCATAATTTGTGGAAGCTCTTTATGATACTTGAATCCCTACTTCCTTCTATGAAGGCCTTTCTTCCACCATTATATTGAGTCTCCACCTTCTACCTTTATGCACCTATTTTGAGAGCATAGTGGCCATTCTTAGTTCTATGTGCATTGTCCCAAGACTAGTTGATTGATGCATAACTTGATATTGCTTGTTTTAAACTATTTGTATCTAGTCACTCTTATGAACTTTGAAGGTGTCCTATGCATTTATATTTGCTACTCTATGAGGGACAAGCTGAATACTATTATGCTATGTTTTCTTTATGTGAAACAAACAAACGTCTTGGAAAGCATTGTTATTCATGAATCTTTTGTTTATGCCTTTTCATGTTGCAACTTAGTTGCTTTGTATTATTGCTTGAACTTTATATTTCATGTTATGATTGAAGTACTATGATCCCAGCTTTGAATGTTTTACAAATACTTTGATCAAGTCTTTGATGGTGCATGTCACCTCAAAAATTATTCTTTATTTTTATCACTTACCTACTCGAGGACGAGCAGGAGTTAAGCTTGGGGATGTTGATACATTGCAAATGTATCTATAATTTTTTATGTTCCATGCTTGGTTTTATCTACTTTCTTGTGTTCTGTTCCAAATTTGGAGTACTTTTCATATGATTTCTTGGACTAACCTATTAACAAGATGCCACAGTGCCAGTTGCCTGTTTTCTGCTGTTTTTCGTTCCAGGCAAGTCAGAAAATGAATATTCTCAGAATTGGACGGGACAAAAGCCAAAGTTTCTATTTTACCGGAAGACTCACGGTGCCAAAATACGAGACGGAGGAGGGCCAGGGCCTGGCCACATCCCTCCTAGGCGCGGGCTAGCCCTAGCCGCGCCACCAGGTGGTGTGGGCCCCCTAGCACTCCACCGACCTTGCCTCCTTCGCCTATAAGAGCCTCCCGATACCAAAACCCTAAATCGTCAATCAGAAATCCATGAAAAGTTCCGTTGCGCCGGCGCCACCGAAGGGGAGATTCGGGGGACAGAAAGTCTCTGTTCCGTCACCCTGCCGGGACGGGGAAGTGCCCCCGAAGCCATCTCCATCGATCTCCACCGCCATCTCCATCACAATTGCTGATTCCCATGATGAGGAGGGAGTAGTTCTCTCTCGAGCCTAAGGGTTCTACCGGTAGCTATGTGTTCATCTCTCTCTCTATGCATGATCTTATTGAGATCATGAGCTTGTAATCTATAGATCTATTCTGCTACTCAAGTGCTTTAATGAATCTCTACTTTCCCCATGTGTGTGAAAGTGACAGCGTGCTCACCATGGTGGCACTTAGGCTAGAGATTACAAATACTTGTTATGAGTTATATTTGGAGTTAGATGTCTTTATGAAATTGTGGTGTTTGTTGGACTCATCTAGTACTCAAGGTGACAGTGTGGGGCTATCTAGATGAGAAAGGCTTACTTTGAGGTGTGTTGTTATAGCCCTACCATCGATTAGAGTGTCCAACCAAAGAGTTGTTAAGAGTAGTATCATAAAGAGAAGATATTTATATGAGAGTGTTCACTAGTGAAAGTATGATCCCTAGGCCTTGTTTCTAAGCACTGAAACACCGTTTGCTATTAGATCTATAGCATGTTTGCTTGCTTTCATCTTTATTTCAGTTTGCCTTTAATCTTTTCCATGCCATCAAGTTATTTTCTAGCACCGTTATCTTATATCCATACCACTTGTATTTCACTATCTCTTCGCCGAACTAGTGCACCTATACACCTGACAAGTGTATTGGGTGTGTTGGGGACACAAGAGACTTCTTGTATCTTGATTGCAGGGTTGCTTGAGAGGGGATACCTTTGACCACTTCCTCCCTGAGTTCGATGAACCTTGGGTGATCCACTTAAGGGAAAACTTGCTGCTGTTCTACAAACCTCTGCACTTGGAGGCCCAACAACTGTCTACAAGAATAGAAGTGCATAGACATCAAGGGGCGTAGTGTAAATTTATATTGTTTTCATGCGCGGAACCCATAGTGGTATCAGAGCCAGATCTATGCATAGTAATGCTAGTACGGGAAGAACACACGAGATGTAGCGTGTGGGTGTTGATCTTTTAGTTGTTACCCTCCCACGTGTAGTTGTGTATACCGCAGTAATGTTTGATGAAGCGGCCCCCAATCGACTCTACGCGTTCATTCGCGAGACTGGTCCACGCTTGACATACGGCTTGTACCATATAAAGTGGTTTTGGGGGGTGTCTGTCTCTCTCGCATTAGTTGGTATGCCATTTGCAACGGAGGGCCCCGAAAGAGGTGTAGTAGAGACAACTACTTGATCAGCGTTGTGCTGAAAGTTCGTAGGTAAGAACGGTTCTTGTGTGAAAGCCCATTCAGCCACGTAAAACATGCAAAGATAAAGTAGAGGCATCTAACTTTGTTTTGCAGGGGGGCGTTGCTTTGTGATATGGTTGTGGCAAAGGTAAAGTGATTACCTTTTGTTACTTAGTAGTAGATAGTCACAGAGGTGACGAACTACCACTCCGGAAAGACATCGGTACCCTGGTGTCTACGGCGCCGGAACCCTGGCACCGGAACCCGATGACGACGGATGGAGATCACGACGTGAAGGATCATATCACATAGAATTTACATTAAATGTTATTCTTTGTATGTCTTATTGTGTGCTAGTATTAGATACTCGACGGTAGCCTAATAAGATGATCCCTGTTAAAATAACCAACGATTGTGTTCCCCCTTATTGTGCACCACCAAGAAAGTTCTTCGGTATGAGGCGGGCCGTGATGATTGGGTGTCAGACATATCTACGTTCACATACAGTGGGTGCAAGCCATGTTGCACAACGAAAACACTAAGGTTGAGTTGGCGAGCCTAGCATGTACAGACATGGCCTCGGAACACCGATGGTCAAAAGATTGATCACGAGTCGCATGAATGATGTGACTGACATTTAGCGTCCACCCTTGAACCCACATTGATGGCCGTGATGATCGGGGGAGATGTGGCTGATAGGGGCCGTGTTATCACTAGAAACCGTTTTGGGGATAGGTGTTTCTGAGTGGAGTTATTATTAACTCATTTAATTATAAACTTAGTCTAAATTCCTTTTGCAATTATAAATGTAGATGGGACCTTTCGTGTTGACAATTGAATGGTTAGAAGGAGAGAAGCTCAGATTAGATGGATCGAAATTCTCCATTTGGGTTGCCAGTCTCCATTTTCTCCTCACCGAGAACGACGTGGTCGACTACATACTCGACGAGATGGATTTGGATCAGCCCACGGACCTTGAGACCGCAGAGGAGCGGAAAGACCGCTATCTCCGTCATGAGATGTCCTCCTATATTTTAGTTGTGATGCGTTTCGGAATGGTGGACGAGTTTTGGCCTTTCGTGGGTGATGTCAACCCTCGTTCGGTAATGCTACAGCTTAGGACACATTTCGTGGAGAAGACACGCATCTGGGAGCATGAGTTGATGGGAGACTTCCTCTCCATTAAGATGGAGGAGAACTTACCACTGGACAACCACTTTCAGCACATGCATGATGTGTACATGAGGCCAGCATACTTCCTGGACGTTTGGATTGCAGGCTCTTTTGCAAATGCTGTTGTGCTGCGGTTGCTGCCACCAAGCTACCAAGAACAAGTCAGGACTTGCGTAATGAGGGGCGACACGGAAGCAATGGAGTTCCACCGGTTCATGACACATCTCAGGAATGTGTTGTTTGAACCAGATGTCGCTCAGGTCGTCAACGACAAAGGTATATATTTGATATACAGTTTTATAAATGTTATAATCTTGCAAACACATTGCAGTGTTAAGTATATGAGATACTTGTTCTGGTTTACTAAAAACAGGTCCTTCTGCATGAGAGGTGCTTGTTGGAGAGGAGGTGATGTTGCGTGTTGATGGCGAGCATGATGATGACAGCCAACGATACTCTCCCTCGACATTTATCATTTAGTTTATGTTTTAGGATGATTATTGTAATCAAGAGATTATGAACTTCTTTAGTGTGTCTCACACTTCGTGAGACAGTTATTCATATGAGTTTGTAAAAAACAGTTGTTCTGCTTTGATGAATGATTTCTATTCGTGTTCATATCTTGTTTGATTATGTGTGAATTATCCTTGTTGTTTGAAACTAATTGATAATGCATGAACATTTGTAAAACATTAAAATGCCTTGTTTAAATACCCAACTTAATGATATTTCATTAATGAATGAAACCATTGTTTAAATTCAAAGTTATGTGATAATATGTGAAAGTCATTCGATTTCTTGTCACATATAAATCATGCCTAAGTTCGGCAAAATAACATGAACACTGAGTATTACTTGAATACAAAGTGTTTAATGAATTGTTAAAAGTAAATACATATTCGATGTATTGGGTTTTAACGAAAATGGTAATTATCATTATATGATTGTTTAAATGTGTAAAGTAGTTTACCAAAGGAAACATGAATATGAATCTATTTGATTTGATCAAAGTGTTTCATCAACAAAGGGTATAAATATAAAAGAGAATCAAATTACTATGATTTGATCAATAGTAATGAAATTCAACTTTATAAGAATGGCATAAAAGTAATTGTGGAATGCAAAGTGTTTTGAAACGTCAAAATGCAAACCATCACAATATGATATTAGATATCAAAAGGGGTTGAATAGAAGGCACCAAATAAATCGTTGTAGTGTAGATGTAGAGACCATTAGTTAGAAATAGTTAGCACCCAATTAGAATGTAGTAAACCATTAGAATTCGTGGAAGTTTTGGTGGTATTGGATATAACCAAAACAATAGCGAATAAATCCTTGTAGAGTATTCATTGGAAACTTGAATACGAAATCCATAGCTGAAACCAAAAGGAAAGCAAAACTTGTGTTGCTTGGATTTTGGTGCATTCTTTAGAAAGCTCACTTCTAGTGATGTTTCTCAAGTATGAAGCAAATGGAAATTAGTGAAAAACACGATGAGGATTTAAAACCCTGCATCAGAGTGTTGAGAAGCGCAATGGACAATGTTCCTGAACGATTCTCTACACAGAAGGAAAGAATCGATGATATTGATCATTGTGTTTTTCGTCCACTACTGTTTTCACTATATGAAGTAGGGTTCAAAATGTAAATCCATATCTAGTACGGAGACATTTATGAATCATTTGTCATGATTCTTGGAATATGACATACCTACGAACTACTAAGGAAATAATGGTAAACTAAATTATGAGAAATGCCAGGAAAAAAATTCACTTGAGATTAGAGAGCAATTCATTGCTAAATCTCACAAGTAAAAGGGGTTACTTGAATTTTCCCAGATGACTGCAAAGCCATAGTGGAAAAGTGGGTGAATGACAAAAGTACATTTTTTCAAGTATTGGACAAATTCAAAAGAATTTGATTCATATGCGCTAAATGTCTAGTGGATTTAAAACTGGTAAAGTACTAGTATCTCATAGTAAATCTGCAAGTTTGATATTTGATCAAAATATTTTGAAGTTATTCAAAATAGTGAGTGGATATGCAATTTGCATAAAATTGAGTGGGAGCTATAAAAGTCTTCCTAAAACAATATGTGATTGACATATTTTTAAGTGGGAGCAATATAAGTCTCAAATTCAAATATGTAGGAACATATTTTGAGTGGGAGCTTATAGGAGTAATTCTTAAGTATGTTATGGATGAAAGTGCAAATACTTATAAATAAAAGGAATAGCGTTAAGTTTACATCAATGGTTGAAAGAAAGAAAAGGATGATCATCATCCACTATGTCGAGACATAGGTTCTATCTTAGTAAACCATGATGATAACTTAGCATAATATGTGATCCAAATTAAGGAACATTTGAAAGTGATTAATTTCGAATCACAGAACATTGAGCTAAGTTTTTGCCCGCAGTGTCTAGTAGAGAACTATGGACATATTTTCCAAATCCATAAAAGATAACATATCTTAAAGCATAAAGAGTTATGTTATAAGGGAATATGTTGGAAACTCCAGTAGATACCAATTAAAGTCAAGTAGGAAGCGAGGTGAACAAAACATCAAAAGTTGCACAGAGTGCTCTAGTTTTTCGATGAATACATTTATAATAATAAGGGTACCATCTAAAGTGTTGTATAATGTTATGGCGGGGCTAGTTCGCTTTTAACGTAGAATGATGTGTCCCAGGGCACAGTGCCCATGAGAAAGCCCTCGAGGTTGATCTAACGTCACTGTAGGCTCCTGGAACCAGGCCTCGTTCTGCTGCCATAGCGATGATGCATACACAAATATGCTATCATGTGATGATAAAGTATTAATATCAATTAAGGTGACATTAGTAAGTTGGAAAGGATTTGGGACTGTAAAGTACATACCCAAGACTCAACCTCTTCCATGAGCAAGCATGTTCAGGGTACCAGATATATGGTGCCAATGATTTAGAACAAATGCAGCTAGTGTATTTGTACTCTAGTGCAAGTGGGAGACTGTTGGAAATATGCTCTAGAGACAAATAGTAGTAAGGACTATTATCGTGTTTCATATAGTTTATGATTAAGTTTTATATCATGCTATAACTGTATTGAGTGGATACATCAATAGACGTGTGATATACAAACAACCAGGGGTTCCAAGTGAAACTCTAGTCACTGGTTTATTGGTCAACGGATGATCATGTTTCCTGATCATGTGGCATTATGCCAGTTGAAAATGAGGTAATCTCATTTGGAGAATGAGATGGTGAACCAATACCCAACCTAAACATCATGACCCGATCATGTCACGAAGTTCAAGTTACGATGATTAGAAATGGATCCTCGTAGACTATTCCTTAGACCGTGAGGCTATATCAATCACTGTCTCCCGAGAGTGCTTAGATAGCATCAAACACCATCTGGTAAAATGGTGGTTATAAAGGTGTGTTCAGGTATTCAGAGGAAACCGTAGAGGCAATATATGTCAAGAGAGGGATTTGTCCGTCCATGTGACGGGAAGATACTCAAGGGCCCACTCGGAGAAGTTATATCCAATAGTTGCGCAGCGTGTGATTGGATCACGAGGATATCACTTGTCGGAATGAGTCAAGTAGCATTGTTCAGTAACGAGATTGAGCACGACATGGTGATGTCATTGATCAGATCTCGGGCAATGCAAGTATCGAGTGACAAAGGGAATAAGACACGACTGTCCCGGTTCAAACGACGAAAGATCTTCATGGAACGCACAGGGGTCACAAGGCCATCGAGGTCCCTCTGTCGATCATTGGTGCGGGAGTGTCCCGACCATGTCTGGATTGTTCCCGAACCGTGGTGTATCACACTTAAGGGCTTGATGATGCTTTGACACTGTTTATAGGATCGGTGGAATCACCGAAGAAGAGAAGGGAGAAAACCAGAAGGGTTTCGGTAAGTCCAGAGGTTTTCCGAAGTGAAGGTGGAAGGTGTTCCATAGCCACGGAGATTGAAGATTATGTGAATGAATGTTATATATTGATTTAATCATTTATTCATAATTATTTAATAAAGAGAAAATCAATTAAAGGTCAAAAAGGCTTAACGGGCCAATTTCCGGAGGGAGAGGGCCCATTAGGGAAAGGAGAGAGGGAGAGGGGCCAAGGGGGAGGCCGGCTGGGCCTAGCCCCCCCCCCCCCCCCATCGCGCGGGCCCACTAGGTGGCCGGTGGCCACCTCCTCCCCCCTCCTCTCCTTTAGTCCCACCCCAGGACTTTGAGGGAGGTAGTACCTCCCCTCCCCCTATATATAGTGGGGTATTTGGCCTAGAAAAATACATCAATAATCAATAAAGGTCTCCCCACTTTTGGGAGGACCTCCAATTGATATTTTCTCTCTCCCCCTCTCTCTCGCTCTCGTGACCGTGGTCCCAAGTCTGGACTGCGCGAGCAAGACACATCTTCACCGCGGAGCGCCGTTGTTCTGTGGGATTTGGATCCGGGAGCTCTACTTCCACAACTGCTGCTGGATCGGGGAAGCGGGAGTCTTCGTCAGGCACCTGACGTGTGTAACTCCCCGCGAGGTGTCACACTTGAGGCACTCAAGTCGTTGGAGCCAGAAAGAGTGCAAGGACTTCATCACGACCTTGAGGTCGGCTTCGGCTCGTCTACATCGACCACGCTCTCCTGAGCGTTGACAACGCTTTTCGGTCTTCAAGGGTAAGTACATAAAAAGCCCATCCTGTTACTGTATTACTAATAGATAGGTCCTGGCAGCTTCAGGGGTTCAGGGGCGTAGTGTAAATTTTTATTGTTTTCATGCACGGAACCCCTACAATTCAGTGGTATTTCTCGATTATGGAGCTTTTGGAAGACAGTGTGAAACACGATGAGGATTCAAAACCCTACATCAGAGTGTTGAGAAGCGCATTAGAAAACGTTCCTGAACGATTCTCTTCGCAAAGGAAAGAATCAATGATAATGATCATTGTGTTTCCGAACTAGTGTTTTCACTACATAAAGTAGGATTCAAAATGCATCCCATATCTTATATGGAGACATTTGTGAATCATCTGTCATGATTATCGGAATATGACATACCTACGAACTACTAAGGAAATAATGGTAAACTAGAATTATGAGAAATCCTAGAAGCAAAATTCCCATGTGATTAGAAAGCAATTCATTGCTGAATCTTACAAAGTAAAGGAGTTACTTGGATTTTTCCAAATGACTGCAAAGCCATGTGGAGGGTAAATGACAAAAGCAAAAATATTCAAGCATTGGACGAATTCAAATGAATTTGATTCAACTGTGCTGAATGTCTAGTGGATTTAAAACTAGTAAAAGTACTAGTATCTCATAGTAAATTTCCAAGTCTGATATTTGATCAAAGGATTTGAAGTCGTTCAAAACAGTGAGTGGATATACAATTTGCATGAAATTGAGTGGGAGCTATTAAAGTCTCCCTAAAATAATATGTGAATGACATATTTTTAAGTGGGAGCAATATAAGTCTCAAATTCAAATATGTTAGGAACATATTTTGAGTGGGAGCTTATAGGAGTGATTCTTAAGTGTGTATTTGACACATTAAGAATAAAAGCGCAAGTACGAATAAATAGTGATTTATAAGGACTAGAAGTTGATAATAATAATATTATGATATTATGTAGTATTCATTAAGGGATTCTGAAAAGGTTTTCAGAATAGAAGTTAGTTAAGGAATTGGTCCTTAATAACTCAAGTTAGGGATAGTATTAAGTTTAACATCAATGGTTCAAAGAAAGAAAAGGATGATCATCATCCACTATGTTTAGACATAGGTTCTATCTTAGAAAATCATGATGATAACTTAACATAATATATGATCCAAGAAGAAACGTTTGAAAAGTGATTAAGTTTATCTGTAGTGTCTAATAGAGAATTGTAGACATGTTTTCCAAATCCATAAAGGATGGCATATCTTAAATCGTAAAGGGTTATGTTATAAGGGAATATGTTGGAAACTCCTGGAATACCGACTAAAGTCAAGTAGGAAGCGAGGTGAACAAAACATCAAAAATTGCAAAGGGCGCACTCATGTTTCGATGATTACATTTATAATAATAGATAACGGTACCATTTAAAGTGTTGTATAATGTTATGGCAGGGCTAGTTCGCTTTTAACGTAGAATGATGTGTCCTAGGGCACAATGCCCATGAGAAAGCCCTCAAGGTTGATCTAAAGTCACTGTAGGCTCCTGGAATTCAGCCTCGTTATGCTGCCATAGCGATGATGTATACACAAAGATGTTATCATGTGATGATAAAGTATTAATGTCAATCAAGGTGACATTAGTAAGTTGCAAAGGATTTGGGAATGTAAAGTATAGGCCCAAGACTCCACCTCTTCCATGAGAAAAGCATGTTCAGGGAACCGGATATATGGTGCCAATGATTAAGAACAAATCAAGCTAGTTTATTTGTACTATAGTGCAAGTGGGAGAAGTTGGAAATATTCCCTAGAGACAAATAATAATAAGGATTATTATCATATTTCATAAAGTTTATGATTAAGTTTTATACCATGTTATAACTGTATTGAGAGGAAACATCAATATATGTGTGATATATAAACAACCAGGGGATCCCACTTAAACTCTAGTCATTGGTTCATTGGTCAACAGATGATCAAGGTTTCCTGATCATGTGGCATTTATGCCAGTTGGAAATGGAGTCAACTCATTCTTAGAATGAGATGATGAACCAACACCCGATCATGTCGCGAAGTTCAAGTTACAATGATTAGAAATGGATCCTCATAGACTATTCCTTAGACCTTGAGGCTATATAAATCACTATCTCCCGAGAGTGCTTAGATAGCATCAAACGTCACTTGGTAATACAATGACAAAAAGGTGTGTTCAGGTACTCAGAGGAACCGTAGAGGCAATATATGCCAAGAGTAGGATTTGTATGTCCACGTGACGAAAAGATACTTAAGGGCCCAGTCGGAGAAGTTATATCCAATAGTTGTGCAGCGTGGGATTTGATCACATGGATATCACTTCTCGGAACGATTCAAGTAGCATTGTTCGGTAACGAGATTGAACACGACATGGTGATGTCATTGATCAGATCTCGGGCAATGCAAGTATCGAGAGAGAAAGGGAATAAGACATGGCTATCCCGGTTCAAACGACGAAAGTTCTTCGTGGAATGCACAGGGGTCACATGTCCATCCAGGTCCCTTTGTTGATCATTGGTCCGGGAGTGTCCCGACCATGTCTGGAGTGTTCCCGAACCGTGGGGTATCATGCTTAAGGGTTTGATGATGCTTAGAGAGTGTTTATAGGAACGGAAGAATCACCAAAGAAGAGAAGAGAGAAAACTAGAAGGGTTTCGGTAAGTCCGGAGGATGTCCGGAGTGGAGGTGGAAGGTGTTCCATGGCCACGGGGATTGAATAATATCTGAATGAATGTTAAATATTGATTTAATCATTTGTTCATAATTATTTAATAAAAGAGAAAATCAATTAACTAGTTAAAGGGCTTAATGGGCCAATTCGCGGAGGGGAAAGGGCCCAAGAGGGGACCACACCCCTAGGAGAGGCCTAGGGAGTGGCCGACGGCCCTAGTGGACCTGCCCCACGTGGGGCCCATGGGTGGGGGCTAGCCAGCGTGCCTTGATGGCTCAGTGTCGGCGCTAGAAAAATGTTGGAGCGATGATGATGTAGAGCTCGTTGGGAACCCTAAGAGGAAGGTATGATGAGCACAGCAGCAAGTTTCCCTCAATTATGAAACCAAGGTTTAATAGAACCAGTAGGAGCAAGGAAACACCCCAAAGGTGTTGCTAGCTGAGCCTTGGCAGGGCGCACTACCGGTGCTAGTAGCAACATGGAGACCTGCACAACACAACCACAGAACTTTGTCCCCAACTTGTGATGAGGTTGTCAATCTCACCGTGTTTTGCGGAAAACAAAGGATTAAACATATCGAAGGGAAAGAAGTAAAAGTTTGCAGAAAGTAAACACAAAGCAGTAAACAGTTTATAGACAAATAGATGAGCTTGATCATGAACGGAGCTTACAAGATCTAGACATGAAAGCACAAAGGAGGAGAACCAGCCATCTAGCTACTACATGGATCCGTAGTCCAAGGATGAACTACTCACGCATCACACCAGAGGCTTGCATGGTGATGAAGAAGGCCTCCAGGGTGAATTCCCCTCTCCGATAGGGTGCCAGGAAGAGCTTCAGATCCCTCCCGATCTAGGGATGGAGATGGCGGCGGCTACAGACTCTTTCGTGGATTTTTGATCGGGTACTTAGGGTTTTCGTCCCGAGGGCATCTTATTGGCGGAAGGAGTGGCCGAGGGGGTGCCAGGGGCCACCACACCACCCCCTGGCGCGGGCCAAGCCTAGCCACGCGGCCAGGTGGTGTGGCCGGCCTTTGGCCCTTCTCCGTCTCGTATTCTGGCACTTGATGACTTCTGGAAAAATAGGCACTTTGTCTTTTGTCCCGTCCAATTCCGAGAATATTCATTTTCTGACTTTCCTGGAACTAAAAACAACAGAAAATAGGCAGTTGGCACTGTGGCTCTTGTTAATAGGTTGGTCCAAGAAATCATATGAAAAGTACTCCAAAGTTGGAACAAAACACAAGAAAGTGGATAAAACCAAGCATGGAACATCAAGAATTATAGATACATTTGCAATGTATCAGTACCTTAGAGATTTCCGTCACTTCCCCAGATTACGAGAGGCATGAACCCACTATCGAGCATAAATACTAACTCTTGGAGTTGCTAGCACCTACTTGGCCAAGATAGATACTAACAATGGAAAGCATGCAAGATCACAAATAACAAAGACATGATAGAATCAATAATCAATCTGAAATAGCATCTCAATATCCATCGGATCCCTGCAAACACAACATGCAGAATTACAAATAGATGATCTTGATCATGAACGGAGCTCACAAGATCTAAACATGAAAGCACAAAGGAGGAGAACCAGGCATCTAGCTACTACATGGATCTGCAGTCCAAGGATGAACTACTTACGCATCACACCGGAGGCTTGCATGGTGATGAAGAAGGCCTCTTGGGTGAATTCCCCTCTCCGGCAGGGTGCCGGGAAGAGCTTCAGATCCCTCCCGATCTAGGGATGGAGATGACGGCGGCTATAGACTCTTTCATGGATTTTTGATCGGGCCCTTAGGGTTTTCGTCCCGAGGGCATCTTATAGGCGGAAGGAGAGGCCGAGGGGGTGCCAGGGGCCACCACACCACCCCCTGGCGCGGGCAAAGCCTGGCCGCGTGGCCAGGTGGTGTGGCCAGCCTCTGGCCCCTCTCCGTCTCGTATTCTGGCATATGATGACTTCCGAAAAAATAGGCACCTTGGCTTTTGTCCCGTCCAATTCCGAGAATATTCATTTTCTGACTTTCCTGGAACCAAAAATAGCAGAAAACAGGCAGCTGGCACTTCGGCTCATGTTAATAGGTTAGTCCAAGAAATCATATGAAAAATACTCCAAAGTTGGAACAAAACACAAGAAAGTGGATAAAACTAAGCATGGAACATCAAAAATTATAGATACATTTGCAATGTATCATGCCTCCCCACCTCTCCCTCTCCTTTAGTCCCAATATATAGGTTGGGTATTTGGCCTGATAAATACACACAATATTCAATAAAAGGTTTCCTCACGTTTGGGGAGACCTCCAATTGATATTCTCTCTCTCTCTCTCTCTCGTGACCGTGGTCCCAAGTTCGGACTGCGCGAATGAGAGACATCTTCACTGTGGAGCGTCATCGTGCTGCGGGATTCGGATCCAGGAGCTCTACTTCCGCAACTTCTGCTGGATCAGGGAAGCGGGAGTCATCGTCAGTCACTAGACGTGTGCAACTCCCCGCGAGGTGTCACTCTTGAGGCACTCAAGTCGTTGCAGCCACAGGAGCGCAAGGACTTCATCATGACATTGAGGTTAGCTTCGGCTCGTCTACATCAACCACGCTCTCCTGAGCATTGACAACGCTTTTCGGTCTTCAAGGGTAAGTTTGCGAAAACCCCTCCCGTTACTGCATTACTAATAGATAGGTCCTCGCAACATCAGGAGTTCAGGGGCATAGGGTAAAATTTTATTGTTTTCATACGCGGAACTCCTACACCTGTAACTTCATCATATGCATGTCTTATATGCTTGTTTTTTGTAATGTAAAATTATATTCTATTAATTATGTTTTATTTTATATTGGATCATGGGTTTTTATCATGATTGTGCATTTTTTGTTTGTCTTGATAACTTTATATATATGCCCTGGATCACTTTTATATATTAATGCTGATAACTTTAACTTAATTATGTTGGTAACCTACACTGTTTTTGAATGCAAATGTCCTGTTTTATAATTTTTCATAAATATATGCTTTGATAAATGTTTGGGATAGGTGTTGGATAACTTATTTTTATATGATCTGGTAACTGTAGCTTTAAGTGGTGGATTACTATACATATATTCTTTGGTAACTGCTAGTTTAGTTAATATCATGTTTCTCTATGTGTTATAAACTTCATGCAATCTTAGAAAAAAACCTCCATGCTAGATGTATAATTGTAGTCGTATGTTTGGTTGTCATGAAATATGGATTAACATGTTTTCTTTGTAGGACACATGTAACAGATTATATGACATTCACAATATTTTTTTGTTTGGTCCCTTTTTCTTCTTGTCTTTCTTTTTTGGGACATACTCTATGCAACTGTTAACTTATTGAACTTACCGAAAACGGGTCGTGATAAAAATAAGGGTGTAGATGATGGATCGAGTTAATTGTTCCTTGGATGGCAAACTTGAAGATCATCGTTGCGATGGCTGTTTGGGGCTTGGGTTTCATGGCGGTCGGGCTATCTTTGATGGAGGTTCTGTTTTATGGTAGCCGTAGTTAATATTAGATTGCAGTTTATGGGAACTTCTCGTTTGTGATATGTCCTTCATGGAATTTGTGTTGTAATTTATATGACTATATGTTTGTGTGATGTAATTAAACTACCCTTATTGTTTAATATATGTTCATGTTTTTCAATTTTTTCTTATGGAGATAAACATGTGGTACTTTTTTTCCACATGGGGTCCGCCATTTCTATCCTTTTTCATTTGGACATTTCCTTTTGTCCTTTCTTTAATATTTTGTAGTGTGTCAACAAACAGTTGATTACAAGCACAAAAAACTGATAAATGAAGAAAATGTAGTTATTTCTCTTAATGATCTGTTGGTTGAAAAGATTGGTTATCAAGTTGTTCGGAGATTTACGAAAGATACCAAACAGTTGAACCAGACTAGTTGTTCCATTCCAGGTATTGAAACAAAATTGTTTGGTTCTTCTTTTTGTATTTTGAATGGTTATTTTTTATGTGCATTAATTTTTTTTGCTGTTGTAGTTGTTCCTGATTATTCATCTCCCGGTATTAGTTCTGCTCTTCCAGTTGCTATCGTTGGAAGTGTTACACCTGGGACATGGATGCGCACTGTTAGACTTATTCATCCTTTCAAGTCTCTTCTCCCTTCGTTCTCCTATACTAGGACAACTTCAGAAGAATATACATTGTATAAGAAGATTATCATACACACGCATAAAGATAATAAGTCTAAGATTAGGAAGTATGTGCACTGTATAAGTATTATTCTCTGTTGGTAACTTTTTGTACTTTACCATTGGTCACTTTTATTGTTTTATGGTTGATAACTTGACCTTTTATGGTACCTGGTTGATAAGTTGTAGTAATCCTGGTGGGTCACTTGTACTATTTATAGTGGATAACTCTTAGTTTTTATAGTGGATAACTTGAACCTTTTGTGGTACTTGTTTGATAACTTTTATTACTACTGGTGGATCCCTCGTACTGTTTTATTGCTGATAACTTATTGTTTTCATAGTGGATAACTTGTATTCTAATCATTACATATGTTTTATTGCTAATAACTTATTGTTTTCATAGTGGATCAATTTTACTGTTAGTGGTTGATAACTTGACCTTTTAGGTATCTGGATGATAAGTTGTACTAATCCTGGTGGGTCACTTATACTATTTTTAGTGAATAACTCTTAGTTTTTACAATGGATAACTTGAACCTTTTTTGTTACTTGTTTGATAACTTGTATTACTACTGGTGGATCACTTGTATTGTTTGTTGCTGATAACTTACGGTTTTCATAGTTGATAACTTTTATTATAATCATTACATATGCTTTATGTTTTTGTAGCACACCGATTTGTAACATTGACCCAATGTGGGTGACAACTAGTGATTTTCCTAGAAGTGTGATGCCATATGGCGAGCTTTCAAACAATATGTGTGATCTTGCTATTTCCGCAATGCAAGATAATTGTCCATCCAACAAAATTATATTTCCTTATATCGTGACTAAATATCTGTTGGAGGGAAGATTCACCGCCACTCTTGTTCGGAGGTCGTTCAGAAGAGATGGCAACTACAAACTCAGCCACAAACATATGGTATGCGGTCTAATTTGATTGTTTATTTTATTTTTAATTTGTTGTATGTAGTTGATAAGTTCAGATCATAATGTATGGTAACCACTGCTAATTTGTGTTGATAACTCTTTCATTTCTGCCTGGGTAACCACTATTTTTTCTGCACGTGCCCCTACTTATTTTATGTTCATTTTTTATGTAGCTTTGCTTTGCTGTCCTTCAGGAGCTTGGGACTAAAAAGGATCCTATGGGCCATTGGTACATGCTCTCTGTTAACATGCATGCCAAAAGATTTGAGATTCTTGACTCGCTCCATGGTGAAGCTAATGTAGAAGTGATTGAACATGCGACCAAGCTAATGGAAGCAATAAAGAGAATGTACATCGTCAATTATTCTGCTTCTAGAAGACAGATTGAAGATTTTGAGTTGATGCATGTCCCTGTTCCGAAGCAAGTTGGCAGGTTAGTGTTATTCATATCATGGCATCATTGTTTTCTATTCTTGTATAGTTATTATTTTGTTTTATACACATGTAATTATATTTGGTTTTGTATAATCATTGATATTATATTGTTTATTCTCTATTTTCTTGTTTTTCAGCACTGATTGTGGTTTCTTCATGCTCAAGAACCATGAATTGTGGAATGGAAGTGCCATGCCTTGTATTTTCCAAGATATGATGTCGGGAATTAAGAAAAAGATGACTTCTTTTTGGTTGAACCACCCTCGTAATGTACTTTTGAATTGGAGGTTACTTTTGGAAGACAATAAGTTCTGAGGTATTTTTCCCAATTTATCCACAACCTTACATGTTTGTTATCTAGTCATATTTCTATAAGTTATCCACACTGTTATATATAAGTTACCCATTTTATATGTGTTTTTTATTTCTAGTTTGTTAGGCACACTGAATTTTGTTTGATAATTTGTCAATTGATGATTTTGTGGGTTAATTTGTACATATAAGCATGGATAACTATAGTTTTTAGCTACTAGATAAATTATACTGGTATGCATGGATAACTATTGTGTTTGTTGGTTGATAACTTGCAGTCATATGTCTGGATAACTTTTTTTTAAATAGTCTAGTAATGCTTTGTTGGTTAACTTCTACATATAAGCATGGATAACTGTAGATTTCGCTTGTGGATAACCTGTACTCGTATGCATGGATAACTGCTGTGTTAGCTGGTGGATAACTTGTATTCATATGCATGGATAACTTGAAACCACAGAATGTATAACATGAACTATCATACATAGAAACAACAAAGATATATTTGGCATATTGTGTTACATAAACATTCTAATACATATGTTTTTTTGCACGGTTTGTCTAGATTTGGTATCCTAGCAGCTTCAACTTTTCCTGTCATTCTTTATTGTGTGACCTTCGGCACCGCAGTGGCTGCATTTCTTTGATTTCTTTGTAGCAAGGTCTAGTGGATTTCTGTTTGCTATCTGCCGTGGTCGTCTTTTTGTTACTAACTTCTCCAGGTTCTTTATGTGCTTTGTTGATGACATGTGAGATCCCGATTTGCTTGTTTTTTGAACTGCTGCATAGCGGCTTGTTGACGGTACCTTGTTTGGTGGGGCAGTTGTCGGAGGTGTCACGCTTGCGTCGTTAGGAGCAATAGACAATGTCATAGTAATTGCTTCATTTTCAGCCTCTCTTGCCTTCCTCTCTTCTCTTCTTGCTATCACATCTAGCTATTGTTTTATTTCCTTCAAGTGTTTCCTGATGATTTTTCTTCCATCATCTGTCTTTACTCCTATCTTTACAGCTCTGGCAAACTCTTGTCTGCATGATGCAAACACCATCATATTTCTTGAGTCTTTAGGCATCTCTTTCTTTCCTTGTTTATGTTTGCCATTTGTTTCACCTAGGATAGTTTCTGTGTCCAATGTCTACCTTTTTAGGATGTACCTATGTACGATCTGATGGACATTTATATGCGTCATCACTTTTATAATGTGGCAGCACAACATACCATCACGATCGAATTTTCAGAAGTTGCATTCATATGTTCCTTCTTCCCAGTTTGCAAATACCCTATAACTTATGTAGCCATAGTGTGGGACTGAAATCCCGGTTATGCTTAGTTCAAACTGGTAGCCATTAAGGTGATCGCATTGGTATGACATGCTCTTTCGCATCTCACTCTGAAACCTGAAGAAATTTTTTCTCGTGTATGCCTTTGCCATTTGTCACTCAATTATACTTCCACAGCACCACTCCGGGTCCGTCAAAGCTGTATCACACTCTGCCTTTAGCTCAACATTGTAAATCTTTTCTTGTACCGACATGTACTGTTGTACAAACTCATAATGGAGCTTTTGGAAGACAGTGTGAAACACGATGAGGATTCAAAACCCTACATCAGAGTGTTGAGAAGCGCAGCAGAAAACGTTCCTGAACGATTCTCTTTGCAAAGGAAAGAATCAATGATAATGATCATTGTGTTTCCCAACTAGTGTTTTCACTACATAAAGTAGGATTCAAAATGGATCCCATATCTTATATGGAGACATTTGTGAATCATCTGTCATGATTATCGGAATATGACATACCTACGAACTACTAAGGAAATAGTGGTAAACTAGAATTATGAGAAATCCTAGAAGCAAAATTCCCTTGTGATTAGAAAGCAATTCATTGCTGAATCTTACAAAGTAAAGGAGTTACTTGGATTTTCCCAAATGACTGCAAAGCCATGTGGAGGGTAAATGACAAAAGCAAAAATATTCAAGTATTGGACGAATTCAAATGAATTTGATTCAACTGTGCTGAATGTCTAGTGGATTTAAAACTAGTAAAAGTACTAGTATCTCATAGTAAATTTCCAAGTCTGATATTTGATCAAAGGATTTGAAGTCGTTCAAAACAGTGAGTGGATATACAATTTGCATGAAATTGAGTGGGAGCTATTAAAGTCTCCCTAAAACAATATGTGAATGACATATTTTTAAGTGGGAGCAATATAAGTCTCAAATTCAAATATGTTAGGAACATATTTTGAGTGGGAGCATATAGGAGTGATTCTTAAGTGTGTATTTGACACATTAAGAATAAAAGCGCAAGTACGAATAAATAGTGATTTATAAGGACTAGAAGTTGATAATAATAATATTATGATATTATGTAGTATTCCTTAAGGGATTCTGAAAAGGTTTTCAGAATAGAAGTTAGTTAAGGAATTGGTCCTTAATAACTCAAGTTAGGGATAGTATTAAGTTTAACATCAATGGTTCAAAGAAAGAAAAGGATGATCATCATCCACTATGTTTAGACATAGGTTCTATCTTAGAAAATCATGATGATAACTTAACATAATATATGATCCAAGAAGAAACGTTTGAAAAGTGATTAAGTTTATCTGTAGTGTCTAATAGAGAATTGTAGACATGTTTTCCAAATCCATAAAGGATGGCATATCTTAAATCGTAAAGGGTTATGTTATAAGGGAATATGTTGGAAACTCCTGGAATACCGACTAAAGTCAAGTAGGAAGCGAGGTGAACAAAACATCAAAAATTGCAAAGGGCGCACTCATGTTTCGATGATTACATTTATAATAATAGATAACGGTACCATTTAAAGTGTTGTATAATGTTATGGCAGGGCTAGTTCGCTTTTAACGTAGAATGATGTGTCCTAGGGCACAATGCCCATGAGAAAGCCCTCAAGGTTGATCTAAAGTCACTGTAGGCTCCTGGAATTCAGCCTCGTTATGCTGCCATAGCGATGATGTATACACAAAGATGTTATCATGTGATGATAAAGTATTAATGTCAATCAAGGTGACATTAGTAAGTTGCAAAGGATTTGGGAATGTAAAGTATAGGCCCAAGACTCCACCTCTTCCATGAGAAAAGCATGTTCAGGGAACCGGATATATGGTGCCAATGATTAAGAACAAATGAAGCTAGTTTATTTGTACTATAGTGCAAGTGGGAGAAGTTGGAAATATGCCCTAGAGACAAATAATAATAAGGATTATTATCATATTTCATAAAGTTTATGATTAAGTTTTATACCATGTTATAACTGTATTGAGAGGAAACATCAATATATGTGTGATATATAAACAACCAGGGGATCCCACTTAAACTCTAGTCACTGGTTCATTGGTCAACAGATGATCAAGGTTTCCTGATCATGTGGCATTTATGCCAGTTGGAAATGGAGTCAACTCATTCTTAGAATGAGATGATGAACCAACACCCGATCATGTCGCGAAGTTCAAGTTACAATGATTAGAAATGGATCCTCATAGACTATTCCTTAGACCTTGAGGCTATATAAATCACTATCTCCCGAGAGTGCTTAGATAGCATCAAACGTCACTTGGTAATACAATGACAAAAAGGTGTGTTCAGGTACTCAGAGGAACCGTAGAGGCAATATATGCCAAGAGTAGGATTTGTATGTCCACGTGACGAAAAGATACTTAAGGGCCCAGTCGGAGAAGTTATATCCAATAGTTGTGCAGCGTGGGATTTGATCACATGGATATCACTTCTCGGAACGATTCAAGTTGCATTGTTCGGTAACGAGATTGAACACGACATGGTGATGTCATTGATCAGATCTCAGGCAATGCAAGTATCGAGAGAGAAAGGGAATAAGACATGGCTATCCCGGTTCAAACGACGAAAGTTCTTCGTGGAATGCACAGGGGTCACATGGCCATCCAGGTCCCTTTGTCGATCATTGGTCCGGGAGTGTCCCGACCATGTCTGGAGTGTTCCCGAACCGTGGGGTATCACGCTTAAGGATTTGATGATGCTTAGAGAGTGTTTATAGGATCGGAAGAATCACCAAAGAAGAGAAGAGAGAAAACTAGAAGGGTTTCGGTAAGTCCGGAGGATGTCCGGAGTGGAGGTGGAAGGTGTTCCATGGCCACGGGGATTGAATAATATCTGAATGAATGTTAAATATTGATTTAATCATTTGTTCATAATTATTTAATAAAAGAGAAAATCAATTAAATGGTCAAAGGGCTTAATGGGCCAATTCGCGGAGGGGAAAGGGCCCAAGAGGGGACCACACCCCTAGGAGAGGCCTAGGGAGTGGCCGACGGCCCTAGTGGACCTGCCCCACGTGGGGCCCATGGGTGGGGGCTGGCCGGCGTGCCTTGATGGCTCAGTGTCGGCGCCAGAAAAATGTTGGAGCGATGATGATGTAGAGCTCGTTGGGAACCCTAAGAGGAAGGTATGATGAGCACAACAGCAAGTTTCCCTCAATTATGAAACCAAGGTTTAATGGAACCAGTAGGAGCAAGGAAACACCCCAAAGGTGTTGCTAGCTGAGCCTTGGCAGGGCGCACTACCGGTGCTAGTAGCAACGTGGAGACCTGCACAACACAACCACAGAACTTTGTCCCCAACTTGTGATGAGGTTGTCAATCTCACCGTGTTTTGCGGAAAACAAAGGATTAAACATATCGAAGGGAAAGAAGTAAAAGTTTGCAGAAAGTAAACACGAAGCAGTAAACAGTTTATAGACAAATAGATGAGCTTGATCATGAACGGAGCTTACAAGATCTAGACATGAAAGCACAAAGGAGGAGAACCAGCCATCTAGCTACTACATGGATCCGTAGTCCAAGGATGAACTACTCACGCATCACACCAGAGGCTTGCATGGTGATGAAGAAGGCCTCCAGGGTGAATTCCCCTCTCCGACAGGGTGCCGGGAAGAGCTTCAGATCCCTCCCGATCTAGGGATGGAGATGGCGGTGGCTACAGACTCTTTCGTGGATTTTTGATCGGGTCCTTAGGGTTTTCGTCCCGAGGGCATCTTATTGGCGGAAGGAGTGGCCGAGGGGGTGCCAGGGGCCACCACACCACCCCCTGGCACGGGCCAAGCCTGGCCACGCGGCCAGGTGGTGTGGCCGGCCTCTGGCCCTTCTCCGTCTCGTATTCTGGCACTTGATGACTTCCGGAAAAATAGGCACTTTGTCTTTTGTCCCGTCCAATTCCGAGAATATTCATTTTCTGACTTTCCTGGAACCAAAAATAGCAGAAAACAGGCAGCTAGCACTGTGGCTCTTGTTAATAGGTTAGTCCAAGAAATCATATGAAAAGTACTCCAAAGTTGGAACAAAACACAAGAAAGTGGATAAAACCAAGCATGGAACATCAAAAATTATAGATACATTTGCAATGTATCAGTACCTTAGAGATTTCTGTCACTTCCCTAGATTACGAGAGGCATGAACCCACTATCGAGCATAAATACTAACTCTTGGAGTTGCTAGCACCTACTTGGCCAAGATAGCTACTAACAATGGAAAGCATGCAAGATCACAAATAACAAAGACATGATAGAATCAATAATCAATCTGAAATAGCATCTCAATATCCATCGGATCCCCGCAAACACAACATGCAGAATTACAAATAGATGATCTTGATCATGAACGGAGCTCACAAGATCTAAACATGAAAGCACAAAGGAGGAGAACCAGGCATCTAGCTACTACATGGATCTGCAGTCCAAGGATGAACTACTTACGCATCACACCGGAGGCTTGCATGGTGATGAAGAAGGCCTCTTGGGTGAATTCCCCTCTCCGGCAGGGTGCCGGGAAGAGCTTCAGATCCCTCCCGATCTAGGGATGGAGATGACGGCGGCTACAGACTCTTTCATGGATTTTTGATCGGGCCCTTAGGGTTTTCGTCCCGAGGGCATCTTATAGGCGGAAGGAGAGGCCGAGGGGGTGCTAGGGTCCACCACACCACCCCCTGGCGCGGGCAAAGCCTGGCCGCACGGCCAGGTGGTGTGGCCAGCCTCTGGCCCCTCTCCGTCTCGTATTCTGGCATATGATGACTTCCGGAAAAATAGGCACCTTGGCTTTTGTCCCGTCCAATTTCGAGAATATTCATTTCCTGACTTTCCTGGAACCAAAAATAGCAGAAAACAGGCAGCTGGCACTTCGGCTCTTGTTAATAGGTTAGTCCAAGAAATCATATGCAAAATACTCCAAAGTTGGAACAAAACACAAGAAAGTGGATAAAACTAAGCATGGAACATCAAAAATTATAGATACATTTGCAATGTATCATGCCTCCCTACCTCTCCCTCTCCTTTAGTCCCAATATATAGGTTGGGTATTTGGCCTGATAAATACACACAATATTCAATAAAAGGTTTCCTCACGTTTGGGGAGACCTCCAATTGATACTCTCTCTCTCTCTCTCTTTCTCTCTCTCTCTCTCTCTCTCTCTCTCTCTCTCTCTCTCTCTCTCTCTCTCGTGACTGTGGTCCCAAGTTCGGACTGCGCGAATGAGAGACATCTTCACTGTGGAGCGTCGTTGTGCTGCTGGATTCGGATCCAGGAGCTCTAGTTCCGCAACTTCTGCTGAATCAGGGAAGCGGGAGTCATCGTCAGGCACTAGACGTGTGTAACTCCCCGCGAGGTGTCACTCTTGAGGCACTCAAGTCGTTGCAGCCACAGAAGCGCAAGGACTTCATCACGACATTGAGGTTAGCTTCGGCTCGTCTACATCATCCACGCTCTCCTGATCATTAACAACGCTTTTCGGTCTTCAAGGGTAAGTTTGCGAAAACCCCTCCCGTTACTGCATTACTAATAGATAGGTCCTCGCTACATCAGGAGTTCAGGGGCATAGGGTAAAATTTTATTGTTTTCATACGTGGAACTCCTACACCTGTAACTTCATCATATGCATGTCTTATATGCTTGTTTTTTGTAATGTAAAATTATATTCTATTAATTATGTTTTATTTTATATTGGATCATGGGTTTTTATCATGATTGTGCATTTTTTGTTTGTCTTGATAACTTTATATATATGCCCTGGATCACTTTTATATATTAATGCTGATAACTTTAACTTAATTATGTTGGTAACCTACACTGTTTTTGAATGCAAATGTCCTGTTTTATAATTTTTCATAAATATATGCTTTGATAAATGTTTGGGATAGGTGTTGGATAACTTGTTTTTATATGATCTGGTAACTGTAACTTTAAGTGGTGGATTACTATACATATATTCTTTGGTAACTGCTAGTTTAGTTAATATCATGTTTCTCTATGTGTTATAAACTTCATGCAATCTTAGAAAAAAACCTCCATGCTAGATGTATAATTGTAGTCGTATGTTTGGTTGTCATGAAATATGGATTAACATGTTTTCTTTGTAGGACACATGTAACAGATTATATGACATTAACAATATTTTTTTTGTTTGGTCCCTTTTTCTTCTTGTCTTTCTTTTTTGGGACATACTCTATGCAACTGTTAACTTATTAAACTTACCGAAAACGGGTCGTGATAAAAATAAGGGTGTAGATGATGGATCGAGTTAATTGTTCCTTGGATGGGAAACTTGAAGATCATCGTTGCGATAGCTGTTTGGGGCTTGGGTTTCATGGCGGTCGGGCTATCTTTGATGGAGGTTCTGTTTTATGGTAGGCGTAGTTAATATTAGATTGCAGTTTATGGGAACTTCTCGTTTGTGATATGTCCTTCATGGAATTTGTGCTGTAATTTATATGACTATATGTTTGTGTGATGTAATTAAACTACCCTTATTGTTTAATATATGTTCATGTTTTTCAATTTTTTCTTATGGATATAAACATGTGGTACTTTTTTTCCACATGGGTCCGCCATTTCTATCCTTTTTCATTTGGACATTTCCTTTTGTCCTTTTTTTAATATTTTGTAGTGTGTCAACAAACAGTTGATTACAAGCACAAAAAACTGATAAATGAAGAAAATGTAGTTATTTCTCTTAATGATCTGTTGGTTGAAAAGATTGGTTATCAAGTTGTTCGGAGATTTACGAAAGATACCAAACAGTTGAACCAGACTAGTTGTTCCATTCCAGGTATTGAAACAAAATTGTTTGGTTCTTCTTTTTGTATTTTGAATGGTTATTTTTTATGTGCATTAATTTTTTTTGCTGTTGTAGTTGTTCCTGATTATTCATCTCCCGGTATTAGTTCTGCTCTTCCAGTTGCTATCATTGGAAGTGTTACACCTGGGACATGGATGCGCACTGTTAGACTTATTCATCCTTCCAAGTCTCTTCTCCCTTCGTTCTCCTATACTAGGACAACTTCAGAAGAATATACATTGTATAAGAAGATTATCATACACACGCATAAAGAGAGTAAGTCTAAGATTAGGAAGTATGTGCACTGTATAAGTATTATTCTCTGTTGGTAACTTTTTGTACTTTACCATTGGTCACTTTTATTTTTTTATGGTTGATAACTTGACCTTTTATGGTACCTGGTTGATAAGTTGTAGTAATCCTGGTGGGTCACTTGTACTATTTATAGTGGATAACTCTTAGTTTTTATAGTGGATAACTTGAACCTTTTTTGGTACTTGTTTGATAACTTTTATTACTACTGGTGGATCACTCGTACTGTTTTATTGCTGATAACTTATTGTTTTCATAGTGGATAACTTGTATTCTAATCATTACATATGTTTTATTGCTAATAACTTATTGTTTTCATAGTGGATCAATTTTACTGTTAGTGGTTGATAACTTGACCTTTTAGGTATCTGGATGATAAGTTGTACTAATCCTGGTTGGTCACATATACTATTTTTAGTGAATAACCCATTACTTTTTAAAATGGATAACTTGAACCTTTTTTGTTACTTGTTTGATAACTTGTATTACTACTGGTGGATCACTTGTATTGTTTGTTGCTGATAACTTACGGTTTTCATAGTTGATAACTTTTATTATAATCATTACATATGCTTTATGTTTTTGTAGCACACCGATTTGTAACATTGACCCAATGTGGGTGACAACTAGTGATTTTCCTAGAAGTGTGATGCCATATGGCGAGCTTTCAAACAATATGTGTGATCTTGCTATTTCCGCAATGCAAGATAATTGTCCATCCAACAAAATTATATTTCCTTATATCGTGACTAAATATCTGTTGGAGGGAAGATTCACCGCCACTCTTGTTCGGAGGTCGTTCAGAAGAGATGGCAACTACAAACTCAGCCACAAACATATGGTATGTGGTCTAATTTGATTGTTTATTTTATTTTTAATTTGTTGTATGTAGTTGATAAGTTCAGATCATAATGTATGGTAACCACTGCTAATTTGTGTTGATAACTCTTTCATTTCTGCCTGGGTAACCACTATTTTTTCTGCACGTGCCCCTACTTATTTTATGTTCATTTTTTATGTAGCTTTGCTTTGCTGTCCTTCAGGAGCTTGGGACTAAAAAGGATCCTATGGGCCATTGGTACATGCTCTCTGTTAACATGCATGCCAAAAGATTTGAGATTCTTGACTCGCTCCATGGTGAAGCTAATGTAGAAGTGATTGAACATGCGACCAAGCTAATGGAAGCAATAAAGAGAATGTACATCGTCAATTATTCTGCTTCTAGAAGACAGATTGAAGATTTTGAGTTGATGCATGTCCCTGTTCCGAAGCAAGTTGGCAGGTTAGTGTTATTCATATCATGGCATCATTGTTTTCTATTCTTGTATAGTTATTATTTTGTTTTATACACATGTAATTATATTTGGTTTTGTATAATCATTGATATTATATTGTTTATTCTCTATTTTCTTGTTTTTCAGCACTGATTGTGGTTTCTTCATGCTCAAGAACCATGAATTGTGGAATGGAAGTGCCATGCCTTGTATTTTCCAAGATATGATGTCGGGAATTAAGAAAAAGATGACTTCTTTTTGGTTGAACCACCCTCGTAATGTACTTTTGAATTGGAGGTTACTTTTGTAAGACAATAAGTTCTGAGGTATTTTTCCCAATTTATCCACAACCTTACATGTTTGTTATCTAGTCATATTTCTATAAGTTATCCACACTGTTATATATAAGTTACCCATTTTATATGTGTTTTTTATTTCTAGTTTGTTAGGCACACTGAATTTTGTTTGATAATTTGTCAATTGATGATTTTGTGGGTTAATTTGTACATATAAGCATGGATAACTATAGTTTTTAGCTACTAGATAAATTATACTGGTATGCATGGATAACTATTGTGTTTGTTGGTTGATAACTTGCAGTCATATGTCTGGATAACTTTTTTTTAAATAGTCTAGTAATGCTTTGTTGGTTAACTTCTACATATAAGCATGGATAACTGTAGATTTCGCTTGTGGATAACCTGTACTCGTATGCATGGATAACTGCTGTGTTAGCTGGTGGATAACTTGTATTCATATGCATGGATAACTTGAAACCACAGAATGTATAACATGAACTATCATACATAGAAACAACAAAGATATATTTGGCATATTGTGTTACATAAACATTCTAATACATATGTTTTTTTGCACGGTTTGTCTAGATTTGGTATCCTAGCAGCTTCAACTTTTCCTGTCATTCTTTATTGTGTGACCTTCGGCACCGCAGTGGCTGCATTTCTTTGATTTCTTTGTAGCAAGGTCTAGTGGATTTCTGTTTGCTATCTGTCGTGGTCGTCTTTTTGTTACTAACTTCTCTGGGTTCTTTATGTGCTTTGTTGATGACATGTGAGATCCCGATTTGCTTGTTTTTTGAACTGCTGCATAGAGGCTTGTTGACGGTTCCTTGTTTGGTGGGGCAGTTGTCGGAGGTGTCACGCTTGCATCGTTAGGAGCACTAGACAATGGCATAGTAATTGCTTCATTTTCAGCCTCTCTTGCCTTCCTCTCTTCTCTTCTTGCTATCACATCTAGCTATTGTTTTATTTCCTTCAAGTGTTTCCTGATGATTTTTCTTTCATCATCTGTCTTTACTCCTATCTTTACAGCTCTGGCAAACTCTTGTCTGCATGATGCAAACACCATCATATTTCTTGAGTCTTTAGGCATCTCTTTCTTTCCTTGTTTATGTTTGCCATTTGTTTCACCTAGGATAGTTTCTGTGTCCAATGTCTACCTTTTTAGGATGTACCTATGTACGATCTGATGGACATTTATATGCGTCATCACTTTTATAATGTGGCAGCACAACATACCATCACGATCGAATTTTCAGAAGTTGCATTCATATGTTCCTTCTTCCCAGTTTGCAAATACCCTATAACTTATGTAGCCATAGTGTGGGACTGAAATCCTGGTTATGCTTAGTTCAAACTGGTAGCCATTAAGGTGATCGCATTGGTATGACATGCTCTTTCGCATCTCACTCTGAAACCTGAAGAAATTTTTTCTCGTGTATGCCTTTGCCATTTGTCACTCAATTATACTTCCACAGCACCACTCCGGGTCCGTCAAAGCTGTATCACACTCTGCCTTTAGCTCAACATTGTAAATCTTTTCTTGTACTGACATGTACTGTTGTACAAACTCATAAATGGAGTTGCTTGGTTTGACGTAACGCTTGAGCACTGCGTTGAATGCTTCGCTTCTTGTTGTTGTCTGAAGGAATAGGAAAAAGGCGTGTATAAAGTATGCTGGTACCCAAACTTTTCTGTGTTCCCATAGGGAAAAAAGATCCACATTGTCACAAACGTTATGAGTATGATCATATGTATCCAAGCCTCCTCAAATTCCTCTGGTGACAAGATGTTGTCCACACATGCATTGAAAGCGTCAAGCAACTCTAGATGGTTGGCCATGAATATCCATATTTTCTCAGTTGCATTCTGGATGACGTGCCATCTGCAATTCATGTGAGTTGCATCTGGGAAAACAACACTTATAGCACCACCCATGGCAGCGTCTTGATCTGTTATTATATTTTTTGGTGCTAAGCTGTCCATTGCCAGCTTGAACATTTGGAAGAGCCACACAAAGTTGTCCTTTAGCTCTCGACGCACGAACCCGCATCCAAACTGAACCGATAGTCCATGGTTATTTTTCCCAATAAATGGAGCACATGGTAGTTTATATCGGTTTGTTAGGTAGGTAGTGTCGAATGATATGCAATCATTGTATCTAGACTTGTATGCTCTTCATGATGCCCCGTCAACCCAAAACAGTTTGTCAATCCTGTCATCTTCATCAAGTGTAAATTTGTAGAAGAAATCTGGATCTTCTGCCTTCATCTTTTCGAAATATGCCAAGGTGTCTTGCATGTGGTGGTGATTTTTTTCACTACGAAAAGAAGCCCTTAGGTTTGCCACGTCCTTTTCTATGTATGGCATATCATTCAGACTGCCATAGAAACTTTCCATCAGCTACATATGCTGGCATGTTTCGATGTTGCATGCATGGAGCATCCGCAAGAACACATTTTCTTCTACTAGTATGTTCCGGTACGAACGCAAGAACCTTGTTAATGAAGGTTTTATTATCAGGGGATGGTTATGTTCATCCGATGGATGTTGAATATACCACCATGCATCCTTCCTCTTGACATATAAGTGTGTTGTGCACCCAGTCATTGGATATGTATTTTTTTCCTTTTCTTGACACAAGATTTTGGGTTCTATGTGTCTTCCTTTTCTTCGTGAGGTTTAACAGCTTTTATGCACACAAGATGCACCTTGTTTAGCTCATTTCTTACGTGTTTTCTTGACCAATCTATCCTAATTTCGAAACCCTTCCTCTGTGAATATGCACTGTAGTGTTCTCTAGCTGATTCAAAACTATCAAAGCGTATTCCATTTGTTGGTGGCTGTGGTGTGGAATGTACTTCATCTTTGGCGCATCATTGTGTGCATTATTCTCCCCATCCTAATCTGAATCTGCTATCTGTATTGTTGTTTCTTTGATTGTGCCGCCCGTGGTTGTTTCTTGTGCAGCTTGTTCAACTATAGTATACATGCAGTCATTGTCACTATGTTCTTCAGTTTGGGCATCACCTGTTATGCAAATAAACACAAGTTATGATTTCTGTTTTTTGTAGGAATGGGTAACCACAATGAAAATTCATGGATAACAGAAGATAAAATTCATTGGTAACTTATCCCTATCTAATAACCATATGCCTGGACAACTGTAGTTTTAAGTAGTGGATAACTTCTACTCATATGCATGGATAACTTGCACTCATATGCATGGATAAGTTATACATATAAGCTTGAATAATTATAGTTCTAGCTAGTATATAACTTATACTCATATGCATGGATAACTGTAGTTTATCTAGTGGATAACTTTGTACTGATATGCATGGATAACTATAGTTTTAGCTAGTGGATAACTTGTTCTGATATGCCTGGATAATTGTAGTATTAGTTAGTGGATAACTTGTACTCATATGCCTGGATAACTTGTGTTTACATACTGCTGGATAAGTTGATTGCATATAATCATCATACCTTCGTTCATAACTTGCACAATAGCATTTGTGTGTGAAACATCAGCATGCTCCTCTTTGTCTATTGCTTGATCTGCTTCCACATTAAGGTAAATATCCATGGTTTCATAGCTGTTCAACCAAAATATTCATCATGTCAGAATCTAGGATGAAGCAATAATACGATATCATGTCTATTTAGTTGTTAGTTGTCCTAAATTAGTTGTTTGTAATGCATGGATCAACATATACTGTAACTAAAGCTCAAGATGATTGATTTCTTATAGTTTGAACAAGATTGGACATATCTCAGATGCAAAATTGAGTAGTATATTAGTTGTAGATGCCGTGTTTTCGTTTAGATTCATGTTGTGCAGTAGTATATTGTCATATTGAGAACCATATAGAGAATTTGCTACCAAAATCATGGTGAATTGAAGGTTTTTCCTTGATTTGAGAAGTACCTGCTGGTTTTGTTGTGTGTTCCTGATTTTGCTTTTCAGGAGCAGGGCGTTGTACATCAAGGTTAGCTTCAATGGCGATCTTGGCTAGACGATGAAGGCGACATGGACATGTGCGGAATCGGGGGAGGGGGGTAGTGCTAGATCTTGGGGGATTTTGGTTTCGATTTTGGATTTTTTCTTGGAGAGGAAGATGATCCCAATTTTGGGGGGAGGGAAAGCTAGCTTTCCCTTTTTGGACCTGGTCACGCGTCCCGGGTGGGAAGGGACGCGACGCGGCGACGGGGGATCGCGGGTCGGAAACACCCGCCAGAATCGCGCTATTTCAGAGCGTCCGCCGGGTAGCAATGTCCAAAGAATATATTCCGTTTTCTGCCGACACATTCGTCGCTTCGTCCAGCAACCCCGTCTCTTGGTCCGCCCTCCCGCATACCATGCCTTGAGGAAGGAACGCATCCCTTAGTCAATCCACCCGTGCCGCCTGAAACCACCCTTGCTACCCTGCCGGCCCACACGCGGATGCCCACACGTCGGACCTTCATTTTTCCCTCACGGATGCACCCATGCGACCGGCCGCGTGTACTCATCCCGGCCGGAAACAAGGATGCGCTACCCATGCCGGAGTACCTCTTCACGGGGAGTGCGGGACTAGGCAGGAAAAGGATCCAACAACCACGAACTAGATAAGGAGGATTTAGTCCACCTCTCGCGGCCCGGGACCTTTGAGACTAGGTTGTAGGTCTGGGAGGCTTGGCTTCATCGTGTTGGCCCAGACCCAGCCGTCGAGTACTTTCCAGCGACTACGATGACGAAACTCCGGTGAACACACGCATGTATATGAAGCTAGAGCTAGATTACTTTCTTAGCCATAGCAACTCACACACGCACATACGGAAACAATATGATCGCTACACGCACGTATCGTGCGTCCTCTTTTTATTGCTTTGAACTCACGGTGTGTGTTTACAACCCGGGGTACATGCATATATATACTAGGATTCTAGTATGCCGACTCGACTACTAGCCCAACTCTAATCCTAGTAGTACTCAGTTACATGCAAGTATACGGATTGGACTTAACACACACACACCTCGGTGTAGTGCAATCCTATACGCATACAACTCATATATGTGACACCATGTCGGTACTGGACACGGAGTGCTTATTCCTAACAATCACCCCCTAAGAACGACGTGCTCTTCAACATCCACCTGGATCCCAAATATACACGTTGGTTCCCGCGGGCGTCATCCACGAGATTGCTTTCGCCGCTTCCTTTCTCAGCACCCATGTCACCGACTTTGCTTTTGTCGGCTTCTCTATGGCTTCACACCGACAACCCTTTTTGTCCGCACCCTTCTCCACGCCTTCACGCCGACTGTCCTTTTTGTCCGCGTCTTGAAACATTATACTTGGTTCGATGAAGTACTTTCTCATCGATGCTTCACATATTTGATCTTCTGCTTGCTGGTACTCTTGGATGCAATAGAACAAATCCGTAGGAGCTAGCTCACATTGGTTGACTAGCAAAGCTAGCTTTCTACCGTGACTAGCTATTCTGACTTCTACCTGCTCCTGACCAACATCGTCTTCTGGCTCGTCCGGAGTAGCAAGGCACAGGTTGCCTACCTGTAGAGATTTATCTTTTCTTTTTGAATCCTTTTCTGGCGTGTTTTCTTATAGCTTCTCTATACCACGTGAAAAGTCTCTTGATGGATCTGCACCCCCTATTGTTGGGTCTCTTCCATCTGTCTGGCCACCAGTCCACACTCTTGGACCATCATCTTCTAGCCTTGCTGGCCTATTTGTTGGGCTGCTTCAACTCGCTCTTCCAGTTCTGTATCTTCTGGCCACAGACTAGCCTTGTCTTCAAACTCTTTGTCTTCTGGGAGAATCCCTAGTGCTTCTGGCCTGGTGTCCACGCCTGGAGCACCTCCTAGGCCTTCAACACCTTCTAGGCCCGAACTTGCTGACAAGGATAAGCTTGGTTGATCCATATTTTCTTCATACTCAAGATCCCACGTGACGTAAAAAGTTGGATATCCCGGTTCGTTGGAGCCCCAATTCCATGACTCGCCTTCCTCAAAGATTACGTCGCCCCTGACAACCACCTTATTGGTATAAGGATTGCACAAGCTGTATTTATTTGAGCTTGCATAGCCTGTCATGATCATTGGAGTCCTCTGCTCCGCCAATTTACTCTTATGGTCGGACTCCGTATTGACATGCGCCACACACCCAAAAGTGCGAAGATGATCAACCAAGGGTTTCCATCCGTACCATGCTTCGTACGGTGTTGTACCAACTCCACTCTCAGTTGGCTCCATGTTCAGCAAATACACAGCCGTATGGACTGCCTCACCTCAGAATTTTCCTGGCAAGCCTTTACTCTTCATCATGCTCCATGACATGGTCAACACAGTTTGATGCAGCTCACCCCAAAGAAAGAGATTCTTGGTTTTATTGCTCCCGCAATGCGTAGGGCTCTTATCTTCGCCTCTACCTTGAACTCTTTGGCTTCCTTGATCTTCTCGAATGCTTGTTGAGCTTGATCCTTACTTTTCAAGAACACAATCCACATGTAGTTACTATGATCATCCACCACAAGCATGAATAACTTATTGCCGAACGGAGTTGCGGGTGAAATTCCAACGCATAGATCACCATGAACTAGTCCCGAGGCTTCACTTGCCTCAAACGTGACTTCACATGGTAACGGGGCACTCCGTTCCTCGTGATCCACACACGGTAGATCGTGATCCACTTGCGCCACAATCTCTGTAGCCGGTGATGGAGGATCCTCCTCATCCTTCAGCTCAGTTACTTCGAGCATCAGCACCATCGGTCCATCATCTCCTTCCTGGGCGATGAGAGCCCTCTCCTTTTCCTTTGGTGGTTTCCGGAAATCAGCCTTGAAGTGACCAAGCTCGTCGCAGTTATGACACCATACTTTCTTTATGTCATACTTCCTCTGCGGCGGGGTGTCATCTTCGTCCTCCTGCCCCACGATGTACTTTTTTGCTGGGCGTTGCTTCTCCTTGCCGCTCGTGGAGCCTTCTTGCTTTTCTTTCGAAAGAGTCAACCACTGCTGCTTCGTGAGCATCAGGTGCTCAACCTGTTCTGGATCACCAAAGCTGATCCGGATTCTCTCGTCGTGTGCCTTGAATCTTCCGACGAGATCCTCAACCATCAATGTATTCAATTCGATCGATGTGACGATCTGCATGTAGCGCGCCGGCGCCGCATGCAGGAACCTTTTGACGTTCTTGACCTCGTCCAATCTCTCGCCATATCCCCTGATTGTGTTGACGAGGGTAACGAAATGGGCGGCAAACTGATCAACCGTCTCGCTCTCCTCCATCTTCAGATCTTCATAGCTTTTCGTCAAAGTTTGAAGATGCGCTTCCTTCACGCGGGCATGACCTTGGTGCAAGATCTTGATCGTCTCCCATGCATCCTTCGCCGATTTCTTTCCGACGAGGTGTTGCATCACGTCCTTCGGCACTACGAAATAGAGCGCCGTTAACGCTTGGCGATCCTTCTGGTACTTCGCGCCTCCCTTGACGTACTCGTCGCCTCCTGGATCGACGGCCTCCCAAACCTCCTGAGCCTCCATGGCCACCTCCATGTTGAGTGCCCATAGACAGTAGTCCTTGCGATCGAGGCGCGGATACAAAGCCGCCCCCACCGTCTCCGTCACTGGTGTTGTTGCCGAGCTCTCGCCAAACTTCACGATCGCCATGACCTCCTAGTACTTTCAGTAGATCACGAACGACGACCTTGGCTCTGGTACCAATTGTTGGCCCAGACCCAGCCGCCGAGTACTTTCTGGCGACTACGTTGACGAAACTCCGGTGAACACACGCATGTATATGAAGCTAGAGCTAGATTATTTTCCTGGCCATAGCAACTCACACACGCACATACGGAAACAATATGATCGCTACACGCACGTATCGTGCGTCCTCTTTTTATTGCTTTGAACTCACGGTATGTGTTTACAACCCGGGATACATGCATATATATACTAGGATTCTAGTATGCCGACTTGATTACTAGCCCAACTCTAATCCTAGTAGTACTCAGTTACATGCAAGTATATGAATTGGACTCAACACACACCTCGGTGTAGTGAAATACTATACGCATACAACTCATATACGTGACACCGTGTCGGTGCTGGACACGGAGTGATTATTCCTAACACATCGCTCACACAGCCACCACGAGCCATGCATTATCTCTCCGCCGGTGACCGCACGCTGGACATTGTTGCTGGCGCAGTTGCAGTAGCTGCAGGGCCGACTCTCTGATTGCTTCCGCCCGTGGAGCCGTTGCCTGTATTTCTAGATCGTTGACATATGCGGGAGCTAATTAAAATCAGCAAGGTAATCCTTATATGTTCCATGGGCACGTGCGTATGAGTGTTTGGTGATATGCCTCTGAGCTCACGATGCCTCTGTGCACGGGTTTTTCAGGGATGATGAGGAGCGTGATGCCATGTGAGAGCAGTAGCATAAGATCGTTGCCCCGAAGATGTACTCCCTCTGCTCGGAGCTCGGCAGCCTCTTTCTAATGGTGCGCGTTGCTTTCTGTCTTCTCCCTCTGATCGGCCGGCTTGCTTAGTTCTGTTAGATAGAGTAAGGCTTGAGGAATTTTGGTGCATGAATTTACAGCTTTGTGTTTAGATACTTCTCTTGATTGTAAGGTCTGGTTAATTATAATATTCGTGCTCTGCATGATTCCTTCAGTCTTAGCATAGCCTCACCCATGATGCTCTCAAGTACGCATTGTGTGATCGTTTTCACGTTGTTGCTGCCATGTAAAAACAGAGTCCTTATAAGGGTTTGGTAAGATTTCCTGTTGCTGCCATGTAAAAACAGAGGCCTTCGAAGGTTTTGGTCAGATTTCAGATTATTGATCTGACATTGAAACCTCCAGGTACATAGGGCATGACATAACAAGATATCTCAAGCTTTATAATAGCTCCACAAGTTCAGAATCTTACCGAACTTTATATATCACGTACCTAGAGTAACATTCGTGTTCAACAGTTTGGTTGTTTATTTGTTTGCTCTACAATGGTAAAGTTCCAGTTCAGAATACTGAATTTTCCATGCCCTGATTATATTGCTTCGCAAACTTGTTAATATTTTAATGAACCTCAAGTTTCAGAAAATGAAATGGTAAAGTTCCAGTTCAGAATACTGAATTTTCCATGCCCTGATTATATCGCTTCGCAAACTTGTTAATATTTTAATGAACCTCAAGTTTCAGAAAATGAAAAGGGTTCTGGTTGTGGATGGCCACCATTACCACTATAAATCATTTTATACTGTTTATATATACACTTCAATTACTATCTTGATTGATGCAGCCAGCAAAATAAAAAGAGTGTTGATGATAGTAGTGAAGAAATCTTTTATGAAAGATAAAAGGTTGGACGTCCAATATTCTTATCATCGGGATTGTGAAGGAGATCAATGTAATTTAACTTTTTTGTTCCTTTTTTATTTGGTTACTTTTTGTACAGTTACAACTAATGGACTAATGGTGTAATAAAGTAGGGCTCAGGTGCAGGTCGGACCAAGCAGTCACGAGAGAAAAGAAATGGACGTGGTTGGAGCATTGATTAAATGGGATGCAGAAGCTCAAGCTCACATTGCGAAGCATCGGTATGCCTCCTTTGTTTCCAAAGTTTGTTTTGGTCCTAAGTCTGGCTTAATGCTCTCGTTATTCATATCCACACTAGGAATCACTTTACCGATCAATTTTTTGACTGGTCTCCCTGATTTTGCTGTTATCAAAGTGAAAGTCGTGATAAGTAAACTGTTCATTCTCTTGATCTTGTAAGACTGAAGTATGAAAATGTCAAGAATGTACAAGATGAACACATGAATATAATGTGTTGGATCTCCTAATTGTGTATGTAGCTACAACAAGATATGTCACACGAAATGGTTCACTTAGCATGCAGGTTAAAGGAAAGTAGTCTGTTAATGAACCAATACGTGCAAGATGCAGAGAAGGTAAGATTTTCTTACTATTTTGGTATTGTTTCTTCTATGGACCCGGTTCCCTTCGTGCTAGATTTTTACTGAAATTTATTAATTATTCCTGATGCAGATCCTTGTTGATAACACTGAGAGAGCTAGGGAGCATAGCTTGGCGAGCACCGGGCGTGCCGCCCGCATCTGCGCGAGACTGGGAGGTCTACTCACTGTCCTCAGAAGACCACCTGCTTCAGTGGTTGCTCCTCCTTATGATGACGTGCCTGTTTCTTCTGGTAGTTCTACTCATATGGGTCACCTGATGTTGCCGTGGCTGTTAACATATTGACGTAGTCTTCATGTACACGTTAGGATCCATCATGGCCAGCCTTGACGAGGAGTACAACTCTCTCAACGCGGCGATGACCGTCTCCAACATGAAGCTCAACGAGTTCTACTCCTATCTGCTCCTCACCGAGCAGACGCTCGAGCAGCAAGTTCGGGTGCGGCAGTTCAGCGCTGCTGCTAACGCTGCCGTTCGTGGGTACCGTGGTGGGTACCAGCCTGGTGGATACGGTGGGTACGGCGGCCACCAATCTGGAAACCAGCGGAACGGAACGGCGGCTACAACAATGGTGGCGGTGGCGGCTACAACAATGGCGGCGGCGGCCGCTACTCTGACCAAGGAGGAGG
The DNA here is from genome assembly GCA_916181665.1 of Avena sativa. Taxonomy (NCBI): domain Eukaryota; kingdom Viridiplantae; phylum Streptophyta; class Magnoliopsida; order Poales; family Poaceae; genus Avena; species Avena sativa. The sequence continues at coordinate 585,806,798 of OV702287.1, forward strand.
AAGCGGTGGCGGTAATTACCGCGATGACCGCCAGAACCAGAACAAGGGCAGCGGCAAGAAGAACAAGCGCAATGGCCCCAAGTGCCAAATCTGCAAGATTGCGGGACACACAGCCATGCAGTGCAGAACCGCTTCAACCACTCCTTTCAGGCTGACGATGGAGAGCACGTTGCTGCCTTCACCAACTTCAACAACAACACCAGCTTCGACAACGAACCTGTGTGGTTCACTGACACGGGCGCCACCGACCGCATTACTGGTGAACTCGACCATCTCACTGTCCGTGACAAGTACCATGGACGTGATCAAGCTCTGCACGTTCCTGCTGCCACTATGAATCTTGCTTCCGTACATCGTTTAACATCTGATAATAATGTGAAGGGGGTCTTCATCGAGGGGAATGTCATCCTTCATATTTTTTTGTTAAGGATCGTGCCACGAGGAAGGTTCTTCATCGAGGGGAATGTGAAGGGGGTCTTTACCCTCTCACTCCGTGTTCATCGCTGCCATCCAATAAACATGCCTGCTCCGTTTCTTCACCAGGCCAGGAGTTGTGGCACTGCCGCCTCGGTCATCCCGTCACGCCAATAGTTCATCGTGTCCTTCAGACAAATAATCTTATTTTTTCTAAAGTTTCTGCTCCAGCATCAATTTCTGATGCGTGTCGAGTAGCGAAAATTCATCAGTTACCTTATTATCATACACATAAACCTTCGTCCTCGTCACTTGAACTTATTTATTCGGATTTTTGGGGACCGGCTATTACTTCTGCCGGTGGTCATAAGTATTATGTAAGTTTCATTGACGATTTCAGTAAATTTGTGTGGTTTTATCCCCTTAAGAACAAAACTGACGTTTTCCCTATTTTCACACAATTTCAAACACTCGTGGAGCGTAAACTTGGCAAGAAAATTATTTGTATCCAGACCGATTGGGGAGGGGAATATTGGAAACTCCACTCAGTTTTTCAGCGCATTGGCATTGACAACCGAGTCACTTGCCCTCATGCACACCAGCAAAATGGGGTTGTCGAGCGCAAGCATCACCAAATTGTTGAGATGGGCCTTGCCCTTCTTTCTCACTCCAACGTTCCTTTGAAATATTGGGAGAAGGCCTTTAGTACTAATTGCTATCTTATAAATCGTCTACCTACACCTGTTCTTCAGAACTTCACTCCGATCACCACCCTTATGAAACGCCCAACTGCAATTTTCTCAAAGTTTTCGGCTGCGCTTGTTGGCTACACCTTCGTCCGAACAATGCTCGCGAGCTACAGTTCTGATCTCGGCGGTGCGTTTTTCTAGGCTATAGCATGCTCCACAAAGGGTACAAATGTCTTGACACTTCAACTGGTCGGGTCTATGTCTCTCGCGACGTCGTTTTTGATGAGGGCATTTTTTCCTTCTTAAATTCTAATCCTAATGCTGGTCCTCGTATATGTTCTGAAGAACTCCTTCTCCTGAGTGTAGATGATGCCCATATGTTTACTAATCATGATAATGTTCCCTTGCCGTCTAATCCTCCCATGCAGCTGCAGCTTCCTCACGTTCAGGACCCTGCACCGGTGTTGATTGACGCGTCTGGTTCCCCTGCAGCATCGCCTCTGCATGGTGGTTTGTGGACACCGCCTTCATCGATTCACGACTCTGGCCGCGGTCATCACCTAGAGTTGCACTTCGACAACTCTCCCGCTGGCTCCACTTCTTCCGCTGCCGCGGCAGCCGAAACGCCTGCCGCAACGCCTCGGCAACCTGCCGATGCTTCACGGCAACCAGACGTGCCGCATTCTCCTGCCATGGGGCAGGACTCTGCCGCGTCTTCCACATCGACGAATGAACCTTCACCCACTGGATCTACACCACCATGGCCACCTCAGGAGGGTCCGGTTACACGTGCTCGTGCAGGCATGCGGAAACCTCTTGTCCGTACTGATGGCACCATTCCATACGGCACCAAGAAGGGCACCAAACTGGGATTTCTCTGTAGTGCTGCTCCGGATGCTGTTTCCGAGCCTACTTCTCTTGCAATGGCTCTAAACTCACCTCAATGGAAGGATGCCATGGACCAGGAGATTAGTGCTCTTCACAAAAATGACACGTGGTTTCTTGTTCCTCCAGCTCGTGGCCATAATATTATTGACTGCAAGTGGGTATATAAGGTCAAGCGCAAGTTTGATGGTTCTGTTGATCGTTACAAAGCCCGTATCGTTGCCAAGGGTTTTCGTCAGCGGTACGGTATTGATTACGAGGAGACGTTTAGCACTATCGTCAAACCAGCCACCATCTCTCTAGTTCTCTCCATTGTCGTGTCTTGTGGTTGGCATATGCGCCAATTGGATATCCAGAATGCATTCTTGCATGGAGTACTTGATGAAGAGGTCTATATGCATCAGCCCCCTGGGTACCAAGATTTGCGGCAGCCACATCTTGTGTGCAAGCTGCACAAGGCTCTTTATGGCCTCAAGCAGGCCCCTCAGGCATGGTTTGCTCGTCTCAGCTCCATGCTTCAGAGCCTCGGCTTCACCTCTTCCACGTGCTGACACATCCCTGTTCATCTAAACTTCTGGTGACACGGTTCTTTATGTGCTCATCTATGTCGATGATATCATCGTGACGGTCTCTTCGTCTGAGGCTATTCAGCGCCTTCTTCGAGATTTGCATGCCTCGTTTGCTCTCAAAGACCTTGGAGGTCTTCACTATTTCCTTGGCATTGTGGTGAAGCCTGTTGCCGATGGCATTATTCTCTCCCAAACCAAATATGTGCAAGATTTACTTCGTCGTGTTGGTATGCATACCAGCAAAGGAGTTACCACACCTATGTCTCTCATTTAGAAGATCTCGGTTTCCATTGGTGATCCAATTGACCTCGAGGAGACGACCAGATATTGGGTGCCCTTCAATACTTGGTTCTCACACGGCCCGATATTGCTTACTCAGTTAACAAGGTGTGTCAGTATCTCCATGCCCCTACCAGCGTGCATTGGACGGCGGTGAAACGAATTCTTCGGTATCTTAATCACACTGCATCCACTGGTATGGTCATTCGGCGATCTTCTTCCACATTGGTGAGTGCATTCTCTGACGCGGATTGGGCGGGTTGCCCGGACGATCGGAAGTCCACAGGTGGTTTTGCTGTTTTATTTGGATCCAACTTGATCTCTTGGAGTGCGCGCAAGCAGGCGACTGCCTCTCGCTCGAGTACAGAAGCTGAATATAAAGTTCTCGCAAATGCTACTGCTGAAATTGTTTGGATACAGTCATTGCTTGGAGAGCTTGGAGTTTTTCGGTCTCGGACAGCGGTTCTTTGGTGTGATAATCTTGGAGCGACATATTTGTCAGCAAACCCGGTGTTTCATGCACGGACCAAGAACATCGAAGTTGATTTTCACTTTGTTCGGGATCGTGTGGCGCGCAAGGTATTGGACATTCGGTTCATACCCTCTCAATATCAAGTAGCAGACGGGTTTACAAAACCATTATCTGTTCGTTTACAGGAACTATTCAAACACAACCTCAACCTCCGGTCGTTGTGATTGAGGGGGTGTGTTAACATATTGACGTAGTCTTCCTGTACACGATAGGATCCGTAGTCATTGAACTGTCATTAAGCTAATCCGATCTTGCCTCCCGTGTTTAGAGGAAATGATCCGTGATTGGTTGTAACCATACGTGTAATCTGCTATGCATATATAAAGAGGAGAGGTGCACCGGTTGGGTTGCACAAGCCAAAAACTTATTCTGTTATAGTGGCATTGAAGATTTGCTATAGAACGTCAAGCTATAGAGTATATAGTTGCATAAAGCATATGAATGTGCAGAAAGACTATGTACAATGAGAAACATAGGTTCTGACAGAGCCACAGGTATCACATGTTGCACCAGCGATGGAGCAGAGCACATCCCTGTCAAAGATTAGACCAAGTCGGTTAGTGGAAGACGCAAAGGTGACATCTTTTTTTTTTAAACCTTTTCTACTGCAGGGGAGACCCCCACAGTAAAGGTGACATCTTCCTATATGAATCTTCTTTGACCGGCATAATTTATGCACATTCGTTTGCATGAAACAAAGATGATATTACGTAAGTAAAGTTTTTGTAAGCAGGTATCTTTTTCCTCAATCGTTAATTGAACATGGGAATGTTGTCATTTACCTTTAGCTTGTGCATGCTTGCATCTGTCAGCTCAAATCAATAATATTCTGCATTGAATTAATTTACGTTGTTCTAATATCGTGACGTTTCTAAGTTTCAGTAATTCTTGTATGTGTGTCTCCCTTTTGTCTTTCTACATTATAGGCTTGTAAATATACCATAACTGAATTATGCTAAAGTTTGACCTGGACTAGATCTATTTCCTCGGTTTAAATGTACCAGACATGGGCATGATGTTGATAATTATGTGGTGTAACTCTATCTTAGACTGCAACTCATTTTCTACATGTACAGAAATGAACTTAGACAGTATTAGTCTTTTCACATAGAAGAACAGGGAAGTATCAAATTTGTTTTAGTGGGAGGCGACGTTCCCATCGATAGCGAGGCGCCTGTGGTGACTTCGTCAACCTCAAGACCCGCCGGCTCAGTCTCTCGTAAGTGCTCATAGGGGTAGGGTGTGTATACGTGTGTTCATAGGGGTGAGTGTATGTACGTATTGTGAGCGTCTGCGTTTGTACTGTGTTTCTCAAAATTGTACTGTGTTTCTCAAAAAAAATCATACAATTTCTGTTGGAATTGTTTGTTTGATATAAAAAGGTCCGTTCCATAAAACAATCCATGCTTCTCTATGTATATTTTGTATATTCTTCCTTGGTGTACATGATTCATTGGTATATAATTTAGGAGTTTACATTGGTTAACTGATTAATCCGGTGGAAAGCTAATTCGGATTTAGGTGATGTGATCAGGAGAAGGAAGGACAAGACAATGCAGCAGTAGAGATCAAGCAATCGCATCACACATTGCAGCATTCATCACTTTACTAGAAATTCTTAGGTGAGATAGCATTGTTTTATTCTACTCTTTATCTATTCAAATCATCTAAGTCACCAGGATTGCATGTGCGAAATTTATGTCACCTAAACAGATATGACAATAATTTCTCACCTAAACAGATATTGTTTTATTCTACTATTTATTCTAAGAACAAGATAGCATTGTATGTGCATTGATAGAAGGAACCGAAGTGAAGCACACGGGGACACAAGGATTATTTCCCGCAGTTCCTTCTTTTTGAGGGGGAAGTACGTCTGCATTTGGAGAGGGGATGGTATCAAACCACCAACTCCATGAGAGGCCTCTCTTGTTCTCTGGTGAACCTCACCCCAAGGGGATCAATTTACGCGTCCACTATATCGGCAACCTTCAAGGTGGTAGCCGGCACCCTTACAACAAGTTCGAGGCACACACCCACAACTTAATTGGGGGCTCCCGAATCCAAGAAAGTTGTCACACAATCAAAGACAAGCTTGTAAGAATCAAATCAAACCCAAAAAAAGGCTTAGGGTTTTCAATGAAACCATAGAGCAAGGGGCCCTCAAGTGAATGAGGGAGAAATGAAGATCTCTCTTGGTGAAACTGTAGATTGATGCCTCCTCCTCCGATTCCCCAAAAGATCAGCTACTTTGGGTGGTTGGATGAAGAGATCTTGGAGTTCTGGTGGCTCTAATGGTGGTCCTTTTCTTTTCTGGAACGAGCAGCTTGAGGTAGAAGATGAGGTCCCCTATTTATAGACCTCACAGCTGCAGACCGTTTTTTGACCATTGGAAACCTTCCACACTGGAGACTCTGGTCTGCACCGGAAACTCCGTCCCATCTCCGATCCATCTCCGGACCGGCATTCTGAATGACTTGGGCTTGGTCTTGACGCTCACACCGGATACTTTGGCAGTAACACCGGAACAGAGACACCGGAGACTCTGATCCGTGATACCACACGGGAGATTCTGGCCCATCTCCGGACCCCCACACAGAATGGTTTTGGGCAGTTTCTTGAGTCCACTCCGGGGACTTTTGGGGAAACTCCGGCCCACCCCGGAGGCTCCGATGTTTGCACACCGGAGACTCCAGTCTGGAATCTTTAGGCAAAACTCAGTTTTTGCCAGGGGATTTCCCATATTATTATGGCCTTTTCTCTTTTCAATAGATTGACCTATAGACATTAACACAGAGTAAAATGAACCTTATGTTGTTAACGAACACCAAAACAGATTAGGACAATAAATGTCCTTTCAGCCTCGCTAAAATTGCAATGGATCTAACGAAATAGCATATTGTGAATCTAAAAATGATTTTTCTAAAAAAACATGAGCACTAGATCATGTATCCGTAGTTCAAATCTCTTGCTCTAGAAGTTTACTAACAACTATCGTACGTATGTGAACATGGTCCCTGCATATTTTTTTATCAAAACTTGAGGACCTATGTGCAAAACTGTAGACAGTACGCCGTCTCTCACTTCCACATCAGACTGACAGGTGGGTCCAAGTGTCAGAAATCATGTCAATTCAGTTTTAAATTGGTTTTAGTGTACATTGCAAAAAACTTGCACAAAAGTGATCATATTTTGTCGCGAGACATTGAGGTGGTGGTTTTTCGAAATTTTAGCTATAAAGTGGTGGTTTAATGCTAACAACTCCGACTATCTTGAACGGACCACATGACCTATATCTATATACCTATATTATAATAAAAGCACAAACGTTTTTTTGGCTTTGGTCCGTTTTGGATAGTTTTTCCAACTTTACCCCCTTCAAGTTCAGGGTTATTACAACAGTGTCACCGCTTAGTCAAGCCGCTTCGATCGATAGTATACTGGACGAGCTGAGCCTCACGGAGACGACTGGATGATGGGAGGGCTGCCGATTCCCGCAATCTCCATCCTCCCTCGCTTTAATCTCTCTCTCCCTCTCTCTCTCTCTGCGGCTCCGTCACCTCGCCAACCACCATAGCTATCCCTTTCCCACTAGAAGACCCCATCAGCCGAGCACGACATGATGCGGAGTAGTGGAGGCCTCGGTCTGCTCATCGCTAGCCGGCTGCGCCTCCGTGTCGATTCTACCTGCCACGCAAGAGATTATTAGGATGGGGGCTCGTGGTGGACCATGGCCTTTTCTAGGCATGGATGCTCGGTCACCGGCTTTCGGCTTGGCCCGGTTCATAGCCGGCTTGCCCCGAGCTGGGCTCGGCCCGAGACCGTGACGGAGAGTGGAGGCAAAAATCCTGGTCTGGCTCGGCTAGGTCCAGCCTCGGTAGCTGGCGATAATTTTTTTTACCGGAGATGGACAACGCCAACACCATCGATCCAGATCCAAGTCCAACCCGTTAGCGACTCAACACAGTCGATCAGGGTAGGACGAGCTCGACGCCTCCAACACTCCCAGACAGGAGCATAGCCGGCCAGCCCGCCACCATGCAATGTCGCCGCCACGCCGGATGTCGCGGCCGCTGCCTCACCCAAGCCGTCCCTGACCCTCCGCCGCTGCGACGCCTCTCCCCATCTTCTCCGTCGCTGACCCGCGCGGCCGGCCGCCCGTGCTGCGGTCTACCACGCCCACCAGCACCTAACATAATGTTATTGTACTTAGTGTAAGTGAAAAGAGAGGTCATATTTTGAGTTCCTTAATTGTTGATTATTTTCATTGGAATGGGTTCAGACATAGTTGAATTATTACTCTGTGAAGTTTCATGAAACAATTTGAATGTTTTCTTGTTCAATTTTATTGGACAAATTTGAATTGGAGAGACTTCTTTATCATCACGGGCTAGATCGGACCGAGTTTATGGCCACCTCGGGGCGAGCCAGTTTTTCTGCACCCAAGGCCCAACAACCCAGCCCGAGCCGAGCAAATTTATCTCGAGCCAAAAGGCAACTCGGATCGAGTGCAGCCCGAGCCTTTTCCCCGAGTCCATGCTTCTCCTCTACTATCTCAGGGACCCGCCCTGCCCTCCTCCAAATGGCGCAACCAGCTACAGCTGCTGAACCATGATGATGGCGGTGTCGCGCTACGGGCCGACCATCCACTTACAACTAGTTTTATGGGTCGACTTTGGGGTAAAAATATAGGTAGCAGATGTTCTTGTCGAAAAGTTGCTCTTTGGTTGCAACGCACGGGCATGTTTACTCGTAAAACTTTTTTTTTAAACGGACGTATTGTAGAGCACTAGAGCAGTCATACTGGGCATCTAGTTTTAGGTTTACCGGACATCTAGTTTCAGGTTTTTAAAAATATATGTAGCAGATCTTCGTGAATTTCTCCTCCAAACAGTGTCTTTTTCATCAGAATCCTGACTTCAGCGGTCCATCCTCCAAAAGTCATCAACCATGCAAAAACAGATGAAATAACAAAAATATCATCTCTTAATATGAAATATATCAATGAATAACAGTAAATTATAATATAGAATAGTGATGCAAAATGGACATATCAATTCCCCCCCCCCAAGCTTAGACTTCGCTTGTTCCCAAGCAAAAACTGAGCTCAATAAACATGACCTCAGGTTTATGGAGTGAAATGTCGATAAAAGAATACGGACAAGAAGCATCACATTCATCCATACACAAATCATAATAGAAGACAACTCACTATTATATAACTTAACTTGCAATAGGTAAAGGAAACACAATAAAGATACACAAAGTAAATCATAATTGGTAGTGGCAAACTTTGCTCTAGGTCAAAGAATAGTGAACAATTTGCAGGAGTACAAACATAATGGGGTTTTCAATGATAGATTTCAAAGTAATATTAACTAAGATAAGAGCAATGTGCAAAACAAGGAACATAAGAAACGTGATTGAATAAATCATCATATGAATGAATGAAACACAAAAACTCAAAATACTTGTTGAGATAGAAGGGAATAGGTTTACTGACTCAACTAAAAAAAGTAAAAGATAGGCCCTTCGCAGAGGAAAGTAGGGATTTCAAGTTTCATAAAGAGCTTCCAAAAATTATGGTACTTATTAGCTTTCAGCTCTCATTGCCCCTATCATAAGCATATTTAGGTGATTAAAGTTAAAGTGATCAAATATGAGGATATGCTTGACAAGTTATAAGCTGAAAATCTCATGCCCCTTACTTACGAGTACCATTCCTCGTGCTACTCAAGTTTAGTCATATGTAAGTTCTTTTCATTGTAAGTACATGTGTATCATAGAGAACCGCTAATGGGGTACCCCTTGCCCGATGATACGGAAGATTCCCCATATCAAAATGACAAGGCAAGCACACAATGAGCATCTCAGCAATCCTTTTATTTCCTATTTGCATAGGCTTTTTTATTTTTCTCTCTTTTTTCTTTCCTATTTGCATAGGATTTTTTTATATAGAGGATGCTTCATAGATTGCTCACTATGGTTACGCTGTAGGTTTCCACCATGATTAGGCATGGCTTAGACCAGCCGCCCAGGCGTTTCTCTAACACATATACGAACTCCATGAGCCTTACAAGCTCCCCTTTCATTTCACACCGCCGGGATCCATAAGCAAAAGAACATGATATCAACTAAATAAAGTGCAATGTTGAAAGCGTTCCTCATGGTAACATGGTTCTGCTAATTCACAACTTACAAAGCGCGAGCATATACACAACATAGATGGGCACAATGGTTCAAGTTTATTAAGTGCAAAAAAGTAAAGTGTGCCTTCAAGGTCGTGAGAGCTTTAATCAGTAATTTTCACATAACAAGTTTAATTCGGAAGATAGATAAAAACATGAATTTACTTGGAATATCAATAATGCTAATAGGTAGGTATGGTGGACACAAATGGCATAGGTTTTGGTGTAAGGATTGGATGCATGAGAAGCATTCCCTCTCAGTACATGTTTTAGGCTAGCAAGGCTGGATAGCAAGCATAAGAATTAAAGGAAACAAACAAACATACAAGTGATAAAAACAAACATGCAATCTTCCTTGAAAGCACAAAAGATATTAACTAGAGAATACTAAGCTTATGAGCCAATCAAGAAAGAAAAATGATGAAATTATATTTCTTAAGAGTACTTTTATCTTTTCATTCAATTCTCATAATAGTGTTGCTACTGACCTAGACAGGTTTGCCAAAACCAACTAAATTTACTTAATGATCCCAAAGTGATACCAATTCTAACAACAAGATCAATCATATAACAGAAATTCAAAAACTATTATAAGATGTGCAAAAGAGTAAATGATAGAACTTCTCATTAATATTGCATAACGGCAACTCACACCAAGGGATACATAGATCTAACAAGAGGGGAGACACTTCCATAATGCAAATCATCCTATATGATAACTTCTCTATTCATGATATGACTCTACTTAAATGGATAAAAAGATAAAAGATAGTGATATGATACCGTGGCACTCCCCCAAGCTTGGATAAAACCGAGGGGATGCCAAAACCTGATGACGGATTACTCCTTCAGTGGTGGTGGTGTTCTCTCGTCACCTTCCGACTTCCAAGGTAAGGGCTCCCCATCAACAAAAGACGTCCTGGTTTCCATCATCCTGAAACTAGCAGCATCACTTATGTGTTTAAACCTAACCTCATACTCACAGTTTTGATTTTGCACGTCGTAGAGCTGTGCTTTTAGTTGGTTGGTTGTTCGGTGGAGTGAGAGAATTTCCTCCTTAAGCTCAGTAGTCTCCTTCTGGTCCTCAGCGATGAGTTCTCAGCTAATCTTATGGATGATATCTACTTCACGCTCCGCCATCTACTTGTACTTAAATACTTCTTGTTCTAGTGTTTCCATCTAGTACTCCAGACTACCTTCACTTCTAGGGCCCTAAACCTCTTTTATCTGTACCTTTCCATCTTTGAGCCACAACTCCGTGGGATGAATCTTCAACTCACACATGTATGGGTTGATGATGTCCACGGAGGAATCTTCCTTGGCTGATCCACAGGAAGACATTGTGGCCTCAAAACTGGGACTTCACCTGTCAGAAATAGATCGAAACGAAAACACGACAAGAACACAATATGCGAACCTTGGGGGATCCAGGGGATTATATATTACGAATTTTTACAACAAAAGGAAAGTACTGAGAGAAAACGGATTGGAGACGGGCTTCGGGGTAGCCACACCCCCTGGTGGCGCGGCTAGGTCGGCCCACGCCACGGGGTAGTGTGAGCCACCCAGGCTCCGTTTCGGTCCCACTTTCGACTCATTGCTTTCCATGTTAGGTAAAAATTGCAAAAATATAACTTGACAGATTTTTCGCGGACCTTTTCTTACCAGAACTGTTACTATTCGAAAACGGACTCTGCAGGTTTCTGAATTTGGTCTTTGATACATTTTTCTAGAGTCACCATTTGAATAGCGTCAATATTTTCATTGTAAGAATCTCCAGAAATATAGTGCTTGAGTCTCTGACCATTCACCACTCGTGTAGTGTTATCTTTTAAGTAAGAAATTTTAATTGTACCTGAACGATACACCTCTTCAATAACAAAAGGTCCTTCCCATTTTGAGAGTATTTTTCCTGCAACAAATCTGAGACGAGACCTATACAATAGAGCCTTCTCACCAACATGGAACTTTCTCTAAAGAATTCTCCTGTCATGCCATTTTTTAACTTTTTCTTTAAATAGTCTAGCATTTTCATATGCTTCACTCCTCCACTTGTCTAACGAACTTAAGTCAAATAATCTTTTCTCCCTAGCAAGTTTGAAGTCTCTATTAAGTTTTTTCACTGCCCAATAGGCTTTGTGTTCTAATTCTAAATGCATGTGGCAAGCTTTCCCATAAACCATTTTGTAAGGAGACATCCCCATAAGATTTTTATAAGAAGTTTTATAAGCCCATAAAGCATCATTAAACTTTTTAGCCCAATTTTTTCTAGATCTATTAACAGTCTTCCGTAAGATGGATTTAATTTATCTATTTGATAGTTCTACTTGCCCACTAGTTTGGGGATGATAAGCTGAAGCAATCCTATGATTAACATCATATTTAGCAAGTGTCTTTCTAAATCCACCATGAATGAAATGAGAACCTCCATCAGTCATAAGATATCTAGGCACTCCAAACCTAGAAAAGATAATATCCTTAAGCATTTTTAAAGAGGTCTCACCATCAACACTTTTCGTAGGTATGGCTTCTACCCACTTAGTAACATAGTCAACAACAACAAGAATATGAGTATAACCTTTTGAAGGGGAAAAGGACCCATAAAGTCAAATCCCCAACAATCAAATAGTTCAATAACAAGAGAATAATTCATGGGCATTTCATTGCGTCTGGAAATATTCCCAACTTGTTGACATTCATCACATGATAAGACAAATTTCCTTGCATATATAAAAAGGGTAGGACAGTAAAAACCTGATTGTAGAACCTTCTGTGCGGTTCTATCTCCCGCATGATGTCCTCCATAGGAACTACCATGACATTTCCGCAATATCTCGTTCTGTTCATATTCTGGAACACATCTTCGCATAATACCATCTACTCCCTGTTTGTATAAATGTGGGTCATCCCAAAAATACTGCCTCAAATCGTAAAAGAACTTCCTTCTTTGTTGTGCTGTAAAACTTGGAGGAAAATACTTGGAAACTATAAAGTTAGCATAATCAGCATACCAAGGACTCCCTCGCAGGCTTACCCCCACTGCAGCCAACTGTTCATTTGGGAAACTATCATTAACAGGCATAGGATCAAAGGAGATGTTTTCCAAACGAGATAAATTATCAGCAACAGGATTTTCAGCACCTTTCCTATCTACAATATGTAGGTCAAATTCTTGTAAAAGCAATACCCAGCTAATAAGCCTAGGCTTAGCATCTTTATTCATCATAAGGTACTTAATAGTAGCATGATCAGTATGAATGGTAACTTTTGAATCAACAATATAAGGTCTAAACTTATCACAAGCAAAGACAACAACTAAGAACTCTTTATCACTAGTAGCATAATTCTTTTGAGAAGAGTCAAGAGTCTTACTAGCATAATGGATAACATTTAACTTTTTTCTATTCGTTGCTCAAGAACAGCACCTGCAGCAAAATCACTAGCATCGCACATGATCTCAAAGGGTAAATTCCAATCAGGAGGTTGGAGAATAGGAGAGGTAGTTAAAGATTTCTTTAGAGTTTCAAAAGCTTCCTTGCAATCATCATCAAAAATAAAGGGTACATATTTTTGGAGAAGATTAGTGAGGAGTTTTGATATCTTAGAGAAATCTTTAATAAACCTTCTATAGAAACCAACATGACCAAGGATACTACGAATACCTTTGACGTCCCTAGGACAGGGCATTTTCTCAATTGCTCCATCTTTGGCTCTGTCAACTTCAATGCCTCTTTCAGAAATTTTATGTCCAAGGAAAATTCCTTCATTGACCATGAAGTGGCATTTCTCCCAATTAAGAACAAGATTAGTTTCTTCACATCTCTGCAAAACTTTATCAAGGTTGTGCTGACAATTATCAAAAGAAGTTCCATAGACAGAAAAATCATCCATGAATACTTCCATAATTTCTTCACAAAAACCATGAAAGATAGCAGACATGCACCTTTGAAACGTAGCAGGAGCATTACACAAACCAAAAGGCATTCGCTTATAAGCTTATGTTCTATAAGGGCACATAAAAGTAGTTTTTTTTTATCTTGTTGTTTAACAGCAATTTGACAGAACCCAGAGTATCCATCAAGAAAGCAAAAATGGGTCTTTTTATACAACCTTTCTAACATTTGATCAATAAAAGGAAGTGGGTAATGATCTTTCTTAGTAACTTTGTTAACCTTTCTGAAGTCAATGCACATCCTATAACTACTACTATTCTTTGGCGGATAAGCTCATTATTCTCATTAGGCACAACAGTAATTCCCCCTTTCTTAGGGACACAATGAACAGGGCTAAACCATTCACTATCAGCAATAGGATAAATAATCCCAGCATCAAGGAGTTTTAATACCTTGTTTCTTACCACTTCCTTCATCTTAGGATTTAAACGACGTTGATGTTCTACCACTGGTTTTGCATCGGGTTCTATATTGATAGCGGGCCGACATATAGTAGGAGAAATCCCCTTTAAATCATCAAGGGTATATCCCATAGCTCCTCGATGTTTCTTCAATACTTCTAATAATCTTTCCTCTTCCTTCCTTGAAAGTTTAGAACTAATAATAACAAGATATATTTTCTTATCATCAATGTACGCATATTTAAGATCATCAGGGAAAGGTTTCAGATCGAAAACCAGACCCTTTTTAGGTGGCAATGTGGTACCCAAATCTTCCACATGCATGTTATGCTTAAGCATCTTAGGTTGACGACGGAGAATCTCGTCAATCTCATTTCTTTCTTCCATGAAGATCTCACTTTCTTGGTCTTCTATAAATTACTGCAAAGCATTGTTAGGAGCAAGAGAAATATAAGCAAGTTGTTCAACTCTAAAATCCTCATTTGGAGTTACATTTTCATAAGGGACTTTAGCAAACTTTGAAAAATTAAACTCATAAGATTCCCCATCAAATTTAGTTAAATTTTTCTCCCTTTTACAGTATATAATGGCTCCACACCTATTCAAGAAAGGTCTACCAAAAATGATAGGATATATTTTACTAGCAGCTGAACCAAGTACTAGAAAATCAGCAGGATATTTAATCTTACCACAAAGAACTTCCACATCTCTTGCAATACCAATTGGAGAGATGGTCTTTCTATTTGCAAGGTGAATAACCAAATCAATTTCTTCTAGTTCGCATGGACTAATTTCATGCATAATTTCTTTGTAAAGCTCATAAGGAATAGCACTTGAACTTGCACCAATATCACATAAACCATAATAGCAATGGTCACCAATTCTAACAGATAGCACATGGACACTAGCTTTTCTAGTTCTATGAGGATGTGAGACAATATTAGAAGCATCTTCACAGAAGACAATGTGTCCATCCTCTACACCTTTAGTGACAAGGTCTTTCACAATTGCTACTGCAGGTTCAATGTTTATTTGTTCATCAGGCTTTACAGCTCTCTTTGTACTTTTATTAATTACACTAGTTATCACAGAGTGCTCCTTTACCTTATCCGGGAAAGGTATGTTCTCGATATAAGGTTCAGGTAAGATACGATCAATAGTGGAAACTTTAGTACTTCTAGCAGGAACACAATCAACAATATCCTTGTATGGTGCATGATACTTGTTCCATTCTCTTTTTTGGAATTTCAATATATGAGGCAAAAGCCTTAAAACAATTTGCAATAACTTGAGAGTCTAGACCATAAGCATTACTAATATTTTGAAATTCATCAGTTCCCATAAAAGATACAATGCATTCATAACCATAATTTATACCTGACTTTCTTCCTTTATCATTCTCCCATGCTTCAGCATTGTCTTGAATACGGTCTAGAAGATCCCATTTAGCTTCTTCTTACATGCGTGTAAATGATCCAATACAAGAAGCATCCAATAAATCCTTATCATGAAGAGAAAGTCTTGCATAAAAGTTATTGATAATAATATTGTTAGGGAGCTCATGAATAGGACATTTGAGCATTAGTAACTTCAATCTCCCCCAAGCTTGAGCTGTACTCTCTCCATCAAGAGGCCAAAAATTGTATATTTGATTCCGATCTTTATGAATCTCACTGCGAGGATAAAATTTAGAATAAAAAGAGAGGTACTACTTCCTCCCATTCAAGAGCTTGACCATTCTTCAGTATCTTATACCATTCCTTGGCTCTTCCTTTCAATGATAATGAGAATAACTTCTTCTTGACTTGATCTGTTGTAATACCTGCACACTTGAACAACCCGCATAATTCATGTATAAAGAGCAAATGATCACTGGATGGACAGTTCCATCTCCAAAATAGTAGTTATCCATAACACGATCAACAATTATCGTAGGTATTTTAAAAGTATCATTTTGAGTAGGTGTAGGTTCATCTACTACCTTAGCAGTGGTAGTAGCATTACGAAATAAGAAACTAAGTGAATTATCCATATTGAGAATAAAGTAACAAACAGAAGTAAACAATACTCACAGTAGAAGTTTCCTTTACCAGTTCCACTCTCCAATAGCGCTTCACTCCCCGCCAATGGCGCCAGAAAATAGTCTTGATAACCCACAAGTATATGGGGTATCGTAGTATTTTCGATAAGTAAGAGTGTTGAACCCAAGGAGGAGTAGAAGGTGTTGACGAGTGGCATGGAGCAGGAATTCTTTGTAATACTTAGCAAACGGATTTTTAGGGGTTTTTGATAATGCAGATAAATAAAGTGCGAGTAAATAAAAGACAATAATAATAAATGCAGAAAGTGGCCCAATCCTTTCTTTAACAAAGTACAAGCCGGTTGTATTACTTAAGATGACCAAACGTTCTCGAGGACACATGGGAATATCGTCAAGTGCTTTCGCTTCATATAGTTGATTAATCTTCTTTAGTTTGATAAGTGTTGTGTGGGTGAACCTGTGCTAATGTACCGACCTTCCTAGGACTAATACATACTTGTGATTATACCCCTTGCAAGCATCCACAAGTATAAGAAAGTAATTAAGATAGAAACCTAACCACAACTTTAAACTCTAAGATCCTATGCTCCCTTGTGCAAAGGTTTCCTAACGAGGGTCCAGGTTTCTGTCACTTCAGCAACCCCTATGATTAGTAGCCAAATACACAATGTATTCCCCTAGGCCCATAAAGGTGAAGTGTCATGTAGTCGACGTTCACATGACACCACTAGAAGAATAACACCACAACTTAAATAACAAACTATTGAATCTTTCTCAACACAATTCCACTACTAACAACATGACTTCTCCCATGTCCTCAAGAACTAAATGAACTATTCACGAGACATCATATGGATCAAGATCAGAGATGAAATAATGACAAGTAACAATATGAACATAACAATAATTCAATGGTTCCACTCAATAGCATCAACTACAATAAGTAATCAACACCATGAAAGTTTCCCCTAAGAACTATGCAAGATTCAACCCAATTGTTACAGCGGTATGGAGTGGTGATGATGGTGCTAGTGGAGATGATGCTGAAGATGGTGGTGATGATGATCCCGATGAAGTCCAGCTTGCTAGTGGTATTGATAGCGAGGATATCCCCTCCCCGGGAAGGAATTTCCCCAGCAGATTTCTGCCTGCCGGAGAGCTCTTTCTCTCTATGTAGTTTTCCGCCCCACAGAGGCGGCAGAATGTTTCTGTGGTCGCTCCCCGAGTCTTAGGGATTCAGGAGGATAATATACGCCAAAGAGCGGAGCCAGAGGTGGGCCAGGGTGGCCACACCACCTGGCGGCGCGGCATAGGGTAGCCCATGTCAGTGGGTGGTGTGGGCCTCCCGTGGCCCATCTCCGCTCCCCCTTTTGGCATCCTTCGTCTTCTGGAAAAATAGGATTTTCCATATATTTTCTGGGATTGTTCTAATCTTCGTGAATTTCGCCTCCAATAGTGCCGTTTCCATCAGAATCCTTACTTCAGCGTTCCATCCTCCAAAAGTCATCAACCATGCAAAAACAGATGAAATAACATAAGTATCATCTCTTAATATGAATATATCAATGAATAGCAGTAAATTATGATATAGAATAGTGATGCAAAATGGACGTATCAGCCACTTGCTACATTTATTATTATTGTCTTTTATTCATACTTTATTTATC
The DNA here is from genome assembly GCA_916181665.1 of Avena sativa. NCBI lineage: Eukaryota > Viridiplantae > Streptophyta > Magnoliopsida > Poales > Poaceae > Avena > Avena sativa. The sequence continues at coordinate 585,824,416 of OV702287.1, forward strand.
TGCATCACCAAAAATCCCTAAAAATCCTTTTGCCAAGTATTTACTGAGAATTCCTGCTCCAAGCCACTCGTCAACACCTTCTGCTCCTCGTTGAGTTGGACACTCTTACTTATCGAAAATACTACGATTCACTCCCTATACTTGTGGGTCATCAATCCTTGGGAAGCACTGAAATGTGTAGATAGAAAACTTAAAGGGGAAAAACCATAATCTGTAACTGACTCAGCCTGCTATTCTGAGACCTAGCCTCCCTATATAAAGTCTTGGAGGGGGCGTCGAGAAGGACACCTCGCAACCCTAGCTTACATACCGCCAGATTGCATCTGTGCACACCTGGAATCTTCGACTCATCCATTAACAAAGAGGAGACAATCAGGAGTAGGGTTCCTTCCGCGGGCCTGAACCTGGGTAAACCACGTGTCCCCGATGTGCCTATTTGCTAGCCGATCGATGCATCCAGCGCTCTCCAATTCCTTGAACCCAAGTCCATCAACCATGGGCATTGATGAGTTAACCCCTCATCAATTGGCGCCATCTATGGGAAACGGTATTGCTGATGTTGTGGCTTCCTCAGCCCCATCACCTGCGATCTACAATTCTGCAGCAGCAGAGAATCACCTCCTCTCTGGCACCTTCGACTTCAACGTCCACTCGTCGGTGACTCGCTCGGACTTTGAGTCTGTGGGCGACAAAATCGGCGTGACGATCGGGAGCTACACTTCCAGGTCAGCCGGATCGGCATGCTCTGCTTCCCCAATCACTTGTCGGCACCTTCGATTGCACCTGCCTAAGGGAAGGATCTTCAAAGTTAGAAGACTCTGAGTCAGGAATATGGTACGACAAAAAGATGACTCCACAAGTTTTGTCGAGGTAGATTCACAACCTCATCCGGACATCCATCCCATACCTTTCTACCAATTTTGTCCAAAGTGGTCTTGTAAAGTAAGTTCGGTTCGCCTCCTTGACGAATATAATCTTGTAGTTCTTGTCGGATATTGTCTATGCCACCAAGGTGACTTCAAATTGTCCATGTTCATTGACACGTTTGTTCATATGGTCAAGAAAGTCCTTTTTGTGTGGCAAGGGATGGTTTGAGAAAAATTTATATGGAAACAATAGTTAATTAGTTTCGATCAAAATGCATGTAAGGCTGGAAATCATAATTAAACTAAACATAGCTCCATAGTCTCAAAGTCTATGATAAACTTCTTATCGTGACAACTTTCATGGCCACAACTGATGTAGGTATGCATTTGCTGCATGTTCCTATAATATATTAAATATGTTCAAGTATCCATAGCTATATTTAAATATATTAGGAAACTCAAACATAAAAGCAAGCAATTAAATGATCTTACAAATGCAAGATGTCACAACTACACTAGAAGTAGGGCCTCATTCTCACATTGGACACAAAATAATTTCAGGAACAACATAAGCGAGCTAAGTAGAATGTAAAAATTATTTATTTGTGCATCTCACAAGTCTCGCTCACACCATCCCTGAGATCACCACACCGGTCCAGCACCCCTACCACGGGCCGGACCGTCCTTTAAATTTCGACCATGTGTCTAGCCTGTCATGTGTCTCATCTATTTTGGCTACTCCTGGTGCCTTTCTATATTAGGGCATGTTACATGTGTTTGACTCCAAATGTATCCTTTCATTAATTACAAGTCCAACTGTAGCACAACTCGTACACATATCCGACACATATTCAACAAACTCCACCTTAACATATATTCTTCGCCATCTTGAACCCTCCATGCACGAATGGTTTGAGTACCTAGACTTGAGCCATTAGTCATGAGCTCCGCTCCTACTATTCTGTTGACTTCACATGGCTCCACATGCTACTGCAGTCCCTTTATTGTTTCATCGCAATCAATGCTCGCACAAAATTAAGTTCTACCATACTATTGTCTTGTTATCCAACTTCTTGCTGTATCTGTTCAACGCCATCAAACATCGATCATGAAGTCACCAGGTCAAAAACACTTGCGTATCGTCACCCTGATAGCCTCATCCTTGATCTGTGTGAGATTGAACAACTCACATATTAGGTGTCACCTATAAGAAATAACCAACTCATCATTCTCACTATTATTGACTGCATGTCTAGAAACTTGAAGGAGTTTCCCCATTCCTTAAGTCATCCCAAGTCAAATTCAAAGTTTGCTCATCCACCTCTGTAAATTCTCCATGGCCATGCTTCGTCCATCTCCCGGTCTTGCTAGACAATGACCATTGATGTCTGCAAGTGCATAGATCATTTGTAGCTAGTTTCAAAGTATAGATATCGATCCCACAAGGAGCCCAAAGGTAAGTGTTTATGGGTGAAGTCTCTGTGACATCCTAAGTTGTCACAGGTCGTCGAGTGAATTGATTGCAAGTGTGATGGCTCAATGCACGGTGCCCAGAAAAGTGCTTGGTGCGTGGTTGATGTAGAGCTCGTTGGGAACCTGATGCCCCTGTAGCTTTCTCCTTCTTCTAGCTTCTTTGGAAAATATCGGATGATTTCAGCATCATAAACATCGAATATTACCTTTCCTTCAGCACAATCAACTGATGCCCCTGTAGTACTAAGGAAAGGTCTTTCAAGTATTATAGATATTTTTTCATCTTCAGGCATCTCAAGAATAATAAAATCGGTGAGAATAACATGCTCATCTATTCTAAATAGAACATCCTCAGTCATACCAACGGGTTGTTTAGTGGACTTGTCAGCCATCTGTAAAGTGATAGTAGTAGGAGAATACTCCCCTAATCCTAACCTTTTTTATAGAGGGAGTATGGCATTACACTAACTCCTGCTCCTAGATCACACAAGGCATTGTGAATATCAGTTTTACCTATTGAGCATGAATAGTTGGTATTCCGGGATCTCCATACTTAGACAACAACTTCCCATTAGTAGGATAACTAGTTACCATGGCAATAGTTTTAGTTATTTATTTCTTTCTACTAAGAATATCACGGGGGAATTTAGAACAAGTAGGAACTTTGATTGCATCCGCAAACAGAATTTCTAGACGAAGGTCACTAAGTGCCTTTGTAAAAGAATTATCAATTACTTGATCTGGTGCTTTCTTTTTTTGATCTGGGTAAGGAAGCTTTTTCTCACCTGATTTACTCTTGTCTTTTACCTTTTGTGGGGTGTCAGGCTCTTTTGTAGCTTTATTTTGTTGTTGCTTATCGCTTTTCTTCTTTTCTACTACAACAACTTCATCTTCCTTGCTTATCTCTTTTTCTTCTCTTGGATCAACCGTCTCCGCATCAGAGTCATAATGGTCATCTTGTGCATCATTCTGGTCCTCCTTGGTTGGATCTTGTGTTTTAGTTTCATCCCGAGGATCCACCAATTTATCATCTTCTTCGCTTGCTTCAAGCAAGGCTTTTTTCCTTTCGCTCTTTTTTAGCTTCATATTCCGGTGGTCCTAAGGGTCATGTAACAACTGCACCTCTTCTTGTGACAATATTAGTAGAAACAGGAATATCTTTATCATCGCGAAGAAAAATTTGATAACCAGATGCTATTTGCTCACACTGGGTTTCAATTCATACTAAGATACTTGTGAAATAATTTTAATTCTTGGCCAATATCATTATAATTTTCCGTGAGTTCCACCAAAATCTTTTTGTGTTTTTGCAAATGCTTATGCAAGTTATTATGAGATTTTACTAGTTGATGTTTTAATTCTTGAAAAACTTTTCTAGTTTCATCTTCTTTAGTTAATACTTGTAACAAATCTACTTTGTTTTCCTTAACAAGTTCAGAAGGTATGCCTTTATCTTTCATTTTTTTGCGTACCTCAGGCATAAGATCAGGAGTTATACGAAGTATGCCTCTTTCCAGCTTAGTACCAAAATCTGGATTATATAAAGAATCATTCTTAGCCCTAGTAGACATCAATTCCAAACATTCCTTAATAGTTAGAGTATTTATAGACCCTCCTGCTGAGAAGTCAAGAAATTCTCTACATTGAGTATTAAGAACGTGGTAAAATAAATGGCAAAATAGTTGATTCAGAATAGCCATGATTAGGAATACTATTGATCATTCCAAAGAATCTTTCCTTGGCTTGTGGGTAGTTTTGTCCCACGTTCTGACTAAAGTTGCCTATATTCTTTCTTAGTTAAGTTACCTTTTTAAAAGGATTAAACCTGTTTATGAATTTAACAATGCAGTTTTTCCAACATTTAATGTAATGGCGAGGGAGAGAATATAACTAGTCTAGAGCTTTACCTTTAAGAGACCATTGAAATAATTTAAGACGAGACAAGTCTCTTGGTAAACCTTTTGGTCCAAACAATGTTATCACATCGCCGAACTCTCTAATATGTCTTCCTAGGTCTTCATCTTCCCTTCGACTGAAAGCTTTTTCCTGCAAAATTTTAATAATTCCACCATCAAATCGATATTCTCTAACTCCAAGATTAGGGAATTCTATTGGTTGTTTAAGAAATTCAGAACTTGGAGCACTATATTCTCTGAGATTTTTCTCAGGTTTCATGGGAGTTGTCCTTTAAATAGACATGATTGCCATAATATCACTCAGGTTTTCAACTTCAACTTTATTTGATCTTAAAAGTTTTTCAATAATATCTTCATGCCTTTGAGCAGGCATGTGCTCAATATAATCTGGTAGATAGGTCCTACCAGAGCGTGTAGACCCTTTGTCTCCTAGGGAGAACATTTTGTAGTAGCAACACCTGAAATGTCAAAAGACAAACACTTAGCTCTTAGCTCCCCGACAACGACGCCAGAAAATAGCTTGATGTCTGCAAGTGCACATATCGTTTGTAGCTAGTTTCTAACTATAGATATCAATCCCATAGGGATCCCAAAGGTAAGTGTTTATTTGTGAAGTCTCTGTGACACCCTAAGTTCTCACAGGTCTTCGAGTGAATTGACTGCAAGTGTGATGGCTCAATGCACGGCACCCAGAAAAGTGCTTGGTGCATGGTTGATGTAGAGCTCATTGGGAACACCAAGAGGAAGGTATGATGAGCACAGCAGCAAGTTTCCCTCAGTTATGAAACCAAGGTTTAATCGAACCAGTAGGAGCAAGGAAACACCTCAAAGGTGTTACTAGCTAAGCTTTGGCAGGGCGCACTACCGGTGCTAGTAGCAACGTGGAGACCTGCACAGCACAACCATAGAACTTTGTCCCCAACTTGCGATGAGGTTGTCAATCTCGCCGTGTTTTGAGGAAAACAAAGGATTAAACGTATCGAATGGAAAGAAGTAAAAGTTTGCAGAAAGTAAACACAAAGCAGTAAAGATTGTAGATTGTATGTAAAGAAAAGGACCAGGATCCATAGTTCACTAGAGGTGGCTCTCCTTAGATAGATAACATGCTGGGTGAACAAATTACAGCGGGGCAATTGACAAACATCAAGAAAGCAATACATTCATATACTAATCATCTTGACTCCTTTGAGACTTGATTGGGCATTACAACATAATACATAGACCGTCATCCAACTGCATCTATGACTAATAATCCACCTTCAGGTTATCATCCGAACCCCCTCCAGTATTAAGTTGCAAGCAGCAGATTATTGCTTTACGAACTACGTGTAAAGTAAACAATACGATTGTTCTATGAATAAAGGATTGTTGTTTTCTCCCTAGTAGCAACAACACATCTAGTACCTTAGAGATTTCTGTCACTTCCCCAGATTACCAAAGACATGAACCCACTATCGAGCATAAATACTAACTCTTGGAGTTGCTAGCATCTACTTGGCCAAGATAGCTACTAACAACAGAAAGCATGCAAGATCTCAAATAACAAAGACATGATATAATCAATAATCAATCTGAAATAGCATCTCAATATCCATCGGATCCCCGCAAACACAACATGTATGAACTACAAATAGATGATCTTGATCATGAACGGAGCTCACAAGATCTAAACATGAAAGCACAAAGGAGGAGAACCAGCCATCTAGCTACTACATGGATCCGTAGTCCAAGGATGAACTACTCATGCATCACACCGGAGGCTTGCATGGTGATGAACAAGGCCTCCAGGGTGAATTACCCTCTCCGGCAGGGTGTCGGGAAGAGCTTCAGATACCTCCCGATCTAGGGATGGAGATGACGGCGGCTACAGACTCTTTCGTGGATTTTTGATTGGGTACTTAGGGTTTTTGTCCCGAGGGAAATATATAGGCGGAAGGAGAGGCCGAGGGGGTGCCGGGAGCGGCCACACCACCCCCTGGCCCGGGCTAGGCCTGACAGCGTGGCCAGGTGGTGTGGTGGCTCCCTGGCCCTTCTCCGTCTCGTATTCTGGCACTTGATCCCTTCCGGAAAAATAGGCACTTTGACTTTTGTCCCGTCCAATTCCGAGAATATTCATTTTCTGACTTTCCTGGATCCAAAAGCAGCAGAAAATAGGCAGCTGGCACTATGGCTCTTGTTAATAGGTTAGTCCAAGAAATCATATGAAAAGTACTCCAAAGTTGGAACAAAACACAAGAAAGTGGATAAAACCAAGCATGGAACATCAATGATTATAGATACATTTGCAATGTATCAAAGTGTTAAAATAAGAATGGGGTTTTTATTAAATGAGATTTATTTAAATAGAACTAAAATGTAAACTTCAAAAATATAAAGCATAAATGTAAAGAATGACTTGGTTGTTTGTTGTTTCCTGTAGATGGCAAAAGAAGACGTGGGGAGATTTAGTTCATGGTGGTAGTGACTGTGCTAGGTGGAGGAATGATAAATGTAACAATTATAATCTTATAAGTATATGTGTAGGCGAGCAACCCATAATTAGCCGGAACTCCTTTTGGTAGATTTCATCCCAACTTCAATAATCCTACTAGCCTGTTACCAAAACCATGGGCAGACACTAGACGATTAAGACCCTTCAGGTCGCTTAGCGATTAAGATCCTTGGATCAGACTAATGCAATAAGCACAGTGGTTCCTCATTATCCTCGAGTCTACTAGTTTTCCATTGATATCCCTTTGTCACCCGGGGGTCGCCGGTCCACTAGCAAACAAGATCTTATCTATGTAGAACAAAGCATCATGTTGTCTGGGCCCTTAATTGGACAACAAGCATTAGGAATCCCACAGATAGTCAAGCACACATAATATAGTAATTATAATCAATCACAAACTAATGGAAAATATGAAGGCACATCACATATCACCAATCCCCAACATCTCCCACGCCCAAGGGAATTACTCACACCTGAGAGAAGAACATATCATCGATATAATCAAATAAAGACAATTCGTCTTTATAATACCATGGAGGTCCACAATAAGAATATAAAAATATTCGACACAATTCAAGATGGGAAGAAACAATCTCAAACCCTAGTCTTGCAAGGTGGAGTTCCCTCTCTCTCTCAAGTACAAGTAGTGGCTATGGGGGTGTATTGCTAGGAGGTTGAAGATCATGGAGCGAGATGAAGAACGTATTCCCCTTCTTCTCCGGATCTCCTCTTTCTCCCTTCTGGATGGTATGGCGGCTGCTGTGTTGTGTTTTCGTCCCTGGTTCCTTCATGGAAGTTGTCCCTTTTGACAAGACAGAGGTGGCGGCAACTATACAGCAGGAACAATACGTCTGGAAAAATATTCCTGCCGTATAGTTGCTCGTTAAAGCTTTTGTATGCTCCCCTCGAGTGCTTCCAAAGAGAGACTTGCTCGTTTTCTCCAGAATATTGTGTTTTTCTATTTAAAACCTTTTGTTGACATTCAGAACCTGAAACACACATTAAAAACCAAGTTTTCCTCGCTACCGAAGTATTAGCGTTAGGTAAAGCTAGAAAACAATCAAATCCGGTAGAAAACCATCAATAAAAGCCATCAAAAATGTGTTGAATCTCATAGCTATCAACTATCATGAACTTTTTGCTCGTCAACATAGCTCACCTCCACACTTTGTTGACTATGCCTAACCACCAATGTCCTGGTCCTTACCTTGTTCATCTACAGTCCAAACGAGTCTCGTGGGATGCGAACCCACACAAGATCAGCTCCACTTTAAAACATCAGCGGTCTCCTGCGAGCGATGACAAGTGCACGTATCCATGGAACCCCCACACATTAATCCAATCAACGTGTCGATCACTTTCAGCTGAAATAGGCTTCTACTCTCGACTAGATTACGTCGTAGCCCCTCAATCAGCCGAGTGGAATCTTATGTCTGACTCCAACTCGACCTTTGCGATGACCCAACATACCACTTCATGATGTAGTATAATATAGTCATTGACATAACACAAATGAAACACCATTCCACTAGCATTAGATCCCTCGGAGTGGTACAACAGAAACATGATGGGTCCAAGACATGACTATAGATTACAACTCAATTCTTACAAAAGATCCAGATAACAACATAAGTTAGAGAGTAAGAAAGGTCTTACAAAATAAGAACCATTAATAACAACTTATCAACTATACTAAAATAAGTCAACTTCTAATACTATTTGACTTTGATTGTGGGTACTGTAATGCTCTACAGAAATAGGTTCTATGGGCTAGATATTTGTATTCCTATCTATTCTAGAACTTTGTCTTTATTTCAGTTTATGTAGTGGTTGTCTCCATTGGCTTCATTGGTTAGCTTCAGACTCTTGGCATTTCCTCTTTAGCGTCACTTGGTGTGGATGACGTCTTCAATGGCTTTAGAATCTAGCAAGTGTTAAGAAGGTACGGTTTAGTATGAGCGTACTAAGCAAGTTCATTAAAGAGAATTGTTTGATGCACTATTTATAGCCACAGACCAAAGGTCGTAATCTATTCAAGTATTAGTAAACATTTCTTTAAAGGTTGCTTTTACTCTGAAAATCTATGTTCGTCAGCCTTCACAGTTTTACTACAACTTCATGGAGCTCCTTTCCTGCAGCGTCCACAGCTCCTTCCCAGAACAGGGAGTAATATGTTACATTTTTATTCTCTGTGGATATGCGTTGTACCAATCAGAGATTCTTATCCATGTTGAACATCCAATTCATGAGCTTGTCCACACTTCCTTGGCATGGGGGCCGGTATATGGACCCAAGCCAAATTATGCCCTTCACCATGACCCTGCATGCCCACCCTTTTGTACGCTGGGTCTGCCTATTGTATTATGACACTGAAACGTACAATCCATCATAGATGCCAGAAATACCTTGAGATGCTGAGGGATCCCACCCACCTGCTGTATAATCCTCCACGAATTAAACCACGCTACAAGGATTTTAGCCACTACATGCGCATCTGTTGACATGCAAAAGGAAGATCTAACTGACTTCCATAGAGCCATATAGATCTCATGGTTAAAAGCATAATCTATGGCACAATAATCACTAGTGGCATTGCTTATTAAATCCTAGATGATATATTCCCGTGAAAATGGAACATCCACCAACCACCTATATCATACCATGGTTCCATTTTCCCGCCATATTTGGTTACGACCACTCGGGCCGATAACCGATAAGCCATGTTATTATGAAAATAGTGTTTTCTGCCATCCTTTCAAAAATGCAGGTGATAACAATAGTAGATTGAAAATACTTGATACAAAATAATAAAAGGACATGAGCAAGTATGAACTTGCCTTTGTGATCACAAGATTATGCAATCACCCAACATCTGAAAACAACATCATTTGTCCGGTAAGGACTAATATTTAAAGGAGGAATATGCTGTTATGCATAAGTAATGCCATGCATTTTGTAAAACCCCGAAGTAATTCCCTAATATTGTGAATGAGTTGAACTTAGGTGATTCCTTTAAGATTTTGTTTATTGATACGTCCATTTTGCATCACTATTATATGTCGTAATTCACTATTATTCATTGATATATTTCGTATTGAGAGGTAATACTTATGTTATTTCATCTGTTTTTGCATGGTTGATGACTTTTGGAGCATGGACCGCTGCAGTCAGGATTCTGATAGAAAAGGTGCTGTTTGGAGGCAAAATTCGCGAAGATCAGAAAATCTGGGAAAATATACGGAAAATCCTATTTTTCCAGAAGACTAAGGATGCCAGAAGACGGAGTGGAGATGGGCCATAGGGGGGCCCACACCACCCCCTGGCGCGGGCAGCCCTAGGCCGCACCAGGAGGTGGTGTGGCCACCCTGGCCCACTCCAGCCTCTCTCCTCTGGCGTATATCATCCTCCCGAAACCCTAAGACTCGGGGAGCGACCACAGAAAGATTCCGCCGCCTCTGTGGGGCGGAAAACAGCGAGAGAGAAAGATCTCTCTGACAGACAGATTTCTGCCGAGGGAATTCCTTCTCAGAGAGGGGAGATCGTCGCCATCAACACCACCATCAAGATGGACTTCATCGGGATCATCATCATCATCACCACCATCATCACCATCAGCACCCTCATCACCATCTCCATATTGCTGTAACAATTGAGTTGAATCTTGCATTAGTTCTTAGGGGAAACTTTCCCGGTGTTGATTACTATTTGTAGTTGATGCTATTGAGTGAAGCATTGAATTATTGTTTATGCTCAGATTGTTATACATCATTATTCCACCTCTGATCATGATCCATATGATGTCTTGTGAGTAGTTCGCTTTGTTCTTGAGGACATGGGAAAAGTCATGTTGTTAGTAGTGGAATTGTGTTGAGAAAGATTCAATAGTTTGATATTTAAGTTGTGGCGTACTTCTTCTAGTGGTGTCATGTGAACATCGACTACATGACACTTCACCTATATGGGGCTAGGGGAATGCATTGTGTATTTGGCTACTAATCGTAGGGGTTGCCGGAGTGATAGAAACCTGAACCCCCGTTAGGAAACCATTGCACAAGGGACGTAAGGGTCTTAGAGTTTAAAGTTGTGGTTAGGTTTCTACCTTAATTACTTTCTTGTACTTATGGATGTTTGAAAGGGGTTTAATCACAAGTATGTAATAGTCTTGGATGGGGTGGGACATTAGCACAGGTTCACCCACACAACACTTAGCAAGCTAAAGAAGATTAATGAACTATATGAAGCGAAAGCACTTGACAGTCTTCCCATGTGTCCTCGAGAACGTTTGGTCATCTTAAGTAATACAACCGGCTTGTCCTTTGCTGCATAAAGGATTGGGCCACTTGCTGCATTCATTCCTACTGTATTTTATTTACTTGTACTTTGTTTACTTGTTTTATCGAAAACCCCTAAAAATCCATTTGCTAAGTATTTGCAGAGAATTCCTGATCCATACCACTAGCCAACACCTTCTGCTCCTCGTTGGGTTCGACACTCTTACTTATCAAAAATACTGCGATACACCCCCTATACATGTGGGTCATCTAGACTATTTTCTAGCGCCGTTGCCAGGGAGGGAAGCGCTATTGGAGAGTGGAACTGGTAAAGGAAACTTCTACTGTGAGTATTGTTTAATTCTGCTAGTTGCTTTATTTTCGTTATGGATAATTCGCTGAGTTTCTTATTTGGTAATGCTACTACCACTGCTAAGGTAGTAGATATGCCAACACCTGCTGAAAATGATGCTTTTAAAATACCTACAAGAATTATTGATCGTGTTATGGATAACTACTATGTTGGGGATGTAACTGTCCATCCCGATGATCATTTACTCTTTATACACGAATTATGCGGGTTGTTCAAAAGTGCAGGTATTACTACAGATTAAGTTAAGAAGAAGTTATTCTCATTATCGCTGAAAGGAAGAGCTGAGGAATGGTATAAGCTGCTGAATAATGGTCAAGCTCTGGAATGGGAGGAAATAGTGCCTCTCTTTTATTCAAAGTTTTATCCTCCTAGTGAGATTCATAAAGATCGGAATCAAATATACAACTTTGGCCTCTTGATGGAGAGAGTACAGCTCAAGCTTGGGGGAGATTGAAGTCACTAATTCTCAAATGTCCCATTCATGAGCTTCCCAACAATATTATTATCAAAAAAATTTATGCAAGGCTCCCTCTACATGATAAAGATTTATTGGATGCTTCTTGTGCTGGATCATTCACTCGCATGGAAGAAGAAGCTAAATGGGATCTTCTGGACCGTATTCAAGACAATGATGAAGCTTGGGAGAATTGACAAAGGTAGAAAGTCAGGTATAAATTATGATTATGAATGCATTGAATATTTTATGGGAATTGATGACTTTCAAAATATTAAAAATGCTTATGGTCTAGACTCTCAAGCTATTGCTTCTTATTTTAAGGCTTTTGCTTCCTACATTGAAGTGCCTAAAAAGAAGTGGAATAAGTATCATGAACCTTATAAAGATATTGCTAAGAGTGTTTCTGCAAGAAATACTGAAGTTTATACTGCTAATCATGTTTTGCCTAAACCTTACATTGAGAAAATGCCTTTCCCAGTTAAGATAAGGGAACATTCTATGATGGCTAGTATGGTAGATGAAAGTATGAATAAAGCTGTTGAACCTGATAAACAAATGGTTGATGAACCTATAATAGCAAATGTGAAAGACTTTTTTACTAAATATGAGAAAGAGGGACACCCTATCCTTTGTAAGGATACCTCTAATATTGTTTCACAAAGTAGTGTGATGAGAGCTAGTATTCGTATGTTTTCTGTTAGAATAAGTGATCATTGCTATGATGGTCCTTGTGATAGCTATATTGTTAAGTTTATGCATGATACCAAAAGTTACTATGAGAGAGGGAAAAGTGTTCTTATGCATCTCAATAATATCAAGTTTCCTCATTTTATGTTGAAAGTTTTTATGTTGCACTTCTTTTGCCTTCTTATGCAAGTAGCCTCTGGCTTCAACAACTTGTTTGTTTACAAAATTCCCTTCCATAGGAAGTGGGTTAGACCTAAATGTGTGTATTTTTTCTTCTTAATGCTCTCTTTCACTTTAATTCATATTCCTATGTGAGCATCTCCAAAATTATCATGCCCATCTTAATGGCTATAAAGAAAGAGCTTTTTGGGAGACAGCCCAATTTGTTTTTGCTTTCAGTTTGTGTTTGTTTCTTTGAGTCTTGGAAGTTATTACTTCGGTAATAACCGCTCTTTATCCGTTTTGTTTGGTTTTTGTGTCAAGATCAACCTCTAATGAGAGAGAAGTAAGATTTGGGGAAGTTGCTGTCCCGAAACAGATTTTTGTGCTTCACCGTAAAAATTCGTGAGAGATCCCTGCATGTCGGATTGAGCTGTAATTTTTTGTGCTGCTGTCCCAGGTTGTTATTTAACTTTAGTTAGTTTTGAACTTTTTGATTTGAGCAACAGAAGATTTTCGAAAAAATTGATCTTTACCTGCTGGTATGTTTTGATAGATTTTGCCACTCTTGCATTTGCTTCTTTATTCGATTTCCTTTTTGAATTCTTTTTGGGTTTTCGGAAGGAGTTGCTACAGTAGCTTATGTTTTGATGGTTTGCAGTTGAAGTTGAACACAAAAGGTTTTACCACTTCACTTATACTAATGTTGCTAGTGAGAACTGTGTGAAGTTTTGTGTGAAAGAAATTTCCAGGAAGTGGAGATAATGGTGTAATAAGGAAGAGAAAGGTTTTATGAGTCAAGTAATAAGTGTATTAAGATGAAGATGCGGTTGATTATTCAAGTTGTGACTCCGGAAGAATCTACTAGATATGAAATTCAGAGACCTGCAGAGTCTTTTTTTAAATGGGTAACAGTTCTGGTAAGAAAAGTTCCGTGAAAATACTATCCAACTATATTTTTGCAGTTTTTAATCAATAAGTAAAGTTACGAAGCGGAAAAGGGACGGAAACAGAGCCATTGTGGCTCACACCACCCTGTGGCGCGGGCCCACCCCTGGCCGCGCCACCAGGTGGTGAGTCCACCCCGGACTCCACCTCTGACTCGTTTTCTCCCAGTACCTTCATTTTGATATGAAACTTCGTAATATATAATCCCCCGGACCCCCCGAGGTTCGTGTATCCTGTTCTCTTCGTGTTTTTTTTCGATCTATTTCTGCCAGGACATACTCTTTGAAAGATTAGAAGCACAATGGTGTCCGCCAAGGATAAAGGGAAGGAGCCTATGGAGGAAGACCTCCAAGACCCCTAGAAGGACAAGGAGGTCAAGAGTGAAGGTGAAGAGGAGCAAGGCCAACTTCCGCACACCGGCACTACCATTGCAAGCATTGGAGTGGTGACAAAACCTTCCAGGGTTAGAAGGACTGCACGGATGCAGACTGGGGGGAAAGCTCCTCGTCGCTGCTTGGCTCCACGGTCACTTCCTCCACGCACCAAGAATCCTTTCCATACCCTTATCCATGAGCATCAATACCAGAATATGCCCAAGGAGAAATTACCCTCCAACTAGGATTTGCCTCGTTCTAGCCATGCAGGAAAATAAGACTTCAGGGAGGAAGAGTGGGGAAAGAACAGCAAGAGCTGGAATTATCAACCCGACATGATCACGAGCTGCATTCAGCAAAACTCACAGCTGATTCATAATCTCACCATCGAGATTGAGGACTTGGAGAAACTGATCAGAGAGCTCATCGAGAGGATACCACCACCACCTAAGGAGTAATTCATCATCAGGTTTGGCATCCCCTTGGTTTGTTCCAAGCTTGGGGGAGTGCTGCGGTATCACATCACTATCTTCTATCTTTTTACCTTATTAGTAGAGTCATATCATGAATAGAGGAGTTATTTTGTAGTATGGTTTGCATTATGGAAGTGTCCCCTCTCTCGTTAGATGTGTATCCCTTGGTGTGAGTTGCCGTTATGGAATATTAATAAGAAGTTCTATCATTTACTCTTTTGCATACCTTATATTAGTTTTCAATTCGTGGTTATATGATTGATCTTGTTGTTAGTATTGGTATCACTTTGGGATCATTGAGTTAATTTAGTTAGTTTTGGCAAACCTGGCTCGGTCAGTAGCACACTATTTTTGAGAGTTGAAAAGAAAAGATAGAATTACTCTAAAGAAAAAAAAATCATCATCTTTCTTCCTTGTTTTGCTCATAAGTTTAGTATTCTCTAGTTAAGATCTTTTGTGCTTCCAAGGAAGATTGCATGTTTGTTTTTATCACTTGTATGTTTGTTTGTTTCCTCCAACTCTTGTACTTGATACCCAGCCTTGCTAGCCAAAAACCTGTACTGAGAGGGTATTATTCTCATGCATCCACCTCCTTTAAACCAAAACCTTTGCCATTTGTGTCCACCATACCTACCTAGTAGCATTATTGCTATTCCAAGTAAATTCTTGTTTTATCTACCTCCCAAATTAAACTTGTTATGTGAAAATTAGTGATTAAAGCTCTCACGAACTTGATGGCACACTTTACTTTCTTGCACTTAATAAACTTGAGCTCACCTATGTTGCGTATATGCTTCCGCTTTGTAAGTTGTGAATTAGCAGAACCATGCTGTCATGGGGAACGCTTTCAACATTGCACTGGTACTTTGTACCAAGTTGATATCATGTTATTTTGTCTATGGATGTCGTTGGTGTGAAATGAAAGGGGAGCTTGTAAGTCCATGGAGTTATGCATGTGTTTTAGAGAAATGACTGGGCCGCTGGTCTAATTGATGCTGACATGGTGGAAACCTGCAGCATAACCATAACGAGTATCTATGAAGCATTCTTCTTATAAAAAAGAGATAGAGATTGTGAAAAAGAGAAAAAGAAAAAAAGAGATATTATGAAAAGAGGAAAGAGAGAAAAAAAGCACCATATTCCCATGGTAAATAAGAAGATTGCTGAGATACTTGCTGTCTGCTTGCCTTGTCATTTTGATATGGGTATTCTTCCGTATCATCGGGCAAGGAGTACCCCATTGGCGGTTCTCAATGATACACATATGCTTACAATGAAAAGAACTTACCGGTGACTAAACTTGAGTAGCATGAGGAGCGGCCCTCGTATTCAAGGGACATGAGATTCTCAACTTACAACTTGTCAACGCATATCCTCATATTTGATCACTTTAACCTTAATCACCTAAAGATTCCTATGATAGGGGCAATGAGAGCTGAAATCTAGTAAGTATCATAATTTTGGGGAGCTCTTTATGAGACTTGAAAGCCCTGCTTCCCTTTTTGAAGGGCCTTTCTTTTACTTTGTAGTTGAGTCAGTAAACATACTCTCTTCTACCTCAGCAAGTATTTTGAGTTGATGTGTTTCATTCATTCATATGATGATTTATTTAATCATGTTTCTTATGTTCCTTGCTTTGCACATTGCTCTTATCTTGATGTTTACTACTTTGAAAGCTATCTTTGAAAACCAGTTATTTGTGAACTCTAGCAAATTATCAACTATTCTTCGACCAAGAGCTAAGTTTGCCATTACCAATTATGATTCACTTTATGTATCTTTATTGTGTTTCCTTTACCTACTGCAAGTTGAGTATATAATAGTGAGTTGTCTTCTATTATGGTCTATGTATTTGATGAATGTGTTGCTTCTTGTCTGTATTCTTTTATCGACTCTTCACTCCATAAACCTGAGGCCATGTTTATTGAGCTCAGTTTCGCTTGGGGACAAGCGAAGTCTAAGCTTGGGGGGAGTTGATACGTTCATTTTGCATCACTATTCTATGTCTTAGTTCACTATTATTCATTGATATATTTCGTATTGAGATGTGATACTTATGTTATTTCATCTGTTTTTGCATGGTTGATGACTTTTGGAGCATGGACCGCTGCAGTCAGGATTCTGATAGAAAAGGTGCTGTTTGGAGGCAAAATTCGCGAAGATCAGAAAATCTGGGAAAATATACGGAAAATCCTATTTTTCTAGAAGACTAAGGATGCCAGAAGACGGAGTGGAGATGGGCCACAGGGGGGCCCACACCACCCCCTGGCGCGGGCAGCCCTAGGCCGCACCAGGAGGTGGTGTGGCCACCCTGGCCCACTCCAGCCTCTCTTCTCTAGCGTATATCATCCTCCCGAAACCCTAAGACTCGGGGAGCAACCACAGAAAAATTCCGCCGCCTCTGCGGGGCGGAAAACAGCGAGAGAGAAAGATCTCTCCGACAGACAGATTTCTGCCGAGGGAATTCCTTCTCAGAGAGGGGAGATCGTCGCCATCAACACCACCATCAAGCTGGACTTCATTGGGCTCATCATCATCATCATCACCACCATCATCACCATCAACACCCTCATCACCATCTCCATATTGCTGTAACAATTGAGTTGAATCTTGCATTAGTTCTTAGGGGAAACTTTCCCGGTGTTGATAACTATTTGTAGTTGATGCTATTGAGTGAAGCATTGAATTATTGTTTATGCTCAGATTGTTATACAACATTATTCCACCTCTAATCATGATCCATATGATGTTTTGTGAGTAGTTCGCTTTGTTCTTGAGGACATGGGAGAAGTCATGTTGTTAGTAGTGGAATTGTGTTGAGAAAGATTCAATAGTTTGATATTTAAGTTGTGGTGTACTTCTTCTAGTGGTGTCATGTGAACACCGACTACATGACACTTCACCTATATGGGCCTAGGGGAATGCATTGTGTATTTGGCTACTAATCGTAGGGGTTGCCGGAGTGACAGAAACCTGAACCCCCGTTAGGAAACCATTGCACAAGGGACGTAAGGGTCTTAGAGTTTAAAGTTGTGGTTAGGTTTCTACCTTAATTACTTTCTTGTACTTACGGATGTTTGCAAGGGATTTAACCACAAGTATGTATTAGTCTTGGATGGGGCAGTACATTAGCATAGGTTCACCCACACAACACTTAGCAAGCTAAAGAAGATTAATCAACTATATGAAGGGAAAGCACTTGATAGTCTTCACATGTGTCCTCGAGAACGTTTGGTCATCTTAAGTAATACAACCAGCTTGTCCTTTGCTTCATAAAGGATTGGGCCACTTGCTGCATTTATTCCTACTATCTTTTATTTACTCGTACTTTGTTTACTTGCTTTATTGAAAACCCCTAAAAATCTGTTTGCTAAGTATTTGTAGAGAATTCCTGATCCATACCACTAGCCAGCACGTTCTGCTCCTCGTTGGGTTCGACATTCTTACTTATCGAAAATACTGCGATACACCCCCTATACTTGTGGGTCATCATTTATGTTCAAGTTTACTTGTTTACTTCATAAGAAAATATAGCATCAAATAATTTAAGTCTTAACATACAAAATATAAAAGTAAATCCTACTAATCATAGATGGGTAATGTTGGTTGATATCAATTGTTTAGAAATTTTCATGTTTTAATTTTGTGGTTATTAAGATGAATGTTAATGTTGTTGTTTAAAATAAAAAAATAACTTTTGAATAAAATGTTTCTTATATTAAGTTAATCAATTTTTGAAGATCATCAGGATGTGGACTATTGGCATTGATATAGAACAAACGATCTTGAGTAAATATGCTTATGGCTTGTTGAATATTCGACCAAAGTTAACTATAAAAATATAAATTTAAGACATAGTGTTTTATGGCACAATTGAGTTCTAGGGTTCTCATAAGTATGGTTAAGGATGTGAAATCATTAACTCCCAAAGAGAGTGAATGATGTAGTAAATTAAGTTGTAAGTCATTGACTAATAATTGGTATAGGATTTAGAGAAAGTACTATTTTATCACAATACTTACTTAGGTTTATCATACACTATGGTTCTAGTATTAACCATAGAGTATATGATACTTGGTTCTCATTCTTTAGGAGGATGATCTCACTAAGTGATAATAACTTTAATTGAATCAAAAGAGTGGTGATATCCTAGATTGTTTTGGTCGACATCAAATTTCTATGATAGGATACATAGTTAATTCCTATGATAGGAGTAAATAGGATAACTTAGTAAGAATGATTAACGTAAAAACATAAGTCTTACTTAGACCTAACTATGAACTTTTATTTAAAGTCCAAACATAAAGGTCTAAATTGTTAATATGAAACATGATTAGGCATCTAATCAATTGTCTTGGTTAAGGTATCCATTTTAGGGTTTTAGAAAATAAAAGTAATTTTATTTTTAAACATAAAGGATTTAAAGCACTAAAAGCATTTCCTTTTAGTTTTCAAAACATGAATTACATTTCCATAATAAATAAATTTTAAGTAATTTAATAAAGCTAGAAAATAAGTTATCTTGATTTATAGGTGATAAAAGAACTATATCCTTTTATTTAAATACAATAAAATGATTTTATAACTCTGTGTGTATCTATTTTTTTAGTAAAACTAAAATGACTAAGTATTTTATAATTAGTATTTTTACAATATATTGGATTATGTTTAATACCCAAAAGTGACTTTATTTATTTTAAAGATTTTTCCTTATTTTCTTATCTCATTATAAGATTTTATAGTTGTATTTTATTTAACTCAAATAACTAATGTTATAACTTTCCTAGGTAGATATCATTTTGTGAGCATTTTGTTATATCATACGTATTTTTAGGATTTTTCTACATGTTTCTCGAGCTAAAAGAATTTGTAGGGAATTTTGTTAATTTATTTATTTTATTTTCCTTTTTCCTTATTTTATTCTAAGATGGCTTGTTTGGTTGGATGTTTTGGTTGGCTCGGTCCAGCCAACCCAGGCTCAGGGCACGCTACATCCTGACCCAGCCCCGAGCCCACACACATAAAGCATGCACACACGTGCCCGCGTGTAACACCCCAGACTCTCCATGCCAGGGTTGTCACTCCGGGCAGCTTAATAGGATATCTAGACTAGCCCACAGACCCAGGCTCAGGGCACGCTACACCCAGACCCTGCCCCGAGCAACACACATGAAGCATGCACACACGTGCCCGCGTGTAACACCCAGACTTTCCATGCCTAGATTGTCACTTCTGGCAGCTTAATAGGATATCTAGACTGGCCCACAGACAAACACTAGTCTTTTTTGTGTACTTTTTCCTTACTCATGTGCACCCCGGTAACCACTTCCCGGTTGGTCACCCATCCTCATATTGCTCTAGACCAAGCACGCTTAACCTTAGAGTTTTTTTTCAAATGAGCTTCCGGAAACACAGATGCAACCTATCGATATGGGTATCCTATCAATCCTATTAAGCCATGCGTCAGGGTCTCACCTACACCCACCCTTAGAAGATAAATTCCCTCATCGATCAAGCATAATCCAGGAATGTCCCCTCTTGGCACACGTTTGTGCGTCCAGTGTCGGCACATGTGCCATGCCATGTCCACTCTGGGCCACACACGCCATTTTCCACATGTCTCGCCACTGACCTGCATGCGCCTGTGTAACCCCGAGGATCAGCTCTGATACCACTTTGTAACACCCCCGTCTAGTGGGCGCCGAGGGTGTCACTCCTAGCAGCTTACTAGGATCTCTAGACTGGCCTCACACACCAACACTGGTCATTTCTATGCACTTTGTCCTCACTCGTGCGCACTTGGTACCCACTTACCGGTCAGTCACCCATCCTCAAACTTCTCTGGGACAAGCATGCTTAATCTTAGAGTTCTTTTCAAATAGATTCCGAAAAATAAGTTGCAACTTATTGATATGGGTATCCTATCTAGACGGAAGTCCTATTCTCACATTCCCTTCATATACATTAATTAAAACTTTAATGGTTCTAAGGAATGGCCTATCTAGAATTATAGGTGCTATGGGACCTTCAGGCATGTCCACTATAACAAGATCAATTAGAGTATAAAGTCCTTTAATTTCAACGACTATATTTTATTTTATCCCAACAACTTGTTTATATGTTGAATCAGCAAGATGTAGTCTCATTTCAGTAGTTGTAAATGGCCCTAAGTTTTGCTTATCTAATAGACTCTTGGAATTTTTTGAGACGCTTGCACCAAGATCACAAAGAGAAGCTATCTCATTAATTCTAATATTAGTTTTAATAGTAGGCTCAAAAATATCATCTAGATTAGCAGGAAGCTAATCAACTAGTTTATTATACTCCATTTCTAGTTCATGACCTTTAGATGCTACTTATTTTATAAATTGTTCGTATGTAGCATCGTTACCTTGTTATATACCGAGATTCTTCGCGGTGGTCGTCTTTAACAAATCCTGCATGGTATAGTTCGGCGGTGGTGCATTGCTATAGTCCAGATCTTTAGGCATCTCGTCTTTATTTTCTACCCTCATCATTTTTAGGTCCTCTACCAGGTTTGGCTCAGGCTTTTCAGCGAATTTTGCAAGTATGAGAGCTTGACTCTCAGCTACTTTGCCCAATTGGGCCTCCATTGTCATGGTTCTTTCATGTAGAGCCTGCTCATCATTTCTAATTGCAATGGCTTGGTTATATAATTTCCCAATACTAGTCTCATGGTTCTCGATAATTTTAATAAGTATATTATTTTGCTCGGTCTGAGCTTGCATTAAAGTTCCAACAACATGTTCAAAGTAGAGATTACCATGATTTGCTCCACTATGATTATCATTATTATTATAGTTGTAAGGAGCACCTGCAGGATTAGAATATTGCTTTTGAAAATCTGAGCTAAAATTTTGTCTCTTCCAAGAAGGGTTATAAGGATTGCGAGCTATAAAATTAACATAATTAGCTAGTAGTGATAGCATTAATTTGGGTAATTTTCTTACCCTTCACAATATTAAGTAACTCATCTACCTTTGTGGTAAGCTCTTCGTTATGTTCCTCGATGATTGAATTCACCCTTTTTGAGGTTCTTTCTACATGCCATTAGGCATGGTTGTTTTGCATATCATCAAGCAATTTCTCTGCAACACTCACTTACTTTCCCATGATAGTTCCTCATGTGGTAGTATCTAGCATAGACTTAGACATTGAGTTAACACCATTATAAAACAAATGTAATATAAGCCATTCTTCCATCTCATGACTAGGACATTACAACTTCTTTCATCCTTTCCCAAGCAAGCGTTAGTGGCTCGTGGTATTCTTGTCTAAAGCTTGTAATATTGGACCTTAGTTGCATAGTCTTAGTTGGAAGGAAAAATTGTCATCAAAAGATTAGTGCATTCCTCCCAAAATTTAATACCTTTAGGTAAAGCTATCAACCAGTCCTTAGCCTTTTCTCCTAGAGAGAAAGGAAATAAATGTAATTTAACTACATTTGGTTAACATCCTTTATGCACATCATGTTGCTAATTTCGGTAAAAGTGTTTAGGTGCAAATCTTAGTCCTCAGCAGATAAACCTCCAAATTGGTTCTGTTGGACCAAACTCAAAAATGTTAGGTTTAATTTCATAAGTTTCCGCATCAACAACGGGCTGAGTAATAGGTGCACGAATAAATTCATCATTGGGAGTAACATACTCCCCAAGATTCTTTTGAGCCATGGCAATTTTATTTTTTTTGTTTTCGAATAAGACAAACAAATAAACAGTTAACTATTTTTTTGGATTTTCAATAGATAACAAAAATTAAACTAATAACAAGAAATCAACTACAAACAAAAATAAAAATAAAAACAAAAACAAGGTCTCTAGTGACCTCACAAGGATAACTAATTTCTTCCCCGGCAAAGCTGCCAGAAAAAGGGCTGATACATTGATACATTACAAATGTATCTATAATTTTTGATGTTCCATGCTTGGTTTTATCCACTTTCTTGTGTTTTGTTCCAAATTTGGAGTACTTTTCATATGATTTCTTGGACTAACCTATTAACAAGAGCCACAGTGCCAGCTGCCTGTTTTCTGCTGTTTTTGGTTCCAGGAAAGTCAGAAAATGAATATTCTCGGAATTGGACGGAACAAAAGCCAAAGTGCCTATTTTTCCGGAAGGGATCAAGTGCCAGGATACAAGACGGAGAAGGGCCAGAGGGCGGCCACACCACCTGGCCGCGCGGCCAGGCCTGGACCGCGCCAGGGGGTGGTGTGGCCAGCCTAGGCACCCCCTCAGCCTCTCCTGCCACCTATATATTGCCCTCGGAACGAAAACCCTAAGTACCCAATCAAAAATCCACGAAAGAGTCTGTAGCCGCCATCATCTCCATCCCTAGACCGGGAGGGATCTGAAGCTCTTCCCGGCACCCTGCCGGAGAGGGGAATTCACCCTGGAGGCCTTCTTCATCACCATGCAAGCCTCTGGTGTGATGCGTGAGTAGTTCATCCTTGGACTACGGATCCATGTAGTAGCTAGATGGCTGGTTCTCCTCCTTTGTGCTTTCATGTTTAGATCTTGTGAGCTCCGTTCATGATCAAGATCATCTATTTGTAATTCATACATGTTGAGTTTGTGCGGATCCGATGGATATTAAGATGCTATTTCAGATTGATTATTGATTCTATCATGTATTTGTTATTTGTGATCTTGCATGCTTTCCGTTGTTAGTATCTATCTTGGCCAAGTAGATGCTAGCAACTCCAAGAGTTAGTACTTATGCTCGATAGTGGGTTCATGCCTCTGGTAATCTAGGGAAGTGACAGAAATCTCGAAGGTACTAGATGTGTTTTTGCCACTAGGGAGAAAACAACAATCCTTTGTTCATAGAACAATCGTATTGTTTACTTTACACGCAGTTCGTAAAGCAATAATTTGTTGCTTGCAACTTAATACTGGAGGGGGTTCGGATGATAACCTGAAGGTGGATTATTAGTTATAGATGCAGTTGGATGGCGATCTATGTATTATGTTGTAATGCCCAATCAAGTCTCAAAGGAGTCAAGATGATTAGTATATGCATGTATTGTTTTCTCGGTGTTTGTCAATTGCCCCGCTGTAATTTTTTCACCTAGCATGTTATCTATCTAAGGAGAGCCACCTCTAGTGAACTATGGATCCCGGTCCTTTTATCTTTACATACAATCTACAATCTTTTGCTGCTTTGTGTTTACTTTTCTGCAAACTTTTACTTCTTTCCATTCGATACGTTTAATCCTTTGCTTTCCGCAAAACACGGTGAGATTGACAACCTCATCGCAAGTTGGGGACAAAGTTCTATGGTTGTGTTGTGCAGGTCTCCATGTTGCTACTAGCACCGGTAGTGCGCCCTGCCAAAGCTCAGCTAGTAACACCTTTGGGGTGTTTCCTTGCTCCTACTGGTTCGATTAAACCTTGGTTTCATAACTGATGGAAACTTGTTGTTGTGCTCATCATACCTTCCTCTTGGGGTTCCCAACGAGCTCTACATCAACCACGAGCCATCAACACTTTTCTGGGCGCCGTGCACTGAGCCATCATACCTTTGATCTGGATTTATGGATGTAGTATAGTAGCTTTTTCCCTAGTAGACCTAGGATTAATAGAATCCTTGGAAAACAATGGTAAAAGGAAAATAATAAGGCATGTCTACAAGACTTGTTTCTTTGTTTTACCTTCGTTCATTAGACCTTTCTAGTTTACTTTATAACATGGGTTGTATCAATGGATGGAGATGGCCAGGGTTGAAGATTCACATACAACTGCACATCATATGGGATAAAGATAGTAATACACATATTCATGTGTAATGATTTAATATAGATAAAATTTGTAGGAAGCACATCCCGATATACTAGAGCCCTTGCGAGTCACAGGCATAGCAATAGACTTCTGATCCAATCATTTGCACCATGAAGCACCGGGCCAGAAACAATTATTAAGTGAAAACACAAGTCAAAGCATTCAGAAGTGATGTTGTTGTTGTTCCCCAATGAATCACTAAGCAAAAACCGTACTCCCCTTATGTCACTTCCAATGAGATCTCCGCTAACCAAGTATCTCACCTGGAACCTTTATCAATATCTGAAATATTGGGTACCTACAAGTCCATAGATCGAGATAAGAGACAAAGAAACAAAGATACAAACCTCTATTCAATCAATACACAGTGCTCACATAGATTAGATGCACATAATCGCTGTGAGGTTTAACCCCAACACGTAGCCCGTGGGGACTACTCACTCATAATAATAAGATCAAAGATAGAAAACATTGTGCAGAATACTTAGATTGAAATTAAATATTTTTACAATGGTCGCTGAATCATAAGGAGATCTCAAGTACAACTTAATGACTATGGCTATGGAGATGATGGATGGGGGAGAGGACGAACTATTTTTGTGGATCTCCTTGGGTAGTGTTGTGATGCAATCTGAGAATGGCAGCCCTCTGCGCGGTGGCTAGGACCTCAAAATATATAGGCGCCTTCACGAAAGCTATAGGGTTTGACGAGACGAAGCCAACGTTGTCCGGTATAGCAGGCAGGCCATACAGGTGGACCTTGGCCGTACCAACGGTCATCATGTTTCTGTCGACTGGTTTTGGCGCCAGGTTTACTGGTCCGTGTGGAATTCCTCAAAATATTCATTTATGGATCTTGATTTCTCCTTAAAAGCATGATTTCCTGCACAACATAGTTTCAAATAATGGATTGCATATCTTCGCAATAATTAGTCATTAGTAGCAAGACTAGAGATATTATTGATCAATTACTTGACTAAAAATAAAGTTTAAATGCGGAGAAAGATGACTATTTTCATGGCCATTAGGGCGACTCTGCGAGCCCCATATGCAAAAGCCTATTTAACTAATTTGCTATAGATTATATAAGTTTGCAGGTAAATAAAAAGAGGCAATATACCAATCTGGGCCGACTTAGTTCGAAGTCGGCCTGGTCAAGCCCCACCACGATCGACATTACTTGCGCTTGGGCCAAGGTACCTTAGGCTGGCATGATCATATCCCGGCTGGGCCAAGTCAAGGCCCACCCGGCCAGTCTCTTGCCTCCGGGCCAACATCCCATCAATCCTAGCTGGGCCGGTTCATCCCGACCGGCCCACCTTGCTAACGACCGCTTCTGGCCGACACAAGATCTCGGCTAGGCCATGTGTTATCCAGGCCGGCTCGCCCTGCTCTTTCCCTAGATGGGCCACTTCACCATAGCCTTCGCTGCTGGGCCGGCACATAATACCTCCCTGGTGGGCCAACATCTTCGTTAAGCCAGTTACACCACCTTGTCGCTGCTACTCCAAGCTGGCATACTCCTACCATGACTCCCCAGCCACTCCACCGACATGCTAACTTGGGAAGCTACATCGACACCTCGGCACCCAGTGCTCCTGCCTCGACCAATACCAAGCCAAGTACATGTGCCGGTCTTGGGATGCACCTAGCTCTGATCGGCACACGCTCCACCAACCAGCACTACTAGATGCCACCAATCCTCGGGAGAGGATAACTGGGAGATTCAGAAGACACGAGCAAGAAGCCAAGTCAAGGACTAGACCAAGGATAGCTAGGACGTGACAGGCTCATGCTCATGACATGGTAATAGTACCCACCATGATGCAGGAACAGTGCACCACTGTAGCAGCATGGCTACAGTTGACAAGATCCCAGTAGTCAATTCCAACAATAGAGTAAACAGTGCATAGTACCATGTGGGCCTCACATGTCGCCTGGCCTCCCCTTTATAAGTAGCATCAGGGGAAGTCCATAGGGGTAGCTCCCTTCTGGGCTCATTCTCCCCATCTCAATTACGAGCTCCTCTAGCTTGGCACTAGTTCTAGCTCTTCAGATCATAGAGAAGGCCTCACATAGGCATAGATGATACAACTCAAGGAGCACCATTGTAGCTCTCATATATAGCTCCATATACATTCAGACATGCAGGATTAGGGGTTTTACCTCCACACGAGGGCCCTGAACCTAGGTACATCGTGTGTTCATCTATGTGTGCTCGATAGCGAATCATCCCTCTCCGGATCCTCTGGTGTCCATCGGCCCCAATTTAAGCCTACTCCAAGCATCTGCCATGTTACCAGCACGACAAATAGACAATATAATGCAACCCTGATTATAAGACTGGCAGAATCACAAGCAATTTCATAGGCAAACAAATAAGAGAGATTAACTGCATCAAACAGGCAAGTAAACAAACATGAGCATAATAATGGATAACCTCTCAATGAAGAAATTTCACAGGCAAAGTAAACAAGCATGAGCATCGAGGATGCATCAAACAACAACAAAAAATGGTGTGTTTCCTTGCCAGCAATGTATATCCGACCTTCCATGTTTCTCAACTCAATAAATGCTTCAAAGATCCTAGAAGAGTTGTTGACCACTCAACAAGTGAGCTCAGGGAAGATCTCACGTATCGGAGCATTCAATTCATATTATTAATGAGTCTGAACAAAAGACAAGCAACAAATTTGTCAAGTTATTCAAAGTTTAATGGTCTCACCACTACGCTAAATCTATCAAACGAGCCTAGCTGCGTGGAGCTTTAGAACATGATCAGAGGTAGGACGCGCAGAATAAGTGAGAGTGGTGTGTCAGAGGACAATGCACCATTCTAAATTCACAAGAACCCGGTCAAGTCTGCCAAGGATAGGGGACTCTTGTTGGTTTGACCACATGAATTGCCTATAGCAGAGGAATTTGAGAAAGCCCAAAATTACTAATGTAGTCAATAAAGGAGGCATGAAGTGAGTCATATTAGAACTAATCGAAGCGGGAGAGTCTAGCAAGGATTGTTTGAGAGCATGGGTGGCCAGAAATATTTATTTATTGAGAAAATTCCACCGATCTATTAATAATCATCAATAGGAAGGATTTTTTTGAGCATGTGTTGAAGGCCCATAAACATTCTTTTTGCAGAAATATTACCGATCTATTAATAATCACCAACAATAATACAAAGGATCCTAAAAATAGTAAAAATTACAAATAGGTGGTTCGACCACCTAGTGAGGACTACAGACACTAGCATGAGCCGAAAGCGCCGGCATCCTCATCCCAAGTCACAGTGGCCAAACAAAGCTTGCGTAGAATAGCTTGTCGTAGTAGACAGGCGGAAAATAGTCATGCTAAGGCCATAAAAAACCAACGCACCAGAGCACAAAAAGCAAACGTCGTTGGGAAGGAGAAGTCATCAATGGAATGGCTAATAAGTTCAAGGAGGTTGTGATCCCACGCTGTGAGAATACCAATACCACCAGAGGATCCACACTTATCTTACGTTTCATAAAAACATCAGCGTATTAGATGTAGAACTACAATATGAAAATTTCTATCAAGGAATAAGATCATCTTAAGTTTAAGAAAAAGATATTGAAAAACTCCAATTGTCATTACTTATATACAGCTCAGGTGGCATTAGTGTACATGTGTTTATGGCGCGCGTGCTCTAGGTTTGAAATGGTAGTTGGTGCCATCCGATCCGTCAGACTGTCACTACCCGAGGCATCTGTCCAAAGAGTTGTGCAAGACTAATTCCAGTCGGACTCATGCCAGACTTTGATAATGTCTTGTCAGATCTTACTACGTACGAGCGGTGAAGAGAGTTTGTCATGTCGTTCTTTTGTAGGAGTAGCAATACACGTTAAAACTTGGGATTCGTGACCGATTAGTCGCCAACACAGCAGTTAGCTATGGCGACCTTCTTCTGTTGGGCTAGTTCACAGAGTCGTAAAGCAGTTTAGTTGTTGTATGCACACGAGATGATAAGATGCTGGTGGCAGACAACTGTTAACCACATGTGTCAGTAAGGAGCTATGCTTTAGGAGAGTGACATGAGCTTGCTTCCTGTCGATACACTAGGGCATCCACGGCAGCTCGGTTGTTGAATTCAAATGGAGTCGTACCGTATGGTACTACGCTCACATGAGATGATAAAACTGATGACGAGTGGTAAATCAAGCCCGCTAGCTATCTTGTGAAATAATTGCCCGGCAACCAGCGCAGCCAACCACACTATTGTATTCTACGAAGAAACAAGTCCCTACGACCTTGAGCTGTGTATGTAAGTCCTGCAGCTCCGTCAGCTCACGATGCTGCAGCATCGCCGTTAATCCACATTTTGGAGCTATAGCTGTGCTTCGTGTGTCGATCCACCAACCCATGTCCACGCCCCTCAAGCCTAACGGTCCGACCCAAACAGCAACCCAAGATGCCCATTTCTGTCCCAATGGGTCAGGCCACGCAGTCATTTGGGTCGTGGCCTGTTCGACCAACCGTGTCCAGCGGCACGACGTATCTGTCCGCGCTTGGTAAATAGGCCATCACTGTAGCCACTGGCGCTGGTGCCAGTGTATTTTCAGTGTGTTTCCGCCGCCCCGCTATTTTCTGCCTTTCTTTCCTGCCGCTTCCCACCTGTTCTGGGTTTCCAGCCCACTAGTAGAAAACAGACCTTTGGTCCAGGGGTATTAGCCCCGGTTTTGCTACAAACCGGGACTAATGCCCCGGTCCAACGGCTAGAACTGGCCCCAGGGGGTGACAGACACTAGCCCCGGTTAAAACGGGATCTTTAGCCCCTGGTCATGTAACAAACCGGGGCTAAAGGGTTTCAGGCAGGCCAGGTCGGGCGCCAGACCCTTTAGTCCCGGTTTGTTATATGACCCAGGGCTAAAGGTGAACCTTTAGTCCCGGTTTTAGACACGAACCGGGGCTAAAGGGTTTCAGGCAGGCCAGGTCGGGCGCCAGACCCTTTAGTCCCGGTTTGTTATATGACCCGGGGCTAAAGGTGGACCTTTAGCCCCGGTTTTAGACACGAACCGGGGCTAAAGGTCTGGCTATATCTTCTTCCCATGCCCGAGCCACCATTCAAGCTGGTGGCTCTCCTCTCTCTCTCTCTTTCTTGCTTCAAGCTCGAGTTCATGCCTTTTTTTTCCTCAAGATTTGTCTATATTTTGTGGTGCCCCATCTATCCAAAGGTTCTAAAAAGTGAGCAACTTCATCCTTTGAACTCTCATTGCTATATTATCTCATTTCATGCTCTATCTTATAGATGGATTTGTGGATTTAGTTTGGTAATAATTTTTGCAGTGATAGCATGAGATCGATGTTTAGATTCTATCTATCTTATATTAATGTAAGGAACTCTAAGTTAAATATCACAATGTGTGGATTCTATCTATATATATCCTGTTTTGGCACATAGTCTCCAAAAATTGATTTTAGAAGCACACACATGCGTGAGTTCATCATTCTAACTAGCTAGCTAGGCAAAATATCCTTCTTCGTCTACCTACGTTCAACAAACTGAAAAAATTGTAACAAAGATAGGATTAATTCATAAAAGCTTGATAAGAAGACATCATAATTCACATATTAGGGAGTGCCTCTATGGCGAGCTCCTCGAAGATGTCTGAGCACGGGATCCTAATACATCTTCGAGAAGCTCTGCCGTAGTGGTGTCCCTTCTCTTCCACACCATCTTTCGGTTTATATCTTCTCTAGCTAAATCAGTATGCTGGTGGAGCTAACTAATTTCACATATTAGAGAGTGCCTCTACGGTGAGCTCCTCGAAGATGTCTG
Source organism: Avena sativa (assembly GCA_916181665.1). Lineage (NCBI taxonomy): Eukaryota > Viridiplantae > Streptophyta > Magnoliopsida > Poales > Poaceae > Avena > Avena sativa. The sequence goes on from OV702287.1 coordinate 585,854,502, forward strand.
AGGACGAGGTCCTAAGACATCTTCGAGAAGCTCCACCGTAGTGGTGTCCCTGGTCTCGCACACCATCTTGCACTTCTTCACAAGAATGCATACCCATTTATAGATTAAGCAGCACAACATAGTGTCGGGCACTGATGACATAATGTCGACACACTCACGCTGGCATAGTGCTGCCAGCCACCCAAAATAGTGTCGGCATTTAATTTACTGGCTTAGTACTGCCCACTGAGGACATAGTGTCGACATGTTATCTCCACATCCACATTTAGTCCCGGTTGGTGCCTCCAACCGAGACTAAAGGTTCATCATATCTTTAGTTCCGGTTGCTGGTTTTAGATTAGTACTAATTAATTATGATTATGTTTGATGTATTTAATTAATTATATATTGCAGATAAGCCGGCAATGGATGTACGCTGACCGACTCTCTAACGAGTTCATTAAAGGCGTGCATTCTTTTCTTCTTGTGGCCGAGGCAAACAAGCGGAGTGGTTTTATGTCTTCTCCATGTGGTGTCTGTCGGAATCATAAATAATACTCTTTCTCAAGAGTCCTTCATAGCCACCTGTTTCGGTCCGGTTTCATGACCGGCTATAATTGTTGGACCAAGCACGAAGAAAGAGGGGTTATGATGGAAGACAACGAAGAAGAAGAGAATGACAACGACTACCCTGAATACGATGGTACTACAATGGAAGACATTGATGAAGAAAAAGATGAAGAACGGGCATTAGATCTGCCCGATGATGATCTTAGTCGTGCCATTGCTGATGCCCAGGAAGAATGCGTAACTGAAAGGGAGAGGTTGAAGTTCAAGAAGATGTTAGAGGATCGCAAAAAATTGTTGTACCCAAATTGTGAAGATGGGCACAAAAAACTGGGTAGCACACTGGAATTGCTGCAATGGAAGGCAGAGAACGGTGTGACTGACAAAGGATTTGAAAAGTTGCTGAGAATAATGAAGAAGTTGCTTCCAAAGGATAACGAACTGTCCGCCAGTACCTACGAAGCAAAGAAGGTTGTCTGCCCTCTAGGATTAGAGGTGTAGAAGATACGTGCATGCATTAATGACTGCATCCTCTACCGCGGCGAGTACGAGAATTTGGATGCATGCCCAGTATGCACTGCATTGCGGTATAAGATAAGACGAGATGACCCTGGTGATGTTGAGGGCGAGCGCCGCATGAAGAGGGTTCCTGCCAAGGTGATGTGGTATGCTCCTATAATAACACAGTTGAAATGTTTATTCAGGAACAAAGAGCATGCCAAGTTGTTGCGATGGCACATGGAAGACCGTAAGAAAGACGAGATTTTGAGACACCCCGCTGATGGGTCGCAGTGGAGAAAAATCGAGAGAGAGTTTCCGAACTTAACAGGTGATGCGAGGAACTTATGTTTTGGTCTAAGTACAGTTGGCATGAATCCTTTTGGGGAGCAGAGCTGCAGTCATAGCACCTGGCCTGTGACTCTGTGTATCTATAACCTTCCTTCTTGGTTGTGCATGAAGCAGAAGTTCATTATGATGCCAGTGCTCATCCAAGGCCCGAAGCAACCCGGCAACGACATTGATGTGTACCTAAGGCCATTAGTTGAAGAACTCTTACAGTTGTGGCACGGACAAGGTGTACGTGTGTGGGATGAGAACAAGAAGGAGGAATTTGACCAACGAGCGTTGTTGTTCATAACAATCAATGATTGGCCTACTCTTAATAACATTTCAGGATAGACAAACAAGGGATACAATGCATGCACACACTGTTTAAATGATACTGAAAGTATATATTTGGATAAATGTAAGAAGAATGTGTACCCAGGGAATCATCGTTTTCTTCCGCCCTCGCACATCCTAAGAAAGAAAGGTAAGCATTTCAATGGTGAGGCAGACAGCCGGTGTAAGCCTATCCGCTGTACTGGTGATGATGTATTTGACATGGTGAAGGATTTAAAAGTAATCTTTGGAAAGGGTTCTGGTAGACAATATGTTCCGAAGGACGATGTCGGACATGCACCCATGTGGAAAAACAAATCTATATTTTGGGAGCTACCCTATTGGAAAGTCCTAGAGGTCCGCTCTGCAATTGACGTGATGAACCTGACGAAGAATCTTTGCGTGACGCTGCTAGGCTTCTTGGGCGTGTATGGGAAGAGCAAAGATACACCTGAAGCACGGCAGGACCAACAACGTATAAAAGACCGAGACGGCATGCATCCAGAGCTGTTTGAAGGTACTGCTAGTTACGCTCTCACCAAAGAAGAGAAGGAAATCTTTTTTGAAGTCCTTTACAGTATCAAGGTTCCGTCTGGTTCTCGTCGAACATAAAGGGAATAATAAATATGGCAGAGAAAAAATTTCAAAACCTAAAGTCTCATGACTGCCACGTGCTTATGACCCAGCTACTTCCGATTGCATTGAGGGGACTCCTGCCGGAAAATGTTCGAGTACCCATTGTGAAGCTATGTGCGTTTCTCAATGCAATTTCTCAGAAGGTAATCAGTCTATATAGTCTACTAAGGTTACAGAAAGATGTGGTCCAATGTCTTGCCAGCTTCGAGTTGGTGTTCCCACCATCCTTCTTCAATATTATGACTCACCTCCTAGTTTACCTAGTCGATGAGATTAATATTCTAGGTCCCGTATTTCTATACAATATGTTCCCCTTTGAGAGGTTCATGGGAGTGTTAAATAAATATGTTCATAACCGTGCTAGGCCAGAAGGAAGCATCTCAAAGGGATATGGAACAGAGGAGGTCATTGAGTTTTGTGTTGACTTTATTCCTGACCTTAAGCCCATCGGTGTTCCTGAATCACGACATGAGGGTAGAATTAGTGGAAAAGGCACGCTAGGAAAGAAAGCAAGGATATGTATGGACGGACATTCTCTCACTAAAGCACACTACACAGTTCTGCAAAGTTCCACCTTGGTGGCTCCGTATATCGAATAGCACAAGAATATTGTACACTCCAACAACCCGGGGAAGCCTGGCTCCTGGATTAGAGATGGACATATGAGGACTTTTGGCGGTTGGTTGCAGACACATCTCATGAATGACATAAATGTTGGAGAGCAGTTGTACTTGTTGGCCAGGTCACCATCTCGACTATATTGACTTTCCAAGGGTACGAGATAAATGGGAATATATTTTACACGATCGCCCAAAATAAAAAGAGCACCAATCAAAATAGTGGTGTCCGATTTGATGCAACAGACGAGAATGGGCAAAAGGATACATATTATGGTTACATAGAGGAGATATGGGAACTTGACTATGGATCTTTTTTTAAGGTTCCTTTGTTTCGGTGCAAATGGGTCAAGCTGACAGGAGGCAGGGTTGAGGTAGACAAGAAATACGGAATGACAACAGTGGATCTCAACAACCTTGCATATAGAAATGAACCATTTGTCCTAGCCAATGATGTGGCTCAGGTTTTTTATGTGAAGGACATGTCTACCAAACCGAGAAAAAGAAAAGATAAGCAAAAGAATACAACATCCGATGAGCCAAAGCGCCACATAGTTCTTTCAGGAAAAAAAACATCATGGGGGTGGAGGATAAGACAGACATGTCAGACGATTATGATAAGTTTCATGAAATTCCGCCCTTCGATGTGAAGGATGACCCAAGTATCCCGTTAAGTAAGGAAGATGCTCCATGGTTACGGATTATAAGAAAACCCTAACATGTGTGGATGTTGGTGATGTACAATATTATTAAACCTTTATTTTTAATGATCTTCTTATATGTATATGGATATGAACTTTCTCGATCTTAATAGGTAGTATTGCAACTTGTTGTGGCTAGACATTTATTAATATTAAAACGTAAAAATTAGTCATAATCATATCTAGCCCTGTAGTACACAACTTCTGGGTCGTCTTCGGAATCGTCATCGTCATCATCGTCGCTCATAGCACGCGGATGGATCCTCAGCCCTTCCTCGTAGCACGCGGATGGATCCTCCGGCCTCGGATTCACGACGCGCGGGGGAGGGGGCTCCCGGATGATGACCCCAGTACTCCCTAGGCCTTCACCACCACCACCATTCTTGTGGCTATGATGCTGGTGAAAGTGCGGGTACCTCAGGCGAGGATGGTCTCCCATGGAGATGTAGCGCATCACACCGGCGATAGTCCTGTTTGCCCACCACAGGCGGCGACCAGCCTCGTTGTGGTTCACTGGGGGCGGGCCGTCACCTTCATACCTGGCGAGCTCCCTTTCCCGCCGGTTTGCGAAGAAGGCATTCCAGGTGTCGAGGTTGTCGGGATCCCAATGGGGATCCATCCGCTGCTGTGGCGTGAGCTCGAGGTAGAAGTGGTTCATGATGGCCGCCTGGCGGGCCGAACCTTGAGACATAGGAGGAACAGGAACCCCTCCAGCGCTCAGCATCCAGCCAGTGGGTAGCCGGTACCCAGGAGGGCATGGGTAGCTGGAGGCGCACAGCGCATCGGTCTCCTCGAGCGTCAGAAAAGCCCAGTAAGCGGTGTCCATTGTTGTGAGAGAGAAGGTGTGGATGTGTCGATAGAAATGGCGGTCGGCCTAGATATAGAGGGAAATAGCGGGAGAACATGGCGGGAAGCGGGGGAAAAGGCGGGAGAAACATGGCGGTAAGCGGGGGAAATGGCGGGAGAACATGGCGGAAAGCGGGGGAAATGGCGGGAGAACATTTCTACTATATTTTTGTGAATATTTTGCTATATTATATGTATTTTTCCATTTTTAAATAATAAACTATATTTTTATTATTTTTTGTGAACATTTCTACTAAATATAATACTTGTTAAATAATAGATAATTTCATTTAAGTTGTATAATAAAGTATGATAATAGATTTAAATTATAGATCTTCTTTTTCTGAAAATTTTGATATATAATACATAATTTTCTGAAAACTATAAACCATTTTTGGTTTTGGCGCCAAAAATAACCTTTAGCCCCGGATTGTAATACGAACCGGGGCTAAAGGTCACCTGGTATAAATACCCCACCCCCGTCCCGGGTCGTGGCACGACCCGGAGAGCCAGTTTCTCTTCTTCCCACAGAGCTCGCCGCGCCCACGCCGTCCGCCGCGCCGCCGAACGCGCCGCCTGTCTCCGCCCCGCGCCGCCCCGTCGCCCGTACCGCCGCGTCTTTCCCTCCTCGCCACGCCCGTCCGCCCGCCGCCCGTCCCAACCCCGCCCATCCGCCGCCCGTGCCATTGCCGCCCGGAGGGATCGTCGCCGTCGCCCGCGTCGTCGCCCGTCCCGCGCCATCACTCGCCGTCGTCCATCCCGCCGCGCCGTGCCGCCCCCTGCAGGTGAGGTGGTATACGTAGGTGTAATTAATTAGTGTGGTTTTTTAGTTAATTAGGGATTTTATTTAGTTAATTAGGGATTTTATTTAGTTAGGGATTTAGTTAATTAGGGATTTTAGTAGTGATTTAGTTAGGGATTTTAGTAGTGATTTAGTTAGGGATTTTAGCTAGGGATTTTAGTTAGTGATTTTAGTTAGTGATTTATTTAGTGATTTAGTTAGGGATAATAGTTATTGATTCAGTTAGGGATTTTAGTTAGTTTATTATTAGGGCTTAGGGTTTATTAGGGATTAGGGTTTATTAGGGATTAGGTTTAGTTAGAATACTTAGTTAATTAGGTTTAGTTTAGTTAGTGATAGGTTTAGGGTTATTATTATTAGGGCAATATATACTTAGTGATTTAGTTACTGTTTATGTTTTATGATTGTTTATTGCTATTATTTAGTTATGCCGCGTCCAGCTCGTCCGAGCCTACTGGACTCCGTCGGGGATGTCCGAGTCTGGGCTCCGCCGGGTTGGCACTGGGAGGTGCTACCTGTCGGAACTCGTACCTTGGTGAGGAATCCGGGTATCATCGTCGACCCGGAGCTTCTTTGGTGGCGTCCACGAGGTCCAGGAGCAGTGCAGAGGGAGCCAGCCCCCGAGGAGGTGGTACGTCGTCGTATCAGGGAGGAGGACGAGCATGTACAACGATACATGTATCTTTTGGAGACTAGGTTCTCCAATATCTGGCAGGTTCACGGATCTCACCGAGCTATTCTCCGGTGATGGTTCCTCTTCTGTGCCTGCAGAGCTCCCGTAGCACAGAACACGGCAGCCGCGTTCGCTAGTTTATCTTAATAATGTACTTTATCTTATACTTTATCCTAAATGCACCCGTGCTATTCTCCGGTGATGTATTAATAATGTACTTTATCCTATACTTTATCCTATAATGCAGCCGAGCTATTCTCCGGTGATGTATTAATAATGTACTTTATCTTATATTATTATAGTTTATCTTAATCACGAAGTACTGTATCCGAGTTGTCGCAGTTGTAATATTCTTTTACTTAATGCAATATTCTTTTTCTGTATTAGTTAAGCTATGGACGGTAGACAGAATGAAGAGGAGCTTCTCAACATGATAGATGAGGGTACTGGGGGGTCTTATTATGATGTTTCCGACCATCTTAATTTGTCTGGAGGAGACGATGGTGGAGAAAATAGTGGAGATGATGGTACTGACCATGGTGGAGACCATGGTGAAGACACCATAATAATGACAAACTCCGTCAAGGTATATAAAGCCTCTATCGATCGTTCACTAGTATAGATGCACTAATTGATTCGTATATATGTACTGACGAATGTTTCTTCTCTTAGACCTCCGTTTCCGGCCAATCTTCTACAAATACAAGAGGCCCGACACACAAGTTGCCCGCTGATGTCCGTTTCAGCATTGACTTAGTCTCTCCGCATGGTCAACCGCTGGAGCCCAAAGAAGCTGCGAATGCATTTACAAGTCAATGCGGAGTGATTGTTAGAGACAAAGTCCCGATCACCACGTGAAACTGGAACAAGCCAGGAAAGAAAAAGGATCCAGCTGGGGCTAGTTTTGTAGATGACAGAGCGAAAGATACAATGTGGAATTCTGTCATGACACAGGAAAGTCAAGCAGTTTGCTCTTAAGAAGATGGCCGAACTATTCAAGGAATGGAAAAAAAAGATTATACCACAAGTATGTCTTGAAGGAAACAACTCCTCCATTCGTTGGCCCACTAGAGTTGCAGCAGGATAACTAAGCCGCATTTGTGGAATACAAGATCTCAGCACCAGCTAAGGCAATATCAGCAAAAAATAAGGAAAATGCAGCCAAAAAGAAATATCACCATCATATGGGCACAGGTGGCTATAGGAGTGCCATGCCTAAGTGGGATAAAGCTGAGGCTGACCTAGAGGCTAAAGGGGTCACTCCAGCTACATCTAGTTGGCCCTTGAGGTCAATAAATTGGGTATTCGGGCATGGGGCATCATTAGACCCAGAAATAGGCGAGATTGTTGCAGCCGAAGAAATTTCTTCACCCAAGAAAGAACTTGTTAAAGTGATAAAAGAGGTTGAAGAGGGAACGTTTGTTCCCGACAGAGAGAACGATGAGCTGACAAAGGCTCTCGGGAATCCTGAAAACACTGGACGAACAAGAGGGTTCGGACCTTCTTATCCATGGGTTATCGGGTTTCCCGAGCACCGTGACATGTACAGAAGCCGATCGAGAAGAACAAACCGGCAAAAAGAGGAGGATACGGAGCGGTTCGCGAGGTTCGAAGCCATGCTGCAGGAGTATCGCCAAGAGCTTAATGAACTTAAAGGACTCCGACAGCAAGATCCTACACCGGACAGTACGGTCGGCCCATCGCAACGGAAAAGCAGCGTGGCTTCCACGGAGGGCCACGGTAATGATGCAACGATGGATGTGTACCTCGTGGATGCAATTAAGGAGAAGACTAGTTGTGAGCTGCATGTTGAAGTGAAGAATATTTCCATGAAGGTGGCGGTCGGCTTTGCTTTACCTTCTGCACCGGGAGCGACCTACCATTGCAATCTGATTCCAGCTGGCTATGCTCGTGTCGGTGTGGATGAAATTCTACCTATGTGTCAGTCACTACAGCTTGACATCCCTGGAGGTGAAGGGGAGACGACACTAGGAGAATTCACGAGTGGCTTCATTCTTTGGAAAAAAGAATACATCAAGTTTCCAGGCTTGACACCAAGGCTACCTTCTCCACCAAGGCAACCGTCTCCTCCCAGTGCACCATCTCCTCCAAGTCCACCTCCAAGTGCACCGTCTCCTCCCAGTAATAGTCCAATCCATGACCCCAACACGAGTCCATCTCAATCTACGCAGCCGCCTCCACCCACTAAGGTCCAAAAGCGAAAGAATACCACCGCTCCGTCTAGTGATAACCAACTCCCGACGCGACAGTTGTCGCCCCTCCCAAGAGTACCGTCGGTTCCTCCCAAGAGGGCTTACGACCTGACCGATGAGGAGACCGATGCGGTCGTAAGGGCCGAAGTGGATGCTCATTTTAAAAAGAAACAACCTGAGCCAGAGGTCCAAATAAAACTGGAAACCAAGGAGCACTTTAGGAAATTACTGACGCAGCCATCCCAAGCTCAGTTAAATGCGCCAGATGGCTATACACGATGTCTTTAGAAGACATTGAAACAGAAGAGATCAAGCGGTAGAGGAAGCATCAAAAAAGAGGTTTCCCAGCAGGGGGAACAAGCAAAACAATCGAGTGGTAGCGGAAGCATTAGAACAGACGTCTCCCAGCTGGGGAAACAAGCAAAACAATCGAGTGGTTGCCGAAGAACCAAAAGAGATGTTCCCTAGCTGGGGAAACAAGCAAACCAATCGCTCCCCCCACTCCAGGTGAACATACCCAAACCTCAACTATACGAGGAAGAAACTATGGATCCGGAAACGGCTAGGATATTGGCCGAGCAATGTGGTATGCCTATTCATGAAATTATTCCCGGCGATATGCCCAAGGCTGAGGTAGCACCCAAATTTGTTAACAGGGAGCCTCTGGTCAGTTCTGAGAGGCTTCGGGATATGCCAACACAAATGCGACGATTCCATGAATGGTACATGAAAGCATCAAAAGAACAGCGAAATTGGCTCATGCTGAAAGTTCGAAAATCGCATTACTTCATTGAAGACGAGGTCCCTATTGAATTTACAGAATTATTTCAGTTATTCAATCTAAAGGAACTCGACAAAACTATCCTCAGTTCGTATTGTCTGTAAGTGATTACTTTATTTATGTAATTAGGTCTCTATCTCAGCTTGTTCAATTTATTGCCGGTAAGTATACTCACTATATTCTTTTATACGCTATATATAATGATGCAGAATGAAGATGCTCGATTGTAAAAGAAAGGCTATCAACGGATTTGGGTACATTGACCCACATCGAGTTCATGGAGCTATACTAAAGGATAAACCACTGGAGACCGAGCACAACTTGTTGCGGTTTCTCACGAAACAGCATTTCTGTAACGAAATACTATTTCCTTACCACGACGACAAGTGAGTTTTTGTACACATTAACTTTTGCTTACTCGATGTTCAATGTAAATGATGAGTTACTGACGTATGTAAACCTTGCGTAGGTACCACTGGATTATTCTAAGCATTTCACTTGACATGGGAAGAGTTCACATCATGGACTCACTAAACAAAGACATTGAAAACTACCGCATCATTATCGATGCGCTCCAGAGGTAATTTCAACCATTATCACACTATATCGGTTTCTTTCGTTCATTTTCTGGGATATCAAGTAGTTATTAACTCATACATTAATTTTCATTGTCGGGTAGGGTTTGGACACAGTTCAAGAGACATGTCTGCGGTCAATGGCATGAGGAGCTATTTTTTAAATCATTCTCGGTAAGTAGTACGAGCTAAGTCTGCGCATCTATTTAATTCTAGTTTATGTGCATTTATTATGCTAGTGTTATTATTTGATTGAATTCTATTCTTGTAAAGTGCGCGAGACAGCCACAGGGAACTAATCTATGTGGATTCTACGTGTGCGAGTTCATTCGCATCAGTATTGAGAAGCCCTCAGAAAATATTCGAGTAAGTAAACAATATATTCACCCTTTATTTTTATTACAAAAAGTCGTGTTGAGTATAATTCATACGATCTCCTTTTTTCATAGTTAGACGCGATGCGGGACAAGCTCCTACCAGAGGACCGCCTAATAGCAATCCAAGAGGAATTTGCTGCATTTTTTCTCGACGAGGTCATAGACCCACGCGGAGAATACTGTATAAGTAGACCCTAAAGCATCCATGTAATGATCTCCATGTGATCAAATAAACATGCTCTGGATCCGGTTGGGACTCCATATATGCTTGTAAGAGTAATTATATTATATATTGCGTCAATGTGTATAAGTACTGTGTAGTAGAATTCTGTATGTATACGAAAACTTGTTTCTAATGAAAACATATAATGAAAAATAATTGAACACAAAACACAAAATGAAAAGAAAAACACAAACCCTAAAACCCCATCCCATGCCGCTGCAGCCAAATGGCCGAAAATACTGCCGCGGCAGGGAACCTTTACTCCCGGTTCGTAACACGCCCCTGGGCTAAATGTCCTGCCGCCCAGCGCGCCTAGCAGGCCACGTGGTTGGACCTCTAGCCCCGGTTCATAACTGAACCGGGGCTAAAGCTTGGACCTTTAGTCCCGCTTTCGCAGCCCCGGTTCAAAATCCGGGGCTAAAGGCCCTTACGAACCGGGGCAAATTGCCCGGTTTCTACTAGTGGCCGCATCCAGGTGAAGCCATAAGAAGAGAAGATCCAACCAAGATAGATATAACTAGAAATCCCTCACAAACCACCATGCCTAGATGTCGGCGTTGTGGCACTAGCATTCGCAGCCGTGGCAGAGAAGAGTCGTCATTACCACCGGATCCGCGGAAGTCACCAGACGTGTTGACACTCTCCTACTTACGTACTTGGAGTTATTTGTCAAAAGTCAACGTACCAATCAACAAGAAGCGTAAGCTTGGACCCAAAACCCTGGATTGCATCTTTCTTGGCTATGCTTCTCACGGCATTGCTTACAGATTTCTTGTGGTGAAATCTGAAGTGGACGACATGAGTGTTAGTACCATTTTGAATCAAGAGATGCTACATTTTTTGAGGATATATTTCCTATGAGAGATATGCCTAGAATATCTAATAAGGAATATGATCTGATTTCTGAACCTGAAACTTCCATCGAAACTGATGAACAATCAGATGTTGAGAGTTCAGATTCGGATGAAGATGACAATGAAGCTCCCACAAGGAGCGAGAGACAAAGGATAGCAAGATCTTTTGGTAATGATTTCATTGTATACCTAGTGGATGACACTCCCACTGCTATTTCAAAAGCTTTTGCATCTCTGGGTCAAAGCAAGATGGACTCCATCTTGCCTAATGGAACGTGAGAGATATCCGAACGTCCGTATGGGTATAAACCTGTAGGATATAAATGGGTATTTAAAAGAAGCTTAGGGCTAATGGTACTGTTGAAAAGTACAAAGCTCGGCTTGTGGCTAAAGGCTATACCCGAAAGGAAGGAGAAGATTTCTTTGATACTAATTCACCTAAGGCTAGATTGACCATAATTTGACTACTACTATCACTGGTTGCCTCTCACGGTCTTCTTATTCATCAAATGAATGTTAAGACATTGTTCCTCTTACTGCCCTGCTCTCTAGGCTTTACCATCCTGGTGTTTGCGTGCACGTCTATCCGGGAGAGCAGGCCTCCGAAACCCTGTCCATTGAGATCCTATACCGGGAGACCGGCGATAAGGTTTTTGGGAAGCGTCTCGGCGCGACTGCTCGCTTCCGTTCGTGTTCTTCTTCAGAAACCGACGAACTCAACAACACCATGGGTGACAACGACAAAGACCAAGGTGTTGCTGTGGTGATGACCTTTCCGGTCAACCTGTACGTGCTATTTCTTTCTTTGTATGCACTAGTCTTACTACATCTTTAGATCTATTAAGTGTGATTGTTTGCATCTGTTTAGATCTGCTAGTACTTACATAATGTTGATTTGGGTAATTAACCTCATATGGAAATTGTCTATTAATCCAACAGATTTGATCGAATCGTCCAATCCAGATTTGAATCATCAGAAACAGGACCACATACAGAATTCTTTTGAGCGTTCGACGTACCATATACCTACCAACTACCTTTTAATAATAAAGATATTACACCCAACCTCTTATGACCATAGTCAAGAAAGTATGATCGTAATATATGATAATAATAATAATAAAGATATTGCACCCAACCTCACACGACATGTGGGTCTAGAGTAGGGATCTCATTTTGTGTTTAAGATTTCACACATGTTTCTAGTTCTTTCCGTTGAATCTTACGTTCAAAAACAACAATTATATCATAGAACAGTAGCCCTGTTTATCAACTGTTGCTAGTGAACATTAAATTGAGATTGCCCCATTTAACACCAAGGGTTTGTGTTTAGGGGCTACACGTGGGGTCAACCTTCTTGTGTATCAGGGCCGACCGTTACTAAATACTCCCTCCCTATCAAAATAAGTGACTTTGATTTATCTATATTAGGATATATCTATATACTAAAATGTGTCTAAATACATGCGAATCTAGATAAATTCACGTCACTTATTTTGGGACGGGTGGAGTATATAAATTCATTGGGTTTTACTGAAAAGTTGTGAGTTTGTTGACCCAACAAATTATATGCAGCTCTTGTTTGTGTATTTTTACAATCAATATGGTGATATATTTATATTAGTGACTAGTACATAGTGGTAATTTGTCTTCGAGGTCGTCAAACTCTTTCTTCTCGCATGACACAGTTTTGTATTTTCCTGAATGCAAGTGAATAAAAATGATATATATAGCAAATCATACACCTGTAAATATCAACGACAGTTCTCCTATAATTTTAATTTAACCCGCAATGCCAAGACTACATGCACACACTTAACCATTAAGTAATCAACCAACACGGCCAAGAGTACCAACACTAATATTTTAGAAAAAAGCAATCAAACAGTCCAGCCGATATCGCTAAAAAAATATTAGAATCACCATTGCTAAGGACGTAGCATCCGAGACAAATTTCGCGAGGACAATCCTTCTTGTGGCAAGCATGAGAAAAAAATTCAAGATCAATATGATGAAGCAAGATCTGCAGGCCCGTATCTAGAGAATTTTAATCTTTCAGCACCACCATTGACGACGGAAAGAAAATTTCATCGTCGAACGAATGACTGAAAATCAGTAACTGGAAACAATGTCGTATCCATTTGCGTGGAGGCTAAATAGAAGACGGCTACCAAAATCTTAAACTAGCTTATTTTAAACATTACTTTTAATAAAAACTCCATTTATAATCTCGATGCTCCACCCGTCCATCACAGAGGAGGGGGGCCGACATATGGAGGAGGCGGGAGGTGGAGTGGCGTCTAGTTTTTCTTACTCCCTCCGGTCCATATTAATGTTCTTAACTTTGTCTAGATTCGCATGAATCTAGTCTAAATCATTAACTAGGTACATCCAAATCTAGATAAAGTTGAGAACAATAATTTGGGTCGGAGGGAGTAGAGGAAGTTGCGGTGGCTTCGGAAGTCGTAGGGTTTTACAGTGGTCCCACAACTATTTGTGTTGATACGCCACCTGGGGTGACATAAAGGTGGGCCATTTTAAACAGATTTTTGTTTCTGATGGTTTCAATATAATACTGTCCGTGTTGAATTTCATGTCCGACATCTTGCTTACAGGAACCGTCGCAGATACCAGTGGCCAAATACAGTAAGGCAAGGACAATTTATACTTATAACAAATATAAGCACGCCAGGGATAAATTAAAAGCAAAATCGATAAAAAACAAATACGTACACACAGCGCATGAAAGCCTGACAATCCTTACATATGAAAGCCTTCACTAATTGCTCGTACTTTTTAGACGATGTTGGATATATATACTATGCATCATTCGTATGATTTATTTGCATGGATTAAAGCAGGAGATCAGATTAACCGTTATTGTGCAATAGTACTATCTGTGTAGAGATATACTATATGTTGAGCTCCGGACTGGTGAGTTGGTATACGTGTCAAAGCATAGCATAGGGGAGCTCAGTTGGTTCCTTGGTCTAGGCGCTACCGCCGCGTAGCCTGTGGAGCAGCGCGGAGTGGATGGCGCTGTCACCGTCGTCGTGCTGAAGCGCGGCTGGCACTTCCACCACCACGTCCTGCACCGTGACGCCCTGCACACGGCTAACACACGCGTGCTGCACCTGCAGTTCCAGAGAACGGAGCGCGCCCATCAGCCGAGCAGGCGCTTGCAGAGCGCCCCCCGTCGTCGTCACCCGCACCGCCGCCTCATCGCGCCCCACCATCCGCACCTCCACCACTTCGTCGGCTGCGGCCAGGTGTAGCCGGGATGCGCCGGCGTGGCCGCCTCGAAAGTAAGCTGACGCGGTGACTGCCAGCCGGCTCTCCTCTTCCAGCTGCGCGATGCGGGACCGCAGCTCGCCGATGTAGTTGGCTGCGTCGGCGAGGAGGGAGGCCTTGTCCATGCGGGACACGGTGGGCACGGCAGCGCGGAGGTCGCAGAAGCGGCGGTTCAGCTTGTCGCGGCGCTGTCGCTCGGCCTCCACGTGGCTGACGCTGTGGCCCTCCACACGTGGGCCTGGCTTCCGCCCACGCCGCTTAGTTGTCGTCGTGGCCGACCGCGGCGTCTCCTGGACGCTCGCCGGCGGCAACTCCCAGAGCGTAGAGTCTGGGGAGAGCGACGAGCTCCCCGCAGACCACATGTAATCAGCGTTCTCGCTCTTGGCCGAAACGTCCATTTCGCCTAACAGCCATTGCTTAGGGATCTCGCAGGAGGCGAACTCCAGGACCTGCTCGGGGTACCCGTCCGCGGGGGAGAACTGGGACGGCGGGGACGGCTGTTGAAGGCGGAGCATGGTGAGAGCAGCTCGTCCATGGCGGGCACGCAGCGTAGTACCTCTCCTTCCTCCAACTGACGAGATTGAATGAAGTTGCAAATTATTAGCTGAGATGCAGCGAGGTTTTATACTGATGGCACGTTAGTTAAGACCTCGATCAAACGTATCTGTCACGCAGAACGTGTCTTGTCCATTTCGGCTTGGATGTTTAGAACAAGTAGGTAACTACTACTACTACTAGCAGTTGTAGTTGTTGATATGGATCATCAAATCATGTGAGAAAGTTGACACGGATAGATCAATATATAAAGTAAGGGTTTTGCTAATTTTCAAGATCAGCTCATCTCAGCTCGTTAGACGTTGGATTTTGATCGTCGAGATTCGTGCATGTCACTTGCACAATTGTTGAAACTGATTTTTTTTAGATACACCAAGGTTAGGTAGGTCATCTTAACCATGTTCACACTGCTTGAACATAAACCTTTTTCATTTTGAACTAAAATCCTTCCCGTGCACCCTGATTGCAACCGAATATTGTCCGCTGCACTATTGTTGCAACATATTTTTTCCTTTCAAATATATATAGTCGAGGTCCAGGCCATAGCACACTAATGCATGTAGTTTAAAATAATTAACTAGATGACAAAGTTGAGGTCATTAATTAATATGGACCAGAAGCTACAATGACGTCTCTGCACCAGGATAAAAAGTAGTCTTAGTTAAAAGTTTTTGGAAACAATCACGTGTGAACGTGTTGTGTGCACATGCACTTTGGACTGAAAAGGGAGATTAGTGACATGGGTAAAAATGATGAATTAGGTGCTGCGGTAATTTCTTTTACAACACATATTTTTGTTTTTCCTCGGGGCATGCCATATGAATTTTCTTCATATCAATTTGCAAACATATGAAATACACATGTACATTCTTAAAAACCAGATTTTTCTCGAAATTTTTAAATGTTTTATCTGATATTATTGTTCACTCCAGCCGAAGATGCACCCAGGTGTAACATATATGTACACAGAGAACAAGCAAATATCGATGAAAAAAAGTGTTAATTCTATATTTGGTTTAAAAATAAATTGTGCCAAAACGATGACGTCGACCGAGAGGTCTGCGATGCCAAAAGTGACAAAAGAATATGGCTAGCACGTGCCATCACTTTTGGTCTAGGAAAATTGGAGGGTGGGCTAGCGTTATACCGTGGATCCACTTAGAGCAACTCTAACAGATCATGTAAACATTCCGGACCTATAAAATTCTGGCGAGTTTGTGGGTCCAGTTGAAACCGCCCAAGCTAGCAGATCCCGTATTCACGCCTGGGCCATAAAACAGTCTATAATGGTCCGTTTAGTCGTCCGATCGATCGATACAAATACCGTGCGAAGTGGCGGCTGCCGGTCCAGACCCTCACTCTCTCCACCGTACAATTCTAGCTCCACTGCTTAGCCACAGCGCACATCTCCAACTCCGACAAGAGATTCTGCGAGCTCCAGTTGTAGATCCTGACATATCTTGTCGGCGTGGCCTATCTGGGGTAGGT
This sequence comes from Avena sativa, assembly GCA_916181665.1. NCBI lineage: Eukaryota > Viridiplantae > Streptophyta > Magnoliopsida > Poales > Poaceae > Avena > Avena sativa. The sequence continues at coordinate 585,870,841 of OV702287.1, forward strand.
GGCGGCCGTAGTTGAGGCGGAAGTTACGTCAATCGGCCCCCATGCCGTTGTGGCAACCTCTCCGAGGAGGAGTGGAAGTGCATCGTGCGCTCCAAAGGCGCGAAGAAGAGGGCGGCACGGCCGTGGACCAACCGCGGGATTTCTCCCCCGCCATCCCCCCACCGCTACACTCCAGCAATAGAGAGGTACTACCCTCTGTCGCCAGAGCCCATCCCCACCATCTGCAAGTACGCACTAGACGGGGAGGCCAGGTCCTCGTGCCTCGCTCTTCTATCCCTCCCTGATCAGACGACTTGAGCTCCCCCTCCTCCCGCCTATTGCAGTCGTGGTGCTGACGGACTACACACAAGACTCTAACGAGGAGCATCTCGCGACGAAGATGCTCGCGCGCAAGTTTGAGCTCGCCCACTACAAGAAATCTGGTGTCTAGTGACTTTTTCTTAACGACCATGGTTTTTTGGTCATAGATCTATGACCATTATGAAGCAATTGGTCATAGGGAATTTGGGCAGGTCCAAACGTTAAAAAATAATGACCAATTTTGTTAGAAAGGTCATAGTTTCCCAAAATGATTTGGTCATAGATGGACAACATTGCTTTGGGGCTTAAATTTAGCCCATTGTGACCAATTTAAAAGGTTTCTATTGATAACTTGTGACGCGTTTGAAATGACTGGACATCCAACTCAGCAATTTTGCCTACGTGTCATCCTATGTGTCAATTTGTGCTTATACATAGATAAATAACGCTAGTAGATCTAGGACCCACATTTGCACTGGTAGCTAGAACCTAGGACCTAGCATTGACATAGAACCGACACCATAGAGGATCGAACCCGCGACCTCCAGAGTACCACGAGCACACGTCAATCTAACCATCGAACCACCAATTCACTTCTGTCAAATGAACCGCACAGGATTTATTTGAAGGTCAGTTCGCCTGGGCCTCTAAAACAAAGGCCTTGCAACACCGAACGGGCTGTTGAGCCTAGGCCTCAGCCTCTGTGGGAAATAGCCTTAGCCCCCATTTTGGTAATAATCTGCCGTTGGGCCAAAATGTGATGCGTATGGGCCGTTAGAAGGTTAAATTAGCTGCAAAATGGATGGATTTCAACTTTTTTTTTTAAATTCTAGAAATATAATTCAACGTTCATTTTTCATATTACCTCAGATTAAGATGATACAAAAATCAATTTGGTTCATCGCGAAGAGATAAAAAACTTTTGTGTTGGTGAATTTTACATCTTATGTCATCACGAGTCATGATATATTTTCTATCTTTTTTAATTTTTGATTTTTCTTAAAATATGGTCAAAACGGCGGGAACAGTTCTCGGTTAAGGGTTGAATCATGTTAAAATTTCAGTGGATATCTAATGAATAGCATATTCTGAACCTAAAAATTATTTTGGCAGAACTCATGAGCATTAAATCATGTACCTGTAGTTCAAATCGGAACTTCCTACCGATTCGGCAAACATTTGTCTTTTTCGCGAGGCTTAGATGGAAAGGTTTAAGATTTCCCGGTTGGGATATTGTCCATGTAATATGGTCTAGTATTTTGTAAAAATATGGTGGTAGCATTTTGAATTATGCCTTTGGTGGTTTCTTCACAAAATGCACCGCTTTTGGTACTCGGAAAATAGAAAATGCATATTTGAGCAACTAAAAGGATAACTTCTTCCTGCAACATTATTCATCATCCCAATATGCATGTGTGTGCATAATATGGATACATTATCACAAACTATGTCATGATTATGGTCATAACATTTGTCGTTTCACCTGAAAGCCATGAAATCTCGAACATGATAGGTCATTTCTGAGAAAGTATTTTGACATATTTACAATATACCAAGATTGGTATTTTTCCTTATAACTACGTCACAAAATATGACACCACACGAAAGTTTTATATTGTTTGGCCGTTTTCGAATTTCTTATGTCTGTTTCAAACTATGGTCAAAACAACAAGCATGAAGGTTCTTATCTAGGGAATGAGCCTCTCTAATCTTGCATTGGATTTCTGATAAAATAGCATATTGTGAAGTTAAAATTGATTTTTGCAAAAAATCATGAGCATTAGATAATGTACATGTAATTCTACTGGCCAACTCCTCCTTGTACATGTAATTCTACATCCAAAAAATCTCTGATAATGCTCTTGTACCTGTTCTTGATCAGTTCCTGCAAGATCTTGTAGATACTTGTATGACCTCCTCCTCCTTATTCTACTGGCCAACTCCTCCTTATGCTCACACCCTTGATCTGCTCCTAGAACTTCTCTTCAGGTGACCATGGTAGGTGTGATGGTGTTGATGGTGGGCCCAAGAGGGAGCTGCCCAAGGAGGGGTTGCAACCGCCTAGGGGACCCACCCGGCCGGCCTTGTGCGGCGGTGTGGGGGCACACCCGGCCGGCCTCCTCACTTCGCCGTGCACCTCCTCCCTCCCTCTCTCCTTTAGTCCCACCCTGGGGCTTTAGGAAGAAGGGGTCTCCCCTTTTCCCCTATATAAAAAGGTATTTATTGGAGGAATAAATATAACAATAAATTGTTAATTTTCTAAGGTATTTTCCTTAGGGAGTTTTCCTCACTCTCTTCGTTAAATCTGATGTGTGTTGTTCCAAGAAGAACTATGTGTGTGGGTGACGATACCATCATGGCATGTGGCCACGCAGCTGGATCCCCGTTTTAGGCGATCTAGTTCTGCACCCCGGCTGGATCAAGAAAAACGAGAGTCATCGTTGGACACCGTACGTATGCGAAACCATAGAGGTGCTGCCACTTGTGGCACCGGAGCTATCGTGCAAGGACCAGGAGGTGACGTGAAAGGAGCACGCGACCTCGAGGTCGGCTACCAGTATGACTACATCACCAACGTTCCCACGATCGTAAATGCTTTCGGTCTACAAGGGTATATTGATGAAACCTCAATTCCTGTTACTGTATTAACTCATAGATAGATGCTGGCATGGGTGTTGCGCTAGCTACGTTTTTTTGTTTTTCTACTGCAAACCCCTTCAAAATCCACATTTGGATTAAAGAGATTTAATTTTCAAATACGTGTTGTGTTTTTTAGTAATTAAATCAAGTTTACATGACAATTATGGTGAATCGGATAATAGTTTGCCAATCCATTTGAAATTTGACATTATTGGCATCTTTCGACCATATTTTGAAAAAACTCTAATAATTCAATTTTCTCGGTACTCTAGGATATTATAAGAACATTTTGACTAGGCATTTGAAATTTGTGAATCTTTTACACCGTTCAGCCAAAAGTGAGCCAGGTTCCTTTTGGCTCCGCTCACTAGAAATGAGTTGAGTCACTTGTTCGTCAATTATCATCTGGGATCATATGTTGTTTTCATACTGTTCGCACACGAACATGTCACCTTGTACCCTGGGTGCCGAGCGCGATGCGCAATAGCACGAGCCGAGGGAGCCTCACTAGAAGCACGGTACGCAAGATAGTCCAGCGGACACTTTCGAAAACCCGAAACCCCACTTGCCCGGGAGGGACCCCGTCAGGTCGGCGCATCGGCTATGGGCTGCCCTAGGTCGGCCTGACCACCCCGGAGCCTTGTGGATTCCTAGCCCTCTGGTATGAAGAACTACAAAAGAACGAGAAAAAGATACACGGTAGAGGGATAAAAAGTAGATGAACACGAAAAAGTAGTAGATGTGTTTGTTCGATTGGCGTTGGTTCAATCGACCTTCACCCCTCATGTATACAAGGAGAGGCTGGACTTTCCATGGAAGAGAGAGGGTTGGATTCATGTCCAAAACCCTAGTTGAGGTCCAACTCGAACAAGCAAATCCGAAATTTGCGTAACTGTTCGGTCAAAAACTTGTATATACCTTACAGACAACTTCTGAGAGAGTAACCAAACTTGGATAAAAATCTAGTAAAAATCAAAGTTGTTCGCCTCGAAAAAAACAAAGAACTCCAATGTTGGACACTTTTCCATCCGATCATTTCTTAAAGTATATAAATAAAATCTAACGACACTATAACATTTTTCTTTGAGATTGACTAAGCTACCTCGAGAGATATCAGAGTAACTCGAGTGTGTGGTGTTGACATGTTGGTAACTACATAGGCAAGAGGACAAGTTGTACGGGGTTGGCTCACCAGCGATTGAGAAAGTACATCACAATGGTTTTGTCTTGAGGAGAAAGATTGTTTACTTTTTTCCGTATCAGGAATTAGACTCTCCAGTCGCCCATTCTTAAAATAAGATCAATGTTCAATCGGCAATTCCCTCCCATTGTATCCACAAATCTGTGTATAAGTTTTGGAGAGTAAATTTTACATACACCGTAATATACAAGTACAACTAGGTGTAACAAAAAAATCTAACTATATAGAAATTGTAACCTAAAACATGACTACACCTAATGATAACATAATCCAATAATCTACACAGGACCCACAACTCTCTCCCTACACCACAACACATTATGCCCGCAACGAAAAGCTTTAGCGTCGCGGTGCCATAGCCCTTCTAGCTCCTCCCACTATTCAGAGGCAGGGATGGAGGGAGGTAGAGGGAGAGGGAGAGGGAGAGGGAGAGGGAGAGAGTCTAACTACGCTGGTGATGTCTAGACTGGTTATTCTACCCGATGTTGTAGGATCCCATTTCTCTTGAATGACCTAGGTTATTGAATCAACTAGAAAAATGCCCCGCGCGTTGCAGCGGTAATCTCTTCAAAAACTACATTGTTTAAATAAAAGGTATAATACATATAGAAATTGAAGTTTTCTAAAAGAATTTATAGAGAAAGATTGAATTTGTTCGAATCAGTTGACATCGTAAATTAAATTAATGTAAAATTATCATATATTTGACGAACTTAAATTAGTGATGTGGACAGTTGGATGGAACAAAATAGATGACGTGGATTGGTTTGCATGTAAAATACACTATTATAAATAATTGTTAGTGGGATGACATGGACTTTTGAGTGGCTCTTAAAGTAGGTGATGTGGATAGCTTGCATGTTGAGATAGAATAGTTAGTGGGGGTCAACTTTATAAGAAGATATATATGAGACGTGGAACGTGTGAGTTGGGATAGTTTTAGCAAATATGTTCTGCTCGCTTTTCACTATGAGTATGAGACTGTTAACAAGGCTATAATGTTCTATGAAAATGGGTCCATGGTAAAATTAATTAATAATACATTAAAATGTGGCTAGGCAAGAACTTCACCTACAACCTTTCACCTCGAAACAGACTATCGTTCCGCGTTATATACCAACCAACCATCCTAGCCGATTTACAAAGTATGTGAACACACTAAAGAATAGTCTGCTGGGGTAACAGCAACATGCAGCTTGCACGAAATTCAGAAACACAATAAGTGAATAAACAAATATCAGACATGAAAGATTTACATATGTTTATTTTATATGTTCACAAATCAGAGTAAGCGACACTATAACCAGTTGAAAGTTTTACATATGTTTACAAATCAGAGTACATGACACTATAACCGGTTACCGTATCTATTCATCTGTCCCACAATATAACACTCACTCCGTTCCACAATATAAGTATTTTTAGAAAGCTATAATAATTTGATAAAATGTTTATTTTTTGAAACAGAGGAAGTATGTCATAAGTAACATCTTATATTATACGACTGCGGGAGTATATGTTTCACACATGATGATAAAAACGGACGTGTTGTATAGCTCTAGAGCAGTCGACCCGGGCATCTAGTTTCAGGTTTGGTATAGAGCCAGTGCCCACCAATCATTTTGATCGATGGGAGCTGATCGACACCTGTGGTTTGTACTATCGATCTTTGGTAATCAGATTGCGTGATTTACTTGGATAGATCGATTAATCAGCTATCCGGCTTGTCCTCGAGTACATACTCTTTACGTAACAAGCGAGCCAAAAATCCAAAAGAGAACCCCTTTCACGCACCTTGTGTTTACTTCAAGTACGTCAGCATTTGTGTCGTGGAGCGGAGTCTCTGGTCTGCATCAAGTTCGGATTTCTAGATGCTTGCTTTAAGCGTGGTACGAGCTGACATGGATTCAAGTTGGAGAGGTTGCAAGGGAGGACGCAGCCTTCCCTTGTTGGAGATGCTATTATAAAATTTTCTAAGCGAGACAACAGAAAGTGAGGAAAGTGATAAAGAAGCTTGGCGTGCCTTCCATTTTAATTGGAAGATTTCGTGATAGAACTATAAATCACATGAACTTCATTTGTATATTAATATATTTAACAATGCTACACATTCTACTCCCCCGTCTCAAATTAGTTTTCTTATATTTTTCTAGATACCCCTATGCTATATCATGATGAAATCGCCAGGACAAGAAGATTTATGCATCACTTGTTGCCTACACTTTTTTTTTGCGAAATTCCACCAATCTATTAATAACCATCAACAGCAGTACAAAGAGCCATACGAGTAATAGAAATTACAAATAGATCATCGGACCACCTAGCGACGACTACAGACACTAGCACGAGCCGAAGGCGCGCCGCCGTCCTCACCCCTCCATCACCGGAGCCGGGCAAAGCTTGTCGTAGTAGACAGACAAAAAGTCGTCGTGCTAAGGCCCCATAGGACCAGCGCACTAGAGCAGCAACCATCGCCGAAGATGACAATCGTACATTGGAAGAGACTAACCTCAAACGACACCGATAAATACGGAAAACGACCGGATCCCAACAGATCCGGCAGACACATGACTTCACGCGCCCTCCGCTAGCGCTAGATGCACCACCGGAGCGAGGATAGGGCGGGAAGGACCTTATTCTGACTTCAGGACGCAGCCGCCGCCTCAACATCCCGAAGAAGACACTAAAAAAAGGTTAAACAAAAAACGAAAACCCTCCCGCCGGCGAGAGGCCGTGGTCCGACACGTCTCCAAGGCCTAAGACCACCGGAGACGGAGCGGACCGGCGGCGTCACCGGCGAGGGGACCGAACCCTAGATGAGTTTGGCTCTTCTCTTCCCGATCGCCTGGGGCTGCCGCTCAGGTACGTACCCGTTCAGGGATGTTGTTGCCTATAGGTTATAAAGAAATACAATAAAGTTAGTTGTGGAATGAGTTCTCTTGTGTATTCGGTCATTACTACTCACAATAATATAAAATTCTCTATCCCAAGATGTCCTAACAAAAGAACTTGAGAAACATACTCCCACCGTTTCAAAATATAACATGTTTTAGATTTGTGAAAGAAGTGTATATAGACTCTTTTTGTTGTCTAGATTCACTTCAAACCTCCATGAACCTACATACTAAAACGGACCTAGATACACTCTTTCACAAAGCTAACATCTTATATTTTAATACAGAGGGAGTACTATATTAATTATTTCAATATTAATATCATACTACACTCCTCTTTGCGGCCCCGGGGCGCCGCTATCAGACATAACGATTTAAGAAGTGTTGAATACAGGGAAGGTTTGTTTCATAGAAAGAAAAAAGAAAATAGGGAAGCTTTGTTTCATATAAAGGAAAAAATAGATTAAATCCGTCTGATTAGTTCACGGAAATAAATTGATCAGACAAATCCAAATACTTGCACCGAAGGCTATAAACTAGTACTGCGTAGTGTGATTTGGCAAGTTGGGACAAAACATCCCGTAGTAAAGCTATCACACGACGTATCCTCCCACCGATGCATATCTTCACTACACCACGCGATTAGAGCGGCGAATAGTCAGGCGAGTACTCGTAAGACAAAAAATAGCGATTTCGGCAAGGACATAAGCTACATATGTACGACTATGCAAGGCTTTATCGTACATATGATAGTACTTAGTCGGTCGACCTGTGACCAAGGAAAAAATAGCGCGCTATTGCAAATAGCGTCAGGCTTAAAAATACGCTATTAGTATGCTACATCGCGCTATACCATGCTATTAGCGCGACACTGTACACTGAATTATTAGCGAGACATGCCTCAGAACGCTATAACATGCTATTAGTGGCGCTACTATTTTTTACCATGCCTGTGACGGCTATTACACAGATGAAGCACAAATATATTCCTAGACTCGTCTTCCATACGGTACGATGCATTTGTATAGAGGCTAATCAGTGTCGTCGAACAGAACACCGATGATAAAAGACTACTCGGTTGGCGTATACCGTGTTGCTCGGTACATGGAAGCGTCTTTGGGCAGGCAGATTTTTGCACCGCATTCGTGTGCACTCCTTCGTATCCTAGCCGAGAGGAGGAAAACGCTATTTGAGATGTGAGTATTCTGAGAGATGGCGAGAGGGTGCTTTGACATGTGTTTTTCAAAGTAGTGAGACAGAAAACGGTGCACGTGTCATTGGTAGGTGGATTTAGGCATATACCTCATATGAGACATACTCCATGATTCCTGTTCACGCGTACATCTGCGATCAAGGACATAAAGTTCTATATCTAGAAGCTCTCAACCGAATTAACCTCAACTGACTTGACATGTGGGGCTGCAAGACGGTTCTCTAGACATCCCGAAGACCAAACGGAGCACCATTTTCAAGGAAATTCACGTGAAGAGGACACACCATAATCGCTCGAAGATTTATCATTACCCTTAGTCATAGAACTATAGATTCATCTCTCTCGCCGGGGGTTATTATAAACCCACCGAGATCATCTTATAGACAATTTGTATGGTCTCTCGATAACCTCATGAATAAAGTCCGAGAGAATCCTTCCCATTACATATATGCCTTCGTCTTTATCGAACCGATTGTCTAACAAATAAACTCTCTTCCGTTCTTCATAAGTGAGACTGCAGAGGGATCATGAAAACTATCCTTCGTCAGTTGACGCACCAGGCAAGGGGACCCCAGACCGCCATGGCTATGAGGTCTCCGACAACCCGAACTGCTTCGAGCATGGCCGGGCAAGCTAGGAAGCTAATGGATCTCGACTACATATAGATTTCATCTCGGGAGAAGGGCGGAAAGATTCATCCCTCCTTGCGGGCCGATGGATGGAGCACGGTTCAGGCGGCTTGCGCCACGTGGATGACCATATGGACCTCAGGGAGTCTCGGCCGCCCACCATGGAGTGTAACTACGGATAACGCGATTATGGTGGCTTACCCATGGGGGTTATACCTGTGGCGTACATCCATAGGCTACTCCACGGATAGTTATCCATGACGCTCGCCGAAAATATGCGCCACTAACATGAGCTTACCTGTGGCGCATGGTAAAAACGGTGCGCCACGCATATGGGACCCAACGTTGGTGGTCGCCCCCATCCATGGGTGGCATATCTGTGGCGCACGAAATCGGTGTGCACCACGGATAAGTTAGGTATCAGTGGCGCATGTGGTTTCGGTGCGCCATGGATATGTGTAGGCCCAGACCTTTGAAAAGGTGGCAATTGAAAGGTGGCAGATTATCCATGGCATACGGTATTGCGGTGTGCCACTGAAAAGGAATGTATGTGGCACACCTAACTGGGGTGTGCCACGGGCATGTTGTGCCAGCCACCTTAAAGGGGGCACCTCCCCGTACCTACCACCACAAGGACCACCATTTCTATCATTGTCGAGGGGAGATCTCGGCAATGTCCATGAAGAAGGACTTAGGGTTTTGCGAAAAAGAGAACGCTGGGGATTTCGTCGGCTTAACAGACAAACAAGGGAAGCGATTTACCCAGGTCCAGACCCTCGTAGAGGAAACCCTACTTCCTGCTTGTCTGCTCGTATTACCATTGGAAGAGTACAAACTCGTTGAGTCGACTAGATGCGATCTCGCTGAGAAAGAGAGAGGTGTGTGTATCGCAATATTGGATGCCCTCCTTGTTGGCCCCTCCTAGACTTTATATATGAGGAGGCTAGGTCTCGGGTACCAGTACGAGTTGGTTTACAAGTGAAAGTTTGTATCTAGTCTAGTCTTAGACTTCCTTATCTTGTTCTAGCAGAATCCTGTGTCCTTGTAGGCTTCGTATCACCCAAACCATCGTGGGCTTCATGGATCTTGGCAAATCTTCGGATGAGGCTTCCGTTGGGCCGCACTATATACCAATAATAGGCACCCGAAGGGTTATGCCCATGTCAATCATAGATCTAGCTCAGGTTCCTCCTCCCCACCCCATTTTATGCAACAATTCCTCCATTTTAGGTTGCCAAACCCCTTTGCATTGGATGGATCTATAAAGGGACTCCTCTCCACCGTGTAGATCCACTAAAGCACACACCTTTTCTCTCCTCCTCTACATCTCTTGTCTCCATCAAGTTTGGCTAACCACACCACATGCTTTCTCGCGCGGCCTCCTCTCGGTGTAACTTGTCTACTACGTGAGTATATATATAGTTGGATGGATACATGTACTTGTTTGTGTGTGGATGTTGGCGTGATGCATGTTTTGTATGTGTGTCTTTGCCGCCGTTGCTCAGGAGATGTTTGCATGGATATATGCCTGTGTTCTTATGTATGCTTTGTGTTGTGCAGGTGCCGGTGTGTGGTGCATGAATGTTTACCGAAATGTTGGTTAATTTATGTTTTGGCAAATTTTTGCACTACCCATATGTCCAATTTATAGGGATGGTCATGCCAAATTCTTGCATGGTGTGGTTCCAAATATTCTCTTTTGCTCCATACCATGCAGGAACCATGGTGCGCCACATGAGCGAAGCTATGGTGGCTAGATACAAGGCACGTGCGACGACCGTCATGATTCAGAACAACATGACCAAGATAAGATATCCTTGTAATAGATGCAAACTCGGGACCTGATGACCCAAAGTATAGGGGGTGTATCACGGTATTTTCGAGGGAAGTGAAACCCAATTTATTGATTCGACACAAGGGGAGCCAAAGGATATTTATAAGCCTGAACAACTGAGTTGTTAATTCAGCTGCACCTGGAAAGAATCTTGCTCACAGCAGTTTATCAGTAGCAACAGTTTTGTAGTAGGAATAGTAAAGTAACAGCAGTAGTAAAGTAAAGACAGTAGTAACTATAGCATTAAACTGTGGGATTCGAGTGCGGTAGGTATAGGGATGGATGGACGGGCGTTGCATGGATAAGACAATTCACATAGCAATCAGAACATAGGGCAATTGCAGATAAATAAGATAAAGCATCCAAGTACTAGATAATCCTAGGCATGTGTTCCATATATAGTCATACGTGCTCGCAATGAGAACTTGCACAACATCTTTTGTCCTGCCAGCCCGTTTGCAGCGGGGCCTCAAGGGAACTACTGGCAATTAAGGTGCCCCTTTTAATAGAGCATCGGAGCAAAGCATTAACACTCCGTGAACACATGTGATCCTCACATCAAAGCCATACCCTCCGGTTATCCCGATTTCTGTCACTTTGGGGCCATTGGTTCCGGACAACAACGTGTGTATACAACTTGCAGATAAGACCAAAAACAATACTATCATAATGAACTAATAACATGTTCAGATTTAAATCATGGCACTCGGATCCTACTGACAAGCATTAAGCATAACAAGTTCCAACAAAGTCATAAAGCACTAATAAAAGATACTAGGCACCATGCCCTAACAATCTGATGCCATTACATGAACGATCTCATCCAATCCCTACCATCCCCAAAGCCTGCAACGGGGGATTACTCACTCATAGATGGGGGAAACATGGATGGTCGATGGAGAAGCGATGGTGAGGATGATGGCGATGATCTCCTCCAATTCCCCATCCCGGCAGGGTGCCAGAACTGAGTTTTTGGTGCTGTTTCGTGGAATCTGGTGGTGGCGGCGGAGCGGAACTCCTTCTGGAAAAACGTCGACCCCCCCTGAGTTTTTAGGTCAGAAGGCATCTTACAGGCGAAGAGGGATACCGAGGGGCAACCTAGGGCGGCCAGATCATGCCCTGGCACGGCCAGGCCCAGCCCGCGCCTGGGAGGGTGTGTGGCCAGCCCCTGGCCCTCCTCCGTCTCGTATTCTGGCTCCGTGAGTCTTCCGAAAAATAGGCACTTTGGCTTTTGTCCCGTCCAATTCCGAGAATATTCATTTTCTGACTTTCCTGGAACCAAAAACAGTAGAAAACAGGCAACTGGCACTGTGGCTCTTGTTAATAGGTTGGACCAAGAAATCATATGAAAAGTACTCCAAAGTGTGGACAAAACACAAGAAAGTGGATAAAACCAAGCATGGAACATCAAAAATTATAGATACATTGGCAATGTATCAACATCCCCAAGCTTTACTCATGTTTGTCCTCGAGTAGGTAAGTGATAAAAAGAAAGAATAATTTTTGAGGTGACATGCACCATCAAAGACTTGATCAAAGTATTTATAAAACATTCAAAGCTGGGATCATAGTACTTCAATCATAACATGAAAGACAAAGTTCTAGCAATAAGACATAGCAACTATGTTGCAACATGAAAAGGCACAAACAAAAGATTCATGAATAACAATTCTTTGCAAGACGTTTGTTTATTTCACATAAAGAAAACATAGCATAATAGCATTCAGCTTGTCCCTCATAGAGTAGCAAATATAAATGCATAGGTCACCTTCAAAGTTCATAAGAGTGACTAGATATAAATAGTTTAAAACAAGCAATATCAAGTTATGCATCAATCAACTAGTCTTGGGACAATGCACATAGAACTAAGAATGGCCACTATGATTTCAAAGTAGGTGCATAAAGGTAGAAGGTGGAGACTCAATATAATGGTGGAAGAAGGGCCTTCATAGAAGGAAGTAGGGATTCAAGTCTCATAAAGAGCTTCCAAAAATTATGGCACTTATAGCTTTCAGCTCTCATTGCTCCTATCATAAGCATCTTGAAGTGATTAAGGTTAAAGTGAACAAACTATGAAGTATATGCTTGGCAAAGTATAAGTTAGAAATCTCATGTCCCTTGACTACGAGGGTCGCTCCTCATGCTACTCAAGTTTAGTCACCGGTAAGTTCTTGTCATTGTAAGTACATGTGTATCATAGAGAACCGCCAACGGGGTACCCCTTGCCCGATGATACGGAAGAATCCCCATATCAAAATGACAAGGCAAGCAGACAACGAGCATCTCAGCAGTCTTCTTATTTACCATGGGAATATGGTGCTTTTTTCTCTCTTTCCTCTTTTCATAATCTCTTTTTTTTCTCAATATAGGACTCTTGTTTTATAAGAAGAATGCTTCATAGACAGCTCATTATGGTTACGCTGCAGGTTTCCACCATGTCAGCATGGATTAAACTAGCGGCCCAGGCATTTCTCTAACACATATACATAACTCCATGGACTTACAAGCTCCCCTTTCATTTCACACCGACGACATCCATAGACAAAAGAGCATGATATCAACTAGGTACAAGTACCAAGTGCAATGTTGAAAGCGTTCCCCATGATAACATGGTTCTGCCAATCCCCAACAAATAAGTGCAAGCATATACAACATAGACGACACAATGGTTCAAGTTTATTAAGCGCAAGAAAAGTAAAATGTGACATCAAGTTCGTGAGAGCTTTAATCACTAGTTTTCTCATAACAAGTTTAATTTGGAAGGTAGAAAAAAACATGAATATACTTGGAATACCATAAGCTAGTAGGTAGGTATGGTGGACTCTTTGGAATAACTTGGTTTAGGGAGTTGGATGCATGAGTGGAACTCATACTTGGTTGCGGAGGCTAGCAAAAGACTGGGAGCGACAAACTAAGAGAGCAATAATGGCCATAATCATGCAGAGCGACAAAACATCATTGATCAAAGCATAAAGTGATACTACAAGTTGAAAACTAAAGGATCATAAAGGCTTATGGTGACTTGGGATAGTCATAACATGGTGTGAGCATGCGCCAAGTCAATCCAAATAACACATCAAAGGAGAATACCACTATATTATGCTTTAATATGCTAAAACAACGGATGATTCATCCAAGGCACATTAAGCAATCTCCATTGTTTATGACAAGTCATGCTACAACAAAGAATACTAAGCATAAAGCCAAAACAATATCAAGCATGGCATGACAAAGCATAGGCACAGTCAAAAGCAAGCTCTCTTTAACACTTAAGCATGAACTTTCCTACTCTTTTCCAAACCAAACCAAACTATTTGAAAACCAAAGCATGCATATTGACTAGAGTTTTGGAGGTTTTTAATTCGCGGCCCAAAAGTTGAGACGTCAAGGCATAGCGGGGTCCGATTTGCTTGTAATCACCGCTATTCAAATAGTTGGGGGTGGGGCGCAATTGCGGAGAGGGGTATTTCGAGTGAACGGTGGTCAAACCAAATATTTTCGAATATTTCCCGTTATCTTAGGATATTCTATTACACTATTACCTGTCGTGCCCCTTCTAAGCCACCCTGCACGTGTCGTAGGGGCAAATCCATTTATGTACTTTCCTAACTCCTGACACTGAATCCGTCTACGTCGGTCCTTTTTCTTACTCCCCCGACACTGAATTTGGCAGCAGCGGCCCAACATGTCTAGCAAGGCGAAGGTGGTAGCTACGTCGGCAACTAATTTAGATCTGTCGGAGCAAGAGTCTCGGGTGCAACACGAAGCAGCGGCGAGGTCTTCAGCGCAGGTTAGCGAGGAGGTCAGCCAGAAGCCTGCTACCAAGGTACCTACGAGCAGCGGGTTGAAGAGAAAAGCAAGTTGGCGGTGGATTGTTCGGCGGGATACGACACCGAGATCTCGAAGAAAACTACCCGAGAGAAGAGCGAGAGGTAATTTTTTCTTATATGTGCCTTATCTTACAAGTAGATTAGATACTGCAAAATAGAATCGAATGAACTGAAAAGTCTCCTTTTTAATAAAATTTAGGCACAACTACGATACAACGGACCTATATGAGTTCACAGCTAATGTCCGCGAGTACACTAGACAACTAGATTTTGGTTGTGAGAGGATTGTGTTCGAGCAGGATATGCATCTGCTTGTGAATTGCAAGGAGTTTGTGTCTGTTTCGCAGTGGATAGATATGTTTCATGCTAGGATGCGGTGACCCAGCATACCACTGCATGTTGTAGTATACTATAGTCGTTGATATAACACTCATGGAAAACCATTCCGCAAATATTACATCCCTTAGAGTGGTACAACAGAAATATTGTGGGTCCAGATTACAAACAAACACACATTACTATTACTATACCAAAATATTGAGATATTTGAACGGTTCAAACTTACAAACCGTAAAATAACTTAAGAAGTTCAGCGAAAGAACGAAAGACACAACGATAAGAAAGATGTGAGCTCAGCAGCTTATTCTATAGGGTTTGTGTTGCTCGGCCCAACGTAGATTACTAAGTTTCGGCCTGACAACTACTCTGACTCGTTGTCTTCAGCTCCATAGTGTATCCCATAGTCCACCCTTTCGACTCCACCGGACAGGTCCGACTCTTCATATTAGACGTAGTTCTAGACTTCTGTAGCATACATCTGGTTATCCTTCTGCTCCTTAAAGTCTAGCAAGGGTTTCAAAGGAAAGGGTGAGTAACAACGTTACCCAGCAAGTTCATTATGTGCACAGTGGTAAGTTTGATGCTCTAACTACCACCTCAGACTATAAGTCGTTGGCACTATGCAGTTTTCGTAAAACTTTCTTCAAACGTTGATTTTATTATAAAAAACCATGCTCATCAGCCTTCACAGGTTAACCAGAATTTCGTGGAGTTCTTTTCCTACCATGTTCGTAGCTCCTTCCCGGAACAGGGAGTGACATCTCACAATTCTTACAGTTTGTAGAGGTGCGTTGCTTTACCCATAAGAGACCAAATCCTTATTGCACAACTGGGCGTACTTTCTCGTCCACAATTCCGTGATGTGGGGCTCATAAGTTGATTCAAACCATGAAGGGAATATGCCTGAGAGGCAATAATAAAGTGGTTATTATCTTATTTCTTGTTTATGATATATGTTTATTTTGCATGCTATAATTGTATTAAAAGTAAACGTTAATACATGTGTGTTTAATAAACAAATAAAAGGTTCCTAGTTATGTCTCTCTTATAAATTAGCTCGTTGATTAAGGTTTCCTGATCATGGACATTGGATGTTGTTACTAACGAGGTCACTACATTGGTGAATGATGTGATGAACATTCATCCGAAGTATAGCAATACGATCTAAGTCAGTGTGTTTGTATTGATATAACATCATACGGAGTAATCCTAGTCCTTAGACCATGAGATCATGTTAATTGCTAACACTGGAAGAGTACTTTGATAACATCAAACGTCACAACGTAACAGGGTGACTATAAAGGTGGGTTTCGATACTCTGAAAGTTTTATGTTGAGGCTCATGGATCAAGAGTGAGATTTTTCCATCCTGATGACAGATAGATATACTCAGGGTCCTCTCGATGATATCACATTGAGATAGCTTACAAGCAAGTGATATGATCATTAGAATGTTATATCACAGGAACAAGAAATGAGGGCATGTCGGTAACGAGATCAAACTAGGTATGGGGATACCGATGATCAAATCTCGGCCATGTAATATATCGCGAGACAAAGGGATTTAGTTACGACGTAAAAGGTTCACACGATCACTAGAGTCATCGTTGAATGTGTGGGAGTCAATACGGATCTCCAGGCCCCGCTGCTGATTATTGATCGAAGAGGGGTCTCGATCATGTCTGCATTTTTCGCAAACCGTAGGGTGACACACTTAAGGGATATAGACACCTTTTGGAACATATAAGATACTAGAGAAAGATTATGAAAGCACTGGAATTGTTTCGATGGACACCAGAATTGTTTCGGGTGAAATTGCTGAAATTGGTTCTGCATGTGATATCGAAATGTTGCAAGGGGTTTTATGTGAATGTTTGTTAATTAAAGTAATTAACAAAATTCTGAATAAAATAAATAAAAGTATTTTATTTAAAGAGAAAAATGCATTTAATTTAGTGGACATTAAATGCAAGTGAGTGGAGTTGAAATTTATGTGAGTGGGCTTAGTGGAAGCTCCATCCACATGAATGAGGGAGAGGTGGGGGCACCCACCATGTCCGTCTGATGTTTGCAAGTGCATAGATCGTTTGTAGCTAGTTTCGAAGTATAAATATCGATCCCAGAGGGAGCCCAAAGGTAAGTGTTTATGAGTGAAGTCTGTGTCACACTCAAAGTTGTCACAGGTCTTCGAGTGAATTGACTGCAAGTGTGGAAATAAGAATGAAATTTGGATTAAACTAAATGTATTTAAATAAAACTAAAATGTAAACTTCAGGAATAAAATGCATAAAAGTAAAGAACTATTCGATTGTTTGTGGTTTTCTGCAGATGACAAAGAAGGCGCGGGGAGATACATTTCATGGTGATAGTGACTGTGCCAGGTGGACGAGTGATAAGTGTAACAATTATAATCTTATAAGTATATGTGTAGGCGATCAACCCATAATTAGCCGGAACTCCTCTTGGTAGATTTCTTCCCAACTTCAATAATCCTACTAGCCTGTTACCAAAACCATGTTCAGTCACTAGACGATTAAGATCCTTCAGGTTGCTTAGACATTAAGCTCATTGGATTGGACTAATGCAATAAGCACAGTGGTTCCTCGTGATCCTTGAGTCAGACTAGTTTCCCATTGATATCCCCATGTCACTAGGGGTCACCGGTCTGTTAGCGAACAATATCCTATCTATGTAGAACAAAGCATCATGTTGTCTGGGCCATTAATTGGACAACAAGCATTAGGCATCCCACAGAGAGTCAAGCACACATAATATAGTAATTAAAATCAATCACAAACTAATGGAAAATATATGGAGGCACATCATATCTCACCAATCCCTTACATCTCCCACGCCCAAGGAACTTACTCACACATGAGAGAAGAAAGCATCATCAATATAATTAAATAAAGGTACTTCTTCTTGATATTACCGTCGAGATCCACAATAAGAATAGAAAAGTAATCCAACACAATTCAAGATAGGAAGAAACAATTTCAAACCCTAATCTTGCAAGGTGAAGATATCTCTCTCTCTCTCTCTCTCTGAAGTACAACTAATGGCTATGAGGGTGTGATGGCTAGGAGGTCGAAGATCATGGAGCGAGATGAAGAACGCCTTCCCCTTCTTCCCCTTCTTCTCCGGATCTCTTCTTTTTCCTTTCTAGATGGGATGGCTGCTGTTGTGTTATGATTTTGCGTTTGGCCTCTTCACGAAAGTTGTCCCTTTTGATACGACCGAAAAATATTCCCGCTGTATAGTTGCTTCTTAAAGCTTCTGTATGCCTCCCTTCATTGCTTCCGAAAAGAGAATTTTTTGTTTTCACCTAAATATTGTGTTTCTCTTGTTAAAATTTTCTATTGATGTTCAGAACCTGAAACACAAATTAAAAACCAAGTTTGCTTTGCTATCGAAGTATTAGCGTTAGGTAAATCTTGAAAATGATCAAATCTAGAAGAAAACCATCAATAAAAACCATCAAAAATGTGTTGAATCTCACAGCTATCAACTCCCCCAAGCTTAGATGTTGCTCTCCCTTGAGTGATAAGAAAATAAGGAAGAATAGCAGAAATTGAAGACTAAAATAAAATACAAGCTCGAATTGGTGTCAAATTCTTTTCTTCACAATTCTTGCAGTCTTAAACATGAGCATACTATTATTCACAAGATTGCACTAAGTCCACTTGCTAACCACGTACATCTTGCTAGCAAATAAATCATATGACCGAGCAAGTGTCAAAAGTTTAGTTAAGAAAACAAATTCTTTTGGTGTCTCTCTTTGTTGAGAGATGAAAACTTTTTTGCTCTTGTTTCTTTAATCAATTAAGAGTACTCAAGTTGGCACCAAAATCGTTTAATTTAAGAACAACTCATCTATTCCCACGTCAAAATTTCAAGATTCTCAAAGCACCTTTTTCCTTTCCTTGTTTTTCAAAAACTTCATCCCTTTCATAGAGAAATCATGCCACTGTTTTTAACATGTTAATTGGGACTATGTTGCGCTCTTGTGACCATGCCAATAGATAACAGTTGAGCAATAGTGGGTCAGAGAGTGCTACAACTTCACTTGGAACGTGAAACCATGAGCAGACTAAAATTTTACCCGTCATAGCATTGCAGCTACAGACGCTTACATAACTCAATAGCCAAAATCAAGTGGTTTCCCACATTTAGATCGTCTATTGGCCAGCGGAGTTAATAGTTTCCCATGGAGTACGATAGTGTTGTAATGACATGCATAAAGCAATATCTTACTGTAATTATTAGAAAAAGCAGTGGCATAATCTCTACTACTTCGAAGCATCCATTTTATCAAATAATTTCATTCAAGAGTGCTATCAAGTCTATTTACATTAAGCCAAATGGGGTTGAGTAGTTCTAAAATCGAATCTTTTGGGCTAAACATGGACTCAAGTCATTTTGGATGCTTTTTCTTGTTGTAAAAAATGTCAGAAATAATTTTAACCAAGCTCATTGCTCAATATTTCAAAGCTAAAAAGGAGACACTGGCAAAGGAATAGAATTTATAGGATAACAAGCTAAGTGGGGAGTGGCTCGAGTGCAGTCGAGTAAATAATTATAGGGTAAATTTAAAGTTGCAGAAAAGGTGATGAAAGGAATGTGATATCTCCTCTTGCTTGCTTCGTTCTTGTACTTGAGTCGAACCCCCTCTACATTTCCCTATTGCCAAGTCACCTGAAATTGAGCAATCACCGAGAGAAACAAAGAAACAAATTTGCAATAAACGTTACAACTAATTTTTGTGTGTTTTTGGCTTAGGAATGCGAACTGAAAGTAAACATGCAATTTTGAAGAAGTAAAACAAATCAAAATAAGAAATAAAAAAATATGAATCCAAGGTTTGGATGTTTTCAAGCCTCCCCCAAGCTTAGGCTATTGCCAGGCTTAGTTGTTGCCGTCGTTCGGCGGCTGGTGCAGATACTGCTGGTAGTAGTCGGGGAAGTGGGTCATGAAGTGACTGAAGTTGTGAGTTAAAGCACTCACATCTTCATTCACTCCTTGTAGAGTGTGGTCAATCTCCCCAACGCGCTGGTTGAGCTGCTGAAATTCTTGATAGGGGACATAGTTTAACCCCTGCTGCAGTTGATTGCGCCATGGGTCCTAGGTCCCCCTTGTTGCTGCTGCTGTCCCTCCCAAGTAGGATTATTTTCCTGCTCCTGCTCCTTCTCATGCTCATCCTCATCCTGCTGGTCTCCTTCTTCATCTTCTTCTTGATCAGGCTGGAATTAAGCCATGATCTCCACTACTTGATCCTTGGTGAGGATCCTGTTGTCCTTCTCCACAATCGTGAAGGCTTATCGACATGACAACAGAATCTTCCCAACCTGTGCATCACCAAGATAACCAAACTGATATGCTCGGAGCCTCTTGTTAGCTCGGTAAACACCGAGGAAACCACAAGCAGTTAAATATTTGACATCCATAAGTTTGGAGCCGTCAGTAGGTTGCATCACAGGTAATGTAATGTTCAATGCTAGGGCAAGGTGGATTACCAATCCACCAATGCGAATGTCACCTTTGTGTTTGTTGCTCTGGTGATGAAAGTGCTGGATGAATAGAGCCGTGGGATTGGGGCTTTGGGGTGCATTGGGGAAGAGTGCCTTGGTGATCATGGCCATGTCCGCATTGGCCATGGAACCGGTATATCCTCTTCCCAGCAGTGTATTGGTGAGGAACAAGGCGTAGTAACGAATTGTTGGATTATGAATGGTGGACATCTTCTTCTGGTAGAAGCCCCTGCCACCGTTAACAAAAATAACCTCCCAAGTTTCTCCACTTGAGACGCTATATAAATTTGTAACAGCTGACCCCCATCGCAAGGGAAGCCAAAAGCATCACAAAATTGTTCGAAAGTTATTTCATAATGCTGCTGGTTCATGGTAAAGCTTACCGTGCACCCATTACCTTTCTCCCTGTGGTCATCATAGAAAGAAGCAAGGAACTCATAGGTGAGCTCAGTGGTGGTATTGTGGCTTGCGTAGGCGAGTAGAGATAGCCTTGAATTTGCACACATGAGGTCGAAGTCCGCCCTCCACCCTTCCACAGTGAGAAAGCTATCATCGGCCCAACATGTGGGCATCACCCTCCTTGATGAATCCATGGCCAACTTGTTGTTGAGCTCAGCCCGGAGCCCCGAGCTCTCGCCACGTTGGCGCTTGCTCTTGCAAAAAATGCTACCAATTTTGTTCATATTGATGCACTGAAAAATTTCACCATGAAACCCTAGGCATATAGTTTCTATATGATATACGAATGATTCTACGTGGAAAAATTTAATCCTAACGTGAGAAATTAAAAGGAAAAACAAAATAAGCTTGATTTCATCCACTAGATCAATGTAAGAGTTTCAACCATGGATTGATGAAAATAAAGCATGGATAGGGAGAGAAACATACTGATTTGTTGATTCCCCAACTCAAACGAACGAAATCCGCGAAGAATCAAGAATTCTAGCTGGGTTTTGAGGGGTTTGAAGAGAGAATATGAGAGACAAAGTGAGGAAGAGGAGGAACCCTAGCCGCCCCGATGCGATTAAGTAGTTGCGCCGAACTATAGAGGCGCAACTATATGCGAGAGAGATGTAGTTCCCGCCGTATAGTTGCGGCGGCGTCAATAATTAGGGTTTCTTTATGCCATAACACAGCCATACGGGCAGAACTATATAGCCGGATCAAAATGGTCCTATCGTATAGTTGGTCGTCAAACCTTCTGTGTCCTCGAGATAAAATTTCTGAGATAGGCATCGATAACTATACTGCCGGAACTATACAACCGGAATTTTTATTCCCGCCATATAGTTAGTCATTAAACCATCAGTATCCTTGAAAAGAAATTTGACAAAGGCATCGATATCTATACGGCCGGAATTTTTATTCCCGCCATATAGTTGGTCGTTAAACCCTCTATTCCTAAGAAAGAAAATTTGTCGATGACAAACATATCTATATGGATAATATCATTTTGCGGCCCAAAAGTTGGGGTGTCCAGGCAACGCGGTATCCAAGTGTTGGGGATCGGTGCGGAAAACAAAAAAATTTCTATGTTGAAACCCCAGAAACTTGCCTAGGATCTATCTATGTAGTAATGCGGTAACGGCCGATGCGTAAAGAATACATACTCTTGTAGACCATATGCGGTTAACTTTCCGCGGGGAACGTGGTTGATGTAGTCGTACTCGAAGCCGACCTCAAGGTCGCGAAACTCCTCGCAGGTCACCCCTTGCTCCTTCTTCATCTTCATCATCTTCATCGTGCAACAGCTCTGGTTCACGACATTCTAGTGCCCCAAGTGTTGCGCCTCGTGTCTTCGTACACATCCAGTGCACGATGAGACCTCCGGCTCCCTGATCCCGCCGGGAGTGCGGAAGTTGATATCCGGCTAGGAATCCCTGCAGCGCAACGGCGTACCACACGAGTGTCTCGATCGCACAGCCCAGACTTGGGTCCATGGTCACGAGGTATAGAGAGAGGGAGGAGGAGAAAGTCAACCAAAGGACTTCTCCAATTGTCTGTTTAATCCCACCCATGGGCACCCCTTTATATAGGCTAAGGGGGTGTACCTTTCTAAAAGGCTAAGCCATGTGGGAAACTGCCAAATGGGCTGTTTCTACTCAGCCCAAATAGCAAAATAGAAAATAAACAGAAAAAGGAAAAAGGGGAGCAGCAGGGGCTGGCCGCGTGGGCCTTGGTGTGGCCCACCCCGTGCCCAGCACTCCCGCCGCGGTGACCTGGAAAGGGGGAGCCTCGGGTGGGCCGGCGCCCGCCCCCGCGGCCCAGCTCCCCGCCCCTGGCGCCAGCTCCCCACGCGCCCTTGTGGGCCGGGTCGAGCAGGCCCAGGCGACTAGCGGCTGCGGCCCGCCCCATGCGGCACGCTTTATCTGCCGCTTGCTGGCGAGCGTGCGCTGGCTATTTGCCGCCCAGTGCGGTGGCTATTATCCGCCGCCCACTTGGGCTGGCTGTTTTTCTTTTTCCCTTTTATTTTTCTGCATCTTTTATTCTAGACTATTTCCCTCCGGGATTTAGCCTAATATAAAAGTTGCCTTTATAAATCTTAATCTAAATATTATTTATAATATATTAATTCATAATTAACATATAATAAATATCTATCTACTAATTTACACAGAGGTAGGTTCGTTCACCAGTTTTTTGGTTCCGATTTTAATGTGGACGATTTTGCCCCTCACAATTTGGCCATATCACGCCACTGCCACCGCCAAGTGGATACCACGGGTTTCTCTCTGGTCAAATTGCAACCGCACGAGCGCCCCGCTCCTCTTCCATCCCGAGCGTTGACCCGCCTCCTGCCGCATCCTTCCCAACTCGAACTCTCGAAGGCATGTCCTCCTGCCACCTCTTGATCCTTCGGCGCCCCTGGATCAGTGAGAGCAAGCGATCAACCAGGGATCGTTCTGTCGCCAACCTATGTCGCATGGATACCGCCACCGGCAGCGCCTTCCCATCCATGTGTCGAGATCTACCGACGACGGGGTCGCCATCCCCTACATCGCGCGGCCCGACGCCCGGTCGGTGACGCCGTCCCCATCCCCAGCAGCGCGCCTGGCCAGTTGTGTTGGAGATATGCCCTAGAGGTAATAATAAATGTAGTTATTATTATATATCTTTGTGTTTATGATAAATGTTTACATTCATGCTATAATAGTATTAACAAGGAAACCATTAATACTTGTGTGATTTGTAAACTTAATTTGAAGTCCCTAGTATAGCCTCTATACTTCACTAGCTTGTTGGTTGATTGATGATGTGGTTTCTTTGTCATGAACATTGAGATGTTATCAACAACAAGATCATATCGTTAGGAGAATGATATGGTGGACATACTCCTATAGACAAGCGTAGCATAAAGATCAAGTCATTTCAATAGTTCAATTGCTATATGCTTTCTGATACATAGTAACCTAATTCCTTCGACCATGAGATCATGCATATCACCTTTACTGGATGGATGCTTTGATGTCATCAAACACCACACCGTAACAGGGTGGCTATAAAGGTGGCATTGAGTGTTCGGAAAGTATTGGTTGAAACACATGGATCAAGAGTGGGATTTGTCCATCCACATGACGGATAGATATTCTCTGGGCCCTCTCGGTGTAATGTCATCCAATTAGCTTGCAAGCATGTGACTTGGTCACAAGGGATCACATATCACGGGAACGAGAAAAGAGTACTTATCAGTAACGAGGATGAACTAGGTATGCAGAGATACCGACGATCATAACCTCGGATAAGTAACATATCGTGAGACAAAGGGAAATTGGTATCGTATGTAAGTGGTTCATTCGATCGCAAAGTAATCGTAGAAATATGTGGGAGCCATATGAATTTCCAGATTCCTCTATTGGTTATTGTTCGGAGAAGTGTCTCGATCATGTCCGCATAATTCACGAACCGTAGGGAGACACACTTAAGGATTCGACGTTGTTTGAGTAGTTATGGTATTATGAGAAAGAGACCGAATGTTGTTCGGAGTCTCGGATGGGATCCGGGATATCACGAGGTGATCCGGAATGGTCCGGAGAATAAGATTCATATAAGGAAAGTTCCGTTTCGGAGTAGCGGAATGATTCCGGTGTTTTCATCGGGAACATTCTAGAAGGTCCCGGAATGTCCGGCACTCCGGAGGGGGAAGGGTACATGAGTGTGTCATTACATTTTGGAATGATTGCATCATGTACTAAGTGTTCTTGCTGTCCCAAATAAAGGATTTATTTAAATCCTAAATTGAAAAGTCAAACGGCTAGTTTGAAAGTCAAACGGCAGTTTTGGGAAGTGGGAAAAGAGGAGGAGAGGTGGAGGCCGAGTTGGAGGAGGGTTCCTCCCCTTGGCCGGCGCACCTCCCTAGGCCGAGTTGGGGAGGAACTCCTCCCCTTGGCCGGCCAGCCCTCCAACCTATATAAGGAGGGGCAGGGCTCCCCTCCTAGACACACAAGTTTCCTATCCTCTAATCTAAACCCTAGATCTAGACCCCGGTTTAGAGCTATTCGGTTTAGAGCCTTCTAATTGGTTTAGAGCCCTCTAATTGGTGTGTCTAATTACTAGACCACTAATAGCCTCTCTCATAAGCTCCACCATACTCGCACCGGCTTAAGGCGAAGCCCTGCGGGATCTCCCCTCTACCTCCGGTACCACGCCGTTGTGCTGCTGGAATCACGAGGAGAGTGCTACAACCTCCGCTGCCTGCTGGAACAAGGGAGAGGAAGGTCTTCGTCGAGTACCGAACGTGTGACCGACTGCGGGAGCGCTGCGGGAACGCGGCGCCGGAAGGATCGTCTACGCGATCTTGAGATCGGAAAGAGTACGACTACATCACCCACGAGAATCTGCTCTCGTTAAACACTTTGGAATCTTCGAGGGTGAGTTATTCCATCGACTCGTTGCTGCAATCTAGTAGATAGATCTTGGCTTGTTTGTTTGTATGCGATAGAAAATTTTTGTTTTCCATGCTACGAACCCCTACAGTGGTATCAGAGCCGTGTCTATATGTAGATCTGTTGCACGAGTAGAACACAATGGTCATTGTGGGCGTTGATGCTTTTATTGTAGGTTGCTTTTTGTGTACTTTGCATCTTGCGGTATGTTGGGATGAAGCGGCCCGGGCTAACCTTACATGACATCGTTCATGAGACTTGCTCCACGCTTGACATGCAATTTATATTGCATAAGTGGCTTTGCGGGTGCCTGTTTCTCCTAGCATAGTAAAGATCCAATTTACAACGGGCAATCAACAATGCTAGTATCAATGTTGTGGTTCTTGTTCGTAGGTTAGAACGACACCTATGGAAAGCCCCAAACCACGTAAAATATGCAAAGAAAGTAGAAGCGTCTAACTTTGTTTTGCAGGGGTGTGCAGTGATGTGATATGGCCATGATTGTGATTATATTTGATGTATGCAATGTTCCTTATTGTAAGTTGGCAACCGGCAGGAGCCATATGGTTGTCTTTAATTTCTGTTAAGACCTGCGTGTCTATTCAAAATAGTTGTAATAGTTGAAGCTGGTGGACGACAACCATGAAGAAGCATCATTGACCTTGATGCTATGCCGGTGATGATGGAGATCATGTTCGTTCTTGAAGATGGAGATCGGAAGCACAAAGGAGAAAGGCCATATCATATCACATATTATGAATTGCATGTGATGTTAATCCTTTATGCATCTTGTATTGCTTAGTAGACGACGGTAGCATTATAAGATGATCCCTCATACACATAAATTTCAAGTTCTAAGGTGTTCACCCTTAGTATGCACCGTTGCCAAAGCTTGCGCTTCGAAGCACCACGTGATGATCGGGTGTCTTTGATTCCACGGGTGAATACAACGTAAGCAAGCCAGATTTGCTTATGCGGAAGCTAAGGTTGATCTTGACGAGCCTAGCATGTACAGACATGGCCTCAGGAACACGGATCGCCGAAAGGCAAAGCATGAATCATATAGTAGATATGATGAACATGATGATTGTTCGCCATTAAAACTATATCAGCTCTCGTGATGATCGGTGTTGATGTAGTGGATTTGGTTCGTGTGATCACTAAAACAATGTGAGGGATGTTGTTTTGAGTGGGAGTTCACCTAGTTTAATTTCATTAATTAATTTGAACTCAATTTGTCATAAACTTAGTCTAAACTATTGCAAATATGTTGTAGATCAATGGCAGCCCCTACCATCAATTTTAATGCGTTCCTAGAGAAAGAAAAGTTGAAAAACAATGGAAGCAACTTCGCGGATTGGTTCCGCAATTTGAGGATTGTCCTCACAGCTGGTAATTTGACCTATGTGCTGGATGCACCGCTAGGTGACCCACCTGCAGCTGATGCTACCGATGAAGTAAAGAATGTTTACCTCGCTCGGAAGAATCAGTACTCCATAGTTCAGTGTGCTATCTTGTATGGTTTAGAATCGGAGCTTCAGAAAAGATTTGAAGAGTCAGATCCATATGATATTGTCGAGGATCTCAAATTAATCTTTGAGACTCATGCGGCAATTGAAAGTTATGAAGCTTCTGAAAAGTTCTTTAACTGCAAGATGGAAGAGGGTAGCTCCGTCAGTGAGCATGTGCTTAAGATGTCTGGGCACGCAAATAAACTTCAAAGTTTGGGTATAGTGATTCCTAATACTTTGGGAGTTTACCGCATCCTCCAATCACTACCACCAAGTTACAAGAACTTTGTGATGAACTACAACATGCAGAACATGAACAAAGAGTTGCCAGAACTATTTGCTATGTTAAAATCTGCAGAAGTGGAGATCAAGAAAGAGCACCAAGTGTTGATGGTCAATAAGACCACCAAATTCAAGAAAGGCAAGTCTAAGCAGAAGGGACACTTCAAGAAGGGTGGTAAGAAAGTTACCACGCCGACGAAGAGGACCAAGGCTGGACCCAAGCCTGATGTTGAGTGCTTTTACTGCAAAGGAGAAGGTCACTGGAAGCAGAATTGCCCAAAGTACTTGGCGGATTTGAAGAACGGCAACATCAAGAAGAAAGGTATATCTGATATACATGTTATTGATGTGTATCTCACTAGTACTCGTAGTAGTGCCTGGGTATTTGATACTGGTTCGGTTGCTCATATTTGTAACTCGAAACAGGAGCTGCAGAATAAACGGAAGCTAGTGAAGAACGAGGTGACGATGCGCGTAGGAAACGGATCAAAGGTTGATGTGATCGCGGTCGGCACGCTACCTCTTCATCTACCATCGGGATTAGTTTTATACTTAAATAATTGTTATTTGGTGCCTGCGTTAAGCATGAACATTATATCAGGATCTTGTTTATTGCGAGACAGTTACTTGTTTAAATCCGAGAATAATGGTTGTTCGATTTATATGAGTAATGTGTTTTATGCACATGCACCTTTGATAGATGGTCTATTCATATTGAATCTCGATAGTAGAAATACACATATTAATAACATTGAGGCTAAACGTTTGAAATCAAGCGATAATTTGACCTATATGTGGCACTGTCGTCTTGGTCACATTGGAGTGAAGCGTATGAAGAAACTCCATTCCGATGGACTTCTTGAATCACTTGATTTTGAATCACTTGAAAGATGCGAAGCATGTCTGATGGGTAAAATGACTAAGACTCCATTTTCTGGTATGATGGAGCGAGCTACAGACTTATTGGAAATCATACATACCGATGTGTGTGGTCCAATGAGTGTAGCATCGCGCAGTGGTTATCGTTATGTTCTTACCTTCACGGATGACTTGAGTAGATATGGGTATATCTATTTCATGAAACATAAGTCCGAAACTTTCGAGAAGTTTAAGGAGTTTCAAAGTGAGGTAGAGAATCAACGTAACAAGAAGATTAAATTTCTACGTTCTGATCGTGGAGGTGAATATCTAAGTTACGAGTTTGGCGAGCATTTGAAGAAATGTGGAATACTTTCGCAGTTGACACCGCCGGGAACACCACAGCGTAATGGTGTGTCTGAACGTCGTAATCGAACTCTCTTAGATATGGTTCGTTCTATGATGTCTCTTACAGATTTACCACTATCATTTTGGGGTTATGCATTAGAAACAGCCGCATTCACTTTAAATAGGGCACCGTCTAAATCCGTTGAAACGACACCGTATGAATTATGGTTTGGGAAGAAACCTAAATTGTCGTTCCTTAAAGTTTGGGGATGCGAAGCCTATGTAAAGAAGTTACAGCCGGACAAGCTTGAACCCAAAGCGGAAAAATGCGTCTTCATAGGATACCCGAAGGAAACTATTGGGTATACCTTCTATCATAGATCCGAAGGCAAAATCTTCGTTGCTAAGAATGGATCCTTTCTAGAGAAGGAATTTCTCTCGAAAGAAGTGACTGGAAGGAAAGTAGAACTCGAAGAGGTTGTCGAACCTTCTCTCGAAATTGCGAGTAGCGCAGCACCGGAAGAAGTTCCTGTGGTGCCTGCACCAATAAGAGAGGAAGCTAATGATAGTGATCATGAAACTTCGGTTGAAGTTGCTACAGAGCCTCGGAGGTCAACGAGAACTCGTACCACTCCAGATTGGTATGATTCCGTTATGAATGTCATGTTGGTGGACAACACCGATGACCCCGAGACATATGAGGAAGCGATGATGAGCCCAGATTCCAATAAATGGCAAGAAGCCATGAAATCCGAGATTGGATCCATGTACGAAAACCAAGTATGGACTTTGGTGGACTTACCAGATGGCCGTAAGGCTGTCGAGAACAAATGGATTTTCAAGAAGAAAACAGATGCTGATGGTAATGTTACTGTCTATAAAGCTCGACTTGTCGCAAAAGGGTTTCGACAAATTCAAGGAGTTGACTACGATGAGACTTTCTCACCAGTAGCGAAGCTAAAGTCTGTGAGGATTATGTTAGCAATCGCTGCATATTATGATTATGAGATATGGCAGATGGATGTCAAAACAGCATTCCTCAATGGAGACATTGATGAAGAGTTGTATATGATTCAACCCAAAGGTTTTGTCGATCCTAAGGATGCTAACAAGGTATGCAAGCTTCAACGGTCCATCTATGGATTGAAGCAAGCATCCCGAAGTTGGAATCAACGTTTTGATAAGGTAATCAAAAGTTTTGGTTTTATACAAACTTATGGAGAAGCTTGTATTTACAAGAAAGTGAGTGGGAGCTCTGTAGCATTCTTAATACTGTATGTGGATGACATATTGTTGATTGGGAATGATGTAGACCTTCTTAATAGTGTCAAAGAGTATTTGAATAATAGTTTTTCAATGAAGGATCTTGGCGAAGCAGCTTACATATTAGGCATAAAGATTTATAGAGATAGATCGAAACGCCAAATATCATTGTCACAAAGTACATATTTGGACAAAGTTCTAAAGAGGTTTGGAATGGAAGATAGCAAGAAAGGGTTCTTGCCCATGTTGCCCAATACGACCTTGAGTAAAACTCAAAGTCCGACATCGGCAGAAGATAGAGAAAGAATGAGTAAGACTCCCTATGCCTCAGCCATAGGATCTCTAATGTATGCCATGCTATGTACTAGACCCGACATCGCATATGCTGTTAGTTTAACTAGCAGATATCAAAGTGATCCAGGAGTGGATCATTGGACAGCGGTCAAAAACATCCTTAAGTACTTGAGAAGAACTAAGGATATGGTTCTTTCTTATGGAGGTGATGAACAGCTCGTTGTTAATGGTTACACCGATGCTAGTTGGAACACCGATCCGGATGATTCTAAATCACAATCTGGATACGTATTTATTTTGAATGGTGTAGCAGTTAGCTGGAGGAGTGCAAAGCAAAGCGTTGTGGCGAGATCTTCAACTGAATCGGAATACATGGCTGCTTCGGAGGCTTCACAAGAAGCGATATGGATGAAAGAGTTCATTACAGAGCTAGGTGTGGTTCCAAGTGCGCTGGACCCAATGTCTATCTACTGTGATAACATGGGCGCCATAGCCAATGCGCAAGAACCAAGGTCACACAAGAAGCTGAAGCATATCAAGCTGCGTTTTCACGCTATTCGAGAACATATCCAGGATGGGGATATAAAGATTTGCAAAGTACACACAGATCTGAATGTGGCGGATCCGTTGACTAAACCTCTCCCGAGGGCAAAACATGACCAACACCAAACTGCCATGGGTGTTCGGTATATTACCATGTAATCTAGATTAGATGACTCTAGTGCAAGTGGGAGACTGTTGGAGATATGCCCTAGAGGTAATAATAAATGTAGTTATTATTATATATCTTTGTGTTTATGATAAATGTTTACATTCATGCTATAATAGTATTAACAAGGAAACCATTAATACTTGTGTGATTTGTAAACTTAATTTGAAGTCCCTAGTATAGCCTCTATACTTCACTAGCTTGTTGGTTGATTGATGATGTGGTTTCTTTGTCATGAACATTGAGATGTTATCAACAACAAGATCATATCGTTAGGAGAATGATATGGTGGACATACTCCTATAGACAAGCGTAGCATAAAGATCAAGTCATTTCAATAGTTCAATTGCTATATGCTTTCTGATACATAGTAACCTAATTCCTTCGACCATGAGATCATGCATATCACCTTTACTGGATGGATGCTTTGATGTCATCAAACACCACACCGTAACAGGGTGGCTATAAAGGTGGCATTGAGTGTTCGGAAAGTATTGGTTGAAACACATGGATCAAGAGTGGGATTTGTCCATCCACATGACGGATAGATATTCTCTGGGCCCTCTCGGTGTAATGTCATCCAATTAGCTTGCAAGCATGTGACTTGGTCACAAGGGATCACATATCACGGGAACGAGAAAAGAGTACTTATCAGTAACGAGGATGAACTAGGTATGCAGAGATACCGACGATCATAACCTCGGATAAGTAACATATCGTGAGACAAAGGGAAATTGGTATCGTATGTAAGTGGTTCATTCGATCGCAAAGTAATCGTAGAAATATGTGGGAGCCATATGAATTTCCAGATTCCTCTATTGGTTATTGTTCGGAGAAGTGTCTCGATCATGTCCGCATAATTCACGAACCGTAGGGAGACACACTTAAGGATTCGACGTTGTTTGAGTAGTTATGGTATTATGAGAAAGAGACCGAATGTTGTTCGGAGTCTCGGATGGGATCCGGGATATCACGAGGTGATCCGGAATGGTCCGGAGAATAAGATTCATATAAGGAAAGTTCCGTTTCGGAGTAGCGGAATGATTCCGGTGTTTTCATCGGGAACATTCTAGAAGGTCCCGGAATGTCCGGCACTCCGGAGGGGGAAGGGTACATGAGTGTGTCATTACATTTTGGAATGATTGCATCATGTACTAAGTGTTCTTGCTGTCCCAAATAAAGGATTTATTTAAATCCTAAATTGAAAAGTCAAACGGCTAGTTTGAAAGTCAAACGGCAGTTTTGGGAAGTGGGAAAAGAGGAGGAGAGGTGGAGGCCGAGTTGGAGGAGGGTTCCTCCCCTTGGCCGGCGCACCTCCCTAGGCCGAGTTGGGGAGGAACTCCTCCCCTTGGCCGGCCAGCCCTCCAACCTATATAAGGAGGGGCAGGGCTCCCCTCCTAGACACACAAGTTTCCTATCCTCTAATCTAAACCCTAGATCTAGACCCCGGTTTAGAGCTATTCGGTTTAGAGCCTTCTAATTGGTTTAGAGCCCTCTAATTGGTGTGTCTAATTACTAGACCACTAATAGCCTCTCTCATAAGCTCCACCATACTCGCACCGGCTTAAGGCGAAGCCCTGCGGGATCTCCCCTCTACCTCCGGTACCACGCCGTTGTGCTGCCGGAATCACGAGGAGAGTGCTACAACCTCCGCTGCCTGCTGGAACAAGGGAGAGGAAGGTCTTCGTCGAGTACCGAACGTGTGACCGACTGCGGGAGTGCTGCGGGAACGCGGCGCCGGAAGGATCGTCTACGCGATCTTGAGATCGGAAAGAGTACGACTACATCACCCACGAGAATCTGCTCTCGTTAAACACTTTGGAATCTTCGAGGGTGAGTTATTCCATCGACTCGTTGCTGCAATCTAGTAGATAGATCTTGGCTTGTTTGTTTGTATGCGATAGAAAATTTTTGTTTTCCATGCTACGAACCCCTACAAGTTGCGTGCCTCCCCATCCCCTACATCCCGCGTAGCCTCTGTCAACCCCATCACCTGCATCCCGTGTGGCTGGCGGCGAGCGATCTTCCAACTGAAGGTCGCAACCAGCTCACTGCCGGACGGATGGATTGCAGCACCACCGCGCCGCCAGTTCCGGCCGGGATTGGAGTGCTGCTGCCTCCAATTCAGTCGATTCCCCATATCCGCCGTCGACCTCCGCCGTTGTGTCCAGGTGGGCAGGTGCCCGGCGGGTGAGCAGCTGCAGGCCAGCAACAAAGGTGGGAGGGAGGCGAGGCAGGACATGATAGGGAGCGACCGCTCTAGGTACGGCGCGAGGGAGGACAAGAGGGGCCTCGCATGTGGATGGAACCTGGGCTTGGAAGAAGCACTCCTCCATGTCCCTGAGCTAGAGCCCGTCGACGACGGCCTCCCGATCGGCAAGATGCGAGTGACACTATCGACTGGCCCATAGGGTACACACCAGCGAGCAGCAAAAAAGGCGGGCTGCGCTCTAGCTTCATGCAGGATTGATTGAATTCTCCGGCTGTACATTGTGGAGCAGTGTGTGTGCCTCCTACCTGTTTGTGTTAATGCCTACCAGCAATGGTCTTGAATCTATGGGCCATTACGTGCATCTCAAGATGACCCTGACAACACTCTCAACAATCCTCGGTGATCAAACAAAGTTGTTTTGAAGCAGTGAAGACATGATTGGGACCATACATATAATGTGTCAAAACTCAAATAAGTTTATTCAATCAGTAAGTGAACTGGGGGTTTGAGGCCGTGAACGGGAAGTGATGCTGAAACATCATATGTCTCATGTGTTGATGTTCACGCACTCAGCGATGGCGCTCATGTCGCGGATGTCTTGGAAAGTTGGAAGGTAGGTCAGACATAAAATAACTCTATCAAATCTGGACACTGTTAATGGTCTAATGCAGCACGGAGTAGAAGGTTTGTCAGTGTTGCTTCATTCCTCAGTAAACAACCCAAGTGAATGAATACCCCATACTGGTTAAATGCTCAGTTTTCTGCTGAGGTGAAAAAAAAAGGAAAGCCTGATGGTTTTGCAACCAACTCTTCATACATATATTTGGACCCTTTATCAACCCAAATTCAGGAAAAACATGCCGGCTAAAAATACTAGCCAATAGCACCTCATTGCATGTATGAATCATAGCTCCCTAGGAAACCTCATGACTTATTGGCATGTTCATTCATAACCCTCTGAATAATCTGCCAGTTCTGAAGGAACCCAACCGTACATAGTTTATGTTGGTTTCAGTTACCAGAGATGGTATTTCTAAGCGCTGTGCACATTGTTTTGGCTTAGTTACTGTTTTATTCCACGCATCACCATACAAGTTGCACAACACCAATATTTTGCATAGTCTGATGTTTGGGACACTTTTTTGACTTTTTGATATGTGATGCTGCAACAGAACTTGGTCTTGAAGTATCCTTGGAGCTGTTAACAATATGCAAACATGACATAATTAGAGTTACATTCTGCGGTAGAATTCTATGACAATGGTAACAATATGAAACAGGACATAATCATTTCTTTTGAAACATAGGTACCCTTAAGACAAAACATTTTCCCACAACAGCAGATGATTCTGATTCTTATATCGGTGTTTGAGAGCCAAGTGCTGGCTTGGTGGCAAGGCTAGCGAGTGCGCAGCCAGCCCATCCGGGTTCGAGTCCCCATGGGGGCCGAATTAAAACGGGGTTTTATCTAAGCGCGTGCAATCCGCTGTTGGAGAGGTCTAGCCCGCGAGGAATCATTCCAACGTGTTTTTTATATCGGTGTTTTAACATTCCTAGATCTCTATCTTCAACTTTGAAAGAACCTGAGTGACTTCTAAATTTTGCTTTTCATCAGTGTGGGAGGATAGTTGTTCTCTCAGTTCTCGTGCTTCTTCTCTACCCGTTTCTGTGGGTTTTTTACTGTGATAGGAACATTGTGGTTCAGCAGTGCAAGGGGCTGCATAAGTTTTTTTTACTGTTGATGCGAATATTGCTATCACCAACTATGGGGAATCACTACTTACTGCAAATTTCACTCCATGCACAGCTGCCAGAGGAAGGACAGAAATGGGGCTTCCTGATATGGCTGCTCTTCAGTTACTGTGGGCTCGCCAATATGACTGTAAATTGGTGCATTTTGGTTACGGCTCAATATGACTGCAAATTGGCGCACTTTGGTTTTTCATGCACACCGGTACCCGATTAAACATAGTTAAATTTTGCGTTCATTCTCGTCCATGTGTGTATATGCAAGATATTGGTATTTATTATTTCGTTGTTCTTTACTTATTATAGCACAAAAAATTTGCTATTATATTTTTTCGATGGGGTATGCCGAGCATATGAGAACAAAAGTTATACACCATTCTTAATTTCTTTTATTGAGCTGGGACGATAAACGTATCACCATCCCATTGTAAAAACTTGTGTTAAAATTTTACTATGACTATGACAAACAATTGTAGAGTAGAGGGACAAATTAAAAGGATGAATATGCACTAGAGCTGGAACCAGGAGGACGATGTCCTTGGCTACAAGTACAAGGGACGAAAAAATAGAAAGAAGACACGACACACAGGACTTACTAGGGATCCTCATGGTGAATACAATTTTTCTTTTTGTGAGAAGACACTTGTTTTTGTTGTGACACAATAAGGGGTTATTAGCTCTCAACTGCATTCTCGAGGAAAATAATTAATTATGAGGTGTTAGTTTTCAAATCGAATATCCCGTAGCAACGCACGGGCACTATACTAGTATATTTAAATTCCCATTTATTCGAAAACACTTTTCTGGTCTTTTCCTTTATTCTTTCTCCAAACAACTTCGGATCTCTCCGCGGAACGATTCCGGCTTTCTCTCTTTCTCTACTGTGATTCCATCTTACGAAATGATCGCTCTCATCGTACCCTTAAGTGTATCCTCTCACGGCTCGGGAATGCTTAGAGTCTGATGCATAAATAATTTTGTGGCATCTATTGACTGATTTCTTGGATAAATTGCACTCTCAGTTCATTTGGAGGAAATCATGTTCTGGTCTAGGATAAAAAAGGGGTTTTCATAGGCTGGCTGGGCTCTTTGTTAATCTTCTGGTCTACAATACAAAAGATAGTAGGTTGAAGTAGTTTAACTTATAAACCAGCAGTGTCTAACTTAGAACAGTATCTCGATTACAGAAACTTTTGAGCTACTTCATTAATTTCTTACACGTAATATCTCTCTGCTTGGCACTTGCATATATTGGCGTCAATTTAGATAGTAATAACTGGAAATTGCTATCAGGATTGCAGGTAATTTCTCACGAGGAAAAGGCGTGTCCAGGGAGGGCGCCGACCATGTCCCGGACCACGATGCCGAGGGGCACCGACAGGGCGGTGGCGAGCGTGGCCGACGGAGACGGAGTGGTTGTCTAGGAAGAGGAGCCCGAAGCTCGAAGACCGACGACGGCCTGCTCAATGATGGAGGCACCGTTAGGGCTTAGCTCGATGAGGACACCCACAAGAGAGTACTGTTGTTCTTGTAATATTTGAATCCTCTTTTGGAGTCCTGGTCGTTTGAATGATCGCTATTTAGAACTACTCCATATGCTAGCATAGTTTGCGAAGCTAGCATGCAGAGCAGCCAGTATGCAAAGCTAGCATACCTGGACACAATGTAACCTGCACAAATTAAGTGGATCTATTCGGACACCGTGTAAACTGGGCAGTTCAAATGGGGACAAACTGACATCCCACGTAATTTTTCTGGACACAGGCGGCAAGCTGGTGGGCAGCCGTGGATGTGCCCACCTACATCCTGATGTGAACTGCCCCGGCGGCGGCTAACGGTGAGTTAAAAAGGACGCCTCGTCTATCTATCGCAGAGTATGTTACTGTGCTAGACAAGGGATCTTATATTTTCCAGCCACATGCGCACTGATCGCAAACAAGATTGGCTGTAATTTCTTTACGATTTTAATCTGCAAAAAAAGCATGACAGGAAAGTCATGCTGGCCGCTCCTGTATATTTTCGGCATGTCCGAAGATCTCTACTTACAAAGGATGAGAGAATCTGCCCACATGCCGCATATCTGTTCGTTCGACAAATTACATACAGTAGTTTTTCGCCATGCATAGCCGAAATACTGAACGACGGCAGGTAAATTCACTCACTCAGAAACAAACAGGCGTTGCTACTGTATGCTATGGCCGGGTATCTCGAGGTATAGAGGATGGATGGACAGACACTCTCCGGCTGAAATTATTAAGTACTCGGCGGTGCAGTGCAGTGCCAGTAGTAGTATGTTACTCTTTGAAGAAACCATGTCAGGACAACATCGCAACCAGCAGTACTAGCTCCAAGTGAGAAGGAAAAAAAACAAAAAACATCGATCGGGACGCAGGGGAATTACTGGTCAGAATTCATTACCCACTTTTGCTATGGATGGACGTGTTTTGTATTCTAGTAGATGCACATCTGGTACCAGCACAAACTGCAAACAGTTGTATTTGTTAATTACTGCAAATATTCCATTGGTTCATCCAGTCTTGCTCACGTTGGATTTGTCTCCCGGGGAGGACGGACGTATGCAACCATGCGCATCAGATTAGCAGAACTATTTTCTAATGCCTCCACGGCCGCTCTCCCTTTGACCCTGTCGGCGCTGCACAACCAGGCGCGCTGCCCCACTTACTGCAGCCAACTTCCTCATCGCAGCCAGTCGGGCGTCGGCGGGAGGATGCAACACCCCACAATAGTGCCATTTGTCTCCGCGAAAGATGCAAGCAGTCCATGGACATGCCAATGCACCTAGACGGCTAGTGAGCCGGGAGCCTTTGCGTTGCGCCATCCGCCGAGCTCCGCAGCCCGCCCATGTGCCACCAGCAGCGTCGCGCATCCCCGCGCGAGGACAGAAGGCAACATATACTTCCTCTAGTGTACTTCTAGCCTTTGTTCTAAGTCAAGAAAAAAAAATATGACTCGCCAGCTGCCACGCTTTATTATTGACGTCATGCACGAGCTCGAACGAGAGTGTGGATTCGTACTGTACTTAGTACGTACATTGATGGACGCAACGTCTCGGCAAGACGAGAGCGAGCAAGCAAGGGTCGTTTGTACTGTACTTGCAAGGAAATGTTATAAATTGGATGGACGCAATGTCTCAGCAAGACGAGAGCGAATGAGCAAGCAAGGGACCCTAGTTATCCAGGCAAGTACATCTACGGCTACTAGCTAGTACGTAGTACTAGTCAAAGCTAGCCAAACACGAAGAACGACAACGTTGCACAGTCGTCAATCCTCCTCTGCAGCACGTCTCTGCTTGCTTTGCTGACCGAAGCCAAGTGATTCTCTCTTGCTTGCTTCAGCTGTCTGGCTTGGCTATGGCCATACCCCTCCTCCTCCTCCTGGGTACAATCTCGATATGGGGCTACTGTACTTGGCTGGGTAGCTTGAAGCGGCTATCACTGGTAGAAAACAGGTCTTTGGTCCAGCTCCCAAATACCATTCGTCCCGGTTCGGTTCCGCAATCGCGACCAATGTAAGACACCGGTTCTGGTTAATGCCGCCTGGGCATTGATCCCGCTTCATCTCTAAGCTACGGTCCCGGTTCGTGGCATGAACCGGCACCAATGCTCCGCGAACCGGAACCAATGCCCCCGCGACGCACACGTGACGCTCTGCGGAGCATTGGTGCCGGTTCATGCCACGAACCAGGACCAAAAACCCCTCGACGGTCCCAATCTGGGACAGAGATCTAAATTAAATCGACGCAGAAATTGAATTGATCTAGTATTTTTTAAAATTTCTTCCACAAATTAATTGAGACAGAGATCTAAATCGAGGCATTTCATTAATTCAACCACAAATTCTTCCTAAACAAAGGTGGGATTTCACAAATTCTTCCTAGTCGACAATTTCACTTCCGCTGCCGCTGTCCTCCGAGTCGCCGGCTTCCTCGTTGACGTACGGGCTGGCCGCCGCGTACCGGGGCAACACCCTCTTCCACGCGGGCATCTAGCGGCGACGCGCCATGATTTCGCTCTTCATCTTGGCTCCGCCGGGGACGAGGAGCGGAGCCACCGGCACACCCGCATAGCTGATGCGCCATCCGTAGGGCACCGTCGCACCCGGCGGCGCGAGGACGTCGAAGTGCGCGAACATCACCGCCTCGTAGAAGTTCAGCGCGGGCAGGAAGGGGAGGATGGATGACGGCGCAGTGGAGAGATTGCAGAGGCCGAGGCGATAGCGAAGCGACGCTTTGTGGCCTCCTATTTGTACACGAGGACGACGAAGCGACGGTGCTGGGCATTGGTCCCGGTTCATGCCATGAATCGGGACCAAAGCCCCTCCCCGCGACACGTGGCGGCCCATCAACGCTCCCCACCCAGGTCATTGGTCCCGGTTCATGCCATCAACCGGGAGTAATGACCTGGGTGGGGTGTTTTTGGATGGCCCTCCCCACGACGTACATGTGGCGCTCTGCGGAGCATTGGTCCCGGTTCATGCCAAGAACCGGGACCAAAAACCCTCCCCTGGCTATAAATAAGCCCCGCCCATCCACTTATTTTTCTGGAATTTTGTGTGGGAGGTGGATGCTAGGTTTTTTTTCTTCACACTGCACACAAGGTGTTGGACGAAATGTCCGAGCCACACTTAAGTTCGCACAACACTGTATCCTCGGCCGAGGTTAGCAACCTTATCTTCTTTATCTATAACTGATACAAAAATATTGCATGTGTCCATGTAGGATGGTCATTTCACTATTCACGATGTCATTGTCAATTATGACGCAGATCGATGCACGGATGCGATGGATGTACGACGACCGACGCGATTTCGATTTTATTGTAGGCCTGCATAAATTTATCGATTTGGCTAAGGCAAACAAAGTGGATAATTTTATGCCTTGTCCCTGCGTCGACTGTCGGAATGTGGCGGAGCACTCTGCCCCGAGAATCCTTCAAAACCATCTGCTTCGGAGAGGTTTCATGCCCGGATATTATTGTTGGGCCATGCACGGAGAAAGCGGGGTTAGGCTAGAAGAAAATGAAGAAGAGGAGGATGATGACAGCTATCCTATGTCCCCTGAAGAATATGGTGATACTGCAATGGAAGACAATGAAAAAGAGGGAGGCGGCAATGAAGAAGAACAACTGGCATCAGATGAGCCCACTGATGGTCTTGGTCGGGTCATTTCTAATGCAAAGCAACAATGCGATACAGAAAGGGAGAAGCTTAAATTGGAGGCCATGCAAAAGGATCACAAAAAGTTGTTGTATCCAAATTGCAAAGATGACAGCACAAAGCTCGGTACCACACTTGAACTGCTGAAATGGAAGGCAGAGACTGGCTTACTTGACAAGGGATTTGAGAAGTTACTGAAAATAATGAAGCCGAAGCATCCAAAGGATAACAAGCTGCCCGAGACAATGTACGAAGCAAAGAAGACTATCTACCCTCTAGGATTAGATGTGGAGAAGATACATGCATGCATTAATGACTGCATCCTGTACCGCGGTGAGAAGTACGAGAATATGGATAAATGCCGGTATGCACTGCATGTCGATACAAGATCAGACAAGATGACCCTGGTGATGTTGAGGGCGATGACGAGCCACCCAGGAAGAGGGTTCCTACAAAGGTTATGTGGTATGCTCCTATAATACCACGATTGAAATGTCTGTTCAAAAACAAAGAGCATGCCAGGTTGTTGCGATGGCACAAAGAAGAGCGTAAGAAAGACGGGAAACTGAGACACCCCGCCGATGGGTCACAGTGGAGAAACATCGAGAGGAAGTACTTAAACTTTGCAGGTGACGCGAGGAACTTATGGTTTGGTCTAAGTACAGATGGCATGAATCCTTTTGGAGAGCAGAGCTGCAGTCACAGCACCTGGCCAATGACTCTATGTATCTACAATCTTCTTCCTTGGTTGTGCATGAAGCGGAAGTTCATTATAATGCTAGTGCTCATCCAAGGACTGAAACAACCCGGCAACGACATTGATGTGTACCTAAGGCCATTAGTCGATGAACTTTTGCAGTTGTGGGCAGAACCAGGTGTAAAGGTGTGTGATAAGCACAAACAGGAGCCATTTGACCTACGAGCGTTGTTGTTCGTAACCATCAATGATTGGCCTGCTCTTAGTGACATTTTAGGACAGTCAAACAAGGGATACAATGCATGCACGCACTGTTTAGATAAGAGTAAAGGTACATATTTGGATAAATGTAAGAAGTTGTGTACCGGGGGTGTCGTAAATTTCTTCCTACCAATCATCAAGTAAGAAAGAAAGGCAAGCATTTCAACAGTGAGGCAGATTACCGGAAGAAGCCTAAGCTCCCTAAAGGTGTTGATGTATTTGGTATAGTGAAGGACCTAGAAGTAATCTTTGGAAAGGGTCCTGGCGGTCAATATCTTCCGAAATACCCCACTACCGGGCACACGGCCATGTGGCAGAAGAAATCTATATTTTGGGAGCTTGAGTATTGGAAATACCTAGAGGTCCGTTCTTCAATCGACATGATGCACGTGACGAAGAATCTTTGCATGAACCTGCTAGGCTTCCTGGGCATGTATGGGAAGACAAAAGATACACCATAAGCACGGGAGGACTAGCAACGTATCAATGACCCATACAACAAGCATACTAATAAATGCCATGAATACTTAAGCAGCTACGCTCTTACCAAAGCAGAGAAGGAAATATTTTTTGAAGTCCTTTACAGTATCAAGGTCCTGGATGGATTCTCGTCAAATATAAAGGGAATAATAAATATGACAGAGAAAAAATTCCAGAACCTGAAGTCTCATGATTGCCACGTGATTATGATGCAGTTTCTTCCGGTTGCATTGAGGGGGCTTCTACCGGAAAATGTTCAAGTAGTCATTGTGAAGCTATGTGCATTCCTCAATGCAATATCTGAGAAGGTAATCGATCGAGAAAGTCTAGAAAGGCTACAGAAGGATCTGGTCCAATGTCTTGTCAGTTTTGAGTTGGTGTTCCCCCCGTCCTTCTTCAATATTATGACGCATCTCTTAGTTCACCTAGTCGAAGATATTTCCATTCTCGGTCCTGTATTTCTGCACAATATGTTCCCCTTCCAGAGGTTATGGGAGTCTTAAAGAAATATGTTCGTAACCGTGCTAGGCCAGAAGGAAGCATCTCCAAGGGCTATGGAACAGAGGAGGTCATTGGGTTCTGTGTAGACTTTCTTCCTAACCTTAAGTCAATTGGTGTTCCTGAATCACGGTATGAGGAGAGGCTGACTGGAAAAGGCACGCTAGGAAAGAAAGCAATGATATTTAGGGATGAGCATTCTTTGAATGAAGAACACTACACAGTTCTACAAAGTTCTACCTTCGTGGCTCCGTATATCGAGGAACACATGAATGTTGTACGCTGCAAGTTCCCAGGGAAGGATGACTACTGGATTAAAGAAAATCACATGGATACTTTCGGCACTTGGTTGCAATTACATCTCATGAATGACACCACTATTGGAGATCAGCTCTACTTGTTGGCCGCGACACCATCTGCGACTGTATTGACTTTCCATGGGTATGAGATAAATGGGAATATATTTTACACGATTGCCCAAGATAAAAAGAGCACCAACCAAAACAGTGATGTCCGCTTTGATGCAACATGCAAGAATGGGAAAAATGACACATACTATGGTTACATAGAGGAGATATGAGAACTTGACTATGGACCTACTTTTAAGGTCCCTTTGTTTCGGTGCAGTTGGGTCAACATGAATGGAGAAGGGGTAAAGGTAGACCATCTATACGGAATGACAACAGTGGATCTCAAGAATCTTGGTTACAGAGATGAACCATTCGTCCTAGCCAATGATGTGGTTCAGGTTTTTTATGTGAAGGACATGTCCTCTAGACCAAAAAAAGAAAAAATAAGGAAACGAATACATCAGACGATGAGCCCAGACGTCACATAGTTCTTTCAGGGAAAAGAAATATCACGTGAGTCGAGGACAAGACAGACATGTCAGTAGATTATGATAAGTTTGATAAAATTCCGCCCTTCACCGTGAAAACTGACCCAAGCATCCCGTTAAGCAAAGAAGATGCTCCATGGTTACGGCCTAAGAAGCGATCATGGGCAAGGGATCGACATACTCTATAAAGGATTCATACCCTAAACCCTAAACCCTGTGTAAATCTATGTAATCTATGAAAACTTTATGTGATATGTATGAAAACTTTATATGAGACCACGCGAAGGTTTCACATTGTTTCGATCATTAAACTTGAAGTGGATCTCTGATGAAATAGCATGTTGTGAACCTAATGATTTTTAAAAAAATTCACAAGCATTATATCATGTACTTGTAGTTCAAATATGGGCAACCTCCTACCGATTCGGCAGGAATTTGTCTTTTTCATGAGGGATGGACGGAAACATTCCAGATACAGTAGTCAGCGGAAACGTTTCAGCTACAGAGGCCTAACTAG
Source organism: Avena sativa (assembly GCA_916181665.1). NCBI lineage: Eukaryota > Viridiplantae > Streptophyta > Magnoliopsida > Poales > Poaceae > Avena > Avena sativa. The sequence continues at coordinate 585,913,823 of OV702287.1, forward strand.
TCAGCGGGCAGTGATTGACCATTCTCTAGCGAGCATCAGCAATTAGTGGCGCTTGAAATGGACGACGGAAATTGGAAATGTCTTTGTTGGCCAAGCAAGGCACAAAAATACGCCGCCTTCCACGGCATGTACCACGGCACCAAAATCCGCCGTTACCGTGGGTACCATGGCATATTATCGGCCGACGCGACAAAGTGGTGCCGCGATTGCCCATCCGCCGCGCATCCAACTTACGCAGGTACTTTTCGCTTGTGCTGCTCCACAAATCCGCCAGGTATGGGGGTATTTTTGTAGTGGTTCCAATTTGCAAAGAATAGAACGATTTGGTAAAACAGATCATAGACAAAAATGGTCCACCATCAGCAAGCATGATCAAGGAAAACACATGTGATGTGGTTTCATGATTAGTAACAATGCAACTAGATTATTTATACTCTAGTGCAAGTGGGAGACTGAACAAGATATGCCCTAGAGTCAAATAATAAAGGGTGTTTATTATCATATCTTATTGATTCATAATAGTTTTATATGATGTTATAACTATATCTAGTAGAAGCATTGATACATGTGTGATATGAAACAACCAGAGTCCCTATTAGCCTCTAGTTATACTAGTCCATTGGAAAGCTGATGATCAAGGTTTCTTGGTCATGGTGCATTTATGCCGACTGATAGTGGAGTCACATCATTGGTGTATGACGTGGTAGATATTACCCTAATTTACATATATTGTAACTCGATTAAGTCACATGTTCATCGCTGCAATATTAGAAACACAGTATCCTTCTCCTTAGACTGGGAGAGCATATAATTAATTACTATCTCCCGAGCCTGATCTGGCTACATGAAACGTCATGTACGGTGGTCCTAAAGGTGTATGTTGGGTATTCTAGAGGAATAGTTGAGGCATGTGCATCAAGAGAAGGATTTGTCTACCTGCGTGATAAGAAGGTACACTAGGCCCACTCAATGAGATTACATCCATAAATATGTGCAACATGTGATTAGGTCATGGGGATGGAGTATCATGGAATGAGTAAAACTGCATTTGTGAGAAATGAGATTGAACAAGGTATATGATACCAATGATCAAATCTCATACAAATCATGTATTGAAGTGACAAAGGGATTTGGACTCAAGGTTAAAGGTTCAAACAACAAAGTCTCGTGGAATGCACATGGGTCATTATGGGCATCCTGGTCTCTCTAATGATCATTGGTTCGAGAGAGATCTCAATCATGTGTGTGATGTTCCCGAACAGTAGGGGTAACACACTTAAGGGTACGATGACCAATGTAGGTCTTTGGTAGAATGGAATCAACAGAGTATGGAAGAGAAAGAACTTCAGAAATGTTCTGAAGAGAGAAAGCCGGAGCAATTCCAAAGAGGATCCGAAATAGTTTGGAAGAATGGAAATGCCAAAAAGATGTTTTTGAATTAATAAAAGGATTTATAATATGTATTTATATATTAATTATGAATTAATATATTTAATAAATATTTTGTTATGGGGGCAACTTCTACTGGACCGAATCCTCGGACGAAAATGACCCAGAGGGAAGCCACCCTGGGTAGAAGCAAATCGCAGCTACTGGTGGGCGCGGCTAGCCCACACATCAGGCAGGCGACAACAGGTGGCGCACGGGAGGTTGGCAGTTACCACTGCCTGGCGGGCTGCTACAAGGCAACCCACCTGGGCATGCGCGGCGCGCGGAAGGCTGGCCCATGAGGGCGGGCGGACGCCAACGGGTGCATGGGGCAGCAGGCCAGAGCAGCGACGGCTTGGCGCGCCGTGGGGCGAGGCCTAGCCGGCCTGACCGCAGCAGCCTCACGCGTTGCAGGCCACGAGTGATGGGCTGGCTCAGGTGGCCCACCCGGCCGCTGGTGGTAGCCTAACCGGCTGGCTTCTCCCCTCCTATTTATTTTCTTTGATTATTAGTCCCACCCCGGTACTTTAGTGAAGGGTGTCTTCCCTTTTCTCCTATATAAAGAGTGGCATAGGGGTGGGAATAAAACACACCAACACCAGAATTTCTCTAAGGCAATTTTCTTGGAGAAAATATCTCTCTCTTTCTCTCTTTCAACAATGGATCCAAGTTGGGGCTGTGCGCGCAAAGGGATAACTTCGTCGGAGAGGATGGATGTGCTGCAAGGATTCCAATCTAGAAATATATTTCGCAACCCCGACAGGGGTCAGGGGCTGGAACTCCTCATCGTACATTATATATGTGCGAAACCTCAGAGGGACTACCATTAGTAGGACCTGGGTTGTCGTGCTTGGACCTGGGGTGACTTGCGAGGAGATTCGCGACCTTGAGGTCGGCTACGACAACGTCTACATCAACAACGTTCCCCTCAGAATGTCAAACGCTTTCGGTCTTCAGGGTATGTTACCGAAATCTCTTCCGTTACAGCTTTACTCGTAGATAGATCTTGGCTAGGTGTGTTCCACCATAGGAATTTTTTGTTTTCTGCAACTGAAGCCCTTCATAATGAGCATGGATCACAAAGGGTTGTAGCAGGAATCAACCATCTAAAATGCCGCCGGCCAGCTTGGATCTAAATGTCCTGTGTGACTGTCAACAACCAGCTGCATCCAATAACCATAGGCTTGTGGTGATCTAGGGAAGAAGCTATGAACATAGTTGCATCCAATAAGCATCCAAGCATTTAACCCGGAAAATGATTAGTATCCCTTTTCATGTTAAAAATAATGTCATTCTTGCAACTCCAAATAGACCGACATAAAGCTGACACACCAATACATATTCACGCTTTACTTTCCTTGTCAACCTCATTTAACCATTTTTCAAACAAGTATACGATGTTGGTAGGAGGTGGTATGTTATTTCCAAAATAAACCGTTCGCCAAATTATATGTGTTTTATGGACTCCAATGAGTCATGCAAACAACATTTTTTACATTCGTTCCAATTTATTTTAACAAATTTGTATTTTGTCAATTTAACTTTATTATTGAGGAACCATAGATAAAGATCTTTACTTTTAGTAGGATTTTAACTTCTATAAGTACTTGTAGAGAAACCTAGTATGGCCATCATTAGATGAAAATACATAGACTTAACCGTAAGCACTCCCGAGGTAGATAACTTCTAGGTGAATTTATCATGCCTGTCAAAAAGTTACACCATCATTAGATGTTGGCATAATATAACTGATCATTCCATTTTGTACTTGTCAAAGTTCTTTCGAAACAACGGAACATGCTCCAACACATTGGCCACTATAACATTTTCCCATTGGATAATGTTATATAAGAGGGATATTTCTGAACTAAAAATGAATCGCCCAACCATACATCTTCCCAAAGGAGAACTACTGTTGTACCATCTCGCACTTTGAAAACGCCCCTGTTTAAAAATTCTTCTTTAACCCCCTTGACTCCCTCCCAAAAGGGAGTGGTAGGTTTTGCCTCCACTTGTGAAAAAGTTTTACTACGAAGGTGCTTATTTCGTAAAAAATTCTGCCATATCCCCTCATCGTTTAATAATGTACACAACCATTTAGTGACTAAGCACTTGTTTTTGATTTCCAGTACCTCAATCCCTAAACCCCTTGATCTATAGGTCGACAAACTATGTTCCACTTAGTTAAATACTTCTTATTTTCATCGGTTTGCCAAAAAATCTATACCTAAAACAATAAACGCTTTTATTTTACCCTTTTAGTTATTTCAATAAAAAACATAAACAATGGCAGACTAGTCAATACAAAATTAATTAAAACAAGACGATCTTGATAGGATATTAAATTCCTTTGCCAGCATCCCAACTTTCCAACAAAATGATTTTCAACTGGATTCCACTTAGAGTTAGAAACTTTTCTATAACATATTGGTATCCAAAGGTACCGAAATGACAATGACCCAGACTCACACCCCAAAATATGTTTATACTGTTGTTCCTCTTCCTCGTCTTTTACTTTTCCAAAACAGAAACTTTCACTATTGTGGAAGTTGAGTTTTAGGATAGATAATTGTTCGAAAATTCATCGTATGAGCTTCATGTTTACAACATTTCAAGGTCATTTTCCATAAAAAGGATTGTAGCATTGGCATATTATAGGATAGATATCCCTCCCTCAACAATATGAAGTATAAGGCTTCCCACCTGCCCGTCCTCTTTAGCCAATGTAATAAGTATAGCCAACATATCCGCAACAATATTAAAAAGCATATGCGATAAAGGATCTCCTTGTCTTAGCCCTTTTCTAATCTGGAAATAGTGACCAATATCATAGTTCACACTTATTCCGACACAACCACCTTGTACAAAGTATTTGATCCATTTACACCATTTTGGATCAAAACCGTTTGTGCACAACACTTGCTGCAACAAAAGCCACTTGCCCTTGCCGTATGTCTTCTCCATTATCGTCTTCCTATGAAGTTCATGAATGCTTTCATGTAAGACAACCACCCCTTCCAATATGTGGTGCCCCAACCTAAGTGCAGTTTGTGTCGGGCTAATAACTTTATGGGCCAAACCCGTAAATCGATTAGTTGCAAATTGTGTAAAGTTTTGAATCTCACATTAAGAAGGAAAATAGGTCTATATTGTTGTATCTACATCGCATTTTATTTTTGGGTAGGAGAGTAATGACTCTAAAATTCAACTTCAACGAGGATTGAAGCCAAACGAAGAAAGCCATTAGGACATATTTAATCATTCCCCAAAATATTTGATAAAACTCAACTAAAAAACCATCTAGCTCGGGAGCTTTATTATGTTTCATCTGGGAGATAGCTTCTAAAACTTCTTTCTTGGAGAAATCAGCAGTTAGAAGAATATTATCCTCAGGAGACAATCGCGGGGTGTCATTTGTATGATCCTCAATCATTAACAAACTACTTTGAACCGGTGGCCCAAAAAGTTTCTTATAATATGTTCATGTTGTTCAAGCTGAAATATTTTCTATTTCTATGTTTACCATTGGCAATTAGATGCAAGTATTTCATATTGCTGCCTCCCTCTTGAACATGTTTAACCTTAGCACATTGAGCCCATTTGATTTTGCCATCCCGTCTAAATTTGTTAACATATTTTTCATCTCTCAAGGTTTCTCGTTCAATTGCACTAAGTGGAAGAGATTCAACTTTGATATCCAACTCATCAATAATGACTAGTAACTTTTCCTTTTCTTTCTGATATTTACCGCTTAGTTTTTTCCCAACCTTTGAGAAAGCGATGAAGATGTCTTATTTTTTTCCATGGTTAAATAGGTGTATCAACCTCGGTTACAGCTGGCCGCTACCATCTCATAAAAACCTTCCTGACCCAAAATGGATAGTTGAAACGAGAAATGAATCTTATTTCCTAAATGAGCGTGATGACCGGAATCAATTAATGTATGGTCAGAACCTGAGTGTGGCAAAGCTCTTACTGACACTAGAGAGTGTTTTTATTTTTATTCCACACTTGTAAGGATCTGATCAAATTTCTCATAAGTTGGCTGTTAACGACTGTTTGCCCAAGTATATTGTATCTTAGAAGAGGACTATTTGTGTAAGGTCCAAACTTCCACTTATCACATTAAAAATGAAAGGCCATCGAGGGTTATAATTATCATTACTCTTATCGTCGGGTCTATGGAGAATATTAAATTCGCCCCCTATCAACATAGGTAATGACTTCAATTCACATGTGCGAAATAATTCAGATAAAAAATCATGTTTATGAGACTCTTGAGAGGCCCCAATATACAAGCACACAAACCCACTCAAATCCATCATTCTTACAAAACGAATGTGTAACTTGACACAATAATCTTCTTTATCGACCCTCTTAACTTGAAGAGTTATTATGGTATTATAATACCGACTAGAATACCACCTGACTACTCCCTCCTTCTTAGTTTATTAGGCATAGTAGAAATGGCGCGTTGCGATTTAGGTGATTAGGGATTGACTGCATGCCAATCTTTATGATTAGTGGGAGTGTTTAAGATGTTTTAGTTTTGAAAAAAGAGTGTATCTAAATCCATTTAGTGTGTAGGTCCACCTATCTTTAGAGTGAACCTAGACATTAAAAGAGATCTAGATACACTTTCACAAAACTAAAACACCTTATATATTTTGAAACGGAGGGAGTAGATATGAGCCCAACTCTCGAGATTTTTTCTAATTTTTTAGTAAGCCTAATAAACAGAGAGGAGGGAGTAACAAAGTGTGGTAAAATTGTCTTATAGTATGTGGAAAGGCTCGGATATACTTGTTGTGGATTGTCTTGGCAAATAATCGAAGTAGAGTATACTCTTTATACACCCAAGCCTAAGGCATATGAGAGTTGTTTAGATAATGGACGAAACATGCTTAAGCATCTGCATCCGAGAGGGTACACACGGCCAGAACTGAAAGCATTGCATGTACTACTATAAATAAAGTAACGAAAAGTGATACGAATAATGATGTGTGGGTGACGAAGGAGCCGGCCATTGCAATTGACTGTTGGTAGACCAATGACGACTGTATAGCGTGCGGTGAGATGTCGACTGTTGAGCAACAGTAGTACCGGTGTACCTAGCACATATGGAGCGAGTGTGCATGCTATGTTTGTACCCGACCCCGGCCTGCCCGAGTTGCATATCCACCATGGACGGACACTCTATAAAGATGGCGACGCACATGGAGGATGCCTAGCTACACTACACACCTTGTTGGATCGTGTGAGTTGAGTCGGTTAGTTATCAACTGTAGTATACTGTTACTCATAGCGAGGTAGGAAATCGATCTTTGAGAAGCTAGCTCGATCGGATCCATGGAGGAGCTGTGGAAGGATATGTTCCTGGCCTCCACTCCGGCGGCGCTCCAGTACTACTCCCCTGCCGCCGCTTCCTACCGTGACTGCGCCGCCTACCTCCACCAGGACTACCTCCACCAGGACTACCTCCAGCCTCCCCGCACGCCGCTGACTCCGCATACGGCGCTCAACACCCTCCACTCCTCTCTCGAGTTGGCCTACCTCGGCTCCTCCGGTGTAGTTTCCGGACGCACAACAGTACCGCCTGCAAGGACACACACGTAGTAGATTCTAGACTAGATCGATTCTGCCTAGTACACGTACGTGGAAACGAGGTTGATTGCCACACGCGGGTATCGCGCGTGTCTTATCTTTTCTTTATTTCTCAATCACACAGTTTAATTACAGGGGTATCGGCGTGTATATGTAGTAGTCCTAGTGTAGCTATTCTAGTAGGATTAGGACTCCTAATTTCTACATCAACTGTGCTACACAAATCTACACGTACTCGTATACTACTTGTATACGACAGAGCGCACCGCGCCGTGCCGGCGTCGGTTTAGACGTGCTTATTCCTAACAATCACCCCCTAAGCACGACGTGCGCTTCATCTCGACCTGGATCCCAAATACGCCAGCTACTCCTCGCGGGCGTTATCCTCGGCATTGCTTTCGCCGCTCCAGGCGTCCTCTTCGACATTGCTTTCGTCGTCTCTTGTGTTACCCATATCGCCGTCTTTGCTCTTGTCGGCTTCTTCATGGCTTCACGCCGACAGTTCTTTTTGTCCGCGTCCTTCTCCATGCCTTCATGCCGACTGTCCTTTTTATTCGCGCCTTGAGACATTATACTTGGTTCAATGAAGTACTTTCTCATCGATGCCTCGCATATTTGATCTACTACTTGCCGGTGCTCTTGGATGCAATAGAACAAATAAGTAGGAGGTAACTTAAATTTGTTTTCTTCTAGCTTCTCTATACCACGTACGTGTACTAGGCAGAATAGATCTAGTCTAGAATCTACTACGTGTGTGTCCTTGCATAAATCAATCTTTGGATTGGGCTAGCTGTACGTGGTGCGTATATGCCAAAAGTACCGGCCAGGTGCACTACGAGCTGGTGATTGTTGCAAGGTGTCTTCGTTGGAAAGTACTCGACGGACTACGAGTTTGTTGCAGTTCATCTCATCGCAACGTCCCGACGAAAGTACTGTCGGGTCTGGGCCAACACCGCCGTCCAACTCCACGAGCTCCGGCGACGACTCCCTCATCCACCTGCCAGTCGACCCCTTCCCCAGCAGTAACAGTAGGAGGAGAGCTGCTCCTGTGCAGGCGTCGGCGTCGGCGGCGGGGAGCGGTGACCGGCGGCTGAGGAGGATGATCAAGAACAGGGAGTCGGCGGCTCGGTCGCGGGCGCGGAAGCAGGCCTACGCCAACGAGCTGGAGCTGGCGAAGCTGCGCAGGGAGAACACCATGCTCATCAAGCGAGAGCAGGACCTCCACGTACGTAACGTTCCTATGTTTACTATACTCGAATCTCCTGCCTAGGTTACTATACTGTATTTGCATGAATGAAATGTAGGCTCGTTTGGCGTTGGCGGCGCAGGCTCCCGACAGGTCCACTCTACGGCGGAGGTGCCGCTCAACCCCAGCACCCTGAGTCATCCCATCCGTGAGATCCATGCATCAAATGCACAAGCAACGGCGTCAACCAATTAATTAGTCATATGTAGTAGTACTACTAGCAGCAGCAGCAGCAGAGAGTAGTATTGATATAAGTGCAATTAACTCTAGTAGTACCTTCAAACTAGCTAGATCACGTAGTACGTAGCTTTGTTGTCATGGTCAACTAATCTACGTATTACCTAGCTAGCTTTGAGCCTTTGAGTAGTACTCCTATGCTGTAATTATATTATTAATCTAGCCGACATATAATCTCCTTAATATTTAGGGAATCAATCGATCAATGGATTGAGCTAGCTAGGCAGTGCGCCGATTCCACCACGTGCCTTTGAGTCTGTAATTATATTAATCTACCACGTGCAACTAACGGATTGCAATTAATACTAGTATGCATGGATGAGGTGACAAATAATGCGTGATAAGATTGATTCAGTTTCTAAAGATATGGCCAGACTGGGGATTCCATTTTTTTCCTCTTCTTGTAACCTTTGTTGTTTTGGTTGTCCTTGCTAGCAGCAGCAAGATGTGGAATCCTATGTGTGTATGTCCCTACCTCCCAAATGCATGCAACCAGGCATGCATGTCGACCCTCTTCCGGTTGCAATCTAGATGTATCCTGGAAAATGGTCGTCTTCCTTTGCATGCTTCTGTTACGCAACATTTATGGACAGACATGCATGCTCTATCATCAACTTGTCCACACGGTAACATACTACTAAACAGGTAACATATGATGGTGACCCCAGCCTCAGGCAGGCAGGCACCTGCCTAAGATATAGTATGGCAGATTGTGATTAAAAACAAAACTATTAGTAGGCATCTTGATGGATGGAATAAATACTAATATAATTCGGTGTGATGGAGGACACACACGTTTATTTCATTTTTCATAAAGATGAAGCGGACAATGAATTTTACATGAACAGTTATCTGGTATTCTTTTCAGTGACACAGATCCAGATTAGATATGACGACCAAAAGAGGGCATAATCCACATTATTTTCCTTTGATGCAATTAGCTAGCGACTGTGGCCGCACGAATGGTCGACACGCAACGCCAACTTTGCTTGTTCCCCCTTCACATCAACTGCCTTCCCCTCTAGCTATAGCCAGTACCACACGCACATGGATGCATCTTTTCTCTTCTTTTTCCTGTTTGTGCGTGCAGAAAATCTCCTTGCTATACTTTTCCTGCAGGATTTCAGATTCCCTGGGTGCATCCGTCCATCTATCTACCTATAATCCTTTTCCTTGTTGAAGTATTCACCTGGTCAACAACTTACACAAATATATTCCAAAGCTGCTCACTAGTCAAACATATGTGCAAATCAGACTCGATTAATCTTGATTGTTCAAGAGCTATGTGACACAAGAAACCCAATTGCATATGCATGAGTTAAACAATCAAAATTGAAAATAATTATTCGAACTAACATGCCAAAAAAGGCTACTATATATCATTGTCTGAAGAGGTGATACTATTCCTTTCACCGTGATATATCAGAACAATACAAGATGATGTTGAATAAAGGTTCACAACAACTACCTTACAAATACGTAGTCCTCAAATTTATTTAACACTTCATACACCAATTTCTACAATGATCAAGTCACACAAATGCGCATATGCTAAGTAGAAGCATAAATCACTGAAACATAATAAATATTCTCAACAGATACCACCAAATTAAACCTCATCCTCACATGCTAATAAAATTGCTACCCCCACCCTAAAAGTATCACAAACTACTCTTTCACGACCTTTTACCGCTGGATCCCATTTTTGACGAGCTAATCTCCTAAAGCTCTTGGTCGATCCAGTGGTTTCAGTCTCACCAACATACGGGCCGCCCATCTTATTCACCTCAGATGTGGCTAATGTTCGACTGCTTAAGATGCCCACACTCGTGGCTACCCAAGCATGATTCCCCGCATCACGAACCACTGCCAATTCAATGCTCCAATTCGCTTCTGAAACTATCGTTGGTTGTTGTGATTTGGTGGCATATTATGGTCTCCTCTCGCGATTCACCTCAGGTCGGGTTGTGGTGGCGATCCACCATCCTGGCTGAACCTTTGTGGTCACTGGTATAGTTGTTCTAACACTTCTACTTCAGTGCTCCTCCCTATCCAAATATTAAACACGGTAACGGCTGAGATCGCTCCGCGCCCCTTCATAACTACGAGCACGATGGTATTTAACGAATTATTAAGTCATCATTAATGAATAATTATTTCCTATGTATATGTAACACCCTTGAATCGGCCCTATGCAAGTTTTAGCGATTCCCGCCAAACCCGCATAGAAACGATTCAAATATGTCCACCAGACACTTGCATGGGGGTGGAAAACGAAGTAATATCATTACACAATAGTCCACGATGGAACCCACAAAACATATATATACAACAACGACTCCATGAGTAAAGAATACAGATATACAATACAAAGATCCAAATCACCTTGAAAACGATACAACATCCAAGTACGGATAAGATGCAAATGGGGCTAAGAGCCCTAAAAAATAACCAATGGCGTCCATAACCCTGCCCAGACCAATCCAGAAGGGTAACCCTGCTAACGATGTCGATCTTATACCTGTTAAAACAAAAAGGGGTGCCGACAAAGGGCAAAGGAAAAAGAGAGCGGTCAGTACTGAGGCCAGTACACGGCGAGTCTAGAATTCGGCGGCTCTCGCCTACATTGGTATGGTGGACTGAAGTGGCAGCAAAGCATGTACTAGACAACCTATAGAGACTCGATACAACTGTCGGCTATTAGAGAGGGATAAGAAAGACCTATTCGGAACCACCTGATACTAACACCAAGCATACCCATCCTGGTATTTCCCCCTCGAGACCAAACGAGGAAGTCATGCCGAGGAAACTCACACAATTGGCAGTTTTATTCATTTATTCCATGGTGGTTGTCCAACTTACTAGTCATATCATATACAAGTCATATTATAACAGTAAACTTTAGTTATAGTTGTCTATGATCAAGAAACTATGATCCAAGTCATCCATAACCACAGACACGGCTTTTCGAAAAGATTTAACCCTGCAGGGGTGCACCAAAGTATCCACACGCACTTCAACCCTTATTGTCAGATCCGAATATGAGCAAGATCCTGAACATACACCCAACGGTATGCGACGGGGCCTCAGACATGATGTTTCCCAGGCCCAAAGCAAGTACATGGGGGTGACCCCACTAAGCTACCTGCAACAAAGTTGGTTGTCTCCGATACAGACCCAGGGTATATGGCGACGGCTGTAAACGACTGGGAACCCGAAAGTGTGACTGGGCTTGTCGATACAGTAAAAACGTGGAACGGGGTTCCTAAACAGTACAAGCGCTTTACGCGTAATCGTAAATAAAGTAGTAAATCATGGCATAAGTACAGGATAGTAATAAAGCCCCAAACTACTTTGTGGCCCCCAGCACAGTACTTTGAAATCAGGTAATAAGCCGATGGGGTGCCCACACACCCACCCGTGGTTAGCGCGCTCGATCTCGGAATAGTTGTCAAGAACTCGGGTCCTAGGTGGACACAAGTGGGCGGTTAAAAACCAAATATTGACTATTACCCATCGGTGCCTCTACATTAGATCTATTTCCAGCATTTAATTAACAGGTTATATTGAAAGTCATGGTCATCTCCACCATTAAGCATCTTCACCATTAAGCATGTGCCAACCTTCCATCAACTATGTAACGACAACGACACGAAGCAGCACCTGAGCAAGCAACTACGACTTGCAAGGCCGACTGTCTATCAAACGATAGGCAATATGATGTATCCAAGGAAATATAGAGGCTGCAAGGAATATAAATGGTGCGCAGAAATTAAAGCATCGCAATATGGATATCAATAGATCAAATGAGGAAATAAAGACTGTAAAAGCAAAATAGGTAGAAAGGGGGAGATCGCTCGCCTGGGAAACACTGCCGGAGATACATTATCCGAAGACCTTGTCGATACTCGCATCCACTCAACAGTATAATCCGTGAAGAAGAAAACCACTAAAAGAAACACCGGATGCACTATTTAATACAACGATAGAGAATCGGCATATTCATGATATGATGCATGGCATGGCAAGACACGATGAAACTAGGCAATATTAAGCGGAACCGAGGTCCCGACGAATAATTAGTAGGTTCATGTTGTTTAGGTACCCCGAAAATTGAAATATTGTCTTAACATGGCAAAACATGGCATCAGTTCGCTACACAAATTTAAATGGAGCCAATATAAGACTAGAAAAGTCCGCATATGGTCTCCATATTTAATTACGAGGTGAATCGGCATAATGCCCCAAATCCAGCTGATGAGATGTAAGAATGAATGATTTAATATGCAACAATTTATATAGATGGCAATTTATAAAATAGGGACTCGGATCGGGGTCACATATCAAGGTCCAAAGATCTTGGGGCTCAGAGGGGATCGTGTCATAGGGTCGACGGGATCGGTCTTCGGGTCCAGGAAGAAGAACTTGGCATTCCGAGGGCTTTTGGTTTGGATCCGGGGTCTTCGGTTCCATGACGATGATCTTTTCATTCCATGTCGAAGGTCTTGGGGTTTCCATGTAGAAGGTCTTCATATTGGCTCTATCAACTTCGTGTTCCGGGTTCTAACGTAGGTGGCGATCTTGGATCCTGGCATCGGTAGCCTATTGATTCCTCCCGATCATCGGTCACGGCGTCGGATTAGGTTCAGCGGAGAACTTTGGTTGGTTTCGGTAGAACACAAAGAGCAAAACCTTGGTGAGGCCAACTATCACCTGAAGTTGGTCAAACCAAGATGCTCACGTGTGGGTCTTGACGGAGAAAGCGACGGGCTTGGGGCCTACAAACACAGAGGAGAGCTCGCGCGTGCGGCACTGTATAGAGACGGACACAGCAAGGTCGAGACGAGGTTAAACACGATGGCATCAGGCACGTGCGCGTAGAGGCCGAGAAGGGTGTCATCCTTGCAGCGTCGGGATCTCACAGACGAGGAGCTACGTCGGAGACCCAAGGCGAGGACGGGGTAGATAGAGGTGATAGCCGGTGCTTGCGGGGCGACAGGGAGGTGCGTGCTTGGGTCCCTGGCTCTAGGCGGTGGGACGGCTCGGTATCTGGCGGCGAGGAAGTGGGCTCGGGGTGGCTGGATGTCCTTGCGGCGAGGGGGCACGGCCATGGCGCTGGCTGTGGCGAGAGGGCACAGAGGCGGATGTGGACGCTCATGGTGCAGCGGGCCCTGGGGGTGCTCGCGTACGGCCGGCGGAGGATGAGGGCGACGCTCGGTCCGAGCTTGCGCACAGGGGCGGCAGAGGCACGAGGCGAGCGGAGAGGAGGGGAGCTTGAGGCACGTGGTCTGGCGGCGGAGCGGAGGGTAGAGCAGCGCACGAAGAGAAGAGGTGGCCGGAGCAGACGAGTGGCGATGGTCACGGAACAGAGGAGCACCAGGGGAAGGTGGAGCTCGGTAGTGCTACGGGAGGCGGCCGAGGCGAGGCGTCAGCCTGGCAGTGGCGGGGCCGGGTAGATGGCGAGAGGCGCAGGGAGGCAGGAGCCCGCAAGATGACGTCGTGGCAGTGGTTGTGCGATGGGAAGGATCAGAGGAAGGGAGGAAGATGACATGGGGTGGGAAGGAGATCGAGATGGAGGGGCCAGGCGGTACAAGATTCGCGTGCGGCGTGGGGCCGGTCTCGATGCGTTTGTGCCCGTGTGTGTTGCGTCGTGTAGGCGTGCAGGTGTACCGGGGTGGTTCAGGAGCGACAAGCGCGTATGTGCGCTGCCGCACAGGGTGGTGACGGCTGGCGGTAGGTAGGGTTTGCGGCTAGGGTTAGGGACTAGGTTAGGGTTTGGGTTTTGGGTAGTTTTGGGTTGGAGGTGGCCGGCTGGGCTTTTGGACCTAGCTAGCTGCCTCCCTAAATAAAAATATAAGTTTTATATTTATCATTGTTATGTTTTTTTCAGAGACTTTTGTAAATGATATGTAGACAAAACAAAATATCTAGACGGTCGGGGTTTTATAATTTGAAATAAAGACGGGGGTATTTAGAAAACAAACAAGGCTTTTAGAAAAATAGTTTTTTTTGAGAAAACATATGCATGATGACACAGCGATACTAAAATGTAATGTGTCATGATGACATGAGCATGCGGTCATGATGATGCATAGAATAAAAACAATGAGCGATTTTCAAGTAGTGGTTTTATCCGGAGTGCTACAGTATAGCCTTTTCTGTGCGTACCCATATACGTATGAAATCCGTATGTCGTGGTGTGCCCGTTCTTGTCACTAATTATTCATGGTGGCTCCCTCCTTGTCGGGGCGAACGATGGCACACTATTGGCACTACCTACGGTGAGAGTAGTCGCCTAGTGTAATTATCGGACGTCATTGTCACCAGAGGCATCGATCGACGCAAATTCAATCTTCTCATTATGTGGAGACTGGTTTATAATTGAGCTAGCGACGGACGGTGAGTTCGGTGCAAGGTGGAAGGGAGGGGCGAGTGAAGAGGAAATAGCGTCGCTGCCTCTGCCAGTGCCTCCGTCTCCACGTCTCACGGTAGCTGTGTCCTCGTCCTCACCTACATCTATTAGGCACTTATGTCGAGGAAAGAGGGTACTTTGATTTATCCCCGTATAGCAATACATGGGTATGCACGTGCATAATACTGGTTTGAGTTTGGATCTAAACGGTTAATATAATTAATAGGAGTTTAGAAATCACTAGTAGAAAAAGGGTCTTTGGTCCAGCACTCAAATTCCATTGGTCCCGGTTCGGTTCCGCAATCGGCACCAATGCCAGGCACTAGTCCCGGTTCGTGCCACGAACCGGGACCAATGCCCCCGCGACATACACGTGGCGCTCTGCGGATCATTGGTCCCGGTTCATGCCACGAACCAGGATCAAAAACCCCGCGACGGTCCCAATCCAGGACAGAGATCTAAATTAAATCGAGGCAGAAATTGAATTGATCTAGTATTTTTGAAAGCTTCTTCCACAAATTAATCGAGACAGAGATCTAAATCGAGTCATTTCATTAATTCAATCACAAATTCTTCCTAAACAAAGGTGCGATTTTACAAATTCTTTCTAGTCAACAATTTCACTTCCGCTGCCGCTGTCCTCCTAGCCGGCGACTTCCTCCTCGTCGTCAGATGAAACCTCCACGATTTCCGTATTGTTCGCGAGACGGAGCACCTCTCCACGGCGAGAGGCGTCGATGACGGTGTACTTGGTCCATCCAGGGACGGACCAGAACCTCTCCCGCCCTTCTCGGTTACGGAGATCCGGGTGCACCACGCGCCCGTAAGCTATGCGGTTGCCAATCTTGGCCTTCCGCTCCTTCTTGAACAGCCGAGGCCAGTACGGGCTGGCCGCCGCGTACCGGGGCAGCGCCCTCTTCCACGCAGGCATCTGGCGACGATGTGCCGCGATTTCACTCTCCATCTCGGCTCCGCCGGGGACGTGGAGCGGAGCCACCGGCACACCCGCATAGCTGATGCGCCATCCGTGGGGCACCGTCGCGCCCGACGGCGCGAGGATGTCGAAGTGCGTGAACATCAATGCCTCGTAGAATTTCAGCGCGGGCATCTCCATGGCGGCGCGGTGGAGATTGGAGAGGAGGGGAGGCGAGATGACGACGTGGTGGAGAGATTGCAGAGGGAGGCGATGGCGCGGTGGAGAGATTGCGTAGAGGCCGAGGCGATGGCGAAAGCGACGTGCTGTGGGCTCATATTTGTACACGAGGATGACGAAGCGACGGTGCTGGGCATTGGTCGCGGTTCATGCCACGAACCGGGACCAAAGCCCCTTCCCATGACATGTGGCAGCCCAGCAACGGTCCCTCACCCCGGTCATTGGTCCCGGTTCATGCCATCAACCGGGACCAATGACCAGGGTGGGGGGTGTTGCTGGGCTGCCACGTGTCGCGGGGAGGGGCTTTGGTCCCGGTTCGTGGCATGAAATGGGACCAAAAACCCTCCCCTGGCTATAAATAATCCCAGCCCATCCATTTAATTTTTCTGGAATTTTGTGTGGCAGGTGGATGCTAGGTTTTTTTCTTCACACTCCACACAAGGTGTTCAACGAAATGTCTGAGCCACGCTTAAGTTTGCACAACACGGTATCCTCGACCGAGGTTAGCAACCTTATCTTCTTTATCTGTAATTGATACAAAAATATATGTGTCCATATAGGGTGGTCATTTCACTATTCACGATGTCATTGCCATGGTTAATTATTATGACGCAGATCGATGCGCGAATGTGATGGATGTACGGCGGACGACGGGATTCCAATTTTATTGCAGGACTACATAAATTTATCGATTTGGCTAAGGCAAACAAAGTGGATAATTTTATGCCTTTTCCCTGCGTCG
Organism: Avena sativa; assembly: GCA_916181665.1. Classification (NCBI taxonomy): domain Eukaryota; kingdom Viridiplantae; phylum Streptophyta; class Magnoliopsida; order Poales; family Poaceae; genus Avena; species Avena sativa. The sequence goes on from OV702287.1 coordinate 585,930,645, forward strand.
ACTATCGGAACGTGGCGGAGCACTCTGCCCCGAGAATCCTTCAAAGCCATCTGCTTCGGAGAGGTTTCATGCCCGGATATTATTGTTGGGCCATGCACGGAGAAAGAGGGGTTAGGCTAGAAGAAAATGAATAAGAGGAGGATGATGACAACTATCCTATGTCCCCTGAAGAATATGGTGCTACTGCAATGGAAGACAACGAAGAAGAGGGAGGCGGCAATGAAGAAGAAGAACGGGCATCAGATGAGCCTGATGATGGTATTCGTCGGGTCATTTCTGATGCAAAGCAACAATGCGATACAGAAAGGGAGAAGCTTAAGTTGGAGGCCATGCAAAAGGATCACAAAATGTTGTTGTACCCAAATTGCAAAGATGGCAGCACAAAGCTCGGTACCACACTTGAACTGCTGAAATGGAAGGCAAAGACTGGCTTATCTGATAAGGGATTTGAGAAGTTACTGAAAATAATGAAGTCGAAGCTTCCAAAGGATAACGAGCTGCCCGAGACAATGTACGAAGCAAAGAAGACTATCTGCCCTCTAGGATTAGATGTGGAGAAGATACATTCATGCATTAATGACTGCATCCTGTATGGCGGTGAGAAGTACGAGAATATGGATAAATGCCCGGTATGCACTGCATGTCGATACAAGATCAGACAAGATGACCCTGGTGATGTTGAGGGCGATGACGAGCCCCCTAGGAAGAGGGTTCCTGCTAAGGTTATGTGGTATGCTCCTATAATACCACGGTTGAAATGTCTGTTCAGAAACAAAGAGCATGCCAGTTTGTTGCGATGGCACAAATAAGAGCGTAAGAAAGACGGGAAACTGAGACACCCCGCCGATGGGTCGCAGTGGAGAAACATCGAGAGAAAGTACTCGAACTTTGCAGGTGACGGGAGGAACTTATGGTTTGGTCTAAGTACAGACGACATGAATCCTTTTGGGGAGCAGAGCTGCGCTCACAGCACCTGTCCAGTGACTCTATGTAACTACAACCTTCCTCCTTGGTTGTGCATGAAGAGGAAGTTTATTATGATGCCAGTGCTCATCCAAGGACCGAAGCAACCCGCCAACGACATTGATGTGTACCTAAGGCCATTAGTCGATGAACTTTTGCAGTTGTGGGCAGAACCAGGTGTAAAGGTGTGGGATGAGCACAAACAAGAGCCATTTGACCTACGAGCGTTGTTGTTCGTAACCATCAATGATTGGCCTGCTCTTAGTAACATTTCAGGACAATGAAACAAGGGATACAATGCATGCACGCACTGTTTAGATAAGACTAAAGGTACATATTTGGATAAATGTAAGAAGGTTGTGTACCTGGGGTGTCGTAAATTTCTTCCGACCAATCATTAACTAAGAAAGAAAGGCAAGCATTTCAATGGTGAGGTAGATTACCGGAATAAGCCTAAGCTCCCTAAAGGTGCTGATGTGTTTGGTATGGTAAAGGACCTAGAAGTAATCTTTGGAAAGGGTCCTGGCGGTTAATCTGTTCCGAAAGACCCCATTACTGGACACACGGCCATGTGGAAAAAGAAATCTATATTTTGAGAGCTTGAGTATTGGAAAGACCTAGATGTCCGTTCTTTAATCTACGTGATGCACGTGACGAAGAATCTTTGCGTGAACCTGTTAGGCTTCCTGGGCGTGTATGGGAAGACAAAAGATACACCAGAAGCACGGGAGGACCAGCAACGTATCAAAGACCCATACAACAAGCATACTGATAAAGGCCATGAATACTTAAGCAGCTACGCTCTTACCAAAGCAGAGAAGGAAATCTTTTTTGAAGTCCTTTACAGTATCAAGGTCCCGGCTGGCTTATCGTCAAATATAAAGGGAATAATAAATATGGCAGAGAAAAAAATTCCAGAACCTGAAGTCTCATGATTGCCACGTGATTATGACGCAGTTGCTTCCGGTTGCATTGAGGGGGCTTCTACCGGAAAATGTTCGAGTAGTCATTGTGAAGCTATGTGCATTCCTCAATGCAATATCTGAGAAGGTAATCGATCGAGAAAGTCTGGAAAGGCTACAGAAGGATGTGGTCCAATGTCTTGTTAGTTTTGAGTTAGTGTTCCCCCCATCCTTCTTCAATATTATGATGCATCTCTTAGTTCACCTAGTCGAAGAGATTTCCATTCTCGGTCCTGTATTTCTACACAATATGTTCCCCTTTGAGAGGTTCATGGGAGTCTTAAAGAAATATGTTCGTAACTGTGCTAGGCCAGAAGGAAGCATCTCCAAGGGCTATGGAACAGAGGAGGTCATTGGGTTATGTGTAGACTTTCTTCCTGACCTTAAGCCGATTGGTGTTCCTGAATCATGGTATGAGGGGAGACTGAGTGGAAAAGGCACGCTAGGAAAGAAAACAATGATATTTAGGGACGTGCATTCTTTGAATCAAGCACACTACATAGTTCTACAAAGTTCTACCTTTGTGGCTCCATATATCGAGGAACACATGAATGTTGTATGCTCCAAGTTCCCGGGGAAGGATGACTACTGGATTAAAGAAAATCACATGGAGACTTTCGGCACTTGGTTGCAATTACATCTCATGAATGACACCACTATTGGAGATCAGATCTACTTGTTGGCCGCAACAACATCTGCGACTGTATTGACTTTCCAAGGGTACGAGATAAATGGGAATACATTTTACATGATTTCCCAAGATAAAATGAGCACGAACCAAAACAGTGGTGTCCGCTTTGATGCAACATGAGAGATTGGGAAAAAGGACACATACTATGGTTACATAGAGGAGATATGGGAACTTGACTATGGACCTACTTTTAAGGTCCCTTTTTTTCGGTGAAGTTGGGTCAACATGATTGGAGAAGGGGTAAAAGTAGACCAACTGTACGGAATGAAAACAGTGGATCTCAAGAATCTTGGTTACAGAGACGAACCATTCGTCCTAGCCAATGATGTGGCTCAGGTTTTTTATGTGAAGGACATGTCATCTAGACCAAAAAAAAGAAAAAAAGGAAACGAATACATCAGACAATGAGCACAGGCATCACATAGTTCTTTCAGGGAAAAGAAACATCACGGGAGTCGAGGAAAAGACAGACATGTCAGCCGATTATGATAAGTTTGATGAAATTTCTCCCTTCATCGTGAAAACTGACCCAAGCATCAAGTTAAGCAAAGAAGATGCTCCATGGTGATGACCTAAGAAGCGATCATAGGCACGGGATCGACATACGCGACGAAGGATTCATACCCTAAACCCTATGTAAATCTATGTAATGTATGAAAACTTTATGTGATGTATGAAAACTTTATATGAGAACCTCAAACATGATAGGTCATTTTGGTACCAATGCCAAACTTTAATTTGGTGGTTGCTTCACAGAACACCCCGATTTCGGCACCTCAAAAATGGAAATTGGCTTTTTCTTGCGTCGAAAAGGAAAACTTCCTCCTGCAACATCGTAAGCCATCCCGATTCCATTAGTCCCGATTTGTGGCTGGACCGGCAGGGATAAAGGGGGGCCTTTAGTACCAATTCCTTAGTCCAGTTTTTTAATAATAATAAACGTCTTGAGTGTTAGTCCCGGTTTGTGGCTAGACCGGCGGGAATAAAGGGGGCCTTTAGTCCCGATTCCGTAGTCCCACTTTTTTAATAATAATATATGTCTTGAGTGTTAGTCCCGGTATGTGGCTAGACCGACGGGAATAAAGGGGGCCTTTAGTCCCGATTCCGTAGTCCCAGTTAGGAAACCTGGACTAATATCGTTTCCTACTAGTGTTGGTCTCTCTACAACTTTCCCAAACTATATATGAAGATGTTGTTCTATTCTAATTAATTTCACATATTAGGGAGTGCCTCTATGGCTAGCTTCAGAGAGATGTCTGAGCTGGCCGTAGTGTTGTCTCTACTATCACACACCATCTTGTAGTTCATAACTTCTCCCTGAAGCTGGTCGTAGTGTTGTCCAGGAGCTACCTAATTTCACATATAAGGGAGTACATCTATGGCCAACTTGTTGGAGATGCCACAGGACTGGGCTCCGACGGCATCTCCCTCAAGTTGGCCGTAGTCTTGTCCCTGCTCTTGTAGTTCATAATTTCTTTAGCTAGATAAATATGTCGAGGATCTAACTAATTTCACATATTAGGGAGTGCCTCTATGACCAGCTTCAGAGAGATGCCCGAGGACTGGATCCTTCGAATCTCCCTGAAGCTGGCCGTAGTGTTGTCCCTGCTCTTGCACACCATCGTGTTTGCAGTTGATAACTTCACAGGGATGCCTATTTATAGATTAAGTAGCATGACATAATGTTGACAGTCACGACATAATGTTGACACTCACCACTGTCATAATGCCGCAACCCACTGAAATAGTGTCGCCACTCACGAAATAGTGTCGACACTCACTGGCATAGTGTCGCCACTCACTAGCATAGTGTCGCCACCCACATTTAGTCTCGGATGGTGTCTCCAACCTGGACTACAGGTTTATCTTTAATCCCGGTTGGAGATAGAAAATGGTTTTTGATTAGTTATTTAAATTGAAGCACTTTTCCTGTTAAAAGTTTGGCCAAAATCTGAAAAATGGGTCAAAGATCCCGGTTCACAAGCATTATATCATGTACTTGTAGTTCAAATCTGGGCAACCTCCTGCCGATTCGGCAGGAACTTGTCTTTTTCATGAGGGATGGACGGAAAGGTTCCAAATACACTGGTTGGGAAAACGTCCATCTAAGGTGGTCTAGTATTTTTGAAAAATGGGTTGGTACCAATGCCAAACTTTAATTTGGTGGTTGCTTCACAGAACACCCCGATTTCGGCACCTCAAAAATGGAAATTGGCTTTTTCGTGCGTCGACAAGGAAAACTTCCTCCAGCAACATCGTAAGCCATCCTAAGATGCACATGTGTGCACAATATGGGCACATTATCTCAAACAATGCCCTGATTCTAGCCATAACATTGGTGGTTTGACCTAAATGCCATGAAACCTCGAACATGATAGGTCATTTTGTGAAGGATTTTTTATGATGTTTGCAATTTTTCAAGTTCCATATTTTTCCTTGCAACTATGACACATAATATGATACCACGCGAAGGTTTCACGTTGTTTGGATCGTTTTAGAATTTCTTAGGCCCGTTTCAAACTATATACAAAACGGTGGGGATGAAGATTCCTAGCCCGGGGCTGAGCATTGCTGAACTTGAAGTGGATCTATGATGAAATAGCATGTTGTCAACCTATAAATGATTTTCTTAAAAATTCACAAGCATTATATCATGTACTTGTAGTTCAAATCTGGGCAACCTCCTACCGATTCGGCAAGAATCTGTCTTTTTCATGAGGGATGGACGAAAAGGTTCCAGATAGACCGGTTGGAAAATTGTCCATCTAAGGTGGTCTAGTATTTTTTTGAAAAATGGGTCGGTACCAATGCCAAACTTTAATTTGGTGGTTGCTTCATAGAACACCCCGATTTTGGCACCTCAAAAATGGAAATTGGCTTTTTCGTGCGTCAAAAAGGAAAACTTCCTCCTGCAACATCGTAAGCCATCCCAAGATGCACATGTGTGCACAATATGGGCACATTATCTCAAACTATGCCGTGATTCTAGCCATAACATTAGTGGTTTGACCTAAATGCCATGAAACCTCGAACATGATAGGTCATTTTCTGAAGGATTTTTTATGATGTTTGCAATTTATCAAGTTCAATATTTTTCCTTGCAACTATGACACCACGCGAAGGTTTCACGTTGTTTGGATCATTTTTGAATTTCTTATGCCCGTTGCAAACTATATTCAAAACAGCGGGGATGAAGATTCCTAGCCCGGGGCTGAGCCTCGCTGAACTTGAAGTGGATCTATGATGAAATAGCATGTTGTGAACCTATAAATGATTTTTAAAAAAATTCACAAGCATTATATCATGTACTTGTAGTTCAAATCTGGGCAACCTCCTGCCGATTCGGTAGGAATTTGTCTTTTTCATGAGGGATGGACGGAAAGGTTCCAGATACACCGGTTGGAAAATTGTCCATCTAAGGTGGTCTAGTATTTTTTGAAAAATGGTTTGGTACCAATGCCAAACTTTAATTTGGTGGTTGCTTCATAGAACACCCTGATTTCGGCACCTCAAAAATGGAAATTGGCTTTTTCGTGCGTCAAAAAGGAAAACTTCCTCCTGCAACATCGTAAGCCATCCCAAGATGCACATGTGTGCACAATATGGGCACATTATCTCAAACTATGCCATGATTCTAGCCATAACATTGGTGGTTTGACCTAAATGCCATGAAACCTCGAACATGATAGGTCATTTTGTGAATGATTTTTTATGATGTTTGCAATTTTTCAAGTTCAACATTTTTCCTTGCAACTATGACACCACGCGAAGGTTTCACGTTGTTTAGATCATTTTTGAATTTCTTATGCCCGTTTCAAACTATATTCAAAACAGCGGGGATGAAGATTCCTAGCCCGGGGCTGAGCCTCGCTGAACTTGAAGTGGATCTATGATGAAATAGCATGTTGTGAACCTATAAATGATTTTTAAAAAAATTCACAAGCATTATATCATGTACTTGTAGTTCAAATCTGGGCAACCTCCTGCCGATTCGGTAGGAATTTGTCTTTTTCATGAGGGATGGACGGAAAGGTTCCAGATACACCGGTTGGAAAATTGTCTATCTAAGGTGGTCTAGTATTTTTTGAAAAATGGGTCGGTACCAATGCCAAACTTTAATTTGGTGGTTGCTTCGTAGAACACCCCGATTTTGGCACCTCAAAAATGGAAATTGGCTTTTTCGTGCGTCAAAAAGGAAAACTTCCTCCTGCAACATCGTAAGCCATCCCAAGATGCACATGTGTGCACAATATGGGCACATTATCTCAAACTATGCCGTGATTCTAGCCATAACATTGGTGGTTTGACCTAAATGCCATGAAACCTCGAACATGATAGGTCATTTTCTAAAGAATTTTTTATGATGTTTGCAATTTTTCAAGTTCAATATTTTTCCTTGCAACTATGACACCACGCGAAGGTTTCACGTTGTTTGGATCGTTTTTTAATTTCTTATGCCCGTCTCAAACTATATTCAAAACGGCGGGGATGAAGATTCCTAGCCCGGGGCTGAGCCTCGCTGAAATTGAAGTGGATCTATGATGAAATAGCATGTTGTGAACCTATAAATGATTTTTAAAAAAATGCACAAGCATTATATCATGTACTTGTAGTTCAAATCTGGGCAACCTCCTGCCGATTTGGCAGGATTTTTTCTTTTTCATGAGGGATGGACGGAAAGGTTCCAGATACACCGGTTGGGAAATTGTCCATCTAAGGTGGTGTTTTTGAAAAATGGGTTGGTACCAATGCCAAACTTTAATTTGGTGGTTGCTTCACAGAACTCCCCGATTTTGGGGCATGTTCATCTGCGGTACCAAAGTTCGCAGGCCAGCGCATGGCGGTACCAAAGTTGCCTGAAATTGCCGCGTTTCGAAACGTTGGGCTGCCAACTATTGAGAGGGGCCATTTCGAGGCAAACTCATCTCACCCCTGCCAAATTCAAACATTCTGTTAAACTGCCCCGTGAAGTAGACGGTCGGGACCCTCATGTCGGTCATCTGTCTGTGACGCGAGCGCCAACACGGCAACCTCTTAGGAAAATCGAGTAGCTAAGTGGATTGGATGCGTTGACCAATTTCACAAATCCATTCCCACCTTTCCCCTAGCACCGGCAGCGTCAGAATCCACCCTCCAGGCAGGACGATCCCTTCAGACATTTGACTTCCGGCGCCAAGTTGCTGCGCCTAGTCGCTGTGCCTAGTGGCTGATCCAAAGCTCCAATGGCGCATGCCGTAGCCGCCGTTGCAAGGCTCTAGCCCGCCTCCGCCGTCGACGAGCCGAGCAGCTCGGAGGATGGCATATCCTACTACGAAGGAAGAAGAAGTTCTGGCTACAAGCGGGTGAGCTACCCTTCTCTTTGCTATTCGCGCTAATTATAACTGCTAGCTGGCTACTGAAGCTCAAAGTGTTTGTTAGCCCAATGCTGACAAACATATTTTGTCCACAGTTTTCTGTCAAGTGGGATCCCCACGGACCCCCATTACCTGGTTACGGTAGTCCTCTTCAGGTACGACTCTAAGGGCAAGTGGTATGGACACCATTGTATCACGATGGAAGAAGCGTCTGCGCAGATCTCCTATATTTGGTATGGTTGCTGCTTTGCGTAATCATGATGAATTATGGCCGAAGCAGACTGCAAAGTTCAGCTTCATGGATGAACATGACATCATGGTTCCTCTAACATGTGACAGTCAGCTAATTGGGTTGATGAAAAGGTATGCTTCGCCTTGCATGTTTGAGCTGAATTGTGATGTGTTGGATGTGGAAGCTGCTGCAACTGGGAGTCACCCTTCTATTCTTGGACAGGGTGGTTGCTCAAACCCAATTAGCTCCTGGTAAGCAAAGGTCTCTTGGGGTTCGCATGTTTGTGCTAAATTGTAATTTTTGTTTATTTACTCTGTAGATATTGGGCAGTTATGCAACAGTCTTGTTTGTTTGACAGGAAGCGCCGCAAGGTTAGAAACATGACTGCTAGGTCAGTCATTTTGTTGCCCGAAGAAATTAAAAATGAGTGGGAAGATGATGCTGGACAAGATTCTGGTGCCAATTGTCCTGGCGATGCAGAGTACGTGAAGCTAAGAAAATTGGCACCGAGGAAGAGGAAGAAGGAAGGAAATGAAGAAGCCAGTGGACGTGAAGGCTTGGCACCTAGGCTGCGGAAGAAGGCTGCTGGCAATGAAGATGCATTGTAATGTGTTGAACTTGAACCTATATATGTAATTCTGTTAAATTCAGGAGCTCTGTGTGTGGCACGTTGCTGGGCGAAACAATCTACCCACGTTCTCTGAGTAAAATGTACTGCGACTTAGGGTTTGGAAATGCCCGAGTCAGTAGTTGAATCCAAAATTGTGATTGTGCCACTGCTATCTGAAAACACGCAGCACCGGTTCCACGATTGCTGAGGGGCAGGAGGTCTCCAAATACGACTGAATGTAAGTGGCACATAAATAAATTATTTAAGCTACCACACTCCACGAAGCAGCAACTTATTTCAGATGCTGCATAACGACGTGGCAATATAAACAACAATGGCAACCGATAATGCCCAGATGAGGAGGAAATCAGTACCACTTTCTAGCCTAATCTTGAGCCCGTCTATCTCACCGCCTCTCTGCTCCTGCATCCCCTGCATCTGGCGAAGCTCCCGAATCTCGAGTAACCGGGTGTACATGCTTACACTTTATAAATTGCGGTTGTGTTATTTGCATGCGGTACAATCCACATAGATTACGTTTAAACAAACAACCAATGTCAGAATACACTAGTAGAAAAGGGGTCTTTGGTCCATGATCACGTTCCCAATCCAGAACAAAGATCTAAATCAAGGCAGAAATTGATCTAAATCACAAATTCTTCCACAAATTAATTGAGTCAGAGATCTAAATCGAGGCATTTCATTAATTCAACCACAAATTCTTCTAAACAAAGGTGCGATTTCATATCCTACATTAATTCAACCACTAGTCAACAATTTCACTTCCGCTGCCACTGTACTCTGAGCCGCCATCTTCCTCGTCGTCGTCGGACGGAACCTCCACGATTTCCGCATTGTTCGCGAGACGGAGAACCTCTTCATGGGGAGCGGCGGCGATGACGGTGTACTTGGTCCGTCTAGGGACGTACTAGAACCTCTCCCGCCCTTCTCGGTTGTGGAGATCCCGGTGCACCACGCGCCCGTCAACGATGCGGTTGCCAATCTTGGCCTTCCGCTCGTTCTTGAACAGCGCCGGCCAGTACGGGCTGGCCGCCGCGTACCGGGGCAACACCCTTTTCCACGCGGGCATCTGGTGGTGCCGCGCCAAGATTTCGCTCTCCGTCTCAGCTTGGCCAGGGAGCAGAGCCACTGGCATCCCCGCATTGCTGATTCGCCATCCGTGGGGCACCGTCGCAGCTGGCGGCACGAGTATGTCGAAGTGCACGAACATCACCGCCTCGTAGAAGTTCAGCGCGGGCATCTCCATGGCGGCGCAGTGGAGATTGGAGAGGGAGCGAGGGGATGGACGACGAAGCAATGATGCGGTGGAGATTAGTGTCGGGGGATGATCCCCAGATACCCCAACCGAACAAGAAACATGACAGTTGCATTGTGCCTGGCTAGCAAGATGCAGCCGGGCAAATCGGGCCAGGCCGGCTACCTCATGGTAGCCGGATCAGCAAGAAGTAACCGGCTACGGCGATGTATCCGGAACCAATCAAGGAGACAGGGCGACATGCGTTTCAGTGCACGGTACACCCTGTACGATGACATGACCGGCCATTACTCGGCCATACCGAAGACTTTGCGAGGATGACGCAGGAACAGTGGCCCGATGCTGACGACAGCTCGCACGACGTCCACTGTGCCTATGACAGCCATACCGCTCATACTCCGAGGTGACACACCGTACCGGATACTGTAGATGACCAGTCGGCTGGGACCCGCATGTGGGGCCCGCCAGTCGTATTGGCCAGTGAGACCGTTGCCTGTCTGCCTATATAAGGAGAGGCAAGGCCTCAGTAGTGAGGGTTGGTCTCATTGCATTTAAGGCAGTAGCTAGAGAATACAGCTCAAAGAGCACTTCTAGTTCGTATATCCCCATAGTCAGATCTGGCAGAAGTAGGAGTTTTACCTCATCATGAGGGCTCCGAACTTGGGTACTTCATGTGTCCCGTTACGCTTGCTTGTATCCAATCCCACCTGTGGATGTCGTTGATAGCTTCCCTGCTAGTCCCCACACCTCTATCTAACCTTCTTAGGTACTGCCGTTCCCAATACAACGATAGTTGGCGCCCACCGTGGGGCTAGATGGCTTCGACTGGAGTCACATTCCGCACGGGACCTCGCACTTCAGCCGGTGAGCGCGTGGCCTCCGGCCTGGTGCTCACGCTCGGCAAATTTGACTGCGTCATCGACAACGCTTCCTGCTTCGCCGGAACCTCCTTCCCGGCGAAGGGCACCGTCTTGCTATTCGGCGACCTCCCCGTCTACGTCGCCACCGTTCCGGAGCGTTTCCCTAGGGAAATCGTCTCTATCGCGGGGCTGCCGCATCCGGGCGGTGGCACCTCCATCGTGTCCTGCGGCGTGGAGGTCATGATGGCCGGCTCCAGCTCTCACCCCCGCCAGCCGCGGGAGCGAGGCGCGGACGAGGTCGGAACTTCCGCCCATCCGCAGCCTCGGAACCTGGTGGAGGACGCTATTGATCGGCTCCTGACACCGGTTAACCTCGGGGATAACCCGGAGGAGGCGGAGGCCAACTTCACCATGGAGAGAAAGATCCTCCTCCAGGAGGCCATGGAGCTGGCGGCTACCTGCAAGCAACTCGAGATCACCCGGCGCGAGTATGACCACACGCACGGCTTCACTCCGGCTACCGCGGAGCCAAGTCGGCCCGGCCAGGTGCGGCGCCGGGGCGGTGAGCTAGGCGGTAGGATGGAAAAGGATGGGGAGTCAGACCCCGCGCCCGCCCTCATCCGGCCCACCTACAACACGCACATCAAGAACCTGCGTGCGGCCCGAGCCGCGACAGAGGAACTGCCCAATCTGGAGGGCGAGGAGCGAGCCCGCCAGCACGCTCGCGTGAAGGAGCTCCTCCGCATCGCGGACGAGCAGGCTGATGCCAACCGGCAGATGCAGGAGGACCCCAGCTACTCCAAGGGGAGCAAGCTGCCTGCTATCAGCAGGGGCGCGCCGCGCGACACCCAGCAGGCGTCCTCCCCTTAGCCGGCTAAGGCCCGTAGCAGGCGTCGCAGCTCTGGCAACATGGGCCAGCCGCGCCAGGAGCAGACGGTGAACAACACCCGCCGCCTCCCCCTCCACCAACCGGAGCGCCCAGACCCACCGGTTCCCGTCTCCTGGGTCGGGTGGGAGTGCCCAACCCGGATTGTCCGGATGCTCGTGACCGGTTCGAGCTCCTCCCTCAAGCGCGCGTCACGAAGGAAGAAGATTCTACTGGTCCGGTTTGTTTCCGACCCCACATCCGGAACAGGCCGTTTCCGGACAAGTTCTCCGTGCCCAGGGATACCCCCAAGTACGACAACATCATGAAGCCGGAAGATTGGCTGACCGACTATGCTACGGCAGTCGGCATCTCCCATGGGAACAAGTGCAACAGCCGTGCGCTACGTCCCCCTTATGCTAACTGGGTCGACAAGGACATGGCTCAACAACCTTGCACCCAATAGCATCAACGCTTGGCTAGACGTCGAGAAGGTGTTCGTCCGCAACTTCAATGGCACGTACAAGCATCCAGGGCGCCCACGCGACCTGGCCTTGTGCGTCCAGGGTGACCGCGAGACTGACCGCGAGTACCTCGCCAAGTGGACGGAGCTGCGCAACACTTGCGAGGGCATCCTGGAGAGCCAGGCCATCAGTTTCTTCATCGAGGGTTGCCGAGAAGGCACCATGCTTCGCCATCGGCTACTGTGTGACGAGCCGAAAACCATGGCAGAGATCATGACGGTTGCGGACCAGTACGCCATAGCAGATGCCGCCATGAAGAAGCCCCTCCGAGTAAATGCTGACGGGCGTCCGACTCCTACGGAGCCGGCTCGCGACCGTCCAAGGAATCCGGCTGGAGAAGCCGGATCCTCCAGGCACCACGTCAACGACAACCAGTTCCATGGGGACCGCCAGGCCGGACAACAGAAACCCCGCTACCACGCGCGACAGGTCAATGTTGTGGAGGGTGCGCCCGACACACCGGCTAACGATGCAAGGAGGCAGAAGCCACGACTCACCTTCGACCAGATGTTTGACGGCCCGTGCAAGTGGCACAGCGGTCCCTTCAAACCGGCTACGCACACCACTCGGAATTGCAGCTGGACCCTCCAGCTAAAAGACCAGGGTAACCAGCCTCGTCTCCCCCTGCCCCCTCCCGGTGGACCACCCCACCGGCCAGGGGAGACGGTAATGATGGTAATGGCGGCAACGGTGGCAACAACAACAATAGCTACCCCCAGCCGCACGCCGCCTACCACATCTTCGAGACGGAGCTGGACGACAAGCACAGCCGCAGGCGATGCTCCAAGGAGGTCAACGCCATCATCTCTCCGGTCCCCCAGTACTTGAACTGGTCGGAAACCCCCATCACCTGGAGCCGCGCAGACCAGCCGGAGAAGCTGCCGACTCCCGGGGGCTACGCCATGGTGCTCGACCCCCTCATCGTCTCCAATGCGTGCACCTGCTGATTCTCGCGCGTCCTCATCGACGGAGGCAGCAGCCTCAACCTCCTCTACCAGTATCGCTAGAGAAGATGGGCATTCGCGAAAGCAACCTGCGCCCGACTACCACAATGTTCTATGACGTACTGCCGGGGCCAGCCTGCGCCCCGCTGGGGAAAATCCGGCTGGACGTCATCTCCGGGACCGAGGAGAACTTCCGCTGCGAACCAATCTGGTTCGAGGTGGTAGACCTGACGAGCTCCTACCATGCTCTCCTTGGGCGCCCCACCCTCGCCAAGTTCATGGCCGTCCCCCACTATGCATACCTCAAGACGAAGATGCCGGGACCCCACGGCGTGATCATCGTCGCCAGCTGCTTTAGGCGGTCGATGGAGTGCACCTCAGCCGGTTCCAAACTGGCAGAGGCCCTCATCATAGGCGAGGAGAAGCGCGTGATCATGCGCAATGTGGCCATGGCCCAGGAGGACATGCCGGCTAGCAGCAAACCGGCTGGAGAAGGAGCTTTCCAGCCGGCAAAGGAGACAAAGAGGATCCTGCTCGACCCCTCCGACCTGACTAAGTTCGTCACCATTGGTGCCGGCATGGACAGCAAATAGGAAGGCACGCTCATCGACTTCCTCCGTGAGAATCGGGACATCTTTGCATGGTCCCCCAAGGACATGCCGGGTGTGCCGAGGGAGTTCACCGAGCATTCACTTCATGTGCGGCCGGACGCCAAGCCGGTCAAGCAATCTCTGCGCCGGTTCCTGGTGCTGAAGAAGAACAAAACCTGGCGCATGTGTATCGACTACACCAGCCTGAACAAGGCATGCCCGAAAGACCCCTTCTCATTGCCCCGTATCAATCAAGTTATCGATTCCACGGCCGGCTGTGATTTGTTGTCTTTTCTAGATTGCTATTCCGGTTACAATCAGATCCGGTTAAACCCGGCTGATCAGATTAAGACATCATTTATCACCCCTTACGGGGCTTTCTGCTACGTAACCATGCCTTTCGGTCTAAAGAATGCATGCGCTACCTATCAGCGCTGCATGCAGAAGTGCTTGCACTCGCAGATAGGCCGAAACATGGATGCTTATGTGGACAATGTGGTCATAAAGACCAAGGAGAAGCGAACCCTCCTCGAGGATCTGGGAGAAACATTTGGCAACCTCCGCCAGTACCAGATGAAGCTGAACCTGGAGAAGTGCGTCTTCGGAGTGCCATCCGGTCAGCTCCTCGGCTTCCTCGTATCACAACGAGGCATCAAGGAAAATCCAGAGAAGATTGCGGCCATCGAGAGGATGCAGCCGCCCAGGAGCCTGCTTGGAGTCCAAAAGTTCACCGGATGCCTGGCTTCCCTCAGCCATTTCGTTAGCCGGCTGGGGGAGAAGGCACTCCTGTTGTACCAGCTGATGAAGAAGACAGACAAGTTCTCCTGGACTTCGCAAGCCGACACCGCATTTCATGACCTCAAGCGCATGCTATCCACAACGCTGGTTCTAGCCACGCCGGCTAGCAAGGAGCCGATGTTGCTCTATATAGCAGCCATCAGCCGAGTCGTCAGCGTCGTCCTGGTGGTGGAGCGCCCCGAGGAAGGCAAGGCTCATCCGGTTCAGAGGCCCGTCTACTACCTCAACAAGGTCCTCTTCCTCTCCAAGCAGAACTACCCCCACTACCAGAAGATGTGCTACGGCATATACCTGGCATGCAAGAGCTCAAGCACTAGTTCCAGGAGCATCCGATTAAGGTCGTGTGCACCACACCCCTTTTGGAAATCATCGGCAACAAGGACGCCACCGGCTGAGTCGCCAAATGGGCCATCGAGCTCGCCGCCTACTCCATCCAGTACGAGCCCCGTCTCACGATCAAGTCGCAGGCATTGGCGGACTTCCTCGTCGACTGGGCTGAGACCTAGTACCTCCCACCGGTTCTGGATTCGGACCACTGGAGAATGCACTTCGACGGGTCGAAGATGCTCGGGGGCTTGGGAGCCGGCATCGTGCTCACCTCGCCCAAGGGAGACCGGTTGGAGTACGTGCTGCAGATCCACTTCAAGGCCTCCAACAACGTAGCCGAATATGAGGCACTAGCGCACGGACTCCGGCTAGCCAAGGAAATCGGTGTCAACCGGATCCTGTGCTTTGGTGATTCGGATCTGGTGGTGCAGCAAGTGTCCGGAGAATGTGACGCCAGAGATGCAAACATGTCCCTCTACCGGTTCCACATCCAGAAGCTCAGCACCTCATTCGACGAATGCGAATTTCATCACATCCCCCGCGTCAACAACGAGGCAGCCGATTCGCTCGCCCGAATCGGATCTACCAGGCAAGCGATCCCACCAGGGTTTCCTTGGAGCACCTGCGCAAGCCCTCCATCAACCCGTCACCAGAGTCAGACTCCATCGTCTGGGCAGGAAGCGCTCCGGCTGACGGAGCAGCAGAAGCGGAGCCGGCAGATCCGCCAAAAAAGAAGAATCGCACCAACTCCGACAAGGCAGTACCCTCCGGTTCGCAAGACCCGGGGGCTACCGGCTTGTCAAGTGGCTCAGGGGCTGCCGTCCCGGATACGTCATCTGGACGACCCCCCAACATCCGTCAACCGAAGAGCGAGAGCATCCTTGTCATTCGGGAAGTGCCATCCTGGGCACAACCCTTCATGAACTACATCGCCAACGGAGAACTTCCGGATGACGAGGTGGAGGCTAGGCAAATCTGGCGCCGCGCGCACACGTACACCATCATCAACGACGAACTGTACAAGCGCAGCGTATCCGGCATTTTCCTAAGGTGTGTCGATGTAGACACAGGATATCGGCCACTCAAGGACATCCACTAGGGCGAGTGCGGGCACCATGCTTCGTCAAGGGCAATAGTCGCCAAGGCGTTTTGCCATGGTTTCTATTGGCCTACCGCCCTCGAGGACGCTGAGCAGCTGGTCCGCGCGTCCAATGGGTGCCAGCGCTTCGGGCAGCTCAGGCACATGCCAACCTCGGTACTCAAGACCATACCGATCACCTGGCCCTTCGTGGTATGGGGCCTCGACATGGTCGGTCCCTTCAAGCGAGCACGCGCGGGTATGACCCATCTGCTGGTGGTGGTGGATAAATTCACGAAGTGGATCGAGGCCAAGCCTATCCGGAAGCTGGACGGGGCGACAGTCGTCACCTTCTTCACCGACATCATCAACCGGTTTGGCTACCCCAACAGCATCATCACCGACAACGGCACGAACTTCACCAAGGGGGCCTTCGCCCGGTTCTGCAGCAACAAGGGCATCCGGCTGGACCTTGCCTCCGTCGCGCACCCGCAGTCCAATAGGCAAGTTGAAAGAGCAAACGGCTTGGTGCTAGCCGGTATCAAGCCGCGTCTCATCGAGCCATTGGAGCGGTCACCCGGATGCTGGATCGAGGAGCTTCCAGCTGTGCTGTGGATCCTCTGCACCACGCCGAATAGATCAACCGGCTACATATGTTCTTCCTGGTCTACGGATCAGAAGTCGTCCTCTCCACGGATATCGAGTTCGACTCACCACGCAAGCTCCCATACGACGAAAAGGCCAACCGGGAGGCGCGGGAGGACGGAATGAACCTCCTGGAGGAGGCCCGCGAGCTGGTTCTGTCCAGATCAGCCCTGTACCTGCAACGACTATGCCACTACCATTCAGGCCGGATCCGCCCAGTCGCGTTCCGCGAGGGTGACCTTGTCCTCCGGCTGGTGCAAGACACGAAGGGCATGCACAAGCTATCGCCACCCTAGGAGGGGCCCTTCATCATCAGCCGGGCGCTGCCCAACGACTCCTACTACCTCATTGACGCGCAGTAGCCGCGCAAGAACAAGATGGACAGATCAGATGAGGAAACCAAGCGTCCCTAGAACACGGCCTTGCTGCGCCCGTTTTACACCTAGTCGCCAGATAGTTTATGTATCCCACAAACCCTATGAATGAAAATGCGGACCCTTACGAGATGCTTGGGGGCTCCTTGCTAGAAATATGTTTTTCATCTATTTTTAGTTCTTTTCTGGCTCCGGCAACCCTTACCCGGGGGCTCGCCGGCTGGCCTGGCCTGCTAAGTCAACAAACCGACTGAGTAGTGTGCGACGATGTCAGAGGCCCACTCTTCGTCTCAGCTACAGACCGCAACCCGGCTGTCCGGCTAGCAAGAGCAAAAGCCCGAGGCATCCCACACGAAAAACAGGGAGGAGACGCGACAGACTGGGCGTCCCGGCCTTGCAACTAGCTTAAGCCAATCCGGTTACTAAGCCGTTAGTATCATGCGCAATGCATTGTCAGCTCCCTTCGATTCCGGCTGTAGACCGCAACCCGGCTTCTCGGCAAGGACGTAGCGAAAATAGCAGAGCACACGGGAAAGTGACCAAGTGTCCAGAGAGGCACAAGCTAGTCTTCGAAAAAACAAGTCTGTTTTTCGGCTATAATTTGGCAGACTAACCTATTAACCTATGAGGCTGTATGTGTATGTGTATGTATATTCTTGTCCAACTACCTTGAGTCGGAATTCAGGAAAGAAAGGAGAAGATGATTCGAAGTCCTTACATTCATCAAGCGCTCTGAATCTCGGGGTCTACACCCACTGGGTGTGCTCGCACGCCCCCAGTGGAATCTTGTAGTTCCTAACTGGCTAAGGGCGTTTAGCCGGCCGTTCGGAGCCCAGGTGAGGGCAAGGCCAAGAGCAAGAGAAGGCAAGAAAGATTCGAAGCACCTGGCTACGCCAGCTACTCCGAATCTAGGGGGCTACACCCAGTGGGTGCGCTCGCGCGCCCCCACTGGAATGTTAGTTCCCCCGGCTGAAGTTGTTCAGCCAGCGAAAGCAGCCGACTAAGACGAGTCTAGTCGAATAAAGTAAGGAAACTTGGGAAAAAGAAGGAAGATTCGAAGCACCTGGCTACGCCAGCTACTACGCATCTCGGGGGCTACACCGGCTAAAGGTGTGTAGCCGGACGAAGTAAGCCGGATAAAGTCAACCGACGAAACGTTGAAAGAAAACTCGGAGCACACATGTTGAAGGAAACTCAAGGAAGTTCAATATTAACGAGCAAAGAAAAAAGGAGGCGAAGCTCCCATAAGTTTACCCGGTGTCAGAGACAGCCGGTACATACAGACAAGTTTCAAACAGAACTAAAGCAAGACAAATACACCCAGCATCCCGGGGCAACGACTAAGCGGCAGGACCCTTGCCGTGAGGAGCATCTTGACCGGCAGAAGCTTCAGGCAGAGGAGGAGGTGCGACGCTCAATCCGGTTCCGGCGCCCGCAGGCAGCTGCGTCGGGCCTTCCACATCAGGAGTACCGACGGACTCCGAGTCGGTGAGCACCTCGTCGGGGTCCACGTAGTCGACGATCTTGATGGTAGATCCGCGGAGCTCCGGATGGGCTTGGCGGATGGCGGCAAGGTCAGCGCCCGCACGGAAGCCTCCGTCGATCGTCTCGATGTGGGCGTCCTTGTACCAGGAGAGCATGAGGGCCAGAGCCATCTTCGCTCCGGCTCATGCCGCCAAGTCCCGCAGCCGGTCCACCGCAGCTGGCACCTCCCCCACCCTCGCAGCCAGCTGCGCCATCGTCTCCGGAACCGGAACATCCGGCCACAGGAAGGAGAAGACGTCCCGCGCCACTTGATGAAGCTTAGCAGCTTCTTCGCCAAGAAGGACGACGAGCTCTTGGGACGTCGGCTATGCTCCCGACAGTTTTCCTGCAGCCGGTTGTATGCCAGCAGGTCTATGTCGGGATAAAACGCTATCAGAAAAGAGAGTCAGATCCGGCTACCGGATCCGGAAAGAAAGGGAAACAGAAAAGACAAACTTACCCTTAGCCGTGTGGCCAACCTGCATCAGCTCCTCCACCAGAGCCTTCTTCTTCATTGCCAGCCGTTTGATCTCCTTCTCTTGGTCCTTGTTCTGGGCCTCGAGAAGGTTGAAGGCTTCGGTCTGGGTGGCGAGCGAGGCGTCGCGCTCCTTGATGCTGGCCTCTAGGCCGTCTACCCTCGCGTGCCAATCCTTGTTCTGCAGCCGTAGAGTAGAGTTGGACTTGCTCAGCCGGTCGTTCGCTTTCTTCAAGCGATCGATCTCGCGCTGAGCGCACACGAGGATGGCTGCGACAAAGCCGGCTATTAGCACAAAAAAAAGAGCAAGACGGATGAAGCAAACTTACGGTCAAGGGACGACAAAGCCGGCAACCACCGCCGTCCTCCACTCCTCCCCGGCTCTTCGTCGGAGTTGTTGTCACTAACAACCACGAGCTCCTTGCCGGTAGCGGCCCCCCGCGCGCCCGCGGAAGAGCCACCCAGCTGGGGATCCTCCGCCTCCGGCTGAACCACCACATCCAACTGCGGACCCTCCACTCTGGCTGAGGCAGCCGGTTCAGATCGAGGTGGTGGCGGAGGCGGCGCCATGGGAGATGGAGGGGCGCGGGCAGACGCGGACGGAGCACGGGGTGGCGACCCGATTGGCGCTCGCGCCGGGCTCACGGCTCCAAAGGAGACCAGTGTGCTAAGAAAGCAGAAGACAGGAGGAAGGAAACAAAAGCAAATAAGCCAAGGGCGGAAAGGCACGAAAAGAAACATGCGGAAGATGCTGAAGGAAGAAGAGGAAAGACATACCCCTGCACAACCAGTGGAGGACCTTTCTTCTGGCCCAAGCGACTCGGCGGAAGGGCGCCGGTCCGGCTCCTCCGCGGTAGGCCGGCAGGAGCTGGAACGGCAGGAGCTGGAACGGCTGGAGATCGAAGAACGCCAGGAAGGTGAGGAAGAAGGGTTGCACCAGCAACGCGAATCCGCGCGCCAGGTGCGAGAGGAAGATGACGTACTCCCCCTCCGCCGGGTGCGACGACACCTCTCCCGCCGGCGCCAACCGCACCGCCACTTCCTCCTTCGACGGAAGGACGTGGGTCACGCGGTAGTTTTGGCTGTGGTCCTCCGTGACGGAGGAGCCACACCAGCCTCCGCCTTCGGCTGCCATCACCGGCTGACAAGGAGGCGTGGCGACAGAGGAGTGACGGTGGCCCGTACCACTGACGACGAAGAGCGGGCGGCGCGGTGGGCTACAGCGGCAGCAGAGCAAGGGCGCAGAGGGCAGGAGCGCACGAGGGAAGAGGAAAACTGGAGCGGGGGAGCGAAGGAAGGGAACTGCTCCCCCCACGGCGTCCCTTTAAAGGACCGGAAGCGCAACCTTCCACGGCGCCACGTGGCGGGCATCCGGGCGACCCTCACCCCAACCGCCACCCAGATCCCGTGTGCCGACGCGGGATGCGCAGAAGATCCGGGAGCGAGAACCGAAGCGCCGGGCAGCAGTTTTCTCCGAGGCGACGTGCAACATGACGTTACGCTTCCCGCCGCAATGCAATGATGGAGCGTGCGCGCGTGGCCGGCATCAGTACTGACGTCACAGGTAGCACACGCACATTTCACCTAAGGGCGGAATCCACACGCGCTCGGGGGCTAGTGTCGGGGGGATGATCCCCAGATACCGCAACCGAACAAGAAACATGACAGTTGGATAGTGCCCGGCTGGACAGATGCAGCCGGGCAAATCAGGCCAGGCCGGCTACCTCATGGTTGCCGGATCAGCAAAAAGTAACCGGCTATGGCGACATAGCCGGAACCAATCAAGGAGACAGGGCGACGTGTGTATTAGTGTACGGTACGCCCTATACGATGACAAGACTGGCAATTACTTGGCCATACCGAAGACTTTGCTAGGATGACGCAGGAACAGTGGCCCAATGCTGACGACAGCTCGCACGACGTCCACTGTGCCTACGACAGCCATACCGCTCATACTCCAATGTGACACACCATACCGGATACTGTAGATGACCAGTCGGCTGGGACCCGCATGTGGGGCCCACCAGTCAGATTGGCCAGTGAGACCGTTGCCTCTCTGCCTATATAAGGAGAGGCAAGGCCTCAGTAGTAAGGGTTGGTCTCATTGCATTTAAGGCAGTAGCTAGAGAATACAGCTCAAGGAGCACTTGTAGTTCGTATATCCCCATAGTCAGATCTGGGAGGAGTAGGAGTTTTACCTCATCACGAGGGCTCCGAACCTGGGTACTTCCTGCGCCCTGTTACGCTTGCTTGTATCCAATCCCGCCCATGGACGCCGTCGATAGCTTCCCTGCAGGTCCCCACACCTCTATGTAACCTTCTTAGGTACTGTCGTTTCCCAATACAACGACAATTTGAGAGGACGAGGGGATGGACGATGAAGCGACACGCTGTGGCGCCTCCTATTTGTACACGAGGACGACGAAGCGACGGGTGGAATATCCAAGGGGCATTGGTCAGACAAAAGAAGTAATGCAGGGTTAAGACAGATTAATAGGCGACCAATTTTTTTCCTCCCAGGACTCCGAGGCCAATAATTCAGACTGCTAGGTCAACAAGTACAACTATTACAACTTAAAAAGGAATGGAGCTTAAGCTAAATAGAACTAGTTATCACACATCTCCTTGATCTTCCTAATCTTAGCCCGATGCCCATCTTCATGCGAGAGCAAGGATCGAATCGTCTTCTCCTTCCTTTTAGCATCTTCCTTGCACAACTTCAATTGTTTCTCTGCATTTTTCCTCATGCACTTGTCAATACTCATAGTTGTGAACTGCAGGACTTTGGCCTGGTGAAGATCATTCCTTGCTTCATCTGCAGGACTTTGGTCGTGTCAAATGGTTCCCATAGCTTCATCTCAACACTGTCAAGAAGTGAGCTGAATACAGATTATTTCAACTCAATAATCATTTCCCATAGTTTGTCCAGCGTTTTCTGCATCGATTTGGGCCACTCTGGATCTACCCATTTGATAACACCGCAACTTCCGGCTTGCATCATTGCACGATGTCCTTGACACCGTAGAAACCTCATGCCTGCGTTTTGTCCTTCGAACGCTACAAATTTAGTGGGCACATATCCATGTTTACATAGAAGAGGACTGTCTTCATCCGCTAAACCGTGATAGTCGGAGTCATACATCGTCTGGTTGGCCTATCACATCATACGCGCATGACTAAACAAATTAGATCTAGCTCAAAAAATAGATAACTGGCCATAGATGATAGAGATAGAGATGAGACGACTCACATCGAAATCACCATCCCTGTTGTCACGACGTGTTTCCTCGCCGTCTCCCCTTGAACCCATGGAGAGAGGGGAGGGGGTGGCTACCAGAGAGGGGATTGGGATGGAGGCACCGTCGGCTTGCGGCTACGGCAGGATTGGAGTGAAGTTGGGAAAGTGGCTTCGAGGGGAAGGAAGAGAAGTACAGGGAGGAAGAGAAGTAATGGGGACCTGACACTGGGATATGGCCCACTGAACTCGTGAGTCATGACACTCGCAACAGGGGAGCGCCCGGTGTTGCTAGTTTGTCTAAAGTAAGCGTGGCCAATCATGCCGCAGAACAGCCTACTCACAGATCGCTCTCACAAAGAGCATCCCAATCGTCCAAGCGCGCTGGTCAAATGGTATGTAACAATCGTCAAGCAGAACAACTGTGTTAGGGCGTGCCTTCTAGAAGACACGGTCTAACGGCCATCCATTGGGGGGCTAAGGTTAGGGCTCTCCTAAGGTTAATTAGGATCCATATGTGGTATGTGAAAAGAGCACACATGCAATGACACTGGTGGATCCATATGTGGTTTGTGAAAAGAACACACATGCAATCACACTTGGTGGATCCATATGTGATTTGTGAAAAGAATACACATGCAATGCCATTGGTTGATCCATATGTGGTTTGTGAAAAGAACACACATGCAACGACTCTAACTATGGTTAATGAAAAGAGCAGACATGCAATGACACTGGTGGATCTATGTGTGGTTCATGAGAAGAACACACATCCAATGACCCCGGTGGATCCTTATGTGGTTTGTGAGAAGACCAGATATGGAATGACTCTAGCTGTGGTTCATGAGAAGAATACACATGCAATGACACTGGTGTATCCTTACGTGTTTTGTGAGAAGAACGGACATGCAATGACTCTAGCTGTGGTTCATGAGAAGAACACACATGCAATGACACTTGTGTATCCTTATGTGGTTTGTGAGAAGAACACACATGCAATGACTCTAGATGTGGTTCATGAGAGGAACACACATCCAATGACACTTGTGGATCCATGTGTAGTTTGTGAAAGGAACACACATGCAATGACACTGGCTATGGTTCATGAGAATAACACACATGCAATGACACTGGTGGATCCATGTGTGGTTTATGAGAGGAACAGACATGCAATGACACTAGGTGTGGTTCATGAAAAGAACAGACATGCAATGATACTGGTGGATCCATGTGTGGTTTGTGAGAAGAACAGACATGCAATCACACTTCGTGGATCCATGTGTGGTTCATGAGAGGAATACACATGCAATGCCACTGGTGTGTATCCATGTGTGGTTCATGAGAAGAACACACATCCAATGATACTAGGTGTGGTTCATGAGAAGAACAGACATGCAATCACACTAGGTGGATCCATGTGTGGTTTGTTTAGAAGAACACACATGCAATGACTCTAGATGTGGTTCATGAAAAGAACACACATGTAATGACACTGGTGGATCCATGTGTGGTTCATGAAAAGAACATACATGCAATCACACTAGGTGGATCCATGTGTGGTTTGTTTAGAGGAACAAACATACAATGACACTGGGTGTGGTTCATGAAAATAACATACATGCAATGACACTGGGTGGATCCATGTGTGGTTCATGAGAAGAACACACATCTAATGAAACTGGTTGATCCATGTGTGGTTCATGAAAAGAACAGACATGCAATGACACTGGTGGATCCTTATGTGGTTTGTTTAGAGGAACAAACATGCAATGACACTAGGTGTGGTTCATGAAAATAACAGACATGCAATGACACTAGTGGATCCATGTGTGGTTCATGAGAAGAACACACATCCAATGACACTAGTGGATCCTTATGTGGTTCATGAAAAGAACATACATGCAATGACACTGGTGGGTCCTTATGTGGTTTGTGAAAAGAACAGACATGCAATGACACTGGTGGATCCTTATGTGGTTCATGAGAAGAACAAACCTGCAATGACACTGGTGGATCCTTATGTGGTTTGTTTAGAAGAACAAACATGCAATGACTCTAGCTATAATTCATGAAAAGAACACACATGCAATGACACTAGTGCATCCATCTGTGGTTTGTGAAAAGAACAGACATGCAATCACACTAGGTGGATCCATGTGTGGTTTGTTTAGAAGAACACACATGCAATGACTCTAGCTATGGTTCATGAAAAGAACACACATGCAATGACACTGGTGGATCCATGTGTGGTTCATGAAAAGAACAGACATGCAATGACACTGGTGGATCCTTATGTGGTTTGTTTAGAGGAAGAGACATGCAATGACAAGTGGGTGTGGTTCATGAAAAGAACAGACATGCAATGACACTGGTGGATCCATATGTGGTTCATGAAAACAACATACATCCAATGACACTGGTGGGTCCTTATGTGGTTTGTGAAAAGAACAGACATGCAATGACACTGGTGGATCCTTATGTGGTTCATGAGAAGAACAAACATGCAATGACACTGGTGGGTCCTTATGTGGTTTGTTTAGAAGAACACACATGCAATGACACTAGGTGTGGTTGATGAGAAGAACACACATGCAATGACACTGGTGGATCCTTATATGGTTTGTTTAGAAGAACACACATGCAATGACACTGGTGGATCCTTATGTGGTTTGTTTAGAAGAACAGACATGCAATGACTCTACCTATCATTCATGAAAAGAAAACACATGCAATGACACTAGTGTATCCATATGTGGTTTGTGAAAAGAACAGACATGCAATCACGCTAGGTGGATCCATGTGTGGTTTGTTTAGAAGAACACACATGCAATGACTCTAGCTATGGTTCATGAAAAGAACACACATGCAATGACACTGGTGGATCCATGTGTGGTTGATGAGAAGAACAGACATGCAATGACACTTGTGGATCCTTATGTGGTTTGTTTAGAGGAAGAGACATGCAATGACAAGTGGGTGTGGTTCATGAAAAGAACAGAAATGCAATGACACTGGTGGATCCATGTGTGGTTCATGAGAAGAACACACATCCAATGACACTGGTGGGTCCTTATGTAGTATGTTTAGAACAATACACGTGCAATGACTCTAGCTGTGGTTCATGAAAAGAACACACATGCAATGAGACTGGTGGATCCATGTGTGGTTTGAGAAAAGAACTGACATGCAATGACTCTAGGTGGATCCATGTGTGGTTTGTTTAGAGGAACAGACATGCAATGACACTAGGTGTGGTTCATGAAAAGAACAGACATGCAATGACACTAGTAGATCCTTATGTGGTTTGTTAGAAGAACACACATGAAATGACTCTAGCTGTGGTTCACGAAAAGAACACACATGCAATGACCCTGGGGGATCCTTATGTGGTTTGTTTAGAAGAACAAACATGCAATGCCACTGGTGGATCCTTATGTGGTTTGTGAGAAAAATAGACATGCAATGACACTGGCTGTGGTTCATGAGAAGAACACACATGCAATGACACTAGTGGATCCATGTGTGGTTTGTGAAAAGAATAGACATGCAATCACACCAGGTGGATCCATGTGTGGTTTGTGGAAAGAACAGACATGCAATGACTCTCTTTCTGGTTCATGAAAAGAACACACATGCAATGCCACTGGTGGATCCATGCGTCGTTTGTGAAAAGAACAGATATGCAATCACACTAGGTGGATCTATATGTGGTTTGTTTAGAAGGACACACATGCAATGACTCTAGCTGTGGTTCATGAAAAGAACGCACATGCAATGACACTGGTGGATCCATGTGTGGTTAATGAAAAGAACAGACATGCAATGACACTAGTGGATCCATATGTGGTTTGTTTAGAGGAACATACATGCAATGACACTAGGTGTGGTTCATGAAAATAATAGACTTGTAATGACACTGGTGGATCCATGTGTGGTTCATGAGAAGAACACACATCCAATGATACTGGTGGATCCTTATGTGGTTCATCAAAAGAACAAACATGCAATGACACTGGTGGATACATGTGTGGTTCATGAAAAGAACAGACATGCAATGACACTAGTGGATCCATATGTGGTTTTTTTAGAGGAACAAACATGCAATGACACTAGGTGTGGTTCATGAAAATAACAGACATGCAATGACACTAGTGGATCCATGTGTGGTTCATGAGAAGAACACACATCCAATGACAGTGGTGGATCCTTATGTGGTTCATGAAAATAACAAACATGCAATGACACTAGTAGATCCTTATGTGGTTTGTGAAAATAACAGACATGCAATGACACATGTGGATCCTTATGTGGTTCATGAGAAGAGCAAACATGCCATGACACGGGTGGATCCTTATGTGGTTTGTTTAGAAGAACAAACATGCAATGACTCTAGCCGTCGTTCATGAAAAGAACACACATGCAATGACACTGGTGTATCCATGTGTGGTTTGTGAAAAGAACAGACATGCGATCACACTAGGTGGATCCATGTGTGGTTTGTTTAGAGGAACAGACATGCAATGACACTAGGTGTGGTTCATGAAAAGAACAGACATGCAGTGACACTAGTAGATCCTTATGTGGTTTGTTTAGAAGAACACACATGAAATGACTCTAGCTGTGGTTCATGAAAAGAACACACATGCAATGACCCTGGGGGATCCTTATGTGGTTTGTTTAGAAGAACAAACATGCAATGACACTGGTGGATCCTTATGTGGTTTGTGAGAAAAATAGACATGCAATGACACTGGCTGTGGTTCATGAGAAGAACACACATGCAATGACACTAGTGGATCCATGTGTGGTTTGTGAAAATAACAGACATGCAATCACACCAGGTGGATCCATGTGTGGTTTGTGGAAAGAACAGACATGCAATGACTCTTTTTGTGGTTCATGAAAAGAACACACATGCAATGACACTAGTGGATCCATGCGTCGTTTGTGAAAAGAACAGATATGCAATCACACTAGGTGGATCTATATGTGGTTTGTTTAGAAGGACACACATGCAATGACTCTAGCTGTGGTTCATGAAAAGAACATACATGCAATGACACTGGTGGATCCATGTGTGGTTAATGAAAAGAACAGACATGCAATGACACTAGTGGATCCATATGTGGTTTGTTTAGTGGAACAGACATGCAATGACACTAGGTGTGGTTCATGAAAATAATAGACATGTAATGACACTGGTGGATCCATGTGTGGTTCATGAGAAGAACACACATCCAATGATACTGATGGATCCTTATGTGGTTCATCAAAAGAACAAACATGCAATGACACTGGTGGATACATGTGTGGTTCATGAAAAAAACAGACATGCAATGACACTATTGGATCCTTATGTGGTTTTTTTAGAGGAACAAACATGCAATGACACTAGGTGTGGTTCATGAAAATAACAGACATGCAATGACACTGGTGGATCCATGTGTGGTTCATGAGAAGAACACACATCCAATGACAGTGGTGGATCCTTATGTTGTTCATGAAAATAACAAACATTCAATGACACTAGTAGATCCTTATGTGGTTTGTGAAAAGAACAGACATGCAATGACACATGTGGATCCTTATGTGGTTCATGAGAAGAGCAAACATGCCATGACACGGGTGGATCCTTATGTGGTTTGTTTAGAAGAACAAACATGCAATGACTCTAGCCGTCGTTCATGAAAAGAACACACATGCAATGACACTGGTGTATCCATGTGTGGTTTTTGAAAAGAACAGACATGGGATCACACTAGGTGGATCCATGTGTGGTTTGTTTAGAAGAACACACATGCAATGAATCTAGCTGTGGTTCATGAAAACAACACACACACAATGACACTAGTGGATCCTTATGTGGTTCATGAAAATAACAAACATGCAATGACACTAGTAGATCCTTATGTGGTTTGTGAAAAGAACAAACATGCAATGACACATGTGGATCCTTATGTGGTTCATGAGAAGAGCAACCATGCCATGACACGGGTGGATCCTTATGTGGCTTGTTTAGAAGAACAAACATGCAATGACTCTAGCCGTCATTCATGTAAAGAACACAAATGCAATGACACTGGTGTATCCATGTGTGGTTTGTGAAAAGAACAAACATGCGATCACACTAGGTGGATCCATGTGTGGTTTGTTTAGAAGAACACACATGCAATGACTCTAGCTGTGGTTCATGAAAAGAACACACACACAATGACACTAGTGGATCCATGTGTGGTTCATGAAAACAACAGACATGCAATGACACTGGGGGATCCTTATGTGGTTTGTTTAGAGGAACAGACATGCAATGACACTGAGTGTGGTTCATGAAAAGAACAGACATGGAATGACACTAGTGGATCCATGTGTGGTTCATGAGAAGAACACACATCCAATGACACTGGTGGATCCTTATGTGGTTTGTTTAGAAGAACACACATGCAATGACTCCAGCTGTGGTTCATGAAAAGAACATAGATGCAATGACACTAGTGTATCCATGTGTGGTTCATGAGAAGAACACACATGCAATGACACTGGGTGTGGTTGATGAGAATAACACACATGCAATGACACTGGTGGATCCTTATATGGTTTGTTTAGAAGAACACACGTGCAATGACACTGGTGGATCCTTATGTGGTTTGTTTAGAAGAACATACATGCAATGACTCTAGCTGTCATTCATGAAAAGAACACACATGCAATGACACTAGTGTATCCATATGTGGTTTGTGAAAAGAACAGACATGCAATCACACTAGGTGGATCCATGTGTGGTTGTTTAGAAGAACACACGTGCAATGACTCTAGCTATGGTTCATGAAAAGAACACACATGCAATGACACTGGTGGATCCATGTGTGGTTCATGAAAAGAACAGACTTGCAATGACACTGGTGGATCCTTATGTGGTTTGTTTAGAGGAAGAGACATGCAATGACAAGTGGGTGTGGTTCATGAAAAGAACAGAAATGCAATGACACTGGTGGATCCATGTGTGGTTCATGAGAAGAACACACATCCAATGACACTGGGGGTCCTTATGTGGTATGTTTACAACAATACACGTGCAATGACTCTAGCTGTGGTTCATGAAAAGAACACACATGCAATGACACTGGTGGATCCATGTGTGGTTTGTGAAAAGAACTCACATGCAATGACTCTAGGTGGATCCATGTGTGGTTTGTTTAGAGGAACAGACATGCAATGACACTAGGTGTGGTTCATGAAAAGAACAGACATGCAATGACACTAGTAGATCCTTATGTGGTTTGTTTAGAAGAACACACATGAAATGACTCTAGCTGTGGTTCATGAAAAGAACACACATGCAATGACCCTGGGGGATCCTTATGTGGTTTGTTTAGAAGAACAAACATGCAATGACACTGGTGGATCCTTATGTGGTTTGTGAGAAAAATAGACATGCAATGACACTGACTGTGGTTCATGATAAGAACACACATGCAATGACACTGGTGGATCCATGTGTGGTTTGTGAAAAGAACAGACATGCAATCACACCAGGTGGATCCATGTGTGGTTTGTGGAAAGAACAGACATGCAATGACTCTCTTTGTGGTTCATGAAAAGAACATAGATGCAATGACACTGGTGGATCCATGGGTCGTTTGTGAAAAGAACAGACATGCAATGACACTAGGTGGATCTATATGTGGTTTGTTTAGAAGGACACACATGTAATGACTCTAGCTGTGGTTCATGAAAAGAACATACATGCAATGACACTGGTGGATCCATGTGTGGTTAATGAAAAGAACAGACATGCAATGACACTAGTGGATCCTTATGTGGTTTGTTTAGAGGAACAGACATGCAATGACACTAGGTGTGGTTCATGAAAATAATAGACATGTAATGACACTGGTGGATCCATGTGTGGTTCATGAGAAGAACACACATCCAATGATACTGGTGGATCCTTATGTGGTTCATCAAAAGAACAAACATGCAATGACACTTGTGGATACATGTGTGGTTCATGAAAAGAAAAGACATGCAATGACACTAGTGGATCCTTATGTGGTTTTTTAGAGGAACAAACATGCAATGACACTAGGTGTGGTTCATGAAAATAACAGACATCCAATGACACTGGTGGATCCATGTGTGGTTCATGAGAAGAACACACATCCAATGACAGTGGTGGATCCTTATGTGGTTCATGAAAATAACAAACATGCAATGACACTAGTAGATCCTTATGTGGTTTGTGAAAAAGAACAGACATGCAATGACACATGTGGATCCTTATGTGGTTCATGAGAAGAGCAAACATGCCATGACACGGGTGGATCCTTATGTGGTTTGTTTAGAAGTACAAACATGCAATGACTCTAGCCATCGTTCATGAAAAGAACACACATGCAATGACACTGGTGTATCCATGTGTGGTTTGTGAAAAGAACAGACATGCGATCACACTAGGTGGATCCATGTGTGGTTTGTTTAGAAGAACAGACATGCAATGAATCTAGCTGTGGTTCATGAAAAGAACACACACAATGACACTAGTGGATCCTTATGTGGTTCATGAAAATAACAAACATGCAATGACACTAGTAGATCCTTATGTGGTTTGTGAAAAGAACATACATGCAATGACACATGTGGATCCTTATGTGATTCATGAGAAGAGCAACCATGCCATGACACGGGTGGATCCTTATGTGGCTTGTTTAGAAGAACAAACATGCAATGACTCTAGCCGTCGTTCATGAAAAGAACACAAATGCAATGACACTGGTGTATCCATGTGTGGTTTGTGAAAAGAACAGACATGCGATAACACTAGGTGGATCCATGTGTGGTTTGTTTAGAAGAACACACATGCAATGACTCTGGCTGTGGTTCATGAAAAGAACACACACACAATGACACTAGTGGATCCATGTGTGGTTCATGAAAACAACAGACATGCAATGACACTTGGGGATCCTTATGTGGTTTGTTTAGAGGAACAGACATGCAATGAAACTGGGTGTGGTTCATGAAAAGAACAGACATGGAATGACACTAGTGGATCCATGTGTGGTTCATGAGAAGAACACACATCCAATGACACTGGTGGATCCTTATGTGGTTTGTTTAGAAGAACACACATGCAATGACTCTAGTTGTGGTTCATGAAAAGAACACAGATGCAATGACACTAGTGTATCCATGTGTGGTTCATGAGAAGAACACACATGCAATGACACTGGGTGTGGTTGATGAGAAGAACACACATGCAATGACACTGGTGGATCCTTATATGGTTTGTTTAGAAGAACACACGTGCAATGACACTGGTGGATCCTTATGTGGTTTGTTTAGAAGAACAGACATGCAATGACTCTAGCTGTCATTCATGAAAAGAACACACATGCAATGACACTAGTGTATCCATATGTGGTTTGTGAAAAGAACAGACATGCAATCACACTAGGTGGATCCATGTGTGGTTTGTTTAGAAGAAAACACATGCAATGACTCTAGCTATGGTTCATGAAAAGAACACACCTGCAATGACACTAGTGGATCCATGTGTGGTTCATGAAAAGAACAGACTTGCAATGACACTGGTGGATCCTTATGTGGTTTGTTTAGAGGAAGAGACATGCAATGACAAGTGGTTGTGGTTCATGAAAAGAATAGACATGCAATGACACTGGTGGATCCATGTGTGGTTCATGAGAAGAACACACATCCAATGACACTGGTGGGTCCTTATGTGGTATGTTTAGAACAACACACATGGAATGACTCTAGCAGTGGGTCATGAAAAGAACACACATGCAATGACACTGGTGGATCCATGTGTGGTTTGTGAAAAGAACTGACATGCAATGACTCTAGGTCGATCCATGTGTGGTTTATTTAGAGGAACGGACATGCAATGACACTGGGTGTGGCTTAAGCCAATCCGGTTACTAAGCCGTTAGTATCATGCGCAATGCATTGTCAGCTCCCTTCGATTCCGGCTGTAGACCGCAACCCGGCTTCTCGGCAAGGACGTAGCGAAAATAGCAGAGCACACGGGAAAGTGACCAAGTGTCCAGAGAGGCACAAGCTAGTCTTCGAAAAAACAAGTCTGTTTTTCGGCTATAATTTGGCAGACTAACCTATTAACCTATGAGGCTGTATGTGTATGTGTATGTATATTCTTGTCCAACTACCTTGAGTCGGAATTCAGGAAAGAAAGGAGAAGATGATTCGAAGTCCTTACATTCATCAAGCGCTCTGAATCTCGGGGTCTACACCCACTGGGTGTGCTCGCGCGCCCCCAGTGGAATCTTGTAGTTC
Organism: Avena sativa; assembly: GCA_916181665.1. NCBI lineage: Eukaryota > Viridiplantae > Streptophyta > Magnoliopsida > Poales > Poaceae > Avena > Avena sativa. Next base: position 585,963,283 of record OV702287.1, read on the forward strand.
CTAACTGGCTAAGGGCGTTTAGCCGGCCGTTCGGAGCCCAGGTGAGGGCAAGGCCAAGAGCAAGAGAAGGCAAGAAAGATTCGAAGCACCTGGCTACGCCGGCTACTCCGAATCTAGGGGGCTACACCCAGTGGGTGCGCTCGCGCGCCCCCACTGGAATGTTAGTTCCCCCGGCTGAAGTTGTTCAGCCAGCGAAAGCAGCCGACTAAGACGAGTCTAGTCGAATAAAGTAAGGAAACTTGGGAAAAAGAAGGAAGATTCGAAGCACCTGGCTACGCCAGCTACTACGCATCTCGGGGGCTACACCGGCTAAAGGTGTGTAGCCGGACGAAGTAAGCCGGATAAAGTCAACCGACGAAACGTTGAAAGAAAACTCGGAGCACACATGTTGAAGGAAACTCAAGGAAGTTCAATATTAACGAGCAAAGAAAAAAGGAGGCGAAGCTCCCATAAGTTTACCCGGTGTCAGAGACAGCCGGTACAGACAGACAAGTTTCAAACAGAACTAAAGCAAGACAAATACACCCAGCATCCCGGGGCAACGACTAAGCGGCAGGACCCTTGCCGTGAGGAGCATCTTGACCGGCAGAAGCTTCAGGCAGAGGAGGAGGTGCGACGCTCAATCCGGTTCCGGCGCCCGCAGGCAGCTGCGTCGGGCCTTCCACATCAGGAGTACCGACGGACTCCGAGTCGGTGAGCACCTCGTCGGGGTCCACGTAGTCGACGATCTTGATGGTAGATCCGCGGAGCTCCGGATGGGCTTGGCGGATGGCGGCAAGGTCAGCGCCCGCACGGAAGCCTCCGTCGATCGTCTCGATGTGGGCGTCCTTGTACCAGGAGAGCATGAGGGCCAGAGCCATCTTCGCTCCGGCTCGTGCCGCCAAGTCCCGCAGCCGGTCCACCGCAGCTGGCACCTCCCCCACCCTCGCAGCCAGCTGCGCCATCGTCTCCGGAACCGGAACATCCGGCCACAGGAAGGAGAAGACGTCCCGCGCCACTTGATGAAGCTTAGCAGCTTCTTCGCCAAGAAGGACGACGAGCTCTTGGGCCGTCGGCTATGCTCCCGGCAGTTTTCCTGCAGCCGGTTGTATGCCAGCAGGTCTATGTCGGGATAAAACGCTATCAGAAAAGAGAGTCAGATCCGGCTACCGGATCCGGAAAGAAAGGGAAACAGAAAAGACAAACTTACCCTTAGCCGTGTGGCCAACCTGCATCAGCTCCTCCACCAGAGCCTTCTTCTTCATTGCCAGCCGTTTGATCTCCTTCTCTTGGTCCTTGTTCTGGGCCTCGAGAAGGTTGAAGGCTTCGGTCTGGGTGGCGAGCGAGGCGTCGCGCTCCTTGATGCTGGCCTCTAGGCCGTCTACCCTCGCGTGCCAATCCTTGTTCTGCAGCCGTAGAGTAGAGTTGGACTTGCTCAGCCGGTCGTTCGCTTTCTTCAAGCGATCGATCTCGCGCTGAGCGCACACGAGGATGGCTGCGACAAAGCCGGCTATTAGCACAAAAAAAAGAGCAAGACGGATGAAGCAAACTTACGGTCAAGGGACCGGTTCCCGCCGGCTTCCGCATCCAGCAGTCGGATGTCCCTCACCGCCAATTCGAGGGTGGCGGCGAGGTCCGTCGGTGAGGCGGCGGAGGAAGTGTCGTCATCCACGGCGTTGACAGTCAAGGACTCCTTCGTGGCAACCACCGCCGTCCTCCACTCCTCCCCGGCTCTTCGTCGGAGTTGTTGTCACTAACAACCACGAGCTCCTTGCCGGTAGCGGCCCCCCGCGTGCCCGCGGAAGAGCCACCCAGCTGGGGATCCTCCGCCTCCGGCTGAACCACCCCATCCAACTGCGGACCCTCCACTCTGGCTGAGGCAGCCGGTTCAGATCGAGGTGGTGGCGGAGGCGGCTCCATGGGAGATGGAGGGGCGCGGGCAGACGCGGACGGAGCACGGGGTGGCGACCCGATTGGCGCTCGCGCCGGGCTCACGGCTCCAAAGGAGACCAGTGTGCTAAGAAAGCAGAAGACAGGAGGAAGGAAACAAAAGCAAATAAGCCAAGGGCGGAAAGGCACGAAAAGAAACATGCGGAAGATGATGAAGGAAGAAGAGGAAAGACATACCCCTGCACAACCAGTGGAGGACCTTTCTTCTGGCCCAAGCGACTCGGCGGAAGGGTGCCGGTCCGGCTCCTCCGCGGTAGGCCGGCAGGAGCTGGAACGGCTGGAGCCGCTCCCGCGAGCTTCGCCGTTCGTCGCAGGGCGCTGCGCCGGATCGGAAGTCGGCGCGGCTTCCTTCTCCTCATGAACTACCGCGTGGGGTACGGCAGCCGGTTCATCGTTTCGGTTGGGGAAGTCATCACCATCCCCATCCGACTCCTCGCCGGATCGTCGAGCACGCGACTCGGGCAAGTGAGGCGTTAAAACCTCGAGAGGAGCCTCACCCTCCTCGTGAAGGATGCAAGCGAAGATCTGCCAAATACAAGAAGTTAGCCGGACAAAATAAGAAAGACATGCAAGAAATACGAAAGAAAGCTCCGGCTAAACGGACCTACCTGGGGTGCGCAGGTGTCCCGGTTGTAGGGCGCCAGGCTGAAGGTCCAGCCTTCCGGCAGACGCTCCTTCGTGATCGTCCACACCCACTCCTTCAGGTTGTGGTAGCGGGGATCGCGGCGCGACAGTCGGGTCGGGTCTAGCTGGCCGGAGTAGTAGCACATTTTGTGCGCTCGCTGCTGCAGCGGCATCATCAGCCGGGACATCCAGCTGAGGGTGATGTTCAGGCCGGTTAGCCGGCAGGTGACAAGGGAGCGCATGCGCTGCAGCATCGCATCTGACTCCCAGTTCTGCCGGCTGGACTCGACATCCTAGAAAGCCAGAAGGTTGATCCGGTCGACGTTGGTGACGTTCTTGACGTAGAAGTACGACTGCTGCCACAGTCGTATCATGTCGTGGAGCAAGAACTTTGGGTAGCCGGATTGGGCACGGGAGTAGATGGAGGCGCCAACGCAGATGACTAGCGGCCCCTTCGTTTACTGCACCTGCGGCCGGACTCGGAAGAGCCGGCAAAAGAGACCGAGATCCGGCTGGATCCCGAGGTAGCTCTCGCAGAAGGCCATGAAGTGCGCCAACGTTCCGATCGCGTTGGGGCCGAGATGGTGGAGACGGAGATCGAAGAACGCCAGGAAGGTGAGGAAGAAGGGTTGCACCAGCAACGCGAATCCGCGCGCCAGGTGCGAGAGGAAGATGACGTACTCCCCCTCCGCCGGGTGCGACGACACCTCTCCCGCCGGCGCCAACCGCACCGCCACTTCCTCCTTCGACGGAAGGACGTGGGTCACGCGGTAGTTTTGGCTGTGGTCCTCCGTGACGGAGGAGCCACACCAGCCTCCGCCTTCGGCTGCCATCACCGGCTGACAAGGAGGCGTGGCGACAGAGGAGTGACGGTGGCCCGTACCACTGACGACGAAGAGCGGGCGGCGCGGTGGGCTACAGCGGCAGCAGAGCAAGGGCGCAGAGGGCAGGAGCGCACGAGGGAAGAGGAAAACTGGAGCGGGGGAGCGAAGGAAGGGAACTGCTCCCCCCACGGCGTCCCTTTAAAGGACCGGAAGCGCAACCTTCCACGGCGCCACGTGGCGGGCATTCGGGCGACCCTCACCCCAACCGCCACCCAGATCCCGTGTGCCGACGCGGGATGCGCAGAAGATCCGGGAGCGAGAACCGAAGCGCCGGGCAGCAGTTTTCTCCGAGGCGACGTGCAACATGACGTTACGCTTCCCGCCGCAATGCAATGATGGAGCGTGCGCGCGTGGCCGGCATCAGTACTGACGTCACAGGTAGCACGCGCACATTTCACCTAAGGGCGGAATCCACACGCGCTCGGGGGCTAGTGTCGGGGGGATGATCCCCAGATACCGCAACCGAACAAGAAACATGACAGTTGGATAGTGCCCGGCTGGACAGATGCAGCCGGGCAAATCAGGCCAGGCCGGCTACCTCATGGTAGCCGGATCAGCAAAAAGTAACCGGCTATGGCGACATAGCCGGAACCAATCAAGGAGACAGGGCGACGTGTGTATTAGTGTACGGTACGCCCTATACGATGACAAGACTGGCAATTACTTGGCCATACCGAAGACTTTGCTAGGATGACGCAGGAACAGTGGCCCAATGCTGACGACAGCTCGCACGACGTCCACTGTGCCTACGACAGCCATACCGCTCATACTCCAATGTGACACACCATACCGGATACTGTAGATGACCAGTCGGCTGGGACCCGCATGTGGGGCCCACCAGTCAGATTGGCCAGTGAGACCGTTGCCTCTCTGCCTATATAAGGAGAGGCAAGGCCTCAGTAGTAAGGGTTGGTCTCATTGCATTTAAGGCAGTAGCTAGAGAATACAGCTCAAGGAGCACTTGTAGTTCGTATATCCCCATAGTCAGATCTGGGAGGAGTAGGAGTTTTACCTCATCACGAGGGCTCCGAACCTGGGTACTTCCTGCGCCCTGTTACGCTTGCTTGTATCCAATCCCGCCCATGGACGCCGTCGATAGCTTCCCTGCAGGTCCCCACACCTCTATGTAACCTTCTTAGGTACTGTCGTTTCCCAATACAACGACAATTTGAGAGGACGAGGGGATGGACGATGAAGCGACACGCTGTGGCGCCTCCTATTTGTACACGAGGACGACGAAGCGACGGGTGGAATATCCAAGGGGCATTGGTCAGACAAAAGAAGTAATGCAGGGTTAAGACAGATTAATAGGCGACCAATTTTTTTCCTCCCAGGACTCCGAGGCCAATAATTCAGACCGCTAGGTCAACAAGTACAACTATTACAACTTAAAAAGGAATGGAGCTTAAGCTAAATAGAACTAGTTATCACACATCTCCTTGATCTTCCTAATCTTAGCCCGATGCCCATCTTCATGCGAGAGCAAGGATCGAATCGTCTTCTCCTTCCTTTTAGCATCTTCCTTGCACAACTTCAATTGTTTCTCTGCATTTTTCCTCATGCACTTGTCAATACTCATAGTTGTGAACTGCAGGACTTTGGCCTGGTGAAGATCATTCCTTGCTTCATCTGCAGGACTTTGGTCGTGTCAAATGGTTCCCATAGCTTCATCTCAACACTGTCAAGAAGTGAGCTGAATACAGATTATTTCAACTCAATAATCATTTCCCATAGTTTGTCCAGCGTTTTCTGCATCGATTTGGGCCACTCTGGATCTACCCATTTGATAACACCGCAACTTCCGGCTTGCATCATTGCACGATGTCCTTGACACCGTAGAAACCTCATGCCTGCGTTTTGTCCTTCGAACGCTACAAATTTAGTGGGCACATATCCATGTTTACATAGAAGAGGACTGTCTTCATCCGCTAAACCGTGATAGTCGGAGTCATACATCGTCTGGTTGGCCTATCACATCATACGCGCATGACTAAACAAATTAGATCTAGCTCAAAAAATAGATAACTGGCCATAGATGATAGAGATAGAGATGAGACGACTCACATCGAAATCACCATCCCTGTTGTCACGACGTGTTTCCTCGCCGTCTCCCCTTGAACCCATGGAGAGAGGGGAGGGGGTGGCTACCAGAGAGGGGATTGGGATGGAGGCACCGTCGGCTTGCGGCTACGGCAGGATTGGAGTGAAGTTGGGAAAGTGGCTTCGAGGGGAAGGAAGAGAAGTACAGGGAGGAAGAGAAGTAATGGGGACCTGACACTGGGATATGGCCCACTGAACTCGTGAGTCATGACACTCGCAACAGGGGAGCGCCCGGTGTTGCTAGTTTGTCTAAAGTAAGCGTGGCCAATCATGCCGCAGAACAGCCTACTCACAGATCGCTCTCACAAAGAGCATCCCAATCGTCCAAGCGCGCTGGTCAAATGGTATGTAACAATCGTCAAGCAGAACAACTGTGTTAGGGCGTGCCTTCTAGAAGACACGGTCTAACGGCCATCCATTGGGGGGCTAAGGTTAGGGCTCTCCTAAGGTTAATTAGGATCCATATGTGGTATGTGAAAAGAGCACACATGCAATGACACTGGTGGATCCATATGTGGTTTGTGAAAAGAACACACATGCAATCACACTTGGTGGATCCATATGTGATTTGTGAAAAGAATACACATGCAATGCCATTGGTTGATCCATATGTGGTTTGTGAAAAGAACACACATGCAACGACTCTAACTATGCTTAATGAAAAGAGCAGACATGCAATGACACTGGTGGATCTATGTGTGGTTCATGAGAAGAACACACATCCAATGACCCCGGTGGATCCTTATGTGGTTTGTGAGAAGACCAGATATGCAATGACTCTAGCTGTGGTTCATGAGAAGAATACACATGCAATGACACTGGTGTATCCTTATGTGTTTTGTGAGAAGAACGGACATGCAATGACTCTAGCTGTGGTTCATGAGAAGAACACACATGCAATGACACTTGTGTATCCTTATGTGGTTTGTGAGAAGAACACACATGCAATGACTCTAGATGTGGTTCATGAGAGGAACACACATCCAATGACACTTGTGGATCCATGTGTAGTTTGTGAAAGGAACACACATGCAATGACACTGGCTATGGTTCATGAGAATAACACACATGCAATGACACTGGTGGATCCATGTGTGGTTTATGAGAGGAACAGACATGCAATGACACTAGGTGTGGTTCATGAAAAGAACAGACATGCAATGATACTGGTGGATCCATGTGTGGTTTGTGAGAAGAACAGACATGCAATCACACTTCGTGGATCCATGTGTGGTTCATGAGAGGAATACACATGCAATGCCACTGGTGTGTATCCATGTGTGGTTCATGAGAAGAACACACATCCAATGATACTAGGTGTGGTTCATGAGAAGAACAGACATGCAATCACACTAGGTGGATCCATGTGTGGTTTGTTTAGAAGAACACACATGCAATGACTCTAGATGTGGTTCATGAAAAGAACACACATGTAATGACACTGGTGGATCCATGTGTGGTTCATGAAAAGAACATACATGCAATCACACTAGATGGATCCATGTGTGGTTTGTTTAGAGGAACAAACATACAATGACACTGGGTGTGGTTCATGAAAATAACATACATGCAATGACACTGGGTGGATCCATGTGTGGTTCATGAGAAGAACACACATCTAATGAAACTGGTTGATCCATGTGTGGTTCATGAAAAGAACAGACATGCAATGACACTGGTGGATCCTTATGTGGTTTGTTTAGAGGAACAAACATGCAATGACACTGGGTGTGGTTCATGAAAATAACAGACATGCAATGACACTAGTGGATCCATGTGTGGTTCATGAGAAGAACACACATCCAATGACACTAGTGGATCCTTATGTGGTTCATGAAAAGAACATACATGCAATGACACTGGTGGGTCCTTATGTGGTTTGTGAAAAGAACAGACATGCAATGACACTGGTGGATCCTTATGTGGTTCATGAGAAGAACAAACCTGCAATGACACTGGTGGATCCTTATGTGGTTTGTTTAGAAGAACAAACATGCAATGACTCTAGCTATAATTCATGAAAAGAACACACATGCAATGACACTAGTGTATCCATCTGTGGTTTGTGAAAAGAACAGACATGCAATCACACTAGGTGGATCCATGTGTGGTTTGTTTAGAAGAACACACATGCAATGACTCTAGCTATGGTTCATGAAAAGAACACACATGCAATGACACTGGTGGATCCATGTGTGGTTCATGAAAAGAACAGACATGCAATGACACTGGTGGATCCTTATGTGGTTTGTTTAGAGGAAGAGACATGCAATGACAAGTGGGTGTGGTTCATGAAAAGAACAGACATGCAATGACACTGGTGGATCCATGTGTGGTTCATGAGAAGAACACACATCCAATGACACTGGTGGGTCCTTATGTAGTATGTTTAGAACAATACACGTGCAATGACTCTAGCTGTGGTTCATGAAAAGAACACACATGCAATGAGACTGGTGGATCCATGTGTGGTTTGAGAAAAGAACTGACATGCAATGACTCTAGGTGGATCCATGTGTGGTTTGTTTAGAGGAACAGACATGCAATGACACTAGGTGTGGTTCATGAAAAGAACAGACATGCAATGACACTAGTAGATCCTTATGTGGTTTGTTAGAAGAACACACATGAAATGACTCTAGTTGTGGTTCACGAAAAGAACACACATGAAATGACCCTGGGGGATCCTTATGTGGTTTGTTTAGAAGAACAAACATGCAATGCCACTGGTGGATCCTTATGTGGTTTGTGAGAAAAATAGACATGCAATGACACTGGCTGTGGTTCATGAGAAGAACACACATGCAATGACACTAGTGGATCCATGTGTGGTTTGTGAAAAGAATAGACATGCAATCACACCAGGTGGATCCATGTGTGGTTTGTGGAAAGAACAGACATGCAATGACTCTCTTTCTGGTTCATGAAAAGAACACACATGCAATGCCACTGGTGGATCCATGCGTCGTTTGTGAAAAGAACAGATATGCAATCACACTAGGTGGATCTATATGTGGTTTGTTTAGAAGGACACACATGCAATGACTCTAGCTGTGGTTCATGAAAAGAACGTACATGCAATGACACTGGTGGATCCATGTGTGGTTAATGAAAAGAACAGACATGCAATGACACTAGTGGATCCATATGTGGTTTGTTTAGAGGAACATACATGCAATGACACTAGGTGTGGTTCATGAAAATAATAGACTTGTAATGACACTGGTGGATCCATGTGTGGTTCATGAGAAGAACACACATCCAATGATACTGGTGGATCCTTATGTGGTTCATCAAAAGAACAAACATGCAATGACACTGGTGGATACATGTGTGGTTCATGAAAAGAACAGACATGCAATGACACTAGTGGATCCATATGTGGTTTTTTTAGAGGAACAAACATGCAATGACACTAGGTGTGGTTCATGAAAATAACAGACATGCAATGACACTGGTGGATCCATGTGTGGTTCATGAGAAGAACACACATCCAATGACAGTGGTGGATCCTTATGTGGTTCATGAAAATAACAAACATGCAATGACACTAGTAGATCCTTATGTGGTTTGTGAAAAGAACAGACATGCAATGACACATGTGGATCCTTATGTGGTTCATGAGAAGAGCAAACATGCCATGACACGGGTGGATCCTTATGTGGTTTGTTTAGAAGAACAAACATGCAATGACTCTAGCCGTCGTTCATGAAAAGAACACACATGCAATGACACTGGTGTATCCATGTGTGGTTTGTGAAAAGAACAGACATGCGATCACACTAGGTGGATCCATGTGTGGTTTGTTTAGAGGAACAGACATGCAATGACACTAGGTGTGGTTCATGAAAAGAACAGACATGCAGTGACACTAGTAGATCCTTATGTGGTTTGTTTAGAAGAACACACATGAAATGACTCTAGCTGTGGTTCATGAAAAGAACACACATGCAATGACCCTGGGGGATCCTTATGTGGTTTGTTTAGAAGAACAAACATGCAATGACACTGGTGGATCCTTATGTGGTTTGTGAGAAAAATAGACATGCAATGACACTGGCTGTGGTTCATGAGAAGAACACACATGCAATGACACTAGTGGATCCATGTGTGGTTTGTGAAAAGAACAGACATGCAATCACACCAGGTGGATCCATGTGTGGTTTGTGGAAAGAACAGACATGCAATGACTCTCTTTGTGGTTCATGAAAAGAACACACATGCAATGACACTGGTGGATCCATGCGTCGTTTGTGAAAAGAACAGATATGCAATCACACTAGGTGGATCTATATGTGGTTTGTTTAGAAGGACAGACATGCAATGACTCTAGCTGTGGTTCATGAAAAGAACATACATGCAATGACACTGGTGGATCCATGTGTGGTTAATGAAAAGAACAGACATGCAATGACACTAGTGGATCCATATGTGGTTTGTTTAGAGGAACAGACATGCAATGACACTAGGTGTGGTTCATGAAAATAATAGACATGTAATGACACTGGTGGATCCATGTGTGGTTCATGAGAAGAACACACATCCAATGATACTGGTGGATCCTTATGTGGTTCATCAAAAGAACAAACATGCAATGACACTGGTGGATACATGTGTGGTTCATGAAAAGAACAGACATGCAATGACACTATTGGATCCTTATGTGGTTTTTTTAGAGGAACAAACATGCAATGACACTAGGTGTGGTTCATGAAAATAACAGACATGCAATGACACTGGTGGATCCATGTGTGGTTCATGAGAAGAACACACATCCAATGACAGTGGTGGATCCTTATGTTGTTCATGAAAATAACAAACATTCAATGACACTAGTAGATCCTTATGTGGTTTGTGAAAAGAACAGACATGCAATGACACATGTGGATCCTTATGTGGTTCATGAGAAGAGCAAACATGCCATGACACGGGTGGATCCTTATGTGGTTTGTTTAGAAGAACAAACATGCAATGACTCTAGCCGTCGTTCATGAAAAGAACACACATGCAATGACACTGGTGTATCCATGTGTGGTTTGTGAAAAGAACAGACATGCGATCACACTAGGTGGATCCATGTGTGGTTTGTTTAGAGGAACAGACATGCAATGACACTAGGTGTGGTTCATGAAAAGAACAGACATGCAGTGACACTAGTAGATCCTTATGTGGTTTGTTTAGAAGAACACACATGAAATGACTCTAGCTGTGGTTCATGAAAAGAACACACATGCAATGACCCTGGGGGATCCTTATGTGGTTTGTTTAGAAGAACAAACATGCAATGACACTGGTGGATCCTTATGTGGTTTGTGAGAAAAATAGACATGCAATGACACTGGCTGTGGTTCATGAGAAGAACACACATGCAATGACACTAGTGGATCCATGTGTGGTTTGTGAAAAGAACAGACATGCAATCACACCAGGTGGATCCATGTGTGGTTTGTGGAAAGAACAGACATGCAATGACTCTCTTTGTGGTTCATGAAAAGAACACACATGCAATGACACTGGTGGATCCATGCGTCGTTTGTGAAAAGAACAGATATGCAATCACACTAGGTGGATCTATATGTGGTTTGTTTAGAAGGACAGACATGCAATGACTCTAGCTGTGGTTCATGAAAAGAACATACATGCAATGACACTGGTGGATCCATGTGTGGTTAATGAAAAGAACAGACATGCAATGACACTAGTGGATCCATATGTGGTTTGTTTAGAGGAACAGACATGCAATGACACTAGGTGTGGTTCATGAAAATAATAGACATGTAATGACACTGGTGGATCCATGTGTGGTTCATGAGAAGAACACACATCCAATGATACTGGTGGATCCTTATGTGGTTCATCAAAAGAACAAACATGCAATGACACTGGTGGATACATGTGTGGTTCATGAAAAGAACAGACATGCAATGACACTATTGGATCCTTATGTGGTTTTTTTAGAGGAACAAACATGCAATGACACTAGGTGTGGTTCATGAAAATAACAGACATGCAATGACACTGGTGGATCCATGTGTGGTTCATGAGAAGAACACACATCCAATGACAGTGGTGGATCCTTATGTTGTTCATGAAAATAACAAACATTCAATGACACTAGTAGATCCTTATGTGGTTTGTGAAAAGAACAGACATGCAATGACACATGTGGATCCTTATGTGGTTCATGAGAAGAGCAAACATGCCATGACACGGGTGGATCCTTATGTGGTTTGTTTAGAAGAACAAACATGCAATGACTCTAGCCGTCGTTCATGAAAAGAACACACATGCAATGACACTGGTGTATCCATGTGTGGTTTTTGAAAAGAACAGACATGGGATCACACTAGGTGGATCCATGTGTGGTTTGTTTAGAAGAACACACATGCAATGAATCTAGCTGTGGTTCATGAAAACAACACACACACAATGACACTAGTGGATCCTTATGTGGTTCATGAAAATAACAAACATGCAATGACACTAGTAGATCCTTATGTGGTTTGTGAAAAGAACAGACATGCAATGACACATGTGGATCCTTATGTGCTTCATGAGAAGAGCAACCATGCCATGACACGGGTGGATCCTTATGTGGCTTGTTTAGAAGAACAAACATGCAATGACTCTAGCCGTCATTCATGAAAAGAACACAAATGCAATGACACTGGTGTATCCATGTGTGGTTTGTGAAAAGAACAAACATGCGATCACACTAGGTGGATCCATGTGTGGTTTGTTTAGAAGAACACACATGCAATGACTCTAGCTGTGGTTCATGAAAAGAACACACACACAATGACACTAGTGGATCCATGTGTGGTTCATGAAAACAACAGACATGCAATGACACTGGGGCATCCTTATGTGGTTTGTTTAGAGGAACAGACATGCAATGACACTGAGTGTGGTTCATGAAAAGAACAGACATGGAATGACACTAGTGGATCCATGTGTGGTTCATGAGAAGAACACACATCCAATGACACTGGTGGATCCTTATGTGGTTTGTTTAGAAGAACACACATGCAATGACTCCAGCTGTGGTTCATGAAAAGAACATAGATGCAATGACACTAGTGTATCCATGTGTGGTTCATGAGAAGAACACACATGCAATGACACTGGGTGTGGTTGATGAGAATAACACACATGCAATGACACTGGTGGATCCTTATATGGTTTGTTTAGAAGAACACACGTGCAATGACACTGGTGGATCCTTATGTGGTTTGTTTAGAAGAACAGACATACAATGACTCTAGCTGTCATTCATGAAAAGAACACACATGCAATGACACTAGTGTATCCATATGTGGTTTGTGAAAAGAACAGACATGCAATCACACTAGGTGGATCCATGTGTGGTTGTTTAGAAGAACACACGTGCAATGACTCTAGCTGTGGTTCATGAAAAGAACACACATGCAATGACACTGGTGGATCCATGTGTGGTTCATGAAAAGAACAGACTTGCAATGACACTGGTGGATCCTTATGTGGTTTGTTTAGAGGAAGAGACATGCAATGACAAGTGGGTGTGGTTCATGAAAAGAACAGAAATGCAATGACACTGGTGGATCCATGTGTGGTTCATGAGAAGAACACACATCCAATGACACTGGGGGTCCTTATGTGGTATGTTTACAACAATACACGTGCAATGACTCTAGCTGTGGTTCATGAAAAGAACACACATGCAATGACACTGGTGGATCCATGTGTGGTTTGTGAAAAGAACTCACATGCAATGACTCTAGGTGGATCCATGTGTGGTTTGTTTAGAGGAACATACATGCAATGACACTAGGTGTGGTTCATGAAAAGAACAGACATGCAATGAAACTAGTAGATCCTTATGTGGTTTGTTTAGAAGAACACACATGAAATGACTCTAGCTGTGGTTCATGAAAAGAACACACATGCAATGACCCTGGGGGATCCTTATGTGGTTTGTTTAGAAGAACAAACATGCAATGACACTGGTGGATCCTTATGTGGTTTGTGAGAAAAATAGACATGCAATGACACTGACTGTGGTTCATGATAAGAACACACATGCAATGACACTGGTGGATCCATGTGTGGTTTGTGAAAAGAACAGACATGCAATCACACCAGGTGGATCCATGTGTGGTTTGTGGAAAGAACAGACATGCAATGACTCTCTTTGTGGTTCATGAAAAGAACATAGATGCAATGACACTGGTGGATCCATGGGTCGTTTGTGAAAAGAACAGACATGCAATGACACTAGGTGGATCTATATGTGGTTTGTTTAGAAGGACACACATGTAATGACTCTAGCTGTGGTTCATGAAAAGAACATACATGCAATGACACTGGTGGATCCATGTGTGGTTAATGAAAAGAACAGACATGCAATGACACTAGTGGATCCTTATGTGGTTTGTTTAGAGGAACAGACATGCAATGACACTAGGTGTGGTTCATGAAAATAATAGACATGTAATGACACTGGTGGATCCATGTGTGGTTCATGAGAAGAACACACATCCAATGATACTGGTGGATCCTTATGTGGTTCATCAAAAGAACAAACATGCAATGACACTTGTGGATACATGTGTGGTTCATGAAAAGAAAAGACATGCAATGACACTAGTGGATCCTTATGTGGTTTTTTAGAGGAACAAACATGCAATGACACTAGGTGTGGTTCATGAAAATAACAGACATCCAATGACACTGGTGGATCCATGTGTGGTTCATGAGAAGAACACACATCCAATGACAGTGGTGGATCCTTATGTGGTTCATGAAAATAACAAACATGCAATGACACTAGTAGATCCTTATGTGGTTTGTGAAAAAGAACAGACATGCAATGACACATGTGGATCCTTATGTGGTTCATGAGAAGAGCAAACATGCCATGACACGGGTGGATCCTTATGTGGTTTGTTTAGAAGTACAAACATGCAATGACTCTAGCCATCGTTCATGAAAAGAACACACATGCAATGACACTGGTGTATCCATGTGTGGTTTGTGAAAAGAACAGACATGCGATCACACTAGGTGGATCCATGTGTGGTTTGTTTAGAAGAACAGACATGCAATGAATCTAGCTGTGGTTCATGAAAAGAACACACACACAATGACACTAGTGGATCCTTATGTGGTTCATGAAAATAACAAACATGCAATGACACTAGTAGATCCTTATGTGGTTTGTGAAAAGAACAGACATGCAATGACACATGTGGATCCTTATGTGATTCATGAGAAGAGCAACCATGCCATGACACGGGTGGATCCTTATGTGGCTTGTTTAGAAGAACAAACATGCAATGACTCTAGCCGTCGTTCATGAAAAGAACACAAATGCAATGACACTGGTGTATCCATGTGTGGTTTGTGAAAAGAACAGACATGCGATAACACTAGGTGGATCCATGTGTGGTTTGTTTAGAAGAACACACATGCAATGACTCTGGCTGTGGTTCATGAAAAGAACACACACACAATGACACTAGTGGATCCATGTGTGGTTCATGAAAACAACAGACATGCAATGACACTTGGGGATCCTTATGTGGTTTGTTTAGAGGAACAGACATGCAATGAAACTAGGTGTGGTTCATGAAAAGAACAGACATGGAATGACACTAGTGGATCCATGTGTGGTTCATGAGAAGAACACACATCCAATGACACTGGTGGATCCTTATGTGGTTTGTTTAGAAGAACACACATGCAATGACTCTAGTTGTGGTTCATGAAAAGAACACAGATGCAATGACACTAGTGTATCCATGTGTGGTTCATGAGAAGAACACACATGCAATGACACTGGGTGTGGTTGATGAGAAGAACACACATGCAATGACACTGGTGGATCCTTATATGGTTTGTTTAGAAGAACACACGTGCAATGACACTGGTGGATCCTTATGTGGTTTGTTTAGAAGAACAGACATGCAATGACTCTAGCTGTCATTCATGAAAAGAACACACATGCAATGACACTAGTGTATCCATATGTGGTTTGTGAAAAGAACAGACATGCAATCACACTAGGTGGATCCATGTGTGGTTTGTTTAGAAGAAAACACATGCAATGACTCTAGCTATGGTTCATGAAAAGAACACACCTGCAATGACACTGGTGGATCCATGTGTGGTTCATGAAAAGAACAGACTTGCAATGACACTGGTGGATCCTTATGTGGTTTGTTTAGAGGAAGAGACATGCAATGACAAGTGGTTGTGGTTCATGAAAAGAATAGACATGCAATGACACTGGTGGATCCATGTGTGGTTCATGAGAAGAACACACATCCAATGACACTGGTGGGTCCTTATGTGGTATGTTTAGAACAACACACATGGAATGACTCTAGCAGTGGGTCATGAAAAGAACACACATGCAATGACACTGGTGGATCCATGTGTGGTTTGTGAAAAGAACTGACATGCAGTGACTCTAGGTCGATCCATGTGTGGTTTATTTAGAGGAACGGACATGCAATGACACTGGGTGTGGCTTATGAAAAGAACAGACATGCAATGACACTAGTAGATCCTTATGTGGTTTGTTTAGAAGAACACACATGCAATGACTCTAGCTGTGGTTCATGAAAAGAACATTCATGCAATGACACTGGTGGATCCATGTGTGGTTAATGAAAAGAACAGACATGCAATGACACTAGTGGATCCTTATGTGATTTGTTTAAAGGAACAGACATGCAATGACACTAGGAGTGGTTCATGAAAATAATAGACATGCAATGACACTGGTGGATCCATGTGTGGTTCATGAGAAGAACACACATCCAATGACACTGGTGGGTCCTTATGTGGTATGTTTAGAACAACACACATGGAATGACTCTAGCAGTGGTTCATGAAAAGAACACACATGCAATGACACTGGTGGATCCATGTGTGGTTTGTGAAAAGAACTGACATGCAATGACTCTAGGTCGATCCATGTGTGGTTTATTTAGAGGAACGGACATGCAATGACACTGGGTGTGGCTTATGAAAAGAACAGACATGCAATGACACTAGTAGATCCTTATGTGGTTTGTTTAGAAGAACACACATGCAATGACTCTAGCTGTGGTTCATGAAAAGAACATTCATGCAATGACACTGGTGGATCCATGTGTGGTTAATGAAAAGAACAGACATGCAATGACACTAGTGGATCCTTATGTGATTTGTTTAAAGGAACAGACATGCAATGACACTAGGAGTGGTTCATGAAAATAATAGACATGCAATGACACTGGTGGATCCATGTGTGGTTCATGAGAAGAACACACATCCAATGACACTGGTGGATCCTTATGTGGTTCATGAAAAGAACAAACATGCAATGACACTGGTGGATCCATGTGTGGTTCATGAAAAGAACAGACATGCAATGACACTGGTGGTTCCTTATGTGGTTTGTTTAGAGGAACAAACATGCAATGACACTAGGTGTGGTTCATGAAAGTAATAGACATGCAATGACACTGGTGGATCCATGTGTGGTTCATGAGAAGAACACACATCCAATGTCAGTGGTGGATCCTTATGTGGTTTATGAAAAGAACAGACATGCAATGACACTAGTAGATCCTTATGTGGTTTGTTTAGAAGAACACACATGCAATGACTCTAGGTCGATCCATGTGTGGTTTATTTAGAGGAACGGACATGCAATGACACTGGGTGTGGCTTATGAAAAGAACAGACATGCAATGACACTAGTAGATCCTTATGTGGTTTGTTTAGAAGAACACACATGCAATGACTCTAGCTGTGGTTCATGAAAAGAACATTCATGCAATGACACTGGTGGATCCATGTGTGGTTAATGAAAAGAACAGACATGCAATGACACTAGTGGATCCTTATGTGATTTGTTTAAAGGAACAGACATGCAATGACACTAGGAGTGGTTCATGAAAATAATAGACATGCAATGACACTGGTGGATCCATGTGTGGTTCATGAGAAGAACACACATCCAATGACACTGGTGGATCCTTATGTGGTTCATGAAAAGAACAAACATGCAATGACACTGGTGGATCCATGTGTGGTTCATGAAAAGAACAGACATGCAATGACACTGGTGGTTCCTTATGTGGTTTGTTTAGAGGAACAAACATGCAATGACACTAGGTGTGGTTCATGAAAGTAATAGACATGCAATGACACTGGTGGATCCATGTGTGGTTCATGAGAAGAACACACATCCAATGTCAGTGGTGGATCCTTATGTGGTTCATGGAAATAACGAACATGCAATGACACTAGTAGATCCTTATGTGGTTTGTGAAAAGAATAGACATACAATGGCACATGTGGTTCCTTTTCATGAGAAGAGCAAACATGCCATGACACGAGTGGATCCTTATGTGGTTTGTTTAGAAGAACAAACATGCAAGGACTCTAGCCGTCGTTCATGAAAAGAACACTCATGCAATGACACTGGTGTATCCATGTGTGGTTTGTGAAAAGAACAGACATGTGATCACACTAGGTGGATCCATGTGTGGTTTGTTTAGAAGAACACACATGCAATGACTCTAGCTGTGGTTCATGAAAAGAACACACACACAATGACACTAGTGGATCCATGTGTGGTTCATGAAAACAACTGACATGCAATGAAACTGGGGGATCCTTATGTGGTTTGTTTAGAGGAACAGACATGCAATGACACTGGCTGTGGTTCATGAAAAGAACAGACATGCAATGACACTAGTGGATCCATGTGTGGTTCATGAGAAGAGAACACATCCAAATACACTAGTGGATCCTTATGTGGTTTGTTTAGAAGAACAGTCATGAAATGACTCTAGTTGTGGTTCATGAAAAGCAAACACATGCAATGACACTGGTGTATCCATGTGTGGTTCATGAGAAGAACACACATGCAATGACACTGGGTGTGGTTTATGAGAAGAACAGACATGCAATGACACTGGTGGATCCTTATATGGTTTGTTTAGAAGAACACACATGCAATGACACTGGTGGATCCTTATGTGATTTGTTTAGAAGAACAGACATGCAATGACTCTAGTTTTCATTCATGAAAAGAACACACATGCAATGACACTGGTGTATCCATATGTGGTTTGTGAAAAGAATAGACATGCAATCACACTAGGTGGATCCATGTGTGGTTTGTTTAGAAGAACACACATGCAATGACTCTAGCTATGGTTCATGAAAAGAACACACATGCAATGACATTGGTGGATCCATGTGTGGTTCATGAGAAGAACATACATGCAATGACACTGGTGGATCCTTATGTGGTTTGTTTAGAGGAAGAGACATGCAATGACAAGTGGGTGTGGTTCATGAAAAGAACAGACATGCAATGACACTGGTGGATCCATGTGTGGTTCATGAGAAGAACACACATCCAATCACACTGGTGGGTCCTTATGTGGTATGTTTAGAACAACACACATGGAATGACTCTAGCTGTGGTTCATGAAAAGAACACACATGCAATGACACTGGTGGATCCATGTGTGGTTTGTGAAAAGAACTGACATGCAATGACTCTAGGTCGATCGATGTGTGGTTTATTTAGAGGAACGGACATGCAATGACACTGGGTGTGGCTCATGAAAAGAACAGACATGCAATGACACTAGTAGATCCTTATGTGGTTTGTTTAGAAGAACACACATGCAATGACTCTAGCTGTGGTTCATGAAAAGAACATTCATGCAATGACACTGGTGGATCCATGTGTGGTTAATGAAAAGAACAGACATGCAATGACACTAGTGGATCCTTATGTGATTTGTTTAAAGGAACAGACATGCAATGACACTGGTGGATCCATGTGTGGTTCATAAGAAGAACATACATGCAATGACACTGGTGGATCCTTATGTGGTTTGTTTAGAGGAAGAGACATGCAATGACAAGTGGGTGTGGTTCATGAAAAGAACAGAAATGCAATGACACTGGTGGATCCATGTGTGGTTCATGAGAAGAACACACATCCAATGACACTGGTGGGTCCTTATGTGGTATGTTTAGAACAACACACATGCAATGACTCTAGCTGTGGTTCATGAAAAGAACACACATGCAATGACACTGGTGGATCCATGTGCGGTTTGTGAAAAGAACTGACATGCAATGACCCTAGGTGGATCAATGTGTCGTTTGTTTAGAGGAACAGACATGCAATGACAGTAGGTGTGGTTCATGAAAAGAACAGACATGCAATGACACTAGTAGATCATTATGTGGTTTGTTTAGAAGAACACACATGCAATGACTCTAGCTGTGGTTCATGAAAAGAACACACATGCAATGACACTGGGGGATCCTTATGTGGTTTGTTTAGAAGAACAGACATGCAATGACACTGGTGGATCCTTATGTGGTTTGTAAGAAAAATAGACATGCAATGACGCTGGCTGTGGTTCATGAAAAGAACACACATGCAATGACACTGGTGGATCCATCTGTGGTTTGTGAAAAGAACAGACATGCAATCACACTAGGTGGATCCATGTGTGGTTTGTGGAAAGAACAGACATGCAATGACTCTCTTTGTGGTTCATGAAAAGAACACACATGCAATGACACTGGTGGATCCATGCGTGGTTCATGAAAAGAACAGACATGCAATCACACTAGGTGGATCCATGTGTGGTTTGTTTAGAGGAAGAAACATACAATGACACTGGGTGTGGTTCATGAAAATAACATACATGCAATGACACTGGGTGGATCCATGTGTGGTTCATTAGAAGAACACACATCTAATGAAACTGGTGGATCCATGTGTGGTTCATGAAAAGAACAGACATGCAGTGACACTGGTGGATCCGTATGTGGTTTATTTAGAGGAACACACAAGCAATGACACTAGGTGTGGTTCATGAAAATAACAGACATGCAATGATACTGGAGGATCCATGTGTGGTTCATGAGAAGAACACACATCCAATGACACTGGTGGGTCCTTATGTGGTATGTTTAGAACAACACACATGGAATGACTCTAGCAGTGGGTCATGAAAAGAACACACATGCAATGACACTGGTGGATCCATGTGTGGTTTGTGAAAAGAACTGACATGCAATGACTCTAGGTCGATCCATGTGTGGTTTATTTAGAGGAACGGACATGCAATGACACTGGGTGTGGCTTATGAAAAGAACAGACATGCAATGACACTAGTAGATCCTTATGTGGTTTGTTTAGAAGAACACACATGCAATGACTCTAGCTGTGGTTCATGAAAAGAACATTCATGCAATGACACTGGTGGATCCATGTGTGGTTAATGAAAAGAACAGACATGCAATGACACTAGTGGATCCTTATGTGATTTGTTTAAAGGAACAGACATGCAATGACACTAGGAGTGGTTCATGAAAATAATAGACATGCAATGACACTGGTGGATCCATGTGTGGTTCATGAGAAGAACACACATCCAATGACACTGGTGGGTCCTTATGTGGTATGTTTAGAACAACACACATGGAATGACTCTAGCAGTGGTTCATGAAAAGAACACACATGCAATGACACTGGTGGATCCATGTGTGGTTTGTGAAAAGAACTGACATGCAATGACTCTAGGTCGATCCATGTGTGGTTTATTTAGAGGAACGGACATGCAATGACACTGGGTGTGGCTTATGAAAAGAACAGACATGCAATGACACTAGTAGATCCTTATGTGGTTTGTTTAGAAGAACACACATGCAATGACTCTAGCTGTGGTTCATGAAAAGAACATTCATGCAATGACACTGGTGGATCCATATTTGGTTAATGAAAAGAACAGACATGCAATGACACTAGTGGATCCTTATGTGATTTGTTTAAAGGAACAGACATGCAATGACACTAGGAGTGGTTCATGAAAATAATAGACATGCAATGACACTGGTGGATCCATGTGTGGTTCATGAGAAGAACACACATCCAATGACACTGGTGGATCCTTATGTGGTTCATGAAAAGAACAAACATGCAATGACACTGGTGGATCCATGTGTGGTTCATGAAAAGAACAGACATGCAATGACACTGGTGGTTCCTTATGTGGTTTGTTTAGAGGAACAAACATGCAATGACACTAGGTGTGGTTCATGAAAATAATAGACATGCAATGACACTGGTGGATCCATGTGTGGTTCATGAGAAGAACACACATCCAATGTCAGTGGTGGATCCTTATGTGGTTCATGGAAATAACGAACATGCAATGACACTAGTAGATCCTTATGTGGTTTGTGAAAAGAATAGACATACAATGGCACATGTGGTTCCTTTTCATGAGAAGAGCAAACATGCCATGACACGAGTGGATCCTTATGTGGTTTGTTTAGAAGAACAAACATGCAAGGACTCTAGCCGTCGTTCATGAAAAGAACACTCATGCAATGACACTGGTGTATCCATGTGTGGTTTGTGAAAAGAACAGACATGTGATCACACTAGGTGGATCCATGTGTGGTTTGTTTAGAAGAACACACATGCAATGACTCTAGCTGTGGTTCATGAAAAGAACACACACACAATGACACTAGTGGATCCATGTGTGGTTCATGAAAACAACTGACATGCAATGAAACTGGGGGTTCCTTATGTGGTTTGTTTAGAGGAACAGACATGCAATGACACTGGCTGTGGTTCATGAAAAGAACAGACATGCAATGACACTAGTGGATCCATGTGTGGTTCATGAGAAGAACACACATCCAAATACACTAGTGGATCCTTATGTGGTTTGTTTAGAAGAACACTCATGAAATGACTCTAGTTGTGGTTCATGAAAAGCAAACACATGCAATGACACTGGTGTATCCATGTGTGGTTCATGAGAAGAACACACATGCAATGACACTGGGTGTGGTTTATGAGAAGAACAGACATGCAATGACACTGGTGGATCCTTATATGGTTTGTTTAGAAGAACACATATGCAATGACACTGGTGGATCCTTATGTGATTTGTTTAGAAGAACAGACATGCAATGACTCTCTTTGTGGTTCATGAAAAGAACACACATGCAATGACAATGGTGGATCCATGCGTCGTTTGTGAAAAGAACAGATATGCAATCACACTAGGTGGATCTATATGTGGTTTGTTTAGAAGGACACACATGCAATGACTCTAGATGTGGTTCATGAATAGAACATACATGCAATGACACTGGTGGATCCATGTGTGGTTAATGAAAAGAACAGACATGCAATGACACTAGTGGATCCTTATGTGATTTGTTTAAAGGAACAGACATGCAATGACACTAGGAGTGGTTCATGAAAATAATAGACATGCAATGACACTGGTGGATCCATGTGTGGTTCATGAGAAGAACACACATCCAATGACACTGGTGGGTCCTTATGTGGTATGTTTAGAACAACACACATGGAATGACTCTAGCAGTGGTTCATGAAAAGAACACACATGCAATGACACTGGTGGATCCATGTGTGGTTTGTGAAAAGAACTGACATGCAATGACTCTAGGTCGATCGATGTGTGGTTTATTTAGAGGAACGGACATGCAATGACACTGGGTGTGGCTCATGAAAAGAACAGACATGCAATGACACTAGTAG
Organism: Avena sativa; assembly: GCA_916181665.1. NCBI lineage: Eukaryota > Viridiplantae > Streptophyta > Magnoliopsida > Poales > Poaceae > Avena > Avena sativa. The sequence continues at coordinate 585,986,419 of OV702287.1, forward strand.
ATCCTTATGTGGTTTGTTTAGAAGAACACACATGCAATGACTCTAGCTGTGGTTCATGAAAAGAACATTCATGCAATGACACTGGTGGATCCATGTGTGGTTAATGAAAAGAACAGACATGCAATGACACTAGTGGATCCTTATGTGATTTGTTTAAAGGAACAGACATGCAATGACACTGGTGGATCCATGTGTGGTTCATAAGAAGAACATACATGCAATGACACTGGTGGATCCTTATGTGGTTTGTTTAGAGGAAGAGACATGCAATGACAAGTGGGTGTGGTTCATGAAAAGAACAGAAATGCAATGACACTGGTGGATCCATGTGTGGTTCATGAGAAGAACACACATCCAATGACACTGGTGGGTCCTTATGTGGTATGTTTAGAACAACACACATGCAATGACTCTAGCTGTGGTTCATGAAAAGAACACACATGCAATGACACTGGTGGATCCATGTGTGGTTTGTGAAAAGAACTGACATGCAATGACCCTAGGTGGATCAATGTGTCGTTTGTTTAGAGGAACAGACATGCAATGACAGTAGGTGTGGTTCATGAAAAGAACAGACATGCAATGACACTAGTAGATCATTATGTGGTTTGTTTAGAAGAACACACATGCAATGACTCTAGCTGTGGTTCATGAAAAGAACACACATGCAATGACACTGGGGGATCCTTATGTGGTTTGTTTAGAAGAACAGACATGCAATGACACTGGTGGATCCTTATGTGGTTTGTAAGAAAAATAGACATGCAATGATGCTGGCTGTGGTTCATGAAAAGAACACACATGCAATGACACTGGTGGATCCATCCGTGGTTTGTGAAAAGAACAGACATGCAATCACACTAGGTGGATCCATGTGTGGTTTGTGGAAAGAACAGACATGCAATGACTCTCTTTGTGGTTCATGAAAAGAACACACATGCAATGACACTGGTGGATCCATGCGTGGTTCATGAAAAGAACAGACATGCAATCACACTAGGTGGATCCATGTGTGGTTTGTTTAGAGGAAGAAACATACAATGACACTGGGTGTGGTTCATGAAAATAACATACATGCAATGACACTAGGTGGATCCATGTGTGGTTCATTAGAAGAACACACATCTAATGAAACTGGTGGATCCATGTGTGGTTCATGAAAAGAACAGACATGCAGTGACACTGGTGGATCCTTATGTGGTTTATTTAGAGGAACACACAAGCAATGGCACTAGGTGTGGTTCATGAAAATAACAGACATGCAATGATACTGGAGGATCCATGTGTGGTTCATGAGAAGAACACACATCCAATGACAGTGGTCGATCCTTATGTGGTTCATGAAAATAACAAACATGCAATGACACTAGTAGATCCTTATGTGGTTTGTGAAAAGAACAGACATGCAATGACACATATGGATGCTTATGTGGTTTGTGAAAGGAACAGACATGCCATGGCACAGGTGGATCCTTATGTGGTTTGTTTAGAAGAACAAACATGCAAGGACTCTAGCCATCGTTCATGAAAAGAACACTCATGCAATGACACTGGTGTATCCTTGTGTGGTTTGTGAAAAGAACAGACATGTGATCACACTAGGTGGATCCATGTGTGGTTTGTTTAGAAGAACACACATGCAATGACTCTAGCTGTGGTTCATGAAAAGAACACACACACAATGACACTAGTGGATCCATGTGTGGTTCATGAAAACAACTGACATGCAATGAAACTGGGGGATCCTTATGTGGTTTGTTTAGAGGAACAGACATGCAATGACACTGGCTGTGGTTCATGAAAAGAACAGACATGCAATGACACTAGTGGATCCATGTGTGGTTCATGAGAAGAACACACATCCAAATACACTAGTGGATCCTTATGTGGTTTGTTTAGAAGAACAGTCATGAAATGACTCTAGTTGTGGTTCATGAAAAGCAAACACATGCAATGACACTGGTGTGTCCATGTGTGGTTCATGAGAAGAACACACATGCAATGACACTAGGTGTGGTTTATGAGAAGAACAGACATGCAATGACACTGGTGGATCCTTATATGGTTTGTTTAGAAGAACACACATGCAATGACACTGGTGGATCCTTATGTGATTTGTTTAGAAGAACAGACATTCAATGACTCTAGTTGTCATTCATGAAAAGAACACACATGCAATGACACTGGTGTATCCATATGTGGTTTGTGAAAAGAATAGACATGCAATCACACTAGGTGGATCCATGTGTGGTTTGTTTAGAAGAACACACATGCAATGACTCTAGCTATGGTTCATGAAAAGAACACACATGCAATGACATTGGTGGATCCATGTGTGGTTCATGAGAAGAACATACATGCAATGACACTGGTGGATCCTTATGTGGTTTGTTTAGAGGAAGAGACATGCAATGACAAGTGGGTGTGGTTCATGAAAAGAACAGACATGCAATGACACTGGTGGATCCATGTGTGGTTCATGAGAAGAACACACATCCAATCACACTGGTGGGTCCTTATGTGGTATGTTTAGAACAACACACATGGAATGACTCTAGCTGTGGTTCATGAAAAGAACACACATGCAATGACACTGGTGGATCCATGTGTGGTTTGTGAAAAGAACTGACATGCAATGACTCTAGGTCGATCGATGTGTGGTTTATTTAGAGGAACGGACATGCAATGACACTGGGTGTGGCTCATGAAAAGAACAGACATGCAATGACACTAGTAGATCCTTATGTGGTTTGTTTAGAAGAACACACATGCAATGACTCTAGCTGTGGTTCATGAAAAGAACATTCATGCAATGACACTGGTGGATCCATGTGTGGTTAATGAAAAGAACAGACATGCAATGACACTAGTGGATCCTTATGTGATTTGTTTAAAGGAACAGACATGCAATGACACTGGTGGATCCATGTGTGGTTCATAAGAAGAACATACATGCAATGACACTGGTGGATCCTTATGTGGTTTGTTTAGAGGAAGAGACATGCAATGACAAGTGGGTGTGGTTCATGAAAAGAACAGAAATGCAATGACACTGGTGGATCCATGTGTGGTTCATGAGAAGAACACACATCCAATGACACTGGTGGGTCCTTATGTGGTATGTTTAGAACAACACACATGCAATGACTCTAGCTGTGGTTCATGAAAAGAACACACATGCAATGACACTGGTGGATCCATGTGCGGTTTGTGAAAAGAACTGACATGCAATGACCCTAGGTGGATCAATGTGTCGTTTGTTTAGAGGAACAGACATGCAATGACAGTAGGTGTGGTTCATGAAAAGAACAGACATGCAATGACACTAGTAGATCATTATGTGGTTTGTTTAGAAGAACACACATGCAATGACTCTAGCTGTGGTTCATGAAAAGAACACACATGCAATGACACTGGGGGATCCTTATGTGGTTTGTTTAGAAGAACAGACATGCAATGACACTGGTGGATCCTTATGTGGTTTGTAAGAAAAATAGACATGCAATGACGCTGGCTGTGGTTCATGAAAAGAACACACATGCAATGACACTGGTGGATCCATCTGTGGTTTGTGAAAAGAACAGACATGCAATCACACTAGGTGGATCCATGTGTGGTTTGTGGAAAGAACAGACATGCAATGACTCTCTTTGTGGTTCATGAAAAGAACACACATGCAATGACACTGGTGGATCCATGCGTGGTTCATGAAAAGAACAGACATGCAATCACACTAGGTGGATCCATGTGTGGTTTGTTTAGAGGAAGAAACATACAATGACACTGGGTGTGGTTCATGAAAATAACATACATGCAATGACACTGGGTGGATCCATGTGTGGTTCATTAGAAGAACACACATCTAATGAAACTGGTGGATCCATGTGTGGTTCATGAAAAGAACAGACATGCAGTGACACTGGTGGATCCGTATGTGGTTTATTTAGAGGAACACACAAGCAATGACACTAGGTGTGGTTCATGAAAATAACAGACATGCAATGATACTGGAGGATCCATGTGTGGTTCATGAGAAGAACACACATCCAATGACACTGGTGGGTCCTTATGTGGTATGTTTAGAACAACACACATGGAATGACTCTAGCAGTGGGTCATGAAAAGAACACACATGCAATGACACTGGTGGATCCATGTGTGGTTTGTGAAAAGAACTGACATGCAATGACTCTAGGTCGATCCATGTGTGGTTTATTTAGAGGAACGGACATGCAATGACACTGGGTGTGGCTTATGAAAAGAACAGACATGCAATGACACTAGTAGATCCTTATGTGGTTTGTTTAGAAGAACACACATGCAATGACTCTAGCTGTGGTTCATGAAAAGAACATTCATGCAATGACACTGGTGGATCCATGTGTGGTTAATGAAAAGAACAGACATGCAATGACACTAGTGGATCCTTATGTGATTTGTTTAAAGGAACAGACATGCAATGACACTAGGAGTGGTTCATGAAAATAATAGACATGCAATGACACTGGTGGATCCATGTGTGGTTCATGAGAAGAACACACATCCAATGACACTGGTGGGTCCTTATGTGGTATGTTTAGAACAACACACATGGAATGACTCTAGCAGTGGTTCATGAAAAGAACACACATGCAATGACACTGGTGGATCCATGTGTGGTTTGTGAAAAGAACTGACATGCAATGACTCTAGGTCGATCCATGTGTGGTTTATTTAGAGGAACGGACATGCAATGACACTGGGTGTGGCTTATGAAAAGAACAGACATGCAATGACACTAGTAGATCCTTATGTGGTTTGTTTAGAAGAACACACATGCAATGACTCTAGCTGTGGTTCATGAAAAGAACATTCATGCAATGACACTGGTGGATCCATATTTGGTTAATGAAAAGAACAGACATGCAATGACACTAGTGGATCCTTATGTGATTTGTTTAAAGGAACAGACATGCAATGACACTAGGAGTGGTTCATGAAAATAATAGACATGCAATGACACTGGTGGATCCATGTGTGGTTCATGAGAAGAACACACATCCAATGACACTGGTGGATCCTTATGTGGTTCATGAAAAGAACAAACATGCAATGACACTGGTGGATCCATGTGTGGTTCATGAAAAGAACAGACATGCAATGACACTGGTGGTTCCTTATGTGGTTTGTTTAGAGGAACAAACATGCAATGACACTAGGTGTGGTTCATGAAAATAATAGACATGCAATGACACTGGTGGATCCATGTGTGGTTCATGAGAAGAACACACATCCAATGTCAGTGGTGGATCCTTATGTGGTTCATGGAAATAACGAACATGCAATGACACTAGTAGATCCTTATGTGGTTTGTGAAAAGAATAGACCTACAATGGCACATGTGGTTCCTTTTCATGAGAAGAGCAAACATGCCATGACACGAGTGGATCCTTATGTGGTTTGTTTAGAAGAACAAACATGCAAGGACTCTAGCCGTCGTTCATGAAAAGAACACTCATGCAATGACACTGGTGTATCCATGTGTGGTTTGTGAAAAGAACAGACATGTGATCACACTAGGTGGATCCATGTGTGGTTTGTTTAGAAGAACACACATGCAATGACTCTAGCTGTGGTTCATGAAAAGAACACACACACAATGACACTAGTGGATCCATGTGTGGTTCATGAAAACAACTGACATGCAATGAAACTGGGGGTTCCTTATGTGGTTTGTTTAGAGGAACAGACATGCAATGACACTGGCTGTGGTTCATGAAAAGAACAGACATGCAATGACACTAGTGGATCCATGTGTGGTTCATGAGAAGAACACACATCCAAATACACTAGTGGATCCTTATGTGGTTTGTTTAGAAGAACACTCATGAAATGACTCTAGTTGTGGTTCATGAAAAGCAAACACATGCAATGACACTGGTGTATCCATGTGTGGTTCATGAGAAGAACACACATGCAATGACACTGGGTGTGGTTTATGAGAAGAACAGACATGCAATGACACTGGTGGATCCTTATATGGTTTGTTTAGAAGAACACATATGCAATGACACTGGTGGATCCTTATGTGATTTGTTTAGAAGAACAGACATGCAATGACTCTAGTTGTCATTCATGAAAAGAACACACATGCAATGACACTGGTGTATCCATATGTGGTTTGTGAAAAGAATAGACATGCAATCACACTAGGTGGATCCATGTGTGGTTTGTTTAGAAGAACACACATGCAATGACTCTAGCTATGGTTCATGAAAAGAACACACATGCAATGACATTGGTGGATCCATGTGTGGTTCATGAGAAGAACATACATGCAATGACACTGGTGGATCCTTATGTGGTTTGTTTAGAGGAAGAGACATGCAATGACAAGTGGGTGTGGTTCATGAAAAGAACAGACATGCAATGACACTGGTGGATCCATGTGTGGTTCATGAGAAGAACACACATCCAATCACACTGGTGGGTCCTTATGTGGTATGTTTAGAACAACACACATGGAATGACTCTAGCTGTGGTTCATGAAAAGAACACACATGCAATGACACTGGTGGATCCATGTGTGGTTTGTGAAAAGAACTGACATGCAATGACTCTAGGTCGATCGATGTGTGGTTTATTTAGAGGAACGGACATGCAATGACACTGGGTGTGGCTCATGAAAAGAACAGACATGCAATGACACTAGTAGATCCTTATGTGGTTTGTTTAGAAGAACACACATGCAATGACTCTAGCTGTGGTTCATGAAAAGAACATTCATGCAATGACACTGGTGGATCCATGTGTGGTTAATGAAAAGAACAGACATGCAATGACACTAGTGGATCCTTATGTGATTTGTTTAAAGGAACAGACATGCAATGACACTGGTGGATCCATGTGTGGTTCATAAGAAGAACATACATGCAATGACACTGGTGGATCCTTATGTGGTTTGTTTAGAGGAAGAGACATGCAATGACAAGTGGGTGTGGTTCATGAAAAGAACAGAAATGCAATGACACTGGTGGATCCATGTGTGGTTCATGAGAAGAACACACATCCAATGACACTGGTGGGTCCTTATGTGGTATGTTTAGAACAACACACATGCAATGACTCTAGCTGTGGTTCATGAAAAGAACACACATGCAATGACACTGGTGGATCCATGTGTGGTTTGTGAAAAGAACTGACATGCAATGACCCTAGGTGGATCAATGTGTCGTTTGTTTAGAGGAACAGACATGCAATGACAGTAGGTGTGGTTCATGAAAAGAACAGACATGCAATGACACTAGTAGATCATTATGTGGTTTGTTTAGAAGAACACACATGCAATGACTCTAGCTGTGGTTCATGAAAAGAACACACATGCAATGACACTTGGGGATCCTTATGTGGTTTGTTTAGAAGAACAGACATGCAATGACACTGGTGGATCCTTATGTGGTTTGTAAGAAAAATAGACATGCAATGATGCTGGCTGTGGTTCATGAAAAGAACACACATGCAATGACACTGGTGGATCCATCTGTGGTTTGTGAAAAGAACAGACATGCAATCACACTAGGTGGATCCATGTGTGGTTTGTGGAAAGAACAGACATGCAATGACTCTCTTTGTGGTTCATGAAAAGAACACACATGCAATGACACTGGTGGATCCATGCGTGGTTCATGAAAAGAACAGACATGCAATCACACTAGGTGGATCCATGTGTGGTTTGTTTAGAGGAAGAAACATACAATGACACTGGGTGTGGTTCATGAAAATAACATACATGCAATGACACTGGGTGGATCCATGTGTGGTTCATTAGAAGAACACACATCTAATGAAACTGGTGGATCCATGTGTGGTTCATGAAAAGAACAGACATGCAGTGACACTGGTGGATCCTTATGTGGTTTATTTAGAGGAACACACAAGCAATGGCACTAGGTGTGGTTCATGAAAATAACAGACATGCAATGATACTGGAGGATCCATGTGTGGTTCATGAGAAGAACACACATCCAATGACAGTGGTCGATCCTTATGTGGTTCATGAAAATAACAAACATGCAATGACACTAGTAGATCCTTATGTGGTTTGTGAAAAGAACAGACATGCAATGACACATATGGATGCTTATGTGGTTTGTGAAAGGAACAGACATGCCATGACACAGGTGGATCCTTATGTGGTTTGTTTAGAAGAACAAACATGCAATGACTCTAGCTGTCGTTCATGAAAAGAACATACATGCAATGACACTGGTGTATCCATGTGTGGTTTGTGAAAAGAACAGACATGCGATCACACTAGGTGGATCCATCTGTGGTTTGTTTAGAAGAACACACATGCAATGACGCTAGCTGTGGTTCATGAAAAGAACACACAAACAATGACACTAGTGGATCCATGTGTGGTTCATGAAAACAACAGACATGCGATGAAACTGGGGGATCCTTATGTGGTTTGTTTAGAAGAACACACATGCAATGACGCTAGCTGTGGTTCATGAAAAGAACACACAAACAATGACACTAGTGGATCCATGTGTGGTTCATGAAAACAACAGACATGCGATGAAACCGGGGGATCCTTATGTGGTTTGTTTAGAGGAACAGACATGCAATGACACTGGTTGTTGTTCATGAAAAGAACACACATGCAATGACTCTAGCTATGGTTCATGAAAATAACACACATGCAATGACACTGGTGGATCCATGTGTGGTTCATGAAAAGAACAGACATGCAATGACACTGGTGGGTCCTTAAGTGGTTTGTTTCGAGGAAGAGACATGCAATGAACAGTGGGTGTGGTTCATGAAAAGAACAAACATGCAATGACACTGGTGGATCCATGTGTGGTTCATGAGAAGAACACACATTCAATGACACTGGTGGGTCCTTATGTGGTATGTTTAGAACAACACACATGCAATGACTCTAGCTGTGGTTCATGAAAAGAACACACATGCAATGACACTTGTGGATCCATGTGTGGTTTGTGAAAAGAACTGACATGCAATGACTCTAGGTGGATCCATGTGTGGTTTGTTTACAGGAACAGACATGCAATGACACTTGGTGTGGTTCACGAAAAGAACAGACATGGAATGACACTAGTAGATCCTTATATGGTTTGTTTAGAAGAACACACATGCAATGACTCTAGCTGTGGTTCATGAAAAGAACACACGTGCAATGACACTGGGGGATCCTTATGTGGTTTGTTTAGAAGAACATACATGCAATGACACTGGTGGGTCCTTATGTGGTTTGTGAGAAAAATAGACATGCAAAGACACTGGTGGATCCATGTATGGTTTGTGAAAAGAACTGACATGCAATCACACTAGGTGGATCCATGTGTGGTTTGTGGAAAGAACAGACATGCAATGACTCTCTTTGTGGTTCATGAAAAGAACACACATGCAATGACAATGGTGGATCCATGCGTCGTTTGTGAAAAGAACAGATATGCAATCACACTAGGTGGATCTATATGTCGTTTGTTTAGAAGGACACACATGAAATGACTCTAGATGTGGTTCATGAAAAGAACATACATGCAATGAAACTGGTGGATCCATGTGTGTTTAATGAAAAGAACAGACATGCAATGACACTAGTGGATCCTTATGTGGTTTGTTTAGAGGAACAGACATGCAATGACACTAGGTGTGGTTCATGAAAATAATAGACATGTAATGACACTGGTGGATCCATGTGTGGTTCATGAGAAGAACACACATCCAATGACACTGGTGGATCCTTATGTGGTTCATCAAAAGAACAAACATGCAATGATATTGGTGGATACATGTGTGGTTCATGAAAAGAATAGACAAGCAATGACACTGGTGGATCCTTATGTGGTTTGTTTAGACGAACAAACATGCAATGACACTAGGTGTGGTTCACGAAAATAACAGACATGCAATGACACTGGTGGATCCATGTGTGGTTCATGAGAAGAACACACATCCAATGACACTGGTGGATCCTTATGTGGTTCATGAAAATAACAAACATGCAATGACACTAGTAGATCCTTATGTGGTTTGTGAAAAAAACAGACATGCAATGACACATGTGGATCCTTATGTGGTTCATGAGAAGAGCAAACATGCCATGACACGGGTGGATCCTTATGTGGTTTGTTTAGAAGAACAAACATGAAATGACTCTAGCTGTCATTCATGAAAAGAACACACATGCAATGACACTGGTGTATCCATGTGTGGTTTCTGAAAAGAACAGACATGCAATCACACTAGGTGGATCCATGTGTGGTTTGTTTAGAATAACACACATGCAATGACTCTAGCTGTGGTTTATGAAAAGAACACACACACAATGACACTAGTGGATCCATGTGTGGTTCATGAAAACAACAGACATGCAATGACACTGGTGGATCCTTATGGGGTTTGTTTAGAGGAACGGACATGCAATGACACTGGGTGTGGTTCATGAAAATAACAGATATGCAATGACACTGGTAGATCCATGCGTGGTTCAGGAGAAGAACACACATACAATGACACTAGTGGATCCTTATGTGGTTCATGAAAACAACATACATCCAATGACACTGGTGGGTCCTTATGTGGTTTGTGAAAAGAACAGACATGCAATGACACTGGTGGATCCTTATGTGGTTCATGAGAAGAACAAACATGCAATGACACTGGTGGGTCCTTATGTGGTTTGTTTAGAAGAACACACATGCAATGACACTAGGTGTGGTTGATGAGAAGAACACACATGCAATGACACTGGTGGATCCTTATATGGTTTGTTTAGAAGAACACACATGCAATGACACTGGTGGATCCTTATGTGGTTTGTTTAGAAGAACAGACATGCAATGACTCTACCTATCATTCATGAAAAGAAAACACATGCAATGACACTAGTGTATCCATATGTGGTTTGTGAAAAGAACAGACATGCAATCACGCTAGGTGGATCCATGTGTGGTTTGTTTAGAAGAACACACATGCAATGACTCTAGCTATGGTTCATGAAAAGAACACACATGCAATGACACTGGTGGATCCATGTGTGGTTGATGAGAAGAACAGACATGCAATGACACTTGTGGATCCTTATGTGGTTTGTTTAGAGGAAGAGACATGCAATGACAAGTGGGTGTGGTTCATGAAAAGAACAGAAATGCAATGACACTGGTGGATCCATGTGTGGTTCATGAGAAGAACACACATCCAATGACACTGGTGGGTCCTTATGTGGTATGTTTAGAACAACACACATGCAATGACTCTAGCTGTGGTTCATGAAAAGAACACACATGCAATGACACTGGTGGATCCATGTGCGGTTTGTGAAAAGAACTGACATGCAATGACCCTAGGTGGATCAATGTGTCGTTTGTTTAGAGGAACAGACATGCAATGACAGTAGGTGTGGTTCATGAAAAGAACAGACATGCAATGACACTAGTAGATCATTATGTGGTTTGTTTAGAAGAACACACATGCAATGACTCTAGCTGTGGTTCATGAAAAGAACACACATGCAATGACACTGGGGGATCCTTATGTGGTTTGTTTAGAAGAACAGACATGCAATGACACTAGTGGATCCTTATGTGGTTTGTGAGAAAAATATACATGCAATGACGCTGGCTGTGGTTCATGAGAAGAACACACATGCAATGACACTGGTGGATCCATGTGTGGTTTGTGAAAAGAACAGACATGCAATCACAGTAGGTGGATCCATGTGTGGTTTGTGGAAAGAACAGACATGCAATGACTCTCTTTGTGGTTCATGAAAAGAACACACATGCAATGACACTGGTGGATCCATGCGTGGTTCATGAAAAGAGCAGACATGCAATCACACTAGGTGGATCCATGTGTGGTTTGTTTAGAGGAAGAAACATACAATGATACTGGATGTGGTTCATGAAAATAACATACATGCAATGACACTGGGTGGATCCATGTGTGGTTCATTAGAACACACATCTAATGAAACTGGTGGATACATGTGTGGTTCATGAAATGAACAGACATGCAGTGACACTGGTGGATCCTTATGTGGTCTGTTTAGAGGAACGGACATGCAATGACACTGGGTGTGGTTCATGAAAATAACAGACATGCAATGACACTGGTGGATCCATGTGTGGTTCAGGAGAAGAACACACATACATTGACACTAGTGGATACTTATGTGGTTCATGAAAAGAACATACATCCAATGACACTGGTGGGTCCTTATGTGGTTTGTGAAAAGAACAGACATGCAATGACACTGGTGGATCCTTATGTGGTTCATGAGAAGAACAAGCATGCAATGACACTGGTGGATCCTTATGTGGTTTGTTTAGAAGAAGAGACATGCAATGACTCCAGGTGTCATTCATGAAAAGAACACACATGCAATGACATTGGTGTATCCATATGTGGTTTGTGAAAAGAACAGACATGCAATCACACTAGGTGGATCCATGTGTGGTTTGTTTAGAAGAACACACATGCAATGACTCTAGCTATGGTTCATGAAAAGAACACACATGCAATGACACTGGTGGATCCATGTGTGGTTCATGAAAAGAACAGACATGCAATGACACTGGTGGATCCTTATGTGGTTTGTTTAGAGGAAGAGACATGCAATGACAAGTGGGTGTGGTTCATGAAAAGAACTGACATGCAATGACACTGGTGGATCCATGTGTGGTTCATGAGAAGAACACACATCCAATGACACTGGTGGGTCCTTATCTGGTATGTTTAGAACAACACACATGCAATGACTCTAGCTGTGGTTCATGAAAAGAACACACATGCAATGACACTGGTGGATCCATGTGTGGTTTATGAAAAGAACTGACATGCAATGACTCTAGGTGGATCCATGTGTGGTTTGTTTAGAGGAACAGACATGCAATGACATTGGGTGTGGTTCATGAAAAGAACAGACATGGAATGACACTAGTAGATCCTTATGTGGTTTGTTTAGAAGAACACACATGCAATGACTCTAGCTGTGGTACATGAAAAGAACACACATGCAATGACACTGGGGGATCCTTATGTGGTTTGTTTAGAAGAACATACATGCAATGACACTGGTGGATCCTTATGTGGTTTGTGAGAAAAATAGACATGAAATGACACTGGCTGTGGTTCATGAGAAGAACACACATGCAAAGACAGTGGTGGATCCATGTATGGTTTGTGAAAAGAACTGACATGCAATCACACTAGGTGGATCCATGTGTGGTTTGTGGAAAGAATAGACATGCAATGACTCTCTTTGTGGTTCATGAAAAGAACACACATGCAATGACAATGGTGGATCCATGCGTCGTTTGTGAAAAGAACAGATATGCAATCACACTAGGTGGATCTATATGTGGTTTGTCTAGAAGGACACATGCAATGACTCTAGATGTGGTTCATGAAAAGAACATACATGCAATGACACTGGTGGATCCATGTGTGGTTAATGAAAAGAACAGACATGCAATGACACTAGTGGATCCTTATGTGGTTTGTTTAGAGGAACAGACATGCAATGACACTAGGTGTGGTTCATGAAAATAATAGACATGTAATGACACTGGTGGATCCATGTGTGGTTCATGAGAAGAACACACATCCAATGACACTAGTGGATCCTTATGTGGTTCATCAAAAGAACAAACATCCAATGATACTGGTGGATACATGTGTGGTTCATGAAAAGAATAGACATGCAATGACACTGGTGGATCCTTATGTGGTTTGTTTAGACAAACAAACATGCAATGACACTAGGTGTGGTTCACGAAAATAACAGACATGCAATGACACTGGTGGATCCATGTGTGGTTCATGAGAAGAACACACATCCAATGACACTGGTGGATTCTTATGTGGTTCATGAAAATAACAAACATGCAATGACACTTGTAGATCCTAATGTGGTTTGTGAAAAGAACATAGATGCAATGACACATGTGGATCCTTATGTGGTTCATGAGAAGAGCAAACATGCCATGACACGGGTGGATCCATATGTGGTTTGTTTAGAAGAACAAACATGAAATGACTCGAGTTGTCATTCATGAAAAGAACACACATGAAATGACACTAGTGTATCCATGTGTGGTTTGTGAAAAGAACAGACATGCAATCACACTAGGTGGATCCATGTGTGGTTTGTTTAGAATAACACACATGCAATGACTCTAGCTGTGGTTTATGAAAAGAACACACACGCAATGATACTAGTGGATCCATGTGTGGTTCATGAAAACAACAGACATGCAATGACACTGGTGGATCCTTATGTGGTTTGTTTAGTGGAACAAACATGCAATGACACTGGGTGTGGTTCATGAAAAGAACAGACATGCAATGACACTAGTGGATCCATGTGTGGTTCATGAGAAGAACACACATCCAATGACACTGCTGGATCCTTATGTTGTTTGTTTAGAAGAACACACATGCAATGACTCTAGTTGTGGTTCATGAAAAGAACACACATGCAATGACACTTGCGTATCCATGTGTGGTTCATGAGAAGAACACACATGCAATGAAACTGGGTGTGGTTGATGAGAAGAACACACATGCAATGACACTGGTGGATCCTTATATGGTTTGTTTAGAAGAACACACATGCAATGACACTGCTGGATCCTTATGTGGTTTGTTTAGAAGAACAGACATGCAATGACTCTAGCTATCATTCATGAAAAGAAAACACATGCAATGACACTAGTGTATCCATATGTGGTTTTGTGAAAAGAACAGACATGCAATCACGCTAGGTGGATCCATGTGTGGTTTGTTTAGAAGAACACACATGCAACGACTCTAGCTATGGTACATGAAAAGAACACACATGCAATGACACAGGTGGATCCATGTGTGGTTCATGAAAAGAACAGACTTGCAATGACACTGGTGGATCATTATGTGGTTTGTTTAGAGGAAGAGACATGCAATGACAAGTGGGTGTGGTTCATGAAAAGAACAGACATGCAATGACACTGGTGGATCCATGTGTGGTTCATGAGAAGAACACACATCCAATGACACTGGTGGGTCCTTATGTGGTATGTTTAGAACAACACACATGCAATGACTCTAGTTGTGGTTCATGAAAAGAACACACATGCAATGACACTGGTGGATCCATGTGTGGTTTGTGAAAAGAACTGACATGCAATGACTCTAGGTGGATCAATGTGTGGTTTGTTTAGAGGAACATACATGCAATGATACTAGGTGTGGTTCATGAAAAGATAAGACATGCAATGACACTAGTAGATCCTTATGTGGTTTGTTTAGAAGAACACACATGTAATGACTCTAGCTGTGGTTCATGGAAAGAACACACATGCAATGACACTAGTAGATCCTTATGTGGTTTGTTTACAAGAACACACATGCAATGACTCTAGCTGTGGCTCATGAAAAGAACATACATGCAATGACACTGGTGGATCCATGTGTGGTTAATGAAAAGAACAGACATGCAATGACACTAGTGGATCCTTATGTGGTTTGTTTAAAGGAACAGACATGCAATGACACTAGGTATGGTTCATGAAAATAATAGACATGCAATGACACTGGTGGATCCATGTGTGGTTCATGAGAAGAACACACATCCAATGACACTGGTGGATCCATGTGTGGTTCATGAAAAGAACAGACATGCAATGACACTGGTGGATCCTTATGTGGTTGTTTAGAGGAACAAACATGCAATGATACTAGGTGTGGTTCATGAAAATAACAGACATGCAATGACACTGGTGGATCCATGTGTGGTTCATGAGAAGAACACACACCCAATGACAGTGGTGGATCCTTATGTGGTTCATGAAAATAACAAACATGCAATGACACTAGTAGATCCTTATGTGGTTTGTGAAAAGAACAGGCATGCAATGACACATGTGGATCCTTATGTGGTTCATGAGAAGAGCAAACATGCCATGACACGGGTGGATCCTTATGTGGTTTGTTTAGAAGAACCAACATGCAATGACTCTAGCCGTCGTTCATGAAAAGAACACACATGCAATGACACTGGTGTATCCATGTGTGGTTTGTGAAAAGAACAGACATGCGATCACACTAGGTGGATCCATGTGTGGTTTGTTTAGAAGAACACACATGCAATGAGTCTAGCTATGGTTCATGAAAAGAACACACACACAATGACACTAGTGGATCCATGTGTGGTTCATGAAAAGAAGACACATGCAATGATACAGGGGGATCCTTATGTGGTTTGTTTAGAAGAACAGACATGCAATGACACTGGTGGATCCTTATGTGGTTTTTGAGAAAAATAGACATGCAATGACGCTGGTTGTGGTTCATAAGAAGAACACACATGCAATGACACTGGTGGATCCATGTGTAGTTTGTGAAAAGAACAGACATGCAATCACACTAGGTGGATCCATGTGTGGTTTGTGGAAAGAACAGACATGCAATGACTCTCTTTGTGGTTCATGAAAAGAACACGCATGCAATGACACTGGTGGATCCATGCGTGGTTCATGAAAAGAACAGACATGCAATCACACTAGGTGGATCCATGTGTGGTTTGTTTAGAGGAAGAAACATACAATGACACTGGGTGTGGTTCCTAAAAATAACATACATGCAATGACACTGGGTGGATCCATGTGTGGTTCATGAGAAGAATATACATCTAATGAAACTGGTGGATCCATGTGTGGTTCATGAAATGAATAGACATGCAGTGACACTGGTGGATCCTTATGTGGTCTGTTTAGAGGAACGGACATGCAATGACACTGGGTGTGGTTCATGAAAATAATAGACATGCAATGACACTGGTGGATCCATGTGTGGTTCAGGAGAAGAACACACATACAATGACACTAGTGGATCCTTATGTGGTTCATGAAAAGAACATGCATCCAATGACACTGGTGGGTCCTTATGTGGTTTGTGAAAAGAACAGACATGCAATGACACTGGTGGATCCTTATGTGGTTCATGAGAAGAACAAACATGCAATGACACTAGTGGATCCTTATGTGGTTTGTTTAGAAGAAGAGACATGCAATGACTCTAGGTGTCATTCATGAAAAGAACACACATGCAATGACATTGGTGTATCCATATGTGGTTTGTGAAAAGAACAGACATGCGATCACACTAGGTGGATCCATGTCTGGTTTGTTTAGAAGAACACACATGCAATGACTCTAGCTATGGTTCATGAAAAGAACACACATGCAATGACACTAGTGGATCCATGTGTGGTTCATGAAAAGAACAGACATGCAATGACACTAGTGGGTCCTTAAGTGGTTTGTTTCGAGGAAGAGACATGCAATGACAAGTGGGTGTGGTTCATGAAAAGAACAAACATGCAATGACACTGGTGGATCCATGTGTGGTTCATGAGAAGGACACACATCCAATGACACTGGTGGGTCCTTATGTGGTATGTTTAGAACAACACACATGCAATGACTCTAGCTGTTGTTCATGAAAAGAACACACATGCAATGACACTGGTGGATCCATGTGTGGTTTGTGAAAAGAACTGACATGCAATGACTCTAGGTGGATCCATGTGTGGTTTGTTTACAGGAACAGACAGGCAATGACACTGGGTGTGGTTCATGAAAAAAACAGACATGGAATGACACTAGTAGATCCTTATGTGGTTTGTTTAGAAGAACACACATGCAATGACTCTAGCTATGGTTCATGAAAAGAACACACATGCAATGACACTGGGGGATCCTTATGTGGTTTGTTTAGAAGAACATACATGCAATGACACTGGTGGATCCTTATGTGGTTTGTGATAAAAATAGACATGCAATGACACTGGCTGTGGTTCATGAGAAGAACACACATGCAAAGACACTGGTGGATCCATGTATGGTTTGTGAAAAGAACTGACATGCATTCACACTAGGTGGATCCATGTGTGGTTTATGGAAAGAACAGACATGCAATGACTCTCTTTGTGGTTCATGAAAAGAACACACATGTAATGACAATGGTGGATCCATGCGCGTTTGTGAAAAGAACAGATATGCAATCACACTAGGTGGATCTATATGTGGTTTGTTTAGAAGGACACACATGCAATGACTCTAGATGTGGTTCATGAAAAGAACATACATGCAATGACACTGGTGGATCCATGTGTGGTTAATGAAAAGAACAGACATGCAATGACACTAGTGGATCCTTATGTGGTTTGTTTAGAGGAACAGACATGCAATGACACTAGGTGTGCTTCATGAAAATAATAGACATGTAATGACACTGGTGGATCCATGTGTGGTTCATGAGAAGAACACACATCCAATGACACTGGTGGATCCTTATGTGGTTCATCAAAAGAACAAACATGCAATGATACTGGTGGATACATGTGTTGTTCATGAAAAGAATAGACATGCAATGACACTGGTGGATCCTTATGTGGTTTGTTTAGACGATCAAAAATGCAATGACACTAGGTGTGGTTCACGAAAATAACGGACATGCAATGACACTGGTTGATCCATGTGTGGTTCATGAGAAGAACACACATCCAATGACACTGGTGGATCCTTATGTGGTTCATGAAAATAACAAACATGCAATGACACTTGTAGATCCTTATGTGGTTTGTGAAAAGAACATACATGCAATGACACATGTGGATCCTTATGTGGTTCATGAGAAGAGCAAACATGCCATTACACGGGTGGATCCTTATGTGGTTTGTTTAGAAGAACAAACATGAAATGACTCTAGCCGTCATTCGTGAAAAGAACACACATGCAATGACACTGGTGTATCCATGTGTGGTTTGTGAAAAGAACAGACATGCAATCACACTAGGTGGATCCATGTGTGGTTTGTTTAGAATAACACACATGCAATGACTCTAGCTGTGGTTTATGAAAAGAACACACACGCAATGACACTAGTGGATCCATGTGTGGTTCATGAAAACAACAGACATGCAATGACACTGGTGGATCCTTATGTGGTTTGTTTAGAGGAATAAACATGCAATGACACTAGGTGTGGTTCATGAAAAGAACATACATGCAATGACACTAGTGGATCCATGTGTGGTTCATGAGAATAACACACATCCAATGACACTGCTGGATCCTTATGTTGTTTGTTTAGAAGAACACACATGCAATGACTCTAGTTGTGGTTCATGAAAAGAACACACATGCAATGACACTTGCGTATCCATGTGTGGTTCATGAGAAGAACACACATGCAATGACACTGGGTGTGGTTGATGAGAAGAACACACATGCAATGACACTAGTGGATCCTTATATGGTTTGTTTAGAAGAATACACATGCAATGACACTGGTGGATCCTTATGTGGTTTGTTTAGAAGAACAGACATGCAATGAATCTAGCTATCATTCATGAAAAGAAAACACATGCAATGACACTAGTGTATCCATATGTGGTTTGTGAAAAGAACAGACATGCAATCACGCTAGGTGGATCCATGTGTGGTTTGTTTAGAAGAACACACATGCAATGACTCTAGCTATGGTTCATGACAAGAAAACACATGCAATGACACTGGTGGATCCATGTGTGGTTCATGAAAAGAACAGACTTGCAATGACACTGGTGGATCATTATGTGGTTTGTCTAGAGGAAGAGACATGCAATGACAAGTGGGTGTGGTTCATGAATAGAACAGACATGCAATGACACTGGTGGATCCATGTGTGGTTCATGAGAAGAACACACATCCAATGACACTGCTGGGTCCTTATGTGGTATGTTTAGAACAACACACATGCAATGACTCTAGCTGTGGTTCATGAAAAGAACACACATGCAATGACACTGGTGGATCCATGTGTGGTTTGTGAAAAGAACTGACATGCAATGACTCTAGGTGGATCCATGTGTGGTTTATTTAGAGGAACAAACATGCAATGACACTGGGTGTGGTTCATGAAAAGAACAGACATGCAATGACACTAGTAGATCCTTATGTGGTTTGTTTAGAAGAACACACATGCAATGACTCTAGCTGTGGTTCATGAAAAGAACATACATGCAATGACACTGGTGGATCCATGTGTGGTTAATGAAAAGAACAGACATGCAATGACACTAGTGGATCCTTATGTGGTTTGTTTAAAGGAATAGACATGCAATGACACTAGGTATGGTTCATGAAAATAATAGACATGCAATGACACTGGTGGATCCATGTGTGGTTCATGAGAAGAACACACATCCAATGACACTGGTGGATCCTTATGTGGTTCATCAAAAGAACAAACATGCAATGACACTGGTGGATCGATGTGTGGTTCATGAAAAGAACAGACATGCAATGACACTGGTGGATCCTTATGTGGTTTTTTTAGAGGAACAAACATGCAATGACACTAGGTGTGGTTCATGAAAATAACAGACATGCAATGACACTGGTGGATCCATGTGTGGTTCATGAGAAGAACACACATCCAATGACAGTGGTGGATCCTTATGTGGTTCATGAAAACAACAGACATGCAATGACACTGGTGGATCCTTATGTGGTTTGTTTAGAGGAATAAACATGCAATGACACTAGGTGTGGTTCATGAAAAGAACATACATGCAATGACACTAGTGGATCCATGTGTGGTTCATGAGAATAACACACATCCAATGACACTGCTGGATCCTTATGTTGTTTGTTTATAAGAACACACATGCAATGACTCTAGTTGTGGTTCATGAAAAGAACACACATGCAATGACACTTGCGTATCCATGTGTGGTTCATGAGAAGAACACACATGCAATGACACTGGGTGTGGTTGATGAGAAGAACACACATGCAATGACACTAGTGGATCCTTATATGGTTTGTTTAGAAGAATACACATGCAATGACACTGGTGGATCCTTATGTGGTTTGTTTAGAAGAACAGACATGCAATGAATCTAGCTATCATTCATGAAAAGAAAACACATGCAATGACACTAGTGTATCCATATGTGGTTTGTGAAAAGAACAGACATGCAATCACGCTAGGTGGATCCATGTGTGGTTTGTTTAGAAGAACACACATGCAATGACTCTAGCTATGGTTCATGAAAAGAAAACACATGCAATGACACTGGTGGATCCATGTGTGGTTCATGAAAAGAACAGACTTGCAATGACACTGGTGGATCATTATGTGGTTTGTCTAGAGGAAGAGACATGCAATGACAAGTGGGTGTGGTTCATGAATAGAACAGACATGCAATGACACTGGTGGATCCATGTGTGGTTCATGAGAAGAACACACATCCAATGACACTGCTGGGTCCTTATGTGGTATGTTTAGAACAACACACATGCAATGACTCTAGCTGTGGTTCATGAAAAGAACACACATGCAATGACACTGGTGGATCCATGTGTGGTTTGTGAAAAGAACTGACATGCAATGACTCTAGGTGGATCCATGTGTGGTTTATTTAGAGGAACAAACATGCAATGACACTGGGTGTGGTTCATGAAAAGAACAGACATGCAATGACACTAGTAGATCCTTATGTGGTTTGTTTAGAAGAACACACAAGCAATGACTCTAGCTGTGGTTCATGAAAAGAACATACATGCAATGACACTGGTGGATCCATGTGTGGTTAATGAAAAGAACAGACATGCAATGACACTAGTGGATCCTTATGTGGTTTGTTTAAAGGAATAGACATGCAATGACACTAGGTATGGTTCATGAAAATAATAGACATGCAATGACACTGGTGGATCCATGTGTGGTTCATGAGAAGAACACACATCCAATGACACTGGTGGATCCTTATGTGGTTCATCAAAAGAACAAACATGCAATGACACTGGTGGATCGATGTGTGGTTCATGAAAAGAACAGACATGCAATGACACTGGTGGATCCTTATGTGGTTTTTTTAGAGGAACAAACATGCAATGACACTAGGTGTGGTTCATGAAAATAACAGACATGCAATGACACTGGTGGATCCATGTGTGGTTCATGAGAAGAACACACATCCAATGACAGTGGTGGATCCTTATGTGGTTCATGAAAATAACAAACATGCAATGACACTAGTAGATCCTTATGTGGTTTGTGAAAAGAACAGACATGCAATGACACATGTGGATCCTTATGTGGTTCATGAGAAGAGCAAACATGCCATGACACGGGTGGATCCTTATGTGGTTTGTTTAGAAGAACAAACATGCAATGACTCTAGCCGTCGTTCATGAAAAGAACACACATGCAATGACACTGGTGTATCCATGTGTGGTTTGTGAAAAGAACAAACATGTGATCACACTAGGTGGATCCATGTGTGGTTTGTTTAGAAGAACACACATGCAATGACTCTAGCTGTGGTTCATGAAAAGAACACACACACAATGACACTAGTGGATCCATGTGTGGTTCATGAAAACAACAGACATGCAATGAAGCTGGGGGATCCTTATGTGGTTTGTTTAGAGGAACAGACATGCAATGACACTGGGTGTGGTTCATGAAAAGAACAGACATGGAATGACACTAGTGGATCCATGTGTGGTTCATGAGAAGAACACACATCCAATGACACTGGTGGATCCTTATGTGGTTTGTTTAGAAGAACACACATGCAATGACTCTAGTTGTTGTTCATGAAAAGAACACAGATGCAATGACACTAGTGTATCCATGTGTGGTTCATGAGAAGAACACACATGCAATCACACTGGGTGTGGTTGATGAGAAGAACACACATGCAATGACACTGGTGGATCCTTATATGGTTTGTTTAGAAGAACACACATGCAATGACACTGGTGGATCCTTATTTGGTTTGTTTAGAAGAACAGACATGCAATGACTCTAGCAATCATTCATGAAAAGAACACTCATGCAATGACACTAGTGTATCCATATGTGGTTTGTGAAAAGAACAGACATGCAATCACACTAGGTGGATCCATGTGTGGTTTGTTTAGAAGAACACACATGCAATGACTCTAGCTATGGTTCATGAAAAGAACACGCATGCAATGACACTGGTGGATCCTTATATGGTTTGTTTAGAAGAACACACGTGCAATGACACTGGTGGATCCTTATGTGGTTTGTTTAGAATAACAGACATGCAATGACTCTAGCTGTCATTCATGAAAAGAACACACATGCAATGACACTAGTGTATCCATATGTGGTTTGTGAAAAGAACAGACATGCAATCACACTAGGTGGATCCATATGTGGTTTGTTTAGAAGAACACACATGCAATGACTCTAGCTATGGTTCATGAAAAGAACACGCATGCAATGACACTGGTGGATCCTTATATGGTTTGTTTAGAAGAACACACGTGCAATGACACTGGTGGATCCTTATGTGGTTTGTTTAGAATAACAGACATGCAATGACTCTAGCTGTCATTCATGAAAAGAACACACATGCAATGACACTAGTGTATCCATATGTGGTTTGTGAAAAGAAACGACATGCAATCACACTAGGTGGATCCATGTGTGGTTTGTTTAGAAGAACACACATGCAATGACTCTAGCTATGGTTCATTAAAAGAACACACATGCAATGACACTGGTGGATCCATGTGTGGTTCATGAAAAGAAAAGACATGCAATAACACTGGTGGGTCCTTAAGTGGTTTGTTTCGAGGAAGAGACATGCAATGACAAGTGGGTGTGGTTCATGAAAAGAACAAACATGCAATGACACTGGTGGATCCATGTGTGGTTCATGAGAGGAACACACATCCAATGACACTGGTGGGTCCTTATGTGGTATGATTAGAACAACACATATGCAATGACTCTAGCTGTGGTTCATGAAAAGAACACACATGCAATGACACTGGTGGATCCATGTGTGGTTTGTGAAAAGAACTGACATTCAATGACTCTAGGTGGATCCATGTGTGGTTTTTTTACAGGAACAAACAGGCAATGACACTGGGTGTGGTTCATGAAAAGAACAGACATGGAATGACACTAGTAGATCCTTATGTGGTTTGTTTAGAAGAACACACATGCAATGACTCTAGCTGTGGTTCATGAAAAGGACATACATGCAATGACACTAGTGGATCCATGTGTGGTTAATGAAAAGAACAGACATGCAATGACACTAGTGGATGCTTATGTGGTTTGTTTAAAGGAACAGACATGACACTAGGTGTGGTTCATGAAAATAATAGAAATGCAATGACACTGGTGGATCCATGTGTGGTTCATGAGAAGAACACACATCCAATGACACTGGTGGATCCTTATGTGGTTCATGAAAAGAACAAACATGCAATGACACTGGTGGATCCATGTGTGGTTCATGAAAAGAACAGACATGCAATGACACTGGTGGATCCTTATGTGGTTTGTTTAGAGGAACAAACATGCAATGATACTAGGTGTGGTTCATGAAAATAATAGACATGCAATGACACTGGTGGATCCATGTGTGGTTCATGAGAAGAACACACATCCAATGATACTGGTGGGTCCTTATGTGGTTTGTGAAAAGAACAGACATGCAATGACACTGGTGGATCCTTATGTGGTTCATGAGAAGAACAAACATGCAATGACACTGGTGGATCCTTATGTGGTTTGTTTAGAAGAAGAGACATGCAATGACTCTAGGTGTCATTCATGAAAAGAACACACATGCAATGACATTGGTGTATCCATATGTGGTTTGTGAAAAGAAACGACATGCAATCACACTAGGTGGATCCATGTGTGGTTTGTTTAGAAGAACACACATGCAATGACTCTAGCTATGGTTCATTAAAAGAACACACATGCAATGACACTGGTGGATCCATTTGTGGTTCATGAAAAGAAAAGACATGCAATAACACTGGTGGGTCCTTAAGTGGTTTGTTTCGAGGAAGAGACATGCAATGACAAGTGGGTGTGGTTCATGAAAAGAACAAACATGCAATGACACTGGTGGATCCATGTGTGGTTCATGAGAGGAACACACATCCAATGACACTGGTGGGTCCTTATGTGGTATGATTAGAACAACACATATGCAATGACTCTAGCTGTGGTTCATGAAAAGAACACACATGCAATGACACTGGTGGATCCATGTGTGGTTTGTGAAAAGAACTGACATTCAATGACTCTAGGTGGATCCATGTGTGGTTTGTTTACAGGAACAAACAGGCAATGACACTGGGTGTGGTTCATGAAAAGAACAGACATGGAATGACACTAGTAGATCCTTATGTGGTTTGTTTAGAAGAACACACATGCAATGACTCTAGCTGTGGTTCATGAAAAGGACATACATGCAATGACACTAGTGGATCCATGTGTGGTTAATGAAAAGAACAGACATGCAATGACACTAGTGGATGCTTATGTGGTTTGTTTAAAGGAACAGACATGCAATGACACTAGGTGTGGTTCATGAAAATAATAGAAATGCAATGACACTGGTGGATCCATGTGTGGTTCATGAGAAGAACACACATCCAATGACACTGGTGGATCCTTATGTGGTTCATGAAAAGAACAAACATGCAATGACACTGGTGGATCCATGTGTGGTTCATGAAAAGAACAGACATGCAATGACACTGGTGGATCCTTATGTGGTTTGTTTAGAGGAACAAACATGCAATGATACTAGGTCTGGTTCATGAAAATAATAGACATGCAATGACACTGGTGGATCCATGTGTGGTTCATGAGAAGAACACACATCCAATGATACTGGTGGGTCCTTATGTGGTTTGTGAAAAGAACATACATGCAATGACACTGGTGGATCCTTATGTGGTTCATGAGAAGAACAAACATGCAATGACACTGGTGGATCCTTATGTGGTTTGTTTAGAAGAAGAGACATGCAATGACTCTAGGTGTCATTCATGAAAAGAAAACACATGCAATGACATTGGTGTATCCATATGTGGTTTGTGAAAAGAAACGACATGCAATCACACTAGGTGGATCCATGTGTGGTTTGTTTAGAAGAACACACATGCAATGACTCTAGCTATGGTTCATTAAAAGAACACACATGCAATGACACTGGTGGATCCATGTGTGGTTCATGAAAAGAAAAGACATGCAATAACACTGGTGGGTCCTTAAGTGGTTTGTTTCGAGGAAGAGACATGCAATGACAAGTGGGTGTGGTTCATGAAAAGAACAAACATGCAATGACACTGGTGGATCCATGTGTGGTTCATGAGAGGAACACACATCCAATGACACTGGTGGGTCCTTATGTGGTATGATTAGAACAACACATATGCAATGACTCTAGCTGTGGTTCATGAAAAGAACACACATGCAATGACACTGGTGGATCCATGTGTGGTTTGTGAAAAGAACTGACATTCAATGACTCTAGGTGGATCCATGTGTGGTTTGTTTACAGGAACAGACAGGCAATGACACTGGGTGTGGTTCATGAAAAGAACAGACATGGAATGACACTAGTAGATCCTTATGTGGTTTGTTTAGAAGAACACACATGCAATGACTCTAGCTGTGGTTCATGAAAATAACACACATGCAATGACACTGGGGGATCCTTATGTGGTTTGTTTAGAAGAACACACATGCAATGACTCTAGCTGTGGTTCATGAAAAGGATATACATGCAATGACACTAGTGGATCCATGTGTGGTTAATGAAAAGAACAGACATGCAATGACACTAGTGGATGCTTATGTGGTTTGTTTAAAGGAACAGACATGCAATGACACTAGGTGTGGTTCATGAAAATAATAGAAATGCAATGACACTGGTGGATCCATGTGTGGTTCATGAGAAGAACACACATCCAATGATACTGGTGGGTCCTTATGTGGTTTGTGAAAAGAACAGACATGCAATGACACTGGTGGATCCTTATGTGGTTCATGAGAAGAACAAACATGCAATGACACTGGTGGATCCTTATGTGGTTTGTTTAGAAGAAGAGACATGCAATGACTCTAGGTGTCATTCATGAAAAGAACACACATGCAATGACATTGGTGTATCCATATGTGGTTTGTGAAAAGAAACGACATGCAATCACACTAGGTGGATCCATGTGTGGTTTGTTTAGAAGAACACACATGCAATGACTCTAGCTATGGTTCATTAAAAGAACACACATGCAATGACACTGGTGGATCCATGTGTGGTTCATGAAAAGAAAAGACATGCAATAACACTGGTGGGTCCTTAAGTGGTTTGTTTCGAGGAAGAGACATGCAATGACAAGTGGGTGTGGTTCATGAAAAGAACAAACATGCAATGACACTGGTGGATCCATGTGTGGTTCATGAGAGGAACACACATCCAATGACACTGGTGGGTCCTTATGTGGTATGATTAGAACAACACATATGCAATGACTCTAGCTGTGGTTCATGAAAAGAACACACATGCAATGACACTGGTGGATCCATGTGTGGTTTGTGAAAAGAACTGACATTCAATGACTCTAGGTGGATCCATGTGTGGTTTGTTTACAGGAACAGACAGGCAATGACACTGGGTGTGGTTCATGAAAAGAACAGACATGGAATGACACTAGTAGATCCTTATGTGGTTTGTTTAGAAGAACACACATGCAATGACTCTAGCTGTGGTTCATGAAAAGGACATACATGCAATGACACTAGTGGATCCATGTGTGGTTAATGAAAAGAACAGACATGCAATGACACTAGTGGATGCTTATGTGGTTTGTTTAAAGGAACAGACATGCAATGACACTAGGTGTGGTTCATGAAAATAATAGAAATGCAATGACACTGGTGGATCCATGTGTGGTTCATGAGAAGAACACACATCCAATGACACTGGTGGATCCTTATGTGGTTCATGAAAAGAACAAACATGCAATGACACTGGTGGATCCATGTGTGGTTCATGAAAAGAACAGACATGCAATGACACTGGTGGATCCTTATGTGGTTTGTTTAGAGGAACAAACATGCAATGATACTAGGTGTGGTTCATGAAAATAATAGACATGCAATGACACTGGTGGATCCATGTGTGGTTCATGAGAAGAACACACATCCAATGATACTGGTGGGTCCTTATGTGGTTTGTGAAAAGAACAGACATGCAATGACACTGGTGGATCCTTATGTGGTTCATGAGAAGAACAAACATGCAATGACACTGGTGGATCCTTATGTGGTTTGTTTAGAAGAAGAGACATGCAATGACTCTAGGTGTCATTCATGAAAAGAACACACATGCAATGACATTGGTGTATCCATATGTGGTTTGTGAAAAGAAACGACATGCAATCACACTAGGTGGATCCATGTGTGGTTTGTTTAGAAGAACACACATGCAATGACTCTAGCTATGGTTCATTAAAAGAACACACATGCAATGACACTGGTGGATCCATGTGTGGTTCATGAAAAGAAAAGACATGCAATAACACTGGTGGGTCCTTAAGTGGTTTGTTTCGAGGAAGAGACATGCAATGACAAGTGGGTGTGGTTCATGAAAAGAACAAACATGCAATGACACTGGTGGATCCATGTGTGGTTCATGAGAGGAACACACATCCAATGACACTGGTGGGTCCTTATGTGGTATGATTAGAACAACACATATGCAATGAATCTAGCTGTGGTTCATGAAAAGAACACACATGCAATGACACTGGTGGATCCATGTGTGGTTTGTGAAAAGAACTGACATTCAATGACTCTAGGTGGATCCATGTGTGGTTTGTTTACAGGAACAGACAGGCAATGACACTGGGTGTGGTTCATGAAAAGAACAGACATGGAATGACACTAGTAGATCCTTATGTGGTTTGTTTAGAAGAACACACATGCAATGACTCTAGCTGTGGTTCATGAAAATAACACACATGCAATGACACTGGGGGATCCTTATGTGGTTTGTTTAGAAGAACATACATGCAATGACACTGGTGGATCCTTATGTGGTTTGTGAGAAAAATAGACATGCAATGACACTGGCTTTGGTTCATGAGAAGAACACACATGCAAAGACACTGGTGGATCCATGTATGGTTTGTGAAAAGAACTGACATGCAATCACACTAGGTGGATCCATGTGTGGTTTGTGGAAAGAACAGACATGCAATGGCTCTCTTTGTGGTTCATGAAAAGAACACACATGCAATGACAATGGTGGATCCATGCGTCGTTTGTGAAAAGAACAGATATGCAATCACACTAGGTGGATCTATATGTGGTTTGTTTAGAAGGACACACATGCAATGACTCTAGATGTGGTTCATGAAAAGAACATACATGCAATGACACTGGTGGATCCATGTGTGGTTAATGAAAAGAACAGACATACAATGACACTGGTGGATCCTTATGTGGTTCATCAAAAGAACAAACATGCAATGATACTGGTGGATACATGTGTGGTTCATGAAAAGAATAGACATGCAATGACACTGTTGGATCCTTATGTGGTTTGTTTAGACGAACAAACATGCAATGACACTAGGTGTGGTTCACGAAAATAACAGACATGCAATGACACTGGTGGATCCATGTGTGGTTCATGAGAAGAACACACATCCAATGACAGTGGTGGATCCTTATGTGGTTCATGAAAATAACCAACATGCAATGACACTTGTAGATCCTTATGTGGTTTGTGAAAAGAACATACATGCAATGACACATGTGGATCCTTATGTGGTTCATGAGAAGAGCAAACATGCCATGACACGGGTGGATCCTTATGTGGTTTGTTTAGAAGAACAAACATGAAATGACTCTAGCCGTCATTCATGAAAAGAACACACATGCAATGACACTGGTGTATCCATGTGTGGTTTGTGAAAAGAACAGACATGCAATCACACTAGGTGGATCCATGTGTGGTTTGTTTAGAATAACACACATGCAATGACTCTAGCTGTGGTTTATGAAAAGAACACGCACGCAATGACACTAGTGGATCCATGTGTGGTTCATGAAAACAACAGACATGCAATGACACTGGTGGATCCTTATGTGGTTTGTTTAGAGGAACAAACATGCAATGACACTGGGTGTGGTTCATGAAAAGACCAGACATGCAATGACACTAGTGGATCCATGTGTGGTTCATGAGAAGAACACACATCCAATGACACTGCTGGATCCTTATGTTGGGGCACCGTCGCAGCTGGCGGCACGAGTATGTCGAAGTGCACGAACATCACCGCCTCGTATAAGTTCAGCGCGGGCATCTCCATGGCGGCGCAGTGGAGATTGGAGAGGGAGCGAGGGGATGGACGACGAAGCAATGACGCGATGGAGATTAGTGTCGGGGGATGATCCCCAGATACCCCAACCGAACAAGAAACATGACAGTTGCATTGTGCCCGGCTATCAAGATGCAGCCGGGCAAATCGGGCCAGGCCGGCTACCTCATGGTAGGCGGATCAGCAAGAAGTAACCGGCTACCGCGACGTATCCGGAACCAATCAAGGAGACAGGGCGACATGCGTTTCAGTGCACGGTACACCCTGTATGATGACAAGACCGGCCATTACTCGGCCATACCGAAGACTTTGCGAGGATGACGCAGGAACAGTGGCCCGATGCTGACGACAGCTCGCACGACGTCCACTGTGCCTATGACAGCCATACCGCTCATACTCCGAGGTGACACACCGTACCGGATACTGTAGATGACCAGTCGGCTGGGACCCGCATGTGGGGCCCGCCAGTCGTATTGGCCAGTGAGACCGTTGCCTCTCTGCCTATATAAGGAGAGGCAAGGCCTCAGTAGTGAGGGTTGGTCTCATTGCATTTAAGGCAGTAGCTAGAGAATACAGCTCAAAGAGCACTTCTAGTTCGTATATCCCCATAGTCAGATCTGGCAGAAGTAGGAGTTTTACCTCATCATGAGGGCTCTGAACTTGGGTACTTCATGTGTCCCGTTACGCTTGCTTGTATCCAATCCCACCTGTGGATGTCGTTGATAGCTTCCCTGCTAGTCCCCACACCTCTATCTAACCTTCTTAGGTACTGCCGTTCCCAATACAACGACAGTTGGCGCCCACCGTGGGGCTAGATGGCTTCGACTGGAGTCACATTCCGCACGGGACCTCGCACTTCAGCCGGTGAGCGCGTGGCCTCCGGCCTGGTGTCACGCTCGGCAAATTTGACTGCGTCATCGACAACGCTTCCTGCTTCGCCAGAACCTCCTTCCCGGCGAAGGGCACCGTCTTGCTATTCGGCGACCTCCCCGTCTACGTCGCCACCGTTCCGGAGCGTTTCCCTAGGGAAATCGGCTCTATCGCGGGGCTGCCGCATCCGGGCGGTGGCACCTCCATCGTGTCCTGCGGCGTGGAGGTCATGATGGCCGGCTCCAGCTCTCACCCCCGCCAGCCGCGGGAGCGAGGCGCGGACGAGGTCGGAACTTCCGCCCATCCGCAACCTCGGAACCTGGTGGAGGACGCTATTGATCGGCTCCTGACACCGGTTAACCTCAGGGATAACCCGGAGGAGGCGGAGGCCAACTTCGCCATGGAGAGAAAGATCCTCCTCCAGGAGGCCATGGAGCTGGCGGCTACCTGCAAGCAACTCGAGATCACCCGGCGTGAGTATGACCACGCGCACGGCTTCACTCCGGCTACCGCGGAGCCAAGTCAGCCCGGCCAGGTGCGGCGCCGGGGCGGTGAGCTAGGCGGTAGGATGGAAAAGGATGGGGAGTCAGACCCCGCGCCCGCCCTCATCCGGCCCACCTACAACACGCCCATCAAGAATCTGCGTGCGGCCCGAGCCGCGACAGAGGAACTGCCCAATCTGGAGGGCGAGGAGCGAGCCCGCCAGCACGCTCGCGTGAAGGAGCTCCTCCGCATCGCGGACGAGCAGGCTGATGCCAACCGGCAGATGCAGGAGGACCCCAGCTACTCCAAGGGGAGCAAGCTGCCTGCTATCAGCAGGGGCGCGCCGCGCGACACCCAGCAGGCGTCCTCCCCTTAGCCGGCTAAGGCACGCAGCAGGCGTCGCAGCTCTGGCAACAAGGGCCAGCCGCGCCAGGAGCAGACGGTGAACAGCACCCGCCGCCTCCCCCTCCACCAACCGGAGCGCCCAGACCCACCGGTTCCCGTCTCCCGGGTCGGGTGGGAGTGCCCAACCCGGATTGTCCGGATGCTCGTGACCGGTTCGAGCTCCTCCCTCAAGCGCGCGTCACGAAGGAAGAAGATTCTACTGGTCCGGTTTGTTTCGGACCCCACATCCGGAATAGGCTGTTTCCGGACAAGTTCTCCGTGCCCAGGGATACCCCCAAGTACGACAACATCATGAAGCCGGAAGATTGGCTGACCGACTATGCTACAGCAGTCGGCATCTCCCATGGGAACAAGTGCAACAGCCGTGCGCTACGTCCCCCTTATGCTAACCGGGTCGACAAGGACATGGCTCAACAACCTTGAACCCAATAGCATCAACGCTTGGCCAGACGTCGAGAAGGTGTTCGTCCGCAACTTCAATGGCACGTACAAGCATCCAGGGCGCCCACGCGACCTGGCCTTGTGCGTCCAGGGTGACCGCGAGACTGACCGCGAGTACCTCGCCAAGTGGACGAAGCTGCGCAACACTTGCGAGGGCATCCTGGAGAGCCAGGCCATCAGTTTCTTCATCGAGGGTTGCCGAGAAGGCACCATTCTTCGCCAGCGGCTACTGTGTGACGAGCCGAAAACCATGGCAGAGATCATGACGGTTGCGGACCAGTACGCCATAGCAGATGCCGCCATGAAGAAGCCCCTCCGTGTAAATGTTGACGGGCGTCCGACTCCTACGGAGCCGGCTCGCGACCGTCCAAGGAATCCGGCTGGAGAAGTCGGATCCTCCAGGCACCACGTCAACGACAACCGGTTCCATGGGGACCGCCAGGCCGGACAACAGAAACCCTGCTACCACGCGCGACAGGTCAATGTTGTGGAGGGTGCGCCCGACACACCGGCTAACGATGCAAGGAGGCAGAAGCCACGGCTCACCTTCGACCAGATGTTTGACGGCCCGTGCAAGTGGCACAGCGGTCCCTTCAAACCGGCTACGCACACCACTCGGAATTGCAGCTGGACCCTCCAGCTAAAAGACCAGGGTAACCAGCCTCGTCTCCCCCTGCCCCCTCCCGGTGGACCACCCCACCGGCCAGGGGAGACGGTAATGATGGTAATGGCGGCAACGGTGGCAACAACAATAACAGCTACCCCCAGCCGCACGCCGCCTACCACATCTTCGAGACGGAGCTGGACGACAAGCACAGCCGCAGGCGATGCTCCAAGGAGGTCAACGCCATCATCTCTCCGGTCCCCCAGTACTTGAACTGGTCGGAAACCCCCATCACCTGGAGCCGCGCAGACCAGCCGGAGAAGCTGCCGACTCCCGGGGGCTACGCCATGGTGCTCGACCCCCTCATCATCTCCAATGCGCGCACCTGCTGATTCTCGCGCGTCCTCATCGACGGAGGCAGCAGCCTCAACCTCCTCTACCAGTATCGCTAGAGAAGCTGGGCATTCGCGAAAGCAACCTGCGCCCGACTACCACAATGTTCTATGACGTACTACAGGGGCCAGCCTGCGCCCCGCTGGGGAAAATCCGGCTGGACGTCATCTCCGGGACCGAGGAGAATTTCCGCCGCGAACCAATCTGGTTCGAGGTGGTAAACCTGACGAGCTCCTACCATGCTCTCCTCAGGCGCCCCACCCTCGCCAAGTTCATGGCCGTCCCCCACTATGCATACCTCAAGACGAAGATGCCGGGACCACACGGCGTGATCATCGTCGCCAGCTACTTTAGGCGGTCGATGGAGTGCACCTCAGCCGGTTCCAAACTGGCAGAGGCCCTCATCATAGGCGAGGAGAAGCGCGTGATCATGCGCAATGTGGCCATGGCCCAGCAGGACATGCCGGCTAGCAGCAAACCGGCTGGAGAAGGAGCTTTCCAGCCGGCAAAGGAGACAAAGAGGATCCTGCTCGACCCCTCCGACCTGACTAAGTTCGTCACCATTGGTGCCGGCATGTACAGCAAATAGGAAGGCACGCTCATCGACTTCCTCCGTGAGAATCGGGACATCTTTGCATGGTCCCCCAAGGACATGCCGGGTGTGCCGAGGGAGTTCACCGAGCATTCACTTCATGTGCGGCCGGACGCCAAGCCGGTCAAGCAATCACTGCGCCGGTTCCTGGTGCTGAAGAAGAACAAAACCTGGCGCATGTGTATCGACTACACCAGCCTGAACAAGGCGTGCCCGAAAGACCCCTTCTCATTGCCCCGTATCAATCAAGTTATCGATTCCACGGCCGGCTGTGATTTGTTGTCTTTTCTAGATTGCTATTCCGGTTACAATCAGATCCGGTTAAACCCGGTTGATCAGATTAAGACATCATTTATCACCCCTTACGGGGCTTTCTGCTACGTAACCATGCCTTTCGGTCTAAAGAATGCATACGCTACCTATCAACGCTGCATGCAGAAGTGCTTGCACTCGCAGATAGGCCGAAACGTGGATGCTTATGTGGACAATGTGGTCATAAAGACCAAGGAGAAGCGCACCCTCCTCGAGGATCTGGGAGAAACATTTGGCAACCTCCGCCAGTACCAGATGAAGCTGAACCCGGAGAAGTGCGTCTTCGGAGTGCCATCCGGTCAGCTCCTCGGCTTCCTCGTATCACAACGAGGCATCAAGGCAAATCCAGGGAAGATTGCGGCCATCGAGAGGATGCAGCCGCCCAGGAGCCTGCTTGGAGTCCAAAGGTGCACCGGATGCCTGGCTTCCCTCAGCCATTTCGTTAGCCGGCTGGGGGAGAAGGCACTCCTGTTGTACCAGCTGATGAAGAAGACAGACAAAATCTCCTGGACTTCGCAAGCCGACACCGCATTTCATGACCTCAAGCGCATGCTATCCACAACGCTGGTTCTAGCCACGCCGGCTAGCAAGGAGCCGATGTTGCTCTATATAGCAGCCATCAGCCGAGTCATCAGCGTCGTCCTGGTGGTGGAGCGCCCCGAGGAAGGCAAGGCTCATCCGGTTCAGAGGCCCGTCTACTACCTCAACGAGGTCCTCTTCCTCTCCAAGCAGAACTACCCCCACTACCAGAAGATGTGCTACGGCATATACCTGGCATGCAAGAGCTCAAGCACTAGTTCCAGGAGCATCCGATTAAGGTCGTGTGCACCACACCCCTTTTGGAAATCATCGGCAACAAGGACGCCACCGGCTGAGTCGCCAAATGGGCCATCGAGCTCGCCGCCTACTCCATCCAGTACGAGCCCCGGCTCACGATCAAGTCGCAGGCATTGGCGGACTTCCTCGTCGACTGGGCTGAGACCCAGTACCTCCCACCAGTTCCGGATTCGGACCACTGGAGAATGCATTTCGACGGGTCGAAGATGCTCGGGGGCTTGGGAGCCGGCATCGTGCTCACCTCGCCCAAGGGAGACCGGTTGGAGTACGTGCTGCAGATCCACTTCAAGGCCTCCAACAACGTAGCCGAATATGAGGCACTAGCGCACGGACTCCGGCTAGCCAAGGAAATCGGTGTCAACCGGATCCTGTGCTTTGGTGATTCGGATCTGGTGGTGCAGCAAGTGTCCGGAGAATGTGACGCCAGAGATGCAAACATGTCCCTCTACCGGTTCCACATCCAGAAGCTCAGCACCTCATTCGACGAATGCGAATTTCATCACGTCCCCCGCGTCAACAACGAGGCAGCCGATTCGCTCGCCCGAATCGGATCTACCAGGCAAGCGATCCCACCAGGGTTTCCTTGGAGCACCTGCGCAAGCCCTCCATCAACCCGTCACCAGAGTCAGACTCCATCGTCTGGGCAGGAAGCGCTCCGGCTGACGGAGCAGCAGAAGCGGAGCCGGCAGAGCCGCCAAAAAAGAAGACCCGCACCAACTCCGACAAGGCAGTACCCTACGGTTCGCAAGACCCGGGGGCTACCGGCTCGTCAAGCGGCTCAGGGGCTGCCGTCCCGGATACGTCATCTGGACGACCCCCCAACATCCGTCAACCGAAGAGCGAGAGCATCCTTGTCATTCGGGAAGTGCCATCCTGGGCACAACCCTTCATGAACTACATCGCCAACGGAGAACTTCCGGATGACGAGGTGGAGGCCAGGCAAATCCGGCGCCGCGCGCACACGTACACCATCATCAACGACGAACTGTACAAGCGCAGCGTATCCGGCATTTTCCAAAGGTGTGTCGATGTAGACACAGGATATCGACCACTCAAGGACATCCACTAGGGCGAGTGCGGGCACCATGCTTCGTCAAGGGCAATAGTCGCCAAGGCGTTTTGCCATGGTTTCTATTGGCCTACCGCCCTCGAGGACGCTGAGCAGCTGGTCCGCGCGTCCAATGGGTGCCAGCTCTTCGGGCAGCTCAGGCACATGCCAACCTCGGTACTCAAGACCATACCGATCACCTGGCCCTTCGCGGTATGGGGCCTCGACATGGTCGGTCCCTTCAAGCGAGCACGCGCGGGTATGACCCATCTGCTGGTGGTGGTGGATAAATTCACGAAGTGGATCGAGGCCAAGCCTATCCGGAAGCTGGACGGGGCGACAGTCGTCACCTTCTTCACCGACATCATCAACCGGTTTGGCTACCCCAACAGCATCATCACCGACAACGGCACGAACTTCGCCAAGGGGGCCTTCGCCTGGTTCTGCAGCAACAAGGGCATCCGGCTGGACCTTGCCTCCGTCGCGCACACGCAGTCCAATAGGCAAGTCGAAAGAGCAAACAGCTTGGTGCTAGCCGGTATCAAGCCGCGTCTCATCGAGCCATTGGAGCGGTCACCCGAATGCTGGATCGAGGAGCTTCCAGCTGTGTTGTGGATCCTCTGCACCATGCCGAATAGATCAACCGGCTACATATGTTCTTCCTGGTCTACGGATCAGAAGTCGTCCTCTCCACGGATATCGAGTTCGACTCACCACGCAAGCTCCTATACGACGAAAAGGCCAACCGGGAGGCGCGGGAGGACAGAATGAACTTCCTGGAGGAGGCCCGCGAGCTAGTTCTGTCCAGATCAGCCCTGTACCTGCAACGACTATGCCACTACCATTCAGGCCGGATCCGCCCAGTCGCGTTCCGCGAGGGTGACCTGGTCCTCCGGCTGGTGCAAGACATGAAGGGCATGCACAAGCTATCGCCACCCTAGGAGGGGCCCTTCATCATCAGCAAGGCGCTGCCCAACGACTCCTACTACCTCATTGACGCGCAGTAGCCGCGCAAGAACAAGATGGACAGATCAGATGAGGAAACCAAGCGTCCCTGGAACGCGGCCTTGCTGCGCCCGTTTTACACCTAGTCGCCAGATAGTGTATGTATCCCACAAACCCTATGAATGAAAATGCGGACCCTTACGAGATGCTTGGGGGCTCCTTGCTAGAAATATGTTTTTCATCTATTTTTAGTTCTTTTCCGGCTCCGGCAACCCTTACCCGGGGGCTCGCCGGCTGGCCTGGCCTGCTAAGTCAACAAACCGACTGAGTAGTGTGCGACGATGTCAGAGGCCCACTCTTCGTCTCAGCTACAGACCGCAACCCGGCTGTCCGGCTAGCAAGAGCAAAAGCCTGAGGCATCCCACACGAAAAACATGGAGGAGATGCGACAGACTGGGTGTCCCGGCCTTGCAACTAGCTTAAGCCAATCCGGTTACTAAGCCGTTAGTATCATGCGCAATGTATTGTCAGCTCCCTTCGATTCCGGCTATAGACCGCAACCCGGCTTCTCGGCAAGGACGTAGCGAAAATAGCAGAGCACACGGGAAAGTGACCAAGTGTCCAGAGAGGCACAAGCTAGTCTTCAAAAAACAAGTCTGTTTTTCGGCTATAATTTGGCAGACTAACCTATTAACCTGTGAGGATGTATGTGTATGTGTATGTATATTCTTGTCCAACTACCTTGAGTCGGAATTCAGGAAAGAAAGGAGAAGATGATTCGAAGTCCTTACATTCATCAAACACTCTGAATCTCGGGATCTACACCCACTGGGTGTGCTCGCGCGCCCCCAGTGGAATCTTGTAGTTCCTAACTGGCTAAGGGCGTTTAGCCGGCCGTTCGGAGCCCAGGTGAGGGCAAGGCCAAGAGCAAGAGAAGGCAAGAAAGATTCGAAGCACCTGGCTACGCCAGCTACTCCGAATCTAGGGGGCTACACCCAGTGGGTGCGCTCGCGCGCCCCCACTGGAATGTTAGTTCCCCCGGCTGAAGTTGTTCAGCCAGCGAAAGCAGCCGACTAAGACGAGTCTAGTCGAATAAAGTAAGGAAACTTGGGAAAAAGAAGGAAGATTCGAAGCACCTGGCTACGCCAGCTACTACGCATCTCGGGGGCTACACCGGCTAAATGTGTGTAGCCGGACGAAGTAAGCCGGATAAAGTCAACCGACGAAACGTTGAAAGAAAACTCGGAGCACACATGTTGAAGGAAACTCAAGGAAGTTCAATATTAACGAGCAAAGAAAAAAGGAGGCGAAGCTCCCATAAGTTTACCCGGTGTCAGAGACAGCCGGTACAGACAGACAAGTTTCAAACAGAACTAAATCAAGACAAATACACCCGGCATCCCGGGGCAACGACTAAGCGGCAGGACCCTTGCCGTGAGGAGCATCTTGACCGGCAGAAGCTTCAGGCAGAGGAGGAGGTGCGACGCTCAATCCGGTTCCGGCGCCCGCAGGCAGCTGCGTCGGGCCTTCCACATCAGGAGTACCGATGGACTCCGAGTCGGTGAGCACCTCGTCGGGGTCCACGTAGTCGACGATCTTGATGGTAGATCCGCGGAGCTCCGGATGGGCTTGGCGGATGGCGGCAAGGTCAGCGCCCGCACGGAAGCCTCCGTCGATCGTCTCGACGTGGGCGTCCTTGTACCAGGAGAGCATGAGGGCCAGAGCCATCTCCGCTCCGGCTCGTGCTGCCAAGTCCCGCAGCCGGTCCACCGCAGCTGGCACCTCCCCCACCCTCGCAGCCAGCTGCGCCATCGTCTCCGGAACCGGAACATCCGGCCACAGGAAGGAGAAGACGTCCCGCGCCACTTGATGAAGCTTAGCAGCTTCTTCGCCAAGAAGGACGACGAGCTCCTAGGCCGTCGGCTGTGCTCCCGGCAGTTTTCCTGCAGCCGGTTGTATGCCAGCAGGTCTATGTCGGGATAAAACGCTATCAGAAAAGAGAGTCAGATCCGGCTACCGGATCCGGAAAGAAAGGGAAACAGAAAAGATGAACTTACCCTTAGCCGTGTGGCCAACCTGCATCAGCTCCTCCACCAGAGCCTTCTCCTTCATTGCCAGCCGTTTGATCTCCTTCTCTTGGTCCTTGTTCTGGGCCTCGAGAAGGTTGAAGGCTTCGGTCTGGGTGGCGAGCGAGGTGTCGCACTCCTTGATGGTGGCCTCCAGGCCGTCTACCCTCGCGTGCCAATCCTTGTTCTGCAGCCGTAGAGTAGAGTTGGACTTGCTCAGCCGGTCGTTCGCTTTCTTCAAGCGATCGATCTCGCGCTGAGCGCACACGAGGATGGCTGTGACAAAGCCGGCTATTAGCACAAAAAAAAGAGCAAGACGGATGAAGCAAACTTACGGTCAAGGGACCGGTTCCCGCCGGCTTCCGCATCCAGCAGTCGGATGTCCCTCACCGCTAATTCGAGGGTGGCGGCGAGGTCCGTCGGTGAGGCGGCGGAGGAAGCGTCATCGTCCATGGCGTTGACAGTCAAGGACTCCTTCGTGGCAACCACCGCCGTCCTCCACTCCTCCCCGGCTCTTCGTCGGAGTTGTTGTCACTAACAACCACGAGCTCCTTGCCGGTAGCAGCCCCCCGCGCGCCCGCGGAAGAGCCACCCAGCTGGGGATCCTCCGCCTCCGGCTGAACCACCACATCCGACTGCGGACCCTCCACTCTGGCTGAGGCAGCCGGTTCAGATCGAGGTGGTGGCGGAGGCGGCGCCATGGGAGAAGGAGGGGCGCGGGCAGACGCGGACGGAGCACGGGGTGGCGACCCGATTGGCGCTCGCGTCGGGCTCACGGCTCCAAAGGAGACCAGCGTGCTAAGAAAGCAGAAGACAGGAGGAAGGAAACAAAAGCAAATAAGCCAAGGGCGGAAAGGCACGAAAAGAAACATGCGGAAGATGATGAAGGAAGAAGAGGAAAGACATACCCCTGCACAACCGTAGGCGGACCTTTCTTCTGGCCCAAGCGACTCGGCGGAAGGGCGCCGGTCCGGCTCCTCCGCGGTAGGCCGGCAGGAGCTGGAACGGCTGGAGCCGCTCCCGCGAGCTTCGCCGTTCGTCGCAGGGCGGTGCGCCGGATCGGAAGTCGGCGCGGCTTCCTTCTCCTCATGAACTACCGCGTGGGGTATGGCAGCCGGTTCATCGTTTCGGTTGGGGAAGTCATCACCATCCCCATCCGACTCCTCGCCGGATCGTCGAGCACGCGACTCGGGCAAGTTAGGCGTTAAAACCTCGAGAGGAGCCTCACCCTCCTCGTGAAGGATGCAAGCGAAGATCTGCCAAATACAAGAAGTTAGCCGGACAAAATAAGAAAGACATGCAAGAAATACGAAAGAAAGCTCCGGCTAAACGGACCTACCCGGGGTGCGCAGGTGTCCCGGTTGTAGGGTTCCAGGCTGAAGGTCCAGCCCTCCGGCAGCCGCTCCTTCAGGTTGTGGTAGCGGGGATCGCGGCGCGACAGTCGGGTCGGGTCTAGCTTGACGGATTAGTAGCACATTTTGTGCGCTCGCTGCTGCAGCGGCATCATTAGCCGGGACATCCAGCTGAGGGTGATGTTTAGGCCGGTTAGCCGACAGGTGACAAGGGAGCGTATGCGCTGCAGCATCGCATCTGACTCCCAGTTCTGCCGGCTGGACTCGACATCCTAGAAAGCCGGAAGGTTGATCCGGTCGACGTTGGTGACGTTCTTGACGTAGAAGTACGACTGCTGCCACAGTCGTATCATGTCGTGGAGCAAGAACTTTGGGTAGCCGGATTGGGCACGGGAGTAGATGGAGGCGCCAACGCAGATGACTAGCGGCCCCTTCGTTTACTGCACCTGCGGCCGGACTCGGAAGAGCCGGCAAAAGAGACCGAGATCCGGCTGGATCCCGAGGTAGCTCTCGTAGAAGGCCATGAAGTGCGCCAACGTTCCGATCGCGTTGGGGCCGAGATGGTGGAGACGGAGATCGAAGAACGCCAGGAAGGTGAGGAAGAAGGGTTGCACCAGCAACGCGAATCCGCGCGCCAGGTGCGAGAGGAAGATGACGTACTCCCCCTCCGCCGGGTGCGACGACACCTCTCCCGCCGGTGCCAACCGCACCGCCACTTCCTCCTTCGACGGAAGGACGTGGGTCACGCGGTAGTTCTGGCTGTGGTCCTCCGTGACGGAGGAGCCACACCAGCCTCCGCCTTCGGCTGCCATCACCGGCTGACAAGGAGGCATGGCGACAGAGGAGTGACGGTGGCCCGTACCACTGACAACGAAGAGCGGGCGGCGCGGCGGGCTACAGCGGCAGCAGAGCAAGGGCGCAGAGGGCAGGAGCGCACGAGGGAAGAGGAAAACTGGAGCGGGGGAGCGAAGGAAGGGAACTGCTCCCCCCACGGCGT
Source organism: Avena sativa (assembly GCA_916181665.1). NCBI lineage: Eukaryota > Viridiplantae > Streptophyta > Magnoliopsida > Poales > Poaceae > Avena > Avena sativa. The sequence goes on from OV702287.1 coordinate 586,027,988, forward strand.
CCCTTTAAAGGACCGGAAGCGCAACCTTCCACGGCGCCACGTGGCGCGCATTCGGGCGACCCTCACCCCAACCGCCACCCAGATCCCGTGTGCCGACGCGGGATGCGCAGAAGATCCAGGAGCGAGAACCGAAGCGCCGGGCCGCAGTTTTCTCCGAGGCGACGTGCAATATGACGTTACGCTTCCCGCCGCAGTGCAATGATGGCGCGTGCGCGCGTGGCCGGCGTCAGCACTGACGTCACAGGTAGCACGCGCACATTTCACCTAAGGGCGGAATCCACATGCGCTCGGGGGCTAGTGTCGGGGGGATGATCCCCAGATACCGCAACCGAACAAGAAACATGACAGTTGGATAGTGCCCGGCTGGACAGATGCAGCCGGGCAAATCAGGCCAGGCCGGCTACCTCATGGTAGCCGGATCAGCAAAAAGTAACCGGCTATGGCGACATAGCCGGAACCAATCAAGGAGACTGGGCGACGTGTGTATTAGTGTACGGTACGCCCTATACGATGACAAGACCGGCAATTACTTGGCCATACCGAAGACTTTGCTAGGATGACGCAGAAACAGTGGCCCAATGCTGACGACAGCTCGCACGACGTCCACTGTGCCTACGACAGCCATACCGCTCATACTCCAATGTGACACACCATACCGGATACTGTAGATGACCAGTCGGCTGGGACCCGCATGTGGGGCCCACCAGTCAGATTGGCCAGTGAGACCATTGCCTCTCTGCCTATATAAGGAGAGGCAAGGCCTCAGTAGTAAGGGTTGGTCTCATTGCATTTAAGGCAGTAGCTAGAGAATACAGCTCAAGGAGCACTTGTAGTTCGTATATCCCCATAGTCAGATCCGGGAGGAGTAGGAGTTTTACCTCATCACGAGGGCTCCGAACCTGGGTACTTCCTGCGCCCTGTTACGCTTGCTTGTATCCAATCCCGCCCATGGACGCCGTCGATAGCTTCCCTGCAGGTCCCCACACCTCTATGTAACCTTCTTAGGTATTGTCGTTTCCCAATACAACGACAATTTGAGAGGACGAGGGGATGGACGTTGAAGCGACACGCTGTGGCGCCTCCTATTTGTACACGAGGACGACGAAGCGACGGGTGGAATATCCAAGGGGCATTGGTCAGACAAAAGAACTAATGCAGGGTTAAGACAGATTAATAGGCGACCAATTTTTTTCCTCCCAGGACTCCGAGGCCAATAATTCAGACCGCTAGGTCAACAAGTACAACTATTACAACTTAAAAAGGAATGGAGCTTAAGCTAAATAGAACTAGTTATCACACATCTCCTTGATCTTCCTAATCTTAGCCCGATGCCCATCTTCATGCGAGAGCAAGGATCGAATCGTCTTCTCCTTCCTTTTAGCATCTTCCTTGCACAACTTCAATTGTTTCTCTGCATTTTTTCCTCATGCACTTGTCAATACTCGTAGTTGTGAACTGCAGGACTTTGGCCTGGTGAAGATCATTCCTTGCTTCATCTGCAGGACTTTGGTCGTGTCAAATGGTTCCCATAGCTTCATCTCAACACTGTCAAGAAGTGAGCTGAATACAGATTATTTCAACTCAATAATCATTTCCCATAGTTTGTCCAGCTTTTTCTGCATCGATTTGGGCCACTCTAGATCTACCCATTTGATAACACCGCAACTTCCGGCTTGCATCATTGCACGATGTCCTTGACACCGTAGAAACCTCATGCCTGCGTTTTGTCCTTCGAACGCTACAAATTTAGTGGGCACATATCCATGTTTACATAGAAGAGGACTGTCTTCATCCGCTAAACCGTGATAGTCGGAGTCATACATCGTCTGGTTGGCCTATCACATCATACGCGCATGACTAAACAAATTAGATCTAGCTCAAAAAAAAGATAACTGGCCATAGATGATAGAGATAGAGATGAGACGACTCACATCGAAATCACCATCCCTGTCGTCACGACGTGTTTCCTCGCCATCTCCCCTTGAACCCATGGAGAGAGGGGAGGGGGTGGCTACCAGAGAGGGGATTGGGATGGAGGCGCCGTCGGCTTGCGGCTACGGCAGGATTGGAGTGAAGTGGGGAAAGTGGCTTCGAGGGGAAGGAAGAGAAGTACAGGGAGGAAGAGAAGTAATGGGGACCTGACACTGGGATATGGCCCACTGAACTCGTGAGTCATGACACTCGCAACAGGGGAGCGCCCGGTGTTGCTAGTTTGTCTAAAGTAAGCGTGGCCAATCATGCCGCAGAACAGCCTACTCACAGATCGCTCTCACAAAGAGCATCCCAATCGTCCAAGAGCGCTGATCAAATGGTATGTTACAATCGTCAAGCAGAACAACTGTGTTAGGGCGTGCCTTCTAGAAGACACGGTCGAACGGCCATCCATTGGGGGGCTAAGGTTAGGGCTCTCCTAAGGTTAATTAGGATCCATATGTGGTATGTGAAAAGAGCACACATGCAATGACACTGGTGGATCCATATGTAGTTTGTGAAAAGAACACACATGCAATCACACTTGGTGGATCCATATGTGATTTGTGAAAAGAATACACATGCAATGCCATTGGTTGATCCATATGTGGTTTGTGAAAAGAACACACATGCAACGACTCTAACTGTGGTTAATGAAAAGAGCAGACATGCAATGACACTGGTGGATCTATGTGTGGTTCATGAGAAGAACACACATCCAATGACCCCGGTGGATCCTTATGTGGTTTATGAGAAGACCAGATATGCAATGACTCTAGCTGTGGTTCATGAGAAGAATACACATGCAATGACACTGGTGTATCCTTATGTGTTTTGTGAGAAGAACGGACATGCAATGACTCTAGCTGTGGTTCATGAGAAGAACACACATGCAATGACACTAGTGTATCCTTATGTGGTTTGTGAGAAGAACACACATGCAATGACTCTAGATGTGGTTCATGAGAGGAACACACATCCAATGACACTTGTGGATCCATGTGTAGTTTGTTAAAGGGACACACATGCAATGACACTGGCTATGGTTCATGAGAATAACACACATGCAATGACACTGGTGGATCCATGTGTGGTTTATGAGAGGAACAGACATGCAATGACACTAGGTGTGGTTCATGAAAAGAACAGACATGCAATGATACTGGTGGATCCATGTGTGGTTTGTGAGAAGAACAGACATGCAATCACACTTCATGGATCCATGTGTGGTTCATGAGAGGAATACACATGCAATGCCACTGGTGTGTATCCATGTGTGGTTCATGAGAAGAACACACATCCAATGATACTAGGTGTGGTTCATGAGAAGAACAGACATGCAATCACACTAGGTGGATCCATGTGTGGTTTGTTTAGAAGAACACACATGCAATGACTCTAGATGTGGTTCATGAAAAGAACACACATGTAATGACACTGGTGGATCCATGTGTGGTTCATGAAAAGAACATACATGCAATCACACTAGGTGGATCCATGTGTGGTTTGTTTAGAGGAACAAACATACAATGACACTGGGTGTGGTTCATGAAAATAACATACATGCAATGACACTGGGTGGATCCATGTGTGGTTCATGAGAAGAACACACATCTAATGAAACTGGTGGATCCATGTGTGGTTCATGAAAAGAACAGACATGCAATGACACTGGTGGATCCTTATGTGGTTTGTTTAGAGGAACAAACATGCAATGACACTGGGTGTGGTTCATGAAAATAACAGACATGCAATGACACTAGTGGATCCATGTGTGGTTCATGAGAAGAACACACATCCAATGACACTAGTGGATCCTTATGTGGTTCATGAAAAGAACATACATGCAATGACACTGGTGGGTCCTTATGTGGTTTGTGAAAAGAACAGACATGCAATGACATTGGTGGATCCTTATGTGGTTCATGAGAAGAACAAACCTGCAATGACACTGGTGGATCCTTATGTGGTTTGTTTAGAAGAACAAACATGCAATGACTCTAGCTATAATTCATGAAAATAACACACATGCAATGACACTAGTGTATCCATCTGTGGTTTGTGAAAAGAACAGACATGCAATCACACTAGGTGGATCCATGTGTGGTTTGTTTAGAAGAACACACATGCAATGACTCTAGCTATGGTTCATGAAAAGAACACACATGCAATGACACTGGTGGATCCATGTGTGGTTCATGAAAAGAACAGACATGCAATGACACTGGTGGATCCTTATGTGGTTTGTTTAGAGGAAGAGACATGCAATGACAAGTGGGTGTGGTTCATGAAAAGAACAGACATGCAATGACACTGGTGGATCCATGTGTGGTTCATGAGAAGAACACACATCCAATGACACTGGTGGGTCCTTATGTAGTATGTTTAGAACAATACACGTGCAATGACTCTAGCTGTGGTTCATGAAAAGAACACACATGCAATGAGACTGGTGGATCCATGTGTGGTTTGTGAAAAGAACTGACATGCAATGACTCTAGGTGGATCCATGTGTGGTTTGTTTAGAGGAACAGACATGCAATGACACTAGGTGTGGTTCATGAAAAGAACAGAGATGCAATGACACTAGTAGATCCTTATATGGTTTGTTAGAAGAAGACACATGAAATGACTCTAGCTGTGGTTCATGAAAAGAACACACATGCAATGACCCTGGGGGATCCTTATGTGGTTTGTTTAGAAGAACAAACATGCAATGCCACTGGTGGATCCTTATGTGGTTTGTGAGAAAAATAGACATGCAATGACACTGGCTGTGGTTCATGAGAAGAACACACATGCAATGACACTAGTGGATCCATGTGTGGTTTGTGAAAAGAACAGACATGCAATCACACCAGGTGGATCCATTTGTGGTTTGTGGAAAGAACAGACATGCAATGACTCTCTTTGTGGTTCATGAAAATAACACACATGCAATGCCACTGGTGGATCCATGCGTCGTTTGTGAAAAGAACAGATCTGCAATCACACTAGGTGGATCTATATGTGGTTTGTTTAGAAGGACACACATGCAATGACTCCAGCTGTGGTTCACGAAAAGAACATACATGCAATGACACTGGTGGATCCATGTGTGGTTAATGAAAAGAACAGACATGCAATGACACTAGTGGATCCATATGTGGTTTGTTTAGAGGAACAGACATGCAATGACACTAGGTGTGGTTCATGAAAATAATAGACTTGTAATGACACTGGTGGATCCATGTGTGGTTCATGAGAAGAACACACATCCAATGATACTGGTGGATCCTTATGTGGTTCATCAAAAGAACAAACATGCAATGACACTGGTGGATACATGTGTGGTTCATGAAAAGAACAGACATGCAATGACACTAGTGGATCCTTATGTGGTTTTTTTAGAGGAACAAACATGCAATGACACTAGGTGTGGTTCATGAAAATAACAGACATGCAATGACACTGGTGGATCCATGTGTGGTTCATGAGAAGAACACACATCCAATGACAGTGGTGGATCCTTATGTGGTTCATGAAAATAACAAACATGCAATGACACTAGTAGATCCTTATGTGGTTTGTGAAAAGAACAGACATGCAATGACACATGTGGATCCTTATGTGGTTCATGAGAAGAGCAAACATGCCATGACACGGGTGGATCCTTATGTGGTTTGTTTAGAAGAACAAACATGCAATGACTCTAGCCGTCGTTCATGAAAAGAACACACATGCAATGACACTGGTGTATCCATGTGTGGTTTGTGAAAATAACAGACATGCGATCACACTAGGTGGATCCATGTGTGGTTTGTTTAGAGGAACAGACATGCAATGACACTAGGTGTGGTTCATGAAAAGAACAGACATGCAGTGACACTAGTAGATCCTTATGTGGTTTGTTTAGAAGAACACACATGAAATGACTCTAGCTGTGGTTCATGAAAAGAACACACATGCAATGACCCTGGGGGATCCTTATGTGGTTTGTTTAGAAGAACAAACATGCAATGACACTTGTGGATCCTTATGTGGTTTGTGAGAAAAATAGACATGCAATGACACTGGCTGTGGTTCATGAGAAGAACACACATGCAATGACACTAGTGGATCCATGTGTGGTTTGTGAAAAGAACAGACATGCAATCACACCAGGTGGATCCATGTGTGGTTTGTGGAAAGAACAGACATGCAATGACTCTCTTTGTGGTTCATGAAAAGAACACACATGCAATGACACTGGTGGATCCATGCGTCGTTTGTGAAAAGAACAGATATGCAATCACACTAGGTGGATCTATATGTGATTTGTTTGGAAGGACACACATGCAATGACTCTAGCTGTGGTTCATGAAAAGAACATACATGCAATGACACTGGTGGATCCATGTGTGGTTAATGAAAAGAACAGACATGCAATGACACTAGTGGATCCATATGTGGTTTGTTTAGAGGAACAGACATGCAATGACACTAGGTGTGGTTCATGAAAATAATAGACATGTAATGACACTGGTGGATCCATGTGTGGTTCATGAGAAGAACACACATCCAATGATACTGGTGGATCCTTATGTGGTTCATCAAAAGAACAAACATGCAATGACACTGGTGGATACATGTGTGGTTCATGAAAAGAACAGACATGCAATGACACTAGTGGATCCTTATGTGGTTTTTTTAGAGGAACAAACATGCAATGACACTAGGTGTTGTTCATGAAAATAACAAACATGCAATGACACTGGTGGATCCATGTGTGGTTCATGAGAAGAACACACATCCAATGACAGTGGTGGATCCTTATGTTGTTCATGAAAATAACAAACATTCAATGACACTAGTAGATCCTTATGTGGTTTGTGAAAAGAACAGACATGCAATGACACATGTGGATCCTTATGTGGTTCATGAGAAGAGAAAACATGCCATGACACGGGTGGATCCTTATGTGGTTTGTTTAGAAGAACAAACATGCAATGACTCTAGCCGTCGTTCATGAAAAGAACACACATGCAATGACACTGGTGTATCCATGTGTGGTTTGTGAAAAGAACAAACATGTGATCACACTAGGTGGATCCATGTGTGGTTTGTTTAGAAGAACACACATGCAATGACTCTAGCTGTGGTTCATGAAAAGAACACACATGCAATGACTCTAGCCGTCGTTCATGAAAAGAACACACATGCAATGACACCGGTGTATCCATGTGTGGTTTGTGAAAAGAACAGACATGCGATCACACTAGGTGGATCCATGTGTGGTTTGTTTAGAAGAACACACATGCAATGAATCTAGCTGTGGTTCATGAAAAGAACACACACACAATGACACTAGTGGATCCTTATGTGGTTCATGAAAATAACAAACATGCAATGACACTAGTAGATCCTTATGTGGTTTGTGAAAAGAACAGACATGCAATGACACATGTTGATCCTTATGTGATTCATGAGAAGAGCAACCATGCCATGACACGGGTGGATCCTTATGTGGCTTGTTTAGAAGAACAAACATGCAATGACTCTCGCCGTCGTTCATGAAAAGAACACAAATGCAATGACACTGGTGTATCCATGTGTGGTTTGTGAAAAGAACAGACATGCGATCACACTAGGTGGATCCATGTGTGGTTTGTTTAGAATAACACACATGCAATGACTCTAGATGTGGTTCATGAAAAGAAAACACACACAATGAAACTAGTGGATCCATGTGTGGTTCATGAAAACAACAGACATGCAATGACACTGGGGGATCCTTATGTGGTTTGTTTAGAGGAATAGACATGCAATGACACTGGGTGTGGTTCATGAAAAGAACAGACATGGAATGACACTAGTGGATCCATGTGTGGTTCATGAGAAGAACACACATCCAATGACACTGGTGGATCCTTATGTGGTTTGTTTAGAAGAACACACATGCAATGACTCTAGTTGTGGTTCATGAAAAGAACACAGATGCAATGACACTAGTGTATCCATGTGTGGTTCATGAGAAGAATACACATGCAATGACACTGGGTGTGGTTGATGAGAAGAACACACATGCAATGACACTGGTGGATCCTTATATGGTTTGTTTAGAAGAACACACGTGCAATGACACTGGTGGATCCTTATGTGGTTTGTTTAGATTAACAGACATGCAATGACTCTAGCTGTCATTCATGAAAAGAACACACATGCAATGACACTAGTGTATCCATATGTGGTTTGTGAAAAGAACAGACATGCAATCACACTAGGTGGATCCATGTGTGGTTTGTTTAGAAGAACACACATGCAATGACTCTAGCTATGGTTCATGAAAAGAACACACATGCAATGACACTGGTGGATCCATGTGTGGTTCATGAAAAGAACAGACTTGCAATGACACTGGTGGATCCTTATGAGGTTTGTTTAGAGGAAGAGACATGCAATGACAAGTGGGTGTGGTTCATGAAAAGAACAGACATGCAATGACACTGGTGGATCCATGTGTGGTTCATGAGAAGAACACACATCCAATGACAGTGGTGGGTCCTTATGTGGTATCTTTAGAACAACACACATGGAATGACTCTAGCTGTGGTTCATGAAAAGAACACACATGCAATGACACTGGTGGATCCATGTGTGGTTTGTGAAAAGAACTGACATGCAATGACTCTAGGTCGATCCATGTGTGGTTTATTTAGAGGAACGGACATGCAATGACACTGGGTGTGGCTCATGAAAAGAACAGACATTCAATGACACTAGTAGATCCTTATGTGGTTTGTTTAGAAGAACACACATGCAATGACTCTAGCTGTGGTTCATGAAAAGAACATACATGCAATGACACTGGTGGATCCATGTGTGGTTAATGAAAAGAACAGACATGCAATGACACTAGTGGATCCTTATGTGATTTGTTTAAAGGAACAGACATGCAATGACACTAGGAGTGGTTCATGAAAATAATAGACATGCAATGAAACTGGTGGATCCATGTGTGGTTCATGAGAAGAACACACATCCAATGACACTGGTGGATCCTTATGTGGTTAATGAAAAGAACAAACATGCAATGACACTGGTGGATCCATGTGTGGTTCATGAAAAGAACAGACATGCAATGACACTGCTGGATCCTTATGTGGTTTTTTTAGAGGAACAAACATGCAATGACACTAGGTGTGGTTCATGAAAATAACAGACATGCAATGACACTGGTGGATCCTTGTGTGGTTCATGAGAAGAACACACATCCAATGACAGTGGTGGATCCTTATGTGGTTCATGAAAATAACAAACATGCAATGACACTAGTAGATCCTTATGTGGTTTGTGAAAAGAACAGACATGCAATGACACATGTGGATCCTTATGTGGTTCATGAGAAGAGCAAACATGCCATGACACGGGTGGATCCTTATGTGGTTTGTTTAGAAGAACAAACATGCAATGACTCTAGCCGTCGTTCATGAAAAGAACACACATGCAATGACACTGGTGTATCCATGTGTGGTTTGTGAAAAGAACAGACATGCGATCACACTAGGTGGATCCATGTGTGGTTTGTTTAGAAGAACACACATGCAATGACTCTAGCTGTGGTTCATGAAAAGAACACACACACAATGACACTAGTGGATCCATGTGTGGTTCATGAAAACAACAGACATGCAATGACACTTGGGGATCCTTATGTGGTTTGTTTAGAGGAACAGACATGCAATGACACTGGGTGTGGTTCATGAAAAGAACAGACATGGAATGACACTAGTGGATCCATGTGTGGTTCATGAGAAGAACACACATCCAAATACACTAGTGGATCCTTATGTGGTTTGTTTAGAAGAACACTCATGAAATGACTCTAGTTGTGGTTCATGAAAAGCAAACACATGCAATGACACTGGTGTATCCATGTGTGGTTCATGATAAGAACACACATGCAATGACACTGGGTGTGGTTTATGAGAAGAACACACATGCAATGACACTGGTGGATCCTTATATGGTTTGTTTAGAAGAACACACATGCAATGACACTGGTGGATCCTTATGTGATTTGTTTAGAAGAACAGACATGCAATGACTCTAGTTGTCATTCATGAAAATAACACACATGCAATGACCCTGGTGTATCCATATGTGGTTTGTGAAAAGAATAGACATGCAATCACACTAGGTGGATCCATGTGTGGTTTGTTTAGAAGAACACACATGCAATGACTCTAGCTATGGTTCATGAAAAGAACACACATGCAATGACATTAGTGGATCCATGTGTGGTTCATGAGAAGAACATACATGCAATGACACTAGTGGATCCTTATGTGGTTTGTTGAGAGGAAGAGACATGCAATGACAAGTGGGTGTGGTTCATGAAAAGAACAGACATGCAATGACACTGGTGGATCCATGTGTGGTTCATGAGAAGAACACACATCCAATCACACTGGTGGGTCCTTATGTGGTATGTTTAGAACAACACACATGGAATGACTCTAGCTGTGGTTCATGAAAAGAACACACATGCAATGACACTGGTGGATCCATGTGTGGTTTGTGAAAAGAACTGACATGCAATGACTCTAGGTCGATCCATGTGTGGTTTATTTAGAGGAACGGACATGCAATGACACTGGGTGTGTCTCATGAAAAGAACAGACATGCAATGACACTAGTAGATCCTTATGTGGTTTGTTTAGAAGAACACACATGCAATGACTCTAGCTGTGGTTCATGAAAAGAACATTCATGCAATGACACTGGTGGATCCATGTGTGGTTCATAAGAAGAACATACATGCAATGACACTGGTGGATCCTTATGTGGTTTGTTTAGAGGAAGAGACATGCAATGACAAGTGGGTGTGGTTCATGAAAAGAACAGAAATGCAATGACACTGGTGGATCCATGTGTGGTTCATGAGAAGAACACACATCCAATGACACTGGTGGGTCCTTATGTGGTATGTTTAGAACAACACACATGCAATGACTCTAGCCGTGGTTCATGAAAAGAACACACATGCAATGACACTGGTGGATCCATGTGTGGTTTGTGAAAAGAACTGACATGCAATGACCCTAGGTGGATCAATTTGTCGTTTGTTTAGAGGAACAGACATGCAATGACAGTAGGTGTGGTTCATGAAAAGAACAGACATGCAATGACACTAGTAGATCATTATGTGGTTTGTTTAGAAGAACACACATGCAATGACTCTAGCTGTGGTTCATGAAAAGAACACACATGCAATGACACTGGGGGATCCTTATGTGGTTTGTTTAGAAGAACAGACATGCAATGACACTGGTGGATCCTTATGTGGTTTGTAAGAAAAATAGACATGCAATGATGCTGGCTGTGGTTCATGAGAAGAACACACATGCAATGACACTGGTGGATCCATCTGTGGTTTGTGAAAAGAACAGACATGCAATCACACTAGGTGGATCCATGTGTTGTTTGTGGAAAGAACAGACATGCAATGACTCTCTTTGTGGTTCATGAAAAGAACACACATGCAATGACACTGGTGGATCCATCCGTGGTTCATGAAAAGAACAGACATGAAATCACACTAGGTGGATCCATGTGTGGTTTGTTTAGAGGAAGAAACATACAATGACACTGGGTGTGGTTCATGAAAATAACATACATGCAATGACACTGGGTGGATCCATGTGTGGTTCATTAGAAGAACACACATCTAATGAAACTGGTGGATCCATGTGTGGTTCATGAAATGAACAGACATGCAGTGACACTGGTGGATCCTTATGTGGTCTGTTTAGAGGAACGGACATGCAATGACACTGGGTGTGGTTCATTAAAATAATAGACATGTAATGACACTGGTGGATCCATGTGTGGTTCATGAGAAGAACACACATTCAATGACACTGGTGGATCCTTATGTGGTTCATCAAAAGAACAAACATGCAATGATATTGGTGGATACATGTGTGGTTCATGAAAAGAATAGACAAGCAATGACACTGGTGGATCCTCATGTGGTTTGTTTAGACGAACAAACATGCAATGACACTAGGTGTGGTTCACGAAAATAACAGACATGCAATAACACTGGTGGATCCATGTGTGGTTCATGAGAAGAACACACATCCAATGACACTGGTGGATCCTTATGTGGTTCATGAAAATAACAAACATGCAATGACACTAGTAGATCCTTATGTGGTTTGTGAAAAGAACAGACATGCAATGACACATGTGGATCCTTATGTGGTTTGTGAAAAGAACAGACATGCCATGACATAGGTGGATCCTTATGTGGTTTGTTTAGAAGAACAAACATGCAATGACTCTAGCCGTCGTTCATGAAAAGAACACATATATAATGACACTGGTGTATCCATGTGTGGTTTGTGAAAAGAACAGACATGCGATCACACTAGGTGGATCCATGTGTGGTTTGTTTAGAACAACACACATGCAATGACTCTAGCTGTGGTTCATGAAAAGAACACACAAACAATGACACTAGTGGATCCATGTGTGGTTCATGAAAAAAACAGACATGCGATGAAACTGGGGGATCCTTATGTGGTTTGTTTAGAGGAACAGACATGCAATGACACTGGTTGTGGTTCATGAAAAGAACACACATGCAATGACTCTAGCTATGGTTCATGAAAAGAACACACATGCAATGACACTGGTGGATCCATGTGTGGTTCATGAAAAGAACAGACATGCAATGACACTGGTGGGTCCTTAAGTGGTTTGTTTCGAGGAAGAGACATGCAATGAACAGTGGGTGTGGTTCATGAAAAGAACAAACATGCAATGACACTGGTGGATCCATGTGTAGTTCATGAGAAGAACACACATCCAATGACACTGGTTGGTCCTTATGTGGTATGTTTAGAACAACACACATGCAATGACTCTAGCTGTGGTTCATGAAAAGAACACACATGCAATGACACTGGTGGATCCATGTGTGGTTTGTGAAAAGAACTGACATGCAATGACTCTAGGTGGATCCATGTGTGATTTGTTTACAGGAACAGACATGCAATGACACTTGGTGTGGTTCATGAAAAGAACAGACCTGGAATGACACTAGTAGATCCTTATGTGGTTTGTTTAGAAGAACACACATGCAATGACTCTAGCTGTGGTTCATGAAAAGAACACACATGCAATGACACTGGGGGATCCTTATGTGGTTTGTTTAGAAGAACATACATGCAATGACACTGGTGGGTCCTTATGTGGTTTGTGAGAAAAATAGACATGCAATGACACTGGCTGTGGTTCATGAGAAGAACAGACATGCAAAGACACTAGTGGATCCATGTATGGTTTGAGAAAAGAACTGACATGCAATCACACTAGGTGGATCCATGTGTGGTTTGTGGAAAGAACAGACATGCAATGACTCTCTTTGTGGTTCATGAAAAGAACACACATGCAATGACAATGGTGGATCCATGCGTCGTTTGTGAAAAGAACAGATATGCAATCACACTAGGTGGATCTATATGTGGTTTGTTTAGAAGGACACACATGCAATGACTCTAGATGTGGTTCATGAAAAGAACATACATGCAATGACACTGGTGGATCCATGTGTGTTTAATGAAAAGAACAGACATGCAATGACACTAGTGGATCCTTATGTGGTTTGTTTAGAGGAACAGACATGCAATGACACTAGGTGTTGTTCATGAAAATAATAGACATGTAATGACACTGGTTGATCCATGTGTGGTTCATGAGAAGAACACACATCCAATGACATTAGTGGATCCTTATGTGGTTCATCAAAAGAACAAACATGCAATGATATTGGTGGATACATGTGTGGTTCATGAAAAGAATAGACAAGCAATGACACTGGTGGATCCTTATGTGGTTTGTTTAGACGAACAAACATGCAATGACACTAGGTGTGGTTCACGAAAATAACAGACATGCAATGACACTGGTGGATCCATGTGTGGTTCATGAGAAGAACACACATCCAATGACACTGGTGGATCCTTATGTGGTTCATGAAAATAACAAACATGCAATGACACTAGTAGATCCTTATGTGGTTTGTGAAAAAAACAGACATGCAATGACACATGTGGATCCTTATGTGGTTCATGAGAAGAGCAAACATGCCATGACACGGGTGGATCCTTATGTGGTTTGTTTAGAAGAACAAACATGAAATGACTCTAGCTGTCATTCATGAAAAGAACACACATGCAATGACACTTGTGTATCCATGTGTGGTTTGTGATAAGAACAGACATGCAATCACACTAGGTGGATCCATGTGTGGTTTGTTTAGAATAACACACATGCAATGACTCTAGCTGTGGTTTATGAAAAGAACACACACGCAATGACACTAGTGGATCCATGTGTGGTTCATGAAAACAACAGACATGCAATGACACTGGTGGATCCTTATGTGGTTTGTTTAGAGGAACGGACATGCAATGACACTGGGTGTGGTTCATGAAAATAACAGACATGCAATGACACTGGTAGATCCATGCGTGGTTCAGGAGAAGAACACACATACAATGACACTAGTGGATCCTTATGTGGTTCATGAAAAGAACATACATTCAATGACACTGGTGGGTCCTTATGTGGTTTGTGAAAAGAACAGACATGCAATGACACTGGTGGATCCTTATGTGGTTCATGAGAAGAACAAACGTGCAATGACACTGGTGGGTCCTTATGTGGTTTGTTTAGAAGAACACACATGCAATGACACTAGGTGTGGTTGATGAGAAGAACACACATGCAATGACACTGGTGGATCCTTATATGGTTTGTTTAGAAGAACACACATGCAATGACACTGGTGGATCCTTATGTGGTTTGTTTAGAAGAACAGACATGCAATGACTCTACCTATCATTCATGAAAAGAAAACACCTGCAATGACACTAGTGTATCCATATGTGGTTTGTGAAAAGAACAGACATGCAATCACTCTAGGTGGATCCATGTGTGGTTTGTTTAGAAGAACACACATGCAATGACTCTAGCTATGGTTCATGAAAAGAACACACATGCAATGACACTGGTGGATCCATGTGTCGTTGATGAGAAGAACAGACATGCAATGACACTTGTGGATCCTTATGTGGTTTGTTTAGAGGAAGAGACATGCAATGACAAGTGGGTGTGGTTCATGAAAAGAACAGAAATGCAATGACACTGGTGGATCCATGTGTGGTTCATGAGAAGAGCACACATCCAATGACACTGGTGGGTCCTTATGTGGTATGTTTAGAACAACACACATGCAATGACTCTAGCGGTGGTTCATGAAAAGAACACACATGCAATGACACTGGTGGATCCATGTGTGGTTTGTGAAAAGAACTGACATGCAATGACTCTAGGTGGATCAATGTGTGGTTTGTTTAGAGGAACAGACATGCAATGACACTAGGTGTGGTTCTTGAAAAGAACAGACATGCAATGACACTAGTTAATCCTTATGTGGTTTGTTTAGAAGAACACACATGCAATGACTCTAGCTGTGGTTCATGAAAAGAACACACATGCAATGACACTAGTAGATCCTTATGTGGTTTGTTTAGAAGAACACACATGCAATGACTCTAGTTGTGGTTCATGAAAAGAACACACATGCTATGACACTTGGGGATCCTTATGTGGTTTGTTTACAAGAACAGACATGCAATGACACTAGTGGATCCTTATGTGGTTTGTGAGAAAAATAGACATGCAATGACGCTGGCTGTGGTTCATGAGAAGAACACACATGCAATGACACTGGTGGATCCATTTGTGGTTTGTGAAAAGAACAGACATGCAATCACACTAGGTGGATCCATGTGTGGTTTGTGGAAAGAACAGACATGCAATGACTCTCTTTGTGGTTCATGAAAAGAACACACATGCAATGACACTGGTGGATCCATGCGTGGTTCATGAAAAGAACAGACATGCAATCACACTAGGTGGATCCATGTGTGGTTTGTTTAGAGGAAGAAACATACAATGACACTGGGTGTGGTTCATGAAAATAACATACATGCAATGACACTGGGTGGATCCATGTGTGGTTCATTAGAAGAACACACATCTAATGAAACTGGTGGATCCATGTGTGGTTCATGAAATGAAAAGACATGCAGTGACACTGGTGGATCCTTATGTGGTCTGTTTAGAGGAACGGACATGCAATGACACTGGGTGTGGTTCATGAAAATAACAGACATGCAATGACACTGGTGGATCCATGTGTGGTTCAGGAGAAGAACACACATACAATGACACTAGTGGATCCTTATGTGGTTCATGAAAAGAACATACATCCAATGACACTGGTGGGTCCTTATGTGGTTTGTGAAAGGAACAGACATGCAATGACACTGGTGGATCCTTATGTGGTTCATGAGAAGAACAAGCATGCAATGACACTGGTGGATCCTTATGTGGTTTGTTTACAAGAAGAGACATGCAATGACTCCAGGTGTCATTCATGAAAAGAACACACATGCAATGACATTGGTGTATCCATATGTGGTTTGTGAAAAGAATAGACATGCAATCACACTAGGTGGATCCATGTGTGGTTTGTTTAGAAGAACACACATGCAATGAATCTAGCTATGGTTCATGAAAAGAACACACATGCAATGACACTGGTGGATCCATGTGTGGTTCATGAAAAGAACAGACATGCAATGACACTGGTGGATCCTTATGTGGTTTGTTTAGAGGAAGAGACATGCAATGACAAGTGGGTGTGGTTCATGAAAAGAACAAACATGCAATGACACTGGTGGATCCATGTGTGGTTCATGAGAAGAACACACATCCAATGACACTGGTGGGTCCTTATGTGGTATGTTTAGAACAACACACATGCAATGACTCTAGCTGTGGTTCATGAAAAGAACACACATGCAATGACACTGGTGGATCCATGTGTGGTTTATGAAAAGAACTGACATGCAATGACTCTAGGTGGATCCATGTGTGGTTTGTTTAGAGGAACAGACATGCAATGACACTGGGTGTGGTTCATGAAAAGAACAGACATGGAATGACACTAGTAGATCCTTATGTGGTTTGTTTAGAAGAACACACATGCAATGACTCTAGCTGTGGTTCATGAAAAGAACACACATGCAATGACACTGGGGGATCCTTATGTGGTTTGTTTAGAAGAACATACATGCAATGACACTGGTGGATCCTTATGTGGTTTGTGAGAAAAATAGACATGCAATGACACTGGCTGTGGTTCATGAGAAGAACACACATGCAAAGACAGTGGTGGATCCATGTATGGTTTGTGAAAAGAACTGACATGCAATCACACTAGGTGGATCCATGTGTGGTTTGTGGAAAGAACAGACATGCAATGACTCTCTTTGTGGTTCATGAAAAGAACACACATGCAATGACAATGGTGGATCCATGCGTCGTTTGTGAAAAGAACAGATATGCAATCACACTAGGTGGATCTATATGTGGTATCTCTAGAAGGACACACATGCAATGACTCTAGATGTGGTTCATGAAAAGAACATACATGCAATGACACTGGTGGATCCATGTGTGGTTAATGAAAAGAACAGACATGCAATGACACTAGTGGATCCTTATGTGGTTTTTTTAGAGGAACAGACATGCAATGACACTAGGTGTGGTTCATGAAAATAATAGACATGTAATGACACTGGTGGATCCATGTGTGGTTCATGAGAAGAACACACATCCAATGACACTGGTGGATCCTTATGTGGTTCATCAAAAGAACAAACATCCAATGATACTGGTGGATACATGTGTGGTTCATGAAAAGAATAGACATGCAATGACACTGGTGGATCCTTATGTGGTTTGTTTAGACAAACAAACATGCAATGACACTAGGTGTGGTTCATGAAGATAACAGACATGCAATGACACTGGTGGATCCATGTGTGGTTCATGAGAAGAACACACATCCAATGACACTGGTGGATTCTTATGTGGTTCATGAAAATAACAAACATGCAATGACACTTGTAGATCCTGATGTGGTTTGTGAAAAGAACATACATGCAATGACACATGTGGATCCTTATGTGGTTCATGAGAAGAGCAAACATGCCATGACACGGGTGGATCCTTATGTGGTTTGTTTAGAAGAACAAACATGAAATGACTCTAGCTGTCATTCATGAAAAGAACACACATGCAATGACACTGGTGTATCCATGTGTGGTTTGTGAAAAGAACAGACATGCAATCACACTAGGTGGATCCATGTGTGGTTTGTTTAGAATAACACACATGCAATGACTCTAGCTGTGGTTTATGAAAAGAACACACACGCAATGATACTAGTGGATCCATGTGTGGTTCATGGAAACAACAGACATGCAATGACACTGGTGGATCCTTATGTGGTTTGTTTAGTGGAACAAACATGCAATGACACTGGGTGTGGTTCATGAAAAGAACAGACATGCAATGACACTAGTGGATCCATGTGTGGTTCATGAGAAGAACACACATCCAATGACACTGCTGGATCCTTATGTTGTTTGTTTAGAAGAACACACATGCAATGACTCTAGTTGTGGTTCATGAAAAGAACACACATGCAATGACACTTGCGTATCCATGTGTGGTTCATGAGAAGAACACACATGCAATGACACTGGGTGTGGTTGATGAGAAGAACACACATGCAATGACACTGGTGGATCCTTATATGGTTTGTTTAGAAGAACACACATGCAATGACACTTCTGTATCCTTATGTGGTTTGTTTAGAAGAACAGACATGCAATGACTCTAGCTATCATTCATGAAAAGAAAACACATGCAATGACACTTGTGTATCCATATGTGGTTTTGTGAAAAGAACAGACATGCAATCACGCTAGGTGGATCCATGTGTGGTTTGTTTAGAAGAACACACATGCAATGACTCTAGCTATGGTTCATGAAAAGAACACACATGCAATGACACAGGTGGATCCATGTGTGGTTCATGAAAAGAACAGACTTGCAATGACACTGGTGGATCATTATGTGGTTTGTTTAGAGGAAGAGACATGCAATGACAAGTGGGTGTGGTTCATGAAAAGAACAGACATGCAATGACACTGGTGGATCCATGTGTGGTTCATGAGAAGAACACACATCCAATGACACTGGTGGGTCCTTATGTGGTATGTTTAGAACAACACACATGCAATGACTCTAGTTGTGGTTCATGAAAAGAACACACATGCAATGACACTGGTGGATCCATGTGTGGTTTGTGAAAAGAACTGATATGCAATGACTCTAGGTGGATCAATGTGTGGTTTGTTTAGAGGAACAGACATGCAATGACACTAGGTGTGGTTCATGAAAAGAACAGACATGCAATGACACTAGTATATCCTTATGTGGTTTGTTTAGAAGAACACACATGCAATGACTCTAGCTGTGGTTCATGAAAAGAACACACATGCAATGACACTAGTAGATCCTTATGTGGTTTGTTTAGAAGAACACACATGCAATGACTCTAGCTGTGGCTCATGAAAAGAACATACATGCAATGACACTGGTGGATCCATGTGTGGTTAATGAAAAGAACAGACATGCAATGACACTAGTGGATCCTTATGTGGTTTGTTTAAAGGAACAGACATGCAATGACACTAGGTATGGTTCATGAAAATAATAGACATGCAATGACACTGGTGGATCCATGTGTGGTTCATGAGAAGAACACACATCCAATGACACTGGTGGATCCATGTGTGGTTCATGAAAAGAACAGACATGCAATGACACTGGTGGATCCTTATGTGGTTGTTTAGAGGAACAAACATGCAATGATACTAGGTGTGGTTCATGAAAATAACAGACATGCAATGACACTGGTGGATCCATGTGTGGTTCATGAGAAGAACACACATCCAATGACAGTGGTGGATCCTTATGTGGTTCATGAAAATAACAAACATGCAATGACACTAGTAGATCCTTATGTGGTTTGTGAAAAGAACAGGCATGCAATGACACATGTGGATCCTTATGTGGTTCATGAGAAGAGCAAACATGCCATGACACGGGTGGATCCTTATGTGGTTTGTTTAGAAGAACCAACATGCAATGACTCTAGCCGTCGTTCATGAAAAGAACACACATGCAATGACACTGGTGTATCCATGTGTGGTTTGTGAAAAGAACAGACATGCGATCACACTAGGTCGATCCATGTGTGGTTTGTTTAGAAGAACACACATGCAATGACTCTAGCTGTGGTTCATGAAAAGAACACACACACAATGACACTAGTGGATCCATGTGTGGTTCATGAAAAGAAGAAACATGCAATGACACTGGGGGATCCTTATGTGGTTTGTTTAGAAGAACAGACATGCAATGACACTGGTGGATCCTTATGTGGTTTGTGAGAAAAATTGACATGCAATGACGCTGGCTGTGGTTCATAAGAAGAACACACATGCAATGACACTGGTGGATCCATGTGTAGTTTGTTTAAAGAACAAACATGCAATCACACTAGGTGGATCCATGTGTGGTTTGTGGAAAGAACAGACATGCAATGACTCTCTTTGTGGTTCATGAAAAGAACACACATGCAATGACACTGGTGGATCCATGCGTGGTTCATGAAAAGAACAGACATGCAATCACACTAGGTGGATCCATGTGTGGTTTGTTTAGAGGAAGAAACATACAATGACACTGGGTGTGGATCCTGAAAATAACATACATGCAATGACACTGGGTGGATCCATGTGTGGTTCATGAGAAGAATATACATCTAATGAAACTGGTGGATCCATGTGTGGTTCATGAAATGAACAGACATGCAGTGACACTGGTGGATCCTTATGTGGTCTGTTTAGAGGAACGGACATGCAATGACACTGGGTGTGGTTCATGAAAACAACAGACATGCAATGACACTGGTGGATCCATGTGTGGTTCAGGAGAAGAACACACATACAATGATACTAGTGGATCCTTATGTGGTTCATGAAAAGAACATGCATCGAATGACACTGGTGGGTCCTTATGTGGTTTGTGAAAAGAACAGACATGCAATGACACTGGTGGATCCTTATGTGGTTCATGAGAAGAACAAACATGCAATGACACTAGTGGATCCTTATGTGGTTTGTTTAGAAGAAGAGACATGCAATGACTCTAGGTGTCATTCATGAAAAGAACACACATGCAATGACATTGGTGTATACATATGTGGTTTGTGAAAAGAACAGACATGCAATCACACTAGGTGGATCCATGTGTGGTTTGTTTAGAAGAACACACATGCAATGACTCTAGCTATGGTTCATGAAAAGAACACACATGCAATGACACTAGTGGATCCATGTGTGGTTCATGAAAAGAACAGACATGCAATGACACTAGTGGGTCCTTAAGTGGTTTGTTTCGAGGAAGAGACATGCAATGACAAGTGGGTGTGGTTCATGAAAAGAACAAACATGCAATGACACTGGTGGATCCATGTGTGGTTCATGAGAAGAACACACATCCAATGACACTGGTGGGTCCTTATGTGGTATGTTTAGAACAACACACATGCAATGACTCTAGCTGTGGTTCATGAAAAGAACACACATGCAATGACACTGCTGGATCCATGTGTGGTTTGTGAAAAGAACTGACATGCAATGACTCTAGGTGGATCCATGTGTGGTTTGTTTACAGGAACAGACAGGCAATGACACTGGGTGTGGTTCATGAAAAGAACAGACATGGAATGACACTAGTAGATCCTTATGTGGTTTGTTTAGAAGAACACACATGCAATGACACTGGGGGATCCTTATGTGGTTTGTTTAGAAGAACATACATGCAATGACACTGGTGGATCCTTATGTGGTTTGTGAGAAAAATAGACATGCAATGACACTGGCTGTGGTTCATGAGAAGAACACACATGCAAAGACACTGGTGGATCCATGTATGGTTTATGAAAAGAATTGACATGCAATCACACTAGGTGGATCCATGTGTGGTTTGTGGAAAGAACAGACATGCAATGACTCTCTTTGTGGTTCATGAAAAGAACACACATGTAATGACAATGGTGGATCCATGCGTCGTTTGTGAAAAGAACAGATATGCAATCACACTAGGTGGATCTATATGTGGTTTGTTTAGAAGGACACACATGCAATGACTCTAGATGTGGTTCATGAAAAGAACATACATGCAATGAGACTGGTGGATCCATGTGTGGTTAATGAAAAGAACAGACATGCAATGACACTAGTGGATCCTTATGTGGTTTGTTTAGAGGAACAGACATGCAATGACACTAGGTGTGCTTCATGAAAATAATAGACATGTAATGACACTGGTGGATCCATGTGTGGTTCATGAGAAGAACACACATCCAATGACACTGGTGGATCCGTATGTGGTTCATCAAAAGAACAAACATGCAATGATACTGGTGGATACATGTGTTGTTCATGAAAAGAATAGACATGCAATGACACTGGTGGATCCTTATGTGGTTTGTTTAGACGATCAAAAATGCAATGACACTAGGTGTGGTTCACGAAAATAACGGACATGCAATGACACTGGTTGATCCATGTGTGGTTCATGAGAAGAACACATATCCAATGACACTGGTGGATCCTTATGTGGTTCATGAAAATAACAAACATGAAGTGACACTTGTAGATCCTTATGTGGTTTGTGAAAAGAACATACATGCAATGACACATGTGGATCCTTATGTGGTTCATGAGAAGAGCAAACATGCCATGACACGGGTGGATCCTTATGTAGTTTGTTTAGAAGAACAAACATGAAATGACTCTAGCCGTCATTCGTGAAAAGAACACACATGCAATGACACTGGTGTATCCATGTGTGTTTTGTGAAAAGAACAGACATGCAATCACACTAGGTGGATCCATGTGTGGTTTGTTTAGAATAACACACATGCAATGACTCTAGCTGTGGTTTATGAAAAGAACACACACGCAATGACACTAGTGGATCCATCTGTGGTTCATGAAAACAACAGACATGCAATGACACTGGTGGATCCTTATGTGGTTTGTTTAGAGGAATAAACATGCAATGACACTAGGTGTGGTTCATGAAAAGAACAGACATGCAATGACACTAGTGGATCCATGTGTGGTTCATGAGAAGAACACAGATCCAATGACACTGCTGGATCCTTATGTTCTTTGTTTAGAAGAACACACATGCAATGACTCTAGTTGTGGTTCATGAAAAGAACACACATGCAATGACACTTGCGTATCCATGTGTGGTTCATGAGAAGAACACACATGCAATGACACTGGGTGTGGTTGATGAGAAGAACACACATGCAATGACACTAGTGGATCCTTATATGGTTTGTTTAGAAGAATACACATGCAATGACACTGGTGGAACCTTATGTGGTTTGTTTAGAAGAACAGACATGCAATGAATCTAGCTATCATTCATGAAAAGAAAACACATGCAATGACACTAGTGTATCCATATGTGGTTTGTGAAAAGAACAGACATGCAATCACGCTAGGTGGATCCATGTGTGGTTTGTTTAGAAGAACACACATGCAATGACTCTAGCTATGGTTCATGAAAAGAAAACACATGCAATGACACTGGTGGATCCATGTGTGGTTCATGAAAAGAACAAACTTGCAATGACACTGGTGGATCATTATGTGGTTTGTCTAGAGGAAGAGACATGCAATGACAAGTGGGTGTGGTTCATGAAAAGAACAGACATGCAATGACACTGGTGGATCCATGTGTGGTTCATGAGAAGAACACACATCCAATGACACTGCTGGGTCCTTATGTGGTATGTTTAGAACAACACACATGCAATGACTCTAGCTGTGGTTCATGAAACGAACACACATGCAATGACACTGGTGGATCCATGTGTGGTTTGTGAAAAGAACTGACATGCAATGACTCTAGGTGGATCCATGTGTGGTTTATTTAGAGGAACAAACATGCAATGACACTGGGTGTGGTTCATGAAAAGAACAGACATGCAATGACACTAGTAGATCCTTATGTGGTTTGTTTAGAAGAACACACATGCAATGACTCTAGATGTGGTTCATGAAAAGAACATACATGCAATGACACTGGTAGATCCATGTGTGGTTAATGAAAAGAACAGACATGCAATGACACTAGTGGATCCTTATGTGGTTTGTTTAAAGGAACAGACATGCAATGACACTAGGTATGGTTCATGAAAATAATAGACATGCAATGACACTGGTGGATCCATGTGTGGTTCATGAGAAGAACACACATCCAATGGCACTGGTGGATCCTTATGTGGTTCATCAAAAGAACAAGCATGCAATGACACTGGTGGATCCATGTGTGGTTCATGAAAAGAACAGACATGCACTGACACTGGTGGATCCTTATGTGGTTTTTTAGAGGAACAAACATGCAATGACACTAGGTGTGGTTCATGAAAATAACAGACATGCAATGACACTGGTGGATCCATGTGTGGTTCATGAGAAGAACACACATCCAATGACAGTGGTGGATCCTTATGTGGTTCATGAAAATAACAAACATGCAATGACACTAGTAGATCCTTATGTGGTTTGTGAAAAGAACAGACATGCAATGACACATGTGGATCCTTATGTGGTTCATGAGAAGAGCAAACATGCCATGACACGGGTGGATCCTTATGTGGTTTGTTTAGAAGAACAAACATGCAATGACTCTAGCCGTCGTTCATGAAAAGAACACACATGCAATGACACTGGTGTATCCATGTGTGGTTTGTGAAAAGAACAAACATGTGATCACACTAGGTGGATCCATGTGTGGTTTCTTTAGAAGAACACACATGCAATGACTCTAGCTGTGGTTCATGAAAAGAACACACACACAATGACACTAGTGGATCCATGTGTGGTTCATGAAAACAACAGACATGCAATGAAGCTGGGGGATCCTTATGTGGTTTGTTTAGAGGAATAGACATGCAATGACACTGGGTGTGGTTCATGAAAAGAACAGACATGGAATGACACTAGTGGATCCATGTGTGGTTCATGAGAAGAACACACATCCAATGACACTGGTGGATCCTTATGTGGTTTGTTTAGAAGAACACACATGCAATGACTCTAGTTGTGGTTCATGAAAAGAACACAGATGCAATGACACTGGTGTATCCATGTGTGGTTCATGAGAAAACACACATGCAATCACACTGGGTGTGGTTGATGAGAAGAACACACATGCAATGACACTGGTGGATCCTTATATGGTTTGTTTAGAAGAACACACATGCAATGACACTGGTGGATCCTTATTTGGTTTGTTTAGAAGAACAGACATGCAATGACTCTAGCTATCATTCATGAAAAGAACACTCATGCAATGACACTAGTGTATCCATATGTGGTTTGTGAAAAGAACAGACATGCAATCACACTAGGTGGATCCATGTGTGGTTTGTTTATAAGAACACACATGCAATGACTCTAGATATGGTTCATGAAAAGAACAAGCATGCAATGACACTGGTGGATCCATGTGTGGTTCATGAAAAGAACAGACTTGCAATGACACTGGTGGATCCTTATGTGGTTTGTTTAGAGGAAGAGACATGCAATGACAAGTGGGTGTGGTTCATGAAAAGAATAGACATGCAATGACACTGGTGGATCCATGTGTGGTTCGTGAGAAGAACACACATCCAATGACACTGGTGGGTCCTTATGTGGTATGTTTAGAACAACACACATGCAATGACTCTAGCTGTGGTTCATGAAAAGAACACACATGCAATGACACTTGTGGATCCATGTGTGGTTTGTGAAAAGAACTGACATGCAATGACTCTAGGTTGATCCATGTGTGGTTTATTTAGAGGAACTGACATGCAATGACACTCGATGTGGTTCATGAAAAGAACAGACATGCAATGACACTAGTAGATCCTTATGTGGTTTGTTTAGAAGAACACACATGCAATGACTCTAGCTGTGGTTCATGAAAAGGATATACATGCAATGACACTAGTGGATCCATGTGTGGTTAATGAAAAGAACAGACATGCAATGACACTAGTGGATGCTTATGTGGTTTGTTTAAAGGAACAGACATGCAATGACACTAGGTGTGGTTCATGAAAATAATAGAAATGCAATGACACTGGTGGATCCATGTGTGGTTCATGAGAAGAACACCCATCCAATGACACTGGTGGATCCTTATGTGGTTCATGAAAAGAACAAACATGCAATGACACTGGTGGATCCATGTGTGGTTCATGAAAATACCAGACATGCAATGACACTGGTGGATCCTTATGTGGTTTGTTTAGAGGAACAAACATGCAATGATACTAGGTGTGGTTCATGAAAATAATAGACATGCAATGACACTGGTGGATCCATGTGTGGTTCATGAGAAGAACACACATCCAATGATACTGGTGGGTCCTTATGTGGTTTGTGAAAAGAACAGACATGCAATGACACTGGTGGATCCTTATGTGGTTCATGAGAAGAACAAACATGCAATGACACTGGTGGATCCTTATGTGGTTTGTTTAGAAGAAGAGACATGCAATGACTCTAGGTGTCATTCATGAAAAGAACACACATGCAATGACATTGGTGTATCCATATGTGGTTTGCGAAAAGAACAGACATGCAATCACACTAGGTGGATCCATGTGTGGTTTGTTTAGAAGAACACACATGCAATGACTCTAGCTATGGTTCATTAAAAGAACACACATGCAATGACACTGGTGGATCCATGTGTGGTTCATGAAAAGAACAGACATGCAATAACACTGGTGGGTCCTTAAGTGGTTTGTTTCGAGGAAGAGACATGCAATGACAAGTGGGTGTGGTTCATGAAAAGAACAAACATGCAATGACACTGGTGGATCCATGTGTGGTTCATGAGAGGAACACACATCCAATGACACTGGTGGGTCCTTATGTGGTATGTTTAGAACAACACACATGCAATGACTCTAGCTGTGGTTCATGAAAAGAACACACATGCAATGACACTGGTGGATCCATGTGTGGTTTGTGAAAAGAACTGACATTCAATGACTCTAGGTGGATCCATGTGTGGTTTGTTTACAGGAACAGACAGGCAATGACACTAGGTGTGGTTCATGAAAAGAACAGACATGGAATGACACTAGTAGATACTTATGTGGTTTGTTTAGAAGATCACACATGCAATGACTCTAGCTGTGGTTCATGAAAAGAACACACATGCAATGACACTGGGGGATCCTTATGTGGTTTGTTTAGAAGAACATACATGCAATGACACTGGTGGATCCTTATGTGGTTTGTGAGCAAAATAGACATGCAATGACACTGGCTGTGGTTCATGAGAAGAAGACACATGCAAAGACACTGGTGGATCCATGTATGGTTTGTGAAAAGAACTGACATGCAATCACACTAGGTGGATCCATGTGTGGTTTGTGGAAAGAACAGACATGCAATGACTCTCTTTGTGGTTCATGAAAAGAACACACATGCAATGACAATGGTGGATCCATGCGTCGTTTGTGAAAAGAACAGATATGCAATCACACTAGGTGGATCTATATGTGGTTTGTTTAGAAGGACACACATGCAATGACTCTAGATGTGGTTCATGAAAAGAACATACATGCAATGACACTGGTGGATCCATGTGTGGTTAATGAAAAGAACAGACATACAATGACACTAGTGGATCCTTATGTGGTTTGTTTAGAGGAACAGACATGCAATGACACTAGGTGTGGTTCATGAAAATAATAGACATGCAATGACACTGGTGGATCCATGTGTGGTTCATGAGAAGAACACACATCCAATGACACTGGTGTATCCTTATGTGGTTCATCAAAATAACAAACATGCAATGATACTGGTGGATACATGTGTGGTTCATGAAAAGAATAGACATGCAATGACACTGGTGGATCCTTATGTGGTTTGTTTAGACGAACAAACATGCAATGACACTAGGTGTGGTTCACGAAAATAACAGACATGCAATGACACTGGTGGATCCATGTGTGGTTCATGAGAAGAACACACATCCAATGACAGTGGTGGATCCTTATGTGGTTCATGAAAATAACAAACATGCAATGACACTTGTAGATCCTTATGTGGTTTGTGAAAAGAACATACTTGCAATGACACATGTGGATCCTTATGTGGTTCATGAGAAGAGCAAACATGCCATGACACGGGTGGATCCTTATGTGGTTTGTTTAGAAGAACAAACATGAAATGACTCTAGTCGTCATTCATGAAAAGAACACACATGCAATAACACTGGTGTATCCATGTGTGGTTTGTGAAAAGAACAGACATGCAATCACACTAGGTGGATCCATGTGTGGTTTGTTTAGAATAACACACATGCAATGACTCTAGCTGTGGTTTATGAAAAGAACACACACACAATGACACTAGTGGATCCATGTGTGGTTCATGAAAACAACAGACATGCAATGAAACTGGGGGATCCTTATGTGGTTTGTTTAGAGGAACAGACATGCAATGACACTGGGTGTGGTTCATGAAAAGAACAGACATGGAATGACACTAGTGGATCCATGTGTGGTTCATGAGAAGAACACACATCCAATGACACTGGTGGATCCTTATGTGGTTTGTTTAGAAGAACACACATGCAATGACTCTAGTTGTGGTTCATGAAAAGAACACAGATGCAATGACACTGGTGTATCCATGTGTGGTTCATGAGAAGAACACACATGCAATCACACTGGGTGTGGTTGATGAGAAGAACACACATGCAATGACACTGGTGGATCCTTATATGGTTTGTTTAGAAGAACACACATGCAATGACACTGGTGGATCCTTATTTGGTTTGTTTAGAAGAACAGACATGCAATGACTCTAGCTATCATTCATGAAAAGAACACTCATGCAATGACACAAGTGTATCCATATGTGGTTTGTGAAAAGAACAGACATGCAATCACACTAGGTGGATCCATGTGTGGTTTGTTTAGAAGAACACACATGCAATGACTCTAGCTATGGTTCATGAAAAGAACACACATGCAATGACACTGGTGGATCCATGTGTGATTCATGAAAAGAACAGACTTGCAATGACACTGG
This sequence comes from Avena sativa, assembly GCA_916181665.1. NCBI lineage: Eukaryota > Viridiplantae > Streptophyta > Magnoliopsida > Poales > Poaceae > Avena > Avena sativa. Next base: position 586,057,114 of record OV702287.1, read on the forward strand.
TGGATCCTTATGTGGTTTGTTTAGAGTAAGAGACATGCAATGACAAGTGGGTGTGGTTCATGAAAAGAATAGACATGCAATGACACTGGTGGATCCATGTGTGGTTCATGAGAAGAACACACATCCAATGACACTGGTGGGTCCTTATGTGGTATGTTTAGAACAATACACATGCAATGACTCTAGCTGTGGTTCATGAAAAGAACACACATGCAATGACACTGGTGGATCCATGTGTGGTTTGTGAAAAGAACTGACATGCAATGACTCTAGGTTGATCCATGTGTGGTTTATTTAGAGGAACTAACATGCAATGACACTGGGTGTGGTTCATGAAAAGAACAGACATGCAATGACACTAGTAGATCCTTATGTGGTTTGTTTAGAAGAACACACATGCAATGACTCTAGCTGTGGTTCATGAAAAGGACATACATGCAATGACACTAGTGGATCCATGTGTAGTTAATGAAAAGAACAGACATGCAATGACACTAGTGGATGCTTATGTGGTTTGTTTAAAGGAACAAACATGCAATGACGCTAGGTGTGGTTCATGAAAATAATAGAAATGCAATGACACTGGTGGATCCATGTGTGGTTCATGAGAAGAACACACATCCAATGACACTAGTGGATCCTTATGTGGTTCATGAAAAGAACAAACATGCAATGACACTGGTGGATCCATGTGTGGTTCATGAAAAGAACAGACATGCAATGACACTGGTGGATCCTTATGTGGTTTGTTTAGAGGAACAAACATGCAATGATACTAGGTGTGGTTCATGAAAATAATAGACATGCAATGACACTGGTGGATCCATGTGTGGTTCATGATAAGAACACACATCCAATGATACTGGTGGGTCCTTATGTGGTTTGTGAAAAGAACAGACATGCAATGACACTGGTGGATCCTTATGTGGTTCATGAGAAGAACAAATATGCAATGACACTGGTGGATCCTTATGTGGTTTGTTTAGAAGAAGAGACATGCAATGACTCTAGGTGTCATTCATGAAAAGAACACACATGCAATGACATTGGTGTATCCATATGTGGTTTGTGAAAAGAACAGACATGCAATCACACTAGGTGGATCCATGTGTGGTTTGTTTAGAAGAACACACATGCAATGACTCTAGCTATGGTTCATTAAAAGAACACACATGCAATGACACTGGTGGATCCATGTGTGGTTCATGAAAAGAAAAGCATGCAATAACACTGGTGGGTCCTTAAGTGGTTTGTTTCGAGGAAGAGACATGCAATGACAAGTGGGTGTGGTTCATGAAAAGAACAAACATGCAATGACACTGGTGGATCCATGTGTGGTTCATGAGAAGAACACACATCCAATGACACTGGTGGATCCATGTGTGGTTTGTGGAAAGAACAGACATGCAATGACTCTCTTTGTGGTTCATGAAAAGAACACACATGCAATGACAATGGTGGATCCATGCGTCGTTTGTGAAAAGAACAGATATGCAATCACACTAGGTGGATCTATATGTGGTTTCTTTAGAAGGACACACATGCAATGACTCCAGATGTGGTTCATGAAAAGAACATACATGCAATGACACTGGTGGATCCATGTGTGGTTAATGAAAAGAACAGACATACAATGACACTAGTGGATCCTTATGTGGTTTGTTTAGAGGAACAGACATGCAATGACACTAGGTGTGGTTCATGAAAATAATAGAAATGCAATGACACTGGTGGATCCATGTGTGGTTCATGAGAAGAACACACATCCAATGACACTGGTGGATCCTTATGTGGTTCATGAAAAGAACAAACATGCAATGACACTGGTGGATCCATGTGTGGTTCATGAAAAGAACAGACATGCAATGACACTGGTGGATCCTTATGTGGTTGTTTAGAGGAACAAACATGCAATGATACTAGGTGTGGTTCATGAAAATAACAGACATGCAATGACACTGGTGGATCCATGTGTGGTTCATGAGAAGAACACACATCCAATGACAGTGGTGGATCCTTATGTGGTTCATGAAAATAACAAACATGAAATGACACTAGTAGATCCTTATGTGGTTTGTGAAAAGAACAGACACGCAATAACACATGTGGATCCTTATGTGGTTCATGAGAAGAGCAAACATGCCATGACACGGGTGGATCCTTATGTGGTTTGTTTAGAAGAACAAACATGCAATGACTCTAGCCGTCGTTCATGAAAAGAACACACATGCAATGACACTGGTGTATCCATGTGTGGTTTGTGAAAAGAACAGACATGCGATCACACTAGGTGGATCCATGTGTGGTTTGTTTAGAAGAACACACATGCAATGACTCTAGCTGTGGTTCATGAAAAGAACACACACACAATGACACTAGTGGATCCATGTGTGGTTCATGAAAAGAACAGACGTGCAATGACACTGGTGGATCCTTATGTGGTCTGTTTAGAGGAACAGACATACAATGACACTAGGTGTGGTTCATGAAAAGAACAGACATGCAATGACACTAGTGGATCCATGTGTGGTTCATGAGAAGAACACACATCCAAATACACTGGTGGATCCTTATGTGGTTTGTTTAGAAGAACACACATGCAATGACTCTAGTTGTGGTTCATGAAAAGAACACACATGCAATGACACCGGTGTATCCATGTGTGGTTCATGAGAAGAACACACATGCAATGACACTGGGTGTGGTTGATGAGAAGAACACACATGCAATGACACTGGTGGATCCTTATATGGTTTGTTTAGAAGAACACACATGCAATGACACTGGTGGATCCTTATGTGGTTTGTTTAGAAGAACAGACATGCAATGACTCTAGCTATGGTTCATGAAAAGAACACACATGCAATGACACTGGTGGATCCATGTGTGGTTCATGAGAAGAACAGACATGCAATGACACTGGTGGATCCTTATGTGGTTTGTTTAGAGGAAGATACATGCAATGACAAGTTGGTATGGTTCATGAAAAGAACAGAAATGCAATGACACTGGTGGATCCATGTGTGGTTCATGAGAAGAACACACATCCAATGACACTGGTGGGTCTTTATGTGGTATGTTTAGAACAACACACATGCAATGACACTGGTGGATCCATGTGTGGTTTGTTTAGAAGAACAGACATGCAATGACTCTAGCTATGGTACATGAAAAGAACACACATGCAATGACACTGGTGGATCCATGTGTGATTCATGAAATGAACAGACTTGCAATGACACTGGTGGATCCTTATGTGGTTTGTTTAGAGTAAGAGACATGCAATGACAAGTGGGTGTGGTTCATGAAAAGAATAGACATGCAATGACACTGGTGGATCCATGTGTGGTTCATGAGAAGAACACACATCCAATGACACTGGTGGGTCCTTATGTGGTATGTTTAGAACAACCCACATGCAATGACTCTAGCTGTGGTTCATGAAAAGAACACACATGCAATGACACTGGTGGATCCATGTGTGGTTTGTGAAAAGAACTGACATGCAATGACTCTAGGTGGATCCATGTGTGGTTTATTTAGAGGAACAGACATGCAATGACACTAGGTGTGGTTCATGAAAAGAACAGACATGCAATGACACTAGTAGATCCTTATGTGGTTTCTTTAGAAGAACACACATGTAATGACTCTAGCTGTGGTTCATGAAAGGAACACACATGCAATGACACTGGGGGATCCTTATGTGGTTTGTTTAGAAGAACGTACATGCAATGACACTGGTGGGTCCTTATGTGGTTTGTGAGAAAAATAGACATGCAATGACGCTGGCTGTGGTTCATGAGAAGAACACACATGCAATGACACTGGTGGATCCATGTGTGGTTTGTGAAAAGAACAGACATGCAATCACACTAGGTGGATCCATGTGTGGTTTGTGGAAAGAACAGACATGCAATGACTCTCTTTGTGGTTCATGAAAAGAACACACATGCAATGACACTGGTGGATCCATGCGTGGTTCATGAAAAGAACAGACATGCAATCATACTAGGTGGATCCATGTGTGGTTTGTTTAGAGGAACAAACATACAATGACACTGGGTGTGGTTCATGAAAATAACATACATGCAATGACACTGGGTGGATCCATGTGTGGTTCATGAGAAGAACACACATCTAATGAAACTGGTGGATCCATGTGTGGTTCATGAAATGAACAGACATGCAATGACACTAGTGGATCCTTATGTGGTATGTTTAGAGGAACAGACATGCAATGACACTGGGTGTGGTTCATGAAAATAACAGACATGCAATGACACTGGTGGATCCATGTGTGGTTCAGGAGAAGAACACACATACAATGACACTAGTGGATCCTTATGTGGTTCATGAAAAGAACATACATGCAATGACACTGGTGGGTCCTTATGTGGTTTGTGAAAAGAACAGACATGCAATGACACTGGTGGATCCTTATGTGGTTCATGAGAAGAACAAACATGCAATGACACTGGTGGATCCTTATGTGGTTTGTTTAGAAGAAGAGGCATGCAATGACTCTAGCTGTCATTCATGAAAAGAACACACATGCAATGACACTGGTGTATCCATATGTGGTTTGTGAAAAGAACAGACATGCAATCACACTAGGTGGATCCATGTGTGGTTTGTTTAGAAGAACACACATGCAATGACTCTAGCTATGGTTCATGAAAAGACCACACATGCAATGACACTGGTGGATCCATGTGTGGTTCATGAAAAGAACATACATGCAATGACACTGGTGGATCCTTATGTGGTTTTTTTAGAGGAAGAGACATGCAATGACAAGTGGGTGTGGTTCATGAAAAGAACTGACATGCAATGACACTGGTGGATCCATGTGTGGTTCATGAGAAGAACACACATCCAATGACACTGTGGGTCCTTATGTGGTATGTTTGGAACAACACACATGCAATGACTCTAGCTGTGGTTCATGAAAAGAACACACATGCAATGACACTGGTGGATCCATGTGTGGTTTATGAAAAGAACTGACATGCAATGACTCTAGGTGGATCCGTGTGTGGTTTTTTTAGAGGAACAGACATGCAATGACACTGGGTGTGGTTCATGAAAAGAACAGACATGGAATGACACTAGTAGATCCTTATGTGGTTTGTTTAGAAGAACGCACATGCAATGAAAAGAACTGGGTGTGGTTCATGAAAAGAACACACATGCAATGACACTAGGTGGATCCTTATGTGGTTTGTGAAAAGAACAGACATGCAATGACACTGGTGGATCCTTATGTGGTTCATGAGAAGAACAAACATGCAATGACACTGGTGGATCCTTATGTGGTTTGTTTAGAAGAAGAGGCATGCAATGACTCTAGCTGTCATTCATGAAAAGAACACACATGCAATGACACTGGTGTATCCATATGTGGTTTGTGAAAAGAACAGACATGCAATCACACTAGGTGGATCCATGTGTGGTTTAGGAGAAGAACACACATACAATGACACTAGTGGATCCTTATGTGGTTCATGAAAAGAACATACATGCAAAAACACTTGTGGGTCTTTATGTGGTTTGTGAAAAGAACACACATGCAATGACACTGGTGGATCCTTATGTGGTTCATGAGAAGAACTAACATGCAATGACACTGGTGGATCCTTATGTGGTTTGTTTAGAAGAAGAGGCATGCAATGACTCTAGCTGTCATTCATGAAAAGAACACACATGCAATGACACCGGTGTATCCATATGTGGTTTGTGAAAAGAACAGACATGCAATCACACTAGGTGGATCCATGTGTGGTTTGTTTAGAAGAACACACATGCAATGACTCTAGCTATGGTTCATGAAAAGAACACACATGCAATGACACTGGTGGATCCATGTGTGGTTCATGAAAAGAACAGACATGCAATGACACTGGTGGATCCTTATGTGGTTTGTTTAGAGGAAGAGACATGCAATGACAAGTGGGTCTGGTTCATGAAAAGAACTGACATGCAATGACACTGGTGGATCCATGTGTGGTTCATGAGAAGAACACACATCCAATGACACTGGTGGGTCCTTATGTGGTATGTTTAGAACAACACACATGCAATGACTCTAGCTGTGGTTCATGAAAATAACACACATGCAATGACACTGGTGGATCCATGTGTGGTTTATGAAAAGAACTGACATGAAATGACTCTAGGTGGATCCATGTGTGGTTTGTTTAGAGGAACATACATGAAATGACACTGGGTGTGGTTCATGAAAAGAACAGACATGGAATGACACTAGTAGATCCTTATGTGGATTGTTTAGAAGAACACACATGCAATGACTCTAGTTGTGGTTCATGAAAAGAACACACATGAAATGACACTACGGGATCCTTATGTGGTTTGTTTAGAAGAACATACATGCAATGACGCTGGTGGATCCTTATGTGGTTTGTGAGAAAAATAGACATGCAATGACACTGGCTGTGGTTCATGAGAAGAACACACATGCAAAGACACTGGTGGATCCATGTGTGGTTTGTGAAAAGAACTGACATGCAATCACACTAGGTGGATCCATGTGTGGTTTGTGGAAAGAACAGACATGCAATGACTCTCTTTGTGGTTCATGAAAAGAACACACATGTAATGTCACTGGTGGATCCATGCGTCGTTTATGAAAAGAACAGATATGCAATCACACTAGGTGGATTTATATGTGGTTTGTTTAGAAGGACACACATGCAATGACTCTAGCTGTGGTTCATGAAAAGAACATACATGCAATGACACTGGTGGATCCATGTGTGGTTAATGAAAAGAATAGACATGCAATGACACTAGTGGATCCTTATGTGGTTTGTTTAAAGGAACAGACATGCAATGACACTAGGTATGGTTCATGAAAATAATAGACATGCAATGACACTGGTGTGGTTCATGAAAAGAACAGACATGCGATGACACTCGGTGTGGTTCATGAAAAGAACAGACATGCAATGACACTAGTAGATCCTTATGTGGTTTGTTTAGAAGAACACACATGCAATGACTCTAGCTGTGGTTCGTGAAAAGGATATACATGCAATGACACTAGTGGATCCATGTGTGGTTAATGAAAAGAACAGACATGCAATGACACTAGTGGATGCTTATGTGGTTTGTTTAAAGGAACAAACATGCAATGACACTAGGTGTGGTTCACTAAAATAATAGAAATGCAATGACACTGGTGGATCCTTGTGTGGTTCATGAGAAGAACACCCATCCAATGACACTGGTGGATCCTTATGTGGTTCATGAAAAGAACAAACATGCAATGACACTGGTGGATCCATGTGTGGTTCATGAAAAGACCAGACATGCAATGACACTGGTGGATCCTTATGTGGTTTGTTTAGAGGAACAAACATGCAATGATACTAGGTGTGGTTCATGAAAATAATAGACATGCAATGACACTGGTGGATCCATGTGTGGTTCATGAGAAGAACACACATCCAATGACACTGGTGTATCCTTATGTGGTTCATCAAAAGAACAAACATGCAATGATACTGGTGGATACATGTGTGGTTCATGAAAATAATAGACATGCAATGACACTGGTGGATCCTTATGTGGTTTGTTTAGACGAAAAAACATGCAATGACACTAGGTGTGGTTCACGAAAATAACAGACATGCAATGACACTGGTGGATCCATGTGTGGTTCATGAGAAGAACACACATCCAATGACAGTGGTGGATCCTTATGTGGTTCATGAAAATAACAAACATGCAATGACACTTGTAGATCCTTATGTGGTTTGTGAAAAGAACATACTTGCAATGACACATGTGGATCCTTATGTGGTTCATGAGAAGAGCAAACATGCCATGACACGGGTGGATCCTTATGTGGTTTATTTAGAAGAACAAACATGAAATGACTCTAGCCGTCATTCATGAAAAGAACACACATGCAATAACACTGGTGTATCCATGTGTGGTTTGTGAAAAGAACAGACATGCAATCACACTAGGTGGATCCATGTGTGGTTTGTTTAGAATAACACACATGCAATGACTCTAGATGTGGTTTATGAAAAGAACACACACACAATGACACTAGTGGATCCATGTGTGGTTCATGAAAACAACAGACATGCAATGAAACTGGGGGATCCTTATGTGGTTTGTTTAGAGGAACAGACATGCAATGACACTGGGTGTGGTTCATGAAAAGAACAGACATGGAATGACACTAGTGGATCCATGTGTGGTTCATGAGAAGAATACACATCCAATGACACTGGTGGATCCTTATGTGGTTTGTTTAGAAGAACACACATGCAATGACTCTAGTTGTGGTTCATGAAAAGAACACAGATGCAATGACACTGGTGTATCCATGTGTGGTTCATGAGAAGAACACACATGCAATCACACTGGGTGTGGTTGATGAGAAGAACACACATGCAATGACACTGGTGGATCCTTATATGGTTTGTTTAGAAGAACACACATGCAATGACACTGGTGGATCCTTATTTGGTTTGTTTAGAAGAACAGACATGCAATGACTCTAGCTATCATTCATGAAAAGAACACTCATGCAATGACACAAGTGTATCCATATGTGGTTTGTGAAAAGAACAGACATGCAATCACACTAGGTGGATCCATGTGTGGTTTGTTTAGAAGAACACACATGCAATGACTCTAGCTATGGTTCATGAAAAGAACACACATGCAATGACACTGGTGGATCCATGTGTGGTTTGTGAAAAGAACTGACATTCAATGACTCTAGGTGGATCCATGTGTGGTTTGTTTACAGGAACAGACAGGCAATGACACTGGGTGTGGTTCATGAAAAGAACAGACATGGAATGACACTAGTAGATCCTTATGTGGTTTGTTTAGAAGAACACACATCCAATGACTCTAGCTGTGGTTCATGAAAATAGCACACATGCAATGACACTGGGGGATCCTTATGTGGTTTGTTTAGAAGAACATACATGCAATGACACTGGTGGATCCTTATGTGGTTTGTGAGAAAAATAGACATGCAATGACACTGGCTTTGGTTCATGAGAAGAACACACATGCAAAGACACTGGTGGATCCATGTATGGTTTGTGAAAAGAACTGACATGCAATCACATTAGGTGGATCCATGTGTGGTTTGTGGAAAGAACAGACATGCAATGACTCTCTTTGTGGTTCATGAAAAGAACACACATGCAATGACAATGGTGGATCCATGCGTCGTTTGTGAAAAGAACAGATATGCAATCACACTAGGTGGATCTATATGTGGTTTCTTTAGAAGGACACACATGCAATGACTCCAGATGTGGTTCATGAAAAGAACATACATGCAATGACACTGGTGGATCCATGTGTGGTTAATGACAAGAACAGACATACAATGACACTAGTGGATCCTTATGTGGTTTGTTTAGAGGAACAGACATGCAATGACACTAGGTGTGGTTCATGAAAATAATAGAAATGCAATGACACTGGTGGATCCATGTGTGGTTCATGAGAAGAACACACATCCAATGACACTGGTGGATCCTTATGTGGTTCATGAAAAGAACAAACATGCAATGACACTGGTGGATCCATGTGTGGTTCATGAAAAGAACAGACATGCAATGACACTGGTGGATCCTTATGTGGTTGTTTAGAGGAACAAACATGCAATGATACTAGGTGTGGTTCATGAAAATAACAGACATGCAATGACACTGGTGGATCCATGTGTGGTTCATGAGAAGAACACACATCCAATGACAGTGGTGGATCCTTATGTGGTTTGTTTAGAGTAAGAGACATGCAATGACAAGTGGGTGTGGTTCATGAAAAGAATAGACATGCAATGACACTGGTGGATCCATGTGTGGTTCATGAGAAGAACACACATCCAATGACACTGGTGGGTCCTTATGTGGTATGTTTAGAACAACCCACATGCAATGACTCTAGCTGTGGTTCATGAAAAGAACACACATGCAATGACACTGGTGGATCCATGTGTTGTTTGTGAAAAGAACTGACATGCAATGACTCTAGGTGGATCCATGTGTGGTTTATTTAGAGGAACAGACATGCAATGACACTAGGTGTGGTTCATGAAAAGAACAGACATGCAATGACACTAGTAGATCCTTATGTGGTTTCTTTAGAAGAACACACATGTAATGACTCTAGCTGTGGTTCATGAAAGGAACACACATGCAATGACACTGGGGGATCCTTATGTGGTTTGTTTAGAAGAACGTACATGCAATGACACTGGTGGATCCTTATGTGGTTTGTGAGAAAAATAGACATGCAATGACGCTGGCTGTGGTTCATGAGAAGAACACACATGCAATGACACTGGTGGATCCATGTGTGGTTTGTGAAAAGAACAGACATGCAATCACACTAGGTGGATCCATGTGTGGTTTGTGGAAAGAACAGACATGCAATGACTCTCTTTGTGGTTCATGAAAAGAACACACATGCAATGACACTGGTGGATCCATGCGTGGTTCATGAAAAGAACAGACATGCAATCATACTAGGTGGATCCATGTGTGGTTTGTTTAGAGGAACAAACATACAATGACACTGGGTGTGGTTCATGAAAATAACATACATGCAATGACACTGGGTGGATCCATGTGTGGTTCATGAGAAGAACACACATCTAATGAAACTGGTGGATCCATGTGTGGTTCATGAAATGAACAGACATGCAATGACACTAGTGGATCCTTATGTGGTATGTTTAGAGGAACAGACATGCAATGACACTGGGTGTGGTTCATGAAAATAACAGACATGCAATGACACTGGTGGATCCATGTGTGGTTCAGGAGAAAACACACATACAATGACACTAGTGGATCCTTATGTGGTTCATGAAAAGAACATACATGCAATGACACTGGTGGGTCCTTATGTGGTTTGTGAAAAGAACAGACATGCAATGACACTGGTGGATCCTTATGTGGTTCATGAGAAGAACAAACATGCAATGACACTGGTGGATCCTTATGTGGTTTGTTTAGAAGAAGAGGCATGCAATGACTCTAGCTGTCATTCATGAAAAGAACACACATGCAATGACACTGGTGTATCCATATGTGGTTTGTGAAAAGAACAGACATGCAATCACACTAGGTGGATCCATGTGTGGTTTGTTTAGAAGAACACACATGCAATGACTCTAGCTATGGTTCATGAAAAGACCACACATGCAATGACACTGGTGGATCCATGTGTGGTTCATGAAAAGAACATACATGCAATGACACTGGTGGATCCTTATGTGGTTTTTTTAGAGGAAGAGACATGCAATGACAAGTGGGTGTGGTTCATGAAAAGAACTGACATGCAATGACACTGGTGGATCCATGTGTGGTTCATGAGAAGAACACACATCCAATGACACTGTGGGTCCTTATGTGGTATGTTTGGAACAACACACATGCAATGACTCTAGCTGTGGTTCATGAAAAGAACACACATGCAATGACACTGGTGGATCCATGTGTGGTTTATGAAAAGAACTGACATGCAATGACTCTAGGTGGATCCGTGTGTGGTTTTTTTAGAGGAACAGACATGCAATGACACTGGGTGTGGTTCATGAAAAGAACAGACATGGAATGACACTAGTAGATCCTTATGTGGTTTGTTTAGAAGAACGCACATGCAATGAAAAGAACTGGGTGTGGTTCATGAAAAGAACACACATGCAATGACACTAGGTGGATCCTTATGTGGTTTGTGAAAAGAACAGACATGCAATGACACTGGTGGATCCTTATGTGGTTCATGAGAAGAACAAACATGCAATGACACTGGTGGATCCTTATGTGGTTTGTTTAGAAGAAGAGGCATGCAATGACTCTAGCTGTCATTCATGAAAAGAACACACATGCAATGACACTGGTGTATCCATATGTGGTTTGTGAAAAGAACAGACATGCAATCACACTAGGTGGATCCATGTGTGGTTTAGGAGAAGAACACACATACAATGACACTAGTGGATCCTTATGTGGTTCATGAAAAGAACATACATGCAAAAACACTTGTGGGTCTTTATGTGGTTTGTGAAAAGAACACACATGCAATGACACTGGTGGATCCTTATGTGGTTCATGAGAAGAACTAACATGCAATGACACTGGTGGATCCTTATGTGGTTTGTTTAGAAGAAGAGGCATGCAATGACTCTAGCTGTCATTCATGAAAAGAACACACATGCAATGACACCGGTGTATCCATATGTGGTTTGTGAAAAGAACAGACATGCAATCACACTAGGTGGATCCATGTGTGGTTTGTTTAGAAGAACACACATGCAATGACTCTAGCTATGGTTCATGAAAAGAACACACATGCAATCACACTGGTGGATCCATGTGTGGTTCATGAAAAGAACAGACATGCAATGACACTGGTGGATCCTTATGTGGTTTGTTTAGAGGAAGAGACATGCAATGACAAGTGGGTCTGGTTCATGAAAAGAACTGACATGCAATGACACTGGTGGATCCATGTGTGGTTCATGAGAAGAACACACATCCAATGACACTGGTGGGTCCTTATGTGGTATGTTTAGAACAACACACATGCAATGACTCTAGCTGTGGTTCATGAAAAGAACACACATGCAATGACACTGGTGGATCCATGTGTGGTTTATGAAAAGAACTGACATGAAATGACTCTAGGTGGATCCATGTGTGGTTTGTTTAGAGGAACATACATGAAATGACACTGGGTGTGGTTCATGAAAAGAACAGACATGGAATGACACTAGTAGATCCTTATGTGGATTGTTTAGAAGAACACACATGCAATGACTCTAGTTGTGGTTCATGAAAAGAACACACATGAAATGACACTACGGGATCCTTATGTGGTTTGTTTAGAAGAACATACATGCAATGACGCTGGTGGATCCTTATGTGGTTTGTGAGAAAAATAGACATGCAATGACACTGGCTGTGGTTCATGAGAAGAACACACATGCAAAGACACTGGTGGATCCATGTGTGGTTTGTGAAAAGAACTGACATGCAATCACACTAGGTGGATCCATGTGTGGTTTGTGGAAAGAACAGACATGCAATGACTCTCTTTGTGGTTCATGAAAAGAACACACATGTAATGTCACTGGTGGATCCATGCGTCGTTTATGAAAAGAACAGATATGCAATCACACTAGGTGGATTTATATGTGGTTTGTTTAGAAGGACGCACATGCAATGACTCTAGCTGTGGTTCATGAAAAGAACATACATGCAATGACACTGGTGGATCCATGTGTGGTTAATGAAAAGAATAGACATGCAATGACACTAGTGGATCCTTATGTGGTTTGTTTAAAGGAACAGACATGCAATGACACTAGGTATGGTTCATGAAAATAATAGACATGCAATGACACTGGTGTGGTTCATGAAAAGAACAGACATGCAATGACACTCGGTGTGGTTCATGAAAAGAACAGACATGCAATGACACTAGTAGATCCTTATGTGGTTTGTTTAGAAGAACACACATGCAATGACTCTAGCTGTGGTTCGTGAAAAGGATATACATGCAATGACACTAGTGGATCCATGTGTGGTTAATGAAAAGAACAGACATGCAATGACACTAGTGGATGCTTATGTGGTTTGTTTAAAGGAACAAACATGCAATGACACTAGGTGTGGTTCACTAAAATAATAGAAATGCAATGACACTGGTGGATCCTTGTGTGGTTCATGAGAAGAACACCCATCCAATGACACTGGTGGATCCTTATGTGGTTCATGAAAAGAACAAACATGCAATGACACTGGTGGATCCATGTGTGGTTCATGAAAAGACCAGACATGCAATGACACTGGTGGATCCTTATGTGGTTTGTTTAGAGGAACAAACATGCAATGATACTAGGTGTGGTTCATGAAAATAATAGACATGCAATGACACTGGTGGATCCATGTGTGGTTCATGAGAAGAACACACATCCAATGATACTGGTGGGTCCTTATGTGGTTTGTGAAAAGAACAGACATGCAATGACACTGGTGGATCCTTATGTGGTTCATGAGAAGAACAAACATGCAATGACACTGGTGGATCCTTATGTGGTTTGTTTAGAAGAAGAGACATGCAATGACTCTAGGTGTCATTCATGAAAAGAACACACATGCAATGACATTGGTGTATGCATATGTGGTTTGTGAAAAGAACAGACATGCAATCACACTAGGTGGATCCATGTGTGGTTTGTTTAGAAGAACACACATGCAATGACTCTAGCTATGGTTCATTAAAAGAACACACATGCAATGACACTGGTGGATCCATGTGTGGTTCATGAAAAGAACAGACATGCAATAACACTGGTGGGTCCTTAAGTGGTTTGTTTCGAGGAAGAGACATGCAATGACAAGTGGGTGTGGTTCATGAAAAGAACAAACATGCAATGACACTGGTGGATCCATGTGTGGTTCATGAGAGGAACACACATCCAATGACACTGGTGGGTCCTTATGTGGTATGTTTAGAACAACACACATGCAATGACTCTAGCTGTGGTTCATGAAAAGAACACACATGCAATGACACTGGTGGATCCATGTGTGGTTTGTGAAAAGAACTGACATTCAATGACTCTAGGTGGATCCATGTGTGGTTTGTTTACTGGAACAGACAGGCAATGACACTAGGTGTGGTTCATGAAAAGAACAGACATGGAATGACACTAGTAGATACTTATGTGGTTTGTTTAGAAGATCACACATGCAATGACTCTAGCTGTGGTTCATGAAAAGAACACACATGCAATGACACTGGGGGATCCTTATGTGGTTTGTTTAGAAGAACATACATGCAATGACACTGGTGGATCCTTATGTGGTTTGTGAGCAAAATAGACATGCAATGACACTGGCTGTGGTTCATGAGAAGAACACACATGCAAAGACACTGGTGGATCCATGTATGGTTTGTGAAAAGAACTGACATGCAATCACACTAGGTGGATCCATGTGTGGTTTGTGGAAAGAACAGACATGCAATGACTCTCTTTGTGGTTCATGAAAAGAACACACATGCAATGACAATGGTGGATCCATGCGTCGTTTGTGAAAAGAACAGATATGCAATCACACTAGGTGGATCTATATGTGGTTTGTTTAGAAGGACACACATGCAATGACTCTAGATGTGGTTCATGAATAGAACATACATGCAATGACACTGGTGGATCCATGTGTGGTTAATGAAAAGAACAGACATACAATGACACTAGTGGATCCTTATGTGGTTTGTTTAGAGGAACAGACATGCAATGACACTAGGTGTGGTTCATGAAAATAATAGACATGCAATGACACTGGTGGATCCATGTGTGGTTCATGAGAAGAACACACATCCAATGACACTGGTGTATCCTTATGTGGTTCATCAAAAGAACAAACATGCAATGATACTGGTGGATACATGTGTGGTTCATGAAAAGAATAGACATGCAATGACACTGGTGGATCCTTATGTGGTTTGTTTAGACGAAAAAACATGCAATGACACTAGGTGTGGTTCACGAAAATAACAGACATGCAATGACACTGGTGGATCCATGTGTGGTTCATGAGAAGAACACACATCCAATGACAGTGGTGGATCCTTATGTGGTTCATGAAAATAACAAACATGCAATGACACTTGTAGATCCTTATGTGGTTTGTGAAAAGAACATACTTGCAATGACACATGTGGATCCTTATGTGGTTCATGAGAAGAGCAAACATGCCATGACACGGGTGGATCCTTATGTGGTTTATTTAGAAGAACAAACATGAAATGACTCTAGCCGTCATTCATGAAAAGAACACACATGCAATAACACTGGTGTATCCATGTGTGGTTTGTGAAAAGAACAGACATGCAATCACACTAGGTGGATCCATGTGTGGTTTGTTTAGAATAACACACATGCAATGACTCTAGATGTGGTTTTCAAAAGAACACACACACAATGACACTAGTGGATCCATGTGTGGTTCATGAAAACAACAGACATGCAATGAAACTGGGGGATCCTTATGTGGTTTGTTTAGAGGAACAGACATGCAATGACACTGGGTGTGGTTCATGAAAAGAACATACATGGAATGACACTAGTGGATCCATGTGTGGTTCATGAGAAGAATACACATCCAATGACACTGGTGGATCCTTATGTGGTTTGTTTAGAAGAACACACATGCAATGACTCTAGTTGTGGTTCATGAAAAGAACACAGATGCAATGACACTGGTGTATCCATGTGTGGTTCATGAGAAGAACACACATGCAATCACACTGGGTGTGGTTGATGAGAAGAACACACATGCAATGACACTGGTGGATCCTTATATGGTTTGTTTAGAAGAACACACATGCAATGACACTGGTGGATCCTTATTTGGTTTGTTTAGAAGAACAGACATGCAATGACTCTAGCTATCATTCATGAAAAGAACACTCATGCAATGACACAAGTGTATCCATATGTGGTTTGTGAAAAGAACAGACATGCAATCACACTAGGTGGATCCATGTGTGGTTTGTTTAGAAGAACACACATGCAATGACTCTAGTTATGGTTCATGAAAAGAACACACATGCAATGACACTGGTGGATCCATGTGTGGTTTGTGAAAAGAACTGACATTCAATGACTCTAGGTGGATCCATGTGTGGTTTGTTTACAGGAACAGACAGGCAATGACACTGGGTGTGGTTCATGAAAAGAACAGACATGGAATGACACTAGTAGATCCTTATGTGGTTTGTTTAGAAGAACACACATCCAATGACTCTAGCTGTGGTTCATGAAAATAGCACACATGCAATGACACTGGGGGATCCTTATGTGGTTTGTTTAGAAGAACATACATGCAATGACACTGGTGGATCCTTATGTGGTTTGTGAGAAAAATAGACATGCAATGACACTGGCTTTGGTTCATGAGAAGAACACACATGCAAAGACACTGGTGGATCCATGTATGGTTTGTGAAAAGAACTGACATGCAATCACATTAAGTGGATCCATGTGTGGTTTGTGGAAAGAACAGACATGCAATGACTCTCTTTGTGGTTCATGAAAAGAACACACATGCAATGACAATGGTGGATCCATGCGTCGTTTGTGAAAAGAACAGATATGCAATCACACTAGGTGGATCTATATGTGGTTTCTTTAGAAGGACACACATGCAATGACTCCAGATGTGGTTCATGAAAAGAACATACATGCAATGACACTGGTGGATCCATGTGTGGTTAATGACAAGAATAGACATACAATGACACTAGTGGATCCTTATGTGGTTTGTTTAGAGGAACAGACATGCAATGACACTAGGTGTGGTTCATGAAAATAATAGAAATGCAATGACACTGGTGGATCCATGTGTGGTTCATGAGAAGAACACACATCCAATGACACTGGTGGATCCTTATGTGGTTCATGAAAAGAACAAACATGCAATGACACTGGTGGATCCATGTGTGGTTCATGAAAAGAACAGACATGCAATGACACTGGTGGATCCTTATGTGGTTGTTTAGAGGAACAAACATGCAATGATACTAGGTGTGGTTCATGAAAATAACAGACATGCAATGACACTGGTGGATCCATGTGTGGTTCATGAGAAGAACACACATCCAATGACAGTGGTGGATCCTTATGTGGTTCATGAAAATAACAAACATGCAATGACACTAGTAGATCCTTATGTGGTTTGTGAAAAGAACAGACATGCCATAACACATGTGGATCCTTATGTGGTTCATGAGAAGAGCAAACATGCCATGACACGGGTGGATCCTTATGTGGTTTGTTTAGAAGAACAAACATGCAATGACTCTAGCCGTCGTTCATGAAAAGAACACACATGCAATGACACTGGTGTATCCATGTGTGGTTTGTGAAAAGAACAGACATGCGATCACACTAGGTGGATCCATGTGTGGTTTGTTTAGAAGAACACACATGCAATGACTCTAGCTGTGGTTCATGAAAAGAACACACACACAATGACACTAGTGGATCCATGTGTGGTTCATGAAAAGAACAGACGTGCAATGACACTGGTGGATCCTTATGTGGTCTGTTTAGAGGAACAGACATACAATGACACTAGGTGTGGTTCATGAAAGGAACAGACATGCAATGACACTAGTGGATCGATGTGTGGTTCATGAGAAGAACACACATCCAAATACACTGGTGGATCCTTATGTGGTTTGTTTAGAAGAACACACATGCAATGACTCTAGTTGTGGTTCATGAAAAGAACACACATGCAATGACACCGGTGTATCCATGTGTGGTTCATGAGAAGAACACACATGCAATGACACTGGGTGTGGTTGATGAGAAGAACACACATGCAATGACACTGGTGGATCCTTATATGGTTTGTTTAGAAGAGCACACATGCAATGACACTGGTGGATCCTTATGTGGTTTGTTTAGAAGAACAGACATGCAATGACTCTAGCTATGGTTCATGAAAAGAACACACATGCAATGACACTGGTGGATCCATGTGTGGTTCATGAGAAGAACAGACATGCAATGACACTGGTGGATCCCTATGTGATTTGTTTAGAGGAAGATACAAGCAATGATAAGTGGGTGTGGTTCATGAAAAGAACAGAAATGCAATGACACTGGTGGATCCATGTGTGGTTCATGAGAAGAACACACATCCAATGACACTGGTGGGTCTTTATGTGGTATGTTTAGAACAACACACATGCAATGACACTGGTGGATCCATGTGTGGTTTGTTTAGAAGAACAGACATGCAATGACTCTAGCTATGGTACATGAAAAGAACACACATGCAATGACACTGGTGGATCCATGTGTGATTCATGAAATGAACAGACTTGCAATGACACTGGTGGATCCTTATGTGGTTTGTTTAGAGTAAGAGACATGCAATGACAAGTGGGTGTGGTTCATGAAAAGAATAGACATGCAATGACACTGGTGGATCCATGTGTGGTTCATGAGAAGAACACACATCCAATGACACTGGTGGGTCCTTATGTGGTATGTTTAGAACAACCCACATGCAATGACTCTAGCTGTGGTTCATGAAAAGAACACACATGCAATGACACTGGTGGATCCATGTGTGGTTTGTGAAAAGAACTGACATGCAATGACTCTAGGTGGATCCATGTGTGGTTTATTTAGAGGAACATACATGCAATGACACTAGGTGTGGTTCATGAAAAGAACAGACATGCAATGACACTAGTAGATCCTTATGTGGTTTCTTTAGAAGAACACACATGTAATGACTCTAGCTGTGGTTCATGAAAGGAACACACATGCAATGACACTGGGGGATCCTTATGTGGTTTGTTTAGAAGAACGTACATGCAATGACACTGGTGGATCCTTATGTGGTTTGTGAGAAAAATAGACATGCAATGACGCTGGCTGTGGTTCATGAGAAGAACACACATGCAATGACACTGGTGGATCCATGTGTGGTTTGTGAAAAGAACAAACATGCAATCACACTAGGTGGATCCATGTGTGGTTTGTGGAAAGAACAGACATGCAATGACTCTCTTTGTGGTTCATGAAAAGAACACACATGCAATGACACTGGTGGATCCATGCGTGGTTCATGAAAAGAACAGACATGCAATCATACTAGGTGGATCCATGTGTGGTTTGTTTAGAGGAACAAACATACAATGACACTGGGTGTGGTTCATGAAAATAACATACATGCAATGACACTGGGTGGATCCATGTGAGGTTCATGAGAAGAACACACATCTAATGAAACTGGTGGATCCATGTGTGGTTCATGAAATGAACAGACATGCAATGACACTAGTGGATCCTTATGTGGTATGTTTAGAGGAACAGACATGCAATGACACTGGGTGTGGTTCATGAAAATAACAGACATGCAATGACACTGGTGGATCCATGTGTGGTTCAGGAGAAGAACACACATACAATGACACTAGTGGATCCTTATGTGGTTCATGAAAAGAACATACATGCAATGACACTGGTGGGTCCTTATGTGGTTTGTGAAAAGAACAGACATGCAATGACACTGGTGGATCCTTATGTGGTTCATGAGAAGAACAAATATGCAATGACACTGGTGGATCCTTATGTGGTTTGTTTAGAAGAAGAGGCATGCAATGACTCTAGCTGTCATTCATGAAAAGAACACACATGCAATGACACTGGTGTATCCATATGTGGTTTGTGAAAAGAACAGACATGCAATCACACTAGGTGGATCCATGTGTGGTTTGTTTAGAAGAACACACATGCAATGACTCTAGCTATGGTTCATGAAAAGAACACACATGCAATGACACTGGTGGATCCATGTGTGGTTCATGAAAAGAACATACATGCAATGACACTGGTGGATCCTTATGTGGTTTTTTTAGAGGAAGAGACATGCAATGACAAGTGGGTGTGGTTCATGAAAAGAACTGACATGCAATGACACTGGTGGATCCATGTGTGGTTCATGAGAAGAACACACATCCAATGACACTGTGGGTCCTTATGTGGTATGTTTGGAACAACACACATGCAATGACTCTAGCTGTGGTTCATGAAAAGAACACACATGCAATGACACTGGTGGATCCATGTGTGGTTTATGAAAAGAACTGACATGCAATGACTCTAGGTGGATCCGTGTGTGGTTTGTTTAGAGGAACAGACATGCAATGACACTGGGTGTGGTTCATGAAAAGAACAGACATGGAATGACACTAGTAGATCCTTATGTGGTTTGTTTAGAAGAACGCACATGCAATGAAAAGAACTGGGTGTGGTTCATGAAAAGAACACACATGCAATGACACTAGGTGGATCCTTATGTGGTTTGTGAAAAGAACAGACATGCAATGACACTGGTGGATCCTTATGTGGTTCATGAGAAGAACAAACATGCAATGACACTGGTGGATCCTTATGTGGTTTGTTTAGAAGAAGAGGCATGCAATGACTCTAGCTGTCATTCATGAAAAGAACACACATGCAATGACACTGGTGTATCCATATGTGGTTTGTGAAAAGAACAGACATGCAATCACACTAGGTGGATCCATGTGTGGTTTAGGAGAAGAACACACATACAATGACACTAGTGGATCCTTATGTGGTTCATGAAAAGAACATACATGCAAAAACACTTGTGGGTCCTTATGTGGTTTGTGAAAAGAACACACATGCAATGACACTGGTGGATCCTTATGTGGTTCATGAGAAGAACAAACATGCAATGACACTGGTGGATCCTTATGTGGTTTGTTTAGAAGAAGAGGCATGCAATGACTCTAGCTGTCATTCATGAAAAGAACACACATGCAATGACACTGGTGTATCCATATGTGGTTTGTGAAAAGAACAGACATGCAATCACACTAGGTGGATCCATGTGTGGTTTATTTAGAAGAACACACATGCAATGACTCTATCTATGGTTCATGAAAAGAACACGCATGCAATGACACTGGTGGATCCATGTGTGGTTCATGAGAAGAACAGACATGCAATGACACTCGTGGATCCTTATATGGTTTATTTAGAGGAAGAGACATGCAATGACAAGTGGGTGTGGTTCATGAAAAGAACTGACATGCAATGACACTGGTGGATCCATGTGTGGTTCATGAGAAGAACACAGATCCAATGACACTGGTGGGTCCTTATGTGGTATGTTTGGAACAACACACATGCAATGAATCTAGCTGTGGTTCATGAAAAGAACACACATGCAATGACACTGGTGGATCCGTGTGTGGTTTATGAAAAGAACTGACATGCAATGACTCTAGGTGGATCCATGTGTGGTTTGTTTAGAGGAACAGACATGCAATGACACTAGGTGTGGTTCATGAAAAGAACAGACATGGAATGACACTAGTAGATCCTTATGTGGTTTGTTTAGAAGAACACACATGCAATGACTCTAGCTGTGGTTCATGAAAAGAAAACACATGCAATGACACTGGGGGATCCTTATGTGGTTTGTTTAGAAGAACATACATGCAATGACCCTGGTGGATCCTTATGTGGTTTGTGAGAAAAATAGACATGCAATGACACTAGCTGTGGTTCATGGGAACAACACACACGCAATGACACTGGTGGATCCATGTGTGGTTTGTGAAAAGAACTGACATGCAATCACACTAGGTGGATCCTTGTGTGGTTTGTGGAAAGAACAGACATGCAATGACTCTCTTTGTGGTTCATGAAAAGAACACACATGTAATGACACTGGTGGATCCATGCATCGTTTGTGAAAAGAACAGATATGCAATCACACTAGGTGGATCTATATGTGGTTTGTTTAGAAGGAGACACATGCAATGACTCTAGCTGTGGTTCATGAAAAGACATGCAATGACACTGGGTGTGGTTCATGAAAAGAACAGACATGCAATGACACTAGTGGATCCATGTGTGGTTCATGAGAAGAACACACATCCAAATACACTGGTGGATCGTTATGTGGTTTGTTTAGAAGAACACACATGCAATGACTCTAGTTGTGGTTCATGAAAAGAACACACATGCAATGACACTGGTGTATCCATGTGTGGTTCATGAGAAGAACACACATGCAATGACACTGGTGTGGTTGATGAGAAGAACACACATGCAATGACACTGGTGGATCCTTATATGGTTTGTTTAGAATAACACACATGCAATGACACTGGTGGATCCTTATGTGGTTTGTTTAGAAGAACAGACATGCAATGACTCTAGTTGTCATTCATGAAAAGAACACACATGCAATGACACTGGTGTATCCATATGTGGTTTTTGAAAAGAACAGACATGCAATTACACTAGGTGGATCCATGTGTGGTTTGTTTAGAAGAACAAACATGCAATGACTCTAGCTATGGTTCATGAAAAGAACACACATGCAATGACACTGGTGGATCCATGTGTGGTTCATGAGAAGAACAGACATGCAATGACACTGGTGGATCCTTATGTGGTTTGTTTAGAGGAAGATACATGCAATGACAAGTGGGTGTGGTTCATGAAAAGAACAGAAATGCAATGACACTGGTGGATCCATGTGTGGTTCATGAGAAGAACACACATCCAACGACACTGGTGGGTCCTTATGTGGTATGTTTAGAACAACACACATGCAATGACTCTAGCTATGGTTCATGAAAAGAACACACATGCAATGACACTGGTGGATCCATGTGTGGTTTGTGAAAAGAACTGACATGCAATGACTCTAGGTGGATCCATGTGTGGTTTGTTTAGAGGAACAGACATGCAATGACACTAGGTGTAGTTCATGAAAAGAACAGACATGCAATGACACTAGTGGATCCTTATGTGGTTTGTGAGAAAAATAGACATGCAATGACACTGGCTGTGGTTCATGAGAAGAACACACATGCAAAGACACTGGTGGATCCATGTGTGGTTTGTGAAAAGAACTGACATGCAATCACACTAGGTGGATCCATGTGTGGTTTGTGGAAAGAACAGACATGCAATGACTCTCTTTGTGGTTCATGAAAAGAACACACATGCAATGACACTGGTGGATCCATGCGTGGTTCATGAAAAGAACAGACATGCAATCACACTAGGTGGATCCATGTGTGGTTTGTTTAGAGGAACAAACATACAATGACACTGGGTGTGGTTCATGAAAATAACATACATGCAATGACACTGGGTGGATCCATGTGTGGTTCATGAGAAGAACATACATCTAATGAAACTGGTGGATCCATGTGTGGTTCATGAAATGAACAGACATGCAATGACACTAGTGGATCCTTATGTGGTATGTTTAGAGGAACAGACATGCAATGACACAGGGTGTGGTTCATGAAAATAACAGACATGCAATGACACTGGTCGATCCATGTGTGTTTCAGGAGAAGAACACACATACAATGACACTCGTGGATCCTTATGTGGTTCATGAAAAGAACATACATGCAATGACACTGGTGGGTCCTTATGTGGTTTGTGAAAAGAACAAACATGCAATGACACTGGTGGATCCTTATGTGGTTCATGAGAAGAACAAACATGCAATGACACTGGTGGATCCTTATGAGGTTTGTTTAGAAGAAGAGGCATGCAATGACTCTAGCTGTCATTCATGAAAAGAACACACATGCAATGACACCGGTGTATCCATATGTGGTTTGTGAAAAGAACAGACATGCAATCACACTAGGTGGATCCATGTGTGGTTTGTTTAGAAGAACACACATGCAATGACTCTAGCTATGGTTCATGAAAAGAACACACATGCAATGACACTGGTGGATCCATGTGTGGTTCATGAAAAGAACAGACATGCAATGACACTGGTGGATCCTTATGTGGTTTGTTTAGAGGAAGAGACATGCAATGACAAGTGGGTGTGGTTCATGAAAAGAACTGACATGCAATGACACTGGTGGATCCATGTGTGGTTCATGAGAAGAACACACATCCAATGACACTGGTGGGTCCTTATGTGGTATGTTTAGAACAACACACATGCAATGACTCTAGCTGTGGTTCATGAAAAGAACACACATGCAATGACACTGGTGGATCCATGTGTGGTTTATGAAAAGAACTGACATGAAATGACTCTAGGTGGATCCATGTGTGGTTTGTTTAGAGGAACATACATGCAATGACACTGGGTGTGGTTCATGAAAAGAACAGACATGGAATGACACTAGTAGATCCTTATGTGGTTTGTTTAGAAGAACACACATGCAATGACTCTAGTTGTCGTTCATGAAAAGAACACACATGAAATGACACTACGGGATCCTTATGTGGTTTGTTTAGAAGAACATACATGCAATGACGCTGGTGGATCCTTATGTGGTTTGTGAGAAAAATAGACATGCAATGACACTGGCTGTGGTTCATGAGAAGAACACACATGCAAAGACACTGGTGGATCCATGTGTGGTTTGTGAAAAGAACTGACATGCAATCACACTAGGTGGATCCATGTGTGGTTTGTGGAAAGAACAGACATGCAATGACTCTCTTTGTGGTTCATGAAAAGAACACACATGTAATGTCACTGGTGGATCCATGCGTCGTTTATGAAAAGAATAGATATGCAATCACACTAGGTGGATTTATATGTGGTTTGTTTAGAAGGACACACATGCAATGACTCTAGCTGTGGTTCATGAAAAGAACATACATGCAATGACACTGGTGGATCCAGGTGTGGTTAATGAAAAGAACAGACATGCAATGACACTAGTGGATCCTTATGTGGTTTGTTTAGAGGAACATACATGCAGTGACACGAGGTGTGGTTCATGAAAATAATAGATATGCAATGACACTGGTGGATCCATGTGTGGTTCATGAGAAGAACACACATCCAATGACACTGGTGGATCCTTAAGTGGTTAATGAAAAGAACAAACATGAAATGACACTGGTGGATCCATGTGTGGTTTATGAAAAGAACAGACATGCAATGACACTGGTGGATCCTTATGTGGTTTGTTTAGAGGAACAAACATGCAATGACACTAGGTGTGGTTCGTGAAAATAACAGACATGCAATAACACTGGTGGATCCATGTCTGGTTCATGAGAAGAACAAACATCCAACGACACTGGTGGATCATTATGTGGTTCATGAAAATAACAAACATGCAATGACACTAGTAGGTCCTTATGTGGTTTGTGAAAAGAACAGACATGCAATGACACATGTGGATCCTTATGTGGTTCATGAGAAGAGCAAACATGCCATGACACGGGTGGATCCTTATGTGGTTTGTTTAGAAGAACAGACACGCAATGACTCTAGCCGTCGTTCATGAAAAGAACACACTTCAATGACACTGGTGTATCCATGTGTGGTTTGTGAAAAGAACAGACATGCAATAACATAGGTGGATCCATGTGTGGTTTGTTTAGAAGAACACACATGCAATGACTCTAGCTGTGGTTCATGAAAAGAACACACACACAATGACACTTGTGGATCCATGTGTGGTTCATGAAAACAACAAACATGCAATGACACTGGTGGATCCTTATGTGGTTTGTTTAGAGGAATAAACATGCAATGACACTGGGTGTGGTTCATGAAAAGAACAGACATGCAATGACACTAGTGGATCCATGTGTGGTTCATGAGAAGAACACACATCCAATGACACTGGGTGTGGTTGATGAGAAGCACACACATGCAATGACACTGGTGGATCCTTATATGGTTTGTGTAGAAGAACACAAATGCAATGACTCTAGCTGTGGTTCATGAAAACAGCAGACATGCTATGACACTAGTGGAGGCATGTGTGGTTTGTGAAAAGAACTGACATGCAATGACTCTAGGTGGATCCATGTGTAGTTTGTTTAGAGGAACATACATGCAATGACACTAGGTGTGGTTCATGAAAAGAACAGACATGCAATGACACTGGTGGATCCTTATGTGGTTTGTTTAGAAGAACGCACATGCAATGACTCTAGCCGTGGTTCGTGAAAAGAACACACACGCAATGACACTGGGGGATCCTTATGTGGATTATTTAGAAGAACATACATGCAATAACACTGGTGGATCCTTATGGGTTTGTGAGAAGAATAGACATGCAATGACACTGGATGTGGTTCATGAGAAGAACACACATGCAATGACACTGGTGGATCCATGTGTGGTTTGTGAAAAGAACAGACATGCAATCATACTAGGTGGATCCATGTGTGGTTTGTGGAAAGAACAGACATGCAATGGCTCTAGCTGTGGTTCATGAAAAGAACACACATGCAATGACACTGGTGGATCCATGTCTGGTTTGTATAAAGAACAGACATGCAATCACACTAGGTGGATTCATATGTGGTTTGTTTAGAAGAACACACATGCAATGACTCTAGCTGTGGTTCATGAAAAGAACACACATGCAAGGACACTTGTGTATCCATGTGTGGTTCATGAGAAGAACACACATGCAATGACACTGGTGGATCCTTATGTGGTTTATTTAGAGGAACAAACATGCAATGACACTGGGTGTGATTCATGAAAATAACAGACATGCAATGACACTGGTGGATCCATATGTGGTTTGTGAAAAGAACAGACATGCAATCACACTGGGTGGATCCATGTGTGGTTCATGAGAAGAACACACATGCAATGACAATGGTGGATCCTTATGTGGTTTGTGAAAAGAACAGACATGTAATGACACTGGTGGATCCTTATGTGGTTCATGAGAAGAACAAACATGCAATGACACTGGTGGATCCTTATGTGGTTTGTTTAGAAGAACAGCCATGCAATGACTCTAGCTGTCATTCATGAAAAGAACACACATGCAATAACACTGGTGGGTTCTAGCTGTGGTTTGTGAAAAGAACAGACATGCAATCACACTGGGTGGATCCATGTGTGGTTCATGAGAAGAACACACATGCAATGACAATGGTGGATCCTTATGTGGTTTGTGAAAAGAACAGACATGCAATGACACTGGTGGATCCTTATGTGGTTCATGAGAAGAACAAACATGCAATGACACTGGTGGATCCTTATGTGGTTTGTCTAGAAGAACAGCCATGCAATGACTCTAGCTGTCATTCATGAAAAGAACACACATGCAATAACACTGGTGGGTTCTAGCTGTGGTTTGTGAAAAGAACTGACATGCAATGAAACTAGGTGGATCCTTATGTGGTTTGTGAAAAGAACAGACATGCAATGACACTGGTGGATCCACTGGTGGGAAAAGGGCCTCTAGTCCCGCTTCATAAGGGCCATTGGTCCCGGTTTGTAAACCGGGACTAATCACTCAAGACTAATGCTGGTCCTAGTTCGGGCATGAACCGGGACCAATGGGTCTCCACGTGGGCGGGCGCGCGACGAGGTGGGGGGTGGATCATTGGTCCCGGTTTGTGGAACAAACCGGGACCAATGGTCTCCACGTGGGAGCGCGAGAGACGAGCGGGGGTGGATCAATGGTCCCGGTTCTTGGCACGAACAGGGATCATTGGTCTCTGTGCCGCGGCAGGGTTTTGTGCCGTGGCAGGATTTTCGGGCTATTTTTGTGCCGCGGCAGGGTTTTGCGCCGCAGTAGGATTTTCGGGCTATTTTTGTGCTGCAACAGGGTTTTGTGCCGCGGCAGGATTTTCGGGCTAATTTTGTGCCGCGGCAGGATTTTTTTATCAATAATGAAACCACGATATATATATTACACATCATGCATGATCACAAATATATTATACACCATCTCATCCGTCTTCTTGGTCGAAACATATTATAATTACAAACGATACTCTCACACGAATTTGATCTAATTTACATCTTCTTTTTTACACTTCACCCTTCCAAATGAAGCGGGTAATAGTATTCTCCTTTCGGATATATGACTTGTTCTAACAAGAATCCGGCAATTTCCTCTTGAATTGCTTGCATGCGTTCTTGTGATAGAAGACCGTCCTCCATCTGTTCGATCTAATATAAAGCAGGGGATCAATATATATGGATGAAACTAAACACAATTGGTGGTAATAAAATAAAGTTGTGATTATTGTTTATCGTACTTCAATTTTTATTGATGTTCCGGTATGCGCCCTTCTCTTTGGTCGTCTGGCGAATGAACTCGCAGACATAGTATCCACATAAGTTATTCCTGGCTTCCTGCATCAAGCACTTTACGAGAACGGAGTTCAATCAAACTAATAATCAAGCATGATAATGGTGGTATTGAAACTAGAATCAAAGAGTTGCGTGGATATTGCAAGTAGTACTTACAGTCAATGGTTGAAATGTAAGCTTTGGCTTCCAATCACCCCTAGTTTTGGCGGTGAACCATTTCCAAGCCTCCTAGGGGCATTCCTGCATGTCCGCCCACTTTTCTAATGGTGTGCGTGTCGAGTCCAGGACTTTTTCTACTCCGGTGTCAACAACAATGATTAACAGAATATAGTGGAAGCTAGACACACTAACAAAATATAACACGAGTCAATTATACGCTTAACGTCGAGTAAGCAAAAATAGAATGTGTACAAGACAGTAACACTCACCCAGCGTTGTAAGGAAATAGTATTTCCCTTCTGTTGTTGAAATACTTCAACGCTTGTACCAAGTTATCCTCTGTCTCTTTGGGTTTTGTTTTTAGAGTAACTTCATGAACGATATTGTAGTCAACAAACCCAAGGTCATAGATTTGTCCTTTGTTGCATTCGAGAATCTTCATTCCGCATATATAATTAGTATAGTGATGAGTAAGGTTATACAAGCAACGAATGAGCTGAGCTAGAAAGACTTAATTACAGAAATTAATAATACTTACAAATAATAGGCACTGTGATAGTTTTTTTGAGGGCATCTTGTTGGTAAAACTGAAATAATTCTAGAAATTCGATCAGTAGGAAGCCATCTCCATGACCGTAATGGTTGTGTTTATATGGAGCATAGATCCAGTTTTTGGATTCAGCACGGGCTTGGATGTAGCAGTTATGCAATCTTCGCATTTTTGTTGGTAGATCTTTGACTAACTTGGTTTTCACGAGAGGATCCCCGTACTGGTACATGTATGATGTTTCTTGGTACCCCTCGAACTCATCCATATGGCTCATGTACTCAGTAATAGCCAGTCTTGTTGGGCCTTTTCTCCATACAGTCGAACAAACTCCGGATCAATGTTTGGATCATGCCGCTCCTGGGCTCTCCACTCATTGGTATCGTACACTTTGAGCGGTTCGATCGATTAATTTTTCTGTTGTCCGAGCTGGGCAACTTCTTTCCTGACTCTCCGCTCTTTTGCCTCAGCCGACTTGGTAATAGAGCGATTATAGTCTGATGTGAGCGATATGGGTTGGTGAAGCTGAATCTTAAGCGCGAATGCTTTGGCTTTATCTTCTGCGGTGACCGGGAAGAATGCCTCTATCGGCTTTTTCTTGTTAGCCATGTCAATCTTCCACTTTTCGTAATGGGCAGCTGGGGCCGCATCAGTTTCCTCATTTGTCTTCTCGTAAGGTAGCTTCTTCATATTCTTATGAGGTACTTTTGGGAGGGGTGATAGCTTACGTTTTGGTGATCGGAACGTGCTCTTGCTGCTGCTGGTGGTGCTGCCCCTCTTAGTATACTTCCGATTTTGTCTCTGAAGGTCAGGGGACGGAGACGGCTGATGCGGCGGCGGAGATGGCTGAGGCGGAGATGGAGATGGTTGCGTTGAGTGGTGAGGCGGTGAAGGCGACGGTTGCGCTGGAGAATGGTGAGGTGGCGGCGAAGGTGGATTGCAACACCAGAAAGACATGCAAATACACACGGACCTGCAAATACACACGGACCTGAAACTGTCAGATCCAGAGATTACGTTAACCACTAGAAATCGCGTATATGCAACACCAGAAAGCCATAGGTGTTCAATACGCAAAGTTTTTCAAACTAGATTATTGACTCTAGTGCAAGTGGGAGACTGAAGGGAATATGCCCGAGAGGCAATAATAAAGTGGTTATTATCTTATTCTATGTTTATGATAAACGTTTATTTTGCATTCTATAATTGTATTGATCGGAAACGTCAATACATGTGTGTTTAATAAACAAAAAGGGTTCCTAGTTATGCCTCTCTTATAGACTAGCTTGTTGATTAACAAGATGATCATGGTTTCCTGATCATGGACATTAGATGTTGTTAATAACAAGGTCACAACATTTGTGAAATGATGTGATGAACATTCATCCGAAGTATAGCATTACGATCAAGTCATTATGTTTATATTGCTATAACATCATACGAAGTAATATTTATCCTTAGACCATGAGATCATGTTAATTGCTAACACCGGAAGAGTATCTTGATAACATCAAACGTCACACCGTAACAGGGTGACTATAAAGATGGGTTCAGTGCTACGAAGGTGTTATGTTGAGGCTCATGGATCAAGAGTGGAATTTGTCAATCCCGATGATGGATAGATATATTCTGGGCCCTCTCGGTGATATCACATTAAGATAGCTTGCAAGCAAGTGACGTGATCACTAGAATGTTATATCACAGGAACGAGAAAAGAGTGCATGTCGGCAACAAGATCAAACTAGGTATGGAGATACCGATGATTGAATCTCGGACATGTAATATATCGCGTTAAAGGTTCTCACGATCATAGAAGTCATCGTTGAATGTGTAGGAGTCAGTATGGATCTCCAGGTCCCGCTTCTGATTATTGATCTGAGAGGGGTCTCGATCATGTCTGCATTATTCGCGAACCAGGGTGACACACTTAAGGGATACGGATACCAGTTGGAGCAAATATGTTTCAGATAAAGATTTAAGAAAGCGCTGGAATTATTTCAATAGACACCGAAACTGTTTCGGGTGAAATTGCTGAAATTGGTTCTGCATGTAATATTGAAATGTTGCAGGGGGTTTTATGTGAATGTTTGTTAATTAAAGTAATTAATAAAATTCTGAATAAAAATAATAAAAGAGTTTAATTAAATGAGAGAGCATTAAATTTGGAGAAATTTAATGCATTTAAAGTGGAGACTTTAAAAGAGAATGTGAAGGGGCATTTTAATGTGGAGGGGTTACCACCACATGAATGGAGGGGGTGAGGAGTCCCTCCCATGGGGCGTCGGCCATGGGGGAGGGGTACCCCCCTCCTCCTATAAAAGGCCCCCCTCACACCCCTTCTTCCACACACCTCCTCATGAAGGATCTCTCTCCCCCTCTAGTATTATTCCCCCATGGTCTTGGATTAGCGAGATACATGTTCCCAGTGGCTTTATCTGGAAAGGAGTTGCTGCTTCCGCTGTTTTGCTGGAGCGAGGGACGGAGGTAGTCGGGGTACCGGACGTGTGTGCAATCACGGATGCACCGCTGCTTTGCGGTGCTAGACTTGGTGATGCTGGAGCTGGATCTGATGGACGTGCTGGAGCCGGACCTGCTGGACTTCATCACGATCTTGAGATCGGCAAGCGTACGACTACATCATCCACGAGTTCCTACTCGTTGATGGCTCTGTGTATGGCGCCCAGAAAAGTGCTGGTGCGTGGTTGATGTAGAGCTCGTTGGGAACCCCAAGAGGAAGGTATGATGAGCACAGCAACAAGTTTCCCTCAGTAATGAAACCAAGGTTTAATCGAACCAGTAGGAACAAGGAAACACCCCAAAGGTGTTACTAGCTGAGCTTTGGCAGGGCGCACTACCGATGCTAGTAGCAACGTGGAGACCTGCACAACACAACCACAAAACTTTGTCCCCAACATGCGATGAGGTTGTCAATCTCACCGTGTTTTGCGGAAAACAAAGGATTAAACATATCGAATGGAAAGAAGTAAAAGTTTGCAGAAAGTAAACACAAAACAGTAAAAGATTGTAGATTGTATGTAAATAAAAAGGACCGGGATCCATAGTTCACTAGAGGTGGCTCTCCTTAGATAGATAACATGCCGGTTGAACAAATTACAGCGGGCCAATTGACAAACACCAAGAAAGCAATACATGCATATACTAATCATCTTGACTCCTCTGAGACTTGATTGGGCATTACAACATCATACATAGACCGCCATCCAACTGCATCTATGACTAATAATCCACCTTCAGGTTATCATCCGAACCCCCTCCAGTATTAAGTTGCAAGCAACAGATTATTGCTTTACGAACTGCGTGTAAAGTAAACAATACGATTGTTCTATGAACAAAGGATTGTTGTTTTGTCCCTACTAGAAACAGCACATCTAGTACCTTAGAGATTTCTGTCACTTCCCTAGATTACCAGAGGCATGAATCCACTATCGAGC
Organism: Avena sativa; assembly: GCA_916181665.1. Taxonomy (NCBI): domain Eukaryota; kingdom Viridiplantae; phylum Streptophyta; class Magnoliopsida; order Poales; family Poaceae; genus Avena; species Avena sativa. The sequence goes on from OV702287.1 coordinate 586,089,942, forward strand.
ATAAATACTAACTCTTGGAGTTGCTAGCATCTACTTGGCCAAGATAGCTACTAACAAGGGAAGGCATGCAAGATCTCAAATAACAAAGACATGATAGAATCAATAATCAATCTGAAATAGCATCTCAATATCCATCGGATCCCCGCAAACACAACATGTATGAATTACAAATAGATGATCTTGATCATGAACGGAGCTCACAAGATCTAAACATGAAAGCACAAAGGAGGGGAAACCAGCCATCTAGCTACTACATGGATCCGTAGTCCAAGGATGAACTATTGACGCATCACACCGGAGGCTTGCATGGTGATGAAGAAAGCCTCCAGGGTGAATTCCCCTCTCCGGCAGGGTGCCCGGAAGAGCTTTAGATCCCTCCCGATCTTGGGATGGAGATGACGGCAGCTACAGACTCTTTCGTGGATTTTTTATCGGGTACTTAGGGTTTTCATCCCGAGGGCATCTTATAGTCGGAAGGGGAGGCTGAGGGGGTGCCGGAAGCCACCACACCACCCCCTGGCGCGGGCCCAGCCTGGCCATGCGGCCAGGTGGTGTGGCCGGCCCCTGGCCCTTCTCCGTCTCGTATTCTGGCACTTGATCCCTTCCGGAAAAATAGGCACTTTGGCTTTTGTCCTGTCCAATTCCGAGAATAGTCATTTTCTGACTTTCCTGGAACCAAAAACAGCAGAAAACAGGCAGCTGGCACTGTGGCTCTTGTTAATAGGTTAGTCCAAGAAATCATATGAAAAGTACTCCAAAGTTGGAACAAAACACAATAAAGTGGATAAAACCAAGCATGGAACATCAAAAATTATAGATACATTTGCAATGTATCAACATCCCGAAGCTTAACTCCTGCTCGTCCTCGAGTAGGTAAGTGATAAAAATAAATAATTTTTGTGGTGACATGCACCATCAAAGACTTGATCAAAGTTTTTGCAAAACTCAAAGCTGGGATCATAGTACTTCAATCATAACATGAAAGACAAAGTTCTAGCAATAAGCAAAGAAACTATGATGCAACATGAAAAGGCACAAACAAAAGATTCATGAATAACAATGCTTTGCAAGACGTTTGTTTGTCTCACATAAAGAAAACATAGCATAATAGTATTCAGCTTGTCCCTCAATAGAGTAGCAAATATAAATGCATAGGACACCTTCAAAGTTCATAAGAGTGACTAGATACAATAGTTTCAAACAAGCAATAACAAGTTATGCATCAATCAACTAGTCTTGGGACAATGCCAATAGAACTAAGAATGGCCACTATGCTCTCAAAGTAGGTGCATAAAGATAGAAGGTGGAGACTCAATATAATGGTGGAAGAAAAGCCTTTTGTAAAAGGAAGTAGGGATTCAAGTCTCATAAAGAGCTTCCAAAAATTATGGTACTTATAGCTTTCAGCTCTCATTGCCCCTATCATAAGCATGTTGAAGGTGATTAAGGTTAAAGTGACACAACTAAGAGGATATGCTTGACAAGTTATAAAACGAAATCTCATGCCCCTTACTTACGAAGACCGATCCTCATACTACTCAACTTCAGTCACGAGTAAGCTCTTGTCATTGTAAGTATATGTGTATCATTAAGAACCACCAACAGGTACCCCTTGCACATGATACGGGAGCTTTCCCATAATCAAAATGACAAGGCAAGCAGACAATGAGCATCTCAGCGATCTTTTTATTTGCTATTTGCATTGGTTTTTATTGAGGATGCTTCATAGAGTGCTCATTATGGTGATGTTGCAAGTTTCCACCATGATTAGGCATGGCTTAGGCTAGCGGCCCAGGCGTTTCTCTAACACACATACAAACTCCATGATCTTACAAGTTCCACATTTATTTCACACCGCCGAGATACGTAAGCAAAAGAACATGATATCAACGGAGTACAAAGTACAAGTGCGATGTTGAAAGCGTTCCCCATGAAACATGGTTCTGCTAATTTCAACTTATAAAGTGCAAGCATATACACAACAAAGAAGGACCCAATGGTTCAAGTTTATTAGAGGCAAAAAGTAAAGTGTGCCATCAAGTTCGTGTGAGCTTTAATCACTAGTTTTCTCATAACAAGTGAAAGGTAAACAAAACCATGAATATACTTGGAATAGAATAAGATAGTAGGTAGGTATGGTGGACTCTTTGGAAAAACTTGGTTTAGGGAGTTGGATGCATGAGTGGAACTCATACTTTGTTGTGGAGGCTAGCAAAAGACTGGGAGCGACAAACTAAGAGAGCAATAATAGCCATAATCATGCAGAGCGACAAAACATCATTGATCAAAGCATAAAGTGATACTAAAATTTGAAAACTAAAGGATCATAAAGGCTATGGTGACTTGAGATAGTCATAACATGGTGTGAGCATGTGCCAAGTCAACCGAAATAAAGCATCAAAGGAGAATACCACTATACTATGCTTTAATATGCTAAAACAACGCATGATTCATCCAAGGCACATTAAGCAATCTAAATTGTTTATAACAAGCCATGCTACAACAAAGAATACTAAGCATAAAGCCAAAACAATATCAAGCATGGCATGACAAAGCGTAGCCACAGTCAAAAACGAGCTCTTTTTACCACATAAGCATGAGCTTTCCTACTCTTTTCCAAACCAAGCCAAACTATTTGCAAACCAATGTATGAAAGAGGGGGTCCAACCAACTTATTCAGAACACTAAGCAAACCAAGAAAACTAAAAACCAAAATGAAAACGAAAAAGAAGACGCTCCGAGAAAAACACAACTGTGCATGAAATAATAAAAATGAAGCGTTTGGAAGAAACCTAGAATTTTTATTGATGAAGTAGGGGATGCCTTGGGCATCCCCAAGCTTTGACGCTTGTATTTCTTGGATATTTCTTGGGGTCAAACGCATGGCATCTCCAATATTGAGATTTAGTCCATCCTTCATCTCATTACTCATTCCTTCTATACACCTGAAAATTTTCCTTCATACAAAACTTCACACAATCTCATTAGCAACATTAGTGCACTTAAGATAAATAAGTCTCAAGGTTCAGTTCTAACACCCAAATAAACTTCCATTAGAACACTAGCTACTGTAGCACTTCCCTCGAAAAGCTCAGTTCCCCAAAGGAACTCAAGAAGGAACTAACAAGAAGCAAATGCAGAAAATGGCAGAAATCTGTCAAAACAGACCAGCAGGTAAAGATGAATTTTTCGAAGACCTTATGTTGCACAAATCAAAAAGTGTTGAACTAACGAAAGTTAGATAACAAACTGGGGCAGAATCAAAAAACATTACAGCTCAATCCGAAGTACAGAGCTCTCTCAGGAATGTTTACGGTGAAGCACAAAAATCTGTTTCGGGACAGCAACTTTCCCAATCATTACTTCACTCTCATTAGAGGTTACTCTTGGCACAAAAATCAAATTAAAAGGATAAGGAGAGGTTATTATAGAGGTAATAACTTCCAAGACTCATCTATAACTTTTGGGTTATCTCCTAATAAGTACTTTTCTTTAACGCCTTTAAGTTAGGCATGATAGTTTGAGAAGATGCTCACATAAGGAATATGAACTGAAGTAAAAGAGAGCATCAAGAAGCAAATTCAAAACACATTTAAGTCTAACCCACTTCCTATGCATAGGAAACTTGTATGCAAATAAATGCACAAAGAACAAAGTGACAAGCATAGGAAGATAAAACAAAAGTAACTTCAAAACTTTCAGTACATAGAGAGGTGTTTCATTACCATAAAAACTTCTACAAACATATTTTTCTCTCTTATAATAATTTTCAGTAGCCTCACGAATAAACAAAAATATAACTATCACATAAAGCATGCTTTTCATGATCTACAAGCACTAGAGCTTTATTATAAACATTTTCAAAAGAATCCTTGGGAACATAACATGCACCCTCCTTTGATAAGCATGGGGGACAATAAAATAATGTAAGGGATAAAGAGTTACTCTCATTATAAGGTAGGCATGGGTAGATCCATTCTTCCTCCTTTTGTCCATCACTCTCCTCCTCTTTTTATCTAATGAGCTTTCAGGTTCAGCAATTTCTTCTTCCATGGAGGTTCTAGCAGGTGGTGGTTCATCTATTACCTTAGCAGTCATAAAACTGTTCCCAAATAGGAAACTGAGTGAGCTATCCATAATGAAATAGTGATTGGAGCAGAGCTAGTCATAAAGGCAACTTAAGAAAGGAACTAATTTTTTTTTGTGTTTTTCAAATAAGAAAGCAAACTAGTAAAACTAATTTTTTTGTGTTTTTGAAGAACAAAACAAGCAAACAAAAGCAAAATGAAACTAAGAAAAAAAACAACAAAGTAAAGAGATTGGTTATGAGGGACTCCCCTTGTGAAGATGTCCTTGACTCCCCAGCAACGGCTCCAGAAAAATGCTTGATGGCTCTGTGTATGGCGCCCAGAAAAGTGCTGGTGCGTGGTTGATGTAGAGCTCGTTGGGAACCCCAAGAGGAAGGTATGATGAGCACATAAGCAAGTTCCCCTCAGTAATGAAACCAAGGTTTAATCAACCAGTAGGAGCAAGGAAACACCCCAAAGGTGTTACTAGCTGAGCTTTGACAGGGCGCACTACCGGTGCTAGTAGCAACATGGAGACCTGCACAACACAACCACAGAACTTTGTCCCCAACTTGCGATGAGGTTGTCAATCTCACCGTGTTTTGCGGAAAACAAAGGATTAAACGTATCGAATGGAAAGAAGTAAAAGTTTGCAGAAAGTAAACACAAAACAGTAAAATATTGTAGATTGTATGTAAAGAAAATGGACCGGGATCCATAGTTCACTAGAGGTGGCTCTCCTTAGATAGATAACATCCTGGGTGAACAAATTACAGCGGGGCAATTGACAAACACCGAGAAAGCAATACATGCATATACTAATCATCTTGACTCCTATGAGACTTGATTGGGCATTACAACATCATACATAGACCGCCATCCAACTGCATCTATGACTAATAATCCACCTTCAAGTTATCATCTGAACCCCCTCCAGTATTAAGTTGCAAGCAACAGATTATTGCTTTACAAACTGCATGTAAAATAAAAAATACGATTGTTCTATGAACAAAGGATTGTTGTTTTCTCCCTAGTAGCAACAACACATCTAGTACCTTAGAGATTTCTGTCACTTCCCCAGATTACCAGAGGCATGAATCCACTATCGAGCATAAATACTAACTCTTGGAGTTGCTAGCATCTACTTGGCCAAGATAGCTACTAACAACAGAAAGCATGCAAGATCTCAAATAACAAAGACATGATAGAATCAATAATCAATCTGAAATAGCATCTCAATATCCATCGGATCCCCGCAAACACAACATGTACGAATTAAAAATAGATGATCTTGATCATGAACGGAGCTCACAAGATCTAAACATGAAAGCACGAAGGAGGAGAAACCAGCCATCTAGCTACTACATGGATCCGTAGTCCAAGGATGAACTACTCACGCATCACACCAGAGGCTTGCATGGTGATGAAGAAAGCCTCCAGGGTGAATTCCCCTCTCCGGCAGGGTGCCCGGAAGAGCTTAAGATCCCTCCTGATCTAGGGATGGAGATGACGGCGGCTACAGACTCTTTCGTGGATTTTAGATCGGGTACTTAGGGTTTTCGTCCTGAGTGCATCTTATAGTTAGAAGGGGAGGCTGATGGGGTGCCTGGAGCCACCACACCACCCCCTGGCGCGGGCCTAGCCTGGCTATGCAGCTAGGTGGTGTGGCCGGCCCCTGGACCTTCTTTGTCTCGTATTCTTGCACTTGATCCCTTCCGGAAAAATAGGCACTTTGGCTTTTGTCCCGTCCAATTCCGAGAATATTCATTTTCTAACTTTCCTGGAACCAAAAACAGCAGAAAACAGGTAGCTGGCACTGTGGCTTTTGTTAATAGGTTAGTCCAAGAAATCATATGAAAAGTACTCCAAAGTTGGAACAAAACACAAGAAAGTGGATAAAACCAAGCATGGAACATAAAAAATTATAGATACATTTGCAATGTATCACTCGTTAACATAACTCATTGTCTTTGAGGGTAAGTTCTCCATGGACGTATATCCACCCATTGCTCTGTACCTGGTAGATAGATCTTGGCGTATAGTTCTCATCGTAGGAATTTTTTTGTTTTCTATGCTGCGAACCCAACAGTGGTATCAGAGCCTGATCTATGCGTAGGTGCTTTGCACGGGTAGTACACATATGTTTATATGTGGGCAATGATGATCATGTTATTGCATCTTCTATGTATTTTGGATATTGGTGGGATAGTGGGATGAAGCGGTCCGGACCAACCTTACATGTCATCGTACATGAGACCGGTTCCACGACTAACATGCAACTTGTTTTGCATAAGTGGCTGGCAGGTGTCTGTCTCTCCTACTATAGCCAATATCTGATTTACAACAAGTTGCTAATAACTGGGTTATCCTCGTTGTGGTTCATGTTCATAGGTAAGAACGGTTATAGATCTGAAAGCCCTAAGCCACGTAAAACTTGCAATTGATAAATTAGAGGCGTCTAGTTTAGATTTTTGCTGGGCTAGTGTCTTGATATGGTATTGTTGTAAGTAGATGTATGATAGATACTCTTACAACACACTCAACGTGTAAGTTCCATAGACCTTGGCCTTACACACGAAGGAATGATAGAGATCATACCACGATGCAAATGATAGAGATCAAATGCCTGGACCATATCATCTCACTTTACACATTAGATGTTAGCATCTTATACTGCTAGTTTGGCGCTTTCTGTAGCGTTGTAAGATGATCCCTCATTGAGATATCAAGAAAAAATGTGTTCTTCCTTAAGTATGCACCGTTTTGTGGATCGTGTTTCGAGACATCACGTGATGATCGGGTGTACTCGAATCTACGCTTGCATAGGAACGGGTGTAAGATAGTTTTACACACGCGAATACTAAGATTCTTACTTGGCGAGCCTAGCATGTACAGACATGGCCTCAGAACACGGACCGAAAGGTTAAGCATGAGTCATATCGTTGAGATGATGCCCATATAGATGCTCTCCTTTGAAGCTACATCAACTCACGTGATGATCGGACTTGGTGTAGTGGATTTGGTTCATGTAATCACCAAAAAGGCACGAGGGATGTCATTTTTGAGTGGGAGTTCATTTCTAATTTGGATTAGTCGAACTAAATTTGTCATAAACTAAATCAAAGTGAATTTGCATAATTTGTTGTAGTCATTGGCGTCTGTTCATTACCTTATGCTTATTTTAATTGAGATAATAGAACTATATAATTCTGGATATTTACTATACGAACTGGTATCGTATTGTTTTGAATGTCAATTTAAAGTTTATAACTCCTATTGCAAACTTTCAGCAAACTCTATTTACTCCATGAAGTTTAATAAGTAGTATCAAATCAAGAGTAAGAATTCCAATGTTAGTATCTAAAGTATCATCTTTGCCTCCATGATTATTGATATTCAAAAGTTGTTTTAATATCAAGATTATATTGGAGCTGAAAATTGTTTCAGAAACCATCATGTGTGAAAGATATTGTGATATCTGAAACAATGTTTTTGGTTGCATTATGATAGAGTATAATTTAGCAAAATACATGTCCTCATATTGTATGAGAATTTGTGAAGGATGGAGATCCTAAGCATCCGGATCTCCCAAAAAGGTTTTGGGAACTAACGTTATACTCGCGATTTTTCCTTACATGCTATAGTAGCTTGATAATTAAAGTTTTCATGATAAGGAGGAATAGAAGATGTAAGTAAAATGTTTACTACACTAATAGATTACTAAAGAATGGATTTTTTGAAAGAACACCAAACATTTGATGATGGTGATCCACTTCAAAGTGCAAGTTCAAAGGTATTAGTATTTCACTATATACACTTTGTACTATGTGTCATGTGAATGACACCACTATTGATGTTCATAGATTCTTTTAAAAGAAAAGGAATTGTTGAAAGAGAATCTATAAAATATTTGGCAGAAAAGAAAAGGTTGGAGATGTCCAACTTAGGTATATAGAAGCTATACATGTTATGGCTGTGTTCTTTGCTTGTTAAACAATGTGGTTCTGAGGTATTGGATACCAGTATTGGATACCGTATTGGTTGGTATGAAGTGTCATACAGGACAACACAATTCATGAACTACAATGGCCTAAGTAACTAGCAAGAGAATAAGTGATGATGTTCATCGAAAACAAATAAAGTGTTATTGTGTTTTTCGTTGTCGTCAAACCTAGCCTTCAAGATTTGTTTTAATAATTGTTATTTTGTTCCGGTATTACGAGAACAATGGTTGTTCAAATAATTACTGTATACCATAAAGGATGGATGAACTTTTACAAGTCTAGTGGGAGAAATCACATCCATAAACACTATTGCTAAAATGTCACAAGACAAATGATTAAAATATCACTTATGAAGTGACATTGCTGTTTTAAATTATATTGGAAAGAAAACATGAAGAAACTCCATGTTGATGGAATTTTGGAGTCTTTGATTTTGATCAATTGACGCTTGTGAAAGTTTCCTCGAGATGATTGAAACTCTGTCCATAGACCAAAGAGGAACGGATCACTAACTTATTTGGATATTATACATATTGATGTATATAGTACATTATATGTAGCCATATGCGATGGATCTTTTTGCTTCATACGCTTTCTCTAGAAATTTAAGTGAATATATCTATATATTTACTTAATAAGGAAGAAGTATGAAACATTTGAAAATTGTTCAAAGACATTCAAGATGAAGTTGAAAATCATTGTATCAAGAAAATAAAAAGTTTATGATTCGATCATAAAGGAAGACATGTGAGTTACATGTTTAGCAAAAACACCTAAGACTTGAGGAATTGTTCCATGATTTGTGTTTCCCGATAAACCATAGGAGTATGGCATATTCGAGAGATGAAATCAAACCATGTTTGACAAGGTAAGATCAAGGGTGTCATTTATAAAACTGCCATTATATTTTAAGGATTGAAGGTTTAGAGACTACCGCTTTTACACTGAAAAGAGCACCATCGTGATCCATTGAAATGACACCATATAAGTTTGGTATGCTAAGCATAAGTAAAATGTTTACAACCAAAGTCAGATAAGCACGTCTTTGTAGGTTATCTCAAAGAATTTGTTGGGAATTTCTCCACAACACCAAGGACAAAAGAGTTTGTTACTTGGAACGTCATGTTTCTTGAGAAGGAATTTTTCGTGAAAAGTTAAGTGGGAGGACAATAGAACTTTGATAAGGTTGTTGAACCTTAGCTGTATGTGCTAAGTAACGCAGCGCTGGAAAGTGTCCCGATGGCGGCCACAATGCTCATGGCTCCCGTGATTACAAAGGGTGTGATCTCGGATATTAGAGTTCCTATTGAACCGTGTGGGTCGGTAAGAATCAAATAGTGTGATTTGATAAGCAAGTCGTTATTGTTTTGATAATGATGAACCGACTACATGCAAACATGCGATGATGGGCCTTGACTCCGTAAAATGACTAGAAGTCATAGAATCCGTGATAGTATCCATACATGAGAAATCAAGTTTCTGAACTTGGAAGACCCTCCGAAAAGGCGTGAAGCCTATCGGTCATGTTTGGATCTATAAAGAAATAAGACATGGATGTTTAACATCTATGAAATAGTCGACATGTCGGAAAGAAGTTTATGACAATGTTCAAGGAGTTGACTATGACAAGATTTGATCTTTCATAGCGATATTTAGTCTTGACAGATTAATGTAGCAACCACTACATATAATTTGATGTATGGTAGTTGAACAAACAAAACAATGTTCTTCTAATAGAATGGTTACCTAGGATGTGTACAAGACACAGTCCGAAGGGTTTTGTTAATTAAAAGGGTGCTAAAAGGGTATGCAAACTTCAATAGTTGAAGTAAGCATAGCGGAGTTGGAATCTTCACCATGATGAAACTGTTAAAAGAGTATAAATTCATCGGAGATGATGAAGATGCTTGCATTTGCAAGAAATTAAGTGGGAGCGCTGAGACATATTTCTAATACATTATGTAGAGGACATATTGTTGATTGGAAATGATATATCTTGTATTGACACAAGTTAAGAATTTCATTAGAATAAGATTTCGATGAAAGACTTGGGAAAACCCTGAATATTTGGCATCAATATCTATATGGATAGATTAAGGCGCTAATATGGTTGTGCCAGACATACATATATGAGATATTGAAAGGGTTCAATATGGAAACAACAAGAAAGGTTCTTGCTGCATGGAAAGAATTGTATCAAGATTCAAGTGTTTCAACACTTGGTGAGTAAAATCACATGAAGATTTTGATCGATTATACCATTATATGTACGTATCCAAAATGTCCTATGCTCTAAATGTTATGAGCACATACCAGAATGATTCATAAGATGATCATTGGACGATAATAAAGATATTCCTATGAGCTTTGGAAGAACTAAAAATATATCATGTATAAGTGAGAAATAGTTATAGGTAGTTCATTGAAAAGTGTTACATTGATACTATTTTTGTCACAAGATACAAATTAAATTTATCTCAATTTATAATATGGGTGGCACAATGTAATGGAAAGGATGTTCCATGATGAATTTGGATGAGTTCCAAAGTTGAGAAATTGTGACGGATACTACAACAAAAGGCTAAGTATATAACTGCTATAGTAGCAGCAAAGGAGGGCATTTGTTTTAAGTTGTTCGTTATCAAACTAGGTGTGGTTCAAAGTGGGATAATAGTATGAAGATATATTGTGTGACAATAATATCAACATATTTTAACCCGAACGAACTAAAGGTCTCACCAAAGGACCAAATTTGTACAATGCCATCTCATTTGAGAAGGAGTGATGCGTAGAGACACAAAGACATGCAAATACACACGGACCTGAAACTGTCAGATCCAGAGATTATGTTAACCACTAGAAATCGCGTATATGCAACACCAGAAAGCCATAGGTGTTCAATACGCAAAGTTTTTCAAACTAGTTTATTGACTCTAGTGCAAGTGGGAGACTGAAGGGAATATGCCCGAGAGGCAATAATAAATTGGTTATTATCTTATTCCATGTTTATGATAAATGTTTATTTTGCATGCTATAATTGAATTGATCGGAAACGTCAATACATGTGTGTTTAATAAACTAAAAGGGTTCCTAGTTATGCCTCTCTTATAGACTAGCTTGTTGATTAACAAGATGATCAAGGTTTCCTGATCATGGACATTGGATGTTGTTAATAATAAAGTCGCAGCATTAGTGAAATGATGTGATGAACAGTCATCCGAAGTATAGCGTTACGATCAAGTCATTATGTTTATATTGCTATAACATCATACGAAGTAATATTTATCCTTAGACCATGAGATCATGTTAATTGCTAACACCGGAAGAGTATCTTGATAACATCAAACGTCACACCGTAACAGGGTGACTATAAAGATGGGTTCAGTGCTACGAAGGTGTTATGTTGCGGCTCATGGATCAAGAGGGAATTTGTAAATCCCGATGACAGAAAGATATACTCTGGGCCCTCTCGATGATATCACATTAAGATAGCTTGCAAGCAAGTGATGTGATCACTAGAATGTTATATCACGGGAACGAGAAAACAGTGCATGTCGGCAACGAGATCAAACTAGGTATGGAGATACCGATGATTGAATCTCGGACATGTAATATATCGCGAGACAAAGGGATTTAGTTACTAGCGTTAAAGGTTCTCACGATCATAGAAGTCATCGTTGAATGTGTAGGAGTCAGTATGGATCTCCAAGTCCCGCTTCTGATTATTGATCTGAGAGGGGTCTCGATCATGTCTGCATTATTCGCGAACCGTAGGGTGACACACTTAAGGGATACGGATACGAGTTGGAGCAAATATGTTTCAGATAAAGATTTAAGAAAGCGCTGGAATTATTTCAATAGACACCAAAACTGTTTCGGGTGAAATTGCTGAAATTGGTTCTGCATGTAATATTGAAATGTTGCAGGGGGTTTTACGTGAATGTTTGTTAATTAATGTAATTAACAAAATTCTGAATAAAATAATAAAAGAGTTTTATTAAATGAGAGAGCATTAAATTCGGAGAAATTTAATGCATTTAAAGGGGAGACTTTAAAAGAGAATGTGAAGGGGCATTTTAATGTGGAGGGGTTACCACCACATGAATGGGGGAGGTGAGGAGTCCCTCTCATGGGGCGCCGGCCATGGGCGAGGGGTACCCCCTCCTCCTATAAAAGGGCCCCCTCACACCCCTTGACGAGGGTTTAACTCATCAATGCCCATTGTTATGGACTTGGGTTTTGGAGAAGGAGGGATCGCTGGAGACATCTATTGGCTAGCAAACAAGCACACATGGGACAAAGATTTACCCAGGTTCAGGCCTCATAGAGGTCCCTACTCCTGCTTGTCTTCTCGTGGAATTATCGAAGGAATCGAAGGTAACAATGAGGCAGAGATGTAATCTGGCAAGGGTTGTGGAAACTAGGGTTGCATGTGTCCTCCTCGCCGCCCCCTCCTAGGCCTTATATAGGTAGGCTAGGTCTCGGGTATCAGGTCGAGTCGGTGACAAATTAGGGTTTTCCCCTTCAAACTTTCTATCTTCAGCTTCTTCTTGTTCTTCAAGCAATCGAGAGTCCATAGGTTACTCGAGTCCTTCATTTGGGCCTTGGTGACATTGTGGGCATTTACATATTTAGACCGTATATACCAAGCTCGACTACCTGTAGGGTATGCCCATGTCAGTAGCCCCCGAGTGTCCAGTGGAATTGCAGATTCGACTGGGGACTTTTGAAGTCTTTTGAGTGCATGAATGACTATATTTCGACTGCTTTATTTGTGTCATAGGGATTGTTGATGTACGTGCCTGATATAATCGAAGTATCGGTATCAGTTAACCACCTTAGGGTGAAACAACGCAATCTACTCGAACTCGAGTCCCCGGACTCGAATCCGGAAAAGTGCTGGTGTAATTCTACTCAAGCCGCAGAGGTCTTACAGGAGTCGAATCCAGTTATATGGGTGTGAGCACTCGACACGTCCGTCAAGGCATGTTTATCGTACCTGTAGGCACGGATACATTTCTGGTAGTGCGCAGTTAATGCGTTGCTAGGCCTTATTCAGGTCTTACCTTCACGCTGTAAGCGCGGCATCTGAATTTCATCATCGCGAAGAAGATTCGAGTGACCTAGGAGACGCAGTCTCTTTGTAGGGAAATATTATGAGGCGGTGTCGCCATGAGCTTCGAGTGTGGATGGTATCAACACACAGTTTTTTGTATAAATAATCATAGGGTGCGTGACCAGCGCTCCCTATGGGAGTAGCCCCCGAGTGCCTGGTTGATTCGAAGATTCAGGTAGGGACTAAAGGACTTTCGCGACTGCTATCGTCTTTTGTCCGCTTGTTTCAGTCGAATTTGTTTCCGGCGCTCCCTATGGGAGTAACCCATGTCCAAAGTCGAATTATGTTTCGAGTAGTTGGGTTTGGTTTGATAGTCCATGTTCCTGAAAAGGAAAAAGAAAAATCGATTTCCACGCGTAATGGGAGTAGTGGAGGGACGGTTCGCGCTTCCACTCCTCCACGTGTCCAGCACGATGTTTTCGACGCGTCCAGTAGGGTTTTTCTGAGCCATTGGATTGCATCTTCCAGGGGTTAAGTAGCAGTGCTGCGACGGTAATTTTCTCATCTGCTCTCATTCATCCTTTGCTTCCATCGCCATTTCCGCTGCTCCTCTGCTTTCTCTGTGCTCGTTTCTTCCACGACGCTGGACCAGCTCCGCTCGTTTCCGAGCTACTTCCTTCGCTCGCATCGCCGCCGCGCAATGGGAAAGAAGAAGGGAGGCGTTGTGGCTGATTCCACGGCCACCGCTGTTGCGGTGAAGAAGAAAGGCGGCTGCGCTGCTGCGGGCACCAGCACCGCCGCTGGCGGGAAGAAGAAGGCCGCAGGCACCCGCATCACGAATGGTGCGTGGCGCCCCTCCATCATCAAGCCATCTGATCTCCGTCATCTTCACCAAGACGGAGTACTGTCCGCCGCAGTCGCCGACGCGCGCGTCCCCGGCGGTGAGACAATTCCTTCTCCTCCTGCCAGTTTTCGAGTGATGTTTTTAGCATTCATCATCCGCGGTCTCTCCTTGCCCCTTCACCCCTTTTTAGGGGCCTCCTTTGTTTCTACGGGCTTCAGCTCCATCAGCAGTCCCTGAACTCTATCCTCCATATCTCTTGCTTCATCACCCTCTGCGAGTGCGGGCTTAGAATCGAGTCGCACTTCGGCCTCTTCAAGCGCCTCTTCAAATTGAAGCGCCAATCTGCATCTAGCTCTTTAGTCTACGATGTAGGTGGTTGCGGAATCCACGTCGACCCATCCGCCACCTATTTCGATATCAAGATCACGGCGTCCGTCCAAGGGTGGAGGGACAAATGGTTCTATTTCCGTGATGAGAAGGCTAACGGTGAGCTCTTCGGACTCGCACCCTTTGATCCCGCGACGACGTGCAAGAGGATGCGCTCCTGGAAGAATGTAGTCATGCCTGGCGAGTCTGTGGAGACAGATGTGCTATACAGGCGCGTCTGCGACCTCGAGAGTCGCATAGGCAAAGAGGAGGGAGGATGCGCTCTCATTCGCACTTGGATGCGTCGTCGCGTCCAGCCCCTGCAGGCCAAAGTCCACCCCATGTTTCAGTGCGCTGGCACTGATGATGGCACTCACGTGTCTGCCGATGGCATGTCCGCGAGTGAGGTGGACAAGAGGGTTCGACTGGTCACCAAGTACACCGTCAAGGATGTGCTCCCCAGTGAGCCAGTTGTTCCTCCATTTGATGCTACTAACATTCCTCCTGAGGTATAGTTGTGCTACGCAGTAGCTTAATTTGTCGATTGCTTCTCTATTGTTTACTTGCTTTTTGCTGAATTTGTTGTCTGCATGTTGGGCAGTGTCACCTTGTATGCCTCCGCTTCCTGAGGGGATTATTCCTTGCGAAGCCTTGGAAGAGGACGAGTCGGAGTCGACTGTCCCCTCTGATGTGGAGGAGGAGCCCCCGAGTCCGGTAATCCGGATACTCGCAAGAGTTCGTGCAGCAAGGATTCCGATGTGTCGTCTCCTTCGACTGCGGAAGGTACATATGTTGGTGCGGAGTCGCCGATAACTGCCATTCCTATGAGCACCGTGGCACCATCTTCTCGCAAGAAGATGCGATTGCCCAAGGAGTCCTCGTCAGAGTTGGAGGAGGCCACTTTTGACTTTGACAAGTTTGATTGGTAAGTTTTCTAGTTTACTTGTTCTTCTCTGTTTTGCCCCTGTTGGCTCTTTTCTGGTTTTGCACTTTTCTTGATGTGGATTTTGTCTTGCAGTCAAGAGGCGTCGTCATCTTCTAGCGACGTCCAATTTTTGAAAGAATTAGGAGTCGCGACCTCGAAGGCCAAGAAAGTTGTCTAGCGAGCTCCTTCTCCTCCATTGGCGACCCACTCTGGGCACAACTATTCCAGTTCTCCTCATGCAGGGGAAAATCGAATGGTTGCCCGGATGACGGCACACCAAACAACTTCGGAGTCATTGGAGGATCACGTAAGTGTAGTATTTTCTTCTTTTTGATGTCAGTCGATGGTTTCTGCTGATCGTCTTCTCTTTTTTTATGCGATAGATCCTTGTGAAGGAGGTCGCACACTTGGCGGAGCAAGTGCTTGCGATGGGCCGCCAGCATGCGATGCTGGAGACACGTCATCGCGTGGTTGAGAGTGAGTTTCCTGCACCTCTTCTTCTTCTTCTCCTTTGATATAGTTGACTGATAATCAATTCTTTTTTGTTGTGTAGCTGAACATAATGCCCTCTTGCGTGATGCCAACACCCTGGAGAAGACACTTGCCGCGGCTGTGAAGGGTCGCGATGAAGCAATCGCAGCGCGTGACGCGGCGCAAAGGCACGAAGAGGATCTGCGTGCTTCCTTCGCAGCCAGGGAGAAGTTGTTTGAGGAAAAACTATTCTCAATTTCCATGGCCCTCTCAGGTACTTTGCTTGTTGATACCGTTATCCTTCTCTTCTTCGAATGTTTTTGCCGGTGGCGCTGATGTTTTGTCCATGTGTGGATTTATGTACAGATGCTGGCGATTTGAGCTTCGACCTGCAGGCCCTTCGTCGCGATGACACTCTAGCGGGTGCACTGTCAGCAGTCGAAGACCGTAGCACCGCCGTGCAGGATACACTCTCCAAGGCCAAAGGCGTACTCAGTCGCCTTCGGGAGGAGCTGATGCCCAAGGTGGAGCTAGTCGAGAATATAGACGAGCTGGTGGAGTCACTCGCCGGAGGTGTGCCTTCCAGCTTCAAGAACTCACTCCGCGCGGCCTGCGCGTCCATGTCACTTGCCATGGTGCAGGCCCACGGAGTCGAGATTGATCCTGCCGCGGTGTTGAAGGCGATGCCTGTTAGCATGTACGGCCAACAGGTAGTCTTCGCTCCTTTCACGACTGCCTGTGGAAAATATGGGCATCATCTGATAAATACGGTTGCGAAGTATTCTGAGGAGCTGCAACGCGCCAAGAAGGCGGCGAAAGCTTTGGCATCAGGGGCTGGCGGAAAGTCAGTGGTATCTCACACTACCATGGACTCGACGAAGCCCTCGAAGCCGTCCAAGTCGAAGAAGCCAATCGCTCCATAGTAGCTTTGTAATAGTGACTAGTTTATGTCCTTTGTTGAGAAACATGCCTGGTGGCGACTGTATCTGCTGATCCTTTTGCTAGTCTTGAATGCATCTGAACCTTTTGCCTTTGTGTTGATTTGATCGTCTTATTTGTTTCTATCTTGACTTGCAGTAGGGTTCATCCAGTGATCCTTTTAGGGAAACTCAGGACTCGCCGCCTCTTGATGATACTTTGGCACCGCCGCGCTCTAGGGTAGATGAACTGTCCCTGCTCTCGTGACTGCATGACCGCGTGAAGCAGCTGGAGCGTGAGTTGCCCGTGCTCCGCGGTAACGCGGATGTATGGAAGTCGAAGGAAGAGAAAGCCACTGCCCGAGAGCAGTATCTGCTTGGCGAGGTGACGCAGCTGGTTGACCAATTCAAGTGTTAGTTTGCTTTCTCTTATCTTTTCCTTGTAGTCACTCGCGATGTTGTACTTACGCTGTTGTTTGCTGCTTGGTGTAGTTGTCAGCGCACGTCATCCGCAGGATGAGAAGGATAGAATTGCCATTCGTATGCATGATCTTACCTAGGAGCAACTTCAAGAGAGTGGATACTTCTGGGTAGATCATGATCGTGCAATTGCGCTGGCGACCCTGTAGGATCCCGCGACGCGAGTGCTGCACTTTATGAAGAAGTCGTAGTCATGTTTGAAGAACATTTATCGGACAATGTTTCGGTTGGATGTTACTCCATCAAGACAGCTGACCCTCCTTGCCAAGTTTCAAGACCTGTCCTTGGTTCGCGAGTGCAAGAGGCAACAGTTGGTGGTTGGTGCCAAGGCAGCTCTATCGTTGGTGCGACTGCACATGCCTGACATAGATGTTGCGGCAATTGCGTCTGGGCCGCCTGCACCACCAGCTGGTTCTGCCTGGAATATGGTGCCACACTACCAGGCGGTGGATCGCCCAGCAGAAGAGATCGTCGACTTCTTTGAGGAGCAAACCAACGTTATTTTGCTGCAGTAGTAGCTTAGTTTGTACCCTGCACATAAGTGTACTCGTGTTGTAAAGTTCGTATAAATGTTGTAAATAATTTATTGTCGAATATGTATAAAGAGTTTTGTTAGCATGAAGTGCGCTGCACTAGGCGAGTCCCTTTCGTTAGCCTGGTCATGCTTTTATCTCAGTCCCTTATCAACCTGTCAGGTGCGTTGCAGCTGGGTTGATGTTTGTGTCAAGGGTTTCGATTGATGTGCCAGCTACTCAGGATATCGTGTTTGGTTCGTAGAACAGATGTATATAGGGTGGCACAGCCCCCGAGTAGATAAAATTGGAAAAGTAAAGGAGAACACAGAGTTTTGGGGCACTTAGCTTTATTTATTCGAAGAACAGTGTGAGGTACAATGTGTGGCTAAGTAGACTTGGCTGAGTAGCCTTATTTGCAATGTAAAAAGTAAAAAGCGACTAGGGGTAGAAGCGTCGCAGTTGTGCAACGTTCCAGGGGTTGGAGTATGCGACTCCTGTCTCTAAATCTTGAAGGCGATAGGCGCCACCTGGGATATTTCTGTAATCACGTACGGTCCTTCCCAGGGGGATTCGAGTTTGAGATGCCCCTGCTGCTTCAGTCGCAGGACCAGGTCGCCTTCGACGAAGGATCTAGGGCGTAGCCTCCTACTATGGTAGTTGCGCAGGTTCTGCTGGTAGATCATTGATCTTTCCACGACAATTTCCCTTGCCTTGTCAAGCTGGTCGACGGAGTCTTCGAGTGTGAGGGATGACTTTTGTTTGCTGTAAGCGACCACGTGCGACGCCTTGTTGTAGGGGTTCGTAGCATGGAAAACAAAAATTTTCTATCGCATACAAACAAACAAGCCAAGATCTATCTACTAGATTGCAGCAACGAGTCGATGGAATAACTCACCCTCGAAGATTCCAAAGTGTTTAACGAGAGCAGATTCTCGTGGGTGATGTAGTCGTACTCTTTCCGATCTCAAGATCGCGTAGACGATCCTTCCGGCGCCGCGTTCCCGCAGCGCTCCCGCAGTCGGTCACACGTTCGGTACTCGACGAAGACCTTCCTCTCCCTTGTTCCAGCAGGCAGCGGAGGTTGTAGCACTCTCCTCGCGATTCCGGCAGCACAACGGCGTGGTACCGGAAGTAGAGGGGAAATCCCGCAGGGCTTCGCCTTAAGCCGGTGCGAGTATGGTGGAGCTTATGAGAGAGGCTATTAGTGGTCTAGTAATTAGACACACCAATTAGAAGGCTCTAAATCAATTAGAAGGCTCTAAACCGAATAGCTCTAAACCGGGGTCTAGATCTAGGGTTTAGATTAGAGGATAGGAAACTTGTGTGTCTAGGAGGGGAGCCCTGCCCCTCCTTATATAGGTTGGAGGGCTGGCCGGCCAAGGGGAGGAGTTCCTCCCCAACTCGGCCTAGGGAGGTGCGCCGGCCAAGGGGAGGAACCCTCCTCCAACTCGGCCTCCACCTCTCCTCCTCTTTTCCCACTTCCCAAAACTGCCGTTTGACTTTCAAACTAGCCGTTTGACTTTTTCAATTTAGGATTTAAATAAATCCTTTATTTGGGACAGCAAGAACACTTAGTACATGATGCAATCATTCCAATATGTAATGACACATTCATGTACCCTTCCCCCTCCGGAGTGCCGAACATTCCGGGACCTTCTAGAATGTTCCCGATGAAAACACCGGAACCATTCCCCAACTCCGAAACGGAACTTTCCTTATATGAATCTTATTCTCCGGACCATTCCGGATCACCTCGTGATATCCCGGATCCCATCCGAGACTCCGAACAACATTCGGTCTCTTTCTCATAATACCATAACTACTCAAACAACGTCGAATCCTTAAGTGTGTCTCCCTACGGTTCGTGAATTATGCGGACATGATCGAGACACTTCTCCGAACAATAACCAATAGATGAATCTGGAAATTCATATGGCTCCCACATATTTCTACGATTACTTTGCGATCGAATGAACCACTTACATACGATACCAATTTCCCTTTGTCTCACGATATGTTACTTATCCGAGGTTATGATCGTCGGTATCTCTGCATACCTAGTTCATCCTTGTTACTGATAAGTACTCTTTTCTCGTTCCCGTGATATGTGATCCCTTGTGACCAAGTCACATGCTTGCAAGCTAATTGGATGACATTACACCGAGAGGGCCCAGAGAATATCTATCCGTCATGTGGATGGACAAATCCCACTCTTGATCCATGTGTTTCAACCAATACTTTCCGAACACTCAATGCCACCTTTATAGCCACCCTGTTACGGTGTGGTGTTTGATGACATCAAAGCATCCATCCAGTAAAGGTGATATGCATGATCTCATGGTCGAAGGAATTAGGTTACTATGTATCAGAAAGCATATAGCAATTGAACTATTGAAATGACTTGATCTTTATGCTACGCTTGTCTATAGGAGTATGTCCACCATATCATTCTCCTAACGATATGATCTTGTTGTTGATAACATCTCAATGTTCATGATAGGGAAACCACAATCATCAATCAACCAACAAGCTAGTGAAGTATAGAGGCTATACTAGGGACTTCAAATTAAGTTTACAAATCACACAAGTATTAATGGTTTCCTTGTTAATACTATTATAGCATGAAATGTAAACATTTATCATAAACACAAAGATATATAATAATAACTACATTTATTATTACCTCTAGGGCATATCTCCAACAGTCTCCCACTTGCACTAGAGTCATCTAATCTAGATTACATGGTAATATACCGAACACCCATGGCAGTTTGGTGTTGGTCATGTTTTGCCCTCGGGAGAGGTTTAGTCAACGGATCCGCCACATTCAGATCTGTGTGTACTTTGCAAATCTTTATATCCCCATCCTGGATATGTTCTCGAATAGCGTGAAAACGCAGCTTGATATGCTTCAGCTTCTTGTGTGACCTTGGTTCTTGCGCATTGGCTATGGCGCCCATGTTATCACAGTAGATAGACATTGGGTCCAGCGCACTTGGAACCACACCCAGCTCTATAATGAACTCTTTCATCCATATCGCTTCTTGTGAAGCCTCCGAAGCAGCCATGTATTCCGATTCAGTTGAAGATCTCGCCACAACGCTTTGCTTTGCACTCCTCCAGCTAACTGCTGCACCATTCAAAATAAATACGTATCCAGATTGTGATTTAGAATCATCCGGATCGGTGTTCCAACTAGCATCGGTGTAACCATTAACAACGAGCTGTTCATCACCTCCATAAGAAAGAACCATATCCTTAGTTCTTCTCAAGTACTTAAGGATGTTTTTGACCGCTGTCCAATGATCCACTCCTGGATCACTTTGATATCTGCTAGTTAGACTAACAGCATATGCAATGTCGGGTCTAGTACATAGCATGGCATACATTAGAGATCCTATGGCTGAGGCATAGGGAGTCTTACTCATCCTTTCTCTATCTTCTGCCGATGTCGGACTTTGAGTTTTACTCAAGGTCGTATTGGACAACATGGGCAAGAACCCTTTCTTGCTATCTTCCATTCCAAACCTCTTTAGAACTTTGTCCAAATATGTACTTTGTGACAATGATATTTGGCGTTTCGATCTATCTCTATAAATCTTTATGCCTAATATGTAAGCTGCTTCGCCAAGATCCTTCATTGAAAAACTATTATTCAAATACTCTTTGACACTATTAAGAAGGTCTACATCATTCCCAATCAACAATATGTCATCCACATACAGTATTAAGAATGCTACAGAGCTCCCACTCACTTTCTTGTAAATACAAGCTTCTCCATAAGTTTGTATAAAACCAAAACTTTTGATTACCTTATCAAAACGTTGATTCCAACTTCGGGATGCTTGCTTCAATCCATAGATGGACCGTTGAAGCTTGCATACCTTGTTAGCATCTTTAGGATCGACAAAACCTTTGGGTTGCATCATATACAACTCTTCATCAATGTCTCCATTGAGGAATGCTGTTTTGACATCCATCTGCCATATCTCATAATCATAATATGCAGCGATTGCTAACATAATCCTCACAGACTTTAGCTTCGCTACCGGTGAGAAAGTCTCATCGTAGTCAACTCCTTGAATTTGTCGAAACCCTTTTGCGACAAGTCGAGCTTTATAGACAGTAACATTACCATCAGCATCTGTTTTCTTCTTGAAAATCCATTTGTTCTCGACAGCCTTCCGGCCATCCGGTAAGTCCACCAAAGTCCATACTTGGTTTTCGTACATGGATCCAATCTCGGATTTCATGGCTTCTTGCCATTTATTGGAATCTGGGCTCATCATCGCTTCCTCATATGTCTCGGGGTCATCGGTGTTGTCCACCAACATGACATTAATAACGGAATCATACCAATCTGGAGTGGTACGAGTTCTCGTTGACCTCCGAGGCTCTGTAGCAACTTCAACCGAAGTTTCATGATCACTATCATTAGCTTCCTCTCTTATTGGTGCAGGCACCACAGGAACTTCTTCCGGTGCTGCGCTACTCGCAATTTCGAGAGAAGGTTCGACAACCTCGTCGAGTTCTACTTTCCTTCCAGTCACTTCTTTCGAGAGAAATTCCTTCTCTAGAAAGGATCCATTCTTGGCAACGAAGATTTTGCCTTCGGATCTATGATAGAAGGTATACCCAATAGTTTCCTTCGGGTATCCTATGAAGACGCATTTTTCCGCTTTGGGTTCAAGCTTGTCCGGCTGTAACTTCTTTACATAGGCTTCGCATCCCCAAACTTTAAGGAACGACAATTTAGGTTTCTTCCCAAACCATAATTCATACGGTGTCGTTTCAACGGATTTAGACGGTGCCCTATTTAAAGTGAATGCGGCTGTTTCTAATGCATAACCCCAAAATGATAGCGGTAAATCTGTAAGTGACATCATAGAACGAACCATATCTAAGAGAGTTCGATTACGACGTTCAGACACACCATTACGCTGTGGTGTTCCCGGCGGTGTCAACTGCGAAAGTATTCCACATTTCTTCAAATGCTCGCCAAACTCGTAACTTAGATATTCACCTCCACGATCAGAACGTAGAAATTTAATCTTCTTGTTACGTTGATTCTCTACCTCACTTTGAAACTCCTTAAACTTCTCGAAAGTTTCGGACTTATGTTTCATGAAATAGATATATCCATATCTACTCAAATCATCCGTGAAGGTAAGAACATAACGATAACCACCGCGCGATGCTACACTCATTGGACCACACACATCGGTATGTATGATTTCCAATAAGTCTGTAGCTCGCTCCATCATACCAGAAAATGGAGTCTTAGTCATTTTACCCATCAGACATGCTTCACATCTTTCAAGTGATTCAAAATCAAGTGATTCAAGAAGTCCATCGGAATGGAGTTTCTTCATACGCTTCACTCCAATGTGACCAAGACGACAGTGCCACATATAGGTCAAATTATCGCTTGATTTCAAACGTTTAGCCTCAATGTTATTAATATGTGTATTTCTACTATCGAGATTCAATATAAATAGACCATCTATTAAAGGTGCATGTGCATAAAACACATTACTCATATAAATCGAACAACCATTATTCTCGGATTTAAACAAGTAACTGTCTCGCAATAAACAAGATCCTGATATAATGTTCATGCTTAATGCAGGCACCAAATAACAATTATTTAAGTATAAAACTAATCCCGATGGTAGATGAAGAGGTAGCGTGCCGACCGCGATCACATCAACCTTTGATCCGTTTCCTACGCGCATCGTCACCTCGTTCTTCGCTAGCTTCCGTTTATTCTGCAGCTCCTGTTTCGAGTTACAAATATGAGCAACCGAACCAGTATCAAATACCCAGGCACTACTACGAATACTAGTGAGATACACATCAATAACATGTATATCAGATATACCTTTCTTCTTGATGTTGCCGTTCTTCAAATTCGCCAAGTACCTTGGGCAATTCCGCTTCCAGTGACCTTCTCCCTTGCAGTAAAAGCACTCAGTATCAGGCTTGGGTCCAGCCTTGGTCTTCTTCGTCGGCGTGGTAACTTTCTTACCACCCTTCTTGAAGTGTCCCTTTTGCTTAGACTTGCCTTTCTTGAATTTGGTGGTCTTATTGACCATCAACACTTGGTGCTCTTTCTTGATCTCCACTTCTGCAGATTTTAACATAGCAAATAGTTCTGGCAACTCTTTGTTCATGTTCTGCATGTTGTAGTTCATCACAAAGTTCTTGTAACTTGGTGGTAGTGATTGGAGGATGCGGTAAACTCCCAAAGTATTAGGAATCACTATACCCAAACTTTGAAGTTTATTTGCGTGCCCAAACATCTTAAGCACATGCTCACTGACGGAGCTACCCTCTTCCATCTTGCAGTTAAAGAACTTTTCAGAAGCTTCATAACTTTCAATTGCCGCATGAGTCTCAAAGATTAATTTGAGATCCTCGACAATATCACATGGATCTGACTCTTCAAACCTTTTCTGAAGCTCCGATTCTAAACCATACAAGATAGCACACTGAACTATGGAGTACTGATTCTTCCGAGCGAGGTAAACATTCTTTACTTCATCGGTAGCATCAGCTGCAGGTGGGTCACCTAGCGGTGCATCCAGCACATAGGTCAAATTACCAGCTGTGAGGACAATCCTCAAATTGCGGAACCAATCCGCGAAGTTGCTTCCATTGTTTTTCAACTTTTCTTTCTCTAGGAACGCATTAAAATTGATGGTAGGGGCTGCCATTGATCTACAACATATTTGCAATAGTTTAGACTAAGCTTATGACAAATTGAGTTCAAATTAATTAATGAAATTAAACTAGGTGAACTCCCACTCAAAACAACATCCCTCACATTGTTTTAGTGATCACACGAACCAAATCCACTACATCAACACCGATCATCACGAGAGTTGATATAGTTTCAATGGCGAACAATCATCATGTTCATCATATCTACTATATGATTCATGCTTTACCTTTCGGCGATCCGTGTTCCTGAGGCCATGTCTGTACATGCTAGGCTCGTCAAGATCAAACCTTAGCTTCCGCATAAGCAAATCTGGCTTGCTTACGTTGTATTCACCCGCGGAATCAAAGACACCCGATCATCACGTGGTGCTTCGAAGCAGCAAGCTTTGGCAACGGTGCATACTAAGGGTGAACACTTTAGAACTTGAAATTTATGTGCATGAGGGATCATCTTATAATGCTACCGTCGTCTACTAAGCAATACAAGATGCATACAGGATTAACATCACATGCAATTCATAATATGTGATATGATATGGCCTTTCTTCTTTGTGCTTCCGATCTCCATCTTCAAGCACGAATATGATCTCCATCATCACCGGCATAGCATCAAGGTCAATGACGCTTCTTCATGGTTGTCGTCAACCAGCTTCAACTATTACAACTATTTTGAATAGACACGCAGGTCTTAACAGAAATTAAAGACAACCATATGGCTCCTGCCGGTTGCCAACTTACAATAAGGAACATTGCATACATCAAATATAATCACAATCATGGCCATATCACATCACTGCACACCCCTGCAAAACAAAGTTAGACGCCTCTACATTCTTTGCATATTTTACGTGGTTTGGGGCTTTCAATAAGTGTCGTTCTAACTTACGAACAAGAACCACAACATTGATACTAGCATTGTTGATCACCCGTTGTAAATTGGATCTTTACTATGCTAGGAGAAACAGGCACCCGCAAAGCCACTTATGCAATATAAATTGCATGTCAAGCGTGGAGCAAGTCTCATGAACGATGTCATGTAAGGTTAGCCCGGGCCGCTTCATCCCAACATACCGCAAGATGCAAAGTACACAAAAAGCAATCTACAATAAAAGTATCAACGCCCACAATGACCATTGTGTTCTACTCGTGCAACAGATCTACATATAGACACGGCTCTGATACCACTGTAGGGGTTCGTAGCATGGAAAACAAAAATTTTCTATCGCATACAAACAAACAAGCCAAGATCTATCTACTAGATTGCAGCAACGAGTCGATGGAATAACTCACCCTCGAAGATTCCAAAGTGTTTAACGAGAGCAGATTCTCGTGGGTGATGTAGTCGTACTCTTTCCGATCTCAAGATCGCGTAGACGATCCTTCCGGCGCCGCGTTCCCGCAGCGCTCCCGCAGTCGGTCACACGTTCGGTACTCGACGAAGACCTTCCTCTCCCTTGTTCCAGCAGGCAGCGGAGGTTGTAGCACTCTCCTCGCGATTCCGGCAGCACAACGGCGTGGTACCGGAAGTAGAGGGGAAATCCCGTAGGGCTTCGCCTTAAGCCGGTGCGAGTATGGTGGAGCTTATGAGAGAGGCTATTAGTGGTCTAGTAATTAGACACACCAATTAGAAGGCTCTAAATCAATTAGAAGGCTCTAAACCGAATAGCTCTAAACCGGGGTCTAGATCTAGGGTTTAGATTAGAGGATAGGAAACTTGTGTGTCTAGGAGGGGAGCCCTGCCCCTCCTTATATAGGTTGGAGGGCTGGCCGGCCAAGGGGAGGAGTTCCTCCCCAACTCGGCCTAGGGAGGTGCGCCGGCCAAGGGGAGGAACCCTCCTCCAACTCGGCCTCCACCTCTCCTCCTCTTTTCCCACTTCCCAAAACTGCCGTTTGACTTTCAAACTAGCCGTTTGACTTTTTCAATTTAGGATTTAAATAAATCCTTTATTTGGGACAGCAAGAACACTTAGTACATGATGCAATCATTCCAATATGTAATGACACATTCATGTACCCTTCCCCCTCCGGAGTGCCGGACATTCCGGGACCTTCTAGAATGTTCCCGATGAAAACACCGGAACCATTCCCCAACTCCGAAACGGAACTTTCCTTATATGAATCTTATTCTCCGGACCATTCCGGATCACCTCGTGATATCCCGGATCCCATCCGAGACTCCGAACAACATTCGGTCTCTTTCTCATAATACCATAACTACTCAAACAACGTCGAATCCTTAAGTGTGTCTCCCTACGGTTCGTGAATTATGCGGACATGATCGAGACACTTCTCCGAACAATAACCAATAGAGGAATCTGGAAATTCATATGGCTCCCACATATTTCTACGATTACTTTGCGATCGAATGAACCACTTACATACGATACCAATTTCCCTTTGTCTCACGATATGTTATTTATCCGAGGTTATGATCGTCGGTATCTCTGCATACCTAGTTCATCCTCGTTACTGATAAGTACTCTTTTCTCGTTCCCGTGATATGTGATCCCTTGTGACCAAGTCACATGCTTGCAAGCTAATTGGATGACATTACACCGAGAGGGCCCAGAGAATATCTATCCGTCATGTGGATGGACAAATCCCACTCTTGATCCATGTGTTTCAACCAATACTTTCCGAACACTCAATGCCACCTTTATAGCCACCCTGTTACGGTGTGGTGTTTGATGACATCAAAGCATCCATCCAGTAAAGGTGATATGCATGATCTCATGGTCGAAGGAATTAGGTTACTATGTATCAGAAAGCATATAGCAATTGAACTATTGAAATGACTTGATCTTTATGCTACGCTTGTCTATAGGAGTATGTCCACCATATCATTCTCCTAACGATATGATCTTGTTGTTGATAACATCTCAATGTTCATGATAGGGAAACCACAATCATCAATCAACCAACAAGCTAGTGAAGTATAGAGGCTATACTAGGGACTTCAAATTAAGTTTACAAATCACACAAGTATTAATGGTTTCCTTGTTAATACTATTATAGCATGAAATGTAAACATTTATCATAAACACAAAGATATATAATAATAACTACATTTATTATTACCTCTAGGGCATATCTCCAACACTTGTATCGTACCTCGGCGGGTAGCACTGCCTCGGCTCCGTGCACCATAAAGAATGGCGTGTAGCCCGTGGCACTGTTTGGAGTTGTGCGTAGGCTCCATAGTATGGATTGTAGTTCGTCCGGCCAGCAACCCACGGCTTGTTCGAGTGGCCGGAGGAGTCGCTTCTTGATCCCGCCGCAGACGAGCCCGTTTGCTTTTTCCACCTGACCGTTGGTCTGTGGGTGCGCTACCGAGGCGTAGCTGATGTTGATCCCTAGGTTCTCAATGAATTCTTGGAACTCCTTGGATGTGAAGTTCGTCCCGTTGTCGGTGTTGATGCTGTGCGGTACTCCGAAGCGATAGACGATGGATTCAAAGAATTTTACTGCGCTGTGCCCTGATTGGTTGGTCACTGGCATGGACTCAATCCACTTGGTGAATTTGTCGACTGTGACCAAGAGGTAGATGTAGCCTCCTCGTGAGGACCTTGGAAGTTTGCCAACCATGTTGAGTCCCCATTGCGCGAAGGGCCTGGCCAATGGGATTTGCCGTAGCTCTGCGCCAGGTGCATGCGGCTTGTCCGCGAATCGCTGGCAAGTGTTGCATTTTTGTACGATGTCCTTGGCATCGCGCATGGCCGTAGGCCAGTAGAATCCAGCTCATAGAGCTTTGGCAACAAGGGCGCGACTGCCGGCGTGGTGCCCGCAGGTCCCTTCATGGATGTCGAGGAGAACAACTCTTCCATCGGCCGTGGAGACACATCGTTGGAGTATTCCTGTGACGCTGCGTTTATACAGTTCGCCATTGATAACATCGAATGCCTTGGATCGCCACGTGATGTGCCGTGCATCAGTCGGGTCGTCTAGGAGCCTTTTGCTGAGGAGGTACGTGATGTACGGCTGCGTCCAGGATTGCTCAATCATCATGACGCTCATTGGTCCCTCAAGTCCTGTGTCCAACTCCAAGTCATCGAGTGCCATTGACTCACTGGGCGGCGTAGCCCCTAAGTCTGTTGCTGCGCTTGTTTTCTTCTCTGCGGCCTTTGGCTTGATGGAGCGTTCGCAGATGCGCTCGAGAAATACCCCAGGTGGTATGAGGGCGCAGGTAGAGCCTATGCTGGCGAGTGCGTCCGCCTCTTCATTGCTTCCGCGACCTACGTGCCGCAGCTCGCAACCGTTGAAGTCTCCTTCGAGTGTGTCGTAGAGGTCGCGGTACGCGATCATGTTGTCATTCAGTGCGTCGCACTCATGCATCGTTTGGTTGACGACCAACTTGGAGTCACCGTATATGATGAGCCTGCGGGGCGCCGCAGGCTTTTGCCATCCTCATCCCGTGCAATAGGGCATCGTATTCAGCCTCGTTGTTGGAGGCTATGAACTGCATTCGTAGGATGTACTTCAACTTGTCCCCTTGAGGTGATGTCAGTATGACACCTACGCCTGCTCTGTCCTTTTTCTTGGACCCGACGAAGTGCATTGTCCAGAGGTAGGACATGTCTGGTTTGTCCGGGAGCTGGTTCTCCATCCAGTGCACGAGGAAGTCAGGGAGAACTTGCGATTTGATTGCGTCACGCTTTTCGTATGTGATGTGTCATGGAGACAGTTCTATTCCCCAAAGCGCGACTCATCCCGTGGCGTCGGGGTTGTTGAGGATATGTCCCAACAGGGCATCGTTGACCACCACGATTGGGTGTTCCACGAAGTAATGGCGTAGTCGTCGTGCGGTCATGAAGACACCGTACGCCAACTTCTGGTAGTGTGGGTACAACTGTTTTGTTGGTGTGAGGACCTCACTGAGGTAGTAAACTGGGCGTTGTACGCCGTGAACCTTGTTTTCCTCAGCTCGCTCGACGACGAGCACTGTGCTGACCACCTGGTTGGTGGCGGAGATATATAGAAACAGTGGTTCCCTTTCGCTTGGGGTCACTAGCACTAGCGAAGTGGATAGCAGGCGCTTGAGGTCTTCGAATGCTTCTTGCGCTTCGTTGGTCCACTCGAATTTTTCATCTTTGCGGAGGAGCTGGTAGAAGGGCAGCGCTTTTTCACCCATCCGACTGATGAATCGACTGAGGGCCGCGAATCATCCAGCCAACTGTGGGACGCCTCTTATGTTTTTTGGCTTCTCCATGGCCAGTATGGCTTTTATTTTCTTCGGGTTTGCCTCGATTCCCCTCGCGGAGATGAGATACCCGAGTAGCTGCCCAGATGGTACGCCGAAAGTGCATTTGTCCGGATTGAGCTTGATCCGGTAGCGGTCGAGATTGGCGAAGGTTTCGCGCAAATCGTCGATTAGGGAGGTTTCCTCCTTGGTCTTGATTACTATGTCGTTGACATAGACTTGAATGTTGCGACCCGGTTGTTCCTTGAGGAAAGCCTCCATGCACCGCTGGTAGGTGGCTCCCGCGTTTTTTAGCCCAAAGGGCATTGTGTTGTAGCAGAACACACCAAAGGGCGTTGTAAACGCTGTTTTCTCTTGATCTTCCTCCTTCATGCGAATCTGATTATAGCCTGAGTAGGCGTCGAGGAAACAGAGGGGCTCGCATCCTGCAGTGGAGTCGATGATCTGGTCGATGCGTGGCAATGGGAAGTGATCCTTTGGGCAGTGCTTGTTCAGAGAGGTGAAGTCCACGCACATCCGTAGGATATCCGTGTCCTTTTTTGGTACCAGCACCATGTTGGCGAGCCAAGTGCTTTCCTTGATCTTGCGTATGAACTTGGCTTCAAGGAGTCTATTGATCTCCATTCCAACTGCATGCGCTTGTGGCTCAGACAATCGCCGAATTGTTTGCTTGACTGGCCTTGCATCGGGGTTGATGTTGAGTGTGTGCTCGGCTAATTCCCTGGGAACTCTTGGCATGTCCACAGGACACCAGGCGAAAATTTCCCAGTTCTCATGGAGGAATTCGACGAGCGCGAGTTCCAATGCGGGGCTCAAGTTGTTGGCGATGAGAGCCGTCTTGGCGGGATCCGATGGGTGGACGTGCACTTTCTTTGTGTGCACCGATGAGTCGAAGGAGAGATCATATGAACTTGGCCGGCTAAGCGGAGGCAGACTGTTGTTTGTCGACTCCTTTAATCTCGCGAGTTCCTCCTGCATGCCGAAGGACTGGGAAATTCTGTTGAATTCCCTGTCGTAACTGTCAGATCTCTCAAAGCTCCCGTTGATCGTGATGACACCATTGGGACCTGGCATTTTCATCTACAGGTAGGCGTAGTGGGGTACTGCCATGAACCTAGCGAACGCGACGCGCCCGAGGATGCAGTGGTACTATGAGGGCCAGTCGACGACCTCAAAGTCGATACGCTCACGCCGGAAGTTCTTCAGCGTGCCGAAGATGACGTCGAGGTTGATTTTGCCCAGGGGGTATACGTATTTCCCTGGGACGATGCCGTGGAACGTTGTGTCCGAGGCCTCCAGGCAAGTTATAGGGATCCTCGTTGCTCGCAAGGTACTCACGAATATAAGGTTGATGCCGCTTCCGCCATCCATAAAGACGCGGCTCATGTCGAAGCCCCCGATTTGCGCCTCGAGTACGAGGGGGCAGTGGCCTGGACGGGGTACCTGAGGCGGATGGTCGCGTTTGTCGAAGGTGATGCATGACTCGCTTCCACTGAGGTACTCAGTGGTAGATGGTGGCGAGTGTGTGGCCAAGTTGACTTGCCGGGTGATGGCCTTCTGCACCCGATTGGAGGGGCGTCCCTTTTGGATCATCATGGTGCCCATGGCTCCTGGGTACGGTTCGCCTCCGTGGTGCGGGTCCGGTGTAGCTGCATTCGGGGGTGGCCCAGGTGGTGGTGGAGGAGCGCCATGTGCCACGGCGCCTGGAGCGGCTCCGTAGCCTCTTTCGACTGCGTTGTGGTTCATCCGAACCAATCCCTCATGTAGCTTGAGGAACTCGCGGCAATCCTTGAGGAGGTGGCTGGACTTCTTCTTGCCATCATGCTTGTCGATGTAGAAGTGTACCGTACATGGCCCGAACAATTTGTCTTCAATGGAGTTCGCGGGTGCCTCATCGCAAGTGCGGCGTTGCCACACCTGCGTGGTTTTCCCAGAGTCACGGTATCCCCTGCTACGGTATCCACTATTGCGGTTATCGTCGCGTCTGTCGGCGTAGCCAGCCACGACCATGTTGATGTCGTCGCGGTCATCGTAGATGCGCATGCGGCGCTTGCCTCGGCGATCACGTCTGTGCTCGAGTTCCGCCTCCTTGTCGGAGTGAACGCGATTCTTCACCGAATCTTCTCCATCGGCCCACCGATTCGCGATCTCCATCAGGTGGTCGATGGTCTGGGGCTTTGAGCGGCCCAGCTCCTCCGTGAGTTCTAGGCGGCGGACGCCGCTGTTGAATGCGTCAATCGCGCGATCCTCCGAGATGTTATCTATGGAGTTCTTGATGATGGACCACCTTTGGATGTATGAGCGTAGCGATTCGCCAGATCTTTGCTGGCAACATCTCAGCTCTTCGATTGATGTGGGCTGCTTGTATGTGCCCTTAAAGTTGCGCACGAAGCTGTAAACCAGCTCATCCCAACTGTGAATGGATCCGCGTGGAAGGTTGTTGAGCCATGCTCGGGCGGCGCCTTGCAGCTGTAGCTACAAGCATTGCATGGCCGTGCTTCGACTGCCTCCGTGGAGCCTGATGGAGGAGATGTGGTCCTCCAGCCAGATCTTTGGGTCCTGTAGGCCATCGAACTTCGGGTTCTCCGATGGGAATTTAAACCCTTTAGGCATTCGCTTCTGCCTGATGGATCTGCTGAAGCATCTGGCGCCGCAGAGCTCCACATCTTCTTCTTCCGTGTCAGTCGATCGAGCATGTCGTGCCATTGATTTGTCGATCTTGCGCTGCGTGAGGTCGTCGCGCGCATCCTAGTCACGATCGTGTCGCCGTGAGTGGCGGTGTCGAGACAGGTCGTGACTGTCATCGCTGGACGAGGGCGAGGAGTAGCGCTTTTCCCTTCTTCGGCTCTAGTGTTGGCTCCTTGTCGAGGGCGGCCTCGATTAATCCCAAGCCCGCGATCGTAGATCGGTGCATGGCGGCTCGGGGATCTCCATCTGGTGGCTGGTTGTTAAGGAGGTACATGGTGGCCGCTATCACCGTAGCCTGCGGCGTCTTGGGGACCACGTTGCCCCGTGTGTCGACTATCATAGAGCTGAAGTCGAGGACCTTTGTAGCTTCTATGCATTCTTGCTCGGTTAGATGGGCCATCCGAGATTGCCTCTTCTTGGTGAGGTACTCGTTGCCCCTTGAGGAGGATCCTCCGTGGGAGGAGAGCCCAGCACGACGAAGGCTCGATTCGTCTGCTGCCTTTTTACGTGCTTCGAGTTGCACGATTATTTGTACTTGGCGCTTGAATTCTTCCTTCAGGAGCCAGTGATAGCCCATCAGCAGTTCTTGCGGGGATCCGAAGGGTAGAGGAGCGCCTCGTAGGGCCTCGCGCCAGCGAGCCCATTCTTGCTTGTTGAGCCTGATCACGACGCATTCACCGGTTTGCTCATTTAGTATGGTTGGAGGTTCGACTGCTCCTCCATTATCAACGGGGGTGCAATTGCCACCGTTGCCGCCGTTGCCACCATTGCCACCGTTGCCGGCGTTGGGCGGGTCGGTTCCGTTACCGCGATTGCCACCATTGCCGGCGTTGGGTGGGTCGGTTTTGTTGTCGCGATTGGCAGAGGTATCGCCTGCATTGATGACGGCGCACATGAAGTGATTGGGGAAGCTGCTGCTTCCACAACTCTCAGATCCAGAACCGTAGGTTCCATCTTCAGTGGCCAGATCACTCAGATCGGAGTCGCGACTGCTATCACTGACCATGTCCTCGACTGTTGTCGGGGCGTTGAGCTCACTAAGGGTGCCGATCGATGGAGGGAACGATGATGCTGGGGCAATCGATGGTGCCGTCGGCTGATCAGGCATGCGAAGCATGCCCATCTGACCGACTTGGAAGCAGAAGCTCCCTATCGCCAGGCTGATTCTATCGCCTACGGACTCGAAGCCGGGCGAGTGGTCGCCGTGTGGATGGTGAAGTCAAACGCGCCGAAGAACTGGCGGATCTCCGCTGTTGCGGAGTTGTAGATCGCGGTTGATGGGGCCGAAGAAGCCGCAACATCAGCACTCCAAATTCCCACAGACGGCGCCAATTGACGAGGGTTTAACTCATCAATGCCCATTGTTATGGACTTGGATTTTGGAGGAGGGAGCGCTGGAGACATCTATCGTCTAGCAAACAAGCACACAGGGGACAAAGATTTACCCAGGTTCAGGCCTCGTAGAGGTCCCTACTCCTGCTTGTCTGCTCGTGGAATTATCAAAGGAATCGAAGGTTACAATGGTGCGCAGATGTAATCTGGCGAGGGTTGTGGAAACTAAGGTTGCGTGTGTCCTCCTCACCGCCCCCTCCTAGCCCTTATATAGGTAGGCTAGGTCTCGGGTAGCAGGTCGAGTCGGTTACAAGTTAGGGTTTTCACCTTCAAACTTTCTATCTTCAGCTTCTTCTTGTTCTTCAAGCAATCGAGAGTCCGTAGGTTACTCGAGTCCTTCATTTGGGCCTTGGCGACACCGTGGGCCTTTACATATTTAGACCGTATATACCAAGCTCGAGTACCTGTAGGGTATACCCATGTAACCCCTTCTTCCACACACCTCCTCATGAAGGATCTCTCTCCCCCTCTAGTATTATTCCCCCATGGTCTCGGATTAGCGAGATACATGTTCCCGGTGGCTTTATCTGGAAAGGAGTTGCTGCTTCCGCTGCTTTGTTGGAGAGAGGGATGGAGGTTGTCGGGGTATCGGATGTGTGTGCGATCACGGATGCACCGCTGCTTTGCGGTGCTAGACTTGGTGGTGCTGGAGCTGGATCTGATGGACGTGCTGGAGCCGGACTTGCTGGACTTCATCACGATCTTGATATCGGCAAGCGTACGACTACATCATCCACGAGTTCCTACTCATTAACAAAACTCGTTGTCTTCGAGGGTAAGTTCTCCATGGTTGTATATCCACTCGTTGCTCTGTACCTAGTAGATAGATCTTGGCGTATAGTTCTCATCGTAGGAATTCTTTTGTTTTCTATGCTGTGAACCCAACAGAGTCAGCTCCATATCTTCCCCTACAGGGTGGTCAAGCTTTAGATCCTCAAAATCTTCCTTCACCTCATCCACCTTGATGATAGCGTACCCTTTTGGAACCGGTCTGCAATGCCAAGTTGGGTTAGGCGCAATTGGTACCGCCATGCCGACTGCCGCCGACACCCTTAAGTTCATAACCTGCCCCTTTAGCTCACAAGCTGTGGTCTCCGTGATATCATCCATTGGGTAGCGTTTAGAAGGAGATGTCGTCGGTGCATCATCATCAACATCATGGAGCTGCGTGGAAGCGACACTGCTTTTCTTATTCGATAGGGCGCCGGTACCCTCGAATGCAACTTCTACCACGTGTCGCTGAGATTGGCCGCTAGTACCTTGCTGGCTAAGTCTGTCGAGTTGCTCATGGTGCCGCTTTAATGCTTCTTCTACATTACGCAGCCGGTCTGCAGTGGCCGCTTTCTCAGCTGCCTCCCTTTCCTTTCTCCTCTGATGGCTTTTATCGGGATATCTCTTCATTTCCGGGGGGGAAGGCAACCTTCCACGGCTTGGAGCCTGGTGTGCCTCATGCTCGTCCGTCATGTTCAGGATTTTTAAGGGCGCGTGTGAGCTCGTCATTCTCTCTATCAGGAACAAACCGTCCCGCTGCAACATCATCTACTGCATTTCTAATATCGTCGATGGGAAGTAGGGGATCATCTTTGTGTTTTTGATTATATATTGCCCTCCCTTCTTTGTACAACGTGCCCCCATGGTCGTAAAACTAGTTTCTCGCCCGTGGTGTCCATGTTGCGACCTCTGGTCTGATCTCGGCACCTATGTAATAGACCTCAAGTGCATCCCACTTAGGCATGCAACCGGTGTAGCCAGCATGCCCCATGTTATGATGGTATACTTTCTTAGCAGCATTCTCCGTATTTATTCTAGACCTTTCCTTAGCTTTCTCCGATGTCTTGTACTTCACAAAATCCTCCCACTAGTGTCTTAACTTAGCATAGCCTCCTTGATTGAAATTCGGAGTATTCTCTACCTTGACAAAGTTATTGTACAGTTTCTTCTTCCAGTTCTTAAATGCATCGACCATCTTGATGAGAGCAAACTTCTTGACTCTTTGTAGAAGCTCCATTCTTGCTCTCTCCTCCTCATCTGGATTCACATATGGCATCGGCAGGAGGAAATTAATCATGAGCTTCTCAAAAAGCTTATCTTTGGCGGTGTCGCCGACATACGGGACTCCATCGCCGCTTGGCCGATTCCATTCTTGAACGGTGATCGGGATGTAGTCCCTCGCAAGAACTCCGCATTGCTTGAAAAATTTTCTTGCGACATCCACGGGAGCTTGCGGTTCGCCATCTACACCGACCACTTCGATCCTATACCTCAAAGTGTCATCCAACTTTTTTGTTGGGCCTCGTTTCGTTCTTACGGAAGAAGTTCTCGATCCGGAGGGCTAAAACAAGAAAGAGTGTTAATATATGCATGTATATATATAGACAGGATCATTTTAATTACAAAAATACATATATACACCTCGCCGGTGTTTGCCAGATTTAAGGTTCCGCCGGAGCCGTCACCTTCCCCCTCATCGGCTTCTCCCTTGTCCTAGGCTTCGGATTCTACCTCACTGGAGCCGTCTCCTCGGTTGAGAGCCTCATCTCCCTGGCCAGAATTGTTTAGAAACTCACTGGTGACATCGATATCGATATCTTCATTTTCGCAGATCATTCCGTGGAGGATGTTTTCCTGATGTTCTGGAATCATAGTATCTTGCTGTGTTGGATCCATAGTATCTGCAAAGATGATGATTTGACAAGTTAATTAGTATTATAATGAAACCCTATAGCATGCTTGGAAATTTAAGCGGGATCCGAGGGGTCCAAACCCTAATACATGAGAGACCCTCGAATCACCTACGAGGGTTCATTTTTTCTTCTAATTAAACTTGTGATTAAAGTTGTTGAACAATGCATGATATTGATGGTAAAGTGTAGATCTCATTTTTCTGAACATTTTGATATATTATTTGTATTTTTCTGACTTATAAATAATTACTTATTTAGTTTATAAGATTTGTCCTTTTTCTGAAATTATTAAAACAATTATTAAACTTTTATTGCGTCAGCATAGGTAAAGGCTGACGTCACCTAAGGCTGGGGAACCTTTTCTCACTGATACATCGCCTACCCAAAGTGACTAACTAGTGGGGCCAGGGCCACGTCGGGCTGCCACACTGGCAGAGCTTTCTCGACGCCCACATCAGGGCCACATGAGCGCCACCTTGGCACCAAATGGGCTCGCCAGAGGGCACGTCGGCCGGCGGTGGTTAGCGGCACTAGAGTGCTTGCTAGAATGCGTAGAAGGTCGGGTTCGAACGAGCGTGTCGCGAGGAAGATAACGGTGGTCGTGCTGCCCCTTATTGGTCATCGGAGCTTCGTCTACGACGGTGTCCGACGACGGCGGACAGTGGTGCTCGGTGACAGAAGGAAATGGAGCGAGAGAGAGAAAGGACAGGTCCTGGAGGACCAGCGGCTCACCACGAAGACGATGGACGAGTCGATGAGGCCGGAGGAGCTCAGAAGCAACGGTAATGGCGACGGCCGGAGTCGGAGCAGACGGTGACCATGGCGTCGATTTCCAGCATGCGGGGTCGATTCCTCAGACGGTGGTGGCGCGGCAGCGGCGGGCGTCGACGGTGTGAAGCGGTCGCTCTCGATTTGGGCAGCCTGACGACGTGATTTTGATCTGCCGCAAATTTTCCTTAGCCGCGTGTCGATGTGCTCTGTGATTTAGGGGAGTTGGGGAGGAGGAAGGGCCGGGGCTGTTAACTGTACAGGCCTTTGGTCCCGGTTCGTCCCAATAACCGGGACCAAAGGATCAATGGTCCCGGTTGGTGGGACGAACCGGGTCCAATGGTCTAGGCAAGAGTGTTGCTGTGCTGCCATGTCCGCGGGCCTTTGGTCCCAGTTCGTCCCAACAACCGGGACCAAATGATCAACGGTCCCGGTTGTTGGGACGAACCGGGACAAAAGGCATGTTGATGGCAGCGCATGCACCTAGGATCATCGGTCCCGATTGGTGGGACAAACTGGGATCGTTGACCCATCTTTTAGATTTTGGCAAACCTTTTGGTCTTCCCGCCATTTTCAAATTTGTTTTATTCTTTAATTAATAAGATGTTTCAATTTAAGATGATTATTTATTTGGAATTTCAAAAAACTTTTAACAGGAAAAGTGTTTCTATTTAAATAAATAATCAAAAACCATTTTCTGTTTTTAAATATTTTTATTTGAAGTATACAATTTTACTGTTTTAATTAAAATTGCATTACCAAATATTTATTGCATAATTTGGAATTTCAAAAAACTTTCAATAGGAAAAGTGCTTCAATTTAAATAAATAATCAAAAACCATTTTCTGTTTTCAAATATTTTTATTTGAACTATACAATTTTACTATTTTCAACTAAAATTACATTAACAAATATTTATTGCATAATTTGGAATTTCAAAAAACTTTTAACATTTAAAGTGCTTCAATTTAAATAACTAATCAAAAACCATTTTTTGTTTTCAAATATTTTTATTTGAACTATACAATTTTACTATTTTCAATTAAAATTCCATTAACAAATATTTATTGCATAATTTGGAATTTCAATAAACTTTTAACAGGAAAAGTGCTTCAATTTAAATAACTAATCAAAAATCATTTTCTGTTTTCAAATATTTTTATTTGAACTATACAATTTTAATATTTTCAATTAAAATTGCAATAACAAAATATTTATTGCATAATTTGGAATTTTAAAGAACTT
Organism: Avena sativa; assembly: GCA_916181665.1. NCBI lineage: Eukaryota > Viridiplantae > Streptophyta > Magnoliopsida > Poales > Poaceae > Avena > Avena sativa. Next base: position 586,128,284 of record OV702287.1, read on the forward strand.
TTCAAGATTTGAACTACAAGTACATGATATAATGCTTGTGAATTTTTTAATAAAATAATTTATAGGTTCACAACATGCTATTTCATCAGAGATCCACTTCAAGTTCAGCGTGGCTCAGCCTCGGGCTAAGAAGCTTCATGCCCGCCGTTTTGAATATATTTTGAAACGGGCATAAGAAATTCAAAAATGATCCAAACAATGTGAAACCTTCGCGTGGTGTCATATTATGTGTCACAGTTGCAAGGAAAAATATTGAACTTGAAAATTGCAAACATCATAAAAAATCCTTCACAAAATGACCTATCATGTTTGAGGTTTCATGGCATTTAGGTCAAACCACCAATGTTATGGCTAGAATCAGGGCATAGTTTGTTATAATGTTCCCATATTGTGCACACATGTGCATCTTGGGATGGCTTACGATGTTGCAGGAGGAAGTTTTCCTTTTCGACGCACGAAAAATCCAATTTCCATTTTTGAGGTGCCGAAATTGGGGTGTTCTGTGAAGCAACCACCAAATTAAAGTTTGGCATTGATACCAACCCATTTTTCAAAAATACTAGACAACCTTATATGGACAATTTCCCAACCGGTGTATCTGGAATGTTTCCATCCATCCCTCATGAAAAAGACAAATTCATGCCGAATCGATAGGAGGTTGCCAAGATTTGAACTACAAGTACATGATATAATGCTTGTGAATTTTTAAAAAAATCATTTATAGATTCACAACTTGCTATTTCATCAGAGATCAACTTCAAGTTCAGCGAGGCTCAGCCCTGGGCTAAGAAGCTTCATGCCCGCCATTTTGAATATAGTTTGAAACGGGCATAAGAAATTCAAAAATGATCCAAACAATGTGAAACCTTTGTGTGGTGTCATATTATGTGTCAAAGTTGCAAGGGAAAATATTGAACTTGAAAAATTGCAAACATCATAAAAATCCTTCACAAAATGACCTATCATGTTCGAGGTTTCGTGGCATTTAGGTCAAACCACCAATGTTATGGCTAGAATCAGGGCATAGTTTGTGATAATGTGCCCATATTGTGCACACATGTGCATCTTGGGATGGCTTACAATGTTGCAGGAGAAAGTTTTCCTTTTGGACACACGATAAAGCCAATTTCCATTACTGAGGTGCCGAAATCGGGGTGTTCTGTGAAGAAACCACCAAATTAAAGTTTGGCATTGGTACCAACCCATTTTTCAAAAATACTAGACCACCTTATATGGACAGTTTCCCAACCGGTGTATCTAGAACCTTTCCGTCCATCCCTCATGAAAAAGACAAAGTCCTGCCGTATCGGAAGGGAGTTGCCAAGATTTGAACTACAAGTACATGATATAATGCTTGTGAATTTTTAAAAAATAATTTATAGGTTCACAACATGCTATTTCATCAGAGATCCACTTCAAGTTCAGCGAGGCTCAGCCCCGGGCTAAGAAGCTTCATGCCCGCCGTTTTGAATATAGTTTGAAACGGGCATAAGAAATTCAAAACTGATCCAAACAATGTGAAACCTTCACGAGGTGTCATATTATGTGTCACAGTTGCAAGGTAAAATATTGAACTTGAAAAATTGCAAACATCATAAAAAATCCTTCACAAAATGACCTATCATGTTCGAGGTTTCATGGAATTTAGGTCAAACCACCAATGTTATGGATAGAATCAGGGCATAGTTTGTGATAATGTGCCCATATTGTGCACACGTGTGCCCATATTTTTGAGGTGCCAAAATCGGGGTGTTCTGTGAAGCAACCACCAAATTAAAGTTTCGCATTGGTACCAACCCATTTTTCAAAAATACTAGACCACCTTATATGGACAATTTCCCAACCGGTGTATCTCGAACCTTTCTGTCCATCCCTCATGAAAAAGATAAATTCCTGCCGAATCGATAGGAGGTTGCAAAGATTTGAACTACAAGTACATGATATAATGCTTGTGAATTTTTTTAAAATCATTTATAGGTTCACAACATGCTATTTCATCAGAGATCCACTTCAAGTTCCGCGAGGCTTAGCCCCGGGCTAAGACGCTTCATGAGAAGCACAGACATGCAATCACACTAGGTGGATCCAAGTGTGGTTTGTTTAGAAGAACACACATGCAATGACTCTAGATGTGGTTCATGAAAAGAACACACATGTAATGACACTAGTGGATCCATGTGTGGTTCATGAAAAGAACAGACATGCAATCACACTAGGTGGATACATGTGTGGTTTGTTTAGAGGAACAAACAGACAATGACACCGGGTGTGGTTCAGGAAAATAACATACATGCAATGACACTAGGTGGATCCATCTGTGGTTCATGAGAAGAACACACATCTAATGAAACTAGTGGATCCATGTGTGGTTCATGAAAAGAACAGACATGCAATGACACTGGTGGATCCTTATGTGGTCTGTTTAGAGGAACAGACATGCAATGACACTGGGTGTGGTTCATGAAAATAACAGACATGCAATGACACTGGTGGATGCATGTGTGGTTCATGTGAAGAACACACATCCAATGACACTAGTGCATCCTTATGTGGTTCATGAAAAGAACATACATGCAATGACACTGGTGGGTCCTTATGTGGTTCATGAAAAGAACACACATGCAATGACACTCGTGGATCCATGCTTGGTTCATGAAAAGAACAGACATGCAATCACACTAGGTGGATCCATGTGTGGTTTGTTTAGAGGAACAAACATACAATGACACTGGGTGTGGTTCAGGAAAATAACATACATGCAATGACACTGGGTGGATCCATGTGTGGTTCATGAGAAGAACACACATCTATTGAAACTGGTGGATCCATGTGTGGTTCATGAAAAGAACAGACATGCAATGACACTGGTTGATCCTTATGTGGTCTATTTAGAGGAACAGACATGCAATGACACTGGGTGTGGTTCATGAAAATAACAGACATGCAATGACACTGGTGGATCCATGCGTGGTTCATGTGAAGAACACACATCCAATGACACTAGTGGATCCTTATGTGGTTCATGAAAAGAACATACATGCAATGACACTAGTGGGTCCTTATGTGGTTTTCGAAAAGAACATACATGCAATGACACCGGTGGATCCTTATGTGGTTCATGAGAAGAACAAACATGCAATGACACTGGTGGATCCTTATGTGGTTTGTTTAGAAGAACAGACATGCAATGACTCTAGCTGTCATTCATGAAAAGAACACACATGCAATCACATTGGTGTATCCATATGTGTTTTGTGAAAAGAACAGACATGCAATCACACTAGGTGGATCCATGTGTGTTTTTTTAGAAGAACACACATGCAATGACTCTAGCTATGGTTCATGAAAAGAACACACATGCAATGACACTGGTGGATCCATGTGTGGTTCATGACAAGAATAGACATCCAATGACACTGTTGGATCCTTATGTGGTATGTTTAGAGGAAGAGACATGCAATGACAACTGGGTGTTGTTCATGAACAGAACATACATGCAATAACACTGGTGGATCCATGTGTGGTTCATGAGAAGAACACACATCCAATGACACTGGTGGGTCCTTATGTGGTATGTTTAGAACAACACACATGCAATGACTCTAGCTGTGGTTCATGAAAAGAACACACATGCAATGACACTGGTTGATCCATGTGTGGTTTGTGAAAAGAGCTGACATGCAATGACTCTAGGTGGATCCATGTGTGGTTTGTTTAGAGGAACAAACATACAATGACACGGGGTGTGGTTCAGGAAAATAACATACATGCAATGACACTAGGTGGATCCATGTGTGGTTCATGAGAAGAACACACATCTAATGAAACTGGTGGATCCATGTGTGGTTCATGAAAAGAACAGACATGCAATGAGACTGGTGGATCCTTATGTGGTCTGTTTAGAGGAACAGACATGCAATGACACTGGGTGTGGTTCATGAAAATAACAGACATGCAATGACACTGGTGGATCCATGTGTGGTTCATGAGAAGAACACACATCCAATGACACTAGTGGATCCTTATGTGGTTCATGAAAAGAACATACATGCAATGAAACTGGTGGGTCCTTATGTGGTTTGTGAAAAGAACAGACATGCAATGACACTGGTGGATCCTTATGTGGTTCATGAGAAGAAGAAACATGCAATGACACTGGTGGATCCTTATGTGGTTTGTTTAGAAGAACAGACATCCAATGAGTCTAGCTGTCATTCATGAAAAGAACACACATGCAATGACACTGGTGGATCCATGTGTGGTCTGTGAAAAGAACTGACATGCAATGACTCTAGGTGGATCCATGTGTGGTTTGTTTAGAGGAACAGACATGCAATGACACTAGGTGTGGTTCATGAAAAGAACAAACATGCAATGAAACTAGTAGATCCTTATGTGGTTTGTTTAGAAGAACACACATGCAATGACTCTAGGTGTGGTTCATGAAAAGAACACACATGCAATGACACTGGGGGATCCTTATGTGGTTTGTTTAGAAGAACAGACATGCAATGAAACTGGTGGATCCTTATGTGGTTTGTGAGAAAAATATACATGCAATGACACCAGATGTGGTTCATGAGAAGAACACACATGCAATGACACTGGTGGATCCTTATGTGGTTTCTGAGAAAAATAGACAAGCAATGACACTGGCTGTGGTTCATGAGAAGAACACACATGGAATGACACTGGTGGATCCATGTGTGGTTTGTGAAAAGAACAGACATGCAATCACACTAGGTGGATCCATGTGTGGTTTGTGGAAAGAACAGACATGCAATGACTCTCTTTGTGGCTCATGAAAAGAACACACATGTAATGACACTGGTGGCTCCATGCGTGATTCATGAAAAGAACAGACATGCAATCACACTAGGTGGATCCATGTGTGCTTTGTTTAGAAGAACACACATGCAATGACTCTAGCTATGGTTCATGAAAAGAACACACATGCAATGACACTGGTGGATCCATGTGTGGTTCATGAAAAGAACAGACATGCAATGACACTGGTGGATCCTTATGTGGTTTGTTTAGAGGAAGAGACATGCAATGACAAGTGGGTGTGGTTCATGAAAAGAACAGACATGCAATGACACTAGTGGATCCATGTGTGGTTCATGAGAAGAACACACATCCAATGACACTGGTGGGTCCTTATGTGGTATGTTTAGAACAACACACATGCAATGACTCTAGTTGTGGTTCATGAAAAGAACACACATGCAATGACACTGGTGGATCCATGTGTGTTTTGTGAAAAGAACTGACATGCAATGACTCTAGGTGGAAACATGTGTGGTTTGTTTAGAGGAACAGACATGCAATTACACTGGGTGTGGTTCATGAAAAGAACAGACATGCAATGACACTAGTAGATCCTTATGTGGTTTGTTTAGAAGAACACACATGCAATAACTCTAGCTATGGTTCATGAAAAGAACACACATGCAATGACACTAGGGGATCCTTATGTGGTTTGTTTAGAAGAAAAGACATGCAATGACACTGGTGGATCCTTATGTGGTTTGTGAGAAAAATAGACATGCAATGACATTGGCTGTGGTTCATGAGAAGAACACACATGCAATGACACTAGTGGATACATCTGTGGTTTGTGAAAAGAACAGACATGAATCACACTAGGTGGATCCATGTGTGGTTTGTGGAAAGAACAGACATGCAATGACTCTCTTTGTGGCTCATGAAAAGAACACACATGTAATGACACTGGTGGCTCCATGCGTGATTCATGAAAAGAACAGACATGCAATCACACAAGGTGGATCCATGTGTGGTTTGTTTAGAGGAACAAACATACAATGACACTAGGTGTTGTTCATGAAAATAACATACATGCGATGACACTGGGTGGATCCATGTGTGGTTCATGAGAAGAACACACATCTAATGAAACTGGTGGATCCATGTGTGGTTCATGAATAGAACAGACATGCAATGACACTGGTGGATCCTTATGTGGTATGTTTAGAGGAACAGACATGCAATGACACTGGGTGTGGTTCATGAAAATAATAGACATGCGATGACACTGGTGTATCCATGTGTGGTTCATAAGAAGAACAAACATCCAATGACACTAGTGGATCCTTAATTATGTGGTTCATGAAAAGAACATACATGTAATGACACTGGTGGGTCCTTATGTGGTTTGTGAAAGAACAGGCATGCAATGACACTGGTGGATCCTTATGTGGTTCATGAGAAGAACAAACATGCAATGACACTGGTGGATCCTTATGTGGTTTGTTTAGAAGAACAGACATGCAATGACTCTAGCTGTCATTCATGAAAAGAACACACATGCAATGACACTGGTGTATCCATATGTGGTTTGTGAAAAGAACAGACATGCAATCACACTAGGTGGATCCATGTGTGGTTTGTTTACAATAACACACGTGCAATGACTCTAGCTATGGTTCATGAAAAGAACACACATGCAATGACACTGGTGGATCCATATGTGGTTCATGAAAAGAACACATTTGCAATGACACTAGTGGATCCTTATGTGGTTTGTTTAGAGGAAGAGACATGCAATGACAAGTGGGTGTGGTTCATGAAAAGAACAGACATGCAATGACACTAGTGGAGCCATGTGTGGTTCATGAGAAGAACACACATCCAATGACACTGGTGGGTCCTTATGTGGTATGTTTAGAACAACACACATGCAATGACTCTAGCTATGGTTCATGAAAAGAACACACATGCAATGACACTGGTGGATCCATGTGTGGTTCATGAAAAGAACAGACATGCAATGACACTGGTGGATCCTTATGTGGTTTGTTTAGAGGAAGAGACCTGCAATGACAAGTGGGTGTGGTTCATGAAAAGAACAAACATGCAATGACACTGGTGGATCCATGTGTGGTTCATGAGAAAAACACACATCCAATGACACTGGTGGGTCCTTATATGGTATGTTTAGAACAACACACATGCAATGACTCTAGTTGTGGTTCATTAAAAGAACACACATGCAATGACACTGGTGGATCCATGTGTGGTTTGTGAAAAGAACTGACATGCAATGACTCTAGGTGGATCCATGTGTGTTTTTTTTAGAGGAACAGACATGCAATGACACTGGGTGTGGTTCATGCAAAGAACAAACTTGCAATGACACTAGTAGATCCTTATGTGGTTTTTTTAGAACACACATGCAATGACTGTAGCTGTGGTTCATGAAAAGAACACACATGCAATAACACTCGGGGATCCTTATGTGGTTTCTTTAGAAGAACAGACATGCAATGACACTAGTGGATCCTTATGTGGTTTGTGAGAAAAATAGACATGCAATGACACTGCCTGTGGTTCACGAGAAGAACACACATGCAATGACACTGGTGGATCCATGTGTGGTTTGTGAAAAGAACAGACATGCAATCACACTAGGTGGATCCATGTGTGGTTTGTGGAAAGAACAGACATGCAATGACTCTCTTTGTGGTTCATGAAAAGAACACACATGCAATGAAACTGGTGGATCCATGCGTCGTTTGTGAAAAGAACAGATATGCAATCACACTAGGTGGATCTATATATGGTTTGTTTAGAAGGACACACATGCAATGTCTCTAGCTGTGGTTCATGAAAAGAACATAGATGCAATGACACTGGTGGATCCATGTGTGGTTAATGAGAAGAACAGACATGCAATGACACTAGTGTATCCTTATGTGGTTTGTTTAGAGGAACAGACATGCAATGACACTAGGTGTGGTTCATGAAAATAATAGACATGCAATGACACTGGTGGATCCATGTGTGGTTCATGAGAAGAACACACATCCAATGACACTGGTGGATCCTTATGTGGTTCATGAAAAGAACAAACATGCAATGACACTAGTGGATCCATGTGTGGTTCATGAAAAGAACAGACATGCAATGACACTGGTGGATCCTTATGTGGTTTGTTTAGAGAACAAACATGCAATGACACTAGGTCTGGTTCATGAAAATAACAGACATGCAATGACACTGGTGGATCCATGTGTGGTTCATGAGAAGAACACACATCCAATGACACTGGTGGATCCTTATGTGGTTCATGAAAATAACAAACATGCAATGACACTAGTAGATCCTTATGTGGTTTGTGAAAAGAACAGACATGCAATGACACATGTGGATACTTATGTGGTTCATGAGAAGAGCAAACATGCCATGACACGGGTGGATCCTCATGTGGTTTGTTTAGAAGAACAGACATGCAATGACTCTAGCTGTCGTTCATGAAAAGAACACACATGCAATGACACTAGTGTATCCATGTGTGGTTTGTGAAAAGAACATACATGCAATCACACTAGGTGGATCCATGTGTGGTTTGTTTAGAATAACACACATGCAATGACTCTAGCTGTGGTTCATGAAAAGGACACACATGCAATGACACTAGTGGATCCATGTGTGGTTCATGAAAACAACAAACATGCAATGACACTGGTGAATCCTTATGTGGTTTGTTTAGAGGAAGAGACATGCAATGACACTGGGTGTGGTTCATGAAAACAACAGACATGCAATGACACTAGTGGATCCATGTGTGGTTCATGAGAAGAACACACATCCAATTACACTGGTGGATCCTTATGTGGTTTGTTTAGAAGAACACACATGCAATGACTCTAGTTATGGTTCATGAAAAGAACACACATGCAATGCCACTGGTGTATCAATGTGTGGTTCATGAGAAGAACACACATGCAATGACACTGGGTGTGGTTGATGAGAAGAAGACACATGCAATGACACTGGTGGATCCTTATATGGTTTGTTTAGAAGAACACACATGCAATGACTCTAGCTGTGGTTCATGAAAACAGCACACATGCAATGACACTGGTGGAGGCATGTGTTGTTTGTGAAAAGATCTGACATGCAATGACTCTAGGTGGATCCATGTATAGTTTGAACATACATGGAATGACACTGGGTGTGGTTCATGAAAAGAACACACATGCAATGACACTGGTGGATCCATGTGTGGTTTGTGAAAAGAACAGACATGCAATCACACTAGGTGGTTCCATGTGTGGTTTGTGGAAAGAACAGACATGCAATGACTCTCTTTGTGGTTCATGAAAAGAACACACATGCAATGAAACTGGTGGATCCATGCGTCGTTTGTGAAAAGAACAGATATGCAATCACACTAGGTGGATCTATATGTCGTTTGTTTAGAAGGACACACATGCAATGTCTCTAGCTGTGGTTCATGAAAAGAACATAGATGCAATGACACTGGTGGATCCATGTGTGGTTAATGAGAAGAACAGACATGCAATGACACTAGTGTATCCTTATGTGGTTTGTTTAGAGGAACAGACATGCAATGACACTAGGTGTGGTTCATGAAAATAATAGACATGCAATGACACTGGTGGATCCATGTGTGGTTCATGAGAAGAACACACATCCAATGACACTGGTGGATCCTTATGTGGTTCATGAAAAGAACAAACATGCAATGACACTAGTGGATCCATGTGTGGTTCATGAAAAGAACAGACATGCAATGACACTGGTGGATCCTTATGTGGTTTGTTTAGAGAACAAACATGCAATGACACTAGGTCTGGTTCATGAAAATAACAGACATGCAATGACACTGGTGGATCCATGTGTGGTTCATGAGAAGAACACACATCCAATGACACTGGTGGATCCTTATGTGGTTCATGAAAATAACAAACATGCAATGACACTAGTAGATCCTTATGTGGTTTGTGAAAAGAACAGACATGCAATGACACATGTGGATACTTATGTGGTTCATGAGAAGAGCAAACATGCCATGACACGGGTGGATCCTCATGTGGTTTGTTTAGAAGAACAGACATGCAATGACTCTAGCTGTCGTTCATGAAAAGAACACACATGCAATGACACTAGTGTATCCATGTGTGGTTTGTGAAAAGAACATACATGCAATCACACTAGGTGGATCCATGTGTGGTTTGTTTAGAATAACACACATGCAATGACTCTAGCTGTGGTTCATGAAAAGGACACACATGCAATGACACTAGTGGATCCATGTGTGGTTCATGAAAACAACAAACATGCAATGACACTGGTGAATCCTTATGTGGTTTGTTTAGAGGAAGAGACATGCAATGACACTGGGTGTGGTTCATGAAAACAACAGACATGCAATGACACTAGTGGATCCATGTGTGGTTCATGAGAAGAACACACATCCAATTACACTGGTGGATCCTTATGTGGTTTGTTTAGAAGAACACACATGCAATGACTCTAGTTATGGTTCATGAAAAGAACACACATGCAATGCCACTGGTGTATCAATGTGTGGTTCATGAGAAGAACACACATGCAATGACACTGGGTGTGGTTGATGAGAAGAACACACATGCAATAACACTGGTGGATCCTTATATGGTTTGTTTAGAAGAACACACATGCAATGACTCTAGCTGTGGTTCATGAAAACAGCACACATGCAATGACACTAGGGGATCCTTATGTGGTTTGTTTAGAAGAACAGACATGCAATAACACTGGTGGATACTTATGTGGTTCGTGAGAAGAATATACATGCAATGCCACTGGATGTGGTTCATGAGAAGAACACACATGCAATGACACTGGTGGATCCATGTGTGGTTTGTGAAAAGAGCAGACATGCAATCATACTAGGTGGATCCATGTGTGGTTTGTGGAAAGAACAGACATGCAATGGCTCTAGCTGTGGTTCATGAAAAGAACACACATGCAATGACACTGGTGGATCCGTGTGTGGTTTGTGAAAAGAACAGACATGCAATCACACTAGGTGGATTCATATGTGGTCTGTTTAGAAGAACACACATGCAATGACTCTAGTTGTGGATCATGAAAAGAACACACATGCAAGGACACTGGTGTATCCATTTGTGGTGCATGAGAAGAACACACATGCAATGATATTGGTGGATCCTTATGTGGTTTTTTTAGAGGAACAAACATGCAATGACACTGGGTGTGGTTCATGAAAATAAAAGACATGCAATGACACTGGTGGGTCCATATGTGGTTTGTGAAAAGAACAGACATGCAATCACACTGGGTGGATCCATGTGTGGTTCATGAGAAGAACACACATGCAATGACACTGGTGGATCCTTATGTGGTTTGTGAAAAGAACAGACATGCAATGAAACTAGTGGATCCTTATGTGGTTCATGAGAAGAACAAACATGCAATGACACTGGTGGATCCTTATGTGGTTTGTTTAGAAGAACAGTCATGCAATGACTCTAGCTGTCATTCATGAAAAGAACACACATGCAATAACACTGGTGGATTCTAGCCGTGGTTTTTGAAAAGAACAGACATGCAATGAAACTGGGTGGATCCTTATGTGGTTTGTGAAAAGAACAGACATGCAATGACACTGGTGGATCCACTGGTGGAAAAAGGGCCTCTAGTCCCGCTTCATAAGGGCCATTGGTCCCGGTTTGCAAACCGGGACCAATCACCTGGGACTAATGTTGGTCCCGGTTCGGGCATGAAATGGGACCAATGGGTGTCCACGTGGGTGGGCGCGCGACGAGGGGGGGTGGATCATTGGTCCCGGTTCGTGGAACAAACGGGACCAATGGTCTCCACGTGGGAGCGCGAGAGACGAGAGGGGGTGGATCAATGGTCCCGGTTCATGGCACGAACCGGGATCGTTGGTCTCTATGCCGCGGCAGGGTTTTGTGCCACGGCAAGATTTTCGGGCTATTTTTGTGCCGCAGCAGGGTTTTGTGCCGCGGCAGGATTTTCGGGCTATTTTTGTGCCACGGCAGGATTTTTTTATCAATTTAATGGTACTACATATATACAACAATAATGAAACCACGAGATATATATTACACATCATGCATGATCACAAATATATTATACACCATCTCATCCGTCTTCTTGGTCGAAACATATTATAATTACAAACAATACTCTCACACGAATTTGATCTAATTTGCATCTTCTTTTTTACACTTCACCCTTCCAAATGAAGCGGGTAATAGTATTCTCCTTTCGGATCTATGACTTGTTCTAACAAGAATCTGGCAATTTCCTCTTGAATTGCTTGCACGCGTTCTTGTGATAGAAAACCGTCTTGCATCTGTTCAATCTAATATAAAGAAGGGGATCAATATATATGGATGAAACTAAACACAATTGGTGGTAATAAAATAAAGTTGTGATTATTGTTTATCGTACTTCAATTTTTTTTGATGTTCCGGTCTGCGCCCTTCTCTTTGGTCGTCTGGCGAATGAACTCGCAGACATAGTATCCACATAAGTTATTCCCGACTTCCTGCGTCAAGCACTTTATGAGAACGAAGTTCAATCAAAATAATAATCAAGCATGATAATGATGGTATTGAAACTAGAATCAAAGAGTTGCGTGGATCTAGCAAGTAGTACTTATAGTCAATGGTTGAAATGTAAGCTTTGGCTTCCAAACACCCCTAGTTTTGGCGGGGAACCGTTTCCAAGCCTTCTAGGGGCACTCCTGCATGTCCGCCCACTTTTCTAATGGTGTGCGTGTCGAGTCCAGGACTTTTACTACTCCGGTGTCAACAACAATGATTAACAGAATATAGTGGAAGCTGGACACACTAACAAAATATAACACGAGTCAATTATACGCTTAACGTCGAGTAAGAGAAAATAGAATGTGTACAAGACAATAACACTCACCCGGCGTTGTAAGGAAATAGTATATCCCTTCTGTTGCTGAAATACTTCAACGCTTGTACCAAGTTATCCTCTGTCTCTTTGGGTTTTGTTTTTAGAGTAACTTCATGAACGAAATTGCAGTCAACAAACCCAAGGTCATAGATTTGTCCTTTGTTGCATTCGAGAATCTTCATTCTGCATAAATAATTAGTATAGTGATGAGTAAGATTATACAAGCAACTAATGAGCTGAGCTAGAAAGACTTAATTACATAAATTAATAATACTTACAAACAATAGGCACTGCGATAGTTTTGTTGAGGGCATCTTGTTGGTAAAACTGAAATAATTCTGGAAATTCGATCAGTAGGAAGCCATCGCCATGATCGTAATGGTGGTGTTTATATGCAGCATAGATCTAGTTTTTGGATTTAGCAGAGGCTTGGATGTAGCAGTTATGCAATCTTCACATTTTTGTTGGTAGATCTTTGACTAACTCGGGTTTCACGAGAGGAGCCCCGTACTGGTACATGTACGATGTTTCTTGGTACCCCTCGAACTCATCTATACGGCTCATGTACTCAGTAATAGACAGTCTTGTTGGGCCTTTTCTCCATACAGTCGAACAAACTCCAGATCAATGTTCGGATCATGCCGCTCCTGGGATCTCCACTCATTGGTATCGTACACTTTGAGCGATTCGATCGATTGATTTTTCTGTTGTCCGAGCTGGGCAACTTCTTTCCCGACTCTCCGCTCTTTTGCCTCAGCCGACTTGGTAATAGAGCGATTATAGTCTGATGTGAGCGATATGCTTAGGTGAAGCTGAATCTGAAGCGCGATTGCTTTGGGTTTATCTTCTGCGGTGACCGGGAAGAATGCCTCTATCGGCTTTTTCTTGTTAGACATGTCAATCTTCCACTTTTCATAATGGGCAGCTGCGGCCGCAGTAGTTTCCTCATCTGTCTTCTCGTAAGGTAGCTTCTTCATATTCTTATGAGGTACTTTTGGGAGGGGCGATAGCTTACGTTTTGGTGATCAGAACGTGCTCTTGCTGCTGCTGGTGGTGTTGTCCCTCTTAGTATACTTCCGCTTTTGTCTCTGAGGCTCAGGGGACGGAGACGGCTGAGGCGGCGGCAGAGATGGCTGAGGCGGCGATGGAGACGGTTGCGCTGAGTGGTGAGGCGGTGAAGGCGACGGTTGCGCTGGAGAATGGTGAGGTGACAGCGAAGGTGGATTGCAACACCAGAAAGACATGCAAATACACACGAACCTGAAACTGTTAGATCCGAAGATTATGTTAACCACTAGAAATCGCATATATGCAACACCAGGAAGCCATAGGTGTTCAATACGCAAAGTTTTTCAAACTAGATTATTGACTCTAGTGCAAGTGGGAGACTGAAGGGAATATGCCCGAGAGGCAATAATAAAGTGGTTATTATCTTATTCTATGTTTATGATAAATTTTTATTTTGCATGCTATAATTGTATTGATCGGAAACGTCAGTACATGTGTGTTTAATAAACAAAAAGGGTTCCTAGTTATGCCTCTCTTATAGACTAGCTTGTTGATTAACAACATGATGAAGGTTTCCTGATCATGGACATTGGATGTTGATAATAACAAGGTCACAACATTTGTGAAATGATGTGATGAACATTCATTCGAAGTATAGCATTACGATCAAGACATTATGTTTATATTGCTATAACATCATAAGAAGTAATATTTATCCTTAGACCATGAGATCATGTTAATTGCTAACACCGGAAGAGTATCTTGATAACATCAAACTTCACACCGTAATAGGGTGACTATAATGATGGGTTCAGTGCTACGAAGGTGTTATGTTGAGGCTCATGGATCAAGAGGGGAATTTGTCAATCCCGATGACGGGTAGATATATTCTAGGCCCTCTCGGTGATATCACATTAAGATAGCTTGCAAGCAAGTGATGTGATCACTAGAATGTTATATCACGGGAACGAGAAAAGAGTGCATGTCGGCAATGACATCAAACTAGGTATGGAGATACCGATGATTGAATCTCGGACATGTAATATATCGTGAGACAAAGGGATTGAGTTACTAGCGTTAAAGGTTCTCACGATCACAGAAGTCATCGTTGAATGTGTAGGAGTCAGTAAGGATCTCCCGGTCCCGCTTATGATTATTAATCTGAGAGGGGTCTCGATCATGTCTGCATTATTCGCGAACCGTAGGGTGACACACTTAAGGGATACCAACACCATTTGGAACAAATATGTCATAGATAAAGAATTAAGAAAGCGCTGAAATTATTTGAATAGACACCGAAACTGATTCGGGTGAAATTGCTGAAATTGGTTCTGCATGTAATATTGAAATGTTGCAGGGGGTTTTACATGAATGTTTGTTAATTAAAGTAATTAACAAAATTCTGAATAAAAATAATAAAAGAGTTTTATTAAATGAGAGAGCATTAAATTTGGAGAAATTTAATGCATTTAAAGTAGAGACTTTAAAAGAGAATGTGAAGGGGCATTTTAATGTGGAGGGGTTACCACCACATGAATGGGGGAGGTGAGGAGTCCCTCTCATGGGGCGCCGGCCATGGGGGAGGGGTACCCCCCTCCTCCTATAAAAGGCCACCCTCACACCCCTTGACGAGGGTTTAACTCATCAATGCCCATTGTTATGGACTTGGGTTTTGGAGAAGGAGGGATCGCTGGAGACATCTATCGGCTAGCAAACAAGCACACATGGGACAAAGATTTAACCAGGTTCAGGCCTCGTAGAGGTCCCTACTCCTGCTTGTCTGCTCGTGGAGATGTAATCTGGCGAGGGTTGTGGAAACTAGGGTTGCGTGTGTCCTCCTCGCCGCCCCCTCCTAGCCCTTATATAGGTAGGCTAGGTATCGGTTATCACGTCGAGTCGGTTACAAGTTAGGGTTTCCCCTTCAAACTTTCTATCTTCAGCTTCATCTTGTTCTTCAAGCAATCGAGAGTCCGCAGGTTACTCGAGTCCTTCATTTGGGCCTTGGCAACACCGTGGGCCTTTACATATTTAGACCGTATATACCAAGCTCGACTACTTGTAGGGTATACCCATGTCAGTAGCCCCCGAGTGTCCAGTGGAATCGCAGATTTGACTGGGGACTTTTGAAGTCTTTCGAGTGCATGAATGAGTATATTTCGACTGCTTTATTTGTGTCATAGGGATTGTTGATGTACGTGCCTGATATAACCGAAGTATCTGTATCAGTTAACCACCTTAGGGTGAAACAACGCAATCTACTCGAACTCGAGTCCCTGGACTCGAATCCGGAAAAGTGCTGGTGTAATTCGACTCAAACCACAGAGGTCTTACAGGAGTCGAATCCAGTTATATGGGTGTGAGCACTCGACACGTCCGTCAAGGAATGTTCATCGTACCTGTAGGCACGGATACATTTCTGGTAGTGCGCAGCTAATGCGTTGCCAGGCCGTATTCAGGTCTTACCTTCACGCTGTAAGCGCGGCATCCGAATTTTATCATCGTGGAGAAGATTTGAGGGACCCAGGAGACGCAGTCTCTTTGTAGGGAAAAATTATGAGGCGGTGTCCCCATGAGCTTCGAGTGTGGATGTTATCAACACACAGTTTTTTGTATAAATAATCATAGGGTGTGCGACCAGCGCTCCCTATGGGAGTAGCCCCCGAGTGCCTGGTTGAGTCGAAGACTCAAGTAGGGACTAAAGGACTTTCGTGACTGCTATCGTCTTTTGTTCGCTTGTTTCAGTCGAATTTGTTTCCGGCGCTCCCTATGGGAGTAACCCATGTCCAAAGTCGAATTATGTTTCGAGTGGTTGGGTTTGGTTTGATAGTCCATGTTCCTGAAAAGGAAAAAGAAAAATCATAGGGTGCGGGACCAGAGCTCCCTATGGGAGTAGCCCCCGAGTGCTTGGTGGAGTCGAAGACTCGAGCAAGGACTAAAGTAGTTGAAGTCTTCTGCTGCATAGCTTTGATGACGTCAGTGCTGACGATTTCATGACCTCAGTTGCTCGCCTGAGCGAGTTTGACGGGACATGACGAGCAGTGGGTCCTACTTTCTGACTTTGATTTGACTGGGCATGTGTAATCTTTATTTTAACTGCGCCTCCTCGATTTCCGCGCGTAATGGGAGTAGTGGAGGGACGGTTCGTGCTTCCACTCCTCCACGTGTCCAGCATGATGTTTGCCACACGTCCAGTAGGGTTTTTCTGAGCCATTGGATTGCATCTTCCAGGGGTTAAGTAGCGGTGCTGCGACGGTAATTTTCTCATCTACTCTCATTCATCCTTTGCTTCCATCGCCATTGCCGCTGCTCCTCTGCTTTCTCTGCGCTCGTTTCATCCACGGCGCTAGACCATCTCTGCTCGTTTCCGAGCTACTTCCTTCGCTCGCATCGCCGCCGCACAATGGGGAAGAAGAAGGCAGGCGTTGTGGCTGATTCCACGGCCACCGCTACTATGGTGAAGAAGAAAGGCGGCTCCGCTGCTGCGGGCACCAGCACCGCCGCCGGCGGGAAGAAGAAGGCCGCAGGCACCCGCGTCACGAATGGTGCGTGGCGCCCCTCCATCATCAAGCCATCTGATCTCCGTCTTCTTCGTCAAGACGGAGTACTGTCCGCCGCAGTCGCCGACGCACGCGTCCCGGGGGGTGAGACAATTCCTTCTCCTCCTGCCGGTTTCGAGTGATGTTTTTAGCATTCATCATTCGCGGTCTCTCCTTGCCCCTTCACCCCTTTTTTCGGGGCCTCCTTTGTTTCTACGGGCTTCAGCTCCATCAGCTGTCCCCGAACTCTATCCTCCATATCTCTTGCTTCATCACCCTCTGCGAGTGCTGGCTCGGAATCGAGCCGCACTTCGGCCTCTTTAAGCGCCTCTTGAAATTGAAGCGCAAATCTGCATCTGGCTCTTTAGTCTATGATGTAGGTGGTTGCGGAATCCACGTCGACCCATCCGCCACCTATTTCAATATCAAGCTCACGGCGTCCGTCCAAGGGTGGAGGGACAAATGGTTCTATGTCCGTGATGAGAAGGATAACGGTGAGCACTTCGGACTCGCACCCTTTAATCCCGCGACACCGTGCAAGAGGATGCGCTCCTGGAAGAATGTAGTCATGCCTGGCGAGTCCGCGGAGACAGATGTGCTATACAGGCGCGTCTGCGACCTCGAGAGTCGCATAGGCAAAGAGGAGGGAGGTTGCGCTCTCATTCGCACTTGGATGCGTCGTCGCGTCCAGTCCCTGCAGGCCAGAGTCCACCCCATGTTTCAGTGCGCTAGCGCTGATGATGCCACTCGCGTGTCTGCCGATGGCATGTCCGCGAGTAAGGTGGACAAGAGGGTTCTACTGGTCACCAAGTACAGCGCCAAGGATGTGCTCCCCAGTTAGCCAGTTGTTCCTCCATTTGATGCTACTAACCCTCCTCCTGAGGTATAGTTGTGCTACGCAGTAGCTAAATTTGTCGATTGCTTCTCTATTGTTTACTTGCTTTTTGCTGAATTTGTTGTCTGCATGTTGGGCGGTGTCACCTTGTATGCCTCCTCTTCCTGAGGGGATTATTCCTCGCGAAGCCTTGGCAGAGGATGAGTCAGAGTCGACCGTCCACTCCGATGTGGAGGAGGAAGCCCCCGAGTCCGGTAATCCGGATAATCGCAAGCGTTCATGCAGCGAGGATTCCGATGCGTCGTCTCCTTCGACTGCGGAAGGTACAGGTGTTGGTGCGGAGTCGCCAATAACTGCCATTCCTATGAGTGCCGTGGCACCATCTTCTCGCAAGAAGATGCGATTGCCCAAGGAGTCCTCGTCAGAGTTGGAGGAGGCCACTTTTGACTTTGACAAGTTTGATTGGTAAGTTTTCTAGTTTACTTGTTCTTCCCTGTTTTGCCCCTGTTGGCTCTTTTCTGGTTTTGCTCTTTTCTTGATGTGGATTTTGTCTTGCAGTCAAGAGGCGTCGTCATCTTCTAGAGACGTCCAATTTTTGAAAGAATCAGAATTCGCGACCTCAAATGCCATGAAAGAGGTCCAGCGAGATCCTTCTCCTCCATTGGCGACCCACTTTGGGCACAACTCTTCCAATTCTCCTCATGCAGGGGAAAATCGAATGGTTCCCCGGATGACGGCACAACAAACAACTTCGGAGTCATTGGAGGATCACGTAAGTGTAGTATTTTCTTCTTTTTGATGTCAGTCGATGGTTTCTTCTGATCGCCTTTTATTTTTTATGCGATAGCTCCTTGTGAAGGAGGCCACACACTTGGCGAAGCAAGTTCTTGCGATGGGCCGCCAGCATGCGATGCTGGAGACGCGTCATCGCGTGGTTGTGAGTGAGTGTACCGCACCTCTTCTTCTTATTCTCCTTTGATATAGTCGACTGATAATCAATTCTTGTTTTTTGTGTAGCTGAACATAATGCCCTCTTGTGTGATGCCGCCACCCTGGAGAAGACACTTGCCGCGGCTGTGAAGGGTCGCGATGAAGCAATCGCAGCGCGTGACGCGGCGCAAAGGCGCGAAGAGGATCTACGTGCTTCCTTCGCAGCCATGGAGAAGTTGTTTGAGGAACAATTGTTCTCAATTGCCAAGGCCCTCTCAGGTACTTTGCTTGTTGATACCGTTATCCTTCTCTTCTTCGAATGTTTTTGCTGATGGCGCTGATGTTTTGTCCATGTGTGGATTTATGTATAGATGCTGGCGATTTGAGCTTCGACCCGCAGGCCCTTCATCGCGATGACGCTCTGGTGGGTGCACTGTCAATAGTTGAAGACCGCAGCACAGCCGTGCAGGATACACTCTCCAAGGCCAAAGGTGTACTGAGTCGCCTTCGGGAGGAGCGGATGCCAAGGCGGAGCTAGTCGAGAAAATAGACGAGCTGGTGGAGTCACTCGCCAGAGGTGTGCCTTCCAGCTTCAAGAACTCACTCCGCGCGGCCGGCGCGTCCATGTCACTTGCCATGGTGCAGGCCCATGGAGTCGAGATTGATCCTGCCGCGGTGTCGAAGGCGATGCTTGTTAGCACGGACGGTCAACAGGTAGTCTTCGCTCCTTTCGCGACTGCCTGTGGCAAATATGGGCATCATCTGATAAATACGGTTGTGAAGTATTCTGAGGAGCTGCAACGCGCCAAGAAGGCGGCGAAAGCTTCGGCATCAGGGGCTGGCGGAAAGGCAGTGGTATCTGACACTACCACGGACTCGATGAAACCCCCGAAGCCGTCGAAGTCGAAGAAGCCAATCGCTCCTTAGTAGCTTTTTAATAGTGACTTGTTTATGTCCTTTGTTGAGAAACATGCCTGGTGGCGAGTGTATCTGCTGATCCTTTTGCTAGTCTTGAATGCATCTGAACCTTTTGCCTTTGTGTTGATTTGATCGTCTTATTTGTTTCTATCTTGACTTGCAGTAGGGCTCATCCAGTGATCCTTTTAGGGAAACTCAGGACTCGCCGCCTCTTGATGATACTTTGGCACCGCCGCACTCTAGGGTAGATGAACTGTCCCTGCTCTCGTGACTGCATGACCGCGTGAAGCAGCTGGAGCGTGAGTTACCCGTGCTCCGCGGTAACGCGGATGTATGGAAGTCGAAGGAAGAGAAAGCCACCGCCCGAGAGCAGTATCTGCTTGGCGAGGTGACGCAGCTGGTTGACCAATTCAAGTGTTAGTTTGCTTTCTCTTATCTTTTCCTTGTAGTCACTCACGATGTTGTACTTACGCTGTTGTTTGCTGCTTGGTGTAGTTGTCAGCGCACGTCATCCGCAGGATGAGAAGGATAGAATTGCCATTCGTATGCATGATCTTACCCAGGAGCAACTTCAAGAGAGTGGATACTTTTAGGTAGATCATGATCGTGCGATTGCGCTGGTGACCCTGCAGGATCGCGCGACGCGATTGCTGCACTTTCTTAAGAAGTTGCAGTCATGTTTGAAGAACATTTACCGGACGATGTTTCCGTTGGATGTTACACCATCAAGCCAGCTGACCCTCCTTGCCAAGTTTCAAGACCTGTCCTTGGTTTGCGAGTGCGTGAGGCAATAGTTGGTGGCTAGTGCCAAGGCAGCTCTATCATTGGTGCGACTGCACATGCCTGACATAGATGTTGTGGCAATTGCGTTTGGGCCGCCTGCACCACCAGCTGGTTCTGCCTGGAATATGGTGCCACACTACCAGGCGGTGGATCGCCCAGCAGAAGAGATCGTCGACTTCTTTGAGGAGCAAACCAACGTTCTTTTGCTGCAGTAGTAGCTTAGTTTGTACCCTGCACATAAGTGTAATCGTGTTGTAAAGTTCGTATAAATGTTGTAAATAATTTATTGTCGAATATGTATAAAGAGCTTTGTTAGCATGAAGTGTGTTGCACTATGCGAGTACCTTTCGTTAGCCTGGTCATGCTTTTATCTCAGTCCCTTGTCAACCTGCCAGGTGCGTTGCAGCTGGGTTGATGTTTGTGTCAAGGGTTTCGATTGATGTGCCATCTACTCAGGATATCGCGTTTGGTTCGTAGAACAGATGTATATAGGGTGGCGCAGCCCCCGAGTAGATAAAATTGGAAAAGTAAAGGAGAACACAGAGTTTCGGGGCACTTAGCTTTATTTATTCGAAGAACATTGTGAGGTACAATGTGTGGCTAAGTAGCCTTGGCTGAGTAGCCTTATTTGCAATGTAAAAAGTAAAAAGCGACTAGGGGTAGAAGCATCGCAGCTGCGCGGCGTTCCAGGGGTTGGCGTATGCGACTCCTATCTCTAAATCTTGAAGGCGATAGGCGCCACCTAGGATTATTTCTGTAATCACGTACGGTCCTTCCCAGGGGATTCGAGTTTGAGATGCCCCTGCTGCTTCAGTCGCAGGACCAGGTCGCCTTCGACGAAGGATCTAGGGCGTAGCCTCCTACTGTGGTAGTTGCGCAGGTTCTGCTGGTAGATCGTTGATCTTTCCACGGCAATTTCCCTTGCCTTGTCAAGTTGGTCGACGGAGTCTTCGAGTGCGAGGGATGACTTTTGTTCGCTGTAAGCGACAACGTGCGACGCCTTGTATCGTACCTCGGCGGGTAGCACTGCCTCGGCTCCGTGCACCATAAAGAATGGCGTGTAGCCAGTGGCACTGTTTGGAGTTGTGTGTAGGCTCTAGAGTACAGATTGCAGATCATCCGGCCAGCAACCCGCGGCTTGTTCGAGTGGCCGGAGGAGTCGCTTCTTGATCCCGCCGCAGACGAGCCCGTTTGCTTTTTCCACCTGACCGTTGGTCTGTGGGTGCGCTACTGTAACACCCTCAGAATCGGACCTATGCAAGTTTTAGCGAAACCCGCCAAACACGCATAGAAACGATTCAAAGGTGCCCACCAGGCACTTGCGTGCGGGTGGAAAACAAAGTAATAACATTACACAACAGTCCTCGATGGGACCCACAGAACCGATATATATATAACACGACTCCATGAGTCAAGAATACAGATATACAGAACAAAGATCCAAATCACCTTGAAAACGATAGAGCGTCCAACTACGGACAAGATGCAAATGGGGCTAAGAGCCCTAAAGAATAACCAATGGCGTCCATAACCCTGCCCAGGCCAAGCCGGAAGGGTAACCCTGCTAACAACGTCGATCTCAAAACCTGCTTAAACAAAAGGGGTGTCGACAAAGGGCAAAGGAAAAAGAGAGAGCGGTCAGTACTGAGGCCAGTACACGGCGAGGCTAGAATTCGGCGGTCCTCGCCTACATAGGTATGGTGGACTGAAGCGGCAGCGCAGCATGCACTAAACAACCTATAGAGACTCGATATAACTGTCGGCTATCAGAGAGGGGTAAGAAAGACCTATTTGGAACCAACCAGATTCTAACACCAAACAATCCCATCCTGGAATTCCCCCCCCGATACCAAACGAGGAAGTCAACCGAGGAACTCACACAGTTGGCAGTTTTACTCATTCTGTTATAGTTGTGGCAATTACTAGTCAAATATAGACAGCATGAGTCATCCTGATATAATAAGCAGTGGGCACTTTTAGTTAACCATTTCGTTGTAGTTGCAACACTTACTAGTCAAATATACGATTAGTATGAGATATCCCAAAACCTAGCAGTTGTTGGTACTTTTATTTAGCCATTCCGTTATAGTTGCCATACTTACTAGTCAGGTACAATGGTCGCAAGCGACAACTCAAACAAGCAATTGTTGGCAGTTTTATTTAGCCATTCCATTATAGTGAAGCTGATTACTAGTCATTATAAAGTCAAATTTATAGCACTACTTTAGTTATAGTTGTCTATGATCGAGATACTGTGCTCCAAGTCGTCCATAACCGCGGACACGGCTTTCAGAAAGTTTTACCCTGCAGGGGTGCACAAATAGCAACACACACTCGATCAACCTCGGAAAAACCAAATCAAAACCCAACGAGGCCTTCACGACAAAGCAATCACAGGATTCAGAAATATTTCAGGGGGCCACCCCATTGAGTACACCCACAACGAAGCTAGCTGACTCCGAGACGGACTCAAGGTTTGCGTCAGTGGCTGTAAACGACTGGGAACCCGAAAATGTGACTGCGCTTGTCGATACCGCGAAAACACTCCATTTACCTAAATAGTACAGGTGCTCCTCGCACAATCGTAAATAAAGCAGTAAAGCATGGCCTAAGTACAGGATAGTAAATAAAACCTCAAACTAGTTTGTGGCCCCAAGAAATAAGAATGAATCAAGCTCTGGCTCAGGGGGGTCCCATAATCCTCCCGGATGTGGATAGCGCGAAAATTCAAGGAACAGGTATCAAGTACTCGGGGTCCTACGGGACACAAGTGGACGGTTAAAAACCAAATAACATCTATTGCCCACCTGCGCCTCTGCATTTACCTACTTCAATTTTAGTTGTTAAACAGTAATCAAAGTTATGATCATCTCCATCAATAAACATGCGGCAATACACCAACAACGGTGGTACTTGGCGACACGCAACAGCACTTGAGCAAGCGACTACGACGCGCAAGTCCAACTATCTACCAAACAACAGGTAATAGGATGTGTCCAAGGCAATATACGGCTGCAAGGGATATCACGGGTACGAAAACTAGAGCATCGCAGCACGGATAGCAATAGATCAACAGGAGGGAATAAATACTATAAAAGTAAGATAGGTAGAAAGGGGGAGATGCTCGCCTGAAAACATTGACGAAGGTTCATCCGAAGATCGGGTCGGTACTCGCATCAACTCATCGGCCTAGTCCGTGAAGAAGCAAAACACTAGCACAAACACCGGATGCGCTATTTAATACTATGACAGAAGATCGGGCATGATGCTTGTATGATGGATGACATGGGAAAGATGCTATGCAATTATGCAATATTAAGCGGAACCGGGGTCCCGACAATTAATTAATATGTTCAAGTTGTTTAGATACCCCGCAATTTAAATGTTGTATTAACATGGCAAAAGATAGCACCGGTTCGCTACACCAATTTAAATGAGGCCAATATAAGACTAGATTTGCCCGTATATGGGCCCCATATTTAATTTAGGTGAATCGGCCTAAGGCCCCCAAACCACACCAAGATGCATGCGAGATGAACAATTATTATGCAACAGGTTTTATATATAGCATTTATAAAATAGGGGCTCGGGAAAAGGTTCACACATCTGGGTTCGGCGAACTTGGGCTTCGAGGGGTTCGGGGTCGGTTCTCAGGGTTCAGGGTTCGACGGGATCGGTCTTTGAAGGTCGGATACAATAAAGAGCTTGGCGTTCGGCGTCCTACGGTTTCATGCCGACGTGCTTGGCGTCCACGATGGAGAACTCGGCGTTCCGGGGAGAAGATCTTGGCGTGTCAAGGGCTCAGCCTTCGGATCCATGTCGGTGCACTCGGTGTTCCGGGTTGGAGATCATGGTGTTCCGTGAGGTAGATCTTGTCGGTTCCACCCCCGAAGCCTTGTGGTTCCGTGACAGGGGTCTCCGGGTTCGGACTTGCCATGTTGGCGAACTTGGCGTACCGTGAAGATCTTGCGGTTTTTGTGAAGGAGATGCCTTCGAGGCCACGGTCGTTGGAGTCAGGTTCAACGGCGGCGTTCATCGGGTTTGGTCAGGTCGATCTTGAGTGTGGCGCTTGAATTGCACCGACACCTCCACGCAATGCTCGCGGTTGGCCATCTGCAAAGGAACCAACACCAGAACGCTGCACGGGGGGCATGTCCCACCTGGACATCAACACAAACACCCTATGGAAAAAAACCGAAGCTGCCAAGATGGGGCAGCGGCGCGGACGAGGCGGGGTCAGAGCAGTGGGTGGGGTCCACGGTGGCGCCCGGTTGCCGTGGGGAGCGACGCAGGCGGTGGCACACGACGTGGCAGAGGAGGCCGATGAGGTGGAGGTGGGAACGGCGGCGGTGCAGAGGCGGGCGGGGCCGGCCAAGGACGGCGGCGGGGATCGGGGTGGTTGCGGGGCGAGCGGCGGGGAAGCTCGAGGCGACAGGGTTCACCGGGAACCGAGGGAGGCGGCGCGGGAGAGCTCAGGGAGGCGAGGAGGACGAACGGGGGTGGGTGGTTCGCGTGCGGGGATGCGAGGAGAGAGAGGGCAGTGGGGCCGAGGTGGGTCCAGGAGGAGAGAGCAGGGTCGGGGAGATGGGTCGCGGGCGAGCGGGGGGGTTGGCCTGGGTCCCTGGGTGCGTGGCGTGTGGTGTGAGTGGTGGGGTAGTGGCAGGGACGGTGGGACCGGGGTGTGTGAGTGCGTGTGCTGGGGCGGCAGGTAGTGCTGGGTGGGGCCCAGGCGGGCCAGGGAGTGGGGGGAGTCTGGGATTGGTGAGGTGGATGGGTGAAGTGCTGAGGTGGAGGGACGGTGAGGCGGCAAACTGCGGTTGGTGGGTAGACTAGGTTTAGGTAGAAAAGGGTTTAGGTTTTAGGTTGATTATTTTGTAGGATATTTATTTGTTTGGTTTTGTTTGAAATCTTTTTAGCAAATAATTTTTAGTTAAATAGTTTAGCAGATAATTATGAGACTTTGTTTCGAAAAGAAAGAAGGTTAATTTTAGAAAACAAAATAGGCTTATTGAAAATAGTTTGAGACAAACAAATGCATGATGAAGACGATGCAATGCACAAAAACAACGCGATTTTCTAGTAGTGGTTTTGCGGGATGCCACAATTCGACACCACTAACAATGGATCTCGCCCTCGAGATCCGCCTCATGGTACCGGAAGGAGGTCGGTGATCTGCATCTTCTCGCTTCGTGTAGATCTTCGCGACACCACTAACAAGAGGTCGTTGTCAGTGATCGTCGAGGGAACACTCCGGGAACAAAAGGTCGAAGGTAGAGGTATCAACAAATAAAGCCACCTCTAACTTCCGTGGACGGAGTAAAATTGCTGGATCCACAGATTCGATGTACAAGAGCGAATGATAAGAGTAGTCAGATGGTGATCAGTCCATCGTGCACCCAAACCATTACTCGGCACACGAATAGGCGGATTATGCAACCAACTCTCGGAATTAGACTGAAGATCTCGACAATCGAGGTGCAGAACAAAGGAGGGATGCAGACTCTGCATCGGATCTGGCGTAGATGATGTCGTCGCGTCGGAAAACACCGGAAGGCACGAGAAGGAACAAAGAGAAGTCCACCAGACAAAGGGTTCCTCGGATAGCATGAAGACCAGATGTAGACACATCGTTACCAAAAAAGGAAACGAAACCCTGAAGGTACGACGGAACCCAACCACGAGAAATCCTGGGCTCGAAGAGAGAGAAGAGAGCGGATTCAAACACGCAGAGGTGAGAGGAGAGCAGCAGAGGGGTAAGGAGTAAAATCAGACCTAATCAGAACTATCCAACCGATTTTGCAAAAATAGTTTTGACACTCTACTTCGGCCGTTAGCTAGGTTATCCTACTGGCTAGACTAGTGGGGTATCGTAACTGCTGAGCTCTGATACCACTCTGTAACACCCTCAGAATCGGACCTATGCAAGTTTTAGCGAAACCCGCCAAACCCGCATAGAAACGATTCAAAGGTGCCCACCAGGCACTTGCGTGCGGGTGGAAAACGAAGTAATAACATTACACAACAGTCCTCGATGGGACCCACAGAACCGATATATATATATATATATATAACACGACTCCATGAGTCAAGAATACAGATATACAGAACAAAGATCCAAATCACCTTGAAAACGATAGAGCGTCCAACTACGGACAAGATGCAAATGGGGCTAAGAGCCCTAAAGAATAACCAATGGCGTCCATAACCCTGCCCAGGCCAAGCCGGAAGGGTAACCCTGCTAACGACGTCGATCTCAAAACCTGCTTAAACAAAAGGGGTGCCGACAAAGGGCAAAGGAAAAAGAGAGAGCGGTCAGTACTGAGGCCAGTACACGGCGAGGCTAGAATTCGGCGGTCCTCGCCTACATAGGTATGGTGGACTGAAGCGGCAGCGCAGCATGCACTAAACAACCTATAGAGACTCGATATAACTGTCGGCTATCAGAGAGGGGTAAGAAAGACCTATTTGGAACCAACCAGATTCTAACACCAAACAATCCCATCCTGGTATTCCCCCTCGAGACCAAACGAGGAAGTCAACCGAGGAACTCACACAGTTGGCAGTTTTACTCATTCTGTTATAGTTGCGGCAATTACTAGTCAAATATAGACAGCATGAGTCATCCTGATATAATAAGCAGTGGGCAGTTTTAGTTAACCATTCCGTTGTAGTTGCAACACTTACTAGTCAAATATACGATTAGTATGAGATATCCTAAAACCCAGCAGTTGTTGGTACTTTTATTTAGCCATTCCGTTATAGTTGCCATACTTACTAGTCAGGTACAATGGTCACAAGCGACAACTCAAACAAGCAATTGTTGGCAGTTTTATTTAGCCATTCCATTATAGTGGAGCTGATTACTAGTCATTATAAAGTCAAATTTATAGCACTACTTTAGTTATAGTTGTCTATGATCGAGATACTGTGCTCCAAGTCGTCCATAACCGCGGACATGGCTTTCAGAAAGTTTTACCCTGTAGGGGTGCACAAATAGCAACACACACTCGATCAACCTCGGAAAAACCAAATCAAAACCAAACGAGGCCTTCACGACAAAGCAATCACAGGATTCAGAAATATTTCAGGGGGCCACCCCATTGAGTACACCCGCAACGAAGCTAGCTGACTCCGAGACGGACTCAAGGTTTGCGTCAGTGGCTGTAAACGACTGGGAACCCGAAAATGTGACTGGGCTTGTCGATAACGCGAAAACACTCCGCTTACCTAAACAGTACAGGTGCTCCTCGCACAATCGTAAATAAAGCAGTAAAGCATGTCCTAAGTAACGGATATTAAATAAAACCTCAAACTAGTTTGTGGCCCCAAGAAATAAGAATGAATCAAGCTCTGGCTCAGGGGGGTCCCATAATCCTCCCGGATGTGGATAGCGCGAAAATTCAAGGAACAGGTATCAAGTACTCGGGGTCCTACGGGACACAAGTGGACGGTTAAAAACCAAATAACATCTATTGCCCACCTGCGCCTCTACATTTACCTACTTCAATTTTAGTTGTTAAACAGTAATCAAAGTTCTGATCATCTCCATCAATAAACATGCGGCAATACACCAACAACGGTGGTACTTGGCGACACGCAACAGCACTTGAGCAAGCGACTACGACGCGCAAGTCCAACTATCTACCAAACAACAGGTAATAGGATGTGTACAAGGCAATATACGGCTGCAAGGGATATCACGGGTACGAAAACTAGAGCATCGCAGCACGGATAGCAATAGATCAACAGGAGGGAATAAATACTATAAAAGTAAGATAGGTAGAAAGGGGGAGATGCTCGCCTGAAAACATTGACGAAGGTTCATCCGAAGATCGGGTCGGTACTCGCATCAACTCATCGGCCTAGTCCGTGAAGAAGCAAAACACTAGCACAAACACCGGATGCGCTATTTAATACTATGACAGAAGATCGGGCATGATGCATGTATGATGGATGACATGGCAAAGATGCGATGCAATTAGGCAATATTAAGCGGAACCGGGGTCCCGACAATTAATTAATATGTTCAAGTTGTTTAGATACCCCGCAATTTAAATGTTGTATTAACATGGCAAAAGATAGCACCGGTTCGCTACACCAATTTAAATGAGGCCAATATAAGACTAGATTTGCCCGTATATGGGCCCCATATTTAATTTAGGTGAATCGGCCTAAGGCCCCCAAACCACACCAAGATGCATGCGAGATGAACAATTATTATGCAACAGGTTTTATATATAGCATTTATAAAATAGGGGCTCGGGAAAAGGTTCACACATCTGGGTTCAGCGAACTTGGGCTTCGAGGGGTTTGGGGTCGGTTCTCAGGGTTCAGGGTTCGACGGGATCGGTCTTCGAAGGTCGGATACAATAAAGAGCTTGGCGTTCGGCGTCCTACGGTTTCATGCCGACGTGCTTGGCGTCCACGATGGAGAACTCGGCGTTCCGGGGAGAAGATCTTGGCGTGTCAAGGGCTCAGCCTTCGGATCCATGTCGGTGCACTCGGTGTTCCGGGTTGGAGATCATGGTGATCCGTGAGGTAGATCTTGTCGGTTCCACCCCCGAAGCCTTGTGGTTCCGTGACAGGGGTCTCCGGGTTCGGACTTGCCATGTTGGCGAACTTGGCGTACCGTGAAGATCTTGCGGTTTTTGTGAAGGAGATGCCTTCGAGGCCACGGTCGTCGGAGTCAGGTTCAACGGCGGCGTTCATCGGGTTTGGTCAGGTCGATCTTGAGTGTGGCGCTCGAATTGCACCGACACCTCCACGCAATGCTCGCGGTTGGCCATCTGCAAAGGAACCAACACCAGAACGCTGCACGGGGGGCATGTCCCACCTGGACATCAACACAAACACCCTATGGACAAAAACCGAAGCTGCCAAGATGGGGCAGCGGCGCGGACGAGGCGGGGTCAGAGCAGGCCCACTGGGTGGGGTCCACGGTGGCGCCCGGTTGCCGAGGGGAGCGACGCAGGTGGTGGCGCACGACGCGGCAGAGGAGGCCGATGAGGTGGAGGTGGGAACGGCGGCGGTGCAGAGGCGGGCGGGACCGGCCAAGGACGGCGGCGGGGATCGGGGTGGTTGTGGGGCGAGCGGCGGGGAAGCTCGAGGCGACGGGGTTCACCGGGAACCGAGGGAGGCGGCGCGGGAGAGCTCAGGGAGGCGAGGAGGACGAACGGGGGTGGGTGGTTCGCGTGCGGGGATGCGAGGAGAGAGAGGGCAGTGGGGCCGAGGTGGGTCCAGGAGGAGAGAGCGGGGTCGGGGAGATGGGTCGCGGGCGAGCGGGGGGGTTGGCCTGGGTCCCTGGGTGCGTGGCGTGTGGTGTGAGTGGTGGGGTAGTGGCAGGGACGGTGGGACCGGGGTGTGTGAGTGCGTGTGCTGGGGCGGCAGGTAGTGCTGGGTAGGGCCTAGGCGGGCCAGGGAGTGGGGGGAGTCTGGGATTGGTGAGGTGGATGGGTGAAGTGCTGAGGTGGAGGGACGGTGAGGTGGCAAACTGCGGTTGGTGGGTAGACTAGGTTTAGGTAGAAAAGGGTTTAGGTTTTAGGTTGATTATTTTGTAGGATATTTATTTGTTTGGTTTTGTTTGAAATCTTTTTAGCAAATAATTTTTAGTTAAATAGTTTAGCAGATAATTATGAGACTTTGTTTCGAAAAGAAAGAAGGTTAATTTTAGAAAACAAAATAGGCTTATTGAAAATAGTTTCAGACAAACAAATGCATGATGAAGACGATGCAATGCACAAAAACAACGCGATTTTCTAGTAGTGGTTTTGCGGGATGCCACAGCTACCGAGGCGTAGCTGATGTTGATCCCCAGGTTCTCGCTAAATTCTTGGAACTCCTTGGATGTGAAGTTCGTCCCGTTGTCGGTGATGATGCTGTGCGGTACTCCGAAGCGAAAGACGATGGATTCGAAGAATTTTACTGCGCTGTGCCCTGATTGGTTGGTCACTGGCATGGCCTCAATCCAGTTGGTGAATTTGTCGACTACGGCCAAGAGGTAGACGTAGCCTCCTCGTGAGGACCTTGGAAGTTTGCCAACCATGTCGAGTCCCTATTGCACGAAGGGCCAGACCAATGGGATTGGCCGTAGCTCTGCGCCAGGTGCGTGCGGATTGTCCGCGAACCGCTGGCAAGTGTTGCATTTTTGACGATGTCCTTGGCATCGCGCATGGCCGTAGGCCAGTAGAATCTAGCTCGTAGAGCTTTGGCAACAAGGGCGCGACTGCCGGCATGGTGCCCGCAGGTCCCTTCATGGATGTCGAGGAGAACAGCTCTTCCATCGGCCGTGGAGACGCATCATTGGAGTATTCCTATGGTGCTGCGTTTATACAGTTCGCCGTTGATAACAATGAATGCCTTGTATCGCCACGCGATGTGTCGTGCATCAGTCGGGTCGTCTAGGAGCCTTTTGCTGAGGAGGTACGTGATGTACGGCTGCGTCCAGGATTGCTCAATCATCATGACGCTCATTGGTCCCTCGAGTCCTGTGTCCAACTCCAAGTATCGAGTGCCATTGACTCATTGGGCGGCGTAGCCCCTGAGTCTGTTGTTGCGCTTGTTCTCTTCTCTGCTGCCTTTGGCTTGATGGAGCGTTCGCAGATGCGCTCGAGAAATACCCCAGGTGGTATGGGGGCGCAGGTAGAGCCTATGCTGGCGAGTGCGTCCGCCTCTTCATTGCTTTCGCGACCTACGTGTCGCAGCTCGCAACCATTGAAGTCTCCTTCGAGTGTGTCGTAGAGGTCGCGGTACACGATCATGTTGTTATTCAGTGCGTCGCACTAATGCATCGTTTGGTTGACGACCAACTTGGAGTCGCCGTATATGATGAGCCTCTTGGCGCCGTAGGCTTTTGCCATCCTCATCCCATGCAACAGGGCCTCGTATTCAGCCTCGTTGTTGGAGGCTGTGAACTGCATTCGCAGGATGTACTTCAACTTGTCCCCTTGAGGTGATGTCAGTATGACACCTGTGCCTGCTCCGTCCGTTCGCTTGGAACCGTCGAAGTGCATTGTCCAGAGGTAGGACATGTCTGGTTTGTCCGGGAGCTGGTTCTCCATCCAGTGCACGAGGAAGTCAGGGAGAACTTGCGATTTGATTGCGTCGCGCTTTTTGTATGTGATGTCTCATGGAGATAGTTCTATTCCCCAAAGCATGACTCGTCCCGTGGCGTCGGGGTTGTTGAGGATATGTCCCAACGGGGCGTCGTTGACCACCATGATTGGGTGTTCCTCGAAGTAATGGCGTAGTCGCCGTGCGGTCATCAAGACACCGTACGCCAGCTTCTGGT
Organism: Avena sativa; assembly: GCA_916181665.1. Taxonomy (NCBI): domain Eukaryota; kingdom Viridiplantae; phylum Streptophyta; class Magnoliopsida; order Poales; family Poaceae; genus Avena; species Avena sativa. Next base: position 586,160,307 of record OV702287.1, read on the forward strand.
AGTGTGGGTACCGTTGTTTTGTTGGTGTGAGGACCTCGCTGAGGTAGTAAACTGGGTGTTGTACGCCATGGACCTTGTTTTCCTCAGCTCGCTTGACGACGAGCACTATGCTGACCACCTGGTTGGTGGCGGAGATATATAGCAACAGTGGTTCCCTTTCTCTTGGGGTCACTAGCAATGCCGAAGTGGATAGCAGGCGCTTGAGGTCTTCGAATGCTTCTTGCGCTTCGCTGGTCCACTCGAATTTTTCAGCTTTGCGGAGGAGCTGGTAGAAGCGAAGCGCTTTTTCACCCATCCGACTGATGAATCGACTGAGGGCCGCAAATCGTCCAGCCAGCTGTTGGACGCCTCTTATGTTTTTCGGCTTCTCCATGGCCAGTATGGCTTTTATTTTCTTCGGGTTTGCCTCGATTCCCCTCGCGGAGATGAGATACCCGAGTAGCTACCCGAGTATGGTACGCCGAAAGCGCATTTGTCCGGATTGAGCTTGATCCGGTAGCGGTCGAGATTGGCGAAGGTTTCGCGCAAATCGTCGATTAGGGAGGCTTCCTCCTTGGTCTTGATTACTATGTCGTCGACATAGACTTGAATGTTGCGACCCGGTTGTTCCTTGAGGCAAGCCTGCATGCACCGCTGGTAGGTGGCTCCCGTGTTTTTTAGCCCGAAGGGCATTGTGTTGTAGCATTACACACCAAAGGGCATTGTAAACGCTGTTTTCTCTTGATCTGATTATAGCCTGCGTAGGCGTCGAGGAAATAGAGGGGCTCGCATCCCGCAGTGGAGTCGATGATCTGGTCGATGCGTGGCAACGGGAAGTGATCCTTTGGGCAGTGCTTGTTTAGAGAGGTGAAGTCCACACACATCCGTAGGATATCCGTGTCCTTTTTTGGTACCAGCACCGTGTTGGCGGGCCAAGTGCTTTCCTTGATCTCGCGTATGAACTTGGCTTCAAGGAGTCTGTTGATCTCCATTCCAACTGCCTGCGCTCGTGGCTCAGACAATCACCGAATTGTTTGCTTGACTGGCCTTGTGTCGGTGTTGACGTTGAGTGTGTGCTCGGCGAATTCCCTGGGAACTCCTGGCATGTTCGCAGGACACCGGGAAAAAATTTCCCAGTGCTCACGGAGGAATTCGACGAGCGTGAGTTCCTATGCGGGGCTCAAGTCGTTGGCGATGAGAGCCGTCTTGGCGGGATCCGATGGGTGGACCTGCACTTTCTTTGTGTGCACCGAGGAGTCGAAGTAGAGATCAGGTGAACTTGGACGGCTAAGCGGAGGCAGACTGTTGTCTGTCGACTCCTTTAATCTCGCGAGTTCCTCCTGCATGCCGAAGGACTGGGAAATTCTGTTGAATTCCCTGTCGTAACTGTCAGATCTCTCGAAGCTCCCGTTGATCGTGATGACGCCATTGGGACCTGGCATTTTCATCTACAGGTAGGCGTAGTGGGGTACTGCCATGAACCTAGCGAACGTGACGCGCCCGAGGATGTAGTGGTACTGTGAGGGCCAGTCGACGACCTCAAAGTCGATGCGCTCGCGTCGGAAGTTCTTCGGTGTGCCGAAGATGACGTCGAGGTTGATTTTGCCCAGGGGGTATACGTCTTTCCCTGGGACGATGCCGCAGAACGTTGTGTCCGAGGCCTCTAGTCAAGTTAGAGGGATCCTCATTGCTCGCAAGGTACTCACGAATATAAGGTTGATGCCGCTTCTGCCATCCATGAAGACACGGCTCATGTCGAAGCCCCCGATTTGCGCCTCGAGTATGAGGGGGCAGTGGCCTGGACGGGGTACCTGAGGTGGATGGTCGAGTTTGTCGAAGGTGATGCATGACTCGCTTCCACTGAGGTACTCAGTGGTAGATGGTGGCGAGTGTGTGGCCAAGTTGACTTGGCGGGTGATGGCCTTCTGCACCCGATTGGAGGGGCGTCCCTTTTGGATCATCATGGTGCCCATGGCTTGTGGGTACGATTCGCCTCCGTGTTGCTGGTCCGATGTAGCTGCATTCGGGGGTGGCCCAGGTGGTGGTGGCGGAGCGCCATGTGCCACGGCGCCTGGAGCGGCTCTGTAGCCTCTTTCGACTACGTTGCGGTTCATCCGAACCAATCCCTCATGTAGCTTGAGGAACTCGAGGCAATCCTTGAGGAGGTGGCTGGACTTCTTCTTGCCATCATGCTTGTCGATGTAGAAGTGTACCGTACATGGCCCAGACAATTTGTCTTCAATGGAGTTCGCGGGTGCCTCATCGCGAGTGCGGCGTTGCCACACTTGCGTGGTTTTCCCGGAGTCACGGTATCCACCGCTACGGTATCCGCTCTTGTGGTTATCATCGCGTCTATCAGCGTAGCCAGCCGCGACCATGTTGAAGTCGTCGCGGTCATCGTAGATGCACATGCGGCGCTTGCCTCGGCGATCGCGTCTGCGCTCGAGTTCCGCCTCCTCGTCAGAGTGAACGCGATTCTTCACCGAATCTTCTCCATCGGCTCACCGATTCGCGATCTCCATCAGGTGATCGATGGTCTAGGGCTTTGAGCGTCCCAGCTCCTCCCTGAGTTCTAGGCGGCAGACGCCGCTGTTGAATGCGTCAATCGCGTGATCCTCCGAGATGTTCTCTGCAGAGTTCTTGATGATGGACCACCTTTGGATGTATGAGCGCAGCGATTTGCCAGATCTTTGCTGGAAACATCTTAGCTCTTTGATTGATGGGGGCCACTTGTATGTGCCCTTAAAGTTGCGCACAAAGCTATAAACCAGCTCATCCGAACTGTGAATGGATCCGTGTGGAAGGTTGTTGAGCCATGCTCGGGTGGCGCCTTGCTGCTGTAGCTGCAAGCATCGCATGGCCGTACTTCGACTGCCTCCGGGGAGCCTAACAGAGGAGATGTGGTCCTCCAGCCAGATCTTTGGGTCCTGTCGGCCGTCGAACTTCGGGTTCTTCGACGGGAATTTAAACCCTTTAGGCATTCGCTTCTGCCTAATGGATCTGCTGAAGCATCTGGCGCCGCAGAGCTCCACATCTTCTTCTTTCGTGTCATTCGACCGAGCACATCGTGCCCTTGATTTGTCGATCTTGCGCTGCGTGAGGTCGTCGCACGCATCCTAGTCACGATCGTGTCGCCGTGAGCGGCAGCGTCAAGACAGGTCGTGACTGTCGTCGCTGGACGAGGGTGAGGAGTAGCGCTTTGCCCTTCTTCGGCTCTGGTGTTGGCTCCTTGTCGAGGGAGGCCTCGGTTAATCCCCAGCTCGCGATCGTAGATCAGTGCATGGCGGCTCGGGGGTCTCCATCTGGCGGCTCGTTGTTAAGGAGGTACATGGTGGCCGCTGTCACCGCAGCCTGCAGCGTCTTGGGGACCACGTCGCCCCGTGTGTCGAATATCATAGAGCTGAGGTCGAGGACCTTTGCATCTTCTATGCGTGCTTGCTCGGTGAGATGGGCCATCCGAGATTGCCTCTTCTTGGCGAGGTACTCGTTGCCCCTTGAGGAGGATCCTTCGTGGGAAGAGAGCCCAGCACGACGAAGGCTCGATTCGTCTGCTGCCTTTTTACGTGCTTCGAGTTGCACGATTGTTTGTACTTGGCGCTTGAATTCTTCCTTCAGGAGCCAGTGATAGCCCATCAGCTGTTCTTGCGGCGATCCGAAGGGTAGAGGAGCACCTAGTAGGGCCTCGCGGCAGCGAGCCCATTCTTTCTCGTTGAGCCTGATCACGACACATTCGCCGGTTTGCTCATTTAGTATGGTTGGAGGTTCGACTGCTCCTCCATTGTCGACGGGGGTGCGATTGACACCGTTGCCACCGTTGCCACCATTGCCACCATTGCCGGCGTTGGGCGGGTCGGTTCCGTTACCGCGATTGCCACCGTTGCCGGTGTTGGGTGGGTCGGTTTCGTTACCGCGATTGCCACCATTGTCGCGATTGGCAGAGGTATCACCTACGTTGATGACGGTGCACATGAAGTGATTAGGGAAGCTGCTGCTTCCACAACTCTCAGATCCAGAACCATAGGTTCCATCTTCAGTGGCCAGATCACTCAGATCGGAGTCATGACTGCTGTCGCTGACCGTGTTCTCGACTGTTGTCGGGGCGTTGAGCTCACTAAGGGTGCCGATCGATGGAGGGAACGATGATCCTGGGGCAATCGATGGTGCCATCGGCTGATCAGGCATGCGAAGGGTGCCCATCTGACCGACTTGGAAGCGGAAGCTCCCTATCGCCAGGCTGATTCCGTCGCCTACGGACTCGAAGGCCGGGCGAGTGGTCGGCGTGTGGACGGTGAAGTCGAACGCGCCGAAGAACTGGCGGATCTCCGCTGTTGCGGAATTGTAGATCGCGGTTGATAGAGCCGAAGAAGCCGCAACATCAGCACTCCCAATTCCCACAGACGGCGCCAATTGATGAGGGTTTAACTCATCAATGCCCATTGTTATGGACTTGGATTTTGGAGGAGGGAGTGCTAGAGACATCTATCGTCTAGCAAACAAGCACACAGGGGACAAAGATTTACCCAGGTTCAGGCCTCGTAGAGGTCCCTACTCCTGCTTGTCTGCTCGTGGAATTATTAAAGGAATCGAAGGTTACAATGGCGCGCAGATGTAATCTGGCGAGTGTTGTGGAAACTAGGGTTGCGTGTGTCCTCCTCGCCGCCCCCTTCTAGCCCTTATATAGGTAGGCTAGATCTCGTATAGCAGGTCGAGTCGGTTACAAGTTAGGGTTTTCCCCTTCAAACTTTCTATCTTCAGCTTCTTATTGTCCTTCAAGCAATCGAGAGTCCGTAGGTTACTCGAGTCCTTCATTTGGGCCTTGGCGACACCGTGGGCCTTTACATATTTAGACCGTATATACCAAGCTCAAGTACCTGTAGGGTATACCCATGTAACCCCTTCTTCCACACACCTCCTCGTGAAGGATCTCTCTACCCGTCTAGTATTATTCCCCCATGGTCTCGGATTGGCGAGATACATGTTCCCGGTGGCTTTATCTGAAAAGGAGTTGCTGCTTCCGCTGCTTTGCTGGAGCGAGGGATGGAGGTTGTCGGGGTATCGGACGTGTGTGCGATCACGGATGCACCGCTGCTTTCCGGTGCTGGACTTGGTGGTGCTGGAGCTGGATCTGATGGACGTGCTGGAGCCGGACCTGCTGGACTTCATCACGATCTTGAGATCGGCAAGCGTATGACTACATCATCCACGAGTTCCTACTCGTTAACAAAACTCGTTGTCTTCGAGGGTAAGTTCTCCATGGATGTATATCCACCCGTTGCTCTGTACCTAGTAGATAGATCTTGGCGTATAGTACTCATCGTAGGAATTTTTTTTGTTTTCTGTGTTGCGAACCCAACAGAGTCAGCTCCATATCTTCCCCTACAGGGTGGTCAAGCTTCAGCTCCTCAAAATCTTCCTTCTCCTCATCCACCGTGACGATAGCGTACCCTTTTGGAACCGGTCTGCAATGCCAAGTTGGGTTAGGCGCAATTGGTACAGCCATGCCGACTGCCGCCGACACCCTTAAGTTCATAACCTGACCTTTAGCTCACAAGCTGTGGTCTCCGTGATATCATCCATTGGGTAGCGTTTAGGAGGAGATGTTGTCGGTGCATCATCATCAACATCATGGAGCTGCGTGGAAGCGATGCTGCTTTTCTTATTCGATAGGGCACCGGTACCCTCGAATGCAGCTTCTACCACGTGCCGCTGAGATTGGCCGCTAGTACCTTGCTGGCTAAGTCTGTCGAGTTGCTCCTGGTGCCGCTTTAATGCTTCTTCTACATTACGCAGCCGGTCTGCAGCGGCTGCTTTCTCAGTTACCTCCCTTTCCTTTCTCCTCTGATGGCTTTTATTGGGATATCTCTTCATTTCCGGGGGGAGGCAACCTTCCACGCCTTGGAGCCTGGTGTGCCTCGTGCTCGTCCGTCGTGTTCAGGATTTTTAAGGGCGCGTGTGAGCTCGTCGTTCTCTCTATCGGGAACGAACCGTACCCGCTGCAACATCATCTACTGCATTTCTAATATCATCGATGGGCAGTAGGGGATCATCTTTGTGTTTCTGATTATATATTGCCCTCCCTTCTTTGTCCAACGTGCCCCCATGGCCATAAAACTAGTTTCTCGCCCGTGGTGTCCATGTTGCGAGCTCTGGTCTGATCCGAGCAGCTATGTAATAGACCTCAAGTGCATCCCACTTAGGCATGCAACCGGCGTAGCCAGCATGCCCCATGTTATGATGGTATACTTTCTTAGCAGCGTTCTCCGTATTTATTCTAGACCTTTCCTTAGCTTTCTCCAATGTCTTGTACTTCACAAAATCCTCCCACTGGTGTCTTAACTTAGCATAGCCGCCTTGATTGAAATTCGGAGTCTTCTCTACCTTGACAAAGTTATTGTACAGTTTCTTCTTCCAGTTCTTGAATGCATCGGCCATCTTGATGAGAGCAAACTTCTTGACTCTTTGTAGAAGCTCCATTCTTGCTCTCTCCTCCTCGTCTGGATTCACATATGGCATCGGCAGGAGGAAATTAATCATGAGCTTCTCAAAAAGCTTATCTTTGGCGGTGTCGCCGACATACGGGACTCCATCGCTGCTTGGCCGATTCCATTCTTGAACGGTGATCGGGATGCAGTCCCTCGCAAGAACTCCGCATTGCTTGACAAATTTCCTTGCGACATCCACGGGAGCTTGCGGTTCGCCATCTACACCGACCACTTCGATCCTATACCTCACAGTGTCATCCAACTTTTTGTTGGGCCTCGTTTCGTTCTTACGGAAGAAGTTCTCGATCCGGAGGGCTAAAAGAAGAAAGAGTGTTAATATATGCATGTATATATAGATAGCAGCATTTTAATTACAAAAATACATATATACACCTCGCCGGTGTTTGCGAGATTTAGGGTTCCGCCGGAGCCGTCACCTTCCCCCTCATCGGCTTCTCCCCTGTCCTAGGCTTCGGATTCTACCTCACCGGAGCCGTCTCCTCGGTTGAGAGACTCATCTCCCTAACAGGAATCGTTTAGCAACTCATTGTTAACTGTACAGGCCTTTGGTCCCAATTCGTCCCAATAACCGGGACCAAAGGATCAATGATCCCGGTTGGTGGGACGAACCGGGAACAATGGTCTGGCAGGAGCGTTGCTGTGCTGCCACGTGCGCGGGCCTTTGGTCCCAGTTCGTCCCAACAACCGGGACCAAAGGATCAACGGTCCCGGTTGTTGGGACGAACCGGGACAAAAGGCATGTTGATGGCAGCGCACGCACCTAGGATCATCGGTCCCGATTGGTGGGACAAACCGGGATCGTTGACCCGTTTTTTAGATTTTGGCAAACCTTTTGGTCTTCCCGCCATTTTCAAATTTGTTTCCTTCTTTAATTAATAAGATGTTTCATTTTAAGATGATTATTTATTTGGAATTTCAAAAAACTTTTAAGAGGAAAATTGTTTCAATTTAAATAAATAATCAATAACCATTTTCTGTTTTCAAATATTTTTATTTAAACTAATTTTACTATTTTCAATTAAAATTGCATTATCAAATATTTACTGCATAATTTGTAATTTCAAAAAACTTTCAACAGGAAAAGTGCTTCAATTTAAATAAATAATCAAAAAATATTTTCTGTTTTCAAATATTTTTATTTGAACTATACAATTTTACTATTTTCAATTAAAATTGCATTAACAAATATTTATTGCATAATTTTGAATTTCAAAAAACTTTTAACATGAAAAGTGCTTCAATTTAAATAACTAATCAAAAACCATTTTTTGTTTTCAAATGTTTTTATTTGAACTATACAATTTTACTATTTTCAATTAAAATTGCATTAACAAATATTTATTGCATAATTTGGAATTTCAATAAACTTTTAACAGGAAAAGTGCTGCAATTTAAATAACTAATCAAAAACCATTTTCTATTTTCAAATATTTTGATTTGAACTATACAATTTTAATATTTTGAATTAGAATTGCATTAACAAAATATTTATTGCATAATTTGGAATTTTAAAAAACTTTTCAAGATTTGAACTACAAGTACATGATATAATGCTTGTGAATTTTTAAGAAAATAATTTATAGGTTCACAACATGCTATTTCATCAGAGATCCACTTCATGTTCAGCGAGGCTCAACCCCGGGCTAAGAAGCTTCATGCCCGGCGTTTTGAATATAGTTTGAAACGGGCATAAGAAATTCAAAAATGATCCAAAAAATGTGAAACCTTCGCTGGTGTCATATTATGTGTCACAGTTGCAAGGAAAAATATTGAACTTCAAAAATTGCAAACATCATAAAAAATCCTTCACAAAATGACCTATCATGTTTGAGGTTTCATGGCATTTAGGTCAAACCACCAATGTTATGGCTAGAATCAAGGCATACTATGTGATAATGTTCCCATATTGTGCGCACATGTGCATCTTGGGATGGATTACGATGTTGCAGGAGGAAGTTTTTCTTTTCGATGCACGAAAAAGCCAATTTCCATTTTTGAGGTGCCGAAATCGGGGTGTTCTGTGAAGCAACCACCAAATTAAAGTTTGGCATTGCTACCAACCCATTTTTCAAAAATACTAGACAACCTTATATGGACAATTTCCCAACCGGTGTATCTGGAACATTTCCATCCATCCCTCATGAAAAAGACAAATTCATGCCGAATCGATAGGAGGTTGCCAAGATTTGAACTACAAGTACATGATATAATGCTTGTGAATTTTTAAAAAAATCATTTATAGGTTCACAACTTGCTATTTCATCAGAGATCCATGTCAAGTTCAGCGAGGCTCAACCCCGGGCTAAGAAGCTTCATGACCGCCATTTTGAATATAGTTTGAAACAGGCATAAGAAATTCAAAAATGATCCAAACAATATGAATCCTTCGTGTGGTGTCATATTATGTGTCACAGTTACAAGGAAAAATATTGAACTTGAAAAATTACAAACATCATAAAAATCCTTCACAAAATGACCTATCATGTTCGAGGTTTCGTGGCATTTAGGTCAAACCACCAATGTTATGGCTAGAATCAGGGCATAGTTTGTGATAATGTGCCCATATTGTGCACACATGTGCATCTTGGGATGGCTTACGATGTTGCAGGAGAAAGTTGTCCTTTTCGACGCACGAAAAAGCCAATTTCCATTTCTGAGGTGGCGAAATAGGGGTGTTCTGTGAAGCAACCACCAAATTAAAGTTTGGCATTGGTACCAACCCATTTTTCAAAATACTAGACCACCTTATATGGATAGTCTCCCAACCGGTGTATCTAGAACCTTTCCGTCCAGCCCTCATGAAAAAGACAAAGTCCTGCCGAATCGGCAGGAGGTTGCCAAGATTTGAACTACAAGTACATGATATAATGCTTGTGAATTTTTAAAAAAAATCATTTATAGGTTCACAGCATGCTATTTCATCAGAGATCCACTTCAAGTTCAGCGAGGCTCATCCCCAGGCTAAGAAGCTTCATGCCCGTCCTTTTGAATATAGTTTGAAATGGGCATAAGAAATTCAAAAATGATCCAAACAATGTGAAACCTTCGCGTGGTGCCATATTATGTGTTATAGTTGCAAGGAAAAATATTGAACTTGAAAAATTGAAAACATCATAAAAAATCCTTCACAAAATGATCTATCATGTTCGAGGTTTCATGGCATTTAGGTCAAACCACCAATCTTATGGCTAGAATCAGGGCATAGTTTGTGATAATGTGCCCATATTGTGCACACGTGTGCATCTTGGGATGGCTTATGATGTTGCAGGATGAAATTTTCCTTTTCGACGCACGAAAAAGCCAATTTCCATTTTTGAGGTGCCAAAATCGGGGTGTTATGTGAATCAACCACCAAATTAAAGTTTCGCATTGGTACCAACCCATCTTTCAAAAATACTAGACCACCTTATATGGACAATTTCCCAACCGGTGTATCTCGAACCTTTCCATCCATCCCTCATGAAAAAGATAAATTTCTGCCAAATCGATAGGAGGTTGCCAAGATTTGAACTACAAGTACATGATATAATGCTTGTGAATTTTTTTAAAAATCATTTATAGGTTCACAACATGCTATTCCATCAGAGATCCACTTCAAGTTCAGCGAGGCTCAGCCCCGGGCTAAGAAGCTTCATGCCCGCCGTTTTGAATATAGTTTAAAACGGGCATAAGAAATTCAAAAATGATTTAAACAATGTGAAACCTTCGCATGGTGTCATATTATGTGTCACAGTTGCAAGGAAAAATATTGAACTTAAAAAATTGAAAACATCATAAAAAATCCTTCACAAAATGACCTATCATGTTCGAGGTTTCATTGCATTTAGGTCAAACCACCAATGTTATGGCTAGAATCAGGGAATAGTTTGTGATAATGTGCCCATATTGTGCACACATGTTCATCTTGGGTTGGCTTACGATGTTGCAGGAGGAAGTTTTCCTTTTCGACGCACGAAAAAGCCAATTTCCAGTTTTGAGGTGCCAAAATCGGGGTGTTCTGTGAAGCAACCACCAAATTAAAGTTTGGCATTGGTACCAACCCATTTTTCAAATATACTAGACCACCTTATATGGACAATTTCCCAACCGGTGTATCTGGAACCTTTCCGTCCATCCCTCATGAAAAAGACAAATTCCTGCTGAATCGGTAGGAGGTTGCCAAGATTTAAACTACAAGTACATGATATAATGCTTGTGAATTTTAAAAAAAATCATTTATAGGTTCACAACATGCTATTTCATCAAAGATCCTCTTCATGTTCAGCGAGGCTCAGCCCCGGGCTAAGAAGCTTTAGTCCCGGCTGGTGGGTGCAACCGAGACTAAAGCTGTCGGTGGGATAAGGACGCGTGGGTAACCTTTAGTCTCGGCCGGTGGGTGCAACCGAGACTAAAGCTGTCGGCAGGATAAGGACATGTGCATGGACGCACTGCTCGATGAGATAAAGCATTTAGTGCACGACGTCCTATCGGAGGAACAAGACAAAGTAGAAGCGGCGTCGTGCCTATAAAAGGAGCATCGATACGCCATGACAAGCATCTCAACAAGCCAACATAGGTAGAGAGAGTTTCATCCCCATGGATGGAGGGTTGGGAAATCTCCCGTGGCGGAGCTTCTCGAAGATGTCATTGGTGCACACGCCCTACGGCACCTTCGGAAGCTCCGCTTGGAAAAATTTCCCTACAAGCCCGTGAAAGACTCCATCTCCTCTAACAGTGTTGGGGAAAAGGTTGGGAAATCTCCCGTGGCGGAGCTTCTCGAAGATGTCGTTGGTGCACACGCCCTACGGCATCTCCGGAAGCTCCGCCTCGAAAAAATTTCCCTGCAAGCCCGTGAAAGACTCCATCTCCTCTAACAGTGTTGGGGAAAGGGTTGGGAAATCTCCCGTGGCGGAGCTTCTCATAGATGTCGTTGGTGCACACGCCCTACGACATCTTCGGAAGCTCCGCCTCGAAAAAAATTCCCTGCAAGCCCGTGAAAGACTACATCTCCTCTAACAGTGTTGGGGAAAGGGTTAGGAAATCTCCCGTCGCAGAGCTTCACAAAATGACCTATCATGTTCGAGGTTCTCATATAAAGTTTTCATACATCACATAAAGTTTCCATACATTACATAGATTTACATAGGGTTTAGGGTTTAGGGTATGAATCCTTCGTCGCGCATGTCAATCCCTTGCCAATGATCGCTTCTTAGGTCGTAACCATGGAGCATCTTCTTTGCTTAACGAGATGCTTGGGTCATTTTTCATGGTGAAGGGCGGAATTTCATCAAACTTATCATAATCTTCTGACATGTCTGTCTTGTCCTAGACTCCCGCGATGTTTCTTTTCCCTGAAAGAACTATGTGACACCTGGGCTCATCGTCTGATGTATTCATTTCCTTATTGTTTCTTTTTTTCGGTCTAGAGGACATGTCCTTCACATAAAAAACCTGAGCCACATCATTGGCTAGGACGAATGGTTCGTCTCTATAACCAAGATTCTTGAGATCCACTGTTGTCATTCCGTACAGCTGGTCTACCTTTACCCCTTCTCCATTCATGTTGACCCAACTGCCCTGAAACAAAGTGACCTTAAAAGTAGGTACATAGTGAAGTTCCCATATCTCCACTATGTAACCATAGTATGTGTCCTTTTTCCCATTCTCACATGTTGCATCAAAGCGGACACCACTGTTTTGGTTGGTGATCTTTTTATCTTGGGCAATCATGTAAAATGTATTCCCATTTATCTCGTACCCTTGGAAAGTCAATACAGTCGCAGATGGTGTCACGGCCAACAAGTAGAGCTGATCTCCAATAGTGGTGTCATTCATGAGATGTAATTGCAACCAAGTGCCGAAAGTCTCCATGTGATTTTCTTTAATCCACTAGTCATCCTTCCTCGGGAACTTCGAGCGTACAACATTCATGTGTTCCTCGATATACGGAGCCACGAAGGTAGAACTTTGTAGAACTATGTAGTGTGCTTGATTCAAAGAATGTCCGTCCCTAAATATCATTGCTTTCTTTCCTAGCATGCCTTTTCCACTTAGTCTCCCCTCATACCGTGATTCAGGAGCACCAATCGGCTTAAGGTCAGGAAGAAAGTCTACATAGAACCCAATGACCTCCTCTGTTCCATAGCCCTTGGAGATGCTTCCTTCTGGCCTAGCATGGTTACGAACATATTTTTTTTAAGACTCCCATGAACCTCTCGAAGGGGAACATATTGTGCAGAAATACATGACTGAGTATGTAAATCTCTTCGACTAGGTGAACTAAGAGTGGGTCATAATTTTGAAGAAGGACGGGGGGAACACCAACTCAAAACTGACAAGACATTGGACCACATCCTTCTGTAGCCTTTCCAGACTTTCTAGACCGATTACCTTCTGAGATATTGCATTGAGGAATGCACATAGCTTCACAATGGCTAATCGAACATTTTCCGGTAGAAGCCCCCTCAATGCAACCGGAAGCAACTGTGTCATAATCACGTGGCAATCATGAGACTTTATGTTCTGAAATTTTTTCTCTGCCATATTTATTATTCCCTTTATATTTGACGAGAAGCCAGTCGAGACCTTGATACTGTAAAGGACTTCAAAAAATATTTCCTTCTCTACTTTGGTAAGAGCGTAGCTGCTTAAGTATTCACGTCCTTTATCAGTATGCTTGTTGTATGGGTCTTTGACACGTTCCTGGTCCTCCCGTGCTTCTGCTGTATCTTTTGTCTTCCCATACATGCCCAGGAATCCTAGTAGGTTCACACAAAGATTCTTCGTCATGTGCATCACATCGATTGAAGGACAGACCTCTAGGTCTTTACAACACTCAAGCTCCCAAAATATAGATTTCTTTTTCCACATGGCCGTGTGTCTGGTAATGGGGTCTTTCAGAACAGATTGACCGCCAGGACCCTTTCCAAAGATTACTTCTAGGTCCTTCACCATACCAAATACATCAGCACCTTTAGGGAGCTTAGGCTTCTTCCGGTAATCTGCCTGACGGTTGAAATGCTTACCTTTCTTTCTTACTTGATGATTGGTCGGAAGAAATTTACGACACCCCGGGTACACAACCTTCTTACATTTATCCAAATATGTACATGTAGTCTTATCTAAACAGTGCGTGCATGCATTGTATCCCTTGTTTGACTGTCCTGAAATGTTACTAAGAGCAGGTCAATCATTGATGGTTACAAACAACAACGCTCGTAGGTCAAATGGCTCCTGTTTGTGCTCATCCCACACCTTTACACCTGGTTCTGCCCACAACTGCAAAAGTTCATCGACTAATGGCCTTAGGTACACATCAATGTCGTTGTCGGGTTGCTTCGGTCCTTGGATGAGCACTGGCATCATAATGAACTTCTGCTTCATGCATAACCAAGGAGGAAGGTTGTAGATACATAGTCACTGGCCAGGTGCTGTGACTGCAGCTCTGCTCCCCAAAAGGATTCATGCCGTCTGTACTTAGAACAAACCTTAAGTTCCTTGCGCCACCTGCAAAGTTCGAGTACTTTCTCTCAATGTTTCTCCACTGCAACCCATCGGTGGGTGTCTTAGTTTCCCATCTTTCTTATGCTCTTCTTTGTGCCATCACAACAACCTGACATGCTCTTTATTTTGGAAGAGGCGTTTCAACCGTGGTATTATAGGAGCATACCACAGAACCTTAGCAGGAACCCTCTTCCTGGGGGGCTTGTCATTGCCCTCAACATCACCAGGGTCATCCTGTCTGATCTTGTATCGACATGCAGTGCATACCGGGCATTTATCCATATTCTCGTACTTCTCACCGTGGTACAGGATGTAGTCATTAATGCATGCATGTACCTTCTCCACATCTAATCCTAGAGGGCAGATAGTCTTCTTTGCTTCGTACGTTGCCTCGGGCAGCTCGTTATCCTTTGGAAGCTTCGGCTTCATTATTTTCAGTAACTTATCAAATCCCTTGTCAGATAAGCCAGTCTCTGCCTTCCATTTCAGCAGTTCAAGTGTGGTACCGAGCTTTGTGCTGCCATCTTCGCAATTTGGGTATAACAACTTTTTGTGATCCTTTTGCATGGCCCCCATCTTAAGCTTCTCCCTTTCAGTATCACATTGTTTCTTTGCATCAGAAATGACCCGACCAAGACCATCAGCGGGCTCATCCGATGCCCGTTGTTCTTCTTAATTGCCGCCTCCCTCTTCTTCATTGTCTTCCATTGTAGTATCACCATATTCTTCAGCGGACATAGAATAGTTGTCATCATCCTCCTCTTCTTCATTTTCTTCCAGCCTAACCCCTCTTTCTCCATGCATGGCCCAACAATAATATCCAACAATGAAACCTCTCCGAAGGAGATGGCTTTGTAGGATTCTGGGGGCAGAGTGCTCTGCCACGTTCCGACAGTCGACACAGGGACAAGGCATAAAATTATCCACTTTGTTTTCCTTGGCCAAATCGATAAATTTATGTAGGCCTGCAATAAAATCGGAATCGCGTCGGTCGCCATACATCCATCGCATCCGTGAATCGATCTGCGTCATAATAATTAACCATTACAATAACATCGCGAATAGTAAAATGACCACCCTACATGGACACATGCAATATTTTTGTATCAGTTACAGATAAAGAAGATAAGGTTGCTAACCTCGGCCGAGGATACCGTGTTGTGCGAATTTAAGCGTGGCATGGACATTTCGTCGAACACCTTGTGTGCAGTGTGAAAAAAAACCTAGCATCCACCTCCCACACAAAATTGCAGAAAAAATAAATGGATGGGTTGGGCTTATATATAGCCAGTGGAGGGTTTTTGGTCCCGGTTAATGCCACGAACCGGGACCAAAGCCCCTCCCGTGTGACACGTGGCAGCCCAGCAACGCGCCCCCCACCCAGGTCATTGGTCCCGGTTGATGGCACGACCCAGGACCAATGACCTGGGTGGGGGGCGCGCCACGTGTCGCGCGGGAGGGGCTTTGGTCCCGGTTCGTGGAATTAACCGGGACCAATGCCCACCGTCGCTTCATCCTCCCCGTGTATAAATATGAGGCCACAGCGCGTCACTTTCGCCATCGCCTCGGCCTCTGGTCTCCACCAACCCCTTTCGCCATCGCCTCTCCACCGTGTCGTCGTCTCGCCTCCCCTCCCTCTTCAATCTCCACCGCGCCGCCATGGAGGTGCCCACGCTCAACTTCTATGAGGCGGCGATGTTTGCGTACTACGGCATCCTCGCGCCGCCGCGCGCGACGGTGCCCGCCGGATTTCGCATCAGCGAGGCGGGTGTGCCGGTGGCTCCGCTCCTTGTCCCCGGTGGATACGAGATGGAGTGCGTCATCGCGGAGCGTCGCTTCTAGATGCCCGCGTGGAAGAGGGCGTTGCCCCGCTACGCGGCGGCCAGCGAGTACTGGGTCCTACTGTTCAAGAAGGAGAGGAAGGCCAAGCTTGGCAACCGCATCATGGATGGGCGCGTGGTGCACCCGGATCTCCGCAACCGAGAAGGGCGGGAGATGTTCTGGTCCATCCCTGGACGGACCATCTACACCGCAATCGACTCCGCTCGCCGCGTAGAGGAGCTCCGTCTCCTGAACAATGCCGAAATCATGGAGGTTTTGTCCGACGATGACGAGGATGCCGGCGGCTCGGAGGACAGCGACAGCGGAAGTGTTGTCGACTAGGAAAATTTGTAATGTCGCACCTTTGTTTGGATATAATTTGTGGTCGAATTAATAAAATGTCTCGATTTAGATCTTTGTCTCGATTAATTTGTGGAAGATTTTTTCAAAAATACTGATCAATTCAATTTCTACCTTGAATTAATTTCTGCGTCGAATTAATTTCTGCCCCCGAATTAATTTAGATTGTCCCGGATTGCAGACCGTCGCAGGGTTTTTGGTCCCGGTTCGTGGCATGAACTGGGACCAATGCTCCGTAGAGCGCCACGTGTGCGTCGCGGGGGCATTGGTCCCGGTTCATGCCACGAACCGGGACCAATGCTTAGAGATGAACCGGGACCAATGCCCAGGCGGCATGAACCAGGACCGGTGCCTGGCATTGGTCCCGGTTAAGGAAACGAACTGGGACCAATGGAATTTGGGCGTTGGACCAAAGACCCTTTTTCTACCAGTGATTCGTGTGTGGTTCATGAAAAGAATAGACATGCAATGACACTGGTGGATCCTTATGTGGTTTGTTTAGAGGAATACATATGCAATGACACTGGCTGTGGTTCACGAAAATAACATACATGCAATGACACTGGTGGATCCATGTGTGGTTCATGAGAAGAACACACATCCAATGACACTACTGGATCCTTATGTGGTTCATGAAAAGAACAAACATGCAATGACACTAGTGGATCCTTATGTGGTTTGTGGAAAGAACAGACATGCAATGACACTGGTGGATCCTTATGTGGTTCATGAGAAGAATGGACATGCAATGACACTGGTGGATCCTTATATGGTTTGTTTAGAAGAACAGACATGCAATGACTCTAGCTGCCATTCATGAAAAAGAACAAACATGCAATGACACTGGTGTATCCATGTGTGGTTTCTGAAAAGAACATACATGCAATCACACTAGGTGGATCCATGTGTGGTTTGTTTAGAAGAACACACATGCAATGACTCTAGCTGCGTTTCATGAAAAGAACACACATGCAATGACACTGGTGGATCCATGTGTTGTTCATGAAAAGAACAGACATGCAATGACACTGGTGGATCCTTATGTGGTTTGTTTAGAGGAACCAACATGCAATGACACTAGGTGTGGTTCATGAAAAGAACAGACATGCAATGACACAGGTGGATCCATGTGTGGTTCATGAGAAGAACACACATCCAATGACACTGGTGGATCCTTATGTGGTTTGTTTAGAAGAACACACATGCAATGACTCTAGCTGTGGTTCATGAAAAGAACACACATGCAATGACACTAGTGGATCCTTGTGTGGTTTGTTTAGAGGAACAGACATGCAGTGACACTAGGTGTGGTTCATGAAAATAACATACATGCAATGACATTGGTGGATCCATGTGTGGTTCATGAGAAGAACACACATCCAATGACATTGGTGGATCCTTATGTGCTTCATGAAAAGAACATACGTGCAATGACACTGGTGGATCCATGTGTGGTTCATGAAAAGAACAGACATGCAATGACACTGGTGGATCCTTATGTTGTTTGTTTAGAGGAATAGACATGCAATGACACTGGGTGTGGTTCATGAAAATAACAGACATGCAATGACACTAGTGGATCCATGTGTGGTTCATGAGATCAACAGACATGCAATGACACTCGTGGATCCTTATGTGGTTTGTTTAGAAGAACACACATGCAATGACTCTAGCTATGGATCATGAAAAGAACACACATTCAATGACACTTGAGGATCCATGTGTGGTTTGTGAAAAGAACAGAGATGTAATCACACTAGGTGGATCCATTGGTTTGTTTAGAAGAACACACATGCAGTGACTCTAGTTGTGGTTCATGAAAAGAACACACATGCAATGACACTGGTGTATCCATGTGTGGTTTAGGAGAAGAACACACATGCAATGACACTGGCGGATCCTTATGTGGTTCGTTTAGAGGAACAAACATGCAATGACACTGGGTGTGGTTCATGAAAATAACAGAAATGCAATGACACCGGTGGATCCATATGTGGTTTGTGAAAACAACAGACATGCAATCACACTAGGTGGATCCATGTGTGGTTCATGAGAAGAACACACATGCAATGACACTGGTGGATCCTTATGTGGTTTATGAAAAGAATAGACATGCAATGGCAATGGTGGATCCATGTGGCCTTCATGAAAAGAACAGACATGCAATGACACTGGTGGATCCTTATGTGGTTTGTTTAGAGGAACAAACATGCAATGACGCTGGATGTGGTTCATGAGAAGAACACACATGCAATGACTCTGGTAGATTCTAGCTGTGGTTCATGAAAAGGACAGACATGCAATAACACTGGTGGATCCATGTGTGGTTCATGAAAAGAACATACATGCAATGACACTGGTGGGTCCTTATGTGGTTTGTTTAGAGGAATAGACATGCATTGACACTGGGTGTGGTTCATGAAAATTACAGACATGCAATGACACTGGTGGATCCATGTGTGGTTCATGAGAAGAACACACATCCAATGACACTGGTGGATCCTTATGTGGTTTGTGGAAATAACAGACATGCAATGACACTGGTGGATCTTTATGTGGTTCAGGAGAAGAACACACATCCAATGACACTTGTGGATCCTTATGTGGTTCATGAAAAGAATAGACATGCAATGACACTGGTGGGTCCTTATGTGGTTTGTGAAAAGAACAGACATGCAATGACACTGGTGGATCCTTATGTGGTTTGTTTAGAAAAACACACATGCAATGACTCTAGCTATGGTTCATGAAAAGAACACACATGCAATGACACTGGAGGATCCATGTGTGGTTTGTGAGAAGAACAGAGATGCAATCACACCAGGTGGATCCATATGTGGTTTGTTTAGAAGAACACACATGCAGTGACTCTAGCTGTGGTTCATGAAAAGAACACACATGCAATGACACTGGTGTATCCACGTGTGGTTTAGGAGAAGAACACACATGCAATAACACAGGCGGATCCTTATGTGGTTCGTTTAGAGGAACAAACATGCAATGACACTGGGTGTGGTTCATGAAAATAACAGAAATGCAATGACACCGGTGGATCCATATGTGGTTTGTGAAAAGAACAAACATGCAATCACACTAGGTGGATCCATGTGTGGTTCATGAGAAGAACACACATTCAATGACACTGGTGGATCCTTATGTGGTTTATGAAAAGAATAGACATGCAATGGCAATGGTGGATCCATGTGGCCTTCATGAAAAGAACAGACATGCAATGACACTGGTGGATCCTTATGTGGTTTGTTTAGAGGAACAAACATGCAATGACACTGGATGTGGTTCATGAGAAGAACACACATGCAATGACTCTGGTGGATTCTAGCTGTGGTTCATGAAAAGAACAGACATGCAATAACACTGGTGGATCCATGTGTGGTTCATGAAAAGAACATACATGCAATGACACTGGTGGGTCCTTATGTGGTTTGTTTAGAGGAATAGACATGCATTGACACTGGGTGTGGTTCATGAAAATTACAGACATGCAATGACACTGGTGGATCCATGTGTGGTTCATGAGAAGAACACATATCCAATGACACTGGTGGATCCATGTGTGGTTCATGAGAAGAACACACATCCAATGACACTGGTGGATCCTTATGTGGTTTGTGGAAATAACAGACATGCAATGACACTGGTGGATCTTTATGTGGTTCAGGAGAAGAACACACATCCAATGACACTTGTGGATCCTTATGTGGTTCATGAAAAGAATAGACATGCAATGACACTGGTGGATCCTTATGTGGTTTGTGAAAAGAACAGACATGCAATGACACTGGTGGATCCTTATGTGGTTTGTTTAGAAAAACACACATGCAATGACTCTAGCTATGGTTCATGAAAAGAACACACATGCAATGACACTGGTGGATCCATATGTGGTTTGTTTAGAAGAACACACATGCAGTGACTCTAGCTGTGGTTCATGAAAAGAACACACATGCAATGACACTGGTGTATCCATGTGTGGTTCATGAGAAGAACACACATGCAATGACACTCGTGGATCCTTATGTGGTTTGTTTAGAGGAAGAAACATGCAATGACACTGGGTGTGGTTCATGAAAATAAAAGACATGCAATGACACCGGTGGATCCATATGTGGTTTGTGAAAAGAACAAACATGGAATCACACTAGGTGGATCCATGTGTGGTTCATGAGAAGAACACACATGCAATGACACTGGTGGATCCTTATGTGGTTTTTGAAAAGAACAGACAAGCAATTACACTGGTGGATCCATGTGTGCTTCTTGAAAAGAACACACATGCAATGACACTGGTGGATCCTTATGTGGTTTGTTTAGAGGAACAGACATGCAATGACACTAGATGTGGTTCATGAGAAGAACAAACATGCAATGACATGGGTGGATCCTTATGTGGTTTGTTTAGAAGAACACACATGCAATGACTCTAGCTGTCGTTCATGAAAAGAACACACATGCAATGACACTAGTGTATCCATGTGTGGTTTGTGAAAAGAACAGCCATGCAATCACACTAGGTGGATCCATGTGTGGTTTGTTTAGAAGCACACACATGCAATGTCTCTAGATATGGTTCATGAAAGGAGCACATATGCAATGACAATGGTGGTTCCATGTGTCGTTCATGAAAAGAACAAACATGCAATGACACTAGCGGATCCTTATGTGGTTTGTTTAGAGGAACATACATGTAAAGACACTTGGTGTGGTTCATAGAAAGAACAAACATGCAATGACACTGGTGGATCCATGTGTGGTTCATGAGAAGAACACCCATCCAATGACACTGGTGGATCCTTATGTGGTTTGTTTAGAAGAACACACATGCAATGACTCTAGTTGTGGTTTATGAAAAGAACACACATGCAATGACACTGGTGTATCCATGTGTGGTTCATAAGAATACCACACATGCAATGACACTGGGTGTGGTTCATGAGAAGAAGACACATCCAATGACACTGGTGGATCCTTATGTGGTCTGTTTAGAAGAACACACATCCAATGACTCTAGCTGTGGTTCATGAAAAGAACACACATGCAATTTACACTGGTGGATCCATGTGTGGTTTGTGAAAAGAACTGACATGCAATGAATCTAGGTGGATCCATGTGTAGTTTGTTTAGAGGAACATAAATGCAAGGACACTGGGTGTGGTTCATGCAAAGAACAGACATGCAATGACACTGGTGGATCCTTATGTGGTTTGTTTAGAAGAACACACATGCAATGACTCTAGCTATGGTTCATGAAAAGAACAGACATGCAATGACACTGGAGGATCCATGTGTGGTTTGTGAAAAGAACAGAGACACAATCACACTAGGTGGATCCATATGTGGTTTGTTTAGAAGAACACACATGCACTGACTCTAGCTGTGGTTCATGAAAAGAACACACATGCAATGACACTGGTGTATCCATGTGTGGTTCATGAGAAGAACACACATGCAATGACACTGGTGGATCCTTATGTGGTTTGTTTAGAGGAACACACATGCAATGACTCTAGTTGTGCTTCATGAAAAGAACACACATGCAATGACACTGGTGTATCCATGTGTGGTTCATAAGAACAACACACATGCAATGACACTAGGTGTGGTTCATGAGAAGAACACACATCCAATGACACAAGTGGATCCTTATGTGGTTTGTTTAGCAGAACACACATGCAATGACTCTAGTTGTGGTTCATGAAAAGAACACACATGCAATGGCACTGGTGGATCCATGTGTGGTTTGAGAAAAGAAATGACATGCAATGACTCTAGGTGGATCCATTTTACTTTTTCAGAGGAACATAAATGCAATGACACTGGGTGTGGTTCATGAAAAGAACAGACATGCAATGACACTCGTGGATCCTTATGTGGTTTGTTTAGAATAACACACATGCAATGACTCTAGCTATGGATCATGAAAAGAACACACATGCAATGACGCTGGAGGATCCATGTGTGGTTTGTGAAAAGAACAGAGATGCAATCACACTAGGTGGATCCATTGGTTTGTTTAGAAGAACACACATGCAGTGACTCTAGCTGTGGTTCATGAAAAGAACACACATGCAATGACACTGGTGTATCCATGTGTGGTTTAGGAGAAGAACACACATGCAATGACACTGGTGGATCCTTATGTGGTTTGTTTAGAGGAACAAACATGCAATGACACTGGGTGTGGTTCATGAAAATAACAGACATGCAATGACACCGGTGGATCCATATGTGGTTTGTGAAAAGAACAGACATGCAATCACACTAGGTGGATCCATGTGTGGTTCATGAGAAGAACACACATGCAATGACACTGGTGGATCCTTATGTGGTTTATGAAAAGAATAGACATGCAATGGCAATGGTGGATCCATGTGGCCTTCATGAAAAGAACAGACATGCAATGACACTGGTGGATCCTTATGTCGTTTGTTTAGAGGAACAAACATGGAATGACACTGGATGTGGTTCATGAGAAGAACACACATGCAATGACTCTGGTGGATTCTAGCTGTGGTTCATGAAAAGAACAGACATGCAATAACACTGGTGGATCCATGTGTGGTTCATGAAAAGAACATACATGCAATGACACTGGTGGGTCCTTATGTGGTTTGTTTAGAGGAATAGACATGCAATGACACTGGGTGTGATTCATGAAAATTACAGACATGCAATGACACTGGTGGATCCATGTGTGGTTCATGAGAAGAACACACATCCAATTACACTGGTGGATCCTTATGTGGTTTGTGGATCCTTATGTGGTTCATGAGAAGAACACACATCCAATGACACTTGTGGATCCTTATTTGGTTCATGAAAAGAATAGACATGCAATGACACTGGTGGATCCTTATGTGGTTTGTGAAAAGAACAGACATGCAATGACACTTGTGGATCCTTATGTGGTTTGTTTAGAAAAACACACATGCAATGACTCTAGCTATGGTTCATGAAAAGAACACACATGCAATGACACTGGAGGATCCATGTGTGGTTTGTGAAAAGAACAGACATGCAATCACACCAGGTGGATCCATATGTGGTTTGTTTAGAAGAACACACATGCAGTGACTCTAGCTGTGGTTCATGAAAAGAACACACATGCAATGACACTGGTGTATCCATGTGTGGTTCATGAGAAGAACACACATGCAATGACACTCGTGGATCCTTATGTGGTTTGTTTAGAGGAAGAAACATGCAATGACACTGGGTGTGGTTCATGAAAATAAAAGACATGCAATGACACCGGTGGATCCATATGTGGTTTGTGAAAAGAACAGACATGGAATCACACTAGGTGGATCCATGTGTGGTTCATGAGAAGAACACACATGCAATGACACTGGTGGATCCTTATGTGGTTTGTTTAGAGGAATACATATGCAATGACACTGGCTGTGGTTCACGAAAATAACATACATGCAATGACACTGGTGGATCCATGTGTGGTTCATGAGAAGAACACACATCCAATGACACTACTGGATCCTTATGTGGTTCATGAAAAGAACAAACATGCAATGACACTAGTGGATCCTTATGTGGTTTGTGGAAAGAACAGACATGCAATGACACTGGTGGATCCTTATGTGGTTCATGAGAAGAATGGACATGCAATGACACCGGTGGATCCTTATATGGTTTGTTTAGAAGAACAGACATGCAATGACTCTAGCTGCCATTCATGAAAAAGAACAAACATGCAATGACACTGGTGTATCCATGTGTGGTTTGTGAAAAGAACATACATGCAATCACACTAGGTGGATCCATCTATGGTTTGTTTAGAAGAACACACATGCAATGACTCTAGCTGCGTTTCATGAAAAGAACACACATGCAATGACACTGGTGGATCCATGTGTTGTTCATGAAAAGAACAGACAGGCAATGACACTGGTGGATCCTTATGTGGTTTGTTTAGAGGAACCAACATGCAATGACACTAGGTATGGTTCATGAAAAGAACAGACATGCAATGACACAGGTGGATCCATGTGTGGTTCATGAGAAGAACACACATCCAATGACACTGGTGGATCCTTATGTGGTTTGTTTAGAAGAACACACATGCAATGACTCTAGCTGTGGTTCATGAAAAGAACACACATGCAATTACACTAGTGGATCCTTATGTGGTTTGTTTAGAGGAACAGACATGCAGTGACACTAGGTGTGGTTCATGAAAATAACATACATGCAATGTCATTGGTGGATCCATGTGTGGTTCATGAGAAGAACACACATCCAATGACATTGGTGGATCCTTATGTGCTTCATGAAAAGAACATACGTGCAATGACACTGGTGGATCCATGTGTGGTTCATGAAAAGAACAGACATGCAATGACACTGGTGGATCCTTATGTTGTTTGTTTAGAGGAATAGACATGCAATGACACTGGGTGTGGTTCATGAAAATAACAGACATGCAATGACACTAGTGGATACATGTGTGGTTCATGAGATCAACAGACATGCAATGACACTCGTGGATCCTTATGTGGTTTGTTTAGAAGAACACACATGCAATGACTCTAGCTATGGATCATGAAAAGAACACACATGCAATGACACTTGAGGATCCATGTGTGGTTTGTGAAAAGAACAGAGATGCAATCACACTAGGTGGATCCATTGGTTTGTTTAGAAGAACACACATGCAGTGACTCTAGCTGTGGTTCATGAAAAGAACACACATGCAATGACACTGGTGTATCCACGTGTGGTTTAGGAGAAGAACACACATGCAATGACACTGGCGGATCCTTATGTGGTTCGTTTAGAGGAACAAACATGCAATGACACTGGGTGTGGTTCATGAAAATAACAGAAATGCAATGACACCGGTGGATCCATATGTGGTTTGTGAAAAGAACAGACATGCAATCACACTAGGTGGATCCATGTGTGGTTCATGAGAAGAACACACATGCAATGACACTGGTGGATCCTTATGTGGTTTATGAAAAGAATAGACATGCAATGGCAATGGTGGATCCATGTGGCCTTCATGAAAAGAACAGACATGCAATGACACTGGTGGATCCTTATGTGGTTTGTTTAGAGGAACAAACATGCAATGACACTGGATGTGGTTCATGAGAAGAACACACATGCAATGACTCTGGTGGATTCTAGTTGTGGTTCATGAAAAGAACAGACATGCAATAACACTGGTGGATCCATGTGTGGTTCATGAAAAGAACATACATGCAATGACACTGGTGGGTCCTTATGTGGTTTGTTTAGAGGAATAGACATGCATTGACACTGGGTGTGGTTCATGAAAATTACAGACATGCAATGACACTGGTGGATCCATGTGCGGTTCATGAGAAGAACACACATCCAATGACACTGGTGGATCCTTATGTGGTTTGTGGAAATAACAGACATGCAATGACACTGGTGGATCTTTATGTGGTTCAGGAGAAGAACACACATCCAATGACACTTGTGGATCCTTATGTGGTTCATAAAAAGAATAGACATGCAATGACACTGGTGGATCCTTATGTGGTTTGTGAAAAGAACAGACATGCAATGACACTGGTGGATCCTTATGTGGTTTGTTTAGAAAAACACACATGCAATGACTCTAGCTATGGTTCATGAAAAGAACACACATGCAATGACACTGGAGGATCCATGTGTGGTTTGTGAAAAGAACAGAGATGCAATCACACCAGGTGGATCCATATGTGGTTTGTTTAGAAGAACACACATGCAGTGACTCTAGCTGTGGTTCATGAAAAGAACACACATGCAATGACACTGGTGTATCCATGTGTGGTTCATGAGAAGAACACACATGCAATGACACTCGTGGATCCTTATGTAGTTTGTTTGAGGAAGAAACATGCAATGACACTGGGTGTGGTTCATGAAAATAAAAGACATGCAATGACACCGGTGGATCCATATGTGGTTTGTGAAAATAACAGACATGGAATCACACTAGGTGGATCCATGTGTGGTTCATGAGAAGAACACACATGCAATGACACTGGTGGATCCTTATGTGGTTTGTTTAGAGGAATACATATGCAATGACACTGGCTGTGGTTCACGAAAATAACATACATGCAATGACACTGGTGGATCCATGTGTGGTTCATGAGAAGAACACACATCCAATGACACTACTGGATCCTTATGTGGTTAATGAAAAGAACAAACATGCAATGACACTAGTGGATCCTTATGTGGTTTGTGGAAAGAACAGACATGCAATGACACTGGTGGATCCTTATGTGGTTCATGAGAAGAATGGACATGCAATGACACTGGTGGATCCTTATATGGTTTGTTTAGAAGAACAGACATGCAATGACTCTAGCTGCCATTCATGAAAAAGAACAAACATGCAATGACACTGGTGTATCCATGTGTGGTTTGTGAAAAGAACATACATGCAATCACACTAGGTGGATCCATCTATGGTTTGTTTAGAAGAACACACATGCAATGACTCTAGCTGCGTTTCATGAAAAGAACACACATGCAATGACACTGGTGGATCCATGTGTTGTTCATGAAAAGAACAGACATGCAATGACACTGGTGGATCCTTATGTGGTTTGTTTAGAGGAACCAACATGCAATGACACTAGGTGTGGTTCATGAAAAGAACAGACATGCAATGACACAGGTGGATCCATGTGTGGTTCATGAGAAGAACACACATCCAATGACACTGGTGGATCCTTATGTAGTTTGTTTAGAAGAACACACATGCAATGACTCTAGCTGTGGTTCATGAAAAGAACACACATGCAATGACACTAGTGGATCCTTATGTGGTTTGTTTAGAGGAACATACATGTAGTGACACTAGGTGTGGTTCATGAAAATAACATACATGCAATGACATTGGTGGATCCATGTGTGGTTCATGAGAAGAACACACATCCAATGACATTGGTGGATCCTTATGTGCTTCATGAAAAGAACATACGTGCAATGACACTGGTGGATCCATGTGTGGTTCATGAAAAGAACAGACATGCAATGACACTGGTGGATCCTTATGTTGTTTGTTTAGAGGAATAGACATGCAATGACACTGGGTGTGGTTCTTGAAAATAACAGACATGCAATGACACTAGTGGATACATGTGTGGTTCATGAGATCAACAGACATGCAATGACACTCGTGGATCCTTATGTGGTTTGTTTAGAAGAACACACATGCAATGACTCTAGCTATGGATCATGAAAAGAACACACATGCAATGACACTTGAGGATCCATGTGTGGTTTGTGAAAAGAACAGAGATGCAATCACACTAGGTGGATCCATTGGTTTGTTTAGAAGAACACACATGCAGTGACTCTAGCTGTGGTTCATGAAAAGAACACACATGCAATGACACTGGTGTATCCACGTGTGGTTTAGGAGAAGAACACACATGCAATGACACTGGAGGATCCTTATGTGGTTCGTTTAGAGGAACAAACATGCAATGACACTGGGTGTGGTTCATGAAAATAACAGAAATGCAATGACACCGGTGGATCCATATGTGGTTTGTGAAAAGAACAGACATGCAATCACACTAGGTGGATCCATGTGTGGTTCATGAGAAGAACACACATGCAATGACACTGGTGGATCCTTATGTGGTTTATGAAAAGAATAGACATGCAATGGCAATGGTGGATCCATGTGGCCTTCATGAAAAGAACAGACATGCAATGACACTGGTGGATCCTTATGTGGTTTGTTTAGAGGAACAAACATGCAATGACACTGGATGTGGTTCATGAGAAGAACACACATGCAATGACTCTGGTGGATTCTAGCTGTGGTTCATGAAAAGAACAGACATGCAATAACACTGGTGGATCCATGTGTGGTTCATGAAAAGAACATACATGCAATGACACTGGTGGGTCCTTATGTGGTTTGTTTAGAGGAATAGACATGCATTGACACTAGGTGTGGTTCATGAAAATTACAGACATGCAATGACACTGGTGGATCCATGTGTGGTTCATGAGAAGAACACATATCCAATGACACTGGTGGATCCTTATGTGGTTTGTGGAAATAACAGACATGCAATGACACTGGTGGATCTTTATGTGGTTCAGGAGAAGAACACACATCCAATGACACTTATGGATCCTTATGTGGTTCATGAAAAGAATAGACATGCAATGACACTGGTGGATCCTTATGTGGTTTGTGAAAAGAACAGACATGCAATGACACTGGTGGATCCTTATGTGGTTTGTTTAGAAAAACACACATGCAATGACTCTAGCTATGGTTCATGAAAAGAACACACATGCAATGACACGGGAGGATCCATGTGTGGTTTGTGAAAAGAACAGAGATGCAATCACACCAGGTGGATCCATATGTGGTTTGTTTAGAAGAACACACATGCAGTGACTCTAGCTGTGGTTCATGAAAAGAACACACATGCAATGACACTGGTGTATCCATGTGTGGTTCATGAGAAGAACACACATGCAATGACACTCGTGGATCCTTATGTGGTTTGTTTAGAGGAAGAAACATGCAATGACACTGGGTGTGGTTCATGAAAATAAAAGACATGCAATGACACCGATGGATCCATATGTGGTTTGTGAAAAGAACAGACATGGAATCACACTAGGTGGATCCATGTGTGGTTCATGAGAAGAACACACATGCAATGACACTGGTGGATCCTTATGTGGTTTTTGAAAAGAACAGACACGCAATTACAATGGTGGATCCATGTGTGCTTCATGAAAAGAACACACATGCAATGACACTGGTGGATCCTTATGTGGTTTGTTTAGAGGAACAGACATGCAATGACACTAGATGTGGTTCATGAGAAGAACAAACATGCAATGACATGGGTGGATCCTTATGTGGTTTGTTTAGAAGAACACACATGCAATGACTCTAGCTGTCGTTCATGAAAAGAACACACATGCAATGACACTAGTGTATCCATGTGTGGTTTGTGAAAAGAACAGCCATGCAATCACACTAGGTGGATCCATGTGTGGTTTGTTTAGAAGCACACACATGCAATGTCTCTAGATGTGGTTCATGAAAGGAGCACATATGCAATGACACTGGTGGTTCCATGTGTGGTTCATGAAAAGAACAAACATGCAATGACACTAGCGGATCCTTATGTGGTTTGTTTAGAGGAACATACATGTAAAGACACTTGGTGTGGTTCATAGAAAGAACAGACATGCAATGACACTGGTGGATCCATGTGTGGTTCATGAGAAGAACACCCATCCAATGACACTGGTGGATCCTTATGTGGTTTGTTTAGAAGAACACACATGCAATGACTCTAGTTGTGGTTCATGAAAAGAACACACATGCAATGACACTGGTGTATCCATGTGTGGTTCATAAGAATACCACACATGCAATGACACTGGGTGTGGTTCATGAGAAGAAGACACATCCAATGACACTGGTGGATCCTTATGTGGTCTGTTTAGAAGAACACACATCCAATGACTCTAGCTGTGGTTCATGAAAAGAACACAGATGCAATTTACACTGGTGGATCCATGTGTGGTTTGTGAAAAGAACTGACATGCAATGACTCTAGGTGGATCCATGTGTAGTTTGTTTAGAGGAACATAAATGCAAGGACACTGGGTGTGGTTCATGCAAAGAACAGACATGCAATGACACTGGTGGATCCTTATGTGGTTTGTTTAGAAGAACACACATGTAATGACTCTAGCTATGGTTCATGAAAAGAACACACATGCAATGACACTGGAGGATCCATGTGTGGTTTGTGAAAAGAACAGAGACGCAATCACACTAGGTGGATCCATATGTGGTTTGTTTAGAAGAACACACATGCACTGACTCTAGCTGTGGTTCATGAAAAGAACACACATGCAATGACACTGGTGTATCCATGTGTGGTTCATGAGAAGAACACACATGCAATGACACTGGTGGATCCTTATGTGGTTTGTTTAGAGGAACACACATGCAATGACTCTAGTTGTGCTTCATGAAAAGAACACACATGCAATGACACTGGTGTATCCATGTGTGGTTCATAAGAACAACACACATGCAATGACACTAGGTGTGGTTCATGAGAAGAACACACATCCAATGACACAAGTGGATCCTTATGTGGTTTGTTTAGCAGAACACACATGCAATGACTCTAGTTGTGGTTCATGAAAAGAACACACATGCAATGGCACTGGTGGATCCATGTGTGGTTTGAGAAAAGAAATGACATGCAATGACTCTAGGTGGATCCATTTTACTTTTTCAGAGGAACATAAATGCAATGACACTGGGTGTGGTTCATGAAAAGAACAGACATGCAATGACACTCGTGGATCCTTATGTGGTTTGTTTAGAATAACACACATGCAATGACTCTAGCTATGGATCATGAAAAGAAAACACATGCAATGACGCTGGAGGATCCATGTGTGGTTTGTGAAAAGAACAGAGATGCAATCACACTAGGTGGATCCATTGGTTTGTTTAGAAGAACACACATGCAGTGACTCTAGCTGTGGTTCATGAAAAGAACACACATGCAATGACACTGGTGTATCCATGTGTGGTTTAGGAGAAGAACACACATGCAATGACACTGGTGGATCCTTATGTGGTTTGTTTAGAGGAACAAACATGCAATGACACTGGGTGTGGTTCATGAAAATAACAGACATGCAATGACACCGGTGGATCCATATGTGGTTTGTGAAAAGAACAGACATGCAATCACACTAGGTGGATCCATGTGTGGTTCATGAGAAGAACACACATGCAATGACACTGGTGGATCCTTATGTGGTTTATGAAAAGAATAGGCATGCAATGGCAATGGTGGATCCATGTGGCCTTCATGAAAAGAACAGACATGCAATGACACTGGTGGATCCTTATGTGGTTTGTTTAGAGGAACAAACATGCAATGACACTGGATGTGGTTCATGAGAAGAACACACATGCAATAACTCTGGTGGATTCTAGCTGTGGTTCATGAAAAGAACAGACATGCAATAACACTGGTGGATCCATGTGTGGTTCATGAAAAGAACATACATGCAATGACACTGGTGGGTCCTTATGTGGTTTGTTTAGAGGAATAGACATGCAATGACACTGGGTGTGGTTCATGAAAATTACAGACATGCAATGACACTGGTGGATCCATGTGTGGTTCATGAGAAGAACACACATCCAATTACACTGGTGGATCCTTATGTGGTTTGTGGAAAGAACAAACATGCAATGACACTGGTGGATCCTTATGTGGCTCATGAGAAGAACACACATCCAATGACACTTGTGGATCCTTATTTGGTTCATGAAAAGAATAGACATGCAATGACAATGGTGGATCCTTATGTGGTTTGTGAAAAGAACATACATGCAATGACCCTTGTGGATCCTTATGTGGTTTGTTTAGAAAAACACACATGCAATGACTCTAGCTATGGTTCATGAAAATAACACACATGCAATGACACTGGAGGATCCATGTGTGGTTTGTGAAAAGAACAGAGATGCAATCACACCAGGTGGATCCATATGTGGTTTGTTTAGAAGAACACACATGCAGTGACTCTTGCTGTGGTTCATGAAAAGAACACACATGCAATGACACTGGTGTATCCATGTGTGGTTTGTTTAGAAGAACACACATGCAATGACTCTAGCTATGGATCATGAAAAGAACACACATGCAATGACGCTGGAGGATCCATGTGTGGTTTGTGAAAAGAACAGAGATGCAATCACACTAGGTGGATCCATTGGTTTGTTTAGAAGAACACACATGCAGTGACTCTAGCTGTGGTTCATGAAAAGAACACACATGCAATGACACTGGTGTATCCATGTGTGGTTTAGGAGAAGACCACACATGCAATGACACTGGTGGATCCTTATGTGGTTTGATTAGAGGAACAAACATGCAATGACACTGGGTGTGGTTCATGAAAATAACAGACATGCAATGACACCGGTGGATCCATATGTGGTTTGTGAAAAGAACAGACATGCAATCACACTAGGTGGATCACTGTGTGGTTCATGAGAAGAACACACATGCAATGACACTGGTGGATCCTTATGTGGTTTATGAAAAGAATAGACATGCAATGGCAATGGTGGATCCATGTGGCCTTCATGAAAAGAACAGACATGCAATGACACTGGTGGATCCTTATGTCGTTTGTTTAGAGGAACAAACATGCAATGACACTTGATGTGGTTCATGAGAAGAACACACATGCAATAACTCTGGTGGATTCTAGCTGTGGTTCATGAAAAGAACAGACATGCAATAACACTGGTGGATCCATGTGTGGTTCATGAAAAGAACATACATGCAATGACACTGGTGGGTCCTTACGTGGTTTGTTTAGAGGAATAGACATGCAATGACACTGGGTGTGGTTCATGAAAATTACAGACATGCAATGACACTGGTGGATCCATGTGTGGTTCATGAGAAGAACACACATCCAATTACACTGGTGGATCCTTATGTGGTTTGTGGAAAGAACAAACATGCAATGACACTGGTGGATCCTTATGTGGTTCATGAGAAGAACACACATCCAATGACACTTGTGGATCCTTATTTGGTTCATGAAAAGAATAGACATGCAATGACACTGGTGGATCCTTATGTGGTTTGTGAAAAGAACATACATGCAATGACACTAGTGGATCCTTATGTGGTTTGTTTAGAAAAACACACATGCAATGACTCTAGCTATGGTTCATGAAAAGAACACACATGCAATGACACTGGAGGATCCATGTGTGGTTTGTGAAAAGAATAGAGATGCAATCACACCAGGTGGATCCATATGTGGTTTGTTTAGAAGAACACACATGCAGTGACTCTTGCTGTGGTTCATGAAAAGAACACACATGCAATGACACTGGTGTATCCATGTGTGGTTCATGAGAAGAACACACATGCAATGACACTCGTGGATCCTTATGTTGTTTGTTTAGAGGAACAAACATGCAATGACACTGGGTGTGGTTCATGAAAATAAAAGACATGCAATGACACCGGTGGATCCATACGTGGTTTGTGAAAAGAACAGACATGGAATCAAACTAGGTGGATCCATGTGTGGTTCATGAGAAGAACACACATGCAATGACACTGGTGGATCCTTATGTGGTTTTTGAAAAGAACAGACACGCAATGACACTGGTGGATCCATGTGTGCTTCATGAAAAGAACACACATGCAATGACACTGGTGGATCCTTATGTGGTTTGTTTAGAGGAACAGACATGCAATGACACTAGATGTGGTTCATGATAAGAACAAACATGCAATGACATGGGTGGATCCTTATGTGGTTTGTTTAGAAGAACACACATGCAATGACTCTAGCTGTCGTTCATGAAAAGAACACACATGCAATGACACTAGTGTATCCATGTGTGGTTTGTGAAAAGAACAGCCATGCAATCACACTAGGTGGATCCATGTGTGGTTTGTTTAGAAGCACACACATGCAATGTCTCTAGATGTGGTTCATGAAAGGAGCACATATGCAATGACACTGGTGGTTCCATGTGTGGTTCATGAAAAGAACAAACATGCAATGACACTAGCGGATCCTTATGTGGTTTGTTTAGAGGAACAGACATGTAATGACACTTGGTGTCGTTCATAGAAAGAACAGACATGCAATGACACTGGTGGATCCATGTGTGGTTCATGAGAAGAACACACATCCAATGACACTGGTGGATCCTTATGTGGTTTGTTTAGAAGAACACACCTGCAATGACTCTAGTTGTGGTTCATGAAAAGAACACACATGCAATGACACTGGTGTATCCATGTGTGGTTCATAAGAATGCCACACATGCAATGACACTGGGTGTGGTTCATGAGAAGAAGACACATCCAATGACACTGGTGGATCCTTATGTGGTTTGTTTAGAAGAACACACATCCAATGACTCTAGCTGTGGTTCATGAAAAGAACACACAGGCAATGACACTGGTGGATCCATGTGTGGTTTGTGAAAAGAACTGACATGCAATGACTCTAGGTGGATCCATTTGTAGTTTGTTTAGAGGAACATAAATGCAAGGACACTGGGTGTGGTTCATGCAAAGAACAGACATGAAATGACACTGGTGGATCCTTATGTGGTTTGTTTAGAAGAACACATATTCACTGACTCTAGCTATGGTTCATGAAAAGAACACACATGCAATGACACTGGAGGATCCATGTGTGGTTTGTGAAAAGAACAGAGACGCAATCACACTAGGTGGATCCATATGTGGTTTGTTTAGAAGAACACACATGCAGTGACTCTAGTTGTGGTTCATGAAAAGAACACACATGCAATGACACTGGTGTATCCATGTGTGGTTCATGAGAAGAACACACATGCAATGGCACTGGTGCATCCTTATGTGGTTTGTTTAGAGGAACAAACATGCAATGACACTGGGCGTGGTTCATGAAAATAACAGACATACAATGACACTGGTGGATCCATATGTGGTTTGTGAAAAGAACAGACATGCAATCACACTTGGTGGATCCATGTGTGGTTCATGAGAAGAACACACATGCAATGACATTGGTGAATCCATATTTGGTTTGTGAAAAGAAGAGACATGAAATGACACTACTGGATCCATGTGTGCTTCATGAAAAGAACACATATGCAATGACACTGGTGGATCCTTATGTGGTTTGTTTAGAGGAACAGACATGCAATGACACTAGATGTGGTTCATGAGAAGAACACACATGGAATGACTCTGGTGGATTCCAGTTGTGGTCCATGAAAAGAACAGCCATGCAATGACACTGGGTGGATCCTCATGTGATATGTGAAAAGAACAAGCATGCAATGACACTGGTGGATCCATGTGTGGTTCATGAAAAGAACAGACATGCAATGACACTGGTGGATCCTTATGTGGTTTGTTTAGAGGAATAGACATGGAATGACACTGGTGAGGTTCATGAAAATAACAGACATGCAATGACACTGGTGGATCCATGGATGGTTCATGAGAAGAACACACATCCAATGACACTGGTGGATCCTTATGTGGTTCATGAAAAGAACAGATATGCAATGACACTAGTGGATCCTTATGTGGTTTGTGGAAAGAACAGGCATGCAATGACACAGGTGGATCCTTATGTGGTTCATGAGAAGAACGGGCATGCAGTGACACTGGTGGATTCTTATGTGGTTTGTTTAGAAGAACAGACATGCAATGACTAGCTACCGTTCATGAAAAGAACACACATGCAATGACACTGGTGTATCCATGTGGGGTTTGTGAAAAGAACAGACATGCAATCACACTAGGTGTATCCATGTGTGGTTTGTTTATAAGAACACACATGCAATGACTCTATCTTCGGTTCATGAAATGAACACACATGCAATGACACTGGTGGATCCATGTGTGGTTCATGAAAAGAACAGACATGCAATGACACTGGTGGATCCTTATGTGGTTTGTTTAGAGCAACAGACATACAATGACACTAGGTGTGGTTCATGAAAAGAACAGACATGCAATGACACTGGTGGATCCATGTGTGGTTCTTGAGAAGAACACACATCCAATGACACTAGTGGATCCTTATGTGGTTTGTTTAGAAGAACACACATGTAATGAATCTAGCTGCGGTTCATGAAAAGAACACACATGTAATGACACTGGTGGATCCATGTGTGATTCATGAAAAGAACAGACATGCAATGACACTGGTGGATCCTTATGTGGTTTGTTTAGAGGAATAGACATGCAATGACACTGGGGGTGGTTCATGAAAATAAAATACATGCAATGACACTGGTGGATCCATGGATGGTTCATGAGAAGAAAACACATCCAATGACACTGGTGGATCCTTATGGTTCATGAAAAGAACAGACATGCAATGACACTAGTGGATCCTTATGTGGTTTGTGGAAAGAACAGGCATGCAATGACACAGGTGGATCCTTATGTGGTTCATGAGAAGAACAGGCATGCAATGACACTGGTGGATCCTTATATGGTTTGTTTAGAAGAACAGACATGCAATGACTAGCTGCCGTTCATGAAAATAACATACATGCAATGACACTGGTGTATCCATGTGTGGTTTGTGAAAAGAACAGACATGCAATCACACTAGGTGGATCCATGTGTGGTTTGTTTAGAAGAACACACATGCAATGACTCTAGCTGCGGTTCATGAAATGAACACACATGCAATGACACTGGTGGATCCATGTGTGGTTCATGAAAAGAACAGACATGAAATGACACCGGTGGATCGTTATGTGGCTTGTTTAGAGGAGCAGACATGCAGTGACACTAGGGGTTGTTCATGAAAAGAACAGACATGCAATGACCCTGGTGGATCCATGTGTGGTTCTTGAGAAGAACACACATCCAATGACACTGGTGGATCCTTATGTGGTTTGTTTAGAAGAACACACATGCAATGAATCTAGCTGTGGTTCATGAAAAGAACACACATGTAATGACACTGGTGGATCCATGTGTGATTCATGAAAAGAACAGACATGCAATGACACTGGTGGATCCTTATGTGGTTTGTTTAGAGGAACAAACATGCAATGACACTAGGTGTGCTTCATGAAACGAACAGACATGCAATGACACTAGTGGATGCATGTGTGGTTCATGAGAAGAACGCACATCCAATGACACTAGTGGATCCTTATGTGGTTAGTTTGGAAGAACACACATGCAATGACTCTAGATGTGGTTCATGAAAACAACACACATGCAATGACACTGGTGTATCCATGTGTGGTTCATGATAAGAACACACAAGCAATGACACTGGTGGATCCATATGTCGTTTGTGAAAAGAATAGACATGCAATCACACTGGGTGGATCCATGTGTGGTTCATGAGAAGAATACACATGCAATGACACTGGTGGATACTTATGTGGTTTGTGAAGAGAACAGACATGCAATGACACTTGTGGATCCATGTGTGGTTCATGAAAAGAACAGACATGCAATGACACTGGTGGATCCTTATGTGGTTTGTTTAGAGGAATAGACATGCAATGACACTGGGTGTGGTTCGTGAGAAGAACACACATGCAATGACTTTGGTGGATTATTGCTGTGATTCATGAAAAGATTAAACATGCAATGACACTGGGTGGATTCTTATGTGGTCTGTGAAAAGAAGAGATGTGCAATGACACTAGT
Source organism: Avena sativa (assembly GCA_916181665.1). Classification (NCBI taxonomy): domain Eukaryota; kingdom Viridiplantae; phylum Streptophyta; class Magnoliopsida; order Poales; family Poaceae; genus Avena; species Avena sativa. Next base: position 586,197,709 of record OV702287.1, read on the forward strand.
GGATCCATGTGTGGTTCATGAAAACAACAGACATGCAATGACACTGGCGGATCCTTATGTGGTTCGTTTAGAGGAACAGACATGCAATGACAATAGGTGTGGTTCATGAAAATAACAGACATGCAATGACACTGGTGGATCCATGTGTGGTTCATGAGAAGAACACACATCCAATGACACTGGTGGATCCATATGTGGTTCATGAAAAGAACAGACATGCAATGACACTAGTGGATCCTTATGTGGTTTGTGAAAAGAACAGACATGAAATGACACTGGTGGATCCTTATGTGGTTCATGAGAAGAACAGACATGCAATGACATGGGTGGATCCTTATGTGGTTTGTTTCGAAGAACATACATGCAATGAATCTAGCTGTCGTTCATGAAAAGAACACACATGCAATGACACTCGTGTATCCATGTGTGGTTTGTGAAAAGAACAGACATGCAATCACACTAGGTGGATACATGTGTGCTTTGTTTAGAAGAACATACATGCAATGACTCTAGCTATGGTTAATGAAAAAACACACATGCAATGACACTAGTGGATCCATGTGTGGTTCATGAAAAGAACAGACATGCAATGACACTGGCGGATCCTTATGTGGTTTGTTTAGTGGAACATAGATGCAATGACACTGGGTGTGGTTCATGAAAAGAACAGACATGCAATGACACTGGTGGATCCATGTGTGGTTCATGGGAAGAATACACATCCAATGACACTGGTGGATCCTTATGTGGTTTGTTTAGAAGAACACACATCCAATGACTCTAGTTATGGTTCATGAAAAGAACACACATGCAATAACACTGGTGCATCCATGTGTGGTTCGTGAGAAGAACACACATGCAATGACACTGGGTGTGGTTTATGAGAAGAACACACATGCAATGACACTGGTGGATCCTTATGTGGTTTGTTTAGAAGAACACACATGCAATGACTCTAGCTATGGTTCATGAAAAGAACACACATGCAATGACACTGGTGGATCCATGTGTGGTTGGTTATAAGAACTGACATGCAATGACTCTAGGTGGATCCATGTGTAGTTTGTTTAGAGGAACAGACATATAATGACACTGGGTGTGGTTCATGAAAAGAACAGACATGCAATGACGCTGGTGGATCCTTGTGTGGTTTGTTTAGAAGAACACACATGCAATGAATCTAGCTGTGGTTTATGAAAAGTGCACACATGCAATGACACTGGGGATCCTTATATGGTTTGTTTATAAGAACACACATGCAATGACACTGGTGGATCCTTATGTGGTTTGTGAGAAGAACAGACATGCAATGACACTAGTTGTGGTTCATGAGAAGAACACACATGCAATGACACTGGTGGATCCATGTGTGGTTTGTGAAAAAAACAGACATGTAATCACACTAGGTGGATCCATAGGTGGTTTGTTTAGAATAACACACATGCAATCACTCTAGCTGTGGTTCATGAAAAGAACACACATGAAATGAAACTAGTGTATCCATGTGTGGGTCATGAGAAGAACACACATGCAATGACACTGGTGGATCCTTATGTGGTTTGTTTAGAGGAACAAACATGTAATGACACTGGGGGTGGTTCATGAAAATAACAGACATGCAATGACACTGGTGGATCCATATGTTGTTTGTGACCAGAACAGACATGCAATCACACTAGGTGGATCCATGTGTGGTTCATGAGAAGAACACACATGCAATGACACTCGTGGATCCTTATGTGGTTTGTGAAAAGAATAGACATACAATGACACTGTTGGATCCTTATGTGGTTCATGAGAAGAACAAACATGCAATGACACTTGCGGATCCTTATGTGGTTTGTTTAGAAGAACAGACATGCAATGACTCTAGCTTCCGTTCATGAAAGGAACACACATTCAATGACACTGGTGTATCCATGTGTGGTTTGTGAAAAGAACAGACATGCAATCACACTAGGTGGATCCATGTGTGGTTTGTTTAGAAGAACACACATGCAATGACTCTAGCTGCGGTTCATGAAAAGAAAACACATGCAATGACACTGGTGGATCCATATGTGGTTCATGAAAAGAACAGACATGCAATGACACTAGTGGATCCTTATGTGGTTTGTTTAGAGGAATAGACATGCAATGACACTAGGTGTGGTTCATGAAAATAAAAGACATGCAATGACACTGGTGGATCCATGTGTGATTCATGAGAAGAACACACATCCAATGACACTGGTGGATCCTTATGCGGTTCATGAAAAGAACAGACATGCAATGACACTAGTGGATCCTTATGTGGTTTGTGAAAAGAACGGACATGGAATGACACTGGTGGATCCTTATGTGGTTCTTGGGAAGAACAGACATGCAATGACACTGGTGGATCCTTATGTGGTTCATGAGAAGAACAGACATGCAATGACACGGGTGGATCCTTATGTGGTTTGTTTAGAGAACTGACATGCAACGACTCTAGCTGTCGTTCATGAAAAGAACACACATGCAATGACACTGGTGTATCCATGTGTGGTTTGTGAAAATAACAGACATGCAATCACACTAGGTGGATACATGTGTGGTTTGTTTAGAAGAACATACATGCAATGACTCTAGATGTGGTTAATGAAAAAACACACATGCAATGCCACTGGTGGATCCATGTGTGGTTCATGAAAAGAACAAACATGCAATGACACTGGTGGATCCTTATGTGTTTTGTTTAGAGGAACATAGATGCAATGACACTAGGTGTGGTTCATGAAAAGAACAGACATGCAATGACACTGGTGGATTCATGTGTGGTTCATGAGAAGAACACACATCCAGTGACACTGGTGGATCCTTATGAGGTTTGTTTAGAAGAACACACATGCAATGACTCTAGTTGTGGTTCATGAAAAGAACACACATGCAATGACACTGGTGTATCCATGTGTGCTTCGTGAGAAGAACACACATGCAATGACACTGGGTGTGGTTTATGAGAAGAACACACATGCAATGACACTGGTGGATCCTTATGTGGTTTGTTTAGAAGAACACGCATGCAATGACTCTATCTATGGTTCATGAAAAGAACACACATCAATGACACTGGTGGATCCATGTGTGGTTTGTAAAAAGAACGGACATGCAATGACTCTAGGTGGATCCATGTGTAGTTTGTTTAGAGCAACAGACATGCAATGACACTGGGTGTGGTTCATGAAAAGAACACACATGAAATGACACTGGGGGATCCTTATATGGTTTGTTTATAAGAACACACATGCAATGACACTAGTTGTGGTTCATGAGAAGAACACACATGAAAAGGCACTGGTGGATCCATGTGTGGTTTGTGAAAAGAAAAGACATGCAATCACACTAGGTGGATCCGTGTGTGGTTTGTGGAAAGAACAGACATGCAATGGCTCTAGCTGTGGTTCATGAAAAGAACACACATGCAATGACACTAGTGGATCCATGTGCGGTCTGTGAAAAGAACACACATGTAATCACACTAGGTGGATCCATATGTGGTTTGTTTAGAAGAACACACATGCAATGACTCTATATGTGGTTCATGAAAAGAACAGACATGCAATGACACTGGTTTATCCATGTGTGGTTCATGAGAAGAACACACATACAATGACACTGGTGGATCCTTATGTGGTTTGTTTAGAGGAACAAACATGTAATGACACTGGGCGTGGTTCATGAAAATAACAGACATGCAATGACACTGGTGGATCCATATGTGGTTTGTCACAAGAATAGACATGCAATCACACTGGGTGGATCCATGTGTGGTTCATGAGAAGAACACACATGCAATGACACTGGTGGATCCTTATGTGGTTTGTGAAAAGAACAGACATGCAATGACACTGGTGGATCCATGTGTGGTTCATGAAAAGAATAGACATGCAATGACACTGCTCGATCCTGATGTGGTTCATGAGAAGAACAGACATGCAATATCACTTGGGGATCCTTATGTGGTTTGTTTAGAATAACAGACATGCAATGACTCTAGCTGCCGTTCATGAAAGGAACACACACGCAATGACACTGGTGTATCCATGTGTGGTTTGTGAAAAGAACGGTCATGCAATCACACTAGGTGGATCCATGTGTGGTTTGTTTAGAAGAACACACATGCAATGACTCTAGCTGCGGTTCATGAAAAGAAAACACACGCAATGACACTGGTGGATCCATATGTGGTTCATGAAAAGAATAGACATGCAATGACACTGGTGGATCCTTATGTGGTTTGTTTAGAGGAACATACAGACAATGACACTAGGTGTGGTTCATGAAAAGAACAGACATACAATGACACTAGTGGATCCATGTGTGGTTCATCAGAAGAACACACATCCAATTACACTGGTGGATCCATATGTGGTTCATGAAAAGAACAGACATGCAATGACACTGGTGGATCCATATGTGGTTTGTGAAAAGAACAGACATGAAATGACCCTGGTGGATCCTTATGTGGTTCATGAGAAGAACAGACATGCAATGACACGGCTGGATCCTTATGTGGTTTGTTTAGAAGAACATACATGCAATGACTCTAGCTGTCGTTTATGAAAAGAACACACATGCAATGACACTCGTGTATCCATGTGTGGTTTGTGAAAAGAATAGACATGCAATCACACTAGGTGGATACATGTGTGCTTTGTTTAGAAGAACATACATGCAATGACTCTAGCTATGGTTAATGAAAAAACACATATGCAATGACACTAGTGGATCCATGTGTGGTTCATGAAAAGAACAGACATGCAATGACACTGGTGTATCCTTATGTGGTTTGTTTAGTGGAACATAGATGCAATGACACTTGGTGTGGTTAATGAAAAGAACAGACATGCAATGACACTGGTGGATCCATGTGTGGTTCATGGGAAGAACACACATCCAATGACACTGGTGGATCCTTATGTGGTTTGTTTAGAAGAACACACATGCAATGACTCTAGTTGTGGTTCATGAAAAGAACACACATGCAATAACACTGCTGTATCCATGTGTGGTTCGTGAGAAGAACACACATGCAATGACACTGGGTGTGGTTTATGAGAAGAACAGACATGCAATGACACTGGGTGTGGTTTATCAGAAGAACAGACATGCAATGACACTGGTGGATCCTTATGTGGTTTGTTTAGAAGAACACACATGCAATGACTCTAGCTATGGTTCATGAAAATAACACACATGCAATGACACTGGTGGATCCATGTGTGGTTGGTTATAAGAACTGACATGCAATGACTCTAGGTGGATCCATATGTAGTTTGTTTAGAGGAACAGACATGTAATGACACTGGGTGTGGTTCATGAAAAGAACAGACATGCAATGACGCTGGTGGATCCTTATGTGGTTTGTTTAGAAGAACACACATGCAGTGACTATAGATGTGGTTTATGAAAAGTGCACACATGCAATAACACTGGGGATCCTTATATGGTTTGTTTATAAGAACACACATGCAATGACACTGCTGGATCCTTATGTGGTTTGTGAGAAGAATAGACATGCAATGACACTAGTTTTGGTTCATGAGAAGAACACACATGCAATGACACTAGTGGATCCATGTGTGGTTTGTGAAAAGAACAGACATGTAATCACACTAGGTGGATCCATATGTGGTTTGTTTAGAAGAACACACATGCAATCACTCTAGCTGTGGTTCATGAAAAGAACACACATGAAATGAAACTGGTGTATCCATGTGTGGCTCATGAGAAGAACACACATGCAATGACACTGGTGGATCCTTATGTGCTTTGTTTAGAGGAACAAACATGTAATGACACTGGGCGTGGTTCCTGAAAATAACAGACATGCAATGACACTGGTGGATCCATATGTGGTTTGTGACCAGAACAGACATGCAATCACACTGGGTGGATCCATGTGTGGTTCATGAGAAGAACACACATGCAATGACACTCGTGGATCCTTATGTGGTTTGTGAAAAGAATAGACATACAATGACACTGTTGGATCCTTATGTGGTTCATGAGAAGAACAGACATGCAATGACACTTGCGGATCCTTATGTGGTTTGTTTAGAAGAACAGACATGCAATGACTCTAGCTTCCGTTCATGAAAGGAACACACATGCAATGACACTGGTGTATCCAAGTGTGGTTTGTGAAAAGAACAGACATGCAATCACACTAGGTGGATCCATGTGTGGTTTGTTTAGAAGAACACACATGCAATGACTCTAGCTGCGGTTCATTGAAAGAAAACACATGCAATGACACTGGTGGATCCATATGTGGTTCATGAAAAGAACAGACATGCAATGACACTGGTGGATCCTTATGTCGTTTGTTTAGAGGAACATACATGCAATGACACTAGCTGTGGTTCATGAAAAGAACAGACATGCAATGACACTGGTGGATCCATGTGTGGTTCATGAGAAGAACACACATCCAATGACACGGGTGGATCCTTAGGTGGTTTGTTTAGAAGAATACACATGCAATGAGTCTAGCCGCGGTTCATGAAAAGAACACACATGCAATGACACTGGTGGATCCTTATGTGGTTTGTTTAGAGGAACATACATGCAATGCCACTAGGTGTGGTTCATGAAAAGAACAGACATGCAATGACACTGGTGGATCCATATGTGGTTCATGAGAAGAACACACATCCAATGACACTGGTGGATCCTTATGTGGTTTTTTTAGAAGAACACACATGTGATGACTCTAGCTGTGGTTCATGAATAGGACACACATGCAATGACACTGGTGTATCCATGTGTGGTTAATGAGAAGAACACACAAGCAATGACACTAGTGGATCCTTATGTGGTTCGTTTAGAGGAACAAACATGCAATGACACTAGTGGATCCATATCTGGTTTGTGAAAAGAACAGACATGAAATCAAACTAGGTGGATCCATGTGTGGTTAATGAGAAGAACACACATGCAAAGACACTAGTGGATCCTTATGTGGCTTGTGAAAAGAACAGAGATGCAATGACACTGGTGGATCCATGTGTGGTTCATGACAAGAACAGACGTGCAATGACACTGGTGGATCCTTATGTGGTTTGTTTAGAGGAATAGACATGCAATGACACTTGGTGTGGTTCATGAGTGCAACACACATGCAATGACTCTGATGGATTCTTGCTGTGGTTCATGAAAAGAACAGACATGCAATGACACTGGGTGGATCCTTATGAGGTTTGTGAAAAGAACAGACATGCAATGACACTGGTGGATCCATGTGTGGTTCATGAAAAGAACAAACATGCAATGACACTGGTGGATCCTTATGTGGTTTGTTTAGAGGAACATACATGCAATGACACTGGTGGATCCATGTGTGGTTCATGAAAAGAACAGACATGCAATGACACTGGGTGGATCCTTATGAGGTTTGTGAAAAGAACAGACATGCAATGACACTGGTGGATCCATGTGTGGTTCATGAAAAGAACAGACATGCAATGACACTGGTGGATCCTTATGTGGTTTGTTTAGAGGAACATACATGCAATGACACTGGTGAATCCATGTGTGGTTCATGAAAAGAACAGACATGCAATGACACTAGTGGATCCTTATGTGGTTTGTTTAAAGGAATAGACATGCAATGACACTAGGTGTGGTTCATGAAAATAAAAGACATGCAATGACACTGGTGGATCCATGTGTGGTTCATGAGAAGAACACACATCCAATGACACTAGTGGATCCTTATGTGGTTCATGAAAAGAACAGACATGCAATGACACTAGTGGATCCTTATGTGGTTTGTGAAAAGAACAAACATGGAATGACACTGGTGGATCCTTATGTGGTTCTTGGGAAGAACAGACATGCAATGACACTGGTGGATCCATATGTGGTTTATGAGAAGAACAGACATGCAATGACACGGGTGGATCCTTATGTTGTTTGTTCAGAGAACAGACATGCAACAACTCTAGCCGTCGTTCATGAAAAGAACACACATGCAATGACACTGGTGTATCCATGTGTGGTTTGTGAAAAGAACAGACATGCAATCACACTAGGTAGATACATGTGTGGTTTGTTTAGAAGAACATACATGCAATGACTCTAGATGTGGTTAATGAAAAAAAACACATGCAATGCCACTGGTGGATCCATGTGTGGTTCATGAAAAGTACAGCCATGCAATGACACTGGTGGATCCTTATGTGTTTTGTTTAGAGCAACATAGATGCAATGACACTAGGTGTGGTTCATGAAAAGAACAGACATGCAATGACACTGGTGGATTCATGTGTGGTTCATGAGAAGAACACACATCCAGTGACACTGGTGGATCCTTATTTGGTTTGTTTAGAAGAACACACATGCAATGACTCTAGTTGTGGTTCATGAAAAGAACACACATGCAATGACACTGGTGTATCCATGTGTGGTTCGTGAGAAGAACACACATGCAATGACACTGGGTGTGGTTTATGAGAATAACACACATGCAATGACACTGGTGGATCCTTATCTGGTTTGTTTAGAAGAACACGCATGCAATGACTCTATCTATGGTTCATGAAAAGAACACACATCAATGACACTGGTGCATCCATGTGTGGTTTGTAAAAAGAACTAACATGCAATGACTCTAGGTGGATCCATGTGTAGTTTGTTTAGAGGAACAAACATGCAATGACACTGGGTGTGGTTCATGAAAAGAACGGACATGCAATGACGCTGGTGGATCCTTATGTGGTTTGTTTAGAAGAACACACATGCAATGATTCTAGCTGTGGTTCATGAAAAGAACACACATGCAATGACACTGGGGGATCCTTACATGGTTTGTTTATAAGAACACACATGCAATGACACTAGTTATGGTTCATGAGAAGAACACACATGAAAAGGCACTGGTGGATCCATGTGTGGTTTGTGAAAAGAACAGACATGCAATCACACTAGGTGGATCCGTGTGTGGTTTGTGGAAAGAACAGACATGCAATTGCTCTAGTTGTGGTTCATGAAAAGAACACACATGCAATGACACTGGTGGATCCATGTGCGGTCTGTGAAAAGAACAGACATGTAATCACACTAGGTGGATCCATATGTGGTTTGTTTAGAAGAACACACATGCAATGACTCTAGATGTGGTTCATGAAAAGAACACACATGCAATAAAAATGGTTTATCCATGTGTGGTTCATGACAAGAACACACATTCAATGACACTGGTGGATCCTTATGTGGTTTGTTTAGAGGAACAAACATGTAATGACACTGGGCAAGGTTCATTAAAATAAAAGACATGCAATGATACTGGTGGATCCATATGTGGTTTGTGACAAGAACAGACATGCAATCACACTGGGTGGATCCATGTGTGGTTCATGAGAAGAACACACATGCAATGACACTGGTGGATCCGTATGTGGTTTGTGAAAAGAACAGACATGCAATGGCACTGGTGGATCCATGTGTGGTTCATGAAAAGAATAGACATGCAACGACACTGCTGGATCCTGATGTGGTTCATGAGAAGAACAGACATGCAATGACACTTGTGGATCCTTATGTGGTTTGTTTAGAATAACAGACATGCAATGACTCTAGCTGCCGTTCATGAAAGGAACACACACGCAATGACACTGGTGTATCCATGTGTGGTTTGTGAAAAGAACAATCATGCAATCACACTAGGTGGATCCATGTGTGGTTTGTTTAGAAGAACACACATGCAATGACTCTAGTTGCGGTTCATGAAAAGAAAACACATGCAATGACACTGGTGGATCCATATGTGGTTCATGAAAAGAATAGACATGCAATGACACTGGTGGATCCTTATGTGGTTTGTTTAGAGGAACATACATGCAATGAAACTAGGTGTGGTTCATGAAAAGAACAGACATGCAATGACACTGGTGGATCCATGTGTGGTTCATCAGAAGAACACACATCCAATGACACTGGTGGATCCTTATGTGGTTTGTTTAGAAGAATACACATGCAAAGAGTCTAGCCGCGGTTCATGAAAAGAACACACATGCAATGAGACTGGTGGATCCATGTGTGGTTCATGAAAAGAACAGACATGCAATGACACTTGTGGATCCTTATGTGGTTTGTTTAGAGGAACAGACATGCAATGCCACTAGGTGTGGTTCATGAAAAGAACAGACATGAAATGACACTGGTGGATCCATATGTGGTTCATGAGAAGAACACACATCCAATGACACTGGTGGATCCTTATGTGGTTTATTTAGAAGAACACACATGCAATGACTCTAGCTGTGGTTCATGAAAATAACACACATGCAATGACACTGGTGTATCCATGTGTGGTTCATGAGAATAACACACAAGCAATGACACTGGTGGATCCTTATGTGGTTTGTTCAGAGGAACAAACATGCAATGACACTGGTGGATCCATATGTGGTTTGTGACAAGAACAGACATGCAATGACACTGGTGGATCCATGTGCGGTTCATGAAAAGAATAGACATGCAATGACACTGCTGGATCCTGATGTGGTGCATGAGAAGAACAGACATGCAATAACACTTGTGGATCCTTATGTGGTTTGTTTAGAATAACAGACATGCAATGAATCTAGCTACCGTTCATGAAAGGAACACACACGCAATGACAATGGTGTATCCATGTCTGGTTTGTGAAAAGAACAGTCATGCAATCACACTAGGTGGATCCATGTGTGGTTTGTTTAGAAGAACACACATGCAATGACTCTAGCTGCGGTTCATGAAAAGAAAACACATGCAATGACACAGGTGGATCCATATGTGGTTCCTGAAAAGAATAGACATGCAATGACACTGGTGGATCCTTATGTGGTTTGTTTAGAGGAACATACATGCAATGACACTAGGTGTGGTTCATGAAAAGAACAGACATGCAATGACACTGGTGGATCCATGTGTGGTACATCAGAAGAACACACATCCAATGACACTGGTGGATCCTTATGTGGTTTGTTTAGAAGAATACACATGCAAAGAGTCTAGCCGCGGTTCATGAAAAGAACACACATGCAATGAGACTGGTGGATCCATGTGTGGTTCATGAAAAGAACAGACATGCAGTGACACTTGTGGATCCTTATGTGGTTTGTTTAGAGGAACAGACAAGCAATGCCACTAGGTGTGGTTCATGAGAAGAACAGACATGAAATGACACTGGTGGATCCATATGTGGTTCATGAGAAGAACACACATCCAATGACACTGGTGGATCCTTATGTGGTTTATTTAGAAGAACACACATGCAAAGACTCGAGCTGTGGTTCATGAAAAGAACACACATGCAATGACACTGGTGTATCCATGTGTGGTTCATGAGAAGAACACACAAGCAATGACACTGGTGGATCCTTACGTGGTTTATTCAGACGAACAAACATGCAATGACACTGGTGGATCCATATGTGGTTTGTGAAAAGAACAGACATGCAATCAAACTAGGTGGATCCATGTGTGGTTAATGAGAAGAACACACATGCAGAGACACTAGTGGATCCTTATGTGGTTTGTGAAAAGAACAGAGATGCAATGACACTGTTGGATCCATGTGTGGTTCATGACAAGAACACACATGTAATGAAACTGGTGGATCCTTATGTGGTTTGTTTAGAGGAATAGACATGCAATGACACTAGGTGTGGTTCATGAGTAGAACACACATGCAATGACTCTAATGGATTCTTGTTGTGCTTCATGAAAAGAACAGACATGCAATGACACTGTGTGGATCCTTATGTGGTTTGTGAAAAGAACAGACATGCAATGACACTGGTGGATCCATCTGTGGTTCATGAAAAGAACAGACGTGCAATGACACTGGTGGATCCTTATGTGGTTTGTTTAGAGGAACAGACATGCAATGAGACTGGTGGATCCATGTGTGGTTAATGAAAAGAACAGACATGCAATGACACTGGTGGATCCTTATGTGGTTTGTTTAGAGGACCAGACATGCAATGACACTAGGTGTGGTTCATGAAAATAAAAGACATGCAATGACACTGGTGGATCCATGTGTGGTTCATGAGAAGCACACACATCCAATGACACTGGTGGATCCTTATGTGGTTCATGAAAATAACATACATGCAATGACACTAGTGGATCCTTATGTGGTTTGTGAAAATAACAGAGATGCAATGACACTGGTGGATCCTTATGTGGTTCTTGGGAAGAACAGACATGCAATGACACTGGTGGATCCTTATGTGATTTGTTTAGAAGAACAGGCATGCAATGACTCTAGTTGCTGTTCATGAAAATAACGCACATGCAATGACACTAGTGTGTCCATGTGTGGTTTATGAAAAGAACAGATATGCAATCACACTAGGTGGATCCATGTGTGGTTTGTTTAGAAGAACACACATGCAATGACTCTAGCTGTGGTTCATGAAAAGAACACACATGCAATGACATTGGTGGATCCATGTGTGGTTCATGGAAAGAACAGACATGCAATGACACTGGTGGATCCTTATATGGTTTGTTTAGAGGAACAAACATGCAATGACACACGGTGTGCTTCATGAAAAGAACAGACATGGAATGACACTTGTGGATCCATGTGTGGTTCATGCGAAGAACACACATCCAATGACAATGGTGGATCCTTATGTGGTTTGTTTAGAAGAACGCACATGCAATGACTCTAGCTGTGGTTCATGAAAAGAACACACCTGCAATGACACTAGTGTATCCATGTGTGGTTCATGAGAAGAACACACATGGAATGACACTAGGTGTGGTTCATGAGAAGAACACACATGCAATGACACTTGTGGATCCTTATGTGGTTTGTTTAGAGGAACAGACATCCAATGCCACTAGGTGTGGTTCCTGAAAAGAACAGACATGAAATGACACTGGTGGATCCATATGTGGTTCACGAGAAGAACACACATCCAATGACACTGGTGGATCCTTATGTGGTTTGTTTAGAAGAACATACATAGAATGAATCTTGCTGTGGTTCATGAAAAGAACACACATGCAATGACACTGGTGGATCCATGTGTGGTTTGTGAGAAGAACTGACATGCAATGACTCTAGCTGTGGTTCATGAAAATAACACACATGCAATCACACTGGGGGATACTTATATGGTTTGTTTATAAGAACACACATGCAATGACACTGGTTGTGGTTCATGAGAAGAACACACATGAAAAGGCACTTTTGGATCCATGTGTGGTTTGTGAAAAGAACAGACATGCAATCACACTGGCTGGATCCGTGTGTGGTTTGTGGAAAGAACAGACATGCAATGGCTCTAGCTGTGGTTCATGAAAAGAACACACATGCAATGACACTGGTGGATCCATGTGTGGTCTGTGAAAAGAACAGACATGTAATCACACTAGGTGGATCCATATGTGGTCTGTTTAGAAGAACACACATGCAATGAGTCTAGCTATGGTTCATGAAAAGAACACACATGCAATGACACTAGTGTATCCATGTGTGGTTCATGAGAAGAACACACATGCAATGACACTGGTGGATCCTTATGTGGTTCGTCTAGAGGAACAAACATGTAATGACACTGGGCGTGGTTCATGAAAATATCAGACATGCAATGACACTGGTGGATACTTATGTGGTTTGTTTAGAGGAACAAACATGTAATGAGACTGGGCGTGGTTCATGAAAACAATAGACATGCAATGACACTGGTGGATCCATATGTGGTTTGTGACAAGAACAGACATGCAATCACACTGGGTGGATCCATGTGTGGTTCATCAGAAGAACACACATGCAATGACACTGGTGTGGTTTATGAGAAGAACACACATGCACTGACACTGGTGGATCCTTATGTGGTTTGTTTAGAAGAACACACATGCAATGACTCTAGCTATGGTTCATGAAAAGAACACACATGCAATGACACTGGTGGATCCATGTGTGGTTTGTGAGAAGAACTGACATGCAATGACTCTAGGTGGATCCATGTGTGGTTTGTTTATAGGAACAGATATGCAATGACACTGGGTGTGGTTCATGCAAAGAACAGACATGCAATGACACTGGTAGATCCTTATGTAGTTTGTTTAGAAGAACACACATGCAATGACTCTAGGTCTGGTTCATAAAAAGAACACACATGCAATAACCCTAGGGGATCCTTATGTGGTTTGTTTAGAAGAACAGACATGCAATGACACTGGTGGATCCTTATGTGGTTTGTGAGAAGAACAGACATGCAATGACACTGGCTATGGTTCATGAGAAGAACACACTTGCATTGTGACACATTGCAAATGTATCTGTAATTATGGATGTTCCATGCTTGGTTTTATCCACTTTCTTGTGTTTTGTCCACACTTTGGAGTACTTTTCATATGACACTGGTGGATCCATGTGTGGTTCATGAGAAGAAAACACATCCAATAACACTGGTGGATCCTTATGTGGTTCATGAAAAGAATAGACATGGAATGACACTGGTGGATCCTTATGTGGTTTGTTTAGAGGAATAGACATGCAATGCCACTAGGTGTGGTTCATCAAAAGAACAGACATGCAATGACACTGGTGGATCCATGTGTGGTTCATGAGAAGAACACACATCCAATGACACTAGTGGATCATTATGTGGTTTGTTTAGAAGAACACATATGCAATGACTCTAGTTGTGGTTCATGAAAAGAACACACATGCAATGACACTGGTGTATCCATGTGTGGTTCATGAGAAGAACACACATGCAATGACATTGGGTGTGGTTCATGATAAGAACACACATGCAATGACACTGGTGGATCCTTATGTGGTTTGTTTAGAAGAACACCGATGCAATGACTCTAGTTGTGGTTCATGAAAAGAACACACATGCAATGACACTGGTGGATCCATGTGTGGTTTGGGAAAAGAACTGACACGCAATGACTCTAGGTGGATCTATGTGTGGTTTGTTTAGAGGAACAAACATGCAATGACACTGGTGTGGTTCATGAAAAGAACAGACATGCAATGACACTTGTGGATCCTTACGTGGTTTGTTTAGAAGAACACACATGCAATGACTCTAGATGTGGTTCATGAAAAGAACACACATGCAATGACACTGGTGGATCCATGTGTGGTTTGTGAACAGAACTGACACGCAATGACTCTAGGTGGATCCATGTGTGGTTTGTTTAGAGGAACAGACATGCAATGCCACTAGGTGTGGTTCATGAAAAGAACATACATGGAGTGACACTGGTGGATCCATATGTGGTTCATGAGAAGAACACACATGAAAAGGCACTGGTGGATCCATGTGTGGTTTGTGAAAAGAACAGACATGCAATCACACTAGGTGGATCCATGTGTGGTCTGTGGAAAGAACAGACATGCAATGGCTCTAGCTGTGGTTCATGAAAAGAACACACATGCAATGACACTGGTGGATCCATGTGTGGTCTGTGAAAAGAATAGACATGTAATCACACTAGGTGGATCCATATGTTGTTTGTTTAGAAGAACACACATGCAATGACTCTAGCTATGGTTCATGAAAAGAACACACATGCAATGACACTGGTGTATCCATGTGTGGTTCATGAGAAGAACACACATGCAATGACACTTGTGGATCCTTATGTGGTTTGTTTAGAGGAACAAACATGTAATGACACTGGGCGTGATTCATGAAAATAATAGACATGCAATAACACTGGTGGATCCATATGTGGTTTGTGACAAGAACAGACATGCAATCACACTGGGTGGATCCATGTGTGGTTCATCAGAAGAACACACATGCAATGACACTGGTGGATCCTTATGTGGTTTGTGAAAAGAACAAACATGCAATGACACTGGTGGATCCATGTGTGTATCATGAAAAGAATAGACATGCAATGACACTGCTAGATCCTGATGTGGTTCATGAGAAGAACAGACATGCAATGACACTTGTGGATCCTTATGTGGTTTGTTTAGAATAACAGACATGCAATGACTCTAGCTGCCGTTCCTGAAGGGAACACACACGCAATGACACTGGTGTATCCATGTGTGATTTGTGAAAAGAACAGTCATGCAATCGCACTAGGTGGATCCATGTGTGGTTTATTTAGAAGAACACACATGCAATGACTCTAGCTGTGGTTCATGAAAAGAAAACACATGCAATGACACTGGTGGATCCATATGTGGTTTATGAAAAGAATAGAAATGCAATGACACTGGTGGATCCTTATGTGGTTTGTTTAGAGGAACATACATGCAATGACACTAGGTGTGGTTCATGAAAAGAACAGACATGCAATGACACTTGTGGATCCTTATGTGGTTTGTTTAGAGGAACAGACATGCAATGCCACTAGGTGTGGTTCATGAAAAGAACAGACATCAAATGACACTGGTGGATCAATGTGTGGTTCATGAGAAGAATACACATCCAATGACACTGGTGGATCCTTATGTGGTTTGTTTAGAAGAATACACATGCAAAGAGTCTAGCCGCGGTTCATGAAAAGAACACACATGCAATGAGACTGGTGGATCCATGTGTGGTTCATGAAAAGAACAGACATGCAATGGCACTTGTGGATCCTTATGTGGTTTGTTTAGAGGAACAGACATCCAATGCCACTAGGTGTGGTTCCTGAAAAGAACAGACATGAAATGACACTGGTGGATCCATATGTGGTTCATGAGAAGAACACACATCCAATGACACTGGTGGATCCTTATGTGGTTTATTTAGAAGAACACACATGCAATGACTCTAGTTGTGGTTCATGAAAAGAACACACATGCAATGACACTGGTGTATCCATGTGTGGTTCATGAGAAGAACACACAGGTAATGACATTGGTGGATCCTTATGTGGTTTGTTCAGAGGAACAAAGATGCAATGACACTGGTGGATCCATATGTGGTTTGCGACAAGAACAGACATGCAATCACACAGGGTGGATCCATGTGTGGTTCATGAGAAGAACACACATGCAATGACACTGGTGGATCCTTATGTGGTTTGTGAAAAGAACAGACATGCAATGACACTAGTGGATCCATGTGTGGTTCATGAAAAGAATAGACATGCAATGACACTGCTGGATCCTGATGTGGTTCATGAGTAGAACAGACATGCAATGACACTTGTGGATCCTTATGTGGTTTGTTTAGAATAACAGACATGCAATGACTCTAGATGCCGTTCATGAAAGGAACACACACGCAATGACACTGGTGTATCCATGTGGGGTTTGTGAAAAGAACAGTCATGGAATCACACTAGGTGGATCCATGTGTGGTTTGTTTAGAAGAACACACATGCAATGACTCTAGCTGCGGTTCATGAAAAGAAAACACATGCAATGACACTGGTGGATCCATATGTGGTTCATGAAAAGAATAGACATGCAATGACACTGGTGGATCCTTATGTGGTTTGTTTAGAGGAACATACATGCAATTACACTAGGTGTGGTTCATGAAAAGAACAGACATGCAATGACACTGGTGGATCCATGTGTGGTTCATCAGAAGAACACACATCCAATGACACTGGTGGATCCTTATGTTGTTTGTTTAGAAGAATACACATGCAAAGAGTCTAGCCGCGGTTCATGAAAAGAACACACATGCAATGAGACTGGTGGATCCATGTGTGGTTCATGAACAGAACAGACATGCAATGACACTTGTGGATCCTTATGTGGTTTGTTTAGAGGAACAGACATGCAATGCCACTAGGTGTGGTTCATGAAAAGAATAGACATGAAATGACACTGGTGGATCCATATGTGGTTCATGAGAAGAACACACATCCAATGACACTGGTGGATCCTTATGTGGTTTATTTAGAAGAACACACATGCAATGACTCTAGCTGTGGTTCATGAAAAGAACACACATGCAATGACACTGGTGTATCCATGTGTGGCTCATGAGAAGAACACACAAGCAATGACACTGGTGGATCCTTATGTGGTTTGCTCAGAGCAACAAACATGCAATGACACTGGTGGAGCCATATGTGGTTTGTGAAAAGAACAGACATGCAATCAAACTAGGTGGATCCATGTGTGGTTAATGAGAAGAACACACATGCAAAGACACTAGTGGATCCTTATGTGGTTTGTGAAAAGAACAGAGATGCAATGACACTGGTGGATCCATGTGTGGTTCATGACAAGAACAGACATGCAATGACACTGGTGGATCCTTATGTGGTTTGTTTGGAGGAATAGACATGCAATGACACTGGGTGTGGTTCATGAGTAGAACACACATGCAATGACTCTAATGGATTCTTGCTGTGCTTCACGAAAAGAACAGACATGCAACGACACTGGGTGGATCCTTATGTGGTTTGTGAAAAGAACAGACATGCAATGACACTGGTGGATCCATGTGTGGTTCATGAAAAGAACAGACATGCAATGACACTGGTGGATCCTTATGTGGTTTGTTTAGAGGAACAGACATGCACTGACACTAGTGGATCCATGTGTGGTTCATGAAAAGAACAGACATGCAATGACACTAGTGGATCCATGTGTGGTTTGTGAAAAGAACTAACACGAAATGATTCTAGGTGGATCCATGTGTGGTTTATTTAGAGGAACAGACATGCAATGCCACTAGGTGTGGTTCATGAAAAGAACAGACATGCAGTGACACTGGTGGATCCATATGTGGTTCATGAGAAGAACACACATGAAAAGGCACTGGTGGATCCATGTGTGTCTTGTGAAAAGAACAGACATGCAATCACACTAGGTGGATCCATGTGTGGTTTGTGGAAAGAACAGACATGCAATGGATCTAGCTGTGCTTCATGAAAAGAACACACATGCAATGACACTGGTGGATCCATCTGTGGTCTGTGAAAAGAATAGACATGTAATCACACTAGGTGGATCCATACGTGGTTTGTTTAGAAGAACACACATGCAATGACTCTAGCTATGGTTCATGAAAAGAACACACATGCAATGACACTGGTGTATCCATGTGTGGTTCATGAGAATAACACACATGCAATGACACTGGTGGATCCTTATGTGGTTTGTTTAGAGGAACAAACATGTAATGACACTGGGCGTGGTTCATGAAAATAATAGACATGCAATGACACTGGTGGATCCATATGTGGTTTGTGACAAGAACAGACATGCAATCACACTGGGTGGATCCATGTGTGGTTCATCAGAAGAACACACATGCAATGACACTGGTGGATCCTTATGTGGTTTGTGAAAAGAACAGAGTTGCAATGACACTGGTGGATCCATGTGTGGTTCATGACAAGAACAGACATGCAATAACACTGGTGGATCCTTATGTGGTTTGTTTGGAGGAATAGACATGCAATGACACTGGGTGTGGTTCATGAGTAGAACACACATGCAATGACTCTAATGGATTCTTGCTGTGCTTCACGAAAAGAACAGACATGCAACGACACTGGGTGGATCCTTATGTGGTTTGTGAAAAGAACAGACATGCAATGACACTGGTAGATCCATGTGTGGTTCATGAAAAGAACAGACATGCAATGACACTGGTGGATCCTTATGTGGTTTGTTTAGAGGAACAGACATGCACTGACACTAGTGGATCCATGTGTGGTTCATGAAAAGAACAGACATGCAATGACACTAGTGGATCCATGTGTGGTTTGTGAAAAGAACTGACACGCAACGATTCTAGGTGGATCCATGTGTGGTTTGTTTAGAGGAACAGACATGCAATGCCACTAGGTGTGGTTCATGAAAAGAACAGACATCAAATGACACTGGTGGATCCATGTGTGGTTCATCAGAAGAACACACATCCAATGACACTGGTGGATCCTTATGTGGTTTGTTTAGAAGAATACACATGCAAAGAGTCTAGCCGCGGTTCATGAAAAGAACAGACATGCAATGAGACTGGTGGATCCATGTGTGGTTCATGAAAAGAACAGACATGCAATGACACTTGCGGATCCTTATGTGGTTTGTTTAGAGGAACAGACATCCAATGCCACTAGGTGTGGTTCCTGAAAAGAACAGACATGAAATGACACTGGTGGATCCATATGTGGTTCATGAGAAGAACACACATCCAATGACACTGGTGGATCCTTATGTGGTTTATTTAGAAGAACACACATGCAATGACTCTAGTTGTTGTTCATGAAAAGAACACACATGCAATGACACTGGTGTATCCATGTGTGGTTCATGAGAAGAACACACAGGCAATGACACTGGTGGATCCTTATGTGGTTTGTTCAGAGGAACAAAGATGCAATGACACTGGTGGATCCATATGTGGTTTGCGACAAGAACAGACATGCAATCACACTGGGTGGATCCATGTGTGGTTCATGAGAAGAACACACATGCAATGACACTGGTGGATCCTTATGTGGTTTGTGAAAAGAACAGACATGCAATGACACTAGTGGATCCATGTGTGGTTCATGAAAAGAATACACATGCAATGACACTGCTGGATCCTGATGTGGTTCATGAGAAGAACAGACATGCAATGACACTTGTGGATCCTTATGTGGTTTGTTTAGAATAACAGACATGCAATGACTCTAGCTGCCGTTCATGAAAGGAACACACACGCAATGACACTGGTGTATCCATGTGGGGTTTGTGAAAAGAACAGTCATGCAATCACACTAGGTGGATCCATGTGTGGTTTGTTTAGAAGAACACACATGCAATGACTCTAGCTGCGGTTCATGAAAAGAAAACACATGCAATGACACTGGTGGATCCATATGTGGTTCATGAAAAGAATAGACATGCAATGACACTGGTGGATCCTTATGTGGTTTGTTTAGAGGAACAGACATGCAATGACACTAGGTGTGGTTCATGAAAAGAACAGACATGCAATGACACTGGTGGATCCATGTGTGGTTCATCAGAAGAACACACATCCAATGACACTGGTGGATCCTTATGATGTTTGTTTAGAAGAATACACATGCAAAGAGTCTAGCCGCGGTTCATGAAAAGAACACACATGCAATGAGACTGGTGGATCCATGTGTGGTTCATGAACAGAACAGACATGCAATGACACTTGTGGATCCTTATGTGGTTTGTTTAGAGGAACAGACATGCAATGCCACTAGGTGTGGTTCATGAAAAGAATAGACATGAAATGACACTGGTGGATCCATATGTGGTTCATGAGAAGAACACACATCCAATGACACTGGTGGATCCTTATGTGGTTTATTTAGAAGAACACACATGCAATGACTCTAGCTGTGGTTCATGAAAAGAACACACATGCAATGACACTGGTGTATCCATGTGTGGCTCATGAGAAGAACACACAAGCAATGACACTGGTGGATCCTTATGTGGTTTGTTCAGAGCAACAAACATGCAATGACACTGGTGGAGCCATATGTGGTTTGTGAAAAGAACAGACATGCAATCAAACTAGGTGGATCCATGTGTGGTTAATGAGAAGAACACACATGCAAAGACACTAGTGGATCCTTATGTGGTTTGTGAAAAGAACAGAGATGCAATGACACTGGTGGATCCATGTGTGGTTCATGACAAGAACAGACATGCAATGACACTGGTGGATCCTTATGTGGTTTGTTTGGAGGAATAGACATGCAATGACACTGGGTGTGGTTCATGAGTAGAACACACATGCAATGACTCTAATGGATTCTTGCTGTGCTTCACGAAAAGAACAGACATGCAACGACACTGGGTGGATCCTTATGTGGTTTGTGAAAAGAACAGACATGCAATGACACTGGTGGATCCATGTGTGGTTCATGAAAAGAACAGACATGCAATGACACTAGTGGATCCTTATGTGGTTTGTTTAGAGGAACAGACATGCACTGACACTAGTGGATCCATGTGTGGTTCATGAAAAGAACAGACATGCAATGACACTAGTGGATCCATGTGTGGTTTGTGAAAAGAACTGACACGCAATGATTCTAGGTGGATCCATGTGTGGTTTGTTTAGAGGAACAGACATGCAATGCCACTAGGTGTGGTTCATGAAAAGAATAGACATGCAGTGACACTGGTGGATCCATATGTGGTTCATGAGAAGAACACACATGAAAAGGCACTGGTGGATCCATGTGTGGTTTGTGAAAAGAACAGACATGCAATCACACTAGGTGGATCCATGTGTGGTTTGTGGAAAGAACAGACATGCAATGGCTCTAGCTGTGGTTCATGAAAAGAACACACATGCAATGACACTGGTGGATCCATCTGTGGTCTGTAAAAAGAATAGACATGTAATCACACTAGGTGGATCCATATGTGGTTTGTTTAGAAGAACACACATGCAATTACTCTAGCTATGGTTCATGAAAATAACACACATGCAATGACACTGGTGTATCCATGTGTGGTTCATGAGAATAACACACATGCAATGACACTGGTGGATCCTTATGTGGTTTGTTTAGAGGAACAAACATGTAATGACACTGGGCGTGGTTCATGAAAATAATAGACATGCAATGACACTGGTGGATCCATATGTGGTTTGTGACAAGAACAGACATGCAATCACACTGGGTGGATCCATGTGTGGTTCATCAGAAGAACACACATGCAATGACACTGGTGGATCCTTATGTGGTTTGTGAAAAGAACAGACATGCAATGACACTGGTGGATCCATGTGTGTATCATGAAAAGAATAGACATGCAATGACACTGCTAGATCCTGATGTGGTTCATGAGAAGAACAGACATGCAATGACACTTGTGGATCCTTATGTGGTTTGTTTAGAATAACAGACATGCAATGACTCTAGCTGCCGTTCATGAAAGGAACACACACGCAATGACACTGGTGTATCCATGTGTGGTTTGTGAAAAGAACAGTCACGCAATCGCACTAGGTGGATCCATGTGTGGTTTGTTTAGAAGAACACACATGCAATGACTCTAGCTGTGGTTCATGAAAAGAAAACACATGCAATGACACTGGTGGATCCATATGTGGTTCATGAAAAGAATAGACATGCAATGACACTGGTGGATCCTTATGTGGTTTGTTTAGAGGAACATACATGCAATGACACTAGGTGTGGTTCATGAAAAGAACAGACATGCAATGACACTGGTGGATCCATGTGTGGTTCATCAGAAGAACACACATCCAATGACACTGGTGGATCCTTATGTTGTTTGTTTAGAAGAATACACATGCAAAGAGTCTAGACGCGGTTCATGAAAAGAACACACATGCAATGAGACTGGTGGATCCATGTGTGGTTCATGAAAAGAACAGACATGCAATGACACTTGTGGATCCTTATGTGGTTTGTTTAGAGGAACAGAAATCCAATGCCACTAGGTGTGGTTCCTGAAAAGATGAGACATGAAATGACACTGGTGGATCCATATGTGGTTCATGAGAAGAACACACATCCAATGACACTGGTGGATCCTTATGTGGTTTATTTAGAAGAACACACATGCAATGACTCTAGCTGTGGTTCATGAAAAGAACACACATGCAATGACACTGGTGTATCCATGTGTGGTTCATGAGAAGAACACACATGCAATGACACTGGTGGATCCTTATGTGGTTTGTTCAGAGGAACAAAGATGCAATGACACTGGTGGATCCATATGTGGTTTGCGACAAGAACAGACATGCAATCACACTGGGTGGATCCATGTGTGGTTCATGAGAAGAACACACATGCAATGACACTGGTGGATCCTTATGTGGTTTGTGAAAAGAACAGACATGCAATGACACTGGTGGATCCATGCGTGGTTCATGAAAAGAATAGACATGCAATGACACTGCTGGATCCTGATGTGGTTCATGAGAAGAACAGACATGCAATGACACTTGTGGATCCTTATGTGGTTTGTTTAGAATAATAGACATGCAATGACTCTAGCTGCCGTTCATGAAAGGAACACACACGCAATGACACTGGTGTATCCATGTGGGGTTTGTGAAAAGAACAGTCATGCAATCACACTAGGTGGATCCATGTGTGGTTTGTTTAGAAGAACACACATGCAATGACTCTAGCAGCGGTTCATGAAAAGAAAACACATGCAATGACACTGGTGGATCCATATGTGGTTCATGAAAAGAATAGACATGCAATGACACTGGTGGATCCTTATGTGGTTTGTTTAGAGGAACATACATGCAATGACACTAGGTGTGGTTCATGAAAAGAACAGACATGCAATGACACTGGTGGATCCATGTGTGGTTCATCAGAAGAACACACATCCAATGACACTGGTGGATCCTTATGTTGTTTGTTTAGAAGAATACACATGCAAAGAGTCTAGCCGCGGTTCATGAAAAGAACACACATGCAATGAGACTGGTGGATCCATGTGTGGTTCATGAAAAGAACAGACATGAAATGACACTGGTGGATCCATATGTGGTTCATGAGAAGAACACACATCCAATGACACTGGTGGATCCTTATGTGGTTTATTTAGAAGAACACACATGCAATGACTCTAGCTGTGGTTCATGAAAAGAACACACATGCAATGACACTGGTGTATCCATGTGTTGTTCATGAGAAGAACACACAAGCAATGACACTGGTGGATCCTTATGTGGTTTATTTAGAAGAACACACATGCAATGACTCTAGCTGTGGTTCATGAAAATAACACACATGCAATGACACTAGTGTATCCATGTGTGGCTCATGAGAAGAACACACAAGCAATGACACTGGTGGATCCTTATGTGGTTTATTCAGAGCAACAAACATGCAATGACACTGGTGGAGCCATATGTGGTTTGTGAAAAGAACAGACATGCAATCAAACTAGGTGGATCCATGTGTGGTTAATGAGAAGAACACACATGCAAACACACTAGTGGATCCTTATGTGGTTTGTGAAAAGAACAGAGATGCAATGACACTGGTGGATCCATGTGTGGTTCATGACAAGAACAGACATGCACTGACACTAGTGGATCCTTATGTGGTTTGTTTGGAGGAATAGACATGCAATGACACTGGGTGTGGTTCATGAGTAGAACACACATGCAATGACTCTAATGGACTCTTGCTGTGCTTCACGAAAAGAACAGACATGCAACGACACTGGGTGGATCCTTATGTGGTTTGTGAAATGAACAGACATGCAATGACACTGGTGGATCCATGTGTGGTTCATGAAAAGAACAGACATGCAATGACACTGGTGGATCCTTATGTGGTTTGTTTAGAGGAACAGACATGCACTGACACTAGTGGATCCATGTGTGGTTCATGAAAAGAACAGACATGCAATGACACTCGTGGATCCATGTGTGGTTTGTGAAAAGAACTGACACGCAATGACTCTAGGTGGATCCATGTGTGGTTTGTTTAGAGGAACAGACATGCAATGCCACTAGGTGTGGTTCATGAAAAGAACAGACATGCAGTGATACTGGTGGATCCATATGTGGTTCATGAGAAGAACACACATGAAAAGGCACTGGTGGATCCATGTGTGGTTTGTGAAAAGAACAGTCATGCAATCACACTAGGTGGATCCATGTGTGGTTTGTTTAGAAGAACACACATGCAATGACTCTAGCTGCGGTTCATGAAAAGAAAACACATGCAATGACACTGGTGGATCCATATGTGGTTCATGAAAAGAATAGACATGCAATGACACTGGTGGATCCTTATGTGGTTTGTTTAGTGGAACATAGATGCAATGACACTGGGTGTGGTTCATGAAAAGAACAGACATGCAATGACACTGGTGGATCCATGTGTGGTTCATGGGAAGAATACACATCCAATGACACTGGTGGATCCTTATGTGGTTTCTTTAGAAGAACACACATGCAATTACTCTAGCTATGGTTCATGAAAATAACACACATGCATTGACACTGGTGTATCCATGTGTGGTTCATGAGAATAACACACATGCAATGACACTGGTGGATCCTTATGTGGTTTGTTTAGAGGAACAAACATGTAATGACACTGGGCGTGGTTCATGAAAATAATAGACATGCAATGACACTGGTGGATCCATATGTGGTTTGTGACAAGAACAGACATGCAATCACACTGGGTGGATCCATGTGTGGTTCATCAGAAGAACACACATGCAATGACACTGGTGGATCCTTATGTGGTTTGTGAAAAGAACAGACATGCAATGACACTGGTGGATCCATGTGTGTATCATGAAAAGAATAGACATGCAATGACACTGCTAGATCTTGATGTGGTTCATGAGAAGAACAGACATGCAACGACACTTGTGGATCCTTATGTGGTTTGTTTAGAATAACAGACATGCAATGACTCTAGCTGCCGTTCATGAAAGGAACACACACGCAATGACACTAGTGTATCCATATGTGGTTTGTGAAAAGAACAGTCATGCAATCGCACTAGGTGGATCCATGTGTGGTTTGTTTAGAAGAACACACATGCAATGACTCTAGCTGTGGTTCATGAAAAGAAAACACATGCAATGACACTGGTGGATCCATATGTGGTTCATGAAAAGAATAGACATGCAATGACAGTGGTGGATCCTTATGTGGTTTGTTTAGAGGAACATACATGCAATGACACTAGGTGTGGTTCATGAAAAGAACAGACATGCAATGACACTGGTGGATCCATGTGTGGTTCATCAGAAGAACACACATCCAATGACACTGGTGGATCCTTATGTGGTTTGTTTAGAAGAATACACATGCAAAGAGTCTAGCCGCGGTTCATGAAAATAACAGACATGCAATGACACTGGTGGATCCATATGTGGTTTGTCACAAGAATAGACATGCAATCACACTGGGTGGATCCATGTGTGGTTCATGAGAAGAACACACATGCAATGACGAAGGTAGATCCTTATGTGGTTTGTGAAAAGAACAGACATGCAATGACACTGGTGGATCCATGTGTGGTTCATGAAAACAATAGACATGCAATGACACTGCTCGATCCTGACGTGGTTCATGAGAAGAACAAACATGCAATGACACTTGTGGATCCTTATGTGGTTTGTTTAGAATAACAGACATGCAATGACTCTAGCTGCCGTTCATGAAAGGAACACACATGCAATGACACTGGTGTATCCATGTGTGGTTTGTGAAAAGAACAGTCATGCAATCACACTAGGTGGATCCAGGTGTGGTTTGTTTAGAAGAACACACATGCAATGACTCTAGCTGCGGTTCATGAAAAGAAAACACATGCAATGACACTGGTGGATCCATATGTGGTTCATGAAAAGAATAGACATGCAATGACACTGGTGGATCCTTATGTGGTTTGTTTAGAGGAA
The DNA here is from genome assembly GCA_916181665.1 of Avena sativa. Lineage (NCBI taxonomy): Eukaryota > Viridiplantae > Streptophyta > Magnoliopsida > Poales > Poaceae > Avena > Avena sativa. Next base: position 586,225,025 of record OV702287.1, read on the forward strand.
CATACATGCAATGACACTAGGTGTGGTTCATGAAAAGAACAGACATGCAATGACACTGGTGGATCCATGTGTGGTTCATCAGAAGAACACACAACCAATGACACTGGTGGATCCTTATGTTGTTTGTTTAGAAGAATACACATGCAAAGAGTCTAGCCGCGGTTCATGAAAAGAACACACATGCAATGAGACTGGTGGATCCATGTGTGGTTCATGAAAAGAACAGACATGAAATGACACTGGTGGATCCATATGTGGTTCATGAGAAGAACACACATCCAATGACACTGGTGGATCCTTATGTGGTTTATTTAGAAGAACACACATGCAATGACTCTAGCTGTGGTTCATGAAAAGAACACACATGCAATGACACTGGTGTATCCATGTGTGGTTCATGAGAAGAACATACAAGCAATGACACTGGTGGATCCTTATGTGGTTTATTTAGAAGAACACACATGCAATGACTCTAGCTGTGGTTCATGAAAAGAACACACATGCAATGACACTAGTGTATCCATGTGTGGCTCATGAGAAGAACACACAAGCAATGACACTGGTGGATCCTTATGTGGTTTGTTCAGAGCAACAAACATGCAATGACACTGGTGGAGCCATATGTGGTTTGTGAAAAGAACAGACATGCAATCAAACTAGGTGGATCCATGTGTGGTTAATGAGAAGAACACACATGCAAACACACTAGTGGATCCTTATGTGGTTTGTGAAAAGAACAGAGATGCAATGACACTGGTGGATCCATGTGTGGTTCATGACAAGAACAGACATGCACTGACACTAGTGGATCCTTATGTGGTTTGTTTGGAGGAATAGACATGCAATGACACTGGGTGTGGTTCATGAGTAGAACACACATGCAATGACTCTAATGGACTCTTGCTGTGCTTCACGAAAAGAACAGAAGTGCAACGACACTGGGTGGATCCTTATGTGGTTTGTGAAATGAACAGACATGCAATGACACTGGTGGATCCATGTGTGGTTCATGAAAAGAACAGACATGCAATGACACTGGTGGATCCTTATGTGGTTTGTTTAGAGGAACAGACATGCACTGACACTAGTGGATCCATGTGTGGCTCATGAAAAGAACAGACATGCAATGACACTCGTGGATCCATGTGTGGTTTGTGAAAAGAACTGACACGCAATGACTCTAGGTGGATCCATGTGTGGTTTGTTTAGAGGAACAGACATGCAATGTCACTAGGTGTGGGTCATGAAAAGAACAGACATGCAGTGATACTGGTGGATCCATATGTGGTTCATGAGAAGAACACACATGAAAAGGCACTGGTGGATCCATGTGTGGTTTGTGAAAAGAACAGACATGCAATCACACTAGGTGGATCCATGTGTGGTTTGTGGAAAGAACAGACATGCAATGGCTCTAGCTGTGGTTCATGAAAAGAACACACATGCAATGACACTGGTGGATCCATCTGTGGTCTGTGAAAAGAATAGACATGTAATCACACTAGGTGGATCCATATGTGGCTTCTTTAGAAGAACACACATGCAATGACTCTAGCTATGGTTAATGAAAAAACACACATGCAATGACACTAGTGGATCCATGTGTGGTTCATGAAAAGAACAGACATGCAATGACACTGGTGGATCCTTATGGTTTGTTTAGTGGAACATAGATGCAATGACACTGGGTGTGGTTCATGAAAAGAACAGACATGCAATGACACTGGTGGATCCATGTGTGGTTCATGGGAAGAATACACATCCAATGACACTGGTGGATCCTTATGTGGTTTCTTTAGAAGAACACACATGCAATTACTCTAGCTATGGTTCATGAAAATAACACACATGCATTGACACTGGTGTATCCATGTGTGGTTCATGAGAATAACACACATGCAATGACACTGGTGGATCCTTATGTGGTTTGTTTAGAGGAACAAACATGTAATGACACTGGGCGTGGTTCATGAAAATAATAGACATGCAATGACACTGGTGGATCCATATGTGGTTTGTGACAAGAACAGACATGCAATCACACTGGGTGGATCCATGTGTGGTTCATCAGAAGAACACACATGCAATGACACTGGTGGATCCTTATGTGGTTTGTGAAAAGAACAGACATGCAATGACACTGGTGGATCCATGTGTGTATCATGAAAAGAATAGACATGCAATGACACTGCTAGATCTTGATGTGGTTCATGAGAAGAACAGACATGCAACGACACTTGTGGATCCTTATGTGGTTTGTTTAGAATAACAGACATGCAATGACTCTAGCTGCCGTTCATGAAAGGAACACACACGCGATGACACTGGTGTATCCAAATGTGGTTTGTGAAAAGAACAGTCATGCAATCGCACTAGGTGGATCCATGTGTGGTTGGTTTAGAAGAACACACATGCAATGACTCTAGCTGTGGGTCATGAAAAGAAAACACATGCAATGACACTGGTGGATCCATATGTGGTTCATGAAAAGAATAGACATGCAATGACACTGGTGGATCCTTATGTGGTTTGTTTAGAGGAACATACATGCAATGACACTAGGTGTGGTTCATGAAAAGAACAGACATGCAATGACACTGGTGGATCCATGTGTGGTTCATCAGAAGAACACACATCCAATGACACTGGTGGATCCTTATGTGGTTTGTTTAGAAGAATACACATGCAAAGAGTCTAGCCGCGGTTCATGAAAAGAACACACATGCAATGAGACTGGTGGATCCATGTGTGGTTCATGAAAAGAACAGACATGCAATGACACTTGTGGATCCTTATGTGGTTTGTTTAGAGGAACATACATCCAATGCCACTAGGTGTGGTTCCTGAAAAGAACAGACATGAAATGACACTGGTGGATCCATATGTGGTTCATGAGAAGAACACACATCCAATGACACTGGTGGATCCTTATGTGGTTTTTTTAGAAGAACACACATGCAATGACTCTAGCTGTGGTTCATGAAAAGAACACACATGCATTGACACTGGTGTATCCATGTGTGGTTCATGAGAAGAACACACAGGCAATGACACTTGTGGATCCTTATGTGGTTTGGTCAGAGGAACAAAGATGCAATGACACTGGTGGATCCATATGTGGTTTGCGACAAGAACAGACATGCAATCACACTGGGTGGATCCATGTGTGGTTCATGAGAAGAACACACATGCAATGACACTGGTGGATCCTTATGTGGTTTGTGAAAAGAACGGACATGCAATGACACTGGTGGATTCATGTGCGGTTCATGAAAAGAATAGACATGCAATGACACTGCTGGATCCTGATGTGGTTCATGAGAAGAACAGACATGCAATGGCACTTGTGGATCCTTATGTGGATTGTTTAGAATAACAGACATGCAATGACTCTAGCTGCCGTTCATGAAAGGAACACACACGCAATGACACTGGTGTATCCATGTGGGGTTTGTGAAAAGAACAGTCATGCAATCACACTAGGTGGATCCATGTGTGGTTTGTTTAGAAGAACACACATGCAATGACTCTAGCTGCAGTTCATGAAAAGAAAACACATGCAATGACACTGGTGGATCCTTATGTGGTTTGTTTAGAGGAACATACATGCAATGACACTAGGTGTGGTTCATGAAAAGAACAGACATGCAATGACACTGGTGGATCCATGTGTGGTTCATCAGAAGAACACACATCCAATGACACTGGTTGATCCTTATGTGGTTTGTTTAGAAGAATACACATGCAAAGAGTCTAGCCGCGGTTCGTGAAAAGAACACACATGCAATGAGACTGGTGGATCCATGTGTGGTTTGTGAAAAGAACTGACACGCAATGACTCTAGGTGGATCCATGTGTGGTTTGTTTAGAGGAACAGACATGCAATGCCACTAGGTGTGGTTCATGAAAAGAACAGACATGCAGTGACACTGGTGGATCCATATGTGGTTCATGAGAAGAACACACATGAAAAGGCACTGGTGGATCCATGTGTGGTTTGTGAAAAGAACAGACATGCAATCACACTAGGTGGATCCATGTGTGGTTTGTGGAAAGAACAGACATGCAATGGCTCTAGCTGTGGTCCATGAAAAGAACACACATGCAATGACACTGGTGGATCCATCTGTGGTCTGTGAAAAGAATAGACATGTAATCACACTAGGTGGATCCATGTGTGGTTCATGAGAAGAACACACATGCAATGACACTGGTGTATCCATGTGTGGTTCATGAGAAGAACACACATGCAATGACACCGGTGGATCCTTATGTGGTTTGTTTAGACGAACAAACATGTAATGACACTGGGCGAGGTTCATGAAAATAACAGACATGCAATGAAACTGGTGGATCCATATGTGGTTTGTGACAAGAACAGACATGCAATCACACTAGGTGGATCCATGTGTGGTTCATCAGAAGAACACACATGCAATGACACTGGTGGATCCTTATGTGGTTTGTTTAGAGGAACAAACATGTAATGACACTGGGCGTGGTTCATGAAAATAACAGACATGCAATGACACTGGTGGATCCATATGTGGTTTGTGACAAGAACAGACATGCAATCACACTGGGTGGATCCATGTGTGGTTCATGAGAAGAACACACATGCAATGACACTGGTGGATCCTTATGTGGTTTGTGAAAAGAACAAACATGCAATGACACTGCTAGATCCTGATGTGGTTCATGAGAAGAACAGACATGCAATGACACTTGTGGATCCTTATGTGGTTTGTTTAGAATAACAGACATGCAATGACTCTAGCTGCCGTTCATGAAAGGAACACACACGCAATGACACTGGTGTATCCATGTGTGGTTTGTGAAAAGAACAATCATGCAATCGCACTAGGTGGATCCATCTGTCTTTTGTTTAGAAGAACACACATGCAATGACTCTAGTTGCGGTTCATGAAAAGAAAACACATGCAATGACACTGGTGGATCCATATGTGGTTCATGAAAAGAATAGACATGCAATGACACTGGTGGATCCTTATGTGGTTTGTTTAGAGGAACATACATGCAATGACACTAGGTGTGGTTCATGAAAAGAACAGACATGCAATGACACTGGTGGATCCATGTGTGGTTCATCAGAAGAACACACATCCAATGACACTGGTTGATCCTTATGTGGTTTGTTTAGAAGAATACACATGCAAAGAGTCTAGCCGCGGTTCATGAAAAGAACACACATGCACTGAGACTGGTGGATTCATGTGTGGTTGATGAAAAGAACAGACATGCAATGACACTTGTGGATCCTTATGTGGTTTGTTTAGAGGAACAGACATCCAATGCCACTAGGTGTGGTTCTTGAAAAGAACAGACATGAAATGACACTGGTGGATCCATATGTGGTTCACGAGAAGAACACACATCCAATGACACTGGTGGATCCTTATGTGGTTTGTTCAGAGGAACAAAGATGCAATGACACTGGTGGATCCATATGTGGATTGCGACAAGAACAAACATGCAATCACACTGGGTGGATCCATGTGTGGTTCATGAGAAGAACACACATGAAATGACACTGGTGGATCCATGTGTGGTTCATGAAAAGAATAGACATGCAATGACACTGCTGGATCCTGATGTGGTTCATGAGAGGAACAGACATGCAATGACACTTGTGGATCCTTATGTGGTTTGTTTAGAATAAACAGACATGCAATGACTCTAGCTGCCGTTCATGAAAGGAACACACACGCAATGACACTGTTGTATCTATGTGGGGTTTGTGAAAAGAAGAGTCATGCAATCACACTAGGTGGATCCATGTGTGGTTTGTTTAGAAGAACACACATGCAATGACTCTAGCTGTGGTTCATGAAAAGAAAACACATGCAATGACACTGGTGGATCCATATGTGGTTCATGAAAAGAATAGACATGCAATGACACTGGTGGATCCTTATGTGGTTTGTTTAGAGGAACATACATGCAATGACACTAGGTGTGGTTCATGAAAAGAACAGACATGCAATGACACTGGTGTATCCATGTGTGGTTCATGAGAAGAACACACAAACAATGACACTGGTGGATCCTTATGTGGTTTGTTCAGAGCAACAAACATGCAATGACACTGGTGGATCCATATGTGGTTTGTGAAAAGAACAGACATGCAATCAAACTAGGTGGATCCATGTGTGGTTTGTGGAAAGAACAGACATGCAATGGCTCTAGCTGTGGTCCATGAAAAGAACACACATGCAATGACACTGGTGGATCCATCTGTGGTCTGTGAAATGAATAGACATGTAATCACACTAGGTGGATCCATGTGTGGTTCATGACAAGAACACACATGCAATGACACTGGTGTATCCATGTGTGGTTCATGAGAAGAACACACATGCAATGACACTGGTGGATCCTTATGTGGTTTGTTTAGAGGAACAAACATGTAATGACACTGGGCGTGGTTCATGAAAATAACAGACATGCAATGAAACTGGTGGATCCATATGTGGTTTGTGACAAGAACAGACATGCAATCACACAAGGTGGATCCATGTGTGGTTCATCAGAAGAACACACATGCAATGACACTGGTGGATCCTTATGTGGTTTGTTTAGAGGAACAAACATGTAATGACACTGGGCGTGGTTCATGAAAATAACAGACATGCAATGACACTGGTGGATCCATATGTGGTTTGTGACAAGAACAGACATGCAATCACACTGGGTGGATCCATGTGTGGTTCATGAGAAGAACACACATGCAATGACACTGGTGGATCCTTATGTGGTTTGTGAAAAGAACAAACATGCAATGACACTGCTAGATCCTGATGTGGTTCATGAGAAGAACAGACATGCAATGACACTTGTGGATTCTTATGTGGTTTGTTTAGAATAACAGACATGCAATGACTCTAGCTGCCGTTCATGAAAGGAACACACACGCAATGACACTGTTGTATCCATGTGGGGTTTGTGAAAAGAACAGTCATGCAATCACACTAGGTGGATCCATGTGTGGTTTGTTTAGAAGAACACACATGCAATGACTCTAGTTGTGGTTCATGAAAAGAAAACACATGCAATGACACTGGTGGATCCATATGTGGTTCATGAAAAGAATAGACATGCAATGACACTGGTGGATCCTTATGTGGTTTGTTTAGAGGAACATACATGCAATGACACTAGGTGTGGTTCATGAAAAGAACAGACATGCAATGACACTGGTGTATCCATGTGTGGTTCATGAGAAGAACACACAAACAATGACACTGGTGGATCCTTATGTGGTTTGTTCAGAGCAACAAACATGCAATGACACTGGTGGATCCATATGTGGTTTGTTAAAAGAACAGACATGCAATCAAACTAGGTGGATCCATGTGTGGTTTGTGGAAAGAACAGACATGCAATGGCTCTAGCTGTGGTCCATGAAAAGAACACACATGCAATGACACTGGTGGATCCATCTGTGGTCTGTGAAAAGAATAGACATGTAATCACACTAGGTGGATCCATGTGTGGTTCATGAGAAGAACACACATGCAATGACACTGGTGTATCCATGTGTGGTTCATGAGAAGAACACACATGCAATGACACTGGTGGATCCTTATGTGGTTTGTTTAGAGGAACAAACATGTAATGACACTGGGCGTGGTTCATGAAAATAACAGACATGCAATGAAACTGGTGGATCCATATGTGGTTTGTGACAAGAACAAACATGCAATCACACTAGGTGGATCCATGTGTGGTTCATCAGAAGAACACACATGCAATGACACTGGTGGATCCTTATGTGGTTTGTTTAGAGGAACAAACATGTAATGACACTGGGCGTGGTTCATGAAAATAACAGACATGCAATGACACTGGTGGATCCATATGTGGTTTGTGACAAGAACAGACATGCAATCACACTGGGTGGATCCATGTGTGGTTCATGAGAAGAACACACATGCAATGACACTGGTGGATCCTTATGTGGTTTGTGAAAAGAACAAACATGCAATGACACTGCTAGATCCTGATGTGGTTCATGAGAAGAACAGACATGCAATGACACTTGGGGATCCTTATGTGGTTTGTTTAGAATAACAGACATGCAATGACTCTAGCTGCCGTTCATGAAAGGAACACACACGCAATGACACTGGTGTATCCATGTGCGGTTTGTGAAAAGAATAATCATGCAATCGCACTAGGTGGATCCATCTGTCGTTTGTTTAGAAGAACACACATGCATTGACTCTAGGTGCGGTTCATGAAAAGAAAACACATGCAATGACACTGGTGGATCCATATGTGGTTCATGAAAAGAATAGACATGCAATGACACTGGTGGATCCTTATGTGGTTTGTTTAGAGGAACATACATGCAATGACACTAGGTGTGGTTCATGAAAAGAACAGACATGCAATGACACTGGTGGATCCATGTGTGGTTCATCAGAAGAACAAACATCCAATGACACTGGTGGATCCTTATGTGGTTTGTTTAGAAGAATACACATGCAAAGAGTCTAGTCGCGGTTCATGAAAAGAACACACATGCACTGAGACTGGTGGATCCATGTGTGGTTCATGAAAAGAACAGACATGCAATGACACTTGTGGATCCTTATGTGGTTTGTTTAGAGGAACATACATGCAATGCCACTAGGTGTGGTTCATGAAAAGAACAGACATGAAATGACACTGGTGGATCCATATGTGGTTCATGAGAAGAACACACATCCAATGACACTAGTGGATCCTTATGTGGTTTATTTAGAAGAACACACATGCAATGACTCTAGCTGTGGTTCATGAAAAGAACACACATGCAATGACACTGGTGTATCCATGTGTGGTTCATGAGAAGAACACACAAGCAATGACACTGGTGGATCCTTATGTGGTTTGTTCAGAGCAACAAACATGCAATGACACTGGTGGATCCATATGTGGTTTGTGAAAAGAACAGACATGCAATCAAACTAGGTGGATCCATGTGTGGTTAATGAGAAGAACACACATGCAAAGACACTAGTGGATCCTTATGTAGTTTGTGAAAAGAACAGAGATGCAATGACACTGGTGGATCCATGTGTGGTTCATGACAAGAACAGACATGCAATGACACTGGTGGATCCTTATGTGGTTTGTTTGGAGGAATAGACATGCAATGACACTGGGTGTGGTTCATGAGTAGAACACACATGCAATGACTCTAATGGATTCTTGTTGTGCTTCATGAAAAGAATAGACATGCAACGACTCTGGGTGGATCCTTATGTGGTTTGTGAAAAGAACAGACATGCAATGACAACTGTGGATCCATGTGTGGTTCATGAAAAGAACATACATGCAATGACACTGGTGGATCCTTATGTGGTTTGTTTAGAGGAACAGACATGCACTGACACTAGTGGATCCATGTGTGGTTCATGAAAAGAACAGACATGCAATGACACTAGTGGATCCATGTGTGGTTCATGACAAGAACTGACACGCAATGACTCTAGGTGGATCCATGTGTGGTTTGTTTAGAGGAACAGACATGCAATGCCACTAGGTGTGGTTCATGAAAAGAACAGACATGCAGTGACACTAGTGGATCCATATGTGGTTCATGAGAAGAACACACATGAAAAGGCACTGGTGGATCCATGTGTGGTTTGTGAAAAGAACAGACATGGAATCACACTAGGTGGATCCATGCGTGGTTTGTGGAAAGAACAGACATGCAATGACACTGGTGGATCCATATGTGGATTGCGACAAGAACAAACATGCAATCACACTGGGTGGATCCATGTGTGGTTCATGAGAAGAACACACATGCAATGACACTGGTGGATCCATGTGTGGTTCATGAAAAGAATAGACATGCAATGACACTGCTGGATCCTGATGTGGTTCATGAGAAGAACAGACATGCAATGACACTTGTGGATCCTTATGTGGTTTGTTTAGAATAACAAACATGCAATGACTCTAGCTGCCGTTCATGAAAGGAACACACATGCAATGACACTGTTGTATCCATATGGGGTTTGTGAAAAGAACAGTCATGCAATCACACTAGGTGGATCCATGTGTGGTTTGTTTAGAAGAACACACATGCAATGACTCTAGTTGTGGTTCATGAAAAGAAAACACATGCAATGACACTGGTGGATCCATATGTGGTTCATGAAAAGAATAGACATGCAATGACACTGGTGGATCCTTATGTGGTTTGTTTAGAGGAACATACATGCAATGACACTAGGTGTGGTTCATGAAAAGAACAGACATGCAATGACACTGGTGTATCCATGTGTGGTTCATGAGAAGAACACACAAGCAATGACACTGGTGGATCCTTATGTGGTTTGTTCAGAGCAACAAACATGCAATGACACTGGTGGATCCATATGTGGTTTGTGAAAAGAACAGACATGCAATCAAACTAGGTGGATCCATGTGTGGTTAATGAGAAGAACACACATGCAAAGACACTAGTGGATCCTTATGTGGTTTGTGAAAAGAACAGAGATGCAATGACACTGGTGGATCCATGTGTGGTTCATGACAAGAACAGACATGCAATGACACTAGTGGATCCTTATGTGGTTTGTTTGGAGGAATAGACATGCAATGACACTGGGTGTGGTTCATGAGTAGAACACACATGCAATGACTCTAATGGATTCTTGCCGTGCTTCATGAACAGAACAGACATGCAACGACACTGGGTGGATCCTTATGTGGTTTGTGAAAAGAATAGACATGCAATGACACTAGTGGATCCATCTGTGGTTCATAAAAAGAACAGACATGCAATGACACTGGTGGATCCTTATGTGGTTTGTTTAGAGGAACAGACATGCACTGACACTAGTGGATCCATGTGTGGTTCATGAAAAGAACAGACATGCAATGACACTGGTGGATCCTTATGTGGTTTGTTTAGAGGAACAGACATGCAATGACACTGGTGGATCCATGTGTGGTTCATCAGAAGAACACACATCCAATGACACTGGTGGATCCTTATGTTGTTTGTTTAGAAGAATACACATGCAAAGAGTCTAGCCGTGGTTCATGAAAAGAACACACATGCAATGAGACTGGTGGATCCATGTGTGGTTCATGAACAGAACAGACATGCAATGACACTTGTGGATCCTTATGTGGTTTGTTTAGAGGAACAGACATCCAATGCCACTAGGTGTGGTTCCTGAAAAGAACATACATGAAATGACACTGGTGGATCCATATGTGGTTCATGAGAAGAACACACATCCAATGACACTGGTGGATCCTTATGTGGTTTATTTAGAAGAACACACATGCAATGACTCTAGCTGTGGTTCATGAAAAGAACACACATGCAATGACACTGGTGTATCCATGTGTGGTTCATGAGAAGAACACACAGGCAATGACACTGGTGGATCCTTATGTGATTTGTTCAGAGGAACAAACATGCAATGACACTGGTGGATTCATGTGTGGTTCATGAAAAGAATAGACATGCAATGAAACTGCTGGATCCTGATGTGGTTCATGAGAAGAACAGACATGCAATGACACTTGTGGATCCTTATGTGGTTTGTTTAGAATAACAGACATGCAATGACTCTAGCTGCCGTTCATGAAAGGAACACACATGCAATGACACTGGTGTATCCATGTGGGGTTTGTGAAAAGAACAGTCATGCAATCACACTAGGTGGATCCATGTGTGGTTTGTTTAGAAGAACACACATGCAATGACTCTAGCTGCGGTTCATGAAAAGAAAACACATGCAATGACACTGGTGGATCCATATGTGGTTCATGAAAAGAATAGACATGCAATGACACTGGTGGATCCTTATGTGGTTTGTTTAGAGGAACATACATGCAATGACACTAGGTGTGGTTCATGAAAAGAACAGACATGCAATGACACTGGTGGATCCATGTGTGGTTCATCAGAAGAACACACATCCAATGACACTGGTGGATCCTTATGTTGTTTGTTTAGAAGAATACACATGCAAAGAGTCTAGCCGCGGTTCATGAAAAGAACACACATGCAATGAGACTGGTGGATCCATGTGTGGTTCATGAACAGAACAGACATGCAATGACACTTGTGGATCCTTATGTGGTTTGTTTAGAGGAACATACATGCAATGCCACTAGGTGTGGTTCATGAAAAGAACAGACATGAAATGACACTAGTGGATCCATATGTGGTTCAAGAGAAGAACACACATCCAATGACACTAGTGGATCCTTATGTGGTTTATTTAGAAGAACACACATGCAATGACTCTTGCTGTGGTTCATGAAAAGAACACACATGCAATGACACTGGTGTATCCATGTGTGGTTCATGAGAAGAACACACAAGCAATGACACTGGTGGATCCTTATGTGGTTTGTTCAGAGCAACAAACATGCAATGACACTGGTGGATCCATATGTGGTTTGTGAAAAGAACAGACATGCAATCAAACTAGGTGGATCCATGTGTGGTTAATGAGAAGAACACACATGCAAAGACACTAGTGGATCCTTATGTGGTTTGTGAAAAGAACAGAGATGCAATGACACTGGTGGATCCATGTGTGGTTCATGACAAGAACAGACATGCAATGACACTGGTGGATCCTTATGTGGTTTGTTTGGAGGAATAGACATGCAATGACACTGGGTGTGGTTCATGAGTAGAACACACATGCAATGACTCTAATGGATTCTTGTTGTGCTTCATGAAAAGAATAGACATGCAATGACTCTGGGTGGCTCCTTATGTGGTTTGTGAAAAGAACAGACATGCAATGGTAACTGTGGATCCATGTGTGGTTCATGAAAAGAACAGACATGCAATGACACTGGTGGATCCTTATGTGGTTTGTTTAGAGGAACAGACATGCACTGACACTAGTGGATCCATGTGTGGTTCATGAAAAGAACAGACATGCAATGACACTAGTGGATCCATGTGTGGTTCATGACAAGAACTGACACGCAATGACTCTAGGTGGATCCATGTGTGGTTTGTTTAGAGGAACAGACATGCAATGCCACTAGGTGTGGTTCATGAAAAGAACAGACATGCAGTGACACTAGTGGATCCATATGTGGTTCATGAGAAGAACACACATGAAAAGGCACTGGTGGATCCATGTGTGGTTTGTGAAAAGAACAGACATGGAATCACACTAGGTGGATCCATGCGTGGTTTGTGGAAAGAACAGACATGCAATGGCTCTAGCTGTGGTTCATGAAAAGAACACACATGCAATGACACTGGTGGATCCATCTGTGGTCTGTGAAAAGAATAGACATGTAATCACACTAGGTGGATCCATATGTGGTTTGTTTAGAAGAACACACATGCAATGACTCTAGCTATGGTTCATGAAAAGAACACACATGCAATGACACTGGTGTATCCATGTGTGGTTCATGAGAAGAACACACATGCAATAACAATGGTGGATCCTTATGTGGTTTGTTTAGAGGAACAAACATGTAATGACACTGGGCGTGGTTCATGAAAATAACAGACATGCAATGACACTGGTGGATCCATATGTGGTTTGTGACAAGAACAGACATGCAATCACACTGGGTGGATCCATGTGTGGTTCATCAGAAGAACACACATGCAATGACACTGGTGGATCCTTATGTGGTTTGTTTAGAGGAACAAACATGTAATGACACTGGGCGTGGTTCATGAAAATAACAGACATGCAATGACACTGGTGGATCCATATGTGGTTTGTGACAAGAACAGACATGCAATCACACTGGGTGGATCCATGTGTGGTTCATGAGAAGAACCCACATGCAATGACACTGGTGGATCCTTATGTGGTTTGTGAAAAGAACAAACATGCAATGACACTGGTGGATCCATGTGTGTATCATGAAAAGAATAGACATGCAATGACACTGCTAGATCCTGATGTGGTTCATGAGAAGAACAGACATGCAATGACACTTGTGGATCCTTATGTGGTTTGTTTAGAATAACAGACATGCAATGACTCTAGCTGCCGTTCATGAAAGGAACACGCAATGACACTGGTGTATCCATGTGTGGTTTGTGAAAAGAACAGTCATGCAATCGCACTAGGTGGATCCATCTGTCGTTTGTTTAGAAGAACACACATGCAATGACTCTAGTTGCGGTTCATGAAAATAAAACACATGCAATCACACTGGTGGATCCATATGTGGTACATGAAAAGAATAGACATGCAATGACACTGGTGGATCCTTATGTGGTTTGTTTAGAGGAACATACATGCAATGACACTAGGTGTGGTTCATGAAAAGAACAGACATGCAATGACACTGGTGGATCCATGTGTGGTTCATCAGAAGAACACACATCCAATGACACTGGTTGATCCTTATGTGGTTTGTTTAGAAGAATACAAATGCAAAGATTCTAGCCGCGGTTCATGAAAAGAACACACATGCACTGAGACTGGTGGATCCATGTGTGGTTCATGAAAAGAACAAACATGCAATGACACTTGTGGATCCTTATGTGGTTTGTTTAGAGGAACAGACATCCAATGCCACTAGGTGTGGTTCCTGAAAAGAACAGACATGAAATGACACTGGTGGATCCATATGTGGTTCATGAGAAGAACACACATCCAATGACACTGGTGGATCCTTATGTGGTTTGTTCAGAGGAATAAATATGCAATGACACTGGTGGATCTATATGTGGTTTGCGACAAGAACAGACATGCAATCGCACTAGGTGGATCCATGTGTGGTTCATGAGAAGAACACACATGCAATGACACTGGTGGATCCATGTGTGGTTCATGGAAAGAATAGACATGCAATGACACTGCTGGATCCTGATGTGGTTCATGAGAAGAACAAACATGCAATGACACTTGTGGATCCTTATGTGGTTTGTTTAGAATAACAGACATGCAATGACTCTACCTGCCGTTCATGAAAGGAACACACACGCAATGACACTGGTGTATCCATGTGTGGTTTGTGAAAAGAACAGACATGCAATCGCACTAGGTGGATCCATCTGTCGTTTGTTTAGAAGAACACACATGCAATGACTCTAGTTGCGGTTCATGAAAAGAAAACACATGCAATCACACTGGTGGATCCATATGTGGTTCATGAAACTAATAGACATGCAATGACACTGGTGGATCCTTATGTGGTTTGTTTAGAGGAACATACATGCAATGACACTAGGTGTGGTTCATGAAAAGAACAGACATGCAATGACACTGGTGGATCCATGTGTGGTTCATCAGAAGAACACACATCCAATGACACTGGTTGATCCTTATGTGGTTTGTTTAGAAGAATACACATGCAAAGAGTCTAGCCGCGGTTCATGAAAAGAACACACATGCACTGAGACTGGTGGATCCATGTGTGGTTGATGAAAAGAACAGACATGCAATGACACTTGTGGATCCTTATGTGGTTTTTTTAGAGGAACAGACATCCAATGCCACTAGGTGTGGTTCCTGAAAAGAACAGACATGAAATGACACTGGTGGATCCATATGTGGTTCATGAGAAGAACACACATCCAATGACACTGGTGGATCCTTATGTGGTTTGTTTAGAGGAACAAATATGCAATGACACTGGTGGATCCATATGTGGTTTGCGACAAGAACAGACATGCAATCACACTGGGTGGATCCATGTGTGGTTCATGAGAAGAACACACATGCAATGACACTGGTGGATCCATGTGTGGTTCATGAAAAGAATAGACATGCAATGACACTGCTGGATCCTGATGTGGTTCATGAGAAGAACAGACATGCAATGACACTTGTGGATCCTTATGTGGTTTGTTTAGAATAACAGACATGCAATGACTCTAGCTGCCATTCATGAAAGGAACACACACGCAATGACACTGGTGTATCCATGTGTGGTTTGTGAAAAGAACAGTCATGCAATCGCACTAGGTGGATCCATCTGTCGTTTGTTTAGAAGAACACACATGCAATGACTCTAGTTGCGGTTCATGAAAAGAAAACACATGCAATCACACTGGTGGATCCATATGTGGTTCATGAAAATAATAGACATGCAATGACACTGGTGGATCCTTATGTGGTTTGTTTAGAGGAACATACATGCAATGACACTAGGTGTGGTTCATGAAAAGAACAGACATGCAATGAAACTGGTGGATCCATGTGTGGTTCATCAGAAGAACACACATCCAATGACACTGGTTGATCCTTATGTGGTTTGTTTAGAAGAATACACATGCAAAGAGTCTAGCCGCGGTTCATGAAAAGAACACACATGCACTGAGACTGGTGGATCCATGTGTGGTTGATGAAAAGAACAGACATGCAATGACACTTGTGGATCCTTATGTGGTTTTTTTAGAGGAACAGACATCCAATGCCACTAGGTGTGGTTCCTGAAAAGAACAGACATGAAATGACACTGGTGGATCCATATGTGGTTCATGAGAAGAACACACATCCAATGACACTGGTGGATCCTTATGTGGTTTGTTCAGAGGAACAAATATGCAATGACACTGGTGGATCCATATGTGGTTTGCGACAAGAACAGACATGCAATCACACTGGGTGGATCCATGTGTGGTTCATGAGAAGAACACACATGCAATGACACTGGTGGATCCATGTGTGGTTCATGAAAAGAATAGACATGCAATGACACTGCTGGATCCTGATGTGGTTCATGAGAAGAACAGACATGCAATGACACTTGTGGATCCTTATGTGGTTTGTTTAGAATAACAGACATGCAATGACTCTAGCTGCCGTTCATGAAAGGAACACACACGCAATGACACTGGTGTATCCATGTGTGGTTTGTGAAAAGAACAGTCATGCAATCGCACTAGGTGGATCCATCTGTCGTTTGTTTAGAAGAACACACATGCAATGACTCTAGTTGCGGTTCATGAAAAGAAAACACATGCAATCACACTGGTGGATCCATATGTGGTTCATGAAAATAATAGACATGCAATGACACTGGTGGATCCTTATGTGGTTTGTTTAGAGGAACATACATGCAATGACACTAGGTGTGGTTCATGAAAAGAACAGACATGCAATGACACTGGTGGATCCATGTGTGGTTCATCAGAAGAACACACATCCAATGACACTGGTTGATCCTTATGTGGTTTGTTTAGAAGAATACACATGCAAAGAGTCTAGCCGCGGTTCATGAAAAGAACACACATGCACTGAGACTGGTGGATCCATGTGTGGTTGATGAAAAGAACAGACATGCAATGACACTTGTGGATCCTTATGTGGTTTTTTTAGAGGAACAGACATGCAATGCCACTAGGTGTGGTTCCTGAAAAGAACAGACATGAAATGACACTGGTGGATCCATATGTGGTTCATGAGAAGAACACACATCCAATGACACTGGTGGATCCTTATGTGGTTTGTTCAGAGGAACAAATATGCAATGACACTGGTGGATCCATATGTGGTTTGCGACAAGAACAGACATGCAATCACACTGGGTGGATCCATGTGTGGTTCATGAGAAGAACACACATGCAATGACACTGGTGGATCCATGTGTGGTTCATGAAAAGAATAGACATGCAATGACACTGCTGGATCCTGATGTGGTTCATGAGAAGAACAGACATGCAATGACACTTGTGGATCCTTATGTGGTTTGTTTAGAATAACAGACATGCAATGACTCTAGCTGCCGTTCATGAAAGGAACACACACGCAATGACACTGGTGTATCCATGTGTAGTTTGTGAAAAGAACAGTCATGCAATCGCACTAGGTGGATCCATCTGTCGTTTGTTTAGAAGAACACACATGCAATGACTCTAGTTGCGGTTCATGAAAAGAAAACACATGCAATCACACTGGTGGATCCATATGTGGTTCATGAAAATAATAGACATGCAATGACACTGGTGGATCCTTATGTGGTTTGTTTAGAGGAACATACATGCAATGACACTAGGTGTGGTTCATGAAAAGAACAGACATGCAATGACACTGGTGGATCCATGTGTGGTTCATCAGAAGAACACACATCCAATGACACTGGTTGATCCGTATGTGGTTTGTTTAGAAGAATACACATGCAAAGAGTCTAGCCGCGGTTCATGAAAAGAACACAATGCACTGAGACTGGTGGATCCATGTGTGGTTGATGAACAGAACAGACATGCAATGACACTTGTGGATCCTTATGTGGTTTTTTTAGAGGAACAGACATGCAATGCCACTAGGTGTGGTTCATGAAAAGAACAGACATGAAATGACACTGGTGGATCCATATGTGGTTCATGAGAAGAACACACATCCAATGACACTGGTGGATCCTTATGTGGTTTATTTAGAAGAACACACATGCAATGACTCTAGCTGTGGTTCATGAAAAGAACACACATGCAATGACACTGGTGTATCCATGTGTGGCTCATGAGAAGAACACACAAGCAATGACACTGGTGGATCCTTATGTGGTTTGCTCAGAGCAACAAACATGCAATGACACTGGTGGAGCCATATGTGGTTTGTGAAAAGAACAGACATGCAATCAAACTAGGTGGATCCATGTGTGGTTAATGAGAAGAACACACATGCAAAGACACTAGTGGATCCTTATGTGGTTTGTGAAAAGAACAGAGATGCAATGACACTGGTGGATCCATGTGTGGTTCATGACAAGAACAGACATGCAATGACACTGGTGGATCCTTATGTGGTTTGTTTGGAGGAATAGACATGCAATGACACTGGGTGTGGTTCATGAGTAGAACACACATGCAATGACTCTAATGGATTCTTGCTGTGCTTCACGAAAAGAACAGACATGCAACGACACTGGGTGGATCCTTATGTGGTTTGTGAAAAGAACAGACATGCAATGACACTGGTGGATCCATGTGTGGTTCATGAAAAGAACAGACATGCAATGACACTGGTGGATCCTTATGTGGTTTGTTTAGAGGAACAGACATGCACTGACACTAGTGGATCCATGTGTGGTTCATGAAAAGAACAGACATGCAATGACACTAGTGGATCCATGTGTGGTTTGTGAAAAGAACTAACACGCAATGATTCTAGGTGGATCCATGTGTGGTTTATTTAGAGGAACAGACATGCAATGCCACTAGGTGTGGTTTATGAAAAGAACAGACATGCAGTGACACTGGTGGATCCATATGTGGTTCATGAGAAGAACACACATGAAAAGGCACTGGTGGATCCATGTGTGGTTTGTGAAAAGAACAGACATGCAATCACACTAGGTGGATCCATGTGTGGTTTGTGGAAAGAACAGACATGCAATGGATCTAGTTGTGGTTCATGAAAAGAACACACATGCAATGACACTGGTGGATCCATCTGTGGTCTGTGAAAAGAATAGACATGTAATCACACTAGGTGGATCCATATGTGGTTTGTTTAGAAGAACACACATGCAATGACTCTAGCTATGGTTCATGAAAAGAACACACATGCAATGACACTGGTGTATCCATGTGTGGTTCATGAGAATAACACACATGCAATGACACTGGTGGATCCTTATGTGGTTTGTTTAGAGGAACAAACATGTAATGACACTGGGCGTGGTTCATGAAAATAATAGACATGCAATGACACTAGTGGATCCATATGTGGTTTGTGACAAGAACAGACATGCAATCACACTGGGTGGATCCATGTGTGGTTCATCAGAAGAACACACATGCAATGACACTGGTGGATCCTTATGTGGTTTGTGAAAAGAACAGAGTTGCAATGACACTGGTGGATCCATGTGTGGTTCATGACAAGAACAGACATGCAATAACACTGGTGGATCCTTATGTGGTTTGTTTGGAGGAATAGACATGCAATGACACTGGGTGTGGTTCATGAGTAGAACACACATGCAATGACTCTAATGGATTCTTGCTGTGCTTCACGAAAAGAACAGACATGCAACGACACTGGGTGGATCCTTATGTGGTTTGTGAAAAGAACAGACATGCAATGACACTGGTAGATCCATGTGTGGTTCATGAAAAGAACAGACATGCAATGACACTGGTGGATCCTTATGTGGTTTGTTTAGAGGAACAGACATGCACTGACACTAGTGGATCCATGTGTGGTTCATGAAAAGAACAGACATGCAATGACACTAGTGGATCCATGTGTGGTTTGTGAAAAGAACCGACACGCAACGATTCTAGGTGGATCCATGTGTGGTTTGTTTAGAGGAACAGACATGCAATGCCACTAGGTGTGGTTCATGAAAAGAACAGACATCAAATGACACTGGTGGATCCATGTGTGGTTCATCAGAAGAACACACATCCAATGACACTGGTGGATCCTTATGTGGTTTGTTTAGAAGAATACACATGCAAAGAGTCTAGCCGCGGTTCATGAAAAGAACACACATGCAATGAGACTGGTGGATCCATGTGTGGTTCATGAAAAGAACAGACATGCAATGACACTTGCGGATCCTTATGTGGTTTGTTTAGAGGAACAGACATCCAATGCCACTAGGTGTGGTTCCTGAAAAGAACAGACATGAAATGACACTGGTGGATCCATATGTGGTTCATGAGAAGAACACACATCCAATGACACTGGTGGATCCTTATGTGGTTTATTTAGAAGAACACACATGCAATGACTCTAGTTGTTGTTCATGAAAAGAACACACATGCAATGACACTGGTGTATCCATGTGTGGTTCATGAGAAGAACACACAGGCAATGACACTGGTGGATCCTTATGTGGTTTGTTCAGAGGAACAAAGATGCAATGACACTGGTGGATCCATATGTGGTTTGCGACAAGAACATACATGCAATCACACTGGGTGGATCCATGTGTGGTTCATGAGAAGAACACACATGCAATGACACTGGTGGATCCTTATGTGGTTTGTGAAAAGAACAGACATGCAATGACACTAGTGGATCCATGTGTGGTTCATGAAAAGAATAGACATGCAATGACACTGCTGGATCCTGATGTGGTTCATGAGAAGAACAGACATGCAATGACACTTGTGGATCCTTATGTGGTTTGTTTAGAATAACAGACATGCAATGACTCTAGCTGCCGTTCATGAAAGGAACACACACGCAATGACACTGGTGTATCCATGTGGGGTTTGTGAAAAGAACAGTCATGCAATCACACTAGGTGGATCCATGTGTGGTTTGTTTAGAAGAACACACATGCAATGACTCTAGCTGCGGTTCATGAAAAGAAAACACATGCAATGACACTGGTGGATCCATATGTGGTTCATGAAAAGAATAGACATGCAATGACACTGGTGGATCCTTATGTGGTTTGTTTAGAGGAACATACATGCAATGACACTAGGTGTGGTTCATGAAAAGAACAGACATGCAATGACACTGGTGGATCCATGTGTGGTTCATCAGAAGAACACACATCCAATGACACTGGTGGATCCTTATGTTGTTTGTTTAGAAGAATACACATGCAAAGAGTCTAGCCGCGGTTCATGAAAAGAACACACATGCAATGAGACTGGTGGATCCATGTGTGGTTCATGAACAGAACAGACATGCAATGACACTTGTGGATCCTTATGTGGTTTGTTTAGAGGAACAGACATGCAATGCCACTAGGTGTGGTTCATGAAAAGAATAGACATGAAATGACACTGGTGGATCCATATGTGGTTCATGAGAAGAACACACATCCAATGACACTGGTGGATCCTTATGTGGTTTATTTAGAAGAACACACATGCAATGACTCTAGTTGTGGTTCATGAAAAGAACACACATGCAATGACACTGGTGTATCCATGTGTGGTTCATGAGAAGAACACACAGGCAATGACACTGGTGGATCCTTATGTGGTTTGTTCAGAGCAACAAACATGCAATGACACTGGTGGAGCCATATGTGGTTTGCGACAAGAACAGACATGCAATCACACTGGGTGGATCCATGTGTGGTTCATGAGAAGAACACACATGCAATGACACTGGTGGATCCTTATGTGGTTTGTGAAAAGAACAGACATGCAATGACACTAGTGGATCCATGTGTGGTTCATGAAAAGAATAGACATGCAATGACACTGCTGGATCCTGATGTGGTTCATGAGAAGAACAGACATGCAATGACACTTGTGGATCCTTATGTGGTTTGTTTAGAATAACAGACATGCAATGACTCTAGCTGCCGTTCATGAAAGGAACACACACGCAATGACACTGGTGTATCCATGTGGGGTTTGTGAAAAGAACAGTCATGCAATCACAATAGGTGGATCCATGTGTGGTTTGTTTAGAAGAACACACATGCAATGACTCTAGCTGCGGTTCATGAAAAGAAAACACATGCAATGACACTGGTGGATCCATATGTGGTTCATGAAAAGAATAGACATGCAATGACACTGGTGGATCCTTATGTGGTTTGTTTAGAGGAACATACATGCAATGACACTAGGTGTGGTTCATGAAAAGAACAGACATGCAATGACACTGGTGGATCCATGTGTGGTTCATCAGAAGAACACACATCCAATGACACTGGTGGATCCTTATGTTGTTTGTTTAGAAGAATACACATGCAAAGAGTCTAGCCGCGGTTCATGAAAAGAACACACATGCAATGAGACTGGTGGATCCATGTGTGGTTCATGAACAGAACAGACATGCAATGACACTTGTGGATCCTTATGTGGTTTGTTTAGAGGAACAGACATGCAATGCCACTAGGTGTGGTTCATGAAAAGAATAGACATGAAATGACACTGGTGGATCCATATGTGGTTCATGAGAAGAACACACATCCAATGACACTGGTGGATCCTTATGTGGTTTATTTAGAAGAACACACATGCAATGACTCTAGCTGTGGTTCATGAAAAGAACACACATGCAATGACACTGGTGTATCCATGTGTGGCTCATGAGAAGAACACACAAGCAATGACACTGGTGGATCCTTATGTGGTTTGTTCAGAGCAACAAACATGCAATGACACTGGTGGAGCCATATGTGGTTTGTGAAAAGAACAGACATGCAATCAAACTAGGTGGATCCACGTGTGGTTAATGAGAAGAACACACATTCAAAGACACTAGTGGATCCTTATGTGGTTTGTGAAAAGAACAGAGATGCAATGACACTGGTGGATCCATGTGTGGTTCATGACAAGAACAGACATGCAATGACACTGGTGGATCCTTATGTGGTTTGTTTGGAGGAATAGACATGCAATGACACTGGGTGTGGTTCATGAGTAGAACACACATGCAATGACTCTAATGGATTCTTGCTGTGCTTCACGAAAAGAACATACATGCAACGACACTGGGTGGATCCTTATGTGGTTTGTGAAAAGAACAGACATGCAATGACACTGGTGGATCCATGTGTGGTTCATGAAAAGAACAGACATGCAATGACACTAGTGGATCCTTATGTGGTTTGTTTAGAGGAACAGACATGCACTGACACTAGTGGATCCATGTGTGGTTCATGAAAAGAACAGACATGCAATGACACTAGTGGATCCATGTGTGGTTTGTGAAAAGAACTGACACGCAATGATTCTAGGTGGATCCATGTGTGGTTTGTTTAGAGGAACAGACATGCAATGCCACTAGGTGTGGTTCATGAAAAGAACAGACATGCAGTGACACTGGTGGATCCATATGTGGTTCATGAGAAGAACACACATGAAAAGGCACTGGTGGATCCATGTGTGGTTTGTGAAAAGAACAGACATGCAATCACACTAGGTGGATCCATGTGTGGTTTGTGGAAAGAACAGACATGCAATGGCTCTAGCTGTGGTTCATGAAAAGAACACACATGCAATGACACTGGTGGATCCATCTGTGGTCTGTAAAAAGAATAGACATGTAATCACACTAGGTGGATCCATATGTGGTTTGTTTAGAAGAACACACATGCAATGACTCTAGCTATGGTTCATGAAAAGAACACACATGCAATGACACTGGTGTATCCATGTGTTTTTCATGAGAATAACACACATGCAATGACACTGCTGGATCCTTATGTGGTTTGTTTAGAGGAACAAACAATTAATGACACTGGGCGTAGTTCATGAAAATAATAGACATGCAATGACACTGGTGGATCCATATGTGGTTTGTGACAAGAACAGACATGCAATCACACTGGGTGGATCCATGTGTGGTTCATCAGAAGAACACACATGCAATGACACTGGTGGATCCTTATGTGGTTTGTGAAAAGAACAGACATGCAATGACACTGGTGGATCCATGTGTGTATCATGAAAAGAATAGACATGCAATGACACTGCTAGATCCTGATGTGGTTCATGAGAAGAACAGACATGCAATGACACTGGTGGATCCTTATGTGGTTTGTTTAGAATAACAGACATGCAATGACTCTAGCTGCCGTTCATGAAAGGAACACACACGCAATGACACTGGTGTATCCATGTGTGGTTTGTGAAAAGAACAGTCACGCAATCGCACTAGGTGGATCCATGTGTGGTTTGTTTAGAAGAACACACATGCAATGACTCTAGCTGTGGTTCATGAAAAGAAAACACATGCAATGACACTGGTGGATCCATATGTGGTTCATGAAAAGAATAGACATGCAATGACACTGGTGGATCCTTATGTGGTTTGTTTAGAGGAACATACATGCAATGACACTAGGTGTGGTTCATGAAAAGAACAGACATGCAATGACACTGGTGGATCCATGTGTGGTTCATCAGAAGAACACACATCCAATGACACTGGTGGATCCTTATGTGGTTTGTTTAGAAGAATACACATGCAAAGAGTCTAGACGCGGTTCATGAAAAGAACACACATGCAATGAGACTGGTGGATCCATGTGTGGTTCATGAAAAGAACAGACATGCAATGACACTTGTGGATCCTTATGTGGTTTGTTTAGAGGAACAGAAATCCAATGCCACTAGGTGTGGTTCCTAAAAAGAACAGACATGAAATGACACTGGTGGATCCATATGTGGTTCATGAGAAGAACACACATCCAATGACACTGGTGGATCCTTATGTGGTTTATTTAGAAGAACACACATGCAATGACTCTAGCTGTGGTTCATGAAAAGAACACACATGCAATGACACTGGTGTATCCATGTGTGGTTCATGAGAAGAACACACATGCAATGACACTGGTGGATCCTTATGTGGTTTGTTCAGAGGAACAAAGATGCAATGACACTGGTGGATCCATATGTGGTTTGCGACAAGAACAGACATGCAATCACACTGGGTGGATCCATGTGTGGTTCATGAGAAGAACACACATGCAATGACACTGGTGGATCCTTATGTGGTTTGTGAAAAGAACAGACATGCAATGACACTGGTGGATCCATGTGTGGTTCATGAAAAGAATAGACATGCAATGACACTGCTGGATCCTGATGTGGTTCATGAGAAGAACAGACATGCAATGACACTTGTGGATCCTTATGTGGTTTGTTTAGAATAATAGACATGCAATGACTCTAGCTGCCGTTCATGAAAGGAACACACACGCAATGACACTGGTGTATCCATGTGGGGTTTGTGAAAAGAACAGTCATGCAATCACACTAGGTGGATCCATGTGTGGTTTGTTTAGAAGAACACACATGCAATGACTCTAGCAGCGGTTCATGAAAAGAAAACACATGCAATGACACTGGTGGATCCATATGTGGTTCATGAAAAGAATAGACATGCAATGACACTGGTGGATCCTTATGTGGTTTGTTTAGAGGAACATACATGCAATGACACTAGGTGTGGTTCATGAAAAGAACAGACATGCAATGACACTGGTGGATCCATGTGTGGTTCATCAGAAGAACACACATCCAATGACACTGGTGGATCCTTATGTTGTTTGTTTAGAAGAATACACATGCAAAGAGTCTAGCCGCGGTTCATGAAAAGAACACACATGCAATGAGACTGGTGGATCCATGTGTGGTTCATGAAAAGAACAGACATGAAATGACACTGGTGGATCCATATGTGGTTCATGAGAAGAACACACATCCAATGACACTGGTGGATCCTTATGTGGTTTATTTAGAAGAACACACATGCAATGACTCTAGCTGTGGTTCATGAAAAGAACACACATGCAATGACACTGGTGTATCCATGTGTGGTTCATGAGAAGAACACACAAGCAATGACACTGGTGGATCCTTATGTGGTTTATTTAGAAGAACACACATGCAATGACTCTAGCTGTGGTTCATGAAAAGAACACACATGCAATGACACTAGTGTATCCATGTGTGGCTCATGAGAAGAACACACAAGCAATGACACTGGTGGATCCTTATGTGGTTTGTTCAGAGCAACAAACATGCAATGACACTGGTGGAGCCATATGTGGTTTGTGAAAAGAACAGACATGCAATCAAACTAGGTGGATCCATGTGTGGTTAATGAGAAGAACACACATGCAAACACACTAGTGGATCCTTATGTGGTTTGTGAAAAGAACAGAGATGCAATGACACTGGTGGATCCATGTGTGGTTCATGACAAGAACAGACATGCACTGACACTAGTGGATCCTTATGTGGTTTGTTTGGAGGAATAGACATGCAATGACACTGGGTGTGGTCCATGAGTAGAACACACATGCAATGACTCTAATGGACTCTTGCTGTGCTTCACGAAAAGAACAGACATGCAACGACACTGGGTGGATCCTTATGTGGTTTGTGAAATGAACAGACATGCAATGACACTGGTGGATCCATGTGTGGTTCATGAAAAGAACAGACATGCAATGACACTGGTGGATCCTTATGTGGTTTGTTTAGAGGAACAGACATGCACTGACACTAGTGGATCCATGTGTGGTTCATGAAAAGAACAGACATGCAATGACACTCGTGGATCCATGTGTGGTTTGTGAAAAGAACTGACACGCAATGACTCTAGGTGGATCCATGTGTGGTTTGTTTAGAGGAACAGACATGCAGTGCCACTAGGTGTGGTTCATGAAAAGAACAGACATACAGTGATACTGGTGGATCCATATGTGGTTCATGAGAAGAACACACATGAAAAGGCACTGGTGGATCCATGTGTGGTTTGTGAAAAGAACAGTCATGCAATCACACTAGGTGGATCCATGTGTGGTTTGTTTAGAAGAACACACATGCAATGACTCTAGCTGCGGTTCATGAAAAGAAAACACATGCAATGACACTGGTGGATCCATATGTGGTTCATGAAAAGAATAGACATGCAATGACACTGGTGGATCCTTATGTGGTTTGTTTAGAGGAACATACATGCAATGACACTAGGTGTGGTTCATGAAAAGAACAGACATGCAATGACACTGGTGGATCCATGTGTGGTTCATCAGAAGAACACACAACCAATGACACTGGTGGATCCTTATGTTGTTTGTTTAGAAGAATACACATGCAAAGAGTCTAGCCGCGGTTCATGAAAAGAACACACATGCAATGAGACTGGTGGATCCATGTGTGGTTCATGAAAAGAACAGACATGAAATGACACTGGTGGATCCATATGTGGTTCGTGAGAAGAACACACATCCAATGACACTGGTGGATCCTTATGTGGTTTATTTAGAAGAACACACATGCAATGACTCTAGCTGTGGTTCATGAAAAGAACACACATGCAATGACACTGGTGTATCCATGTGTGGTTCATGAGAAGAACACACAAGCAATGACACTGGTGGATCCTTATGTGGTTTATTTAGAAGAACACACATGCAATGACTCTAGCTGTGGTTCATGAAAAGAACACACATGCAATGACACTAGTGTATCCATGTGTGGCTCATGAGAAGAAGACACAAGCAATGACACTGGTGGATCCTTATGTGGTTTGTTCAGAGCAACAAACATGCAATGACACTGGTGGAGCCATATGTGGTTTGTGAAAAGAACAGACATGCAATCAAACTAGGTGGATCCATGTGTGGTTAATGAGAAGAACACACATGCAAACACACTAGTGGATCCTTATGTGGTTTGTGAAAAGAACAGAGATGCAATGACACTGGTGGATCCATGTGTGGTTCATGACAAGAACAGACATGCACTGACACTAGTGGATCCTTATGTGGTTTGTTTGGAGGAATAGACATGCAATGACACTGGGTGTGGTTCATGAGTAGAACACACATGCAATGACTCTAATGGACTCTTGCTGTGCTTCACGAAAAGAACAGACATGCAACGACACTGGGTGGATCCTTATGTGGTTTGTGAAATGAACAGACATGCAATGACACTGGTGGATCCATGTGTGGTTCATGAAAAGAACAGACATGCAATGACACTGGTGGATCCTTATGTGGTTTGTTTAGAGGAACAGACATGCACTGACACTAGTGGATCCATGTGTGGCTCATGAAAAGAACAGACATGCAATGACACTCGTGGATCCATGTGTGGTTTGTGAAAAGAACTGACACGCAATGACTCTAGGTGGATCCATGTGTGGTTTGTTTAGAGGAACAGACATGCAATGTCACTAGGTGTGGGTCATGAAAAGAACAGACATGCAGTGATACTGGTGGATCCATATGTGGTTCATGAGAAGAAAACACATGAAAAGGCACTGGTGGATCCATGTGTGGTTTGTGAAAAGAACAGACATGCAATCACACTAGGTGGATCCATGTGTGGTTTGTGGAAAGAACATACATGCAATGGCTCTAGCTGTGGTTCATGAAAAGAACACACATGCAATGACACTGGTGGATCCATCTGTGGTCTGTGAAAAGAATAGACATGTAATCACACTAGGTGGATCCATATGTGGCTTCTTTAGAAGAACACACATGCAATGACTCTAGCTATGGTTAATGAAAAAACACACATGCAATGACACTAGTGGATCCATGTGTGGTTCATGAAAAGAACAGACATGCAATGACACTGGTGGATCCTTATGTGGTTTGTTTAGTGGAACATAGATGCAATGACACTGGGTGTGGTTCATGAAAAGAACAGACATGCAATGACACTGGTGGATCCATGTGTGGTTCATGGGAAGAATACACATCCAATGACACTGGTGGATCCTTATGTGGTTTCTTTAGAAGAACACACATGCAATTACTCTAGCTATGGTTCATGAAAATAACACACATGCATTGACACTGGTGTATCCATGTGTGGTTCATGAGAATAACACACATGCAATGACACTGGTGGATCCTTATGTGGTTTGTTTAGAGGAACAAACATGTAATGACACTGGGCGTGGTTCATGAAAATAATAGACATGCAATGACACTGGTGGATCCATATGTGGTTTGTGACAAGAACAGACATGCAATCACACTGGGTGGATCCATGTGTGGTTCATCAGAAGAACACACATGCAATGACACTGGTGGATCCTTATGTGGTTTGTGAAAAGAACAGACATGCAATGACACTGGTGGATCCATGTGTGTATCATGAAAAGAATAGACATGCAATGACACTGCTAGATCTTGATGTGGTTCATGAGAAGAACAGACATGCAACGACACTTGTGGATCCTTATGTGGTTTGTTTAGAATAACAGACATGCAATGACTCTAGCTGCCGTTCATGAAAGGAACACACACGCAATGACACTGGTGTATCCATATGTGGTTTGTGAAAAGAACAGTCATGCAATCGCACTAGGTGGATCCATGTGTGGTTTGTTTAGAAGAACACACATGCACTGACTCTAGCTGTGGTTCATGAAAAGAAAACACATGCAATGACACTGGTGGATCCATATGTGGTTCATGAAAAGAATAGACATGCAATGACACTGGTGGATCCTTATGTGGTTTGTTTAGAGGAACATACATGCAATGACACTAGGTGTGGTTCATGAAAAGAATAGACATGCAATGACACTGGTGGATCCATGTGTGGTTCATCAGAAGAACACACATCCAATGACACTGGTGGATCCTTATGTGGTTTGTTTAGAAGAATACACATGCAAAGAGTCTAGCCGCGGTTCATGAAAATAACAGACATGCAATGACACTGGTGGATCCATATGTGGTTTGTCACAAGAATAGACATGCAATCACACTGGGTGGATCCATGTGTGGTTCATGAGAAGAAAACACATGCAATGACGAAGGTGGATCCTTATGTGGTTTGTGAAAAGAACAGACATGCAATGACACTGGTGGATCCATGTGTGGTTCATGAAAACAATAGACATGCAATGACACTGCTCGATCCTGACGTGGTTCATGAGAAGAACAAACATGCAATGACACTTGTGGATCCTTATGTGGTTTGTTTAGAATAACAGACATGCAATGACTCTAGCTGCCGTTCATGAAAGGAACACACATGCAATGACACTGGTGTATCCATGTGTGGTTTGTGAAAAGAACAGTCATGCAATCACACTAGGTGGATCCATGTGTGGTTTGTTTAGAAGAACACACATGCAATGACTCTAGCTGCGGTTCATGAAAAGAAAACACATGCAATGACACTGGTGGATCCATATGTGGTTCATGAAAAGAATAGACATGCAATGACACTGGTGGATCCTTATGTGGTTTGTTTAGAGGAACATACATGCAATGACACTAGGTGTGGTTCATGAAAAGAACAGACATGCAATGACACTGGTGGATCCATGTGTGGTTCATGAGAAGAACACACAGGCAATGACACTGGTGGATCCTTATGTGGTTTGTTCAGAGCAACAAACATGCAATGACACTGGTGGAGCCATATGTGGTTTGCGACAAGAACAGACATGCAATCACACTGGGTGGATCCATGTGTGGTTCATGAGAAGAACACACATGCAATGACACTGGTGGATCCTTATGTGGTTTGTGAAAAGAACAGACATGCAATGACACTAGTGGATCCATGTGTGGTTCATGAAAAGAATAGACATGCAATGACACTGCTGGATCCTGATGTGGTTCATGAGAAGAACAGACATGCAATGACACTTGTGGATCCTTATGTGGTTTGTTTAGAATAACAGACATGCAATGACTCTAGCTGCCGTTCATGAAAGGAACACACACGCAATGACACTGGTGTATCCATGTGGGGTTTGTGAAAAGAACAGTCATGCAATCACAATAGGTGGATCCATGTGTGGTTTGTTTAGAAGAACACACATGCAATGACTCTAGCTGCGGTTCATGAAAAGAAAACACATGCAATGACACTGGTGGATCCATATGTGGTTCATGAAAAGAATAGACATGCAATGACACTGGTGGATCCTTATGTGGTTTGTTTAGAGGAACATACATGCAATGACACTAGGTGTGGTTCATGAAAAGAACAGACATGCAATGACACTGGTGGATCCATGTGTGGTTCATCAGAAGAACACACATCCAATGACACTGGTGGATCCTTATGTTGTTTGTTTAGAAGAATACACATGCAAAGAGTCTAGCCGCGGTTCATGAAAAGAACACACATGCAATGAGACTGGTGGATCCATGTGTGGTTCATGAACAGAACAGACATGCAATGACACTTGTGGATCCTTATGTGGTTTGTTTAGAGGAACAGACATGCAATGCCACTAGGTGTGGTTCATGAAAAGAATAGACATGAAATGACACTGGTGGATCCATATGTGGTTCATGAGAAGAACACACATCCAATGACACTGGTGGATCCTTATGTGGTTTATTTAGAAGAACACACATGCAATGACTCTAGCTGTGGTTCATGAAAAGAACACACATGCAATGACACTTGTGTATCCATGTGTGGCTCATGAGAAGAACACACAAGCAATGACACTGGTGGATCCTTATGTGGTTTGTTCAGAGCAACAAACATGCAATGACACTGGTGGAGCCATATGTGGTTTGTGAAAAGAACAGACATGCAATCAAACTAGGTGGATCCATGTGTGGTTAATGAGAAGAACACACATTCAAAGACACTAGTGGATCCTTATGTGGTTTGTGAAAAGAACAGAGATGCAATGACACTGGTGGATCCATGTGTGGTTCATGACAAGAACAGACATGCAATGACACTGGTGGATCCTTATGTGGTTGATTTGGAGGAATAGACATGCAATGACACTGGGTGTGGTTCATGAGTAGAACACACATGCAATGACTCTAATGGATTCTTGCTGTGCTTCACGAAAAGAACAGACATGCAACGACACTGGGTGGATCCTTATGTGGTTTGTGAAAAGAACAGACATGCAATGACACTGGTGGATCCATGTGTGGTTCATGAAAAGAACAGACATGCAATGACACTCGTGGATCCTTATGTGGTTTGTTTAGAGGAACAGACATGCACTGACACTAGTGGATCCATGTGTGGTTCATGAAAAGAACAGACATGCAATGACACTAGTGGATCCATGTGTGGTTTGTGAAAAGAACTGACACGCAATGATTCTAGGTGGATCCATGTGTGGTTTGTTTAGAGGAACAGACATGCAATGCCACTAGGTGTGGTTCATGAAAAGAACAGACATGCAGTGACACTGGTGGATCCATATGTGGTTCATGAGAAGAACACGCATGAAAAGGCACTGGTGGATCCATGTGTGGTTTGTGAAAAGAACAGACATGCAATCACACTAGGTGGATCCATGTGTGGTTTGTGGAAAGAACAGACATGCAATGGCTCTAGCTGTGGTTCATGAAAAGAACACACATGCAATGACACTGGTGGATCCATCTGTGGTCTGTAAAAGGAATAGACATGTAATCACACTAGGTGGATCCATATGTGGTTTGTTTAGAAGAACACACATGCAATGACTCTAGCTATGGTTCATGAAAAGAACACACATGCAATGACACTGGTGTATCCATGTGTTTTTCATGAGAATAACACACGTGCAATGACACTGCTGGATCCTTATGTGGTTTGTTTAGAGGAACAAACAATTAATGACACTGGGCGTGGTTCATGAAAATAATAGACATGCAATGACACTGGTGGATCCATATGTGGTTTGTGACAAGAACAGACATGCAATCACACTGGGTGGATCCATGTGTGGTTCATCAGAAGAACACACATGCAATGACACTGGTGGATCCTTATGTGGTTTGTGAAAAGAACAGACATGCAATGACACTGGTGGATCCATGTGTGTATCATGAAAAGAATAGACATGCAATGACACTGCTAGATCCTGATGTGGTTCATGAGAAGAACAGACATGCAATGACACTGGTGGATCCTTATGTGGTTTGTTTAGAATAACAGACATGCAATGACTCTAGCTGCCGTTCATGAAAGGAACACACACGCAATGACACTGGTGTATCCATGTGTGGTTTGTGAAAAGAACAGTCACGCAATCGCACTAGGTGGATCCATGTGTGGTTTGTTTAGAAGAACACACATGCAATGACTCTAGCTGTGGTTCATGAAAAGAAAACACATGCAATGACACTGGTGGATCCATATGTGGTTCATGAAAAGAATAGACATGCAATGACACTGGTGGATCCTTATGTGGTTTGTTTAGAGGAACATACATGCAATGACACTAGGTGTGGTTCATGAAAAGAACAGACATGCAATGACACTGGTGGATCCATGTGTGGTTCATCAGAAGAACACACATCCAATGACACTGGTGGATCCTTATGTGGTTTGTTTAGAAGAATACACATGCAAAGAGTCTAGACGCGGTTCATGAAAAGAACACACATGCAATGAGACTGGTGGATCCATGTGTGGTTCATGAAAAGAACAGACATGCAATGACACTTGTGGATCCTTATGTGGTTTGTTTAGAGGAACAGAAATCCAATGCCACTAGGTGTGGTTCCTGAAAAGAACAGACATGAAATGACACTGGTGGATCCATATGTGGTTCATGAGAAGAACACACATCCAATGACACTGGTGGATCCTTATGTGGTTTATTTAGAAGAACACACATGCAATGACTCTAGCTGTGGTTCATGAAAAGAACACACATGCAATGACACTGGTGTATCCATGTGTGGTTCATGAGAAGAACACACATGCAATGACACTGGTGGATCCTTATGTGGTTTGTTCAGAGGAACAAAGATGCAATGACACTGGTGGATCCATATGTGGTTTGCGACAAGAACAGACATGCAATCACACTGGGTGGATCCATGTGTGGTTCATGAGAAGAACACACATGCAATGACACTGGTGGATCCTTATGTGGTTTGTGAAAAGAACAGACATGCAATGACACTGGTGGATCCATGTGTGGTTCATGAAAAGAATAGACATGCAATGACACTGCTAGATCCTGATGTGGTTCATGAGAAGAACAGACATGCAATGACACTTGTGGATCCTTATGTGGTTTGTTTAGAATAATAGACATGCAATGACTCTAGCTGCCGTTCATGAAAGGAACACACACGCAATGACACTGGTGTATCCATGTGGGGTTTGTGAAAAGAACAGTCATGCAATCACACTAGGTGGATCCATGTGTGGTTTGTTTAGAAGAACACACATGCAATGACTCTAGCAGCGGTTCATGAAAAGAAAACACATGCAATGACACTGGTGGATCCATATGTGGTTCATGAAAAGAATAGACATGCAATGACACTGGTGGATCCTTATGTGGTTTGTTTAGAGGAACATACATGCAATGACACTAGGTGTGGTTCATGAAAAGAACAGACATGCAATGACACTGGTGGATCCATGTGTGGTTCATCAGAAGAACACACATCCAATGACACTGGTGGATCCTTATGTTGTTTGTTTAGAAGAATACACATGCAAAGAGTCTAGCCGCGGTTCATGAAAAGAACACACATGCAATGAGACTGGTGGATCCATGTGTGGTTCATGAAAAGAACAGACATGAAATGACACTGGTGGATCCATATGTGGTTCATGAGAAGAACACACATCCAATGACACTGGTGGATCCTTATGTGGTTTATTTAGAAGAATACACATGCAATGACTCTAGCTGTGGTTCATGAAAAGAACACACATGCAATGACACTGGTGTATCCATGTGTGGTTCATGAGAAGAACACACAAGCAATGACACTGGTGGATCCTTATGTGGTTTATTTAGAAGAACACACATGCAATGACTCTAGCTGTGGTTCATGAAAAGAACACACATGCAATGACACTAGTGTATCCATGTGTGGCTCATGAGAAGAACACACAAGCAATGACACTGGTGGATCCTTATGTGGTTTGTTCAGAGCAACAAACATGCAATGACACTGGTGGAGCCATATGTGGTTTGTGAAAAGAACAGACATGCAATCAAACTAGGTGGATCCATGTGTGGTTAATGAGAAGAACACACATGCAAACACACTAGTGGATCCTTATGTGGTTTGTGAAAAGAACAGAGATGCAATGACACTGGTGGATCCATGTGTGGTTCATGACAAGAACAGACATGCACTGACACTAGTGGATCCTTATGTGGTTTGTTTGGAGGAATAGACATGCAATGACACTAGGTGTGGTTCATGAGTAGAACACACATGCAATGACTCTAATGGACTCTTGCTGTGCTTCACGAAAAGAACAGACATGCAACGACACTGGGTGGATCCTTATGTGGTTTGTGAAATGAACAGACATGCAATGACACTGGTGGATCCATGTGTGGTTCATGAAAAGAACAGACATGCAATGACACTGGTGGATCCTTATGTGGTTTGTTTAGAGGAACAGACATGCACTGACACTAGTGGATCCATGTGTGGTTCATGAAAAGAACAGACATGCAATGACACTCGTGGATCCATGTGTGGTTTGTGAAAAGAACTGACACGCAATGACTCTAGGTGGATCCATGTGTGGTTTGTTTAGAGGAACAGACATGCAATGCCACTAGGTGTGGTTCATGAAAAGAACAGACATACAGTGATACTGGTGGATCCATATGTGGTTCATGAGAAGAACACACATGAAAAGGCACTGGTGGATCCATGTGTGGTTTGTGAAAAGAACAGTCATGCAATCACACTAGGTGGATCCATGTGTGGTTTGTTTAGAAGAACACACATGCAATGACTCTAGCTGCGGTTCATGAAAAGAAAACACATGCAATGACACTGGTGGATCCATATGTGGTTCATGAAAAGAATAGACATGCAATGACACTGGTGGATCCTTATGTGGTTTGTTTAGAGGAACATACATGCAATGACACTAGGTGTGGTTCATGAAAAGAACAGACATGCAATGACACTGGTGGATCCATGTGTGGTTCATCAGAAGAACACACAACCAATGACACTGGTGGATCCTTATGTTGTTTGTTTAGAAGAATACACATGCAAAGAGTCTAGCCGCGGTTCATGAAAAGAACACACATGCAATGAGACTGGTGGATCCATGTGTGGTTCATGAAAAGAACAGACATGAAATGACACTGGTGGATCCATATGTGGTTCATGAGAAGAACACACATCCAATGACACTGGTGGATCCTTATGTGGTTTATTTAGAAGAACACACATGCAATGACTCTAGCTGTGGTTCATGAAAAGAACACACATGCAATGACACTGGTGTATCCATGTGTGGTTCATGAGAAGAACACACAAGCAATGACACTGGTGGATCCTTATGTGGTTTATTTAGAAGAACACACATGCAATGACTCTAGCTGTGGTTCATGAAAAGAACACACATGCAATGACACTAGTGTATCCATGTGTGGCTCATGAGAAGAACACACAAGCAATGACACTGGTGGATCCTTATGTGGTTTGTTCAGAGCAACAAACATGCAATGACACTGGTGGAGCCATATGTGGTTTGTGAAAAGAACAGACATGCAATCAAACTAGGTGGATCCATGTGTGGTTAATGAGAAGAACACACATGCAAACACACTAGTGGATCCTTATGTGGTTTGTGAAAAGAACAGAGATGCAATGACACTGGTGGATCCATGTGTGGTTCATGACAAGAACAGACATGCACTGACACTAGTGGATCCTTATGTGGTTTGTTTGGAGGAATAGACATGCAATGACACTGGGTGTGGTTCATGAGTAGAACACACATGCAATGACTCTAATGGACTCTTGCTGTGCTTCACGAAAAGAACAGACATGCAACGACACTGGGTGGATCCTTATGTGGTTTGTGAAATGAACAGACATGCAATGACACTGGTGGATCCATGTGTGGTTCATGAAAAGAACAGACATGCAATGACACTGGTGGATCCTTATGTGGTTTGTTTAGAGGAACAGACATGCACTGACACTAGTGGATCCATGTGTGGCTCATGAAAAGAACAGACATGCAATGACACTCGTGGATCCATGTGTGGTTTGTGAAAAGAACTGACACGCAATGACTCTAGGTGGATCCATGTGTGGTTTGTTTAGAGGAACAGACATGCAATGTCACTAGGTGTGGGTCATGAAAAGAACAGACATGCAGTGATACTGGTGGATCCATATGTGGTTCATGAGAAGAAAACACATGAAAAGGCACTGGTGGATCCATGTGTGGTTTGTGAAAAGAACAGACATGCAATCACACTAGGTGGATCCATGTGTGGTTTGTGGAAATAACATACATGCAATGGCTCTAGCTGTGGTTCATGAAAAGAACACACATGCAATGACACTGGTGGATCCATCTGTGGTCTGTGAAAAGAATAGACATGTAATCACACTAGGTGGATCCATATGTGGCTTCTTTAGAAGAACACACATGCAATGACTCTAGCTATGGTTAATGAAAAAACACACATGCAATGACACTAGTGGATCCATGTGTGGTTCATGAAAAGAACAGACATGCAATGACACTGGTGGATCCTTATGTGGTTTGTTTAGTGGAACATAGATGCAATGACACTGGGTGTGGTTCATGAAAAGAACAGACATGCAATGACACTGGTGGATCCATGTGTGGTTCATGGGAAGAATACACATCCAATGACACTGGTGGATCCTTATGTGGTTTCTTTAGAAGAACACACATGCAATTACTCTAGCTATGGTTCATGAAAATAACACACATGCATTGACACTGGTGTATCCATGTGTGGTTCATGAGAATAACACACATGCAATGACACTGGTGGATCCTTATGTGGTTTGTTTAGAGGAACAAACATGTAATGACACTGGGCGTGGTTCATGAAAATAATAGACATGCAATGACACTGGTGGATCCATATGTGGTTTGTGACAAGAACAGACATGCAATCACACTGGGTGGATCCATGTGTGGTTCATCAGAAGAACACACATGCAATGACACTGGTGGATCCTTATGTGGTTTGTGAAAAGAACAGACATGCAATGACACTGGTGGATCCATGTGTGTATCATGAAAAGAATAGACATGCAATGACACTGCTAGATCTTGATGTGGTTCATGAGAAGAACAGACATGCAACGACACTTGTGGATCCTTATGTGGTTTGTTTAGAATAACAGACATGCAATGACTCTAGCTGCCGTTCATGAAAGGAACACACACGCAATGACACTGGTGTATCCATATGTGGTTTGTGAAAAGAACAGTCATGCAATCGCACTAGGTGGATCCATGTGTGGTTTGTTTAGAAGAACACACATGCACTGACTCTAGCTGTGGTTCATGAAAAGAAAACACATGCAATGACACTGGTGGATCCATATGTGGTTCATGAAAAGAATAGACATGCAATGACACTGGTGGATCCTTATGTGGTTTGTTTAGAGGAACATACATGCAATGACACTAGGTGTGGTTCATGAAAAGAACAGACATGCAATGACACTGGTGGATCCATGTGTGGTTCATCAGAAGAACACACATCCAATGACACTGGTGGATCCTTATGTGGTTTGTTTAGAAGAATACACATGCAAAGAGTCTAGCCGCGGTTCATGAAAATAACAGACATGCAATGACACTGGTGGATCCATATGTGGTTTGTCACAAGAATAGACATGCAATCACACTGGGTGGATCCATGTGTGGTTCATGAGAAGAACACACATGCAATGACGAAGGTGGATCCTTATGTGGTTTGTGAAAAGAACAGACATGCAATGACACTGGTGGAACCATGTGTGGTTCATGAAAACAATAGACATGCAATGACACTGCTCGATCCTGACGTGGTTCATGAGAAGAACAAACATGCAATGACACTTGTGGATCCTTATGTGGTTTGTTTAGAATAACAGACATGCAATGACTCTAGCTGCCGTTCATGAAAGGAACACACATGCAATGACACTGGTGTATCCATGTGTGGTTTGTGAAAAGAACAGTCATGCAATCACACTAGGTGGATCCATGTGTGGTTTGTTTAGAAGAACACACATGCAATGACTCTAGCTGCGGTTCATGAAAAGAAAACACATGCAATGACACTGGTGGATCCATATGTGGTTCATGAAAAGAATAGACATGCAATGACACTGGTGGATCCTTATGTGGTTTGTTTAGAGGAACATACATGCAATGACACTAGGTGTGGTTCATGAAAAGAACAGACATGCAATGACACTGGTGGATCCATGTGTGGTTCATCAGAAGAACACACAACCAATGACACTGGTGGATCCTTATGTTGTTTGTTTAGAAGAATACACATGCAAAGAGTCTAGCCGCGGTTCATGAAAAGAACACACATGCAATGAGACTGGTGGATCCATGTGTGGTTCATGAAAAGAACAGACATGAAATGACACTGGTGGATCCATATGTGGTTCATGAGAAGAACACACATCCAATGACACTGGTGGATCCTTATGTGGTTTATTTAGAAGAACACACATGCAATGACTCTAGCTGTGGTTCATGAAAAGAACACACATGCAATGACACTGGTGTATCCATGTGTGGTTCATGAGAAGAACACACAAGCAATGACACTGGTGGATCCTTATGTGGTTTATTTAGAAGAACACACATGCAATGACTCTAGCTGTGGTTCATGAAAAGAACACACATGCAATGACACTAGTGTATCCATGTGTGGCTCATGACAAGAACACACAAGCAATGACACTGGTGGATCCTTATGTGGTTTGTTCAGAGCAACAAACATGCAATGACACTGGTGGAGCCATATGTGGTTTGTGAAAAGAACAGACATGCAATCAAACTAGGTGGATCCATGTGTGGTTAATGAGAAGAACACACATGCAAACACACTAGTGGATCCTTATGTGGTTTGTGAAAAGAACAGAGATGCAATGACACTGGTGGATCCATGTGTGGTTCATGACAAGAACAGACATGCACTGACACTAGTGGATCCTTATGTGGTTTTTTTGGAGGAATAGACATGCAATGACACTGGGTGTGGTTCATGAGTAGAACACACATGCAATGACTCTAATGGACTCTTGCTGTGCTTCACGAAAAGAACAGACATGCAACGACACTGGGTGGATCCTTATGTGGTTTGTGAAATGAACAGACATGCAATGACACTGGTGGATCCATGTGTGGTTCATGAAAAGAACAGACATGCAATGACACTGGTGGATCCTTATGTGGTTTGTTTAGAGGAACAGACATGCACTGACACTAGTGGATCCATGTGTGGCTCATGAAAAGAACAGACATGCAATGACACTCGTGGATCCATGTGTGGTTTGTGAAAAGAACTGACACGCAATGACTCTAGGTGGATCCATGTGTGGTTTGTTTAGAGGAACAGACATGCAATGTCACTAGGTGTGGGTCATGAAAAGAACAGACATGCAGTGATACTGGTGGATCCATATGTGGTTCATGAGAAGAACACACATGAAAAGGCACTGGTGGATCCATGTGTGGTTTGTGAAAAGAACAGACATGCAATCACACTAGGTGGATCCATGTGTGGTTTGTGGAAAGAACAGACATGCAATGGCTCTAGCTGTGGTTCATGAAAAGAACACACATGCAATGACACTGGTGGATCCATCTGTGGTCTGTGAAAAGAATAGACATGTAATCACACTAGGTGGATCCATATGTGGCTTCTTTAGAAGAACACACATGCAATGACTCTAGCTATGGTTAATGAAAAAAAACACATGCAATGACACTAGTGGATCCATGTGTGGTTCATGAAAAGAACAGACATGCAATGACACTGGTGGATCCTTATGGTTTGTTTAGTGGAACATAGATGCAATGACACTGGGTGTGGTTCATGAAAAGAACAGACATGCAATGACACTGGTGGATCCATGTGTGGTTCATGGGAAGAATACACATCCAATGACACTGGTGGATCCTTATGTGGTTTCTTTAGAAGAACACACATGCAATTACTCTAGCTATGGTTCATGAAAATAACACACATGCATTGACACTGGTGTATCCATGTGTGGTTCATGAGAATAACACACATGCAATGACACTGGTGGATCCTTATGTGTTTTTTTAGAGGAACAAACATGTAATGACACTGGGCGTGGTTCATGAAAATAATAGACATGCAATGACACTGGTGGATCCATATGTGGTTTGTGACAAGAACAGACATGCAATCACACTGGGTGGATCCATGTGTGGTTCATCAGAAGAACACACATGCAATGACACTGGTGGATCCTTATGTGGTTTGTGAAAAGAACAGACATGCAATGACACTGGTGGATCCATGTGTGTATCATGAAAAGAATAGACATGCAATGACACTGCTAGATCTTGATGTGGTTCATGAGAAGAACAGACATGCAACGACACTTGTGGATCCTTATGTGGTTTGTTTAGAATAACAGACATGCAATGACTCTAGCTGCCGTTCATGAAAGGAACACACACGCAATGACACTGGTGTATCCATATGTGGTTTGTGTAAAGAACAGTCATGCAATCGCACTAGGTGGATCCATGTGTGGTTTGTTTAGAAGAACACACATGCAATGACTCTAGCTGTGGTTCATGAAAAGAAAACACATGCAATGACACTGGTGGATCCATATGTGGTTCATGAAAAGAATAGACATGCAATGACACTGGTGGATCCTTATGTGGTTTGTTTAGAGGAACATACATGCAATGACACTAGGTGTGGTTCATGAAAAGAACAGACATGCAATGACACTGGTGGATCCATGTGTGGTTCATCAGAAGAACACACATCCAATGACACTGGTGGATCCTTATGTGGTTTGTTTAGAAGAATACACATGCAAAGAGTCTAGCCGCGGTTCATGAAAAGAACACACATGCAATGAGACTGGTGGATCCATGTGTGGTTCATGAAAAGAACAGACATGCAATGACACTTGTGGATCCTTATGTGGTTTGTTTAGAGGAACATACATCCAATGCCACTAGGTGTGGTTCCTGAAAAGAACAGACATGAAATGACACTGGTGGATCCATATGTGGTTCATGAGAAGAACACACATCCAATGACACTGGTGGATCCTTATGTGGTTTATTTAGAAGAACACACATGCAATGACTCTAGCTGTGGTTCATGAAAAGAACACACATGCATTGACACTGGTGTATCCATGTGTGGTTCATGAGAAGAACACACAGGCAATGACACTTGTGGATCCTTATGTGGTTTGTTCAGAGGAACAAAGATGCAATGACACTGGTGGATTCATATGTGGTTTG
This sequence comes from Avena sativa, assembly GCA_916181665.1. NCBI lineage: Eukaryota > Viridiplantae > Streptophyta > Magnoliopsida > Poales > Poaceae > Avena > Avena sativa. Next base: position 586,267,602 of record OV702287.1, read on the forward strand.
CGACAAGAACAGACATGCAATCACACTGGGTGGATCCATGTGTGGTTCATGAGAAGAACACACATGCAATGACACTGGTGGATCCTTATGTGGTTTGTGAAAAGAACGGACATGCAATGACACTGGTGGATTCATGTGCGGTTCATGAAAAGAATAGACATGCAATGACACTGCTGGATCCTGATGTGGTTCATGAGAAGAACAGACATGCAATGGCACTTGTGGATCCTTATGTGGATTGTTTAGAATAACAGACATGCAATGACTCTAGCTGCCGTTCATGAAAGGAACACACACGCAATGACACTGGTGTATCCATGTGGGGTTTGTGAAAAGAACAGTCATGCAATCACACTAGGTGGATCCATGTGTGGTTTGTTTAGAAGAACACACATGCAATGACTCTAGCTGCAGTTCATGAAAAGAAAACACATGCAATGACACTGGTGGATCCTTATGTGGTTTGTTTAGAGGAACATACATGCAATGACACTAGGTGTGGTTCATGAAAAGAACAGACATGCAATGACACTGGTGGATCCATGTGTGGTTCATCAGAAGAACACACATCCAATGACACTAGTTGATCCTTATGTGGTTTGTTTAGAAGAATACACATGCAAAGAGTCTAGCCGCGGTTCGTGAAAAGAACACACATGCAATGAGACTGGTGGATCCATGTGTGGTTTGTGAAAAGAACTGACACGCAATGACTCTAGGTGGATCCATGTGTGGTTTGTTTAGAGGAACAGACATGCAATGCCACTAGGTGTGGTTCATGAAAAGAACAGACATGCAGTGAAACTGGTGGATCCATATGTGGTTCATGAGAAGAACACACATGAAAAGGCACTGGTGGATCCATGTGTGGTTTGTGAAAAGAACAGACATGCAATCACACTAGGTGGATCCATGTGTGGTTTGTGGAAAGAACAGACATGCAATGGCTCTAGCTGTGGTCCATGAAAAGAACACACATGCAATGACACTGGTGGATCCATCTGTGGTCTGTGAAAAGAATAGACATGTAATCACACTAGGTGGATCCATGTGTGGTTCATGAGAAGAACACACATGCAATGACACTGGTGTATCCATGTGTGGTTCATGAGAAGAACACACATGCAATGACACCGGTGGATCCTTATGTGGTTTGTTTAGAGGAACAAACATGTAATGACACTGGGCGTGGTTCATGAAAATAACAGACATGCAATGAAACTGGTGGATCCATATGTGGTTTGTGACAAGAACAGACATGCAATCACACTAGGTGGATCCATGTGTGGTTCATCAGAAGAACACACATGCAATGACACTGGTGGATCCTTATGTTGTTTGTTTAGAGGAACAAACATGTAATGACACTGGGCGTGGTTCATGAAAATAACAGACATGCAATGACACTGGTGGATCCATATGTGGTTTGTGACAAGAACAGACATGCAATCACACTGGGTGGATCCATGTGTGGTTCATGAGAAGAACACACATGCAATGACACTGGTGGATCCTTATGTGGTTTGTGAAAAGAACAAACATGCAATGACACTGCTAGATCCTGATGTGGTTCATGAGAAGAACAGACATGCAATGACACTTGTGGATCCTTATGTGGTTTGTTTAGAATAAAAGACATGCAATGACTCTAGCTGCCGTTCATGAAAGGAACACACACGCAATGACACTGGTGTATCCATGTGTGGTTTGTGAAAAGAACAATCATGCAATCGCACTAGGTGGATCCATCTGTCGTTTGTTTAGAAGAACACACATGCAATGACTCTAGTTGCGGTTCATGAAAAGAAAACACATGCAATGACACTGGTGGATCCATATGTGGTTCATGAAAAGAATAGACATGCAATGACACTGGTGGATCCTTATGTGGTTTGTTTAGAGGAACATACATGCAATGACACTAGGTGTGGTTCATGAAAAGAACAGACATGCAATGACACTGGTGGATCCATGTGTGGTTCATCAGAAGAACACACATCCAATGACACTGGTTGATCCTTATGTGGTTTGTTTAGAAGAATACACATGCAAAGAGTCTAGCCGCGGTTCATGAAAAGAACACACATGCACTGAGACTGGTGGATTCATGTGTGGTTGATGAAAAGAACAGACATGCAATGACACTTGTGGATCCTTATGTGGTTTGTTTAGAGGAACAGACATCCAATGCCACTAGGTGTGGTTCTTGAAAAGAACAGACATGAAATGACACTGGTGGATCCATATGTGGTTCATGAGAAGAACACACATCCAATGACACTGGTGGATCCTTATGTGGTTTGTTCAGAGGAACAAAGATGCAATGACACTGGTGGATCCATATGTGGATTGCGACAAGAACAAACATGCAATCACACTGGGTGGATCCATGTGTGGTTCATGAGAAGAACACACATGCAATGACACTGGTGGATCCATGTGTGGTTCATGAAAAGAATAGACATGCAATGACACTGCTGGATCCTGATGTGGTTCATGAGAAGAACAGACATGCAATGACACTTGTGGATCCTTATGTGGTTTGTTTAGAATAACAGACATGCAATGACTCTAGCTGCCGTTCATGAAAGGAACACACACGCAATGACACTGTTGTATCCATGTGGGGTTTGTGAAAAGAACAGTCATGCAATCACACTAGGTGGATCCATGTGTGGTTTGTTTAGAAGAACACACATGCAATGACTCTAGCTGTGGTTCATGAAAAGAAAACACATGCAATGACACTGGTGGATCCATATGTGGTTCATGAAAAGAATAGACATGCAATGACACTGGTGGATCCTTATGTGGTTTGTTTAGAGGAACATACATGCAATGACACTAGGTGTGGTTCATGAAAAGAACAGACATGCAATGACACTGGTGTATCCATGTGTGGTTCATGAGAAGAACACACAAACAATGACACTGGTGGATCCTTATGTGGTTTGTTCAGAGCAACAAACATGCAATGACACTGGTGGATCCATATGTGGTTTGTGAAAAGAACAGACATGCAATCAAACTAGGTGGATCCATGTGTGGTTTGTGGAAAGAACAGACATGCAATGGCTCTAGCTGTGGTCCATGAAAAGAACACACATGCAATGACACTGGTGGATCCATCTGTGGTCTGTGAAAAGAATAGACATGTAATCACACTAGGTGGATCCATGTGTGGTTCATGAGAAGAACACACATCCAATGACACTGGTGTATCCATGTGTGGTTCATGAGAAGAACACACATGCAATGACACTGGTGGATCCTTATGTGGTTTGTTTAGAGGAACAAACATGTAATGACACTGGGCGTGGTTCATGAAAATAACAGACATGCAATGAAACTGGTGGATCCATATGTGGTTTGTGACAAGAACAGACATGCAATCACACTAGGTGGATCCATGTGTGGTTCATCAGAAGAACACACATGCAATGACACTGGTGGATCCTTATGTGGTTTGTTTAGAGGAACAAACATGTAATGACACTGGGCGTGGTTCATGAAAATAACAGACATGCAATGACACTGGTGGATCCATATGTGGTTTGTGACAAGAACAGACATGCAATCACACTGGGTGGATCCATGTGTGGTTCATGAGAAGAACACACATGCAATGACACTGGTGGATCCTTATGTGGTTTGTGAAAAGAACAAACATGCAATGACACTGCTAGATCCTGATGTGGTTCATGAGAAGAACAGACATGCAATGACACTTGTGGATCCTTATGTGGTTTGTTTAGAATAACAGACAGCAATGACTCTAGCTGCCGTTCATGAAAGGAACACACACGCAATGACACTGGTGTATCCATGTGTGGTTTGTGAAAAGAACAATCATGCAATCGCACTAGGTGGATCCATCTGTCGTTTGTTTAGAAGAACACACATGCATTGACTCTAGGTGCGGTTCATGAAAAGAAAACACATGCAATGACACTGGTGGATCCATATGTGGTTCATGAAAAGAATAGACATGCAATGACACTGGTGGATCCTTATGTGGTTTGTTTAGAGGAACATACATGCAATGACACTAGGTGTGGTTCATGAAAAGAACAGACATGCAATGACACTGGTGGATCCATGTGTGGTTCATCAGAAGAACAAACATCCAATGACACTGTGGATCCTTATGTGGTTTGTTTAGAAGAATACACATGCAAAGAGTCTAGCCGCGGTTCATGAAAAGAACACACATGCACTGAGACTGGTGGATCCATGTGTGGTTCATGAAAAGAACAGACATGCAATGACACTTGTGGATCCTTATGTGGTTTGTTTAGAGGAACATACATGCAATGCCACTAGGTGTGGTTCATGAAAAGAACAGACATGAAATGACACTGGTGGATCCATATGTGGTTCATGAGAAGAACACACATCCAATGACACTAGTGGATCCTTATGTGGTTTATTTAGAAGAACACACATGCAATGACTCTAGCTGTGGTTCATGAAAAGAACACACATGCAATGACACTGGTGTATCCATGTGTGGTTCATGAGAAGAACACACAAGCAATGACACTGGTGGATCCTTATGTGGTTTGTTCAGAGCAACAAACATGCAATGACACTGGTGGATCCATATGTGGTTTGTGAAAAGAACAGACATGCAATGACAACTGTGGATCCATGTGTGGTTCATGAAAAGAACAGACATGCAATGACACTGGTGGATCCTTATGTGGTTTGTTTAGAGGAACAGACATGCACTGACACTAGTGGATCCATGTGTGGTTCATGACATTAACTGACACGCAATGACTCTAGGTGGATCCATGTGTGGTTTGTTTAGAGGAACAGACATGCAATGCCACTAGGTGTGGTTCATGAAAAGAACAGACATGCAGTGACACTAGTGGATCCATATGTGGTTCATGAGAAGAACACACATGAAAAGGCACTGGTGGATCCATGTGTGGTTTGTGAAAAGAACAGACATGGAATCACACTAGGTGGATCCATGCGTGGTTTGTGGAAAGAACAGACATGCAATCACACTGGTGGATCCATATGTGGATTGCGACAAGAACAAACATGCAATCACACTGGGTGGATCCATGTGTGGTTCATGAGAAGAACACACATGCAATGACACTGGTGGATCCATGTGTGGTTCATGAAAAGAATAGACATGCAATGACACTGCTGGATCCTGATGTGGTTCATGAGAAGAACAGACATGCAATGACACTTGTGGATCCTTATGTGGTTTGTTTAGAATAACAGACATGCAATGACTCTAGCTGCCGTTCATGAAAGGAACACACACGCAATGACACTGTTGTATCCATGTGGGGTTTGTGAAAAGAACAGTCATGCAATCACACTAGGTGGATCCATGTGTGGTTTGTTTAGAAGAACACACATGCAATGACTCTAGCTGTGGTTCATGAAAAGAAAACACATGCAATGACACTGGTGGATCCATATGTGGTTCATGAAAAGAATAGACATGCAATGACACTGGTGGATCCTTATGTGGTTTGTTTAGAGGAACATACATGCAATGACACTAGGTGTGGTTCATGAAAAGAACAGACATGCAATGACACTGGTGTATCCATGTGTGGTTCATGAGAAGAACACACAAACAATGACACTGGTGGATCCTTATGTGGTTTGTTCAGAGCAACAAACATGCAATGACACTGGTGGATCCATATGTGGTTTGTGAAAAGAACAGACATGCAATCAAACTAGGTGGATCCATGTGTGGTTTGTGGAAAGAACAGACATGCAATGGCTCTAGCTGTGGTCCATGAAAAGAACACACATGCAATGACACTGGTGGATCCATCTGTGGTCTGTGAAAAGAATAGACATGTAATCACACTAGGTGGATCCATGTGTGGTTCATGAGAAGAACACACATCCAATGACACTGGTGTATCCATGTGTGGTTCATGAGAAGAACACACATGCAATGACACTGGTGGATCCTTATGTGGTTTGTTTAGAGGAACAAACATGTAATGACACTGGGCGTGGTTCATGAAAATAACAGACATGCAATGAAACTGGTGGATCCATATGTGGTTTGTGACAAGAACAAACATGCAATCACACTAGGTGGATCCATGTGTGGTTCATCAGAAGAACACACATGCAATGACACTGGTGGATCCTTATGTGGTTTGTTTAGAGGAACAAACATGTAATGACACTGGGCGTGGTTTATGAAAATAACAGACATGCAATGACACTGGTGGATCCATATGTGGTTTGTGACAAGAACAGACATGCAATCACACTGGGTGGATCCATGTGTGGTTCATGAGAAGAACACACATGCAATGACACTGGTGGATCCTTATGTGGTTTGTGAAAAGAACAAACATGCAATGACACTGCTAGATCCTGATGTGGTTCATGAGAAGAACAGACATGCAATGACACTTGTGGATCCTTATGTGGTTTGTTTAGAATAACAGACAGCAATGACTCTAGCTGCCGTTCATGAAAGGAACACACACGCAATGACACTGGTGTATCCATGTGTGGTTTGTGAAAAGAACAATCATGCAATCGCACTAGGTGGATCCATCTGTCGTTTGTTTAGAAGAACACACATGCATTGACTCTAGGTGCGGTTCATGAAAAGAAAACACATGCAATGACACTGGTGGATCCATATGTGGTTCATGAAAAGAATAGACATGCAATGACACTGGTGGATCCTTATGTGGTTTGTTTAGAGGAACATACATGCAATGACACTAGGTGTGGTTCATGAAAAGAACAGACATGCAATGACACTGGTGGATCCATGTGTGGTTCATCAGAAGAACAAACATCCAATGACACTGTGGATCCTTATGTGGTTTGTTTAGAAGAATACACATGCAAAGAGTCTAGCCGCGGTTCATGAAAAGAACACACATGCACTGAGACTGGTGGATCCATGTGTGGTTCATGAAAAGAACAGACATGCAATGACACTTGTGGATCCTTATGTGGTTTGTTTAGAGGAACATACATGCAATGCCACTAGGTGTGGTTCATGAAAAGAACAGACATGAAATGACACTGGTGGATCCATATGTGGTTCATGAGAAGAACACACATCCAATGACACTAGTGGATCCTTATGTGGTTTATTTAGAAGAACACACATGCAATGACTCTAGCTGTGGTTCATGAAAAGAACACACATGCAATGACACTGGTGTATCCATGTGTGGTTCATGAGAAGAACACACAAGCAATGACACTGGTGGATCCTTATGTGGTTTGTTCAGAGCAACAAACATGCAATGACACTGGTGGATCCATATGTGGTTTGTGAAAAGAACAGACATGCAATGACAACTGTGGATCCATGTGTGGTTCATGAAAAGAACAGACATGCAATGACACTGGTGGATCCTTATGTGGTTTGTTTAGAGGAACAGACATGCACTGACACTAGTGGATCCATGTGTGGTTCATGACAAGAACTGACACGCAATGACTCTAGGTGGATCCATGTGTGGTTTGTTTAGAGGAACAGACATGCAATGCCACTAGGTGTGGTTCATGAAAAGAACAGACATGCAGTGACACTAGTGGATCCATATGTGGTTCATGAGAAGAACACACATGAAAAGGCACTGGTGGATCCATGTGTGGTTTGTGAAAAGAACAGACATGGAATCACACTAGGTGGATCCATGCGTGGTTTGTGGAAAGAACAGACATGCAATCACACTGGTGGATCCATATGTGGATTGCGACAAGAACAAACATGCAATCACACTGGGTGGATCCATGTGTGGTTCATGAGAAGAACACACATGCAATGACACTGGTGGATCCATGTGTGGTTCATGAAAAGAATAGACATGCAATGACACTGCTGGATCCTGATGTGGTTCATGAGAAGAACAGACATGCAATGACACTTGTGGATCCTTATGTGGTTTGTTTAGAATAACAGACATGCAATGACTCTAGCTGCCGTTCATGAAAGGAACACACACGCAATGACACTGTTGTATCCATGTGGGGTTTGTGAAAAGAACAGTCATGCAATCACACTAGGTGGATCCATGTGTGGTTTGTTTAGAAGAACACACATGCAATGACTCTAGCTGTGGTTCATGAAAAGAAAACACATGCAATGACACTGGTGGATCCATATGTGGTTCATGAAAAGAATAGACATGCAATGACACTGGTGGATCCTTATGTGGTTTGTTTAGAGGAACATACATGCAATGACACTAGGTGTGGTTCATGAAAAGAACAGACATGCAATGACACTGGTGTATCCATGTGTGGTTCATGAGAAGAACACACAAGCAATGACACTGGTGGATCCTTATGTGGTTTGTTCAGAGCAACAAACAAGCAATGACACTGGTGGATCCATATGTGGTTTGTGAAAAGAACAGACATGCAATCAAACTAGGTGGATCCATGTGTGGTTAATGAGAAGAACACACATGCAAAGACACTAGTGGATCCTTATGTGGTTTGTGAAAAGAACAGAGATGCAATGACACTGGTGGATCCATGTGTGGTTCATGACAAGAACAGACATGCAATGACACTGGTGGATCCTTATGTGGTTTGTTTGGAGGATTAGACATGCAATGACACTGGGTGTGGTTCATGAGTAGAACACACATGCAATGACTCTAATGGATTCTTGCCGTGCTTCATGAAAAGAACAGACATGCAACGACACTGGGTGGATCCTTATGTGGTTTGTGAAAAGAATAGACATGCAATGACACTAGTGGATCCATCCGTGGTTCATGAAAAGAACAGACATGCAATGACACTGGTGGATCCTTATGTGGTTTGTTTAGAGGAACAGACATGCACTGACACTAGTGGATCCATGTGTGGTTCATGAAAAGAACAGACATGCAATGACACTGGTGGATCCTTATGTGGTTTGTTTAGAGGAACAGACATGCAATGACACTGGTGGATCCATGTGTGGTTCATCAGAAGAACACACATCCAATGACACTGGTGGATCCTTATGTTGTTTGTTTAGAAGAATACACATGCAAAGAGTCTAGCCGTGGTTCATGAAAAGAACACACATGCAATGAGACTGGTGGATCCATGTGTGGTTCATGAACAGAACAGACATGCAATGACACTTGTGTATCCTTATGTGGTTTGTTTAGAGGAACAGACATCCAATGCCACTAGGTGTGGTTCCTGAAAAGAACATACATGAAATGACACTGGTGGATCCATATGTGGTTCATGAGAAGAACACACATCCAATGACACTGGTGGATCCTTATGTGGTTTATTTAGAAGAACACACATGCAATGACTCTAGCTGTGGTTCATGAAAAGAACACACATGCAATGACACTGGTGTATCCATGTGTGGTTCATGAGAAGAACACACAGGCAATGACACTGGTGGATCCTTATGTGATTTGTTCAGAGGAACAAACATGCAATGACACTGGTGGATCCATATGTGGTTTGCGACAAGAACAGACATGCAATCACACAGGGTGGATCGATGTGTGGTTCATGAGAAGAACACACATCCAATGACACTGGTGGATCCTTATGTGGTTTGTGAAAAGAACGGACATGCAATGACACTGGTGGATTCATGTGTGGTTCATGAAAAGAATAGACATGCAATGAAACTGCTGGATCCGGATGTGGTTCATGAGAAGAACAGACATGCAATGACACTTGTGGATCCTTATGTGGTTTGTTTAGAATAACAGACATGCAATGACTCTAGCTGCCGTTCATGAAAGGAACACACATGCAATGACACTGGTGTATCCATGTGGGGTTTGTGAAAAGAACAGTCATGCAATCACACTAGGTGGATCCATGTGTGGTTTGTTTAGAAGAACACACATGCAATGACTCTAGCTGCGGTTCATGAAAAGAAAACACATGCAATGACACTGGTGGATCCATATGTGGTTCATGAAAAGAATAGACATGCAATGACACTGGTGGATCCTTATGTGGTTTGTTTAGAGGAACATACATGCAATGACACTAGGTGTGGTTCATGAAAAGAACATACATGCAATGACACTGGTGGATCCATGTGTGGTTCATCAGAAGAACACACATCCAATGACACTGGTGGATCCTTATGTTGTTTGTTTAGAAGAATACACATGCAAAGAGTCTAGCCGCGGTTCATGAAAAGAACACACATGCAATGAGACTGGTGGATCCATGTGTGGTTCATGAACAGAACAGACATGCAATGACACTTGTGGATCCTTATGTGGTTTGTTTAGAGGAACATACATGCAATGCCACTAGGTGTGGTTCATGAAAAGAACAGACATGAAATGACACTGGTGGATCCATATGTGGTTCATGAGAAGAACACACATCCAATGACACTAGTGGATCCTTATGTGGTTTATTTAGAAGAACACACATGCAATGACTCTAGCTGTGGTTCATGAAAAGAACACACATGCAATGACACTGGTGTATCCATGTGTGGTTCATGAGAAGAACACACAAGCAATGACACTGGTGGATCCTTATGTGGTTTGTTCAGAGCAACAAACATGCAATGACACTGGTGGATCCATATGTGGTTTGTGAAAAGAACAGACATGCAATCAAACTAGGTGGATCCATGTGTGGTTAATGAGAAGAACACACATGCAAAGACACTAGTGGATCCTTATGTAGTTTGTGAAAAGAACAGAGATGCAATGACACTGGTGGATCCATGTGTGGTTCATGACAAGAACAGACATGCAATGACACTGGTGGATCCTTATGTGGTTTGTTTGGAGGAATAGACATGCAATGACACTGGGTGTGGTTCATGAGTAGAACACACATGCAATGACTCTAATGGATTCTTGTTGTGCTTCATGAAAAGAATAGACATGCAACGACTCTGGGTGGATCCTTATGTGGTTTGTGAAAAGAACAGACATGCAATGATAACTGTGGATCCATGTGTGGTTCATGAAAAGAACAGACATGCAATGACACTGGTGGATCCTTATGTGGTTTGTTTAGAGGAACAGACATGCACTGACACTAGTGGATCCATGTGTGGTTCATGAAAAGAACAGACATGCAATGACACTAGTGGATCCATGTGTGGTTCATGACAAGAACTGACACGCAATGACTCTAGGTGGATCCATGTGTGGTTTGTTTAGAGGAACAGACATGCAATGCCACTAGGTGTGGTTCATGAAAAGAACAGACATGCAGTGACACTAGTGGATCCATATGTGGTTCATGAGAAGAACACACATGAAAAGGCACTGGTGGATCCATGTGTGGTTTGTGAAAAGAACAGACATGGAATCACACTAGGTGGATCCATGCGTGGTTTGTGGAAAGAACAGACATGCAATGGCTCTAGCTGTGGTTCATGAAAAGAACACACATGCAATGACACTGGTGGATCCATCTGTGGTCTGTGAAAAGAATAGACATGTAATCACACTAGGTGGATCCATATGTGGTTTGTTTAGAAGAACACACATGCAATGACTCTAGCTATGGTTCATGAAAAGAACACACATGCAATGACACTGGTGTATCCATGTGTGGTTCATGAGAAGAACACACATGCAATAACAATGGTGGATCCTTATGTGGTTTGTTTAGAGGAACAAACATGTAATGACACTGGGCGTGGTTCATGAAAATAACAGACATGCAATGACACTGGTGGATCCATATGTGGTTTGTGACAAGAACAGACATGCAATCACACTGGGTGGATCCATGTGTGGTTCATCAGAAGAACACACATGCAATGACACTGGTGGATCCTTATGTGGTTTGTTTAGAGGAACAAACATGTAATGACACTGGGCGTGGTTCATGAAAATAACAGACATGCAATGACACTGGTGGATCCATATGTGGTTTGTGACAAGAACAGACATGCAATCACACTGGGTGGATCCATGTGTGGTTCATGAGAAGAACCCACATGCAATGACACTGGTGGATCCTTATGTGGTTTGTGAAAAGAACAAACATGCAATGACACTGGTGGATCCATGTGTGTATCATGAAAAGAATAGACATGCAATGACACTGCTAGATCCTGATGTGGTTCATGAGAAGAACAGACATGCAATGACACTTGTGGATCCTTATGTGGTTTGTTTAGAATAACAGACATGCAATGACTCCAGCTGCCGTTCATGAAAGGAACACGCAATGACACTGGTGTATCCATGTGTGGTTTGTGAAAAGAACAGTCATGCAATCGCACTAGGTGGATCCATCTGTCGTTTGTTTAGAAGAACACACATGCAATGACTCTAGTTGCGGTTCATGAAAAGAAAACACATGCAATCACACTGGTGGATCCATATGTGGTACATGAAAAGAATAGACATGCAATGACACTGGTGGATCCTTATGTGGTTTGTTTAGAGGAACATACATGCAATGACACTAGGTGTGGTTCATGAAAAGAACAGACATGCAATGACACTGGTGGATCCATGTGTGGTTCATCAGAAGAACACACATCCAATGACACTGGTTGATCCTTATGTGGTTTGTTTAGAAGAATACAAATGCAAAGATTCTAGCCGCGGTTCATGAAAAGAACACACATGCACTGAGACTGGTGGATCCATGTGTGGTTCATGAAAAGAACAAACATGCAATGACACTTGTGGATCCTTATGTGGTTTGTTTAGAGGAACAGACATCCAATGCCACTAGGTGTGGTTCCTGAAAAGAACAGACATGAAATGACACTGGTGGATCCATATGTGGTTCATGAGAAGAACACACATCCAATGACACTGGTGGATCCTTATGTGGTTTGTCCAGAGGAATAAATATGCAATGACACTGGTGGATCTATATGTGGTTTGCGACAAGAACAGACATGCAATCACACTAGGGGGATCCATGTGTGGTTCATGAGAAGAACACACATGCAATGACACTGGTGGATCCATGTGTGGTTCATGAAAAGAATAGACATGCAATGACACTGCTGGATCCTGATGTGGTTCATGAGAAGAACAGACATGCAATGACACTTGTGGATCCTTATGTGGTTTGTTTAGAATAACAGACATGCAATGACTCTAGCTGCCGTTCATGAAAGGAACACACACGCAATGACACTGGTGTATCCATGTGTGGTTTGTGAAAAGAACAGTCATGCAATCGCACTAGGTGGATCCATCTGTCGTTTGTTTAGAAGAACACACATGCAATGACTCTAGTTGCGGTTCATGAAAAGAAAACACATGCAATCACACTGGTGGATCCATATGTGGTTCATGAAACTAATAGACATGCAATGACACTGGTGGATCCTTATGTGGTTTGTTTAGAGGAACATACATGCAATGACACTAGGTGTGGTTCATGAAAAGAACAGACATGCAATGACACTGGTGGATCCATGTGTGGTTCATCAGAAGAACACACATCCAATGACACTGGTTGATCCTTATGTGGTTTGTTTAGAAGAATACACATCCAAAGAGTCTAGCCGCGGTTCATGAGAAGAACACACATGCACTGAGACTGGTGGATCCATGTGTGGTTGATGAAAAGAACAGACATGCAATGACACTTGTGGATCCTTATGTGGTTTTTTTAGAGGAACAGACATCCAATGCCACTAGGTGTGGTTCCTGAAAAGAACAGACATGAAATGACACTGGTGGATCCATATGTGGTTCATGAGAAGAACACACATCCAATGACACTGGTGGATCCTTATGTGGTTTGTTCAGAGGAACAAATATGCAATGACACTGGTGGATCCATATGTGGTTTGCGACAAGAACAGACATGCAATCACACTGGGTGGATCCATGTGTGGTTCATGAGAAGAACACACATGCAATGACACTGGTGGATCCATGTGTGGTTCATGAAAAGAATAGACATGCAATGACACTGCTGGATCCTGATGTGGTTCATGAGAAGAACAGACATGCAATGACACTTGTGGATCCTTATGTGGTTTGTTTAGAATAACAGACATGCAATGAATCTAGCTGCCGTTCATGAAAGGAACACACACACAATGACACTGGTGTATCCATGTGTGGTTTGTGAAAAGAACAGTCATGCAATCGCACTAGGTGGATCCATCTGTCGTTTGTTTAGAAGAACACACATGCAATGACTCTAGTTGCGGTTCATGAAAAGAAAACACATGCAATCACACTGGTGGATCCATATGTGGTTCATGAAAATAATAGACATGAAATGACACTGGTGGATCCTTATGTGGTTTGTTTAGAGGAACATACATGCAATGACACTAGGTGTGGTTCATGAAAAGAACAGACATGCAATGACACTGGTGGATCCATGTGTGGTTCATCAGAAGAACACACAACCAATGACACTGGTTGATCCTTATGTGGTTTGTTTAGAAGAATACACATGCAAAGAGTCTAGCCGCGGTTCATGAAAAGAACACACATGCACTGAGACTGGTGGATCCATGTGTGGTTGATGAAAAGAACAGACATGCAATGACACTTGTGGATCCTTATGTGGTTTTTTTAGAGGAACAGACATCCAATGCCACTAGGTGTGGTTCCTGAAAAGAACAGACATGAAATGACACTGGTGGATCCATATGTGGTTCATGAGAAGAACACACATCCAATGACACTGGTGGATCCTTATGTGGTTTGTTCAGAGGAACAAATATGCAATGACACTAGTGGATCCATATGTGGTTTGCGACAAGAACAGACATGCAATCACACTGGGTGGATCCATGTGTGGTTCATGAGAAGAACACACATGCAATGACACTGGTGGATCCATGTGTGGTTCATGAAAAGAATAGACATGCAATGACACTGCTGGATCCTGACGTGGTTCATGAGAAGAACAGACATGCAATGACACTTGTGGATCCTTATGTGGTTTGTTTAGAATAACAGACATGCAATGACTCTAGCTGCCGTTCATTAAAGGAACACACACGCAATGACACTGGTGTATCCATGTGTGGTTTGTGAAAAGAACAGTCATGCAATCGCACTAGGTGGATCCATCTGTCGTTTGTTTAGAAGAACACACATGCAATGACTCTAGTTGCGGTTCATGAAAAGAAAACACATGCAATCACACTGGTGGATCCATATGTGGTTCATGAAAATAATAGACATGCAATGACACTGGTGGATCCTTATGTGGTTTGTTTAGAGGAACATACATGCAATGACACTAGGTGTGGTTCATGAAAAGAACAGGCATGCAATGACACTGGTGGATCCATGTGTGGTTCATCAGAAGAACACACATCCAATGACACTGGTTGATCCTTATGTGGTTTGTTTAGAAGAATACACATGCAAAGAGTCTAGCCGCGGTTCATGAAAAGAACACACATGCACTGAGACAGGTGGATCCATGTGTGGTTGATGAAAAGAACAGACATGCAATGACACTTGTGGATCCTTATGTGGTTTTTTTAGAGGAACAGACATCCAATGCCACTAGGTGTGGTTCCTGAAAAGAACAGACATGAAATGACACTGGTGGATCCATATGTGGTTCATGAGAAGAACACACATCCAATGACACTGGTGGATCCTTATGTGGTTTGTTCAGAGGAACAAATATGCAATGACACTGGTGGATCCATATGTGGTTTGCGACAAGAACAGACATGCAATCACACTGGGTGGATCCATGTGTGGTTCATGAGAAGAACACACATGCAATGACACTGGTGGATCCATGTGTGGTTCATGAAAAGAATAGACATGCAATGACACTTGTGGATCCTTATGTGGTTCATGAGAAGAACAGACATGCAATGACACTTGTGGATCCTTATGTGGTTTGTTTAGAATAACAGACATGCAATGACTCTAGCTGCCGTTCATGAAAGGAACACACACGCAATGACACTGGTGTATCCATGTGTGGTTTGTGAAAAGAACAGTCATGCAATCGCACTAGGTGGATCCATCTGTCGTTTGTTTAGAAGAACACACATGCAATGACTCTAGTTGCGGTTCATGAAAAGAAAACACATGCAATCACACTGGTGGATCCATATGCGGTTCATGAAAATAATAGACATGCAATGACACTGGTGGATCCTTATGTGGTTTGTTTAGAGGAACATACATGCAATGACACTAGGTGTGGTTCATGAAAAGAACAGACATGCAATGACACTGGTGGATCCATGTGTGGTTCATCAGAAGAACACACATCCAATGACACTGGTTGATCCTTATGTGGTTTGTTTAGAAGAATACACATGCAAAGAGTCTAGCCGCGGTTCATGAAAAGAACACACATGCACTGAGACTGGTGGATCCATGTGTGGTTGATGAAAAGAACAGACATGCAATGACACTTGTGGATCCTTATGTGGTTTTTTTAGAGGAACAGACATCCAATGCCACTAGGTGTGGTTCCTGAAAAGAACAGACATGAAATGACACTGGTGGATCCATATGTGGTTCATGAGAAGAACACACATCCAATGACACTGGTGGATCCTTATGGGGTTTGTTCAGAGGAACAAATATGCAATGACACTGGTGGATCCATATGTGGTTTGCGACAAGAACAGACATGCAATCACACTGGGTGGATCCATGTGTGGTTCATGAGAAGAACACACATGCAATGACACTGGTGGATCCATGTGTGGTTCATGAAAAGAATAGACATGCAATGACACTTGTGGATCCTTATGTGGTTTGTTTAGAATAACAGACATGCAATGACTCTAGCTGCCGTTCATGAAAGGAACACACACGCAATGACACTGGTGTATCCATGTGGGGTTTGTGAAAAGAACAGTCATGCAATCACACTAGGTGGATCCATGTGTGGTTTGTTTAGAAGAACACACATGCAATTACTCTAGCTGTGGTTCATGAAAAGAAAACACATGCAATGACACTGGTGGATCCATATGTGGTTCATGAAAAGAATAGACATGCAATGACACTTGTGGATCCTTATGTGGTTTGTTTAGAGGAACATACATGCAATGACACTAGGTGTGGTTCATGAAAAGAACAGACATGCAATGACACTGGGGTATCCATGTGTGGTTCATGAGAAGAACACACAAGGAATGACACTGGTGGATCCTTATGTGGTTTGTTCAGAGCTACAAACATGCAATGACACTGGTGGATCCATATGTGGTTTGTGAAAGGAACAGACATGCAATCAAACTAGGTGGATCCATGTGTGGTTAATGAGAAGAACACACATGCAAAGACACTGGTGGATCCTTATGTGGTTTGTGAAAAGAACAGAGATGCAATGACACGGGTGGATCCATGTGTGGTTCATGACAAGAACAGACATGCAATGACACGGGTGGATCCTTATGTGGTTTGTTTAGAGGAATAGACATGCAATGACACTTGGTGTGGTTCATGAGTGCAACACACATGCAATGACTCTGATGGATTCTTGCTGTGGTTCATGAAAAGAACAGACATGCAATGACACTAGGTGGATCCTTATGAGGTTTGTGAAAAGAACAGACATGCAATGACAATGGTGGATCCATGTGTGGTTCATGAAAAGAATAGACATGCAATGACACTGGTGGATCCTTATGTGGTTTGTTTAGAGGAACATACATGCAATGACACTGGTGGATCCATGTGTGGTTCATGAAAAGAACAGACATGCAATGACACTAGTGGATCCTTATGTGGTTTGTTTAGAGGAATAGACATGCAATGACACTAGGTGTGGTTCATGAAAATAAAAGACATGCAATGACACTGGTGGATCCATGTGTGGTTCATGAGAAGAACACACATCCAATGACACTGGTGGATCCTTATGCGGTTCATGAAAAGAACAGACATGCAATGAAACTAGTGGATCCTTATGTGGTTTGTGAAAAGAACGGACATGGAATGACACTGGTGGATCCTTATGTGGTTCTTGGGAAGAACAGACATGCAATGACACTGGTGGATCTTATGTGGTTCATGAGAAGAACAGACATGCAATGACACGGGTGGATCCTTATGTGGTTTGTTTAGAGAACAGACATGCAACGACTCTAGCTGTCGTTCATGAAAAGAACACACATGCAATGACACTGGTGTATCCATGTGTGGTTTGTGCAAAGAACAGACATGCAATCACACTAGGTGGATACATGTGTGGTTTGTTTAGAAGAACATACATGCAATGACTCTAGATGTGGTTAATGAAAAAACACACATGCAATGCCACTGGTGGATCCATGTGTGGTTCATGAAAAGAACAGACATGCAATGACACTGGTGGATCCTTATGTGTTTTGTTTAGAGGAACATAGATGCAATGACACTAGGTGTGGTTCATGAAAAGAACAGACATGCAATGACACTGGTGGATTCATGTGTGGTTCATGAGAAGAACACACATCCAGTGACACTGGTGGATCCTTATGAGGTTTGTTTAGAAGAACACACATGCAATGACTCTAGTTGTGGTTCATGAAAAGAACACACATGCAATGACACTGGTGTATCCATGTGTGCTTCGTGAGAAGAACACACATGCAATGACACTGGATGTGGTTTATGAGAAGAACACACATGCAATGACACTGGTGGATCCTTATGTGGTTTGTTTAGAAGAACACGCATGCAATGACTCTATCTATGGTTCATGAAAAGAACACACATCAATGACACTGGTGGATCCATGTGTGGTTTGTAAAAAGAACTGACATGCAATGACTCTAGGTGGATCCATGTGTAGTTTGTTTAGAGCAACAAACATGCAATGACACTGGGTGTGGTTCATGAAAAGAACGGACATGCAATGACGCTGGTGGATCCTTATGTGGTTTGTTTAGAAGAACACACATGGAATGACTCTAGCTGTGGTTCATGAAAAGAACACACATGAAATGACACTGGGGGATCCTTATATGGTTTGTTTCTAAGAACACACATGCAATGACACTAGTTGTGGTTCATGAGAATAGCACACATGAAAAGGCACTGGTGTATCCATGTGTGGTTTGTGAAAAGAACAGACATGCAATCACACTAGGTGGATCCGTGTGTGGTTTGTGGAAAGAACAGACATGCAATGGCTCTAGCTGTGGTTCATGAAAAGAACACACATGCAATGACACTAGTGGATCCATGTGCGGTCTGTGAAAAGAACAGACATGTAATCACACTAGGTGGATCCATATGTGGTTTGTTTAGAAGAACACACATGCAATGACTCTAGATGTGGTTCATGAAAAGAACACACATGCAATGACACTGGTTTATCCATGTGTGGTTCATGAGAAGAACACACATACAATGACACTGGTGGATCCTTATGTGGTTTGTTTAGAGGAACAAACATGTAATGACACTGGGCGTGGTTCATGAAAATAACAGACATGCAATGACACTGGTGGATCCATATGTGGTTTGTCACAAGAATAGACATGCAATCACACTGGGTGGATCCATGTGTGGTTCATGAGAAGAACACACATGCAATGACGAAGGTGGATCCTTATGTGGTTTGTGAAAAGAACAGACATGCAATGACACTGGTGGATCCATGTGTGGTTCATGAAAATAATAGACATGCAATGACACTGCTCGATCCTGATGTGGTTCATGAGAAGAACAAACATGCAATGACACTTGTGGATCCTTATGTGGTTTGTTTAGAATAACAGACATGCAATGACTCTAGATTCCGTTCATGAAAGGAACACACACGCAATGACACTGGTGTATCCATGTGTGGTTTGTGAAAAGAACAGTCATGCAATCACACTAGGTGGATCCATATGTGGTTCATGAAAAGAATAGACATGCAATGACACTGGTGGATCCTTATGTGGTTTGTTTAGAATAACAGACATGCAATGACTCTAGCTGCCGTTCATGAAAGGAACACACATGCAATGACACTGGTGTA
This sequence comes from Avena sativa, assembly GCA_916181665.1. Taxonomy (NCBI): domain Eukaryota; kingdom Viridiplantae; phylum Streptophyta; class Magnoliopsida; order Poales; family Poaceae; genus Avena; species Avena sativa. The sequence continues at coordinate 586,287,474 of OV702287.1, forward strand.
TCCATGTGTGGTTTGTGAAAAGAACAGTCATGCAATCACACTAGGTGGATCCATGTGTGGTTTGTTTAGAAGAACACACATGCAATGACTGTAGCTGCGGTTCATGAAAAGAAAACACACGCAATGACACTGGTGGATCCATATGTGGTTCATGAAAAGAATACACATGCAATGACACTGGTGGATCCTTATGTGGTTTGTTTAGAGGAACATACATGCAATGAAACTAGGTGTGGTTCATGAAAAGAACAGACATGCAATGACACTGGTGGATCCATGTGTGGTTCATCAGAAGAACACACATCCAATGACACTGGTGGATCCATATGTGGTTCATGGAAAGAATAGACATGCAATGACACTGGTGGATCCATACGTGGTTTGTGAAAAAAACAGACATGAAATGACACTGGTGGATCCTTATGTGGTTCATGAGAAGAACAGATATGCAATGACACGGGTGGATCCTTATGTGGTTTGTTTAGAAGAACATACATGCAATGACTCTAGCTGTCGTTCATGAAAAGAACACACATGCAATGACACTCGTGTATCCATGTGTGGTTTGTGAAAAGAACAGACATGCAATCACACTAGGTGGATACATGTGTGCTTTGTTTAGAAGAACGTACATGCAATGACTCTAGCTATGGTTAATGAAAAACACATATGCAATGACACTAGTGGATCCATGTGTGGTTCATGAAAAGAACAGACATGCAATGACACAGGTGGAGCCTTATGTGGTTTGTTTAGTGGAACATAGATGCAATGACACTTGGTGTGGTTCATGAAAAGAACAGACATGCAATGACACTGGTGGATCCATGTGTGGTTCATGGGAAGAACACACATCCAATGACACTGGTGGATCCTTATGTGGTTTGTTTAGAAGAACACACATGTATTGACTCTAGTTGTGGTTCATGAAAAGAACAAACATGCAATAACACTGTTGTATCCATGTGTGGTTCGTGAGAAGAACACACATGCAATGACACTGGGTGTGGTTTATGAGAAGAACACACATGCAATGACACTGGTGGATCCTTATGTGGTTTGTTTAGAAGAACACACATGCAATGACTCTAGCTATGGTTCATGAAAAGAACACACATGCAATGACACTGGTGGATCCATGTGTGGTTGGTTATAAGAACTGACATGCAATTTCTCTAGGTGGATCCATATGTAGTTTGTTTAGAGGAACAAACATGTAATGACACTGGGTGTGGTTCATGAAAAGAACAGACATGCAATGACGCTGGTGGATACTTATGTGGTTTGTTTAGAAGAACACACATGTAGTGACTCTAGATGTGGTTTATGAAAAGTGCACACATGCAATGACACTGGGGATCCTTATATGGTTTGTTTATAAGAACACACATGCAATGACACTGCTGGATCCTTATGTGGTTTGAGAGAAGAACAGACATGCAATGACACTAGTTGTGGTTCATGAGAAGAACACACATGCAATGACACTATTGGATCCATGTGTGGTTTGTGAAAAGAACAGACATGTAATCACACTAGGTGGATCCATATGTGGTTTGTTTAGAAGAACACACATGCAATCACTCTAGCTGTGGTTCATGAAAACAACACACATGAAATGAAACTGGTGTATCCATGTGTGGTTCATGAGAAGAACACACATGCAATGACACTGGTGGATCCTTATGTGGTTTGTTTAGAGGAACAAACATGTAATGACACTGGGCGTGGTTCATGAAAATAACATACATGCAATGACACTGGTGGATCCATATGTGGTTTGTGACCAGAACAGACATGCAATCACACTGGCTGGATCCATGTGTGGTTCATGAGAAGAACACACATGCAATGACACTCATGGATCCTTATGTGGTTTGTGAAAAGAATAGACATACAATGACACTATTGGATCCTTATGTGGTTCATGAGAAGAACAGACATGCAATGACACTTGCGGATCCTTATGTGGTTTGTTTAGAAGAACAGACATGCAATGACTCTAGCTTCCATTCATGAAAGGAACACACATGCAATGACACTGGTGTATCCATGTGTGGTTTGTGAAAAGAACAGACATGCAATCACACTAGGTGGATCCATGTGTGGTTTGTTTAGAAGAACACACATACAATGACTCTAGCTACGGTTCATGATAAGAAAACACATGCAATGACACTGGTGGATCCATATGTGGTTCATGAAAAGAACAAACATGCAATGACACTGGTGGATCCTTATGTCGTTTGTTTAGAGGAACATACATGCAATGACACTAGGTGTGGTTCATGAAAAGAACAGACATGCAATGACACTGGTGGATCCATGTGTGGTTCATGAGAAGAACACACATCCAATGACACGGGTGGATCCTTATTTGGTTTGTTTAGAAGAATACACATGCAATGAGTCTAGCCGCGGTTCATGAAAAGAACACACATGCAATGACACTGGTGGATCCTTATGTGGTTTGTTTAGAGGAACATACATGCAATGCCACTAGGTGTGGTTCATGAAAAGAACAGACATGCAATGACACTGGTGGATCCATATGTGGTTCATGAGAAGAACACACATCCATTGACACTGGTGGATCCTTATGTGGTTTTTTTAGAAGAACACACATGCGATGACTCTAGCTGTGGTTCATGAATAGGACACACATGCAATGACACTGGTGTATCCATGTGTGGTTAATGAGAAGAACACACAAGCAATGACACTAGTGGATCCTTATGTGGTTCGTTTAGAGGAACAAACATGCAATGACACTAGTGGATCCATATCTGGTTTGTGAAAAGAACAGACATGCAATCAAACTAGGTGGATCCATGTGTGGTTAATGAGAAGAACACACATGCAAAGACACTAGTGGATCCTTATGTGGCTTGTGAAAAGAACAGAGATGCAATGACACTGGTGGATCCATGTGTGGTTCATGACAAGAACAGACATGCAATGACACTGGTGGATGCTTATGTGGTTTGTTTAGAGGAATAGACATGCAATGAAACTTGGTGTGGTTCATGAGTGCAACACACATGCAATGACTCTGATGGATTCTTGCTGTGGTTCATGAAAAGAACAGACATGCAATGACACTGGGTGGATCCTTATGAGGTTTGTGAAAAGAACAGACATGCAATGACACTGGTGGATCCATGTGTGGTTCATGAAAAGAACAGACATGCAATGACACTGGTGGATCCTTATGTGGTTTATTTAGAGGAACATACATGCAATGACACTGGTGGATCCATGTGTGGTTCATGAAAAGAACAGACATGCAATGACACTAGGTGGATCCTTATGAGGTTTGTGAAAAGAACAGACATGCAATGACACTGGTGGATCCATGTGTGGTTCATGAAAAGAACAGATATGCAATGACACTGGTGGATCCTTATGTGGTTTGTTTAGAGGAACATACATGCAATGACACTGGTGGATCCATGTGTGGTTCATGAAAAGAACAGACATGCAATGACACTAGTGGATCCTTATGTGGTTTGTTTAGAGGAATAGACATGCAATGACACTAGGTGTGGTTCATGAAAATAAAAGACATGCAATGACACTGGTGGATCCATGTGTGGTACATGAGAAGAACACACATCCAATGACACTGGTGGATCCTTATGTGGTTCATGAAAATAACATACATGCAATGACACTAGTGGATCCTTATGTGGTTTGTTTAGAGGAACATACATGCAATGACACTGGTGGATCCATGTGTGGTTCATGAAAAGAACAGACATGCAATGACACTAGGTGGATCCTTATGAGGTTTGTGAAAAGAACAGACATGCAATGACACTGGTGGATCCATGTGTGGTTCATGAAAAGAACAGATATGCAATGACACTGGTGGATCCTTATGTGGTTTGTTTAGAGGAACATACATGCAATGACACTGGTGAATCCATGTGTGGTTCATGAAAAGAACAGACATGCAATGACACTAGTGGATCCTTATGTGGTTTGTTTAGAGGAATAGACATGCAATGACACTAGGTGTGGTTCATGAAAATAAAAGACATGCAATGACACTGGTGGATCCATGTGTGGTTCATGAGAAGAAAACACATCCAATGACACTGGTGGATCCTTATGTGGTTCATGAAAAGAACAGACATGCAATGACACTAGTGGATCCTTATGTGGTTTGTGAAAAGAACAGACATGGAATGACACTGGTGGATCCTTTTGTGGTTCATGAGAAGAACAGACATGCAATGACACGGGTGGATCCTTATGTGGTTTGTGAAAAGAACAGACATGCAATGACACTGGTGGATCCATGTGTGGTTCATGAAAAGAACAGACATGCAATGACACTGGTGGATCCTTATGTGGTTTATTTAGAGGAACATACATGCAATGACACTGGTGGATCCATGTGTGGTTCATGAAAAGAACAGACATGCAATGACACTAGGTGGATCCTTATGAGGTTTGTGAAAAGAACAGACATGCAATGACACTGGTGGATCCATGTGTGGTTCATGAAAAGAACAGATATGCAATGACACTGGTGGATCCTTATGTGGTTTGTTTAGAGGAACATACATGCAATGACACTGGTGGATCCATGTGTGGTTCATGAAAAGAACAGACATGCAATGACACTAGTGGATCCTTATGTGGTTTGTTTAGAGGAATAGACATGCAATGACACTAGGTGTGGTTCATGAAAATAAAAGACATGCAATGACACTGGTGGATCCATGTGTGGTACATGAGAAGAACACACATCCAATGACACTGGTGGATCCTTATGTGGTTCATGAAAATAACATACATGCAATGACACTAGTGGATCCTTATGTGGTTTGTTTAGAGGAACATACATGCAATGACACTGGTGGATCCATGTGTGGTTCATGAAAAGAACAGACATGCAATGACACTAGGTGGATCCTTATGAGGTTTGTGAAAAGAACAGACATGCAATGACACTGGTGGATCCATGTGTGGTTCATGAAAAGAACATATATGCAATGACACTGGTGGATCCTTATGTGGTTTGTTTAGAGGAACATACATGCAATGACACTGGTGAATCCATGTGTGGTTCATGAAAAGAACAGACATGCAATGACACTAGTGGATCCTTATGTGGTTTGTTTAGAGGAATAGACATGCAATGACACTAGGTGTGGTTCATGAAAATAAAAGACATGCAATGACACTGGTGGATCCATGTGTGGTTCATGAGAAGAAAACACATCCAATGACACTGGTGGATCCTTATGTGGTTCATGAAAAGAACAGACATGCAATGACACTAGTGGATCCTTATGTGGTTTGTGAAAAGAACAGACATGGAATGACACTGGTGGATCCTTTTGTGGTTCATGAGAAGAACAGACATGCAATGACACGGGTGGATCCTTATGTGGTTTGTTTAGAGAACAGATATGCAACGACTCTAGCCGTCGTTCATGAAAAGAACACACATGCAATGACACTGGTGTATCCATGTGTGGTTTGTGAGTAGAACAGACATGCAATCACACTAGGTGGATACATGTGTGGTTTGTTTAGAAGAACATACATGCAATGACTCTAGATGTGGTTAATGAAAAAAACACATGCAATGCCACTGGTGGATCCATGTGTGGTTCATAAAAAGAACAGCCATGCAATGACACTGGTGGATCCTTATGTGTTTTGTTTAGAGGAACATAGATGCAATGACACTAGGTGTGGTTCATGAAAAGAACAGACATGCAATGACACTGGTGGATTCATGTGTGGTTCATGAGAAGAACACACATCCAGTGACACTGGTGGATCCTTATGAGGTTTGTTTAGAAGAACACACATGCAATGACTCTAGTTGAGGTTCATGAAAAGAACACACATGCAATGACACTGGTGTATCCATGTGTGGTTCGTGAGAAGAACACACATGCAATGACACTTGGTGTGGTTTATGAGAATAACACACATGCAATGACACTGGTGGATCCTTATCTGGTTTGTTTAGAAGAACACGCATGCAATGACTCTATCTATGGTTCATGAAAAGAACACAAATCAATGACACTGGTGGATCCATGTGTGGTTTGTAAAAAGAACTAACATGCAATGACTCTAGGTGGATCCATGTGTAGTTTGTTTAGAGGAACAAACATGCAATGACATTGGGTGTGGTTCATGAAAACAACGGATATGCAATGACGCTGGTGGATCCTTAAGTGGTTTGTTTAGAAGAACACACATGCAATGACTCTAGCTGTGGTTCATGAAAAGAACACACATGCAATGACACTGGGGGATCCTTATATGGTTTGTTTATAAGAACACACATGCAATGACACTAGTTGTGGTTCATGAGAAGAACACACATGAAAAGGCACTTGTGGATCCATGTGTGGTTTGTGAAAAGAACATACATGCAATCACACTAGGTGGATCCGTGTGTGGTTTGTGGAAAGAACAGACATGCAATGGCTCTAGCTGTGGTTCATGAAAAGAACACACATGCAATGACACTGGTGGATCCATATGTGGTTCATGGAAAGAATAGACATGCAATGACACTGGTGGATCCATACGTGGTTTGTGAAAAAAACAGACATGAAATGACACTGGTGGATCCTTATGTGGTTCATGAGAAGAACAGATATGCAATGACACGGGTGGATCCTTATGTGGTTTGTTTAGAAGAACATACATGCAATGACTCTAGCTGTCGTTCATGAAAAGAACACACATGCAATGACACTCGTGTATCCATGTGTGGTTTGTGAAAAGAACAGACATGCAATCACACTAGGTGGATACATGTGTGCTTTGTTTAGAAGAACGTACATGCAATGACTCTAGCTATGGTTAATGAAAAACACATATGCAATGACACTAGTGGATCCATGTGTGGTTCATGAAAAGAACAGACATGCAATGACACAGGTGGAGCCTTATGTGGTTTGTTTAGTGGAACATAGATGCAATGACACTTGGTGTGGTTCATGAAAAGAACAGACATGCAATGACACTGGTGGATCCATGTGTGGTTCATGGGAAGAACACACATCCAATGACACTGGTGGATCCTTATGTGGTTTGTTTAGAAGAACACACATGTATTGACTCTAGTTGTGGTTCATGAAAAGAACAAACATGCAATAACACTGTTGTATCCATGTGTGGTTCGTGAGAAGAACACACATGCAATGACACTGGGTGTGGTTTATGAGAAGAACACACATGCAATGACACTGGTGGATCCTTATGTGGTTTGTTTAGAAGAACACACATGCAATGACTCTAGCTATGGTTCATGAAAAGAACACACATGCAATGACACTGGTGGATCCATGTGTGGTTGGTTATAAGAACTGACATGCAATTTCTCTAGGTGGATCCATATGTAGTTTGTTTAGAGGAACAAACATGTAATGACACTGGGTGTGGTTCATGAAAAGAACAGACATGCAATGACGCTGGTGGATACTTATGTGGTTTGTTTAGAAGAACACACATGTAGTGACTCTAGATGTGGTTTATGAAAAGTGCACACATGCAATGACACTGGGGATCCTTATATGGTTTGTTTATAAGAACACACATGCAATGACACTGCTGGATCCTTATGTGGTTTGAGAGAAGAACAGACATGCAATGACACTAGTTGTGGTTCATGAGAAGAACACACATGCAATGACACTATTGGATCCATGTGTGGTTTGTGAAAAGAACAGACATGTAATCACACTAGGTGGATCCATATGTGGTTTGTTTAGAAGAACACACATGCAATCACTCTAGCTGTGGTTTATGAAAAGAACACACATGAAATGAAACTGGTGTATCCATGTGTGGTTCATGAGAAGAACACACATGCAATGACACTGGTGGATCCTTATGTGGTTTGTTTAGAGGAACAAACATGTAATGACACTGGGCGTGGTTCATGAAAATAACATACATGCAATGACACTGGTGGATCCATATGTGGTTTGTGACCAGAACAGACATGCAATCACACTGGCTGGATCCATGTGTGGTTCATGAGAAGAACACACATGCAATGACACTCATGGATCCTTATGTGGTTTGTGAAAAGAATAGACATACAATGACACTATTGGATCCTTATGTGGTTCATGAGAAGAACAGACATGCAATGACACTTGCGGATCCTTATGTGGTTTGTTTAGAAGAACAGACATGCAATGACTCTAGCTTCCATTCATGAAAGGAACACACATGCAATGACACTGGTGTATCCATGTGTGGTTTGTGAAAAGAACAGACATGCAATCACACTAGGTGGATCCATGTGTGGTTTGTTTAGAAGAACACACATACAATGACTCTAGCTACGGTTCATGATAAGAAAACACATGCAATGACACTGGTGGATCCATATGTGGTTCATGAAAAGAACAAACATGCAATGACACTGGTGGATCCTTATGTCGTTTGTTTAGAGGAACATACATGCAATGACACTAGGTGTGGTTCATGAAAAGAACAGACATGCAATGACACTGGTGGATCCATGTGTGGTTCATGAGAAGAACACACATCCAATGACACGGGTGGATCCTTATTTGGTTTGTTTAGAAGAATACACATGCAATGAGTCTAGCCGCGGTTCATGAAAAGAACACACATGCAATGACACTGGTGGATCCTTATGTGGTTTGTTGAGAGGAACATACATGCAATGCCACTAGGTGTGGTTCATGAAAAGAACAGACATGCAATGACACTGGTGGATCCATATGTGGTTCATGAGAAGAACACACATCCATTGACACTGGTGGATCCTTATGTGGTTTTTTTAGAAGAACACACATGCGATGACTCTAGCTGTGGTTCATGAATAGGACACACATGCAATGACACTGGTGTATCCATGTGTGGTTAATGAGAAGAACACACAAGCAATGACACTAGTGGATCCTTATGTGGTTCGTTTAGAGGAACAAACATGCAATGACACTAGTGGATCCATATCTGGTTTGTGAAAAGAACAGACATGCAATCAAACTAGGTGGATCCATGTGTGGTTAATGAGAAGAACACACATGCAAAGACACTAGTGGATCCTTATGTGGCTTGTGAAAAGAACAGAGATGCAATGACACTGGTGGATCCATGTGTGGTTCATGACAAGAACAGACATGCAATGACACTGGTGGATGCTTATGTGGTTTGTTTAGAGGAATAGACATGCAATGAAACTTGGTGTGGTTCATGAGTGCAACACACATGCAATGACTCTGATGGATTCTTGCTGTGGTTCATGAAAAGAACAGACATGCAATGACACTGGGTGGATCCTTATGAGGTTTGTGAAAAGAACAGACATGCAATGACACTGGTGGATCCATGTGTGGTTCATGAAAAGAACAGACATGCAATGACACTGGTGGATCCTTATGTGGTTTATTTAGAGGAACATACATGCAATGACACTGGTGGATCCATGTGTGGTTCATGAAAAGAACAGACATGCAATGACACTAGGTGGATCCTTATGAGGTTTGTGAAAAGAACAGACATGCAATGACACTGGTGGATCCATGTGTGGTTCATGAAAAGAACAGATATGCAATGACACTGGTGGATCCTTATGTGGTTTGTTTAGAGGAACATACATGCAATGACACTGGTGGATCCATGTGTGGTTCATGAAAAGAACAGACATGCAATGACACTAGTGGATCCTTATGTGGTTTGTTTAGAGGAATAGACATGCAATGACACTAGGTGTGGTTCATGAAAATAAAAGACATGCAATGACACTGGTGGATCCATGTGTGGTACATGAGAAGAACACACATCCAATGACACTGGTGGATCCTTATGTGGTTCATGAAAATAACATACATGCAATGACACTAGTGGATCCTTATGTGGTTTGTTTAGAGGAACATACATGCAATGACACTGGTGGATCCATGTGTGGTTCATGAAAAGAACAGACATGCAATGACACTAGGTGGATCCTTATGAGGTTTGTGAAAAGAACAGACATGCAATGACACTGGTGGATCCATGTGTGGTTCATGAAAAGAACAGATATGCAATGACACTGGTGGATCCTTATGTGGTTTGTTTAGAGGAACATACATGCAATGACACTGGTGAATCCATGTGTGGTTCATGAAAAGAACAGACATGCAATGACACTAGTGGATCCTTATGTGGTTTGTTTAGAGGAATAGACATGCAATGACACTAGGTGTGGTTCATGAAAATAAAAGACATGCAATGACACTGGTGGATCCATGTGTGGTTCATGAGAAGAAAACACATCCAATGACACTGGTGGATCCTTATGTGGTTCATGAAAAGAACAGACATGCAATGACACTAGTGGATCCTTATGTGGTTTGTGAAAAGAACAGACATGGAATGACACTGGTGGATCCTTTTGTGGTTCATGAGAAGAACAGACATGCAATGACACGGGTGGATCCTTATGTGGTTTGTTTAGAGAACAGATATGCAACGACTCTAGCCGTCGTTCATGAAAAGAACACACATGCAATGACACTGGTGTATCCATGTGTGGTTTGTGAGTAGAACAGACATGCAATCACACTAGGTGGATACATGTGTGGTTTGTTTAGAAGAACATACATGCAATGACTCTAGATGTGGTTAATGAAAAAAACACATGCAATGCCACTGGTGGATCCATGTGTGGTTCATAAAAAGAACAGCCATGCAATGACACTGGTGGATCCTTATGTGTTTTGTTTAGAGGAACATAGATGCAATGACACTAGGTGTGGTTCATGAAAAGAACAGACATGCAATGACACTGGTGGATTCATGTGTGGTTCATGAGAAGAACACACATCCAGTGACACTGGTGGATCCTTATGAGGTTTGTTTAGAAGAACACACATGCAATGACTCTAGTTGAGGTTCATGAAAAGAACACACATGCAATGACACTGGTGTATCCATGTGTGGTTCGTGAGAAGAACACACATGCAATGACACTGGGTGTGGTTTATGAGAATAACACACATGCAATGACACTGGTGGATCCTTATCTGGTTTGTTTAGAAGAACACGCATGCAATGACTCTATCTATGGTTCATGAAAAGAACACAAATCAATGACACTAGTGGATCCATGTGTGGTTTGTAAAAAGAACTAACATGCAATGACTCTAGGTGGATCCATGTGTAGTTTGTTTAGAGGAACAAACATGCAATGACATTGGGTGTGGTTCATGAAAAGAACGGATATGCAATGACGCTGGTGGATCCTTAAGTGGTTTGTTTAGAAGAACACACATGCAATGACTCTAGCTGTGGTTCATGAAAAGAACACACATGCAATGACACTGGGGGATCCTTATATGGTTTGTTTATAAGAACACACATGCAATGACACTAGTTGTGGTTCATGAGAAGAACACACATGAAAAGGCACTTGTGGATCCATGTGTGGTTTGTGAAAAGAACATACATGCAATCACACTAGGTGGATCCGTGTGTGGTTTGTGGAAAGAACAGACATGCAATGGCTCTAGCTGTGGTTCATGAAAAGAACACACATGCAATGACACTGGTGGATCCATGTGCGGTCTGTGAAAAGAACAGACATGTAATCACACTAGGTGGATCCATATGTGGTTTGTTTAGAAGAACACACATGCAATGACTCTAGATGTGGTTCATGAAAAGAACACACATGCAATGACACTGGTTTATCCATGTGTGGTTCATGAGAAGAACACACATGCAATGACACTGGTGGATCCTTATGTGGTTTGTTTAGAGGAACAAACATGTAATGACACTGGGCGTGGTTCATGAAAATAATAGACATGCAATGACACTGGTGGATCCATATGTGGTTTGTGACAAGAACAGACATGCAATCACACTGGGTGGATCCATGTGTGGTTCATGAGAAGAATACACATGCAATGACACTGGTGGATCCTTATGTGGTTTGTGAAAAGAACAGACATGCAATGACACTGGTGGATCCATGTGTGGTTCATGAAAAGAATAGACATGCAACGACACTGCTGGATCCTGATGTGGTTCATGAGAAGAACAGACATGCAATGACACTTGTGGATCCTTATGTGGTTTGTTTAGAATAACAGACATGCAATGACTCTAGATTCCGTTCATGAAAGGAACACACACGCAATGACACTGGTGTATCCATGTGTGGTTTGTGAAAAGAACAGTCATGCAATCACACTAGGTGGATCCATGTGTGGTTTGTTTATAAGAACACACATGCAATGACTCTAGCTGCGGTTCATGAAAAGAAAACACATGCAATGACACTGGTGGATCCATATGTGGTTCATGAAAAGAATAGACATGCAATGACACTGGTGGATCCTTATGTGGTTTGTTTAGAGGAACATACATGCAATGACACTTGGTGTGGTTCATGAAAAGAACAGACATGCAATGACACTGGTGGATCCATGTGTGGTTCATCAGAAGAACACACATCCAATGACACTGGTGGATCCTTATGTGGTTTGTTTAGAAGAATACACATGCAAAGAGTCTAGCCGTGGTTCATGAAAAGAACACACATGCAATGAGACTGGTGGATCCATGTGTGGTTCATGAAAAGAACAAACATGCAATGACACTTGTGGATCCTTATGTGGTTTGTTTAGAGGAACAGACATGCAATGCCACTAGGTGTGGTTCATGAAAAGAACAGACATGAAATGACACTGGTGGATCCATATGTGGTTCATGAGAAGAACACACATCCAATGACACTGGTGGATCCTTATGTGGTTTATTTAGAAGAGCACACATGCAATGACTCTAGCTGTGGTTCATGAAAAGAACACACATGCAATGACACTGGTGTATCCATGTGTGGTTCATGAGAATAACACACAAACAATGACACTGGTGGATCCTTATGTGGTTTGTTCAGAGGAACAAACATGCAATGACACTGGTGGATCCATATGTGGTTTGTGACAAGAACAGACATGCAATCACACTGGGTGGATCTATGTGTGGTTCATGAGAAGAACACACATGCAATGACACTGGTGGATCCTTATGTGGTTTGTGAAAAGAACAGACATGCAATGACACTGGTGGATCCATGTGCGGTTCATGAAAAGAATAGACATGCAATGACACTGCTGGATCCTGATGTGGTTCATGAGAAGAACAGACATGCAATAACACTTGTGGATCCTTATGTGGTTTGTTTAGAATAACAGACATGCAATGACTCTAGCTACCGTTCATGAAAGGAACACACACGCAATGACACTGGTGTATCCATGTGTGGTTTGTGAAAAGAACAGTCATGCAATCACACTAGGTGGATCCATGTGTGGTTTGTTTAGAAGAACACACATGCAATGACTCTAGCTGCGGTTCATGAAAAGAAAACAAATGCAATGACACTGGTGGATCCATATGTGGTTCATGAAAAGAATAGACATGCAATGACACTAGTGGATCCTTATGTGGTTTGTTTAGAGGAACATACATGCAATAACACTAGGTGTGGTTCATGAAAAGAACAGACATGCAATGACACTGGTGGATCCATGTATGGTACATCAGAAGAACACACATCCAATGACACTGGTGGATCCTTATGTGGTTTGTTTAGAAGAATACACATGCAAAGAGTCTAGCCGCGGTTCATGAAAAGAACACACATGCAATGAGACTGGTGGATCCATGTGTGGTTCATGAAAAGAAAAAACATGCAATGACACTTGTGGATCTTTATGTGGTTTGTTTAGAGGAACAGACATGCAATGCCACTAGGTGTGGTTCATGAAAAAGAACAGACATGAAATGACACTGGTGGATCCATATGTGGTTCATGAGAAGAACACACATCCAATGACACTGGTGGATCCTTATGTGGTTTATTTAGAAGAACACACATGCAATGACTCTAGCTGTGGTTCATGAAAAGAACACACATGCAATGACACTGGTGTATCCATGTGTGGTTCATGAGAAGAACACACAAGCAATGACACTGGTGTATCCTTATGTGGTTTGTTTAGAGGAACAAACATGCAATGACACTGGTGGATCCATATGTCGTTTGTGAAAAGAACAGACATGCAATCAAACGAGGTGGATCCATGTGTGGTTAATGAGAAGAACACACATCCAAAGACACTAGTGCATCCTTATGTGGTTTGTGAAAAGATAGGAGATGCAATGACACTGGTGGATCCATGTGTGGTTCATGACAAGAACAAACATGCAATTACACTGGTGGATCCTTATGTGGTTTCTTTAGAGGAATAGACATGCAATGACAGTGGGTGTGGTTCATGAGTAGAACACACATGCAATGACTCTAATGGATTCTTGCTGTGCTTCATGAAAAGAACAGACATGCAATGACACTGGGTGGATCCTTATGTGGTTTGTGAAAAGAACAGACATGCAATGACACTAGTGGATCCATGTGTGGTTCATGAAAAGAACAGACATGCAATGACACTGGTGGATCCTTATGTGGATTGTTTAGAGGAACAGACATGCACTGACACTAGTGGATCCATGTGTGGTTCATGAAAAGAACAGACATGCAATGACACTGGTGGATCCATATGTCATTTGTGAAAAGAACAGACATGCAATCAAACGAGGTGGATCCATGTGTGGTTAATGAGAAGAACACACATCCAAAGACACTAGTGGATCCTTATGTGGTTTGTGAAAAGAACAGAGATGCAATGACACTGGTGGATCCATATGTCGTTTGTGGAAAGAACAGACATGCAATCAAACGAGGTGGATCCATGTGTGGTTAATGAGAAGAACACACATCCAAAGACACTAGTGGATCCTTATGTGGTTTGTGAAAAGAACAGAGATGCAATGACACTGGTGGATCCATGTGTGGTTCATGACAAGAACAGACATGCAATGACACTGGTGGATCCTTATGTGGTTTCTTTAGAGGAATAGACATGCAATGACAGTGGGTGTGGTTCATGAGTAGAACACACATGCAATGACTCTAATGGATTCTTGCTGTGCTTCGTGAAAAGAACAGACGTGCAATGACACTGGGTGGATCCTTATGTCGTTTGTGAAAAGAACAGACATGCAATGACACTGGTGGATCCATGTGTGGTTCATGAAAAGAACAGACATGCAATGACACTGGTGGATCCTTATGTGGTTTGTTTAGAGGAACAGACATGCACTGACACTAGTGAATCCATGTGTGGTTCATGAAAAGAACAGACATGCAATGACACTGGTGGATCCTTATGTGGTTTGTTTAGAGGAACAGGCATGCAATGACACTAGGTGTGGTTCATGAAAATAAAAGACATGCAATGAAACTGGTGGATCCATGTGTGGTTCATGAGAAGAACACAGATCCAATGACACTGGTGGATCCTTATGTGGCTCATGAAAATAACAGACATGCAATGACACTAGTGGATCCTTATGTGGTTTGTGAAAATAACAGACATACAATGACACTGGTGGATCCTTATGTGGTTCATGAAAATAACAGACATGCAATGACACTTGTGGATCCTTATGTGGTTCTTGGGAAGAACAGACATGCAATGACACTGGTGGATCCTTATGTCGTTTGTTTAGAAGAACAGGAATGCAATGACTCTAGTTGCTGTTCATGAAAATAATGCACATGCAATGACACTAGTGTATCCATGTGTGGTTTATGAAAAGAACAGACATGCAATCACACTAGGTGGATCCATGTGTGGTTTGTTTAGAAGAACACACATGCAATGACTCTAGCTGCGGTTCATGAAAAGAACACACATGCAATGACACTGGTGGATCCATGTGTGGTTCATGGAAAGAACAGACATGCAATGACACTGGTGGATCCTTATGTGCTTTGTTTAGAGGAACATAGATGCAATGACACTAGGTGTGGTTCATGAAAAGAACTGACATGCAATGACACTGGTGGATTCATGTGTGGTTCATGAGAAGAACACACATCCAGTGACACTGGTGGATCCTTATGTGGTTTGTTTAGAAGAACACACATGCAATGACTCTAGTTGTGGTTCATGAAAAGAACACACATGCAATGACACTGGTGTATCCATGTGTGGTTCGTGAGAAGAACACACATGCAATGACACTGGGTGTGGTTAATGAGAAGAACACACATGCAATGACACTGGTGGATCCTTATGTGGTTTGTTTAGAAGAACACACATGCAATGACTCTAGCTATGGTTCATGTAAAGAACACACATGCAATGACACTAGTGGATCCATGTGTGGTTTGTAAAACGAACTGACATGCAATGACTCTAGGTGGATCCATGTGTAGTTTGTTTAGAGGAATAGACATGCAATGACACTGGGTGTGGTTCATGAAAAGAACAGACATGCAATGACGCTAGTGGATCCTTATGTGGTTTGTTTAGAAGAACACACATGCAATGACTCTAGCTGTGGTTCATGAAAATAACACACATGCAATGACACTGGGGGATCCTTATATGGTTTGTTTATAAGAACACACATGCAATGACACTGGTTGTGGTTCATGAGAAGAACACACATGAAAAGGCACTTGTGGATCCATGTGTGGTTTGTGAAAAGAACAGACATGCAATCACACTAGGTGGATCCGTGTGTGGTTTGTGGAAAGAACAGACATGCAATGGCTCTAGCTGTGGTTCATGAAAAGAACACACATGCAATGACACTGGTGGATCCATGTGCGGTCTGTGAAAAGAACAGACATGTAATCACACTAGGTGGATCCATATGTGGTTTGTTTAGAAGAACACACATGCAATGACTCTAGATGTGGTTCATGAAAAGAACACACATGCAATGACACTGGTTTATCCATGTGTGGTTCATGAGAAGAACACACATGCAATGACACTGGTGGATCCTTATGTGGTTTGTTTAGAGGAACAAACATGTAATGACACTGGGCGTGGTTCATGAAAATAACAGACATGCAATGACACTGGTGGATCCATATGTGGTTTGTGCAAAAGGAGACATGCAATCACACTGGGTGGATCCATGTGTGGTTCATGAGAAGAACACACATGCAATGACACTGGTGGATCCTTATGTGGTTTGTGAAAAGAACAGACATGCAATGACACTGGTGGATCCATGTGTGGTTCATGAAAAGAATAGACATGCAACGACACTGCTGGATCCTGATGTGGTTCATGAGAAGAACAGACATGCAATGACACTTGTGGATCCTTATGTGGTTTGTTTAGAATAACAGACATGCAATGACTCTAGCTTCCGTTCATGAAAGGAACACACACGCAATGACACTGGTGTATCCATGTGTGGTTTGTGAAAAGAACAGTCATGCAATCACACTAGGTGGATCCATGTGTGGTTTGTTTAGAAGAACACACATGCAATGACTCTAGCTGCGGTTCATGAAAAGAAAACACATGCAATAACACTGGTGGATCCATATGTGGGTCATGAAAAGAATAGACATGCAATGACACTGGTGGATCCTTATGTGGTTTGTTTAGAGGAACATACATGCAATGACACTTGGTGTGGTTCATGAAAAGAACAGACATGCAATGACACTGGTGGATCCATGTGTGGTTCATCAGAAGAACACACATCCAATGACACTAGTGGATCCTTATGTGGTTTGTTTAGAAGAATACACATGCAAATAGTCTAGCCGTGGTTCATGAAAAGAACACACATGCAATGAGACTGGTGGATCCATGTGTGGTTCATGAAAAGGACAAACATGCAATGACACTTGTGGATCCTTATGTGGTTTGTTTAGAGGAACAGACATGCAATGCCACTAGGTGTGGTTCATGAAAAGAACAGACATGAAATGACACTGGTGGATCCATATGTGGTTCATGAGAAGAACACACATCCAATGACACTGGTGGATCCTTATGTGGTTTATTTAGAAGAACACACATGCAATGACTCTAGCTGTGGTTCATGAAAAGAACACACATGCAATGACACTGGTGTATCCATGTGTGGTTCATGAGAATAACACACAAACAATGACACTGGTGGATCCTTATGTGGTTTGTTCAGAGGAACAAACATGCAATGACACTGGTGGATCCATATGTGGTTTTAGACAAGAACTGACATGCAATCACACTGGGTGGATCTATGTGTGGTTCATGAGAAGAACACACATGCAATGACACTGGTGGATCCTTATGTGGTTTGTGAAAAGAACAGACATGCAATGATAGTGGTGGATCCATGTGCGGTTCATGAAAAGAATAGACATGCAATGACACTACTGGATCCTGATGTGGTTCATGAGAAGAACAGACATGCAATAACACTTGTGGATGCTTATGTGGTTTGTTTAGAATAACAGACATGCAATGACTATAGCTACCGTTCATGAAAGGAACACACACGCAATGACACTGGTGTATCCATGTGTGGTTTGTGAAAAGAACAGTCATGCAATCACACTAGGTGGATCCATGTGTGGTTTGTTTAGAAGAACACACATGCAATGACTCTAGCTGCGGTTCATGAAAAGAAAACAGATGCAATGACACTGCTGGATCCATATGTGGTTCATGAAAAGAATAGACATGCAATGACACTAGTGGATCCTTATTTGGTTTGTTTAGAGGAACATACATGCAATAACACTAGGTGTGGTTCATGAAAAGAACAGACATGCAATGACACTGGTGGATCCATGTATGGTACATCAGAAGAACACACATCCAATGACACTGGTGGATCCTTATGTGGTTTGTTTAGAAGAATACACATGCAAAGAGTCTAGCCGCGGTTCATGAAAAGAACACACATGCAATGAGACTGGTGGATCCATGTGTGGTTCATGAAAAGAACAAACATGCAATGACACTTGTGGATCTTTATGTGGTTTGTTTAGAGGAACAGACATGCAATGCCACTAGGTGTGGTTCATGAAAAAGAACAGACATGAAATGACACTGGTGGATCCATATGTGGTTCATGAGAATAACACACATCCAATGACACTGGTGGATCCTTATGTGGTTAATTTAGAAGAACACACATGCAATGACTCTAGCTGTGGTTCATGAAAAGAACACACATGCAATGACACTGGTGTATCCATGTGTGGTTCATGAGAAGAACACACAAGCAATGACACTGGTGGATCCTTATGTGGTTTGTTCAGAGGAACAAACATGCAATGACACTGGTGGATCCATATGTCGTTTGTGAAAAGAACAGACATGCAATCAAACGAGGTGGATCCATGTGTGGTTAATGAGAAGAACACACATCCAAAGACACTAGTGCATCCTTATGTGGTTTGTGAAAAGAACAGAGATGCAATGACACTGGTGGATCCATGTGTGGTTCATGACAAGAACAAACATGCAATGACACTGGTGGATCCTTATGTGGTTTCTTTAGAGGAATAGACATGCAATGACAGTGGGTGTGGTTCATGAGTAGAACACACATGCAATGACTCTAATGGATTCTTGCTGTGCTTCATGAAAAGAACAGACATGCAATGACACTGGGTGGATCCTTATGTGGTTTGTGAAAAGAATAGACATGCAATGACACTAGTGGATCCATGTGTGGTTCATGAAAAGAACAGACATGCAATGACACTGGTGGATCCTTATGTGGTTTGTTTAGAGGAACAGACATGCACTGACACTAGTGGATCCATGTGTGGTTCATGAAAAGAACAGACATGCAATGACACTGGTGGATCCATATGTTTGTGAAAAGAACAGACATGCAATCAAACGAGGTGGATCCATGTGTGGTTAATGAGAAGAACACACATCCAAAGACACTAGTGGATCCTTATGTGGTTTGTGAAAAGAACAGAGATGCAATGACACTGGTGGATCCATATGTCGTTTGTGGAAAGAACAGACATGCAATCAAACGAGGTGGATCCATGTGTGGTTAATGAGAAGAACACACATCCAAAGACACTAGTGGATCCTTATGTGGTTTGTGAAAAGAACAGAGATGCAATGACACTGGTGGATCCATGTGTGGTTCATGACAAGAACAGACATGCAATGACACTGGTGGATCCTTATGTGGTTTCTTTAGAGGAATAGACATGCAATGACAGTGGGTGTGGTTCATGAGTAGAACACACATGCAATGACTCTAATGGATTCTTGCTGTGCTTCGTGAAAAGAACAGACATGCAATGACACTGGGTGGATCCTTATGTGGTTTGTGAAAAGAACAGACATGCAATGACACTGGTGGATCCATGTGTGGTTCATGAAAAGAACAGACATGCAATGACACTGGTGGATCCTTATGTGGTTTGTTTAGAGGAACAGACATGCACTGACACTAGTGAATCCATGTGTGGTTCATGAAAAGAACAGACATGCAATGACACTGGTGGATCCTTATGTGGTTTGTTTAGAGGAACAGGCATGCAATGACACTAGGTGTGGTTCATGAAAATAAAAGACATGCAATGAAACTGGTGGATCCATGTGTGGTTCATGAGAAGAACACAGATCCAATGACACTGGTGGATCCTTATGTGGTTCATGAAAATAACAGACATGCAATGACACTAGTGGATCCTTATGTGGTTTGTGAAAATAACAGACATACAATGACACTGGTGGATCCTTATGTGGTTCATGAAAATAACAGACATGCAATGACACTTGTGGATCCTTATGTGGTTCTTGGGAAGAACAGACATGCAATGACACTGGTGGATCCTTATGTCGTTTGTTTAGAAGAACAGGAATGCAATGACTCTAGTTGCTGTTCATGAAAATAATGCACATGCAATGACACTAGTGTATCCATGTGTGGTTTATGAAAAGAACAGACATGCAATCACACTAGGTGGATCCATGTGTGGTTTGTTTAGAAGAACACACATGCAATGACTCTAGCTGCGGTTCATGAAAAGAACACACATGCAATGACACTGGTGGATCCATGTGTGGTTCATGGAAAGAACAGACATGCAATGACACTGGTGGATCCTTATGTGCTTTGTTTAGAGGAACATAGATGCAATGACACTAGGTGTGGTTCATGAAAAGAACTGACATGCAATGACACTGGTGGATTCATGTGTGGTTCATGAGAAGAACACACATCCAGTGACACTGGTGGATCCTTATGTGGTTTGTTTAGAAGAACACACATGCAATGACTCTAGTTGTGGTTCATGAAAAGAACACACATGCAATGACACTGGTGTATCCATGTGTGGTTCGTGAGAAGAACACACATGCAATGACACTGGGTGTGGTTTATGAGAAGAACACACATGCAATGACACTGGTGGATCCTTATGTGGTTTGTTTAGAAGAACACACATGCAATGACTCTAGCTATGGTTCATGTAAAGAACACACATGCAATGACACTAGTGGATCCATGTGTGGTTTGTAAAACGAACTGACATGCAATGACTCTAGGTGGATCCATGTGTAGTTTGTTTAGAGGAATAGACATGCAATGACACTGGGTGTGGTTCATGAAAAGAACAGACATGCAATGACGCTAGTGGATCCTTATGTGGTTTGTTTAGAAGAACACACATGCAATGACTCTAGCTGTGGTTGATGAAAATAACACACATGCAATGACACTGGGGGATCCTTATATGGTTTGTTTATAAGAACACACATGCAATGACACTGCTTGTGGTTCATCAGAAGAACACACATGAAAAGGCACTTGTGGATCCATGTGTGGTTTGTGAAAAGAACAGACATGCAATCACACTAGGTGGATCCGTGTGTGGTTTGTGGAAAGAACAGACATGCAATGGCTCTAGCTGTGGTTCATGAAAAGAACACACATGCAATGACACTGGTGGATCCATGTGTGGTCTGTGAAAAGAACAGACATGTAATCACACTAGGTGGATCCATATGTGGTCTGTTTAGAAGAACACACATGCAATGAGTCGAGCTATGGTTCATGAAAAGAACACACATGCAATGACACTAGTGTATCCATGTGTTGTTCATGAGAAGAACACACATGCAATGACACTGGTGGATCCTTATGTGGTTCATCTAGAGGAACAAACATGTAATGACACTGGGCGTGGTTCATGAAAATAACAGACATGCAATGACACTGGTGGATCCATATGTGGTTTGTGCAAAAGGAGACATGCAATCACACTGGGTGGATCCATGTGTGGTTCATGAGAATAACACACATGCAATGACACTGGTGGATCCTTATGTGGTTTGTGAAAAGAACAGACATGCAATGACACTGGTGGATCCATGTGTGGTTCATGAAAAGAATAGACATGCAATGACACTGCTTGATCCTGATGTGGTTCATGAGAAGAACAGACATGTAATGACACTTGTGGATCCTTATGTGGTTTGTTTAGAATAACAGACATGCAATGACTCTAGCTGCCGTTCATGAAAGGAACACACACGCAATGACACTGGTGTATCCATGTGTGGTTTGTGAAAAGAACAGTCATGCAATCACACTAGGTCGATCCATGTGTGGTTTGTTTAGAAGAACACACATGCAATGACTCTAGCTGCGGTTCATGAAAAGAAAACACATGCAATGACGCTGGTGGATCCATATGTGGTTCATGTAAAGAATAGACATGCAATGACACTGGTGGATCCTTATGTGGTTTGTTTAGAGGAACATACATGCAATGACACTAGGTGTGGTTCATGAAAAGAACAGACATGCAATGACACTGGTGGATCCATGTGTGGTTCATGAGAATAACTCACATCCAATGACACTGGTGGATCCTTATGTGGTTTGTTTAGAAGAATACACATGCAAAGAGTCTAGCCGCGGTTCATGAAAAGAACACACATGCAATGAGACTGGTGGATCCATGTGTGGTTCATGAAAAGAACAGACATGCAGTGACACTTGTGGATCCTTATGTGGTTTGTTTAGAGGAACAGACAAGCAATGCCACTAGGTGTGGTTCATGAGAAGAACAGACATGAAATGACACTGGTGGATCCATATGTGGTTCATGAGAAGAACACACATCCAATGACACTGGTGGATCCTTATGTGGTTTATTTAGAAGAACACACATGCAATGACTCGAGCTGTGGTTCATGAAAAGAACACGCATGCAATGACACTGGTGTATCCATGTGTGGTTCATGAGAAGAACACACAAGCAATGACACTGGTGGATCCTTACGTGGTTTGTTCAGAGGAACAAACATGCAATGACACTGGTGGATCCATATGTGGTTTGTGAAAAGAACAGACATGCAATCAAACTAGGTGGATCCATGTGTGGTTAATGAGAAGAACACACATGCAGAGACACTAGTGGATCCTTATGTGGTTTGTGAAAAGAACAGAGATGCAATGACACTGTTGGATCCATGTGTGGTTCATGACAAGAACACACATGTAATGACACTGGTGGATCCTTATGTGGTTTGTTTAGAGGAATAGACATGCAATGAGACTGGGTGTGGTTCATGAGTAGAACACACATGCAATGACTCTAATGGATTCTTGCTGTGCTTCATGAAAAGAACAGACATGCAATGACACTATGTGGATCCTTATGTGGTTTGTGAAAAGAACAGACATGCAATGACACTGGTGGATCCATCTATGGTTCATGAAAAGAACAGACGTGCAATGACACTGGTGGATCCTTATGTGGTTTGTTTAGAGGAACAGACATGCAATGACACTGGTGGATCCATGTGTGGTTAATGAAAAGAACAGACATGCAATGACACTGGTGGATCCTTATGTGGTTTGTTTAGAGGACCAGACATGCAATGACACTAGGTGTGGTTCATGAAAATAAAAGACATGCAATGACACTGGTGGATCCATGTGTGGTTCATGAGAAGAACATACATCCAATGACACTGGTGGATCCTTATGTGGTTCATGAAAATAACATACATGCAATGACACTAGTGGATCCTTATGTGGTTTGTGAAAATAACAGAGATGCAATGACACTGGTGGATCCTTATGTGGTTCTTGGGAAGAACAGACATGCAATGACACTGGTGGATCCTAATGTGGTTTGTTTAGAAGAACAAGCATGCAATGACTCTAGTTGCTGTTCATGAAAATAACGCACATGCAATGACACTAGTGTATCCATGTGTGGTTTATGAAAAGAACAGATATGCAAGCACACTAGGTGGATCCATGTGTGGTTTGTTTAGAAGAACACACATGCAATGACTCTAGCTGTGGTTCATGAAAAGAACACACATGCAATGACACTAGTGGATCCATGTGTGGCTCATGGAAAGAACATACATGCAATGACACTGGTGGATCCTTATATGGTTTGTTTAGAGGAACAAACATGCAATGACACACGGTGTGGTTCATGAAAAGAACAGACATGGAATGACACTGGTGGATCCATGTGTGGTTCATGCGAAGAACACACATCCAATGACAATGGTGGATCCCTATGTGGTTTGTTTAGAAGAACGCACATGCAATGACTCTAGCTGTGGTTCATGAAAAGAACACACCTGCAATGACACTAGTGTATCCATGTGTGGTTCATGAGAAGAACAAACATGGAATGACACTAGGTGTGGTTCATGAGAAGAACACACATGCAATGACACTTGTGGATCCTTATGTGGTTTGTTTAGAGGAACAGACATCCAATGCCACTAGGTGTGGTTCCTGAAAAGAACAGACATGAAATGACACTGGTGGATCCATATGTGGTTCATGAGAAGGACACACATCCAATGACACTGGTGGATCCTTATGTGGTTTGTTTAGAAGAACATACATAGAATGACTCTTGCTGAGGTTCATGAAAAGAACACACATGCAATGACACTGGTGGATCCATGTGTGGTTTGTGAGAAGAACTGACATGCAATGACTCTAGGTGGATCCATGTGTGGTTTGTTTATAGGAACAGATATGCAATGACACTGGGTGTGGTTCATGCAAAGAACAGACATGCAATGACACTGGTAGATCCTTATGTAGTTTGTTTAGAAGAACACACATGCAATGACTCTAGGTCTGGTTCATAAAAAGAACACACATGCAATAACCCTAGGGGATCCTTATGTGGTTTGTTTAGAAGAACAGACATGCAATGACACTGGTGGATCCTTATGTGGTTTGTGAGAAGAACAGACATGCAATGACACTGGCTATGGTTCATGAGAAGAACACACTTGCATTGTGATACATTGCAAATGTATCTGTAATTTTGGATGTTCCATGCTTGGTTTTATCCACTTTCTTGTGTTTTGTCCACACTTTGGAGTACTTTTCATATGACACTGGTGGATCCATGTGTGGTTCATGAGAAGAAAACACATCCAATAACACTGGTGGATCCTTATGTGGTTCATGAAAAGAATAGACATGCAATGACACTGGTGGATCCTTATGTGGTTTGTTTAGAGGAACAGACATGCAATGCCACTAGGTGTGGTTCATCAAAAGAACAGACATGCAATGACACTGGTGGATCCATGTGTGGTTCATGAGAAGAACACACATCCAATGACACTAGTGGATCACTATGTGGTTTGTTTAGAAGAACACATATGCAATGACTCTAGCTGTGGTTCATGAAAAGAACACACATGCAATGACACTGGTGTATCCATGTGTGGTTCATGAGAAGAACACACATGCAATGACATTGGGTGTGGTTCATGATAAGAACACACATGCAATGACACTGGTGGATCCTTATGTGGTTTGTTTAGAAGAACACAGATGCAATGACTCTAGTTGTGGTTCATGAAAAGAACACACATGCAATGACACTGGTGGATCCATGTGTGGTTTGGGAAAAGAACTGACACGCAATGACTCTAGGTGGATCTATGTGTGGTTTGTTTAGAGGAACAAACATGCAATGACACTGGTGTGGTTCATGAAAAGAACAGACATGCAATGACACTTGTGGATCCTTACGTGGTTTGTTTAGAAGAACACACATGCAATGACTCTAGCTGTGGTTCATGAAAAGAACACACATGCAATGACACTGGTGGATCCATGTGTGGTTTGTGAACAGAATTGACACGCAATGACTCTAGGTGGATCCATGTGTGGTTTGTTTAGAGGAACAGACATGCAATGCCACTAGGTGTGGTTCATGAAAAGAACAGACATTGAGTGACACTGGTGGATCCATATGTGGTTCATGAGAAGAACACACATGAAAAGGCACTGGTGGATCCATGTGTGGTTTGTGAAAAGAACAGACATGCAATCACACTAGGTGGATCCATGTGTGGTCTGTGGAAAGAACAGACATGCAATGGCTCTAGCTGTGGTTCATGAAAAGAACACACATGCATTGACACTGGTGGATCCATGTGTGGTCTGTGAAAAGAATAGACATGTAATCACACTAGGTGGATCCATATGTGCTTTGTTTAGAAGAAAACACATGCAATGACTCTAGCTATGGTTCATGAAAAGAACACACATGCAATGACACTGGTGTATCCATGTGTGGTTCATGAGAAGAACACACATGCAATGACACTTGTGGATCCTTATGTGGTTTGTTTAGAGGAACAAACATGTAATGACACTGGGCGTGATTCATGAAAATAATAGACTTGCAATGACACTGGTGGATCCATATGTGGTTTGTGACAAGAACAGATATGCAATCACATTGGGTGGATCCATGTGTGGTTCATCAGAAGAACACACATGCAATGACCCTGGTGGATCCTTATGTGGTTTATTTAGAAGAACACACATGCAATGACTCTAGCTGTGGTTCATGAAAAGAACACACATGCAATGACACTGGTGTATCCATGTGTGGTTCATGAGAAGAACACATAGGCAATGACACTGGTGGATCCTTATGTGGTTTGTTCATAGGAACAAAGATGCAATGACACTGGTGGATCCATCTGTGGTCTGTGAAAAGAATAGACATGTAATCACACTAGGTGGATCCATATGTGGTTTGTTTAGAAGAACACACATGCAATGACTCTAGCTATGGTTCATGAAAAGAACACACATGCAATTACACTGGTGTATCCATGTGTGGTTCATGAGAAGAACACACATGCAATGACACTGGTAGATCCTTATGTGGTTTGTTTAGAGGAACAAACATGTAATGACACTGGGCGTGGTTCATGAAAATAATAGACATGCAATGACACTGGTGGATCCATATGTGGTTTGTGACAAGAACAGACATGCAATCACACTGGGTGGATCCATGTGTGGTTCATCAGATGAACACACATGCAATGACACTGGTGGATCCTTATGTGGTTTGTGAAAAGAACAGACATGCAATGACACTGGTGGATCCATGTGTGTATCATGAAAAGAATAGACATGCAATGACACTGCTAGATCCTGATGTGGTTCATGAGAAGAACAGACATGCAATGACACTTGTGGATCCTTATGTGGTTTGTTTAGAATAACAGACATGCAATGACTCTAGCTGCCGTTCATGAAAGGAACACACACGCAATGACACTGGTGTATCCATGTGTGGTTTGTGAAAAGAACAGTCACGCAATCGCACTAGGTGGATCCATGTGTGGTTTGTTTAGAAGAACACACATGCAATGACTCTAGCTGTGGTTCATGAAAATAAAACACATGCAATGACACTGGTGGATCCATATGTGGTTCATGAAAATAATAGACATGCAATGACACTGGTGGATCCTTATGTGGTTTGTTTAGAGGAACATACATGCAATGACACTAGGTGTGGTTCATGAAAAGAACAGACATGCAATGACACTGGTGGATCCATGTGTGGTTCATCAGAAGAACACACATCCAATGACACTGGTGGATCCTTATGTGGTTTGTTTAGAAGAATACACATGCAAAGAGTCTAGCCGCGGTTCATGAAAAGAACACACATGCAATGAGACTGGTGGATCCATGTGTGGTTCATGAAAAGAACAGACATGCAATGACACTTGTGGATCCTTATGTGGTTTGTTTAGAGGAACAGACATCCAATGCCACAAGGTGTGGTTCCTGAAAAGACAGACATGAAATGACACTGGTGGATCCATATGTGGTTCATGAGAAGAACACACATCCAATGACACTGGTGGATCCTTATGTGGTTTATTTAGAAGAACACACATGCAATAACTCTAGCTGTGGTTCATGAAAAGAACACACATGCAATGACACTGGTGTATCCATGTGTGGTTCATGAGAAGAACACATAGGCAATGTCACTGGTGGATCCTTATGTGGTTTGTTCAGAGGAACAAAGATGCAATGACACTGGTGGATCCATATGTGGTTTGTGACAAGAACAGAGATGCAATCACACTGGGTGGATCCATGTGTGGTTCATGAGAAGAACACACATGCAATGACACTGGTGGATCCTTATGTGGTTTGTGAAAAGAACAGACATGCAATGACACTGGTGGATCCATGTGTGGTTCATGAAAAGAATAGACATGCAATGACACTGCTGGATCCTGATGTGGTTCATGAGAAGAACACACATCCAATGACACTTGTGGATCCTTATGTGGTTTGTTTAGAATAACAGACATGCAATGACTCTATCTGCCGTTCATGAAAGGAACACACACGCAATGACACTGGTGTATCCATGTGGGGTTTGTGAAAAGAACAGTCATGCAATCACACTAGGTGGATCCATGTGTGGTTTGTTTAGAAGAACACACATGCAATGACTCTAGCTGCGGTTCATGAAAAGAAAACACATGCAATGACACTGGTGGATCCATATGTGGTTCATGAAAAGAATAGACATGCAATGACACTGGTGGATCCTTATGTGGTTTGTTTAGAGGAACATACATGCAATGACACTAGGTGTGGTTCATGAAAAGAACAGACATGCAATGACACTGGTGGATCCATGTGTGGTTCATCAGAAGAACACACATCCAATGGCACTGGTGGATCCTTATGTTGTTTGTTTAGAAGAATACACATGCAAAGAGTCTAGCCGCGGTTCATGAAAAGAACACACATGCAATGAGACTGGTGGATCCATGTGTGGTTCATGAACAGAACAGACATGCAATGACACTTGTGGATCCTTATGTGGTTTGTTTAGAGGAACAGACATGCAATGCCACTAGGTGTGGTTCATGAAAAGAACAGACATGAAATGACACTGGTGGATCCATATGTGGTTCATGAGAAGAACACACATCCAATGACACTGGTGGATCCTTATGTGGTTTATTTAGAAGAACACACATGCAATGACTCTAGCTGTGGTTCATGAAAAGAACACACATGCAATGACACTGGTGTATCCATGTGTGGTTCATGAGAAGAACACACAAGCAATGACACTGGTGGATCCTTATGTGGTTTATTTAGAAAAACACACATGCAATGACTCTAGCTGTGGTTCATGAAAAGAACACACATGCAATGACACTAGTGTATCCATGTGTGTCTCATGAGAAGAACACACAAGCAATGACACTGGTGGATCCTTATGTGGTTTGTTCAGAGCAACAAACATGCAATGACACTGGTGGAGCCATATGTGGTTTGTGAAAAGAACAGACATGCAATCAAACTAGGTGGATCCATGTGTGGTTAATGAGAAGAACACACATGCAAAGACACTAGTGGATCCTTATGTGGTTTGTGAAAAGAACAGAGATGCAATGACACTGGTGGATCCATGTGTGGTTCATGACAAGAACAGACATGCAATGACAGTGGTGGATCCTTATGTGGTTTGTTTGGAGGAATAGACATGCAATGACACTGGGTGTGGTTCATGAGTAGAACACACATGCAATGACTCTAATGGATTCTTGCTGTGCTTCACGAAAAGAACAGACATGCAACGACACTAGGTGGATCCTTATGTGGTTTGTGAAAAGAACAGACATGCAATGACACTGGTGGATCCATGTGTGGTTCATGAAAAGAACAGACATGCAATGACACTGGTGGATCCTTATGTGGTTTGTTTAGAGGAACAGACATGCACTGCCACTAGTGGATCCATGTGTGGTTCATGAAAAGAACAGACATGCAATGACACTCGTGGATCCATGTGTGGTTTGTGAAAAGAACTGACACGCAATGACTCTAGGTGGATCCATGTGTGGTTTGTTTAGAGGAACAGACATGCAATGCCACTAGGTGTGGTTCATGAAAAGAACAGACATGCAGTGACACTGGTGGATCCATATGTGGTTCATGAGAAGAACACACATGAAAAGGCACTGGTGGATCCATGTGTGGTTTGTGAAAAGAACAGACATGCAATCACACTAGGTGGATCCATGTGTGGTTTGTGGAAAGAACAGACATGCAATGGCTCTAGCTGTGGTTCATGAAAAGAACACACATGCAATGACACTGGTGGATCCATCTGTGGTCTGTGAAAAGAATAGACATGTAATCACACTAGGTGGATCCATATGTGGCTTGTTTAGAAGAACACACATGCAATGACTCTAGCTATGGTTCATGAAAAGAACACACATGCAATGACACTGGTGTATCCATGTGTGGTTCATGAGAAGAACACACATGCAATGACACTGGTGGATCCTTATGTGGTTTGTTTAGAGGAACAAACATGTAATGACACTGGGCGTTGTTCATGAAAATAATAGACATGCAATGACACTGGTGGATCCATATGTGGTTTGTGACAAGAACAGACATGCAATCACACTGGGTGGATCCATGTGTGGTTCATCAGAAGAACACACATGCAATGACACTGGTGGATCCTTATGTGGTTTGTGAAAAGAACAGACATGCAATGACACTGGTGGATCCATGTGTGTATCATGAAAAGAATAGACATGCAATGACACTGCTAGATCCTGATGTGGTTCATGAGAAGAACAGACATGCAATGACACTTGTGGATCCTTATGTGGTTTGTTTAGAATAACAGACATGCAATGACTCTAGCTGCCGTTCATGAAAGGAACACACACGCAATGACACTGGTGTATCCATGTGTGGTTTGTCAAAAGAACAGTCATGCAATCGCACTAGGTGGATCCATGTGTGGTTTGTTTAGAAGAACACACATGCAATGACTCTAGCTGTGGTTCATGAAAAGAAAACACATGCAATGACACTGGTGGATCCATATGTGGTTCATGAAAAGAATAGACATGCAATGACATTGGTGGATCCTTATGTGGTTTGTTTAGAGGAACATACATGCAATGACACTAGGTGTGGTTCATGAAAAGAACAGACATGCAATGACACTGGTGGATCCATGTGTGGTTCATCAGAAGAACACACATCCAATGACACTGGTGGATCCTTATGTTGTTTGTTTAGAAGAATACACATGCAAAGAGTCTAGCCGTGGTTCATGAAAAGAACACACATGCAATGAGACTGGTGGATCCCTGTGTGGTTCATGGACAGAACAGACATGCAATGACACTTGTGGATCCTTATGTGGTTTGTTTAGAGGAACAGACATCCAATGCCACTAGGTGTGGTTCCTGAAAAGAACAGACATGAAATGACACTGGTGGATCCATATGTGGTTCATGAGAAGAACACACATCCAATGACACTGGTGGATCCTTATGTGGTTTATTTAGAAGAACACACATGCAATGACTCTAGCTGTGGTTCATGAAAAGAACACACATGCAATGACACTGGTGTATCCATGTGTGGTTCATGAGAAGAACACACAGGCAATGACACTGGTGGATCCTTATGTGGTTTGTTCAGAGCAACAAAGATGCAATGACACTGGTGGATCCATATGTGGTTTGCGATAAGAACAGACATGCAATCACACTGGGTGGATCCATGTGTGGTTCATGAGAAGAACACACATGCAATGACACAGGTGGATCCTTATGTGGTTTGTGAAAAGAACAGACATGCAATGACACTGGTGGATTCATGTGTGGTTTCATGAAAAGAATAGACATGCAATGACACTGCTGGATCCTGATGTGGTTCATGAGAAGAACAGACATGCAATGACACTTGTGGATCCTTATGTGGTTTGCTTAGAATAACAGACATGCAATGACTCTAGCTGCCGTTCATGAAAGGAACACACACGCAATGACACTGGTGTATCCATGTGGGGTTTGTGAAAAGAACAGTCATGCAATCACACTAGGTGGATCCATGTGTGGTTTGTTTAGAAGAACACACATGCAATGACTCTAGCTGCGGTTCATGAAAAGAAAACACATGTAATGACACTGGTGGATCCATATGTGGTACATGAAAAGAATAGACATGCAATGACACTGGTGGATCCTTATGTGGTTTGTTTAGAGGAACATACATGCAATGACACTAGGTGTGGTTCATGAAAAGAACAGACATGCAATGACACTGGTGGATCCATGTGTGGTTCATCAGAAGAACACACATCCAATGACACTGGTGGATCCTTATGTTGTTTGTTTAGAAGAATACACATGCAAAGAGTCTATCCGCGGTTCATGAAAAGAACACACATGCAATGAGACTGGTGGATCCATGTGTGGTTCATGAACAGAACATACATGCAATGACACTTGTGGATCCTTATGTGGTTTGTTTAGAGGAACAGACATGCAATGCCACTAGGTGTGGTTCATGAAAAGAACAGACATGAAATGACACTGGTGGATCCATATGTGGTTCATGAGAAGAACACACATCCAATGACACTAGTGGATCCTTATGTGGTTTATTTAGAAGAACACACATGCAATGACTCTAGCTGTGGTTCATGAAAAGAACACACATGCAATGACACTGGTGTATCCATGTGTGGTTCATGAGAAGAACACACAAGCAATGACACTGGTGGATCCTTATGTGGTTTGTTCAGAGCAGCAAACATGCAATGACACTGGTGGATCCATATGTGGTTTGTGAAAAGAACAGACATGCAATCAAACTAGGTGGATCCATGTGTGGTTAATGAGAAGAACACACATGCAAAGACACTAGTGGATCCTTATGTGGTTTGTGAAAAGAACAGAGATGCAATGACAATGGTGGATCCATGTGTGGTTCATGACAAGAATAGACATGCAATGACACTGGTGGATCCTTATGTGGTTTGTTTGGAGGAATAGACATGCAATGACACTGGGTGTGGTTCATGAGTAGAACACACATGCAATGACTCTAATGGATTCTTGCTGTGCTTCATGAAAAGAACAGACATGCAACGACTCTGGGTGGATCCTTATGTGGTTTGTGAAAATAACAGACATGCAATGACACTGGTGGATCCATGTGTGGTTCATGAAAAGAACAGACATGCAATGACACTGGTGGATCCTTATGTGGTTTGTTTAGAGGAACAGACATGCACTGACACTAGTGGATCCATGTGTGGTTCATGAAAAGAACAGACATGCAATGACACTAGTGGATCCATGTGTGGTTTGTGAAAAGAACTGACACGCAGTGACTCTAGGTGGATCCATGTGTGGTTTGTTTAGAGGAACAGACATGCAATGCCACTAGGTGTGGTTCATGAAAAGAACAGACATGCAGTGACACTGGTGGATCCATATGTGGTTCATGAGAAGAACACACATGAAAAGGCACTGGTGGATCCATGTGTGGTTTGTGAAAAGAACAGACATGCAATCATACTAGGTGGTTCCATGTGTGGTTTGTGGAAAGAACAGACATGCAATGGCTCTAGCTGTGGTTCATGAGAAGAAAACACATGCAATGACACTGGTGGATCCATCTGTGGTCTGTGAAAAGAATAGACATGTAATCACACTAGGTGGATCCATATGTGGTTTGTTTAGAAGAACACACATGCAATGACTCTAGCTATGGTTCATGAAAAGAACACACATGCAATGACACTGGTGTATCCATGTGTGGTTCATGAGAAGAACACACATGCAATGACACTGGTGGATCCTTATGTGGTTTGTTTAGAGGAACAAACATGTAATGACACTGGGCGTGCTTCATGAAAATAACAGACATGCAATGACACTGGTGGATCCATATGTGGTTTGTGACAAGAACAGACATGCAATCACACTGGGTGGATCCATGTGTGGTTCATCAGAAGAACACACATGCAATGACACTGGTGGATCCTTATGTGGTTTGTTTAGAGGAACAAACATGTAATGACACTGGGCGTGGTTCATGAAAATAACAGACATGCAATGACACTGGTGGATCCATATGTGGTTTGTGACAAGAACAGACATGCAATCACACTGGGTGGATCCATGTGTGGTTCATGAGAAGAACACACATGCAATGACACTGGTGGATCCTTATGTGGTTTGTGAAAAGAACAAACATGCAATGACACTGGTGGATCCATGTGTGTATCATGAAAAGAATAGACATGCAATGACACTGCTAGATCCTGATGTGGTTCATGAGAAGAACAGACATGCAATGACACTTGTGGATCCTTATGTGGTTTGTTTAGAATAACAGACATGCAATGACTCTAGCTGCCGTTCATGAAAGGAACACACACGCAATGACACTGGTGTATCCATGTGTGGTTTGTGAAAAGAACAGTCATGCAATCGCACTAGGTGGATCCATCTGTCGTTTGTTTAGAAGAACACACATGCAATGACTCTAGTTGCGGTTCATGAAAAGAAAACACATGCAATCACACTGGTGGATCCATATGTGGTTCATGAAAAGAATAGACATGCAATGACACTGGTGGATCCTTATGTGGTTTGTTTAGAGGAACATACATGCAATGACACTAGGTGTGGTTCATGAAAAGAACAGACATGCAATGACACTGGTGGATCCATGTGTGGTTCATCAGAAGAACACACATCCAATGACACTGGTTGATCCTTATGTGGTTTGTTTAGAAGAATACACATGCAAAGAGTCTAGCCGCGGTTCATGAAAAGAACACACATGCACTGAGACTGGTGGATCCATGTGTGGTTCATGAAAAGAACAGACATGCAATGACACTTGTGGATCCTTATGTGGTTTGTTTAGAGGAACAGACATCCAATGCCACTAGGTGTAGTTCCTGAAAAGAACAGACATGAAATGACACTGGTGGATCCATATGTGGTTCATGAGAAGAACACACATCCAATGACACTGGTGGATCCTTATGTGGTTTGTTCAGAGGAACAAATATGCAATGACACTGGTGTATCCATATGTGGTTTAAGACAAGAACAGACATGCAATCACACTGGGTGGATCCATGTGTGGTTCATGAGAAGAACACACATGCAATGACACTGGTGGATCCATGTGTGGTTCATGAAAAGAATAGACATGCAATGACACTGCTGGATCCTGATGTGGTTCATGAGAAGAACAGACATGCAATGACACTTGTGGATCCTTATGTGGTTTGTTTAGAATAACAGACATGCAATGACTCTAGCTGCCGTTCATGAAAGGAACACACACGCAATGACACTGGTGTATCCATGTGGGGTTTGTGAAAAGAACAGTCATGCAATCACACTAGGTGGATCCATATGTGGTTTGTTTAGAAGAACACACATGCAATGACTCTAGGTGTGGTTCATGAAAAGAAAACACATGCAATGACACTGGTGGATCCATATGTGGTTCATGAAAAGAATAGACATGCAATGACACTGGTGGATCCTTATGTGGTTTGTTTAGAGGAACATACATGCAATGACACTAGGTGTGGTTCATGAAAAGAACAGACATGCAATGACACTGGTGTATCCATGTGTGGTTCATGAGAAGAACACACAAGCAATGAAACTGGTGGATCCTTATGTGGTTTGTTCAGAGCAACAAACATGCAATGACACTGGTGGATCCATATGTGGTTTGTGAAAAGAACAGACATGCATTCAAACTAGGTGGATCCATGTGTGGTTAATGAGAAGAACACACATGCAAAGACAGTAGTGGATCCTTATGTGGTTTGTGAAAAGAACAGAGATGCAATGACACTGGTGGATCCATGTGTGGTTCATGACAAGAACAGACATGCAATGACACTGGTGGATCCTTATGTGGTTTGTTTGGAGGAATAGACATGCAATGACACTGGGTGTGGTTCATGAGTAGAACACACATGCAATGACTCTAATGGATTCTTGCTGTGCTTCATGAAAATAACAGACATGCAACGACACTGGGGGGATCCTATGTGGTTTGTGAAAAGAATAGACATGCAATGACACTAGTGCATCCATGTGTGGTTCATGAAAAGAACAGACATGCAATGACACTGGTGGATCCTTATGTGGTTTGTTTAGAGGAACAAACATGCACTGACACTAGTGGATCCATGTGTGGTTCATGAAAAGAACAGACATGCAATGACACTGGTGGATCCTTATGTGGTTTGTTTAGAGGAACAGACATGCAATGACACTAGGTGTGGTTCATGAAAATAAAAGACATGCAATGACACTGGTGGATCCATGTGTGGTTCATGAGAAGAACACACATCCAATGACACTGGTGGATCCTTATGTGGTTCATGAAATAACAAACATGCAATGACACTAGTGGATCCTTATGTGGTTTGTGAAAATAACAGACATACAATGACACCGGTGGATCCATATGTGGTTCTTGGGAAGAACAGACATGCAATGACACTGGTGGATCCTTATGTGGTTTGTTTAGAAGAACAGACATGCAATGACTCTAGTTCATGTTCATGAAAATAACGCACATGCAATGACACTAGGTGGATCCATGTGTGGATTGTTTAGAAGAACACACATGCAATGACTCTAGCTGTGGTTCATGAAAAGAACACACATGCAATGACACTGGTGGATCCATGTGTGGTTCATGGAAAGAACAGACATGCAATGACACTGGTGGATCCTTGTGTGGTTGGTTTAGAGGAACATAGATGCAATGACACTAGGTGTGGTTCATGAAAAGAACTGACATGCAATGACACTGGTGGATTCATGTGTGGTTCATGAGAAGAACACACATCCAGTGACACTGGTGGATCCTTATGTGGTTTGTTTAGAAGAACACACATGCAATGACTCTAGTTGTGGTTCATGAAAAGAACACACATGCAATGACACTGGTGTATCCATGTGTGGTTCGTGAGAAGAACTCACATGCAATGACACTGGGTGTGGTTTGTGAGAAGAACACACATGCAATGACACTGGTGGATCCTTATGTGGTTTGTTTAGAAGAACACACATGCAATGTCTCTAGCTATGGTTCATGAAAAGAACACACATGCAATGACACTGGTGGATCGATGTGTGGTTTGTAAAAAGAACTGACATGCAATGACTCTAGGTGGATCCATGTGTAGTTTGTTTAGAGGAACAGACATGCAATGACATTGGGTGTGGTTCATGAAAAGAACAGACATGCAATGACGCTGGTGGATCCTTATGTGGTTCGTTTAGAAGAACACACATTCAATGACTCTAGCTGTGGTTCATGAAAAGAACACACATGCAATGACACTGGGGGATCCTTATATGGTTTGTTTATAAGAACACACATGCAATGACACTGGTTGTGGTTCATGAGAAGAACACACATGAAAAGGCACTAATGGATCCAATTGTGGTTTGTGAAAAGAACAGACATGCAATCACACTAGGTGGATCCGTGTGTGGTTTGTGGAAAGAACAGACATGCAATGGCTCTAGCTGTGGTTCATGAAAAGAACACACATGCAATGACACTGGTGGATCCATGTGTGGTCTGTGAAAAGAACAGACATGTAATCACACTAGGTGGATCCATATGTGGTTTGTTTAGAAGAACACACATGCAATGAGTCTAGCTATGGTTCATGAAAAGAACACACATGCAATGACACTAGTGTATCCATGTGTGGTTCATGAGAAGAACACAGATGCAATGACACTGGTGGATCCTTATGTGGTTCGTTTAGAGGAACAAACATGTAATGACACTGGGCGTGGTTCATGAAAATAACAGACATGCAATGACACTGTTGGATCCATATGTGGTTTGTGACAAGAGCAGACATGCAATCACACTTGGTGGATCCATGAGTGGTTCATGAGAAGAACACACATGCAATGACACTGGTGGATCCTTATGTGGTTTGTGAAAAGAACAGACATGAAATGACACTGGTGGATCCATGTGTGGTTCATGAAAAGAATAGACATGTAATGACACTGCTGGATCCTGATGTGGTTCATGAGACGAACAGACATGTAATGACACTTGTGGATCCTTATGTGGTTTGTTTAGAATAACAGACATGCAATGACTCTAGCTGTCGTTCATGAAAGGAACACACACGCAATGACACTGGTGTATCCATGTGTGGTTTGTGAAAAGAACAGTCATGCAATCACACTAGGTGGATCCATGTGTGGTTTCTTTAGAAGAACACACATGCAATGACTCTAGCTGCGGTTCATGAAAAGAAAACACATGCAATGACGCTGGTGGATCCATTTGTGGTTCATGAAAAGAATAGACATGCAATGACACTGGTGGATCCTTATGTGGTTTGTTTAGAGGAACATACATGCAATGACACTAGGTGTGGTTCATGAAAAGAACAGACATGCAATGACACTGGTGGATCCATGTGTGGTTCATGAGAAGAACACACATCCAATGACACTGGTGGATCCTTATGTGGTTTGTTTAGAAGAATACACATGCAAAGAGTCTAGCCGCGGTTCATGAAAAGAACACACATGCAATGAGATTGGTGGATCCATGTGTGGTTCATTAAAAGAACAGACATGTAATGACACTTGTGGATCCTTATGTGGTTTGTTTAGAGGAACAGACATGCAATGCCACTAGGTGTGGTTCATGAAAAGAACAGACATGAAATGACACTGGTGGATCCATATGTGGTTCATGAGAAGAACACACATCCAATGACATTGGTGGATCCTTATGTGGTTTGTTTAGAAGAATACACATGCAAAGAATCTAGCCGCGGTTCATGAAGAGAACACACATGCAATGACACTGGTGGATCCATGTGTGGTTCATGAGAAGAACACACATCCAATGACACTGGTGGATCCTTATGTGGTTTGTTTAGAAGAATACACATGCAAAAAGTCTAGCCGCGGTTCATGAAAAGACACACTTGCAATGAGACTGGTGGATCCATGTGTGGTTCATTAAAAGAACAGACATGCAATGACACTGGTGGATCCTTATGTGGTTTGTTTAGAGGATAATACATGCAATGACACTAGGTGTGGTTCATGAAAAGAACAGACATGCAATGACACTGGTGGATCCATGTGTGGTTCATGAGAAGAACACACATCCAATGACACTGGTGGATCCTTATGTGGTTTGTTTAGAAGAATACACATGCAAAGACTCTAGCCGCAGTTCATGAAAAGAACACACATGCAATGACACTGGTGGATCCATGTGTGGTTAATGAAAAGAACAGACATGCAATGACACTGGTGGATCCTTATGTGGTTTGTTTAGAGGAACAGACATGCAATGACACTAGGTGTGGTTCATGAAAATAAAAGACATGCAATGACATTGGTGGATCCATGTGTGGTTCATGAGAAGAACACACATCCAATGACACTAGTGGATCCTTATGTGGTTCATGAAAATAACAGACATGCAATGACACTAGTGGATCCTTATGTGGTTTGTGAAAATAACAGACATGCAATGACACTAGTGGATCCTTATGTGGTTCTTGGGAAGAACAGACATGCAATGACACTTGTGGATCCTTATGTGGTTTGTTTAGAAGAACAGGCATGCAATGACTTTAGTTGCTGTTCATGAAAATAACGCACATGCAATGACACTAGTGTATCCATGTGTGGTTTATGAAAAGAACAGACATGCAATCACACTAGGTGGATCCATGTGTGGTTTGTTTAGAAGAACACACATGCAATGACTCTAGCTGTGGTTCATGAAAAGAACACACATGCAATCACACTGGTGGATCCATGTGTGGTTCATGGAAAGAAAAGACATGCAATGACACTGGTGGATCCTTATATGGTTTGTTTAGAGGAACAAACATGCAATGACACTCGGTGTGGTTCATGAAAAGAACAGACATGGAATGACACTGGTGGATCCATGTGTGGTTCATGCGAAGAACACACATCCAATTACAATGGTGGATCCTTATGTGGTTTGTTTAGAAGAACGCACATGCAATGACTCTAGCTGTGGTTCATGAAAAGATCACACCTGCAATGACACTAGTGTATCCATGTGTGGTTCATGAGAAGAACACACATGGAATGACACTAGGTGTGGTTCATGAAAAGAAGAGACATGCAATGACACTGGTGGATCCTTATGTGGTTTGTTTAGAGGAACAGACATGCAATGACTCTTGCTGTGGTTCATGAAAATAAAAGACATGCAATGACACTGGTGGATCCATGTGTGGTTCATGAGAAGAACACACATCCAATGACACTGGTGGATCCTTATGTGGTTCATGAAATAACAGACATGCAATGACACTAGTGGATCCTTATGTGGTTTGTGAAAATAACAGACATACAATGACACCGGTGGATCCTTATGTGGTTCTTGGGAAGAACAGACATGCAATGACACTGGTGGATCCTTATGTGGTTTGTTTAGAAGAACAGACATGCAATGACTCTAGTTCATGTTCATGAAAATAACGCACATGCAATGACACTAGTGTATCCATGTGTGGTTTATGAAAAGAACAGACATGCAATCACACTAGGTGGATCCATGTGTGGATTGTTTAGAAGAACACACATGCAATGACTCTAGCTGTGGTTCATGAAAAGAACACACATGCAATGACACTGGTGGATCCATGTGTGGTTCATGGAAAGAACAGACATGCAATGACACTGGTGGATCCTTATGTGGTTGGTTTAGAGGAACATAGATGCAATGACACTAGGTGTGGTTCATGAAAAGAACTGACATGCAATGACACTGGTGGATTCATGTGTGGTTCATGAGAAGAACACACATCCAGTGACACTGGTGGATCCTTATGTGGTTTGTTTAGAAGAACACACATGCAATGACTCTAGTTGTGGTTCATGAAAAGAACACACATGCAATGACACTGGTGTATCCATGTGTGGTTCGTGAGAAGAACACACATGCAATGACACTGGGTGTGGTTTGTGAGAAGAACACACATGCAATGACACTGGTGGATCCTTATGTGGTTTGTTTAGAAGAACACACATGCAATGTCTCTAGCTATGGTTCATGAAAAGAACACACATGCAATGACACTGGTGGATCGATGTGTGGTTTGTAAAAAGAACTGACATGCAATGACTCTAGGTGGATCCATGTGTAGTTTGTTTAGAGGAACAGACATGCAATGACATTGGGTGTGGTTCATGAAAAGAACAGACATGCAATGACGCTGGTGGATCCTTATGTGGTTTGTTTAGAAGAACACACATTCAATGACTCTAGCTGTGGTTCATGAAAAGAACACACATGCAATGACACCGGGGGATCCTTATATGGTTTGTTTATAAGAACACACATGCAATGACACTGGTTGTGGTTCATGAGAAGAACACACATGAAAAGGCACTTGTGGATCCATGTGTGGTTTGTGAAAAGAAC
The DNA here is from genome assembly GCA_916181665.1 of Avena sativa. Lineage (NCBI taxonomy): Eukaryota > Viridiplantae > Streptophyta > Magnoliopsida > Poales > Poaceae > Avena > Avena sativa. Next base: position 586,328,979 of record OV702287.1, read on the forward strand.
AGACATGCAATCACACTAGGTGGATCCGGGTGTGGTTTGTGGAAAGAACAGACATGCAATGGCTCTAGCTGTGGTTCATGAAAAGAACACACATGCATTGACACTGGTGGATCCATGTGTGGTCTGTGAAAAGAACAGACATGTAATCACACTAGGTGGATCCATATGTGGTTTGTTTAGAAGAACACACATGCAATGAGTCTAGCTATGGTTCATGAAAAGAACACACATGCAATGACACTAGTGTATCCATGTGTGGTTCATGAGAAGAACACAGATGCAATGACACTGGTGGATCCTTATGTGGTTCGTTTAGAGGAACAAACATGTAATGACACTGGGCGTGGTTCATGAAAATAACAGACATGCAATGACACTGGTGGATCCATATGTGGTTTGTGACAAGAGCAGACATGCAATCACACTTGGTGGATCCATGAGTGGTTCATGAGAAGAACACACATGCAATGACACTGGTGGATCCTTATGTGGTTTGTGAAAAGAACAGACATGCAATGACACTGGTGGATCCATGTGTGGTTCATGAAAAGAATAGACATGTAATGACACTTCTGGATCCTGATGTGGTTCATGAGAAGAACAGACATGTAATGACACTTGTGGATCCTTATGTGGTTTGTTTAGAATAACAGACATGCAATGACTCTAGCTGTCGTTCATGAAAGGAACACACACGCAATGACACTGGTGTATCCATGTGTGGTTTGTGAAAAGAATAGTCATGCAATCACACTAGGTGGATCCATGTGTGGTTTCTTTAGAAGAACACACATGCAATGACTCTAGCTGCGGTTCATGAAAAGAAAACACATGCAATGACGCTGGTGGATCCATTTGTGGTTCATGAAAAGAATAGACATGCAATGACACTGGTGGATCCTTATGTGGTTTGTTTAGAGGAACATACATGCAATGACACTAGGTGTGGTTCATGAAAAGAACAGACATGCAATGACACTGGTGGATCCATGTGTGGTTCATGAGAACAACACACATCCAATGACACTGGTGGATCCTTATGTGGTTTGTTTAGAAGAATACACATGCAAAGAGTCTAGCCGCGGTTCATGAAAAGAACACACATGCAATGAGATTGGTGGATCCATGTGTGGTTCATTAAAAGAACAGACATGCAATGACACTTATGGATCCTTATGTGGTTTGTTTAGAGGAACAGACATGCAATGCCACTAGGTGTGGTTCATGAAAAGAACAGACATGAAATGACACTGGTGGATCCATATGTGGTTCATGAGAAGAACACACATCCAATGACATTGGTGGATCCTTATGTGGTTTGTTTAGAAGAATACACATACAAAGAATCTAGCCGCGGTTCATGAAGAGAACACACATGCAATAACACTGGTGGATCCATGTGTGGTTCATGAGAAGAACACACATCCAATGACACTGGTGGATCCTTATGTGGTTTGTTTAGAAGAATACACATGCAAAAAGTCTAGCCGCGATTCATGAAAAGAACACACTTGCAATGAGACTGGTGGATCCATGTGTGGTTCATTAAAAGAACAGACATGCAATGACACTGGTGGATCCTTATGTGGTTTGTTTAGAGGATAATACATGCAATGACACTAGGTGTGGTTCATGAAAAGAACAGACATGCAATGACACTGGTGGATCCATGTGTGGTTCATGAGAAGAACACACATCCAATGACACTGGTGGATCCTTATGTGGTTTGTTTAGAAGAATACACATGCAAAGACTCTAGCCACAGTTCATGAAAAGAACACACATGCAATGACACTGGTGGATCCATGTGTGGTTAATGAAAAGAACAGACATGCAATGACACTGGTGGATCCTTATGTGGTTTGTTTAGAGGAACAGACATGCAATGACACTAGGTGTGGTTCATGAAAATAAAAGACATGCAATGACATTGGTGGATCCATGTGTGGTTCATGAGAAGAACACACATCCAATGACACTAGTGGATCCTTATGTGGTTCATGAAAATAACAGACATGCAATGACACTAGTGGATCCTTATGTGGTTTGTGAAAATAACAGACATGCAATGACACTAGTGGATCCTTATGTGGTTCTTGGGAAGAACAGACATGCAATGACACTTGTGGATCCTTATGTGGTTTGTTTAGAAGAACAGGCATGCAATGACTTTAGTTGCTGTTCATGAAAATAACGCACATGCAATGACACTAGTGTATCCATGTGTGGTTTATGAAAAGAACAGACATGCAATCACATTAGGTGGATCCATGTGTGGTTTGTTTAGAAGAACACACATGCAATGACTCTAGCTGTGGTTCATGAAAAGAACACACATGCAATCACACTGGTGGATCCATGTGTGGTTCATGGAAAGAACAGACATGCAATGACACTGGTGGATCCTTATATGGTTTGTTTAGAGGAACAAACATGCAATGACACTCGGTGTGGTTCATGAAAAGAACAGACATGGAATGACACTGGTGGATCCATGTGTGGTTCATGCGAAGAACACACATCCAATTACAATGGTGGATCCTTATGTGGTTTGTTTAGAAGAACGCACATGCAATGACTCTAGCTGTGGTTCATGAAAAGAACACACCTGCAATGACACTAGTGTATCCATGTGTGGTTCATGAGAAGAACACACATGGAATGACACTAGGTGTGGTTCATGAGAAGAACACACATGCAATGACACTGGTGGATCCTTATGTGGTTTGTTTAGAAGAACATACATAGAATGACTCTGGCTGTGGTTCATGAAAAGAACACACATGCAATGACACTGGTGGATCCATGTGTGGTTTGTGAGAAGAACTGACATGCAATGACTCTAGGTGGATCCATGTGTGGTTTGTTTATAGGATCAGATATGCAATGACACTGGGTGCGGTTCATGCAAAGAACATACATGCAATGACACTGGTAGATCCTTATGTGGTTTGTTTAGAAGAACACACATGCAATGACTCTAGGTCTGGTTCATAAAAAGAACACACATGCAATAACCCTAGGGGATCCTTATGTGGTTTGTTTAGAAGAACAGACATGCAATGACACTGGTGGATCCTTATGTGGTTTGTGAGAAGAACAGACATGCAATGACTCTAGCTGTGGTTCATGAAAAGAACACACATGCAATGACACTGGTGGATCCATGTGTGGTTCATGGAAAGAACAGACATGCAATGACACTGGTGGATCCTTATGTGTTTGGTTTAGAGGAACATAGATGCAATGACACTAGGTGTGGTTCATGAAAAGAACTGACATGCAATGACACTGGTGGATTCATGTGTGGTTCATGAGAAGAACACACATCCAGTGACACTGGTGGATCCTTATGTGGTTTGTTTAGAAGAACACACATGCAATGACTCTAGTTGTGGTTCATGAAAAGAACACACATGCAATGACACGGGTGTATCCATGTGTGGTTCGTGAGAAGAACACACATGCAATGACACTGGGTGTGGTTTGTGAGAAGAACACACATGCAATGACACTGGTGGATCCTTATGTGGTTTGTTTAGAAGAACACACATGCAATGTCTCTAGCTATGGTTCATGAAAAGAACACACATGCAATGACACTGGTGGATCGATGTGTGGTTTGTAAAAAGAACTGACATGCAATGACTCTAGGTGGATCCATGTGTAGTTTGTTTAGAGGAACAGACATGCAATGACATTGGGTGTGGTTCATGAAAAAAACAGACATGCAATGACGCTGGTGGATCCTTATGTGGTTTGTCTAGAAGAACACACATTCAATGACTCTAGCTGTGGTTCATGAAAAGAACACACATGCAATGACACCGGGGGATCCTTATATGGTTTGTTTATAAGAACACACATGCAATGACACTGGTTGTGGTTCATGAGAAGAACACACATGAAAAGGCACTGGTGGATCCATGTGTGGTTTGTGAAAAGAACAGACATGCAATCACACTAGGTGGATCCGTGTGTGGTTTGTGGAAAGAACAGACATGCAATGGCTCTAGCTGTGGTTCATGAAAAGAACACACATGCAATGACACTGGTGGATCCATGTGTGGTCTGTGAAAAGAACAGACATGTAATCACACTAGGTGGATCCATATGTGGTTTGTTTAGAAGAACACACATGCAATGAGTCTAGCTATGGTTCATGAAAAGAACACACATGCAATGACACTAGTGTATCCATGTGTGGTTCATGAGAAGAACACAGATGCAATGACACTGGTGGATCCTTATGTGGTTCGTTTAGAGGAACAAACATGTAATGACACTGGGCGTGGTTCATGAAAATAACAGACATGCAATGACACTGGTGGATCCATATGTGGTTTGTGACAAGAGCAGACATGCAATCACACTTGGTGGATCCATGAGTGGTTCATGAGAAGAACACACATGCAATGACACTGGTGGATCCTTATGTGGTTTGTGAAAAGAACAGACATGCAATGACACTGGTGGATCCATGTGTGGTTCATGAAAAGAATAGACATGTAATGACACTGCTGGATCCTGATGTGGTTCATGAGAAGAACAGACATGTAATGACACTTGTGGATCCTTATGTGGTTTGTTTAGAATAACAGACATGCAATGACTCTAGCTATCGTTCATGAAAGGAACACACACGCAATGACACTGGTGTATCCATGTGTGGTTTGTGAAAAGAACAGTCATGCAATCACACTAGGTGGATCCATGTGTGGTTTCTTTAGAAGAACACACATGCAATGACTCTAGCTGCGGTTCATGAAAAGAAAACACATGCAATGACGCTGGTGGATCCATTTGTGGTTCATGAAAAGAATAGACATGCAATGACACTGGTGGATCCTTATGTGGTTTGTTTAGAGGAACATACATGCAATGACACTAGGTGTGGTTCATGAAAAGAACAGACATGCAATGACACTGGTGGATCCATGTGTGGTTCATGAGAAGAACACACATCCAATGACACTGGTGGATCCTTATGTGGTTTGTTTAGAAGAATACACATGCAAAGAGTCTAGCCGCGGTTCATGAAAAGAACACACATGCAACGAGATTGGTGGATCCATGTGTGGTTCATTAAAAGAACAGACATGCAATGACACTTGTGGATCCTTATGTGGTTTGTTTAGAGGAACAGACATGCAATGCCACTAGGTGTGGTTCATGAAAAGAACAGACATGAAATGACACTGGTGGATCCATATGTGGTTCATGAGAAGAAAACACATCCAATGACATTGGTGGATCCTTATGTGGTTTGTTTAGAAGAATACACATGCAAAGAATCTAGCCGCGGTTCATGAAGAGAACACACATGCAATGACACTGGTGGATCCATGTGTGGTTCATGAGAAGAACACACATCCAATGACACTGGTGGATCCTTATGTGGTTTGTTTAGAAGAATACACATGCAAAAAGTCTAGCCGCGGTTCATGAAAAGAACACACTTGCAATGAGACTGGTGGATCCATGTGTGGTTCATTAAAAGAACAGACATGCAATGACACTGGTGGATCCTTATGTGGTTTGTTTAGAGGATAATACATGCAATGACACTAGGTGTGGTTCATGAAAAGAACTGACATGCAATGACACTGGTGGATCCATGTGTGGTTCATGAGAAGAACACACATCCAATGACACTGGTGGATCCTTATGTGGTTTGTTTAGAAGAATACACATGCAAAGACTCTAGCCGCAGTTCATGAAAAGAACACACATGCAATGACACTGGTGGATCCATGTGTGGTTAATGAAAAGAACAGACATGCAATGACACTGGTGGATCCTTATGTGGTTTGTTTAGAGGAACAGACATGCAATGACACTAGGTGTGGTTCATGAAAATAAAAGACATGCAATGACATTGGTGGATCCATGTGTGGTTCATGAGAAGAACACACATCCAATGACACTAGTGGATCCTTATGTGGTTCATGAAAATAACAGACATGCAATGACACTAGTGGATCCTTATGTGGTTTGTGAAAATAACAGACATGCAATGACACTAGTGGATCCTTATGTGGTTCTTGGGAAGAACAGACATGCAATGACACTTGTGGATCCTTATGTGGTTTGTTTAGAAGAACAGGCATGCAATGACTCTAGTTGCTGTTCATGAAAATAACGCACATGCAATGACACTAGTGTATCCATGTGTGGTTTATGAAAAGAACAGACATGCAATCACACTAGGTGGATCCATGTGTGGTTTGTTTAGAAGAACACACATGCAATGACTCTAGCTGTGGTTCATGAAAAGAACACACATGCAATCACACTGGTGGATCCATGTGTGGTTCATGGAAAGAACAGACATGCAATGACACTGGTGGATCCTTATATGGTTTGTTTAGAGGAACAAACATGCAATGACACTCCGTGTGGTTCATGAAAAGAACAGACATGGAATGACACTGGTGGATCCATGTGTGGTTCATGCGAAGAACACACATCCAATTACAATGGTGGATCCTTATGTGGTTTGTTTAGAAGAACGCACATGCAATGACTCTAGCTGTGGTTCATGAAAAGAACACACCTGCAATGACACTAGTGTATCCATGTGTGGTTCATGAGAAGAACACACATGGAATGACACTAGGTGTGGTTCATGAGAAGAACACACATGCAATGACACTGGTGGATCCTTATGTGGTTTGTTTAGAAGAACATACATAGAATGACTCTTGCTGTGGTTCATGAAAAGAACACACATGCAATGACACTGGTGGATCCATGTGTGGTTTGTGAGAAGAACTGACATGCAATGACTCTAGGTGGATCCATGTGTGGTTTGTTTATAGGAACAGATATGCAATGACACTGGGTGCGGTTCATGCAAAGAACATACATGCAATGACACTGGTAGATCCTTATGTGGTTTGTTTAGAAGAACACACATGCAATGACTCTAGGTCTGGTTCATAAAAAGAACACACATGCAATAACCCTAGGGGATCCTTATGTGGTTTGTTTAGAAGAACAGACATGCAATGACACTGGTGGATCCTTATGTGGTTTGTGAGAAGAACAGACATGCAATGACACTGGCTATGGTTCATGGGAAGAACACACTTGCAATGTGATACATTGCAAATGTATCTGTAATTTTGGATGTTCCATGCTTGGTTTTATCCACTTTCTTGTGTTTTGTCCACACTTTGGAGTACTTTTCATATGACACTGGTGGATCCATGTGTGGTTCATGAGAAGAAAACACATCCAATAACACTGGTGGATCCTTATGTGGTTCATGAAAAGAACAGACATGCAATGACACTGGTGGATCCTTATGTGGTTTGTTTAGAGGAACAGACATGCAATGCCACTAGGTGTGGTTCATCAAAAGAACAGACATGCAATGACACTGTTGGATCCATGTGTGGTTCATGAGAAGAACACACATCCAATGACACTAGTGGATCGTTATGTGGTTTGATTAGAAGAACACATATGCAAAATACTTCTAGCTGTGGTTCATGAAAAGAACACACATGCAATGACACTGGTGTATCCATGTGTGGTTCATGAGAAGAACACACATGCAATGACATTGGCTGTGGTTCATGATAAGAACACACATGCAATGACACTGGTGGATCCTTATGTGGTTTGTTTAGAAGAACACATATGCAATGACTCTAGTTGTGGTTCATGAAAAGAACACACATGCAATGACACTGGTGGATCCATGTGTGGTTTGGGAAAAGAACTGACACGCAATGACTCTAGGTGGATCTATGTGTGGTTTGTTTAGAGGAACAAACATGCAATGACACTGGTGTGGTTCATGAAAAGAACAGACATGCAATGACACTTGTGGATCCTTACGTGGTTTCTTTAGAAGAACACACATGCAATGACTCTAGCTGTGGTTCATGAAAAGAACACACATGCAATGACACTGCTGGATCCATGTGTGGTTTCTGAAAAGAACTGACACGCAATGACTCTAGGTGGATCCATGTGTGGTTTGTTTAGAGGAACAGACATGCAATGCCACTAGGTGTGGTTCATGAAAAGAACAGACATGCAGTGACACTGGTGGATCCATATGTGGTTCATGAGAAGAACACACATGAAAAGGCGTTGGTGGATCCATGTGTGGTTTGTGAAAAGAGCAGACATGCAATCACACTAGGTGGATCCATGTGTGCTTTGTGGAAAGAACAGACATGCAATGGCTCTAGCTGTGGTTCATGAAAAGAACACACATGCAATGACACTGGTGGATCCATGTGTGGTCTGTGAAAAGAACAGACATGTAATCACACTAGGTGGATCCATATGTGGTTTGTTTAGAAGAACACACATGCAATGACTCTAGCTATGGTTCATGAAAAGAACACACATGCAATGACACTGGTGTATCCATGTGTGTTTCATGAGAAGAACACACATGCAATGACACTGGTGGATCCTTATGTGGTTTGTTTAGAGGAACAAACATGTAATGACACTGGGTGTGGTTCATGAAAATAACAGACATGCAATGAAACTGGTGGATCCTTATGTGGTTTGTGACAAGAACATACATGCAATCACACTGGGTGGATCCATGTGTGGTTCATGAGAAGAACACACATGCAATGACACTTGTGGATCCTTATGTGGTTTGTGAAAAGAACAGACATGCAATGACACTAGTGGATCCATGTGTGGTTCATGAAAAGAATAGACATGCAATGACACTGCTAGATCCTGATGTGGTTCATGAGAAGAACAGACATGTAATGACACTTGTGGATCCTTATGTGGTTTGTTTAGAATAACAGGAATGCAATGACTCTAGCTGTCGTTCATGAAAGGAACACACACGCACTGACACTGGTGTATCCATGTGTGGTTTGTGAAAAGAACAGTCATGCAATCACACTAGGTGGATCCATGTGTGGTTTGTTTAGAAGAACACACATGCAATGACTCTAGCTGCGGTTCATGAAAAGAAAACACATGCAATGACACTGGTGGATCCATATGTGGTTCATGAAAATAATAGACATGCAATGACACTGGTGGATCCTTATGTGGTTTGTTTAGAGGAACATACATGCAATGACAATAGGTGTGGTTCATGAAAAGAACAGACATGCAATGACTCTGGTGGATCCATGTGTGGTTCATGAGAAGAACACACATCCAATGACACTGGTGGATCGTTATGTGGTTTGTTTATAAGAATACACATGCAAAGAGTCTAGCCGCGGTTCATGAAAAGAACACACATGCAATAACCCTAGGGGATCCTTATGTGGTTTGTTTAGAAGAACAGACATGCAATGACACTGGTGGATCCTTATGTGGTTTGTGAGAAGAACAGACATGCAATGACACTGGCTATGGTTCATGGGAAGAACACACTTGCAATGTGATACATTGCAAATGTATCTGTAATTTTGGATGTTCCATGCTTGGTTTTATCCACTTTCTTGTGTTTTGTCCACACTTTGGAGTACTTTTCATATGACACTGGTGGATCCATGTGTGGTTCATGAGAAGAAAACACATCCAATAACACTGGTGGATCCTTATGTGGTTCATGAAAAGAACAGACATGCAATGACACTGGTGGATCCTTATGTGGTTTGTTTAGAGGAACAGACATGCAATGCCACTAGGTGTGGTTCATCAAAAGAACAGACATGCAATGACACTGTTGGATCCATGTGTGGTTCATGAGAAGAACACACATCCAATGACACTAGTGGATCGTTATGTGGTTTGATTAGAAGAACACATATGCAAAATACTTCTAGTTGTGGTTCATGAAAAGAACACACATGCAATGACACTGGTGTATCCATGTGTGGTTCATGAGAAGAACACACATGCAATGACATTGGCTGTGGTTCATGATAAGAACACACATGCAATGACACTGGTGGATCCTTATGTGGTTTGTTTAGAAGAACACATATGCAATGACTCTAGTTGTGGTTCATGAAAAGAACACACATGCAATGACACTGGTGGATCCATGTGTGGTTTGGGAAAAGAACTGACACGCAATGACTCTAGGTGGATCTATGTGTGGTTTGTTTAGAGGAACAAACATGCAATGACACTGGTGTGGTTCATGAAAAGAACAGACATGCAATGACACTTGTGGATCCTTACGTGGTTTCTTTAGAAGAACACACATGCAATGACTCTAGCTGTGGTTAATGAAAAGAACACACATGCAATGACACTGGTGGATCCATGTGTGGTTTGTGAAAAGAACTGACACGCAATGACTCTAGGTGGATCCATGTGTGGTTTGTTTAGAGGAACAGACATGCAATGCCACTAGGTGTGGTTCATGAAAAGAACAGACATGCAGTGACACTGGTGGATCCATATGTGGTTCATGAGAAGAACACACATGAAAAGGCGCTGGTGGATCCATGTGTGGTTTGTGAAAAGAGCAGACATGCAATCACACTAGGTGGATCCATGTGTGCTTTGTGGAAAGAACAGACATGCAATGGCTCTAGCTGTGGTTCATGAAAAGAACACACATGCAATGACACTGGTGGATCCATGTGTGGTCTGTGAAAAGAACAGACATGTAATCACACTAGGTGGATCCATATGTGGTTTGTTTAGAAGAACACACATGCAATGACTCTAGCTATGGTTCATGAAAAGAACACACATGCAATCACACTGGTGTATCCATGTGTGTTTCATGAGAAGAACACACATGCAATGTCACTGGTGGATCCTTATGTGGTTTGTTTAGAGGAACAAACATGTAATGACACTGGGCGTGGTTCATGAAAATAACAGACATGCAATGACACTGGTGGATCCTTATGTGGTTTGTGACAAGAACAGACATGCAATCACACTGGGTGGATCCATGTGTGGTTCATGAGAAGAACACACATGCAATGACACTGGTGGATCCTTATGTGGTTTGTGAAAAGAACAGACATGCAATGACACTAGTGGATCCATGTGTGGTTCATGAAAAGAATAGACATGCAATGACACTGCTAGATCCTGATGTAGTTCATGAGAAGAACAGACATGTAATGACACTTGTGGATCCTTATGTGGTTTGTTTAGAATAACAGGAATGCAATGACTCTAGCTGTCGTTCATGAAAGGAACACACACGCACTGACACTGGTGTATCCATGTGTGGTTTGTGAAAAGAACAGTCATGCAATCACACTAGGTGGATCCATGTGTGGTTTGTTTAGAAGAACACACATGCAATGACTCTAGCTGCGGTTCATGAAAAGAAAACACATGCAATGACACTGGTGGATCCATATGTGGTTCATGAAAAGAATAGACATGCAATGACACTGGTGGATCCTTATGTGGTTTGTTTAGAGGAACATACATGCAATGACACTAGGTGTGGTTCATGAAAAGAACAGACATGCAATGACTCTGGTGGATCCATGTGTGGTTCATGAGAAGAACACACATCCAATGACACTGGTGGATCGTTATGTGGTTTGTTTATAAGAATACACATGCAAAGAGTCTAGCCGCGGTTCATGAAAAGAACACACATGCAATGAGACTAGTGGATCCATGTGTGGTTCATGAAAAGAACAGACATGCAATGAAACTTGTGGATCCTTATGTGGTTTGTTTAGAGGAACAGAAATGCAATGCCACTAGGTGTGGTTCATGAAAAGAACAGACATCAAATGACACTGGTGGATCCATGTGTGGTTCATCAGAAGAACACACATCCAATGACACTGGTGGATCCTTATGTGGTTTGTTTAGAAGAATACACATGCAAAGAGTCTAGCCGCGGTTCATGAAAAGAACACACATGCAATGAGACTGGTGGATCCATGTGTGGTTCATGAAAAGAACAGACATGCAATGACACTTGTGGATCCTTATGTGGTTTGTTTAGAGGAACAGACATGCAATGCCACTAGGTGTGGTTCATGAAAAGAACAGACATGAAATGACACTGGTGGATCCATATGTGCTTCATGAGAAGAACACACATCCAATGACACTGGTCGATCCATATGTGGTTTGTGAAAAGAACAGACATGCTATCAAACTAGGTGGATCCATGTGTGGTTAATGAGAAGAACACACATGCAAAGACACTAGTGGATCCTGATGTGGTTTGTGAAAAGAACAGAGATGCAATGACACTGGTGGATCCATGTGTGGTTCATGACAAGAACAGACATGCAATGACACTGGTGGATCCTTATGTGGTTTGTTTAGAGGAATAGACATGCAATGACACTGGGTGTGGTTCATGAGTAGAACACACATGCAATGACTCTGATGGATTCTTGTTGTGCTTCCTGAAAAGAACAGACATGCAATGACACTGGGTGGATCCTTATGTGGTTTGTGAAAAGAACAGACATGCAATGACACTGGTGGATCCATGTGTGGTTCATGAAAAGAACAGACATGCAATGACACTGGTGGATCCTTATGTGGTTTGTTTAGAGGAACAGACATGCAATGACACTGGTGGATCCATGTGTGGTTCATGAAAAGAACAGACATGCAATGACATTGGTGGATCCTTATGTCGTTTGTTTAGAGGAACAGACATGCAATGACACTAGGTGTGGTTCATGAAAATAAAAGACATGCAATGACACTGGTGGATCCATGTGTGGTTCATGAGAAGAACACACATCCAATGACACTGGTGGATCCTTATGTGGTTCATGAAAATAACAGACATGCAATGACACTAGTGGATCCTTATGTGGTTTGTGAAAATAACAGACATGCAATGACACTGGTGGATCCTTATGTGCTTCTTCGGAAGAACAAACATGCAATGACACTGGTGGATCCTTATGTGGTTTGTTTAGAAGAACAGGCATGCAATGACTCTAGTTGTTGTTCATGAAAAAAACGCACATGCAATGACACTAGTGTATCCATGTGTGGTTTATGAAAAGAACAGACATGCAATCACACTAGGTGGATCCATGTGTGGTTTGTTTAGAAGAACACACATGCAATGACTCTAGCTGTGGTTCATGAAAAGAACACACATGCAATGACACTGGTGGATCCATGTGTGGTTCATGGAAAGAACAGACATGCAATAACACTGGTGGATCCTTATATGGTTTGTTTAGAGGAACAAACATGCAATGATACTCGGTGTGGTTCATGAAAAGAAGAGACATGGAATGACACTGGTGGATCCATGTGTGGTTCATGCGAAGAACACACATCCAATGACAATGCTGGATCCTTGTGTGGTTTGTTTAGAAGAACGCACATGTAATGACTCTAGCTGTGGTTCATGAAAAGAACACACCTGCAATGAAACTAGTGTATCCATGTGTGGTTCATGATAAGAACACACATGGAATGACACTGGGTGTGGTTCATGAAAAGAACACACATGCAATGACACTGGTGGATCCTTATGTGGTTTGTTTAGAAGAACATACATAGAATGACTCTTGCTGTGGTTCATGAAAAGAACAGACATGCAATGACACTGGTGGATCCATGTGTGGTTTGTGAGAAGAACTGACATGCAATGACTCTAGGTGGATCCATGTGTGGTTTGTTTATAGGAACAGATATGCAATGACACTGGGTGTGGTTCATGAAAAGAACAGACATGCAATGACACTGGTAGATCCTTATGTGGTTTGTTTAGAAGAACACACATGCAATGACTCTAGGTCTGGTTCATGAAAAGAACACACATGCAATAACCCTAGGGGATCCTTATGTGGTTTGTTTAGAAGAACATACATGCAATGACACTGGTGGATCCTTATGTGGTTTGTGAGAAGAACAGACATGCAATGACACTAGCTATGGTTCAGGAGAATAACACACTTGCAATGTGATACATTCCAAATGTATCTGTAATTTTGGATGTTCCATGCTTGGTTTTATCCACTTTCTTGTGTTTTGTCCACACTTTGGAGAACTTTTCAAATGTGTGGTTCATGAGAAGAAAACACATCCAATAACACTGGTGGATCCTTATGTGGTTCATGAAAAGAACAGACATGCAATGACACTGGGGGATCCTTATGTGGTTTGTTTATAGGAACAGACATACAATGACACTAGGTGTGGTTCATCAAAAGAACAGACATGCAATGACACTGGTGGATCCATGTGTGGTTCATGAGAAGAACACACATCCAATGACACTAGTGGATCCTTATGTGGTTTGTTTAGAAGAACACATATGCAATGACTCTAGATGTGGTTCATGAAAAGAACACACATGCAATGACACTGGTGTATCCATGTGTGGTTCATGAGAAGAACACACATGCAATGACATTGGCTGTGGTTCATGATAAGAACACACATGCAATGACACTGGTGGATCCTTATGTGGTTTGTTTAGAAGAACACAGATGCAATGACTCTAGTTCTGGTTCATGAAAAGAACACACATGCAATGACACTGGTGGATCCATGTGTGGTTTGGGAAAAGAACTGACACGCAATGACTCTAGGTGGATCCATGTGTGGTTTGTTTAGAGGAACAAACATGCAATGGCACTGGTGTGGTTCATGAAAAGAACAGACATGCAATGACACTTGTGGATCCTAACGTGGTTTGTTTAGAAGAACACACATGCAATGACTCTAGCTGTGGTTCATGAAAAGAACACACATGCAATGACACTGGTGGATCCATGTGTGGTTCATGAGAAGAACTGACACGCAATGACACTGGTGGATCCTTATGTGGTTTGTTTAGAAGAACACAAATGCAATGACTCTAGCTGTGGTTCATCAAAAGAACACACATGCAATGACACTGGTGTATCCATGTGTGGTTCATGAGAAGAACACACAAGCAATGACACTAGTGGATCCTTATGTGGTTCGTTTAGAGGAACAAACATGCAATGACACTGGTGGATCCATATGTGGTTTGTGAAAAGAACAGACATGCAATCAAACTAGGTGGATCCATGTGTGGTTAATGAGAAGAACACACATGCAAAGACACTAGCGGATCCTTATGTGGTTTGTGTAAAGAACAGAGATGCAATGACACTGGTGGATCCATGTGTGGTTCATGACAAGAACAGACATGCAATGACACTGGTGGATCCTTATGTAGTTTGTTTAGAGGAATAGACATGCAATGACACTGGGTGTGGTTCATCAGTAGAGCACACATGCAATGACTCTGATGGATTCTTGTTGTGGTTCATGAAAAGAACTGACATGCAATGACACTGGGTGGATCCTTATGTGGTTTGTCAAAAGAACATACATACAATGTCACTGGTGGATCCATGCGTGGTTCATGAAAAGAACAGACATGCAATGACACTAGTGGATCCTTATGTTGTTTGTTTAGAGGAACAGACATGCAATGACACTGGTGGAACCATGTGTGGTTCATGAAAAGAACAGACATGCAATGACACTTGTGGATCCTTATGTGGTTTCTTTAAAGGAACAGACATGCAATGACACTAGCTGTGGTTCATGAAAATAAAAGACATGCAATGACACTGGTGGGTCCATGTGTGGTTCATGAGAACAACACACATCCAATGACACCGGTGGATACTTATGTGGTTCATGAAAAGAACAGACATGCAATGACAATAGTGGATCCTTATGTCGTTTGTGAAAAGGACAGACATCCAATGACACTGGTGGATCCTTATGTGGTTCTTGGGAAGAACAAACATGCAATGACACTGGTGGATCCTTATGTGGTTTATTTAGAAGAACAGACATGCAATCACTCTAGTTGCCATTGATGAAAATAACACACATGCAATGACACTGGTGGATCCTTATGTGGTTTGTGAGAAGAACAGACATGCAATGACACTGGCTATGGTTCATGAGAATAACACACTTGCAATGTGATACATTCCAAATGTATCTGTAATTTTGGATGTTCCATGCTTGGTTTTATCCACTTTCTTGTGTTTTGTCCACACTTTGGAGTACTTTTCATATGACACTGGTGGAACCATGTGTGGTTCATGAGAAGAAAACACATCCGATAACACTGGTGGATCCTTATGTGGTTCATGAAAAGAACAGACATGCAATGACACTGGGGGATCCTTATGTGGTTTGTTTATAGGAACAGACATACAATGACACTGGTGGATCCATGTGTGGTTTGGGAAAAGAACTGACACGCAATGACTCTAGGTGGATCCATGTGTGGTTTGTTTAGAGGAACAAACATGCAATGACACTGGTGTGGTTCATGAAAAGAACAGAAATGCAATGACACTTGTGGATCCTAACGTGGTTTGTTTAGAAGAACACACATGCAATGACTCTAGCTGTGGTTCATGAAAAGAACACACATGCAATGACACTGGTGGATCCATGTGTGGTTTGTGAAAAGAACTGACACGCAATGACTCTAGGTGGATCCATGTGTGGTTTGTTTAGAGGAACAGACATGCAATGCCACTAGGTGTGGTTCATGAAAAGAACAGACATGCAGTGACACTGGTGGATCCATATGTGGTTCATGAGAAGAACACACATGAAAAGGCGCTGGTGGATCCATGTGTGGTTTGTGAAAAGAGCAGACATGCAATCACACTAGGTGGATCCATGTGTGCTTTGTGGAAAGAACAGACATGCAATGGCTCTAGCTGTGGTTCATGAAAAGAACACACATGCAATGACACTGGTGGATCCATGTGTGGTCTATGAAAAGAACAGACATGTAATCACACTAGGTGGATCCATATGTGGTTTGTTTAGAAGAACACACATGCAATGACTCTAGCTATGGTTCATGAAAAGAACACACATGCAATCACACTGGTGTATCCATGTGTGTTTCATGAGAAGAACACACATGCAATGTCACTGGTGGATCCTTATGTGGTTTGTTTAGAGGAACAAACATGTAATGACACTGGGCGTGGTTCATGAAAATAACAGACATGCAATGACACTGGTGGATCCTTATGTGGTTTGTGACAAGAACAGACATGCAATCACACTGGGTGGATCCATGTGTGGTTCATGAGAAGAACACACATGCAATGACACTGGTGGATCCTTATGTGGTTTGTGAAAAGAAAAGACATGCAATGACACTAGTGGATCCATGTGTGGTGCATGAAAAGAATAGACATGCAATGACACTGCTAGATCCTGATGTGGTTCATGAGAAGAACAGACATGTAATGACACTTGTGGATCCTTATGTGGTTTGTTTAGAATAACAGGAATGCAATGACTCTAGCTGTCGTTCATGAAAGGAACACACACGCACTGACACTGGTGTATCCATGTGTGGTTTGTGAAAAGAACAGTCATGCAATCACACTAGGTGGATCCATGTGTGGTTTGTTTAGAAGAACACACATGCAATGACTCTAGCTGCGGTTCATGAAAAGAAAACACATGCAATGACACTGGTGGATCCATATGTGGTTCATGAAAAGAATAGATATGCAATGACACTGGTGGATCCTTATGTGGTTTGTTTAGAGGAACATACATGCAATGACACTAGGTGTGGTTCATGAAAAGAACAGACATGCAATGACTCTGGTGGATCCATGTGTGGTTCATGAGAAGAACACACATCCAATGACACTGGTGGATCGTTATGTGGTTTGTTTATAAGAATACACATGCAAAGAGTCTAGTCGCGGTTCATGAAAAGAACACACATGCAATGAGACTAGTGGATCCATGTGTGGTTCATGAAAAGAACAGACATGCAATGAAACTTGTGGATCCTTATGTGGTTTGTTTAGAGGAACAGAAATGCAATGCCACTAGGTGTGGTTCATGAAAAGAACAGACATCAAATGACACTGGTGGATCCATGTGTGGTTCATCAGAAGAACACACATCCAATGACACTGGTGGATCCTTATGTGGTTTGTTTAGAAGAATACACATGCAAAGAGTCTAGCCGCGGTTCATGAAAAGAACACACATGCAATGAGACTGGTGGATCCATGTGTGGTTCATGAAAAGAACAGACATGCAATGACACTTGTGGATCCTTATGTGGTTTGTTTAGAGGAACAGACATGCAATGCCACTAGGTGTGGTTCATGAAAAGAACAGACATGAAATGACACTGGTGGATCCATATGTGCTTCATGAGAAGAACACACATCCAATGACACTGGTCGATCCATATGTGGTTTGTGAAAAGAACACACATGCTATCAAACTAGGTGGATCCATGTGTGGTTAATGAGAAGAACACACATGCAAAGACACTAGTGGATCCTGATGTGGTTTGTGAAAAGAACAGAGATGCAATGACACTGGTGGATCCATGTGTGGTTCATGACAAGAACAGACATGCAATGACACTGGTGGATCCTTATGTGGTTTGTTTAGAGGAATAGACATGCAATGACACTGGGTGTGGTTCATGAGTAGAACACACATGCAATGACTCTGATGGATTCTTGTTGTGCTTCCTGAAAAGAACAGACATGCAATGACACTGGGTGGATCCTTATGTGGTTTGTGAAAAGAACAGACATGCAATGACACTGGTGGATCCATGTGTGGTTCATGAAAAGAACAGACATGCAATGACACTGGTGGATCCTTATGTGGTTTGTTTAGAGGAACAGACATGCAATGACACTGGTGGATCCATGTGTGGTTCATGAAAAGAACAGACATGCAATGACATTGGTGGATCCTTATGTCGTTTGTTTAGAGGAACAGACATGCAATGACACTAGGTGTGGTTCATGAAAATAAAAGACATGCAATGACACTGGTGGATCCATGTGTGGTTCATGAGAAGAACACACATCCAATGACACTGGTGGATCCTTATGTGGTTCATGAAAATAACAGACATGCAATGACACTAGTGGATCCTTATGTGGTTTGTGAAAATAACAGACATGCAATGACACTGGTGGATCCTTATGTGCTTCTTCGGAAGAACAAACATGCAATGACACTGGTGGATCCTTATGTGGTTTGTTTAGAAGAACAGGCATGCAATGACTCTAGTTGTTGTTCATGAAAAAAACGCACATGCAATGACACTAGTGTATCCATGTGTGGTTTATGAAAAGAACAGACATGCAATCACACTAGGTGGATCCATGTGTGGTTTGTTTAGAAGAACACACATGCAATGACTCTAGCTGTGGTTCATGAAAAGAACACACATGCAATGACACTGGTGGATCCATGTGTGGTTCATGGAAAGAACAGACATGCAATAACACTGGTGGATCCTTATATGGTTTGTTTAGAGGAACAAACATGCAATGATACTCGGTGTGGTTCATGAAAAGAAGAGACATGGAATGACACTGGTGGATCCATGTGTGGTTCATGCGAAGAACACACATCCAATGACAATGCTGGATCCTTGTGTGGTTTGTTTAGAAGAACGCACATGTAATGACTCTAGCTGTGGTTCATGAAAAGAACACACCTGCAATGAAACTAGTGTATCCATGTGTGGTTCATGATAAGAACACACATGGAATGACACTGGGTGTGGTTCATGAAAAGAACACACATGCAATGACACTGGTGGATCCTTATGTGGTTTGTTTAGAAGAACATACATAGAATGACTCTTGCTGTGGTTCATGAAAAGAACAGACATGCAATGACACTGGTGGATCCATGTGTGGTTTGTGAGAAGAACTGACATGCAATGACTCTAGGTGGATCCATGTGTGGTTTGTTTATAGGAACAGATATGCAATGACACTGGGTGTGGTTCATGAAAAGAACAGACATGCAATGACACTGGTAGATCCTTATGTGGTTTGTTTAGAAGAACACACATGCAATGACTCTAGGTCTGGTTCATGAAAAGAACACACATGCAATAACCCTAGGGGATCCTTATGTGGTTTGTTTAGAAGAACATACATGCAATGACACTGGTGGATCCTTATGTGGTTTGTGAGAAGAACAGACATGCAATGACACTAGCTATGGTTCATGAGAATAACACACTTGCAATGTGATACATTCCAAATGTATCTATAATTTTGGATGTTCCATGCTTGGTTTTATCCACTTTCTTGTGTTTTTTCCACACTTTGGAGAACTTTTCAAATGTGTGGTTCATGAGAAGAAAACACATCCAATAACACTGGTGGATCCTTATGTGGTTCATGAAAAGAACAGACATGCAATGACACTGGGGGATCCTTATGTGGTTTGTTTATAGGAACAGACATACAATGACACTAGGTGTGGTTCATCAAAAGAACAGACATGCAATGACACTGGTGGATCCATGTGTGGTTCATGAGAAGAACACACATCCAATGACACTAGTGGATCCTTATGTGGTTTGTTTAGAAGAACACATATGCAATGACTCTAGATGTGGTTCATGAAAAGAACACACATGCAATGACACTGGTGTATCCATGTGTGGTTCATGAGAAGAACACACATGCAATGACATTGGCTGTGGTTCATGATAAGAACACACATGCAATGACACTGGTGGATCCTTATGTGGTTTGTTTAGAAGAACATACATAGAATGACTCTTGCTGTGGTTCATGAAAAGAACAGACATGCAATGACACTGGTGGATCCATGTGTGGTTTGTGAGAAGAACTGACATGCAATGACTCTAGGTGGATCCATGTGTGGTTTGTTTATAGGAACAGATATGCAATGACACTGGGTGTGGTTCATGAAAAGAACAGACATGCAATGACACTGGTAGATCCTTATGTGGTTTGTTTAGAAGAACACACATGCAATGACTCTAGGTCTGGTTCATGAAAAGAACACACATGCAATAACCCTAGGGGATCCTTATGTGGTTTGTTTAGAAGAACATACATGCAATGACACTGGTGGATCCTTATGTGGTTTGTGAGAAGAACAGACATGCAATGACACTAGCTATGGTTCATGAGAATAACACACTTGCAATGTGATACATTCCAAATGTATCTATAATTTTGGATGTTCCATGCTTGGTTTTATCCACTTTCTTGTGTTTTTTCCACACTTTGGAGAACTTTTCAAATGTGTGGTTCATGAGAAGAAAACACATCCAATAACACTGGTGGATCCTTATGTGGTTCATGAAAAGAACAGACATGCAATGACACTGGGGGATCCTTATGTGGTTTGTTTATAGGAACAGACATACAATGACACTAGGTGTGGTTCATCAAAAGAACAGACATGCAATGACACTGGTGGATCCATGTGTGGTTCATGAGAAGAACACACATCCAATGACACTAGTGGATCCTTATGTGGTTTGTTTAGAAGAACACATATGCAATGACTCTAGATGTGGTTCATGAAAAGAACACACATGCAATGACACTGGTGTATCCATGTGTGGTTCATGAGAAGAACACACATGCAATGACATTGGCTGTGGTTCATGATAAGAACACACATGCAATGACACTGGTGGATCCTTATGTGGTTTGTTTAGAAGAACACAGATGCAATGACTCTAGTTCTGGTTCATGAAAAGAACACACATGCAATGACACTGGTGGATCCATGTGTGGTTTGGGAAAAGAACTGACACGCAATGACTCTAGGTGGATCCATGTGTGGTTTGTTTAGAGGAACAAACATGCAATGGCACTGGTGTGGTTCATGAAAAGAACAGACATGCAATGACACTTGTGGATCCTAACGTGGTTTGTTTAGAAGAACACACATGCAATGACTCTAGCTGTGGTTCATGAAAAGAACACACATGCAATGACACGGGTGGATCCATGTGTGGTTCATGAGAAGAACTGACACGCAATGACACTGGTGGATCCTTATGTGGTTTGTTTAGAAGAACACAAATGCAATGACTCTAGCTGTGGTTCATCAAAAGAACACACATGCAATGACACTGGTGTATCCATGTGTGGTTCATGAGAAGAACACACAAGCAATGACACTAGTGGATCCTTATGTGGTTCGTTTAGAGGAACAAACATGCAATGACACTGGTGGATCCATATGTGGTTTGTGAAAAGAACAGACATGCAATCAAACTAGGTGGATCCATGTGTGGTTAATGAGAAGAACACACATGCAAAGACACTAGCGGATCCTTATGTGGTTTGTGTAAAGAACAGAGATGCAATGACACTGGTCGATCCATGTGTGGTTCATGACAAGAACAGACATGCAATGACACTGGTGGATCCTTATGTAGTTTGTTTAGAGGAATAGACATGCAATGACACTGGGTGTGGTTCATCAGTAGAGCACACATGCAATGACTCTGATGGATTCTTGTTGTGGTTCATGAAAAGAACTGACATGCAATGACACTGGGTGGATCCTTATGTGGTTTGTCAAAAGAACATACATACAATGTCACTGGTGGATCCATGCGTGGTTCATGAAAAGAACAGACATGCAATGACACTAGTGGATCCTTATGTTGTTTGTTTAGAGGAACAGACATGCAATGACACTGGTGGATCCATGTGTGGTTCATGAAAAGAACAGACATGCAATGACACTTGTGGATCCTTATGTGGTTTCTTTAAAGGAACAGACATGCAATGACACTAGGTGTGGTTCATGAAAATAAAAGACATGCAATGACACTGGTGGGTCCATGTGTGGTTCATGAGAACAACACACATCCAATGACACCGGTGGATACTTATGTGGTTCATGAAAAGAACAGACATGCAATGACAATAGTGGATCCTTATGTGGTTTGTGAAAAGGACAGACATCCAATGACACTGGTGGATCCTTATGTGGTTCTTGGGAAGAACAAACATGCAATGACACTGGTGGATCCTTATGTGGTTTATTTAGAAGAACAGACATGCAATCACTCTAGTTGCCATTGATGAAAATAACACACATGCAATGACACTGGTGGATCCTTATGTGGTTTGTGAGAAGAACAGACATGCAATGACACTGGCTATGGTTCATGAGAATAACACACTTGCAATGTGATACATTCCAAATGTATCTGTAATTTTGGATGTTCCATGCTTGGTTTTATCCACTTTCTTGTGTTTTGTCCACACTTTGGAGTACTTTTCATATGACACTGGTGGAACCATGTGTGGTTCATGAGAAGAAAACACATCCGATAACACTGGTGGATCCTTATGTGGTTCATGAAAAGAACAGACATGCAATGACACTGGGGGATCCTTATGTGGTTTGTTTATAGGAACAGACATACAATGACACTGGTGGATCCATGTGTGGTTTGGGAAAAGAACTGACACGCAATGACTCTAGGTGGATCCATGTGTGGTTTGTTTAGAGGAACAAACATGCAATGACACTGGTGTGGTTCATGAAAAGAACAGACATGCAATGACACTTGTGGATCCTAACGTGGTTTGTTTAGAAGAACACACATGCAATGACTCTAGCTGTGGTTCATGAAAAGAACACACATGCAATGACACTGGTGGATCCATGTGTGGTTTGTGAAAAGAACTGACACGCAATGACTCTAGGTGGATATATGTGTGGTTTGTTTAGAGGAACAGACATGCAATGCCACTGGTGTGGTTCATGAAAAGAACAGACATGCAATGACACTAGTGGATCCATATGTGGTTCATGAGAAGAACACACATCCAATGACACTGGTGGATCCTTATGTGGTTTGTTTAGAAGAACACACATGCAATGACTCTAGCTGTGGTTCATCAAAAGAACACACATGCAATGACACTGGTGTATCCATGTGTGGTTCATGAGAAGAACACACAAGCAATGACACTAGTGGATCCTTATGTGGTTCGTTTAGAGGAACAAACATGCAATGACACTGGTGGATCCATATGTGGTTTGTGAAAAGAACATACATGCAATCAAACTAGGTGGATCCATGTGTGGTTAATGAGAAGAACACACATGAAAAGACACTAGCGGATCCTTATGTGGTTTGTGTAAAGAACAGAGATGCAATGACACTGGTGGATCCATGTGTGGTTCATGACAAGAAAAGACATGCAATGATACTGGTGGATCCTTATGTAGTTTGTTTAGAGGAATAGACATGCAATGACACTGGGTGTGGTTCATCAGTAGAGCACACACGCAATGACTCTGATGGATTCTTGTTGTGGTTCATGAAAAGAACTGACATGCAATGACACTGGGTGAATCCTTATGTGGTTTGTCAAAAGAACATACATACAATGTCACTGGTGGATCCATGCGTGGTTCATGAAAAGAACAGACATGCAATGACACTAGTGGATCCTTATGTTGTTTGTTTAGAGGAACAGACATGCAATGACACTGGTGGATCCATGTGTGGTTCATGAAAAGAACAGACATGCAATGACACTTGTGGATCCTTATGTGGTTTCTTTAGAGGAACATACATGCAATGACACTAGGTGTGGTTCATGAAAATAAAAGACATGCAATGACACTGGTGGGTCCATGTGTGGTTCATGAGAACAACACACATCCAATGACACCGGTGGATACTTATGTGGTTCATGAAAAGAACAGACATGCAATGCCAATAGTGGATCCTTATGTGGTTTGTGAAAAGGACAGACATGCAATGACACTGGTGGATCCTTATGTGGTTCTTGGGAAGAACAAACATGCAATGACACTGGTGGATCCTTATGTGGTTTATTTAGAAGAACAGACATGCAATCACTCTAGTTGCCATTGATGAAAATAACACACATGCAATGACACTAGTGTATCCATGTGTGGTTTATGAAAAGAACAGACATGCAATCACACTAGGTGGATCCATGTGTGGTTTGTTTAGAAGAACACACATGCAATGACTCTAGCTGTGGTTCATGAAAAGAACACACATGCAATCACACTGGTGGATCCATGTGTGGTTCATGGAAAGAACAGACATGCAATGACACTGGTGGATCCTTATATGGTTTGTTTAGAGGAACAAACATGCAATGACACTCGGTGTGGTTCATGAAAAGAACAGACATGGAATGACACTGGTGGATCCATGTGTGGTTCATGCGAAGAACACACATCCAATTACAATGGTGCATCCTTATGTGGTTTGTTTAGAAGAACGCACATGCAATGACTCTAGCTGTGGTTCATGAAAAGAACACACCTGCAATGACACTAGTGTATCCATGTGTGGTTCATGAGAAGAACACACATGGAATGACACTAGGTGTGGTTCATGAGAAGAACACACATGCAATGACACTGGGGGATCCTTATGTGGTTTGTTTAGAAGAACATACATAGAATGACTCTTGCTGTGGTTCATGAAAAGAACACACATGCAATGACACTGGTGGATCCATGTGTGGTTTGTGAGAAGAACTGACATGCAATGACTCTAGGTGGATCCATGTGTGGTTTGTTTATAGGAACAGATATGCAATGACACTGGGTGCGGTTCATGCAAAGAACATACATGCAATGACACTGGTAGATCCTTATGTGGTTTGTTTAGAAGAACACACATGCAATGACTCTAGGTCTGGTTCATAAAAAGAACACACATGCAATAACCCTAGGGGATCCTTATGTGGTTTGTTTAGAAGAACAGACATGCAATGACACTGGTGGATCCTTATGTGGTTTGTGAGAAGAACAGACATGCAATGACACTGGCTATGGTTCATGGGAAGAACACACTTGCAATGTGATACATTGCAAATGTATCTGTAATTTTGGATGTTCCATGCTTGGTTTTATCCACTTTCTTGTGTTTTGTCCACACTTTGGAGTACTTTTCATATGACACTGGTGGATCCATGTGTGGTTCATGAGAAGAAAACACATCCAATAACACTGGTGGATCCTTATGTGGTTCATGAAAAGAACAGACATGCAATGACACTGGTGGATCCTTATGTGGTTTGTTTAGAGGAACATACATGCAATGCCACTAGGTGTGGTTCATCAAAAGAACAGACATGCAATGACACTGTTGGATCCATGTGTGGTTCATGAGAAGAACACACATCCAATGACACTAGTGGATCGTTATGTGGTTTGATTAGAAGAACACATATGCAAAATACTTCTAGCTGTGGTTCATGAAAAGAACACACATGCAATGACATTGGCTGTGGTTCATGATAAGAACACACATGCAATGACACTGGTGGATCCTTATGTGGTTTGTTTAGAAGAACACATATGCAATGACTCTAGTTGTGGTTCATGAAAAGAACACACATGCAATGACACTGGTGGATCCATGTGTGGTTTGGGAAAAGAACTGACACGCAATGACTCTAGGTGGATCTATGTGTGGTTTGTTTAGAGGAACAAACATGCAATGACACTGGTGTGGTTCATGAAAAGAAATGACATGCAATGACACTTGTGGATCCTTACGTGGTTTCTTTAGAAGAACACACATGCAATGACTCTAGCTGTGGTTCATGAAAAGAACACACATGCAATGACACTGGTGGATCCATGTGTGGTTTGTGAAAAGAACTGACACGCAATGACTCTAGGTGGATCCATGTGTGGTTTGTTTAGAGGAACAGACATGCAATGCCACTAGGTGTGGTTCATGAAAAGAACAGACATGCAGTGACACTGGTGGATCCATATGTGGTTCATGAGAAGAACACACATGAAAAGGCGTTGGTGGATCCATGTGTGGTTTGTGAAAAGAGCAGACATGCAATCACACTAGGTGGATCCATGTGTGCTTTGTGGAAAGAACAGACATGCAATGGCTCTAGCTGTGGTTCATGAAAAGAACACACATGCAATGACACTGGTGGATCCATGTGTGGTCTGTGAAAAGAACAGACATGTAATCACACTAGGTGGATCCATATGTGGTTTGTTTAGAAGAACACACATGCAATGACTCTAGCTATGGTTCATGAAAAGAACACACATGCAATGACACTGGTGTATCCATGTGTGTTTCATGAGAAGAACACACATGCAATGACACTGGTGGATCCTTATGTGGTTTGTTTAGAGGAACAAACATGTAATGACACTGGGTGTGGTTCATGAAAATAACAGACATGCAATGAAACTGGTGGATCCTTATGTGGTTTGTGACAAGAACAGACATGCAATCACACTGGGTGGATCCATGTGTGGTTCATGAGAAGAACACACATGCAATGACACTGGTGGATCCTTATGTGGTTTGTGAAAAGAACAGACATGCAATGATACTAGTGGATCCATGTGTGGTTCATGAAAAGAATAGACATGCAATGACACTGCTAGATCCTGATGTGGTTCATGAGAAGAACAGACATGTAATGACACTTGTGGATCCTTATGTGGTTTGTTTAGAATAACAGGAATGCAATGACTCTAGCTGTCGTTCATGAAAGGAACACACACGCACTGACACTGGTGTATCCATGTGTGGTTTGTGAAAAGAACAGTCATGCAATCACACTAGGTGGATCCATGTGTGGTTTGTTTAGAAGAACACACATGCAATGACTCTAGCTGCGGTTCATGAAAAGAAAACACATGCAATGACACTGGTGGATCCATATGTGGTTCATGAAAATAATAGACATGCAATGACACTAGTGGATCCTTATGTGGTTTGTTTAGAGGAACATACATGCAATGACAATAGGTGTGGTTCATGAAAAGAACAGACATGCAATGACTCTGGTGGATCCATGTGTGGTTCATGAGAAGAACACACATCCAATGACACTGGTGGATCGTTATGTGGTTTGTTTATAAGAATACACATGCAAAGAGTCTAGCCGCGGTTCATGAAAAGAACACACATGCAATGAGATTGGTGGATCCATGTGTGGTTCATTAAAAGAACAGACATGCAATGACACATGTGGATCCTTATGTGTTTTGTTTAGAGGAACAGACATGCAATGCCACTAGGTGTGGTTCATGAAAAGAACAGACATGAAATGACACTGGTGGATCCATATGTGGTTCATGAGAAGAACACACATCCAATGACATTGGTGGATCCTTATGTGGTTTGTTTAGAAGAATACACATGCAAAGAATCTAGCCGCGGTTCATGAAGAGAACACACATGCAATGACACTGGTGGATCCATGTGTGGTTCATGAGAAGAACACACATCCAATGACACTGGTGGATCCTTATGTGGTTTGTTTAGAAGAATACACATGCAAAAAGTCTAGCCGCGGTTCATGAAAAGAACACACTTGCAATGAGACTGGTGGATCCATGTGTGGTTCATTAAAAGAACAGACATGCAATGACACTGGTGGATCCTTATGTGGTTTGTTTAGAGGATAATACATGCAATGACACTAGGTGTGGTTCATGAAAAGAACTGACATGCAATGACACTGGTGGATCCATGTGTGGTTCATGAGAAGAACACACATCCAATGACACTGGTGGATCCTTATGTGGTTTGTTTAGAAGAATACACATGCAAAGACTCTAGCCGCAGTTCATGAAAAGAACACACATGCAATGACACTGGTGGATCCATGTGTGGTTAATGAAAAGAACAGACATGCAATGACACTGGTGGATCCTTATGTGGTTTGTTTAGAGGAACAGACATGCAATGACACTAGGTGTGGTTCATGAAAATAAAAGACATGCAATGACATTGGTGGATCCATGTGTGGTTCATGAGAAGAACACACATCCAATGACACTAGTGGATCCTTATGTGGTTCATGAAAATAACAGACATGCAATGACACTAGTGGATCCTTATGTGGTTTGTGAAAATAACAGACATGCAATGACACTAGTGGATCCTTATGTGGTTCTTGGGAAGAACAGACATGCAATGACACTTGTGGATCCTTATGTGGTTTGTTTAGAAGAACAGGCATGCAATGACTCTAGTTGCTGTTCATGAAAATAACGCACATGCAATGACACTAGTGTATCCATGTGTGGTTTATGAAAAGAACAGACATGCAATCACACTAGGTGGATCCATGTGTGGTTTGTTTAGAAGAACACACATGCAATGACTCTAGCTGTGGTTCATGAAAAGAACACACATGCAATCACACTGGTGGATCCATGTGTGGTTCATGGAAAGAACAGACATGCAATGACACTGGTGGATCCTTATATGGTTTGTTTAGAGGAACAAACATGCAATGACACTCGGTGAGGTTCATGAAAAGAACAGACATGGAATGACACTGGTGGATCCATGTGTGGTTCATGCGAAGAACACACATCCAATTACAATGGTGGATCCTTATGTGGTTTGTTTAGAAGAACGCACATGCAATGACTCTAGCTGTGGTTCATGAAAAGAACACACCTGCAATGACACTAGTGTATCCATGTGTGGTTCATGAGAAGAACACACATGGAATGACACTAGGTGTGGTTCATGAGAAGAACACACATGCAATGACACTGGGGGATCCTTATGTGGTTTGTTTAGAAGAACATACATAGAATGACTCTTGCTGTGGTTCATGAAAAGAACACACATGCAATGACACTGGTGGATCCATGTGTGGTTTGTGAGAAGAACTGACATGCAATGACTCTAGGTGGATCCATGTGTGGTTTGTTTATAGGAACAGATATGTAATGACACTGGGTGCGGTTCATGCAAAGAACATACATGCAATGACACTGGTAGATCCTTATGTGGTTTGTTTAGAAGAACACACATGCAATGACTCTAGGTCTGGTTCATAAAAAGAACACACATGCAATAACCCTAGGGGATCCTTATGTGGTTTGTTTAGAAGAACAGACATGCAATGACACTGGTGGATCCTTATGTGGTTTGTGAGAAGAACAGACATGCAATGACACTGGCTATGGTTCATGGGAAGAACACACTTGCAATGTGATACATTGCAAATGTATCTGTAATTTTGGATGTTCCATGCTTGGTTTTATCCACTTTCTTGTGTTTTGTCCACACTTTGGAGTACTTTTCATATGACACTGGTGGATCCATGTGTGGTTCATGAGAAGAAAACACATCCAATAACACTGGTGGATCCTTATGTGGTTCATGAAAAGAACAGACATGCAATGACACTGGTGGATCCTTATGTGGTTTGTTTAGAGGAACAGACATGCAATGCCACTAGGTGTGGTTCATCAAAAGAACAGACATGCAATGACACTGTTGGATCCATGTGTGGTTCATGAGAAGAACACACATCCAATGACACTAGTGGATCGTTATGTGGTTTGATTAGAAGAACACATATGCAAAATACTTCTAGCTGTGGTTCATGAAAAGAACACACATGCAATGACACTGGTGTATCCATGTGTGGTTCATGAGAAGAACACACATGCAATGACATTGGCTGTGGTTCATGATAAGAACACACATGCAATGACACTGGTGGATCCTTATGTGGTTTGTTTAGAAGAACACATATGCAATGACTCTAGTTGTGGTTCATGAAAAGAACACACATGCAATGACACTGGTGGATCCATGTGTGGTTTGGGAAAAGAACTGACACGCAATGACTCTAGGTGGATCTATGTGTGGTTTGTTTAGAGGAACAAACATGCAATGACACTGGTGTGGTTCATGAAAAGAACAGACATGCAATGACACTTGTGGATCCTTACGTGGTTTCTTTAGAAGAACACACATGCAATGACTCTAGCTGTGGTTCATGAAAAGAACACACATGCAATGACACTGGTGGATCCATGTGTGGTTTGTGAAAAGAACTGACACGCAATGACTCTAGGTGGATCCATGTGTGGTTTGTTTAGAGGAACAGACATGCAATGCCACTAGGTGTGGTTCATGAAAAGAACAGACATGCAGTGACACTGGTGGATCCATATGTGGTTCATGAGAAGAACACACATGAAAAGGCGCTGGTGGATCCATGTGTGGTTTGTGAAAAGAGCAGACATGCAATCACACTAGGTGGATCCATGTGTGCTTTGTGGAAAGAACAGACATGCAATGGCTCTAGCTGTGGTTCATGAAAAGAACACACATGCAATGACACTGGTGGATCCATGTGTGGTCTGTGAAAAGAACAGACATGTAATCACACTAGGTGGATCCATATGTGGTTTGTTTAGAAGAACACACATGCAATGACTCTAGCTATGGTTCATGAAAAGAACACACATGCAATCACACTGGTGTATCCATGTGTGTTTCATGAGAAGAACACACATGCAATGTCACTGGTGGATCCTTATGTGGTTTGTTTAGAGGAACAAACATGTAATGACACTGGGCGTGGTTCATGAAAATAACAGACATGCAATGACACTGGTGGATCCTTATGTGGTTTGTGACAAGAACAGACATGCAATCACACTGGGTGGATCCATGTGTGGTTCATGAGAAGAACACACATGCAATGACACTGGTGGATCCTTATGTGGTTTGTGAAAAGAACAGACATGCAATGACACTAGTGGATCCATGTGTGGTTCATGAAAAGAATAGACATGCAATGACACTGCTAGATCCTGATGTGGTTCATGAGAAGAACAGACATGTAATGACACTTGTGGATCCTTATGTGGTTTGTTTAGAATAACAGGAATGCAATGACTCTAGCTGTCGTTCATGAAAGGAACACACACGCACTGACACTGGTGTATCCATGTGTGGTTTGTGAAAAGAACAGTCATGCAATCACACTAGGTGGATCCATGTGTGGTTTGTTTAGAAGAACACACATGCAATGACTCTAGCTGCGGTTCATGAAAAGAAAACACATGCAATGACACTGGTGGATGCATATGTGGTTCATGAAAAGAATAGACATGCAATGACACTGGTGGATCCTTATGTGGTTTGTTTAGAGGAACATACATGCAATGACACTAGGTGTGGTTCATGAAAAGAACAGACATGCAATGACTCTGGTGGATCCATGTGTGGTTCATGAGAAGAACACACATCCAATGACACTGGTGGATCGTTATGTGGTTTGTTTATAAGAATACACATGCAAAGAGTCTAGCCGCGGTTCATGAAAAGAACACACATGCAATGAGACTAGTGGATCCATGTGTGGTTCATGAAAAGAACAGACATGCAATGAAACTTGTGGATCCTTATGTGGTTTGTTTAGAGGAACAGAAATGCAATGCCACTAGGTGTGGTTCATGAAAAGAACAGACATCAAATGACACTGGTGGATCCATGTGTGGTTCATCAGAAGAACACACATCCAATGACACTGGTGGATCCTTATGTGGTTTGTTTAGAAGAATACACATGCAAAGAGTCTAGCCGCGGTTCATGAAACGAACACACATGCAATGAGACTGGTGGATCCATGTGTGGTTCATGAAAAGAACAGACATGCAATGACACTTGTGGATCCTTATGTGGTTTGTTTAGAGGAACAGACATGCAATGCCACTAGGTGTGGTTCATGAAAAGAACAGACATGAAATGACACTGGTGGATCCATATGTGCTTCATGAGAAGAACACACATCCAATGACACTGGTCGATCCATATGTGGTTTGTGAAAAGAACAGACATGCTATCAAACTAGGTGGATCCATGTGTGGTTAATGAGAAGAACACACATGCAAAGACACTAGTGGATCCTGATGTGGTTTGTGAAAAGAACAGAGATGCAATGACACTGGTGGATCCATGTGTGGTTCATGACAAGAACAGACATGCAATGACACTGGTGGATCCTTATGTGGTTTGTTTAGAGGAATAGACATGCAATGACACTGGGTGTGGTTCATGAGTAGAACACACATGCAATGACTCTGATGGATTCTTGTTGTGCTTCCTGAAAAGAACAGACATGCAATGACACTGGGTGGATCCTTATGTGGTTTGTGAAAAGAACAGACATGCAATGACACTGGTGGATCCATGTGTGGTTCATGAAAAGAACAGACATGCAATGACACTGGTGGATCCTTATGTGGTTTGTTTAGAGGAACAGACATGCAATGACACTGGTGGATCCATGTGTGGTTCATGAAAAGAACAGACATGCAATGACATTGGTGGATCCTTATGTCGTTTGTTTAGAGGAACAGACATGCAATGACACTAGGTGTGGTTCATGAAAATAAAAGACATGCAATGACACTGGTGGATCCATGTGTGGTTCATGAGAAGAACACACATCCAATGACACTGGTGGATCCTTATGTGGTTCATGAAAATAACAGACATGCAATGACACTAGTGGATCCTTATGTGGTTTGTGAAAATAACAGACATGCAATGACACTGGTGGATCCTTATGTGCTTCTTCGGAAGAACAAACATGCAATGACACTGGTGGATCCTTATGTGGTTTGTTTAGAAGAACAGGCATGCAATGACTCTAGTTGTTGTTCATGAAAAAAACGCACATGCAATGACACTAGTGTATCCATGTGTGGTTTATGAAAAGAACAGACATGCAATCACACTAGGTGGATCCATGTGTGGTTTGTTTAGAAGAACACACATGCAATGACTCTAGCTGTGGTTCATGAAAAGAACACACATGCAATGACACTGGTGGATCCATGTGTGGTTCATGGAAAGAACAGACATGCAATAACACTGGTGGATCCTTATATGGTTTGTTTAGAGGAACAAACATGCAATGATACTCGGTGTGGTTCATGAAAAGAAGAGACATGGAATGACACTGGTGGATCCATGTGTGGTTCATGCGAAGAACACACATCCAATGACAATGCTGGATCCTTGTGTGGTTTGTTTAGAAGAACGCACATGTAATGACTCTAGCTGTGGTTCATGAAAAGAACACACCTGCAATGAAACTAGTGTATCCATGTGTGGTTCATGATAAGAACACACATGGAATGACACTGGGTGTGGTTCATGAAAAGAACACACATGCAATGACACTGGTGGATCCTTATGTGGTTTGTTTAGAAGAACATACATAGAATGACTCTTGCTGTGGTTCATGAAAAGAACAGACATGCAATGACACTGGTGGATCCATGTGTGGTTTGTGAGAAGAACTGACATGCAATGACTCTAGGTGGATCCATGTGTGGTTTGTTTATAGGAACAGATATGCAATGACACTGGGTGTGGTTCATGAAAAGAACAGACATGCAATGACACTGGTAGATCCTTATGTGGTTTGTTTAGAAGAACACACATGCAATGACTCTAGGTCTGGTTCATGAAAAGAACACACATGCAATAACCCTAGGGGATCCTTATGTGGTTTGTTTAGAAGAACATACATGCAATGACACTGGTGGATCCTTATGTGGTTTGTGAGAAGAACAGACATGCAATGACACTAGCTATGGTTCATGAGAATAACACACTTGCAATGTGATACATTCCAAATGTATCTGTAATTTTGGATGTTCCATGCTTGGTTTTATCCACTTTCTTGTGTTTTGTCCACACTTTGGAGAACTTTTCAAATGTGTGGTTCATGAGAAGAAAACACATCCAATAACACTGGTGGATCCTTATGTGGTTCATGAAAAGAACAGACATGCAATGACACTGGGGGATCCTTATGTGGTTTGTTTATAGGAACAGACATACAATGACACTAGGTGTGGTTCATCAAAAGAACAGACATGTAATGACACTGGTGGATCCATGTGTGGTTCATGAGAAGAACACACATCCAATGACACTAGTGGATCCTTATGTGGTTTGTTTAGAAGAACACATATGCAATGACTCTAGATGTGGTTCATGAAAAGAACACACATGCAATGACACTGGTGTATCCATGTGTGGTTCATGAGAAGAACACACATGCAATGACATTGGCTGTGGTTCATGATAAGAACACACATGCAATGACACTGGTGGATCCTTATGTGGTTTGTTTAGAAGAACACAGATGCAATGACTCTAGTTCTGGTTCATGAAAAGAACACACATGCAATGACACTGGTGGATCCATGTGTGGTTTGGGAAAAGAACTGACACGCAATGACTCTAGGTGGATCCATGTGTGGTTTGTTTAGAGGAACAAACATGCAATGGCACTGGTGTGGTTCATGAAAAGAACAGACATGCAATGACACTTGTGGATCCTAACGTGGTTTGTTTAGAAGAACACACATGCAATGACTCTAGCTGTGGTTCATGAAAAGAACACACATGCAATGACACTGGTGGATCCATGTGTGGTTCATGAGAAGAACTGACACGCAATGACACTGGTGGATCCTTATGTGGTTTGTTTAGAAGAACACAAATGCAATGACTCTAGCTGTGGTTCATCAAAAGAACACACATGCAATGACACTGGTGTATCCATGTGTGGTTCATGAGAAGAACACACAAGCAATGACACTAGTGGATCCTTATGTGGTTCGTTTAGAGGAACAAACATGCAATGACACTGGTGGATCCATATGTGGTTTGTGAAAAGAACAGACATGCAATCAAACTAGGTGGATCCATGTGTGGTTAATGAGAAGAACACACATGCAAAGACACTAGCGGATCCTTATGTGGTTTGTGTAAAGAACAGAGATGCAATGACACTGGTGGATCCATGTGTGGTTCATGACAAGAACAGACATGCAATGACACTGGTGGATCCTTATGTAGTTTGTTTAGAGGAATAGACATGCAATGACACTGGGTGTGGTTCATCAGTAGAGCACACATGCAATGACTCTGATGGATTCTTGTTGTGGTTCATGAAAAGAACTGACATGCAATGACACTGGGTGGATCCTTATGTGGTTTGTCAAAAGAACATACATACAATGTCACTGGTGGATCCATGCGTGGTTCATGAAAAGAACAGACATGCAATGACACTAGTGGATCCTTATGTTGTTTGTTTAGAGGAACAGACATGCAATGACACTGGTGGATCCATGTGTGGTTCATGAAAAGAACAGACATGCAATGACACTTGTGGATCCTTATGTGGTTTCTTTAAAGGAACAGACATGCAATGACACTAGGTGTGGTTCATGAAAATAAAAGACATGCAATGACACTGGTGGGTCCATGTGTGGTTCATGAGAACAACACACATCCAATGACACCGGTGGATACTTATGTGGTTCATGAAAAGAACAGACATGCAATGACAATAGTGGATCCTTATGTGGTTTGTGAAAAGGACAGACATCCAATGACACTGGTGGATCCTTATGTGGTTCTTGGGAAGAACAAACATGCAATGACACTGGTGGATCCTTATGTGGTTTATTTAGAAGAACAGACATGCAATCACTCTAGTTGCCATTGATGAAAATAACACACATGCAATGACACTGGTGGATCCTTATGTGGTTTGTGAGAAGAACAGACATGCAATGACACTGGCTATGGTTCATGAGAATAACACACTTGCAATGTGATACATTCCAAATGTATCTGTAATTTTGGATGTTCCATGCTTGGTTTTATCCACTTTCTTGTGTTTTGTCCACACTTTGGAGTACTTTTCATATGACACTGGTGGAACCATGTGTGGTTCATGAGAAGAAAACACATCCGATAACACTGGTGGATCCTTATGTGGTTCATGAAAAGAACAGACATGCAATGACACTGGGGGATCCTTATGTGGTTTGTTTATAGGAACAGACATACAATGACACTGGTGGATCCATGTGTGGTTTGGGAA
This sequence comes from Avena sativa, assembly GCA_916181665.1. Classification (NCBI taxonomy): domain Eukaryota; kingdom Viridiplantae; phylum Streptophyta; class Magnoliopsida; order Poales; family Poaceae; genus Avena; species Avena sativa. The sequence continues at coordinate 586,365,398 of OV702287.1, forward strand.
AAGAACTGACACGCAATGACTCTAGGTGGATCCATGTGTGGTTTGTTTAGAGGAACAAACATGCAATGACACTGGTGTGGTTCATGAAAAGAACAGACATGCAATGACACTTGTGGATCCTAACGTGGTTTGTTTAGAAGAACACACATGCAATGACTCTAGCTGTGGTTCATGAAAAGAACACACATGCAATGACACTGGTGGATCCATGTGTGGTTTGTGAAAAGAACTGACACGCAATGACTCTAGGTGGATATATGTGTGGTTTGTTTAGAGGAACAGACATGCAATGCCACTAGGTGTGGTTCATGAAAAGAACAGACATGCAATGACACTGGTGGATCCATATGTGGTTCATGAGAAGAACACACATCCAATGACACTGGTGGATCCTTATGTGGTTTGTTTAGAAGAACACACATGCAATGACTCTAGCTGTGGTTCATCAAAAGAACACACATGCAATGACACTAGTGTATCCATGTGTGGTTCATGAGAAGAACACACAAGCAATGACACTAGTGGATCCTTATGTGGTTCGTTTAGAGGAACAAACATGCAATGACACTGGTGGATCCATATGTGGTTTGTGAAAAGAACATACATGCAATCAAACTAGGTGGATCCATGTGTGGTTAATGAGAAGAACACACATGAAAAGACACTAGCGGATCCTTATGTGGTTTGTGTAAAGAACAGAGATGCAATGACACTGGTGGATCCATGTGTGGTTCATGACAAGAAAAGACATGCAATGATACTGGTGGATCCTTATGTAGTTTGTTTAGAGGAATAGACATGCAATGACACTGGGTGTGGTTCATCAGTAGAGCACACACGCAATGACTCTGATGGATTCTTGTTGTGGTTCATGAAAAGAACTGACATGCAATGACACTGGGTGGATCCTTATGTGGTTTGTCAAAAGAACATACATACAATGTCACTGGTGGATCCATGCGTGGTTCATGAAAAGAACAGACATGCAATGACACTAGTGGATCCTTATGTTGTTTGTTTAGAGGAACAGACATGCAATCACACTGGTGGATCCATGTGTGGTTCATGAAAAGAACAGACATGCAATGACACTTGTGGATCCTTATGTGGTTTCTTTAGAGGAACATACATGCAATGACACTAGGTGTGGTTCATGAAAATAAAAGACATGCAATGACACTGGTGGGTCCATGTGTGGTTCATGAGAACAACACACATCCAATGACACCGGTGGATACTTATGTGGTTCATGAAAAGAACAGACATGCAATGCCAATAGTGGATCCTTATGTGGTTTGTGAAAAGGACAGACATGCAATGACACTGGTGGATCCTTATGTGGTTCTTGGGAAGAACAAACATGCAATGACACTGGTGGATCCTTATGTGGTTTATTTAGAAGAACAGACATGCAATCACTCTAGTTGCCATTGATGAAAATAACACACATGCAATGAAACTGGTGTATCCATGTGTGGTTTGTGAAAAGAACAGACATGCAATCACACTAGGCGGATCCATGTGTGGTTTGTTTAGAACAACACACATGCAATGACTCTTGCTGTTGTTCATGAAAAGAACACACATGCAATGACACTGGTGGATCCATGTGTGGTTCATGAAAAGAACAGACATGCAATGACACTGGTGGATCCTTATATGGTTTGTTTAGAGGAACAAACATGCAATAGCACTAGGTGTGGTTCATGAAAAGAACAGACATGCAATGACACTGGTGGATCCATGTGTGGTTCGTGCGAAGAACACACATCCAATGACAATGGTGGATCCTTATGTGGTTTGTTTAGAAGAACGCACATGCAATGACTCTAGCTGTGGTTCATGAAAAGAACACACCTGCAATGACACTAGTGTATCCATGTGTGGTTCATGAGAAGAACTCACATGGAATGACACTAGGTGTGGTTCATGAGAAGAACACACATGCAATGACACTGGTGGATCCTTATGTGGTTTGTTTAGAAGAACACACATAGAACGACTCTAGGTGTGGTTCATGAAAAGAACACACATGCAATGACACTGGTGGATCCATGTGTGGTTTGTGAGAGGAACTGAGATGCAATGACTCTAGGTGGATCCATGTGTGGTTTGTTTATAGGAACAGATATGCAATGACACTGGGTGCGGTTCATGCAAAGAACATACATGCAATGACACTGGTAGATCCTTATGTGGTTTGTTTAGAAGAACGCACATGCAATGACTCTAGCTGTGGTTCATGAAAAGAACACACCTGCAATGACACTAGTGTATCCATGTGTGGTTCATGAGAAGAACTCACATGGAATGACACTAGGTGTGGTTCATGAGAAGAACACACATGCAATGACACTGGTGGATCCTTATGTGGTTTGTTTAGAAGAACACACATAGAACGACTCTAGGTGTGGTTCATGAAAAGAACACACATGCAATGACACTGGTGGATCCATGTCTGGTTTGTGAGAAGAACTGACATGCAATGACTCTAGGTGGATCCATGTGTGGTTTGTTTATAGGAACAGACATGCAATGGCACTGGGTGTGGTTCATGAAAAGAACAGACATGCAATGACAATGGTGGATCCTTATTGTTTGTTTAGAAGAACACACATGCAATGACCCTAGCTGTGGTTCATGAAAAGAACACACATGCAATAACACTAGGGGATCCTTATGTGGTTTGTTTAGAAGAACAGACATGCAATGACACTGGTGGATCCTTATGTGGTTTGTGAGAAGAACAGACATGCAATGACACTGGCTATGGTTCATGAGAAGAACACACTTGCAATGTGATACATTGCAAATGTATCTATAATTTTGGATGTTCCATGCTTGGTTTTATCCACTTTCTTGTGTTTTCTCCACACTTTGGAGTACTTTTCATATGGCACTAGTGGATCCATGTGTGGTTCATGAGAAGAACACACATCCAATAACACTGGTGGATCCTTATGTGGTTCATGAAAAAAAAACAGACATGCAATGACACTGGGGGATCCTTATGTGGTTTGTTTATAGGAACAGACATACAATGACACTAGGTGTGGTTCATCAAAAGAACAGACATGCAATGACACTGGTGGATCCATGTGTGGTTCATGAGAAGAACACACATCCAATGACACTAGTGGATCCTTATGTGGTTTGTTTAGAAGAACACATATGCAATGGCTCTAGATGTGGTTCATGAAAAGAACACACATGCAATGACACTGGTGTATCCATGTGTGGTTCATGAGAAGAACACACATGCAATGACATTGGCTGTGGTTCATGATAAGAACACACATGCAATGACACTGGTGGATCCTTATGTGGTTTGTTTAGAAGAACACAGATGCAATGACTCTAGTTCTGGTTCATGAAAATAACACACATGCAATGACACTGGTGGATCCATGTGTGGTTTGGGAAAAGAACTGACACGCAATGACTCTAGGTGGATCCATGTGTGGTTTGTTTAGAGGAACAAGCATGCAATGACACTGGTGTGGTTCATGAAAAGAACAGACATGCAATGACACTTGTGGATCCTAACGTGGTTTGTTTAGAAGAACACACATGCAATGACTCTAGCTGTGGTTCATGAAAAGAACACACATGCAATGACACTGGTGGATCCATGTGTGGTTTGTGAAAAGAACTGACACGCAATGACTCTAGGTGGATATATGTGTGGTTTGTTTAGAGGAACAGACATGCAATGCCACTAGGTGTGGTTCATGAAAAGAACAGACATGCAATGACACTGGTGGATCCATATGTGGTTCATGAGAAGAACACACATCCAATGACACTGGTGGATCCTTATGTGGTTTGTTTAGAAGAACACACATGCAATGACTCTAGCTGTGGTTCATCAAAAGAACACACATGCAATGACACTGGTGTATCCATGTGTGGTTCATGAGAAGAACACACAAGCAATGACACTAGTGGATCCTTATGTGGTTCGTTTAGAGGAACAAACATGCAATGACACTGGTGGATCCATATGTGGTTTGTGAAAAGAACAGACATGCAATCAAACTAGGTGGATCCATGTGTGGTTAATGAGAAGAACACACATGCAAAGACACTAGCGGATCCTGATGTGGTTTTTGTAAAGAACAGAGATGCAATGACACTGGTGGATCCATGTGTGGTTCATGACAAGAAAAGACATGCAATGACACTGGTGGATCCTTATGTAGTTTGTTTAGAGGAATAGACATGCAATGACACTGGGTGTGGTTCATCAGTAGAGCACACATGCAATGACTCTGATGGATTCTTGTTGTGGTTCATGAAAAGAACTGACATGCAATGACACTGGGTGGATCCTTATGTGGTTTGTCAAAAGAACATACTTACAATGTCACTGGTGGATCCATGCGTGGTTCATGAAAAGAACAGACATGCAATGACACTAGTGGATCCTTATGTTGTTTGTTTAGAGGAACAGACATGCAATGACACTGGTGGATCCATGTGTGGTTCATGAAAAGAACAGACATGCAATGACACTTGTGGATCCTTATGTGGTTTGTTTAGAGGAACAGACATGCAATGACACTAGGTGTGGTTCATGAAAATACAAGACATGCAATGACACTGGTGGGTCCATGTGTGGTTCATGAGAACAACACACATCCAATGACACCGGTGGATACTTATGTGGTTCATGAAAAGAACAGACATGCAATGACAATAGTGGATCCTTATGTGGTTTGTGAAAAGGACAGACATGCAATGACACTGGTGGATCCTTATGTGGTTCTTGGGAAGAACAAACATGCAATGACACTGGTGGATCCTTATGTGGTTTATTTAGAAGAACAGACATGCAATCACTCTAGTTGCCATTGATGAAAATAACACACATGCAATGACACTGGTGTATCCATGTGTGGTTTGTGAAAAGAACAAACATGCAACCACACGAGGCGGATCCATGTGTGGTTTGTTTAGAACAACACACATGCAATGACTCTTGCTGTTGTTCATGAAAAGAACACACATGCAATGACACTGGTGGATCCATGTGTGGTTCATGAAAAGAACAGACATGCAATGACACTGGTGGATCCTTATATGGTTTGTTTAGAGGAACAAACATGCAATAACACTAGGTGTGGTTCATGAAAAGAACAGACATGCAATGACACTGGTGGATCCATGTGTGGTTCGTGCGAAGAACACACATCCAATGACAATGGTGGATCCTTATGTGGTTTGTTTAGAAGAACGCACATGCAATGACTCTAGCTGTGGTTCATGAAAAGAACACACCTGCAATGACACTAGTGTATCCATGTGTGGTTCATGAGAAGAACTCACATGGAATGACACTGGGTGTGGTTCATGAGAAGAACACACATGCAATGACACTGGTGGATCCTTATGTGGTTTGTTTAGAAGAACACAAATAGAACGACTCTAGGTGTGGTTCATGAAAAGAACACACATGCAATGACACTGGTGGATCCATGTCTGGTTTGTGAGAAGAACTGACATGCAATGACTCTAGGTGGATCCATGTGTGGTTTGTTTATAGGAACAGACATGCAATGGCATTGGGTGTGGTTCATGAAAAGAACAGACATGCAATGACACTGGTGGATCCATATGTGGTTTGTTTAGAAGAACACACATGCAATGACCCTAGCTGTGGTTCATGAAAAGAACACACATGCAATAACACTAGGGGATCCTTATGTGGTTTGTTTAGAAGAACAGACATGCAATGACACTGGTGGAACCTTATGTGGTTTGTGAGAAGAACAGACATGCAATGACACTGGCTATGGTACATGAGAAGAACACACTTGCAATGTGATACATTGAAATGTATCTATAATTTTGGATGTTCCATGCTTGGTTTTATCCACTTTCTTGTGTTTTCTCCACACTTTGGAGTACTTTTCATATGGCACTAGTGGATCCATGTGTGGTTCATGAGAAGAACACACATCCAATAACACTGGTGGATCCTTATGTGGTTTGTTTAGAAGAACACACATAGAACGACTCTAGGTGTGGTTCATGAAAAGAACACACATGCAATGACACTGGTGGATCCATGTCTGGTTTGTGAGAAGAACTGACATGAAATGACTCTAGGTGGATCCATGTGTGGTTTGTTTATAGGAACAGACATGCAATGGCACTGGGTGTGGTTCATGAAAAGAACAGATATGCAATGACACTGGTGGATCCTTATGTGGTTTGTTTAGAAGAACACACATGCAATGACTCTAGCTATGGTTCATGAAAAGAACACACATGCAATAACACTAGGGGATCCTTATGTGGTTTGTTTAGAAGAAAAGACATGCAATGACATTGGTGGATCCTTATGTGGTTTGTGATAAGAACAGACATGCAATGACACTGGCTATGGTTCATGAGAAGAACACACTTGCAATGTGATACATTGCAAATGTATCTATAATTTTGGATGTTCCATGCTTGGTTTTATCCACTTTCTTGTGTTTTCTCCACACTTTGGAGTACTTTTCATATGGCACTGGTGGATCCATGTGTGGTTCATGAGAAGAACACACGTCCAATAACACTGGTGGATCCTTATGTGGTTCATGAAAAGAACAGACATGCAATGACACTGGTGGATCCTTATGTGGTTTGTTTAGAGGAACAGACATGCAATGACACTAGGTGTGGTTCATCAAAAGAAGAGACATGCAATGACACTGTTGGATCCTTATGTGGTTTGTTTAGAAGAACACATATGCAATGACTCTAGCTGTGGTTCATGAAAAGAATACACATGCAATGACACTGGTGTATCCACGTGTGGTTCATGAGAAGAACACACATGGAATGACATTGGGTGTGGTTCATGATAAGAACACACATGCAATGACACTGGTGGATCCTTATGTGGTTTGTTTAGAAGAACATAGATGCAATGACTCTAGTTGTGGTTCATGAAAAGAACACACATGCAATGACACTGGTGGATCCATGTGTGGTTTGGGAAAAGAACTAACACGCAATGACTCTAGGTGGATCCATGTGTGGTTTGTTTAGAGGAACAGACATGCAATGACACTGGTGTGGTTCATGAAAAGAACAGACATGCAATGACACTTGTGGATCCTTATGTGGTTTGTTTAGAAGAGCACACATCCAATGACTCTAGCTGTGGTTCATGAAAACAACACACATGCAATAACACTAGTGGATCCATGTGTGGTTTGTGAAAAGAACTAACACGCAATGATTCTAGGTGGATCCATGTGTGGTTTGTTTAGAGGAACAGACATGCAATGCCACTAGGTGTGGTTCATGAGAAGAACAGGCATGCAATGACACTGGTGGATCCATATGTGGTTCATGAGAAGAACACACATCCAATGACACTGGTGGATCCTTATGTGGTTTGTTTAGAAGAACAGACATGCAATGAATCTAGCTGTGGTTCATGAAAAGAACACACATGCAATTACACTGGTGTATCCATGTGTGTTTCATGAGAAGAACACACAAGCAATGACACTGGTGGATCCTTATGTGGTTCGTTTAGAGGAACAAACATGCAATGACACTGGTGGATCCATATGTGGTTTGTGAAAAGAACAGACATGCAATCAAACTAGGTGGATCCATGTGTGGTTAATGAGAAGAACACACATGCAAAGACACTAGTGGATCCTTATGTGGTTTGTGTAAAGAATAGAGATGCAATGACACTGGTGGTTCCATGTGTGGTTCATGACAAGAACAGACATGCAATGACACTTGTGGATACTTATGTGGTTTGTTTAGAGGAATAGACATGCAATGACACTGGGTGTGGTTCATGAGTAGAACGCGCATGCAATGACTCTGATGGATTCTTGTTGTGGTTCATGAAAAGAACTGACATGCAATGACACTGGGTGTATCCTTGTGTGGTTTGTCAAAAGAACATACATGCAATGACACTGGTGGATCCATGTGTGGTTCATGAAAAGAACAGACATGCAATGACACTGGTGGATCCTTATGTGGTTTGTTTAGAGGAACAGACATGCAATGACACTGGTGGATCCATGTGTGGTTCATGAAAAGAACAGACATGCAATGACACTGGTGGATCCTTATGTGGTTTGTTTAGAGGAACAGACATGCCATGACACTAGCTGTGGTTCATGAAAATAAACGACATGCAATGACACTGGTGGATACATGTGTGGTTCATGAGAACAACACACATCCAATGACACTGGTGGATCCTTATGTGGTTCATGAAAAGAACAGACATGCAATGACACTAGTGGATCCTTATGTGGTTTGTGAAAAGAACAGACATGCAATGACACTGGTGGATCCTTATGTGGTTCTTGGGAAGAACAGACATGCAATGACACTGGTGGATCCTTATGTGGTTTATTTAGAAGAACAGACATGCAATGAGTCTAGTTGCCGTTCATAAAAATAACACACATCCAATGACACTAGTGTATCCATGTGTGGTTTGTGAAAAGAACAAACATGCAATCGCACTAGGCGGATCCATGTGTGGCTTGTTTAGAACAACACACATGCAATGACTCTTGCTGTGGTTCATGAAAAGAACACACATGCAATGACACTGGTGGATCCATGTGTGGTTCATGAAAAGAACAGACATGCAATGACACTGGTAGATCCTTATATGGTTTGTTTAGAGGAACAAACATACAATAACACTAGGTGTGGTTCATGAAAAGAACAGACATGCAATGACACTGGTGAATCCATGTGTGGTTCATGCAAAGAACACACATCCAATGACAATGGTGGATCCTTATGTGGTTTGTTTAGAAGAACGCACATGCAATGACTCTAGCTGTGGTTCATGAAAAGAACACACCTGCAATGACACTAGTGTATCCATGTGTGGTTCATGAGAAGAACACACATGGAATGACACTGGGTGTGGTTCATGAGAAGAACACACATGCAATGACACTGGTGGATCCTTATGTGGTTTGTTTAGAAGAACACACATAGAATGACTCTAGCTGTGGTTCATGAAAAGAACACACATGCAATGACACTGGTGGATCCATGTGTGGTTTGTGAGAAGAACTGACATGCAATGAATCTAGGTGGATCCATGTGTGGTTTGTTTATAGGAACGGACATGCAATGACACTGGGTGTGGTTCATGAAAAGAACAGACATGCAATGACACTGGTGGATCCTTATGTGGTTTGTTTGGAAGAACACACACGCAATGACTCTAGCTGTGGTTCATGAAAAGAACACACATGCAATAACACTAGGGGATCCTTATGTGGTTTGTTTAGAAGCACATACATGCAATGACACTAGTGCATCCTTATGTAGTTTGTGAGAAGAATAGACATGCAATGACACTGGCTATGGTAATGAGAAGAACACACATGCAATGTGATACATTGCAAATATATCTATAATTTTGGATGTTCCATGCTTGGTTTTATCCACTTTCTTGTGTTTTGTCCACACTTTGGGGTACTTTTCATATGACACTGGTGGATCCATGTGTGGTTCATGAGAAGAACACACATCCAATAACACTGGTGGATCCTTATGTGGTTCATGAAAAGAACAGACATGCAATGACACTGGTGGATCCTTATGTGGTTTGTTTAGAGGAACAGACATGCAATGACAGTAGGTGTGGTTCATCAAAAGAACAGACATGCAATGACACTGGTGGATCCAATTGTGGTTCATGAGAAGAACACACATCCAATGACACTAGTGGATCCTTATGTGGTTTGTTTAGAAGAACACATATGCAATGACTCTAGCTATTGTTCATGAAAAGAACACACATGCAATGACACTGGTGTATCCAAGTGTGGTTCATGAGAACACACATGCAATGACATTGGGTGTGGTTCATGATAAGAACACACATGCAACGATACTGGTGGATCCTTATGTGGTTTGTTTAGAAGAACACAAATGCAATGACTCTAGTTGTGGTTCATGAAAAGAACACACATGCAATAATACTGGTGGATCCATGTGTGGTTTGTGAAAATAACTGACATGCAATGACTCTAGGTGGATCCATGTGTGGTCCGTTTAGAGGAACAGACATGCAATGACACTGGGTGTGGTTCATGAAAAGAACAGACATGCAATGACACTTGTGGATCCTTATGTGGTTTGTGAAAAGAACAGACATGCAATGACACTGGTGGATCCTTATGTGGTTCTTGGGAAGAACAGACATGCAATGACACTGGTGGATCCTTATGTGGTTTATTTAGAAGAACAGACATGCAATGAGTCTAGTTGCCGTTCATAAAAATAACACACATCCAATGACACTGATGTATCCATGTGTGGTTTGTGAAAAGAACAGACATGCAATCACACTAGGCGGATCCATGTGTGGCTTGTTTAGAACAACACACATGCAATGACTCTTGCTGTGGTTCATGAAAAGAACACACATGCAATGACACTGGTGGATCCATGTGTGGTTCATGAAAAGAACAGACATGCAATGACACTGGTAGATCCTTATCTGGTTTGTTAAGAGGAACAAACATGCAATAACACTAGGTGTGGTTCATGAAAAGAACAGACATGCAATGACACTGGTGGATCCATGTGTGGTTCATGCGAAGAACACACATCCAATGACAATGGTGGATCCTTATGTGGTTTGTTTAGAAGAACGCACATGCAATGACTCTAGCTGTGGTTCATGAAAAGAACACACCTGCAATGACACTAGTGTATCCATGTGTGGTTCATGAGAAGAACACACATGGAATGACACTGGGTGTGGTTCATGAGAAGAACACACATGCAATGACACTGGTGGATCCTTATGTGGTTTGTTTAGAAGAACACACATAGAATGACTCTAGCTGTGGTTCATGAAAAGAACACACATGCAATGACACTGGTGGATCCATGTGTGGTTTGTGAGAAGAACTGACATGCAATGAATCTAGGTGGATCCATGTGTGCTTTGTTTATAGGAACGGACATGCAATGACACTGGGTGTGGTTCATGAAAAGAACAGACATGCAATGACACTGGTGGATCCTTATGTGGTTTGTTTGGAAGAACACACACGCAATGACTCTAGCTGTGGTTCATGAAAAGAACACACATGCAATAACACTAGGGGATCCTTATGTGGTTTGTTTAGAAGCACATACATGCAATGACACTAGTGCATCCTTATGTAGTTTGTGAGAAGAATAGACATGCAATGACACTGGCTATGGTAATGAGAAGAACACACATGCAATGTGATACATTGCAAATATATCTATAATTTTGGATGTTCCATGCTTGGTTTTATCCACTTTCTTGTGTTTTGTCCACACTTTGGGGTACTTTTCATATGACACTGGTGGATCCATGTGTGGTTCATGAGAAGAACACACATCCAATAACACTGGTGGATCCTTATGTGGTTCATGAAAAGAACAGACATGCAATGACACTGGTGGATCCTTATGTGGTTTGTTTAGAGGAACAGACATGCAATGACAGTAGGTGTGGTTCATCAAAAGAACAGACATGCAATGACACTGGTGGATCCAATTGTGGTTCATGAGAAGAACACACATCCAATGACACTAGTGGATCCTTATGTGGTTTGTTTAGAAGAACACATATGCAATGACTCTAGCTATTGTTCATGAAAAGAACACACATGCAATGACACTGGTGTATCCAAGTGTGGTTCATGAGAACACACATGCAATGACATTGGGTGTGGTTCATGATAAGAACACACATGCAATGATACTGGTGGATCCTTATGTGGTTTGTTTAGAAGAACACAAATGCAATGACTCTAGTTGTGGTTCATGAAAAGAACACACATGCAATAATACTGGTGGATCCATGTGTGGTTTGTGAAAATAACTGACATGCAATGACTCTAGGTGGATCCATGTGTGGTCTGTTTAGAGGAACAGACATGCAATGACACTGGGTGTGGTTCATGAAAAGAACAGACATGCAATGACACTTGTGGATCCTTATGTGGTTTGTGAAAAGAACAGACATGCAATGACACTAGTGGATCCTTATGTGGTTCTTGGGAAGAACAGACATGCAATGACACTGGTGGATCCTTATGTGGTTTATTTAGAAGAACAGACATGCAATGAGTCTAGTTGCCGTTCATAAAAATAACACACATCCAATGACACTGGTGTATCCATGTGTGGTTTGTGAAAAGAACAGACATGCAATCACACTAGGCGGATCCATGTGTGGCTTGTTTAGAACAACACACATGCAATGACTCTTGCTGTGGTTCATGAAAAGAACACACATGCAATGACACTGGTGGATCCATGTGTGGTTCATGAAAAGAACAGACATGCAATGACACTGGTAGATCCTTATCTGGTTTGTTAAGAGGAACAAACATGCAATAACACTAGGTGTGGTTCATGAAAAGAACAGACATGCAATGACACTGGTGGATCCATGTGTGGTTCATGCGAAGAACACACATCCAATGACAATGGTGGATCCTTATGTGGTTTGTTTAGAAGAACGCACATGCAATGACTCTAGCTGTGGTTCATGAAAAGAACACACCTGCAATGACACTAGTGTATCCATGTGTGGTTCATGAGAAGAACACACATGGAATGACACTGGGTGTGGTTCATGAGAAGAGCACACATGCAATGACACTGGTGGATCCTTATGTGGTTTGTTTAGAAGAACACACATAGAATGACTCTAGCTGTGGTTCATGAAAAGAACACACATGCAATGACACTGGTGGATCCATGTGTGGTTTGTGAGAAGAACTGACATGCAATGAATCTAGGTGGATCCATGTGTGCTTTGTTCATAGGATCAGACATGCAATGACACTGGGTGTGGTTCATGAAAAGAACAGACATGCAATGACACTGGTGGATCCTTATGTGGTTTGTTTGGAAGAACACACACGCAATGACTCTAGTTGTGGTTCATGAAAACAACACACATGCAATAACACTAGGGGATCCTTATGTGGTTTGTTTAGAAGAACAAACATGCAATGACACTGGTGGATCCTTATGTAGTTTGTGAGAAGAACAGACATGCAATGACACTGGCTATGGTTGATGAGAAGAACACACTTGCAATGTGATACATTGCAAATGTATCTATAATTTTGGATGTTCCATGCTTGGTTTTATCCACTTTCTTGTGTTTTGTCCACACTTTGGGGTACTTTTCATATGACACTGGTGGATCCATGTGTGGTTCATGAGAAGAACACACATCCAATAACACTGGTGGATCCTTATGTGGTTCATGAAAAGAACAGACATGCAATGACACTGGTGGATCCTTATGTGGTTTGTTTAGAGGAACAGACATGCAATGACAGTAGGTGTGGTTCATCAAAAGAACAGACATGCAATGACACTGGTGGATCCAATTGTGGTTCATGAGAAGAACACACATCCAATGACACTAGTGGATCCTTATGTGGTTTGTTTAGAAGAACACATATGCAATGACTCTAGCTATTGTTCATGAAAAGAACACACATGCAATGACACTGGTGTATCCAAGTGTGGTTCATGAGAACACACATGCAATGACATTGGGTGTGGTTCATGATAAGAACACACATGCAATGATACTGGTGGATCCTTATGTGGTTTGTTTAGAAGAACACAAATGCAATGACTCTAGTTGTGGTTCATGAAAAGAACACACATGCAATAATACTGGTGGATCCATGTGTGGTTTGTGAAAATAACTGACATGCAATGACTCTAGGTGGATCCATGTGTGGTCTGTTTAGAGGAACAGACATGCAATGACACTGGGTGTGGTTCATGAAAAGAACAGACATGCAATGACACTTGTGGATCCTTATGTGGTTTGTGAAAAGAACAGACATGCAATGACACTAGTGGATCCTTATGTGGTTCTTGGGAAGAACAGACATGCAATGACACTGGTGGATCCTTATGTGGTTTATTTAGAAGAACAGACATGCAATGAGTCTAGTTGCCGTTCATAAAAATAACACACATCCAATGACACTGGTGTATCCATGTGTGGTTTGTGAAAAGAACAGACATGCAATCACACTAGGCGGATCCATGTGTGGCTTGTTTAGAACAACACACATGCAATGACTCTTGCTGTGGTTCATGAAAAGAACACACATGCAATGACACTGGTGGATCCATGTGTGGTTCATGAAAAGAACAGACATGCAATGACACTGGTAGATCCTTATCTGGTTTGTTAAGAGGAACAAACATGCAATAACACTAGGTGTGGTTCATGAAAAGAACAGACATGCAATGACACTGGTGGATCCATGTGTGGTTCATGCGAAGAACACACATCCAATGACAATGGTGGATCCTTATGTGGTTTGTTTAGAAGAACGCACATGCAATGACTCTAGCTGTGGTTCATGAAAAGAACACACCTGCAATGACACTAGTGTATCCATGTGTGGTTCATGAGAAGAACACACATGGAATGACACTGGGTGTGGTTCATGAGAAGAACACACATGCAATGACACTGGTGGATCCTTATGTGGTTTGTTTAGAAGAACACACATAGAATGACTCTAGCTGTGGTTCATGAAAAGAACACACATGCAATGACACTGGTGGATCCATGTGTGGTTTGTGAGAAGAACTGACATGCAATGAATCTAGGTGGATCCATGTGTGCTTTGTTTATAGGATCAGACATGCAATGACACTGGGTGTGGTTCATGAAAAGAACAGACATGCAATGACACTGGTGGATCCTTATGTGGCTTGTTTGGAAGAACACACACGCAATGACTCTAGTTGTGGTTCATGAAAAGAACACACATGCAATAACACTAGGGGATCCTTATGTGGTTTGTTTAGAAGAACAAACATGCAATGACACTGGTGGATCCTTATGTAGTTTGTGAGAAGAACAGACATGCAATGACACTGGCTATGGTTGATGAGAAGAACACACTTGCAATGTGATACATTGCAAATGTATCTATAATTTTGGATGTTCCATGCTTGGTTTTCTCCACTTTCTTGTGTTTTGTCCACACTTTGGAGTACTTTTCATATGACACTGGTGGATCCATGTGTGGTTCATGAGAAGAACACACATCCAATAACACGGGTGGATCCTTATGTGGTTCATGAAAAGAACAGACATGCAATGACACTGGTGGATCCTTATGTGGTTTGTTTAGAGGAACAGACATGCAATGACAGTAGGTGTGGTTCATCAAAAGAATAGACATGCAATGACACTGGTGGATCCAAGTGTGGTTCATGAGAAGAACACACATCCAATGACACTAGTGGATCCTTATGTGGTTTGTTTAGAAGAACACATATGCAATGACTCTAGCTATTGTTCATGAAAATAACACACATGCAATGACACTGGTGTATCCATGTGTGGTTCATGAGAACACACATGCAATGACATTGGGTGTGGTTCATGATAAGAACACACATGCAGTGACACTGGTGGATCCTTATGTGGTTTGTTTAGAAGAACACAAATGCAATGACTCTAGTTGTGGTTCATGAAAAGAACACACATGCAATGATACTGGTGGATCCATGTGTGGTTTGTGAAAATAACTGACATGCAATGACTCTAGGTGGATCCATGTGTGGTCTGTTTAGAGGAACAGACATGCAATGACACTGGGTGTGGTTCATGAAAAGAACAGACATGCAATGACACTTGTGGATCCTTATGTGGTTTGTGAAAAGAACAGACATGCAATGACACTGGTGGATCCTTATGTGGTTCTTGGGAAGAACAGACATGCAATGACACTGGTGGATCCTTATGTGGTTTATTTAGAAGAACAGACATGCAATGAGTCTAGTTGCCGTTCATAAAAATAACACACATCCAATGACACTGGTGTATCCATGTGTGGTTTGTGAAAAGAACAGACATGCAATAACACGATTCGGATCCATGTGTGGCTTGTTTAGAACAACACAAATGCAATGACTCTTGCTGTGGTTCATGAAAAGAACACACATGCAATGACACTGGTAGATCCATGTGTGGTTCATGAAAAGAATAGACATGCAATGACACTGGTAGATCCTTATTTGGTTTGTTTAGAGGAACAAACATGCAATAACACTAGGTGTGGTTCATGAAAAGAACAGACATGCAATGACACTGGTGGATCCATGTGTGGTTCATGCGAAGAACACACATCCAATGACAATGGTGGATACTTATGTGGTTTGTTTAGAAGAACGCACATGCAATGACTCTAGCTGTGGTTCATGAAAAGAACACACCTGCAATGACACTAGTGTATCCATGTGTGGTTCATGAGAAGAACACACATGGAATGACACTGGGTGTGGTTCATGAGAAGAACACACATGCAATGACACTGGTGGATCCTTATGTGGTTTGTTTAGAAGAACACACATAGAATGACTCTAGCCGTGGTTCATGAAAAGAACACACATGAAATGACACTGGTGGATCCATGTGTGGTTTGTCAGAAGAACTGACATGCAATGAATCTAGGTGGATCCATGTGTGTTTTGTTTATAGGAACAGACATGCAATGACACTGGGTGTGGTTCATGAAAAGAACAGACATGCAATGACACTGGTGGATCCTTATGTGGTTTGTTTGGAAGAACACACACGCAATGACTCTAGTTGTGGTTCATGAAAAGAACACACATGCAATAACACTAGGGGATCCTTATGTGGTTTGTTTAGAAGAACAGACATGCAATGACACTGGTGGATCCTTATGTAGTTTGTGATAAGAACAGACATGCAATGACACTGGCTATGGTTAATGAGAAGAACACACTTGCAATGTGATACATTGAAAATGTATCTATAATTTTGGATGTTCCATGCTTGGTTTTATCCACTTTCTTGTGTTTTGTCCACACTTTGGAGTACTTTTCATATGACACTGGTGGATCCATGTGTGGTTCATGAGAAGAACACACATCCAATAACACGGGTGGATCCTTATGTGGTTCATGAAAAGAACAGACATGCAATGACACTGGTGGATCCATGTGTGGTTTGTGAAAATAACTGGCATGCAATGACTCTAGGTGGATCCATGTGTGGTCTGTTTAGAGGAACAGACATGCAATGACACTGGGTGTGGTTCATGAAAAGAACAGACATGCAATGACACTTGTGGATCCTTATGTGGTTATGTGAAAAGAACAGACATGCAATGGCACTGGTGGATCCTTATGTGGTTCTTGGGAAGAACAGACATGCAATGACACTGGTGGATCCTTATGTGGTTTATTTAGAAGAACAGACATGCAATGAGTCTAGTTGCCGTTCATAAAAATAACACACATCCAATGACACTGGAGTATCCATGTGTGGTTTGTGAAAAGAACAGACATGCAATCACACGATTCGGATCCATGTGTGGCTTGTTTAGAACAACACAGATGCAATGACTCTTGCTGTGGTTCATGAAAAGAACACACAAGCAATGACACTGGTGGATCCATGTGTGGTTTGTGAAAAGAATAGACATGCAATCACACTAGGTGGATCCATATGTGGTTTGTTTAAAAGAACAGACATGCAATGACACTAGTGGATCCTTATGTTGTTTGTTTAGAGGAACAGACATGCAATGACACTAGTGGATCCATGTGTGGTTCATGAAAAGAATAGACATGCAATGACACTTGTGGATCCTTATGTGGTTTGTTTAGAGGAACAGACATGCAATGACACTAGGTGTGGTTCATGAAAATAAAAGACATGCAATGACACTGGTGGATCCATGTGTGGTTCATGAGAACAACACACATCCAATGACACTGGTGGATCCTTATGTGGTTCATGAAAAGAACAGACATGCAATGACACTAGTGGATCCTTATGTGGTTTGTGAAAAGAACAGACATGCAATGACACTGGTGGATCCTTATGTGGTTCTTGGGAAGAACAGACATGCAGTGACACTGGTGGATCCTTATGTGGTTTGTTTAGAAGAACAGACATGCAATGACTCTAGTTGCCGTTAATGAAAATAACACACATGCAATGACACTGGTGTATCCATGTGTGGTTTGTGAAAAGAACAAACATGCAATCACACTAGGCGGATCCATGTGTGGTTTGTTCAGAAAAACACACATGCAATGACTCTTGCTGTGGTTCATGAAAAGAACACACATGCAATGACACTGGTGGATCCATGTGTGGTTCATGACAAGAACAGACATGCAATGACACTGGTGGATCCTTATATGGTTTGTTTAGAGGAACAAACATGCAATAACACTATGTGTGGTTCATGAAAAGAACATACATGCAATGACACTGGTGGATCCATGTGTGGTTCATGCGAAGAACACACATCCAATGACAATGGTGGATCCTTATGTGGTTTGTTTAGAAGAACACACATGCAATGACTCTAGCTGTGGTTCATGAAAAGAACACAACTGCAATGACACTAGTGTATCCATGTGTGGTTCATGAGAAGAACACACATGCAATGACACTGGGTGTGGTTTATGAGAAGAACACACATGCAATGACACTGGTGGATCCTTATGTGGTTTGTTTAGAAGAACACACATGCAATGACTCTAGCTATGGTTCATGAAAAGAACACACATGCAATGACACTGGTGGATCCATGTGTGGTTTGTGAGAAGAACTTACATGCAATGAATCTAGGTGGATCCATGTGTGGTTTGTTTATAGGAACAGACATGCAATGACATTGGGTGTGGTTCATGAAAAGAACAGACATGCAATGACACTGGTGGATCCTTATGTTGTTTGTTTAGAAGAACACACACGCAATGACTCTAGCTGTGGTTCATGAAAAGAACACACATGCAATAACACTAGGGGATCCTTATGTGGTTTGTTTAGAAGAACAGACATGCAATGACACTGGTGGATCCTTATGTGGTTTGTGAGAAGAACAGACATGCAATGACACTGGCTATGGTTAATGAGAAGAACACACTTGCAATGTGATACATTGCAAATGTATCTATAATTTTGGATGTTCCATGCTTGGTTTTATCCACTTTCTTGTGTTTTGTCCACACTTTGGAGTACTTTTCATATGACACTGGTGGATCCATGTGTGGTTCATGAGAAGAACACACATCCAATAACACTGGTGGATCCTTATGTGGTTCATGAAAAGAACAGACATGCAATGACACTGGTGGATCCTTGTGTGGTTTGTTTAGAGGAACAGACATGCAATGACAGTAGGTGTGGTTCATCAAAAGAAAAGACATGCAATGACACTGGTGGATCCATGTGTGGTTTGTGAAAATAACAAACATGCAATCACACTAGGTGCATCCATGTGTGGTTTGTGGAAAGAACAGACTCGAAATGACTCTAGCTGTGGTTCATGAAAAGAACACACATGCAATGACACTGGTGGATCCATGTGTGGTTTGTGAAAAGAACATACATGCAATCTAACTAGGTGGATCCATATGTGGTTTGTTTAGAGGAACATACATGCAATGACTCTAGTTGTGGTTCATGAAAATAACACACATGCAATGACACTGGTGGATCCATGTGTGGTTCCTGAAAAGAACATACATGCAATGACACTAGTGGATCCTTATGTGGTTTGTTTAGAGGAACATAGATGCAATTATACCGGGTGTGGTTCATGAAAAGAATAGACATGCAATGACACTGATGGATCCATGTGTGGTTCATGAGAAGAACACACATCCAATGACACTCGTGGATCCTTATGTGGTTTGTTTAGAAGAACACACATGCAATGACTCTAGTTGTGGTTGATGAAAAGAACACACATGCAATGACACTGGTGTATCCATGTGTGGTTCGTGAGAAGAACACACATGCAAGGACACTGGGTGTGGTTTATGAGAAGAACACACATGCAATGACACTGGTGGATCCTTATGTGGTTTGTTTAGAAGAACACACATGCAATGACTCTAGCTATGGTTCGTGAAAAGAACACACATGCAATGACACTGGTGGATCCATGTGTGGTTTGTTAAAAGAACTGACATGCAATGACTCTAGGTGGATCCATGTGTAGTTTGTTTACAGGAACAGACATGCAATCACACTGGGTGTGGTTCTTGAAAAGAACAGACATGCAATAACGCTGGTGGATCCTTATGTGGTTTGTTTAGAAGAACACACATGAAAAAACTCTAGTTGTGGTTCATGAAAAGAACACACATGCAATGACACTAGGGGATCCTTATGTGGTTTGTTTATAAGAACACACATGCAATGATACTGGTGGATCCTTATGTGGTTTGTGAGAAGAACAGACATGCCATGACACTGGTTGTGGTTCATGAGAAGAACACACATACAATGACACTGGTGGATCCATGTGTGGTTTGTGAAAAGAACAATCATGCAATCACACTAGGTGGATCCATGTGTGGTTTGTGGAAAGAACAGACATGCAATGGCTCTAGCTGTGGTCATGAAAAGAACACACATGCAATGACACTGGTGGATCCATGTGTGGTTTGTGATAAGAACAGACATGTAATCACACTAGGTGGATCCATATGTGGTTTGTTTAGAAGAACACAAATGCAATGACTCTAGCTGTGGTTCATGAAAAGAACACACATGCAATGACATTGGTGTATCCATGTGTGGTTCATGAGAAGAACACACATGCAATGAAACTGGTGGATCCTTATGTGGTTTGTTTAGAGGAACAAACATGCAATGACACTAGGCGTGGTTCATGAAAATAACAGACATGCAATGACACTGGTGGATCCATATGTGGTTTGTGACAAGAACGGACATGCAATCACACTGGGTGGATCCATGTGTTGTTCATGAGAAGAACACACATGCAATGACACTGGTGGATCCTTATGTGGTTTGTGAAAAGAACAGACATGCAATGACACTGGTGGATCCATATGTGGTTCATGAAAACAACATACATGGAATGACACTGTTGGATCCTTATGTGGTTCATGAGAAGAACAGACATGCAATGACACTTGTGGATCCTTATGTGGTTTGTTTAGAAGAACAACCATGCAATGACACTAGCTGCCGTTCATGAAAAGTACACACATGCAACGACACTGGTGTATCCATGTGTGGTTTGTGAAAGAACAGGCATGCAATCACACTAGGTGGATCCATCTGTGGTTTGTTTAGAAGAACACACATACAATGACTCAGCTGTGGTTCATGAAAAGAACACACATGCAATGACACTGGTGGATCCATGTGTGGTTCATGAAAAAAAAGACATGCAATGACACTGGTGGATCCTTATGTGGTTTGTTTAGAGTAACAGACATGCAATGACACTAGGTGTGGTTCATGAAAAGAACATACATGCAATGACACTGGTGGATCCATGTGTGGTTCATGAGAAGAACACACATCCAATGACCCTAGTGGATCCTTATGTGGTTTGTTTAGAAGAACACACATGCAATGACTCTAGTTGTGTTTCATGAAAAGAACACAAATGCAATGACACTGGTGTATCCATGTGTGGTTCATGAGAAGAACACACATACAATGACACTGGGTGTGGTTCATGAGATGAACACACATGCAATGACACTGGTGGATCCTTATGTGGTTTGTTTAGAAAAACACACATGCAATGACTCTAGTTGTGGTACATGAAAAGAACACACATGCAATGACACTCGTGGATCCATGTGTGGTTTGTGAAAGGAACTGACATGCAATAACTCTAGGTGGATCCATGTGTGGTTTGTTTAGAGGAACATACATGCAATGACACTAGGTTTGGTTCATGAAAAGAACAGACATGCAATGACACTGGTGGATCCTTATGTGGTTTATTTAGAAGAACAAACATGCAATGACACTGGTGGATCCTTATGTGGTTTGTGAGAAGAACAGACATGCAATGATACTGGTTGTGGTTCATGAGAAGAACACACATGCAATGACACTGGTGGATCCATGTGTGGTTTGTGAAAAGAACAGACATGCAATCACACTAGGTGGATCCATGTGTGGTTTGTGGAAAGAACAGACATGCAATGACTCTAGCTGTGGTTCATGAAAAGAACACACATGCAATGACACTAGTGGACCCATGTGTGGTTTGTGAAAAGAACAGACATGCAATCACACTAGGTGGATCCATGTGTGGTTTGTGGAAAGAACAGAGATGCAATGACTCTAGCTGTGGTTCATGAACAGAACACACATGCAATGACACTGGTGGATCCATGTGTGGTTTGTGAAAAGAACAGACATGCAATCACACTAGGTGGATCCATATGTGGTTTGTTTAAAAGAACACACATTCAATGACTCTAGCTGTGGTTCATGAAAAGAACACAAATGCAATGACACTAGTGGATCCATGTGTGGTCCATGAAAAGAACAGACATACAATGAAACTGGTGGATCCTTATCTGATTTGTGAGAAGAACATACATGCAATGACACTGGTTGTGGTTCATGAGAAGAACACACATGCAATTAAACTAGTGGATCCATGTGTGGTTTGTGAAAAGAACAGACATGCAATCACATTAGGTCGATCCATGTGTGGTTTGTGGAAAGAACAGACATGCAATGACATTGGTTGTGGTTCATGAGAACAACACACATGCAATGAAACTGGTGGATCCATGTGTGGTTTGTGAAAAGAACAGACATGCAATCACATTAGGTGGATCCATGTGTGGTTTGTGGAAAGAACAGACATGCAATGACACTGGCTATGGTTCATGAAAAGAACACACATGCAATGACATTGGTGGATCCATGCGTGGTTTGTGAAAAGAACAGATATGCATTCACACTAGGTGGATCCATATGTGGTTTGTTTAGAATAACACACATGCAATGACTCTAGCTGTGGTTCATGAAAAGAACACACATGCAATGACACTGGTGTATCCATGTGTGGTTCATGAGAAGAACACACATGCAATGACACTGGTGGATCCATATGTGGTTTATTTAGAGGAGCAGACAAGCAATGACACTGGGTGTGGTTCATGAAAATAACAGACTTGCAATGACACTGGGTGTGGTTCATGAAAATAACAGACTTGCAATGACACTGGTGGATCCATATGTGGTTTGTGAAAAGAACAGACATGCAATCACACTAGGTGGATCCATGTGTGGTTCATGAGAAGAACACACATGCAATGACACTGGTGGATCCTTATGTGGTTCGTGAAAAGAACAGACATGCAATGACACTGGTGGATCCATGTGTTGTTCATGAAAATAACAGACATGCAATGACACTGGTGGATCCTTATGTGGTTTGTTTAGAGGAACATACATGCAATGACACTAGGTGTGGTTCATGAGAAGAACAGACATGCAATGACTCTGGTGGATTCTAGCTGTGGTTCATGAAAAGAACAGACATGCAATGACACTGGGTAGATCCTTATGTGGTTTGTGAAAAGAACGGACATGCAATGACACTAGTGGATCCATGTGTGGTTCATGAAAAGAACAAACATGCAATGACACTGGTGGATCCTAATGTGGTTTGTTTAGAGGAACAAACATGCAATGACACTGGGTGTGGTCCATGAAAATAACAGACATGCAGTGACACTGGTGGATCCATGTGTGGTTCATGAGAAGAACACACATCCATTGACACTGATGGATCCTTATGTGGTTCATGAAAAGAACAGACATGCAATGACATTGGTGGATCCTTTTGTGGTTTGTGAAACGAACAGATATGCAATGACACTGGTGGATCCTTATGTGGTTCATGAGAAGAACAGACGTGCAATGACACTGGTGGATCCTTATGTGGTTTGTTTAGAAGAAAAGACATGCAATTACTCTAGCTATAGTTCATGAAAAGAACACACATGCAATGACACTAGTGGATCCATGTGTGGTTTGTGAAAAGAACAGACATGCAATCACACTAGGTGGATCCATGTGTGGTTTGTCTAGAAGAACAGACATGCAATGACTCTAGGTATGGTTCATGAAAATAACACACATGCAATGACACTGGTGGATCCATGTGTGGTTTGTGAAAAGAACAGACATGCAATCACACTAGGTGGATCCATATGTGGTTTGTTTAAAAGAACACACATGCAATGACTCTAGCTGTGGTTCATGAAAAGAACACAAATGCAATGACACTGGTGGATCCATGTGTGGTCCATGAAAAGAACAGACATACAATGAAACTGGTGGATCCTTATGTGATTTGTGAGAAGAACATACATGCAATGACACTGGTTGTGGTTCATGAGAAGAACACACATGCAATTAAACTGGTGGATCCATGTGTGGTTTGTGAAAAGAACAGACATGCAACCACATTAGGTCGATCCATGTGTGGTTTGTGGAAAGAACAGACATGCAATGACATTGGTTGTGGTTCATGAGAACAACACACATGCAATGAAACTGGTGGATCCATGTGTGGTTTGTGAAAAGAACAGACATGCAATCACATTAGGTGGATCCATGTGTGGTTTGTGGAAAGAACAGACATGCAATGACACTGGCTATGGTTCATGAAAAGAACACACATGCAATGACATTGGTGGATCCATGCGTGGTTTGTGAAAAGAACAGATATGCATTCACACTAGGTGGATCCATATGTGGTTTGTTTAGAATAACACACATGCAATGACTCTAGCTGTGGTTCAGGAAAAGAACCCACATGCAATGACACTGGTGTATCCATGTGTGGTTCATGAGAAGAACACACATGCAATGACACTGGTGGATCCATATGTGGTTTATTTAGAGGAGCAGACAAGCAATGACACTGGGTGTGGTTCAAGAAAATAACAGACTTGCAATGACACTGGGTGTGGTTCATGAAAATAACATACTTGCAATGACACTAGTGGATCCATATGTGGTTTGTGAAAAGAACAGACATGCAATCACACTAGGTGGATCCATGTGTGGTTCATGAGAAGAACAGACATGCAATGACACTGGTGGATCCTTATGTGGTTTGTGAAAAGAACAGACATGCAATGACACTGGTGGATCCATGTGTTGTTCATGAAAATAACAGACATGCAATGACACTGGTGGATCCTTATGTGGTTTGTTTAGAGGAACATACATGCAATGACACTGGGTGTGGTTCATGAGAAGAACAGACATGCAATGACTCTGGTGGATTCTAGCTGTGGTTCATGAAAAGAACAGACATGCAATGACACTGGGTAGATCCTTATGTGGTTTGTGAAAAGAACGGACATGCATTGACACTAGTAGATCCATGTGTGGTTCATGAAAAGAACAAACATGCAATGACACTGGTGGATCCTAATGTGGCTTGTTTAGAGGAACAGACATGCAATGACACTGGGTGTGGTCCATGAAAATAACAGACATGCAGTGACACTGGTGGATCCATGTGTGGTTCATGAGAAGAACACACATTCATTGACACTGATGGATCCTTATGTGGTTCATGAAAAGAACAGACATGCAATGACATTGGTGGATCCTTTTTTTTGGTTTGTGAAACGAACAGATATGCAATGACACTGGTGGATCCTTATGTGGTTCATGAGAAGAACAGACGTGCAATGACACTGGTGGATCCTTATGTGGTTTGTTTAGAAGAAAAGACATGCAATTACTCTAGCTATAATTCATGAAAGGAACACACATGCAATGACACTAGTGTATCCATGTGTGGTTTGTGAAAGGAACAGACATGCAATCACACTAGGTGGAACCATGTGTGGTTTGTCTAGAAGAACAGACATGCAATGACTCTAGGTATGGTTCATGAAAAGAGCACACATGCAATGACACTGGTGGATCCATGTGTGGTTCCTGAAAACAATAGACATGCAATGACACTGGTGGATCCTTATGTTGTTTGTTTAGAGGAACAAACATGCAATGACACTGGGTGTGGTTCACGAAAAGAACAGACATGCAATGACACTGGTGGATCCATGTGTGGTTCATGAGAAGAACACACATCCAATGACACTGGTGGATCCTTATGTGGTTTGTTTAGAAGAACACACATGCAATGAATCTAGATGTGGTTCATGTAAAGAACACACAAGCAATGACACTGGTGTATCCATGTGCGTTTCATTAGAAGAACACACATGCAAGGACACTGGGTGTGGTTCATGAGAACACACATATGAAATGACACTGGTGGATCCTTATGTGGTTTGTTTAGAAGAACACACATGCAATGACTCTAGCTGTGGTTCATGAAAAGAACACACATGCAATGACACTGGTGGATCAATGTGTGGTTTGTGAAAAGAATTGACATCTAATTACTCTAGGTGGATCCATGTGTGGTTTGTTTAGAGGAACAGACTTGCAATGACACTGGGTGTCGTTCATGAAAAGAATAGACATGCAATGACACCGGTGGATCCTTATGTGGTTTGTTTAGAAGAACACACATGCAATGCCTCTAGCTGTGGTTCATGAAAAGAACACACATGCAATGACACTAGGGGATCCTTATGTGGTTTGTGAAAAGAATAGACATGCAATGACACTGGCTGTGGTTCATGAGAATAACACACATGCAATGACACTTGTGGATCCATGTGTGGTTTGTGAAAAGAACAGACATGCAATCACACTAGGTGGATCCATGTCTGGTTTGTGGAAAGAATAGACATGCAATGACTCTAGCTGTGGTGCATGAAAACAACACACATGCAATGACACTGGTGGATCCATGTGTGGTTTGTGAAAAGAACAGAAATGCAATCACAGTAGGTGCATCCATATGTGGTTTGTCTAGAAAAACACACATGCAATGACTATAGCTGTGTTTCATGAAAAGAACAGACATGCAATGACAATGGTGGATCCATGTGTGGTTTATGAAAAGAACACACATGCAATGAAACTGGTGGATCCTTATGTGGTTTGTTTAGAGGAACAAACATGCAATGACACTAGGCGTGGTTCACGAAAATAACAGACATGCAATGACACTGGTGGATCCATGTGTGGTTCATGAGAAGAACACACATCCAATGACACTAGTGGATCCTTACGTGGTTCGTGAAAAGAACATACATGCAATGACACTGGTGGATCCTTATGTGGTTTGGTTAGAGGAACAGACATGCAATGACACTAGGTGTGGTTCATCAAAAGAACAGACATGCAATGACACCGGTGGATCCAAGTGTGGTTCATGAGAAGAACACACATCCAATGACACTAGTGGATCCTTATGTGGTTTGTTTAGAAGAACACATATGCAATGACTCTAGCTATGGTTCATGAAAAGAAACCACATGCAATGACACTGGTGTATCCATGTGTGGTTCATGATAAGAACACACATGCAATGACATTGGTTGTGGTTCATGATAAGAACACACATGCAATGACACTGGTGGATCCTTATGTGGTTTGTTTAGAAGAACACAAATGCAATGACTCTAGTTGTGGTTCATGAAAAGAACACACATGCAATGACACTAGTGGATCCATGTGGGGTTTGTGAAAATAACTGACATGCAATGACTCTAGGTGGATCCATGTGTGGTCTATTTAGAGGAACAGACATGCAATGACACTGGGTGTGGTTCATGAAAAGAACAGACATGCAATGACACTTGTGGATCCTTATGTGGTTTGTTTAGAAGAACACACATGCAATGACTCTAGCTATGGTTCATGAAAAGAACACACATGCAATGACACTAGGGGATCCTTATGTGGTTTGATTAGAAGAACAGACATGCAATGACATTGGTGGATCTTTATGTGGTTTGTGAGAAGAACAGGCATGCAATGACACTACTGTGGTTCATGAGAAGAACACACATGCAATGACACTGGTGGATCCATGTGTGGTTTGTGAAAATAATAGACATGCAATCACACTATGTGGATCCATGTGTGGTTTGTGGAAAGAACAGACTCGCAATGACTCTAGCTGTGGTTGATGAAAAGAACACACATGGAATGACACTGGTGGTTCCATGTGTGGTTTGTGAAAAGAACATGCATGCAATCACACTAGGTGGATCCATATGTGGTTTGTTTAGAAGAACACACATGCAATGACTCTAGCTGTGGTTCATGAAAAGAACACACATGCAATGACACTGGTGGATCCATGTGTGGTTCATGAAAAGAACACACATGCAATGACACTAGGGGATCCTTATGTGGTTTGTGAAAAGAATAGACATGCAATGACACTGGCTGTGGTTCATGAGAATAACACACATGCAATGACACTGGTGGATCCATGTGTGGTTTGTGAAAAGAACAGACATGCAATCACACAAGGTGGATCCATGTCTGGTTTGTGGAAAGAATAGACATGCAATGACTCTAGCTGTGGTTCATGAAAACAACACACATGCAATGACACTGGTGGATCCATGTGTGGTTTGTGAAAAGAACAGAAATGCAATCACAGTAGGTGCATCCATATGTGGTTTGTTTAGAAAAACACACATGCAATGACTATAGCTGTGGTTCATGAAAAGAACAGACATGCAATGACAATGGTGGATCCATGTGTGGTTCGTGAAAAGAACAGACATGCAATGACAGTGGTGGATCCTTATGTGGCTTGTTTAGAGGAACAAACATACAATGACACTTGGTGTGGTTCACGAAAATAACAGACATGCAATGACACTGGTGGATCCATGTGTGGTTCATGAGAAGAACACACATCCAATGACATTAGTAGATCCTTACGTGGTTCATGAAAAGAACAGACATGCAATGACACTGGTGGATCCTTATGTGGTTTGTTTAGAGGAACAGACATGCAATGAAACTAGGTGTGGTTCATCAAAAGAACAGACATGCAATGACACTAGTGGATCCAAGTGTGGTTCATGAGAAGAACACACATCCAATGACACTAGTGGATCCTTATGTGGTTTGTTTAGAAGAACACATATGCAATGACTCTAGCTATGGTTCATGAAAATAAACCACATGCAATGACACTGGTGTATCCATGTGTGGTTCATGAGAAGAACACACATGCAATGACATTGGTTGTGGTTCATGATAAGAACACACATGCAATGACACTGGTGGATCCTTATGTGGTTTGTTTAGAAGAACACAAATGCAATGACTCTAGTTGTGGTTCATGAAAAGAACACACATGCAATGACACTAGTGGATCCATGAGTGGTTTGTGAAAATAACTGACATGCAATGACTCTAGGTGGATCCATGTGTGGTCTATTTAGAGGAACAGACATGCAATGACACTGGGTGTGGTTTATGAAAAGAACAGACATGCAATGACACTTGTGGATCCTTATGTGGTTTGTTTAGAAGAACACACATGCAATGACTCTAGCTATGGTTCATGAAAAGAACACACATGCAATGACACTAGGGGATCCTTATGTGGTTTGATCAGAAGAACAGACATGCAATGACATTGGTGGATCTTTATGTGGTTTGTGAGAAGAACAGGCATGCAAAGACACTACTGTGGTTCATGAGAAGAACACACATGCAATGACACTGGTGGATCCATGTGTGGTTTGTGAAAATAATAGACATGCAATCACACTATGTGGATCCATGTGTGGTTTGTGGAAAGAACAGACTCGCAATGACTCTAGCTGTGGTTGATGAAAAGAACACACATGGAATGACACTGGTGGTTCCATGTGTGGTTTGTGAAAAGAACATGCATGCAATCACACTAGGTGGATCCATATGTGGTTTGTTTAGAAGAACACACATGCAATGACTCTAGCTGTGGTTCATGAAAAGAACACACATGCAATGACACTGGTGGATCCATGTGTGGTTCATGAAAAGAACACACATGCAATGACACTAGGGGATCCTTATGTGGTTTGTGAAAAGAATAGACATGCAATGACACTGGCTGTGGTTCATGAGAATAACACACATGCAATGACACTGGTGGATCCATGTGTGGTTTGTGAAAAGAACAGACATGCAATCACACAAGGTGGATCCATGTCTGGTTTGTGGAAAGAATAGACATGCAATGACTCTAGCTGTGGTTCATGAAAACAACACACATGCAATGACACTGGTGGATCCATGTGTGGTTTGTGAAAAGAACAGAAATGCAATCACAGTAGGTGCATCCATATGTGGTTTGTTTAGAAAAACACACATGCAATGACTATAGCTGTGGTTCATGAAAAGAACAGACATGCAATGACAATGGTGGATCCATGTGTGGTTCATGAAAAGAACAGACATGCAATGACAGTGGTGGATCCTTATGTGGCTTGTTTAGAGGAACAAACATACAATGACACTTGGTGTGGTTCACGAAAATAACAGACATGCAATGACACTGGTGGATCCATGTGTGGTTCATGAGAAGAACACACATCCAATGACATTAGTAGATCCTTACGTGGTTCATGAAAAGAACAGACCTGCAATGACACTGGTGGATCCTTATGTGGTTTGTTTAGAGGAACAGACATGCAATGAAACTAGGTGTGGTTCATCAAAAGAACAGACATGCAATGACACTAGTGGATCCAAGTGTGGTTCATGAGAAGAACACACATCCAATGACACTAGTGGATCCTTATGTGGTTTGTTTAGAAGAACACATATGCAATGACTCTAGCTATGGTTCATGAAAATAAACCACATGCAATGACACTGGTGTATCCATGTGTGGTTCATGAGAAGAACACACATGCAATGACATTGGTTGTGGTTCATGATAAGAACACACATGCAATGACACTGGTGGATCCTTATGTGGTTTGTTTAGAAGAACACAAATGCAATGACTCTAGTTGTGGTTCATGAAAAGAACACACATGCAATGACACTAGTGGATCCATGAGTGGTTTGTGAAAATAACTGACATGCAATGACTCTAGGTGGATCCATGTGTGGTCTATTTAGAGGAACAGACATGCAATGACACTGGGTGTGGTTTATGAAAAGAACAGACATGCAATGACACTTGTGGATCCTTATGTGGTTTGTTTAGAAGAACACACATGCAATGACTCTAGCTATGGTTCATGAAAAGAACACACATGCAATGACACTAGGGGATCCTTATGTGGTTTGATCAGAAGAACAGACATGCAATGACATTGGTGGATCTTTATGTGGTTTGTGAGAAGAACAGGCATGCAAAGACACTACTGTGGTTCATGAGAAGAACACACATGCAATGACACTGGTGGATCCATGTGTGGTTTGTGAAAATAATAGACATGCAATCACACTATGTGGATCCATGTGTGGTTTGTGGAAAGAACAGACTCGCAATGACTCTAGCTGTGGTTGATGAAAAGAACACACATGGAATGACACTGGTGGTTCCATGTGTGGTTTGTGAAAAGAACATGCATGCAATCACACTAGGTGGATCCATATGTGGTTTGTTTAGAAGAACACACATGCAATGACTCTAGCTGTGGTTCATGAAAAGAACACACATGCAATGACACTGGTGGATCCATGTGTGGTTCATGAAAAGAACACACATGCAATGACACTAGGGGATCCTTATGTGGTTTGTGAAAAGAATAGACATGCAATGACACTGGCTGTGGTTCATGAGAATAACACACATGCAATGACACTGGTGGATCCATGTGTGGTTTGTGAAAAGAACAGACATGCAATCACACAAGGTGGATCCATGTCTGGTTTGTGGAAAGAATAGACATGCAATGACTCTAGCTGTGGTTCATGAAAACAACACACATGCAATGACACTGGTGGATCCATGTGTGGTTTGTGAAAAGAACAGAAATGCAATCACAGTAGGTGCATCCATATGTGGTTCGTTTAGAAAAACACACATGCAATGACTATAGCTGTGGTTCATGAAAAGAACAGACATGCAATGACAATGGTGGATCCATGTGTGGTTCATGAAAAGAACAGACATGCAATGACAGTGGTGGATCCTTATGTGGCTTGTTTAGAGGAACAAACATACAATGACACTTGGTGTGGTTCACGAAAATAACAGACATGCAATGACACTGGTGGATCCATGTGTGGTTCATGAGAAGAACACACATCCAATGACACTAGTGGATCCTTACGTGGTTCATGAAAAGAACAGACATGCAATGACACTGGTGGATCCTTATGTGGTTTGTTTAGAGGAACAGACATGCAATGAAACTAGGTGTGGTTCATCAAAAGAACAGACATGCAATGACACTAGTGGATCCAAGTGTGGTTCATGAGAAGAACACACATCCAATGACACTAGTGGATCCTTATGTGGTTTGTTTAGAAGAACACATATGCAATGACTCTAGCTATGGTTCATGAAAATAAACCACATGCAATGACACTGGTGTATCCATGTGTGGTTTATGAGAAGAACACACATGCAATGACATTGGTTGTGGTTCATGATAAGAACACACATGCAATGACACTGGTGGATCCTTATGTGGTTTGTTTAGAAGAACACAAATGCAATGACTCTAGTTGTGGTTCATGAAAAGAACACACATGCAATGACACTAGTGGATCCATGAGTGGTTTGTGAAAATAACTGACATGCAATGACTCTAGGTGGATCCATGTGTGGTCTATTTAGAGGAACAGACATGCAATGACACTGGGTGTGGTTTATGAAAAGAACAGACATGCAATGACACTTGTGGATCCTTATGTGGTTTGTTTAGAAGAACACACATGCAATGACTCTAGCTATGGTTCATGAAAAGAACACACATGCAATGACACTAGGGGATCCTTATGTGGTTTGATCAGAAGAACAGACATGCAATGACATTGGTGGATCTTTATGTGGTTTGTGAGAAGAACAGGCATGCAAAGACACTACTGTGGTTCATGAGAAGAACACACATGCAATGACACTGGTGGATCCATGTGTGGTTTGTGAAAATAATAGACATGCAATCACACTATGTGGATCCATGTGTGGTTTGTGGAAAGAACAGACTCGCAATGACTCTAGCTGTGGTTGATGAAAAGAACACACATGCAATGACACTGGTGGTTCCATGTGTGGTTTGTGAAAAGAACATGCATGCAATCACACTAGGTGGATCCATATGTGGTTTGTTTAGAAGAACACACATGCAATGACTCTAGCTGTGGTTCATGAAAAGAACACACATGCAATGACACTGGTGGATCCATGTTTGGTTCATGAAAAGAACACACATGCAATGACACTAGGGGATCCTTATGTGGTTTGTGAAAAGAATAGACATGCAATGACACTGGCTGTGGTTCATGAGAATAACACACATGCAATGACACTGGTGGATCCATGTGTGGTTTGTGAAAAGAACAGACATGCAATCACACAAGGTGGATCCATGTCTGGTTTGTGGAAAGAATAGACATGCAATGCCTCTAGCTGTGGTTCATGAAAACAACACACATTCAATGACACTGGTGGATCCATGTGTGGTTTGTGAAAAGAACAGAAATGCAATCACAGTAGGTGCATCCATATGTGGTTTGTTTAGAAAAACACACATGCAATGACTATAGCTGTGGTTCATGAAAAGAACATACATGCAATGACAATGGTGGATCCATGTGTGGTTCATGAAAAGAACAGACATGCAATGACAGTGGTGGATCCTTATGTGGCTTGTTTAGAGGAACAAACATACAATGACACTTGGTGTGGTTCACGAAAATAACAGACATGCAATGACACTGGTGGATCCATGTGTGGTTCATGAGAAGAACACACATCCAATGACACTAGTGGATTCTTTCGTGGTTCATGAAAAGAACAGACATGCAATGACACTGGTGGATCCTTATGTGGTTTGTTTAGAGGAACAAACATGCAATGAAACTAGGTGTGGTTCATCAAAAGAACAGACATGCAATGACACTAGTGGATCCAAGTGTGGTTCATGAGAAGAACACACATCCAATGACACTAGTGGATCCTTATGTGGTTTGTTTAGAAGAACACATATGCAATGACTCTAGCTATGGTTCATGAAAAGAAACCACATGCAATGACACTGGTGTATCCATGTGTGGTTCATGAGAAGAACACACATGCAATGACATTGGTTGTGGTTCATGATAAGAACACACATGCAATGACACTGGTGGATCCTTATGTGGTTTCTTTAGAAGAACACAAATGCAATGACTCTAGTTGTGGTTCATGAAAAGAACACACATGCAATGACACTGGTGGATCCATGTGTGGTTTGTGAAAATAACTGACATGCAATGACTCTAGGTGGATCCATGTGTGGTCTATTTAGAGGAACAGACATGCAATGACACTGGGTGTGGTTCATGAAAAGAACAGACATGCAATGACACTTGTGGATCCTTATGTGGTTTGTTTAGAAGAACACACATGCAATGACTCTAGCTATGGTTCATGAAAAGAACACACATGCAATGACACTAGGGGATCCTTATGTGGTTTGATCAGAAGAACAGACATGCAATGACATTGGTGGATCTTTATGTGGTTTGTGAGAAGAACAGGCATGCAATGACACTACTGTGGTTCATGAGAAGAACACACATGCAATGACACTGGTGGATCCATGTGTGGTTTGTGAAAATAACAGACATGCAATCACACTAGGTGGATCCATGTGTGGTTTGTGGAAAGAACAGACTCGCAATGACTCTAGCTGTAGTTCATGAAAAGAACACACATGCAATGACACTGGTAGATCCATGCGTGGTTTGTGAAAAGAACATGCATGCAATCACACTAGGTGGATCCATATGTGGTTTGTTTAGAAGAACACACATGCAATGACTCTAGCTGTGGTTCATGAAAAGAACACACATGCAATGACACTGGTGGATCCATGTTTGGTTCATGAAAAGAACACACATGCAATGACACTAGGGGATCCTTATGTGGTTTGTGAAAAGAATAGACATGCAATGACACTGGCTGTGGTTCATGAGAATAACACACATGCAATGACACTGGTGGATCGAAGTGTGGTTTGTGAAAAGAACAGACATGCAATCACACAAGGTGGATCCATGTCTGGTTTGTGGAAAGAATAGACATGAAATGACTCTAGCTGTGGTTCATGAAAACAACACACATGCAATGACACTGGTGGATCCATGTGTGGTTTGTGAAAAGAACAGAAATGCAATCACAGTAGGTGCATCCATATGTGGTTTGTTTAGAAAAACACACATGCAATGACTATAGCTGTGGTTCATGAAAAGAACATACATGCAATGACAATGGTGGATCCATGTGTGGTTCATGAAAAGAACAGACATGCAATGACAGTGGTGGATCCTTATGTGGCTTGTTTAGAGGAACAAACATACAATGACACTTGGTGTGGTTCACGAAAATAACAGACATGCAATGACACTGGTGGATCCATGTGTGGTTCATGAGAAGAACACACATCCAATGACACTAGTGGATCCTTACGTGGTTCATGAAAAGAACAGACATGCAATGACACTAGTGGATCCTTATGTGGTTTGTTTAGAGGAACTGACATGCAATGAAACTAGGTGTGGTTCATCAAAAGAACAGACATGCAATGACACTAGTGGATCCAAGTGTGGTTCATGAGAAGAACACACATCCAATGACACTAGTGGATCCTTATGTGGTTTGTTTAGAAGAACACATATGCAATGACTCTAGCTATGGTTCATGAAAAGAAACCACATGCAATGACACTGGTGTATCCATGTGTGGTTCATGAGAAGAACACACATGCAATGACATTAGTTGTGGTTCATGATAAGAACACACATGCAATGACACTGGTGGATCCTTATGTGGTTTCTTTAGAAAAACACAAATGCAATGACTCTAGTTGTGGTTCATGAAAAGAACACACATGCAATGACACTGGTGGATCCATGTGTGGTTTGTGCAAATAACTGACATGCAATGACTCTAGGTGGATCCATGTGTGGTCTGTTTAGAGGAACAGACATGCAATGACACTGGGTGTGGTTCATGAAAAGAACAGACATGCAATGACACTTGTGGATCCTTATGTGGTTTGTTTAGAAGAACACACATGCAATGACTCTAGCTATGGTTCATGAAAAGAACACACATGCAATGACACTAGGGGATCCTTATGTGGTTTGATTAGAATAACAGACATGCAATGACATTGGTGGATCTTTATGTGGTTTGTGAGAAGAACAGGCATGCAATGACACTACTGTGGTTCATGAGAAGAACACACATGCAATGACACTGGTGGATCCATGTGTGGTTTGTGAAAATAACAGACATGCAATCACACTAGGTGGATCCATGTGTGGTTTGTGGAAAGAACAGACTCGCAATGACTCTAGTTGTGGTTCATGAAAAGAACACACATGCAATGACACTGGTAGATCCATGCGTGGTTTGTGAAAAGAACATGCATGCAATCACACTAGGTGGATCCATATGTGGTTTGTTTAGAAGAACACACGTGCAATGACTCTAGCTGTGGTTCATGAAAAGAACACACATGCAATGACACTGGTGGATCCATGTGTGGTTCATGAAAAGAACACACATGCAATGACACTAGGGGATCCTTATGTGGCTTGTGAAAAGAACAGGCATGCAATGACACTACTGTGGTTCATGAGAAGAACACACATGCAATGACACTGGTGGATCCATGTATGGTTTGTGAAAATAACAGACATGCAATCACACTAGGTGGATCCATGTGTGGTTTGTGGAAAGAACAGACTCGCAATGACTCTAGCTGTGGTTCATGAAAAGAACACACATGCAATGACACTGGTGGATCCATGTGTGGTTTGTGAAAAGAACATGCATGCAATCACACGAGGTGGATCCTTATGTGGTTTGTTTAGAAGAACACACATGCAATGACTCTAGCTGTGGTTCATGAAAAGAACACACATGCAATGACACTAGGGGATCCTTATGTGGTTTGTGAAAAGAATAGACATGCAATGACACTGGCTGTGGTTCATGAGAATAACACACATGCAATGACACTGGTGGATCCATGTGTGGTTTGTGAAAAGAACAGACATGCAATCACACAAGGTGGATCCATGTCTGGTTTGTGGAAAGAATAGACATGCAATGACTCTAGCTGTGGTTCATGAAAACAACACACATGCAATGACACTGGTGGATCCATGTGTGGTTTGTGAAAAGAACAAAAATGCAATCACAGTAGGTGCATCCATATGTTGTTTGTTTAGAAAAACACACATGCAATGACTATAGCTGTGGTTCATGAAAAGAACAGACATGCAATGACAATGGTGGATCCATGTGTGGTTCATGAAAAGAACAGACATGCAATGACAGTGGTGGATCCTTATGTGGCTTGTTTAGAGGAACAAACATACAATGACACTTGGTGTGGTTCACGAAAATAACAGACATGCAATGACAGTGGTGGATCCATGTGTGGTTCATGAGAAGAACACACATCCAATGACACTAGTGGATCCTTATGTGGTTTGTTTAGACGAACATAGATGCAATGATACTGGGTGTGGTTCATGAAAAGAATAGACATGCAATGACACTGGTGGATCCATGTTTGGTTCATGAGAAGAACACACATCCAATGACACTGGTGGATCCTTATGTGGTTTGTTTAGAAGAACACACATGCAATGACTCTAGTTGTGGTTCATGAAAATAACACACATGCAATGACACTGGTGTATCCATGTGTGGTTCGTGAGAAGAACACACATGCAATGACACTGGGTGTGGTTTATGAGAAGAACACACATGCAATGACACTGGTGGATCCTTATGTGGTTTGTTTAGAAGAACACACATGCAATGACTCTAGCCATGGTTCATGAAAAGAACACACATGCAATGACACTAGTGGATCCATGTGTGGTTTGTTAAAAGAACTGACATGCAATGACTCTAGGTGGATCCATGTGTAGTTTGTTTACAGGAATAGACATGCAATGACACTGGGTGTGGTTCTTGAAAAGAACAGACATGCAATGACGCTGGTGGATCCTTATGTGGTTTGTTTAAAAGAACACACATGCAATGACTCTAGTTGTGGTTCATGAAAAGAACACACATGCAATGACACTAGGGGATCCTTATGTAGTTTGTTTATAAGAACACACATGCAATGACACTGGTGGATCCTTATGTGGTTTGTGAGAAGAACATACATGCAATGACACTGGTTGTGGTTCATGAGAAGAACACACATGCGATGACACTGGTGGATCCATGTGTGGTTTGTGAAAAGAACAGACATGCAATCACACTAGGTGGATCCATATGTGGTTTGTGGAAAGAACAGACATGCAATGGCTCTAGCTGTGGTCATGAAAAGAACACACATGCAATGACACTGGTGGATCCATGTGTGGTTTGTGATAAGAACAGACATGTAATCACACTAGGTGGATCCATATGTGGTTTGTTTAGAAGAACAAACATGCAATGACTCTAGCTGTGGTTCATGAAAAGAACACACATGCAATGACACTGGTGTATCCATGTGTGGTTCATGAGAAGAACACACATGCAATGACACTGGTGGATCCATATGTGGTTTGTGACAAGAACGGACATGCAATCACACTGGGTGGATCCATGTGTGTTTCATGAGAAGAACACACATGCAATGAAACTGGTGGATCCTTATGTGGTTTGTGAAAAGAACAGACATGCAATGACACTGGTGGATCCATGTGTGGTTCATGAAAAGAGCATACATGCAATGACACTGTTGGATCCTTATGTGGTTCATGAGAAGAACAGACATGCACTGACACTTGTGGATCCTTATGTGGTTTGTTTAGAAGAACAACCATGCAATGACTCTAGTTGTCGTTCATGAAAAGAACACACATGCAACGACACTGGTGTATCCATGTGTGGTTTGTGAAAAGAACAGTCATGCAATCACACTAGGTGGATCCATGTGTGGTTTGTTTAGAAGAACACACATGCAATGACTCAGCTGTGGTTCATGAAAAGAACACACATGCAATGACACTGGTGGATCCATGTGTGGTTCATGAAAAAAACAGACATCCAATGACACTGGTGGGTCCTTATGTGGTGTGTTTAGAGTAATAGACATGCAATGACTCTAGTTGTGGTTCATGAAAAGAACACAAAGGCAATGACACTGGTGTATCCATGTGTGGTTCATGAGAAGAACACACATACAATGACACTGGGTGTGGTTCATGAGATGAACACACATGCAATGACACTGGTGGATCCTTATGTGGTTTGTTTAGAAAAACACACATGCAATGACTCTAGTTGTGGTACATGAAAAGAACACACATGCAATGACACTCGTGGATCCATGTCTGGTTTGTGAAAAGAACTGACATGCAATAACTCTAGGTGGATCCATGTGTGGTTTGTTTAGAGGAACATACATGCAATGACACTAGGTGTGGTTCATGAAAAGAACAAACATGCAATGACACTAGTGGATCCTTATGTGGTTTGTTTAGAAGAACAAACATGCAATGACACTGGTGGATCCTTATGTGGTTTGTGAGAAGAACAGACATGCAATGATACTGGTTGTGGTTCATGAGAAGAACACACATGCAATGACACTGGTGGATCCATCTGTGGTTTGTGAAAAGAACAGACATGCAATCACACTAGGTGGATCCATGTGTGGTTTGTGGAAAGAACAGACATGCAATGACTCTAGCTGTGGTTCATGAAAAGAACACACATGTAATGACACTGGTGGATCCATGTGTGGTTTGTGAAAAGAACAGACATGCAATCACACGAGGTGTATCCATGTGTGGTTTGTGGAAAGAACAGACATGCAATGACTCTAGCTATGGTTCATGAAAAGAACACACATGCAATGACACTGGTGGATCCATGTGTGGTTTGTGAAAAGAATAGACATGCAATCACACTAGGTGGATCCATATGTGGTTTGTTTAAAAGAACACACATGCAATGACTCTAGCTGTGGTTCATGAAAAGAACACAAATGTAATGACACTGGTGGATCCATGTGTGGTCCATGAAAAGAACAGACATGCAATGAAACTGGTGGATCCTTATGTGGTTTGTGAGAAGAACATACATGCAATGACACTGGTTGTGGTTCATGAGAAGAACACACATGCAATGACACTGGTGGATCCATGTGTGGTTTGTGAAAAGAACAGACATGCAATCACATTAGGTGGATCCATGTGTGGTTTGTGGAAAGAACAGACATGCAATGACACTAGCTATGGTTCGTGAAAAGAACACACATGCAATCACATTGGTGGATCCATGCGTGGTTTGTGAAAAGAATAGATATGCATTCACACTAGGTGGATCCATATGTGGTTTCTTTAGAATAACACACATGCAATGACTCTAGTTGTGGTTCATGAAAAGAACACACATGCAATGACACTGGTGTATCCATGTGTGGTTCATGAGAAGAACACACATGCAATGACACTGGTGGATCCATATGTGGTTTATTTAGAGGAGCAGACATGCAATGACACTGGGTGTATCCATGTGTGGTTTTTTAAAAGAACTGACATGCAATGACTCTAGGTGGATACATGTGTAGTTTGTTTACAGGAACAGACATGCAATGACACTGGGTGTGGTTCTTGAAAAGAACAGACATGCAATGACGCTGGTGGATCCTTATGTGGTTTGTTTAAAAGAACACCCATGCAATGACTCTAGTTGTGCTTCATGAAAAGAACACACATGCAATGACACTAGGGGATCCTTATGTAGTTTGTTTATAAGAACACACATGCAATGACACTGGTGGATCCTTATGTGGTTTGTGAGAAGAACATACATGCAATGACACTGGTTGTGATTCATGAGAAGAACACACAAGCCATGACACTGGTGGATCCATGTGTGGTTTGTGAAAAGAACAGACATGCAATCACACTAGGTGGATCCATGTGTGGTTTGTGGAAAGAACAGACATGCAATGGCTCTAGCTGTGGTCATGAAAAGAACACACATGCAATGACACTGGTGGATCCATGTGTGGTTTGTGATAATAACAGACATGTAATCACACTAGGTGGATCCATATGTAGTTTGTTTAGAAGAACACACATGCAATGACTCTAGCTGTGGTTCATGAAAAGAACACACATGCAATGACACTGGTGTATCCATGTGTGGTTCATGAGAAGAACACACATGCAACGACACTGGTGGATCCTTATGTGGTTTGTTTAGAGGAACAAACATGCAATGACACTGGGCGTGGTTCATGAAAATAACAGACATGCAATGACACTGGTGGATCCATATGTGGTTTGTGACAAGAACGGACATGCAATCACACTGGGTGGATCCATGTGTGTTTCATGAGAAGAACACACATGCAATGACACTGGTGGATCCTTATGTGGTTTGTGAAAAGAATAGACATGCAATGACACTGGTGGATCCATGTGTGGTTCATGAAAAGAGCATACATGCAATGACACTGTTGGATCCTTATGTGGTTCATGAGAAGAACAGACATGCAATGACACTTGTGGATCCTTATGTGGTTTGTTTAGAAGAACAACCATGCAATGACTCTAGTTGCCGTTCATGAAAAGAACACACATGCAACGACACTGGTGTATCCATGTGTGGTTTGTGAAAAGAACAGGCATGCAATCACACTAGGTGGATCCATGTGTGGTTTGTTTAGAAGAACACACATGCACTGACTCAGCTGTGGTTCATGAAAAGAACACACATGCAATGACACTGGTGGATCCATGTGTGGTTCATGAAAAAAACAGACATGCAATGACACTGGTGGATCCTTATGTGGTGTGTTTAGAGTAACAGACATGCAATGACACTAGGTGTGGTTCATGAAAAGAACAGACATGCAATGACACTGGTGGATCCATGTGTGGTTCATGAGAAGAACACACATCCAATGACACTAGTGGATCCTTATGTGGTTTGTTTAGAAGAACACACATGCAATGACTCTAGTTGTGGTTCATGAAAAGAACACAAAGGCAATGACACTGGTGTATCCATGTGTGTCTCATGAGAAGAACACACATACAATGACACTGGGTGTGGTTCATGAGATGAACACACATGCAATGACACTGGTGGATCCTTATGTGGTTTGTTTAGAAAAACACACATGCAATGACTCTAGTTGTGGTACATGAAAAGAACATGCAATGACACTGGGTGTGGTTCATGAAAATAATAGACTTGCAATGACACTGGTGGATCCATATGTGGTTTGTGAAAAGAACAGACATGCAATCACACTGGGTGGATCCATGTGTGGTTCATGAGAAGAACACACATGCAATGACACTGGTGGATCCTTACGTGGTTTGTGAAAAGAACAGACATGCAATGACACTGTTGGATCCATGTGTTGTTCATGAAAAGAACAGACATGCAATGACACTGGTGGATCCTTATGTGGTTTGTTTAGAGGAACATACATGCAATGACACTGGGTGTGGTTCATGAGAAGAACAGACATGCAATGACTCTGGTGGATTCTAGTTGTGGTTCATGAAAAGAATAGACATGCAATGACACTGGGTGGATCCTTATGTGGTTTGTGAAAAGAACGGACATGCAATGACACTGGTGGATCCATGTGTGGTTCATGAAAAGAACAGACATGCAATGACATTGGTGGATCCTAATGTAGTTTGTTTAGAGGAACAGACATGCAATGACACTGGGTGTGGTCCATGAAAATAACAGACATGCAGTGACACTGGTGGATCCATGTGTGGTTCATGAGAAGAACACACATCCATTGACACTGATGGATCCTTATGTGGTTCATGAAAAGAACAGACATGCAATGAAACTGGTGGATCCTTTTGTGGTTTGTGAAACGAACAAATATGCAATGACAGTGGTGGATCCTTATGTGATTCATGAGAAGAACAGACATGCAATGACACTGGTGGATCCTTATGTGGTTTGTTTAGAAGAAAAGACATACAATTACTCTAGCTATCATTCATGAAAG
This sequence comes from Avena sativa, assembly GCA_916181665.1. NCBI lineage: Eukaryota > Viridiplantae > Streptophyta > Magnoliopsida > Poales > Poaceae > Avena > Avena sativa. Next base: position 586,408,316 of record OV702287.1, read on the forward strand.
GAACACACATGCAATGACACTAGTGTATCCATGTGTGGTTTGTGAAAAGAACAGACATGCAATCACACTAGGTGGATGCATGTGTGGTTTGTCTAGAACAACAGACATGCAATGACTCTAGCTATGGTTCATGAAAAGAACACACATGCAATGACACTGGTGGATCCATGTGTGGTCCATGAAAACAATAGACATGCAATGACACTGGTGGATCCTTATGTGGTTTGTTTAGAGGAACAAACATGCAATGACACTAGGTGTGGTTCATGAAAAGAACAGACATGCAATGACACTGGTGGATCCATGTGTGGTTCATGAGAAGAACACACATCCAATGACACTAGTGGATCCTTATGTGGTTTGTTTAGAAGAATACACATGCAAAGAGTCTAGCCACGGTTCATGAAAAGAACACACATGCAATGATACTGGTGGATCCATGTGTGGTTCATGAAAAGAATAGACATGCAATGACACTTGTGGATCCTTATGTGGTTTGTTTAGAGGAACAGACATGCAATGACACTAGTGGATCCATGTGTGGTTCATGAGAAGAACACACATCCAATGACACTGGTGGATCCTTATGTGGTTTGTTTAGAAGAACACACATGCAATGAATCTAGATGTGGTTCATGTAAAGAACACACAAGCAATGACACTGGTGTATCCATGTGCGTTTCATTAGAAGAACACACATGCAATGACACTTGGTGTGGTTCATGAGAAGAACACACATGCAATGACACTGGTGGATCCTTATGTGGTTTGTTTAGAAGAACACACATGCAATGACTCTAGATGTGGTTCATGAAAAGAACACACATGCAATGACACTGGTGGATCAATGTGTGGTTTGTGAAAAGAATTGACATGCAATTACTCTAGGTGGATCCATGTGTGGTTTGTTTAGAGGAACAGACTTGCAATGACACTGGGTGTCGTTCACGAAAAGAATAGACATGCAATGACACCGGTGGATCCTTATGTGGTTTGTTTAGAAGAACACACATGCAATGCCTCTAGCTGTGGTTCATGAAAAGAACACACATGCAATGACACTAGGGGATCCTTATGTGGTTTGTGAAAAGAATAGACATGCAATGACACTGGCTGTGGTTCATGAGAATAACACACATGCAATGACACTGGTGGATCCATGTGTGGTTTGTGAAAAGAACAGACATGCAATCACAGTAGGTGTATCCATATGTGGTTTGTTTAGAAGAACACACATGCAATGAATATAGCTGTGGTTTATGAAAAGAACACACATGCAATGACAATGGTGGATCCATGTGTGGTTCATGAAAAGAACAGACATGCAATGACAGTGGTGGATCCTTATGTGGCTTGTTTAGAGGAACAAACATACAATGACACTTGGTGTGGTTCACGAAAATAACAGACATACAATGACACTGGTGGATCCATGTGTGGTTCATGAGAAGAACACACATCCAATGACACTAGTGGATCCTTACGTGGTTCATGAAAAGAACAGACATGCAATGACACTTGCGGATCCATGTGTAGTTCATGAAAAGAACAGACATGCAATGACACTAGTGGATCCTTATGTGGATTGTTTAGAGGAACATACATACAATGACACTAGGTGTAGTTCATGAAAATAACAAACATGCAATGACACTGGTGGATCCATGTGTGGTTCATGCGAATAACACACATCCAATGACACTGGTGGATCCTTATGTGCTTCATGAAAAGAACAGACATTCAATGACACTAGTGGATCTTTATGTGGTTTGTGAAAAGAACAGCCATGCAATGACATTAGTGGATCCTGATGTGGTTTGTTTAGAAGAACTAACATGCAATGACTCTAGCTGTCGTTCATGAAAAGAACACACATGCAATGACACTGGTGTATCCATGTGTGGTTTGTGAAAAGAACAGACACGCAATCACACTAGGTGGATCCATGTGTGGTTTGTTTAGAAGAACACACATGCAATGACTCTAGTTGTGGTTCATGAAAAGAACACACATGCAATGACACTGGTGGATCCATGTGTGGTTCATGAAAAGAACAGACATGCAATGACACTGGTGGATCCTTATATGGTTTGTTTAGAGGAACATACATGCAATGACACTGGGTGTGGTTCATGAAAAGAACAAACATGCACTGACACTGGGTGGATCCTTATGTGGTTTGTGAAAAGAACGGACATGCAATGACACTGGTGGATCCATGTGTGGTTCATGAAAAGAACAGACATGCAATGACATTGGTGGATCCTAATGTAGTTTGTTTAGAGGAACAGACATGCAATGACACTGGGTGTGGTCCATGAAAATAACAGACATGCAATGACACTGGGTGTGGTTCATGAAAATAACATACATGCAATGACACTGGTGGATCCATGTGTGTTTCATGAGAAGAACGCACATCCAATGACACTGGTGGATCCTTATGCGGTTCATGAAAAGAACAGACATGCAATGACACTGGTGGATCCTTATGTGGTTTGTGAAAAGAATAGACATGCAATGACACCGGTGGATCCTTATGTGGTTCATGAGAAGAACAAACATGCAATGACACTGGTGGATCTTGGCATAATTTGATGTATGCCACGATGTATTTCATTGTACAAGACACTTTCCATTTTTATACTACTCAGTTTTGCCCTTGGTTTTATGTGGTACTACTTAGTTTTGCCCCCCTCTCTCTATCTTTCGTAGAAGCCCAAACCTGTGCTCACCCTGTTTGCTACTCCCTGATTAGTTATCACAGTTGTCACTCAGATCGGGCGCACCAACCGTTGATTCTGTGCGATCCAACAATGATCATTGCACACGTCGTGCCCTTCATAGTACAGCGTGAGACAGCACAGACGTCTCCCTCAGTGAGACTTCTACAAGAAGGAACACGATGTCGTCCATGGAAAAAGTCGTCGAGCGGTCATGTCAAGTTTAATCAAGTCTGAAAAGCCTACTACTGCTATTACAACACATGCACAGGGCAACGGGGTCATCGAGTGCACGGTTGTCGATGGGACGCTGCAATTTATTGCCACTTGATTTTGCTAAGACATATCCCATTTTTATGCAGCGCTCTCAATCTCACTTACAACTGGGCCCTACTGTTAGTAACTTCCATGAGTCAAGGGCCCCCTCGAGTAGATCTAATGTTGCTAGAAATTGGTTCCGCGCCACTTGCATGCAGTGGAATCGAGGTATGCCATGAGCGTGTTTTCAATGCAGCTCTAAAGTGGTGATCGTGGCTGTTTCAAAAAAAGGGAACCCAAAAAAGGGTGGAAATCGTGGTAGCCCCCCGCCCACCACACGTGTCCACTCGAGGACTACAAACGGTCCGGTGTTTATAACCCCCCTTGACCTTCTTCTTCCACGAGCTTGTGTCATTTCCCCTAGTCTGTCTAGTCCCAAGACCCCAATCTACACCTACCGCCTGCGCCAAAGCTCCCTCGCTTGCACTACCTCCTTCCCTTGGTGCGCCATGAAGCGTACGCATGGAGGCGAGCTGGAGGTGAAGCCAGTTGAAGGCGCAGCTGCAGATGGCTCGGTCGTCGCCAAGCAGGCAGAGGCGTCTTCTCTGGGCACGAACGCCGCTCGTCGCCACGCCGTCGAGGGTGCGAGCTCATCCGTCTAGCCAGTAGCCATCTCCGCCGAGCAGCAGGAGGTAGCCGTCGCTGCCGAGCAGCAGGTAGTAGCAATCGCCGCCGAGCAACAGGTGGCTGACAACGTTGTGGTGCCAGCGGCAGATCTGGATGGGGGCAGGCGGCAGGTGGAGGCAATCCGGTGCTCTACATCAACGACCCCATCACCGTACAAGAAATCTTAGACGCAATCGTGGAGAATGACGAGTTCGAGGAGGAGGTCCCTGATAAGGAGTCTGAGGTTCTATATTGCTAGCTTCTCTAGTCGCAGCCACAATTTTCACTGTTCATACATAGGATTTGCTCAATCGTGTACATATTCTTTTGCTCTTGAAGTAGGGTAGTATATATATATGGTTCGATCGGTCGATTGATGCATCTAACATCTAGTCACAAAACCCCAATCTGATCATCTGTCATCTAGTTGAGTTTGCTAGTTGAGTGTTGATTTCAATACACAACAGGTCTATAACATTACATTTATATTCCTTACTGATCCCAATGATTCAATTTTTCCCCAAAATAGTGCAAGGGCATCTGATGGTGTCGCTTTCTTAGGGATGGTCAGTGAACCTCAGGCAGCAATGCACATAAACAATATAGGTTGTGCTGTTGGTATTTGGTTCTCCGACTCCATCGCTGAAAAAAATGAGGCCCTAATTTTTTTCACATATAGAACCTATATATATAATCTTTGTATTGTTTCTGATCTATGAATGTGTTGTATGATGCATATGTATATCCCTGAATATTATTTTGTACGATTACATTTCAATTTCTTATTATGGCCAATGAGTCAAATTTGCCTCAAAGAGAGGCAGACACATTGGTGTCAGAATTTTGGAGGGATGAGTCAGCAAACCTGGGGCCATGTACAAGATCAATATAAGCTGTGCAATTGTTACTTGGTTCGCTTACACCATCTCTGTAGAAACTTATGAGGCCGCATTCTTTATTCTAGATTCATAGAACTATGATATTTGAATTGTCTATTCCATGCATTCATAGTGTATAAGAATTACATTTTAGTTTGTCACCGAGGCCGATGATTGAAATTTGCCCCAAAAGACTTCAAGGGGAGACACGTAAGATGGTGTCGTGTTTTAGGGATGGGTTGGTGAACCTGATGCAGCAATGCACACAAACAATATAGGTTGTGCTGTTAGTACTTTGGTTCTCCAACTCCATCTCTGAAACAAATTATGAGGCCCTTGATTTAATCTCATATGGAACTACATATATGATCCTTGATTTTTTTCTGATCTTTTAATGATTGGTATGATGCATATGTATATGAATAGTTTTGATCATAAGTATTTTTAACATGTACCTGAAGATTAATTGTTTGGTTTTTTATTTATAATTATAATATTTAGGCTTGTTTTTGTACCTGACTATTTATATCTCAGAATATTGTTTTGAACAATTACATTTCAATTTCTTATTGTGGCCAATGATTGAAATTTGCCCCAAAGAGAGGCTGACACATTGGTGTCAGATTTTTTCAGGGATGAGTTAGCGAACCTGAGGGCATGTACAAGATCAATATAAGTTGTGCAAGTGTTACTTGGTTTGCTTACGCCATCCCTGTAGAAACTTATGAGTCCGCAATCTTTATTCTACATTCATAGAACTATGATATTCGAATTATCTATTCCATGCATTCATAGTGTATAAGAATTACATTTTAGTTTTTCACCGAGGCTGATATTGAAATTTGCCCCAAAAGAGTTCAAGGGGAGACACATATGATGGTGTCGTGTTTTAGGGATGGGTTGGTGAACCTGAGGCAGCAATGCACACAAACAATAGAGGTTGTGTTGTTGGTACTTTGGTTCGCCAACTCTATCTATGAAACAAATTATGAGGCCCTAGCTTTATTCTCATATGGAACTACATATATGATCCTTGTATTGTTTCTGATGTTTTAATGATTGGTATGATGCATATGTATATGAATAGTTTTGATCATAAGTATTTTTAACATGTACGTGAAGATTAATTGTTTGGTTTTTTATTTATAATTACAATATTTAGGCTTGTTTTTGTACCTGACTATGTATATCCCTGAATAATTTTTTGTACGATAACATTTCAATTTCTTATTGTGGCCAATGATTCAAATTTGTCCCAAAAGAGAGGCCGACACATTGGTGTCAGATTTTTTCAGGGATAAGTTAGTGAACCTGGGGCGATGTACAACAACATTACATGTTGTGCAATTGTTACTTGGTTCACCCACTCCATCCCTGAAGAAACTTATGAGGCCCCTAGATTTATCCTACATTCATTCTGATGCAATTATTTGTCATTGTGTTGAGATGAAATGATATATGAACCGATCAAACTATTGCTGAGATGCTTTATCTTTGATATCCATGGATATATTGTATTACATATACATATTGTCAATTCTTGAGTTGTAATACAATTCAATCATATGTATGAGTTCTAAGTTATGTTCTTAAAAATCAACAGGAGGATGATGATGAAGTGGACGATACCAAGGTATCCAGGGACAACAAGAGCCACTACGTGCTGAGGCGGTTACGATGTGGGCTAATCCATTTCCACCATAGGGGGAGACAATTTTGCCCATTCTGTGGCAGAGCAATCAACGTGGACCTCAACAGCGTGATCCAGCATGCGGGGGCATCGGTAGAGGCGAAGGCAGAAGCCATAGGCCGATTACCTTGGCACGACACACATCCTACGGCGAATTCCTCCGGGAGTATGTTAGGACTGTCCTGTATCCCATCGACTAGGCTGTCGCTGCCTCCTGCTGATAAACCCCTGCCCTGCTAGGCGTCTCCGTGTCCCGGCCTCTTGCTGCCGCCCCTGCCTTTATTTTTTTAGTTAATTATTACATCTGTGTGGCATGTAAGACAATATATCCGTGGTGTCTCTCGTGAACCTTCTATATTAATCTACACCTTTATATGGAGTGCCTTAAAATTTCTAGTGTTCAATTATATTAATGATCATGCTCATGCACACTACAAAATATTTGTAGTGCTCGATTATATTATAATTGTCAAGGAATACATCAACAAGTTAAATTGGTGGAAATTTTGTATTGAAGTGACTAAATGATCTCACATCAGCGGTGGACGTTGGCAGAAGCCGAAGGCATCAGCCAAAGACCTTGGAGCGGCACGCAGTCTTCAGCAAATTCCTTGCAGGTTCAACAACGGGTTGCCGCCGCCCAGCTCCGAATTCGCTTACAGGTCCAACATGACAGAACTTTAGCTACTACAGAGACCTCGGCAGAGGTGGAAGAATTGGTGCGGGTGCAACCATGGCGATGGCGAGCTCGGATTCTAGAGGAGGAAAATAGAACCGAGCATGATCGGCACGGTGACAGATCTCACCGAGAACCAATTCTCGTCTCCGCACCGTGCCATGGGTGCATCCATGGTGAGGGCGAGCTCCGTCTCTGGATGGGGAGGAGAGCGGGGCCGAGCAGGTTCATCACGTCCCAGCTCTGCGTCATGGCCGTGACCACAGATTGCCACTCCAGGGAAGAAGAAGACGTGTATTGGATGCATGCGCCAACGCTGCAAGCCTACAGGGAGGAGAGCTGGGCCGAGCAGGTTCGTCCATGTCCCAGCTTCGCGCCATGGCTGCGACACCCCACAGATTGCCGCTATGGGGAAGAAGAAGACGCGTAATGGATGCATGCGCCAACGCTGCAAGCCTAATTGACACCTATGCGACGGGAGCGACATAACGGCGAGAACTGATAGGGGGGCAACTTGACGGCCGTTAGCCTGATTTTTTGTATTGAAACGTAAAGTTGAATTCATGCCAAAAAAGACCATCTGAGTATTTGGCACACCAACTGTAGTCATCCCGGCTAATTTTAGGGAACTTGGGTACCGCGTTGCCTGGGCGCCCCAACTTTCGGGCCGCAAAATGATATTATCCTGATTTCGGCACCTCAAAAATGGAAAATGGTTTTTTCGTGCATCGAAAAGGAAAACTTCCTCCTGCAACATCGTAAGCCATCCCAAGATGCACATGTGTGCATAATATGGGCACATTATCTCAAACTATGCCCTGATTCTATCCATAACATTGGTGGTTTAACCTAAATGCCATGAAACCTCGAACATGGTAGGTCATTTTGTGAAGGATTTTATGATGTTTGCAATTTTTCAAGTTCAATATTTTTCCTTGAAACTATGACACATAATATGACACCATGCGAAGGTTTCACGTTGTTTGGATCGTTTTTGAATTTCTTATGCCCGTTTCAAACATATTCAAAACGGCGGGGATGAAGATTCCTAGCCCGGGGATGAGCCTCGCTAAACTTGAACTGGATCTATGATGACATAGCATGTTGTGAACCTATAAATGATTTTTTAAAAATTCACAAGCATTATATCATGTACTTGTAGTTCAAATCTAGGCAACCTCCTGCCGATTCGGCAGGAATTTTTCTGTTTCATGAGGGATGGACGAAAAGGTTGCAGATACACCGGTTGGGAAATTGTCCATCTAAGGTGGTCTAGTATTTTTGAAAAATGGGTTGGTACCAATGCCAAACTTTAATTTGGTGGTTGCTTCACAGAACACCCCGATTTCGGCACCTCAATAATGGAAATTAGATTTTTTGTGCGTCGAAAAGGAAAACTTCCTCCTTCAACGTCGTAAGCCATCCCAAGATGCACATGTGTGCACAATATGGGCACATTATCTCAAACTATGCCCTGTTCTACCATATAATTGGTGGTTTGACCTAAATGCCATGAAACCTATAACATGATAGGTCATTTTGTGAAGGATTTTTTATGATGTTTGCAATTTTTCAAGTTTAATATTTTTCCTTGCAACTATGACACATAATATGACACCACGTGAAGGTTTCACGTTGTTTGGATCATTTTTGAATTTCTTATGCCCGTTTCAAACTAGATGAAGATTCCTTGCCCGGGGATGAGCCTCGCTGAACTTGAAGTGGATCTATGATGAAATAGCATGTTGTGAACCTATAAATGATTTTTTGAAAAATTCACAAGCATTATATCATGTACTTGTAGTTCAAATCTGGGCAACCTCCTACCGATTTGGCAGGAATTTGTCTTTTTCATTAGGGATGGACGGAAAGGTTCCAGATACACCGCGTGGGAAATTGTTCATCTAAGGTGGTCTAGTATTTTTGAAAAATGGGTTGGTACCAATGCCAAACTTTAATTTGGTGGTTGCTTCACAGAACACCCCGATTTTGGCACCTCAATAATGGAAATTGTTTTTTTCGTGCGTTGAAAAGGAAAACTTCCTCCTGCACTATCGTAAGCCATCCCAAGATGCACATGTGTGCACAATATGGGCACATTATCTCAAACTATGACCTGATTCTAGCCATAACATTGGTGGTTTGACCTAAATGCCATGAGACCTCGAACATGATAGGTCATTTTGTGATGGATTTTTTATGATGTTTGCAATTTTTCAAGTTCAATATTTTTCCTTGCAACTATGACACATAATATGAAACCACGCGAAGGTTGCACGTTGTTTGGATCGTTTTTGAATTTCTTATGCCCGTTTCAAACTATATTCAAAATGGCGGGGATGAAGATTCCTAGCCCGGGGCTGAGCCTCACTGAACTTGAACTGGATCTATGATGAAATAGCATGTTGTGAACCTATAAATGATTTTTTTAAAATTCACAAGCATTATATCATGTACTTGTATTTCAAATCGAGGCAACCTCCTACCGATTCGGCAGGAATTCTTCTTTTTCATGAGGGATGGACGGAAAGGTTGCAGATACACCGGTTGGGAAATTGTCCATCTAAGGTGGTTTAGTATTTTTGAAAAATGGGTTGGTACCAATGCCAAACTTTAATTTGGTGGTTGCTTCATAGAACACCCCGATTTCGACAACTCAATAATGGAAATTGGATTTTTCGTGCGTCGAAAAGGAAAACTTCCTCCTGCAACATCATAAGTCATCCCAAGATGCACATGTGTGCACAATATGGGCACATTATCTCAAACTATACCTTGTTCTAGCCATAACATTGGTGGTTTGACCTAAATGCCATGAAACCTCGAACATGATAGGTCATTTAGTGAAGGACTTTTTTTATGATGTTTGCAATTTTTCAAGTTCATTATTTTTCCTTGCAACTATGACACATAATATGACACCACACGAAGGTTTCACGTTGTTTGGATCATTTTTGAATTTCTTATGCCCGTTTCAAACTATATTCAAAATGGCAGGGATGAAGATTCCTAGCCCGGGGCTGAGCCTCGCTGAACTTTAAGTGGATCTATGATGAAATAGCATGTTGTGAACCTATAAATGATTTTAAAAATATTCACAGGCATTATATCATGTACTTGTAGTTCAAATCTGGGCAACCTCCTTCCGATTCGGCAGGAATTTGTCTTTTTCATGAGGGATGGACGGAAAGGTTCTAGATACACCGGTTGGGAAATTTTCCATCTAAGGTGGTCTAGTATTTTTGAAAAATGGGTTGGTACCAATGCCAAACTTTAATTTGGTGGTTGCTTCACAGAACTTCCCGATTTCGGCACCTCAATAATGGAAATTGGTTTTTTCGTGCGTCGAAAAGGAAAACTTCCTCCAGCACTATCGTAAGTCATCGCAAGATGCACATGTGTGCACAATATGGGCACATTATCTCAAACTATGCCCTGATTCTACCCATAACATTGGTGGTTTGACCTAAATGCCATGAAACCTCGAACATGATAGGTCATTTTGTGAAGGATTTTTTATATTGTTTGCAATTTTTCAAGTTAAATATTTTTCCTTGCAATGACACTGGTGGATCCATGTGTGGTTCATGAGAAGAACACACATCCAATGACACTGGTGGATCCTTATGTGGTTCATGAAAAGAACAGACATGCAATGACACTAGTGGATCCTTATGTGGTTTGTGAAAAGAACAGACATAGAATGACACTGGTGGATCCTTATGTGGTTCATGAGAAGAACAGAAATGCAATGACACGGGTGGATCATTATGTGGTTTGTTTAGAAGAACATACATGCAATGACTCTAGCTGTCGTTCATGAAAAGAACACACATGCAATGACACTCGTGTATCCATGTGTGGTTTGTGAAAAGAACAGACATGCAATCACAATAGGTGGATACATGTGTGCTTTGTTTAGAAGAACGTACATGCAATGACTCTAGCTATGGTTAATGAAAAACACATATGCAATGACACTAGTGGATCCATGTGTGGTTAATGAAAAAACACACATGCAATGCCACTGGTGGATCCATGTGTGGTTCATGAAAAGAACAGACATGCAATGACACTGGTGGATCCTTATGTGGTTTGTTTAGAGGAACATAGATGCAATGACACCAGGTGTGGTTCATGAAAAGAACAGACATGCAATGACACTGGTGGATTCATGTGTGGTTCATGAGAAGAACACACATCCAGTGACACTGGTGGATCCTTATGAGGTTTGTTTAGAAGAACACACATGCAATGACTCTAGTTGTGGTTCATGAAAAGAACACACATGCAATGACACTGGTGTATCCATGTGTGGTTCGTGAGAAGAACACACATGCAATGACACTGGGTGTGGTTTATGAGAAGAACACACATGCAATGACACTGGTGGATCCTTATGTGGTTTGCTTAGAAGAACACGCATGCAATGACTCTATCTATGGTTCATGAAAAGAACACACATCAATGACACTGGTGGATCCATGTGTGGTTTGTAAAAAGAACTGACATGCAATGACTCTAGGTGGATCCATGTGTAGTTTGTTTAGAGGAACAGACATGCAATGACACTGGGTGTGGTTCATGAAAAGAACGGACATGCAATGACGCTGGTGGATCCTTATGTGGTTTGTTTAGAAGAACACACATGCAATGACTCTAGCTGTGGTTCATGAAAAGAACACACATGCAATGACACTCGGGGATCCTTATATGGTTTGTTTATAAGAAGACACATGCAATGACACTAGTTGTGGTTCATGAGAAGAACACACATGAAAAGGCACTGGTGGATCCATGTGTGGTTTGTGAAAAGAACAGACATGCAATCACACTAGGTGGATCCGTGTGTGGTTTGGGGAAAGAATAGTCATGCAATGGCTCTAGCTGTGGTTCATGAAAAGAACACACATCCAATGACACTGGTGGATCCTTATGTGGTTTGTTTAGAAGAACACACATGCAATGACTCTAGCTGTGGTTCATGAAAAGAACACACATGCAATGACACTGGTGTATCCATGTGTGGTTCATGAGAAGAACACACAAGCAATGACACTGGTGGATCCTTATGTGGTTTGTTCAGAGGAACAAACATGCAATGACACTGGTGGATCCATATGTGGTTTGTGACAAGAACAGACATGCAATCACACTGGGTGGATCTATGTGTGGTTCATGAGAAGAACACCCATGCAATGACACTGGTGGATCCTTATGTGGTTTGTGAAAAGAACAGACATGCAATGACACTGGTGGATCCATGTGCGGTTCATGAAAAGAATAGACATGCAATGACACTGCTAGATCCTGATGTGGTTCATGGGAAGAACAGACATGCAATGACACTTGTGGATCCGTATGTGGTTTGTTTAGAATAACAGACATGCAATGACTCTAGCTGCCGTTCATGAAAGGAACACACACGCAATGACACTGGTGTATCCATGTGTGGTTTGTGAAAAGAACAGTCATGCAATCACACTAGGTGGATCCATGTGTGATTTATTTAGAAGAACACACATGCAATGACTGTAGCTGCGGTTCATGAAAAGAAAACACATGCAATGACACTTGTGGATCCATATGTGGTTCATGAGAAGAATAGACATGCAATGACACTGGTGGATCCTTATGTGGTTTGTTTAGAGGAACATACATGCAATGACACTAGGTGTGGTTCATGAAAAGAACAGACATGCAATGACACTGGTGGATCCATGTGTGGTTCATCAGAAGAACACACATCCAATGACACTGGTGGATCCTTATGTGGTTTGTTTAGAAGAATACACATGCAAAGAGTCTAGCCGCGGTTCATGAAAAGAACACACATGCAATGAGACTGGTGGATCCATGTGTGGTTCATGAAAAGAACAGACATGCAATGACACTTGTGGATCCTTATGTGGCTTGTTTAGAGGAACACACATGCAATGCCACTAGGTGTGGTTCATGAAAAGAACAGACATGAAATGACACTGGTGGATCCATATGTGGTTCATGAGAAGAACACACATCCAATGACACTAGTGGATCCTTATGTGGTTTATTTAGAAGATAACACATGCAATGACTCTAGCTGTGGTTCATGAAAAGAACACACATGCAATGACACAGGTGTATCCATGTGTGGTTCATGAGAAGAACACACAAGCAATGACACTGGTGGATCCATGTGTGGTTCGTGAAAAGAACAGACATGCAATGACACTTGTGGATCCTTATGTGGTTTGTTTAGAGGAACAGACATGCAATGCCACTAGGTGTGGTTCATGAGAAGAACAGACATGAAATGACACTGGTGGATCCATATGTGGTTCATGAGAAGAACACACATCCAATGACACTAGTGGATCCTTATGTGGTTTATTTAGAAGAACACACATGCAATGACTCGAGCTGTGTTTCATGAAAAGAACACACATGCAATGACACTTGTGTATCCATGTGTGGTTCATGAGAAGAACACACAAGCAATGACACTGGTGGATCCTTGTGTGGTTTGTTCAGAGGAACAAACATGCAATGACACTGGTGGATCCATATGTGGTTTGTGAAAAGAACAGACATGCAATCAAACTAGGTGGATCCATGTGTGGTTAATGAGAAGAACACACATGCAGAGACACTAGTGGATCCTTATGTGGTTTGTGAAAAGAACAGAGATGCAACGACACTGGTGGATCCATGTGTGGTTCATGACAAGAACACACATGCAATGACACTGGTGGATCCTTATGTGGTTTGTTTAGAGGAATAGACATGCAATGACACTGGTGGATCCATGTGTGGTTCATGAGAAGAACACACATCCAATGACACTGGTGGATCCTTATGTGGTTTATTTAGAAGAACACACATGCAATGACTCTAGCTGTGGTTCATTAAAAGAACACACATGCAATGACACTGGTGTATCCATGTGTGGTTCATGAGAAGAACACACAAGAAATGACCCTGGTGGATCCTTATGTGGTTTGTTCAGAGGAACAAACATGCAATGACACTAGTGGATCCAGATGTGGTTTGTGACAAGAACAGACATGCAATCACACTGGGTGGATCTACGTGTGGTTCATGAGAAGAACACACATGCAATGACACTGGTGGATCCTTATGTGGTTTGTGAAAAGAACAGACATGCAATGACACTGGTGGATCCATGTGCGGTTCATGAAAAGAATAGACATGCAATGACACTGCTGGATCCTGATGTGGTTCATGAGAAGAACAGACATGCAATGACACTTGTGGATCCTTATGTGGTTTGTTTAGAATAACAGACATGCAATGACTCTAGGTGCCGTGCATGAAAGGAACACACACGCAATGACATTGGTGTATCCATGTGTGGTTTGTGAAAAGAACAGTCATGCAATCACACTAGGTGGATCCATGTGTGGTTTATTTAGAAGAACACACATGCAATGACTCTCGCTGCGGTTCATGAAAAGAAAACACATGCAATGACACTTGTGGATCCATATGTGGTTCATGAGAAGAATAGACATGCAATGACACTGGTGGATCCTTATGTGGTTTGTTTATCGGAACATACATGCAGTGACACTAGGTGTGGTTCATGAAAAGAACAGACATGCAATGACACTGGTGGATCCATGTGTGGTTCATCAGAAGAACACACATCCAATGACACTGGTGGATCCTTATGTGGTTTGTTTAGAAGAATACACATGCAAAGAGTCTAGCCGCGGTTCATGAAAAGAACACACATGCAATGAGACTGGTGGATCCATGTGTGGTTCATAAAAAGAACAGACATGCAATGACACTTGTGGATCCTTATGTGGCTTGTTTAGAGGAACACACATGCAATGCCACTAGGTGTGGTTCATGAAAAGAACCGACATGAAATGACACTGGTGGATCCATATGTGGTTCATGAGAAGAACACACATCCAATGACACTGGTGGATCCTTATGTGGTTTATTTAGAAGAACACACATGCAATGACTCTAGCTGTGGTTCATGAAAAGAACACACATGCAATGACACTGGTGTATCCATGTGTGGTTCATGAGAAGAACACACAAGCAATGACACTGGTGGATCCATGTGTGGTTCGTGAAAAGAACATACATGCAATGACACTTGTGGATCCTTATGTGGTTTGTTTAGAGGAACAGACATGCAATGCCACTAGGTGTGGTTCATGAGAAGAACAGACATGAAATGACACTGGTGGATCCATATGTGGTTCATGAGAAGAACACACATCCAATGACACTGGTGGATCCTTATGTGGTTTATTTAGAAGAACACACATGCAATGACTCGAGCTGTGGTTCATGAAAAGAACACACATGCAATGACACTGGTGTATCCATGTGTGGTTCATGAGAAGAACACACAAGCAATGACACTAGTAGATCCTTGTGTGGTTTGTTCAGAGGAACAAACATGCAATGACACTGGTGGATCCATATGTGGTTTGTGAAAAGAACAGACATGCAATCAAACTAGGTGGATCCATGTGTGGTTAATGAGAAGAACACACATGCAGAGACACTAGTGGATCCTTATGTGGTTTGTGAAAAGAACAGAGATGCAACGACACTGGTGGATCCATGTGTGGTTCATGACAAGAACACACATGCAATGACACTGGTGGATCCTTATGTGGTTTGTTTAGAGGAATAGACATGCAATGACACTGGTGGATCCATGTGTGGTTCATGAGAAGAACACACATCCAATGACACTGGTGGATCCTTATGTGGTTTATTTAGAAGAACACACATGCAATGACTCTAGCTGTGGTTCATGAAAAGAACACACATGCAATGACACTGGTGTATCCATGTGTGGTTCATGAGAAGAACACACAAGAAATGACCCTGGTGGATCCTTATGTGGTTTGTTCAGAGGAACAAACATGCAATGACACTAGTGGATCCATATGTGGTTTGTGACAAGAACAGACATGCAATCACACTGGGTGGATCTATGTGTGGTTCATGAGAAGAACACACATGCAATGACACTGGTGGATCCTTATGTGGTTTGTGAAAAGAACAGACATGCAATGACACTGGTGGATCCATGTGCGGTTCATGAAAAGAATAGACATGCAATGACACTGCTGGATCCTGATGTGGTTCATGAGAAGAACAGACATGCAATGACACTTGTGGATCCTTATGTGGTTTGTTTAGAATAACAGACATGCAATGACTCTAGGTGCCGTGCATGAAAGGAACACACACGCAATGACATTGGTGTATCCATGTGTGGTTTGTGAAAAGAACAGTCATGCAATCACACTAGGTTGATCCATGTGTGGTTTATTTAGAAGAACACACATGCAATGACTCTAGCTGCGGTTCATGAAAAGAAAACACATGCAATGACACTTGTGGATCCATATGTGGTTCATGAGAAGAATAGACATGCAATGACACTGGTGGATCCTTATGTGGTTTGTTTATCGGAACATACATGCAGTGACACTAGGTGTGGTTCATGAAAAGAACAGACATGCAATGACACTGGTGGATCCATGTGTGGTTCATCAGAAGAACACACATCCAATGACACTGGTGGATCCTTATGTGGTTTGTTTAGAAGAATACACATGCAAAGAGTCTAGCCGCGGTTCATGAAAAGAACACACATGCAATGAGACTGGTGGATCCATGTGTGGTTCATGAAAAGAACAGACATGCAATGACACTTGTGGATCCTTATGTGGCTTGTTTAGAGGAACACACATGCAATGCCACTAGGTGTGGTTCATGAAAAGAACCGACATGAAATGACACTGGTGGATCCATATGTGGTTCATGAGAAGAACACACATCCAATGACACTGGTGGATCCTTATGTGGTTTATTTAGAAGAACACACATGCAATGACTCTAGCTGTGGTTCATGAAAAGAACACACATGCAATGACACTGGTGTATCCATGTGTGGTTCATGAGAAGAACACACAAGCAATGACACTGGTGGATCCATGTGTGGTTCGTGAAAAGAACATACATGCAATGACACTTGTGGATCCTTATGTGGTTTGTTTAGAGGAACAGACATGCAATGCCACTAGGTGTGGTTCATGAGAAGAACAGACATGAAATGACACTGGTGGATCCATATGTGGTTCATGAGAAGAACACACATCCAATGACACTGGTGGATCCTTATGTGGTTTATTTAGAAGAACACACATGCAATGACTCGAGCTGTGGTTCATGAAAAGAACACACATGCAATGACACTGGTGTATCCATGTGTGGTTCATGAGAAGAACACACAAGCAATGACACTGGTAGATCCTTGTGTGGTTTGTTCAGAGGAACAAACATGCAATGACACTGGTGGATCCATATGTGGTTTGTGAAAAGAACAGACATGCAATCAAACTAGGTGGATCCATGTGTGGTTAATGAGAAGAACACACATGCAGAGACACTAGTGGATCCTTATGTGGTTTGTGAAAAGAACAGAGATGCAACGACACTGGTGGATCCATGTGTGGTTCATGACAAGAACACACATGCAATGACACTAGTGGATCCTTATGTGGTTTGTTTAGAGGAATAGACATGCAATGACACTGGTGGATCCATGTGTGGTTCATGAGAAGAACACACATCCAATGACACTGGTGGATCCTTATGTGGTTTATTTAGAAGAACACACATGCAATGACTCTAGCTGTGGTTCATGAAAAGAACACACATGCAATGACACTGGTGTATCCATGTGTGGTTCATGAGAAGAACACACAAGCAATGACACTGGTGGATCCTTATGTGGTTTGTTCAGAGGAACAAACTTGCAATGACACTGGTGGATCCATATGTGGTTTGTGACAAGAACAGACATGCAATCACACTGGGTGGATCTATGTGTGGTTCATGAGAAGAACACACATGCAATGACACTGTTGGATCCTTATGTGGTTTGTGAAAAGAACAGACATGCAATGACACTGGTGGATCCATGTGCGGTTCATGAGAAGAATAGACATGCAATGACACTGCTGGATCCTGATGTGGTTCATGAGAAGAACAGACATGCAATGACACTTGTGGATCCTTATGTGGTTTGTTTAGAATAACAGACATGCAATGACTCTAGCTGCCGTTCATGAAAGGAACACACACGCAATGACACTGGTGTATCCATGTGTGGTTTGTGAAAAGAACAGTCATGCAATCACACTAGGTGGATCCATGTGTGGTTTATTTAGAAGAAACCACATGCAATGACTCTTGCTACGGTTCATGAAAAGAAAACACATGCAATGACACTTGTGGATCCATATGTGGTTCATGAGAAGAATAGACATGCAATGACACTGGTGGATCCTTATGTGGTTTGTTTAGAGGAACATACATGCAATGACACTAGGTGTGGTTCATGAAAAGAACAGACATGCAATGACACTGGTGGATCCATGTGTGGTTCATCAGAAGAACACACATCCAATGACACTGGTGGATCCTTATGTGGTTTGTTTAGAAGAATACACATGCAAAGAGTCTAGCCGCGGTTCATGAAAAGAACACACATGCAATGAGACTGGTGGATCCATGTGTGGTTCATGAAAAGAACAGACATGCAATGACACTTGTGGATCCTTATGTGGCTTGTTTAGAGGAACACACATGCAATGCCACTAGGTGTGGTTCATGAAAAGAACAGACATGAAATGACACTGGTGTATCCATATGTGGTTCATGAGAAGAACACTCATCCAATGACACTGGTGGATCCTTATGTGGTTTATTTAGAAGAACACACATGCAATGACTCTAGCTGTGGTTCATGAAAAGAACACACATGCAATGACACAGGTGTATCCATGTGTGGTTCATGAGAAGAACACACAAGCAATGACACTGGTGGAACCATGTGTGGTTCGTGAAAAGAACAGACATGCAATGACACTTGTGGATCCTTATGTGGTTTGTTTAGAGGAACAGACATGCAATGCCACTAGGTGTGGTTCATGAGAAGAACAGACATGAAATGACACTGGTGGATCCATATGTGGTTCATGAGAAGAACACACATCCAATGACACTGGTGGATCCTTATGTGGTTTATTTAGAAGAACACACATGCAATGACTCGAGCTGTGGTTCATGAAAAGAACAGAGATGCAATGACACTGGTGTATCCATGTGTGGTTCATGAGAAGAACACACAAGCAATGACACTGGTGGATCCTTGTGTGGTTTGTTCAGAGGAATAGACATGCAATGACACTGGGTGTGGTTCATGAGTAGAACACACATGAAATGACTAATGGATTCTTGCTGTGCTTCATGAAAAGAACAGACATGCAATGACACTGGGTGGATCCTTATGTGGTTTGTGAAAAGAACAGACATGCAATGACACTGGTGGATCCTTATGTGGTTTGTTTAGAGGAACAGACATGCAATGACACTGGTGGATCCATGTGTGGTTAATGAAAAGAACAGACATGCAATGACACTGGTGGAGCCTTATGTGGTTTGTTTAGAGGAACAGACATGCAATGACACTAGGTGTGGTTCATGAAAATAAAAGACATGCAATGACACTGGTGGATCCATGTGTGGTTCATGAGAAGAACACACATCCAATGACACTGGTGGATCCTTATGTGGTTCATGAAAATAACATACATGCAATGACACTAATGGATCCTTATGTGGTTTGTGAAAATAACAGACATGCAATGACACTGGTGGATCCTTATGTGGTTCTTGGGAAGAACAGACATGCAATGGCACTGGTGGATCCTTATGTGGTTTGTTTAGAAGAACAGGCATGCAATGACTCTAGTTGCTGTTCATGAAAATAACGCACATGCAATGACACTAGTGTATCCATGTGTGGTTCATGAGAAGAACACACATGCAATGACACTGGTGGATCCTTATGTGGCTTGTTTAGAGGAACAAACATGTAATGACACTGGGAGTGGTTCATGAAAATAATAGACATGCAATGACACTGGTGGATCCATATGTGGTTTGTGACAAGAACAGACATGCAATCACACTGGGTGGATCCATGTGTGGTTCATGAGAAGAACACACAAGCAATGACACTGGTGGATCCTTATGTGGTTTGGGAAAATAACAGACATGCAATGACACTGGTGGATCCATATGTGGTTCATGAAAAGAATAGACATGCAATGACACTGCTGGATCCTGATGTGGTTCATGAGAAGAACAGACATGCAATGACACTTGTGGATCCTTATGTGGTTTGTTTAGAATAACAGACATGCAATGACTCTAGCTGCCATTCATGAAAGGAACACACACGCAATGCACTGGTGTATCCATGTGTGGTTTGTGAAAAGAACAGTCATGCAATCACACTAGGTGGATCCATGTGTGGTTTGTTTAGAAGAACACACATGCAATGACTCTAGTTGCGGTTCATGAAAAGAAAACACATGCAATGACACTAGTGGATCCATATGTGGTTCATGAAAAGAATAGACATGCAATGACACTGGTGGAACCTTATGTGGTTTGTTTAGAGGAACATACATGCAATGACACTAGGTGTGGTTCATGAAAAGAACAGACATGCAATGACACTGGTGGATCCATGTGTGATTCATCAGAAGAACACACATCCAATGACACTGGTGGATCCTTATGTTGTTTGTTTAGAAGAATACACATGCAAAGAGTCTAGCCGCGGTTCATGAAAAGAACACACATGCAATGAGACTGGTGGATCCATGTGTGGTGCATGAAAAGAACAGACATGCAATGCCACTTGTGGATCCTTATGTGGTTTGTTTAGAGGAACAGACATGCAATGCCACTAGGTGTGGTTCATGAAAAGAACAGACATGAAATGACACTAGTGGATCCATATGTGGTTCATGAGAAGAACACACATCCAATGACACTGGTGGATCCTTATGTGGTTTATTTAGAAGAACACACATGCAATGACTCTAGCTGTGGTTCATGAAAAGAACACACATGCAATGACACTGGTGTATCCATGTGTGGTTCATGAGAATAACACACAAGCAATGACACTGGTGGATCCTTATGTGGTTTGTTCAGAGGAACAAACATGCAATGACACTGGTGGATCCATATATGGTCTGTGACAAGAACAGACATGCAATCACACTGGGTGGATCTATGTGTGGTTCATGAGAAGAACACCCATGCAATGACACTGGTGGATCCTTATGTGGTTTGTCAAAAGAACAGACATGCAATGACACTGGTGGATCCATGTGCGGTTCATGAAAAGAATAGACATGCAATGACACTGCTGGATCCTGATGTGGTTCATGAGAAGAACAGACATGCAATGACACTTGTGGATCCTTATGTGGTTTGTTTAGAATAACAGACATGCAATGACTCTAGCTGCCGTTCATGAAAGGAACACACACGCAATGACACTGGTGTATCCATGTGTGGTTTGTGAAAAGAACAGTCATGCAATCACACTAGGTGGATCCATGTGTGGTTTATTTAGAAGAACACACATGCAATGACTCTAGCTGCGGTTCATGAAAAGAAAACACATCCAATGACACTTGTGGATCCATATGTGGTTCATGAGAAGAATAGACATGCAATGACACTGGTGGATCCTTATGTGGTTTGTTAGAGGAACATACATGCAATGACACTAGGTGTGGTTCATGAAAAGAACAGACATGCAATGACACTGGTGGATCCATGTGTGGTTCATCAGAAGAACACACATCCAATGACACTGGTGGATCCTTAGGTGGTTGTTTAGAAGAATACACATGCAAAGAGTCTAGCCGCGGTTCATGAAAAGAACACACATGCAATGAGACTGGTGGATCCATGTGTGGTTCATGAAAAGAACACACATGCAATGACACTTGTGGATCCTTATGTGGCTTGTTTAGAGGAACACACATGCAATGCCACTAGGTGTGGTTCATGAAAAGAACAGACATGAAATGACACTGGTGGATCCATATGTGGTTCATGAGAAGAACACACATCCAATGACACTAGTGGATCCTTATGTGGTTTATTTAGAAGAACACACATGCAATGACTCTAGCTGTGGTTCATGAAAAGAACACGCATGCAATGACACTGGTGTATCCATGTGTGGTTCATGAGAAGAACACACAAGCAATGACACTGGTGGATCCATGTGTGGTTCGTGAAAAGAACAGACATGCAATGACACTTGTGGATCCTTTTGTGGTTTGTTTAGAGGAACAGACATGCAATGCCACTAGGTGTGGTTCATGAGAAGAACAGACATGAAATGACACTGGTGGATCCATATGTGGTTCATGAGAAGAACACACATCCAATGACACTGGTGGATCCTTATGTGGTTTATTTAGAAGAACACACATGCAATGACTCGAGCTGTGGTTCATGAAAAGAACACACATGCAATGACACTTGTGTATCCAAGTGTGGTTCATGAGAAGAACACACAAGCAATGACACTAGTGGATCCTTGTGTGGTTTGTTCAGAGGAACAAACATGCAATGACACTGGTGGATCCATATGTGGTTTGTGAAAAGAACAGACATGCAATCAAACTAGGTGGATCCATGTGTGGTTAATGAGAAGAACACACATGCAGAGACACTAGTGGATCCTTATGTGGTTTGTGAAAAGAACAGAGATGCAACGACACTGGTGGATCCATGTGTGGTTCATGACAAGAACACACATGCAATGACACTGGTGGATCCTTATGTGGTTTGTTTAGAGGAATAGACATGCAATGACACTGGTGGATCCATGTGTGGTTCATGAGAAGAACACACATCCAATGACACTGGTGGATCCTTATGTGGTTTATTTAGAAGAACACACATGCAATGACTCTAGCTGTGGTTCATGAAAAGAACACACATGCAATGACACTGGTGTATCCATGTGTGGTTCATGAGAAGAACACACAAGCAATGACACTGGTGGATCCTTATGTGGTTTGTTCAGAGGAACAAACATGCAATGACACTGGTGGATCCATATGTGGTTTGTGACAAGAACAGACATGCAATCACACTGGGTGGATCTATGTGTGGTTCATGAGAAGAACACACATGCAATGACACTGGTGGATCCTTATGTGGTTTGTGAAAAGAACAGACATGCAATGACACTGGTGGATCCATGTGCGGTTCATGAAAAGAATAGACATGCAATGACACTGCTGGATCCTGATGTGGTTCATGAGAAGAACAGACATGCAATGACACTTGTGGATCCTTATGTGGTTTGTTTAGAATAACAGACATGCAATGACTCTAGTTGCCGTGCATGAAAGGAACACACACGCAATGACATTGGTGTATCCATGTGTGGTTTGTGAAAAGAACAATCATGCAATCACACTAGGTGGATCCATGTGTGGTTTATTTAGAAGAACACACATGCAATGACTCTAGCTGCGGTTCATGAAAAGAAAACACATGCAATGACACTTGTGGATCCATATGTGGTTCATGAGAAGAATAGAAATGCAATGACACTGGTGGATCCTTATGTGGTTTCTTTATCAGAACATACATGCAATGACACTAGGTGTGGTTCATGAAAAGAACAGACATGCAATGACACTGGTGGATCCATGTGTGGTTCATCAGAAGAACACACATCCAATGACACTGGTGGATCCTTATGTGGTTTGTTTAGAAGAATACACATGCAAAGAGTCTAGCCGCGGTTCATGAAAAGAACACACATGCAATGAGACTGGTGGATCCATGTGTGGTGCATGAAAAGAACAGACATGCAATGCCACTTGTGGATCCTTATGTGGTTTGTTTAGAGGAACAGACATGCAATGCCACTAGGTGTGGTTCATGAAAAGAACAGACATGAAATGACACTAGTGGATCCATATGTGGTTCATGAGAAGAACACACATCCAATGACACTGGTGGATCCTTATGTGGTTTATTTAGAAGAACACACATGCAATGACTCTAGCTGTGGTTCATGAAAAGAACACACATGCAATGACACTGGTGTATCCATGTGTGGTTCATGAGAATAACACACAAGCAATGACACTGGTGGATCCTTATGTGGTTTGTTCAGAGGACCAAACATGCAATGACACTGGTGGATCCATATATGGTTTGTGACAAGAACAGACATGCAATCACACTGGGTGGATCTATGTGTGGTTCATGAGAAGAACACCCATGCAATGACACTGGTGGATCCTTATGTGGTTTGTCAAAAGAACAGACATGCAATGACACTGGTGGATCCATGTGCGGTTCATGAAAAGAATAGACATGCAATGACACTGCTGGATCCTGATGTGGTTCATGAGAAGAACAGACATGCAATGACACTTGTGGATCCTTATGTGGTTTGTTTAGAATAACAGACATGCAATGACTCTAGCTGCCGTTCATGAAAGGAACACACACGCAATGACACTGGTGTATCCATGTGTGGTTTGTGAAAAGAACAGTCATGCAATCACACTAGGTGGATCCATGTGTGGTTTATTTAGAAGAACACACATGCAATGACTCTAGCTGCGGTTCATGAAAAGAAAACACATCCAATGACACTTGTGGATCCATATGTGGTTCATGAGAAGAATAGACATGCAATGACACTGGTGGATCCTTATGTGGTTTGTTAGAGGAACATACATGCAATGACACTAGGTGTGGTTCATGAAAAGAACAGACATGCAATGACACTGGTGGATCCATGTGTGGTTCATCAGAAGAACACACATCCAATGACACTGGTGGATCCTTAGGTGGTTGTTTAGAAGAATACACATGCAAAGAGTCTAGCCGCGGTTCATGAAAAGAACACACATGCAATGAGACTGGTGGATCCATGTGTGGTTCATGAAAAGAACACACATGCAATGACACTTGTGGATCCTTATGTGGCTTGTTTAGAGGAACACACATGCAATGCCACTAGGTGTGGTTCATGAAAAGAACAGACATGAAATGACACTGGTGGATCCATATGTGGTTCATGAGAAGAACACACATCCAATGACACTAGTGGATCCTTATGTGGTTTATTTAGAAGAACACACATGCAATGACTCTAGCTGTGGTTCATGAAAAGAACACGCATGCAATGACACTGGTGTATCCATGTGTGGTTCATGAGAAGAACACACAAGCAATGACACTGGTGGATCCATGTGTGGTTCGTGAAAAGAACAGACATGCAATGACACTTGTGGATCCTTTTGTGGTTTGTTTAGAGGAACAGACATGCAATGCCACTAGGTGTGGTTCATGAGAAGAACAGACATGAAATGACACTGGTGGATCCATATGTGGTTCATGAGAAGAACACACATCCAATGACACTGGTGGATCCTTATGTGGTTTATTTAGAAGAACACACATGCAATGACTCGAGCTGTGGTTCATGAAAAGAACACACATGCAATGACACTTGTGTATCCAAGTGTGGTTCATGAGAAGAACACACAAGCAATGACACTAGTGGATCCTTGTGTGGTTTGTTCAGAGGAACAAACATGCAATGACACTGGTGGATCCATATGTGGTTTGTGAAAAGAACAGACATGCAATCAAACTAGGTGGATCCATGTGTGGTTAATGAGAAGAACACACATGCAGAGACACTAGTGGATCCTTATGTGGTTTGTGAAAAGAATAGAGATGCAACGACACTGGTGGATCCATGTGTGGTTCATGACAAGAACACACATGCAATGACACTGGTGGATCCTTATGTGGTTTGTTTAGAGGAATAGACATGCAATGACACTGGTGGATCCATGTGTGGTTCATGAGAAGAACACACATCCAATGACACTGGTGGATCCTTATGTGGTTTATTTAGAAGAACACACATGCAATGACTCTAGCTGTGGTTCATGAAAAGAACACACATGCAATGACACTGGTGTATCCATGTGTGGTTCATGAGAAGAACACACAAGCAATGACACTGGTGGATCCTTATGTGGTTTGTTCAGAGGAATAAACATGCAATGACACTCGTGGATCCATATGTGGTTTGTGACAAGAACAGACATGCAATCACACTGGATGGATCTATGTGTGGTTCATGAGAAGAACACACATGCAATGACACTGGTGGATCCTTATGTGGTTTGTGAAAAGAACAGACATGCAATGACACTGGTGGATCCATGTGCGGTTCATGAAAAGAATAGACATGCAATGACACTGCTGGATCCTGATGTGGTTCATGAGAAGAACAGACATGCAATGACACTTCTGGATCCTTATGTGGTTTGTTTAGAATAACAGACATGCAATGACTCTAGTTGCCGTGCATGAAAGGAACACACACGCAATGACATTGGTGTATCCATGTGTGGTTTGTGAAAAGAACAGTCATGCAATCACACTAGGTGGATCCATGTGTGGTTTATTTAGAAGAAAACACATGCAATGACTCTAGCTGCGGTTCATGAAAAGAAAACACATGCAATGACACTTGTGGATCCATATGTGGTTCATGAGAAGAATAGAAATGCAATGACACTGGTGGATCCTTATGTGGTTTGTTTATCGGAACATACATGCAATGACACTAGGTGTGGTTCATGAAAAGAACAGACATGCAATGACACTGGTGGATCCATGTGTGGTTCATCAGAAGAACACACATCCAATGACACTGGTGGATCCTTATGTGGTTTGTTTAGAAGAATACACATGCAAAGAGTCTAGCCGCGGTTCATGAAAAGAACACACATGCAATGAGACTGGTGGATCCTTGTGTGGTTCATGAAAAGAACAGACATGCAATGACACTTGTGGATCCTTATGTGGCTTGTTTAGAGGAACACACATGCAATGCCACTAGGTGTGGTTCATGAAAAGAACAGACATGAAATGACACTGGTGGATCCATATGTGGTTCATGAGAAGAACACACATCCAATGACACTGGTGGATCCTTGTGTGGTTTATTTAGAAGAACACACATGCAATGACTCTAGCTGTGGTTCATGAAAAGAACACACATGCAATGACACTGGTGTATCCATGTGTGGTTCATGAGAAGAACACACAAGCAATGACACTGGTGGATCCTTGTGTGGTTTGTTCAAAGGAACAAACATGCAATGACACTGGTGGATCCATATGTGGTTTGTGAAAAGAACAGACATGCAATCAAACTAGGTGGATCCATGTGTGGTTAATGAGAAGAACACACATGCAGAGACACTAGTGGATCCTTATGTGGTTTGTGAAAAGAACAGAGATGCAACGACACTGGTGGATCCATGTGTGGTTCATGACAAGAAGACACATGCAATGACACTGGTGGATCCTTATGTGGTTTGTTTAGAGGAATAGACATGCAATGACACTGGTGGATCCATGTGTGGTTCATGAGAAGAACACACATCCAATGACATTGGTGGATCCTTATGTGGTTTATTTAGAAGAACACACATGCAATGACTCTAGCTGTGGTTCATGAAAAGAACACACATGCAATGACACTGGTGTATCCATGTGTGGTTCATGAGAAGAACACACAAGCAATGACACTGGTGGATCCTTATGTGGTTTGTTCAGAGGAACAAACATGCAATGACACTGGTGGATCCATATGTGGTTTGTGACAAGAACAGACATGCAATCACACTGGGTGGACCTATGTGTGGTTCATGAGAAGAACACACATGCAATGACACTGGTGGATCCTTATGTGGTTTGTGAAAAGAACAGACATGCAATGACACTGGTGGATCCATGTGCGGTTCATGAAAAGAATAGACATGCAATGACACTGCTGGATCCTGATGTGGTTCATGAGAAGAACAGACATGCAATGACACTTGTGGATCCTTATGTGGTTTGTTTAGAATAACAGACATGCAATGACTCTAGTTGCCGTGCATGAAAGGAACACACACGCAATGACATTGGTGTATCCATGTGTGGTTTGTGAAAAGAACAGTCATGCAATCACACTAGGTGGATCCATGTGTGGTTTATTTAGAAGAACACACATGCAATGACTCTAGCTGCGGTTCATGAAAAGAAAACACATGCAATGACACTTGTGGATCCATATGTGGTTCATGAGAAGAATAGAAATGCAATGACACTGGTGGATCCTTATGTGGTTTGTTTATCGGAACATACATGCAATGACACTAGGTGTGGTTCATGAAAAGAACAGACATGCAATGACACTGGTGGATCCATGTGTGGTTCATCAGAAGAACACACATCCAATGACACTGGTGGATCCTTATGTGGTTTGTTTAGTAGAATACACATGCAAAGAGTCTAGCCGCGGTTCATGAAAAGAACACACATGCAATGAGACTGGTGGATCCATGTGTGGTTCATGAAAAGAACAGACATGCAATGACACTTGTGGATCCTTATGTGGCTTGTTTAGAGGAACAAACATGCAATGCCACTAGGTGTGGTTCATGAAAAGAACAAACATGAAATGACACTGGTGGATCCATATGTGGTTCATGAGAAGAACACACATCCAATGACACTGGTGGATCCTTATGTGGTTTATTTAGAAGAACACACATGCAATGACTCTAGCTGTGGTTCATGAAAAGAACATACATGCAATGACACTGGTGTATCCATGTGTGGTTCATGAGAAGAACACACAAGCAATGACACTGGTGGATCCTTGTGTGGTTTGTTTCAGAGGAACAAACATGCAATGACACTGGTGGATCCATATGTGGTTTGTGAAAAGAACATACATGCAATCAAACTAGGTGGATCCATGTGTGGTTAATGAGAAGAACACACATGCAGAGACACTAGTGGATCCTTATGTGGTTTGTGAAAAGAACAGAGATGCAATGACACTGGTGGATCCATGTGTGGTTCATGACAAGAACACACATGCAATGACACTGGTGGATCCTTATGTGGTTTGTTTAGAGTAATAGACATGCAATGACACTGGTGGATCCATGTGTGGTTCATGAGAAGAACACACATCCAATGACACTGGTGGATCCTTATGTGGTTTATTTAGAAGAACACACATGCAATGACTCTAGCTGTGGTGCATGAAAAGAACACACATGCAATGACACTAGTGTATCCATGTGTGGTTCATGAGAAGAACACACAAGCAATGACACTGGTCGATCCTTATGTGGTTTGTTCAGAGGAACAAACATGCAATGACACTGGTGGATCCATATGTGGTTTGTGACAAGAACAGACATGCAATCACACTGGGTGGATCTATGTGTGGTTCATGAGAAGAACACACATGCAATGACACTGGTGGATCCTTATGTGGTTTGCGAAAAGAACAGACATGCAATGACACTGGTGGATCCTGATGTGGTTCATGAGAAGAACAGACATGCAATGACACTTGTGGATCCTTATGTGGTTTGTTTAGAATAACAGACATGCAATGACTCTAGCTGCCGTTCATGAAAGTAACACACACGCAATGACACTGGTGTATCCATGTGTGGTTTGTGAAAAGAACAGTCATGCAGTCACACTAGGTGGATCCATGTGTGGTTTATTTAGAAGAAACCACATGCAATGACTCTTGCTACGGTTCATGAAAAGAAAACACATGCAATGACACTTGTGGATCCATATGTGGTTCATGAGAAGAATAGACATGCAATGACACTGGTGGATCCTTATGTGGTTTGTTTAGAGGAACATACATGCAATGACACTAGGTGTGGTTCATGAATAGAACAGACATACAATGACACTGGTGGATCCATGTGTGGTTCATCAGAAGAACACACATCCAATGACACTGGTGGATCCTTATGTGGTTTGTTTAGAAGAATACACAAGCAAAGAGTCTAGCCGCGGTTCATGAAAAGAACACACATGCAATGAGACTGGTGGATCCATGTGTGGTTCATGAAAAGAACAGACATGCAATGACACTTGTGGATCCTTATGTGGCTTGTTTAGAGGAACACACATGCAATGCCACTAGGTGTGGTTCATGAAAAGAACAGACATGAAATGACACTGGTGGATCCATATGTGGTTCATGAGAAGAACACTCATCCAATGACACTGGTGGATCCTTATGTGGTTTATTTAGAAGAACACACATGCAATGACTCTAGCTGTGGTTCATGAAAAGAACACACATGCAATGACACTGGTGTATCCATGTGTGGTTCATGAGAAGAACACACAAGCAATGACACTGGTGGAACCATGTGAGGTTCGTGAAAAGAACAGACATGCAATGACACTTGTGGATCCTTATGTGGTTTGTTTAGAGGAACAGACATGCAATGCCACTAGGTGTGGTTCATGAGAAGAACAGACATGAAATGACACTGGTGGATCCATATGTGGTTCATGAGAAGAACACACATCCAATGACACTGGTGGATCCTTATGTGGTTTATTTAGAAGAACACACATGCAATGACTCGAGCTGTGGTTCATGAAAAGAACAGAGATGCAATGACACTGGTGTATCCATGTGTGGTTCATGAGAAGAACACACAAGCAATGACACTGGTGGATCCTTGTGTGGTTTGTTCAGAGGAATAGACATGCAATGACACTGGGTGTGGTTCATGAGTAGAACACACATGCAATGACTAATGGATTCTTGCTGTGCTTCATGAAAAGAACAGACATGCAATGACACTGGGTGGATCCTTATGTGGTTTGTGAAAAGAACAGACATGTAATGACACTGGTGGATCCATGTGTGGTTCATAAAAAGAACAGACGTGCAATGACACTGGTGGATCCTTATGTGGTTTGTTTAGAGGAAAAGACATGCAATGACACTGGTGGATCCATGTGTGGTTAATGAAAAGAACAGACATGCAATGACACTGGTGGAGCCTTATGTGGTTTGTTTAGAGGAACAGACATGCAATGACACTAGGTGTGGTTCATGAAAATAAAAGACATGCAATGACACTGGTGGATCCATGTGTGGTTCATGAGAAGAACACACATCCAATGACACTGGTGGATCCTTATGTGGTTCATGAAAATAACATACATGCAATGACACTAGTGGATCCTTATGTGGTTTGTGAAAATAACAGACATGCAATGACACTGGTGGATCCTTATGTGGTTCTTGGGAAGAACAGACATGCAATGGCACTGGTGGATCCTTATGTGGTTTGTTTAGAAGAACAGGCATGCAATGACTCTAGTTGTTGTTCATGAAAATAACGCACATGCAACGACACTAGTGTATCCATATGTGGTTCATGAGAAGAACACACATGCAATGACACTGGTGGATCCTTATGTGGTTTGTTTAGAGGAACAAACATGTAATGACACTGGGCGTGGTTCATGAAAATAACAGACATGCAATGACACTGGTGGATCCATATGTGGTTTGTGACAAGAACAGACATGCAATCACACTGGGTGGATCCATGTGTGGTTCATCAGAAGAACACACATGCAACGACACTGGTGGATCCTTATGTGGTTTGTTTAGAGGAACAAACATGTAATGACACTGGGCGTGGTTCATGAAAATAACAGACATGCAATGACACTGGTGGATCCATATGTGGTTTGTGACAAGAGTAGACGTGCAATCACACTAGGTGGATCCATGTGTGGTTCATGAGAAGAACACACATGCAATGACACTGGTGGAACCTTATGTGGTTTGTGAAAAGAACAGACATGCAATGACACTGGTGGATCCATGTGTGGTTCATGAAAAGAATAGACATGCAATGACACTGCTGGATCCTGATGTGGTTCATGAGAAGAACAGACATGCAATGACACTTGTGGATCCTTATGTGGTTTGTTTAGAATAACAGACATGCAATGACTCTAGCTGCCGTTCATGAAAGGAACACACACGCAATGACACTGGTGTATCCATGTGTGGTTCATGAGAAGAACACACATCCAATGACACTGGTGGATCCTTATGTGGTTTGTTTAGAAGAATACACATGCAAAGAGTCTAGTCGCGGTTCATGAAAAGAACACACATGCAATGAGACTGGTGGATCCATGTGTGGTTCGTGAAAAGAACAGACATGCAATGACACTTGTGGATCCTTATGTGGTCTGTTTAGAGGAACAGACATGCAATGCCACTAGGTGTGGTTCATGAGAAGAACAGACATGAAATGACACTGGTGGATCCATATGTGGTTCATGATAAGAACACACATCCAATGACACTGGTGGATCCTTATGTGGTTTCTTTAAAAGAACACACATGCAATGACTCGAGCTGTGGTTCATGAAAAGAACACACATGCAATGACACTAGTGTATCCATGTGTGGTTCATGAGAAGAACACAAAAGCAATGACACTGGTGGATCCTTGTGTGGTTTGTTCAGAGGAACATACATGCAATGACACTGGTGGATCCATATGTGGTTTGTGAAAAGAACAGACATGCAATCAAACTAGGTGGATCCATGTGTGGTTAATGAGAAGAACACACATGCAGAGACACTAGTGGATCCTTATGTGGTTTGTGAAAAGAACAGAGATGCAATGACACTGGTGGATCCATGTGTGGTTCATGACAAGAACACACATGCAATGACACTGGTGGATCCTTATGTGGTTTGTTTAGAGGAATAGACATGCAATGACACTGGGTGTGGTTCATGAGTAGAACACACATGCAATGACTAATGGATTCTTGTTGTGCTTCATGAAAAGAACAGACATGCAATGACACTGGGTGGATCCTTATGTGGTTTGTGAAAAGAACAGACATGCAATGACACTGGTGGATCCATGTGTGGTTCATGAGAAGAACACACATGCGATGACACTGGTGGATCCATGTGTGGTTTGTGAAAAGAACAGACATGCAATCACACTAGGTGGATCCATATGTGGTTTGTGGAAAGAACAGACATGCAATGACACTGGTGGATCCTTATGTGGTTTGTTTAGAGGAACATACATGCAATGACACTAGGTGTGGTTCATGAAAATAAAAGACATGCAATGACACTGGTGGATCCATGTGTGGTTCATGAGAAGAACACACATCCAATGACACAGGTGGATCCATATGTGGTTCATGAAAATAACATACATGCAATGACACTAGTGGATCCTTATGTGGTTTGTGAAAATAACAGACATGCATTCACACTGGTGGATCCTTATGTGGTTTTTGGGAAGAACAGACATGCAATGACACTGGTGGATCCTTATGTGGTTTGTTTAGAAGAACAGGCATGCAATGACTCTAGTTGCTGTTCATGAAAATAACGCACATGCAATGACACTAGTGTATCCATGTGTGGTTCATGAGAAGAACACACATGCAATGACATTGGTGGATCATTATGTGGTTTGTTTAGAGGAACAAACATGTAATGACACTGGGCGTGGTTCATGAAAATGACAGATATGCAATGACACTGGTGGATCCATATGTGGTTTCTGACAAGAACACACATGCAATCACACTGGGTGGATCCATGTGTGGTTCATCAGAAGAACACACATGCAACGACACTGGTGGATCCTTATGTGGTTTGTTTAGAGGAACAAACATGTAATGACACTGGGCGTGGTTCATGAAAATAACAGACATGCAATGACACTGGTGGATCCATATGTGGTTTGTGACAAGAGTAGACATGCAATCACACTGGGTGGATCCATGTGTGGTTCATGAGAAGAACACACATGCAATGACACTGGTGGATCCTTATGTGGTTTGTGAAAAGAACAGACATGCAATGACACTGGTGGATCCATGTGTGTATCATCAAAAGAATAGACATGCAATGACACTGCTGGATCCTGATGTGGTTCATGAGAAGAACAGACATGCAATGACACTTGTGGATCCTTATGTGGTTTGTTTAGAATAACAGGCATGCAATGACTCTAGCTGCCGTTCATGAAAGGAACACACACGCAATGACACTGGTGTATCCATGTGTGGTTTGTGAAAAGAACAGTCATGCAATCGCACTAGGTGGATCCATGTGTGGTTTGTTTAGAAGAACACACATGCAATGACTCTAGCTGCGGTTCATGAAAAGAAAACACATGCAATGACACTGGTGGATCCATATGTGGTTCATGAAAAGAATAGACATGCAATGATACTCGTGGATCCTTATGTGGTTTGTTTAGAGGAACATACATGCAATGACACTAGGTGTGGTTCATGAAAAGAACAGACATGCAATGACACTGGTGGATCCATGTGTGGTTCATCAGAAGAACACACATCCAATGACACTGGTGGATCCTTATGTGGTTTGTTTAGAAGAATACACATGCAAAGAGTCTAGCCGCGGTTCATGAAAAGAACACACATGCAATGAGACTGGTGGATCCATGTGTGGTTTGTTTAGAAGAACACACATGCAATGACTCTAGCTGTGGTTCATGAAAAGAAAACACATGCAATGACACTGGTGGATCCATGTGCGGTTCATGAGAAGAACACACAAGCAATGACACTGGTGGAACCTTACGTGGTTTGTTCAGAGGAACAAACATGCAATGACACTGGTGGATCCATATGTGGTTTGTGAAAAGAACAGACATGCAATCAAACTAGGTGGATCCATGTGTGGTTAATGAGAAGAACACACATGCAGAGACACTAGTGGATCCTTATGTGGTTTCTGAAAAGAACAGAGATGCAATGACACTGTTGGATCCATGTGTGGTTCATGACAAGAACACACATGTAATGACACTGGTGGATCCTTATGTTGTTTGTTTAGAGGAATAGACATGCAATGACACTAGGTGTGGTTCATGAGTAGAACACACACGCAATGACTCTAATGGATTCTTGTCGTGCTTCATGAAAAGAACAGACATGCAATGACACTATGTGGATCCTTATGTGGTTTGTGAAAAGAACATACATGCAATGACACTGGTGGATCCATCTGTGGTTCATGAAAAGAACAGACGTGCAATGACACTGGTGGATCCTTATGTGGTTTGTTTAGAGGAACAGACATGCAATGACACTGGTGGATCCATGTGTGGTTAATGAAAAGAACAGACATGCAATGACACTGGTGGATCCTTATGTGGTTTGTTTAGAGGACCAGACATGCAATGACACTAGGTGTGGTTCATGAAAATAAAAGACATGCAATGACACTGGTGGATCCATGTGTGGTTCATGAGAAGAACAAACATCCAATGACACTGGTGGATCCTTATGTGGTTCATGAAAATAACATACATGCAATGACACTAGTGGATCCTTATGTCGTTTGTGAAAATAACAGAGATGCAATGACACTGGTGGATCCTTATGTGGTTCTTGGGAAGAACAGACATGCAATGACACTTGTGGATCCTTATGTGGTTTGTTTAGAATAACAGACATGCAATGACTCTAGCTGCCGTTCATGAAAGGAACACACACGCAATGACACTGGTGTATCCATGTGTGGTTTGTGAAAAGAACAGTCACGCAATCACACTAGGTGGATCCATGTGTGGTTTATTTAGAAGAAACCACATGCAATGACTCTTGCTACGGTTCATGAAAAGAAAACAAATGCAATGACACTTGTGGATCCATATGTGGTTCATGAGAAGAATAGACATGCAATGACACTGGTGGATCCTTATGTGGTTTGTTTAGAGGAACATACATGCAATGACACTAGGTGTGGTTCATGAAAAGAACAGACATGCAATGACACTGGTGGATCCATGTGTGGTTCATCAGAAGAACACACATCCAATGACACTGGTGGATCCTTATGTGGTTTGTTTAGAATAACAGGCATGCAATGACTCTAGCTGCCGTTCATGAAAGGAACACACACGCAATGACACTGGTGTATCCATGTGTGGTTTGTGAAAAGAACATTCATGCAATCACACTAGGTGGATCCATGTGTGGTTTGTTTAGAAGAACACACATGCAATGACTCTAGCTGCGGTTCATGAAAAGAAAACACATGCAATGACACTGGTGGATCCATATGTGGTTCATGAAAAGAATAGACATGCAATGATACTGGTGGATCCTTATGTGGTTTGTTTAGAGGAACATACATGCAATGACACTAGGTGTGGTTCATGAAAAGAACAGACATGCAATGACACTGGTGGATCCATGTGTGGTTCATCAGAAGAACACACATCCAATGACACTGGTGGATCCTTATGTGGTTTGTTTAGAAGAATACACATGCAAAGAGTCTAGCCGCGGTTCATGAAAAGAACACACATGCAATGAGACTGGTGGATCCATGTGTGGTTTGTTTAGAAGAACACACATGCAATGACTCTAGCTGTGGTTCATGAAAAGAAAACACATGCAATGACACTGGTGGATCCATGTGCGGTTCATGAGAAGAACACACAAGCAATGACACTGGTGGATCCTTACGTGGTTTGTTCAGAGGAACAAACATGCAATGACACTGGTGGATCCATATGTGGTTTGTGAAAAGAACAGACATGCAATCAAACTAGGTGGATCCATGTGTGGTTAATGAGAAGAACACACATGCAGAGACACTAGTGGATCCTTATGTGGTTTCTGAAAAGAACAGAGATGCAATGACACTGTTGGATCCATGTGTGGTTCATGACAAGAACACACATGTAATGACACTGGTGGATCCTTATGTTGTTTGTTTAGAGGAATAGACATGCAATGACACTGGGTGTGGTTCATGAGTAGAACACACACGCAATGACTCTAATGGATTCTTGTCGTGCTTCATGAAAAGAACAGACATGCAATGACACTATGTGGATCCTTATGTGGTTTGTGAAAAGAACAGACATGCAATGACACTGGTGGATCCATCTGTGGTTCATGAAAAGAACAGACGTGCAATGACACTGGTGGATCCTTATGTGGTTTGTTTAGAGGAACAGACATGCAATGACACTGGTGGATCCATGTGTGGTTAATGAAAAGAACAGACATGCAATGACACTGGTGGATCCTTATGTGGTTTGTTTAGAGGACCAGACATGCAATGACACTAGGTGTGGTTCATGAAAATAAAAGACATGCAATGACACTGGTGGATCCATGTGTGGTTCATGAGAAGAACATACATCCAATGACACTGGTGGATCCTTATGTGGTTCATGAAAATAACATACATGCAATGACACTAGTGGATCCTTATGTCGTTTGTGAAAATAACAGAGATGCAATGACACTGGTGGATCCTTATGTGGTTCTTGGGAAGAACAGACATGCAATGACACTGGTGGATCCTTATGTGGTTTGTTTAGAATAACAGACATGCAATGACTCTAGCTGCCGTTCATGAAAGGAACACACACGCAATGACACTGGTGTATCCATGTGTGGTTTGTGAAAAGAACAGTCACGCAATCACACTAGGTGGATCCATGTGTGGTTTATTTAGAAGAAACCACATGCAATGACTCTTGCTACGGTTCATGAAAAGAAAACAAATGCAATGACACTTGTGGATCCATATGTGGTTCATGAGAAGAATAGACATGCAATGACACTGGTGGATCCTTATGTGGTTTGTTTAGAGGAACATACATGCAATGACACTAGGTGTGGTTCATGAAAAGAACAGACATGCAATGACACTGGTGGATCCATGTGTGGTTCATCAGAAGAACACACATCCAATGACACTGGTGGATCCTTATGTGGTTTGTTTAGAAGAATACACATGCAAAGAGTCTAGCCGCGGTTCATGAAAAGAACACACATGCAATGAGAGTGGTGGATCCATGTGCGGTTCATGAAAAGAACAGACATGCAATGACACTTGTGGATCCTTATGTGGCTTGTTTAGAGGAACACACATGCTATGCCACTAGGTGTAGTTCATGAAAAGAACAGACATGAAATGACACTGGTGGATCCATATGTGGTTCATGAGAAGAACACTCATCCAATGACACTAGTGGATCCTTATGTGGTTTATTTAGAAGAACACACATGCAATGACTCTAGCTGTGGTTCATGAAAAGAACACACATGCAATGACACTGGTGTATCCATGTGTGGTTCATGAGAAGAACACACAAGCAATGACACTGGTGGATCCTTATGTGGTTTGTTTAGAGGAACAAACATGCAATGACACTGGTGGATCCATATGTGGTTTGTGACAAGAACAGACATGCAATCACACTGGGTGGATCTATGTGTGGTTCATGAGAAGAACACACATGCAATGACACTGGTGGATCCTTATGTGGTTCATGAGAAGAACACACATCCAATGACACTGGTGGATCCTTATGTGGTGTATTTAGAAGAACACACATGCAATGACTCGAGCTGTGGTTCATGAAAAGAACAGAGATGCAATGACACTGGTGTATCCATGTGTGGTTCATGAGAAGAACACACGAGCAATGACACTGGTGGATCCTTGTGTGGTTTGTTCAGAGGAATAGACATGCAATGACAGTGGGTGTGGTTCATGAGTAGAACACACATGCAATGACTAATGTATTCTTGCTGTGCTTCATGAAAAGAACAGACATGCAATGACACTGGGTGGATCCTTATGTGGTTTGTGAAAAGAACAGACATGCAATGACACTGGTGGATCCATGTGTGGTTCATGAAAAGAACAG
The DNA here is from genome assembly GCA_916181665.1 of Avena sativa. Taxonomy (NCBI): domain Eukaryota; kingdom Viridiplantae; phylum Streptophyta; class Magnoliopsida; order Poales; family Poaceae; genus Avena; species Avena sativa. Next base: position 586,446,742 of record OV702287.1, read on the forward strand.
ACGTGCAATGACACTGGTGGATCCTTATGTGGTTTGTTTAGAGGAACAGACATGCAATGACACTGGTGGATCCATGTGTGGTTAATGAAAAGAACAGACATGCAATGACACTGGTGGAGCCTTATGTGGTTTGTTTAGAGGAACAGACATGCAATGACACTAGGTGTGGTTCATGAAAATAAAAGACATGCAATGACACTGGTGGATCCATGTGTGGTTCATGAGAAGAACACACATCCAATGACACTGGTGGATCCTTATGTGGTTTATGAAAATAACATACATGCAATGACACTAGTGGATCCTTATGTGGTTTGTGAAAATAACAGACATGCAATGACACTAGTGGATCCTTATGTGGTTCTTGGGAAGAACAGACATGCAATGGCACTGGTGGATCCTTATGTGGTTTGTTTAGAAGAACAGACATGCAATGACTCTAGTTGCTGTTCATGAAAATAACGCACATGCAATGACACTAGTGTATCCATGTGTGGTTCATGAGAAGAACACACATGCAATGACACTGGTGGATCCTTATGTGGTTTGTTTAGAGGAACAAACATGTAATGACACTGGGCGTGGTTCATGAAAATAACAGACATGCAATGACACTGGTGGATCCATATGTGGTTTGTGACAAGAACAGACATGCAATCACACTGGGTGGATCCATGTGTGGTTCATCAGAAGAACACACATGCAACGACACTGGTGGATCCTTATGTGGTTTGTTTAGAGGAACAAACATGTAATGACACTGGGCGTGGTTCATGAAAATAACAGACATGCAATGACACTGGTGGATCCATATGTGGTTTGTGACAAGAGTAGACATGCAATCACACTGGGTGGATCCATGTGTGGTTCATGAGAAGAACACACATGCAATGACACTGGTGGATCCTTATGTGGTTTGTGAAAAGAACAGACATGCAATGACACTGGTGGATCCATGTGCGGTTCATGAAAAGAATAGACATGCAATGACACTGCTGGATCCTGATGTGGTTCATGAGAAGAACATACATGCAATGACACTTGTGGATCCTTATGTGGTTTGTTTAGAATAACAGACATGCAATGACTCTAGCTGCCGTTCATGAAAGGAACACACACGCAATGACACTGGTGTATCCATGTGTGGTTTGTGAAAAGAACAGTCATGCAATCGCACTAGGTGGATCCATGTGTGGTTTGTTTAGAAGAACACACATGCAATGACTCTAGCTGCGGTTCATGAAAAGAAAACACATGCAATGACACTGGTGGATCCATATGTGGTTCATGAAAAGAATAGACATGCAGTGATACTGGTGGATCCTTATGTGGTTTGTTTAGAGAAACATACATGCAATGACACTAGGTGTGGTTCATGAAAAGAACAGACATGCAATGACACTGGTGGATCCATGTGTGGTTCATGAGAAGAACACACATCCAATGACATTGGTGGATCCTTATGTGGTTTGTTTAGAAGAATACGCATGCAAAGAGTCTAGTCGCGGTTCATGAAAAGAACACACATGCAATGAGACTGGTGGATCCATGTGTGGTTCATGAAAAGAACAGACATGCAATGACACTTGTGGATCCTTATGTGGTCTGTTTAGAGGAACAGACATGCAATGCCACTAGGTGTGGTTCATGAGAAGAACAGACATGAAATGACACTGGTGGATCCATATGTGGTTCATGAGAAGAACACACATCCAATGACACTGGTGGATCCTTATGTGGTTTATTTAGAAGAACACACATGCAATGACTCGAGCTGTGGTTCATGAAAAGAACACACATGCAATGACACTGGTGTATCCATGTGTGGTTCATGAGAAGAACACACAAGCAATGACACTGGTGGATCCTTGTGTGGTTTGTTCAGAGGAACAAACATGCAATGACACTGGTGGATCCATATGTGGTTTGTGAAAAGAACAGACATGCAATCAAACTAGGTGGATCCATGTGTGGTTAATGAGAAGAACACACATGCAGAGACACTAGTGGATCCTTATGTGGTTTGTGAAAAGAACAGAGATGCAATGACACTGGTGGATCCATGTGTGGTTCATGACAAGAACACACATGCAATGACACTGGTGGATCCTTATGTGGTTTGTTTAGAGGAATAGACATGCAATGACACTGGGTGTGGTTCATGAGTAGAACACACATGCAATGACTAATGGATTCTTGTTGTGCTTCATGAAAATAACAGACATGCAATGACATTGGGTGGATCCTTATGTGGTTTGTGAAAAGAACAGACATGCAATGACACTGGTGGATCCATGTGAGTTTCATGAAAAGAACAGACGTGCAATGACACTGGTGGATCCTTATGTGGTTTGTTTAGAGGAACAGACATGCAATGACACTGGTGGATCCATGTGTGGTTAATGAAAAGAACAGACATGCAATGACACTGGTGGATCCTTATGTGGTTTGTTTAGAGGAACATACATGCAATGACACTAGGTGTGGTTCATGAAAATAAAAGACATGCAATGACACTGGTGGATCCATGTGTGGTTCATGAGAAGAACACACATCCAATGACACAGGTGGATCCATATGTGGTTCATGAAAATAACATACATGCAATGACACTAGTGGATCCTTATGTGGTTTGTGAAAATAACAGACATGCATTGACACTGGTGGATCCTTATGTGGTTTTTGGGAAGAACAGACATGCAATGACACTGGTGGATCCTTATGTGGTTTGTTTAGAAGAATAGGCATGCAATGACTCTAGTTGCTGTTCATGAAAATAACGCACATGCAATGACACTAGTGTATCCATGTGTGGTTCATGAGAAGAACACACATGCAATGACATTGGTGGATCCTTATGTGGTTTGTTTAGAGGAACAAACATGTAATGACACTGGGCGTGGTTCATGAAAATAACAGACATGCAATGACACTGGTGGATCCATATGTGGTTTGTGACAAGAACACACATGCAATCACACTGGGTGGATCCATGTGTGGTTCATCAGAAGAACACACATGCAACGACACTAGTAGATCCTTATGTGGTTTGTTTAGAGGAACAAACATGTAATGACACTAGGCGTGGTTCATGAAAATAACAGACATGCAATGACACTGGTGGATCCATATGTGGTTTGTGACAAGAACAGACATGCAATCACACTAGGTGGATCCATGTGTGGTTCATGAGAAGAACACACATGCAATGACACTGGTGGATCCTTATGTGGTTTGTGAAAAGAACAGACATGCAATGACACTGGTGGATCCATGTGTGTATCATCAAAAGAATAGACATGCAATGACACTGCTGGATCCTGATGTGGTTCATGAGAAGAACAGACATGCAATGACACTTGTGGATCCTTATGTGGTTTGTTTAGAATAACAGACATGCAATGACTCTAGCTGCCGTTCATGAAAGGAACACACACGCAATGACACTGGTGTATCCATGTGTGGTTTGTGAAAAGAACAGTCATGCAATCGCACTAGGTGGATCCATGTGTGGTTTGTTTAGAAGAACACACATGCAATGACTCTAGCTGCGGTTCATGAAAAGAAAACACATGCAATGACACTGGTGGATCCATATGTGGTTCATGAAAACAATAGACATGCACTGATACTGGTGGATCCTTATGTGGTTTGTTTAGAGGAACATACATGCAATGACACTAGGTGTGGTTCATGAAAAGAACAGACATGCAATGACACTGGTGGATCCATGTGTGGTTCATCAGAAGAACACACATCCAATGACACTGGTGGATCCTTATGTGGTTTGTTTAGAAGAATACACATGCAAAGAGTCTAGCCGCGGTTCATGAAAAGAACACACATGCAATGAGACTGGTGGATCCATGTGTGGTTTGTTTAGAAGAACACACATGCAATGACTCTAGATGTGGTTCATGAAAAGAAAACACATGCAATGACACTGGTGGATCCATGTGTGGTTCATGAGAAGAACACACAAGCAATGACACTGGTGGATCCTTACGTGGTTTGTTCAGAGGAACAAACATGCAATGACACTGGTGGATCCATATGTGGTTTGTGAAAAGAACAGACATGCAATCAAACTAGGTGGATCCATGTGTGGTTAATGAGAAGAACACACATGCAGAGACACTAGTGGATCCTTATGTGGTTTGTGAAAAGAACAGAGATGCAATGACACTGGTGGATCCATGTGTGGTTCATGACAAGAACACACATGCAATGACACAGGTGGATCCTTATGTGGTTTGTTTAGAGGAATAGACATGCAATGACACTGGGTGTGGTTCATGAGTAGAACAAACATGCAATGACTAATGGATTCTTGTTGTGCTTCATGAAAATAACAGACATGCAATGACATTGGGTGGATCCTTATGTGGTTTGTGAAAAGAACAGACATGCAATGACACTGGTGGATCCATGTGTGGTTCATGAAAAGAACAGACGTGCAATGACACTGGTGGATCCTTATGTGGTTTGTTTAGAGGAACAGACATGCAATGACACTGGTGGATCCATGTGTGGTTAATGAAAAGAACAGACATGCAATGACACTGGTGGATCCTTATGTGGTTTGTTTAGAGGAACATACATGCAATGACACTAGGTGTGGTTCATGAAAATAAAAGACATGCAATGACACTGGTGGATCCATGTGTGGTTCATGAGAAGAACACACATCCAATGACACAGGTGGATCCATATGTGGTTCATGAAAATAACATACATGCAATGACACTAGTGGATCCTTATGTGGTTTGTGAAAATAACAGACATGCATTGACACTGGTGGATCCTTATGTGGTTTTTGGGAAGAACAGACATGCAATGACACTGGTGGATCCTTATGTGGTTTGTTTAGAAGAACAGGCATGCAATGACTCTAGTTGCTGTTCATGAAAATAACGCACATGCAATGACACTAGTGTATCCATGTGTGGTTCATGAGAAGAACACACATGCAATGACATTGGTGGATCCTTATGTGGTTTGTTTAGAGGAACAAACATGTAATGACACTGGGCGTGGTTCATGAAAATAACAGACATGCAATGACACTGGTGGATCCATATGTGGTTTGTGACAAGAACACACATGCAATCACACTAGGTGGATCCATGTGTGGTTCATCAGAAGAACACACATGCAACGACACTAGTGGATCCTTATGTGGTTTGTTTAGAGGAACAAACATGTAATGACACTGGGCGTGGTTCATGAAAATAACAGACATGCAATGACACTGGTGGATCCATATGTGGTTTGTGACAAGAACAGACATGCAATCACACTAGGTGGATCCATGTGTGGTTCATGAGAAGAACACACATGCAATGACACTGGTGGATCCTTATGTGGTTTGTGAAAAGAACAGACATGCAATGACACTGGTGGATCCATGTGTGGTTCATCAAAAGAATAGACATGCAATGACACTGCTGGATCCTGATGTGGTTCATGAGAAGAACAGACATGTAATGACACTTGTGGATCCTTATGTGGTTTGTTTAGAATAACAGACATGCAATGACTCTAGCTGCTGTTCATGAAAGGAACACACACGCAATGACACTGGTGTATCCATGTGTGGTTTGTGAAAAGAACAGTCATGCAATCGCACTAGGTGGATCCATGTGTGGTTTGTTTAGAAGAACACACATGCAATGACTCTAGCTGCGGTTCATGAAAAGAAAACACATGCAATGACACTGGTGGATCCATATGTGGTTCATGAAAAGAATAGACATGCACTGATACTGGTGGATCCTTATGTGGTTTGTTTAGAGGAACATACATGCAATGACACTAGGTGTGGTTCATGAAAAGAACAGACATGCAATGACACTGGTGGATCCATGTGTGGTTCATCAGAAGAACACACATCCAATGACACTGGTGGATCCTTATGTGGTTTGTTTAGAAGAATACACATGCAAAGAGTCTAGCTGCAGTTCATGAAAAGAACACTCATGCAATGAGACTGGTGGATCCATGTGTGGTTTGTTTAGAAGAACACACATGCAATGACTCTAGATGTGGTTCATGGAAAGAAAACACATGCAATGACACTGGTGGATCCATGTGTGGTTCATGAGAAGAACACACAAGCAATGACATTGGTGGATCCTTACGTGGTTTGTTCAGAGGAACAAACATGCAATGACACTGGTGGATCCATATGTGGTTTGTGAAAAGAACAGACATGCAATCAAACTAGGTGGATCCATGTGTGGTTAATGAGAAGAACACACATGCAGAGACACTAGTGGATCCTTATGTGGTTTGTGAAAAGAACAGAGATGCAATGACACTGTTGGATCCATGTGTGGTTCATGACAAGAACACACATGTAATGACACTGGTGGATCCTTATGTGGTTTGTTTAGAGGAATAGACATGCAATGACACTGGGTGTGGTTCATGAGTAGAACACACATGCAATGACTCTAATGGATTCTTGCTGTGCTTCATGAAAAGAACAGACATGGAATGACACTGTGTGGATCCTTATGTGGTTTGTGAAAAGAACAGACATGCGATGACACTGGTGGATCCATCTGTGGTTCATGAAAAGAACAGACGTGCAATGACACTGGTGGATCCTTATGTGGTTTGTTTAGAGGAACAGACATGCAATGACACTGGTGGATCCATGTGTGGTTAATGAAAAGAACAGACATGCAATGACACTGGTGGATCCTTATGTGGTTTGTTTAGAGGACCAGACATGCAATGACACTAGGTGTGGTTCATGAAAATAAAAGACATGCAATGACACTGGTGGATCCATGTGTGGTTCATGAGAAGAACACACATCCAATGACACTGGTGGATCCTTATGTGGTTCATGAAAATAACATACATGCAATGACACTAGTGGATCCTTATGTGGTTTGTGAAAATAACAGAGATGCAATGACACTGGTGGATCCTTATGTGGTTCTTGGGAAGAACAGACATGCAATGACACTGGTGGATCCTTATGTGGTCTGTTTAGAAGAACAGGCATGCAATGACTCTAGTTGCTGTTCATGAAAATAACGCACATGCAATGACACTAGTGTATCCATGTGTGGTTTATGAAAAGAACAGATATGCAATCACACTAGGTGGATCCATGTGTGGTTTGTTTAGAAGAACACACATGCAATGACTCTAGCTGTGGTTCATGAAAAGAACACACATGCAATGACAATGGTGGATCCATGTGTGGTTCATGGAAAGAACAGACATGCAATGACACTGGTGGATCCTTATATGGTTTGTTTAGAGGAACAAACATGCAATGACACACGGTGTGGTTCATGAAAAGAACAGACATGGAATGACACTGGTGGATCCATGTGTGGTTCATGCGAAGAACACACATCCAATGACAATGGTGGATCCTTATGTGGTTTGTTTAGAAGAACGCACATGCAATGACTCTAGCTGTGGTTCATGAAAAGAACACACCTGCAATGACACTAGTGTATCCATGTGTGGTTCATGAGAAGAACACACATGGAATGACACTAGGTGTGGTTCATGAGAAGAACACACATGCAATGACACTTGTGGATCCTTATGTGGTTTGTTTAGAGGAACAGACATCCAATGCCACTAGGTGTGGTTCCTGAAAAGAACAGACATGAAATGACACTGGTGGATCCATATGTGGTTCATGAGAAGAACACACATCCAATGACACTGGTAGATCCTTATGTGGTTTGTTTAGAAGAACATACATAGAATGACTCTTGCTGTGGTTCATGAAAAGAACACACATGCAATGACACTGGTGGATCCATGTGTGGTTTGTGAGAAGAACTGACATGCAATGACTCTAGGTGGATCCATGTGTGGTTTGTTTATAGGAACAGATATGCAATGACACTGGGTGTGGTTCATGCAAAGAACAGACATGCAATGACACTGGTAGATCCTTATGTAGTTTGTTTAGAAGAACACACATGCAATGACTCTAGGTCTGGTTCATAAAAAGAACACACATGCAATAACCCTAGGGGATCCTTATGTGGTTTGTTTAGAAGAACAGACATGCAATGACACTGGTGGATCCTTATGTGGTTTGTGAGAAGAACAGACATGCAATGACACTGGCTATGGTTCATGAGAAGAACACACTTGCATTGTGATACATTGCAAATGTATCTGTAATTTTGGATGTCCCATGCTTGGTTTTATCCACTTTCTTGTGTTTTGTCCACACTTTGGAGTACTTTTCATATGACACTGGTAGATCCATGTGTGGTTCATGAGAAGAAAACACATCCAATAACACTGGTGGATCCTTATGTGGTTCATGAAAAGAATAGACATGCAATGACACTGGTGGATCCTTATGTGGTTTGTTTAGAGGAACAGACATGCAATGCCACTAGGTGTGGTTCATCAAAAGAACAGACATGCAATGACACTGGTGGATCCATGTGTGGTTCATGAGAAGAACACACATCCAATGACACTAGTGGATCATTATGTGGTTTGTTTAGAAGAACACATATGCAATGACTCTAGCTGTGGTTCATGAAAAGAACACACATGCAATGACACTGGTGTATCCATGTGTGGTTCATGAGAAGAACACACATGCAATGACATTGGGTGTGGTTCATGATAAGAACACACATGCAATGACACTGGTGGATCCTTATGTGGTTTGTTTAGAAGAACACAGATGCAATGACTCTAGTTGTGGTTCATGAAAAGAACACACATGCAATGACACTGGTGGATCCATGTGTGGTTTGTGAAAAGAACTGACACGCAATGACTCTAGGTGGATCTAGGTGTGGTTAGTTTAGAGGAACAAACATGCAATGACACTGGTGTGGTTAATGAAAAGAACAGACATGCAATGACACTTGTGGATCCTTACGTGGTTTGTTTAGAAGAACACACATGCAATGACTCTAGCTGTGGTTCATGAAAAGAACACACATGCAATGACACTGGTGGATCCATGTGTCGTTTGTGAACAGAACTGACACGCAATGACTCTAGGTGGATCCATGTGTGGTTTGTTTAGAGGAACAGACATGCAATGCCACTAGGTGTGGTTCATGAAAAGAACAGACATGGAGTGACACTGGTGGATCCATATGTGGTTCATGAGAAGAACACACATGAAAAGGCACTGGTGGATCCATGTGTGGTTTGTGAAAAGAACAGACATGTAATCACACTAGGTGGATCCATATGTGGTTTGTTTAGAAGAACACACATGCAATGACTCTAGCTATGGTTCATGAAAAGAACACACATGCAATGACACTGGTGAATCCATGTGTGGTTCATGAGAAGAACACACATGCAATGACACTTGTGGATCCTTATGTGGTTTGTTTAGAGGAACAAACATGTAATGACACTGGGCGTGATTCATGAAAATAATAGACATGCAATGACACTGGTGGATCCATATGTGGTTTGTGACAAGAACAGACATGCAATCACACTGGGTGGATCCATGTGTGGTTCATCAGAAGAACACACATGCAATGACACTGGTGGATCCTTATGTGGTTTGTGAAAAGAACAGACATGCAATGACACTGGTGGATCCATGTGTGTATCATGAAAAGAATAGACATGCAATGACACTGCTAGATCCTTATGTGGTTCATGAGAAGAATAGACATGCAATGACACTTGTGGATCCTTATGTGGTTTGTTTAGAATAACAGACATGCAATGACTCTAGCTGCCGTTCCTGAAAGGAACACACACGCAATGACACTGGTGTATCCATGTGTGGTTTGTGAAAAGAACAGTCATGCAATCGCACTAGGTGGATCCATGTGTGGTTTGTTTAGAAGAACACACATGCAATGACTCTAGCTGTGGTTCATGAAAAGAAAACACATGCAATGACACTGGTGGATCCATATGTGGTTCATGAAAAGAATAGAAATACAATGACACTGGTGGATCCATATGTGGTTCATGAAAAGAATAGAAATGCAATGCCACTGGTGGATCCTTATGTGGTTTGTTTAGAGGAACATACATGCAATGACACTAGGTGTGGTTCATGAAAAGAACAGACATGCAATGACACTTGTGGATCCTTATGTGGTTTGTTTAGAGGAACAGACATGCAATGCCACTAGGTGTTCCATGTGTGGTTCATGAAAAGAACAGACATGCAATGACACTAGTGGATCCATGTGTGGTTTGTGAAAAGAACTGACACGCAATGACTCTAGGTGGATCCATGTGTGGTTTGTTTAGAGGAACAGACATGCAATGCCACTAGGTGTGGTTCATGAAAAGAACAGACATGCAGTGACACTGGTGGATCCATATGTGGTTCATGAGAAGAACACCCATGAAAAGGCACTGGTGGATCCATGTGTGGTTTGTGAAAAGAACAGACATGCAATCACACTAGGTGGATCCATGTGTGGTTTGTTTAGAAGAACACACATGCACTGACTCAGCTGTGGTTTGTGGAAAGAACAGACATGCAATGGCTCTAGCTGTGGCTCATGAAAAGAACACACATGCAATGACACTGGTGGATCCATCTATGGTCTGTGAAAAGAATAGACATGTAATCACACTAGGTGGATCCATATGTGGTTTGTTTAGAAGAACACACATGCAATGACTCTAGCTATGGTTCATGAAAAGAACACACATGCAATGACACTGGTGTATCCATGTGTGGTTCATGAGAAGAACACACATCCAATGACACTGGTGGATCCTTCTGTGGTTTGTTTAGAGGAACAAACATGTAATGACACTGGGCATGGTTCATGAAAATAATAGACATGCAATGACACTGGTGGATCCATATGTGGTTTGTGACAAGAACAGACATGCAATCACACTGGGTGGATCCATGTGTGGTTCATCAGAAGAACACACATGCAATGACACTGGTGGATCCTTATGTGGTTTGTGAAAAGAACAGACATGCAATGACACTGGTGGCTCCATGTGTGTATCATGAAAAGAATAGACATGCAATGACACTGCTAGATCCTGATGTGGTTCATGAGAAGAACAGACATGCAATGACACTTGTGGATCCTTATGTGGTTTGTTTAGAATAACAGACATGCAATGACTCTAGCTGCCATTCATGAAAGGAACACACACGCAATGACACTGGTGTATCCATGTGTGGTTTGTGAAAAGAACAGTCACGCAATCGCACTAGGTGGATCCATGTGTGGTTTGTTTAGAAGAACACACATGCAATGACTCTAGCTCTGGTTCATGAAAAGAAAACACATGCAATGACACTGGTGGATCCATATGTGGTTCATGAAAAGAATAGACATGCAATGACACTGGTGGATCCTTATGTGGTTTGTTTAGAGGAATATACATGCAATGACACTAGGTGTGGTTCATGAAAAGAACAGACATGCAATGACACTGGTGGATCCATGTGTGGTTCATCAGAAGAACACACATCCAATGACACTGGTGGATCCTTATGTTGTTTGTTTAGAAGAATACACATGCAAAGAGTCTAGCCGCGGTTCATGAAAAGAACACACATGCAATGAGACTGGTGGATCCATGTGTGGTTCATGAACAGAACAGACATGCAATGACACTTGTGGATCCTTATGTGGTTTGTTTAGAGGAACAGACATGCAATGCCACTAGGTGTGGTTCATGAAAAGAACAGACATGAAATGACACTAGTGGATCCATATGTGGTTCATGAGAAGAACACACATCCAATGACACTGGTGGATCCTTATGTGGTTTATTTAGAAGAACACACATGCAATGACTCTAGCTGTGGTTCATGAAAAGAACAGACATGCAATGACACTTGTGGATCCTTATGTGGTTTGTTTAGAGGAAGAGACATCCAATGCCACTAGGTGTGGTTCCTGAAAAGAAAAGACATGAAATGACACTGGTGGATCCATATGTGGTTCATGAGAAGAACACACATCCAATGACACTGGTGGATCCTTATGTGGTTTATTTAGAAGAACACACATGAAATGACTCTAGCTGTGGTTCATGAAAAGAACACACATGCAATGACACTGATGTATCCATGTGTGGTTCATGAGAAGAACACACAGGCAATGATACTGGTGGATCCTTATGTGGTTTGTTCAGAGGAACAAAGATGCAATGACACTGGTGGATCCATATGTGGTTTGCGACAAGAACAGACATGCAATCACACTGGGTGGATCCATGTGTGGTTCATGAGAAGAACACACATGCAATGACACTGGTGGATCCTTATGTGGTTTGTGAAAAGAACAGACATGCAATGACACTGGTGGATCCATGTGTGGTTCATGAAAAGAATAGACATGCAATGACACTGCTGGATCCTGATGTGGTTCATGAGAAGAACAGACATGCAATGACACTTGTGGATCCTTATGTGGTTTGTTTAGAATAACAAACATGCAATGACTCTAGCTGCCGTTCATGAAAGGAACACACACGCAATGACCGTGGTGTATCCATGTGGGGTTTGTGAAAAGAACAGTCATGCAATCACACTAGGTGGATCCATGTGTGGTTTGTTTAGAAGAACACACATGCAATGACTCTAGCTGCGGTTCATGAAAAGAAAACACATGCAATGACACTGGTGGATCCATATGTGGTTCATGAAAAGAATAGACATGCAATGACACTGGTGGATCCTTATGTGGTTTGTTTAGAGGAACATACATGCAATGACACTAGGTGTGGTTCATGAAAAGAACAGACATGCAATGACACTGGTGGATCCAAGTGTGGTTCATCAGAAGAACACACATCCAATGACACTGGTGGATCCTTATGTTGTTTGTTTAGAAGAATACACATGCAAAGAGTCTAGCCGCGGTTCATGAAAAGAACACACATGCAATGAGACTGGTGGATCCATGTGTGGTTCATGAACAGAACAGACATGCAATGACACTTGTGGATCCTTATGTGGTTTGTTTAGAGGAACAGACATGCAATGCCACTAGGTGTGGTTCATGAAAAGAACAGACATGAAATGACACTGGTGGATCCATATGTGGTTCATGAGAAGAACACACATCCAATGACACTGGTGGATCCTTATGTAGTTTATTTAGAAGAACACACATGCAATGACTCTAGCTGTGGTTTCATCAAAAGAACACACATGCAATGACACTGGTGTATCCATGTGTGGTTCATGAGAAGAACACACAAGCAATGACACTGGTGGATTCTTATGTGGTTTATTTATAAGAACACACATGCAATGACTCTAGCTGTGGTTCATGAAAAGAACACACATGCAATGACACTGGTGGATCCATCTGTGGTCTGTGAAAAGAACAGACATGTAATCACACTAGGTGGATCCATATGTGGTTTGTTTAGAAGAACACACATGCAATGACTCTAGCTATGGTTCATGAAAAGAACAAACATGCAATGACACTGGTGAATCCATGTGTGGTTCATGAGAAGAACACACATGCAATGACACTTGTGGATCCTTATGTGGTTTGTTTAGAGGAACAAACATGTAATGACACTGGGCGTGATTCATGAAAATAATAGACATGCAATGACACTGGTGGATCCATATGTGGTTTGTGACAAGAACAGACATGCAATCACACTGGGTGGATCCATGTGTGGTTCATCAGAAGAACACACATGCAATGACACTGGTGGATCCTTATGTGGTTTGTGAAAAGAACAGACATGCAATGACACTGGTGGATCCATGTGTGTATCATGAAAAGAATAGACATGCAATGACACTGCTAGATCCTTATGTGGTTCATGAGAAGAATAGACATGCAATGACACTTGTGGATCCTTATGTGGTTTGTTTAGAATAACAGACATGCAATGACTCTAGCTGCCGTTCCTGAAAGGAACACACACGCAATGACACTGGTGTATCCATGTGTGGTTTGTGAAAAGAACAGTCATGCAATCGCACTAGGTGGATCCATGTGTGGTTTGTTTAGAAGAACACACATGCAATGACTCTAGCTGTGGTTCATGAAAAGAAAACACATGCAATGACACTGGTGGATCCATATGTGGTTCATGAAAAGAATAGAAATACAATGACACTGGTGGATCCATATGTGGTTCATGAAAAGAATAGAAATGCAATGCCACTGGTGGATCCTTATGTGGTTTGTTTAGAGGAACATACATGCAATGACACTAGGTGTGGTTCATGAAAAGAACAGACATGCAATGACACTTGTGGATCCTTATGTGGTTTGTTTAGAGGAATAGACATGCAATGCCACTAGGTGTTCCATGTGTGGTTCATGAAAAGAACAGACATGCAATGACACTAGTGGATCCATGTGTGGTTTGTGAAAAGAACTGACACGCAATGACTCTAGGTGGATCCATGTGTGGTTTGTTTAGAGGAACAGACATGCAATGCCACTAGGTGTGGTTCATGAAAAGAACAGACATGCAGTGACACTGGTGGATCCATATGTGGTTCATGAGAAGAACACCCATGAAAAGGCACTGGTGGATCCATGTGTGGTTTGTGAAAAGAACAGACATGCAATCACACTAGGTGGATCCATGTGTGGTTTGTTTAGAAGAACACACATGCACTGACTCAGCTGTGGTTTGTGGAAAGAACAGACATGCAATGGCTCTAGCTGTGGCTCATGAAAAGAACACACATGCAATGACACTGGTGGATCCATCTATGGTCTGTGAAAAGAATAGACATGTAATCACACTAGGTGGATCCATATGTGGTTTGTTTAGAAGAACACACATGCAATGAATCTAGCTATGGTTCATGAAAAGAACACACATGCAATGACACTGGTGTATCCATGTGTGGTTCATGAGAAGAACACACATCCAATGACACTGGTGGATCCTTCTGTGGTTTGTTTAGAGGAACAAACATGTAATGACACTGGGCGTGGTTCATGAAAATAATAGACATGCAATGACACTGGTGGATCCATATGTGGTTTGTGACAAGAACAGACATGCAATCACACTGGGTGGATCCATGTGTGGTTCATCAGAAGAACACACATGCAATGACACTGGTGGATCCTTATGTGGTTTGTGAAAAGAACAGACATGCAATGACACTGGTGGCTCCATGTGTGTATCATGAAAAGAATAGACATGCAATGACACTGCTAGATCCTGATGTGGTTCATGAGAAGAACAGACATGCAATGACACTTGTGGATCCTTATGTGGTTTGTTTAGAATAACAGACATGCAATGACTCTAGCTGCCATTCATGAAAGGAACACACACGCAATGACACTGGTGTATCCATGTGTGGTTTGTGAAAAGAACAGTCACGCAATCGCACTAGGTGGATCCATGTGTGGTTTGTTTAGAAGAACACACATGCAATGACTCTAGCTCTGGTTCATGAAAAGAAAACACATGCAATGACACTGGTGGATCCATATGTGGTTCATGAAAAGAATAGACATGCAATGACACTGGTGGATCCTTATGTGGTTTGTTTAGAGGAATATACATGCAATGACACTAGGTGTGGTTCATGAAAAGAACAGACATGCAATGACACTGGTGGATCCATGTGTGGTTCATCAGAAGAACACACATCCAATGACACTGGTGGATCCTTATGTTGTTTGTTTAGAAGAATACACATGCAAAGAGTCTAGCCGCGGTTCATGAAAAGAACACACATGCAATGAGACTGGTGGATCCATGTGTGGTTCATGAACAGAACAGACATGCAATGACACTTGTGGATCCTTATGTGGTTTGTTTAGAGGAACAGACATGCAATGCCACTAGGTGTGGTTCATGAAAAGAACAGACATGAAATGACACTGGTGGATCCATATGTGGTTCATGAGAAGAACACACATCCAATGACACTGGTGGATCCTTATGTAGTTTATTTAGAAGAACACACATGCAATGACTCTAGCTGTGGTTTCATCAAAAGAACACACATGCAATGACACTGGTGTATCCATGTGTGGTTCATGAGAAGAACACACAAGCAATGACACTGGTGGATTCTTATGTGGTTTATTTATAAGAACACACATGCAATGACTCTAGCTGTGGTTCATGAAAAGAACACACATGCAATGACACTGGTGGATCCATCTGTGGTCTGTGAAAAGAACAGACATGTAATCACACTAGGTGGATCCATATGTGGTTTGTTTAGAAGAACACACATGCAATGACTCTAGCTATGGTTCATGAAAAGAACAAACATGCAATGACACTGGTGAATCCATGTGTGGTTCATGAGAAGAACACACATGCAATGACACTTGTGGATCCTTATGTGGTTTGTTTAGAGGAACAAACATGTAATGACACTGGGCGTGATTCATGAAAATAATAGACATGCAATGACACTGGTGGATCCATATGTGGTTTGTGACAAGAACAGACATGCAATCACACTGGGTGGATCCATGTGTGGTTCATCAGAAGAACACACATGCAATGACACTGGTGGATCCTTATGTGGTTTGTGAAAAGAACAGACATGCAATGACACTGGTGGATCCATGTGTGTATCATGAAAAGAATAGACATGCAATGACACTGCTAGATCCTTATGTGGTTCATGAGAAGAATAGACATGCAATGACACTTGTGGATCCTTATGTGGTTTGTTTAGAATAACAGACATGCAATGACTCTAGCTGCCGTTCCTGAAAGGAACACACACGCAATGACACTGGTGTATCCATGTGTGGTTTGTGAAAAGAACAGTCATGCAATCGCACTAGGTGGATCCATGTGTGGTTTGTTTAGAAGAACACACATGCAATGACTCTAGCTGTGGTTCATGAAAAGAAAACACATGCAATGACACTGGTGGATCCATATGTGGTTCATGAAAAGAATAGAAATACAATGACACTGGTGGATCCATATGTGGTTCATGAAAAGAATAGAAATGCAATGCCACTGGTGGATCCTTATGTGGTTTGTTTAGAGGAACATACATGCAATGACACTAGGTGTGGTTCATGAAAAGAACAGACATGCAATGACACTTGTGGATCCTTATGTGGTTTGTTTAGAGGAATAGACATGCAATGCCACTAGGTGTTCCATGTGTGGTTCATGAAAAGAACAGACATGCAATGACACTAGTGGATCCATGTGTGGTTTGTGAAAAGAACTGACACGCAATGACTCTAGGTGGATCCATGTGTGGTTTGTTTAGAGGAACAGACATGCAATGCCACTAGGTGTGGTTCATGAAAAGAACAGACATGCAGTGACACTGGTGGATCCATATGTGGTTCATGAGAAGAACACCCATGAAAAGGCACTGGTGGATCCATGTGTGGTTTGTGAAAAGAACAGACATGCAATCACACTAGGTGGATCCATGTGTGGTTTGTTTAGAAGAACACACATGCACTGACTCAGCTGTGGTTTGTGGAAAGAACAGACATGCAATGGCTCTAGCTGTGGCTCATGAAAAGAACACACATGCAATGACACTGGTGGATCCATCTATGGTCTGTGAAAAGAATAGACATGTAATCACACTAGGTGGATCCATATGTGGTTTGTTTAGAAGAACACACATGCAATGAATCTAGCTATGGTTCATGAAAAGAACACACATGCAATGACACTGGTGTATCCATGTGTGGTTCATGAGAAGAACACACATCCAATGACACTGGTGGATCCTTCTGTGGTTTGTTTAGAGGAACAAACATGTAATGACACTGGGCGTGGTTCATGAAAATAATAGACATGCAATGACACTGGTGGATCCATATGTGGTTTGTGACAAGAACAGACATGCAATCACACTGGGTGGATCCATGTGTGGTTCATCAGAAGAACACACATGCAATGACACTGGTGGATCCTTATGTGGTTTGTGAAAAGAACAGACATGCAATGACACTGGTGGCTCCATGTGTGTATCATGAAAAGAATAGACATGCAATGACACTGCTAGATCCTGATGTGGTTCATGAGAAGAACAGACATGCAATGACACTTGTGGATCCTTATGTGGTTTGTTTAGAATAACAGACATGCAATGACTCTAGCTGCCATTCATGAAAGGAACACACACGCAATGACACTGGTGTATCCATGTGTGGTTTGTGAAAAGAACAGTCACGCAATCGCACTAGGTGGATCCATGTGTGGTTTGTTTAGAAGAACACACATGCAATGACTCTAGCTCTGGTTCATGAAAAGAAAACACATGCAATGACACTGGTGGATCCATATGTGGTTCATGAAAAGAATAGACATGCAATGACACTGGTGGATCCTTATGTGGTTTGTTTAGAGGAATATACATGCAATGACACTAGGTGTGGTTCATGAAAAGAACAGACATGCAATGACACTGGTGGATCCATGTGTGGTTCATCAGAAGAACACACATCCAATGACACTGGTGGATCCTTATGTTGTTTGTTTAGAAGAATACACATGCAAAGAGTCTAGCCGCGGTTCATGAAAAGAACACACATGCAATGAGACTGGTGGATCCATGTGTGGTTCATGAACAGAACAGACATGCAATGACACTTGTGGATCCTTATGTGGTTTGTTTAGAGGAACAGACATGCAATGCCACTAGGTGTGGTTCATGAAAAGAACAGACATGAAATGACACTGGTGGATCCATATGTGGTTCATGAGAAGAACACACATCCAATGACACTGGTGGATCCTTATGTGGTTTATTTAGAAGAACACACATGCAATGACTCTAGCTGTGGTTCATGAAAAGAACAGACATGCAATGACACTTGTGGATCCTTATGTGGTTTGTTTAGAGGAAGAGACATCCAATGCCACTAGGTGTGGTTCCTGAAAAGAAAAGACATGAAATGACACTGGTGGATCCATATGTGGTTCATGAGAAGAACACACATCCAATGACACTGGTGGATCCTTATGTGGTTTATTTAGAAGAACACACATGAAATGACTCTAGCTGTGGTTCATGAAAAGAACACACATGCAATGACACTGATGTATCCATGTGTGGTTCATGAGAAGAACACACAGGCAATGATACTGGTGGATCCTTATGTGGTTTGTTCAGAGGAACAAAGATGCAATGACACTGGTGGATCCATATGTGGTTTGCGACAAGAACAGACATGCAATCACACTGGGTGGATCCATGTGTGGTTCATGAGAAGAACACACATGCAATGACACTGGTGGATCCTTATGTGGTTTGTGAAAAGAACAGACATGCAATGACACTGGTGGATCCATCTGTGGTTCATGAAAAGAATAGACATGCAATGACACTGCTGGATCCTGATGTGGTTCATGAGAAGAACAGACATGCAATGACACTTGTGGATCCTTATGTGGTTTGTTTAGAATAACAAACATGCAATGACTCTAGCTGCCGTTCATGAAAGGAACACACACGCAATGACCGTGGTGTATCCATGTGGGGTTTGTGAAAAGAACAGTCATGCAATCACACTAGGTGGATCCATGTGTGGTTTGTTTAGAAGAACACACATGCAATGACTCTAGCTGCGGTTCATGAAAAGAAAACACATGCAATGACACTGGTGGATCCATATGTGGTTCATGAAAAGAATAGACATGCAATGACACTGGTGGATCCTTATGTGGTTTGTTTAGAGGAACATACATGCAATGACACTAGGTGTGGTTCATGAAAAGAACAGACATGCAATGACACTGGTGGATCCAAGTGTGGTTCATCAGAAGAACACACATCCAATGACACTGGTGGATCCTTATGTTGTTTGTTTAGAAGAATACACATGCAAAGAGTCTAGCCGCGGTTCATGAAAAGAACACACATGCAATGAGACTGGTGGATCCATGTGTGGTTCATGAACAGAACAGACATGCAATGACACTTGTGGATCCTTATGTGGTTTGTTTAGAGGAACAGACATGCAATGCCACTAGGTGTGGTTCATGAAAAGAACAGACATGAAATGACACTGGTGGATCCATATGTGGTTCATGAGAAGAACACACATCCAATGACACTGGTGGATCCTTATGTAGTTTATTTAGAAGAACACACATGCAATGACTCTAGCTGTGGTTTCATCAAAAGAACACACATGCAATGACACTGGTGTATCCATGTGTGGTTCATGAGAAGAACACACAAGCAATGACACTGGTGGATTCTTATGTGGTTTATTTATAAGAACACACATGCAATGACTCTAGCTGTGGTTCATGAAAAGAACACACATGCAATGACACTGGTGGATCCATCTGTGGTCTGTGAAAAGAATAGACATGTAATCACACTAGGTGGATCCATATGTGGCTTCTTTAGAAGAACACACATGCAATGACTCTAGCTATGGTTCATGAAAAGAACACACATGCAATGACACTGGTGTATCCATGTGTGGTTCATGAGAAGAACACACATGCAATGACACTGGTGGATACTTATGTGGTTTGTTTAGAGGAACAAACATGTAATGACACTGGGCGTGGTTCATGAAAATAATAGACATGCAATGACACTGGTGGATCCATATGTGGTTTGTGACAAGAACAGACATGCAATCACACTGGGTGGATCCATGTGTGGTTCATCAGAAGAACACACATGCAATGACACTGGTGTGGTTTATGAGAAGAACACACATGCACTGACACTGGTGGATCCTTATGTGGTTTGTTTAGAAGAACACACATGCAATGACTCTAGCTATGGTTCATGAAAAGAACACACATGCAATGACACTGGTGGATCCATGTGTGGTTTGTGAGAAGAACTGACATGCAATGACTCTAGGTGGATCCATGTGTGGTTTGTTTATAGGAACAGATATGCAATGACACTGGGTGTGGTTCATGCAAAGAACAGACATGCAATGACACTGGTAGATCCTTATGTAGTTTGTTTAGAAGAACACACATGCAATGACTCTAGGTCTGGTTCATAAAAAGAACACACATGCAATAACCCTAGGGGATCCTTATGTGGTTTGTTTAGAAGAACAGACATGCAATGACACTGGTGGATCCTTATGTGGTTTGTGAGAAGAACAGACATGCAATGACACTGGCTATGGTTCATGAGAAGAACACACTTGCATTGTGATACATTGCAAATGTATTTGTAATTTTGGATGTCCCATGCTTGGTTTTATCCACTTTCTTGTGTTTTGTCCACACTTTGGAGTACTTTTCATATGACACTGGTGGATCCATGTGTGGTTCATGAGAAGAAAACACATCCAATAACACTGGTGGATCCTTATGTGGTTCATGAAAAGAATAGACATGCAATGACACTGGTGGATCCTTATGTGGTTTGTTTAGAGGAACATACATGCAATGCCACTAGGTGTGGTTCATCAAAAGAACAGACATGCAATGACACTGGTGGATCCATGTGTTGTTCATGAGAAGAACACACATCCAATGACACTAGTGGATCATTATGTGGTTTGTTTAGAAGAACACATATGCAATGACTCTAGCTGTGGTTCATGAAAAGAACACACATGCAATGACACTGGTGTATCCATGTGTGGTTCATGAGAAGAACACACATGCAATGACATTGGGTGTGGTTCATGATAAGAACACACATGCAATGACACTGGTGGATCCTTATGTGGTTTGTTTAGAAGAACACAGATGCAATGACTCTAGTTGTGGTTCATGAAAAGAACACACATGCAATGACACTGGTGGATCCATGTGTGGTTTGGGAAAAGAACTGACACGCAATGACTCTAGGTGGATCTAGGTGTGGTTAGTTTAGAGGAACAAACATGCAATGACACTGGTGTGGTTAATGAAAAGAACAGACATGCAATGACACTTGTGGATCCTTACGTGGTTTGTTTAGAAGAACACACATGCAATGACTCTAGCTGTGGTTCATGAAAAGAACACACATGCAATGACACTGGTGGATCCATGTGTCGTTTGTGAACAGAACTGACACGCAATGACTCTAGGTGGATCCATGTGTGGTTTGTTTAGAGGAACAGACATGCAATGCCACTAGGTGTGGTTCATGAAAAGAACAGACATGGAGTGACACTGGTGGATCCATATGTGGTTCATGAGAAGAACACACATGAAAAGGAACTGGTGGATCCATGTGTGGTTTGTGAAAAGAACAGACATGTAATCACACTAGGTGGATCCATATGTGGTTTGTTTAGAAGAACACACATGCAATGACTCTAGCTATGGTTCATGAAAAGAACACACATGCAATGACACTGGTGAATCCATGTGTGGTTCATGAGAAGAACACACATGCAATGACACTTGTGGATCCATATGTGGTTTGTTTAGAGGAACAAACATGTAATGACACTGGGCGTGATTCATGAAAATAATAGACATGCAATGACACTGGTGGATCCATATGTGGTTTGTGACAAGAACAGACATGCAATCACACTGGGTGGATCCATGTGTGGTTCATCAGAAGAACACACATGCAATGACACTGGTGGATCCTTATGTGGTTTGTGAAAAGAACAGACATGCAATGACACTGGTGGATCCATGTGTGTATCATGAAAAGAATAGACATGCAATGACACTGCTAGATCCTTATGTGGTTCATGAGAAGAACAGACATGCAATGACACTTGTGGATCCTTATGTGGTTTGTTTAGAATAACAGACATGCAATGACTCTAGCTGCCGTTCCTGAAAGGAACACACACGCAATGACACTGGTGTATCCATGTGTGGTTTGTGAAAAGAACAGTCATGGAATCGCACTAGGTGGATCCATGTGTGGTTTGTTTAGAAGAACACACATGCAATGACTCTAGCTGTGGTTCATGAAAAGAAAACACATGCAATGACACTGGTGGATCCATATGTGGTTCATGAAAAGAATAGAAATGCAATGACACTGGTGGATCCATATGTGGTTCATGAAAAGAATAGAAATGCAATGACACTGGTGGATCCTTATGTGGTTTGTTTAGAGGAACATACATGCAATGACACTAGGTGTGGTTCATGAAAAGAACAGACATGCAATGACACTTGTGGATCCTTATGTGGTTTGTTTAGAGGAACAGACATGCAATGCCACTAGGTGTTCCATGTGTGGTTCATGAAAAGAACAGACATGCAATGACACTAGTGGATCCATGTGTGGTTTGTGAAAAGAACTGACACGCAATGACTCTAGGTGGATCCATGTGTGGTTTGTTTAGAGGAACAGACATGCAATGCCACTAGGTGTGGTTCATGAAAAGAACAGACATGCAGTGACACTGGTGGATCCATATGTGGTTCATGAGAAGAACACCCATGAAAAGGCACTGGTGGATCCATGTGTGGTTTGTGAAAAGAACAGACATGCAATCACACTAGGTGGATCCATGTGTGGTTTGTTTAGAAGAACACACATGCACTGACTCAGCTGTGGTTTGTGGAAAGAACAGACATGCAATGGCTCTAGCTGTGGCTCATGAAAAGAACACACATGCAATGACACTGGTGGATCCATCTATGGTCTGTGAAAAGAATAGACATGTAATCACACTAGGTGGATCCATATGTGGTTTGTTTAGAAGAACACACATGCAATGACTCTAGCTATGGTTCATGAAAAGAACACACATGCAATGACACTGGTGTATCCATGTGTGGTTCATGAGAAGAACACACATCCAATGACACTGGTGGATCCTTCTGTGGTTTGTTTAGAGGAACAAACATGTAATGACACTGGGCGTGGTTCATGAAAATAATAGACATGCAATGACACTGGTGGATCCATATGTGGTTTGTGACAAGAACAGACATGCAATCACACTGGGTGGATCCATGTGTGGTTCATCAGAAGAACACACATGCAATGACACTGGTGGATCCTTATGTGGTTTGTGAAAAGAACAGACATGCAATGACACTGGTGGCTCCATGTGTGTATCATGAAAAGAATAGACATGCAATGACACTGCTAGATCCTGATGTGGTTCATGAGAAGAACAGACATGCAATGACACTTGTGGATCCTTATGTGGTTTGTTTAGAATAACAGACATGCAATAACTCTAGCTGCCATTCATGAAAGGAACACACACGCAATGACACTGGTGTATCCATGTGTGGTTTGTGAAAAGAACAGTCACGCAATCGCACTAGGTGGATCCATGTGTGGTTTGTTTAGAAGAACACACAAGCAATGACTCTAGCTGTGGTTCATGAAAAGAAAACACATGCAATGACACTGGTGGATCCATATGTGGTTCATGAAAAGAATAGACATGCAATGACACTGGTGGATCCTTATGTGGTTTGTTTAGAGGAACATACATGCAATGACACTAGGTGTGGTTCATGAAAAGAACAGACATGCAATGACACTGGTGGATCCATGTGTGGTTCATCAGAAGAACACACATCCAATGACACTGGTGGATCCTTATGTTGTTTGTTTAGAAGAATACACATGCAAAGAGTCTAGCCGCGGTTCATGAAAAGAACACACATGCAATGAGACTGGTGGATCCATGTGTGGTTCATGAACAGAACAGACATGCAATGACACTTGTGGATCCTTATGTGGTTTGTTTAGAGGAACAGACATGCAATGCCACTAGGTGTGGTTCATGAAAAGAACAAACATGAAATGACACTGGTGGATCCATATGTGGTTCATGAGAAGAACACACATCCAATGACACTGGTGGATCCTTATGTGGTTTATTTAGAAGAACACACATGCAATGACTCTAGCTGTGGTTCATGAAAAGAACAGACATGCAATGACACTTGTGGATCCTTATGTGGTTTGTTTAGAGGAAGAGACATCCAATGCCAGTAGGTGTGGTTCCTGAAAAGAAAAGACATGAAATGACACTGGTGGATCCATATGTGGTTCATGAGAAGAACACACATCCAATGACACTGGTGGATCCTTATGTGGTTTATTTCGAAGAACACACATGCAATGACTCTAGCTGTGGTTCATGAAAAGAACACACATGCAATGACACTGGTGTATCCATGTGTGGTTCATGAGAAGAACACACAGGAAATGATACTGGTGGATCCTTATGTGGTTTGTTCAGAGGAACAAAGATGCAATGACACTGGTGGATCCATATGTGGTTTGCGACAAGAACAGACATGCAATCACACTGGGTGGATCCATGTGTGGTTCATGAGAAGAACACACATGCAATGACACTGGTGGATCCTTATGTGGTTTGTGAAAAGAACAGACATGCAATGACACTGGTGGATCGATGTGTGGTTCATGAAAAGAATAGACATGCAATGACACTGCTGGATCCTGATGTGGTTCATGAGAAGAACAGACATGCAATGACACTTGTGGATCCTTATGTGGTTTGTTTAGAATAACAGACATGCAATGACTCTAGCTGCCGTTCATGAAAGGAACACACACGCAATGACAGTGGTGTATCCATGTGGGGTTTGTGAAAAGAACAGTCATGCAATCACACTAGGTGGATCCATGTGTGGTTTGTTTAGAAGAACACACATGCAATGACTCTAGCTGCGGTTCATGAAAAGAAAACACATGCAATGACACTGGTGGATCCATATGTGGTTCATGAAAAGAATAGACATGCAATGACACTGGTGGATCCTTATGTGGTTTGTTTAGAGGAACATACATGCAATGACACTAGGTGTGGTTCATGAAAAGAACAGACATGCAATGACACTGGTGGATCCATGTGTGGTTCATCAGAAGAACACACATCCAATGACACTGGTGGATCCTTATGTTGTTTGTTTAGAAGAATACACATGCAAAGAGTCTAGCCGCGGTTCATGAAAAGAACACACATGCAATGAGACTGGTGGATCCATGTGTGGTTCATGAACAGAACAGACATGCAATGACACTTGTGGATCCTTATGTGGTTTGTTTAGAGGAACACACATGCAATGCCACTAGGTGTGGTTCATGAAAAGAAAAGACATGAAATGACACTGGTGGATCCATATGTGGTTCATGAGAAGAACACACATCCAATGACACTGGTGGATCCTTATGTGGTTTATTTAGAAGAACACACATGCAATGACTCTAGCTGTGGTTCATGAAAAGAACATACATGCAATGACACTGGTGTATCCATGTGTGGTTCATGATAAGAACACACAAGCAATGACACTGGTGGATCCTTATGTGATTTATTTAGAAGAACACACATGCAATGACTCTAGCTGTGGTTCATGAAAAGAACACACATGCAATGACACTAGTGTATCCATGTGTGGCTCATGAGAAGAACACACAAGCAATGACACTGGTGGATCCTTATGTGGTTTGTTCAGAGCAACAAACATGCAATGACACTGGTGGATCCATATGTGGTTTGTGAAAAGAACAGACATGCAATCAAACTAGGTGGATCCATGTGTGGTTAATGAGAAGAACACACATGCAAAGACACTAGTGGATCCTTATGTGGTTTGTGAAAAGAACAGAGATGCAATGACACTGGTGGATCCATGTGTGGTTCATGACAAGAACAGACATGCAATGACACTGGTGGATCCTTATGTGGTTTGTTTGGAGGAATAGACATGCAATGACACTGGGTGTGGTTCATGAGTAGAACACATGCAATGACTCTAATGGACTCTTGTTGTGCTTCACGAAAAGAACAGACATGCAACGACACTGGGTGGATCCTTATGTGGTTTGTGAAATGAACAGACATGCAATGACACTGGTGGATCCATGTGTGGTTCATGAAAAGAACAGACATGCAATGACACTGGTGGATCCTTATGTGGTTTGTTTAGAGGAACAGACATGCACTGACACTAGTGGATCCATGTGTGGTTCATGAAAACAACAGACATGCAATGACACTCGTGGATCCATGTGTGGTTTATGAAAAGAACTGACACGCAATGACTCTAGGTGGATCCATGTGTGGTTTGTTTAGCGGAACAGACATGCAATGCCACTAGGTGTGGTTCAAGAAAAGAACAGACATGCAGTGACACTGGTGGATCCATCTGTGGTTCATGAGAAGAACACACATGAAAAGGCACTGGTGGATCCATGTGTGGTTTGTGAAAAGAACAGACATGCAATCACACTAGGTGGATCCATCTGTGGTTTGTGGAAAGAACAGACATGCAATGGCTCTAGCTGTGGTTCATGAAAAGAACACACATGCAATGACACTGGTGGATCCATTTGTGGTCTGTGAAAAGAATAGACATGTAATCACACTAGGTGGATCCATATGTGGCTTCTTTAGAAGAACACACATGCAATGACTCTAGCCATGGTTCATGAAAAGAACACACATGCAATGACACTGGTGTATCCATGTGTGGTTCATGAGAAGAACACACATGCAATGACACTGGTGGATACTTATGTGGTTTGTTTAGAGGAACAAACATGTAATGACACTGGGCGTGGTTCATGAAAATAATAGACATGCAATGACACTGGTGGATCCATATGTGGTTTGTGACAAGAACAGACGTGCAATCACACTGGGTGGATCCATGTGTGGTTCATCAGAAGAACACACATGCAATGACACTGGTGGATCCTTATGTGGCTTGTGAAAAGAACAGACATGCAATGACACTGGTGGATCCATGTGTGTATCATGAAAAGAATAGACATGCAATGACACTGCTAGATTTTGATGTGGTTCATGAGAAGAACAGACATGCAATGACACTTGTGGATCCTTATGTGGTTTGTTTAGAATAACAGACATGCAATGACTCTAGCTGCCGTTCATGAAAGGAACACACACGCAATGACACTGGTGTATCCATGTGTGGTTTGTGAAAAGAACAGTCATGGAATCGCACTAGGTGGATCCATGTGTGGTTTGTTTATAAGAACACACATGCAATGACTCTAGCTGTGGTTCATGAAAAGAAAACACATGCAATGACACTGGTGGATCCATATGTGGTTCATGAAAAGAATAGACACGCAATGACACTGGTGGATCCTTATGTGGTTTGTTTAGAGGAACATACATGCAATGAAAATAGGTGTGGTTCATGAAAAGAACAGACATGCAATGACACTGGTGGATCCATGTGTGGTTCATCAGAAGAACACACATCCAATGACACTGGTGGATCCTTATGTGGTTTGTTTAGAAGAATACACATGCAAAGAGTCTAGCCGCGGTTCATGAAAAGAACACACATGCAATGAGACTGGTGGATCCATGTGTGGTTCATGAAAAGAACAGACATGCAATGACACTTGTGGATCCTTATGTGGTTTGTTTAGAGGAACAGACATCCAATGCCACTAGGTGTGGTTCCTGAAAAGAACAGACATGAAATGACACTGGTGGATCCATATGTGGTTCATGAGAAGAACACACATCCAATGACACTGGTGGATCCTTATGTGGTTTATTTAGAAGAACACACATGCAATGACTCTAGCTGTGGTTCATGAAAAGAACACACATGCAATGACACTGGTGTATCCATGTGTGGTTCATGAGAAGAACACACAGGCAATGACACTGGTGGATCCTTATGTGGTTTGTTCAGAGGAACAAAGATGCAATGACACTAGTGGATCCATATGTGGTTTGCGACAAGAACAGACATGCAATCACACTGGGTGGATCCATGTGTGGTTCATGAAAAGAACACACATGCAATGACACTGGTGGATCCTTATGTGGTTTGTGAAAAGACCAGACATGCAATGACACTGGTGGATTCATGTGTGGTTCATGAAAAGAATAGAAATGCAATGACACTACTGGATCCTGATGTGGTTCATGAGAAGAACAGACATGCAATGGCACTTGTGGATCCTTATGTGGTTTGTTTAGAATAACAGACATGCAATGACTCTAGCTGCCGTTCATGAAAGGAACACACACGCAATGACACTGGTGTATCCATGTGGGGTTTGTGAAAAGAACAGTCATGCAATCACACTAGGTGGATCCATGTGTGGTTTGTTTAGAAGAACACACATGCAATGACTCTAGCTGCGGTTCATGAAAAGAAAACACATGCAATGACACTAGTGGATCCTTATGTGGTTTGTTTAGAGGAACATACATGCAATGACACTAGGTTTGGTTCATGAAAAGAACATACATGCAATGACACTGGTGGATCCATGTGTGGTTCATCAGAAGAACACACATGCAATGACACTGGTGGATCCTTATGTGGTTTGTTTAGAGGAACAGACATGCACTGACACTAGTGGATCCATGTGTGGTTCATGAAAACAACAGACATGCAATGACACTCGTGGATCCATGTGTGGTTTATGAAAAGAACTGACACGCAATGACTCTAGGTGGATCCATGTGTGGTTTGTTTAGCGGAACAGACATGCAATGCCACTAGGTGTGGTTCAAGAAAAGAACAGACATGCAGTGACACGGGTGGATCCATCTGTGGTTCATGAGAAGAACACACATGAAAAGGCACTGGTGGATCCATGTGTGGTTTGTGAAAAGAACAGACATGCAATCACACTAGGTGGATCCATCTGTGGTTTGTGGAAAGAACAGACATGCAATGGCTCTAGCTGTGGTTCATGAAAAGAACACACATGCAATGACACTGGTGGATCCATTTGTGGTCTGTGAAAAGAATAGACATGTAATCACACTAGGTGGATCCATATGTGGCTTCTTTAGAAGAACACACATGCAATGACTCTAGCCATGGTTCATGAAAAGAACACACATGCAATGACACTGGTGTATCCATGTGTGGTTCATGAGAAGAACACACATGCAATGACACTGGTGGATACTTATGTGGTTTGTTTAGAGGAACAAACATGTAATGACACTGGGCGTGGTTCATGAAAATAATAGACATGCAATGACACTGGTGGATCCATATGTGGTTTGTGACAAGAACAGACGTGCAATCACACTGGGTGGATCCATGTGTGGTTCATCAGAAGAACACACATGCAATGACACTGGTGGATCCTTATGTGGTTTGTGAAAAGAACAGACATGCAATGACACTGGTGGATCCATGTGTGTATCATGAAAAGAATAGACATGCAATGACACTGCTAGATTTTGATGTGGTTCATGAGAAGAACAGACATGCAATGACACTTGTGGATCCTTATGTGGTTTGTTTAGAATAACAGACATGCAATGACTCTAGCTGCCGTTCATGAAAGGAACACACACGCAATGACACTGGTGTATCCATGTGTGGTTTGTGAAAAGAACAGTCATGGAATCGCACTAGGTGGATCCATGTGTGGTTTGTTTATAAGAACACACATGCAATGACTCTAGCTGTGGTTCATGAAAAGAAAACACATGCAATGACACTGGTGGATCCATATGTGGTTCATGAAAAGAATAGACACGCAATGACACTGGTGGATCCTTATGTGGTTTGTTTAGAGGAACATACATGCAATGAAAATAGGTGTGGTTCATGAAAAGAACAGACATGCAATGACACTGGTGGATCCATGTGTGGTTCATCAGAAGAACACACATCCAATGACACTGGTGGATCCTTATGTGGTTTGTTTAGAAGAATACACATGCAAAGAGTCTAGCCGCGGTTCATGAAAAGAACACACATGCAATGAGACTGGTGGATCCATGTGTGGTTCATGAAAAGAACAGACATGCAATGACACTTGTGGATCCTTATGTGGTTTGTTTAGAGGAACAGACATCCAATGCCACTAGGTGTGGTTCCTGAAAAGAACAGACATGAAATGACACTGGTGGATCCATATGTGGTTCATGAGAAGAACACACATCCAATGACACTGGTGGATCCTTATGTGGTTTATTTAGAAGAACACACATGCAATGACTCTAGCTGTGGTTCATGAAAAGAACACACATGCAATGACACTGGTGTATCCATGTGTGGTTCATGAGAAGAACACACAGGCAATGACACTGGTGGATCCTTATGTGGTTTGTTCAGAGGAACAAAGATGCAATGACACTAGTGGATCCATATGTGGTTTGCGACAAGAACAGACATGCAATCACACTGGGTGGATCCATGTGTGGTTCATGAAAAGAACACACATGCAATGACACTGGTGGATCCTTATGTGGTTTGTGAAAAGACCAGACATGCAATGACACTGGTGGATTCATGTGTGGTTCATGAAAAGAATAGAAATGCAATGACACTACTGGATCCTGATGTGGTTCATGAGAAGAACAGACATGCAATGGCACTTGTGGATCCTTATGTGGTTTGTTTAGAATAACAGACATGCAATGACTCTAGCTGCCGTTCATGAAAGGAACACACACGCAATGACACTGGTGTATCCATGTGGGGTTTGTGAAAAGAACAGTCATGCAATCACACTAGGTGGATCCATGTGTGGTTTGTTTAGAAGAACACACATGCAATGACTCTAGCTGCGGTTCATGAAAAGAAAACACATGCAATGACACTAGTGGATCCTTATGTGGTTTGTTTAGAGGAACATACATGCAATGACACTAGGTTTGGTTCATGAAAAGAACATACATGCAATGACACTGGTGGATCCATGTGTGGTTCATCAGAAGAACACACATCCAATGACACTGGTGGATCCTTATGTGGTTTGTTTAGAAGAATACACATGCAAAGAGTCTAGCCGCGGTTCATGAAAAGAACACACATGCAATGAGACTGGTGGATCCATGTGTGGTTCATGAACAGAACAGACATGCAATGACACTTGTGGATCCTTATGTGGTTTGTTTAGAGGAACAGACATCCAATGAGTCTAGCCGCGGTTCATGAAAAGAACAGACATGAAATGACACTGGTGGATCCATATGTGGTTCATGAGAAGAACACACATCCAATGACACTGGTGGATCCTTATGTGGTTTATTTAGAAGAACACAGATGCAATGAATCTAGCTGTGGTTCCTGAAAAGAACAGACATGAAATGACACTGGTGTATCCATGTGTGGTTCATGAGAAGAACACACAGGCAATGACACTGGTGGATCCTTATGTGGTTTGTTCAGAGCAACAAACATGCAATGACACTGGTGGATCCATATGTGGTTTGCGACAAGAACATACATGCAATCACACTGGGTGGATCCATGTGTGGTTCATGAGAAGAACACACATGCAATGACACAGGTGGATCCTTATGTGGTTTGTGAAAAGAACAGACATGCAATGACACTGGTGGATTCATGTGTGGTTCATGAAAAGAATAGACATGCAATGACACTGCTGGATCCTGATGTGGTTCATGAGAAGAACAGACATGCAATGACACTTGTGGATCCTTATGTGGTTTGTTTAGAATAACAGACATGCAATGACTCTAGCTGCCGTTCATGAAAGGAACACACACGCAATGACACTGGTGTATCCATGTGGGGTTTGTGAAAAGAACAGTCATGCAATCACACTAGATGGATCCATGTGTGGTTTGTTTAGAAGAACACACATGCAATGACTCTAGCTGCGGTTCATGAAAGAAAACAATTGCAATGAGACTGGTGGATCCATATGTGGTTCATGAAAATAATAGACATGCAATGACACTGGTGGATCCTTATGTGGTTTGTTTAGAGGAACATACATGCAATGACACTAGGTGTGGTTCATGAAAAGAACAGACATGCAATGACACTGGTGGATCCATGTGTGGTTCATCAGAAGAACACACATCCAATGACACTGGTGGATCCTTATGTTGTTTGTTTAGAAGAATACACATGCAAAGAGTCTATTCGCGGTTCATGAAAAGAACACACATGCAATGAGACTGGTGGATCCATGTGTGGTTCATGAACAGAACAGACATGCAATGACACTTGTGGATCCTTATGTGGTTTGTTTAGAGGAACAGACATGCAATGCCACTAGGTGTGGTTCATGAAAAGAACAGACATGAAATGACACTGGTGGATCCATATGTGGTTCATGAGAAGAACACACATCCAATGACACTAGTGGATCCTTATGTGGTTTATTTAGAAGAACACACATGCAATGACTCTAGCTGTGGTTCATGAAAAGAACACACATGCAATGACACTGGTGTATCCATGTGTGGTTCATGAGAAGAACACACAAGCAATGACACTGGTGGATCCTTATGTGGTTTGTTCAGAGCAACAAACATGCAATGACACTGGTGGATCCATATGTGGTTTGTGAAAAGAACAGACATGCAATAAAACTAGGTGGATCCATGTGTGGTTAATGAGAAGAACACACATGCAAAGACACTAGTGGATCCTTATGTGGTTTGTGAAAAGAACAGAGATGCAATGACACTGGTGGATCCATGTGTGGTTCATGACAAGAACAGACATGCAATGACACTGGTGGATCCTTATGTGGTTTGTTTGGAGGAATAGACATGCAATGACACTGGGTGTGGTTCATGAGTAGAACACACATGCAATGACTCTAATGGATTCTTGCTGTGCTTCATGAAAAGAACAGACATGCAACGACTCTGGGTGGATCCTTATGTGGTTTGTGAAAAGAACAGACATGCAATGACACTGGTGGATCCATGTGTGGTTCATGAAAAGAACAGACATGCAATGACACTGGTGGATCCTTATGTGGTTTGTTTAGAGGAACAGACATGCACTGACACTAGTGGATCCATGTGTGGTTCATGAAAAGAACAGACATGTAATGACACTTGTGGATCCATGTGTGGTTTGTGAAAAGAACTGACACGCAATGACTCTAGGTGGATCCATGTGTGGTTTGTTTAGAGGAACAGACATGCAATGCCACTAGGTGTGGTTCATGAAAAGAACAGACATGCGGTGACACTGGTGGATCCATATGTGGTTCATGAGAAGAACACACATGAAAAGGCACTGGTGGATCCATGTGTGGTTTGTGAAAAGAACAGACATGCAATCACACTAGGTGGATCCATGTGTGGTTTGTGGAAAGAACAGACATGCAATGGCTCTAGCTGTGGTTCATGAAAAGAACACACATGCAATGACACTGGTGGATCCATCTGTGGTCTGTGAAAAGAATAGACATGTAATCACACTAGGTGGATCCATATGTGGTATGTGAGAAGAACAAACATGCAATGACTCTAGCTATGGTTCATGAAAAGAACACACATGCAATGACACTGGTGTATCCATGTGTGGTTCATGAGAAGAACACACATGCAATGACACTGGTGGATCCTTATGTGGTTTGTTTAGATGAACAAACATGTAATGACACTGGGCGTGGTTCATGAAAATAACAGACATGCAATGAAACTGGTGGATCCATATGTGGTTTGTGACAAGAACAGACATACAATCACACTAGGTGGATCCATGTGTGGTTCATCAGAAGAACACACATGCAATGACACTGGTGGATCCTTATGTGGTTTGTTTAGAGGAACAAACATGTAATGACACTGGGCGTGGTTCATGAAAATAACAGACATGCAATGACACTGGTGGATCCATATGTGGTTTGTGACAAGAACAGACATGCAATCACACTGGGTGGATCCATGTGTGGTTCATGAGAAGAACACACATGCAATGACACTGGTGGATCCTTATGTGGTTTGTGAAAATAATAGACATGCAATGACACTGGTGGATCCATGTGTGTATCATGAAAAGAATAGACATGCAATGACACTGCTAGATCTTGATGTGGTTCATGAGAAGAACAGACATGCAATGACACTTGTGGATCCTTATGTGGTTTGTTTAGAATAATAGACATGCAATGACTCTAGCTGCCGTTCATGAAAGGAACACACACGCAATGACACTGGTGTATCCATGTGTGGTTTGTGAAAAGAACAGTCATGCAATCGCACTAGGTGGATCCATCTGTCGTTTGTTTAGAAGAACACACATGCAATGACTCTAGTTGCGGTTCATGAAAAGAAAACACATGCAATGACACTGGTGGATCCATATGTGGTTCATGAAAAGAATAGACATGCAATGACACTGGTGGATCCTTATGTGGTTTGTTTAGAGGAACATACATGCAATGACACTAGGTGTGGTTCATGAAAAGAACAGACATGCAATGACACTGGTGGATCCATGTGTGGTTCATCAGAAGAACACACATCCAATGACACTGGTTGATCCTTATGTGGTTTGTTTAGAAGAATACACATGCAAAGAGTCTAGCCGCGGTTCATGAAAATAACACACATGCACTGAGACTGGTAGATCCATGTGTGGTTCATGAAAAGAATAGACATGCAATGACACTTGTGGATCCTTATGTGGTTTGTTTAGAGGAACAGACATCCAATGCCACTAGGTGTGGTTCCTGAAAAGAACAGACATGAAATGACACTGGTGGATCCATATGTGGTTCATGAGAAGAACACACATCCAATGACACTGGTGGATCCTTATGTGGTTCGTCTAGAGGAACAAACATGTAATGACACTGGGCGTGGTTCATGAAAATAACATACATGCAATGACACTGGTGGATCCATATGTGGTTTGTGAAAAGAACAGACATGCAATCACACTGGTGTATCCATGTGTGGTTCATGAGA
This sequence comes from Avena sativa, assembly GCA_916181665.1. Classification (NCBI taxonomy): domain Eukaryota; kingdom Viridiplantae; phylum Streptophyta; class Magnoliopsida; order Poales; family Poaceae; genus Avena; species Avena sativa. The sequence goes on from OV702287.1 coordinate 586,482,213, forward strand.
AGAACACACAAGCAATGACACTGGTGGATCCTTATGTGGTTTGTTCAGAGGAACAAAGATGCAATGACACTGGTGGATCCATATGTGGTTTGCGACAAGAACAAACATGCAATCACACTGGGTGGATCCATGTGTGGTTCATGAGAAGAACACACATGCAATGACACTGGTGGATCCATGTGTGGTTCATGAAAAGAATAGACATGCAATGATACTGCTGGATCCTGATGTGGTTCATGAGAAGAACAGACATGCAATGACACTTATGGATCCTTATGTGGTTTGTTTAGAATAACAGACATGCAATGACTCTAGCTGCCATTCATGAAAGGAACACACACGCAATGACACTGGTGTATCCATGTGGGGTTTGTGAAAAGAACAGTCATGCAATCACACTAGGTGGATCCATGTGTGGTTTGTTTAGAAGAACACACATGCAATGACTCTAGCTGTGGTTCATGAAAAGAAAACCCATGCAATGACACTGGTGGATCCATATGTGGTTCATGAAAAGAATAGACATGCAATGACACTGGTGGATCCTTATGTGGTTTGTTTAGAGGAACATACATGCAATGACACTAGCTGTGGTTCATGAAAAGAACAGACATGCAATGACACTGGTGTATCCATGTGCTGTTCATGAGAAGAACACACAAGCAATGACACTGGTGGATCCTTATGTGGTTTGTTCAGAGCAACAAACATGCAATGACACTGGTGGATCCATATGTGGTTTGTGAAAAGAACAGACATGCAATAAAACTAGGTGGATCCATGTGTGGTTAATGAGAAGAACACACATGCAAAGACACTAGTGGATCCTTATGTGGTTTGTGAAAAGAACAGAGATGCAATGACACTGGTGGATCCATGTGTGGTTCATGACAAGAACAGACATGCAATGACACTGGTGGATCCTTATGTGGTTTGTTTGGAGGAATAGACATGCAATGACACTGGGTGTGGTTCATGAGTAGAACACACATGCAATGACTCTAATGGATTCTTGCTGTGCTTCATGAAAAGAACAGACATGCAACGACTCTGGGTGGATCCTTATGTGGTTTGTGAAAAGAACAGACATGCAATGACACTGGTGGATCCATGTGTGGTTCATGAAAAGAACAGACATGCAATGACACTGGTGGATCCTTATGTGGTTTGTTTAGAGGAACAGACATGCACTGACACTAGTGGATCCATGTGTGGTTCATGAAAAGAACAGACATGCAATGACACTTGTGGATCCATGTGTGGTTTGTGAAAAGAACTGACACGCAATGACTCTAGGTGGATCCATGTGTGGTTTGTTTAGAGGAACAGACATGCAATGCCACTAGGTGTGGTTCATGAAAAGAACAGACATGCGGTGACACTGGTGGATCCATATGTGGTTGATGAGAAGAACACACATGAAAAGGCACTGGTGGATCCATGTGTGGTTTGTGAAAAGAACAGACATGCAATCACACTAGGTGGATCCATGTGTGGTTTGTGGAAAGAACAGACATGCAATGGCTCTAGCTGTGGTTCATGAAAAGAACACACACGCAATGACACTGGTGGATCCATCTGTGGTCTGTGAAAAGAATAGACATGTAATCACACTAGGTGGATCCATATGTGGTATGTGAGAAGAACAAACATGCAATGACTCTAGCTATGGTTCATGAAAAGAACACACATGCAATGACACTGGTGTATCCATGTGTGGTTCATGAGAAGAACACACATGCAATGACACTGGTGGATCCTTATGTGGTTTGTTTAGATGAACAAACATGTAATGACACTGGGCGTGGTTCATGAAAATAACAGACATGCAATGAAACTGGTGGATCCATATGTGGTTTGTGACAAGAACAGACATACAATCACACTAGGTGGATCCATGTGTGGTTCATCAGAAGAACACACATGCAATGACACTGGTGGATCCTTATGTGGTTTGTTTAGAGGAACAAACATGTAATGACACTGGGCGTGGTTCATGAAAATAACAGACATGCAATGACACTGGTGGATCCATATGTGGTTTGTGACAAGAACAGACATGCAATCACACTGGGTGGATCCATGTGTGGTTCATGAGAAGAACACACATGCAATGACACTGGTGGATCCTTATGTGGTTTGTGAAAATAATAGACATGCAATGACACTGGTGGATCCATGTGTGTATCATGAAAAGAATAGACATGCAATGACACTGCTAGATCTTGATGTGGTTCATGAGAAGAACAGACATGCAATGACACTTGTGGATCCTTATGTGGTTTGTTTAGAATAATAGACATGCAATGACTCTAGCTGCCGTTCATGAAAGGAACACACACGCAATGACACTGGTGTATCCATGTGTGGTTTGTGAAAAGAACAGTCATGCAATCGCACTAGGTGGATCCATCTGTCGTTTGTTTAGAAGAACACACATGCAATGACTCTAGTTGCGGTTCATGAAAAGAAAACACATGCAATGACACTGGTGGATCCATATGTGGTTCATGAAAAGAATAGACATGCAATGACACTGGTGGATCCTTATGTGGTTTGTTTAGAGGAACATACATGCAATGACACTAGGTGTGGTTCATGAAAAGAACAGACATGCAATGACACTGGTGGATCCATGTGTGGTTCATCAGAAGAACACACATCCAATGACACTGGTTGATCCTTATGTGGTTTGTTTAGAAGAATACACATGCAAAGAGTCTAGCCGCGGTTCATGAAAATAACACACATGCACTGAGACTGGTAGATCCATGTGTGGTTCATGAAAAGAATAGACATGCAATGACACTTGTGGATCCTTATGTGGTTTGTTTAGAGGAACAGACATCCAATGCCACTAGGTGTGGTTCCTGAAAAGAACAGACATGAAATGACACTGGTGGATCCATATGTGGTTCATGAGAAGAACACACATCCAATGACACTGGTGGATCCTTATGTGGTTCGTCTAGAGGAACAAACATGTAATGACACTGGGCGTGGTTCATGAAAATAACATACATGCAATGACACTGGTGGATCCATATGTGGTTTGTGAAAAGAACAGACATGCAATCACACTGGTGTATCCATGTGTGGTTCATGAGAAGAACACACAAGCAATGACACTGGTGGATCCTTATGTGGTTTGTTCAGAGGAACAAAGATGCAATGACACTGGTGGATCCATATGTGGTTTGCGACAAGAACAAACATGCAATCACACTGGGTGGATCCATGTGTGGTTCATGAGAAGAACACACATGCAATGACACTGGTGGATCCATGTGTGGTTCATGAAAAGAATAGACATGCAATGATACTGCTGGATCCTGATGTGGTTCATGAGAAGAACAGACATGCAATGACACTTATGGATCCTTATGTGGTTTGTTTAGAATAACAGACATGCAATGACTCTAGCTGCCATTCATGAAAGGAACACACACGCAATGACACTGGTGTATCCATGTGGGGTTTGTGAAAAGAACAGTCATGCAATCACACTAGGTGGATCCATGTGTGGTTTGTTTAGAAGAACACACATGCAATGACTCTAGCTGTGGTTCATGAAAAGAAAACCCATGCAATGACACTGGTGGATCCATATGTGGTTCATGAAAAGAATAGACATGCAATGACACTGGTGGATCCTTATGTGGTTTGTTTAGAGGAACATACATGCAATGACACTAGGTGTGGTTCATGAAAAGAACAGACATGCAATGACACTGGTGTATCCATGTGCTGTTCATGAGAAGAACACACAAGCAATGACACTGGTGGATCCTTATGTGGTTTGTTCAGAGCAACAAACATGCAATGACACTGGTGGATCCATATGTGGTTTGTGAAAAGAACAGACATGCAATCAAACTAGGTGGATCCATGTGTGGTTAATGAGAAGAACACACATGCAAAGACACTAGTGGATCCTTATGTGGTTTGTGAAAAGAACAGAGATGCAATGACACTGGTGGATCCATGTGTCGTTCATGACAAGAACAGACATGCAATGACACTGGTGGATCCTTATGTGGTTTGTTTGGAGGAATAGACATGCAATGACACTGGGTGTGGTTCATGAGTAGAACACACATGCAATGACTCTAATGGATTCATGCTGTGCTTCATGAAAAGAACAGACATGCAACGACACTGGGTGGATCCTTATGTGGTTTGTGAAAAGAATAGGCATGCAATGACACTAGTGGATCCATGTGTGGTTCATGAAAAGAACAGACATGCAATGACACTGGTGGATCCTTATGTGGTTTGTTTAGAGGAACAGACATGCACTGACACTAGTGGATACATGTGTGGTTCATGAAAAGAACAGACATGCAATGACACTGGTGGATCCTTATGTGGTTTGTTTAGAGGAACAGTCATGCAATGACACTGTTGGATACATGTGTGGTTCATCAGAAGAACACACATCCAATGACACTGGTGGATCCTTATGTTGTTTGTTTAGAAGAATACACATGCAAAGAGTCTAGCCGCGGTTCATGAAAAGAACACACATGCAATGAGACTGGTGGATCCATGTGTGGTTCATGAACAGAACAGACATGCAATGACACTTGTGGATCCTTATGTGGTTTGTTTAGAGGAACAGACATCCAATGCCACTAGGTGTGGTTCATGAAAAGAACACACATGCAATGACACTGGTGGATCCATATGTGGTTCATGAGAAGAACACACATCCAATGACACTGGTGGATCCTTATGTGGTTTATTTAGAAGAACACACATGCAATGACTCTAGCTGTGGTTCATGAAAAGAACACACATGCAATGACACTGGTGTATCCATGTGTGGTTCATGAGAAGAACACACAGGCAATGACACTGGTGGATCCTTATGTGGTTTGTTCAGAGCAACAAAGATGCAATGACACTGGTGTATCCATGTGTGGTTCATGAGAAGAACACACAGGCAATGACACTGTGTATCCTTATGTGGTTTGTTCAGAGCAACAAACATGCAATGACACTGGTGGATCCATATGTGGTTTGCAACAAGAACAGACATGCAATCACACTGGGTGGATCCATGTGTGGTTCATGAGAAGAACACACATGCAATGACACTGGTGGATCCTTATGTGGTTTGTGAAAAGAACGGACATGCAATGACACTGGTGGATTCATGTGTGGTTCATGAAAAGAATAGACATGCAATGACACTGCTGGATCCTGATGTGGTTCATGAGAAGAACAGACATGCAATGACACTTGTGGATCCTTATGTGGTTTGTTTAGAATAACAGACATGCAATGACTCTAGCTGCCGTTCATGAAAGGAACACACACGCAATGACACTGGTGTATCCATGTGGGGTTTGTGAAAAGAACAGTCATGCAATCACACTAGGTGGATCCATGTGTGGTTTGTTTAGAAGAACTCACATGCAATGACTCTAGCTGCGGTTCATGAAAAGAAAACACATGCAATGACACTGGTGGATCCATATGTGGTTCATGAAAAGAATAGACATGCAATGACACTGGTGGATCCTTATGTGGTTTGTTTAGAGGAACATACATGCAATGACACTAGGTGTGGTTCATGAAAAGAACAGACATGCAATGACACTGGTGGATCCATGTGTGGTTCATCAGAAGAACACACATCCAATGACACTGGTGGATCCTTATGTGGTTTGTTCAGAGGAACAAAGATGCAATGACACTGGTGGATCCATATGTGGTTTGCGACAAGAACAAACATGCAATCACACTGGGTGGATCCATGTGTGGTTCATGAGAAGAACACACATGCAATGACACTGGTGGATCCATGTGTGGTTCATGAAAAGAATAGACATGCAATGACACTGCTGGATCCTGATGTGGTTCATGAGAAGAACAGACATGCAATGACACTTGTGGATCCTTATGTGGTTTGTTTAGAATAACAGACATGCAATGACTCTAGCTGCCGTTCTGAAAGGAACACACACGCAATGACACTGGTGTATCCATGTGGGGTTTGTGAAAAGAACAGTCATGCAATCACAGTAGGTGGATCCATGTGTGGTTTGTTTAGAAGAACACACATGCAATGACTCTAGCTGTGGTTCATGAAAAGAAAACACATGCAATGACACTGGTGGATCCATATGTGGTTCATGAAAAGAATAGACATGCAATGACACTGGTGGATCCTTATGTGGTTTGTTTAGAGGAACATACATGCAATGACACTAGGTGTGGTTCATGAAAAGAACAGACATGCAATGACACTGGTGTATCCATGTTTGGTTCATGAGAAGAACACACAAGCAATGACACTGGTGGATCCTTATGTGGTTTGTTCAGAGCAACAAACATGCAATGACACTGGTGGATCCATATGTGGTTTGTGAAAAGAACAGACATGCAATCAAACTAGGTGGATCCATGTGTGGTTAATGAGAAGAACACACATGAAAAGACACTAGTGGATCCTTATGTGGTTTCTGAAAAGAACAGAGATGCAATGACACTGGTGGATCCATGTGTGGTTCATGACAAGAACAGACATGCAATGACACTGGTGGATCCTATATGTGGTTTGTTTGGAGGAATAGACATGCAATGACACTGGGTGTGGTTCATGAGTAGAACACACATGCAATGACTCTAATGGATTCTTGCTGTGCTTCATGAAAAGAACAGACATGCAACGACACTGGGTGGATCCTTATGTGGTTTGTGAAAAGAATAGACATGCAATGACACTAGTGGATCCATGTGTGGTTCATGAAAAGAACAGACATGCAATGACACTGGTGGATCATTATGTGGTTTGTTTAGAGGAACAGACATGCACTGACACTAGTGGATCCATGTGTGGTTCATGAAAAGAACAGACATGCAATGACACTGGTGGATCCTTATGTGGTTTGTCTAGAGGAACAGACATGCAATGACACTGTTGGATCCATGTGTGGTTCATCAGAAGAACACACATCCAATGACACTGGTGGATCCTTGTGTTGTTTGTTTAGAAGAATACACATGCAAAGAGTCTAGCCGCGGTTCATGAAAAGAACACACATGCAATGAGACTGGTGGATCCATGTGTGGTTCATGAACAGAACAGACATGCAATGACACTTGTGGATCCTTATGTGGTTTGTTTAGAGGAACAGACATCCAATGCCACTAGGTGTGGTTCCTGAAAAGAACAGACATGAAATGACACTGGTGGATCCATATGTGGTTCATGAGAAGAACACACACCCAATGACACTGGTGGATCCTTATGTGGTTTATTTAGAAGAACACACATGCAATGACTCTAGCTGTGGTTCATGAAAAGAACACACATGCAATGACACTGGTGTATCCATGTGTGGTTCATGAGAAGAACACACAGGCAATGACACTGGTGGATCCTTATGTGGTTTGTTCAGAGCAACAAACATGCAATGACACTGGTGGACCCATATGTGGTTTGCGACAAGAACAGACATGCAATCACACTGGGTGGATCCATGTGTGGTTCATGAGAAGAACACACATGCAATGACACTGGTGGATCCTTATGTGGTTTGTGAAAAGAACGGACATGCAATGACACTGGTGGATTCATGTGTGGTTCATGAAAAGAATAGACATGCAATGACACTGCTGGATCCTGATGTGGTTCATGAGAAGAACATACATGCAATGACACTTGTGGATCCTTATGTGGTTTGTTTAGAATAACAGACATGCAATGACTCTAGCTGCCGTTCATGAAAGGAACACACACGCAATGACACTGGTGTATCCATGTGGGGTTTGTGAAAAGAACAGTCATGCAATCACACTAGGTGGATCCATGTGTGGTTTGTTTAGAAGAACACACATGCAATGACTCTAGCTGTGGTTCATGAAAAGACAACACATGCAATGACACTGGTGGATCCATATGTGGTTCATGAAAAGAATAGACATGCAATGACACTGGTGGATCCTTATGTGGTTTGTTTAGAGGAACATACATGCAATGACACTAGGTGTGGTTCATGAAAAGAACAGACATGCAATGACACTGGTGGATCCATGTGTGGTTCATCAGAAGAACACACATCCAATGACACTGGTGGATCCTTATGTTGTTTGTTTAGAAGAATACACATGCAAAGAGTCTAGCCGCGGTTCATGAAAAGAACACACATGCAATGAGACTGGTGGATCCATGTGTGGTTCATGAACAGAACAGACATGCAATGACACTTGTGGATCCTTATGTGGTTTGTTTAGAGGAACAGACATGCAATGCCACTAGGTGTGGTTCATGAAAAGAACAGACATGAAATGACACTGGTGGATCCATATGTGGTTCATGAGAAGAACACACATCCAATGACACTAGTGCATCCTTATGTGGTTTATTTAGAAGAACACACATGCAATGACTCTAGCTGTGGTTCATGAAAAGAACACACATGCAATGACACTGGTGTATCCATGTGTGGTTCATGAGAAGAACACACAAGCAATGACACTGGTGGATCCTTATGTGGTGTGTTCAGAGCAACAAACATGCAATGACACTGGTGGATCCATATGTGGTTTGTAAAAAGAACAGACATGCAATCAAACTAGGTGGATCCATGTGTGGTTAATGAGAATAACACACATGCTAAGACACTAGTGGATCCTTATGTAGTTTGTGAAAAGAACAGAGATGAAATGACACTGGTGGATCCATGTGTGGTTCATGACAAGAACAGACATGCAATGACACTGGTGGATCCTTATGTGGTTTGTTTGGAGGAATAGACATGCAATGACACTGGGTGTGGTTCATGAGTAGAACACACATGCAATGACTCTAATGGATTCTTGTTGTGCTTCATGAAAAGAACAGACATGCAACGACTCTGGGTGGATCCTTATGTGGTTTGTGAAAAGAACAGACATGCAATGACACTGGTGGATCCATGTGTGGTTCATGAAAAGAACAGACATGCAATGACACTGGTGGATCCTTATGTGGTTTGTTTAGAGGAACAGACATGCACTAACACTAGTGGATCCATGTGTGGTTCATGAAAAGAACAGACATGCAATGACACTAGTGGATCCATGTGTGGTTTGTGAAAAGAACTGACACGCAATGACTCTAGGTGGATCTATGTGTGGTTTGTTTAGAGGAACAGACATGCAATGCCACTAGGTGTGGTTCATGAAAAGAACAGACATGCAGTGACACTAGTGGATCCATATGTGGTTCATGAGAAGAACACACATGAAAAGGCACTGGTGGATCCATGTGTGGTTTGTGAAAAGAACAGACATGCAATCACACTAGGTGGATCCATGTGTGGTTTGTGGAAAGAACAGACATGCACTGGCTCTAGCTGTGGTTCATGAAAAGAACACACATGCAATGACACTGGTGGATCCATCTGTGGTCTGTGAAAAGAATAGACATGTAATCACACTAGGTGGATCCATATGTGGTTTGTTTAGAAGAACACACATGCAATGACTCTAGCTATGGTTCATGAAAAGAACACACATGCAATGACACTGGTGTATCCATGTGTGGTTCATGAGAAGAACACACATGCAATGACACTGGTGGATCCTTATGTGGTTTGTTTAGAGGAACAAACATGTAATGACACTGGGCGTGGTTCATGAAAATAACAGACATGCAATGACACTGGTGGATCCATATGTGGTTTGTGACAAGAACAGACATGCAATCACACTGGGTGGATCCATGTGTGGTTCATCAGAAGAACACACATGCAATGACACTGGTGGATCCTTATGTGGTTTGTTTAGAGGAACAAACATGTAATGACACTGGGCGTGGTTCATGAAAATAACAGACATACAATGACACTGGTGGATCCATATGTGGTTTGTGAAAAGAACAAACATGCAATGACACTGGTGGATCCATGTGTGTATCATGAAAAGAATAGACATGCAATGACACTGCTAGATCCTGATGTGGTTCATGAGAAGAACAGACATGCAATGACACTTGTGGATCCTTATGTGGTTTGTTTAGAATAACAGACATGCAATGACTCTAGCTGTCGTTCATGAAAGGAACACACACGCAATGACACTGGTGTATCCATGTGTGGTTTGTGAAAAGAACAGTCATGCAATCGCACTAGGTGCATCCATCTGTCGTTTGTTTAGAAGAACACACATGCAATGACTCTAGTTGCGGTTCATGAAAATAAAACACATGCAATCACACTGGTGGATCCATATGTGGTTCATGAAAAGAATAGACATGCAATGACACTGGTGGATCCTTATGTGGTTTGTTTAGAGGAACATACATGCAATGACACTAGGTGTGGTTCATGAAAAGAACAGACATGCAATGACACTGGTGGATCCATGTGTGGTTCATCAGAAGAACACACATCCAATGACACTAGTTGATCCTTATGTGGTTTGTTTAGAAGAATACAAATGCAAAGAGTCTAGCCGCGGTTCATGAAAAGAACACACATGCACTGAGACTTGTGGATCTATGTGTGGTTCATGAAAAGAAGAAACATGCAATGACACTTGTGGATCCTTATGTGGTTTGTTTAGAGGAACAGACATCCAATGCCACTAGGTGTGGTTCCTGAAAAGAACAGACATGAAATGACACTGGTGGATCCATATGTGGTTCATGAGAAGAACACACATCCAATGACACTGGTGGATCCTTATGTGGTTTTGTTCAGAGGAACAAATATGCAATGACACTGGTGGATCCATATGTGGTTTGCGACAAGAACAGACATGCAATCACACTAGGTGGATCCATGTGTGGTTCATGAGAAGAACACACATGCAATGACACTGGTGGATCCATGTGTGGTTCATGAAAAGAATAGACATGCAATGACACTGCTGGATCCTGATGTGGTTCATGAGAAGAACAGACATGCAATGACACTTGTGGATCCTTATGTGGTTTGTTTAGAATAACAGACATGCAATGACTCTAGCTGCCGTTCATGAAAGGAACACACACGCAATGACACTGGTGTATCCATGTGGGGTTTGTGAAAAGAACAGTCATGCAATCACACTAGGTGGATCCATGTGTGGTTTGTTTAGAAGAACACACATGCAATGACTCTAGCTGTGGTTCATGAAAAGAAAACACATGCAATGACACTGGTGGATCCATATGTGGTTCATGAAAAGAATAGACATGCAATGACACTGGTGGATCCTTATGTGGTTTGTTTAGAGGAACATACATGCAATGACACTAGGTGTGGTTCATGAAAAGAACAGACATGCAATGACACTGGTGTATCCATGTGTGGTTCATGATAAGAACACACAAGAAATGACACTGGTGGATCCTTATGTGGTTTGTTCAGAGCAACAAACATGCAATGACACTGGTGGATCCATATGTGGTTTGTGAAAAGAACAGACATGCAATCAAACTAGGTGGATCCATGTGTGGTTAATGAGAAGAACACACATGCAAAGACACTAGTGGATCCTTATGTGGTTTGTGAAAAGAATAGAGATGCAATGACACTGGTGGATCCATGTGTGGTTCATGACAAGAATAGACATGCAATGACACTGGTGGATCCTTATGTGGTTTGTTTGGAAAAATAGACATGCAATGCCACTGGGTGTGGTTCATGAGTAGAACACACATGCAATGGCTCTAATGGATTCTTGCTGTGCTTCATGAAAAGAACAGACATGCAACGACACTGGGTGGATCCTTATGTGGTTTGTGAAAAGAATAGACATGCAATGACACTAGTGGATCCATGTGTGGTTCATGAAAAGAATAGACATGCAATGACACTGGTGGATCCTTATGTGGTTTGTTTAGAGGAACAGACATGCACTGACACTAGTGGATCCATGTGTGGTTCATGAAAAGAACATACATGCAATGACACTGGTGGATCCTTGTGTGGTTTCTTTAGAGGAACATACATGCAATGACACTAGGTGAGGTTCATGAAAATAAAAGACATGCAATGACACTGGTGGATCCATGTGTGGTTCATGAGAAGAACACACATCCAATGACACTGGTGGATCCTTATGTGGTTCATGAAAATAACAGACATGCAATGACACTAGTGGATCCTTATGTGGTTTGTGAAAATAACAGACATGCAATGACACCGGTGGATCCTTATGTGGTTCTTGGGAAGAACAGACATGCAATGACACTGGTGGATCCTTATGTGGTTTGTTTAGAAGAACAGGCATGCAATGACTCTAGTTCATGTTCATGAAAATAACGCACATGCAATGACACTAGTGTATCCATGTGTGGTTTATGAAAAGAACAGACATGCAATCACACTAGGTGGATCCATGTGTGGATTGTTTAGAAGAACACACATGCAATGACTCTAGCAGTGGTTAATGAAAAGAACACACATGCAATGACACTGGTGGATCCATGTGTGGTTCATGGAAAGAACAGACATGCAATGACACTGCTGGATCCTTATGTGGTTGGTTTAGAGGAACATAGATGCAATGACACTAGGTGTGGTTCATGAAAAGAACAGAAATGCAATGACACTGGTGGATCCTTATGTGGTTTGTTTAGAGGAATAGACATGCAATGACACTGGGTGTGGTTCGTGAGAAGAACACACATGCAATGACTTTGGTGGATTCTGTCTGTGATTCATGAAAAGAATAAACATGCAATGACACTGGGTGGATCCTTATGTGGTCTGTGAAAAGAAGAGACATGCAATGACACTAGTGGATCCATGTGTGGTTCATGAAAACAACAGACATGCAATGACACTGGTGGATCCTTATGTGGTTCGTTTAGAGGAACAGACATGCAATGACAATAGGTGTGGTTCATGAAAATAACAGACATGCAATGACACTGGTGGATCCATGTGTGGTTCATGAGAAGAACACACATCCAATGACACTGGTGGATCCATATGTGGTTCATGAAAAGAACAGACATGCAATGACACTAGTGGATCCTTATGTGGTTTGTGAAAAGAACAGACATGAAATGACACTGGTGGATCCTTATGTGGTTCATGAGAAGAACAGACATGCAATGACATGGGTGGATCCTTATGTGGTTTGTTTAGAAGAACACACATGCAATGACTCTAGCTGCGGTTCATGAAAAGAAAACACATGCAATGACACTGGTGGATCCATATGTGGTTCATGAAAAGAATAGACATGCAATGACACTGGTGGATCCTTATGTGGTTTGTTTAGAGGAACATACATGCAATGACACTAGGTGTGGTTCATGAAAAGAACAGACATGCAATGACACTGGTGGATCCATGTGTGGTTCATCAGAAGAACACACATCCAATGACACTGGTGGATCCTTATGTTGTTTGTTTAGAAGAATACACATGCAAAGAGTCTAGCCGCGGTTCATGAAAAGAACACACATGCAATGAGACTGGTGGATCCATGTGTGGTTCATGAACAGAACAGACATGCAATGACACTTGTGGATCCTTATGTGGTTTGTTTAGAGGAACAGACATGCAATGCCACTAGGTGTGGTTCATGAAAAGAACAGACATGAAATGACACTGGTGGATCCATATGTGGTTCATGAGAAGAACACACATCCAATGACACTAGTGGATCCTTATGTGGTTTATTTAGAAGAACACACATGCAATGACTCTAGCTGTGGTTCATGAAAAGAACACACATGCAATGACACTGGTGTATCCATGTGTGGTTCATGAGAAGAACACACAAGCAATGACACTGGTGGACCCTTATGTAGTTTGTGAAAAGAACAGAGATGCAATGACACTGGTGGATCCATGTGTGGTTCATGACAAGAACAGACATGCAATGACACTGGTGGATCCTTATGTGGTTTCTTGGAGGAATAGACATGCAATGACACTGGGTGTGGTTCATGAGTAGAACACACATGCAATGACTCTAATGGATTCTTGTTGTGCTTCATGAAAAGAACAGACATGCAACGACTCTGGGTGGATCCTTATGTGGTTTGTGAAAAGAACAGACATGCAATGACACTGGTGGATCCATGTGTGGTTCATGAAAAGAACAGACATGCAATGACACTGGTGGATCCTTATGTGGTTTGTTTAGAGGAACAGACATGCACTAACACTAGTGGATCCATGTGTGGTTCATGAAAAGAACAGACATGCAATGACACTAGTGGATCCATGTGTGGTTTGTGAAAAGAACTGACACGCAATGACTCTAGGTGGATCCATGTGTGGTTTGTTTAGAGGAACAGACATGCAATGCCACTAGGTGTGGTTCATGAAAAGAACAGACATGCAGTGACACTAGTGGATCCATATGTGGTTCATGAGAAGAACACACATGAAAAGGCACTGGTGGATCCATGTGTGGTTTGTGAAAAGAACAGACATGCAATCACACTAGGTGGATCCATGTGTGGTTTGGAAAGAACAGACATGCAATGGCTCTAGCTGTGGTTCATGAAAAGAACACACATGCAATGACACTGGTGGATCCATCTGTGGTCTGTGAAAAGAATAGACATGTAATCACACTAGGTGGATCCATATGTGGTTTGTTTAGAAGAACACACATGCAATGACTCTAGCTATGGTTCATGAAAAGAACACACATGCAATGACACTGGTGTATCCATGTGTGGTTCATGAGAAGAACACACATGAAATGACACTGGTGGATCCTTATGTGGTTTGTTTAGTGGAACAAACATGTAATGACACTGGGCGTGGTTCATGAAAATAACAGACATGCAATGACACTGGTGGATCCATATGTGGTTTGTGACAAGAACAGACATGCAATCACACTGGGTGGATCCATGTGTGGTTCATCAGAAGAACACACATGCAATGACACTGGTGGATCCTTATGTGGTTTGTTTAGAGGAACAAACATGTAATGACACTGGGCGTGGTTCATGAAAATAACAGACATGCAATGACACTGGTGGATCCATATGTGGTTTGTGACAAGAACAAACATGCAATCACACTGGGTGGATCCATGTGTGGTTCATGAGAAGAACACACATGCAATGACACTGGTGGATACTTATGTGGTTTGTGAAAAGAACAAACATGCAATGACACTGGTGGATCCATGTGTGTATCATGAAAAGAATAGACATGCAATGACACTGCTAGATCCTGATGTGGTTCATGAGAAGAACAGACATGCAATGACACTTGTGGATCCTTATGTGGTTTGTTTAGAATAACAGACATGCAATGACTCTAGCTGCCGTTCATGAAAGGAACATACACGCAATGACACTGGTGTATCCATGTGTGGTTTGTGAAAAGAACAGTCATGCAATCGCACTAGGTGCATCCATCTGTCGTTTGTTTAGAAGAACACACATGCAATGACTCTAGTTGCGGTTCATGAAAAGAAAACACATGCAATCACACTGGTGGATCCATATGTGGTTCATGAAAAGAATAGACATGCAATGACACTGGTGGATCCTTATGTGGTTTGTTTAGAGGAACATACATGCAATGACACTAGGTGTGGTTCATGAAAAGAACAGACATGCAATGACACTGGTGGATCCATGTGTGGTTCATCAGAAGAACACACATCCAATGACACTGGTTGATCCTTATGTGGTTTGTTTAGAAGAATATAAATGCAAAGAGTCTAGCCGCGGTTCATGAAAAGAACACACATGCACTGAGACTTGTGGATCCATGTGTGGTTCATGAAAAGAAGAAACATGCAATGACACTTGTGGATCCTTATGTGGTTTGTTTAGAGGAACAGACATCCAATGCCACTAGGTGTGGTTCCTGAAAAGAACAGACATGAAATGACACTGGTGGATCCATATGTGGTTCATGAGAAGAACACACATCCAATGACACTGGTGGATCCTTATGTGGTTTGTTCAGAGGAACAAATATGCAATGACACTGGTGGATCCATATGTGGTTTGCGACAAGAACAGACATGCAATCACACTAGGTGGATCCATGTGTGGTTCATGAGAAGAACACACATGCAATGACACTGGTGGATCCATGTGTGGTTCATGAAAAGAATAGACATGCAATGACACTGCTGGATCCTGATGTGGTTCATGAGAAGAACAGACATGCAATGACACTTGTGGATCCTTATGTGGTTTGTTTAGAATAACAGACATGCAATGACTCTAGCTGCCGTTCATGAAAGGAACACACACGCAATGACACTGGTGTATCCATGTGGGGTTTGTGAAAAGAACAGTCATGCAATCACACTAGGTGGATCCATGTGTGGTTTGTTTAGAAGAACACACATGCAATGACTCTAGCTGTAGTTCATGAAAAGAAAACACATGCAATGACACTGGTGAATCCATATGTGGTTCATGAAAAGAATAGACATGCAATGACACTGGTGGATCCTTATGTGGTTTGTTTAGAGGAACATACATGCAATGACACTAGGTGTGGTTCATGAAAAGAACAGACATGCAATGACACTGGTGTATCCATGTGTGGTTCATGAGAAGAACACACAAGAAATGACACTGGTGGATCCTTATGTGGTTTGTTCAGAGCAACAAACATGCAATGACACTGGTGGATCCATATGTGGTTTGTGAAAAGAACAGACATGCAATCAAACTAGGTGGATCCATGTGTGGTTAATGAGAAGAACACACATGCAAAGACACTAGTGGATCCTTATGTGGTTTGCGAAAAGAACAGAGATGCAATGACACTGGTGGATCCATGTGTGGTTCATGACAAGAACAGACATGCAATGACACTGGTGGATCCTTATGTGGTTTGTTTGGAGGAATAGACATGCAATGCCACTGGGTGTGGTTCATGAGTAGAACACACATGCAATGGCTCTAATGGATTCTTGCTGTGCTTCATGAAAAGAACAGACATGCAACGACACTGGGTGGATCCTTATGTGGTTTGTGAAAAGAATAGACATGCAATGACACTAGTGGATCCATGTGTGGTTCATGAAAAGAATAGACATGCAATGACACTGGTGGATCCTTATGTGGTTTGTTTAGAGGAACAGACATGCACTGACACTAGTGGATCCATGTGTGGTTCATGAAAAGAACATAGATGCAATGACACTGGTGGATCCTTGTGTGGTTTCTTTAGAGGAACATACATGCAATGACACTAGGTGAGGTTCATGAAAATAAAAGACATGCAATGACACTGGTGGATCCATGTGTGGTTCATGAGAAGAACACACATCCAATGACACTGGTGGATCCTTATGTGGTTCATGAAAATAACAGACATGCAATGACACTAGTGGATCCTTATGTGGTTTGTGAAAATAACAGACATGCAATGACACCGGTGGATCCTTATGTGGTTCTTGGGAAGAACATACATGCAATGACACTGGTGGATCCTTATGTGGTTTGTTTAGAAGAACAGGCATGCAATGACTCTAGTTCATGTTCATGAAAATAACGCACATGCAATGACACTAGTGTATCCATGTGTGGTTTATGAAAAGAACAGACATGCAATCACACTAGGTGGATCCATGTGTGGATTGTTTAGAAGAACACACATGCAATGACTCTAGCTGTGGTTAATGAAAAGAAGACACATGCAATGACACTGGTTGATCCATGTGTGGTTCATGGAAAGAACAGACATGCAATGACACTGCTAGATCCTTATGTGGTTGGTTTAGAGGAACATAGATGCAATGACACTAGGTGTGGTTCATGAAAAGAACAGACATGCAATGACACTGGTGGATCCTTATGTGGTTTGTTTAGAGGAATAGACATGCAATGACACTGGGTGTGGTTCGTGAGAAGAACACACATGCAATGACTTTGGTGGATTCTGTCTGTGATTCATGAAAAGAATAAACATGCAATGACACTGGGTGGATCCTTATGTGGTCTGTGAAAAGAAGAGACATGCAATGACACTAGTGGATCCATGTGTGGTTCATGAAAACAACAGACATGCAATGACACTGGTGGATCCTTATGTGGTTCGTTTAGAGGAACAGACATGCAATGACAATAGGTGTGGTTCATGAAAATAACAGACATGCAATGACACTGCTGGATCCATGTGTGGTTCATGAGAAGAACACACATCCAATGACACTGGTGGATCCATATGTGGTTCATGAAAAGAACAGACATGCAATGACACTAGTGGATCCTTATGTGGTTTGTGAAAAGAACAGACATGAAATGACACTGGTGGATCCTTATGTGGTTCATGAGAAGAACAGACATGCAATGACATGGGTGGATCCTTATGTGGTTTGTTTAGAAGAACACACATGCAATGACTCAAGCTGCGGTTCATGAAAAGAAAACACATGCAATGACACTGGTGGATCCATATGTGGTTCATGAAAAGAATAGACATGCAATGACACTGGTGGATCCTTATGTGGTTTGTTTAGAGTAACATACATGCAATGACACTAGGTGTGGTTCATGAAAAGAAAAGACATGCAATGACACTGGTGGATCCATGTGTGGTTCATCAGAAGAACACACATCCAATGACACTGGTGGATCCTTATGTTGTTTGTTTAGAAGAATACACATGCAAAGAGTCTAGCCGCGGTTCATGAAAAGAACACACATGCAATGAGACTGGTGGATCCATGTGTGGTTCATGAACAGAACAGACATGCAATGACACTTGTGGATCCTTATGTGGTTTGTTTAGAGGAACAGACATGCAATGCCACTAGGTGTGGTTCATGAAAAGAACAGACATGAAATGACACTGGTGGATCCATATGTGGTTCATGAGAAGAACACACATCCAATGACACTAGTGGATCCTTATGTGGTTTATTTAGAAGAACACACATGCAATGACTCTAGCTGTGGTTCATGAAAAGAACACACATGCAATGAGACTGGTGTATCCATGTGTGGTTCATGAGAAGAACACACAAGCAATGACACTGGTGGACCCTTATGTAGTTTGTGAAAAGAACAGAGATGCAATGACACTGGTGGATCCATGTGTGGTTCATGACAAGAACAGACATGCAATGACACTGGTGGATCCTTATGTGGTTTGTTTGGAGGAATAGACATGCAATGACACTGGGTGTGGTTCATGAGTAGAACACACATGCAATGACTCTAATGGATTCTTGTTGTGCTTCATGAAAAGAACAGACATGCAACGACTCTGGGTGGATCCTTATGTGGTTTGTGAAAAGAACAGGCATGCAATGACACTGGTGGATCCATGTGTGGTTCATGAAAAGAACAGACATGCAATGACACTGGTGGATCCTTATGTGGTTTGTTTAGAGGAACAGACATGCACTAACACTAGTGGATCCATGTGTGGTTCATGAAAAGAACAGACATGCAATGACACTAGTGGATCCATGTGTGGTTTGTGAAAAGAACTGACACGCAATGACTCTAGGTGGATCCATGTGTGGTTTGTTTAGAGGAACAGACATGCAATGCCACTAGGTGTGGTTCATGAAAAGAACAGACATGCAGTGACACTAGTGGATCCATATGTGGTTCATGAGAAGAACACACATGAAAAGGCACTGGTGGATCCATGTGTGGTTTGTGAAAAGAACAGACATGCAATCACACTAGGTGGATCCATGTGTGGTTTGTGGAAAGAACAGACATGCAATGGCTCTAGCTGTGGTTCATGAAAAGAACACACATGCAATGACACTGGTGGATCCATCTGTGGTCTGTGAAAAGAATAGACATGTAATCACACTAGGTGGATCCATATGTGGTTTGTTTAGAAGAACACACATGCAATGACTCTAGCTATGGTTCATGAAAATAAAAGACATGCAATGACACTGGTGGATCCATGTGTGGTTCATGAGAAGAACACACATCCAATGACACTGGTGGATCCTTATGTGGTTCATGAAAATAACAGACATGCAATGACACTAGTGGATCCTTATGTGGTTTGTGAAAATAACAGACATGCAATGACACCGGTGGATCCTTATGTGGTTCTTGGGAAGAACATACATGCAATGACACTGGTGGATCCTTATGTGGTTTGTTTAGAAGAACAGGCATGCAATGACTCTAGTTCATGTTCATGAAAATAACGCACATGCAATGACACTAGTGTATCCATGTGTGGTTTATGAAAGGAACAGACATGCAATCACACTAGGTGGATCCATGTGTGGATTGTTTAGAAGAACACACATGCAATGACTCTAGCTGTGGTTAATGAAAAGAAGACACATGCAATGACACTGGTTGATCCATGTGTGGTTCATGGAAAGAACAGACATGCAATGACACTGCTAGATCCTTATGTGGTTGGTTTAGAGGAACATAGATGCAATGACACTAGGTGTGGTTCATGAAAAGAACAGACATGCAATGACACTGGTGGATCCTTATGTGGTTTGTTTAGAGGAATAGACATGCAATGACACTGGGTGTGGTTCGTGAGAAGAACACACATGCAATGACTTTGGTGGATTCTGTCTGTGATTCATGAAAAGAATAAACATGCAATGACACTGGGTGGATCCTTATGTGGTCTGTGAAAAGAAGAGACATGCAATGACACTAGTGGATCCATGTGTGGTTCATGAAAACAACAGACATGCAATGACACTGGTGGATCCTTATGTGGTTCGTTTAGAGGAACAGACATGCAATGACAATAGGTGTGGTTCATGAAAATAACAGACATGCAATGACACTGCTGGATCCATGTGTGGTTCATGAGAAGAACACACATCCAATGACACTGGTGGATCCATATGTGGTTCATGAAAAGAACAGACATGCAATGACACTAGTGGATCCTTATGTGGTTTGTGAAAAGAACAGACATGAAATGACACTGGTGGATCCTTATGTGGTTCATGAGAAGAACAGACATGCAATGACATGGGTGGATCCTTATGTGGTTTGTTTAGAAGAACACACATGCAATGACTCTAGCTGCGGTTCATGAAAAGAAAACACATGCAATGACACTGGTGGATCCATATGTGGTTCATGAAAAGAATAGACATGCAATGACACTGGTGGATCCTTATGTGGTTTGTTTAGAGTAACATACATGCAATGACACTAGGTGTGGTTCATGAAAAGAAAAGACATGCAATGACACTGGTGGATCCATGTGTGGTTCATCAGAAGAACACACATCCAATGACACTGGTGGATCCTTATGTTGTTTGTTTAGAAGAATACACATGCAAAGAGTCTAGCCGCGGTTCATGAAAAGAACACACATGCAATGAGACTGGTGGATCCATGTGTGGTTCATGAACAGAACAGACATGCAATGACACTTGTGGATCCTTATGTGGTTTGTTTAGAGGAACAGACATGCAATGCCACTAGGTGTGGTTCATGAAAAGAACAGACATGAAATGACACTGGTGGATCCATATGTGGTTCATGAGAAGAACACACATCCAATGACACTAGTGGATCCTTATGTGGTTTATTTAGAAGAACACACATGCAATGACTCTAGCTGTGGTTCATGAAAAGAACACACATGCAATGAGACTGGTGTATCCATGTGTGGTTCATGAGAAGAACACACAAGCAATGACACTGGTGGACCCTTATGTAGTTTGTGAAAAGAACAGAGATGCAATGACACTGGTGGATCCATGTGTGGTTCATGACAAGAACAGACATGCAATGACACTGGTGGATCCTTATGTGGTTTGTTTGGAGGAATAGACATGCAATGACACTGGGTGTGGTTCATGAGTAGAACACACATGCAATGACTCTAATGGATTCTTGTTGTGCTTCATGAAAAGAACAGACATGCAACGACTCTGGGTGGATCCTTATGTGGTTTGTGAAAAGAACAGGCATGCAATGACACTGGTGGATCCATGTGTGGTTCATGAAAAGAACAGACATGCAATGACACTGGTGGATCCTTATGTGGTTTGTTTAGAGGAACAGACATGCACTAACACTAGTGGATCCATGTGTGGTTCATGAAAAGAACAGACATGCAATGACACTAGTGGATCCATGTGTGGTTTGTGAAAAGAACTAACACGCAATGACTCTAGGTGGATCCATGTGTGGTTTGTTTAGAGGAACAGACATGCAATGCCACTAGGTGTGGTTCATGAAAAGAACAGACATGCAGTGACACTAGTGGATCCATATGTGGTTCATGAGAAGAACACACATGAAAAGGCACTGGTGGATCCATGTGTGGTTTGTGAAAAGAACAGACATGCAATCACACTAGGTGGATCCATGTGTGGTTTGTGGAAAGAACAGACATGCAATGGCTCTAGCTGTGGTTCATGAAAAGAACACACATGCAATGACACTGGTGGATCCATCTGTGGTCTGTGAAAAGAATAGACATGTAATCACACTAGGTGGATCCATATGTGGTTTGTTTAGAAGAACACACATGCAATGACTCTAGCTATGGTTCATGAAAAGAACACACATGCAATGACACTGGTGTATCCATGTGTGGTTCATGAGAAGAACACACATGAAATGACACTGGTGGATCCTTATGTGGTTTGTTTAGAGGAACGAACATGTAATGACACTGGGCGTGGTTCATGAAAATAACAGACATGCAATGACACTGGTGGATCCATATGTGGTTTGTGACAAGAACAGACATGCAATCACACTGGGTGGATCCATGTGTGGTTCATCAGAAGAACACACATGCAATGACACTGGTGGATCCTTATGTGGTTTGTTTAGAGGAACAAACATGTAATGACACTGGGCGTGGTTCATGAAAATAACAGACATGCAATGACACTGGTGGATCCATATGTGGTTTGTGACAAGAACAAACATGCAATCACACTAGGTGGATCCATGTGTGGTTCATGAGAAGAACACACATGCAATGACACTGGTGGATACTTATGTGGTTTGTGAAAAGAACAAACATGCAATGACACTGGTGGATCCATGTGTGTATCATGAAAAGAATAGACATGCAATGACACTGCTAGATCCTGATGTGGTTCATGAGAAGAACAGACATGCAATGACACTTGTGGATCCTTATGTGGTTTGTTTAGAATAACAGACATGCAATGACTCTAGCTGCCGTTCATGAAAGGAACACACACGCAATGACACTGGTGTATCCATGTGTGGTTTGTGAAAAGAACAGTCATGCAATCGCACTAGGTGCATCCATCTGTCGTTTGTTT
Organism: Avena sativa; assembly: GCA_916181665.1. Lineage (NCBI taxonomy): Eukaryota > Viridiplantae > Streptophyta > Magnoliopsida > Poales > Poaceae > Avena > Avena sativa. The sequence goes on from OV702287.1 coordinate 586,505,364, forward strand.
AGAAGAACACACATGCAATGACTCTAGTTGCGGTTCATGAAAAGAAAACACATGCAATCACACTGGTGGATCCATATGTGGTTCATGAAAAGAATAGACATGCAATGACACTGGTGGATCCTTATGTGGTTTGTTTAGAGGAACATACATGCAATGACACTAGGTGTGGTTCATGAAAAGAACATACATGCAATGACACTGGTGGATCCATGTGTGGTTCATCAGAAGAACACACATCCAATGACACTGGTTGATCCTTATGTGGTTTGTTTAGAAGAATACAAATGCAAAGAGTCTAGCCGCCGTTCATGAAAAGAACACACATGCACTGAGACTTGTGGATCCATGTGTGGTTCATGAAAAGAAGAAACATGCAATGACACTTGTGGATCCTTATGTGGTTTGTTTAGAGGAACAGACATCCAATGCCACTAGGTGTGGTTCCTGAAAAGAACAGACATGAAATGACACTGGTGGATCCATATGTGGTTCATGAGAAGAACACACATCCAATGACACTGGTGGATCCTTATGTGGTTTGTTCAGAGGAACAAATATGCAATGACACTGGTGGATCCATATGTGGTTTGCGACAAGAACAGACATGCAATCACACTAGGTGGATCCATGTGTGGTTCATGAGAAGAACACACATGCAATGACACTGGTGGATCCATGTGTGGTTCATGAAAAGAATAGACATGCAATGACACTGCTGGATCCTGATGTGGTTCATGAGAAGAACAGACATGCAATGACACTTGTGGATCCTTATGTGGTTTGTTTAGAATAACAGACATGCAATGACTCTAGCTGCCGTTCATGAAAGGAACACACACGCAATGACACTGGTGTATCCATGTGGGGTTTGTGAAAAGAACAGTCATGCAATCACACTAGGTGGATCCATGTGTGGTTTGTTTAGAAGAACACACATGCAATGACTCTAGCTGTAGTTCATGAAAAGAAAACACATGCAATGACACTGGTGGATCCATATGTGGTTCATGAAAAGAATAGACATGCAATGACACTGGTGGATCCTTATGTGGTTTGTTTAGAGGAACATACATGCAATGACACTAGGTGTGGTTCATGAAAAGAACAGACATGCAATGACACTGGTGTATCCATGTGTGGTTCATGAGAAGAACACACAAGAAATGACACTGGTGGATCCTTATGTGGTTTGTTCAGAGCAACAAACATGCAATGACACTGGTGGATCCATATGTGGTTTGTGAAAAGAACAGACATGCAATCAAACTAGGTGGATCCATGTGTGGTTAATGAGAAGAACACACATGCAAAGACACTAGTGGATCCTTATGTGGTTTGCGAAAAGAACAGAGATGCAATGACACTGGTGGATCCATGTGTGGTTCATGACAAGAACAGACATGCAATGACACTGGTGGATCCTTATGTGGTTTGTTTGGAGGAATAGACATGCAATGCCACTGGGTGTGGTTCATGAGTAGAACACACATGCAATGGCTCTAATGGATTCTTGTTGTGCTTCATGAAAAGAACAGACATGCAACGACACTGGGTGGATCCTTATGTGGTTTGTGAAAAGAATAGACATGCAATGACACTAGTGGATCCATGTGTGGTTCATGAAAAGAATAGACATGCAATGACACTGGTGGATCCTTATGTGGTTTGTTTAGAGGAACAGACATGCACTGACACTAGTGGATCCATGTGTGGTTCAAGAAAAGAACATACATGCAATGACACTGGTGGATCCTTGTGTGGTTTCTTTAGAGGAACATACATGCAATGACACTAGGTGAGGTTCATGAAAATAAAAGACATGCAATGACACTGGTGGATCCATGTGTGGTTCATGAGAAGAACACACATCCAATGACACTGGTGGATCCTTATGTGGTTCATGAAAATAACAGACATGCAATGACACTAGTGGATCCTTATGTGGTTTGTGAAAATAACAGACATGCAATGACACCGGTGGATCCTTATGTGGTTCTTGGGAAGAACATACATGCAATGACACTGGTGGATCCTTATGTGGTTTGTTTAGAAGAACAGGCATGCAATGACTCTAGTTCATGTTCATGAAAATAACGCACATGCAATGACACTAGTGTATCCATGTGTGGTTTATGAAAAGAACAGACATGCAATCACACTAGGTGGATCCATGTGTGGATTGTTTAGAAGAACACACATGCAATGACTCTAGCTGTGGTTAATGAAAAGAACACACATGCAATGACACTGGTGGATCCATGTGTGGTTCATGGAAAGAACAGACATGCAATGACACTGCTAGATCCTTATGTGGTTGGTTTAGAGGAACATAGATGCAATGACACTAGGTGTGGTTCATGAAAAGAACAGACATGCAATGACACTGGTGGATCCTTATGTGGTTTGTTTAGAGGAATAGACATGCAATGACACTGGGTGTGGTTCGTGAGAAGAACACACATGCAATGACTTTGGTGGATTCTGTCTGTGATTCATGAAAAGAATAAACATGCAATGACACTGGGTGGATCCTTATGTGGTCTGTGAAAAGAAGAGACATGCAATGACACTAGTGGATCCATGTGTGGTTCATGAAAACAACAGACATGCAATGACACTGGTGGATCCTTATGTGGTTCGTTTAGAGGAACAGACATGCAATGACAATAGGTGTGGTTCATGAAAATAACAGACATGCAATGACACTGGTGGATCCATGTGTGGTTCATGAGAAGAACACACATCCAATGACACTGGTGGATCCATATGTGGTTCATGAAAAGAACAGACATGCAATGACACTAGTGGATCCTTATGTGGTTTGTGAAAAGAACAGACATGAAATGACACTGGTGGATCCTTATGTGGTTCATGAGAAGAACAGACATGCAATGACATGGGTGGATCCTTATGTGGTTTGTTTAGAAGAACACACATGCAATGACTCTAGCTGCGGTTCATGAAAAGAAAACACATGCAATGACACTGGTGGATCCATATGTGGTTCATGAAAAGAATAGACATGCAATGACACTGGTGGATCCTTATGTGGTTTGTTTAGAGTAACATACATGCAATGACACTAGGTGTGGTTCATGAAAAGAAAAGACATGCAATGACACTGGTGGATCCATGTGTGGTTCATCAGAAGAACACACATCCAATGACACTGGTGGATCCTTATGTTGTTTGTTTAGAAGAATACACATGCAAAGAGTCTAGCCGCGGTTCATGAAAAGAACACACATGCAATGAGACTGGTGGATCCATGTGTGGTTCATGAACAGAACAGACATGCAATGACACTTGTGGATCCTTATGTGGTTTGTTTAGAGGAACAGACATGCAATGCCACTAGGTGTGGTTCATGAAAAGAACAGACATGAAATGACACTGGTGGATCCATATGTGGTTCATGAGAAGAACACACATCCAATGACACTAGTGGATCCTTATGTGGTTTATTTAGAAGAACACACATGCAATGACTCTAGCTGTGGTTCATGAAAAGAACACACATGCAATGAGACTGGTGTATCCATGTGTGGTTCATGAGAAGAACACACAAGCAATGACACTGGTGGACCCTTATGTAGTTTGTGAAAAGAACAGAGATGCAATGACACTGGTGGATCCATGTGTGGTTCATGACAAGAACATACATGCAATGACACTGGTGGATCCTTATGTGGTTTGTTTGGAGGAATAGACATGCAATGACACTGGGTGTGGTTCATGAGTAGAACACACATGCAATGACTCTAATGGATTCTTGTTGTGCTTCATGAAAAGAACAGACATGCAACGACTCTGGGTGGATCCTTATGTGGTTTGTGAAAAGAACAGACATGCAATGACACTGGTGGATCCATGTGTGGTTCATGAAAAGAACAGACATGCAATGACACTGGTGGATCCTTATGTGGTTTGTTTAGAGGAACAGACATGCACTAACACTAGTGGATCCATGTGTGGTTCATGAAAAGAACAGACATGCAATGACACTAGTGGATCCATGTGTGGTTTGTGAAAAGAACTGACACGCAATGACTCTAGGTGGATCCATGTGTGGTTTGTTTAGAGGAACAGACATGCAATGCCACTAGGTGTGGTTCATGAAAAGAACAGACATGCAGTGACACTAGTGGATCCATATGTGGTTCATGAGAAGAACACACATGAAAAGGCACTGGTGGATCCATGTGTGGTTTGTGAAAAGAACAGACATGCAATCACACTAGGTGGATCCATGTGTGGTTTGTGGAAAGAACAGACATGCAATGGCTCTAGCTGTGGTTCATGAAAAGAACACACATGCAATGACACTGGTGGATCCATCTGTGGTCTGTGAAAAGAATAGACATGTAATCACACTAGGTGGATCCATATGTGGTTTGTTTAGAAGAACACACATGCAATGACTCTAGCTATGGTTCATGAAAAGAACACACATGCAATGACACTGGTGTATCCATGTGTGGTTCATGAGAAGAACACACATGAAATGACACTGGTGGATCCTTATGTGGTTTGTTTAGAGGAACGAACATGTAATGACACTGGGCGTGGTTCATGAAAATAACAGACATGCAATGACACTGGTGGATCCATATGTGGTTTGTGACAAGAACAGACATGCAATCACACTGGGTGGATCCATGTGTGGTTCATCAGAAGAACACACATGCAATGACACTGGTGGATCCTTATGTGGTTTGTTTAGAGGAACAAACATGTAATGACACTGGGCGTGGTTCATGAAAATAACAGACATGCAATGACACTGGTGGATCCATATGTGGTTTGTGACAAGAACAAACATGCAATCACACTGGGTGGATCCATGTGTGGTTCATGAGAAGAACACACATGCAATGACACTGGTGGATACTTATGTGGTTTGTGAAAAGAACAAACATGCAATGACACTGGTGGATCCATGTGTGTATCATGAAAAGAATAGACATGCAATGACACTGCTAGATCCTGATGTGGTTCATGAGAAGAACAGACATGCAATGACACTTGTGGATCCTTATGTGGTTTGTTTAGAATAACAGACATGCAATGACTCTAGCTGCCGTTCATGAAAGGAACACACACGCAATGACACTGGTGTATCCATGTGTGGTTTGTGAAAAGAACAGTCATGCAATCGCACTAGGTGCATCCATCTGTCGTTTGTTTAGAAGAACACACATGCAATGACTCTAGTTGCGGTTCATGAAAAGAAAACACATGCAATCACACTGGTGGATCCATATGTGGTTCATGAAAAGAATAGACATGCAATGACACTGGTGGATCCTTATGTGGTTTGTTTAGAGGAACATACATGCAATGACACTAGGTGTGGTTCATGAAAAGAACAGACATGCAATGACACTGGTGGATCCATGTGTGGTTCATCAGAAGAACACACATCCAATGACACTGGTTGATCCTTATGTGGTTTGTTTAGAAGAATACAAATGCAAACAGTCTAGCCGCGGTTCATGAAAAGAACACACATGCACTGAGACTTGTGGATCCATGTGTGGTTCATGAAAAGAAGAAACATGCAATGACACTTGTGGATCCTTATGTGGTTTGTTTAGAGGAACAGACATCCAATGCCACTAGGTGTGGTTCCTGAAAAGAACAGACATGAAATGACACTGGTGGATCCATATGTGGTTCATGAGAAGAACACACATCCAATGACACTGGTGGATCCTTATGTGGTTTGTTCAGAGGAACAAATATGCAATGACACTGGTGGATCCATATGTGGTTTGCGACAAGAACAGACATGCAATCACACTAGGTGGATCCATGTGTGGTTCATGAGAAGAACACACATGCAATGACACTGGTGGATCCATGTGTGGTTCATGAAAAGAATAGACATGCAATGACACTGCTGGATCCTGATGTGGTTCATGAGAAGAACAAACATGCAATGACACTTGTGGATCCTTATGTGGTTTGTTTAGAATAACAGACATGCAATGACTCTAGCTGCCGTTCATGAAAGGAACACACACGCAATGACACTGGTGTATCCATGTGGGGTTTGTGAAAAGAACAGTCATGCAATCACACTAGGTGGATCCATGTGTGGTTTGTTTAGAAGAACACACATGCAATGACTCTAGCTGTAGTTCATGAAAAGAAAACACATGCAATGACACTAGTGGATCCATATGTGGTTCATGAAAAGAACACACATGCAATGACACTAGTGTATCCATGTGTGTTTCATGAGAAGAACACACAAGCAATGACACTGGTGGATCCTTATGTGGTTTGTTCAGAGCAACAAACATGCAATGACACTGGTGGATCCATATGTGGTTTGTGAAAAGAACAGACATGCAATCAAACTAGGTGGATCCATGTGTGGTTAATGAGAAGAACACACATGCAAAGACACTAGTGGATCCTTATGTGGTTTGCGAAAAGAACAGAGATGCAATGACACTGGTGGATCCATGTGTGGTTCATGACAAGAACAGACATGCAATGACACTGGTGGATCCTTATGTGGTTTGTTTGGAGGAATAGACATGCAATGCCACTGGGTGTGGTTCATGAGTAGAACACACATGCAATGGCTCTAATGGATTCTTGCTGTGCTTCATGAAAAGAACAGACATGCAACGACACTGGGTGGATCCTTATGTGGTTTGTGAAAAGAATAGACATGCAATGACACTAGTGGATCCATGTGTGGTTCATGAAAAGAATAGACATGCAATGACACTGGTGGATCCTTATGTGGTTTGTTTAGAGGAACAGACTTGCACTGACACTAGTGGATCCATGTGTGGTTCATGAAAAGAACATACATGCAATGACACTGGTGGATCCTTGTGTGGTTTCTTTAGAGGAACATACATGCAATGACACTAGGTGAGGTTCATGAAAATAAAAGACATGCAATGACACTGGTGGATCCATGTGTGGTTCATGAGAAGAACACACATCCAATGACACTGGTGGATCCTTATGTGGTTCATGAAAATAACAGACATGCAATGACACTAGTGGATCCTTATGTGGTTTGTGAAAATAACAGACATGCAATGACACCGGTGGATCCTTATGTGGTTCTTGGGAAGAACAGACATGCAATGACACTGGTGGATCCTTATGTGGTTTGTTTAGAAGAACAGGCATGCAATGACTCTAGTTCATGTTCATGAAAATAACGCACATGCAATGACACTAGTGTATCCATGTGTGGTTTATGAAAAGAACAGACATGCAATCACACTAGGTGGATCCATGTGTGGATTGTTTAGAAGAACACACATGCAATGACTCTAGCTGTGGTTAATGAAAAGAACACACATGCAATGACACTGGTGGATCCATGTGTGGTTCATGGAAAGAACAGACATGCAATGACACTGCTGGATCCTTATGTGGTTGGTTTAGAGGAACATAGATGCAATGACACTAGGTGTGGTTCATGAAAAGAACAGACATGCAATGACACTGGTGGATCCTTATGTGGTTTGTTTAGAGGAATAGACATGCAATGACACTGGGTGTGGTTCGTGAGAAGAACACACATGCAATGACTTTGGTGGATTCTGTCTGTGATTCATGAAAAGAATAAACATGCAATGACACTGGGTGGATCCTTATGTGGTCTGTGAAAAGAAGAGACATGCAATGACACTAGTGGATCCATGTGTGGTTCATGAAAACAACAGACATGCAATGACACTGGTGGATCCTTATGTGGTTCGTTTAGAGGAACAGACATGCAATGACAATAGGTGTGGTTCATGAAAATAACAAACATGCAATGACACTGGTGGATCCATGTGTGGTTCATGAGAAGAACACACATCCAATGACACTGGTGGATCCATATGTGGTTCATGAAAAGAACAGACATGCAATGACACTAGTGGATCCTTATGTGGTTTGTGAAAAGAACAGACATGAAATGACACTGGTGGATCCTTATGTGGTTCATGAGAAGAACAGACATGCAATGACATGGGTGGATCCTTATGTGGTTTGTTTCGAAGAACATACATGCAATGACTCTAGCTGTCGTTCATGAAAAGAACACACATGCAATGACACTCGTGTATCCATGTGTGGTTTGTGAAAAGAACAGACATGCAATCACACTAGGTGTATACATGTGTGCTTTGTTTAGAAGAACATACATGCAATCACTCTAGCTATGGTTAATGAAAAAACACACATGCAATGACACTAGTGGATCCATGTGTGGTTCATGAAAAGAACAGACATGCAATGATATTGGTGGATCCTTATGTGGTTTGTTTAGTGGAACATAGATGCAATGACACTGGGTGTGGTTCTTGAAAAGAACAGACATGCAATGACACTGGTGGATCCATGTGTGGTTCATGGGAAGAATACACATCCAATGACACTGGTGGATCCTTATGTGGTTTGTTTAGAAGAACACACATGCAATGACTCTAGTTGTGGTTCATGAAAAGAACACACATGCAATAACACTGGTGTATCCATGTGTGGTTCGTGAGAAGAACACACATGCAATGACACTGGGTGTGCTTTATGAGAAGAACACACATGCAATGACACTGGTGGATCCTTATGTGGTTTGTTTAGAAGAACACACATGCAATGACTCTAGCTATGGTTCATGAAAAGAACACACATGCAATGACACTGGTGGATCCATGTGTGGCTGGTTATAAGAACTGACATGCAATTACTCTAGGTGGATCCATGTGTAGTTTGTTTAGAAAAACAGACATGTAATGACACTGGGTGTGGTTCATGAAAAGAACAGACATGCAATGACGCTGGTGGATCCATGTGTGGTTTGTTTAGAAGAACACACATGCAATGAATCTAGCTTTGGTTTATGAAAAGTGCACACATGCAATGACACTGGGGATCCTTATGTGGTTTGTGAAAATAACAGACATGCAATGACACCGGTGGATCCTTATGTGGTTCTTGGGAAGAACATACATGCAATGACACTGGTGGATCCTTATGTGGTTTGTTTAGAAGAACAGGCATGCAATGACTCTAGTTCATGTTCATGAAAATAACGCACATGCAATGACACTAGTGTATCCATGTGTGGTTTATGAAAAGAACAGACATGCAATCACACTAGGTGGATCCATGTGTGGATTGTTTAGAAGAACACACATGCAATGACTCTAGCTGTGGTTAATGAAAAGAACACACATGCAATGACACTGGTGGATCCATGTGTGGTTCATGGAAAGAACAGACATGCAATGACACTGCTAGATCCTTATGTGGTTGGTTTAGAGGAACATAGATGCAATGACACTAGGTGTGGTTCATGAAAAGAACAGACATGCAATGACACTGGTGGATCCTTATGTAGTTTGTTTAGAGGAATAGACATGCAATGACACTGGGTGTAGTTCGTGAGAAGAACACACATGCAATGACTTTGGTGGATTCTGTCTGTGATTCATGAAAAGAATAAACATGCAATGACACTGGGTGGATCCTTATGTGGTCTGTGAAAAGAAGAGACATGCAATGACACTAGTGGATCCATGTGTGGTTCATGAAAACAACAGACATGCAATGACACTGGTGGATCCTTATGTGGTTCGTTTAGAGGAACAGACATGCAATGACAATAGGTGTGGTTCATGAAAATAACAGACATGCAATGACACTGGTGGATCCATGTGTGGTTCATGAGAAGAACACACATCCAATGACACTGGTGGATCCATATGTGGTTCATGAAAAGAACAGACATGCAATGACACTAGTGGATCCTTATGTGGTTTGTGAAAAGAACAGACATGAAATGACACTGGTGGATCCTTATGTGGTTCATGAGAAGAACAGACATGCAATGACATGGGTGGATCCTTATGTGGTTTGTTTAGAAGAACACACATGCAATGACTCTAGCTGCGGTTCATGAAAAGAAAACACATGCAATGACACTGGTGGATCCATATGTGGTTCATGAAAAGAATAGACATGCAATGACACTGGTGGATCCTTATGTGGTTTGTTTAGAGTAACATACATGCAATGACACTAGGTGTGGTTCATGAAAAGAAAAGACATGCAATGACACTGGTGGATCCATGTGTGGTTCATCAGAAGAACACACATCCAATGACACTGGTGGATCCTTATGTTGTTTGTTTAGAAGAATACACATGCAAAGAGTCTAGCCGCGGTTCATGAAAAGAACACACATGCAATGAGACTGGTGGATCCATGTGTGGTTCATGAACAGAACAGACATGCAATGACACTTGTGGATCCTTATGTGGTTTGTTTAGAGGAACAGACATGCAATGCCACTAGGTGTGGTTCATGAAAAGAACAGACATGAAATGACACTGGTGGATCCATATGTGGTTCATGAGAAGAACACACATCCAATGACACTAGTGGATCCTTATGTGGTTTATTTAGAAGAACACACATGCAATGACTCTAGCTGTGGTTCATGAAAAGAACACACATGCAATGAGACTGGTGTATCCATGTGTGGTTCATGAGAAGAACACACAAGCAATGACACTGGTGGACCCTTATGTAGTTTGTGAAAAGAACAGAGATGCAATGACACTGGTGGATCCATGTGTGGTTCATGACAAGAACAGACATGCAATGACACTGGTGGATCCTTATGTGGTTTGTTTGGAGGAATAGACATGCAATGACACTGGGTGTGGTTCATGAGTAGAACACACATGCAATGACTCTAATGGATTCTTGTTGTGCTTCATGAAAAGAACAGACATGCAACGACTCTGGGTGGATCCTTATGTGGTTTGTGAAAAGAACAGACATGCAATGACACTGGTGGATCCATGTGTGGTTCATGAAAAGAACAGACATGCAATGACACTGGTGGATCCTTATGTGGTTTGTTTAGAGGAACAGACATGCACTAACACTAGGGGATCCATGTGTGGTTCATGAAAAGAACAGACATGCAATGACACTAGTGGATCCATGTGTGGTTTGTGAAAAGAACTGACACGCAATGACTCTAGGTGGATCCATGTGTGGTTTGTTTAGAGGAACAGACATGCAATGCCACTAGGTGTGGTTCATGAAAAGAACAGACATGCAGTGACACTAGTGGATCCATATGTGGTTCATGAGAAGAACACACATGAAAAGGCACTGGTGGATCCATGTGTGGTTTGTGAAAAGAACAGACATGCAATCACACTAGGTGGATCCATGTGTGGTTTGTGGAAAGAACAGACATGCAATGGCTCTAGCTGTGGTTCATGAAAAGAACACACATGCAATGACACTGGTGGATCCATCTGTGGTCTGTGAAAAGAATAGACATGTAATCACACTAGGTGGATCCATATGTGGTTTGTTTAGAAGAACACACATGCAATGACTCTAGCTATGGTTCATGAAAAGAACACACATGCAATGACACTGGTGTATCCATGTGTGGTTCATGAGAAGAACACACATGAAATGACACTGGTGGATCCTTATGTGGTTTGTTTAGAGGAACGAACATGTAATGACACTGGGCGTGGTTCATGAAAATAACAGACATGCAATGACACTGGTGGATCCATATGTGGTTTGTGACAAGAACAGACATGCAATCACACTGGGTGGATCCATGTGTGGTTCATCAGAAGAACACACATGCAATGACACTGGTGGATCCTTATGTGGTTTGTTTAGAGGAACAAACATGTAATGACACTGGGCGTGGTTCATGAAAATAACAGACATGCAATGACACTGGTGGATCCATATGTGGTTTGTGACAAGAACAAACATGCAATCACACTGGGTGGATCCATGTGTGGTTCATGAGAAGAACACACATGCAATGACACTGGTGGATACTTATGTGGTTTGTGAAAAGAACAAACATGCAATGACACTGGTGGATCCATGTGTGTATCATGAAAAGAATAGACATGCAATGACACTGCTAGATCCTGATGTGGTTCATGAGAAGAACAGACATGCAATGACACTTGTGGATCCTTATGTGGTTTGTTTAGAATAACAGACATGCAATGACTCTAGCTGCCGTTCATGAAAGGAACACACACGCAATGACACTGGTGTATCCATGTGTGGTTTGTGAAAAGAACAGTCATGCAATCGCACTAGGTGCATCCATCTGTCGTTTGTTTAGAAGAACACACATGCAATGACTCTAGTTGCGGTTCATGAAAAGAAAACACATGCAATCACACTGGTGGATCCATATGTGGTTCATGAAAAGAATAGACATGCAATGACACTGGTGGATCCTTATGTGGTTTGTTTAGAGGAACATACATGCAATGACACTAGGTGTGGTTCATGAAAAGAACAGACATGCAATGACACTGGTGGATCCATGTGTGGTTCATCAGAAGAACACACATCCAATGACACTGGTTGATCCTTATGTGGTTTGTTTAGAAGAATACAAATGCAAAGAGTCTAGCCGCGGTTCATGAAAAGAACACACATGCACTGAGACTTGTGGATCCATGTGTGGTTCATGAAAAGAAGAAACATGCAATGACACTTGTGGATCCTTATGTGGTTTGTTTAGAGGAACAGACATCCAATGCCACTAGGTGTGGTTCCTGAAAAGAACAGACATGAAATGACACTGGTGGATCCATATGTGGTTCATGAGAAGAACACACATCCAATGACACTGGTGGATCCTTATGTGGTTTGTTCAGAGGAACAAATATGCAATGACACTGGTGGATCCATATGTGGTTTGCGACAAGAACAGACATGCAATCACACTAGGTGGATCCATGTGTGGTTCATGAGAAGAACACACATGCAATGACACTGGTGGATCCATGTGTGGTTCATGAAAAGAATAGACATGCAATGACACTGCTGGATCCTGATGTGGTTCATGAGAAGAACAGACATGCAATGACACTTGTGGATCCTTATGTGGTTTGTTTAGAATAACAGACATGCAATGACTCTAGCTGCCGTTCATGAAAGGAACACACACGCAATGACACTGGTGTATCCATGTGGGGTTTGTGAAAAGAACAGTCATGCAATCACACTAGGTGGATCCATGTGTGGTTTGTTTAGAAGAACACACATGCAATGACTCTAGTTGTAGTTCATGAAAAGAAAACACATGCAATGACACTGGTGGATCCATATGTGGTTCATGAAAAGAATAGACATGCAATGACACTGGTGGATCCTTATGTGGTTTGTTTAGAGGAACATACATGCAATGACACTAGGTGTGGTTCATGAAAAGAACAGACATGCAATGACACTGGTGTATCCATGTGTGGTTCATGAGAAGAACACACAAGAAATGACACTGGTGGATCCTTATGTGGTTTGTTCAGAGCAACAAACATGCAATGACACTGGTGGATCCATATGTGGTTTCTGAAAAGAACAGACATGCAATCAAACTAGGTGGATCCATGTGTGGTTAATGAGAAGAACACACATGCAAAGACACTAGTGGATCCTTATGTGGTTTGCGAAAAGAACAGAGATGCAATGACACTGGTGGATCCATGTGTGGTTCATGACAAGAACAGACATGCAATGACACTGGTGGATCCTTATGTGGTTTGTTTGGAGGAATAGACATGCAATGCCACTGGGTGTGGTTCATGAGTAGAACACACATGCAATGGCTCTAATGGATTCTTGCTGTGCTTCATGAAAAGAACAGACATGCAACGACACTGGGTGGATCCTTATGTGGTTTGTGAAAAGAATAGACATGCAATGACACTAGTGGATCCATGTGTGGTTCATGAAAATAATAGACATGCAATGACACTGGTGGATCCTTATGTGGTTTGTTTAGAGGAACAGACATGCACTGACACTAGTGGATCCATGTGTGGTTCATGAAAAGAACATACATGCAATGACACTGGTGGATCCTTGTGTGGTTTCTTTAGAGGAACATACATGCAATGACACTAGGTGAGGTTCATGAAAATAAAAGACATGCAATGACACTGGTGGATCCATGTGTGGTTCATGAGAAGAACACACATCCAATGACACTGGTGGATCCTTATGTGGTTCATGAAAATAACAGACATGCAATGACACTAGTGGATCCTTATGTGGTTTGTGAAAATAACAGACATGCAATGACACCGGTGGATCCTTATGTGGTTCTTGGGAAGAACATACATGCAATGACACTGGTGGATCCTTATGTGGTTTGTTTAGAAGAACAGGCATGCAATGACTCTAGTTCATGTTCATGAAAATAACGCACATGCAATGACACTAGTGTATCCATGTGTGGTTTATGAAAAGAACAGACATGCAATCACACTAGGTGGATCCATGTGTGGATTGTTTAGAGGAACACACATGCAATGACTCTAGCTGTGGTTAATGAAAAGAACACACATGCAATGACACTGGTGGATCCATGTGTGGTTCATGGAAAGAACAGACATGCAATGACACTGCTAGATCCTTATGTGGTTGGTTTAGAGGAACATAGATGCAATGACACTAGGTGTGGTTCATGAAAAGAACAGACATGCAATGACACTGGTGGATCCTTATGTGGTTTGTTTAGAGGAATAGACATGCAATGACACTGGGTGTGGTTCGTGAGAAGAACACACATGCAATGACTTTGGTGGATTCTGTTTGTGATTCATGAAAAGAATAAACATGCAATGACACTGGGTGGATCCTTATGTGGTCTGTGAAAAGAAGAGACATGCAATGACACTAGTGGATCCATGTGTGGTTCATGAAAACAACAGACATGCAATGACTTTGGTGGATCCTTATGTGGTTCGTTTAGAGGAACAGACATGCAATGACACTGGTGGATCCATGTGTGGTTCATGAGAAGAACACACATCCAATGACACTGGTGGATCCATATGTGGTTCATGAAAAGAACAGACATGCAATGACACTAGTGGATCCTTATGTGGTTTGTGAAAAGAACAGACATGAAATGACACTGGTGGATCCTTATGTGGTTCATGAGAAGAACAGACATGCAATGACATGGGTGGATCCTTATGTGGTTTGTTTAGAAGAACACACATGCAATGACTCTAGCTGCGGTTCATGAAAAGAAAACACATGCAATGACACTGGTGGATCCATATGTGGTTCATGAAAAGAATAGACATGCAATGACACTGGTGGATCCTTATTTGGTTTGTTTAGAGTAACATACATGCAATGACACTAGGTGTGGTTCATGAAAAGAAAAGACATGCAATGACACTGGTGGATCCATGTGTGGTTCATCAGAAGAACACACATCCAATGACACTGGTGGATCCTTATGTTGTTTGTTTAGAAGAATACACATGCAAAGAGTCTAGCCGCGGTTCATGAAAAGAACACACATGCAATGAGACTGGTGGATCCATGTGTGGTTCATGAACAGAACAGACATGCAATGACACTTGTGGATCCTTATGTGGTTTGTTTAGAGGAACAGACATGCAATGCCACTAGGTGTGGTTCATGAAAAGAACAGACATGAAATGACACTGGTGGATCCATATGTGGTTCATGAGAAGAACACACATCCAATGACACTAGTGGATCCTTATGTGGTTTATTTAGAAGAACACACATGCAATGACTCTAGCTGTGGTTCATGAAAAGAACACACATGCAATGAGACTGGTGTATCCATGTGTGGTTCATGAGAAGAACACACAAGCAATGACACTGGTGGACCCTTATGTAGTTTGTGAAAAGAACAGAGATGCAATGACACTGGTGGATCCATGTGTGGTTCATGACAAGAACAGACATGCAATGACACTGGTGGATCCTTATGTGGTTTGTTTGGAGGAATAGACATGCAATGACACTGGGTGTGGTTCATGAGTAGAACACACATGCAATGACTCTAATGGATTCTTGTTGTGCTTCATGAAAAGAACAGACATGCAACGACTCTGGGTGGATCCTTATGTGGTTTGTGAAAAGAACAGACATGCAATGACACTGGTGGATCCATGTGTGGTTCATGAAAAGAACAGACATGCAATGACACTGGTGGATCCTTATGTGGTTTGTTTAGAGGAACAGACATGCACTAACACTAGTGGATCCATGTGTGGTTCATGAAAAGAACAGACATGCAATGACACTAGTGGATCCATGTGTGGTTTGTGAAAAGAACTGACACGCAATGACTCTAGGTGGATCCATGTGTGGTTTGTTTAGAGGAACAGACATGCAATGCCACTAGGTGTGGTTCATGAAAAGAACAGACATGCAGTGACACTAGTGGATCCATATGTGGTTCATGAGAAGAACACACATGAAAAGGCACTGGTGGATCCATGTGTGGTTTGTGAAAAGAACAGACATGCAATCACACTAGGTGGATCCATGTGTGGTTTGTGGAAAGAACAGACATGCAATGGCTCTAGCTGTGGTTCATGAAAAGAACACACATGCAATGACACTGGTGGATCCATCTGTGGTCTGTGAAAAGAATAGACATGTAATCACACTAGGTGGATCCATATGTGGTTTGTTTAGAAGAACACACATGCAATGACTCTAGCTATGGTTCATGAAAAGAACACACATGCAATGACACTGGTGTATCCATGTGTGGTTCATGAGAAGAACACACATGAAATGACACTGGTGGATCCTTATGTGGTTTGTTTAGAGGAACGAACATGTAATGACACTGGGCGTGGTTCATGAAAATAACAGACATGCAATGACACTGGTGGATCCATATGTGGTTTGTGACAAGAACAGACATGCAATCACACTGGGTGGATCCATGTGTGGTTCATCAGAAGAACACACATGCAATGACACTGGTGGATCCTTATGTGGTTTGTTTAGAGGAACAAACATGTAATGACACTGGGCGTGGTTCATGAAAATAACAGACATGCAATGACACTGGTGGATCCATATGTGGTTTGTGACAAGAACAAACATGCAATCACACTGGGTGGATCCATGTGTGGTTCATGAGAAGAACACACATGCAATGACACTGGTGGATACTTATGTGGTTTGTGAAAAGAACAAACATGCAATGACACTGGTGGATCCATGTGTGTATCATGAAAAGAATAGACATGCAATGACACTGCTAGATCCTGATGTGGTTCATGAGAAGAACAGACATGCAATGACACTTGTGGATCCTTATGTGGTTTGTTTAGAATAACAGACATGCAATGACTCTAGCTGCCGGTCATGAAAGGAACACACACGCAATGACACTGGTGTATCCATGTGTGGTTTGTGAAAAGAACAGTCATGCAATCGCACTAGGTGCATCCATCTCTCGTTTGTTTAGAAGAACACACATGCAATGACTCTAGTTGCGGTTCATGAAAGGAAAACACATGCAATCACACTGGTGGATCCATATGTGGTTCATGAAAAGAATAGACATGCAATGACACTGGTGGATCCTTATGTGGTTTGTTTAGAGGAACATACATGCAATGACACTAGGTGTGGTTCATGAAAAGAACAGACATGCAATGACACTGGTGGATCCATGTGTGGTTCATCAGAAGAACACACATCCAATGACACTGGTTGATCCTTATGTGGTTTGTTTAGAAGAATACAAATGCAAACAGTCTAGCCGCGGTTCATGAAAAGAACACACATGCACTGAGACTTGTGGATCCATGTGTGGTTCATGAAAAGAAGAAACATGCAATGACACTTGTGGATCCTTATGTGGTTTGTTTAGAGGAACAGACATCCAATGCCACTAGGTGTGGTTCCTGAAAAGAACAGACATGAAATGACACTGGTGGATCCATATGTGGTTCATGAGAAGAACACACATCCAATGACACTGGTGGATCCTTATGTGGTTTGTTCAGAGGAACAAATATGCAATGACACTGGTGGATCCATATGTGGTTTGCGACAAGAACAGACATGCAATCACACTAGGTGGATCCATGTGTGGTTCATGAGAAGAACACACATGCAATGACACTGGTGGATCCATGTGTGGTTCATGAAAAGAATAGACATGCAATGACACTGCTGGATCCTGATGTGGTTCATGAGAAGAACAGACATGCAATGACACTTGTGGATCCTTATGTGGTTTGTTTAGAATAACAGACATGCAATGACTCTAGCTGCCGTTCATGAAAGGAACACACACGCAATGACACTGGTGTATCCATGTGGGGTTTGTGAAAAGAACAGTCATGCAATCACACTAGGTGGATCCATGTGTGGTTTGTTTAGAAGAACACACATGCAATGACTCTAGCTGTAGTTCATGAAAAGAAAACACATGCAATGACACTGGTGGATCCATATGTGGTTCATGAAAAGAATAGACATGCAATGACACTGGTGGATCCTTATGTGGTTTGTTTAGAGGAACATACATGCAATGACACTAGGTGTGGTTCATGAAAAGAACAGACATGCAATGACACTGGTGTATCCATGTGTGGTTCATGAGAAGAACACACAAGAAATGACACTGGTGGATCCTTATGTGGTTTGTTCAGAGCAACAAACATGCAATGACACTGGTGGATCCATATGTGGTTTGTGAAAAGAACAGACATGCAATCAAACTAGGTGGATCCATGTGTGGTTAATGAGAAGAACACACATGCAAAGACACTAGTGGATCCTTATGTGGTTTGCGAAAAGAACAGAGATGCAATGACACTGGTGGATCCATGTGTGGTTCATGACAAGAACAAACATGCAATGACACTGGTGGATCCTTATGTGGTTTGTTTGGAGGAATAGACATGCAATGCCACTGGGTGTGGTTCATGAGTAGAACACACATGCAATGGCTCTAATGGATTCTTGCTGTGCTTCATGAAAAGAACATACATGCAACGACACTGGGTGGATCCTTATGTGGTTTGTGAAAAGAATAGACATGCAATGACACTAGTGGATCCATGTGTGGTTCATGAAAAGAATAGACATGCAATGACACTGGTGGATGCTTATGTGGTTTGTTTAGAGGAACAGACTTGCACTGACACTAGTGGATCCATGTGTGGTTCATGAAAAGAACATACATGCAATGACACTGGTGGATCCTTGTGTGGTTTCTTTAGAGGAACATACATGCAATGACACTAGGTGAGGTTCATGAAAATAAAAGACATGCAATGACACTGGTGGATCCATGTCTGGTTCATGAGAAGAACACACATCCAATGACACTGGTGGATCCTTATGTGGTTCATGAAAATAACAGACATTCAATGACACTAGTGGATCCTTATGTGGTTTGTGAAAATAACAGACATGCAATGACACCGGTGGATCCTTATGTGGTTCTTGGGAAGAACAGACATGCAATGACACTGGTGGATCCTTATGTGGTTTGTTTAGAAGAACAGGCATGCAATGACTCTAGTTCATGTTCATGAAAATAACGCACATGCAATGACACTAGTGTATCCATGTGTGGTTTATGAAAAGAACAGACATGCAATCACACTAGGTGGATCCATGTGTGGATTGTTTAGAAGAACACACATGCAATGACTCTAGCTGTGGTTAATGAAAAGAACACACATGCAATGACACTGGTGGATCCATGTGTGGTTCATGGAAAGAACAGACATGCAATGACACTGCTGGATCCTTATGTGGTTGGTTTAGAGGAACATAGATGCAATGACACTAGGTGTGGTTCATGAAAAGAACAGACATGCAATGACACTGGTGGATCCTTATGTGGTTTGTTTAGAGGAATAGACATGCAATGACACTGGGTGTGGTTCGTGAGAAGAACACACATGCAATGACTTTGGTGGATTCTGTCTGTGATTCATGAAAAGAATAAACATGCAATGACACTGGGTGGATCCTTATGTGGTCTGTGAAAAGAAGAGACATGCAATGACACTAGTGGATCCATGTGTGGTTCATGAAAACAACAGACATGCAATGACACTGGTGGATCCTTATGTGGTTCGTTTAGAGGAACAGACATGCAATGACAATAGGTGTGGTTCATGAAAATAACAAACATGCAATGACACTGGTGGATCTATGTGTGGTTCATGAGAAGAACACACATCCAATGACACTGGTGGATCCATATGTGGTTCATGAAAAGAACAGACATGCAATGACACTAGTGGATCCTTATGTGGTTTGTGAAAAGAACAGACATGAAATGACACTGGTGGATCCTTATGTGGTTCATGAGAAGAACAGACATGCAATGACATGGGTGGATCCTTATGTGGTTTGTTTCGAAGAACATACATGCAATGACTCTAGCTGTCGTTCATGAAAAGAACACACATGCAATGACACTCGTGTATCCATGTGTGGTTTGTGAAAAGAACAGACATGCAATCACACTAGGTGTATACATGTGTGCTTTGTTTAGAAGAACATACATGCAATCACTCTAGCTATGGTTAATGAAAAAACACACATGCAATGACACTAGTGGATCCATGTGTGGTTCATGAAAAGAACAGACATGCAATGATATTGGTGGATCCTTATGTGGTTTGTTTAGTGGAACATAGATGCAATGACACTGGGTGTGGTTCATGAAAAGAACAGACATGCAATGACACTGGTGGATCCATGTGTGGTTCATGGGAAGAATACACATCCAATGACACTGGTGGATCCTTATGTGGTTTGTTTAGAAGAACACACATGCAATGACTCTAGTTGTGGTTCATGAAAAGAACACACATGCAATAACACTGGTGTATCCATGTGTGGTTCGTGAGAAGAACACACATGCAATGACACTGGGTGTGCTTTATGAGAAGAACACACATGCAATGACACTGGTGGATCCTTATGTGGTTTGTTTAGAAGAACACACATGCAATGACTCTAGCTATGGTTCATGAAAAGAACACACATGCAATGACACTGGTGGATCCATGTGTGGTTGGTTATAAGAACTGACATGCAATTACTCTAGGTGGATCCATGTGTAGTTTGTTTAGAAAAACAGACATGTAATGACACTGGGTGTGGTTCATGAAAAGAACAGACATGCAATGACGCTGGTGGATCCATGTGTGGTTTGTTTAGAAGAACACACATGCAATGAATCTAGCTTTGGTTTATGAAAAGTGCACACATGCAATGACAATGGGTTCCTTATATGGTTTGTTTATAAGAACACACATGCAATGACACTGGTGGATCCTTATGTGGTTTGTGAGAAGAACAGACATGCAATGACACTAGTTGTGGTTCATGAGAAGAACACACATGCAATGACACTGGTGGATCCATGTGTGGTTTGTGAAAAGAACAAACATGTAATCACACTAGGTGGATCCATAGGTGGTTTGTTTAGAAGAACACACATGCAATCACTCTAGCTGTGGTTCATGAAAAGAACACACATGAAATGAAACTGGTGTATCCATGTGTGGGTCATGAGAAGAACACACATGCAATGACACTGGTGGATCCTTATGTGGTTTGTTTAGAGGAACAAACATGTAATGACACTGGGGGTGGTTCATGAAAATAACAGACATGCAATGACACTGGTGGATCCATATGTGGTTTGTGACCAGAACAGATATGCAATCACACTAGGTGGATCCATGTGTGGTTCATGAGAAGAACACACATGCAATGACACTCGTGGATCCTTATGTGGTTTGTGAAAAGAATAGACATACAATGACACTGTTGGATCCTTATGTGGTTCATGAGAAGAACAGACATGCAATGACACTTGCGGATCCTTATGTGGTTTGTTTAGAAGAACAGACATGCAATGACTCTAGCTTCCGTTCATGAAAGGAACACACATGCAATGACACTGGTGTATCCATGTGTGGTTTGTGAAAAGAACAGACATGCAATCACACTAGGTGGATCCATGTGTGGTTTGTTTAGAAGAACACACATGCAATGACTCTAGCTGCGGTTCATGAAAAGAAAACACATGCAATGACACTGGTGGATCCATATGTGGTTCATGAAAAGAACAGACATGCAATGACACTGGTGGATCCTTATGTCGTTTGTTTAGAGGAACATACATGCAATGACACTAGGTGTGGTTCATGAAAAGAACATACATTCAATGACACTGGTGGATCCATGTGTGGTTCATGATAAGAACACACATCCAATGACACGGGTGGATCCTTATGTGGTTTGTTTAGAAGAATACACATGCAATGAGTCTAGCCACGGTTCATGAAAAGAACACACATGCAATGACACTGGTGGATCCTTATGTGGTTTGTTTAGAGGAACATACATGCAATGCCACTAGGTGTGGTTCATGAAAAGAACAGACATGCAATGGCACTGGTAGATCCATATGTGGTTCATGAGAAGAACACACATCCAATGACACTTGTGGATCCTTATGTGGTTTCTTTAGAAGAACACACATGCGATGACTCTAGCTGTGGTTCATGAAAAGAACACACATGCAATGACACTGGTGTATCCATGTGTGGTTAATGAGAAGAACACACAAGCAATGACACTAGTGGATCCTTATGTGGTTCGTTTAGAGGAACAAACATGCAATGACACTAGTGGATCCATATGTGGTTTGTCAAAAGAACAGACATGCAATCAAACTAGGTGGATCCATGTGTGGTTAATGAGAAGAACACACATGCAAAGACACTAGTGGATCCTTATGTGGTTTGTGAAAAGAACAGAGATGCAATGACACTGGTGGATCCATGTGTGGTTCATGACAAGAACAGACATGCAATGACACTGGTGGATCCTTATGTGGTTTGTTTAGAGGAATAGACATGCAATAACACTTGGTGTGGTTCATGAGTGCAACACACATGCAATGACTCTGATGGATTCTTGCTGTGGTTCATGAAAAGAACAGACATGCAATGACACTAGGTGGATCCTTATGAGGTTTGTGAAAAGAACAGACATGCAATGACACTGGTGGATCCATGTGTGGTTCATGAAAAGAACAGACATGCAATGACACTGGTGGATCCTTATGTGGTTTGTTTAGAGGAACATACATGCAATGACACTGGTGGATCCATGTGTGGTTCATGAAAAGAACAGACATGCAATGACACTAGTGGATCCTTATGTGGTTTGTTTAGAGGAATAGACATGCAATGACACTAGGTGTCGTTCATGAAAATAAAAGACATGCAATGACACTGGTGGATCCATGTGTGGTTCATGAGAAGAACACACATCCAATGACACTGGTGGATCCTTATGCGGTTCATGAAAAGAACAGACATGCAATGACACTAGTGGATCCTTATGTGGTTTGTGAAAAGAACGGACATGGAATGACACTGGTGGATCCTTATGTGGTTCTTGGGAAGAACATACATGCAATGACACTGGTGGATCCTTATGTGGTTCATGAGAAGAACAGACATGCAATGACACGGGTGGATCCTTATGTGGTTTGTTTAGAGAACAGACATGCATTGACTCTAGCTGTCGTTCATGAAAAGAACTCACATGCAATGACACTGGTGTATCCATGTGTGGTTTGTGAAAAGAACAGACATGCAATCACACTAGGTGGATACATGTGTGGTTAGTTTAGAAGAACATACATGCAACGAATCTAGATGTGGTTAATGAAAAAACACACATGCAATGCCACTGGTGGATCCATGTGTGTTTCATGAAAAGAACAGACTTGCAATGACACTGGTGGATCCTTATGTGTTTTGTTTAGAGGAACATAGATGCAATGACACTAGGTGTGGTTCATGAAAAGAACAGACTTGCAATGACACTGGTGGATTCATGTGTGGTTCATGAGAAGAACACACATCCAGTGACACTGGTGGATCCTTATGAGGTTTGTTTAGAAGAACACACATGCAATGACTCTAGTTGTGGTTCATGAAAAGAACACACATGCAATGACACTGGTGTATCCATGTGTGCTTCGTGAGAAGAACACACATGCAATGACACTGGGTGTGGTTTATGAGAAGAACACACATGCAATGACACTGGTGGATCCTTATGTGGTTTGTTTAGAAGAACACGCATGCAATGACTCTATCTATGCTTCATGAAAAGAACACACATCAATGACACTGGTGGATCCATGTGTGGTTTGTAAAAAGAACTGACATGCAATGACTCTAGGTGGATCCATGTGTAGTTTGTTTAGAGCAACAGACATGCAATGACACTGGGTGTGGTTCATGAAAAGAACGGACATGCAATGACGCTGGTGGATCCTTATGTGGTTTGTTTAGAAGAACACACATGCAATGACTCTAGCTGTGGTTCATGAAAAGAACACACATGAAATGACACTGGGGGATCCTTATATGGTTTGTTTATAAGAACACACATGCAATGACACTAGTTGTGGTTCATGAGAAGAACACACATGAAAAGGCACTGGTGGATCCATGTGTGGTTTGTGAAAAGAACAGACATGCAATCACACTAGGTGGATCCGTGTGTGGTTTGTGGAAAGAACAGACATGCAATGGCTCTAGCTGTGGTTCATGAAAAGAACACACATGCAATGACACTAGTGGATCCATGTGCGGTCTGTGAAAAGAACAGACATGTAATCACACTAGGTGGATCCATATGTGGTTTGTTTAGAAGAACACACATGCAATGACTCTAGATGTGGTTCATGAAAAGAACACACATGCAATGACACTGGTTTATCCATGTGTGGTTCATGAGAAGAACACACATACAATGACACTGGTGGATCCTTATGTGGTTTGTTTAGAGGAACAAACATGTAATGACACTGGGCGTGGTTCATGAGAAGAACAGACATGCAATGACACTGGTGGATCCTTATGTGGTTTGTGAAAAGAACAGACATGCAATGACACTGGTGGATCCATGTGTGGTTCATGAAAACAATAGACATGCAATGACACTGCTCGATCCTGATGTGGTTCATGAGAAGAACAGACATGCAATGGCACTTGTGGATCCTTATGTGGTTTGTTTAGAATAACAAACATGCAATGACTCTAGCTGCCGTTCATGAAAGGAACACACACGCAATGACACTGGTGTATCCATGTGTGGTTTGTGAAAAGAATACACATGCAATGACACTGGTGGATCCTTATGTGGTTTGTTTAGAGGAACATACATGCAATGACACTAGGTGTGGTTCATGAAAATAAAAGACATGCAATGACACTGGTGGATCCATGTGTGGTTCATGAGAAGAACACAGATCCAATGACACTGGTGGATCCTTATGTGGTTCATGAAAATAACAGACATGCAATGACACTAGTGGATCCTTATGTGGTTTGTGAAAATAACAGACATGCAATGACACTGGTGGATCCTTATGTGGTTTGTTTAGAAGAACAGGAATGCAATGACTCTATTTGCTGTTCATGAAAATAATGCACATGCAATGACACTAGTGTATCCATGTGTGGTTTATGGAAAGAACAGACATGCAATCACACTAGGTGGATCCATGTGTGGTTTGTTTAGAAGAACACACATGCAATGACTCTAGATGTGGTTCATGAAAAGAACACACATGCAATGACACTGGTGGATCCATGTGTGGTTCATGAAAAGAACAGATATGCAATGACACTGGTGGATCCTTATGTGCTTTGTTTAGAGGAACATAGATGCAATGACACTAGGTGTGGTTCATGAAAAGAACTGACATGCAATGACACTGGTGGATTCATGTGTGGTTCATGAGAAGAACATACATCCAGTGACACTGGTGGATCCTTATGTGGTTTGTTTTGAAGAACACACATGCAATGACTCTACTTGTGGTTCATGAAAATAACACACATGCAATGACACTGGTGTATCCATGTGTGGTTCGTGAGAAGAACACACATGCAATGACACTGGGTGTGGTTTATGAGAAGAACACACATGCAATGACACTGGTGGATCCTTATGTGGTTTGTTTAGAAGAACACACATGCAATGACTCTAGCTATGGTTCATGTAAAGAACACACATGCAATGACACTGGTGGATCCATGTGTGGTTTGTAAAAAGAACTGACATGCAATGACTCTAGGTGGATCCATGTGTAGTTTGTTTAGAGGAACAGACATGCAATGACACTGGGTGTGGTTCATGAAAAGAACAGACATGCAATGACGCTCGTGGATCCTTATGTGGTTTGTTTAGAAGAACACACATGCAATGACTCTAGCTGTGGTTCATGAAAATAACACACATGCAATGACACTGGGGGATCCTTATATGGTTTGTTTATAAGAACACACATGCAATGACACTGGTTGTGGTTCATGAGAAGAACACACATGAAAAGGCACTTGTGGATCCATGTGTGGTTTGTGAAAAGAACAGACATGCAATCACACTAGGTGGATCCGTGTGTGGTTTGTGGAAAGAACAGACATGCAATGGCTCTAGCTGTGGTTCATGAAAAGAACACACATGCAATGACACTGGTGGATCCATGTGTGGTCTGTGAAAAGAACAGACATGTAATCACACTAGGTGGATCCATATGTGGTCTGTTTAGAAGAACACACATGCAATCAGTCTAGCTATGGTTCATGAAAAGAACACACATGCAATGACACTAGTGTATCCA
The DNA here is from genome assembly GCA_916181665.1 of Avena sativa. Taxonomy (NCBI): domain Eukaryota; kingdom Viridiplantae; phylum Streptophyta; class Magnoliopsida; order Poales; family Poaceae; genus Avena; species Avena sativa. The sequence goes on from OV702287.1 coordinate 586,531,900, forward strand.
TGTGTGGTTCATGAGAAGAACACACATGCAATGACACTGGTGGATCCTTATGTCGTTCGTCTAGAGGAATAAACATGTAATGACACTGGGCGTGGTTCATGAGAAGAACAGACATGCAATGACACTGGTGGATCCATGTGTGGTTCATGAAAAGAACAGACATGCAATGACACTAGTGGATCCTTATGTGGTTTGTTTAGAGGAATAGACATGCAATGACACTAGGTGTCGTTCATGAAAATAAAAGACATGCAATGACACTGGTGGATCCATGTGTGGTTCATGAGAAGAACACACATCCAATGACACTGGTGGATCCTTATGCGGTTCATGAAAAGAACAGACATGCAATGACACTAGTGGATCCTTATGTGGTTTGTGAAAAGAACGGACATGGAATGACACTGGTGGATCCTTATGTGGTTCTTGGGAAGAACATACATGCAATGACACTGGTGGATCCTTATGTGGTTCATGAGAAGAACAGACATGCAATGACACGGGTGGATCCTTATGTGGTTTGTTTAGAGAACAGACATGCATTGACTCTAGCTGTCGTTCATGAAAAGAACTCACATGCAATGACACTGGTGTATCCATGTGTGGTTTGTGAAAAGAACAGACATGCAATCACACTAGGTGGATACATGTGTGGTTAGTTTAGAAGAACATACATGCAACGAATCTAGATGTGGTTAATGAAAAAACACACATGCAATGCCACTGGTGGATCCATGTGTGTTTCATGAAAAGAACAGACTTGCAATGACACTGGTGGATCCTTATGTGTTTTGTTTAGAGGAACATAGATGCAATGACACTAGGTGTGGTTCATGAAAAGAACAGACTTGCAATGACACTGGTGGATTCATGTGTGGTTCATGAGAAGAACACACATCCAGTGACACTGGTGGATCCTTATGAGGTTTGTTTAGAAGAACACACATGCAATGACTCTAGTTGTGGTTCATGAAAAGAACACACATGCAATGACACTGGTGTATCCATGTGTGCTTCGTGAGAAGAACACACATGCAATGACACTGGGTGTGGTTTATGAGAAGAACACACATGCAATGACACTGGTGGATCCTTATGTGGTTTGTTTAGAAGAACACGCATGCAATGACTCTATCTATGCTTCATGAAAAGAACACACATCAATGACACTGGTGGATCCATGTGTGGTTTGTAAAAAGAACTGACATGCAATGACTCTAGGTGGATCCATGTGTAGTTTGTTTAGAGCAACAGACATGCAATGACACTGGGTGTGGTTCATGAAAAGAACGGACATGCAATGACGCTGGTGGATCCTTATGTGGTTTGTTTAGAAGAACACACATGCAATGACTCTAGCTGTGGTTCATGAAAAGAACACACATGAAATGACACTGGGGGATCCTTATATGGTTTGTTTATAAGAACACACATGCAATGACACTAGTTGTGGTTCATGAGAAGAACACACATGAAAAGGCACTGGTGGATCCATGTGTGGTTTGTGAAAAGAACAGACATGCAATCACACTAGGTGGATCCGTGTGTGGTTTGTGGAAAGAACAGACATGCAATGGCTCTAGCTGTGGTTCATGAAAAGAACACACATGCAATGACACTAGTGGATCCATGTGCGGTCTGTGAAAAGAACAGACATGTAATCACACTAGGTGGATCCATATGTGGTTTGTTTAGAAGAACACACATGCAATGACTCTAGATGTGGTTCATGAAAAGAACACACATGCAATGACACTGGTTTATCCATGTGTGGTTCATGAGAAGAACACACATACAATGACACTGGTGGATCCTTATGTGGTTTGTTTAGAGGAACAAACATGTAATGACACTGGGCGTGGTTCATGAGAAGAACAGACATGCAATGACACTGGTGGATCCTTATGTGGTTTGTGAAAAGAACAGACATGCAATGACACTGGTGGATCCATGTGTGGTTCATGAAAACAATAGACATGCAATGACACTGCTCGATCCTGATGTGGTTCATGAGAAGAACAGACATGCAATGGCACTTGTGGATCCTTATGTGGTTTGTTTAGAATAACAAACATGCAATGACTCTAGCTGCCGTTCATGAAAGGAACACACACGCAATGACACTGGTGTATCCATGTGTGGTTTGTGAAAAGAATACACATGCAATGACACTGGTGGATCCTTATGTGGTTTGTTTAGAGGAACATACATGCAATGACACTAGGTGTGGTTCATGAAAATAAAAGACATGCAATGACACTGGTGGATCCATGTGTGGTTCATGAGAAGAACACAGATCCAATGACACTGGTGGATCCTTATGTGGTTCATGAAAATAACAGACATGCAATGACACTAGTGGATCCTTATGTGGTTTGTGAAAATAACAGACATGCAATGACACTGGTGGATCCTTATGTGGTTTGTTTAGAAGAACAGGAATGCAATGACTCTATTTGCTGTTCATGAAAATAATGCACATGCAATGACACTAGTGTATCCATGTGTGGTTTATGGAAAGAACAGACATGCAATCACACTAGGTGGATCCATGTGTGGTTTGTTTAGAAGAACACACATGCAATGACTCTAGATGTGGTTCATGAAAAGAACACACATGCAATGACACTGGTGGATCCATGTGTGGTTCATGAAAAGAACAGATATGCAATGACACTGGTGGATCCTTATGTGCTTTGTTTAGAGGAACATAGATGCAATGACACTAGGTGTGGTTCATGAAAAGAACTGACATGCAATGACACTGGTGGATTCATGTGTGGTTCATGAGAAGAACATACATCCAGTGACACTGGTGGATCCTTATGTGGTTTGTTTTGAAGAACACACATGCAATGACTCTACTTGTGGTTCATGAAAATAACACACATGCAATGACACTGGTGTATCCATGTGTGGTTCGTGAGAAGAACACACATGCAATGACACTGGGTGTGGTTTATGAGAAGAACACACATGCAATGACACTGGTGGATCCTTATGTGGTTTGTTTAGAAGAACACACATGCAATGACTCTAGCTATGGTTCATGTAAAGAACACACATGCAATGACACTGGTGGATCCATGTGTGGTTTGTAAAAAGAACTGACATGCAATGACTCTAGGTGGATCCATGTGTAGTTTGTTTAGAGGAACAGACATGCAATGACACTGGGTGTGGTTCATGAAAAGAACAGACATGCAATGACGCTCGTGGATCCTTATGTGGTTTGTTTAGAAGAACACACATGCAATGACTCTAGCTGTGGTTCATGAAAATAACACACATGCAATGACACTGGGGGATCCTTATATGGTTTGTTTATAAGAACACACATGCAATGACACTGGTTGTGGTTCATGAGAAGAACACACATGAAAAGGCACTTGTGGATCCATGTGTGGTTTGTGAAAAGAACAGACATGCAATCACACTAGGTGGATCCGTGTGTGGTTTGTGGAAAGAACAGACATGCAATGGCTCTAGCTGTGGTTCATGAAAAGAACACACATGCAATGACACTGGTGGATCCATGTGTGGTCTGTGAAAAGAACAGACATGTAATCACACTAGGTGGATCCATATGTGGTCTGTTTAGAAGAACACACATGCAATCAGTCTAGCTATGGTTCATGAAAAGAACACACATGCAATGACACTAGTGTATCCATGTGTGGTTCATGAGAAGAACACACATGCAATGACACTGGTGGATCCTTATGTCGTTCGTCTAGAGGAATAAACATGTAATGACACTGGGCGTGGTTCATGAAAATAACAGACATGCAATGACACTGGTGGATCCATATATGGTTTGTGCAAAAGGAGACATGCAATCACACTGGGTGGATCCATGTGTGGTTCATGAGAAGAACACACATGCCATGACACTAGTGGATCCTTATGTGGTTTGTGAAAAGAACAGACATGCAATGACACTGGTGGATCCATGTGTGGTTCATGAAAAGAATAGACATGCAATGACACTGCTTGATCCTGATGTGGTTCATGAGAAGAACAGACATGTAATGACACTTGTGGATCCTTATGTGGTTTGTTTAGAATAACAGACATGCAATGAATCTAGCTGCCGTTCATGAAAGGAACACACACGCAATGACACTGGTGTATCCATGTGTGGTTTGTGAAAAGAACAGTCATGCAATCACACTAGGTCGATCCATGTGTGGTTTGTTTAGAAGAACACACATGCAATGACTCTAGCTGCGGTTCATGAAAAGAAAACACATGCAATGACGCTGGTGGATCCATATGTGGTTCATGTAAAGAATAGACATGCAATGACACTGGTGGATCCTTATGTGGTTTGTTTAGAGGAACATACATGCAATGACACTAGGTGTGGTTCATGAAAAGAACAGACATGCAATGACACTGGTGGATCCATATGTGGTTCATGAGAATAACACACATCCAATGACACTAGTGGATCCTTATGTAGTTTGTTTAGAAGAATACACATGCAAAGAGTCTAGCCGCGGTTCATGAAAAGAACACACATGCAATGAGACTGGTGGATCCATGTGTGGTTCATGAAAAGAACAGACATGCAGTGACACTTGTGGATCCTTATGTGGTTTGTTTAGAGGAACAGACAAGCAATGCCACTAGGTGTGGTTCATGAGAAGAACAGACATGAAATGACACTGGTGGATCCATATGTGGTTCATGAGAAGAACACACATCCAATGACACTGGTGGATCCTTATGTGGTTTATTTAGAAGAACACACATGCAATGACTCGAGCTGTGGTTCATGAAAAGAACACACATGCAATGACACTGGTGTATCCATGTGTGGTTCATGAGAAGAACACACAAGCAATGACACTGGTGGATCCTTACGTGGTTTGTTCAGAGGAACAAACATGCAATGACACTGGTGGATCCATATGTGGTTTGTGAAAAGAACAGACATGCAATCAAACTAGGTGGATCCATGTGTGGTTAATGAGAAGAACACACATGCAGAGACACTAGTGGATCCTTATGTGGTTTGTGAAAAGAACAGAGATGCAATGACACTGTTGGATCCATGTGTGGTTCATGACAAGAACACACATGTAATGACACTGGTGGATCCTTATGTGGTTTGTTTAGAGGAATAGACATGCAATGACACTGGGTGTGGTTCATGAGTAGAACACACATGCAATGACTCTAATGGATTCTTGCTGTGCTTCATGAAAAGAACAGACATGCAATGACACTGTGTGGATCCTTATGTGGTTTGTGAAAAGAACAGACATGCAATGACACTGGTGGATCCATCTGTGGTTCATGAAAAGAACAGACGTGCAATAACACTGGTGGATCCTTATGTGGTTTGTTTAGAGGAACAGACATGCAATGACACTGGTGGATCCTTATGTGGTTTGTTTAGAGGACCAGACATGCAATGACACTAGGTGTGGTTCATGAAAATAAAAGACATGCAATGACACTGGTGGATCCATGTGTGGTTCATGAGAAGAACACACATCCAATGACACTGGTGGATCCTTATGTGTTTCATGAAAATAACATACATGCAATGACACTAGTGGATCCTTATGTGGTTTGTGAAAATAACAGAGATGCAATGACACTGGTGGATCCTTATGTGGTTCTTGGGAAGAACAGACATGCAATGACACTGGTGGATCCTTATGTGGTTTGTTTAGAAGAACAAGCATGCAATGACTCTACTTGTTGTTCATGAAAATAACGCACATGCAATGACACTAGTGTATCCATGTGTGGTTTATGAAAAGAACAGATATGCAATCACACTAGGTGGATCCATGTATGGTTTGTTTAGAAGAACACACATGCAATGGCTCTAGCTGTGGTTCATGAAAAGAACACACATGCAATGACACTGGTGGATCCATGTGTGGTTCATGGAAAGAACAGACATGCAATGACACTGGTGGATCCTTATATGGTTTGTTTAGAGGAACAAACATGCAATGACACACGTGTATGGTTCATGAAAAGAACAGACATGGAATGACACTGGTGGATCCATGTGTGGTTCATGCGAAGAACACACATCCAATAATAATGGTGGATCCTTATGTGGTTTGTTTAGAAGAACGCACATGCAATGACTCTAGCTGTGGTTCATGAAAAGAACACACCTGCAATGACACTAGTGTATCCATGTGTGGTTCATGAGAAGAACACACATGGAATGACACTAGGTGTGGTTCATGAGAAGAACACACATGGAATGACACTTGTGGATCCTTATGTGGTTTGTTTAGAGGAACAGACATCCAATGCCACTAAGTGTGGTTCCTGAAAAGAACAGACATGAAATGACACTGGTGGATCCATATGTGGTTCATGAGAAGAACACACATCCAATGACACTGGTGGATCCTTGTGTGGTTTGTTTAGAGGAACAGACATCCAATGCCACTAGGTGTGGTTCCTGAAAAGAACAGACATGAAATGACACTGGTGGATCCATATGTGGTTCATGAGAAGAACACACATCCAATGAAACTGGTGGATCCTTATGTGGTTTATTTAGAAGAACACACTTGCAATGACTCTAGCTGTGGTTCATGAAAAGAACACACATGCAATGACACTGGTGTATCCATGTGTGGTTCATGAGAAGAACACACAGGCAATGATACTGGTGGATCCTTATGTGGTTTGTTCAGAGGAACAAAGATGCAATGAGACTGGTGGATCCATATGTGGTTTGCGACAAGAACAGACATGCAATCACACTGGGTGGATCCATGTGTGGTTCATGAGAAGAACACACATGCAATGACACTGGTGGAACCTTATGTGGTTTGTGAAAAGAACAGACATGCAATGACACTGGTGGATCCATGTGTGGTTCATGAAAAGAATAGACATGCAATGACACTGCTGGATCCTGATGTGGTTCATGAGAAGAACAGACATGTAATGACACTTGTGGATCCTTATGTGGTTTGTTTAGAATAACAGACATGCAATGACTCTAGCTGCCGTTCATGAAAGGAACACACACGCAATGACACTGGTGTATCCATGTGGGGTTTGTGAAAAGAACAGTCATGCAATCACACTAGGTGGATCCATGTGTGGTTTGTTTAGAAGAACACACATGCAATGACTCTAGCTACGGTTCATGAAAAGAAAACACATGCAATGACGCTGGTGGATCCATATGTGGTTCATGTAAAGAATAGACATGCAATGACACTGGTGGATCCTTATGTGGTTTGTTTATAAGAACACACATGCAATGACACTAGGTGTGGTTCATGAAAAGAACAGACATGCAATGACACTGGTGGATCCATGTGTGGTTCATGAGAATAACTCACATCCAATGACATTGGTGGATCCTTATGTGGTTTGTTTAGAAGAATACACATGCAAAGAGTCTAGCCGCGGTTCATGAAAAGAACACACATGCAATGAGACTGGTGGATCCATGTGTGGTTCACGAAAAGAACAGACATGCAGTGACACTTGTGGATCCTTATGTGGTTTGTTTAGAGGAATAGACAAGCAATGCCACTAGGTGTGGTTCATGAGAAGAACAGACATGAAATGACACTGGTGGATCCATATGAGGTTCATGAGAAGAACACACATCCAATGACACTGGTGGATCCTTATGTGGTTTATTTAGAAGAACACACATGCAATGACTCGAGCTGTGGTTCATGAAAAGAACACACATGCAATGACACTGGTGTATCCATGTGTGGTTCATGAGAAGAACACACAAGCAATGACACTGGTGGATCCTTACGTGGTTTGTTCAGAGGAACAAACATGCAATGACACTGGTGGATCCATATGTGGTTTGTGAAAAGAACAGACATGCAATCAAACTAGGTGGATCCATGTGTGGTTAATGAGAAGAACACACATGCAGAGACACTAGTGGATCCTTATGTGGTTTGTGAAAAGAACAGAGATGCAATGACACTGTTGGATCCATGTGTGGTTCATGACAAGAACACACATGTAATGAAACTGGTGGATCCTTATGTGGTTTGTTTAGAGGAATAGACATGCAATGACACTGGGTGTGGTTCATGAGTAGAACACACATGCAATGACTCTAATGGATTCTTGCTGTGCTTCATGAAAAGAACACACATGCAATGACACTATGTGGATCCTTATGTGGTTTGTGAAAAGAACAGACATGCAATGACACTGGTGGATCCATCTGTGGTTCATGAAAAGAATAGACGTGCAATGACACTGGTGGATCCTTATGTGGTTTGTTTAGAGGAACAGACATGCAATGACACTGGTGGATCCATGTGTGGTTAATGAAAAGAACAGACATGCAATGACACTGGTGGATCCTTATGTGGTTTGTTTAGAGGACCAGACATGCAATGACACTAGGTGTGGTTCATGAAAATAAAAGACATGCAATGACACTGGTGGATCCATGTGTGGTTCATGAGAAGAACACACATCCAATGACACTGGTGGATCCTTATGTGTTTCATGAAAATAACATACATGCAATGACACTAGTGGATCCTTATGTGGTTTGTGAAAATAACAGAGATGCAATGACACTGGTGGATCCTTATGTGGTTCTTGGGAAGAACAGACATGCAATGACACTGGTGGATCCTTATGTGGTTTGTTTAGAAGAAAAAGCATGCAATGACTCTAGTTGCTGTTCATGAAAATAACGCACATGCAATGACACTAGTGTATCCATGTGTGGTTTATGAAAAGAACAGATATGCAATCACACTAGGTGGATCCATGTGTGGTTTCTTTAGAAGAACACACATGCAATGGTTCTAGCTGTGGTTCATGAAAAGAACACACATGCAATGACACTGGTGGATCCATGTGTGGTTCATGGAAAGAACAGACATGCAATGACACTGGTGGATCCTTATATGGTTTGTTTAGAGGAACAAACATGCAATGACACACGGTGTGGTTCATGAAAAGAATAGACATGGAATGACACTGGTGGATCCATGTGTGGTTCATGCGAAGAACACACATCCAATGACAATGGTGGATCCTTATGTGGTTTGTTTAGAAGAACGCACATGCAATGACTCTAGCTGTGGTTCATGAAAAGAACACACTTGGAATGACACTAGTGTAAATATGTGTGGTTCATGAGAAGAACAAACATGGAATGACACTAGGTGTGGTTCATGAGAAGAACACACATGCAATGACACTTCTGGATCCTTATGTGGTTTGTTCAGAGGAACAGACATCCAATGCCACTAGGTGTGGTTCCTGAAAAGAACAGACATGAAATGACACTGGTGGATCCATATGTGGTTCATGAGAAGAACACACATGCAATGACACTGGTGGATCCTTATGTGGTTTGTTTAGAAGAACATACATAGAATGACTCTTGCTGTGGTTCATGAAAAGAACAGACATGCAATGACACTGGTGGATCCATGTGTGGTTTGTGAGAAGAACTGACATGCAATGACTCTAGGTGGATCCATGTGTGGTTTGTTTATAGGAACAGATATGCAATGACACTGGGTGTGGTTCATGCAAAGAACAGACATGCAATGACACTGGTGTATCCATGTGGGGTTTGTGAAAAGAACAGTCATGCAATCACACTAGGTGGATCCATGTGTGGTTTGTTTAGAAGAACACACATGCAATGACTCTAGCTGCGGTTCATGAAAAGAAAACACATGCAATGACACTGGTGGATCCATATGTGGTTCATGAAAAGAATAGACATGCAATGACACTGGTGGATCCTTATGTGGTTTGTTTAGAGGAACATACATGCAATGACACTAGGTGTGGTTCATGAAAAGAACAGACATGCAATGACACTGGTGGATCCATGTGTGGTTCATCAGAAGAACACACATCCAATGACACTGGTGGATCCTTATGTTGTTTGTTTAGAAGAATACACATGCAAAGAGTCTAGCCGCGGTTCATGAAAAGAACACACATGCAATGAGACTGGTGGATCCATGTGTGGTTCATGAACAGAACAGACATGCAATGACACTTGTGGATCCTTATGTGGTTTGTTTAGAGGAACAGACATGCAATGCCACTAGGTGTGGTTCATGAAAAGAACAGACATGAAATGACACTGGTGGATCCATATGTGGTTCATGAGAAGAACACACATCCAATGACACTGGTGGATCCTTATGTGGTTTATTTAGAAGAAGACACATGCAATGACTCTAGCTGTGGTTCATGAAAAGAACACACATGCAATGACACTGGTGTATCCATGTGTGGCTCATGAGAAGAACACACAAGCAATGACACTGGTGGATCCTTATGTGGTTTGTTCAGAGCAACAAACATGCAATGACACTGGTGGAGCCATATGTGGTTTGTGAAAAGAACAGACATGCAATCAAACTAGGTGGATCCATGTGTGGTTAATGAGAAGAACACACATGCAAAGACACTAGTGGATCCTTATGTGGTTTGTGAAAAGAACAGAGATGCAATGACACTGGTGGATCCATGTGTGGTTCATGACAAGAACAGACATGCAATGACACTGGTGGATCCTTATGTGGTTTGTTTGGAGGAATAGACATGCAATGACACTGGGGGTGGTTCATGAGTAGAACACACATGCAATAACTCTAATGGATTCTTGCTGTGCTTCACGAAAAGAACAGACATGCAACGATACTGGGTGGATCCTTATGTGGTTTGTGAAAAGAACAAACATGCAATGACAATGGTGGATCCATGTGTGGTTCATGAAAAGAACAGACATGCAATGACACTGGTGGAGACTTATGTGGTTTGTTTAGAGGAACAGACATGCACTGACACTAGTGGATCCATGTGTGGTTCATGAAAAGAACAGACATGCAATGACACTAGTGGATCCATGTGTGGTTTGTGAAAAGAACTGACACGCAATGACTCTAGGTGGATCCATGTGTGGTTTGTTTAGAGGAACAGACATGCAATGCCACTAGGTGTGGTTCATGAAAAGAACAGACATGCAGTGACACTGGTGGATCCATATGTGGTTCATGAGAAGAACACACATGAAAAGGCACTGGTGGATCCATGTGTGGTTTGTGAAAAGAACAGACATGCAATCACACTAGGTGGATCCATGTGTGGTTTGTGGAAAGAACAGACATGCAATGGCTCTAGCTGTGGTTCATGAAAAGAACACACATGCAATGACACTGGTGGATCCATCTGTGGTCTGTGAAAAGAATAGACATGTAATCACACTAGGTGGATCCATATGTGGTTTGTTTAGAAGAACACACATGCAATGACTCTAGCTATGGTTCGTGAAAAGAACACACATGCAATGACACTGGTGTATCAATGTGTGGTTCAAGAGAAGAACACACATGCAATGACACTGGTGGATCCTTATGTGGTTTGTTTAGAGGAACAAACATGTAATGACACTGGGCGTGGTTCATGAAAATAATAGACATGCAATCACACTGGTGGATCCATATGTGGTTTGTGACAAGAACAAACATGCAATCACACTGGGTGGATCCATGTGTGGTTCATCAGAAGAACACACATGCAATGACACTGGTCGATCCTTATGTGGTTTGTGAAAAGAACAGACATGCAATGACACTGGTGGATCCATGTGTGTATCATGAAAACAATAGACATGCAATGACACTGCTAGATCCTGATGTGGTTCATGAGAAGAACAGACATGCAATGACACTTGTGGATCCTTATGTGGTTTGTTTAGAATAACAGACATGCAATGACTCTAGCTGCCGTTCATGAAAGGAACACACACGCAATGACACTGGTGTATCCATGTGTGGTTTGTGAAAAGAACAGTCACGCAATCGCCCTAGGTGGATCCATGTGTGGTTTGTTTACAAGAACACACATGCAATGACACTAGCTGTGGTTCATGAAAAGAAAACACATGCAATGACACTGGTGGATCCATATGTGGTTCATGAAAAGAATAGACATGCAATGACACAGGTGGATCCTTATGTGGTTTGTTTAGAGGAACATACATGCAATGCCACTAGGTGTGGTTCATGAAAAAAACAGACATGCAATGACACTGGTGGATCCATGTGTGGTTCATCAGAAGAACACACATCCAATGACATTGGTGGATCCTTATGTGGTTTGTTTAGAAGAATACACATGCAAAGAGTCTAGCCGCGGTTCATGAAAAGAACACACATGCAATGACACTGGTGGATCCATGTGTGGTTCATGAAAAGAACAGACATGCAATGACACTTGTGGATCCTTATATGGTTTGTTTAGAGGAACAGACATCCAATGCCACTAGGTGTGGTTCCTGAAAAGAACAGACATGAAATGACACTGGTGGATCCATATGTGGTTCATGAGAAGAACACACATCCAATGACACTGGTGGATCCTTATGTGGTTTATTTAGAAGAACACACATGCAATGACTCTAGCTGTGGTTCATGAAAAGAACACACATGCAATGACACTGGTGTATCCATGTGTGGTTCACGAGAAGAACACACATGCAATGACACTGGTGGATCCTTATGTGGTTTGTTCAGAGGAACAAAGATGCAATGACACTGGTGGATCCATATGTGGTTTGCGACAAGAACAGACATGCAATCACACTGGGTGGATCCATGTGTGGTTCATGAGAAGAACACACATGCAATGACACTGGTGGATCCTTATGTGGTTTGTGAAAAGAACAGACATGCAATGACACTGGTGGATCCATGTGTGGTTCATGAAAAGAATAGACATGCAATGACACTGCTGGATCCTGATGTGGTTCATGAGAAGAACAGACATGCAATGACACTTGTGGATCCTTATGTGGTTTGTTTAGAATAACAGACATGCAATGACTCTATCTGCCGTTCATGAAAGGAACACACACGCAATGACACTGGTGTATCCATGTGGGGTTTGTGAAAAGAACAGTCATGCAATCACACTAGGTGGATCCATCTGTGGTTTGTTTAGAAGAACACACATGCAATGACTCTAGCTGCGGTTCATGAAAAGAAAACACATGCAATGACACTGGTGGATCCATATGTGGTTCATGAAAAGAATAGACATGCAATGACACTGGTGGATCCTTATGTGGTTTGTTTAGAGGAACATACATGCAATGACACTAGGTGTGGTTCATGAAAAGAACAGACATGCAATGACACTGGTGGATCCATGTGAGGTTCATCAGAAGAACACACATCCAATGACACTGGTGGATCCTTATGTTGTTTGTTTAGAAGAATACACATGCGAAGAGTCTAGCCGCGGTTCATGAAAAGAACACACATGCAATGAGACTGGTGGATCCATGTGTGGTTCATGAACAGAACAGACATGCAATGACACTTGTGGATCCTTATGTGGTTTGTTTAGAGGAACAGACATGCAATGCCACTAGGTGTGGTTCATGAAAAGAACAGACATGAAATGACACTGGTAGATCCATATGTGGTTGATGAGAAGAACACACATCCAATGACACTGCTGGATCCTTATGTGGTTTATTTAGAAGAACACAGATGCAATGACTCTAGCTGTGGTTCATGAAAAGAACACACATGCAATGACACTGGTGTATCCATGTGTGGTTCATGAGAAGAACACACAAGCAATGACACTGGTGGATCCTTATGTGGTTTATTTAGAAGAACACACATCCAATGACTCTAGCTGTGGTTCATGAAAAGAATACACATGCAATGACACTAGTGTATCCATGTGTGGCTCATGAGAAGAACACACAAGCAATGACACTAGTGGATCCTTATGTGGTTTGTTCAGAGCAACAAACATGCAATGACACTGGTGGAGCCATATGTGGTTTGTGAAAAGAACAGACATGCAATCAAACTAGGTGGATCCATGTGTGGTTAATGAGAAGAACACACATGCAAAGAGACTAGTGGATCCTTATGTGGTTTGTGAAAAGAACAGAGATGCAATGACACTGGTGGATCCATGTGTGGTTCATGACAAGAACAGACATGCAATGACACTGGTGGATCCTTATGTGGTTTGTTTGGAGGAATAGACATGCAATGACACTGGGTGTGGTTCATGAGTAGAACACACATGCAATGACTAATGGATTCTTGCTGTGCTTCACGAAAAGAACAGACATGCAACGACACTGGGTGGATCCTTATGTGGTTTGTGAAAAGAACAGACATGCAATGACACTGGTGGATCCATGTGTGGTTCATGAAAAGAACAGACATGCAATGACACTAGTGGATCCTTATGTGGTTTGTTTAGAGGAACAGACATGCACTGACACTAGTGGATCCATGTGTGGTTCATGAAAAGAACAGACATGCAATGACACTCGTGGATCCATGTGTGGTTTGTGAAAAGAACTGACACGCAATGACTCTAGGTGGATCCATGTGTGGTTTGTTTAGAGGAACAGACATGCAATGCCACTAGGTGTGGTTCATGAAAAGAACAGACATGCAGTGACACTGGTGGATCCATATGTGGTTCATGAGAAGAACACACATGAAAAGGCACTGGTGGATCCATGTGTGGTTTGTGAAAAGAACAGACATGCAATCACACTAGGTGGATCCATGTGTGGTTTGTGGAAAGAACAGACATGCAATGGCTCTAGCTGTGGTTCATGAAAAGAACACACATGCAATGACACTGGTGGATCCATCTGTGGTCTGTGAAAAGAATGGACATGTAATCACACTAGGTGGATCCATATGTGGTTTGTTTAGAAGAACACACATGCAATGACTCTAGCTATGGTTCATGAAAAGAACACACATGCAATGACACTGGTGTATCAATGTGTGGTTCAAGAGAAGAACACACATGCAATGACACTGGTGGATCCTTATGTGGTTTGTTTAGAGGAACAAACATGTAATGACACTGGGCGTGGTTCATGAAAATAATAGACATGCAATCACACTGGTGGATCCATATGTGGTTTGTGACAAGAACAAACATGCAATCACACTGGGTGGATCCATGTGTGGTTCATCAGAAGAACACACATGCAATGACACTGGTCGATCCTTATGTGGTTTGTGAAAAGAACAGACATGCAATGACACTGGTGGATCCATGTGTGTATCATGAAAAGAATAGACATGCAATGACACTGCTAGATCCTGATGTGGTTCATGAGAAGAACAGACATGCAATGACACTTGTGGATCCTTATGTGGTTTGTTTAGAATAACAGACATGCAATGACTCTAGCTGCCGTTCATGAAAGGAACACACACGCAATGACACTGGTGTATCCATGTGTGGTTTGTGAAAAGAACAGTCACGCAATCGCCCTAGGTGGATCCATGTGTGGTTTGTTTACAAGAACACACATGCAATGACACTAGTTGTGGTTCATGAAAAGAAAACACATGCAATGACACTGGTGGATCCATATGTGGTTCATGAAAAGAATAGACATGCAATGACACAGGTGGATCCTTATGTGGTTTGTTTAGAGGAACATACATGCAATGCCACTAGGTGTGGTTCATGAAAAGAACAGACATGCAATGACACTGGTGGATCCATGTGTGGTTCATCAGAAGAACACACATCCAATGACATTGGTGGATCCTTATGTGGTTTGTTTAGAAGAATACACATGCAAAGAGTCTAGCCGCGGTTCATGAAAAGAACACACATGCAATGAGACTGGTGGATCCATGTGTGGTTCATGAAAAGAACAGACATGCAATGACACTTGTGGATCCTTATATGGTTTGTTTAGAGGAACAGACATCCAATGCCACTAGGTGTGGTTCCTGAAAAGAACAGACATGAAATGACACTGGTGGATCCATATGTGGTTCATGAGAAGAACACACATCCAATGACACTGCTGGATCCTTATGTGGTTTATTTAGAAGAACACACATGCAATGACTCTAGCTGTGGTTCATGAAAAGAACACACATGCAATGACACTGGTGTATCCATGTGTGGTTCACGAGAAGAACACACAGGCAATAACACTGGTGGATCCTTATGTGGTTTGTTCAGAGGAACAAAGATGCAATGACACTGGTGGATCCATATGTGGTTTGCGACAAGAACAAACATGCAATCACACTGGGTGGATCCATGTGTGGTTCATGAGAAGAACACACATGCAATGACACTGGTGGATCCTTATGTGGTTTGTGAAAAGAACAGACATGCAATGACACTGGTGGATCCATGTGTGGTTCATGAAAAGAATAGACATGCAATGACACTGGTGGATCCTGATGTGGTTCATGAGAAGAACAGACATGCAATGACACTTGTGGATCCTTATGTGGTTTGTTTAGAATAACAGACATGCAATGACTCTATCTGCCGTTCATGAAAGGAACACACACGCAATGACACTGGTGTATCCATGTGGGGTTTGTGAAAAGAACAGTCATGCAATCACACTAGGTGGATCCATCTGTGGTTTGTTTAGAAGAACACACATGCAATGACTCTAGCTGCGGTTCATGAAAAGAAAACACATGCAATGACACTGGTGGATCCATATGTGGTTCATGAAAAGAATAGACATGCAATGACACTGGTGGATCCTTATGTGGTTTGTTTAGAGGAACATACATGCAATGACACTAGGTGTGGTTCATGAAAAGAACAGACATGCAATGACACTGGTGGATCCATGTGAGGTTCATCAGAAGAACACACATCCAATGACACTGGTGGATCCTTATGTTGTTTGTTTAGAAGAATACACATGCGAAGAGTCTAGCCGCGGTTCATGAAAAGAACACACATGCAATGAGACTGGTGGATCCATGTGTGGTTCATGAACAGAACAGACATGCAATGACACTTGTGGATCCTTATGTGGTTTGTTTAGAGGAACAGACATGCAATGCCACTAGGTGTGGTTCATGAAAAGAACAGACATGAAATGACACTGGTGGATCCATATGTGGTTCATGAGAAGAACACACATCCAATGACACTGGTGGATCCTTATGTGGTTTATTTAGAAGAACACAGATGCAATGACTCTAGCTGTGGTTCATGAAAAGAACACACATGCAATGACACTGGTGTATCCATGTGTGGTTCATGAGAAGAACACACAAGCAATGACACTGGTGGATCCTTATGTGGTTTATTTAGAAGAACACACATCCAATGACTCTAGCTGTGGTTCATGAAAAGAATACACATGCAATGACACTAGTGTATCCATGTGTGGCTCATGAGAAGAACACACAAGCAATGACACTAGTGGATCCTTATGTGGTTTGTTCAGAGCAACAAACATGCAATGACACTGGTGGAGCCATATGTGGTTTGTGAAAAGAACAGACATGCAATCAAACTAGGTGGATCCATGTGTGGTTAATGAGAAGAACACACATGCAAAGACACTAGTGGATCCTTATGTGGTTTGTGAAAAGAACAGAGATGCAATGACACTGGTGGATCCATGTGTGGTTCATGACAAGAACAGACATGCAATGACACTGGTGGATCCTTATGTGGTTTGTTTGGAGGAATAGACATGCAATGACACTGGGTGTGGTTCATGAGTAGAACACACATGCAATGACTAATGGATTCTTGCTGTGCTTCACGAAAAGAACAGACATGCAACGACACTGGGTGGATCCTTATGTGGTTTGTGAAAAGAACAGACATGCAATGACACTGGTGGATCCATGTGTGGTTCATGAAAAGAACAGACATGCAATGACACTGGTGGATCCTTATGTGGTTTGTTTAGAGGAACAGACATGCACTGACACTAGTGGATCCATGTGTGGTTCATGAAAAGAACAGACATGAATGACACTCGTGGATCCATGTGTGGTTTGTGAAAAGAACTGACACGCAATGACTCTAGGTGGATCCATGTGTGGTTTGTTTAGAGGAACAGACATGCAATGCCACTAGGTGTGGTTCATGAAAAGAACAGACATGCAGTGACACTGGTGGATCCATATGTGGTTCATGAGAAGAACACACATGAAAAGGCACTGGTGGATCCATGTGTGGTTTGTGAAAAGAACAGACATGCAATCACACTAGGTGGATCCATGTGTGGTTTGTGGAAAGAACAGACATGCAATGGCTCTAGCTGTGGTTCATGAAAAGAACACACATGCAATGACACTGGTGGATCCATCTGTGGTCTGTGAAAAGAATAGACATGTAATCACACTAGGTGGATCCATATGTGGCTTGTTTAGAAGAACACACATGCAATGACTCTAGCCATGGTTCATGAAAAGAACACACATGCAATGACACTGGTGTATCCATGTGTGGTTCATGAGAAGAATACACATGCAATAACACTGGTGGATCCTTATGTGGTTTGTTTAGAGGAACAAACATGTAATGACACTGGGCGTGGTTCATGAAAATAATAGACATGCAATGACACTGGTGGAGCCATATGTGGTTTGTGACAAGAACAGACATGCAATCACACTGGGTGGATCCATGTGTGGTTCATCAGAAGAACACACATGCAATGACACTGGTGGATCCTTATGTGGTTTGTGAAAAGAACAGACATGCAATGACACTGGTGGATCCATGTGTGTATCATGAAAAGAATAGACATGCAATGACACTGCTAGATCCTGATGTGGTTCATGAGAAGAACATACATGCAATGACACTTGTGGATCCTTATGTGGTTTGTTTAGAATAACAGACATGCAATGACTCTAGCTGCCATTCATGAAAGGGACACACACGCAATGACACTGGTGTATCCATGTGTGGTTTGTGAAAAGAACAGTCATGCAATCGCACTAGGTGGATCCATGTGTGGTTTGTTTAGAAGAACACACATGCAATGACTCTAGCTGTGGTTCATGAAAAGAAAACACATGCAATGACACTGGTGGATCCATATGTGGTTCATGAAAACAATAGACATGCAATGACACTAGTGGATCCTTATGTGGTTTGTTTAGAGGAACATACATGCAATGACACTAGGTGTGGTTCATGAAAAGAACAGACATGCAATGACACTGGTGGATCCATGTGTGGTTCATCAGAAGAACACACATCCAATGACACTGGTGGATCCTTATGTTGTTTGTTTAGAAGAATAGACATGCAAAGAGTCTAGCCGCGGTTCATGAAAAGAACACACATGCAATGAGACTGGTGGATCCATGTGTGGTTCATGAACAGAACAGACATGCAATGACACTTGTGGATCCTTATGTGGTTTGTTTAGAGGAACAGACATGCAATGCCACTAGGTGTGGTTCATGAAAAGAACAGACATGAAATGACACTGGTGGATCGATATGTGGTTCATGAGAAGAACACACATCCAATGACACTGGTGGATCCTTATGTGGTTTATTTAGAAGAACACACATGCAATGCCTCTAGCTGTGGTTCATGAAAAGAACACACATGCAATGACACTGGTGTATCCATGTGTGGTTCATGAGAAGAACACACAAGCAATGACACTGGTGGATCCTTATGTGGTTTATTTAGAAGAACACACATGCAATGACTCTAGCTGTGGTTCATGAAAAGAACACACATGCAATGACACTAGTGTATCCATGTGTGGCTCATGAGAAGAACACACAAGCAATGACACTAGTGGATCCTTATGTGGTTTGTTCAGAGCAACAAACATGCAATGACACTGGTGGAGCCATATGTGGTTTGTGAAAAGAACAGACATGCAATCAAACTAGGTGGATCCATGTGTGGTTAATGAGAAGAACACACATGCAAAGACACTAGTGGATCCTTATGTGGTTTGTGAAAAGAACAGAGATGCAATGACACTGGTGGATCCATGTGTGGTTCATGACAAGAACAGACATGCAATGACACTGGTGGATCCTTATGTGGTTTGTTTGGAGGAATAGACATGCAATGACACTGGGTGTGGTTCATGAGTAGAACACACATGCAATGACTCTAATGGATTCTTGCTGTGCTTCACGAAAAGAACAGACATGCAACGACACTGGGTGGATCCTTATGTGGTTTGTGAAAAGAACAGACATGCAATGACACTGGTGGATCCATGTGTGGTTCATGAAAAGAACAGACATGCAATGACACTGGTGGATCCTTATGTGGTTTGTTTAGAGGAACAAACATGCACTGACACTAGTGGATCCATGTGTGGTTCATGAAAAGAACAGACATGCAATGACACTCGTGGATCCATGTGTGGTTTGTGAAAAGAACTGACACGCAATGACTCTAGGTGGATCCATGTGTGGTTTGTTTAGAGGAACAGACATGCAATGCCACTAGGTGTGGTTCATGAAAAGAACAGACATGCAGTGACACTGGTGGTTCCATATGTGGTTCATGAGAAGAACACACATGAAAAGGCACTGGTGGATCCATGTGTGGTTTGTGAAAAGAACAGACATGCAATCACACTAGGTGGATCCATGTGTGGTTTGTGGAAAGAACAGACATGCAATGGCTCTAGCTGTGGTTCATGAAAAGGACACACATGCAATGACACTGGTGGATCCATCTGTGGTCTGTGAAAAGAATAGACATGTAATCACACTAGGTGGATCCATATGTGGCTTGTTTAGAAGAACACACATGCAATGACTCTAGCCATGGTTCATGAAAAGAACACACATGCAATGACACTGGTGTATCCATGTGTGGTTCATGAGAAGAACACACATGCAATGACACTGGTGGATCCTTATGTGGTTTGTTTAGAGGAACAAACATGTAATGACACTGGGCGTGGTTCATGAAAATAATAGACATGCAATGACACTGGTGGAGCCATATGTGGTTTGTGACAAGAACAGACATGCAATCACACTGGGTGGATCCATGTGTGGTTCATCAGAAGAACACACATGCAATGACACTGGTGGATCCTTATGTGGTTTGTGAAAAGAACAGACATGCAATGACACTGGTGGATTCATGTGTGGTTCATGAAAAGAATAGACATGCAATGACACTGCTAGATCCTGATGTGGTTCATGAGAAGAACATACATGCAATGACACTTGTGGATCCTTATGTGGTTTGTTTAGAATAACAGACATGCAATGACTCTAGCTGCCGTTCATGAAAGGAACACACACGCAATGACACTGGTGTATCCATGTGTGGTTTGTGAAAAGAACAGTCATGCAATCGCACTAGGTGGATCCATGTGTGGTTTGTTTAGAAGAACACACATGCAATGACTCTAGCTGCGGTTCATGAAAAGAAAACACATGCAATGACACTGGTGGATCCATATGTGGTTCATGAAAAGAATAGACATGCAATGACACTAGTGGATCCTTATGTGGTTTGTTTAGAGGAACATACATGCAATGACACTAGGTGTGGTTCATGAAAAGAACAGACATGCAATGACACTGGTGGATCCATGTGTGGTTCATCAGAAGAACACACATCCAATGACACTGGTGGATCCTTATGTTGTTTGTTTAGAAGAATACACATGCAAAGAGTCTAGCCGCGGTTCATGAAAAGAACACACATGCAATGAGACTGGTGGATCCATGTGTGGTTCATGAACAGAACATACATGCAATGACACTTGTGGATCCTTATGTGGTTTGTTTAGAGGAACAGACATGCAATGCCACTAGGTGTGGTTCATGAAAAGAACAGACATGAAATGACACTGGTGGATCCATATGTGGTTCATGAGAAGAACACACATCCAATGACACTAGTGGATCCTTATGTGGTTTATTTAGAAGAACACACATGCAATGACTCTAGCTGTGGTTCATGAAAAGAACACACATGCAATGACACTGGTGTATCCATGTGTGGTTCATGAGAAGAACACACAAGCAATGACACTGGTGGATCCTTATGTGGTTTGTTCAGAGCAACAAACATGCAATGACACTGGTGGATCCAAATGTGGTTTGTGAAAAGAACAGACATGCAATCAAACTAGGTGGATCCATGTGTGGTTAATGAGAAGAACACACATGCAAAGACACTAGTGGATCCTTAGGTGGTTTGTGAAAAGAACAGAGATGCAATGACACTGGTGGATCCATGTGTGGTTCATGACAAGAACAGACATGCAATGACACTGGTGGATCCTTATGTGGTTTGTTTGGAGGAATAGACATGCAATGACACTGGGTGTGGTTCATGAGTAGAACACACATGCAATGACTAATGGATTCTTGTTGTGCTTCATGAAAAGAACAGACATGCAACGACTCTGGGTGGATCCTTATGTGGTTTGTGAAAAGAACAGACATGCAATGACACTGGTGGATCCATGTGTGGTTCATGAAAAGAACAGACATGCAATGAGACTGGTGGATCCTTATGTGGTTTGTTTAGAGGAACAGACATGCACTGACACTAGTGGATCCATGTGTGGTTCATGAAAAGAACAGACATGCAATGACACTAGTGGATCCATGCGTGGTTTGTGAAAAGAACTGACACGCAATGACTCTAGGTGGATCCATGTGTGGTTTGTTTAGAGGAACAGACATGCAATGCCACTAGGTGTGGTTCATGAAAAGAACAGACATGCAGTGACACTGGTGGATCCATATGTGGTTCATGAGAAGAACACACATGAAAATGCACTGGTGGATCCATGTGTGGTTTGTGAAAATAACAGACATGCAATCACACTAGGTGGATCCATGTGTGGTTTTGTGGAAAGAACAGACATGCAATGGCTCTAGCTGTGGTTCATGAAAAGAACACACATGCAATGACACTGGTGGATCCATCTGTGGTCTGTGAAAAGAATAGACATGTAATCACACTAGGTGGATCCATATGTGGTTTGTTTAGAAGAACACACATGCAATGACTCTAGCTATGGTTCATGAAAAGAACACACATGCAATGACACTGGTGTATCCATGTGTGGTTCATGAGAAGAACACACATGCAATGACACTAGTGGATCCTTATGTGGTTTGTTTAGAGGAACAAACATGTAATGACACTGGGCGTGGTTCATGAAAATAACAGACATGCAATGACACTGGTGGATCCATATGTGGTTTGTGACAAGAACAGACATGCAATCACACTGGGTGGATCCATGTGTGGTTCATCAGAAGAACACACATGCAATGACACTGGTGGATCCTTATGTGGTTTGTTTAGAGGAACAAACATGTAATGACACTGGGCGTGGTTCATGAAAATAACAGACATGCAATGACACTGGTGGATCCATATGTGGTTTGTGACAAGAACAGACATGCAATCACACTGGGTGGATCCATGTGTGGTTCATGAGAAGAACACACATGCAATGACACTGGTGGATCCTTATGTGGTTTGTGAAAAGAACAAACATGCAATGACACTGGTGGATCCATGTGTGTATCATGAAAAGAATAGACATGCAATGACACTGCTAGATCCTGATGTGGTTCATGAGAAGAACAGACATGCAATGACACTTGTGGATCCTTATGTGGTTTATTTAGAATAACAGACATGCAATGACTCTAGCTGCCGTTCATGAAAGGAACACACACGCAATGACACTAGTGTATCCATGTGTGGTTTGTGAAAAGAACAGTCATGCAATCGCACTAGGTGGATCCATCTGTCGTTTGTTTAGAAGAACACACATGCAATGACTCTAGTTGCGGTTCATGAAAATAAAACACATGCAATGACACTGGTGGATCCATATGTGGTTCATGAAAAGAATAGACATGCAATGACACTGGTGGATCCTTATGTGGTTTGTTTAGAGGAACATACATGCAATGACACTAGGTGTGGTTCATGAAAAGAACAGACATGCAATGACACTAGTGGATCCATGTGTGGTTCATCAGAAGAACACACATCCAATGACACTGGTTTATCCTTATATGGTTTGTTTAGAAGAATACACATGCAAAGAGTCTAGCCGCGGTTCATGAAAAGAACACACATGCACTGAGACTGGTGGATCCATGTGTGGTTCATGAAAAGAATAGACATGCAATGACACTTGTGGATCCTTATGTGGTTTGTTTAGAGGAACAGACATCCAATGACACTAGGTGTGGTTCCTGAAAAGAACAGACATGAAATGACACTGGTGGATCCATATGTGGTTCATGAGAAGAACACACATCCAATGACACTTGTGGATCCTTATGTGGTTTGTTCAGAGGAACAAAGATGCAATGACACTGGTGGATCCATATGTGGTTTGCGACAAGAACATACATGTAATCACACTGGATGGATCCATGTGTGGTTCATGAGAAGAACACACATGCAATGACACTAGTGGATCCATGTGTGGTTCATGAAAAGAATAGACATGCAATGACACTCCTGGATCCTGATGTGGTTCATGATAAGAACAGACATGCAATGACACTTGTGGATCCTTACGTGGTTTGTTTAGAATAACAGACATGCAATGACTCTAGCTGCCGTTCATGAAAGGAACGCACACGCAATGACACTGGTGTATCCATGTGGGGTTTGTGAAAAGAACAGTCATGCAATCACACTGGGTGGATCCATGTGTGGTTTGTTTAGAAGAACACACATGCAATGACTCTAGCTGTGGTTCATGAAAAGAAAACACATGCAATGACACTGGTGGATCCATATGTGGTTCATGAAAAGAATAGACATGCAATGACACTGGTGGATCCTTATGTGGTTTGTTTAGAGGAACATACATGCAATGACACTAGGTGTGGTTCATGAAAAGAACAGACATACAATGACACTGGTGTATCCATGTGTGGTTCATG
The DNA here is from genome assembly GCA_916181665.1 of Avena sativa. NCBI lineage: Eukaryota > Viridiplantae > Streptophyta > Magnoliopsida > Poales > Poaceae > Avena > Avena sativa. The sequence goes on from OV702287.1 coordinate 586,556,604, forward strand.
AGAAGAACACACAAGCAATGACACTGGTGGATCCTTATGTGGTTTTTTTAGAGAAACAAACATGCAATGACACTGGTGGATCCATATGTGGTTTGTGAAAAGAACAGACATGCAATCAAACTAGGTGGATCCATGTGTGGTTAATGAGAAGAACACACATGCAAAGACACTAGTGGATCCTTATGTGGTTTGTGAAAAGAACAGAGATGCAATCACACTGGTGGATCCATGTGTGGTTCATGACAAGAACAGACATGCAATGACACTGGTGGATCCTTATGTGGTTTGTTTGGAGGAATAGACATGCAATGACACTGGGTGTGGTTCATTAGTAGAACACACATGCAATGACTCTAATGGATTCTTGCTGTGCTTCATGAAAAGAACAGACATGCAACGAAACTGGGTGGATCCTTATGTGGTTTGTGAAAAGAATAGACATGCAATGACACTAGTGGATCCATGTGTGGTTCATGAAAAGAACAGACATGCAATGACACTGGTGGATCCTTATGTGGTTTGTTTAGAGGAACAGACATGCACTGACACTAGTGGATCCATGTGTGGTTCATGAAAAGAACAGACATGCAATGACACTGGTGGATCCTTATGTGGTTTGTTTAGAGGAACAGACATGCAATGACACTGGTGGATCCATGTGTGGTTCATCAGAAGAACACACATCCAATGACACTGGTGGATCCTTATGTTGTTTGTTTAGAAGAATACACATGCAAAGAGTCTAGCCGCGGTTCATGAAAAGAACACACATGCAATGAGACTGGTGGATCCATGTGTGTTTCATGAGCAGAACAGACATGCAATGACACTTGTGGATCCTTATGTGGTTTGTTTAGAGGAGAAGACATCCAATGCCACTAGGTGTGGTTCCTGAAAAGAACAGACATGAAATGACACTGGTGGATCAATATGTGGTTCATGAGAAGAACACACATCCAATGACACTGGTGGATCCTTATGTGGTTTATTTAGAAGAACACACATGCAATGACTCTAGCTGTAGTTCATGAAAAGAACACACATGCAATGACACTGGTGTATCCATGTGTGGTTCATGAGAAGAACACACAGGCAATGACACTGGTGGATCCTTATGTGGTTTGTTCAGAGCAACAAACATGCAATGACACTGGTGGATCCATATGTGGTTTACGACAAGAACAGACATGCAATCACACTGGGTGGATCCATGTGTGGTTCATGAGAAGAACACACATGCATTGACACTGGTGGATCCTTATGTGGTTTGTGAAAAGAATAGACATGCAATGACACTGCTGGATCCTGATGTGGTTCATGAGAAGAACAGACATGCAATGACACTTGTGGATCCTTATGTGGTTTGTTTAGAATAACAGACATGCAATGACTCTAGCTACCATTCATGAAAGGAACACACACGCAATGACACTGGTGTATCCATGTGGGGTTTGTGAAAAGAACAGTCATGCAATCACACTAGGTGGATCCATGTGTGGTTTGTTTAGAAGAACACACATGCAATGACTCTAGCTGCGGTTCATGAAAAGAAAACACATGCAATGACACTGGTGGATCCATATGTGGTTCATGAAAAGAATAGACATGCAATGACACTGGTGGATCCTTATGTGGTTTGTTTAGAGGAACATACATGCAATGACACTAGGTGTGGTTCATGAAAAGAACAGACATGCAATGACACTGGTGGATCCATGCGTGGTTCATCAGAAGAACACACATCCAATGACACTGGTGGATCCTTATGTTGTTTGTTTAGAAGAATACACATGCAAAGAGTCTAGCCGCGGTTCATGAAAAGAACACACATGCAATGAGACTGGCGGATCCATGTGTGGTTCATGAACAAAACAGACATGCAATGACACTTGTGGATCCTTATGTGGTTTGTTTAGAGGAACAGACATGCAATGCCACTAGGTGTGGTTCATGAAAAGAACAGACATTAAATGACACTGGTGGATCCATATGTGGTTCATGAGAAGAACACACATCCAATGACACTAGTGGATCCTTATGTGGTTTATTTAGAAGAACACACATGCAATGACTCTAGCTGTGGTTCATGAAAATAACACACATGCAATGACACTGGTGTATCCATGTGTGGTTCATGACAAGAACACACAAGCAATGACACTGGTGGATCCTTATGTGGTTTGTTCAGAGCAACAAACATGCAATGACACTGGTGGATCCATATGTGGTTTGTGAAAAGAACAGACATGCAATCAAACTAGGTGGATCCATGTGTGGTTAATGAGAAGATCACACATGCAAAGACACTAGTGGATCCTTATGTGGTTTGTGAAAAAACAGAGATGCAATGACACTGGTGGATCCATGTGTGGTTCATGACAAGAACAGACATGCAATGACACTGGTGGATCCTTATGTGGTTTGTTTGGAGGAATAGACATGCAATGACACTGGGTGTGGTTCATGAGTAGAACACACATGCAATGACTCTAATGGATTCTTGCTGTGCTTCATGAAAAGAACAGACATGCAACGACTCTGGGTGGATCCTTATGTGGTTTGTGAAAAGAACAGACATGCAATGACACTGGTGGATCCATGTGTGGTTCATGAAAAGAACAGACATGCAATGACACTGGTGGATCCTTATGTGGTTTGTTTAGAGGAACAGACATGCACTGACACTAGTGGATCCATGTGTGGTTCATGAAAAGAACAGACATTCAATGACACTAGTGGATCCATGTGTGGTTTGTGAAAAGAACTGACACGCAGTGACTCTAGGTGGATCCATGTGTGGTTTGTTTAGAGGAAAAGACATGCAATGCCACTAGGTGTGGTTCATGAAAAGAACAGACATGTAGTGACACTGGTGGATCCATATGTGGTTCATGAGAAGAACACACATGAAAAGGCACTGGTGGATCCATGTGTGGTTTGTGAAAAGAACAGACATGCAATCACACTAGGTGGATCCATGTGTGGTTTGTGGAAAGAACAGACATGCAATGGCTCTAGCTGTGGTTCATGAGAGGAACACACATGCAATGACACTGGTGGATCCATCTGTGGTCTGTGAAAAGAATAGACATGTAATCACACTAGGTGGATCCATATGTGGTTTGTTTAGAAGAACACACATGCAATGACTCTAGCTATGGTTCATGAAAAGAACACACATGCAATGACACTGGTGTATCCATGTGTGGTTCATGAGAAGAGCACACATGCAATGACACTGGTGGATCCTTATGTGGTTTGTTTAGAGGAACAAACATGTAATGACACTGGGCGTGGTTCATGAAAATAACAGACATGCAATCACACTGGTGGATCCATATGTGGTTCATGAAAAGAACACACATGCAATCACACTGGGTGTATCCATGTGTGGTTCATGAGAAGAACACAGATGCAATGACACTGGTGGATCCTTATGTGGTTTGTTTAGAGGAACAAACATGTAATGACACTGGGCATGGTTCATGAAAATAACAGACATGCAATGACACTGGTGGATCCATATGTGGTTTGTGACAAGAACAGACATGCAATCACACTGGGTGGATCCATGTGTGGTTCATGAGAAGAGCACACATGCAATGACACTGGTGGATCCTTATGTGGTTTGTGAAAAGAACAGACATGCAATGACACTGGTGGATGCATGTGTGGTTCATGAAAAGAATAGACATGCAATGACACTGCTGGATCCTGATGTGGTTCATGAGAATAACAGACATGCAATGACACTTGTGGATCCTTATGTGGTTTGTTTAGAATAACAGACATGCAATGACTCTAGCTGTCGTTCATGAAAGGAACACACACGCAATGACACTGGTGTATCCATGTGTGGTTTGTGAAAAGAACAGTCATGCAATCACACTAGGTGGATCCATGTGTGGTTTGTATAGAAGAACACACATGCAATGACTCTAGCTGCGGTTCATGAAAAGAAAACACATGCAATGACGCTGGTGGATCCATTTGTGGTTCATGAAAAGAATAGACATGCAATGACACTGGTGGATCCTTATGTGGTTTGTTTAGAGGAACATACATGCAATGACACTAGGTGTGGTTCATGAAAAGAACAGACATGCAATGACACTGGTGGATCCATGTGTGGTTCATGAGAAGAACACACATCCAATGACACTGGTGGATGCTTATGTGGTTTGTTTAGAAGAATATAGATGCAAAGAGTCTAGCCGCGGTTCATGAAAAGAACACACATGCAATGAGACTGGTGGATCCATGTGTGGTTCATTAAAAGAACAGACATGCAATGACACTTGTGGATCCTTATGTGGTTTGTTTAGAGGAATAGACATGCAATGCCACTAGGTGTGGTTCATGAAAAGAACAGACATGAAATGACACTGGTGGATCCATATGTGGTTCATGAGAAGAACACACATCCAATGACATTGGTGGATCCTTATGTGGTTTGTTTAGAAGAATACACATGCAAACAATCTAGCCGCGGTTCATGAAGAGAACACACATGCAATGACACTGGTGGATCCATGTGTGGTTCACGAGAAGAACACACATCCAATGACACTGGTGGATCCTTATGTGGTTTGTTTAGAAGAATACACATGCAAAAAGTCTAGCCGCGGTTCATGAAAAGAACACACTTGCAATGAGACTGGTGGATCCATGTGTGGTTCATTAAAATAACAGACATGCAATGACACTAGTGGATCCTTATGTGGTTTGTTTAGAGGATAATACATGCAATGACACTAGGTGTGGTTCATGAAAAGAACAGACATGCAATGACACTGGTGGATCCATGTGTGGTTCATGAGAAGAACACACATCCAATGACACTGGTGGATCCTTATGTGGTTTGTTTAGAAGAATACACATGCAAAGAGTCTAGCCGCAGTTCATGAAAAGAACACACATGCAATGACACTGGTGGATCCATGTGTGGTTAATGAAAAGAACAGACATGCAATGACACTGGTGGATCCTTATGTGGTTTGTTTAGTGGAACAGACATGCAATGACACTAGGTGTGGTTCATGAAAATAAAAGACATGCAATGACATTGGTGGATCCATGTGTGGTTCATGAGAAGAACACACATCCAATGACACTGGTGGATCCGTATGTGGTTCATGAAAATAACAGACATGCAATGACACTAGTGGATCCTTATGTGGTTTGTGAAAATAACAGACATGCAATGACACTGGTGGATCCTTATGTGGTTCTTGGGAAGAACAGACATGCAATGACACTTGTGGATTCTTATGTGGTTTGTTTAGAAGAACAGGCATGCAATGACTCTAGTTGCTGTTCATGAAAATAATGCACATGCAATGACACTAGTGTATCCATGTGTGGTTTATGAAAAGAACAGACATGCAATCACACTAGGTGGATCCATGTGTGGTTTGTTTAGAAGAACACACATGCAATGACTCTAGTTGTGGTTCATGAAAAGAACACACATGCAATGACACTGGTGGATCCATGTGTGGTTCATGGAAATAACAGACATGCAATGACACTAGTGGATCCTTATATGGTTTGTTTAGAGGAACAAACATGCAATGACACTCGGTGTGGTTCATGAAAAGAACAGACATGGAATGACACTGGTGGATCCATGTGTGGTTCATGCGAAGAACACAGATCCAATTACAATGGTGGATCCTTATGTGGTTTGTTTATAAGAACGCACATGCAATGACTCTAGCTGTGGTTCATGAAAAGAACACACCTGCAATGACACTAGGGTATCCATGTGTGGTTCATGAGAAGAACACACATGCAATGACACTGGTGGATCCTTATGTGGTTTGTTTAGAAGAACATACATAGAATGACTCTTGCGGTGGTTCATGAAAAGAACACACATGCAATGACACTGGTGGATCCATGTGTGGTTTGTGAGAAGAACTGACATGCAATGACTCTAGGTGGATCCATGTGTGGTTTGTTTATAGGAACAGATATGCAATGACACTGGGTGCGGTTCATGCAAAGAACATACATGCAATGACACTGGTAGATCCTTATGTGGTTTGTTTAGAAGAACACACATGCAATGACTCTAGGTCTGGTTCATAAAAAGAACACACATGCAATAACCCTAGGGGATCCTTATGTGGTTTGTTTAGAAGAACAGACATGCAATGACACTGGTGGATCCTTATGTGGTTTGTGAGAAGAACAGACATGCAATGACACTGGCTATGGTTCATGGGAAGAACACACTTGCAATGTGATACATTGCAAATGTATCTGTAATTTTGGATGTTCCATGCTTGGTTTTATCCACTTTCTCGTGTTTTGTCCACACTTTAGAGTACTTTTCATATGACACTGGTGGATCCATGTGTGGTTCATGAGAAGAAAACACATCCAATAACACTGGTGGATCCTTATGTGGTTCATCAAAAGAACAGACATGCAATGACACTGGTGGATCCATGTGTGGTTCATGAGAAGAACACACATCCAATGACACCGGTGGATCCTTATGTGGTTTGATTAGAAGAACACATATGCAAAATACTTCTAGCTGTGGTTCATGAAAAGAACACACATGCAATGACACTGGTGTATCCATGTGTGGATCATGAGAAGAACACACATGCAATGACATTGGCTGTGGTTCATGATAAGAACACACATGCAATGACACTGGTGGATCCTTATGTGGTTTGTTTAGAAGAACACATATGCAATGACTCTAGTTGTGGTTCATGAAAAGAACACACATGCAATGACACTGGTGGATCCATGTGTGGTTTGGGAAAAGAACTGACACGCAATGACTCTAGGTGGATCTATGTGTGGTTTGTTTAGAGGAACAAACATGCAATGACACTGGTGTGGTTCATGAAAAGAACAGACATGCAATGACACTTGTGGATCCTTACGTGGTTTCTTTAGAAGAACACACATGCAATGACTCTAGTTGTGGTTCATGAAAAGAACACACATGCAATGACACTGGTGGATCCATGTGTGGTTTGTGAAAAGAACTGACACGGAATGACTCTAGGTGGATCCATGTGTGGTTTGTTTAGAGGAACAGACATGCAATGCCACTAGGTGTGGTTCATGAAAAGAATAGACATGCAGTGACACTGGTGGATCCATATGTGGTTCATGAGAAGAACACACATGAAAAGGCACTGGTGGATCCATGTGTGGTTTGTGAAAAGAGCAGACATGCAATCACACTAGGTGGATCCATGTGTGCTTTGTGGAAAGAACAGACATGCAATGGCTCTAGCTGTGGTTCATGAAAAGAACACACATGCAATGACACTGGTGGATCCATGTGTGGTCTGTGAAAAGAACAGACATGTAATCACACTAGGTGGATCCATATGTGGTTTGTTTAGAAGAACACACATGCAATGACTCTAGCTATGGTTCATGAAAAGAACACACATGCAATGACACTGGTGTATCCATGTGTGTTTCATGAGAAGAACACACATGCAATGACACTGGTGGATCCTTATGTGGTTTGTTTAGAGGAACAAACATGTAATGACACTGGGCGTGGTTCATGAAAATAACAGACATGCAATGACACTGGTGGATCCTTATGTGGTTTGTGACAAGAACAGACATGCAATCACACTGGGTGGATCCATGTGTGGTTCATGAGAAGAACACACATGCAATGACACTGGTGGATCCTTATGTGGTTTGTGAAAAGAACAGACATGCAATGACACTAGTGGATCCATGTGTGGTTCATGAAAAGAATAGACATGCAATGACACTGCTAGATCCTGATGTGGTTTATGAGAAGAACAGACATGTAATGACACTTGTGGATCCTTATGTGGTTTGTTTAGAATAACAGGAATGCAATGACTCTAGCTGTCGTTCATGAAAGGAACACACACGCACTGACACTGGTGTATCCATGTGTGGTTTGTGAAAAGAACAGTCATGCAATCACACTAGGTGGATCCATGTGTGGTTTGTTTAGAAGAACACACATGCAATGACTCTAGCTGCGGTTCATGAAAAGAAAAGACATGCAATGACACTGGTGGATCCATATGTGGTTCATGAAAAGAATATACATGCAATGACACTGGTGGATCCTTATGTGGTTTGTTTAGAGGAACATACATGCAATGACACTAGGTGTGGTTCATGAAAAGAATAGACATGCAATGACTCTGGTGGATCCATGTGTGGTTCATCAGAAGAACACACATCCAATGACACTGGTGGATCGTTATGTGGTTTGTTTATAAGAATACACATGCAAAGAGTCTAGCCGCGGTTCATGAAAAGAACACACATGAAATGAGACTGGTGGATCCATGTGTGTTTCATGAAAAGAACAGACATGCAATGACACTTGTGGATCCTTATGTGGTTTGTTTAGAGGAACAGAAATGCAATGCCACTAGGTGTGGTTCATGAAAAGAACAGACATCAAATAACACTGGTGGATCCATGTGTGGTTCATCAGAAGAACACACATCCAATGACACTGGTGGATCCTTATGTGGTTTGTTTAGAAGAATACACATGCAAAGCGTCTAGCCGCGGTTCATGAAAAGAACACACATGCAATGAGACTGGTTGATCCATGTGTGGTTCATGAAAAGAACAGACATGCAATGACACTTGTGGATCCTTATGTGGTTTGTTTAGAGGAACAGACATGCAATGCCACTAGGTGTGGTTCATGAAAAGAACAGACATGAAATGACACTGGTGGATCCATATGTGGTTCATGAGAAGAACACACATCCAATGACACTGGTGGATCCTTATGTGGTTTATTTAGAAGAACACACATGCAATGACTCTAGCTGTGGTTCATGAAAAGAACACACATGCAATGACACTGGTGTATCCATGTGTGGTTCATGACAAGAACACACAAGCAATGACATTGGTGGATCCTTATGTGGTTTGTTCAGAGGAACAAACATGCAATGACACTGGTCGATCCATATGTTGTTTGTGAAAAGAACAGACATGCTATAAAACTAGGTGGATCCATGTGTGGTTAATGAGAAGAACACACATGCAAAGACACTAGTGGATCCTGATGTGGTTTGTGAAAAGAACAGAGATGCAATGACACTGGTGGATCCATGTGTGGTTCATGACAAGAACAGACATGCAATGACACTGGTGGATCCTTATGTGGTTTGTTTAGAGGAATAGACATGCAATGACACTGGGTGTGGTTCATGAGTAGAACACACATGCAATGACTCTGATGGATTCTTGCTGTGCTTCATGAAAAGAACAGACATGCAATGACACTGGGTGGATCCTTATGTGGTTTGTGAAGAGAACAGACATGCAATGACACTGGTGGATCCATGTGTGGTTCATGAAAAGAACAGACATGCAATGACACTGGTGGATCCTTATGTGGTTTGTTTAGAGGAACAGACATGCAATGACACTGGTGGATCCATGTGTGGTTCATGAAAAGAACAGACATGCAATGACACTGGTGGATCCTTATGTCGTTTGTTTAGAGGAACATACATGCAATGACACTAGGTGTGGTTCATGAAAATAAAAGACATGCAATGACACTGGTGGATCCATGTGTGGTTCATGAGAAGAACACACATCCAATGACACTGGTGGATCCTTATGTGGTTCATGAAAATAACAGACATGCAATGACACTAGTGGATCCTTATGTGGTTTGTGAAAATAACAGACATGCAATGACACTAGTGGATCCTTATGTGGTTCTTGGGAAGAACAGACATGCAATGACACTGGTGGATCCTTATGTGGTTTGTTTAGAAGAACAGGCATGCAATGACTCTAGTTGCTGTTCATGAAAAAAACGCACATGCAATGACACTAGTGTATCCATGTGTGGTTTATGAAAAGAACAGACATGCAATCACACTAGGTGGATCCATGTGTGGTTTGTTTAGAAGAACACACATGCAATGACTCTAGCTGTGGTTCATGAAAAGAACACACATGCAATGACACTGGTGGATCCATGTGTGGTTCATGGAAAGAACAGACATGCAATGACACTGGTGGATCCTTATATGGTTTGTTTAGAGGAACAAACATGCAATGACACTCGGTGTGGTTCATGAAAATAACAGACATGGAATGACACTGGTGGATCCATGTGTGGTTCATGCGAAGAACACACATCCAATGACAATGCTGGATCTTTGTGTGGTTTGTTTAGAAGAACGCACATGTAATGACTCTAGCTGTGGTTCATGAAAAGAACACACCTGCAATGAAACTAGTGTATCCATGTGTGGTTCATGATAAGAACACACATGGAATGACACTGGGTGTGGTTCATGAAAAGAACACACATGCAATGACACTGGTGGATCCTTATGTCGTTTGTTTAGAAGAACATACGTAGAATGACTCTTGCTGTGGTTCATGAAAAGAACAGACATGCAATGACACTGGTGGATCCATGTGTGGTTTGTGAGAAGAACTGACATGCAATGACTCTAGGTGGATCCATGTGTGGATTGTTTATAGGAACAGATATGCAATGACACTGGGTGTGGTTCATGAAAAGAACAGACATGCAATGACACTGGTAGATCCTTATGTGGTTTGTTTAGAAGAACACACATGCAATGACTCTAGGTCTGGTTCATGAAAAGAACACACATGCAATAACCCTAGGGGATCCTTATGTGGTTTGTTTAGAAGAACAGACATGCAATGACACTGGTGGATCCTTATGTGGTTTGTGAGAAGAATAGACATGCAATGACACTGGCTATGGTTCATGAGAATAACACACTTGCAATGTGATACATTCCAAATGTATCTGTAATTTTGGATGTTCCATGCTTGGTTTTATCCACTTTCTTGTGTTTTGTCCACACTTTGGAGTACTTTTCATATGACACTGGTGGAACCATGTGTGGTTCATGAGAAGAAAACACATCCAGTAACACTGGTGGATCCTTATGTGGTTCATGAAAAGAACAGACATGCAATGACACTGGGGGATCCTTGTGTGGTTTGTTTATAGGAACAGACATACAATGACACTAGGTGTGGTTCATCAAAAGAACAGACATGCAATGACACTGGTGGATCCATGTGTGGTTCATGAGAAGAACACACATCCAATGACACTAGTGTATCCTTATGTGGTTTGTTTAGAAGAACACATATGCAATGACTCTAGCTGTGGTTCATGAAAAGAACACACATGCAATGACACTAGTGTATCCATGTGTGGTTAATGAGACGAACACACATGCAATGACATTGGTTGTGGTTCATGAGAAGAACACACATCCAATAACACTGGTGGATCCTTATGTGGTTTGTTTAGAAGAACACACATAGAACGACTCTAGGTGTGGTTCATGAAAAGAACACACATGCAATGACACTGGTGGATCCATGTCTGGTTTGTGAGAAGAACTGACATGCAATGACTCTAGGTGGATCCATGTGTGGTTTGTTTATAGGAACATACATGCAATGGCACTGGGTGTGGTTCATGAAAAGAACAGACATGCAATGACACTGGTGGATCCTTATGTGGTTTGTTTAGAAGAACAAACATGCAATGACTCTAGCTGTGGTTCATGAAAAGAACACACATGCAATGAAACTGGTGGATCCATGTGTGGTTTGTGAAAAGAACTGACACGCAATGACTCTAGGTGGATATATGTGTGGTTTGTTTAGAGGAACAGACATGCAATGCCACTAGGTGTGGTTCATGAAAAGAACAGACATGCAATGACACTGGTGGATCCATATGTGGTTCATGAGAAGAACACACATCCAATGACACTGGTGGATCCTTATGTGGTTTGTTTAGAAGAACACACATGCAATGACTCTAGCTGTGGTTCATGAAAAGAACACACATGCAATGACACTGGTGTATCCATGTGTGGTTCATGAGAAGAACACACAAGCAATGACACTAGTGGATCCTTATGTGGTTCGTTTAGAGGAACAAACATGCAATGACACTGGTGGATCCATATGTGGTTTGTGAAAAGAACAGACATGCAATCAAACTAGGTGGATCCATGTGTGGTTAATGAGAAGAACACACATGCAAAGACACTAGCGGATCCTTATGTGGTTTGTGTAAAGAACAGAGATGCAATGACACTGGTGGATCCATGTGTGGTTCATGACAAGAACAGACATGCAATGACACTGGTGGATCCTTATGTAGTTTGTTTAGAGGAATAGACATGCAATGACACTGGGTGTGGTTCATCAGTAGAGCACACATGCAATGACTCTGATGGAATCTTGTTGTGGTTCATGAAAAGAACTGACATGCAATGACACTGGGTGGATCCTTATGTGGTTTGTCAAAAGAACATACATACAATGTCACTGGTGGATCCATGCGTGGTTCATGAAAAGAACAGACATGCAATGACACTAGTGGATCCTTATGTTGTTTGTTTAGAGGAACAGACATGCAATGACACTGGTGGATCCATGTGTGGTTCATGAAAAGAACAAACATGCAATGACACTTGTGGATCCTTATGTGGTTGCTTTAGAGGAACAGACATGCAATGCCACTAGGTGTGGTTCATGAAAATAAAAGACATGCAATGACACTGGTGGGTCCATGTGTGGTTCATGAGAACAACACACATCCAATGACACCGGTGGATACTTATGTGGTTCATGAAAAGAACAGACATGCAATGACAATAGTGGATCCTTATGTGGTTTGTGAAAAGAACAGACATGCAATGACACTGGTGGATCCTTATGTGGTTCTTGGGAAGAACAAACATGCAATGACACTGGTGGATCCTTATGTGGTTTATTTAGAAGAACAGACATGTAATCACTCTAGTTGCCATTGATGAAAATAACACACATGCAATGACACTGGTGTATCCATGTGTGGTTTGTGAAAAGAACAGACATGCAATCACACTAGGCGGATCCATGTGTGGTTTGTTTAGAACAACACACATGCAATGACTCTTGTTGTTTTTCATGAAAAGAACACACATGCAATGACACTGGTGGATCCATGTGTGGTTCATGAAAAGAACAGACATGCAATGACACTGGTGGATCCTTATATGGTTTGTTTAGAGGAACAAACATGCAATAACACTAGGTGTGGTTCATGAAAAGAACAGACATGCAATGACACTGGTGGATCCATGTGTGGTTCGTGTGAAGAACACACATCCAATGACAATGGTGGATCCTTATGTGGTTTGTTTAGAAGAACGCACATGCAATGACTCTAGCTGTGGTTCATGAAAAGAACACACCTGCAATGACACTAGTGTATCCATGTGTGGTTCATGAGAAGAACTCACATGGAATGACACTGGGTGTGGTTCATGAGAAGAACACACATGCAATGACACTGGTGGATCCTTATGTGGTTTGTTTAGAAGAACACGCATAGAACGACTCTAGGTGTGGTTCATGAAAAGAACACACATGCAATGACACTGGTGGATCCATGTCTGGTTTGTGAGAAGAACTGACATGCAATGACTCTAGGTGGATCCATGTGTGGTTTGTTTATAGGAACAGACATGCAATGGCACTGGGTGTGGTTCATGAAAAGAACAGACATGCAATGACACTGGTGGATCCTTATGTGGTTTGTTTAGAAGAACACACATGCAATGACCCTAGCTGTGGTTCATGAAAAGAACACACATGCAATAACACTAGGGGATCCTTCTGTGGTTTGTTTAGAAGAACAGACATGCAATGACACTGGTGGATCCTTATGTGGTTTGTGAGAAGAACAGACATGAAATGACACTGGCTATGGTTCATGAGAAGAACACACTTGCAATGTGATACATTGCAAATGTATCTATAATTTTGGATGTTCCATGCTTGGTTTTATCCACTTTCTTGTGTTTTCTCCACACTTTGGAGTACTTTTCATATGGCACTAGTGGATCCATGTGTGGTTCATGAGAAGAACACACATCCAATAACACTGGTGGATCCTTATGTGGTTTGTTTAGAAGAACACACATAGAACGACTCTAGGTGTGGTTCATGAAAAGAACACACATGCAATGACACTGGTGGATCCATGTCTGGTTTGTGAGAAGAACTGACATGCAATGACTCTAGGTGGATCCATGTGTGGTTTGTTTATAGGAACAGACATGCAATGGCACTGGGTGTGGTTCATGAAAAGAACAGACATGCAATGACACTGGTGGATCCTTATGTGGTTTGTTTAGAAGAACACACATGCAATGACTCTAGCTGTGGTTCATGAAAAGAACACACATGCAATAACACTAGGGGATCCTTATGTGGTTTGTTTAGAAGAACAGACATGCAATGACATTGGTGGATCCTTATGTGGTTTATGATAAGAACAGACATGCAATGACACTGGCTATGGTTCATGAGAAGAACACACTTGCAATACATTGCAAATGTATCTATAATTTTGGATGTTCCATGCTTGGTTTTATCCACTTTCTTGTGTTTTCTCCACACTTTGGAGTACTTTTCATATGGCACTGGTGGATCCATGTGTGGTTCATGAGAAGAACACACGTCCAATAACACTGGTGGATCCTTATGTGGTTCATGAAAAGAACAGACATGCAATGACACTGGTGGATCCTTATGTGGTTTGTTTAGAGGAATAGACATGCAATGACACTAGGTGTGGTTCATCAAAAGAAGAGACATGCAATGACACTGGTGGATCCATGTGTGGTTCAAGAGAAGAACACACATCCAATGACACTAGTGGATCCTTATGTGGTTTGTTTAGAAGAACACATATGCAATGACTCTAGCTGTGGTTCATGAAAAGAATACACATGCAATGACACTGGTGTATCCATGTGTGGTTCATGAGAAGAACACACATGGAATGACATTGGGTGTGGTTCATGATAACAACACACATGCAATGACACTGGTGGATCCTTATGTGGTTTGTTTAGAAGAACATAGATGCAATGACTCTAGTTGTGGTTCATGAAAAGAACACACATGCAATGACACTGGTGGATCCATGTGTGGTTTGGTAAAAGAACTAACACGCAATGACTCTAGGTGGATCCATGTGTGGTTTGTTTAGAGGAACAGACATGCAATGACACTGGTGTGGTTCATGAAAAGAACATACATGCAATGACACTTGTGGATCCTTATGTGGTTTGTTTAGAAGAGCACACATCCAATGACTCTAGCTGTGGTTCATGAAAACAACACACATGCAATAACACTAGTGGATCCATGTGTGGTTTGTGAAAAGAACTAACACGCAATGATTCTAGGTGGATCCATGTGTGGTTTGTTTAGAGGAACAGACATGCAATGCCACTAGGTGTGGTTCATGAGAAGAACAGGCATGCAATGACACTGGTGGATCCATATGTGGTTCATGAGAAGAACACACATCCAATGACACTGGTGGATCCTTATGTGGTTTGTTTAGAAGAACAGACATGCAATGACTCTAGCTGTGGTTCATGAAAAGAACACACATGCAATGACACTAGTGTATCCATGTGTGTTTCATGAGAAGAACACACAAGCAATGACACTGGTGGATCCTTATGTGGTTCGTTTAGAGGAACAAACATTAAATGACACTGGTGGATCCATATGTGGTTTGTGAAAAGAACAGACATGCAATCAAACTAGGTGGATCCATGTGTGGTTAATGAGAAGAACACACATGCAAAGACACTAGTGGATCCTTATGTGGTTTGTGTAAAGAATAGAGATGCAATGACACTGGTGGTTCCATGTGTGGTTCATGACAAGAACAGACATGCAATGACACTTGTGGATACTTATGTGGTTTGTTTAGAGGAATAGACATGCAATGAGACTGGGTGTGGTTCATGAAAAGAACACACATGCAATAACACTAGGGGATCCTTATGTGGTTTGTTTAGAAGAACAGACATGCAATGACATTGGTGGATCCTTATGTGGTTTATGATAAGAACAGACATGCAATGACACTGGCTATGGTTCATGAGAAGAACACACTTGCAATACATTGCAAATGTATCTATAATTTTGGATGTTCCATGCTTGGTTTTATCCACTTTCTTGTGTTTTCTCCACACTTTGGAGTACTTTTCATATGGCACTGGTGGATCCATGTGTGGTTCATGAGAAGAACACACGTCCAATAACACTGGTGGATCCTTATGTGGTTCATGAAAAGAACAGACATGCAATGACACTGGTGGATCCTTATGTGGTTTGTTTAGAGGAATAGACATGCAATGACACTAGGTGTGGTTCATCAAAAGAAGAGACATGCAATGACACTGGTGGATCCATGTGTGGTTCAAGAGAAGAACACACATCCAATGACACTAGTGGATCCTTATGTGGTTTGTTTAGAAGAACACATATGCAATGACTCTAGCTGTGGTTCATGAAAAGAATACACATGCAATGACACTGGTGTATCCATGTGTGGTTCATGAGAAGAACACACATGGAATGACATTGGGTGTGGTTCATGATAACAACACACATGCAATGACACTGGTGGATCCTTATGTGGTTTGTTTAGAAGAACATAGATGCAATGACTCTAGTTGTGGTTCATGAAAAGAACACACATGCAATGACACTGGTGGATCCATGTGTGGTTTGGGAAAAGAACTAACACGCAATGACTCTAGGTGGATCCATGTGTGGTTTGTTTAGAGGAACAGACATGCAATGACACTGGCGTGGTTCATGAAAAGAACATACATGCAATGACACATGTGGATCCTTATGTGGTTTGTTTAGAAGAGCACACATCCAATGACTCTAGCTGTGGTTCATGAAAACAACACACATGCAATAACACTAGTGGATCCATGTGTGGTTTGTGAAAAGAACTAACACGCAATGATTCTAGGTGGATCCATGTGTGGTTTGTTTAGAGGAACAGACATGCAATGCCACTAGGTGTGGTTCATGAGAAGAACAGGCATGCAATGACACTGGTGGATCCATATGTGGTTCATGAGAAGAACACACATCCAATGACACTGGTGGATCCTTATGTGGTTTGTTTAGAAGAACAGACATGCAATGACTCTAGCTGTGGTTCATGAAAAGAACACACATGCAATGACACTAGTGTATCCATGTGTGTTTCATGAGAAGAACACACAAGCAATGACACTGGTGGATCCTTATGTGGTTCGTTTAGAGGAACAAACATTAAATGACACTGGTGGATCCATATGTGGTTTGTGAAAAGAACAGACATGCAATCAAACTAGGTGGATCCATGTGTGGTTAATGAGAAGAACACACATGCAAAGACACTAGTGGATCCTTATGTGGTTTGTGTAAAGAATAGAGATGCAATGACACTGGTGGTTCCATGTGTGGTTCATGACAAGAACAGACATGCAATGACACTTGTGGATACTTATGTGGTTTGTTTAGAGGAATAGACATGCAATGACACTGGGTGTGGTTCATGAGTAGAACGCGCATGCAATGACTCTGATGGATTCTTGTTGTGGTTCATGAAAAGAACTGACATGCAATGACACTGGGTGGATCCTTATGTGGTTTGTCAAAAGAACATACATGCAATGACACTGGTGGATCCATGTGTGGTTCATGAAAAGAACAGACATGCAATGACACTGGTGGATCCTTATGTGGTTTGTTTAGAGGAACAAACATGCAATGACACTGGTGGATCCATGTGTGGTTCATGAAAAGAACAGACATGCAATGACACTGGTGGATCCTTATGTGGTTTGTTTAGAGGAACAGACATGCAATGACACTAGCTGTGGTTCATGAAAATAAATGACATGCAATGACACTGGTGGATCCATGTGTGGTTCATGAGAACAACACACATCCAATGACACTGGTGGATCCTTATGTGGTTCATGAAAAGAACAGACATGCAATGACACTAGTGGATCCTTATGTGGTTTGTGAAAAGAACAGACATGCAATGACACTGGTGGATCCTTATGTGGTTCTTGGGAAGAACAGACATGCAATGACACTGGTGGATCCTTATGTGGTTTATTTAGAAGAACATACATGCAATGAGTCTAGTTGCCGTTCATAAAAATAACACACATCCAATGACACTGGTGTATCCATGTGTGGTTTGTGAAAAGAACAAACATGCAATCACACTAGGCGGATCCATGTGTGGTTTGTTTAGAACAACACACATGCAATGACTCTTGCTGTGGTTCATGAGAAGAACACACATGCAATGACACTGGTGGATCCATGTGTGGTTCATGAAAAGAACAGACATGCAATGACACTGGTAGATCCTTATATGGTTTGTTTAGAGGAACAAACATACAATGACACTAGGTGTGGTTCATGAAAAGAACAGACATGCAATGACACTGGTGGATCCATGTGTGGTTCATGCAAAGAACACACATCCAATGACAATGGTGGATCCTTATGTGGTTTGTTTAGAAGAACGCACATGCAATGACTCTAGCTATGGTTCATGAAAAGAACACACCTGCAATGACACTAGTGTATCGATGTGTGGTTCATGAGAAGAACACACATGGAATGACACTGGGTGTGGTTCATGAGAAGAACACACATGCAATGACATTGGTGGATCCTTATGTGGTTTGTTTAGAAGAACACACATAGAATGACTCTAGCTGTGGTTCATGAAAAGAACACACATGCAATGACACTGGTGGATCCATGTGTGGTTTGTGAGAAGAACTGACATGCAATGAATCTAGGTGGATCCATGTGTGGTTTGTTCATAGGAACGGACATGCAATGACACTGGGTGTGGTTCATGAAAAGAACATACATGCAATGACACTGGTGGATCCTTATGTGGTTTGTTTGGAAGAACACACACGCAATGACTCTAGCTGTGGTTCATGAAAAGAACACACATGCAATAACACTAGGGGATCCTTAAGTGGTTTGTTTAGAAGCACATACATGCAATGACACTGGTGCATCCTTATGTAGTTTGTGAGAAGAACATACATGCAATGACACTGGCTATGGTAATGAGAAGAACACAGTTGCAATGTGATACATTGCAAACATATCTATAATTTTGGATGTTCCATGCTTGGTTTTATCCACTTTCTTGTGTTTTGTCCACACTTTGGAGTACTTTTCATATGACACTGGTGGATCCATGTGTGGTTCATGAGAAGAACACACATCCAATAACACTGGTGGATCCTTATGTGGTTCATGAAAAGAACAGACATGCAATGACACTGGTGGATCCTTATGTGGTTTGTTTAGAGGAACAGACATGCAATGACAGTAGGTGTGGTT
This sequence comes from Avena sativa, assembly GCA_916181665.1. Lineage (NCBI taxonomy): Eukaryota > Viridiplantae > Streptophyta > Magnoliopsida > Poales > Poaceae > Avena > Avena sativa. The sequence continues at coordinate 586,575,882 of OV702287.1, forward strand.
CATCAAAAGAACAGACATGCAATGACACTGGTGGATCCAAGTGTGGTTCATGAGAAGAACACACATCCAATGACACTAGTGGATCCTTATGTGGTTTGTTTAGAAGAACACATATGCAATGACTCTAGCTATTGTTCATGAAAAGAACACACATGCAATGACACTGGTGTATCCATGTGTGGTTCATGAGAACACACATGCAATGGCATTGGGTGTGGTTCATGATAAGAACACACATGCAATGACACTGGTGGATCCTTATGTGGTTTGTTTAGAAGAACACAAATGCAATGACTCTAGTTGTGGTTCATGAAAAGAACACACGTGCAATAATACTGGTGGATCCATGTGTGGTTTGTGAAAATAACTGACATGCAATGACTCTAGGTGGATCCATGTGTGGTCTGTTTAGAGGAACAGACATGCAATGACACTAGGTGTGGTTCATGAAAAGAACAGACATGCAATGACACTTGTGGATCCTTATGTGGTTTGTGAAAAGAACAGACATGCAATGACACTCGTGGATCCTTATGTGGTTCTTGGGAAGAACAGACATGCAATGACACTGGTGGATCCTTATGTGGTTTATTTAGAAGAACAGACATGCAATGAGTCTAGTTGCCGTTCATAAAAATATCACACATCCAATGACACTGGTGTATCCATGTGTGGTTTGTGAAAAGAACAGACATGCAATCACACTAGGCGGATCCATGTGTGGCTTGTTTAGAACAACACACATGCAATGACTCTTGTTGTGGTTCATGAAAAGAACACACATGCAATGACACTGGTGGATCCATGTGTGGTTCACGAAAAGAACAGACATGCAATGACACTGGTAGATCCTTATCTGGTTTGTTTAGAGGAACAAACATGCAATAACACTAGGTGTGGTTCATGAAAAGAACAAACATGCAATGACACTGGTGGATCCAGGTGTGGTTCATGCGAAGAACACACATCCAATGACAATGGTGGATCCTTATGTGGTTTGTTTAGAAGAACGCAAATGCAATGACTCTAGCCGTGGTTCATGAAAAGAACACACCTGCAATGACACTAGTGTATCCATGTGTGGTTCATGAGAAGAACACACATGGAATGACACTGGGTGTGGTTCATGAGAAGAACACACATGCAATGACACTGGTGGATCCTTATGTGGTTTGTTTAGAAGAACACACATAGAATGACTCTAGCTGTGGTTCATGAAAAGAACACACATGCAATGACACTGGTGGATCCATGTGTGGTTTGTGAGAAGAACTGACATGCAATGAATCTAGGTGGATCCATGTGTGGTTTATTCATAGGAACGGACATGCAATGACACTGGGTGTGGTTCATGAAAAGAACATACATGCAATGACACTGGTGGATCCTTATGTGGTTTGTTTGGAAGAACACACACGCAATGACTCTAGCTGTGGTTCATGAAAAGAACACACATGCAATAACACTAGGGGATCCTTATGTGGTTTGTTTAGAAGAACATACATGCAATGACACTGGTGCATCCTTATGTAGTTTGTGAGAAGAACAGACATGCAATGACACTGGCTATGGTAATGAGAAGAACACACTTGCAATGTGATACATTGCAAATGTATCTATAATTTTGGATGTTCCATGCTTGGTTTTATCCACTTTCTTGTGTTTTGTCCACACTTTGGAGTACTTTTCATATGACACTGGTGGATCCATGTGTGGTTCATGAGAAGAACACACATCCAATAACACTGGTGGATCCTTATGTGGTTCATGAAAAGAACAGACATGCAATGACACTGGTGGATCCTTATGTGGTTTGTTTAGAGGAACAGACATGCAATGACAGTAGGTGTGGTTCATCAAAAGAACAGACATGCAATGACACTGGTGGATCCAAGTGTGGTTCATGAGAAGAACACACATCCAATGACACTAGTGGATCCTTATGTGGTTTGTTTAGAAGAACACATATGCAATGACTCTAGCTATTGTTCATGAAAAGAACACACATGCAATGACACTGGTGTATCCATGTGTGGTTCATGATAAGAACACACATGCAATGACACTGGTGGATCCTTATGTGGTTTGTTTAGAAGAACACAAATGCAATGACTCTAGTTGTGGTTCATGAAAAGAACACACGTGCAATAATACTGGTGGATCCATGTGTGGTTTGTGAAAATAACTGACATGCAATGACTCTAGGTGGATCCATGTGTGGTCTGTTTAGAGGAACAGACATGCAATGACACTAGGTGTGGTTCATGAAAAGAACAGACATGCAATGACACTTGTGGATCCTTATGTGGTTTGTGAAAAGAACAGACATGCAATGACACTCGTGGATCCTTATGTGGTTCTTGGGAAGAACAGACATGCAATGAAACTTGTGGATCCTTATGTGGTTTATTTAGAAGAACAGACATGCAATGAGTCTAGTTGCCGTTCATAAAAATAACACACATCCAATGACACTGGTGTATCCATGTGTGGTTTGTGAAAAGAACAGACATGCAATCACACTAGGCGGATCCATGTGTGGCTTGTTTAGAACAACACACATGCAATGACTCTTGTTGTGGTTCATGAAAAGAACACACATGCAATGACACTGGTGGATCCATGTGTGGTTCACGAAAAGAACAGACATGCAATGACACTGGTAGATCCTTATCTGGTTTGTTTAGAGGAACAAACATGCAATAACACTAGGTGTGGTTCATGAAAAGAACAAACATGCAATGACACTGGTGGATCCATGTGTGGTTCATGCGAAGAACACACATCCACTGACAATGGTGGATCCTTATGTGGTTTGTTTAGAAGAACGCAAATGCAATGACTCTAGCCGTGGTTCATGAAAAGAACACACCTGCAATGACACTAGTGTATCCATGTGTGGTTCATGAGAAGAACACACATGGAATGACACTGGGTGTGGTTCATGAGAAGAACACACATGCAATGACACTGGTGGATCCTTATGTGGTTTGTTTAGAAGAACACACATAGAATGACTCTAGCTGTGGTTCATGAAAAGAACACACATGCAATGACACTGGTGGATCCATGTGTGGTTTGTGAGAAGAACTGACATGCAATGAATCTAGGTGGATCCATGTGTGGTTTGTTTATAGGAACAGACATGCAATGACACTGGGTGTGGTTCATGAAAAGAACAGACATGCAATGACACTGGTGGATCCTTATGTGGTTTGTTTGGAAGAATACACACGCAATGACTCTAGTTGTGGTTCATGAAAAGAACACACATGCAATAACACTAGGGGATTCTTATGTGGTTTGTTTAGAAGAACATACATGCAATGACACTGGTGGATCCTTATGTAGTTTGTGAGAAGAACAGACATGCAATGACACTGGCTATGGTTAATGAGAAGAACACACTTGCAATGTGATACATTGCAAATGTATCTATAATTTTGGATGTTCCATGCTTGGTTTTATCCACTTTCTTGTGTTTTGTCCACACTTTGGAGTACTTTTCATATGACACTGGTGGATCCATGTGTGGTTCATGAGAAGAACACACATCCAATAACACTGGTGGATCCTTATGTGGTTCATGAAAAGAACAGACATGCAATGACACTGGTGGATCCTTATGTGGTTTGTTTAGAGGAACAGACATGCAATGACAGTAGGTGTGGTTCATCAAAAGAACAGACATGCAATGACACTGGTGGATCCAAGTGTGGTTCATGAGAAGAACACACATCCAATGACACTAGTGGATCCTTATGTGGTTTGTTTAGAAGAACACATATGCAATGACTCTAGCTATTGTTCATGAAAAGAACACACATGCAATGACACTGGTGTATCCATGTGTGGTTCATGAGAACACACATGCAATGACATTGGGTGTGGTTTATGATAAGAACACACATGCAATGACACTGGTGGATCCTTATGTGGTTTGTTTAGAAGAACACAAATGCAATGACTCTAGTTGTGGTTCATGAAAAGAACACACATGCAATGATACTGGTGGATCCATGTGTGGTTTGTGAAAATAACTGACATGCAATGACTCTAGGTGGATCCATGTGTGGTCTGTTTAGAGGAACAGACATGCAATGACACTGGGTGTGGTTCATGAAAAGAACAGACATGCAATGACACTTGTGGATCCTTATGTGGTTTGTGAAAAGAACAGACATGCAATGACACTGGTGGATCCTTATGTGATTCTTGGGAAGAACAGACATGCAATGACACTGGTGGATCCTTATGTGGTTTATTTAGAAGAACAGACATGAAATGAGTCTAGTTGCCATTCATAAAAATAACACACATCCAATGACACTGGTGTATCCATGTGTGGTTTGTGAAAAGAACAGACATGCAATCACACGATTCGGATCCATGTGTGGCTTGTTTAGAACAACACAGATGCAATGACTCTTGCTGTGGTTCATGAAAAGAACACACATGCAATGACACTGGTGGATCCATGTGTGGTTCATGAAAAGAATAGACATGCAATGACACTGGTAGATCCTTATCTGGTTTGTTTAGAGGAACAAACATGCAATAACACTAGGTGTGGTTCATGAAAAGGACATACATGCAATGACACTGGTGGATCCATGTGTGGTTCATGCGAAGAACACACATCCAATGACAATGGTGGATCCTTATGTGGTTTGTTTAGAAGAACGCACATGCAATGACTCTAGCTGTGGTTCATGAAAAGAACACACCTGCAATGACACTAGTGTATCCATGTGTGGTTCATGAGAAGAACACACATGGAATGACACTGGGTGTGGTTCATGAGAAGAACACACATGCAATGACACTGGTGGATCCTTATGTGGTTTGTTTAGAAGAACACACATAGAATGACTCTAGCCGTGGTTCATGAAAAGAACACACATGCAATGACACTGGTGGATCCATGTGTGGTTTGTCAGAAGAACTGACATGCAATGAATCTAGGTGGATCCATGTGTGGTTTGTTTATAGGAACAGACATGCAATGACACTGGGTGTGGTTCATGAAAACAACAGACATGCAATGACACTGGTGGATCCTTATGTGGTTTGTTTGGAAGAACACACACGCAATGACTCTAGCTGTGGTTCATGAAAAGAACACACATGCAATAACACTAGGGGATCCTTATGTGGTTTGTTTAGAAGAACAGACATGCAATGACACTGGTGGATCCTTATGTAGTTTGTGAGAAGAACAGACATGCAATGACACTGGCTATGGTTAATGAGAAGAACACACTTGCAATGTGATACATTGCAAATGTATCTATAATTTTGGATGTTCCATGCTTGGTTTTATCCACTTTCTTATGTTTTGTCCACACTTTTGGTTACTTTTCATATGACACTGGTGGATCTATGTGTGGTTCATGAGAAGAACACACATCCAATAACACTGGTGGATCCTTATGTGGTTCATGAAAAGAACAGACATGCAATGACACTGGTGGATCCTTATGTGGTTTGTTTAGAGGAACAGACATGCAATGACACTAGGTGTGGTTCATCAAAAGAACAGACATGCAATGACACTGGTGGATCCAAGTGTGGTTCATGAGAAGAACACACATCCAATGACACTAGTGGATCCTTATGTGGTTTGTTTAGAAGAACACATATGCAATGACTCTAGCTATTGTTCATGAAAAGAACAGACATGCAATGACACTGGTGTATCCATGTGTGGTTCATGAGAACACACATGCAATGACATTGGGTGTGGTTCATGATAAGAACACACATGCAATGACACTGGTGGATCCTTGTGTGGTTTGTTTAGAAGAACACAAATGCAATGACTCTAGTTGTGGTTCATGAAAAGAACACACATGCAATGATACTGGTGGATCCATGTGTGGTTTGTGAAAATAACTGGCATGCAATGACTCTAGGTGGATCCATGTGTGGTCTGTTTAGAGGAACAGACATGCAATGATACTGGGTGTGGTTCATGAAAAGAACAGACATGCAATGACACTTGTGGATCCTTATGTGTTTTGTTTAAAAGAACACACATGCAATAACTCTAGCTATGGTTCATGAAAAGAACACACATGCAATGACACTAGGGGATCCTTATGTCGTTTGATTAGAAGAACAAACATGTAATGACATTGGTGGATCTTTATGTGGTTTGTGAGAAGAACAGGCATGCAATGACACTATTGTGGTTCATGAGAAGAACACACATGCAATAACACTGGTGGATCCATGTGTGGTTTGTTAAAATAACAGACATGCAATCACACTAGGTGGATCCATGTGTGGTTTGTGGAAAGAACAGACTCGCAATGACTCTAGCTATGGTTCATGAAAAGAACACACATGCAATGACACTGGTGGATCCATGTGTGGTTTGTGAAAAGAACATGCATGCAATCACACTAGGTGGATCCATATGTGGTTTGTTGAGAAGAACACGCATGCAATGACTCTAGCTGTGGTTCATGAAAAGAACACACATGCAATGACACTGGTGGATCCATGTGTGGTTCATGAAAAGAACATACATGAAATGACACTTGTGGACCCTTATGTGGTTTGTGAGAAGAACAAACATGCAATGACACTGGCTGTTATTCATGAGAAGAACACACATGCAATGACACTGGTGTATCCATGTGTGGTTTGTGAAAAGAACAGACATGCAATCACACTAGGTGGTTCCGTGTGTGGTTTGTGGAAAGAACAAACATGCAACGATTCTAGCTGTGGTTCCTGAAAAGAACACACATGCAATGACACTGGTGGATCCATGTCTGGTTTGTGAAAAGAACATACATGCAATCACACTAGGTGGATCCATATGTGGTTTGTTTAGAAGAACACACATGCAATGACTCACACATGCAATGACACTGGTGGATCCATGTGTGGTTCATGAAAAGAACAGACATGCAATGACACTAGTGGATCCTTATGTGGTTTGTTTAGAGGAACATAGATGCAATGATACTGGGTGTGGTTCATGAAAAGAATAGACATGCAATGACACTGGTGGATCCATGTGTGGTTCATGAGAAGAACACACATCCAATGACACTGGTGGATCCTTATGTGGCTTGTTTAGATGAACACACATGCAATGACTATAGTTGTGGTTCATGAAAAGAACACACATGCAATGACACTGGTGTATCCATGTGTGGTTCGTGAGAAGAACACACATGCAATGACACTGGGTGTCGTTTATGAGAAGAACACACATGCAATGACACTAGTGGATCCTTATGTGGTTTGTTTAGAAGAACACACATGCAATGACTCTAGCTATGGTTCATGAAAAGAACACACATGCAATGACACTGGTGGATCCTTATGTGGTTTGTTTAGAAGAACACACATGCAATGACTCTAGCTATGGTTCATGAAAAGAACACACATGCAATGACACTGGTGGATCCATGTGTGGTTTGTTAAAAGAACTGACATGCAATGACTCTAGCTGGATCCATGTGTAGTTTGTTTACAGGAACAGACATGCAATGACACTGGGTGTGGTTCTTGAAAAGAAGAGGCATGCAATGATGCTGGTGGATCCTTATGTGGTTTGTTTAGAAGAACACACATGCAATGACTCTAGTTGTGGTTCATGAAAAGAACACACATGCAATGACACAAGGGGATCCTTATGTGGTTTGTTTATAAGTACACACATGCAATGACACTTGTGGATCCTTATGTGGTTTGTTTAGAAGAACAACCATGCAATGACTCTAGCTGTCGTTCATGAAAAGAACACACATGCAACGACACTGGTGTATCCATGTGAGTTTGTGAAAAGAACAGGCATGCAATCACACTAGGTGGATCCATGTGTGGTTTGTTTAGAAGAACACACATGCAATGACCCAGCTGTGTTCATGAAAAGAACACACATGCAATGACACTGGTGGATCCATGTGTGGTTCATGAAAAAAACAGACATGCAATGACACTGGTGGATCCTTATGTGGTGTGTTTAGAGTAACGGACATGCAATGACACTAGGTGTGGTTCATGAAAAGAACAGACATGCAATGACACTGGTGGATCCATGTGTTGTTCATGAGAAGAACACACATCCAATGACACTAGTGGATCCTTATGTGGTTTGTTTAGAAGAACACACATGCAATGACTCTAGTTGTGGTTCATGAAAAGAACACAAATGCAATGACACTGGTGTATCCATGTGTGGTTCATGAGAAGAACACACATACAATGACACTGGGTGTGGTTCATGAGATGAACACACATGCAATGACACTGGTGGATCCTTATATGGTTTGTTTAAAAAACACACATGCAATGACTCTAGTTGTGGTACATGAAAAGAACACACATGCAATGACACTCGTGGATCCATGTGTGGTTTGTGAAAAGAACTGACATGCAATAACTCTAGGTGGATCCATGTGTGGTTTGTTTAGAGGAACATACATGCAATGACACTAGGTGTGGTTCATGAAAAGAACAGACATGCAATGACACTGGGGGATCCTTATGTGGTTTGTTTAGAAGAACAAACATGCAATAATCCTGGTGGATCCTTATGTGGTTTGTGAGAAGAACAGACATCAACGATACTGGTTGTGGTTCATGAGAAGAACACACATGCAATGACACTGGTGGATCCATGTGTGGTTTGGGAAAAGAACAGACATGCAATCACACTAGGTGGATCCATGTGTGGTTTGTGGAAAGAATAGACATGCAATGACTCTTGCTGTGGTTCATGAAAAGAACACACATGCAATGACACTGGTGGATCCATGTGTGGTTTGTGAAAAGAACAGACATGCAATCACACTAGGTGGATCCATGTGTGGTTTGTGGAAAGAACAGACATGCAATGACTCTAGCTGTGGTTCATGAAAAGAACACACATGCAATGACGCTGGTGGATCCATGTGTGGTTTGTGAAAAGAACAGACATGCAATGAAACTGGTGGATCCTTATGTGGTTTGTGAGAAGAACATACACGCAATGACACTGGTTGTGGTTCATGAGAAGAACACACATGCAATGACACTGGTGGATCCATGTGTGGGTTGTGAAAAGAACAGACATGCAATCACATTAGGTGGATGCATGTGTGGTTTGTGGAAAGAACAGACATGCAATGACACTGACTATGGTTCATGAAAAGAACACACATGCAATGACATTGGTGGATCCATGCGTGGTTTGTGAAAAGAACAGATATGCATTCACACTAGGTTGATCCATATGTGGTTTGTTTAGAATAACACACATGCAATGACTCTAGCTGTGGTTCATGAAAAGAACACACATGAAATGACACTGGTGTATCCATGTGTGGTTCATGAGAAGAACACACATGCAATGACACTGGTGGATCTAGATGTGGTTTATTTAGAGGAGCAGACATGCAATGACACTGGGTGTGGTTCATGAAAATAACAGACTTGCAATGACACTCGTGGATCCATATGTGGTTTGTGAAAAGAACAGACATGCAATCACACTGGGTGGATCCATGTGTGGTCCATGAGAATAACACACATGCAATGACACTGGTGGATCCTTATGTGGTTTGTGAAAAGAACAGACATGCAATGACACTGGTGGATCCATGTTTTGTTCATGAAAAGAACAGACATGCAATGACACTGGTGGATCCTTATGTGGTTTGTTTAGAGGAACATACATGCAATGACACTGGGTGTGGTTCATGAGAAGAACAGACATGCAATGACTCTGGTGGATTCTAGCTATGGTTCATGAAAAGAACAGACATGCAATGACACTGGGTGGATCCTTATGTGGTTTGTGAAAAAAACAGACATGCAATGACACTGTTGGATCCATGTGTGGTTCATGAAAAGAACAGACATGCAATGACATTGGTGGATCCTAATGTAGTTTGTTTAGAGGAACAGACATGCAATGACACTGGGTGTGGTCCGTGAAAATAACAGACATGCAGTGACACTGGTGGATCCATGTGTGGTTCATGAGAAGAACACACATCCATTGACACTGATGGATCCTTATGTGGTTCATGAAAAGAACAGACATGCAATGACACTGGTGGATCCTTTTGTGGTTTGTGAAACGAACAGATATGCAATGACACTGGTGGATCCTTATGTGGTTCATGAGAAGAACAGACATGCAATGACACTCGTGGATCCTTATGTGGTTTGTTTAGAAGAAAAGACATGCAATTACTCTAGCTATCATTCATGAAAGGAACACACATGCAATGACACTAGTGTATCCATGTGTGGTTTGTGAAAAGAACAGACATGCAATCACACTAGGTGGATCCATGTGTGGCTTGTCTAGAAGAACAGACATGCAATGACTCTAGCTATGGTTCATGAAAAGAACACACATGCAATGACACTGGTGGATCCATGTGTGGTTCATGAAAACAATAGACATGCAATGACACTGGTGGATCCTTATGTGGTTTGTTTAGAGGAAGAAACATGCAATGACACTTGGTGTGGTTCATGAAAAGAACAGACATGCAATGACACTGGTGCATCCATGTGTGGTTCATGAGAAGAACACATATCCAATGACACTAGTGGATCCTTATGTGGTTTGTGAGAAGAACAAACATGCAATGATACTGGTTGTGGTTCATGAGAAGAACACACATGCAATGACACTGGTGGATCCATGTGTGGTTTGGGAAAAGAACAGACATGCAATCACACTAGGTGGATCCATGTGTGGTTTGTGGAAAGAACAGACATGCAATGACTCTTGTTGTGGTTCATGAAAAGAACACACATGCAATGACACTGGTGGATCCATGTGTGGTTTGTGAAAAGAACAGACATGCAATCACACTAGGTGGATCCATGTGTGGTTTGTGGAAAGAACAGACATGCAATGACTCTAGCTGTGGTTCATGAAAAGAACACACATGCAATGACGCTGGTGGATCCATGTGTGGTTTGTGAAAAGAACAGACATGCAATCAAACTAGGTGGATACATATGTGGTTTGTTTAAAAGAACACACATGCAATGACTCTAGCTGTGGTTCATGAAAAGAACACAAATGCAATGACACTGGTGGATCCATGTGTGCTCCATGAAAAGTACATACATGCAATGAAACTGGTGGATCCTTATGTGGTTTGTGAGAAGAACATACACGCAATGACACTGGTTGTGGTTCATGAGAAGAACACACATGCAATGACACTGGTGGATCCATGTGTGGGTTGTGAAAAGAACAGACATGCAATCACATTAGGTGGATCCATGTGTGGTTTGTGGAAACAACAGACATGCAATGACACTAACTATGGTTCATGAAAAGAACACACATGCAATGACATTGGTGGATCCATGCGTGGTTTGTGAAAAGAACAGATATGCATTCACACTAGGTGGATCCATATGTGGTTTGTTTAGAATAACACACATGCAATGACTCTAGCTGTGGTTCATGAAAAGAACACACATGAAATGACACTGGTGTATCCATGTGTGGTTCATGAGAAGAACACACATGCAATGACACTGGTGGATCCAGATGTGGTTTATTTAGAGGAGCAGACATGCAATGACACTGGGTGTGGTTCATGAAAATAACAGACTTGAAATGACACTCGTGGATCCATATGTGGTTTGTGAAAAGAACAGACATGCAATCACACTGGGTGGATCCATGTGTGGTTCATGAGAAGAACACACATGCAATGACACTGGTGGATCCTTATGTCGTTTGTGAAAAGAACAGACATGCAATGACACTGGTGGATCCATGCTTTGTTCATGAAAAGAACAGACATGCAATGACACTGGTGGATCCTTATGTGGTTTGTTTAGAGGTACATACATGCAATGACACTGGGTGTGGTTCATGAGATGAACAGACATGCAATGACTCTGGTGGATTCTAGCTATGGTTCATGAAAAGAACAGACATGCAATGACACTGGGTGGATCCTTATGTGGTTTGTGAAAAAAACAGACATGCAATGACACTGGTGGATCCATGTGTGGTTCATGAAAAGAACAGACATGCAATGACATTGGTGGATCCTAATGTAGTTTGTTTAGAGGAACAGACATGCAATGACACTGGGTGTGGTCCGTGAAAATAACAGACATGCAGTGACACTGGTGGATCCATGTGTGGTTCATGAGAAGAACACACATCCATTGACACTGATGGATCCTTAAGTGGTTCATGAAAAGAACAGACATGCAATGACACTGGTGGATCCTTTTGTGGTTTGTGAAACAAACAGATATGCAATGACACTGGTGGATCCTTATGTGGTTCATGAGAAGAACAGACATGCAATGACACTCGTGGATCCTTATGTGGTTTGTTTAGAAGAAAAGACATGCAATTACTCTAGCTATCATTCGTGAAAGGAACACACATGCAATGACTCTAGCTATGGTTCATGAAAAGAACACACATGCAATGACACTGGTGGATCCATGTGTGGTTCATGAAAACAATAGACATGCAATGACACTGGTGGATCCTTATGTGGTTTGTTTAGAGGAACAAACATTCAATGACACTTGGTGTGGTTCATGAAAAGAACAGACATGCAATGACACTGGTGGATCCATGTGTGGTTCATGAGAAGAACACACATCCAATGACACTAGTGGATCCTTATGTGGTTTGTTTAGAAGAACACATATGCAATGACTCTAGCTGTGGTTCATGAAAAGAACACACATGCAATGACACTGGTGTATCCATGTGTGGTTCATGAGAAGAACACACATGCAATGACATTGGCTGTGGTTCATGATAAGAACACACATGAAATGACACTGGTGGATCCTTATGTGGTTTGTTTAGAAGAACACAGATGCAATGACTCTAGTTGTGGTTCATGTAAAGAACACACATGCAATGACACTGGTGGATCCATGTGTGGTTTGGGAAAAGAACTGAAACGCAATGACTCTAGGTGGATCCATGTGTGGTTTGTTTAGAGGAACAGACATGCAATGCCACTAGGTGTGGTTCATGAAAAGAACAGACATGCAATGACACTGGTGGATCCATATGTGGTTCATGAGAACAACACACATCCAATGACACTGGTGGATCCATATGTGGTTTGTTTAGAAGAACACACATGCAATGACTCTAGCTGTGGTTCATGAAAAGAACACACATGCAATGACACTGGTGTATCCATGTGTGGTTCATGAGAAGAACATACATGCAATGACACTGGTGGATCCTTATGTGGTTTGTTTAGAGGAAGAAACATGCAATGACACTAGGCGTGGTTCATGAAAATAACAGACATGCAATGACACTGGTGGATCCATATGTGGTTTGTGACAAGAACGGACATGCAATCACACTGGGTGGATCCATGTGTTCTTCATGAGAAGAACACACATGCAATGACACTGGTGGATCCTTATGTGGTTTGTGAAAAGAACAGACATGCAATGACACTGGTGGATCCATATGTGGTTCATGAAAAGAACATACATGGAATGACACTGTTGGATCCTTATGTGGTTCATGAGAAGAACAGACATGCAATGACACTTGTGGATCCTTATGTGGTTTGTTTAGAAGAACAACCATGCAATGACACTAGCTGCCGTTCATGAAAAGTACACACATGCAACGACACTGGTGTATCCATGTGTGGTTTGTGAAAAGAACAGGCATGCAATCACACTAGGTGGATCCATGTGTGGTTTGTTTAGAAGAACACACATGCAATGACTCAGCTGTGGTTCATGAAAAGAACACACATGCAATGACACTGGTGGATCCATGTGTGGTTCATGAAAAAAACAGACATGCAATGACACTGGTGGATCCTTATGTGGTGTGTTTAGAGTAACAGACATGCAATGACACTAGGTGTGGTTCATGAAAAGAACAGACATGCAATGACACTGGTGGATCCATGTGTGGTTCATGAGAAGAACACACATCCAATGACCCTAGTGGATCCTTATGTGGTTTGTTTAGAAGAACACACATGCAATGACTCTAGTTGTGTTTCATGAAAAGAACACAAATGCAATGACACTGGTGTATCCATGTGTGGTTCATGAGAAGAACACACATACAATGACACTGGGTGTGGTTCATGAGATGAACACACATGCAATGACACTGGTGGATCCTTATGTGGTTTGTTTAGAAAAACACACATGCAATGACTCTAGTTGTGTTACATGAAAAGAACACACATGCACTGACACTCATGGATCCATGTGTGGTTTGTGAAAGGAACTGACATGCAATAACTCTAGGTGGATCCATGTGTGGTTTGTTTAGAGGAACATACATGCAATGACACTAGGTGTTGTTCATGAAAAGAACAGACATGCAATGACACTGGTGGATCCTTATGCGGTTTGTTTAGAAGAACAAACATGCAATGACACTGGTGGATCCTTATGTGGTTTGTGAGAAGAACAGACATGCAATGATACTGGTTGTGGTTCATGAGAAGAACACACATGCAATGACACTGGTGGATCCATGTGTGGTTTGTGAAAAGAATAGACATGCAATCACACTAGGTGGATCCATGTGTGGTTTGTGGAAAGAACAGACATGCAATGACTCTAGCTGTGGTTCATGAAAAGAACACACATGCAATGACACTAGTGGACCCATCTGTGGTTTGTGAAAAGAACAGACATGCAATCACACTAGGTGGATCCATGTGTGGTTTGTGGAAAGAACAGAGATGCAATGACTCTAGCTGTGGTTCATGAACAGAACACACATGCAATGACACTGGTGGATCCATGTGTGGTTTGTGAAAAGAACAGACATGCAATCACACTAGGTGGATCCATATGTGGTTTGTTTAAAAGAACACACATGCAATGACTCTAGCTGTGGTTCATGAAAAGAACACAAATGCAATGACACTGGTGGATCCATGTGTGGTCCATGAAAAGAACAGACATACAATGAAACTGGTGGATCCTTATGTGATTTGTTAGAAGAACATACATGCAATGACACTGGTTGTGGTTCATGAGAAGAACACACATGCAATTAAACTGGTGGATCCATGTGTGGTTTGTGAAAAGAACAGACATGCAATCACATTAGGTCGATCCATGTGTGGTTTGTGGAAAGAACAGACATGCAATGACATTGGTTGTGGTTCATGAGAACAACACACATGCAATGAAACTGGTGGATCCATGTGTGGTTTGTGAAAAGAACAGACATGCAATCACATTAGGTGGATCCATGTGTGGTTTGTGGAAAGAACAGACATGCAATGACACTGGCTATGGTTCATGAAAAGAACACACATGCAATGACATTGGTGGATCCATGCGTGGTTTGTGAAAAGAACAGATATGCATTCACACTAGGTGGATCCATATGTGGTTTGTTTAGAATAACACACATGCAATGACTCTAGCTGTGGTTCATGAAAAGAACACACATGCAATGACACTGGTGTATCCATGTGGTTCATGAGAAGAACACACATGCAATGACACTGGTGGATCCATATGTGGTTTATTTAGAGGAGCAGACAAGCAATGACACTGGGTGTGGTTCATGAAAATAACAAACTTGCAATGACACTCGGTGTGGTTCATGAAAATAACAGACTTGCAATGACACTGGTGGATCCATATGTGGTTTGTGAAAAGAACAGACATGCAATCACACTAGGTGGATCCATGTGTGGTTCATGAGAAGAACACACATGCAATGACACTGGTGGATCCTTATGTGGTTTGTGAAAAGAACAGACATGCAATGACACTGGTGGATCCATGTGTTGTTCATGAAAATAACAGACATGCAATGACACTGGTGGATCCTTGTGTGGTTTGTTTAGAGGAACATACATGCAATGACACTGGGTGTGGTTCATGAGAAGAACAGACATGCAATGACTCTGGTGGATTCTAGCTGTGGTTCGTGAAAAGAACAGACATGCAATGACACTGGGTAGATCCTTATGTGGTTTGTGAAAAGAACGGACATGCAATGACACTAGTGGATCCATGTGTGGTTCATGAAAAGAACAAACATGCAATGACACTGGTGGATCCTAATGTGGTTTGTTTAGAGGAACAGACATGCAATGACACTGGGTGTGGTCCATGAAAATAACAGACATGTAGTGACACTGGTGGATCCATGTGTGGTTCATGAGAAGAACACACATCCATTGACACTGATGGATCCTTATGTGGTTCATGAAAAGAACAGACATGCAATGACATTGGTGGATCCTTTTGTGGTTTGTGAAACGAACAGATATGCAATGACACTGGTGGATCCTTATGTGGTTCATGAGAAGAACAGACGTGCAATGACACTGGTGGATCCTTATGTGGTTTGTTTAGAAGAAAAGACATGCAATTACTCTAGCTATAATTCATGAAAGGAACACACATGCAATGACACTAGTGTATCCATGTGTGGTTTGTGAAAAGAACAGACATGCAATCACACTAGGTGGATCCATGTGTGGTTTGTCTAGAAGAACAGACATGCAATGACTCTAGCTATGGTTCATGAAAATAACACACATGCAATGACACTGGTGGATCCATGTGTGGTTCCTGAAAACAATAGACATGCAATGACACTGGTGGATCCTTATGTTGTTTGTTTAGAGGAACAAACATGCAATGACACTGGGTGTGGTTCATGAAAAGAACAGACATGCAATGACACTGGTGGATCCATGTGTGGTTCATGAGAAGAACACACATCCAATGACACTGGTGGATCCTTATGTGGTTTGTTTAGAAGAACACACATGCAATGAATCTAGATGTGGTTCATGTAAAGAACACACAAGCAATGACACTGGTGTATCCATGTGCGTTTCATTAGAAGAACCCACATGCAAGGACACTGGGTGTGGTTCGTGAGAACACACATATGCAATGACACTGGTGGATCCTTATGTGGTTTGTTTAGAAGAACACACATGCAATGACTCTAGCTGTGGTTCATGAAAAGAACACACATGCAATGACACTGGTGGATCAATGTGTGGTTTGTGAAAAGAATTGACATGCAATTACTCTAGGTGGATCCACGTGTGGTTTGTTTAGAGGAACATACTTGCAATGACACTGGGTGTCGTTCATGAAAAGAATAGACATGCAATGACACCGGTGGATCCTTATGTGGTTTGTTTAGAAGAACACACATGCAATGCCTCTAGCTGTGGTTCATGAAAAGAACACACATGCAATGACACTAGGGGATCCTTATGTGGTTTGTGCAAAGAATAGACATGCAATGACACTGGCTGTGGTTCATGAGAATAACACACATGCAATGACACTGGTGGATCCATGTGTGGTTTATGAAAAGAACAGACATGCAATCACACTAGGTGGATCCATGTCTGGTTTGTGGAAAGAATAGACATGCAATGACTCTAGCTGTGGTGCATGAAAACAACACACATGCAATGACACTGGTGGATCCATGTGTGGTTTGTGAAAAGAACAGAAATGCAATCACAGTAGGTGCATCCATATGTGGTTTGTCTAGAAAAACACACATGCAATGACTATAGGTGTGGTTCATGAAAAGAACAGACATGCAATGACAATGGTGGATCCATGTGTGGTTCATGAAAAGAACAGACATGCAATGATAGTGGTGGATCCTTATGTGGCTTGTTTAGAGGAACAAACATACAATGACACTTGGTGTGGTTCACGAAAATAACAGACATGCAATGACACTGGTGGATCCATGTGTGGTTCATGAGAAGAACACACATCCAATGACACTAGTGGATCCTTACGAGGTTCATGAAAAGAACAGACATGCAATGACACTGGTGGATCCTTATGTGGTTCGTTTAGAAGAACAGACATGCAATGACACTAGGTGTGGTTCATCAAAAGAACAGACATGCAATGACACTGGTGGATCCAAGTGTGGTTCATGAGAAGAACACACATCCAATGACACTAGTGGATCCTTATGTGGTTTGTTTAGAAGAACACATATGCAATGACTCTAGCTATGGTTCATGAAAAGAAACCACATGCAATGACACTGGTGTATCCATGTGTGGTTCATGAGAAGAACACACATGCAATGACATTGGTTGTGGTTCATGCTAAGAACACACATGCAATGACACTGGTGGATCCTTATGTGGTTTGTTTAGAAGAACACAAATGCAATGACTCTAGTTGTGGTTCATGAAAAGAACACACATGCAATGACACTGGTGGATCCATGTGTGGTTTGTGAAAATAACTGACATGCAATGACTCTAGGTGGATCCATGTGTGGTCTATTTAGAGGAACATACATGCAATGACACTGGGTGTGGTTCATGAAAAGAACAGACATGCAATGACACTTGTGGATCCTTATGTGGTTTGTTTAGAAGAACACACATGCAATGACTCTAGCTATGGTTCATGAAAAGAACACACATGCAATGACACTAGGGGATCCTTATGTGGTTTGATTAGAAGAACAGACATGCAATGACATTGGTGGATCTTTATGTGGTTTGTGAGAAGAACAGGCATGCAATGACACTACTGTGGTTCATGAGAAGAACACACATGCAATGACACTGGTGGATCCATGTGTGGTTTGTGAAGATAATAGACATGCAATCACACTATGTGGATCCCTGTGTTGTTTGTGGAAAGAACAAACTCGCAATGACTCTAGCTGTGGTTGATGAAAAGAACACACATGCAATGACACTGGTGGTTCCATGTGTGGTTTGTGAAAAGAACATGCATGCAATCACACTAGGTGGATCCATATGTGGTTTGTTTAGAAGAACACACATGCAATGACTCTAGCTGTGGTTCATGAAAAGAACACACATGCAATGACACTGGTGGATCCATGTGTGGTTCATGAAAAGAACACACATGCAATGACACTAGGGGATCCTTATGTGGTTTGTGAAAAGAATAGACATGCAATGACACTGGCTGTGGTTCATGAGAATAACACACATGCAATGACACTGGTGGATCCATGTGTGGTTTGTGAAAAGAACAGACATGCAATCACACAAGGTGGATCCATGTCTGGTTTATGGAAAGAATAGACATGCAATGACTCTAGCTGTGGTTCATGAAAACAACACACATGCAATGACACTGGTGGATCCATGTGTGGTTTGTGAAAAGAACAGAAATGCAATCACAGTAGGTGCATCCATATGTGGTTTGTTTAGAAAAACACACATGCAATGACTATAGCTGTGGTTCATGAAAAGAACAGACATGCAATGACAGTGGTGGATCCATGTGTGGTTCATGAAAAGAACAGACATGCAATGACATTGGTGGATCCTTATGTGGCTTGTTTAGAGGAACAAACATACAATGACACTTGGTGTGGTTCACGAAAATAACAGACATGCAATGACACTGGTGGATCCATGTGTGGTTCATGAGAAGAACACACATCCAATGACACTAGTGGATCCTTACGTGGTTCATGAAAAGAACAGACATGCAATGACATTGGTGGATCCTTATGTGGTTTGTTTAGAGGAACAGACATGCAATGAAACTAGGTGTGGTTCATCAAAAGAACAGACATGCAATGACACTAGTGGATCCAAGTGTGGTTCATGAGAAGAACACACATCCAATGACACTAGTGGATCCTTATATGGTTTGTTTAGAAGAACACATATGCAATGACTCTAGCTATGGTTCATGAAAAGAAACCACATGCAATGACACTGGTGTATCCATGTGTGGTTCATGAGAAGAACACACATGCAATGACATTGGTTGTGGTTCATGATAAGAACACACATGCAATGACACTGGTGGATCCTTATGTGGTTTGTTTAGAAGAACACAAATGCAATGACTCTAGTTGTGGTTCATGAAAAGAACACACATGCAATGACACTGGTGGATCCATGTGTGGTTTGTGAAAAGAACTGACATGCAATGACTCTAGGTGGATCCATGTGTGGTCTGTTTAGAGGAACAGACATGCAATGACACTGGGTGTGGTTCATGAAAAGAACAGACATGCAATGACACTTGTGGATCCTTATGTGGTTTGTTTAGAAGAACACACATGCAATGACTCTAGCTATGGTTCATGAAAAGAACACACATGCAATGACACTAGGGGATCCCTATGTGGTTTGATTAGAAGAACAGACATGCAATGACATTGGTGGATCTTTATGTGGTTTGTGAGAAGAACAGGCATGCAATGACACTACTGTGGTTCATGAGAAGAACACACATGCAATGACACTGGTGGATCCATGTGTGGTTTGTGAAAATAATAGACATGCAATCACACTATGTGGATCCATGTGTGGTTTGTGGAAAGAACAGACTCGCAATGACTCTAGTTGTGGTTGATGAAAAGAACACACATGCAATGACACTGGTGGTTCTATGTGTGGTTTGTGAAAAGAACATGCATGCAATCACACTAGGTGGATCCATATGTGGTCTGTTTAGAAGAACACACATGCAATGACTCTAGCTGTGGTTCATGAAAAGAACACACATGCAATGACACTGGTGGATCCATGTGTGGTTCATGAAAAGAACACAGATGCAATGACACTAGGGGATCCTTATGTGGTTTGTGAAAAGAATAGACATGCAATGACACTGGCTGTGGTTCATGAGAATAACACACATGCAATGACACTGGTGGATCCATGTGTGGTTTGTGAAAAGAACAGACATGCAATCACACAAGGTGGATCCATGTCTGGTTTGTGGAAAGAATAGACATGCAATGACTCTAGCTGTGGTTCATGAAAACAACACACATGCAATGACACTGGTGGATCCATGTGTGGTTTGTGAAAAGAACAGAAATGCAATCACAGTAGGTGCATCCATATGTGGTTTGTTTAGAAAAACACACATGCAATGACTATAGCTGTGGTTCATGAAAAGAACAGACATGCAATGACAATGGTGGATCCATGTGTGGTTCATGAAAAGAACAGACATGCAATGACAGTGGTGGATCCTTATGTGGCTTGTTTAGAGGAACAAACATATAATGACACTTGGTGTGGTTCACGAAAATAACAGACATGCAATGACACTGGTGGATCCATGTGTGGTTCATGAGAAGAACACACATCCAATGACACTAGTGGATCCTTACGTGGTTCATGAAAAGAACAGACATGCAATGACACTGGTGGATCCTTATGTGGTTTGTTTAGAGGAACAGACATGCAATGAAACTAGGTGTGGTTCATCAAAAGAACATACATGCAATGACACTAGTGGATCCAAGTGTGGTTCATGAGAAGAACACACATCCAATGACACTAGTGGATCCTTATGTGGTTTGTTTAGAAGAACACATATGCAATGACTCTAGCTATGGTTCATGAAAAGAAACCACATGCAATGACACTGGTGTATCCATGTGTGGTTCATGAGAAGAACACACATGCAATGACATTGGTTGTGGTTCATGATAAGAACACACATGCAATGACACTGGTGGATCCTTATGTGGTTTCTTTAGAAGAACACAAATGCAATGACTCTAGTTGTGGTTCATGAAAAGAACAAACATGCAATGACACTGGTGGATCCATGTGTGGTTTGTGAAAATAACTGACATGCAATGACTCTAGGTGGATCCATGTGTGGTCTGTTTAGAGGAACAGACATGCAATGACACTGGGTGTGGTTCATGAAAAGAACAGACATGCAATGACACTTGTGGATCCTTATGTGGTTTGTTTAGAAGAACACACATGCAATGACTCTAGCTATGGTTCATGAAAAGAACACACATGCAATGACACTAGGGGATCCTTATGTGGTTTGATTAGAAGAACAGACATGCAATGACATTGGTGGATCTTTACGTGGTTTGTGAGAAGAACAGGCATGCAATGACACTACTGTGGTTCATGAGAAGAACACACATGCAATGACACTGGTGGATCCATGTATGGTTTGTGAAAATAACAGACATGCAATCACACTAGGTGGATCCATGTGTGGTTTGTGGAAAGAACAGACTCGCAATGACTCTAGCTGTGGTTCATGAAAAGAACACACATGCAATGACACTGGTGGATCCATGTGTGGTTTGTGAAAAGAACATGCATGCAATCACACTAGGTGGATCCTTATGTGGTTTGTTTAGAAGAACACACATGCAATGACTGTAGCTGTGGTTCATGAAAAGAACACACATGCAATGACACTGGTGTATCCATGTGTGGTTCATGAAAAGAACACACATGCAATGACACTAGGGGATCCTTATGTGGTTTGTGAAAAGAATAGACATGCAATGACACTAGCTGTGGTTCATGAGAATAACACACATGCAATGACACTGGTGGATCCACGTGTGGTTTGTGAAAAGAACAGACATGCAATCACACAAGGTGGATCCATGTCTGGTTTGTGGAAAGAATAGACATGCAATGACTCTAGCTGTGGTTCATGAAAACAACACACATGCAATGACACTAGTGGATCCATGTGTGGTTTGTGAAAAGAACAGAAATGCAATCACAGTAGGTGCATCCATATGTTGTTTGTTTAGAAAAACACACATGCAATGACTATAGCTGTGGTTCATGAAAAGAACAGACATGCAATGACAATGGTGGATCCATGTGTGGTTCATGAAAAGAACAGACATGCAATGACAGTGGTGGATCCTTATGTGGCTTGTTTAGAGGAACAAACATACAATGACACTTGGTGTGGTTCACGAAAATAACAGACATGCAATGACAGTGGTGGATCCATGTGTGGTTCATGAGAAGAACACACATCCAATGACACTAGTGGATCCTTATGTGGTTTGTTTAGAGGAACATAGATGCAATGATACTGGGTGTGGTTCATGAAAAGAATAGACATGCAATGACACTGGTGGATCCATGTTTGGTTCATGAGAAGAACACACATCCAATGACACTGGTGGATCCTTATGTGGTTTGTTTAGAAGAACACACATGCAATGACTCTAGTTGTGGTTCATGAAAAGAACACACATGCAATGACACTGGTGTATCCATCTGTGGTTCGTGAGAAGAACACACATGCAATGACACTGGGTGTGGTTTATGAGAAGAACACACATGCAATGATACTGGTGGATCCTTATGTGGTTTGTTTAGAAGAACACACATGCAATGACTCTAGCCATGGTTCATGAAAAGAACACACATGCAATGACACTGGTGGATCCATGTGTGGTTTGTTAAAAGAACTGACATGCAATGACTCTAGGTGGATCCATGTGTAGTTTGTTTACAGGAATAGACATGCAATGACACTGGGTGTGGTTCTTGAAAAGAACAGACAGGCAATGACGCTGGTGGATCCTTATGTGGTTTGTTTAAAAGAACACACATGCAATGACTCTAGTTGTGGTTCATGAAAAGAACACACATGCAATGACACTAGGGGATCCTTATGTAGTTTGTTTATAAGAACACACATGCAATGACACTGGTGGATCCTTATGTGGTTTGTGAGAAGAACATACATGCAATGACACTGGTTGTGGTTCATGAGAAGAACACACATGCGATGACACTGGTGGATCCATGTGTGGTTTGTGAAAAGAACAGACATGCAATCACACTAGGTGGATCCATATGTGGTTTGTGGAAAGAACAGACATGCAATGGCTCTAGCTGTGATCATGAAAAGAACACACATGCAATGACACTGGTGGATCCATGTGTGGTTTGTGATAAGAACAGACATGTAATCACACTAGGTGGATCCATATGTGGTTTGTTTAGAAGAACAAACATGCAATGACTCTAGCTGTGGTTCATGAGAAGAACACACATGCAATGACACTGGTGGATCCTTATGTGGTTTGTTTAGAGGAACAAACATGCAATGACACTGGGCGTTGTTCATGAAAATAACAGACATGCGATGACACTGGTGGATCCATATGTGGTTTGTGACAAGAACGGACATGCAATCACACTGGGTGGATCCATGTGTGTTTCATGAGAAGAACACACATGCAATGACACTGGTGGATCCTTATGTGGTTCGTGAAAAGAACAGACATGCAATGACACTGGTGGATCCATGTGTGGTTCATGAAAAGAGCATACATGCAATGACACTGTTGGATCCTTATGTGGTTCATGAGAAGAACAGACATGCAATAACACTTGTGGATCCTTATGTGGTTTGTTTAGAAGAACAACCATGCAATGACTCTAGTTGTCGTTCATGAAAAGAACACACATGCAACGACACTGGTGTATCCATGTGTGGTTTGTGAAAAGAACAGTCATGCAATCACACTAGGTGGATCCATGTGTGGTTTGTTTAGAAGAACACACATGCAATGACTCAGCTGTGGTTCATGAAAAGAACACACATGTAATGACACTGGTGGATCCATGTGTGGTTCATGAAAAAAACAGACATCCAATGACACTGGTGGGTCCTTATGTGGTGTGTTTAGAGTAATAGACATGCAATGACTCTAGTTGTGGTTCATGAAAAGAACACAAAGGCAATGACACTGGTGTATCCATGTGTGGTTCATGAGAAGAACACACATACAATGACACTGGGTGTGGTTCATGAGATGAACACACATGCAATGACACTGGTGGATCCTTATGTGGTTTGTTTAGAAAAACACACATGCAATGACTCTAGTTGTGGTACATGAAAAGAACACACATGCAATGACACTCGTGGATCCATGTGTGGTTTGTGAAAAGAACTGACATGCAATAACTCTAGGTGGATCCATGTGTGGTTTGTTTAGAGGAACATACATGCAATGACACTAGGTGTGGTTCATGAAAAGAACAGACATGCAATGACACTGGTGGATCCTTATGTGGTTTGTTTAGAAGAACAAACATGCAATGACACTGGTGGATCCTTATGTGGTTTGTGAGAAGAACAAACATGCAATGATACTGGTTGTGGTTCATGAGAAGAACACACATGCAATGACACTGGTGGATCCATGTGTGGTTTGTGAAAAGAACAGACATGCAATCACACTAGGTGGATCCATGTGTGGTTTGTGGAAAGAACATACATGCAATGACTCTAGCTGTGGTTCATGAAAAGAACACACATGTAATGACACTGGTGGATCCATGTGTGGTTTGTGAAAAGAACAGACATGCAATCACACGAGGTGGATCCATGTGTGGTTTCTGGAAAGAACAGACATGCAATGACTCTATCTATGGTTCATGAAAAGAAGACACATGCAATGACACTGGTGGATCCATGTGTGGTTTGTGAAAAGAACAGACATGCAATCACACTAGGTGGATCCATATGTGGTTTGTTTAAAAGAACACACATGCATGACTCTAGCTGTGGTTCATGAAAAGAATACAAATGCAATGACACTGGTGGATCCATGTGTGGTCCATGAAAAGAACAGACATGCAATGAAACTGGTGGATCCTTATGTGGTTTTAGAGAAGAACATACATGCAATGACACTGGTTGTGGTTCATGAGAAGAACACACATGCAATGACACTGGTGGATCCATGTGTGGTTCGTGAAAAGAACTGACATGCAATCACACTGGCTATGGTTCATGAAAAGAACACACATGCAATGACATTGGTGGATCCATGCGTGGTTTGTGAAAAGAACAGATATGCATTCACACTGGGTGGATCCATATGTGGTTTGTTTAGAATAACACACATGCAATGACTCTAGCTGTGGTTCATGAAAAGAACACACATGCAATGACACTGGTGTATCCATGTGTGGTTCATGAGAAGAACACACATGCAATGACACTGGTGGATCCATATGTGGTTTATTTAGAGGAGCAGACATGCAATGACACTGGGTGTATCCATGTGTAGTTTGGTAAAAGAACTGACATGCAATGACTCTAGGTGGATCCATGTGTAGTTTGTTTACAGGAACAGACATGCAATGACACTGGGTGTGGTTCTTGAAAAGAACAGACATGCAATGACGCTGGTGGATCCTTTTGTGGTTTGTTTAAAAGAACACACATGCAATGACTCTAGTTGTGGTTCATGAAAAGAACACACATGCAATGACACTAGGGGATCCTTATGTAGTTTGTTTATAAGAACACACATGCAATGACACTGGTGGATCCTTATGTGGTTTGTGAGAAGAACATACATGCAATGACACTGGTTGTGGTTCATGAGAAGAACACACAAGCAATGACACTGGTGGATCCATGTGTGGTTTGTGAAAAGAACAGACATGCAATCACACTAGGTGGATCCATGTTTGGTTTGTGGAAAGAACAGACATGCAATGGCTCTAGCTATGGTCATGAAAAGAACACACATGCAATGAGACTAGTGGATCCATGTGTGGTTTGTGATAAGAACAGACATGTAATCACACTAGGTGGATCCATATGTGGTTTGTTTAGAAGAACACACATGCAATGACTCTAGCTGTGGTTCATGAAAAGAACACACATGCAATGACACTGGTGTATCCATGTGTGGTTCATGAGAAGAACACACATGAAATGACTCTGGTGGATCCTTATGTGGTTTGTTTAGAGGAACAAACATGCAATGACACTGGGCATGGTTCATGAAAATAATAGACATGCAATGACACTGGTGGATCCATATGTGGTTTGTGACAAGAACGGACATGCAATCACACTGGGTGGATCCATGTGTGTTTCATGAAAAGAACACACATGCAATGACACTGGTGGATCCTTATGTGGTTTGTGAAAAGAACAGACATGCAATGACACTGGTGGATCCATGTGTGGTTCATGAAAAGAACATACATGCAATGACACTGTTGGATCCTTATGTGGTTCATGAAAAGAACAGACATGCAATGACACTGGTGGATCCATGTGTGGTTCATGAGAAGAACACACATCCAATGACACTAGTGGATCCTTATGTGGTTTGTTTAGAAGAACACACATGCAATGACTCTAGTTGTGGTTCATGAAAAGAACACAAAGGCAATGACACTGGTGTATCCATGTGTGGTTCATGATAAGAACACACATACAATGACACTGGGTGTGGTTCATGAGATGAACACACATGCAATGACACTGGTGGATCCTTATATGGTTTGTTTAGAAAAACACACATGCAATGACTCTAGTTGTGGTACATGAAAAGAACACACATGCAATGACACCCGTGGATCCATGTGTGGTTTGTGAAAAGAACTGACATGCAATAACTCTAGGTGGATCCATGTGTGGTTTGTTTAGAGGAACATACATGCAATGACACTAGGTGTGGTTCATGAAAAGAACAGACATGCAATGACACTGGTGGATCCTTATGTGGTTTGTTTAGAAGAACAAACATGCAATGACACTGGTGGATCCTGATGTGGTTTGTGAGAAGAACACACATGCAATGATACTGGTTGTGGTTCATGAGAAGAACACACATGCAATGACACTGGTGGATCCATGTGTGGTTTGTGAAAAGAACAAACATGCAATCACACTAGGTGGATCCATGTGTGGTTTGTGGAAAGAACATACATGCAATGACTCTAGCTGTGGTTCATGAAAAGAACACACATGTAATGACACTGGTGGATCCATGTGTGGTTTGTGAAAAGAACAGACATGCAATCACACGAGGTGGATCCATGTGTGGTTTCTGGAAAGAACAGACATGCAATGACTCTATCTATGGTTCATGAAAAGAAGACACATGCAATGACACTGGTGGATCCATGTGTGGTTTGTGAAAAGAACAGACATGCAATCACACTAGGTGGATCCATATGTGGTTTGTTTAAAAGAACACACATGCATGACTCTAGCTGTGGTTCATGAAAAGAATACAAATGCAATGACACTGGTGGATCCATGTGTGGTCCATGAAAAGAACAGACATGCAATGAAACTGGTGGATCCTTATGTGGTTTTAGAGAAGAACATACATGCAATGACACTGGTTGTGGTTCATGAGAAGAACACACATGCAATGACACTGGTGGATCCATGTGTGGTTCGTGAAAAGAACAGACATGCAATCACACTGGCTATGGTTCATGAAAAGAACACACATGCAATGACATTGGTGGATCCATGCGTGGTTTGTGAAAAGAACAGATATGCATTCACACTGGGTGGATCCATATGTGGTTTGTTTAGAATAACACACATGCAATGACTCTAGCTGTGGTTCATGAAAAGAACACACATGCAATGACACTGGTGTATCCATGTGTGGTTCATGAGAAGAACACACATGCAATGACACTGGTGGATCCATATGTGGTTTATTTAGAGGAGCAGACATGCAATGACACTGGGTGTATCCATGTGTAGTTTGGTAAAAGAACTGACATGCAATGACTCTAGGTGGATCCATGTGTAGTTTGTTTACAGGAACAGACATGCAATGACACTGGGTGTGGTTCTTGAAAAGAACAGACATGCAATGACGCTGGTGGATCCTTATGTGGTTTGTTTAAAAGAACACACATGCAATGACTCTAGTTGTGGTTCATGAAAAGAACACACATGCAATGACACTAGGGGATCCTTATGTAGTTTGTTTATAAGAACACACATGCAATGACACTGGTGGATCCTTATGTGGTTTGTGAGAATAACATACATGCAATGACACTGGTTGTGGTTCATGAGAAGAACACATAAGCAATGACACTGGTGGATCCATGTGTGGTTTGTGAAAAGAACAGACATGCAATCACACTAGGTGGATCCATGTGTGGTTTGTGGAAAGAACAGACATGCAATGGCTCTAGCTGTGGTCATGAAAAGAACACACATGCAATGACACTGGTGGATCCATGTGTGGTTTGTGATAAGAACAGACATGTAATCACACTAGGTGGATCCATATGTGGTTTGTTTAGAAGAACACACATGCAATGACTCTAGCTGTGGTTCATGAAAAGAACACACATGCAATGACACTGGTGTATCCATGTGTGGTTCATGAGAAGAAGACACATGCAATGACACTGGTGGATCCTTATGTGGTTTGTTTCGAGGAACAAACATGCAATGACACTGGGCGTGGTTCATGAAAATAACAGACATGCAATGACACTAGTGGATCCATATGTGGTTTGTCACAAGAACGGACATGCAATCACACTGGGTGGATCCATGTGTGTTTCATGAGAAGAACACACATGCAATGACACTGGTGGATCCTTATGTGGTTTGTGAAAAGAACAGACATGCAATGACACTGGTGGATCCATGTGTGGTTCATGAAAAGAACATACATGCAATGACACTGTTGGATCCTTATGTGGTTCATGAGAAGAACAGACATGCAATGACACTTGTGGATCCTTATGTGGTTTGTTTAGAAGAACAACCATGCAATGACTCTAGTTGCCGTTCATGAAAAGAACACACATGCAACGACACTGGTGTATCCATGTGTGGTTTGTGAAAAGAACAGGCATGCAATCACACTAGGTGGATCCATGTGTGGTTTGTTTAGAAGAACACACATGCAATGACTCAGCTGTGGTTCATGAAAAGAACACACATGCAATGACACTGGTGGATCCATGTGTGGTTCATGAAAAAAACAGACATGCAATGACACTGGTGGATCCTTATGTGGTGTGTTTAGAGTAACAGACATGCAATGACACTAGGTGTGGTTCATGAAAAGAATAGACATGCAATGACACTGGTGGATCCATGTGTGGTTCATGAGAAGAACACACATCCAATGACACTAGTGGATCCTTATGTGGTTTGTTTAGAAGAACACACATGCAATGACTCTAGTTGTGGTTCCTGAAAATAACACAAAGGCAATGACACTGGTGGATCCATGTGTGGTTTGTGAAAAGAACTGACATGCAATAACTCTAGGTGGATCCATGTGTGGTTTGTTTAGAGGAACATACATGCAATAACACTAGGTTTGGTTCATGAAAAGAACAGACATGCAATGACACTGGTGGATCCTTATGTGGTTTGTTTAGAAGAACAAACATGCAATTACACTGGTGGATCCTTATGTGGTTTGTGAGAAGAACAGACATGCAATGATACTGGTTGTGGTTCATGAGAAGAACACACATGCAATGACACTGGTGGATCCATGTGTGGTTTGTGGAAAGAACAGACATGCAATGACACTGGCTATGGTTCATGAAAAGAACACACATGCAATGACATTGGTGGATCCATGCGTGGTTTGTGAAAAGAACATATATGCATTCACACTAGGTGGATCCATATGTGGTTTGTTTAGAATAACACACATGCAATGACTCTAGCTGTGGTTCATGAAAAGAACACACATGAAATGACACTGGTGTATCCATGTGTGGTTCATGAGAAGAACACACATGCAATGACACTGGTGGATCCATATGTGGTTTATTTAGAGGATCAGACATGCAATGACACTGGGTGTGGTTCATGAAAATAATAGACTTGCAATGACACTGGTGGATCCATATGTGGTTTGTGAAAAGAACAGACATGCAATCACACTGGGTGGATCCATGTGTGGTTCATGAGAAGAACACACATGCAATGACACTGGTGGATCCTTACGTGGTTTGTGAAAAGAACAGACATGCAATGACACTGTTGGATCCATGTGTTGTTCATGAAAAGAACAGACATGCAATGACACTGGTGGATCCTTATGTGGTTTGTTTAGAGGAACATACATGCAATGACACTGGGTGTGGTTCATGAGAAGAACAGACATGCAATGACTCTGGTGGATTCTAGTTGTGGTTCATGAAAAGAATAGACATGCAATGACACTGGGTGGATCCTTATGTGGTTTGTGAAAAGAACGGACATGCAATGACACTGGTGGATCCATGTGTGGTTCATGAAAAGAACAGACATGCAATGACATTGGTGGATCCTAATGTGGTTTGTTTAGAGGAACAGACATGCAATGACACTGGGTGTGGTCCATGAAAATAACAGACATGCAGTGACACTGGTGGATCCATGTGTGGTTCATGAGAAGAACACACATCCATTGACACTGATGGATCCTTATGTGGTTCATGAAAAGAACAGACATGCAATGACACTGGTGGATCCTTTTGTGGTTTGTGAAACGAACAGATATGCAATGACAGTGCTGGATCCTTATGTGGTTCATGAGAAGAACAGACATGCAATGACACTGGTGGATCCTTATGTGGTTTGTTTAGAAGAAAAGACATGCAATTACTCTAGCTATCATTCATGAAAGGAACACACATGCAATGACACTAGTGTATCCATGTGTGGTTTGTGAAAAGAACAGACATGCAATCATACTAGGTGGATGCATGTGTGGTTTGTCTAGAAGAACAGACATGCAATGACTCTAGCTATGGTTCATGAAAAGAACACACATGCAATGACACTGGTGGATCCATGTGTGGTCCATGAAAACAATAGACATGCAATGACACTGGTGGATCCTTATGTGGTTTGTTTAGAGGAACAAACATGCAATGACACTGGGTGTGGTTCATGAAAAGAACAGACATGCAATGACACTGGAGGATCCATGTGTGGTTCATGAGAAGAACACACATCCAATGACACTAGTGGATCCTTATATGGTTTGTTTAGAAGAATACACATGCAAAGAGTCTAGCCACGGTTCATGAAAAGAACACCCATGCAATGATACTGGTGGATCCATGTGTGGTTCATGAAAAGAATAGACATGCAATGACACTTGTGGATCCTTATGTGGTTTGTTTAGAGGAACAGACATGCAATGACACTAGTGGATCCATGTGTGGTTCATCAGAAGAACACACATGCAATGACACTGGTGGATCCTTATGTGGTTTGTTTAGAAAAACACACATGCAATGACTCTAGTTGTGCTACATGAAAAGAACACACATGCAATGACACTCGTGGATCCATGTGTGGTTTGTGAAAAGAACTGACATGCAATAACTCTAGGTGGATCCATGTGTGGTTTGTTTAGAGGAACATACATGCAATGACACTAGGTGTGGTTCATGAAAAGAATAGACATGCAATGACACTGGTGGATCCTTATGTGGTTTGTTTAGAAGAACAAACATGCAATGACACTGGTGGATCCTTATGTGGTTTGTGAGAAGAACAAACATGCAATGATACTGGTTGTGGTTCATGAGAAGAACACACATGCAATGACACTGGTGGATCCATGTGTGGTTTGTGAAAAGAACAAACATGCAATCACACTAGGTGGATCCATGTGTGGTTTGTGGAAAGAACATACATGCAATGACTCTAGCTGTGGTTCATGAAAAGAACACACATGTAATGACACTGGTGGATCCATGTGTGGTTTGTGAAAAGAACAGACATGCAATCACACGAGGTGGATCCATGTGTGGTTTCTGGAAAGAACAGACATGCAATGACTCTATCTATGGTTCATGAAAAGAAGACACATGCAATGACACTGGTGGATCCATGTGTGGTTTGTGAAAAGAACAGACATGCAATCACACTAGGTGGATCCATATGTGGTTTGTTTAAAAGAACACACATGCATGACTCTAGCTGTGGTTCATGAAAAGAATACAAATGCAATGACACTGGTGGATCCATGTGTGGTCCATGAAAAGAACAGACATGCAATGAAACTGGTGGATCCTTATGTGGTTTTAGAGAAGAACATACATGCAATGACACTGGTTGTGGTTCATGAGAAGAACACACATGCAATGACACTGGTGGATCCATGTGTGGTTCGTGAAAAGAACAGACATGCAATCACACTGGCTATGGTTCATGAAAAGAACACACATGCAATGACATTGGTGGATCCATGCGTGGTTTGTGAAAAGAACAGATATGCATTCACACTGGGTGGATCCATATGTGGTTTGTTTAGAATAACACACATGCAATGACTCTAGCTGTGGTTCATGAAAAGAACACACATGCAATGACACTGGTGTATCCATGTGTGGTTCATGAGAAGAACACACATGCAATGACACTGGTGGATCCATATGTGGTTTATTTAGAGGAGCAGACATGCAATGACACTGGGTGTATCCATGTGTAGTTTGGTAAAAGAACTGACATGCAATGACTCTAGGTGGATCCATGTGTAGTTTGTTTACAGGAACAGACATGCAATGACACTGGGTGTGGTTCTTGAAAAGAACAGACATGCAATGACGCTGGTGGATCCTTTTGTGGTTTGTTTAAAAGAACACACATGCAATGACTCTAGTTGTGGTTCATGAAAAGAACACACATGCAATGACACTAGGGGATCCTTATGTAGTTTGTTTATAAGAACACACATGCAATGACACTGGTGGATCCTTATGTGGTTTGTGAGAAGAACATACATGCAATGACACTGGTTGTGGTTCATGAGAAGAACACACAAGCAATGACACTGGTGGATCCATGTGTGGTTTGTGAAAAGAACAGACATGCAATCACACTAGGTGGATCCATGTTTGGTTTGTGGAAAGAACAGACATGCAATGGCTCTAGCTATGGTCATGAAAAGAACACACATGCAATGAGACTAGTGGATCCATGTGTGGTTTGTGATAAGAACAGACATGTAATCACACTAGGTGGATCCATATGTGGTTAGTTTAGAAGAACACACATGCAATGACTCTAGCTGTGGTTCATGAAAAGAACACACATGCAATGACACTGGTGTATCCATGTGTGGTTCATGAGAAGAACACACATGCAATGACTCTGGTGGATCCTTATGTGGTTTGTTTAGAGGAACAAACATGCAATGACACTGGGCATGGTTCATGAAAATAATAGACATGCAATGACACTGGTGGATCCATATGTGGTTTGTGACAAGAACGGACATGCAATCACACTGGGTGGATCCATGTGTGTTTCATGAAAAGAACACACATGCAATGACACTGGTGGATCCTTATGTGGTTTGTGAAAAGAACAGACATGCAATGACACTGGTGGATCCATGTGTGGTTCATGAAAAGAACATACATGCAATGACACTGTTGGATCCTTATGTGGTTCATGAAAAGAACAGACATGCAATGACACTGGTGGATCCATGTGTGGTTCATGAGAAGAACACACATCCAATGACACTAGTGGATCCTTATGTGGTTTGTTTAGAAGAACACACATGCAATGACTCTAGTTGTGGTTCATGAAAAGAACACAAAGGCAATGACACTGGTGTATCCATGTGTGGTTCATGATAAGAACACACATACAATGACACTGGGTGTGGTTCATGAGATGAACACACATGCAATGACACTGGTGGATCCTTATATGGTTTGTTTAGAAAAACACACATGCAATGACTCTAGTTGTGGTACATGAAAAGAACACACATGCAATGACACCCGTGGATCCATGTGTGGTTTGTGAAAAGAACTGACATGCAATAACTCTAGGTGGATCCATGTGTGGTTTGTTTAGAGGAACATACATGCAATGACACTAGGTGTGGTTCATGAAAAGAACAGACATGCAATGACACTGGTGGATCCTTATGTGCTTTGTTTAGAAGAACAAACATGCAATGACACTGGTGGATCCTGATGTGGTTTGTGAGAAGAACAGACATGCAATGATACTGGCTGTGGTTCATGAGAAGAACACACATGCAATGACACTGGTGGATCCATGTGTGGTTTGTGAAAAGAACAGACATGCAATCACACTAGGTGGATCCATGTGTGGTTTGTGGAAAGAACAGACATGCAATGACTCTAGCTGTGGTTCATGAAAAGAACACACATGTAATGACACTGGTGGATCCATATGTGGTTTGTGAAAAGAACAGACATGCAATCACACGAGGTGGATCCATGTGTGGTTTGTGGAAAGAACAGACATGCAATGACTCTAGCTATGGTTCATGAAAAGAACACACATGCAATGACACTGGTGGATCCATGTGTGGTTTGTGAAAAGAACAGACATGCAATCACACTAGGTGGATCCATATGTGGTTTGTTTAAAAGAACACACATGCAATGACTCTAGCTGTGGTTCATGAAAAGAACACAAATGCAATGACACTGGTGGATCCATGTGTGGTTCATGAAAAGAACAGACATGCAATGAAACTAGTGGATCCTTATGTGGTTTGTGAGAAGAACATACATGCAATGACACTGGTTGTGGTTCATGAGAAGAACACACATGCAATGACACTGGTGGATCCATGTGTGGTATGTGAAAAGAACAGACATGCAATCACATTAGGTGGATCCATGTGTGGTTTGTGGAAAGAACAGACATGCAATGACACTGGCTATGGTTCATGAAAAGAACACACATGTAATGACATTGGTGGATCCATGCGTGGTTTGTGAAAAGAACAGATATGCATTCACACTAGGTGGATCCATATTTGGTTTGTTTATAATAACACACATGCAACGACTCTAGCTGTGGTTCATGAAAAGAACACACATGCAATGACACTGGTGTATCCATGTGTGGTTCATGAGAAGAACACACATGCAATGACACTGGTGGATCCATATGTGGTTTATTTAGAGGAGCAGACATGCAATGACACTGGGTGTATCCATGTGTGGTTTGTTAAAAGAACTGACATGCAATGACTCTAGGTGGATCCATGTGTAGTTTGTTTACAGGAACAGACATGCAATGACACTGGGTGTGGTTCTTGAAAAGAACAGACATGCAATGACGCTGGTGGATCCTTATGTGGTTTGTTTAAAAGAACACACATGCCATGACTCTAGTTGTGGTTCATGAAAAGAACACACATGCAATGACACTAGGGGATCCTTATGTAGTTTGTTTATAAGAACACACATGCAATGACACTGGTGGATCCTTATGTGGTTTGTGAGAATAACATACATGCAATGACACTGGTTGTGGTTCATGAGAAGAACACATAAGCAATGACACTGGTGGATCCATGTGTGGTTTGTGAAAAGAACAGACATGCAATCACACTAGGTGGATCCATGTGTGGTTTGTGGAAAGAACAGACATGCAATGGCTCTAGCTGTGGTCATGAAAAGAACACACATGCAATGACACTGGTGGATCCATGTGTGGTTTGTGATAAGAACAGACATGTAATCACACTAGGTGGATCCATATGTGGTTTGTTTAGAAGAACACACATGCAATGACTCTAGCTGTGGTTCATGAAAAGAACACACATGCAATGACACTGGTGTATCCATGTGTGGTTCATGAGAAGAAGACACATGCAATGACACTGGTGGATACTTATGTGGTTTGTTTAGAGGAACAAACATGCAATGACACTGGGCGTGGTTCATGAAAACAACAGACATGCAATGACACTAGTGGATCCATATGTGGTTTGTCACAAGAACGGACATGCAATCACACTGGGTGGATCCATGTGTGTTTCATGAGAAGAACACACATGCAATGACACTGGTGGATCCTTATGTGGTTTGTGAAAAGAACAGACATGCAATGACACTGGTGGATCCATGTGTGGTTCATGAAAAGAACATACATGCAATGACACTGTTGGATCCTTATGTGGTTCATGAGAAGAACAGACATGCAATGACACTTGTGGATCCTTATGTGGTTTGTTTAGAAGAACAACCATGCAATGACTCTAGTTGCCGTTCATGAAAAGAACACACATGCAACGACACTGGTGTATCCATGTGTGGTTTGTGAAAAGAACAGGCATGCAATCACACTAGGTGGATCCATGTGTGGTTTGTTTAGAAGAACACACATGCAATGACTCAGCTGTGGTTCATGAAAAGAACACACATGCAATGACACTGGTGGATCCATATGTGGTGTGTTTAGAGTAACAGACATGCAATGACACTAGGTGTGGTTCATGAAAAGAATAGACATGCAATGACACTGGTGGATCCATGTGTGGTTCATGAGAAGAACACACATCCAATGACACTAGTGGATCCTTATGTGGTTTGTTTAGAAGAACACACATGCAATGACTCTAGTTGTGGTTCATGAAAATAACACAAAGGCAATGACACTGGTGGATCCATGTGTGGTTTGTGAAAAGAACTGACATGCAATAACTCTAGGTGGATCCATGTGTGGTTTGTTTACAGGAACATACATGCAATAACACTAGGTGTGGTTCATGAAAAGAACAGACATGCAATGACACTGGTGGATCCTTATGTGGTTTGTTTAGAAGAACAAACATGCAATTACACTGGTGGATCCTTATGTGGTTTGTGAGAAGAACAGACATGCAATGATACTGGTTGTGGTTCATGAGAAGAACACACATGCAATGACACTGGTGGATCCATGTGTGGTTTGTGGAAAGAACAGACATGCAATGACACTAGCTATGGTTCATGAAAAGAACACACATGCAATGACATTGGTGGATCCATGCGTGGTTTGTGAAAAGAACATATATGCATTCACACTAGGTGGATCCATATGTGGTTTGTTTAGAATAACACACATGCAATGACTCTAGCTGTGGTTCATGAAAAGAACACACATGAAATGACACTGGTGTATCCATGTGTGGTTCATGAGAAGAACACACATGCAATGACACTGGTGGATCCATATGTGGTTTATTTAGAGGATCAGACATGCAATGACACTGGGTGTGGTTCATGAAAATAATAGACTTGCAATGACACTGGTGGATCCATATGTGGTTTGTGAAAAGAACAGACATGCAATCACACTGGGTGGATCCATGTGTGGTTCATGAGAAGAACACACATGCAATGACACTGGTGGATCCTTACGTGGTTTGTGAAAAGAACAGACATGCAATGACACTGTTGGATCCATGTGTTGTTCATGAAAAGAACAGACATGCAATGACACTGGTGGATCCTTATGTGGTTTGTTTAGAGGAACATACATGCAATGACACTGGGTGTGGTTCATGAGAAGAACAGACATGCAATGACTCTGGTGGATTCTAGTTGTGGTTCATGAAAAGAATAGACATGCAATGACACTGGGTGGATCCTTATGTGGTTTGTGAAAAGAACGGACATGCAATGACACTGGTGGATCCATGTGTGGTTCATGAAAAGAACAGACATGCAATGACATTGGTGGATCCTAATGTGGTTTGTTTAGAGGAACAGACATGCAATGACACTGGGTGTGGTCCATGAAAATAACAGACATGCAGTGACACTGGTGGATCCATGTGTGGTTCATGAGAAGAACACACATCCATTGACACTGATGGATCCTTATGTGGTTCATGAAAAGAACAGACATGCAATGACACTGGTGGATCCTTTTGTGGTTTGTGAAACGAACAGATATGCAATGACAGTGGTGGATCCTTATGTGGTTCATGAGAAGAACAGACATGCAATGACACTGGTGGATCCTTATGTGGTTTGTTTAGAAGAAAAGACATGCAATTACTCTAGCTATCATTCATGAAAGGAACACACATGCAATGACACTAGTGTATCCATGTGTGGTTTGTGAAAAGAACAGACATGCAATCATACTAGGTGGATGCATGTGTGGTTTGTCTAGAAGAACAGACATGCAATGACTCTAGCTATGGTTCATGAAAAGAACACACATGCAATGACACTGGTGGATCCATGTGTGGTCCATGAAAACAATAGACATGCAATGACACTGGTGGATCCTTATGTGGTTTGTTTAGAGGAACAAACATGCAATGACACTGGGTGTGGTTCATGAAAAGAACAGACATGCAATGACACTGGAGGATCCATGTGTGGTTCATGAGAAGAACACACATCCAATGACACTAGTGGATCCTTATATGGTTTGTTTAGAAGAATACACATGCAAAGAGTCTAGCCACGGTTCATGAAAAGAACACACATGCAATGATACTGGTGGATCCATGTGTGGTTCATGAAAAGAATAGACATGCAATGACACTTGTGGATCCTTATGTGGTTTGTTTAGAGGAACAGACATGCAATGACACTAGTGGATCCATGTGTGGTTCATGAGAAGAACACACATCCAATGACACTGGTGGATCCTTATGTGGTTTGTTTAGAAGATCACACATGCAATGAATCTAGATGTGGTTCATGTAAAGAACACACAAGCAATGACACTGGTGTATCCATGTGCGTTTCATTAGAAGAACACACATGCAATGACACTTGGTGTGGTTCATGAGAAGAACACACATGCAATGACACTGGTGGATCCTTATGTGGTTTGTTTAGAAGAACACACATGCAATGACTCTAGCTGTGGTTCATGAAAAGAACACACATGCAATGACACTGGTGGATCAATGTGTGGTTTGTGAAAAGAATTGACATGCAATTACTCTAGGTGGATCCATGTGTGGTTTGTTTAGAGGAACAGACTTGCAATGACATTGGGTGTCGTTCATGAAAAGAATAGACATGCAATGACACCGGTGGATCCTTATGTGGTTTGTTTAGAAGAACACACATGCAATGCCTCTAGCTGTGGTTCATGAAAAGAACAGACATGCAATGACACTAGGGGATCCTTATGTGGTTTGTGAAAAGAATAGACATGCAATGACACTGGCTGTGGTTCATGAGAATAACACACATGCAATGACTCTGGTGGATCCATGTGTGGTTTGTGAAAAGAACAGACATGCAATCACACTAGGTGGATCCATGTTTGGTTTGTGGAAAGAATAGACATGCAATGACTCTAGCTGTGGTTCATGAAAACAACACACATGCAATGACACTGGTGGATCCATGTGTGGTTTGTGAAAAGAACAGAAATGCAATCACAGTAGGTGCATCCATATGTGGTTTGTTTAGAAGAACACACATGCAATGACTATAGCTGTGGTTTATGAAAAGAACACACATGCAATGGCAATGGTGGATCCATGTGTGGTTCATGAAAAGAACAGACATGCAATGACAGTGGTGGATCCTTATGTGGCTTGTTTAGAGGAACAAACATACAATGACACTAGGTGTAGTTCATGAAAATAACAAAGATGCAATGACACTGGTGGATCCATGTGTGGTTCATGCGAATAACACACATCCAATGACACTGGTGGATCCTTATGTGGTTCATGAAAAGAACATACATGCAATGACACTGGTGGATCCTTATGTGGTTTGTGAAAAGAACAGCCATGCAATGACATTAGTGGATCCTGATGTGGTTTGTTTAGAAGAACTAACATGCAATGACTCTAGCTGTCGTTCATGAAAAGAACACACATGCAATGACACTGGTGTATCCATGTGTGGTTTGTGAAAAGAACAGATACGCAATCACACTAGGTGGATCCATGTGTGGTTTGTTTAGAAGAACACACATGCAATGACTCTAGTTGTGGTTCATGAAAAGAACACACATGCAATGACACTGGTGGATCCATGTGTGGTTCATGAAAAGAACAGACATGCAATGACACTGGTGGATCCTTATATGGTTTGTTTAGAGGAACATACATGCAATGACACTGGGTGTGGTTCATGAAAAGAACAAACATGCACTGACACTGGGTGGATCCATGTGTGGTTTGTGAGAAGAACACACATCCAATGACACTGGTGGATACATGTGTGGTTCATGAAAAAAACATACATGCAATGACACTTTTGGATCCTTATGTGGTTTGTTTAGAGGAACAGACATGCAATGACACTGGGTGTGGTTCATGAAAATAACAGACATGCAATGACACTGGGTGTGGTTCATGAAAATAACAGACATGCAATGACACTGGTGGATCCATGTGTGTTTCATGAGAAGAACGCACATCCAATGACACTGGTGGATCCTTATGCGGTTCATGAAAAGAACACACATGCAATGACACTGGTGGATCCTTATGTGGTTTGTGAAAAGAATAGACATGCAATGACACCGGTGGATCCTTATGTGGTTCATGAGAAGAACAAACATGTAATGACACTGGTGGATCTTGGCATAATTTGATGTATGCCACGATGTATTTCATTGTACAAGACACTTTCCATTTTTATACTACTCAGTTTTGCCCTTGGTTTTATGTGGTACTACTTAGTTTTGCCCCCCTCTCTCTATCTTTCGTAGAAGCCCAAACCTGTGCTCAACCTGTTTGCTACTCCCTGATTAGTTATCACAGTAGTACAGCGTGAGACAGCACGGACGTCTCCCTCAGTGAGACTTCTACAAGAAGGAACACGATGTCGTCCATGGAAAAAGTCGTCGAGCGGTCATGTCAAGTTTAATCAAGTCTGAAAAGCCTACTACTGCTACTACAACACATGCACAGGGCAACGGGGTCATCGAGTGCACGGTTGTCGACGGGACGCTGCAATTTATTGCCACTTGATTTTGCTAAGACATATCCCATTTTTATGCAGCGCTCTCAATCTCACTTCCAACTGGGCCCTACTGTTAGTAACTTCCATGAGTCAAGGGCCCCCTCGAGTAGATCTAATGTTGCTAGAAATTGGTTCCGCGCCACTTGCATGCAGTGGAATCGAGGTATGCCATGAGCGTGTTTTCAATGCAGCTCTAAAGTGGTGATCGTGGCTGTTTCAAATAAAGGGAACCCAAAAAAGGGAGGAAATCGTGGTAGCCCCCCGCCCACCACACGTGTCCACTCGAGGACTACAAACGGTCCGGTGTTTATAACCCCCCTCGACCTTCTTCTTCCACGAGCTCGTGTCATTTCCCCTAGTTTTTCTAGTCCCAAGACCCCAATCTACACCTACCGCCTGCGCCAAAGCTCCCTCGCTTGCACTACCTCCTTCCCTTGGTGCGCCATGAAGCGTACGCATGGAGGCGAGCTGGAGGTGAAGCCAATTGAAGGCGCAGCTGCAGATGGCTCGGTCGTCGCCAAGCAGGCGGAGGCGTCTTCTCTGGGCACGAACGCCGCTCGTCACCACGCCGTCGAGGGTGCGAGCTCATCCGTCTAGCCAGTAGCCATCTCCGCCGAGGAGCAGGAGGTAGCCGTCGCTGCCGAGCAGCAGGTAGTAGCCATCGCCGCCGAGCAACAGGTGGCTGACAACGTTGTGGTGCCAGCGGCAGATCTGGATGGGGGCAGGCGGCAGGTGGAGGCAATCCGGTGCTCTACATCAACGACCCCATCACCGTACAAGAAATCTTAGACGCAATCGTGGAGAATGACGAGTTCGAGGAGGAGGTCCCTGATGAGGAGTCTGAGGTTCTATATTGCTAGCTTCTCTAGTCGCAGCCACAATTTTCACTGTTCATACATAGGATTTGCTCAATCGTGTACATATTCTTTTGCTCTTGAAGTAGGGTAGTATATATATATGGTTCAATCGGTCGATTGATGCATCTACCATCTAGTCACAAAACCCCAATCTGATCATCTGTCATCTAGTTGAGTTTGCTAGTTGAGTGTTGATTTCAATACACAACAGGCCTATAACATTACATTTATATTCCTTACTGATCCCAATGATTCAATTTTGCCCCAAAATAGTGCAAGGGCATCTGATGGTGTCGCTTTCTTAGGGATGGTCTGTGAACCTCAGGCAGCAATGCACATAAACAATATAGGTTGTGCTGTTGGTATTTGGTTCTCCGACTCCATCGCTGAAAAAAATGAGGCCCTAATTTTTTTCACATATAGAACCTATATATATAATCTTTGTATTGTTTCTGATCTATGAATGTGTTGTATGATGCATATGTATATCCCTGAATATTATTTTGTACGATTACATTTCAATTTCTTATTATGGCCAATGAGTCAAATTTGCCTCAAAGAGAGGCAGACACATTGGTGTCAGAATTTTGGAGGGATGAGTGAGCAAACCTGGGGCCATGTACAAGATCAATATAAGCTGTGCAATTGTTACTTGGTTCGCTTACACCATCTCTGTAGAAACTTATGAGGCCGCATTCTTTATTCTAGATTCATAGAACTATGATATTTGAATTGTCTATTCCATGCATTCATAGTGTATAAGAATTACATTTTAGTTTGTCACCGAGGCCGATGATTGAAATTTGCCCCAAAAGACTTCAAGGGGAGACACGTAAGATGGTGTCGTGTTTTAGGGATGGGTTGGTGAACCTGAGGCAGCAATGCACACAAACAATATAGGTTGTGCTGTTAGTACTTTGGTTCTCCAACTCCATCTCTGAAACAAATTATGAGGCCCTTGATTTAATCTCATATGGAACTACATATATGATCCTTGATTTTTTTCTGATCTTTTAATGATTGGTATGATGCATATGTATATGAATAGTTTTGATCATAAGTATTTTTAACATGTACCTGAAGATTAATTGTTTGGTTTTTTATTTATAATTATAATATTTAGGCTTGTTTTTGTACCTGACTATTTATATCTCAGAATATTGTTTTGAACAATTACATTTCAATTTCTTATTGTAGCCAATGATTGAAATTTGCCCCAAAGAGAGGCTGACACATTGGTGTTAGATTTTTTCAGGGATGAGTTAGCGAACCTGAGGGCATGTACAAGATCAATATAAGTTGTGCAAGTGTTACTTGGTTTGCTTACGCCATCCCTGTAGTAACTTATGAGTGCGCAATCTTTATTCTACATTCATAGAACTATGATATTCGAATTATCTATTCCATGCATTCATAGTGTATAAGAATTACATTTTAGTTTTTCACCGAGGCTGATATTGAAATTTGCCCCAAAAGAGTTCAAGGGGAGACACATATGATGGTGTCGTGTTAGGGATGGGTTGGTGAACCTGAGGCAGCAATGCACACAAACAATAGAGGTTGTGTTGTTGGTACTTTGGTTTGCCAACTCTATCTATGAAACAAATTATGAGGCCCTAGCTTTATTCTCATATGGAACTACATATATGATCCTTGTATTGTTTCTGATGATTTAATGATTGGTATGATGCATATGTATATGAATAGTTTTGATCATAAGTATTTTTAACATGTACGTGAAGATTAATTGTTTGGTTTTTTATTTATAATTACAATATTTAGACTTGTTTTTGTACCTGACTATGTATATCCCTGGATAATGTTTTGTACGATAACATTTCAATTTCTTATTGTGGCCAATGATTTAAATTTGTCCCAAAAGAGAGGCCGACACATTGGTGTCAGATTTTTTCAGGGATAAGTTAGTGAACCTGGGGCGATGTACAACAACATTACATGTTGTGCAATTGTTACTTGGTTCACCTACTCCATCCCTGAAGAAACTTATGAGGCCCCTAGATTTATCCTACATTCATTCTGATGCAATTATTTGTCATT
The DNA here is from genome assembly GCA_916181665.1 of Avena sativa. Lineage (NCBI taxonomy): Eukaryota > Viridiplantae > Streptophyta > Magnoliopsida > Poales > Poaceae > Avena > Avena sativa. The sequence goes on from OV702287.1 coordinate 586,620,019, forward strand.
GTGTTGAGATGAAATGATATATGAACCGATCAAACTATTGCTGAGATGCTTTATCTTTGATATCCATGGATATATTGTCTTACATATACATATTGTCAATTCTTGAGTTGTAATACAATTCAATCATATGTATGAGTTCTAAGTTATGTTCTTAAAAATCAACAGGAGGATGATGATGAAGTGGACGATACCAAGGTATCTAGGGACAACAAGAGCCACTACGTGCTGAGGCGGTTACGATGTGGGCTAATCCATTTCCACCATAGGGGGAGACAATTTTGCCCATTCTGTGGCAGAGCAATCAACGTGGACCTCAACAGCGTGATCCAGCATGCGGGGGCATCGGCAGAGGCGAAGGCAGAAGCCATAGGCCGATTACCTTGGCACGGCACACATCCTACGGCAAATTCCTCCGGTAGTATGTTAGGACTGTCCTATATCCCATCGACTAGGCTGTCGCTGCCTCCTGCTGATAAACCCCTGCCCTGCTAGGCGTCTCCGTGTCCCGGCCTCTTGCTGCCGCCCCTGCCTTTATTTTTTTAGTTAATTATTACATCTGTGTGGCATGTAAGACAATATATCCGTGGTGTCTCTCGTGAACCTTCTATATTAATCTACACCTTTATATGGAGTGCCTTAAAATTTCTAGTGTTCAATTATATTAATGATCATGCTCATGCACACTACAAAATATTTGTAGTGCTCGATTATATTATAATTGTCAAGGAATACATCAACAAGTTAAATTGGTGGAAATTTTGTATTGAAGTGACTAAATGATCTCACATCAGCGGTGGACGTTGGCAGAAGCCGAAGGCATCAGCCAAAGACCTTGGAGCGGCACGCAGTCTTCAGCAAATTCCTTGCAGGTTCAACAACGGGTTGCCGCCGCCCAGCTCCGAATTCGCTTACAGGTCCAACATGACAGAACTTTAGCTACTACAGAGACCTCGGCAGAGGTGGCAGAATTGGTGCGGGTGCAACCACGGCGATGGCGAGCTCGGATTCTAGAGGAGGAAAATAGAACCGAGCATGATCGGCACGGTGACAGATCTCACCGAGAACCAATTCTCGTCTCCGCACCGTGCCATGGGTGCATCCATGGTGAGGGCGAGCTTCGTCTCTGGATGGGGAGGAGAGTGGGGCCGAGCAGGTTCATCACGTCCCAGCTCTGCGTCATGGCCGTGACCACAGATTGCCACTCCAGGGAAGAAGAAGACGCGTATTGGATGCATGCGCCAACGCTGCAAGCCTACAGGGAGGAGAGCTGGGCCGAGCAGGTTCGTCCATGTCCCAGCTTCGCGCCATGGCTGCGACACTCCACAGATTGCCGCTCTGGGGAAGAAGAAGACGCGTAATGGATGCATGCGCCAACGCTGCAAGCCTAATTGACACCTATGCGACGGGAGCGACATAACGGCGAGAACTGATAGGGGGGCAACTTGACGGCCGTTAGCCTGATTTTTTGTATTGAAACGTAAAGTTGAATTCATGCCAAAAAAGACCATCTGAGTATTTGGCACACCAACTGTAGTCATCCCGGCTAATTTTAGGGAACTTGGGTACCGCGTTGCCTGGGCGCCCCAACTTTCGGGCCGCAAAATGATATTATCCTGATTTCGGCACATCAAAAATAGAAAATGGTTTTTTCGTGCATCGAAAAGGAAAACTTCCTCCTGCAACATCATAAGCCATCCCAAGATGCACATGTGTGCACAATATGGGCACATTATCTCAAACTATGCCCTGATTCTAGCCATAACATTGGTGGTTTGACCTAAATGCCATGAAACCTCGAACATGGTAGGTCATTTTGTGAAGGATTTTATGATGTTTGCAATTTTTCAAGTTCAATATTTTTCCTTGAAACTATGACACATAATATGACACCATGCGAAGGTTTCACGTTGTTTGGATCGTTTTTGAATTTCTTATGCCCGTTTCAAACATATTCAAAACGGCGGGGATGAAGATTCCTAGCCCGGGGATGAGCCTCGCTAAACTTGAACTGGATCTATGATGACATAGCATGTTGTGAACCTATAAATGATTTTTTTAAAATTCACAAGCATTATATCATGTACTTGTAGTTCAAATCTAGGCAACCTCCTGCCGATTCGGCAGGAATTTTTCTTTTTCATGAGGGATGGACGAAAAGGTTGCAGATACACCGGTTGGGAAATTGTCCATCTAAGGTGGTCTAGTATTTTTGAAAAATGGGTTGGTACCAATGCCAAACTTTAATTTGGTGGTTGCTTCACAGAACACCCCGATTTCGGCACCTCAATAATGGAAATTAGATTTTTTGTGCGTCGAAAAGGAAAACTTCCTCCTTCAACGTCGTAAGCCATCCCAAGATGCACATGTGTGCACAATATGGGCACATTATCTCAAACTATGCCCTGTTCTACCATATAATTGGTGGTTTGACCTAAATGCCATGAAACCTCGAACATGATAGGTCATTTTGTGAAGGATTTTTTATGATGTTTGCAATTTTTCAAGTTTAATATTTTTCCTTGCAACTATGACACATAATATGACACCACGTGAAGGTTTCACGTTGTTTGGATCATTTTTGAATTTCTTATGCCCGTTTCAAACTAGATGAAGATTCCCTGCCCGGGGATGAGCCTCGCTGAACTTGAAGTGGATCTATGATGAAATAGCATGTTGTGAACCTATAAATGATTTTTTGAAAAATTCACAAGCATTATATCATGTACTTGTAGTTCAAATCTGGGCAACCTCCTACCGATTTGGCAGGAATTTGTCTTTTTCATTAGGGATGGACGGAAAGGTTCCAGATACACCGCGTGGGAAATTGTTCATCTAAGGTGGTCTAGTATTTTTGAAAAATGGGTTGGTACCAATGCCAAACTTTAATTTGGTGGTTGCTTCACAGAACACCCCGATTTCGGCACCTCAATAATGGAAATTGTTTTTTTCGTGCGTTGAAAAGGAAAACTTCCTCCTGCACTATCGTAAGCCATCCCAAGATGCACATGTGTGCACAATATGGGAACATTATCTCAAACTATGCCCTGATTCTAGCCATAACATTGGTGGTTTAACCTAAATGCCATGAGACCTCGAACATGATAGGTCATTTTGTGATGGATTTTTTATGATGTTTGCAATTTTTCAAGTTCAATATTTTTCCTTGCAACTATGACACATAATATGAAACCACGTGAAGGTTGCACGTTGTTTGGATCGTTTTTGAATTTCTTATGCCCGTTTCAAACTATATTCAAAATGGCGGGGATGAAGATTCCTAGCCCGGGGCTGAGCCTCGCTGAACTTGAACTGGATCTATGATGAAATAGCATGTTGTGAACCTATAAATGATTTTTTTAAAATTCACAATCATTATATCATGTACTTGTATTTCAAATCGAGGCAACCTCCTGCCGATTCGGCAGGAATTTTTCTTTTTCATGAGGGATGGACGGAAAGGTTGCAGATACACCGGTTGGGAAATTGTCCATCTAAGGTGGTTTAGTATTTTTGAAAAATGGGTTGGTACCAATGCCAAACTTTAATTTGGTGGTTTCTTCATAGAACACCCCGATTTCGGCACCTCAATAATGGAAATTGGATTTTTCGTGCGTCGAAAAGGAAAACTTCCTCCTGCAATATTGTAAGTCATCCCAAGATGCACATGTGTGCACAATATGGGCACATTATCTCAAACTATACCTTGTTCTAGCCATAACATTGGTGGTTTGACCTAAATGCCATGAAAGCTCGAACATGATAGGTCATTTGGTGAAGGACTTTTTTTATGATGTTTGCAATTTTTCAAGTTCTTTATTTTTCCTTGCAACTATGACACATAATATGACACCACGTGAAGGTTTCACGTTGTTTGGATCATTTTTGAATTTCTTATGCCCGTTTCAAACTATATTCAAAACGTCGGGGATGAAGATTCCTAGCCCGGGGCTGAGCCTTGCTGAACTTGAAGTGGATCTATGATTAAATAGCATGTTGTGAAACTATAAATGATTTTTTTAAATTCACAAGCATTATATCATGTACTTGTAGTTCAAATCTGGGCCACCTCCTACCTATTCGGCAGGAATTTGTCTTTTTCATTAGGGATGGACGGAAAGGTTCCAGATACACCGGTTGGGAAGTTGTCCATCTAAGGTGGTCTAGTATTTTTGAAAAATGGGTTGGTACCAATGCCAAACTTTAATTTGGTGGTTGCTCCATAGAACACCCCGATTTCGGCACTTCAATAATGGAAATTGGAATTTTCGTGCGTCAAAAAGGAAAACTTCCTCCTGCAACATCATAAGCCATCCCAAGATGCACATGTGTGAACAATATGGGCACATTATCTCAAACTATTCCCTGATTCTAGCCATAACATTGGTGGTTTGACCTAAATGCTATGAAACCTCGAACATGATAGGTCATTTTGTGAAGGATTTTTTATGATGTTTGCAATTTTTCAAGTTCAACATATTTCCTTGAAACTATGACACATAATATGACACCACATGAAGGTTTCACGTTGTTTGGATCATTTTTGAATTTCTTATGCCCGTTTCAAACTATATTCAAAATGGCAGGGATGAAGATTCCTAGCCCGGGGCTGAGCCTCGCTGAACTTTAAGTGGATCTATGATGAAATAGCATGTTGTGAACCTATAAATGATTTTAAAAATATTCACAGGCATTATATCATGTACTTGTAGTTCAAATCTGGGCAACCTCCTTCCGATTCGGCAGGAATTTGTCTTTTTCATGAGGGATGGACGGAAAGGTTCCAGATACACCGGTTGGGAAATTTTCCATCTAAGGTGGTCTAGTATTTTTGAAAAATGGGTTGGTACCAATGCCAAACTTTAATTTGGTGGTTGCTTCACAGAACTTCCCAATTTCGGCACCTCAATAATGGAAATTGGTTTTTTCGTGCGTCGAAAAGGAAAACTTCCTCCAGCACTATCATAAGCCATCCCAAGATGCACATGTGTGCACAATATGGGCACATTATCTCAAACTATGCCCTGAATCTAGCCATAACATTGGTGGTTTGACCTAAATGCCATGAAACCTCGAACATGATAGGTCATTTTGTGAAGGATTTTTTATATTGTTTGCAATTTTTCAAGTTAAATATTTTTCCTTGCAATGACACTGGTGGATCCATGTGTGGTTCATGAGAAGAACACACATCCAATGACACTGGTGGATCCTTATGTGGTTCATGAAAAGAACAGACATGCAATGACACTAGTGGATCCTTATGTGGTTTGTGAAAAGAACAGACATAGAATGACACTGGTGGATCCTTATGTGCTTCTTGGGAAGAACAGACATGCAATGACACTGGTAGATCCTTATGTGGTTCATGAGAAGAACAGACATGCAATGACACGGGTGGATCCTTATGTGGTTTGTTTAGAGCACAGACATGCAACGACTCTAGCTGTCGTTCATGAAAAGAACACACATGCAATGACACTGGTGTATCCATGTGTGGTTTGCGAAAAGAACAGACATGCAATCACACTAGGTGGATACATGTGTGGTTTGTTTAGAAGAACATACATGCAATGACTCTAGATGTGGTTAATGAAAAAACACACATGCAATGCCACTGGTGGATCCATGTGTGGTTCATGAAAAGAACAGACATGCAATTACACTGGTGGATCCTTATGTGGTTTGTTTAGAGGAACATAGATGCAATGACACCAGGTGTGGTTCATGAAAAGAACAGACATGCAATGACACTGGTGGATTCATGTGTGGTTCATGAGAAGAACACACATCCAGTGACACTGGTGGATCCTTATGAGGTTTGTTTAGAAGAACACACATGCAATGACTCTAGTTGAGGTTCATGAAAAGAACACACATGCAATGACACTGGTGTATCCATGTGTGGTTCGTGAGAAGAACACACATGCAATGACACTGGGTGTGGTTTATGAGAAGAACACACATGCAATGACACTGGTGGATCCTTATGTGGTTTGTTTAGAAGAACACGCATGCAATGACTCTATCTATGGTTCATGAAAAGAACACACATCAATGACACTGGTGGATCCATGTGTGGTTTGTAAAAAGAACTGACATGCAATGACTCTAGGTGGATCCATGTGTAGTTTGTTTAGAGGAATAGACATGCAATGACACTGGGTGTGGTTCATGAAAAGAACGGACATGCAATGACGCTGGTGGATCCTTATGTGGTTTGTTTAGAAGAACACACATGCAATGACTCTAGCTGTGGTTCATGAAAAGAACACACATGCAATGACACTGGGGGATCCTTATATGGTTTGTTTATAAGAACACACATGCAATGACACTAGTTGTGGTTCATTAGAAGAACACACATGAAAAGGCACTGGTGGATCCATGTGTGGTTTGTGAAAAGAACAGACATGCAATCACACTAGGTGGATCCGTGTGTGGTTTGGGGAAAGAACAGTCATGCAATGGCTCTAGCTGTGGTTCATGAAAAGAACACACATGCAATGACACTGGTGGATCCATGTGCGGTCTGTGAAAAGAACAGACATGTAATCACACTAGGTGGATCCATATGTGGTTTGTTTAGAAGAACCCACATGCAATGACTCTAGATGTGGTTCATGAAAAGAACACACATGCAATGACACTAGTTTATCCATGTGTGGTTCCTGAGAAGAACACACATGCAATGACACTGGTGGATCCTTATGTGGTTTGTTTAGAGGAACAAACATGTAATGACACTGGCGTGGTTCATGAAAATAATAGACATGCAATGACACTGGTGGATCCATATGTGGTTTGTGACAAGAACAGACATGCAATCACACTAAGTGGATCCATGTGTGGTTCATGAGAAGAACACACAAGCAATGACACTGGTGGATCCTTATGTGGTTTGTGAAAAGAACAGACATGCAATGACACTGGTGGATCCATGTGTGGTTCATGAAAAGAATAGACATGCAATGACACTGCTGGATCCTGATGTGGTTCATGAGAAGAACAGACATGCAATGACACTTGTGGATCCTTATGTGGTTTGTTTAGAATAACAGACATGCAATGACTCTAGCTGCCATTCATGAAAGGAACACACACGCAATGACACTGGTGTATCCATGTGTGGATTGTCAAAAGAACAGTCTTGCAATCACACTAGGTGGATCCATGTGTGGTTTGTTTAGAAGAACACACATGCAATGACTCTAGCTGCGGTTCATGAAAATAAAACACATGCAATGACACTAGTGGATCCATATGTGGTTCATGAAAAGAATAGACATGCAATGACACTGGTGGATCCTTATGTGGTTTGTTTAGAGGAACATACATGCAATGACACTAGGTGTGGTTCATGAAAAGAACAGACATGCAATGACACTGGTGGATCCATGTGTGGTTCATCAGAAGAACACACATCCAATGACACTGGTGGATCCTTATGTGGTTTGTTTAGAAGAATACACATGCAAAGTGTCTAGCCGCGGTTCATGAAAAGAACACACATGCAATGAGACTGGTGGATCCATGTGTGGTTCATGAAAAGAACAGACATGCAATGCCACTTGTGGATCCTTATGTGGTTTGTTTAGAGGAACAGACATGCAATGCCACTAGGTGTGGTTCATGAAAAGAACAGACATGAAATGACACTAGTGGATCCATATGTGGTTCATGAGAAGACCACACATCCAATGACACTGGTGGATCCTTATGTGGTTTATTTAGAAGAACACACATGCAATGACTCTAGCTGTGGTTCATGAAAAGAACACACATGCAATGACACTGGTGTATCCATGTGTGGTTCATGAGAAGAACACACAAGCAATGACACTGGTGGATCCTTATGTGGTTTGTTCAGAGGAACAAACATGCAATGACACTGGTGGATCCATATGTGGTTTGTGACAAGAACAGACATGCAATCACACTGGGTGGATCTATGTGTGGTTCATGAGAAGAACACCCATGCAATGACACTGGTGGATCCTTATGTGGTTTGTGAAAAGAACAGACTTGCAATGACACTGGTGGATCCATGTGCGGTTCATGAAAAGAATAGACATGCAATGACACTGCTGGATCCTGATGTGGTTCATGAGAAGAACAGACATGCAATGACACTTGTGGATCCTTATGTGGTTTGTTTAGAATAACATACATGCAATGACTCTAGCTGCCGTTCATGAAAGGAACACACACGCAATGACACTGGTGTATCCATGTGTGGTTTGTGAAAAGAACAGTCATGCAATCACACTAGGTGGATCCATGTGTGGTTTATTTAGAAGAACACACATGCAATGACTCTAGCTGCTGTTCATGAAAAGAAAACACATGCAATGACACTTGTGGATCCATATGTGGTTCATGAGAAGAATAGACATGCAATGACACTGGTGGATCCTTATGTGGTTTGTTTAGACGAAAAGGTTGCAGATACACCGGTTGGGAAATTGTCCATCTAAGGTGGTCTAGTATTTTTGAAAAATGGGTTGGTACCAATGCCAAACTTTAATTTGGTGGTTGCTTCACAGAACACCCCTATTTCGGCACCTCAATAATGGAAATTAGATTTTTTGTGCGTCGAAAAGGAAAACTTCCTCCTTCAACGTCGTAAGCCATCCCAAGATGCACATGTGTGCACAATATGGGCACATTATCTCAAACTATGCCCTGTTCTACCATATAATTGGTGGTTTGACCTAAATGCCATGAAACCTCGAACATGATAGGTCATTTTGTGAAGGATTTTTAATGATGTTTGCAATTTTTCAAGTTTAATATTTTTCCTTGCAACTATGACACATAATATGACACCACGTGAAGGTTTCACGTTGTTTGGATCATTTTTGAATTTCTTATGCCCGTTTCAAACTAGATGAAGATTCCTTGCCCGGGGATGAGCCTCGCTGAACTTGAAGTGGATCTATGATGAAATAGCATGTTGTGAACCTATAAATGATTTTTTGAAAAATTCACAAGCATTATATCATGTACTTGTAGTTCAAATCTGGGCAACCTCCTACCGATTTGGCAGGAATTTGTCTTTTTCATTAGGGATGGACGGAAAGGTTCCAGATACACCGCGTGGGAAATTGTTCATCTAAGGTGGTCTAGTACTTTTGAAAAATGGGTTGGTACCAATGCCAAACTTTAATTTGGTGGTTGCTTCACAGAACACCCCGATTTCGGCACCTCAATAATGGAAATTGTTTTTTTCGTGCGTTGAAAAGGAAAACTTCCTCCTGCACTATCGTAAGCCATCCCAAGATGCACATGTGTGCACAATATGGGCACATTATCTCAAACTATGCCCTGATTCTAGCCATAACATTGGTGGTTTGACCTAAATGCCATGAGACCTCGAACATGATAGGTCATTTTGTGATGGATTTTTTATGATGTTTGCAATTTTTCAAGTTCAATATTTTTCCTTGCAACTATGACACATAATATGAAACCACACGAAGGTTGCACGTTGTTTGGATCGTTTTTGAATTTCTTATGCCCGTTTCAAACTATATTCAAAACAGCGGGGATGAAGATTCCTAGCCCGGGGCTGAGCCTCGCTGAACTTTAAGTGGATCTATGATGAAATAGCATGTTGTGAACCTATAAATGATTTTTTTAAAATTCACAAGCATTATATCCTGTACTTGTAGTTCAAATCTAGGCAACCTCGTTCCGATTCGGCAGGAATTTGTCTTTTTCATGAGGAATGGACGGAAAGGTTCCAGATACATCGGTTGGGAAATTGTCCAGCTAAGGTGGTCTAGTATTTTTGAAAAATGGGTTGGTACCAATGCCAAACTTTAATTTGGTGGTTGCTTCACAGAACACCCCGATTTCGGCACCTTGTTTTTTTGTGCGTTGAAAAGGAAAACTTCCTCCTGCACTATCGTAAGCCATCCCAAGATGCACATGTGTGCACAGTATGGGCACATTATCTCAAACTATGCCCTGATTCTAGCCATAACATTGGTGGTTTGACCTAAATGCCATGAGACCTCGAACATGATAGGTCATTTTGTGATGGATTTTTTATGATGTTTGCAATTTTTCAAGTTCAATATTTTTCCTTGCAACTATGACACATAATATGAAACCACGCGAAGGTTGCACGTTGTTTGGATCGTTTTTGAATTTCTTATGCCCGTTTCAAACTATATTCAAAATGGCGGGGATGAAGATTCCTAGCCCGGGGCTGAGCCTCGCTGAACTTGAACTGGATCTATGATGAAATAGCATGTTGTGAACCTATAAATGATTTTTTTAAAATTCACAAGCATTATATCATGTACTTGTATTTCAAATCGAGGCAACCTCCTGCCGATACGGCAGGAATTTTTCTTTTTCATGAGGGATGGACGGAAAGGTTGCAGATACACCGGTTGGGAAATTGTCCATCTAAGGTGGTTTAGTATTTTTGAAAAATGGGTTGGTACCAATGCCAAACTTTAATTTGGTGGTTGCTTCATAGAACACCCCGATTTCGGCACCTCAATAATGGAAATTGGATTTTTCGTGCGTCGAAAAGGAAAACTTCCTCCTACAATATTGTAAGTCATCCCAAGATGCACATGTGTGCACAATATGGGCACATTATCTCAAACTATACCTTGTTCTAGCCATAACATTGGTGGTTTGACCTAAATGCCATGAAACCTCGAACATGATAGGTCATTTGGTGAAGGACTTGTTTTATGATGTTTGCAATTTTTCAAGTTCTTTATTTTTCCTTGCAACTATGACACATAATATGACACCACGTGAAGGTTTCACGTTGTTTGGATCATTTTTGAATTTCTTATGCCCGTTTCAAACTATATTCAAAACGTCGGGGATGAAGATTCCTAGCCCGGGGCTGAGCCTTGCTGAACTTGAAGTGGATCTATGATTAAATAGCATGTTGTGAAACTATAAATGATTTTTTTAAATTCACAAGCATTATATCATGTACTTGTAGTTCAAATCTGGGCCACCTCGTACCTATTCGGCAGGAATTTGTCTTTTTCATTAGGGATGGACGGAAAGGTTCCAGATACACCGGTTGGGAAGTTGTCCATCTAAGGTGGTCTAGTATTTTTGAAAAATGGGTTGGTACCAATGCCAAACTTTAATTTGGTGGTTGCTCCATAGAACACCCCGATTTCGGCACTTCAATAATGGAAATTGGAATTTTCGTGCGTCAAAAAGGAAAACTTCCTCCTGCAACATCATAAGCCATCCCAAGATGCACATGTGTGAACAATATGGGCACATTATCTCAAACTATTCCCTGATTCTAGCCATAACATTGGTGGTTTGACCTAAATGCTATGAAACCTCGAACATGATAGGTCATTTTGTGAAGGATTTTTTATGATGTTTGCAATTTTTCAAGTTCAACATATTTCCTTGAAACTATGACACATAATATGACACCACACGAAGGTTTCACATTGTTTGGATCATTTTTGAATTTCTTATGCCTGTTTCAAACTATATTCAAAATGGCAGGGATGAAGATTCCTAGCCCGGGGCTGAGCCTCGCTGAACTTTAAGTGGATCTATGATGAAATAGCATGTTGTGAACCTATAAATGATTTTAAAAATATTCACAGGCATTATATCATGTACTTGTAGTTCAAATTTGGGCAACCTCCTTCCGATTCGGCAGGAATTTGTCTTTTTCATGAGGGATGGACGGAAAGGTTCCAGATACACCGGTTGGGAAATTTTCCATCTAAGGTGGTCTAGTATTTTTGAAAAATGGGTTGGTACCAATGCCAAACTTTAATTTGGTGGTTGCTTCACAGAACTTCCCGATTTCGGCACCTCAATAATGGAAATTGGTTTTTTCGTGCGTCGAAAAGGAAAACTTCCTCCAGCACTATCGTAAGCCATCCCAAGATGCACATTTGTGCACAATATGGGCACATTATCTCAAACTATGCCCTGATTCTAGCCATAACATTGGTGGTTTGACCTAAATGCCATGAAACCTCGAACATGATAGGTCATTTTGTGAAGGATTTTTTATATTGTTTGCAATTTTTCAAGTTAAATATTTTTCCTTGCAATGACACTGGTGGATCCATGTGTGGTTCATGAGAAGAACACACATCCAATGACACTGGTGGATCCTTATGTGGTTCATGAAAAGAACAGACATGCAATGACACTAGTGCATCCTTATGTGGTTTGTGAAAAGAACAGACATAGAATGACACTGGTGGATCCTTATGTGGTTCTTGGGAAGAACAGACATGCAATGACACTGGTAGATCCTTATGTGGTTCATGAGAAGAACAGACATGCAATGACACGGGTGGATCCTTATGTGGTTTGTTTAGAGCACAGACATGCAACGACTCTAGCTGTCGTTCATGAAAAGAACACACATGCAATGGCACTGGTGTATCCACGTGTGGTTTGTGAAAAGAACAGACATGCAATCACACTAGGTGGATACATGTGTGGTTTGTTTAGAAGAACATACATGCAATGACACTAGATGTGGTTAATGAAAAAACACACATGCAATGCCACTGGTGGATCCATGTGTGGTTCATGAAAAGAACAGACATGCAATGACACTGGTGGATCCTTATGTGGTTTGTTTAGAGGAACATAGATGCAATGACACCAGGTGTGGTTCATGAAAAGAACAGACATGCAATGACACTGGTGGATTCATGTGTGGTTCATGAGAAGAACACACATCCAGTGACACTGGTGGATCCTTATGAGGTTTGTTTAGAAGAACACACATGCAATGACTCTAGTTGTGGTTCATGAAAAGAACACACATGCAATGACACTGGTGTATCCATGTGTGGTTCGTGAGAAGAACACACATGCAATGACACTGGGTGTGGTTTATGAGAAGAACACACATGCAATGACACTGGTGGATCCTTATGTGGTTTGTTTAGAAGAACACGCATGCAATGACTCTATCTATGGTTCATGAAAAGAACACACATCAATGACACTGGTGGATCCATGTGTGGTTTGTAAAAAGAACTGACATGCAATGACTCTAGGTGGATCCATGTGTAGTTTGTTTAGAGGAACAGACATGCAATGACACTGGGTGTGGTTCATGAAAATAACGGACATGCAATGACGCTGGTGGATCCTTATGTGGTTTGTTGAGAAGAACACACATGCAATGACTCTAGCTGTGGTTCATGAAAAGAACACACATGAAATGACACTGGGGGATCCTTATATGGTTTGTTTATAAGAACACACATGCAATGACACTAGTTGTGGTTCATTAGAAGAACACACATGAAAAGGCACTGGTGGATCCATGTGTGGTTTGTGAAAAGAACAGACATGCAATCACACTAGGTGGATCCGTGTGTGGTTTGGGGAAAGAACAGTCATGCAATGGCTCTAGTTGTGGTTCATGAAAAGAACACACATGCAATGACACTGGTGGATCCATGTGCGGTCTGTGAAAAGAACAGACATGTAATCACACTAGGTGGATCCATATGTGGTTTGTTTAGAAGAACCCACATGCAATGACTCTAGATGTGGTTCATGAAAAGAACACACATGCAATGACACTAGTTTATCCATGTGTGGTTCCTGAGAAGAACACACATGCAATGACACTGGTGGATCCTTATGTGGTTTGTTTAGAGGAACAAACATGTAATGACACTGGGCGTGGTTCATGAAAATAATAGACATGCAATGACACTGGTGGATCCATATGTGGTTTGTGACAAGAACAGACATGCAATCACACTGGGTGGATCCATGTGTGGTTCATGAGAAGAACACACAAGCAATGACACTGGTGGATCCTTATGTGGTTTGTGAAAAGAACAGACATGCAATGACACTGGTGGATCCATGTGTGGTTCATGAAAAGAATAGACATGCAATGACACTGCTGGATCCTGATGTGGTTCATGAGAAGAACAGACATGCAATGACACTTGTGGATCCTTATGTGGTTTGTTTAGAATAACAGACATGCAATGACTCTAGCTGCCATTCATGAAAGGAACACACACGCAATGACACTGGTGTATCCATGTGTGGTTTGTGAAAAGAACAGTCTTGCAATCACACTAGGTGGATCCATGTGTGGTTTGTTTAGAAGAACACACATGCAACGACTCTAGCTGCGGTTCATGAAAAGAAAACACATGCAATGACACTAGGTGTGGTTCATGAAAAGAACAGACATGCAATGACACTGGTGGATCCATGTGTGGTTCATCAGAAGAACACACATCCAATGACACTGGTGGATCCTTATGTGGTTTGTTTAGAAGAATACACATGCAAAGTGTCTAGCCGCGGTTCATGAAAAGAACACACATGCAATGAGACTGGTGGATCCATGTGTGGTTCATGAAAAGAACAGACATGCAATGCCACTTGTGGATCCTTATGTGGTTTGTTTAGAGGAACAAACATGCAATGCCACTAGGTGTGGTTCATGAAAAGAACAGACATGAAATGACACTAGTGGATCCATATGTGGTTCATGAGAAGAACACACATCCAATGACACTGGTGGATCCTTATGTGGTTTATTTAGAAGAACACACATGCAATGACTCTAGCTGTGGTTCATGAAAAGAACACACATGCAATGACACTAGTGTATCCATGTGTGGTTCATGAGAAGAACACACAAGCAATGACACTGGTGGATCCTTATGTGGTTTGTTCAGAGGAACAAACATGCAATGACACTGGTGGATCCATATGTGGTTTGTGACAAGAACAGACATGCAATCACACTGGGTGGATCTATGTGTGGTTCATGAGAAGAACACCCATGCAATGACACTGGTGGATCCTTATGTGGTTTGTGAAAAGAACAGACTTGCAATGACACTGGTGGATCCATGTGCGGTTCATGAAAAGAATAGACATGCAATGACACTGCTGGATCCTGATGTGGTTCATGAGAAGAACAGACATGCAATGACACTTGTGGATCCTTATGTGGTTTGTTTAGAATAACAGACATGCAATGACTCTAGCTGCCATTCATGAAAGGAACACACACTGACACTGGTGTATCCATGTGTGGTTTGTGAAAAGAACAGTCATGCAATCACACTAGGTGGATCCATGTGTGGTTTATTTAGAAGAACACACATGCAATGACTCTAGCTGCGGTTCATGAAAAGAAAACACATGCAATGACACTTGTGGATCCATATGTGGTTCATGAGAAGAATAGACATGCAATGACACTGGTGGATCCTTATGTGGTTTGTTTAGAGGAACATACATGCAATGACACTAGGTGTGGTTCATGAAAAGAAAAGACATGCAATGACACTGGTGGATCCATGTGTGGTTCATCAGAAGAACACACATCCAATGACACTGGTGGATCCTTATGTGGTTTGTTTAGAAGAATACACAAGCAAAGAGTCTAGCCGCGGTTCATGAAAAGAACACACATGCAATGAGACTGGTGGATCCATGTGTGGTTCATGAAAAGAACAGACATGCAATGACACTTGTGGATCCTTATGTGGCTTGTTTAGAGGAACACACATGCAATGCCACTAGGTGTGGTTCATGAAAAGAACAGACATGAAATGACACTGGTGGATCCATATGTGGTTCATGAGAAGAACACACATCAGATGACACTGGTGGATCCTTATGTGGTTTATTTAGAAGAACACACATGCAATGACTCTAGCTGTGGTTCATGAAAAGAACACACATGCAATGACACAGGTGTATCCATGTGTGGTTCATGAGAAGAACACACAAGCAATGACACTGGTGGATCCATGTGTGGTTCGTGAAAAGAACAGACATGCAATGACACTTGTGGATCCTTATGTGGTTTGTTTAGAGGAACAGACATGCAATGCCACTAGGTGTGGTTCATGAGAAGAACAGACATGAAATGACACTGGTGGATCCATATGTGGTTCATGAGAAGAACACACATCCAATGACACTGGTGGATCCTTATGTGGTTTATTTAGAAGAACACGCATGCAATGACTCGAGCTGTGGTTCATGAAAAGAACACACATGCAATGACACTTGTGTATCCATGTGTGGTTCATGAGAAGAACACACAAGCAATGACACTAGTGGATCCTTGTGTGGTTTGTTTAGAGGAACAAACATGCAATGACACTGGTGGATCCATATGTGGTTTGTGAAAAGAACAGACATGCAATCAAACTAGGTGGATCCATGTGTGGTTAATGAGAAGAACACACATGCAGAGACACTAGTGGATCCTTATGTGGTTTGTGAAAAGAACAGAGATGCAACGACACTGATGGATCCATGTGTGGTTCATGACAAGAACACACATGCAATGACACTGGTGGATCCTTATGTGGTTTGTTTAGAGGAATAGACATGCAATGACACTGGTGGATCCATGTGTGGTTCATGAGAAGAACACACATCCAATGACACTGGTGGATCCTTATGTGGTTTATTTAGAAGAACACACATGCAATGACTCTAGCTGTGGTTCATGAAAAGAACACACATGCAATGACACTGGTGTATCCATGTGTGGTTCATGAGAAGAACACACAAGCAATGACACTGGTGGATACTTATGTGGTTTGTTCAGAGGAACAAACATGCAATGACACTGGTGGATCCATATGTGGTTTGTGACAAGAACAGACATGCAATCACACTGGGTGGATCTATGTGTGGTTCATGAGAAGAACACACATGCAATGACACTGGTGGATCCTTATGTGGTTTGTGAAAAGAATAGACATGCAATGACACTGGTGGATCCATGTGCGGTTCATGAAAAGAATAGACATGCAATGACACTGCTGGATCCTGATGTGGTTCATGAGAAGAACAGACATGCAATGACACTTGTGGATCCTTATGTGGTTTGTTTAGAATAACAGACATGCAATGACTCTAGTTGCCGTGCATGAAAGGAACACACACGCAATGACACTGGTGTATCCATGTGTGGTTTGTGAAAAGAACAGTCATGCAATCACACTAGGTGGATCCATGTGTGGTTTATTTAGAAGAACACACATGCAATGACTCTAGCTGCGGTTCATGAAAAGAAAACACATGCAATGACACTTGTGGATCCATATGTGGTTCATGAGAAGAATAGACATGCAATGACACTGGTGGATCCTTATGTGGTTTGTTTATCGGAACATACATGCAATGACACTAGGTGTGGTTCATGAAAAGAACAGACATGCAATGACACTGGTGGATCCATGTGTGGTTCATCAGAAGAACACACATCCAATGACACTGGTGGATCCTTATGTGGTTTGTTTAGAAGAATACACATGCAAAGAGTCTAGCCGCGGTTCATGAAAAGAACACACATGCAATGAGACTGGTGGATCCATGTGTGGTTCATGAAAAGAACAGACATGCAATGACACTTGTGGATCCTTATGTGGCTTGTTTAGAGGAACACACATGCAATGCCACTAGGTGTGGTTCATGAAAAGAACAGACATGAAATGACACTGGTGGATCCATATGTGGTTCATGAGAAGAACACACATCCAATGACACTGGTGGATCCTTATGTGGTTTATTTAGAAGAACACACATCCAATGACTCTAGATGTGGTTCATGAAAAGAACACACATGCAATGACACTGGTGTATCCATGTGTGGTTCATGAGAAGAACACACAAGCAATGACACTGGTGGATCCATGTGTGGTTCGTGAAAAGAATATACATGCAATGACACTTGTGGATCCTTATGTGGTTTGTTTAGAGGAACAGACATGCAATGCCACTAGGTGTGGTTCATGAGAAGAACATACATGAAATGACACTGGTGGATCCATATGTGGTTCATGAGAAGAACACACATCCAATGACACTGGTGGATCCTTATATGGTTTATTTAGAAGAACACACATGCAATGACTCGAGCTGTGGTTCATGAAAAGAACACACATGCAATGACACTTGTGTATCCATGTGTGGTTCATGAGAAGAACACACAAGCAATGACACTGGTGGATCCTTGTGTGGTTTGTTCAGAGGAACAAACATGCAATGACACTGGTGGATCCATATGTGGTTTGTGAAAAGAACAGACATGCAATCAAACTAGGTGGATCCATGTGTGGTTAATGAGAAGAACACACATGCAGAGACACTAGTGGATCCTTATGTGGTTTGTGAAAAGAACAGAGATGCAATGACACTAGTTGATCCATGTGTGGTTCATGACAAGAACACACATGCAATGACACTGGTGGATCCTTATGTGGTTTGTTTAGAGGAATAGACATGCAATGACACTGGTGGATCCATGTGTGGTTCATGAGAAGAACACATATCCAATGACACTGGTGGATCCTTATGTGGTTTATTTAGAAGAACACACATGCAATGACTCTAGCTGTGGTTCATGAAAAGAACACACATGCAATGACACTGGTGTATCCATGTGTGGTTCATGAGAAGAACACACAAGCAATGACACTGGTGGATCCTTATGTGGTTTGTTCAGAGGAACAAACATGCAATGACACTGGTGGATCCATATGTGGTTTGTGACAAGAACATACATGCAATCACACTGGGTGGATCTATGTGTGGTTCATGAGAAGAACACACATGCAATGACACTGGTGGATCCTTATGTGGTTTGTGAAAAGAACAGACATGCAATGACACTGGTGGATCCATGTGCGGTTCATGAAAAGAATAGACATGCAATGACACTGCTGGATCCTGATGTGGTTCATGAGAAGAACAGACATGCAATGACACTTGTGGATCCTTATGTGGTTTGTTTAGAATAACAGACATGCAATGACTCTAGCTGCCGTTCATGAAAGGAATACACACGCAATGACACTGGTGTATCCATGTGTGGTTTGTGAAAAGAACAGTCATGCAATCACACTAGTTGGATCCATGTGTGGTTTATTTAGAAGAACACACATGCAATGACTCTTGCTACGGTTCATGAAAAGAAAACACATGCAATGACACTTGTGGATCCATATGTGGTTCATGAGAAGAATAGACATGCAATGACACTGGTGGATCCTTATGTGGTTTGTTTAGAGGAACATACATGCAATGACACTAGGTGTGGTTCATGAAAAGAACAAATATGCAATGACACTGGTGGATCCATGTGTGGTTCATCAGAAGAACACACATCCAATGACACTGGTGGATCCTTATGTGGTTTGTTTAGAAGAATACACATGCAAAGAGTCTAGCCGCGGTTCATGAAAAGAACACACATGCAATGAGACTGGTGGATCCATGTGTGGTTCATGAAAAGAACAGACATGCAATGACACTTGTGGATCCTTATGTGGCTTGTTTAGAGGAACACACATGCAATGCCACTAGGTGTGGTTCATGAAAAGAACAGACATGAAATGACACTGGTGGATCCATATGTGGTTCATGAGAAGAACACACATCCAATGACACTGGTGGATCCTTATGTGGTTTATTTAGAAGAACACACATGCAATGACTCTAGCCGTGGTTCATGAAAAGAACACACATGCAATCACACTGGTGTATCCATGTGTGGTTCATGAGAAGAACACACAAGCAATGACACTGGTGGAACCATGTGTGGTTCGTGAAAAGAACAGACATGCAATGACACTTGTGGATCCTTATGTGGTTTGTTTAGAGGAACAGACATGCAATGCCACTAGGTGTGGTTCATGAGAAGAACAGACATGAAATGACACTGGTGGATCCATATGTGGTTCATGAGAAGAACACACATCCAATGACACTGGTGGATCCTTATGTGGTTTATTTAGAAGAACACACATGCAATGACTCGAGCTGTGGTTCATGAAAAGAACAGAGATGCAATGACACTGGTGTATCCATGTGTGGTTCATGAGAAGAACACACAAGCAATGACACTGGTGGATCCTTGTGTGGTTTGTTCAGAGGAATAGACATGCAACGACACTGGGTGTGGTTCATGAGTAGAACATACATGCAATGATTAATGGATTCTTGTTGTGCTTCATGAAAAGAACAGACATGCAATGACACTGGGTGGATCCTTATGTGGTTTGTGAAAAGAACAGACATGCAATGACACTGGTGGATCCATGTGTGGTTCATGAAAAGAACAGACGTGCAATGACACTGGTGGATCCTTATGTGGTTTGTTTAGAGGAACAGACATGCAATGACACTGGTGGATCCATGTGTGGTTAATGAAAAGAACAGACATGCAATGACACTGGTGGAGCCTTATGTGGTTTGTTTAGAGGAACAGACATGCAATGACACTAGGTGTGGTTCATGAAAATAAAAGACATGCAATGACACTGGTGGATCTATGTGTGGTTCATGAGAAGAACACACATCCAATGACACTGGTGGATCCTTATGTGGTTCATGAAAATAACATACATGCAATGACACTAGTGGATCCTTATGTGGTTTGTGAAAATAACAGACATGCAATGACACTGGTGGATCCTTATGTGGTTCTTGGGAAGAACAGACATGCAATGACACTGGTGGATCCTTATGTGGTTTGTTTAGAAGAACAGGCATGCAATGACTCTAGTTGTTGTTCATGAAAATAACGCACATGCAATGACACTAGTGTATCCATGTGTGGTTCATGAGAAGAACACAGATGCAATGACACTGGTGGATCCATGTGTGGTTCATGAAAAGAATAGACATGCAATGACACTGCTGGATCCTGATGTGGTTCATGAGAAGAACAGACATGCAATGACACTTGTGGATCCTTATGTGGTTTGTTTAGAATAACAGACATGCAATGACTCTAGCTGCCGTTCATGAAAGGAACACACACGCAATGACACTGGTGTATCCATGTGTGGTTTGTGAAAATAACAGTCATGCAATCCCACTAGGTGGATCCATGTGTGGTTTGTTTAGAAGAACACACATGCAATGACTCTAGCTGCGGTTCATGAAAAGAAAACACATGCAATGACACTGGTGGATCCATATGTGGTTCATGAAAAGAATAGACATGCAATGATACTGGTGGATCCTTATGTGGTTTGTTTAGAGGAACATACATGCAATGACACTAGGTGTGGTTCATGAAAAGAACAGACATGCAATGACACTGGTGGATCCATGTGTGGTTCATGAGAAGAACACACATCCAATGACACTGGTGGATCCTTATGTGGTTTGTTTAGAAGAATACACATGCAAAGAGTCTAGTCGCGGTTCATGAAAAGAACACACATGCAATGAGACTGGTGGATCCATGTGTGGTTCGTGAAAGAACAGACATGCAATGACACTTGTGGATCCTTATGTGGTCTGTTTAGAGGAACAGACATGCAATGCCACTAGGTGTGGTTCATGAGAAGAACAGACATGAAATGACACTGGTGGATCCATATGTGGTTCATGAGAAGAACACACATCCAATGACACTGGTGGATCCTTATGTGGTTTATTTAGAAGAACACACATGCAATGACTCGAGCTGTGGTTCATGAAAAGAACACACATGCAATGACACTGGTGTATCCATGTGTGGTTCATGAGAAGAACACACAAGCAATGACACTGGTGGATCCTTGTGTGGTTTGTTCAGAGGAACAAACATGCAATGACACTGGTGGATCCATATGTGGTTTGTGAAAAGAACAGACATGCAATCAAACTAGGTGGATCCATGTGTGGTTAATGAGAAGAACACACATGCAGAGACACTAGTGGATCCTTATGTGGTTTGTGAAAAGAACAGAGATGCAATGACACTGGTGGATCCATGTGTGGTTCATGACAAGAACACACATGCAATGACACTGGTGGATCCTTATGTGGTTTGTTTAGAGGAATAGACATGCAATGACACTGGGTGTGGTTCATGAGTAGAACACACATGCAATGACTAATGGATTCTTGTTGTGCTTCATGAAAAGAACAGACATGCAATGACACTAGGTGGATCCTTATGTGGTTTGTGAAAAGAACAGACATGCAATGACACTGGTGGATCCATGTGTGGTTCATGAAAAGAACAGACGTGCAATGACACTGGTGGATCCTTATGTGGTTTGTTTAGAGGAACAAACATGCAATGACACTGGTTGATCCATGTGTGGTTAATGAAAAGAACAGACATGCAATGACACTGGTGGATCCTTATGTGGTTTGTTTAGAGGAACATACATGCAATGACACTAGGTGTGGTTCATGAAAATAAAAGACATGCAATGACACTGGTGGATCCATGTGTGATTCATGAGAAGAACACACATCCAATGACACTAGTGGATCCTTATGTGGTTCATGAAAATAACATACATGCAATGACACTAGTGGATCCTTATGTGGTTTGTGAAAATAACAGACATGCAATGACACTAGTGGATCCTTATGTGGTTTTTGGGAAGAACAGACATGCAATGACACTGGTGGATCCTTATGTGGTTTGTTTAGAAGAACAGGCATGCAATGACTCTAGTTGCTGTTCATGAAAATAACGCACATGCAATGACACTAGTGTATCCATGTGTGGTTCATGAGAAGAACACACATGCAATGACACTGGTGGATCCTTATGTGGTTTGTTTAGAGGAACAAACATGTAATGACACTGGGCGTGGTTCATGAAAATAACAGACATGCAATGACACTGGTGGATCCATATGTGGTTTGTGACAAGAACACACATGCAATCACACTGGGTGGATCCATGTGTGGTTCATCAGAAGAACATACATGCAACGACACTGGTGGATCCTTATGTGGTTTGTTTAGAGGAACAAACATGTAATGACACTAGGCGTGGTTCATGAAAATAACAGACATACAATGACACTGGTGGATCCATATGTGGTTTGTGACAAGAACAGACATGCAATCACACTGGGTGGATCCAGGTGTGGTTCATGAGAAGAACACACATGCAATGATACTGGTGGATCCTTATGTGGTTTGTGAAAAGAACAGACATGCAATGACACTGGTGGATCCATGTGTGTATCATCAAAAGAATAGACATGCAATGACACTGCTGGATCCTGATGTGGTTCATGAGAAGAACAGACATGCAATGACACTTGTGGATCCTTATGTGGTTTGTTTAGAATAACAGACATGCAATGACTCTAGCTGCCGTTCATGAAAGGAACACACACGCAATGACACTGGTGTATCCATGTGTGGTTTGTGAAAAGAACAGTCATGCAATCGCACTAGGTGGATCCATGTGTGGTTTGTTTAGAAGAACACACATGCAATGACTCTAGCTGCGGTTCATGAAAAGAAAACACATGCAATGACACTGGTGGATCCATATGTGGTTCATGAAAAGAATAGACATGCAATGATACTGGTGGATCCTTATGTGGTTTGTTTAGAGGAACATACATGCAATGACACTAGGTGTGGTTCATGAAAAGAACAGACATGCAATGACACTGGTGGATCCATGTGGGGTTCATGAGAAGAACACACATCCAATGACACTGGTGGATCCTTATGTGGTTTGTTTAGAAGAATACACATGCAAAGAGTCTAGTCGCGGTTCATGAAAAGAACACACATGCAATGAGACTGGTGGATCCATGTGTGGTTCGTGAAAAGAACAGACATGCAATGACACTTGTGGATCCTTATGTGGTCTGTTTAGAGGAACAGACATGCAATGCCACTAGGTGTGGTTCATGAGAAGAACAGACATGAAATGACACTGGTGGATCCATATGTGGTTCATGAGAAGAACACACATCCAATGACACTGGTGGATCCTTATGTGGTTTATTTAGAAGAACACACATGCAATGACTCGAGCTGTGGTTCATGAAAAGAACACACATGCAATGACACTGGTGTATCCATGTGTGGTTCATGAGAAGAACACACAAGCAATGACACTGGTGGATCCTTATGTGGTTTGTTTAGAGGAACAAACATGTAATGACACTGGGCGTGGTTCATGAAAATAACAGACATGCAATGACACTGGTGGATCCATATGTGGTTTGTGACAAGAACACACATGCAATCACACTGGGTGGATCCATGTGTGGTTCATCAGAAGAACATACATGCAACGACACTGGTGGATCCTTATGTGGTTTGTTTAGAGTAAAAAACATGTAATGACACCAGGCGTGGTTCATGAAAATAACAGACATGCAATGACACTGGTGGATCCATATGTGGTTTGTGACAAGAACAGACATGCAATCACACTGGGTGGATCCAGGTGTGGTTCATGAGAAGAACACACATGCAATGATACTGGTGGATCCTTATGTGGTTTGTGAAAAGAACAGACATGCAATGACACTGGTGGATCCATGTGTGTATCATCAAAAGAATAGACATGCAATGACACTGCTGGATCCTGATGTGGTTCATGAGAAGAACAGACATGCAATGACACTTGTGGATCCTTATGTGGTTTGTTTAGAATAACAGACATGCAATGACTCTAGCTGCCGTTCATGAAAGGAACACACACGCAATGACACTGGTGTATCCATGTGTGGTTTGTGAAAAGAACAGTCATGCAATCGCACTAGGTGGATCCATGTGTGGTTTGTTTAGAAGAACACACATGCAATGACTCTAGCTGCGGTTCATGAAAAGAAAACACATGCAATGACACTGGTGGATCCATATGTGGTTCATGAAAAGAATAGACATGCAATGATACTGGTGGATCCTTATGTGGTTTGTTTAGAGGAACATACATGCAATGACACTAGGTGTGGTTCATGAAAATAACAGACATGCAATGACACTGGTGGATCCATGTGTGGTTCATGAG
This sequence comes from Avena sativa, assembly GCA_916181665.1. Classification (NCBI taxonomy): domain Eukaryota; kingdom Viridiplantae; phylum Streptophyta; class Magnoliopsida; order Poales; family Poaceae; genus Avena; species Avena sativa. Next base: position 586,644,791 of record OV702287.1, read on the forward strand.
AAGAACACACATCCAATGACACTGGTGGATCCTTATGTGGTTTGTTTAGAAGAATACACATGCAAAGAGTCTAGCCACGGTTCATGAAAATAACACACATGCAATGAGACTGGTGGATCCATGTGTGGTTCATGAAAAGAACAGACATGCAATGACACTTGTGGATCCTTATGTGGTCTATTTAGAGGAACAGACATGCAATGCCACTAGGTGTGGTTCATGAGAAGAACAGACATGAAATGACACTGGTGGATCCATATGTGGTTAATGAGAAGAACACACATCCAATGACACTGGTGGATCCTTATGTGGTTTATTTAGAAGAACACACATGCAATGACTCTAGCTGTGGTTCATGAAAAGAACACACATGCAATGACACTGGTGTATCCATGTGTGGTTCATGAGAAGAACACACAAGCAATGACACTGGTGGATCCTTATGTGGTTTGTTATGCAATGACACTGGTGGATCCATATGTAGTTTGTGAAAAGAACAGACATGCAATCAAACTAGGTGGATCCATGTGTGGTTAATGAGAAGAACACACATGCAGAGACACTAGTGGATCCTTATGTGGTTTGTGAAAAGAACAGAGATGCAATGACACTGGTGGATCCATGTGTGGTTCATGACAAGAACACACATGCAATGACACTGGTGGATCCTTATGTGGTTTGTTTATAGGAATAGACATGCAATGACACTGGGTGTGGTTCATGAGTAGAACACACATGCAATGACTCTAATGGATTCTTGCTGTGCTTCATGAAAAGAACAGACATGCAATGACACTGGGTGGATCCTTATGTGGTTTGTGAAAAGAACAGACATGCAATGACACTGGTGGATCCATGTGTGGTTCATGAAAAGAACAGACGTGCAATGACACTAGTGGATCCTTATGTGGTTTGTTTAGAGGAACAGACATGCAATGACACTGGTGGATCCATGTGTGGTTAATGAAAATAACAGACATGCAATGACACTGGTGGATCCTTATGTGGTTTGTTTAGAGGAACAGACATGCAATGACACTAGGTGTGGTTCATGAAAATAAAAGACATGCAATGACATTGGTGGATCCATGTGTGGTTCATGAGAAGAACACACATACAATGACACTGGTGGATCCTTATGTGGTTCATGAAAATAACAGACATGCAATGACACTAGTGGATCCTTATGTGGTTTGTGAAAATAATAGACATGCAATGACACTGGTGGATCCTTTTGTGGTTCTTGGGAAGAACAGACATGCAATGACACTTGTGGATCCTTATGTGGTTTGTTTAGAAGAACAGGCATGCAATGACTCTAGTTGCTGTTCATGAAAATAACACACATGCAATGACACTAGTGTATCCATGTGTGGTTTATGAAAAGAACAGACATGCAATCACACTAGGTGGATCCATGTGTGGTTTGTTTAGAAGAACACACATGCAATGACTCTAGCTGTGGTTCATGAAAAGAACACACATGCAATGACACTGGTGGATCCATGTGTGGTTCATGGAAAGAACAGACATGCAATGACACTAGTGGATCCTTATATGGTTTGTTTAGAGGAACAAACATGCAATCACACTCGGTGTGGTTCATGAAAAGAACAGACATGGAATGACACTGGTGGATCCATGTGTGGTTCATGCGAAGAACACACATCCAATGACAATGGTGGATCCTTATGTGGTTTGTTTATAAGAACGCACATGCAATGACTCTAGCTGTGGTTCATGAAAAGAACACACCTGCAATGACACTAGTGTATCCATGTGTGGTTCATGAGAAGAACACACATGGAATGACACTAGGTGTGGTTCATGAGAAGAACACACATGCAATGACACTGGTGGATCCTTATGTGGTTTGTTTAGAAGAACATACATAGAATGACTCTTGCTGTGGTTAATGAAAAGAACACACATGCAATGACACTGGTGGATCCATGTGCGGTTTGTGAGAAGAACTGACATCCAATGACTCTAGGTGGATCCATGTGTGGTTTGTTTATAGGAACAGATATGCAATGACACTGGGTGTGGTTCATGCAAAGAACAGACATGCAATGACACTGGTACATCCTTATGTGGTTTGTTTAGAAGAACACACATGCAATGACTCTAGGTCTGGTTCATAAAAAGAACACACATGCAATAACCCTAGGGGATCCTTATGTGGTTTGTTTAGAAGAACAGACATGCAATGACACTGGTGGATCCTTAGGTGGTTTGTGAGAAGAACAGACATGCAATGACACTGGCTATGGTTCATGGGAAGAACACACTTGCAATGTGATACATTGCAAATGTATCTGTAATTTTGGATGTTCCATGCTTGGTTTTATCCACTTTCTTGTGTTTTGTCCACACTTTGGAGTACTTTTCATATGACACTGGTGGATCCATGTGTGGTTCATGAGAAGAAAACACATCCAATAACACTGGTGGATCCTTATGTGGTTCATGAAAAGAACAGACATGCAATGACACTGGTGGATCCTTATGTGGTTTGTTTAGAGGAACAGACATGCAATGCCACTAGGTGTGGTTCATCAAAAGAACAGACATGCAATGACACTGGTGGATCCATGTGTGGTTCATGAGAAGAACACACATCCAATGACACTAGTGGATCCTTATGTGGTTTGATTAGAAGAACACATATGCAATAACTCTAGCTATGGTTCATGAAAAGAACACACATGCAATGACACTGGTGTATCCATGTGTGGTTCATGAGAAGAACACACATGCAATGACATTGGCTGTGGTTCATGATAAGAACACACATGCAATGACACTGGTGGATCCTTATGTGGTTTGTTTAGAAGAACACAGATGCAATGACTCTAGTTGTGGTTCATGAAAAGAACACACATGCAATGACACTGGTGGATCCATGTGTGGTTTGGGAAAAGAACTGACACGCAATGACTCTAGGTGGATCTATGTGTGGTTTGTTTAGAGGAACAAACATGCAATGACACTGGTGGATCCATGTGTGGTTAATGAAAAGAACAGACATGCAATGACACTGGTGGATCCTTATGTGGTTTGTTTAGAGGAACATACATGCAATGACACTAGGTGTGGTTCATGAAAATAAAAGACATGCAATGACACTGGTGGATCCATGTGTGATTCATGAGAAGAACACACATCCAATGACACTAGTGGATCCGTATGTGGTTCATGAAAATAACATACATGCAATGACACTAGTGGATCCTTATGTGGTTTGTGAAAATAACAGACATGCAATGACACTGGTGGATCCTTATGTGGTTTTTGGGAAGAACAGACATGCAATGACACTGGTGGATCCTTATGTGGTTTGTTTAGAAGAACAGGCATGCAATGACTCTAGTTGCTGTTCATGAAAATAACGCACATGCAATGACACTAGTGTATCCATGTGTGGTTCATGAGAAGAACACACATGCAATGACACTGGTGGATCCTTATGTGGTTTGTTTAGAGGAACAAACATGTAATGACACTGGGCGTGGTTCATGAAAATAACAGACATGCAATGACACTGGTGGATCCATATGTGGTTTGTGACAAGAAAACACATGCAATCACACTGGGTGGATCCATGCGTGGTTCATCAGAAGAACATACATGCAACGACACTGGTGGATCCTTATGTGGTTTGTTTAGAGGAACAAACACGTAATGACACTAGGCGTGGATCATGAAAATAACAGACATGCAATGACACTGGTGGATCCATGTGTGGTTCATGAGAAGAACACACATCCAATGACACTGGTGGATCCTTATGTGGTTTGTTTAGAAGAATACACATGCGAAGAGTCTAGCCACGGTTCTTGAAAAGAACACACATGCAATGAGACTGGTGGATCCATGTGTGGTTCATGAAAAGAACAGACATGCAATGACACTTGTGGATCCTTATGTGGTTTGTTTAGAGGAACAGACATGCAATGCCACTAGGTGTGGTTCATGAAAAGAACAGACATGAAATGACACTGGTGGATCCATATGTGGTTCATGAGAAGAACACACATCCAATGACACTGGTGGATCCTTATGTGGTTTATTTAGAAGAACACACATGCAATGACTCTAGCTGTGGTTCATGAAAAGAACACACATGCAATGACACTGGTGTATCCATGTGTGGTTCATGAGAAGAACACACAAGCAATGACACTGGTGGATCCTTATGTGGTTTGTTATGCAATGACACTGGTGGATCCATATGTAGTTTGTGAAAAGAACAGACATGCAATCAAACTAGGTGGATCCATGTGTGGTTAATGAGAAGAACACACATGCAGAGACACTAGTGGATCCTTATGTGGTTTGTGAAAAGAACAGAGATGCATTGACACTGGTGGATCCATGTGTGGTTCATGACAAGAACACACATGCAATGACACTGGTGGATCCTTATGTGGTTTGTTTATAGGAATAGACATGCAATGACACTGGGTGTGGTTCATGAGTAGAACACACATGCAATGACTCTAATGGATTCTTGCTGTGCTTCATGAAAAGAACAGACATGCAATGACACTGGGTGGATCCTTATGTGGTTTGTGAAAGGAACAGACATGCAATGACACTGGTGGATCCATGTGTGGTTCATGAAAAGAACAGACGTGCAATGACACTAGTGGATCCTTATGTGGTTTGTTTAGAGGAACAGACATGCAATGACACTGGTGGATCCATGTGTGGTTAATGAAAATAACAGACATGCAATGACACTGGTGGATCCTTATGTGGTTTGTTTAGAGGAACAGACATGCAATGACACTAGGTGTGGTTCATGAAAATAAAAGACATGCAATGACATTGGTGGATCCATGTGTGGTTCATGAGAAGAACACACATACAATGACACTGGTGGATCCTTATGTGGTTCATGAAAATAACAGACATGCAATGACACTAGTGGATCCTTATGTGGTTTGTGAAAATAACAGACATGCAATGACACTGGTGGATCCTTTTGTGGTTCTTGGGAAGAACAGACATGCAATGACACTTGTGGATCCTTATGTGGTTTGTTCAGAAGAACAGGCATGCAATGACTCTAGTTGCTGTTCATGAAAATAACACACATGCAATGACACTAGTGTATCCATGTGTGGTTTATGAAAAGAACAGACATGCAATCACACTAGGTGGATCCATGTGTGGTTTGTTTAGAAGAACACACATGCAATGACTCTAGCTGTGGTTCATGAAAAGAACACACATGCAATGACACTGGTGGATCCATGTGTGGTTCATGGAAAGAACAGACATGCAATGACACTAGTGGATCCTTATATGGTTTGTTTAGAGGAACAAACATGCAATGACACTCGGTGTGGTTCATGAAAAGAACAGACATGGAATGACACTGGTGGATCCATGTGTGGTTCATGCGAAGAACACACATCCAATGACAATGGTGGATCCTTATGTGGTTTTTTTATAAGAACGCACATGCAATGAATCTAGCTGTGGTTCATGAAAAGAACACACCTGCAATGACACTAGTGTATCCATGTGTGGTTCATGAGAAGAACACACATGGAATGACACTAGGTGTGGTTCATGAGAAGAACACACATGCAATGACACTGGTGGATCCTTATGTGGTTTGTTTAGAAGAACATACATAGAATGACTCTTGCTGTGGTTAATGAAAAGAACACACATGCAATGACACTGGTGGATCCATGTGCGGTTTGTGAGAAGAACTGACATCCAATGACTCTAGGTGGATCCATGTGTGGTTTGTTTATAGGAACAGATATGCAATGACACTGGGTGTGGTTCATGCAAACAACAGACATGCAATGACACTGGTAGATCCTTATGTGGTTTGTTTAGAAGAACACACATGCAATGACTCTAGGTCTGGTTCATAAAAAGAACACACATGCAATAACCCTAGGGGATCCTTATGTGGTTTGTTTAGAAGAACATACATGCAATGACACTGGTGGATCCTTAGGTGGTTTGTGAGAAGAACAGACATGCAATGACACTGGCTATGGTTCATGGGAAGAACACACTTGCAATGTGATACATTGCAAATGTATCTGTAATTTTGGATGTTCCATGCTTGGTTTTATCCACTTTCTTGTGTTTTGTCCACACTTTGGAGTACTTTTCATATGACACTGGTGGATCCATGTGTGGTTCATGAGAAGAAAACACATCCAATAACACTGGTGGATCCTTATGTGGTTCATGAAAAGAACAGACATGCAATGACACTGGTGGATCCTTATGTGGTTTGTTTAGAGGAACAGACATGCAATGCCACTAGGTGTGGTTCATCAAAAGAACAGACATGCAATGACACTGGTGGATCCATGTGTGGTTCATGAGAAGAACACACATCCAATGACACTAGTGGATCCTTATGTGGTTTGATTAGAAGAACACATATGCAATGACTCTAGCTATGGTTCATGAAAAGAACACACATGCAATGACACTGGTGTATCCATGTGTGGTTCATGAGAAGAACACACATGCAATGACATTGGCTGTGGTTCATGATAAGAACACACATGCAATGACACTGGTGGATCCTTATGTGGTTTGTTTAGAAGAACACAGATGCAATGACTCTAGTTGTGGTTCATGAAAAGAACACACATGCAATGACACTGGTGGATCCATGTGTGGTTTGGGAAAAGAACTGACACGCAATGACTCTAGGTGGATCTATGTGTGGTTTGTTTAGAGGAACAAACATGCAATGACACTGGTGGATCCATGTGTGGTTAATGAAAAGAACAGACATGCAATGACACTGGTGGATCCTTATGTGGTTTGTTTAGAGGAACATACATGCAATGACACTAGGTGTGGTTCATGAAAATAAAAGACATGCAATGACACTGGTGGATCCATGTGTGATTCATGAGAAGAACACACATCCAATGACACTAGTGGATCCATATGTGGTTCATGAAAATAACATACATGCAATGACACTAGTGGATCCTTATGTGGTTTGTGAAAATAACAGACATGCAATGACACTGGTGGATCCTTATGTGGTTTTTGGGAAGAACAGACATGCAATGACACTGGTGGATCCTTATGTGGTTTGTTTAGAAGAACAGGCATGCAATGACTCTAGTTGCTGTTCATGAAAATAACGCACATGCAATGACACTAGTGTATCCATGTGTGGTTCATGAGAAGAACACACATGCAATGACACTGGTGGATCCTTATGTGGTTTGTTTAGAGGAACAAACATGTAATGACACTGGGCGTGGTTCATGAAAATAACAGACATGCAATGACACTGGTGGATCCATATGTGGTTTGTGACAAGAACACACATGCAATCACACTGGGTGGATCCATGTGTGGTTCATCAGAAGAACATACATGCAACGACACTGGTGGATCCTTATGTGGTTTGTTTAGAGGAACAAACATGTAATGACACTAGGCGTGGATCATGAAAATAACAGACATGCAATGACACTGGTGGATCCATATGTGGTTTGTGACAAGAACAGACATGCAATCACACTTGGCGGATCCAGGTGTGGTTCATGAGAAGAACACACATGCAATGATACTGGTGGATCCTTATGTGGTTTGTGAAAAGAACAGACATGCAATGACACTGGTGGATCCATGTGTGTATCATCAAAAGAATAGACATGCAATGACACTGCTGGATCCTGATGTGGTTCATGAGAAGAACAGACATGCAATGACACTTGTGGATCCTTATGTGGTTTGTTTAGAATAACAGACATGCAATGACTCTAGCTGCCGTTCATGAAAGGAACACACACGCAATGACACTGGTGTATCCATGTGTGGTTTGTGAAAAGAACAGTCATGCAATCACACTAGGTGGATCCATGTGTGGTTTGTTTAGAAGAACACACATGCAATGACTCTAGCTGCGGTTCATGAAAAGAAAACACATGCAATGACACTGGTGGATCCATATGTGGTTCATGAAAAGAATAGACATGCAATGATACTGGTGGATCCTTATGTGGTTTGTTTAGAGGAACATACATGCAATGACACTAGGTGTGGTTCATGAAAAGAACAGACATGCAATGACACTGGTGGATCCATGTGTGGTTCATGAGAAGAACACACATCCAATGACACTGGTGGATCCTTATGTGGTTTGTTTAGAAGAATACACATGCAAAGAGTCTAGTCGCGGTTCATGAAAAGAACACACATGCAATGAGACTGGTGGATCCATGTGTGGTTCGTGAAAAGAACAGACATGCAATGACACTTGTGGATCCTTATGTGGTCTGTTTAGAGGAACAGACATGCAATGCCACTAGGTGTGGTTCATGAGAAGAACAGACATGAAATGACACTGGTGGATCCATATGTGGTTCATGAGAAGAACACACATCCAATGACACTGGTGGATCCTTATGTGGTTTATTTAGAAGAACACACATGCAATGACTCGAGCTGTGGTTCATGAAAAGAACACACATGCAATGACACTGGTGTATCCATGTGTGGTTCATGAGAAGAACACACAAGCAATGACACTGGTGGATCCTTATGTGGTTTGTTTAGAGGAACAAACATGTAATGACACTGGGCGTGGTTCATGAAAATAACAGACATGCAATGACACTGGTGGATCCATATGTGGTTTGTGACAAGAACACACATGCAATCACACTGGGTGGATCCATGTGTGGTTCATCAGAAGAACATACATGCAACGACACTGGTGGATCCTTATGTGGTTTGTTTAGAGGAACAAACATGCAATGACACTAGGCGTGGTTCATGAAAATAACAGACATGCAATGACACTGGTGGATCCATATGTGGTTTGTGACAAGAACAGACATGCAATCACACTGGGTGGATCCAGGTGTGGTTCATGAGAAGAACACACATGCAATGATACTGGTGGATCCTTATGTGGTTTGTGAAAAGAACAGACATGCAATGACACTGGTGGATCCATGTGTGTATCATCAAAAGAATAGACATGCAATGACACTGCTGGATCCTGATGTGGTTCATGAGAAGAACAGACATGCAATGACACTTGTGGATCCTTATGTGGTTTGTTTAGAATAACAGACATGCAATGACTCTAGCTGCCGTTCATGAAAGGAACACACACGCAATGACACTGGTGTATCCATGTGTGGTTTGTGAAAAGAACAGTCATGCAATCGCACTAGGTGGATCCATGTGTGGTTTGTTTAGAAGAACACACATGCAATGACTCTAGCTGCGGTTCATGAAAAGAAAACACATGCAATGACACTGGTGGATCCATATGTGGTTCATGAAAAGAATAGACATGCAATGATACTGGTGGATCCTTATGTGGTTTGTTTAGAGGAACATACATGCAATGACACTAGGTGTGGTTCATGAAAAGAACAGACATGCAATGACACTGGTGGATCCATGTGTGGTTCATGAGAAGAACACACATCCAATGACACTGGTGGATCCTTATGTGGTTTGTTTAGAAGAATACACATGCAAAGAGTCTAGTCGCGGTTCATGAAAAGAACACACATGCAATGAGACTGGTGGATCCATGTGTGGTTCGTGAAAAGAACAGACATGCAATGACACTTGTGGATCCTTATGTGGTCTGTTTAGAGGAACAGACATGCAATGCCACTAGGTGTGGTTCATGAGAAGAACAGACATGAAATGACACTGGTGGATCCATATGTGGTTCATGAGAAGAACACACATCCAATGACACTGGTGGATCCTTATGTGGTTTATTTAGAAGAACACACATGCAATGACTCGAGCTGTGGTTCATGAAAAGAACACACATGCAATGACACTGGTGTATCCATGTGTGGTTCATGAGAAGAACACACAAGCAATGACACTGGTGGATCCTTATGTGGTTTGTTTAGAGGAACAAACATGTAATGACACTGGGCGTGGTTCATGAAAATAACAGACATGCAATGACACTGGTGGATCCATATGTGGTTTGTGACAAGAACACACATGCAATCACACTGGGTGGATCCATGTGTGGTTCATCAGAAGAACATACATGCAACGACACTGGTGGATCCTTATGTGGTTTGTTTAGAGGAACAAACATGTAATGACACTAGGCGTGGTTCATGAAAATAACAGACATGCAATGACACTGGTGGATCCATATGTGGTTTGTGACAAGAACAGACATGCAATCACACTGGGTGGATCCAGGTGTGGTTCATGAGAAGAACACACATGCAATGATACTGGTGGATCCTTATGTGGTTTGTGAAAAGAACAGACATGCAATGACACTGGTGGATCCATGTGTGTATCATCAAAAGAATAGACATGCAATGACACTGCTGGATCCTGATGTGGTTCATGAGAAGAACAGACATGCAATGACACTTGTGGATCCTTATGTGGTTTGTTTAGAATAACAGACATGCAATGACTCTAGCTGCCGTTCATCAAAGGAACACACACGCAATGACACTGGTGTATCCATGTGTGGTTTGTGAAAAGAACAGTCATGCAATCGCACTAGGTGGATCCATGTGTGGTTTGTTTAGAAGAACACACATGCAATGACTCTAGCTGCGGTTCATGAAAAGAAAACACATGCAATGACACTGGTGGATCCATATGTGGTTCATGAAAAGAATAGACATGCAATGATACTGGTGGATCCTTATGTGGTTTGTTTAGAGGAACATACATGCAATGACACTAGGTGTGGTTCATGAAAAGAACAGACATGCAATGACACTGGTGGATCCATGTGTGGTTCATGAGAAGAACACACATCCAATGACACTGGTGGATCCTTATGTGGTTTGTTTAGAAGAATACACATGCAAAGAGTCTAGTCGCGGTTCATGAAAAGAACACACATGCAATGAGACTGGTGGATCCATGTGTGGTTCGTGAAAAGAACAGACATGCAATGACACTTGTGGATCCTTATGTGGTCTGTTTAGAGGAACAGACATGCAATGCCACTAGGTGTGGTTCATGAGAAGAACAGACATGAAATGACACTGGTGGATCCATATGTGGTTCATGAGAAGAACACACATCCAATGACACTGGTGGATCCTTATGTGGTTTATTTAGAAGAACACACATGCAATGACTCGAGCTGTGGTTCATGAAAAGAACACACATGAAATGACACTGGTGTATCCATGTGTGGTTCATGAGAAGAACACACAAGCAATGACACTGGTGGATCCTTGTGTGGTTTGTTCAGAGGAACAAACATGCAATGACACTGGTGGATCCATATGTGGTTTGTGAAAAGAACAGACATGCAATCAAACTAGGTGGATCCATGTGTGGTTAATGAGAAGAACACACATGCAGAGACACTAGTGGATCCTTATGTGGTTTGTGAAAAGAACAGAGATGCAATGACACTGGTGGATCCATGTGTGGTTCATGACAAGAACACACATGCAATGACACTGGTGGATCCTTATGTGGTTTGTTTAGAGGAATAGACATGCAATGACACTGGGTGTGGTTCATGAGTAGAACACACATGCAATGACTAATGGATTCTTGTTGTGCTTCATGAAAAGAACAGACATGCAATGACACTAGGTGGATCCTTATGTGGTTTGTGAAAAGAACAGACATGCAATGACACTGGTGGATCCATGTGTGGTTCATGAAAAGAACAGACGTGCAATGACACTGGTGGATCCTTATGTGGTTTGTTTAGAGGAACAGACATGCAATGACACTGGTGGATCCATGTGTGGTTAATGAAAAGAACAGACATGCAATGACACTGGTGGATCCTTATGTGGTTTGTTTAGAGGAACATACATGCAATGACACTAGGTGTGGTTCATGAAAATAAAAGACATGCAATGACACTGGTGGATCCACGTGTGATTCATGAGAAGAACACACATCCAATGACACTAGTGGATCCATATGTGGTTCATGAAAATAACATACATGCAATGACACTAGTGGATCCTTATGTGGTTTGTGAAAATAACAGACATGCAATGACACTGGTGGATCCTTATGTGGTTTTTGGGAAGAACAGACATGCAATGACACTGGTGGATCCTTATGTGGTTTGTTTAGAAGAACAGGCATGCAATGACTCTAGTTGCTGTTCATGAAAATAACGCACATGCAATGACACTAGTGTATCCATGTGTGGTTCATGAGAAGAACACACATGCAATGACACTGGTGGATCCTTATGTGGTTTGTTTAGAGGAACAAACATGTAATGACACTGGGCGTGGTTCATGAAAATAACAGACATGCAATGACACTGGTGGATCCATATGTGGTTTGTGACAAGAACACACATGCAATCACACTGGGTGGATCCATGTGTGGTTCATCAGAAGAACACACATGCAACGACACTGGTGGATCCTTATGTGGTTTGTTTAGAGGAACAAACATGTAATGACACTAGGCGTGGTTCATGAAAATAACAGACATGCAATGACACTGGTGGATCCATATGTGGTTTGTGACAAGAACAGACATGCAATCACACTGGGTGGATCCAGGTGTGGTTCATGAGAAGAACACACATGCAATGATACTGGTGGATCCTTATGTGGTTTGTGAAAAGAACAGACATGCAATGACACTGGTGGATCCATGTGTGTATCATCAAAAGAATAGACATGCAATGACACTGCTGGATCCTGATGTGGTTCATGAGAAGAACAGACATGCAATGACACTTGTGGATCCTTATGTGGTTTGTTTAGAATAACAGACATGCAATGACTCTAGCTGCCGTTCATGAAAGGAACACACACGCAATGACGCTGGTGTATCCATGTGTGGTTTGTGAAAAGAACAGTCATGCAATCGCACTAGGTGGATCCATGTGTGGTTTGTTTAGAAGAACACACATGCAATGACTCTAGCTGCGGTTCATGAAAAGAAAACACATGCAATGACACTAGTGGATCCATATGTGGTTCATGAAAAGAATAGACATGCAATGATACTGGTGGATCCTTATGTGGTTTGTTTAGAGGAACATACATGCAATGACACTAGGTGTGGTTCATGAAAAGAACAGACATGCAATGACACTGGTGGATCCATGTGTGGTTCATGAGAAGAACACACATCCAATGACACTGGTGGATCCTTATGTGGTTTGTTTAGAAGAATACACATGCAAAGAGTCTAGTCGCGGTTCATGAAAAGAACACACATGCAATGAGACTGGTGGATCCATGTGTGGTTCGTGAAAAGAACAGACATGCAATGACACTTGTGGATCCTTATGTGGTCTGTTTAGAGGAACAGACATGCAATGCCACTAGGTGTGGTTCATGAGAAGAACAGACATGAAATGACACTGGTGGACCCATATGTGGTTCATGAGAAGAACACACATCCAATGACACTGGTGGATCCTTATGTGGTTTATTTAGAAGAACACACATGCAATGACTCGAGCTGTGGTTCATGAAAAGAACACACATGCAATGACACTGGTGTATCCATGTGTGGTTCATGAGAAGAACACACAAGCAATGACACTGGTGGATCCTTGTGTGGTTTGTTCAGAGGAACAAACATGCAATGACACTGGTGGATCCATATGTGGTTTGTGAAAAGAACAGACATGCAATCAAACTAGGTGGATCCATGTGTGGTTAATGAGAAGAACACACATGCAGAGACACTAGTGGATCCTTATGTGGTTTGTGAAAAGAACAGAGATGCAATGACACTGGTGGATCCATGTGTGGTTCATGACAAGAACACACATGCAATGACACTGGTGGATCCTTATGTGGTTTGTTTAGAGGAATAGACATGCAATGACACTGGGTGTGGTTCATGAGTAGAACACACATGCAATGACTAATGGATTCTTGTTGTGCTTCATGAAAAGAACAGACATGCAATGACACTAGGTGGATCCTTATGTGGTTTGTGAAAAGAACAGACATGCAATGACACTGGTGGATCCATGTGTGGTTCATGAAAAGAACAGACGTGCAATGACACTGGTGGATCCTTATGTGGTTTGTTTAGAGGAACAGACATGCAATGACACTGGTGGATCCATGTGTGGTTAATGAAAAGAATAGACATGCAATGACACTGGTGGATCCTTATGTGGTTTGTTTAGAGGAACATACATGCAATGACACTAGGTGTGGTTCATGAAAATAAAAGACATGCAATGACACTGGTGGATCCACGTGTGATTCATGAGAAGAACACACATCCAATGACACTAGTGGATCCATATGTGGTTCATGAAAATAACATACATGCAATGACACTAGTGGATCCTTATGTGGTTTGTGAAAATAACAGACATGCAATGACACTGGTGGATCCTTATGTGGTTTTTGGGAAGAACAGACATCCAATGACACTGGTGGATCCTTATGTGGTTTGTTTAGAAGAACAGGCATGCAAAGAGTCTAGCCGCGGTTCATGAAAAGAACACACATGCAATGAGACTGGTGGATCCATGTGTGGTTTGTTTAGAAGAACACACATGCAATGACTCTAGCTGTGGTTCATGAAAAGAAAACACATGCAATGACACTGGTGGATCCATATGTGGTTCATGAAAAGAATAGACATGCAATGACACTGGTGGATCCTTATGTGGTTTGTTTAGAGGAACATACATGCAATGACACTAGGTGTGGTTCATGAAAAGAACAGACATGCAATGACACTGGTGGATCCATGTGTGGTTCATGAGAAGAACACACATCCAATGACACTGGTGGATCCTTATGTGGTTTGTTTAGAAGAATACACATGCGAAGAGTCTAGCCACGGTTCTTGAAAAGAACACACATGCAATGAGACTGGTGGATCCATGTGTGGTTCATGAAAAGAACAGACATGCAATGACACTTGTGGATCCTTATGTGGTTTGTTTAGAGGAACAGACATGCAATGCCACTAGGTGTGGTTCATGAAAAGAACAGACATGAAATGACACTGGTGGATCCATATGTGGTTCATGAGAAGAACACACATCCAATGACACTGGTGGATCCTTATGTGGTTTATTTAGAAGAACACACATGCAATGACTCTAGCTGTGGTTCATGAAAAGAACACACATGCAATGACACTGGTGTATCCATGTGTGGTTCATGAGAAGAACACACAAGCAATGACACTGGTGGATCCTTATGTGGTTTGTTATGCAATGACACTGGTGGATCCATATGTAGTTTGTGAAAAGAACAGACATGCAATCAAACTAGGTGGATCCATGTGTGGTTAATGAGAAGAACACACATGCAGAGACACTAGTGGATCCTTATGTGGTTTGTGAAAAGAACAGGGATGCAATGACACTGGTGGATCCATGTGTGGTTCATGACAAGAACACACATGCAATGACACTGGTGGATCCTTATGTGGTTTGTTTATAGGAATAGACATGCAATGACACTGGGTGTGGTTCATGAGTAGAACACACATGCAATGACTCTAATGGATTCTTGCTCTGCTTCATGAAAAGAACAGACATGCAATGACACTAGGTGGATCCTTATGTGGTTTGTGAAAAGAACAGACATGCAATGACACTGGTGGATCCATGTGTGGTTTATGAAAAGAACAGACGTGCAATGACACTAGTGGATCCTTATGTGGTTTGTTTAGAGGAACAGACATGCAATGACACTGGTGGATCCATGTGTGGTTAATGAAAATAACAGACATGCAATGACACTGGTGGATCCTTATGTGGTTTGTTTAGAGGAACAGACATGCAATGACACTAGGTGTGGTTCATGAAAATAAAAGACATGCAATGACATTGGTGGATCCATGTGTGGTTCATGAGAAGAACACACATACAATGACACTGGTGGATCCTTATGTGGTTCATGAAAATAACAGACATGCAATGACACTAGTGGATCCTTATGTGGTTTGTGAAAATAACAGACATGCAATGACACTGGTGGATCCTTTTGTGGTTCTTGGGAAGAACAGACATGCAATGACACTTGTGGATCCTTATGTGGTTTGTTTAGAAGAACAGGCATGCAATGACTCTAGTTGTTGTTCATGAAAATAACACACATGCAATGACACTAGTGTATCCATGTGTGGTTTATGAAAAGAACAGACATGCAATCACACTAGGTGGATCCATGTGTGGTTTGTTTAGAAGAACACACATGCAATGACTCTAGCTGTGGTTCATGAAAAGAACACACATGCAATGACACTGGTGGATCCATGTGTGGTTCATGGAAAGAACAGACATGCAATGACACTAGTGGATCCTTATATGGTTTGTTTAGAGGAACGAACATGCAATGACACTCGGCGTGGTTCATGAAAAGAACAGACATGGAATGACACTGGTGGATCCATGTGTGGTTCATGCGAAGAACACACATCCAATGACAATGGTTGATCCTTATGTGGTTTGTTTATAAGAACGCACATGCAATGACTCTAGCTGTGGTTCATGAAAAGAACACACCTTCAATGACACTAGTGTATCCATGTGTGGTTTATGAGAAGAACAAACATGGAATGACACTAGGTGTGGTTCATGAGAAGAACACACATGCAATGACACTGGTGGATCCTTATGTGGTTTGTTTAGAAGAACATACATAGAATGACTCTTGCTCTGGTTAATGAAAAGAACACACATGCAATGACACTGGTGGATCCATGTGCGGTTTGTGAGAAGAACTGACATCCAATGACTCTAGGTGGATCCATGTGTGGTTTGTTTATAGGAACAGATATGCAATGACACTGGGTGTGGTTCATGCAAAGAACAGACATGCAATGACACTGGTAGATCCTTATGTGGTTTGTTTAGAAGAACACACATGCAATGACTCTAGGTCTGGTTCATAAAAAGAACACACATGCAATAACCCTAGGGGATCCTTATGTGGTTTGTTTAGAAGAACAGACATGCAATGACACTGGTGGATCCTTAGGTGGTTTGTGAGAAGAACAGACATGCAATGACACTGGCTATGGTTCATGGGAAGAACACACTTGCAATGTGATACATTGCAAATGTATCTGTAATTTTGGATGTTCCATGCTTGGTTTTATCCACTTTCTTGTGTTTTGTCCACACTTTGGAGTACTTTTCATATGACACTGGTGGATCCATGTGTGGTTCATGAGAAGAAAACACATCCAATAACACTGGTGGATCCTTATGTGGTTCATGAAAAGAACAGACATGCAATGACACTGGTGGATCCTTATGTGGTTTGTTTAGAGGAACAGACATGCAATGCCACTAGGTGTGGTTCATCAAAAGAACAGACATGCAATGACACTGGTGGTTCCATGTGTGGTTCATGAGAAGAACACACATCCAATGACACTAGTGGATCCTTATGTGGTTTGATTAGAAGAACACATATGCAATGACTCTAGCTATGGTTCATGAAAAGAACACACATGCAATGACACTGGTGTATCCATGTGTGGTTCATGAGAAGAACACACATGCAATGACATTGGCTGTGGTTCATGATAAGAACACACATGCAATGACACTGGTGGATCCTTATGTGGTTTGTTTAGAAGAACACAGATGCAATGACTCTAGTTGTGGTTCATGAAAAGAACACACATGCAATGACACTGGTGGATCCATGTGTGGTTTGGGAAAATAACTGACACGCAATGACTCTAGGTGGATCTATGTGTGGTTTGTTTAGAGGAACAAACATGCAATGACACTTGTGTGGTTCATGAAAAGAATAGACATGCAATGACACTTGTGGATCCTTACGTGGTTTGTTTAGAAGAACACACATGCAATGACTCTAGCTGTGGTTCATGAAAAGAACACACATGCAATGACACTGGTGGATCCATGTGTGGTTTGTGAAAAGAACTGACATGCAATAACTCTAGGTGGATCCATGTGTGGTTTGTTTAGAGGAACAGACATGCAATGCCACTAGGTGTGGTTCATGAAAAGAACAGACATGCAGTGACACTGGTGGATCCATATGTGGTTCATGAGAAAAACACACATGAAAAGGCACTGGTGGATCCATGTGTGGTTTGTGAAAGGAGAGACATGCAGTCACACTAGGTGGATCCATGTGTGGTTTGTGGAAAGAACAGACATGCAATGGATCTAGCTGTGGTTCATGAAAAGAACACACATGCAATGACACTGGTGGATCCATGTGTGGTCTGTGAAAAGAACAGACATGTAATCACACTAGGTGGATCCATATGTGGTTTGTTTAGAAGAACACACATGCAATGACTCTATCTATGGTTCATGAAAAGAACACACATGCAATGACACTGGTGTATCCATGTGTGTTTCATGAGAAGAACACACATGCAATGACACTGGTGGATCCTTATATGGTTTGTTTAGAGGAACAAACATGTAATGACACTGGGCGTGGTTGATGAAAATAACAGACATGCAATGACACTTGTGTACCCATATGTGGTTTGTGACAAGAACAGACATGCAATCACACTGGGTGGATCCATGTGTGGTTCATGAGAAGAACACACATGCAATGACACTGGTGGATCCTTATGTGGTTTGTGAAAAGAACAGACATGCAATGACACTAGTGGATCCATGTGTGGTTCATGAAAAGAATAGGCATGCAATGACACTGCTGGATCCTGATGTGGTTCATGAGAAGAACAGACATGTAATGACACTTGTGGATCCTTATGTGGTTTGTTTAGAATAACAGGAATGCAATGACTCTAGCTTCCGTTCATGAAAGGAACACACACGCAATGACACTGGTGTATCCATGTGTGGTTTGTGAAAAGAACAGTCATGCAATCGCACTAGGTGGATCCATGTGTGGTTTGTTTAGAAGAACACACATGCAATCACTCTAGCTACGGTTCATGAAAAGAAAACACATGCAATGACACTGGTGGATCCATATGTGGTTCATGAAAAGAATAGACATGCAATGACACTGGTGGATCCTTATGTGGTTTGTTTAGAGGAACATACATGCAATGACACTAGGTGTGGTTCATGAAAAGAACAGACATGCAATGACTCTGGTGGATCCATGTGTGGTTCATGAGAAGAACACACATCCAATGACACTGGTGGACCCTTATGTGGTTTGTTTATAAGAATACACATGCAAAGAGTCTAGCCGCGGTTCATGAAAAGAACACACATGCAATGAGACTGGTGGATCCATGTGTGGTTCATGAAAAGAACAAACATGCAATGACACTTGTGGATCCTTATGTGGTTTGTTTAGAGGAACAGACATGCAATGCCACTAGGTGTGGTTCATGAAAAGCATAGACATCAAATGACACTGGTGGATCCATATGTGGTTCATGAGAAGAACACATATCCAATGACACTGGTGGATCCTTATGTGGTTTATTTAGAAGAACACACATGCAATGACTCTAGCTGTGGTTCATGAAAAGAACACACATGCAATGACACTGGTGTATCCATGTGTGGTTCATGAGAAGAACACACAAGCAATGACACTGGTGGATCCTTATGTGGGTTGTTCAGAGGAACAAACATGCAATGACACTGGTCGATCCATATGTGGTTTGTGAAAAGAACAGACATGCAATCAAACTAGGTGGATCCATGTGTGGTTAATGAGAAGAACACACATGCAAAGACACTAGTGGATCCTTATGTGGTTTGTGAAAAGAACAGAGATGCAATGACACTCGTGGATCCATGTGTGGTTCATGACAAGAACAGACATGCAATGACACTGGTGGATCCTTTTGTGGTTTGTTTAGAGGAATAGACATGCAATGACACTGGGTGTGGTTCATGAGTAGAACACACATGCAATGACTCTGATGGATTCTTGCTGTTCTTCATGAAAAGAACAGACATGCAATGACACTAGGTGGATCCTTATGTGCTTCATGAAAAGAACAGACATGCAATGACACTGGGTGGATCCTTATGTGGTTTGTGAAAAGAACAGACATGCAATGACACTGGTGGATCCTTATGTGCTTTGTTTAGAGGAACAAACATGCAATGACACTAGTGGATCCATGTGTGGTTCATGAAAAGAACAGACATGCAATAACAATCGTGGATCCTTATGTGGTTTGTTTAGAGGAATAGACATGCAATGACACTAGGTGTGGTTCATGAAAATAAAAGACATGCAATGACACTGGTGGATCCATGTGTGGTTCATGAGAAGAACACACATCCAATGACACTGGTCGATCCTTATGTGGTTCATGAAAATAACAGACATGCAATGACACTAGTGGATCCTTATGTGGTTTGTGAAAATAACAGACATGCAATGACACTGGTGGATCCTTATGTGGTTCTTGGGAAGAACAGACATGCAATGACACTGGTGGATCCTTATGTGGTTTGTTTAGAAGAACAAGCATGCAATGACTCTAGTTGTTGTTCATGAAAATAACGCACATGCAATGACACTAGTGTATCCATGTGTGGTTTGTGAAAAGAACAGACATGCAATCACACTAGGTGGATCAATGAGTGGTTTGTTTAGAAGAACACACATGCAATGACTCTAGCTTAGGTTCATGAAAAGAACACACATGCAATGACACTGGTGGATCCATGTGTGGTTCATGGAAAGAACAGACATGCAATGACACTGGTGGATCCTTATATGGTTTATTTAGAGGAACAAACATGCAATGACACTCGGTGTGGTTCATGAAAAGAACAGACATGGAATGTCACTAGTGGATCCATGTGTGGTTCATGCGAAGAACACACATCCAATGACAATGCTGGATCCTTGTGTGGTTTGTTTAGAAGAACGCACATGCAATGACTCTAGCTGTGGTTCATGAAAAGAACACACATGCAATGACACTGGTAGATCCTTATGTGGTTTGTTTAGAAGAACACACATGCAATGACTCTAGGTCTGGTTCATGAAAAGAACACACATCAAATAACCCTAGGGGATCCTTATGTGGTTTGTTTAGAAGAACAGACATGCAATGACACTGGTGGATCCTTATGTGGTTTGTGAGAAGAACAGACATGCAATGACACTGGCTATGGTTCATGAGAAGAACACACTTGCAATGTGATACATTGCAAATGTATCTGTAATTTTGGATGTTCCATGCTTGGTTTTATCCACTTTCTTGTGTTTTGTCCACACTTTGGAGTACTTTTCATATGACACTGGTGGATCCATGTGTGGTTCATGAGAAGAACACACATCCAATAACACTGGTGGATCCTTATGTGGATCATGAAAAGAACAGACATGCATTGACACTGGTGGATCCTTATGTGGTTTGTTTATAGGAACAGACATGCAATGACACTAGGTGTGGTTCATCAAAATAACAGACATGCAATGACACTGGTGGATCCATGTGTGGTTCATGAGAAGAACACACATCCAATGACACTAGTGGATCCTTATGTGGTTTGTTTAGAAGAACACATATGCAATGACTCTAGCTGTGGTTCATGAAAAGAACACACATGCAATGACACTGGTGTATCCATGTGTGGTTCATGAGAAGAACACACATGCAATGACATTGGTTGTGGTTCATGATAAGAACACACATGCAATGACACTGGTGGATCCTTATGTGGTTTGTTTAGAAGAACACAGATGCAATGACTCTAGTTCTGGTTCATGAAAAGAACACACATGCAATGACACTGGTGGATCCATGTGTGGTTTGGGAAAAGAACTGACACGCAATGACTCTAGGTGGATCCATGTGTGGTTTGTTTAGAGGAACAAACATGCAATGACACTGGTGTGGTTCATGAAAAGAACAGACATGCAATGACACTTGTGGATCCTTACGTGGTTTGTTTAGAAGAACACACATGCAATGACTCTAGCTGTGGTTCATGAAAAGAACACACATGCAATGACACTGGTGGATCCATGTGTGGTTTGTGAAAAGAACTGACACGCAATGACTCTAGGTGGATATATGTGTGGTTTGTTTAGAGGAACAGACATGCAATGCCACTAGGTGTGGTTCATGAAAAGAATAGACATGCAATGACACTGGTGGATCCATATGTGGTTCATGAGAAGAACACACATCCAACGACACTGGTGGATCCTTATGTGGTTTGTTTAGAAGAACACACATGCAATGACTCTAGCTATGGTTCATGAAATGAACACACATGCAATGACACTGGTGTATCCATGTGTGGTTCATGAGAAGAACACACAAGCAATGACACTAGTGGATCCTTATGTTGTTCGTTTAGAGGAACAAACATGCAATGACACTGGTGGATCCATATGTGGTTTGTGAAAAGAACAGACATGCAATCAAACTAGGTGGATCCATGTGTGGTTAATGAGAAGAACACACATGCAAAGACACTAGCGGATCCTTATGTGGTTTGTGTAAAGAACAGAGATGCAATGACACTGGTGGATCCATGCGTGGTTCATGACAAGAATAGACATGCAATGACACTGGTGGATCCTTATGTAGTTTTTTTAGAGGAATAGACATGCAATGACACTGGGTGTGGTTCATCAGTAGAACACACATGCAATGACTCTGATGGATTCTTGTTGCGGTTCATGAAAAGAACTGACATGCAATGACACTGGGTGGATCCTTATGTGGTTTGTCAAAAGAACATACATACAATGTCACTGGTGGATCCATGTGTGGTTCATGAAAAGAACAGAGATGCAATGACACTAGTGGATCCTTATGTTGTTTGTTTAGAGGAACAGACATGCAATGACACTAGTGGATCCATGTGTGGTTCATGAAAAGAACATACATGCAATGACACTTGTGGATCCTTATGTGGTTTCTTTAGAGGAACAGACATGCAATGACACTAGGTGTGGTTCATCAAAATAAAAGACATGCAATGACACTGGTGGATCCATGTGTGGTTCATGGAACAACACACGTCCAATGACACTGGTGGATCCTTATGTGGTTCATGAAAAGAACAGACATGCAATGACACTAGTGGATCCTTATGTGGTTTGTGAAAACAATAGACATGCAATGACACTGGTGGATCCTTATGTGGTTTGTTTAGAAGAACATACGTGCAATGACTCTAGTTGCCGTTAATGAAAATAACACACATGCAATGACACTGGTGTATCCATGTGTGGTTTGTGAAAAGAACAGACATGCAATCACACTAGGCGGATCCATGTGTGGTTTGTTTAGAACAACACACATGCAATGACTCTTGTTGTGGTTCATGAAAAGAACACACATGCAATGACACTGGTGGATCCATGTGTGGTTCATGAAAAGAACAAACATGCAATGACACTGGTAGATCCTTATATGGTTTGTTTAGAGGAACAAACATGCAATAACACTAGGTGTGGTTCATGAAAAGAACAGACATGCAATGACACTGGTGGATCCATGTGTCGTTCATGCGAAGAACACACATCCAATGACAATGGTGGATCCTTATGTGGTTTGTTTAGAAGAACGCACATGCAATGACTCTAGCTATGGTCCATGAAAAGAACACACCTGCAATGAAACTAGTGTATCCATGTGTGGTTCATGAGAAGAACACACATGGAATGACACTGGGTGTGGTTCATCAGAAGAACACACATGCAATGACACTGGTGGATCCTTATGTGGTTTGTTTAGAAGAACACACATAGAATTTCTCTAGCTGTGGTTCATGAAAAGAACACACATGCAATGAAACTGGTGGATCCATGTGTGGTTTGGGAAAAGAACTGACATGCAATGACTCTAGGTGGATCCATGTGTGGTTTGTTAAGAGGAACAGACATGCAATGACGCTGGTGTGGTTCATGAAAAGAACAGACATGCAATGACACTTGTGGATCCTTACGTGGTTTGTTTAGAAGAACACACATGCAATGACTCTAGCTGTGGTTCATGAAAAGAACACACATGCAATGACACTGGTGGATCCATGTGTGGTTTGTGAAAAGAACTGACATGCAATGAATCTAGGTGGATCCATGTGTGGTTTGTTTATAGGAACAGACATGCAATGACACCGGGTGTGGTTCATGAAAAGAACAGACATGCAATGACACTGGTGGATCCTTATGTGGTTTATTTAGAAGAACAGACATGCAATGAGTCTAGTTGCCGTTCATGAAAATAACACATATGCAATGACACTGGTGTATCCATGTGTGGTTTGTGAAAAGAATAGACATGCAATCACACTAGGCGGATCCATGTGTGGTTTGTTTAGAAAAACACACATGCAATGACTCTTGCTGTGGTTCATGAAAAGAACACACATGCAATGACACTTGTGAATCCATGTGTGGTTCATGAAAAGAACAAACATGCAATGACACTGGTAGATCCTTATATGGTTTGTTTAGAGGAACAAACATGCAATAACACTAGGTGTGGTTCATGAAAAGAACAGACATGCAATGACACTGGTGGATCCATGTGTCGTTCATGCGAAGAAAACACATCCAATGACAATGGTGGATACTTATGTGGTTTGTTTAGAAGAACGCACATGCAATGACTCTAGCTGTGGTTCATGAAAAGAACACACCTGCAATGACACTAGTGTATCCATGTGTGGTTCATGAGAAGAACACACATGGAATGACACTGGGTGTGGTTCATGAGCAGAACACACATGCAATGACACTGGTGGATCCTTATGTGGTTTGTTTAGAAGAACACACATATAATGACTCTAGCTGTGGTTCATGAAAAGAACACACATGCAATGACACTGGTGGATCCATGTGTGGTTTCTGAGAAGAACTGACATGCAATGAATCTAGGTGGATCCATGTGTGGTTTGTTTATAGGAACAGACATGCAATGACACTGGGTGTGGTTCATGAAAAGAACAGACATGCAATGACACTGGTGGATCCTTATGTTGTTTGCTTAGAAGAACACACATGCAATGACTCTAGCTGTGGTTCATGAAAAGAACACACATGCAATGACACTGGTGTATCCATGTGTGGTTCATGAGAAGAACACACAAGCAATGACACTGGTGTATCCTTATGTGGTTCGTTTAGAGGAACAAACATGCAATGAGACTGGTGGATCCATATGTGGTTTGTGAAAAGAACGGACATGCAATCAATCTAGGTGGATCCATGTGTGGTTAATGAGAAGAACACACATGCAAAGACACTAGTGGATCCTTATGTGGTTTGTGTAAAGAATAGAGATGCAATGACACTGGTGGATCCATGTGTGGTTCATGACAAGAACAGACATGCAATGACACTGGTGGATCCTTATGTCGTTTGTTTAGAAGAATAGACATGCAATGACACTGGGTGTGGTTCATGAGTAGAACACACATGCAATGACTTTGATGGATTCTTGCTGTGGTTCATGAAAAGAACTGACATGCAATGACACTGGGTGGATCCTTATGTGGTTTGTCAAAAGAACATACATGCAATGACACTGGTGGATCCATGTGTGGTTCATGAAAAGAACAGACATGCAATGACACTGGTGGATCCTTATGTGGTTTGTTTAGAGGAACAGACATGCAATGACACTGGTGGATCCATGTGTGGTTCATGAAAAGAACAGACATGCAATGAGACTGGTGGATCCTTATGTGGTTTGTTTAGAGGAACAGACATGCAATGACACTAGGTGTGGTTCATGAAAATAAAAGACATGCAATGACACTGGTGGATCCATGTGTGGTTCATGAGAACAACACACATCCAATGACACTGGTGGATCCTTATGTGGTTCATGAAAAGAACAGAGATGCAATGACACTAGTGGATCCTTATGTGGTTTGTGAAAAGAACAGACATGCAATGACACTGGTGGATCCTTATGTGGTTCTTGGGAAGAACAGACATGCAATGACACTGGTGGATCCTTATGTGGTTTATTTAGAAGAACAGGCATGCAATGAGTCTAGTTGCCGTTCATAAAAATAACACACATCCAATGACACTGGTGTATCCATGTGTGGTTTGTGAAAAGAACAGACATGCAATCACACTAGGCGGATCCATGTGTGGTTTATTTAGAACAACACACATGCAATGACTCTTGCTGTGGTTCATGAAAAGAACACACATGCAATGACACTGGTGGATCCATGTGTGGTTTGTGAGAAGAACTGACATGCAATGAATCTAGGTGGATCCATGTGTGGTTTGTTTATAGGAACGGACATGCAATGACACTGGGTGTGGTTCATGAAAAGAACAGACATGCAATGACACAGGTGGATCCTTATGTGGTTTGTTTGGAAGAACACACACGCAATGACTCTAGCTGTGGTTCATGAAAAGAACACACATGCAATAACACTAGGGGATCCGTATGTGGTTTGTTTAGAAGAAAAGACATGCAATGACACTGGTGGATCCTTATGTAGTTTGTGAGAAGAACAGACATGCA
This sequence comes from Avena sativa, assembly GCA_916181665.1. Lineage (NCBI taxonomy): Eukaryota > Viridiplantae > Streptophyta > Magnoliopsida > Poales > Poaceae > Avena > Avena sativa. The sequence goes on from OV702287.1 coordinate 586,671,161, forward strand.
ATGACACTAGCTATGGTTAATGAGAAGAACACACTTGCAATGTGATACATTGCAAATGTATCTATAATTTTGGATGTTCCATGATTGGTTTTATCCACTTTCTTGTGTTTTGTCCACACTTTGGAGTACTTTTCATATGACACTGGTGGATCCATGTGTGGTTCATGAGAAGAACACACATCCAATAACACTGGTGGATCCTTATGTGGTTCATGAAAAGAACAGACATGCAATGACACTGGTGGATCCTTATGTGGTTTGTTTAGAGGAACAGACATGCAATGACACTAGGTGTGGTTCATCAAAAGAACACACATGCAATGACACTGGTGGATCCAAGTGTGGTTCATGAGAAGAACACACATCCAATGACACTAGTGGATCCTTATGTGGTTTGTTTAGAAGAACACATATGCAATGACTCTAGCTATTTTTCATGAAAAGAACACACATGCAATGACACTGGTGTATCCATGTGTGGTTCATGAGAACACACATGCAATGACATTGGTTGTGGTTCATGATAAGAACACACATGCAATGACACTGGTGGATCCTTATGTGGTTTGTTTAGAAGAACACAAATGCAATGACTCTAGTTGTGGTTCATGAAAAGAACACACATGCAATGATACTGGTGGATCCATGTGTGGTTTGTGAAAATAACTGACATGCAATGACTCTAGGTGGATCCATGTGTGGTCTGTTTAGAGGAACATACATGCAATGACACTAGGTGTGGTTCATGAAAAGAACAGACATGCAATGACACTTGTGGATCCTTATGTGGTTTGTGAAAAGAACAGACATGCAATGACACTGGTGGATCCTTATGTGGTTCTTGGGAAGAACAGACATGCAATGACACTGGTGGATCCTTATGTGGTTTATTTAGAAGAACAGACATGCAATGAGTCTAGTTGCCGTTCATAAAAATAACACACATCCAATGACACTGGTGTATCCATGTGTGGTTTGTGAAAAGAACAGACATGCAATCACACTAGGCGGATCTATGTGTGGCTTGTTTAGAACAACACACATGTAATGACTCTTGTTGTGGTTCATGAAAAGAACACACATGCAATGACACTGGTGGATCCATGTGTGGTTCATGAAAAGAACAGACATGCAATGACACTGGTAGATCCTTATATGGTTTGTTTAGAGGAACAAACATGCAATAACACTAGGTGTGGTTCATGAAAAGAACAGACATGCAATGACACTGGTGGATCCATGTGTGGTTCATGCGAAGAACACACATCCAATGACAATGGTGGATCCTTATGTGGTTTGTTCAGAAGAACGCACATGCAATGACTCTAGCTGTGGTTCATGAAAAGAACACACCTGCAATGACACTAGTGTATCCATGTGTGGTTCATGAGAAGAACACACATGGAATGGCACTGGGTGTGGTTCATGAGAAGAACACACATGCAATGACACTGGTGGATCCTTATGTGGTTTGTTTAGAAGAGCACACATAGAATGACTCTAGCTGTGGTTCATGAAAATAACACACATGCAATGACACTGGTGGATCCATGTGTGGTTTGTGAGAAGAACTGACACGCAATGAATCTAGGTGGATCCATGTGTGGTTTGTTTATAGGAATGGACATGCAATGACACTGGGTGTGGTTCATGAAAAGAACAGACATGCAATGACACTGGTGGATCCTTATGTGGTTTGTTTGGAAGAACACACACGCAATGACTCTAGCTGTGGTTCATGAAAAGAACACACATGCAATAACACTAGGGGATCCTTATGTGGTTTGTTTAGAAGAACAGACATGCAATGACACTGGTGGATCCTTATGTAGTTTGTGAGAAGAACAGACATGCAATGACACTGGCTATGGTTAATGAGAAGAACACACTTGCAATGTGATACATTGCAAATGTATCTATTATTTTGGATGTTCCATGCTTGGTTTTATCCACTTTCTTGTGTTTTGTCCACACTTTGGAGTATTTTTCATATGACACTGGTGGATCCATGTGTGGTTCATGAGAAGAACACACATCCAATAACACTGGTGGATCCTTATGTGGTTCATGAAAAGAACAGACATGCAATGACACTGGTGGATCCTTATATGGTTTGTTTAGAGGAACAGACATGCAATGACACTAGGTGTGGTTCATCAAAAGAACAGACATGGAATGACACTGGTGGATCCAAGTGTGGTTCATGAGAAGAACACACATCCAATGACACTAGTGGATCCTTATGTGGTTTGTTTAGAAGAACACATATGCAATGACTCTAGCTATTGTTCATGAAAAGAACACACATGCAATGACACTGGTGTATCCATGTGTGGTTCATGAGAACACACATGCAATGACATTGGGTGTGGTTCATGATAAGAACACACATGCAATGACACCGGTGGATGCTTATGTGGTTTGTTTAGAAGAACAAAAATGCAATGACTCTAGTTGTGGTTTATGAAAAGAACACACATGCAATGATACTGGTGGATCCATGTGTGGTTTGTGAAAATAACTGACATGCAATGACTCTAGGTGGATCCATGTGTGGTCTGTTTAGAGGAACAGACATGCAATGACACTGGGTGTGGTTCATGAAAAGAACAGACATGCAATGACACTTGTGGATCCTTATGTGGTTTGTTTAGAAGAACACACATGCAATGACTCTAGCTATGGTTCATGAAAAGAACACACATGCAATGACACTAGGGGATCCTTATGTGGTTTGATTAGAAGAACAGACATGCAATGACATTGGTGGATCTTTATGTGGTTTGTGAGAAGAACAGGCATGCAATGACACTACTGTGGTTCATGAGAAGAAAACACATGCAATGACACTGGTGGATCCATGTGTGGTTTGTGAAAATAACAGACATGCAATCACACTAGGTGGATCCATGTGTGGTTTGTGGAAAGAACAGACTCGCAATGACTCTAGCTATGGTTCATGAAAAGAACACACATGCAATGACACTGGTGGATCCATGTGTGGTTTGTGAAAAGAACATGCATGCAATCACACTAGGTGGATCCATATGTGGTTTGTTTAGAAGAACACCCATGCAATGACTCTAGCTGTGGTTCATGAAAAGAACACACATGCAATGACACTGGTGGATCCATGTGTGGTTCATGAAAAGAACAGACATGAAATGACACTTGTGGATCCTTATGTGGTTTGTGAGAAGAACAAACATGCAATGACACTGGCTGTTATTCATGAGAAGAACACACATGCAATGACACTTGTGTATCCATGTGTGGTTTGTGAAAAGAACAGACATGCAATCACACTAGGTGGTCCCGTGTGTGGTTTGTGGAAAGAACAAACATGCAACAATTCTAGCTGTGGTTCCTGAAAAGAACACACATGCAATGACGCTGGTGGATCCATGTCTGGTTTGTGAAAAGAACATACATGCAATCACACTAGGTGGATCCATATGTGGTTTGTTTAGAATAACACACATGCAATGACTCACACATGCAATGACACTGGCGGATCCATGTGTGGTTCATGAAAAGAACAGACATGCAATGACACTAGTGGATCCTTATGTGGTTTGTTTAGAGGAACATAGATGCAATGATACTGGGTGTGGTTCATGAAAAGAATAGACATGCAATGACACTGGTGGATCCATGTGTGGTTCATGAGAAGAACACACATCCAATGACACTGGTGGATCCTTATGTGGTTTGTTTAGATGAACACACATGTAATGACTCTAGTTGTGGTTCATGAAAAGAACACACATGCAATGACACTGGGTGTGGTTTATGAGAAGAACACACATGCAATGACACTGGGTGTGGTTCGTGAGAAGAACACACATGCAATGACACTGCGTGTGGTTTATGAGAAGAACACACATGCAATGACACTGGTGGATCCTTATGTGGTTTGTTTAGAAGAACACACATGCAATGACTCTAGCTATGGTTCATGAAAAGAACACACATGCAATGACACTGGTGGATCCATGTGTGGTTTGTTAAAAGAACTGACATGCAATGACTCTAGCTGGATCCATGTGTAGTTTGTTTACAGGAACAGACATGCAATGATACTAGGTGTGGTTCTTGAAAAGAAGAGACATGCAATGACGCTGGTGGATCCTTATGTGGTTTGTTTAGAAGAACACACATGCAATGACTCTAGTTGTGGTTCATGAAAAGAACACACATGCAATGACACAAGGGGATCCTTATGTGGTTTATTTATAAGAACACAAATGCAATGACACTTGTGGATCCTTATGCGGTTTGTTTAGAAGAACAACCATGCAATGACTCTAGCTGTCGTTCATGAAAAGAACACACATGCAACGAAACTGGTGTATCCATGTGTGGTTTGTGAAAAGAACAGGCATGCAATCACACTAGGTGGATCCATGTGTGGTTTTTTTAGAAGAACACACATGCAATGACCCAGCTTTGTTCATGAAAAGAACACACATGCAATGACACTGGTGGATCCATGTGTGGTTCATGAAAAAAACAGACATGCAATGACACTGGTGGATCCTTATGTGGTGTGTTTAGAGTAACGGACATGCAATGACACTAGGTGTGGTTCATGAAAAGAACAGACATGCAATGACACTGGTGGATCCATGTGTTGTTCATGAGAAGAACACACATCCAATGACACTAGTGTTTGTTTAGAGGAACATACATGCAATGACACTAGGTGTGGTTCATGAAAAAAACAGACATGCAATTACACTAGGGGATCCTTATGTGGTTTGTTTAGAAGAACAAACATGCAATGACCCTGGTGGATCCTTATGTGGTTTGTGAGAAGAACAAACATGCAATGATACTGGTTGTGATTCATGAGAAGAACACACATGCAATGACACTGGTGGATCCATGTGTGGTTTGGGAAAAGAACAGACATGCAATCACACTAGGTGGATCCATGTGTGGTTTGTGGAAAGAACAGACATGCAATGACTCTTGCTGTGGTTCATGAAAAGAACACACATGCAATGACACTGGGTGTGGTTTATGAGAAGAACACACATGCAATGACACTGGGTGTGGTTCGTGAGAAGAACACACATGCAATGACACTGGGTGTGGTTTATGAGAAGAACACACATGCAATGACACTGGTGGATCCTTATGTGGTTTGTTTAGAAGAACACACATGCAATGACTCTAGCTATGGTTCATGAAAAGAACACACATGCAATGACACTGGTGGATCCATGTGTGGTTTGTTAAAAGAACTGACATGCAATGACTCTAGCTGGATCCATGTGTAGTTTGTTTACAGGAACAGACATGCAATGATACTAGGTGTGGTTCTTGAAAAGAAGAGACATGCAATGACGCTGGTGGATCCTTATGTGGTTTGTTTAGAAGAACACACATGCAATGACTCTAGTTGTGGTTCATGAAAAGAACACACATGCAATGACACAAGGGGATCCTTATGTGGTTTATTTATAAGAACACAAATGCAATGACACTTGTGGATCCTTATGCGGTTTGTTTAGAAGAACAACCATGCAATGACTCTAGCTGTCGTTCATGAAAAGAACACACATGCAATGAAACTGGTGTATCCATGTGTGGTTTGTGAAAAGAACAGGCATGCAATCACACTAGGTGGATCCATGTGTGGTTTTTTTAGAAGAACACACATGCAATGACCCAGCTTTGTTCATGAAAAGAACACACATGCAATGACACTGGTGGATCCATGTGTGGTTCATGAAAAAAACAGACATGCAATGACACTGGTGGATCCTTATGTGGTGTGTTTAGAGTAACGGACATGCAATGACACTAGGTGTGGTTCATGAAAAGAACAGACATGCAATGACACTGGTGGATCCATGTGTTGTTCATGAGAAGAACACACATCCAATGACACTAGTGTTTGTTTAGAGGAACATACATGCAATGACACTAGGTGTGGTTCATGAAAAAAACAGACATGCAATTACACTAGGGGATCCTTATGTGGTTTGTTTAGAAGAACAAACATGCAATGACCCTGGTGGATCCTTATGTGGTTTGTGAGAAGAACAAACATGCAATGATACTGGTTGTGATTCATGAGAAGAACACACATGCAATGACACTGGTGGATCCATGTGTGGTTTGGGAAAAGAACAGACATGCAATCACACTAGGTGGATCCATGTGTGGTTTGTGGAAAGAACAGACATGCAATGACTCTTGCTGTGGTTCATGAAAAGAACACACATGCAATGACACTGGGTGTGGTTTATGAGAAGAACACACATGCAATGACACTGGGTGTGGTTCGTGAGAAGAACACACATGCAATGACACTGGGTGTGGTTTATGAGAAGAACACACATGCAATGACACTGGTGGATCCTTATGTGGTTTGTTTAGAAGAACACACATGCAATGACTCTAGCTATGGTTCATGAAAAGAACACACATGCAATGACACTGGTGGATCCATGTGTGGTTTGTTAAAAGAACTGACATGCAATGACTCTAGCTGGATCCATGTGTAGTTTGTTTACAGGAACAGACATGCAATGATACTAGGTGTGGTTCTTGAAAAGAAGAGACATGCAATGACGCTGGTGGATCCTTATGTGGTTTGTTTAGAAGAACACACATGCAATGACTCTAGTTGTGGTTCATGAAAAGAACACACATGCAATGACACAAGGGGATCCTTATGTGGTTTATTTATAAGAACACAAATGCAATGACACTTGTGGATCCTTATGCGGTTTGTTTAGAAGAACAACCATGCAATGACTCTAGCTGTCGTTCATGAAAAGAACACACATGCAACGAAACTGGTGTATCCATGTGTGGTTTGTGAAAAGAACAGGCATGCAATCACACTAGGTGGATCCATGTGTGGTTTGTTTAGAAGAACACACATGCAATGACCCAGCTTTGTTCATGAAAAGAACACAAATGCAATGACACTGGTGGATCCATGTGTGGTTCATGAAAAAAACAGACATGCAATGACACTGGTGGATCCTTATGTGGTGTGTTTAGAGTAACGGACATGCAATGACACTAGGTGTGGTTCATGAAAAGAACAGACATGCAATGACACTGGTGGATCCATGTGTTGTTCATGAGAAGAACACACATCCAATGACACTAGTGTTTGTTTAGAGGAACATACATGCAATGACACTAGGTGTGGTTCATGAAAAAAACAGACATGCAATTACACTAGGGGATCCTTATGTGGTTTGTTTAGAAGAACAAACATGCAATGACCCTGGTGGATCCTTATGTGGTTTGTGAGAAGAACAAACATGCAATGATACTGGTTGTGATTCATGAGAAGAACACACATGCAATGACACTGGTGGATCCATGTGTGGTTTGGGAAAAGAACAGACATGCAATCACACTAGGTGGATCCATGTGTGGTTTGTGGAAAGAACAGACATGCAATGACTCTTGCTGTGGTTCATGAAAAGAACACACATGCAATGACACTGGTGGATCCATGTGTGGTTTGTGAAAAGAACAGACATGCAATCACACTAGGTGGATCCATGTGTGGTTTGTGGAAAGAACAGACATGCAATGACTCTAGCTGTGGTTCATGAAAAGAACACACATGCAATGACACTGGTGGATCCATGTGTGGTTTGTGAAAAGAACAGACATGCAATCACACTAGGTGGATCCATATGTGGTTTTTTTAAAGAACACACATGCAATGACTCTAGCTGTGGTTCATGAAAAGAACACAAATGCAATGACACTGGTGGATCCATGTGTGGTCCATGAAAAGTACAGACATGCAATGAAACTAGTGGATCCTTATGTGGTTTGTGAGAAGAACATACATGCAATGACACTGGTTGTGGTTCATGAGAAGAACACACATGCAATGACACTGGTGGATCCATGTGTGGGTTGTGAAAAGAACAGACATGCAATCACATTAGGTGGATCCATTTGTGGTTTGTGGAAAGAACAGACATGCTATGACACTGGCTATGGTTCGTGAAAAGAACACACATGCAATGACATTGGTGGATCCATGTGTGGTTTGTGAAAAAGAACAGATATGCATTCACACTAGGTGGGTCCATATGTGGTTTGTTTAGAATAACACACATGCAATGACTCTAGCTGTGGTTCATGAAAAGAACACACATGAAATGACACTGGTGTATCCATGTGTGGTTCATGAGAAGAACACACATGCAATGACACTGGTGGATCCAGATGTGGTTTAATTAGAGGAGCAGACATGCAATGACACTGGGTGTGGTTCATGAAAATAACAGACTTGCAATGACACTCGTGGATCCATATGTGGTTTGTGAAAAGAACAGACATGCAATCACACTGGGTGGATCCATCTGTGGTTCATGAGAAGAACACACATGCAATGACACTGGTGGATCCTTATATGGTTTGTGAAAAGAACAGACATGCAATGACACAGGTGGATCCATGTGTTGTTCATGAAAAGAACAGACATGCAATGACACTGGTGGATCCTTATGTGGTTTGTTTAGAGGAACATACATGCAATGACACTGGGTGGATCCTTATGTGGTTTGTGAAAAAAACAGACATGCAATGACACTGGTGGATCCATGTGTGGTTCATGAAAAGAACAGACATGCAATGACATTGGTGGATCCTAATGTAGTTTGTTTAGAGGAACAGACATGCAATGACACTGGGTGTGGTCCGTGAAAATAACAGACATGCAGTGACACTGGTGGATCCATGTGTGGTTCATGAGAAGAACACACATCCATTGACACTGATGGATCCTTATGTGGTTCATGAAAAGAATAGACATGCAATGACACTGGTGGATCCTTTTGTGGTTTGTGAAACGAACAGATATGCAATGACACTGGTGGATCCTTATGTGGTTCATGAGAAGAACATACATGCAATGACACTCATGGATCCTTATGTGGTTTGTTTAGAAGAAAATACATGCAATTACTCTAGCTATCATTCATGAAAGGAACACACATGCAATGACACTAGTGTATCCATGTGTGGTTTGTGAAAAGAACAGACATGCAATCACACTAGGTGGATCCATGTGTGGTTTGTCTAGAAGAACAGACATGCAATGACTCTAGCTATGGTTCATGAAAAGAACACACATGCAATGACACTGGTGGATCCATGTGTGGTTCATGAAAACAATAGACATGCAATGACACTGGTGGATCCTTTTGTGGTTTGTTTAGAGGAACAAACATGCAATGACACTTGGTGTGGTTCATGAAAAGAACAGACATGCAATGACACTGGTGGATCCATGTGTGGTTCATGAGAAGAACACACATGCAATGACATTGGCTGTGGTTCATGATAAGAACACACATGAAATGACACTGGTGGATCCTTATGTGGTTTGTTTAGAAGAACAGTGTAGCGTCCCCAACCTTTAATAAGATTGAGTCCCCTGTGTTTACAATGCTAGTCCCTGGATCAATAGCTAGCATCCACAGTTCAGATGTAATATCAAGAAACAAAGGTCATATACAACTTTATAACTAGGAATAAAATAATTTTATTACATCAAACATAGCTCTTTGGCTATTTACATTACATTGCAGCGGAATAACTATAGTCATGGGTCCTTCATCTTCAAAGTGCCACAGGCAGATGTTGGTTGTAGACTTTGTAATCCTAATCAATCAATCTTCACTAAAATCAATCAAACCTGCAACATCATAAGTTACAGCCACAAGGGTCAATACTTTGGAATAGTATTGGCAAGTGATACCTTAGTATATTTTAAGTGGACTATAATACTATATGCATTTGGCTGCTGGAGCTTAGGCTTGCTTTGCTCAAAATAGAATTTTCCTTAACTTTTGAAAACACTAAGTTTTGTTTGGCAAAAACACCCAAGGCATCTATCAATCAAAGACTCCAGATCCACTCAGGGCATCTACCAATCAATGACTGAAGATCCTTTTAACCCTTGTTCACCCACAAGTTTTATTTAGAAATTGGAGTGATGAGATTTTTGAAGTTTCCATGTCTTGATGCTCAAATTGTCCTTTACCAGGGACATGGTTAAGTACTTAGGTTTTACACTCTGCAGAGGTGGTGCACTTTCCCCACAAGCCTTGGTTTCCCAAGACATGATCCTTCAGTAGCCTTTCCTTAGTCAAATGGACGCGCTCCAACCTATCATCCCATCTACCACCCACTGTCCAAGAGACTAAGTTCCAGCATCCTAAGATCATGGCAGAGCCCATATTACCAAGTGGTTGCACTTGAAGCTTCTCAACATTTGACAACTCAAATCTCTTTGTTCCTGGGTGGCCATCCACAAGTGAGATACACAAGGTTCACCAGTACCCTGGCCTTGTGTAACCACTCAACATATCCCATTCTTTCCATTCCACCCAGGTGATTCATTAACTTAGTTGTTTTGTTAAATAAAAACAAGTCCTTAGACTTAGAATATTTTTCCATAGTGTGAATATATAAACCACCCTTGTTTTCTAGTAGCTAGGCTAAGCATGGCATGGCAACTTATCCTTAGGGAATTTTCCTAGCAATTCTAGCATTCTATTCTAAATAGGATTTCCCATCATCAATTGACAAAAGTAGCATGCAAGTCCTAACAAAATATATCTAATGCATGTATAAAATATAGGAATGGAATATTCATGAAGATATCACTTGCCTTTTTGGTAGAGGGTATAGGTTCACTCCTTGTCCTTGCAACACTCACACTCTTCAAGTCACTACAATTCAATCAAGCAAGGCACAAACTTAATCTACCAATCAAGCAAAACTACACACATAAAATAACAAAGTCAAACAAACAATTTTTCACACACAAAGTAATGGGATCTAAGTCATGCATAAGCATGCAAAGGTTGGTTCTATTGTAAGGATGGTCTTCACTAGGCTTCTAACTTTGTAAGTTCCAAATTGGTCATTTACCAAAATGGCAAAGTCATTTTCAAAGAGGGTCTCTATTAGATTCCTAAACTTTGTAAGATCCAAATTGGTCATTTACCAAAGTGGCAAAGTTCAAGTAATGCATGCAAGCATGCCAAGCTTTGATTTGTTTGAAAAAGGGATTCCTAATGGGTCATAGACATTTGGGCACACCTATTGGTCATTTTGTGAAGTGGCTAAGTCATTTGCAAAAGGTTTCACTATAAAACCATTTGCAAAACAAAGTGTCATTCTATGTGGTGTAGAAATGGTTTTACTAGGGCATTAACCTATAGGGTTCACCAAATGAGTTGCTATTGCAAAACTTGGTGTTTGGGTCAGTAGGTTTGGTCCAAAACATTTTCTCAAAGTTTTCTTTATGAAAGCATTTTCATAAACAAAACAATGGTTTTTTAATTAGCTAGAAATGGACTAAACTAATTAATCCATCCTATTCTTTTCCAAAATCATTTTCCAAACTATGGGTTGGTTCCTAGGGTCAGTAAGGTCACAACAAACCAATTTGCAAAGGTTTTAACCTAAGAATCATTTTTAAATGATTTTTCTAATGTTAGCAAGCACTCAAAAGAATCTGCAAAATCAAACAAGCTAACAGATACTATTTGCTAAACTAAGGGTAGGGTTGGCTAGAGCTTGTCTTGCTGATTCCAACGACATCAAATTTGTAAAATTTGGACGTGTGGATCAAAAGATACATGGGTTTGAAGTTTGGCAAAAGTTTCTGTTTTCAAATCTCTTTTAAACAGAATAGGGACACGCGTCTTAATATTATTCGCCCGTACCAGTTCGGTGTGGATCGGCAACGTGGAGCGTTGGATCAAGTTTGATCGCACGGTACCGGGTGCGTACCCATTCGCGTTTAAGTGGTTCTATCGTATCCGCCCGATCTAGATCGAACGGCTGCAATCACTCAGACCATCAACTGGCGGCGCTGCGGTGGCTAACGGCAGCGGAGCGGTCGGTCGACGACGGAGGCGACGCTACAGGGGGTGAGGGAGAAGGAGGAGTAGCTCACCGGTCTCAGGGGGTTACGGCGATGCTCGGGGAGGTGTTGGTCGGGCGAGGGGCGCACGGGGTCAGGCGTAATTCCTCGTCGGAGTTGGGAACGGCGGCGGTTGTTTCTGGTTGCTGTCGAGGACGACGCTGTTGATCACCAGGAGGTAAACAAAACACATAGTCAAGAGCGCAAGGACACGACGAAGGTGTGTGCGTGAACGAAAGGGGTCGGGGTGGTCTTGTGCTTACCAGAAGAGTCGCCGGAGAAGAAGCAGACACGGCGGCGCTCTGTGCTTGTCGGAGTCGTCGCTACAGATCGCCCTAAGGCAAAACAAAGGCACGGTAAGATGCGGGCGACCTTGGGGTTCATGTGAGCATGATCGAGAGATGCTGGGGCGGACGGAATTCACCTGGAAGGTTCGCCAGAGAAACGGCAGACGGTGGTGCTCACTGTCGACGACGGAGTCGAGGTTCTAGGGCACCCGCGGGTGAGCTGAGGCTACTGAGCGGTGCGTCAGAGAGTGGCGAAGCTGCCCGCGTGCTTGGGGAGGCAAGAAGCGATGCGGTGTTGCCGGAATTGCTCGCGGAGCTTGCCGGAGACAGCGGCAGTGCAGAGAGGAATTGAGCGGCCTGGGGGCACGCTAGGGTGAGGCGTCTGGGGGAAAAGGGAGAGGGAATGCTGGTGCTTAAATGGGCGTCGTCGCAGGGGGAGTGAAGGCCGGCATTATGGCGAATTCAACGCCGGAGTAAATCGGCAGAACTCCGTTGAGGGAAGGAAGAAACGGCTGGCGCGGGTGAAGAGGATGCACAGTGGTGCGGGGTCCACCGGTCAGTGGGAAATGGATAGGGAACGGGGTCCACTTGTCATACTCCGCGCGGGTTAGTTTCTGAGTGAGAAAAACGGTTCGGGAAGGAGAATAAGAGGAGGTGGGGTCGTCTCGTTAGTGAGTGAGTGAGAGGGAGAAGTGGGTCCCGGTTGTCACTCTCTGTGTGGGTTAACTATTTGGTGCGAAAAGTTTTTCTGAGGGAAAAAGAGAGGTGGGCTAGGTGGGCTGCTGCTGGGCCTTAGTGGGCTGAGTCCTTTTCCTATTTTTTTCTGTCTAACTCTTTTTACTTTTCTATTTATATTTTCTGTTTTGGAATTTCAAACAATTATTCACACATTCAAACAATTTCAAACAATTCAAACAAACACTCAACTTTGTACTTTGAATTTGGTTCTGTTTTTCAACATATTCCAAATCTCAAAATAAAATATATTTTTATTTATTTTAGGATCCATTTAATAATTAAAGAAAATGGATCTTTAGTTTATTAATAGTGTTTGATTTATTTAATAAAATTTCCATTTGAAATCCAATTATTTTCAAAACCAAACCAGAAGGTTTAATTTGAAAAATAAAAGAATACTTGGAAACTTATTTAAATAAATAAATAAGTTTTGGTGTTTTAATTAAAATGGGAAAGCCTTTACTTAAATAAAATTGGATATTTAAATCCTTATTATTTTATTTAAATAATCCTTTACTCATTTTAATCAAAGCAAAACCTTTTAATAAAAGATTTCAAAGTAGTAATAAAATACTTGGTGTTCATTTAAAATGGGAAAAGCCTTTACTTAAATAAAATTGGATATTGAAATCCTTATTATTTTATTTAAATAAACTTTTACTCATTTTATCAAAACAAATATATTTTATTACAAAAGTTTGGCCAAAATTAATTTGGCTCACCTTTTCATTTGAAAACAAAGTCTTTTATTAAAAGATCCAAAATAGTATTTCCAAAACAATTTATTTTCCTTTGATAAATGTTTATCTTTATAAATCCCTTTAGGATTATTTGATCACCAATTGGTAGGGGATTTTGGTAAGGGCTTTATTAGCTTTGGAAATTCAATTTCCTTATCTTATTATAATCACAAGATTTTGTCTATGGTTCCAAACTAAGTGAAACCAATCTCTAAGGTCTTACTTGATCCTTTGTGATTATTTATTGATCAACTTTGGTATGGATCAAATCCATGGATTTGGGGTAACTTTGGAAAATGATTTCCTTCCATTAGGGTTTAGGGATTTGGATTTATTTTTCCAAGTGTTCAAATTTCCAGATACATTCATTGAGGAATGCATTTCCCTTGATTTGGATTTTTGTTGAATTCAAACTTCTACCAAAGTTTGTTCAAGATGGGATTTCAAGTCTCCTTTTAGAAACAAAAGTTTCTTTTCACTCTGATTTTCAACAAAAAATTATTTTTGTTATTTTATTTTTCACATTACAAGATTTGGAAAATCTTGGGATGTGACAAACAGAGATGCAATGCCTCTAGTTGTGGTTCATGAAAAGAACACACATGCAATGACACTGGTGGATCCATGTGTGGTTTGGGAAAAGAACTGACACGCAATGACTCTAGGTGGATCCATGTGTGGTTTGTTTAGAGGAACAGACATGCAATGCCACTAGGTGTGGTTCATGAAAAGAACAGACATGCAATGACACTGGTGGATCCATATGTGGTTCATGAGAAGAACACACGTCCAATGACACTGGTGGATCCTTATGTGGTTTGTTTAGAAGAACACACATGCAATGACTCTAGCTGTGGTTCATGAAAAGAACACACATGCAATGACACTGGTGTATCCATGTGTGGTTCATGAGAAGAACACACAAGCAATGACACTAGTGGATCCTTATGTGGTTCGTTTAGAGGAACAAACATGCAATGACACTGGTGGATCCATATGTGGTTTGTGAAAAAAACAGACATGCAATCAAACTAGGTGGATCCATGTGTGGTTAATGAGAAGAACACACATGGAAAGACACTAGCGGATCCTTATGTGGTTTGTGTAAAGCAGAGAGATGCAATGACACTGGTGGATCCATGTGTGGTTCATGACAAGAACAGACATGAAATGACACTGGTGGATCCTTATGTCGTTTGTTTAGAGGAACAAACATGCAATGACACTAGGTGTGGTTCATGAAAAGAACAGACATGCAATGACACTGGTGGATCCATGTGTGGTTCATGAGAAGAACACACATCCAATGACACGGGTGGATCCTTATGTGGTTTGTTTAGAAGAATACACATGCAATGAGTCTAGCCGCGGTTCATGAGAAGAACACACATGCAATGACACTGGTGGATCCTTATGTGGTTTGTTTAGAGGAACATACATGCAATGCCACTTGGTGTGGTTCATGAAAAGAACAGACATGCAATGACACTGGTGGATCCATATGTGGTTCATGAGAAGAACACACATCCAATGACACTGGTGGATCCTTATGTGGTTTGTTTAGAAGAACACACATCCAATGACTCTAGCTGTGGTTCATGAAAAGAACACACATGCAATGACACTGGTGTATCCATGTGTGGTTCATGGGAAGAACACACAAGCAATGACACTGGTGGATCCTTATGTGGTTCGTTTAGAGGAACAAACATGCAATGACACTGGTGGATCCATATGTGGTTTGTGAAAAGAACAGACATGCAATCAAACTAGGTGGATCCATGTGTGGTTAATGAGAAGAACACACATGCAAAGACACTAGCGGATCCTTATGTGGTTTGTGTAAAGCACAGAGATGCAATGACACTGGTGGATCCATGTGTGGTTCATGACAAGAACAGACATGCAATGACACTGGTGCATCCTTATGTGGTTTGTGTAGAGGAATAGACATGCAATTACACTGGCTGTGGTTCATCAGTAGAACACACATGCAATGACTCTGATGGATTCTTGTTGTGGTTCATGAAAAGAACTGACATGCAATGACACTGGGTGGATCCTTATGTGGTTTGTCAAAAGAACATACATGCAATGACACTAGTGGATCCATGTGTGGTTCATGAAAAGAACAGACATGCAATGACACTAGTGGATCCTTATGTTGTTTGTTTAGAGGAACAGACATGCAATGACGCTGGTGGATCCATGTGTGGTTCATGAAAAGAACAGACATGCAATGACACTTCTGGATCCTTATGTGGTTTGTTTAGAGGAACAGACATGCAATGACACTAGGTGTGGTTCATGAAAATAAAAGACATGCAATGACACTGGTGGATCCATGTGTGGTTCATGACAACAACACACATCCAATGACACTGGTGGATCCTTATGTGGTTCATGAAAAGAACAAACATGCAATGACACTAGTGGATCCTTATGTGGTTTGTGAAAAGAACAGACATGCAATGACACTGGTGGATCCTTATGTGGTTCTTGGGAAGAACAGACATGCAATGACACTGGTGGATCCTTATGTGGTTTGTTTAGAAGAACAGACATGCAATGACTCTAGTTGTCGTTAATGAAAATAACACACATGCAATGACACTGGTGTATCCATGTGTGGTTTGTGAAAAGAACAAACATGCAATCACACTAGGCGGATCCATGTGTGGTTTGTTTAGAAAAACACACATGCAATCACTCTTGCTGTGGTTCATGAAAAGAACACACATGCAATGACACTGGTGGATCCATGTGTGGTTCATGAAAAGAACAGACATGCAATGACACTGGTGGATCCTTATATGGTTTGTTTAGAGGAACAAACATGCAATAACACTATGTCTGGTTCATGAAAAGAACAGACATGCAATGAAACTGGTGGATCCATGTGTGGTTCATGCGAAGAACACACATCCAATGACAATGGTGGATCCTTATGTGGTTTGTTTAGAAGAACGCACATGCAATGACTCTAGCTGTGGTTCATGAAAAGAACACACCTGCAATGACACCAATGTATCCATTTGTGGTTCATGAGAAGAACACACATGCAATGACACTGGGTGTGGTTTATGAGAAGAACACACATGCAATGACACTGGTGGATCCTTATGTGGTTTGTTTAGAAGAACACACATGCAATGACTCTAGCTATGGTTCATGAAAAGAACACACATGCAATGACACTGGTGGATCCATGTGTGGTTTGGGAAAAGAACTGACATGCAATGACTCTAGGTGGATCCATGTGTGGTTTGTTTAGAGGAACAGACATGCAATGACACTGGTGTGGTTCATGAAAAGAACAGACATGCAATGACACTTGTGGATCCTTATGTGGTTTGGTTAGAAGAACACACATCCAATGACTCTAGCTATGGTTCATGAAAAGAACACACATGCAATGACACTAGTGGATCCATGTGTGGTTTGTGAAAAGAACTGACACGCAATGACTCTAGGTGGATCTATGTGTGGTTTGTTTAGAGGAACAGACAAGCAGTGCCACTAGGTGTGGTTCATGAAAAGAACAGCCATGCAATGACACTGGTGGATCCATATGTGGTTCATGAGAAGAACACACATCCAATGACACTGGTGGATCCTTATGTGGTTTGTTTAGAAGAACACACATGCAATGACTCTAGTTGTGGTTCATGAAAAGAACACACATGCAATGACACTGGTGTATCCATGTGTGGTTCATGAGAAGAACACGCAAGCAATGACATTGGTGGATCCTTATGTGGTTCGTTTAGAGGAACAAACATGCAATGACACTGGTGGATCCATATGTGGTTTGTGAAAAGAACAGACATCCAATCAAACTAGGTGGATCCATGTGTGGTTAATGAGAAGAACACACATGCAAAGACACTAGTGGATCCTTATGTCGTTTGTGTAAAGAACAGAGATGCAATGACACTGGTGGACCCATGTGTGGTTCATGACAAGAACAGACATGCGATGGCACTGGTGGATCCTTATGTGGTTTGTTTAGAGGAATAGACATGCAATGACACTGGTGTGGTTCATGAGTATAACACACATGCAATGACTCTGATGGATTCTTGTTGTGGTTCATGAAAAGAACTGACATGCAATGACACTGGGTGGATCCTTATGTGGTTTGCCAAAAGAACATACATGCAATGACACTGGTGGATCCATCTGTGGTTCATGAAAAGAACAGACATGCAATGACACTGGTGGATCCTTATGTGGTTTGTTTAGAGGAACGGACATGCAATGACACTGGTGTATCCATGTCTGGTTCATGAAAAGAACAGACATGCAATGACACTGGTG
This sequence comes from Avena sativa, assembly GCA_916181665.1. Lineage (NCBI taxonomy): Eukaryota > Viridiplantae > Streptophyta > Magnoliopsida > Poales > Poaceae > Avena > Avena sativa. The sequence continues at coordinate 586,689,181 of OV702287.1, forward strand.
TATCCTTATGTGGTTTGTATAGAGGAACAGACATGCAATGACACTAGGTGTGGTTCATGAAAATAAAAGACATGCAATGACACTGGTGGATCCACGTGTGGTTCATGAGAACAACACACATCCAATGACACTGGTGGATCGTTATGTGGTTCATGAAAAGAACAGACATGCAATGACACTAGTGGATCCTTATGTGGTTTGTGAAAAGAACAGACATGCAATGACACTGGTGGATCCTTATGTTGTTCTTGGGAAGAACAGACATGCAATGACACTGGTGGATCCTTATGTGGTTTATTTAGAAGAACAGACATGCAATGACTCTAGTTGCCATTCATGAAAATAACACACATGCAATGATACTGGTGTATCCATGTGTGGTTTGTGAAAAGAACAGACATGCAATCACACTAGGCGGATCCATGTGTGGTTTGTTTAGAACAACACACATGCAATGACTCTTGCTATGGTTCATGAAAAGAACACACATGCAATGACACTGGTGGATCCATGTGTGGTTCATGAAAAGAACAGACATGCAATGACACTGGTGGATCCTTATATGGTTTGTTTAGAGGAACAAACATGCAATAACACTAGGTGTGGTTCATGAAAATAACAGACATGCAATGACACTAGTGGATCCATGTGTGGTTCATGCGAAGAACACACATCCAATGACAATGGTGGATCCTTATGTGGTTTGTTTAGAAGAACGCACATGCAATGACTCTAGCTGTGGTTCATGAAAAGAACACACCTGCAATGACACTAGTGTATCCATGTGTGGTTCATGAGAAGAACTCACATGGAATGACACTAGGTGTGGTTCATGAGAAGAACACACATGCAATGACACTGGTGGATCCTTATGTGGTTTGTTTAGAAGAACACACATAGAACGACTCTAGGTGTGGTTCATGAAAAGAACACACATGCAATGACACTGGTGGATCCATGTGTGGTATGTGAGAAGAACTGACATGCAATGACTCTAGGTGGATCCATGTGTGGTTTGTTTATAGGAACAGACATGCAATGACACTGGGTGTGGTTCATGAAAAGAACAGACATGCAATGACACTGGCGGATCCTTATGTGGTTTTATTAGAAGAACACACATGCAATGACTCTAGCTGTGGTTCATGAAAAGAACACACATGCAATAAAACTAGGGGATCCTTATGTGGTTTGCTTAGAAGACAGACATGCAATGACACTGGTGGATCCTTATGTGGTTTGTGAGAAGAACAGACATGCAATGACACTGGCTATGGTTCATGGGAAGAACACACTTGCAATGTGATACATTGCAAATGTATCTATAATTTTGGATGTTCCATGCTTGGTTTTATCCACTTTCTTGTGTTTTCTCCACACTTTGGAGTACTTTTCATATGGCACTGGTGGATGAGAAGAACACACATCCAATAACACTGGTGGATCCTTATGTGGTTCATGAAAAGAACAGACATGCAATGACACTGGTGGATCCTTATGTGGTTTGTGTAGAGGAACAGACATGCAATGACACTAGGTGTGGTTCATCAAAAGAACAGACATGCAATGACACTGGTGTATCCATGTGTGGTTCATGAGAAGAACACACATCCAATGACACGGGTGGATCCTTCTGTGGTTTGTTTAGAAGAATACACATGCAATGAGTCTAGCCGCGGTTCATGAAAAGAACACACATGCAATGACACTGGTGGATCCTTATGTGGTTTGTTTAGAGGAACATACATGCAATGCCACTAGGTGTGGTTCATGAAAAGAACAGACATGCAATGACACTGGTGGATCCATATGTGGTTCATGAGAAGAACACACATCCAATGACACTGGTGGATCCTTATGTGGTTTGTTTAGAAGAACACACATGCAATGACTCTAGCTGTGGTTCATGAAAAGAACACACATGCAATGACACTGGTGTATCCATGTGTGGTTCATGAGAAGAACACACAAGCAATGACACTGGTGGATCCTTATGTGGTTCGTTTAGAGGAACAAACATGCAATGACACTGGTGGATCCATATGTGGTTTGTGAAAAGAACAGACATGCAATCAAACTAGGTGGATCCATGTGTGGTTAATGAGAAGAACACACATGCAAAGACACTAGCGGATCCTTATGTGGTTTGTGTAAAGCACAGAGATGCAATGACACTGGTGGATCCATGTGTGGTTCATGAAAAGAACAGACATGCAATGACACTGGTGCATCCTTATGTGGTTTGTTTAGAGGAATAGACATGCAATTACACTGGCTATGGTTCATCAGTAGAACACACATGCAATGACTCTGATGGATTCTTGTTGTGGTTCATGAAAAGAACTGACATGCAATGACACTGGGTGGATCCTTATGTGGTTTGTCAAAAGAACATACATGCAATGACACTGGTGGATCCATCTGTGGTTCATGAAAAGAACAGACATGCAATGACACTGGTGGATCCTTATGTGGTTTGTTTAGAGGAACAGACATGCAATGACACTGGTGTATCCATGTGTGGTTCATGAAAAGAACAGACATGCAATGACACTGGTGGATCCTTATGTGGTTTGTTTAGAGGAACAGACATGCAATGACACTAGGTGTGGTTCATGAAAATAAAAGACATGCAATGACACTGGTGGATCCATGTGTTGTTCATGAGAACAACACACATCCAATGACACTAGTGGATCGTTATGTGGTTCATGAAAAGAACAGACATGCAATGACACTAGTGGATCCTTATGTGGTTTGTGAAAAGAACAGACATGCAATGACACTGGTGGATCCTTATGTGGTTCTTGGGAAGAACAGACATGCAATGACACTGGTGGATCCTTATGTGGTTTATTTAGAAGAACAGACATGCAATGACTCTAGTTGCCATTCATGAAAATAACACACATGCAATGACACTGGTGTATCCATGTGTGGTTTGTGAAAAGAACAGACATGCAATCACACTAGGCGGATCCATGTGTGGTTTGTTTAGAACAACACACATGCAATGACTCTTGCTATGGTTCATGAAAAGAACACACATGCAATGACACTGGTGGATCCATGTGTGGTTCATGAAAAGAACAGACATGCAATGACACTGGTGGATCCTTATATGGTTTGTTTAGAGGAACAAACATGCATTAACACTATGTCTGGTTCATGAAAAGAACAGACATGCAATGACACTGGTGGATCCTTATATGGTTTGTTTAGAGGAACAAACATGCAATAACACTATGTCTGGTTCATGAAAAGAACAGACATGCAATGACACTGGTGGATCCATGTGTGGTTCATGCGAAGAACACACATCCAATGACAATGGTGGATCCTTATGTGGTTTGTTTAGAAGAACGCACATGCAATGACTCTAGCTGTGGGTCATGAAAAGAACACACCTGCAATGACACTAGTGTATCCATTTGTGGTTCATGAGAAGAACACACATGCAATGACACTGGGTGTGGTTTATGAGAAGAACACACATGCAATGACACTGGTGGATCCTTATGTGGTTTGTTTAGAAGAACACACATGCAATGACTCTAGCTATGGTTCATGAAAAGAACACACATGCAATGACACTGGTGGATCCATGTGTGGTTTGGGAAAAGAACTGACATGCAATGACTCTAGGTGGATCCATGTGTGGTTTGCTTAGAGGAACAGACATGCAATGACACTGGTGTGGTTCATGAAAAGAACAGACATGCAATGACACTTGTGGATCCTTATGTGGTTTGGTTAGAAGAACACACATCCAATGACTCTAGCTGTGGTTCATGAAAAGAACACACATGCAATGACACTAGTGGATCCATGTGTGGTTTGTGAAAAGAACTGACACGCAATGACTCTAGGTGGATCCATGTGTGGTTTGTTTAGAGGAACAGACAAGCAATGCCACTAGGTGTGGTTCATGAAAAGAACAGCCATGCAATGACACTGGTGGATCCATATGTGGTTCATGACAAGAACACACATCCAATGACACTGGTGGATCCTTATGTGGTTTGTTTAGAAGAACACACATGCAATGACTCTAGTTGTGGTTCATGAAAAGAACACACATGCAATGACACTGGTGTATCCATGTGTGGTTCATGAGAAGAACACACAAGCAATGACACTGGTGGATCCTTATGTGGTTCGTTTAGAGGAACAAACATGCAATGACACTGGTGGATCCATATGTGGTTTGTGAAAAGAACAGACATCCAATCAAACTAGGTGGATCCATGTGTGGTTAATGAGAAGAACACACATGCAAAGACACTAGTGGATCCTTATGTCGTTTGTGTAAAGAACAGAGATGCAATGACACTGGTGGACCCATGTGTGGTTCATGACAAGAACAGACATGCGATGGCACTGGTGGATCCTTATGTGGTTTGTTTAGAGGAATAGACATGCAACAACACTGGTGTGGTTCATGAGTAGAACACACATGCAATGACTCTGATGGATTCTTGCTGTGGTTCATGAAAAGAACTGACATGCAATGACACTGGGTGGATCCTTATGTGGTTTGTCAAAAGAACATACATGCAATGACACTGGTGGATCCATCTGTGGTTCATGAAAAGAACAGACATGCAATGACACTGGTGGATCCTTATGTGGTTTGTTTAGAGGAACGGACATGCAATGACACTGGTGTATCCATGTGTGGTTCATGAAAAGAACAGACATGCAATGACACTGGTGTATCCTTATGTGGTTTGTTTAGAGGAACAGACATGCAATGACACTAGGTGTGGTTCATGAAAATAAAAGACATGCAATGACACTGGTGGATCCATGTGTGGTTCATGAGAACAACACACATCCAATGACACTGGTGGATCGTTATGTGGTTCATGAAAAGAACAGACATGCAATGACACTAGTGGATCCTTATGTGGTTTGTGAAAAGAACAGACATGCAATGACACTGGTGGATCCTTATGTGGTTCTTGGGAAGAACAGACATGCAATGACACTGGTGGATCCTTATGTGGTTTATTTAGAAGAACTGACATGCAATGACTCTAGTTGCCATTCATGAAAATAACACACATGCAATGATACTGGTGTATCCATGTGTGGTTTGTGAAAAGAACAGACATGCAATCACACTAGGCGGATCCATGTGTGGTTTGTTTAGAACAACACACATGCAATGACTCTTGCTATGGTTCATGAAAAGAACACACATGCAATGACACTGGTGGATCCATGTGTGGTTCATGAAAAGAACAGACATGCAATGACACTGGTGGATCCTTATATGGTTTGTTTAGAGGAACAAACATGCAATAACACTAGGTGTGGTTCATGAAAATAACAGACATGCAATGACACTGGTGGATCCATGTGTGGTTCATGCGAAGAACACACATCCAATGACAATGGTGGATCCTTATGTGGTTTGTTTAGAAGAACGCACATGCAATGACTCTAGCTGTGGTTCATGAAAAGAACACACCTGCAATGACACTAGTGTATCCATGTGTGGTTCATGAGAAGAACTCACATGGAATGACACTAGGTGTGGTTCATGAGAAGAACATACATGCAATGACACTGGTGGATCCTTATGTGGTTTGTTTAGAAGAACACACATAGAACGACTCTAGGTGTGGTTCATGAAAAGAACACACATGCAATGACACTGGTGGATCCATGTGTGGTTTGTGAGAAGAACTGACATGCAATGACTCTAGGTGGATCCATGTGTGGTTTGTTTATAGGAACAGACATGCAATGACACTGGGTGTGGTTCATGAAAAGAACAGACATGCAATGACACTGGCGGATCCTTATGTGGTTTGTTTAGAAGAACACACATGCAATGACTCTAGGTGTGGTTCATGAAAATAAAAGACATGCAATAACACTAGGGGATCCTTATGTGGTTTGCTTAGAAGAACAGACATGCAATGACACTGGTGGATCCTTATGTGGTTTGTGAGAAGAACAGACATGCAATGACACTGGCTATGGTTCATGGGAAGAACACACTTGCAATGTGATACATTGCAAATGTATCTATAATTTTGGATGTTCCATGCTTGGTTTTATCCACTTTCTTGTGTTTTCTCCACACTTTGGAGTACTTTTCATATGGCACTGGTGGATGAGAAGAACACACATCCAATAACACTGGTGGATCCTTATGTGGTTCATGAAAAGAACAGACATGCAATGACACTGGTGGATCCTTATGTGGTTTGTGTAGAGGAACAGACATGCAATGACACTAGGTGTGGTTCATCAAAAGAACAGACATGCAATGACACTGGTGTATCCATCTGTGGTTCATGAGAAGAACACACATCCAATGACACGGGTGGATCCTTCTGTGGTTTGTTTAGAAGAATACACATGCAATGAGTCTAGCCGCGGTTCATGAAAAGAACACACATGCAATGACACTGGTGGATCCTTATGTGGTTTGTTTAGAGGAACATACATGCAATGCCACTAGGTGTGGTTCATGAAAAGAACAGACATGCAATGACACTGGTGGATCCATATGTGGTTCATGAGAAGAACACACATCCAATGACACTGGTGGATCCTTATGTGGTTTGTTTAGAAGAACACACATGCAATGACTCTAGCTGTGGTTCATGAAAAGAACACACATGCAATGACACTGGTGTATCCATGTGTGGTTCATGAGAAGAACACACAAGCAATGACACTGGTGGATCCTTATGTGGTTCGTTTAGAGGAACAAACATGCAATGACACTGGTGGATCCATATGTGGTTTGTGAAAAGAACAGACATGCAATCAAACTAGGTGGATCCATGTGTGGTTAATGAGAAGAACACACATGCAAAGACACTAGCGGATCCTTATGTGGTTTGTGTAAAGCACAGAGATGCAATGACACTGGTGGATCCATGTGTGGTTCATGAAAAGAACAGACATGCAATGACACTGGTGCATCCTTATGTGGTTTGTTTAGAGGAATAGACATGCAATTACACTGGCTATGGTTCATCAGTAGAACACACATGCAATGACTCTGATGGATTCTTGTTGTGGTTCATGAAAAGAACTGACATGCAATGACACTGGGTGGATCCTTATGTGGTTTGTCAAAAGAACATACATGCAATGACACTGGTGGATCCATCTGTGGTTCATGAAAAGAACAGACATGCAATGACACTGGTGGATCCTTATGTGGTTTGTTTAGAGGAACAGACATGCAATGACACTGGTGTATCCATGTGTGGTTCATGAAAAGAACAGACATGCAATGACACTGGTGGATCCTTATGTGGTTTGTTTAGAGGAACAGACATGCAATGACACTAGGTGTGGTTCATGAAAATAAAAGACATGCAATGACACTGGTGGATCCATGTGTTGTTCATGAGAACAACACACATCCAATGACACTGGTGGATCGTTATGTGGTTCATGAAAAGAACAGACATGCAATGACACTAGTGGATCCTTATGTGGTTTGTGAAAAGAACAGACATGCAATGACACTGGTGGATCCTTATGTGGTTCTTGGGAAGAACAGACATGCAATGACACTGGTGGATCCTTATGTGGTTTATTTAGAAGAACAGACATGCAATGACTCTAGTTGCCATTCATGAAAATAACACACATGCAATGACACTGGTGTATCCATGTGTGGTTTGTGAAAAGAACAGACATGCAATCACACTAGGCGGATCCATGTGTGGTTTGTTTAGAACAACACACATGCAATGACTCTTGCTATGGTTCATGAAAAGAACACACATGCAATGACACTGGTGGATCCATGTGTGGTTCATGAAAAGAACAGACATGCAATGACACTGGTGGATCCTTATATGGTTTGTTTAGAGGAACAAACATGTAATAACACTAGGTGTGGTTCATGAAAATAATAGACATGCAATGACACTGGTGGATCCATGTGTGGTTCATGCGAAGAACACACATCCAATGACAATGGTGGATCCTTATGTGGTTTGTTTAGAAGAACGCACATGCAATGACTCTAGTTGTGGTTCATGAAAAGAACACACCTACAATGACACTAGTGTATCCATGTGTGGTTCATGAGAAGAACTCACATGGAATGACACTAGGTGTGGTTCATGAGAAGAACACACATGCAATGACACTGGTGGATCCTTATGTGGTTTGTTTAGAAGAACACACATAGAACGACTCTAGGTGTGGTTCATGAAAAGAACACACATGCAATGACACTGGTGGATCCATGTGTGGTATGTGAGAAGAACTGACATGCAATGACTCTAGGTGGATCCATGTGTGGTTTGTTTATAGGAACAGACATGCAATGACACTGGGTGTGGTTCATGAAAAGAACAGACATGCAATGACACTGGCGGATCCTTATGTGGTTTTATTAGAAGAACACACATGGAATGACTCTAGCTGTGGTTCATGAAAAGAACACACATGCAATAAAACTAGGGGATCCTTATGTGGTTTGCTTAGAAGACAGACATGCAATGACACTGGTGGATCCTTATGTGGTTTGTGAGAAGAACAGACATGCAATGACACTGGCTATGGTTCATGGGAAGAACACACTTGCAATGTGATACATTGCAAATGTATCTATAATTTTGGATGTTCCATGCTTGGTTTTATCCACTTTCTTGTGTTTTCTCCACACTTTGGAGTACTTTTCATATGGCACTGGTGGATGAGAAGAACACACATCCAATAACACTGGTGGATCCTTATGTGGTTCATGAAAAGAACAGACATGCAATGACACTGGTGGATCCTTATGTGGTTTGTTTAGAGGAACAGACATGCAATGACACTAGGTGTGGTTCATCAAAAGAACAGACATGCAATGACACTGGCGTATCCATGTGTGGTTCATGAGAAGAACACACATACAATGACATGGGTGGATCCTTCTGTGGTTTGTTTAGAAGAATACACATGCAATGAGTCTAGCCGCGGTTCATGAAAAGAACACACATGCAATGACACTGGTGGATCCTTATGTGGTTTGTTTAGAGGAACATACATGCAATGCCACTAGGTGTGGTTCATGAAAAGAACAGACATGCAATGACACTGGTGGATCCATATGTGGTTCATGAGAAGAACACACATGCAATGACACTGGTGGATCCTTATGTGGTTTGTTTCGAAGAACACACATGCAATGACTCTAGCTGTGGTTCATGAAAAGAACACACATGCAATGACACTGGTGTATCCATGTGTGGTTCATGAGAAGAGCACACAAGCAATGACACTAGTGGATCCTTATGTCGTTCGTTTAGAGGAACAAACATGCAATGACACTGGTGAATCCATATGTGGTTTGTGAAAAGAACAGACATGCAATCAAACTAGGTGGAAGCATGTGTGGTTAATGAGAAGAACACACATGCAAAGACACTAGCGGATCCTTATGTGGTTTGTGTAAAGCACAGAGATGCAATGACACTGGTGGATCCATGTGTGGTTCATGACAAGAACAGACATGCAATGACACTGGTGCATCCTTATGTGGTTTGTTTAGAGGAATAGACATGCAATTACACTGGCTGTGGTTCATCAGTAGAACACACATGCAATGACTCTGATGGATTCTTGTTGTGGTTCATGAAAAGAACTGACATGCAATGACACTGGGTCGATCCTTATGTGGTTTGTCAAAAGAACATACATGCAATGACACTGGTGGATCCATGTGTGGTTCATGAAAAGAACAGACATGCAATGACACTAGTGGATCCTTATGTTGTTTGTTTAGAGGAACAGACATGCAATGACGCTGGTGGATCCATGTGTGGTTCATGAAAAGAACAGACATGAAATGACACTTGTGGATCCTTATGTGGTTTGTTTAGAGGAACAGACATGCAATGACACTAGGTGTGGTTCATGAAAATAAAAGACATGCAATGACACTGGTGGATCCATGTGTGGTTCATGAGAACAACACACATCCAATGACACTGGTGGATCCTTATGTGGTTCATGAAAAGAACAGACATGCAATGACACTAGTGGATCCTTATGTGGTTTGTGAAAAGAACAGACATGCAATGACACTGGTGGATCCTTATGTGGTTCTTGGGAAGAACAGACATGCAATGACACTGGTGGATCCTTATGTGGTTTGTTTAGAAGAACAGACATGCAATGACTCTAGTTGTCGTTAATGAAAATAACACACATGCAATGACACTGGTGTATCCATGTGTGGTTTGTGAAAAGAACAAACATGCAATCACACTAGGCGGATCCATGTGTGGTTTGTTTAGAAAAACACACATGCAATGACTCTTGCTGTTGTTCATGAAAAGAACACACACGCAATAACACTGGTGGATCCATGTGTGGTTCATGAAAAGAACAGACATGCAATGACACTGGTGGATCCTTATATGGTTTGTTTAGAGGAACAAACATGCAATAACACTATGTGTGGTTCATGAAAAGAACATACATGCAATGACACTGGTGGATCCATGTGTGGTTCATGCGAAGAACACACATCCAATGACAATGGTGGATCCTTATGTGGTTTGTTTAGAAGAACGCACATGCAATGACTCTAGCTGTGGTTCATGAAAAGAACACACCTGCAATGACACTAGTGTATCCATTTGTGGTTCATGAGAAGAACACACATGCAATGACACTTGGTGTGGTTTATGAGAAGAACACACATGCAATGACACTGGTGGATCCTTATGTGGTTTGTTTAGAAGAACACACATGCAATGACTCTAGCTATGGTTCATGAAAAGAACACACATGCAATGACACTGGTGGATCCATGTGTGGTTTGGGAAAAGAACTGACATGCAATGACTCTAGGTGGATCCATGTGTGGTTTGTTTAGAGGAACAAACATGCAATGACACTGGTGTGGTTCATGAAAAGAACAGACATGCAATGACACTTGTGGATCCTTATGTGGTTTGGTTAGAAGAACACACATCCAATGACTCTAGCTGTGCTTCATGAAAAGAACACACATGCAATGACACTAGTGGATCCATGTGTGGTTTGTGAAAAGAACTGACACGCAATGACTCTAGGTGGATCAATGTGTGGTTTGTTTAGAGGAACGGACAAGCAATGCCACTAGGTGTGGTTCATGAAAAGAACAGACATGCAATGACACTGGTGGATCCATATGTGGTTCATGAGAGGAACACACATCCAATGACACTGGTGGATCCTTATGTGGTTTGTTTAGAAGAACACACATGCAATGAATCTAGTTGTGGTTCATGAAAAGAACACACATGCAATGACACTGGTGTATCCATGTGTGGTTCATGAGAAGAACACACAAGCAATGACACTGGTGGATCCTTATGTGGTTCGTTTAGTGGAACAAACATGCAATGACACTGGTTGATCCATATGTGGTTTGTGAAAAGAACAGACATCCAATCAAACTAGGTGGATCCATGTGTGGTTAATGAGAAGAACACACATGCAAAGACACTAGTGGATCCTTATGTCGTTTGTGTAAAGAACAGAGATGCAATGACACTGGTGGACCCATGTGTGGTTCATGACAAGAACAGACATGCAATGGCACTGGTGGATCCTTATGTGGTTTGTTTAGAGGAATAGACATGCAATGACACTGGTGTGGTTCATGAGTAGAACACACATGCAATGACTCTGATGGATTCTTGCTGTGGTTCATGAAAAGAACTGACATGCAATGACACTGGGTGGATCCTTATGTGGTTTGTCAAAAGAGCATACATGCAATGACACCGGTGGATCCATCTATGGTTCATGAAAAGAACAGACATGCAATGACACTGGTGGATCCTTATGTGGTTTGTTTAGAGGAACGGACATGCAATGACACTGGTGTATCCATGTGTGGTTCATGAAAAGAACAGACATGCAATGACACTGGTGGATCCTTATGTGGTTTGTTTAGAGGAACAGACATGCAATGACACTAGGTGTGGTTCATGAAAATAAAAGACATGCAATGACACTGGTGGATCCATGTGTGGTTCATGAGAAGAACTCACATGGACTGACACTAGGTGTGGTTCATGAGAAGAACACACATGCAATGACACTGGTGGATCCTTATGTGGTTTGTTTAGAAGAACACACATAGAACGACTCTAGGTGTGGTTCATGAAAAGAACACACATGCAATGACACTAGTGGATCCATGTGTGGTTTCTGAGAAGAACTGACATGCAATGACTCTAGGTGGATCCATGTGTGGTTTGTTTATAGGAACAGACATGCAATGACACTGGGTGTGGTTCATGAAAAGAACAGACATGCAATGACACTGGCGGATCCTTATGTGGTTTGTTTAGAAGAACACACATGCAATGACTCTAGCTGTGGTTCATGAAAAGAACACACATGCAATAACACTAGGGGATCCTTATGTGGTTTGCTTAGAAGAACAGACATGCAATGACACTGGTGGATCCTTATGTGGTTTGTGAGAAGAACAGACATGCAATGACACTGGCTATGGTTCATGGGAAGAACACACTTGCAATGTGATACATTGCAAATGTATCTATAATTTTGGATGTTCCATGCTTGGTTTTATCCACTTTTTTGTGTTTTCTCCACACATTGGAGTACTTTTCATATGGCACTGGTGGATGAGAAGAACACACATCCAATAACACTGGTGGATCCTTATGTGGTTCATGAAAAGAACAGACATGCAATGACACTGGTGGATCCTTATGTGGTTTGTTTAGAGGAACAGACATGCAATGACACTAGGTGTGGTTCATCAAAAGAACAGACATGCAATGACACTGGTGTATCCATGTGTGGTTCATGAGAAGAACACACATCCAATGACACTAGTGGATCCTTATGTGGTTTGTTTAGAAGAACACATATGAAATGACTCTAGCTGTGGTTCATGAAAATAACACACATGCAATGACACTGGTGTATCCATGTGTGGTTCATGAGAAGAACACACATGCAATGACATTGGGTGTGGTTCATGAGAAGAACACACATGCAATGACACTGGTGGATCCTTATGTGGTTTGTTTAGAAGAACACAGATGGAATGACTCTAGTTGTGGTTCATGAAAAGAACACACATGCAATGACACTGGTGGATCCATGTGTGGTTTGGGAAAAGAATTGACACGCAATGACTCTAGGTGGATCCATGTGTGGTTTGTTTAGAGGAACAGACCTGCAATGACACTGGTGTGGTTCATGAAAAGAACAGACATGCAATTACACTTGTGGATCCTTATGTTGTTTGTTTAGAAGAGCACACATCCAATGACTCTAGCTGTGGTTCATGAAAAGAACACACATGCAATGACACTAGTGGATCCATGTGTGGTTTGTGAAAAGAACTGACACGCAATGACTCTTGGTGGATCCATGTGTGGTTTGTTTAGAGGAACAGACATGTAATGCCACTAGGTTTGGTTCATGAAAAGAACAGACATGCAATGACACTGGTGGATCCATATGTGGTTCATGAGAAGTATACACATCCAATGACACTGGTGGATCCTTATGTGGTTTGTTTAGAAGAACACACATGCAATGACTCTAGCTGTGGTTCATGAAAAGAACACACATGCAATGACACTGGTGTATCCATGTGTGGTTCATGAGAAGAACACACAAGCAATGACACTGGTGGATCCTTATGTGGTTCGTTTAGAGGAACAAACATGCAATGACACTGGTGGATCCATATGTGGTTTGTGAAAACAACAGACATGCAATCAAACTAGGTGGATCCATGTGTGGTTAATGAGAAGAACACACATGCAAAGACACTAGTGGATCCTTATGTGGTTTGTGTAAAGAATAGAGATGCAATTACACTGGTGGATCCATGTGTGGTTCATGAGAAGAACACGCATCCAATGACACTAGTGTGGTTCATGAGTAGAACACACATTGCAATGAAACTGGGTGTGGTTCATGAGTAGAACACACATGCAATGACTTTGATGGATTCTTGCTGTGGTTCATGAAAAGAACTGACATGCAATGACACTGGGTGGATCCTTATGTGGTTTGTCAAAAGAACATACATGCAATGAGACTGGTGGATCCATGTGTGGTCCATGAAAAGAATAGACATGCAATGATACTGGTGGATCCTTATGTGGTTTGTTTAGAGGAACAAACATGCAATGACACTGGTGGATCCATGTGTGGTTCATGAAAAGAACATACCTGCAATGACACTGGTGGATCCTTATGTGGTTTGTTTAGAGGAACAAACATGCAATGACACTAGGTGTGGTTCATGAAAATAAAAGACATGCAATGACACTGGTGGATCCATGTGTGGTTCATGAGAACAACACACATCCAATGACATTGGTGGATCCTTAAGTGGTTCATGAAAAGAATAGACATGCAATGACACTAGTGGATCCTTGTGTGGTTTGTGAAAAGAACAGACATGCAATGACACTGGTGGATCCTTATGTGGTTCTTGGGAAGAACAGACATGCAATGACACTGGTGGATCCATATGTGGTTTATTTAGAAGAACAGACATGCAATGAGTCTAGTTGACGTTCATGAAAATAACACACATGCAATGACACTGGTGTATCCATGTGTGGTTTGTGAAAAGAATAGATATGCAATCACACTAGGAGGATCCATGTGTGGTTTGTTTAGAACAACACACATGCAATGACTCTTGCTGTGGTTCATGAAAAGAACACACATGCAATGACACTTGTGAATCCATGTGTGGTTCATGAAAAGAACAGACATGCAATAACACTGGTAGATCCTTATATGGTTTGTTTAGAGGAACAAACATGCAATAACACTAGGTTTGGTTCATGAAAAGAACAGACATGCAATGACACTGGTGGATCCATGTGTCGTTCATGTGAAGAACACACATACAATGACAATGGTGGATCCTTATGTGGTTTGTTTAGAAGAACGCACATGCAATGACTCTAGCTGTGGTTCATGAAAAGAACACACCTGCAATGACACTAGTGTATCCATGTGTGGTTCATGAGAAGAACACAAATGGAATGACACTGGGTGTGGTTCATGAGAAGAACACACATGCAATGACACTGGTGGATCCTTATGTGGTTTGTTTAGAAGAACACACATAGAATGACTCTAGCTGTGGTTCATGAAAAGAACACACATGCAATGACACTGGTGGATCCATGTGTGGTTTTTGAGAAGAACTGACATGCAATGAATCTAGGTGGATCCATGTGTGGTTTGTTTATAGGAATAGACATGCAATGACACTGGGTGTGGTTCATGAAAAGAACAGACATGCAATGACACTGGTGGATCCTTATGTTGTTTGTTTAGAAGAACACACATGCAATGACTCTAGCTGTGGTTCATGAAAAGAACACACATGCAATAACACTAGGGGATCCTTATGTGGTTTATTTAGAAGAACAGACATGCAATGACACTGGTGGATCCTTATGTGGTTTGTGAGAAGAACAGACATGCAATGACACTGGCTATGGTTCATGGGAAGAACACACTTGCAATGTGATACATTGCAAATGTATCTATAATTTTGGATGTTCCATGCTTGGTTTTATCCACTTTCTTGTGTTTTATCCACACTTTGGAGTACTTTTCATGTGACACTGGTGGATCCATGTGTAGTTCATGAGAAGAACACACATCGAATAACACTGGTGGATCCTTATGTGGTTCATGAAAAGAACAGACATGCAATGACACTGGTGGATCCTTATGTGGTTTGTTTAGAGGAACAGACATGCAATGACACTAGGTGTGGTTCATCAAAAGAACAGACATGCAATGACACTGGTGGATCCATGTGTGGTTCATGAGAAGAACACACATCCAATGACACTAGTGGATCCTTATGTGGTTTGTTTAGAAGAACACATATGCAATGACTCTAGGTGGATCCATGTGTGGTCTGTTTAGAGGAACAGACATGCAATGACACTGGGTGTGGTTCATGAAAAGAATAGACATGCAATGACACTTGTGGATCCTTATGTGGTTTGTTTAGAAGAACACACATGCAATGACTCTAGCTATGGTTCATGAAAAGAACACACATGCAATGACACTAGGGGATCCTTATGTGGTTTGATTAGAAGAACAGACATGCAATGACATTGGTGGATCTTTATGTGGTTTGTGAGAAGAACAGGCATGCAATGACACTACTGTGGTTCATGTGAATAACAGACATGCAATGACACTGGTGGATCCAGGTGTGGTTTGTGAAAATAACAGACATGCAATCACACTAGGTGGATCCATGTGTGGTTTGTGGAAAGAACAGACTCGAAATGACTCTAGTTGTGGTTCATGAAAAGAACACACATGCAATGACATTGGTGGATCCATGTGTGGTTTGTGAAAAGAACATGCATGCAATCACACTAGGTGAATCCATATGTGGTTTGTTTAGAAAACACGCATGCAATGACTCTAGCTGTGGTTCATGAAAAGAACACACATGCAATGACACTGGTGGATCCATGTGTGGTTCATGAAAAGAACATACATGAAATGACACTTGTGGATCCTTATGTGGTTTGTGAGAAGAACAAACATGCAATGACACTGGCTGTTATTCATGAGAAGAACACACATGCAATGACACTGGTGTATCCATGTGTGGTTTGTGAAAAGAACAGACATGCAATCACACTAGGTGGTTCCATGTGTGGTTTGTGGAAAGAACAGACTCGCAATGACTCTAGCTGTGGTTCCTGAAAAGAACACACATGCAATGACACTGGTGGATCCATGTCTGGTTTGTGAAAAGAACATACATGCAATCACACTAAGTGGATCCATATGTGGTTTGTTTAGAAGAACACACATGCAATGACTCTAGCTGTGGTTCATGAAAAGAACACACATGCAATGACATTGGTGGATCCATGTGTGGTTCAAGAAAAGAACAGACATGCAATGACACTAGTGGATCCTTATGTGGTTTGTTTAGAGGAACATAGATGCAATGATACTGGGTGTGGTTCATGAAAAGAATAGACATGCAATGACACTGATGGATCCATGTGTGGTTCATGAGAAGAACACACATCCAATGACACTGGTGGATCCTTATGTGGTTTATTTAGAAGAACACACATGCAATGACTCTAGCTATGGTTCATAAAAAGAACACACATGCAATGACACTGGTGGATCCATGTGTGGTTTGTTAAAAGAACTGACATGCAATGACTCTAGGTGGATCCATGTGTAGTTTGTTTACAGGAACAGACATGCAATGACACTGGGTGTGGTTCTTGAAAAGAACAGACATGCAATGGCGTTGGTGTATCCTTATGTGGTTTGTTTAGAAGAACACACATGAAAAAACTCTAGTTGTGGTTCATGAAAAGAACACACATGCAATGACACTAGGGGATCCTTATGTGGTTTGTTTATAAGAACACACATGCAATGATACTGGTGGATCCTTATGTGGTTTGTGAGAAGAACAGACATGCAATGACACTGGTTGTGGTTCATGAGAAGAACACACATGCAATGACACTGGTGGATCCATGTGTGGTTTGTGAAAAGAACAAACATGCAATCACACTAGGTGGATCCATGTGTGGTTTGTGGAAAGAACAGACATGCAATGGCTCTAGCTGTGGTCATGAAAAGAACACACATGCAATGACACTGGTGGACCCATGTGTGGTTTGTGATAAGAACAGACATGTAATCACACTAGGTGGATCCATATGTGGTTTGTTTAGAAGAACACACATGCAATGACTCTAGCGGTGGTTCATGAAAAGAACACACATGCAATGACACTGGTGTATCCATGTGTGGTTCATGAGAAGAACACACATGCAATGACACTGGTGGATCCTTATGTGGTTTGTTTAGAGGAACAAACATGCAATGACACTAGGCGTGGTTCATGAAAATAACAGACATGCAATGACACTAGTGGATCCATATGTGGTTTTTGACAAGAACGGACATGCAATCACACTGGGTGGATCCATGTGTGTTTCATGAGAAGAACACACATGCAATGACACTGGTGGATCCTTATGTGGTTTGTGAAAAGAACAGACATGCAATGACACTGGTGGATCCATGTGTGGTTCATGAAAAGAACATACATGGAATGACACTTTTGGATCCTTATGTGGTTCATGAGAAGAACAGACATGCAATGACACTTGTGGATCCTTATGTGGTTTGTTTAGAAGAACAACCATGCAATGACACTAGCTGCCGTTCATGAAAAGTACACACATGCAACGACACTGGTGTATCCATGTGTGGTTTGTGAAAAGAACAGGCATGCAATCACACTAGGTGGATCCATGTGTGGTTTGTTTAGAAGAACACACATGCAATGACTCAGCTGTGGTTCATGAAAAGAACACACATGCAATGACACTGGTGGATCCATGTGTGGTTCATGAAAAAAACAGACATGCAATGACACTGGTGGATCCTTATGTGGTGTGTTTAGAGTAACAGACATGCAATGACACTAGGTGTGGTTCATGAGAAAAACACACATCCAATGACACTAGTGGATCCTTATGTGGTTTGTTTAGAAGAACACATATGCAATGACTCTAGCTGTGGTTCATGAAAAGAACACACATGCAATGACACTGGTGTATCCATGTGTGGTTCATGAGAAGAACACACGTGCAATGACATTGGGTGTGGTTCATGATAAGAGCACACATGCAATGACACTGGTGGATCCTTACGTGGTTTGTTTAGAAGAACACAAATGCAATGACTCTAGTTGTGGTTAATGAAAAGAACACACATGCAATGAAACTGGTGGATCCATGTGTGGTTTGTGAAAATAACTGACATGCAATGACTCTAGGTGGATCCATGTGTGGTCTGTTTAGAGGAACAGACATGCAATGACACTGGGTGTGGTTCATGAAAAGAATAGACATGCAATGACACTTGTGGATCCCTATGTGGTTTGTTTAGAAGAACACACATGCAATGACTCTAGCTATGGTTCATGACAAGAACACACATGCAATGACACTAGGGGATCCTTATGTGGTTTGATTAGAGGAACAGACATGCAATGACATTGGTGGATCTTTATGTGGTTTGTGAGAAGAACAGGCATGCAATGACACTACTGTGGTTCATGAGAAGAACACACATGCAATGACACTGGTGGATCCAGGTGTGGTTTGTGAAAATAACAGACATGCAATCACACTAGGTGGATCCATGTGTGGTTTGTGGAAAGAACAGACTCGAAATGACTCTAGTTGTGGTTCATGAAAAGAACACACATGCAATAACATTGGTGGATCCATGTGTGGTTTGTGAAAAGAACATGCATGCAATCACACTAGGTGGATCCATATGTGGTTTGTTTAGAAAACACGCATGCAATGACTCTAGCTATGGTTCCTGAAAAGAACACACATGCAATGACACTGGTGGATCCATGTGTGGTTCATGAAAAGAACATACATGAAATGACACTTGTGGATCCTTATGTGGTTTGTGAGAAGAACAAACATGCAATGACACTGGCTGTTATTCATGAGAAGAACACACATGCAATGACACTGGTGTATCCATGTGTGGTTTGTGAAAAGAACAGACATGCAATCACACTAGGTGGTTCCATGTGTGGTTTGTGGAAAGAACAGACTCGCAATGACTCTAGCTGTGGTTCCTGAAAAGAACACACATGCAATGACACTGGTGGATCCATGTCTGGTTTGTGAAAAGAACATACATGCAATCACACTAAGTGGATCCATATGTGGTTTGTTTAGAAGAACACACATGCAATGACTCTAGCTGTGGTTCATGAAAAGAACACACATGCAATGACACTGGTGGATCCATGTGTGGTTCATGAAAAGAACAGACATGCAATGACACTAGTGGATCCTTATGTGGTTTGTTTAGAGGAACATAGATGCAATGATACTGGGTGTGGTTCATGAAAAGAATAGACATGCAATGACACTGATGGATCCATGTGTGGTTCATGAGAAGAACACACATCCAATGACACTGGTGGATCCTTATGTGGTTTATTTAGAAGAACACACATGCAATGACTCTAGCTATGGTTCATAAAAAGAACACACATGCAATGACACTGGTGGATCCATGTGTGGTTTGTTAAAAGAACTGACATGCAATGACTCTAGGTGGATCCATGTGTAGTTTGTTTACAGGAACAGACATGCAATGACACTGGGTGTGGTTCTTGAAAAGAACAGACATGCAATGACGTTGGTGGATCCTTATGTGGTTTGTTTAGAAGAACACACATGAAAAAACTCTAGTTGTGGTTCATGAAAAGAACACACATGCAATGACACTAGGGGATCCTTATGTGGTTTGTTTATAAGAACACACATGCAATGATACTGGTGGATCCTTATGTGGTTTGTGAGAAGAACAGACATGCAATGACACTGGTTGTGGTTCATGAGAAGAACACACATGCAATGACACTGGTGGATCCATGTGTGGTTTGTGAAAAGAACAAACATGCAATCACACTAGGTGGATCCATGTGTGGTTTGTGGAAAGAACAGACATGCAATGGCTCTAGCTGTGGTCATGAAAAGAACACACATGCAATGACACTGGTGGACCCATGTGTGGTTTGTGATAAGAACAGACATGTAATCACACTAGGTGGATCCATATGTGGTTTGTTTAGAAGAACACACATGCAATGACTCTAGCGGTGGTTCATGAAAAGAACACACATGCAATGACACTGGTGTATCCATGTGTGGTTCATGAGAAGAACACACATGCAATGACACTGGTGGATCCTTATGTGGTTTGTTTAGAGGAACAAACATGCAATGACACTAGGTGTGGTTCATGAAAATAATAGACATGCAATGACACTGGTGGATCCATGTGTGGTTCATGCGAAGAACACACATCCAATGACAATGGTGGATCCTTATGTGGTTTGTTTAGAAGAACGCACATGCAATGACTCTAGCTGTGGTTCATGAAAAGAACACACCTGCAATGACACTAGTGTATCCATTTGTGGTTCATGAGAAGAACACACATGCAATGACACTTGGTGTGGTTTATGAGAAGAACACACATGCAATGACACTGGTGGATCCTTATGTGGTTTGTTTAGAAGAACACACATGCAATGACTCTAGCTATGGTTCATGAAAAGAACACACATGCAATGACACTGGTGGATCCATGTGTGGTTTGGGAAAAGAACTGACATGCAATGACTCTAGGTGGATCCATGTGTGGTTTGTTTAGAGGAACAAACATGCAATGACACTGGTGTGGTTCATGAAAAGAACAGACATGCAATGACACTTGTGGATCCTTATGTGGTTTGGTTAGAAGAACACACATCCAATGACTCTAGCTGTGCTTCATGAAAAGAACACACATGCAATGACACTAGTGGATCCATGTGTGGTTTGTGAAAAGAACTGACACGCAATGACTCTAGGTGGATCAATGTGTGGTTTGTTTAGAGGAACGGACAAGCAATGCCACTAGGTGTGGTTCATGAAAAGAACAGACATGCAATGACACTGGTGGATCCATATGTGGTTCATGAGAGGAACACACATCCAATGACACTGGTGGATCCTTATGTGGTTTGTTTAGAAGAACACACATGCAATGAATCTAGTTGTGGTTCATGAAAAGAACACACATGCAATGACACTGGTGTATCCATGTGTGGTTCATGAGAAGAACACACAAGCAATGACACTGGTGGATCCTTATGTGGTTCGTTTAGTGGAACAAACATGCAATGACACTGGTTGATCCATATGTGGTTTGTGAAAAGAACAGACATCCAATCAAACTAGGTGGATCCATGTGTGGTTAATGAGAAGAACACACATGCAAAGACACTAGTGGATCCTTATGTCGTTTGTGTAAAGAACAGAGATGCAATGACACTGGTGGACCCATGTGTGGTTCATGACAAGAACAGACATGCAATGGCACTGGTGGATCCTTATGTGGTTTGTTTAGAGGAATAGACATGCAATGACACTGGTGTGGTTCATGAGTAGAACACACATGCAATGACTCTGATGGATTCTTGCTGTGGTTCATGAAAAGAACTGACATGCAATGACACTGGGTGGATCCTTATGTGGTTTGTCAAAAGAGCATACATGCAATGACACCGGTGGATCCATCTATGGTTCATGAAAAGAACAGACATGCAATGACACTGGTGGATCCTTATGTGGTTTGTTTAGAGGAACGGACATGCAATGACACTGGTGTATCCATGTGTGGTTCATGAAAAGAACAGACATGCAATGACACTGGTGGATCCTTATGTGGTTTGTTTAGAGGAACAGACATGCAATGACACTAGGTGTGGTTCATGAAAATAAAAGACATGCAATGACACTGGTGGATCCATGTGTGGTTCATGAGAAGAACTCACATGGACTGACACTAGGTGTGGTTCATGAGAAGAACACACATGCAATGACACTGGTGGATCCTTATGTGGTTTGTTTAGAAGAACACACATAGAACGACTCTAGGTGTGGTTCATGAAAAGAACACACATGCAATGACACTAGTGGATCCATGTGTGGTTTGTGAGAAGAACTGACATGCAATGACTCTAGGTGGATCCATGTGTGGTTTGTTTATAGGAACAGACATGCAATGACACTGGGTGTGGTTCATGAAAAGAACAGACATGCAATGACACTGGCGGATCCTTATGTGGTTTGTTTAGAAGAACACACATGCAATGACTCTAGCTGTGGTTCATGAAAAGAACACACATGCAATAACACTAGGGGATCCTTATGTGGTTTGCTTAGAAGAACAGACATGCAATGACACTGGTGGATCCTTATGTGGTTTGTGAGAAGAACAGACATGCAATGACACTGGCTATGGTTCATGGGAAGAACACACTTGCAATGTGATACATTGCAAATGTATCTATAATTTTGGATGTTCCATGCTTGGTTTTATCCACTTTTTTGTGTTTTCTCCACACATTGGAGTACTTTTCATATGGCACTGGTGGATGAGAAGAACACACATCCAATAACACTGGTGGATCCTTATGTGGTTCATGAAAAGAACAGACATGCAATGACACTGGTGGATCCTTATGTGGTTTGTTTAGAGGAACAGACATGCAATGACACTAGGTGTGGTTCATCAAAAGAACAGACATGCAATGACACTGGTGTATCCATGTGTGGTTCATGAGAAGAACACACATCCAATGACACTAGTGGATCCTTATGTGGTTTGTTTAGAAGAACACATATGCAATGACTCTAGCTGTGGTTCATGAAAATAACACACATGCAATGACACTGGTGTATCCATGTGTGGTTCATGAGAAGAACACACATGCAATGACATTGGGTGTGGTTCATGAGAAGAACACACATGCAATGACACTGGTGGATCCTTATGTGGTTTGTTTAGAAGAACACAGATGGAATGACTCTAGTTGTGGTTCATGAAAAGAACACACATGCAATGACACTGGTGGATCCATGTGTGGTTTGGGAAAAGAATTGACACGCAATGACTCTAGGTGGATCCATGTGTGGTTTGTTTAGAGGAACAGACCTGCAATGACACTGGTGTGGTTCATGAAAAGAACAGACATGCAATTACACTTGTGGATCCTTATGTTGTTTGTTTAGAAGAGCACACATCCAATGACTCTAGCTGTGGTTCATGAAAAGAACACACATGCAATGACACTAGTGGATCCATGTGTGGTTTGTGAAAAGAACTGACACGCAATGACTCTTGGTGGATCCATGTGTGGTTTGTTTAGAGGAACAGACATGTAATGCCACTAGGTTTGGTTCATGAAAAGAACAGACATGCAATGACACTGGTGGATCCATATGTGGTTCATGAGAAGTATACACATCCAATGACACTGGTGGATCCTTATGTGGTTTGTTTAGAAGAACACACATGCAATGACTCTAGCTGTGGTTCATGAAAAGAACACACATGCAATGACACTGGTGTATCCATGTGTGGTTCATGAGAAGAACACACAAGCAATGACACTGGTGGATCCTTATGTGGTTCGTTTAGAGGAACAAACATGCAATGACACTGGTGGATCCATATGTGGTTTGTGAAAACAACAGACATGCAATCAAACTAGGTGGATCCATGTGTGGTTAATGAGAAGAACACACATGCAAAGACACTAGTGGATCCTTATGTGGTTTGTGTAAAGAATAGAGATGCAATGACACTGGTGGATCCATGTGTGGTTCATGAGAAGAACACGCATCCAATGACACTAGTGTGGTTCATGAGTAGAACACACATTGCAATGAAACTGGGTGTGGTTCATGAGTAGAACACACATGCAATGACTTTGATGGATTCTTGCTGTGGTTCATGAAAAGAACTGACATGCAATGACACTGGGTGGATCCTTATGTGGTTTGTCAAAAGAACATACAT
Source organism: Avena sativa (assembly GCA_916181665.1). Classification (NCBI taxonomy): domain Eukaryota; kingdom Viridiplantae; phylum Streptophyta; class Magnoliopsida; order Poales; family Poaceae; genus Avena; species Avena sativa. The sequence continues at coordinate 586,713,640 of OV702287.1, forward strand.
GCAATGAGACTGGTGGATCCATGTGTGGTCCATGAAAAGAATAGACATGCAATGACACTGGTGGATCCTTATGTGGTTTGTTTAGAGGAACAAACATGCAATGACACTGGTGGATCCATGTGTGGTTCATGAAAAGAACATACCTGCAATGACACTGGTGGATCCTTATGTGGTTTGTTTAGAGGAACAAACATGCAATGACACTAGGTGTGGTTCATGAAAATAAAAGACATGCAATGACACTGGTGGATCCATGTGTGGTTCATGAGAACAACACACATCCAATGACATTGGTGGATCCTTAAGTGGTTCATGAAAAGAATAGACATGCAATGACACTAGTGGATCCTTGTGTGGTTTGTGAAAAGAACAGACATGCAATGACACTGGTGGATCCTTATGTGGTTCTTGGGAAGAACAGACATGCAATGACACTGGTGGATCCATATGTGGTTTATTTAGAAGAACAGACATGCAATGAGTCTAGATGACGTTCATGAAAATAACACACATGCAATGACACTGGTGTATCCATGTGTGGTTTGTGAAAAGAATAGACATGCAATCACACTAGGAGGATCCATGTGTGGTTTGTTTAGAACAACACACATGCAATGACTCTTGCTGTGGTTCATGAAAAGAACACACATGCAATGACACTTGTGAATCCATGTGTGGTTCATGAAAAGAACAGACATGCAATGACACTGGTAGATCCTTATATGGTTTGTTTAGAGGAACAAACATGCAATAACACTAGGTTTGGTTCATGAAAAGAACAGACATGCAATGACACTGGTGGATCCATGTGTCGTTCATGTGAAGAACACACATACAATGACAATGGTGGATCCTTATGTGGTTTGTTTAGAAGAACGCACATGCAATGACTCTAGCTGTGGTTCATGAAAAGAACACACCTGCAATGACACTAGTGTATCCATGTGTGGTTCATGAGAAGAACACAAATGGAATGACACTGGGTGTGGTTCATGAGAAGAACACACATGCAATGACACTGGTGGATCCTTATGTGGTTTGTTTAGAAGAACACACATAGAATGACTCTAGCTGTGGTTCATGAAAAGAACACACATGCAATGACACTGGTGGATCCATGTGTGGTTTTTGAGAAGAACTGACATGCAATGAATCTAGGTGGATCCATGTGTGGTTTGTTTATAGGAATAGACATGCAATGACACTGGGTGTGGTTCATGAAAAGAACAGACATGCAATGACACTGGTGGATCCTTATGTTGTTTGTTTAGAAGAACACACATGCAATGACTCTAGCTGTGGTTCATGAAAAGAACACACATGCAATAACACTAGGGGATCCTTATGTGGTTTATTTAGAAGAACAGACATGCAATGACACTGGTGGATCCTTATGTGGTTTGTGAGAAGAACAGACATGCAATGACACTGGCTATGGTTCATGGGAAGAACACACTTGCAATGTGATACATTGCAAATGTATCTATAATTTTGGATGTTCCATGCTTGGTTTTATCCACTTTCTTGTGTTTTATCCACACTTTGGAGTACTTTTCATGTGACACTGGTGGATCCATGTGTAGTTCATGAGAAGAACACACATCGAATAACACTGGTGGATCCTTATGTGGTTCATGAAAAGAACAGACATGCAATGACACTGGTGGATCCTTATGTGGTTTGTTTAGAGGAACAGACATGCAATGACACTAGGTGTGGTTCATCAAAAGAACAGACATGCAATGACACTGGTGGATCCATGTGTGGTTCATGAGAAGAACACACATCCAATGACACTAGTGGATCCTTATGTGGTTTGTTTAGAAGAACACATATGCAATGACTCTAGGTGGATCCATGTGTGGTCTGTTTAGAGGAACAGACATGCAATGACACTGGGTGTGGTTCATGAAAAGAATAGACATGCAATGACACTTGTGGATCCTTATGTGGTTTGTTTAGAAGAACACACATGCAATGACTCTAGCTATGGTTCATGAAAAGAACACACATGCAATGACACTAGGGGATCCTTATGTGGTTTGATTAGAAGAACAGACATGCAATGACATTAGTGGATCTTTATGTGGTTTGTGAGAAGAACAGGCATGCAATGACACTACTGTGGTTCATGTGAATAACAGACATGCAATGACACTGGTGGATCCAGGTGTGGTTTGTGAAAATAACAGACATGCAATCACACTAGGTGGATCCATGTGTGGTTTGTGGAAAGAACAGACTCGAAATGACTCTAGTTGTGGTTCATGAAAAGAACACACATGCAATGACATTGGTGGATCCATGTGTGGTTTGTGAAAAGAACATGCATGCAATCACACTAGGTGAATCCATATGTGGTTTGTTTAGAAAACACGCATGCAATGACTCTAGCTGTGGTTCATGAAAAGAACACACATGCAATGACACTGGTGGATCCATGTGTGGTTCATGAAAAGAACATACATGAAATGACACTTGTGGATCCTTATGTGGTTTGTGAGAAGAACACACATGCAATGACACTGGTGGATCCTTATGTGGTTTGTTTAGAAGAACACAAATGCAATGACTCTAGTTGTGGTTAATGAAAAGAACACACATGCAATGAAACTGGTGGATCCATGTGTGGTTTGTGAAAATAACTGACATGCAATGACTCTAGGTGGATCCATGTGTGGTCTGTTTAGAGGAACAGACATGCAATGACACTGGGTGTGGTTCATGAAAAGAATAGACATGCAATGACACTTGTGGATCCCTATGTGGTTTGTTTAGAAGAACACACATGCAATGACTCTAGCTATGGTTCATGACAAGAACACACATGCAATGACACTAGGGGATCCTTATGTGGTTTGATTAGAGGAACAGACATGCAATGACATTGGTGGATCTTTATGTGGTTTGTGAGAAGAACAGGCATGCAATGACACTACTCTGGTTCATGAGAAGAACACACATGCAATGACACTGGTGGATCCAGGTGTGGTTTGTGAAAATAACAGACATGCAATCACACTAGGTGGATCCATGTGTGGTTTGTGGAAAGAACAGACTCGAAATGACTCTAGTTGTGGTTCATGAAAAGAACACACATGCAATAACATTGGTGGATCCATGTGTGGTTTGTGAAAAGAACATGCATGCAATCACACTAGGTGGATCCATATGTGGTTTGTTTAGAAAACACGCATGCAATGACTCTAGCTGTGGTTCCTGAAAAGAACACACATGCAATGACACTGGTGGATCCATGTGTGGTTCATGAAAAGAACATACATGAAATGACACTTGTGGATCCTTATGTGGTTTGTGAGAAGAACAAACATGCAATGACACTGGCTGTTATTCATGAGAAGAACACACATGCAATGACACTGGTGTATCCATGTGTGGTTTGTGAAAAGAACAGACATGCAATCACACTAGGTGGTTCCATGTGTGGTTTGTGGAAAGAACAGACTCGCAATGACTCTAGCTGTGGTTCCTGAAAAGAACACACATGCAATGACACTGGTGGATCCATGTCTGGTTTGTGAAAAGAACATACATGCAATCACACTAAGTGGATCCATATGTGGTTTGTTTAGAAGAACACACATGCAATGACTCTAGCTGTGGTTCATGAAAAGAACACACATGCAATGACACTGGTGGATCCATGTGTGGTTCATGAAAAGAACAGACATGCAATGACACTAGTGGATCCTTATGTGGTTTGTTTAGAGGAACATAGATGCAATGATACTGGGTGTGGTTCATGAAAAGAATAGACATGCAATGACACTGATGGATCCATGTGTGGTTCATGAGAAGAACACACATCCAATGACACTGGTGGATCCTTATGTGGTTTATTTAGAAGAACACACATGCAATGACTCTAGCTATGGTTCATAAAAAGAACACACATGCAATGACACTGGTGGATCCATGTGTGGTTTGTTAAAAGAACTGACATGCAATGACTCTAGGTGGATCCATGTGTAGTTTGTTTACAGGAACAGACATGCAATGACACTGGGTGTGGTTCTTGAAAAGAACAGACATGCAATGACGTTGGTGGATCCTTATGTGGTTTGTTTAGAAGAACACACATGAAAAAACTCTAGTTGTGGTTCATGAAAAGAACACACATGCAATGACACTAGGGGATCCTTATGTGGTTTGTTTATAAGAACACACATGCAATGATACTGGTGGATCCTTATGTGGTTTGTGAGAAGAACAGACATGCAATGACACTGGTTGTGGTTCATGAGAAGAACACACATGCAATGACACTGGTGGATCCATGTGTGGTTTGTGAAAAGAACAAACATGCAATCACACTAGGTGGATCCATGTGTGGTTTGTGGAAAGAACAGACATGCAATGGCTCTAGCTGTGGTCATGAAAAGAACACACATGCAATGACACTGGTGGACCCATGTGTGGTTTGTGATAAGAACAGACATGTAATCACACTAGGTGGATCCATATGTGGTTTGTTTAGAAGAACACACATGCAATGACTCTAGCGGTGGTTCATGAAAAGAACACACATGCAATGACACTGGTGTATCCATGTGTGGTTCATGAGAAGAACACACATGCAATGACACTGGTGGATCCTTATGTGGTTTGTTTAGAGGAACAAACATGCAATGACACTAGGCGTGGTTCATGAAAATAACAGACATGCAATGACACTAGTGGATCCATATGTGGTTTTTGACAAGAACGGACATGCAATCACACTGGGTGGATCCATGTGTGTTTCATGAGAAGAACACACATGCAATGACACTGGTGGATCCTTATGTGGTTTGTGAAAAGAACAGACATGCAATGACACTGGTGGATCCTTATGTGGTTTGTGAAAAGAACAGACATGCAATGACACTGGTGGATCCATGTGTGGTTCATGAAAAGAACATACATGGAATGACACTTTTGGATCCTTATGTGGTTCATGAGAAGAACAGACATGCAATGACACTTGTGGATCCTTATGTGGTTTGTTTAGAAGAACAACCATGCAATGACACTAGCTGCCGTTCATGAAAAGTACACACATGCAACGACACTGGTGTATCCATGTGTGGTTTGTGAAAAGAACAGGCATGCAATCACACTAGGTGGATCCATGTGTGGTTTGTTTAGAAGAACACACATGCAATGACTCAGCTGCGGTTCATGAAAAGAACACACATGCAATGACACTGGTGGATCCATGTGTGGTTCATGAAAAAAACAGACATGCAATGACACTGGTGGATCCTTATGTGGTGTGTTTAGAGTAACAGACATGCAATGACACTAGGTGTGGTTCATGAGAAAAACACACATCCAATGATACTAGTGGATCCTTATGTGGTTTGTTTAGAAGAACACATATGCAATGACTCTAGCTGTGGTTCATGAAAAGAACACACATGCAATGACACTGGTGTATCCATGTGTGGTTCATGAGAAGAACACACGTGCAATGACATTGGGTGTGGTTCATGATAAGAGCATACATGCAATGACACTGGTGGATCCTTATGTGGTTTGTTTAGAAGAACACAAATGCAATGACTCTAGTTGTGGTTAATGAAAAGAACACACATGCAATGAAACTGGTGGATCCATGTGTGGTTTGTGAAAATAACTGACATGCAATGACTCTAGGTGGATCCATGTGTGGTCTGTTTAGAGGAACAGACATGCAATGACACTGGGTGTGGTTCATGAAAAGAATAGACATGCAATGACACTTGTGGATCCCTATGTGGTTTGTTTAGAAGAACACACATGCAATGACTCTAGCTATGGTTCATGACAAGAACACACATGCAATGACACTAGGGGATCCTTATGTGGTTTGATTAGAGGAACAGACATGCAATGACATTGGTGGATCTTTATGTGGTTTGTGAGAAGAACAGGCATGCAATGACACTACTGTGGTTCATGAGAAGAACACACATGCAATGACACTGGTGGATCCAGGTGTGGTTTGTGAAAATAACAGACATGCAATCACACTAGGTGGATCCATGTGTGGTTTGTGGAAAGAACAGACTCGAAATGACTCTAGTTGTGGTTCATGAAAAGAACACACATGCAATAACATTGGTGGATCCATGTGTGGTTTGTGAAAAGAACATGCATGCAATCACACTAGGTGGATCCATATGTGGTTTGTTTAGAAAACACGCATGCAATGACTCTAGCTGTGGTTCCTGAAAAGAACACACATGCAATGACACTGGTGGATCCATGTGTGGTTCATGAAAAGAACATACATGAAATGACACTTGTGGATCCTTATGTGGTTTGTGAGAAGAACAAACATGCAATGACACTGGCTGTTATTCATGAGAAGAACACACATGCAATGACACTGGTGTATCCATGTGTGGTTTGTGAAAAGAACAGACATGCAATCACACTAGGTGGTTCCATGTGTGGTTTGTGGAAAGAACAGACTCGCAATGACTCTAGCTATGGTTCCTGAAAAGAACACACATGCAATGACACTGGTGGATCCATGTATGGTTTGTGAAAAGAACATACATGCAATCACACTAGGTGGTTCCATGTGTGGTTTGTGGAAAGAACAGACTCGCAATGACTCTAGCTATGGTTCCTGAAAAGAACACATGCAATGACACTGGTGGATCCATGTATGGTTTGTGAAAAGAACATACATGCAATCACACTAGGTGGATCCATATGTGGTTTGTTTAGAAGAACACACATGCAATGACTCTAGCTGTGGTTCATGAAAAGAACACACATGCAATGACACTGGTGGATCCATGTATGGTTCATGAAAAGAACAGACATGCAATGACACTAGTGGATCCTTATGTGGTTTGTTTAGAGGAACATAGATGCAATGATACTGGGTGTGGTTCATGAAAAGAATAGACATGCAATCACACTGATGGATCCATGTGTGGTTCATGAGAAGAACACACATCCAATGACACTGGTGGATCCTTATGTGGTTTGTTTAGAAGAACACACATGCAATGACTCTAGCTGTGGTTCATGAAAAGAACACACATGCAATGACACTGGTGTATCCATGTGTGGTTCGTGAGAAGAACACACATGCAATGACACGGGGTGTGGTTTATGAGAAGAACACACATGCACTGACACTGGTGGATCCTTATGTGGTTTGTTTAGAAGAACACACATGCAATGACTCTAGCTATGGTTCATGAAAAGAACACACATGCAATGACACTGGTGGATCCATGTGTGGTTTGTTAAAAGAACTGACATGCAATGACTCTAGGTGGATCCATGTGTAGTTTGTTTACAGGAACAGACATGCAATGACACTGGGTGTGGTTCTTGAAAAGAACAGACATGCAATGACGCTGGTGGATCCTTATGTGGTTTGTTTAGAAGAACACACATGAAAAAACTCTAGTTGTGGTTCATGAAAAGAACACACATGCAATGACACTAGGGGATCCTTATGTGGTTTGTTTATAAGAACACACATGCAATGATACTGGTGGATCCTTATGTGGTTTGTGAGAAGAACAGACATGCAATGACACTGGTTGTGGTTCATGAGAAGAACACACATGCAATGACACTGGTGGATCCATGTGTGGTTTGTGAAAAGAACAAACATGCAATCACACTAGGTGGATCCATGTGTGGTTTGTGGAAAGAACAGACATGCAATGGCTCTAGCTGTGGTCATGAAAAGAACACACATGCAATGACACTGGTGGACCCATGTGTGGTTTGTGATAAGCACAGACATGTAATTACACTAGGTGGATCCATATGTGATTTGTTTAGAAGAACACACATGCAATGACTCTAGCGGTGGTTCATGAAAAGAACACACATGCAATGACACTGGTGTATCCATGTGTGGTTCATGAGAAGAACACACATGCAATGACACTGGTGGATCCTTATGTGGTTTGTTTAGAGGAACAAACATGCAATGACACTAGGCGTGGTTCATGAAAATAACAGACATGCAATGACACTAGTGGATCCATATGTGGTTTTTGACAAGAACGGACATGCAATCACACTGGGTGGATCCATGTGTGTTTCATGAGAAGAACACACATGCAATGACACTGGTGGATCCTTATGTGGTTTGTGAAAAGAACAGACATGCAATGACACTGGTGGATCCATGTGTGGTTCATGAAAAGAACATACATGGAATGACACTGTTGGATCCTTATGTGGTTCATGAGAAGAACAGACATGCAATGACACTTGTGGATCCTTATGTGGTTTGATTAGAAGAACAACCATGCAATGACACTAGCTGTCGTTCATGAAAAGTACACACATGCAACGACACTGGTGTATCCATGTGTGGTTTGTGAAAAGAACAGGCATGCAATCACACTAGGTGGATCCATGTGTGGTTTGTGGAAAGAACAGACTCGAAATGACTCTAGTTATGGTTCATGAAAAGAACACACATGCAATAACATTGGTGGATCCATGTGTGGTTTGTGAAAAGAACATGCATGCAATCACACTAGGTGGATCCATATGTGGTTTGTTTAGAAAACACGCATGCAATGACTCTAGCTGTGGTTCATGAAAAGAACAGACATGCAATGACACTGGTGGATCCATGTGTCGTTCATGAAAAGAACATACATGAAATGACACTTGTGGATCCTTATGTGGTTTGTGAGAAGAACAAACATGCAATGACACTGGCTGTTATTCATGAGAAGAACACACATGCAATGACACTGGTGGATCCATGTGTGGTTTGTGAAAAGAACAGACATGCAATCACAGTAGGTTGTTCCATGTGTGGTTTGTGGAAAGAACAGACTCGCAATGACTCTAGCTGTGGTTCCTGAAAAGAACACACATGCAATGACACTGGTGGATCCATGTCTGGTTTGTGAAAAGAACATACATGCAATCACACTAGGTGGATCCATATGTGGTTTGTTTAGAAGAACACACATGCAATGACTCTAGCTGTGGTTCATGAAAAGAAAACACATGCAATGACACTGGTGGATCCATGTGTGGTTCATGAAAAGAACAGACATGCAATGACACTAGTGGATCCTTATGTGGTTTGTTTAGAGGAACATAGATGCAATGATACTGGGTGTGGTTCATGAAAATAATATACATGCAATGACACTGATGGATCCATGTGTGGTTCATGAGAAGAACACACATCCAATGACACTGGTGGATCCTTATGTGGTTTGTTTAGAAGAACACACATGCAATGACTCTAGTTGTGGTTCATGAAAAGAACACACATGCAATGACACTGGTGTATCCATGTGTGGTTCGTGAGAAGAACACACATGCAATGACACGGGGTGTGGTTTATGAGAAGAACACACATGCAATGACACTGGTGGATCCATGTGTGGTTTGTGAAAAGAACAAACATGCAATCACACTAGGTGGATCCATGTGTGGTTTGTGGAAAGAACAGACATGCAATGGCTCTAGCTGTGGTCATGAAAAGAACACACATGCAATGACACTGGTGGACCCATGTGTGGTTTGTGATAAGAACAGACATGTAATCACACTAGGTGGATCCATATGTGGTTTGTTTAGAAGAACACACATGCAATGACTCTTGCGGTGGTTCATGAAAAGAACACACATGCAATGACACTGGTGTATCCATGTGTGGTTCATGAGAAGAACACACATGCAATGACACTGGTGGATCCTTATGTGGTTTGTTTAGAGGAACAAACATGCAATGACACTAGGCGTGGTTCATGAAAATAACAGACATGCAATGACACTAGTGGATCCATATGTGGTTTTTGACAAGAACGGACATGCAATCACACTGGGTGGATCCATGTGTGTTTCATGAGAAGAACACACATGCAATGACACTGGTGGATCCTTATGTGGTTTGTGAAAAGAACAGACATGCAATGAGACTGGTGGATCCATGTGTGGTTCATGAAAAGAACATACATGGAATGACACTGTTGGATCCTTATGTGGTTCATGAGAAGAACAGACATGCAATGACACTTGTGGATCCTTATGTGGTTTGTTTAGAAGAACAACCATGCAATGACACTAGCTGCCGTTCATGAAAAGTACACACATGCAACGACACTGGTGTATCCAGGTGTGGTTTGTGAAAAGAACAGGCATGCAATCACACTAGGTGGATCCATGTGTGGTTTGTTTAGAAGAACACACATGCAATGACTCAGCTGTGGTTCATGAAAAGAACACACATGCAATGACACTGGTGGATCCATGTGTGGTTCATGAAAAAAACAGACATGCAATGACACTGGTGGATCCTTATGTGGTGTGTTTAGAGTAACAGACATGCAATGACACTAGGTGTGGTTCATGAGAAAAACACACATCCAATGACACTAGTGGATCCTTATGTGGTTTGTTTAGAAGAACACATATGCAATGACTCTAGCTGTGGTTCATGAAAAGAACACACATGCAATGACACTGGTTTATCCATGTGTGGTTCATGAGAAGAACACACGTGCAATGACATTCGGTGTGGTTCATGATAAGAGCACACATGCAATGACACTGGTGGATCCTTATGTGGTTTGTTTAGAAGAACACAAATGCAATGACTCTAGTTGTGGTTAATGAAAAGAACACACATGCAATGAAACTGGTGGATCCATGTGTGGTTTGTGAAAATAACTGACATGCAATGACTCTAGGTGGATCCATGTGTGGTCTGTTTAGAGGAACAGACATGCAATGACACTGGGTGTGGTTCATGAAAAGAACACACATCCAATGACACTGGTGGATCCTTATGTGGTTTGTTTAGAAGAACCCACATGCAATGGCTCTAGGTATGGTTCATGAAAAGAACACACATGCAATGACACTAGGGGATCCTTATGTGGTTTGATTAGAAGAACAGACATGCAATGACATTGGTGGAACTTTATGTGGTTTGTGAGAAGAACAGGCATGCAATGACACTACTGTGGTTCATGAGAAGAACACACATGCAATGACACTGGTGGATCCAGGTGTGGTTTGTGAAAATAACAGACATGCAATCAGACTAGGTGGATCCATGTGTGGTTTGTGGAAAGAACAGACTCGAAATGACTCTAGTTATGGTTCATGAAAAGAACACACATGCAATAACATTGGTGGATCCATGTGTGGTTTGTGAAAAGAACATGCATGCAATCACACTAGGTGGATCCATATGTGGTTTGTTTAGAAAACACGCATGCAATGACTCTAGCTGTGGTTCATGAAAAGAACAGACATGCAATGACACTGGTGGATCCATGTGTGGTTCATGAAAAGAACATACATGAAATGACACTTGTGGATCCTTATGTGGTTTGTGAGAAGAACAAACATGCAATGACACTGGCTGTTATTCATGAGAAGAACACACATGCAATGACACTGGTGGATCCATGTGTGGTTTGTGAAAAGAACAGACATGCAATCACAGTAGGTTGTTCCATGTGTGGTTTGTGGAAAGAACAGACTCGCAATGACTCTAGCTGTGGTTCCTGAAAAGAACACACATGCAATGACACTGGTGGATCCATGTCTGGTTTGTGAAAAGAACATACATGCAATCACACTAGGTGGATCCATATGTGGCTTGTTTAGAAGAACACACATGCAATGACTCTAGCTGTGGTTCATGAAAAGAAAACACATGCAATGACACTGGTGGATCCATGTGTGGTTCATGAAAAGAACAGACATGCAATGACACTAGTGGATCCTTATGTGGTTTGTTTAGAGGAACATAGATGCAATGATACTGGGTGTGGTTCATGAAAATAATAGACATGCAATGACACTGATGGATCCATGTGTGGTTCATGAGAAGAACACACATCCAATGACACTGGTGGATCCTTATGTGGTTTGTTTAGAAGAACACACATGCAATGACTCTAGTTGTGGTTCATGAAAAGAACACACATGCAATGACACTGGTGTATCCATGTGTGGTTCGTGAGAAGAACACACATGCAATGACACGGGGTGTGGTTTATGAGAAGAACACACATGCAATGACACTGGTGGATCCATGTGTGGTTTGTGAAAAGAACAAACATGCAATCACACTAGGTGGATCCATGTGTGGTTTGTGGAAAGAACAGACATGCAATGGCTCTAGCTGTGGTCATGAAAAGAACACACATGCAATGACACTGGTGGACCCATGTGTGGTTTGTGATAAGAACAGACATGTAATCACACTAGGTGGATCCATATGTGGTTTGTTTAGAAGAACACACATGCAATGACTCTTGCGGTGGTTCATGAAAAGAACACACATGCAATGACACTGGTGTATCCATGTATGGTTCATGAGAAGAACACACATGCAATGACACTGGTGAATCCTTATGTGGTTTGTTTAGAGGAACAAACATGCAATGACACTAGGCGTGGTTCATGAAAATAACAGACATGCAATGACACTAGTGGATCCATATGTGGTTTTTGACAAGAACGGACATGCAATCACACTGGGTGGATCCATGTGTGTTTAATGAGAAGAACACACATGCAATGACACTGGTGGATCCTTATGTGGTTTGTGAAAAGAACAGACATGCAATGACACTGGTGGATCCATGTGTGGTTCATGAAAAGAACATACATGGAATGACACTGTTGGATCCTTATGTGGTTCATGAGAAGAACAGACATGCAATGACACTTGTGGATCCTTATGTGGTTTGTTTAGAAGAACAACCATGCAATGACACTAGCTGCCGTTCATGAAAAGTACACACATGCAACGACACTGGTGTATCCATGTGTGGTTTGTGAAAAGAACAGGCATGCAATCACACTAGGTGGATCCATGTGTGGTTTGTTTAGAAGAACACACATGCAATGACTCAGCTGTGGTTCATGAAAAGAACACACATGCAATGACACTGGTGGATCCATGTGTGGTTCATGAAAAAAACAGACATGCAATGACACTGGTGGATCCTTATGTGGTGTGTTTAGAGTAACAGACATGCAATGACACTAGGTGTGGTTCATGAGAAAAACACACATCCAATGACACTAGTGGATCCTTATGTGGTTTGTTTAGAAGAACACATATGTAATGACTCTAGCTGTGGTTCATGAAAAGAACACACATGCAATGACACTGGTGTATCCATGTGTGGTTCATGAGAACAACACACGTGCAATGACATTCGGTGTGGTTCATGATAAGAGCACACATGCAATGACACTGGTGGATCCTTATGTGGTTTGTTTAGAAGAACACAAATGCAATGACTCTAGTTGTGGTTAATGAAAAGAACACACATGCAATGAAACTGGTGGATCCATGTGTGGTTTGTGAAAATAACTGACATGCAATGACTCTAGGTGGATCCATGTGTGGTCTGTTTAGAGGAACAGACATGCAATGACACGGGTGTGGTTCATGAAAAGAATAGACATGCAATGACACTTGTGGATCCCTATGTGGTTTGTTTAGAAGAACACACATGCAATGACTCTAGCTATGGTTCATGACAAGAACACACATGCAATGACACTAGGGGATCCTTATGTGGTTTGATTAGAAGAACAGACATGCAATGACATTGGTGGATCTTTATGTGGTTTGTGAGAAGAACAGGCATGCAATGACACTACTGTGGTTCATGAGAAGAACACACATGCAATGACACTGGTGGATCCAGGTGTGGTTTGTGAAAATAACAGACATGCAATCACACTAGGTGGATCCATGTGTGGTTTGTGGAAAGAACAGACTCGAAATGACTCTAGTTGTGGTTCATGAAAAGAACACACATGCAATAACATTGGTGGATCCATGTGTGGTTTGTGAAAAGAACATGCATGCAATCACACTAGGTGGATCCATATGTGGTTTGTTTAGAAAACACGCATGCAATGACTCTAGCTGTGGTTCCTGAAAAGAACACACATGCAATGACACTGGTGGATCCATGTGTGGTTCATGAAAAGAACATACATGAAATGACACTTGTGGATCCTTATGTGGTTTGTGAGAAGAACAAACATGCAATGACACTGGCTGTTATTCATGAGAAGAACACACATGCAATGACACTGGTGTATCCATGTGTGGTTTGTGAAAAGAACAGACATGCAATCACACTAGGTGGTTCCATGTGTGGTTTGTGGAAAGAACAGACTCGCAATGACTCTAGCTATGGTTCCTGAAAAGAACACACATGCAATGACACTGGTGGATCCATGTATGGTTTGTGAAAAGAACATACATGCAATCACACTAGGTGGATCCATATGTGGTTTGTTTAGAAGAACACACATGCAATGACTCTAGCTGTGGTTCATGAAAAGAACACACATGCAATGACACTGGTGGATCCATGTATGGTTCATGAAAAGAACAGTCATGCAATGACACTAGTGGATCCTTATGTGGTTTGTTTAGAGGAACATAGATGCAATGATACTGGGTGTGGTTCATGAAAAGAATAGACATGCAATCACACTGATGGATCCATGTGTGGTTCATGAGAAGAACACACATCCAATGACACTGGTGGATCCTTATGTGGTTTGTTTAGAAGAACACACATGCAATGACTCTAGCTGTGGTTCATGAAAAGAACACACATGCAATGACACTGGTGTATCCATGTGTGGTTCGTGAGAAGAACACACATGCAATGACACGGGGTGTGGTTTATGAGAAGAACACACATGCACTGACACTGGTGGATCCTTATGTGGTTTGTTTAGAAGAACACACATGCAATGACTCTAGCTATGGTTCATGAAAAGAACACACATGCAATGACACTGGTGGATCCATGTGTGGTTTGTTAAAAGAACTGACATGCAATGACTCTAGGTGGATCCATGTGTAGTTTGTTTACAGGAACAGACATGCAATGACACTGGGTGTGGTTCTTGAAAAGAACAGACATGCAATGACGCTGGTGGATCCTTATGTGGTTTGTTTAGAAGAACACACATGAAAAAACTCTAGTTGTGGTTCATGAAAAGAACACACATGCAATGACACTAGGGGATCCTTATGTGGTTTGTTTATAAGAACACACATGCAATGATACTGGTGGATCCTTATGTGGTTTGTGAGAAGAACAGACATGCAATGACACTGGTTGTGGTTCATGAGAAGAACACACATGCAATGACACTGGTGGATCCATGTGTGGTTTGTGAAAAGAACAAACATGCAATCACACTAGGTGGATCCATGTGTGGTTTGTGGAAAGAACAGACATGCAATGGCTCTAGCTGTGGTCATGAAAAGAACACACATGCAATGACACTGGTGGACCCATGTGTGGTTTGTGATAAGAACAGACATGTAATCACACTAGGTGGATCCATATGTGGTTTGTTTAGAAGAACACACATGCAATGACTCTAGCGGTGGTTCATGAAAAGAACACACATGCAATGACACTGGTGTATCCATGTGTGGTTCATGAGAAGAACACACATGCAATGACACTGGTGGATCCTTATGTGGTTTGTTTAGAGGAACAAACATGCAATGACACTAGGCGTGGTTCATGAAAATAACAGACATGCAATGACACTAGTGGATCCATATGTGGTTTTTGACAAGAACGGACATGCAATCACACTGGGTGGATCCATGTGTGTTTCATGAGAAGAACACACATGCAATGACACTGGTGGATCCTTATGTGGTTTGTGAAAAGAACAGACATGCAATGACACTGGTGGATCCATGTGTGGTTCATGAAAAGAACATACATGGAATGACACTGTTGGATCCTTATGTGGTTCATGAGAAGAATAGACATGCAATGACACTTGTGGATCCATATGTGGTTTGTTTAGAAGAACAACCATGCAATGACACTAGCTGCCGTTCATGAAAAGTACACACATGCAACGACACTGGTGTATCCATGTGTGGTTTGTGAAAAGAACAGGCATGCAATCACACTAGGTGGATCCATGTGTGGTTTGTTTAGAAGAACACAAATGCAATGACTCAGCTGTGGTTCATGAAAAGAACACACATGCAATGACACTGGTGGATCCATGTGTGGTTCATGAAAAAAACAGAC
The DNA here is from genome assembly GCA_916181665.1 of Avena sativa. Taxonomy (NCBI): domain Eukaryota; kingdom Viridiplantae; phylum Streptophyta; class Magnoliopsida; order Poales; family Poaceae; genus Avena; species Avena sativa. The sequence continues at coordinate 586,729,704 of OV702287.1, forward strand.
ATGCAATGACACCGGTGGATCCTTATGTGGTGTGTTTAGAGTAACAGACATGCAATGACACTAGGTGTGGTTCATGAGAAGAACACACATCCAATGACACTAGTGGATCCTTATGTGGTTTGTTTAGAAGAACACATATGCAATGACTCTAGCTGTGGTTCATGAAAAGAACACACATGCAATGACACTGGTGTATCCATGTGTGGTTCATGAGAAGAACACACGTGCAATGACATTGGGTGTGGTTCATGATAAGAGCACACATGCAATGACACTGGTGGATCCTTATGTGGTTTGTTTAGAAGAACACAAATGCAATGACTCTAGTTGTGGTTAATGAAAAGAACACACATGCAATGAAACTGGTGGATCCATGTGTGGTTTGTGAAAATAACTGACATGCAATGACTCTAGGTGGATCCATGTGTGGTCTGTTTAGAGGAACAGACATGCAATGACACTGGGTGTGGTTCATGAAAAGAACACACATCCAATGACACTGGTGGATCCTTATGTGGTTTGTTTAGAAGAACACACATGCAATGACTCTAGCTATGGTTCATGAAAAGAACACACATGCAATGACACTAGGGGATCCTTATGTGGTTTGATTAGAAGAACAGACATGCAATGACATTGGTGGATCTTTATGTGGTTTGTGAGAAGAACAGGCATGCAATGACACTACTGTGGTTCATGAGAAGAACACACATGCAATGACACTGGTGGATCCAGGTGTGGTTTGTGAAAATAACAGACATGCAATCACACTAGGTGGATCCATGTGTGGTTTGTGGAAAGAACAGACTCGAAATGACTCTAGTTATGGTTCATGAAAAGAACACACATGCAATAACATTGGTGGATCCATGTGTGGTTTGTGAAAAGAACATGCATGCAATCACACTAGGTGGATCCATATGTGGTTTGTTTAGAAAACACGCATGCAATGACTCTAGCTGTGGTTCCTGAAAAGAACACACATGCAATGACACTGGTGGATCCATGTGTGGTTCATGAAAAGAACATACATGAAATGACACTTGTGGATCCTTATGTGGTTTGTGAGAAGAACAAACATGCAATGACACTGGCTGTTATTCATGAGAAGAACACACATGCAATGACACTGGTGTATCCATGTGTGGTTTGTGAAAAGAACAGACATGCAATCACACTAGGTGGTTCCATGTGTGGTTTGTGGAAAGAACAGACTCGCAATGACTCTAGCTATGGTTCCTGAAAAGAACACACATGCAATGACACTGGTGGATCCATGTATGGTTTGTGAAAAGAACATACATGCAATCACACTAGGTGGATCCATATGTGGTTTGTTTAGAAGAACACACATGCAATGACTCTAGCTGTGGTTCATGAAAAGAACACACATGCAATGACACTGGTGGATCCATGTATGGTTCATGAAAAGAACAGTCATGCAATGACACTAGTGGATCCTTATGTGGTTTGTTTAGAGGAACATAGATGCAATGATACTGGGTGTGGTTCATGAAAAGAATAGACATGCAATCACACTGATGGATCCATGTGTGGTTCATGAGAAGAACACACATCCAATGACACTGGTGGATCCTTATGTGGTTTGTTTAGAAGAACACACATGCAATGACTCTAGCTGTGGTTCATGAAAAGAACACACATGCAATGACACTGGTGTATCCATGTGTGGTTCGTGAGAAGAACACACATGCAATGACACGGGGTGTGGTTTATGAGAAGAACACACATGCACTGACACTGGTGGATCCTTATGTGGTTTGTTTAGAAGAACACACATGCAATGACTCTAGCTATGGTTCATGAAAAGAACACACATGCAATGACACTGGTGGATCCATGTGTGGTTTGTTAAAAGAACTGACATGCAATGACTCTAGGTGGATCCATGTGTAGTTTGTTTACAGGAACAGACATGCAATGACACTGGGTGTGGTTCTTGAAAAGAACAGACATGCAATGACGCTGGTGGATCCTTATGTGGTTTGTTTAGAAGAACACACATGAAAAAACTCTAGTTGTGGTTCATGAAAAGAACACACATGCAATGACACTAGGGGATCCTTATGTGGTTTGTTTATAAGAACACACATGCAATGATACTGGTGGATCCTTATGTGGTTTGTGAGAAGAACAGACATGCAATGACACTGGTTGTGGTTCATGAGAAGAACACACATGCAATGACACTGGTGGATCCATGTGTGGTTTGTGAAAAGAACAAACATGCAATCACACTAGGTGGATCCATGTGTGGTTTGTGGAAAGAACAGACATGCAATGGCTCTAGCTGTGGTCATGAAAAGAACACACATGCAATGACACTGGTGGACCCATGTGTGGTTTGTGATAAGAACAGACATGTAATCACACTAGGTGGATCCATATGTGGTTTGTTTAGAAGAACACACATGCAATGACTCTAGCGGTGGTTCATGAAAAGAACACACATGCAATGACACTGGTGTATCCATGTGTGGTTCATGAGAAGAACACACATGCAATGACACTGGTGGATCCTTATGTGGTTTGTTTAGAGGAACAAACATGCAATGACACTAGGCGTGGTTCATGAAAATAACAGACATGCAATGACACTAGTGGATCCATATGTGGTTTTTGACAAGAACGGACATGCAATCACACTGGGTGGATCCATGTGTGTTTCATGAGAAGAACACACATGCAATGACACTGGTGGATCCTTATGTGGTTTGTGAAAAGAACAGACATGCAATGACACTGGTGGATCCATGTGTGGTTCATGAAAAGAACATACATGGAATGACACTGTTGGATCCTTATGTGGTTCATGAGAAGAATAGACATGCAATGACACTTGTGGATCCATATGTGGTTTGTTTAGAAGAACAACCATGCAATGACACTAGCTGCCGTTCATGAAAAGTACACACATGCAACGACACTGGTGTATCCATGTGTGGTTTGTGAAAAGAACAGGCATGCAATCACACTAGGTGGATCCATGTGTGGTTTGTTTAGAAGAACACAAATGCAATGACTCAGCTGTGGTTCATGAAAAGAACACACATGCAATGACACTGGTGGATCCATGTGTGGTTCATGAAAAAAACAGACATGCAATGACACCGGTGGATCCTTATGTGGTGTGTTTAGAGTAACAGACATGCAATGACACTAGGTGTGGTTCATGAGAAGAACACACATCCAATGACACTAGTGGATCCTTATGTGGTTTGTTTAGAAGAACACATATGCAATGACTCTAGCTGTGGTTCATGAAAAGAACACACATGCAATGACACTGGTGTATCCATGTGTGGTTCATGAGAAGAACACACGTGCAATGACATTGGGTGTGGTTCATGATAAGAGCACACATGCAATGACACTGGTGGATCCTTATGTGGTTTGTTTAGAAGAACACAAATGCAATGACTCTAGTTGTGGTTAATGAAAAGAACACACATGCAATGAAACTGGTGGATCCATGTGTGGTTTGTGAAAATAACTGACATGCAATGACTCTAGGTGGATCCATGTGTGGTCTGTTTAGAGGAACAGACATGCAATGACACTGGGTGTGGTTCATGAAAAGAACACACATCCAATGACACTGGTGGATCCTTATGTGGTTTGTTTAGAAGAACACACATGCAATGACTCTAGCTATGGTTCATGAAAAGAACACACATGCAATGACACTAGGGGATCCTTATGTGGTTTGATTAGAAGAACAGACATGCAATGACATTGGTGGATCTTTATGTGGTTTGTGAGAAGAACAGGCATGCAATGACACTACTGTGGTTCATGAGAAGAACACACATGCAATGACACTGGTGGATCCAGGTGTGGTTTGTGAAAATAACAGACATGCAATCACACTAGGTGGATCCATGTGTGGTTTGTGGAAAGAACAGACTCGAAATGACTCTAGTTATGGTTCATGAAAAGAACACACATGCAATAACATTGGTGGATCCATGTGTGGTTTGTGAAAAGAACATGCATGCAATCACACTAGGTGGATCCATATGTGGTTTGTTTAGAAAACACGCATGCAATGACTCTAGCTGTGGTTCCTGAAAAGAACACACATGCAATGACACTGGTGGATCCATGTGTGGTTCATGAAAAGAACATACATGAAATGACACTTGTGGATCCTTATGTGGTTTGTGAGAAGAACAAACATGCAATGACACTGGCTGTTATTCATGAGAAGAACACACATGCAATGACACTGGTGGATCCATGTGTGGTTTGTGAAAAGAACAGACATGCAATCACACTAGGTTGTTCCATGTGTGGTTTGTGGAAAGAACAGACTCGCAATGACTCTAGCTGTGCTTCCTGAAAAGAACACACATGCAATGACACTGGTGGATCCATGTCTGGTTTGTGAAAAGAACATACATGCAATCACACTAGGTGGATCCATATGTGGTTTGTTTAGAAGAACACACATGCAATGACTCTAGCTGTGGTTCATGAAAAGAAAACACATGCAATGACACTGGTGGATCCATGTGTGGTTCATGAAAAGAACAGACATGCAATGACACTAGTGGATCCTTATGTGGTTTGTTTAGAGGAACATAGATGCAATGATACTGGGTGTGGTTCATGAAAAGAATAGACATGCAATGACACTAATGGATCCATGTGTGGTTCATGAGAAGAACACACATCCAATGACACTGGTGGATCCTTATGTGGTTTGTTTAGAAAACACGCATGCAATGACTCTAGCTGTGGTTCATGAAAAGAACACACATGCAATGACACTGGTGTATCCATGTGTGGTTCGTGAGAAGAACACACATGCAATGACACGGGGTGTGGTTTATGAGAAGAACACACATGCAATGACACTAGTGGATCCATGTGTGGTTTGTGAAAAGAACAAACATGCAATCACACTAGGTGGATCCATGTGTGGTTTGTGGAAAGAACAGACATGCAATGGCTCTAGCTGTGGTCATGAAAAGAACACACATGCAATGACACTGGTGGACCCATGTGTGGTTTGTGATAAGAACAGACAAGTAATCACACTAGGTGGATCCATATGTGGTTTGTTTAGAAGAACACACATGCATTGACTCTTGCGGTGGTTCATGAAAAGAACACACATGCAATGACACTGGTGTATCCATGTGTGGTTCATGAGTAGAACACACATGCAATGACACTGGTGGATCCTTATGTGGTTTGTTTAGAGGAACAAACATGCAATGACACTAGGCGTGGTTCATGAAAATAACAGACATGCAATGACACTAGTGGATCCATATGTGGTTTTTGACAAGAACGGACATGCAATCACACTGGGTGGATCCATGTGTGTTTCATGAGAAGAACACACATGCAATGACACTGGTGGAACCTTATGTGGTTTGTGAAAAGAACAGACATGCAATGACACTGGTGGATCGATGTGTGGTTCATGAAAAGAACATACATGGAATGACACTGTTGGATCCTTATGTGGTTCATGAGAAGAACAAACATACAATGACACTTGTGGATCCTTATGTGGTTTGTTTAGAAGAACAACCATGCAATGACACTAGCTGCCGTTCATGAAAAGTACACACATGCAACGACACTGGTGTATCCATGTGTGGTTTGTGAAAAGAACAGGCATGCAATCACACTAGGTGGATCCATGTGTGGTTTGTTTAGAAGAACACACATGCAATGACTCAGCTGTGGTTCCTGAAAAGAACACACATGCAATGACACTGGTGGATCCATGTGTGGTTCATGAAAAAACAGACATGCAATGACACTGGTGGATCCTTATGTGGTGTGTTTAGAGTAACAGACATGCAATGACACTAGGTGTGGTTCATGAAAAGAACAGACATGCAATGACACTGGTGGATCCTTATGTGGTTCATGAGAAGAACACACATGCAATGACTCTAGTTGTGTTTCATGAAAAGAACACAAATGCAATGACACTGGTGTATCCATGTGTGGTTCATGAGAAGAACACACATACAATGACACTGGGTGTGGTTCATGAGATGAACACACATGCAATGACACTGGTGGATCCTTATGTGGTTTGTTTAGAAAAACACACATGCAATGACTCTAGTTGTGGTACATGAAAAGAACACACATGCAATGACACTCGTGGATCCATGTGTGGTTTGTGAAAGGAACTAACATGCAATAACTCTAGGTGGATCCATGTGTGGTTTGTTTAGAGGAACATACATGCAATGACACTAGGTGTGGTTCATGAAAAGAACAGACATGCAATGACACTGGTGGATCCTTATGTGGTTTGTTTAGAAGAACAAACATGCAATGACACTGGTGGATCCTTATGTGGTTTGTGAGAAGAACAGACATGCAATGATATTGGTTGTGGTTCATGAGAAGAACACACATGCAATGACACTGGTGGATCCATGTGTGGTTTGTGAAAAGAACAGACATGCAATCACACTAGGTGGATCCATGTGTGGTTTGTGGAAACAACAAACATGCAATGACTCTAGCTGTGGTTCATGAAAAGAACACACATGCAATGACACTGGTGGACCCATGTGTGGTTTGTGAAAAGAACAGACATGCAATCACACTAGGTGGATCCATGTGTGGTTTGTGGAAAGAACAGAGATGCAATGACTCTAGCTGTGGTTCATGAACAGAACACACATGCAATGACACTGGTGGATCCATGTGTGGTTTGTGAAAAGAACAGACATGCAATCACACTAGGTGGATCCATATGTGGTTTGTTTAAAAGAACACACATTCAATGACTCTAGCTGTGGTTCATGAAAAGAACACAAATGCAATGACACTGGTGGATCCATGTGTGGTCCATGAAAAGAACATACATGCAATAAAACTGGTGGATCCTTATGTGATTTGTGAGAAGAACATACATGCAATGACACTGGTTGTGGTTCATGAGAAGAACACACATGCAATGAAACTGGTGGATCCATGTGTGGTTTGTGAAAAGAACAGACATGCAATCACATTAGGTCGATCCATGTGTGGTTTGTGGAAAGAACAGACATGCAATGACATTGGTTGTGGTTCATGAGAAGAACACACATGCAATGACACTGGTGGATCCATATGTGGTTTATTTAGAGGATAAGACAAGCAATGACACTGGGTGTGGTTCATGAAAATAACAGACTTGCAATGACACTGGTGGATCCATATGTGGTTTCTGAAAAGAACAGACATGCAATCACACTGGGTGGATCCATGTGTGGTTCATGAGAAGAACACACATGCAATGACACTGGTGGATCCTTATGTGGTTTGTGAAAAGAACAGACATGCAATGACACTGGTGGATCCATGTGTTGTTCATGAAAAGAACAGACATGCAATGACACTGGTGGATCCTTATGTGGTTTGTGAGAAGAACAGACATGCAATGATATTGGTTGTGGTTCATGAGAACAACACACATGCAATGACACTGGTGGATCCATGTGTGGTTTGTGAAAAGAACAGACATGCAATCACACTAGGTGGATCCATGTGTGGTTTGTGGAAACAACAGACATGCAATGACTCTAGCTGTGGTTCATGAAAAGAACACACATGCAATGACACTGGTGGACCCATGTGTGGTTTGTGAAAAGAACAGACATGCAATCACACTAGGTGGATCCATGTGTGGTTTGTGGAAAGAACAGTGATGCAATGACTCTAGCTGTGGTTCATGAACAGAACACACATGCAATGACACTGGTGGATCCATGTGTGGTTTGTGAAAAGAACAGACATGCAATCACACTAGGTGGATCCATATGTGGTTTGTTTAAAAGAACACACATGCAATGACTCTAGCTGTGGTTCATGAAAAGAACACAAATGCAATGACACTGGTGGATCCATGTGTGGTCCATGAAAAGAACAGACATGCAATGAAACTGGTGGATCCTTATGTGATTTGTGAGAAGAACATACATGCAATGACACTGGTTGTGGTTCATGAGAAGAACACACATGCAATGAAACTGGTGGATCCATGTGTGGTTTGTGAAAAGAACAGACATGCAATCACATTAGATCGATCCATTTGTGGTTTGTGGAAAGAACAGACATGCAATGACATTGGTTGTGGTTCATGAGAAGAACACACATGCAATGACACTGGTGGATCCATATGTGGTTTATTTAGAGGAGAAGACAAGCAATGACACTGGGTGTGGTTCATGAAAATAACAGACTTGCAATGACACTGGTGGATCCATATGTAGTTTGTGGAAAGAACAGACATGCAATCACACTGGGTGGATCCATGTGTGGTTCATGAGAAGAACACACATGGAATGACACTGGTGGATCCTTATGTGGTTTGTGAAAAGAACAGACATGCAATGACACTGGTGGATCCATGTGTTGTTCATGAAAAGAACAGACATGCAATGACACTGGTGGATCCTTATGTGGTTTGTTTAGAGGAACATACATGCAATGACACTGGGTGTGCTTCCTGAGAAGAACAAACATGCAATGACTCTGGTGGATTCTAGCTGTGGTTCATGAAAAGAACAGACATGCAATGACACTGGGTAGATCCTTATGTGGTTTGTGAAAAGAACGGACATGGAATGACACTAGTGGATCCATGTGTGGTTCATGAAAAGAACAGACATGCAATGACATTGGTGGATCCTAATGTGGTTTGTTTAGAGGAACAGACATGCAGTGACACTGGTGGATCCATGTGTGGTTCATGAGAAGAACACACATCCATTGACACTTATGGATCCTTATGTGGTTCATGAAAAGAACAGACATGCAATGACATTTGTGGATCCTTTTGTGGTTTGTGAAATGAACAGATATGCAATAACACTGGTGGATCCTTATGTGGTTTGTTTAGAAGAAAAGACATGCAATTACTCTAGCTATAATTCATGAAACGAACACACATGCAATGACACTAGTGTATCCATGTGTGGTTTGTGAAAAGAACAGACATGCAATCACACTAGGTGGATCCATGTGTGGTTTGTCTAGAAGAACAGACATGCAATGACTCTAGCTATGGTTCATGAAAAGAAGACACATGCAATGACACTGGTGGATCCATGTGTGGTTCATGAAAACAATAGACATGCAATGACACTGGTGGATCCTTATGTGGTTTGTTTAGAGGAACAAACATGCAATGACAATGGGTGTGGTTCATGAAAAGAACAGACATGCAATGACACTGGTGGATCCATGTGTGGTTCATGAGAAGAACACACATCCAATGACACTGGTGGATCATTATGTGGTTTGTTTAGAAGAACACACATGCAATGAATCTAGATGTGGTTCATGTAAAGAACACACAAGCAATGACACTGGTGTATCCATGTGCGTTTCATTAGAAGAACACACATGCAAGGACACTGGGTGTGGTTCATGAGAAGAACACACATGCAATGACACTGGTGGATCTTTATGTGGTTTGTTTAGAAGAACACACATGCAATGACTCTAGCTGTGGTTCATGAAAAGAACACACATGCAATGACACTGGTGGATCAATGTGTGGTTTGTTAAAAGAATTGACATGCAATTACTCTAGGTGGATCCATGTGTGGTTTGTTTAGAGGAACAGACTTGCAATGACACTAGGTGTCGTTCATGAAAAGAATAGACATGTAATGACACCGGTGGATCCTTATGTGGTTTGCTTAGAAGAACACACATGCAATGCCTCTAGCTGTGGTTCATGAAAAGAACACACATGCAATGACACTAGGGTGTCCTTATGTGGTTTGTGAAAAGAATAGACATGCAATGACACTAGCTGTGGTTCATGAGAATAACACACATGCAATGACACTGGTGGATCCATGTGTGGTTTGTGAAAAGAACAGACATGCAATCACACTAGGTGGATCCATGTCTGGTTTGTGGAAAGAATAGACATGCAATGACTCTAGCTGTGGTGCATGAAAACAACACACATGAAATGACACTGGTGGATCCATGTGTGGTTTGTGAAAAGAACAGAAATGCAATCACAGTAGGTGCCTCCATATGTTGTTTGTTTAGAAAAACACACATGCAATGACTATAGCCGTGGTTCATGAAAAGAACAAACATGCAATGACAATGGTGGATCCATGTGTGGTTCATGAAAAGAACAGACATGCAATGATAGTGGTGGATCCTTATATGGCTTGTTTAGAGGAACAAACATACAATGACACTTGGTGTGGTTCACGAAAATAACAGACATGCAATGACACTGGTGGATCCATGGACGGTTCATGAGAAGAACACACATCCAATGACACTAGTGGATCCTTACGTGGTTCGTGAAAAGAACAGACATGCAATGACACTGGTGGATCCTTATGTGGTTTGTTTAGAGGAACAGACATGCAATGACACTAGGTGTGGTTCATCAAAAGAACAGACATGCAATGACACTGGTGGATTCAAGTGTGGTTCATGAGAAGAACACACATCCAATGACACTAGTGGATCCTTATGTGGTTTGTTTAGAAGAACACATATGCAATGACTCTAGCTATGGTTCATGAAAAGAAACCACATGCAATGACACTGGTGTATCCATGTGTGGTTCATGAGAAGAACACACATGCAATGACATTGGTTGTGGTTCATGATAAGAACACACATGCAATGACACTGGTGGATCCTTATGTGGTTTGTTTAGAAGAACACAAATGCAATGACTCTAGCTGTGGTTCATGAAAAGAACACACATGCAATGACACTAGTGCCTCCATGTGTGGTTTGTGAAAATAACTGACATGCAATGACTCTAGGTGGATCCATGTGTGGTCTGTTTAGAGGAACAGACATGCAATGACACTGGGTGTGGTTCATGAAAAGAACAGACATGCAATGACACTTGTGGATCCTTATGTGGTTTGTATAGAAGAACACACATGGAATGACTCTAGGTATGGTTCATGAAAAGAACACACATGCAATGACACTAGGGGATCCTTATGTGGTTTGATTAGAAGAACAGACATGCAATGACATTGGTGGATCTTTATGTGGTTTGTGAGAAGAACAGTCATGCAATGACACTACTGTGGTTCATGAGAAGAACACACATGCAATGACACTGGTGGATCCATGTGTGGTTTGTGAAAATAACAGACATGCAATCACACTATGTGGATCCATGTGTGGTTTGTGGAAAGAACAGACTCGCAATGACTCTAGCTGTGGTTGATGAAAAGAACACACATGCAATGACACTGGTGGTTCCAAGTGTGGTTTGTGAAAAGAACATGCATGCAATCACACTAGGTGGATCCATATGTGGTTTGTTTAGAAGAACACGCATGCAATGACTCTAGCTGTGGTTCATGAAAAGAACACACATGCAATGACACTGGTGGATCCATGTGTGGTTCATGAAAAGAACATACATGAAATGACACTTGTGGATCCTTATGTGGTTTGTGAGAAGAACAAACATGCAATGACACTGGCTGTTATTCATGAGCAGAACACACATGCAATGACACTAGTGTATCCATGTGTGGTTTGTGAAAAGAACAGACATGCAATCACACTAGGTGGTTCCATGTGTAGTCTGTGGAAAGGACAGACTCGCAATGACTCTAGCCGTGGTTCCTAAAAAGAACACACATGCAATGACACTAGCTGTTATTCATGAGAAGAACACACATGCAATGACACTAGTGTATCCATGTGTGGTTCATGAGAAGAACACACATGCAATGACATTGGTTGTGGTTCATGATAAGAACACACATGCAATGACACTGGTGGATCCTTATGTGGTTTGTTTAGAAGAACACAAATGCAATGACTCTAGTTGTGGTTCATGAAAAGAACACACATGCAATGACACTGGTGGATCCATGTGTGGTTTGTGAAAATAACTGACATGCAATGACTCTAGGTGGATCCATGTGTGGTCTGTTGAGAGGAACAGACATGCAATGACACTGGGTGTGGTTCATGAAAAGAACAGACATGCAATGACACTTGTGGATCCTTATGTGGTTTGTTTAGAAGAACACACATGCAATGACTCTAGCTATGGTTCATGAAAAGAACACACATGCAATGACACTAGGGGATCCTTATGTGGTTTGATTAGAAGAACAGACATGCAATGACATTGGTGGATCTTTATGTGGTTTGTGATAAGAACAGGCATGCAATGACACTACTGTGGTTCATGAGAAGAACACACATGCAATGACACTGGTGGATCCATGTATGGTTTGTGAAAATAATAGACATGCAATCACACTAGGTGGATCCATGTGTGGTTTGTGGAAAGAAAAGACTCGCAATGACTCTAGCTGTGGTTCATGAAAAGAACACACATGCAATGACACTGGTGGATCCATGTGTGGTTTGTGAAAAGAACATGCATGCAATCACACTAGGTGGATCCATATGTGGTTTGTTTAGAAGAACACACATGCAATGACTCTAGTTGTGGTTCATGAAAAGAACACACATGCAATGAAACTGGTGGATCCATGTGTGGTTCATGAAAAGAACATACATGAAATGACACTTGTGGATCCTTATGTGGTTTGTGAGAAGAACAAACATGCAATGACACTGGCTGTTATTCATAAGAAGAACACACATGCAATGACACTAGTGTATCCATGTGTGGTTTGTGAAAAGAACAGACATGCAATCACACTAGGTGGTTCCATGTGTGGTCTGTGGAAAGAACAGACTCGCAATGACTCTAGCCGTGGTTCCTGAAAAGAACACACATGCAATGACACTGGTGGATCCATGTCTGGTTTGTGAAAAGAACATACATGCAATCACACTAGGTGGATCCATATGTGGTTTGTTTAGAAGAACACACATGCAATGACTCTAGCTGTGGTTCATGAAAAGAACACACATGCAATGACACTAGGGGATCCTTATGTGGTTTGTGAAAATAATAGACATGCAATGACACTGGCTGTGGTTCATGAGAATAACACACATGCAATGACACTGGTGGATCCATGTGTGGTTTGTGAAAAGAACAGACATGCAATCACACTAGGTGGATCCATGTATGGTTTGTGGAGAGAATAGACATGCAATGACTCTAGCTGTGGTTCATGAAAACAACACACATGCAATGACACTGGTGGATCCATGTGTGGTTTGTGAAAATAACAGAAATGCAATCACAGTAGGTGCATCCATATGTGGTTTGTTTAAAAAAAACACATGCAATGACTATAGCTGTGGTTCATGAAAATAACAGACATGCAATGACAATGGTGGATCCATGTGTGGTTCATGAAAAGAACAGACATGCAGTGACAGTGGTGGATCCTTATGTGGCTTGTTTAGAGGAACAAACATACAATGACACTTTTGGATCCATGTGTGGTTCATGAGAAGAACACACATCCAATGACACTAGTGGATCCTTACGTGGTTCATGAAAAGAACAGACATGCAATGACACTGGTGGATCCTTATGTGGTTTGGTTAGGGGAACAGACATGCAATGACACTAGGTGTGGTTCATCAAAAGAACAGACATGCAATGACACTGGTGGATCCAAGTGTGGTTCATGAGAAGAACACACATCCAATGACACTAGTGGATCCTTATGTGGTTTGTTGAGAAGAACACATATGCAATGACTCTAGCTATGGTTCATGAAAAGAAACCACATGCAATGACATTGGTTGTGGTTCATGATAAGAACACACATGCAATGACACTGGTGGATCCTTATGTGGTTTGTTTAGAAGAACACAAATGCAATGACTCTAGTTGTGGTTCATGAAAAGAACACACATGCAATGACACTGGTGGATCCATGTGTGGTTTGTGAAAATAACTGACATGCAATGACTCTAGGTGGATCCATGTGTGGTCTGTTGAGAGGAACAGACATGCAATGACACTGGGTGTGGTTCATGAAAAGAACAGACATGCAATGACACTTGTGGATCCTTATGTGGTTTGTTTAGAAGAACACACATGCAATGACTCTAGCTATGGTTCATGAAAAGAACACACATGCAATGACACTAGGGGATGCTTATGTGGTTTGATTAGAAGAACAGACATGCAATGACATTGGTGGATCTTTATGTGGTTTGTGATAAGAACAGGCATGCAATGACACTACTGTGGTTCATGAGAAGAACACACATGCAATGACACTGGTGGATCCATGTATGGTTTGTGAAAATAATAGACATGCAATCACACTAGGTGGATCCATGTGTGGTTTGTGGAAAGAAAAGACTCGCAATGACTCTAGCTGTGGTTCATGAAAAGAACACACATGCAATGACACTGGTGGATCCATGTGTGGTTTGTGAAAAGAACATGCATGCAATCACACTAGGTGGATCCATATGTGGTTTGTTTAGAAGAACACACATGCAATGACTCTAGTTGTGGTTCATGAAAAGAACACACATGCAATGACACTGGTGGATCCATGTGTGGTTCAGGAAAAGAACATACATGAAATGACACTTGTGGATCCTTATGTGGTTTGTGAGAAGAACAAACATGCAATGACACTGGCTGTTATTCATGAGAAGAACACACATGCAATGACACTAGTGTATCCATGTGTGGTTTGTGAAAAGAACAGACATGCAATCACACTAGGTGGTTCCATGTGTGGTCTGTGGAAAGAACAGACTCGCAATGACTCTAGCTGTGGTTCCTGAAAAGAACACACATGCAATGACACTGGTGGATCCATGTCTGGTTTGTGAAAAGAACATACATGCAATCACACTAGGTGGATCCATATGTGTTTTGTTTAGAAGAACACACATGCAATGACTCTAGCTGTGGTTCATGAAAAGAACACACATGCAATGACACTGGTGGATCCATGTGTGGTTCATGAAAAGAACAGACATGCAATGACACTAGTGGATCCTTATGTGGTTTGTTTAGAGGAACATAGATGCAATGATACTGGGTGTGGTTCATGAAAAGAATAGACATGCAATGACACTGGTGGATCCATGTGTGGTTCATGAGAAGAACACACATCCAATGACACTGGTGGATCCTTATGTGGTTTGTTTAGAAGAACACACATGCAATGACTCTAGTTGTGGTTCATGAAAAGAACACACATGCAATGACACTGGTGTATCCATGTGTGGTTCGTGAGAAGAACACACATGCAATGACACTCGGTGTGGTTTATGAGAAGAACACACATGCAATGACACTGGTGGATCCTTATGTGGTTTGTTTAGAAGAACACACATGCAATGACTCTAGCTATGGTTCATGAAAAGAACACACATGCAATGACACTGGTGGATCCATGTGTGGTTTGTTAAAAGAACTGACATGCAATGACTCTAGGTGGATCCATGTGTAGTTTGTTTACAGGAACAGACATGCAATGACACTGGGTGTGGTTCTTGAAAAGAACTGACATGAAATAACGCTGGTGGATCCTCATGTGGTTAGTTTAAAAGAACACACATGCAATGACTCTAGTTGTGGTTCATGAAAAGAACACACATGCAATGACACTAGGGGATCCTTATGTAGTTTGTTTATAATAACACAGATGCAATGACACTGGTGGATCCTTATGTGGTTTGTGAGAAGAACATACATGCAATGACACTGGTTGTGGTTCATGAGAAGAACACACATGCAATGACACTGGTGGATCCATGTGTGGTTTGTGAAAAGAACAGACATGCAATCACACTAGGTGGATCCATGTGTGGTTTGTGGAAAGAACAGACATGCAATGGCTCTAGCTGTGGTCATGAAAAGAACACACATGCAATGACACTGGTGGACCCATGTGTGGTTTGTGATAAGAACAGACATGCAATCACACTAGGTGGATCCATATGTGGTTTGTTTAAAAGAACACACATGCAATGACTCTAGCTGTGGTTCATGAAAAGAACACAAATGCAATGACACTGGTGGATACATGTGTGGTCCATGAAAAGAACAGACATGCAATGAAACTGGTGGATCCTTATGTGGTTTGTGAGAAGAACATACATGCAATGACACTGGTTGTGGTTCATGAGAAGAACACACATGCAGTGACACTGGTGGATCCATATGTGGTTTTTTTAGAGGAGCAGACATGCAATGACACTGGGTGTGGTTCATGAAAATAACACACATGCAATGACATTGGTGGATCCATGCGTGGTTTGTGAAAAGAACAGATATGCATTCACACTAGGTGGATCCATATGTGGTTTGTTTAAAATAACACACATGCAATGACTCTAGCTGTGGTTCATGAAAAGAACACACATGCAATGACACTGGTGTATCCATGTGTGGTTCATGAGAAGAACACACATGCAATGACACTGGTGGATCCATATGTGGTTTATTTAGAGGAGCAGAGATGCAATGACACTGGGTGTGGTTCATGAAAATAACAGACTTGCAATGACACTGGTGGATCCATATGTGGTTTGTGAAAAGAACAGACATGCAATCACACTGGGTGGATCCTTGTGTGGTTCATGAGAAGAAAACACATGCAATGACACTGGTGGATCCTTATGTGGTTTGTGAAAAGAACAGACATGCAATGACACTGTTGGATCCATGTGTTGTTCATAAAAAGAACAGACATGCAATGACACTGGTGGATCCTTATGTGGTTTGTTTAGAGGAACATACATGCAATGACACTGGGTGTGGTTCATGAGAAGAACAGACATGCAGTGATTCTGGTGGATTCTAGCTGTGGTTCATGAAAAGAACAGACATGCAATGACACTGGATGGATCCTTATGTGGTTTGTGAAAAGAACGGACATGCAATGACACTGGTGGATACATGTGTGGTTCATGAAAAGAACAGACATGCAATGACATTGGTGGATCCTAATGTGGTTTGTTTAGAGGAACAGACATGCAATGACACTGGGTGTGGTCCATGAAAATAACAGACATGCAGTGACACTGGTGGATCCATGTGTGGTTCATGAGAAGAACACACATCCATTGACACTGGTGGATCCTTATGTGGTTCATGAAAAGAACAGACATGCAATGACACTGGTGGATCATTTTGTGGTTTGTGAAACGAACAGATATGCAATGACACTTGTGGATCCTTATGTGGTTCATGAGAAGAACAGACATGCAATGACACTGGTGGATCCTTATGTGGTTTGTTTAGAAGAAAAGACATGCAATTACTCTAGCTATCATTCATGAAAGGAACACACATGCAATGACACTAGTGTATCCATGTGTGGTTTGTGAAAAGAACAGACATGCAATCACACTAGGTGGATGCATGTGTGGTTTGTCTAGAAGAACAGACATGCAATGACTCTAGCTATGGTTCATGAAAAGAACACACATGCAATGACACTGGTGGATCCATGTGTGGTCCATAAAACAGTAGACATGCAATGACACTAATGGATCCTTATGTGGTTTGTTTAGAGGAACAAACATGCAATGACACTAGGTGTGGTTCATGAAAAGAACATACATGCAATGACACTGGTGGATCCATGTGTGGTTCATGAGAAGAACACATATCCAATGACACTGGTGGATCCTTATGTGGTTTGTTTAGAAGAATATACATGCAAAGAGTCTAGCCGCGGTTCATGAACAGAACACACATGCAATGATACAGGTGGATCCATGTGTGGTTCATGAAAAGAATAGACATGCAATGACACTTGTGGATCCTTTTGTGGTTTGTTTAGAGGAACAGACATGCAATGACACTGGTGGATCCATGTGTGGTTCATGAGAAGAACACACATCCAATGACACTGGTGTATCCTCATGTGGTTTGTTTAGAAGAACACACATGCAATGAATCTAGATGTGGTTCATGTAAAGAACACACAAGCAATGACACTGGTGTATCCATGTGCGTTTCATTAGAAGAACACACATGCAATGACACTGGGTGTGGTTCATGAGAAGAACACACATGCAATGACACTGGTGGATCCTTATGTGGTTTGTTTAGAAGAACACACATGCAATGACTCTAGCTGTGGTTCATGAAAAGAACACACATGCAATGACACTGGTGGATCAATGTGTGGTTTGTGAAAATAATTGACATGCAATTACTCTAGGTGGATCCATGTGTGGTTTGTTTAGAGGAACAGACTTGCAATGACACTGGGTGTCGTTCGTGAAAAGAATAGACATGCAATGACACCGGTGGATCCTTATGTGGTTTGTTTAGAAGAACACACATGCAATGCCTCTAGATGTGGTTCATGAAAAGAACACACATGCAATGACACTAGGGGATCCTTATGTGATTTGTGAAAAGAATAGACATGCAATGACACTAGCTGTGGTTCATGAGAATAACACATATGCAATGGCACTGGTGGATCCATGTGTGGTTTGTGAAAAGAACAGACATGCAATCACACTAGGTGGATCCATGTCTGGTTTGTGGAAAGAATAGACATGCAATGACTCTAGCTGTGGTTCATGAAAACAACAAACATGCAATGACACTGGTGGATCCATGTGTGGTTTGTGAAAAGAATAGAAATGCAATCACAGTAGGTGCATCCATATGTGGTTTGTTTAGAAGAACACACATGCAATGACTATAGCTATGGTTCATGAAAAGAACACACATGCAATGACAATGGTGGATCCATGTGTGGTTCATGAAAAGAACAGACATGCAATGATAGTGGTGGATCCTTATGTGGCTTGTTTAGAGGAACAAACATACAATGACACTTGGTGTGGTTCACGAAAATAACAGACATGCAATGACACTGGTGGATCCATGTGTGGTTCATGAGAAGAACACACATCTAATGACACTAGTGGATCCTTACGTGGTTCATGAAAAGAACAGACATGCAATGACACTTGCGGATCCATGTGTAGTTCATGAAAAGAACAGACATGCAATGACACTAGTGGATCCTTATGTGGATTGTTTAGAGGAACATACATACAATGACACTAGGTGTAGTTCTTGAAAATAACAAACATGCAATGACACTGGTGGATCCATGTGTGGTTCATGAGAATAACACACATCCAATGACACTGGTGGATCCTTATGTGGATCATGAAAAGAACAGACATGCAATGACACTGGTGGATCCTTATGTGGTTTGTGAAAAGAACAGCCATGCAATGACACTAGTGGATCCTTATGTGGTTTGTTTAGAAGAACTAACATGCAATGACTCTAGCTGTCGTTCATGAAAAGAACACACATGCAATGACACTGGTGTATCCATGTGTGGTTTGTGAAAAGAACAGACACGCAATCACACTAGGTGGATCCATGTGTGGTTTGTTTAGAAGAACACACATGCAATGACTCTAGTTGTGGTTCATGAAAAGAACACACATGCAATGACACTGGTGGATCCATGTGCGGTTCATGAAAAGAACAGACATGCAATGACACTGGTGGATCCTTATATGGTTTGTTTAGAGGAACATACATGCAATGACACTGGGTGTGGTTCATGAAAAGAACAAACATGCAATGACACTGGGTGGATCCATGTGTGGTTTGTGAGAAGAACACACATCCAATGACACTGGTGGATCCATGTGTGGTTCATGAAAAAAACATACATGCAATGACACTGGTGGATCCATGTGTGGTTCATGAAAAGAATAGACATGTAATGACACTGTTGGATCCTGATGTGGTTCATGAGAAGAACAGACATGCAATGACACTTGTGGATCCTTATGTGGTTTGTTTAGAATAACAGACATGCAATGACTCTAGCTGTCGTTCATGAAAGGAACACACACGCAATGACACTGGTGTATCCATGTGTGGTTTGTGAAAAGAACAGTCATGCAATCACACTAGGTGGATCCATGTGTGGTTTCTTTAGAAGAACACACATGCAATGACTCTAGCTGCGGTTCATGAAAAGAAAACACATGCAATGACGCTGGTGGATCCATTTGTGGTTCATGAAAAGAATAGACATGCAATGACACTGGTGGATCCTTATGTGGTTTGTTTAGAGGAACAGACATGCAATGACACTGGGTGTGGTTCATGAAAATAACAGACATGCAATGACATGGTGGATCCATGTGTGTTTCATGAGAAGAACGCACATCCAATGACACTGGTGGATCCTTATGCGGTTCATGAAAAGAACACACATGCAATGACACTGGTGGATCCTTATGTGGTTTGTGAAAAGAATAGACATGCAATGACACTGGTGGATCCTTATGTGGTTCATGAGAAGAGCAAACATGCAATGACACTGGTGGATCTTGGCATAATTTGATGTATGCCACGATGTATTTCATTGTACAAGACAGTTTCCATTTTTATACTACTCAGTTTTGCCCTTGGTTTTATGTGGTACTACTTAGTTTTGCCCCCTCTCTCTATCTTTCGTAGAAGCCCAAACCTGTGCTCACCCTGTTTGCTACTCCCTGATTAGTTATCACAGTTGTCACTCAGATCGGGCGCACCAACCGTTGATTCTGTGCGATCCAACAATGATCATTGCACACGTTGTGCCCTTCATAGTACAGCGTGAGACAGCACGGACGTCTCCCTCAGCGAGACTTCTACAGGAAGGAACACGATGTCGTACATGGAAAAAGTCGTCGAGCGGTCATGTCAAGTTTAATCAAGTCTGAAAAGCCTACTACTGCTACTACAACACATGCACAGGGCAACGGGGTCATCGAGTGCACGGTTGTCGACGGGACGCTGCAATTTATTGCCACTTGATTTTGCTAAGACATATCCCATTTTTATGCAGCGCTCTCAATCTCACTTCCAACTGGGCCCTACTGTTAGTAACTTCCATGAGTCAAGGGCCCCCTCGAGTAGATCTAATGTTGCTAGAAATTGGTTCCGCGCCACTTGCATGCAGTGGAATCGAGGTATGCCATGAGCGTGTTTTCAATGCAGCTCTAAAGTGGTGATCGTGGCTGTTTCAAAAAAAGGGAACCCAAAAGAGGGTGGAAATCATGGTAGCCCCCCGCCCACCACACGTGTCCACTCGAGGACTACAAACGGTCCGGTGTTTATAACCCCCCTCGACCTTCTTCTTCCACGAGCTCGTGTCATTTCCCCTAGTCTGTCTAGTCCCAAGACCCCAATCTACACCTACCGCCTGCGCCAAAGCTCCCTCGCTTGCACTACCTCCTTCCCTTGGTGCGCCATGAAGCGTACGCATGGAGGCGAGCTGGAGGTGAAGCCAGTTGAAGGCGCAGCTGCAGATGGCTCGGTCGTCGCCAAGCAGGCGGAGGCGTCTTCTCCGAGCACGAACAACGTTCGTCGCCACGCCTTCGAGGGTGCGAGCTCATCCGTCTAGCTAGTAGCCATCTCCGCCGAGCAGCAGGAGGTAGCCGTCGCTGCCGAGCAGCAGGTAGTAGCCGTCGCCGCCGAGCAACAGGTGGCTGACAAGGTTGTGGTGCCAGCGGCAGATCTGGATGGGGGCAGGCGGCAGGTGGAGGCAATCCGGTGCTCTACATCAATGACCCCATCACCGTACAAGAAATCTTAGACGCGATCGTGGAGAATGACGAGTTCGAGGAGGAGGTCCCTGATGAGGAGTCTGAGGTTCTATATTGCTAGCTTCTCTAGTCGCAGCCACAATTTTCACTGTTCATACATAGGATTTGCTCAATCGTGTACATATTCTTTTGCTCTTGAAGTAGGGTAGTATATATATATGGTTCGATCGGTCGATTGATGCATCTACCATCTAGTCACAAAACCCCAATCTGATCATCTGTCATCTAGTTGAGTTTGCTAGTTGAGTGTTGATTTCAATACACAACAGGCCTATAACATTACATTTATATTCCTTACTGATCCCAATGATTCAATTTTGCCCCAAAATAGTGCAAGGGCATCTGATGGTGTCGCTTTCTTAGGGATGGTCAGTGAACCTCAGGCAGCAATGCACATAAACAATATAGGTTGTGTTGTTGGTATTTTGGTTCTCCGACTCCATCGCTGAAAAAAATGAGGCCCTAATTTTTTTCACATATAGAACCTATATATATAAACTTTGTATTGTTTCTGATCTATGAATGTGTTGTATGATGCATATGTATATCCCTGAATATTGTTTTGTACGATTACATTTCAACTTCTTATTATGGCCAATGAGTCAAATTTGCCTCAAAGAGAGGCAGACACATTGGTGTCAGAATTTTTGAGGGATGAGTGAGCAAACCTGGGGCCATGTACAAGATCAATATAAGCTGTGCAATTGTTACTTGGTTCACTTACACCATCTCTGTAGAAACTTATGAGGCCGCAATCTTTATTCTAGATTCACAGAACTATGATATTTGAATTGTCTATTCCATGCATTCATAGTGTATAAGAATTACATTTTGTTTGTCACCGAGGCCGATGATTGAAATTTGCCCCAAAAGACTTCAAGGGGAGACACGTAAGATAGTGTCGTGTTTTAGGGATGGGTTGGTGAACCTGAGGCAGCAATGCACACAAACAATATAGGTTGTGCTGTTAGTACTTTGGTTCTCTAACTCCATCTCTGAAACAAATTATGAGGCCCTTGATTTAATCTCATATGGAACTACATATATGATCCTTGATTTTTTTCTGATCTTTTAATGATTGGTATGATGCATATGTATATGAATAGTTTTGATCATAAGTATTTTTAACATGTACCTGAAGATTAATTGTTTGGTTTTTTATTTATAATTATAATATTTAGGCTTGTTTTTGTACCTGACTATTTATATCTCAGAATATTGTTTTGAACAATTACATTTCAATATTATTGTGGCCAATGATTGAAATTTGCCCCAAAGAGAGGCTGACACATTGGTGTCAGATTTTTTCAGGGATGAGTTAGCGAACCTGAGGCCATGTACAAGATCAATATAAGTTGTGCAAGTGTTACTTGGTTTGCTTACGCCATCCCTGTAGAAACTTATGAGTCCGCAATCTTTATTCTACATTCATAGAACTATGATATTCGAATTATCTATTCCATGCATTCATAGTGTATAAGAATTACATTTTAGTTTGTCACCGAGGCTGATATGGAAATTTGCCCCAAAAGAGTTCAAGGGGAGACACATATGATGGTGTCGTGTTTTAGGAATGGGTTGGTGAACCTGAGGCAGCAATGCACACAAACAATAGAGGTTGTGTTGTTGGTACTTTGGTTCGCCAACTCTATCTATGAAACAAATTATGAGGCCCTAGCTTTATTCTCATATGGAACTACATATATGATCCTTGTATTGTTTCTGATGTTTTAATGATTGGTATGATGCATATGTATATGAATAGTTTTGATCATAAGTATTTTTAACATGTACGTGAAGATTAATTGTTTGGTTTTTTATTTATAATTACAATATTTAGGCTTGTTTTTGTACCTGACTATGTATATCCCTGAATAATGTTTTGTACGATAACATTTCAATTTCTTATTGTGGCCAATGATTCAAATTTGTCCCAAAAGAGAGGCCGACACATTGGTGTCAGATTTTTTTCAGGGATAAGTTAGTGAACCTGGGGCGATGTACAACAACATTACATGTTGTGCAATTGTTACTTGGTTCACCCACTCCATCCCTGAAGAAACTTATGAGGCCCCTAGATTTATCCTACATTCATTCTGATGCAATTATTTGTCATTGTGTTGAGATGAAATGATATATGAACCAATCAAACTATTGCTGAGATGCTTTATCTTTGATATCCATGGATATATTGGCTTACATATACATATTGTCAATTCTTGAGTTGTAATACAATTCAATCATATGTATGAGTTCTAAGTTATGTTCTTAAAAATCAACAGGAGGATGATGATGAAGTGGACGATACCAAGGTATCCAGGGACAACAAGAGCCGCTACGTGCTGAGGCGGTTACGATGTGGGCTAATCCATTTCCACCATAGGGGGAGACAATTTTGCCCATTCTGTGGCAGAGCAATCAATGTGGACCTCAACAGCATGCGGGGGCATCGGCAGAGGCGAAGGCAGAAGCCATAGGCCGATTACCTTGGCGCGGCACACATCCTACGGCAAATTCCTCCGGGAGTATGTTAGGACTGGCCTGTATCCCATCGACTAGGCTGTCGCTGCCTCCTGCTGATAAACCCCTGCCCTGCTAGGCGTCTCCGTGTCCCGGCCTCTTGCTGCCGCCCCTGCCTTTATTTTTTTAGTTAATTATTACATCTGTGTGGCATGTAGACAATATATCCGTGGTGTCTCTCCTGAACCTTCTATATTAATCTACACCTTTATATGGAGTGCCTTAAAATTTCTAGTGTTCAATTATATTAATGATCATGCTCATGCACACTACAAAATATTTGTAGTGCTCGATTATATTATAATTTTCAAGGAATACATCAACAAGTTAAATTGGCGGAAATTTTGTATTGAAGTGACTAAATGATCTCACATCAGCGATGGACGTTGGCAGAAGCCGAAGGCATCAGCCAAAGACCTTGGAGCGGCACGCAGTCTTCAGCAAATTCCTTGCAGGTTCAACAACGGGTTGCCGCCACCCAGCTCCGAATTCGCTTACAGGTCCAACATGACAGAACTTTAGCTACTACTGAGACCTCGGCAGAGGTGGCAGAATTGGTGCGGGTGCAACCACGGCGATGGCGAGCTCGGATTCTAGAGGAGGAAAATAGAACCGAGCATGGTCGACACGGTGACAGATCTCACCGAGAACCAATTCTCGTCTCCGCACCGTGCCATGGGTGCATCCATGGTGAGGGCGAGCTCCGTCTCTGGATGGGGAGGAGAGCAGGTTCATCACGTCCCAGCTCTGCGTCATGGCCGTGACCACAGATTGCCACTCCAGGGAAGAAGAAGACGCGTATTGGATGCAGGAGCCAACGCTGCAAGCCTACAGGGAGGAGAGCTGGGCCGAGCAGGTTCGTCCATGTCCCAGCTTCGCGCCATGGCTGCGACACCCACAGATTGACGCTCTGGGGAAGAAGAAGACGCGTAATGGATGCATGCGCCAACGCTGCAAGCCTAATTGACACCTATGCGACGGGAGCGACATAACGGCGAGAACTGATAGGGGGGCAACTTGACGGCCGTTAGCCTGATTTTTTGTATTGAAACGTAAAGTTGAATTCATGCCAAAAAAGACCATCTGAGTATTTGGCACACCAACTGTAGTCATCCCGGCTAATTTTAGGGAACTTGGGTACCGCGTTGCCTGGGCGCCCCAACTTTCGG
This sequence comes from Avena sativa, assembly GCA_916181665.1. NCBI lineage: Eukaryota > Viridiplantae > Streptophyta > Magnoliopsida > Poales > Poaceae > Avena > Avena sativa. The sequence goes on from OV702287.1 coordinate 586,754,903, forward strand.
GCCGCAAAATGATATTATCCCGATTTCGGCACCTCAAAAATGGAAAAGGGTTTTTTCGTGCGTCGAAAAGGAAAACTTCCTCCTGCAACATCGTAAGCCATCCCAAGATGCACATGTGTGCACAATATGGGCACATTATCTCAAACTATGCCCTGATTCTAGCCATAACATTGGTGGTTTGACCTAAATGCCATGAAACCTTGAACATGGCAGGTCATTTTGTGAAGGATTTTTATGATGTTTGCAACTTTTCAAGTTCAATATTTTTCCTTGAAACTATGACACATAATATGACACCATGCGAAGGTTTCACGTTGTTTGGTTCGTTTTTGAATTTCTTATGCCCGTTTCAAACATATTCAAAACGGCGGGGATGAAGATTCCTAGCCCAGGGATGAGCCTCGCTGAACTTGAACTGGATCTATGATGAAATAGCATGTTGTGAACCTATAAATGATTTTTAAAAAAATTCACAAGCATTATATCATGTACTTGTAGTTCAAATCTGGGCAACCTCCTTCCGATTCAGCAGGAATTTGTCTTTTTCATGAGGGTTGGACGGAAAGGTTCCAGATACACCGGTTGGAAAATTTTCCATCTAAGGTGGTATAGTATTTTTGAAAAATGGGTTGGTACCAATGCCAAACTTTAATTTGGTGGTTGCTTCACAGAACTCCCCGATTTCGGCACCTCAATAATGGAAATTGGTTTTTTCGTGCGTCGAAAAGGAAAACTTCCTCCAGCACTATCGTAAGCCATCCCAAGATGCACATGTGTGCATAATATGGGCACATTATCTCAATCTATGCCCTGATTCTAGCCATAACATTGGTGGTTTGACCTAAATGCCATGAAACCTCGAACATGATAGGTCATTTTGTGAAGGATTTTTTATATTGTTTGCAAATTTTCAAGTTAAATATTTTTCCTTACAACTATGGCACATAATATGACACCACATGAAGGTTCACGTTGTTTGGGTCGTTTTTGAATTTCCTATGCCCGTTTCAAACTATATTCAAAACAGCGGGGATGAAGATTCCTAGCCTGGCTTCTTAGTTAATGAAATATACAGAAAAATTAGTTAATGAATTTTTAATTGAAAATGGCATAAACGTTAATAATTTGAATAGGTGGAATAATTCTTTGATAATACAGAAAAAGGTTTTGAACACCCTTTTCCAAATTATGCAATAAATATTTGTTAATGCAATTTTTATTGAAAATAGTAAAATTGTATAGTTCAAGTAAAAATATTTGAAAACAAAAAATGGTTTTTGCTTAGTTATTTAAATTGAAGCACTTTTCCTGTTAAAAGTTTTTTCAAATTCCAAATTATTCAATAAATATTTGTTAATTCAATTTTAATTGAAAATAGTAAAATTGTATAGTTAAAATAAAAATATTTGAAAACAGAAAATGGTTTTTGATTAGTTATTTAAATTGAAGCACTTTTCTTGTTAAAAGTTTTTTGAAATTCCAAATAAATAATCAACTTAAATTGAAACATCTTATTAATTTAAGAAGAAAACAAATTTCAAAATGGCATGAAGACCAAAAGTTTGGCCAAAATCTGAAAAACAGGTCAAAGATCACGGTTCCTGCCACGAACCGGGACCGATGACCCTGGGTGCGCGTGCTGCAAGTAGTGGCCCAACAACGCTTCTTTGGTCCCGGTTCGTCCCACCAACCGAGACCAAAGGCTCAACTTTTGGTCCCGGTTCTTCCTAGCAAGCGGACGGGACCGTTGAGCCTTTGGTCCCGGTTGGTGGGACGAACCAGGACCAAAGGCCTATACAGTATACACTGCTGGCCCTTCTTCCTCCCCAACTCTCCCAAATCACAAAGGACATCGACGCGCGGCTAAGGAAAATTTGCGGTGGAGAAAACTCACGCCGTCAGGCTGCCCAAATCTAGAGCCGCTTCACGCTATCGACGCCCGCCGCCGCCACGTCACCACCATAGACAGCCGGAATCGAGATGCTCTCCTCTGGCCGGAATCGATACCGAAGTCGTCACCTTCCCGAGCTCCGGCCGCCGTCGATTCGCCTCTGTCCGGCGTCCCCTTGCTTCCCCGACCCCTCCATCGCAACCCCGATGAGATTCTGGTGCCCATGCACCTCTCCGTCCTCTCCCTCGTGCTCTCGTTCGTGCTGCCGACGATGACCACCGAGCGTTGCCGCCAAACCTCGTCGGTGTCGTCGCTCCGGCGACCTCTTGCAAGCAGAGCTGCTACTTTCTGGTTCCCCGCGACGAGACACGTCCAACGCGCCCACCTGCATGTCCAGGTGCGCACGGGATCGATGGATCCGTGCTTGACCCGAGCAATGGCGTCGATGACGTTATCATGACGTTAGGCTGACATCATTTCCCTTTTTTTCTTTTAGTTAATCTTTTCTTTAATTGTTTTATTAATTGAAAATATTAACAGGTGGGTCCAGCGAGTCACGTTTTTATTCTTTTTGGAAATGTTTTCTAGAATTAATAAAAGTCTGACATGTGGGGCCATATGGAAAATAATTTTAATAATTCCAAAAATGTTCATTTATTAAAAATGATTTAAAAATGGATTAAAATTGGGAAAAATCATAACTAATTCATTTTAAATCAGAAAAATGTGTATAATGTATCAAAATGTTCAGAAAAATGAGCTCTATCATTTTAAAATGTAAGCATTCATATTCATACAACTTTGAACCTTACTTTACATAGAGGACCACCAACACCCCCTAAGTACCATGGGTTCGATGGTTTGTCCACCTAGGGCATTTGAAGATACTATGGATCCAACACACCAAGATACTATGATTCCAGAGCATCAGGAAAACATCCTCCACGGAATGATCTGTCAAAATGAAGATATCGATATCGATGTCACCGGGAAGTTTCTGAACGATTCCGATGAGGGAGATGAGTCTCTCAACCGAGGAGAGGGCTCCGGTGAGGTAGAAGCAGAAGCCTGGGACAGGGGAGAAGCCGATGACGGAGAAGGCAACGGCTTCGGCGGAACCTTAAATCTTGCAAACACCGAACGATGTGTATATATGTATTTTTGTAATTAAAATGCTGCTGTCTATATATATACATGCATATATTAACACTCTTTCTTCTTTTAGCCCTCCGGATCGATAACTTCTTCCGTAAGAACGAAACGAGGCCCAAAAAAAAAGTTGGATGATACTGTGAGGTATAGGATCGAAGTGGTCGATGTAGACGGTGAATCGCAAGCTCCCGTCGATGTTGTAAGGGACTACATCCCTATCACCGTTCAAGAATAGAATCGGCCAACCGGCGGTGGAGTCCCGTATGTCGGCGACACCGCCAAAGATATGCTTTTTGACAAGCTCATGATTAATTTCCTCCTGCCGATGCCAGACGTGAATCCAGATGAGGAGGAGAGAGCAAGAATGGAGCTTGTGGAAAGATTCAAGAAGTTTTATCTCATCAAGATGGCCGATGCAATCAAGAACTAGAAGAAGAAACTGTACAATAACCTTGTCAAGGTAGAGAAGACTCCGTATTTCAATCAAGGTGGCTATGCTAAGTTAAGACAACAGTGGGAGGATTTTGTGAAGTACAAGACATCGGAGAATGCTAAGGAAACATCTAGAATAAAGACAGAGAACGCTGCTAAGAAAGTGTACCATCATAATATGGGGCCTGCTAGCTACGTCGGTTGCATGCCTAAGTGGGATGCACTTGAGGTCAATTACATTGCTGCCGGGATCAGACCAGAGCCCACAACATGGACACCACAGGCGAGAAACTGATTTTACGACCATGGGGGCACGTTGGACAAAGAAGGGAGGGCAATATATAATCAGAAACACAAATATGATCCCCTACTACCCATCAACGATATTAGAAATGTAGTAGACAATGTTGCAGCGGGACGGTTTGTTCCTGATAGAGAGAACGACGAGCTCACACGTGCCCTTAAAAATCCTAAACATGAAGGACGAGCACGAGGCACACCAGCTCCAAGTCGTGGAAGGTTGCCTTCCCCACAGAAATCAAGAGATATCCCGATAAAAGCCATCAGAGGAGAAATGAAAGGGAGGAAGCTAAGAAAGCGGCCACTTAGAAGTGAAGGAAATATGCCCTAAGAGGCAATAATAAAGTTGTTATTATGTATTCCTTGTATATTATAGATGTTTATTTTGCATGCTATAATTGTATTGATCGGAAACTTGAATACATGTGTGTTTAATAAACAAAAAGGGTTCCTAGTTATGCCTCTCTTATAGACTAGTTTGTTGATTAACAAGATGATCAAGGTTTCCTGATCATAGACATTGGATGTTCTTAATAACAAGGTCACAGCATTTGTGAAATGATGTGATGAACATTCATCCGAAGTATAGCATTACGTTCAAGTCATTATGTTTACATTGCTATAAACATCATACGAAGTAATCTTTATCCTTACACCATGAGATCATGTCAATTGCTAACTCCGGAAGAGTATATTGATAACATGAAACATCACACTGTAACAGGGTGACTATAAACATGGGTTCAGTGCTACGAAGGTGTTATTTTGAGGCTCATGGATCAAGAGTGGAATTTGTCAATCCCGATGAGGGATAGATATACTCTGGCCCTCTCGGTGATATCACATTGAGATAGCTTGCAAGCAAGTGATGAGATCACTAGAATGTTATATCAAGGGAACGAGAAAAGAGTGCATGTCGGTAACGAGATCGAACTAGGTATTTCGACATCGATGATCGAATCTCGGACATGTATTATATCATGAGACAAAGGGATTAAGTTACTAGCGTTAAAGGTTCTCACAATCACAGAAGTCATCGTTTAATATGCAGGAGTCAGTATGGATCTCTAGGTCCCGCTTCTGATTATTGATCTGAGAGGAGTCTCAATCATGTATGCATTCTTTGCGAACCGTAGGGTGACACACTTAAGAGTTACCGGACACCATTTTGGAGCACATATGTTTCAGACGAAAGAATTGCAAAGCGCAGGAATTGTTTCGATACAAACCGGAATTGTTTCGAGTGAAATTGCAGAAAGTGGTTCTGCATGTGATATTTAAATATTGCAAGGGGTTTTATGTGAATGTTTGTTAATTAAAGTAATTAAAAAAATTCTGAATAAATATAATAAAATAGTTTTATTAAATGAGAGAGCATTAAACTTAGAGAATTTTAATACATTTAAGGTGGAGACTTTAAAAGAGAATGTGAAGGGGCATTTTAATGTCGAGGGAGATACCACCACATGAATGGAGGAGGTGAGGGGTCACCTCCATGAGGTGCCGGCCATGGAGGGGGTACCCCCATCCTCCTATAAAAGGCCCCCCTCTTCCTCCTTCTTCCTCACACCTCCTCGTGAAGGATCTCTCTCCCCCCTCTAGAATTATTCCCCCATGGTCTTGGATTAGCGAGATACATGTTCCTGGTGGCATTTCGTCTGGAAGGAGTTGCTGCTTCCGCTGCATCACTAGAGCGAGGAGGTGGAGGTTGTCCGGTGGCTTAAACGTGCGTGCGAGGACGGATGCGCTGCTGATTTGCGGCGCTCGGACTTCCACACGATCTTGAGATCGGCAAGTGTACGGCTACATCAACCATGAGTTCCTACTCGTTAACAAAACTCGTTGTCTTCGAGGGTAAGTTCTCGATGGATGTATGTCTACCCGTTGCTCTGTATCTAGTAGATAGATCTTAGCGTATAGTTCTCATCGTAGGAAATTTTTTGTTTTCTATGCTGCGGACCCAATAGTGGTATCAGAGCATGATCTATGCATAGGTGCTTTGCACGGCTAGTACACATATGTTTATATGTGGACGATGATGATCATGTTATTGCATCTTCTATGTATTTTGGATATTGGTGGCATAGTGGGATGAAGCGGCCCGGTCCAACCTTACATGTCATCGTACATGAGACCGGTTCCACGACTAACATGCAACTTGTTTTGCATAATTGGCTGGCGGGTGTCTGTCTCTCCTACTATAGTCAATATCTCATTTACAACGAGTTGCTAATAACTTGGTTATCCTTGTTGTGGTTCATGTTCGTAGGTAAGATTGGTTCTATCTCCGAAAGCCCTAAGCCACGTAAAACTTGCAATTGATAAATTAGAGGTGTTTAGTTTAGATCGTTGTTGGGCTAGTGTCTTGATATGGTATTGTTGTAAGTAGATGTATGATAGATACTCTTACAACACACTCAACGTGTAAGTTCCATAGACCTTGGACTTACACACAAAGGAATGATAGAGATCATACCACGATGCAAATGATAGAGATCAAATGCATGGACCATATCATCTCACTTTACACATTAGATGTTAGCATTTTATACTGCTAGTTTGGCATTTTTCGTAGCATTGTAAGATGATCCCTCATATAAATATCAAGATAAAATGTGTTCTTCCTGAAGTATGCACCATTCTGTGGATCGTGTTTCGAGACATCACGTGATGATCGGGTGTACTCGACTCTACGCTTTCATAAGAACGGGTGTAAGACAGTTTTACACACACGAATACTAAGGTTCTTACTTGGCAAGCCTAGCATGTACATACATGGCCTCGGAACACGGACCAAAAGGTTAAGCATGAGTCATATAGTTGATATGATGCCCATATAGATGCTCGCCTTTGAAGCTACATCAACTCACGTGATGATCGGACTTGGTGTAGTGGATTTGGTTCATGTAATCACCAAAAGGACACGAGGGATGTCGTTTTTGAGTGGGAGTTCATTAGTAATTTCGATTAGTTGAACTCACTCTATCATAAACTTAGTCTAAATAAAATTTACAAATTCTGTTGTAGATGGCACCACCTGCTTTTAATTTCAATGTGTTCATGGAGAAAGAGAAACTTGCCGCGAATGGTAGCTACTTCACCAACTGGGCTATGAATTTGAGGATTCTCCTCACTGCTGAACAAAAGCAATATGTGCTAGAGGCACCACTAGGCCCCCCACCAGCTCCTGATGCCCCTGACGAGGAAAATAATGTCTACGTGACTCGTCAAGAGGACCACAACTTAGTTCATTGCGGCATGATGTATGGGCTAGAGCTAGAACTTTGAAAGCATTTTCAAAATGGCAATGCCTTTGATACCATGGGAGAATTGAAAATGATTTTCGATACCCATGCAGCCGTAGAGAGTTATAATTATATTGAAAAGTTCTTTAGCTGCATGATGGAGGAGAATAGCTCCGTTAGTGAGCACGTACTCAAAATGTCTGGGTACGCGGATAAGCTTGTGTCCTTGGGAAAGACGATTCCCATTGACTTAGGCATACATCGTGTTCTCCAATCTCTGCCACCTAGCTACAAGAGCTTCGTGATGAACTATAATATGCAGGGCATGAAGAAGTCTCTTCTCGAGCTTCTGTCAATGCTTAAGACTGCAGAAGTGGAGATTAGGAAAGAACATCAAGTGTTGATGATCAATAAGACCACTGGTTTCAAGAAGGACAAGAAAGGCAAGAACAAGGGAAAGAAGGGTGGCAAATCTGTTGCCACACCTCAAAAGAAACCCCGAGATGGCCCTCAGTCTGACACCGAGTGTTACTATTGCAAGGGGACTGGCCATTGGAAGCGCAATTGCCCCAAGTATTTGGCGGACAAGAAGGCCGACAAGGCAAACAAAGGTATATGTGATATACATGTTATTGATGTGTACTTGACTAGTACTCGAAGTAGCACCTAGGTATTTGATATGGGATCGGTTGCTAATATATGCAACTCGGTTCAGGGGCTGCGGAACAGGCAACAACTAGCAAGGGATGAGGTCATGATGCGAGTCGGCAATGGATCAAGAGTTGATTTGATCGCCGTCAGGACGCTACCTCTCCATATGCCATCGAGATTAGTTATAAATCTGAATAATTGTTATTTGGTGCCTGCACTGAGCATGAACATTGTATCCTAATCGTATTTGATGCAAAGTGGTTATTCCTTTAAATCTGAAAACAATGGTTGTTCGATTTATAAGAATGATATCTTTTATGGTCATGCACCCGTGTTGAATGGTTTATTTCTATTGGATCTCGATAGTAGTATTACGCATATTCATATTGTTGAACCTAAAATGATTAAACTTGATAATGAAATATCTGCATATATGTGGCACTACCGTCTAGGTCATATTCGCGTTAAACGCATGAAGAAACTCCATTCTGGTGGACTTTTGGAATCACTTGATTTTGAATCATTTGATACATGTGAGCCATGCCTTATGTGCAAGATGACTAGAACGCCGTTTTCCGGTTCAATGGAATGGGCGACATATTTATTGGAAATCATACATACTGATGTGTGTGGAACAACGAGTGTATCGGCGCGAGGTGGATATCGTTACTTTCTTACTTTCACGGATGATTTGAGTAGATACGGGTATATCTATTTGATGAAACACAAGTCTGAAACCTTTGAAAAGTTCAAAGAATTTCAGAATGAAGTGGAAAATCATCATAACAGAAAGATCAAATTTCTGCGGTCCGACCGTGGAGGTGAGTATCTAAGTTACGAGTTTAGCAGACACATGAAAGAGTGTGGAATAGTTTTACAACTCACGCCTGTCGGAACACCACAATGTAATGGTGTGTCGGAACGTCGTAATTGTACTTTATTGGATATGGTTCGATCTATGATGACTCTGACTGACTTGCCACTGTCATTTTGGGGTTATGCACTGGAAACCGCTGCATTCACTTTAAATCGGGCACCATCTAAATCCGTTGAAACGACACCGTATGAATTATGGTTTGGAAACAAACCTAAGTTGTCATTTCTTAAAGTTTGGGGATGCGATGTTTATGTGAAGAAACTTCAGCCGGATAAACTTGAACCCAAAGCGGAAAAATGCGTCTTCATAGGATATCCTAAGGAAACGATTGGGTATACCTTCTATCACAGATCCGAGGGCAAGGTTTTTGTTGCCAAGAATGGATCCTTTCTTGAGAAGGAGTTCCTCGCGAAAGCTGTGAGTAGTTGGAAGGTAGAACTCGAAGAGGTTATTGAACCTTCTCTTCATGAAATGGCGAGTAGCGCAGCACCGGAAATTGTTTTGGAGTTGACTTCACCTAATGAAGAGAGAGCTAATGATATTGATCATGAAACTCCGAAAGAGGACACTACCGAACCTCGCATGTCAAGTAGGAAACGTGCAGCTCCTGAACTGTACGGCAATCCGGTTGTGAATTTCATGGTTGATGAAATGGATGACCCTGCGACGTAGGAAGAAGCGGTGATGAGCCCGTATTCCAACAAATGGCTAGAAGCCATGAAATCCGAGATGGAATCCATGTACGAAAACCAGGTTTGGACCTTGGTAGACCTACCTCATGATCGAAAGGCCGTTGAGAATAATTGGATTTTCAAAAGAAAAACGGATGTTGATGGTAATGTTTCCATCTATAAGGCTCGACTTGTCGCAAAGGGGTTTTGACAAATTCAAGGAGTTGACTACGATGAGACATTCTCTCCTGTAGCGATGCTAAAGTCGGTTAGGATTATGTTAGCAATTGCTGCATATTTCGATTATGAAATATGGCAGATGGATGTCAAAACTGTGTTCCTCAATGGTAATATTGAAGAAGAGTTGTATATGATACAACCTAAGGGTTTTTTCGATCCTAAGGATGCTGATAAGGTATGCAAACTTCAGCGATCCATCTATGGACTGAAGCAAGCATCCCGGAGTTGGAATCTCCGCTTTGATGAGGTGATCAAAGAGTTTGGATTTGTCCAAACTTATGGAGAGGCTTGTATTTACAAGAAAGTGAGTGGGAGCAATGTGGCATTTCTGATATTATATGTGGATGACATATTATTGATTGGAAATGATATAGATCTTTTAAACAGTGTTAAAAGTTATCTAAACAGCAAATTTTCGATGAAATACCTTGGTGAAGCGTCATATATATTAGGCATTAAAATCTATAGTGATGGATCAAGGCGCCTAATTGGGCTATCGCGGAGTACATACCTTGATAAGATATTAAAGAAGTTTAATATGGACGGAAGTAAGAAGGGGTTCTTACCTATGTTGCAAGGCAAGACATTGAGCAAGACTCAAAGTCTGGCTACGGCGGAAGAAAGAGAGATAATGGATAAGATACCCTATGTCTCAGCCATAGGCTCTATAATGTATGCCATGCTATGTACAAGACCGGATGTGGCACATGCTATTAGTTTGACTAGTAGGTACCAATCTGATCTAGGTTCAGAACACTGGATAACGGTCAAGAATATCCTTAAGTACTTGAGAAGAACTAGGGATATGTTTCTTATATACGGAGGTGAAGAAGAGCTAGTCGCTAAGTGTTATGTCAATGCTAGCTTTGACAGCGATCCGGATGACTCTAAGTCTCAATCCGGATACGTATTTCTCTTAAACGGAGCGGCAGTTAGTTGGAGGAGTTCCAAACAACCTGTGGTGGCTGGATCAACGACGGAGGCGGAATATGTTGCTGCTTCAGAAGCGGCGCAGGAAGCGGTTTGGATGAAGGAGTTCATAACGGAACTAGGTGTGGTTCCTAGTGCATTGGACCCAATGGTGATCTATTGTGACAACAATGGAGCCATAGCCAACGCCAAGGAACCAAGGTCTCACAATAATTCCAAGCATATTAAGCGTCGGTTTCACTCCATCCGCGAGCATGTCAAGGATGGAGATAAAAAGATTTGTAAAGTACACACGGACCTAAATGTAGAAGATCTGTTGAGTAAAGTTCTCCCTAGGGAAAAACATGATCAACACCAGAACTTTATGGGTGTTAGATTTATCACTATGTGAACTAGATTATTGTCTCTAGTGCAAGTGGGAGACTGAAGGAAATATGCCCTGAGAGGCAATAATAAAGTGGTTATTATGTATTCCTCGTATATGATAGATGTTTATTTTGCATGCTATAATTGTATTGATCGGAAACGTCAATACATGTGTGTTTAATAAACAAAAAGGGTTCCTAGTTATGCCTCTCTTATAGACTAGCTTATTGATTAACAAGATGATCAAGGTTTCCTGATCATAAACATTGGATGTTGTTAATAACAAGGTCACACCATTTGTGAAATGATGTGATGAACATTCATCCGAAGTATAGCATTATGATCAAGTCATTATGTTTACATTGCTATAAACATCATACGAAGTAATCTTTATCCTTCGACCATGAGATCATATCAATTGCTAACTCCGGAAGAGTATCTTGATAACATCAAACGTCACACCATAAAAGGGTGACTATAAAGATGGGTTCAGTGCTACGAAGGTTTTATGTTGAGGCTCATGGATCAAGAGTGGAATTTGTAAATCCCGATGAAGGATAGATATACTCCGGTCCCTCTCGTGATATCATATTGAGATAGCTTGCAAGCAAGTGATGAGATCACTAGAATGTTATATCACGGGAACGAGAAAAGAGTGCATGTCGGTAACAAGATCAAACTAGGTATTTGGATACCGATAATCGAATATCGGACACGTATTATATCATGAGACAAAGGGATTAACTTACTAGCGTTAAAGTTTCTCACAATCACAGAAGTCATCGCTGAATATGCAGGAGTCAGTATGGATCTCCAGGTCCCGCTTCTGATTATTGATCCAAGAGGAGTCTCAATCATGTCTACATTATTTGCGAACCGTAGGGTGACACACTTAAGAGTTACCGGACACCATTTTGGAGCACATATGTTTCAGACGAAAGAATTGCAAAGCGCAGGAATTGTTTCGATAGAAACCGGAATTGTTTCGGGTGAAATTGCAGAAAGTAGTTCTACATGTGATATTGAAATATTGCAAGGGGTTTTATGTGAATGTTTGTTAATTAAAGTAATTAACGAAATTATGAATAAATATAATAAAAGAGTTTTATTAAATGAGAGAGCATTAAACTTAGAGAATTTTAATGCATTTAAAGTGGAGACTTTAAAAGAGAATGTGAAGGGGCATTTTAATGTGGAGGGAGTTACCACCACATGAATGGAGGAGGTGAGGGGTCACCTCCATGAGGCGCCGGCCTTGGAGGGGGTTCCCCCTCCTCCTATAAAAGGCCCCCCTCTTCCTCCTTCTTCCTCAGACCTCCTCGTGAAGGATCTCTCTCCCCCTCTAGAATTATTCCCACATGGTCTCGGATTAGCGAGATAGATGTTCTCGATGGCATTTCGTCTGGAAGGAGTTTCTGCTTCCGCTGCATCGCTGGAGCGAGGAGGTCGAGGTTGTCCGGTGGCTTGAACGTGTGTGCGAGGACGGATGTGCTGCTGATTTGTGGCGCTCGGACTTCCACACGATCTTGAGATCGGCAAGTGTACGACTACATCAACCACGAGTTCCTACTCGTTAACAAAACTCGTTGTCTTCGAGGGTAAGTTCTCGATGGATGTATGTCCACCCGTTGCTCTGTATCTAGTAGATAGATCTTGGCGTATAGTTCTCATCATAGGAAATTCTTTGTTTTCTATGCTGCGGACCCAACAAGAATAAGCATTAAAGCGGAACCATGATCAACTCGACAGACTTAGCCAGCAAGGTACTAGCGGCAAATCTCAGCGGCACATGGTAGAAGCTGCATTCGATGGTACCGGCGCCCTATCGAATAAGAAAAGCAGCGTCGCTTCCACACAGCTCCATGATGTTGATGATGATGCACCGATGATGGCTCCTCCTAAACGCTACCTAGTGGATGATATCACGGAGACCACAGCTTGTGAGCTAAAGGTGCAAGTTATGAACTTAAGAGTGATGGCGGCGGTCGGCATGGCCGTACCAATTGCGCCTAACCCAACTGGGCATTGCAGACCGGTTCCAAAAGGGTATGCTGTCTTCACGGTGGATGATGTGAAGGAACATTTTGAGGAGCTGAAGCTGGACCACCCTGCGAGGGAAGATATGGAGCTGACTCAACTAGGAGAAGCCAAAGGGGGGACTATTGTATGTCCAAAGGAGCGCATCGTGCTTCCAAATTATGTGCTGCCAAGGCCACCCACTCCTTAGAGCAGCAATCCACCTTCGCCGCCACCTCACCATTCTCCAGCGTAACCGTCGCCTTCACCGCCTCACCACTCAGCGCAACCGTCTCCATCACTGCCTCAGCTGTCTCTGCCGCCGCGTCAGCCGTCTCCATCCCCTAAGCCTCAGAGACAAAAGCGGAAGTACACTAAGAGGGGTAGCATCATCAGCAGCAGCAAGAGCACGTTCTGATTACCGAAACATAAGCTATCGCCCCTCCCAAAAGTACCTCATAAGAATATGAAGAAGCTACCTTGCGAGAAGACAGATGAGGAAACTGTTGCGGGCGCAACTGCCCATTATGAAAAGTGGAAGATTGACATGGCTAACAAGAAAAGGCCGATAGAGCCATTCTTCCCGGTCACCGCAGAAGATAAAGCCACAGCAGCCGCGCTTAAGATTCAGCTTCACCAACCCATAAAACTCACATAAGACACGCTCTATTACCAAGTCGGCTGAGGCAAAAGAGCGAAGAGTCAGGAAATAAGTTGCCCAACTCGGACAACGGAAAAATCAATCGGTCGAACCGCTGAAAGTGTATGATACCAACGAGTGGAGAGCCTAGGAGCGGCATGATCCAAACATTGATCTGGACTTTGTTCAACTATATGGAGAAAAGGCCGAATTATATGGACTGTCTATTACTGAGTACATGAGCCGTATGGATGAGTTCGAGGGGTACCAAGAAATAGCATACGTATACCGATACGGGGATCCTCTTGTCAAACCCGAGTTAGTCAAAGATCTACCAAAAAAAATACGAAGATTGCATAAGTGGTACATGCAAGCATGTGCTGAATCCAAAAACTGGCTCTATGCTGGATATAAACACCACCATTAGGGTCATGGAGATGGCTTCCTACTGATTGAATTTTCAGAATTATTTCAGTTTTACCAATGAGACACCCTCAACAAAACTATCGTCAGTGCCTATTGGTTTAAGTATTATTAATTTCTGTAATTAAGTCTTTCTAGCTCAGCTCATTCGCTGCTTGTATAATCTTACTCATCACTATACTAATTATATATGCAGAATGAAGATTCTCAAATGCAACAAAGGACAAATCTTTGACCTTGGGTTTGTTGACTGCAATTTCATTCATGAAGTTACTTTTAAAACGAAACCCAAAGAGACAGAGGATAACTTGGTACAAGCGTTGACGTATTTCAGCAACAGAAGGGAAATATTATTTCCTTACAATGCTGGGTAAGTGTTACTGCCTTGTACACATTCTATTTTTGTTTACTCGATATTAAGCGTATAATTGACTCATGTTATATTTTGTTAGTGTGTCCAGATTCCACTATATTCTGTTAATCATTGTTGTTGACACCATAGTAGTAAAAGTCCTGGAGTCGAAACGCACACCTTTCAAAAAGTGGGCGAACATGCAGGAATGCCTCCAGAAGGCTTGGAAATTGTTCACCGCCAAAACTAGGGGTGTTTGGAAGCCAAAGCTTACAGTTCACCATTGACTGTACGTACTACTTGCTAGATCCACGCATCTCTTTGATTCCAGTTTCAATACCACCATTATCATGCTTGATTATTATTTTGATTGAACTCCGTTCTCGTAAAGTGCTTGAGGCAGAAAGTCGTGAATAACTTATGTGGATACTATGTATGCGAGTTCATTCGCCAGACGACCGAAGAGAAGGGCGCAGACCGGAACATCAAAAAAATTGAAGTAGGATAAACAATGATCACAACTTTCTTTTATTACCACCAATTGTGTTTAGTTTCATTCATATATATTGATCCCCTTCTTTAAATTTGATCGAACGGATGCGGGATGCTCTTCTATCACAAGAACGGGTGCAAGCAATTCAAGAGGAAATTGCCGGATTCTTATTAGAACAAGTCATAGATCCGAAAGGAGAATACTATTACCCGGTTCATTTGGAAGGGTGAAGTGTAACAAGAAGATGTAAATTAGATCAAATTCGTGTGACTATCGTTTGTAATTAATATGTTTCGACCAGACGGATGAGATGGTGTATAATATATTTGTGATCATGATGTGTAATATATATATATCATGGTTTCATTATTGCTGTATATATGTAGTACCATTAAATTGAATACAAAACACCAAATAAATAAATGAAAAAAAACCTGCAGCGGCACAAAACCCTGCCGCGACACAAAAATAGCCCGAAATGCAGAGACCGACGATCCCGGTTCATGCCACGAACCGGGACCATTGATTCCCCCCCCCCACCCACGTCTCGCACGCGCCCACGTGGAGACCCATTGGTCCTGGTTTGTTCAACGAATAGGGACCAATGATCCACCCCCCCTCGTCGCGCGCGCACCCATTTGGAGACCCATGGGTCCCAGTTCGTGCCCGAACCGGGACCAGCATTAGTCCCGAGTGATTGGTCCCGGTTCGGAAACCGGGACCAATGGCCCTTATGAATCGGGACTAGAGACCCTTTTTCCACCAGTGAATTAATTAATGACAAAAGACTAAATTGCATTTTAAGTTTGGGGGACTGAGAACAACACAACAAGCTGGTGTTGTGAAATCAATCTTAGACAGATACGGGAGAGATACATGACAACTTGTAAGCTTAGGCAAGTGCTCCAGCATGTATGGGGATAAATGCCAAGAAAATGCACATGAGGAGATAAAGAATATCCTTCGGTATGATATAGTAACCTTCGAGGAGAAATATTTAGAACTGCCTATACCGAAAGGACGTATGAATAAAGGTAAATTCCAGCCTAGTTGAAGTCAAATTGTTTTGAACAATTACATTTCAATTTCTTATTGTGGCCAATGATTCAAATTTGCCCCAAAGAGAGGCTGACACATTGGTGTCAGATTTTTTCAGGGATGAGTTAGCGAACCTGAGGCCATGTACAAGATCAATATAAGTTGTGCAAGTGTTACTTGGTTTGCTTACGCCATCCCTGTAGAAACTTATGAGTCCGCAATCTTTATTCTATATTCATAGAACTATGATATTCGAATTATCTATTTCATGCATTCATAGTGTATAAGAATTACATTTTAGTTTGTCACCGAGGCTGATATTGAAATTTGCCCTAAAATAGTTCAAGGGGAGACACATATGATGGTGTTGTGTTTTAGGGATGGGTTGGTGAACCTGAGGCAGCAATGCACACAAACAATAGAGGTTGTGTTGTTGGTACTTTGGTTCGCCAACTCCATCTATGAAACAAATTATGAGGCCCTAGCTTTATTCTCATATGGAACTACATATATGATCCTTGTATTGTGTCTGATGTTTTAATGATTGGTATGATGCATATGTATATGAATAGTTTTGATCATAAGTATTTTTAATATGTACGTGAATATTAATTATTTGGTTTTTTATTTATAATTACAATATTTAGGCTTGTTTTTGTACCTGACTATGTATATACCTGAATAATGTTTTGTACGATTACATTTCAATTTCTTATTATGGCCAATGATTCATATTTGTCCCAAAAGAGAGGTCGACACATTGGTGTCAGATTTTTTCAGGGATGAGTTAGTGAACCTGGGGCGATGTACAACAACATTACATGTTGTGCAATTGTTACTTGGTTCACCCACTCCATCCCTGAAGAAACTTATGAGGCCCCTAGATTTATCCTACATTCATTCTGATGCAATAATTTGTCATTGTGTTGATATGAA
The DNA here is from genome assembly GCA_916181665.1 of Avena sativa. Taxonomy (NCBI): domain Eukaryota; kingdom Viridiplantae; phylum Streptophyta; class Magnoliopsida; order Poales; family Poaceae; genus Avena; species Avena sativa. Next base: position 586,771,556 of record OV702287.1, read on the forward strand.
ATGATATATGAACCGATCAAACTATTGCTGAGATGCTTTATCTTTGATATCCATGGATATATTGTCTTACATATACATATTGTCAATTCTTGAGTTGTAATACAATTCAATCATATGTATGAGTTTTAAGTTATGTTCTTAAAAATCAATAGGAGGATGATGATGAAGTGGACGATAGCAAGGTATCCAGGGACAACAAGAGCCACTACGTGCTGAGGCGGTTACGATGTGGGCTAATCTATTTCCACCATAGGGGGAGACAATTTTGCCCATTCTGTGGTAGAGCAATCAACGTGTACCTCAACAGCATGATCCAGCACGCGGGGGCATCGGTAGAGGCGAAGGCAGAAGCCATAGGGTGATTACCTTTGCACGGCACACAGCCTACGGCAAATTCCTCCGGGAGTATGTCAGGACTAGCCTGTATCCCATCGACTAGGCTGTCGCTGCCTCCTGTTGATAAACCCCTGCCTTGCTAGGCGTCTCCGTGTCCCGGCCTCTTGCTGCCGCCCCTGCCTTTATTTTGTTTTAGTTAATTATTACCTTTGGGTGGCATGTAAGACAATATATTCGTGGTGTCTCTTGTGAACCTTCTATATTAATCTACTCCTTTATATGGAGTGCCTTAAAATTTCTAGTGTTCAATTATATTAATGATCATGCTCATGCACACTACAAAATATTTCTAGTGCTTGATTATATTATAATTGTCAAGGAATACATCAACAAGTTAAATTGGTCGAAATTTTGTATTGAATTGACTAAATGATCTCACATCAGCGGTGGACGTTGGTAGAAGCCGAAGGCATCAGCCGAAGACCTTGGAGCGGCACGCAGTCTTCGGCAAATTTCTTGCAGGTTCAACAACGGGTTGCCGCCGCCCAGCTCCGAATTCGCTTACAGGTCCAACATGACAGAACTTGAACTACTACAGAGACATCGGCAGAGGTGGCAGAATTGGTGCGGGTACAACCACGGTGACGGCGAGCTCGGATTCTAGAGGAGGAAAATAGAACCAAGCATGGTCGACACAGTGACAGATCTCACCGGGAACCAATTCTCATCTCCGCACCGTGCCATGGGTGCATCCATGGAGAGGGCGAGCTCCGTCTCGGGATGGGGAGGAGAGCGGGGCCGAGCAGGTTCGTCACGTCCTAGCTCTGCACCATGGCCGCGACCACAGATTGCCACTCCAGGCAAGAAGAAGACACGTAATGGATGCAGGCGCCAACGCTGCAAGCCTACAGGGAGGAGAGCTGGGCCGAGCAGGTTCGTCCACGTCCCAGCTTCGTGCCATGGCTGCGACGCCCCACAGATTGTCGCTCCGGGGAAGAAGAAGACGCGTAATGGATGCATGCGCCAACGCTGCAGGCCTAATTGACACCTAAGCGACGAGAACTGATAGGGGGGCAACTTGACGGCCGTTAGCCTGATTTTTTGTATTGAAACATAAAGTTGAATTCATGCCAAAAAAGACCCTCTGAGTATTTGGCACACCAACTATAGTCATCGCGGATAATTTTAGGGAACTTGGGTACCGCGTTGCCTGGGCGGCCCAACTTTCGGGCCGCAAAATGATATTATCTTGATTTCGGCACCTCAAAAATGGAAATTGGGTTTTTCGTGCGTCGAAAAGGAAAACTTCCTCCTGCAACATCGTAAGCCATCCCAAGATGCACATGTGTGCACAATATGGGCACATTATCTCAAACTATGCCCTGATTCTAGCCATAACATTGGTGGTTTGACCTAAATGCCATGAAACCTCGAACATGATAAGACATTTTGTGAAGGATTTTTTATGATGTTTGCAATTTTTCAAGTTCAATATTTTTCCTTGAAACTATGACACATAATATGACACCATGCGAAGGTTTCACGTTGTTCGGATCGTTCTTGAATTTCTTATGCCCGTTTCAAACTATATTAAAAATGGCGGGGATGAAGATTCCTAGCCCGGGGATGAGCCTCGCTAAACTTGAACTGGATCTATGATGAAATAGAATGTTGTGAACCTATAAATGATTTTTTTTAAAATTCACAAGCATTATATCATGTACTTGTAGTTCAAATCTGGGCAACCTCCTACCGATTCGGCAGGAATTTGTCTTTTTCACGAGGGATGGACGGAAAGGTTGCAGATACACCGGTTGGAAAATTTTCCATCTAAGGTGGTCTAGTATTTTTGAAAAATGGGTTGGTACCAATGCCAAACTTTAATTTGGTGGTTGCTTCATAGAACACCCCGATTTCGGCACCTCAATAATGGAAATTGGATTTTTCGTGCGTCGAAAAGGAAAACTTCCTCCTGCAACATCGTAAGCCATCCCAAGATGCACATGTGTGCACAATATGGGCACATTATCTCAAATTATGCCCTGTTCTAGCCATAACATTGGTGGTTTGACCTAAATGCCATGAAACCTCAAACATGATAGGTCATTTTGTGAAGGACTTTTTTTATGATGTTTGCAATTTTTCAAGTTCATTATTTTTCCTTGCAACTATGACACATAATATGACACCACACGAAGGTTTCACGTTGTTTGGATCATTTTTGAATTTCTTATGCCCGTTTCAAACTATATTCAAAATGGCAGGGATGAAGATTCCTAGCCCGGGGCTGAGCCTCGCTGAACTTTAAGTGGATCTATGATGAAATAGCAGTTGTGAACCTATAAATGATTTTTTTAAAATTCACAAGCATTATATCATGTACTTGTAGTTCAAATATGGGGAACCACCTGCCGATTCGGCAGGAATTTGTCTTTTTCATGAGGGATGGACGGAAAGGTTCCAGATACACCGGGTGGGAAATTGTCCATCTAAGGTGGTCTAGTATTTTTGAAAAATGGGTTGGTACCAATGCCAAACTTTAATTTGGTGGTTGCTCCATAGAACACCTCGATTTCGGCACCTCAATAATGGAAATTGGATTTTTCGTGCGTCAAAAAGGAAAACTTCCTCCTGCAACATCGTAAGCCATCCCAAGATGCACATGTGTGCACAATATGGGCACATTATCTCAAACAATGCCCTGATTCTAGCCATAACATTGGTGGTTTGACCTAAATGCCATGAAACCTCGAACATGATAAGACATTTTGTGAAGGATTTTTTATGATGTTTGCAATTTTTCAAGTTCAATATTTTTCCTTGAAACTATGACACATAATATGACACCATGCGAAGGTTTCACGTTGTTCGGATCGTTCTTGAATTTCTTATGCCCGTTTCAAACTATATTAAAAATGGCGGGGATGAAGATTCCTAGCCCGGGGCTGAGCCTCGCTGAACTTGAACTGGATCTATGATGAAATAGCATGTTGTGAACCTATAAATGATTTTTTTAAAATTCACAAGCATTATATCATGTACTTGTATTTCAAATCGAGGCAACCTCCTGCCGATTCGGCAGGAATTTTTCTTTTTCATGAGGGATGGACGGAAAGGTTGCAGATACACCGGTTGGGAAATTGTCCATCTAAGCTGGTCTAGTATTTTTGAAAAATGGGTTGATACCAATGCAAAACTTTAATTTGGTAGTTGCTTCACAGAACACCCCGATTTCGGCACCTCAATAATGGAAATTGGTTTTTTTGTGCGTTGAAAAGGAAAACTTCCTCCTGCACTATCGTAAGCCATCCCAAGATGCACATGTGTGCACAATATGGGCACATTATCTCAAACTATGCCCTGATTCTAGCCATAACATTGGTGGTTTGACCTAAATGCCATGAAACCTCGAACATGATAGGTCATTTTGTGAAGGATTTTTTATGATGTTTGCAATTTTTCAAGTTCAATATTTTTCCTTGCAACTATGACACATAATATGACACCACACTAAGGTTGCATGTTGTTTGGATCGTTTTTGAATTTCTTATCCCCGTTTCAAACTATATTCAAAATGGCGGGGATGAAGATTCCTATCCCGGGGCTGAGCCTCGCTGAACTTGAACTGGATCTATGATGAAATAGCATGTTGTGAACCTCTAAATGATTTTTTAAAAATTCACAAGCATTATATCATGTACTTGTAGTTCAAATATGGGCAACCACCTGCCGATTCGGCAGGAATTTGTCTTTTTCATGAGGGATGGACGGAAAGGTTCCAGATACACCAGGTGGGAAATTGTCCATCTAAGGTGGTCTAGTATTTTTGAAAAATGCGTTGGTACCAATGCCAAACTTTAATTTGGTGGTTGCTCCATAGAACACCCCGATTTCGGCACCTCAATAATGGAAATTGGATTTTTCGTGCGTCAAAAAGGAAAACTTCCTCCTACAACATCGTAAGCCATCCCAAGATGCACATGTGTGAACAATATGGGCACATTATGTCAAACTATTCCCTGATTCTAGCCATAACATTGGTGATTTGACCTAAATGCTATGAAACCTCAAACATGATAGGTCATTTTGTGGAGGATTTTTTATGATGTTTGCAATTTTGCAAGTTCAATATTTTTCCTTGCAACTATGACACATAATATGACACCACGCGAAGGTTGCACGTTGTTTGGGTCGTTTTTGAATTTCTTATGCCCGTTTAAAACTATATTCAAAATGGCGGGGATGAAGATTCCTATCCCGGGGCTGAGCCTCGCTGAACTTGAACTGGATCTATGATGAAATAGCATGTTGTGAAACTCTAAATGATTTTTTAAAAATTCACAAGCATTATATCATGTACTTGTAGTTCAAATATGGGCAACCACCTGCCGATTCGGCAGGAATTTGTCTTTTTCATGAGGGATGGACGGAAAGGTTCCAGATACACCGGGTGGGAAATTGTCCATCTAAGGTGGTCTAGTATTTTTGAAAAATGGGTTGGTACCAATGCCAAACTTTAATTTGGTGGTTGCTCCATAGAACACCCCGATTTCGGCACCTCAATAATGGAAATTGGATTTTTCGTGCGTCAAAAAGGAAAACTTCCTCCTACAACATGGTAAGCCATCCCAAGATGCACATGTGTGAACAATATGGGCACATTATCTCAAACTATTCCCTGATTCTAGCCATAACATTGGTGATTTGACCTAAATGCTATGAAACCTCGAACATGATAGGTCATTTTGTGGAGGATTTTTTATGATGTTTGCAATTTTTCAAGTTCAATATATTTCCTTGCAAGTATGACACATAATATGACACCATACGAAGGTTTCGCGTTGTTTGGATCATTTTTGAATTTCTTATGCCCGTTTCAAACTATATTCAAAACGGCGGGGATGAAGATTCCTAGCCCGGGGCTAAGCCTCGCTAAACTTTAAGTGGATATATGATGAAATAGCATGTTGTGAACATATAAATGATTTTGAAAAAATTCACAAGCATTATATCATGTACTTGTAGTTCAAATCTGGGCAACCTCCTTCCGATTCGGCAGGAATTTGTCTTTTTCATGAGGGATGGACGGAAAGGTTCCAGATACACCGGTTGGGAAATTTTCCATCTAAGGTGGTCTAGTATTTTTGAAAAATGGGTTGGTACCAATGCCAAACTTTAATTTGGTGGTTGCTTGAACTCCCCGATTTCAGCACCTCAATAATGGAAATTGGTTTTTTCGTGCGTCGAAAAGGAAAACTTCCTCCAGCACTATCATAAGCCATCCCAAGATGCACATGTGTGCACAATATGGGCACATTATCTCAAACTATGCCCTGATTCTAGCCATAACATTGGTGGTTCGACCTAAATGCCATGAAACCTCGAACATGATAGGTCATTTTGTGAAGGATTTTTTATATTGTTTGCAATTTTTCAAGTTAAATATTTTTCCTTGCAACTATGACACATAATATGACACCACGCGAAGTTTTCACGTTGTTTGGATCGTTTTTGAATTTCTTATGCCCGTTTCAAACTATATTCAAAACGGCGGGGATGAATATTCCTAGCCCGGCTTCTTAGTTAATGAAATATGAAGAAAAATTAGTTAATGAATTTTTAATTGAAAATGGCATAAATGTTAATAATTTGAATAGGTGGAATAATTCTTTGATAATACAGAAAAAGGTTTTGAACACCCTTTTCCAAATTATGCAATAAATATTTGTTAATGCAATTTTAATTGAAAATAGTAAAATTGTATAGTTCAAATAAAAATATTTGAAAATAGAAAATGGTTTTTATTAGTTATTTAAATTGAAGCACTTTTCCTGTTGAAAGTTTTTTCAAATTCCAAATTATGCAATAAATATTTGTTAATGCAATTTTAATTGAAAATAGTAAAACTGTATAGTTAAATTAAAAATATTTGAAAATAGAAAATGGTTTTTGATTAGTTATTTAAATTGAAGTACTTTTCTTGTTAAAAGTTTTTTGAAATTCCAAATAAATAATCAACTTAAATTGAAACATCTTATTAATTTAAGAAGAAAACAAATTTCAAAATGGCATGAAGACCAAAAGTTTGGCCAAAATCTGAAAAACGGGTCAAAGATCCCGGTTCCTCCCACGAACCGGGACCGATGACCCTGGGTGCGCGCGCTGCAAGTAGTGGCCCAACAACGGTCCTTTGGTCCTGGTTCGTCCCACCAACCGGGACCAAAGGCTCAACTTTCGGTCCCGGCTCTTCCCAGCAAGCGGACGGGACCGTTGAGCCTTTGGTCCCGGTTGGTGGGACGAACCGGGACCAAAGGCCTATACAGTATACATCGCCGGCCCTTCTTCCTCCCCAACTCTCCCAAATCACAGAGGACATCAACGCGCGGCTAAGGAAAATTTGCGGTGGAGCAAAATCACGCCGTCGGGCTGCCCAAATCTTGAGCCGCTTCACGCTATCGACGCCCGCCGCCGCCATCTCACCACCGTATACGGTCGGAATCGAGACGCTCTCCTCTGGCCTGAATCGATACCGAAGTCGTCACCTTCCCGAGCTCCGGCCACCGTCGATTCACCTCCGTCCAGCCTCCCCTTGCTTCCCCGACCCCTCCATCGCAACCCTGGTGAGATTCCGGTGCCCATGCACCTCTCCGTCCTCTCACTCGTGCTCTCGTTCGTGCTACCTACGATGACCACCGAGCGTTGCCACCAAACCTCGTCGGTGTCGTCGCTCCGGTGACCTCTTGCAAGCAGAGCCGCTACTTTCTGGTTCCCCACGATGAGACGCGTCCAACGCGCCCACCCGCATGTCCAGGTGCGCACGGGGTCGATGGATCCGTGCTTGACCCAAGCAATGGCGTCGATGACGTCATCATGACATCAGGCTGACATCATTTCTCTTTTTTCTTTTAGTTAATCTTTTGTGTAATTGTTTTATTAATTGAAAATGTTGACAGGTGGGTCCAGCAAGTCAGTTTTTTATTCTTTTTGGAAATCTTTTCTAAAATTAATAAAAGTCTGACACGTGGGGACAGATGGAAAATAATTTTAATAATTCCAAAAATGTTTATTTATTAAAAATGATTTTAAAATGGATTAAAATTGGTAAAAATCATAACTAATTCATTTTAAATCAGAAAAATGTGTATAATATATCAAAATGTTCAGAAAAATTAGCTCTATCATTTAAAAATGTAAGCATTCATATTCATACAACTTTGAACCTTACTTTACATAGAGGAACAGCAACACGCCCTAAGTACCATGGGTTCGATGGTTTGTCCACCTAGGGCATTCCGAACCGATTTAGAAAATAAGTGCATAGTGTTTTGCATTATTTGCATTATAGTAACTTGCAAATTTTAATTTGCAGATACTATGGATCCGACACACCAACATACTATGATTCCAGAACATCAGGAAAACATCCTCCACGGAATGATCTGCGAAAATGAAGATATCGATATCGATGTCACTAGAAAGTTTCTGAACGATTCCGGTGAGGGATATGAGTCTCTCAACCGAGGAGACGGCTCCGGTGAGGTAGAAGCAAAAGCCTGGGACAGGGGAGAAGCCGATGAGGGAGAAGGCGACAGCTTCGGCGGAACCTTAATTCTCGCAAACACCGACGAGGTGTATATATGTATTTTTGTAATTAAAATGCTGCTGTCTATATATATACATGCATATATTAACACTCTTTCTTCTTTTAGCCCTCCGGATCGATAACTTCTTCCGTACAAACGAAACGAGGCCCAACAAAAAAGTTGGATGACACTGTGAGGTATAGGATCGAAGTGGTCGGTGTAGACGGTGAATTGCAAGCTCCCGTCGATGTCGCAAGAAAATTTGTCAAGCAATGTGGAGTTCTTGTGAGGGACTACATCCCTATCACCGTTCAAGAATGGAATCGGCCAAGGGGCGGTGGAGTCCCGTATGTCAGCGACACCGCCAAAGATATGCTTTTTGACAAGCTCATGATTAATTTCCTCCTGCCGATGCCAGACGTGAATCCAGATGAGGAGGAGAGAGCAAGAATGGAGCTTGTGGAAAGAGTCAAGAAGTTTTCTCTCATCAAGATGGCTGATGCATTCAAGAACTAGAAGAAGAAACTGTACAATAACTTTGTCAAGGTAGAGAAGAATCCGAATTTCAATCAAGGCGGCTATGCTAAGTTAAGACACCAGTGGGAGGATTTTGTGAAGTACAAGACATCGGAGAAAGCTAAGGAAACATCTAGAATAAAGACGGAGAACGCTGCTAAGAAAGTGTACCATCATAATATGGGGCCTGCTAGCTACGTCGGTTGCATGCCTAAGTGGGATGCACTTGAGGTCAATTACATTGCTGCCGGGATCAGACCAGAGCCCACAACATGGACACCACGGGTGAGAAACTGATTTTACAGCCATGGGGGCACGTTGGACAAAGAAGGGAGGGCAATATATAATCAGAAACACAAAGATGATCCCCTACTACCCATCGACGATATTAGAAATGCAGTAGACGATGTTGCAACGGGACGACTTGTTCCCGATAGAGAGAACGACGAGCTCACACGTGCCCTTAAAAATCCTAAACATGAAGGACGAGCACGAGGCACACCAGCTCCAAGTTGTGGAAGGTTGCCTTCCCCGCGGAAATGAAGAGATATCCCGATAAAAGCCATCAGAGGAGAAATGAAAGGGAGGAATCTGAGAAAGCGTCCACTGCAGACCGGCAGCGTAACTTAGAAGTGAAGGAAATATGCCCTAAGAGGCAATAATAAAGTTGTTATTATGTATTCCTTGTATATGATAGATGTTTATTTTGCATGCTATAATTGTATTCATCGGAAACGTCAATACATGTGTGTTTAATAAACAAAAAGGGTTCCTAGTTATGCCTCTCTTATAGACTAGCTTGTTGATTAACAAGATGATCAAGGTTTCCTGATCATAGACATTGGATGTTGTTAATAACAAGGTCACAGCATTTGTGAAATGATGTGATGAACATTCATCCGAAGTATAGCATTACTATCAAGTCATTATGTTTACATTGCTATAAACATCATACGAAGTAATCTGTATCCTTAGACCATGAGATCATGTCAATTGCTAACTCCGGAAGAGTATATTAATAACATGAAATGTCACACCATAATAGGGTGACTATAAAGATGGGTTCGGTGCTACGAAGGTGTTATGTTGAGGCTCATGGATCAAGAGTGTAATTTGTCAATCCCGATGAGGGATAGATATACTCTGGGCCCTCTCGGTGATATCACATTGAGATAGCTTGCAAGCAAGTGATGAGATCACTAGAATGTTATATCACGGGAACAAGAAAAGAGTGCATGTCGGTAACGAGATCAAACTAGGTATTTGGACACCGATGATCGAATCTCGGACATGTATTATATCATGAGACAAAGGGATTAAGTTACTAGCGTTAAAGATTCTCACAATCACAGAAGTCATCATTGAAATGCAGGAGTCAGTATGGATCTCCAGGTCCCGCTTCTGATTATTGATCTGAGAGGAGTCTCAATCATGTCTGCATTCTTTGTGAACCGTAGGGTGACACACTTAAGAGTTACCGGACACCATTTTGGAGCACATATGTTTCAGACGAAAGAATTGAAAAGCGCAGGAATTGTTTCGATAGAAACCGGAATTGTTTCGGGTGAAATTGCAGAAAGTGGTTCTGCATGTGATATTGAAATATTGCAAGGGGTTTTATGTGAATGTTTGTTAATTAAAGTAATTAACAAAATTCTGAATAAATATAATAAAAGAGTTTTATTAAATGAGAGAGAATTAAACTTAGAGAATTTTAATACATTTAAGGTGGAGACTTTAAAAGAGAATGTGAAGGGGCATTTTAATGTCGAGGGAGTTACCACCACATGAATGGAGGAGGTGAGGGGTCACCTCCATGAGGTTCCGGCCATGGAGGGGGTACCCCCCTCCTCTTATAAAAGGCCCCCCTCTTCCTCCTTCTTCCTCACACCTCCTCGTGAAGGATCTCTCTCCCCCTCTAGAATTATTCCCCATGGTCTTGGATTAGCGAGATACATGTTCCTGGTGGCATTTCGTCTGGAAGGAGCTGCTGCTTCCGCTGCATCACTGGAGCGAGGAGGTGGAGGTTGTCTGGTGGCTTAAATGTGTGTGCGAGGACGGATGCGCTGCTGATTTGCGGCGCTCGGACTTCCACACGATCTTGAGATCGGCAATTGTATGGCTACATCAACCATGAGTTCCTACTCGTTAACTAAACTCGTTGTCTTTGAGGGTAAGTTCTCGATGGATGTATGTCCACCTGTTGCTCTGTATCTAGTAGATAGATCTTGGCTTATAGTTCTCATCGTAGGAAATTTTTTGTTTTCTATGCTGCGGACCCAATAGTGGTATCAGAGCTTGATCTATGGATAGGTGCTTTGCACGGGTAGTACACATATGTTTATATGTGGGCGATGATGATCATGTTATTGCATCTTCTATGTATTTTGGATATTGGTGGCATAGTGGGATGAAGTGGCCCGGACCAACCTTACATGTCATCGTACATGAGACTGGTTCCACGATTGACATGCAACTTGTTTTGTATAAATGTCTAGCGGGTGTCTGTCTCTCCTACTATAGTCAATATCTGATTTACAACGAGTTGCTAATAACTTGGTTATCCTCGTTGTGGTTCATGTTCGTAGGTAAGACCGGTTCTCTCTCCGAAAGCCCTAAGCCACGTAAAACTTGCAATTGATAAATTAGAGGCGTTTAGTTTAGATCGTTGCTGGGCTAGTGTCTTGATATGGTATTGTTGTAAGTAGATGTATGATAGATACTCTTACAACACACTCAACGTGTAAGTTCCATAGACCTTGGCTTACACACAAAGGAATGATAGAGATCATACCACGATGCAAATGATAGAGATCAAATGCATGGACCATATCATCTCACTTTACACATTAGATGTTAGCATTTTATACTGCTGGCATTTTTTGTAGCATTGTAAGATGATCCCTCATTTAAATATCAAGATAAAATGTGTTCTTCCTTAAGTATGCACCATTCTGTGGATCGTGTTTCGAGACATCACGTGATGATTGGGTGTACTCGACTCGACGCTTTCATAAGAATGGGTGTAAGAGAGTTTTACACACGCGAATACTAAGGTTCTTACTTGGCGAGCCTAGCATGTACATACATGGCCTCGGAACACGGACCGAAAGGTTAAGTATGAGTCATATAGTTGATATGATGCCCATATAGAAGCTCGCCTTTGAAGCTACATCAACTCACGTGATGATCGGACTTGGTGTAGTGGATTTGGTTCATGTCATCACCAAAAGGACACGAGGGATGTTGTTTTTGAGTGGGAGTTCATTAGTAATTTGGATTAGTTGAACTCACTATATCATAAACTTAGTCTAAATAAACTTTACAAATTCTGTTGTAGATGACACCACCTGCTTTTAATTTCAATGTGTTCATGGAGAAAGAGAAACTTGCTGCGAATGGTAGCAACTTCACCAACTGGGCTATGAATTTGAGGATTCTCCTCACTGCTGATATGCGCTAGAGGCGCCGCTAGGCCCCCCACCAGCTCCTGATGCCCCTGACGAGGAAAATAATGTCTACGTGACTCGTCAAGAGGACCACAACTTAATTCATTGTGGCATGATGTATGGGCTAGAGCTAGAACTTCGAAAGCATTTCGAAAATGGCAATGCCTTTGATACCATGGGAGAATTGAAATTGATTTTCGATACCCATGCTACCATAGAGAATTATAATGCTATCGGAAAGTTCTTTAGTTGCATGATGGAGGAGAATAGCTCCGTTAGTGAGCACGTACTCAAAATGTCTGGGTACGCGGATAACCTTGTGTCCTTGGGAAAGACGATTCCCATTGACTTAGGCATACATCGTGTTCTCCAATCTCTGCCACCTAGCTACAAGAGCTTCGTGATGAACTATAATATGCAGGGCATGAAGAAGTCTCTTCTCAAGCTTCTGTCAATGCTTAAGACTGCAGAAGTGGAGATTAGGAAAGAACATCAAGTGTTGACGATCAATAAGACCAACGGTTTCAAGAAGGAAAAGAAAGGCAAGCACAAGGGAAAGAAGGGTGGAAAATCTGTTGCCACACCTGAAAAGAAACCCCGAGATGGCCCTAAGTCTGACACCGAGTGTTACTATTGCAAGGGGACTGGCCATTGGAAGCGCAATTGCCCCAAGTATTTGGCAGACAAGAAGGCCGGCAAGGCAAACAAAGGTATATGTGATATACATGTTATTGATGTGTACTTGACTAGTACTCGCAGTAGAACCTAGGTATTTTATATGGGATCGGTTGCTAATATATGCAACTCAGTTTAGGGGCTGCAGAACAAGTGACAACTGGCAAGGGATGAGGTCATGATGCGAGTCGGCAATGGATCAAGAGTTGATTTGATCGTCGTCGGGACGCTACCTCTCCATATGCCATCGAGATTAGTTATAAATCTGAATAATTGTTATTTGGTGCCTGCACTGAGCATGAACATTGTATCCAAATCGTGTTTGATGCAAAGTGGTTATTCCTTTAAATCTGAAAACAATGGTTGTTCGATTTATAAGAATGATATCTTTTATGGTCATGCACCCGTGTTGAATGGTTTATTTCTATTGGATCTTGATAGTAGTATTACACATATTCATATTGTTGATGCTAAAATGATTAAACTTGATAATGATATATCTGCATATATGTGGCACTACCGTCTAGGTCATATTGGCATTAAACGCATGAAGAAACTCCATTCTGATGGACTTTTGGAATCACTTGATTTTGAATCATTTGATACATGTGAGCCATGCCTTATGTGCAAGATGACTAGAACGCCATTTTCCGGTTCAATGGAATGGGCGACAGATTTATTGGAAATCATACATACTGATGTGTGTGGACCAATGAGTGTATCGGCGCGAGGTGGATATCGTTCCTTTGTTACTTTCACGGATGATTTGAGTAGATACGGGTATATCTATTTGATGAAACACAAGTCTGAAACCTTTGAAAAGTTTAAAGAATTTCAGAATAAAGTGGAAAATCATCGTAACAGAAAGATCAAATTTCTATGGTCCGGCCGTGGAGGTGAGTATCTAAGTTAGGAGTTTAGCACACACATGAAAGAGTGTGGAATAGTTTCACAACTCACGCCTGTCAGAACACCACAACATAATGGTGTGTCGGAACATCGTAATTGTACTTTATTGGATATGGTTCGATCTATGATGACTCTGACTGACTTGCCACTGTCATTTTAGGGTTATGCATTGGAAGCCGCTGCATTCACTTTAAATCGGGCACCATCTAAATCCGTTGAAACGACACCGTATGAATTATGGTTTGGAAACAAACCTAAGTTGTCATTTCTTAAAGTTTGGGGATGCGATGTTTATGTGAAGAAACTTCATCCGGATAAACTCGAACCCATGTGTAGACCCATTAGTCCCGGTCCATGCCCGAACCGGGACCAGCATTAGTCCCGAGTGATTGGTCCCGGTTCGGAAACCGGGACCAATGGCCCTTATGAATCGGGACTAGAGACCCTTTTTCCACCAGTGAATTAATTAATGACGAAAGACTAAATTGCATTTTAAGTTTGGGGGACTGAGAACAACAAAACAAGCTGGTGCTGTGAAATCAATCTTAGACAGATACGGGAGAGATACATGACAACTTGTAAGCTTAGGCAAGTGCTCCATCATGTATGGGGATAAATGCCAAGAAAATGCACATGAGGAGATAAAGAATATCCTTCGGTATGAGATAGTAACCTTCGAGGAGAAATATTTAGAACTGCCTATACCGAAAGGACGTATGAATAAAGGTAAATTCCAACCGTTGAAGTCAAAGTTTCTTAAGAGAGCTAATGTTTGGGATTAGAAGTATATGTTAGGGGCAGCAAAAGAGACATTGGTGAAGGCGGTGCTACAATCCTTGTCAACATATGCTATGGGAATTTTTCGATTTCCGGTGGGTCTTATTGATGATCTAAGCCAAGTCATTCGAAAGTTTTGGTGGGGGGACGAATATGACTGCCGCCGCATGCATTGGATGTCCTGGGAGAAAATGGTAAGACCTAAATCACTTAGAGGGATTGGTTTTCGTGATCGGAGGGTGTTCAACCAAGCATTGCTGGTCCGCCAAGCGTGGCGACTCATTCAGAACCCTGACAGTTTGTGTGCGAGACTACTCAGGGCCAAGAACTACCCAAACAGTAACTTGTTGGACACAACTTTTGTGCAAAATCCATCGCAGTCATTGCAGGGGTGATGTAAGGCTTGGAACTCCTCAAACAAGGTGCCATTTGGAGAATCAGTTCAAGATCACAAGTGAGAATATGTAGGGATAACTGGATACCATGCAGCGACTCACTAAAAATTTTAGGCATGAGAGAACACTCACGCTTGCGATGGGTATCTGATTTGATTAACCCAGTGACTAGAACCTGGGATGAGATAACTATTAGGAAGATTTTCTTCCATCATGATCTACTTGCAATGAAGCTCCCGGCTAGAGCCACGGCTGACTTTGTGGTCTGGCAGCCGGAGGATAACGTCATGTTTATTGTGTGTTTGGCATATCGAATTGGACTTGCACCGACTCTATAGATATTGAGTACAGGGCAGTCAAGTTCCAACCCTTCAGGTGATCGCCCAATATGGGACTTGGTGTGGAAGGCTATTCTACCCCCAAAGATTCGGGTATTTGCATGGAAGGCTGCAACTAAACCTTTTGCAGTCATGGAGAATGTTCATCAAGACATAAAGTCAGTTCTGTTGACCTGCACTATTTGTGGAGCAGCTCCTGAAGATGCATACCATGCTTTGCTACAGTGTACCCCTGCAAGGGCCTTACGTGATCAGCTAAGACAAGTATGGAAGCTACCATCAGAAAGTGAGTTTGGTCGATGAGTAAAAGAATGGTTTTTGCAACTGATTGCTAACATCCTGCTGAAACGAGACCGAAACTGCTCTTCCTTTGTTGGCGGGTATGGCATCACAGAAACAACATAGTACATGGGGACAGAAAGGCAGCCATAACTTCATCAGTTCCGTTCTTGCAAAATTATTTGGAGTCCTTCAAGACTACAACAGCAAAGCAGGTTGATCTAAAAGGAAAGGCCACCATTTTCAGTTCACAATCGTTGGCACCTAATACCTCTGATACAGCTTCGTGATGGAGTCCCCCTGACGTCGGCTGGACAAAGGTTAATGTTGATGCAGGTTGGGACTCTTGGAGCAAGAATGCTGGGTGGGGGCTGATCATATGGGACAACACAGGAGCTGTGATAGCCTGCCGCTGGCAGTACCACTCGAGGTGTGTGAGCGCAGAGCAGGCTGAAGCACTTGTTTTCCTTGAGGGCTGAAGCACTTGTTTGCCTTGAGGGCCTCAAGCATGTTATTGATCTTCAATGTTGGCCGGCAATTATTGAGTCTGATTATAGCCAGGTGGTACAAGATGTTGATGCAAATTCAATGGGCAGATCGTCCTACTGGTGTATCTATAGAGATCCAAGAGCTTCTGCGACTTCATCCCGACATTTTTATTAGTATAAAGTTGACTGTGAGTGTAATAAAGTAGCACATAATTTGAGCACAACTAGGCAAGCGTGAATCTTGTGGATTGTTACGCAATTCGGCACTGACTTGCGTGTTGGCTTTAATCGCGGATGGTTGTAGAAACATTATTGCCTAAATAATAAAGCTCACGGTTTTCCATAAAAAAAGCTTGGGGGAATGAGGAGCACGGGAGCAGACCTCTTGTTCTGACTTCTGAGGTAATTCCGTTGTCGTTAAACTAGTACCGGTCTATACTTTCTTTGAGGGAATTCCGTTGTCATTAAACTGGTACCGACCTATACTTTCTTTTTCTTGGTCATCATGTGGTCAGGATCGGCCTTGGAAAATGGCATACCTATTTGGTTTGCTCATGTGCCATATCTCGCTTTTCCATGTCAGGATTTCTGCTCCCAGAACCAGGTATGCGTTCGATCTGTTGGTGATTGTGATTCGTTCTAGGCTTCATCCTACTCCCTCTAGCTCTCATGTCATGCATGTTTTCTTTATACTTGGTTTGCCTTTAGTCGGAGGTTTGCATCCTCCCCTTCCGTGAACGACGTGTGTCCATGTGGCCCCACCTTATCTCTATCTCCACAGTTTTCTACCGCACGCTAACCTAACCTCCTTTCCTTTTTCTTCTGCTACCTTGGGCAAGTACAACGCAGGGCGTTTAGTTAGAGGCCCTCCACAGCGTGGCCCGTGCCCGTGGATTGAAAATATTTCCACGTCTGCAGTGATGCCCTGCGAGGAAAATTGGGCACCGGTGCCCCACTCATCCAGGTTTCAACTGAGAAGGGGTTTGATATGGGTATGGCCTACCGGTACTCAAGATTAGCCTATGTGGTTCGGTCCAACAAGAGCCTACGGTGTAAATGAAGCTCATGAAGAATTCGTGTGGCTCAGGCCCAGAAAGATGCGACTCCTTGAAGGACACGACAAAGAAGTAGATAGAAAACTTAAAGGGTAAAACCCTAATCTGTAACCGGCTCGGCCTGCTATCTCAAGACACGGCCTCCCATATAAAGGCCAGGAAGGAGCAACGAGAAGGGCATTGCAAAAACCCTAGTTCAGACACCGCCAGATTGTATCTGCGGACCGTGTAAACCTTCGGTTCCTCCATTAATCAAGAGCAGACAAGCAGGAGTAGGGTTCCTTCCGAGGACCTGAACCTGGGTAAACCTCGTATCCCCGGATGTGTTTGTTTGCTAGCAGGTCTAAGCTTCTAGCACTCCCCTCTTCCTCAAACCCAAGTCCATCAACCATGGGCATTAACGTGTTAACTCCACGTCAATTGGCGCCATCTGTGGGAACTGGGAGCGCTGATGTTGCGGCTTCAACGATCCCATCACCCGTGATCTACAACTCCACCGCGGTGGAGAACCGCCTCCTCTTCGGCACATTCCACTTCACCGTCCACTCGCCGACAACTCTCCCGGCCTTCCAAACCATAGGAGAGGGAACAAGCATGACGATCGGGAGCTGGTGCTTTTAGGTCGTCAAGATTGGCACGCTTCGCTTCCCCGATCACTCACCAACACCGTTGATCGCGCCTGCCTCGTGCTTCCTACCACTAATCGGCACCCTGAGCGAGCCTGGCGCTTCGGGGCCACCTACAACGCAGACAACAACAACAATTGCTACTCCAATCTGTGCGATCCATCGTCGGAGGACGACATCTACAGTCGGGATCAGAGAGCAGTGAGACAGCTTCCCCAACCACTACATCTGTGTTGTTATCACCAACGGTGGCGCATGCACTCAAGGCAATGCTGGCACAGGAGGTCACACCAACCCCACCAATGGCGGCCCATCCAACGGCGGCTCCGCCAATGGCAATCGTGATCCTCCCAACCCTCCCAACCCAGATTCCAACGGCACAAACGGGTCGGGTCACAAGCAGATCCACCTCTCGAAGGCAAAGTGGGAGCAAGCCAGGGAAGCCTTGCGAGGCAACCCCTTCCAGACGATGCATCACGCGACATGTTGATGGGCTACCACTGGCTCCTCGTGAAGGAGTTCAGTCGCCAATAGGCGATGAACACTGAACTGGCAGCACGCAAGAAGGTGGCCAACAAGTTGAACGCCCGACTGGTGGCACTCCCCTCTATCGGTGGGCCTTCTTCAAAGGGCAATAGCGACGCGGTCGCCAAAAGATGCTCTCGGCTCGACCACCTCGACGACAAAGACCAGCAAGCCATAGTAATAGCAGCTACTACGTACCTGCTAACTAACCAGCCTCCGGCTGGAGATCCACGATCTGTCGTACACCGATCCGCCATCACCGGCCTCGAGTTGGTGGAAGCCGCAGTCGCAAGGCACAATTCTTCATCCTCTGACGAGGACGAAGATGACCTGTCACTGTGACGCCGCAGCCCGCAGCGAAGAAGCCACAACTACGATGCCCGCGACGAGATCACACAGCTCAAGGTTGACAAGATGCACGCCAAACACGCCTACTTAACATGGTCAGAGGACAAAAAATGAAGCCTTGTAGCGCCAGCTGTTTCAGCAGGGCCATACGGCAAACTCGGATGCCGAAGGGCTTTAAGCTCCCTTCGGATAATCCAAAGTTTGACGGACTATAGGATCTGAAGATGTGGCTGGATGATCATGTCCAGTTAGTCAAGTGACATGGAGGGACCAAGAGCAAAACCATGTAGTGCCTACAACTATAGCTAAAAGGTGCTGCCTAGGCCCTGGCTCAACAACCTTCCCCGCTATTCAATCTGTAGCTGGGAAGAACTGGTGTACAGCTTTGTACGCAACTTCAAAGGCACCTACACGCGGCCGACATCAATCGTAGAACTCTGTGCTTGTTGCCATAAACCCAGCGAGTCCCTCCGCTCATTCATCTAGCGGTGGCCTATCATCAAGAACTCCATAGAGGACATCTCTGAGGAGCGCGCAATCGACACGTTCAATGGCGGTGTGCGCCATCGAGAGCTCAGGGAAGAGTTGGGCCACATGAAGCCCAGAAGTATTAAGGACCTGATGGACATCGCGAACTGTTGGGCGGATGGCAAAGACGCCATTCACAACAACCGCACTCGTTCGGACGATGACGACGACCTCGGTCGCAGGCGTGATCACTGAGGGAAGTGTCGGATGTGCGGCTACGAGGACCGTGAAGAGGTTAACATGGTCGCAGTCGGCTACGCTGACAAGCACGACGATGGTAACCGCAACAACAGCTACTGCGACAGCAGGAAAACAATGCAAGTGTGGGAATGTCACACTTGCGACGACACCCAGCACACCCAACGCCATGGAGATGTTCAGTCACCTTCTCAAAGACTGCCGCGAGGGGAGTCTTCACCATTTTGTATCGCTGAAAGGATCATATGGGCACCTAGAGGGGGGTGAATAGGTGCTACTTCAAATTTTACTCGTTTTCAATTTAGGGTTTGACACAAAAGGTAAATTCTCTAGATATGCAACTAAGGTAAATTTACATATATGTCACACTAGCACAACTAACTAAGGAAGAGGAAGACATAAGTAAAGTGCGGTAAAGGATAGTAGTAACCAAAATGGAGCACGTGGAGACACAATGATACACACATACATCCAATGAGGTGTGGAGATGCAGCATCTTTCAAGCTGGTGGTAGAATGCATGCTGCAGTTGAATCCCAGCATGTTGTCAGGGTTCCTGGACATGGTTGGACACCACATGTTGGAGTGGCATCACTTCATGTGTTCTCTTCCTAAAACCACAATGATGCACACTGATCCATACACACACATCAAATGAGGTGTGGTGATGCCGCATCTTTCAAGCTGGTGTTAGAATGCATACTGTAGTTGAATCCCAGCATGCTGCTAGGGTTCCTAGACATGGTTGGACACCACATACTGCAGTGGCATCACTTCATGTGTTCTTTTCCTAAAACCACAATGATGCACACTCATACACACCCACATCCAATGAACTCTACTAGATCCATGTGGTTTATGAAAAGAACACACATGCAATAAACTCTAGTGGATCCATGTGGTTTATGAAAAGAACACACATGTTGTGGTGGAATCATTGCATATGTTCTCTTCATAAAACCACAATGATGCACATTGATACACACATACATCCAATGAGGTGTGTTGATGCAACATCTTTCAAGATGGTGGTAGAATGCATGCTGCAGTTGAGTCCCAGCATGCTGCCAGGGTTCCTGGCAAGGTTGGACACCACATGCTGGAGTGGCATCATTGCATGTGTTCTCTTCCTAAAACCACAATGATGCACACTGATACAGACACACACATCCAATGATGTGTGGTGATGCAGCATCTTTCAAGATGGTGGTAGAATGTATGCTGTAGTTGAATCCTAGCATGCTGCCAGGGTTCCTGGACATGGTTGGACACCACATGTTGGAGTGGCATCACTGCATGTGTTCTTTTCCTAAAACCACAATGATGCACACTAATACACACACACATCCAGTGAGGTGTGGTGATGTAGCATCTTTCAATCTGGTTGTAGAATGCATGTTGTAGTTGAATCGCAACATGCTGCCAGGGTTCCTAGACATGGTTGGAAACCACATGCTGGAGTGGCATCACTGCATGTGTTCTTTTCCTAAAACCACAATGATGCCAACTGATATACACACACACATCCAATGAGGTGTGGTGATGCAGCATCTTTCAAGCTGGTGGTAGAATTGATGACCCACAAGTATAGGAGTTGTATCGCAGTATTTTCGATAAGTAAGAGTGTCGAACCCAACGAGGAGCAGAAGGTGCTGGCTAGTGGTATGGATCATGAATTCTCTGCAAATATTTAGCAAACGGATTTTAGGGGTTTTTTATAAGGCAAGTAAACAAAGTACGAGTAAATAAAAGGCAGTAGAAATAAATGCAGCAAGTGGCCCAATCATTTATGTAGCAAAGGACAAGCCGGTTGTATTACTTAAAATGACCAAACATTCTCGAGGACACATGGGAAGACTGTCAAGTGCTTTCGCTTCATATAGTTGATTAATCTTCTTTAGCTTGCTAAGTGTTGTGTGGGTGAACCTGTGGTAATGTACCGACCTGTGGTAATGTACCTAACCACAGCTTTAAACTCTAAGAACCTTACGTCCCCTGTGCAATGGTTTCCTAACGGGGGTTCAGGTTTCTGTCACTCCGGCAACCCCTACGATTAGTAGCCAAATACACAATGCATTCCCCTAGTCCCATATAGGTGATGTGTCATGTAGTCGACGTTCACATGACACCACTAGAAGAAGTACACCACAACTTAAATATCAAACTATTGAATCTTTCTCAACACAATTCCACTACTAACAACATGACTTCTCCCATGTCCTCAAGCACAAAACGAACTACTCACAACACATCATATGGATCATGATCAGAGAAGGAATAATGATGTATAACAATCTGAACATAAAGAATAATTCAATGGTTCACTCAATAGCATCAACTACAAAGAGTAATCAACACCGGGAAAGTTTCCCCTAAGAACTAATGCAAGATTCAACTCAATTGTTACAGCAATATGGAGATGGTGATGAGGGTGCTGATGGTGATGATGGTGGTGATGATGATGATGATCCCGATGAAGTGCAGCTTGATGGTGGTGTTGATGGCGACGATCTCCCCTCTCCGGGAAGGAATTCCCACGGCAGAATTCTGTCTCCGGAGAGATCTTTCTCTCTTAGTGTTTTCCGCCCCGCAGAGGCGGTGGAATCTTTTTGTGGTCACTCCCCGAGTCTTCGGATTTTGGGAGGAATATATATGCCAGAGGGGAGTGCCATGGGTGGACTAGGGCGGCCACACCACCTGGTGGCGCGGCCTAGGCTCCCCCGCACCAGGGGGGTGGTGTGTGCCCCCTATGGCCCATCTCCAGCCCCCCTTCTGGCTTCCTTCGTCTTCTAGAAAAATAGGATTTTCCGTATATTTTCCCGGATTTTCTGATCTTCGCGAATTTTGCCTCCAAACAGCACCTTTTCCATCAGAATCCTGACTGCAGCGGTCCATGCTCCAAAAGTCATCAACCATGCAAAAACAGATGAAATAACATAAGTATCACCTCTCAATACGAAATATATCAATGAATAACAGTGAATTATTACATAGAATAGTGATGCAAAATGGACGTATCAACTCCCCCCAAGCTTAGACTTCGCTTGTCCCCAAGCGAAACTGAGCTCAATAAACATGACCTCAGGTTTATGGAGTGAAGAGTCGATAAAATAATACGAACAAGAAGCATCACATTCATCAGTACATAGATCATAGTAGAAGACAACTCACTATTATATAACTCAACTTGCAATAAGCAAAGGAAACACAATAAAGATACATAAAGTAAATCATAATTGGTAATGGCAAACTTAGCTCTTGGTCGGAGAATAGTTGATAATTGCTGAAGTTCACAAATAACTGTTTTTCAATGATAGCTTTCAAAGTAGTAATCACCAAGATAAGAGCAATGTGCAAAACAAGGAACATAAGAAACATGATTGAATAAATCATCATATGAATGAATGAAACACAACAACTCAAAATACTTGCTGAGATAGAAGGGAATAGGTTTACTGATTGAACTAAAAACTAAAAGAAAGGCCCTTCGCAGAGGGAAGCAGGGATTGCAAGTCTCATAAAGAGCTCCCAAAAATTATGATACTTACTAGCTTTCAGCTCTCATTGCCCCTATCATAGGAATCTTTAGGTGATTAAGGTTAAAGTGATCAAATACGAGGATATGCATTGACAAGTTGTAAATTGAGAATCTCATGTCCCTTGAATATGAGGGCCGCTCCTCATGCTACTCAAGTTTAGTCACCGGTACGTTCTTGTCATCGTAAGCACATGTGTATCATAGAGAACCGCCAACGGGGTACCCCTTGCCCGATGATATGGAAGAATCCCCATATAAAAATGACAAGGCAAGCAGACAACAAGCATCTCAGCAATCTTCTTATTTACCATGGGAATATGGTGTTTTTTCTCTCTTTCCTCTTTTCATAATATCTTTGTTCTTCTTTTTCTCTTTTTCTCAATATCGGACTCTTTTTTATAAGAAGAATGCTTCATAGATACTCGTTAAGGTTACGCTGCATGTTTCCACCATGTCAGCATGGATTAGACCAGCGGCCCAGGCATTTCTCTAACACACATGCATAACCCATGGACTTACATGCTCCCCTTTCATTTCACACCGACGACATCCATAGACAAAAGAACATGATATCAACTAGGTATAAAGTACCAGTGCAATGTTGAAAGCATTCCCCATGACAACATGGTTCTGCTAATTCACAACTTACAAAGCGCAAGCATATACACACATAGGTGAGCACAATGGTTCAAGTTTATTAAATGCAAGAAAGTAAAGTGTGCCATCAAGTTCGTGAGAGCTTTAATCACTAATTTTCACATAACAAGTTTAATTTGGGAGGTAGATAAAACAAGAATTTACTTGGAATAGCAATAATGCTAATAGGTAAGTATGGTGGACACAAATGGCAAAGGTTTTGGTTTAAGGATTGGACCCACGAGAAGAATTCCCTCTCAGTACATGTTTTTGGCTAGCAAGGCTGGGTAGCAAGTACTATAGTTGAAGGAAACAAACAAACATACAATGATAAAGACAAACATGCAATCTTCATTGGAAGCACAAAAGATCTTAACAAGAGAATATTGGACTTATGAGCAAATCAAGAAAGAAAGATGATGAAATTATTTTTCTTTAGAGGTACTTTTATCTTTTCATTCAACTCTCAAAAATAGTGTGCTACTAACCGAGCCAGGTTTGCCAAAACTAACTAACTTAACTCAATGATCCCAAAGTGCTACCAATACTAACAACAAGATCAATCATATAACCATGAATTGAAAACTAATATAAGCTATGCAAAAGATTAAATGATAGAACTTCTCATTAATATTCCATAATGGCAACTCACACCAAGGGATACATATCTAACGAGAGAGGGGACACTTCCATAATGCAAACCATCTTACATGATAACTTCTCTATTCATTATATGACTCTACTAAAAAGGTAAAAAGATAGAAGATAGTGATGTGCTACCGCGACACTCCTCGAAGCTTGGAACAAACCAAGGGGATGCCAAACCTGATGAAGAATTACTCCTTCGGTGGTGGTGGTATCCTCTTGATGAGCTCTTTGATCAGTTTCCCCAAGTCCTCAATCTCGAAGGTGAGATTACGAATAAGCTGTGAGTTTTGATCAATGCGGCTCATGATTATGTCGGGTTGAGAATCCCAGCTCTTGCGATTCTTTGCCCACTCTACCTCCTTGAAGTCTTCTTTTCCTGCATGGCTAGAATGAGGCAAATCCCAATTGGAGGGTAATTTCTCCTTGGGCATATTCTGGTATTGATGCTCATGGATAAGTGTATGGAAAGGATTCTTAGCGCGCGGAGGAAGTGGCCATGGATCTGAATGGTGATGAGGAGGCTTCCCTCCAATTGGCATAGTCATGGCAGAGTTTGCCACCACTCCAATTCTTGCAATGGTAGTGCCGGTGTGCTTTTCCTCCTCTTCACCTTCACTCTTGATCTCCTCCTCTTGACCGGGGTCTTGGAGATCTTCGTCCATAGGCTTCTTCCCCTTATCCTTGGCGGACACCATTGTGCTTCTAAGCTTCAAAGATAGTTCCTGGCAGAAACAAATCGAAATGAAAACACGACAAAAACATGGTATACGAACCTCGGGAGATCCGGGATTATATATTATGAAGTTTCATGATGAAAGGAAGGTACTGGGAGAAAACGAGTCAGAGACGGAGTCCGTGGTGGACTCACCACCTGGTGGCGCGGCTAGGGGTGGGCCCACGCCACAGGGTGGTGTGAGCCACCCTGGCTCCTTTTTCGTCCCTCTTTTGCTTCGTAGCTTTCCTTATTGTCTAAAAACTGCAAAAATATAGTTGGATAGTATTTTCGTGGAACTTTTCTTACCAGAACTGTTATCTATTTGAAAGCGGACTCTGCAGGTCTCTGAATTTGGTATCTAGTAGATTCTTCCGGAGTCACCACTTGAATAACATCAATATCTTCATCTTCATAAACTTACTACTTGAGTCATAAAACCCTTATCTTCCTTATTACACCATTATCTCCACTACCTAGAAATTTCTTTCACACAAAACTCCACACATTTCTCATTAGCAACATTAGTATATATGAAGTGATAAAACCTTTTGTGTCCAACTTCAACTGAAAATCATCAAAACATAAGCTACTGTAGCAACTCCTTTCGAAAACCCAAAAAGAATTCAAAAAGGAAATCGAATAAAGAATCAAATGCAAGAGTGGCAAAATTTGTCAAAATAGACCAGCGGGTAAAGATTAATTTTTTCGAAATTCGTCTGTTGCTCCAATCAAAAAGTGCGAAACTAACAAAAGTTAAAATAACAACCTGGGGCAGAAGCACAAAAAATTACAGCTCAATTCGGGATACAGAGGTCTCTCACGAATGTTTACGGTGTAGCACACAAATCTGTTTCGGGACAGCAACTTCCCCAAATATTACTTCTCTCTCATTAGAAGTTGATCTTGACACAAAAACCAAACAAAACGGATAAGGAGAGGTTATTATCGAAGTAATAACTTCCAAGACTCAAAGAAACAAAAACAAACTGAAAGCAAAAAACAAATTGGGTTGTCTCCCATAAAGCTCTTTCTTTATAGCCTTTAAGATGGGCAAGATAATTTTGAAGATGCTCACTTAGGAATATGAATTGAAGTGAAAGGGAGCATTAAGAAGAAAAATTAAACACGTTTTAAGTCTAACCCACTTCCTATGCAAGGGAATTTTGTAAACAAACAAGTTGTTGAAACCAGAGGTTACTTGCATAAGAAGGCAAAAGAAGTGCAACATAAAAACTTTCAGCATAAAACGAGGAAACTTGATATTATTGAGATACATAAGAACACTTTTCTCTCTGTCATAATAACTTTCAGTATCATGCATAAACATAACAATATAACTATCACAAGGGCCATCATAGCAATGATCGCTTATTCTAACAGAAAACACAGGAATACTAGCTCTCATAACACTACTTTGTGAAACAATATTAGAGGTATCCTTACAAAGGATAGTGTGTCCCTCTTCTTCATATTTAGTAAAAAAGTCTTTCACGTTCGCTATTATAGGTTCATCAACCATTTGTTTATCAGGTTCAATAGCTTTATTTGCACTTTCATTAGCCATACTAGCTATCATAGAATGTTCCTTTATCTTAACTTGGAAATGCATTTTCTCAATATAAGGTTTAGGTAAGACATGATTAGCAGTATAAACTTCAGTATTTCTTGCAGGAACACTCTTAGCAATATCTTTATAAGGTTCATAATACTTATTCCACTTCTTTTTAGGCACTTCAATATAGGAAGCAAAAGCCTTAAAATAAGAAGCAATAGCTTGAGAGTCTAGACCATAAGCATTTTTAATATTTTGAAAGTCATCAGTTCCCATAAAAGATTCAATGCATTCATAATCATAATTTATACCTGACTTTCTACCTTTGTCATTCTCCCAAGCTTGAGTTGTACTCTCTCCATCAAGAGGCCAAAAGTTGTATATTTGATTCCGATCTTTATGAATCTCACTAGGAGGATAAAACTTTGAATAAAAGAGAGGCACTATTTCCTCCCATTCCAGAGCTTGACCATTCTTCAGTAGCTTATACCATTCCTCAGCTCTTCCTTTTAGTGATAATGAGAATAACTTCTTCTTAACTTGATCTGTAGTAATACCTGCACACTTGAACAACTCGCATAATTCGTGTATAAAGAGCAAATGATCACCGGGATGGACAGTTCCATCCCCAACATAGTAGTTATCTATAACACGATCAATAATTCTTGTAGGTATTTTGAAAGGATTAATTTCAGCAGGTGGTGTCTTATCTACTACCTTAGCAGTGGTAGTAGCATTACCAAATAAGAAACTCAGCGAATTATCCATAACGAAAATAAAGCAACTAGCATAAGTAAACAATACTCACAGTAGAAGTTTCCTTTACTAGTTCCACTCTCCAATAGCGCTTCACTCCCCGGCAATGGCGCCAGAAAATAGTCTTGATGATCCACAAGTATAGGGGTGTATTGCAGTATTTTCGATAAGTAAGAGTGTCGAACCCAACGAGGAGCAGAAGGTGTTGGCTAGTGGTATGGATCAGGAATTCTCTGCAAATACTTAGCAAACGGATTTTTAGGGGTTTTTGATAAGGCAAGTAAATAAAGTACGAGTAAATAAAAGACAGTAGAAATAAATGCAGCAAGTGGCCCAATCCTTTATGCAGCAAAGGTCAAGCCGGTTGTATAACTTAAAATGAGCAAACATTCTTGAGGACACATGGGAAGACTGTCAAGTGCTTTCGCTTCATATAGTTGATTAATCTTCTTTAGCTTGCTAAGTGTTGTGAGGGTGAACCTATGCTAATGTAACGACCTTCCTAAGAATAATACATACTTGTGATTATACCCCTTGCAAACATCCGTAAGTACAAGAAAGTAATTAAGGTAGAAACCTAACCACAGCTTTAAACTCTAAGACCCTTACGTCCCTTGTGCAATGGTTTCCTAATGGGGGTTCAGGTTACTGTCACTCCGGCAACCCCTACGATTAGTAGCCAAATACACAATGCATTGCCCTCGGCCCATATAGGTGAAGTGTCATGTAGTCGACATTCACATGACACCACTAGAAGAAGTACACCACAACTTAAATATCAAACTATTGAATCTTTCTCAACACAATTCCACTACTAACAACATGACTTCACCCATGTCCTCAAGAACAAAACGAACTACTCACAAGACATCATATGGATCATGATCAGAGATGGAATAATGATGTATAACAATCTGAACATAAACAATAATTCAATGGTTCACTCAATAGCATCAACTACAAAGAGTAATCAACACCGGGAAAGTTTCCCCTAAGAACTAATGCAAGATTCAACTCAATTGTTACAGCAATATGGAGGTGCTGATGAGGGTGCTAATGGTGATGATGGTGGTGATGATGATGATGATCCCGATGAAGTCCAGCTTGATGGTGGTATTGATGGAGACGATCTCCCCTCTCCGGGAAGGAATTCCCCCGGCAAAATTCTGTCTGCCGGAGAGATCTTTCTCTCTCGGTGTTTTCCGCCCCACAGAGGCGGCGGAATCTTTCTGTGGTCGCTCCCCAAGTCTTAGGGTTTCGAGAGGAATATACACACCAGAGGGGAGTGCTAGGGGTGGACCAGGGCGGCCACACCACCTGGTGGCGCGGCCTAGGCTGGCCCGTGCTAGGGGGTGGTGTGGGCCCCCTATGGCCCATCTTGATACATTGCAAATGTATCTATAATTTTTGATGTTCCATGCTTGGTTTTATCCACTTTCTTGTGTTTTGTTCCAACTTTGGAGTACTTTTCATATGATTTCTTGGAGTAACCTATTAACAAGAGCCACGGTGCCAGCTGTCTGTTTTCTGCTGTTTTTGGTTCCAGGAAAGTTAGAAAATGAATATTCTCGGAATTGGATGGGACAAAAGCCAAAGTGCCTATTTTTCTGGAAGTGATCAAGTGCCAGAATACGAGACGGAGAAGGGCCAGGGAGCCACCACACCACCTGGCCGCGCGGTCAGGCCTGGCCCGCACCAGGGGGTGGTGTGTCCGCCCCTGGCACTCCCTCGGCCTCCCCTTCCGACTATAAGATGCCCTCGGGACGTAAACCCTAAGTACCCGATCAAAAATCCACGAAAGAGTCTGACGAGGGTTTAACTCATCAATGCCCATTGTTATGGACTTGGGTTTTGGAGAAGGAGGGAGCGTTGGAGACTAGCAAACAAGCACACAGGGGACAAAGGATTTACCTAGGTTCAGGCCTCGTAGAGGTCCCTACTCCTTCTTGTCTGCTCGTGGAATTATCGAAGGAGTCGAAAGTTACAATGGTGCGCAGATGCAATCTGGCGAGGGTTGTGGAAACTAGGGTTGCGTGTGTCCTCCTCGCCGCCCCCTCCTAGCCTTTATATAGATAGGCAAGGTCTCGGCTAGCAGGTCGAGTCGGTTACAAGTTAGGGTTTTCCCCTTCGAACTTTCTATCATTAGCTTCTTCTTGTCCTTCAAGCAATCGAGAGTCCGCAGGTTACTCGAGTCCTTTCATCTGGGCCTTGGTGACACCATGGGCCTGTACGTATTTGGACCGTATATACCAAGCTCGAGTACCTGTAGGGCATACCCATGTCAGTAGCCCCCGAGTGTCCAGTGGAATCGTAGATTCGACTGGGGACTTTTTTGAAGTCTTTGAGTGCCTGAACGAGTACATTTTCGACTGCTTTTATTTATGTCATAGGGATTATTGATATACGTGCCTGATATAACCGAAGTATCGGTATCAGTTAACCACCTTAGGGTGAAACAACACAATCTACTCGAATTCGAGTCCCGGACTCGAATCCGGAAAAGTGCTGGCGTAATTCGACTCAGGCCGCGGAGGTCTTACAGGAGTCGAATTCCAGTTATATGGGTGTGAGCACTCGACGCGTCCGTCAAGGCATGTTCATTGTGCCTGTAGGCACAGATATATTTCTGCTAGTGCGCAGTTAAATGTGTTGCCAGGCCTTATTCAGGTCTTACCTTCACACTGTAAGCGTGGCATCCGAATTTTATCATTGCGGAGACGATTCAGGTGACCGAGAAGACATAGTCTCTTTGTAAGGCAAATTATGAGGTGGTTTCGCCATGAGCTGCGAGTGCGGATGTTTTCAACACACAGTTTTTTCACAAATAATCATAGGGTGCGCGACCAGCGCTCCCTATGGGAGTAGCCCCCGAGTGCCTGGTTGAGTCGAAGACTCAGGCAGGGACTAAAGAACTTTTGCGACTGCTGTCGTCTTTTGCTTGTTTGTTTCAGTCGAAGACTTAGGCAGGGACTAAAACACTTTTGCGACTGCTGTCGTCTTTTGCTTGCTTGTTTCAGTCAAAATTGTTTCCGGTGCTCCCTATGGGAGTAACCCATGTCCGTAATCGAACCGTGTTTCGAGTGGTTGGGTTTGATTGTGATTGCCCACATTCCTGCAATAAGAAAAGAGAAAATCGTAGGGTGCGCGACCAGCGCTCCCTATGGGAGTAGCCCCTGAGTGCTTCGTGGAGTCGAAGACTCCAGCAAGGACTAAAGTAGTTGAATTTTTCCGCTGCGTAGCTTTGGTGACGTCAGTGCTGACGCTTGTATGACCTCAGTTGCCCGCGTGAGCGAGTTTGACGGGACATGACGAGCGGTGGGTCCCACCTCCTGACTTTGATTTGACTGGGCGTGTGTAATCTTATTTTTAACTGCGCCTCCTCGATTTCCGCGCGTAATGGGAGAAGTGGGGGGGCGGTTCACGCTTCCTCTTCTCCACGTGTCCAACGCGATGTGTGCCACGCGTCCAATAGGGTTTTTGTGAGCCGTTGGATTGCATCTCCTAGGGGTTAAGTAGAGGCGCGACGGCGGTATTTTTCCATCTGCGCTCTTTCTTCCTCGCTGCCATCGCCATTGCTGCTGTTTTTCTGCTTTTCCCTGCGCTCGTCTGCTCCACAGCGCTGGACCACCTCTGCTCGTTTCCAAGCTACTTTCTGTGCTCTCATCGCCGCCGCGCAATGGGGAAAAAGAAAGGAGGCGCTGCCGCTGATTCCGCGGCCACCGTCGCCGCGGGGAAGAAGAAGGGTGGCTCCGCTGCTGCGAGCACCAGCGTCGCTGCCGGCGGGAAGAAGAAGTTCGCGGGCACTCGCGTGACCAATGGTGTGTGGCGCCCCTCCATCATCAAGTCATCGGATCTCCGTATTCTTCGCCAAGACGGAGCTATCTCTGCAGCAGTCGCCGATGCGCGCATCCCTAGCGGTGAGACCATTCCTGCTCCTCCTGCTGGTTTTCGAGTGATGTTTCTCGCATTCGTCATTCGTGGCCTCTCCACCCCTTTCTTAGGGGTCTTCTTTGTTTCTATGGGCTCCAGCTCCATTAGCTGTCCCCAAATTCTATCCTCCACGTCACCTGCTTCATCACTCTTTGCGAGTGCTGGCTCGGAATCGAGCCACACTTTGGTCTTTTCAAGCGCTTATTCAAATTGAAGCGTCAGTCCGCATCTGGCTCTTTAGTTTATGACGTAGGTGGTTGCGGAATCCACGTCGACCCATCCACCACCTACTTCGATATCAAGCTCACCAAGTCCATCCAGGGATGGAGGGCCAAATGGTTCTATGTCCGTGATCAGAAGGCCAAAGATGAGCATTTTGGACTCGTGCCCTTCGATCCCGCGACTCCCTGCAAGAAGATGCGTTCTTGGAAGAACGTAGTGAAGCCTAGCGAACTTGCGGAGACAGACGTGCTATATCAACGCGTCTGCGACCTCGAGAGTCGCATAGGTGCAGAAGAGGGAGGCTGCATCCTTATCAGAACTTGGATGCGCCGTCGCGTCCAGCCTCTCCAAGCCAGAGTCCATCCCATGTTTCAATGGGGTGGCGCTGATGATACCACTCGCGTGTCTGCCGATGGCATGTCCGCGAGTGAGGTGGACAAGAGGGTTCGATTGGTCACGAAGTAGACTGTCAAGGATGTGCTTCCGAGTGAACCAGTCGTTCCTCCTTTTGATGCTTCGAATCCCCCTCCTGAGGTACAGTTGTTCTACACAGTAGCTTATTTTCGCGATTGCTTTTCTGTTTCTTACTTGTTCTATTTGCTGATCTTTGTTGTTTGTATGCAGGATTGGGCGGTGTCGCCTTGTATGCCTCCTCTACCTGAGGGGGTTATTCCTCGAGAAGCTTTGGAAGAGGACGAGTCTGTGTCGACTGTCCCTTCTGATGTGGAGGAGGAAGCCCCCGATTCCGAGAGTCCAGATACTCGAAGCATTCGCACAGCGAGGATTCCGACGTGTCGACTCCTTCGACTCCAGAAGGCACGGTTGTTGGCGCGGAGTCACCAATTCTAGCTGTTCCCGTGAGGACTGTGGCACCGTCTTCTCGCAGGAAGATGTGATTGCCCAAGGAGTCTTCGTCGGAGTCGGCGGAGGCCACGTTTGATCTTGACAAGTTTGACTGGTAAGTTTGCGAGTTCATTCATTCTTTTCTATTTTCGTCTTATTGGCTTTGCCCTGGAGTTTGCCCTTTCTCAATGTGGATTTGGTCTTGTAGTCAAGAGGCATCGTCATCTTCTGGCGACGTCGAGTTTTTGAAGGAATCGGGAGTCGCGACCTCAAGGGCCAAGGTAGAGGTCGAGCGCGCTCCTTCCCCTCCGGTGGTGGCCCACCCCGGGCACAATTCTTCGAGCTCTCCTCACGTAGGGCAGCATCGAATGGTTGCTCTAATGACGGTTCAGCAAACTTCTTCAGAGTCGCTAGAGGACCATGTAAGTATATCTTTCCTTCTTTTTAGTGTGGCAGTCGACGTTCTCTGTTGCCCTCTCTGATTCCTTGTTTTGTGCAACAGCTCCTTGTAAAGGAAGCCGCGCAAGTGGCGGAGCAGGTGATGGCGATGGGTCGCTAGCATGCAATGCTGGAGACGCGTCACCGCGTGGTCGAAAGTGAGTGTTCTACACTTATTCTTTTTCGTCTTCTCCTTTGTTTGTATAGTCGACTGATAGTCAACTTTCTATTGCCATGTAGCTGAACATAACGCTTTATTGCGCAATGTCGCCACCTTGGAGAAAACGCTTGCCGTGGCTGTGAAGGGTCGCGACGAGGCACAAAAGCGTGAGGAGGATCTGCGTGCCTCCTTTGCGGCCAGGGAGAAGTTGTTTGAAGAACAACTGTTCTCAGTCGCCAAGGCTCTCTCAGGTATTTTTGCTTGTGGATATTGTTGTCCTTCTCTGCGTCGAATGTTTTTGCTGGTGACGTTGAAGTTTTGATCCATGTGTGGGTTCATGTACAGATGCTGGCGATTTGAGCTTCGACCCGTAGGCCCTTCGTCGCGATGACGCTCTGCTAGGTGCGGTGACTGCAGTCGAGGACCGTAGCGCCGCCGTCCAAGATAGACTTTCCAAGGCCAAGGTCGCCCTCAGTCGACTCTGGGAGGAGTTGATGCCGAAGGCAGAGCTGGTCGATAATATGGACGAGCTGGCGGAGTCACTCGTCGGGGGTGTGCCGGCCACCTACAAGAACTCCCTCCGCGCGGCTGGTGCGACCATGTCACTCGCCATGGTGCAAGCCCACGGAGTCGAGATAGATCCCTCTGCGGTGTCGAAGGCGATGCCTGTTGACGCAGACGCTCAACAGGTAGTCTTTGCTTCTTTCGCGACTGCCTATGCCAAATATGGCCATTCCTTGATAAATACTGTTGCCAAGTATTCGGAGGAGCTCCAACATGCGAAGAAGGCAGCGAAAGCTTCGGCCTCAGGGGCCGGCGGAAAGTCAGTGGCGTCTGATACTGCCACGGACTTGATGAAGCCCCCGAAGCCGTTGAAGTCGAAAAAGCCAGCTGCTTTGTAGTTAGCTTTTTGTAATAGTTGATGAGTTGTCCTTTTGGTTTAAGAACATGCCTGTTGGCGAGTGTGTTTGTGAATACTTATGCTTATCTTGAGTGCATATGTTCCCCTTGCCTTTGTGTTAATTTGGTCGCCTTATTTGCCTCTGTCTTGACTTGTGGTAGGGTACGTCAAGTGATCCCGTGGGGGGAACCCAGGACTCGCCATCTCTTGATGAGGCAGTGGCACCACCACGCTCCAGAGTAGAGGAGCTGTCCTTGCTGTCGCGACTTCATGACCGCGTGAAGCAGCTGGAGTGTGAGTTGCCCCTGATCCGCGGTAACGCAGACGTGTGGAAGTCGAAGGCGGAAAAAGGCGCCGCCCGTGAGAAATATCTGCTTGGTGAGGTGACGCAGCTGGGCAACCGGTTTAAGTGTTAGTTTGCTCATTCTCATCTTTTCCTTCGTAGTTAGTCGCAGCGGTACATTGTACTCATGTTATTGATGTTGCTTCGTGTAGTTATTAGCACGCGCCATCCGCAGGAGGAGAAGGATAGAATTGCCATTCGCCTTCATGATCTCACCCAAGAGCAACTTCAAGAGAGTGGATACTTCTAGATAGATCATGATCGTGCGACTGCGTTGGTGACCCTGCAGGATCGCGCCTCACGAGTGCTGCTCTTCCTGAAGAAGTCACGACCATTTACCGGGCGATGTTCCCATTGGATGATGCTCCATCTAGCCTGCTGGCTCTTCTTGCCAAATTTCAAGATATGTCCGCGGTTCGCGAGTGCGTGAGACAGCAGTTGGTGGCTGGTGCCAAGGCTGCCCTCTCAATGGTGCGATTGCACAGATCTGACGTGGATGTCGCCGCCATTGCCTCTGGACCGCCAGCAGGATCTGCCTGGAATATGGTACCGCATTATCAGGCGGTGGACCGTCCAGCAGAGGAGATCATCGACTTCTTCAAGGAACAAACCAACGTTCTTCTGTTGCAATAGTAGCCAAATTTGTATCCTGCACATAAGTGTACTTGTGTTGTAAAGTCCGTATAGATGTTGTAGATAATTAATTGTTGAATGTGTATAAAGAGATCTCTGAGCGTGAGGTGCGTTGCACTAAGCGAGTCCTTTTCGTTACCCTGGCCATCTTTTATCTCGGTCCCTTGTCAACCTGTCAGGTGCGTTGCAGCTGAGTTGAGGTCGTATTTTAAGGGTTTCGATTGATGTACCAGCTACTCAGGATACTACGTTTTGGTTCGAAGAATAGATGTGTATAGGGTGGCGCAGCCCCCGAGTATATAAATTGAAAAAGTAAAGGAGAACACAGAGTTTTGGGGCACTTAGCTTTTATTTATTCGAAGAATAGTGTGAGGTACAATGTGTGGCTAAGTAGCCTTGGCTGAGTAGCCTTATTTGTGATGTAAAAGTAAAAACGAACTAAGGGTAGAAGCATCGCAGCTGTGCGACGTTCCAGGGGTTGGAGTATGCGACTCCTGTCTCTAAATCTTTAAGGCGATAGGCGCCACCTGGGATTACTTCTGTAATCACGTACGGTCCTTCCCAGGGGGACTCGAGCTTGAGATGCCCCTGCGGCTTTAGTCACGAGACCAGGTCACCTTCGACGAAGGATCTGGGGCAAAGCCTCCTACTGTGGTAGTTGCGCAGGTTCTGCTAGTAGGTCGTGGAACTTTCTGCGGCGATTTCTCTTGCTTCGTCAAGGAGATCGACGGAGTCTTCGAGTGCGAGGGATGATTCCTGTTCGCTGTAGGCGACCATGCGTGGTGCTTTGTACCGTACTTCGGCGGGTAGCACCGCCTCTGCTCCGTGGACCATAAAGAATGGCGTGTAGCCCGTGGCGCTGTTTGGAGTTGTACGTAGGCTCCAGAGTACGGATTGCAGTTCATCCGGCCAGCAGCTCGCGGCTTGTTCGAGTGGTCGGAGGAGTCGCTTCTTGATTCCGCTGCAAATGAGGCCGTTTGCCATTTCCACCTGACCATTGGTCTGTGGATGCGCTACTGAGGCGTAGCTGATGTTGATCCCTAGGTTCTCGCAGAATTCTTGGAACTCCTTGGATGTGAAGTTCGTCCCATTGTCGGTGATGATGCTATGTGGCACCCCGAAGCGGTAGACGATGGACTCAAAGAATTTGACTACGCTGTGCGCGGATTGGTTGGTTACTGGCATGGCCTCAATCCACTTGGTGAATTTGTCGACTGCGACCAAGAGGTAGACGCTCGGGAGGACCTTGAAAGCTTGCCGACCATGTCGAGCCCCCATTGCACGAAGGGCCAGGCCAATGGGATTGGTCGTAGCTCTACGCCCGGTGCGTGCGGCTTGTCCGTGAATCGCTGGCAAGCATTGCATTTTTAGACGATGTCCTTGGTGTCGCGCATGGCCGTAGGCCAGTAGAATCCAGCTCGTAGAGCTTTGGCAACAAGGGCACGACTGCCAGCGTGGTGCCCGCAGGTCCCTTCATGGATGTCGAGGAGAACTGCTCTTCCATCGGCCATGGAGACGCATCGTTGTAGCACTCCTGTGATGTTGTGTTTATACAGTTCGCCGTTGATAACGGCGAATGCCTTGGAGCGCCGCGCGATGTGTCGTGCATCTGTCGGATCGTTTGGTAGCCTCTTGTTGAGGATGTACGTGATGTACGGTTGCGTCCATGATTGCTCAATCAACATGACACTCATTGGTCCTTCGAGTCCGGTGTCCAGCTCCAAGTCATCGAGTGCCATGGTCTCATTGGGTGGCGTAGCCCCCGAGTTCGTTGTTGCGCTTGTTTTCTTCTCTGCAGCCTTTGGCTTGATGGAGCGTTCGCATATGCGCTCGAGAAATACCCCAGGTGGTATGGGGGCGCAGGTAGATCCTATGTTGGCGAGTGCGTCCGCCTCCTCGTTGCTTTCGCGACCTACGTGTCGTAGCTCGCAACCATCGAAGTCTCCTTCGAGTGTATCATAGAGATCGCGGTACGCGATCATGTTATCGTTCAGTGCGTCGCACTCATGCACTGTTTGGTTGACGACCAACTTGGAGTCGCCATATATGATGAACCTCTTGGCGCCGCAAGCTTTGGCCATCCTCATCCCGTGCAAC
This sequence comes from Avena sativa, assembly GCA_916181665.1. Classification (NCBI taxonomy): domain Eukaryota; kingdom Viridiplantae; phylum Streptophyta; class Magnoliopsida; order Poales; family Poaceae; genus Avena; species Avena sativa. The sequence continues at coordinate 586,807,992 of OV702287.1, forward strand.
AGGGCCTCGTATTCAGCCTCGTTATTTGACGCCGTGAACTGCATTCGCAGGATATACTTCATCTTGTCCCCTTGAGGTGATGTCAGTATGACACCTGCGACTGCTCCGTCTTTCCGCTTGGACCCATCGAAGTGCATTGTCTAGAGGTAGGACATATCTGGCTTGTCCGGGAGTTGGTTCTCCATCCAGTGCACGAGGAAGTCAGGGAGAACTTGCGACTTGATTGCGCCGCGTTTTTTGCACGTGATATCTCGTAGAGACAATTATATTCCCCAAAGCGCGACTCGCCCCGTGGCATCGGGGTTATTGAGGATATGTCCCAACGGGGCGTCGCTGACTACCACGATTGGGTGTTCCTGAAGTAGTGGCGCAGTCGCCGGGGGGTCATAAAGACATCATACGCCAACTTCTGGTAGTGCGGGTACCGCTGTTTTGTTGGCGTGAGGACCTTGCTGAGGTAGTATACTGGGCGTTGTACGCCATGGACCTTGTTTTCCTCGGCTCGTTCGACGACGAGCATCGTGCTAACCACCTGGTTGGTGGCGGAGATGTACAGCAACAGTGGTTCCCTTTCTCGTGGAGTCACCAGTACTGGCGAAGTGGATAGCAGGCGCTTGAGATCTTCGAATGCTTCTTGTGCTTCATTGGTCCACTTGAATTTTTCAGCTTTGGGGAGGAGCTGGTAGAAGGGCAGTGCCTTTTCGCCCATCCGACTGATAAATCGACTGAGGGCCGCGATTCGTCCGGCCAGTTGCTGGACGCCTCTTATGTTCTTAGGCTTCTCCATGGCCAGTATGGCTTTTATGTTCTTCGGGTTCACCTTGATTCCCCTCGCGGAGATGAGATACCCAAGTAGCTGCCCAGATGGTACACCGAAGGCGCATTTGTCCGAACTGAGCTTGATCCGGTAGCGTTCGAGGTTGGCGATGGTTTCGCGCAAATCGTCGATTAGAGAGGCTTCCTCCTTGATCTTGATTACTATGTCGTCGACGTAGACTTGGATGTTGCGACCCAGTTGTTCCTTGAGGCAAGCCTGCATGCACCGCTGGTAGGTGGCTCCCGCGTTTTTTAGCCCCAAGAGCATTGTGTTGTAGCAGAACACACCAAAGGGCGTTGTAAACGCTGTTTTCTCTTGATCTTCCTCCTTCATTCGAATTTGATTATAGCCTGAGTAGGCGTCGAGGAAGCAGAGACGCTCGCATCCCGCGGTGGAGTCGATGATCTGGTCGATCCGTGGCAGCGGGAAGTGATCCTTTGGGCAGTGCTTGTTCAGAGAAGTGAAGTCCACGCACATCCGCAGGATATCTGTGTCCTTTTTTGGTACCAGCACCGTATTTGCGAGCCTAGTGCTTTCCTTGATCTCGCGTATGAACTTGGCCTCGAGGAGTCTGCTGATCTCCATTCCGACTGCTTGCGCCCATGGCTCAAATAGTCGCCTGATTGTTTGCTTGACTGGCCTTGCGCTTGGGTTGACGTTGAGTGCGTGCTCGGCGAATTCCCTGGGAACTCCTGGCATGTCCGCAGGACACCAGGCAAAAATTTCCCAGTGCTCATGGAGGAATTCGACGAGCGCGAGTTCCTATGCGGGACTCAAGTTGTTGGCGATGAGGGCCGTCTTGGAGGGATCCGATGGATGGACCTACACCTTCTTTGTGTGCACAGATGAGTCGAAGGAGAGATCAGGTGAGCTTGGCCTACTCAGGGGAGGCAGACTATTGTCTGTCGTCTCTTTCAGTCTTGCGAGTTCCTCCTGCATGCCGAAGGACTAGGAGATTCTGTTGAATTCCCTGTCGCAAGCGTCAGATCTCTCAAAGCTCCTGTTGATCGTTATGACGCCCTTAGGGCCTGGCATTTTCACCTGCAGGTAGGCATAGTGGGGTACTGCCATGAAGCTAGCGAATGCGACGCGCCCAAGGATGCAATGGTATTGTGAGGGCCATTCGACGACCTCAAAGTCGATGCGCTCGCGCCAGAAGTTCTTCGATGTGCCAAAGATGACGTGGAGGTTGATTTGCCCATGGGGTATACGCCTTTCCCCGGGATGATGCCGTGGAATGTTGTGTCCGATGCCTCCAAGCAGGTTAGAGGGATCCTCATTGCTCGCAAGGTACTCGCAAATATGAGGTTGATGCCGCTTCCGCCATTCATTAAGACGCGACTCATGTCGAAGCCTCCAATTTGCGCCTCGAGTACGAGGGGGCAATGACCTGGGCGAGGTATTTGAGGCGAGTGGTCGCGTTTGTCGAAGGTGATGCACGACTCACTGCCACTGAGGTACTCAGTGGTGGATGGTGGCGAGTGCGTGGCCAAGTTGACTTGGCGAGTGATAGCCTTCTGCACCCTGTTGGAGGGGCACCCTTTTTGGATCATCATTGTACCCATGGCCCGTGGGTATGGTTCTCCTCCGTGGTGATGGTCCGGTGTAGCTCCGTTCGGGGGTGGCCTAGGTGGTGGTGGTGGTGCGCTGTGTGCCACGGCGCCTGGAGCGGCTCCGTAGCCTCTTTCGACTGCATTGCGGTTCATCCGAACCAATCCCTCGTGTAGCTTGAAGAACTCGCGGCAGTCTTTGAGGAGGTGGCTGGACTTTCTCTTGCCGTCATGCTTGTCGATGTAGAAGTGTACCGTGCATGGCCCGGACAGTTTATCCTCGATGGAGGTCGCCAGTGCCTCATCGCGAGTGCGACATTGCCATACTTGCGTGGTTTTCCCGGAGTCGCGGTATCCGCCGCTACGTTATCCGCTGTTGCGGTTATCATCGCGTCTATCGGCATAGCCGGCTGTGACCATGTTGACGTCGTCGCGATCGTCGTAGATGCGCATGCGACGCTTGCCTCGGTGGTCGCGTCTGTGTTCGAGTTCCGCCTCCTCGTCGGAGTGAGTGCGATTCTTCACCGAATCTTCTCCATCGGCCCACCGATTCGCGATCTCCATCAGGTGGTCGATGGTCTGGGGCTTTGAGCGGCCCAGCTCCTCCCTGAGCTCTAGGCGGCGGATGCCACCGTTGAATGCATCAATCGCGCGGTCTTCCGAGATGTTTTCTGCTGAGTTCTTGATGATGGACCACCTTTTGATGTATGACCGCAGCGATTCGCCAGATCTTTGCTGGCAGCATCTCAATTCTTCGATTGATGTGGGTCGTTTGTACGTGCCCTTAAAGTTGCATACGAAGCTGTAAACCAGCTCATCCCAACTGCGAATGGATACGCGTGGGAGGTTATTGAGCCATGCTCGGGCGACGCCCTGCAGCTGTAGCTGCAAGCATTGCATGGCAGTACTTCGACTGCCTCCGTGGAGCCTGACAGAGGAGATGTGATCCTCCAGCCAGATCTTGGGGTCCTGCAGATCGTCGAATTTCGGGTTTTCCAACGGGAGTTTGAACCCTTTAGGCATCCGCTTCTGCCTAATGGATCTGCTGAAGCATCTGGCGCCGCAGAGCTCCCCATCTTCCTCTTCCGTGTCAGTCGACCGAGCACGTCGTGCCCTTGACTTGTTGATCTTGCACTGCGTGAGGTCGTCGTGCGCATCGTAGTCACGATCATGTCGCCGTGAGCGGCGGCGCCAAGACAGGTCGTGACTGTCGTCGCTGGATGAGGGCGAGGAGTGGCGCTTTGCCCTTTTTTGGGTCTGGTGTTGGCTCCTTGTCGAGGGCGGCCTTGATTAACCCCAAGCTCGCGATCGTAGATCGGTGCATGGCAGTTCGGGGATCTCCAGCTGGTGGCTGGTTGTTGAGGAGGTACATGGTGGCTGCCGTCACCGCAGCCTGCGGCATTCTGGGAACCACGTTGCCTCTCGTGTCGACTATCATAGAGACGAAGTCGAGGACTTTCGTGGCCTCTATGCGCTCTTGTTCGGTGAGGTGAGCCATCCGCGACTGCCTCTTCTTGGCGAGGTACTCGTTGCCTCTTGAGGAGGATCCTCCGTAGGAGGAGAGCCCAACACGACGAAGGCTCGATTCGTCCGCTGCCTTTTTGCGCGCCTCAAGTTGCGTGATTGTTTGCAGTTGGCGCTTGAATTCTTCCTTCAGGAGCCAGTGATAGCCCATCAGCAGTTCCTACGGGGACCCAAAGGGTAGAGGTGTGCCCCATAGGGCTTCGCGGCAGCGATCCCACTCTTTCTCGTTGAGCTTGATTATGACGCGTTCGCCGGTTTTCTCATTGATTATGCTGGGAGGTTCGACTGCTCCCCTGTTGTTGACGGGAGCGCGATTACCGCCATTGCCACCGTTGCCGGCGTTGGGTGGATCGGTGTCGTTACCGGTGTTACCACCGTTGCTACGATTGGCGGCGGTGTCGCCTGCGTTGATGACGGTGCACATGAAGTGATTGGGGAAGCTGTTGCTTCCACTTTCAGATTTGGAACCGTAGGTTCCATCTTCTGTGGCCAGATCGCTCAGATCGGAATCGCGACTGCTGTCGCTGACCGTGTTCTCGACTACCACCGGAGCGTTGAGCTTGCTGAGGGTGCCGATCGATGGAGGAAACCATGACGCCGGTGCTATCGGCTGATCAGGCATGCGAAGCATGCCCATCTGACCAACTTGGAAGCGGAATCTCCCAATCGCCAGGGTGATTCCGTCTCCTACGGACTCGAAGGCCAGGCGGGTGGCCAGCGTGTGGACGGTGAAGTCGAAGGCGCTGAAGAGCTGGCGAATCTCCGCTGTTGCGAAGTCGTAGATCGTAGTTGATGGGGCCGAAGAAGCCGCAACATCAGCACTCTCAATTCTCACAGACGGCACCAATTGACGAGGGTTTAACTCATTAATGCCCATTATTATGGACTTGGGTTTTGGAGAAGGAGGGAGCGTTGGACACATCGATCGGCTAGCAAACAAGCACACAGGAGACAAAGGATTTACCTAGGTTCAGGCCTCGTAGAGGTCCCTACTCCTGCTTGTCTGCTCGTGGAATTATCGAAGGAGTCGAAAGTTACAATGGTGCGCAGATGCAATCTGGTGAGGGTTGTGGAAACTAGGGTTGCGGGTGTCCTCCTCGCCGCCCCCTCCTAGCCTTTATATAGATAGGCTAGGTCTCGGGTAGCAGGTCGAGTCGGTTACAAGTTAGGGTTTTCCCCTTCAAACTGTCTATCTTTAGCTTCTTCTTGTCCTTCAAGCAATCGAGAGTCCGCAGGTTACTCGAGTCCTTTCATCTGGGCCTTGGTGACACTGTGGGCCTGTACGTATTTGGACCATATATACCAAGCTCGAGTACCTATAGGGTATACCCATGTCAGAGTCTATAGTCGCCGTCATCTCCATCCCTAGATCGGGAGGGATCTGAAGCTCTTCCCGGCACCCTGCCGGAGAGGGGAATTCACCCTGGAGGCCTTCTTCATCACCATGCAAGCCTCCGGTGTGATGCGTGAGTAGTTCATCCTTGGACTACGGATCCATGTAGTAGCTAGATGGCTGGTTTCTCCTCCTTTGTGCTTTCATGTTTAGTTCTTGTGAGCTCCGTTCATGATTAAGATCATCTATTTGTAATCCATATATGTTGTGTTTGCGGGGATCCGATGGATATTGAGATGCTATTTCATATTGATTATTGATTCTATCATGTCTTTGTTATTTGACATCTTGCATGCTTTCTGTTGTTAGTAGCTATCTTAGCCAAGTAGATGCTAGCAACTCCAAGAGTTAGTATTTATGCTCGATAGTGGGTTCATGCCTCTGGTAATCTAGGGAAGTGACAGAAATCTCTAAGGTACTAGATGTACTAGGGAGAAAACAACAATCCTTTGTTCATAGAACAATCGTATTGTTTACTTTACACGTAGTTTGTAAAGCAATAATCTGTTGCTTGCAACTTAATACTGGAGGGGGTTCGGATGATAACCTGAAGGTGGATTATTAGTCATAGATGCAGTTGGATGGCGGTCTATGTATTATGTTGTAATGCCCAATCAAGTCTCAGAGGAGTCAAGATGATTAGTATATGCATGTATTGCTTTCTCGGTGTTTGTTAATTGCCCCGCTGTAATTTGTTCAACCAGCATGTTATCTATCTAAGGAGAGCCACCTCCAGTGAACTATGGATCCCGGTCCTTTTATTTACATACAATCTATAAACTATTTCTGCTTTGTGTTTACTTTTTGCAAACTTTCACTTCTTTCCATTCGATACATTTAATCCTTTGTTTTCCGCAAAACACGGTGAGATTGACAACCTCATCGCAAGTTGGGGACAAAGTTCTGTGATTGTGTTGTGCAGGTCTCCACGTTGCTACTAGCACCAGTAGTGCGCCCTGCCAAAGCTCAGCTATTAACACCTTTGGGGTGTTTCCTTGCTCCTACTGGTTCGATTAAACCTTGGTTTCATAACTGAGGGAAAACTTACTGTTGTGCTCATCATACCTTCTTCTTGGGGTTCCCAACGAGCTCTACGTTGAAATTCGAGTGCATCACATCTCCAGCCCCCCTTTTGGCTTCCTTCGTCTTCTGGAAAAATAGGATTTTCCGTATATTTTCCCAGATTTTCTGATCTTCACAAATTTTGCCTCCAAACAGCACATTTTCCATCAGAATCCTGACTGCAGCGGTCCATGCTCCAAAAGTCATCAACCATGCAAAACAGATGAAATAACATAAGTATCACCTCTCAATATGAAATATATCAATGAATAACAGTGAATTATGACATATAATAGTGATGCAAAATGGACGTGTCAAGAATGCATGTTGCTGTTGAGTCCCAGCATACTGCCAGGGTTCCTGGACATGGTTGGACACCACATGCTGGAGTGGCATCACTGCATGTGTTCTTTTCCTAAAACCACAATGATGCACATTGATACACACACACACACATCCAAGGAGGTGTGGTGGTGCAACATCTTTCAAGCTGGTGGTAGAATGCATGCTGCAGTTGAATGCCAGCATTCTGCCAGGGTTCCTGGACATGGTTAGACACCACATGCTGGAGTGGTATCACTTCATTTTTTGTTTTCGTAAAACCACAATGATGCACACTGATACACACACACATCCAATGAGGTGTGGTGATGCAGCATCTTTCAAGCTGGTGGTAGAATGCATGCTACAGTAGAATCCCAGCATGCAGCCAGGGTTCCTGGACATGGTTAGACACCACATGCTGGAGTAGCATCACTGCATGTGTTCTTTTCCTAAAACCACAATGACGCACACTAATACACACACATCCAAATAACTCTTGTGGGTCCATGTGGTTTATTAAAAGAAAACACATGCAATGAACTCTAGTGGATCCATGTGGTTTATGAAAACAACACACATGCTGTGGTGGTATCATTGCATGTGTTCTCTTCATAAAACCACAATGATTCACACTCACTAGTAGAAAATAGGCCTTTGGTTCGGGCCATTAGTCCCGACCGTGGCTGGGGCCGGGACTAATGGTCCGAACCAGACAGCCCGGGGAGGCCGAGGCACTATGTCCCGGTCCGTAAGGAACCATTAGTCCCGGCTTGAGATACAAACCGGGACAAATGGGTCTGGGCTGGCGCGCGTGCTCCTGGCAGAACCTTTAGTCCCAGTTTGTATCTCAAACCGGGACTAATGGCCTAGCCCTATATATATGCACCCAGCCCTCCACTCTCTCCTGTTTTTTTCCTATGTGAGAGGTGGGTATAACTTTGTGCTAACTTTTTTTCTTCATATGCACTAGAGGTGTTCGGTGAAGTGCCTATTAGAGCGATGCCACTTGAGTTCACAAAAGACAAAATATGATATGAGGTGCCAGAGCGACACTTAAGGTTTCTCCTCTTTGTTTTGAACTGTCCTAAAAGGTTAGCAACTATTTTCTAGTTTTGACTGCGCGGTACTAATTTAAGCATCGTGATTGCGTTTGATATATATGCATGGTTGTATGATGCAGATGATCCACCCATGGATGTACGGTGACCGGCGCTCTGACGCTTACAGAGAAGGCGTGCATTCTTTTCGCCTTGTGGCCGAGGCGAACAAACGGCGGGATGGTTTTATGTGTTGTCCATGTGTTGAATGTCGGAATGAGCAGGCTCACACTTCCTCAAGAGTCATTCAGAGCCACCTGCTTCGGTCCGGTTTCATGTCCGGCTATAATGTTTGGACCAAGCACGGAGAAAGAGGGGTTATGATGGAAGACGGCGATGAAGAAGAGAACGATGATGACAACTACCAATTTATGTTCCCTGAATACGATGATACCGCAGTTGAAGATAATGAAAAAGAAGGGGTGAAGAACAGGAACCAGGTGAGCCCGTCGATGATTTTGGTCGGGTCATTAGTGATGCAAGGCGAGACTGCGACACAGAAAAGGAGAGGTTGCAGTTCGAGCAGATGTTACAGGACCACAACACATTGTTGTATCCAACTTGTGAAGATGGCCAGAAGAAGCTGGGTAGCACACTGGAATTGTTGAAGTGGAAGGCAGAGACCGGTATGACTGACCCGGGATTTGAAAAGTTGCTGGTAATAATGAAGAAGCTGCTTCCAAGAAATAACCAATTGCCCTCCAGTACGTACGAAGCAAAGAAAATTGTCTGCCCTCTAGGATTAGACATGCAGAAGATACATGCATACCCTAATGACTACATCCTCTACCGCGGTGAGAAGTACGAGAATATGGATAAATGCCCGGTATGCACTGCATTGCAGTATAAGATCAGAAAAGATGACCCTGGTGATGTTGAGGGCGAGCAACCTAGTAAGAGGGTTCCTGCCAAGGTGATGTGGTATGCTCCTATAGTACCATGGTTGAAACGTTTGTTCAGAAATAAAGAGCATGCCAAGTTGTTGTGATGGCACATGGAAGACCGTAAGAAAGACTGGATGTTGAGGCACCCTGCTGATGGTCGGCAGTGGAGAAAAATCGAGAGAGACTTCCCGGACTTTGCTGGTAACGCAAGGAACTTATGGTTTGGTCTAAGTACCGATGGCATGAATCCTTTTGGGGAGCAGAACTGCAGTCACAGCACCTGGCCCGTGACTCTATGTATCTACAACCTTCCTCCTTGGTTGTGCATGAAACGGAAGTTCATTATGATGCCAGTGCTCATCCAAGGCACGAAGAAACCCGGCAACGACATTGATGTGTACCTAAGGCCATTAGTTGATGAACTTCTACAGTTGTGGGCCAAACCAGGTGTTCGTGTGTGGGATGAGCACAAACAGCAGGAATTTGACCTACAAGCGTTGCTGTTCGTAACCATCAATGATTGGCCTGCTCTTAGTAACATTTTAGGATAGACGAACAAAGGATACAATGCATGCACGCACTGTTTAGATGAGACTGAAAGTATATATCTGGATAAATGTAGAAAGAATGTGTACCCGTACAATCGTTGTTTTCTTCCGCCCAGTCATCCCTTGAAGAAGAAAGGCAAGCATTTCAATGGCAAGGCAGAAACCCGGACAAAGCCTGTCCCCCGTAGTGGTGCTGATGTATTTGGTATGGTCAAGGATTTGGATGTAATCTTTGGAAAGGGTCCTGGAGGACAACCTGTTCGGAAAGACCCCATTACCGGACACGCACCCATGTGCAAGAAGAAATCTATATTTTGGGAGCTACCCTATTGGAAAGTGCACGAGGTCCGCTCTGCAATCGACGTGATGCACCTGACGAAGAATCTTTGCGTGAATATTCTAGGCTTCCTGCGCTTGTATGGGAAGTCAAAAGATACCCCGGCAGCACGGGAGGACCAGCAACATCATAAAGGACGAGACGGTAAGCATCCAGGGTAGTTTCAAGGGCTTGCCAGCTACGCTCTTACCAAAGAAGAGAAGGAAATCTTTTTTGAAGTCCTTTTGAGTATCAAGGTCCCGTCTAGCTTCTCGTCGAATATAAAGGGAATAGTAAATATGAAAGAGAAAAAATTTCAAACCCTAAGGTCTCATGACTGCCATGTGCTTATGACGCAATTGCTTCCGGTTGCATTGAGGGGAATTCTACCAGAAAATGTTCGACTAGCCATTGTGAAGGTATGTGCATTACTCAATGCAATTTCTCAGAAGGTAATCAATCGAGAAAGTCTATCAGGGTTACAGATTGATGTGGTCCAATGTCTGGTTAGCTTCGAGTTGTTGTTCCCGCCATCCTTCAATATTATGACGCACCTCCTAGTTCACCTAGTCGAAGAGATTAGAATTCTTGGTCCTGTGTTTCTACACAATATGTTCCCCTTCGAGAGGTTCATGGGAGTCTTAAAGAAATATGTTCATAGCCGTGCTAGGCCAGAAGGAAGCATCTCCAAGGGCTATGGAACAGAGGAGGTCATTGAGTTTTGTGTTGACTTTCTTCCTGACCTTAAGCCGATTGGTGTTCCTGAATCTCGGTATGAGGGGAGGATGACTGGAAAAGGCACACTAGGAAATAAATCAATGGTATGTAGGGACGGGCATTCTTTCACTCAAGCACACTACACAGTTCTACACAATTCCACCATGGTGGCTCCGTATATCGAGAAACACAAGAATATTCTACGCTCCGAAAACCCGGGGAAGCCTGAAACCTTGATTAAAGGGAACACGAGAAGAATTTTGGCAATTGGTTGCAGACACACCTCATGAATAACACCACTGTTGGAGATGAGTTGTACTCGTTGGCCAAGTTACCATCTTCGACTATATGTACTTTCCAAGGGTACGAGATAAATGGGAATACATTTTACACGATCGCCCAAGATAAAAAGAGCACCAACCAAAACAGTGGTGTCCGTTTTGATGCAACAGATGACAATGGGCAGATTGACACATATTATGGGTACATAGAGGAGATATGGGAACTTTACTATGGACCTACTTTTAAGGTCCCTTTCTTTCGGTGCAAATGGGTCAAGCTGACAGGAGGCGGGGTACATGTAGACGAAAAGTACGTCATGACAACAGTGGATCTCAACAATCTTGCGTACATGGATGAACCATTCGTCCTAGCCAACGATGTGGCTCAGGTTTTCTATGTGAAGGACATGTCTACCAAACTGAGAAAAAGGAAAGATAAGCAAAAGAGTACAGAATACGATGAGCCAAAGCGCCACATAGTTCTTTCAGGGAAAAGAAACATCGTGGGAGTGGATGATAAGACAGACATGTCAGAAGATTACAATAAGTTTCATGAAATTCCGCCCTTCAAAGTGAAACTGACCCAAGCATCCTGTTAAATGATGAAGATTCTCCATGGCTATGGTGCAGAAGAAAACCACAACACTAGATGTTGGTGATGTGTAATAATGTATTAAACCTTTTATTTGAGACATAAATCTATGTAATTAAACCTTTTATTTGAGACATAAATCTATGTAATGTATTAAACCTTTTATTTGAGACATAAAGGTCCCCTTTCATGTAATACATCTTGCTCAATCAAACTAGACGTTCTGAGCCGCGGTAGGTGATCACACAAAGAGAAGGAACCATCACAAGAGAAGGAACCCACAAACACTAAGGATACATAGCACAACTGAAAATTAAGAAACATGCCTAATGGTTGGAGTGATTCAGTCATGCTCCTGCCTAGCCCTGTAATACGCGCCACTGTAGTCATCGTAGTCACCGGCGCCGTTGTCGCTGTCGTCGTCAGGGTCGCCGTAGTCGAACCTTGAAGGTTGGGCACGCGTCGGCTGGATTTGAGGGTACTGCAGGCGGGGGTTATTGCCAGTCGTGTTGTAGGCCATGACACTCTGGAGAGTTCGACCGCGCCACCACAGCCGACGGCCGGCCTCGTTGAAGTTCGAAGGAGGTGGGACATCCTCCTCGTGGCTGGCGAGCGCCCTCTCATGCCGATTGATGAAGAAGGCTTCCCAAGTCAGGAAATAGTCGGGATGCCAGTTGGGATTCCTCCACTTCTCTGGCGTGAGCTCGAGGTAGTAGTGGTTCGTGATGGCCATCAGGCACTCCACACCTAGAGGGACAGGAGGGACCGGCACGCCTCCGGCGCTCAGCATACAGCCGGTGGGGACGTGGTAGCCCAGTGGGCAGGGATAGATCGAGGCACAAAGCGCCTCCGCCTCCCGGGTGGTTAGAGATATGATGGAAGCCATGGGAAGAGAATGATGAGTCTAGATGTGATATGTAAATGGAGGCCAAGCGTACATATATATGCTGAAAAATGGCGGGAAGACAGAGGTGGGAACCGGTGGAAAGCGCGGGAACGCAGTGGCACGGGAAACTTTCATCCCGGGTGGGGGCTCAAACCGGGACAAAATATGGGGGGGCCTTATCTGGAGGAGGCTTATCTGGGAGGGCCTTATCTGGGGGGTGGCTAACCTTTAGTATCGGCCGGTGGGTGCAACCGAGACTAAAGCTGGGTTTCGTGTCATCTAACAAAACTATCGGTGGGATAAGGACGCGTGGGTAACCTTTAGTACCGGGTGGGGGCTCAAACCGGGACTAAAGCTGTCGGTAGGATAAGGACGCGTGGGTGGACGCACTGCTCGATGAGATAAAGCATGTAGCGCACGACGCCCTGTTGGAGGAAGAAGACAAAGTAGAAGTGGCGTCGTGCCTATAAAAGGAGCATCGATACGCCATGGCAAGCAACTCAACAAGCCAACATGGATGGAGAGTTTCATCCCCATGGATGGAGGAAAGGGTTGGGAAATCTCCCGTGGCGGAACTTCTCGAAGATGCCCTTGGTGCACACGCCCTATGGCATCTTCGGAAGTTCCGCCTCGGAAAATATTTTCCTGCTAGCCCGTGAAAGACTCCATCTCCGCCTCCCTGGGGTTAGAGGTATGGTGGAAGCCATGGGATAGAGTGGAGAGAGGCGGCAGATATGAGTCTAGATGTGCTATGGCAACGACCAAGCCAACATGGATGGAGAGTTTCATCCCCATGGATGGAAGAAAGGGTTGGGAAATCTCCCGTGGCGGAACTTCTCGAAGATGCCCTTGGTGCACACGCCCTATGGCAGCTTCGGAGGAGGGAAGCCTAAACCCTAAGTCAGAGGAGGGAACCCTAAACCCTAAACCCTAAACTAAAAACCCTAAACCCTAAACCAAAAACCCTAAACCCTAAACCAAAAACCCTAAACCCTAACCCTAAACCAAAAACCCTAAACCCTAAACCGATCTAGGGTTTCGCCAGAGGAAGACCACCGGAGCGTCGAAATTACATGAAAATGGCAAAATGGTTAATAGTTTGACTAGTTAGAATAATTATTTTATAAAACAGAAAATTGATTTGAATCACTTATTTAAAAATATGCAAAATATAATATTTAATGCATTTTTAAATTGAAAATGGCAAAATGGTTATTAGTTTCACTAGTTAGAATAATTATTTTATAAAACAGAAAATAGATTTGGATTAGTTATTCAAATTCAAGAACTTTTCATGTTGAAATTTTTCTCAAATTCATAAGTATGCAAAAACTGTAAAATTCAAATGTTTAAATAATATGCTAATTGAATTTTTTTTAAACAGGCTCGCACCAGGGTGATTTTTTTTGAAAAAGGGACCTTTAGTCCCGGTGCGTCCTACACACCGGGACTAAAGGTGTGGCGTTGGCGCGCGCCTGTTGGGCTGGGCCGAAAACCCTTTAGTCCCGGTGGGTGGCACGCACCGGGACTAAAGGGGGGGTACCTTTAGTCCCGGTCCGTATAACGCACCGGGAATAAAGACCCTTTAGTGCCGGTGCGTTATACGGACCGGGACTAAAGGTCCCCCACTATACATTTGGCGCCTCCCCATGCGCCCCTTCTTCTCCCCACGCAGAGCACCCCCTCCCCCACGCGCGAAGGACGACCTGACGCCGGCAGGCTGGCCGATTCTCCGGCCGCCACCACCCCAACCGCCACCGCCACCGCCACTCCAGCCGCCACGCGCGCACCCTCGGCAGAGGTACCCCGCGCCCCCTCCCCTTCGTTCCCCCGTCCGGTTACGCGACGGCGCGGCGGCGCCGGCACTGTAGGCGAGCAGGCGCGCCCCAGGGTGAATTTTTTTGAAAAAGGGACCTTTAGTCCCAGTGCGTGCTACACACCGGGACTAAAGGTGTGGCGTTGGCGCACGCCTGTTGGGCTAGGCCGAAAACCCTTTAGTCTTGGTGGGTGGCACGCACCGGGACTAAAGGGTCTTTAGTCCCGGTTCGTTATACAGACCGGGACTAAAGGCCTTCTCCTTATTACGCGCGCCCCTTCACTCCCCCACCATCTCCACTACTCACTTGCAGGGGAAAATCACGCGCGAGCTAGACGAAACGACGCCGGCAGGCTGCCCGTCCGCGCCGCTACCGTCTCACCGATGAACGTCGCCGCACCACCGCCTCACTAGCCGCCGTCATCCCCGTCGGCCAGGTAATACCAACGAGCGCAGTAGATTGGCGCGCGGCCGCGCGCGCAGCAAGGGGAGGTCGGCGGCGGCGCCTGGGGACCGTGCGCGCAGCGGGTGGAGGTCAGCGGCCGCGCGCGCAGCAGGGGAGGCTGGCGGCTGGCTGGCGACCGCGCGCGCAGCGGGTGGAGGCTGGCGGCCGTGCGCGCAGCAGAGGAGGCCGGCGACTGGCAGCTGGCGAGCGGGCGCTGGCGCGAGCCGACCAGGCGCCGGGGGCTCCTCTTTTTTTTTGTAGAATTGTAATATTATTTTTTTATTGTAATATATTAGTAGTTTAATATATAGTAATATATATTAGTGTAGTATGTTAATTAGTGTAGTATATTTTTTATTTTTTAGTAGTATATAGTAGTGTAATATAAAGTGTATTTTTTAATATATAGTAGTATATATTAGCGTAGTATGTTAATTAGTGTAGTATGTTAATTAGTGTATATAGTAGTGTAATATAAAGTGTATTTTTTATTTTTTTAGTAGTATATATTAGTGTAGTATGTTAATTAGTGTAGTATATTTTTTTATTTTTTAGTAGTATATAGTAGTGTAATATAAAGTGTATTTTTTATTTTTTTAGTAGTATATATTAGTGTAGTATGTTAATTAGTGTAGTATATTTTTTATTTTTTAGTAGTATATAGTAGTGTAATATAAAGTGTATTTTTTTATTTTTTTAGTACTACATATTAGTGTAGTATGTTAATTAGTGTAGTATATTTTTTTATTTTTTAGTAATATATAGTAGTGTAATATAAAGTGTATTTTTTATTTTTTTAGTAGTATATATTAGTGTAGTATGTTAATTAGTTTATTATATAATATGTTAGTGTAGTATATAGTATGGTGGTGCTCGCGGGCCCCCACACTTAGGGTTAGGGTGGTAGTGCTCGCGGGCCCCGCACTTTGGGTTAGGGTGGTAGTGCTCGCGGGCCCCACACTTAGGGTTAGGGTGGTAGTGCTCGCGGGGCCCCGCACTTAGGGTTAGGGTGGTAGTGCTCGTGGGCAGCCGAACTTAGGGTTAGGGTGGTGGTGCTCGCGAGCCCCGGGACTTAGGGTTAGGGTGGTAGTGCTCGCGGGCAGCCGAACTTAGGGTTATGGTGGTGGTGCTCGCGGGGCCCCAGACTTAGGGTTAATGTGGTAGTGCTCGCGGGCCCCAGGACTTAGGATGGTAGCAAATTGCGTGTTCATATTATTGTTTAGTATTATTTTATGCAGCAATATTGAATGAAAAATGTTATTGTGTGCATTTTGTAGAAAACTATGGATCCAATCCAGAGAGACCTAGCACAGGAAGAAATTCTCGAGGATATGATCAACGACACCCCTCATGTTGATCCACCCGAATCTCCGTCGATTTATCTGAACCCCTCCGGTGAGGGAGAGGAGGTCGACCGAAATGATCAAGGAGAAGCCGACGGCTCCGGTGGTGGAGAAGCCGACGGCTCTAGTGGAGGAGAAGCCGACGGCGAGGTATATATATGAAGTCTGGTGATCAGTAGATGCATTAACTGAGTTGTATATATATATATAAATTGACGAATGTTTCTTCTCTTAGGCCTCCACATCGAGCAAAAAATATTCCAAACGAGGCCCGGCCAAAAAGTTGGACGCATCTACGCGTTATACAATTACGCGGGTATCACCACGGGGTGAACCGGTGGAACCTGAAAAGGCTAAAACTGTATTTAAAAACCAATGTTGAGTTATGGTTAGGGATCGCATCCCGATCACCGTTCGAGAGTGGAATAAGACCAAAGGGGCGAAAGAGGGTGAGTATGTCTCCGACAGGTGCAAAGAGGGTCTTTGGAATGACCTCATGACACATTTCACCCTGCCAGAATGTGAGGATGATGCCGACACAGCTGCATTGAGGAAGAAAGTCAAGCAGTGGACTCTTACGAAGATGGCCGAACTATTCAAGAACTGGAAGAAAGCATTATGGCAAAAGTATCAGAAGACGAAGAAGACTCCTAAATTTGAATGCTATCTAACGAAGCAGCAGGTTAACTGGGATGCATTTGTGAAGTACAAGGAATCACAACCTGCTATGGAAATGTTGGAAAAAAAACAAGAAAAATGCCGCGATGAAGAAATATCACCATCACCTAGGGCTAGGGGCTACACGGCTGCCATGCCAAAGTGGGATGCTAAAGATAATGAGCTGCTTGCTAAAGGGATCACTCCAGAACCAATACGCGAAGAATGGGATCTGAGGGCAAGGAATTGGTTCCTTGGGCATGGGAGTGAGTATGACGAAAGTACAGGGGACCTTGCAGTGACGGGATTAGGATACCCCGGGATACATGGCAGAAAGTGGTGAAGGAGATTAAAGCGGGGACAACAAAGTTCTGTCCCGATAGAGAGAAAGACTTGCTGACAAAGGTCCTCAGGAATGACGAACGCGGAGGACGTGTACGAGGCCTTGGCCCTAGTTATACGTGGGAGATGGGGTTTCCCAAAGACAGAGATACTTATAGGAGCCGAGAGAGAGCAAAGAGGCGACGGCAGGAGGAGGAGGGAGACAAGTTCACCAAGTTGATAGGAACACTTTGAATGCATCAGCAATAGATTGACGAACTTCGAGGAGTAGCGCGCCTGCAAGATCCTGTACTCGATATTACCGCCGTCCCATCTCAGCGGATAAGCAGCGTGGCTGAATCGGAGGTCCCTTCTGACGATGCACGTATGGTAGATGGCGGTCCCGGCTACCCCTGGATGGCATCAAGGAGCAGGCATCTTGTGAGCTCCATCAGAAGGTGAAGAACCTATCCATCAAGGTGGCGGTTGGATGTGCTTTACCTTGTCCACCTGGCGCACGCTGGCATGGCCGTGAGATTCTAGCTGGTTATGCTAAAGTTGGTGTGGATGAAATCGCAATGGGGTGGGACTCAATGGAGCTTGACATCCCTGGACCTGAAGGTGAGAGGACACTCGGAGAAGTACTGGGTGGTATCATTCTATGGGACAAGAACAACATCAAGCTTCCAGGCTGGACTCCAAAGCCAACACCGCCTCTGAGTGGTCGCATGTCACCTTCACCTCCATCACCTCCAAGAAGCCCACCCCATGACTACGACCACCACAGCCCAACTCCATCTCGATCTCCGCCGCAGCCTCCAATTAGTAATAAACGACGTAGGAGCCCAAACCGACAAATGTCGCCCCTCCCAAGAGTACCTCATAAGAATCTTCCTATCAGACCTTACGATCGTATTGACGAGGAAACCGACATGATCGTAAAGGCCGAATGTGTTGTGCAGCTTCAAAAGAAGAAACTCGAGCCCGCCCCGGTATACACCGAGAAGCAAAAAGCGTATGCACTTTCTTTTATGAACACAAAATCGCAATATGACTTGCACCATAAGCCAGATGACTATCGACGCACACTTCAGAAGGAAGTGAAGAAGAGAAAATCAAGTAGAAGTGCAAGCGGGAGCAAATCATCAAGTCAAAGTGCAATCGGGAAAAGAAAGGACGTCCCCCAGCTCGGGGAACAGGCCAAAAGATCGACCCCACCCCTCAAGGTGGTATCCTATGACACTCCCCAGCAGGACAAGGTAGTCCCTACATATGTCCCAGGGAAGCCTCTAGTCAGCTTTGAGCAGTTCCAACAACTGCCAACACAAATGCGGAGTTTACATAAATGGTACTTGAAAGCCGTAAAGGAGGAGAGAATAATGATCATGGCGAAAGTCCCACATGACTACTACTTCCGAGAAGAAGAAGAGGTCCATGTTGAGTTTCTAGAACTCTTCCAGTTATAGACTTTCGACGCCCTCGACAAAAGTCTCATGAGTTGCTATTGTCTCTAAGTTGTTGAATTCATTGTCTATATATAAGTTGTTCATTTTTTTCAGTTGTTCAGTTCATTGCATGTAATTATCCTAATTATATCCTTTTGTACTCTATTATTATGCAGAATGAAGATCATGGAATGTAAAAGAACGTCAATCTTTAGTGTTGGGTTCATTGACCCAGATAAATACATTGTCGGACGCTAAAGGATAAACCCGAGGACACACAGGAAAACCTTCTAAGGTTTCTAACGGAGCAAAATTTCTGTGACCACATACTGTTTCCTTACAATTTCGCGTGAGTGTCTTACTCTATTCTACACATTCTTTTTTGCTTACTCGATGTTAAGTGTAATTGATGAGTTACTGATGTATATATAAACGTGTACAGTTTCCACTGGATTCTCATGGACATTCAACTTGATAAGGGAAGATGTGAAGTCATGGACCCATTTAAGAGACCCCTGGAACAGTTTAGTGACATGCAGGACATGCTCCAGAGGTAATTTTCGCGCTACAGCGGTCTCTTTCGTTGATTTCCTGAGATATCACGTAATAAATAACTCATTCATTTTCTTTACCGGGTAGGGTTTGGAACCAGTTCAAGAGTGCGGTTACGGGTGACTTTACTGAGAAGCTGACGTTTAAGCCGGTCTCGGTAAGTAGTAGGTTCATCTCTTTACTTCTAGTTTCAATACAATTATGATGCTGGATTATTATTTTGATTGAATTCTATTCTTGTAAAGTGCGCGAGGCATCCACAGGGGACGAATCTATGTGGATTCTACGTTTGCGAGTTCATTCGCACGTTTACCAGTGAGCTGAATGATTATAGAGTCGATGTAAGCAATACATTCATAACATTATTTTTATTACCGTCACTTTTTGTTATCATGATTGATATTCATATTGATCTCCTTTTCTTATATAGTTCGAGAAAATACAGGATCAGCTCCTACCACAGCAACGCGTAGTAGCAATTGTTGAAGAACTGGCAGGATTCTTGATGAACGAGATGATAGATGACGCCGGAGAATTTAGTGTGAATTAGCGTCGATGATCCCCGACCGTGTAATTGAATAGTCGGGCTCTAGTCCCGATAATTGTGATCTCCATGTGTAACTATCATGTATATATTTGTATGCTCAATCTTAAGAGAAGTTATCTTATGTATGCACGAACATGTATGGTATGTGGTAGCGTAGAAAACTATTTTGAAATGAAAAAAAGAATAAAAATTAAATTCTCTGCCGCGGCAGAGAAAGTGCCTAAAATTCTGCCGCGGCAGAGAACCATTTGTCCCGGTTCGTAATACAAACCGGGACTAATGGGGGGCACCCAACGCCCGCAGAGACAGCCACGTGGATGGCCATTGGTCCCGGCTGGTAAGAGGGCCGGGACTAATGGGTGGGCCTTTAGTCCCGCCCCTCTAGTCCCGGTTACCAGGACCGGGACTAAAGCCCCTTACGGGCCGGGACTAGAGGCCCGTTTTCCACTAGTGACTGATACACACACATCCAATGGGGTGTGGTGATGCAACATATTTCAAGCTAGTGGTAGAATGCATGTTGCAGTTGAATCCTAGCATGCTGCCAGGGTTCCTGGACATGGTTGGACACCACATGCTGGACTGGCATTACTACATGTGTTCTTCTCCTAAAACCATAATGATGCACAATGATAAACACACACATCCAATGAGGTGTGGTGATGTAGTATCTTTCAAGCTGGTGGTAGAATGCATGTTGCAGTTGAATCCTAGCATGCTGCTAGGGTTCCTGGACATGGTTCGACACCACATGCTGGAGTGGCATACCTATATGTGTTCTTTTCCTAAAACCATAATGATGCACGCTGATACACGCACACATCCAATGAACTCTTGTGGATCCATCTGGTTTATGAAAAGAACACACATGCAATAAACTCTAGTGGATCCATGTGGTTTATGAAAATAACACACATGCAATGAACTCTAGTGGATCCATGTGGTTTATGAAAAGAACACACATGTTGTGGTGGCATGATTGCATGTGTTCTCTTCATAAAACCACAATGATGCACACTGATACACACACACATCTAATGAGGTGTGGTGATGCAGGATCTTTTAAGCTAGTGGTAGAATGCATGTTGCAGTTGAATCCCAGCATGCTGCCGGGCTTCCTGGACATGGTTGGACACCACATGCTGTAGTGGCATCATGACATGTGTTATTTTCCTAAAACCACAATGATGTACACTGATACATAGACACATCCAATGAGGTGTGGTGATGCAACATCTTTCAAGCTGGTGGTAGAATGCATGCTACAGTTGAATCCCAGCATGCTGCCAGGGTTCCTGGACATGGTTGGACACCACATGCTAGAGTGGCGTCACTACATGTGTTCTTTTTCTAAAACCACAATGATGCACACTAATACACACACACACATCCAATGAGGTGTGGTGCTGCAGAATATTTCAAGTTGGTGGTAGAACGCATGTTGCATTTGAATCCCAGCATGATGCCAGGGTTCCTAGACATGGTTGGACACCACATGCTGGAGTGGCATCACTGCATGTGTCCTTTTCTTAAAACCACAATGATGCACACTGATACACACACACATCCAATGAGGTGTGGTGATGCAGCATCTTTCAAGCTGGTGGTAGAATGCATGTTGTAGTTGAATCCTCGCATGCTGCCAGGGTTCCTAGACATGGTTGGACACCACATGCTAGAGTAGCATCACTGCATGTGTTCTTCTCCTAAAACCATAATGATGCACACTTATACACACACACATCCAATGAGGTGTGGTGATGCAACATCTTTTAAGCTAGTGGTAGAATGCATGTTGTCGTTGAATCCCAGCATGCTGCTAGGGTTCCTGGACATGGTTGGACACCACATACTGGAGTGGCATCACTTCATGTGTTCTTTTCCTAAAACCACAATGATGCACACTTATACACACACATCCAATGAGGTGTGGTGATGCAGCATCTTTCAAGCGGGTGGTAGAATGCATGTTGTAGTTGAATCCCAGCATGTTGCCAGGGTTCCTTGACATGGTTAGACACCACATGCTAGAGTGGCATCAATGCATGTGTTGTTTTCCTAAAACCACAATGACGCACACTGATACACACACACATCCAATGAACTCTAGTGGATCCATGTGGTTTTTGAAAAGAACACATGCAAAGAACTCTAGTGGATCCATGTGGTTTATGAAAAGAACACACCTGCAATAAACTCTAGTGCATCCATGTGGTTTATGAAAAGAACACACATGCTGTGGTAGCATCACTGCGTATGTTCTTTTCCAAAACCACAATGATGCACAGTGATACACACACACACACCTCCAATGAGGTGTGGTGATGCAGCATCTTTCAAGCTGGTGGTAGAATGCATGCCGTAGTTGACTCCCAACATGCTCCTAGGGTTCCTGGACATGGTTGGACACCACATGTTGGGGTGGCATCACTGCATGTGTTCTTTTCCGAAACACAATGATTCACACTAATACACACACACATACAATGAGGTGTGGTGATGCAATATCTTTCAAGCTGGTGGTAGAATGCATGCTGTCGTTGAATCCCAGCATGTTGCCAGGGTTCCTAGACATGGTTCAACACCACATGCTGGAGTGGCATCACTGAATGTGTTCTTTTCCTAAAACCACAATGATGCACATTGATACACACACACATCCAATGAGGTGTGGTGATTGATGGCCCAAAATATACCGAGCTTGTTGGGGAAGCCCAAGAGGAAGGTATGATGAGCACAGCAGCAAGTTTTCCCTCAGTATGAAACCAAGGTTTAATCGAACCAGTAGGAGCACGGAAACACCCCAAAGGTGTTGCTAGCTGAGCCTTGGCAGGGCGCACTACCGGTGCCAGTAGCAACGTGGAGACCTGCACAACACAACCACAGAACTTTGTCCCCAACTTGCGATGAGGTTGTAAATCTCAACTGTTTTGCTGAAAAACAAAGGATTAAACATATCGAATGGAAGAAAATAATAGTTTGCAGAAAGTAAACACAAAGCAGTAAACAGTTGATTGTAGATTGATGTAAAAGAAAGGACCGGGGTCCATAGTTCACTGGTGGTGGCTCTCCTTAAGATAGATAACATGTTGGGTGAACAAATTACAGCGGGGCAATTGACAAATATCGAGAAAGCATACAAGCATATACTACTCAACTTGACTCCTTTGAGACTTGATTGGGCATTACAACATTATACATAGACCGCCATCCAACTGCATCTATGACTAATACTCCACCTTCAGGTTATCATCCGAACCCCCTCCAGTATTAAGTTGCAAGCAACAGATTATTGCATTACGAATTGCGTGTAAAGTAAACAATACGATTGTTCTATGAACAAAGGATTGTTGTTTTCTCCCTAGTAGCAATAGCACATCTAGTACCTTAGAGATTTCTGTCACTTCCCCAGATTACCAGAGGCATGAACCCACTATCGAGCATAAATACTAACTCTTGGAGTTGCTAGCATCTACTTGGCCAAGATAGCTACTAACAACGAAAAGTATGCAAGATCACAAATAACAAACACATGATAGAATCAATAATCAATCTGAAATAGCATCTCAATATCCATCGGATCCTCGCAAACACAACATGCAGAATTACAAATAGATGATCTTGATCATGAACGGAGCTCACAAGATCTAAACATGATAACACAAAGGAGGAGAACCAGCCATCTAGCTACTACATGGACCTATAGTCTAGAGATGAACTACTCACGCATCACACTGGAGGCTTGCATGATGATGAAGAAGGCCTCCAGGATGAATTCCCCTCTCCGGTAGGGTGCCGGGAAGAGATTCAGATCCCTCCCGATCTAGGGATGGAGACGACGGCGGCTACAGACTCTTTCGTGGAATTTTTTGATCGGGTACTTAGGGTTTATGTATCGGAGGCATCTTATAGGCGGAAGGAGAGGCCAAGGGGGTGTCCAGGCTAGCCACACCACCCTCTGGCGTGGCCAAGCCTGGCCCGCATGACCAGGTGGTATGGCCGCCCCTTGGCGCCTCTCCGTCTCGTATTCTGGCTCCATGTGTCCCTCGGTGAAAAACTGACTTTGGATTTTGTCCCGTCCAATTCCAGGAATATTCATTTTCTGACTTTCCTGGAACCAAAAACAGCAGAAAACAGGCAGCTAGCACGGTGGCTCTTGTTAATAGGTTAGTCCAAGAAATCATATGAAAAGTACTCCAAAGCTAGAACAAAACACAAGAAAGTAAATAAAACCAAGCATGGAACATCAAAAATTATAGATACATTTGCAATGTATCAGTGATGCAGCATCTTTCAAGTTGGTGGTAGAATGCATGTTATAGTTGAATCCTAGCATGCTGCCAGGGTTCCTAGACATGGTTGGACACCACATGCTGGAGTGGCATCACTTCATGTGTCCTTTATGCCAAGATATATTTCATTGTATAAGACACTCACTTTCCATTTTTATACTACTCAGTTTTGCCCTTGGTTTTTTGATACTACTTAGTTTTGCCCCCCCCCCCCTCTCTCATAGAAGCCCAAACCTGTGCTCACTCTGGCTACTACGCCCTGATTGGTTGTCATAGTTTCCGCTCGTATCATGCGCACCAACCGTTGATCATGTGTGATCCAACATGGATCGTTGCACACGTCGTTCCCTTCACAGTACAGCGTGAGACAGCATGGACATCTCTCTTAGCAAGACTTCTACACGAAGGAACATGAAGCCATCCATGGAAAAAGTCATCGAGTGGTCATGTCATGTTTAGTCACGTCTAAAAAGCCTACTACTACTATTACCACAACACATGCACAGGGCACCGGGATCATCAAGTGCACGGTTGTCGACGAGACGCTGCAATTCATTGCCACTTGATTTTAATAAGACATATCCCATTTTTACGCAGCGCGCTCACAATCTCACTTCCAACTGGGACCTACCGCAAGTAACTTCCACGTGATAGGGGGCCCCTCGAGGAGACCTAACGTTGCTAGAAATTGGTTCCGCGCCACTTGCATGCAGTAGAATCGAGGTCTGCCATGCACGTGTTTTCAATGCAGTTATAAAGTGGAGATTGTGGTTGTTTCAAAGAAAAGTAGAGATCATGGTAGCCCCATCCCCCACCCACCACATGTGTCTATAAACCTGCTGGGCCTTCTTCTTCCATGAGCTCATGTCATTTTCCCCAATCTGTCTAGTCCCAAAACTCCAATCTACACCTACCGCGCATGTCAAAGCTCCTTCGCTTGCACCACCGCCTTCCCTAGGTGCGCCATGAAGCGTACGTCTGGAGACGAGCCGGAGGTGAAGCCTGTTGGAGGCGCAGCAGCAGATGGCTCAATCGTCGCCAAGCAGGCTGAGGTGTCTTCTCTGGGCACGCACGCCACTCGTCGTCGTGCCGTCAAGGCTTCGAGCTCATCCATCCAGCCAGTAGCCGTCGCCGTCGAGCAGCAGTTGGCCGACAACGTCGTGGTGCTAGTGACAGATCTGGATGAGGGGAAGGCGGTAGGTGGAGGCAATCCGGTGCTCTACATCAACGCAGAGATGTAGAGCAATGCAATCGCAGAGATTGACGAGTTCGAGGAGGAGGTCCCCGATGAGGATTCTGAGGTACTACATTGCTCGCTTCTCTAGTCGCAGCCGCAGATTTCACTGTTCATACATAGGATTTGTTCAATCGTGTATAGATTATTTTTCTTTTGAAGTATGGTAGTATATATATGGTTCAAACGGTCGATAGATGCATCTGCCATCTAGTCACAAAACCCAAATCCTTCTAGTCACAAAACCCCAATCTGCTCATCTGCCATCTAGTAAATTTACATTTGCTTAACGCGTTGCTATTCATACGGTTCTTCTTGTGCTATAAATTTAATCGATCTGTAACATTTGATTTAGGGGTTTTAGGGTTTGCTAGTTGAGTGTTGATTTTGATACGCAATATGCATATAACATTACATTTCTATTCCTTACTGAGCCCATTTATTCAATTTTGTCCCAAAAGATTGCAAGGGAGACACATCTGATGGTGTTGTTTTCTTAGGGATGGTTAGTGAACCTGAGGCTGCATTGTACATAAACCATATAGGTTATGATGTTGGTATTTTGGTTCTTCGACTCCATCTCTAAAAAAATAACGAGGCCCTTGATTTATTCTCATATGGAACCTATATATATAATTTTTGAATTGTTTCGGATCTTTGAATGAGTCGTATGATGCATATGTATATCCCTAAATATTGTTTCATAGAATTACAATGATTCAAATTTGCCCCAAAAGAGAGGCAGACACATTGGTGTCAGATTTTTTCAGAGATGAGTTAGCAAACCTAGGGCGATATACAAGAACAATATAGGTTGTGCAATTGTTACTTGGTTTGCTTACGCCATCCCTTAATAAAATTATGAGGATGCAATCTTTATTCTACATTCATATAACTATGATATTTAAATTATATATTACGTGCATTCATAGTGTATAGGAATTACATTTCAGTTTGTCATAGAGGCCGATGATTGAAATTTGCCCCAAAAGAGTGCAAAGGGAGACACATATGATGGTGTCGTTTTTTAGGGATGGGTTGGTGAACCTGAGGCAGGAATGCACAGAAACAATATAGCTCGTGTTGTTGGTACTTTGGTTCACCGCCTCCTTCTCTGAAAAAATTATGAGGCCCTTGATTTATTCTCACTGGTAGAAAAAGGGTCTTTGGCCCAGCACCCAAATACCATTGGTCCCGGTTCGTTTCCTTAATCGGGACCAATGCCAGGCACCGGTCCCAGTTCATGCCGCCTGGGCATTGGTGACGGTTCCTCTCTAAGCATTGGTCCTGGTTCGTGGCATGAACCGGGACCAATGCCACCGCGAAACACATGTGGCGCTCTGCGGAGCATTGGTCCCGGATAATGCCACAAACCGGGACCAAAAACCCCGCGACGGTCCGCAATCCGGGACAATCTAAATTAATTCGGGACAGAAATTGAATCGAGGCAGAAATTAATTCGAGGCAAAAATTGAATTAATCAGTATTTTTGAAAAAATCTTCCACAAATTAATCGAGACAAAGATCTAAATCGAGACATTTTATTAATTTGACCACAAATTCTTTCCAAATAAAGGTGTGATTTTACAACATCTTCCTAGTCGACAATTTCACTTCCGCTGCCGCTGTCCTCTGAGCCACCGGCTTCCTCGTCGTCGTCGGACGAAACCTCCACAATTTCCGCATTGTTCGGGAGACGGAGCTCCTCTGCGCGGATAGCGGTGTCAATGGTGGTGTAGATGGTCCGTTCAGGGATGGACCAGAACCTCTCCCGCCATTCTCGGTTGCGGAGATCCGGGTGCACCACGCGCCCGTCCACGATGCGGTTGCCAAGCTTTGCCTTCTGCTCCTTCTTGAACAGCTGGGGCCAGTACGGGTTGGCCGCCGCGTACCGGGGCAACGCCCTCTTCCACGCGGGCATCTGGCGGCGACGCTCCGTGATTACGCTCTCCATCTCGTATCCGCACAACCACGTACAACCACGTAGCTGATGCGCCATCCGGTGGGCACCGTCGCGCGCGGTGGCGCGAGGATGTCGTAGTATGCGAACATCGCCGCCTCGTAGAAGTTGAGCTTGGGCACCTCTATGGCGACACAGTGGATATTTGAGAGGGAGGGGAGGCGAGACGATGGCATGGTGGAGAGGTGCAGAGGGCGAGGTGATGGCGCGGTGGAGACCACAGAGAGGTCGAGGAGATGGCGAAAGCGACGCGTTGTGGCCTCATATTTGTACACGGGGACGACGAAGCGATGGTGGCCTTGAACCGGGACCAAAGCCCCTCCCCGCGACACGTGGCAGCCCAGCAACGCCCCCCCCCCCTTCCACCCAGGTCATTGGTCCCGGATCGTGCCATCAACCAGGACCAATGACCCGGGTGGGGGCGTGTTGCTGGGCCGCCACGTGTCGCACGGGAGGGGCTTTGGTCCCGGTTCGTGGCATTAACTAGGACCAAAAACCCTCCCTTGGCTATAAATAAGCCCAACCCATCCACTTATTTTTTCTGGAATTTTGTGTGGGAGGTGGATGCTAGGTTTTTTTTCACACTACACACAAGGTGTTCGACGAAATGTCCGAGCCACGCTTAAGTTTGCACAACATGGTATCCTCGACCGAGTTTAGCAACCTTATCTTCTTTATCTGTAATTGATACAAAAATATTGCATGTGTCCATGTAGGGTGGTCATTTCACTATTCACGATGTCATTGTCATGGTTAATTATTATGACGCAGATCGATGCGCGGATGCGATGAATGTACGGCTACCGACGCGATTTCGATTTTATTGCAGGCCTGCATAAATTTATCAATCTGGCTAAGGCAAACAAAGTGGATAATTTTATGCCTTGTCCCTGCGTCGACTGTCGGAACATGGCGGAGCACTCTGCCCCGAGAATCCTTCAAAGCCATCTGCTTCAGAGAGTTTTCATGCCTGGATATTATTGTTGGGCGATGCACGGAGAAAGAGGGGTTAGGCTGGAAGAAAATGAAGAAGAGGAGGATGGTGACAGCTATCCTATGTCCCCTGAAGAATACGGTGATACTGCAATGGAAGACAATGAAGAAGAGGGAGGCGGCAATGAAGAAGAACAATGGGCATCAGATGAGCCCGCTGATGGTCTTGGTCAGGTCATTTCTGATGCAAAGCAACAATGCGATACAGAAAGGGAGAAGCTTAAGTTGGAGGCCATGCAAAAGGATCACAAAAAGTTGTTGTACCCAAATTCGGAAGATGGCAGCACAAAGCTCGGTACCACACTTGAACTGCTAAAATGGAAGGCGGAGACTGGCTTATCTGACAAGGGATTTGAGAAGTTACTGAAAATAATGAAGCCGAAGCTTCCAAAGGATAATGAGCTGCTCGAGACAATGTACGAAGCAAAGAAGACTATCTGCCCTCTAGGATTAGATGTGGAGAAGATACATGCATGCATTAATGAATGCATCCTGTACCGCGGTGAGAAGTACGAGAATATGGATAAATGCCCGGTATGCACTGCATGTCGATACAAGATCGAACAAGATGACCCTGGTGATGTTGAGGGTGATGAATAGGGTTCCTGCTAAGGTTATGTGGTATGCTCCTATAATACCACGTTGAAACGTCTGTTTAGAAACAAAGAGCATGCCAGGTTGTTGCGATGGCACAAAGAAGAGCGTAAGAAATACGGGAAACTGAGACACCCCGCCGATGGGTTGTAGTGGAGAAACATCGAGAGAAAGTACTCGAACTTTGCAGGTGACGCGAGGAACTTATGGTTTGGTCTAAGTATAGACGGCATGAATCCTTATGGGGAGCAGAGCTATGGTCACAGCACCTAGCCAGTGACTCTATGTATCTGCAACTTTCCTCCTTGGTTGTGCATGAAGCGGAAGTTCATTATGATGCCATTGCTCATCCAAGGACCGAAGCAACCCGGCAACGACATTGATGTTTGCCTAAGGCCATTAGTCGATGAACTAGGTGTAAAGGTGTGGGATGAGCACAAACAGGAGCCATTTGACCTACGAGCGTTGTTGTTCGTAACCACCAATGATAGGCCTGCTCTTAGTAACATTTCAGGACAGTTAAACAAGGGATACAATGCATGCACGCACTATTTCGATAAGACTAAAGGTACATATTTGGATAAATGTAAGAAGGTTGTGTACCTGGGGTGTCATAAATTTCTTCCAACCAATCATCAAGTAAGAAAGAAAGGCAAGCATTTCAACAGTGAGGCAGATTACCGGAAGTAGCCTAAGCTCCCTAAAGGTGCTGATGTATTTGGTATGGTGAGGGACCTAGAAGTAATCTTTGGAAAGGGTCCTGGCGGTCAATCTGTTCTGAAAGACCCCATTACCGGACACACGGCCATGTGGAAAAAGAAATCTATATTTTGGGAGCTTGAGTATTGGAAAGACCTAGTGGTCCGTTCTTCAATCGACGTGATGCACGTGATGAAGAATCTTTGCGTGAACCTGCTGGGCTTCCTGGGTGCATATGGGAAGACAAAATATACACCAGAAGCATGGGAGGACCAGCAACATATCAAATACCCATACAACAAGCATACTAATAAAGGACGTGAATACTTAAGCAGCTACGCTCTTACCAAAGCAGAGAAGGAAATCTTTTTTGAAGTCCTTTACAGTATCAAGGTGCCAGCTGGCTTCTCATCAGATATAAAGGGAATAATAAATATGGCAGAGAAATAATTTCAGAACCTGAAGTCTCATGATTGCCACGTGATTATGACGCAGTTGCTTCCGGTTGCATTGAGGGGGCTTCTACTGGAAAAAGTTCGATTAGCCATTGTGAAGCTATGTGCATTCCTCAATGCAATATCTCAGAAGGTAATCGATCGAGAAAGTCTGGAAAGGCTACAGAAGAATGTGGTCCAATGTCTTGTCAGTTTTGAGTTGGTGTTCCCCCCGTCCTTCTTCAATATTATGACGCATCTCTTAGTTCACCTAGTCGAAGAGATTTCCATTCTCGGTCCTGTATTTCTACACAATATGTTCCCCTTCGAGAGGTTCATGGGAGTCTTAAAGAAATATGTTCGTAACCGTGCTAGGCCAAAAGGAAGCATCTCTAAGGGCTATGGAACAGAGGAGGTCATTGGGTTCTGTGTAAACTTTCTTCCTGACCTTAAGCCGATTGGTGTTCCTGAATCACGGTATGAGGGGAGACTGAGTGGAAAAGGCACGCTAGGAAAGAAGGCAATGATATTTAGGCATGGGCATTCTTTGAATCAAGCACACTACACAGTTCTACAAAGTTCTACCTTCGTGGCTCCGTATATCGAGGAACACATGAATGTTGTACGCTCCAAGTTCTCGGGGAAGGATGAATACTAGATTAAAGAAAATCACATGGAAACTTACGACATTTGGTTGCAATTACATCTCATGAATGACACCACTATTGGAGATCAGCTCTACTTGTTGGCCGCGACACCATCTGCGACTATATTGACTTTCCAAGGGTACGAGATAAATGGAAATACATTTTACACGATTGCCCAAGATAAAAAGAGCACCAACCAAAACAGTGGTGTCCGCTTTGATGTAACATGCGAGAATGGGAAAAAGGACACATACTATGGTTACATAGAGGAGATAGGGGAACTTGACTATGGACCTACTTTTAAGGTCCCTTTGTTTCGGTGCAGTTGGGTCAACATGAATGGAGAAGGGGTAAAGGTAGACCAGTTGTACGGAATGACAACTGTGGATCTGAAGAATATTGGTTACAGAGACGAACCATTCGTCCTAGCCAATGATGTGGCTCGGGTTTTTTATGTGAAGGACATGTCCTCTAGACCAAAAAAAAGAAAAAATAAGGAAACGAATACATCAGACGATGAGCCCAGGCATCACATAGTTCTTTCAGGGAAAAGAAACATCGCGGGAGTCGAGGACAAGACAGACATGTCAGCAGATTCTGATAAGTTTGATGAAATTCCGCCTTTCACCGTGAAAATTGACCCAAGCATCCCGTTAAGCAAAGAAGATGCTCCATGGTTACGGCCTAAGAAGCGATCATAGGCAAGGGATCGACATACACGATGAAGGATTCATACCCTAAACCCTATGTAAATCTATATAATGTATGGAAACTTTATGTGATGTATGAAAACTTTATGTGATGTATGAAGGCATACATATATATAGTGGCGCCCTAGCATTTTAATAACCGAATGTTTAAGCAAACCAGAAACATGAACACGTCAGGGAGATACCAAATTGAATTAGGGAGTGCCTCTATGGCGAGCTGCTCGACTCCCGCATAGTGCTGCCACCCACCCCTGGCACTGATGACATAATGTCGACACACTCACCCCTGGCATAGTGCTGCCACCCACCCAAAATAGTGTCGTCGTTTACTGGCTTAGTGTTGCCCACTGAGGACATAGTGTTGACATGTTATCGCCACATCCACATTTAGTCCCGGTTGGTGCCTCCAACCGGGACTAAAGGTTCATCATATCTTTAGTCCCGGTTCTTGGCTTTAATTTTGTTTTTTAGATTAGTACTAATTAATTGACTAACGGCAGGCATGAAGCTTATTAGCCCGGGAATAAGCCTCGCTGAACTTGAAGTGGATCTCTGATGAAATAGCATGTTGTGAAACTATAAATGTTTTTAAAAAAAATCACAAGCATTATATCATGTACATATCCTCGTCGAGCAACAAAATATTCTTCTTCTTCTATCTGCCGTCACAAAATCCATTGCAACAAAAATAAGAACCAAAACTACGAAGGCATACATATATATAGTGGCGCCCTAGCATTTTAATCACCGACCGTTTAAGCAAACCAGAAACATGAACACGTCGGGGAGCTACCAAATTAAATTAGGCAGTGCCTCTATGGCGAGCTCCTCGAAGATGCCTGAGGACGGGATCCTAAGACATCTTCGAGAAGCTCTGCCATAGTGGTGTCCCTACTCTCGCACACCATCTTTCAGTTTATATCTTCTCTAGCGAGATCAGTATGCTGGTGGAGCTAACTAATTTCACATATTAGAGAGTGCCTCTACGACGAGCTCCTTGAAGATGTCTAAGGACGGGATCCTAAGACATCTTCGAGAAGCTCCACCATAGTGGTGTCCCTGGTCTCGCACACCATCTTGCAGTTCTTCACAAGAATGCATACCTATATATAGATTAAGCAGCACAACATAGTGTCGGGCACTGATGACATAATGTCGACACACTCACCCTAGCATAGTGCGGCCACCCACCCAAAATAGTGTCACCATTTACTGGCTTAGTGTTGCCCACTGAGGACATAGTGTCGACATGTTGTCGCCACATCCACATTTAGTCTCGGTTGGTGCCTCCAACAGGGACTAAAAGTTCATCATATCTTTAGTCCCGGTTGTTGGCTTTCATTTTGTTTTTTAGATTAGTACTAATTAATAGACTAACGGCGGGCATGAAGCTTCTTAGCCCGGGGCTGAGTCTCGCTGAACTTGAAGTGGATCTCTGATGAAATAGCATGTTGTGAACCTATAAATGATTTTTAAAAAAATTCACAAGCATTATATCATGTACTTGTAGTTCAAATATGGGCAACCTCCTACCAATTCGGCAGGAATTTGTCTTTTTCATGATACACCGGTTGGGAAATTGTTCATATAAGGTGGTCTAGTATTTTTTTAAATGGGTTGGTACCAATGCCAAACTTTAATTTGATGGTTGCTTCAAAGAACACCCCGATTTCGGCACCTCAAAAATGGAAATTGTCTTTTTCGTGCGTCAAAAAGGAAAACTTCCTCCTGCAACATCATAATCCATCCCAAGATGCACATGTGTGCACAATATGGGCACATTATCACAAACTATGCCCTGATTCTAGCCATAACATTGGTGGTTTGACCTAAATGTCATGAAACCTCGAACATGATAGGTCATTTTGTGAATAATTTTTTATGATGTTTGCAATTTTTCAAGTTCAATATTTTCCCTTGAAACTATGACACATAATATGACACCACGTGAAAGTTTCATATTGTTTGGATCATTTTTGAATTTCTTATGCGCGTTTCAAACTATATTCAAAACAGCGGGCATGAAGCTTCTTAGCCCGGGGCTGAGCCTCGCTGAACTTGAAGTGGATCTCTGATGAAATAGCATGTTGTGAACCTATAAATGATTTTTTTTAAATTCACAAGCATTATATCATGTACTTGTAGTTCAAACCTGGGCAACCTCCTACCGATTAAGCAGGAATTTGTCTTTTTCATGAGGGATGGACAGAAAGGTTCCAGATAGACCGGTTGGGAAATTGTCCATATAAGGTGGTCTAGTATTTGAAAATGGGTTGGTACCAATGCAAAACTTTAATTTGGTGGTTGCTTCACAGAACACCCCGATTTCGGCACCTCAAAAAGGGAAATTGGCTTTTTCATGTGTCAAAAAGGAAAACTTCCTCCTGCAACATCGTAAGCCATCCCAAGGTGTACATGTGTGCACAATATGGGCACATTATCACAAACTATGCCCTGATTCTAGCCATAACATTGGTGGTTTGACCTAAATGCCATGAAACCTCGAACATGATAGGTCATTTTGTGAAGGATTTTTTATGATGTTTGTAATTTTTCAAGTTCAATATTTTTCCTTGCAACTATGACACATAATATGACACCACGTGAAGGTTTCACATTGT
The DNA here is from genome assembly GCA_916181665.1 of Avena sativa. Lineage (NCBI taxonomy): Eukaryota > Viridiplantae > Streptophyta > Magnoliopsida > Poales > Poaceae > Avena > Avena sativa. The sequence goes on from OV702287.1 coordinate 586,841,293, forward strand.
TTGGATCATTTTTGAATTTCTTATGCCCGTTTCAAACTATATTCTAAACGGCGGGCATGAAGCTTCTTAGCCCGGGGCTGAGCCTCGCTGAACTAGAAGTGGATCTCTGATGAAATAGCATGTTGTGAACCTATAAATGATTTTTTTAAAAAATTCACAAGCATTATAGCATGTACTTGTAGTTCAAATCTGGGCAACCTCCTACCGATTCGGCAGGAATTTGTCTTTTTCATGAGGGATGGACAGAAAGGTTCCAGATACACCGGTTGAGAAATTGTCCATATAAGGTGGTCTAGTATTTTTGAAAAATAGGTTGGTACCAATGCCAAACTTTAATTTGGTGGTTACTTCACAGAACACCCCGATTTCGGCACCTCCAAAATGGAAATGGCTTTTTCGTGCATCGAAAAGGAACACTTCCTCCTTCAACATCATAATCCATCCCAGGATGCACATGTGTGCACAATATGGGCACATTATCACAAACTATGCCCTGATTCTATCCAGAACATTGGTGGTTTGACCTAAATGCCATGAAACCTCGAACATGATAGGTCATTTTGTGAAGATTTTTTATGATGTTTGAAATTTTTCGAGTTCAATATTTTTCCTTGCAACTATGACACATAATATGACACCACGTGAAGGTTTCACATTGTTTGGATCATTTTTGAATTTCTTATGCCCGTTACAAACTATATTCAAAACGGGGCAAGAAGCTTCTTAGCCTAGGGCTGAGCCTCACTGAACTTGACGTGGATCTCTGATGAAATAGCATGTTGTGAACCTATAAATGATTTTTAAAAAAATCACAAGCATTATATAATGTACTTGTAGTTCAAATCTGGGCAACCTCCTACTGATTCGGCAAGAATTTTTCTTTTTATGAGGGATGGACGGAAAGGTTCCAGATACACCGGTTGGGAAATTGTCCATATAAGGTGGTCTAGTATTTTTGAAAAATGGGTTGGTACCAATGCCAAACTTTAATTTGGTGGTTGATTCACATAACACCCCAATTTCGGCACCTAAAAATGGAAATTGGCTTTTTCGTGCGTCCAAAAGGAAAACTTCCTCCTACAACATCGTAAGCCATCCAAAGATGTACATGTGTGCACAATATGGGCACATTATCACAAACTATGCCCTGATTCTAGCCATAACATTGGTGGTTTGACCTAAATGCCATGAAACCTCGAACATGATAGGTCATTTTTTGAAGGATATTTTATGATGTGTGCAATCTTTCAAGTTCAATATTTTTCCTTGCAACTATGACACATAATATGACACCACGTGAAGGTTTCACATTGTTTGGATCATTTTTGAATTTCTTATGCCTGTTTCAAACTATATTCAAAATTGCGGGCATGAAGCTTCTTAGCCCGGGGCTGAGCCTCGCTGAACTTCAAGTGGATCTCTGATGAAATAGCATGTTGTGAACCTATAAAATATTTTTAAAAAAATCACAAGCATTATATCATGTACTTGTAGTTTAAATCTGGGCAACCTCCTACCGATTCGGAAGGAATTTGTCTTTTTCATGAGGGATGGACGGAAAGGTTCCAGATACACCGGTTGGGAAATTGTCCATATAAGGTGGTCTATTATTTTTGAAAAATGGGTTGGTACCAATGCCAAACTTTAATTTGGTGGTTACTTCACAGAACACCCCGATTTCGGCACCTCAAAATGGAAATTGGCTTTTTTGTGCGTCGAAAAGAAAAACTTCCTTCTGCAACATCGTAAGCCATCCCAAGATGCACATGTGTGCACAATATGGGAACATTATCACAAACTATGCCCTGATTCTAGCCATAACATTGGTGGTTTGACCTAAATGCCATGAAACCTCGAACATGATAGGTCATTTTGTGAAGGATTTTTTATGATGTTTGCAATTTTTCAAGTTCAATATTTTTCCTTGCAACTATGACACATAATATGACACCACGTGAAGGTTTCACATTGTTTGGATCATTTTTGAATTTCTTATGCCCGTTTCAAACTATATTCAAAACAGCGGGCATGAAGCTTCTAAGCCCAGGGCTGAGCCTCGCTGAACTTGAAGTGGATCTCTGATGAAATAGCATGTTGTGAACCTATAAATGATTTTTAAAAAAATCACAAGCATTATATCATGTACTTGTAGTTCAAATCTGGGCAACCTCCTACCGATTCGGCAGGAATTTGTCTTTTTCATGAGGGATGGACGGATAGGTTTCAGATACACCAGTTGGGAATTTTCCATATAAGGTGGTTTAGTATTTTTAAAAAATCGGTTGGTACCAATGCCAAACTTTAATTTGGTGGTTGCTTCACAGAACACCCCGATTTCGGCACCTCAAAATGGAAATTGGCTTTTTCGTGCGTCAAAAAGGAAAACTCCCTCCTACAACATCGTAAGCCATCCCAAGACGCACATGTGTGCACAATATGGGCACATTATCACAAACTATGCCCTGATTCTAGCCATAACATTGGTGGTTTGACCTAAATGCCATGAAACCTCGAACCTGATAGGTCATTTTGTGAAGGATTTTTTATGATGTTTGCAATTTTTCAAATTCAATATTTTTCCTTGCAACTATGACACATAATATGACACCACACGAAGGTTTCACATTGTTTGGATTATTTTCGAATTTCTTATGCCCGTTTGAAACTATATTCAAAACGGCGAGCATGAAGATTCCTAGCCCGGCTTCTTGGTTAATGAAATATGAAGAAAAATTAGTTATTGAATTTTTAATTGAAAATGGCAAAAATGTTTATAATTTGAATAGTTAATGAATTTTTTATTAGTTATTTAAATTGAAGCACTTTTCCTGTTGAAAGTTTTTTCAAATTCCATATTATGCAATAAATATTTGGTAATGCAATTTTAATTGAAAATAATAAAATTGTATAGTGCAAATAAAAAAATTGAAAATAGAAAATGGTTTTTGATTAGTTATTGAAATTGAAGCACTTTTCCTGTTGAAAGTTTTTTAAAATTCCAAATTATGCAATAAATATTTGATGATGCAATTTTAATTGAAAATAGTAAAATTGTATAGTTCAAATAAAAATATTTGAAAACAGAAAATGGTTTTTGATTAGTTATTTAAATTGAAGCACTTTTCTTGTTAAAAGTTTTTTGAAATTCTAAATAAATAATCATCTTAAATTGAAACATCTTATTAATTAAAGAAGAAAACAAATTTGAAAAATGGCGGGAAGACCAAAAGGTTTGCTAAAATCTGAAAAACGGGTCAACGATCCCGGTTCGTCCCACCAACCGGGACCGATGATCCTGGGTGCGCGCGCTGCCATCAGCATGCCTTTGGTCTCGGTTCGTCCCACCAACCGAGACTAAAGGCCCAACGGTCTCGGCTGGTGCTATGAACCAGGAGCAAAGGCCCGCGCACGTGGCAGCACAGCAACGCTCCTACCCAGACCTTTGGTCCCGGTTTGTCCCACCAACCGGGAGCGTTGATCCTTTGGTCCCGGTTGGTGGGACGAACCGGGACCAAAGGCCTGTATAGTTACAGCACCGGCCCTTCCTCGTCCCCAACTTCACAAATCACAGAGCACATCGAGGCGCGGCTAAGAAAAATTTGCGGCGGAGCAAAATCACGTCGTCAGGCTGCCCAAATCCAGAGCGGCCGCTTCACGCTATCGACGCACGCCGCTGCCACACCACCACCATAGACGGTCGGAATCGAGAAGCTCTCCTCTGGCCGGAATCGAGCGCGAAGTCGTCACCTTCCCGAGCTCCGGCCGCCGTCGATTCGCCGCCGTCTGGCCTCCCCTTGCTTCCCCGACCCCGGCATCACGCTCGTGGTGAGCCAGCGGTCCTCATGTACCCTCTATCTCGTGTCCTCTCGCTCTCAGTCGTCTCTGCGTCGATCACCATCCGCCACTGCCGCAGAAGCTTGTCACCGTCGTGGCTCCGGTGACCTATTTCGAGCGGCACAGCCACATATAGGTTCAACACGCATGCCCGCATCTAGCGCCCTTGCTCTCACTGCCCCGCACGCAAAGGATCAGAGATCCTTGCTTGACAGAGGAGATCCTCCATTGATGACGTCAGGCTGACGTCATTTCTCTTTTTTTTAGTTAATCTTTTCTGTAATTGTTTTATTAATTGAAAATGCTGACAGGTGGGTCCAGCAAGTCAGGTTTTTATTCTTTTTGGAAATGTTTTCTAAAATTAATAAAAGTCTGACATTTGGGGCCAGATGGAAAATAATTTTTAATAATTCCAAAAATGTTTATTTATTTAAAAACAATTTAAAAATGGATTAAAATTGGGAAAAATCATAACTAACTCATTTTAAATCAGAAAAATGTGTATAACATATCAAAATGTTCACAAAAATGAGCTCTACCATTTAAAAATGTAAGCATTAATATTCATACAACTTTGAACCTTACTTTACATAGAGGAACACCGACATCCCCTAAGTACCATCGGTTCAATGGTTTGTCCACCTAGGGCATTCCGAACCGATTTAGAGAATAAGTGCATAGTGTTTTGTAGTATTTGCATTATAGTAACTTGCAAATCTTAATTTGTAGATACTATGGATCCAACACAGCAAGATACTATGATTCCAGAACATCAGGAAAACATCCTCCACAGAATGATCTGTGAAAATGAAGATATCAATATCGATGTCACCAGTGAGTTTCTGAACGATTCCGGTCAGGGAGATGAGTCTCTCAACCGAGGAGACGGCTCCGGTGAGGTAGAAGCCAAAGCCTGGGACAGGGGAGAAGCTGATGAGGGAGAAGGCGACGGCTCCGGTGGAACCTTAAATCTCGCAAACACCGGCAAGGTGTATATATGTATTTTTGTAATTAAAATGCTGCTGTCTATATATATATACATGCATATATTAACACTCTTTCTTCTTTTAGCCCTCCGGATCGAGAAATTCTGCCGTAAGAACGAAACGAGGCCCAACAACAAAGTTGGATGACACTATGAGGTATAGGATCGAAGTTGTCGGTATAGATGGCGAACCGCAAGATCCCGTCGATGTCACAAGAAAATTTGTCAAGCAATGCGGAGTTCTTGTGAGGGACTACATCCCGATCACCGTTCAAGAATGGAATCGGCCAAGCGGCGGTGGAGTCCCGTATGTCGGCGACACCGCCAAAGATAAGATTTTTGACAAGCTCATGATTAATTTCCTCTTGCCGATGCCAGATGTGAATCCAGATGAGGAGGAGAGAGTAATAATGGAGTTTGTGCAAAGAGTCTAGCAGTTTGCTCTCATCAAGATGGCCGATGCATTCAAGAACTGGAAGAAGAAACTATCCAATAACTTTGTCAGGGTAGAGAAGACTCCGGATTTCACTCAAGGCGGCTATGCTAAGTTAAGACACCAGTGGGAGGATTTTGTGAAGTACAAGGCATCGGAGAAATCTAAGGAAAGGTCTAGAATAAATACGGAGAACACTTCTAAGAAAGTGTACCATCATAACATGGGGCCTGCTGGCTACGCCGGTTGCATGCCTAAGTGGAATGCACTTGAGGTCAATTACATTGTTGTCGGGATCAGAGCAGAGCCCGCAACATGGACACCACGGGCAAGAAACTGGTTTTACGGCCATGGGGGCACGTTGGACAAAGAAGGGAGGGCAATATATAATCAGAAACACAAAGATGATCCCCTACTGCCCATCGACGATATTACAAATGCAGCAGATTATGTTGCAGCGGGACAGTTCGTTACCGATAGAGAGAACGACGAGCTCACACGCGCCCTTAAAAATCCTGAACACGAAGGACGAGCACGAGGCACACCAGGCTCCAAGTCATGGAAGGTTGCCTTCCCCGTGGAAATGAAGAGATGTCCCGATAAAAGCCATCAGAGGAGAAAGGAAAGGGAGGCAGCTGAGAAAGCGGCTGCTGCAGACCAGTTGCGTAATGTAGAAGAAACATTAAAGCGGCACCAGGATCAACTCGACAGACTTAGCCAACAAGGTACTAGCGGCCAATCTCAGCGGCACGTGGTAGAAGCTGCATTCGAGGGTACCAGCGCCCTATCGAATAAGAAAAGCAACATCGCTTCCACGCAGCTCCATGATGTTGATGATGATGCACCAACGAAAGCTCCTCCTAAATGCTACCCAGTGGATGATATCACAGAGAGCACAGCTTGTGAGCTAAAGGTGCAAGTTATGAACTTAAGGGTGACGGCAGCGGTCGGCATGGCCGTACCAATTGTGCTTAACCCAACTTGGCATTGTAGACCGGTTCCAAAAGGGTACGCTGTCGTCACGGTGGATGATGTGAAGGAAGATTTTGAGGAGCTAAAGCTAGACCACCCTGCGGGGGAAGATATGGAGCTGACTCAACTAGGAGAAGCCAAAGGGGGGACTATTCTATGGCCAAAGGAGCGCATCACCTATTAGGAAACAGCTCATAGATAGACAAGATATTCAGTGGCGCATATGTGAAACCATGCGCCATAGAAAAACATCAGTGGCACACCAGAAAACATGCGCCACAGAAGATTGGAAGTTCTGTGGCGCATAAGAAAATATGCGCCATAGAAGAGGCAACTTCTATGGCGCATATGGACTTATGCGCCACGGAAGATTCAGCATTTGTGGCGCATTTCCTCCATATGCGCCACAGATGAGGGCGTCCAGATCCATGTTAAAAAGGTGACAAAAGCTAGCTCTCTTATCTATCCACCACCACCCATTTCACATCTCTACCTCCTCCCAACTCGTCTTCCTCCTCCCTCACACCCCATCTTGCCCATAGTTTCTCCATTTTCTTGTAACTAAACCTACTTTAATCCATAGATTGGTAAGTGGAAGCTTTGCTCCAACTTCTAGATCTAAAATTTCCTTACTTTTCTCCCTCACTTCTCTATTTGTTTACTAATTTCCTCTCCACCAACTTGTAGATCTATTTGTCCACACTCTCTCATCGCGCGGTCTCGTCTCGCTATTATTGTGTCTACTAGGTGAGTACTTGGCCATGAACATGAAGGTGAAGCTTGTCGCGCGGGCGGTGTGTGTGTGTGATCCATGGCGAGACGATGCTTGTGTGGTGCATGAATGTTTGCAATGGGAGGAAGTTTTTTGTTGCTTGCTTGTTGTTGTCGGGCCCGGCCGGTGTGGTTGCATGGATGTTTGCCGAAATGTTGATTCATTTCCATTTCGGCAAATTTTTGCACTACCCATATGTCCTAATTTTAGGAAAGGTCATGCCGAATTTTTTGCGGCTAGCATTCATGCATGTGTGTGTTCATATGGTGTGGTTCTCACCTATACTCTCTATTTTGACCGCTCAGGCAACCATGCTCCTCACGATGAGCGAAGGTCGAATTGCTAGGTACAAGAAAGGCGCGAAGGAGGACATGATTCTGAACAACAAGACCATGATAAGATGTCCATGTCGAACATGCAAACTACAGTGCTGGATCGACCCTAAATCTGGACAATTGGAGGGTCACCTGCTCAGGCACGGTTTCATGCGCAACCTCAATGAGGCGCCGGCAGGACATGGTGGTGGTCACGAAGATGTAGGCGGGTGAGAAGACGAAGAGTCTAGCGGGCATGATCATCATGACGAAGGAGATGCCGGCGGGCATGATCAGCATGGAGAAGGAGATGGCGACGGGCATGATCATGATCATGAATAAGGAGAAGACGCGAACACACAGACGCTGCTAACTTCGGTCTTGCAGGACCCTCATGTTCAAGAACTGCTCCTCAAGGAGACGAGCAACGACAAAGCTGTAGCTAGAGAGAAAGCCAAGCTGGCCCAAATGGAGGTAGACAGGATGACTCCATTGTATCCTGGGTGTCGCCCCGAGGATACACGTTTGAGTGTAACGCTCAAGGCTCTAGAGATGAAGGCCGAACACAAATGGACCGATGTGAGCTTCAACGCGAACATGGAATACTGGCACGACCGACTTCCTAACGGGAACACATTGCCAACAAGTATCAAGGAGGCCAAGAAAATCGTGTGCCCTCTTGACCTACCACACATTAAATACCACGCATGCATCAATGATTGCGCACTTTATCAGAACGAGTACGCGGATAGAACCACATGTCCGGTGTGTGGCCAAGGACGGTACAAGAGAGGGAACAAGAAAGTTCCTCGAAAAGTGGTATGGTACTTTCCTATCACCCCCCCCCCCCCCCGTCTGCAGCGATATTTCGTAGATCCTAAGGAAGCAAAGCTCATGCAATGGCACGCGGAAAGAGAGAAACCGGAAGATGATCCAGAGAAGGGCAAGATCCTGACACACCCTTCAGACACTAGCCAGTGGAATGCATTAGACATCGAGTTCGAAGAGTTCGGGGGCGATGCAAGGAATGTCAGGCTGGGTATGAGCACCGATGGACTCAATCCTTTTGGAAACCAGAGTAGCACGCATAGCACATGGCCCATGTTTGTATGGCCGTACAACCTCCCCCCGTGGCTATGCACGAAGCAAAGGTATGTACACATGAGCATTCTTATTCAGGGGCCGAAACAACCAGGTATCGATATGCATCTGTATCTCGAGCTATTGAGAGAGGAGTTAGCCAGCTTGTGGGAGACGCCGGCCCGTACGTGGGACGCCTACACTAAAGAATATTTCCATCTGAGATCCGCGTTGCTCACGACCATGCAGGACTATCCTGGTTATGCATATGTATCGGCCCAGGTGAACCATGGACACAATGCATGCGTCAAGTGAATGGATGAGACACCGCATCTCCAGCTACCAAGGGATCCCGGGTCTTCGAAAACCGTGTTCCAAGGTACTAGAAAGTGGCTCCGCATGGATCACCCGTGGAGAAAACGTGGTGAACTGTTCAATGGTAAGGACGAGCTCAAAAGAGCCTCGCGTCCAAGGAGCGGCGAAGAAATCAAGGAGCTTTTGAATAATTGGGTAGACTGCCCTGCGCCTGGAAAAAACGACCGAGGACAAAGTTGTTGCTGGGTGTGTGGAAAGCAAGGTCTGTTTTCTGGGACCTTTCGTATTGGAAGGTCCTTCACACTCCCCATAGCCTCGATGTAATGCACATCACGAAGAACGTTATCGAGAGTCTGCTTGGCACTCTACTGAACATGCCGGAGAGGACCAAGGATGGGCCAAAAGCAAGAAAGGACCTTAAATTGCTTGGCATCAAGAAAGATCTTCAGTACCCTGATAGTGATGATGATGAGGATGACCAGACGGAAGGGACTCAAGGTCGCCACAAAAGAGTTAAGAAGAATGAGGTGGTGATTTGCGCTGCCTGCTTCACTCTGAGTTTGGAGGAGCTCGAGCAGTTCTTCAGGTGCATCTTAGGAGTGAAAGTTCCTCACGGTTACTCGGGGAAGATAGGCAGATATCTGGAAGTGGAGAAGAAGAGGTTCAGCGGTATGAAGTCTCACGACTGTCACGTGCTGATGACGCAGATACTCCCTGTTGCGATCCGTGGGATAATGGACGAGCATGTCCGTGAGACGTTGTTTGGCCTCTGTAACTTTTTCGACGTCATATCTAGGAAGTCGATCAGTGTGAAGCAGCTCGACAGGCTACAGGAAGAGATCGTGATGATACTATGTGAGCTTGAGATTTACTTCCCGCCCGCATTCTTCGACATCATGGTGCATCTGCTTGTACATGTCGTGGACGACATCATCCAGCTCGGGCCCATTCCTGCACAACATGATGCCGTTTGAAAGGCTAAACGGTGTCATCAAAGGATTCGTTCACAACAGGTCTCGTCCAGATGGAAGCATAGCCAAGGGCTTTCTGATCTACAAGTGCATCTCCTTCTGCCAGAATTATCTAACCACCGAGATCGAGGATGTTGGAATACCCACAAAGAAGCACCTCGGCAGGCTCGGTGGATATGGTCACCGCGAGGGCTGCCGCTCACTTCATGTTGGCATTGATGGTCGACGCACTGATTTTGAAAGGGCACACCGAGTCGCGCTACAACACATTGAAGTGGTTGGCCCTTGGGTCAAAGAGCACAGAAGCTTAATCGAGCAGGAGTACATCGACCAGGGCCGGCCGAGGAAGAAGGGAGACGTAACCAGAGAGCACAACTCCAGCTTCACGGGTTGGTTCAAGAAAAGGCAACTGGACAATCCCCCACAGACGCCTTCTATAGAAGATCAAAAACTCATATTCTCCTTGTCGTAGGGCCCAGGGCACAACCTAAGGACCTATCAGTCATACAACATAAACGGTTACAAATTCTACACCGAGGAAAAGGACAAGAATTGTGAATATCAAAACTCAGGAGTAACTATGTTATCCTTTGCTAATGACGAGACTACTGTGATGGAAAGATTCTACGGAAGGATTGAGGAGATATGGGAGCTCGACTATTGTGGAGAGATCATACCGATGTTCCGTATTAGATGGTCCAAGAACGTGGAAAAAGAAGGCCACTATTTCACCACAATGGTTATACCAGATGCCAAATCAACGAAGAACGCCTCCGCAAAAAATGAGCCTTGGGTACTCGCTAGCCAAGTTGATCAATGCTTTTTTATTACCGACCCGTCAAAGCCCAACCGTGTTGTAGTTAGGAGGGGCAAGAGGAGCATCATCGGAATGGAAGGAGCCTCCAACGAGCAAAACTTCGACAAAAACAGTGACCCGAAGATCGAAGAGGAATTCGACAAGTACTTCGACATGCCTACTACTACTACTAAAGTAAGAAGGAAGACCACACTGCCTACTAAAGGTTGTCCATACACAAGAAGAAATCTCAAAGTGCACGGGCTAAAGTATTCAACCGTGACGAAAAAGGGCAAGAAGATTGTGAAGAGACACTAGCAATTGTGTGACTTTTTTGTGTATTAATTTGTGTGGGTATTAGTTAGAGACTAAAACATATAATGTGACAAGCAAACACACAAATATATATGTTTGAATAAATATGCATGTGTTCTTGCTTTTTTTTAATAAATATGCATATATGTATATGTTCTTGCTTTTTTTAAATAAATATGCATCTATGTATATGTTCTTGCTGTTTTTGAATAAATATGCATATGTATGTAATTAAAAATATTTAAAAAATATATATATGTGAGACAGCCAGGATTCGAACCTAGTTGCCCCAGGTGAGAGCAAGCGAGCAAGACCACTAGGACAAGTATCGGATCTTATCATACAACGACGCCAGACTTTTTTGTACTATGTCCAAAAGTTCTGTGGCGCATTCTGTGGGAACGCGCCACAGAACTTTCACACTTAGCCACAGAACGGTTCGGCCTCTCCCCCTATAATCCCCCCTGCTTTCTCACTTAGCCAAAATTCCCTCTCGATCCCGGCCCCTTTCTCTCTGTCGTCGCAAACCCTAGCGCTTCCCTACACCGTCGCGCCGCCCGGCGAACCAGTGGAGGAGGAGCTGTCCGACGAACCAGTGGAGGAGGAGCCGCCGCGCCCGCCCGGCGAACCAATGGAGGAGGAGCCGTCGCGCCCGCCCGGCGAACCAGTGGAGGAGGAGCCGACGTGCCGTAGCCCGGCACCCTCGTAGTCGTCGACCACCACAGCAGCAGTGCATGGTTCGTCCCCCCACCCCCCCCCCCCACCCTCCCTCTTAGTATTTCTTGCAAGTGCATAAACAAAAACAAGATGAACAGGTTTGGGAGGGGTAATAGTCCGAAACAGAGAACATCCACGAGGGGAATAGAGCAACCAGCGCCTCCATAGCCCCGGCATGTGCCGATGGTCATTATTTCTTTCAGAGTACAAGTATCAGGATGTGCTTATGCTGTTTTTCGAGGCAAGAAGCAGGGCTGGGATCATGTAGAAAGTAACTTGTGTTGCCATCTCTGATCGGCTAACTTTAGAACTTTCACCTGTCAATGGACTGCTTCTAGGTTTAGCAATAGATGTGTCTAGTGGGCTGAATGCCACAACTTTAGGGAAGGCTCCTTCAGTCGCTTTTAGTTCATCCAAGACCTATCGGACTTGGAAACATCAGATTCATGGACACATACAGAGAGTAGCAAAATAAGTGCAAAATCAAGCACTAGTTTGTCTAGTGACAAATCTATGTCTTCTGCATGGGAGATTCTTTGGATGCTACAGTAGAAAACCAGCGGGGGGGGGAATTGTGTGCCGCTGAGGTGGGATCTTGGCTCATATCCCATAACCTATACACATGTACATTAGACACAAAACCCAAGAATCTGCAAACTAAATCACAACGAACATTGTATTTCTTGAACAAAAGTAATCTTATAAAGGAAACCACATGACAACAGCAAGTTCCTTATTATTTAAATAGCTCATGTAGCATCTAAATGTACAAGGGCGGCCTACTGTTTAAATAGCTAGAGCTCTTTTTATTTAACCTCTGCCTACTTCAATGCTCATGTATCAGAGTGGGGAATGTGGAGGCATGCATTGCATAGTGATGGGTTAGCATGTCTGTGTGTGCATGTGTGTGTGCCCATTATCCACCCATTGCATGTCTGTGTGCATGTGTCTGTGTGCCCATGTGTGTGTGTTAGCATGTATGTGTGTGCACATTGCACAAGCAGGGTGAACCACATTTTTGCCAGAATTAGAGCTCTTATATATATATATATATATATGTTATACATATCTGTTATATATATGTTATACATATCTATTATATATATATATCTGTTATACATATCTGTTATATATATATCTATTATGCCAGAATTAGAGCTTGTTATATATATATTTGTTATACATGTATGGGGATGATGGTACCTGTTGTTGAAATGTACTGTGGATGATGGATGATGGATACTGGGGTCAATGCATGGGGCTGTCAATATGGGGATGGGGTCTTTTGTCTTGCAGGGATATATTTCTTCATTTGAGTTGCCCATTTCTCCCGAAGTGTCGATTCACTTCCGTTTCGGTTGAGAAATGGGCACTCCTAGGTCAAAAAATTAGCAAAGGTCATGCCGAATTTTTCGGCCGAGATTTGTGCTAACTTTTTGCCTCTTTTAAATAGAGTAGTGCAAACATGTCGGGCAATAAGGAGTCTGGCCCTTCTAAGAACATGATCAGCGTCGAAGAACAAGCTAGATAGGCCAACCAGTCATTTTGGCTTGGGTCCCAATAGGAGGAGGAGGAGGCGATGAGGATGACACCACCACCGAAGGAGGAGGCGACTGTCGCCAGAGCTGCTGGGGCCAATGAGGGCGGAGATCCTGATTACAAGGGGGACGAAGACGACTACGATGGAACTAGTGAAGGCGGCGGCGAAGAGGATGACACCACCGATGGCGGCGCCCGCAACGATGGCGGCGAGCGCACGGATGGCGGTAGCGGCAACCCGGCCGCTTCTCAGAAGAAGAAGAAGAAGAAGAAGAAGAAGAAGAAGAAGAAGGAACAGAAGGAGCGGAAGGTGCCAGTGCTCGCCACCGTCTGCGATGAGTTCCTGAGGTCACAGAAAGTGGCCTACCCATTGCGCCAGAGGAGATTGCTAAAGGGTACGGCCTGCAACTCGGGTGCATCATCCGGGAAAGCATGTCGATCAACACGAAGTACATCAGGCATGCTGACAATGCAGCTTTGGTCGATAACCTCCTTAAGAAGCTTCACAAGCGATACAGATTCCCAGAGCGGTTTAGAAACCTCGAGAGAAAGTACCCGGTGAACAAACTAGCCCTCATGAAGATGAGCAACGCCTTGAGCAGCTGGAAAACCCGGGTGAAGAATAGCATTGACAAAGGTGAAAGCTGGGGGTTATTAGTAAGAAAAATCTGATGCTCGACGAAGAGGAGTTTAAGATATTTAAGGCGGATATAGCTACCACTGACACTATAAAACGGACTAAATTGGGAAGGAGTATGCGGGAACAGAACATAGGTAACCGCCACCTTGGAAGCGGCGGTTAGAGGCGGAAACATGCCATTTGGGACAAGGAGGACGCCGAGCTTGAACGCCTTGGTAAAGACAACCCTTGGCTTAAAATCACGGACTTGCAGCTTAGGCAATTTGTTCGGGCCCGCTACTACCTGGACACGGAAACAAGGGAGTTCATCACCAACGATCCGGAGGTGAAGGAATTCGAGAAGAAGCTGGTAAGGAATTTATCGCTGATCTCAAGTCTATTGCGTTCTAATTAAAATATAGAAGTCAAGAATCGAAATGGGTTCACCTTTCCTTGTCTCTGCAGGAGGAGGAACTGAACGCTACTGCCACAGAGTCGTCCCAGGATTCGACGGAGCCGTGGGACACGGTTTTCAACAGGGTGACCAATGCTTACAAGAAGAGGGACAAGGGGTTGCCGCCATCCTCAGCTGGTCGTGTGTCCGGCTTTGGTACGAGCATGAAGTTCAAGGAGTACTACAAAGAGGACGCCAAGAAAAGAAGGGAGAGGAAGAACCAGGATAAAGCCGCTGTTGCAGAGCTGAAGATGTAGGTGCAGACACTGGAGGAGAAGACGGTGGACGAGAAAACGGTGGACAAGTTAGTGGAAGAGAAGTTCCGCTCGATGATCCCCCCTGAGTTTTTCGAGGGGCTTACTGCTTGGAATGCGGGAGGTCGATAGGGGCTGATACATTTGCCCAGCTTAAGCGGCAGCAACTCAGGCATCAATGTTACCGTGTCGCCGGACCTGGTGACCCCGCCGGCCGTCAACATCGGGACGCAGCCACTCGTTTTGGTCACACCGATGCCCCCTCCCGCCCAAGATACCAATAAGACGCAGCCGACGGCGGTGGTGCTTCGTGAGGCACCCGAGCGGGAGATTGCAGATGATGATAGGCCGGCCGCCGACATCGGCCATGTCTCTACATTATCCAAGATCCACGCCATCACCAAGGTAACTAATTAGTTAGTGCACGTCATCTCCTTTATGCCTTTGGTGCATGACTGCTGCCATCTCATTACACCCAACAACATGTTTTTTCCTTAGACACTTCTTGCGTACTCCTGATTAAAGATGTCGGCGGTGAGTTGAAGGATGTTTCCAAGGGCACTCTTATACAACCGGTGAGCTGCACGATGCACAACAATCCAATGGATGATGACGTGATGAGGGTCAGGTTGGCTCGGGTGTTGCCAGGGTGTGACGACATGGACCCCCCCTTTCAACCTCAGGGAGCCGACGAACACAAGACCCTTGGGGAATGCTACAACTGGCCCTTGACATGGCCAAAGACCCAGATTCGTCTTGCGGGGGGAGCACCGGCGCCACATCTCGACCGATCACCCGGTCACCACCTCGAAAGCCAGTAGCCGCCATCGTCGCCACCACTAGCCGTCACCATCAACTCTTGGCAGCGTGTGCACCACCACATGCCAAAGACGTTGTGCCGCAACCGCCGTCGCCCCCGCTACCACCACCACATGATGGCACCCATGAAGATGATGATGAATTGGTCAACGTTGACGACTTCATCAACACTAGCGCCGCCAAAGGATTGTATATGCCTTCTGTGGATGAAGAACCCTTCACAACTCGCGACGGCCATCAAGCTGGTCGGCCCAATACATGCACGTAGCGCCTAGTCTTCCATGGTCTTTCTCAAGAGACGCCTCCGGCCGCCGATCCACCACAAGAGAAACCGGGATTGGTTTTCAGCCCCAACACACTCCGAAAGGCGACTGATGAGCAGATGGCAGTGGCTGACACGGTTGTGAAGAAGAAGCACTACAGGAAGAGAGGTAAGAAGAAGAAGAAGAAGAAGAAGAAGAAGAAGGGTGCGAGCCAGCCTCTTCTGAAGAGGATCCGGGGTCAGGACGCCGTCGTCGTACCATCCACACAATTTGGCTTGCCCCGAGTGCATGTAGCTGGTGATCCGATATTGACTCCGGATATGATACACATTGCGGTTGGAGCCATGTTAACTTTGCACGAGGGTGTCAAGACACTAGAGGGCCTCCTTAAAGACGAAGATCCAAATTACCCGGTTTTCACGGCCAAGGTGCCATTGGACGTGGGCTTCGTCGATGAACCCCCCGCGGATATATTCTTCATAGCGTTCGAGGACATATTCAAGTTGTTTCTCACGAAACAACTGGACTATAACTTGGTCCGCCTATACGCGCTCAATCTGGCGATCATGATCAAGAGAGAAAGTACCCCAGAAATCGCGATAGTGGATCCCTACTACATGCGGGACATCCAGTTGGTCGAAGGATCAGAGACACGGACCAAGGAGACGGCGTACCTCAAGAAGTTCATGGTGGACAACAAGAAGAAGGGCACACTTCTTTTGCCTTTCTTTCCCGAGTAAGTACACACACTCGCTCATCGCCACCCTAACTTATGCATTTCTTATAGATTTCTTCCTTTGCTATTTTTCCAACATTCTGTTCCAATTGTGTTGTGCAGAGACAAACACTGCACACTCATCGTCCTTGCCCCGAGGTATTCGCTAGCCACGTATTTCGACTCGGGGAGTTTGACAAAGAAGAAAGACTACACCAGAATAAGGGGTGTTATCAATGAGGCTCTCAAGGGCTACACCAAGAAGGGATGCACCTTCGTAGATAGGGGGAATGTATCAAGGATGGCAAACATGTGTTCAAGCATGTGCTCGAGTTCCCCTGCATCAAGCAGTCGACTACTGGTGCCAAGGAGGCCTTCTACGTCCTCCATCACCTTAAAGGCTATGTTCGGGACTGCCAGAACCTAACGCTGCCATCTAGTCTCCGAGGATGGGCCGAAACTTTGGAGAAAATCGGCGATATTGATCTTAGAGAAGACTTCCATCGCATTCAGATGAAGTTGTCGCAAATCATCATTGAAGATGTCAACACAAGGGGGGTGCCCTACAACAAGCCAGGGGGTTGAGTAAGAGGGAGATTGAAGAATGCCTCCGTAAGCAGGTGACACAAGGACGTGGATGACGAAAGAGGGCTATCTACCGTTCCCGAAGCCGAGCGAGAAGAGGAAGTCTTCATCATGGTCGATGTGTGCCTCTAGCATGATCCAGTGTGTGTATATTCTTGATGGATGCCTGCTGTATTAGTGTGTGTGTCATAAACTTTATTACCTCGTGGTCGAAATGGTCATTGTTGTTAGACTTAAACTACCTTGTGGTCGTGTTGTCGTTGAACTTATTGCTTCTATGATGATCTATCTTTTAGGTTTATGGATCCTTTGTTTTATATTCTGTGAACATATATATATATATATGGATGTGAACCCTTTATTCATTCTTTTCGTTGTATTTTTACTAATATGCCTTGTCGTCTATAGAGATGGTGACGAGGTGGTATGTGGTGTACATGGGTAGGGTTCCAGGAGTCTACGAGGAGTGGGAGGATTGTCACAAATAACTGAACAAGTTCAGCGGCAACATCTACAAAGGATACGCGACTAGAGAGGAGGCCTAGTGTAGGAAGAAGAACCGGATGAAGATATTGGTCGTGCTAATGCTCTTGCTCACCATTATCACAGTCGTATTCTATTTGATCCTAGTGTAGGCGGCAGTGGCCACTTCATATTTGTAATGTGAGATGATATGAACTTTGTGTTCGGCGCTTGTGTAAAAATTTGGCACTTGACACTATATATGTATCTCGATCGGGCTCTAAGTGTTTGTATTATATATATGTCGGTTTTCATGCATCTACTACTTGTGCAATGTATTTTATACTCATCTGGATAAATCCTGTATAAATACCTGATTATACACCAGGAAAGTAATTTACTTCGAATACGTGTTACACAATCAGTGGCGCATATAATTATATAGTCAGTGGCGCTTGGGCTTTCTGTGGCGCATACACGTAAATGCTCCACAGAAGTTCTTCCTGTGGCGCATATGAAGAAATGCGCCACAGAAGTCTGGAACTTCTGTTGCGCATATCCATATGCGCCATAGGAAGTAGTTACAATGGCGAGGTAACAGTGGCGACTAGGATATGCGTCACAGAAGTCCCATTTCAGTTCGCCACAGATGGGTTGTTTCCTAGTAGTGATCGTGCTTCCAAATTATGTGCCGCCAAGGCCAACCACTCCTCAGAGCAGCAATCCACCTTCGCCGCCACCTCACCATTCAGTGCAACCGTCGGCTTCACCGCCTCACCACTCAGCGCAACCGTCTCCATTGCCGCTTCAGCCGTCTCCGCCGCCACGTTAGCCGTCTCCGTCCCCTGAGCCTCAGAGACAAAAGCGGAAGTATACTAAGAGGGGCAGCACCACCAGCAGCAGCAAGAGCACGTTCCGATCATCGAAACGTAAGGTATCGCCTCTCCCAAGAGTACCTCATAAGAATATGAAGAAGCTACCTTGCGAGAAGACAGATGACGAAATTGTTGCGGTCGTGGATGCCCATTATGAAAAGTGGAAGATTGACATGGCTAACAAGAAAAAGCCGATAGAGCCATTATTCTCGGTCACCGCAGAAGATAAAGCCAAAGCAGTCGTACTTAAGATTCAGCTTCACCAACCCATAGCGCTCACATCAGACTATAATCGCTCTATTACCAAGTCGGATGAGGCAAAATAGCGGAGAGTCGGGAAAGAAGTTGCCCAGCTCGGACAACAGAAAAATCAATCGATCGAACCGCTCAAAGTGTACGATACCAATGAGTGGAGAGCCCAGGAGCGGCATGATCCGAACATTGATTTGGAGTTTGTTCGACTGTACGGAGAAAAGGCCCAATTATATGGACTGTCTATTACTGAGTACATGAGCCATATGGATGAGTTCGAGGGGTACCAAGAAACAGCATACGTGTACCAGTACGGGGCTCCTCTCGTCAAACCCGAGTTAGTCAAAGATCTACCAACAAAAATGCGAAGATTGCATAACTCGTACATTCAAGCCTGTGTTGAATCCAAAAACTTGGATCTATGCTGCATATAAACACCACCATTATGCTCATGGAGATGGTTTCCTACTGATCGAATTTCCATAATTATTTCAGTTTTACCAACAAGACACCCTTGACAAAACTATCGTCAGTGCCTATTGTTTGTAAGTATTATTAATTTCTATAATTAAGTCTTTCTAGCTCAGCTCATTTATTGCTTGTATAATCTTACTCATCACCATACTAATTATATATGCAGAATGAAGATTCTCGAATGCAACAAAGGACAAATCTATGACCTTGGGTTTGCTGACTACAATTTCGTTCATGAAGTTACTCTAAAAACGAATCCCAAAGAGACAGAGGATAACTTGCTACAAGCGTTGAAGCATTTCAGCAACAGAAGGGAAATACTATTTCCTTACAACGATGGGTGAGTGTTACTGTCTTGTACACATTCTATTTTTGCTTACTCGATGTTAAGCGTATAATTGACTCGTGTTTTATTTTGTTAGTGTGTCTAGCATCCACTATATTTTGTTAATCATTGTTGTTGACACCGGAGTAGTAAAAGTCCTGGACTCGAAACGCACACCATTAGAAAAGTGGGCGAACATGCAGGAATGCCTCCAGAAGGCTTGGAAACGGTTCACCGCCAAAACTAGAGGTGTTTGGAAGCCAGAGCTTACATTTCAACCATTGACTATAAGTACTACTTGCTAGATCCACGCATCTTTTTGATTCTAGTTTCAATACCACCATTATCATGCTTGATTATTATTTTGAATGAACTCCGTTCTCGTAAAGTGTTTGAGGCAGGAAGCCAGGAATAACTTATGTGGATACTATGTCTGCGAGTTCATTCGCCAGACGATCAAAGAGAAGGGCGCAGACCGGAACATCAAAAAACTTGAAGTACGATAAACAATAATCACAACTTTATTTTATTACCACCAATTGTGTTTAGTTTCATTCATATATATTGATCCCCTTCTTTAAATTAGATCGAGCGGATGCGGGATGGTCTTCTATCACAAGAACGCATGCAAGCAATTCAAGAGGAAATTGTCGGATTCTTGTTAGAACAAGTCATAGATCCGCAAGGAGAATACTATTACCCGCTTCATTTGGAAGGGTAAAGTATAAAAAACAAGATGTAAATTAGATCAAATTCGTGTGAGTACCGTTTGTAATTAATATGTTTCGACCAAGAAGATGGATGAGACGGTGTATAATATATTTGTGATCATAATGTGTAATATATATATCGTGGTTTCATTATTGTTGTATATATGTAGTACCATTAAATTGAATACAAAACACCAAATAAATAAATAAAAACCCTGCCGCGGCACAAAAATAGCCGGAAAATCCTGCCGTGGCACAAAACCCTGTTGCGGCATAAAACCCCGTCGTGGCACAAAAATAGCCCAAAAATCCTGTCGCGGCACAGAGACCAACGATCCCGGTTCATGCCACGAACCGGGACCAATGATCCACCCCCCTCGTCTCTCGCGCTCCCACGTGGAGACCCATTGGTCCCGATTTGTTCCACGAACCAGGACCAATGATCCACCCCCCTCCCTCATCTCGCTCCCGCCCACGTGGAGACCCATTGGTCCCGATTCGTGCCCGAACCGGGACCAGCATTAGGCCCGAGTGATTGGTCCTGGTTCGGAAACCGGGACCAATGGCCCTTATGAACCGGGACTAGAGGCCCTTTTTCCACTAGTGTCTCATATGGAACTACATATATGATCCTTGAACTGTTATGATCTTTAAATGATTCGTATGATGCATATGTATATGCATGGTTTTGATTATAAGTATTTTCAACATATAACTGAAGATTAATTGTTTGGTTTTTTATTTATAACTAAAATATTTAGGATTGTTTTTTTACCTGAATATGTATATCCCTGAAGATTGTTTCGTAGGATTACATTTCAATTTCTTATTGTGGCCAATGATTCAAATTTTCCCCAAAAGATAGGCAGACACATTGGTGTCAGATTTTTTCAGGGATGAGTTAGCGAACCTAGGGCGATGTACAAGAACAATATATAGGTTATGCAATTGTTACTTGGTTCACTTATACCATCCCTGAAGAAACTTAAGAGGCCGCAATCTTTATTCAATATTCATAGAACTATGATATTTGAATTATGTATTTCATGCATTCATAGTGTATAGGAATTACAGTTTAGTTTGTCACCGAGGCTGATGATTGAAATTTGCCCCAAAAGAGTGCAAAGGGAGACACATATGATGGTGTCATTTTTTAGGGATGGGTTGGTGAACCTGAGGCAGTAATGCACACAAACAATATAGGTTGTGTTGTTAGTACTTTGGTTTATCGCCTCCTTCTCTGAAAAAAATTATGAGGCCCTTGATTTATTCTCATATGAAACTACATATATGATCATTGAATTGTTTTTGATCTTTGAATGATTCGTATGATGCATATGTATATGCATGGTTTTGATCATAAGTATTTTCAACATGTACCTGAAGATTAATTGTTTGGTTTTTTATTTATAATTACAATATTTAGGAATGATTTTGTACCTGAATATGTATATCCCTGAATATTATTTTTTAGGATTACATTTCAATTTCTTATTGTGGCCAGTGATTCAAATTTTCCTCAAAAGAGAGGAAGACACATTGGTGTCAGATTTTTTCAGCGTTTAGTTAGCGAACCTGGGGCAATATACAAGAAACATATATGGGTTGTGAAATTGTTACTTGGTTCGCTCACGCCATCCCTGAAGAAACTTATGAGGCTGCAATCTTTGTTCTACATACACTCTGGTCTAATTAATTGTCATTTTGTTGAGATGAAATGATATATGAACTGATCAAACTATTGATGAGATACTTTCTCTTTGATATCAATTTAGTATTGTCTTACATATATGTTGTCAATTCTTGAGTTGTAATACAATTCAATCATATCTATGAGTTCTAAGTTATGTAATTAAAAATCAACAGGAGGATGATGATGACGTGGACGATACAAAAGACGCTACGTGCCGAGGCACTTATGGTGTGGGCAAATCCGTTTCTACCATAGGGGGAGACTGTTTTGCCCATTCGGTGGCAAAGAAATCAATATGGACCTTGACAGCATGATCCAGCACGCGATGGGTGTTGGCAGAGATTGAGGCATAAGGCATAGGCCGATTACCTTGGTTTGGCACGTAACCTTTGGCAAATTCCTCCAGGATTATGTTAGGACTGTCCTGTATCCCCTTGACTAGGCTATCCCTGCCTCTTACTGCTACCCCTGTCCTGCTAGGCGTCTCCATGTCCTGGCCTCCTGCTGCTGCCCCTGCTTTATTTTGTTTTAGTTAATTATTACTTGTGTGTTGCATGTAAGACAATACATTCGTGGTGTCTCTGGTGAACCTTCTATATATATATATATATATATATAGGAAAAATACTTCTTATTCCCGGGTATAACTACACCCACGTCTCATATACTACCTTACGGAAGTATTTATAATACTTTATTTGTTTTAATATGTTCATATACTATATCTAAGATACTTCCAAACAAGTTAGGTGAAAAAATTGCAAATACACCCATAATTTGCACTATATATATAATACTATCATATTTGTACGTACAAAAGGAGTATGTAAATAAAAATTACATACTACAAAAAAAGTAGTATATATACTATCCAAATATTCTTATATACTTCATACTACCCATATATAGTCTCCAGTATGATAGATACTGCCTAAATAACATGAAACACACGTGGGTGTAACTACACTCGGGTGTAGTATGAATATGTCCTGTATATATATATGTTAATCTACTCTCTTATATGGAGTTCCTTAAAAAAATTAGTGTTCAATTATATTACTAATCATGCTCATGCACACTACCAAATATTTCTAGTGCTTGATTATATTATAATTGTCAAGGAATACATGATCGAAATTTTGTATTGAAGTAACTAAATGATCTCACATCAGCGATGGACGTTGGCAGAAGCTGAGGCCGAAGGCATCAGCCGAAGAACTTGGCACGGCACGCAGCCTTCGACAAATTCCTTACAGGTTCAACAACGGGTTGTCGCCGCACAGGTCCGAATTCGCTTACAGGTTCAACATGGCAGAACTTGAGCTACTCAGGGTACAACTCCCATAGAGACCTCGGCAGGGGTGACAGAATTGGTGCAGGTGCGACCACGGCGACCGCGAGCTCAGATTCTAGAGGAGAAAAACAGGACCGAGCATGGTCGACATGGTGACAGATCTCACCAGGAACCAATTCTTGTCCCCCACACCATGCCATGGGTGTGGCCATGGTGAGGGCGAGCTCTGACTCAAGATGGGGAGGGGAGCGAGGCCGAGCAGGTTCATCCATGTCCCACCTCCGTGCCATGACCGCGACCAGAGATTGCCGCTCCGGGGAAGAAGAAGACGTGTAATGGATGCAAGCGCCAATGCTGCAAGCCTACAGGAAGGAGTTGGGCCGAGCAGGTTCATCCATGTCCCAGCTCTGCGCCATGGCCGCGACCACAGATTGCTGCTCCGGGGAAGAAGAATACGTGTAATAGATGTAGGCGCCAACTCTGCAAGCCTACATGGCAATCACGACGGCAGCGACATAACGGCGAAAACTAACAGAGGCCCCAACTTGACAGGCGTTAGCCTGATATTTTGTATTCAAACGTGAAGTTGAATTCGTGCCGAAAAGACCCCTTGAGTATTTGGCACACCAACTGTGGGCAACGCGACTGATTACAAGAAACTTGGGTACTGCTTTGCCTTGGCGATCCAACTTTCGAACCTCAAAATTATATTCTCCATATCAACTATATAACTCATGCTTAACCTTTCGGTCCCTGTTCCTTGGCCATGTCTGTACTTGTTAGGCGCGCCAAGTAAGAACCTTAGTACTCGCGTGTGTAAAACTGTCTTACACCCGTTATGCAAACGTGGATTCAAGTACACCCGATCATCACGTGATGTCCTGAAGCGATGAAACATAAAACGGTGCATACTAAGGAAGAATACATTTTTATCTTGATATTTAAATGAGGGATCATCTTATAATGCTACTAAAATGCCAGACAAGCAAAGATGTAAACATCATATGTGTAAAGTGAATTGATATGGTTCTTGCACTTGATCACTATCATGTGCATCGTGGTATGATCTTTATCATTTCTTTGTGTGTAAGGTCAAGGTCTATGGAACTTACACGTTAGATGTGTTGTAAGAGTATCAACTATACATCAACTTACAACATTACCATATGATGACACCAGCCCAGCAACAAGCTAAACTAGATGCTTCTAATTTATCCATTGCAAATTTTACGTGGCTTAGGGCTTTCGAAGATAGAACCGGTCTTACCTACGAATATGGAACCACAATGATGATAACCAAGTTATTAGCAAATCGTTGTAAATTAGATATTGACTATAGTAGGAGAGACAGACACCCGCTAGCCCTTATGCAAAACTAGTTGCATGTCAAGCGTGGAACAGGTCACATGTGCGAGGACATGTAAAGTTAGTCTGGGCCGCTTCATCCCACTATGCCACCAATATCCAAAATACATATAAGAAGTAATAACACGATCATCATCACTCACATACTCATATGTGTACTACCCGTACAAAGCATCTACGCATAGATCAAGCTCTGATACCACTGTTGGGTTCGCCAGCATAGAAAACAAAAAAATTCCTATGATGAGAACTACTAAGCACCAAGATCTATCCACGAGATACACGCAACGGGTGGATATACATCCATAGAAAATATACCCTTGTAAACTAACAAGGTGTAACGAGGTTGAACTTGTGAATGATGCAGTCAAATGCCTGCTGATCTCAGGATCAAGAAGAAGTCCAGCGCCGCAACTCAGTAGCGCATCCGTGATCACACACACCTTCAGGCCACCGTACAACCTCCACCTCCTCGCTCCAGCGATGCAGCAGAAGAAGAACCTCCTTCCAGATGAAATGCCACCGGGAACATGTATCTCGCTAATCTGAGACCATGGGGAAATAATTCTAGAGGTGGAGAAAGATCCTTCATGAGGAGGTGTGTGTGAGAGGAGTGAGAGGGAGGCATTTTATAGGAGAGGGGGCAGCCCCTCCCCATGGCCGGCGCCCATGGAGGGTGCCCCCACCTCTTCCTCATTCATGTGGTGAAGCTCCACTCACATAAATTTAGCCCTCCATTTTCTCCACTCAAAATCCCACTCAAAATGCATTAAATTTCCAGCAAATTTAATACAACTCGCATTTAATAAAACTCTTTTATTTATTTTATTTAGAATTTTGTTAATTACTTTAATTAACAAATATTCACATAAACCCCCCTGCAACATTTCAATATTACATGCAGAACCAATTTTAGCAATTTCACCTAAAACAATTTCGGTGTCCATTGAAATAATTCCAGTGCTTTGCAATTCTTTCGCCTGGAACATATTTGATCCAAATGGTGTTGGTATCCCTTAAGCGTGTCACCCTACGGATCACGAATAATACAGACATGATCGAGACCATTCTCGGATCAATAATCATAAGAGGGACCTGGAGATCTATACTGACTCCCACACATTCAACGATGACTTCAGTGATCGTGAGAACCTTTAACGCTAGTAACTAAATCCCTTTGTCTGCGATATATTACATGTCCTAGATTCGATCATCGGTATCTCCATACCTAGTTTAATCTCATTGTTGACATGAACTCTTTTCTTGTTCCCTTAATATAACATTATAGTGATCACATCACTCGATTGCAAGCTATCTTACTGTGATATCACCGAGAGGGCCCAGATTATATCTATCCATCATCGGGATGGAAAAATCCCACTCTTGATCCATGAGACTCTACATAACACCTTCATAGCATTGAATCCACCTTTATAGCCACCCTGTCATGGTGTGACGTTTGATGTTATCAAGATACTCTTCCAGTGTTAGTGATTGACATGATCTCATGGTCCAAGTACTAGCATTACTTCGTATGATGTTATAGCAATATAAACATAATGACTTTGATCGTAATGTTATACTTCAAATGAATGTTCATCACATCATTCCACCAATATGTGACCTCGTTATTAACAACATCCAATGTCCATGATCAGAAAATCTTGATCATCTTGTTAATCAACGAGATAGTTTATAAGAGAGGCATAAGTAGGAACTTTCTATTTGTTTATTAAGCACACATGTATTAATGTTTCCAAATTAATAAAATTATAGCATGCAAACACTACAAGAAATCTGCTCACTAGTGACCTTTTCTTAACGATCCTGGGTTTTTTGGTCATAGATCTGTGACCATTCTGAACCAACTGGTCGTAAGGCATTTGGGAGGGTCAAAACCTTGAAAATTTATGACCAAGTTGTTAAGAAGGTCATATTTAACTAACACAAAAAGGTCATAGACAGATAGCACTGGTTTACTTCCGTATATTAAGTAGATTATGACCAATTAAATTGGTCATGACTTCTAATTCATGTTGCCACTTCAACAGTTTTGCTTATGTGTCATGTCCACATATCAACTTCTGGTTGCATGTCATGTACACGTGGCTGTCATGCAAACCTGTTCATATTGGGAAATAATATGAAAAAATATCAACTTCTGCTTGCATGTCATGTCCACGTGGCTGCCATGCAAACATGTTCATATTGGCAAATAATATGAAAAAAAAATCCTATGAGGAATCAAACCTAAGACCTATTCACCACTGCAACGCCTCCATCTAACCACTAGACCAGACAGTAATTCCTATTAAGAGAACCACATCGAGCCTCTTTAAACACTCCTTCCAGCAACATGTTCACCGTGAGAATTAAACTGCAAAAATGGAGGCGCCTGGCAGACTCGAACACAGGACCAAAGAGTTCAAAACCATACAACCTCCGTCATACCATTAGGCCAATCCGTCACTTGTGTAACTAGCCCGCACTAGCCTTATTTAAACACACAGTGCCCTGTTGGGCTAGGCCTGGGCCGGACGATAAAAGGCCTTTGCCTATTTCCAATTATTTTTTTATCTCGGTTGACTGGGCCAACGACCTATGGGCTTTTAGCAGATCGATTTAGGTACAGAATTTGGGCTTCTTACATGTTTGAGTCTATGATAAATAAAGAGACTTCAATTATTTTTATAAAATTCGAAATATAACATAGCAGCGCCAATTTTGCATATGCCGTTGGATCGAGATGATATAAAAATAATTTTGGTTCATCTCGATAAGATGATTAACTTCTCGTCGGTGAATATCTTAGTTTAAGTCTTCTGGGGTGCATGGCCTACCATTTATTTTCTTGTTCCTTTGTTCTAAAATGCGATAAAATGGCGGGGGTGACCGTCTTCATCTAGGGGATGAGCCTCACAAAACTTGCATTGGTGCTTTGATCAAACAATATATTTTAAACCTAAAAATGATTTATGGAAATAATCATGAGCATTAGATAATGTATCTATAGTTCAAATCGGACCCACTTCCTAACGATTCGGTAGGAATTTGTGTTTTTCGCCAAGGATGGATGGAAAGGTTTTAGATACCCTAGTTGGGACATTGGCCATGAAAGATGGTCTAATATTTTTCTAAAAATAGGGTGGTACCATTTTGAAACTATCACTTGGTAGTTGCTTAACAAAACAACCCTATTTTGGCACTCGGAAAATAGAAAATGGCTTTTATGTGCGGCGAAAAGGAAAACTTCCTCATATAACATTGTTCGTCATCCCAAGATACACGTGTGTGCATAATACAGGTACATTATTACAAACTATGCCACGATTCAGGCCATAAGATTGGTCTTTTGACGTAAAAGCCATGAAACCTCGAACATAATAGGTCATTTCTGAGAAGGTTATTTTGAGATATCTATAATATACCAAGTTTGGTATTTTTTCTTGCAAATATGTCACATAATATGACGCCACACGAAGAATTTACTTTGTTTCGACCGTTTTTGAAATTTTTATGCCCGTTTTAAACTTTGGTCAAAACGGAAAGCATAAAGTTCCTAGCTAGGGGATGAGCCTAGCTAAACTTGCATTGGATATCTGAAGAAACATCACATTGTGAGTCTAAAGATGATTTTTGCAAAAAATCATGAGCCTCAGATAATGTACTTGTAGTTCAAATCGGACCACTTCATATCGATTCGGCAGGATATTGTCTTTTTTGTCAGGGATGGATGGAATGGTTTTAGATATTCTAGTTGGGACATTGGCCATTAAAGGTGGTCTAGTATTTTTTAAATAGGATGGTACCATTTTGAAACTGTCACTTAGTAGTTTCTTAACAAAACTCCCTGTTTTTGGCACCCGGAAAATAGAAAATAACTTTTCTGTGTGGCGAAAAGGAAAACTTCCTCCTACAATATTATTCGTCATCCCAAGATACACGTGTGTGCATAATACGGGCACATTATCGCAAACTATGCCATGATTCAGGCCATATCATTGGTCTTTTGAGCTAAAAACCATGAAACCTCGAACATGATAAGTCATTTCTGAGAAGGTCTTATTGATATATCTACAATATACCAAGTTTAGTATTTTTCCTTGAAACTATGTCACATAATATGACGCCACGCGAATGATTTACCTTGTTTGGACATTTTTGAATTTCTTATTCCCTTTTAAACTATGGTCAAAACGGCGGGCATGAAGGTTCTTAGCTAGAGGATGAGCATAGCTAAACTTGCATTGGATCTCTGAAGAAACCTCATGTTGTGAGTCTAAAAAAGATTTTTGCAAAAAATCATGAGCATCAGATAATGTACTTGTAGTTCAAATCAGACCCACTTCCTACCGATTCGGTAGGAATTTGTCTTTTTTGCCAGGGGTAGACGGAAAGGTTTTAGATACCCTAGTTGGGACATTGGCCATGTAAGGTGTTCTAGTATTTTTTAAAAATAGTGTGGTACCATTTTAAAACTATCACTTGGTAGTTGCTTAACAAAATGTCCCCTTTTTGCACTCAGAAAATAGAAAATAGCTTTTTCGTAAGGCGAAAAGGAAAACTCCCCCCTACAACATTGTTCGGCATCCCAAGATACACGTGTGTGCACAATACGGGCACATTATCACAAATTATGCCACGATTCAGGCCATAACATTGGTGTTTTGACCTGAAAGCCTTGAAACCTCGAACATGATAGGTCATTTCTGAGAAGGTTTTTTTGAGATATCTATAATATATGAAGTTTGGTATTTTTTCCTTGTAATAGTATCACATAATATGACACCACACGAAAGATTAGACAATTTTTGAAATTTTTATGCCTGTTTTAACCTATCATTTTTGTGCGACCAATCAGAAGAGAAAATCAGTCTATCCACGGATCACCCACCGAATCAGATATCAACCATCGATAGGGCCTCCATCTGACGCTCCAAAGTCACATCACCAGTTTCTCCCGCCTCCCACACTTGGGCGTGAAGGGACCGAAACGCCCTAGGTCCTAGTATTGCACCATAGAAATGATAAGGGACACTTTGGTAGAATCCTACCACACCCATGACCGAGCGTTCAGGCCGAGCGCCGCGCCGCTCGCCAGTGCGCCTACTAGGGCACCCTACTTATCGTCCTCGATGACGAGGATGACGACAAGCCCGCGCCCTCGTCTTAGCCGTGGCGCTGCGGCGACCCGGGCCAGGGCAGCTCACGCGCACCGCAACCGCTGAGCGACGACGACAGCGATGACGACACCCGTGGCGCCGACTACACATGCTTCTACCCCAACTTCGGCATGTGAGCGGCGCCACCGGCGGCATCGACATCGGTTTAGTGGTACCATTTTGAAACTTTCATTTAGCGGTTGTTGCACAAAACACCCAATCTTGGCACTCGAAAAATGAAAAATATTTTTTGTGCAACTAAAATGAAAGCTTTATCCAACAACATTATTCGCCATCTCTAGATACATGTGTGTTTTATAATATAGACACGTTATTACAAACTATGCTATGAATTTTCGTATATAATAGCTCTATTTGAGAACACTTTTTATATATTTGAAATGTTCCAAGTATACCAAGCACACGAGGGTGTAGATTCCCATCAATATTAGAGTTCATGTTATATTTTTTCATGCAAATATTTTCTTAGCTATACCTTATAGTCTTAACACTTAGCTTTAGTTCTGAACGGTTACGATAATAGAGGCTTTTACCACCTATTACTAAAGGTTTTCTAATCACCACCTCCAAACTTTAATTGGAAAAGGTTTTGAAAAATAAAATAAAACATTTATCACTATTGAAGAAATATGTTTGTGTGTATGGAAAATATCACTGTATGTCAAATAAAGTAGAAAATGGAAAAAAAGAAATGGAAACACAAAATGAAAATCAGTAAAAGAAAAACGACATATTAAGAAAGAAAAATGTGTTTTGGGCTGGGGCCTAGGAGAAATGGATGGAAGCGGGAGGCCTGTACATTGCTAGCTACGGAAAGTTGCCCCAATATAACCCCTTCGCTGGGGACATGAACCCTACCACTCTCCCTCAGCCGCCCGTTCTTCCCTCCTCCCTCAGCCGCCACTCTCGCCATTCAAGCCCCGATCTCCCCATCTCAACCCGATCTCCCCCTCTTTCGCCATTCAAGCCCCGATCGAGTGCCATCACTCCACTCCTGCAGTCGTCGAGAATAGAGAGAGAGAGAAACAAACTGTCTTCTAGAGTTTCAGGTGGTGTGTCGATGGGGACGGGGAGGCCTGCAGCATCGAGGACCGCGGCCAAGTCGGTGGCAGCTAGGTTCATATAGAGCCCGCTCTGGTCTCCGGCGGCAAGGTGCTCGGTGATGAGGAGAAGACCGCCGAGAACGTATACATCAAGGTATACTCGCCCGGTTCCCTACCCACTCTCTATCTCTCTCTCGGGTTCTATCTCTCTCTGTCTCGAGGTGTACAAGGAGGATCTCCTGGACTACGGGGAGGTTGACGACAAGTCGTTCGGTGGTTGCTCCACTGCCAAGATCGGGGAGGTGGTCGAGAAGGGCTACATCGGGATCCACGGCTCCCAGTTCCAAGACTTGCTGCTCGAGTTCGAGCTGCGCCGGGCCTTCAAATACCGCCGGATTGAACACCCATCCGAAGGCAAGTCCCTACCACTGCTAACCTTACTACTGTTTTTTGTTGATTATTATGCTGTAAAGGTATTAACTATTGGGGAGATTGCACGTCAGTAGTCGTGATGTTCTAATTCTCTGGATGTGAGTGTCCCAACTCTGATTTCTAGGGAATGTGTTAGTAATCTTAATTTTAGTGCCCTAGAAATGATTGGATATCGTGATGTTGTAATTCTATGGATGTGAGTGTCCCAGCTCTGATTTTTAGGGAATTTGTTAGTAATTTTTCTGGATCACGTGGATGTTCCCTGTTGTAGTCTTAGAAATGTACCGTGCCGTTGAAATTGTAGTGAGGATTATCCTTTGTGGGGTGTTCTCTTTTCCATTTTTTTATGTTTGGTAGTTTAGTATGTTGTCGTTGTGTACTGTCTATGGCCTTTTTTTTACTTCCATTCCTGTTACATCCTTTGCTACAGCTAAGTGACCTGAGAAAAAAATATTCTCCATATCATGTCTAGTCAACCTGGTACTGTAGTCTGTTTAACACACAACACTTGTGATTTCAAATATCTATTATATAAACATAATGATGATATTCCCTGATTTTTTGTTTCCCTACACTTGTTGCTGTTCATCTCGAGGGTTGCTGACACGTGCTACGGTTCTCAGAATGCAGGGTTGAAGCTTCTTCAGAGGGTACACGAAGCTGTGCAAGGGCCTCGCTGCAAGGTTCTCAAATTACAGTAGCGTTTCTAAGCGCTTGGGAAATATTGTGACCTAGCTTATTGATATATGGAAATTTTGTTGTATTATTGCTGGAATCTGGTCTCGTTTAACCTATGGTTGCTCCAGTAGTCTGATTTATGAACAATACTTTTTTTCCAGGATGTTGAGCCAGATAACTGCAAACAGTGCCCACCCAACTACGGTGCAGACCCGCAGGCAACCCTTCCAGCAGAATAGGAGCAGCTTCTCTTCTTAGAAAAATATGCAGTCGACCCTCCCAGATTGGGCTTTGGAGCATGCTATTTTGCTTTAAGCAAATTTCTCACTACTATGTGTTTTATTGACGGCAAATAAACTCACAGCTCCTATTTTGGTGGACGTGGTGTGAACATTAGGCATATCATGGTGTGAATATTAGGCATTTCAGGGTTGTAATAGACTAATAAGACTAAGATTGTAATAGACTAATTCCATTTTTGGCAGTTTAATGAGTAATTTCATCTGTTCTCTATTTTTTTTTTGAAATACATTATTTACGCTATATTTATAATCTGACATGTGGGACCAATTTATGAAATGAATCTGACAAGTGGGACCTGATCAAGATTAGAAAGGCTGAAAATGAAAATGAGTATTGATGGTAAAAGGCTAGTGGCCTAGAAAATAAAAAGGCTAAAATGGTGGACTTTGGCTCATTTAGTTCTGACCTAAAAAGCCTAAAATAAGCTCTAGTCTAGAAAGTTAAAAAGGCTAAAATTTTAGGCTAGACCCATTCAAAAGGTAAAATTGGATCAGGCTTAATTTGCTGCCACGTAGGATTCCGTGTAGGATTGGCTTACGTGGATAGGCCAGATCATCGTGACCAAAATTTTGCTCATGGACTCTATTACCATCTATTTTGGTCATAATAGTTATGACTAATTTAAAAAAAATCGTTAACTGTCTATAGTGACCCTCGGTATGTGACCTACTATTTTTAGTCACAGGAAAGTCATAGATGAATTACTATGACCTTTTAGTGACCAATATTTGAGGTCACTAGTTAGCACATTCCTTGTAGTGAAAATAAGCATCTATCATATACTTAGAATACATATAATAACAATTTTATTGCCTCTTAGGCATATGACGTCACAGATGACCTCAGCCGTGACGGAAAAAAACATCATGAAGTCGATGACGTCGTAGACGGCGAACATGAGGTCAGCAAACGTTAGTGACGGCCACCCACTGTGTCGTCTGCCACGTGGCCTCGATCGTGACGAAATAAAAATATCATGAATGATCGGGCCTGGGATGGGCCGGTCCAATTGGCCGCAACAAAATTACAGTAACGTCGCGATCGGGTGTGATGTTTTCAGACAGAAAAAAAGTCACGGATTCAATTATGACGTGAGGTACATGACCTATTTTTTTCATCACAGAATTCGTCGCAGATGGCCATCTACGATGTTTTGACCCTCATCCACAACGATATCAAATCATCATGAACCGCGTAGATTTTTGTAGTGCAACTCGTGTAAGGGACCATTTAGAAAAGCACTTTACACATCCATTTCTTGCAACTTAAAGTTATGATGTGCAACATATGCATAAAGGACACAGATGGACTCAAGGCGAGCCACATGAGCATAGGTCTCTCCATAATCAATGCCTTTAATTTGAGAGAACCCTTGAGCTACCAATCTTTCCCCTCACAACAGTCCCATGTTCATCTTACTTGTTCTTGAATATCCATTTAGTGCCAATGACATTGCGGCACTCTTTGGGCCTTTAAACTAACTTTCAAACTTTGTTTCTCTCGAAGTTGTTGAGCTCAATATGCATTGCTTCCAACCAATCTGAATCTTCAAGATCTTCCCACACTTTATTGGGCTCCACCATGGATATATGAGCTTGATGCTCACCAAAATTCTTCAATTGAGCTCGAGTGGACATTCCACTCCTTAGATCACCAAGAACATTCTCAAGAGTGTGGTCTCTTCTTTCCAACATTCTATCCACTCTAGCTTTACGACGAGTTTTGGTCTCCTTGTTGTTTCTTCTGGGGATCTCTTCATCATTTTGGTCCTCGTCTTGACCTTGATCATCGGGAAGTTCATTCTCAAAATCATGAGGCACAGGTTGATCTTGGTCTTGATCATGCATACTCCTTGAGAGGCGTCGAGATGATCTTGCAGATGACTCGATGAATCTACCTTGTGCAATTGACTGCGCAGGCCTAGTGACGAGGGGTGATCTCGGCAATGTCCATGGTTATGGACTTCGTGTTTCGTGGAAGAGAGAGTGCTAGGGATTTTATCGGCTTAACAGACAAACAAGGGAGGCGATTTACCTAGGTTCAGGCCCTCGTAGAGGAAACCCTACTTCTTGCTTGTCTGCTCGTATATCATTGGACAGTACAAACTCGTTGAGTCGTCTAGATGCAGTCTCGCCAAGAGAGAGAGAGGTGTGCGTACTATAAGATTGGTTGCCCTTCTCGTTGGCCCCTCCTAACCTTTATATATAGGGAGGCTAGGTCTCGGGTACTAATACGAGTTGGTTTATAAGTGAGAGTTTGTATCTAGTCTAGTCTTGGACTTCCTTGTATTGTTCCACTAGGAGTCTGTGTCCTTGTAGGCTTCGTATTTGTTGCATCGTCATGGGCTTCATGGATCTTGTCATATCTTCGGGTGAGCCTTCCATTAGGCTGCACCATATATACCAATAATGGGAACCCGGAGGGTTATGCCTATGTCAGTAGCCCTCGAGGCTATGTTCGGATGCTTGCCACCGAGCATAGGCTCAA
Source organism: Avena sativa (assembly GCA_916181665.1). Lineage (NCBI taxonomy): Eukaryota > Viridiplantae > Streptophyta > Magnoliopsida > Poales > Poaceae > Avena > Avena sativa. The sequence goes on from OV702287.1 coordinate 586,875,621, forward strand.
AGTCCTTTTTATATTCCCGGAAGGTGAACTCGAAGATTTCTTCGCATGCGTGAATTCCTCGACTGCCTTGTTTGGCTGATGCAATGGCTGAACTTGTCTTGTTCTTGAAGTGATATTGGAATTTCATCGGATGCTCCCGATGGGAGTAAACGTTGCAGCTACACTCAAGTAGACTCAGAGTTATTCTTTATTATTGCAGATAGTCTTCCGTCGACTCCTGTTGGAGGATTTCTGTTTTTTCTATCGGGTGCACGGCTAGCGCTCCTGATGGGAGTAGCCCCCGAGGCTATGTTCAGATGCGTAGTATCCGATCATAGGCTCAAGTCTTCATCATCCGAGGAATTTCTCGACTCAAGTTTTGTAGCTTTGCTTTTATGTCGATTTCGTAGGAGGAATTTTCTATCGAATAGGCGAACTGTAAGTTCAATAAGTTTGTCGTGAGGATTTTGGTATAACGAGTCTGGTGCATCCGACGGATCGGGGATCAGTTAATTGCTCTTGGGCAAAGACATCGTGAACCTACTTCAAACTCGAGGCCCCGCACTCGAATTTGGTATATGTTGGCGTAATTCAGCTCGGGCCACGGAGGTCTTATCGAGTACTGAATTCCGGTTATATATTTTATGGGTACCCAACGCGTCCGTCGGGATTTTTCATCGTATCGTTGATACAGATAATAACTAGTAGAGCGCATTCAGGTGCGGTTACTAGGCCTCACAGGACAGATCCTGGGGTCTTAACTTCATGTCGAGAGAATGACATTCAGACATATTATCGCGGTGGATGCGGTCCGAGAATTTTTGATATTTTATCGACTCCATAGGAGGATTTTGTTTTTTCTATCAAGTGTGCAAAGATAATCTTCATCCGAGGAGGTTCTCTACTCGGGTCTTGTTTGTAGCGATGTAAGCTGTTCTTGTCGACTCCGTTGGAGGATATGTTCTCATCGGATGCGCGACCAGCGCTTCCGATGGGAGTAGCCCCCGAGGCTATGTTCGGGTATTTGCACCGGAGCATAGGCTCAGAGATTTTCATCCGAGAATTTTCCTGTGTAACTAAAATAGGGATCCTGAAAAAGACATGTAGATTATGTAAAGTTTGTGTATATATCAGCGGAAAGTATAGCTTGTTGTAATTTGAAATTTTGGTATATTTTCGCCGGCTATTATGATTTCGCCCTTCAGGAGACCTTTTCGTTAGCTTGATGCCCATTGGGCCGGATTAACTACTCGGGTCAAAGCGTGGTTTGACGTATTTCATGTCAGAGCCGAAGAATTTTTAAGTTTGTGCTGAGTAGCAAAGCCCCGAGTATCGGAGTATGATTATGTGATAATTTATTCGACTGAACCTCAAAGTATCAGGATGTAATAGAGTAATGAAAAGTAAACTCGGTTAAGATAACTTAGCTTGATTGATATCGGGTGCGCGAAGTGATCTTCATCTGAGGAATTTTTCGACTCGGATCTTGATTTTTATCGGGTGCGCAATCAGTTGGCGCGAGTGGCGTTTAGCCGATTCTGTGGGAGGACTCGACAAAGTAGCTCGATGTAACCGATATCCTTGCAAAAAAATAGAGAGAATTTGTGAAGTACTTACATCTTGTAAATAATATTGCCTTTCAATTTGTCATAATATTTTCTAGTGCCATCAGACCCAACATTTTTGCACTGTAACACGAGACTTTTTCGTTATCCTGACGCCCTTAGTCTCAGTACCTTGCCGACCTGTCAGTTGGGCTACAACTGGGTCGGAGTTTAAGGATTCGACAATCAGGCAGAATCAGTTGTTCAGGAAATCGCGTATGAGGTGCTCGAGTGCGCAAAGTCGATGAAACTTTAGGTTACTCGAAGAGTACGCAACCCCCGAGTGTCGAGTGCGATTAAAGTAAGATAGAAATCAACACGAAGTAGAGAACTTAGCTTTGTTGGTAGTCGACAAGATTGATGTGGTCAGAAGAGCCGAAGCCGATAATGATAATAGATCGTCGCATCCGAAGATTTATAGCTGGTTGACCGAAGATTTTAACGAGGTGCCGCAGATTTTAACGGATCATATGGCGGAGCTAGCGGAGCTCCCGGATGGAATTTTTTGTCTTCCGCTTCAACCGTCGAGTACTACTTTCCATGACGACGTGCCACAACTATCAATAATTACTTCGATTTATTCTTGGACTATGATTGATCTGACGTGAATTTTTTTGGTAGAGATATGCACCAAACCGATACGTGGCTTGACTGGCCATGATTAAGACACTGCTTTTCGTGATTGACTTGAACTGTTTGTCAGGCAGGAACCGGTGATGATTTTGACGTGCAGGCTTCATGCATGAAATTAATCCCGTGTCGTATCTTCTTTGATCTGATGAACTAGTACTATTCAATCGAGCTATTAAATAAAATTGCTTGCTCATCCTCTGTTCGTACACCAAACTCGATCGAGTACTGGCTCTTTGTTTAGTTGATCACGTGTCTCGATGTGGTTGACGTACGCGGTTCTCCGGATTGCACATGGCCTCTTTATTTAATCTGACGCATGCACTCCTCTTGCCTTGGCGCTCGGTCCTGGCTTTGCATGGCATTGTGAATAGAACCGATTGTGGTAGCCGCCTAAATTTTTCTGCTTCGACATAGCCATCTCATCTGGACTTGATCCACGTGAGCCGATGATAGTTCTGGCTCTTTTTTTTTGTCAGGGTTCTTGAATTTTTTTGATCGAGCTGCTGGACGTATGTATATATCTATATATAGAGTGACACTATTTGACATCCAGTATGTAGAATAGTTATTCTTCATCCACCCTCTATTTTTCAAACTGTATGTGATTTTTACGTCACGTAAATTTTCTCTTATCTCGAAAGTTAAGAAGAACATAAGAAAATTTAGACATGTCGTAAAAAAATTCGTTTACATGCCGTATAAAAATACGACGTAAAATGCATATTTTCTATGTATTTTACACTATAATGACTCATAAATCATATTTTTATGTCGATTTTTTTACGTTTCTAATGAACATGAATATAATTATTAGTATACAAAACATAAATTTCTATATGTGAGAACATAAAAATATGTGGGGTGCAAAATAACTATTCTGCACCCTGAATGCTGAATAGAGTTAACTTCGTTTTCTTTCATAGTTAACTTCCAATCTGTAGCAGTAATAATAAATGTTAACTTCAGTCTGTGCAAGTTAACTTCCGCGAACTTCTTAACATCCACCTTTTGTACAACTTAACTCCCAATTCTATGCTAGTTAGCTTCCTCACAGAGCACCTGTTTTCTTTCATGCAAACACGAGTTAACTTCTTTTTTCTTTTTGAGTTAACTTCTAGTCTGTAGCAGTAATAATGAATATTAACTTCCACATGAGCAAGTTAACTTCCGCGAACTTCTTAACTGTCATGTGTGTACAAGTTAACTCCCTCTTTCTATGCTAGTTAACTTCTTGACGGAGCATCATTTTTTTTGTTTTTTCGCGGACTGAATGTTAATTTTCACATGTGCAAGTTAACTTCCACGACCCTTCGTAACTTTCCCGTCTATACAAGTTAACTCCCTATAATTTATGCTAGTTAACTTCCTGACGGAGCACCATTTTTTTGTATTTTTCGCGAACTGTGCAACTTAACTTCTGTGGCCTTCGTTAACTTCCCTGTGTGTGCAAGTTATCTTCCGCCCGATGCACTTCTTAACTTCTGTGGCCCTTATTAACTTCCCCGTGTATGCAAGTTAACGTTCAGAGAGGAGGCACCGGTGATGCGGATCGCCCGGAGGTAGCTTTAGGCAGTGGAGGTGGTGTGGATCTACGGCGAGGTGGCACGGGGCATGGGCGGAGGAGGCCGGTAGCGCGCGGGTGAGGAGGGCACGGCAGCGCGCAAAGGAGATGGCCGGTGGCATGCGGGGGGATGGTGCGGCGGCGCACAGGGGGAGATGGCCGGCGGCGCGGGGACGGGGGCGAAGGAGGTCGGCAGTGCGTGGGAGAAGGGCGCGGCGGCGCGCAGGGGAGATGGCCAACGGCGCGCGGGCTGGAGGGCGCCTGGGGCGGAGGAGGCCGACAGCGCGTGGGGAGGAGGGTGGCCGGTGGAGGAGGTCTGCGGGGAGGAGGGCGCGGTAACGCGCGGGCCGAAGGGCGCCCGGGACGGATGAGGTAGGAGGCGCGCGAGGGTAGGACGTGGGGGCCTGGCGACGTGAGAGAGGAGGAGGAAGAAGGTAGCTAGATGGGGGTTGCTGAATACGCTTATTTAGGAATCTCTTAAGGCTTTGTTCGTTTCGTCACACCCCGGCTGGGATCAGGTCGAAATACCCGTGGGACAGCCGGGATCAGACCCTGGGGGTTTTAATCCCTGCCCTCTCTTGTGACATGTTTGGTTAAACCCTTCCGGGATTCCACCACGCCCTATTCCACCCGGATCCCATTCATTTCGCAGGGAAATTAAACATCTGCCCTCACCCCGTGGAACGAATCCCCCGAGTCATACGTGACCCTCCTCTCTTCTCCTCACCCCGACCTCATTTCTCTTATGGAACGGACGGTGGCACCGTAGTGGGGGCGGACGAACGGCGGCGGCGCAACCAGTCGAGCAGATCAGGATGCGTGCTTCTCCCTCCCTCCAACCGGTGGCATAGCTACCAGCCGAGCGGTGCGAGATAGGCCCGTAGATCCACCTCCATCCGAGCTCGGTGGCTCCCGTGAGTCGTCATCTCCGGCGCCCTCCATCTCCGACTGCTTCGCACTGGTATGCACCTACTCTTCCCCTACTCCCACATTCTAGGGTTTGGCATGTTTGGTAACAATTTCTAGGGTTCTTGGCATGTTTTGTAGTGGTAGATTCATGGCATGGTTGTACGTCACAGACGTTAATTTTCTTTTCTTGGTTTGTTTGCGAAATAAATTTTCTTATCACTGGCATAATCTTGTAAATTTCGTGTCAGAGAATTGTTCTTGTAAAAAGGAGATACATGTTGTGATGTTGCACAATTTGGTGGCAGAAATTATAATTATATTGCTAAGACAAGTTATGTATATATGGTTGAGCACAATAACATCCTTGCGATAGGAGCAGCTTAGCCCTGTATTGGTCCTTAATTGTTCTTCCAGTAGGTGATATCTTTTCTGTTAGCATCCATGACTTGCCATTTTTGTGCTCAAGGTATCCGTGGATAGTCATTTGTCATTCTATTCTATCAAAAAATAGGTGCTTTGTCATACTCTGTCGCTACTGATGTGATGATGTATCTAGGTTGTGTTTAAGATAATTTCTTAACCTTTTAGTTTGCCTTCAAGCACTTCAACCTTGTAGAACATTGTTATTCAATTTAACCTTGTAAAATAATTTTGATTTGACTTGTTATGATCCTGCTTTGCCTCCTACAACAACAGCATATCAGCCTGCGTGAAGTATAACGCCAGTGGCGGCACCCTATGGGGTGGACAAACGCAGTATGACGGTGAATTGCTGCGGCTGGAGTGCGAGCGGTTTCCGCTCTGCACTTGCCATGTGGCTAGTGAGGAATAAATACTCCTCCGACCCATATTAGTTGACTCGAACTTGTCTAAATTCAGATGCATTTAGACATGTTTTAGTACTAAATACATCGTAATCTAGATAAATCCAAGCACTAGTAGAAAGAGGGCATTTGGTCCATCGCCCAAATTCCATTGGTCCCGGTTCGTTTCCGTAATCGGGACCCGTGCCAGGCACCGGTCCCGGTTCATGCCGCCAGGGCATTGGTCCCGGTTCATCTGTAAGCATTGGTCCTGGTTTGTGGCACGAACCGGGACCAATGACCCCGCGACGCACACGTGGCTCTCTGTGAGGCATTGGTCCCGGTTCATGCCAACAACCGGGACCAAAAACCCCGCGACGGTCAGCAGTCCAGGATTTAATATAAATTTTTTTTTGCGGGTAAGGAATTAATGTAAATTAATTCGGCACAGAAATTAAGCCGAGGCAGAAATTAATTCGAGGTAGAAATTGAATTGATCACTATTTTTAAACAATTTTTTCACGAATTAATCGAGAGAAAGGTCTAAATTGAGACATTTTATTATTCGACCACAAATTTTTCCATACAAATAAAGATGCGACTTTATAAATTTCTAGTCGATAACACTTCCGCTGCCGCTGTTCTCCGAGCCGTTGTCCTCCGTGTCGCCGGCTTCCTCGTCGTTATCGGACAACCACGATTTTGGCGTTGTTCGGGAGACGGAGCTCGTCTGCGCGCATAGCGGCGTCGATGGCGGTGTAGATGGTCCGGACGGACCAGAACAACTCCTTCCCTTCTTGGTTGCGGTGATCCGGGTGCACCAGGCGCCTGTCCATGAAACGGTTGCGTGAAAAAGGCACGCTAGGAAAGAAAGCAATGATATTTAGGGACAAACATTCTTTGAATCAAGCACACTACATAGTTCTCCAAAGTTCTACCTTCGTGGCTCCGTATATCGAGGAACACATGAATGTTGTACGCTCCAAGTTCCCGAGGAAGGATAACTACTGGATTAAAAAAATCACATGGAGACTTTTGGCACTTGGTTGCAATTACATCTCATGAATGACACCACTATTGGAGATCAGCTCTACTTGTTGACGCGACACCATCTGCGACTGTATTGACTTTCCAAGGGTATGAGATAAATGGGAATATATTTTACACGATTGCCCAAGATAAAAAGAGCACCAACCAAAATAGTGGTGTTCGCTTTGATGCAACATGCGAGAATGGGAAAAATGACACATACTATGGTTACATAGAGGAGATATGGCAACTTGACTATGGACCTACTTTTAAGGTCCCATTGTTTCGGTGTAGTTGGGTCAACATGAATGGAGAAGGGGTAAAGGTAGACCAGTTGTACAGAATGACAACAGTGGATCTCAAGAATCTTGGTTACAGAGACGAACCATTCGTCATAGCCAATGATGTGGCTCAGGTTTTTTATGTGAAGGACATGTCCTCTAGACCGCAAAAAAGAAAAAATAAGGAAACGAATACATCAGACGATGAGCCCCGCGCGTCACATAGTTCTTTCAGGGAAAAGAAACATCGCGGGAGTCGAGGACAAGACAGACATGACAGCAGATTATGATAAGTTTGATGAAATTCCGCCCTTCACCGTGAAAACTGACCCAAGCATCCCGTTAAGTAAAGAAGATGCTCCATGGTTACGACCTAAGAAGCGATCATAGGCAAGGGATCAACATACGCAACGAAGGATTCATATCCTAAACCCTAAACCCTATGTAAATCTATGTAATGTATGGAAACTTTATGTGACGTATGGAAAGTTTATGTGATGTATCGAAACTTTATGTAATGGAGTCTTTTACGGGCTTGCAGGGAAATTTTTCTGAGGCGGAGCTTCCGAAGATGTCGTAGGGCGTGTGCACCAACGACATCTTCGAGAAGCTCCGCCACGGGAGATTTCTCAACCATTTCCCCAATACTGTTAGAGGAGATGGAGTCTTTTATGGGCTTGCAGGGAAATTTTTCCGAGGCGGAGCTTCTGAAGATGCCGTAGGGTGTGTGCACCAACGACATCTTCGAGAAGCTCCGCCACGAGAGATTTCTCAACCCTTTCGCCAACAATGTTAGACGAGATGGAGCCTTTCACGGGCTTGAAGGGAAATTTTTCCGATGCGGAGCTTCCGAAGATGCCGTAGGGCGTGTGCACCAACGACATCTTCGAGAAGCTCCCCCACGGGAGATTTCCCAACCCTCCATCCATGGGGATGAAACTCTCTCTATCTATGTTGGCTTGTTGAGCTGCTTGCCATGGCGTATCGATGGTCCTTTTATAGGCACGGCGCCGCTTCTACTTTGTCTTGTTCCTCTGACAGGGCGTCGTGCGCTACATGCTTTATCTCATCGAGCAGTGCGTCCACCCACACGTCCTTATCCCGCCGACAGCTTTAGTCTCGGTTGCACCCACCAGCCGGGACTAAAGGTTACCCACGCGTTCTTATCCCGCCGACAGCTTTAGTCTCGGTTGCACCCACCAGCTGGGACTAAAGGTTACCCACGCGTCCTTATCCCGCCGACAGCTTTAGTTTCGGTTGCACCCACCAGCCGGGACTAAAGGTTACCCACGCGTCCTTATCCCACCGACAACTTTAGTCTCGGTTGCACCCACCAGCCGGGATTAAAGGTTACCCACGTGTCCTTATCCCACCGGCATCTTTAGTCTCGGTTGCACCCACCAGTCGGGACTAAAGGTTACCCACGCGTTCTTATCCCACCGACAGCTTTAGTCTCGGTTGCACCCACCAGCCAGGACTAAAGGTTACCCACGCGTCCTTATCCCACCAACAGCTTTAGTCTCGGTTGCACCGACCAGACGGGACTAAAGGTTACCCACGCGTCCTTAAAGTTTCACATTGTTTGGATCATTTTTGAATTTCTTATGCCCGTTTCAAACTATATTCAAAACGACGGGCATGAAGCTTCTTAGCTCGGGGCTGAGCCTCGCTGAACTTGAAGTGGATCTCTGATGAAATAGCATGTTATGAACCTATAAATGATTTTTTTAAAAATTCACAAGCATTATATCATGTACTTGTAGTTCAAATCTTGGCAACCTCCTGCCGATTCGGCAGGAATTTGTCTTTTTCATGAGGGATGGACAGAAAGGTTCCAGATACACTGATTGGGAAATTGTCCATATAAGGTGGTATAGTATTTTTGAAAAATGGTTTGGTACTATTTCCAAACTTTAATTTGGTGGTTGCTTCATAGAAGATCCCGATTTCGGCACCTCAAAAATAGAAATTGGCTTTTTCATGTGTCGAAAGGAAAACTTCCTCCAGCAACATCGTAAGCTATCCCAAGATGCACATGTGTGCACAATATGGGCACATTATCACAAACTATGCCCTGATCTTAGCCATAATATTGGTGGTTTGACCTAAATGCCATGAAACCTCGAACATGATAGGTCATTTTGTGAAGGATTTTTTATGATGTTTGCAATTTTCAAGTTCAATATTTTTCCTTGCAACTGTGACACATAATATGACAATACGCGAAGGTTTCACATTATTTGGATCATTTTTGAATTTCTTATGCCCGTTTCAAACTATATTCAAAATAGCGGGCATGAAGCTTCTTAGCCCAGGGCTGAGCCTCGCTGAACTTGAAGTGGATCTCTGATGAAATAGCATGTTGTGAACCTATAAATGATTTTTTTAAAATTCACAAGCATTATCTCATGTACTTGTAGTTCAAATCTTGAAAAGTTTTTTAAAATTCCAAATTATGCAATAAATATTTTGTTAATGCATTTTTATTTGTAAATAGTACAATTGTGTAGTTCAAATAAAAATATTTAAAAACAGAAAATGGTTTTTGATTAGTTATTTGAATTGAAGCACTTTTCCTATTAAAAGTTTTTTAAAATTCCAAATTATGCAATAAATATTTTGTTAACGCAATTTTAATTGTAAATAGTACGATTGTATAGTTCAAATAAAAATATTTGTTTTTGATTAGTTATTTAAATTGAAGCACTTTTCCTGTTAAAAGTTTTTTAAAATTCCAAATTATGCAATAAATATTTTGTTAATGCAATTTTAATTGTAAATAGTACAATTGTATAGTTCAAATAAAAATATTTGAAAACAGAAAATGGTTTTTGATTAGTTATTTAAATTGAAGCACTTTTCTTGTTAAAAGTTTTTTAAAATTCCAAATAAATAATCATCTTAAATTGAAACATCTTATTAATTATAGAAGAAACAAATTTGAAAATGGCGGGAAGACCAAAAGGTTTGCCAAAATCTGAAAAAACGGGTCAACGATTCCGATTCGTCCCACGAACCAAGACCGATGATCTCTAGATGCGTGCGCTGCCATTAACACGCATTTGGTCCCGGTTGTTGGCACGAACCGGGACCGTTGATCCTTTGGTCCCGGGTGGTAGGACTAACCGGGACCAACGGCCGTGCACGTGGCAGTACAGCAACGCTCGTGCCCCAGACCTTAGGCCCCGGTTGGTGGCACGAACCGGAACCGTTGGTCCTTTGGTCCCAGTTATTGGGATGACCCGGGACCAATGGTCTGTACAGTTAACAGCCCCGGCCTTCCTCCTCCCCAACTCCCCCAATTCACAGAGCACATCGACGCGTGGCTAAGGAAAATTTGCGGCGGAGCAAAATCACGCCGGCAGGCTGCCCAAATCCAGAGCGGCCGCTTCAAGCCGTCGACGCCCGCCGCCGCCGCGCCACCACCGTCTGAGGAATCGACCACGCACGCTAAAAATCGACGCCACGGTCACCGTCTGCTCCGACTCCGGCCGTCGCGGTTGCCGCTGCTTCCGAGCTCCTCCGGCCTCGTCGACCCGTCCATCGTCTTCGTGGTGAGCCGCTGGTCCTCCAGGACCTCTCCTTTCTCTCTCTCTCTCGCTCCACCACCGTCTGTCGCCGAGCGCCACTGTCCGCCGCCGTCGGCCGCCGTCACAGACGACGCTTTGATGGCCAATAAGGGGTGGCGCGACCACCGTTAGCTTCCTCGCGACGCGCTTGTTCGAACCCGACCTTCTGCGTGTTCCAGCAAGCACTCTAGTGCCGCTAACCACCGCCGGCCGACGTGCCCTCCGGCGAGCCCATGTGGCGCCAAGGTGGCACTCATGTGGCGCCCTGACGTGGGCGTCGAGTAAGCTCTGCCAGCGTGGCAGCCCGACGTGGCCCTGGCCCCACTAGTCAGTCACTGTGGGTAGGCAGTGCATCTGTGAGAAAAGGTTCCCGGCCTTAGGTGACGTCAGCCTTTACCTATGCTGACGCAATAAAAGTTTAATAAATGTTTAAATAATTTCAGAAAAGAGTTTAATCTTATAAATTCAATAACTAATTATTTCTAAGTCAGAAAAATATGTATAATATATCAAAATGTTCAGAAAAAGGAGATCTACACAATAGACTCATAATCATGCATTGTTCAACAACTTTAATTACAAGTTTAATAAGAGAATGAAATCAACCCCTCGTAGGTGATTTCGGGGTCTCTCCTGTACTAGGGTTTGGACCCTTCGGATCTCACTTAAATTGCCAAGCATGCCTTAGGGTTAAATTTCAACTATGTTTAAATTGTAATATCATTATCGATGCCATGTGTTGATTGTTTAACTTGCAGATACTATGGATCCAACACATCAGGAAAACATCCTCCAAGGGATGATCTGCGAAAATGAAGATATCGATATCGATGTCACGAGTGAGTTTCTGAACGATTCCGGTCAGGGAGATGAGTCTCTCAACCGAGGAGGCGGCTCCGGTGAGGTAGAAGCCGAAGCCTGGGACAGGGAGAAGCCGATAAGAAAGAAGGCGACGGCTCCGGCGGAACCTTAAATCTCGCAAACACCGGCGAGGTGTATATATGTATTTTTGTAATTAAAATGTTGTTGTCTATATATACATGCATATATTAACACTCTTTCTTCTTTTAGCCCTCCGGATCGATAACTTCTTCCGTAAGAACGAAACGAGGCCCAACAAAAAAGTTGGATGACATTGTGAGGTATAGGATCGATGTGGTCGGTGTAGATGGTGAACCGCAAGCTCCTGTCGATGTCGCCAGAAAATTTGTCAAGCAATGCGGAGTTCTTGTGAGGTACTACATCCCGATCACCGTTCAAGAATGGAATCGGCCAATCGGCGGTGGAGTCCCGTATGTCGGCGACAACGCCAAAGATAAGCTTTTTGACAAGCTCATGAGTAATTTCCTCCTGCCGAAACCAGATGTGACTCCAGATAAGGAGGAAAGAGTAAGAAGGGAGCTTGTGCAAAGAGTCAATAAGTTTGCTCTCAGCAAAATGGCCGATGCATTCAAGAACTGGAAGAAGAAACTGTACCATAACTTTGTCAAGATAGAGAAAACTCCGAATTTCAATGAAGCCAGCTATGCTAAGTTAAGACACCAGTGGGAGGACTTTGTGAAGTACAAGACATCAGAGAGATCTAAGGAAAGGTCTAGAATAAATACAGAGAACGATGCTAAGAAACTGTACCATCATAACATGGGGCCTGCTGGCTACGCCGGTTGCATGCCTAAGTGGGATGCACTTGAGGTCAATTACATAGCTGCCGGGATCAGACCAGAGCCTGCAACATGGACACCACGGGCGAGAAACTGGTTTTACGGCCATGGGGGCACGTTGGACAAAGAAGGGAGGGCAATATATAATCAGAAACACAAAGATGATCCCCTACTGCCCATCGACGATATTAGAAATGCAGTAGATGATGTTGCAACGGGACGGTTCGTTCCCGATAGAGAGAACGACGAGCTCACACGGGCCCTTAAAAATCCTGAACACGACGGACGTGCACGAGGCACACCAGGCTCCAAGCCGTGGAAGGTTGCCTTCCCCCCGGAAATAAAGAGATATCCCGATAAAAGCCATCAGAGGAGAAAGGAAAGGGAGGCAGCTGAGAAAGCGGCCGCTGCAGACCGGCTGCGTAATGTAGAAGAAGCATTAAAGCGGCACCAGGATCAACTTGACATACTTAGCCAGCAAGGTACTAGCGGCCAATCTCAGCGGCACGTGGTAGAAGCTGCATTCGAGGGTACCGGCGCCCCATCGAATAAGAAAAGCAGCGTCGCTTCCACACAGCTCCATGATGTTGATGATGATGCACCGCCGACATCTCCTCCTAAACGCTACCCAGTGGATGATATCACGGAGACAACAGCTTGTGAGCTAAAGGTGCAGGTTATAAACTTAAGGGTGACGGCGGCGATCGGCGTGGCGGTACCAATTGGGCCTAACCCAACTTGGCATTGCAGACCGGTTCCAAAAGGGTATGTTGTCGTCACGGTGGATGAGGTGAAGGAAGATTTTGAGGAGCTGAAGCTAGACCACCCTGCATGGGAAGATATGGAGCTGACTCAACTAGGAGAAGCCAAAGGGGGGACTATTCTATGGCTAAAGGAGCGCATCATGCTTCCAAATTATGTGCCGCCAAGGCCACCCACTCCTCAGAGCAGCAATCCACCTTTGCCGCCACCTCACCATTCTCCAGTGCAACCATCGCCTTCACCGCCTCACCGCTCAGCGCAACCATCTCCATCGCCGCCTCAGCCGTCTCCACCGCCGCGTCAGCCGTCTCCGTCCCCTGAGCCTCAGAGACAAAAGCGGAAGTATACTAAGGGGGGCAACACCACCAGCAACAGCAAGAGCACGTTCCGATCACCGAAACATACGCAATCGCCCCTCCTAAGAGTACCTCATCAGAATATGAAGAAGCTACCTTGCGAGAAGACAGATGAGGAAACTGATGTGGCCGCAGCTGCTCATTATGAAAAGTGGAAGATTGACATGGCTAACAAGAAAAAGCCGATACAGGCATTTTTCCCGGTCACCGCAGAAGATAAAGCCAAAGCAGCCGCGCTTAAGATTCAGCTTCACCAACCCATAGCGCTAACATCAGACTATAATCGCTCTATTACCAAGTCGGCTGAGGCAAAAGAGCGGAGAGTCGGGAAAGAAGTTGCCCAGCTCGGACAATAGAAAAATCAATCGATCGAACCGCTCAAAGTGTACGCTACCAATGAGTGGATGATCCAGGAGCGGCATGATCCGAACATTGATCCGGAGTTTGTTCGACTGTACGGAGAAAAAGCCCAATTATATGGACTGTCTATCACTGAGTACATGAGCCGTATGCATGAGTTCGAGGGGTACCAACAAACAACATACGTGTACCAGTACGGGGCTCCTCTCGTCAAACCCGAGTTAGTCAAAGATCTACCAACAAAAATGCGAAGATTGCATAAATGGTACATCCAAGCCTGTGCTGATTCCAAAAACTAGATCTATGCTGCATATAAACACCACCATTACGGTCATGGAGATGGCTTCATACTGATTGAATTTTCAGAATTATTTCAGTTTTACCAACAAGACGCCCTCGACAAAGCTATTGTCAGTGCCTATTGTTTGTAAGTATTATTAATTTCTGTAATTAAGTCTTTCTAGCTCATCTCATTCGTTACTTGTATAATCTTACTAATCACTATACTAATTATATATGCAGAATGAAGATTCAAGAATGCAACAAAGGACAAATCTATGACCTTGGGTTTGTTGACTGTAATTTCGCTCATGAAATTACTCTAAAAACAAATCCAAAAGAGATAGAGGATAACTTGTTCCAAGCGTTGAAGTATTTTAGCAACATAAGGGAAATACTATTTCCTTACAACGCTGCGTGAGTGTTACTGTCTTGTACACATTCTATTTTCGATTACTCGATGTTAAGCGTATAATTGACTCGTGTTATATTTTGTTAGTGTGTCAAGCTTCCACTATATTCTCTTAATCATTTCTTTTGACACCGGAGTAGTAAAAGTTCTGGACTCGAAACGCACACCATTAGAAAAGTGGGCGGACATGCAGGAATGCCTCCAGAGGGCTTGGAAACGGTTCACCGCCAAAACTAGGGGTGTTTGGAAGCCAGAGCTTACATTTCAACCATTGACTGTAAGTACTACTTGTTAGATCCACGCATCTCTTTGATTCTAGTTTCAATACCACCATTATCATGCTTGATTATTATTTTGATTGAACTCCATTCTCGTAAAGTGCTTGAGGCAGGAAGCCGGGAATAACTTATGTGGATACTATGTCTGCGAGTTTATTCGCCAGACGATCAAAGAGAAGGGGGCAGAGCGGAACATCAAAAAAGTTGAAGTACGATAAACAATAATCACAACTTTATTTTATTACCACCAATTGTGTTTAGTTTCATTCATATATATTGATCCCCTTCTTTATATTAGATCGAATGGATGCGGGACGGTCTTCTATCACAAGAACGCGTGCAAGCAATTCAAGAGGAAATTTCCGGATTCTTGTTATAACAAGTCATAGATCCGAAAGAAGAATACTATTACCCACTTTATTTGGAAGGGTGAAGTGTATAAAAGAAGTGTAAATTAGATCAAATTCGTGTGAGAGTATCGTTTGTAATTATAATATGTTTCGACCAAGAAGACGGATGAGACGGTGTATATATTTGTGATCATGCATGATGTGTAATATATATATCGTGGTTTCATTATTGCTGTATATATATAGTACCATTAAATTTATAAAAAAATCCTGCCGTGGCAGAAAAATAGCCCGAAATCCTGTCGCGGCAGAAAACCCTGCCGCGGCAGAAAAATAGCCCAAAAATCCTGCCGCGGCACAAAACCCTGTCGCGGCACAGAGACCAACGATCCCGGTTCGTGCCAAGAACCGGGACCAATGATCCACCCCCGCCCGTCTCTGGTGCTGCCATGTGGGGACCCATTGGTCCCGGTTTTTACCACGAACCGGGACCAATGATCCACCCCCCCCCTCGTAGCTCGCCCGCCCACGTGGAGACCCATTGGTCCCGGTTCGTGCGCGAACCGGGACTAGCATTAGTCCCGAGTGATTGGTCCCGGTTCTGGAACCGAGACCAATGACCCTTATGAACCGGGACTAGAGGTTATTTTTCCACCAGTGAAGTCAACTAATATGGGTCGGAGGGAGTACATAAAGGTGCCCCTTTACACGTACTGTCGTTTTCAAATATTTCAGTATCATCTGATCTCTTATGCTGGCTATGTAATTATAATTGTTTCAGGACAACATGGTGATGGTCTTGGGTAGGTTTGCTTTAATCTCAACTTTTTTTTAAGTTTCACATGCACATTTAGCTTCAGTATCATCTCTGGGTTGATAATATTATTCGTTGTTTCCTTAAATTCATTTGTAAACACGGCTGTAGAGATGTTGGTTGTTGGCTCTGACATTTATATCAAATGGTTGCTTTAAATCAACTTGACATGTTCACGTGAGTATACAAAACAACCTCGACCACTTAGCTGATAAGAACTTGGGAATACTGCAGTATCAGTAAGTTTCTTGCAGTTTTTAACTTTATTACTGCCGTGGCTGATGCTTGTGGGTTCACTTTAAA
The DNA here is from genome assembly GCA_916181665.1 of Avena sativa. Taxonomy (NCBI): domain Eukaryota; kingdom Viridiplantae; phylum Streptophyta; class Magnoliopsida; order Poales; family Poaceae; genus Avena; species Avena sativa. Next base: position 586,891,564 of record OV702287.1, read on the forward strand.
TTGCTGCCTAATCTATCTAAATTCTAGAGAACATTCCATATTTCATACCGTCCAGGTAAGCACCAGTCTGTGTGTGAGTTATATTCACCCTCTCTAAGAGGCAGCGTATTCATTGTATGTCTAGTTATCGCTACTCTTTTTTGTAGATCATGTATGTTGAGAACGTCTATGTTATCTTTTTTTTAGAGATCATGTATTTCTTGTATTGGATTTGATACAAGATCATCCCAGCTAACTGATTCCTTTTGATCATCCCAACAAAGGAGCGACAAAAGCCAACATTGTTACATGCGCCACTGCAAACCAACACCTAGTGATAATAAGCAGCAGCGTTTTCTTCATTTGCTCGGTGGTTGAGATTGATGGGAGAAAAAGGTATTGTGCTCTCCCAATGTTTTTGTCATTTTCCTTAATATATCCATGACGAGAGCCATTTAGTCCCATGCAAGCAATCTCCCAAACCGAAATTTGCATATAGCATGGAGTGATTTTGACAGCCTGTAACTTATTCTTTAAATTCTTCTAGACGAACTCATGATCCTTCCTACTCATGATTTATCCTTCAAGGAGGTCATAAATATGGGTGTTGAGGTGTACTACAGATTGAAGGTTACTTTCTTGTGTTATTCTTCTGAGGTTTCTCCAGCTTCCATTAAGGTCACTTTTTCATATATTATGTTAGTTTTATTATTCTAATGTGTTTATCCATAGTTGCTTGCAATCTTCGGTGGCTTCAGAAACTGAAAGCAAAATTGGTTATTGCAACCAAATATGACCAAACGAAATAGTTTTGTGGCCATCGATTATTGTGTTCTAGTAGTGATATTTTTGGCAACAATGCACTTCAAACTATGATATATTTTATATTATCTATAGGTTACAGTACTTAAATGACCTACTGGTCATATTTGAGAAAACAGTGAGCAGCTAAGTGTGCCTTCAGGTGGACTATTAAAGTAAAAACAGCTTGAGCACAATAGCACTTTCTAAATGCATATTCCATAGCTATGGACTTGCTACATGAATTATTTTTGTCAATCTAAAGGTAAACCTAGCGGCATATTTCCATCGGTTCTTCATATCTTCTTGCCGCCGTAGGTGGGCAAGCGCGGCAAGCCGCACGTTCCTACCTAGTATATTACATTAGCTTCAACATACGGTGCATCACAAACAATGTCCCATCCAGCCTTCTATGTTGTCCTTTTTTTCTTCAGTTGAACTAAACAGGCTTTAATAGTTATGCTTTTTTATTGCCATACATGGCTAGATGCACAGACTTCTACATGATCAAGTTCAAGAAGAAGAAAGGCAAAGGTGTCGTTATGATAAATTCATGTGTGATTTACAGCAGACGGACTGCATATTATTCACTATATTTTGTTGCCGCGTCACTATTTTTGTGAGAACGAATCAACTGTATCTTGAAATAATCGAGATTTTTTAGATACTTGTGTTCTAGTTATATCCTATAGTTTGTTCTGTATCTTGACATGTTTGATTTTAGCTTTCAGCCATGCTCAAAGCTGATGACAAAAAGGATATTATTTAGATTCAAAGGTGCTGTCATTTTTTTCTGCATGTATGTTGCTGGCTGTTACAATTGCGACAAGAAGATAACGAAGAACGAAAACAAAAACACAGCAAGGGGGACACAGATTTAACGTGGAAAAACCTCTCCAACAAAGAGAGGAAAAAACCACAGGCGCCAGCCAGCGAAACTTCACTATATCGAGGAGTGTTTACAAACGCCGGGGATTTCACAGATGCAACTCTCCCAACCGGCGGCTTACAAGGGGTTTATATATCGGTGGAAACCTAGGTCTTCGACGATCCGTACCGTACCCAAGCCTCGGCCCAAGCCTCCCGGCGACGGGCCTCGCTCCACTCGTCAGAAGTTGGCCTATACTTTGTAGAATTTGGATCAACATATAACAAACTCCACCTTGAGACAAATTCCTCCTTGTAGCATCAACAGCAACCATCTCCCTGAACAAACAAAGCAAATACTTTCGGCGCCAATAGCCACTTGGGCTAATCAGTTAAACCAACTAAGTTCGAGCAAAGCTCAAACTTAGCAACAGGAATAGGTTTAGTCATCATATCAGCAGGATTATCATGAGTGCTGATCTTGCATACCTTTAATTTACCTTGAGCAACAATGTCTCTAACAAAATGGTACTTGACATCAATGTGCTTAGTTCTCTCATGGAACATCTGATCTTTTGTAAGGTATATGGCACTTTGACTGTCACAAAACAAAGTAATGCAAGAATCATCTCCACAAAGCTCAGCAAACAAACCTTTCAACCAAACAGATTCTTTGCAAGCTTCAGCAATAGCCATGTATTCAGCTTCAGTAGTAGATTGTGCAACAACAGCCTGCAATGTAGCCTTCCAGCTAACAGCACAACCTCCAACATTAAACACATAACCTGTGAGGGATCTTCTCTTATCCAAATCGGCAGCAAAATCTGAATCCACATAGCCAACGAGTCCCTCACCGGTCCTGCCAAACTTCAAACAAGCATTGGAAGTGCCAAGAAGGTACCTGAAAACCCACTGAACAGCCTTCCAATGTTCTTTACCAGGATTAGCCATGTATCTACTTATCAAACTCATAGCATATGATAAATCAGGACGAGAACAAACCATGGCATACATCAAAGAACCAACAGCACTAGAATATGGCACCTTTGACATGTACTCAAACTCTTCATCAGTAGTAGGACATTGAGAAACTGACAATTTAAAGTGAGGAGCAATAGGAGTACTAACTGAGTTAGCACCATCCATATTAAAACGATGAAGAACTTTCTTAATGTAACTTTGCTGACTAAGAAATAACAAACCAGATTTTCTATCTCGGGTAATCTCCATACCTAAGATCTTCTTAGCAGCACCAAGATCCTTCATCTCAAACTCACTACTTAGGTGTGCCTTCAAAGTAGTGATTTCTTTCATGCCCTTGGCAGCAATTAACATATCATCAACATATAGCAGCAAGTATATAGGTGACCCATCAACAAACTTGATATAAACACAACTATCATATTTAGACCTCTCAAAACCATGTGAGATCATAAATGAATCAAACCTTTTATACCACTGTCTTGGAGATTGCTTTAAGCCATAAAGAGACTTCTTTAATTTGCACACAAAATCCTCTTTACCAGGCACTATGAACCCTTCTGGTTGGTCCATGTATATTTCCTCATCAAGCTCTCCATGCAGAAAAGCAGTCTTGACATCTAACTGCTCAAGCTCAAGATCACGCATAGCCACAATACTAAAGAAAGTACGAATGGAACTATGCTTCACAACTGGAGAGAACACATCATTGTAATCAATACCTGGAATCTGGCTGAACCCTTTTGCTACTAACCTTGCCTTGTACCTTGAAGGCTCTTTGGGAGATAGACCTTCCTTTTTCTTGAAGATCCACTTGCAGCGGACCGCCTTCTTTTGTTTAGGCAAGCGCACAACATCCCATGTGCCATTTTTCTCAAGCGATTGCATCTCTTCTTGCATAGCAGATGCCCACTTCTCGCGGTCAACGGATGCAATGGCTTCATTATATGTAGCAGGTTCAGAATCGTTCTCCACCTGTTCAGCACAACTCAAAGCATAATGTACAAGATTACACTCTTCAATTAAACGACGAGGTGGAACTATGTTACGTCTCGGTCTATCAGCAGCAATAGATTCCTGTGGCTGCTGCAAAACAGTAGGTGAGTGCTGAACAACATCATCATCAATATTTTCCTCATGAGTATCATCAACAACAGCATTATTATCAACAGTTTTCTGCAGGTGCTCCACCTGCACACGAACTCCCTCCTCTCCAATAGCAACAGGAGAGGGATCTGATAGCAAGCTGTCATGATACATAACGGATTCATTGAAAACAACGTTCCTACTCAACAAAATCCTTTTTGTTTCAGAGTTCCATAGTTTATATGCCTTAACTCCTGAACCATAACCAAGGAATATGCACTTGACAGCTCTAGGCTCTAACTTTCCATTATCAACATGAGCATAAGCAGTGCAACCAAAAACTCTCAACTGTGAATAATCAGCAGGTGAACCTGACCATACCTCAATAGGAGTTTTCTTCTCAAGTGGAATAGAAGGTGACCTGTTGATGAGGTAACACGCTGTGTTGGCTGCTTCAGCCCAGAAACGCCTATGCATACCTGCATTAGACAACATACAACGAGCCCTCGAGATGATGGTTCTGTTCATGCGTTCTGCCACGCCATTCTGCTGAGGAGTATATGGGATGGTGTGATGCCTGATCATGCCATCGTTACTGCAAAACTCCTCAAACTCATTAGAACAGAATTTCATACCATTGTCAGTACGTAGTACCTTTACCTTCTTCTCAGTCTGTTTTTCAACCATAACTTTCCACTTCTTAAAAGCATCAAAAACATCAGATTTATGCTTCAGAAAATAGGGCCACACCTTTCTTGAGTAATCATCAATAATAGTAAGCATATAATTAGCACCACCAATAGAAGTCTTACGGGACGGACCCCATACATCAGCATGCACATAATCTAATATGCCTTTGGTGGTATGAACGGAAGCATTGAATTTAACTCTTTTATGCTTACCAAAGATGCAGTGCTCACAGAACTCAAACTTACTCAAGTTGCAACCATCAATCAGCTCTCTCTTGACCAACTCTGCCATGCCTTGTTCGCTCATATGCCCAAGACGCATATGCCATAGATGTGTTTTACCACAATCATCAGAATCATTAGAAGTAACAGCAGCAGCAATACCAGGCAAAGTGCTACCTCTAAGAACATATAATTTAGCAGAATTCATATCACCTATCATGTGAATAAGAGAACCTTTTGATACCTTCAGAACTCTATGCCCACCGGCATACTTGTATCCATCAACGTCCATGGTACTCAGGGAGATCAAATTTCTGGCCATGCTTGGTATGTGCTTCACCTCACTCAACGTGCGTGTCACGCCATCATGTGTCCTAATCTTAACAGATCCAACACCAACGATATGGCATGGGTTGTCATTCCCCACACGCACAAAATCTCCAGTCTGCACAGACTCATATGAACTGAACCAATCTTTGTTACAGCAAATATGAAACGAACATGCAGTATCAAGTATCCATTCATCATCACGAGAAGCACAAGCAGCAAAAACAGCTAAGCATTCACCATCAGAACTATCAGAAACAACAGCAGCCTTACCATTGCCTTGATCCTTATCTTTCGGTTGGTAAGTACCATTCCTTTTCTCCTTATTCTGCAGCTTCCAGTAATCATCAATAACATGATTAGATTTCTTACAATACCTGCAGAACTTGTCCTTTACCTTGGACTTCGAACGACCTCTGCCGTCTTTGCTCTTATCTCGGTTGCCATGGTTGTTAAATCTCTGCTCGGTCCTGCCACGAACCTGCAGAGCTTCAGCCTTGGAGGACGCCCCATCTGCCTGCACCATAGATTTCATCTTTTCCCTCTGTTTGAGGGCATCTTGCACTTCATCAAGGGTTATCTTCTCACGGCTCAACAACATTGTATCACGAAAGTGTGTATAAGAACTAGGCAGCGAGCATAAGAGTAATAGGGCTAGATCCTCATCATCATATTTTACTTCCATAGATTGCAAATCAGAAATAATCTCTCTAAAAAGAGATAAGTGATTCATTACCGATCCACCTTCCTGCAATCTATGCGAGAACAACTTCATCTTCACATGCATCTTACTGGTTAGATCCTTTGACATGCAGATCGTTTCCAGTTTTTCCCATAGGGCAGCAGCAGATTTCTTCTCCAGTACTTCCTGCAAAATATTATTGGACAGATGAAGTTGAATCAAAGACAAAGCCTTACGGTCCTTCCGCTTCTCTTCAGCGGACCAGGTCTTAGCATCCTTTTCACCGAATCCATCCAGCGCTTCATCCAGATCAGAAGTTTGGGCGAGAATCGCCCGCATCTTCACCTGCCACAAGGAGAATCTTGTGGTGTAGTCCAGCTGTGGTAGATCGAACTTCAATGACGACATGTCGCAAACCCTAGATTAGAACCTGGGGCTCTGATACCACTTGTTACAATTGCGACAAGAAGATAACGAAGAACGAAAACAAAAACACAGCAAGGGGGACACAGATTTAACGTGGAAAAACCTCTCCAACAAAGAGAGGAAAAAACCACGGGCGCCAGCCAGCGAAACTTCACTATATCGAGGAGTGTTTACAAACGCCGGGGATTTCACAGATGCAACTCTCCCAACCGGCGGCTTACAAGGGGTTTATATATCGGTGGAAACCTAGGTCTTCGACGATCCGTACCGTACCCAAGCCTCGGCCCAAGCCTCCCGGCGACGGGCCTCGCTCCACTCGTCAGAAGTTGGCCTATACTTTGTAGAATTTGGATCAACATATAACACTGGCTGCTAGCCTATGCTGCTTGCTACCTGCCATCCCCTGTGCTTCTTGCTGTGTGCATGGATGAACCGAATGGTACCAGACGTCATGGATTGGGAATGTGGGGCGTCATGGATTGGGAATGTGGGGACAGGGGTAGTGGGGATTGGGGTGACGACTGGGGATCATCCAATCCCTGCAGGGGTTAGATCCGCTAGTGGATTTAACCGAACAAAGCCAAGAAAAATTACATACTACCAAAAAATAGTAGATATACTGCCTAATTATTTTTATATACTTCATACTACGCGTACATACTCTCTGATATGATAGATACTGCCTAAATAGTATAAAACACACGTGGGTGTAACTACACCTGGGTGTAGTATATATATAGAGAGAGTCACGCTATTTGACTCCCTGGAACAGAATATTTATTCTGCACCCCACCCGATCCCACGCCACGCGACCCGCCGGACATCACGCACGCTCCCGGTTCCCCCACGATGCTCGTAAAACCTACCGAGATAAAAAAAATACGGCAGACTAACATAAGAATACCGCCAACCAACTGAACCAGAACGTGCGCACCTCATTGCCCTTTTTTTAATCAAACCACTGCAAGTAGTCATCGAGTTCGAGGGTAAGAAAATTACAGCCGCCGTAAGGAAAAGTTGATGTGAACCTGCCAGCCAACTACGCCTCTAGCACCACGATTTTTTTTTGTTTTTGCTAACTATCGATGTGACTATTTCGGTAATAATTGATTCCGTGACATGAGATTACGCGTTATTGCATCCTTGATTACACAAGCATAAGAACATTCTACTCCCTCCGATCCATATTAATCGTCATTGGATTGGATGGATCTAGCACTAAAACATGTCTAGATATACATCCATTTCAATGAAGTAATATAGATCGGAGGGAGTAGCTTAAATTGCATAAGTACGTGATATATAAGACTTTACTTCGTAGCATAAGATTTAAGGGTTGGTAAAGTAGGTACATGTGTCTGTGATAATACCAGCATAGCCTCGTGTGCCCAGAAAACAAAAACAAGCATGGTCTAACCTGTACCAAAAAATACACAAGAATTAATGTTCAAACGTATAGTAAATTACATGACTTGCTGTAATTTATTTTGCAACAATAATTCCGTTGCACAGCATTTTGAAGGCGGACCTCATGAGCATCTTATTGGGGGCACACACGCTATACTATCAAGCCCTTCAATCACTTGCTTCTCATCGGTCTTGAACTCAGAATGCCTAATCACCATGGTGAGATTTCTTCTTGCTGTTCATTACAAAAATACGACCAAATGGATATTAAATCTGTAAGATCCATCAGGTGGTAGAGAAGATTATTAGCTTGTCAGTACTTAGTTGGAATCTATGAAAGAACAAATCCTAAGCACATTATGCGACAAAATTTAAGGTCGAATTTACTATAAGCTACCGAAGTTTGGTAATGCAGTATTTTTTTTCATTATATGATGATTCTGAAGAGAATGAGCTGAATGGGGCAGGGAGGATAAGTCATCGCAACAAGATAAAAACCCATGTCTGAGCTTCGTTTAATACCACCAGAATACATTTCTTTTGAATAGTACTTTTACAAAGAACCTAGCTGAGCATGGCCACTCAAACACTAGATTTGCGATACCATTGACGCCAACAAATTCAAAAAATTGCAGAACTACTTACATAAACATTCATTTTTTATGGTAACAATAATTGCATCGAGTAAAATAACAATTACCAATCAAGATGATGCAGAATTTGAGGGTAAATCATCACTTACTCATCCAAATTGGTAGATATGGCCAGATGTGGCAGTATTGAATAGTACTAGGGCTAATGAGAAAAGCAACCAATGGCGTTCCCTGGTTGTGGACCGCCTAAATCAGTAAAGAAGAACACATGAAGCAGCTGCATGATAAAAAAAGGAAATTACATCTCTAAGAAGTCTCTCACCACTGTTGGAATGATTTACACTGGAAAAAACAAAAACGAGGCTGTGTAGATGCCCAAAAATAACTAAATATGGTGCACTACCAGCCATAAGTTCGGTTATCCTAAAAAATTATTGCGGCTGAGAGATCCATGGAGTGGTATAATAAGTATGAATGAATGCTTGCAATGGTAGAACAGATTCCAGGTGCTTGGTTGCATGCTAATCAACAAAGATACTTCCGAAATAAAGAGAAGTGATCCAAATCACAAGAGTCAACACTACATGTAGTACATTTTACCTGCTTAAAATACCTAAACCATCTTTCTGTAGAGCATATATTAGTTATAACTTATATGTGTGGTCGTGCAAACATAGCCATTTTTGGGATACGGGGCTCAAGACAATCTTTTAGCTGAAAATACAAACGGACACAACAAGTTAGTATCGGATCTTAGAGCCATTGCTGAACGCTACTGTCGTCACTCGCCAGCCACGGGTATGCTCACCTGAGGGGAGGACTCTTCCATGAAAGCCTGATATACCGTAGCTCCCAGTTAGCAGGCGTCGTAAAATAAAGATTGAATCTCCTGCGCCCAAATGAAAAGCAGCAACACAGCATGAACTATTGGATTCAGACTTGAGATCAGCCACAACAGGCCAACAAATAATAGGACTGCAATCACATGCATTAACACACCAAGTTATCCCTTTCGTTATTGCCAAAAAAGCAATCCGAGAACATATGAAGAATTCCAAGATAGGAAAAGAAATGGACATGGAAAATTGACTTTAGAACACCAACACTACACAACTTAACTAAAATAATGGGCATCATCTAGCTACCAGGACAGCAAAAGAGAGATCGAGTTTCCAAAACCGTAACTATATGCCACTGTGATGAGATAAAACCAACATCTGAGATTTCCTGTGCAGAGCAATACCAAATTAAACTCTAGAGGTCGGGCGGTAATTGCCATGTGCTTGCACTACCTCAACCTTTTAACATCAAAGCTACACACGAGTATGCAAAAATAATGCTGGATATGAGTATCTGACGGCAAAACGAACATGATGCTTACAGTAGAAGGTGCTTGTGAAAGCTGCTGCGCTGATGGTTGAGGAAACTTGGCGTCGTCCGCCTTCGATGAAGATGCGCGCAATCTGCATGGCTCGGAGATGCCACTTGGATGCGGATGCCGCACGCAGCCACCGATCGCCTGCAGCATGCCACTCACCACGTCGCATTGCCGCCGCCGACCACGCCGCCGCATGTTCGCCGATTCCACCCGCCGACCACGACGCTGCTGAGGACACGGTCGGCACAGAGCCCACCAGCTGCTTGCCTGTCCACCGAATCCTCCCTTGCTCACATGGTCGGCACACACTAGATTAGAAACAAAAGAAATCAAAAAGTGAGGTGCGGCTCGTAAGTGGGCTAGCTCCTAACCCACGACTTCAATTAACAAAAGAAATTGGGTGTGTAAAAAATTCACACCAGGTGTAACGTGGGTGCTAGCCACACCAAGGACTACAATTGATGTAGACAAGCCAATTGATGAGGATCCTAATTTGCATCGATAATTAAAGCAACAAGAACTAGAATTGAACATATACTTGCAGGCTCAATGCTTTGAGCTCCGAACAAATTCAGCGAAAAAGCAACCAAAGGTGTAATTGCCTGGAGTAAATTTAAAACGTTGCGATACCACTCCTCCTCAATCGTTGTTGGAGAGAGGGCCAGAAACAAGCTATTTCTGAACTACAAAATTCAGCATTCAATGAATTGATAAGGTTCTATTCCTCAACAAATGAATCGATAAGTTTCTATCCAAACTGCAAGTACTTCCATTCCGTAAACAACTTACACAATAGGATTTGCATATTGCAAAAGAAAACGCAAACAAGAAACCTGAAGCGACCACTAGTTTGCATCATTAATTAAAGAAACAATATATTTGCACTGAAAAGGTATGTAAATAGACATCTGCTCGCAGCTTCTGTGAATTGCCCGTCGAACAAATTCAGCAAAATGGTTTAATCATTGGCAAATAGGTTTATTACATGATGCTTAGTACCTGCATCAAACAAACAATACAAGGAAACGTGGTGCTGGAGATCGGGAATTCATCTCCTATTGAAGAAAGGATCCACCAAGTTGGAGAGTGGTATCGCTGCCTGGTACACGTCACATGTTCCCTGCAAGAGGATACCTGAGCCACCTAAGAAAAAAAATCACCCGGAGCTGACGCGGAAGAGGAGGAGTACCTGCCTAGTAGGGGCGGCCGTGCAGAAGAGCAGCCTGGCGGAGAGAGGGCGCGCGAGGATGGCGGAGAGGAGACGCGGCGACCACAGGCTAGCCATGGGATTCGACCCGCATCCACCGCCTGCCAGGCTACCGACGAGGATTCCAATGCCCATGTCGCCTGCAGCGCCTCCCGCAACCACCACGCCGCCGTTGCCGCTGATTCAGTCGGCCGATCACCACGCCGCCGATTCATCAGCCAACGACGACGGAACCCAGGAGACCCAGCACGCAGAGCACACCGGCCACTCGCCGTCGGCCGCTCATCGACCACTCGCCGTCAGCCGCTCACCGGCTCGCCGCTGCAGCGTTGAGATCTGAACCGGCTCGCCGCCATGTGCACACGATTGAAAAGCAGGGGAATGAGGTGACGGGTCAGCTCCAGACCCCACGACGTAATTGAGATACAAACTGTCGTGGTAAGAGAAAGAAAAATTACGGAGGGTGCTCAGGCGCTGCGAGCCTATGAGGCACACCAAGCGGGTTCGATCAAACCAACTCGTAGTCCGGCTCGCCCATCCGACCCGGGTGTAGAATTACTTATTCTAGACCCAGAGGGTCTAATAGAGCTTATATATATAGGTAAAAAAAAAATACTATTAAAAAGATTCGCGGCGTTCTTCAGCCTAATTTTTTCGTCTGCCGGATTGTTTACGATTTTGCCCCTGGTGGTTTGCTGGAATTACCCTTCTACCACCGTCCAGTGATCCTCTCGCCTCCAGTCCAGTCCACTCTCGATTCCCCCTTCTCCTTGGCCGGGGTGGACGGCATGGACATCGCGCAGCGAGGCCGCCCCTCCGTCCCTGCTCCTCTCCCGCCGATGAGAGGCCATTCCGGCGGCACGCAGCGAGGCCTTCCCCACCTCTCCGTCCCTGCTCCTCCTCTTAGCGGCGGCGACTGACGAGATTGACGGGATCTGGCCGTGTTGGGCAGCGCTGCGGATCTGGGTGCCATGGAGGGCCTGGCGCCATTGGCCTCACTCGCCTAGCACGTCTCCACCAGGGACTACGATTTTTCTGCAAAGGTGGAGCTGCAGTTGAAGGTACAGTGCTGTTAATATATCTCTGCTACTTTCTGATTTGGGTCTTGGTTAAACAATTGTGGCATCGGGTGCTGATTATTGAGATGGGGATCAGTATATGGGGTTGAAAGCATCACGGGAGTTTCGTTTATTGCTCTCGGTAAGTTCAATTGTAGGCATGAACTGAACGAGCTCACAGCTACTAAGGATAGTGCGCGCTCATTTTATTCTGCACTTGAACCATGTAAGATCGAAAGTACCAAAGTAGCACAGGCGCAAGCGCGACAACATGTTCGGTTTCCTCGGCTCACGGACATTCTGGGTGTGATGAAGGGCATCGACAACAGGGACTATTCCATCATCTCTGATGACTTGTCCTTTCGAATGTTCTGTGGCAGCCATGTGTTCTGAATATATCATTGCATACCAATAGTGGTTAGGCCTTTTATGCAGATGGTCGTTCTAACTGATGCCAATACTGTCAAGATGAAAGACAGCTACGAGCCACTTTGATGCAACAATAATTTATTTTTGTAGCTTTTGTTAGTAGATGAAACATGGTATTGTGTAAATGTGTACTATCTAGCTGAATTAAGCTCCTAAAGATGTCCTGCTAATCTGCTAAAATTTTCTGAGATAGCAATAACAGTCAGATGCACACTTTATCGTATAATCTATGGAGAAAAAGTTCATGGGTCTTCTATATGTTACATTTGGATTAAGTATATGCCATTTTGCACGGGTGGTGCTTTCTTGCCAAACAAACTTGGAGTATGTTTCGGTTCGGAGTGTTGACAAATGGCTCTCGAGCTACAAGGAGTCTATTTTGAAAAATAAATAAAAAACATATTCCAAAGTATCAGACAATTCTGGAAAAATGTGGAGATAGTCATTGATATATACTATAACTGTGCAAAAGTCTGACTGTGAATTAATTTTCTTCGGAAGTTTTGGAAAGTTTGAAATATGATTTTAATTTATTTTTTTAAATAAAGGCTCCCTGGAGCTCGGCTCAATTTCTAGTTTCCGGTTCGTTACACTGGGGGCAAATAATGAAAACCATTTCACTCACTTGTTTTTTTTAATGTTTACTGTGGGGAAACAAATCCCCACCTGAATATTTTATATTTTACATTCATATTTCCTTATGATCTGCAACATCTACAAGATAGGATTCAAATGAACCAGAGCAAACGAGAGGAGTACAAGATAGTGATTGTATCTGACTAATTTTCATATATTTGCATAGAAAATAATTTGGTATTAGCTATCAATGCTATTTTAATTATTAATTTTATAAGTTTTTATATCAAGCTAAATTTAGTTGGTATGATCAAATAAATCCATTTGGAAATAACCTCTGTAGGAAGCGGGATGTTGTCTTTTCGCTGTTACGAAATGATCATACAATTTTTTATTTCCGTAGCAACTGACCGATATTTAGCTATTAACCACTATACTACAATGTTACGCGTACGTGTGCTGGCCATCGCTGGGATCTCAACCTCCAGCAGACGCTCCCCTGCCCGTGTGCGTGTGCTCCGCCGCCAGCAGCCCAGCACATGCCCCGACCTGCGCGTCCCCGACGTGGTCTTCCTCAATGTTTGCACCGCGGGCTCCCTGCTCGCATGCGCCCGTCGGCCCCATCTCTGCTCGGCCACTAGCCGGTCCTGTCCTGTCACGGCACACACTCAACTACAGAACCCCAGATTCCATTAGGCCTGCGATTTCTAATTAATTCTCCATAGAGTATATTTGTTAGTGCATACGAAGTGTTTGATACTTGCTCCCTGTGGGCGAAGTAGCAGGGGGTGAAGTATCCTGTGGGTGAGTTCTGCTGTAGGTTTTAAAACCATGTGCTTTAGTTACGAGTGTCATTGACGAGGTAATTAAAATCTCAGTTTCTACTTGCTTTCTTCCATTTATATTTTGTTCATGGGAAATTGAATAAAATGTACAATCTTATTGGAGGTTGATAAATGGATCTCCGCAATTCCCTGACATTTTTCTTGACATCCTTTATCATGCAGGCCAGTGGGATATTGAGTGTATCACAAATTTATCTATGTTTACTACCAGTGTCATGCATGATTAGTTAGGCGTGTCGACAAAGAGGTATCATGACGTGATCTTGTTTTCAAACAGGAATACATTAGGTGATAGCTATTATAGTATTCAGAAGCATCTAAGAAAAGTAGTATCCAGCAGTCACATATGTCACTCTCAAGCTTGTATCTTCTCTATAGAAAATAGTAAGACAACATCTGTTCATGACATGTCATGCGTGAAAAAATGTTGTAGGTTCAAATTGCTCAGGCTTATGAAAAGTACGCAGCTGCATGCTTGAGCATCTTGACTAATGATAATCACTTCCTGGTTCGTTGTTTGAAACTGTATCTGTATCTCGAGATAGTAGATGTATGTACCGGACAAGCTAAACTTATTTAATTCTACAAGGAAATTTTGAGAATCTTGAGATGATTGTTCCGGGTTACCATTTTTTCTTAGTATGTCATTGTATCTGTTGTTTGCCAGGTCGAGCACTGGATCTGCCAGCAGCCCCCGGAGGAGATCTGTGTCACCGTCGCAGTGATTACCCTCACAATTCTGGTGGTCGTCGCACGTGACATGCCACAAACCTAAGGTTATCCCCGCTGTGTGCCCTTGCTCCCAAGTTCCAGGTGCTGCTAGGTTCGTTTTTATGCGGGTCATGCTGCCATAACGTCAAGGACATGCGTAGAACATGGTTCTCAAAAGGTTGGTGGATGTGGTAGTTTAGCATCAGGATCTAGATTGGCTGCAATGCGATCTTTGTCTGGAAGCAACAGTCCTCTTTGATGTTGTGCTTTTCATGTGTAGCTATTGTTTTGGATGAATAAACTATCGATAAGAGGTTGAGATATAATTGAAGCTCAAACTAAGAACTGGTCAACAGATTGTACATAGCTGCACTAAGCACCATGTTGCAGTTCCTGTTTATTTGTTGGATAAACAACATAAACCATGGTATGCATGCCGATACGTTAGACTATGTATGTGCTATGAGAAACTGCTAAGCTTGGAATAGTACATATGTTTGCTTCTTTGTAAATCGTTGGCTCTGAATGGAGGCCGGGCGATTAGGTTCTTAGCTTTTCAAAAAGGTTCAGTTTGGAATTTTTCACTTCTCTGGAAGTACTCAGCTACTAACTTTAGATTCCGGGAGAGCACGATGAGAGCCCCCTTCCCCCTGCCCGCCGGCGGCCAATCCGGCGATGGCGCCCACCCCTCGCGCTCCCCTTCCCCGGGCCGCTCCCCCTCCCCTGACGTGAGCACGGACTCCCCGCGGTGGAGCGAGGACAGATGGGGCGGGGGCCGCAGCCCTGGCTCGGAGGAGACGCCGCGCTCCTACCGGGCGGCGCTCACCGGGGACCGTTCGTCGACGAGGATGGAGGTGGAGGAGGATCCGCGCCATCGTGAGGTGAGGTCGGAGATCTGCACCAGCGAGCCGGTGGCGATTGACACGCTCGACGACTCCGACAACCCTCTGGAGGACGAGGTGGACGACACCACGGCCGCCCCTGAGGCGCCTTGGGTGGAACCCCGGCACGTCGCACGCAAGAAGGCTCGGGGCAGGCTCGCCGGGAAGAAGGTGGCGGCCAGGGCGGCGCGCCCGCCGCGCGAGGCTGTGCGTGAGCCCGGCGCCTTCGCGGGGTACGAGGGCCTCTGCTTGCTCTGTACGAAGCCGGGCCACCGCACCGCCGACTGCACCGTCGGGCCTGTGTGCATCCGGTGCGGCGGGCCGGGCCACATGTCCAAGGACTGCTTGGAGCCCTGGCAGCCACGCCTGCGTGCGCCGCCCGACGCCGGTGACGAGCCCGCGCAGAAGAGGATGGTGGGCGACTGTGGCCGGAGCCATCCTGGCGTCTCCCATGGTGGTGGTGGCGCCGATGGGAGGCTACACCTTGCGCAGGTCGCGGCCGACCAGGGCCGGAGCCATCCTGGGGGCTCCCATGGCGGTGGTGGCGCCGAGAAAAGGCAACACCTTGCGCAGGCCGGGATGTTTCGCCGCGCTCCCCGGGGCAGCACGAGGGATGCTGCGCCTTCGGCCGCGCCGCCGCGGGCGCGCGTGGCTCCGGCGGCGTCGCAATCTCGGGGTGCGGGTGGATCGCGCGCGCCGCCACCGTCCCACCAGGGGCGGGTAGCGCTCTCGGTCTCCGGCGGTCTTAGGGCGGAGGCCTCCGGGCCTCGCCGCGATGGGCTATTGGCCAGGGCCGTGCGCACCGTTGCCCCGGTACCTGTGGCTCCGACGAGTGACAGGGTGGTGGCGCCAGTCCTCCCTGGGGCATCGGGTCGGCAAGGTGCGGTGGTCATCCCGCGGCGGGCGGCTGATGCGCAGGTCCAGCCCCTGGCATTACGCCAGCAGCCCCGCTCGGTGGCGTTCGGTGGTGAGCTCGCGCGCCGCCCAGCACGTGCGGCCTGCATCTTCCCTCGCTCCCCTGAGGTGGACGCGGCGGAGCAGGAGCTGGGCAGGGCGCTGCTGGGGATCATCACCGACGGTGAGAGGTCGGTGACGGTCGAGGAGGTGGAGGAGGCCCTGCTCGGCAGCGGTTTCAACCTGGCGCAGGGGAGTTTTTCGGTTCACATGCACAGTCTGGAGCAGTTCCTGATGTTCTTTGCGACGATGGAGGAGAGGAACCGGGTGATCGACGGCGAGTATCTGGTGTCGACCCGCTTCCGCCTACTTCTGAGGCCGTGGTCACGCAGGATTCGTGCATCAGCGGGGGCTCTCTGCGTGCACGCTGAGATCGAGATCGAGGGACTGCCGGCGCATGCCTGGAGCTTGGCGGCGGCGGAGGCCGTTCTGGCGCCGGCGGCGTGGGTGGAGCGGCTCCATCCCTTGACGAGGAGCCGCGCAGACATGGGGATCTTCAGGCTCACTGCTTGGTGCCTCGACCCGACGACGATTGCCCGGGAGGTGGACTTCCACATTGTGCAGCCGGACGATCCCCCGTTGGCGGAGGACATGGCGGCGCCAGCGGCCGCTGTGGTTCCCCCGCATGTGTCGACCATGCTCCACCCGCTGCTGGTCCACATCGTGCACACGGTGGATTTTCGGCGTCAGGACCTCGGTGCCGGCGCGGAGGACGGTCGTGACGGGGGCGGGCCCGTGCCGGGCTGGCCGATGACGCGTCGTTACCCCTACACGCCTGGGCTCCTAGATGCCCTGCCAGGTGGTCCCGCGGCGATAGGGGGCCCCTCTGGCCACGCGGCGGTCGGATACAGGGGGACGGATCGCGGACGCTAGCATCTGGGGTGACGGTCGCAGCTCCTTTGCAGAGCGCGAGGCAGAGGCGTAGGAGGAGGTCAGGTCGGAAGGGGAAAGGTAGCAGGGAGAGGGCCAGGCTGGCGGTGGCGGTTGCGGAGGTGGGCACTACAGTCCACGCTGGGGAGTCGACCCTGGCTGCGAACGGCTCCTTGCCTGCCGCGCTGGTCGTGTTTGGCGGCGGGGTAGTGGAGGCCCCTGCTCCCGCGACCAGTTCAAACGAGGCCGCGGCTGACGCGCCTTTGACTGGTAGTGGGCGTTAGGGTAGGACCCCACCCCTTCTAGAAGCTGCCACCACGTGCTCACTCCCCTCTGTCCTCCGCGACGCCTTGCCCAGGAGCGGCCCGCCAAGCCCCCGCGGCACTGCAGAGCGTGCGGCTGCCCTTCTGGCGTCGGTTGCGGGCGCTTCCTGCGCGCCGGCGAGCGTGCCTGGACCCGGGCTGGTTGATGGATGCGACGCGCGGCCTAATGGGCCGGTCCAGCTAGGGCGGGATGTGCTTGCCCCCCTCGAGATCCACCAGGTTCTGGGGCTGGACGCCTTCCGATCCGCAGGGGTGATCGACTCGATGCCCAGGACTGATGAGGTTGACCTGGGGCTGGCCGTGCTATCCCCCGCCCAGGGCGTGGCCCAGTTGACGGTGTATGAGGCGATCGACGAGGAGTTCGAGGCTGATGCACCTCCAACCCTAGGCCGGAGACCGATGTTCCCACTCCAAGGTTGTCACATTCCCCGTACCCCCTCCGGGCGCCGCTGTTGGCTGACCCACCGATGACCTTCTCGCGGTCTCGGCTCACCACCATGGGTCCACGTGACCTCGTACGTTGGGTGAGTTCTTGGAGGCGGCTAGGACTCGTTCTGATGCGCTTATCCAGACCCCTTTGGTACGACGTCGACTCCTTGACATGAACTTCCAACCACGACGAAGCTCGAGGATCGCAGGACAGCCAAGCGGGCTCAACTCGGAGATGAAGGCGGTCTAAAAACTGATGAGGAAGCTTGGGCTAATCAGCGGGGATGAAGCGCCCTCTGAGGCAGCTCTGGCAGCGTACCACAAGATGTATGAACTGCCGATGACGGATGACATGATCGAGGCCGTGTCGGAGCTCTACGGGTGGTCTCTGTCCACTATCCGAGGATGCTCGCCCCCTCTGGTGGGGCACCCGGGTGGGCGCCTCGTGGCAGCCTGACCACGTCCCTGGACTTTTGGGGTGTAAAATCATTTCCCAATGATTTACGAACCCAAAGTCATGGTGAGTAACGTGCGGGGCCTCAATAGCCGCGCACGTCGCTCGGGTGTTAGGAGTATGTGGACACTGCTGGTTCTTCGTTGTATGTTTGCAGGAGACCAAGCTGTCGGTTGTAACCCACTCGATTGTAATGGAAACCCTAGGCCAAGTGCTTGATGACTACTTCTGCTTGCCGGCTACCGATACGAGGGGTGGGATAATTGTGGCTTGGGATAGCAGCAAGGTGCGTCTGGATAGCGCACACATCGATACCAACAGCGTCACGACTAGGGTGAACCCGCCGGGGGGGGACCCAGGGTGGTGGTTGACGTGCGTCTATGGGCCACAGGAAGAAGCTGATAAGATCGCCTTCCTCGCCGAGCTGCGATCTCTGCGCTCCACACGACCTGGCCCTTGGGCTCTTTGCGGGGACTTCAACCTGATCTACAAGGATGAAGACAAGAACAACGGCAATCTGGACCAGAGGATGATGGGGAGATTTCGACGCTTCCTCAATGCCTGTGAACTCAAAGAGGTTTACCTGCATGGGTGCCTGTACACATGGTCGAACGAGCGTGTGAACCCCACCCTCGTTAGGCTCGATAGGGTGTTCGTCACGGCAGGGTGGGAGGAGCTATACAACAGATGCTCCCTCTGCTGCCTGGCGTCGGTGGTTGCTGACCATAGTCCCCTGCTCCTTGACTACACCACGCAGACGGGGGGTAGGAAGCGCTTCTAGTTCGAGCACTACTGGCTGAAACTCGAGGGTTTCGGCGAGGTGGTCCAGCCAGCATGGGGTGTGATCGATGGGGACCCGGACCCATTCCGTAGGCTCATGGCTAAGCTCAAGCGCACGGCGCGACAACTCATGAGCTAGAGCGACAAGAAGGTGGGGTGTATCAAATTGCAGCTGATGACTGCGCGGGAGGTGGTCCTTAGGCTAGATTTGACTAGGGAGTCAAGGCAGCTATCCCCGGATGAGTGCCAGCTCCGGGCACTCCTCAAGCGGACCTACCTTGGGTTGGCCTCTCTAGAGCGCGCGATGGTGAGGCAGAGGGCGAAGATCGCCTGGCTCAGCGAGGGTGACGCTAACACGGCGTTCTTCCACCAGCATGCCTCCTATAGGAGACAAAAAAACGTTATCCACAGTCTTCAGGTTGACGGCGCGGTCATTTCGGACCATGCGGCCATGGCGAAGGCCTCCTTTAACCACTTTCAAGACCTTTTGGGCACCTCGTTGGACCGGGAGTACACTCTCAACTTGGACTTCTTGGGGTTGCCCTCGGAGGACCTGTCCGGGCTTGAGGAGCCGTTCACTGAGGAGGAGATCTGGGGGGTGGTTAAGGATCTTCCCCATGGGAAGGCGCCTGGCCCGGATGGTTTCACCGTGGAGTTTCACCAGAGTTGCTGGGCCACGGTTAAGGATGACTTCATGGCTGCATTTGCCAAGCTGTTCACGATGTGCGGGCACGGTTTTCAGGGGCTTAATCAAGCCTTACTCATATTGCTGCCTAAACGTCCGGACACGAACGCGCTGGGGGACTATCGCCCCATTAGCCCGATCCACATCTTCGCCAAGCTGGTAGCAAAGACTCTGGCTAATAGGCTAGCCCCAAGGATGGAGTCGCTGGT
This sequence comes from Avena sativa, assembly GCA_916181665.1. Taxonomy (NCBI): domain Eukaryota; kingdom Viridiplantae; phylum Streptophyta; class Magnoliopsida; order Poales; family Poaceae; genus Avena; species Avena sativa. Next base: position 586,911,413 of record OV702287.1, read on the forward strand.
GGATCGCAACCAATGTGCTTTCATTCGAAAACGCAGCATCCATGACAACTTTATGTTGGTGCAGCAGACTGCGAGGTTCCTGCACCGGATGAAGGAACCTAGGGTGATGTTAAAGCTGGACATAGCTAAGGCCTTCGACTCGGTCTCTTGGGGATTCCTCTTCCAGGTCCTCCGCAAGGCTGGGCTCGGCCCGAGGTTCTGTGAGTTGGTCGCTATCCTTATATCTACAACTAGCACAAGGGTGATGCTCAATGGCGAGCTTGGTCCCCCAATCTGGCATAGGAGGGGCCTCAGGCAGGGTGACCCCCTATCCCCTATGTTGTTCGTCCTCATGATGAACACACTTAGTAGGGGGTTAGCTAGAGCCATGGAGTAGGGTGTGTTGCAGCGTTTAGCGCAACGGGAGCTGACGACCTCGGTGTCGCTCTACGCGGATGATGTGGTGATTTTCTGTCACCCGGATGAGGGTAAGTTTCTCGCGATTCGTGACATCCTAGACGTCTTCGGACATGCTTCTGGTTTGCGCACGAACTTCGCGAAGTGCTCGGTGTCCCCGATTGCATGCTCGGAGGAGGTGGGCAACGGTGGGGCGACCGCCATGGGGTGCCAGCTCGCTCCATTCTCGGTCAGGTACCTTGGGATTCCACTGGCCACCCGCCGGCTTTCGGCTGAGGCGTTCCAACCGATCATCGACCGGACTGCGGACAAACTTCCTACCTAGAAGGCTCACCCTGATCCGTGCGGTGCTCGCTGCGATCCCTCTTCACCAACTTGTTGTGCTCTCCCTCAACAAGAGGGCACTCAAGCAGGTGAACAAGGTTCTGCGCGGTTTCCTGTGGGTGGGCAGGAAGGAGGCCGAGGGTGGTCACTGCCACGTTAACTGGGTGAGGGTCTGCAGGCCGCTCTGCTTCGGAAGGCTTGGGATCCCGGACCTCGCTCACACGACGACTAGCCTCCGGGCCCGATGGCTGTGGAGACTACACACAGACCCCCTTCGACCCTGGCACGGTCTGGACATGCAGTTCACCAAGGATGAGCGCGAGATCTTCTTCGCCTCCACCACTATGGTGGTAGGCGTAGGAACAACGACGCTGTTCTGGATGGACAGATGGGTGGACGGGAAGTTGATCGGGGAGATAGCGCCGGACCTCCTAACGCTAATCCCACGACATCGCAGGAAGGTGCGGATGGTTCAGCAGGCGATTGCTGATCGCAGTTGGATCTCTGACATCTCAGGTGCCATAGGCCCACTCGCGCTGTGGCAGTACGTGCAACTGTGGAACAAGCTGCAAGGCATGCACCTGGGGGTGGACCAGACAGGCTGATCTGGCAGTGGACGACTGACGGCCAGTATTCATCCAAGTCCTGCTACTATGCCCTCTTCCAGGGGTCCATAGTCTCAGGGCCTTGGAAGCTTACCTGGAGATCGTGGGCGCCACCTAGGGTGAAGTTCTTCATCTGGCTCGCTTGTCAAGACAGATGCTGGACGGGTGAGAGACTGGAGCGCCATGGGCTCCCTCACCGGCAGCTTTGCACGTTGTGCGACCAGTCTACTGAGTCCATGTCACACCTCCTCACTGGTTGCCCGTTCTCGCGGACTATCTGGCATGAGGTCATGTCATGGATCCGATCTACCGCTGGACCTCCGGTTGCTGAAGGCCCCTTCGCGGAGTGGTGGGAGCTGGTGGTGCGCTCCAACCCACGCCAGATGCGCAAAGGAACCACGTCTGTGATCATGCTTACGGCGTGGTGGATTTGGAAGCATCGGAACGCGATCGTCTTCAACAACGAGTCCCCCTCTGTGGCCCCCCTGGTCGACACGATCAAAGCGGAGGCTAGGTTGTGGGCCGAGGCTGGGGCGCGAGGGTTGCGCCAGATACTCCCTTAGATTAGCTGGGCTTTGCTTTGCGCTGCCTTCTTGGGTTGAGTTGTATGGCGTGGGTGTCGGTCCTTTCTGGACTTGTATGTGAACTCTTTCTTGATCTATCAATGTATCGAAACGCAAAGCTTTTGCGTTTTCGCGAAAAAAAAGAATGGAGGCCGGGCCACTGAAATGGGAAGTTGTTTTTTAACTTGAGCTGATGCTATAGTTCTCAGTCCATTTCATGCACTGGGTGAACTAGAGAAAGTGCATTGAAGACATCAACTTTAGTTGTGAAGTCTCCAGCTCATTGCGCTTGCAGCTTTCACAAACACCTATTTTTTCCAAGGTATCAGTATGATGTCATTTTGTTCTTTCAAGAGCAACTTTCGAGTTCAAGAGAATAATAAGAAATGTAGAGATTTAATTGAGGGTTTTTTTAAAAATTATTGTTTACCAAGGTATCTTGATGTCTACCTTCTATAAATAGTCTTACGCTAAATTTTTACCGGATCAACATTGCATTCTAGCCTAAACTAGGTTGCTGCGTTCCACTCAGTACACACTTAATAATTTGGTATATTCGTATATTGTTTAATTGGATGATAAATACATTTATGAATTAGACACGGTAAATGGAGCATATGCTCCCTGAATAAACAATAAATGCCAACAATACAATTTTTACTAAAACTTACAAGTATACCTTTGTGTATTTGCATAAAAATGAAGTACCGTAGTTTTCTATAGATTGTATATATATAAATAAAGAACGTTCGAAGTTGTGTATTGATACTATGCTCCATGTCTAAAATAACCAATTTCTAGGAGGGTTATATGTTTGCATTAATTCATGTTATCTAAGGTGCTAAATATGGAATTATGAATGGAAATTTATAAATGAAAAAAAAATGAAAAAATGATGAGATAATTTATATATCCCATTAGTGGTTGGTGAACTCTGGACATACATCGAGTTGGATTACTTCGCTCTGACGTCCTATTTGGTCTAAAGAGTGACTATACTTCGTACAAACTCACAAAAACAAAAGGGATAATTAAATTTTGAAATAATTTACAGCTTAAATATTATTTTCTTATGTTTTATGGAAATTGTGTTTTTGTCTAGAAGCGTCAACTTTTTTACAGACCAGCCCATACTCAAAATCTGCAAGTCGGGCAAAATTATACGCTCTTAGAACTATTTTAGTGGTCTGAATCAATAATAAAATATGCAATTCAGAATTTTTATTTTAAGGAAATTATGTTTTCATCTTAAACCGTCAACTATTTTTGTATGTCGGTCACTATGGCAAGATTCAAATTAGAACCCACAACTATTTTTGTGATCTCAACGAATAATAAATGTGCGACTAAGAAGTTACCCGCACATGTGTACGGGCCACTGTGCTAGTTTAGGAGTAGAGATAGAGATAGATGCATACAGAATTATTTCTAACAGATCACACACCGCTAGAAAAAAAAAATGCGGTGGCCGAAAAGGCCCGCAATCGATCGAACGGATCGGAACCCAGCCAATCGCCACCGCTCCCGCCAAAAAACAAAAATACCGATGCCGCTACAGGTAGAAAAAGCAAATCACGCTTTGGAGAAAAAAGCAAACCAAAGCGTGGACGAGGCTGTGAAAACCACTTGGTATAGCATCTATCTCTATAATTCGAGAGAAAGAAAGAAAATGGATGGAAACAAATCTGAGTCCAATAAAAACCACCCAATTCACATAGTACAAAGAAAATACTCACGACATGCATGACACAAACAAGCACAGCCCCAAGACGACACTAGCTAGGAAACTAACTACAAGTTCAGAGACCAAGGGCATCCATGCATGTGGTAGTAGTGACACACATGCCACTACTACAACTCTAATAACAGGGTCTCACCACTAAACAAGATTACCTGTAATAACAAGCAAGGAAACTAGCTACAAGTTCAGAGACGGGCATGCATCCATGCATGTGGTAGTAGTGACACACATGCAACTACTACAACTCTAATAACAGGGTCTCACCACTAAACAAGATTACCTCTAACAACAACACACTTGCTTATAGATGCAAATCTAAGCTGATACCCTGGACGTCAGCGGCTGGCTGCTCGCAAGGACACTGACCTGTTTGTGGGGGCAGCAGCAAAGATGACGAGGAGGAGGGCGCCTCAAGGGAAGCGGATGCTCTCGTCTCGTCTGCTCCAAACAAGTAGAGCGTGACCGGCGGCCGCGGCTCTCCAGCCAACTGCATGCCCGTGTTGCAGTTCGCCGGCAGCGGCCCAGGTTGAGTGTTCCCGTAGATGGGCTCACCGTCCGCCCCAATCCCTCTGCACAACTGCTGGCTGTCGGAGAAGCCGGTGCTGCTGCTGCCGCCTGGACTACCACTCACCTTGGTCCACGACGGGTACAATCCGAGGAGGTGCTGTTTGGTAGCCGAGAGCATTAGCAACTCCTTGGCGTGCTGCCGCTCGCGCCTGTGCGCGTTCTGGTGCCCCCCGAGCCCCTGGGCCGTCGGGAAGTGCCTGCTGCAGTAGTTGCATTCGAAGGTGTTGCGGCGGCTGTCACTGTCGGGGTCGGGGGCTGCGTTTGCCGTCATGGCAGCAGAACCACCGCTGCTTTGCGTGGCAGCAGCATCCCTCGTTATGCCGCCCTCTGGTGATGCGAGGCTTTCGCGTGGAGGGGCAGACGACAGCAGGAACGGCAACTCGGAGAAGGACGTGACGCTGGCACTGGCAGACTCATGGGGTTCCGGAGAGCTCGCCCTGCCGGCTTCACCGCCGCCGCCCATGACACTAGGCGGATCGAGTATGGTACAGAATTTGTTCTACTATAAGGCTACTTACCAAGTATGTAGAACCCACGCTTCAGATGCTCTAGCAGCACTGGGCAGATGCTATGAGGAAGAGGAACCCCATTGATATAAAACATGTCTAGATACATCCGAATTTAGACAAACCCATATCACTTATTTTGGGACGGAGGGAGTAATAGAATTAACAAGGGCAGCAAAAGCTACAAGTAGGGAGAGAGAAGGGGGGACCGAACAGAAATTTAAGTGCAACAAGATGGTCTGGTGCTCATGTCCCTCGGAGGAGTGCCAAATGTATATAGGAGTATACTGTACAGTTGATAGGTCTCGCATGCTGACGCCTATACGACAATAGGGTTTGGAGAGAGAGGATGCTCGATAACCCAACAGGCTATATATATATATATATATATATATATATGAAGAGACCATATTACAATACAGAGTCCGTGTACGTACAGTCACGTAACGGGAGATTAGATTTAGACTACAATTAGACTATTTATCTATTCTATCAGCCTCCCTCAATCTCAGCTATGGGAAACATACTGAGATTGCGTTTACATTCTTGAAACAAAGGTGGCGGCAACGGTTTTGTGAATATATTAGCTAACTGATCTTTAGACGACACAAACCGAACCTGTAGGAGTTTCTGAGCAACTCGTTCACGAACAAAGTGGAAGTCAATCTCGATATGTTTTGTCCGTGCATGAAACACTGGGTTGGAAGATAAGTAAGTAGCACCAATATTATCACACCACAAAATAGGCGGCGACTCCTGTTTGAGACCAAGCTCCTTTAGCAATGCTTTCACCCAAATCAACTCAGCGGTGGCATTTGCAACAGCCTTGTACTCTGACTCAGTGCTAGATCGAGAAACTGCAGCCTGTTTTCGAGCACTCCAGACGATCAAATTACCACCATAAAACAATGCATATCCCCCCTTAGATCGCCTGTCTTCAACATCACCAGCCCAATCCGCATCAGAATACACAGACAGAGAACTAGACACTGATGGCCGTAGAAACAAACCATGATCCAAGGTACTCTGTATAAAACGCAGAATCCTTTTAACAGCAGACCAATGATCTTCAGTAGGCGAGTGAAGAAACTGACATACACGATTAACCGCAAACGATATGTCAGGCCGGGTAAGAGTAAGATACTGCAAACCACCAACAATACTCCGGTATGTGGTGGCATCAACATTGCCAAGAGGAGAGCTAGCAGCATTGAACAACTTAACCGTGGCAGACATAGGAGTATCAGCAGGCTTACACTTCAGCATACCTGCACGTCGCAGAAGGTCAAGCGCATACTTATGTTGTGTAAGTGTCATACCATGAGAGCGACGCATCACCTCAATGCCTAAGAAATAGTGAAGATTGCCAAGATCCTTGACATCAAACTCTTGACGAAGACCATGAACCAAACGATCAACAGCTTGCGGTGAGGAGCTGATCACAATAATATAATCAACATAGACCAAAAGATAGACTGTAATATCAAACCTATGAAGAATAAATAATGACGTGTCAGCTGTAGAGGCAACAAAACCATGCTGATGAAGAACTGCAGCAAGACGAGCATTCCATGCCCGAGGAGCCTGTTTGAGACCATAGATTGCCTTAATGAGATAACACAAGTGATGTGGGTGTTGTGGATCCTCAAATCCAGGAGGCTGGCGCATAAATACCTCCTCCTCAAGAACACCATTGAGAAAGACATTCTGAATATCCAGCTGGCGAATAGACCATCCCTGCGTGACTGCACGAGATAGAAGTATACGAATGGTCGTAGGTTTAACCACTGGACTGAAGGTATCCTCATAATCTAGGCCAAGACGTTGTTTAAACCTTTTAGCAACCAGCCACACTTTGTATCGCTCAATAGTACCATCCGCATGACGCTTGACTTTAAAAATCCATTTAGAATCAATAATGTTGACTCCGGGCTTCGGGGGATCAAACGCCAAGTTCCATTTTGTAGCAGTGCATCGAACTCTTTTTCCATTGCCTCGCGCCAGTGTGGAATAGCAAGCGCAGCACGAAAATGCCGCGGTTCAGAATTGGGATCAGCAGTGGCTTGCGCGAGGCAGGAGGCAATCCAAGCAATAGTACCATCTGTACGGCGCTTTGGCTGATGAACACCACGCAGACCGCGTGTAACTGGACGTAGAGAATCTGGAGCAAGAGGGAGCAGCGGCTCTAAAATTGGTGCAGTAACCGAAGCCAGAGGCGTCGCGGGCTCATGGGAGTGAGCCAAAGGCGACACGGGCTCGGATGGGGTATCTGGCTCCGGGCCAGGTTGTATTGGCGACGCGGGCGCAGGAGAAAACGACGACGCGGCGTCACATGCAGGAACGGACGTGGAAGAGTGCAAAGCAGGAGAGTGTACTGATGTAACATCAGTCAGCTGGTGGACCGGGTGCATGTTGTTGCTGCGCGTCAGGGGACTGCATGCATGCATGTTGCTGTTGCTGCACACCATGAAATAATTGCATGCGATCGTTGCATGCTGATTCAACTTGAGACTCAGTCAAGGAAGCGCCAGCTTGAGCTATCACATGTTCGTCAATAATTTCCAAGCGAGCAGCCCGTCCAGTACCTGCACCATGGTTAGGAAGCAACAATGGAGAATGCGCACGATCCTCAAATTGGTCAAGCAAAACAGGCGAAGAAGAAGAAGATGACGGGGAATCTGTGGATGGAAGATTGGAGAAAGGGAAACTATTCTCATCAAAGATGACATCGCGACTAATATAGACACGGTTAGACGGAACATGGAAACACTTATAGCCTTTATGGAGGGGACTATACCCTAAGAATACACATTTTTTGGAACAAAACTGAAGTTTGTGATTATTGTAGGGACACAAATTTGGCCAACAAGCATAACCAAAAACTTTGAAGAAAGTGTAATCAGGTTGCTCATCAAGAAAACGCTCAAGTGGAGTTTGCATGTCAATGACACGAGAAGGCATACGATTGATGAGAAAGCATGCTGTAATAAAAGCGTCACTCCAATAGCGAAATGGAACAGATGCATGAGCAAGTAAAGTGATACCAGTTTCAACTATATGTCAATGTTTACGCTCAGCACTACCATTTTGTTGATGAGTATGGGGACACGAGACACGATGTAAGATGACAAGTTTCTCAAAGAAAGAGTTTAATTTAATGTACTCGCCGCCCCAGTCAGATTGAACATGTAGAATTTTGTGGTTAAGCAAGCTTTCGACATGGGTTTGAAACTGAAGGAAAACAGCAAAGACATCACTCTTGCGCTTAATCAAATATAACCATGTGAAACGACTATAGGCATCCACAAAACTCACATAATAATTATGACCGCTGACTGAAGTTTGGGCAGGGCCCCACACATCTGAATAAATAAGCTCTAAAGGAGCAGTAGTTACATGTCGAGACACAGAAAACGGTAACTGATGACTTTTGCCTTGTTGACAGGCATCACAAACTGAACTAATTTTATTGGACACTGATGGAAGCTCATGACGATGAAGAACATGTTGAACGATCTGTGTTGAAGGGTGGCCTAAACGTGCATGCCACTGTGTAGACGAAGCTTTAAGAGCACTGAAGACTTGTTTAAAGGATGGCGAGTCCAGGAAGTAGAGACCACCACGACACCCGCCTCTAAGAAGAGTGGCCCTCATATCCAAGTCCTTAACAAAAACACTGTTAGGATGAAACTCAACAAGGACATTATTATCATGTGAAAGTCTATGAACTGATAGGAGATTTTTTAGAACATCGGGAACATGAAGAACATTACGTAGATGAAGGGGCCTAGAGGATGGAGTAGGAAGAATTGCTTGACCAACATGATGAATACGCATACCTGCACCGTTGGCCGTATGGACTTGATCCTTCCCATGGTAGGCCTCCTTCATGTGCATCTTGGCGAGCTCGCTAGACATGTGTTCCGTAGCGCCGGTGTCGAAATACCAAGCAGGATCAACTGGAAACGAGGAAGTGTGCCCTTGCTGCTGAGGACCATACACATGATTGGCCATAGCCAATTGTCTTTCCATAAAGCGGCCATCGTTGCCAACTCCAAGAAAACTTGTATTGAACCTCTTAAAGAAGCGAGAGGCAACATGTCCAGCCGCGTCACACAATTGGCACACTGTGTTGCGAGGCGGTCGACCATAGGAGGCCGGACCACCGCCTCCATAGGAAGTCGAGCCACCACCTGCAGGTGCGGGCGGCCTTGACGTGCTGTAGGTAGGAGGGTAGGAGGGCTTGGGCGTGTTGAAGGATGGACGTGGCTGCGTCGAGGAACCAGCAGGAGCATAATACTGCTTGGTTTGCTTGCCCCCAGACTTGGCGAGGTGGGCAGAGTGGACCGGGTTGGAGCGACGGGCCTCAAGACGACTCTCACTAGCGAGGAGCCTAGCGAAGAGGTCATGCGCTGGCATGGGATTATCCCGGTCGAGGACGATCTGAACCAGGGAATCGTACTCTTCATCAAGACCAGCACAAACGAAGCCTTGGAACTCCTCCGGGCGAAGCGGTTGTCCGATCGAAGTCAAGGTGTCGGAGAGGTTCTTCAGTTTGTTGAAGTAGACGGCCGCAGACGAGTCGAGTTTCTTCGTATCAGCGAGTTGCGCCCGAAGATTGGCGGAGCGAGCGGAAGACTGGGAGGCAAACGTGCGCTCCAAGATCGCCCACGCCTCAGCGGAGGTCTTGGCGAACATGATCAGCGTCCCGACCTCAGGAGTCGACGAAGAGAGGAGAGCCGATATGATGGCTTGATCTGGTTGTATCCATGCAGCAAAGGCCGGATTCGGCGACGTGGTGGCAGCGGCGCCCTCCGTAGCAGCGACGGTGAGGGTCGCAGCAGGGCAGGGGAGAGTGCCTTCGATGTATCCATGGAGCAGGTTGCTCCTGATATGGGACACCACTTGCGCTCTCCAAAACAGATGGTTCTCGGCCGACAACTTCAGAGTAATGAGATGGCCGAAGTTCACCGGACCGGAGTTTGTGGAACCAATAGAGGTAGAGATCGTAGATGGAGGGAGGGGGAAACCAAGTGCAAGGGACGAAGCACTCGATGAGGAGTTGGGAGCAGCGGCGGAGTCGGCCATCGCGAGTTGCAGAGGAGGCGGCGGAAACGCGGAAGCGATCGAGTTAGGCTGATACCATATACGACAATAGGGTTTGGAGAGAGAGGAGAGACCATATTACAATACAGAGTCCGTGTACGTACAGTCACGTAACGGGAGATTAGATTTAGACTACAATTAGACTATTTATCTATTCTATCAACGCCGAGTGTACCGATGGTTATTGGATGGGGCCGGGTAAGTGTCACCATACACTATCATTGGTGGTTACTACTGCTATATGGTTATTGGATGGGAACGCCTGCCGTTGGGCTGGGAAGTCATCTCTCACTCACGAGCTCTCTCTCTCTCTTGCTCCGCATTCTTCTGTCCATCTCCTCGCGTTTACTCTTGGGTTTGGTCCACAGAATAGTCGCACGCACACCCTAAAATCATTGCATCGTGGCATCTGTTTTCGAAAATGGAAGCACAGGGCCGCTCCATCGATCGATACATGTGGACATTATTTTATTTAGATCAAATGGCTTTCGCCACATTCGTTCTCATTTATTTATTTAGGGTGTGTTTGGTAATGAGATGGGTTGAATGGAATGGAAACGAATCCACGCTTGGAGTACGTTTCTGCATTTGGATGGATATAGGACGACTAGAATGGAGTGGTTCCCCACTAGAGAATATACCTCTTAGTCTTAGATGTTGAATACACCTGTTCGATCAAATCGGTGCAACGGTTTCGACCAAAAAGAAAAATGTCACAATCCAACGTTTACAGTTCAGGTAAATAAACCATCAGGCAAAAGCCTCAAATTGAAAAGGCAGAACATGCAAGATGAAACGACTAAAACGAAAGCATTACAGCTTGTTGCTGGACCAATATGCTCGTACAGCAGGCCCGCACCGGTAAAAAGTGTGTATCAGAGTCGGGTTTGGAAACTGTTGGGAGCACTGGAATTCACTGCGGCTTGGAGCGGCTTGCTGCAGGTTTTGTCGTCACATAAACAAAAATCGAGTCGGATATGGTTCGATTGGAAAATCGAGCAGATCGAGATACTCTCTCCCTCCGCAAACAAGGGGTACTCTTAGCTTTGTCCTAATTCAAAATTAGTAAAGTTTGACTAACTTTAAAGGAAAACTTAGCAATATTTATGACTATAAATTGGTATTAATAGGCATGTTTTCAAATTTAGATTCATAATATATCAATTTGATATAATAGATCTTGCAGTGGAATTTTAACAAAAGTTCTGGGAAGGTATCAAAGAGGACCTGATGCATTTGTTTGAGTTTTTGCATGTTGGTTAGCTAAACATTTTTAGACTGAATTTTGGCAACATAGTTTTACTTCCTAAAATTAATAATGCAGAAAGTATACAACAATATCGCCCAATATGCCTTCTTAACGTTAGTTTTAAAACCTTCACAACAGTTGCCAAGATTAGATTAAATTCGGTAGCTGACCATGTTGTAAGTCCATCTCAAACTGCTTTCATGCAAGGAAGAAACATGTTGTACATCCATCTCAAACTGCTTTCATGCGAGGAACGGAGGGGCAAGTTGGTTGCTGCCGCTGGCGATGCGTGAGCCGGTCGAAGCCACACCTACTGATTCTTCTTTGCAGTGGCCCTTTGGCAGCGACGACGTTGCTGGTCCTCTGCCTGTTCTGGCCTAAGGGCGACCGAGGGTCGTAACCTCTATCGGAGGCCCCTTGTTGAAGCATGGCTCCAGGGCTCGACATCTTGGTATTGGCAAGTGGTTTGTCCCCGCCGATGCCAAGATGGCTGGCTGCTGCGCTTCTTCTCCGGATTGCAAGGCATCATGAGCAATAGACCTTGATGATCTCGCCGGCTTGCTGGGCGGTGGTGGAGGCGCCCAAGGAGTTGATTGTAATCTTTCTTTTAGTTCCGAGGTGCTCTATGTAATTTTGAGGCCCCTTTTTTTTATTCAATCTAGCTTTGCTAGGGTTTTTTCTGCGAGGGACCTCTTTATAATCTGTACCTGCCACATGTCTTTCAATGCAGCTTCCTGGATCTTCTAGACCCTTAATCGTTCAAATCAAAAACTATGTTTTTTCCGTTGACTAGGGTGTCATATCTCCATTATATTTGTTTTGTTTATCCGACACAATGTCAACGATAAGGGTGTTGTTCCAATTTGCATGCTTACACATGATGTGGAGATGTTAATCTTGATGTGATGAGTGGTTTCTGGTATCCATCCAGTTGGCATGTTAAAACTGAATGATCAAGGTTAGCACATAGTACTAGTACCAGTGATGGAGGATATGGGCAGCACATACTGATGATGTCCCTGTAGCGGCTGCTGCACAAATAAAAAGCGTGGCGCGGGAACTGAGGGACTTGCAGGAACGGAACATCCGCCACGGCGGGGCCTGCAGCGGTTTGATCGTTGAATTGACCCAGCGCAGTGGATGTCGATCCGATCGGCCTCCCACTGCAGTGCAGTGCCCATGAACATGAACCCGCGCTTTGCCCACCCCCGGCGTGAATCCAGGCGCTTGGCCGGGTTCGCTAGTACTTGCTCTATTCACAGTTACCTCGGGTTTAGTCAAAGTCAAATTTTACAAATTTTGACTATATATTTGAAAAAAATATTAATATTAATAATGTAAAAACTATTGTACTCCCTCCGTCCCAGAAAAGATGTCGCGTGGTCCATTTTGCGCAAAAGCCCTTCACAAATGTCCCACCGAACCGGCAGTCCTCTGTGTCTGTCTTCTCCTTCCCATCTTCTCTATTTCCATCGCCGCCTGACAACCTCGCCCGCGCACGACGTTGCTCCCTCACTGGCCACCACCCCCTTGCCCCCGCCGTGCAGCTCTGGATCCCTCCTCCTACTATGCCCCCGTGCCCTTCGCTCCATCGATCTGCAAACCCTAGCCACACCGTTGCGCCTCCACGCATTAAAAATTGAATATTGGGGGATTTGGGGGTCGGTGGCAATGCAACAGGTGAGGCGGACGCGGCCGTGAGGAAGCTCGAGTCAGCGGCGTCGTCCCCTACTTCAACAAGCCACGGGGATGGTGGAGACTAGTCTACTGCTGCGCGTCATGCCCCGTCCGCGTTTAAGGCCCATGCTCATGTCCGTGCTTGCTGGCCCAAGCTCCTGCCCATGCTTTCCGGGCTTACCTGCCGCTGCCGTCTGCGACCTGCCACAACTCCGACATGCGTCTGCTCCCGTTGACCTCCCCAACCTGCCATTGCAACCGGTGAAGCCTCCCTCCTCCATGCACTCTTTGATAGCCGCCGCTGCTAAAGTTTGTTCCTTTTACTGTTTATGTTTGATGCATAGTTCTTTGTTTCTATCTGATGCATAGTTCTTTGATCTGTGACCAAATCTGGAATTAAATTCGATCCATTAGTTACTTGAAATTTATGGAGTAAATTTTAATGTATAATTCTTGGCAAGCCCCATGAGTAAATTTATGGAGTATAGGCAAGGAAAAAAATAGCGCGCTATTTCTTTTAACGTGGCCCTTCTCCAGACGCTAAGGAAGTTATAGCGTGCTATTTTTCAAAATAGCGTGTGTTAAAAAATAAAAAATTAAGGTATAGCATATATTACTAGGTATTTCAGCATCTATTTTTTTGGAGTAATACATGCATAACCAATTAAGTAATAGTGGCCAAACGACAAAGTTTGCTTGACATCTGGTGCAGGACAAGTTGAAGGAGAAGACTTGCGTCAGGTCAGCTCACTGGTCAAGAACTTGATATGCGCATCCTCCCGGTGCTTTAGTGTGTCTAGTGGACGTGCCGAACGGAGATGGCCGACCGGCTGGACCTGAAGGAGACGGGCGTTGCGGTCTGCCAGCAATCGCCACCTTCAAGTGGGGAGGAAGAACTGGTGAATAGGTTGAGTTGAGCTAGGTTTAGATGCATAGTGTTAGGCGTGGTGGATTCGTGGGCTGAATGGGTTTATCGGGTGGTGCTATATTCATAGAAAAAAATAGCTCCGCTATTGCGTTGTACGTTATAGCGTATTTAGCACCACTAAAGCGTGATTAGCGTCATAGCGAGCAACTTTTGCATAGCGTAGCGTTCACCTCCCAAATATGCTATAGCGCCGCTATAGCAAAGAAATAGCGCGCTATTTTTTCCATGAGTATAGGTGATAATTATGTGAGTAGTTGGTTAGTGTTGTTGCATTAGAGTTTTGGTCTAGGAGCTCACATGGATTGATAGTAGTTACGACAAAGCAATGCCTTGTTGTTGACTGACCTTGACTTGGTTGTTGCCTGAACTTTGTGTGTTCTAGCTGCAAGTCCCCGTGGTGACTAAACGAACAAAGCAAATAATCCTGCAGGGATTTTGGAGGGTGTCGGGGGAAGGGATTAATGGCGATTGGGTGAAATGAGGATATAACCCAATCACGAGGGGTTAGTTCTTTCATGTAGGGATTGGCTCCCTAGTAACCGAACCAGCCCGTAGTAATCACGAGGAGCAGTGGCACTACCTGGAGCATCGACGAACGGTGGGAGCCAACATGGTGGACATATACCGAGTGGATCTACTATCGGTGATGCGAAGCATGGTGATGGGGCTGGAGCTTGAGATGGCGGCAACTGTGGCCCAAAGCGGGAGCTCAGGTGGACGGCGGACGAGCTGCTAGGGCTGCCTCATGCGCAGACGGGAGATTGGGGACGAGCTGCCGGCACTGCCGGAGAGGTGAGCTCTGGCTCTCCTCGTTGACAGCGCTGCCGGAGTGGCCCGGCTGGTGACGATCGATCAGGTGGACTGGCCGGCGGCAGCGGCGGGAGCCCGAATCACGATCTGTCAGGTGGACTAGCCGGCGGCAGCAGCGGGAGCCCGGATCCTGGAGCTCGACCTCGATAGGGCCTGGAGATGTAGGAGGAGATGCAATTGCTGGTTCAACTGGAGCAGAGGAATTGTGTGCTTGCCGGCGGCTGGAGGAGCAGAGGAGTCTTTGCCGGTGGGACTCATGTGCTGGTTCAAGCTGGATCGATCGGCTTACCAGCTTGCTGGATCGATCAGCATGGACTGGCCGGCGACGGGATCGGAAAGGAGATAGCTTTAGTGGCCAATCGATCAGACTGATTGCGGGATGGATTAGTTAGGATTTGAATCATTGGGGTGTATTTATAAAATCTATTTGTTTATTCGGTACTTTGTCCTTCCGACATCTTTTTGAGACGGAGGGAGTATAAAAATTATCATAAACCATATTTTTTATATTTTATGCATTTGGAATCACGGATGTTAATGTTTTTTCTTATATTGTTGGTCAAATTTTGCAAAATTTGACGTAACTATACCAAAACGCGAGGTAATTGTGAACGAAAGGAGTAGATCGGATCGGGATGTGGTGCATTGTGTCCGTTGGTCCTACCACGGGAATTGAACCCCGTCGTCATAGCCTTTGGTGCTGCCTTAGACTGGTCATAGTGGGAGTATCATATTACTAGTATCATGCACATGATACTAGTGTATGATACTACCTCTCTAGTGGTTAGTATCATCTAGTAGTATCATATTACCATTGTATTTCATTTTTTCTACAATCTCAATGCAATTGTGTGTATGAGATGTATTGGTCATTAAATTACCTAGTTTCACGAGCTATGATACGGTATTATATTATGATATTACTAACACCTCTCTCTTCATTAATTACGGTGCCACATCAGATTTTTGCCAAGATGACATGCATGATACTCTCACTAGGGCTAGCCTTATGGTCCCGTCGGGGCTCGGGGAAAAGATCGATTATATTGAGGAGTGTCTACATGAAGCCTACGTGTAGTACTACTACAGTACTACTAGTACATGGCTACCCTTTGCCATTTCGACTGTCGCAACTTTTACACTGCATGTAGCCAACAGGATGGCAGGGATAGGGATAGGGATAGAGATGCTGGATGCCAGCCTCTCCATGTACTACGATCCAGAGCGTACCGTGCGTAGGTGTGCAACAGTTTCACGTATGCGCTGGATCCATCTCGATCGGCCTTTTTGGCGTGGGTGTGCCCCCGCCTATGCATGGTGTCCGATCGAGGCTTGAATTGGTGTACGTGGCATCTCATTCATGCGTGCTGCCACACCGCTGTAACTACGTACGGTCCATCGGACTGACCAATTTATCCCATCCACTCCATTCGGATGGAACTGTACAATTATTATTATGATGACTGTTGTGTCACCTCCTAGCTCGGAGGTCTGTCCGCCTGCGCGCAGGGCCATATGCAGTCACGTGCCATGCATCATGGACACTTTTACGTCGTCCTTCACGCTTACCTGGACACTCCGATATATATATGTCTGCAAAAATCCACTGGAAAGTCGTTTAAATTGTATTTCTCAACTTGCAGTCTAGTCATATCATCAGCAAATCTCCGTCCTTCAGTCATCATCTGTAAGCCTCCATTCTCTTGTCTTCATCGTGACCATTATCCCCAAACGTTATCATGCACATCACACTAGTCTAAATTGCCTCCTCCAAGCTGACCGGCGGACGAAAACCTAACCACCACGCCGCCGCCCCGGCCTCTTTTGCTTCCTCGCCTCATCGCCCTAGAGCTCGTCACCCACAAATAACGGCATCGCTGGTGAAGGGGACGGCGGGGATTTACTGCCCCTCGACTCTTGGCGCGGTGGTTAGGAGAGGCCTTCGGGTGGAGGTTCGTGGACCCGAGAAATCGAGGCGGCAGCCTTCGGTGGTGTTGCGGTGAGCATCGTGAGCGGTGCAAGTCCTGCTCCGTGGCTCTGGGGAGCAAGGAGGAGGAGAGTGGTGGTCGTGGTACGGGGCCCCGTCGTCGGTTCCTCGGCCACCACCCTGCTGGTGCGGTTCCTGGTGGTCTCCGGCCGTTAGATCTGCGGCTGGACCAGGTGCCGGAGTTGTTGTCTATCATCGGATAGAAGACAAGTACGCCATGAGGGGGTCCTCGAGGCATCGGAAGATGTGGGTCGTGAAACGTATGGTCATCCAGGACGGTGGGCACACAAACGTACCTAGGTTCGAATCCTCGTGCGGTGGACGGATCCTACTCCTGTTAGCAATCCAGTAATACGGCAGAGCCGGAAGTACAAATTACAAGAGAGGTTTCTCCTGTGAGAGTTGAGGTTGTGGTGATTGGTGCCCTAAAGGCTGATCCATAGGGTTACATGAGAATAAGTATTCCTATAGGCCTAAGTCGGTAAGTTTTCTGGGCCTTCCCATAGCTGGATGGGCTTCCAACTTCTCTCTCTGACTGGACCGCCCGTGAAGCATATATCAAACCCGAAGTGGGCCACCTTGGTCAGCGAGTCATAGTGGATATACCCGAAAAATATATCCCCAACAGTAGCCCCGGAAGCCTACAAGATCCAAAGTCAGATTTCATTGTCTAACTTGATTCTTCTTCGGCTATAGAATCTTGAAGGGTTCCCGGAACTCCAAAACAAAAAGTAGGATACGAGTCTCGAAAATGAGTCAGACATGTTAATATCTCATCATGGTTTTCCCTGCTCGATTTCAAACTGAGCCGAAAACTGGTCCGTGACATAACATGACGTCACTCTAGGTCTAGTCTTGTCACTGACAAATATACTGTCAGTGTGACCATTGGTGGGTCTGCAGTTTGTGGAACCGAGGTGTCATTTCAATGCATGCGCGGAGTTCGAGGCAGCGTATCCTTTGTGGGGAAGCTGCCCTGCACTTTTTGCGATGTGTGGCGTAATCGTTCGTGCGTTTACACTAATATTGGCGCAGATGAGGTTATAAGGGGTAAAATCTCTTCATTTTTCTCCCATCTGTGCCCTTGCCTTTCTTGTCCCTGAGCAAAACATGCGCCCTCATATCCCTTCTTTCTGCCCCCAATCCCATCAGCGCCACCCACCCAAGGTCATTCCTTCCAGCGAGATGGCTGACGCATCAAGCTCTGGCGCAGCGGCGTCGACGACGGTGGAGGAGGATAAGCGTTACCGTGGGGTCTGAATCCCCTGCATTTTGGACGATGAGAAGCTCCAAGGTGTTGAGGAGGAGGGTCTTCTTTACACTGGTGAGTGGTGGAGCGGCTTTGGCGAACCTCTTCTGGACTCATCTAGACCAAGGTTTGAGCTTTCTGCCCTTGGAGTTCTTCCCCAGGGTGATTAATTACTATGGCGTGTAGCTCCATACTCTTCCTCCCAATTCGATTCTTGAGTTGAGCGCCCATGTCTCTCTTTGTGAGGGTTATCTCAGTATTAAGCCAAGTCTTACTTTGTTCTGATACTATTTTAGTATTAGGAAAAATTCCATCACTGCGAGCGTTCCATACAATACCAAAACTCTTAGCTTAGAGAATCTCCACTTGGGTTCCCAGCATGCCATTACCGGGGCGTATTTTTGGTCCGAACACCGAAATTTGGTCCAGTCGCGTTCCCAGGACCCCGGTTTCGTCCAGATGTGGCCCAAAATACGTCCGGCCTTCCCAGGCCATTCCCGGGGAGACGAGAACGCGCTGGGAATGACAGACGAAACGAATTCGGCGGGAAAAGAGCCATTCACCAAGTGGACCCGCCCAGTCAGCGGCAAAAACCGAGTCGTTCTCATCCTCCCGCATCGGAACACCACGAAGAACCGCCGGGCATTAACCACCGGTCTCATCGTCCACGTGTCGCCGTAATGGCGGGCCACCATCGCCTCGGCTCCTGCGAAGGACCAGCGGGCATTAACTTCCCACCGCTTCCCCTTTTCCCGCCCTCGCTGCTACACCCCTCCCGCCATCACCGCCCTCGCTCGGCCTCTAAAACACGGCCGCACGCCGGTTTGCAGCACACTGCCCCTCCACCCCGCACCACCACGAACTCCAACAAAATAAAGAATCGGCAAAGAGGAAGATGGCGGAGAGGTTCCCAGGCAATCCCGCGGCAGCGAACGGCTTCGGCCGGTGAACGCTCTAGCCGTGGGAGGCGAGAATGCTCCACGACACCGGGTATATGGCGCTGCCGGACTTCCGCTGCCCCCCAGGTGGAGGCTTAGTGCCGGTGGCATACCGGTGATGCCGGTACCGGCAGACCACGAGATGGTGGAGGAGATCTAGGCCACTATCATGGCGATGCTGGATCCAGAGCTCGCCGAGGACCTCGACAAACTCGCGTACTAGGAGAACTTCTTTGAGGAGCACTGCCTCGCCGAGCTGTCCGCGCACTCGGGTCCTCTAGGCTCACCACCGAAGCGCAACAACGCGGCGAGCCGCCACCGATGGTGGACCGCGGACGGGCGCACGCTCGAGGCCGTCCTCGAGCACATCCACGCTAAAGGCTCAAGATGGCTCGAGCTCGTTGGGGAACCCCAAGAGGAAGGTATGATGAGCACAACAACAAGTTTCCCTCAGTTATGAAACCAAGGTTATCGAACCAGTAGGAGCAAGGAAGCACCTCCAAGGTGTTGTTTCCAACTTGTAATTCCTGCACAACACAACCAAAAAACTTTGCTCCCAACTTACAGTGAGGTTGTCAATCTCACCACTTTTGCTGAAAACAAAGGATTAAACGTATTGTGTGGAAGAAAGTAATAGCTTGAAGAAAGTAAACACAAAACAGTAAACAATTGTAGATTGATGGTAAAAGAAAGGACCAGGGTCCATAGTTCACTAGTGGTGGTTCTCCTTAAGATAGATAACATGTTGGATGAACAAATTACAGTAGGGCAATTGACAAACATCGAGAAAGCATACATGCATATACTAATCATATTGACTCCTATGAGATTTGATTGGGCATTACAACATTATAAATAGACCGTAATCCAACTGCATCTATGACTAATAATCAACCTTCAGGTTATCATCCGAACCCCCTCCAGTATTATGTTGCAAGCAACAGATAATTGAATTACGCATTGCATGTAAAGTAAATACGATTGTTCTATTAACAAAGGATTGTTGTTTTCTCCCTAGTAGCAACAACACATCTAGTACCTTAGAGATTTCTATCACTTCTCCAGATTACTAGAGGCATGAACCCACTATCGAGCATAAATACTCCCTCTTGGAGTTACTAGCATCTACTCGGCCAAGATATCTACTAACAACGGAGAGCATGCAAGATCACAAATAACAAAGACATGATAGAATCAATAATCAATCTAAAATAGCATCTCCATATCCATCGGATCCTCGCAAACACAACATGTAGGATTACAAATAGATGATCTTGATCATGAACGGAGCTCACAAGATCTAAACATGATAGCACAAAGGAGAAGAACCAACCATCTAGCTACTACATGGACCCGTAGTCCAAGGATGAACTACTCACGCATCACACTGGAGGCTTGCATGGTGATGAAGAAGGCCTCTAGGGTGAATTATCCCCTCCGACAGGGTGCCGGGAAGAGCTTCAGATCCCTCCCGGTCTAGGGATGGAGATGACGGCGGCTACAGACTCTTTCATGGAATTCTAATCGGGTACTTAGGGTTTCTGTATCGGAGGCATCTTATAGGCAAAAGGGGAGGCCTAGGGGGTGCCCTAGGCGGCCACACCACCCCCTGGCGTGGGCCAGGCCTGGCCGTGCGGCCAGGTGGTGTGGGCGGCTCCTGGCCCCTCTCCGTCTCGTATTCTGGCTCCGTGTCCCCCTCGGTGAAATATTGACTTTGGCTTTTGTCCCGTCCAATTCCGAGAATATTCATTTTCTGACTTTTCTGGAACCAAAAACAATAGAAAATAGGCAGCTGGCACTATGGCATCTTGTTAATAAGTTAGTCCAAGAAAATGTATAAAAAGTACTCCAAAGTGTGGACAAAACATTAGAAAGTGGATATAAACCAAACATGGAACATCAAAAATTATAGATACGTTAGCAACGTATCAACATTCCCAAGCTTAACTCCTGCTCGTCCTCGAGTAGGTAAGTGATAAAAAGAAAGAATAATTTTTGAGGTGACATGCACCATTGAGGACCCACAAGTATAGGGGGTGTATCGCAGTATTTTCGATAAGAGTGTCGAACCCAAGAAGGAGCAGAAGGTGCTGGCTAGTGGTATGGATCAGGAATTCTCTGCAAATACTTAGCAAACAGATTTTTAGGCGTTTTTGATAAAGCAAGTAAACAAAGTACGAGTAAATAAAAGACAGTAGAACTAAATGCAGCAAGTGGCCCAATCCTTTATGCATCAAAGGACAAGACGGTTGTATTACTTAAGATGACCAAACATTCTCGAGGACACATGGGAAGACTGTCAAGTGCTTTCGCTTCATATAGTTGATTAATCTTCTTTAGCTTGCTATGTGTTGTGTGGGTGAACCTGTGCTAATGTACCGACCTTCCTAGGACTAATACATACTTGTGATTATACCCCTTGCAAACATCCGTAAGTACAAGAAAGTAATTAAGGTAGAAACCTAACCACAACTTTAAACTCTAAGACCCTTACATCCCTTGTGCAATGGTTTCCTAACGGGGGTTCAGGTTTCTGTCACTCCGGCAACCCCTACGATTAGTAGCCAAATACACAATGCATTCCCCTAGGACCATATAGGTGAAGTGTCATGTAGTCGACATTCACATGACACCACTAGAAGAAGTACACCACAACTTAAATATCAAACTATTGAATCTTTCTCAACACAATTCCACTACTAACAACATGACTTCTCCCATGTCCTCAAGAACAAAACGAACTACTCACAAGACATCATATGGATCATGATCAGAGATGGAATAATGATGTATAACAATCTTAACATAAACAATAATTCAACGGTTCACTCAATAGCATCAACTACAAAGA
The DNA here is from genome assembly GCA_916181665.1 of Avena sativa. Taxonomy (NCBI): domain Eukaryota; kingdom Viridiplantae; phylum Streptophyta; class Magnoliopsida; order Poales; family Poaceae; genus Avena; species Avena sativa. The sequence goes on from OV702287.1 coordinate 586,932,910, forward strand.
GTAATCAACACTGGGAAAGTTTCCCCTATGAACTATGCAAGATTCAACCCAATTGCTACAGCAATATGGAGATGGTGATGAGGTTGCTGATGGTGATGATGGTGGTGATGATGATGATGGTGATCCCGATGAAGTCCAGCTTGATGGTGGTGTTGATGGTGACGATCTCTCCTCTCCGGGAAGGAATTCCCCTGGCAGAAATCTGTCTGCTGGAGAGATCTTTCTCTCTCGGTGTTTTCCGCCCCGTAGAGGCGGCATAATCTTTCTGTGGTCGCTCCTCGAGTCTTAGGATTTTGGGAGGATAATATACGCTAGAGGGGAGTGCCAGGGGTGGACCAGGGCAGCCACACCACCTGGTGGCGCAGCCTAGGCTGGCCCGCACCAGGGGGTGGTGTGGGCCCCTGTGGCCCATCTCCAACCCCCTTCTGGCTTCCTTCGTCTTCTGGAAAAATAGGATTTTCCGTATATTTTCCCGGATTTTCTGATCTTCGCGAATTTTGCCTCTAAACAGCACCTTTTCCATCAGAATCCTGACTGTAGCGGTCCATGCTCCAAAAGTCATCAACCATGCAAAAACAGATAAAATAACATAAGTATCACCTCTCAATATGAAATATATCAATGAATAACAGTGAATTATGATATAGAATAGTGATGCAAAATGGACGTATGAACTCCCCCAAGCTTAGACTTCGCTTGTCCCCAAGCGAAACTAAGCTCAATAAACATGGCCTCAGATTTATGGAGTGAAGAGTCAATAAAAGAATACGGACAAGAAGCATCACATTCATCAAATACATAGATCATAACAGAAGACAACTCACTATTATGTAACTCAACTTGTAATAGGTAAAGGAAACACAATAAAGATACATGAAGTAAATCATAATTGGTAATGGCAAACTTAGCTCTTGGTTGAAGAATAGTTGATAATTTGCTGGAGTTCACAAATAATTGGTTTTCAATGATAGATTTCAAAGTAGTAAACATCAAGATAAGAGAAATGTGCAAAACAAGGAACATAAGAAACATGATTGAATAAATCATCGTATGAATGAATGAAACACAATAACTCAAAATACTTGCTGAGATAGAAGGGGTAGGTTTACTAACTCAACTAAAAAGTAAAAGAAAGGACCTTCAAAGAGGGAAGAAGGGATTGCAAGTTTCATAAAGAGCTCCCAAAAATTATGATACTTACTAGCTTTCAGCTCTCATTGCGATCATAGGCATCTTTAGGTGATTAAGGTTAAAGTGATCAAATATGAGGATATGCATTGACAAGTTGTAAATTGAGAATCTCATGTCCCTTGAATACGAGGGTCGCTCCTCATGCTACTCAAGTTTAGTCACCGGTAAGTTCTTATCATCGTAAGCATATGTGTATCATAGAGAACCGCCAACGGGGTACCCCTTGCCCGATGATACGGAAGAATCCCCATATCAAAATGACAAGGAAAGCAGACAACAAGTACCTCAACAATCTTCTTATTTACCATGGGAATATGGTGCTTTTTTCTCTCTTTCCTCTTTTCATAATATCTCTTTTTTTCTTTTCTTTTTCTCTTTTTTCTCAATATCAGACTCTTTTTTTATAAGAAGAATGCTTCATAGATACTTGTTATGGTGACACTGCAGGTTTCCACCATGTCAGCATGGATTAGACCAGCGGCCCAGGCGTTTCTCTAACACACATGCATAACTCCATGGACTTACAAGCTCCCCTTTCATTTCACACCGACGACATCCATAGACAAAAGAACATGATATCAACTTGGTACAAAGTACCAGTGCAATGTTGAAAGCGTTCCCCATGACGGCATGGTTCTGCTAATTCACAACTTACAAAGCGCAAGCATATACGCAACATAGGTGAGCACAATGGTTCAAGTTTATTAAGTGCAAGAAAGTAAAGTGTGCCATCAAGTTCGTGAGAGATTTAATCACTACTTTTCACATAACAAGTTTAATTTGGGAGGTAGATAAAACAAGAATTTACTTGGAATAGCAATAATGCTACTAGTTAGGTATGGTGGACACAAATGGCAAAGGTTTTGGTTTAAAGGAGTGGATGCACGAGAAGAATTCCCTCTCAGTACAGGTTTTTGGCTAGCAAGGTTAGGTAGCAAGTATAAGAGTTGAAGGAAACAAACAAACATACAATGATAAAGACAAACATGCAATCTTCCTTGGAAGCACAAAAGATCTTAACTAGAGAACACTAAACTTATGAGCAAATCAAGAAAGAAAGATTATGATTTTTTTTTCTTCTTTAGTACTTCTATCTTTTTCATTCAACTCTCAAAAATAGTGTTGCTACTGACCGAGCCAGGTTTGCCAAAACCAACTAAATTAACTCAATGATCCCAAAGTGATACCAATACTAACAACAAGATCAATCATATAACCACGAATTGAAAACTAATATAAGCTATGCAAAAGAGTAAATGATAGAACTTCTCATTAATATTCCATAACAACAACTCACACCAAGGGATACATATCTAACGAGAGAGGGGACACTTCCATAATGCAAACCATCCTACATAATAACTTCTCTATTCATGATATGACTCTACTAATAAGGTAAAAAGATAGAAGATGGTGATGTGATACCGTGACACTCCCCCAAGCTTGGAACAAACCAAGGGGATGCCAAACCTGATGACGAATTGCTCCTTCGGTGGTGGCGGTATCCTCTCATCTTCGTCCGACTTCCAGGGTAAGGGCTTCCCATCAACAAAGGACATCGTGGTTTCCAGCATCCTGAAACTTGCAGCAGCACTTATGCGTTTAAACCTAACCTCATACTCACAGTTTTGATTTTGAACGTCATAGAACTGTGCTTGCAGTTTGTTTGTTGTTTGGCGGAGTGAGAAGACTTCATCCTTGAGTTCAGAAGTCTCCTTTTGGTGCTCGGCGATGAGTTCGGAACAAATCTTTTGGATGATATCCACTTCGCGCTCTGCCATCTTCTTGTACCTAAAGACTTCTTGCTCCAGTGCTTCCATCCTGTCCTCCAGACTTCCTTCACCTTTAGGGCCTTGAACCTCTTTTATCCGGAGTTCCCCATCTTCAAGCAACAACTCCTTGGGATGAATCTTCAACTCTCTCATGTATGGGTTGGTGATATCCTCTAAGGAATCTTCCTTGGTTGGTCTAGAGGAAGACATTGTAGCTCCAAATCTGGGACTCCACCTGTCAAAAACAGATCAAAACGAAAACACGATGAAAACACGATATATGAACCTCAGGAGATCTAGGGGATTATATATTATGAAGTTTCATGACGAAAGGAAGGTACTAGGAGAAAACGGGTCGGAGACGGAGTCTGGGGTGGCCTCACCACCTGGTGGCGCGGCCAGGGGTGGGCCCGCGCCACAGGGTGGTGTGAGCCACCCTGGCTCCATTTCCGTCCCTCTTTCGCTTCGTAGCTTTCCTTATTGACTGAAAACTGCAAAAATATAGTTGGATAGTATTTTCGCGGAATTTTTCTTACCAGAACTGTTACCTATTTGAAAGCGGACTCTCCAGGTCTCTGAATTTGGTCCTTGATAAATTTTTCTGGAGTTATAACTTGAAAGGCATCAACATCTTCATTATAAGAATCCCTAGCAATATAGTGTTTGAGTCGTTGCCCATTCACTACTTGTGTAGTATTATCTTTTAAAGAAGACATTTTTATTGCTCCTGAATGGTATACTTCTTCAATAATGAAAGGTCCTTCCCATTTTGACAGTATCTTTCCTGCAAAAAGTCTGAGACGAGACCTATACAATAGAACTTTCTCACCAACATGAAATTCTCTCTTAAGTATTCGCTTGTCATGCCATCTTTTAACTTTTTCCTTAAAGAGCCTAGCATTTTCATAGGCTTCACTCCTCCATTAATCTAAAGAACTTAAGTCAAATAATCTTTTCTCACCAGCGAGCTTACAATCTCTATTTAGTTCTTTAACTTCCTAGTAAGCTTTATGTTCTAATTCTAAAGGTAGGTGACAAGCTTTCCCATAAACCATTTTATAAGGAGACATCCCCATAGGATTTTTGTAGGCAGTTCTATAAGCCCATAAAGCATCATTCAACTTTTTAGACCAGTTTTTTCTAGATCTATTAACAGTCTTTTGCAAGACGGATTTAATTTCTCTATTTGATAACTCTACTTGCCTGCTAGTTTGGGGGTGATAGGCTGAAGCAATTCTATGATTAACATCATATTTAGCAAGGGTCTTTCTAAAACCACCATGAATGAAATGAGAACCCCCATCAGTCATGAGATACCTAGGCAATCCAAACCTAGGGAAGATAACATCCTTAAGCATTTTTAGAGAATTTTCCCCGTCAGCACTCTTCGTAGGAATGGCTTCTACCCACTTAGTAACATAATCAACGGCAACAAGAATATGAGTATAACCTTTTGAGGGAGGGAAAGGACCCATAAAGTCAAATCCCCAGCAATCAAAGGGTTCAATAACTAGAGAGTAGTTCATATGCATTTCATTGGGTCTAGAAATATTACCAACACGCTGACATTCATCACAAGATAAAACAATTTTTCTTGCATCTTTAAAAAGGGTAGGCCAGTAGAAACCTGATTGTAGCACCTTTTGTGCAGTTCTATCTCCTGCATGATGTCCTCCATAAGCACTACCATGACATTTACGCAATATGTCCTTTTGTTCATATTCTGGAACACATCTTCGCATAATACAATCTACTCCTTCTTTGTATAAATGTGGGTCATCCCAAAAATAATGCCTCAAATCATAGAAGAACTTCCTTCTTTGCTGAGCTGTAAAAGTTGGAGGCAAATACTTGGAGACAATAAAGTTTGCATAATCAGCGTACCAAGGGCTCCCTCGCGAGCTTACCCCTACTGCGACTAATTGCGCATTTGGGAAAGTATCATTAATAGGCATAGGGTCAAAAGAGATGTTTTCCAATCGAGATAAATTATCAGCTACAGGGTTTTCAGCACCTTTCCTATCTACTATATGTAGATCAAACTCTTGTAAAAGCAGCACCCATCTAATAAGCCTAGGCTTAGCGTCCTTCTTCGTCATAAGGTATTTAATAGCAGCATGATTAGTATGAATGGTGACTTTTGAGTCTATAATATAGGGTCTAAACTTATCACAAGCAAAAACGACAGCTAGAAATTCTTTTTCAGTAGTAGCGTAATTCCTTTGAGTAGTGTCTAGAGTCTTACTAGCATAATGAATAACGTTTAAATTTTTATCAATTTGTTGCCCAAGGACAGCACCTACAGAAAAATCACTAGCATCACACATTATTTCAAAGGGTAAACTCCAATCAGGTGGTTGAACAATAGGGGCTGTAGTTAAAGCCTTCTTAAGAGTTTCAAAAGCTCCCTTACAATCATCATCAAAAACGAAGGGTACATCTTTTTGAAGAAGATTAGTGAGGGGTTTTGATATCCTAGAAAAGTCTTTAATAAACCTTCTATAGAAACCAGTATGACCAAGGATGCTACGAATACCTTTGATGTCTCTTGGGCATGGCATCTTCTCAATAGCCTCAACCTTAGCTCTATCAACTTCTATGCCTCTTTCAAAAACTTTATGCCCAAGGACAATCCCTTCATTAACCATGTAGTGGCATTGCTCCCAATTAAGAACAAGATTAGTTTCTTCACATCTCTGCAAAACTTTATCCAGGTTGTGCAGACAATTATCAAAAGAAGTTCCATAGACAGAAAATTCATCCATGAACACTTCTACAATTTCCTCACAAAACCATGAAAGATAGTAGACATGCACCTTTGAAAAGTAGCAGGAGCATTACATAAACCAAAAGGCATACGTCTGTAAGCATAAGTTCCGTAAGGGCAAGTAAAAGTAGTTTTTTCTTGATCTTGTTGTTTAACAGCAATTTGAGAGAAACCAGAATAACCATCAAGAAAACAAAATGGGTCTTTTTAGACAACCTTTCCAACATTTGATCAATAAAAGGAAGCGGGTAGTGATCTTTCTTGGTAACTTTATTGACTTTTCTAAAATCAATGCACATCCTATAGCCTACTACTATTCTTTAAGGAATAAGCTCATCATTATCAATAGGAACAACGGTAAAACCTCCTTTTTTAGGAACACAATGAACAGGACTAACCCATTCACTATCAGCAATAGGGTAAATAATACCAGCATCAAGGAGTTTGAATACCTCATTCCTTACCACTTCCTTCATCTTAGGATTTAAACATCGTTGGTGCTCTACTACTGGCTTTGCATCTGGTTCTATGTTGATAGAATGCTGACATATAGTAGGTGAAATCCCTTTTAAATCATCAAGAGTATAGCACATAGCTCCTCGGTGTTTCTTCAAAACCTCCAATAACCTTTCTTCTTCCTTTCCTGAAAGTTTAGAGCTAATAATAACAGGATATATCTTTTTATCATCAATATAATCATATTTAAGATCATCAGGGAGAGGTTTTGGATTGAAGACCAGATCCTTTTTAGGTGGCAACGTGGTACCCAAGTCTTCTACAGGCAAGTTATGTTTAAGCATCTTAGGCTGATCATGGAGAATCTCGTCAATCTCATTCCTTTCTTCCATGAAGATTTCCATTTCATGATCTTCCATAAATGGCTGCAAAGCATTATTAGGAGCAAGAGAAATAGAAGCAAGTTGTTCAACTCTAAAATCCTCATTATGGGTTTCCTCTTCACAAGGTTCTTTAGCGAATTTTGAGAAATTAAACTCATAAGATTCCCCATCAAACTTAGTCAAGATTTTCTCCCTTTTGCAATCTATAATAGCTCCACAAGTACTCAAGAAAGGTCTACCAAAAAAATAGGATAAGTTTTACTAGCAGCTGGACCGAGTACTAGAAAATCAGCAGGGTACTTAATCTTACCACAAAGAACTTCCACGTCTCGTACAATAACAATTGGAGAGATGGTCTCTCTATTAGCAAGGTGAATAACCACATCAATCTCTTCCAATTCGCAGGGACTGATTTCATGCATAATTTCTCTGTAAAGCTCATAAGGAATAGCACTAGAACTTGCACCAATATCACATAAACCATAATAGCAATGATCACCAATTCTAACAGAAAGCACAGGGATACTAGCTTTTTTTAGTTCTATTAGGATGTGAAACAATATTAGAAGCATCCTCACAAAAGACTATGTGTCCATCTTCTATGCTTTTAGTGACAAGGTCTTTCACAATTGCTACCACAGGTTCAATTTTTATTTGTTAATCAGGTTTTACAGTTCTCTTTTGTAACTACCTCGGACCCTACGCTCTAAGTTCGAGCCTGGATGAATCGGAAGTGGTTAAAATAGTACAGCGAGTACCCAGAGGACCGCCCACATGTAGACCCGTCGGCCGTCCTAACCACTTCCAAGCCATCAGGACAAGAGCGAGCGGCATAGGCAACAGGCGAAGAGATCAAATACATACACAAGTGAGTATGTATGCAAGCTACCATACAACAGTTTTCAGAGCCATTCCATCTAAAATAAATAGAAATATTGCAACGCCATACGACAAGATTCAAATATCCTAGATAGAGATAATAGTTTAGGATAGCTCCTCATACATCAAACATCAGAGTATCAGGCGGAAGCGAAAAACAAGATCCGAGTACGGATAAGAAGCAAATCGGCATAAGATGCCACATAAATAAACACATCCCGCCCACAGATCTCACGGATCCCCATCCCCGGAATCTCTACACCGCGTGATCGTTGCCAACATCATCTGTCTCCTCCACCCAATATCCATCTTGCGAATACACCTGTTCATCTGAATCAAACAATTTATCGTGTGAGACCCTAGGGGTACTCAGCAAGTCTTTATGCCTCTAAAGGGGGACATATACCTGGGGTGACGCAATTGTAGCAAAAGATAATAACTAACAAGTCTATGGATACTCGCTAACCATCCGCCTAACCAATGATAGACGGATGTCCGTTAATTAGTAACAATAGTTATAATAGTATAATTAACTGATCCATCCTCCTTCTCGCTTACCAACGAGAAAGCGGACTAACAACCCATCCATTGGCAGTTTTATTAACCATTCCATGAGTATTGCACTATTTACTAGTCAGGTATTTAGTCAGATTAAAATCGGTACTTTAGTTATACTTGTCTATGACCGAGAAACTGTGCTCCAAGTCGTCCATAACCGCGGACACGGCTTTCAGAAAGATTTACCCTGCAGGGGTGCACAAATAGCAACACACACTCGATCAACCTCAGAAAAACCAACTCAAAACCAAACGAGGCATTCACGACAAAGCGATCATAGGATTCATAAAATATTTCAGGGGGCCACCCCATTAAGCTACCCGCAACGAAGTTGGCCGACTCCGAGACGGACCCAAGGTTTGCGCCAATGGCTGTAAACGACTGGAAACCCGAAAATGTGACTTGGCTTGTCGATACCGCGAAAACACTCCGCAATCCAAAACAGTACAGGTGCTCCACGCACAATCTTAATAAGCAGTAACATGGCATAAGTACAAGATAGTAATTAAAACCCCAAACTAGTTTGTGGCCCCAAGAAATAGAAATGAATCAAGCTCTGGCTCAGGGTGGTCCATAAGGCCTCCCGGATGTGGATAGTGCGAATAGTCAAGGAATAGGAATCAAGTACTCGGGGTCCTACGGGACACAAGTTAGGATGAAAAACCAAATAGCAGATATTGCCCACCGGTGCCTCTTCCATTAGTTATCCCATTACTACTCAGGTTAAGTTGTTTAGGTACCTCGTTATCCATTAGACACTCACATACCCTACACATGCTGTTCTACGACTCGCATGGCTCAAACAACTCCGGTAGTAATGGCTCATGGGATGGAGGAACAAGCTTCGGTGGGGTTTAAAGGTAAAGGCTATGCAGTACTTGGGATTCAATTTAATGCAATCGCGACTCAATGATGCAAGAATAAGATAGAGGCAATAGGTACTATATGTATGCAAGCATGTGGTAGTGCTTGCCTGGTAGCTCAGTTGAAGCGAGAGATGGGTCTGGGTAGAACTCCTGTGGTTCCTGATAATTCTCCTGCTAGGCGTCTATTCGAAGAAGAACCAAACAAACAAGGGCTAACATAAATAAAGTGCACAATCATACGAATTAAAATGCGACAAGTAAACAAGCATGCCATGATGAATGATGCACAATTTACATGGCAATAATGTAGCATGACATGGTGAGGTGTGGGGTACAAGAATAAAGCATTTTATTATTTATGTGGTCAAGTTTTATTGCCATAAACATTTTTGATTTTTAATAATGACATGATGCATGCTTCAATTCAGAACATGGAATGCATAGCTAGAACGGGCTCATCGCGCTGATCAATTTAGACATATTATTTGTCGAATTTGGAGTTATAGAATTAAAGTTATCAATTGTTTAAGAAAAGGCATTTTTATTGCATTTAAACAATTCCGAAAATTTAATTTGCCCAAATGATATTCTGAATGGCATATTTGAAAATCTCACATTTTTCTGATTCAAAAACATATATCATTTGTATTATTTGGAATTACAAATCAAAAGTTATTAAAAACAGATTTAAATTTGAATTTAAACATTTCCTGAAAACATTTAATCAAAACAGAAAACAGGCAGACTTTTTATACCCAGAGGCAGCTAGCCCCAGACGCCGACGGGTGGGACCAGTGCTGACTGGGCGGAACGGCGCGCCGCGGACTTTTTCCACCGGCGCAAAAGCTAGCCAGGGAGGCCGACAGGTGGGACCGGAGGCTTCGCAGGCCCACGCGACAGCGGGTGAGGCGGAGGCTGCCACGCGGCACAGAGGGGACTGCGGGTTAAGGTCCAGACTTTGCGGGTGTGTTTTTGTAAAACAACCACGGTGGCTGACAGGTGGGGTTCGGTTGGAGCGCGGGTTGACTGAATCAAAAACTGCGGTACCTTTTGGTAAAAAGACCACAGCGGCTGACAGGTGGGTCCGCAGGGACCGCGGGTTGAGGCAAAAGGGTGTGTGTGTGTGTGTGTGGGGGGGGGGGGGGGTATTTGCAAACTACACACGGGCTACTGTTTTTCTTCCTCTGACGAAACTGACGGACGGTGCATGCTGGCACGGCGGGGGTTTGAACTAGCGACCTGGGGCGCGCGCGGAGGCGGAAGCCACTGCGGTGGCTAAGGGGATGTTGGAGGGTTGCGGATGCATGGCTAGGTATGCCTTCTGTGGCACGACGACGAGTAGAAGCTAGCGCACGCCGTTGCACCGAGAGCGCTCGGCACAAAGTCCGGCGAGACCAGGGGGACCAGGCGAGAGAGGGGGTGTCTAGGAGGGAGGTTGGCTCACCGCGAGGTGGTCGGCGGTGGTGGATCGGGCCGGGGAGCAGCAGGTTGACGGCGATGCAGACGCCGGCCGGAGTTAGGGTTTCAGTCGGCTTCGTCGGCGTTCCGCGGTACAGGGGCTTCTTCCTCCTCGATGCGTGCACCGGGACGACGCAGGGGCTCGCCTCGGTCTTCCACAACGCCTCAACGCCACGCCTGCCTCCTGTGTGGTGGTGGAAGAGGAGATGCCGACGGTGGACAGCGACAGAGGAGGGAGGGGATAGCGGCAGGTGGGGGAGAGAGGAGTGGCTGGGCAGGGCCCGGGGTGGATCTGGGGTGCCAGGCAGAGAAGAGGGAGTAGATAGGAACGAGAGGGGAGAGGGGGATGCCGTGGGGAGGCTCGGGGTGGAAAAGGTGGCTTTGGCCACTTTTTCTTCTCCTCCTCCTCACGTGCTCGACGTGGAGCAGCGGGGCCAGGAGGGCAGGAGGCTCGGGCCAGAGAGAGGAGAAGGGGTGGTTCGGGTGGGGCCAGCTTGGCAGCGAGAGAGAAAGAGAGAGAGAGAGGGTCGGGTTGAGCTAGGGTGTGCTCGGCATGGAGCTAGGGTTGGGGGTGGCTCGGTTAGGTTAGGGAAGGAAGGGTAGCTCGGCAAGGTGAGGTTGGTGGGGTGTAGTCGAAGCTAGGAAGGGTAGGGTTATCTTGGTATGGGTGAAGTAAAGCATGGGTAGGGTAGGGGGTGGTTAGGGTTAGGGTTTTCTCATGGAGATTAGGGTTTTGGGGTATGATCTAACAAGATCCAACAAGGTGGGGTGAGATAGAGGTGAGGGATGAGAGGTTTTTGTTGGACACATGGTGATGGTGGAGAAGGAGAGAGATAGAGATGGGTCTTTGGATATGACCTCACATGATCATGCATGGATGGGATGATGGATAAAGAGAGGGTTAGGCTTGATGCACATGGCAAGGAACTAGATCGAGGTGAGAAGGGTTTAGGGTAAGAGCAAAAAGAATAGAGCCAACAAGAATTGATTCCCAAGGGACCATGATCCACTCAAAAATCCAAGTAAACCCAAAAGAATAGAATGGTGGTGATTGTTGCATGGCCCATGCATGAGCATTAAATGCCATGTCTAATCTTGTGAAAACAAAATAATAATCATGGCATTTATACACATGCATTCCAAAATATGGAGTAAGGCCAAGCTAAAGGAAAATAGAAGGTGGTTCCATGGGGAGTAGATGGAGATGATCATGTTTGAATATAATTTGGACTTGCTAGTGTGTATGTTCCACTAGATGTGTAATAGTCTCAAAAATATTCCAACATGAGCAAAATTCCAAGATAACCCATATGGAAGCTAGAAAAAGGGGTAACCTCACAAAGCATTCAAAGGTGGCTTCACATATCAATAATGTGGAAACAACATGATGCTAGTGTGGGAGCATGTATAATAGTAAGAGGATCCATCCCAACCCATATGAGCTAGAGGTAAACTCAAATAAGATGCAACGCTCACATATGGTGGAATGGTGGAATTATGGGGTGGTCACAAGAAAGGTGGTGGAGTTAATAAAAGATATGCCCCCAACTCAACTTGGGCATCAAGCATTTATCAAGAGCCAAATGCAATATATCAAGAGGCAAATACAATTATAATGCATATGAGATAAGAACCAAATGGAAAAAGGGTTTTATATGATGCTTAAATGCAAGGTGGCATGATGACATGAGCATGATATAATTATGATGCAACAATTATATGTAGGAAGTATCAATTATATTACTAGACCATGTAGCATTACATATGTTAGACAGATGGGATGCTACAACTCTCCCCCACTAAACTGGAATCTCGCCCCGAGATTCTAGGAAGAAGAAGAAGACATGAAGAGGGTAGGATACTTGGCACAGAGCTCATCCTCGCGTTCCCAAGTGGCTTCATCAACGGAGTGGTGCGACCACTGCACCTTGCAGAACTTGATGGACTTGTTGCGAGTCCTTCTTTCTGCGACTTCTAGAATTTTTATGGGGTGTTCTTGATAAGACAGATCTTCTTGGAGATTGATGAGTTCATGGTCCACGGTCCTGTCGGGATCCTTGAAGGACTTCTTGAGTTGAGAGATATGGAAAACATCATGGACCTTGAGTTTTTCAGGGAGCTCAAGAGCATAAGCGACTTCTCCTCTTCTTTCACGAACTTTGAAAGGACCGATGTATCTAGGAGCCAGCTTTCCTTTGATACCAAAACGGTGCGTGCCTCTCATGGGAGTGACACGAAGGTGAACGAGATCACCAGGGATATACTCCATGTCCGTGTGCTTTCTGTCATAGTTGCTCTTCTGGCGACTTTGAGCAACCTTCAGGTTTTCAAGAATGATGTGAACCTTCTCCTCCGCTTGATTTACAATGTCGGGGCCAAACAATGTTCTTTCACCTGCGCCCGACCAACCAATCGGAGTTCTGCATTTGTGACCGTAGAGAACCTCAAATGGTGCCATCTTTAGACTTTTCTGGAAGCTGTTGTTGTAAGAGAATTCAGCAAAAGGAGGACATTCTTCCAACTTCATGCCGAAAGAGATAAAGCAAACACGGAGCATATCTTCCAGAATCTGGTTGATCCTTTCAACTTGTCCTTGCGACTGAGGATGGTAAGCTGTGCTGAAGTTCAACTTTGTTCCCAAAGCATTTTGGAAACTTCCCCAGAACTTGGAAGTGAAGATGCTTCCACGGTCTGAGCTGATCTCAAGAGGAACCCCATACAGAGAGACGATTCTGTTGATATAGAGCTCAGCCAACTGAATTGCAGAAATTGTTTCCTTGACGGGAAAGAAGTGAGCCACTTTCGAAAGCCTGTCGATGACAACAAAGATTGCATTGTTGCCCTTCTGCGACCTTGGAAAACCAGTTATGAAGTCCATCTCTACTTTCTCCCATTTCCATTCCGGAGGCTTCAATGGATGTAGAAGACCGGAAGGTTTCTGATGGACAGCTTTAACTCTGCGGCAGACGTCACACTCCGAGACATACTTGGCACAACATTGTTTCAACCCAGGCCACCAATATTGTGTTTTCAAGTCCATGTACATCTTAGTGCTGCCATGGTGGATAGAAAGAACAGAATCATGCACCTCCTTAAGAACTTGCTCTCTTAAACCCGGGTAGTTCGGAACAAACATCCGGTGTTCAAAGAAAAGAGTGCCTTGGTCGTCGACATGGAAGGACTCATACTTCGGAAACTGAATGTTGGAGATGATGTTTTTAGTGTAAGGATCTCCAAGTTGAATGGAGCGAACTTTTTCTTCCAAGAGAGGGGTTGCCAGAAGGTTCAGAAGATACCCTTGATCCACAATTTCAAGGTTGAGCTTGCGGAATTCCTCACACAAGAGAGGTTGTTGTTCTTCCACCATGAGGTTGCTGACATAAGCTTTTCGGCTGAGAGCATCGGCCATGACATTAGCTTTGCCCGGAGTGTAGTTGATGGTCAAATCGAAATCATTAATTGCTTCAATCCACCTCCTCTGACGAAGGTTGAGATCAGGCTGTGTGAAGATATACTTCAGACTCTTGTGATCAGAAAAGATCTCACAACGGTTGCCAAGCAAGTAGTGTCTCCATACTTTCAAAGCAAAGACAACTGCTACGAGTTCAAGGTCATGTGTAGGATAGTTGATCTCATGCGTCTTTAACTATCGAGAGGCATACGCAACAACTTGTTTTTCTTGCATAAGGACCGCACCCAATCCTTGCAAGGAGGCGTCATAGAATATCTGGAAAGGCTTTGATGTATCTGGAGGAATCAGGACTGGTGTGGAAGTGAGCTTCTCTTTGAGTGTTTCAAAGCTTGCTTGACATGCAGGAGACCAAAGGTATTTCTTGCCTTTCTTGAGGAGATCGGTAAGAGGCTTCGCAATCTTCGAGAAGTTCTGAACGAAGCGACGACAGTAACTAGCCAAACCAAGGAAGCTCCAGACTTCTTTGACATTTTTGGGTGGAAGCCAGTCAACAATTGTCTTGACAGTTTCTGGGTTGACGGCAATGCCCTTGGCAGAGATGACGTGACCAAGGTAGGTGACTTCAGGCAGCCAGAACTCACACTTGGAGAACTTTGCATACAGGCGGTTCTCACGAAGCTTGTTTAGGACACACCGAAGGTGTTCTTCATGTTCTTCCTTTGACTTAGAATAGACTAGAATGTCATCCAGATAGACCACGGCGAACTTATCAAGATACTCCATGAAAACCGAGTTCATAAGCCTCAAGAAGGTGGCAGGTGCGTTGGTGAGACCGAAAGACGTGACCGTGTACTCATACAGGCCATAGCGGGTGGTGAAAGCTGTTTTGGGAACATATTCCTTGCGAATCTTGATTTGATGATATCTACTTCTCAAGTCAAGCTTAGAGAAAACCATAGCTCCAGCTAGCTGATCGAAGAGATCATTAATCTGCGGAAGGGTATATTTATTCTTGATGGTTTTAGCATTGAGAGCCCGATAGTCAACACAAAGTCTATCAGTCTTGTCTCGCTTCTTCACAAAGATGGTTGGGCTACCCCAAGAAGAAGTACTGTGCTGAATGAAACCCAACTTCTCTTGTTCATCAAGCTGACGTTTGAGTTTAGCCAACTCAGCAGGACCCATTTTATAAGGCCGCTTGGAGATAGGAGCGGTTCCAGGTTCAAGCTTAATCACAAACTCGACCTCTCGGTCAGGAGGCATACCTGGCAACCCTTCAGGAAAAACATCTGGGAACTCACAGACCACCGAAACACTCTGAATAGCTTCCATAGCATCATCATTCAGAGCCACCAAAGAGAAAAGCTGAATTGTAGGAGTCAGACTTGGAAAATAGACTATATGGCCTTCAGGAATTTTCAGAGAAACCGAGCGTTCAGCACAATCAATAACAGCTGCATTTGCTGTTAACCAATCCATGCCCAAGATAACATCAATGTCAGAATTGCCCAGAATAATTAAGGAAGCCGAGAACGAAGAACCACCAATCTCAATTTGATTGCCATGGCTGATTTTAGAAGATGCCATTGTTGCTCCAGGAGAAAGGACCATTAACCGTTTAGGGAGAGGATCCATAGATAACCCATTCTCATCAGCAAAACTTGTAGAGACAAAAGAATGCGATGCACCAGAATCAAACAAAACTCGTGCAAGAACTGAGTTAACAGGAAGCATACCCATCACAACTCCAGATGCATGCTCAGCTTGAGCGACGTTGACACAGTTGGCACGAGCAAACGTAGACCTGGGCTTGGTGTTGATGTTGAGAGCCCGAGGTGGAGGTGCACGAACCATAGAAGAACTTGCCGCAGGTCTTGGAGGTGGTGGAGGAAGAGCTTTGTTCTTCATTGGACAACTCCAGTGTTGATGCCCAGTGTTTCCACAAGTGTAGCAAGCACCAGGTGGACGTGGAGCAGCATAGCCAGGGACTCCGCCAGGCGCTCCAGGGTAGTTGTGCTTGTAGCCCCTAGGAGCCGCGGTGAAGGAGTTTGGTGGCCTTGCCATGTAGCTTGATGGTCTTGGTGGAGCCGGGAGAGACGGTGGGGTGTTAGGAACCCACACGCAGTGCTTGGAAGGAGCGTCATAGTTGAAGAGCTTGCTGCATCGCGGCTGTGTTTCTTGGACTCCTCAAACACTTGCCTACTTGCTTCTTCCTGCAGAGCTGTATGTTGGAGTTCTAGAAAAGACCCCGGCCTTGCATGAGTGATTGCATATTTGATGGATGCATTGAGTCCTTGCCTGAACCTCTTTTGCTTCTTCTTGTCATCAGAGATCTCATCGCCACCATACCGAGAAAGGTTCATTGAAGTTTCTGATATAGGTATTGACATTGTCATTGCCCTGCTTGAGGTTGAGAAACACTTCCTTCATCCTTTCCATGACAATTTCTGACAGATATTGCTCTTTGAAAGCCCCAGTGAATTGCTCCCAAGTAGGCTGAAAACCAGAGTGGTCTGCCTTGAGGTAATTCTCCCACCACAGAGCTGCATCTCCCTTCAGAAGGTGAGTGGCACATTTTACCCATTCTTGCTCTGGAGCATCCGCAGTCATCAGCAACCTTGACATTTCCCGCAACCAATCATCAGCATCAAGTGGCTGATCAGACACCTCAAATTGGCGTGGGTTGAACTTCAGAAAACTCTTGATGTCTCCTCGCTTGGGAGGTGGAGGTAGCAGAACAAACTCATTCCTCCTGACATTTTCTTCGAATCTCTGCTGGTTCTACTGCATTGCACCCAAGGCATTAGCAATACTTGCCAACGCAGCCCCCAATTCAGGTGGTATGTCCTCCTCAGAACGGCGTGGTGGTGCCATCTTGTGATTGATATAAAACACAAGTCAGTACTATAATGGAGAATAATAATAATCCAAAATAGTATCAAAATGGAATTAACCAAGATTAAAGGATACAATTCACTAAGATGATATTAAAATATCAAGCATATCGCACACGACTGAACAAGGAGTGTGGTACACAAGATAACAAAGAAAAAAAATTCCGCAAATTTCGGCATTAAAATACCACTATATGCGCAAAACCACTTAACGAATCAAGATTAGTAACTCTACCAATCCAATATACAAGAGCGAATGATAAAAGTAGTGGTATGGTTGCGACTCCATCCCGCACTCAAATCATTACTCCGCACATGAATAAGTAAAACACATATCCCAACACCTTCATCTTAAGATGAACCTAAAGATTAGTAACTACGGAAACGAACACCCCAAACAAGATAACATCGGATAACAAAGAGTAAGACAGATCGCACCGGTATACAACGAATCAGATAGATCTCGTCGGTTTGCAAAGGCCTGTCGGTATGGAATATACCAACAGTTGATAACTAAAAGGCAGAT
This sequence comes from Avena sativa, assembly GCA_916181665.1. Lineage (NCBI taxonomy): Eukaryota > Viridiplantae > Streptophyta > Magnoliopsida > Poales > Poaceae > Avena > Avena sativa. Next base: position 586,950,072 of record OV702287.1, read on the forward strand.
AGTGATAACAAGTTGGATGCAACAGATAGACAAGGAATTCCCCCACACACACGCAACCTATGGTACTACGGAACCCAGAACACGTGAATCCTAGTATGAATTTTTAGAAGAGGATTGAAAACGTTACACTTCCTTACCAGAAAAAGGGTGGGTGGGTGGGTAAGAAGAAAAATGGAAGCAGTCCTACTCTCACGTTTTGTTTTTCCCTAGTATACATAGCTACCAAAAATATTTGCTAGACTGACAACGACCATTTGGCTGAGACCCTGAAGGACAGGATGGCTCTGATACCAATTGTAACTACCTCGGACCCTATGCTCTAAGTTCGAGCCTGGATGAATCGGAAGTGGTTAAAATAGTACAGCGGGTGCCCAGAGGACCGCCCACGTGTGGACCCGTCGGCCGTCCTAACCACTTCCAAGACATCGGGACAAGAGCGAGCGGCGTAGGCAACATACGAAGAGATCAAATACATACACAAGTGAGTATGTATGCAACCTACCATACAACAGTTTTCAGAGCCATTCCATCTAAAAGAAATAGAAATATTGCAACTCCATACGGCAAGATTCAAATATCCTAGATAGATATGATAGTTTAGGATAGCTCCTCATACATCAAACATCAGAGTATCAGGCGGAAGCGAAAAACAAGATCCGAGTACGGATAAAAAGCAAATCGGCATAAGATGCCACATAAATAAACACATCCCGCCCACAGATCTCACGGATCCCCATCCCCGGAATCTCTACACCGCGTGATCATTGCCAACATCATCTGTCTCCTCCACCCAATATCCATCTTGCGAATACACCTGTTCATAACCGCGGACACGGCTTTCAAAATGATTAAAATCGGTACTTTAGTTATACTTGTCTATGACCGAGAAACTGTGCTCCAAGTCGTCCATAACCGCGGACACGGCTTTCAGAAAGATTTACCCTGCAGGGGTGCACAAATAGCAACACACACTCGATCAACCTCGGAAAACCCAACTCAAAACCAAATGAGGCATTCACGACAAAGCTACCCGCAACGAAGTTGGCCGACTCCAAGACGGACCCAAGGTTTGCGCCAATGGCTGTAAACGACTGGGAACCCGAAAATGTGACTGGGCTTGTCGATACCGCGAAAACACTCCGCAATCCAAAACAGTACAGGTGCTCCACGCACAATCTTAATAAGCAGTAACATGGCATAAGTACAAGATAGTAATTAAAACCCCAAACTAGTTTGTGGCCCCAAGAAATAGAAATAAATCAAGCTCTGGCTCAGGGGGGTCCATAAGGCCTCCCGGATGTGGATAGTGCGAATATTCAAGGAACAAGAATCAAGTACTCGGGGTCCTACAGGACACAAGTGAGCATGAAAAACCAAATAGCAGATATTGCCCAGAGGTGCCTCTTCCATTAGTTATCCCATTACTACTTAGGTTAAGTTGTTTAGGTACCTCGTTATCCATCAGACACTCACATACCCTACACATGCTGTTCTACGACTCGCATGGCTCAAACAACTCATGTAGTAATGGCTCATGGGATGGAGGAACAAGCTTCGGTGGGGTTTAAAGGTAAAGGCTATGCAGTACTTGGGATTCAATTTAATGCAATCGCGACTCAATGATGCAAGAATAAGATAGAGGCAATAGGTACTATATGTATGCAAGCATGTGGTAGTGCTTGCCTGGTAGCTCAGTTGAAGCGAGAGATGGATCTGGGTAGAACTCCTGTGATTCCTGATAATTCTCCTGCTGGGCGTCTATTCGAAAAAGAACCAAACAAAGAAGGGCCAACTTAAATAAAGTGCACAATCATATGAATTAAAATGCGACAAGCAAACAAGCATGCCATGATGAATGATGCACAATTTACATGGCACTAATGTAGGATGGCATGGTGAGGTGTGGGGTACAAGAATAAAACATTTTATTGTTTATGTGGTCAAGTTTTATTGCCATAAACATTTCTGATTTTTAATAATGACATGATGCATGCTTCAATTCAGAACATGGAATGCATAGCTAGAACGGGCTCGTCGTGCTGATCGATTTAGACATATTATTTGTCGAATTTGGAGTTATAGAATTAAAGTTATCAATTATTTAAGAAAAGGCATATTTAAACAATTCCGAAAATTTAATTTGCCCAAATGATATTCTGAATGGCATATTTGAAAATCTCACATTTTTCTGATTCAAAAACATACATCATTTTTATTATTTGGAATTACAAATCAAAAGTTATTAAAATCAGATTTAAATTTGAATTTAAACATTTCCTGAAAACATTTAATCAAAACAGAAAACATGCAGACTTTTTATACCCAGAGGCAGCTAGCCCCAGACGCCGACAGGTGGGACCAGTGCTGACTGGGCAAAACGGCACGCCGCGGACTTTTTCCACCGGCGCAGAAGCTAGCCGGGGAGGCCGACAGGTGGGACCGGAGGCTTCACAGGCCCACGCGACAGCAGGTGAGCCGGAGGCTGCCACGCGGCACAGAGGGGACTGCGGGTTAAGGTCCAGACTTTGCGGGTGTGTTTTTGTAAAACAACCATGATGGCTGACAGGTGGGGTTCGGGTGGAGCGCGGGTTGACTGAATCAAAAACTGGGGTACCTTTTTGTAAAAAGACCACAACGGCCGACAGGTGGGTCCGCAGGGACTGCGGGTTGAGGCAAAAGGGTGGGGGGGTATTTGCAAACTGTGCACGGGCTACTGTTTTTCTTCCTCTGACGAAACTGAAGGACGGCGCACTCTGGCGCGGCGGGGGTTCGAACTAGCGACCTGGGGCGCGCGCGTGGAGGCGGAAGCCACTGCGGTGGCTAAGGGGATGTTGGAGGGTTGCGGCTGCGCGGCTAGGTATGCCTTCTGCGGCGTGACGACGAGCAGAAGCTAGCGCACGCCATTGCACCGAGAGCGCTCGGCACAAAGTCCGGCGAGACCAGGGGGACCAGGCGAGAGAGGGGGTGTCTAGGAGGGAGGTTGGCTCACCACGAGGTGGTCGGCGGTGGTGGATCGAGCCGGGGAGCAGCAGGTTGACGGCGATGCAAACGCTGGCCGGAGTTAGGATTTCGGTCGGCTTCGTCGGTGTTCCGCAGTACAGGGGATTCTTCCTCCTCGACGCGTGCACCGGGGCGACGCAGGGGCTCGCCTCGGTCTTCCACAACGCCTCAACGCCACGCCCGCCTCCTGTGTGGTGGTGGAAGAGGAGATGCCGACGATGGACGGCGACGGAGGAGGGAGGGGATAGCGGCAGGTGGGGGAGAGAGGAGTGGCTGGGCAGGGCCCGGGGTGGATCTGGGGTGCCAGGCAAAGGAGAGGGAGTAGATAGGAACGAGAGGGGAGAGGGGGATGCCGCGGGGAGGCTCGGGGTGGAAAAGGTGGCTTCGGCCACTTTTTCTTCTCCTCCTCCTCACGTGCTCGACGTGGAGCAGCGGGGCCAGGAGGGCAGGAGGCTCGGGCCAGAGAGAGGAGAAGGGGTGGTTCGGGTGGGGCTAGCTTGGCAGCGAGAGAGAAAGAGAGAGAGAGGGTCAGGTTGAGCTAGGGTGTGCTCGGCATGGAGCTAGGGTTGGGGGTGGCTCGGTTAGGTTAGGGGAGGAAGGGTAGCTCGGCAAGGTGAGGTTGGTGGGGTGTAGTCGAAGCTAGGAAGGGTAGGGTTAGCTTGGTATGGGTGAAGTAAAGCATGGGTATGGTAGGGGTGGTTAGGGTTTTCTCATGGAGATTAGGGTTTTGGGGTATGATCTAACAATATCCAACAAGGTGGGGTGAGATAGAGGTCAGGGGCGAGAGGTTTTTGTTGGACACATGGTGATGGTGGAGAAGGAGCGAGATAGAGATGGTCCTTTGGATATGACCTCACATGATCATGCATGGATGGGATGATGGATAAAGAGAGGGTTACGCTTGATGCACATGGCAAGGAACTAGATCAAGGTGATAAGGGTTTAGGGTAAGAGCAAAAAGAATAGAGCCAACAAGAATTGATTCCCAAGGGACCATGATCCACTCAAAAATCCAAGTAAAACCCAAAAGAATAGAATGGTGGTGATTGTTGCATGGCCCATGCATGAGCATTAAATGCCATGTATAATCTTGTGAAAACAAAATAATAATCATGGCATTTGTACACATGCATTCCAAAATATGGAGTAAGGCCAAGCTAAAGGAAAATAGAAGTAGGTTCCATGGGAGTAGGTGGAGATGATCATATTTGAATATAATTTGGACTTGCTAGTGTGTATGTTCCACTAGATGTGTAATAGTCTCAAAAATATTCCAACATGAGCAAATTTCCAAGACAACCCATATGGAAGCTAGAAAAAGGGGTACCCTCACAAAGCATGCAAAGGTGGCTTCACATATCAATAATGTGGAAACAACATGATGCTAGTGTGGGAGCATGTATAATAGTAAGAGGATCCATCCCAACCCATATGAGCTAGAGGTAAACTCAAATAAGATGCAACGCTCACATATGGTGGAGTGGTGGAATTATGGGGTGGTCACAAGAAAGGTGGTGGAGTTAATAAAAGATATGCCCCCAACTCAACTTGGGCATCAAGCATTTATCAAGAGCCAAATGCAACATATCAAGAGGCAAATACAATTAATAATGCATATGAGATAAGAACCAAATGGAAAAAGGGTTTTATATGATGCTCAAATGCAAGGTGGCATGATGACATGAGCATGATATAATTATGATGCAACAATTATATGTAGGAAGTAGCAATTATATTACTAGACCATGTAGCATTACATATGTTAGACAGATGGGATGCTACATCTTTTCACTTTTGGTGATTACATTAGTTATCATAGGATGATCCTTTACCTTATCTGGGAAGGGAATCTTCTCGATATAAGGTTCAGGTAAGATGGGATCAATAGTGCAATACTCAGAACTCCCAATAGGAACACAATCAACAATATCTTTATAAGGTTCATGGTACTTGTTCCATCCCCCTTTTGGAATTTCAATATAAGAAGCAAAAGCCCTAAAGCAATTCGTAATGACTTGTAAATCAAGACCATAAGCATTTTTAATATTTTGAAAGTCATCAGTTCCCATAAAAGATTCAATGCATTCATAATCATAATTTATACATGACATTCTACCTTTGTCATTCTCCCATGCTTCAGCATTGTCTTGAATACGGTCCAGAAGATCCCATTTAGCTTCTTCTTCCATGCGAGTGAATGATCCAGCACAAGAAGCATCCAATAAATCTTTATCATGAAGAGAAAGCCTTGCATAAAAGTTATTGATAATAATATTGTTGGTAAGCTTATGAATGGGACATTTGAGCATTAGTAACTTCAATCTCCCCCAAGCTTGAGTTGTACTCTCTCCATAAAGAGGCCAAAAGTTGTATATTTGATTCCGATCTTTATGAATCCCACTAGGAGGATAAAACTTTGAATAAAAGAGAGGCACTATTTCCTCCCATTCCAGAGCTTGACCATTCTTCAGCAGCTTATACCATTCCTCAGCTCTTCCTTTCAGCGATAATGAGAATAACTTCTTCTTAACTTGATCTATAGTAATACCTGCACACTTGAACAACCCGCATAATTCGTGTATAAAGAGCAAATGATCACCGGGATGGACATTTCCATCCCCAACATAGTAGTTATCCATAACACGATCAATAATTCTTGTAGGTATTTTAAAAGCATCATTCTCAGTAGGTGGTGGCTTATCTACTACCTTAGCAGTGGTAGTAGCATTACCAAATAAGAAACTCAGCGAATTATCCATAACGAAAATAAAGCAAACAGAAGTAAACAATACTCATAATAGAAGTTTCCTTTACTAGTTCCACTCACCAATAGCGCTTCACTCCCCGGCAATGGCGCTAGAAAATAATCTTGATGACCCACAAGTATAGGGGATGTATCGCAGTATTTTCGATAAGTAAGAGGGTTGAACCCAACGAGGAGCAGAAGGTGATGGCTAGTGGTATGGATTAGGAATTCTCTGCAAATACTTAGCAAACGGATTTTTTAGGGGTTTTTGATAAAGCAAGTAAACAAAGTACGAGTAAATAAAGACAGTAGGACTAAATGCAGCAAGTGGCCCAATCTTTTATGCAGCAAAGGAAAAGCCGGTTGTATTACTTAAGATGACCAAACGTTCTCGAGGACACATGGGAAGACTGTCAAGTGCTTTCGCTTCATATAGTTGATTAATCTTCTTTAGCTTGCTAAGTGTTGTGTGGGTGAACCTGTGCTAATGTACCGACCTTCCTAGGACTAATACATACTTGTGATTATACCCCTTGCAAACATCCGTAAGTACAAGAAAGTAATTAAGGTAGAAACCTAACCACAGCTTTAAACTCTAAGACCCTTACATCCCTTGTGCAATGGTTTCCTAACGGGGGTTCAGGTTTCTGTCACTCCGGCAACCCCTACGATTAGTAGACAAATACACAATGCATTCCCCTAGGACCATATAGGTGAAGTGTCATGTAGTCGACGTTCACATGACACCACTAGAAGAAGTACACCACAACTTAAATATCAAACTATTGAATATTTCTCAACACAATTCCACTACTAACAACATGACTTCTCGCATGTCCTCAAGAACAAAATGAACTACTCACAAGACATCATATGGATCATGATCAGAGATGGAATAATGATGTATAACAATCTTAACATAAACAATAATTCAATGGTTCACTCAATAGCATCAACTACAAAGAGTAATCAACACCGGGAAAGTTTCCCCTATGAACTATGCCAGATTCAACCCAATTGTTACAGCAATATGGAGATGGTGATGAGCGTGCTGATGGTGATGATGATGATGGTGATCCCGATGAAGTCCAGCTTGATGGTGGTGTTGATGGCAACGATCTCCCCTCTCCGGGAAGGAATTCCCCCGGCAGAAATCTGTCTGCTGGAGAGATATTTCTCTCTCGGTGTTTTCCGCCCCGTAGAGGCGGCATAATCTTTCCGTGGTCTCTCCCCGAGTCTTCGGGTTTCGGGAGGATAATATATGCCAGAGGGGAGTGCCAGGGGTGGACCAGGGCGGCCGCACCACTTAGTGGCGCGGCCTAGGCTGGCCCGCGCCAGGGGGTGGTGTGGCCCCCCTGTGGCCCATCTCCAGCCCCCCTTCTGGCTTCCTTCGTATTCTGGAAAAATAGGATTTTCCGTATATTTTCCCAGATTTTCTGATCTTCGCGAATTTTGCCTCCAAACAGCACCTTTTCCATCAGAATCCTGACTGTAGCGGTCCATGCTCCAAAAGTCATCAACCATGCAAAAACAGATGAAATAACATAAGTATCACCTCTCAATACGAAATATATCAATGAATAACAGTGAATTATGATATAGAATAGTGATGCAAAATGGACATATCAACCAGCATAAACTTGATCAAAGTATTTGTAAAACATTGATAGCTGGGATCATAGTACTTCAACATAGCATGAAAGATAATGTTCTAACAATAAGACATAGCAACTATGTTGTAACATGAAAATGCACAAACAAAAGATTCATGAATAACAAATCTTTGCAAGACGTTTGTTTTCTTCACGTAAAGAAAACATAGCATAGTGGCATTCAGCTTGTCCCTCATAGAGTAGCAAAACATAAATGCATGAGACACCTTCGAAGTTCATAAGGGTGACTAGATACAAATAGTTCAAGAGCAAGCAATATCAAAGTTATGCATCAATCAACAAGTCTTGGGACAATGCACATTAAACTAAGAATGGCCACTATGCTCTCTCAATAGGTGCTTCCAACAAGGTGGAGACTCAACATAAAAGTAAAAGAAAGGCCTTCATAGAAGAAAGCAGGGATTCAAGTTTCATAAAGAGCTTCCAAAAATTATGGTACTTATTAGCTTTCAGCTCTCATTGCCCCTATCATAAGCATCTTGAAGTGATTAAGGTTAAAGTGAACAAACTATGGAGTATATGCTTGAAAAAGTATAAGTTGGAAATCTCATGTCCCTTGAATACGAGGGCCGCTCCTCATGCTACTCAAGTTTAGTTATCGTAAGTTCTTGTCATAGTAAGTACATGTGTATCATAGATAACTGCCAACGGATTACCCCTTGCCCGATGATACGGAAGAATCCCCATATCAAAATGACAAGGCAAGTAGACAACGAGCATCTCAGCAATCTTCTTATTTACCATGGGAAAATGGTGCTTTTTCTCTCTTTCCTCTTTTCTCATCTCTTTTTTTCTTTTTTCTCTTTTTCTCAAACTCTATCTCTTTTTATAAGAAGAATGCTTCATAGATTGCTCATTATGGTTATGCTGCAGGTTTCCACCATGATTAGGCATGGATTAGACCGGTGGCCCAGGCGTTTCTCTAACACACATACATAACTCCATGGACTTACAAGCTTCCCTTTCATTTCACACCGACGACATCCATAGACAAAAGAGCATGATATCAACTAGGTACAAAGTACAAGTGCAATTGTTGAAAGCGTTCCCCATGACAGCATGGTTCTGCTAATCCCCAACATATAAGTGCAAGCATATACAACATACACGACACAATGGTTCAAGTTTATTAAGGGCAAGAAAAGTAAAGTGTGCCATCAAGTTCGTGAGAGCTTTAATCACTAGTTTTCTCATAACAAGTTTAATTCGGAAGGTAGATAAAAACATGAATATACTTGGAATAGCAAATGCTAATAGGTAGGTATGGTGGAATCTTTGGAATAACTTGGTTTTATTTGGAGTTGGATGCATGAGCGGAACTCATACTTAGTTATGGAGGCTAGAAAAAGACTGTGAGCGACCAACTAAGAGAGCAATAATGGCCATAATCATGCAAATCGATAAAACATCATTAATTAAAGCATAAAGTGATATTACTAGTCGAAAACTAAAGGATCATAAAGGCTATGGTGACTTGGGATAGTCATAACATTGTGTGAGCATGCGCCAAATCAACCCAAATAAAGAATCAAAGGAGAATACCACAATACTATGCTTTAATATGCTAAAACAACACATGATTCTTTCAAGGCACATTAAGCAATCTCAATTGTTTATAACATGTCATGCGACAGCAAAAATCACTAAGCATAAAGCCAAAACAATATCAAGCATGCCATGACAAAGCCTAGGCCACAGTCAAAAACAAGCTCCTTTTACCACTTAAGCATGAGCTTTTCCTACTCTTTTTAAATCAAACCGAACTTATTTGAAAACTAATGTATGAAAGAGGGGGTCAAACCAATTTATTCAAGCAAACTAAGCAAACCAAGCAAACGAAAACCAAAAACGAAAAACAAAGATGCTCCAAGAACAACACAACTGTGCATGAAATAATAAAAATGATGTGTTTGGAAGGAACCTGAGATTTTTATTAATGAAGAAGGGGATGCCTTGGGCATCCCCAAGCTTTGACGCTTGTACTTCTTGGATATTTCTTGGGGTGACACGCGTGGCATCCCCAAGCTTGAGCATTAGTGCGTTCTTCATCTCATTACATCATTCTCTCCATACACCTGATATTTTTCCTTCATACAAAACTTCACACAATCTTTATTAGCAACATTAGTGTACTTAAGATAATAAGTCTTTGGGTTCAGTTTCAACACCATTAAAACACAAGCTACTATAGCATTTCCTTCAAAAATCTCAATTCCCCAAAAAGAACCAAAAAGGAACCAACAAGGAGCAAATGCAAATAATGGCAGAAATCTGTCAAAATAGACCAGTTGGTAAAAACTATTTTTTCGAAGACGTTTTGTTGCTCAAATAGAAAAGTATTGAACTAACGAACGTTAGATAACAACCTGGGGCAGAAGAACAAAAATTCATGCCTCAAAACGACGTACAGAGATTCTACACGAATTTTTACAGTGAAGCACAAAAATCTGTTTCAGGACAACAACTTTCCCAAGCATTACTTCTCTCTCATTAGAGGTTACTCTTGGCACAAAAAGCAAATAAAAATGATAAGGAGCGGTTATTACAGAGGTAATAACTTCCAAGACTCATTTAAAACTTTTGGGTTATCTCCCAATAAGTACTTTTCTTTAACGCCTTTAATTTGGGCATAAGAAGCAAGAAAAAGAATCAAGTGTTCTCAAATGAAGAAGCATTAAGATTGATACCAGAAATATCTTCAACAAGGCAAGGTATCTCGTCCAAATAAGTTCTAGAGGATCCTCTCTCAATGCTCTTGGGTTTACTACTTTCATCAAACGGGTTTTCATGAACAATCCAATCAGGATTCTTTTCTATGGCTTCATGCACTGCTACAAGTTTAAAAGGTATTGGTATGTTAATTTCCTCCGCATTAGGTTCGGTTTTGTTCATATTTTCTCGTTTACCAATAACATCTACACATGAGCCTAGCATATTAAAACTTTCAAAAACTTTTCTAGCTTCCTTAGCAACATCATAGAATTCCTTAAGCAAAGTTTTCAGAATAAAATCTCTCTTTTCAAGGTCCTCAATTTCTTTTAGTTTAAGAAACATTACTTGAATTAAGGGGTTAAGGTTAACAAACCTATCTTGCAACATGTGAACTAAAGAAGCTACAGCAATTTCATAATTTGGAGCAAGTTCTGCAAGGGATCTATCCTCAATGTCCTCATGCTTACTAACATGATTAAAGAATTCTTCAATATTATATTTTGCAATTATAGAGCCACTACTTATTGAAAGTTCTTTCAGGGTGAATTTAGGGATCTACATGGTGAGCTAAGAAAGAGGCAACAACTATAGAAAGACTTAATTTTTTGTGTTTTTTAATAAAGAAAGCAAACTTAGTACAACTATTTTTGTGTGTTTTTGATAAAGAAACAAGCAAACAAAGCAAAAAAAATAAACTAAGCAAAAAAAATTAACTAAGCAAAACAAAAACAACAAAGTAAAGAGATTGCTTATGAGGGACTCCCCTTGTGAAGATGTCCTTAACTCCCCGGCAACGGCACCAAAAAAGTGCTTGATGGATCAAGATGGCTCGAGCTCGTTGGGGTACCCAAGAGGAAGGTATGATGAGCACAGCAGCAAGTTTCCCTTAGTTATGAAACCAAGGCTATCGAACCAGTAGGAACAAGGAAACACCTCTAAGGTGTTGTTTCCAACTTGGAATTCCTACACAACACAACCACATAACTTTGGCCCCAACTTACAGTGAGGTTGTCAATCTCACCGGTTTTGCTAAAAACAAAGGATTAAACGTATTGTGTGGAAGAAAGTAATAGCTTGCAGAAAGTAAACAGAAAATAGTAAACAGTTGTAGATTGATGGTAAAAAGAAGGACCGGGGTCCATAGTTCACTAGTGGTGGTTCTCCTTAAGATAGATGATAAGTTGGGTGAACAAATTACAGCGGGGCAATTAACAAACATCGAGAAAGCATACATGCATATACTAATCATCTTGACTCCTATGAGATTTGATTGGGCATTACAACATTATAAATAGACCGTAATCCAACTTCATCTATGACTAATAATTCACCTTCAGGTTATCATCCGAACCCCCTCCAGTATTAAGTTGCAAGCAACAGATAATTGCATTATGCATTGCGTGTAAAATAAACAATACGATTGTTCTATGAATAAAGGATTGCTGTTTTCTCCCTAGTAGCAACATCACATCTAGTACTTTAGATATTTTTGTCACTTCCCCAGATTACTAGAGGCATGAACCCACTATCGAGCATAAATACTCCCTCTTGGAGTTTCTAGCATCTACTCGGCCAAGGTATCTACTAACAACGGAGAGCATGCAAGCTCACAAATAACAAAGACATGATAGAATTAATAATCAATCTGAAATAGCATCTCAATATCCATCGGATTCCCACAAACACAACATGTAGGATTACAAATAGATGATCTTGATCGTGAACGGAGCTCACAAGATCTAAACATGATAGCACAAAGGACAAGAACCAACCATCTAGCTACTACATGGACCGTAGTCCAAGGATGAACTACTCACGTATCACACCGGAGGCTTGCATGGTGATGAAGAAGGCCTCCAGGGTGAATTCTCCCCTCCAGCAGGGTGCCGGGAAGAGCTTCAGATCTCTCTCGATCTAGAGATAAAGATGACGGCGACTACAGACTCTTTCGTGGAATTTTGATCGGGTACTTAGGGTTTTTGTATCGGAGGCATCTTATAGGCGAAAAGGGATGCCGAGGGGGTGCCCTAGGCGGCCACACCACCCCCTGGCGCGAGCCAGGCCTGGCCACGCGGCCAGGTGGAGTGGGCGGATCCTGGCCCCTCTCCGTCTCGTATTCTGGCTCCGTGTCCCCCTCGGTGAAATATTGACTTTGGCTTTTGTCCATCCAATTCTGAGAATATTCATTTTCTGACTTTCCTGAAACCAAAAACAGCAGAAAACAGGCAGCTGGCACTGTGGCATCTTGTTAATAGGTTAGTCCAAGAAAGTGCATAAAAAGTACTTCAAAGTGTGGACAAAACATAAGAAAGTGGATATAAACCAAGCATGTAACATAAAAAATTATAGATACGTTAGCAATGTATCACACGCCGGCAACAACCCCCGGCTGGGGTTCCTTTGTTCGTCGGTGCCACACCCTCGCCGCGGACGCCAACCTCCTGCGAGCTGGGCGCCCAGGAGGATGGCCAGGCTCTCCGCCTCCTCCTCCGCGTCATGCTCCCGGCATCAGCTCCTTTGCAGTCGCCGCGTAGCAGGGCGAGTTCTTTCGGCCTCCCAAGCGCGAGGCCGACATGCCGAGGACCTCGTCGCCGAGGACACGCGCGCGCGGCATCGTCATCAACGAGCCCCACGTGGCGACACCGCCGACCGGGCGGATTCCCCTTCGCCAGCCAAAGAAAGAGCCCGCGGACTGGGGCGTCGCCGTCGACGAGGACTCCTTCGCTGTTAAAATGGCGATCGAGCGTTCTCTGCGCGAGGCCGCGCCGCCGTCGCCGTCTACGGAGCCGAACATCCTCGCCTGGTCTAGGGCGGACTGGGAGGAGGAGGAGGAGGCACTACGCGTGTAGCGCCTACATGAGCAGGCCGAGCGTCACGCCAGAGTGTGTCGCGATCCCGCCCGGCCACAATGCGCCGCGATCCAGCCCCGTCCCGAGCGCACCGCGAGCCTGCCTACATAGGCGCGTCCCTCGTCGTCCGCGACGACGACGATGATGCCGGCCCTTCCTACCAGCCGTGGAGGTACGAAGACCCAGGCCAGGACAGCTCGCGGCCCCTGCAGTCGTCGGGCGAAGATGATGGCGACGACGACATCACGGCGGATCCCGACTACACCAACTTCTACCGCCACTTTGGCATGTGAGGCGACATCGGCGTCGGCATCGGCATCGGCATCGTAGTTTTATTTACTTTTTTAGTTCCCGTTTATCCTAATTTGGCCAAAATTCGGGTACACGTTTGAATTTGACCAACTATTGTACGAACTCGCCATTGTTTAATTAAAATCGCCTATATTCGTCCAAATTTCGCCATGTCTGATCAAATTTCGGCCAAACGTGGAGACTCGGTCTGGGAACGCGAGTGGGAAAAAGGCCGTTCCCAGACAGAAAGATACATCCGTCCGGCGTAAAATAGTGCCGGATTTCGGCCTGGGAACGACCAACGAGTGGAGATGCTTTTAGTCCTTAGAAAAGACCGAGTAAATGCCAATGTCATAGCCAGTAAATCAGTGAAATGGTGGCCATCACTACGGGAAACAATGTCGCTGCTGTGTAGGCAATATACACGGCAAAGGCCTTCTAGAACACGGCAAAGGCTTTGCCGTGTGTATACACATGGCAAATGCCACACGGGAACGTTTGCCACGGCAAAGACCCTTTGCCGTGTGTTTTCTAAAGAAGACACGACAAAGTCTTTGCCGTGTGTCTTACACGTAGACACGACAAAGTAAAGTGACATAACGGTTCCTATTGAAGATGATGGTGTTTATTCTTTGTCGTGTGTCGTTCATAAATCCAACACAGCAAAGGCGGCCTTTGCCGTGTGTCACCCATAAATTCTACACGGCAAAGGTTGCCTTTGCCGTGTGTTGTCCATAAATCCTACACGGCAAAGGCTGTCTTTGCCGTGTGTCACGTACACGGCAAAGAGGCTGCCTTTTTAAAATAAATTTTAAAAAAATTCAATTATTTTTTTCAAACTTTTTTGAATATTTTTTACTTGTTAGTCTCTCATATGGGATACTTTTAACTCCAAGTATGTTTAATATTAGGTCAAATTGCACTCATAATCAAACTTTCCGTACGGTCACCCATCCTAACACTACTCTAGCCCTAGCACGCTTAACTTCTTTGTTCCTTCCGAATGAGCTTCCGAGAAAGAAACCATACCTTGTCGATAATACTTTCATATCAATCCTATTAACTCTTGGACCATGATGTCATACATCTCAGTTTTAGATTCCAAATAATTATTTAAGTAAACAACAATGAATAAGTAATAATAATGTTGAATCCAAATAAAAAATAAAATGATTTTTTTTGCCTTTTTCTATTTAATATGGAATAATTCATATATTTAAATCCGTAAATCGGAATTCGATAAATAAAAATATCTAAATCGACCAGAAAAATGAGAGAAATCCAAATATGACATCCATATCATATTTTGAACCTAAAAATTATTTTTGTAAAAAAGCATGAGCATTAGATCATATACCTGTAGTTCATATCTGACTCACTTCCTACCGATTCGGCAGAAATTTGTCTTTTTCACCAGGGGTGGATGAAAAGGTTTTAAAATCCCCGGTTGGGATATTGTTCATGTAAAGTGTTCTAGTATTTTTGAAAAATGGGGTGCTAGTATTTTTGAATTGAACATTTGGTGTTGCTTCACAAAATGCCCCGATTTTTGCGCTCCGAAAATAGGAAATGGCTTTTCTGTGCGACAAAAAGGAAAACTTCCTACTGTAATATTGTTTGCAATCCCATGATGCACATGTATGCACAATATGGGCACATTATCATAAACTATGTCACGATTATGCCCATAACATTGGTCATTTGAACCGAAAGTCAGGAAATCTCGAATGAGATGGGTCATTTTGTGAAGGTTTTTTTGAGACATAATCAATATACCAAGTTTGATATTTGTACTCTCAACTATGTCACAAAATATGACACCACGCGAAGGTCTCGCATTTTTTTGATTTTTTTTGCTTTAGTTATGGTCATTTGAAACTATCGTCAAACCCTAATCGAATGGAGGGCATGAAGATTCTTAGCTCGAGGCTGAGCCTCACTAAACTTGCATTGGATCTCTGAAGAAACATCATATTTTGAACCTAAAAATGATTTTTGTAAAAAATCATGAGCATTAAATCATGTATTTGTAGTTCATATCTGACCTACTTCCTATCGATTTGGCAGAAATTTGTCTTTTTCACCAGGGGTAGACGAAAAGGTTTTAAAAGCCTCGGTTGGGACATTGTTCATGTAAGGTGGTCTAGTATTTTTGAAAAATGGGGTGGTATCATTTTTGAATTGAACATTTGGTGTTGCTTCACAAAATGCCCCGATTTTTTCGCTCCAAAAATAGGAAATGGCTTTTCCGTGTGATAAAAAGGAAAACTTCCTCCTGCAACATTGTTCGCAATCCCATGATGCACATGTATGCACAATATGGGCATATTATCACAAACTATGTCACGATTTTGCCCATAACATTGGTCATTTGAACCAAAAGTCAGGAAATCTCGAATGAGATGGGTCATTTTGTGAAGGTTTTTTTGAGACATAATCAATATACCAAGTTTGATATTTGTACTCTCAACTATGTCACAAAATATGACACCACGCGAAGGTCTCGCATTTTTTTGATTTTTTTTGATTTAGTTATGGTCATTTGAAACTATCGTAAAACCCTAATCGAATGGAGGGGATGAAGATTCTTATCTCGAGGCCGAGCCTCACTAAAATTGCATTGGATCTCTGAAGAAACATCATATTTTGAACCTAAAAATGATTTTTGTAAAAAATCATGAGCATTAAATCATGTATCTGTAGTTCATATCTGACCTACTTCCTATCGATTCGGCAGAAATTTATCTTTTTCACCAGGGTTTGATGAAAAGGTTTTAAAATCCCCGGTTGGGACATTGTTCATGTAAGGTGGTCTAGTATTTTTGAAAAATAGGGTGGTTGCATTTTTGAATTAAACATTTGGTGTTGCTTCACAAAATGCCCCAAATTTCGCGCTCCGAAAATAGGAAATGGCTTTTCCGTGCGATAAAAAGAAAAACTCTCTCCTGCAACATTGTTCGCAATCCCATGATGCACATGTATGCACAAAATGGGCACATTATCACAAACTATGTCACGATTATGCCCATAACATTGGTCATTTGAATCGAAAGTCAGGAAATCTCGAATGAGATGGGTCATTTTGTGAAGGTTTTTTTGAGACATAATCAATATACCAAGTTTGATATTTGTACTCTCAACTATGTCACAAAATATGACACCACGTGAAGGTCTCGCATTTTTTTGATTTTTTTTGCTTTAGTTATGGTCATTTGAAACTATCGTCAAACCCTAATCGAATGGAGGGCATGAAGATTCTTAGCTCGAGGCTGAGCCTCACTAAACTTGCATTGGATCTCTGAAGAAACATCATATTTTGAACCTAAAAATGATTTTTGTAAAAAATCATGAGCATTAAATCATGTATTTGTAGTTCATATCTGACCTACTTCCTATCGATTTGGCAGAAATTTGTCTTTTTCACCAGGGGTAGACGAAAAGGTTTTAAAAGCCTCGGTTGGGACATTGTTCATGTAAGGTGGTCTAGTATTTTAAAAAAATAGGGTGGTAGCATTTTTGAATTGAACATTTGGTGTTGCTTCACAAAATGCCCCAATTTTTGCGCTCCAAAAATAGGAAATGGCTTTTCCGTGCGATAAAAAAGGAAAACTCTCTCCTGCAACATTGTTCGCAATCCCATGATGCACATGTATGCATAATATGGGCACATTATCACAAACTATGTCGCGATTCTGCCCATAACATTGGTCATCTGAACCGAAAGTCAGGAAACCTCGAATGAGATAGGTCATTTTGTGAAGGTTTTTTGAGACATAATCAATATACAAAGTTTAATATTTTTCCTCCCAACTATGTCACATAATATGACTCCACGCAAAGGTTTCACATTGTTTCAATATTTTTGAATTTTTTATGTCTGTTTTAAACTATGGTCAAAACGGCGAGCATGAAGATTCATATTTAACATAAATATCTAATATTTGAGTCTAGATAGATAGATCTTATTTTTCTATAAATTTTGATATATTATTTCTATTTTTATAAATTAGAATAAATTTTTTATGATTTTCCTAAGAGTAATGTGATAAAAGGAAAAAAAGAAAAGAAAAGAACTTTGCCGTGTATACTGCGGAGTAAACACGACAAAAGCCCTTTGTCGTGTATACTGCAAAATACACACGGCAAAGGCCCTTTGCCGTGTATACTACAGAATACACACGACAAAGGGCAGGCGAGGGCACACGCAAAGAGGCCACCGTCTGTAGCCGTTAGCTCATTCCCGTCAAGTGGACCTGTAGGGTCACGGGTCCTACCTCGTTGTCGTGATGACACCTATGCCGTGTGTCGCTGTTTACTTTGCCGAGTTTTTTTTCTTTGCCGTGTTCCTTTGTAGGTCTTTACCGTGTATATTTCTTTGCCATGTTCTTTTTCAGAAATTTGTCGTGTTTGTGTACTTTGCCGTGTACTTTTTAGGTTACACACGGCAAAGACAAACTTTGCCGTGTTCGTCTACTTTACCGTATACTTTTTAGGTTACACACGGCAAAGTTGACTTTGCCGTGTTCTAATCCATTTGGCACACGGCAAAGCCGAGTCTACACGGCAGCGACATTTTTTCCTGCAGTGCATCTACCTTTTTCTATCACGAGGATAAGCCACCTCCCGGCAAGCTTATTTCCTCTGGCTCGTCGGGGGCAGACGCAGGCTTCGGCGCTTCGCCTGCGGTGAGGACCACCGGCAACGCGAGGAAGGCCGCGCCACGCGTGCACACAGACCACCTGCTACTGAGCTCGCCGTCTCGGCGATGTGGCGGCTCGACAACCGTGCGTTTGTCCTCGCTAATTTCCCTAGACGAGTTCGTCGCTGACCTGGAATTCATCTCGCCGCATGTGGAGCTTCCTGGACAAGTTTCTAGCCGATACAGGGTTCATCGAGCGCAACGCGAGGCTCTCCAGCTTCGGCACCTGGACCACCAGTTACGGCGGCAACGGTGGAGCTCGGGAACGCCTGAAACGAGTCATATGTCAGCGACCAATAGCATGAAATCCGCTGTTGCTCATTATTTTTTTCCATTTTATAATGATTGTGCAAAAAGATTTGACAAAAAATAAAATCTAACTTCCGTCTCTTTTGTCTATCTACCCCGTCACGGGAGCCTGACATGTGGACCCGACCGATCGAAAATCGTGTCAATTCAATCTTAATTCGTATTTAGTGTTTTGAGCGAACATCTAATCAAAATTTGGTATTTTTTCCAGCCAACACATTGTGGTACTATTCGGTAAATTTGAACGGGCGGTTTTGGGCTTTATACTCGTGTCCCCCGGACCATAGTAAAACTACATCGTCCTGCTTCCCAGCCGCCACATGTCCAAAAACTGTTCTCTACAAACAGCCCCAGGTTGGGTTAAAAAGTCTTGCTTTTACTACATGTAGAAAAAAAATTAATTTTAAAAATAGAATAAAAAGGACCGCCCTCCGCTGGAGATCTCACCGGAGATCTCGCCGAGACTTTGTAACAAAAAAGTTGTGCTAATATGGCAAAAGTCGACTTCGCCAGAGACACACCGAGACTCTCACCATAGACATCCTAGCAAAACATTTATACTAGTATAGCAAAACCAAATAATGGTTGTAGCAAAAGAAATGTGATGTTGTAGCATACCCTACTTCGTTGGATACATCCCCGGAGATATTGTCGGAGACCTCGCCGGCGACATCTTTGAAGATCGGAGACATCATAGCAACAAATATGTGCTACTGTAGCATTTCGTGAATAGTGATTGTTGGGGAATGCGCTGTGCGAAACAAAATTTTCTAGCGCATAACCAAGATCCAATGCAAGGGAGAAGGTAAGGGATCATACCCTCAAAGCTCGAACTAGCGGAAGTTTGTCGATGACAAGATTGGTCATGCGTCGATCCCCGCAACAAGCCTTAGCGAGTCACCAGGAGATGTATTATCCCACGGACGGCTCCAACGATCAAGTGCTCGAAGCGTCGCACTGTTAAGATAGGTCTAGTGTATATACCTGTCATGTATTCTTATATGTATTGTACCTGTACGTGTATGCTGATCATTATATATAAAGAGCCACCGTGGCGAGGCATTGCCCCACGGAACCCTAAAATCAAACTTGGTATCAGAGCCTAGCGAGTCCACCGCCACCGCCGCGAGCGAGTCCTCTGTCGCCGCCGTGATAAACCCTATGCCATCTCTCCACCGCCGCCGCGTGAACACGCCGCTATCGCGATGACCACCAGCTCCGCCCTCACGCTCTCCACAGCCCCAGCCATGTCTTCCACCCCAGCCCCCGTCATCGCTCCACCCCCGGCCACGGCAACTCCACCCGTCATCCCCACGATTGTCGTCCGCCTCGACGGGAGCAACTTCATGCTCTGGAGGGCGTTGATCTTTCCCAACTTTTCTGGTGCCCGCCTCCATGGCTTCCTCGACGGCACGTCCGTTGCGCCACCAAGGATGGTGAGGCAGAGCACCGGCACCGATGCTCAGGATGTCAGCAATCCCGACTTCGAGCAGTGGTGGACCCTTGATCAAAAGGTCCTCGGCCACCTTCTCGGATCAATCTTCGAAGACATTGCAGCACAGCTGATCGGCTGCACCACGGCGTGGGCGGCCATCCACACCATGTTCAGTGCGCAAAACAGCGTGGGCGTTCGGCATCTCAGGTGGCAGATCCAGACGTTGAGGAAGGAAGACAGGACAACCGGCGAGTACATGC
This sequence comes from Avena sativa, assembly GCA_916181665.1. Taxonomy (NCBI): domain Eukaryota; kingdom Viridiplantae; phylum Streptophyta; class Magnoliopsida; order Poales; family Poaceae; genus Avena; species Avena sativa. The sequence continues at coordinate 586,970,046 of OV702287.1, forward strand.
AAAAGGTGAAGGCGCTCGCCGACGCCATGGCTGCCGCCGGCTCCCCTCTTCGCGATGACGAGATCATCGACTACATGCTGACCGGGCTCGGCGCGATGTTCAACCCTATTGCTACCTCCATGAACTTCGCACGGGTGCCGGTAAATCTCGTGCACTTTTACTCTAACGTGCTCAACTATGAGGCCCTTCAGAAGCAGCAAGAGGAGGCCACGGACTTTACGTCATCGGCAAACATCGTATCGTGGCCGGTCTACCCCACCAATGCTGGCCGCGCCAACGACTTCGGTCGACGAGTGGTGGTCGTCCCGTCGGCGGCAACTTCTCGCCGGCGCAGGGCGACCAAGGCAAGGCGGTCAAGGACAAGGCAGCTAGGTCCAGGACCTATTGGGTTCGCAGCATAGAAAACAAAAAAAATTCGTACGAAGAGAACTATACGTCAAGATCTATCTACTAGATACAGAGCAACGGGTGGATATATATCCATGGAGAACTTACCCTCGAAGACAACAGAGCTTTGTTAACAAATTGGAACTCGTGGATGATGTAGTCGTACGCTTGCCGATCTCAAGATCGTGTGGAAGTTCGAGTGCCGCAAATCAGCAGCGCATCCGTCCTCGCACACACGTTCAAGCTACCGGACAACCTCCACCTCCTCGCTCCAGCGAATCAGCGGAAGCAACAACTCCTTCCAGACGCAAGGCCACCGGGAACATGTATCTCGCTAATCCGAGACCATGGGGGAATATCTAGAGGGGAAGAGAGATCCTTCACGAGGAGGTGTGTTTTGTGAGGGAGGGGAGGGGGCCTTTTATAGGAGAGGGGGGCTCCTCCCCTACCATGGCCGGCGGCCAAGGAGGATGCCCCCACCTCTTCCTCATTCATGTGATGGAAGCTCCACTCACATCAATTTTGACTCCACCCAAAATTCCACTACATGCATTAAATTTCCACCAAATATAATGCCACTCTCAATTAATAAAACTCTTTTATTTATTTTATTCAGAATTTTGTTAATTACTTTAATTAACAAACATTCACATAAAACCCCTTGCAATATTTCAATATCACATGCATAACCACTTTCTACAATTTCACCCGAAACAATTCCGGTTTCTATCGAAACAATTCCTGTTTCTATTGAAACATTTCCTGCGCTTTGCAATCCTTTTGTCTGAAACATATGTGCTCCAAAATGGTGTCCGGCAACCCATAAGTGTGTCACCCTACGGTTCGTGAATAATGCAGACATGATTGAGACTCCTCTCAGATCAATAATCAGAAGCGGGACCTGGAGATCCATACTAACTCCTGCACATTCAATGATGACTTCTGTGATCGTGAGAACCTTTAACGCTAGTAATTTAATCCCTTTGTCTCATGATATAATACATGTCCGAGATTCGATCATCGGTATCCAAATATCTAGTTTGATCTCGTTACCGACATGCACTCTTTTCTTGTTCCCATGATATAACATTCTAGTGATCACATCACTTGCTTGCAAGCTATCTTAATGTGATATCACTGAGAGGGCCTAGAGTATATCTATCCGTCATCGGGATTGACAAATTCCACTCTTGATCCATGAGCCTCAACGTAACAACTTCGTAGCACTGAACCCACCTTTATAGTCACCCTATTATGGTGTGACGTTTGATGTTATCAAGATACTCTTCTGGTGTTAGCAATTAACATGATCTCATGGTCTAAGGACTAAGACTACTTCGTATGATGTTATAGCAATATAAACATAATGACTTTGATCGTAATGTTATACTTCGGATGAATGTTCATCACATCATTTCACAAATGTTGTAACCTCGTTATTAACAACATCCAATGTCCATGATTGGGAAAATTTGATCATCTTGTTAATCAACGAGCTAGTCTATAAGAGAGGCATAACTAGAAGGAACCCTTTTTGTTTATTAAACACACATGTATTGACGTTTCCTATCAATACAATTATAGCATGCAAAATACACATCTATCATATACAAGGAATACATAATGACAACTTTATTATTGCCTCTCAGGGCACATTTCCTTCAGTCTCCCACTTGCACTAGAGACAATAATCTAGTTTACATAGTGATAAATCTAACATCCATGGAGTTCTGGTGTTGATCATGTTTTGCCCTAGGGAGAACTTTAGTCAACGGATCCGCTACATTTAGGTCCGTGTGTACTTTACAAATCTTTATATCTCCATCCTTGACATGCTCGCGGATGGAGTGAAACCGACGCTTAATATGCTTGGAATTCTTGTGAGACCTTGGTTCCTTGGCGTTGGCTATGGCTCCATTGTTGTCACAATAGATCAGCATTGGGTCCAATGCACTAGGAACCACACCTAGTTCCGTTATGAACTCCTTCATCCAAACCGCTTCCTGTGTCACTTCTGAAGCAGCAACATATTTCGCCTCTGTCGTTGATCCATCCACCACAGGTTGTTTGGAACTCCTCCAACTAACTGCTTCTCTGTTCAAGATAAATACGTATCCGGATTGAGACTTAGAGTCATCTGAATTGGTGTCAAAGCTAACATCGACATAACACTTAGCGACTAGCTCTTTTTCACCTCCGTATACAAGAAACATATCCTTAGTTCTTCTTAAGTACTTAAGGATATTCTTGACCGCTATCCAGTGTTCCGAACCTGGATTTGATTGGTACCTACTAGTCAAACTAATAGCATGTGCCACATCCAGTCTTATACATAGCATGGCGTACATTATAGAGCCTATGGCTGAGACATAGAGGATCTTATCCATTATCTCTCTTTCTTCCGCCGTAGCCGGACTTTGAGTCTTACTCAATGTCTTGCCTTGCAACATAGGTAAGAACCCCTTCTTACTTCCTTCCATATTAAACTTCTTTAATATCTTATCAAGGTATGTCCTCTGCGATAGCCCAATTAGGCGCCTTGATCTATCTCTATAGATTTTAATGCCTAATATATATGAAGCTTCACCATGGTCTTTCATCGAAAATTTGCTGTTTAGATAACTTTTAACACTATTTAAAAGATCTATATCATTTCCAATCAATAATATGTCATCCACATATAATATTAGAAATTCCACATTTCTCCCACTCACTTTCTTGTAAATACAAGCCTCTGCGTCAGTTTGGACAAATCCAAACTTTTTAATCACCTCATCAAAGCGGAGATTCCAACTCCGGGATGCTTGCTTCAGTCCATAGATGGATCGCTGAAGCTTGCATACCTTATCAGCATCCTTAGGATCGACAAAACCCTTAGGTTGTATCATATACAACTCTTCTTCAATACTACCATTGAGGAACGCAGTTTTGACATCCATCTGCCATATTTCATAACCGAAATATGCAGCAATTGCTAACATAATCCTAACCGACTTTAGCATCGCTACGGGAGAGAATATCTCATCGTAGTCAACTCCTTGAATTTGTCGAAACCCCTTTGCAACAAGTCAAGCTTTATAGATGGTCACATTACCATCAGCATCAGTTTTTCATTTGAAAATCCATTTATTCTCAATAGCCTTTCGATCATGAGGTAAGTCCACCAAGGTCCAAACCTGGTTTTCATACATGGATTCCATCTCGGATTTCATGGCTTCTAGCCATTTGTTAGAATCAGGGCTCATCATCGCTTCTTCATACGTCGTAGGGTCATCTATTTCATCAATCATGAAATTCATAACAGGATTGTCGTACAGTTCAGGAGCTGCACGTGTCCTGCTTGACCTGCGAGGTTCGGCAGTATCCTCTTTTGGAGTTTCATGATAAATATCATTAGCTCTCTATTCATTAGGTGAAGTCAACTCTGAAAAAACTTCCAGTGCTGCACCACTCGCCAATTCATAAAGAGAAGGTTGAATAACCTCTTCGAGTTCTACCTTCCGACTACTCACACCTTTCACGAGAAACTCCTTCTCAAGAAAGGATTCATTCTTCGCAACAAAAACCTTGCCCTCGGATCTGTGATAGAAGGTATACCCAATCGTTTCCTTAGGGTATCCTATGAAGACGCATTTTTCCGCTTTAGGTTCGAGTTTATCTGGCTAAAGTTTCTTCACATAAACATTGCATCCCCAAACTTTAAGAAATGACAGCTTAGGTTTGTTTCCAAACCATAATTCATACAGTGTCGTTTCAACGGATTTAGATGGTGCCCTATTTAAAGTGAATGCAGTGGTTTCCAGTGCATAACCCCAAAATGGCAGTGGCAAGTCCGTCAGAGGCATCATATTACGATGTTCCGACACACCATTACGTTATGGTGTTCCGGCAGGCGTGAGTTGTGAAACTATTCCACAGTATTTCATATGTGTGCTAAACTCGTAACTAAGATACTCTCCTCCACGGTCAGACCGCAGATATTTGATTTTTCTGTTACGATGATTTTCCACTTCATTCTGAAATTCCTTAAACTTTTCAAAGGTTTCAGACTTATGTTTCATCAAATAGATATACCCGTATCTACTCAAATCATCCGTGAAAGTAATGAAATAACGATATCCACCTCGCGCCGACACACTCATTGATCCACACACATCAGTATGTATGATTTCCAATAAGTCTGTCGCCCGTTCTATTGAACCGGAAAACGGCGTTCTAGTCATCTTGCCTATAAGGCATGGCTCACATGTATCAAATGATTCAAAATCAAGTGATTCCAAAAGTCCATCAGAATGGAGTTTCTTCATGCGTTTAACGCCAATATGACCTAGACGTCAGTGCCACATATATGCAGATATATCATTATCAAGTTTAATCCTTTTAGCATCAATATTATGAATATGCGCAATACTACTATCGAGATCCAACAGAAATAAACCATTCAACCCAGGTGCATGACCATAAAAGATATTATTCATATAAATCGAACAACCATTGTTTTCAGACTTAAACGAATAACCACTTTGCATCAAACACGATCCGGATACAATGTTCATGCTCAGTGCACGCACCAAATAACTATTATTTAGATTTATCACTAATCCCAACGGCATATGGAGAGGCAGCGTTCCGATGGTGATCACATCAACTCTTGATCCATTTCTGACACGCATCGTGACCTCATCCCTTGCTAGCTGTCGCTTGTTCCGCAGCCCCTGAATCGAGTTACATATATTAGCAACCGACCCCGTATCAAATACCTAGGTGCTACTGTGAGTACTAGTCAAGTACACATCAATAACATGTATATCACATATACCTTTGTTTGCCTTGCCGACCTTCTTGTTCGCCAAATACTTGGGGCAGTTGCGCTTCCAATGGCTAGTCCCCTTGCAATAGTAGCACTCGGTATCAGACTTAGGGCCAGTTCGGGATTTCTTTTCAGGTGCGGCAACATATTTGCCACCCTTCTTTCCCTTCTTCTTGCCTTTCTTGTCCTTTTTGAAACCGGTGGTCTTATTGATCATCAACACTTGATGTTCTTTCCTAATCTCCACTTCTGTAGTCTTAAGCATTGACAGAAGCTCGGTTAGAGACTTCTTCATGCCCTGCATATTATAGTTCATCACGAAGCTCTTGTAGCTAGGTGGAAGAGATTGGAGAACACGATGTATGCCTAAGTCAATAGGAATCGTTATTCCCAAGGACACAAGCTTATCGGTGTACCCAAACATGTTGAGTACGTGCTCACTAACGGAGTTGTTCTCCTCCATCATGCAGCTAAAGAACTTTTCAGAAGCATTATAACTCTCTACGGCAGCATGGGTATCGAAAATCATTTTCAATTCTCCCATGGTATCAAAAGCATTGCCATTTTCAAAACGCTTTCGAAGTTCTGGCTCCAGCCCATACAGTATGCCGCAATGAACTAGGTTGTGGTCCTCCTGACGAGTTATATAGACATTCTTTTCCTCGTCAGGGGCATCAGGAGCTGGTGGGGGGCCTAGCAGCGCCTCTAGCACATATTGCTTTTGTGCAATAGTGAGGAGAATCCTCAAATTCATAGCCCAGTTGGTGAAGTTGCTACCATTCGCAACAAGTTTCTCTTTCTCCATGAACACATTGAAATTAAAAGCAGGTGCTGCCATCTACAACAGAATTTGTAAAGTATATTTAGACTAAGTTTATGTGAGTTCAACTAATCCAAATTACTAATGAACTCCCACTCAAAAACGACATCCCTCGTGTCTTTTTGGTGATTACATGAACCAAATCCACTACACCAAGTCCGATCATCACGTTAGTTGGTGTAGCTTCAAAGGCGAGCATCTATATGGGCATCATATCAACTATATGACTCATGCTTAACCTTTCGGTCCGTGTTCCGAGGCCATGTCTGTACATGCTAGGCTCGCCAAGTAAGAACCTTAGTATTCGCGTGTGTAAAACTGTCTTACACCCGTTGTATGAAATCGTAGAGTCGAGAACACCCGATCATCACGTGATGTCTCGAAACACGATCCATAGAATGGTGCATACTTAAGGAAGAACACATTTTATCTTGATATCTAAATGAGGGATCATCTTACAATGCTACCAAAAGCGCCAAACTAGTAGTATAAGATGCTAACATCTAATGTGTAAAGTGAGATGATATGGTCCATGCATTTGATCTCTATCATTTGCATCGTGGTATGATCTCTATCATTCCTTTATGTGTAAGGACAAGGTCTATGGAACTTACACGTTAAGTGTGTTGTAAGAGTATCTATCATACATCTACTTACAACAATACCATATCAAGACACTAGCCCAGCAACGATCTAAACTAGACGCCTCTAATTTATCAATTGCAAGTTTTATGTGGCTTAGGGCTTTCGGAGATAGAACCGGTACTACCTACGAACATGAACCACAACGAGGATAACCAAGTTATTAGCAACTCATTGTAAATCAGATATTGACTATAGTAGGAGAGACAGACACCTGCTAGCCACTTATGCAAAACTAGTTGCATGTCAGTTGTGGAACCGGTCTCATGTACGATGACATGTAAGGTTGGTCCGGGCCGCTTCATCCCACTATGCCACCAATATCCAAAATACATAGAAGATGCAATAACATGATCATCATCGCTCACATATAAACATATGTGTACTACCCGTGCAAAGCACCTACGCAAAGATCAGGCTCTGATACCACTGTTGGGTTCGTAGCATTGAAAACAAAAAATTTCCTACGAAGAGAACTATACGCCAAGATCTATCTACTAGATATACAACGAGTGGATATACATCCATGGATAACTTACCCTCGAAGACAACAGAGTTTTGTTAACGGTTGGAACTCGTGGATGATGTAGTCATACGCTTGCGGATCTCAATATCGTGTGGAAGTCCGAGCACCGCAAATCAGCAGAGCATCCGTCCTCGCACACACGTTCAAGCTACCGGACAACCTCCACCTCCTCGCTCCAGCGAATCAGCGGAAGTAGCAACTCCTTCCATACGCAAGGCCACTGGGAACATGTATCTCGCTAATCCGAGACCATGGGGGAATATCTAGAGGGGGAGAGAGATCCTTCACGAGGAGGTGTGTTTTGTGAGGGAGGAGAGGGGGGCCTTTTATAGGAGAGGGGGGATCCTCCCCTACCATGGTCGGCGGCCAAGGAGGGTGCCCCCACCTCTTCCTCATTCATGTGGTGGAAGCTCCACTCACATCAATTTTGACTCCACCCAAAATTCCACTTACATGCATTACATTTCCACCAAATTTAATGCCACTCTCAATTAATAAAACTCTTTTATTTATTTTATTCATAATTTTGTTAATTACTTTAATTAACAAACATTCACATAAAACCCCTTGCAACATTTCAATATCACATGCATAACCACTTTCTGCAATTTCAGCCGAAACAATTCCGGTTTCTATCGAAACAATTCTTGTTTCTATTGAAACATTTCCTGCGCTTTGTAATCCTTTTGTATGAAACATATGTGCTCCAAAATGGTGTCCGACAACCCTTAAGTGTGTCACCCTACGGTTCGCGAATAATGCAGACATGATTGAGACTCCTCTTAGATCAATAATCAGAAGCGGGACCTGGAGATCCATACTGACTCCTGCACATTCAACGATGACTTCTGTGATTGTGAGAACCTTTAACGCTAGTAATTTAATCCCTTTGTCTCATGATATAATACATGTCCGAGATTCGATCATCGGTATCCAAATACCCAGTTTGATCTCGTTACCGACATGCACTCTTTTCTCATTCCCGTGATATAACATTCTAGTGATCACATAACTTTCTTGCAAGCTATCTTAATGTGATATCACTGAGAGGGCCCAGAGTATATCTATCCGTCATCGGGATTGACAAATTCCACTCTTGATCCATGAGCCTCAACATAACACCTTCGTAGCATTGAACCCACCTTTATAGTCACCCTGTTACGGTGTGACGTTTGATGTTATCAAGATACTCTTCTGGTGTTAGCAATTAACATGATCTCATGGTCTAAGGACTAAGACTACTTCGTATGATATTATAGAAATATAAACATAATGACTTTGAGCGTAATGCTATACTTTGAGCGTAATGTTCATCTCATCATTTCACAAATGCTGTGACCTCATTATTAACAACATCCAATGTCCATGATTAGGAAACTTTGATCATCTTGTTAATCAATGAGCTAGTCTATAAGAGAGACATAAATACGAACCTTTTTGTTTATTAAACACACATGTATCGACGTTTCCTATCAATACAATTATAGCATGCAAAATAAACATCTATCATATACAAGGAATACATAATAACAACTTTATTATTGCCTCTCAGGGCATATTTCCTTCAGGACCGTCGCTGCAATAGCGGAGGTAACGGTGGCAACGGCCGCAATGGAGGAGGAGGAGGAGGTGACAACGGCCGTAATCGGCGCTGGCGTCCCAAGTGTCAAATTTGTAAAAACTGGGGGCAGAAGGCGGTGGACTGCCTCAACCGTTATGACCGTGACGCTTGTTCCAGAAACTCCACGTCGACCTCCTCCCACAAGCAGCCCTACTGGTACATGGACAAAGAGGCTAGTGAGCACTTCACCAACGACCTAGAGCGTCTTCATGCTCATGAGCGCTATGGCGGGAAGGTTCAAGTGCAAGTGGCTAACGGTGCAGGTCTGTCTATTTCGCATATTGGTCATTCTACTTTAGCCGGTTCATCTATTCGCTTGCAAAACATCCTTCATGTCCCGCATATTAGAAGAGTCTCTTGTCCGTTTATCGTCTTGTCTGTGACAATGATGTCTTTGTTGAATTTCACCGTTTCTTTTTCCTTGTTAAGGACCATGCCACGAGGAAAATTCTTCTTCGCGGTAGAAGTGGCGGTGGGCTCTACCCCATCCTGTTTAGACGAGCATCGTCCTCATCATCCCCTTAGGCGTCGTCTAGTGTCAAGACCACTTCGTCCCAGTGGCATCAGCGTCTCGGTCATCCCACAAATAAAGTCGTACGAAACATTGTTAGGAAAAATGATCTAGTGTGTTCTTCCAATAATCAGACTTTAGTTTGTGATGCTTGTCAGCATGCTAAGAGTCGACAATTGTCTTATAATGCTTCTGATCGTGTTTCTACTTTGCCTCTTGAGGTAATTCATTCTAATGTTTGGGGTCCTGCCATTGCATCCTCAGGAGGGTTTAAGTATTATGTTAGCTTTGTCGACGATTATTCCTGTTTTTGTTGGATTTACCTTCTCAAGCATAAGTCTAATGTTGAACAGGTTTTCTATACTTTCCAGGCTCATGTTGAGCGTCTTTTAAACACTAAGATCAAAACCATTTAGTCGGATTGGGGTGGCGAGTACCACAAGCTGTATAGCTATTTTTAGCGGACAGGCATCTCGCATCGCGTCTCGTGTCCTCATACCTCACAACAAAACGGGGTTGCTGAGCACAAGCATCGCCATTTAGTGGAGACGGGTCTTGCCTTGCTGGCGCACTCTTCGTCCCATTGCGTTTTCTGATGAAGCTTTCCTTACTGCATGTTATCTTATCAATCGCATGCCTACCACTGTGTTACGTTAGGACACACCCCTTCATCGTCTTCTTAAGATCAAGCCAAACTATTCTTTTCTTCGCATTTTTGGCTGTGCTTGCTGGCCTAGTTTGCGCAAATACAATACCCATAAATTGGCGTTCCGATCCACCATGTGTGTTTTCTTAGGGTATAGTTTGATGCATAAGGGGTATAAGTGCCTCGATCGCTCCACGGGACGTATTTATATTTCCCGTGATGTCATCTTCGATGAGTCCGTCTTTCCCTACTCAACACCGGGTGTTCACATTGATGTCTCCACCCTTGAGGGTGCGATTTCCTTCCCATCCGATGAAGGTTTCGAGTAGTGGTCATATGCGCAAATATGACCTCTCTTATTTGTCCACTAATGCGCCTATTCCAGGCAGTGATTCTCCCGTGCAGGTTGCATCTACACCAACTGGCGCGGAGCCAGCGATCGACGTGCATGTGTCGTTGGCGCTAAACGTGCATGCCTCGCCTCCCGAGGCTCCCAGTTCACGCAGGACTGCAGGTCCTACCAGTCCGCCCCAGGCGACTCCGCCTCCCACTTCCACCAGCTCTCCTGGCCCGGCTCCACCTTCGTCTTCCCAGCCCGCGCTGCTATCTGCCGGGGACGACTTTCCCCCGCCCGCGACGCCTTTGGCTGATGTTCATGCGACCACGACACCTGGGCATGAGATGGTCACGCGTACACATGACAATACGAGGAAGGACAAACAGTACGCGGACGGTACTGTGCTCTATGACCCTCGCCGGCGCGCCTTCCTTGCCACACCGGCGTCCCATCGCGATGCTCTTCGCGAGACAGCTTGGCGAGCAACTATGGCTGACGAGTTGGCTGCTCTACATCACACCAAGACCTGGGTGCTAGTTCCTCGACCTCCTGATGTTAACATCATCGGAAGTAAGTGGATCTTTAAGAACAAGCAGCGCCGTGATGGTTCTGTTGATAAATACAAGGTACGCTTGGTAGCTCGAGGATTTACTCAACAACATGGTATCGATTATGGTGATACATGCAGCCTAGTGGTCAAGCCAGCTATAGTTCGACTGGTTCTTTCTCTTGCAGTATCCAGAGGCTGGAGTTTCCGACAAGTTGAGTAATGTGTTTCTCCATGGGTTTCTATCTGGGTATGTGTATATGCAGCAGCCACCTAGTTTTGAGGATGAGTGGTATCCCTCACATGTGTGCAAGTTGCAGCGGGCTCTCTATGGACTGAAGCAGTCTCCTCGTGCCTAGTACGCTTGGCTGAGTGTTCTCCTTACCGAGCTTGGTTTTTTTCCATCCAAGGCCGACACATCTCTATTTATTTTCTCTCAGAATGGTGTTCAGATCTACATGCTCGTATATGTTGATGATATAGTTATTGGTGGGTCTACTCCAGGAGCAGTTGATGGACTTGTTCGCTCACTTGCTGCCAGTTTTCCTATTAAGGATCTTCGTAAGTTGGAGTACTTTCTGGGATTAGAAGCGTCGTACAATTCAGGGGGCATGACATTGACTCAACAGAAGTACGCACTTGATCTCTTGCACCGTGTGAGTATGGAGAATTGCCGATCCACTTCTACCCTATTGGCAACAACGGAGCACCTTGCTCGTGAGTCTGGAACTCCGCTGAGTACTGATGACTCTTTCCGGTACCGACGTGTTGTTGGAGGATTGCAGTATTTGACTCTCACTCGTCCAGACATTTCCTTTTGGTGAATAAGGTGTGCCAGTTCCTCTCAGAGCCTACTAATGTTCATTGGGAAGCTGTGAAGCGCATTCTTCGTTATGTTAAGGGGACACTGAGTACATGACTGAGTTTTTGTAAGTCCGTTTCTACCGGTGTTAGCATTTTCACTGATGCGGATTGGACAGGATGTGTTGATGATCGCCGATCCACAGGAGGTTTTGCCATATTTGTTGGACCGAATCTCATTTCTTGGAGTTCGAAGAAATAGCCTACCGTCTCAAGATCTAGTACTGAGGCGGAATATAAAGCTTTGGCTAGTGTGTGACTCGTTATTTTTTTCCTTTTTTCTTTAAAAAAGAAAAAAAGGGTAGAGTCTCTACTCAAGGAGTTAGGCGTTTCCCAGCAGCGCACCCCCATATTATGGTGTGATAATTTAGGGGCTACATACTTGACCGTTAACCCAGTTTTCCATGCTCGGACCAAGCACATTGAAATCGATTTCTATTTTGTGCGTGAGTGTGTTGCTCCAGGAGCTCTTCAGGTCAGGTTTATTTCTTCTGATGATCAGTTGGCTGATGTGTTCACTAAATCAGCCACTCGACAGATGCTAGACCGTTTCAAGATCAATCTGAATCTTGTTCATAGTAGTAGTTCAGATCGAGGGGGAGTGTTAAGATAGCTCTAGTGTATATACCTGTCATGTATTTTTATACGTATTGTACATGTACATGTATGCTGATCATGATATATAAAGAGCCACCGTGGCGAGGCATTGCCCCACGGAACCCTAAAATCAAACTCGCACCTCCACCTGTATCCACACGTGCAACAAGAACGGAGCCGCGTCAAAGTAAGATCTCAAGCTCACGGACAAAGCGCAAGTGCCGGAAGGCCGTAGTGTAGTTGCGATTTGAGTACTCCCTCTGATCCAATTTAATTGACTCGGATTTATCTAGATTCGGATATATCTAGACATGTTTTAGTACTAGATACATTTGAATCTAGATAAATTCAAATCAATTAATTTAGATCGGAGGGAGTAGTTTTTTCCGGATGAAAGATGGTGTAAACAAAAGCTGCTCCGAAAGAGGAAGGACAAGGGGTGCAACGGCGGCGATGTTGGGCTTTCAGCGTGCTTCCGGCAACACGCATGAGAGGTCCATGGAGAGATTGACTCCCCTGTTCTGTTTCCCAAGGCATCCTCCTCCGCCGCGGTAATTGTACGAACAAAGATGTATTTCAGCCGAAACCGGCGGGCTTGGACTGGCGATGTCGTCGACAGTAGCACCCATGCGGATTGGAACAAGCAAAACGGCAGTAGCTAGCATAGCTTGCTCGTTCCCAGTATAATTAATAATACAGGGTCCAAGTGTCTCAGAGCAAGTATAATAAAATCCAGTGAGCAAGCTATAAGTTTTAAAAGTAGTATATTTGTGCCTAGTTGGAGAGAGAAGAGGAGAGAGAAAATGAGTGGGCTCTTGGTTAAGAGTCAGCTGCAACACGTGCTCCTAGTCACTACTATGTAAGAGTGTAAGGTGGGCCATGTATTAATAAAGTACTATATTTTTATCTCTACCTATTGTAGATGTTGACTTATTAGATTGTCTATAAATAATATGGACATGCCTTATAGCCGGCAGCTAACTCTACTATTGCTCTTGCTCTCAGTTGATAGATACCACTATTGCTCGTGCACCTCTGGGTAAAATGCCGCCTGCAAGCTCTACTGAAACCAGCCCAGCGCTAGCTGCACCCGGCCCCATCCCTGCTACTGCTAGGTGCACGCTGTGGATATCGCTTGGCATGTGCTTCTAGTTGTATATGATCATATATATCCGGCCGGGAAGGAAGGTGTTGGATTGAAGCCACTGCATGCAGTTGACGACGAGTATGTCGTCGATGGACTGTGGTAGGATGCCTGTCTTAGCAAACAGATTGTCCATGGCAGTAAAGACGACGCGAGCTCAGCCTCCTGTCGGCAGGCCTCATGTGTGATGCATGCAAACGGCAAAGGCAGGCAGGCAGGCGTGTCAGAAAGCGAATACTCCGTTCATTATACCTTGGATGATTTGGCGAGCATGCTCCACAAATGTGTCGTACGGTGCTGAAACAAGCGCGAGTAGTGGACAAGGTATACCTTGGATGGTAGATGATGACCATAGCGGCTGGGACGAAGCTGGCTGGCCAAGAAAAAGATGCACGGACCATTTCTTGGGGCCCAAACCTTGCCGCAACAACGACAACAGCTGCGGCGATTAGCATAGTCGTGACGGCGACCAAATTTCCCGCCACAAGCCTGTGGACGGATTTGAGTAACCGGCTATAGTCAGGGAATAAGTAACTCATGTTGTTGCAGCCCAACGTTTTGTTTAGTCCATCTGGCGCTGAGCCGCCCAATGGTTGTGAATGAGGGGACAAATTTGGGCCGTGTTTTCAGGTATACTAGTATACAAGCAGATGACTGGCCTAGCTAGCGACCAACCACTAACTGCATCGCAACCAACTAACTGCACAAACAACACATGTTTCTTAACGTGCTCCGTCCATTACTCCATAAGGTTCTCGATGTGCTTGTCTATACTCTATATCAATGCACGTGAGTTTTCACAGATCTTAGCCTTTTTGTGCAAATGGGAATTAGATACTGTTCCCGGTCTTTGTTTACTTTTTTTAAAACAAGGAAAAATATTTCCCATTCTCATTTATTAAGAAGAGGTTTTAAAAGATCTTATGGATCAAAAAAAATACAAGCCTACACTCACGACACTGCATTCACTACAACACGCTATAGATATAGGGGCACTTCTGCTTGGGGCACTTCTCAAAGTTCGGCTAGAAGTGTTAATCTAGGGCATTTTGGTTAAAATGCCCTAAATGCCCATATAATTAGGGGCACTTTGTTGAAGTGTCCCAAATGATAGTACCTTTTGGGGCACATTAAAAAAATGCACCAAATGATACTACCTTTCACGGCACTTCTCAAAATGCTCCAATGGATAGTAACGTCCCAATAGATTAAGTGAACATAATATGAAACAATAAGAACATGATTTATATTTATCCTAAGATTGTATATCACACTTTTCAATTAATTTCTAAATTTGCATGTAATACAAATTAAGGTTTAATTCATGTTTAAGTAAAATCTTAGATTCCAAAATAGTTTTGACCCAAATTGAGTTCTAAAAAATATTTCAAACATTTTCTAATACGACTTAAGATTTTAAATAATTTTAAATAGTTTTGTAGGCATTTTAAAGTAATTAAAATTGATTTTAAAACTGATTTCTTAAAATTTGAAATAAGTCAGTTCGGCCGCACTTCCGTGGCCCGCCCATAACACACGTGCGACTCGGTTATTGTTTGTGGGGCTATAGGTAAGTTTTTGCGAACCTTATCCTGTACAGGAAAAAACAAAAAGTACGTTCGGAAAATAAAAACTACTAGACCACGAGTCCATCCAATTTACAAATAAAATGGCCAAAGTTTGTATAAACGAGGAGACTTCAAAATTATGATTGGTTATTTGTTCAAATAGCTTTTCATGAGAATGTAAATAATAAATAATAATGGCAGTAAAATATAGACCACGGGACTTCAAAATTGATGGAAATTGCTGCAGGGTGAGTGATCATATGGCAATGAAAATTGCTGCATGACGCTCGACGATGAATCGAGGGGCTTGCTAGGTGTTGCTGCTCCATGGCAGCATAGAGGAGGAGTGGTCATTCTGATCCGTCGTTGCCTAAGCCCCGACGGCCGGATCCATCACCCTATGGTTGCTAGTTGCCGATTTGTGCAAACTTTGACAGATTCAAAGGGTGCCCTAGACAGGCTGCCGCCGTAGAGGATCTTGACAACCAAAACTGCAACCTATAAACCAAATCAATGAATAACTGCATGAGAGCTACATAGAATGGAAGTTTTAATGTAGAAGACGCATACCTAAACTACTTCAGCCTCAACATATAAATCACGGCCGTCTTTGACAAAGCATAGTTTTCACTATTCCTCTGCAGTATCACTTCTAGAGACAGAAGAGAGTTTATTTGTTCGCCAGACGGCTCCGGCCAACAGGTTTGGATCTCAAAGACAAAGGTATGTAGAGAATATAGGACAAATCCCTTAGGCTTTACGATCGAGAGACCGTACAATATGTCTACAAGATGAACTCGTTGGGCTTATAATGACGCTCGACAAGAGAGATGAATCTAGAGCTACGACTAAGGTTAAGGCGATTATGGCGTGTCCTTCTAACGTGAATGTCTTCGGGTACATATAGGCATCGATGGTAACCGAGTCTTTCTTAGTCACGTCAGGTCTTCATCTTGTCTTGCATTGTAATCGTGATCTCCGATTTTTCTTGTACGTCCGTCTGGTCTTCGGGATCTCCAGAGATCCGTGTTGCAGCCGCACAAGTTAGGTCTATTGAGGATAGGTCGGTTCAAGAGTTTCTAGATGCAGGCCTGCAGGTCCTAAAACCCTGGGATGTTACAGCATACACAGTGCAACCAAAAACTATTAACTGTGAATAATAAGCCGACAAATTTGACCATACCTCAATAGGAGTTTTTTCTCAAGTGAAATAGAAGGTGACCTATTGATAAGGTACCATGCTGTAACATCCCAAAACTCTAATCCAAGGTTATTAAGATCCAAATCCTCAAATTGAGGGTTAACAAAAACTTTTCCATTTAAAAATATTAAAGCATTCATATGTGTGTGCATTTAATTTAGGAGTTGTTTTGAATTGCCATATTTAAGTAATCCATTGATTGTAAAATAATTCTTAGGTGAATTAAACATCATCTAGATCATCCCCAAACCAATCCCAAAGAAAAACAAATCAAAATGAATAAAAGAAAGAAATGGTCATTTTTTCCATTTTAACTACCATGCCTACTTTGGCTATTCCTAGAACTCAAATCCTAACAGAAACAAATGTGGATCTTTGCACCCCTTGATAGTACAAGTAGTGATGTACCAAGGCCCACTTTGTGATCTACCAAAAACTTTCAAACACTAAATTTAAATGGCATTTGAAAATTGAATCTAGTGTAGGTATCAAGATCACACTTATTCAAAAACCACTCAAATGAACTCCATTTTCAAATCCCAAGCAACCACAGATGCTTAAGCATGTGACTAACAACTCCACCAAAATTCACCTCAAAATTCAAAACTTGAACTCTTTCGGCCATTTCTACAAACACCTTGTGGGCACAATTCAAACAAAAACCACAAACACTATTGTGAGCAGTGTTTGGAAAAATGTGGTCTCCTATTTTGCAACCAAAGCCACCCTAGTGCACCTCCTACCCTTTTCTAGCCCGGCCACCCACTGTGCACACGACCAAATGGTCATGGCCATTAAGGCCGAGCACCATTGAGCACCCTCACCGGCGACAGCGCGCCACAGCCGCCGCCAGTCTCGCCCACCATGTCCAGCACGTCGCCCGTGGTCCACCTCCACCACCAAGCCAGTCCCAACCCGCGGACAGAGCAAGGAGCAGCCAAGAACCGCCGCGCTCGGACCGTGTCTGCCATGCCGATGCCGCCCGCAGTTCACGCGCTGTCCTCGCTCGAACAGACCCCGCCTCGCTCCAGCCGCCCGCCTACACAATCACCACCGTCCTAGGAAGCTAACGGACATGCCCGTTCCCCGACCGTGCCCAGTAGTCGCCCGCCACCGCAAAATTCACCGTCGGCAGAGACATCGTGCGCGCCACACCACTCACCTCTCCCGATTGCAATTCACTGCACACGCACCTCCGTGACACTCGCCAGGGCACCATCCACCGTCCTAGCCCACCGCCCACACCTCTAGCTCACTGTGCCGTCGTCACCGGCGAGCACCACCCATGCTCCTCTGTCGCCTCGTCGAGCCTATAAATAGAGGCCTCCCCAGCACCATTTCCTCACACCACTCTCATCCCCTCCCTCTTTGAACACTCCAGAGCCCCACCGGAGCAAGCCACCGTCCGTAGCGCCGGAATTTCGCCGGAGTCTGCCACGAAGGGAGAAGAAGGGCGCCGTTGATTGCGACTACCCCAGGAGCCGCCGCGACCACGCCTAGAACCGCCGTCGTCCACGAGCTCGATCGCCCCCATAGCTGCGTCTAGCTGGAGCCCTGGTAAGCCCCCATGTACCGCCACCGAGCCGCTAGGGTTAGCTCTCGTCGGCGACCTGTTTGCCAGGGACGACGATCCTCAGCCGTTGATCCACCTTTTAATCGTAGCGTTGAGAGTGCCCCGTACCACTTCGCGTTTGATGTGTCGCTGACCTGCGGGACCCCCTGTCAGTTGTCATCCGTGCCACGGAGCACACTGGGCCGGCCTGTTAGTTTTCCCGCGTGACCCAGTTAGTTCAAATATAGATTTTTCTATTTAAGTTTGCACTCACTTCTGTCCCTTAGTTCAGAAATCAATTCAGGAAGATTTACTAAACCAAATTGAGTGATTCCAATTTTGTTGGAAAGCTTCTGAAAAGATCTATCCAAGCCTATTGGATTTAATTCATTTAGAGATAGAGATCTCTCCTAGTAAAAGTAACAATACAGAAGCATTTGCACATTCAAACATTTTTATAAAATCAACCATAATAGCTTTTGAGTTGATTCCAACTTCCAAAAATCACATTTAACCATACCTATCTGAATATGTAATAATATTAAGGTTTGCATGCAGTGACTTTGGACTAGTACCAAAATAATGCTATATAGGCATTTCTAGTCACTTTAAATCATTAAATATTAAACTTAAACTTAATTAAATGTGATCCAACCTTTAAATCACATGCCCATATGTTAGAATATGTGGTGATGACATGTGTCCACATGATCCCATATTTTAAATGGAGAATATTAAATCTTAGTTATTTTTAATGAGTAGAAATTACTTTTCTCAAATAAAAAGAATGAAGCTAGTTAAATAAAACCTTGTGATGCTTGTGATGATAATAGATCATCAAATGTGTGCCTTAGTATGCTAAGTAGCCTAGTTAGGTATTGTTTGGTGATTGTGTATCCCGTATGTATTTATAGACAATAGTACCGACCAAGCTTTCGAGGAGGAGGAGTTATACCCAGAGGAAGAGGAAGAAAACTTCAACCACTGCACCAACCAAGGCAAGCTAACACTTGCAAGTATTATAATAGCAAGCCATCATTAACAATGCAAGCTATTATTAGCAAGCTAGAATTAAGTTAGATAACCTAAGCAAGATGCACTAGGCATGCTTTGGTTATACCACTTTGACTAGTACCTACTCCAAGTTTTTACTTTCAAGCTTTTACTTTCTTTACTTTACCAAAGTCCCTTACTTGTTTGAAGGTCGCATAAAAAGTATAAAACTTGACCTATCTAGATAACCTTAGATGTCATTCTATGGCATGAGATTGAGATTAACATCCCACCTTAGTGAACACTCTTAACTTAGTAGCTTAGAGCTAAATCAAAACATGAGTCACTTTAGATGGGAACACTTGGTGAAAAGGAATTGTGAAAACCTTGGAATGATGAGTCATTCTATTGAGATGTTTTGACATGTGTTGAGAAACACAAATGGTTTATGATGATGAAAATGTTGAAGCATGAGCCTTAACCCTTTTACAAAACTGATGGTTGGATTCGGATGCGATACAATTCCAATTTTACCGTACAACCACAATACCTGAATTGGGT
Organism: Avena sativa; assembly: GCA_916181665.1. Taxonomy (NCBI): domain Eukaryota; kingdom Viridiplantae; phylum Streptophyta; class Magnoliopsida; order Poales; family Poaceae; genus Avena; species Avena sativa. Next base: position 586,989,370 of record OV702287.1, read on the forward strand.
AAGGCTTAGCCGGAAGTTTATATGCATTAGTATTAGTTCCTTCGAGGGAGAGGTTTGAACTGAGGCTACCTCCCAATGTTGTCCACCTATGTAGTGCCCAAGATGACAGATGATCATGGTTGGAAGGCCATACTCATAGGAGATGTGCTTATACTAGGGTGTGTAAAGGAAAGGTTATGTTTGATTATCTGCATACTAAGTATGATGATTCAGGGTTATCCCTGACAGATGTATCGAATCTTGTGGTGAAAGTGTACCACCTCTGCAGAGTGTCAAACTATTCGAATAGCCGCGTCCGCGGTTATGGACAGTTGGAGTGGCCATACTGTTTCGTTGTCAGATGTTTTCAAAATGACTTATGAAAGGAAGGATGAATCTTGAGTGACTATGACACTAGCTCCCCAACTTAAGTGATTCTAGAACTTTATTTTATCTTTCTTTGTTTTAGAACTCAGCTTAGGTTTCAAACTTAACTTTACAAATAAACATAGAGTTAGCATTTCCCCGTAGCACTATCTTACCTGTTAGTGGTAGTTTGCGAGTACTTAAAGGGTACTCATGGCTTTTGTCCCTAGCTATTCCCGTGGCCAGACTATGAAGGAGACTACCAAGATGACGGACAGCAGGACGGCTATGATAATTAGGACTATCTGCCTTCATCAGCATTGCCTGTGCCCCTGAAGATGGACCCCACCGCTACACTTATTATTTATTCCGCTGATTGTTGTATTAAGACTGGATAATGAGATCCTTTATTCGTGTAAGACCTTATATTGGTTTGTAATGGATGATGTACTGTGATATCCAATCTGTTATGCATCGCAAAAATGGTAATCCTGGGATTGCGATGTATGACATAATAGGCATCTGGGATTAAAAATCCGGGTGTTGACACATGTTGTGTTGGCTGCTAACACCTAGCCATACCTACATTGGACAACATACATCGAGCCATCGAGATGATGGTTTTGTTCATGTGCTCAGCCACGCCGTTCTACCGAGGAGTATAACAGATGTTGTGGTGCCTGATGAAAGAACATTTCATTATCTCTAGTATTTTGTGTGTTAGATAACAATACTAAGAAATATTTAATGTGTGTTGAGTGTTGTAGATAATTGCCCATACAAAAAGCAGCCAAAACAGAGATTTGGGGGGGGGCGGATTATCTGCCACTGCCAAGGGTCGGACACTACAATAGAAATGGTATTTTTTGATAGACCCCTTTTGTCACTTAATATCCGTATTTTGTCAATGAATATATGTTGTTGATAAAAATGGGTTGTTACTAGTTTTGTCATAAAAGCCGCGTCATAAAAAATCCATAACCACGGTTTACATTTTTTTGTCATTGTATAACTTATATTAGTTGATGATGTTAGTTTTGTCAACAATTGTGTGCAATCGGTGACTCAAATATTTGTCATGATATATATGAAAAGTTTGTTATCGTAAATTAGAACGGAGTGTACGACATGTCATCATTACAGACGTGGCATTTTGCTAAGTTAGTGCAATTTACTGACGTGGCATTATGACCAGTAGGACTAACATGGGTATACCCTACAGATACTCGAGTTTCGTATATACGGTCCAGATACAGTGGAAGCCCACGGCGTTGCCATGACCCAATGAAGACTTCGAGTGGCCCACGGACTCTCGGTGACTTGCGAGACAAGAAGAAGTCTAAAGATAGAAAGTTTAAGGGGAAAACCCTAATCTGTAACTGACTCGACATGCTACCTGAGACCTGGCCTATCTATATAAAGGCTAGGAGGGGGCGGCGAGGAGGACACACGCAACCCTAGTTTCCATAACCCTCACCAGATTGCATCTGCGCACCATTGTAATCGTCGATCCTTCATTAATTCCAAGAGCAGACAAGCAGGAGTAGGGACCTCTACGAGGCCTGAACCTGGGTAAACCTTGTGTCCCTGTGTCCTTGTTTGCTAGCCGATTGATGCTTCTATCACTCCCTCCTTCTCCAAAACCCAAGTCCATAACAATGGGCATTGATGAGTTAAACCCTCGTCAATTGGCGCCGTCTGTGGGAATTGGGAGTGCTGATGTTGCAGCTTCTTCGGCCTCATCAACCGCGATCTACAACTCTGCAACAGCGGAGATTCGTCAGCTCTTCGGCACATTCGACTTCACCGTCGACACGCCAGCCACTCGCCCGGCTTTCGAGTCCGTGGGCGACGGAGTCAGCCTGGCGATTGGGAGCTTCCGCCTCCAAGTTGGTCAGATGGGCACGCTTTGCATGCCTGACCAGCCAACAACATCCGCGATTGCTCCAGCATCGTGGTTCCCGCCACCAATCGGCGCCCTCAGTGAGCTCAACACCTCCGCAACGGCTGAGAGCACGGATAGCGACAGTAGTCACGGGTCCGATCTGGGTGACCTAGCAACGGAAGATGGAGTCTACGGCTCCGGATCCAAAAGTTGTGGAAGCAACAGCTTCCCCAACCACTTCATGTGCGCCGTCATCAATGCCGGCGATACCAGCGCCAATCGCGAAAACGGTGGCAATGGTTCTGACCCACCCAATGGTGGCATACCTAACGGCGGGCCACCCAATGGCGGCCCCACCAACAGTGGTAATGGCGCTCCCGTCAACAATGGAGGGGCAGTCGAACCTCTAACCATGGTGAACGAGCACACTGGCGAACGTGTCGTGATCAAGCTCAATGGTCTCGACTGGGCTCGCTGCCGAGAAGCCCTCCGAGGCTATCCTCTGCCCCCTGGAACACCGCATGAGTTGCTGATGGGATACCATTGGCTACTAAAGGAGGAGTATAGACGCCAATTACAAACGATTGCGCAACTCGAAGCGCGTAAAAAGGCGGCGGACGAGTCAAGTCTTCGATAGGCTGGGCTCTCCTCCCATGGAGGATCCTCCTCCAAGGGCAACGAGTATGTAGCCAACAAGAGGCAATCTCGAATGGCCCACCTCACCGAGCAGGAGTGCATAGAAGCTGCAAAAGTCCTCGACTTCGGCTCCATGACAGCCGACACACGGGGCAACATGGTCCGAAAGACGCCGCAAGCCGCGGTGACAGCGGCCACCATGTACCTCCTCAACAACCAGCCGCCAGCTAGAGATCCCCGAGCCACCATGCACCGATCTACGATCGTGGGATTGGGGTTAATCGAGCCTGCACTCGACAAAGAACCAACGCCGGAGCCAAAGAAAAGCAAGGCTCTGGCAAAACATTATTCCTCACCCTCGTCCAGCAACGACAGTCACGATCTGTCTCGATGTCGCTTCTCACGGCGACACGACCACGACTACGATGCATGTGATGACATCACACAACGTAAAATTGATAAGTCAAGGGCACGACGTGCCCGATCGACTGACTCAGAGGACGAAGACGTGGAGCTCTACGGTGCTAGATGCTTCAGTAGAGCCATCATGCAGAAGCGAATGCCCAAGGGGTTTAAACTCCCATCAAAGAACCCAAAGTTTGACGGCCTGCAGGACTCAAAAATCTAGTTGGAGGACCACATCAACTCCGTCAGGCTCCATGGCGGGACTTGAAGCACGACCATGCAGTGTCTGCAGCTACAGCTGCAAGGTGTCGCTCAAGCATGGCTCAACAACCTCCCGCACGGATCCATTCGCAGCTGGGAAGAGCTGGTCTACAGCTTTGTGCTCAATTTCAAGGGCACCTACAAAAGGCCCGCATCAATCGAAGAGATGAGATGCTGCCAGCAAAGGTTGGGCGAATCTCTACGCTCGTACATCCAGAGGTGGTCCATCATCAAGAACTCCGCAGAAAATATCTCTGAGGATCACGCAATCGACGCATTCAACGGTGGCATCCGCCGCATAGAGCTTAGGGAGAAGCTGGGCCGCTCGAAGCCCAAAACAATTGATCACCTGATGGAAATCACGAATTGGTGGGCAGATGGAGAAGACTCGGTGAAAAACCACATTCACTCCAACGATAAAGCAGAACTCAAACGCAGACGCGATCGTCAAAGTAAACGTCGAATGCGCATCTATGATGATCGCGATGACGTCAACATGGTCGCTGCCGGCTACGCTGATAGGTGTGACGACAACCGCAACAGCGGCTATCGCAGCGGTGGACACCACGACTCCGGGAAAACCACGCAGGTATGGCAGCGCCGCACTCGCGAAGAGGCACCCGTGACAACAATCTTGGACAAACTGTCCGGTCTGTGCAATGTGCACTTCTACATCGACAAGCACGACGGCAAGAAGAAATCCAGCCAACCTCTCAAGGACTGCCGCGAGTTCCTCAAGCTCCACGAGGGTTTGGCTCAGATGAATCGCGACGCCGTCAACAGGGGCTACGGAGTCGCCCCGGGCGCTGTAGCATATGGAGCTCCTCCACCACCACCTGGAGTGCCACCACCCGCGGCCGCACCGGTCCACAATCAAGGCGGCGAGCCATACCCACGGGTTGTGGGCAACATGATGATCCAAAAGGGACGCCCCTCGAATCGGGTGCAGAAGGCCATCACTCGCTAGGTCAACTTGGCGACAAACTCACCACCATCCACCACTGAGTACCTCAGTGGAAGCGATTCCTGCATCACCTTCGACAAGTACCTCGCCCAGGCCACTGTCCCCTCGTACTCGAGGCAGATATCGGGGGCTTTGACATGAGTCACATCTTCATGGATGGTGGAAGCGGCATTAATCTCATGTTCGCAAGTACCTTGTGAGCGATGAGGATCCCTCTGACCTGCCTAGAGGTCTCAGACACGACATTCCACGGCATCGTCCTAGCCAAGGGCATATATCCCCTAGGAAAAATCAACCTCGACGTCATCTTCGGCACGCCGAAAAACTTTCGACGCGAACGCATCGACTTCGAAGTCGTCAACTGGCCCTCACAGTACCACTGCATCCTCGGACGTGTCGCCTTCGCCAGGTTCATGGCAGTACCACACTACACCTACCTGCAAATGAAAACGCCGGGCCCAAACAACGTCATCACAATCAACAGGAGCTTTGAGAGGTCCGATAGCTACGATAGAGAATTCAACAGAATCTCCCAGTCCTTCGGCATGCAGGAGCAACTCGCAAGATTGATGGAGTCGATAGACAACAGTCTACCTCCTCTGAGCCGGCCAAGTTCACCCGACCTGTCTTTCGACTCGTCGGTGCACATGAAGAAAGTTTAGTCCACCCATCGGAACCGTCCAAGACGGCCCTCATCGCCAAGAACTTGAGTCATGTATAGGAACTCGCGCTCGTCGAATTCCTCCGTGAGCACTGGGAAATCTTCGCCTGGCGTCCAGCGGACATGCCAGGAGTCCCTAGGGAATTCACCGAGCACTCACTCAATGTCAACCCAGACGCAAGGCCACTCAAACAAACTATTTGGCGACTATCTGAACCAAGAGCAAAAGCGGTCGGAATGGAGATCAACAGACTCCTCGACGCAAAATTCATACGCGAGATCAAGGAAAGTACCTGACTCGCCAACACAGTGCTAGTACCCAAAAAGGACACGGATATCCTACGGATGTGCGTGGATTTCACCTCTCTGAATAAGCGCTGCCCAAAGGATCACTTCCCGCTGCCGCGAATCGACCAGATCATCGACTCCACCGCGGGATGTGAGCATCTCTGCTTCCTCGACGCCTACTCAGGCTATAATCAGATTCGAATGAAGGAGGAAGATCAAGAGAAAACGACGTTTACAACGCCTTTTGGTGTGTTCTGCTACAACACAATGCCCTTCGGGCTAAAAAACGCAGGAGCCACCTATCAACGGTGCATGCAGGCTTGCCTCAAAAATCAACTTGGTCGCAACATCCAAGTCTATGTTGACCACATCGTCATCAAAACCAAAGAGGAAGCCTCGCTAATCGATGATCTAGGTGAAACTTTCGCCAACCTTGACCGCTACCGGATCAAGCTCAATCTGGACAAATGCGCCTTTGGCGTACCATCCGGGCAACTACTCGGGTATCTCATCTCTGCGAGAGGGATCGAGGCAAACCCGAAGAAAATAAAAGCCATACTGGCCATGGAGAAGCCAAAGAACGTAAGAGGCATCCAACAGCTAGCTGGACGAATTGCGGCGCTCAGTCTATTCATCAATCAAATGGGCGAAAAGGCACTACCCTTCTACCAACTTCTTCGCAAAGCTGACAAGTTCGAGTGGACCAACGAGGCACAGGAAGCATTCAAAGACCTCAAGCGCCTACTGTCTACCTCACCAGTACTGGTGACCCCACGCGAAAGGGAACCACTTTTTCTGTACATCTCTTCCACCAACCAGGTGGTCAGCACGGTGCTTGTGGTGGAGCGAGCCAAGGAAAACAAGGTCCACGGAGTACAGCGCCCAGTCTACTACCTCAACGAGGTGCTCACGCCAACAAAGCAGCGGTACACGCACTACCAGAAGCTGGCATATGGCGTCTTCATGACAGCCAGGCGACTGCGCCATTACTTCTAGGAGCACTTAACCGTGGTGGTCAACGACGCCCTTCTTGGGCACATCCTCAACAACCCCGACGCAACCGGACGAGTCGGTCTTTCGAGAATCGAGTTGTCCCCATGAGACATCACATATGAAAAGCGTGACGCAATCAAGTCGCAAGTTCTCCCTAATTTCCTCGTGCGCTAGATGGAGAATCAGCACCCTGAAAAACTAGATATGTCTTACATCTGGACAATGCACTTCGACGGATCCAAGCGAAAATACAGAGCTGGCGCAGGTGCCATACTGACATCGCTCCAGGGAGACTAGATGAAATATATTCTGCGAATGCAGTTCACCGCCTCGAACAATGAAGCTGAATACGAGGCCCTAATGCACGGGATACAGATGGCAAAAGCCTGCGGCGCCAAGAGACTAATCATCTACGGCGACTCCAAACTGGTCATCAACCAGACAATGCACGAGTGTGATGCACTGAACAACAATATGATTGCCTACCGCGACCTCTGCGACACACTCGAAGGGGACTTCGACGGCTGCGAGCTGCGACACATCAGCCGCGAAAGCAATGAAGAGGCGGACGCACTCGCCAACATTGGCTCTACCTGCACTGATACGACCATCTTGCATCACTATTCTATGTCATAATTCATTGTTATTCATTGATATATTTCGTATTGAGAGGTGATACTTATGTTATTTCATCTGTTTTTGCATGGTTGATGACTTTTGGAGCATGGACCGCTGTAGTCAGGATTCTGATGGAAAAGGTGCTGTTTGGAGGCAAAATTCACGAAGATTAGAAAATCCGGGAAAATACATGGAAAATCCTATTTTTCTAGAAGACGAAGGAAGCCAGAAGGAGGGCTGGAGATGGGCCACAGGGGGCCCACACCACCCCTGGCGCGGGCCAGCCTAGGCCGCGCCACCAGGTAGTGTGGCCGCCCTGGTCCACCCCTGGCACTCCCCTCTGGCGTATATTATCCTCCCGAAACCCTAAGACTCGGGGAGGGACCACAAAAAGATTCCGCCGCCTCTGCGGGGTAGAAAACACCAAGAGAGAAAGATCTCTCCGGCAGACAGATTTCTGCTGGGGGAATTCCTTCCCGGAGAGGGGAGATCGTCACCATCAACACCACCATCAAGCTGGACTTCATCGGGATCATCATCATCATCACCACCACCATCATCACCATCAGCACCCTCATCACCATCTCCATATTGCTGTAACAATTGTGTTGAATCTTGCATAGTTCATAGGGGAAACTTTCCCGGTGTTGATTACTCTTTGTAGTTGATGCTATTGAGTGAACCATTGAATTATTGTTTATGTTCAGATTTTTATATATCATTATTCCATCTCTGATTATGATCCATATGATGTCTCGTTAGTAGTTCGTTTTGTTCTTGAGGACATGGGAGAAGTCATGTTGTTAGTAGTGGAATTGTGTTGAGAAAGATTCAATAGTTTGATATTTAAGTTGTGGTGTACTTCTTCTAGTGGTGTCATGTGAACGTTGACAACATGACACTTCACCTATATGGGCCTAGGGGAATGCATTGTGTATTTGGCTACTAATCGCAGGGGTTGCCGGAGTGACAGAAACCTGAACCTCCGTTAGGAAACCATTGCACAAGGGACGTAAGGGTCTTAGAGTTTAAAGTTGTGGTTAGGTTTCTACCTTAATTACTTTCTTGTACTTACGGATGTTTGCAAGGGGTATAATCACAAGTATGTATTAGTCCTAGGAAGGTCGGTACATTAGCACAGGTCCACCCACACAACACTTAGCAAGCTAAAGAAGATTAATCAACTATATGAAGCGAAAGCAATTGACAGTCTTCCCATGTGTCCTCGAGAACGTTTGGTCATCTTAAGTAATACAACCGGCTTGTCCTTTGCTGAATAAAGGATTGGGCCACTTGCTGCATTTATTCCTACTGTCTTTTATCTACTCGTACTTCGTTTACTTGCTTTATCAAAAACCCCTAAAAATCCGTTTGCTAAGTATTTGCAGAGAATTCCTGATCCATACCACTAGCCAGCACCTTCTGCTCCTCGTTGGGTTCGAAACTCTTACTTATCGAAAATACTGCGATACACCCCCTATACTTGTGGGTCATCATGCGCCCCCATACCACCTGGGATATTTCTCGAGCGTATATGCGAACGCTCCATCAAGCCAAATGCCACAGAGAAGAAAACAAGCGCAATAACCGACTCGGGGGGCTATGCCACCCAATGAGCCAATGGCACTCGACAACTTGGAGGTCGACACAGGACTCGAAGGACCAATGGTGATCATGATGATTGAACCCTCTTGGACTCAACCCTACATCACATACCTTCTCAGCAAGAGGCTGTCTGACGCGCGGCACATCGCACAGCGATCCAAGGCATTCGCCGTCATCAACAACGAACTATACAAGCTCAGGATCACATGAGTACTCCAACGATGCGTCTCCAACACAGATGGAAGGGCCGTCCTCCTCGACATCCATGAAGGAACTTGTGGGCACCACACCGGCAGTCGCGCCCTTGTCGCCAAAGCTCTGCGAGCTGGATTCTACTGGCCCACGGCCATGAGTGACGCCAAAGACATCGTCCAAAGATGCAACGCTTGCCAGCAATTCGCGGACAAACCGCACGCACCCAGCGTGGAGCTCCGGCCAATACCACTGGCTTGGCCCTTCGCGCATTGGGGACTCGACATGGTTCGCAAGCTCCCAAAATCCTCACGAGGAGGCTACGTCTACCTCTTGGTCACAGTCGACAAATTCACCAAGTGGATAGAGGCCATGCCGGTGACCAACCAGTCAGGAGCCAGCGTAGTCAAGTTCTTTGAGTCCATTGTATATCGCTTCGGAGTGCCACACAGCATCATCATGGACAATGGAACAAACTTCACCTCTAAGGAGTTCTAGGGTTTCTGCGAAAACCTAGGAATCAACGTAAGCTATGCATCCGTAGCTCATCCGCAGACCAACGGTCAAGTCGAAAAGGCCAACGGGCTCATCTGTGGCGGAATCAAGAAGCGACTCCTTCGGCCACTCAAACAGGCCACAGGATGCTGGCCAGACGAGCTGCAATCCATACTCTGGAGCCTATGCACAACCCCAAATAGTGCCACGGGGTACACTCCGTTCTTCATGGTACATGGTGCTGAAGCGGTGCTACCCGCAGAGGTACGATACAAAGCACCGCGAGTGGTCGCTTACAATGAGCAGGAGTCTACTCTTGCACTCGAAGACTCCGTCAACCTCCTTGATGAGGCACGGGAAATCTCGGTAGAAAGATCGACGATCTACCAGCAGAACCTGCGCAACTACCACAACAAAAGGCTACGCCCTAGGTCCTTCGTTGAAGGAGACCTGGTCCTGCGACTGAAACAACAAGGGCACCTCAAGCTCGAGTCCCCTTGGGAAGGACCATACTTGATCATAGAAGTAATCCCAGGTGGCGCTTATCGCCTCAAAGATTTCGAGACAGGATTCGCATACTCCAACACTTAGAATGCTGCGCAGTTGCGGTGCTTCTACCCTTAGTCATTTTTTCTTTATTACATTACAAATAAGGCTATTCAGCCAAGGCTACTTAGCCACACATTGTACCTCGTACTGATTCTGCGAATAAATAAAGCTAAGTGCACCGAAACTCTGTGTTTTTCTAGCAATTATATCACTTAGGTGCTACGCCACCCTTTACACAACTGTTCTACGAACCAATCGCGATATCCCGAGTAGCTGACGCAATAATCGAACCCTTGACAAAAACCAATCCAGCTGCAACGCACCTGGCAGGTTGGCAAGGTGCTGAGAAAAACACAAGCCAGGCTAACGAAAAGGAATCGCATAGTGCAACACACTCGCAAAACACACGAGCTAACAAGCTCTTTACACATCAATGTCAATCAATTATATATAGCATATAAATATGAACTTTACAACACTAGTATATGTGCAGGATACAAGTTAAACTACTACTGCAGTAAAAGAACGTTTGTCTGCTCCTCAAAGAAGTCAACAATCTCCTCTGCTGGACGATCCACCGCCTGGTAATGTGGAACCATATTCCAGGTGGATCATGCTGGCGGCGCCGGCGGTCAGCAACAATTGCTGCAACATCCACATCAGGCCTATGCAGTCACACCAGCGATAGAGCAGCCTTGGCACCAGCCACTAACTGTTGACGCACGCACTCGCGAACTGTGCTCAAGTCTTGAAACTTGGAAATGAGAGCCAATAGGCTCGAAGGAACGACGTCCAGCGGAAACATTGTCTGACAGATATTCCTTAAGCATGATTGCGCTTTCTTGAGCAAATGAAGCACTCGCGAGGCACGATCCTGCAGGGTCGCAAGTGTGATTGCGCGATCATGATCCACCCAGAAGTACCCACTCGCCTGAAGCTGCTCCTGAGTCGGGTCGTTCATGCGAATGGAGATCATGTCCTTCTCATCCTGCGGATGACGCGTGCTGACAACTATACCAAGCAAGAGGCAAAAGTATGAAGATAGCGAACTACCGCGATTGACTACAAGAAAAGATAAGGAGGCAAAAAGCTAACACTTGAACTGGTCACCCAGCTGCGCCACCTCCCCTAGTAGATATTGCCTCGGGCGGTGGCCTTCTCCGCTCTCGACTTCCATACATCCACGTTACCACGGAGGACGGGTAGTTCGCACTCCAGCTGCTTAACACGGTCACGCAGTCGCGAAAGCAGAGACAGCTCATCCACCCTTGAGCGCGACTGCGCTAAGGTATCATCAGTGGATGGCGGATCCCGAGGCTCACTCAAAGGACCACTCGATGTGCCCTATCACAAGCCAAGCAAGAGATAATAAGAAGACCAAGCAACACATGGACAAAAAATCAAGTGCATTCAAGCATAACAAAGTATCAATAGAGACACCCGTCAGCGGCATGTTCTAGACAAAAGGGGTCAAGCTATTAACTATTACAAATATAACTACTGAGGAGCAGCCTGCTTCTTCGACTTGGACTTCGGAGGCTTCATCGATTCCGTGGTAGTATCAGACGCCACAGACTTCCCGTCGGCCCCTGACGCCGCAGCCTTCGCCGCCTTCTTGGCTCGCTGCAACTCCTCATAGTACTTGGCGACTGTGTTGATGATCCGAGGCCCGTACTTGCCACAGGAAGTTGCAAAAGGGTCAAAAACTACCTATTGACCATCTGCTCCGACAGGCATCGCCTTGGAGACTGCAGCAGGATCCACCTCCATGCCATGGGCTTGAACCATCACGAGTGACATGGAAGCGCCAGCTGCACGGAGCGAGTTCTTGAAGCCTGCAGGAATACCTCCAGCAAGGGACTCCACCAGGTCATCTACATTCTTGACCAGCTCAGCTTTGGGCGCCAGCTCCTCGTGGAGGCGACTGAGTACACCCTTAGCTTTGGTCAGCATTCCCTGAATGGAAGCACTGTGGTCTTCGACTGCCATGACGGCGCCTGCCAAGGCATCATCGTGACAAAGTGCCTAGGCGTCGAAGCTCAGGCCACCAGCATCTACACAGAACAAAGTGTTGGCACAAAGTCAGCACAATAACAAAGTCAAAAGAAAGGACACAACAGAAATCCAGACAAAAGAATACCTGAAAGAGCCTTGGCAATCGAGAAGAGTTGTTCTTCGAACAACTTCTCTCTAGCAGCGATGGAGGCGCGCAAGTCCTCTTCGCGTTTCCGCGATTCATCAAGCGCAGCGAATGCCTCATCGCGACTCTTCACCACAGTGGCGAGCGTCTTTTCGAGGGAATCGGCGTCGTGAAGAAGCATGTTATGCTCAGCTACAAAACATACAAAGATAGACCGTCAGTCAAGTACACAAAAAATCACAAGGATGAAGAAGAGGCATAAAATACTAACTTTCAACCATGCGATGGCGATTGTCCAGCAGCGCGTGCTGTCGACCCATTGCAAGTACTTGCTCCGCCAGGCAAGCAGCTTCCTTCACAATAAGATGCAATAGGAGAAACAACAAAGGATCAACATATAGCATGGATGATTAATTCGACTACAAGTAAAAGCAACATCACACATGCGTGATCCTCTAGAGACGCCGAAGTCGATTGCCGCGTAGTTGTCCGGATAACCATTCTGGTGCTCCACATCATGTGGGGAGCTTGATGAATTGTGCCCGGAGTGGACCGCCAATGGAGGAGAGGGAGTTCGCTCAGCCACTTCCTTGGCCTTGGAGTCCGCGACTCCAGATTCTTTCAAAAATTGGACGTCGCTAGAAGATGACGACGCCGGTTGACTACGGAACAAAACCAACATCAGGAAAAAGCAACTCCAAGAAAGAACCAAGAGGAGAATTGTATACTTACCAATCAAACTTGTCAAAATCGAAGGTTTGACCCTCCAACTCCAACGAATCCTTCGGCAGCCGCATCTTCTTGCGGGAAGATGGCGCCACAGAACTCACAGGAACAGCAGGAATCGGCGACTCTGCACCAATAGCTGGGCCTCCTGGAGTCGAAGGAGACGACGCATCCGAATCTTTGCTGCGCGAACGCTTGCGAGTGTCCGGACTACTGGACTCGGGGGGCTTCCTCCTCTTCTTCAAATGGGACGGTCGATTCCGGCTCGTCCTCTTCATCCACCTCGCGAGGAATAACCCTCTCAGGAAGAGGGGGCAAACTGGGAGACACCTTCCAATCCTGCATAAAGAAAACAAGTCAGCACACATCAAGAAAAATCAGAAGCACTCGACAACATAAAGCTACTTCATAGCACAATCATACCTCGGGAGGAGGGTTAGAAACATCAAATGGGGGCACGACTGGTTCACTGGGGAGTACATCCTTGGCAGTGTACTTGGTCAGCAGTCGCACTCGCTTATATACTTTACTCATGGAAATGCCATCGGCAGATACGCGAGTGACATCATCTGCACCATCCCATTGGAACATGGGGTGGATTATGGCCTGCAAGGGATGGATGCGACGGTGCAACCATGTGCGAATGAGGGCGCATCCTCCCTCTTCTTTACCCATGCAACTCTGGAGGTCGCAGACGCGCTCGTACAGCACCTCTGTCTCCCCAGACTCGCCGGGCATCACCATGTTCTTCCAAGAACGCCTTCTCCTGCACGGCGTCGCGGGATCAAAAGGCGCAAGTCCGAAGTGTTCCCCGTCGTCCTCCTCGTCGCGGACATAGAACCACTTGTCCCTCCACCCTTGGACTGACGCCATGAGCTTGATATCGAAGTACATGACGGAGGAGTCGACATGGACCCCGCAGCCTCCTACGTCGTAGACTACGGAACCAGATGCCGACTGGCGCTTCAGCTTGAAAAGCGGTTTGAAGAGACCAAAGTGTGGCTCGATTCCAAGCCAACACTCGCAAAGTGTTATATAGCAGGCGATGTGGAGAATCGAGTTGGGGGACAGCTGATGCAGCTGGAGCCCATAGAAACAAAGGAGGCCCCTGAAGAAAGGATGTAGGGGGTGAGACAGACCGCGGATGATGAACGCTAGGAACATCACCCGAAAACCAGCAGGAGGACAGGGAGTTACCTCGCCGCCCGACACTCGCGAGTTCCCAACCACGAGAGATAGAACTCCATCCTGACAAAGAAGATGGAGCACAAAAGACTTGATGATGGACGCTCTCCACGCGCCATTGGTGACGCGGGTGCCCGCGCCCTTCTTCTTCCCAGCAACGGCGGTGATAGTGCCCGCATCGGTGGAGCCACCCTTCTTCTTGGCAGCAGCAATGGCGGCAGCGGACTCAGCGGCAGCACCTCCTTTCTTATTCCCCATCTTGCGGCGGTGATGCGGAGGAAGTAACTAGGAAACACACGGAGTTGGTCCAGTGCCGCGAAACAAGATGAACTCTAAGAGGCAGAGAGCAGCAGCAATGGCGATGGAGGCACAAAGCAGAGAAAGAACAGATGAGAAATTACCGCAGCTACGCTGCTACTTAACCCCCTGGCGGATGCAATCCAACAGGCAGTAGAAACCCTACTGGACGCGTGGCGCACATCGCGATCGACACGTAGAAAGGTTGAAGCATGAACCGTCCCCCACTACCTCCATTACACGCGGATATCGAGGAGGCGCAGTTAAAATGAAAGATTATGCATGCCCGGTCAAGTCAGGGTCAGAAAATGGGACCCACCGCTCGTCATGTCCCGTCAAAACCGCTCACGTGGGCAACTGAGGTCATCACATCGTCAGCACTGATGTCATCAAAGATTGGGCACTAGAAGACTTCGACTACTTTAGTCCTTGCTCGAGTCTTCGACTCCACCAAGCACTCAGGGGCTACTCTCATAGGGAGCGCTGGCCGCGCACCCTACGATTTTCTCTTCTGTAGGAATATGGACATTCAAAGCATACCCAACCACTCGAATCTACGATTTGACTATGGACATGGGTTACTCCCATAGGGAGCGCCAGAAACAAATTCGACTGAAACAAGCAAACAAAAGACGACAACAGTCGCAAAAGTTCTTTAGTCCCTGCCTGAGTCTTCGACTCAACCAAGCACTCGGGGGCTACTCCCATAGGGAGCGCTGGTCGCGCACCCTATGATTATTTGTACATCGTACTGTGTTTTGATAACATCCACACTCGAAGTCTATGGCGACACCGCCTCATATTTTCCCTACAAAGAGACTGCGTCTCCTGGGTCACCCGAATCATCTCCGCGATGACAAAATTCGAATGTCGCGCTTGCAGCATGAAGATAAGACATGGATAAGGCATGGCAACGCATTTGCTGTGCAGTACCAGAAATATATCCGTGCCTACAGGTACGATGAACATGCCTTGACGGACGCGTCAAGTGCTCACACCCATATACTGGAATTCGACTCCTGTAAGACCTCCGCGGCTTGAGTCGAATTACACCAGCACTTTTCCGAATTCGAGTCCGGGGACTCGAGTTTGAGTAGATTGCGTTGTTTTGCCCTAAGGTAGTTAACTGATACTGATACATCGGTTAAATTAGGCACGCATATCAACAATCCCTATGACATAGAAAGAACACTCTGATGGCTCAGTGTCAGCACTAGAAAAATGCTGGTGCGATGTTGATGTAGAGCTCGTTGGGAACCCCAAGAGGAAGGTATGATGAGCACAGCAGCAAGTTTCCCTCAGTTATGAAACCAAGGTTTAATCGAACCAGTAGGAGCAAGGAAACACCCCAAAGGTGTTGCTAGCTAAGCATTGGCAGGGCGCACTACTGGTGCTAGTAGCAACATGGAGACCTGCACAACACAACCACAGAACTTTGTCCCCAACTTGCGATGAGCTTGTCAATCTCACCGTGTTTTGCTGAAAACAAAGGATTAAACGTATCGAATGGAAAGAAGTAAAAGTTTGCAGAAAGTAAACACAAAGCAGTAAACAGTTTATAGATTGTATGTAAAAGACAAGGACCGGGATCCATAGTTCACTAGAGGTGGCTCTCCTTAGATAGATAACATGCTGGGTGAACAAATTACAACGGGGCAATTGACAAACATCGAGAAAGCAATACATGCATATACTAATCATCTTGACTCCTTTGGAACTTGATTGGGCATTACAACATTATACATAAACTGCCATCCAACTGCATCTATGACTAATAATCCACCTTCAGGTTATCATCCGAACCCCCTCCAGTATTAAGTTGCAAGCAACAGATTATTGCTTTATGAATTGCGTGTAAAGTAAACAATACGATTGTTCTATGAACAAAGGGTTGTTGTTTTCTCCCTAGTAGCAACAACACATCTAGTACCTTAGAGATTTCTGTCACTTCCCCAGATTACCAGAGGCATGAACCCACTATCGAGCATAAATACTAACTCTTGGAGTTGCTAGCATCTACTTGGCCAAGATAGCTACTAACAACAGAAAGCATGCAAGATCACAAATAACAAAGACATGATAGAATCAATAATCAATCTGAAATAGCATCTCAATATCCATCGGATCCCCGCAAACACAACATGTATGATTACAAATAGATGATCTTGATCATGAACGGAGCTCACAAGATCTAAACATGAAAGCACAAAGGAGGAGAACCAGCCATCTAGCTACTACATGGATCCGTAGTCCAAGGATGAACTACTCACGCATCACACCGGAGGCTTGCATGGTGATGAAGAAGGCCTCCAGGGTGAATTCCCCTCTCTAGCAGGGTGCCGGGAAGAGCTTCAGATCCCTCCCGATCTAGGGATGGAGATGATGGCGGCTACAGACTCTTTCATGGATTTTTGATCGGGTACTTAGGGTTTTCATCCTGAGGGCAATATATAGGCGGAAGGAGAGGCCGAGGGGGTGCCTGGGTTGGCCACACCACCCCCTGGCACGGGCCAGGCCTGATCGCGTGGCCAGGTGGTGTGGCCGCCCTCTGGCCCTTCTCCGTCTCGTATTCTGGCACTTGATCCCTTCCGAAAGAATAGGCACTTTGGCTTTTGTCCCGTCCAATTCCGAGAATATTCATTTTCTGACTTTCCTAGAACCAAAAACAGCAGAAAACAGGCAGCTGGCCCTGTGGCTCTTGTTAATTGGTTATTCCAAGAAATCATATGAAAAGTACTCCAAAGTTGGAACAAAACACAAGAAAGTGGATAAAACCAAGCATGGAACATCAAAAATCAGAGATACATTTGCAATGTATCAACATCCCCAAGCTTAACTCTTGCTCGTCCTCGAGTAGGTAAGTGATAAAAAGAAAGAATAATTTTTGAGGTGACATGCACCATCAAAGACTTGATCGAAGTATTTGCAAAACACTCAAAGCTGGGATCATAGTACTTCAATCATAACATGAAAGACAAAGTTCTAGCAATAAGCAAAGAAACTATGATGCAACATGAAAAGGCACAAACAAAGGATTCATGAATAACAATGCTTTGCAAGACGTTTGTTTTTTTCACATAAAGAAAACATAGCATACTAGTATTCAGCTTGTCCCTCAATAGAGTAGCAAATATAAATGCATAGGACACCTTCAAAGTTCATAAGAGTGACTAGGTACAATAGTTTAAAACAAGCAATATCAAAGTATGCATCAATCAACTAGTCTTGGGACAATGCACATAGAACTAAGAATGGCCACTATGCTCTCAAAGTAGGTGCATAAAGATAGAAGGTGGAGACTCAATATAATAGTGGAAGAAAGGCCTTTTGTAAAAGGAAGTAGGGATTTAAGTCTCATAAAGAGCTTCCAAAAAGTATGGTACTTATAGCTTTCAGCTCTCATTGCCCCTATCATAAGCATCTTGAAGTGATTAAGGTTAAAGTGAACAAACTATGGTGTACATGCTTGACGAAGCATAAGTCAGAAATCTCATGTCCCTTGTATACGAGGGCCGCTCCTCATGCTACTCAAGTTTAGTCACCGGTAAGTTCTTGTCATTGTAAGTATATGTGTATCATAGAGAACCGCCAACGGGGTACCCCTTGCCCGATTATACGGAAGAATCCCCATATCAAAATGACAAGGCAAGCAGACAACGAGCATCTCAGCATTCTTCTTATTTACCATGGGAATATGGTGCTTTTTTCTCTCTTTCCTCTTTTCATAGTATCTCTTTTTTTTCTCTTTTTTCTCAATATAGGACTCTTTTTTTATAAGAAGAATGCTTCATAGACAGCTCTATTACGCTGCAGGTTTCCACCATGTCAGCATGGATTAGACTAGCGGCCCAGGCGTTTCTCTAACACATATACATAACTCCATGGACTTACAATCTCCCCTTTCATTTCACACCGATGACATCCATATACAAAAGAGCATGATATCAACTAGGTACAAGTACCAAGTGCAATGTTGAAAGCGTTCCCCATGAAAGCATGGTTCTGCTAATTCCCAACAAATAAGTGCAAGCATATACAACATAGATGACACAATGGTTCAAGTTTATTAGTGGCAAAAAGTAAAGTGTGCCATCAAGTTCGTGAGAGCTTTAATCGCTAGTTTTCTCATAACAAGTGGAAGGTAAATAAAAGCATGAATGTACTTGGAATAGCATAAGATAATAGGTAGGTATGGTTTACTCTTTGGAATAACTTGGTTTAGGGAGTTGGATGCATGAGTGGAACTCATACTTGGTTGTGGAGGCTAGCAAAAGACTGGGAGCGACAAACTAAGAGAGCAATAATGGCCATAATCATGCAGAGCGACAAAACATCATTGATCAAAGCATAAAGTGATACTACAAGTTGAAAACTAAAGGATCATAAAGGCTATGGTGACTTGAGATAGTCATAACATGGTGTGAGCATGTGCCAAGTCAACCCAAATAAAGCATCAAAGGAGAATACCACTATACTATGCTTTAATATGCTAAAACAATGCATGATTCATCCAAGGCACAATAAGCAATCTCAATTGTTTATAACAAGTCATGCTACATCAAAGAATACTAAGCATAAATCCAAAACAATATCAAGCATGGCATGAAAAAGCATAGGCCATAGTCAAAAATGAGCTCTTTTTACCACATAAGTATGAACTTTGCTACTCTTTTCCAAACCAAACCAAATGTATGAAAGAGGGGGGGTACAACCAATTTATTCAGCAAACTAAGAAATCCAAGGCAAACGAAAAAACAAAAAAAACCCGAAAAAGAAGACGCTCCAAGAACAACACAACTGTGCATGAAACAATAAAAATGAAGCGTTTAGAAGGAACCTGGAATTTTTATTGATGAAGAAGGGGATGCCTTGGGTATCCCCAAGCTTTGACGCTTGTAATTCTTAGATATTTCTTGGGGTGACACGCGTGGCATCCCCAAGCTTGATCTTTAGTCCATCCTTCATCTCATTATTCATTCCTTCCATACACCTGAAATTTTTCCATCATACAAAACTTCACACAATCTCATTAGAAACATTAGTGCACTTAAGATAAATAAGTCTCAAGGTTCAGTTCTAACACCAAATAAACTTCCATTAGAACACTAGCTACTGTAGCACTTCCCTCAAAAATCTCAATTCCCCAAAAGAACTCAAAAAGGGACCAACAAGAAGCAAATGCAAAAATTGGCAGAAATCTGTCAAAACAGACCAGCAGGTAAAGACGAATTTTTTCGAAGACCGTCTGTTGCTAAAATCAAAAAGTGTTGAACTAACGAAAGTTAGATAACAACCTGGGGCAGAAGCACAAACAATTACATCTCAATCCGACATACAGATCTCTCTCACGAATTTTTACGGTGAAGCACAGAAATCTGTTTCAGGACAGCAACTTTCCCAATCATTACTGCTCTCTCATTAGAGGTTACTCTTGGCACAAAAAGCAAATAAAAAGGATAAGGAGAGTTTATTACAGAGGTAATAACTTCCAAGAATCATCTAAAACTTTTGGGTTATCTCCCAATAAGTACTTTTCTTTAACGCCTTTAAGTTAGGCATAAGAAGCAAGAAAAAGAATCAAGTATTCTCATGTGAAGAAGCATTAAGACCAAATTTTGTTTTCATAGGAGAAGCAAAAGAAATCTTTTTTCTCTTTTTAGGGAAGTGTTCTATACCTTTCTTGAGTGGGAGTTGATATTTAATGGTGCCTTCTTTCATATCAATGATGGCACCAACAGTTCTAAGAAAAGGTCTTCCCAAAGTAATAGGACAAGAAGCATTGTATTCAACATCCAAAACATAGAAATCAACAGGGACATAGGAATCGTTAACCATAATAATAACATCATTAAGACTCCCCATGAGTTTCTTTTTAGCATTAGCATCAAGTGGGACATTCAAATAACAATCTTCAAGAGGAGGCAAATCAAGCATATCATAAATCCTTCTAGGCATAATAGAAACACTACTAGCAAGATCACACAAAGCTTTGAAATCAAAGTCATTCACTTTCATATTAATGATGGGTTCCCAACCATCTTCTTGCTTTATAGGAGTAGAAGCTTTATGTTTCATCTTTTCTTCTTTAATCTTTATGAGAGCATCAGTAATGTGTTTTGTAAAGGCCATGTTCATAGCACTAGCATTAGGACTTTTAGCAAGCTTATGTAGGAACTTAATAACTTCAGAGATATTGGAACCATCAGGATCAAAATCAACTTTATCATCTAAAGTAGTAGAACTATTACTAGCCTCAATACTAGTGGTGGTGATAGTAGAAACACTAATGTTTCTAGCAATTTCATCTTCTCTTTCCCACTTAGCATGTAATTCAGCTAATAGTCTAACATTTTCATCAATTCTTACTTGTATAGCATTAGTAGCTGCAAAGGGATCCTCATTAGTTTCAGGTTTAGCAGCCATTTTATTCAAAGTAGATTGAGCTTCAGCCAAAGATGCTATATTTCTTTCAGCATTAGAGAGTTTTTCCTCAATAGTTTTATTGAAAGCATTTTGTTTACTAATAAACTCTTTAAGCATAACTTCAAGTTTAGAGGGAGCACTCTTATTATTGTTGTAAGAATTTCCATAAGCATTACCATTGTTGGGAGGATATGGCTTATAATTGTTGTTACCAAAATTGTTCCTATAAGCATTATTACCATAAGCATTGTTGCCAAAATTGCTATTTCTTATGAAGTTCACATCAACTTGCTCTTCGTGAGCAACCAAAGAAGCTAAAGGAACATTATTTGGATCAATATGGGCTTTCCCATTAACAAGCATAGACATAATAATATCAATCTTATCACTCAAGGAGGAGGTTTCCTCAACAGAATTTACCTTCTTACCTTGTGGAGCTCTCTCAGTATGCCATTCAGAATAATTAACCATCATATTGTCCAGAAGTTTTGTTGCAGCACCCAAGTTATGGTCATAAAGGTACCTCCAGCAGCGGAATCCAATAGGTTCCTTGAAGAATAGTTTAATCCTGCATAAAAAGTTTGGATGATCATCCAAGCAGTCAGTCCATGAGTGGGACAATTCTTTACCAAAGATTTCATTCTTTCCCAAGCTTGAGCAACATGCTCATTATCAAGTTGTTTAAACTTCATTATTTCACTTCTCATGGATATAATCTTAGCAGGAGGATAGTATTTTCCAATAAAAACATCTTTGCACTTAGTCCAAGAATCAATACTATTCCTAGTTAAGGAATTCAACCATTCTTTAGCTTTTCCTCTCAAAGAGAAAGGAAACAATTTCAGCTTAATAATATCACCATCTATATCCCTATGCTTTTGCATCTCACAAAGTTCAACAAAGTTATTTAGATGGAAAGCAGCATCTTCATTACCAATACAAGAAAATTGTTTTCTCATAACAAGATTGAGTAAAGCAGGTTTTATCTCAAAGAAAGTATTTTCAGCCACAGGTGGAGCAATAGGTGTGCTCATAAAATCATTATTGTTGGTGCTAGTGAAGTCACACGACTTAGTGTTTTCAAGAGTATTCATTTTTTTGGGTTTTCAAATAAGAAAGCAAACTTGTAAAACTAAATTTTTTGTGTTTTTTGAAGAACAAAACAAGCAAACAAAGAAAAAAAATAAAACTAAGCAAAACAAAAACAACAAAGTAAAGAGATTGGTTATGAGGGACTCCCCTTGTGAAGATGTCCTTGACTCCCCGGCAACGGTGCCAGAAAATCTTTAATGGCGTGTAGTTGACGTGGGAGTTTCTTCTTCTTTGTTCCCCGGCAACGGCGCTAGAAAATCGCTTGATGGATCAATGCACGGTGCCTAGAAAAGTGCTTGGTGCGTGGTTGATGTAGAGCTCGTTGGGAACCCAAGAGGAAGGTATGATGAGCACAGCAGCAAGTTTCCCTTAGTTATGAAACCAAGGTTTAATCGAACAAGTAGGAGCAAGGAAACACCCCAAAGGTGTTACTAGATGAGCTTTGGCAGGGCGCACTACCGGTGCTAGTTGCAACGTGTAGACCTGCACAACACAACCACGGAACTTTGTCCCCAACTTGCGATGAGGTTTTCAATCTCACCGTGTTTTGCGGAAAACAAAGGATTAAACGTATCGAATGGAAAGAATTAAAAGTTTGCAGAAAGTAAACACAAAGCAGTAAAAGATTGTAGATTGTATGTAGAAAGACAAGGACCGGGATCCATAGTTCACTAGAGGTGGCTCTCCTTAGATAGATAACATGCTGGGTGAACAAATTACAGCGGGGCAATTGACAAACACCGAGAAAGCAATACATGCATATACTAATCATCTTGACTCCTTTGAGACTTGATTGGGCATTACAACATAATACATAGACCGCCATCCAACTGCATCTATGACTAATAATCCACCTTCAGGTTATCATCTGAACCCCCTCCAGTATTAAGTTGCAAGCAACAAATTATTGCTTTACGAACTGCGTGTAAAGTAAACAATACGATTGTTCTATGAACAAAGGGTTGTTGTTTTCTCCCTAGTAGCAATAGCACATCTAGTACCTTAGAGATTTCTGTCACTTCCCCAGATTACCAGAGGCATCAACCCACTATCGAGCATAAATACTAACTCTTGGAGTTGCTAGCATCTACTTGGCCAAGATAACTACTAACAACGGAAAGCATGCAAGATCACAAATAACAAAGACATTATAGAATCAATAATCAATCTGAAATAGCATCTCAATATCCATCGGATCCCCGCAAACACAACATGTATGATTACAAATAGATGATCTTGATCATGAACGGAGCTCACAAGATCTAAACATGAAAGCACAAAGGAGGAGAACCAGCCATCTAGCTACTGCATGGATCCGTAGTCCAAGGATGAACTACTCACGCATCACTCCGGAGGCTTGCATGGTGATGAAGAAGGCCTCCAGGGTGAATTCCCCTCTCCGGCAGTGTGCCGAGAAGAGCTTTAGATCCCTCCCGATCTAGGGATGGAGATGACAGCGGCTACAGACTCTTTCGTGGATTTTTGATCGGGTACTTAGGGTTTTCGTCCCGAGGGCAATATATAGGCGGAAGGAGAGGCCGAGGGGGTGCCTGGGCTGGCCACACCACCCCCTGGCGCGGGCCAGGCCTGGCCGCGCTGCCAGGTGGTGTGGCCGCCCTCTGGCCCTTCTCCGTCTCGTATTCTGGCACTTGATCCCTTCTGGAAAAATAGGCACTTTGGCTTTTGTCCCGTCCAATTCCGAGAATATTCATTTTCTGACTTTCCTGGAACCAAAAACAGTAGAAAACAGGCAACTGGCACTGTGGCTCTTGTTAATAGGTTAGTCCAAGAAATCATATGAAAATTACTCGAAAGTGTGGACAAAACACAAGAAAGTGGATAAAACCAAGCATGGAACATCAAAAATTATAGATACATTTGCAATGTATCACACTCGAAAAATATTCAGTCATGCACTCAAAAGGCTTCGCAAAGTCTCCAGTCGAATCTGCGATTCCACTAGACACTCAGGGGCTACTGACATGGGTATACCCTACAGGTACTCGAGTTTGGTATATACGGTCCAGATACAGTGGAAGCCCACAGCGTTGCCACGACCCAATGAAGACTTCGAGTGGCCCACATACTCTTGGTGACTTGCGAGACAAGAAGAAGTCGAAAGATAGAAAGTTTAAGGGGAAAACCCTAATCTGTAACTGACTCGACCTGCTATCCGAGACCTGGCCTATCTATATAAAGGCCAGGAGGGGGCGGCGAGGAGGACACACGCAACCCTAGTTTCCACAACCCTCGCCAGATTGCATCTACGCACCATTGTAATCGTCGATTCCTTCATTAATTCCAAGAGCAGACAAGCGGGAGTAGGGACCTCTACAAGGCCTGAACCTGGGTAAACCTTGCGTCGCTGTGTGCTTGTTTGCTAGCCGATTGATGATTCCAGTGCTCCCTCCTTCTCTAAAATCTAAGTCCACAACAATGGGCATTGATGAGTTAAACCCTCGTCAGGGACCGAGTGATCCTTACATGTGGACCAACGGCGGGTCCAAGACGGCTCGGATAGGTGGGACCTAGAGGGTTCGGACAGGTGGGACCCATAGAGTTCTGATAGGTGGGACCAAGAGGGTTCTGACAGGTGGGACCCGTAGGGTTCGGAAAGGTGGGAACAAAACGCTTTAGACAGGTGGGACCAAGATAGTTCTGATATGTGGGTCCACGTGTTGATGACAGTGTCAGTAATTTTTTCATTTTAATAATTATGCAGAAATGAAAAAAATATCATACAGACAAATAAAATTTAGAACCAACATATAAAATAGCGGCGATAAAATTTTGTGCAATAGTTTATACATGAAGATACAACTAAGTAAATCACATTGATGAACAATTTCATCAAGATGGAGGTCCTGTGAGTTGTTGCCCTGTCCTTGCTGCTGTGGTGTCCTTAAGGTGAAACTAAGTGTGGCTTCTAATTCTTGTTGCTTCTTTTCAGTTGCTCTGTTTTTCTCTTCCTGTGCCTTCATCATAGCTGCATGGTCCTCTTCTTGTTTCTTTTTCATTTCTTCAAATCTTTTATCCTGGGCTTCCATCCTTTCCTGCATCTCTTGTTTGTACCTTTCAGCTACGAGGAGTGATTGTTCCTCCTGTTCAGCAAGTTTGTTTTCTAGTTCTCGGATGCGTTCCGTGGACATAGAGCTCTTCCTTGAGATTGATCCAACATCCAAATTTGAGAGGAACGTGCCTGTGCTTGAGCTCGTTGTACTCTTCTCCTTCAAGACTTCTTCAATAATCTGCAATTCTATTTTTTTAGTCTCATCTGCTAGGTGTGGTATATTTTTCATGGTAATCATTGAATCCTGTAAATAAGTTCAAATGAAAGCATAAGAAATATTGAAGTAAAAAGCTTATTCATTACAAATATTAGAAGTATTAAAAATGTCTTACATAATCATCTTTGGCTTCCTAGTCATGATGCCTTCCTTGTTAGTGTGTGTAAGTCTATAGAATTCAATTAGAGATGTCACCTCCTCCAAGTTCTCCGAGTTCTACAGAAAAATTGGAATTACGGACATGAGTTTGGAAAATTTATACTGAGTTTGGTAGAACAATTGTTTCATATATGAACTTAAAAACGTACAAATGCTTCATAGTGTGCAACGAAGCATCTCAATCAAGTTGTATGGTTCTTCTTCATAGCTTCTTTGTTCACTTGATTCATCATACACATTTCCTAAAGTTGAGTATGAACTTGTGAGTTTTCTGTGCAGAAGAGTTTTATGTGCTAAGTATTTGTAAGTGTAAATGTTAGTACCTGATAGTGAGCATAAAACCATCTGTCCACAAGATCTTTCCAACTTCTCTCTACTACATTTGCTGGCTTAATCTTATATGCTTCTTCGGGGATCATATCTTTAATCTTGTCCCAATTCTCCTTCTTAAGCTTGTAGCATAGTTGACGCATACTACTCTGTATAATATTAGTGCACACTCTCTTGGTAAATACATCATTTCTGTCCATTTCAAAATTACCCTGAAAAATGGAGATGCATATTATGTAGTTACATAGGTAGACAATATAAATATCTATTATGTAGTTATATAGCTAGATATGATAACCTTTGTTTTAGGGTTACCTTAGTTATGGACCTCATCATCTGAAATCGGATCGTCATTAGCTATGGCCATTTCTTCTGCACTGGGTTCATATGTAGGGTCTAGTTGTGTTTGGTTTGCATCCTTTTGTTTACCTTCTTTGGTGGCGTCTATCACTTTGTAGATGCCGTTGTACATGAAATTATGTGCTACCTCTTCTATATTTTCTATAGGAAAACCTCTGGCGGCTTCCGCTTTTTTCAAAATTTCCATCATACGAGCTTTATTTTCTTCTAAATTTTTGTACTTGTTTCCCTCATATGCATTAGTTGGTTTTTTCGGTTCCTGACAAAGGATGATCAAAATTGTATTACAGCTCAACAGCAGATTACATCATGAATTACAAAGTCCCGACAATTTTCATTTCTAAAATAACCAACCCAAGGGCATAGAATGTAGGGAGTAGATCGCTAATATTATAACTACAATGACGGAAACAAGATGTTTAACCACTTTGTAATGAATGGTTCTAGCTGATCTACTGCATATGAGAAGGATTGGAGGATTGAATTATCACTTGACGGTCGTCTGACGTTGGGCTTCTTCTTCGGTGTAGACCTTAATGGTTCGCGTGCCTTACCGCTGCGAAGAGTCTCGATCATGGCGTCGGCCAAGGAGATCGCCGATCAGATGCGGCGATGAGTTCTGATCCTCCGTAGACGAGATCGGATCTGGGGAGGAGAAGGATGAGGCGCTAGAGGGTGATGGCTTTTGGGAGTTAATATGAGACGCAAATCGTGGGAGGGATTCGTGCGCCACTCTAATGTTGCGGGTGGGGGGGTTAAATTTTGGCGGTGGGGTGAGGCAGAAAAAGGAGGGAACGAAAATGTGTCGAAAATTTTGGAAGGAGGTTTTGTTTAGTTGTTAATTTAGACGTTAGAGGCAAAACATTTCTTGAAAATTTGGTTTACTTCGTATATGTAAGTTTTACACAGTTGGTATAAAAAATTGAAATGAGAAAATTTGAAAAAAAATGTCCCCCTAGCAGTCCACTCTCAAATGTGGTGTAGTTTGGTCAACCATCATGTCTGACTACTAGAAAGAGCCATTTGTGTATCATGTTTTTATCTACCAATCTTCAAATGAACTCAAATTTGGCATAAGGGTGTATCACCATGTGGCTAGTGATGCTAGCATTGTATCTAGCCGTTTTGGTTTGAAAAATTCAAAATTTAAACCCTCAAACTCAAAAACATGGAACCAATTGTGAAGCCAGTACCATAACTACAATTTGAGACCTTCAGTTTGCATGCTTGAGTGGTTGTACATCATATTGGGACCACATAACAACAGTTGTACCTTTCAGATGCTTTCGCAATCTCTTGAAAGTCTCCGATCAACCCCGGTTTGACCAAAACTTGTGAAATTCATAGAAAAATGAGAAATTCTCAAAATCTTTTAAAACCTTCGAATTTGATCACTGTGTGGCAAATACTTTGCATGAAAAATGGGGAATTTGAAAAAATGTCCCCCTAGCAGTCCACTCTCAAATATGGTGTAGTTTGGTCAACGATTATGTCCGACTACTAGAAAGAGTCACTTGTGTACCATGTTTTCATCTACCAATCTTCAAATGGACTCAAATTTGGCACAAGGGTGTATCACCATGTGGCTAGTGATGATAACATTGTATATAGCCATTTTGATTTGAAAAATTGAAAATTTTAACCCTCAAACTCAAAAACATGGAACCATTTGTGAAGCAAGTACCAAAACTACAATTTGAGACCTTTAATTTGCATGCTTGAGTGGTTTTACATCACATTGGGACCACATAACAGTATTTGTACCTTTCAGATGCTTTCGCAATCTCTCGGAAGTCTCCGGTCAACCCCGGTTTGACCAAAACTCCCTCTTGACCAAATCTGGCATGCCATGTTCACTCATATGCCCAAGACTCATATGCCACCTATTTGTTTTACCACAATCATTAGAATCATTAGAAGTAACAGCAACAACAATACCATGTAAAGTGATACCTCTAAGAACATATAATTTAGTAGAATGCATATCACCTATCATGTGAATAAGAGAATATTTTGATACCTTTAGAAGTCTATGAACACCGGCTTACTTGTACCAATCAACATCCATGGTACTTAGTTAGATCAGATCTTTGTCCATGCTTGGTTTGTGCTTCACCTTAGTCAACGTACGTGTCATGCCATCATGTGGCATGATCTTAACAGATCTAACACCAACAATATGGTACGAGTTGTCATTCTCCACACGCACAAAATCTCTGGTCTACATAGACTCATATGAATTGAACCAATTCTTGTTATAGCAAATGTGAAATAAATATGCAGTATCAAGTATCCATTCATCATCATGAGAAGCACAAGCAACAAATATGGCTGAATATTCACCATCAGAACTCTCAGCAGAAACGATAGCACCCTTACCAGTACCTTCAGACCTATCTTTTGGCTGGTAAGTTTCATTACTTTTCTTCTTATTCTTTAGCTTTTAACAATCATCAATAACGTGACTAGTTTTCTTAAAATACATGTAGAACTTGTCTTTTCCTTTGGACTTTGAACGTCCTCTGTCGTCCTTGCTCTTATCTCCGTTGTCGTAGTTGTTATTCCTCTGCTCGGCCCTGCCACGAACATGCAGAGCTTTAACCTCGGATGACGACCCATCTTGCACCATAGTTTTCATCTTTTCTCTCTGTTTGAGGGCCTCTTGCACTTCATCAAGGGTTAGTTCTTCATGGGTCAACAATATTGTACCATGGAAATTTGCATAATAATTAGGCAACAAGCATAAGATTAAGAGATCTAGATCCTCATCACCATACTTTACTTCCATAGACTGCAAGTCAGAAACGATCTCTCTAAAATCAGATACGTAGTTCATTACCGGCCCTCCTTCTTGCAGCGTATACAAGAACAACTTCATCTTCAAATACATCTTACTGGTTAGATTCTTTGACATGAAGATCGATTCCAGTTTTACCTACAGGATGCCACGGATTCATATGCTTATCCTCCCAACCGGCACGAGTTCTCTTTTCTTGTCACGTAGCCTGCCGGGCCAACCCACATGCCTCGGCAAGGGGGCCCTTGAAACCACTATCTCGAGAAGGACGAAGAAGGTCTTGCTACGGCTAGGGTCATCAAGGCGGACATGAGCGAATAGAGCCGACCAGACACGTGGAACAAGAGGCGAACACCAAAAAATCTACGGACAAGGAATTAGACCGCCGTGGAGCGAAATATATAGCCATACACGACTTAACACGTACCAGGAAAAATCAATGCGTGGTGGAAGGTGACGTGGTGGAAGGTGACGACACGAGGACACATGCATGGCGCGCACCCACACATAGCAAGGAGGGTTGTGGTGTGGGTCACGTGTCGGTGAACCATCCCTATCCGCCTGGGGCAGGCAGGGCTACATATCGCACAGTAAAAAGCGTTGTACACTACTAGGAAAAGCCTTAACGCCGGCGCACTTGCACGCGCCGGCGATGCTCACGCAGGTGGTAAGCACGTAGCGCTAGCACGCTGGCGATGCGCAGGGGTTAAATAACTATAACCTGGCGTGTGGACCCTGTGCGCCGGGGGTATATGAAGTAGTGCAAGCGCGCTTACTGCGTGTGCCAGCAGTAAGAAATAACGCTGGAGAGCTAACTAGCTGATTTATGCGCCGGCCCTATGTATTTTAGCATTTAAAAAAATAAGTACATGGCTGACTGTCTCCCGTCCCAGCTATACACACATACGGTAGTGAGCACTAATGTCGTCCGCTTGTCGGGAAGCACTATTACTAAAAGCATAAGTAGTCTCAGCATTAGGGCGCTAATGACCAAGTGAGACTAATTCTTAGGAATACTACAAGGAAGCATTAGGGAGCTAGGTAGATAGTTCATATTTACAACTAGTGCGATAAAACAAAAAAATGGAAATCGGACGAGTCAGGTGTCGTGTTTGACACCGGATCCGACAAGAACAAGTCAGTCCAACAGGGGTTGTCGTCAATGGTGGTCGGCCCGGCGAGCTACATTTCGATGAAGGCCTGTTTTGCCGCCTTCTGCGTGACTGCGCCCTCTGTCGTGTGCGGTCCTCCTTCTTCGCGGCCCGCCTCGCCGCCTTCTGCACCCTCCGGCTGCGGAAGTGCTCGTTCTCGGCACCGACATCCTCGGGGAAGCAGGCCGCCCACTCATGCACCATGCGCTCGTCCCTCTCGATGATGCACAGACGGCGCTCCATCTCGCGGCGGCGGTGGCGGCGCTCCTCTTCCTGCGTGATGATGTACGACGGCGACGCGAGATCCTCGGTCTGCTGGCGCGTCCACACGTCGTTGTAATTCATCGACGAGCGCGAGCGCTCGAGCAGCCACGCCACGGCGTCGTGCACGCGGCCTCGAGCACGGACTCGGAGGTGCCGAGGCCGATGCGCTCGTCGTAGGTACAGATCTCCGCGTAGTACATGCCGTTGGGGCGCACGCGAACGCCGTCGTACCCCGAGATCGAGCCACGGTGCCCCGAGCTCGAGCCGCGGTGCCCTGAGCTCGACCCTTGACCAGGCATGGCGGAGCACTTAACCTACAATGGCGCACATAAGTACACCCGGTAACATTTGATCAGTCACTTTTCAACTTTATAAACAGTGTTGCCACTTATATAATTCCTGGTACAAGTTTTATTTCTCGCAGATCATGGTGTACAGATCATATACCATCTAGTATTCATGGAAACTCGTGGCAATAAAGACAGATTTAGCTACCAGCAATGCACAACAACTACACATGTACCAGCTCAGATATAACACGTTTAACACAGCGATATAGTCAAGCACATGATCAAGTTATCTACCCATGACTAGTATTTGAGAAAATTATCAATATTATTTTACCAATTTATCAGGTTAACCTAGCAATGGTTTTAATGCATAAATAAAACCAAAACAGTAGCCAATCTAATGGTGGCGCTGCTCCTGGCATTGCTCTAGTGGGTGGCGTTGCTCCTGGCGTTCGTCCAAGCAGGAGGAGGGGAGGAGAGGGGAAAGGGGGAGCGCTTACCTGGGCTCTTGCTCGACGACCCAGAAGATCCGCGGGGCAGACTTGGCGGTAGGGCCCTAGGAAGGCGGTGGCCGACAAGGGACACTAGCAGCAGAGGGGCGAGAAGGAGGCGGCGACGCTGGGGCACAGGTGGAGGCGGCGGCGGGGAGCGGGCGCTGGGAAGGATGTGGCCGACGAGGGAGACTGGCAGTAGAGGGGCGCGAAGCAGGCGGCGGCGCTGGAGCTCTGGTGGGGATCAAGATCCAGGGGTGGGGGGTTGGTGGCGAGGGGAGCGGGCACGTCTGTGGTGCGGGTCTAGGTCTGGGTCACATGTACCGCGCATGCGGCTAAGTGAGGTGGGCTCCAGGGTGGTGGGGCCAGGGAGCCGTTAGCGTCGGCACGCGTCCAGTGCAACACGCCAGGGCTCAGTGAGGTGGGCCTAGCCCATTAAAAAAATCTTTTATTCTTGTTGTTAACTTCAGTGTGACTAGAGAGGGCTCACTGGTGGAAAAATGGCCTCTAGTCCCGGTTCATAAGGACCCTTGGTCCCGGTTCCCGAACCGAGACCAATCACTCGGGACTAATGCTGGTCCCGGTTCGCGCAAGAACCGGGACCAAAGGGTCTCCACGTGGGCGGGCGCGCGACGTGGGGGGTGAATCATTGGTCCCGGTTCGTGGAACAAACAGGGACCAATGGGTCTGCACGTGGCAGCGCTAGAGACGGGCGGGGGTGGATCATTGGTCTGGTTCTTGGTACGAACCGGGATCATTGGTCTCTGTGCTGCGGCAGGATTTTGGGGCTATTTTTCTGCCACGACAGGATTTTTTTATCAATTTAATGGTACTACATATATACAACAATAATGAAACCACGATATATATATTACACATCATGCATGATCACAAATATATACACCGTCTCATCCGTCTTCTTGGTCGAAACATATTATAATTGCAAACGATACTCTCACACGAATTTGATCTAATTTACATCTTCTATTTTACACTTCACCCTTCCAAATGAAGCGGGTAATAGTATTCTCCTTTCGGATCTATGACTTGTGATAACAACAATCCGGCAATTTCCTCTTGAATTGCTTGCACGCGTTCTTGTGATAGAAGACCGTCCCGCATCCGTTCGATCTAATATAAAGAAGGGGATCAATATATATGAATGAAACTAAACACAATTGGTGATAATAAAATAAAGTTGTGATTATTGTTTATCGTACTTCAATTTTTTTGATGTTTCGGTATGCGCCCTTCTCTTTGGTCGTCTGGCGAATGAACTCCTAGACATAATATCCACATAAGTTATTCCCGGCTTCCTGCCTCAAGCACTTTACGAGAACGGAGTTCAATCAAAATAATAATCAAGCATGATAATGGTGGTATTGAAACTAGAATCAAAGAGATGCGTCGATCTAGCAAGTAGTAGTTACAGTCAATGGTTGAAATGTAAGCTCTGGCTTCCAAACACCCCTAGTTTTGGCGGTGAACCGTTTTCAAGCCTTCTGGAGGCATTCCTGCATGTCCGCCCACTTTTCTAATGGTGTGCGTTTCGAGTCCATGACTTTTACTACTCCGGTGTCAACAGCAATGATTAACAGAATATAGTGGAAACTGGACACATAAACAAAATATAACACAAGTCAATTATACGTTTAACATCGAGTAAGCGAAAATAGAATGTGTACAAGATAGAAACACTCACCCAGCGTTGTAAGGAAATAGTATTTCTCTTCTGTTGCTGAAATACTCCAATGCTTGGAACAAGTTATCCTCTGTCTCTTTGGGTTTTGTTTTTAGAGTAACTTCATGAATGAAATTATAGTCAACAAACCTAAGGTCATAGATTTGTTCTTTGTTGCATTCTTACATCTTCATTCTGTATATATAATTAGTAGTGATTAGTAAGATTATACAAGCAACAAATGAGCTGAGCTAGAAAGACTTAATTACAGAAATTAATAATACTTACAAACAATAAGCACTGACGATAGTTTTGTCGAGGGCGTCTTATTGGTAAAACTGAAATAATTCTGGAAATTCGATCAGTAGGAAGCCATCTCCATGAACGTAATCACTACTAGAGAAAACGTTATCAGTGACGCACCAAAAACGATTTATGTGGCGCATCTAGTGGTCACCACTAAATTGTCGCCACTAAAATTATATTTCTCTGGCGCATATGCATATGCGCCACAGAATTCTCAAAATTCTGTGAGAATTCTATGGTACATTCTGTGGCGCATATAGCCATATGCTCCACAGAATCCTTTTTTTTCAGAATTTCGAAATTTTCAGAATCTGGTACAAATACAGATATATAACAGGTATATTACAGGAAATACACAAAAATTAACAGAAAAGCTGCACACAGCAGTACAAATGTTCCAGTTCACATATAATACATCAACAAGCACGAATGTTCACAAGTGTTCATCAATCACATCACTTAGAACCGAATAAGTGTACAAGTATATTTCACAAGTTATCATCTCACTCACATAACTTACAACCGGCGGTATTGTCACCGCCTACCTTAAGACAGAATGTAGTACACCATAACCGCGATGCCAGTGAGGAGGAGGGGCACCAAGATCTTCGTCCGGTTCTTCTTCCACACGTGTCACCTCCACTTGGCCACCGCCTCCTCTCTAGTCGCGTATCCCTT
The DNA here is from genome assembly GCA_916181665.1 of Avena sativa. NCBI lineage: Eukaryota > Viridiplantae > Streptophyta > Magnoliopsida > Poales > Poaceae > Avena > Avena sativa. The sequence continues at coordinate 587,022,924 of OV702287.1, forward strand.
GTAGCTGTTGCCGCTGAACTTGTCCACTTGTTGGTGGCAGTCCACCCACTCCTCGTAGACACCTGGAACCCGACCCTTGTACACAACGTACATTGGCATCTCTATTGACAAGGCATTTTAGTACATCATTATATATGTTGACAAATATTAGAGCAAGGAATTCATAAACTTAAAACAATGCATCGATGACAATGAAAGAAACACGACAACATGTCCGACGCAATAACAACGACGGTTTCAAGCTAGGCAAGTTAAGTTTTTCGACACACACACTACATGTCCACCGATACACACGCTCTCTCGGTCAAGTAGCCTTCTCCTCGCAGGGCGCCGGGAACGGCTTGTACATGTCTTTCGTTGTCCACGTCCTAAAGTACACCGGACATCTCTAAGCACACCAGACATACATTAGACAACCTTTTCTCCCTATTCTAATGGCTAATCTCCAGGATACGATATCAAGAGACTTGTTTAATGGGACGGTTTAATGGGACAACTTGCACATATTGATCAAATCTAGATCCAGCAATAGAGCACCGCAATTACAAACATTTTCACGGGACTGAACAAGGGAATCCTATACAGATTATTAGAAAAAAACACATAGCACACATGGAGAACACCAGTGGCATACAAACAGTAGGGGGGCAGAAAATGCATGCATAGTTTTCTAATTTTATGTTAAAACAAGGGAGTGTCTATTTGGCAGTTGACTAATTTTCAATCCGTTAGGAGTCATTATTTCCCAATGGATGACACGTTTGCATGAGGGAAAATCCTCCTACCGTTAAATGAAATCATTAACAAGCTTTATAGGTTGGCTACTGGTTCAATTACCTACCTACAATTAGCCATAACAAAGAAATTTAAAAAGACAAGATCAATTATACATAGTTTCAAGACCAAAATTACAATGTTGCTTGCCCAAAAATACATGTTTTAGATCATGTTTAATAGAACATAGGGTACCGAAACTACCTGGGAAAGATTAAAGGAAAGATCAATGTTACTTGGTCAATAGACAACTTGTACAAAAAAATTAAAGGAAAGATCTAGTTTACATGATTTTGAAAGTAAAATTACAGTGTTGTTTGCCTACAATTGCATGTTCCTGATCATGTAATATTAGTGTAAGGGCTGTAATTTGTGATATATAAAGAACTGACGCAAAAATAAAAGTAAAATCCAATGACTAACTTGGTTCTCCCTAGATGCCAAGTATTTTGGATGCCATGCATTTTCTACTATCCGAGACGGATGTACCTCCTCTTATTCTTCACACAACAAATACAGCTCATACCATGTTGGTGCAAAAACATAGGGTACTGAAACTACCTGGGACAACATCCAGTGCGTTAACAACAACGTACGTGCAGGCCAACAAAAATACAAAATCAGTCACAGGGGCTTGTCGTTGTTGCCTAATCGACGGGACAAAAATCGACCGATGGTTTACAGGAATAAGTCGAATGCTGAACAACAAATCCGTAAAACAAACTAATTTTGCGCATCACGTCAATGATTAGAACAAACCGACGCCAACATTCTACACCCCAAAGAAAACCCTACTTCTCGGCTGAAATTCTCTACTGATGTGTTCTTACCGGAGCAAATCCTAAATGAGAACCACCACTCTTGGTCGATCCATAGCAAACTAAATCTGGAATATGTATTGACATAAACAAGGGTCCTCACCTGCACGGCGAGCTGCCCGGTGGTTGTGGGCTCGTCGCGGACAAGGTCGTCGGCGGTCATGTGAAGCTGAGCATGCGCGTACTGGTTGCCGGCCTGTAGCATCTGGAGATGCGGTGGTGGGTGATGACGAGTGGCAGCGCTAGGGTTCGTCCTCGAGGCAGCCTGCAGAGGCGCCGCTAGGGTTCGCGCGAGCGGAGGGGAATTGACCGGGATTCGGTGGCCCAGCTGTTGCCGCGAGCTGTGCGGATTGGGTGGCCGGCGAGCTGTGTTGTATGGCTGGGCTGCGCCGGCGAGCTGTGCGGATTGGGTGGCTGGCGAGCTGCGGGCGAGAGGGAAAGGGAACGGAGAGAAATCGCGAGTAGAGCAAGGGCGGCTGGATTGGGTCGAGGGAGACAGAGAGATACACGGGGGCAGCACCGCAGCAGGTAGCTAGCTAGGTTAGGCCAAGTCCCGTGCGGGCCAGATGGGCCGGGCTGGGTCAATTTGTTCCTGAAAATATTTTGAATTTCCGAACGAGCTGGTGTACACGCGAGCTAGTCCTTTGCTCCCGAATTTTTCTCGCTAGCTGTTGCGCGCGTTGCTCCTTTGATGAAGCGCGGGAATTTTTGGCGCTCATATGGTGCCGGAGTACTCCAGACATACATTCACGTGTACACGTACACCAGGTTACACTCCATCTGGATTTGATTATATGTGTCCCTCTCATTCACGTATATATACTAGTAGTTCCATTGCATCCATTTGGTTAAAAAATATATCACCTACTATTATCTCCCTCTTCTGTATTCTAGGTCCGAGAAATAAAATGGCCTAACCGTGAATCACAATAGGCCATCTAATAGCCGATCATGCGTGGTCGATTAAGGTATTATCACCATGTGAGGTCGATCGAGGTTTTCGAGGAAGTCTCACAAGGTCGGGGACTATAAATCACACGCATCGTCCGGACGAGCGGGGATGTATGTATAGGCTTTTTTAGTGCTTCGAGAGATGAGTTATTAGGTAAAAATTTCATTTTTTCGGTGAAATTGCCCAACCAGAGCTACATGCGCCACAGAAAGTAAGAATTCTGTGGCGCATATGCTATATGCGCCACAGAATTTTGACATTCTGTGGCGCATATATTATGCGCCACAGAATTCTGGCCTGCCCATGTGCTGGGGTCAGGCGCACATGGGCCCACAGGAATTCTGTGGCGCATATGGCTATATGCGCCACAGAATTCTCACTTTCTGTGGCGCATATATCTATATGCGCCACAAAATTGCAGGTATTTTGTGGAGCATTTGCTACATGCGCTACAGAATTAATTTTAGTGGAGCATTTTTAATATATGCGCCACAAAATTAAAATCTACCTATAATCGTTTTCCTAGTAGTGAATGGTGGTGTTTATATGCAGCATAGATCCAGTTTTTGGAATCAGCACATGCTTGGATGTACCAGTTATGCAATCTTCGCATTTTTGTTGGTAGATCTTTGACTAACTCGGGTTTGACGAGAGGAGCTCCGTACTGGTACACGTATGCTGTTTCTTGGTACCCCTCGAACTCATCCATACGGCTCATGTAATCAGTAATAGACAGTCCATATAATTGGGCCTTTTCTCCGTACAGTCGAACAAACTCCGGATCAATGTTCGGATCATGCCGCTCCTGGGCTCTCCACTCATTGGTATCGTACACTTTGAGCGGTTCGATCGATTGATTTTTCTGTTATCCGAGCTGGACAACTTCTTTCCCGACTCTCCGCTCTTTTGCCTCAACCGACTTGGTAATAGAGCGATTATAGTCTGATGTGAGTGCTATGGGTTGGTGAAGCTGAATCTTAAGCGCGGATGCTTTAAGATTTATCTTCTGTGGTGACCGGGAAATATGCCTCTATCGGCTTTTTCTTGTTAGCCATGTCAATCTTCCACTTTTCATAATGGGCAGCTGCGGCCGCATCAGTTTCCTCATCTGTCTTCTCGCAAGGTAGCTTCTTCATATTCTGATGAGGTACTTTTGGGAGGGGCGATAGCTTACGTTTCGGTGATCGGAACGTGCTCTTATTGTTGCTGGTGATGTTGTCCCCCTTAGTATACTTCCGCTTTTGTCTCTGAGGCTCAGGGGATGGAGACGGTTGACGCAGCGGAGGAGACGGCTGAGGCGGCGATGGAGACGGTTGCGCTGAGTGGTGAGGTGGTGAATGCGACGGTTGCGCTGGAGAATGGTGAGGTGGCAGCGGAGATGGATTTCCGCTCTGAGGAGTGGGTGGCCTTGGCGGCACATAATTTGGGAGCATGATGCGCTCCTTTGGCCATAGAATAGTCCCCCTTTGGCTTCTCCTAGTTGAGTCAGCTCCATATCTTCCCCTACAGGGTGGTCTAGCTTCAGCTCCTCAAAATCTTCCTTCACCTCATCCACCGTGACGACATCGTACCCTTATGGAACCGGTCTGCAATGCCAAGTTGGATTAGGCGTAATTGGTACCGCCATGCCGACCGACGCCGTCACCCTTAAGTTCATAACCTGCACCTTTAGCTCACAAGTTGTGGTCTCCGTGATATCATCCACTGGGTAGCGTTTAGGAGGAGATGTCGCCGGTGCATCATCAACAACATTATGGAGCTGCGTGGAAGCGACGCTGCTTTTCTTATTCGATAGGACGCCGATACCCTCGAATGCAGCTTCTACCACATGCCGCTGAGATTGGCCGCTAGTACCTTGCTGGCTAAGTCTGTCGAGTTGATCCTGGTGCCGCTTTAATGCTTCTTCTACATTACGCAGCCGGTCTGCAGCGGCCGCTTTCTCAGCTTCCTCCCTTTCATTTCTCCTCTGATGGCTTTTATCGGGATATCTCTTCATTTCCGGGGGGAAGGCAACCTTCCACGGCTTGGAGCCTGGTGTGCCTCGTGCTCGTCCGTCGTGTTCAGGATTTTTAAGGGCGCGTGTGAGCTCGTCGTTCTCTCTATCGGGAACGAACCATCCCGCTGCAACATCATCTACTGCATTTCTAATATCGTCAATGGGCAGTAGGGGATCATCTTTGTGTTTCTGATTATATATTGCCCTCCCTTCTTTGTCCAACATGCCCCCATGGCCGTAAAACCAGTTTCTCGCCCGTGGTGTCCATGTTGTGGGCTCTGGTCTGATCCCGGGAGCTATGTAATTGACCTCAAGTGCATCCCACTTAGGCATGCAACTGGCGTAGCCAGCAGGCCCCATGTTATGATGATACAGTTTCTTAGCAGCGTTCTCCGTATTATTCTAGACCTTTCCTTAGCTTTCTCCGATGTCTTGTACTTCACAAAATCCTCCAACTGGTGTCTTAACTTAGCATGGCTGCCTTGAGTGAAATCCGGAGTCTTCTCTACCTTGACAAAGTTATTGTACAGTTTCTTCTTCCAGTTCTTGAATGCATCGGCCATCTTGCTGAGAGCAAACTTCTTGACTCTTTGCACAAGCTCCATTCTTGCTCTCTCCTCCTCATATGGATTCACATTTGGCATCGGCAGGAGGAATTAGTCATGAGCTTGTCAAAAAGCTTATCTTTGGCGGCGTCACCGACATACGGGACTCCACCGCCGCTTGGTCAATTCCATTCTTGAACGGTGATCGGGATGTAGTCCCTCGCAAGAACTCCGCATTGCTTGACAAATTTTCTTGCGACATCGACGAGAGCTTGCGGTTCGCCATCTACACCGACCACATCGATCCTATACCTCACAGTGTCATCCAACTTTTTTGTTGGGCCTTGTTTCGTTCTTACAGAAGAAGTTCTCGATCCGGAGGGCTAAAAGAAGAAAGAGTGTTAACATATGCATGTATATATACAGACAGCAGCATTTTAATTACAAAAATACATATATACACCTCGTCGGTGTTTCCGAGATTTAAGGTTCCGCCGGAGCCCTCGCCTTCTTGCTCATTGGCTTCTCCCCTGTCCCAGGCTTCGGCTTCTACCTCATCGGAGCCGTCTCCTCGGTTGAGAGACTCATCTCCCTGACCGGAATCATTCAGAAACTCACTGGTGACATCGATATCGATATCTTGATTTTCCCAGATCATTCCTTGGAGTATGTTTTCCTGATGTGTTGGATCCATAGTATCTGCAAAGATGATGTTCTGGAATTACATATTAAGTTTATGACAAGAAAGGGGAAACAACAATCAACACATGGCATCGATGATGATATGACAAGTTAAACTGAGTTGAAATTTAACCCTAAGGCATGCTTGGTAATTTAAGTGGTCAGCGCCCACGTCAGGCACACGCGGCGCCACGTCGACGCCACAGTGGCGCCTCATAGCCTCGTCGGCGAACTGCCAGGCGGTGGTGGAAGATGGCAGAGAGAAGCACGCGGGGTGACGCGACTAGGACGGTTCGAACCAGCACGATGCGGGCTACCTAAAACGGGCGGCACCGCTACGGGAGGTGTGCCGGAGAAAGGTGTTTGACGGTGGCCGGCGGCCGGCGGCGTCAGGTGCTCGTGGGGAGGACGATATAGTGAGGGAGGAAGAGGTAGGAGTGGTGCTGGAGTACCAGTGGCTCACCAGGAGGCCGATAGAGGGTGCGGCGAGGCCGGAGGAGGCCGGGCACTGCCGGAATCTGTGGAAAACGCGGCGTCCAGAGTCGGGGATGGTAGGGTCGATTACAGCGAGGCAGAGCTTCCTTGCCTGCTCGCGGCGGCGGACAGTGGCGCTCGGCGACAGGCGTCGATGACGTGAAGCGGCTGCTCTGGATTTGGGCAGCCTGACGGCGTGATTTTGCTCCACCGCAAATTTTCCTTAGCCGCGCGTCGATGTGCTCTGTGAATTGGGAGAGTTGGGGAGGAGGAAGGGTCGGGGCTGTTAACTATACAGACCATTGGTCCCGGGTCGTCCCAATAACCAGGACCAAAGGACCAACGGTCCCGGTTGGTGGGACGAACCGGGACCAATGGTCTGTCCTTTGGTCCCGGTTCGTCCCACCAACCGGGACCAAAGGCCTATTGATCAGCACGCGCCCAGGGATCATTGGTCCCGGTTGGTGGGACGAACCGGGATCGTTGACCCGTTTTTCAGATTTTGGCAAATCTTTTGGTCTTCTCGCTATTTTCAAATTTGTTTTCTTCTTTAATTAATAAGATGTTTCAATTTAAGATGATTATTCATTTGTAATTCAAAAAACTTTTAACAGGAAAAGTACTTCAAAGAACCGGGATGGCTTACGATGTTGCAGGAGGAAGTTTTCCTTTTCGACGCACGAAAAAGCCAATTTCCATTTTTTAGGTGACGAAATCGGGGTGTTCTATGAAGCAACCACCAAATTAAAGTTTGGCATTGGTACCAACCCATTTTTCAAAAATACTAGACCACCTTATATGGACAATTTCCCAACCGGTGTATCTGGAACCTTTCTGTCCATCCCTCATGAAAAAGACAAATTCCTGCCGAATCATTAGGAGGTTGCCAAGATTTGAACTACAAGTACATGATATAATGCTTGTGAATTTTAAAAAAAATCATTTATAGGTTCACAACATGTTATTTCATCAGAGATCCACTTCAAGTTCAGCGAGGCTCCGCCCCGGGCTAAGAAGCTTCATGCCCGCCGTTTTGAATATAGTTTGAAACGGGCATAAGAAATTCAAAAATGATCCAAACAATGTGAAACCTTTGCGTGGTGTCATATTATGTGTCACAGTTGCAAGGAAAAATATTGAACTTGAAAAATTGCAAACATCATAAAAAATCCTTCACAAAATGACCTATCATGTTCGAGGTTTCATGCCATTTAGGCCAAACCACCTGTTATGGCTAGAATGAGGGCATAGTTTGTGATAATGTGCCCATATTGTGCACACATGTGCATCTTGGGATGGCTTACGATGTTGCAGGAGGAAGTTTTCGCTTTCGACGCACGAAAAAGCCAATTTCCATTTTTCGTGTGTGGGTGCAACCGAGACTAAAGCTTTAGTCCCGGCTGGTGGGTGCAACCGAGACTAAAGCTGTCGGTGGGATAAGGACGCGTGGGTAACCTTTAGTCCCGGCTGGTGGGTGCAACCGAGACTAAAGCTGTCGGCGGGATAAGGACACGTGGGTAACCTTTAGTCCCGGCTAGTGGGTGCAACCGAGACTAAAGCTGTCAGCGTTATAAGGACGTGTGGGTGGACACATTGCTCGATGAGATAAAGCATGTAGCGTAGGACGCCCTGTCGGAGGAACAAGACAAAGTAGAAGCGGCGTCGTGCCTATAAAAGGACCATCGATACGCCATGGCAAGCAGCTCAACAAGCCAACATAGGTAGAGAGAGTTTCATCCCCATGGATGGAGGGTTGGGAAATCTCCCATGGCGGAGCTTCTCAAAGATGTCGTTGGTGCACACGCCCTACGGCATCTTCGGAAGCTCCGCCTCGAAAAAAATTCCCTGCAAGCCCGTGAAAGACTCCATCTCCTCTAACAGTGTTGGGGAAAGGGTTGGGAAATCTCCCGTGGCGGAGCTTCTCGAAGATGTCGTTGGTGCACACGCCCTACGTCATCTTCGGAAGCTCCGCCTCGGAAAATTTTCCCTGCATGCCCGTGAAAGACTCCATCTCCTCTAACAGTGTTGGGGAAAGGGTTGGGAAATCTCCCGTGGCGGAGCTTCACAAAATGACCTAACATGTTCGAGGTTCTCATATAAAGTTTTCATACATCACATAAATTTTCCATACATTACATAGATTTACATAGGGTTTAGGGTTTAGGATATGAATACTTCGTCGCATATGTCGATCCCTTGCCTATGATCGCTTCTTAGGCCGTAACCATGGAGCATCTTCTTTGCTTAACGGGATGCTTGGGTCAGTTTTCAAGGTGAAGGGCGGAATTTCATCAAACTTATCATAATCTTCTGACATGTCTATCTTGTCCTCGACTCCCGTGATGTTTCTTTTCCCTGAAAGAACTATGTGACGCCTGGGATCATCGTCTGATGTATTCGTTTCCTTATTTTTTTCTTTTTTTCAGTCTAGAGGACATGTCCTTCACATAAAAAACCTGAGCCACATTATTGGCTAGGACGAATGGTTCGTCTCTGTAACCAAGATTCTTGAGATCCACTGTTGTCATTCCGTACAGCTGGTCTACCTTTACCCCTTCTCCATTCATGTTGACCCAACTGCACGGAAACAAAGGGAACTTAAAAGTAGGTCCATAGTCAAGTTCCCATATCTCCTCTATGTAACCATAGTATGTGTCCTTTTTCCCATTCTCGCATGTTGCATCAAAGCGGACACCACTGTTTTGGTTGGTGCTCTTTTTATCTTGGGAAATCGTGTAAAATGTATTTCCATTTATCTCGTACCCTTGGAAAGTCAATACAGTCGCAGATGGTGTCGCGTCCAACAAGTAGAGCTGATCTCCAATAGTGGTGTCATTCATGAGATGTAATTGCAACCAAGTGCCGAAAGTCTCCATGTGATTTTCTTTAATCCAGTAGTCATCCTTCCCCAGGAACTTGGAGCGTACAACATTCATGTGTTCCTCGATATACGGAGCCACGGAGGTAGAACTATGTAGTGTGCTTGATTCAAAGAATGTCTGTCCCTAAATATCATTGCTTTCTTTCCTAGCGTGCCTTTTCCACTCAGTCTCCCCTCATACCGTGATTTAGGAACACCAATCGGCTTAAGGTCAGGAAGAAAGTCTACACAGAACCCAATGACCTCCTCGATTCCATGCTTACTTCTGGCCTAGCACAGTTACGAACATATTTCTTTAAGACTCCCATGAACCTCTCGAAGTGGAACATATTGTGCAGAAATACAGGACCGAGAATGGAAATCTCTTCGACTAGGTGAACTAAGAGATGCATCATAATATTGAAGAAGGACGGGGGGAACACCAACTCAAAACTGACAAGACATTGGACCACATCCTTATGTAGCCTTTCTAGACTTTCTCGATCGATTGCCTTTTGAGATATTACATTGAGGAATGCACACAGCTTCACAATGGCTAATCGAACATTTTCCGGTAGAAACCCCCTCAATGCAACCAGAAGTAACTGTGTCATAATCACGTGGCAGTCATGAGACTTCAGGTTCTGAAATTTTTCTCTGCCATATTTATTATTCCCTTTATATTTGACACGAAGCCAGCCGGGACCTTGATACTGTAAAGGACTTCAAAAAAGATTTCCTTCTCTGCTTTGGTAAGAGTGTAGCTGCTTAAGTATTCATGTCCTTTATCAGTATGCTTGTTGTATGGGTCTTTGATACGTTGCTAGTCCTCCCGTGCTTCTGGTGTATCTTTTGTCTTCCCATACATGCCCAGGAAGCCTAGCAGGTTCACGCAAAGATTCTTCATCACATGCATCACGTCGATTGAAGAACGGACCTCTAGGTATTTCCAATACTCAAGCTCCCAAAATATAGATTTCTTTTTCCACATGGTCGTGTGTCCGGTAATGGGGTCTTTCGGAACAGATTGACCGCCAGGACCCTTTCCAAAGATTAGTTCTAGGTCCTTCACCATACCAAATATATCAGCACCTTTAGGGAGCTGAGGCTTCTTCCGGTAATCTACCTCACCGTTGAAATGCTTGCCTTTCTTTCTTACTTGATGATTGGTGGGAAGAAATTTATGACACCCTAGGTACACAACCTTCTTACATTTATCCAAATATGTACCTTTAGTCTTATCTAAACAGTGCGTGAATGCATTGTATCCCTTGTTTGACTGTCCTAAAATGTTACTAAGAGCAGGCCAATCATTGATGGTTACGAACAACAACGCTCGTAGGTCAAATGGCTCCTATTTGTGCTCATCCCACACCTTTACACCTTGTTCTTCCCACAACTGCAAAAGTTCATCGACTAATGGCCTTAGGTACACATCAATGTCGTTGCCGGGTTGCTTCGGTCCTTGGATGAGCACTGGCATCATAATGAACTTCTGCTTCATGCACAACCAAGGAGGAAGGTTGTAGATACATAGAGTCTCTGGCCAGGTGTTGTGACTACAGCTCTGCTCCCCAAAAGGATTCATGTCATCTGTACTTAGACCAAACCATAAGTTCCTCGTGTCACCTGCAAAGTTCAAGTACTTTCTCTCGATGTTTCTCCACTGTGACCCATCGGTAGGGTGTCTCAGTTTCCCGTCTTTCTTATGCTCTTCTTTGTTCCATCGCAACAACCTGGCATGCTCTTTATTTCTAAACAGACGTTTCAACCGTGGTATTATAGGAGCATACCACATAACCTTAGCAGGAACCCTCTTCCTGGAGGGCTCATCATCGCCCTCAACATCACCAGGGTCATCTTGTCTGATCTTGTATCGACATGCAGTGCATACCGGGCATTTATCCATATTCTTGTACTTCTCACCGTGGTACAGGATGCAGGCATTAATGCATGCATGTATCTTCTCCACATCTAATCCTAGAGGGCAGATAGTCTTCTTTGCTTCGTACGTTGTCTCGGGCAGCTCGTTATCCTTTGGAATCTTCGGCTTCATTATTTTTAGTAACTTCTCAAATCCCTTGTCAGATAAGCCAGTCTATGCCTTCCATTTCAGCAGTTAAAGTGTGGTACCGAGCTTTGTGCTGCCATCTTCGCAATTTGGGTACAACAACTTTTTGTGATCCTTTTGCATGGCCTCCAACTTAAGCTTCTCCCTTTCTGTATCACATGGTTGCTTTTCATCAGAAATGACCCAACCAAGACTATCAGCGGGCTCATCCGATGCCTGTTGTTCTTCTTCATTGCCACCTCCCTCTTCTTCATTGTCTTCCATTGCAGTATCACTGTATTCTTCAGGGGACATAGGATAGCTGTCATCATCCTCCTCTTCTTCATTTTCTTCCAGTCTAACCCCTCTTTCTCTGTGCATGGCCCAACAATAATATCCGGGCATGAAACCTCTCCGAAGCAGATGGCTTTGAAGGATTCTCAGGGCAGAGTGCTCCGCCACGTTTCGATAGTCGACGCAGGGACAAGACATAAAATTATCCACTTTGTTTGCCTTAGCCAAATCGATAAATTTATGCAGGCCTGCAATAAAATTGGAATCGCGTCGGTCGCCATACATCCATCACATCTGTGCATAGATCCGCGTCATAATAATTAACCATTACAATAACATCGTGAATAGTAAAATGACCACCCTACATGGACACATGCAATATTTTTATATCAATTACAAATAAAGATGATAAGATTGCTAACCTCAGCTGAGGATACCGTGTTGTGCGAACTAAAGTGTGGCTTGGACATTTCGTCGAACACCTTGTGTGCAATCAAAAAAAAAACTAGCACCCACACCGCACACGCAATCCAGCAAATTTTGGTGGGCAAAGGGTTGGGCTTATATATAGCCAGGGGAGGGTTTTTGGTCCCGGTTAAAGACATGAACCGGGACCAAAGCCCCTCCCGCGTGACACGTTGCGGCCCAGCAGCTCGCCCCCCACCCAAGTCATTGGTCCCGGTTAATGGCACGACCCGGGACCAATGACCTTGGTGGGGTCCGCTGCTGGGTTGCCACGTGTCGCGCGGGAGGGGCTTTGGTCCCGGTTCATGGCAATAACCGGGACCAATGCCCACTGTCACTTCGTCGTCCCCGTGTATAAATATGAGGCCACAGCGCTCGCTTTTGCCTTTTCGTCTCGGCCTCTCTGTAGTCCATGTCAACACCCGGATTTTTAATCCCAGATGCCCGTTATGCCATACCTCGCAATCTCAGGATTACCATCTTTGCGAGACATAACGGATTGGATATCACAGTACATCATCCATTACAAACCATACATAAGGTCTTACACAAATAAGGATCTCATGATCCAGTCTTAATACAACAAGCAGCGGAAATAAAAGATAAGCATAGGAGTGGGGTCCATCTTCAGGGGCACATGCAATGCTGACAAAGGCAGATAGTCCTAGTTATCATAGCCGTCCTGCTGGCCATCATCTTGATAGTCTCCTTCATAGTCTGGCCATGAGAATAGCCAGGGACAAAAGCCATGAGTACTCTTTAATACTCGCAAACTACCACTAACAAGTAATATAGTTCTGAGTTAAAGTGCTAAATCTAAGTTTAACTATAAGGTTAAGTTTGAAACCTAAGCTGAGTTTAGAAGCAAAGAAAGATAAAATAAATTTCTAGAATCACTTAAGTTGGGAAGCTATTGTCATAAACACAACCCTGTTGTGGTCAAGTCAAAATTCAATATTCATTTCATAAGTTGTTTGGAAAACATCTGACAACGAAACAGTATGGCCATTCCAACTGTCCATAACCGCGGACGCGGCTATTCGAATAGTTTGACACTCTGCAGAGGTGGTACACTTTCACCACAAGATTCGATACATCTGTCAGGGATAACCCTGAATCATCATACTTAGTATGCAGATAATCAAACATAACCTTCCCTTTACACACCCTAGTATAACACCTCTCCTATGAGCATGGCCTCCCAACCATGACCATCAGTCATCTTGGGCACTGCATAGGTGGACCACATTGAGAGGTAGCCTCAGCTCAAACCTCTCCCGCGAGGGAACTAATACTAATGCATATAAATTTCCAGCTAAGCCTTACCCAATTCAGGTAGTGTGGTTGTATGGTAAATTTGGAATGGTATCGCATCCGAATCCAACCATCAGTTTTACAAAAAGGGTTAAGGCTCATGCCTCAACATTTTCACCATCATAAACCATTTGTGTTTCTCAACACATGTCAAAACATTTCAATAGAATGACTCATCATTCCAAGGTTTTCATAATTCATTTTCACCAAGTGTTCCCATCTAAAGTGACTCAAGTTTTTGATCTACTCTAAACTACTAAGTTAAGAGTGTTCACTAAGGTGGAAAGGATGGGTTCAATCTCATGCCATAGAATGACATCTAAAGGGTTCTAAATAGGTCAAGTTATATACTCTTTATGCTACCTTCAAAAACAAGTAAAGTACTTTGTGTAAACTAAGGGAGGTAAAACTTGTCAATAAGACTTGGGGTAACTAATAGTCAAAGTGGTATGACTCAAGCATGCCTATAGCATCTTGCATCAAGTTAACTAGCTTAATTCTAGTTTGCTACAATAGCTTGCCTTGGTTGGTGCAGTGGTTGAAGTTTTCTTCTTCTTCTTGGTAGAACTCCTCCTCCTCGAAAGCTTGGTCGGTACTATCGTCTATAAATACATACGGAGTACACATCACCAAACAATACTTAACTAGTCTAATTAGCACTCTAAGGTATACATTTGATGATCTATTATCATCACACGCATCACAAGTTTTATTAACTAGTTTCATTCTTTTTAATTTAGAAAAGTAATTTCTACTCATTGAAAAATTAACTAAGATTTCATATTCACCACTTAAAATATGGGATCATGTGGACACATGTCATCACCACATATTCTAACATGTGGGAATGGGATTTAAAGGTTGGATCAATATTACTTTGGTTTAAGTTTATTATTTAATGATTTAAAGTGACTAGAAATGCCTATATAGCATTATTTTGGTACTAGTCCAAAGTCACTGCATGTAAACCTTAATATTATTGTTTGGTATGATGAAATGTGAATTTTGAGAGTTGGAATCAACTCAAAACCTATCTTGGTTGATTTTATAAAAATGTTGCAAGTTGCAAATGCTTCTGTTTTGTTATTTTTACTAGGAGAGATCTATAACTCTAATTAAATTAAATCCAACGGGCTTGGATAGATAATTTTAATACCTTTCAGACAAAATTAGTTTCATGCAATTTGGATTTGTTAAACTCTTTGAATTGAATTTCAAACTCAGAGACAGAACTATGTTTAAACTAAAAAGAAAAATCCTAATTCAAACTAACTGGGTCGCGCGGAAAACTCTAACGGGCCGGCCCAGTGTCACTCTGCGACGCGGGGCTCAACTGACAGGGGGTCCCACAAGTCAGCGGCTCATAACACGTGAAGCGGTACGGGGCGATGTGGGCCGTTAGATTAGAACTGAGATCTATGGCTGGGGATCGTTGTCGATGATGAATAGGTCGCCGGTGAGCTCGATGATGGGTTCGTAGCATGGAAAACAAAAAATTTCTACCGCAAGAACGAACAAAACCCAGATCTAATCTATTAGACATGTGCAACGAGATAGATCTGTACTAACCCTTATAGATCCGAAAGCCTTGTGCGAGATCGGATCTCGTGGTTGATTTAGACGATCACTTGCCGATCTCAAGATCGAGTAGACGATCCTTCCGGTGCCGCGTTCCGGCAGCGCTTCAATCGGTCACACGTGCAGAGTCGATGCAGACCTTCCTCTCCCCGTTCCAGCGAGTAGCGGAGGTAGTAGATCTCTCCACGAAATCCCAGCAGCACGACGGCGTGGTGGTGGTGGTGGAGTAGAGAATTATGCAGGGCTTCGCCTAAGCCTGAGCAGAGGGAAGGAGGAGGAGGATGGCGGCTAGGTTAGGGAGTGGAGGGGCAAGGGGGGTGGCGCCTCCACCCCTCTATATATAGAGGGAGGGTGCGGCCTAGGGTTCCCACCCCTAGGCCCACCTCCTAGGGCCGGCGCACAAGGGGGGGCTTGGGGGGAGTTTCCTTCCCCCTCAAGTTTCCCCCTTTTCTTTCTTGGTTTTCAAGTAAACTCCTTAGAAATATCTAGAACCTTCCGGAACATTCCGAAACCTTCTAGAACCCCATATAAACACTCCGGGACATTTCCGAACCTAGAAAATGATCTCCATTATATGAATCTAATTATCCGGATAATTCCGGATCTCCTCGTGATGTCTCAGATCCAATCCGAGACTCCGAACAACATTCGGTCTCCAACGCATATTCCATATCTACCTAAACAGCATCGAACCTTAAGTGTGTCACCCTACGGTTCGTGAATATGTAGACATGATAGAGACACCTCTCCGATCAATAACCATCAGCGGGATCTAGAGATCCATAACGGCTCCCACATACTCAATGATGACTTCGTGACCGATAGAACCATTAACATACGAAACCAATTCCCTTTGTCACGCGATACTCTACTTATCCGATGTTTGATCGTCGGTATCTCCATACCTAGTTCTACCTCGTTACCGACAAGTACTCTTTAACTCGTTCCATGATATGTCATCCCTTGTGACCTAGTCACATGCTTGCAAGCTAACTAGATGACATTCCACCGAGAGGGCCCAGAGCATATCTATCCGTCATATGGATGGACAAATTCCAATCTTGGTCCATGCGCTTCAACACATACTTTCAGAATACCCAATGACACCTTTATGACCACCCAGTTATGAAGCGGTGTTTGATGTTATCAAAGTACCCATCCGGTGATGGTGATTAACATAACCTCATGGTCGAAGGATTAGGTTACTATGCATTTGAAAGCTTGTAGCAATACGAACTTAATGACTTGATCTTATGCTACACTTACTACGGGTGTGCGTCCATCACATCATTCTCCTAATGATATAACCTTGTTATTAATGACATCCAATGTCCATGATCAGGAAACCATGATCATCTATTAATCAACAAGCTAGTTCAACAAGAGGCTTACTAGGGACTCTTTTATGTTTACAAAACACACATGTATTAGCGTTTCCTAATAATACAATTATAGCATGGGATGTAAACATTCATCATAAACACAAAGATACAATAATAACCACTTTTATTATTGCCTCTTGGGCATATCTCTAACAGTCTCCCACTTGCACTAGAGTCAATAATCTAGATTACATGGTAATATACCTAACACCCATGGCGTTCTGGTGTTGGTTATGCTTTGTCCTAGGGAGAGGTTTAGTCAATGGATTTGCCACATTCAGATCAGTGTGTACTTTGCAAATCTTTATGTCACCATCTTGGACATACTCGCGAATAGCATGGAAACGTAGCTTGATGTTCTTCAGCTTGCTATGTGACCTTGGCTCCTATGCATTAGCTATGGCACCTGTGTTATCACAGTAGATGGCCATCGGGTCCAACGCACTAGGAACCACGCCAAGTTCAGTAATGAACTCCTTCATCCATATGGCTTCTTGTGCAGCCTCCGAAGCAGCTATGTATTCCGATTCAGTTGAAGGTTTCGCCACAACGCTTTGCTTGGCACTCCTCCAGCTCACTGCAGCACCATTCAAAATAAATACGTATCCAGACTGTGACTTCGAGTCATCTTGATCGGTGTTCCAACTAGCAATCAGTGTAACCATTTACAACAAGCTGTTCATCACCTCCATAAGAAAGAACCATATCCTTAGTCCTATTCAAGTACTTTAGGATATTCTTGACCGCTGTCCATTGCTCCATTCCAGGATCACTTTGATATCTGCTAGTCAAACTAACAACATGTGCTATATCCGGTCTTGTACACAGCATGGAATACATGATAGAACCTATGGCCGAGGCATAGGGAATATTATTCATTTTTCTGTATCTTCTGCCGTAGCTGGACTTTGAGTCTTACTCAAGGTCTTACCTGACAACATGGGCACGAACCCTTTCTTTATCTCTTCCATTCTAAACTTCTTTAGAACTTTGTCTAAGTATGTACTTTGTGAAAGCGCTATTAGGCATCTTGATCTATCTCTATAAATCTTGATGCCTAGAATATATGCCGCTTCGCCAGGATCCTTCATTGAAAAACTATTATTCAAATAGGCTTTGACACTATTAAGAAGTTCTATATCATTCTCAATCAACAATATGTCATCTATATATAGTACTAGGAATGCTACAGAGCTCCCACTCACTTTCTTGTAAATACAAGCTTCTCCATAAGTTTGTATAAATCCAAAGTTTTTGATTACTTTATCAAAATGTTGATTCCAACTCCGGGATGCTTGCTTCAGTCAATAAATGGAGCGCTGAAGTTTGCATACCTTGTCAGCATCACTAGGATCGACAAAACCCTTGGGTTGTACCATATACAACTATTCCTCAATGTCACCATTAAGGAACGCCGTTTTGACATCCATCTGCCAAATCTCATAATCGAAAAATGCAGCAATTGCTAACAAAATCCTCACAGACTTTAGCTTCGCTATAGGTGAGAATGTCTCATCGTAGTTAACTCCTTGAATTTGTCGGAACCCTTTCGCGACAAGTCGAGCTTTATAGACGGTAACATTACCATCAACATCTATTTGTTGAAAATCCATTTGTTCTCGACAGCCTTACGGCCATCCGATAAGTCCACCAAAGTCCATACCTAGTTTTCGTACATGGATCCCATTTCGGATTTCATGGCTTCTAGCCATTTGTCGGAATCTGGGCTCACCATAGCTTCTTCATACATCGCAGGGTCATCAGTGTTGTCCACCAACATGACATTCAAGGCAGGGTCATACCAATCAGGAGTGGGACGAACCCTCGTTGACCTGCGAGGTTCAGCAGCAACTTTGTTCGAAGTTTCATGATCACCATCATTAGCTTCCTCTCCAATTGGTGCAGGCGGCACAAAAACATCTTCCGGTGCTGCGCTACTCTCAAATTCGAGAGAAGGTTCAAAAACCTCGTCGAGTTCTACTTTCCTTCCAGTCACTTCCTTCGAGAGAAACTCCTTCTCAAGAAAGGATCCATTCTTGGCAACAAAAACTTTGCCTTCGGATCGATGATAGAAGGTATACCCAATTGTTTTTTAGGGTATCCTATGAAGACGCATTTCTCCGCTTTGGGTTCAAGCTTATCAGGTTGTAACTTCTTTACATACGCTTCGCAACCCCAAACTTTAAGGAACGACAACTTAGGTTTCTTTCCAAACCACAATTCGTACAGTGTCGTTTCAACGGATTTACATGGTGCCCTATTTAAAGTGAATGCGGCTGTCTCTAATGCATAGCCCCAAAACGATAGCGGTAAATCTGTAAGAGACATCATAGACCGAACCATATCTAAGAGAGTTCGATTACGATGTTCGGACACACCATTACGCTGTGGTGTTCCCGGCGGTGTCAATTGCGAAAGTATTCCACATTTCTTTAAATGCATGCCAAACTCATAACTTAGATATTCACCTCCGTGGTCAGAGCGCAGAAACTTAATCTTCTTGTTACGATGATTTTCCACTTCACTTTGAAATTCCTTAAACTTCTCGAAAGTTCCGGACTTATGTTTCATAAAGTAGACATACCCATATCCACTTAAGTCATCCGTGAAAGTGAGAACATAACGATATCCACCACGCGATTCTACACTCATTGGACCGCACACATCGGTATGTATTATTTCCAATAAGTCTGTAGCTCGCTCCATTATTCCAGAGAATGGAGTCTTAGTCATTTTTCCCATTAGACATGCTTCGCATCTTTCAAGTGATTCAAGAAGTCCATCAGAATGGAGTTTCTTCATGCGCTTCACTCCAATGTGACCAAGACGACAGTGCCACATGTATGTAGAATTATCATTCAATTTTGTTCGTTTAGCATCTATGCTGTGAACATGT
Organism: Avena sativa; assembly: GCA_916181665.1. Lineage (NCBI taxonomy): Eukaryota > Viridiplantae > Streptophyta > Magnoliopsida > Poales > Poaceae > Avena > Avena sativa. The sequence goes on from OV702287.1 coordinate 587,042,003, forward strand.
GTATCACTACTATCGAGATTCAGTAAGAATAAACCATTCATCTCAGGTGCATTACCATAAAAGATATTACTCATATAAATCGAACAACCTTTATTCTCGGACTTAAAAGAGTAATCGTCTCGCAATAAACAAGATCCTGATATAATGTTCATGCTTAACGCAGGCACCAACTAACAATTATTCAAATTTAAAACTAATCCTGAAGATAGATGTAGAGGGAGCGTGCCGACGGCGATCACATCAACCTTGGAGCCATTTCCAACGCGCATCGTCACCTCGTCTCTCGCCAGTCTTCGCTTATTCCGCAGCTCCTGTTTCGAGTTACAAATATGAGCAACCAAACCAGTATAAAATACCTAGGCACTACTATGATTACTAGTAAGATACACATCAATAACATGTATATCGAATATACCTTTCTTCAGATCCACCAGGTACTTAGGGCAGTTGTGCTTCCAGTGACCAACACCCTTGTAGTAGAAGCATTCAGTTTCAGGCTTAGGACCATCCTTGGGCTTCTTAGCAGGTGCGGCAGCTTTCTTGCCGTCCTTCTTGAAGTTGCCCTTGTTCTTAGGCTTGACCTGTTTCTTGAAATTGGTGGTCTTATTGACCATCAACAGTTGGTGCTCCTTCTTGATCTCCACTTCAGCAGTTTTTAGCATGGACGATAGTTTAGGCAACGTCTTGTTCATGCAGTGCATATTGTAGTTCATCACAAAGTTCTTGTAACTTGGTGGCAGTGATTGGAGGACACGGTGAATCCCTAACTCATTAGGAATCGTTATCGCCAACTCTTGGAGCTTGTTTGCGTGCCCAGACATGGTGAGCACGTGCTCGCTAACGGAGCTACCCTCTTCCATCTTACAGTTAAAGAACTTTTCGGAGGCCTCATAATTCTCCATGGCCGCGTGTCTCAAAAATAAGCCTAAGCTCCTTAATGATCTCGAACGGGTCGTGGTGCTCAAAGCGCTTCTGAAGCTTCGCTTCTAAACCATACAGGATGGCACACTAAACTGTGGAGTAGTGATTTTTCCGAGTGGCATAAACATTCTTTACGTCATCAGTGGCATCTTCTGCAGGTGGGTCACCCAGCGGTGCTTCGAGCACATAGGTGAACTGAATAGCCCTGAGGATGATCTTCAGTCCATGGAACCAGTATGTGAAGTTGCTTCGATTGTTCTTAAGCTTTTCTTTCTCTAGGAACGCATTGAAATTGATGGAGAGGTTCGCCATAATCTACAACAATTTGCATGTAGTTTAGACTAAGTTTATGATAAATTGAGTTCAATCTAAATTCTCTAAATCAACTAGGTGAACTCCCATCAAAACAACATCCCTCATGTTGTCTTAGTGATTACACGAACCAAATCCACTACACCAAGTCCTATCTTCACGAGAGAAGATGTAGTTTCATCGGCGAACAATCTTCATGTTCATCATATCATTTATATGACTCATGCTCTACCTTTAGGTATTCCGTGTTCCGAGACCATGTCTGTACATGCTAGGATCGTCAAGATTAACCTTAGTTTTCGCATGTGCAAATCTGGCTTGCACCTGTTGTATGCACATGTAGAATCTATCACATCCGATCATCACGAGATGCTTCGAAAACGACGAGTCTTAGCAACGGTGCCAACTAAGGACGGACACTTTATTACTTGATATTTAGTGAGATGGATCATCTTATAATGCTACCGTCGCGATCGAAGCAATACAAGATGCATAAAGGATTAACATCACAGGCAATTCATAATTAGTGTGATATGATATGGCCCTTTCTTCTTATGCCTTTGATCTCCATCTCCAAAGCACGGACATGATCTCCATCATCACCAGCATTGCGTCAAGGTCAGTGGCGCCGCTTCATAGTTTCCATCATCACTAGCAAGTATTACAACTACTTGGAATAAAGCTATTACAAGATGAATAGACACGCAGGTCTTAACAGAATTAAAGACAACCATTAGGCTCCTGCCGGTTGCCATATTACCACAAGGATCATTGCATACATCAAATATAATCACAATCACATGATGGCCATATCACATCACAAAACCCCTGCAAAAACAAGTTAGATGCCTCTAATTTTCTTTGCATGTTTTACGTGGTTTGGGGCTTTCGAATAAGAACGGATCTTACCTACGAAACTGAACCACAACGTTGATACAAGTGCTATCAAATTGCAAAGTGTAAGTTGGATCTATACTATGGTGGGAGAGACAAACACCCGCATAGCCACTTGTGCAAAGCAAGTTACACGTCAAGCGTGGAGCAAGTCTCATGTGCGATGGCATGTAAGTTTAGCCCGAGCCGCTTCATCCCACCATACCGCAAGATGCAAAGTACACAAAGCAAAAGACGGCACGAGCACCAACACCCACAAAACCATTGTGTTCTACTCGTGCAACAGATCTACGCATAGACACGGCTCTGATACCACTGATGGGTTCGTAGCATGGAAAACAAAAAATTTCTACCGCAAGAACAAACAAAACCCAGATCTAATCTAGATAAAAGCCAAGATCTAATCTATTAGACATGTGCAACGAGATAGATCTGTACTAACCCTTGTAGATCCGAAAGCCTTGTGCGAGATCGGATCTCGTGGTTGATGTAGACGATCACTTGCCGATCTCAAGATCGAGTAGACGATCCTTCCGGCAGCGCTTCCGCAGTCGGTCACACGTGCGGAGTCGATGCAGACCTTCCTCTCCCCGTTCCAGTGAGCAGCGGAGGTAGTAGATCTCTCCATGGAATCCCAGCAGCACGACGGTGTGGTGGTGGTGGTGGAGTAGAGAATTCTGCAAGGCTTCGCCTAAGCCTGAGTAGAGGGAAGGAGGAGGAGGATGGCGGCTAGGGTAGGGAGTGGAGGGGCAAGGGGGGTGGCGCCTCCACCCCTCTATATATAGAGGGAGTGTGCGACCTAGGGTTCCCACCCCTAAGCCCACCTCCTAGGGCCGACGCACAAGGGGGGGCTTGGGGGAGTTTCCTTCCCCCCAAGTTTCCCCTTTTTCTTTCTTGGTTTTCAAGTAAACTCCATAGAAATTTCTAGAACCTTTCGGAACATTCCGAAACCTTCTAGAACCCCATATAAACACTCTGGGACATTTCCGAACCTAGAAAATGATCTCCATTATATGAATATTATTCTCCAGACAATTCCGGATCTCCTCGTGATGTCTTAGATCCAATCCGAGAGTCCGAACAACATTTGGTCTCCAATGCATATTCCATATCTACCTAAACAGCATCGAACCTTAGGTGTGTCACCCTACGGTTCATGAATATGCAGACATGATAGAGACACCTCTCCGATCAATAACCATCAACGGGATCTGGAGATCCATAACGGCTCCCACATACTCAACGATGACTTCGTGATCGATAGAACCATTAACATACGAAACCAATTCCCTTTGTCACGCGATACTCTACTTATCCGAGGTTTGATCGTCGGTATCTCCATAACTAGTTCTACCTCGTTACTGACAAGTACTCTTTAACTTGTTCCATGATATGTCATCCCTTGTGACCGAGTCACATGGTTGCAAGCTAACTAGATGACATTCCACCGAGAGGGCCCAGAGCATATCTATCCGTCATATGGATGGACAAATCCCAATCTTGGTCCATGCGCTTCAACACATACTTTCAGAACACCCAATGACACCTTTATGACCACCCAGTTACGAAGCAGTGTTTGATGTTATCAAAGTACCCATCCGGTGATGGTGATTAACATAACCTCATGGTCGAAGGATTAGGTTACTATGCATTTGAAAGCTTGTAGCAATACGAACTTAATGACTTGATCTTATGCTACACTTACTACGGGTGTGCGTCCATCACATCATTCTCCTAATGATATAACCTTGTTATTAATGACATCCAATGTCCATGATCAGGAAACCATGATCATCTACTAATCAACAAGCTAGTTCAACAAGAGGCTTACTAGGGACTCTTTTACGTTTACAAAACACACATGTATTAGCGTTTCCTAATAATACAATTATAGCATGGGATGTAAACATTCATCATAAACACAAAGATATAATAATAACCACTTTTATTAATGCCTCTTGGGCATATCTCCAACACTCGAACCCTAGCGGCTCGGTGGGAGTGCATAGGGGGCGTACCAGGGCTCCAGCGATGACGGCGAGGCGGGCAAACGAACTGGTGGTCGACGGCGAGCTCAGGGACGGTCGAGGCGGCTCCGGGGGTGGTCGCAATCAGCAGCGCCCTTCTCCTCCAGAGGCGGCCTGCTCCTGTGCAATTCCGGTGAGCTGCTGCTCCCCTTCCTCCAACTAGTGGTGTGGGACGGTTAGTGAGGTGAGGGGAGTGGAGTGGTGTGCTTCAACTGGCTGGGGGTGCCCTCCTTTTATAGGCTCGACGGCGAGGCCGAGAGGGATGGGCAGGCAATGGTGGCGACATGGCTACGGGTGGCTAGTGGCATGGCTGAGGGTGGCAATCGACAGACGGTCTCTTGGCGGTACTCTAGGAACTCAATACGGGCTTAGGGGCAGTGGTATGCGGTCGGGGTGAGCTGGCGCTCTGGGTGGCAGCGGTGGCAGTGTCCATGACGAGTGGTGGCTGTGGTGTGTTGGGCGGCGAACGGGCGTGTCCGTCGTGTTCCCTGGGTCGTGGCGGAGCGATAGGCGCGGGCTTGTGCACGCGTGCCGGCTGCGGTGCTCTGGCGCATGCTCGGCATGGTGCGGTGGCACTGGGCGCGGGCTCTCCTCGGTGGTCCACTGCTGGGCTTGGCTCAGGAAGGGGACAGAGGGTGGCGGTGAGGTCCTGGCTACCTCCTAGACATGGCGAGAGAGAGGGAGGTGGTCTGCTGGGGTGAGTGCATGGTCGGCCGGCGAGCTGCTGCTTGGGGTGGCTCGACACTGGGCCTAGGGACAAGGGGGTGAGGTGCTAATGGCATGGTTAGATCATGAGGGGACAAGGGGATTAAATGGAGATCATTTGGGGGCAAACCCCTGTTCAAAACATGGAGCTATGGTTTAGAGTTTAACCCTGCCTGCCAAGTGTTTGATTAAATGGCCGCAAGAAGTAAACTTTCGAATTTTGAAAAGATTTTTGGTGGGTTTGCTAGGCATAAGCTTGAGACTCTGTGGGTGCTTGGGTTTTGAAAATTGAGCTTGTTTGAGTGGTTTTTGAAATAGTGGGATCTTCCCATATGAATCAGATTCAATTTTAAATTGTCATTTAAAATTAGCATTTGAATATTTTTAGTAGATCACAAAGTGGGCCTTGGTACCTCATTATGTGTACTATCAAGGGGTGTAAAGATCCACACATGTTTCTGTTAAGTTTTGAGTACTAGGAATAGCCAAAGTAGGCATGATAGTTAAATTGGCCAAAATGACCATTCCTCATTTTTAATTGTTTTTTATTTGACTTTCTTTGGGATTTGCTTGGGAAAGATTTAGATGATGTTTAATTTACCATACACACATTTTACAACCAAATAATCACAGAACCATGGCAATTCAAAACAATTCCTAAATTAAATGCACATACACATGAATGCTTTCATTTTTAATTTGGAAAAGTTTTTGTTAACCCTAAATTTGATGATTTGGATCTTAATAAGCTTGGATTAAAGTTTTGGGATGTTACAAACCTTCCCCCTTAAACAAAATCTCGTCTCGATATTTACAAAGAAAACTAGGAACTAAAGAGATCTGGGAACTCTGTCCTAATGTAATCTTCGCGCTCCCAAGTGGCTTCTTCTTCGGTATGGTTGCTCCACTGAATCTTGAGAAACTTGATGCTCCTGGTCCTGGTGGTTCTGTAGGCTTCTTCTAAGATACAGATGGGCACTTCCGGATAGGTCAGGTCATTGTTGATTTCTACAGCTCTGTGATCGATGTTCTTGAAAACTTCAGTCTTCTTGGGCACTTCCAAGCATTTGCGAAGTAATGAGATATGGAACACATTGTGGATGGCTGACATCTGTTCCGGCAGTTACGGTTGATACGATACTTCTCCTCGACGGTTCAGAATCTTGAAGGGCCCAATATATCTGGGGGCTAACTTCTCTTTCAGACTAAAGCGTTGAGTTCCTTTTAATGGCGAAACCTTGAGATACACAAAATCTCTGACATTGAAAGTCAGGTCTCTCCTTCTTTTGTCAGCATAACTCTTCTGTTTGGATTGGGCGGTCTTGAGGTGCTCACGGACTCTGTGAACTTTCTCTTCTGCTTCTTTGAGAATGTCGGGTCCAAAGATCTGACACTCTCCTACTTGCGACCAATTCAAAGGGGTACGACACTTTCTTCCGTATAGGAATTCAAATGGTGTCATCTGCAAACAAGCTTGATAACTATTGTTATATGAGAATTCTGCGAAAGGCAGGCAGTCTTCTCATTTTGATCCATATTCTAACACACAAGCTCTAAGCATATCCTCTAGGATCTGGTTGACTCTCTCTGGCTGTCCATCAGTTTGCCGGTGATAAGCAGTACTGAAGTTCAACTTGGTTCCTAATCCTTCCTGAACTTTCTGCCAAAATCTCGAGGTAAACTGAGTTTCTCGATCTGATACTATGGTCTTGGGGGTTCCATGCAGACTAACAATCCTAGCAATATACAGCTCTACTAGCTTCGCACTCTGGTACGTAGTCTTGACAGGTATAAAGTGGGCTACCTTGTACAGTCTATCAACTATGACCCAGATTGAGTCATTTCCCCTACTAGAAGTAGGCAAACCGGTGATAAAGTCCATTCTGACGGAATCCCATTTCCATTCTGGAATCTGCAATGGTTGCAACAGTCCTGCAGGTCTCTGATGCTCTGCTTTGACTCTTTGACAGATGTCACATTTGGCGATGTAGCTTCCGATTTCTCTCTTCATCTTGTGCCACCAAAATTGCTCCTTCAAATCCTGATACATCTTCGCTCCTCCGGGGTGGATAGAATAAAGAGTATCATGAGCTTCCTTCATGATAACTTGCTTCAGCTTCGAATCTGCTGGCACACAGATACGTCCTTTGTACCACAGTACTCCTTCTTTGTCTTCAGTGAATCTAGGTTCCTTTCTTGTACCAATACGACGTTTGATTCCTTCGATACTTTCATTCCCCTTCTGGGCTTCCTTGATTTGGCTAATCAAAGTGGGTTGAAGTTTAATGCTAGCTAAGACTCCTTTGCTAACTAATTCAGTTCTGAATTGCTCCAACTTTTCATACAAACTTGGTTGCTTCTCCTTGATCATGGTGTTTAGCCTACACGGCAATCTGCTAAGAGCATCCGCTACCACATTGGCTTTGTCAGGGTGATAGTGAATGTCAAGGTCATAATCCTTGATTAACTCTATCCATCTCCTTTGCCTCATATTCAGCTCCTTCTGCGTGAAGATATATTTTAAGCTCTTGTCATCTGAGTAAATCTCACAGAGATTACCCATCAGATAATGATGCCATGTCTTCAACATTAGAACCACCGCTGCTAGCTCAAGATCATGGGTCGCATAGTTCTGCTCATGCTGCTTCAGTTGTCGAGGCAGATACACGATGACTTTGCCTTCTTGCATCAATACACATCCTAGACCAATCTTGGATGCGTCACAATACACATCAAATGGCTTCTTGATATCCGGTATGATTAATATTGGGGCTGAGATCAATCTCTTCTTCAGCTCCTGAAAACTGGCTTCACATTTGTCTGTCCATTCAAACTTCTTGTCCTTCTTCAACAATTGGGTCATTGGTCGGGCTATGCTCGAGAATCCTTCTACGAACTTGCAGTAGTATCCCGCTAATCCGAGAAATGCACAGACTTGGGTTTGAGTGGTTGGGGCTTCCCATTCTTTGACATCTTTGATCTTGGCGGGATCAACAGAGACTCCTCCGGCAGACACAATATGTCCTAGGAATCCTACTTCTTTCAGCCAAAACTCACACTTGCTGAACTTGGCATATAACTGATGCTCTCTTAGGGTTTCTAGGATGACTCTCAGATGTTTCTCATGCTCTTCTTCTGACTTGGAGTAGATAAGGATGTCGTCGATAAACACAACTACAAACTTATCTAGGAAATTCATAAAGATCTTATTCATGAGATTCATGAAATAAGCAGGGGCATTGGTTAATCCAAAAGACATAACCGTATACTCGTATAAACCATAGCGAGTAGTAAAGGAGGTCTTCGGAATATCCGTTGCACGAATCTTAAGTTGGTGATAACCAGTCCTAAGATCAATCTTTGAAAATACTTGGGCTCTAGTCAACTGATCAAATAGATCCTCTATCTTTGGCAAGGGGTACTTGTCGACGAATAACACTGGTGATCTCCATGGCGATGCGCTTGGTTGAATCAAGCCTTTCTCTAACATGGCATCTAACTGCTTCTTTAGTTCCACTAACTCTGAGGGGTTCATGCTATAGGGTCTTTGGGCTATGGGTCCGGTTCCGGGGATTAGTTCGATGATCAACTCAATATCCCTATCCGGGAGCATACCTGGCAATCCATCTGGGAATATGTCGGGGTATTCACAGACTACTCTGACTTGGTCAATGGTGGGCAGGGCTACACTCTTGTTGCACTTGAATTGATGGGGTAAGGTTTTAGAGATATGCTCTATTGTTACTCCAGAACTACTGGTCATGGTGATGGCTTTCTTAGCATAGTCTATCAGTCCTTTATGCCTTGACATCCAGTCCATACCTAGTACTACTTCCAAACCTTTGGTTCCGAGTACAATTAGGTTGGCATAAAAATCTATCCCATGTATTCTGATAGGCACAACTTTGCAATTTTTTCTAGCTTTGGTTGTTGAACCAGGGATTTGAACTATAATGACATGCTTTAGGTTGGTTGGGTGAATCTTACTAGTCCATGCAAATTCTTCGGTGACAAATGAATGCGATGCTCCTGAATCAAACAATACTCTTGCTAAAACTGAGTTGACAGAAAACATACCTAGCACTAAATCTGGCGCTTCCTGGGCTTCTTCTGCGTTCATGTGGAAGAGATGGCCGTTGCAGTTGTGCGGGTTCCCAGGGGAAAATCTTCTTCCTGGTTGAACACGACGCTGCTGCTGAGCTGGGGCATTCACATTGGCATTGGCTGCAGTCTTCTTGGGACACTCATTGGAGTAGTGACCTTCACTCCACACTCGAAACAAGTGATCTGGGACTTGTCCTTCACTGCAACAGGCACAACATTGCTGCCAGTTCTGGGTGCAGTGTTGTTGTTGTTGTTGCTCTTGGGAGGTGCATGGTTGAAATTGTTGGCATTGCCGGAGTTGTGACTATTTCCTCCGGGCTTCCCATTGCCTCCGCTACGATTGGGGTAGCTTGGGCGAGACGTTGGGGGTCAGTTGTTCCTTGGTGCATATCCTGATGAAGGGTTGGGATGGTACTTCTGGTGACTACTGGATCCAGACTGCTGCATCATATGACGCCTGTGGTTGTCGTTTGCCTGGTTAATCTTCCCTTCCATCTGAATGGCAGAGTCAACTAGCTCTTCGAGATCCTTGAAATGGATGTTGACGAGGACAGTCTGCATTTCATCATATGCAGTCCGTTTAGGAATCTCTCTTTCTTCTTGGCCTTCGTGTTGATCTCATCAGGTGCATATCTGGCAAGTGATAGGAATCTATCATGATACTCCACCACAGTCATTCTTCCTTGCTTCAATTCACGGAACTCATCTCTCATTCTGTTGACTAGACCTTGCGGCACATGGGTGCGGCTAAACTTGACTTTGAATGCTTCCCATGTCATCACTTGACCATGGGTCATATTGCGGATACTATTCCACCAAGCTCTGGCATCTCCGGCCAGATAGTGGGTGGCAAAGAGAACCTTCTCATTCTCATCAACTCTTGCAACTTCTAAGTTGTTTTCCATGGTCTGCAACCAGTCATCAGCATCTAGTGGGTTTTCAGATTGACTGGAGATTGGGGGATTGGTATTTTGAAAATTCTTCAGTTTGGATCCTTGATGATCCTGATTTCCATGACCCTGGTTGTTGAGAGCCATTTGGGCAATCTGCTAAAGTGTTACTAAGTTGGCTTGGCATTCTGCCCTGCTTGCTTCACTGTCTGCGATGAGATTTTGCAAGATCTACAGCATTGGGTCTTGTGACGAGCTGCTCCCTCCTTGGTTTCCACGAGTCATCTGAAGATTGAGGTAGATACAGGGGTAAGAGGGAAAGTTCTAAGGTTCAGGGTTTTGGTTTCAAATCTAAAACTTTGAGTTTGACTCAGGTTTTTCAACTAACTTCATTTCATTCATGCAACCAACACATGATACAAACACACACCACAACAATCAAAGGGAAAACAGATGGTTTGAAGAACCATTCTGTAAGCTACGATACAGTGAGACCGATACATCTCATGCTACGATAGTGCTCTAGTGCATCTACTCATCGTTGATGAAGTCAGAGTCCTCATCATCAGTGTAGAAGTCCACGACATCCTCCTCTAGAAAGTCATCATCATTGCTGAGGTAAGAATCCATGTCTCCCTGGATGTCTTCACCCTCATCTTCTTCTTCCTTTACTGCAAGCTGAGCTTCCTGCTCCTTTATGGTCTTCTCGAGGTCGGCTACCTTCTTGCGAAGATGGGCGATGGTGTGATCCTTCTTTGCACGCTGGTGGCGAAGAGACTGGCGATCTTGGACGAGCAGTGCGAAAGTTTGGGCCTTCTGGTCAGCAATGGCACGGTTCTGGTTGGCTAACTCTCTAGCATTGTCCAGTTCCTGCTGTCTTTCATGAAGCAAGAAGTCAAGATTCTCCACTTGACGCCTCAACTCTGGGTGACTTGGCATCTCCATCGGCATTCCCATGAAGTCACGTCTTGCATAGTGGGCAAAACGGGTTCCTTGGATCTTGTTGACGCTGAGGGCACATATACGTGCGAGAGCTTCATGTATTGCCCTGGCTAATCCATCTAGCCAATTGTTCTCTCTCACGGAGAACTGAATTCTTCCAGAAGTTGGTGCTTCGATGCTTCCTCTAAGGTTCGCGGTGACTAGCCACTGTAGGTCTCCTCCTTGGGGGTCCTGGAAGTTGAGCTCCAAGAAACTCCGGATGTGAGCGTCCCAGTAACTCTGACAGTGAATCCCGATCCCTCTCGAAGATCAGCTGACCTCTGTTTCCCAACTGGTAAAACTTGCTGAACTGAGTCTCCATCTACAAGAATTAAGGATGAGGAAGTTACTGAAGTGATCAAGTGTGTCAAATTTTAAGTAGTAATGTCAGAGGTAACTGCTGTCCTCGCACTTAGGCGCCACGACAACATCGCCCAGACCGACTAGCCACTGCTCAGGGACCTCGCAGGAGGCCAACTCGAGAAACTGGTGCTGGTGCTGGCTACAGTCAATGTTGGAGAGTTGCGGTGGTGGAGACGGCGGGAAGAAGGAGGGGGATGGGGGGAGCAGTTCATCCATGATGGTATTGGTCGGGAAGGAGAACCTCACAGCAGGAGCCCAACTCGCAAGCTTTTGTATGATACTGCAAAATGGCGGAGATGCGGGGTGTCCTAGAGTGTGGGCGTGGTTTTATACCAGCAGGCGCCACATTCGCGGTTTTGACCTCACACACTTCACGGTTTCGATTTAATTTCCTCTCGTCAAAAGCATGTCTCGCAATAGTGCAGTAAACCCGAATGTTGAGTTGATGATATTCCGACCGACACTAACCCCGAACTTTGTCAATGCTTGCCTCCTCCGATCGAGGATAAGATGCGAGAAATCTGCCACACGGCGGATCTCAAACTTCAGCTAGCACGGAATGCTTTGTTCTAAGACTAGTCCTAGTGCTAAATAACCTAGACTAGACTAGTAACATGCACATGTTTTAAAAAAACACATTATAATCATAGATGCTCACATCCATGCACCTACACCTATGAACGCACACACGCACACCCTACTCTTATGAGCACCTCCGAGAGATTGAGCCGCGAATCGGGTCTTGAGATTGACGAAGTCACCACGGGTGCCTCGCTGTCAACGGGAACATCGTCTCTCACTAAAATAATATTCCGCATTTTATGCAACACGTAGTGTCAAACATGGGGTTTGAACTCTGGTGGGCTAACCACCCTCCTAGCCACCCAACCACAGATTGGTTTGCAGTAACATGCACATGCTACTAGTCTACATTACTATCTTTATAGTGGGAATAATATATGTGTGGTGTCATGCAAGGCATAGTTAGGTTGTTGACTAATATGGTCTTGTTATGTGTGATGTTATGGTAACTAGCTACACTACAGGAAAAATTGCCGTTGTCGTGTGCCAAAGGACCCGGAACATAGCAAAGAAGATTGTTGCCGTGTCTCCCCCACAAAGCACATGACGAAGATTAGCAGCACGACAAATTTCTGAAAAAGAACACGGCAAAGAAACAATCGCGGTAAAGAGTAAGTAAAGGAACACGACAAAGAAAATAGACACGGCCATAGGACCCCGGGCACACGGTAAAAATATACCTCGCGGCAATAAGGTGGGACCCACGGCCCCACAGGTCCACTTGACGGGGAGGAGATGACGGCTGCGGACTGTGGCCTCTTTGTAGTGTTCCTTTTCCGGGTACTACACGGTAATGATGGCTTTTCCGTGTGTATTCCGCAGTATACACGGCAAAGTCCTGTTTTTTCCCCTTTATCACATTAATCTTAGGAAAATCATAAAAAAACATTCTAATTCGGAAAAATACAAATAAAATATCAAAAATTGCAGAAAAATAAGCCCTATGTATCTACACACAAATATTAGATATTTATGCTGAATAATAATCTTCATGCTCACCGTTTTGATCATAGTTTAAAACAGGCATAAAAAATTCAAAAACGATCGAAAGAATGTGAAACCTTCACGTGGTGTCTTATTATGTGACATGGTAGTTGGAAGAAAAATATATATAACTTAGTATATTTATTATGTCTCAAGAAAACCTTCACAAAATGACCTATCTTATTCGAGGTTTTCTGACTTTCGGGTCAAATGACCAATGTTGTGGCTAGAATCAAGGCATAGTTTATGATAATATGCTCATATTATGCATACATGTGCATCATGGGATGGCGACCACTGTTGCAGAAGGAAGTTTTCATTTTCGTCGCAACAAAAAGCCATTTTCATTTTTCGGTCGCAAAAAACAGGTGGGTTTGTGAAGCAACCACCAAATGGCTAATTCAAAATGCTGCGACTCCATTTTTCAAAAATACTAGACCACCTTATATGAACAATGTCCCAACAGGAGGATCTAAAACCTTTCTGTTCACCTCTGGTGAAAAAGACAAATTTCTGTCAAATTGGTAGAAAGTGGGTCATATATGAACTACATGTATATGATCTGATGCTCATGATTTTTTACAAAAATCATTTTTAGGTTCACAAAATGCTATTTTATCAAAGATTCAATGCAGGTTTAGCGAAGCTCGGCCCTGAGCTCAGAATCTTGATGCCTGTCGTTCGACAAATTTGACAATAGTTTAAAACAGGCATAAAAAATTAAAAAACAATCAAAACAGTGCGAAACCTTCGCATGGTCTCATATTACGTGACATAGTTAGAAGGAAAAATATCAAACTTAGTATATTTCTTATGTCTCAAAAAAACCCTTCACAAAATGATCTATCTCATTCGAGGTTTCCTGACTTTCGGGTCAAATGACCAATGTTATAGATAGAATTAATGCATAGTTTGTGATAACGTGTCCATATTGTTCATGTATGTACATCATGGGATGGTAAACAATATTATAGAAGGAAGTTTCCTTTTCGTCGCACCAAAAAGACATTTTTCATTTTTCGATCGCAAAAAACAGGTGGTTTTGTGAAGCAACCATCAAATGGCTAATTCAAAATGCTATCACTCTATTTTTCAAAAATACTAGACCATCTTAAATGGACAATCCCAACAGGGGATCTCAAACCTTTCTGTCCACCTCTGGTGAAAAAGACAAATTTCTGTCGAATAGTAGAAAGTGTGTCGGATATGAACTACAGGTACATGATCTGATGCTCAATGTTTTTTTACAAAAATCATTTTTAGGTTCACAATATGCAATTTTATCAGATATCCAATGCAAGTTTAGCGAGGCTCAGCCCCGAGCTCAGAATCTTCGTGTCCGTCGTTCGATAAAGTTTGACGATAGTTTAAAACGGGCATAAAATTTTCAAAAATGATCGAAATAGTGCGAAACCTTCGCGTGGTGTCATAGTATGTGACATAGTTGGAAGGAAAAATATGAAACTTGGTATATTGATTATGTCTCAAAAAATTCTTCACAAAATGACATGTCTCATTCGAGGCTTCACGGATTTCAGTTCAAATGACCAATGTTATGGATAGAATCAAGGCATAGTTTGTGATAATGTTCCCATATTATGCATGCATGTGTCATGGGATGGCGAACAATATTGCAGGAGAAAGTTTTCCTTTTCGTCACACAAAAAACTATTTTCCATTTTCCGAGCGCAAAAAACAGGTGCTTTTGTGAAGCAACCACCAAATGGCTAATTCAAAATCCTACCATCCCATTTTTCAAAATTACTAGACCAACTTATATGGACAATGTCCCAACAGGGGATCTAAAACCTTTCTGGTCACCCTGGTGAAAAAGACAAATTTCTGCCGAATCGGTAGGAAGTGGGTCAGATATGAACTACAAGTATATGATATGATGCTCATGATTTTTTATAAAAATCATTTTTAGGTTCACAATATGCTATTTTATCAGAGATCCAATACAAGTTTAGCGAGGCTCAGCCCCGAGCTCAGAATCTTCATGCCCGTCGTTCGATAAAGTTTGACGATAGTTTAAAACAGGCATAAAAATTTCAAAAATGATCGAAACAATGCAAAACCTTCGCGTGGTGTCATATTATGTGACATAGTTGGAAGGAAAAATATGGGTGATACACGGCAAAGGTAGCCTTTGTCGTGTTGGATTTATGGGCGACACACAGCAAAAAATAGACACCATCGTCTCTACGGGAACCGTTATCTCACTTTACTTTCCCGTGTCTACGCGTAATACACATGACAAAGGTTTTGTCGTGTCTTTTTTAGAAAACACATGGCAAAGGGCCTTTGCCGCCACCAATGTTGTCGTGTAGTTTTTGTCGTGTCCTTATAAACGGCAAAGCCTTTGCCGTGTTCTGGCGATACTTTGCCGTGTATTTTGCACAGACGGCAAAGAAGTTTTCTCCCGTAGTGCTACCTCTTCGATGGAAAGATATCGAACCGGTACCAGGGGAGTAGGCGACTTTGAGGCGGCGGAGAACCAATCTAGGGTTCGGTACTCCCGCCGGCAACACCGCCGGTCTGCTCCGCCTCCTGTGGCCTCAGGGCATCGGGGGTGTGGTGGACAACGGCCTCTCGTCAGCGGGAGGTTTCTCGTTCTTTGTTTAGTTTCTTTTTCAGTGTCTTTCTCAGGATGTTGAAGCGGCGGCTACATCTAAAAGTCAGAATAAGGTTCTCCCCATCCTATCCTCGCTACGGTGGTGCATCTTGCGCCTACTGAGGGCGCGTGGATTCGTGTGTCTGGCTGATCTTCTGGGATCTGGTCCGTTTTCGTGGTTGTTGGTGTGAGTTCAGGTTAGTCTCTTCCGATTTACGGATGTCATCATTAGTGATGGCTGCTGCTTTAGTGCGATGGTTTTTTGGGGCCTTAGCACGACGACTTCCTGTCTGTCTACTATAACAAGCTTTGCCCTGCTCCGGCGATGGAGGTGCGAGGACGGCGTCGCGCTTTCGGCTCGTGCTACTGTTTGTAGTCATCGCTAGATGGTCCATGGACCTTTTTTAATGGTTATTGCTTTTAGGATTCTTTGTATTATTGTTGATGATTATTAATAAATCGGTGAAATTTCAAAAAACTAGCTACTTCTTCATTACTTTTTGCAAGCACAGGGGTCCCACGTTTGGAACAAATAACAAACGCCAGTGTCATTGACCTAATTAAACACTCAAATGGTGCAAACGCCATGGCGTTTTCCAAGAAACAAAAGGCCGGGACCATGGCGTTCGCCCTTTTGTCCCGAAACTCCCGATCGTTTGATATTTACAAAAGGATTCAGACCAGGTTAAGCTTCCTAGAAATGGCCACTCGGAATGCTCCAGGCCCGCACCAAAATCCGTTAGGTTAGTTTTTCCAACCTTTTACATTTTAATTTCGTTTCCATTGGCCTTGTTTTAATGGACTTAGGGCACCGCAGGAAACTCTACACCACTTATTTTTTGAATGCAGCTTTACCCAAGGATCTGGTGGGCCTTGGGTTTTGAATGGACACTGATATGGATATCCATCAAATAATCCATGATGCTAGCAACAGATTTAGTGCCAACTTTCTTATGAAAATTATCATAACTGGATGCTGGAGCATATGGGACCAGAGAAATGGTTTTATTTTCAGAGATTTTAATCCCTCCATTACTAGATGTCTTACCTTCTTTAAAGCTACTTTTTTCTTGACTATGCATAGGGCTAAGCCTAGTCTCAAGGAAGGTATGCAGCAATGGCTAGACACGTTATAAACTTGTAAGACTGTTTTGAGCAAGGATCATATCTCTGTACAGGTCCAAAAATTTATATAAAATGATACAGTAGGGGTCGTCCCTACTGTTTTTTTAAGAAAAATAGCAGCTTGCAAACGGAGAGCCCGTGTCCGAATCGGTCCGACAGGCCCGAGGGCATGGTCCAGCGGCCACCCACAAACCGAGGCAGCGCCTCGGATAGCTCCTTTTAGGCATAAACCCATCCCAAAATTGGGCCTATAATACAGACAACTTTCGTGCCTAGCCGCGTCCCCTCGACGTTTCTACTGACCCACCTGGCAGTGGCAAATGGAGGAGACCGTCACCGCAGGTGCTTTTTAATGGGGTCTGCGTCGTCCCCATCAACTCCCACTCCCACTCCACTGCCTGGTCAAACCCTCCCAAACCCTAGCACTAGCAAGCTCCCCTCGCCATTGACCACTCCACCGGCCGTCGTAGAAGTGGTTCAAGAGTGGATGTAACGACCAAGAGGCTAAGTCGTCGAGCGACGGCCACGTCCGCCGCTACTTCTCTCGCTCCCTGGATCACCTCTCCTTCTCCCACTCCCAGGCGATCAACATGCATCTCGCGCATGCCGCCGCGTCCCCGCTCCGAGCGGTGGGACAACATGAGCCTCAAAATGGCCCGCATACTAGTGGAGGCAGGACTGTCATGCCCATGGCCGGGCGTGCACATGTATAATATCCCAAAGAATATGAA
Organism: Avena sativa; assembly: GCA_916181665.1. Classification (NCBI taxonomy): domain Eukaryota; kingdom Viridiplantae; phylum Streptophyta; class Magnoliopsida; order Poales; family Poaceae; genus Avena; species Avena sativa. The sequence continues at coordinate 587,059,236 of OV702287.1, forward strand.
TGGTAGAGGGATCGATTGAGAATTTGTGCTTTTCATATCAGAGCATCTTGGAAAAATGAGGGGGAATTTCAACCTTTTGTGTTTTGAATACTAACACTTGAAATTGAAGCTAGAGTTGATCTTAACTTAAGTCAATCCTAGGATTTAAATTCAAATTCCAAAGTGCATTGTTTGAGAGTCATTTGAGATAATATTTCCACAAAACCTAAAACACTTGATCATAATCGCACACTCACTTATGATTAAAAAGACAACTCAAATACATACTTGGAATTCAAAATTGAGGTTTGAATTATTCAAACTTGAGTTCACAATAATACATGCAACAACTAAAGGGAGATTCATCGCAAGTGAAATCACATCAAACTTAAGTAAATTTGAAATTTATTAATAATCCAAATGAGTAAAAGTTTGAAAGTTACAAAGCTTGATACAAAAGAAGAAGACAAATCCTAAAACTAAACCTATCTACTTTTTATCCATCTTCTCATCTTCTTATTTTCATTCTACTCTCGATTCGCATCTTGATCTTGCTGAATCTGCAAAACAAAAAATAAAACAAAACGAAAGCTCATATTAGGTTAAAATGTTGGATTCACCAAAGCTGAATCCATTTGCTTTGGAATCCAAAATAAGTTCTAGGAACTAGTCCAGAAACCATGCCTCAGAGTATAGAAAACAAAGAACAAATGTAAATATCAGGAGAAAAACCCAAATAACTTAACCTCCAGTAGTCACTGATCACCAAGACTAGACCAATAAACAACCTGTAGAAACCAATGTAGCAAAGTAGGAAGTACCAGCACCATTTCACAGTGAAGCACCACCATAAAACAAGTACTAAGAACTTCTGTGAATAAGAAACTAAGAACAAAAACACAACTAAATCATAAATTACCCAAGCCTTGGATTCCTTAATAAAGAACAATACAATTGGATGAGGATCACTTCACAGTTCATCATTCCAGCACATAAGCCAAAGGAAAAGTAGTAATTAGCAAGCCAACCTAAAGTTCTAACTAGAGCAACTAAGAAATCTAACCAATAGAAGTAAAAATCATCATAATACAAGACCTTTGACCAAATGAAACTAAGAGGCTTTGATTTCCAACTAGGAACATAATAGTACCAGAATTAAAATGATGAGCAATCAAAGTTCATAGTAACCAATACTAAAGAGATCCATCCAAATAGGTGTTTGTGGCACTGTGGAGTGTGTTAGGAGCCGGTTGGCCTTCGTTGGCCACGAGCTGGCTATACCAGGATCTAGATAGGCGAGAAGCAGGTGGCTGGCTCAACCTGCGAGCAAGATGCCGACCGGCGGCCCTGACATACTCCACTGTGCCCGAACACCAGCCGTGCTGACAAGACATAAAGGAAAAGGCCATACCAAAGACTTTGGCGATGTTGTCATGCATAGTGGCCGTGGCAGGACACTATACCCTTGCCCTCCGTCCAGCAGTGCACTGTAGGTGACGGTATAGCTGGGCTCCACCAGCTGCCCGCCACCAGCTGGCCGTACCATGTATTCTTGTGCCCCTTACCTAGGACCTCCAGTGTGAGGCTAGACTCTCTCGATCGACCATTTTCCCCAGTTCACATCTTCTTGCTCTCAAAAGAGGGAGAGACCAGATACATCTCAAGGAGCACTTGTACTTTGTATTCACTCTCATTTTGGTATATAGATTTTGCAGGAGTATGTGTTATATATAGCTCTTGCATGAGTATGGGTGTTACCTCCGTATGAGGGTCACGAATCTGGGTACATCGTTGTATCTCTAGCGCATGTTTTCAATCCCGCTTACGGGCGTTTTCGCTTGTCTTAATACCCTCCCTCTTATGCCATCCCGATGGCACTGTCATGTTTCACACCATGACATATAAGTTGTTATCGTCAGCAGTAAGCCGTAGTTCCTATCAATCTTCGTAAAGACTTGATGCATGTGGATTTGGATCATGGAAGGGTGCAATGTCGAAATCTGGAAAGACGGCAGGTGAGCTCTGCGGAGACACAAGTACAAATTAACTTCATTACCGAATGGGCTTGGACGCTGTAGCTGATGTGAAGGATCGAAGAACACTACATTCAGTTTCAGCAAATAATCGATCGGAACAGGAACTCAGAGAATATTGATCAGGCTTCCTTGTTTTGTACAGTACATACGAAGTACTAGGAACTATGCGAAGCCAACTAAACAAACAAGTTGGAACGAGGTCGAGAAGATTACCTGTCTGTCATCTTGCATCATATTACACGGCAGGACGTGTTTAAACAACCCACTAACCCAGCAATCTTTCACCTTTTTATGTTCTTTGGTTCTTGCAAACTGGATGGTAATGTGACCTTCCGAGAGCTCATGCAGATGAACTGCGCGCTACGGACGGGATATGATGTAAATGTTCGGATGCAATGACGGCATAACTATGCACTCTCTCCATTTCAAAATAAGTGACTTGACTTTATCTAGATTTACATGTATATATATATATATATATATATATATATATATATATATATATATATATTAAAACATGTCTAAATAGTTAAATAGAGACCGAGGGGGTACAAGACACGGCAGCTATGTGGATTCGGGAGCTACTCAGCTACTACATAGGGGCGTATCCAGGACCAGGCACAACAAGGACACGCCGGACTGAGAACGTACTAAGAAAACGACAACTCGGAGATAGAATCTATCCTCTTCTGTCCTGAAAGCTACGGAGTACAGTCAATTTCTCTTGCTTCACGGCCATGCATGGTTCTAAATTCCGAATTTCACCATCGTACAGTAGCCCCCCATAACTTGGTTGAGTGGTTCGGCCGACAAACGAACTAACCGCGTACCGGATCGAGACAATTCAGGCCGAAACACCAAGGACTATTAAATCCACTTAGCAAACGAAAATGACATAATTACGAATCTTTTATTTTTTGCGAATATAATTACGAATCTTCTGTGTGGAACACATCAACAGTTTCAGTAGTTTTTTCTTTTCGATAAAGGGCTCTTTTTTTTACTTTAAAAGTTTTTTTAGGAAAAGATCCGGATTTTTTTCACAAGTTCATACGAAGTACAAAGCACTTCAAACATAATAAAAATTACATCGAGGTCTTTGGACACCTAACAACCACTATTGCTGCTAGAGCGAGTCGCCGCTTCCTTACCGGAGCCGGCCTGGCATAGGCGGATCTAAAGGGTGGCCAGGATGGTGAGATTTCTACATAGCATATATATCATGGAAAATATTTAAAAAATAAATATAATTAAATTAAAAATTGCACGGTTAGACCACCCTGAAGTGTCGAGTTAGATCCGCTAGTGCGGCCTGGCATTGTTGATAACAGTCAGTAAGTCTTCGTGCACGTGCCTCTAAGTATCAATGCCCCAGACCTGAAGCTGTCACCATTGAACCCTTGAATTGATCCGAACACTAGTAGAAAAAGAGTCTTTGGTCCAGCCTCCAAAGCCATGATCCTGGTTCTAATAACAATTCGGGACCAAAGCCAGGCACCGGTCCCGGTTCATGCCGCCAGGACATCGGTCCCGGTTCATCTCGAGGTATTGGTCCCGGTTCATGCCATGAACCGGGATCAAAGGGTCCCTTTTTAGTCTCGGTTCGGGACATAAACCAGGATAAAAAAAGTTCGGAAATTCTCTGCCACCTGCTCTGCCGCGGCAGGAAAAATGCCTAAAATCCTGTCACGGCAGGAGAAAATCCACCCCCCGAATCGCCTTCTAGTTTCAAAAACATGTCGCAGAAAATTGTAAAAAAATCAAAAAATAAAATCATTTCAACTGTAGTTGTATTTACTGATACACTTGTCATGAAAATTAACAAACTTGAATTTTGACTTATTTTGCAAAAAAAACATTATAAAAACTTCAGATGGCCGCCATTTGTGCATACGATGTCGAGAAAAAACGCATAATATATCAAAATGATCGAAAAAAATTACGATACCGATGGCAACGCCTTAGGCCGTTTGCAATTTTTTTAGATTTTTAAAATTCCAAAAGAGTCAAAATTCAGATTTTTAATTTTTTTAAAAATAATTCAAAAAAATAAAAAATGACATATTTTGATTCCTCACATTTTTCTGATAATAATGAACATATTATTTGTGAAATTTCGATTTACAGATTTAAAGATATGAATTATGCCATATTAAACGAATTAATGCAAAAAAATAATAAAACATATTTTATTACTATATTTATTCAATATTAGTATTACTTAGTCATTTTGTATATTAAAATCATGTTTGTAACTCAAATTATAAGAATGTGTGACTCATAAGATGCATGGGTTAATATCATTAATAGCATAGTATAGACATAAGGTTATAAGTGGTACATAGGAAGGGGGATGGAAAGGAACCAAGATGTTAAGCATGCTAGGGGTGGAGTAGTGTTAGGATGGGTGACCGACAGGGAAGTTGAACCAAAGATTTGAATTTGACCAAAAACTAAGTGTGATTAAGAGGCTTTGGGTGAAAGATTAACCAGTCCAAATATTTATACATTCAAAAAAAATTGGAAAACAAATTCGAATTTTTTTTTGTTTTTTGAAAAAAAATAGAAAAGACCTTTGGTCCCGGTTCATGCCACGAACCGGGACCAAAGGTCTTACTGCAAGCGCACGCGACGCCGGACCACGTGGAGACCCATTGGTCCCGGTTGGTGCCAGAACCGGGACTAGCATTAGTCCCGAGTGATTGGTCCCGGTTCAAAATCCGGGACCAATGGCCCTTATGAACCGGGACCAAAGGGTTTTTTTTTCTACTAGTGGAAGCTTGTAACACCAAATCTAAAACACACGTAGACTCAACGAGATCCACCACTCCATAGAACTGGCGACCAGACGCATCCCCGCCCTTCTCTATGCCAGCAGCAGGATCATCGCTGGCAAGGTGGAAGAGGAGGCGGATATACCTTGTTACACCCATCCTCTGCATAACATGATGCACACGGCCGACAGAAGTCCACAGTCGCATAATAATAAAAAGAAACACTAGACGGATGATAAATTATAATGAGAAATGTCAAAATATCTAAGGTGGTGGAGGGCCGATCCGCAGATTATGCTGCAATCCATGTCAGGTAAATAAATCCCGTGCTATATCGTCTAGACGTGTACACACCTTCCTAATAAGGTCGAGAAACTCCACACGATGTAGGGCCGACCGCAAACATAGAGTAGAAAATTTTTCATTAAAACTTTATCATTTCTACATAGTCAGAGTGACCAATAATGGCAATCGCTTCCACCCTTCGATTTTTTTGTACTTGTAATCTATACCATGTAACCAGTTTTCAAATACATTGGCAACTCTACACGATGGGTACAAGCCTAAAGCTGCTTGGATGACCAGCCATATAGAACGAGCAAAATTTCATTGAAAGAACAAATGTTTAATTGTCTCATTGTGACAGAACACACATTTTGTATTCCCATGCAAATTACACTAAGCAAGATTGTCTTTAGTAAGAATCACCCCCCGACGAAGATATCAAGCAAATATTTTATTTTTAGATGTATTTTCATCTTCCAGATCTTTCTATTATTATCAACTGGTAACTCTGACTGGACTAGTGTATTGTAAAAAGAACTAATTAAGAATTTATTTTTACTATTCTCATTTAAGTTCCAACGAAATTCATCGGATCCAGATGCTAATTGGATTAACGCCAAGAGTCGAAGCAAAGCATTCCATGAGGCAAATCTAGGACGAATTGAATCTCTTCTAAAAGTCACATTCGGAGGAGGAGACTCCATCATTGTGGCAACTGTATCATCCTTGTGACGAACAATATTATACTTCCTCCATCCCAAAATATAAGGCGCCTAAGAAGATTAGTCAAAAGTCAATGTTTTCTAAGTTTGATCAAGATTATACACAAAAATATGAACATTTACAATACAGTAACAATATCAATAGATCCACTAGGAAGTATATTTTCTTAATGTGGTCATTCAATATTGTAGATGTGGATATATTTTCCAAAATATTTGGTCAAAGTTAGTAAGATTTGACTTTTGACTAATCCTTAGGCGTATTATATTTTGGGATAGAAGGAGTACAATGCAAGATACTATTACCGGAGCTTAGCATTAGCCAGCCACTTATCCTCTCAGAATCGTATCTCAAATCCATCTATGATCGAAAAAGATCCGAAGCCGAAGAAATGCTTCTTCATCACCATTAGACCAACCAAGAAATGCGAGTATCAAGGTTTCCAATTTACTAGGGACAAAGCATTCAAGACAATGTACTTCCGTTCAAGTATAGTTTTCCATAACCCATATTCTATAAGTAACTTGAAGAGCCACTTACCAAGGAGGGCCATATTTTTATCTGAAGATCATGAATACCAAGTCCACCTTAGTCTTTGGGTCAGAAAACCACACTCCACTTAGCCAGTCAATATTTATTTTTCTCACTATCACCCTGCCAAAATAATCCAATCGTTTTAAGAATCATTTTAGAAGTTCGAAGAAAGATATCATGTACAGTACCATATTACTTAGGACTTGCTCGCAGCCAAATAATACGGCATACATGCTGACCTCGTCATGTGCCTCGCCAAACCAGAACAATTCTTTTTTATGGAAGTTAATTTTCAAACCCAAACGTTGCTCAAAATCTGAAATGAGCAATCTCATATTTTTCGCTTTTTTGGTATCATGTTTCATAAAAAGAATCGTATCGTATGCATATTAAAGGATTGTTAAGACACCATCAACAAGATCAGTAATAGCACCTTTAATGAGGCAATCACACTTTGCATGCTCAATCATGAAAGCTAACATATCAACCACTATATTTTATAGCATTGGTGATAATGGGTCACCCTGTCGTAGTCCTTTCTGGTATGGAAGTGATTCCCAACATCATCATTGACTTTAATGGCCATACTACCTCTCGACACAAAACTATGGACTAAAGCATGACACTCAACTTAAGAGCCTTTCATTATGACGGTATGTTGGAGGAAAGACCATTTGACCTTTTAATAAGCATTCTCAAAATCAATTTTCAAAATAACCACATTCAGCTTTTTCCTATGTAGTTCATGGACTACTTCATGTAGGGTAACCAATCCATCCAGGATGTTACGACCTTGCATAAAAGCAGTCTGGGAAGGACAAACCACATTATAAAGTCACAAAGTTTAGTATGATTCTTGCAACTTTGGTGAATATGTTAAAACTAACATTAAGAAGACATATAGGCCTATATTTCTAGATCCTTTCTACTTTGTTAACCTTAGGTACTAAAATAATCTCACCGAAATTCAGAGAAAACAATTCTAGTTGGCCAACATGCATAAAAATGAACATCTCTAGAAGATCTAACTTAATGACATCCCAGAAGTTTTGATAAAAGTCCTCTTGGGAAACCATATGGATCAGGGGATTTATTGTGGTCCATTTGGATAACAACCTTTTTAAATTTCTTCTCAAACTATAGAGCAGTTAGTAAGTTGTTCTCATGATCGAAAACTTGGGGTATGTCATCTGTTTGGGCTCATCCAAAGAAAAGTTGCCTTCTTCCTGATCTCCAAATAAACCTTTATAATAATTTGTAATATACGAATTTAGTTGTTGATGTCCCTCAATCGTTCCCTCTTGGATTAGTGAGTGAATAAGTTTCTTCCTATGTCTTCCATTAGCAACACTATGAAAGTATCTTATATTCGAATCCTCTTCTAAAATAAATTGGGCTTTGGAATGCTGATACCATTTAAGCTCATCCTAGCGTAGCAGTCAAGGTATCTCCGCATTCGAATGGCTCTCTAGCTCAATATCATGCATAGATAGTGGTCAAATTTCTGCTAACGTTTTGAGGTCATCAATAGAAGACTAAAGTCATAGTTTTTCCTTTTTAAGAATATTGGCTATATGACCTGCCCATCCACCAAGGTATTTGTGTGTAACATGCACTTTGTTGTTCCTGTTGGAAATATGCCATAGAGACAAATAATAATAAGGATTATTATCATATTTCATAAATTTTATGATTAAGTTTTGTATTATTATGTAACTGTATTGAAAGGAAACATCAATACACGTGTGATATATAAACAACCAGGGGTTTCTGGTGAAACTCTAGTCACTGGTTCATTGGTCAACAGATGATCAAGGTTTCCTAATCTACTGGCATTTATGCCAGTTGGAAATGGAGTTATCTCATTCTGGGAATGAGATGATGAACTAATACCTGACCTAAACATTATGACCCGATCATGTCACGAAGTTCAAGTTACGATGATTAGAATAGACCTAGTAGACAATTCCTTAGGCCGTGGGGCTATATCAATCATTGTCTCCTAAGGGTACTTTGATAGCATCAAACGTCACTTGGTAAAACAGTGATCATAATGGTGTGTTCAGGTATTTAGAGAAATAGTAGAGGCATTATAGGTCAAAGAGCAGGATTTTTCCATCTGCGTGACGAAAAGATACTCGAGGGCCCACTCAGAGAAGTTACATCCAATAGTTGTGCAGCGTGTGATTTGATCACAGGGATATCACTTGTCGGAACGAGTCGTAGCATTTGTCGGTAACAGGATTGAACCTGACATGGTGAGGTTAATTATAATATATCAGGCAATGCAAGTATCAAGAGACAAAAGTAATAAGATACGACAGTCACGGTTCAAACGACGAACGATTTTGTGGAATGCACAGGGGTCACATGGCCATCCAGGTCCCTCTGTTGATCATTGTTGGGTCCACAGCATAGAAAACAAAAAAATTCCTACGATGAGAACTATACGCCAAGATCTATCTACTAGATACAGAGCAACGGGTGGACATACATCCATGGAGAACTTACCCTCGAAGACAATGAGTAGGAACTCGTGGTTGATGTAGTCGTACGCTTGCCGATCTCAAGATCATGTGGAAGTCCGAGCCCCGCAAATTAGCAGCGCATCCGTCCTCGCACACACGTCCAAGCCACCGAACAACCTCCACCTCCTCACTCCAGCGAATCAGCGGAAGCAGCAACTCCTTCCAGACGCAAGGCCACCGGGAACATGTATCTCGCTAATCCGAGACCATGGGGGAATATCTAGAGGGGGAGAGAGATCCTTCACGAGGAGGTGTGCTTTGTGAGAGGGGAGAGGGGGGCTTTATATAGGAGGGAGGGAGACCCCTCCCCTCCCATAGCCGGCGCATGAGGGGGGGACTCCTCCCCTCCTTCATTCATGTGGTGAACCTCCACTCACATAAACATGGCCTCCACCCAAAATCCCACTCACATGTATTTAATTTCCACCAGATTAAATGCAACTCTCAATTAATAAAACTCTTTTATTTATTTTATTCAGAATTTTGTTAATTACTTTAATTAACAAACATTCACATAAAAGCCCTTGCAACATTTCAATATCACATGCATAACCACTTTCTGCAATTTCACCCGAAACAATTCCGGTTTCTATCGAAATAATTCCTATTTCTATCGAAACATTTCTTGCGCTTTGCAAATCTTTTGTCTAGAACATATGTGCTCCTAAATGGTGTTCGGTAACCCTTAAGTGTGTCACCCTACGGTTCGCGAATAATGTAGACATGATTGAGACTCCTCTTAGATCAATAATCAGAAGCGGGACCTCGAGATCCATACTGACTCCTGCATATTCAACGATGACTTCTGTGATCGTTAGAACCTTTAATGTTAGCAATTTAATCCCTTTGTCTCATGATATAATACATGTCCGAGATTCGATCATTGGTATCCAAAATACCTAGTTTGATCTCGTTGCCAACATGCACTCTTTTCTTGTTCTCGTGATATAACATTCTACTGATCACATCACTTGCTTGCAAGCTATCTTAATGTGATATCACCGAGAGGGCCCAGAGTATATTCAACGATTGACAAATTCCAATCTTGATCCATGAGCCTCAAGATAACACCTTCATAGAACTGGACCCACCTTTATAGTCACCATGTTACGGTGTGATGTTTGATGTTATCAAGATACTCTTCCGGTGTTAGCAATTAACATGATCTCATTGTATAAGGACTAAGACTACTTCGTATGATGTTATAGCAATATAAACATAATTACTTGATCGTAATGCTATACTTCGGATGAATGTTCGTCACATCATTTCACAAATGTTGTGACCTTGTTATTAACAACATCCAATGTCCATGATCAGGAAACCTTGATCATCTTGTTAATCAACAAGCTAGTCTATAAGAGATGCATAACTAGGAACCCTTTTTGTTTATTAAACACACATGTATTGACGTTTACTATCAATACAATTATAGCATGCAAAATAAACATCTATCATATACAAGGAATACATAATAACAACTTTATTATTGCCTCTCAGGGCATATTTCCTTCAGTCTCCCACTTGCACTAGAGACAATAATCTAGTTTACATAGTGATAAATCTAACACCCATGGAGTTCTGGTGTTGATCATGTTTTCCCCTAGGGAGAACTTTAGTCAAAGGATCTGCTACATTCAGGTCCATGTGCACTTTACAAGTCTTTATGTCTCCATCCTTGACATGCTCGCGGATGGAGTGAAACTGGCGCTTAATATGCTTGGAATTCTTATGAGACCTTGGTTCCTTGGCGTTGGCTATGGCTCCATTGTTGTCACAATAGATCACCATTGGGTCCAACGCACTAGGAACCACACCTAGTTCCGTTATGAACTCCTTCATCCAAAACGCTTCCTGTGCCGCTTCTGAAGCAGCAACATATTCCGCCTCCGTCGTTGATCCAGCCACCACAGGTTGTTTGGAACTCCTCCAACTAACTACTGCTCCGTTCAAGAGAAATACGTATCCGGATTGAGACTTAGAGTCACCCGGATCAGCGTCAAAGCTAGCATCGACATAACACTTAGCGACTAGCTCTTCTTCACCTCCGTATACAAGAAACATATCCCTAGTTCTTCTCAAGTACTTAAGGATATTCTTGACCGCTATCCAGTGTTTCGAACCTGGATCAGATTGGTACCTACTAGTCAAACTAATAGCATGTGCCACATCCGGTCTTGTACATAGCATGGCATACATTATAGAGCCTATGGCTGAGGCATAGGAGATCTTATCCATTATCTCTCTTTCTTCCGCCGTAGCCAGACTTTGAGTCTTACTCAATGTCTTGCCTTGCAACATAGGTAAGAACCCCTTCTTACTTCCGTCCATATTAAACTTCTTTAATATCTTATCAAGGTATGTACTCTGCGATAACCCAATTAGGCGTCTTGATCTATCTCTATAGATTTTAATGCCCAATATATATGAAGCTTCACCAAGGTCCTTCATCGAAAATTTGCTGTTTAGATAACTTTTAACACTGTTTAAAAGATCTATATCATTTCCAGTCAATAATATGTCATCCACATATAATATTAGAAATTCCACATTGCTCCCACTCACTTTCTTGTAAATACAAGCCTCTCCATAAGTTTGGACAAATCCAAACTCTTTGATCACCTCATCAAAGCGGATATTCCAACTCCGGGATGCTTGCTTCGGTCCATAGATGGATCGCTGAAGTTTGCATAGCTTATCAGCATCCTTAGGATCAACAAAACCCTTAGGTTGTATCATATACAACTCATTTTCAATATTACCATTGAGGAACACAGTTTTGACATCCATCTGCCATATTTCATAATCGAAATATGCAGCAATTGCTAACATAATCCTAACCGACTTAAGCATCGCTATGGGAGAGAATGTCTCATCATAGTCAACTGCTTGAATTTGTCGAAACCGCTTTGCGACAAGTAGAGCCTTATAGATGGTCACATTACCATCAGCATCAGTTTTTCTTTTGAAAATCCATTTATTCTCAACAGCCTTTCAATCGTGAGATAAGTCCACCAAGGTCCAAACCTGGTTTTCGTACATGGATTCCATCTCGGATTTCATGGCTTCTAGCCATTTGTTGGAATCAGGGCTCATCATCGCTTCTTCATACGTCGCAGGGTCATCTCTTCATGAAATTCATAACAGGATTGCCGTACAGTTCAGGAGCTGCACGTGTCCTGCTTGACCTGTGAGGTTCGATAGTGTCCTCTTTCGGAGTTTCATGATCAATATCATTAGCTCTCTCCTCATTAGGTGAAGTCAACTCCAAAACAACTTCCGGTGCTGCGCTACTCGCCATTTCATGAAGAGAAGGTTCAATAACCTCTTCGAGTTCTACCTTCCGACTACTCACACCTTTCGCGAGAAACTCCTTCTCAAGAAAGGATCCATTTTTGGCAACAAAGACCTTGCCCTCGGATCTGTGATAGAAGGTATACCCAATCGTTTCCTTAGGGTATCCTATGAAGACGCATTTTTCTGCTTTGGGTTTGAGTTTATCCGGTTAAAGTTTCTTCACATAAACCTCGCATCCCCAAACTTTAAGAAATGACAGCTTAGGTTTGTTTCCAAACCATAATTCATACGGTGTCTTTTCAACGGATTTAGATGGTGCCCTATTTAAAGTGAATGCAGTGGTTTCTAGTGCATAACCCCAAAATGGCAGTGGCAAGTCTGTCAGAGACATCATAGATCGAACCATATCCAATAAAGTATGATTATGACGTTCTGACACACCATTACGTTGTGGTGTTCCGGCAGGCGTGAGTTGTGAAACTATTCCACAGTCTTTCATATGTGTGCTAAACTCGTAACTAAGATACTCTCCTCCATGGTCGGACCGCGGAAATTTGATCTTTCTGTTACGATGATTTTCCACTTCATTCTGAAATTCCTTGAACTTTTCAAAGGTTTCAGACTTATGTTTCATCAAATAGATATACCCGTATCTACTCAAATCATCCGTGAAAGTAACAAAATAACGATATCCACCTCGCGCCGACACACTCATTGGTCCACACACATCAGTATGTATGATTTCCAATAAATCCGTCGTCCGTTCCATTGAACCGGAAAACGGTGTTCTAGTCATCTTGCCCATAAGGCATGGCTCACATGTATCAAATCATTCAAAATCAAGTGATTCCAAAAGTCCATCAGAATGGAGTTTCTTCATGCGTTTAACGCCAATATGACCTAGACGGCAGTGCCACATATATGTAGATATATCATTATCAAGTTTAATCCTTTTAGCATCAATATTATGAATATGCGTAATACTACTATCGAGATCCAACAGAAATAAACGATTCAACACAGGTGCATGACCATAAAAGATATTATTCATATAAATCGAACAACCATTGTTTTTAGACTTAAACGAATAACCACTTTGCATCAAACACGATCCGGATACAATGTTCATGCTTAGTGCAGGCACCAAATAACAATTATTCAGGTTCATAACTAATCCCGATGGCATATGGAGAGGCAGCGTTTTGACGGCGATCACATCAACTCTTGATCCATTGCCGACCCGCATCGTGACCTCATCCCTTGCTAGTTGTCGCTTGTTCCGCAGCCCCTAAACCGAGTTACATATATTAGCAACCAATCCCGTATCAAATACCCAGGTGCTACTGCGAGTACTAGTCAAGTACACATCAATAACATGTATATCACATATACCTTTGTTTGCCTTACCGGCCTTCTTGTCCGCCAAATACTTGGGGCAGTTGTGCTTCCAATGGCCAGTCCCCTTGCAATAGTAGCACTCGGTATCAGACTTAGGGCCAGCTCGGGGTTTCTTTTCAGGCGCGGCAACAGATTTGCCGCCCTTCTTTCCCTTCTGCTTTCCTTTCTTGTCCTTCTTGAAATCGGTGGTCTTATTGATCATCAACACTTGATGCTCTTTCCTAATCTCCACTTCTGCAGTCTTAAGCATTGACAGAAGCTCGGGAAGAGACTTCTTCATGCCCTGCATATTATAATTCATCACGAAGCTCTTGTAGCTAGGTGGAAGAGATTGGAGAACACGATGTATGCCTAAGTCAATGGGAATCGTTATTCCCAAGGACACAAGCTTATCGGCGTACCTAGACATTTTGAGTACGTGCTCACTAATGGAGTTGTTCTCCTCCATCATGCAGCTAAAGAACTTTTCAGAATCATTATAACTCTCTATGGCAGCATGGGTATCGAAAATCATTTTCATTTCTCCGATGGTATCAAAGGCATTGCCATTTTCGAAACGCTTTCAAAGTTCTGGCTCTAGCCCATATAGTATGCCGCAATGAACTAAGTTGTGGTCCTCCTAACGAGTTATGTAGACATTCGTTTCCTCGTCAGGGGCATCAGGAGCTGGTGGGGGGCCTAGCAGCGCCTCTAGCACGTATTTATTTTGTGCAGCAGTGAGGAGAATCCTCAAATTCATAGACCAGTTGGTGAAGTTGCTACCATTCGCAGAAAGCTTCTCTTTCTCCATGAACACATTGAAATTAAAAGCAGGTGGTGCCATCTACAACAGAATTTGTAAAGTATATTTAGAATAAGTTTATGATAGATTGAGTTCAACTAATCCAAATTACTAATGAACTCCTACTCAAAACGACATCCCTCGTGTCCTTTTGGTGATTACATGAACCAAATCCACTACACCAAGTCCGATCATCACGTGAGTCGGTGTAGCTTCAAAGGCGAGCATCTATATGGGCATCATATCAACTATATGACTCATGCTTAACCTTTCGGTCCGTGTTCCGAGGCCATGTCTGTACATGCTAGGCTCGCCAAGTAAGAACCTTAGTATTCGCGTGTGTAAAACTATCTTACACCCATTGTATGAAAGCGTAGAGTCGAAAAAACCCGATCATCACGTGATGCCTCAAAACACGATCCACAAAACGGTGCATACTTCAGGAAGAACACATTTTTATCTTGATATCTAAATGAGGGATCATCTTATAATGCTACCAAAAGAGCCAAACTAGCAATATAAGATGCTAACATCTAATGTGTGAAGTGAGATGATATGGTGCATGCATTTGATCTCTATCATTTGCATCGTGGTATGATCTCTATCATTCCTTTGTGTGTAAGGCCAAGGTCTATGGAACTTACACATTAAGTGAGTTGTAAGAGTATCTATCATACATCTACTTAAAACAATACCATATCAAGACACTAGCCCAGCAACGATCTAAACTAGACGCCTCTAATTTATCAATTGCAAGTTTTACGTGGCTTAGGGCTTTCAGAGATAGAACCGGTCTTACCAACGAACATGAACCACAACGAGGATAACCAAGTTATTAGCAACTCATTGTAAATCAGATATTGACTATAGTAGGAGAGACAGACACCCGCTAGCCACTTATGCAAAACTAGTTGCATGTCAGTCGTGGAACCGGTCTCATGTACGATGACATGTAAGGTTGGTCCAGGCCGCTTCATCCCACTATGCCACCAATATCCAAAGTACATAGAATATGCAATAACATGATCATCATCGCCCACATATAAACATATGTGTACTACCCGTGCAAAGCACCTACGCATAGATCAGGCTCTGATACCACTGTTGGGTCCGCAGCATAGAAAATAAAAAAAATTCTACGATGAGAACTATATGCCAAGATCTATCTACTAGATACAGAGCAACAGGTGGACATACATCCATGGAGAACTTACCCTCGAAGACAACAAGTTATGTTAACGAGTAGGAACTCGTGGTTGATGTAGTCGTACGCTTGCCGATCTCAAGATCGTGTGGAAGTCCGAGCGCCGCAAATCAGCAGCGCATCCGTCCTCGCACACACGTCCAAGCCACCAGACAACCTCCACCTCCTCGCTCCAGCGAATCAGCGGAAGCAGCAACTCCTTCTAGATGCAAGGCCACCGGGAACATGTATCTCGCTAATCCGAGACCATGGGGGAATATCTAGAGGGAGAGAGAGATCCTTCACGAGGAGGTGTGCTTTGTGAGAGGGAAGAGGGGGGCTTTATATAGGAGGAAGGGAGACCCCTCCCCTCCCATAGCCGGCGCATGAGGGGGGGAATCCTCCCCTCCTTCATTCATGTGGTGAACCTCCACTCACATAAACATGGCCTCCACCCAAAATCCCACTCACATGTATTTAATTTCCACCAAATTAAATGCAACTCTCAATTAATAAAACTCTTTTATTTATTTTATTCAGAATTTTGTTAATTCCTTTATTTAACAAACAGTCACATAGAACCCCTTGCAACATTTCAATATCACATGCAGAACCACTTTCTGCAATTTCACCCGAAACAATTCCGGTTTCTATCGAAACAATTCCTATTTTTATCAAAACATTTTCTGCGCTTTGCAAACCTTTTGTCTAGAACATATGTGCTCCTAAATGGTGTCCGGTAACCCTTAAGTGTGCCACCCTATGGTTCACGAATAATGCAGACATGATTGAGACTCCTCTCAGATCAATAATCAGAAGCGGGACCTCGAGATCCATACTGACTCCTTCATATTCAACGATGACTTATGTGATCGTGAGAACCTTTAACGTTAGCTATTTAATCCCTTTGTCTCATGATATAATACATGTCCGAGATTCGATCATTGGTATCTAAAATACCTAGTTTGATCTCGTTACCGACATGCACTCTTTTCTCATTCCCATGATATAACATTCTACTGATCACATCACTTGCTTGCAAGCTATCTTAATGTGATATCACCGAGAGGGCCCAGAGTATATTCAACGATTGACAAATTCCAATCTTGATCCATGAGCCTCAAGATAACACCTTCATAGCACTGGACCCACCTTTATAGTCACCATGTTACGGTGTGATGTTTGATGTTATCAAGATACTCTTCCGGTGTTAGCAATTAACATGATCTCATTGTATAAGGACTAAGACTACTTCGTATGATGTTATAGCAATATAAACATAATGACTTGATCGTAATGCTATACTTCGGATGAATGTTCATCACATCATTTCACAAATGCTGTGACCTTGTTATTAACAACATCCAATGTCCATGATCAGGAAACCTTGATATCTTGTTAATCAACAAGCTAGTCTATAAGAGAGGCATAACTAGGAACCCTTTTTGTTTATTAAACACACATGTATTGACATTTCCTATCAATACAATTATAGCATGCAAAATAAACATCTATCATATACAAGGAATACATAATAACAACTTTATTATTGCCTCTCAGAGCATATTTCCTTCAATCATTGGTCCAGGAGTGTCTCGACCACATCTGGAGTGTTCCCGAACCGTGGGGTATCATGCTTAGAAAGTGTTTATAGGACCGGTAGAATCACCGAAGAAAGAGAAGAGAGAAAACCAGAAGGGTTTCGGTAAGTCCGGATGATGTCCGGAGTGGAGGTGGAAGGTGTTCCATAGCCATGGAGATTGAATACTATGTGAATGAATGTTAAATATTGATTTAATCATTTATTCATAATTATTTAATGAAAGAGAAAATCAATTTAATTGTTAAAAGGCTTAATAGGCCAAATCCTGGAGGGGAAAGGGCCCAAGAGGGGGTCGCACCCCTAGGAGGGGCCAAGGGGGTGGCAGACCCTAGAACAACGCGAAGACCGCTATTACCGTCGTGATATGACCCTCATATGGTAATGGTATAGCTTAGGACACATTTCGTGGAACAAGCACGCATATGGGAGCATGAGCTGATGGGAGATTTCCTGTCCATTAAGATGGAAGAGAACTCTTCACTTGAACACCACTTGAAGCGCATGCATGATGCGTACATGAGGCCTGCATACTTCCTGGATAGCTGGATAACGAGCTCTTTTGCAAATTGCGTTGTGTTGTGGTCACTGCCACCAAGATACCAAGCACATGCCAGGTTTGCATCATGAGAGGCGGTGCGTAAACACAGGATTTCCACAAGTTCATATCACATCTCGGGAATGTGAAGGTTGGAGCCATTGCGGGTGAGGTCATTGATGATAAAGGTATATATTTGATATACAATTTTATAAATGTTATAATCTTGCAAGCACATATTGCAGTGTTAAGTATATTTGATACTTGTTCTGTTTTGCTGAAAATAGGTCCTTCTGCATGAGAGTTGCTTGCTGGAGAGAAGGTGACGTTGCGTGTTGCTGGCAAGCATGATGATGATGGAGAACGACACTCTCCCTCGACATTTATCACTTAGTTTATCGTTTTTGGATAATTATTGTAATCGATAGATTATGAACTTCTTTAGTCTGTCTCACACTTCATGAGACGGTTATTCATATAAGTTTGTAACAAACAGTTGTTCTACTTTTATAAATGATTACTATTTGTGTTCATATCTTGTTTGATTATGTGTGAATTATCCTTGTTGTTGAAACTAATTGATAATACATGAACATTTGTAAAATATTGAAAATGCCTTAAAAATTATCCAACTTAATGATATATTCATTACTAGATGAAACCATTTTTTAAATTCAATGTTATATTGATAATATGTGAAAGTCATTTGATTTATTCTCACATATGAATCATGCCTAAGTTCGGCAAAGATAACTTGAACACCCTGTATTGCATGAATACAAAGTGTTTGGTGAATGGTTGAAAGAAACTACATATTAAATGTATTGTATTTCAACAAAATGGTGATTATCATTATATCATTGTTTAAAATGTGTAAAGAGTTTACCAAAAGAAACATGAATATGAAACTATTTGATATGATCAAAGTGTTTCATCCTCCAAGGGTATTAAAGGTAAAAGAGAATCTAATTACTATGATTTGATCAATAGTAATGAAATTCAACATTATTAGATTAGCATAAAGAAAATTGTGGAATGCAATGCGTTTGAAATGTCAAAATGCAAAGCATCACAAAGTGATATTAGATATCAAAGTGGGTAAATATATAGCGCCAAATAAATCGTTGTAGTATAAGTGTAAAGACCATTAGTTAGAAATAGTTAGCACTCAATTAGAATGTATAGTGAACCATATGAATTCGTGAGATCGGTGCCATATATTGTATGGATCATCGTGAAAGTTTTGGGGTTATTCGATATAACCAAAACAATAGCAAATAAGTCCTTGTAGAGTATTCATTGGAAAAATGAATATGAATTCCATAACTAGAACCAAAAAAAGGCAAAATTAGTATTGCTTCAAGTTTTGGTGCTTTTTCGAGAAAGTTTGTGTTCTTGAATAAGGAGCTTTTCGAAGATAGTGAAAAACACGATGATGATTCAAAACCCTGCATCCGAGTGTTGAGAAGCGCAATGGAAAGCATTCCTAAATGATTCTCTTCATAATGGAAAGAATCAATGATAATGAGCATTGTGTTTTCCCTAATAGTATTTTTACTACATGAAGTAGGATTTAAGATGTACCCCATATCCCGTATGGAGACATTTGTGAATCTTTTGTCATGATTACCGAAATATGACATACCTATGAACTAGTAAGGAAATAATGGTAAACTAAAATTATGAGAAATCCTAAAGCAAAATTCACTTAAGATTAGAAAGCAATTCGTTGCTGAATCTTAACAAGTAAAGGGGTTACTTGAATTTTCCAAACGACTAAAAATTCATGAAGGAAAAGGTGAATGACAAGGGCACAATTTGTCATTAATAATGTATTTGACAAATTCAAATGAATTTGATTCAAGTGTGCTGAAAGTCTAGTGGATTTAAAACTAGTAAGGTACTAGTGTCTCATAATAGATCTCTCAGTTTGATAATTTATCAAAGGATTTGAAGTTGTTCAAAAT
The DNA here is from genome assembly GCA_916181665.1 of Avena sativa. Taxonomy (NCBI): domain Eukaryota; kingdom Viridiplantae; phylum Streptophyta; class Magnoliopsida; order Poales; family Poaceae; genus Avena; species Avena sativa. The sequence continues at coordinate 587,078,859 of OV702287.1, forward strand.
AGTGAGTGGATATGCAACTTGCATGAAATTCAATGGGAGCTATGAAAGACTTCCTAAAACAATATGTGAATGACATATTTTTGATTGGGAGCAAAATAATTCTGAGATTCAAATATGTAGGAACATATTTTGAGTAGGAGTAATGACTCATACTCAAATATGTTGGGAACATTTTTTGAGTGGGAGATTAAAAGAATGATTCTCAAGTGTGTATACGACACATTAAGAATGAAAGCACCAGTACCGATAAATAAAGATTTATAGGGAGTAGAAGTTGATAATAAGTATATTACGATATTATGTAGTATTTCTAAAAGGGATTCTGAAAAGAGTTTTGGAATAGGAATTGATTTAGGACTAGTCCTTGGTCAATTCAAATTAGGAATAGCAATAAGTTAAACATTGATGGTTGAAAGAAAGAAAAGGATGATCATCATCCACTATGTTGAGACATAGGTTCTATCTTGGAAAACCATGATGACAACTTAACATAATATATGATCAAAGAAGGAACGTTTGAAAAGCAATTAAACACGAATCACGGAACATTGAGATAAGTTTGTCCGCAGTGTCTAATAGAGAACTATAGACATAATTCCAAATCCATAAAGGATGACATACCTTAAAGCATAAAGGGTTATGTTATAACGGAATATGATGGAAACTCATGTATCGATAATACCGACTAAAGTCAAGTAGGAAGCGAGGTGAACAAAACATCGAAAGTTGCACAAGGTGCACTAGTGTTTAGATGATTACATTTATAATAATAGATAAGGGTACCATCTAAAGTAATGTATACTATTATGGCAGGACTAGTTCGTCTTTAACATAGAATGATGTGTCCCAGGGCATAGTGCCCATGAGAAAGCACATGAGGTTGATCTAAAGTCACTGTAGGCTCCTCGAAACTGGCCTCGTTCTGCTGCATAACAGCGATGCATACACAAATGTAGCACCCCCGGTAAAATCACAACTAGAAAATCGCTTGGTGTTTTTGTTTTGTGTATCATCATGACAACATGCTCATGTCATCATGCAACATTGCATTTGAGCATCGTCATGTCATCATGCATGGTTTGCCTAAAACTATTTTCTAAAAGCCTAGCTTTATTTTCTAAAATATCCCCCCTTTTTATTCAAATCAAAACCCTGGTCTCTTCCGAATATGTTGTTTGTCTAAAAACAAATTACATAAGTCTCTTAAAATAATAACCAAAATTTATATTATTTTTGAGAGGCAGCTAGCCAGGCCCAAAAGCCTAGCCGACCACCTTCAAACTCTAACAAGCCTAAACCACACCACGCCCGCCGCCGCTGTGCATCGCACACACCCTGTCACGTTGCTACTCACCAGCGCGTGCACAACCGCACCAACCGAACCGAACCAACATACCCCGCACCCAGCTGACCCGGTCCATCCTGGTGGACATAGCCTCCCGTACGTGCGGCCCCACCTTATGCGTACGACCGACGCGACCCCTGACACCCCCGCGTACACCACACGCTCCCCTCGCCCCGCTCCAACCCCACGCGCCCCGCGTCCCCGACCCCCACCTCTCGCCCTCGCCCACCTCCTTCCTCCCTGTCGGCAGCCGCCACCGCTAGCGCCGCGTCCTCCTCCGGCCTCCCTTGATGGCACGGTTGCCCTCCTCGCCTCGCAGTCGCCGACCTCCCTTGTCCAGCCTCGTGAACTCTCGCCTCTCTCTTCCTCTGTGAGCCCCGCCGGCGCCCTACGGTGCATTGCTCGGCCCCTCCCGGGCACCGCCATTCGACCTCGTCGTGGCCTCTGCTCCGCGCGGCGTCGTCCATGGCCGCATCTTCACCGAGCTCCGCGGGACACCGCCGCTCTCCTCCTCGTCCGCAAGCTACGCCAGGGACGCTGTCGCGCACTGATGACCCACAAGTATAGGGGTGTATCGCAGTATTTTCGAGGGAAGTGAAACCCAATTTATTGATTCGACACAAGGGGAGCCAAAGAATACTTATCAGCCTTAACAACCGAGTTGTCAATTCAGCTGCACCTGGAAACAATCTTGCTCACAGCAGTTTATCAGTAGCAACAGTTTTGTAGTAGGAATAGTAAAGTAACAGTAGCAGCAAAACAAAGACATTAGTAACAAAAGTAGTAAACAATGGGATTCGAGTGCGGTAGGCATAGGGATGGATGGACGAGCGTTGCATGGACAAGACAATTCACATAGCAATTAGAACATAGGGCAATTGCAGATAAATAAGATAAAGCACCCAAGTACTAGACAATCCTAGGCATGTGTTCCATATATAGTCATACGTGCTCGCAATGAGAACTTGCACAACATCTTTTGTCCTGCCAGCCCGTTTGCAGCGGGGCCTCTAGGGAACTACTGGCAATTAAGGTGCTCCTTTTAATAAAGCACCGGAGCAAAGCATTAACACTCCGTGAACACATGTGATCCTCACATCAAAGCCTTTCCCTTCCGGCTACCCCGATTTCTGTCACTTCGGGACCATAGGTTCCGGACAACGACGTGTGTAAACAACTTGTAGATAAGACCCAAAACAATACTATCATGATGAATCAATAATAAGTTCAGATCTGAAATCATGGCACTCGGGCCCTAGTGACAAGCATTAAGCACAAAAAAGTTGCAACAAAGTCATAAAGCACTAATAGATATACTAGGCACTATGCCCTAACAATCTGATGCCATTACATGAACGATCTCATCCAATCCCTACCATCCCCATAGCCTACAGCGGGGGATTACTCACTCATAGATGGGGGAAACATGGATGGTCGATGGAGAAGCGATGGTGATGATGATGGCGATGATCTCCACCAATTCCCCATCCCGGCAGGGTGCCAGAACGGAGTTTCTGGTGCTGTTTCGTGGAATCTAGTGGTGGCGGCGGAGCGGAACTCCTTCTGGAAAAACGTCGACCCCCCCGAAGTTCTTAGGTCAGAAGGCTCCTTATAGGCGAAGAGATAGGCCGAGGGGGAGTCTGGGGCGGCCAGACCACCCCCTGGTGCGGCCTGGGCTTGCCCGCGCGGCCAGATGGTGTGGCCTGGGCCCAGCCCACCTCCGTCTCGTATTCTGGCTCCGGGAGTCTTCTGGTATAATAGGATTTTTGGCATATTTTCCGGGATTTTTCCTGATAGTTGATTTTCTGCACAAAAAGTAGACACCAAGGCAATTCTGCTGAAAACAGCGTCAGTTCGCATTAGTTGCATCCAAATCACACAAGTATAGAGGAGAAACAATAGCAAAAGTGTTCGGGAAAGTAGATACATTTTGGACGTATCAACTCCCCCCAAGCTTAGCTTATTGCTTGTCCTCAAGCAATTCAGTTGAAAACTGAGTGCGATAAAAGAACTTTCACAAACACATTTGCTTCATATGATGTAAATATTCTCAACAATGTGATCAACTACTTAGACAATTCATAATAAAGAGTATGCAACTGAGTCTACTTAATAGTCAATACAAGCTATGAAAAGATTCCAACTCAAGAATAATAAGTAGCATAAAGCACGAACATAAGCAACATTATGATGCTCATAGAAAGGTATGATAGAGTGGTATCTCGCTTGCCTTTGATTATGAATGTCAAGGCACCTCTGAAGTTCAAGTGATGACTAGAAGTAAAGATATCAAGGATACAAGCATCAAAGTCATAACATAAATAATCAAGTAATGAAACAAACATAAAGAATGACAACTATGCTCTCAAGAAGGTGCTCAAAGAATATGTGGAGACTCAACGAGTAGAACAAAAAGGTTTTGAATAATTTTGAAAGGCTTCCAAATGCTGAAAGTATGGTACTCGTTAGCTTTGAGCTCTCATTGCCCCTATCATAAGCATCTTTAATGTGGTTAAGGTGAAAGTGACACAACTAAGAGGATATGCTTGACAACTTATAAATTGAAGTCTCATGCCCCTTACTTACGAAGATCGATCCTCATGCTACTCAACTTCAGTCACAAGTAAGCTCTTGTCATTGTAAGTATATACGTATCATCGAGAACCATCAACGGGGTACCCCTTGCCCCATGACATAGGAGATATCCCATATCAAAATGACAAGGCAACAGACAATGAGTATCTCAGCGATCTTTTTATTTGCTATTTGCATAGGTTTTTATTGAGGATGCTTCACAAAATGCTCACTATGGTTATGCTGCAAGTTTCCACCATGATTAGGCATGGCTTAGGCTAGCGGCCCAGGCGTTTCTCTAACATACATACAAACTCCATGAACTTACAAGTTCCACTTTTATTTCACACCGCCGGGATCCATAAGCAAAATAACATGATATCAACTAAGTACAAAGTACCTATGAAGCGCTGAAAGCGGTCCCCATGATACATGGTTCTGCTAACTTCAACTCATAAAGCGCAAGCATATGCGCAACAAAGAAGGACGCAATGGTTCAGGTTTATTAAGTGCAGAAGATAAAGTGTGCCATCAAGTTCGTGAGAGCTTTACTAACTAACTTTCTCATAACAAGCAAACATTTTATTCGAAAGAAAACAAGGCATATTGAATATGCACGGAAGTAGCAAATGATGCTAATGGGTAGGTATGGTGGACACTTTGGAAATATTTGGTTTTAGGGAATTGGAAACATGAGTAAAACACTCAGTGGAAGTGAAGGCTAGCAATAGTAAGGGAGCGACAAACGAGAGAGCAATAGCTGTCCTTATCATGCTTACAACAAAACAAGACTACTCATGGCATGAAAATGATTCAAGATCCTCAAGGAAAAATAATTCGTCAAGGCTTAACTGATTATTACAGTCATGTGCATGCGTGAGCATGTGCCAAGTCGATCAAATGAAACATTCAGAGGAGGATACCATGGTGTCATACCAATTTATGAATAGAGTGATGCAAGCAAACATTCATGAGACATGCTACAAACTATTAGCGAGCTGGAGCTAATCACAAGAAAGCAAGAACTACTAAGCATCCAAAGAAAACATATACTCTACATGAACGGACTAAGGAAGCTCACAATGATGAGTATATGTACAAAAATGAAAACAAATAGAGTTCATTACCAGCCTCTTACCACGCCTCAAGTTGTCATTGATCCTCATTATTGCTCTTCACTTGTGTAGATTGAATAATAATATGAAACCAATAATCCACTGAGAACTGCCGAACCCTGTAGCCAACTCGCAAAAACCAAAGAAGAACGACAAATATTTTTGGTGTTTTCGATTTTTAAACAAGAACCAAAAGAGAAAAACAAGCAAAGGAAAATCTTTTTGGGTTTTTCAAATAGTTCACACAAAGCAAAAAGGAAAAAAGCAAACCAAGGAAAAAAGAAGAAGCAAACCAAAGAGAAACAACAAAAATATTTTTGGTCTTTTTGTATTTTTAGAAAGCAAAAGCAAAGAAAAACGAAAACTAAAAAGAGAACGAAAACATGAATATACAAAGAACCGACGCAACATGATATGGAGATGAGTGCGGTGTCGGCGTACCTCCCCCCAAGCTTAGGCTTTTGGCCTAAGTGGGTATCAACCCCAGGCTGGCCAAGATGAAGTGTCACCGGGGTACGACGAGGAGGTACCCTCGTCCTGGTGCGAGCCAGAGTACATCCCTCCGTAATGTGCGGAATAATCATAGGAGGGCACATCCTCCTGGTGCTGCTCGTGGAAACCCAACAAGCAAAGCTGCTCGTCCACCTCCTCCTTGGAGCGCGACCACGGTCTCCTGTCAACACTGAACAAAGCAGGCTGGGGCAAAAGGATCTCCCTTTCATCCCCATCAGTGAAAAGCATCCTATATACTAGATTGTTCAAATCAGAAGTAGCAGTGACAAAGTGATGAGTTTTCATGGCAACAAGGTCGAGCCTCTGTGGTGCTAGCATAACATCATCAGGAGCCACAGAAAGATCTAATGCATCAACTACACACGAGGCAATGATGCCCCCATAGATAGGTCCCCTAGCAGCTAGGCGGCAAGCAATAAGAGAGCCAAGATTGTACCGAGTATCATTGTTGAGCGCAGCATTAAGGAAACCTAAGTGATAGTTGGAGATATTACTAGTGTTATCCCTACCCAATACACTAGTGGCAAGGCAGTATGCAAAGTATCTAAGAGCAGGGAGTTGGATATTTCTTATCTTTCCGCGCTGCGCCACGCGGTCATCGTCATTGGTCACCCCTCGGTAAAGCTCCAACAAATCAGCGGGCCGCCCTTGAATTTTCTTCACGGTCCCTGCCATACGCACACCTACAATACTGCAAAATCTCTCCAAAGGCATGGTGAAGGGCATGCCATAGATCTTAAATGAGACAGTAGAATGATAGGATGTGTTAGAAAATGAAAAGCTCTCAACAAAAGTTTTGGTGAGCAGAGCGTATTGTGCGCTCTCATCTTGCATATAAGAGGTCAAGCCAACCCTCTCAATCAGTAGCAAGAAATCATCAAGAATACCTGCAGCTTGCAAGAAAGTAAAACAAGGGAAAGAGGATGGGTGAGCATCTCCATCATCTCTTTCACTGCCAATACGTGATGCAATGAGGTCTTCATTATATGATGGCCTAGCTTGAGAGGCTGTTCTTGAGGGCCTTGTCCTCCTAGGTGCATCACTCTCAAATATCTCTCCAAAAGTGTGGTTGTTCATGCTTGGTATTCTGAAATTTAAACACCTATTAAACAATTGATTGCAAAGTAAATATAATGAAGGATTCTACTCACAGGGACTAGCAAGAGGCCTAAACATGCATCAAAACTATATCTCTAAGCATCAAACAAGCTTACAAGCCCTCAAAACCAGTCACCTACAGCAGCAAAATACTCATCATACAATCTACTAAACACAAATATACTTGGACAAGGGGAGGAGTCACATACCAAGGAACAATTGCTCCAAATTTCAGCAAGAAAGATGGGCTGAGCAAAGGGATCGAAGAAATCGAGGGCAAGCACAGAGAGAACGCGATTTCGAGCTATGAACTGGAGCTTACTCGGGAGAGAGAAGAAAGTGGCAGGAGAGAGAGGTAGTGGGGGGCCAGGGGTGGCCCACACCAGGGCATGGCGCCAGCCAGGTCTGGCCGCGCCACCATGTGGTGTGCATGCCTGGTGGGCCCCCTGGTACCTACTAGGTCCTCCTCTGCCCCTTTTTTCACGTAAAAATTTAATATGGATTTTCTGGAATTTTTCGAGACTCTTTATTTTTGGGCATTTTTCAGAAGTAGAAGAATGATTTTTCTGACAGACAGATTTTTTTTTTTTGGAAACATGATGCAAGGACAAAACAAGGCTAGAACTACAGAAGTTCTAGCATGCAAGCAAACTAACAACACAAAGAAAACTAAACAAAAACAAAAACTAAAATGCAAAGGATAGAAATAAACGGGGATAATCATAATGAAAACATTGTTTTGTTCAATGGACTCCTTTTGTTAACAAGGTTGATCAAGTCTTGCTACCAAAACAATTACATATGAGACAAAACTTTGTATTCCACTAATGATTATGTTACCTCAACCTTGATAGCAACGGTCCCAATCATAATAGTTTCAAATTTTCCTTTTGGTATGGGACAATATATTTCTCCAACTTGAATGCCTTCAACATGTTCAATTGAATTTAAACCATAAGTCCTTTCAATCTTCTTGGGGAAATAGACAGTATGTTCCTTGTCATTGACATTGAAGGTCACCTTTCCTTGATTACAATTAAGAAAAGGTCTTCCAAGAATAATAGACATATTATCATCTTCAGGCATTTCAAGCACAACAAAATCAGTTAATATCAAGCAATTATGAGCCACCTGAACATGCACATCCTCACATATACCCACAGGAATACTGGTAGACTTATCAACCATTTGCAAAGATATATCATTTGGTATCAATTTCTCAAGCTGAAGCCTCTTATAGAGAGAGAAAGGCATAACACTAACTCCAGCTCCCAAATCACACAAAGCAGTTCTAACATAACTGTTCTTAATAGATCAAGGGATAGTTGGAATCCCTGGGTCTCCAAGTTTCTTAGGAACCTTACCATTGAAGGAATAATTAGCAAGAAAAGTAGAGATTTCTTCATTAGGGATGTTCCTTTTATTCGAGACAATGTCCTTCATATACTTTGAATAAGGAGGCAATTTAATAGCATCAGTCAAAGGAATTTGCAAGAATAAAGGTTTCATCCACTCACAAAACTTATTATAGTGTTCATATTCCTTTGACTTGTGTTTCTTATCAGGGAAAGGCATAGGTTTTTGGACCCAAGGTTCTCTTTCACTACCATGTTTCTTAGCAATAAAATCTTCTTTGGTGTATTTAGTAGTCTTAGTGTGGTTTTCAGGTTCTTCTTCAACTTTTTCTTCATTAGGAACTTCATTTTCTTCATTACCACTTTTAGTTTCAGCATCAGAGATAGATATACTATTAGGATCTATACCAGGTTCAGAGGGTTCTACAACAGTTTTATGTTTCTTTTTCCTTTTCTTACGAGTAGAACCACTATTTTCAGCTTGTTGAGAATCCTGCTCAATTCTTTTGGGATGCCCCTCAGGATATAGAGGATCCTGGGTAGCAGCACCACTTCTAGTTCTAATTTCATAAGCATGTTTTTCTTTAGCAGCATTAACTAGCAAGTCGTTTTGCACTTTAACGAGTTGATCTATTTGAGTTTGAACCATTTGAAAGTGTTTAACAATCATTTTAACATCATTAGAGGTTCTTTCCACAATATCTTTCAACTCAACAATAGCTCTAGTGTTTTCCATTAGATGACTTTGCACCCTTTTATTAAAGTTATCTTGCTTAACAATAAAGATATCAAATTCTTCTAAGCCTTGATCAGGAGGTTTCAAGTAAGGGATATCACCTTCATCAAAGTGTTGGAGAGAGTGTACCTCAATAGTGGGTGAATATGGAATAGGTTTACATAACTCTTCTATAGGAGGTAAATTCTTGACATCTGCAGCTTTAATTCCCTTCTCCTTAAGACATTTCTTAGCTTCCTTCATCACTTCATCATTTAATTCAATATCTCCCATCTTCTTTGATGTTGGAATAGGCACAGGAATAGATGGTTCAGGCACAATTACTTTAGGTGTAACTTGTTTAGGAGGAGTCCAATCTTCATAATTCTTGCTTATTTTAGCCATTAATTCCTCAGCTTCCTTAGGAGTCCTATTCCTGAAAACACAATCATCACAACTATCTAGGTATGTCCTAGATTCTTCGGTTAGTCCATTATAAAATATATCGAGTAGTTCATTCTTAGGTAATTGACTTCCAGCCTGTGCATGAATCAAAGCACAAAACCTTGCCCAAGATTCGGGCAATACCTCTTTTTCTCCCTGTTTAAAATCAAAAAGTTCCTGCAAAACAGCATGTCTAGCACTAGGAGGAAAATATTTCTGCAGGAAAGTATTAAACAAGCACTCAGGGCTATCAATAGATCCAGGAGGTAAATTACCAAACCTAGTTTTAGCTTCTCCTTTTAGTGAAAAAGGGAAAATCTTAGCAACAAAGTAAGTACGCATTTTAGTATCATCAGAAAACAAGCCACTCATGGTAGAAAGTTCATCCATATGTGCTACCGCACTTTCGTTCTTAGTCCCGCCAAAAGGTTCTTTCTCGACAATAGCTATGTAGGATAGATCGAGAGATAAATCATAATCTTCATCTATAATGTTTACAGGAGAAGCAGCAAACTTAGCAGCAGGAGATAATTTGGGTCTAATAGTATTCCTCTCAAGGAGATTCTTAGCAGTGCTCCTATCATGGGTATTCCTACATTCTTCAATAAACTCATCAGTCATCTCAACATAATCTTCTTCAGCATCATAACTCTCACTAGACTCAGGTGAGCTAACAGGTGTAGCAGTGTGTTCATTAGGAGTTTCGGTATTTCCAACTATAGTTCTAGCAATCGTAGCATCTAGGAAAGGACCTAATGAACCACTCTTGTCAAGCACAGTAGAAGCAACATCATAAGCATCAGAAGTTTTAGATTCAGCATAAGTAGCAGTGTGTGTAGCATGTGTATGTGGTGGTGTAAGGAACTTACTCAGAACAAACGGTGAATCAACAGCAGTAGAGGTGTTCAGAACCGTACCTCTTCTTGTAGTGGATGGTAAAATAGGAACCTTGCCATCACGAGACTTACCCATGATGGATGGAAAGCAGCAAACAATAGAGAATCCAAGTGAACTTGATAAATAAAGCTATGCTCCCCGGCAACGGCGCCAGAAAATAGTCTTGATGACCCACAAGTATAGAGGGTGTATCGCAGTATTTTCGAGGGAAGTGATACCCAATTTATTGATTCGACGCAAGGGGAGCCAAAGAATACTTATCATCCTTAACAACTGAATTGTCAATTCAGCTGCACCTGGAAACAATCTTGCTCACGGCAGTTTATCAGTAGCAACAGTTTTGTAGTAGGAATAGTAAAGTAACAGTAGCAGCAAAACAAAGACAGTAGTAACAAAAGCAGTAAACAGTGGGATTCGAGTGCGGTAGGCATAGGGATGGATGGACGGGCGTTGCATGGACAAGACAATTCACATAGCAATCAGAACATAGGGCAATTGCAGATAAATAAGATAAAGCACCCAAGTACAATACAATCCTAGGCATGTGTTCCATATATAGTCATACGTGCTCGCAATGAGAACTTGCACAACATCTTTTGTCCTGCCAGCCCATTTACAGCGGGGCCTCTAGGGAACTACTGGCAATTAAGGTGCTCCTTTTAATAAAGCACCGGAGCAAAGCATTAACACTCCACGAACACATGTGATCCTCACATCAAAGCCTTTCCCTTCCGGCTACCCCGATTTCTGTCACTTCGGGACCATAGGTTCCGGACAACGACGTGTGTAAACAACTTGTAGATAAGACCCAAAACAATACTATCATGATGAATCAATAATAAGTTAAGATCTGAAATCATGGCACTCGGGCCCTAGTGACAAGCATTAAGCATAACAAAGTTGCAACAAAGTCATAAAGCACTAATAGAGATACTAGGCACTATGCCCTAAGAATCTGATGCCATTACATGAACGATCTCATCCAATCCCTACCATCCCCATAGCCTATAGCGGGGGATTACTCACTCATAGATGGGGGAAACATGGATGTTCGATGGAGAAGCGATGGTGATGATGATGGCGATGATCTCCTCCAATTCCTCGTCCTGGCAGGGTGACAGAACGGAGTTTCTGGTGCTGTTTCGTGGAATCTGGTGGTGGCGGCGGAGCGGAACTCCTTCTGGACGTCGAACCCCCCTGAAGTTTTCAGGTCAGAAGGCTCCTTATAGGCAAACAGAGAGGCCGAGGGGGAGTCTGGGGTGGCCAGACCACCCCCTGGCGCGGCCTAGGCTTGCCCGCGTGGCCAAGTGGTGTGGCCAGGGCCCAGCCCCCTCCGTCTCGTATTCTGGCTCCGGGAGTCTTCTGGTAAAATAGGATTTTGGCATATTTTCCGGGATTTTTCCTGATAGTTGATTTTCTGCACAAAAAGTAGACACCAAGGCAATTCTGCTGAAAACAGCGTCAGCTCGCATTAGTTGCATCCAAATCACACAAGTATAGAGGAGAAACAATAGCAAAAGTGTTCGGGAAAGTAGATACGTTTTGGACGTATCACGCACCCTCTTCAGCACCGTCATAGCGCTCTTCTCGCGGCCATCCTCGGCTGACCGAGCCGTCCCCTCTCCTCGTCTACCTCGCCGCCCCTACAACCCGCGGGGTCGCGCCATGGACCCTTCCCCACTTCTGGTGCTCCCTCATCACCGCGACCACTGCCACGGGACCTCCTCTGCCCCGCAAGCTCCGCTGCCTCGGTCCCGAGCTGCATCGACTGACCCTGCTCGCCATGCTGTCCTCCCATGCTCGTCCATGTCTGCGCCTCCGCGTCCCCGTCCCGGGCTTGGCAGCGTGTTCCGTGAACCCTCCCCTCTGCAGAGCCACCTCGTCTGAGTGCCTCCTCCCGACCAACTGCTGCTCTGCAGTAGTGCGCTTGCCAAGGTCCACGCGTTTGCCTCCTGGAGTTAGATGCCAAGCCAAGTAGGCCCGAGCTTGTGCTATCCCTGCTACGTATCTATCTTCCGTTGATGTGATACGTTTTGGCTCCGTTTGACTATGCGAACCCGGTACAACGCGATGATGTGAGGTTGATAACAAGATCTCCACGAGTTGGAGCCCAAGATAGACCATGAATGAGTTGTACAAGGCCTACCGACAAGTTCTTCGAGACCGACCAGCATTAGAGCTTAGAAATAAGCTGAACATAGGTGTGTGCATTGCATTCATGCATAGAAAATCCGAATAATTTTCGCGCTTTTAAATAAAACTTGTCAAAGTGATTGGAGCTTCTTTTAACTGGGTGGAACTGAACTAGATCATCAAGTTGACTGCGGTAAGTTTCAATATGACATTTGCTAAAACTTTAATTTTGGGTAATATAATTTGATCTAAGGGTAGATCAAATGTAATAAAACTAAGTCACAGCACACTGCTTAATAAGGAGTGCTAGATCTTCTAGAGATCATTACATGGTATTCCATACCACAACTCAAGGATGAATACTTAATATTCTAAAGATGATATTAAGATATTACCTACCATAAACTCTGTATAACAAGTTAAGTATATAACTTAAGTAAAAGAAGCTCTATAACTAAATCTTGAAACACTTGTTTGCCATAGTTACTCTTACCATGGGTATCATGGTAGTTCTTAAACATTAACTCTTGTCACAGATAGAGTAGAATGGAAGTCAAGCCAAGACCATCCATCATATACTCTTAATATGGTATTAAGAGGTGACAATCCTATTTAACCAAGTCCTAGTGTCTATTGATCATCAATGTGTGTGACCAATTCTTGACCTAGCACTTGTTAAACTTTAGCTTTGACCTATTATATAAACCTTCCAAAGACCTTAAGTAAGTTAATAATAAGAAGGAACTAGTTATGGTAGAGTGTGTCATCATCAATGGAATGTGATCCTTAGTGGAGATCAAACCATTTGATGTAGAGGAGATAACTCACTCATGAGTTAACTAGAAGCAGTACCTAAACCCAAGAGTTCATCTAGTAGTTGAGAAGCTATGAGAAGGATAGTAGTATTAGTACATCAGATAATAATCTTGTTAGGTCAAGTGGGTATAAACTTAGAAGTAAGCTTCTCTAACAAGATCAGCTTTATAGAGAGACTAGTACAAGTCTACGACTTAGTTGATTATAGATCTTGATTAGACAATTAGAAGCCTAAGCTTTGTTTGATCAAATGATGATGGTCTTTATTCCCAAGTCACTTGAGAATAGATGACTAGTTGATAAAGAAGTGAGGTGAGTATACCAAATTAGGTAAAGCCCTAGTAAGATGAATCATCTAGCTTGATCATGAGAAGTCGAGCTAGAGTATAATAAAGTGTGTAACATAAGTTGTAGGAGTAGTTGGAGGCATAGTGCTTTAGCCAAGCTAGTACAAGAACAACTTGTATTGTGGAGAGTAGTGTTGGGTTCGTAGCATAGAAAACAAAAAATTTCCTACGGTGGGAACTATACACCAAGATCTATCTACTAGATACAAGCAACGGGTGGATATACATCCATAGAGAACTTACCCTCGAAGACAACAGAGCTTTGTTAACGAGTTGGAACTCGTGCATGATGTAGTCGTACACTTGCCGATCTCAAGATCGTGATGAAGTCCAGCAGGTCTGGCTCCAACACGTCCATCAGATCCAGCTCCAGCAAGTCCAGCACCACCAAGTCCAGCACCGCAAAGCAGCGGTGCATCCGTGATTGCACACACGTCTGGTACCCCGACAACCTCCGTCCCTCGCTCCAGCAAAGCAGCGGAAGAAACAACTCCTTTCCAGATAAAGCCACCGGGAACATTATCTCGCTAATCCGAGACCATGGGGAAAAATACTAGAGGGGGAGAGAGATCCTTCACGAGGAGGTGTGAGTATGAAGGTGTGAGAGGGGGGCCTTTTATAGGAGGAGGGGAGGGTACCCCTCCCATGGACGGTGTCCATGGAGGGTGTCCCTTCACCTCCCCCATTCATGTGGTGGTAACCCCTCCACATTAAAATGCCCCTTCACATTGTCTTTTAAAGTCTCCACTTTAAATGCATTAAATTTCTCCAAATTTAATGATCTCTCATTTAATAAAACTCTTTTATTAATTTTATTCAGAATTTTGTTAATTACTTTAATTAACATCACATAAAACCCCCTGCAATATTTCAACATTACATGCAGAACCAATTTCAGCAATTTGACCCGAAACAGTTTCGATGTCTATTGAAATAATTCCAGCACTTTCTTAAATGTTTATCTGAAACATATTTGCTCCAAATGGTGTCGGTATCCCTTAAGTGTGTCACCCTACGGTTCGCGAATAATGCAGACATGATCGAGACCCCTCTCCGATCAGTAATCAGCAGCGGGACCTGGAGATCCGTACTGACTCCCACATATTCAACGATGACTCTTGTGATCGTGTGAACCTTTAACATCGTAACTAAATCCCTTTGCCTCGCGATATATTACATGTCCGAGATTCGATCATTGGCATCCAAATACCTAGTTTGATCTCGTTACCGACATGCACTCTTTTCTCGTTCCCGTGATATAACATTCTAGTGGTCACATCACTTGCTTGCAAGCTATCTTAATGTGATATCACCGAGAGGGCCCAGAGTATATCTATCCGTCATCGGGATGGAAAAATCCCACTCTTGATCCATGAGCCTGAACATAACACCTTCGTAGCACTAAACCCACCTTTATAGTCACCCTGTTACGGTGTGACATTTGATGTTATCAAGATACTCTTCCGGTGTCAACAATTAACATGATCTCATGGTCTAAGGACTAAGATTACTTCGTATGATGTTATAGAAATATAAACATAATGACTTTGATCGTAATGCTATACTTCAGATGAATGTTCATCACATCATTCCACCAATGTTGTCACCTCGTTATTAACTACATCCAATGTCCATGATCAGGAAACCTTGATCATCTTGTTAATCAACAAGCTAGTTTATATGAGAGGCAGTACTAGGAACTTTGTATTTTGTTTAATAAACACACATGTATTACCGTTTCCAATTAATACAATTATAGCATGCAAAATAAACATTTATCATAAACATGGAATAAGATAATAACAACTTTATTATCGCCTCTCGGGCATATTCCCTTCAGTCTCCCACTTGCACTAGAGTAAATAATCTAGTTTGTAAACTTGTATACACAACACCTAGGTGTTGTATATACGCGTTTTCTAGTGGTTAACATAATCTCCGGATCTGGCACTTTCAGGTCCGTGTGTATTTGCATGTCTTTGCGTCTCTACGCATCACTCATTCTCAAATGAGATGGCATTGTATAAATTTGGTCCTTTGGTGAGACCTTTAGTTTGTTCGGGTTAAAATATGTTGATATTACTGTCATAGAAATATATCTTCATAGTATTAGCCCACTTTGAACCACACCTAGTTTGATAACAAACTTCTTAACACAAATGCCCTCCTTTGCTGCTACTATAGCAGTCATATACTTAGCCTTTTGTTGTAGTATCCGTCACAATGTTTCAACTTTGGAATTTATCCAAATCCATCATGGAACATCCTTTCCATTACATTGTGCCACCCATAGTCTAAATTGAGATAAATTTAATTTGTATCTTGTGACAAAACTAGTATCAATGTAACACTTTACAATGAACTACCTTTAACTATTTGTCACTTATACATGATATATTCTTAGTTCATCCAAAGCTCATAAGAATATCTTTACTATTGTCCAATGATCATCTTATGAATCATTCTGGTATGTGCTCATAAAATTTATAGCATAGGACATTTTGGATATATACATATCATGGTATAATCGATCAAAATCTTCATGTGATTTTACTCACCAAGTGTTGAAACACTTGAATCATGATACAATACTTCACGCCTTTCCAGAGGGTCTTCCAAGTTCAGAAACTTGATTTCTCGTGTATGGATACTATCACCGATTCTATGACTTCTAGTCATTTTATGGAGTCAGGGCCCATCATCACTTCTTTGCATGTATTCGGTTCATCATTGTCAGAACAATAACGACTTGTTTATCAAATCTTACTATTTGATTCTTACCGACCCACACGGTTCAATAGGAACACTAATCTCTGAGATCACAACCTTTGTAATCACGGGAGCCATGAGCATTGTGGCCGCCACCGGGACACTTTACGGCGCTGCGCTACTTAGCACATATAGCTAAGGTTCAACAACCTTATCAAAGTTATATTGTCCTCCCACTTAAATTTTCGCGAAAAATTCCTTCTCAAGAAACTTGAAGTTCCAAGTAACAAACTCTTTTGTCCTCGATGTTATGGAGAAATTCCCAACAAATTCTTTGGGATAACCTACAAAGACGTGCTTATCCGACTTTGGTTGTAAACATTTTACTTATGCATAGCATACCAAAATTTAAGAAAAGACAATTAAGGTTTTATCCCAAACCATAACTTATATGGTGTCATTCAACGGATCACGATGGTGCTCTTTTCAGTGTAAAACCGGTAGTCTCTAAAGCTTTAATCCTTAAAACATAATGGTAGTTTTATAAATGATACCTTTGATCTTACCATGTCAAACATGGTTTGATTTCATCTCTCGAATATGCCATACTCCTATGGTTTATCGGGAAACACGAATCATGGAATAATTCCTCAAATCTTAAGTGTTTTGCTAAACATGTAACTCAAATATCTTCCTTTATGATCGAATCATAAACTCTTTATTTTCTTATTACAATGATTTTTCACTTCATCTTGAAAGTCTTCGAACAATTTTCAAATGTTTCATACTTCTTACTTATTAAGTAAATATATAGATATATTCACTCAAATTTTTGGAGAAAGCATATGAAGCAAAAATATCCATCGCATATAGTTACACATAATGGACTATGCACATCAGCATGCACAATTTCCAATAAGCTAGTCATTCGTTCCTCTTTGGCCTATGAACGGAGTTTAAATTATCTCGAGGAAAGTCTCACAAGCGTTAATTGATCAAAATCAAAGATCCAAAAATCCATCAACATGGATTTTCTTCATGTTTTCTTTCCAATATAATTTAAAAAACGATGTCACTTCATAAGTGATCTTTCAATCATTTGTCTTGCGACATTTTAGCAATAGTGTTTATGGATGTGATTTCTCCCACTAGACTTGTAAAAGTTCATCCATTCTTTATGGAATATGGTAATTATTTGAACAATCATTGTTCTCGTAATATCGGAACAAAATAACAATTATTAAAAAAAATCTTGAAGGCTAGGTTTGATGACACCTAAAAACACAATAACACTTTATTTGTTTTCGATGACCATCATCACTTATTCTCTTGCCAGTTACTTTGGCCGTTGCAGTTCATGAATTGTGTTGTTATGTATGATACTTCACACCAACCAATTCGGTATCCAATACCGGTATCCAATACCTAAGAACCACATTGTTTAGCAAGCAAGGAATACATCCATAACATGTATATCTTCTATATACCTAAGTTGGACATCTCCAACCTTTTATTTTCTGCCAAATAATTTATAGATTCTCTTTTAGCAATTCCTTTTCTTTTAAAAGAATCTATCAACATCAATAGTGGTGTCATGCACATGACACATAGTACAAAGCTTGTATATAGTCAAATACTAATACCTTTGGACTTGCACTTTGAAGTGGATCACCATCATCAAATGTTTAGCATTCTTTCAAAAATCAATTCTTTAATAATCTTTTAGTGTAGTAAACATTTTACTTACATCTTCTATTCATACTTATCATGACAACTCTCATGATCAAGCTACTATAGCCTATAAGGAAGAATGACGAGTATAATTTTAGTTCCCAAAACCTTTTGGGAGATTCGGATGCCTAGCATGTCCATCCTTCACAAATTCTCATACAACATGAGAACATGTATTTTGCTAAATTATACTCTATCATAATGCAACCAAAAACATTGTTTCAGATATCACAATATCTTCCACACATGATAGTTTCTGAAATAAATTTTCAGCTCCTAGAAAATCTTGATATTAAAACAACTTTTGAATATCAATAATCATGGAGGCAAAGATGATACTTTAGATACTAACATTGGAATTCTTACTCTTGATTTAATGCTACTTATTAAACTTCATTGAGTAAATAGAGTTTGCTAAAAGTTTGCAATAGGACTTTTAAACTTTAAATTGATATTCAAAACAATACGATACTAGTTTGTAAAGTAAATATCCATAATTCTATAGTTCTATTATCTCAATTAAAACTAAGCATAAGGTAGTGAACAGAAGCCAATCACTACCCCATATTATGCAAATTCACTTCGATTTAGTTTATGACAAATTGAGTTCGACTAATCCAAATTAGAAATGAACTCCCACTCAAAAACGACATCCCTCGTTCCTTTTTGGTGATTACATGAACCAAATCCACTACACCAAGTCCGATCATCACGTGAGTTGGTGTAGCTTTCAAGGCGAGCATCAATATGGGCATCATATCAACTATATGAATCATGCTTAACCTTTCGGTCCGTGTTCCGAAGCCATGTCTGTACATGCTAGGCTCGCCAAGTAAGAACCTTAGTATTCACGTGTGTAAAACTGTCTTACACCCGTTATATGAAACCGTAGAGTCGGGTACACCCGATCATCATGTGATGTCTCGAAACACGATCCACATAACGGTGCATACTTAAGGAAGAACACATTTTATCTCGATGTTTAAATGAGGGATAATCTTACAATGCTACCAAAAGCGCCAAACTAGCAATATAAGATGCTAACATCTAATGTGTAAAGTGAGATGATATGGTCCATGCATTTGATCTCTATCATTTGCATCGTGGTATGATCTCTATCATTCCTTTGTGTGTAAGGCCAAGGTCTATGGAACTTACACGTTGAGTGTGTTGTAAGAGTATCTATCATACATCTACTTACAACAATTCCATATCAAGACACTAGCCCGGCAACGATCTAAACGAGACGCCTCTAATTTATCAATTGCAAGTTTTATGTGGCTTAGGGATTTCGGAGATAGAACCGGTCTTACCTACGAACAAGAACCACAACGAGGATAACCAAGTTATTAGCAACTCTTTGTAAATCAGATATTGACTATAGTAGGAGAGACAGACACCCGCTAGCCACTTATGCAAAACAAGTTGCATGTTAGTCGTGGAACCGGTCTCATGTATGATGACATGTAAGGTTGGTCCGGGCCGCTTCATCCCACTATGCCACCAATATCCAGAATACATAGAAGATGCAATAACATGATCATCATTGCCCACATATAAACATATGTGTACTACCCATGCAAAGCACCTACACATAGATCAAGCTCTAATACCACTATTGGGTTTGCAACATAGAAAACAAAAAAAATCCTACGGTGGGAACTATACGCCAAGATCTATCTACTAGATACAAGCAACGGGTGGATATACATCCATAGAGAACTTACCCTCGAAGACAACAAAGCTTTGTTAATGAGTTGGAACTCGTGGATGATGTAGTCATACACTTGCCGATCTCAAGATCTTGATGAAGTCCAGCAGGTCCGGCTCCAGCACGTCCATCAGATCCAGCTCTAGCAAGTCCAACACCACCAAGTCTAGCACTGCAAAGCATCGGTCCATCCGTGATCACACACACGTCTGGTACCCCGACAACCTACGTCCCTCGCTCTAGCAAAGCAGCGGAAGCAGCATCTCCTTTCCAGATAAAGCCACCGGGAATATGTATCTCGCTAATCCGAGACCATGGGGAAAAATACTAGAGGGGGAGAGAGATCCTTCATGAGGAGGTGTGAGTATGAAGGTGTGAGAGGGGGGCCTTTTATAGGAGGAGGGGAGGGTACCCCTCCCATGGCCGGCACCCATGGAGGGTGTCCCTTCACCTCCCCCATTCATGTGGTGGTAACCCCTCCACATTAAAATGCCCCTTCACATTCTCTTTTAAAGTCTCCACTTTAAATGCATTAAATTTCTCCAAATTTAATGCTCTCTCATTTAATAAAACATTTTTTATTAATTTTATTCAGAATTTTGTTAATTACTTTAATTAACAAACATTCACATAAAACCCCCTGCAACATTTCAACATTACATGCAGAACCAATTTCAGCAATTTCACCCAAAACAGTTTCGGTGTCTATTGAAATAATTCCAGTGCTTTCTTAAATCTTTATCTGAAACATATTTGCTCCAAATGGTGTCGGTATCCCTTAAGTGTGTCACCCTACGGTTCGTGAATAATGCAGACATGATCGAGACCCCTGTCTGATCAATAATCAGTAGTGGGACCTGGAGATCCATACTGACTCCCACATATTCAATGATGACTCTTGTGATCGTGTGAAGCTTTAACGTCGTAACTAAATCCCTTTGTCTCGCGATATATTACATGTCCGAGATTCAATCATTGGCATCCAAATAGCTAGTTTGATCTCGTTACCAACATGCACTCTTTTCTCGTTCCCGTGATATAACATTCTAGTGATCACATCACTTGCTTGCAAGCTATCTTAATGTGATATCACCGAGAGGGCCTAGAGTATATCTATCCGTCATCGGGATGGACAAATCCCACTCTTGATCCATGAGCCTGAACAGAACACCTTCGTAGCACTAAACCCACCTTTATAGTGTTACGGTGTGACGTTTGATGTTATCAAGATACTCTTCCGGTGTCAGCAATTAACATGATCTCATGGTCGAAGGACTAAGATTACTTCGTATGATATTATAGCAATATAAGCATAATGACTTTGATCGTAATGCTATACTTCGGATGAATGTTCATCACATCATTCCACCAATGTTGTGACCTTGTTATTAACAACATCCAATGTCCATGATCAGGAAAGCTTGATCATCTTGTTAATCAACAAGCTAGTTTATATGAGAGGCAGTACTAGGAACTTTGTATTTTGGTTATTAAACACACATGTATTAACGTTTCCAATTAATACAATTATAGCATGCAAAATAAACATTTATCATAAACATGGAATAAGATAATAACCACTTTATTATTGCCTCTCGGGCATATTCCCTTCAAGTAGTACCATACCTATTCCAGAGGATTGATATCACATGTGATATAGAGAGAACTACCATCTTGCAAGCCTTGGAAGTAGTTGCAAGATGGATTTAAGGAAGTTAATAGATGGAGTTGGTAATAGCTACATTGATAGTTGCATCAATGGTAGTTAATTAAGAGGAGTTATATACTAGGAGTAAGAATGGAATAAGGTTGAAGTGGCATGACCATGTCATCATATGATGATGGGTATGGTGGAGTCAGATGATTATCTTATTCAGGAAGATCTGATATGTGAATAAGATAAGTGAGATATCTAGAGTATATTTAGGAAAGGAATTCCTTATATCAAGATAAGCTTAGTGAAGTATTGAGGTAAGAATTCTTTAGAAACCTTTAGCTAGCTATACATGCAGCCATGACAAGACTCATGTCTACTTCATTATTCAAAACCCTGGAATCAAATGGATAGGGAAACCATTTCCTATTCCTAGGTAACCATTGAACAATACCTCTTGGACAATTAAAGATTCCAAGAGATAATTAGAGAACCAGATGAGTGTTTATAGATGGAAGCCTTGTCCACCTTATAGTCTTAAACCCTAAAAGAAATCTAGAATGATAGAACTATCAGGATCACCTTAATAAGTAATTCCAATATATCACATTATGTTGAGATATCAAACCTACTCATAGATTTAGAAGTAGTATCCCTAAACCTTGATCCTTATCCATATTCATAATAGAATATGAGTCCATTAAAAATCTTCCTAAAACCCATTGCAGTTATTAATGATTGCAATTCATGCTTCTTGACTTCACCATGGTTACCCATGGTAATCCTAAACACTATAAATCAAGGAGGATTTTAATAAGAGGAATTCTCAAATATGGAGAAACATGAAAAATCAAATCATCATATTAAGAACCACAAGGTTTAATATATTATAAGGAATATTTATAATTCCTTCAGGAAGCTAAGCATTAATAGGATTCTATAGATATTGTTCACTATTTTAAATCTTTACCATTATAATCATTAAATGGAAACAAGCTCATCTTTGTGAAATCCTATTATAAGAAACAAATTCCTAAAACCCTATTTTCTATTAATATTTCCTAATAAAGAGGACCCTTCATATAATTATGGATATTATATACATAATAAAATAAAATATGGAGTAGAGGGTCATATTTGCTCTAGACAATGATATACTTGACCTACGATATCTCTAAAAATTCAAAACCTTGGAGAAAGTTATATTTGAAATGGTGTTATAATAACAGAAATTGAAATAAAAAAATAGAGAGAAAAGAGCAGAGCAGACCAGCTTGGGCCGTAGCCCATCTGCTATGTGTCGCGTGCGAGCAGCAGCAGCAACCCTCCGCTCACTCTGCAACGGCCTAGTACCGGCCTAGGCCCGCATACCCCTTTGTCCACTCAATCGGTAGCGTCTACCTCGCGCGGCCGCCGAAGCTGCTGCGTGGCGCGAGCGCTGCTGCTCGCCGGCATGGAGATCCGCGCTGCCATCGTTAGGGAGGATAAGAATGACACCGTGACGCCTCTCGGCCTTATCCTCATTTCCCTCGCTCGCTCTCCATCTCTCTATGTTCCTCTCCAGGGGCCGAAACCCTAGTTCGTCAGAGATCGTCATCCTCGAGGTCTCCGGTCACCCCAGGCCTCGCTGAGACCACCACTGGGAGTGCCTCGCTGTCCTTGTTCATCTCCGACAAATCTCACAAGCAGGCGTGCTACGAACGGCGCGGAATTGATCCCGAAGTGGCGTCGGCCACCGCGGCCATTACCGGCGATTCACCGTCACCAAGCATCTCCACGCTTCACTGACCACATCATCGACATCCCGGTGAGCCAACGGTGCTCAGGCACCTCTCCAATCTTCCTCTCTCGCTTTGGATCATTATATTGCATCGCCGTAGTCCGTCGTCGGTCTCCGCAGAAGTTGGTTGCCAGTGATGCTTCGATGTTCTTCAGTATGCGTGAAGGGTCTAGCTAGGTTCGTCGTGCTCTTCTCTATCTAACGCACCTCGCCGTGTTGTCTCTGGTGCCGTATTTTTGCGTCACCACCGTACTATTTGACTGGTCCGCATCAGCGTGGTTGCCTTTGACTGGTCCGGCGGGGTGACGTCAGGCGCTGGTGAGGTGACGTCCTCTTTGACTGGTCCGCATCAGCGTGGTTGCCGACGTGGCCAGTGGCCCACGAGTCAGTGTCTCTGGCTAGGAATAGCCCCGGTGAGAAAAGTATGTCTAGTCTAGTAAATAGATAAAACAAAATAAGTTTTAATATAAATATAATTCCAGAAATTTTATAAAAGGATTAAAATTTATTTATTCTACATCTTTTATTTCACAAATAAGAAAAATGTATATAATATATCAAAATGCTTAGAAAAATAAAATCTCTAATTAAACTTTATTATAAAATATTATTGTGTTAACTATTTAAATAATTATAATTTAATAAATATTTTATAAGTAATAAGACTTTGAAAATTCATATTTTAATTTTGGTAAATGAGAAAATTATAAATAATATACCAAAATTCTTATAAAAACAAAATATATATTTACAAACTTGTTTCAATTATTTTTGTATCACTTAACTAATATTTATTATTTATTTAATATTTATAAAGTAATAAAACTTATAAAAATAATATCTTATTATTTATAAATCACAAAAATACTTATGATATACCAAAATGATCACAAAAATACATTCTACACATTAAAAATGTCATATTTATTAATGAAAGTAAATAAAAGGTAAAGGTCTAATAAATCTTCTTTAAACCCTTTTCTTTTATTTTAATTCCTTAACAATATATAAATACTTACTAATACCTTTAGCATTATTTGTTTAAAGTCTAAAAGTGTAATAACAAATGCAAGTTATATTTAAATGAAGATAAAATAGGTCTAACCAATTCAAGTTGTACTTACTAAAACTACCATTCGGAATTAAGTAAGTTTTACTCTCTAAAAATGTTTTATCAATTATAGAATCATCCAGATTTGAGTACTAATTCTTTTACCAGTTTAAGAATCCACCTAAAAGAATTAAACCAAGTTCTTAAGTAATTTTAGCAATACACTATCTATGCTTATAAAAATAAGCATTAATAAGGAACTAACTCTATTCACTTATAACTTTAATAAAACACTACCTCATTCAAGTAATAAGACTTAAATTCTAACTTTGTGGAATGTTAAGAAGTAAACCATCTACAATGTGATGCCTTATTCAACACATGCAAATCTCCACCACTTATACTATGATTGATTAATATAGTAATGTTTTCCTCTTTAATAATTTTAGCTAATAAGAAAACCTTAAAGTGTTAACCTTAAGTTCAAATACTTTTTACTTTGTAAAGTAATGTTTTCCTCAAAAGTTATTCTTTTAAGAAACATTAAAAGTAATCTTTGAACACTTCTCTAAAAGCTTTAATTAAATCTTAATCTTGTTTAAGAAATATTCTAAATACCATGATTCATTTAAGTGCTTTAGTGTTGCATATTACTTGTTGTATCTACATATTATTTCACACATTCTCACAAGCCGTAATAAAAAGCACAAGTGTGAAGATCGTATAAAAGTGCAACCCATTTCAAAGAACTCATCACAAACTCCAAACCTTTGATCAATTACGACTATTTCAGGGATTCGCATTTATCAAAGTGCATTACATTACTTATGCATCGTTTCATCTTGCTTCTTTAAACATTAGTCCTTACCGGACCAATGATGTTGTTTACGAAATTGGATCTCCAATTGTCTTGAAGACCGTGAGTGCATAATCTTGCAATCACAAAAGGCAAGTTCACAACTTGCTCATGTCCTTTGATTATTTTCTATCAAATGATTGTAACTCAAATATTGTCATCACCTGCATTTCAAAAAGGTCAGAAAACACTATTTTCATAATAATATGATTATGGATTATTTACCAAATGGTAATAGATATAGTTCCAGTGGTAAAGGAAAATAATATCTAGGACTTAACAACCAATGTCGCTAGTGATTCTAGCGTCGTATATTACGTGTCAACCATAAGACTTGGAATGGGATGGGAAAGTTGTAACTACCTCGGTGAATTACGCTCTTAGTTACAAGCCTGGATGAGCGGAAATGGTTAAAATAGTACGATGGGGCCAAAATGCCACTCACAGGTAGACCTTTCGGCTGTCCTAACCATTTCCAGAACATCAGGACAAGAACGAGCGGCGTAATCGGCAGGCGAAGGGATCAACTACATACACAAATGAGTATGTATGCAAACCACATACAACAGTCCTCAAAGCCATTCAATCTAAAAGAAATAGAAATATTGCAACGCCATACGGCAAGAATTCAAATATCCTAGATAGAGATAATAAATTAGGATAGCTCCTCATACAACAAACATCAGAGTATCAGGCGGAAGCGGAAATCAAGATCCGAGTATGGATAAGAAGCAAATCGGCATAAGATGCCCCATAAATAAACACATCCCGCCCATAGATCTCACGGATCCCCGTTCCCGGAATCTCTACACCGAGTGGTCGTTGCCAACATCATCTGTCTCTTCCACCCAGTATCCATCTTGCGGGTACACCTGTTCATCTGAATCAAACAATTTATCGTGTGAGACCCTAGGGGTACTCAGCAAGTCTTTATGCCGCTAAAGGGGACACAACCTGGGGTGACGCAATTGCAACAAAAGATAATACCTAACAATTCTACAGATACTCGCTAACCATCCGCCTAACCAATGATAGACGGATGTCCGTGAATAAAGAACAACAGTTATAACAGTATAATTAACAGATCCATCCTCCTCCTCGCTTACCAACGAGGAAGCGGACGAACAACCCCCATCATCCGTTGGCAGTTTTATTAACCATTCCATGAGTATTGCACTATTTACTAGTCAAGTGCTTAGTCAATTTAAAAGCGGTACTTTAGTTATACTTGTCTATGATCGAGAAACTGTGCTCCAAGTCGTCCATAACCGCGAACACGGCTTTCAGAAAGATTTACCCTAGAGGGGTGCACGAATAGCAACACACACTCGATCAACCTCGGAAAAACCAACTCAAAACCCAACGAGGCATTCACGACAAAGCGATCACAGGATTCAGAAATATTTCAGGGGGCCACCCCATTAAGCTACCAGCATCAAAGTTGGCCGGCTCCGAGACGGACCCAAGGTTTGTGTCAATGGCTGTAAACGACTGGGAACCCGAAAATGTGACTGGGCTTGTCGATACCGCGAAAACATTTCACGATCCAAAACAGTACAGGTGCTCCACGCACAATCTTAATAAAGCAGTAACATGGCATAAGTACAGGATAGTAATAAAGCCCCAAACTACTTTGTGGCCCCAAGAAATAAGAATGAATCAATCTCTGGCTCAAGGGGGTCCATAAGGCCTCCCGGATGTGGATAGTGCGAATAGTCAAGGAACAGGAATCAAGTACTTGGGGTCCTACGGGACACAAGTGAGCATGAAGAACCAAATAGCAGATATTGCTCACCGGTGCCACTTTCATTAGTTATCCCATTCCTACTCAGGTTAAGTTGTTTAGGTACCTCATTATCCATCAGACTCTCACATACCCTACACATGCTGTTCTACGACCCGCATGGCTCAAACAACTCCTGTAGTAATGGCTCATGGGATGGAGGAATAAGCTTCAATGGGGTTTAAAAGTAAAGGCTATGCAGTACTTGGGATTCAGTTTAATGCAATCGCGACTCAATGATGCAAGAATAAGATAGAGGCAATAGTTATTATATGTATGCAAGCATGTGGTAGTGCTTGCCTGGCAGCTCAGTTGAAGTGAGGGACGGATCTGGGTAGTGCTCCTGGGATTCCTGATATATCCCCTGCTCAGCGTCTATTCAAAAAGAACCAAACAAACAAGGGCCAATATAAATAGAGTGAACAAGCATATGAATTAAAATGCGACAAGCAAACAATCATGCCATGATGAATGGTGCACAATTTTCATGGCAATAATGTAGCATGGCATGGGTGAGGTGTGGGGTACAAGATCAAAGCATTTTATTAAGTTTTTAGCCCGGTTTGCTCTCATAACACTTGCTGTATACTTATTATTTATATGATGCATGCTGCAATTCAGAACATAGAATGCATAGATAGAACTAGCTCGTCGCGCTGATCGATTTAGACATCTTATTTGTCAAATTTGGAGTTATAAAACAAAAGTTATTAATTAATTAAGGAAAAGGGCATTTTAATGTAATTTCAATCATCTCGAAAATTTAAAGTGTGCAAATAATATTTTGAATGGCATATTTGAATTCCTCACATTTTTCTGATCCAAAAACATATATTATATGTATTGTTTGGATTTGTATTTTAAAAGTTATTTAAATCTGATTTGAATTTGTATTTAAAACAAATTTGAAAAGTTTAAATTAAAACAGAAAACCTTTTGTCACTCAGACATTCCCAGCCACAGCCACTGACGGGTGGGCCATGTGCTGACTCAGCAGCAGGTGGGGCGCAGCGGGTCCGCCTGGTTTTTCTCACCCACGGGGAGTTGACCCGCAGCGACCGACGGACGGGCCCGGTCAGGTGCTAGGCCACTTGCGCGCGCGGCCAGCAGGGGGGCGACACGTGGGCGATCCAGGGCAGCACGGGCGGGAATTCTCCAGAGCGTGGGGGTTTTCTTGCAAGACTGCACCGCGGCTGACAGGTGGGCTCCTGGGACTGCGGGTTTAGGCGGGAAAAAGGGCAGGGGGGCAGGTGCAAGAATGTCATCGGCTGCTGCTGCGCGCGGACGGTCAGGCTCTAACGGCGGCGGATCTGGCCGTCTTCCGTTGACGGTGGCGACGAATCGGCGGCGAAACTCGCTAAGCCGCAAAAAGGAAAAACAAAGAGGGGACATCGGGCTACAACTTTCGTGCAGGGAGAAACACCGGAGGGGGGCTGTGCTGGCCGGGATTCGCGGTGGAACAGAGAGGGTAAACGCGTCGGGGTTGTTGCCTACAGCACGCGCACGGCTCGCGGTGGCGCGCAGAGCGCTCGACGGAGTGCGGGGGGCTACGGCGCAGGAGGGAGGGGAAGACCATGTCCAGGGGTTGCGGGAGCTCACCGTGGTGTCGCCGGCGTGGTAGTTCGTGCGGAGGTGGAGGGGACCTGGCGCCGGGCTCGCGGACGGCGACCTCGGCCTTCTCCAGTTCGCGGCGGCGCCCGGCTTGTTCCGGCGAGGCTGTGGTCCCGGGCTTGTACGAGGCGACGAAGGGGACGTGGACGACCTCGTCGGTGCTCCTGGCGGGGTTTAGGGTGTGCCGGGGCGCGCAGAACTCGAGCGGGGCGTAGCAGCTAGGGTTTTGGCTCTAGGTGGTGGTCTTGTCGTCTAGGGAGGAAGAAGGGGAAGTGGAGAGGAACTTGGCAGCTCGTGGACGAGATCTGAGGTGGGTGAGGCAGTAGAGAGGGAAAGGGAAGCACATGGGTGGTGGTAGCTTAGCAAAAAAATGGGGAGGGGTCAAGTAGGTCTTCTCTTCCTCCTTCTTCTCTTTGTCTTGGAGCCAAAGAAAAAAGGGGAAGGGCAGGTGAGGTGTGACGGCCAGGTGGGGCCAGCATGGAAGAGAGAGGGGGTGAAAGAGAGAGAGGTGAGATTAGGGTTAGGGTTTAAGTGGAACTAGGGTTAGAAGAAAAAGTGGAGAGTGAGAGAGAGCTAGGTTAGGTTTGATTAGGTTTTAGGTTTTAAAACTTGCTTAAGAGATCATGCCAAGAGGAAAGTGGGGCTTGATCTAGCATAAGTTAAGGTGGGAGAGAACCCAAGAAAGGAAAAAGAGAGAAAAGAGATATGGGGAAATGAGCCTCATATGATCATGCATAAAGAGATTAAAATTGATAAAGGGATAGATGAGTATATGGGGGTGGTGGGATGGAAGGAGATGGTCCACAAAGAAAAGATCCATTAAATCAAAGGAAGATCCAATGGAATAAAAGGTGATGAAGAAGGTTGCATGGCCCATGCAAAATATTAAATGCCATGATTAATTTTGTGAAAACAATAATAATATTATGGCATTAATCTTATGCATTTCCAAGTAGTGGAATAAAAGCCAAGCAAAAGAATTTAAAGGATTTGATCCATCCTATCTCCCATGAGCTAGATTAAATACCAAAAGAAAAATAAAGGCCCATGGTAAATGGAATGGTGGAATTATAAGGTGGTGAAAAGAAAAGCTGATGGAGGTGAATAAAAGATATGCCCCCAACTCAACTTGGGCATTAAACAATATAACAACAACCAAATACAATATCAAGAGGCAATTACAATTAATAATGCATATGAGAGAAGAACCAAAGAAAGAGAGTTTTATATGATGCTCAAATGCAAGGTGGCATGATGACATGAGCATGATATGTTTATGATGCAACAATTGTATATAGGAAGTAGCCATTATATTACTAGACCAAGTAGCATTACCATCGTTAGACAATTGGGATGCTACAAAAGTCAGCTGTATCTTCTCCCTTTCGCATGGACGGATGACCTTATCGTGAGGATGTTGATTTCTCGTGGAGTTCCAGAGAATCCAGCACATGGGTGGGACCCCTTAGTTCCCCTCGATCTTGGTGTCTAGATTATTTGTGCATCTATGTCTGGGTCTGAGTTCACCATAACTAATGGTGACCGCCAAACAGGGCTGCGTACGGACTCTCCGAGACACTACCCAAAGAGTAATCGTGGTAGTTGTCTCGGGGGATCGTGTCTTCATGCAGGGTCGCGGAGAGGGCAATACTGGCTTGGATCTTAGACTGGGCCCCACATAAAGGAATTGTGGATGGGAATAAGCTGCCGGTTGTGCAACAAGGCTAATGTCTCTTATGGGAAAAGTGACACACCTCTGCAGAGTGTAAGAATTTTGACATGTTACTCCCTGTTCCGGAAAGGAGCTACGAACGTGGCAGGAAAGGAACCCCACGAAGGTTCTGGTCAACCTGTGAAGGCTGACGGACATAGTTTTCAGAATAAAAGCAACCTTTGAAGAAATGTTTACGAAAACCTGCATTGCCTATGACCTATGGTTTGTGTCTGTAGAGATAGTGCATCATACACTCCTTTTTAGTGAACTTGCTGAGTACGCTCGTACTCAACCGTACCTTCTTAACCCTTGCTAGGTTCTAAGCCGTTGAAGACGACATCAACATCAATTTCTGCTCAAGAAACCATGATTGGCAGCTTAAGTTCTTCAATAAAGTCTATGAAGTTAAAATATACATCAGTTGAAGTGAAGACAAAGTCTCTGTTTAGATAGGAGTAGATACTCTAGCCATAAAACCTACTTCTGTAGAGCATTGCATTAGTAGCAATGACAAGCCAAATAGTTTAGATACTAATGTTAGTTACTAGATAGTTCTGAGTTATTATTTCTGGTTCTTATTTGTAAGAAGTTCTTTCTCTCTCTTTAACCTAGAGTGTTCTCTGGATCTTTTGTAAAAGAGTCGACTTGTAATCTATAGTCATGTCTTGGACCTGTTGTGTCTCTATTGTACCACTCTGAGGGATGTAATACTAGTGAACAGTGTTTCATTGGTGTTATGTCAACGACTATAGTGTACTACATCATGCAGAGGTATGTTGGGTCACCGCAATCTCATACACGGACCCGATGACCGCCAAGATCACCACATGGAACCGAAGATCGTGGAACGTCGAGGTCCCCTTCATGGATGTCAAGGCCCTAGAACCGAAGACCGCGGAACTTCGACGTCCCCTTCATGGACGTCAAGGCCCCGGATCCGAAGACCGATCTCGGAGACCAAACCTAAACCCCGTCGAACCTTCAGAGCCCAAGATCTTCGAACCCCGATATGTGACACCTATCCACCCCTATTTTTATAATATATGACATATACTTGTTGCATATAAATTGAACATGATTGCATACATCTTATTGTGGTTTGGGGGAATTATGTCGATTCACGTCATAATTAAATATGGAGGCCATATGCGGGCTATTCTAGTCTTATATTTGGCCCCATTTAAATTTGTGTAGCGAACTGATGTCATGTTTTGCCTTGATAAGAAAACATTTAAACTATGGGGTAACTAAACAACATGAACCATCTAATTAATTGTCGGGACCCCGGTTCCGCTTAATATTGCCTAATTGCACCGCATCTTTGCCATGGCATGCATCATATCATGAACATGTTCGATCTTCTGTCTTAGTATTAAATAGTGCATCCGGTGTTTCTTTTAGTGTTTGCTTCTTCACGGATTAGGCTGTTGCGTGGATGCGAGCATTGACAAGTTCTTCGGATATGTATCTTCGGCAGTGTTTCCTAGGCGAGCATTCTCCCCCTTTCTACCTATTTTGCGTTTATAGTCTTTACTTCCTCATGTTGATCTATTGCTATCCTTGTTGCGATGCTTTAGTTTCCGTACACCATTTATATTCCCTGCAGCCTCTATATTCCCTTGGACACATCCTATTGTCTGTTGTTTGATAGACAGTCGGCCTTGCGAGTCGTAGTTGCTTGCTCAAGTGTTGTTTCACGTCATTGTCGTTCCATAGTTGTTGGAAGGTTGGCACATGTTTAATGCTGGAGATGATCATGACATTAATTACAACTTGATAATCAAAATGCTGAAAATAGATATAACTAATGCAAAGGCACCAGTGGGCAATAGCTAATATTTCGTTTTTAACTGCTCACTTGTGTCCCGTAGGCCCCGAGTACTTGATACATGTTCCTAGACTATCGCACTATCCGCATGTGGGACCAATCCCCTTAGCCAGAGCTTAATTCATTTCTTATTTCTTGGGGCCACAAACTAGTTTGGGGCTTTATTACTATCATGTACTTATGCCATGCTTTACTGCTTTATTTACGATTGTGCGTGGAGCACATGTACTATTTTGGATCACGGCATGATTTCGCGGTATCGACAAGCCCAGACACACTTTCAGGTTCCTAGTCGTTTACAGCCATTCTCGCAAACCCTAGGTCTGTTCCGGAGCCAGTCAACTTTGTTGCAGGTAGCTTAGTGGGGTTGCCCCCTGAAATATTTTATGAATCATGTGATTGCTTTGTCGTGAAAGCCTCGTTGGGTTTTTATTTGGTTTTTCCGAGGTTGATCGTGCGTGTGTTGCTATTTGTGCACCCCTGCAGGGTAAATCTTTCTGAAAGCCGTGTCCGCAGTTATGGACGACTTGGAGCACAGTATCTCGATCATAGACAAGCATAACTAAAGTAGTGCTATAAATTTGACTTCTACATGTCTAGTAATCAGTTTCACTACAACAAAATGAGTAAATAAAAGTGCCAACAACTGGAGGAATTGGGGTGTATCATGTCATGTTATACCTGCCTAGTAAGTATTGAAACTACAACGGAACGGTTAAATAAAATTGCCCACTACTTATGCTATCAGTATGACTCATACTATCTATGTCTGACTAGTAAATGCTGAAACTATAATGGGATGAGAAAAAATGCCAATTGTGTGAGTTCCTCGGTTTGACTTCCTTGTTTGGTCTCGAGGGGGAATACTAGGATGGGTATGTTTGGTGTTAGTATCAGGTTGGCTTCTGAACAGGTCTTTCTTACCCCTCTCTAATAGCCGACAGTTGTATCGAGTCTCTATTGGTTGTATAGTGCATGCTTTACTGCCGCTTCAGTCCACCATACATATGTAGGCGAGAGCCGCCAAATTCTAGCATCGCCGTGTACTGGCTTCAGTACTGACCGCTCCCTCTTTTCCCTTTGCCCTTTGTCGACACCCCTTTTGTTTAACTAGTATAAGTTCGACGTCATTAGCAGGGTTACCCTTCTGGCTTGGCCTGGGCAGGGTTATGGACGCCATTGGTTATTCTTCAGGGATCTTATCCCAATTTGCTTCTTATCCATACCCGGATGCTGTATCGATTTCAAGGTGATTTGGATCTTTGTACTGTATATCTGTATTCTTGACTCATGGAGTCGTTGTTGTATATATATGTTTCTATGGGTTCCATTGTGGACTATTGTGTTATGATATTACTTCGTTTTCCACCCGCATGAAAGTGCCTGGTGGGCATCTTTGAATTGTTTCTATGTGGGTTTGGCGGGAATCGCTAAAACTTACATAGGGCCGATTCGAGGGTGTTACAACAAAGATATTATCATGTGAGGATAAATTATTAATGTTAATCAAGGTGAAATTAGAGCATCTCCACTCGTAACCCCCATATGGGCTCCGGCGCGGCCCTTTTTTGCCCGTATAGGGGGGCGCCGGCGCGATGTTGCCAAATGAAGGGAATATGCCCGAGAGGCAATAATAAAGTGGTTATTATCTTATTCCATGTTTATGATAAATGTTTATTTTGCATGCTATAATTGTATTGATCGGAAACGTCAATCCATGTGTGTTTAATAAACAAAAAGGGTTCCTAGTTATGCCTCTCTTATAGACTAGCTCGTTGATTAACAAGATGATCAATGTTTCCTGATCATGGACATTGGATGTTGTTAATAACAAGGTCACAAAATTGGTGGAATGATGTGATGAACATTCATCCGAAGTATAGCATTACGATCAAAGTCATTATGTTTATATTTCTATACATCATACGAAGTAATCTTTATCCTTAGACCATGAGATCATGTTAATTGCTAACACCGGAAGAGTATCTTAATAACATCAAACGTCACACCGTAACAAGGTGACTATTAATATGGGTTAAGTGCTACGAAGGTGTTATGTTGAGGCTCATGGATCAAGTGTGGAATTTTTCAATCCCGATGATGGATAGATATACTATGGGCCCTCTCGGTGATATCACATTAAGATAGCTTGCAAGCAAGTGATGTGATCACTAGAATGTTATATCACGAGAATGAGAAAAGAGTGCATGTCGGAAACGGGATCAAACTAGGTATCGAATCTCGGACATGTAATATATCGCGAGACAAAGGGATTTAGTTACTAGCGTTAAAGGTTCTCACGATCACAGAAGTCATCGTTGAATGTGTAGGAGTCAGTATGGATCTCCAGGTCCTGCTGCTGATTATTGATCGGAGAGGGGTCTCGATCATGTCTGCATTATTCGCGAACCATAGGGTGACACCCTTAAGGGATACCGACACCATTTGGAGCAAATATGTTTCAGATAAAGATTTAAGAAAGCGCTGGAATTATTTCAATAGACACAGAAACTGTTTCGGGTGAAATTGCTGAGATTGGTTCTGCATGTAATATTGAAATGTTGCAGGGGATTTTATGTGAATGTTTGTTAATTAAATTAATTAACGAAATTCTGAATAAAAATAAAAGAGTTTTATTAAATGAGAGAGCATTAAATTTGGAGAAATTTAATGCATTTAAAGTGGAGACTTTGAAAGGGAATGTGAAGAGGCATTTTAATGTGGAGGGGTTACCACCACATGAATGGCGGAGGTGAAGAGGCACCTCCTCCATGCGCCGGCCATGAAGGAGGGGCACCCTCCCTCCTCCTATAAAATGCCACCCTCTCCTCACTTCTCACTCACACCTCCTTGTGAAGGATCTCTCTCCCCCTCTAGTATTATTTCCCCATGGTCTCGGATTAGAGAGATACATGTTCCCGGTGGCTTTATCTAGAAAGGAGTTGCTGCTTCCGCTGCTTTGCTGGAGCAAGGGATGGAGGTTGTCAGGGTACCGGACGTGTGTGCGATCACGGATGCACCACTGCTTTGCGGTGCTGGACTTGGTGCTGCTGAAGCTGGATCTGATAGACGTGCTGGAGCCGGACCTGCTGGACTTCCTCACGATCTTGAGATCGGCAAGTGTACGACTACATCAACCACGAGTTCCTACTCGTTAACAAAACTCGTTGTCTTCGAGGGTAATTTCTCGTTGGATGTATGTCCACCCGTTGCTTTGTACCTAGTAGATAGATCTTAGCGTGTAGTTCACATCATAGGAATTTTTTTGTTCTCTATGTTGCGGACCCAACACCAAATGGGGGCACCGGCCCCCAATCGTGGCGCCGGGCGCGATAGGCCTGCTCCTGCCGCCAGTCCTGCGCGGACCAACTGGCGGCGAACTCATCGGTGGCTGGCAGGAGGGCGTTGAAGGATGCCCTCTCCAGCATATTTGATGGTTCAGTGTCGGCGCCAAGAAAATGCTGGTGCGATGTTGATGTAGAGCTCGTTGGAAACCCCAAGAGGAAGGTACGATGATCACACTAGCAAGTTTCCCTCAGTTATGAAACCAAGGTTTAATCGAACCAGTAGGAGCAAGGAAACACCCCAAAGGTGTTACTAGCTAAGCCTTGGCAGGGCGCACTACCGGTGCTAGTAGCAACGTGGAGAACTGCACAACACAACCACAGAACTTTGTCCCCAACTTGTGATGAGGTTGTCAATCTCACCGTGTTTTGCGTTAAACAAAGGATTAAACGTATCGAATGGAAAGAAGTAGAAGTTTGCAGAAAGTAAACACAAAGCAGTAAAAGTTTATAGATT
The DNA here is from genome assembly GCA_916181665.1 of Avena sativa. NCBI lineage: Eukaryota > Viridiplantae > Streptophyta > Magnoliopsida > Poales > Poaceae > Avena > Avena sativa. Next base: position 587,114,440 of record OV702287.1, read on the forward strand.
GCATGTAAGGAAAAGGACCGGGATCCATAGTTCACTAGAGGTGGCTCTCCTTAAGATAGATAACATGCTGGGTGAACAAATTACAGCGGGGCAATTGACAAACATCGAGAAAGCAATACATGCATATACTAATCATCTTGACTCCTTTGAGATTCGATTGGGCATTACAACATTATACATAGACCGCCATCCAAGTGCATCTATGACTAATAATCCACCTTCAGGTTATCATCCGAACCCCCTCTAGTATTAAGTTGCAAGCAACAAATTATTGCTTTACGAACTGCGTGTAAAGTAAACAATACGATTGTTCTATGAACAAAGGATTGTTGTTTTCTCCCTAGTAGCAACAGCACATCTAGTACCTTAGAGATTTATGTCACTTCCCCAGATTACCAGAGGCTTGAACCCACTATCGAGCATAAATACTAACTCTTGGAGTTGCTAGCATCCACTTGGCCAAGATAGCTACTAACAATGGAAAGCATGCAAGATCACAAATAACAAAGACATGATAGAATCAATAATCAATCTGAAATAGCATCTCAATATCCATTGGATCCCCGCAAACACAACATGTAAGAATTACAAATAGATGATCTTGATCATGAACGGAGCTCACAAGATCTAGACATGAAAGCACAAAGGAGGAGAACCAGCCATCTAGCTACTACATGGATCCGTAGTCCAAGGATGACCTACTCACGCATCACACCGTAGGCTTGCATGGTGATGAACAAGGCCTCCATGGTGAATTCCCCTCTCCAGTAGGGTGCCGGGAAGAGCTTCAGATCCCTCCCGATCTAGGGATGGAGATGACGGCAGCTACAGACTCTTTCGTGGATTTTTGATCTGGCACTTAGGGTTTTCGTCCCGAGGGCATCTTATAGGCGGAAGGAGAGGCCGAGGGGGTGCTGGGGTCGGCCAGACCACCCCCTGGCGTGAGCCAGGCCTGGTCGCGCGGCCAGGTGGTGTGACCGGCCCCCAGCCCTTCTCCGTCTCGTATTCTGGCATCTGATGACTTCCAGAAAAATATGCACTTTGGCTTTTGTCCCGTCCAATTCCGAGAATATTCATTTTCTGACTTTCCTGGAACCAAAAACAACAGAAAGTAGGCAGCTGGCACTGTGGCTCTTGTTAATAGTTTAGTCCAAGAAATCATATGAAAAGTACTCAAAAGTGTGGACAAAACACAAGAAAGTGGATAAAACCAAGCATGGAACATCAAAAATTATAGATACATTTGCAATGTATCAACATCCCCAAGCTTAACTCTTGCTCGTCCTCGAGTAGGTAAGTGATAAAAAGAAAGAATAGTTTTTTAGGTGACATTCACCATCAAAGACTTGATCAAAGTATTTGTAAAACATTCAAAGCTGGGATCATAGTACTTCAATCATAACATGAAAGACAATGTTCTATTAATAAGACAAAGAAACTATGATGCAACATGAAAAGGCACAAACAAAAGATTCATGAATAACAATGCTTTGCACGACATTTGTTTGTTTCACATAAAGAAAACATAGCATAATAGTATTCAGCTTGTCCCTCATAGAGTAGAAAATATAAATGCATAGGACACCTTCAAAGTTCATAAGAGTGTCTAGATACAATAGTTTAAAACAAGCAATATCAAGTTATGCATCAATCAACTAGTCTTGGGGCAATGCACATAGAACTAAGAATGGCCACTATGCTCTCAAAGTAGGTGCATAAAGGTAGAAGGTGGAGACACAATATAATGGTGGAAGAAAGGCCTTCATAGAAGGAAGTAGGGATTCAAGTCTCATAAAGAGTTTCCAAAAATTATGGTACTTATTGCTTTCATCTCTCATTGCCCCTATCATAAGCATATTGAAGTGATTAAGGTTAAAGTGAACAAACTATGGTGTACATGCTTGACGAAGTATAAGTCAGAAATCTCATATCCCTTGTATACGAGGGCCACTCCTCATGCTACTCAAGTTTAGTCACCGGTAAGTTCTTGTCATTTTAAGTACATGTGTATCACAGAGAACCGCCAACGGGGTACCCCTTGCCCGATGATACGAAAGAATCCCAATATCTAAATGACAAGGCAAGCAGACAACGAGCATCTCAACAATCTTCTTATTTACCATGGGAATATGGTGCTTTTTTCTCTCTTTCCTCTTTTCATAATATCTCTTTTTTTTCTTTTTCTCTTTTTTTCTCAATATAGGACTCTTTTTTTATAAGAAGAATGCTTCATAGATAGCTCATTATGGTTACGCTGCAGGTTTCCACCATGTCATCATGGATTAGACTAGCGGTCCAGGCGTTTCTCTAACACATATACATAACTCCATGGACTTACAAGCTCCCCTTTCATTTCATACCGACGACATCCATATACAAAAGAGCATGATATCAACTAGGTACAAGTACCAAGTGCAATGTTGAAAGCGTTCCCCATGAAAGCATGGTTCTGCTAATTCCCAACAAATAAGTGCAAGCATATACAACATAGACGACACAATGGTTCAAGTTTATTAAGGGCAAGAAAAGTAAAGTGTGCCATCAATTCGTGAGAGCTTTAATCACTAGTTTTCTCATAACAAGTTTAATTTGGAAGGTAAACAAAAGCATGAATATACTTGGAATAGCATAAGCTAGTAGGTAGGTATGGTGGACTATTTGGAATAACTTGGTTTAGGGAGTTGGATGCATGAGTGGAACTCATACTTGGTTGTGGAGGCTAGCAAAATACTGGGAGCGGCAAACTAAGAGAGCAATAATGGCCATAATCATGCAGGGCGATAAAACATCATTGATCAAAGCATAAAGTGATACTACAAGTTGAAAAATAAAGGATCATAAAGGCTATGGTGACTTGAGGTAGTCATAACATGGTGTGAGCATGCGCCAAGTCAACCCAAATAAAGCATCAAAGGAGAAAAGCACTATAATATGCTAAAACAACGCATGATTCATCCAAGGCACATTAAGCAATCTCAATTGTTTATAACAAGTCATGCTACAACAAAGAATACTAAGCATAAAGCCAAATCAATATCAAGCATGGCATGACAAAGCATAGGCCACAGTCAAAAACGAGCTCTTTTTACCACATAAGCATGAACTTTCATACTCTTTTCCAAACCAAACCAAACTATTTGCAAACCAATGTATGAAAGAGGGGGTGCAACCAATTTATTCAGAAAACTAAGAAAACCAAAGCAAACGAAAAAACAAAACGAAAACGAAACAAGAAGACGCTCCAAGAACAACACAACTGTGCATGAAACAATAAAAATGAAGCGCTTGGAAGAAACCTAGGATTTTTATTGATGAAGAAGGGGATGCCTTGGGCATCCCCAAGCTTTGACGCTTGTACTTCTTGGGTATTTCTTGGGGTGACATGCGTGGCATCCCCAAGCTTCAGCTTTAGTCCATCCTTCATCTCATTACTCATTCCTTCCATACACCTGAAATTTTTCCTTCATACAAAACTTCACACAATCTTATTAGCAACATTACTGCACTCATGATAAATAAGTCTTAAGGTTCAGTTCTAACACAAAATAAACTTCCACTAGAACTCTAGCCATTGTAGCGCTTCCCTCAAAAAGCTCAATTCCCCAAAAGAACTCAAAAGGGAACCAACAAGAAGCAAATGCAGAAAATGGCAGAAATCTGTCAAAACAGACCAGCAGGTAAAGACGAATTTTTTCGAAGACCTTCTGTTGCTCAAATCAAAAAGTGTTGAACTAACGAAAGTTAGATAACAACATGGGGCAGAAGCACAAAAATACACGCCTCAAAAGGAAGATCGGAGATTTTACACGAATTTTTACGGTGAAGCACATAAATCTGTTTCGGGACAGCAACTTTCTCAATCATTACTTCTCTCTCATTAGAGGTTACTCTTGGCTCAAAAAGCAAATAAAAAGGATAGGGAGAGATTATTACATAGGTAATAACTTCCAAGACTCATCTAAAACTTTTGGGTTATCTCCCAATAAGTACTTTTCTTTAACGCCTTTAAGTTAGGCATAAGAAGCAAGAAAAAGAATCAAGTGTTCTCTAATGAAGAAGCATTAAGATCAATACCAGAAATATTTTCAACAAGGCAAGGTATATCATCGAAATAAGTTCTAGAGGATCCTCTCTCAATGCTCTTAGGTTCACTATTCTCATCAAAAGGGTTTGCAGGAACAATCCAATCAAGATTCTTTTCTATGGCATCATGTATTGCTACTAGTTTAAAGGGTATTGGTATCTTAGGTTCCTCCCCATTAGGTTCGGTTTTGTTCATATTTTCTCATGTACCAACAACATCTACACATGAGCCTACACAAGACTTTCCTAGCTTCCTTGGCAACATCATAGAACTCCTTAAACCAAGTTTCTAGAATAAAATCCCTCTTTTTAGGGTCTTCAATTTCTTTAAGCTTAAAAAACATTACTTGCATTAAGGGGTTGAGGTTAACAAACCTAGCTTCTAACATGTGAATTAAAGAAGCTGCAGCAATCTCATAGTTTGGAGCAAGTTCTACAAGGGATCTATCCTCGGTATCTTCATGCTTACTAACATGATTAAAGAATTCTTCAATATTATCTTTACCAATTATATAACCACTACCAATTGAAAGATCTTCCAGGGTGAATTTAGGGATCAACATGGTGAGCTAAGGAGGAGGCAACAACTAAAGGAGACTTAATTTTTTTGTGTTTTTGATAAAGAAAGCAAACTAGTAAAACTAATTTTTTTGTGTTTTTGATAAAGAAACAAGCAAACAAAGCAAAAAGAAACTAAGCAAAAAAAATAACAAAGTAAAGAGACTGGTTATGAGGGACTCCCCTTGTGAAGATGTCCTTGACTCCCCGGCAACGGTGCTAGAAAAATGTCTTTGATGGTGCCTGGTTGACGTGGGAGCTTCTTCTTCTTTGTTCCCCGGCAACGGTGCCAGAAAAATGCTTGATGGCTCAGTGTCGGCGCCAGGAAATTGCTGGTGCGATGTTGATGTAGAGCTCGTTGGGAACCCCAAGAGGAAGGTATGATGAGCACATCAGCAAGTTTCCCTCAGTTATGAAACCAAGGTTTAATCGAACCAGTAGGAGCAAGGAAACACCCCAAAGTTGTTGCTAGCTAAGCCTTGGCAGGGCACACTAACAGTGCTAGTAGCAACGTGGAGACCTGCACAACACAACCATAGAACTTTGTCCTCAACTTGCGATGAGGTTCTCAATCTCACCGTGTTTTGCAGAAAACAAAGGATTAAACGTATCGAATGGAAAGAAGTAAAAGTTTGCAGAAGGTAAACACAAAGCAGTAAAAGTTTATAGATTGTTAGTAAAGAAAAGGACCGAGATCCATAGTTCACTAGAGGTGGCTCTCCTTAAGAAAGATAACATGTTAGGTGAACAAATTACAGCGGGGCAATTGACAAACATCGAGAAAGCAATACATGCATATACTAATCATCTTGACTCCTTTGAGATTCGATTGGGCATTACAACATTATACATAGACCGCCATCCAACTGCATCTATGACTAATAATCCACCTTCAGGTTATCATCCGAACCCCCTCCAGTATTAAGTTGCAAGCAACAGATTATTGCTTTACGAACTGCGTGTAAAGTAAACAATACGATTGTTCTATGAACAAAGGATTGTTGTTTTCTCCCTAGTAGCAACAGCACATCTAGTACCTTAGAGATTTCTGTCACCTCCCCAGATTACTAGAGGCATGATCCCACTATCGAGCATAAATACTAACTCTTGGAGTTTCTAGCATCTACTTGGCCAAGATAGCTACTAACAATAGAAAGCATGCAAGATCACAAATAACAAAGACATGATAGAATCAATAATCAATCTGAAATAGCATCTCAATATCCATCGGATCCCCGCAAACACAACATGTAAGAATTACAAATAGATGATCTTGATCATGAACGGAGATCACAAGATCTAGACATGAAAGCACAAAGGAGGAGAACCAGCCATCTACCTACTACATGGATCCGTAGTCGAAGGATGAACTACTCACGCATCACACCAGAGGCTTGCATGGTGATGAAGAAGGCCTCCAGGGTGAATTCCCCTCTCCGGCAGGGTGCCAGGAAGAGCTTCAGATCCCTCCCGATCTAGGGATGGATATGACGGTGGCTACAGACTCTTTCGTGGATTTTTGATCTGGCACTTAGGGTTTTCATCCCGAGGGAATCTTATAGGCGGAAGGATAGGCCGAGGGGGTGCTGGGGTTGGCCAGACCACCCCCTGGGGTGGGTCAGGCCTGGCCGCGCGGCTAGGTGGTGTGGCCAGCCCCCAGCCCTTCTCCGTCTCGTATTCTGTCATCTAATGACTTCCAGAAAAATAGGCACTTTGGCTTTTGTCCCTTCTAATTCCAAGAATATTCATTTTCTGACTTTCCTGGAACCAAAAACAGGAGAAAACAGGCAGCTGGCACTGTGGCTCTTGTTAATTGGTTAGTCCAAGAAATCATATGAAAAGTACTCCAAAGTGTGGACAAAACATAAGAAAGTAGATAAAACCAAGCATGGAACATCAAAAATTATGGATACGTTAGCAACTTATCAACATCCCCAAGCTTAACTCCTGCTCGTCCTCGAGTAGGTAAGTGATAAAAAGAAATAATAATTTTTGAGGTGACATGCACCATCATAAACTTGATCAAAGTATTTATAAAACATTGATAGCTGGGATCAAAGTACTTCAACATAGCATGAAAGATAAAGTTCTAGTAATAAGACAAAGCAACTAAGTTGCAACATGAAAAGGCACAAGCAAAAGATTCATGAATAACAATGCTTTGCAAGACGTTTGTTTGTTTCACATAAAGAAAACATAGCATAGTGGCATTCAGATTGTCCCTCATAGAGTAGCAAACAAAAATGCATAGGACACCTTCAAAGTTCATAAGAGTGACTAGATACAAATAGTTTAAAACAAGCAATATCAAAGTTATGCATCAATCAACAAGTCTTCGGACAATGCACATAGAACTAAGAATGGCCACTATGCTCTCAAAGTAGGTACCTAAAGATAGAAGGTGGAGACTCAACATAAAAGTAAAAGAAAGGCCTTCATAGAAGGAAGCAGGGATTCAAGTTTCATAAAGAGCTTCCAAAAATTATGGTACTTATTAGCTTTCAGCTCTCATTGCCCCTATCATAAGCATCTTGAAGTGATTAAGGTTAAAGTGAACAAACTATGGAGTATATGCTTGATGAAGTATAAGTTGGAAATCTCATGTCCCTTGAATACGAGGGCCACTCCTCATGCTACTCAAGTTTAGTTATCGGCAAGTTTTTGTCATAGTAAGTACATGTGTATCATAGAGAACCACCAACGGCGTACCCCTTTCCTGATGATACAGAAGAATCCCCATATCAAAATGACAAGGCAAGCAGACAACGAGCATCTCAGCAATCTTCTTATTTACCATGGGAAAATGGTGTTTTTTTCTCTCTTTCCTCTTTTCTCATATCTTTTTTTATTTTTCTCTTTTTTTTCTCAATATCTGACTCTTTTTTTATAAGAAGAATGCTTTATAGAATGCTCATTATAGTTACGCTGCAGGTTTCCACCATGACAGCATGGATTAGACCAGCGACCCAAGTGTTTCTCTAACACACATACATAACTCCATGGACTTACAAGCTCCCCTTTCATTTCACACCGACGACATCCATAGACAAAAGAGCATGATATCAACTAGGTACAAAGTACAAGTGCAATGTTGAAAGCGTCCCCATGACAACATGGTTCTGCTAATCCCCAACATATAAGTGCAAGCATATACAACATAGACGACACAATGGTTCAAGTTTATTAATGGCAAGAAAAGTAAAGTGTGCCTTAAGGTTCGTGAGAGCTTTAATCACTAGTTTTCTCATAACAAGTTTAACTTAGAAGGTAGATAAACACATGAATATACTTGGAATAGTATATGCTAATAGGTAGGTATGGTGGACTCTTCGGAATAACTTGGTTTTAGGAGTTGGATGCATGAGTAGAACTCATACTTGGTTACGGAGGCTAGCAAAAGACTGGGAGCGACCGACTAAGAGAGCAATAATGGCCATAATCATGCAGAGCGACAAAACATCATTAATCAAAGCATAAAGTGATACTACAAGTTGAAAACTAAAGGATCATCAAGGCTATGGTGACTTTGGATAGTCATAACATGGTGTGAGCATGCGCCAAGTCAACCCAAATAAAGCATCAAAGGAGAATACCACAATACTATGCTTTAATATGCTAAAACAACACATGATTCTTCAAAGGCACATTAAGCAATCTCAATTGTTTATAACAAGTCATGCTACAGCAAAGAATACTAAGCATAAAGCCAAAACCATATCAAGAATGGCATGACAGAGCATAGGCCATGGTCAAAAACAAGCTCTCTTTACCACTTAAGCATGAACTTTCCTACTCTTTTCCAATCCAAACCAAACTATTTGAAAACCAATGTATGAAAGAGGGGGTCCAACCAATTTATTCAGCAAACTAAGCAAACCAAGCAAACGAAAAACCAAAATGAAAACGAAAAAGAAGACGCTCCAAGAACAACACATTTATGCATGAAACAATAAAAATGAAGTGTTTCGAAGAAACCTAGGATTTTTATTGATGAAGAAGGGGATGCCTTGGGCATCCCCAAGCTTTAACGCTTGCACTTCTTGGATATTCCTTGGGTGACACGTGTGGCATCCCCAAGCTTGAGATTTATTCCATCCTTCATCTTATTACTCATTCCTTCCATACACCTGAAATTTTTCCTTCATACAAAACTTCACACAATCTTTATTAGCAACATTAGTGCACTCAAGATAATAAGTCTTTGGGTTCGGTTTCAACACAAAAAAACCTTCCATTAAAACACAAGCTACTGTAGCACTTCCCTCAAAAAGCTCAATTCCCCAAAAGAACTCAAAAAGGAACCAACAAGAAGCAAATGCAAACAATGGCAGAAATCTGTAAAAACAGACCAGCAGGTAAAGACGAATTTTTTCGAAGACCTTTTGTTGCTCAAATCAAAAAGTGTTAAACTAACGAAAGTTAGATAACAACCTGGGGAATAAGCACAAAAATTCACGCCACAAAACAACGTACAGAGATCTTACACGAATGTTTACGGTGAAGCACAGAAATCTGTTTCGGGACAGCAACTTTTCCAATCATTACTTCTCTCTCATTAGAGGTTACTCTTGGCACAAAAAGCAAATAAAAAGGATAAGGAGCAGTTATTACAGAAGTAATAACTTCCAAGACTCATCTAAAACTTTTGGGTTATCTCCCAATAAGTACTTTTCTTTAACGCCTTTAAGTTAGGCATAAGAAGCAAGAAGAAGAATCAAGTGTTCTCAAATGAAGAAGCATTAAGACCAAATTTCTTGCCCTTACCTCTCTTACTTTTATTCTTAACCTTGGGGAACATATGATTGTTTGGTGGAGAAGCAAAGTGCATGGTCCCCTTTCCCACATCTATTATTGCTCCAAGGAGCTTCAATAGGGATCTTCCAAGTGTAATTTGTCCTTTTCCTGCATATTCAATAACAAGATAATCAGTAGAAACCATTTTCCCTAGGATCTTTATAAACACCCCTTCAGCTATTCTGATGGGTAATATTGTGGCATTATTAGCAAGAAATATTTCTTCTCCTCCTTCAGAAAGCCCCCAAAGATTCAAAGATTCATAGACATCTTTGGGCATAAGATAAAATGCAGACATGATATCACAGCGAGCTTGAAAAGTTTCATTATTTGTAACAATCTTTATTGTGGGGAGACACTTTGATGGTTCAGAATTTATTGGAACATAATCATGATGCTCTCTAAGCGTGTTATAGCAATCCTTTAAACTAGTAGTGCGGGTCTCAAGAGTGTTCAGTCTAGCAAATATGTTCATAAAGGAAGAATCAAATTTGCTAGGCAAGTTGTAAGTAAAGATCAACTTCTTTATGGCATTAAAAGCATCATCCTCATTGCATTGAAGGAAATCTCCTCCCACAATAGCATCCAAAGCATATCTATAGCAAAGAGCAATTCCAAGGTAAAAACTGCTAAGGAACAAGCTTTGAGTCATTTTAGGTTCAGTTTTTTCATGTAGATAAGAGATTCTAGACCAAGCTTCTTTGAAACTCTCTTCAATTCCTTGTTTAAAAGTGAAAATCATTTCCTCAGGTGACATAGTGATTGGAGCAATGCTAGACATAACGGCAACTTAAGATAGGAACTAAATTTTTGTGTGTTTTTAATAAAGAAAGCAAACTTGTAAAACTATTGTTTTGTGTGTTTTTGATAAAGAAACAAGCAAACAAAGCAAAACAAAAACAACAAAGTAAAGTGATTGGTTATGAGGGAATCCCCTTGTGAAGATGTCCTTAACTTCCCGGCAACGGCGCCAGAAAAAGTTGCTTGGCCCAAAATATATCGAGCTCGTTGGGGAACCCCAAGAGGAAGGTATGATGAGCACAGCAGCAAGTTTTCCCTCAGTTATGAAACGAAGGTTATCAATATAGTAGGAGCAAGGAAAAACCTCCAAGGTGTTGCTAGCTAAACTTTGGCAGGGCGCACTACTGGTGCCAGCAGCAACGTGGAAACCTGCACAACACAACCACAGAACTTTGCCCCCAACTTGCGATGAGGTTGTCAATCTCACCGGTTTTGCTGAAAACAAAGGATTAAACATATCGAGTGGAAGAAAGTAATAGTTTGCAGAAAGTAAATAGAAAGCAGTAAACAACTGTAGATTGATGGTAAAAGAAAGGACCGGGGTCCATAGTTCACTAGTGGTGGCTCTCCTTAAGATAGATGACATGTTGGGTGAACAAATTACAGCGAGGCAATTGACAAACATCGAGAAAGCAATCATGCATATACTACTCATCTTGACTCCTTTGAGATTCGATTGGGCATTACAACATTATACATAAACCGTAATCCAACTGCATCTATGACTAATAATCCACCTTCAGGTTATCATCCGAACCCCCTCCAGTATTAAGTTGCAAGCAACAGATAATTGCATTACACATTGCGTGTAAAGTAAACAATACGCTTGTTCTATGAACAAAGGATTGCTGTTTTCTCCCTAGTAGCAATAGAACATCTGGTACCTTAGAGATTTCTGTCACTTCCCTAGATTACTAGAGGCATGAACCCACTATCGAGCATAAATACTAACTCTTGGAGTTGCTAGCATCTACTTGGCCAAGATAGCTACTAACAACAGAAAGCATGCAAGATCACAAATAACAAATACATGATAGAATCAATAATCAATCGGAAATAGCATCTCAATATCCATCGGATCCCCGCAAACATAACATGTAGGATTACAAATAGATGATCTTGATCATGAATGGAGCTCACAAGATCTAAACATGATAGCACAAAGGAGGAGAACCAGCCATCTAGCTACTATATGGACCCGTAGTCCAAGGATGAACTACTCATGCATCACACCGGAGGCTTGCATGGTGATGAAGAAGGCCTCCAGGGTGAATTCCCCTCTCTGGCAGGGTACCGGAAAGAGCTTCAGATCCCTCCCGATCTAGGGATGGAGATGACGGCGGCTACAGACTCTTTCGTGGAATTTTGATCGGGTACTTAGGGTTTTTGTATCGGAGGCATCTTATAGGCGAAAGGGGAGGTCGAGGGGGTGCCGGAGGCAGCCAGACCACCCCCTGGCGCGTGCCAGGCTGGGCCTCGCGACCAGGTGGTGTGGTGGCCCCCTGGCCCCTCTCTGTCTCGTATTCTGGCTCCTTGTGTCCCTCGGTGAAAAACTGACTTTGGCTTTTGTCCCGTCCAATTCCGAGAATATTCATTTTCTGACTTTCCTAGAACCAAAAACGGCAGAAAACAGGCAGCTGGCACTGTGGCTCTTGTTAATCGTTTAGTCCAAGAAAATGTATAGAAAGTACTCCAAAGTATGGACAAAACATAAGAAAGTAGATAAAACCAAGCATGGAACATAAAAAATTATGGATACGTTAGCAACGTATCAGGCCGGCGACGCCCGGACATGCCATGGCGGCGATGTCGCTGGACATGGAGGGGCCGACTAGAGGCTTGTGGAGGCCGAGCCAACCTTGGAGGCGGACGCACGGCCGGCATCCCATGCGTGTGTGCTGAAGAAGAGGCACGGGGACGTGCAGGGGCTGTGCTTGTGCCTCGCCTGGCCTGCAGGAAGGAGCGTCATGGACGTCCGGCAGAAGGGTCGGCGGCGCCAGGACATGGCCATGGCAGCGATGTCGCTAGACATGGAGGGGCCGACTAGAGGCTTGTGGAGGCCGAACCAACCATGGAGGCGGAAGCGCGGCCGGCGTCCCATGCGTGTGGGCTGAAGAGGAGGCACGACCTTGGAGGTCGACGGGGACGTGCATCGGCTGTGCTTGTGCCTGGCCTGGCCTGCAGGAAGGAGCGGCCGGAGACGGACTGCAGGGGACATGAGTTGAGCAAGATCGAGCGGGGCTACCCCCACATCGCTCCCACCTCTGAGATCCCAGGCCACGACAGCGTGACCAGATTGATGTCGCCCACCACCTAGCACAGCTCGTAGGCTCCCTAGATGCGTGGATGTGCCCTCGCCTATGACCCATAGCCTGATAGCTACTCCAGTGCAGGAGCTCCAGCGACGTTCGTGCTTCCGGGCCAGCTGCTTATCATGCAAAGAAAGCGATTCCGTCATCATAGTACTATAGGATTTGCTTCAGTTACAATGACCACAATATGCGGGCTTAGTTGGTCGGCAGGATGGGCCTGAGAAGGAGAAATTAGGAAATGGAAAATAAAGGCCTATTAGAAAGAAAAAAGAAATAAGAAAAAGAGGAACGGCCTACACAAGTTTAGTCACACCTTGTCTCCTTACAATGAGCCACACCATTTTATATACTGGACAAATTAAATACATATCAGCAACAAGATGACTCGGAAATCAACAAGCAGACACATCTTGCCAAAAGCGAGGAAACCGATTGTGGGCTTAATTAAAAAGTGAGAGAATCGATTTTGGGCTGCCTTGGACGCGTGATGCATGACCGAATGAGTCTATCTAATGATATACATTTGGCTTAAATAAACAGGGTGGTGGGCTGCCTTAAATTACGAACACTTTACCACCCGTAAGTCGGAGATCTGGGGATGCTGGGCGACCTAAGCGGAGAGAGTACCCTGAGAACAAATTCTGGGATGTCGGCCGACATCAGAAGAGAGGGAAGGGGATTTTTTCCCATTCCCTGTGTAACCGAGGCAATCTGCCGGCTATGGCTGTCCTTTGCTTTTCGTGGACATGATTTACTGATGTCGTTAGGCTGTGTGCAGAGCTGCTGCATCATTGATCAAATAAGGAACACCACCATTGATCAATCTCTGAAATCAAATGAATGAAGGAATTAAATCCCCCATATGCCAGTAGAGAGGGAGAGAGGGCAAACCTTCAATTGGCAAGGCCCAAGGGAGGCCAGAGGGAAATCGTGCCGGAGGTAACGCCCAAGACGGAATTGAGGCGAGGAACGACGTGGCCTACGTTGCTCGCTAGCGACAGCTAGGTGAGATGGGAGAGCTGCATGCGTGGTGTGGCGGCTATGAAGAGAGTCCGGAGAGAGAGATAGGGGAGTAGGGGTGGATACGGTTGGCGATTGGATGTGGTCGGCTGGGACTGCCTCTCCTTTTTTTTCTCAAAGCATTTTTATTTTATTATTTTCATGTTTTAAAATAGCAAATATTAAGATTTGACTTAGGGTGATCAATCCATCACACCCAACAATTAAATCCATACGTGAAAAGCAGAATCGCGTGCCCTAACTCTTGAAAATTAAATTGGAGAATTGACAAGCAACACTCGTGAAGGTTTAGAAGATCAGGCGGGAAAATAAAATGAAAGGTTCAAACAAATTTGAAATTTGGAAAACTTTGTACTCGCTCCATCTCAAAATAGATGTCATGTCGAAAGTTTGTCTAAATTTGAATATATCTAGACACTAAACCTTACGACATCTATTTTGAGGCTAAGAGAGTACTTCTTTTGAATAAGTTTTGAAAACTTAGCCAAACATTATTGTTCGTTTTAATTAAAACATGATAAAGAAAGAATGAATAGATACTATAAAATAAACCTGTAGCAACGTATGGGCAATTTTGCTAGTCTATACCTAATAATAAAGGAATGAGTGTTTCTCACCGTTCCTACATTTATTTGGATCGTTTTGCCCACGCACTAAACCACATATTACCACCAACGCCACCGATAAGTAAAATAACTGTTTGCAGCCGGTTTGGACCGTTTTGCCCGTCCATTGAACCACATATTACCACCACGGATAAATAAAATAACTATTTTCGGGCGGTTGGAAAAAATAAAAACACGCACACATGGTTTCTAGAGTTTTTCTATGCCCGTAACTATAACCCGGCCATTGTAAAGTCCAATCGAACGTCACCAGCGAATTAGATCTTTTACTTCTTAGCTAGACTGGATTTGTTTATACCTCCTGCAGTCCTCGTAGCAGGAAGTACTCAATATCAGGCCCGAGCGAGCTTTTGCATGACTCACATGTTGCATAATCGATCAATCCTTACATAGATAGGCCTGCAGCTGCGCGCTAGAAGGTACTCGTCCATGAGCCTAATTGATAAATCCATTATCAAGCAAGCTAGGTCAATACTCCCAAGAAACGATAGACCAACATCCAGTACGTACACGCATCTCGGTTCGAATAGACAACCCTATAAGATCCAGTTCACGCCGATTGTTCTCCATGTGTTGTCGCTTAGTGAGGACAGCATAATCTTGGTGTCGTTCCATCTCCTGACGTGAATTCGATTGCTTCAGTAAGCTTCCGCAAGTGCTTCGATTGATTCAGCAGGTAGAAGATAGGTAATTGGTGAAAATTTGCTACACTTGAAGCAGACTGAGGATCACCACGAATCCCCTTGGATCCAAGAAGAAAGGCCTCCGCAAAAGACCGCAGAAGAAGCCAGATAGCAGGTTTACTCTGAGTTTTTTCTCAGGTGCTCCACTAACTTGCTGTCACATCCTAAATTTTTTCTAATTTTGGAATGTGAATTAGATAAAATAAGTTTGATTGATTGTTTGACTTTATTGAAAATTCTCAAGGAAAAGAAACCTTTTGAATTGGAAAGAACTCACTATGTTATGATCTAAGTAGTCATATAGGCAAAAAGGCGTGGAATGAGTTTTAGTTTTAGTATTTGTGTGAATGTTTGCAAAAATGAAAATCATGAAGCATTCATAAGCATTGAATTGCATCCATGCAAAGTTCCCAAAAATTGAATCCAAATCCTAATATTTAAATCCGATAGAAATGGATTAGAAATGGGGTAGATTTTGGATCGTGACCTTAGAAATGGATTAGAAATAGGAGACCTCTATTAGGTGAACTATCATATTTTCTGCTTATTAGAGTTCATGTAATCCTTATAGATGCCCATTCTTTTGACTAGTACGAGAGATGACCTACGAAGAAGACTACAGAAATTGGAAAACACTATTAGGAGTATTCTATAAAGAAAATCCCTATATGAGAGTTGGCCCATAAGAAATTAACAAATAAGATGACACAAATGAATGTCTCACCAAGTTTGAGTAGATATAGACCACCATGTTTATCTCTTTAGGAGATTATCACTATCGCGTTAGAATATTGATCTTACCAACTTATGGGGTATGACAATACTAGTTTGCTTGCTTGTTTATTTTGATACATATTGTGTGATATCTTATTTTGGATCTAGTATTTTTGAAACTCCAAAGTTCAAGGACTTTCGAGAGGTTTCATAACACGTTAATGGAAGTAAAAGCTTAAAATTCGTGAGTTGTTTAGTTGCAGTTTTCTGCCTGATGAGTTTCACCGCGTGATTTTTAGTTCCTTATTGGTAAGTCGGATTGATCTCATATTTTAGGATCTAGAGCGTAATTACTTGCACATATGCACAAAAATTGGCTAAAATTCCTGACGAGTTTAAGTCGGTCAGAAAAATTCGTGAAACCTATTGTTCTGTTTTGATAGAATATGTCTTTCATCTTAGTTGATGTTCTATTTAATCCTAATGTTGTTTCCAAAGTTTATAAACTATTTTGTGGATGATAATCACTAAATTACAAGCCTGTAACTAAACATTATGAATCATGTATGCTTGTGTATGCTTGTTGTTTGGCTTGATTGTGTGTTATATGAACTTGTTTGTATGGGTGACTATAGTTCCTTTTCTCTATGATCTATTCTTTCATATCTTAAACCCTTGGAGTTAGAATGATGTGTTGAAGACATGTAGAAGGATTAAGTGGAAGATTATAAAATATAATATATCTGTGAAGGAAGATAGACGTCCATCTAATGCAACAAAAAGGATATGGAAGTATGAAGTATTGCAAATGATGTTATGTAGTAGATTGCGCAACCTCAATGTTTTGGAGAATCCATAGCTTACTTTTTGTAGTAGCTTTGTGTATTGAATACATGGGAGTATACATCGAGCATTGGTTCGTGCCCATAGAAACATCTATAAACAAAGTGAGGATGCCCGAGTGATAAGTTGCATGATTCACCTATCCACATACATGATAATAATTTGGGTGCAGGATGGATTGATCACCATTCCTACTACTCTCATTATTCGCTCTTGTACTTTTGGGTTTGTGAATCTTGAGTGCCTTTTAAACCTTAGCAAAGAGCCGACATTGAGCCTAGACCTTAGAATGGTATGACTTTGAATCTTTACAAAAGCATTCACTGCTAAGCGTAGAAATGTACGGTAAGGATGAATCTCAACCGTGTATAATGGGTATCGTGAAGCAAACGTCCCCTAATTGCCTACCATGAGAGTTTTGCTAGTTCAAATAGTGTTAGCCTAGAATATACAAATCATGGAGTTTAGAAAGTCTAGGTACATTGTACCATTAAATGTCCAAGGGAGAATCAATAGGAGCCAACTGAATTATTAACAAACAATCTAGCCAATTTTCTTTTAAGGGTGGTAGCACCATAGTGGACCCTTAACCCATCTTTCTTTCTAGCCTTCTCAAATCTCGGGGAGAGATTTCTTTTAAGGGTGGTAGTCTGTCACATCCCAAAATTTTCCTAATTTTGGAATGTGAATTAGATAAAATAAGTTTGGTTGATTTTTTGACTTTATTGAAAATTCTCAAGAAAAAGAAACCTTTTGAATTGGAAAGAACTCACTCCGTTATGACCTAAGTAGCCTTATAGACAAAAAGGCGTGAAATAAGTTTTAGTTTTAGTATTTGTGTGAATGTTTGCAAAAATGAAAATCATAAAGCATTCATAAGCATTGAATTGCATCCATGCAAAGTTCCCAAAAATTGGATCTAAATCCTAATATCTAAATCCGATAGTTGATTTGTCCAGATGTTCCTATAAGAAATATATAGAAATTTATAAAACAACTATCTTCAAACTAGTGAAAATATTACAAATATGATCCTATAATAATCTACTGAATTTAAAAAAAATTAAAAACAAGAATCATGTAATTTGAAGTTCGTATGCAAAAGATATAAAGAAAATACCAAAAGAAAAAAAAAGGAAAAAAACGAAATGGGCCACCCGGCCGGCCCACTCAGTCGACCGAACCAGCCAGCCAGGCACACCGGAGGAAGTGATCGATCGTGCGAAATTCTTCTTTCTATACCTATCTCTATTCAAACTCTTATATCTTTTTACGTTAAATCAAATTCTTTCCTGGGCATTCTCCTGTCATACGGAGTGCGCGCTTGTCGCAGCCGCACGATCTAATCGAACGCGCTTCGGTTGGTGGACACGACCTCATGGCCTTATCCTTTATAACTGTCTCCTTTCTCCACCGGTCCACCCTCTCTCTCATTCCCATCAGCGCAGAAGAAATTGGCCGGAGCAGCGCGATGGGAGGGCTACGAGGAGCAGCTCCCACCACAGCGGCGTTCAACCTCCACGAGCCACATCGCGCTACAAAGACAGAGATGAAAGAAATATCTTGCAGGGGTGGGAGGAGAAAGAGGAGGAGCTCGATCTGGGGATTGGCCTTAGATCCAACAAGCAGCATCGACAACAATAGCACCTCGCGTCGTGCCGTACCTAGATTTCCAGGATCCTCCAGGCTGCAGCCGGCGGCGCCTCTGTACCCGGCCGGCTCCTCCGTATCATCATCCTCCCCCACGATAGGTAGGCCAAGGGATGCTAGCAGGAGGGCGAAAGCGCGGGGATGCATGTACTGCCCGCTGCCTCGCCGGGGACAGAGTTGAGCGCCATGAACCACTCCAACTAAGCGTTCTTCTTCTCTGTATTTTTTATAGCAGTTGGTGCTACTTGCAGCTTGTAAATAACATAGCAGAATTTTTCCCTCAAAATTTTCAATTTTGCATCGGCGTGTATTCATGAAATATGATTCCTATGTCCATCTTGCAAGTCTCTCGCCAAAATTGCAAAATGTGACTATGTGAATCTGAAGTTTTTGGTTTCTGATCACCTAGATTTTACCCAACGTGTTGTAGTAGTTTTTATGCCTAATGGCCAGTTTTATATTTTTATTACATGCACTACTGAATTTAATACATGTACAACGATCCTTTTGGAATACCTCCATGGGGCACATTGGGCAGTAATACCTCCTATGATGTATTTTTTCACTAAATACTCTATTTTTTTATATCTCTGTTTATTTTAATACAACCAGTGATCCTGTTTGGTGTACCTCAGTGGGTATTGGGCCATACTACCATATGATGTAGGTTTTGGGCCATCGCGATATAACTTCTGAGGCTTATTACATCCTCTTTTTTTGTCCTAGTTGGTGGAGCAGTGGTGGAGCACCGTTGACGGCGCAGACGCGCGGATCGACGCGTCCGAGGCCAGCGGCCATGGCGAGAGGGGTCCTTTGGCGGTGCTGCCCTGCGAATTGACGCGCCCGAAGCGGGCGGCCATCGTGAGAGGGTCGGCAACTGAGCATCCGAGGTGGGCGAATCGACGTGTCCGAGGTGGAGAGGCTCAGCCCCGCGAATCGACACGTCCCAGCCGGGCGGCCATTGTGAGACGGTCAGAGCATCGGCTGCGTGGTCCTTCATCCTTGTCGTCTTGCCTTTATGTTTGATTTGTCTCTGGTTAGTTTTCCCCTAACCTAATACCCTACCTCATTTTTGTGTTTCGCCGTTGTTGTTGCTCCTGCATCATCATAGCGCCATAGTGCTCGCATAACTGTTTATCTGCTCATCTATAATATCATCAGAGGATAGGTTAGCCCGCATAGAACTTTTGCATATGTTTTTTCGAGCAGTATGATGGTGGTAGTCTCTCATGAAATAGGATAGCCTTTGTTCATCTCGTGAAATAGTATTTTGGGGCATTTTAGATGAAGGATGGAACTAATTCATCTTAGCATGTAATTTATTGTGTAATGGACTGTAACCCTACATCTTAGCTCTGTAATATTTTTTAGGATGGGATGTAATTAGGCTTTTTATATCTTAGCATGTAATATTATTGTATGGAACATGCCTTTTTATATAGAGCCTGTAACTTTTTTTTGTTAAGATGGAGTGCACTAATTCATCTTAGCATGTAACATTCTAGTATGGACTATAATTAGCCTTTTATATATTAGTAAAATTCTTTTTTACACCTAGGATCTTTACTTTTTCTGTACATGCTGTAACTTTTTAAATCCAGCCTTTAACTTTTGTTAAATGGAGGGTACTAATTCATACTAGCATGTAATTTTTTTAGTATTGACCATAATTAGGCTTTTTATACCTTGGCATCTATTTTTGAGTGTACGGACTGTGGCTTTTTATATATAGCCTGTAACTTTTTTGCTAAGATGGAGGGCACTAATTCATCTTAGCATGTAACATAGTATGGACTATAATTAGGCTTTTATGTACTAGCATGTAATTTTCTGCGTATGGACTGTAACATTCTTTTTTTACAACTAGGATATTTACTTTTTCCATATGGGCGGTAACTTTTTAAATCTAGCCTGTAACTTTTGCTGAATGGAGGGTACTAATCCATACTAGCATGTAACATTTTTAGTATCGACCATAATTAGGCTTTTTATACCCCATCATCTATTTTCGAGTGTATGGACCGTGGCTTTTTATATATAGCCTGTAACTTTTTGAGTATGGACTGTAACTTTTTCGAATTCATAATATGTGTTAGGATTTTTGTACACTCCATATATTGTTTTGTCCATTATTTTTTTAACATATGCATGCAACTTTGTGTTAAACTATATATATGCATGTAACTAACATCAATATGAATCCATTTTAACATTGTAGGGAGGTGTTTTATACATTTTGTTTTCGTAACTAGCAAGTAAGTAACTTTTAAATTTCTTGACTGTAACTTTTCTGCACACGCAGATTATATAGAAAGTAAATTCCTTCCATTATGGTGTATGGACTATAACTTTTTTATTTTATGGATCTTCTAGAGTTGCAAAAATCATTCTGGGTAAGCAATTCCAGCTCCTCTATCAGCAGATGTGGCCCCGTAAGATCATCAACACGGTCGTTCAACACATCCTGATCGCCACCATCTTCTTGTGTTGGATTGTTTAGGTCAATACCAGCATTAGGGAACCAGAAATCCATATCTGCAAAACGGGGAAAATAGTTACATTGCTTAGTTTTGAACTCAGCAAAATTACTTCTATATTGCTTTATTCCAGAGTCTTTTTCAATCAGTACATAACAACTACTTTTTTTGTTCTGGTTTTTGCAGTTCATGCTAGCAGATTCCATCACATGAAAACCTTACGGAGCTTTGCGGCGTCCTGAAAGATAATTGTACATGCTGATATTTTTGCTTCCAGCTTTTATGTTCATGCAGATTGACTTTTGTTACATGCAAGTTTGATAGTATGTTGCACCAAGTTTTGGCCCCCAAGTCTGATGCTTTTTGTTGAATGGTTCCTAATGCAAGAAAAGAACTACGTGCACTACATGCCTGTCATGACTCCCCTATGCCCATTTTTTTTTACATCTGAATCATGTGAAAACAAGAGAATTGTGTTCTTTCTTTTTATTTTTTTGGATGGTGTAGGGAATCATCATGCAGTTGAACATAGAACCATTTTCTACATCTACCGACTACCGTTGGGCTGGGTTGTAATTGCAAAGTGTCTTGAAATCTGGATGTTACTATGCACTAGAAACATACCTGTTTGCTCAAGTTCTTCTAGCTCGGATTTTCCTTGGTGAAGAAAGGTAGCAGCCATGGAGGTTTCCCGTCTCCGTCGGCTGGAGAAGGAAGAAAGGAGAGGTAGGTTTGGGGAAGCGGGGGGCTGGATCTTTTTTGTCTGTACTTGATGGGTTCGCACGCCCATGCAATGCAAGAAGCTAAACGTGGGAAAGAGGCCTGGGACCAGCCTAGGACCACTTTCTATTTCAGAAAAGTTTTATTTTCGGACATGGGGGGCACCGCGCAAGGCCGAATGGTGCCCGCGCACTATGTAGCATCGTCCATCTTTTTATCTATAACTTCGAATTGACTTCCATTTGTTTCTACTTGTTCTCTACTCTAAAATTTATCTCACCACCGTCCTAAACGACTATATAATCTCTCGGAGTAACATCTATATCACTTTTCCTTCTCGAAATCCTAAATCTACACCTTCACGAATCATATTTCGCTACTAAACTTATCTAAACTTTGTCGGATGCCTTTGGCTACACCACAAAAGTTGTAGATCTCATCAAAATCTTTTAATCCCGACAAATCTCGCCTCTTTTCATCCACCACAGACGAAGAATTTCGCCACGCAATATTTCAGATCTGATGGCGTAATTCCAAAATTTACTCGCGCTCGTTTCTTCAAATCCAAATTTTTTTGGTGAAAAGGTAGATCGAATGATTCTCCACAACTTTAATATTCGAAGTTTTTCCATTTGATCTACGGATTTATCTCTCTAACATAGATATGTTTCTAATCTTTTCTAAGACAAAATCGAACTGATTTGGAGCCAACTTATTTCCTAGCCACTGGATCTCATTCCAATGGTCCAGATTCAATCGTCCCGATCAGCTGCCTTGTCATTGCCATGTCGTCACCAGGTCAACATCTAGTCCCAGTCAGCATGCACGGTCAACCTGTCCAGTCAGCGGAATATTCCCTGAAATATTCCTTTCGAATTTAAAATTGCAGATTATAGATCTAATTCGTAATATTCGTAGAAAATTCATACTATATCAAAAAATTGCGTGTAATATATCAAATTGAAGATAATTTCATGTAGTTTATTAATATCAGATTAAATATAAATGTTGCGGTACAGTTAACTGGTAATTAATTAAATAGTTTTAATGGTCTTTTGGAGTAATAAATTTATAGTAAATTATTCATAGATCCGAAAAATATAAGTATTATGTCCCTGGATTTACAATTCTGTATAGATTCTAGATCTGGTCTTAGATTTATTTTTGGTCATGGTAAACTGTTTAGATAATTTAAACTCTATTAAGTAGTAATTAAATCTTAGAAAAATATCTACAACTCCGTTGAAGGTGAATCCAATTGCTACTGGTTCATATTAATTTCCTCTATTCAGTACACTTCAGATCTAAATTTAATTTGGCAACTAGTACAGAATTTCCAACATAACTATTAAAACTCCTCTATTAGCGATTAAGAATTAATAATAAATATCCTAATGCATTAAATGATTTTGTACATGCATCCTGTGATCTAATATTATTTAGAGAACTAATTACAACCAATGTGACATATTAAATCATCATGCGTGCATTTGATCATCGTTGTTTTATTGTATTGTTGCAATGTTGCATGATTGCAATGTTTGAATGGTGTATTATTCTGTCTTTTCTTTTGAACGATAGATTGTGAGGAGTGAAACTACTATGATTGCAACCGCTATGATTGCGAGTATCGTGATTGTAAGTCTTTTGAGTGCGACGAGTGCAACCATTATATTTATGAGGATTATTTAATCGACTATATCTACAACAAAGGCAAATAGATGCTATTTTGATCATGAATTGTCCTACTATTTTCCCTACTGCATTGTGTAGTGTATTTTTCGTAGATGCATGAGTAGGAATTACTATCACTATGCTATGTCCTATGTATCTTAGTAGGAGTCACTTGTAGTTGAGCCGTCGTATGCTAGTTGAGCTTAGCCATGCTATCTAGACGGGGAAGGGTCTACACCATGCCATGGTATTGTATATGTTTTGTTCAACTAAAACAACTTAATTAACGAACTCTCTGGGTGGATTGGTAATTGTAGGGGATCGGTGCAGAAAACAAAAAAATTCCTACGTTGAAACCCCAGAAACTTGCCTAGGATCTATCTATGTAGTAATGAGGTAACGGCCGGAGCGGATAGAATACATACCCTTGTAGATCGTACGCGGTTAACGTTCCGTAGGGAACGTGGTTGATGTAGTCGTACTCGAAGCCGTCCTCAAGGTCGCGAAGCTCCTCGCATGTCACCCCTTGCTCCTTCTTGATCTTCATCATCTTCATCGTGCAACAGCTCCGGCTCACGACATTCTAGCGCCCCAAGTGTTGCGCCTCGTGTCTTCGTACATATCCGGTGCACGATGAGACCTCCGGCTCCCCGATCCCGCCGGAAGTGCGGAAGTTGATATCTGGCTAGGAATCCCTGCAGCACAACGGCGTACTGCAGGTATGCCTTGATCGCACAACCTAGACTTGGGGCCATGGTCACGAGGTATAGAGAGACGGGGGAGAAAGTCAACCAATGGACTTCCCCGATTGTGTGTTTTTTAGTCCTCCCATGGGCACCTCCTTATATAGGCTAAGTGGGTGTACCTTTCTCAACGGGTTAGCCATATGGGACTAAAAGGAAAAGGAAAATAGGCAAAAAGGGGGCAGCCAGCCGGCTGGGCCAATCAGCCACAACCCAGCACTGCAGCTGGTCGGGTGGGCTGGCCACCCGCGGCCTAGCTCGCTGCACCCGCCTACAGCAGCAGCCAGCGCAGCGGCCCGGGTGGGCCAGCGCCCACCAGCGGCCCAGCATCGAGGCGAGGGGAAGATGCGGCCAGGGGTGGGCCGTTCGCGCGACCGCGGCCCGCTGGCGACCCCGCGCGGCACGCGGTTACCCGCCGCTCGCGCGGCTAACAGTTCGCCCATGCCTGCCCTTAGTGGGCCGCCTGGCCCATAGCAGCTGTCTTTCCTTTTTCTTTTTCCTTTTTCTTTTCTGCAGTTTTATTTCTAGACTATTTCCCTTAGGAATCTAGCCTAATATAAAAGTTGCTTTTATAAATCTTAATCTAAATATTATTTAAAATATATTAATTCATAATTAACATATAATAAATATATATTTAAATTCCTATTTATCCGAAAACACTTTTCGGGGCTTTTCCTTTATTCTTTCTCCGAACAACTTCGGATCTCTCCGTGGAATGATTCTGGCTTTCTCTCTTTCTCTATTGTGATTCCGTCTTACGAATGATCGCTCTCATCGTACCCTTAAGTGTATCCTCTCACGGCTCGGGAATGCTCTAGACATGATCTGTATCAATGATCAATAGAGGGACCATGGATGTCCATGTGACCCCTGTGCATTCCTGATGACAATATCGTTTGAACCGTCTAAATGTAGCATCCTCTTCCTTTTGTTTCTCGATACAACTTGTCCGAGATCCAATCAATGATATCCCATACTTTGTTCAATCTCGTTCACAACAAGTTATGTTTTCTTGTTACAGTGATATTACATCCCGTGACCTAGTCACATGTTACAACATATATAGATGTAATCTCACCAAGTCGGCCGTATGTATCTTTACCCGTCATGTGGGCAAACAAATCTCGATATTGCAGTCACATGTCATCTACTGTTCCTTCGGAATACCCAACGTACACCTTTATGGCCACCGCATTACCAGATGACATTTGATGCAGTCAAAGCAGCCTAGGGAAACAGTGAGTAATATGAGCTCACGGTCTAAGGGGAAGGAGTCTAGGTATAGCTGTTGCAACAATGAACTAGATGACTTGATCGTGTTGCAATCCTTCGAGGAATGTCCAATCACATCATTCTCCAATGATATGATCTCGTTGTCAGTCGGCATAAATGCCCATGATCTTGAAACCTAGATCATCTTCGTGACCAACGAACTAGTATGAATAGAGGCTACTAGGGACGTGGTTGTTTCATACCACACATGTATCAATGTTTCTAGTTGGCATAGTTCTAGCATAATATGAAACTATTATAAACTGATTGAGATATGACAATATAAACCTATTTATTATTTGCCTCTAGGGCATATCTCCTTCAGTCTCCCACTTGCACTAGAGTACAAATAATCCAGCTTGCATTTTACTCATATAAACCATATACCATATGCATTTACAGATCATGCATGCTCATGGGAAACGTCATGTCCATGTTCTGTTTTACCAGATCATTATGTCTTTTGCAAATCGTTAATGTCTTCCTAATTTTGACATTCACACCATTATCTTATAATGGGTCGAAGTATTTGTTTGGCGACAAAGTGAGACTTTGTTTCTAGTGTTCATGATGACGGTCGTTTTCACCGTTGTCATCTAAACTTCGAAACACACTTTGCTATCCTTTGTGTATATACTATAGTCATGGCAGCAGAACGAGGCCGGATTTTAGGAGCTTATAGTGACGTTAGATCAACCTCGAGGGCTTTCTCATGGGAACTGGGCCCTGGGACACATCATTCTACGTTAAAAGCGAACTAAACCCGCCATAACATTATACATCACATCAGATGGAGCTTTCATACTTCTATATCTATGTAGATCATAGTGCATGAAATGCATCTATGCCACTTACATTGCTTCTTGCCATTTATGTACAAACTTAATTCTAGTTCAGTGATCAAATCAGGAATCACTTAAAGACACGTTCTTACAGTTAAGACTTTGTCCTACCAACCAGAACCTCAGGTCACTTTATTTTGAGTATACAACAAGGTTATATGGAAGAACCTATGACTGAGGCATAGGAGATGCAACGCATCTCTTTCTTTCAACCATAGTTGCAATACTAACTCAATGCTTCATATGGTAAGAACTACTTTCTCACCTTGTTCCATTTCGAGCTACTTCAGAATCTTGCTTAGGACATTTTGAACATCTTTCAGAATCAAGTCCATGAAGCATTCGGCGTTCAATGTTTATTAAACTCATCGATCTATCTAGATAGATCTTATTGTTTAATAACTTCAACTTCATCCTAACTTAAACACCAATCACATCATTCACATATGTCGTCCACATATCCAGAATGATTTCACGCTCCCACTCAAATGTGACATTCATGTTTGAGATCCAGGGATTACACTTAGCTCCCAGTCAAAATATGACAGTTACATATTATGAATTAGCCAAGCTGATTTGCTCCCACTCAAATCTAGGTCCTCTCAATAATCTTGGACATTCCAAAATTCTTTGATCACTATCAAATCGAGAATTCCACTGACGAGATTTCAATGACAATACATTTCTCGTACTTAGGTCCATCACGCTTCTTTGTATTTCGTAGGTATGTGATGACCCACAAGTATAGGGGGTGTATCGCAGTATTTTGGAATAAGTAAGAGTGTCGAACCCAATGAGGAGCAGAAGGTGTTGGCTAGTGGTATGGATCAGGAATTCTCTACAAATACTTAGCAAACGGATTTTTAGGGGTTTTTGATAAAGCAAGTAAACAAAGTACGAGTAAATAAAAGACAATAGGAATAAATGCAGCAAGTGGCCCAATCCTTTATGCAGCAAAGGACAAGCCGGTTGTATTACTTAAGATGACCAAACGTTCTCGAGGACACATGGGAAGACTGTCAAGTGCTTTCGCTTCATATAGTTGATTAATCTTCTTTAGCTTGCTAAGTGTTGTGTGGGTGAACCTGTGCTAATGTACCGACCTTCCTAGGACTAATACATACTTGTGATTATACCCCTTGCAAACATCCGTAAGTACAAGAAAGTAATTAAGGTAGAAACCTAACCATAGCTTTAAACTCTAAGACCCTTACGTCCCTTGTGCAATGGTTTCCTAACGGGGATTCATGTTTTTGTCACTCCGGCAACCCCTACGATTAGTAGCCAAATACACAATGCATTCCCCTAGGCCCATATAGGTGAAGTGTCATGTAGTCGATGTTCACATGACACCACTAGAAGAAGTACACCACAACTTAAATATCAAACTATTGAATCTTTCTCAACACAACTCCACAACTAACAACATGACTTCTCCCATGTCCTTAAGAACAAAACGAACTACTCACAAGGCATCATATGGATCATGATCAGAGATGGAATAATGATGTATAACAATCTGAACATAAACAATAATTCAATGGTTCACTCAATAGCATCAACTACAAAGAGTAATCAACACCGAGAAAGTTTCCCCTATGAACTATGCAAGATTCAACGCAATTGTTACAACAATATGGAGATGGTGATGAGGGTGTTGATGGTGATGATGGTGGTGATGATGATGATCCCGATGAAGTCCAGCTTGATGGTGGTGTTGATGGCGACGATCTCCCTTCTCTGGGAAGGAATTCCCCCAGCAGAAATATGTCTGCCGAAGAGATCTTTCTCTCTCGGTGTTTTCCGCCCCGTAGAGGCGGCGGAATATTTCTGTGGTCGCTCCCCGAGTCTTAGAGTTTCGGGAGGATGATATACGCCAGAGGGGAGAGGCTAAAGTGGGCCAGGGTGGCCACACCACCTGCTGACGCGGCCTAGGGCTGCCCGCGCCTGGGGGTGGTGTGGGCCCCCCTATGGTCCATGCTCCAAAAGTCATCAACCATGCAAAAACAGATGAAATAACATAAGTATCACCTCTCAATACGAAATATATCAATGAATAATAGCGAATTAAGACACAGAATAGTGATGCAAAATGGACGTATCAACTCCCCCAAGCTTAGACTTCGCTTGTCCCCAAGCGAAACTGAGCTCAATAAACATGGCCTCAGGTTTATGGAGTGAAGAGTCAATAAAAGAATACGGACAAGAAGCATCACATTCATCAAATACATAGATCATAATAGAAGACAACTCACTATTATATAACTCAACTTGTAATGAGTAAAGGAAACACAATAATGATACACAAAGCGAATCATAATTGGTAATGGCAAACTTAGCTCTTGGTCGAAGAATAGTTGATAATTTGCTGGAGTTCACAAATAACTGGTTTTCAATGATAGCTTTCAAAGTAGTAAACATCAAGATAAGAGCAATGTGCAAACAAGGAACATAAGACACATGATTGAATAAATCATCATATGAATGAATGAAACACAACAACTCAAAATACTTGCTGAGATAGAAGGGAGTAGGTTTACTGACTCAACTACAAAGTAAAAGAAAGGGCCCTTCACAGAGGGAAGCAGGGATTGCAAGTCTCATAAAGAGCTCCCAAAAATTATGATACTTACTAGCTTTCAGCTCTCATTGCCCCTATCATAGGCATCTTTTGGTGGTTAAGGTTAAAGTGACACAACTAAGAGGATATGCTTGACAAGTTATAAATTGGAGTCCCATGCCCCTTACTTATGAGTACCGAACCTCATGCTACTCAACTTCAGTCACGAGCAAGCTCTTGTCATTGTAAATACATGTGTATCATTAAGAACCGCCAACGGGGTACCCCTTGCACATGACACATGAGCTATCTCATAATCAAAATGACAAGGCAAGCATACAGTGAGCATCTCAGCGATATTTTTATTTGCTATTTGCATAGGTTTTTATTGAGGATGCTTCATAGAATGCTCACTATAGTTATGCTGAAAGTTTCCACCATGATTAGGAATGGCTTAGGCTAGCGGCCCAGGCGTTTCTCTAACACACATATAAACTCCATGATCTTACAAGTTCCACTTTTATTTCACACCGCCGGGATCCATAAGCAAAAGAACATGATATCAACTAGGTACAAAGTACCAATGAAGTGTTGAAAGCGGTCCCCATGATGCATGGTTCTGCTAACTTCTACTCATAAAGCGCAAGCATATACGCAACAAAGAAGGACCCAATGGTTCAAGTTTATTAAATGCAAGAAAGTAAAGTGTGCCATCAAGTTCGTGAGAGCTTTAATCACTAATTTTCACATAACAAGTTTAATTTGGGAGATAGATAAAACAAAAATTTACTTGGAATAGCAATAATGCTACTAGGTAGGTATGGTGGACACAAATGGCAAAGGTTTTGGTTTAAAGGAGTGGATGCACGAGAAGAATTCCCTCTCAGTACAGGTTTTTGGCTAGCAAGGCTGGGTAGCTAGTATAAGAGTCGAAGGAAACAAACAAACATACAAGTGATAAAGACAAACATGCAATCTTCCTTGGAAACACAAAAGATCTTAACTAGAGAATACTAAACTTATGAGAAAATCAAGAAAGAAAGATGAAATTATTTTTCTCTAGAGTACTTCTATCTTTTTCATGCAACTCTCGAAAATAGTATTGCTACTGACCAAGCCAGGTTTGCCAAAACCAACTAAATTAACTCAATGATGCCAAAGTGATACCAATACTAACAACAAGATCAATCATATAATAACGAATTGAAAACTAATATAAGCTATGCAAAAGAGTAAATGATAGAAATTCTCATTAATAATCCATAACGGTAACTCACACCAAGGGATACATATCTAACGAGAGAGGGGACACTTCCATAATGCAAACCATCCTACATAATAACTCCTCTATTCATGATACGACTCTACTAATAAGGTAAAAAAATAGAAGATAGTGATATGATACCGCGGCACTCCCCCAAGCTTGGAACAAACCAAGGGGATGCCAAACCTGATGACGAATTACTCCTTCGGTGGTGGTGGTATCCTCTTGATGAGCTCTCTGATCAATTTCCCCAAGTCCTCAATCTCGAAAGTGAGATTACGAATCAGCTGTGAGTTTTGCTCAATGCGGCTCATGATCATGTCGTGTTGAGAATTCCAGCTCTTGCTATTCTTTCCCCACTCTTCCTCCTTGAAGTCTTCTTTTCCTGCATGGCTAGAACGAGGCAAAACCCAATTGGAGGGTAATTTCCCTTTGGGCATATTCTGGTATTTATGCTCATGGATAAGGGTATGGAAAGGATTCTTGGTGCGTGGAGGAAGTGACCAGGGATCTGAATGGTCATGAGGAGGCTTCCCTCCAATGGCTGGATTTTCCACCACTCCAATGCTTGCAATGGTAGTGTCGGTGTGGTTTGCCTCCTCTTCACCTTCACTCTTGATCTCCTTCTCCTTCCCGGGGTCTTGGAGGTCTTCCTTCATAGGCTCCTTCCATTTATCCTTGGCGGACACCATTGTGCTTCTAAACATTCAAAGAGTATGTCCTGGTAGAAACAGATCGAAACGAAAACACGATGAAAACATGATATATGAACCTCGGAAGATCCGGGGGGTTATATATGACGAAGTTTCATATCAAAAGGAAGGTACTGGGAGAAAACGAGTCGGAGGCGGAGTCCGGGGTGGACTCACCACCTGGTGGCACGTCCAGGGGTGGGCCCGCGGCACAGGGTGGTGTGAGCCACCCTGGCTCCGTTTCCATCCCTTTTTTTCTTCGTAGACTGCAAAAATATAGTTGGATAGTATTTTCGTGGAACTTTTCTTACTAGAACTGTTACCTATTTGAAAACGGACTCTGCAGGTCTCTGAATTTGGTGTTCAGTGGATTATTCCAGAGTCATCACTTGAATAACATCAATATCTTCATCTTCATACACTTATTACTTGAGTCATAAAACCTTTCTCTTCTTTATTACACCATTGCCTCCACTTCCTGGAAATTTCTTTCACACAAAACTTCACACAGTTCTTAGTAGCAACATTAGTATAAGTGGTGATAAAACCTTTTGAGCCCAACTTCAACTGAAAACCATCAAAATAAGCTACTGCAGCAACTCCTTCCGAAAACCCAAAAAGAATTCAAAAAGGAAATCGAATAAAGAAGCAAATGCAAGAGTGGCAAAATCTGTCAAAACAGACCAGCAGGTAAAGATCAATTTTTTTTGAAAATCATCTGTTGCCCAAATCAAAAAGTGCGAAACTAACGAAAGTTAATTAACAACTTGGGGCAGAAGCACAAAAAATTACAGCTCAATCCGACATACAGAGATCTCTCACGAATTTTTACGGTGAAGCACAAAAATCTGTTTCGGGACAGCAACTTTTCCAAATATTACTTCTCTCTCATTAGAGGTTGATCTTGACACAAAACCCAAACAAAACAGATAAGGAGCGGTTATTACCAAAGTAATAACTTCCAAGACTCAAAGAAACAAAAACAAACTAAAAGCAAAAACAAATTGGGTTGTCTCCCAAAAAGCTCTTTCTTTATAGCCATTAAGATGGGCATGATAATTTCGAAGATGCTCACGTAGGAATATGAATTGAAGTGAAAGAGAGCATTAAGAAGCAAAAATACACATGTTTAAGTCTAACCCACTTCCTATACAAGGGAATTTTGTAAACAAACAAGTTGTTGAAATTAAAGGTTACTTCATAAGAAGGCAAAAGAAGTGCAACATAAAAACTTTCAGCATAAAACAAGGAAACTTGATATTTTTGAGATGCATAAGAACACTTTTCCCTCTCTCATAATAACTTCCAGTATCATGCATAAACTTAACAATATAACTATCACAAGAACCATCATAGCAATGATCACTTATTCTAACAGAAAACACAGGAATAGTAGCTCTCATAACACTTCTTTGTGAAACAATATTAGAGGTATCCCTCTTCTACATATTTAGTAACAAAGTCTTTCACATTTGCTATAATAGGTTCATCAACCTTTTGTTTATCAGGTTCAATAGCTTCATTCGTACTTTCATTAACCATACTAGCTATCATAGAATGTTCCTTTACCTTGACTGGGAAAGGCATTTTCTCAATGTAAGGTTTAGGTAAAACATGATTAGCAGTATAAACTTCAGTATTTCTTGCAGGAACACTCTTAGCAACATCTTTATAAGGCTCATGATACTTATTCCACTTATATTTAGGCACTTCAATATAGGAAGCAAAAGCCTTAAAATAAGAAGCAATAGCTTGAGAGTCTAGACCATAAGCATTTTTAATATTTTGAAAGTCATCGGTTCCCATAAAAGATTCAATGCATTCATAATCATAATTTATACCTGACTTTATACCTTTGTCATTCTCCCAAGCTTCAGCATTGTCTTGAATACGGTCCAGAAAATCCCATTTAGCTTCTTCTTCCATACGAGTGAATGATCCAGCACAAGAAGCATCCAATAAATCCTTGTCATGTAGAGGGAGCCTTGCATAAAAGTTATTAATAACAATATTGTTGGGGAGCTCCTGAATGGGACATTTGAGCATTAGTAACTTCAATCTCCCCCAAGCTTGAGTTGTACTTTCTCCATCAAGAGGCCAAAATTTGTATATTTGATTTCGATCTTTATGAATCTCACTAGGAGGATAAAACTTTGAATAAAAGAGAGGAACTATTTCCTCCCATTCCAGAGCTTGACCATTCTTCAGTAGCTTATACCATTCCTCAGCTCTTCCTTTTAGTGATAATGAGAATAACTTCTTCTTGACTTGATCTGTAGTAATACCTGCACACTTGAACAACCCGCATAATTCATGTATAAAGAGTAAATGATCACCGGGATGGACAGTTCCATCCCCAACATAGTTGTTATCCATAACACGATCAATAATTCTTGTAGGTATTTTAAAAACATCATTCTCAACAGGTGGTGGCTTATCTACTACCTTAGCAGTGGTAGTAGCATTACTAAATAAGAAACTCAGCGAATTATCCATAACGAAAATAAAGCAACTAGCAGAAGTAAAAAATACTCACAATAGAAGTTTCCTTTACCAGTTCCACTCTCCAATAGCGCTTCACTCCCCGGCAACGGTGCCGGAAAATAGTCTTGATGATCCACAAGTATAGGGGGTGTATCGCAGTATTTTCGATAAATAAGAGTGTCGAACCCAACGAGGAGCAGAAGGTGCTGGCTAGTGGTATGGATCAGGAATTCTCTGCAAATACTTAACAAACGGATTTTTAGGGGGGGTTGATAAAGCAAGTAAACAAAGTACGAGTAAATAAAAGACAGTAGGAATAAATGCAGCAAGTGGCCCAATCCTTTATGCAGCAAAGGACAAGCCGGTTGTATTACTTAAGATGACCAAACGTTCTCGAGGACACATGGGAAGACTGTCAAGTGCTTTCGCTTCATATAGTTGATTAATCTTCTTTAGCTTGCTAAGTGTTGTGTGGGTGAACCTGTGCTAATATACCGACATTCCTTGGACTAATACATACTTGTGATTATACCCCTTGCAAACATCCGTAAGTACAAGAAAGTAATTAAGGTAGAAACCTAACCACAGCTTTAAACTCTAAGACCCTTATGTCCCTTGTGCAATGGTTTCCTAACGGGGGTTCAGGTTTCTGTCACTCCGGCAACCCCTACGATTAGTAGCCAAATACACAATGCATTCCCCTAGGCCCATATAGGTGAAGTGTCATGTAGTCGACGTTCACATGACACCACTAGAAGAAGTACACCACAACTTAAATATCAAACTATTGAATCTTTCTCAACACAACTCCACTACTAACAACATGACTTATCCCATGTCCTCAAGAACAAAACGAACTACTCACAAGACATCATATGGATCATGATCAGAGATGGAATAATGATGTATAACAATCTGAACATAAACAATAATTCTATGGTTCACTCAATAGCATCAACTACAAAGAGTAATCAACACTAGGAAAGTTTCCCATATGAACTATGCAAGATTCAACGCAATTGTTACAGCAATATGGAGACGGTGATGAGGGTGCTGATGGTGATGGTGGTGGTGATGATGATGATGATGATGATGATGATCCCGATGAAGTCTAGCTTGATGGTGGTGTTGATGGCGACGATCTCCCTTCTCCGGGAAGGAATTCCCCCGGCAGAAATCTGTCTGCCGGAGAGATCTTTCTCTCTCGGTGTTTTCTGCCCCGCAGAGGCGGCGGAATCTTTCTGTGGTCGCTCCCCGAGTCTTAGGGTTTTGGGAGGATGATATACGCCAGAGGGGAGAGGCTGGAGTGGGCCAGGATGGCCACACCACCTGCTGGCGCGGCCTAGGGCTGCCCGCGCCAGTGGGTGGTGTGGGCCCCCTGTGGCCCATCTCCACTCCGTCTTCTGGCATCCTTAGTCTTCTGGAAAGATAGGATTTTCCGTATACTTTCCCGGATTTTCTGATATTCGCGAATTTTGCCTCCAAACAGCACCTTTTCCATCAAAATCCTGACTGCAGCGGTCCATGCTCCAAAAGTCATCAACCATGCAAAATCAGATGAAATAACATTAGTATCACCTCTCAATACGAAATATATCAATGAATAATAGCGAATTAAGACATAGAATAGTGATTCAAAATGGACGTATCAGTATGTCTTGTTCAAAACATGACAAGTGAATCAACTATAGTTCCACAAACTTGTAGAATATATAGTTGAATCCTACTTTCTTTAGTAAAAGTATTGACTTGAAGCTTTATGATCATTATCAATAGTTTCTCCTCTATTTGCAGAGTTTGGATTCACGAAACACATTCCGCTGCGCCACTCAACAAATCGGAGGTAAGGTCAAATACCTTGTTTTGATCTTTTACTTTCTTCCACCTGTATCTTCATCAAGACACGTCAACTTAGGACAGCAGAAGGCTTGCCCCTTCGTGTAAGATGCATTCATACCTTACTAAGAATCCTCTACAAAGACTTCTTTATTCTCCACGATTTCGACTTGTTGAAATCTCCAGAAACTCGAACATGCCATAACACTTATGGTGTTGTTTCCACGAATCTTTAGATGTTCCATTGTACTTCAAATGAGTGTTTGCTTATTTCGATCTTTAACTCTAAACGATAACTATAACCCCTATAAGAGATGATATTATACCATATGTATCTAATACATAATGATTATGATGTTTAGACATTTCAACATAGTTTGAATTCGTCCAATTATCATAATTTGTGAAACATCTTTCACAAGTTCCTTTTATGCTAAACTTAACTTGAATACCTTAGTCATGTCGATCAAATCGAAGAGACTTGTTAATTCAGTTAATTCAATATCCTATTTAGTTATGAACTCATTTGAACAATTCAAATCATTTCAAACTTCATGTTTCATTAAGTAAATGCGCTTATTCACTTAAGTCCACAATAAATGATTTCCACTACTTGTTGAAATATGATACATCACTATGTATATCAACACTTCTTCGCATATCACCGTTTTACCAAAATGCGGAGTTTTCGTCATTCTGCCCAAGAGGCATGGTTTTGCAAAGTCTCTGGATTAAGCATCTAGGACCCCGATCTTTCATAAAGAACCTGCAATAACCAAAATGACTTAAACTGTAGTGTCATTTCATTATTAAACTTTGGATATCTTTTAGCATTCTAATCCTTTATAAATGTTTAAACTATTATCATTAACATAGTGATGAGAATAACTTATTTATAATCATAATGTGACCATAAGGTATTGTTCATAAGAATAGTACAAACTGGCTTGTAACTTGTTCATATGAATAATTGTCTCGCCAAAAGCAAGACACACAAACTAGGATTACAAATTATATTCAAGTCCACTAATCCAAATGATAAACTTTGAGGAAAGTGGTGATGTCGGCCATCAATTGTTTTGCTTGCCATCATCAAGCCACATTGTCTCAAATCCAGCAATTCTCAAGCAGATCATCATGTTTTCACAAAGCAGGACAAGTATCAAATACTTTATAAACTACAACGAGTTTTGCAAGAATCATATTTATAATTTGTATATCTTACATATACTCTTCATCCAAGACTCCATTTGCAATCATGCCCTTCTAAGAGTTCTCAACTCTAATGAAAGATCGCTAAGTGTTTTTGCAAACATCCCGAAGTCATCGGATTATCTCCTAATGGTTATTGTGTCAAGAAGATAAGATCACCTTTTATGAGGATATCCCTCAGGCGTGGGTATTAATCTATGAAGTTGGACCCTTTTGCTAAGTTCCATATTAAGCAATATATTCCCATGGTCGCAAAGGACCTCAATGGGATAGGCTAAGATCTACTAAGATATTTGCAAACAAACATCTAGACTAAGTTTATAATAAGAGATCAATTTATAATTGGTCTCCACTAAAATGGTCATCCCCTAGACGATTTTAGTGATTGCATGATCCCTATCCTCTACACCTCTCCCGATCATCACGGCCATCAGTGCATTATCAAAGGTAGACATTCACTAATGTCAATCACATTATCCATGTGACTTATGCTCGATCTTTCGATCTCTTGTGTTCCGAGGCCACGCTTCTGTGGCGTGCTAGGCTTGCCAAATCTAACTTGTGTGTATTCGCTATGCAACATGGCTTGCACCCACTGTATGCGAACGTAGATATGCCTGACCCCCGATCATCACGGCCGGCCTCATACCGAAGAACTTTCTTGGTGGTGCACACACAAGGGGAACACGGAACGTTGGAATTAAATAGGGATTATCTTATTTGCTACCGTTGAGTATCTAAGTACTAGCACACAATAAGATGTAAAAACTGGTATCAACATCATATGTATAATATGATATGATATGGTATTTCTTGCGCCTTGATCTCCATCGAGCGCTCCGGCATGATCTCCATCTTGCCCTTGGTTTGATGCCAAGTCCACGACGCCGCCACCAGGTCGTCCATCGGAACGATGACTATTACTATACTACTTAGTAACAGAAAAGTAAACCACTTTACCTTTGTAACGACCAATGCCATATCATAATCACATGCCCCCTGCAAAATAAAGTTAGACGCCTCTACTTTATCTATTGCAAGTTTTACGTGGTTGTTAGGGCTTTCGCACTAGAACCGTTTCTAAACTACGAACTTCCAAACCACAACATGGATCCGGCAGTTGTCTCTATTACACCCCTTTCGGGGCCCTCCGTTGTAAATGCTATATCAACTATCGAATGAGAGACAGACACCCGCTAGCGACTTATACGGTACAAGTTGTATGTTGACCGTGGAACCAGTCTCACGTACGAATACGCGTAAGGTCGGTCCGGACCGCTTCATCAAACAATACCGCGATATAAACAAGTACACGTTAGAGGGTAACAACTAAGGGATCAATGCCCGCATAATACTTGTGCGTACTGGCCGTACAACACTTCTACGCATAGATCGGCTCTGATACCACTGTAGGGGATCGGTGCAGAAAACAAAAAAATTCCTACGTTGAAACCCCAGAAACTTGCCTAGGATCTATCTATGTAGTAATGCGGTAACGGCCGGAGCGTATAGAATACATACCCTTGTAGAACGTACGCGGTTAACGTTCCGCGGGGAACGTGGTTGATGTAGTCGTACTCGAAGCCGACCTCAAGGTCGCGAAGCTCCTCGCAGGTCACCCCTTGCTCCTTCTTGATCTTCATCATCTTCATCGTGCAACAGCTCCGGCTCACGACATTCTAGCGCCCCAAGTGTTGCGCCTCGTGTCTTCGTACACATCCGGTGCATGATGAGACCTCCGGCTCCCCGATCCCACCGGGAGTGCGGAAGTTGATATCTGGCTAGGAATCCCTACAGTGCAACGGCGTACTGCAGGTATGCCTTGATCGCACAGTCCAGACTTGGGGCCATGGTCACGAGGTATAGAGAGAGGGAGGAGGAGAAAGTCAACCAAAGGACTTCTCCGATTGTGTGTTTTTTAGTCCTCCCATGGGCACCTCGTTATATAGGCTAAGGGGGTGTACCTTTCTCAAAGGGTTAGCCATATGGGACTAAAAGGAAAAGGAAAATAGGCATAAAGGGGACAGCCAGCCGGCTGGGCCAATCAGCCACAGCCCAGCACTGCAGCTGGCCGGGTGGGCTGGCCACCCGCAGCCCATCTCGCTGCAGCCGCCTACAGCAGCAACCAGCGCAGCAGCCCGGGTGGGCCAGTGCCCGCCAGCGGCCCAGCAGCGAGGTGAGGGGAAGATGCGGCCCGGGATGGGCCGGATGCCCCGGCGGCCCGGCTCGGCGAGGGGAGGGGAGAGGCGGCCCAGGGTGGGCCGTCCGCGCGACCGCGGCCTGCTGGCGACCCCGCGCAGCGCGCGGTTACCAGCCGCCCGCGCGGCTAGCAGTCCGCCGATGCCTGCCCTTAGTGGGTCGCCTGGCCCATAGCAACTGTCTTTCCTTTTTCTTTTTCCTTTTTCTTTTCTGCAGTTTTATTTCTAGACGATTTCCCTCGGGAATCTAGCCGAATATAAAAGTTGCTTTTATAAATCTTAATCTAAATATTATAGAATATATTAATTCATAATTAACATATAATAAATATATATTTAAATTTCTATTTATCCGAAAACACTTTTCAGGGCTTTTCCTTTATTCTTTCTCCGAACAACTTCGGATCTCTCCGCGGAACGATTCCGGCTTTCTCTCTTTCTCTACCGTGATTCCGTCTTATGAATGATCGCTCTCATCGTACCCTTAAGTGTATCCTCTCACGGCTCGGAAATGCTCTAGACATGATCTATATCAATGATCAACAGAGGGACCAGGGATGTCCATGTGACCCCTATGCATTCCTGATGACAATGTCGTTTGAACCGTCTAAATGTAGCATCCTCTTCCTTTTGTTTCTCGATACAACTTGTCCGAGATCCGATCAATGGTATCCCATACCTTGTTCAATCTCGTTCACAACAAGTTATGTTTTCTTGTTACCGTGATATTACATCCCTGTGACCTAGTCACATGTTGCAACATATATAGATGTAATCTCACCAAGTCGGCCGTATGTATCTTTACCCGTCATGTGGGTGAACAAATCCCGGCCTTGCAGTCACATGTCATCTACTGTTCCTTTGGAATACCCAACGTACACCTTTATGGCCACCACATTACCAGATGACGTTCGATGCAGTCAAAGCAGCCTAGGGAAACAGTGAGTAATATGAGCTCACGGTCTAAGGAGAAGGAGTCTAGGTATAGATGTTGCAACAATGAACTAGATGACTTGATTGTGTTGCAATCCTTCGAGAAATGTCCAATCACATCATTCTCTAATGATATGATCTCGTTGTCAGTCGACATAAATGCCCATAATCTTGAAACCCAGATCATCTTCGTGACCAATGAACTAGTATGAATAGAGGCTACTAGGGACTTGGTTATTTCATACCACACATGTACCAATGTTTCTACTTGGCATAGTTCTAGCATAATATGAAACTATTATAAACTAATTGAGATATGACAATAAAAACCTATTTATTATTTGCCTCTAGGGCGTATCTTCTTCAGTAATTGCTTGGTTTGTGAATGTTGGGCCCATGTCTATGGATTACCCGAGTATCTCACTTGTGGATGGCTACCCAGGTTTCTGAGAAATGATTAGTGTCTTGATTTGGTAGCTTCCGTGTGCAACCATATGTCAGTGAGTTATGGGTGGCTGGATGGACTTAGTAGGTCGTGGTGACCCGAGCTCTTCGTATCCAGAGATGTAGTGAATGTGATAGGTTGGTACGGTGCGTGGATGGACTTGGGGAACTACCTCCCGAATTATCTCTTCTTGGACTTCTCCCTATCATGGCTCAATATGCGTGCCATGGTACGAGCGGATCAACCAGGTCATATGGGTAAAGTGTACAAACCCCTGCAGGAACTAAGTGCTTGGCCGTGTCCCTAGTAATGGACGTTTGAGTTGCTAAATTATGGGTGCTATGACATGTTCTCGTTTATTCCAACTTGTAATTACTAAAACTTGATGGGTGAACTTAATTGGTTGTTATGATTAAACTTGATTTAAAAGTAGGGTAAAACTGTTTAAGAAAATGCAAGCTAGCCAAAACCCTACTTAGCCAAATAAGCATGTAGTTGCTAGGTATATTGTCTTCTTACTTAGCTCTATTTGCCATACATTCCAAGTATTGACCCTTCAAGGTTGTTACGTTTTATGTTGCAGGTTATACCGATTCTGAGTGATCGTATTAGGTCATGATATTTCACTCAACAATTGTTCGTCTGTGCCACATTTGAAGGATGGAGATCTACCTTGTATCGTTTTCGGTTTAATATAATGTAAATTATGGATCATATTCGTTATATTCATGATGCACGGTTATATTTGATATCATTTTGTACTGTGTGTGCTAGTGAACCGATCCAGGGATTAGCACTATACAAAGAAATTCGGCCTTATCAGACGAGGGTGTTACACTTGCCCTGTAAGAAATTTTTGTTTATGTTGTATACATAAATTGTAGGTAAATTTAGACGAGAAATTTGCTTCTTCTTACTACAAATATTTAATTCGAGTAGTGAAATTCTTCAAGTCTAGAAAATAAACTAACAATAATTGTTGATTAATGAAATTCTCCAGGTCTAGAAAATACAATAAAAGTAATTGTCTTTGACAACGCATAACTTTTTTCTTCCCGGTGCAACGCACGGGCCTTTTTTCTAGTGTGTATATATAATAATAATATAATAATAGTATAATAATAATAATAATCTATATCTATATCTACTAGTTGAATGTCCGTCGTTGCAACGGATTTAATTTTAGTTTTGAATCTGTATCAGATAAATAAAACAAAAAGAAAGACTCTTAAAAATGGAGGCAAGCCGACTGGGCTGACCAAAGGCTGTGCCGGCCACCCTAGAGGCCCACCTAGCAGCCCAACCTACATTCTTTTCTTTTTTTAGAGTACACACGACTATACCGTACCATAATTTTACGGAGAGAATATCTTGGATAAAAGAAGCATGCAACTGGAAGAAGCCTGCAACTCGCTGCGAACAATCGAATGGAAATAGTCCAATGGATATCTTCCTTGAATGATGAGATGTTTCATGAGTAAATAATCAAATTTCTTTAAAACTGCTACTATTATGCGAACATGACTCTTTGTATGACTATAAGAATAGTTGATGAGAACTCTAAGCAAGCAAGCAATTTAATAGTAAAGTGTTTTTGTTTTTTAAGTATATAATTGATGCTTAACCAAATCATACTCCATCAGTTTCGAAATAACTTACTTTGATTTTTTTATATTCACATGTATCTACACGCATTTTAATGTCTGGATACATGCGAATCTAGACAAATACAATTCATCTATTACTGGACGGAGTAGTATTAAGGATTTTTAAATCGAACTCTATGACAAATGCCAAGTAAAATAGACTTTTCTCCCCGAAAAAGATGACTACATATCTGGATCAATCAGACCGGTCTCATTTTAATTTGGGAACGCATCACACATGCGTCAAATCTCTAAGATCCACTGATCAGTGTAAATCAGATCTCGGTCTTAGGTGCACGCTGAAACCATTTTAAATAGTCAGTTCTTACTCTAGTTTGCCCATCTCAAGAACACGTTTCAGCACTTCGGTCATCAGATCCCAATTATTTACGCGACAAAAAACACATGTGAAAAACTCTGCACGATGAATGTATATCTCATGAACTAAGCGCAGTCTCTAGAATTATTTGCCTGCAGAACCCAAAACAGGGGAAACTCTGAGAAAAACAGATAGCGAAATATACAACGGCAAGGCATGACATCACATATCCAGCAGCCTAAAGAGTCCACCGGCAGGCAGCAAATGTGGGCGAGTTGCGATGATGACGGACTTGGAGCAGCGGCAGCTGCTGGAACTGGCCTTCTCAATGTCCTTCACGAGGTTGAGTCCCTAGACGACCTGGCCGAAGACGACGTTCTTGTCGTCGAGCCACTGGGTCTTGATGGTGCAGAGGAAGAACTGGGAGTCGTTGGTGCCGGGACTGGCGTTGGCCATGGAGAGGATGTCTAGACTCTGGACCCATGTGCTTCTTGATGAAGGTCTCGTCGGCGAACTTGGCGGCTAGATGGAGTCGCCACCCATGTCTTTTCCAGAAAATCCAACAATGGGGAGTCAGCTCAGACTCCACCAACAAGTGTGTCCCCGACCCCATGTTCACCACGCCCCCGGAGGCCATCAACGAGAAGAAGAGGAAAGGGGATGCGAAGAAAATTTTCCCTCCGTCGAGGTTCTCCATCTGCCTTCCCTATCCCATGGCCAATCTCCTGACATCCCATCCCCATCCCTCTCCATCTCTCCTCCTTGGGGGTGGGGGCAGCGCCGTCGGCCGCACGCGATGCAGGGATGGGGACAACGCCTCCAGCCGATCTTGAGGCAGAATTAACGACGCCACCGGTGGATCTCGAGGCAGAAATAACGACGTCGCCGGTGGATCTCAAGACAGTGCTGGTCGCCGGGTTCTTTGCCGGGTTCGAGGCTTCGAGCGGGTCAGAAGAGGTGGAGCATTGGGACAGTCGCACATCTGTGGACATTTCTTTTCTTTTCACGGAACATGTACTTTCCACTGAGCGGTGGCAGATCATGTAAATACCCTGAACAGTCAGGGCAAAATCGGAAAAATAAAATCGGAACGAAAATTTCTGTGTGCGGACGAACCTACCCAAGGAATATTATAGTATAGATAGATAGATAGATAGATAGATAGATAGATATCTAATAATAAAGGACGGATTGTTTTTCCCGATTTAAATCTTTTTTGGCCAATTTGCCCCTGCTTTTTGCATAAATTACCACCATTGCCACTCCCAAGTTAAATAACCGATTCGTTTCTTTCTCCGCTTGTCCGCCTCTGAGATCCTTACCAAATCCCCACCACTAGAGCACTCAGCGCCTCATGACCCCAGCCCGATCTAGATATCGCGATTTTTCCGTGTACTCAGCGCCTCGTGGCCCTCTCGAGCAGCTGCACGGGAAACCGCCGCCGGCTAGGCCTGCGCGCTGAGGCCCGGCCCGAGCCATGCGGACGGGGTTGGCAGGTTGCGGGACGGGGGCAGAGGAGGTCCAGGTCGAGGTGCCCCGTGGCGGTAGGACAGCGGGGCCATCGGATTCCTACATAGGGAGCGGCGGCAGACGTAAGTCGAGGCGACGGGAGCTTAGGCAAGGGGCGGGTCGATTGAGATAGAGGTGGGCTCGGGTGGGACATCTTCAGGCATCTTCCTTTTGCGACAAACGAAACGCAAGAAGAAATCCCCAATTAAGAGATTGTTGAGGATATCAGGGAATGGCATCTTCATATAGGCGTAGGTGCAGATCACAACAGCTACACGACGAGGAAGTAGTTGATGCAGCTAGCACGGGAAGCGCCTGCCCCGGAAGGACGGTGATAAGACGATCACAACAGATAAGACGATTAGAATAACATATTTATTTTATCTCTCATCGGCTGCTATATTAAAATAGTAGATTAAATAAATACTACCAATTGTTTAAAAATATAAGAGAGTAGATAAAAATGGCGAGCCTGTGGCTAGGATGCGGTTGATCGATTTTTGGGACCTTTTTTCTTCAAAAACTTTAGGCCGTGAGCTGGACCTTTACCGCTACAATCCGTCGTGGTAAAAAGGGCGAGCCTGAGGCTAGGATGCGAGTTGATCGATTTTTGGGACTTTTGACTTTAGTAAGTGAGCGGGACCTTTACCGCTATAATTCGTCATGGGAGATACGAGCGACACTTAAAATAGTAAAATCAACTCGTAACAATGGACGGGCAATTGTGCTAGTAATAATAAAGGATCGTTCCTACACTTTTTAGAACCAGTTTTCCCTTTCATCAGACACTATATTACCCACCGTGCCACCGGTGAGCAGAAATAAGAAAAAAAACCTCCCGAACAATCGTGTTTTCGACACTCTCCCTGGCGCGTCCGATCCGTTCGGTAGCGATCTATTCCTGACCTACCTATTCCAGCTATATAATTTAAAACCCAGCGAAACCCATGCCGTTATGATCGAGATCCAATCACTCGATCGAGCCACAAAGGATCAATATGTTATCATGCCCACCTTCGTCTGTTGACATAGCCCTAGCCG
Source organism: Avena sativa (assembly GCA_916181665.1). Lineage (NCBI taxonomy): Eukaryota > Viridiplantae > Streptophyta > Magnoliopsida > Poales > Poaceae > Avena > Avena sativa. Next base: position 587,158,394 of record OV702287.1, read on the forward strand.
CCGTCGTCTCGACCTTTGTTTGCGATGTTCGCTTGGGAAGGAGGGCTGAAGGGGCGGCTAAAATTGGAGCTGCTGGCTCCACTGTCCGGCAGCCTCGGCGTGGTGAGATGCAACACCACTGTCCAACGCGGTTCAAGTGCTTTTGTGGCTGGTAGCGTGGTTGACCCGAATTAGTTCTACAGCCGCACATACACTGGCCTCCGCTGCACAGGAGCAGGGATATATAGGAAGATGTGGAGGGAAGGCAGGTTGCTGGAGAGGTCGAACAGGGAGTAGATGGGGATGGGAGGTGGGTCGTTGGGGAGAGGTAATTGACGACGTTGATCTACTTGCCGTGGCCATGCTTTGTTGCTGCCAGTGAGAGATATTGACGAGAGATTGAGAGAGAGAGCGCTGCTACATCTGACGTGTGAGAGATTGCTAGCTCTTTGTACGTGTGTGTTTTTCGTGTTGATTGCTAGCTGTGTGTGCCTCCTTGCTACTAATGGCTTAGCTGCTTCTCTAAAAAAAGTTCCATCTTTTGATTCTACCTTTCGCATCTAACTGTCCTTTTGCAGGTGCTTCGTCTCTTGGTCCACGGTGATGCTACACCGTGTATTTTTCATTTGTTTCTTCTTATGTTCTTCACAAGTGTGATGTTGGTCTTGTGATTCTTCACGAGAAACTTGTACAGTGGGTTTGGAGAGACCATATGGCGACAACTACGCGGCGGCGACGATTGAGACGTGGTAGATTTAGCTCGGTGGAGAAGTAACCAAGCAAGTGACCAAGGAGGAGCCGAAGAACAACCTGCGGAAGACGTGTGTGTACACCATCACCTTGGGCATGCTCGTGGCGCCGATGCTGGGGCCTAACATGTTTTGGAGAACTGTCCCTTAATCTCATCATCCTGGACATCAAGGGTGCACGTTGCTGTTCGCTTCGTCGAGAAGGTAACAAACCGATTCTTGGTTTTTCTTGATGCGCCTTCGGATATTTGTCTCACTGCATTTCCAAATTAAATTGGCAATATCAATTAAGTACGCACGTCTCACAGAAGTTGGGAACACTTCTGCTAGCAATCAGTTACAACTACACAACATAGAATAGTTCATCACTAATCTGCAGTGGTAGATTTACAGTAAATGCCTTCTCTTGATGCTCTGAAAACCGTGTCACTTTGTGTATGTCATGGTAGATCGACGTGGAATGACTAAGGCGCCGTTCCTACAACCGGTGTCAGGGGAGACCTGGTCCAATTTATTTTCCTAACACTATACTAATGAATTTTCTGCACGAGATTCAGTTGTACTGATGAATCAGTATACTTTTGAAATGAGTATTGACATGCCTGAGTTTTCTGTTAAATGGAAGAATAAATCCTATATTTGCTTGATTGCAGTAATTAGATGGGATCATACATAATGAAGTGTCACTCAAATGATGCTCAAAATCTAACGTATTCAATATTTGCTTGATTGCAGGTCACATTTTGTTCATGGAGGTAAAGCTAGATTATTCAAGAAAAATCATTAACGTTACTTTTTCTTTGGAATTGTTGATAGTTGTCGATGTATTTACTTATCAATTTTATTGGAGTCTACCTATTAATGCTAAATCTTTAAAAATGAATCATCTATACCTCAAAAAACATGATCATAACTCTTTTTCCATAGCAACGCATGGACAACGCATCACTTCCCTAGAAGGCTGGGCACCACGCCCTCTTCTCGATTCTCTGAGTTCTAGACCACCTTATGGCCAGGCACACGGCGGCAGGAGTCAGGGATGAGCTGCTCCACGCGAGTGTGGCCAGCGCTGCCTCCAAATATGCGGTGGGATGAGGAGGCGGATGTGCGGATGAGGAGGCAGCCCTTGCTATGGTCGGGGACCTGGCTCCTCGCTGCCTCTATCGTCCAGCGCCTCTCCTATGTGCTGCTCTCACGGATTTTTTATTTGAACCAATCCGATGTGATTGGATGTGCTGATGGACACGCTCAAACTGCTGGTGTGACACATGTATTCTTTAGCTAATTGATTTTTCTCAAGATTGTCTACTCATGGATTATTATGACTATTCGCCTTTTGTGTAAGTTCAGATTATGTGCCGACTTTTTTTCATAAATCGTTTCTTCCGGTGCAATGCACGGGCACTTTTGCTAGTAGTTTTAAAAACTAGATCGGTTCGGTGGTTTAATTAAAAAAAATTGAATTGATGGACTCACTTTTTTTTACAAGGCACCGGCCGTTCAAACAACAAAAAACTGGAAAAAAAATGTTTACTAAAGGAATCAAACTCGTGAACTTTATGCTAGACATAAATAGCAACACATAAAGCCCAATACAACTTGAACATGCCATATTTTTGTGATTACATATTGAAATATATATTACATATACCTTTTATGGTTATTTTGTTTCAAAATTTGCTTAAATTTTGATGAAAAAGAATGGTTTTTTATCGCCATTAAACTGACTGAACCGATGGTCCGACCAGCAAACCAGTCGCCTCACCAGTTTACTAACGGTCCGGTTTCTAAAACCATGTATCCAACTTTGGTGATACACTCAGAGAAAGCCTTAGAGCTTGTGGGTTCGGATTAAAAGGAGTCACTGGAAAAACATTAGGAGCATGAGCCAGGTGCGCCCCAACGTGAGGACGTGCCATGCGTACTACTAGAAAACAGCTAATTCGTGGCGCACCTGTTTTGATCATCCGTGGCGCACTAGGGGTGCGCCACGAGGCGCGCGCTACGGGTAAAAGTTAGCTGTGGCGCACTAGGTTTTGGCGCCACCAGTATGAAAAGTTAGCCGTGGCGCACTAGGTATGAAAAGTTAGTCATGGCGCACTAGGTGTTGTGCGCCATGGGTACGATTTCAAATTTAAAAAAAAAAAGCGGGATTTGATCTAGATCTAGATCGAGCAGCCGGCCGCCGTCGTCGTCGGTGTTGTAGCCTCGTTGAAGGAGGTCGCTGCTGGAGGTGGTCAGATGAGGGTGTGGTCAGAGGCTGGTGGAGGAGGGTCCAGTCGGAGGAGGGGCCGGTCGGAGTATGGTGGAGGAGGTTGCGTCCGGAGGTGCATGGGGCAGGGCGCCATCGAAGGATGGTCGGGGAGGGTGTAGCCGGAGGTGGTCGGAGGAGGGCGCCGTCGAAGGTGGGTGCAGCCGGAGAGAGGAGAAGAAGAAGGTAGGAGAGGTGGAGGAGAAGGAGAAGGTGGAGAAGGGAGGAGAAGTGGAGAAGGGAGGAGAAGTGGAAGTGTAGGAGATAAGGGGTGGATGGAAAAGATATATATGATGGGTTAGGTGGTCGGGTGGTGATTCGAATTTTGAATCCCGCCTAACTTACTCGTAGCGCACTAAGGGTGGTGCGCTACAAGTAAGTAGCCTCCATTTTTTTTCTGCAGGAAAGAACGATCTTTTAATCATAACTTTTTACTCTTTTCGAATTTTGAAAATCTAAAAAATCACCAAATGATCAGAGGTTGTTGCGAGTGGATGCGAAATATCGTTCTCGTCATTTTGATATATTAAACGTTTTTTTTCGAATTCGTATGCAAAAGTTATGCCTATTTTATCGTGGCATGATTTTTTTTGCAAAAAAGTCAAAATTCATGTTTGTTAATTTTCCTACACACTAGAGCATATTACCTACATACATGTGAAAGGATTTTATTTTTTGAATTGTTTATCATTTTTTTTATTTTTTGCAAGGCTAAAAAGGCGATCCACGCCTGTGGCGCACTAGGCTAGGGTGCCCTATGGGTAAGTTCGCCCAGCCGCACAACAGGCCGCAACCCACATACCCGTAGCGCACTATGTCAGAGTGCGCTATGACTAAGTTTCACACCCGTAGCGCACCGCGCACAAGTGCGCTACGGCTAGGTTATCTGCGGCCACCTATGCCTTGGCCCACAAGTAGCCGTGACACACCACCCTCATGTGCGCCACGCTTACGGCAGTTAGCCGTAGGGCACCTGTGGGCAGTGCGTAAACGCCTATTTTACCCGTGAGACACCACTAGCACGTGCGCCACGGATGTGTGGATTACCTACAGCCGTTTTTCTAGTAGTGGAGACCGAAAGCCTTAGGAGCTTGTGGGTTGGGATTAAAAGGAGTCACTGGGAAAACATTAGAAGCATGAGCCAGGTGCGCTCCCTAGTTGCTACGTGAGGATGTGCCATGAGACCGTGTACTATCCACTTCCATGATAGTTTTCTATGATCCCGAAGCTCTGCCCTACCCAAGCTGAACGTCTTTATCCTTGGCCTCATTCTGATCGTCCTCATGATCAATATCATCAACGATTCATAGAAATCGATAGCTACATGTTATAAGAAAATTAATTTGAGATTTAATTGGACATTACAACATTATACATAGACAGTAATCTAACTGTATCTATGACTAATAATCCATCTTCAGGTTATCATTCGAACCCCCTCCAGTATTAAATTGCAAGCAACAGATAATTGCATTACACATTGCGCGTAAAGTAAACAAACGATTGTTTTATGAACAAAGGATTGCTGTTTTCTCCCTAGTAGCAATAGCATCACATCTAGTACCTTAGAGATTTCTGTCATTTCCCTAGATTACTAGAGGCATAAACCCACTATCGAGCATAAATACTAACTCTTGGAGTTGCTAGCATCTACTTGGCCAAGATAGATAATAACAACGGAAAGCATGCAAGATCACAAATAACAAATACATGATAGAATCAATAATCAATTTAAAATAGCATCTCAATATCCATCAGATTTTTTTTCGATTTTTTTTAATTTTTTCTTGAATTTTTGAATTGTTTGACTCATTAATCTCTCACATTTCTCATTTTGAACACTAACTATACTTAATCTAAGTTCAAATTGCACTTATGGTCAAACTTTTCGGTCGGTCACGGACAAAGTAAGGGAAAACCTCTGAAAGAATTTCCATATTGACCTTGAACATATAAGAGTTTCGAATCGAATCTCTTTAGAAAGAGGATCTTTTGTCTCATGGTACCCTGCTCCAGTCCCCTTACGAAACTTTCGTTATTGGGTTAGCCACCCCCATCCTAGCACTACTCCACCCCTCAACACGCTTAACTTTTTCATTCCATCAGGATGTCCTCGCGCGAAGGAGCTTCTACCTTGTTGTCAAGACTACTATATCAATCCTATTAACTCATATCAATATGTCACACATCTTTATTTTTTGAAATTACAAACAACTATTTAAGTAAACAATAATAAATAAGTAATATAATATTTTAGGTAATCAGGGTGAGTTCATTGCAGCGACAAACACCCAATTAGATAGGATCATGGATGCTCTGAAAGAGGGACTAAAACTAGCTTAGTCCATTGGCGGCAATAGACTGATTTTGTCCTCAGATTGTTCGGATGCTAGGATGGTACAACAGGTCCTGCAGCTGCTATATTTGATGATTGTTACCATCTCGTCACCGATTTTACGAAGATAATTTTCAAATACTGTTATCAAGCGGGCGGCTAATTCCGTAGCTCATGAATTAGCTAGGGTAGCGATCTAGTGGGCAGGTGTGCAGCTGTGGATAGATGACCGATTTTATCTTAGCTTTGTTATTAGCCGATGTAACTTTGATCCTGGATAAATAATAAAGTGTTGAGCAGTTAAAAGAAAAATCCTCCAGCCCTCTCCGGGGCCTAATCAACCTCCCCTACCATCCTACAGCTACACTGTACTTACCACTACCGTTACAACTTCTGCTACTGCTACTAGAGCTACGCTGATGCTTACCTTGATCACTATAGAAGTATAGGCCTTCCCCGCCCACATTCCAAACCCCTTGGCTTGCTTGATGATTGATCGGCATATTGAGTTGAAGAGCTATGGTTCAAGCTAGAACTTTACGAATAGCTAAGCTCATGTTCCTCAGGTATAACCACTGTGCTTACTGGGTACATTTGATCTGAGCTTACAAATATGCAATCATACTCCCCCATGGTGCCTGAGTTCCTTGTGCTGTTAGTGCTATCGCTGACGAGAGTACCGGTAGATCCCGCAAAAAGAGCGAAGAACTCCCGCTTGGACTTGTAGACTCTGATACTGGATATGATGAGTCACCGATCGTATCCACTGTGTAGGTGTGGTCATACACTATAGGATCCATACACCATTGCCCACCTTGGTGCCTGCTCAGGTAACTACCTTCCTCGGCACAAGTTGGTTCCGCATCTACTGTGTCTCTGGCTCTCTTCATGCGTGATGGGTCTTGGGCAATCAATTTCCTTAAAGAGCTTGGAGCCCGTGGCGAACACCTAATGTATTTAACCTTACAGAATTTATTATGGCCAACAAATATATGAAAGCGATATAGCATACATGGGATACCAGTGGAGTAATTACCTAGCATAGAACAGCATATATGCACACTTTGAGCGAACTTTTTCCAGAGAAACAGGTTTCACCTAAAGACGACACAAAGAATAGTTAGCATTCACGATTGATTCACATCGGCACATGGATAATTGTTCTTATTGTGCTGATAAATGTCCCCCAACAAGAACTTTTTGCTTAAACAAAAATAAATCTGCATCTGTCAATGTTTCCAGCAAGACATCTAGTCCTTGATTGAATATTCAGAAAAAAAAAGCCAGATATAAGCACCACATAATCAGCTTAAATGATCTTCCACTATGCAAAAGGGTGTACTCAGCAGATCTAGGAAGTGTAATTTACCTGGCTATCATCCATCTTGTACCACTTCCCCTGTGAGCCCTTCACATAACATACATAATGACCAGAAAAGGCTGCACAATTAACATCATGATGGACAACCACAGCATAAAGCCTGTACACAGGAGAATTATCATCTGTTGTACTCATATAGCTAGACAAATTCAAGTACTCCGGGAACCTGATGGCCTTGTTGATTTTGCTGAACATACCGGGCTGCTGAAAGAAAAAAAGAGTTATAATGAACAGAAACAAAAACTACAACAGCTTGATCAAAATCCAACAAAAGTAAATAGCAACCAACTACGATTTGATGTAACCATTTCTTGAGACCACAGACTGGTGGAAAACAACTTAATATTCTAAATGATACCTGGTATCTTTTCAATGCAATAGTCAGGATATTTGGTGCTTCTGCTATTGTCAGCTTCTTTTTGGCACGTTCATATGATTTGCATCTGGTGAGAAAAAATAAGTTGAAGCATCAGAGTTTGAAGCAAAAGCAAGGTCAGGTAGCAGAAAAAGATGCACTGATTTATCCAATTAGTCTGAATTAAATAATATAAAGAGATTGTCAACCGTGAATCCTACAATTGAGTGGATTAGATAGAAGTGCTAGAGTGCTGTATTGCTACTATAGAAGTGGTCAGTGTTGTTTCAAGATCAGTTGCCAACATGCCACTATAGAACTCTTTACTTAATACAGAGTTTAGCTAGTCACCTGGAGTGATAAATACAAGGAATGTAAAAAATACAGAAAGTCACATGAGCATTTAAAGAAACATATTAAAAAAAGCATTTAAAGAAACAAAAAAAACAACGAAACATAATGAACAAACCTGGTGCAATGGTATCTATTATCGCCATCTAAAACTTCTTTAGATGTAAATCGATGAAGTGCGTCTTCAAGTGTATTGATATTCCCATCTATTTCAACAGTAAGATCCAGAATACTTTCACGCTGTTCTGAACTGACCCCACACTTTGTGCACTTTATCTAGGAAAAATATTAAACGATTAATAATAATGAAAGATGTTACACTATATATGCAACACTAGCACTCAAGAACCAATTTTTTTGGAACGTTGAGCTCTTTATGTAGAGAAAACCTTAGATCGTAGATAGCCCCCAAACATTAATTGCACCAGTGTTGTTTCTTCATATAACTTATGCACACCATCATTATTGGCTTCCTTCAGGCTGGCAGATTGCATAGTATCGAGTGCATACCTGTTAAACTTGTCATTCAGTGCAGTTAAATGAAAACACTACTCACTGTGAGGAAATCTAACTAGTTAAAAACAGGCCGCGTCGGGTTAATATAAAGAGACTTTTCGATTAAAATGCTTGATATGTAACAAGCTAGCATACACTCTTTCGTAGCAAGGCACCAATTTGTTTGGTTTATACAATATACTGTAGTTCCACTGATGTACCTCGTTTGTCACCTTGACTTGTTGACCCGTAAAACGGCTGTATTTAACGCTTCCAACTTCTACACCCTCCTACTTTTAACAAACAATATTATAACAAAAGAACTGATTGTTTTAGGATCCAAAACCTCTTACAAGTAGGATATCTCTCACCATGGAGTAGAAACGGACATGCAATAAGTCGGTTGTTGAGTTCCATGTATCTGCTTATCTGGGAAGAACACAAGTTTAATTGCCTCTTGTGAATAAGCGGGAAGTCCCATTTTTGTATTTTCTGTTTTAAAAAATAGGTTCTAATGTTTAAATTACACATTTTAACAAACCCAAGACAAAGCGAGTTCATGTCGCACTTAGTTTTTATGGCATGTGAATACTAATTATGATTTCCAATAGATCAATCTAGGAGGATTTCAACCATCTCTGAATGTAAAAACAAGATCGCTTCTATTTTCAACAACAGAAGGCACATGTGCTAAATGAGCAGGAGGAACATTGCATAAGTAAATTTGTCATTAATATCTGTAATCCTAATATTGATTAACATCCTCTACAAACATCAACTAGCATAGAAGTGATAATAGCATCATCAACTCTAGTCCAAATATCAAAAATGGTTTACCCTGTCATTATGTTGGAACTTATAGTAAACTAGTAATCAGTTCAACGAGTAGTTCAATAAAATGTCAATAGTATATTCAACTATTCAAAAAAAAACAAGGATGATGATTGGACATGTTAGCAGAGCAGCAACAAAACAGTTAATTTAACCGCAATAAAAGAAGAATTTCCTTTCTCAAGGGCAATAGAAGTATCTTCATTAAAATGTTTAACTTATTATGTAACACCCTGCCCTCACACCGACCCACCCACACTACACACATCCCATATAGCATGAGTACATGCCAGAAAGAAGGGAGAGGTATTATAATTTTAGTTTTAGCCCAAGAAAACGAGGAACAAAAAATCTCACCTGAGAAACTCATGAGCATCTTCCTCTTTGCCCGGGCCGAAGCTACTCCCAATGTCACCCAGATGAGAGAGTATTCCAGTAGGTGATAATGGAGATTGTCCTCGCTTACCCTCCATAATGAGTCTTTCAAACTCACACAAGAAGCACCATTCCTTTTTGGAACCTACAAAATACAGTCATATACTGTAACTCAAAGGAGTGTTGTGAGTAACAAGAAATACAAGTTTAGCATTAGTTTACAATTTTTTGAATGAAGTCTTTCCAGAAGGTACGCTGTAAGTGGCCTCGTAAATGCCAAACACTGAATAACAACATTTGCATAGCAACTGTAAAACAAACAATAAAGGTTAGGAAGAAACAACAGCATTAAAGTGATACACTCAAATTCAATAAATTATTTATACTTATGACATGAGGTGACAAATGTGTAACATTAATCCTCTTTATAATAAATTGAGATAAGGTGTGCATAATATGTTACATTTGATGTACGGGATCTAGCGTCCACCACCATGCCTCGTTTTGGACACAAGTACCAGTTTGTGAATCCCTGGATACTGCCAGTGGACTCTTATTTTGTAATTGGAGCAATATTTACTCCAAATAGAAATTACAGTTTGAGTTTTGTAGCAATAAAGGACTAGAAAGTGAAACCATTGACTATTAAGTATGTTACTCCGAGCCAAAAATATCATTTCATGTTCTTTGATTTCATCTATAATTAATTGATATGGAATCCTGTCTGTAATGAATCAAATATTTCTTCCACAGATACATGAAGCACATCACAAGAAAGTGCTGAAAAATATTAAGGCATGACTAAAGTGGTATGGGTCAAAGACCAATGCAACAAAATCTTTCATAAATTTGTTAAATTTAGACTCAAATGAAAAGAAATAACATAAATATGTTAGGCAGGTATTTTGAGGACATAGTTCAACAGGGATAGGTATTAACATCATCCGAATAATAACTTTTATGATCACCTAATAAAAGAACATGAATGGTTTACCTCCTTTCAGAAAAAATAACTGTTTACCTATTCCCAAGGTTACGTAGACCAAAAGGGTGTAACTCCAACTTGTTAAAGTTGTACAGCTTGACGAAAAGTTCATACTGAAATTTTTTATGACACGTTTAGATAACTATTAGGTTGAATGCGTAGTAGTCTCTGTTAGAGATTAAACGAGCATACCGATTCTGATGGATAATGCCCCACAACTTTTGGAGCAGTTTGCTGCATGATCAAACTTTTCGTCGTTGATAGATTATTTGGCACCACAACACTGCTCTCCAATCTCGCAGAAATTTCAATAAGATTACCTGCCTTTTTAGATGGATTACCCGCTGGAAAGTGTACAACAGCACGAGTGGAAGAAACTTTGTCAACAGTTGACATTGATGGCAAATTTCTAGAGCTTTTAAGGTTATCTATGCAAGGAGATTGTTTGCAAGCTTGCTCCAGTTCAGATTGCAACCCAGCAAATCTATCTGCTTGCGAACTAGAGTTGTCTGCTGGAACACGAGAATGGGAGCCATTTCCACTAACAGAAGCGCCATTGACTTTCCAAGATTTACCAGAACTTGGAAAACTTGAACAATCAGCAGATTCTGCATGCACTGTAACCCTAGAAAATCTGAACATATTGCTGTCATGTTCAGAAACCTCTGCGGCATTGGATGCCTTCCCAAAGGGCATCTCCTTGCTTTCATCATTTAAACACTCCGCAACACAGTTCTCCTTGGAAGATTCAGGCATAGCAGCAATGGAATTTTTTATTTTAACTGCTCTCTCTACTCCCGCTACCTCACTTTCTTCAGATGAGCTATTGCATTCAACTCCTTTCTTTGCTGAAGAAGCTATTATTGTACCATCTTTCCTAGCATCAACAGTTGGTGGACTGCATTCATCTTTGTGTCCTTGTCTCCAGTGAACTATCTGGCATTCAAAGGTGCTGCAATCAATAAAAAGGAAGTTAAGCAAGTAGAACAGTATATACAGTACAATTCATCATACCACACACAATACTAACATCTGTTCAGAGAATGGGTCCTCGTTCCTTTGACCGATACCGTACAAGATACAATATATCTTATAGTAAAAAATGTACATCATTAACATACCAAGATAGTTACCATTCGTAATATATGCAAGAATTTGTTTTAGAGGATGCCAACTCTGAAGACACTTTTCAGGTTCAAATATTTGGTAAAAGTCTTCAAAATATTATCACGAAAACATTAATATCAGTGAAATTCAAAGATATGCACAATTAGTGGATGTGACAGTCATTAAGAACTTGTGACCACTAATTATCCGCTAAAGCAATAGACTATCAGAAAACCAACTTGGTAAAATCAATGCTGCATTATATATACATATGCTTTGTTGGATAAAGATGCAGATAAACCACATATGATGGAAGTTCAAATTTTATATACAACTATCAAGATCAAGGAGATCAATGGATCCAGTTCCCAAATCCAAGATTGAGTGACCTCCCTCTTACCCCCCAAGTCCCAATTGAATTGGATCAAGTAATCAGCAGGATAATTGGAGAAATGCGCGGGTCAAACAAGAAGAAAACCCCCAAACTGAATGGAGGAGCTGCTAGATCTATTGGTCGCCGCTCGCCGACGGGTCGCTGGTGCTGCGTGCTGAGCGGTAGCCGCCGGGTCGGGGGAATCGGGAATCAGGCAGGCGGCTGGGTTATCCTGGCTGCTACGTATTTTTTTTGCAAGTGCGTGGTTCTGCTGTAACGGGCCTAAGCCTTAAGTAAGGCCCGTAAGCTACAGCATTGGCGGGGCCGAATGGTCTTTAACAAACTGCTAGCCTGTAATTAAAACCTTTTGTTTTGGGCTGCCACACTTGACCTCAGCATCGATCTACTACTACTTACTAAGAAAAACCTAAGTACTAGTAATCAATTAGTAGTAGTACCGTACAGTACATGGCATGTCAACATCTTTTTATAGTATCTCGGAAAAAAGGAGGAATAAACATTGAATCCTTGGTCAACGTCGGCACATAGTAAATAATGGGCATGTATTGCATCGGATGGATGGTAGTGAGAGGGCGCGCGCTCACCAATACTTGACGCCCTTGCAGCGCTTGCACCTCAAGGAAGTCGGCCTGCGGCACACCGCGCACGACCCCTTCTTCCCGGCCGCGGCCGCTGCCGCTGGTACTGCAGGTTCCGTCGGCGTCGTCCACGGGGCCGCCGCCTCCGTCGCGTCGGCTGCGTGCCCGAACGAGCCGTGGTAGTAGGGGTGGCGCTCCGCGAGGTAGACGACCTCCTCCTCCGGCTCCGAGGCCAGCCCCCGCTCGGCCGCGCAACGCAGCCACCGCCACGCAAGGGTCGCGAGCTCCACCGCCGCGGCCAGGAGCGACGCCATCACTCAGCACGCCCGCAGTCAGTCCGGCTGGCCCAAAACGGAGATTTACGCCTAGGGTTGGGGGCACGCGCGTGCTGGCCTCTGCTTCCCCTTGGCGAGCAGAAACGGAAGAAGGTGGCTGCACTACACGAATGGAAAAGGTGAGAAGCAGCCAAGGGAAGGACTGGTAGGAACGGACGTTTTGTCTTTCCACTTCCAAGCCCCTTCCTTCCTCCCTCTCTCTCTGTCTTCCCGGTCCCGGCGGCGTCCGCCGCGGCTGCTTGCCGATTTTCGGGCCGTCCGATGCGGGCGCTTGAGATCATCGGCCTTGCCCCGCTTCATCAATACTAGTAGTATATAAAAAAACGTTGCTCCGTGCGGGCCCCACTTTAACCACTTCTTCTTTTCTCTGGCTGTGCCTGTGCCTGCGCCTGTGCTTTTTTTTTTTTTTTGATCTCCTGTGCCTGTGCCTGTGGGAGAGCAACATGAGATGGAGACAAGGGACTTGACGTTGCGTAGACCGTACTAGTAGTGTTTTGAGCCCCCCACTCCTCCATGCCCATGCCTGTGCCTCACACACACACACACAGAATCTTTCTTCCTTCAAGCTGACCACCAAGATCTCCAAGAGCAAAATGGTAACCCCCACCATGCCTCTATGCCTATGCTCGCTCGTGCTGCGGCCTGCGTTTTCTTCACGTTGCCTCGGCGCTCGTGCCTACCCTTCACAACATGCATCAAGCTCCCCCACAAAATAAAACAAAAACACGCCTCAAGATCCCCCGCCAAACAAAACGCACACATGCCTCCAAATACAATAGTTTGAGACCGTCGGTGAAAGTTCGATCGAATGCCAACATGAGGGATATGGACGGTTCTCCACATTCACGAGGAGGCCTAAAAAACCCCACCCCGTCTGGTTTGTCCTAGGGGAACACTGCTAGAAATAGGGCATCTAGAACCGGTGGGGAACGGGCTCTAGTCCCGGTTTCTCAACCGCGACTACAAAATACTAGGGACTAAAGGACTCCACATGGCCGCTGTCGAGCGTTGAGCTGGAAGATCGGGACTAAATGACTCCACGTTTCTGCGATCAGGCGCTGGGGCTGGAGGCCCTTTAGTCCGGGTTAGTAAAGATTTTGTGTTTTAGGGTTTATTACGGGTTATGGTTTAGGGTTTTCCTTTTTCATTTTATGTTTTCTATTCAATTATTTTTTATTTCAAACAAGTTCTCATATACATATTCTACTACATACTGTACACGTTGATGCATATATAATATAATTTTTCTTACAAAATCATACATATATATATATAATTTGGTATATATATATATATCTATTTAATTATATGGAGATCATTAAATTACATGGAGGCATTAGCGGCAATGATATTTCCCGGTTTCAGACATGACCTCCGTAAGCAAAATTCCCGCCAACTCCTTTTGAATTGCTAGTATGCGGTTCTTTGATAGGAGCTTCTCCCGCATCGCTTCGGTCTCTTTAAAGGAGACCAATATGAATATATGAGTCATGTGTATATATATCAAATCGTCATAAAAATGGTGAATGAAACTCAACACAATTGATGGTAATAAAATAAAATTATGAATAGTGATTACGTACTTGAAGAGTTGAAGTTGCCGCTGATCTCTGCGCCGCTCACTGGTCGTTATGTGAATGAACTCGCTAATGTAGTATGCACATAAATTAGTCTCCTTTTCCTACCTCGAGAACTTTACGAGAATAGAATTTAATTAAATAAGAATCAAGCATGATAATGGTATTGAAACTAGAATTAAAGAGATGCGTGGACCTATCTAGTACTACTTACCGGGATCCGTCAATAACTTAGTTTTTTTTCCATTCACCGATAACCTCCTTGATGAACCTTTTCCAACAACTGCTCGGCAAAACAATGAATAAATCATTTTTGACAGGGATCTACTACAAGTTTAGCGAGGCTTAGCCCCGAGCTAAGAATCTTCGTGCCCGCCGTTTTGACCATAGTTTGAAACAGGCGTAAGAAATTCAAAAACAATCTAAACAATGTAAAACCTTCTCAAAAATCGTGACATAGTTTGCGATAACATAGCCATAGTTTGACCATATTAATCGTCAGTTTTGAACCTTTTGAGCTACAGTTACTACAGGTACATGATCAGATTTGATCTATAGTTACATAAAAGGTTTAATACATTCTTACACATCACCAACATCCTCATCTAGTGTTGGGGTATAAAAAATTTCTTCGCGTATGTACCTTGCTTATGATTGCGTCGTATCCATGGAGCATCTTCATTATTTAACAAGATGCTTGGGTCAGTGTTCACTATGAAGGGCAGAATTTTATCAAACTTATTATAATCTTCTGACATGTCTGTCTTGTCCTCCACTCCCACGATGTTTCTTTTCCCTAAAAGAAATATGTGACGCTTTGGCTCATCGTATGATGTATTCGTTTACTTATCTTTTCTTTTTTCGGTTTGATAGACATGTCCTTCACATATAAAACCCGCACCGCATTATTGGTTAGTATGAATGGTTCGTCTCTGTATCCAAGATTATTGAGATCCAATATTGTCATTACATATTGTTGGTCTACCTTTACCCTACCTCCTATCATCTTGACCCATTTGCACCGAAACAAATGGACCTTAAAAGAAGGTTCATAGTCAAGTTCACATATCTCCTCTATATAACCATAATATGTGTCCTTTTGTCTATTGTTGTTTGTTGCATAAAAGTGAACAACACTGCTTTGGTTGGTGCCCTTTTTATTTTGGGCTATCGTGTAAAATGTATTCCTATTTATCTCGTACCCTTGGAAAGTCAATATAGTTCAAGATGGTGACCTGGCCCACAAGTACATCTCACTACAAGAAAAGTTTCCTTCGGCAACGACTTGGCCCGATGGTTGTCTTAGAAGGCGCGTCTTCTGCGACGAATTTTTCGGCTAGGCCGTGGACGATAGAATTTTTTTTTTTTCGATTTTGCGGCCCTCTACTACGACGAAACCGCTAAAAACATAGAGGAAGCTTGGCTGGCGCGTGGCAGAAGCAAGATTTTCATTTCCTCGCGCTATGTTGACTCGCCTAACTCTTTTGAGGCGTGTGGGTCTCACACGTTGGTGTCTCTAGGAGACCATACTTTTCGATCGCGCCTCCCTGATTTGAACTCGATAACGTTGCTCAAGGCGTTTGCCGTTTAGTCAGGCTGCTGGGTCCCATATGTCAGCCTCTCATTAGAAGAATCGTGTGTATGATAGAATTTTTTTCCTTCGCTCGCGCTACTCTTTTCCGAAGTTGATAGTGTTACTCGATGCATCTACCGTTTAATCAGACTGCTGGGACCCACATGGCATCCTTTCATTAGAAGAAACGTGTGTATGATAGAATTTTTTCCTTCCCTCGCGCTACCCTGTTCCGAAGTTGATAGCGCTACTCGATACATCTACCGTTTAATCAACCTCCTAGGCCTCATATGTCATCCACTCATTAGAATAAATGTGTGTATGATGGATTTTTTGCCCTCATTCGTGCCTTCATGTTCTGAACTTGATAGCGTTGCTTGCTGCTTCAGCTGTTTATACAGACTGGTGGGCCCCACATGTCAGCCTCCTCTATGCAGGAAACGTGTGCATGCTAGATTTTTTTTTCTTCTCTCGCGCCTCCCTGTCTAGAACTTGGCAACGTTGCTCGATACATCACTTGTATAATGTTTCCCTGCTAGGTCCACATGTCAGCCTCCTATGTAGAGGAAACGTGTGTATGTTGGACATTTTTTGGTCGCGTTCGCCGGTTTGACCTTGGTAACATTGTGCGATGCGGTAGTCGTGTATGGTCTTGCTGTTGGGCCCACATTTCAGCCTCTCTGGACAAGAAACGTGTCGATTTTGGTCTTTTTTTTCAGGTCGTGACTGTTGTACAAGTATTTTTTAAATATGCTTGTTAAACATGATCTCTTGTATGGTAAGGTTGATGGGCGCTAGTTGCAGGCAGGTGGGTCGGCCATGTTAGCCTCTTAGTATAGAAATATTGCTACAGATAAACTGCATGCCTTACCACTACACAAAAAAATTGTTAGACTTTTATAAAATGTAAAATATATATACTAACATTGTATATAACTTATTTATTTTTCTTCTTAAAAAATTGCTTGTCCATCTGCTACGCGTGATTGCTAGCAGCTCAACTAAAAAAACTAGATGAAACCCCGCGTGTTGCGGCGGTAAATCGTGTTAATATTGGTTGCTTGGTTAGAAAAATTATTTTGTCTAAAATAATTAATAGAATTATAAAAAATATCATTAGTAATGGACATTTGCATCACAACAAAATAGCACTTGGAATGGTGAAAACGGGAGCCACTATCATTGGATCACTATCTTGGGTATGTTTTTGAACATGGGGCGAAAAGCAGGAATGTGCACGGTGTTCAGACAATAGTCTTTCATAAATGGCAATACTTAGTTGATTCAACTTGGATTATTTTTCTTTAGGGAAGAAGGTAGATGATTCTCTACCTTATGACTTCAAGTGGCCGAGGCCAGCGTTTGGTTACTAAGATTTTACAACCTGGTCAAGCCTAGATAGAAAGGGGGAGAAACAAATGAAAGAAAAAATTCTGAACGTCAACTGCCCACTCCAGCAAGCTGTGGCGATGTTTTGACAATATGGAGGCCCATAGTTACGCTCGTCTGCGACACCTCTTGTTAGTGAGGTGTTCGAGGTCCTTTTGCAGTTGAAAACTCTATCATTTCATGATCTCCCGAGGCGATGGATGTAAGCAGCGAAGCAGGTCAACAGTGGCTGGATGCTGAACGCACTCCATGAATTCAGAAATTGTGGCAGACCGTGATGCTTGTTCGTGAAGACCAAACCATCTCCAAAATTTCTAGGCATACTCGCAATTCAGTGTGATGTGATGTACTGATTCTACAGCTGGGCACCGATCCCAATTCACGCCATCTTGCTGGTACCAGGATTTCTTGACGATGTTATCCTTGGTATTCAGATGCCCTCTGTAGGCAAGACAAAGAGAACCCTTGTGTCATTGTGGTATCACTGAACTCCAAAGCCATTTGCTTGCAGCCATCTACTCCCAAGGTAGCCGAACATATTGTAGAGCGCGGTTGTGGTGCGTGCATGATCTTAGGCACGTTCCCCCTCGGATCCGTTCTAAATTTCAAGCTCATGGACATTCAGAAGATGGAAGCGGTGAGATAAGTTGATGGCCTATTGTCAGAGATAGAGGTAGCGACAGGCTAATGCCCCATTTTTCATCTCTGAATTGAACATCGATTATCTCTATCAACGATCTGCACTAAAGACCATCTAGATTTCAAATGAGATAAAAAGTATTATTCAATTCCATATAAAAAGATTAACCATACAATCTTTAATTCCCCTAGGTGTATATGGAGTAAATGATAGCTGAAGCAAGAGCTTAGAGATAGCCTCTGTCAGGAGCTCAACCAAAGTCCCATCTACTAACAAAAAATCACCGAACAACAACGTCAGTTTCTCACATCAGCATCACCCAAACATGTTGGTTCCATTTATCAAATTGGACTACATGGAGCTTAGAAGAAACTACAAAGTATATTACACTAATGGAGAACGGGAGTGGCCAGAAAAATTAGTCTGCAAGAGAAGGACATAGAAACAACACGACAACTGCGTCATTCAAATCCCCTTGCAGGTGCAAGATAATATAAGCAAGCTCATGAAGGGGTAGAAACAAAGGTAATACAAAGGGGCATGAACGCCACTGCTTCGGCAGAAGTATCAAGGAAGTCCAGCGACGGCGACTGCTTCGGTGTCCAGCTCACGGGAACCTGAGCATGAGGAAATCCAAAATTGTGACGAAAATGGCAACATTTGACTCGGGAAGTGGAGAAGATAGGATGAACTGGATCACCGGCGGCACGCCCAGAAGTAGTGAAAGACGATTCGTCGATGATAAGGGTTGAGCGCACGACGGAGTTTATAGATGGGGTTGAACCTCTCATATGCCTGCATCAATTGGATGTGCTGCAGTTTCTAGCAGGAATCAGCGGGAGACGAAGAGAGACGGTTGTCATGGACATTGATTGAGATCATGAGAGCTCGTCGGTGGATCTGGATCAATCTAGAAGAGCAGTTTTTTTAGGGGTTCTAGAAGAGCAGTTATTCGGTAGAGAAGACAAACAAAAATATGCTAGAGCAATGGGCCAGAAATAGTATATGGGCCAGAAGACATCTCGCACAGAACACAGTAATAACAGAGTGGACACGGATTTGCTCAAAAAAAAGGAGAGTGGACATGGTGGATTTGGTAGAGAAAATAAGCGAAAATAAAAGGAAAAATGGGACAATTTCTGACATGGCAGCTTGCGGATAGGCTGCATGTTTAGAGAAATAGGTAGTGGGGATGACCTATTTAGTTATTATAGATGTTAAGTATAGATAATATAGTAGGTAGTACTTAAAACATATCGATAGACGTAGTTTTTTTAGGGGTGGGTGGATAGTGCCTAAAAAGGCCGAATTGAAGAAAAATAGGCCAAGCAAAGATTGATGGGTATTATCCATGGGCTATTTTTTATAGGCTCTCACCCAATCTAACTAGGCTATTTGCGCGGCCGAGTGACCCAAAACATGACCGAATTAGAAGGTCTTGGGCTATAATAAGGCTGGATGGGCTAATTTCTTGGGATCAATAGTTAAAATCCCAAGGTACGTGCTAGGGTTCGGCCGGATTCGAAACAAAGACGTCAACAAGGGAAAGAAAGGTATAAAATATGAGCGTCTAGATCCCAAGCGCCTGAGAACTTGTTATGTTAAGGCACTAACGCCACCCTACTAATTGTGCTAATTCTCAGTTGTAACCTAGTAGTTGAAACTCATTAATTTACCAGTTACAAGCCATGAATCGTGAGGTAAATCCAATGGTGAGAGAGGTAACTCTTGAGAACTGGCAAATCCAATAAAATATTCACATATATTTTTGTGAAAATTGTGGACAAACACCTCACGCCCGCCAAAACTTCCTGCTGACACCCCAAACTTTCCTAAGCGCGGCCTCAATCGAGCGACCATCCCCTGTCTATTCAAATTTTGCGTCGTTCTTATGGGAGATGCACAAGATTAGAACTAGGCCGCAAACTTCTTCACGTCTTAAAAAAAACTTCTCGACGCCTTTCTATCAACAATGCCGGCCTACCACCATTAGTCGCGCCGTTCTTCACGAGACGCACCGGCCGGCGGTCAGCTGGGCGAGCCCCACACTTCGCCTGCTAGATTCAGGCACTAAACATTCTTCTTGGCTTTGGTTTGTTCTCCACCTCTCCTATCAATAGTTAAAGCTTGTGACCATCTAGATTAACAAGGTGCTTGCAGATTTGGGTAGGTACGTTCTTTAGGTAAATCTATAGTAAAGCTCTGGACAGAAGAGTTGGAAACATCTTAAAAAGGACTTGGCAGAGATCTTGTGCAAGCTTTTGACCTGATATATCCCCCATCCTTCTTTGATATGATGGAGCATTTGGCTGTTGATGTACCTGACGAGCAAGTACTTAGAGGTACAGTATAGTATAGATGGATGTACCCTATAGAACATCGACTTCGCATTTCCAAGGAGCAAGAAGATATCCGTAGATAGTTTGATAAGTGAGTGTTATGAAAAGATATCACATATAATATGGACTGTAGAAAAGTTAGATATATTCAGATGTCTGACTTAGCTATATTTTGTAGGTTCTTCGCAGAAATAAAAGTACCAACAAATTTCGTTCGACCAAAAAGACTGGATGGACTAAGATCTAAGGATCATGTAAGACGCTCAAATTGCACTGTGAATTGTCTATGAATTGTCCAGATGGGGTAACCTCTTGTCTATTTTGTAACGATAGATTTTGGAGCTTGAATTTCTGGCCCTTATCTGTGGTCCTGATAGGAGTATAACAACAGCTTCAGCTTGCATTTTGAATGGTGTCTGCCATAGCGTTGATGTATCTTTTGTGGAGACTGACACAGCTGGAGGTTGTCCTGATGAACATGCATTGGATTGTGTTTAGAATCGAAATCCTGCACTTGACATTGTCGTCCCAAGGAAAAGAAGGTTGTGGATCTGGTAATAACGCCTTTTGTAGAACAAGATGCTGGAGGTGATGATTTCATATGGCAATCCCTACCATTCTATGACTTGTACGAGTAGTTATCATAATATAATTGAATTGCATGTCCCTCTCTGTCAATGAAAATGGCATATCTTTTGCCTTGTTTCAAAAATAAATAAATATTTGCATGTCTCCTCGTGTTAGTCAATGCAAAGAAGGTACTGTTTTCTATTCAAGTCATGTGAACAAATATGTTTGTATGTAGAGACATAAAAGCGGCTTAGGTGACAAAATCAGCATAAAATTGCGAGATCAATAACACAAGCATAATGGTATTACAAGAAAAGTAACAGACACTACAAGAAAAGTTAGTTTTTACAACAGACGATTTTCATGGTTGAAGACCCGTTTTTCGTGGCTAAAAAGTCTTCTACGACGGATGGTCATCGTGGTAAAAGCCCCGTCACAAAAGAATCTACCACGGTTTTTTTCCTGACCGTGGCGGATAGTAACCTTCAGCCACAAAAACTTGTTCCGTCGTAGATCTGTTTGCCAGCCGCTTTGACTGCTGACATCATGTAAACTGCCACGTGGCAGCCGCCGTTAGCGGCCAGTTACCGCCATTAACGGCCATAGAAACCGTGGCAGAAGCTAGGCCCAGCCAAGGCCTACTAAATTCTAACTGGGCCGGCCCATTAGTGGAGCCCAATAAGAAGATGGTCCGTTACTATTTTGTCCTGCACTATTTGAAATGGGCTAAAGTTGCAGCCAGCAGCGGCCTGCGAACTTTCAGGCCCAATACTGTTTCGGCCTAAAGAAGGCCCATGATGGTTGATGACCCACAAGTATAGGGGGTGTATCGCAGTATTTTCAAGGGAAGTGAAACCCAATTTATTGATTCGACACAAGGGGAGTCAAAGAATATTTATAAGCCTTAACAACTGAGTTGTCAATTCAGCTGCACCTGGAAACAATCTTGCTCACAGCAGTTTATCATTAGCAACAGTTTTCTAATAGGAATAGCAAAGTAGCAACAGTAGTAAAGTAAAGATAGTAGTGACAATAGAAGTAGACAATAGGATTCGAGTGCGGTAGGCATAGGGATGGATGGACGGGTGTTGCATGGACAAGACAATTCACATAGCAATCAGAACATAGGGCAATTGCAGATAAATAAAATAAAGCATCCAAGTACTAGATAATGCTAGGCATGTGTTCCATATATAGTCATACGTGCTCGCAATGAGAACTTGCACAACATCTTTTGTCCTGCCAGCCCGTTTGCAGCGGGACCTCAAGGGAACTACTGGCAATTAAGGTGCTCCTTTTAATAGAGCACCGGAGCAAAGCATTAACACTCCATGAACACATGTGATCCTCACATCAAAGTCATTCCCTCCGGTTATCCCGATTTCTGTCACTTCGGGGCCATTGGTTCCGGACAACAACGTGTGTATACAACTTGTAGATAAGACCAAAAACAATACTATCATAATGAATCAATAACATGTTCAGATCTGAAATCATGGCACTCGGGCCCTAGCGACAAGCATTAAGCATAACAAGTCGCAACAAAGTAATAAAGCACTAATAAAAGATACTAGGCACCATGCCCTAACAATCCGATGCCATTACATGAACGATCTCATCCAATCCCTACCATCCCCATAGCCTACAGCGGGGGATTACTCACTCATAGATGGGGGAAACATGGATGGTCGATGGAGAAGCGATGGTGATGATGATGGTGATGATCTCCTCCAATTCCCCGTCCCAGCAGGGTGCCAGAACGGAGTTTCTGGTGTTGTTTCGTGGAATCTGGTGGTGGTGGCGGAGCGGAACTCCTTCGGAAAAACGTCGAAACCCCCCGGATTTTTTAGGTCAGAACGCTTCTTATAGGCGAAGAGGGAGACCGAGGAGGTGCCTGGGGGGCCCACACCAGGCCCTGGCACGCCCTGGGGGGACCCGCACCTGGGGAGAGTGGCCAGCCCCCGGCCCTCCTCCGTCTCGTATTCTAGCTCCGTGAGTCTTCTGGAAAAATAGGCACTTTGGCTTTTTTTTTAGGTGAAATAGTAGGGAAAATACCCACTCAATTTTTTTATTATATATGAGTATGTTACAATGCGAAATGATCTAAGGTAGACCATAAACAGTTACAACTAACTCGTTCTAAAATGAGACAATCTATTTTATCCCTGGTCTAATTGCTGATTGAGCCAGGCTTTGAATTTCTCTTTGTATTTTTCTTTGATTCTGAATTGTATCCATCTCATTTCTTGGTATAAAATTGCTTTCCATCTATCATAAGTGGGTCTTTTTTCATTAAAAATGTTCTCATTTCTACATATCCAGATACCCTAGGAAGTCAGGATAATGGTCTCCATTGCAAAAGGTAGCTGTAACTTTTCTTTGATGTTTGAAATAGCTTCTAATCCTGTTAGATTTGCAGTTCTGTTTCTAGAAATATGGTCCCAACATTTTTTTGCAAATGGACAATCCCAGAAAAGATGATTTGCTGATTCTTCTGAGATGCAATTGGAAGTAACACAATTGTAATCAGGAAGGTTGAAATTCTTTCTCATCAGTAGATTTCTTGTATTCAATATGCCTAGTAATAAAAGCCAGAAAAAGAACTTGTGTTTATTTTGACAGGAGGTTGCCCAAACCCAAGAAAAGTGAGGAGGTGATGGTGAGTATCCAATCATGGCTGAGTAGGCCTTCTTAACTTCAAATTTATCTGATCCCCAAATATAGTTCCAATTATCATGGGTGTCCTCCTGAGTGTCATGCCTGAATTCCTGGCATCTTTCTTCCATGACTAAAACCTCAGAGAAAGCTTGTTGAGAGAGAGGTAGGTGGAAGTTATCTTCAAGAAATTCAGCATGAAGTAAGTCATGAACACTGGTGTTTAGGGACTTAGCATAGGACAGATGGTGAGGGAATTTATTCATCAAGCACTCATCTTGCCAAAGGTCAGTCCAGAAATAAGCAGATCTGCCTGATTTCAAATTGCATTTAGCCATGCCTTTAAAGTTATCAATTAATTTTATATGTGACTTCTACCAGAAAGATCCTTCCATGCTTTTTCCAGGTAGTTTTCCATTTTTATAATAAGTCTCCCATATGAGATGTACCCATGGTATGTCCTGGTGGTTATAGAATTTGTCCAAATTTTTCAGAAGGGGTGCATTATTTTGAATCTGTAGGTTTAGTACCCCTAAACCCCCTTGATTTTTAGGACGGCAGATTTTGTCCCATGATATAAGTGCTTGTCCTTTTGCTTGCACATCTTCAGTCTTCTTTCTCCACAGACAATATCTCATATATTTAATAATTTGATCCTTGTTGGCTATTGGCACCTCTAAACAGCTCAGAAAATAGAGGAAGTGAGGAGAGAACATATTTGACCAGCTGCAATTTTCCTCCATAATTCAAGAAATCAGCAATTCCACATAATCTTTTTTCCACTCTCTGAACAATGGGAAGAAAGTGCTCCATGGATGGCTTTGTAATGCTTAATGGAAGCCCAAGGTAAGTAAAAGGGAGGCAGCCAGTTTGACAGTTGATTGTCATAGCAAAATGCATAAGTCTATCATTACATGTGTTTATTGGCATCATGCTAGATTTCAGGTAGTTGACTTTGAGTCCAATGGAAATTGCAAATGTTTGAAGAAGTGCTTTCAAGCATAATAATTGAGATGCATCAGCTTTAAGTATCACCAATGTGTCATCAACATATTGAATAACAGGGAAGTCACTGTTGGGTGGTCCCATAATAGGTGGAGTTAGAAGATTCATATGCATGGCCTTGTTTAGAACTGATTGCAGGAGGTCAGCAGTAAGGACAAATAGTAATGGTGAAAGTGGGTCTCCTTGCCTAACACCTCTTCTGCAGTAGAACTTTTTACCAGGCACACCATTAAGAAGAATTTCAGAAGTTCCAGATTCAAAGATCATTTTAATCCACCTAATCCATTTTCTCCCAAATCCTCTAGCTTTAAGGATATTTATGATGGCAGGGTGGTCTACTGTATCAAATGCCTTCTCAAAATCAAGTTTGAGAATTAAAATTTCCTCCTTTGACTTGTGGCATTGGAATAAGTATTCAAATGCCCAACCAATGCAATCTTGGATAGATCTGTTGTTGAGAAATCCATATTGGTTTTTGTGTACCAATTTCAGAATAATAGATTACAGTCTATTTGCAAGAAGTTTGGTAATTATTTTGAATATACAGTTCAATAAGGAGATTGGTCTGAAATCAGCCGATGATGCTGGGCAAGTGACTTTAGGTATGAGTGTAATGTAAGAAGAGTTGATGCTCTCAAGGGATAGTTTCTCATTGAAGAACTCATGTATCAGTAATTTGATATCATATCCAATGATAGACCAGCAACTTTTGATAAATTCATTATTAAAACCATTAGGACCAGGTGACTTGTCATTTGGTAGATCAGTGATAACCTCCTCAATTTCCTTGTCAAGAAAAGGTTTTTCAAGTGAATTCTTCATCTCATCAGTCATTCCATTTCCATAGATGTCTGCAAGGTTATAGTGCATCTCAGTTTTGACTGATGTACCCATTCTTGCCCTGAAGTCATTCCAAAGGATATCAGCCTTGTCATAGTGATTTGTAAATTCCTGTCCAGATTCATTCTTGATCATAGATATATAGTTGTGTCTGTAACTGATGGTAGCTTTGGAATGGAAGAACTTAGTGTTTTCATCCCCAAGTTTTACCCATTTAATTTTCCCTCTTTGTTTCCAATAGGTGTTTTGGTTCTGAAGAAGAGAGATAATATGGGATTTTAGGATATCTCTGAGGTGCCATTCATGTATGGTTAATGTTCTAGATTTTTCAAGTAGGTCCAGGAGATCAATGGTGTCATTCACCTTAGCAATCTGGTCCTTTAAGCAAGGTAACTATTTTGCCCAAATCTTGATGCCTCTCCTCACATTCTTCAACTTGGCACAAATTCTTTTTGCCATGTCTTGATAATTCACAGGTATATTCCAAGCATTTTGTTCAATCATCTTAAAATCAGAATGATGAAGCCAGTAATTTTCAAATCTAAAGATTTGTGCCTTGGGGATTGTAGTTCCAATGGATATGACACAGGGAAGATGATCAGAAGTAGGTTTGGATAGTGGAGTAACCATAGTGTATGGCTATTTGGTTGTCCAAGAACTAGATGTAAAAAACCAGTCCAATCTTTCCAGGAGTGGATCTTTTTGCATGTTACTCCATGTGAATTTTCTACCCTTAAGTGGCAACTCAATAAGGCCCAGGTTGCAGATATCATCGTTGAAGAGCATAGTTTCATTAACATCTCCCCCACTTTTATTTCTATCGGTGAGACTTCTAATAAGGTTAAAATCACCTAACACTAGCCAATCCTTACTATCAGGCATAGTGATGTTTGAAAACCAGTCTAAGAAATCCATCTTTCTATCATTTTGACATGGACCATATATATTAGTAAGAGTCCAGGAATCATTTGATAATTGAGAGGTGAATGTGATAGAAGTTGAGAAATCATTTTGAAAATCCCTGGTACCATTAAATAATGTACTGTTCCAGATGGTAATAATTCCTCCAGATGCTCCAATTGATGGTAAGAAATCAAAGCTGTCAAACTTGTTTGGACAGAATTTTTTTAAATAATTGATATCAAAGTTTTCTCTCTTGGTTTCTTGTAGACAAATAATGTCACATTCAGATTCCATGATCTTGCTTTTTAGTGCCAACCATTTTTTCTCAGAGTTAATTCCCCTGAGGTTCCAGTTCAGAATCTTCCAGTTTCTGTTGTTACTCATTTAAAAACCAATTGGGTGAGCATTGGGGTGACACAAAATTTGTAGTCACACAAACAAGACTGAACATATCATAGGATACTGAATTCATAAACATGTCCAATAGCAAATAGTTCTGCAACAACTCATAACAGACATGAAAAGTAACTGGTCTAGTCACAAAAGGATAGATTTTTGTAATCATTAACCACATTATTTAGGTGCTTTCTTCTTAGACTGCTGTCCACAAGATTCAGCAACACCTCCCTTCTTCTTGCTTGGAAGTTATTGTTCTGGACCAGTCTTCTTCGGTCCAGGCTTTCCAGGTGGCTTGATGATCAGTTCATTGATCCTGCCCTTCTTCAGCAACCTTTTCTCAAGTTCACCCTCCTTAACCTTGCAAAATGAATCAGCAAGATTCTTAACAACCTTATTACTGAGACAAGGTGGAGCAGCATTGCAAGAGAGACAATTATGATCAGAGCAATTCATATGGCTTTTAAAACCCCCATTAAGTTCCACAATTCTGGGGCTCCTTCTCACCTCAGATTCCACAAATGGTTGTTTACCCCTCCTCCTCTTTGCAGGAGCATTTGGCACCATCATGCTTGATGGGGAATCATTCAGACAATGGGGAGGAATCTGTCCAACACATTCATGAGGTATAATGAAGGTGAAAGTAGATTCCTCAGTAATTGGTTCCTTAATAATCTCCCATAGTGGAGATGTGAGAAAATGTCTAGTCCAACTGAATTTCTCAGGAGTGATGAGCATTAGAGTGATAAAATTAAACCAACTTACATGAATGTCACATTGCAGTTTGCCTTTGTCAGGTGAGGGATTCATGTGTGGAGCAAAGAATCTGTCCCAAAGTTCAAGACCTTGCTTTGAGAAAGAATTCCTAACAGAAAGCATCTCAGATGAATTGACAAAAGGAATAATGGCCATTCCAACTTGAAGGTGTGCCTCATCTGGAGAGAGGATATTAGTGTCCTCCATCATCTAGTCATCCTGCATGTTACCCTCATCAGCTTGGATGGCTTTTGTCCCGTCCAATTCCGAGAATATTCATTTTCTGACTTTCCTGGAACCAAAAACAGCAGAAAACATGCAGCTGACACTGTGGCTCTTGTTAATAGGTTAGTCCAAGGAATCATATGAAAAGTACTCCAAAGTGTGGACAAAACACAAGAAAGTGGATAAAACCAATCATGGAACATCAAAAATTATAGATACATTTGCAATGTATCAACATCCCCAAGATTAACTCCTGCTCGTCCTCGAGTAGGTAAGTGATAAAAAGAAAGAATAATTTTTGAGGTGACATGCACCATCAAAGACTTGATCAAAGTATTTGTAAAACATTCAAAGCTGGGATCATAGTACTTCAATCATAACATGAAAGATAAAGTTCTAGCAATACGACAAAGAAACTATGATGAAACATGAAAAGGCACAAACAAAAGATTCATGAATAACAATGCCTTGCAAGACATTTGTTTGTTTCACATAAAGAAAACATAGCATAGTGGCATTCAGCTTGTCCCTCATAGAGTAGCAAACATAAATGCATAGGACACCTTCAAAGTTTACAAGAGTGACTAGATACAAATAGTTTAAAACAAGCAATATCAAGGTATGCATCAATCAACAAGTCTTGTGACAATGCACATAGAACTAAGAATGGCCACTATGCTCTCAAGAAAGTGCTCATAGAATGTGTGGAGACTCAACAAGGAAATGAATAGGTTTTGAAAAGTTTGAAAGGCTTCCAAATGCTGAAAGTATGATACTCATTAGCTTTGATCTCTCATTACCCCTATCATAAGCATCTTTAATGTTATTAAGGTGAAAGTGCGGTCCAATCTGAGTTATATGCTTGACAGACTATAAACTGAAAATCCCATGCCCCTTGAGTACGAGGGCCGCTCCTCATGCTACTCAACTTTAGTTACCGGTAAGTTCTTGTCATCGTAAATATGTGCATATCATAGAGAACCGCCAACAGGGTACCCCTTGCCCGATGATACGGAAGAATCCCCATATCAAAATGACAAGGCAAGCAAACAATGAGTATCTCAACAATCTTCTTATTTACCATGGGAGATGGTGTTTTTTCTCTCTTTCCTCTTTTCATAAATCTCTTTTTTCTTTTTCTCAATAGCTATCTCTCTTTTTTTATAACAAGAATGCTTCATAGATATCATTATGGTTACGCTGCAGGTTTCCACCATGTCAGCATGGATTAGACCAGCGGCCCAGGCGTTTCTCTAACACACATACATAACTACATGGACTTACAAGCTCCCCTTTTATTTCACACCGACGACATCCGCAAACAAAAGAGCAAGGTATCAACTGGGTATATATTTACAAGTGTTGAAAGCATTCCACATGACAGCACGGTTCTGCTAATCCCCAGCCTATAATTTGCAAGCATATAACTTTCATGGAGAGTCACAATGGTTCAGGTTTATTAAGTGTAGAAAATAAAGTGTGCCATCAAGTTCGTGAGAGATTTACTAACTAACTTTCTCAAAACAAGCAAACAATTTATTCGGAAGAAAACAAGGCATATTGAATATGCACGGAAGTAGCAAATGATGCTAATAGGTAGGTATGGTGGACACTTTGGAAATATTTGGTTTAAGGGAGTTGGAAACATGAGTAAAATACTCAGTGGAAGTGAAGGATAGCAATAGTGAGGGAGCGACAAACGAGAGAGCAATAATGGCCATAATCATGCAGAGCGACAAAAAATCATTGATCAAAGCATAAAGTGATACTACAAGTTGAAAACTAAAGGATCATAAAGGCTTATGGTGACTTGAGATAGTCATAACATGGTGTGAGCATGTGCCAAGTCAACCCAAATAAAGCATCAAAGGAGAATACCACTATACTATGCTTTAATATGCTAAAACAACGCATGATTAATCCAAGGCACATTAAGTAATCTCAGTTGTTTATAACAAGTCATGCTACAGCAAATAATACTAAGGATAAAGCCAAAACAATATCAAGCATGGCATGACAAAGCTTAGGCCATTGTCAAAAAACGAGCTCTTTTTACCACATAAGCATGAACTTTCCTACTCTTTTCCAAACCAAACCAAACTATTTGCAAACCAATGTATGAAAGAGGGGGTCCAACCAATTTATTCAGCAAACTAAGGAAACCAAGCAAACGAAAAAACAAAACAAAAACAAAAAAGAAGACGCTCCAAGAACAACACAACTGTGCATGAAACAATAAAAATGACGTTTGGAAGGAACCTGGGATTTTTATTAATGAAGAAGGGGATGCCCTTTGACGCTTGTACTTCTTGGATATTTCTTGGGGTGACCCGCGTGGCATCCCCAATCTTGAGCTTTAGTCCATCCTTCATCTCATTACTCATTCCTTCCATACACCTGAAATTTTTCCTTCATACAAAACTTCACACAATCTTTATTAGCAACATTAGTGCACTCAAGATAATAAGTCTTTAGGTTCAGTTCTAACACCAATAAACTTCCATTAAAACACTAGCTACTGTAGCACTTCCCTCAAAAAGCTCAATTCCCCAAAAGAACTCAAAAAGGAACCGACAAGAAGCAAATGCAGAAAATGGCAGAAATCTGTCAAAACAGACCAGCGGGTAAAGACGAATTTTTTCGAAGACCTTCTGTTGCTCAAATCAAAAAGTGTCGAACTAACGAAAGTTAGATGACAACCTGGGGCAGAAGCACAAAAATTAGCGCCTCAAAAATATGTTCCAAGATTTTACACCAATTTTTACGGTGAAGCACAAATATCTGTTTCGGGACAGCAACTTCCCCAATCATTATTTCTCTCTCATTAGAGGTTACTCTTGGCACAAAAAGCAAATAAAAAGGATAAGGAGCGGTTATTACAGAGGTAATAACTTCCAAGACTCCTCTAAAACTTTTGGGTTATCTCCCAATAAGTACTTTTCTTTAACACCTTTAAGTTAGACATAAGCAAAAACTAAAATGGATAAAATAGAAGTAAGCGGAGATAATCATGGTGAAAACATTGTTTTGTTCAATGAAATCCTTTTGTTAACAAGGTTGATCAGGTCTTGTTACCAAAACAATTCCATATGAGACAAAACTTTGTATCCCACTAATGATTATGTTACCTTAACCTTGATAGCAATGGTCCCAATCATAATAGTTTTAAATTTTTCTCTTGGTATGGGACAATATATTTCTCCAACTTGAATGCCCTCAACATGTTCAATTGAATTCAAACCATAAGTCTTTTCAATCTTCTTGGGGAAATAGATAGTATGTTCCTTGTCATTAACATTGAAAGTCACCTTTCCTTGATTACAATTAATAACAGCTCCTGCAGTATTAAGAAAAGGTCTCCCAAGAATAATAGACATATTATCATCTTCAGGCATTTCAAGCACAATAAAATCAGTTAATATCAAGCAATTATGAGCCACTTGAACAGGTACATCCTCACATATACCAACAGGAATAGTGGTAGATTTATCAGCCATTTACAAAGATATATCAGTTGGTATTAATTTTTCTAGTTGAAGCCTCTTATAGAGAGAGAAAGGCATAACACTAACTCCAGCTCCCAAATCACACAAAGCAGTTCTAACATAACTATTCTTAATAGAGCAAGGGATAGTTGGAATCCCTGGGTCTCCAAGTTTCTTAGGAACCTTACCATTGAAGGAATAATTAGCAAGCAAAGTAGAAATTTCTTCATTAGGGATCTCCCTTTTATTCGAGACAATATCCTTCATATACATTGAGCAAGGAGGCAATTTAATAGCACCAGTCAAAGGAATTTGCAAGAATAAAGGCTTCATCCACTCACAAAACTTATTATAATGTTCATCTTCCTTTGACTTGTGTTTCTTATCAGGGAAAGGCATAGGTTTTTGGACCCAAGCTTCTCTTTCACTACCATGTTTCTTAGCAATAAAATCCTATTTAGTGTATTTGGTATTCTTAGTGTGGTTTTCAGGTTCTTCTTCAACTTTTTCTTCATTAGGAACTTCATTTTCTTCATTACCACTTTCAGTTTCAGCATCAGAGATAGATATACTATTAGGATCTATAGCAGGTTCAGAGGGTTCTACAATAGTTTTATGTTTCTTTTTCCTTTTCTTACGAGTAGAGCCACTATTTTCAGCTTGTTGAGAATCCTGCTCAATTCTTTTGGGATGCCCCTCAGGATATAGAGGATCCTCGGTAGCAGCTCCACTTCTAGTTCTAATTTCATAAGCATGTTTTTCTTTGGCAGCATTAACTAGCAAGTCGTTTTGCACTTTAACGAGTTGATCTATTTGAGTTTGAACCATTTGAAAGTGTTTAACAATCATTTTAACATCATTAGATGTTCTTTCCACAATATCTTTCAACTGAACAATAACTCTAGTGTTTTCCATTAGATCATTTTGCACCCTTTTATTAAAATTATCTTGCTTAACAATAAAGATATCGAATTCTTCTAAGCATTGATCAGGAGGTTTAGAGTAAGGGATATCACCTTCATCAAAGTGTTGGAGAGAGTGTACCTCAATAGTGGATGAGTAGGGAATAGGCTTACATAATTCTTCTATAGGAGGTAAATTCTTGACATCTGCAGCTTTAATTCCCTTCTCCTTAAGACATTTCTTATCTTCCTTCATCACTTCATCATTTAATTCAATGACTCCCCTCTTCTTTGATGTTGGAATAGGCACCGGAATAGAAGGTTCAGGTACATTTACTTCAGGTATAGCTTGTTTAGGAGGAGTCCAATCTTCATAATTCTTACTTATTTTAGCCATTAATTCCTCAGCTTCCTTTGGAGTCCTATTCCTAAAAACACAATCAGCACAACTATCTAGATATGTCCTAGATTCTTTAGTTAGTCCGTTATAAAATATATCAAGAAGCTCATTCTTAGGTAATGGACTTCCAGCTTGTCCATGAATCAAAGCACAAAACCTTGCCCAAGATTCAGGCAATACCTCTTTTTCTCCCTGTTTAAAATCAAAAAGTTCCTGCAAAATAGCATGTCTAGCACTAGGAGGAAAATATTTCTGCAGGAAAGTACTAATCAAGCACTCAGGGCTATCAATAGATCCAGGAGGTAAATTACTAAACCAAGTTTTAGCTTCTCCTTTCAGTGAAAAGGGGAATATCTTAGCAACAAAGTAAGTACGCATCATAATATCATCAGAAAACAAGCCACTCATGGTAGAAAGTTCATTCATATGTGCCACCGCACTTTCATTCTTAGTCCCACAAAAAGGTTCTTTCTCGACAATAGCTATGTAAGATAGATCGAGAGAGAAATCATAATCTTTATCTGTAATGTTTATGGGAGAAGCAGCAAACTTAGCAATAGGAGATAATTTGGGTCTAATAGTACGCCTCTCAAGGAGACTCTTAGCAGCGCTCCTATCATGTGTGCTTTTACATTCTTTAATAAATTCATTGGTCATCTCAACATAACCATCTTCAATATCATAACTTTCACTAGACTCAGGTGAACTAACAGGTGTGGTAGTGTCTTCATTAGGAGTTTCAGTATTTCCAGCTATAGTTCTAGCAATCGTAGCATCTAGGAAAGGACCTAATGAACCACTCTTATCAAGCACAGTAGAAGCAGCATCATAAGCATCAGAAGTTTCAGATTCAGTAGTAGTAGCAGTGTGTGTAGCATGTGTATGTGGTGGTGTAACGAGCTTACTTATAACAGATGGTGAATCAAGAGCAGCAAAGGTGTTCAGAACTGTACCTCTTCTTGTAGTGGATGGTAAAATAGGAAACTTGCCATCACGAGACTTACCCATGATGGATGGATAGCAGCGAACAATAGAGAATCCAAGTGAACTTGATAAATAAAGCTATGCTCCCCGGCAACGGCGCCAGAAAATAGTCTTGATGACCCACAAGTATAGGGGGTGTATAGCAGTATTTTGGAGGGAAGTAAAACCCAATTTATTGATTTGACACAAGGGGAGCCAAAGAATATTTATAAGCCTTAACAACTGAGTTGTCAATTCACCTGCACCTGGAAACAATCTTGCTCACAACAGTTTATCAGTAGCAACAGTTTTGTAGTAGGAATAGCAAAGTAGCAACAGTAGTAAAGTAAAGACAACAGTGACAATAGCAGTAAACAATAGGATTCGAGTGCGGTAGGCATAGGGATGGATGGACAGACGTTGCATGGATAAGACAATTCACATAGAAATCAGAACATAGGGCAATTATAGATAAATAATATAAAGCATCCAAGTACTAGATAATCCTAGGCATGTGTTCCATATATAGTCATACGTGCTCGCAATGAGAACTTACACAACATCTTTTGTCCTGCCAGCCCGTTTGCAGCGGGGCCTCAGGGGAACTACTAGCAATTAAGGTGCTCCTTTTAATAGAGCACCGGAGCAAAGCATTAACACTCCGTGAACACATGTGATCCTCACATCAAAGCCAGTCCCTCCTGTTATCCCGATTTCTGTCACTTCGGGACCATTGGTTCCGGACAACAACGTGTGTATACAACTTGTAGATAAGACCAAAAACAATACTATCATAATGAATCAATAACATCTTCAGATCTGAAATCATGGCACTCGGTCCCTAGTGACAAGCATTAAGCATAACAAGTCGCAACAAAGTAATAAAGCACTAATAAAAGATACTAGGCACCATGCCCTAACAATCTGATGCCATTACATGGACGATCTCATCCAATCCCTACCATCCCATAGCCTACAACAGGGGATTACTCACTCATAGATGGGGAAAACATGGATTGTCGATGGAGAAGCGATGATGATGATGATGGCGATGATCTCCTGCAATTCCCCGTTTTGGCAGGGTGCCAGAACGGAGTTTCTAGTGCTGTTTCGTGGAATCTGGTGGTGGCGGCAGAGCGGATCTCCTTCTAGAAAAACGTCGAAACCCCCTAGAGTTTTTAGGTCAGAAGGCTTCTTATAGGCGAAGAGGGAGACCGAGGAGGTGCCTGGGGGGCCCACACCATGCCCTGGCGCGGCCTGGGGGGACCCGCGCCAGGGGGGTGTGGCCAGCCCCTGGCCCTCCTCCGTCTCGTATTCTGGCTCCATGATTCTTCTGGAAAAATAGGCACTTTGGCTTTTGTCCCGTCCAATTCCGAGAATATTCATTTTCTGACTCTCTTGGAACCAAAAACAGCAGAAAACAGGCAGCTGGCACTATGGCTCTTGTTAATAGGTTAGTTCAAGAAATCATATGAAAATTACTCCAAAGTGTGGACAAAACACAAGAAAGTGGATAAAACCAAGCATGGATATATCAAAAATTATAGATACATTTGCAATGTATCAATGATCCAACACTCTGCGGCCCATTAGCAGCCTGCGCCAAGTCGCTCATGTACATTTAAGGCCTGCAGGTGGCCCATCACTGTTTATCGCAGCCCATCATGGGCAGCCTATAGACGGCCCTTGTCTAAGATGGCCCGTTACTGTTCAGGCCTGTTACTGTCCTGGTCTTTCACTGTTCCAGGATTTACCTATTCAGGCCCACAAGCGGCCCTTTACTGTTCTAGTCTGGTAAATGTGTCGGCCTGTTACTGCCCTCGCTTGGAAATATCTCAGACCGTTACTATTCTGGCTTGTCACTATTCTAGCCTTTCACTGTTGCGACCCTTTACTGTTGCGTCCGGCTACTGTTTTGGCCTGTTACTGTTCTGGGATTTCACGGTTTCTTGCCTGTTACTACGATGGGTTGTTTCTGTTATTGCTTGCTACTGTTAAGGCCTGTTACTATTATGGCCTGTTACAGTTATGACCTGTTACTCTTACGGCCTGTTACCATTACGTCATGTTACTGTTACGTCCAGTTACAACTTGTAGGTCGGCCCATTACATTTATGGCCTTTTACGGTTTCGGCCTTTTCTGAAGCCCATGTATATAATCTAGCATTTTTTATTGTTCATCATCGGCCGAATACATGACGGGCCAATAACAAAGCACGATACTGTTCTCTAATCGACCTGCCTGGCGTAGTTACCGTAACGACTACCGCATATGTGGACAACGTCAACTAAATACATACATGGCCTATGCCAGTTATCTAGATATTACATCAGCTGCAAACTTCTTAAAATTATTACATTTTATCAAATCAAGGGAAAGAAAAATCAGCATTTCAGTTGACAATCAAGTTGATAGCAGAGTCCTCAATTGATCACCTGTATCTTCCTTTGAGTGTGACAGCTACATTGGAGGAGACATGATCTTCCAGCCCCCTCTTTGGTGGCGATAGCAATAATTGCACCCTAAAACTAAGTAATAACAAGTTAATACATCAAACAAGAGAAACTACTCATTTGATTGATATGACAGGAGCTATGATCTGGAGTTTACAATTGGTCAATAATTCAATTATTGACCAACACGTCAAACAAACAGGATAAGCAAGCATGCATTAAACAAGTGTGCCTACCATGAAATGAGTAATCAAAAAATGTGTGTGTGTGGCTTAGAATTTCAGCAAAAATAAACTAGCCAGGTCATTTCAACAAATATATATGGAAACAGTTTTATACCCTAAAATGCAAGAGACATCGGGTGACTCGGAATTTGTGCTGAGACACAAAATGGTATGCAGTTACTGTCATAGTGAAGAATGAACTAGATAGAAATTATAACCGTATCATACGAGAACTTGTAGAGCAGGAATGCAAACCACGAATGAACTATATATTGTAGAGGATAGTTATGGCGTGACTTAGGACGAACCAGACCCAGAACCAGATGCAAGATATAATGGCGTCGCTCGTGAACCTGTAGAGCAGGACAAACAAGCATTAGACAAGTGTGCCTAGAATGAAATGAGCAATCAAACAAAGTGTTTCTTAGACTTTTAGCAAATATAAACATGCGAGGTCATTTCAGCAAATATATATGGAAGCAGTGGCATCTCCTAGAATGCATAGTCGCTGCGTGACTCAGAATTTGCGGTGAGCTACACAATGGCATGCAGTTACTGTCATAGCTAAGAATCAACCAAATAGAAATTATAATGGCATCATCAGAGAACGTCTAGAGCAGGAATGCAAACCACGAGTGAACTACATAGTAGAGGACAGTTATGCCATTGATTAGGACGAACTAGCACCAGATAAGGAAATAATGGCGTCGCTTGTGAACCTGTAGAAGTAGCTATGCAAACCATCATGTTCATTGTTCCATTCTAGGCTCTATGTAAGAAAAAGAAAATAGTTAGTGTTGCAGCTTTTGAAGAACCAGATGGAAACAACAAAATTATAATTGAATTAGTATGAAGAGTCTAAATGGGTACTACCAGACAGCATAACAATGCCAAGAAGGAAACAATAATAGGAACTTATCTCAGGACGAACCAGATAGATTCAGTAACTATGGAGCAGGAAATCCAAACTAATATTTTCCACTGATTTTACATTTTGCAATAACTACATGATAGCAGGCAATTACTGTTGTTCGGAGTAGCTAAGAACATGTGCATGACTTCAAAATTTGTAGAGTAGCGAATGCAAACCAACATGTCTAGTGACCTACTCCGTAATATCTAGCACGAAGAACAGGCATGCGCTTTGACTGGGTGTACAGAACGATTAGAAAAATGCAGTTCACTACGACAGGCTTGAACCTGCTGTACTACTGACAAAAAAAAAGAGTTGGTGATTTGGTTACCATGGTCGGATGGGCTTCTAATCATCATCCGTACTGGCGCGGGTGACATCCTTGTCACCTAGGGTGCTTCGGTTGCGCCGACTATTTGCATCAGGGAAGCAGATCTTGGGTGCTTGATGCCGGCTTGACCGCGGTGGACGAGGTTGAATCGGTGCACTTCACGGCGGTTTAGGTAAGGTACGGGTAGGGAGGATGCCGACGGTGTTGATGCAGATCTTGGGCAGTTGTTGACAGATTCAGCGTCGTGGAGGGGAAAGTGGGAAAAGGAAATTAGGTGCGGTGGACGAGGACGGACTCGGTGACTAAGGTCGGGTGCGGTGGACGTCGATGAAGAGGCAATGATGCTTTGGATGAGGCCACATCTGATGCAGCTCCGGTATACTATTGACTGAGGAGTGCATGGTGTCGAGTTCCGGCGGGCAAAGCCAGCCACGGAGAAGTGTTGCGGGAGGTTCCAGGCGCGAGAAATTTCACAGTGTTTGAAATGGAGGGGCACGAGGGAGTGGGGACCACGTGGATTTTGGTATCGTTAGAAACGGAGGGGCGCCAGAAATTTCGAAGTGTTTGAAACGGAGGGGCACCAGAAATTTTGTAGTGTTTGAAATGGAGGGGCACGAGGGAGTGGGGACCACGTGATTTTGGTATCGTTTGAAACGGAGGGGTGCCAGAAATTCGCAGTGTTTGAAATAGAGGTGCGCGAGGGAGTGGGGACCACATGATTTTGGTATCGTTTGAAACGGAGGGGCGCCAAAAATTTCGCAGTGTTTGAAATGGAGGGGCGCGAGGGAGTGGGGACCACGCGATTTTGGCCATCTAGCAATCTTGTCCGTCCATCCCAAATCAACGGTCCATAGGGGATACCGTCCCTTCGAAGGCTGTAGCGCGGACGCCTATGCAAGCAATCGCTGGATGTCCCAGAGTAGACTATAGAGGTTGATATGTAGGTTACTGTAGTAGTAGACCATTAATCGGGCTAGCTGGCATGATGTCATTTGGGCGCTCCACGAGTTCACACTTTTACTTATGGTGTTCAGGAGGAAATTCATGCAGCTCAAAAAAATGTACTGTACTTACGTGACTAGTAAACTGTACGTGCTTTACACGACTATTTTATTGTTTGCACTTCAATAACTTATCTTATTAAAGCATAATAATATCCTGCATAATTTAGAACTTTGGTGCAATACTTGGTCGACTTATTAGAACTAAACATCTCTCGGATATATTAGAAGTACTCTCAAACATGTTTCTAGCTTACCAAGATATCATGTATTTTTTAATGGATGCAGTACTATGGATGGTTTTGCATGACTGTTGACATGCACAATTTTGATTTTGCATTGTTCACATTTGACGTTCAGGCAGACAATGTACATATACCTCTCCATGAACAACGATAAGTTTCATTGTTTTTTCCCTACTTTCTAATGTTACATTAAACTACCATCATTTCCAATGATGCATGAAACGACCAAAAAAGAGTTGTGACCTTTTTTTAGTATCTAAAAATATTTTCATTGTTAATAATTATTTTTTATCATTTTACAGAGCATTCCATAAAATGAAACAATGTTTTCACCATCAGGGGAAATGTTTCCATTAGATGACAAAAAATAATATCTTCATCACCAAGAATATATAGCACAAGAAATTACTTCTAATACAATAACCATATGCAATGACCTAATGTGTATAAACCTTAGTGACCGTCTAATTTGTAATTAGAAGTGTCAAGGAGGGAGCATGCTAGATTCATTAGTGGTGGCTAGGTGCAAATTTTTAATTCAATAAATGTACTACATTCTTGTGGATACTCACAAAGAAAATTGACCTCTTGTCTTACGAGACTTGTGATAAAACTATTACTAGTAGTTCGGAAATAAGTGACTTGGAATTTATCTAGATTCGTATGTATCACTAGAATAAGTGTATATACTCGTGAATATGATCTATATACTCGATCTATATACTCATGAATCTAGACAAATCTAAGTTTCGTATTGAGGGAGTACGGCAATATTATAAATTTGCAACGTTGTCATGATAAATAATGATATTCGCTACACTCCATAAACGAAACCACTTATTTTCTTCCGTCACAGTTTTACATTTTTGTACTGAAGTATTTTTACTATAAAATAATGCACGAAATTAGTTACACGTTAGTGATTAAGTACTTTCGCTAATTTGTATTTACATACAGAGATAATACTACACACCCAATTAACATCATAAGTAATGTCTCTTTCTCTCTTTCTAGAGGAGTTTTCTAGGTTGTTAGTTTGAAGAATCATTTGTCAGATACGGAGAATTGATCACTTTAAATTATACAGCAAGTGATTAGATAGATGGACGATTAGTGCATAGAGGCAGTCGAGCTGGTAAAATGCTCACATTTAATGGTAGATGTGAGCACAATTGATTGAGTGGCAAACCTTTTTTTTGTGCGGTCGAGGCCCCCCGTACGCTGATGACCCTCGCTAATCAACGCAGCTCACACATAAGTGTATTTTTAGTAGTAGTAGAAACATTATCTAGGAAGACATAGTTCAGCGTCTAGCAATCTTGACCATCCAATCCGAAATCAACGGGTCAAAGCGGATACCTTCCCTGCGAAGGCTCTGGCGGGAATGCCTATGCAAGGAATCGTTGGCTATCCGTGAGTATACTATAGGGGTAGCTGTGCTTGTGACCCAAAGTACTCCAGAGTCTAGACAATAGCTGGGTGTCCCCGATGCTGACGGTGTATTTTCTTTTCTAGACACTGGATCCGGATCCCTACACATCTGACAAAGTAGAAAGTATGACCAAATTTAAAGATCACTTATTGACGATTTAATTATTTTTGATTTATCAGACATACTCTCCCTCCAGCCTAATTTTTCTGAAAATGCCCTCCAACCTAATTAAAAAGTATGTCACATATTTGACTAAATTTGAATGTAATATGTATACTAAACAGTGACTACTATACGACAAGTATATCGTTACAAAAGCTCCACAGAGCGCATTTGAACGCTAAAGAGTGCAATATAATTATGCGCAGACGGATGAGAAAAAAACGATCCATGCACCCAAAAGAAAGAAAAAGGAGGGCCACGTAGGCAAGTCCTCCCCCTTCCTAGTTCCTACTCCAAGACTCGACGATTGCAACACTGTGGCCGCCCTGTGGAGGTAGGGCCTCGACGACCTCCGCAATGATCGTGACCTCGACGACCAACATGAGATGGCTTCTCTCTTCCTACTTAGCGGGGCGTGACCTGGATGATCTCCGTAATGGTAGCTACTGGCTGCGGAGCACCGTGACTTCTTTCTTCAAATTTTCACACTCAGCGCGAAGCATGGAGGAGTCACGCTCGTAAGATCGTGTGAGCTTCATTTGAAAAGCCAAATTGGCTCGGAGGAGATCACACTCAAGGTTGAGCTCGAAGTTTTTCTGAAGAATGTTGATGTTATGGCTGTAGATTTCATCTACTTTGGCCGAGATTCTCGCCCTGACTTCCTGCATGGAAAATGCATCATTAGTAAGAGAGCATGGAGTGCATGCAGAAAAGAACAAAAAATGTCAATACATGTATAGTGACTATAGTACCTGTCTTCTTCGACCGAGAGCGGGCATGAGGGCATCGTACGTGTCAGAGATATCCGTCGTGCTATCGTCCCGTGGGGTGGAAAATTCGACGCTCGATCCGCGTGCCCTGGAAGATGTACATAGACGGTTCAATAGTAGGAGCAGACAACCCAGGAATCAACGGAAGTACAAACCTACCAGGACTCTTAGTCCCCATGATAGCCGTTCTTTGGATACATACGCGAAGACGAGTCCTCGCCCCATGGCTGGTCTCCTTTCTCGGTCCGAGCCTGCAGGTCACCCTGCCGGTGAGATTTCTCCACAGCTCTAACCACTACCATCTTGCTATTCTTCCGACGAGACAGGAAATTTTGTGACATCACTGGATGAAGAAGTAGAGAAAAAAGGGAGGAGCAGTGGAAGAAAATGGTTTCTGCGAAGGCAGAGCGAGGTAGTACTAGTAGGAGGAGAGGAGAGTGAATAGTGGAAGAAAAACGTCAAGTATTGGGTCTCGCTTGTTCAAAAAAAGTACTGGGTCTCGTCGTCGGCCTTCGAGCAATCTCGTTGGTCCATCAAGCGATTGAGCTTACTAGCTGCAAATATTGTGCAGTGTGATACATTGTAAATGTATCTATAATTTTTGATGTTCCATGCTTGGTTTTATCCACTTTCTTGTGTTTTGTCTACTGTTTGGAGTACTTTTCATATGATTTCTTGGACTAACCTATTAACAAGAGCCACAGTGCCAGCTGCCTGTTTTTTGCTATTTTTGGTTCCAGGAAAGTCAGAAAATGAATATTCTCGGAATTGGACGGGACAAAAGCCAAAGTGCCTATTTTTCCGGAAGTCATCAGATGCCAGAATACGAGACAGAGAGGAGCCAGGGGGCCACCACACCACCTGGCCGTGCGGGCCAGGCCTGGCCGCACCAGGAGGTGGTGTGGCCAGCCTAGGCACCCCCTCGGCCTATCCTTCCGCCTATAAGATGCCCTCGGGACGAAAACCCTAAGTACCCGATCAAAAATCCACGAAAGAGTCTGTAGCCGCTGTCATCTCCATCCCTAGATCGGGAGGGATCTGAAGCTCTTCCCGGCACCCTGCCGGAGAGGGGAATTCACCCTGGAGGCCTTCCTCATCACCATGCAAGCCTTCGGTGTGATGCGTGAGTAGTTCATCTCTGGACTATGGATCCATGTAGTAGCTAGATAGCTGGTTCTCCTCCTTTGTGCTTTCATGTCTAGATCTTGTGAGTTCCGTTCATGATCAAGATCATCTATTTATAATTCTACATGTTGTGTTTGCGGGGATCCAATGGATATTGAGATGCTATTTCAGATTGATTATTGATTCTATCATGTCTTTGTTATTTGTGATCTTGCATGCTTTTCGTTGTTAGTAGCTATCTTGGCCAAGTAGATGCTAACAACTCCAAGAGTTAGTATTTATGCTCGATAGTAGGTTCATGCCTCTGGTAATCTGGGGAAGTGACAGAAATCTCTAAGGTACTAGATGTGCTGTTTCTACTAGGGAGAAAACAACAATCCTTTGTTCATAGAACAATCGTATTGTTTACTTTACACGCAATTCGTAAAGAAATAATCTGTTGCTTGCAACTTAATACTGGAGGGGGTTCGGATGATAACCTGAAGGTGGATTATTAGTCATAGATGAAGTTGGATGGCGGTCTATGTATAATGTTGTATTGCCCAATCAAGTCTCAAAGGAGTCAAGATGATTAGTATATGCTTGTATGCTTTCTCGATGTTTGTCAAATGCCCCGCTGTAATTTGTTCACCCATCATGTTATCTTAAGGAGAGCCACCTCTAGTGAACTATGGATCCCAGTCCTTTCTTTTACATACAATCTACAAACCGTTTACTGCTTTGTGTTTACTTTCTGCAAACTATTACTTCTTTCCATTCGATACGTTTAATCCTTTGTTTTCAGCAAAACACGGTGAGATTGACAACCTCAACGCAAGTTGGGGACAGAGTTCTGTGGTTGTGTTGTGCAGGTCTCCATGTTGCTACTAGCACCTGTAGTGCGCCCTGCCAAGGCTCAGCTAGCAACACCTTTGGGGTGTTTCCTTGCTCCTACTGGTTCGATAAAACCTTGGTTTCATAACTGAGGGAAACTTGCTGCTGTGCTCATCATACCTTCCTCTTGGGGTTCCCAATAAGCTCTACATCAACACCGAGCCATCAAGCATTTTTCTGGCGCCCTTGCCGGAACTGAAGAACAAGAAGAAGCTCCCATGTCAACCACGCGCCAGCAGCATTTTTCTGGCACCGTTGCTGGGAGT
The DNA here is from genome assembly GCA_916181665.1 of Avena sativa. Lineage (NCBI taxonomy): Eukaryota > Viridiplantae > Streptophyta > Magnoliopsida > Poales > Poaceae > Avena > Avena sativa. The sequence continues at coordinate 587,201,309 of OV702287.1, forward strand.
CAAGGACATCTTCACAAGGGGAGTCCCTCATAACCAATCTCTTTACTTTGTTATTTTTGTTTTGCTTAGTTTCTTTTTGTTTTGTTTGCTTGTTTTGTTATAAAAAACACACAAAAAATAGTTTTACTTGTTTGCTTTCTTATTTGAAAAAGACAAAAATGACTACTCTTGAAAACACTAAGTTGTGTGACTTCACTAGCACCAACAATAATGATTTTATGAGCACACCTATTGCTCCACCTATGCCCGAAGATACTTTCTTTGAGATAAAACCTGCTTTGCTCAATCTTGTTATGAGAGAACAATTTTTTGGTATTGGTAATGAAGATGCTGCTGCCCATCTAAATAACTTTGTTGAACTTTGTGAGATGCAAAAGCATAGGGATGTAGATGGTGATATTATTAAGATGAAATTGTTTCCTATCTCTTTGAGAGGAAAAGCTAAAGAATGGTTGAATTCCTTATCTAGGAATAGTATTGATTCTTGGACTAAGTGCAAAGATTATATCTATGAGAAGTGAAATAATGAAGTTTAAACAATCTGATAATGAGCATGTTGCTCAAGCTTGGGAAAGAATGAAATCTTTGGTAAAGAATTGTCCCACTCATGGACTGACTGCTTGGATGATCATCCAAACTTTTTATGCAGGATTGAACTATTCTTCAAGGAACCTATTGGATTCTGCTGCTGGAGGTACCTTTATGACCATTACTTTGGGTGCTGCAACAAAACTTCTGGACAATATTATGGTTAATTATTCTGAATGGCATACTGAGAGAGCTCCACAAGGTAGGACGGTAAATTCTATCGAGGAAACTTCCTCCTTGAGTGATAAGATTGATATTATTATGTCTATGCTTGTTAATGGGAAAGCCCATATTGATCCAAATAATGTTCCTTTAGCTTCTTTGGTTGCTCAAGAAGAGCAAGTTGATGTGAACTTCATAAGAAATAATAATTTTGGCAATAATGCTTATAGGAGTAATTTTGATAACAACAATTATAAGCCATATCCTCCCAACAATGGTAATTCTTATGGAATTTATTACAACAATAATAGGAGTGATCCCTCTGAACTTGAAGTTATACTTAAAGACTTTATTAGTAAACAAACTGCTTTCAATAAAGCTATTGAGAAAAAACTCTCTAATGCTGAAAGAAATATAGCATCTTTGGCTGAAGCTCAATTTTCTTTGAATAAAATGGCTGCTAAACCTGAAACTAATGATAATCCCTTTGCAGCTACTAATGCTATACAAGTAAGAATTGATGAAAATGTTAGACTATTAGCTGAATTACATGCTAAGTGGGAAAGAGAAGATGAAAATGCTAGAAACATTAGTGTTTCTACTATCACCACCACTGGTGTTGAGGCTAGTAATAGTTCTACTACTTTAGATGATAAGTATGGTTTTGATATTGATGGTTGCAATATCTCTGAAGTTATTAAGTTCCTACAAAAGCTTGCTAAAAGTCCTAATGCTAGTGCTATGAACATGGCCTTTACAAAACACATTACTGATGCTCTCATAAAGGTTAAAGAAGAAAAGATGAAACATAAAGCTTCTATTCCTATAAAACAAGAAGATGGTTGGGAACCCATCGTTAATATGAAATTGAATGACTTTGATTTCAAAGCTTTATGTGATCTTGATAGTAGTGTTTCTATTATGCCTAGAAGGATTTATGATATGCTTGATTTGCCTCCACTTGAAGATTGTTATTTGAATGTCCCACTTGATGATAATGCTAAAAAGAAACTCATGAGGAGTCTTAATGATGTTCTTATTATGGTTAACAATGCCTATGTCCCCGTTGATTTCTATGTTTTGGATGTTGAATGCAATGCTTCTTGTCCTATTACTTTGGGATGACCTTTTCTTAGAACTGTTGGTGCCATTATTGATATGAAAGAAGGCACCATTAAATATCAACTCCCACTCAAGAAAGGTATAGAACACTTCCCTAAGAAGAGAGAGAATATTTCTTTTGCTTCTCCTATGGAAACAAAATTTGGTCTTAATGCTTCTTCATTTGAGAACACTTGATTCTTTTTGTTTCTTCTTATGCCTAACTTAAAGGCGTTAAAGAAAAGTACTTATTGGGAGATAACCCAAAAGTTTTAGATGAGTATTGGAAGTTATTATTTCATTAATAACCGCTCCTTATCCTTTTTTATTTTCTTTTTGTGCCAAGAGTAACCTCTAATGAGAGAGAAGTAATGATTGGGAAAGTTGCTGTCCCGAAACAGATTTCTTTGCCTCACCGTAAAAGTTCGTGTCAAATCTCTGAACGTATTTTTGAGGCGTGAATTTTTGTGCTTCTGCCCCAAGTTGTTATCTAACTTTTGTTAGTTCAACATTTTGTGATTTGAGCAACAGAAGGTCTTCGAAAAAATTTGTCTTTACCTGCTGGTCTGTTTTGACAAATCTCTGCCATTTTTTGCATTTGCTTCTTGTTGGTTCCTTTTTGAGTTCTTGTGGGGAATTGAGATTTTTGAGGGAAGTGCTACAGTAGCTAGTGTCCTAATGGAAGTTTATTTGGTGTTAGAACTGAACCTTAAGACCTATTATCTTGAGTGCACTAATGTTGCTAATAAAGATTGTGTGAAGTTTTGTATGAAGGAAAATTTTCAGGTGTATGGAAGGAATGAGTAATGAGATGAAGGATGGACTAAAGCTCAAGCTTGGGGATGCCACGTGTGTCACCCCAAGAAATATCCAAGAAGTACAAGCATCAAATCTTGGGGATGCCCAAGGCATCCCCTTCTTCATTAATAAAAATCCTAGGTTTCTTCCAAACGCTTCATTTTTATTGTTTCATGCACAATTGTGTTGTTCTTGGAGCATCTTATTTTTCGTTTTCGTTTGATTTTTTTGCTTAGTTTTCTGAATAAATTGGTTGGACCCCCTCTTTCATACATTGGTTTTCAAATAGTTTTGTTTGGTTTGAAAAAGAGTAGGAAAGTTCATGCTTATGTGGTAAAAAGAGCTCGTTTTTGACTGTGGCCTATGCTCTGTCATGCCATGCTTGATTGTTTTGGCTTTATGCTTAGTATTCTTTGCTGTAGCATGACTTGTTATAAACAATTGAGATTGCTTAATGTGCCTTGGATGAATCATGCGTTGTTTTAGCATATTAAAGCATAGTATAGTGGTATTCTCCTTTGATGCTTTATTTGGGTTGACTTGGCGCATGCTCACACCATGTTATGACTATCCAAAGTCACCATAGCCTTTATGGTCCTTTAGTTTTCGACTTGTAATATCACTTTATGCTTTAATTAATGATGTTTTGTCGCTTTGCATGATTATGGTCATTATTTCTCTCTTAGTTAGTCGCTCCTAATCTTTTGCTAGCCTCCACAACCAAGTATGAGTTCCACTCATGCATCCAACTCCCTAAACCAAGTTATTCCAAAGAGTCCACCATACCTACCTACTAGCTTATGCTATTCCAAGTATATTCATGCTTTTGTTTACCTTCCAAATTAAACTTGTTATGAGAAAACTAGTGATTAAAGCTCTCACGAACTTGATGACACACTTTACTTTTCTTGCCCTTAATAAACTTGAACCATTGTGTCGTCTATGTTGTATATGCTTGCACTTATTTGTTGGGGATTAGCAGAACCATGCTGTCATGGGGAACGCTTTCAACATTGCACTTGGTCCTTTGTACCTAGTTGATATCATGCTCTTTTGTATATGGATGTCGTCGGTGTGAAATGAAAGGGGAGCTTGTAAGTCCACGGAGTTATGTATATGTGTTAGAGAAACACTTGGGCCGCTGGTCTAATCCATGCTGACATGGTGGAAACCTGCAGCGTGACCATAATGAGCTGTCTATGAAGCATTCTTCTTATAAAAAAAGAGTCCTATATTGAGAAAAAAGAGAAAAAGAAAAAAAAGAGAGATTATGAAAAGAGGAAAGAGAAAAAAACACCATATTCCCATGGTAAATAAGAAGATTGCTAAGATGCTCGTTGTCTGCTTGCCTTGTCATTTTGATATGGAGATTCTTCCGTATCATCGGGCAAGGGGTACCCCGTTGGCGGTTCTCTATGATACACATGTACTTACGATGACAAGAACTTACCAGTGACTAAACTTGAGTAACATGAGGAGCGACCCTCGTATACAAGAGACATGAGATTCCTAACTTATACTTCGTCAAGCATGTACACCATAGTTTGTTCACTTTAACCTTAATCACTTCAAGATGCTTATGATAGGGGCAATGAGAGCTGAAAGCTATTAAGTACCATAATTTTTGGAATCTCTTTATGAGACTTGAATCTCTGCTTCCTTCTATGAAGTATTTTCTTCCACCATTATATTGAGTCTCCACCTTTTATCTTTATGCACCTACTTTGAGAGCATAGTGGCCATTCTTAGTTCTATGTGCATTGTCCCAAGACTAGTTGATTGATGGATAACTTGATATTGCTTGTTTTAAACTATTTGTATCTAGTCACTCTTATTAACTTTGAAGGTGTGCTATGCATTTATATTTGCTACTCTATGAGGGACAAGCTGGATACTATTATGGGACCCAGTAGCGTGATCAAACGTTAGATGCATCGAACAACGCTATCAAGTTCGGAACAAGGTAGTGCGAGCGAAGGGAAAAAATCCATCATACACACGTTTCTTCTAATGAGAAGATGACATGTGGGGCTCAGGAGGTTGGTTAAATGGTAGATGCGTCGAGCAGCGCTATCAACTTCGGAACAGGGTAGCACCAGCGAAGGAAAAAATTCCATTATACACACGTTTCTTCTAATGAGAGGATGACATGTGGGTCCTAGGAGGTTGATTAGACGGTAGATGCATCGAGCAGCGCTATCAACTTCGGAACAAGGTAGCGCGAGCAAATAAAAAATTCCATCATACACATGATACTTCTAATGAGAGGCTGACATGTGGGACCTAGCAGCCTGACTAAACGGCAGACGCCTCGAGCAACGTTATCGAGTTCAAATCAGGGAGGTGCGACCGAAAAGTATGGTCCGCTAGAGACACTGACATTCGGGACTCACACGCCTCAAAAGACTTCGGTGAGTCAACATCGCGCGAGGAAACAAAAATCTTGCTTCTGCCACGTGCTAGCCGAGATTTCTCCATGTTTTTAGCAGATCCGTCATAGTAGAGGGCAGCAAAACCAGAAAAAAAAGTTTTCCATCAGCCATGGCCAAGCCGAGAATTTTTTTGTGAAAGACGCGCCTTCTACGACGACCGTCGGGCCAAGTCGTTGCGGAAGAAAACTTTTCTTGTAGTGATTTGACCTTGTAGAGAAGATGCATTACTTTGATAAATTGACATTAAACATGATGCGTTGACTGGAACCAAAGGTTGATGATGGTCCTCAGGAGTGTAAATAAAGAATATGGTCTAGAAGTTCCTCCATACGGTTCAATAACGGACCAGCCAGATGCGTTCGCAACCATAGAACTAGCTGACGAAGATGAGATAAAAGACCTAATGTTGGGATGCATAGAGGAAACAATGGGAGACCGTTTTAAGGATGTACTGTGCATTCCACATCATAATGTCCAAGGAATCTCGTTTCAAGATGCCTAAGCATTTTCAGTTGCAATTGGTTGAATCCATGCACAAGTGCAAACTGGTAGAAAACTCCCCATTACATGAGCATGTAATTGAAATCATTGGTCATGTTTGCAAGTTGGATGAGAGTGGATGGCTTGTGTCTGAGAGACTAGAGACTAGCCATCAGAGTCCTACTTAGTTCATCCACCTTCTTATAGTAAGACTAATTTGAATGTGCTTCAGACCGGGTAGGACAAGAAGTTTAGTGAAGTTGTCACTATATTGACTGCTGCGGAAGAAGCAATAAATCAAAAGAATCATGAGATGGTTCCAGACTACACTCCAGAAAGTTCGGAAAGAGAGGTATAATTGTTATACGAAGTTATTGCTTATTCTATTCAAAATTATCTTTTGAAGTGTTTTAGTATGTGATACTAATTACTTTGCATATTGATGTAGGATAAATCCAAAGATAGGAAGACTGGAGAGCAGTGAGGTGCTAAAGTGGCTTCAGGAGTGGTGGTTGATTTGTCGACCCCGACGCCAAGCTGAAGCGCTCAAGGTCTAGAACCAAGCTGACACTTGAGTGAATAGAAGTTCATTCCCTGTTTATCGTTTGATAAACATTGTCTTAATTATTGAACAATGGTTGATCGATCGTTGGAGAATCGGTGTAATGGATTTGTGCCTATTTGAAGGCCGTTATCTTAATTATATTGGTACTTGCATTAATATCTTTAATTTAAATATTTCCATGTTAAAATGTTATGAGCAAAACACAATAATGTATGGCGCCATATGACATTGTCATATTCATGTTAAAATTGTATGCACTAGTTCTATTAAAGATATATTTATGAAATTCAAATTCATTGTGCATATTGGAATTGTCCAATGAGAAAATGACTAAGTCATAGTATGGTTTGTGAACAAGAATTGCTAAGTTAATTGGGAAGATACATTCGATGTATGAAGTTCAGTGAACTTACACATGTGAACGGGAGAGAAGTCACTTAGAGAATTTTACTAATAGTTGAAACGGTTATTAGCAAATTCAATAAAGTAATATTCTAAAATAATTTGAAAGCATTCAAATAAATTCGAGACTAAAGTTTCTTATCATAACCAAGTTATCTTGATCATGCAATTCAAATTGCAAATGATTAAAATAAATTGTAGCAATACATTGTATTAATTACACTTAGCATGTTGTAATTATGCAATATTGGAATAACACAAGAGCATGTGTTTCCCAATGGTTGTAGAAAAGATAATGTAGTGGCATGAACACGTCCATGATGAATATCCAAGAAAGTGTTGTCTAAAACATAATATATATTAAATCTCTTAATTATTAGAAATTTAAGATAATCTATGTCTTTATAAACAAAGTCATATGAATTATGACAGTTGTTTGCTAGTATATTTTGATTTTGATTCTTATGTTAAAGCGTTTTCAAAGATTACGATAAAACAAATATCAAATGAATTTATATTATAAAACATTCAAAATGGTGTTTGAATCCTATCTCCTACTCCAGGACAAATATCAAAGCTTTTAACTAGAGCAAGTGGGAGATCAGAATGGTAAGTAATAATTAGCGAATCATTTGAAGGGCCAAATCTGAAGAATGCAAAAAGAAAAATGATTATCCTAGATAATGAATCTGCATATTACAAGATAGCGATAAAAACTTCAAATTAGAAAATGACGTAGATTTATAATGTCTGACATAAAACCAACAAATGATCCCAAACTTGGGAGTCCAATCAAAGGACGAGAAATCATTTGGTTTTATGGTGTCAATGTTTCGAGAAATAAGTTTAGATCATTGAATAAAATGTTTGCGCGGATATTATCAATTGTTTATGTGATATGAAAAAAGTTATCAGGACAATCAATAGGTTTTGTGTTAGACACGAATCCAAGATCGGTTCCAATAAATTATGAATATTTCAAGGAGTTGAAATAGTTTTGAGTCAGAAAGATCCGAAAGTAAGTGGGAGTACAATTCTCTAATGATGTGAGAAATCATTTCAAAGTTATCTTGACACATGATACGTCCATTTTGCATCACTATTTTATATCATAATTTACTGTTATTTATTGATATATTTCATATTAAGAGATGATACTTATGTTATTTCATCTATTTTTGCATGATTGATGACTTTTTGGAGGATGAACCACTGGAGTCAGGATTCTGATGGAAAGAGCACTATCCAGATGCAATATTGACGAAGATCAGAAAATCCCAGAAAATATACGGAAATTCCTATTTTTCTAGAAGACGAAGGAGGCTAGAAGGGGAAGTGAAGATGGGCCAAGGGGCCCACACCACCCCCTGGCGCGGGCCACCCCTGGCCGCACCACCAGGTGGTGTGGCCACCCTGGCCCACCTCTGGCATCGCCCTTTGGCGTATATAATCCCCTCAGAACCCTAAGACTCGGGGAGCAACCACAAAAAGATTTCACCGCCTCTGTAGGGCGGAAACTAAAGAGAGAGAAAGAGCTCTCCGGCAGGCAGAAATCTGCTGGGGAAATTCCTTCCCGGAGAGGGGAGATCGTCGCCATCAACACCGTCATCAAGCTAGAATTCATCGGGGTCATCATCATCTCCACCATCATCTCCACCAGCACCATCACCACCACTCCGTACCGCTGTAACAATTGGGTTGAATCTTGCATAGTTCTTAGGGGAAACTTTCCCGGTATTGATTACTTGTTGTAGTTTATGCTATTGAGTGGAACCCATTGGATTATTGTTCATGTTCAGATTGTTACTTATCATTATTTCATCTCTGATCTTGATCCATATGATTTCTCGTGAGTAGTTCGTTTAGTTCTTGAGGACATGGGAGAAGTGATGTTGTTAGTAGTAGAATTGTGTTAAGAAAGATTTAATGGTTTGATATTTAAGTTGTGGTGCTATTCTTCTAGTGGTGTCTGTGAACATCGACTACATGATACTTCACCTTTAAGAGCCTAGGGGAATGCATTGTGTATTTGGCTACTAATCGTGGGGTTGCCGGTCTGACAGAAACTTGAACCCCCGTTAGGAAACCTTTACATAAGGGAGTGCAGGATCTCAAAGTTTAAGACCGTGGTTAGGTTTTTATCTTAATTACTTTCTTGTAGTTGCGTATGCTTGCAAGGGGTATAATCACAAGTATGTATTAGTCCTAGGAAGGTCAGTACATTAGCATAGGTTCACCCACACAACACGTATCCAACCAGAGAAGATTAATCAACTACATGAAGCGAAAGCACTTGACAATATTCCCATGTATCCTTGAGAACGTTTGGTCATCTTAAGTAATACAACTGGCCTGTCCTTTGCTAAAGAAAGGATTGGGCCACTTGCTGCAATTATTATTATTGTCTTTTATTTACTCGCACTTTATTTATCTGCATTATCATAAACCCCTAAAAATCCGTTTGCTAGGTATTTACAGAGAATTCCTCATTCAAACCACTTGTCAACACCTTATGCTCCTCATTGGGTTCGATACTCTTTCTTATCAAAAATAATGTGCTACACCCCCTATACTTGTGGGTCATCAACACATATTATATGAAATATTTATAAGCCTTAGGCCATGTCATGGATGATTTACACAAGTGTTTATAATGATAGATAATATGCAAATATGCTAGAATGGAAAGGTCATGCTTGAAAAGGATCTTTGCAAGAATCAATTAATGCTCTAGGGGAAATAATAATAATGCTTATTATATAATCCCCTATTCAATATATATGTTCATCAAACTATGTATAATTGTTGTTAGTCTTGATTGCGTGAATCAAAGGAGATCTCACATGCGGGTTTTGAAAAGATGAACTAACCAATATGTTTCTAGTGTAGCCTCTAGGACTAGCCACATGTTGTGTGATGATCAAGTTTCCTCATCATGGTATAGAAGTGATGGAAACTGAGGATACCACCAAATATGGGAGTACATTGTTAGTGGAACAAGGGTATAAAACCATTCCAATGAATTATTTACTATGTGATAGTATCGTGAAGTTAATAGTCAAATCATCAGACCATTATATTATACACAAATCCTTAAGACCATGCGAGTATCAAGTACCCTCATGCTAGAAGAGTTGTCTTTAGGATTATCCCAACACCACCTAAAGAGCTGTCAATAACGGCAATCTCAACAAGTCGATTCACGCTCCTCTTGACGATGGAGAGTTATTCTTTATGCCTATTTGTCTCTTAACAATGGAGATATATTAACTGGGCCCTATCGGTATTATGACTTGATCATGTCGTCTGTGCAAGCATAGTTATGATGGATATCATAAAGGACATTGGAATACATATAGGAGTAAAAGAGAGTGAAATTGTAACGAGGATAACGGGTATAGTGATCAATTAGTTGATTCATGAGAGGATACTGATATCTCGCCTAGGATTGTCACATATCACGAAGCGGAAGGATTACTATATGGATAATGAAAGGGTTCACTCGATGCGATCTTCATGTAGTGAAGTGGGAATCATCATGGGCGTTTAGGTCCCGCTGTTGGTTATTGATCCGAAGGTCTTCGGTATCATGTCTACTTACTACCGAACCTGAACGGGTCACACGCTTAAGGTTTATCGATCAAGTTGTGCTAGTCATCTATATGGTAGATAGTTGAGAGAGTTGTCTAGAATAGTTTCCAAACACACCATAATAGTTCCGAGATTCGTTGAATCACATAAGAGAGGAATCAGAATAGTTCCGGTGACATAACCTAGTCCGGGAAGGTTTTTCTGAAGTTGTCGGTATTTTGATTACGAGGTTTATAAGAATCATTTTGAGGAGGTTAAAATATCAAAGATATTTTTGGAAAGGTTCCAAAATATATATAGGTTCGATGCACTCGTTTTATTAGAAAGAAGCTGGATAAGAAAAGAAGCATCTGAAGGGATTCTAGTCGGGAAATGATCGGAGGGTGGAAGGCCCACAATAGTGGTGCATGGGCTCACCATGACCTACCTGGGGCCAGCGCCCAGGACGCGCCCTAGGCTAGTGCTTGGCTCCCCAAGGATGCACCCACTCCTTCCTTATTTGCATGTGTTCACATATGGAAGGTTCCGATCATATATCTTAATTATGGAAGGTTTTGATCATATCTCTAAATAAGGAATATATTGATATTACTTTATTGACAAGATGTCAAATCTTCATAATATGGAAAGGGTGATCTCTGAGATCAAGGAGATCATGGAATTGCCATACGGGGGGAGGCGCCACCTCCTGTCCTACCTTGGCCGCCTACCTTATGGAGTAACCCTAGGCAGCAAGCCCCTACCCCTCCTCCTATATATACCCTCATGAGGCAGCCCCATTGAACTTATCCTCCCTCTCCTCCGTGTGTCGGAACACACACACACATACACTCTCTATATCTCTCTATCAATCATACACGTACGCTCTGAGGCTACGGGACTACCACCATTGACGTCGATAACTATATGACGGAATGCTGACAATAGGGAAACCGAAATCATGCAACCCGTGAAGGGATTGTACGTTTGATACTTGCATTGAGTGGATCTAATCTCCTCACGGCTGGGAGAGATACACCTAGCTACGGAGATCGACCCATTCTTCATCAACTCTACTATGGAGTTACATCTTTCGCACCAACGTCTGTGAATATGTAATCTTGATCTTGGTTCCATCTTCACAATCAGATTTTGGTTGTTCGTGTAGGCAGAAATTTTTGTTTTGTGTCTACGAACCCCAAGAAAAAAATCAACAACTATAGCAAAAAACCGACTTTGCCAGAACTCATTATAACAATTCAGAAACATATAAGTAGTAAAAAAGAAATGAGCAAGTAGAAAAATAGGAAGACTATGCAGCAAAATCAGCACCTGGTAGAAAATCCTCCTGCCTTCGGTGGACACTCATCTCCTTTGCACCAGCCCAACAACCTTCATCTGCCCCTTGGAAGCACCTTCATCAATCTTCCAGGGTTGTTGGTGTAGGGGTTCGCAGCATGGAAAACAAAAATTTTCTATCGCATACAAACAAACAAGCCAAGATCTATCTACTAGATTGTAGCAACGAGTCGATGGAATAACTCACCCTCGAAGATTCCAAAGTGTTTAACGAGAGCAGATTCTCGTGGGTGATGTAGTCGTACTCTTTCCGATCTCAAGATCGCGTAGACGATCCTTCCAGCGCCACGTTCCAGCAGCGCTCCCGCAGTCGGTCACACGTTCGGTACTCGACGAAGACCTTCCTCTCCCTTGTTCCAGCAGGCAGCGGAGGTTGTAGCACTCTCCTCGCGATTCCGGCAGCACAACGGCGTGGTACCGGAGGTAGAGGGGAGATCCCGCAGGGCTTCGCCTTAAGCCGGTGCGAGTATGGTGGAGCTTATGAGAGAGGCTATTAGTGGTCTAGTAATTAGACACACCAATTAGAGGGCTCTAAACCAATTAGAAGGCTCTAAACCGAATAGCTCTAAACCGGGGTCTAGATCTAGGGTTTAGTTTAGAGGATAGGAAACTTGTGTTGTGTCTAGAGGAGGAGGCCCTGCCCCTCCTTTTATAGGTGGGAGGGCCGGCGCCATGGGGAGGAGTTCCTCCCCAACTCGGCCTAGGGAGGTGCGCCGGCCTAGGGGAGGAACCCTCCTCCAACTCGGCCTCCACCTCTCCTCCTCTTTCTCCACTTTCCGAAACTGGCAGTTTGACCGAAAACTGGCAGTTTGACTTTTCCAATTAGGATTTGAATTAACCCTTTATTTCGGACAGCGAGAACACTTAGTACATGATGCAATCATTCCAACATGCAATGACACATTCATGTACCCCTTCCCCCCCGGAGTGCCGGACATTCCGGGACCTTCTAGAATGTTCCCGATGAAAACACCGGAACCATTCCCCAACTCCGAAACGGGACTTTCCTTATATGAATCTTATTCTCCGGACCATTCCGGATCACCTCGTGATATCCCGGATCCCATCCGAGACTCCGAACAACATTCGGTCTCTTTCTCATAATACCATAACTACTCAAACAACGTCGAATCCTTAAGTGTGTCTCCCTACGGTTCGTGAATTATGCGGACATGATCGAGACACTTCTCCGAACAATAACCAATAGAGGAATCTGGAAATTCATATGGCTCCCACATATTTCTACGATTACTTTGCGATCGAATGAACCACTTACATACGATACCAATTTCCCTTTGTCTCACGATATGTTACTTATCCGAGGTTATGATCTTCGGTATCTCTGCATACCTAGTTCAACCTCGTTACTGATAAGTACTCTTTTCTCGTTCCCGTGATATGTGATCCCTTGTGACCCAGTCACATGCTTGCAAGCTAATTGGATGACATTTCACCGAGAGGGCCCAGAGAATATCTATCCGTCATATGGATGGACAAATCCCACTCTTGATCCATGTGTTTCAACCAATACTTTCCGAACACTCAATACCACCTTTATAGCCACCCTGTTACGGTGTGGTGTTTGATGACATCAAAGCATCCATCCAGTAAAGGTGATATGCATGATCTCATGGTCGAAGGAATTAGGTTACTATGTATCAGAAAGCATATAGCAATTGAACTATTGAAATGACTTGATCTTTATGCTACGCTTATCTATAGGAGTATGTCCACCATATCATTCTCCTAACGATATGATCTTGTTGTTAATAACATCTCAATGTTCATGATAGGGAAACCACAATCATCTATTAACCAACAAGCTAGTGAAGTATAGAGGCTATACTAGGGACTTCAATTTAAGTTTACAATTCACACAAGTATTAATGTTTCCTTGTTAATACTATTATAGCATGAATATAAACATTTATCATAAACACAAAGATATAATAATAACTATATTTATTATTGCCTCTAGGGCATATCTCCAACAGTCTCCCACTTGCACTAGAGTCATCTAATCTAGATTACATGGTAATATACCGAACACCCATGGCAGTTTGGTGTTGGTCATGTTTTGCCCTCGGGAGAGGTTTAGTCAACGGATCCGCCACATTCAGATCTGTGTGTACTTTGCAAATCTTTATATCCCCATCCTGGATATGTTCTCGAATAGCGTGAAAACGTAGCTTGATATGCTTCAGCTTCTTGTGTGACCTTGGTTCTTGCGCATTGGCTATGGCGCCCATGTTATCACAATAGATAGACATTGGGTCCAGCGCACTAGGAACCACACCCAGCTCTGTAATGAACTCTTTCATCCATATCGCTTCTTGTGAAGCCTCCGAAGCAGCCATGTATTCCGATTCAGTTGAAGATCTCGCCACAACGCTTTGCTTTGCACTCCTCCAGCTAACTGCTGCACCATTCAAAATAAATACGTATCCAGATTGTGATTTAGAATCATCCGGATCGGTGTTCCAACTAGCATCGGTGTAACCATTAACAACGAGCTGTTCATCACCTCCATAAGAAAGAACCATATCCTTAGTTCTTCTCAAGTACTTAAGGATGTTTTTGACCGCTATCCAATGATCCACTCCTGGATCACTTTGATATCTGCTAGTTAAACTAACAGCATATGCGATGTCGGGTCTAGTACATAGCATGGCATACATTAGAGATCCTATGGCTGAGGCATAGGGAGTCTTACTCATCCTTTCTCTATCTTCTGCCGATGTCGGACTTTGAGTTTTACTCAAGGTCGTATTGGGCAACATGGGCAAGAACCCTTTCTTGCTATCTTCCATTCCAAACCTCTTTAGAACTTTGTCCAAATATGTACTTTGTGACAATGATATTTGGCGTTTCGATCTATCTCTATAAATCTTTATGCCTAATATGTAAGCTGCTTCGCCAAGATCCTTCATTGAAAAACTATTATTCAAATACTCTTTGACACTATTAAGAAGGTCTACATCATTCCCAATCAACAATATGTCATCCACATATAGTATTAAGAATGCTACAGAGCTCCCACTCACTTTCTTGTAAATACAAGCTTCTCCATAAGTTTGTATAAAACCAAAACTTTTGATTACCTTATCAAAACGTTGATTCCAACTTCGGGATGCTTGCTTCAATCCATAGATGGACCGTTGAAGCTTGCATACCTTGTTAGCATCTTTAGGATCGACAAAACCTTTGGGTTGTATCATATACAACTCTTCATCAATGTCTCCATTGAGGAATGCTGTTTTGACATCCATCTGCCATATCTCATAATCATAATATGCAGCGATTGCTAACATAATCCTCACAGACTTTAGCTTCGCTACCGGTGAGAAAGTCTCATCGTAGTCAACTCCTTGAATTTGTCGAAACCCTTTTGCGACAAGTCGAGCTTTATAGACAGTAACATTACCATCAGCATCTGTTTTCTTCTTGAAAATCCATTTGTTCTCGACAGCCTTCCGGCCATCCGGTAAGTCCACCAAAGTCCATACTTGGTTTTCGTACATGGATCCAATCTCGGATTTCATGGCTTCTTGCCATTTATTGGAATCTGGGCTCATCATCGCTTCCTCATATGTCTCGGGGTCATCGGTGTTGTCCACCAACATGACATTCATAACGGAATCATACCAATCTGGAGTGGTACGAGTTCTCGTTGACCTCCGAGGCTCTGTAGTAACTTCAACCGAAGTTTCATGATCACTATCATTAGCTTCCTCTCTTATTGGTGCAGGCACCACAGGAACTTCTTCCGGTGCTGCGCTACTCGCAATTTCGAGAGAAGGTTCGACAACCTCGTCGAGTTCTACTTTCCTTCCAGTCACTTCTTTCGAGAGAAATTCCTTCTCTAGAAAGGATCCATTCTTGGCAACGAAGATTTTGCCTTCGGATCTATGATAGAAGGTATACCCAATAGTTTCCTTCGGGTATCCTATGAAGATGCATTTTTCCGCTTTGGGTTCAAGCTTGTCCGGCCGTAACTTCTTTACATAGGCTTCGCATCCCCAAACTTTAAGGAACGACAATTTAGGTTTCTTCCCAAACCATAATTCATACGGTGTCGTTTCAACGGATTTAGATGGTGCCCTATTTAAAGTGAATGCGGCTGTTTCTAATGCATAACCCCAAAATGTTAGCGGTAAATCTGTAAGTGACATCATAGAATGAACCATATCTAAGAGAGTTCGATTACGACGTTCAGACACACCATTACGCTGTGGTGTTCCCGGCGGTGTCAATTGTGAAAGTATTCCGCACTTCTTTAAATGCTCGCCAAACTCGTAACTTAGATATTCACCTCCACGATCAGAACGTAGAAATTTAATCTTCTTGTTACGTTGATTCTCTACCTCACTTTGAAACTCCTTAAACTTCTCGAAAGTTTCGGACTTATGTTTCATGAAATAGATATACCCATATCTACTCAAGTCATCCGTGAAGGTAAGAACATAACGATAACCACTGCGCGATGCTACACTCATTGGACCACACACATCGGTATGTATGATTTCCAATAAGTCTGTAGCTCGCTCCATTATACCAGAAAATGGAGTCTTAGTCATTTTACCCATCAGACATGCCTCGCATCTTTCAAGTGATTCAAAATCAAGTGATTCAAGAAGTCCATCGGAATGGAGTTTCTTCATACGCTTCACTCCAATGTGACCAAGACGACAGTGCCACATATAGGTCGAATTATCGCTTGATTTCAAACGTTTAGCTTCAATGTTATTAAGATGTGTATTTCTACTATCGAGATTCAATAAGAATAGACCATCTATCAAAGGTGCATGTGCGTAAAACATATTACTCATATAAATCGAACAACCATTATTCTCTGATTTAAACAAGTAACCGTCTCGCAATAAACAAGATCCTGATATAATGTTCATGCTCAACGCAGGCACCAAACAACAATTATTTAAGTATAAAACTAATCCCGATGGTAGATGAAGAGGTAGCGTGCCGACCGCGATCACATCAACCTTTGATCCGTTTCCCACACGCATCGACACCTCGTTCTTCGCTAGCTTCCGTTTATTCTGCAGCTCCTGTTTCGAGTTACAAATATGAGCAACCGAACCAGTATCAAATACCCAGGCACTACTACGAATACTAGTGAGATACACATCAATAACATGTATATCAAATATACCTTTCTTCTTGATGTTGCCGTTCTTCAAATCCGCCAAGTACTTTGGGCAATTCCGCTTCCAGTGACCTTCTCCCTTGCAGTAAAAGCACTCAGTTTCAGGCTTAGGTCCAGCCTTGGTCTTCTTCGTTGGCATGGTAACTTTCTTACCACCCTTCTTGAAGTGTCCCTTTTGCTTAGACTTGCCTTTCTTGAATTTGGTGGTCTTATTGACCATCAACACTTGGTGCTCTTTCTTGATCTCCACTTCTGCAGATTTTAACATAGCAAATAGTTCTGGCAACTCTTTGTTCATGTTCTGCATGTTGTAGTTCATCACAAAGTTCTTGTAACTTGGTGGTAGTGATTGGAGGATGCGGTAAACTCCCAAAGTATTAGGAATCACTATACCCAAGCTTTGAAGTTTATTCGCGTGCCCAGACATTTTAAGCACATGCTCACTGACGGAGCTACCCTCTTCCATCTTGCAGTTAAAGAACTTTTCAGAAGCTTCATAACTTTCAATTGCCGCATGAGTCTCAAAAATTAATTTGAGATCCTCGACAATATCATATGGATCTGACTCTTCAAACCTTTTCTGAAGCTCCGATTCTAAACCATACAAGATAGCACACTGAACTATGGAGTACTGATTCTTCCGAGCGAGGTAAACATTCTTTACTTCATCGGTAGCATCAGCTGCAGGTGGGTCACCTAGCGGTGCATCCAGCACATAGGTCAAATTACCAGCTGTGAGGACAATCCTCAAATTGCGGAACCAATCCGCGAAGTTGCTTCCATTGTTTTTCAACTTTTCTTTCTCTAGGAACGCATTAAAATTGATGGTAGGGGCTGCCATTGATCTACAACATATTTGCAATAGTTTAGACTAAGTTTATGACAAATTGAGTTCAAATTAATTAATGAAATTAAACTAGGTGAACTCCCACTCAAAACAACATCCCTCACATTGTTTTAGTGATCACACGAACCAAATCTACTATATCAACACCGATCATCACGAGAGCCGATATAGTTTTAATGGCGAACAATCATCATGTTCATCATATCTACTATATGATTCATGCTTTGCCTTTCGGCGATCCGTGTTCCTGAGGCCATGTCTGTACATGCTAGGCTCGTCAAGATCAAACCTTAGCTACCGCATAAGCAAATCTGGCTTGCTTACGTTGTATTCACCCGCGGAATCAAAGACACCCGATCATCACGTGGTGCTTCGAAGCAACAAGCTTTGGCAACGGTGCATACTAAGGGTGAACACTTTAGAACTTGAAATTTATGTGCATGAGGGATCATCTTATAATGCTACCGTCGTCTACTAAGCAATACAAGATGCATAAAGGATTAACATCACATGCAATTCATAATATGTGATATGATATGGCCTTTCTTCTTTGTGCTTCCGATCTCCATCTTCAAGCACGAATATGATCTCCATCATCACCGGCATAGCATCAAGGTCAATGACGCTTCTTCATGGTTGTCGTCCACCAGCTTCAACTATTACAACTATTTTGAATAGACACGCAGGTCTTAACAGAAATTAAAGACAACCATATGGCTCCTGCCGGTTGCCAACTTACAATAAGGAACATTGCATACATCAAATATAATCACAATCATGGCCATATCACATCACTGCACACCCCTGCAAAACAAAGTTAGACGCTTCTACTTTCTTTGCATATTTTACGTGGTTTGGGGCTTTCCATAAGTGTCGTTCTAACCTACGAACAAGAACCACAACATTGATACTAGCATTGTTGATTACCCGTTGTAAATTGGATCTTTACTATGCTAGGAGAAACAGGCACCCGCAAAGCCACTTATGCAATACAAGTTGCATGTTAAGCGTGGAGCAAGTCTCATGAACGATGTCATGTAAGGTTAGCCCGGGCCGCTTCATCCCAACATACCGCAAGATGCAAAGTACACAAAAAGCAATCTACAATAAAAGCATCAACGCCCACAATGATCATTGTGTTCTACTCGTGCAACAGATCTACATATAGACACGGCTCTGATACCACTGTAGGGGTTCGCAGCATGGAAAACAAAAATTTTCTATCGCATACAAACAAACAAGCCAAGATCTATCTACTAGATTGTAGCAACGAGTCGATGGAATAACTCACCCTCGAAGATTCCAAAGTGTTTAACGAGAGCAGATTCTCGTGGGTGATGTAGTCGTACTCTTTCCGATCTCAAGATCGCGTAGACGATCCTTCCAGCGCCACGTTCCAGCAGCGCTCCCGCAGTCGGTCACACGTTCGGTACTCGACGAAGACCTTCCTCTCCCTTGTTCCAGCAGGCAGCGGAGGTTGTAGCACTCTCCTCGCGATTCCGGCAGCACAACGGCGTGGTACCGGAGGTAGAGGGGAGATCCCGCAGGGCTTCGCCTTAAGCCGGTGCGAGTATGGTGGAGCTTATGAGAGAGGCTATTAGTGGTCTAGTAATTAGACACACCAATTAGAGGGCTCTAAACCAATTAGAAGGCTCTAAACCGAATAGCTCTAAACCGGGGTCTAGATCTAGGGTTTAGTTTAGAGGATAGGAAACTTGTGTTGTGTCTAGAGGAGGAGGCCCTGCCCCTCCTTTTATAGGTGGGAGGGCCGGCGCCATGGGGAGGAGTTCCTCCCCAACTCGGCCTAGGGAGGTGCGCCGGCCTAGGGGAGGAACCCTCCTCCAACTCGGCCTCCACCTCTCCTCCTCTTTCTCCACTTTCCGAAACTGGCAGTTTGACCGAAAACTGGCAGTTTGACTTTTCCAATTAGGATTTGAATTAACCCTTTATTTCGGACAGCGAGAACACTTAGTACATGATGCAATCATTCCAACATGCAATGACACATTCATGTACCCCTTCCCCCCCGGAGTGCCGGACATTCCGGGACCTTCTAGAATGTTCCCGATGAAAACACCGGAACCATTCCCCAACTCCGAAACGGGACTTTCCTTATATGAATCTTATTCTCCGGACCATTCCGGATCACCTCGTGATATCCCGGATCCCATCCGAGACTCCGAACAACATTCAGTCTCTTTCTCATAATACCATAACTACTCAAACAACGTCGAATCCTTAAGTGTGTCTCCCTACGGTTCGTGAATTATGCGGACATGATCGAGACACTTCTCCGAACAATAACCAATAGAGGAATCTGGAAATTCATATGGCTCCCACATATTTCTACGATTACTTTGCGATCGAATGAACCACTTACATACGATACCAATTTCCCTTTGTCTCACGATATGTTACTTATCCGAGGTTATGATCTTCGGTATCTCTGCATACCTAGTTCAACCTCGTTACTGATAAGTACTCTTTTCTCGTTCCCGTGATATGTGATCCCTTGTGACCCAGTCACATGCTTGCAAGCTAATTGGATGACATTTCACCGAGAGGGCCCAGAGAATATCTATCCGTCATATGGATGGACAAATCCCACTCTTGATCCATGTGTTTCAACCAATACTTTCCGAACACTCAATACCACCTTTATAGCCACCCTGTTACGGTGTGGTGTTTGATGACATCAAAGCATCCATCCAGTAAAGGTGATATGCATGATCTCATGGTCGAAGGAATTAGGTTACTATGTATCAGAAAGCATATAGCAATTGAACTATTGAAATGACTTGATCTTTATGCTACGCTTATCTATAGGAGTATGTCCACCATATCATTCTCCTAACGATATGATCTTGTTGTTAATAACATCTCAATGTTCATGATAGGGAAACCACAATCATCTATTAACCAACAAGCTAGTGAAGTATAGAGGCTATACTAGGGACTTCAATTTAAGTTTACAATTCACACAAGTATTAATGTTTCCTTGTTAATACTATTATAGCATGAATATAAACATTTATCATAAACACAAAGATATAATAATAACTATATTTATTATTGCCTCTAGGGCATATCTCCAACAGTTGGAAGCAAAGATAGGGAAAATGGAGCTAGATTCCCAGGATGGAGGCGCACCTACATGGCACGCTCGGCGCGGTGCTTCGCGGCGAGGGGTCGAGGTGGAGGCTGCGGCCCGGGGAAGAAGGCGACACTCAACCGGGGGAACTAGCGGCAGGTGTTAGAAAGGACACATGAACCATGGTGACGATTGTGCTAGGAAAACAAAGGGAGGAGACCAACGAGTGGATGAGAGGAGAGGTGAGAGGATATGATGGGAGTTGTGCCCTACCCATGATGTCTCCCCATGTCGAGCGACGCTGTGTGTGCCGGCGGTAGACCCGGACGATGCGATCCTCGGAGGAGGCTGGTCCTTATTACCCCAAAGTTTCTTCTGGTGACTAGTAATATTCCCTCCGTGCAAAAATGTAAGGTGTTTAAGGTTTAGTCAAAAGTCAAATCTGACTAACTTTGACCAAATATTTAGGAAAAATTATATACCTCTACAATATTTTTTTTCGATAAAGTGAATATATTAATATCGCAAAGTTACCAATTATACCCAGTCTCTGCAACAACGCAGTGCCCTAATAAAAATACGGATACACACAACCAAAAAACAAAGAACAATTACAGAAAAAGAAAAGTCTCGCAGCAGCGATCTATGTCTTATAACCGCTGACCAAACACCACTAAGACATCACTAGAAATCTATCAACTCTAAAAGCAACGTCTCCGAGAAGGGAATGGTGCACAAGCACCATCATCGCGCTGATCATCGATCATAGGTTTTCACCTCGGAGAAAGTCCACATTCATAAAGCAATGCCTTCAGCAGGCCATTGCTAGGCATAACCAATTAAGGTCATACGTTGAGCTTTCACCCTGCAAGTTTGCACTCTGAAATTCTCATGTATTGTCGCTCCCGCTTTCCGATGCCGCTGCTCCAAGACACGGATCACCAAGCCAAAACCTCATCGCTACCAAGACTACCACCATCACCAGTCCCCAGACCTTGGCTTTTATGTCATTCTCCGCGATTGACTTCACCATGGGACTAAAGACGTGTCTCATGATGGCAACCGACTGCAAAATTTCGCATCGCTCTCTCTGAAACCAAACGGACAGAAAACACATGGTTGTGCGCGATCGAATCCTATCTGATCCAGCAATCTCTGGCATGTCGTTCATTGGATATTGAATGGACACATTAATAAATACTTTATCCTGAATCTATTGATATTGATTCAGTATTTATAAATACTCATATTCTTTTTAGGTATAAATAAACTTGGTCAAACGGGTTGTTTCTTAACGAAGACATGCCTTCCCTTAGCCCTCCACATCACCTAGAGAAGGCAATGTGTATAATGCATTATCTTCTATTGCCATCTCTAGCAATTAATTAATCTATCTATCTATACCAAAATTCCGTCTGCCAAATATTGACGGATTTGCCCCTGGCATATGTCCGTCCGGTGAGAGAGAAAAAAGAAAAACAATCATTAATTTTTTCCCCATTGACTTCCGGTTGTTCCCTCGTGTTGAAGAGCCGCTCTTTTCCTCCCGCTGGCTCGTGATCCGCGGTACCGCCGCCACTAGAGCAGGCGAGCCACGACCGTCCCTCCATGCTGGCAGGTGGCTGCGCCGCAGGTTGCTACTGGCTTCCCCTTCCTGCCCTGTGAGTTGGTTTTGTACCCCGATCTCGTTGTTCCCCTGCATCCCGCGCGGCCGGCGGCGCCTCCTGCGCGCTCCTATCCCACGAACCTCCCCTCTCCGCCGTTGTTATTTCCTTCTCGCAGCTGGACACTCGGTTGCGAGATCCGGCCGTCCTAGAACCGGACCAGAGCGGGATTGCCGTCGCTGCCAAGGAAGTGTCGATTCACCACCACCCTACCTGCCGGCCGGTGAAGTAGGAAGCAGGGGAAGGGCGCTCACCGGTGGAGCACGGTGGTGCGTCGTAAGGAGGACGGGCAGGCGTGGAGCTGGTCCCCGCTCTAATATGGGCGGACGGTCTCGCACATTGCTGCTTCTGCTCCAAGAGCGCTCCAAGCTGCTGCTGCTCCTGCATGCGCCGCGTTCGGTGTTGAGGCAGGCAACAGCGCCGAGCTCAACAGCGTTCGGTGTTCGGTGTTCGGTGTTGGTGCGGGCACATGCGAACCCAACCGTCCCGTGCAAAAGACCTTGACCGAGCGAGAAGCCTAATTTGATGACAGTTTAATAAATAGTCGGGTCACTAGCTTTGATATAGACCGTTTGTCCAGTCTTTGAATACTTCTTGGATTTGTCACCGGTGCTAGGTCAATATGAGTACAAAATATTCTGTATACTTTTTGCGCATTTTTTTGGGAGAAATAAGTCTACTTTTTTACATTTCAACGGAAAAAAATTAAATTGTGTATGTTTCTTGCATTTGTATATGCATATGTACATAGAAATTCGTGTTTGAATTTAATATATGTATTTCAAACGCAAATTTGAAAACGTCTCTACAAATCCGCACTCCAATATTTTATTACGGCATCGGTGTGGTTTCTTTTCCTTTTAAACGGGCAAAAAAGCTTTTGACTTATATTGATATACAGAGCTGTGTACACATGTTGTTCTCAAGAACAACCATGGAGCCCGTTGTGGTGTTGCAAGTATTCCGCACACCAGCGCGCGTCTTTTGAAGGTATGGTACAAACCGAGGGATTGCAAAATACAGAGCGGAGTCCGATACGGCTTTAGAGGCAATGTGGCTTTTCTCTCTAGACGTTCTTGCTTATTGTGGTCTTAATCCATCTGAAAATAGGTGTTTATCAGTAAACTGCTAATTGTTGTCACAACAGTAGTGATTTTATTTTGCACTTGCAAAAATTCTGAAGTCCAATGTTATAATTCTTTGTGACTCGCGTCGGACCGTGGCGACGCACGGATATTCAGCTAGTAAAAATTTACTATTTTTACTAAAAACTGATTTGCTAAGGGAAGACTTATGGTACAATAGAGAAAAATAGACTTCTCTTATTTTCTAAAAATCATAAAGAGAAGACAACCTTCGCTTTTTTATTTCTCTATCGGTGAACTAAGCAAAAATCTAAGATAAGTCACCGTATTGTACATGTCCTTTACTGAATTACTTACGGAGGGAGTAAGAATAGGAAAGGACCCTCGTAGGGACCGACCTCCTCTGCATCCGCAACATGCAACATATAGGAGAGATGAAGACTAGTCAGCTCGTCGTTTTCTTTTCGTAACCTGCCCGACATCGTGGACGAGGTGCCGCTCCGGCTCCCGCGCGTCATGGCCAACTCGTCCCCGTCTGTCCAGCCGCGCCGCGTGATTGTTTCCCACCGCCTCCCGCTCCAGGCAGCCCTGACGCGTCCTCCCCGTTCGGGTTCTCCTTCACCGTCGACGCGGACAGCGTCTGTCACCAGCTCCGCTCGGGCCTGCCGGCGTCAGCCCCCGTGCTCCACGTCGGTACGCTGCCGGCGGCGGTCGCCGAGGCCTCCGAGGAGCTCGCCAGCTACCTGGTGGAAAACTTCTGCTGCCTGCCCGTGTTCCTGCCCGCCGACCTCCACCACCAGTTCTACCACGGCTTCTGCAAGCACTACATGTGGCAGCTCCTCCACTCCCTCCTCCCGCTGACGCCGTCCGTGCTGGGCGGCCTGCAATTCGACGACGCGCTCTATCACTCCTTCCTCTCCGCCAACATGACGTTCGCCAACCGCCTCAAGGAAGTGCTGAGCCAGGACGAGGAGGAGGACTTGGTGTGGATCCACGACTACCACCTCTTGGCCCTCCCCACCTTCCTCCGCAAGCGCTTCCCGCGCGCCAAGGTCGGCTTCTTCCTCCACTCGCCGTTCCCATCCCTGGAGATCTTCGGCACCATCCCCGTCCGGAAGGAACTCCTCGGAGCCCTCCTCAACGCCGACCTCGTCGGATTTCACATCTTCGACTACGCGCGCCACTTCATGTCAGCGTGCTCGCGGCTGCTCGGCCTGGCCTACACGTCCAAGTGCGGGTACATGGGCACCGACTACTGCGGCCGCAGGGTAAATCTCAAGATACTGCCCGTCGGGATCGACATGGCGCAACTTAGGTCGGTGGTGTCGGCGCCGGAGACCGGGGTTGTAGTACGGCAGGTGGCCGAGGCGTACAAGGGGCAGCGCCTGATGCTGGGTGTAGATGACGCCGATCTCTTCAACCGCCGCCGAGTGCTGCGTCGTCAGCGCCGTCCAGGACGGGCTCAACCGGATACCATACATCTACACGGTGTGCCGGCAGGATAGTACCGCCGCCCAGCTGGGCCTGCTGGGGGACGATGATGGTGCTCCCAATCCCAAGGGAAGCGTCATCGTGCTGTCGGAGTTTGCTGGGTGCTCAAGGTCGCTTAGCGGGGCCATCCGGCTCAATCCATGGAGCGTGGAGTCCGTCAAGGATGCCATGAACAAGGCATTGAGGATGTCCGAGGTCGAGCAGCAGCTGTGGCATGAGAAGCATTACAAGTATGTCAGTACCCATGATGTCGCTTACTGGGCGCGCTCCCTGGACGAGGACCAGAAGCGTGTATGCAGGGACGACCATTATTCCTCGCGGCGGCGCCGCCTCTGGGGGATTGGCTTTGGGATGAGCTTCAAGGTGGTTGCACTTGGCCCAGATTTCTGCCGGCTTTCTCTCGACCACATTGCCCCTTCCTTCAGGAAGACGGAGAATCGGCTAATTCTCCTCGACTATGATGGGACGGTGATGCCAGCAGAGATCAGTTGTGTCGTTGACGACAACAAGCGGGCACCCAGCAGTGAGGTCATTTCTGTCTTGAATCGTCTGTGCGAAGATCCCAAAACCAAGGTCTTCATTGTGAGTGGCCGGGGGAAGGATGAACTGAGCAACTGGTTTGCACCATGTGAGAAGCTGGGGATTGCTGCAGAGCATGGTTACTTCACTAGGTGAGCATCACTTGCTTGCGTTGCTGCAGAGCATGCATGGTTACTTCGATCAATATATAGGTGATGAGCATCACTGCTTGTGAGTACGTGTTCTGCTAGTAGTGTTGTTAAATATGATGATGTCCACTCCATTTACTGATCTTGCGTTGCAGGTGGAGCAAGGACTGTCCATGGGAGACATGCGGCGGGTTGTTGGCAGGAGGAGATTTCGGTTGGAAGAAGACCGTTGAGCCCGTGATGAAGCTCTACACCGACATGACGGATGGTTCATCCATCGAGTACAAGGAAAGCGCGCTTGTTTGGCATTACCATCAGGCGGATCCAGATTTCGGATCATTCCAGGCTAAAGCACTGCTTCATCATCTTGAAAACGTGCTTGCCAAGGAGCCAGTCGTTGTGAAGAGGGGTCAGCATATCGTGGAAGTTAAACCTCACGTAATTCAAGCTTGCTTCTCTCATAACAAGAGCTTTAGACTTTGAAATATCAATACTACTACTGTTGACATGCAAGATATATGTGTGCAGGGCATCAGCAAAGGCGTGGTTGTGGAGAGCCTCCTCTCATCCATGGTACTCAGCCACAAGCCGCCGGATTTTGTGCTCTGCATCGGAGACGACCGGTCCGACGAGGACATGTTCGAGAGCATCATGTGCGAGAAGAAGAGCAGCGTGAAGCTCCCAGCTAGCAGTGAGGTGTTTGCCTGCACGGTCGGTATGAAGCCGAGCATGGCCAAGTACTATCTCCACGACACGGCGGACGTTATCAAGATGCTGCAAGGGCTCGACGATGCGCCATCGATATCGCAGCACCGGCCATGCCCAGTGCAGTTCAGGCTCTGCTTCGAAGACGCTCCGTGAAGAAGGAATAATACTAATGATCCGGTTCGTCCTGTGGTTTAAGGATTAGGCTGCTGCAGTTTCAGGATGACCATGACGAAGAAGATTGTGAGGAAGACGACGCACCATTAATGTTGCTGGAGCTATTATTATTGTTTGCTCTTATGTTTAGTTTTCTGTCTTTATTTGCATGAAAGTTGAGTTGTGTGTGAGGCAGTTTGTTGCCATGTCACCTAGGCAATGTCTGCCAGTTGAGTTGTATGTGATCTCTTTATCGAAACCGTCACCTTGTTTGTGTGATATCTCTGCTTTATCGAAAAATTATTTCTGTCATCTTCGAGCAGCTAGCCCAGTTATGAGATTATGAGGATGTGTTATCTGCATCTTCTCTTTCTGCTGCACGTAGTAGGGTGTGTTCTCAGATGGTGTGTGTGATACGGCAACGGTGTTGCATAAGAGCCCAAGCAAACGTGCTAGTACATGAGATTTAGCCGTGTCAGAGTATGACTAACAGCGCCCTGTAAACTTCCGACCTGTAATTCGCGTACAGGTTTCTGGTCGACGGCGCGGATCAGCATCTTCAAATTCAAACTGTAAAAATCAAAATTCAAAAATCCTCGGGAAATATGAACACACACGTTCACTACGGGAAAAATTGGCGTTGCCGTCGCCCCCGTCCTTTGCCGTGTGCCAAACGCCTAGGAACACGGCAAAGCTTTTATCTGCCGTGAGGGGTTCCAGAAGCACACGGCAAAGACAATCCACACGGTACATTCCTGATAAAACACACGGCAAAGCCAGTCACACGGCAAAAAGGTGGGGCCCACAGCGCACCCAGGCGAGCCTACTAACGGTGGCTGACGGTGGTACTTTGCCGTGTGTCCCTACAGTTAGACACAAGGCAAAGACATGCCTTTGCCGTGTGCTTTGTGCTCTATACACGGCAAAGAAACTTTTTTTATTCTTACCTCCACCAAACTATGTTCACAATGACGAGTACGAAGATTCTTAGTTCGGGGCTGAGCCTGGCTAAACTTGCATTGGATCTCTAAAGAAACATCATATTGTCAACCTAAAAATGATTTTTACAAAAAACATTAGCATCAGATCATGTACCTAAAGTTCATATCTGAACCATTTCCTGCCGATTCGGCAAATAATTGTCTTTTTCACGAGGGGTGGACGGGAAAGTTTTACGAATACCCGATTGGGACATTTTCCATGTAAAGGTAGTGTACTATTTTTGAAAAATGGGTTGCTCTTGGTTAGGTCATGTGATGATGTAAAACCATGTTTGGAAACGTGTTGTGACAAGATCTATCCCGGTTTCCCCCTAATATTCATATTACAGACACTTTGTTTTTAGAGGACATCGCATGTCTACGAAGGGGGTCACACTTAGGAACCAGGTTTAGGAGTTTTGAGCATGCCACCACACTTCATTACACATGCTAGGGTCACATGCATGGTTTGAATGTGTTCCGATGGCCCGAAGCGCTTCTTCCTGCGGAACCCTGATCTGCGGGCCTCGGATCGTCTACCCCCCTAGACTTTCTTCTGACAGGGGTAGCCCGGTGTAGCCTTCTCTTGTTTTAGGCTTGGTTAGGTCATGTGATAATGTAAAACCATGTTTGGGAACATGTTGTGACAAGATCTACCCCGGTTTCACCGAAACGGGGAGTTTTCCCACTAGTATTTTTTTATTTAGATGTAATTTTGCAGTTTGTATATACTTGATGATAACGTGCGCACGATCTTTCCTCGTTAATTTAAATTTCAGTTCAAATCGTGATTTAAGGGTTGAGTTTACAGTCCCTGTTCTCTGTTGACGAGTTTGAAACCCTAAATCGCGAGTACAGGCACCTGTACTCGTGATTTAAGCGTTGCCGATTTGAGGGTGCTGTTAGTCATGCTCTAACAACGCCATATAAACTTTCGACCTGTAAATCGCGAGTACAGGCGCCTGTACTCGCGATTTCTAGGTTTCTGGTCGCCGGCGCAAATCAGCATCTTCAAATCCAAACTATAAAATCAAAATTTTAAAATCCTCGGGAAATATGAACACGCGCATTGATCATTATATGGCTAGATTACGATTCATCATTCATTATATAGCAAAATTACAGCTAGAAGAAAAATAAAAAGGGGCAGAGCTCGCCGGAGGAGCTCTGGTTCGCTGGAGTGCCGCGTCGTCCATCTAGTCATCGAGGACGATCACCTCCATCTCCATGTCGTCGACGTGTCCGGATCCGGATGACTCCTCCACGACACGCACCATGGTGAGGGCCTCCTCCACCACCGCTACGACCGCCGCATAGGACGCATCCGTGGTGCATGGTGGCCATCCAGTCGTCGGCTTCGAGGATCTACGGTCGGAGCGGCACGAATCGCTCGCCAGAGTTGTCGAGGGCAAGTTGTTGGGGTTCGTAGCATGGAAAGCAAAAAATTTCTACCGCATGAACACACAATCAAGATCTAATCTATGAACAAGCCAAGATCTATCTACTAGATTGTAGCAACGAGTCAATAGAATACTAACCCTCGAAGATCCAAAGTGGTTAACGAGAGCAGATTCTCGTGGTTGATGTAGTCGATCACTTGCCGATCTCAAGATCGTGTGGATGATCCTTCCGGCATCGCGTTCCGGCAGGGCTTCCGCAGCCGGTCAAGTGTACGATCCTTCCGGCGCCGCGTTCCGGCAGCGCTTCCGCAGACGGTCACACGTGCGGAGTCGAAGCAGACCTTCCTCTCCCTGTTCCAGCGAGCAGCGGAGGTAGTAGATCTTCTCCACGGAATCCCAGCAGCACGCCGGCGTGGTGGTGGTGGTGGAGGTGAGAATTCTGCAGGGCTTTGCCTATGCCTGTGCAGAAGAAAGGTGGAGGAGAGAGGCGACGGAGATTGGTGTTGTATGAGCCAGGGTTGGAGGGGGTGCTCCTGCCCTTCTATTTAAGGGGGGAGGCGCGCCAGGGGAAGGGGAGTCCTTGTAGGACTCCCTCCCTCCTTGGGCCGGCGGGTTGGGGAGGGGGGAGGAGTCCTCCTCCCCCACGAATCCGTATCTTACCCTACTTGGACTCCCTTGACCCTTTCCTTGGTTTTCAAGCAAACTCCAAGAAACCTTCCAGAACCTTCCGAAACCTTCTAGAACCCTCATACAAACACTCCGAAACATTTCCTAACTTAGAAAATGATCCCCAATATATGAATCTCATTCTCCGGACCATTCCGAATCTCCTCGTGATGTCCCGGATCCATTCCGAGACTCCGAACAACATTCGGCCTCCAACGCATATTCCTTATCTACTTAAAACAACTTCGAACCTTAAGTGTGTCACCCTAGGGTTCGTTAATATGCAGACATGACAGAGACACATCTCCTATCAATAACCATCAGCGGGATCTGGAGATCCATAACGGCTCCCACATACTCAACGATGACTTCGTGATCGATTGAACCATTTATATACGAAACCAATTCCCTTTGTCTCACGATACTATACTTATCCGAGGTTTGATCGTCGGCATCTCCATACCTAGTTCTACCTCGTTACTGATAAGTACTCTTTACTCGTTCCGTGATATGTCATCCCTTGTGACCTAGTCACATGCTTGCAAGCTAACTAGATGACATTCCACCGAGAGGGCCCAGAGCATATCTATCCATCATATGGATGGACAAATCCCAATATTGGTTCATGCGCTTCAACACATACTTTCAGAATACCCAATGACACCTTTATGACCATCCAGTTATGAAGCGGTGTTTGATGTCATCAAAGTATCCATCCGGTGATGGTGATTAACACAACCTCATGGTCGAAGGATTAGGTTACTATGCATTTAAAAGCTTACAGCAATACGAACTTAATGACTTGATCTTATGCTACGCTTACTATGGGTGTGTGTCCATTACATCATTCTCCTAATGATATAACCTTGTTATTAATCACATCCTAATGTCCATGATCAGGAAACCATGACCATCAATTAATCAATAAGCTAGTTCAACAAGAGGCTTACTAGGGACTCTTCTATGTTTACAAAACACACATGTATTAGTGTTTCCTAATAATACAATTATAGCATGGGATGTAAACATTTATCGTAAACATAAAGATATAATAATAACCACTTTATTATTGCCTCTTGGGCATATCTCCAACAGTCTCCCACTTGCACTAGAGTCAATAATCTAGTTAAAAACTTGTGCATTCAACACCTATGGCTTTCTGGTGTTGTATAGACACTATTGCCAGTGGTAAACATAATCTTCAGATCTGACACTTTCAGGTCCTTGTGTATTTGCATGTCCTTGCGTCTCTACGCATTACTCATTCTCCAATGAGATGGCATTGTATAAATTTGGTCCTTTGGTGAGACCTTTAGTTCCTCGGGATAAAATCATGTTGATACAATTGTCATACAATGTATCTTCATAGTATTATCCCGCTATGAACTACACCTAGTTTGATAACAAACTACTTGACGCAAATGCCCTCATTTGCTGCTACAATAACAGTCATATACTTAGCCTTTTGTTGTAGTATCTGTCACAATGTTTTAACTTTGGTACTCAAACAAATCCGTTATGGAACTTTCTTTCCATTACATTGTGCCACCCATAGTTTAAATTGAGATAAACTTAACTTGTGACAAAACTAGTATCAATGTAGCAATTTACAATGAACTATTTGTCATCACTATATAAGTAATATATTCTTAGTTCTTCCAAAGATCATAGGAATATCCCTACTATTGTTCAATGATCATCTGATGAGTCATTCTGGTATATGCTCACAACTTTTAGAGCATAGGACATATCTGGATGTGTACATCTCAAAGAATGATTGATCAAAATATTCTTGTGATTTCACCAAGTGTCAAAACACTTGAATCTAGTGTCAACACATTTGAATCTTGATTCAGTCCTTTCCGTGAGTCAAGAACCTTTCTTGTTGTTTCCATATTGAACTCATTCAACATCTCATCTATGTACATTTGGCAAAACCATATTAGCGCCTCAATCTATTTATATAGACATTGATGCCTAATTCTTGAGTTATGCCTAAGCCTTTCATCGATATGAAATTCTTAACCTGTGTCAATAAAAGATACATCATTTCTAATCAATAATATGTCCTCTACATAATGTATTAGAAATATGTCTTAGCGCTCCCACTTAATTTCTTGCAAATGCAAGCATCTTCATCATCTCCGATGAATTTAAACTCTTTTAACAGTTTCATCATGGTGAAGATTCCAACTCCGTGATGCTCACTTCAACCATTGAAGTTCTGCATACTCTTTTAGCATCCTTTGAATTAACAAAACCCTTTGGATCATGTCATGGACACATCCTAGGTAACCATTCTATTAGAAGAACTTGTTTTGTTTATTCAACTACCATATATAAAAATATATGTAGTGGTTGCTACATTAATCCGTCCAGACTAAATATCGCTATGAAAGATCAAATCTTATCATAGTCAATTCCTTGAACATTGTC
This sequence comes from Avena sativa, assembly GCA_916181665.1. Classification (NCBI taxonomy): domain Eukaryota; kingdom Viridiplantae; phylum Streptophyta; class Magnoliopsida; order Poales; family Poaceae; genus Avena; species Avena sativa. The sequence goes on from OV702287.1 coordinate 587,233,119, forward strand.
GTAAACTTTTTCCGACATGTCGACTATTTCATAGATGTGAAACATCCATGTCTATTTAATTTATAAATCCAAACACGATCGATAGGCTTCACGCCTTCCCGGAGGGCCTTCCAAGTTCAGAAACTTGATTTCTCGTGTATGGATACTATCACGGATTTTATGACTTCTAGTCATTTTATGGAGTCAGGGACCATCATCGCTTCTTTGCATGTAGTCGGTTCATCATTATCAAAACAATAACGACTTGCTTATCAAATCTTACTATTTGATTCTTACCGACCTACACGGTTCTATAGGAACTCTAATCTCCGAGATCACACCTTTTGTAATCACGAGAGCCATGAGCATTATGGCCGCCACCGGGACACTTTCCGGCGCTGTGCTACTTAGCACATATATCTAAGGTTCAACAACCTTATCAAAGTTCTATTGTCCTCCCACTTAACTTTTCACAAAAAATTCCTTCTCAAGAAACTTGACGTTCCAAGTAACAAACTCTTTTGTCCTCAGTGTTATGGAGAAATTCCCAAAAAATTCTTTGGGATAACCTACAAAGACGTGCTTATCCGACTTTGGTTGTAAACATTTTACTTATGCATAACATACCAAAATTTAAGAAAAGACAATTCGGGTTTTATCCCAAACCATGACTTATATGGTGTCATTTCAACAGATCATGGGGAGCTCTTTTCAGTGTAAAAGCGGTAGTCACTAAAGCTTTAATCTTTAAAATATAATGGCAGTTTTATAAATGACACCTTTGATCTTACCATGTCAAACAAGGTTTCATTACATATCTCGAACACTCCATACTCCTATGGTGTTTCGGGAAATGCAAATCCATGGAACGATTCCTCAAATATTAGGTGTTTTGCTAAACTTGTAACTCAAACATCTTTCTTTATGATCGAATCATAAACTCTTTATTTTCTTGTTACAATGATTTTCAATTTCATCTTGAAAGTCTTTGAACATTTTTCAAATGGTTCATACTTCTTCCTTATTGAGCAAGTACAAACATATACTCACTCAAATCTTCGGAGAAAGCATATGAAGTTGAAATCCATCGCCCATGACTACACATAATGGACTATATACATCAATATGTACAAATTCCAATCAGTTAGTCTCCCGTTCCTCTTTTGGCCTATGAACGGAGTTTTAATTATCTTCAGGAAAGTATCACAAGCGTCATTTGATCAAAATCAAAGACTCCAAAAATTCCATCAACATGGAGTTTCTTCATGTTTTCTTTCCAATATAATTCAAACAGCGATGTCACTTCATAATTGATCTTTAAATCAATTGTCTTTCGACATTTTTAGCATTAGTTTTATGGATGTGATTTCTCCAACCAGACTTGTATATCATCCATCTATTATGGAATACGGTAATTATTTGAACAACCTTTTGTCGTCATAATACCTGATCAAAATAACAATTATTGAAACAAATCTTGAAGGCAAGCTTTGATGTTAACGAGCAACACAACAACCCTTTGTTTGTTTTCGATGAACATCATCACATATTCTCTTTCTAGTTACTTAGGCCATTGTAGTTCATGAATTACGTTGTCCTGTATGACGCTTCATACGAACCTATTCGGTATCCAATACCTCAGAACTACATTGTTTAACAAGCAAGGAATACAACCATAACATGTATCTTCTATATACCTAAATTGGATATCTCCAATCTTTTCTTTTCTGCCAAATATTTTATAGATTCTCTTTCAACAATTCCTTTTCTTTTAAAAGAATTCTATCAACATCAATAGTGCTGTCATTCACATGACAAATAGTACAAAGTGTGTATAGTCAAATACTAATACCTTTGGACTTGCACTTTGAAGTGAATCACCTTCATCAAATGTTTGGCATTCTTTCAAAATTCCATTATTTAGTAATCTTTTAGTGTAGTAAACATTTTACTTACATCTTCTATTCATCCTTATGATGACAACTTTCATGATCAAGCTGCTATAGCTTATAAAGGTGAATTGCGAGTATAATGTTTATTTTTCAAAACCTTTTGGAGGATTAGGACGACCAGCGTCTCCAACCTTCACAAATTCTCATCAAATATGAGGACATATACTCTATCATGTTGTAACCAACACATTGTTTTAGATATCGCAATACCTTTCACATATGATGGTTTCTGAAACATTGCTTTCAGCTCTTAGATAAACTTGATATTAAAAACAGTCTTTTGAGTATCAAGAATCATGGAGGCAAACATGATACATTAGATACTAACACTGGAATTGTTACTCTTGATTTAATACTGTTTATTAAACTTCATAGAGTAAACGGAGTTTGCTGAAAGTTTGCAATATGACTTTTAAACTTTAGATTGACACTCAAAACAATACGATACCAGTTCGTAAAGCAAATATCCAGAATTTCTATAGTTCCACTATCTCAACTATAACTAAGCGTAAGGTGGTGAACGGATGCCAATGACTACAACAAACTATGCAAATTCACTTTGATTGTGTTTATGATAAATTGAGTTCGACTAATCCAAATTACAAATGAACTCCCACTCAAAACAACATCCCTCGAGTTGTTTTAGTGATTACACGAACCAAATCCACTACACCAAATCCGATCATCACGTGAGATGATGTAGCTTCATCGGCGAACAATCTTCATGTTCATCATATCAATCATATGACTCATGCTCTACCTTTCGGTATTCCGTGTTCCGAGACCATGTCTGTACATGCTAGGCTCGTCAAGATTAACCTTAGTTTCCGCATGTGCAAATCTGGCTTGCACCCGTTGTATGCACACGTAGAGTCTATCACACCCGATCATCACGAGATGCTTCGAAACGACGAGTCTTGGCAACGGTGCCAACTAAGGACGAACACTTTATTACTTGATATTTAGTGAGAGGGATCATCTTATAATGCTACCGTCGCGATCTAAGCAATACAAGATGCATAAAGGATTAACATCACAGGCAATTCATAATTAGTGTGATATGATATGTCCCTTTCTTATTATGCCTTTGATCTCCATCTCCAAAGCACGGACATGATCTCCATCATCACCAGCATTGCGTCAAGGTCCGTGGTGCCGCTTCATGGTTGTCCTCCATCACTAGCAACTATTACAACTACTTGGAATAAAGCTATTACAAGATGAATAGACACGCAGGTCTTAACAGAATTAAAGACAACCATTAGGCTCCTGCCGGTTGCCATATTACAACAAGGATCATTGCATACATCAAATACAATCACAATCACATGATGGCCATATCACATCACAAAACCCCTGCAAAAACAAGTTAGACGCCTCTAATATTTCTTTGCAAGTTTTACGTGGCTTGGGCTTTCGAATAAGAACGCATCTTACCTACGAAACTGAACCACAACATTGATACAAGTGCTATCAAGTGCAAAGTGTAGATTTGATCTATACTATGATGGGAGAGACAGACACCCGCAAAGCCACTTGTGCAAAGCAAGTTGCACGTCAAGCGTGGAGCAAGTCTCATGTACGATGACATGTAATGTTAGCCCGAGCCGCTTCATCCCACCATACCGCAAGATGCAAAGTACACACATAGCAAAAGACGGCACAAGCACCAACGCCCACAACATCATTGTGTTCTACTCGTGCAACAGATCTACGCATAGATACGACTCTGATACCACTATTGGGGTTCGTAGCATGGAAAACAAAAAAATTCTACCGCATGAACACACAATCAAGATCTAATCTATGAACAAGCCAAGATCTATCTACTAGATTGTAGCAACGAGTCAATAGAATACTAACCCTTGAAGATCCAAAGCGGTTAACGAGAGCAGATTCTCGTGGTTGATGTAGTCGATCACTTGCCGATCTCAAGATCGTGTGGACGATCCTTCCGGCGTCGCGTTCCGGCAGCGCTTCCGCAGCCGGCCAAGTGTACGATCCTTCCGGCGCCGCGTTCCGGCAGCGCTTCCGCAGACGGTCACACGTGCGGAGTCGAAGCAGACCTTCCTCTCCCCGTTCCAGCGAGCAGCGGAGGTAGTAGATCTTCTCCACGGAATCCCAGCAGCACGACGGCGTGGTGGTGGTGGTGGAGGTGAGAATTCTGCAGGGCTTCACCTATGCCTGTGCAGAAGAAAGGTGGAGGAGAGAGGCGGCGGAGATTGGTGTTGTATGAGCCAGGGTTGGAGGGGGTGCTCCTGCCCTTCTATTTAAGGGGGGAGGCGCGCCAGGGGAAGGGGAGTCCTTGTAGGACTCCCTCCCTCCTTGGGCCGGCGGGTTGGGGAGGGGGGAGGAGTCCTCCTCCCCCACGAATCCGTATCTTACCCTACTTGGACTCCCTTGACCCTTTCCTTGGTTTTCAAGCAAACTCCAAGAAACCTTCCAGAACCTTCCGAAACCTTCTAGAACCCTCATACAAACACTCCGAAACATTTCCTAACTTAGAAAATGATCCCCAATATATGAATCTCATTCTCCGGACCATTCCGAATCTCCTCGTGATGTCCCGGATCCATTCCGAGACTCCGAACAACATTCGGTCTCCAACGCATATTCCTTATCTACTTAAAACAACTTCGAACCTTAAGTGTGTCACCCTACGGTTCGTTAATATGCAGACATGACAGAGACACATCTCCTATCAATAACCATCAGCGGGATCTGGAGATCCATAACGGCTCCCACATACTCAACGATGACTTCGTGATCGATTGAACCATTTACATACGAAACCAATTCCCTTTGTCTCACGATACTATACTTATCCGAGGTTTGATCGTCGGCATCTCCATACCTAGTTCTACCTCGTTACTGATAAGTACTCTTTACTCGTTCCGTGATATGTCATCCCTTGTGACCTAGTCACATGCTTGCAAGCTAACTAGATGACATTCCACCGAGAGGGCCCAGAGCATATCTATCCGTCATATGGATGGACAAATCCCAATATTGGTTCATGCGCTTCAACACATACTTTCAGAATACCCAATGACACCTTTATGACCACCCAGTTACGAAGTGGTGTTTGATGTCATCAAAGTACCCATCCGGTGATGGTGATTAACACAACCTCATGGTCGAAGGATTAGGTTACTATGCATTTAAAAGCTTACACCAATACGAACTTAATGACTTGATCTTATGCTACGCTTACTATGGGTGTGTGTCCATTACATCATTCTCCTAATGATATAACCTTGTTATTAATCACATCCTAATGTCCATGATCAAGAAACCATGACCATCAATTAATCAACAAGCTAGTTCAACAAGAGGCTTACTAGGGACTCTTCTATGTTTACAAAACACACATGTATTAGTGTTTCCTAATAATACAATTATAGCATGGGATGTAAACATTTATCATAAACATAAAGATATAATAATAACCACTTTATTATTGCCTCTTGGGCATATCTCCAACACAAGTGGCAGCAGCGGCGCGGGATTAGGGTTTTTTCGCGTCGGAGGAATGCGGGTTCAGACCCGTGTCCGCTCCCTCGACGAGAGCTAGTAGGGGTTGGCACGGGCCATTCAAAGGGGCCCGTGAATTTTGTTAATGGGTTGGGCCCTATACGGGCTCTGTTAGCTCGCCCACATGGCCTAGAGCCCGTATAGTCGCCAGAAAATACAGGTTTGCCCCATTTACAGGCAATGTTATGCATGCTCTTAGTTGGCTAGTGGTTAGTGTTAGGAATGATGCCCTAGAGTCTCACATTCCGCCTTGTATTTGTAACCTGGTATCCAGCTTACTGCTACTTGTATGTGTCACTACAATTGTTGCAAGTGTGAAACCATATACTTGTATCTATCTCTAGCCAATTTGTCCTTAGTCGTATGAGGTTGGAAGGGAAACCCACTACCGAGACTAATTTCTAAGTTCAGCAAACTAAACTAAACATTATCTAGAGACTAATTTGTAAGTCAGAATATGAAATGTTTTACGTGTCATGAGCATGGAGATGCTATCCACCTTGCATTGGTTAGTTGGAAGATGTACAATAGCCAGACCGATCCAAAGGTTAGTAGGACATGAGCACACCGTCATACGCTCTGACTAACACAATGGAATCCTTAGACCTAAGAGGATCGCACAATCTGAGTTGTGGAAACGCCGGCTTTGAATCTATCTAACGCTCACCGTAACTGGGAGCAATAAGAGTGGTCTTAGACTCACTTCGAAACATGCTGCGTGATGTGGATATGCCAAGACGGAATTTTCCTCTCCATCTTGGAGATATATTTGTTGGGTTCGCAGCATAGAAAACAAAAAAATTCCTACGATGGGAACTATACGCCAAGATCTATCTACTAGATACAAGCAACGGGTGGATATACATCCATAGAGAACTTACCCTCGAAGACAACAAAGCTTTGTTAACGAGTTGGAACTCATGGATGATGTAGTCGTACACTTGCTGATCTCAAGATCGTGATGAAGTCCAGCAGGTCCGGCTCCAGCATGTCCTTCAGATCCAGCTCCAGCAAGTCCAGCACCACCAAATCCAGCACCGCAAAGCAGCGGTGCATCCGTGATCCGACTATCCCGGAATCCCCGACAACCTCCATCCCTCGCTCCAGCAGAGCAGCGGAAGCAGCAACTCCTTTCCAGATAAATCCACCGGGAACATGTATCTCGCTAATCCGAGACCATGGGGAATAATACTAGAGGGGGAGAGAGATCCTTCACGAGGAGGTGTGAGTATGAAGGTGTGAGAGGGGGGCCTTTTATAGGAGGAGGGGGGTACCCCTCCCCATGGCCGGTGCCCCATGGGGGGTGACTCCTCACCTCCCCCATTCATGTGGTGGTAACCCCTCCACATAAATTTGTCCCTTCACATTATCTTTTAAAGTCTCCACTTTAAATGCATTAAATTTCTCCAAATTTAATGCTCTCTCATTTAATAAAACTATTTTATTAATTTTATTCAGAATTTTATTAATTACTTTAATTAACAAACATTCACATAAAACCCCTACAACATTTCAATATTACATGCAGAACCAATTTCAGCAATTTCACCCGAAACAGTTTCGGTGTCTATTGAAATAATTCCAACGCTTTCTTAAATCTTTATCTGAAACATATTTGCTCCAAATGGTGTCGGTATCCCTTAAGTGTGTCACCCTACGGTTCGCGAATAATGCAGACATGATCGAGACCTCTCTCAGATCAATAATTAGAAGCGGGACCTGGAGATCCATACTGACTCCTACACATTCAACGATGACTTCTGTGATCATGAGAACCTTTAACGCTAGTAACTAAATCCCTTTGTCTCGCGATATATTACATGTCCAAGATTCGATCATCTATATCTCCATACCTAGTTTGATCTTGTTGCGGACATGTACTCTTTTCTCGTTCCCGTGATATAACATTCTAGTGATCACATCACTTGCTTGCAAGCTATTTCAATGTGATATCACCGAGAGGGACCAGAGTATATCTATCCGTCATCGGGATGGACAAATCCACTCTTGATCCATGAGCCTCAACATAACACCTTCCTAGCATTGAACCCACCTTTATAGTCACCCTGTTACAGTGTGACGTTTGATGTTATCAAGATACTCTTTCGGTGTTAGCAATTAACATGATCTCATGGTCTAAGGACTAAGATTACTTCGTATGATGTTATAGCAATATAAACATAATGACTCTGATCGTAATGCTATACTTCGGATGAATGTTCAAAACATCATTCCACCAATGTTGTGACCTCGTTATTAACGACATCCAATGTCCATGATCAGGAGACCTTGATCATCTTGTTAATCAACAAGCTAGTTTATAAGAGAGGCATAACTAGGAACTTTCCTTTGTTTATTAAACACACATGTATTAACGTATCCAAATTAATACAATTATAGCATGCAAAATAAACATTTATCATAAACACGGAATAAGATAATAACCACTTTATTATTGCCTCTCGGGCATATTCCCTTCAATATTATCGTGGCCCTCTCATGTGATATGATTCAGAAGTATGGGCATGCGCTACTCGATCAAGTGTTGATCGAGGTAGTCCGACTTAGTGAAGCCGGAGGAAATCAGTTATGACTGCAACGAGAAGAAAGTAAACCGACACTGGGATGACGGAATCTCTCCTACAGTTTATCACCAATATCGTGAGGCAAAGGGACTGGGACAGATCGTCACATTGAGGGCACTTGGAGAAACTGGGATTCAGCAAGTCTTGCTAGAGGCCACTACCGATTATTAGCTCTAGTCGGGAAGTCACTGAGCTACGGCTCCGACTGCATGATTACTGAGCTGTGTCTGGCTTACCATAAGCCTGTGGGATCGCACACTTAAGAGAGTGGAACTAGGTGGATGTTGATCCGACTATCACAAGCCGTCAAGTAGGACTTGTTCGAAAAGGGACACTTGTCAATGGGTTGGACCCACTTTGACTAGGGTTAGGGTTTATGACCAAGGGACACAAGTGTTGTGTGCCCTCACCTACTCACCTATATAAAGGAATATGGGTGGAGGCGGACTGATAACAATCCAGTGTTGCTTCCTAGGGTTACGCTAGACTTGGCAACCGCATTCCTGTCCTGCGGTGGCAAGACCAACACTAGCATCTCTCTTGCTACTGTTCCACCTTTTGTATGTGTGAGACCGTAGAGGCACCACACCTACGGTGTTCGTCGGTGACGTTGTGTGGCGGCATAGTCGGAGGCGAGGAGGAGCACGAAGCTGGCAACAAGGTGGTCCTAGATCAAGAAGTTCACTGGAGCCAGACAAGACGAGAACATACAGCACCACCGCAATGCGCTTCCTCAGCTTCCGCACCTGCGCATTGAGAGGTACAAACTATTGCCTTTGACATTAGCCTAATCTTAGGGTGGCTTGCCGAAGACCACGCCAGATCAGAAAAGTTTTTGTTGTCGTCTTGGCTCTGTGTGTTGCCCAACAGTGTATCAGAGCATCGGCTCTAGGTTTTTGTCCTAGTTCTTGCGCATGAGATGCACTAGTAGGAAATATTGGATCTTTCTCGATTTTTTTGTTTTACCTTTTTTATCGCTTTTGATCTAGGGAAGTGGCCAGATCTGGTTTGTCTTGGCTAAGAAGTTGGTCAAGATTGGTCCAAATCTGAGTGGGATGTCACGTGGCTGACGTCCACAATCAACCACTAAAGTTGCTTTTCTTGTTGGACAAGAATAAGACAGATGTACCCTATCAAAAGTTACAGCTAAGAGTTAGCTAGTGTGAGTCGGAAAGGTTATGACTTGCTAGTTTTATTTGCTTCTTTTTCCCTCAAAGAAGGTTTAGTCGTTTTACCCCGCCATTTGCTGCAACACTACAAGTCGGACAATTTTTGTTAGTAGGCTCATATTGTTGGGACATTACCAATTCTCTCCGATAAAGTGTGAGAGATTCGGACTCTCTCAAGGAAGGTACTTGGTAGCTAGAAGGAGCTATCATAATAGTTGTGGGATTCAGGGTAAGGAGGTTTGTTGGTGAATCCAACAAGAATCAGATGGAGATCTGATTGGCAAGGTGTTGCCTACTCGGAAGGTTCTCCTACTAGCAGTGACGCATTAGCTCTCTAGAGAGATGACTTACCGGGATCCGGAATCACTGTCGACTGTCGGAGGGATTTCAGTCTCAGTGGGAGTGTGCACGATTTAAGAGTTTAATCCGCCTTATCCGGTTACATATACATTGTCTTAAATGTTTTACATCTTTAATTTATAGATGGCACCAACTAGCACCATTCAGAATTCCAGTTTTACATTGTGTACGATCCTTGAGAAGGACAAGCTGAATGGAACAAACTTTACCAACCGGTATCGTAACTTGAGAATCGTTCTCAAGCAAGAAAAGAAGGAACATGCCCTCGACAATCCGATTCTAGACGAGTCAGGCACTGATGAGCCTAATGCTGTAAGAACCGCTTTTCGCCAAGCTCAGGATGAGTCGACGGAAGTCAGCTACCTCATGCTCGCTCACATGGAGCCAGACCAATAGCATCAGTTTGAGAATGTTGATGCATACGATATTATTGTTGCCCTCAATAGCATGTTTGAGACACACGCTGGGACGGAGAGGTACAATGTCTCAAGAGCCTTGCTCGGGCCGGGTGCAAGCTAAAAGACGGAGATCCACTAGGACCGTACATGATCAAGATGGTCAGATATGTGTATTCCTTGGATCGTATGGGTTTTCCCTTGAGGGAAGAGTTTGATACCGACATTCTCCTGAATTCTCTTCCTAGTGCTTATGGTTCATTCATTTCAAACTACCATATGCGTGGTATGGATAAGAAACTGGCAGAACTTAAAGGGATGCTCAAGACAGTAGAGGCCAACATCGAGAGAGGTGGCACCAATCAAGTGTTGATGGTGCAAAAAACTTCCAAGATCAAGAAAAAAATCTTGGTCTAAGAAAGCCAATCCAAAGGGAGAAAGCACGCTGGATCCAAGTCCTAGTGTCGGCTTAGTAACTAGCAAGCTGGCAAAAACCTCCGGGTACAGTATGCTTTTACTGTAAGGCGGAGGGTCACTGGAAGAGGAACTGCGACTATTACAAGGTGGATAAATCCAAGAGTCAAAGTATGACTTCCGACTCAGGTACACTTATTGTGAATGTTATAGACATTTATCTTGCTGACACTCCTAGCAGTACCTGCATATATGATACCAGATCAGTTGTTCATATGTGCAACTCGATGCAGTGACTGGTAAGGCATAGGAGCATGGCGAGAGGGGAGATTGACATCAGACTCGGAAACAAAGCAAGAGTTGCCGCATTAGTTGTTGGGATGATGTAACTCTAGTTACCTTCAGGATTTATACTAGAACTAAATAAATGTTATTATGTTCCTATACTAAGCCGAAACATCATTTCTGCCTCATGTTTGATGGAGCAAGGTTATGAATCAAGTATTAAGAATAATGGTTGATCCTTTTATTTGAATAATGTGTTTCATGGTGACATAGGTACGGTTACTCGGATGCTTATGCTTTGCTACCCTACACTGGGTAAAAGGCTTACGGCCCATGAAGATTTCAGACGATAGCCCGAGGAAGCAGCCAACAAAGACTTCGATTGTATTAGGAAAGAGACTATGAACCGACATTGTGTTGGTATTGTAATTACACGTATGTAAAACCTATCTGCATACAACTTTGAGACTCGGCCTATTATATATAGGATAGGAGAAGCCAAGCAAGGGTACCGAAACTCCCAGGTAACTTGTAATAGTGCGATTCCCAAATATTCAGGCGACTTTGACTCCATTGTTTTCCTGACATCCGACGAAATCCCCAGCGTTCTATTTTCCACGAAACCCCAAGTCCTTCACCATGGACATTGCCGAGGTTACCCCTCGTCAATTGTCACCGTCTGTGGGAAACCTGAACGCTAGAACCATGGATTCGGCAGAGCGCTCTCCACCAAGCATCAACCCAACAAAAGCAGATCCACACCCACCCACCCCTGTATTGGTACCCGTCGATTTGAATGGCGGATCCAATCTAATCATCGGAAGCTTCCACTTCCAAGTAGAAGACCCGCAAGAATCCCACCCTTCGGTCCTGATCACATCAGAACCATCGGTGGAAAAACCTACGCCTACGCAGGTACCAGCATCATCCATCGGATCCTCCATGGACGTCATAGCATATATGCAAGTGCAAAGGAACCGTCCTTTTATTTGAATAATGTGTTTCATGGCCATGCATCTGTCCAAGCGAAACTTTTTGTGCTTGATCTTGAATGTAAAATAGTCTATAACTTGAATGCTAAAAGGTTGAAGCCGAATGATCTTAGTTCTACTTATCTATGGCATTGTCTCTTTGGCCATATCAGCTGGAAACGCATGCAGAAGCTGCATGGTGATGGACTCCTGGATTTGTCCGGCTTGGAGCCGTTTGAAACATGCGAATCCTGTTTGCTGGGGAAGATGCCCAAGACACCTTTCGCAAAGAGTTGTGAGAGGTCGTCCGACTTGCTGGAACTGATACATAGTGATGTATGCGGTAAAATGAGCACGACAGCTAGAGGTGGTTATGAGTATTTTGTCACGTTCATGGATGATCTCAGTAGATATGGTTATGTCTACCTGATGAAATCCAAGTCGGAGACCTTTGAAAAGTTCAAAGAGTTTTAGAGTGAAGTGCAAAACCAACTTGGCAAGAATATTAAGTTTCTGCGATCAGATCATGGAGGCAAATATATGAGCCATGAGTTTTATGACCATCTCAAGAGTTGTGGAATAATTCCACAACTCACCCTGTCTGGAACACCTCAGAGGAATGGTGTGTTGGAAAGGCGGAACTGAACCTTGTTAGACATGGTGAGGTCGATTATGAGTAAGACGAATCTACCTTCATCATTCTGGGGTATTTGTCTAGAGACAATAGCGATAACACTAAACAAAGTACCATCGAAATCGGTAGAAAAGACACCACATGAGATGTGGACGAGAAAGACGCCGACCCTGTCTTTTATTAAGATTTGGGGATGTGAACTTTTTTTTAAGAGGTTACAATCCAAAAAGCTCAGCCCCAACTCGGATAAGGTAGTTTTCATAGGCTACCCTAAGGAAACTTTGGGTTACTATTTCTACAATCGAGAAGAGGGAAAAGTGTTTGTCGCTTGAAACGGAGTCTTTTTGGAGAAAGAGTTTCTAAGCCTGAAATATTGTGGGAATAGTGTGCACCTCGAAGAAATTCGGGATTCACCGACTCAGGACAAGTCGACAACCTTGGATGTTGAGCCAGACGTTATTCCTAAGCCGACGAATGCACTAGAGCCATGAAGATCAGCTAGACTATGTTGCGACGTACTGATGCTTGACGGCGATGAGTCGACTACCTATCAAGATGCAATGGGAAGTAATGATTCCGAGTCATGCCTTGGAGCCATGAGATCCGAGTTAAAGTCTAGGGATGACAATCAAGTTTGGAACTTGGTTGATCTGCTAGATGGTGCAAGATCCATCGAGAGAAAATGGGTCTTTAAGAGGAAAACTGTCCAAGACGGAAATATTTCTGTCTATAAAGCACATATTGTCGTGAATGGGTTCCAACAAGTTCAAGGAGTTGACTATGACGAGACTTTCTCGCTAGTAGTGATGCTTAAGTCGGTAAGGATCATGTTAGCACTAGCTACATATTTTGATTGGGAGATATGGCAGATGGGTGTCAAAATAGCTTTCTCCTTAACGGAAATTTAACCGAGGACGTGCATATGATACAGCCTGAGGGTTTTTTCGATACTGCTAGCCCTAACAAAGTTTGGAAGCTTAGAAAATCCATCTATGGATTAAAGAAAGCAAGTCGGAGTTGGAACGTTTGTTTTGATGAAGTGGTCAAATTGTTTGGCTTCATCAAAAGCGAACAAGATTCTTGTGTATTTAGGAAGTTTAGTGAAAGCTCAGTTGTTTTTCTGCTACTATATGTAGATGACATATTGAAAGTTGGAAACAACATTCTAATGTTACAGGAAACCAAGGATTCTTTGGAAAGGTGTTTCCAAATGAAGGACTTGGGTGAGGCGGTATTTATACTAGGAATTAATATCTATAGAGATAGATCATGAAGACCCATAGGTTTGAGTTAGAGTACATATCTGGATAAGATATTGAATAAGTTCAATATGGACTCGGCCAAGAAGGGGTTCTTGACGATGGCGCATGGAATCCAACTTAGTAAGACTCAATGCCCAGGGTCGGCTGATGAGCGAAGTCAGATGAAGAGGATCCCTTATGCTTTGGCAGTAGGATCGATCATATATGCGATGATATGTACTAGGCCAGATATTTCCTAAGCTCTAAGTGTAACGAGCAGATATCAGTCGGATCCCGGCGAAGGCTATTGGACAGCAGTAAAGTATATCTTTAAGTACTTGATACGTACTCAAGATGAGTTCCTAGTCTATGGTGGTGAGGAAGATCTAGGTGTGTAAAGGGTTACACGGATGCTAGATTTCAAACCGACCTGGAGGACTCGCGCTCGCACTCCGGCTATGTGTTCATAGTAAATGGAGGTGCAGTGAGATAGAAGAGTTCCAAGCAAGAATCGGTGGCTGATTCTACTACGGAAGCTAAGTATGTTGCTTCCTCAGAGGCGGCAAAAGAAGGGGTTTGGATCGGAAATTTTCTGATTTAACTCGGTGTTGTCTCGGGTTCATCCAGTCCGTTAGACGTGTGTTGTGACAATACTGGTGCTATTGCACAAGCTAAGGAACCACGTGCACACCAGAAGAACAAGCACATACTCAAGAAATTTCACCTGATTCGACAGTTCCTTGATCACGGAGAAATTAAGCTATGGAAGGTACACATGGATGCAAATTTTGCAGACCCGTTGACCAAGCCACTTCAACAACCTAAGTTTGAGGTGAACGTAAGAGCGATGGGCATGAGATGCCTAAGGCCTGGATATGCATGAGTGTTCGACTCTAGTGCATGTGGGAGATTGTTAGGAATGATGCCCTAGAGGCTCACATTCCGCCTTGTATTTGTAATCCGGTATCCTACTTAGAGCTAGTTGTATGTGTCACTGCAATTGTTGCAGGTGTGGAACCATATATTTGTATCTAGCTCTAGCCAGTTTGTCCTTAGTTGTTTGAGGTTGGGAGGGAAACCCACTACCGATACTAATTTGTAAGTCAGAAGATGACAATGTTTCACATGTCATGAGATGGGACATGCTATCTGCCTTGCATTGGCTAGTCGGAAGAGGTACGATAGCCAGACCGATCCAAAGGTTACTAGGACATGAGCACACCATTATACGCTCCGACTAACACAATGGAATCCTTAGACCTGAGGGGATTGCATGATCCGAGTTGTGGAAAAGTCGGCTTTGAATCCATCTAACGCTCACCATAACTGGGAGCAATAAGGGTGGTCTTGGGACGACTTCGAAGGAAGCTGCGTGACATGGATCAGATAAGACAGAATTCGCCCCTCCATCTCGGAGAGACATTATCTTGTCCCTCTCGTGTGATATGATTCAGAAGCATGGCCATGCGCTACTCGATCAAGTGTTGATCGAGGTAGTCTGACTTAGTGAAGCTAGCTGGAGGAAATCGGGTATCACTTCAACAAGAAGAGAGTAAACCGACATTGGGATGATGTATTCTCTCCTACGGTTTGTCACCAATATCGTGAGGCAAAGGGACTAGGATAGATCGTCACATTGAGGGCACTTGCGGAAACTGTGCATCGGCAAGTCTTGCTAGAGGCCGCTACCGACAATCAACTCGAGTCAGAAATTCACTGAGCTACAACAATGACTGAATGATTATTAAGTTGTGTCTAGCTTACCGTAAGCTGTGGGATCGCACACTTAAGAGAGTGGAACTAGGCGGATGTTGATCCAACTATCACAAGCCGGCAAGTTGGACTTGTTCAGACAGGGACACATGGCAATGGGTTCGGCCCACTTTAACTAGGGTTAGGGTTTAGGACCGAGGGACACAAGTGTTGTGTGCCCTCACCTACTCGCCTATATAAATGAAGATGGGTGGCGGCAGACAGATAACAATCCAGTGCAGCTTCCTAGGGTTACGCTAGACTTGGCAACCACCTTAGGTTGACTAACCATCCCTAAAAAATCTAACACCATCATATGTGTCTCCCCTTGCACTCTTTTGGGGCAAAATTAAATCATTGGCCTCAGTAAGGAATATAAATGTAATGTTATGCATGTTGCGTATCAAAATCAACACTCAACTAGCAAACCCTCAAACCCCTAAATAAAATGTTACATACCTATTAAATTTACAGCACAAGAAGAACCGTGTGAACAACGATGAGTTAAGCAAATGTAAATTTACTAGATGGCAGATGAGTAGATTGGGATTTTGTGACTATACGGAGTGAGGTTTTGTGACTAGATGGCAGATGAATCAATAGACCATTCAAACCATATATATTAACCTACCTCAAGAGCAAAAGAATCTATATACGATTGGGAAAATCCTACGTATGAACAGTGAAATCTGTGGTTGCGACTAGAGAAGCTAGCAAAGTAGTACCTTAGACTCCTCATTGGAGACCTCCTCCTCGAACTCGTCATTCTCCATGATTGCGTTGATAATTTCTTGGTGGAGGATGGAGTCATTGATGTAGAGCACTGGGTTGCCTCTGCCTGCCGCATGCCCCTCATCCAAATCTGCCGATGGCACCATGATGTTGTCGGCCACCTGCTGCTCAACGACGATGATGAGTGGCTAGACGGATGAGCTCGAAGACTCGACAGCATGGCGACGAGCGGTGTGCGTGCCCGGAGAAGCTGCCTCCGCCTACTTGGTGACGACCGAGCCATCTGCTGCTACTCCTCCAACTGTCTTCACCTCTGGCTCGTCTCCACGCATATGCTTCATGGTGCAGTTAGGGAGGGCGGTAGTGCTAGCGAAGGAGCTTCGTCGCGTACGGAAGGTGCAGATTGGGGTTTTGTGACTAGACAGATTGGGGAAAATGACATGAGCTCATGGAAGAAGAAGGCCAAGCAGGTTTATATACGCGAGACTGTTGGTAGTCCTCGAGTGGACACGTGGGTGTGCACTCGTGTGGGTGGGGGATACCATGATCTCCACTTTCTAACTGTATTAAGAACACGCGCAAGCTTCCCCTAAAAAAACACGCGCATTCTACCTCGGAAAGGTGGACGATGCTAGTTTTCAAGACGGGCAGCATAATGGTCCACCTCAGTAGACACCTAGAGGCGATTAATATTTCTGACCGGCTCCGGTTGAGTAATTTAGAGAGACGACCAATAATTTCCGTCATCTCAGGTTCAAGACTGGCTGAGGGGCACTTGTTCTAAAGATGGTGCATATTAAAAACATTTGAGATTAAAGTTAGAGGCGGTCAAAAAATTACGACCGCCTGAGGTTGATGAACATAGCCGATGGTTTGTATTTTGGGGGGTAAACTGGCTCTGGGCATAGTCTCTAAGTAACGAGTTTGTACTAGTGGAAGAAGATCGCCGCCGCGTCCATCGGGTCCGGTACTGCCACTGCGGCCACGAAGAAGAAGGGGGTAAGGACATGCGTGATCAACAGGTCATGGCGGCGCACAACCCTGAAGGAGCATGAACTCCAAACGATTTGCCAGACCAGTTTGCTTCCGGCCAACGAAGTTGATTGTTTGATCCCTAGACCGGAGGTAATCCTCAGTCCTCCCGCTGGGTTTTGGGTGATGTTTCTGGCTTTTATCCTGTAGAGTCTCTCTCCCCCCTCTAGAAGTTCGTGCGAGGGTTGCTTTATTTTTATGGGCTTCAACTCCATCAGTTGTCCCCCAACTCTATCTTGCACATCACGTCCTACATTACTCTCTGCGAGTGCTGATGACTCTGAAATATAGCCATCTACATCCACATTTAAACTGGATATTAATCATATTTTTTATGAAATATCTCTCTAAACCCTGCCACTAATGCTAATATTTAGAGGGGCATGCAATCCTTTCTTCTTGTATTTTTCCTGCGCAGATAATGTCGTTTAAAGGAGGGAATCACTACATTAAAGTCAATGATATGAGATTTCCAACAACCAGAAGAAATCAGGAGCCGAACAACGGAGGCAGACGCCTTAACGACCAACTATACGGCCGGAGCAAAATTTCCGACCGTATAGATCCGGTCGTATAGTTGGCGCCGCAACCATTAGGTCAAACAGAACAACTTTCGTGAAGGAACCCCTATATAAAGAAGCCTCGGGCGACAAGAAAAGAGCCCCCCGAACTATCCCGAAGAAGCCAGACCTCGCCAAAAATTCTCTGCCACAGATCTCCAGCCGCCTCCAGATCTCCAAACCCTTCTCCATCTCCATAGCCATATTTCACCACTTGTAGTAGATCTCTTCTCTGATTGGCGACATTGTAATACTATTGCTATAAATCTTATGATTTTCATTACAATGTTTATTATTGTTGATCTCATCTCTATGTGTGAGTAAGTCTCCTTGGGCTAAGGGCTTTGGCCCAGCCATGTAGCAATTGTGCACGTGATTTATCATAGATGGGATCGTGTATTAGTTTGTATGGCCCGAGGGTTGAGCCAGGTATAGGGAGTATGAGTGATGACTGATCTTGTTGGGTTCGCATCATAGAAAACAAAAAATTTCCTACGATGTGAACTATACGCCAAGATCTATCTACTAGATACAAAGC
Organism: Avena sativa; assembly: GCA_916181665.1. Lineage (NCBI taxonomy): Eukaryota > Viridiplantae > Streptophyta > Magnoliopsida > Poales > Poaceae > Avena > Avena sativa. The sequence continues at coordinate 587,251,252 of OV702287.1, forward strand.
AATGGGTGGATATACATCCATGGAGAACTTACCTTCGAAGACAACAATTTTTGTTAACGCACACACGTCCCTCGCTCCAGCAAAGCAGCAGAAGCAGCAACTCCTTTCTAGATAAAGCTAGCGGGAACATGTATCTCGCTAATCCGAGACCATGGGGGAATAATACTAGAGGGGGAGAGAGATCCTTCACGAGGAGGTGTGAGGAAGGAGTGAGAGGGGGGCCTTTTATAGGAGGAGGGGGGTACCCCTCCCCATGGCTGGCGCCCCATGGGGGGTGACTCCTCACCTCCCCCATTCATGTGGTGGTAACCCCTCCACATTAAAATGCCCCTTCACATTCTCTTTTAAAGTCTCCACTTTAAATGCATTAAATTTCTCCAAATTTAATGCTCTCTCATTTAATAAATCTCTTTTATTGTTTTTATTCAGAATTTTGTTAATTACTTTAATTAACAAACATTCACATAAAACCCCCTACAACATTTCAATATTACATGCAGAACCAATTTCAGCAATTTCACCCGAAACAGTTTTGGTGTCTATTGAAATAATTCCAGCGCTTTCTTAAATCTTTATCTGAAACATATTTGCTCCAAATGGTGTCGGTATACCTTAAGTGTGTCACCCTACGGTTTGCGAATAATACAGACATGATCGAGACCCCTCTCAGATCAATAATCAGAAGCGGGACCTGGAGATCCATACTGACTCCTACACATTCAACGATGACTTCTGTGATTGTGAGAACCTTTAACGCTAGTAACTAAATCCCTTTGTCTCGCGATATATTACATGCCCGAGATTCGATCATCGGCATCCAAATACCTAGTTTGATCTTGTTACCGACATGCACTCTTTTCTCGTTCCCGTGATATAACATTCTAGTGATCACATCACTTGCTTGCAAGCTATCTTAATGTGATATCACCGAGAGGGACCAAAGTATATCTTTCCGTCATCGGGATGGAGAAATCGCACTCTTGATCCATGAGCCTCAACATAACACCTTCATAGCACTGAACCAACCTTTATAGTCACCCTGTTACGGTGTGCCATTTGATGTTATCAAGATACTCTTTCGGTGTTAGCAATTAACATGATCTCATGGTCTAAGGACTAAGATTACTTCGTATGATGTTATAGCAATATAAACATAATGAATTTGATCGTAATGCTATACTTCGGATGAATGTTCATCACATCATTCCACCAATGTTGTGACCTCGTTATTAACAACATCCAATGTCCATGATCAGGAAACCTTGATCATCTTGTTAATCAACGAGATAGTTTATATGAGAGGCATTACTAGAAACTTTGTATTTTGTTTATTAAACACACATGTATTAACATTTCCAATTAATACAATTATAGCATGCAAAATAAACATTTATCATAAACAGGGAATAAGATAATAACCACTTTATTATTGTCTCTCGGGCATATTCCCTTAAGTCTCCCACTTGCACTAGAGTCAATAATCTAGTTTGAAAACTTTGCATATTGAACACCTATGGCTTCTGGTGTTGCATATACGCGATTGCTAGTGGTTAACATAATCTCCGGATCTGACAGTTTCAAGTCCGTGTGTATTTGCATGTCTTTACGTCTCTACGCATCACTCATTCTCAAATGAGATGGAATTGTATAAATTTGGTCCTTTGGTGAGACCTTTAGTTCGTTCGGGTTAAAATATGTTGATATTATTGTCACACAATATATCTTCATAGTATTATCCCACTTTGAACCTCACCTAGTTTGATAACAAACTACTTAACACAAATGCCCTCCTTTGCTGCTACTATAGTAGTTATATACTTAGCATTTTGTTGTAATATCCGTCACAATGTCTCAACTTTGGAACTCATCAAAATCCATCATGGAACATCCTTTCATTACATTGTGCCACCCATGGTCTAAATTGAGATAAGTTTAATTTGTATCTTGTGACAAAACTAGTATCAATGTAACACTTTAAAATGAACTACCTTTAACTATTTGTCACTTATACATGATATATTATTAGTTCTTCCAAAGCTCATAAGAATATCTTTACTATCATCCAATGATCATCTTATGAATCATTCTGGTATGTGCTCATAACATTTAGAGCATAGGACATTCTGGATATATACATATCACGGTATAATCGATCAAAATCTTCATGTGATTTTACTCACCAAGTGTTGAAACACTTGAATCTTGATACACTCCTTTCCATGCAGCAAGAACCTTTCTTGTTGTTTCCATATTGAACCCTTTCAATATCTCATATATGTATGTCTGGCACAACCATATTAGCGCCTCAATCTATCCATATAGATATTGATGCTAAATATTCCGATTTTGCCCAAGTCTTTCATCGAAATCTTATTTTAATGAAATTCTTAACTTGTGTCAATACAAGATACATCATTTCCAATCAACAATATGTCCTCTACATAATGTATTAGAAATATGTCTCAGCGCTCCCACTTAATTTCTTGCAAATGAAAGCATCTTCATCATCTCCGATGAATTTAAACTCTTTTAACAGTTTCATCATGGTGAAGATTCCAACTCCGCTATGCTTACTTCAACTATTGAAGTTTGCATGCCCTTTTAGCACCCTTTGAATTAACAAAACCCTTCGGACCATGTCATGTACACGTCCTAGGTAACCGTTCTATTAGAAGAACCTTGTTTTGTTTATTCAACTACCATATACCAAATTATATGTAGTGGTTGCAACATCAGTTCGTCAAGACTAAATATCGCTATGAAAGATCAAATCTTGTCATAGTCAACTCCTTGAACATTGTCGTAAACTTCTTTCCGACATGTCGACTATTTCATAGATTTTAAACATCCATGTCTATTTCTTTATAGATCCAAACACGACCGATAGGCTTCACGCCTTTCCGGAGGGTCTTCCAAGTTCAGAAACTTGCTTTCTCGTGTATGGATACTATCACGGATTCTAAGACTTCTAGTCATTTTACGGAGTCAGGGCCCATCATCGCTTCTTTGCATGTAGTCGGTTCATCATTGTCAAAACAATAACGGCTTGCTTATCAAATCACACTATTTGATTCTTACCGACCCACACGGTTCTATAGGAACTCTAATCTCCGAGATCACACCTTTTGTAATCACGAGAGCCATGAGCATTATGGCCGCCACCGGGACACTTTCCGGCGCTGTGCTACTTAGCACATATAGCTAAGGTTCAACAACCTTATCAAAGTTCTATTGTCCTCCCACTTAACTTTTCACAAAAAATTCCTTCTCAAGAAACTTGACGTTCCAAGTAACAAACTCTTTTGTCCTCAGTGTTATGGAGAAATTCCCAAAAAATTCTTTGGGATAACCTACAAAGACGTGCTTATCCGACTTTGGTTGTAAACATTTTACTTATGCATAACATACCAAAATTTAAGAAAAGACAATTCGGGTTTTATCCCAAACCATGACTTATATGGTGTCATTTCAACAGATCATGGGGAGCTCTTTTCAGTGTAAAAGCGGTAGTCACTAAAGCTTTAATCTTTAAAATATAATGGCAGTTTTATAAATGACACCTTTGATCTTACCATGTCAAACAAGGTTTGATTTGATATCTCGAACATACCATACTCCCGTGGTTTATCGGGAAATGCAAATTCATGGAACAATTCCTCAAATCTTAGGTGTTTTATAAACATGTAACTCAAATATCTTCCTTTATGATCAAATCATAAACTCTTTATTTTCTTGTTACAATGATTTTTCACTTCATCTTGAAAGTCTTTGACCAATTTTCAAATGTTTCATACTTCTTCCTTATTAAGTAAATATATAGATATATTCACTCAAATTTCTGGAGAAAGCATATGAAGCAAAAAGATCCATCGCATATGGCTACACATAATTGACTATATCACTACTAGGCAACAGCTCTTCTGTGGCGCATGGAATACCTTCTTCTGTGGCGCATATCCCTGTCGCCACTATTACCCCGCCACTATTATCTGCTTCCTGTGGCGCATATAGGAATGCGCCACAGAAGTCTCAAACTTCTGTGGCGAATTCCTGCATATGCGCCACAGGAAGCAGATATCAGTGGCGCATACAGTCCAATGCGCCATAGAGTCTATATGCGCCATAGACACCGTTTCTATATGCGCCACTGAGTATATTACATGTATTCAAAATAAAATACATTTCTGGTGTATAATCAGGTATTTATACAAGATTTATGTAGTATATATCCAGATCAGTATAAACAGTACATTGCACATGTAGTAGATGAAAACCGACATACAATACAAACACAAGTATAATGTCATCACACTTAGAGCCCGACCGAGAGACATATATAGTGTCAAGTGCCAAATTTTTACACAAGCGCCGAATACAAAGTTCATATCATCTCACATTACAAATATGAAGTGGCCACCGCCGCCTACACTAGGATCAAATAGAATACAACTGTAATAATGGTGAGCAAGACCATTAGCCCGACCAATATCTTCATCCGGTTCTTCTTCCACAAGTGGTTCCTCCACTTGGATATCGCTTCCTCTCTAGTTGCTTATCCTTTGTAGATGTTGCCGCTGAACTTGTTCACTTGTTTGTGACAATCCTCCCACTCCTCGTAGACTCCTGGAACCCTACCCATGTACACCACATACCACCTCATCGCCATCTCTATAGACAACAAGGCATATTAGTAAAAATACAACGAAAAGAATTAATAAAGGGTTCACATCCATATATATATGTTCACAGAATATAAAACAAAGGATCCATAAACCTATAAGATAGATCATCATAGAAGCAATAAGTTCAACGACAACACGACCACAAGGTAGTTTAAGTCTAACAACAATGACCATTTCGACCACGAGATAGTAAAGTTTATGACACACACACTAATATATCAGGCGTCCATCAAGAATATACACACACTGGATCATGCTAGAGGCACACATCGATCATGATGAAGACTTCCTCTTCTTGCTCGGCTTCGGGAATGGTAGATAACCCTCTTTCGTCATCCATGTCCTTGTGTCACCATACTTACGGAGGCGTTCTTCGATCTCCCTCTTACTCAACCCTCTGGCTTGTTGTAGGGCATCCCCCCTTATGTTGACATCTTCAATGATGATTTGCGATAAATTCATCTGAATGCGATGGAAGTCTTCTCTAAGATCAGCATCGTCAACTCACGCCAAAGTTTCGGCCCATCCTCGGAGACTAGATGGCAGCGTTAGGTTCTGGCAATCCCGAACATAGCCTTTAAGGTGATGGAGGACGTAGAAGGCCTCCTTGGCACCAGTAGTCGACTGCTTGATGCAGGGGAACTCGAGCACGTGCTTGAACACGTGTTTGCCATCCTTGATACATTCCCCCTTATCTACGAAGGTGCATCCCTTCTTGGTGTAGCCCTCGAGAGCCTCATTGATAACACCCCTTATTCTGGTGTAGTCTTTCTTCTTCGTCAAACTCCTCGAGTCGAAATACGTGGCTAGCGAATACCTCGAGGCAAGGACAACGAGTGTGCAGTATTTGTCTCTGCGCAACACAATTGGAACGGAATGTTGGAAAAAGAGCAAAGGAAGAAATCTATAAGAAATGCATAAGTTATGGTGGCGATGAGCGAGTGTGTGTACTTACTCAGGAAAGAAAGGCAAAAGAAGTGTGCCCTTCCTCTTGTTGTCCACCATGAACTTCTTGAGGTACGCCGTCGCCTTGGTCCGTGTCTCTGATCCTTCGACCAACTGGCTGTCCCGCATGTAGTAGGGATCCACTATCGCGATTTCCGGGGTACTCTCTCTCTCTTGATCTTGATCGCCAGATTGAGCACGTATAGGCGGACCAAGTTATAGTCCAGCCGTTTTGTGAGAAACAACTTGAATATGTCCTCGAACACTATGAAGAATATATCCGCGAGGAGTTCATCGACAAAGCCCAGGTCCAATGGGACCTTGGCCGTGAAAACCGGGTAATTTGGATCTTCGTCTTTAAGAAGGAGGCCCTCTGGTGTCTTCACACCCTCGTGCAAAGTTAACATGGCTCCAACCGCAATGTGGATCATATGCGGAGTCAATATCGGATCACCAGCTACATGCACTCGGGGCATGCCATATTGTGTGGATGGTACGACGACGGCGTCCTGACCCTGGATCCTCTTCGAAAGAGGCTGGCTTGCACCCTTCTTATTATTATTACCTCCCTTTCTGTAGTGCTTCTTCTTCACAACAGTGTCAACCACTGCCATCTGCTCATTAGCCGCCTTTCGGAGTGTGTTGGGGCTGAAAACCAATCCCGGTTTCTCTTGTGGTGGATCGGCGGCCGGAGGCGTCTCTTGAGAACGACCATGGAAGACCAGGCATTGCATGCATGTATTGGGCCGACCAGCTTGATGGTCGTCGCGAGCTGTGAAGGGTTCTTCATCCACAGAAGGCATATACAATCCTTTGGCGGCTCCGGTGTTGATGAAGTCGGCAATGTTGACCAATTCATCATCATCTTCATGGGTTCCATCATGTGGTGGTGGTAGCGGGGGCGACGGCGGTTGCGGCACAACGTCTTTGCCATGTGGCGGTGCACACGCTGCCATGATTTGATGGTGACGGCTGGTGGTGGCGACGATGGCAGCTACTGGCTTCCGAGGTGGTGGCCGGGCAATCGATCGAGAGGTGGCGCCAGTGCTCCCCCCGCAAGACGAATCTGGGTCTTCGGCCATGTTAAGGGCCAGTTGTAGCATTCTCCAAGGGTTTTGTGTTCGTTGGCTCCCTGAGGTTCAAAGGAGGGGTCCATGTCATCGCACCCTGGCAGCACCCGAGCCAACCTGACCCTCATTACGTCATCATCCATTGGATTGTTGTGCATCGTGCGGCTCGCCGGTTGTATAAGAGTGCCCTTGGCGACATCCTTTAACTCACCACCGACATCTTTAAGCAGGAGTACGCAAGAAGTGACCTGAGGAAAAAACATGTTGTTGGGCGTCATGAGATGGCAGCAGTCATGCATCAAAGGCATAAAGGAGATGACGTGCACTAACTAATTAGTTACCTTGGTGATAGAGTGGATCTCGGCTAATGTAGATACACAGCCGATGCCGGCGGCCGGCCTATCATCATCTGCAATCTCTCGCTCGGGTGCCTCATGAAGCACCACCGCCGCCGGCTGCGCCTTATTGGTATCTTTGGCGGGAGGGGGCGTCGGTGTGACCAAAACGAGCGGCTGTGTCCCGACGGTGACGGCCGGCGGGGTCACCAGGTCCGGCGACACGGTAACATTGATGCCCAAGTTGTTGCCGCTTAAGCTGGGCAGATGTATCGGCCCCTGTCGACCTCCCGCATTCCAAGCAGTAAGCTCCTCGAAAAACTCAGGGGGGATCATCGAGCGGAGCTTCTCTTCCACTAACTTGTCCACCGTTTTCTCGTCCACCGCCTTCTCCTCTAGTGTCTGCACCTTCATCTTCATCTTTGCAACATCGGCTTTATCTTGGTTCTTCCTCTCCCTTCTTTTCTTGGCGTCCTCTTTGTAGTACTCCTTGAACTTCATGCTCGTACCGAAGCCGGACACACGGCCAGCTGAGGACGGCGACAACCCCTTGTCCCTCTTCTTGTAAGCATTGGTCGCCCTATTGAAAACCATGTCCCAGGGCTCCGTCAAATCCTGGGACGACTCTGTGGCAGTAGCGTTCAGTTCCTTCCCCTACAGAGACAAGGAAAGGTGAACCCATTTAGATTCTTGACTTCATTATTTTAATTAGAACACAATAGACTTGAGATCGGCGATAAATTCCTTACCATCTTCTTCTCGAATTCCTTCACCTCCGGATCGTCGGTGATGAACTCACCTGTTTCCTTGTCCAGGTAGTAGCGGGCCCAAACAAATTGCCTAAGCTGCAAGTGCGTGATTTTAAGCCAAGGGTTGTCTTTACCAAGGCGTTCAAGCTCGGCGTCCTCCTTGTCCCAAATGGCTTGTTTCCCCCTGTAACCGCCGCTTCCAAGGCGGTGGTTACCTATGTTCTGTTCCCGCATACTCCTTCCCCATTTAGTCCATTTTATAGCGTCAGCGGTAGCTATATCTGCCTTGAATATCTTAAACTCCTCTTCGTCGAGCATCGGATTTTTCTTACTAATAACCTCCCAGCTTTCACCTTTGTCAATGCTATTCTTCACCCAGGTTTTCCAGCTGCTCAAGGCGTTGCTCATCTTCGTGAGGGCTAGTTTGTTCACCGGGTTCTTTCTCTCGAGGTTTCTAAACCGCTATGGGAATCTGTATCGCTTGTGAAGCTTCTTAAGGAGATTATCGACCAAAGCTGCATTGTCAGCATGTCTGATGTACTTCGTGTTGATCGACATGCTTTCCCGGACGATGCACCTGAGTTGCCGGCCGTACCCTTTAGCAATCGCCTCTGGCGCAATGGGTAGGCCACTTTCTGTGACCTCAGTGAACTCATCACAGACGGTGGCGAGCACTGGCACCTTCCGCTCCTTCTGTTCCTTCTTCTTCTTCTTCTTCTTCTTCTTCTTCTTCTTCTGAGAAGCGGCCGGGTTGCCGCTACCGCCATCCGTGCGCTCGCCGCCATCGGTGCGGGCGCTGCCATCGGTGGTGTCATCCTCTTCGCCGCCGCCTTCACTAGTTCCATCGTAGTCGTCTTCGTCCCCCTCGTAATCAGGATCTCCGCCCTCATTGGCCCCAGCAGCTCTGGCGACGGTCGCCTCCTCCTCCGGTGGTGGTGTCATCCTCATAGCCTCCTCCTCCTCCTCCACCTATTGGGACCCCCGCCAGAATGACTGGTTGGCCTGTCTAGCTTGTTCTTCGACGCTGATCATGTGCTTAGAAGGGCCAGACTCCTTGTTGCCCGACATGTTTGCACTACTCTATTTAAAAGAGGCAAAAATTTAGCACAAATCTCGGCCGAAAAATTCGGCATGACCTTTGCTAATTTTTTGACCTAAGAGTGCCCATTTCTCAACCGAAACGGAAGTGAATCGACACTTCGGAAGAAATGGGCATCTCAAATGAAATCCCTGCAACATTCACACACAAGAAAATAGCCCCATCCATAGCCCCATTCACAACCCCCATCCACAGCCTCATTGAATCAAATAGCACCATATAGTACCAAATAATCCCATCATCATATAATCCTAGCAGTAATCCCAGCACCATATATATCAAACAACACCATATAATCATTGTAGTAACCAGCAGTAAGCACTTGGAGAACAGCAACACATATGCTATGATATATTGATAACAAACTATTAATGGAATTTCAGGATATTAAAATCAATGGAATTTCAAATATCAATAAGTAGATGAAACAAAAGGATGCATTGATTCCATAGGAGTTTCAGGATTAGAATTAATGGAAGAAGTATTCCAGAACAACAAGTACGCTAGAAACATCACTAGACTATACGAGTCACAAGAACAAGCCATTGGACGACACGCTCCAGCCTAACCTGGTTAAGAAATATGCCTGAACAAAACATCAAGGGGAGGAAATCTGAGAATCTGAGACTTTTAAGGGGCTGTGCTGTGAACAAAACATCAATTGGAGCAGCACTACTTTAATCCCGTCGAAAAGGCAACAAGCTTTAAGGGGTTGTGCGGCATGCTTTACATACAAATCTTCAGCAAAAGCATGTCCTATTAAGGGTATGATGTGCACATATTAAGTCAGAAAAATAACCCTGTATAACCCTATTAAGTCAGAAAAATAACCTGTAGGTCTAGGCAGAAAAATAACCCTATTAAGCATGCCCTATTAAGTCAGAAAAATAACCCTGTAGGTCTAGGCAGCTATGTTTTTCTTAGGAGCAGACTGAAATTAAGCGTGATATACTTCACAACAATTTACTGTACTACAGATGAAATCTCTTTGAGATACTACAACATTTTTTTAGCAACACAAAGCATGATGGCATTTTAGGCGATACAAGATTATTTTCTACATCTTTGATATAAATGACTAAAAAAGCACACTTTTAATATTTGAGGAGTAAAATATCAGATTTCTTGCAAAATAAGATATCAACTAGAATGCCTAGTATTTCTCATACAAGAACAGAATAGTATGATCATAAACAGAATTCTAGGAAACCTTAAGCTGCACATCATTCTCTAGTGTCATTGACCACTGGAGTAAAACACAGAGGAATGTATGGAGAAGAAAACAAAGCACAATGATAAATATTGGGCCCATACACTCCTATGCATCCTATAGTGCTCCATCTCAGTGGCCTAACATAGATAAGCTACAGCAATGCCAACTGGTCTAACAGTGATATCAAAATACCAACTAGTACAGTCATATTTTCTTATGATATACTAGTACAGTCATATTTTCTTTATTACTACAGTCATATTTAAACTCTAATGATAGGAACATTAATACAGTAAGAGTTGTGCAAAAATCTAAATGAAATCAACACACTGCACCAGCCTTAAATGTGCACAAAAATAACCACTTTCCAAAGCTGATTGCAATGCAATGCAAACAAAAGAAAGAAGAAAGAAGATGCCCGGTCATTTTTTTTATCGCAAAGCAGTTTTCTGGAATCAAAACCTTCTGTCTTTGATGTACAACCTTGGCTTCCTTTGATGGAAATATTCGGTCATGCTGCCCGTATCTACCCTGCCTATGACCATGCCACTAGCTTTTGTCCCCATCGCTCACATGTCCAGGCAGAGAAATAAGCAGCAAAAAAATAAAAAAGAATTTGCACTACGAGACTGTGAGGACTACCTAAGCTATAGCATCAGTGGTCTAACAGTGATAAGCTATAGCAATGCCAACTGGTCTAACAGAGAGCTAGGGCATGCTAGCTAGGGTTCTTCACTGAACAGAGAGCTAGGGGAAGGATGCATCCATGGGAATCGGCGATTACCTAGGGACGGTGGATGGCAGATGGCGAGGTGGATGCTAGGGACGGTGGACGGCGAGGTGGCTGGGCTCCTCCTGCGCGCTGCGGATGTCTGGGCTCCTCCTACAGGCTGCGGACGGGATCCTCCTCCCGCGTGCTGCGGATGTGCTCCTCCTCCATGGGCTCCGGCGATGGGGGCGGCTCTCCTCCACGGGCTTCAGCGGTAGGGGGCGGCTCTCCTCCACGGGCTCCGGCGGTGGGGGCGGCAAGGGTAGCTAGGGTTGCGCGCGGCGGTGGGGGCGGTGAGCGAGTGAAGAACCGATCGAATGGATTTGCAAGGGAATGAAAGGCCTAACCGTTTATTTGGCTAAATCCACAGGTTCTGTGGCGCATTTCGGCAATATGCGCCACAAGTTGGAACATCTGTGGCGCATATTGCCGAAATGCGCCCATAACCTGTGGACTTAGTACAAAACACGGCGCGCGTGGTAGTATGACAAGATCACACACTTGTCTTAGTGGTCTCTGCTGCTTGCTTGTGCCATTCTAAACCTAGGCAGCCAGGTTCGAATCCTGGCTGTCTCAAACTTTTTTCTTTTTAAAAAATATATTTTTAATATAGATCTGTTTAAAATAAAGCAAGAACATATACAAGCATTCATATTTATTCAAAAAACTCTCTCCCCGAACATATACAATCATGTGATGTGTTTTTAATTATATATATGTCTAAAATAAAGCAAGAACATATACAAACATTCATATTTATTCAAAAAACTCTCCCTTCGAACATATAAAATCATGTGATGTGTCGAGCTAGTGTCTCTTCACTATCTTCTTGCCCTTTTTCGCCGTGGTTGAATACTTTAGCCCATGCACTTTGAGATTTCTTCTTGTGAATGGACAATCTTTAGTAGGCAGTGTGGTCTTCCTTCTTACTTTAGTAGTAGTAGGCATGTCAAAGTACTTGTCGAATTCCTCTTCGATCTTTGGGTCGCTGTTTTTGTCAAAGTTTTGCTCGTTGGCAGCTCCTTCCATTCTGATGATTCTCCTCTTGCCCCTCCTAATTACAACACGGTTGGGCTTTGATGGGTCGATAATAAAAAAACATTGATCAACTTGGCTAGCAAGTACCCAAGGCTCATTTTTTGCGGAGGCGTTCTTCGTCGATTTGGCATCTGGTAGAACCATTGTGGTGAAATACCAGCCTTCTTTTTCCACGTTCTTGGCCCATCTAACACGGAACATCAGTATGATCTCTCCACAGTAATCGAGCTCCCATATCTCCTTGATCCTTCCGTAGAATCTTTCCATCACAGTAGTCTCGTCATCAACAAAGGATAACATAGTTACTCCAAGTTTTGATATTCGTGTCCTTTTCCTCGGTGTAGAATCTGTAACCGTTTATGTCGTATGATTGATAGGTCCTTAGGTTGTGCCCTGGGCCCTACGACAAGGAGAATATGAGTTTTTGATCTTCCGTAGAAGGCGTCTATGGGGGATTGTCGAGTTGCCTTTTCTTGAACCAACCCGTGATGCTAGAGTTGTACTCTCTGGTTACGTCTCCCTTGTTCCTCGGCCGGCCCTAGTCGACGTACTCCTACTCGATTAAGCTTATGTGCTCTTCGACCCAAGGGCCGACCACTTCAATGTGTTGTAGCGCGACTCGGTGTGCCCTTTCAAAATTAGTGCGTCGACCATCAATGCCGACATGCAGTGAGCGGCAGCCCTCGCGGTGACCATATGCACCGAGCCTGCCGAGGTGCTTCTTTGTGGGTATTCCAACATCCTCGTTCTCGGTGGTTAGATAATTCTGGCAGAAGGAGATGCACTCGTAGATCAGAAAGCCCTTGTCTATGCTTCCATCTGGACGAGACCTGTTGCGAACGAATCCTTTGATGACACCGTTTAGCCTTTCAAACAACATCATGTTGTGCAGGAATGTCGGCCCGAGCTAGATGATGTCGTCCACGACATGTACAAGCAGATGCACCATGATATCAAAGAATGCGGGCGAGAAGTAAATCTCAAGCTCGCATAGTATCATCACAATCTCTTCCTGTAGCCTGCTGAGCTGCTTCACACCGATCGACTTCCTAGATATGACATCGAAAAAGTTACAGAGGCCAAACAACGTCTCACGGACATGCTCATCCATTATCCCACAGATTGCAACGGGGAGTATCTGCGTCATCAGCACGTGACAGTCGTGAGACTTCATACCGCTGAACCTCTTCTTCGCCACATCCAGATATCTTCTTATCTTCCCCGAGTAACCATGAGGAACTTTCACTCCGAAGAGGCACCTGAAAAACTGCTCGAGCTCCTCCAGACTCAGAGTGAAGCAGGCAACACGAAGCACCACCTAATTCTTCTTAACTCTTTTGCGGCGACCTTGAGTCCCTTCTGTCTGATCAGCATCATCATCATCACTATCAGGGTACTGAAGATCTTTCTTGATGCCAAGAAATTTAAGGTCCTTTCTTGCTTTCGGCCCATCCTTGGTCCTCTCCGGCATGTTCAGTAGAGTGCCAAGCAGACTCTCGGTAATGTTCTTCATGATGTGCATTACATCGAGGCTATGGGGAGTGTGAAGGACCTTCCAATACGGCAGGTCCCAGAAAACAGACATTGCTTTCCATACACCCAGCAGTGGCTTTGTCCTTGATCGTTTTTTTCTAGGCACAGGGCAATCTACCCAATTATTCAAAAGCTCCTCGATTTCTTCGCCGCTCCTCGGACGCGGGGCTCTTTCGAGCTCGTCCTTACCATTGAACAGGTCACCACATTTTCTCCACGGGTGATCCTTGCGGAGCCACTTTCGAGTACCTTGGAACACGGTTTTCAAAGACCCGGGATCCCTTGGTAGCTGGAGATGCGGTGTCTCATCCATGCACTTGACGCATGCATTGTGTCCGTGGTTTACCTGGGCCGATACATATGCATAACCAGGATAGTCCTACATGGTCGTGAGCAACGCGGCTCTCAGATGGAAATATTCTTTAGTGTAGGTGTCCCACGTACGGGCCGGCATCTCCCACAAGCTGGCTAACTCCTCTCTCAATAGCCCGAGATACAGATGCATATCGATACCTGGTTGTTTTGGCCCCTGAATAAGAATGCTCATGTTTACATACCTTTGCTTCGTGCATAGCCACGGGGGGAGGTTGTACGGCCATACAAACACAAGCCAGGTGTTATGCGTGCTACTCTAGTTTCCAAAAGGATTGAGTCCATCGGTGCTCATACCCAGCCTGACGTTCCTTGCATCACCCCTGAACTCTTCGAACTCGATGTCTAATGCATTCCACTGGCTAGCGTCTGAAGGGTGTGTCAGGATCTTGCCCTTCTCTGGATCATCTTCGGGTTTCTCTCTTTCCGCATGCCATTGCATGATCTTTGCTTCCTTAGGATCTATGAAATATCGCTGCAGACGGGGGATGATAGGAAAGTACCATACCATTTTTCGAGGAACTTTCTTGTTCCTTCTCTTGTACCATCCTTGGCCACACACCGGGCATGTGGTTCTATCCGTGTACTCGTTCCGATAAAGTGCGCAATCATTAATGCATGCGTGGTATTTAATGTGTGGTAGGTCGAGAGGGCACACGATTTTCTTGGCCTCCTCGATACTTATTGGCAATGTGTTCCCCTTAGGAAGTCGGTCGTGCTAGTATTCCATGTTCGTGTTGAAGCTCACATCGGTCCATTTGTGTTCGGCCTTCATCTCCAGAGCCTTGAGCGTTACACTCAAACGTGTATCCTCGGGGCGACACCCAGGATACAATGGAGTCATCCCGTCTACCTCCATTTGGGCCAGCTTGGCTTTCTCTCTGGCTGCAGCTTTGTCGTTGCTCGTCTCCCTAAGGAGCAGTTCTTGAACATGAGGGTCCTGCAATCCTGCAAGGCCGAAGTTAGCAGCGTCTGTGTGTTCGCGTCTTCTCCTTCTTCATGATCATGATCATGCCCGTCGCCATCTCCTTCTCCATGCTGATCATGCCCGCCGGCATCTCCTTCGTCATGATCATCATGCCCGGTAGACCCTTCGTCTTCTCGCTCGCCCATGTCTTCGTGACCACCACCATGTCCTGCCGGCACCTCATTGAGGTCGCGCATGAAACCGCGCCTGAGCAGGTGACCCTCCAATTGTCCAGATTCAGGGTCGATCAAGTGCTGTAGTTTGCATGTTCGACATGGACATCTTATCATGGTCTTGTTGTTAAGAATCATGTCCTCCTTCGCACCTTTCTTGTACCTAGAAACTCTACCTTCGCTCATCGAGGACCATGGTTGCCTGAGCGGTCGTAACAAAGAGTATAGGTGAGAACCACACCATATGAACACACACATGCATGAATGCTAGCCGGAAAAAATTTGGCATGACCTTTCCTAAAATTAGGACATATGGGTAGTGCAAAAATTTGCCGAAATGGAAATAAATCAACATTTCAGCAAACATCCATGCAACTTCACCGGCCAGGACAACAACAAGCAAGCAACAAAAAACTTCCTCCCATTGTAAACATTCATGCACCACATAAGCATAGTCTCGCCATGGATCGCACACACACACCACCCGCGGGACAAGCTTCACCTACATGTTCATGGCCAAGTACTCACCTAGTAGACACAATAATAGCGAGACGAGACCGCGTGATGAGAGAGTGTGGACAAATAGATCTACAAGTTGGTGGAGAGGAAATTAGTAAACAAATAGAGATGTGAGAGAGAATAGTAAGGAACTTTTAGATCTAGAAGTTGGAGGGTAGCTTCCACTTACCAATCTATGGATTAAAGTAGGTTTAGTTACAAGAAAATGGAGAAACTATGGGCAAAATGGGGTGTGAGGGAGGAGGAAGACGAGTTGGGAGGAGGTAGAAAGGAAGAGATGTGAAATGGGTGGTGGTGGATAGATAAGAGCTACCTTTTGTCACCTTTTTAACGTGGATCTGGACGCCCTGATCTGTGGCGCATATGGAGGAAATGCGCCACAGAAGCTGAATCTTCTGTGGCGCATAAGTCCATATGCGCCACAGAAGTGGGTGAACTAGATTCTCTGTGTGGGGCCCTCCTCCAAGTTCTGTGGCGCATGTTGGGATATGCGCCAGAGAAGTGAAACACATATGTGGCGCATATCAAAACATGCGCCATAGAACTTGGGTGAATTAGATTCCGTGGTGGGACCCCCTCCATGTATTGTGGCGCATAATAAAATATGCGCCAGAGAAGAGGCAACTTCTGTGGCGCATATCTCGCTATGCGCCACATAACTTGTTGGGTCCGCAGCATAGAAAACAAAAAAATTCCTACGGTGTGAACTATACGCCAAGATCTATCTACTAGGTACAAAGAAACGGGTGGACATACATCCAACGAGAACTTACCCTCGTAGACAACGAGCCTTGTTAACGAGTAGGAACTCGTGGTTGATGTAGTCGTACACTTGCCGATCTCAAGATCGTGAGGAAGTCCGAGCGCCGCAACTCAGCAGCGCATCCGCACTCGCACACACGTTCAAGCCATCGGACAAGCAGCAACTCCTTCCAGACGAAATGCCACCGGGAACATGTATCTCGCTAATCCGAGACCATGGGGGAATAATTCTAGAGGGGGAGAGAGATCCTTCACAAGGAGGTGTGAGGATGAAGGAGGGAATGGGTGGCCTTTTATAGGAGGAGGGGGGTGCCCCCTCTCTTGATGGCCGGCGCATGGGGGGTGACCCCTCACCTCCCCCATTCATGTGGTGGTAACCCCTCCACATTAAAATGCCTCTTCACATTTCATTTTAAAGTCTCCACTTTAAATGCATTAAATTTCTCCAAATTTAATGCTCTCTCATTTAATAAAACTCTTTTTATTAAATTTATTCAGAATTTTGTTAATTACTTTAATTAACAAACATTCACATATAGCCCCTTGCAATATTTCAATATCACATGCAGAACCACCTTCTGCAATTTCACCCGAAACAATTTCCGGTTTTTATTGAAATAATTCCTGCGCTTTGCAATTCTTTCGTCTGAAACATATGTGCTCCAAAATGGTGTCCGGTAACTCTTAAGTGTGCCACCCTATGGTTCGTGAATAATGCATACATGATCGAGACCCCTCTCCGATCAATAATCAGCAGCGGGACCTGGAGATCCGTACTGACTCCTACACATTCAACGATGACTCCTGTGATCGTGACTCCCTTTGTCTCTCGATATATTACATGTCCGAGATTCGATCATTGGTATCTCCATACCTAGTTTGATATCGTTACTGACATGCACTCTTTTCTCGTTCCCGTGATATAACATTCTAGTGATCACATCACTTGCTTGCAAGCTATCCTAATGTGATAACACCGAGAGTGCCCAGAGTATATCTATACGTCATCTGGATTGACAAATTCCACTCTTGATCCATGAGCCTCAACATAACACCTTCGTAGTACTGAACCCATCTTTATAGTCACCCTGATACCGTGTGCATTTGATGTTATCAAGATACTCTTCCGGTGTTAGCAATTAACATGATCTCATGGTCTAAGGATAAAGATTACTTCGTATGATGTTATAGCAATATAAACATAATGACTTGATCGTAATGCTATACTTCGGATGAATGTTCATCACATCATTCCACCAATGGTGTGACCTTGTTATTAACAACATCTAATGTCCATGATCAGGAAACCTTGATCATCCTATTAATCTACAAGCTAGTCTATAAGAGAGGCATGACTAGGAACCCTTTTTGTTTATTAAACACACATGTATTGATGTTTCCGAATCAATACATTTCTAGCATGTAAAATAAACATCTATCATGTATAAGGAACATATAATAACAGTTTTATTATTGCCTCTCAGGGAATATTTCCTTCAGTCTCCCACTTGCACTAGAGACAATAATCTAGTTCACATAGTGATAAATCTAACACCCATGGAGTTCTGGTGTTGATCATGTTTTTCCCTAGGGAGAACTTTAGTCAACGGATCTGCTACATTTAGGTCCGTGTGTACTTTACAAATCTTATATCTCCATCCTTGACATGCTCGCGGATGGAGTGAAACCGGCGCTTAATATGCTTGGAATTCTTGTGAGACCTTGGTTCCTTTGCGTTGGCTATGGCTCCATTGTTGTCACAATAGATCACCATCGGGTCCAACGCAATGGGAACCACACCCAGTTCCGTGATGAACTCTTTCATCCAAACCGCCTCCTGTGTCGCTTCTGAAGCAACAACATATTCCGCCTCCATTGTTGATCCAGCCACCACCGGTTGTTTGGAACTCCTCCAACTAACTGCTGCTCCGTTCAAGAGAAATACGTATCCGGATTGAGACTTAGAGTCATCCGGATCGGTGTCAAAGCTAGCATCGAATATAAAACTTAGCGACTAGCTCTTCTTCACCTCCATATATAAGAAACATATCCTTAATTCTTCTCAAGTACTTGAGGATGTTCTTTACCGCTATCCAGTGTTCCGAACCTGGATCAGATTGGTACCTACTATTCAAACTAATAGCATGTGCCACATCCGGTCTTGTACATAGCATGGCATACATAATAGAGCCTATGGCCGAGGCATAGGGGATCTTATCCATCATCTCTCTTTCTTCTGCCATAGCCGGACTTTGAGTCTTACTCAATGTCTTGCCTTGCAACATAGGTAAGAACCCCTTCTTACTTTCGTCCATATTAAACTTCTTTAATATCTTATCAAGGTATGTACTCTGCGATAGCCCAATTAGGCGCATGGATCTATCTCTATAGATTTTAATGCCTAATATATATGACGCTTCACCAAGGTCTTTCATCGAAAATTTGCTGTTTAGATAACTTTTAACACTGTTTAAAAGATCTATATCATTTCCAATCAATAATATGTCATCCACATATAATATCAGAAATGCCACATTGCTCCCACTCACTTTCTTGTAAATACAAGCCTCTCCATAAGTTTGGACAAATCCAAACTCTTTGATCACCTCATCAAAGCGGAGATTCCAACTCCGTGATGCATGCTTCAGTCCATAGATGGATCGCTGAAGTTTGCACACCTTATTAGCATCCTTAGGATCGACAAAACCCTTAGGTTGTATCATATACAACTCTTCTTCAATCTTACCATTGAGGAACGTAGTTTTGACATCCATCTGGCATATTTCATAGTCGAAATATGCAGCAATTGCTAACATAATCCTAACCGACTTAAGCATCACTACGGGAGAGAATGTCTCATCGTAGTCAACTCCTTGAATTTGTCGAAAACCCTTTGCGACAAGTCGAGCCTTATAGATGGTCACATTACCATCAACATCAGTTTTCCTTTTGAAAATCCATTTATTCTCAACGGCCTTTCGGTCGTGAGGTAAGTCCACCAAGTTCCAAACTTGGTTCTCGTACATGGATTCCATCTCGGATTTCATGGCTTCCAGCCATTTGTTGGAATCTGGGCTCATCATCGCTTCTTCATACATCGCAGGGTCATCCATTTCATCAACCATTAAATTCACAATAGGATTGCCGTACAGTTCAGGAGCTGCACGTGTCCTGCTTGACCTGCGAGGTTTGGTAGTGTCCTCTTTCGGAGTTTCATGATCATTATCATTAGCTCTCTCTTCATCAGGTGAAGTCAACTCCGAAACAACTTCCGGTTCTGCACCACTCGCCATTCCATGAAGAGAAGGTTCAATAACCTCTTCGAGTTCTACCTTCCGACTACTCACACCTTTCGCGAGAAACTCCTTCTCATGAAAGGATCCATTCTTGGCAACAAAAACCTTGCCCTCAGATCTGTAATAGAAGGTATACCCAATTGTTTCCTTAGGGTATCCTATGAAGATGCATTTTTCTGCTTTGGGTTCGAGTTTATCTGGTTGAAGTTTCTTCACATAAACACCGCATCCCCAAACCTTAAGAAATGACAGCTTAGGTTTGTTTCCAAACCATAATTCATACGGTGTCGTTTCAACGGATTTAGATGGTGCCTGATTTAAAGTGAATGCAGTTGTTTCCAGTGCATAACCCCAAAATGACAGAGGTAAGTCAGTTAGAGACATCATAGATCGAACCATATCCAATAAGGTACGATTACGACGTTCCGACACACCATTACGTTGTGGTGTTCCGGCAGGCGTGAGTTGTGAAACTATTCCACACTCTTTCATGTGTGTGCTAAACTCGTAACTTAGATACTCTCCTCCACGGTCAGACCGTAGAAATTTAATCTTTCTATTACGATGATTTTCCACTTCATTCTGAAATTCCTTGAACTTTTCAAAAGTTTCAGACTTGTGTTTCATCAAATAGATATACCCATATCTACTCAAATCATCCGTGAAAGTAACAAAATAACGATATCCACCTCGCACCGACATACTCATTGGTCCACACACATTAGTATGTATGATCTCCAATAGATCTGTCGCCCGTTCCATTGAACCGGAAAACGGCGTTCTAGTCATCTTGCCCATAAGGCATGGCTCACATGTATCAAATGATTCAAAATCAAGTGATTCCAAAAGTCCATCAGAATGGAGTTTCTTCATGCGTTTAACGCCAATATGATCTAGACGGCAGTGCCACATATATGTAGACATATCATCATCAAGTTTAATCTTTTTAGCATTAACATTATGAATGTGCGTAATATTACTATCGAGATCTAATAGAAATAAACCATTCAACATAGGTGCATGACCATAAAAGATATCATTCTTATAAATCGAACAACCATTGTTCTCAGATTTAAAGGAATGACCACTTTGCATCAAACACGATCCAGATACAATGTTCATGCTCAGTGCAGGCACCAAATAACAATTATTTAGGTTTATAACTAATCCCGATGGCAAATGGAGAGGTAGCGTCCCGACGGCGATCACATCAACTCTTGATCCATTGCCTACCCGCATCCTGACCTCATCCATTGCTAGTTGTCGCTTGTTCCGTAGCCCCTGAACCGAGTTACATATATTAGCAACCGATCCGGTATCAAATACCCAGGTGCTATTGCAAGTACTAGTCAAGTACACATCAATAACATGTATATCACATATACCTTTGTTTGCCTTGCTGGACTTCTTGTCCGCCAAATACTTGGGGCAGTTGCGCTTCCAATGGCCAGTCCCCTTGCAATAGTAGCACTCGATGTCAGACTTAGGGACAGCCCGGGGTTTCTTTTCAGGCGTGGCAACAGACTTGTCACCCTTCTTTCCCTTGTGCTTGCCTTTCTTGTCCTTCTTGAAACCGGTGGTTCTATTGATCATCAACACTTGATGTTCTTTCCTAATCTCCACTTCTGCAGTCTTAAGCATTGACAGAAGCTCGGGAAGAGACTTCTTCATGCCCTGCATATTATAGTTCATCACGAAGCTCTTGTAGCTAGGTGGCAGAGATTGGAGAACACGATTTATGACTAAGTCAATGGGAATCGTTATTCCCAAGGACACAAGCTTATCGGCGTACCCAGACATTTTGAGTACGTGCTCACTAACGTAGCTGTTTTACTCCATCATGCAGCTAAAGAACTTTTCTGTAGCATTATAACTCTCTACGGCAGCATGGGTATCAAAAATCATTTTCAATTCTCCCATGGTATCAAAGGCATTGCCGTTTTCGAAACGCTTTCGAAGTTCTGGCTCTAGCCCATACAGTATGCCGCAATGAACTAAGTTGTGGTCCTCCTGACGAGTCACATAGACATTCTTTTCCTCGTCAAGGGCATCAGGAGTTGGTGGGGGGCCTAGCGGCGCATCTAGCACATATTGCTTTTGTGCAGCAGTGAGGAGAATCCTCAAATTCATAGCCCAGTTGGTGAAGTTGCTACCATTTGCAGCTAGTTTCTCTTTCTCCATGAACACATTGAAATTAAAAGCAGGTGGTGCCATCTACAACAGAATTTGTAAAGTTTATTTAGACTAAGTTTATGATAGATTGAGTTCAACTAATCCAAATTACTAATGAACTCCCACTCAAAAACTACATCCCTCGTGTCCTTTTGGTGATTACATGAACCAAATCCACTATACCAAGTCCGATCATCACGTGAGTTGATATAGCTTCAAAGGCGAGCATCTATATGGGCATCATATCAACCATATGACTCATGCTTAACCTTTTGGTCCGTGTTCCGAGGCCATGTCTGTACATGCTAGGCTCGCCAAGTAAGAACCTTAGTATTTGCGTGTGTAAAACTGTCTTACACCTGTTCCTATGAATGGGTAGATTCGAGTACACACGATCATCACGTGATGTCTCGAAACACGATCCATAGAATGGTGCATACTCAAGGAAGAACACATTTTTATCTTGATATCTAAATGAGGGATCATCTTATAATGCTACCAAACGCGCCAAACTAGCAGTATAAGATGCTAACATCTAATGTGTAAAGTGAGATGATATGGTCCATGCATTTGATCTCTATCACTTGCATCGTGGTATGATCTCTATCATTCCTTTGTGTGTAAGGCCAAGGTCTATGGAACTTACACCTTGAGTGTGTTGTAAGAGTATCCACCATACATCTACTTACAATAATACCATATCAATATACTAGCCCAGCAACGATCTAAACTAGACGCCTCTAATTTATCAATTGCAAGTTTTACGTGGCTTAGGGCGTTAGGAGATAGAACCGTTGTTACCTACGAACATGAACCACAACGAGGATAACCAAGTTATTAGCAACTCGTTGTAAATTAGATATTAACTATAGTAGGAGAGACAGACACCTGCCAGCCACTTATGCAAAACAAGTTGCATGTCAGTCGTGGAACCGGTCTCATGTACGATGACATGTAAGGTTGGCCACGGCCGCTTCATCCCACTATGCCACCAATATACAAAATACATAGAAGATGCAATAACATGATCATCATCGCCCACATATCTACCATATGTGTACTACCCGTGCTAAGCACCTACGCATAGATCAGGCTCTGATACCACTGTTGGGTCCGTATCATAGAAAACAAAAAATTTCCTACGGTGTGAACTATACGCCAAGATCTATCTACTAGGTACAAAGCAACAGGTGGACATACATCCAACGAGAACTTACCCTCGTAGACAACGAGCCTTGTTAATGAGTAGGAACTCATGGTTGATGTAGTCGTACACTTGCCGATCTCAAGATCGTGAGGTAGTCCGAGCGCCGCAACTCAACAGCGTATCTGCACTCGCACACACGTTCAAGCCACCAGACAACCTCCACCTCCTCGCTCCAGCGATCCAGCGGAAGCAGCAACTCCTTCCAGACGAAATGCCACCGGGAACATGTATCTCGCTAATCCGAGACCATGGGGGAATAATTCTAGAGGGGGAGAGAGATCCTTCACAAGGAGGTGTGAGGATGCAGGAGGTAATGGGTGGCCTTTTATAGGAGGAGGGGGGTTCCCCCTCTCTCCATGGCCGGCGCATGGGGGGACTGACCCCTCACCTCCCCCATCCATGTGGTGGTAACCCCTCCACATTAAAATGCCTCTTCACATTCCCTTTTAAAGTCTCCACTTTAAATGCATTAAATTTCTCCAAATTTAATGCTCTCTCATTTAATAAAACTCTTTTTATTAAATTTATTCAGAATTTTGTTAATTACTTTAATTAACAAACATTCACATATAGCCCCTTGCAATATTTCAATATCACATGCAGAACCACCTTCTGCAATTTCACCCGAAACAATTTCCGGTTTCTATTGAAATAATTTCTGTGCTTTGCAATTCTTTCGTCTGAAACATATGTGCTCCAAAATGGTGTCCGGTAACTCTTAAGTGTGCCACCCTACGGTTCGCGAATAATGCAGACATGACTGAGACCCCTCTCCGATCAATAATCAGCAGCGGGACCTAGAGATCCGTACTGACTCCTACACATTCAACGATGACTCCTGTGATCGTGAGAACCTTTAACGCTTGTAACTAAATCCCTTTGTCTCTCAATATATTACATGTCCGAGATTTGATCATCGGTATCTCCATACCTAGTTTGATCTCGTTACCGACATGCACTCTTTTCTCGTTCCCGTGATATAACATTCTAGTGATCACATCACTTGCTTGCAAGCTATCCTAATGTGATATCACCGAGAGGGCCTAGTGTATATCTATCCATCATCTGGATTGACAAATTCCACTCTTGATCCATGAGCCTCAACATAACACCTTCGTAGTACTGAACCCATCTTTATAGTCACCCTGTTCCGGTGTGACGTTTTATGTTATCAAGATACTCTTCCGGTGTTAGCAATTAACATGATATCATGGTCTAAGGATAAAGATTACTTTGTATGATGTTATAGCAATATAAACATAATGACTTGATCATAATGCTATACTTAGGATGAATGTTCATCACATCATTCCACCAATGGTGTGACCTTGTTATTAACAACATCCAATGTCCATGATCAGGAAACCTTGATCATCCTGTTAATCAACAAGCCAGTCTATAAGAGAGGCATGACTAGGAACCCTTTTTGTTTATTAAACACACATGTATTGATGTTTCCGAATCAATACATTTCTAGCATGTAAAATAAACATCTATCATGTATAAGGAATATATAATAACAACTTTATTATTGCCTCTCAGGGCATATTTCCTTCATAACTTGGATCAACCCACCCCGGCTTGTGGGTCCCACTAATCTTCTGTGGCGCATATTGTGGAGAATGCGCCACAGAACTTCCAGGTTTCTGTGGCGCATATTTTCTGGTGCGCCACTGATATGTATCTGTGGTGCATGGTTTCGCATATGCGCCACTGAATATCTTGTCTATCTATAGGTTGTTTCCTAGTAGTGTATACATCAACATGCATAATATCCAATAAGTTAGTCATCCGTTCCTATTTGGCCTATGAACAGAGTTTCAATTATGTCAAGGAAAGTTTCACCAGCGTCAATTGATCAAAATCAAAAGACTGCAAAAATCCATCAACATGGAGTTTCTTCATGTTTACTTTCCAATATAATTTAAACAACGATGTCACTTCATAAGTGATCTTTCAATCATTTGTCTTGCGACATTTTAGCAATAGTGTTTATGGATGTGATTTCTCCCACTAGACTTGTAAAAGTTCATCCATCCATTATGGAATATGGTAATTATTTGAACAACCATTGTTCTCCTAATACCGGAACAAAATAACAATTATTAAAACAAATCTTGAAGGCTAGGTTTGACGAGAACGAAAAACACAACAACACTTTATTTGTTTTCGATGAACATCATCACTTATTCTCATGCCAGTTACTTAGGCCGTTGCGGTTCATGAATTGGGTTGTCCTGTATGACACATCATACCAACCAATTCGGTATCCAATACCGGTATCCAATACCTAAGAACCACATTGTTTAACAAGCAAGGAATACAACCATAACATGTATATCTTCTATATACCTAAGTTGGACATCTCCAACCTTTTCTTTTCTGCCAAATATTTTATAGATTATCTTTCAACCATTCCTTTTCTTTTAAAAGAATCTATCAACATCAATAGTGATGTCATTCACATGACAATAGTACAAAGCGTATATAGTCAAATACTAATACCTTTGGACTTGCACTTTGAAGTGGATCACCATCATCAAATGTTTGGTATTCTTTCAAAAGTCCATTCTTTAGTAATCTTTTAGTGTAGTAAACATTTTACTTACATCTTCTATTCATCCTTATCATGACAACTTTCATGATCAAGCTACTATAGCCTGTAAGGAAGAATCGTGAGTATAATGTTAGTTTCCAAAACCTTTTTGGGAGATCCGGATGCTTAGCATCTCCATCCTTCCCAAATTCTCATACAATATGAGAACATGTATTTTGCTAAATTATACTCTATCATATTGCAACAAAAAATATTGTTTCAGATATCACAATATCTTTCACACATGATGGTTTCTGAAACAATTTTCAGCTCCTATATAATCTTGATATTAAAACAACTTTTGAATATCAATAATCATGGAGGCAAACTGTAGGGTAATGAGTAGGCTACACTAGCGTAAAATCAAAATTTTCTACCTCGTCAACCAGGAATACTATTGTCATAGATCACGGGATTACCGCCAGACGCACGGGTGCAGAACTCGATGAAGCACGTCGCGGCATTGTAGATGTTCTACATCTCCTCCTTGACCTCGTCCCACGGGCAGCTTCCCTTTGCGCGGCTCGTCCAAGTGCTACAGATGCAGCACCTCCGAGGTATCCACATGTCTAGAGTGGAAGCCGTCACACGCCAGACTGCTAGGTCTGCACGTGCAATACAGGCGGAATAGGAGTGGCGGCTGGGTGGAATTCTCAACCCTATTCACTCGCCTCACTCTCTCTTATATAGGCATCCCCGGTGGGCTTCTATATTAGTAGCCCATTAGCAGCCTAAGCCTGGTCTAATTCGGATCCAATTCTTATTAGGCTTCCAGCCCCTAAAGTGTGTGACCCTATAGGTTCATACACGTATAGACATGACACGAGTACACTTACTCTATCAATAGTTGGTAGTGGCCTCTAGCAAGACGTGCCAACTCCTAAACACATATAAAGATCATTCGGACGAACCATCACAAGGTTGAGTACATGTCTTTCCCTTTGCCTCACGATATTTGGTCTAGATCCAAGCTGACCTCTCTTTATCGATACTGTGATTCGGAATCCCTTTACTAGGTTAACTCTTAACCATATGTAGCACGGCCATGCATTTCTGGATCCGATCACTCGAGGGGCCCAGAGATATCTCTCTCAAGTAGAGAGGGGCAAATCCCATCTTGATTGACCGATGCCTTGCAACATGTATCAGGACAAACCCGAAAGCTACCTTTATAACTACCCAATTACGGAGTAGTGTTTGATAGCCCCAAAATAGGTCGATCCACATCTCAAGTACATACGACAATCTCAGGTCTAAGGACAAAACGTACACGATGTGTAGAGAGAGCTGCAAGTATTATTGCCAGTCTCAAGTTGAGTCAGTCCAACCCCATGTTTATAACATGTGTCCACATCATTGGTTTGACATCTCCATGTCTATGACTTGCGAAACATAGTCATCAACCAATCGATGTGCTAGTCTAATATTCACATGTGTCCTCACATGAACTCCGACTAGGGACAACTATTAGATAACCATACAAGTAAAGAGTTTCACAAACAATTCACATAATTGTCAATCAATACAAGTTGCCTGATATATGGATATTCAAGGAACATTATAATAACTCATGGATACACATGAAATACAATCATCTCTATGATTGCCTCTAGGGCATATTTCCTTCAGTCTCCCACTTGCACTAGAGTCAATCTAGATAGTATCTAATACCTATTGCTCTTGTGTGCGCTTCATGCGCAGGCTGCGGGAGTGGCTTAGTCAAGGGATCAGCAACATTTGAGTTTGTATGTATTTTGCATAACATGACACTACCATCATCAATGAACTCACGAATCAGATGGTAACGCATGCGAATATGTTTGTTCTTCTTGTGCTGTCTAGGTTCCTTGGCTTATGCAATAGCACCATTGTTGTCACAGTAAACGTCCAAGGGATTGGACGAGCCCTGAACCACACCAAGAGCGATCAGGAAATTCCTAATCCAAACAGCTTCTTTTGTAGCCTCCGAGGCAGCAATATATTCAGCTTCTGTTGAAGAGGGCCACTGTATCTTGCTTGGAACTTTTCTAGCTCACAGCACCACCATTCATGACAAACACATAACCTGATTGCGATTTCGAGTCATATGAGTCGTTAAGGTAACTCACATATGTGTAACCCTTTACACTGAGTTCAACCTCACCTCCATAAAATAGGAACATATCCTTAGTCCTTCTCAAGTACTTAAGGATATTCTTTACTGATGTCCACTGACTCTCACCTGGATCAGCCTGGTATCTGCTGGTAACACTTAGAGCATAGGAAACATCTGGGCGAGTACATGTCATCGCATACATGATGGATCCAATAGCCGAAGCATATGGAACCCTACTCATGCGCTCTCGCTCATCAGTGGTCGAAGGACAATGAGTCTTGCTGAGTTTAATGCCGTGAGACATGTGCAAGAACCGCTTCTTAGCCTCTTCCATGCTGAAACGTTTTAACACTTTGTCAATGTACGTACTCTGGCTTAATACAATTAGCCTCCTTGATCTATCTCTATAGATCTTGATACCCAGAATATATACCGCTTCTCCCAAGTCCTTCATAGAAAAACTATTTTTCAATGAGGTCTTAACAAACTCGAGAATAGGAATGTCATTTCCAATCAATAATATGTCATCCACATATAAGATTAGAAACACAAGTGATTTCCCATTTTCTTTCTTATACACACAAGGATCTTTTTCGTTTTTGGTGAAGCCAAACTCGTTTACAACTTCATCAAATCGAATGTTCCAACTCCGAGATGCTTGCTTCAGCCCATAAGTAGACTTTTGAAGTTTGCATACCTTTCCAGCATTGTTTGGATCGACAAAACCTTCGGGCTGTATCATATACACGTCCCCGGTAAGGATTCCATTTAAGAAAGCCGTCTTGACGTCCATCTGCCATATCTCATAATCGAAATATGTAGCAATGGCTAGAATGATCCGTATAGATTTAAGCATCGCTACGGGCGAGAAAGTCTCGTCGTAGTCAACTCCTTGAACTTGTCGAAAACCTTTTGCAACAAGTCGAGATTTATGGATGTGAACATTTCAATCCATATCAATCTTCTTCTTATAGATCCATTTGCACTCGATGGCTTTAAAACCATCAGGAAGATCAACCAAGTTCCAAACTTGATTGTCTCCCATGGACTCTATCTCGGATCTCATGGCCATCAGCCATTTCTCAGAGTCTGGGTCCACCATCGCTTCTGCATAGGTCGCAGGCTCATCATTGTCTAACAATAATAATTCTCGCGCTTCGCAGAGCCTCGCCGATCTTCGTGGTTGTGGTGCTTCTATTGCCACGGGTTGCTCAACTTGTTCTGCTACAATAGCATCACTCGTAGAAGCATCCCGACTGGCTCATCTTGAACTTCTTCAAGTCGCACCGACCTTCCACTCGTTCCCTTTGTGAGAAACTCTTTCTCTAGGAAAACACCACTATGAGCGACAAACACTTTGCCCTCTTCTCGGTTGTAGAAGTAATACCCTAAGGTTTCCCTTGGATATCCCACGAATATGCATTTGTCCGATTTTGGTGTTATCTTGTCCGACTGAAGTCGCTTGACAAATGCATCACAACCCCAAATCTTAAGAAAAGACAAACTAGGATTCTTTCCAGTCCACATCTCATATGGTGTCTTAACTACGGATTTAGATGGTACCCTGTTTAGTGTGAAAGCTGTTGTTTCTAGCGCGTAACCCCAAAATGATAATAGTAAATCCAACTGGCTCATCATCGATTGAACCATGTCCAACAAAGTTTGATTACGCCGTTTAGAGACCCTGTTTCTTTGAGGCGTTCCGGGCGACATGAGCTGTGGAACAATTCCGCAACTTTTAAGATGATTGCTAAACTCGTGACTCAAATATTCACCTCCGCGATCAAATTGCAAGGCCTTTATTTTCTTGCCACGTTGATTCTCTACCTCACTCTAAAACTCTTTGAACTTTTCAAAAGTTTCAGACTTATGCTTCATCAAGTAGACATAGCCATATCTACTGAAATCATCAGTGAAAGTAATGAAGTAGTGATATCCTCCTCTGGCTGTCGTGCTCATTGGTCCACATACATCAGTATGTATGAGTTCCAACAAGTCTGTCGCTCTCTTGGGAAAACCCGTAAAAGGCGTCTTGGTCATCTTTCCAAGTAAACAAGCTTGACATGTCTCGTATGATTCAAAATCAAACGAAGTTAGAAGACCATCACCATGGAGCTTCTTCATGCGCTTTTCACTTATATACCCCAAACGACAATGCCATAAATAGGTAGGACTCGAATCATTAGGCCGAAGCCTTTTAGCACTAACATTGTAAACATATGCATCATCAAGATTTAAAATAAATAACCCATTCACAATGGGAGCATCAGCCATAAACATAGCATTCTTAGAGATTACACAACTATTGTTTGCACTCGTGAATGAATAACCATCCCTCATCAAACATGAAGGTGATAAAATGTTTCGACCCATACTAGGAATGTAATAACAATTATTTAACTCCATAATAAATCCTGATGGAAGGTGAAGTTGCATGACGCTGACGAACAATGCAGCAACCCTTGCTTTATTTCCGACGCGAAAATCCACTTCGCCTTTCTGCACTTCTCTAGTTCTTATCAGCCCCTGCATCGAATTGCAAAAATGAGCAACCGATCTGGTATCAAATACCCAAGAGTTAACATAAGAATGTGCGAGAAAAATGTCCACAACATTTACAACAAGCGTACCTGAGTGGGAAGTACTCTTACTTCCACCCTTCTTCAAAAAAGCCTGGTACTTGTTGTAGTTTCTCTTCCATTGGCTATATTCATGACAAAAGAAACACTCAGTGTCTCCTGCAGGTCCAGCCTTTTGCTTGGGCGCAGGGTTTGGCTTAGGGATCGTATCCTTAGCCTTGCCCTTCTTCTTCTACCAAGAAGAGCCCTTTTTCTTGAAGCTAGGCTTGTTCTGCACAGCCATCACATGGCTATGCCGTGCACACTTCTTAATGTCACATTCTGCTGTTTTCAGCATCCCACATAATTCATTAAGGCCCCAATCCACCCCATGCATATGGTAGTTCGAAATGAAATGCCCATAGCTAGATGGAAGAGATGCCAAAATGAAATCAGTGGCCACCTCTTGGCCTAATGGAAAACCAAGCTTTTCCAAAGTCTGACTGTAACCAACCATTTTGATCACATGGGGGCCTACAGCTGCTCCCTCTACCAGCTTGCATTCCACAAAGGACTTAGCGACATTGTACCTCTCAGTCCTAGCCTGAGTCTAGAACATGTCCTTAAGCGCAACGATCATATCGTAAGCTTCCTGATCCTCAAACAGCTTTTGAAGATCAGGTTCCATGCATGCAAGCATAATACAACTAACCTCAAGAGATTCATCACATGCTTTCTTGTAGGCATTCTTAAGGGCAGCAGTTGCATTATCAGCAGGTTCATCCGGGATTGGGGTATCCAGAACAGTTTCCTTTTTCTCAGCCCTGAGAATAATTCTCAGGTTATGGACCCAGTCCGAATAGTTTTTTCCATTTAGTTTATCCTTTTCAAGAATCGAACGCAAAGCAAAAGGTGATGAAATGTTCGGTGCCATTGATCTACAACAACAAAAATGCAAAATACTAAGCCATGTAACCATGAAAGAGTAAAACATATTAAACAATTTAATAGCATATACTGCCACTTAAATCAATATCCCTCTATTGATACTAAGTGATTCAAGATCCACAATTAACAAGTCGACTAGTGAGCTTTAGCATCACTGCTAGAAGACAAGGTAAATCGGTAAGCAACCTTTGCTAATCATATCACATATGACTCTTGTTGTTGGGTGACATCTCTATGTCAAAACTAGGCGCCCAACCTTTATGCCCCAAGGTCCTTAATCGTTAAGATGACCTTGTTAAGATCACCAACCCTTATGCGTGTAGGTATCCGATACAAACCCATCCAGCCAAGGAAAACCATGACACCCTAATTTCATAGAGCCACCAACGATTGTACAGGGCATAGGATGGTGCAAGGTTTGGTTGGGAGGGCATGGTTTAACTTAAACTTTGTGAGGGATCGTTCTACTTCTATCATCTAAGCATGCATAGTAGTAAAACTTATAAGAATAGCATTCACATAGATGTGATACAGTATGGCCCATTTTTCTCATGGTGATCTACATCGCCATAGAACCTGTCCACCATGACGATCTCCATCTTCATGCTCTATGCGAGCCATCCTCCAAGTGATGAGTTCTCCAAGAACTAATACAAGCTATTACTCCTAACAGCTAGTAATCAAAATTACATGGTATTGGGATCATCACAAGTTGGCACACAAGCCATTATAATAATTGACAACACATATGGCTACAGCCATGTTGCCCTACTCACGACACGCAGGTCATGAAAAATACATACATTTTTATGCCATACTGATCACATACATCCTGCAAAAACAAGTTGTGCATAGAATCGCATTCTACCGGATCATGTGAAATCGTAGCACCTATGAACCTTAACGTGAAAACAAAGAGGGCTACGATTAAGGGGGGTCTAGGGGGTCTCCCCCTGCGGGGTTCGAGGGGGCAGCGCCCCTCGCGGTATCTTTGTCAAAAATGAGAATTCAAATCTATACAATTTTCTTTAAGGATTTTGATCGGCAAATCAAATTTACCATAAACCAACCATAGTTTCGATTCGACCAAACTCCTTTGATCACGGTACGTCGATTCAGATCTAATTCCCGATTCGATCAATCATATTGATCTTCGCGTGATTCAAAAGGATCTATGTGTCACTGTCTACCCCGATGGCGGAAACCGACCGGTAGGGGTAAGTCGTTCGACGACCTTAGAATCACGATCACGGAAAGTAAGATCATAGATCAATCCAGAACCACCGCCATACAAACGATCACATCATTCATATCAATCTACATATCACCATATGCAAACTTCCTGAACCTATGACTGAACAACATCGGCTCTGATACCACTGTAGGGTAACGGGTAGGCTACACTAGCGTAAAATCAAAATTTTCTACCGCGTCAACCAGGAATACTATTGTCATAGATCACGGGATTACCGCTAGACGCGCGGGTGCGGAACTCGATGAAGCACGTCGCGGCAGTGTACATGTTCTACCTCTCCTCCTTGCCCTCGTCCCACGAGCAGCTTCCCTTTGCGCAGCTCGTCCAAGTGCTAAAGATGCAGCACCTCTGAGGTATCCACACGTCCGGAGTGGAAGCCGTCACACACCATACTGCTAGGTCTGCACGTGCAATACAAGCGGAAGAGGAGTGGCGGCTGGGTGGAATGCTCAACCCTATTCAGCTCGCCTCACTCTCTCTTATATAGGCATCCCTCGTGGGCTTCTACATTAGTAGCCCATTAGCAGCCTAAGCCTGGTCTAATTCGGATCCAATCCTTATTAGGCTTCCAGCCCCTAAAGTATGTGACCCTATAGGTTCATACATGTATAGACATGAAACGTGTACACTTACTCTGTCAATAGTTGGTAGCGGCCTCTAGCAAGACGTGTCAACTCCTAAACGCATATAAAGATCATTCGGACGAACCATCAAAAGGTTGAGTACATGTTTTTACCTTTGCCTCACGATATTTGGTCTAGCTCCAAGCTAACCTCTCTTTCTCGATACTGTGATTCGGAATCCCTTTGCTAGGTTAACTCTTAACCATATGTAGCACGGCCATGCATTTCTAGATCCGATCACTCGAGGGGCCCAGAGATATCTCTCTCAAGTAGAGAGGGGCAAATCCCATCTTGATTGACCGATGCCTTGCAGCATGTATCAGGACAAACCCGAAAGCTACCTTTATAGCTACCCAGTTTCGGAGTAGTGTTTGATAGCCCCAAAGTAGCTCGATCCACATCTCAAGTACATACGACAATCTCAAGTCTAAGGACAAAACGTACACGATGTGTAGAGAGAGATGCAAGTATTATTGCCAGTCTCAAGTTGGGTCAGTCCAACCCCATGTTCATAACATGTGTCCACATCATTGGTTCGACATCTCCATGTCTATGACTTGCGAAACATAGTCATCAACCAATCGATGTGCTAGTCTAATATTCACGCTTGTCCTCACATGAACTCCGACTAGGGACAACTATTAGATAACCATACAAGTAAAGAGTTTCACAAACAATTCACATAATTGCCAATCAATAGAATTTGCCTGATATATGGATATTCAAGGAACATTATAATAACTCATGGATACACATGAAATACAATCATCTCTATGATTACCTCTAGGGCATATTCCCTTCACAAACATGATACTTTAGTTACTAACATTGGAATTCTTACTCTTGATTTAATACTACTTACTAAACTTCATGGAGTAAATAGAGTTTGCTAAAAGTTTGCAATAGGACTTATAAACTTTTAATTGACATTCAAAACAATATGAAACCAGTTCATAAAGTAAATATCCAGAATTCTATAGTTCTATCATCTCAATTAAAACTAAGCATAAGGTAGTGAACAGACGCCAATGACTACAAAAAATTATCCAAATTCACTTAGATTTAGTTTATGACAAATGGAGTTCGACTAATCCAAATTAGAAATGAACTCCCACTCAAAAATGACATCCCTCGTGCCTTTTTGGTGATTACATGAACCAAATCCACTACACCAAGTCTGATCATCACGTGAGTTGGTGTAGCTTCAAAGGCGAGCATCAATATGGGCATCATATCAACTATATGACTCATTCTTAACCTTTCGGTCCGTGTTCCGAGGCCATGTCTGTACATACTAGGCTCACCAAGTAAGAACCTTAGTACTCGCGTGTGTAAAACTGTCTTACACCCGTTGTATGAAAGATTAGAGTCGAGTACACCCGATCATCACGTGATGTCTCGAAACACGATCCATAGAACGGTGCATACTTAAGGAAGAACACATTTTATCTTGATATCTAAATGAGGGATCATCTTACAATGCTACCAAAAGCGCCAAACTAGCAGTATAAGATGCTAACATCTAATGTGTAAAGTGAGATGATATGGTCCATGCATTTGATCTCTATCATTTGCATCGTGGTATGATCTATATCATTCCTTTGTGTGTAAGGCCAAGGTATATGGAACTTACACGTTGAATGTGTTGTAAGAGTATCTATCATACATCTACTTACAACAATACCATATCAAGACACTAGCCCAGCAACGATCTAAACTAGACGCCTCTAATTTATCAATTGCAAGTTTTACGTGGCTTAGGGCTTTCGGAGATAGAACCGGTCTTACCTACGAACATGAACCACAACGAGGATAACCAAGTTATTAGCAACTCGTTGTAAATCAGATATTGACAATAGTAGGAGAGACAGACACCCTCCAGCCACTTATGCAAAACTAGTTGCATGTCAGTCGTGGAACCGGTCTCATGTACGATGACATGTTAGGTTGGTCCGGGCCGCTTCATCCCACTATGCCACCAATATCAAAAATACATAGAAGATGCAATAACATGATCATCATCGCCCACATATAAACATATGTGTACTACCCGTGCAAAGAACCTATGCATAGATCAGGCTCTGATACCACTGTTGGGTTCACAGCATAGAAAACAAAAAAATTCCTACGATGTGAACTATAAGCCAAGATCTATCTACTAGATATAGAGCAACGGGTGGATATACATCCATGGAGAACTTACCCTCGAAGACAACGAGTTTTGTTAATGAGTAGTAACTCGTGGATGATGTAGTTGTACACTTGCCGATCTCAAGATTGTGATGAAGTCTAGCAGGTCCAGCTCCAGCACGTCCATCAGATCTAGCTCCAGCAAGTTCAGCACCACCAAGTCTAGCACCGCAAAGCAGCGGTGCATCCGTGATCGCACACACGTCCGGTACCCCGACAACCTCCGTCCCTTGCTCTAGCAAAGCAGCAGAAGTATCAACTCCTTTCCAGATAAAGCCACCAGGAACATGTATCTCGCTAATCCGAGACCATGGGGGAATAATACTAGAGGGGGAGAGAGATCCTTCACAAGGACGTGTGAGGAAGAAGGAGTGAGAGGGGGGCCTTTTATAGGAGGAGGGGGGTACCCCTCCCCATGGCCGGTGCCCCATGGGGGGTGACTCCTCACCTCCCCCATTCATGTGGTGGTAACCCCTCCACATTAAAATGCCCCTACACATTCTCTTTTAAAGTCTCCACTTTAAATGCATTAAATTTCTCCAAATTTAATGCTCTCTCATTTAATAAAACTCTTTTATTATTTTTATTCCAAATTTTGTTAATTACTTTAATTAACAAACATTCACATAAAACCTCCTGCAACATTTCAATATTACATGCATAACCAATGTCAGCAATTTCACTCGAAACAGTTTTGGTGTCTATTGAAATAATTCCAGCGCTTTCTTAAATCTTTATCTGAAACATATTTGCTCCAAATGGTGTCGGTATCCCTTAAGTGTGCACCCTACTGTTCGCGAATAATGCAGACATGATCGGGACCCCTCTCAGATCAATAATAAGAAGCGGGACCTGGAGATCCATACTGACTCCTACACATTCAACGATGACTTATGTGATCGTGAGAACCTTTAACACTAGTAACTAAATCCCTTTGTCTCGCGATATATAAAATGTCCGAGATTCGATCATCGGAATCCAAATACCTAGTTTAATCTCGTTACCAACATGCACTCTTTTCTCGTTCCCGTCATATAACATTCTAGTGATCACATCACTTGCTTGCAAGCTATCTTAATGTGATATCACCGAGAGGGCCTAGAGTATATCTATTCGTCATCGGGATGGACAAATCCCACTCTTGATCAATGAGCCTCAACATAACACCTTCATAGCACTGAACCCACCTTTATAGTCACCCTGTTACGGTGTGACGTTTGATGTTATCAAGATACTCTTCTGGTGTTAGCAATTAACATGATCTCATGGTCTAAGGACTAAGATTACTTCGTATGATGTTATAGCAATATAAACATAATGACTTTGATCGTAATGCTATACTTCGTATGATGTTATAGCAATATAAACATAATGACTTTGATCGTAATGCTATACTTCGGATGAATGTTCATCACATCATTCCACCAATGTTGTGACCTCGTTATTAATAACATCCAATGTCCATGATCAGGAAACCTTGATCATCTTGTTAATCAACGAGCTAGTTTATATGAGAGGCATTACTAGGAACTTTGTATTTTGTTTATTAAACACACATGTATTAACGTTTCCAATTAATACAATTATAGCTTGAAAAATAAACATTTATCATAAACTCGGAATAAGATAATAACCACTTTATTATTGCCTCTCGGGCATATTCCCTTCAGATCTGTAGGTTGGGAACCCAAGTGACAGAAGGGGTAGTACGGCTGTGAGGGATTTGCTTGGGATTAACAGTGACATCACTATGCGTATCATTAGTTCTCTATCTTCTATGGATGAGACTAGTAGGTTATTGCTATAAGCAGTTGTGGAGGCAATAGAAATTATAGATGCACTACCCACATATAATTTATATAGCTCTAACAAGTACACGCATACTTTATGTCTATCCTTTATTTTCATCAGATGTTTTTGCATAGCTACACATGAAACCGAATGCCCTATGCCCTCTCTCTCCATCATCGACAACAACAAAAAGACGCAAGCTATTGGTTCAGTAAAAACACAAAAGGAATTCTCAAACTCCCGAAGGTCCGTTAAAGTAACTTCACTATGCATTCGCTTCCTGTGGATTCGATAACCTAGGTCTACTAGGGAAAAAGAGCTATACTACATCCGTAATCCAGATCAAAGGTATCAATCCTTTTTCTAGTGCCATTGTCGGGGAAGCAATAGCTACCCTGGTGAGGTTATTAGGAACCTTGCTAGTTTTAATTCTTTATTTTTATTTTGTTAGTTTGCTTTCAGTCTTTATTTCATAAACCAAAAAAAATAGTTAGTCTTTAAATTCTTGTTTTTACTGTTATAATTTTTAATCTAAGAAAATCCAAAAACATAGGAAGTATGGCTGAAAAGAAGCTTGGGGAGTTTGCTACTTCCAATAATGATTATTTGCGTACTCCTATTACTCAGCCAGCAATTGCTGCTGATGGCTATGAAATTAAGCCCCATTACTTAAGTTTGGTTCAACATAATCAATTTGGAGGCTTTGCTGTTGAAGACGCATGTATGCACTTAAATACTTTCACTGAAATATGTGATATTATGCGTATAAAAGACGTTGACTGATGACCCACAAGTATAGGGGGTATATCGTAGTATTTTCGATAAGTAAGAGTGTCGAACCCAACAAGGAGCAGAAGGTGCTGGCTAGTGGTATGGATCAGGAATTCTCTGCAAATACTTAGCAAACGGATTTTTAGGGATTTTTGATAAAGCAAGTAAACAAAGTACGAGTAAATAAAAGACAGATGGAATAAATGCAGCAAGTGGCCCAATCCTTTATGCAGCAAAGGACAAGCCAGTTGTATTACTTAAGATGACCAAACGTTCTCGAGGACACATGGGAAGACTATCAAGTGCTTTCGCTTCATATTGTTGATTAATCTTCTTTAGCTTGCTAAGTGTTGTGTGGGTGAACCTGTGCTAATGTACCGACCTTCCTAGGACTAATACATACTTGTGATTATACCCCTTGCAAACATCCGTAAGTACAAGAAAGTAATTAAGGTAGAAACCTAACCACATCTTTAAACTCTAAGACCCTTACGTCCCTTGTGCAATGGTTTCCTAACGGGGGTTCAGGTTTCTGTCACTCCGGCAACCCCTACGATTAGTAGCCAAATACACAATGCATTCCCCTAGGTGAAGTGTCATGTAGTCGACGTTCACATGACACCACTAGAAGAAGTACACCACAACTTAAATAACAATCTATTGAATCTTTCTCAACACAACTCCACTACTAACAACATGACTTCTCCCATGTCCTCAAGAACAAAACGAACTACTCACAAGACATCATATGGATCATGATCAGACATGGAATAATGATGTGTAACAGTCTGAACATAAACAATAATTCAACGGTTCACTCAATAGCATCAACTACAAAGAGTAATCAACACTGGGAAAGTTTCCCCTATGAACTATGCAGGATTCAACTCAATTGTTACAGCAATATGGAGATTGTGATGAGGGTGCTGATGGTTATGGTGGTGGTGATGATGATGATGATCCCGATGAAGTCCATCTTGATGGTGGTGTTGATGGCGATGATCTCTCCTCTCTGGGAAGGAATTCCCTCGATAGAAATCTGTCTGCTGGAGAGATCTTTCTCTCTCGGTGTTTTCCGCCCCGCAGAGGCGATGGAATCTTTCTGTGGTCGCTCCCTGAGTCTTAGGGTTTCGAGAGGATAATATATGCCAGAGGGGAGAGCCTGGAGTGGGCCAGGGCAGCCACACCACCTGCTGGCGCGGCCTAGGGCTACCTGCGCCAGGGGGTGGTGTGGGCCCCCTGTGGCCCATCTCCAGCTCCCCTTCTGG
Source organism: Avena sativa (assembly GCA_916181665.1). Lineage (NCBI taxonomy): Eukaryota > Viridiplantae > Streptophyta > Magnoliopsida > Poales > Poaceae > Avena > Avena sativa. The sequence goes on from OV702287.1 coordinate 587,290,248, forward strand.
CTTCCTTCGTCTTCTGGAAAAATAGGATTTTCCATATATTTTCTCGGATTTTCTGATCTTCGCGAATTTTTCCTCCAAACAACACCTTTTCCATCAGAATCCTGACTGCAGCGGTCCATGCTCCAAAAGTCAACAACCATGCAAAAACAGATGAAATAACATAAGTATCACCTCTCAATACGAAATATATCAATGAATAACAGTGAATTATGACATAGAATAGTGATGAAAAATGGACGTATCAACTCCCCCAAGCTTAGACTTCGCTTGTCCCCAAGCGAAACTGAGCTCAATAAACTTGGCCTCAGGTTTATGGAGTGAAGAGTCGATAAAAGAATACGGACAAGAAGCATCACAATCATCAAATACATAGATCATAATAGAAGACAACTCACTATTATATAACTCAACTTGCAATGAGTAAAGTAAACACAATAAAGATACATAAAGTGAATCATAATTGGTAATGGCAAACTTAGCTCTTGGTCGAAGAATAGTTGATAATTTGCTGGAGTTCACAAATAACTGGTTTTCAATGATAGCTTTCAAAGTAGTAAACATCAAGATAAGAGCAATGTGCAAAACAGGGAACATAAGAAACATGATTGAATAAATCATCATATGAATGAATGAAACACAACAACTCAAAATACTTGCTGAGATAGAAGGGAGTAGGTTTACTGACTCAACTAAAAATTAAAAGAAAGGCCCTTCGCAGAGGGAAGCAGGGATTGCAAGTCTCATAAAGAGCTCCCAAAAATTATGATACTTACTAGCTTTTAGCTCTCATTGCCCCTATCATAGGCATCTTTAGGTGATTAAGGTTAAAGTGATCAAATATGAGAATATGCATTGACAAGTTGTAAATTGAGAATCTCATGTCCCTTGAATACGAGGGCCGCTCCTCATGCTACTCAAGTTTAGTCACCGGTAAGTTCTTGTCATCATAAGCATATGTGTATCATAGAGAACCGCCAACGGGTATCCCTTGCCCGATAATACGGAAGAATCCCCATATCAAAATGACAAGGCAAGCAGACAACAAGTCTCTCAGAAATCTTCTTATTTACCATGGGAATATGGTGCTTTTTTCTCTCTTTCCTCTTTTCATAATCTCTTTTTTCTTTTTCTCCTTTTTTCTCAATATCAGACTCTTTTTTTATAAGAAGAATGCTTCATAGATGCTCGTTATGGTTACGCTGCAGGTTTCCACCATGTCAGCATGGATTTGACCAGCGGCCCAGGCGTTTCTCTAACACATATGCATAACTCCATGGACTTACAAGCTCCCCTTTCATTTCACACCGACGACATCCATAGACAAAAGAACATGATATCAACTTGGTACAAAGTACCAGTGCAATGTTAAAAGCGTTGCCCATGACAGCATGGTTCTGCTAATTCACAACTTACAAAGCGCAAGCATATACGCAACATAGGTGAGCACAATGGTTCAAGTATATTAGGTGCAAGAAAGTAAAGTGTGCCATCAAGTTCGTGAGAGATTTAATCACTAATTTTCACATAACAAGTTTAATTTGGGAGGTAGACAAAACAAGAATTTACTTGGAATAGCAATAATGCTACTAGGTAGGTATGGTGGACACAAATGGCAAAGCTTTCGGTTTAAAGGAAGTGGATGCACGAGAAGAATTCCCTCTCAGTACAGGTTTTTGGCTAGCAAGGCTGGGTAGCAAGTATAAGAGTTGAAGGAAACAAACAAACATACAAGTGATAAAAACAAACATGCAATCTTCCTTGGAAGCACAAAAGATCTTAACTAGAGAATACTAGACTTATGAGCAAATCAAGAAATAAAGATGATGAAATAATTTTTCTTTAGAGTACTTTTATCTTTTCTTTCAACTCTCAAAAATTGTGTTGCTACTGACCAAGGCAGGTTTGCCAAGACCAACTAAATTAACTCAATGATCCCAAAGTGATACCAATACTAACAACAAGATCAATCATATGACCAAGAATTGAAAACTAATATAAGCTATGCAAAAGAGTGAATGATATAACTTCTCATTAATATTTCATAATGGCAACTCACACCAAGGGATACATATCTAACGAGAGAGGGGACACTTCTATAATGCAAACCATCCTACATAATAACTTCTCTATTCATGATATGACTCTACTAAAAAGGTAAAAAGATAGAAGATAGTGATGTGATACCGCGGCACTCCCCCAAGATTGGAACAAACCAAGGGGATGCCAAACCTGATGACGAATTACTCCTTCGGTGGTGGTGGTATCCTCTCATCTTTGTCCGAATTCCAGGGTAAGGACATCATGGTTTCTAGCATCCTGAAACTTGCAGCAACACTTATGCGTTTAAACCTAACCTCATACTCACAGTTTTGATTTTGAACATCATAGAACTGTGCTTGCAGTTTGTTTGTTGTTTGGCGGAGTGAGAGGACTTCATCCTTGAGTTCAGCAGTCTCCTTTTGGTGCTCGGTGATGAGTTCGGAACAAATCTTATGGATGATATCCACTTCGCGCTCCGCCATCTTCTTGTACCTAAAGACTTCTTGCTCCAGTGCTTCCATCCTGTCCTAAAGACTTCCTTCACCTTTAGGGCCTCAAACCTCTTTTATTCGGAGTTCCCCATCTTCAAGAAACAACTCCTTGGGATGAATCTTCAACTCTCTCATGTATGGGTTGATGATATCTTCTAAGGAATCTCCCTCGGCTGATTCAGTGGAAGACATTGTGGCTCCAAATCTAGGACTCTACCTGGCAGAAACAGATCGAAACAAAAACACGACGAAAACACGATATACGAACCTCGGAAGATCCGGGGGGTTATATATTACGAAGTTCCATAACAAGAGGAAGGTACTGGGTGAAAACGGGTCGGAGGCGGAGTCCGGAGTGGCCACACCGCCTGGTGGCGCGGCCAGGGGTGGGCCCGTGCCATAGGGTGGTGTGAGCCACCCTGGCTCCGCTTCCGTCCCTCTTTCGCTTCATAGCTTTCCTTTTTGACTAAAAACTGCAAAAATATAGTTGGATTGTATTTTCACGGAACTTTTCTTACCAGAACTATTACCTATTTGAAAACAGACTCTGCAGGTCTCTGAATTTGGTATCTAGTAGATTCTTACGGAGTCATCACTTGAATAACATCAATATCTTCATCTTCATACACTTATTACTTGAGTCATAAAACCCTTCTCTTCCTTATTACACCATTATCTCCACTTCCTGGAAATTTCTTTCACACAAAACTTCACATAGTTCTCATTAGCAACATTAGTATAAGTGAAGTGATAAAACCTTTTGAGTCCAACTTCAACTGAAAACCATCAAAACATAAGCTATTGTAGCAACTCCTTCCGAAAACCCAAAAAGAATTCAAAAAGGAAATTGAATAAAGAAGCAAATGCAAAAGTGGCCAAATCTATCAAAACAGACCAGCAGGTAAAGATCATTTTTTTTGAAAATCTTCTGTTGCTCAAATCAAAAAGTGCAGAACTAACGAAAGTTAAATAACAACCTGAGGCAGAAGCACCAAAATCTGTTTCGGAATAGAAACTTCCCCAAATCTTACTTCTCTCTCATTAGAGGTTGATCTTGACACAAAAACCAAACAAAAAGGATAAGGAGCGGTTATTACCAAAGTAATAACTACCAAGACTCAAAGAAACAAAAACAAACTGAAAACAAAACCAAATTGGGTTGTCTCCCAAAAATCTCTTTCTTTATAGCCATTAAGATGGGCAAGATAATTTTGAAGATGCTCACATAGGAATATGAATTGAAATGAAAGAGAGCATTAAGAAGCAAAAACACACACATTTAAGTCTAACCCACTTCCTATGCAAGGGAATTTTGTAAACAAACCAGTCGTTGAAGCCAGAGGCTACTTGCATAAGAAGGCAAAAGAAGTGCAACATAAAAACTTTCAACATAAAACAAGGAAACTTGATATTATTGAGATACATAAGAACATTTTCCCTCTCTCATAGTAACTTTCAGTATCATGCATAAACTTAACAATATAGCTATCACAAGGTCCATCGTAATAATGATCACTTATTCTAATAGAAAACACAGGAATACTAGCTCTCATAACACTACTTTGTGAAACAATATTAGAAGTATCCTTACAAAGGATAGGGTGTCCCTCTTCTTCATACTTAGTAACAAAGTCTTTCACATTTGCTATTATAGGTTCATCAACCATTTGTTTATCAGGTTCAACAGCTTTTTGTACTTTCATCAACCATACTAGCTTTCATAGAATGTTCCTTTATCTTAACTGGGAAAGGCATTTTCTCAATGCAAGGTTCAGATAAGACATGATTAGCAGTATAAACTTCAGTATTTCTTGAAGGAACACTCTTAGCAATATCTTTATAATGTTCATGATACCTATTCCACTTCTTTTTAGGCACTTCAATATAGGAAGCAAAAGCCTTAAAATAAGAAGCAATAGCTTGAGAGTCTAGACCATAAGCATTTTTAATATTTTGAAAGTCATCAGTTCCCATAAAAGATTCAATGCATTCATAATCATAATTTATACCTGACTTTCTACCTTTTTCATTCTCCCAAGCTTCAGCATTGTCTTGAATACGGTCCATAAGATCCAATTTAGCTTCTTCCATGAGAGTGAATGATCCAGCACAAGAAGCATCCAATAAATCCTTGTCATGTAGAGGGAGACTTGCATAAAAATTATTGATAATAATATTGTTGGGGAGCTCATGAATGGGACATTTGAGCATTAGTAACTTCAATCTCCCCAAGTTTGAGCTGTACTCTCTCCATTAAGAGGCCAAAAGTTGTATATCTCATTCCGATCTTTATGAATCTCACTAGGAGGATAAAACTTTGAATAAATGAGAGGCACTATTTCCTCCCATTCCAGAGCTTGACCATTCTTCAGCAGCTTATACCATTCTTCAGCTCTTCCTTTCAGTGATAATGAGAATAACTTCTTCTTAACTTGATCTGTAGTAATACCTACACACTTGAACAACCCGCATAATTCGTCTATAAAGAGCAAATGATCACTAGGATGGACAGTTCCATCCCCAACATAGTAGTTATCCATAACACGATCAATAATTCTTGTAGGTATTTTGAAAACATCATTCTCAGCAGGTGGTGGCTTATCTACTAGCTTAGCAGTCGTTGTAGCATTACCAAATAAGAAACTCAGCGAATTATCCATAACGAAAATAAAGCAACTAACAGTAGTAAACAATACTCACGGTAGAAGTTTCCTTTACCAGTTCCACTTTCCAATAACGCTTCACTCCCCGGCAACGGTGCCAGAAAATAGTCTTTATGACCCACAAGTATAGGGGGTGTATCGCAGTATTTTCGATAAGTAAGAGTGTCGAACCCAACAAGGAGCAGAAGGTGCTGGCTAGTGGTATGGATCAGGAAATCTCTGCAAATACTTAGCAAACGGATTTTTAGGGTTTTTTGATAAAGCAAGTAAACAAAGTACGAGTAAACAGAAGATAGTAGGAATAAATGCAGCAAGTGGCCCAATCCTTTATGCAGCAAAGGACAAGGCGGTTGTATTACTTAAGATGATCAAACGTTCTCGAGGACACACGGGAAGACTGTCAAGTGCTTTCGCTTCATATAGTTGATTAATCTTCTTTAGCTTGCTAAGTGTTGTGTGGGTGAACCTATGCTAATGTACCGACCTTCCTAGGACTAATACATACTTGTGATTATACCCCTTGCAAACATCCGTAAGTACAAGAAAGTAATTAAGGTAGAAACCTAACCACAACTTTAAACTCTAAGACCCTTACGTCCCTTGTGCAATGGTTTCCTAACGGGGGTTCAGGCTTCTGTCACTCCGGCAACCCCTACGATTAGTAGCCAAATACACAATGCATTCCCCTAGGCCCATATAGGTGAAGTGTCATGTAGTCGACGTTCACATGACACCACTAGAAAAAGTACACCACAACTTAAATAACAATCTATTGAATCTTTCTCAACACAACTCCACTACTAATAACAGGACTTCTCCCATGTCCTCAAGAACAAAACAAACTACTCACAAGACATCATATGGATCATGATCAGAGATGGAATAATGATGTGTAACAATCTGAACATAAACAATAATTCAACGGTTCACTCAATAGCATCAACTACAAAGAGTAATCAACACCGGGAAAGTTTCCCCTATGAACTATGCAAGATTCAACTCAATTGTTACAGCAATATGGAGATGGTGATGAGGGTGCTGATGGTGATGATGGTGGTGATGATGATGATGATCCCGATGAAGTCCAGCTTGATGGTGGTGTTGATGGCGATGATCTCCCCTCTCCAGGAAGGAATTCCCCCTGCAGAAATCTGTCTGCCAGAGAGATCTTTCTCTCTCGGTGTTTTCCGCCCCGCAGAGGTGGCGGAATCTTTCTATGGTCGCTCCCCGAGTCTTAGGGTTTCGGGAGGATAACATACGCCAGAGGGGAGAGCCTGGAGTGGTCCAGGGCGGCTACACCACCTGCTGGCACGGCCTAGGGCTACCCGCGCCAAGGGGTGGTGTGGGCCCCTTGTGGCCCATCTCCAGCTCCCCTTCTGGCTTCCTTCGTCTTCTGGAAAAATAGGATTTTCTGATCCTCGCGAATTTTGCCTCCAAACAGCACCTTTTCCATCAGAATCCTGACTACAGCGGTCCATGCTCCAAAAGTCATCAACCATGCAAAAACAGATGAAATAACATAAGTATCACCTCTCAATACGAAATATATCAATGAATAACAGTGAATTATGACATAGAATAGTGATGCAAAATGGACGTATCATTGACCCTGATGCGGTCAAATTGCGTCTATTTCCTTTCTATCTAAGAGTAAGAGCTAAAGAATGGTTGATAACTTTTCCTAAAAATACTATTACATCATGGGTGGTGTGTACTTCTTTATTTATGACTAAATTTTTCCCACCTGCAAAGACTATGCAACTCCGATCTAATATTACTGGCTTTAGACAGGAAGAGCATGAGCCACTAGCGCGTGCATGGGCGAGGATGAAAGAATGCCTAAGAAACTATCCTAGTCATGGGATGGAAAATTGCTTAATCCTCCATTTATTTTATAATGCTCTTAATCCTATGTCTAAGTCTATGCTTGATACTACAACTGGAGGAACATTTATGGGTAAACATATTACCGAAGCAAAGCAGCTGCTAGACAATATGCAAGACAACCATGCCCAATGGCACATTGAAAGATCAAGAACGAAGAAGGTGAAATCTGTCTCACCACAAAAGAACGAAGATCTCAATGCTAAATTGGATGAGCTCATACTAGCCGTAGAAGGTAAAGAAACTCAGGTAAGAGCCACCCCTAAAACAAATATAGAATAAATAGACTTAGTAGCTCGCAACGATTACAACCCTGCTTGGAAGAAGAGTTACAATCCTAACTTTCACAAACATTATGCTAGTCCTGCAAGTAACTCTAATAATAATAGGGAACTAGTAATGGTAGTCTCCAAGAAACGCTTAAGTCTTTCATAGACTCACAAAATGAACAAAATAATATTCTAGCCAAAATTACGGAGAACCATGATGCTATGCTTGGTAAATTATCTAACCAAGATGTTAGTTTGAGAAATGATTTGCAGGCCCTTCAAGAAAGAACAAGGATCGTTGAGGCATAGCTAGGTAAGATAATCGAGGGTCAAACTCTCATTCTAGCTAAATTTGGAGGTAAAGCTGAGCCCAATCCTATTGAAAAACTCAAAATGAGGAGGATCCAAAGGGAGGAGCCTGAAAAACTTGATTATAGTAATGCCCCTTCACCAAGCTACACTATCAGAGATCTCGTAAAGAGGATCAACATCAAAATTCTGGTAAGTGAAGGTAACGACGAAGGAATGTATCAACACATTGTTGATCAAGTAGCAATTAAGGTACACGATCTTGAAGAGGAATACAAGAAAATCGCTGAAAAGTTACTTGTTAAACTAGATGACATATTTGAGCCTACTATTAAGATAAAGATTGGAACCAATGAGATAGCTGCACTTTGTGATCTAGGTGCAAGCGTCTCAACAATTCCAAAGAGTCTTTTTAACAAGTTAAATCTTGGCTCCTTTGAAACTACTGAATTAAAATTGAATCTAGCAGATTCTACCTACAAACAAGCTGTAGGGATTAAGGAGAACACTTTAGTTTATATCAAAGGTTGTCCTGCTCTAATTGACTTTGTTATTATTGATATGCCTCAAGACACTGTTGCTCCTATAATACTAGGCCGTCCTTTTTTGAGAACTATAAAGGCTTTAATTAACCTTCATGAAGGGAACATGAAGTTGCAATTGCCTTCACGGGATCCTTTTGTTATTCATTTCCCTAGGAAGAAGAAAGCCAAGCATGACGAGAAGGAGGCCATCAGTTTGAAGGCCAATTACTTTGGAGTGGGTGTTCCACTCATCTGGCCCAAGTGGGTATCATCAAGGTGAAGCTATTGACCATAAAAGAGTGCTCCATGGGAGGCAACCCATGTTAAATAAAGGTTTGAGTTAAGTTTTTAGTTTAAGTTTAAGTTCATGCTTAATAAAGAGTGCTAGAAAACTCCATTTGAGGAGAAGAAGTTTGGTAGTACTTGAAATTCTGCTTTATTCATGCTATTGTTGGTCGATAATATTTACTGTCAATTTTCTGTCAAAGACAAGGTATATCGCTAAGTTATCGGAAAAGAAATAGTTTACGAAGAAAAAGAATCTTTTTGATGCACACAGAGAGTTTAACGACCAACTATATAACAGGAATAAAAATTCCGGTCGTATAGTTATTTTTACCATTGAAAATTTTCCTGCACTATGTATAGACAGTTTAACGACCAACTATATAGCAGGAATAAAAAATTTGGCCGTATAGTTCCAGTCATATAGATATCTTTGCCTCCGTATATTTTCTTTTCATATGTACTGACAGTTTAACGACCAACTATACAGCGGGAATAAAAATTCCGGCCGTACAGTTCCGATCGTATAGATATCATTGCCTCCGTACAATTTCTTTTCAAATGTACTGATAGTTTAAAGACCAACTATACGACGGGAATAAAAATTCTGGCCGTATAGTTCCGGTCATATAGATATCGATGCCTTTGCAAAATTTCTTTCACAAGGACAGACAATTTAATGACCAACTATACGGCCAGAACATTTTGTTTCACCCATATAGTTGTGTCCGTACAGCTGCACCGTCAGGAGGAAACCCTAATATTTTGATAGAACGTCAACTATACGGCGGGAGCACATATTCCGCCCGTATATTTGTGCCCGTATAGTTGCATCCGACCACAAAATCGCACGGGAAGGTACCTCCAACTCCAAAACTTCAATCCTTTTTCTTTCGTCTACCTCCAAACTCTCTCAAAACCTCAAGGGATCTTCATCTCTACTCAATTTCGTTCGATTTCCTCACACACAAGTGATCTATGGTATTTTTCTCCTCCGATCCTCCAATTACTTTTTGCAAATTCATCTTCGATCTATTGTCATTATCAACCAAGGTTGAGACCTACTATGAACCAATTGCCATGATTTTGTTGCCTAGATTATTATTTTGAGGAGAATTCTTTAGTGTGCTTAGATGAGGAACATATTATACTTACTGTTGTTGGATCAAAAAGTTTTATTTTTGCCTTTCTTCAATGTTTTAGATGATGAACGCAAGGAGCCAAACTCGTGCTCGTGCCATCGCTAGCGCTTCTCGGGCTGCCGCCCAGGAACGCATGGGGATACGGTCCAGGGATGAGGCCCATCATGATCGCTTCAACATGATCAAGAACCGCGAAGTGAAGGCCACAAAGTGGGATTGCCCCATTATATTGAACCAACTTGGTATTTCTGATGACTTTAATTTACTTTGCAATAGAGCTGGCCTGCAAAACTTTGTGTACAATGATGTACCCACTTATCGCCGCTTAACCATTGAATTCCTAAGTCGTTGCAAAGCACCGTTAAACTATGGCAAGGAGAGGATATTATTTCTTTCTGTCTGATGAACAACAACTACACTTTAACATTAGATGAATAGTGTGCATGCTTTAATTTGTCAAACAATGATGTTCATGCTTTACGCGCATCCTTTACTGGCTTAAATCCTTCCCCCGATCAATACTATAATGGAATGAGTTTCACTAGTAGAGTGAACAAGGGGAAGAATATTCAACATCCTGCAATTCGCTATTTGTTCTATGTTATTGCTAACACCTTGTAGGAACACAATGAGTTCATGAGAATCAACGAGGAGGACATCCTAGTCCTTGCAAAGGATGCTTACATTAACTACAACCTGTCACTCAACTTGGGCGCCATCCTTGTGCGCTACCTGGAGCAGCAAGCCTCCCAAAGCCAAGGGAATCATAGGAGGAGGTGTCTTGATCAAACAATTAGAAGCCTAAGCTTTGTTTGATCAAAGGATGGTGGTCACTATTCTCAAGTCACTTGAGAATAGATGATTAGGTGTTGAAGAAGAGTTATGAATATACCAAATTAGGCAAGTTCTAGGAAGCTGAATCATCTAGCTTGATCATTAGAAGTCAAGCTATAATATGATGAAGTGTTTCATGAGTTGTATGGAGTAGTTGGAGGCATAGTAGCTTAACCAAGTTAATACAAGAACAACTAGTGTTATGGGAATAGTACTATACCTGTTTCAAAGGATTGATATCCTTTGTATGTATATTAAGGGTTATAGTCTTGTAAGCCTTGGAAGAAGTTGCAAGATGAAGTTAAGGAAGTTAATTGATGGAGTTAGCAGTAGCTACATTGATAGGTGCATCTATGGTACTTAATCAAGAACAGATATATACTAGGAGTAAGAATGGAGTAATGTTGAAGTGGCATGACCATGTCATCATATGATGATGAATATGGTGGAGTCAGATGATTGTCTTATTCACGAAGATGTGATCTTTGTGGATAAGATAAGAGAGATATATAGAGTATATTTAGGAAAGGAATTCCTTATCTCAAGATATCCTTAATGAGGTATTAAGGTAAGGATTATTTAGAAGCCTTAACCAAGAATGTATCAAGCCATGACAAGACCCATGTCTACTGTATTATTCAAGACCTAGAATCAGATAGATAGTGAAACCATTTTCTATTCCTAGGTAACCACTGAACAAAACCTCTTGGACAACTAAAGCTTCCAAGAGGTAATTAGAGAACCAAGTGAGTGTTTGAGAAGCCTTGTCCAGTAGATTGTCTTAAACCCTAATAGGAACCTAGAATGGTAGAATTATTATGATCACATTACTAAGTAATTCCAATATCTCACTCTATGTGGTAATTCTAAAGTTTACAAACAAAGTAGAATTGGATTTGGCAAACTACTAAATATAGAGAACCATGAAACATATATCACCCCATTAAAAACCACAAAGATTAATTCCTTATAATGTATTTAGATAAATCCTTCATGTAAATAAGTGGGAATAAGATTCTATATACATGGATACACATTTCAAATAGTACCATTAAGATTGTCAAGTGAAATCAAAATCATCTCTGTGAAGTTTTACTAAAAGAAACAAACCCTAAAAAACCTAATCCTTATCAATCCTTCTTAATAAAAGAAAAAGACTTTTAATATAATGAATATATTTTAATGCCCAATAAGAAATTAAAAGAAGATGGTTATAAATTCTACAAACAATAATGTTCATGACCTACAAATTTCTGCATATTTTAAACTCTTATGGAATACATATTTGAAATGAAATTATGAAAAATAGAAATAAAAATAGAAATAGAAAAAGAAAAGGGCAGCCAGCTGCTTCAGCCTACTATGGCCCATGTCCTATTCCACGCTCAAGCGCAGCAGCCAGTAAATCTCGCATGCTTTGCCACGACCCAGTACCAGCCCATCTCACCTCTCAGTCTCTCAATGTCACGTGGGACCCGAGGAGGACCGCGGGTTGAGACAAAGAACTGCTAGCTTTTGTTTGAAAAATCGCTGTCGTGGAGTGGTTCGCCGCCGCTCGATGCCGTTCGCCGTTGTCAGTAGTGCGTTGTGATAAGAAGGACACACCGACACCTCCCCGTGCTCATCCTCATCCACTCTCACTCTCCATCTCTCTCTATTCCTCTCTTTGTACCAAAACCTACCTCGCCGGAGCTCCACGTTTCCGCCATGCCCGAGATCACCGTGGAGTTCTGAGTGCACCGTTGAAACCACCTCGAAGTCCTTGTTCTCCCAGGCCAGGCCATGGAGGCCAGGGAGCTCTTAGTTGGCTCAATCGATACCTCACTGCCGCCACCGTCCACCAGAGTTTCTCGTCGATTCTAGTCATCATCCGTTTCACCGACCGCACCACAGCGTTCGTGGTGAGTCACTGAATTGTCTAGTACCCTCCTCGACTCCCCTTACGCTTTGAATCATTATCGCACCATAATCCGTCGTCAGCCACCGCAGTTCATCGTCGCCGGAGCCACTCCGGTGACCATTTCCTAGCGGCGTTCCCATAGATTGATTCGCCTTGGTCTCCTCTATCACGTAGCACCCTCTGATTTACCCCGCAAGCCCCAGATCGACAGATTGATCATACACATGGGAGGATCAAGCTCGTGTGACGTCAGCATGATGTTCTGCTGATGTCATAAGCCGTTTTATTTATTTGTTTTGATATTTATGAATATGATGTGGCAAGTGACCCCACCTGTCTGTGACTAGGGTAGATTCAATTATGTGTAAAATGGTTTTTATCTCGTGTGGCAGATGACGTGGCCACGGGCCCATTAGTCAGTGTCTGTGGATAGGTTTAGTGTAGTATACAATGTATTATCTCTGTTAGTAAATAGATAAAACAAATAAGTTTAAATATAAATATAATTCCAGAAAATTAATAAAAGGATTAAATCTTAGAAATCCTATATCTTTTGTTTTATAATTCAGAAAAATACATATTATATATCAAAATGTTAAGAAAAATAAAATAAATAATTTAATTTTATTAAAAAATATTATTGTGTTAATTATTTAAATACTTATTATTTAATAAAGATTTTATAAGTTATAAAACTTTAAAAATTCATATTTTATTATTAGTAAATAAAAAAAATATAAATAATATACCAAAATTCTTATAAAAACAAAATCTACATTTACAAACTTGTTTAAATTATTTTTATATCACTTAACCAATATTTACTATTTATTTAGTATTTATAAAGTGAATAAACTTATAAAAATCTTATCTTATTATTTAAAAGTCACAAAAATACTTATAATATACCAAAATGATCACAAAAATAAATTCTATACATTAAAAATGCCAAATATTACTTTTGAAGTATAATAAAAGGTAAAGGTCTACTAAATCTTATTTTAACCCTTTTATTTTAATTTTTAAAAATATATAAACCTTTACTATTGTCTTTAGTATTATTTGTTTAAAGTCCACAGATGTAATAATAAGTCAATTAATGTTTAATTGAAGTTAAAATAGGTCGAACCATTTTAAAAATGTATCTACTAAAACTATAATCTCAAATTAAAGGTATTTTAATTTCCTAAAAAGATTTTATCAATTATAAAATCAACTAAAATAGTATATTGTACATCACCAGAATCAAATCCACTTATGCTATGGTTATTTAATGTAGTGATGTCTTCCTTTTTAATAATCTTAGCTAATAAGAAAACCTTAAAGTGTTAACTTTTAGTTTGAATACTTTTTACTTTATAAAAGTAATTTTTCCTCAAAAGTTTTTCTTCTAAGAAACATTAAAAGTAATCCTTCAACACTTCTTTAAAGGCTCTACTTGATTCTTAATCTTGTTTAAGCAATATTTCAGAAACCATACCCATTTGAGTGTTTCAATATTGTATATTACTTGTTGTGTTTATCTATTGTTTCACACTCACTCTCACAAGCCCTAACAAGAAACACAAGTGTGAATCAAATATAAAAGTGCAACATATTCCAAAGAACTCATCACAAACTTTAAACCCTAGATTAGATCCGACTATTCCGGGAATTCGCGTTTATCAAATTACATTACATTACTTATGCATCGTTGCATCTTGCTACTTTAAACATTAGTCCTTATCAGACCAATGATGCTATTTACAGAATTTGGATCTTCTATTGTCTCGAAGACCGTGAGTGCATAATCTTGCAATAACAAAAGGCAAGTTCACAACTTGCTCATGTCCTTTGATTATTTTCTATGCTTGTAACTCAACTGTGTCATCACCTACATTTCAAAAGGGTCAGAAAACACTATTTTCATAATAATATGGTTATAGATTATTTACCAAGTGGTAATAATCTTTTAATACAGTTCCAGTGGTAAAGGAACATAATATCTAGGACTTAACAACCAATGTCTCTAGTGATTCTAGCGCCGTATATTACGCGTCAACCATGAGATTTGGAATGGGACAGAGAAGTCAGTTGTATCTTCTCCCTTTCATATGGAGGCAAGATGACCTTATCGTGACGTTGTGATTCCTTGTGTGGATCCAGCACATGGGTGGGACCCCTTAGTTCCCCATGAGCTAGGTGTCTAGATTATCTGTGCATAGCTGTCTGGGTCGGAGTTCACCATAGCTGATGGTGACCGCTAGTCAGAGCTGCTTACAGAGTCTTCGGGAACTCCCATGGTTATAGCTTGCCCTGGTTGGCGGCTTAACGGAGGTGTAGTCAGCCCCGGAGGATCGTGCAAACATATGGGGTCGCGGAGAGGGTAGCGATTGGCTTGGATCTTAAGTTGGGCCTCAAACCAAGGAAATTTGAATAGGGACATACTCCCGGTTGTGCAACAAAGCTTATGATCTCTTGTGGGAAAAGTGACGCACCTATGAGAGAGTGTAAGAATTGTGACATGTTACTCCCTGTTCCAGGATGGAGCTATGAACGCGGCGGGAAAGGAACTCCATGAAGTTCTGGTCAACATGTGAAGGCTGTCGGACATAGTTTTTAGAATAAAAGCAATCTTTGAAGAAATGTTTACGAAAACCTGTATTTCCTATGACCTATGGTCTGTGGCTGTAGAGATAGTGCATCATACACTCCTTTTTAGTGAACTTCTTGAGTACGCTCGTACTCAATCGTATTTTCTTAACCCTTGCTAGGTTCTAAACCATTGAACTCGACGTCAACATCAATTTCTGCTCAAGAAACCATCATCAACAACTCAAGTTCTTCAATTAAGTCAATGAAGTCAATATATACATCAGTTGAAGTGAAGATAAAGTGTAGGTTTAGATATGAGTAGATTCTCTAGCCATATAACCTACTTCTTCAGAGCATTGCAATAGCAACAATGCAAGCCAAATAGTTTAGATGCTAGTCTTAGTTACCAGATAGTTCTGAGTTATTATTTCTGGTTCTTCTTTGTAAGAAGTTCTTTCTCTCTCTTTAACCTAGAGTGTTCTCTAGATCTTTTGTAAAGAGTCGAGTTGTAATCTATAGTCATATCTTGGACCTTTTGTGTTTCTGTTGTACCACTCCGAGGGATGTAATACTAGTGAACAGTGTTTCATTGGTGTTATGTCAACGACTATAGTGTACTACATCATGCAGTGGTATGCTGGGTCACCGCAGTTGGTATCAGAGCATATGATTTGACCTTAGGATTAAAACCCTTTTAGGAAGATCTGTAGGTTGGATAGTGACTATAGGAGCCATCTTATCTAAACCAAGACTTGTGATGAATATCCACTTGAGGATAATCTTGTCACACTTAAGTTGGATGTACTTATCATCTTTCTTAAGGATTAGTTATATGTATTCTCTAGAGAAATGTCATTTTAGTGTAGCTCTAAATAGGTATAACACCACTAAGATATTTGTAGTAAGTTAAAATCTCAAAGAAGATTATGATTAAGATTAGGATATCATGTGGAATAGTATTAGTGATGGAGTGTATATTTAGAATCTCTGTGAAGTAGCAGAATCTTACCATTAGTTGATACCACTATACCACTTAAGTTAGACCATCAGAGTGTGTATAGATACAAATGGAAGTAAATCATGTGGCATCCACTTGATAATTCCATGTGATGGAGTATAATTTTGTAAAGAATAATTAATAGTAAGCTAAGAAGAAGAGTTTTCATGGTGAGATTAGCTCTTTAATCATGATGACTAGATAAATCTTAACAAGTTCGTGGTGAGAATAGCTCCGAGACCATGATAAGTCTATAATAGGACAAGTACATAGTAAATAATCTCGTAGTAATAGTAAGTAAAGAACAATGAAGGTCTATGATAGAAGTCATAAGGTATTATAACATTACGATAATTGTTGGATTAAGGCAGTAACTACAATTTTGTTAGTAGTTTTGAGAGATCATGTGAGGATAGTGTATGATAGAATCGAAATTTGGTAGTCTTTAGTAGTCCCGAAAGAAAAGTAAGTGGTTAGTCAAAACCAAAGTGATACCACTTTGCTCAAAGTTATCCTGTGCACCTGAGCAATTTGGGTAAATAATGAGACAAAGAGTAGTTTAAATACTTAAGTGCTAAGTATCACAAGGTAAACCTATATTAGGAGGTGTCATATACTACACAGCTAAGCCTAAATTCTAGAGGTATTATACTCAATTACTATATTACGGGCTTAGAATGATGTGTGTTATATGTACCACATTTGGATTTCTTTATTTTTTTCTTGGATCTTCTTGATTGACTAGATCTGTACATGAAGTTTGACTTGGTGTGCAAATGCATGTTGCATCATCATGTTATTACTTGATGTTATAGACCTAGATAGAAAAGGGAATTCGTGTAAGGGAGTGACGAGTTCCGAAGATCAAGATGAAGACCTGCATGAAAAGGAAAGCTAAATATAAAGAGTATCAACACTATTCTGAAGGATGGATTAACCCCAACTCACTATGAGCTGGCAATAAGAAGGATTATTAGTGCTGAAAAAAAGGAGAGCAACATGAAGGATGAATTTAAGTTCACTTAAGATAGGTGATGTTGCTAAGAAGCTAATGAAGTAGTTGTACCAGGTTCATGGAAGTATCATGAATCAGTACAAAGAAGAAGTTTGGAAACCGTAGCTGGTATTCAAGCTCTGACAAACTCAGAGAGGATGCCAGTAAGAAGTAAAAAACCGTAGGGTAATTCGTACACCTAGGAGGATCCGCAGCTAGTATCTGTAGTTGGTATCCGCAGCTGGTATCAGCTGGTATCTGTAGTTGGTATCCTAATGGTGTAGTGAAGTAAGTTATATTAGTGTAATCTAAAGAGTATAAAACTTTGCCTAAGTTAAGTTAGACCTAAGGAAATATGAAATTAAAGATCGTCTTTCGAGACGCTTCGTGAAGTCGGGCTTACCAAAGTGAAGGTGTCCAAAAGGTTAGAAGTAATACAAATGGTGTCGGAAGATTCATTTCGGAGATCCACAATTATGTGGGTGTACCATAAATTCTTTCGTGAAGCCTTATAGAGATAAAGTAAAAGCAAGACAAAAACAATATCCTTACTATCGAGTTAATGTATATTATACTTACAGATTAGAGACCATTAGAAAACCCCAAGGGGGAGAGTAAGCAATGAACACTGAAGTGTTGTTGTCTAATTTTACGACTTAGGTTGGAGAAGAAGTACTAAACTATGATGAGATTATGCCTTATTCTCATAAGGTTATAATAAGCTATCATTATAAAGTATTTCCGAGAGTATGTTCAGGTGAAAGACCGAAGGAGATATAACTGTATAACCCTAGTGGACTAATTATATAGGGGAAACAGCTTGTAAGTTGTCCCTAAAAGTGAAGAGAATTCCAAGGTAGATCACTAAAGTGTTATAGAAAGAATGGATTGGAATGGACAAAATGTGTCCACAACCAATTCTCAACAAGACTGTAAGGACATAACCCAAGGGATTATAGTAGAAGGAGTTATGCTACCTATTGTAAATGATAGTTAAACGTTGCCAAGTATGAAGAGGATTCAAGAAAAAAGATCTGGATATGGGATACCCCAATTATCCCCAAATGTGATCACCAGGGAGTTGAGTAATGTCGTGATCAACACCAGTCAATACCTCGTTCCGAAACGCAAGAGAGTATGAACTTCGGGGACGAAGTTTATTTTAAGGTGGAGAGTTTGTAACACCCCATCATTAGAGCTTAGAAATAAGCTGAACATAGGTGTGTGCATTGCATTCATGCATAGAAAATACGGATAATTTTCGCGCTTTTTAATAAAACTTGTCAAAGTGATTGAAACTTCTCTTAACTTGGTGGAACAGAAGTAGATCATCAAGTTGACTGCGATAAGTTTCAATATGACCTTTGTTAAAAACCTTATTTTGGGTAATTTAATTTGATCCAAGGGTAGATCAAATGTAATAAAACTAAGTCACAACACACTACTTAATAAGGAGTACTTGATCTCCTAGAGATCATTACATGGTATTCCAAGCAACAACTCAACGATGAATACTTAATGTTCTAGAGATGATATCAAGGTATTATCTACAACAAAACCTATATACCAAGTTAAGTACATAACTTCAGTAAAGAAACTCTATAATTAAGGCTTGATACACTTGATTGCCATAGTGATACCTACCATGGGTATCATGGTAGTTCTTAAATATCAATTGTTATCACAAAGGAAGTATAATGGAAGTCAAGCCAAGACCATTCATCATATATCTTTGTTGTCATTTTAACAGATGACAAACCTATTTAACCAAGTCCTAGTGTCAATTGATCAACAGTATGGAGTGATCAATCCTTGACCTAGAACTTAGTGACCTGTTATATTAACCTTCCAAATACCTTAAGTAGAATAATAAGAATGAAGAACTAGATATGGTTGAGTGTACCATCATCAATGGAATGTGATCCTTAGTGGAGATCAAACCATTTGATGTTGGAGGAGTTAACTCACTCATGAGTTAACTAGAAGCAGTACCTAAAACCAAGAGTTGAGCTAGTAATTGAGGAGCTATGAGAAAGCTAGTAGTATTAGTACATTAGATAACAATCTTGTTAGGACAAGTGGATATAGACTTAGAATAAGCTTTCTTAACAAGATAAGTCTATAGAGAGACTAATACAAGTTTACTACTTAGTTGAGTATAGATCTTGATCAAACAATTAGAAGCCTAAGCTTTGTTTGATCAAAGGATGGTGGTCACTATTCTCAAGTCACTTGAGAATAGATGATTAGGTGTTGAAGAAGAGTTATGAATATACCAAATCAGGCAAGTTCTAGGAAGCTGAATCATCTAGCTTGATCATTAGAAGTCAAGCTATAATATGATGAAGTGTTTCATGAGTTGTATGGAGTAGTTGGAGGCATAGTAGCTTAACCAAGTTAATACAAGAACAACTAGTGTTATGGGAGTAGTACTATACCTGTTTCAAAGGATTGATATCCTTTGTATGTATATTAAGGGTTATAGTCTTGTAAGCCTTGGAAGAAGTTGCAAGATGAAGTTAAGGAAGTTAATTGATGGAGTTAGCAGTAGCTACATTGATAGGTGCATCTATGGTACTTAATCAAGAACAGATATATATACTAGGAGTAAGAATGGAGTAATGTTGAAGTGGCATGACCATGTCATCATATGATGATGAATATGGTGGAGTCAGATGATTGTCTTATTCATGAAGATGTGATCTTTGTGGATAAGATAAGAGAGAGATATAGAGTATATTTAGGAAAGGAATTCCTTATCTCAAGATATCCTTAATGAGGTATTAAGGTAAGGATTATTTAGAAGCCTTAACCAAGAATGTATCAAGCCATGACAAGACCCATGTCTACTGTATTATTCAAGACCTGGAATCAGATAGATAGTGAAACCATTTTCTATTCCTAGGTAACCACTGAACAAAACCTCTTGGACAACTAAAGCTTCCAAGAGGTAATTAGAGAACCAAGTGAGTGTTTGAGAAGCCTTGTCCAGTAGATTGTCTTAAACCCTAATAGGAACCTACAATGATAGAATTATTATGATCACATTACTAAGTAATTCCAATATCTCACTCTATGTGGTAATTCTAAAGTTTACAAACAAAGTAGAATTGGATTTGGCAAACTACTAAATATAGAGAACCATGAAACATATATCACCCCATTAAAAACCACAAAGATTAATTCCTTATAATGTATTTAGATAAATCCTTCATGTAAATAAGTGGGAATAAGATTCTATATACATGGATACACATTTCAAATCAGTACCATTAAGATTGTCAAGTGAAATCAAAATCATCTTCGTGAAGTTTTACTAAAAGAAACAAACCCTAAAAAACCTAATCCTTATCAATCCTTCTTAATAAAAGAAAAAGACTTTTAATATAATGAATATATTTTAATGCCCAATAAGAAATTAAAAGAAGATGGTTATAAATTCTACAAACAATAATGTTCATGACCTACAAATTTTTGCATATTTTAAACTCTTAAGGAATACATATTTGAAATGAAATTATGAAAAAAAGAAATAAAAATAGAAATAGAAAAAGTAAAGGGCAGCCAGCCGCTTCAGCCCACTATATCCCATGTCATATTCCACGCTCAAGCGCAGCAGCCAGGAAATCTCGCATGCTTTGACACGGCCCAGTACCAGCCCATCTCACCTCTCAGTCTCTCACTGTCACGTGGGACCCGAGGAGGACCACGGTTTGAGACAAAGAACTGCTAGGGTTTTTTTTAAAAAATAACCGTCGTCGTCACCGCGACGCACACAGACTGCTCGCTGGAGTGGTTCGCCACCGCACGATGCCGTTCGCCGTCGTCAGCAGTCCGCTGTGATGCACTCCGCCGCTAACTACACGGATAAGAAGGACACACCGACACCTCCCCATGCTCAGCCTCATCCACTATCACTCTCCATCTCTCTCTGTTCCTCTCTCTGTACCAAAACCTACCTCGCCGGAGCTCCGTGTTGCCGCCATGCCCGAGCTCACCGTGGAGTTCTGAGTGCATCGTTGGAACCACCTCGAAGTCCTTGTTCTCCCAGGCCAGGCCACGGAGGCCAGGGAGCTCTCAGTTGGCTCAATCGATACCTCACTGCCGCCACCGTCCACCAGAGTTTCTCGTCGATTCCGGTCATCATCCGCTTCACTGACCGCACCACAGTGTTCGTGGTGAGTCACTGAATCGTCTAGTACCCTCCTCGACTCCCCTTTCTCTTTGAATCATTCTCGCACCATAATCCGTCGTCAGCCACCGTAGTTCATCGTCGCTGGAGCCACTCCGATGACAATTTCCTGGCGGTGTTCCCATAGATCGATTCACCTTGGTCTCCTCTATCACGTAGCACCCTCTGATTTACCACGCAAGCCCTAGATCGACAGATTGCTCATACATCTTGGAGGATCAAGCTCGTGTGACGTCAGCATGACGTTCTGCTAATGTCATAAGCTGTTTTTTTTGATATTTATGAATATGATGTGGTGAGTGACCCCACCTGTCTGTGACTAGGGTAGATTCAATTGTGTGTAAAATGGTTTTTATCTCGTGTGGCAGATGACGTGGCCACGGACCCATTAGTCAGTGTCTGTGGCTAGGTTTATTGTAGTATAAAAAGTATTATCTTTGTTAGTAAATAGATAAAACTAATAAGTTTAAATATAAATATAATTCCTGAAAATTAATAAAAAAGATCAAATCTTAGAAATCCTATATCTTTTGTTTTATAATTCAGAAAAATACATATTATATATCAAAATCTTAAGAAAAATAAAATCTATAATTTAACTTTATTAACAAATATTATTGTGTTAATTATTTAAATACTTATTATTTAATTAAGATTTTATAAGTTATAATACTTTAAAAATTCATATTTTAATATTAGTAAATAAGAAAAATATAAATAATATTCCAAAATTCTTATAAAAACACTACATTTACAAAATTGTTTAAATTATTTTTGTATCACTTAACCAATATTTATTATTTATTTAGTATTTATAAAGTGAATAAACTTATAAAAATCATATCTTATTATTTAAAATTCATGAAAATACTTATAATATACCAAAATGATCACAAAAATAAATTCTATACATTAAAAATGCCAAATCTTACTTTTGAAGTAAAATAAAAGGTAAAGGTCTACTAAATCTTGTTTTAACACTTTTATTTTATTTTAATTCTTTAAAAATATATAAAACCTTTACTATTGTCTTTAGTATTATTTGTTTAAAGTCCACAGATATAATAATAAGTTAATTAATGTTTAACTGAAGTTAAAATAGGTCAAACCATTTTAAAAATGTATCTACTAAAATTATAACCTCAAATTAAAGGTATTTAAATTTCCTAAAAAGATTTTATCAATTATAAAATCAACTAAAATAGTATATTGTTCATCACCAGAATCCAATCCACTTATGCTATGGTTATTTAATGTAGTGATGTCTTCCTTTTTAATAATCTTAGCTAATAAGAAAACCTTAAAGTGTTAACTTTTAGTTTGAATACTTTTTACTTTATAAAAGTAATTTTCCTCAAAAGTTATTCTTCTAAGAAACATTAAAAGTAATCCCTAAAGACTTCTTTAAAGGCTCTACTTGATTCTTAATCTTGTTTAAGCAATATTTCAGAAACCATACCCATTTGAGTGTTTCAATATTCTATATTACTTGTTGTATTTATCTATTGTTTCACACTCACTCTCACAAGCCCTAACAAGAAACACAGGTGTGAATCTGATATAAAAGTGCAACACATTCCAAAGAACTCATCACAAACTTTAAACCCTAGATTAGACCCGACTATTCTGGGAATTCGCGTTTATCAAATTGCATTACATTACTGATCCATCGTTGCATCTTGCTTCTTTAAACATTAGTCCTTACCGGACCAATGATGCTATTTACAGAATTTGGATCTTCTATTGTCTCGAAGACCATGAGTACATAATCTTGCAATCACAAAAGGGAAGTTCACAACTTGATCATGTCCTTTGATTATTTGCTATGCTTGTAACTCAACTGTGTCATCACCTGCATTTCAAAAGGGTCAGAAACACTATTTTCATAATAATATGATTATAGATTATTTACCAAGTGGTAATAATCTTTTGATACAGTTCTAGTGGTAAAGGAACATAATATCTAGGACTTAACAACCAATGTCTCCAGTGATTCTAGCGTCGTATATTACACGTCAACCATGAGATTTGGAATGGGACAGGGAAGTCAGTTGTATCTTCTCCCTTTCATATGGAGGCAAGATGACCTTATCGTGACGTTGTGATTCCTTGTGTGGATCCAGCACATGGGTGGGACCCCTTAGTTCCCCATGAGCTAGGTGTCTAGATTATCTGTGCATAGCTGTCTGGGTCGGAGTTGACCATAGCTAATGGTGACCGCCAGTCAGAGCTGCTTACAGAGTCTTCGGGAACTCCCATGGTTATAGCTTGCCCTGGTTGGCGGCTTAACGGAGGTGTAGTCAGCCTCGGAGGATCATGCAGACATATGGGGTCGCGGAGAGAGCAGCGATTGGCTTGGATCTTAAGATGGGCCTCAAACCAAGGAAGTTTGAACGGGGACATACTCCTGGTTGTGCAACAAAGCTTATGTTCTCTTGTGGGAAAAGTGACGCACCTATGCAGAGTGTAAGAATTGTGACATGTTACTCCCTATTCCGGGAAGGAGCTACGAACGCGGCACGAAAGGAACTCCATGAAGTTCTGGTCAACATGTGAAGGCTGTCGGACATAGTTTTTAGAATAAAAGCAATCTTTGAAGAAATATTTACGAAAACCTGCATTGCCTATGACCTATGGTCTGTGGCTGTAGAGATAGTGCATCATACACTCCTTTTTAGTGAACTTGCTGAGTATGCTCGTACTCAATCATACCTTCTTAACCCTTGCTAGGTGCTAAGCCATTGAAGTCGACGTCAACATCAATTTTTGCTCAAGAAACCATCATCGACAACTCAAGTTCTTCAATTAAGTCAATGAAGTCAATATATACATCAGTTGAAGTGAAGATAAAGTGTAGGTTTAGATAGGAGTAGATTCTCTAGCCATATAACCTACCTCTTTAGAGCATTGCAATAGCAGCAATGCAAGCCAAATAGTTTAGATGCTAGTCTTAGTTACCAGATAGTTCTGAGTTATTATTTCTGGTTCTTCTTTGTAAGAAGTTCTTTCTCTCTCTTTAACCTAGAGTGTTCTCTGGATCTTTTGTAAAGAGTCGAGTTGTAATCTATAGTCATGTCTTGGACCTGTTGTGTTTCTGTTGTACCACTTTGAGGGATGTAATACTAGTGAACGGTGTTTCATTGGTGTTATGTCAACGACTATAGTGTACTACATCATGGAGTGGTATGCTGGGTCACCGCACTATTCGCAACATGGCGCCTCCGCCGCTGAATAATCCGAAGAAGATGAAGGAGAAGATGGACAAGGACTTCGACCTCGACTATTTCCATGGCTAATTCTTGGCTACCTTGCGTGATGCATTTAAATATTGTTCTAGCTTGCAGTTTATTTGTGTTGATTGTCTTCATACGCTTGCTGTAGTATGACTGCATCATCGTCATCCGACACTTGCCGCATCCTGGAGGACAAAGGAGTCATAGACTCTAAGGGTAAGGACGTGGAGGAAGTTGAGCCTTCCCCAAAGACAACAGCCACCTCTGGCGCGGGTTCCTCAAGTTCTCCCAACTTGGGGGAACATAGGGTTTTTGCCCAGACATTAGCACAGAAGGAGCCTTCGGAGTCTTCGGGTGACCATGTAAGTTCTTTATTTCTGAAGTTTTTTGGTGTCACCCGCGTTCTTGACACGCTTATATTTATGCAGCCCATCCTCCAGGACGATCTTCGTCTTTGCGAGCAGATTGTTAACCTCGGTCGGCGGCATGCTCGGCTAGATACTGACCACCACCAACTGCAGAGTAAGTTTCATGTTCCTATCGTGATTTGCTAAACATGGGTTTCGATTGTACTTGACATGCTACCTTCATTTGCCAGAGGAAAACAATGACTTTATTCGTCGGCTAAGTTCCCTTGAAAAGGGGCTCAGCGCGGCGGAGATCAAGCGGGATGAAGCACTCGATGCCCTCGAGCACTCCAAGCAAGAGTCGAAGAGGCGCGAGCAGGACCTGTTGGCCGCTGCAACCGATAGAGAAAAAGTGTTCGCAGAAGAACTTCTCTCTATTGCTCAATCGCTTTCTGGCATGCCTTGTTGTGGCTTTGCTCAGTTCAGAATTTTCTCCTTTGGTTTCTCTTGTTCCATATCTGATTTGTGAGGATCAATCGTAGATGCCGCCAGAGTGGACTTCGACCGCCAGGTTCTGGCCCGCGAGGATGTCCTGGTCAATGCTGTGGTAGCAGTCGAAGATCGCAGCGTTTCCGCTCAGGACTCGCTCAAGAAGGCCAAGGCCGTGCTTGGACGTCTTCGAGAGGACATGCTCCCCAAGGCCAAGCTTGTTGAAGATATCGACGGCCTAGACGAAACCTTTGCTGAGGGCATTCCTGCGGACTACAAGAACACGTAGAAGGGAGCCGGTGCTTCGTTGGGGCTGGCGATGGCATAGGCCTTCTGTAATGGTTCCTTCATTTTTGTATATTTCGGAGAATATTTCGATCTCTATATTCATGACGATGTTCTGTAATGGTTCCTTCATTTTTGTAGTTGTATATATATCATCTCTCGGCACGTCACTTACGCCAAGCATCTCCCTCTTGCAGCGGCAGACAACCGCCCCAAAACTCTGCGGCGACAAAAAAGCCTCAAAACTCTGCCGCGGCAGAACCTGTTGCCGCAGCAGAGTTTTGGGGCGTTTTTCTGCCGCGGAAGAGTACGAATCGGGACTAAAGGTCCTCCACCCCCGCTCTCCGGGGCGGCCACGTGGACTAAATGTGGGCTCTAGTCCCAATTGCCTAATCCCGATTGCGACACCGGGACTAAAGGCCCAAACGAACCGGGACTAATGCCCTGTTTTCCACCAGTGTAACATTCTGGTTCACTAATATTGTGCTGGATGGACATTGTAGATCTTAGATATTTCTCAGCGACATAATTTGGTTCTTCGGTTGAAAGTGGAGTTTAAATATAAATGCAGTAAACTGAAAATACCTGAATGCTGCTTACTCGGCAAAAGTGCTTCGTATTTATTGAAAGAAAATATGTACTGCTTTGGATTTGTGTGGATTGGCAGGTATCTATACATGTTTTAGAATCTATATAAACAGATGGCGTGAATCTAAACAAACCCTAGTCGATCCCTTATTTTACGATGAAGGGATTAATTATTTGTTCCCCTGCCGGAAGCATATGCATTGCATGTGCAGCTGTTACTAGTATGACATGGAGCTAGCATAGGAGCTGGAGGTGGGCAGGCGCGCGGAAGAATGTACTCCCCTTTAAAAATATAAGATATTTTAGTTTTATAAAAGAAGTGTTTCTAGCTTATTTTAGCGTGTATGTTTATATAGGTTTGAAATGAACCTATATAACAAAAGTGTCTAGATACACTCATTATATTTCGAAACAGAGGGAGTAGTACTTAACAGCAACTGGTATAGTTTTATACAAACTAAGTTCACGTGTTTGGGCTTGCCATTTCTGGTTTAGTATTTCGTTGCTCTGTTTCAAAAAGTTGGGTCAGCTACCGAAACGTTTATTCATCATACAGTAGTATATATATATGTAGAAACGGAGTAGCAGTAAAATTGTTGTGGTTTGTCAGCTGGGCTGCAAACGCATGGCGACCGCAGTAGTTTGTACTACTTGTGCCTGATTGATCCGCGTCAGAAATAAGAGGCTTTGGCGCTGCATGCGTTGGCAGGGAGTTATTGGCGTGTCGGGGCAGAGATCATTCAAAGGAACTGCAAACCAAACTGCAAATACGCGAGGGCCGGTCACCGTAGCCTCCTGCAGCCTAGGTGTGTGTATGCATGCATCGACAAAGAAGGTACCGCTGCTTTTTTTTTTAACAGATCGACTCACCGATGCCCTTTCGACGTAGTATTGTCGCAACTCGCGTGCATGCATACTGTAATATTCCCTCTGTTTGAAATTATTCGGCCGGCACCCTTATATAGGTGGAATATTACTCTCTCATTTTTCATATAAAAAAAGTCTATAATTTTTAAAATAGATAATATAAAATGTGTCGTACGTATACCAAAAATCTCAGAATTTTTTTAAATAAAAAATATAGAGTACTAGCCTACCTAGGTAAGGGTGCGTGCCGATGAATTTGGAACAGAGTGAGTAATTACTGCTGGGGTCTCGTCGCTGCGATGTTGTTCTCTCCATGGGATTCACGTACGTATAGTGTAGTAGTACTACCTACGTAGGCGCTGTATCCATCTCGATCAGCCTTTTTTGGATTCCTTGGATGCCATCCAGGATTCCTTGGATATGAGTTCACGACGTACTCCTATGATTCATCCAAGCCAAGGAGAAGGAGGGCGCGCGACAGGGGTGCATGGAGATGGCACAGTACTAGCAGGCTAGCCGTCCGTGCCACAGACGAAAGAAAATGAAAAAAACAAGGCACCTAGCTAGGGGCATGGGCACTAGCGTGCGGCCTTATTAGCTGCTCTAGCTACAGTAGTACATGTTGAACTTGAATGCATTGCCTCCAGTGGAGCGCCGCCCGTGCAGCACAAAAGCAAAAATCGAAAATCGTGCCCCCCATGTGGCCAGCCACAGTGCACCTAATTCCAGTACTACTCTCTCTTTTCAAATTACACCACACGCACACTTACTACTCTCTTATTTTTTATCCAAAAAATTCATATGATTAATACGTAATACACATTCTATAGTAATATCTATTTCAAAAATTACAGACTTTTTTTATGAAAAATGAGAAAATACTAGTTAGATAAGCGTAGCAACCACCCGCGGCTGCACTCAGCGCATCTCCATCTGACCAACCCAAACACGTGAACGAAATGATCTATTTCTATCCGTTTGAGTCACCTCGCGGTTATTTTGGGATCACGTTCCGGCCTGTCCGGGCGACCGTGTCCGGCGCGTTCCAAATGTCTGCTCCTGGTGTTTCTTAGCGCCATCGCTGGCAAACGTTATCGAACACTCAAATTCACAGGCAATAGCTCACAAAGTGACTGGCAGATAAATCGGTAGACATGTGCCATCGCCCTTTGGCCATCGCCAACTAGTGGACAGTGGTTCTGAAATGTACAAAAGAGAGCAATATCATACACAATTCCAAAAGAATGATGGCTTCTATGTCCAAAAGGTTGCAGCCGCCGTCGCCATTGCCGTTCAAGCACCGCGAGCATGGATGGCCTGCTGCCTGCGAGCGGTCCAGGCCCTGCGATCGGGGTCGGTGATGGTGTCCAGGTCGGTGAGCATGATGGCAGTCTCCTCGGCCATGAACTTGGCTTTGGCTTCCTTGGCCTTGACCTCTGCCTCCAACACCCTAGACCTGGCCTCGGCCTCCTTGGCCTTGGCATCGTGTTGGGGGATACCCCCGGGTAGGGTAACGCCGGGGTATAAGGGCTGAGTTAGCCGGGGTACGGCACGGTTAACGCGAAGTGCTGATCGGGTCACCTCAAGGCAGGCCGAATCACGGTGCAACCCGGCCCATGGGGCATTTCCTTGACAATGGTCTGGCCGGCATAAGATTTATGCCGGCCATGCCTATCTGTTTTGCAGGTAAATGGGTAAGCCGGATTAGCTATATGCAAGCCGGATTACCTTAGCTTCCAAGAGAAGGAATCCCCCGTTGATAAAAAGGTGATTTTATTAGCTGTAGTGTGAGCAAGTAAAGTAAAGAAGAGGACCAGCGGGTCAGGGGCGACCAAGGTGACGCAGGCAAAGCCGGATGACGTAGCCCGTGTCTGGTGACGCCAAAAGACGAGGATGACGCTGCGGGTTACATCCAAAGCCCGGACAAGCCGCTAAAGAGGAATAAAGAAGCATCTAGCTTTGCACGAGGAGCATATTCATAGAATATACTGCCACTTGTGCCCTAGAAATGTAACCCGGGCTCCACTATATAAGGAGCAGTGGGGCCTCCATAGAGGGGGACGTCGGATAGATCAATCATTCTCTATCTAAGGTAGAACTCTAAGGCTAGAGAACAGGGAGTAAGAGGCATCGTCTCCTTCTTGTTGAGGGCCTCAGGAGCACTTGTAAACACCATTGATAGAGAATATACAAGAGCTTCTGTGTGTGGAATCACCACACTCTCCCTCCCTGGATTCCCCTAGCACTCATTGGCCCCATCTTTAGCCTATCCATGGCATCTGTCGTGCCACCACCACGACAGTTGGCGCCCACCGTGGGGCTAGCGATGCTAGCAGGGGTGAAAATTCATAGGGGAAACTTCTCAAGCACCGGCGAGCGTATCGTCTCAGGCTTGGTTCAATGCTTTGGAGCGCTGGACTACGTCAGCGACAACGCGGGAAGCTTCGGCAGGCACCCTCCACCGCGCAACGGCATCTTCCTCAAGCTTGGCGCGCACAAGATTTACGTTGGGGTGGATGAGTCCTATGTTCACCCGCGGAACGTCGTCGCGGGAGGCAAGCCACCTCTCAGCGCAGCTCATGGAGTGCGTATCGCTCGCCCCACAAGCAGCGTTGAGGTCCCGATGACCGCGCCAGATGCGGGACCGAGCAAGGATCCGGCGCCAGATCCGGAGTTAACACGAAAACAGACCAGGTCAAGGTTCCCCCCTTAGAAAGGCTAGAAAATGTTCTCCAGCAAGCGATAGATAGCTTGGCAACACCAATAGCACCTATGGTAGATCCGGCTCAGGCGCAAGTTGAGTTAGAGGAAACTAGACGAAAAATGTTAGCTGGAGCAAAGAAAGTAGCAGAGATGCATCAGTCGTTAAACATCACCTTGAGAGAGTATGCTAAGGCAAACTATATCGATGGAGTAAAAATCCGGGGTAGGAACCTGATCAGTGAGATCGACAAGGAGTACGAGCCTAGGCCGGTTAGACAGCTACGATAATAACAGGAGGGTTGGATCGGTGCAGTACCCCGGAAAAAAACCTCAGAGCAGCAAATACGGCCGCGTCTGACTTAGAAGGTTTAACCGGAGAGGCCCGACAAAGGCAGCAAGAGAGGGTAAATCACTTGTTGAGAGTTGCATGCCAACAAAATGAAGAAATAAACAAGGCTAACCCGGCACCACCAGGGGCCTCACAGGTGGTACATTCGGCCAGAAATAACCCGGCAAGATCCAGAGGAGCCGCATCATCTCCGGGTCATAAACCCATGAGAGAAGAAGTGGTGGAATCCGGAAGAAGAGACAAGCAAATGGTTCCCTATAACCCGGTAACAGCTGGAAAAGGCAAAGCGGTGCAAGTTGATGAGGACCGACATAGTACCAGCCGAGGTGTGGCTGCCCGAGGTAACCGTGACCAAGGCAATGCCGGTCGAAGAAATGCTGCCAATGGCAATGCCAGACAGCGCGATCCCATAGGAGCGGGGCAAAATTTACCTCGGACGCAACAACAGCGCATGCCCTGGCAAGAAGGAAGTGCAGGACAAGTGGCACAACAACACCATGCACATCCAGATTAGGGAAGATACAATGATGGTTATTCGGCTATGGTCAACGATGGATACCCCAGACCGGATCACCACGTAATTGGATCATGGTTGGGAAGCAGGAATTTGCAGCCAGATGATGCGAGGTTGAAGTTGGATAGGATTTATAGGTCGGAGCAAATCGAGTTACAAGGTCCACCGGGTCCAGCATGCTTTGGGCCCCGAATCATGAATGAGCCACCAGTGCCGAACTTTCAGCTGGCTAGAGGAACCCGAACTTATGATGGTAGTACCAGGCCAGAGGATTGGCTGATTGACTATGCCACAGCGGTCAAGATCGTAGCAGGAAATTTGCGATGGGCAGTGAGATATGTGCCGCATATGTTGGAAGGACCAGCGCGAGTTCGGCTGAACAATTTTCCACCAGGAAGTGTTAACTACTGGCTAGATTTCTAGGAGTTGTTCGTTAGCAATTTCTCAAGCACTTACAAGAGGCCAAACAGACCGCAAACCCTAGCATTGTGCCGGCAGAGACCGAATGAGCCAGATAGAGATTTCCTGACTCGGTGGTGCAATGTGAGAAACTCATGTGAAGGAGTGATTGAATCACAAGCTATTGCGTGGTTTGCTCAGGGGTGCAGATATGGAAGTATGATGTGGCAAAGATTACAACGATATATGCCAACTACCTTGGCTGAGACAATCCGGATCGCAGATTCGTATGCCTTGGGAGATCCAACGCAACCCCAGTTGATGTCGAGCGAGGCAAACGAGGAGTATTACAACCGAGATATCTTCGGATCATCAAGGAGGAATGATTTCCGAGGAAAAAGAAGGGATGAGCACCCGAATTATCGGTATAACTCGTAGCAAGTCGCAGCAGTGGACTGGGATCAATCCAATGCCGAATCCAGTCAACGCCAAAAAACTGGAGGGCAGAGCTGGCAACAGAAAAACGAAGGGAGAAAGCCTTGGACCCCAGAGCAGAAAAAGCAATGGCAAGAACGAAAGGATAGGCCGAGGTATACATTCGAGTCTATGCTGGATCAATCTTGCAAATTTCATACGCCAAGTCCGAACAGTCGAGCGAACCATACGACCCGGCAGTGTGAATGGATGAGGAAATTAGAACAGGGGAGTTCGGGCAATGCTCAGGCACCTCAGAACGAAACACCTAGAAATGAAACACCCCGGCCACCATTACTAACAGGGGGAAATGGACAGCAACTGATGCTGCCACCACCTCTGCTGAGGTACGAGAATCCGGAAAGAAGGGATGCGGTACATCAAGTGGGCAATAACCAACAACTGTTGGGTCCGTAGCATAGAAAACAAAATTTTTCCTACGATGAGAACTACACGCCAAGATCTATCTACTAGGTACAAAGCAACGGGTGGACATACATACAATGAGAACTTACCCTCGAAGACAACGAGTTTTGTTAACGAGTAGGAACTCGTGGTTGATGTAGTCGTACACTTGCCGATCTCAAGATCGTGAGGAAGTCCGAGCGCCGTAACTCAGCAGCGCATCCGTACTCGCACACACGTTCAAGCCACCAGACAACCTCCACCTCCTCGCTCCAGCGATCCAGCGAAAGCAGCAACTCCTTCCAGACGAAATGCCACCAGAAACATGTATCTCGCTAATCCGAGACCATGGGGGAATAATTCTAGAGGGGGAGAGAGATCCTTCACAAGGAGGTGTGAGGAAGAAGGAGGAAGAGGGGGGCCTTTTATAGGAGGAGGGGGGTCCCCCTCCTTCATGGCCGGCGCATGGGGGATGACTCCTCACCTCCCCATTCGTGCGGTGGTAACCCCTCCACATTAAAATGTCTCTTCACATTCCCCTTTAAAGTCCCTACTTTAAATGCATTAAAATTCTCCAAGTTTAATGCTCTCTCATTTAATAAAACTCTTTTATTAAATTTATTCAGAATTTTTTTAATTACTTTAATTAACAAACATTCACATATAACCCCCTGCAACATTTCAATATTACATGCAGAACCAATTTCAGCAATTTCACCCGAAACAGTTTTGGTGTCTATTGAAATAATTCCAGCGCTTTGCAATTCTTTCATCTGAAACATATGTGCTCCAAAATGGTGTCCGGTAACTCTTAAGTGTGTCACCCTACGGTTCGCGAATAATGCAGACATGATTGAGACTCCTCTCAGATCAATAATCAGAAGCGGGACCTGGAGATCCATACTGATTCCTACACATTCAACGATGACTTCTATGATCGTCAGAACCTTTAACGCTAGTAACTAAATCCCTTTGTCTCGCGATATATTACATGTCCGAGATTCGATCATTGGTATCTCCATACCTAGTTTGATCTCGTTACCGACATGCACTCTTTTCTCGTTCCCGTAATACAACATTCTAGTGATCACATCACTTGCTTGCAAGCTATATTAATGTGATATCACCGAGAGGGACCAGAGTATATCTATCCGTCATCGGGATTGACAAATTCCACTCTTGATCCATGAGCCTCAACATCACACCTCGTAGCACTGAACCCATCTTTATAGTCACCCTGTTACGGTGTGACGTTTGATGTTATCAAGATACTCTTCCGGTGTTAGCAATTAACATGATCTCATGGTCTAAGGATAAAGATTACTTCGTATGGTGTTATAGAAATATAAATATAATGACTTTGATTGTAATGCTATACTTCGGATGAATGTTCATCACATCATTCAACTAATGTTGTGACCTTGTTATTAACAACATCCAATGTCCATGATTAGGAAACCTTGATCATCTTGTTAATCAACAAGCTAGTCTATAAGAGAGGCATAACTAGGAACTCTTTTTGTTTATTAAACACACATGTATTGATGTTTCCGATCAATACAATTATAGCATGCAAAATAAACATTTATCATAAACGTGGAATAAGATAATAACCACTTTATTATTGCCTCTCGGGCATATTCCCTTCAGTCTCCCACTTGCACTAGAGTCAATAATCTAGTTTGAAAAACTTTGCGTATTGAACACCTATGGCTTTCTGGTGTTGCATATACGCTATTGCTAGTGGTTAACATAATCTCCGGATCTGACAGTTTCAGGTCCGTGTGTATTTGCATGTCTTTGCGTCTGTACGCATCACTCATTCTGAAATGAGATGGCATTGTATAAATTTGGTCCTTTGGTGAGACCTTTAGTTTGTTTCGGTTAAAATATGTTGATATTATTGTCACACAATATATCTTCATAGTATTAGCCCGCTTTGAACCACACCTAGTTTGATAACTAACTACTTAACACAAATGCCCTCCTTTGCTGCTACTATAGCAGTTATATACTTAGCCTTTTGTTGTAGTATCTGTCACAATGTCTCAACTTTGGAACTCATCCAAATCCATCATGGAACATCCTTTCCATTACATTGTGCCACCCATAGTCTAAATTGAGATAAATTTAATTTGTATCTTGTGACAAAACTAGTATCAATGTAACACTTTACAATGAACTACCTTTAACTATTTGTCACTTATACATAATATATTCTTAGTTCTTCCAAAGCTCATAAGAATATCTTTACTATTTTCCGATGATCATCTTATGAATTATCCTGGTATGTGATCATAACACTTAGAGCATAGGACATTTTGGATATATACATATCACGGTATAATCGATCAAAATATTCATGTGATTTTACTCACCAAGTGTTGAAACACTTGAATCTTGATACAACCTTTCCATGCAGCAAGAACCTTTCTTGTTGTTTCCATATTGGACCCTTTTAATATCTCATATATGTATGTCTGGCACAACCATATTAGCGCCACAATCTATCCATATAGATATTGATGCCAAATATTCCGGTTTTGCCCAAGTCTTTCATCGAAATCTTATTTTATTTCCAATCAACAATATGTCCTCTACATAATGTATTAGAAATATGTCTCAGCACTCCCACTTAATTTCTTGCAAATGCAAGCATCTTTATCATCTCCGATGAATTTAAACTCTTTTAACAGTTTCATCATGGTGAAGATTCCAACTCCGCTATGCTTACTTCAACTATTGAAGTTTGCATGCCCTTTTAGAACCCTTTGAATTAAAAAAACCTTCGGACCGTGTCTTGTACACGTCCGAGGTAACCATTCTATTAGAAGAACATTGTTTTGTTTGTTCAACTACCATACATCAAATTATATGAAGTGGTTGCTACATTAATCCGTCAAGACTAAATATCGCTATGAAAAATCAAATCTTCTCATAGTCAACTCCTTGAACATTGTCGTAAACTTCTTTCCGACATGTCCACTATTTCATAGATGTTAAACATCCATGTCTTATTTCTTTATAGATCCAAACACGACCGATAGGCTTCACGCCTTTCCAGAGGGTCTTCCAAGTTTAGAAACTTGATTTCTCGTGTATGGATACTATCATGGATTCTATGACTTCTAGTCATTTTATGGAGTCAGGGCCCATCATTGCTTCTTTGCATGTAGTCGGTTCATCATTGTCAAAACAATAATGATTTGCTTATCAAATCACACTATTTGATTCTTACCGACCCACACGATTCAATAGGAACTCTAATCTCCGAGATCACACCCTTTGTAATCACGGGAGCCATGAGCATTGTGGCCACCACCGGGACACTTTCCGGCGCTGCGCTACTTAGCACATATAGCTAAGGTTCAACAACCTTATCAAAGTTCTATTGTTCTCCCACTTAACTTCTCACGAAAAGTTCCTTCTCAAGAAACTTGACGTTCCAACCGACAAACTCTTTCGTCCTCGGTGTTATGGAGAAATTCCCAACAAATTCTTTGGGATAACCTAAAAAGACGTGCTTATCCGACTTTGGTTGTAAAAATTTTACTTATGCATAGCATACCAAAATTTAAGAAAAGACAATTCGGGTTTTATCCCAAACCATAACTTATATGGTGTCATTTCAACGGATCATGATGGTGCTCTTTTTAGTGTAAAAGCGGTAGTCTCTAAAGCTTCAATCCTTAAAACATAATGGTAGTTTTATAAAGGACACCTTTGATCTTACCATGTCAAACATGGTTTGATTTCATCTCTCGAATATGCCATACTCCTATGGTTTATCGGGAAACACAAATCATGGAACAATTCCTCAAATCTTAAGTGTTTTGCTAAACATGTAACTCAAATATCTTCCTTTATGATCAAATCATAAACTCTTTTATTTTCTTCTTACAATGATTTTTCACTTCATCTTGAAAGACTTTGAACAATTTTCAAATGTTTCATACTTCTTCCTTATTAAGTAAGTATATAGATATATTCACTCAAATTTCTGGAGAAAGCATATGAAGCAAAAAGATCCATCACATATGGCTGCATATAATGGACTACATACATCAATATGTATAATATCCGATAAGTTAGTCACCTGTTCCTGTTTGGCCTATGGATGGAGTTTCAATTATCTCAAGGAAAGTCTCACAAGAGTTAGTTGATCAAAATCAAAGACTCCAAAAATCCATCAACATGGAGTTTCTTCATGCTTTCTTTCCAATATAATTTAAATAGCGATGTCACTTCATAAGTGATCTTTCAATCATTTGTCTTGCGACATTTTAGCAATAGTGTTTATGGATGTGATTTCTCCCACTAGACTTGTAAAAGTTCATCCATCCTTTATGGAATACGGTAATTATTTGAATAACCATTGTTCTCATAATCTCGGAACAAAATAACAATTATTAAAAACAAACCTTGAAACCTAGGTTTGATGACAACAAAAACACAATAACACTTTATTTGTTTTCGATGAACATCATCACTTATTCTCCTGCTAGTTACTTAGGCCATTGTAGTTCATGAATTGCGTTGTCCTGTATGACACTTCATACCAACCAATTCGGTATCCAATACCTCAGAACCACATTGTTTAACAAGTAAGGAATACAACCATAACATGTATATCTTCTATATACCTAAGTTGGACATCTCCAACCTTTTATTTTCTGCCAAATATTTTATAGATTCTCTTTCAACAATTCCTTTTCTTTTAAAAGAATCTATCAACATCAATAGTGGTGTCATTCACATGACACATAGTACAAAGTGTATATAGTCAAATACTAATACCTTTGGACTTTCACTTTGAAGTGGATCACCATCATCAAATGTTTGGTGTTCTTTCAAAAATCCATTCTTTAGTAATCTATTAGTGTAGTAAACATTTTACTTACATATTCTATTCATCCTTATCATGACAACTTTCATGATCAAGCTACTATAGCCTGTAAGGAAGAATGACGAGTATAATTTTAGTTCCCGAAACCTTTTGGGAGATTCGGATGCGTACCATCTCCATCCTTCACAAATTCTCATACAATATGAGAACATGTATTTTGCTAAATTATACTCTATCATATTGCAACCATAAACATTATTTCAGATATCACAATATCTTTCACATATGATGGTTTCTGAAACAATTTCTAGCTCCTATATAATCTTGATATAAAAACAACTTTTTGAATATCAATAATCATGGAGGCAAACATGATACTTTAGATACTAACATTGAAATTCTTACTCTTGATTTAATACTAATTATTAAACTTCATGGAGTAAATCGATTTTGATGAAAGTTTGCAATAGGACTTATAAACTTTAAATTGACATCCAAAACAATACTATACTAGTTCGTAAAGTAAATATCCAGAATTCTATAGTTCTATTATCTCAATTAAAACTAAGCATAAGGTAGTGAATAGACGCCAATGACCACAACAAATTATGCAAATTCACTTTGATTTAGTTTATGAAAAAAGTTTGACTAATCCAAATTAGAAATGAACTCCCACTCAAAAATGACATCCCTCATGCCTTTTTGGTGATTACATGAAACAAATCCAGTACACCAAGTCTGATCATCACGTGAGTCGGTGTAGCTTCAAAGGCAATCATCTATATGGGCATCATATAAACTATATGACTCATGCTTAACCTTTCGGTCCGTGTTCCGAGGCCATGTCTGTACATGCTAGGCTCCCAAAGTAAGAACCTTAGTACTCGCGTTTGTAAAACTGTCTTACACCCGTTGTATGAAAGCGTAGAGTCGAGTCCACCCAATCATCATGTGATGTCTCGAAACACGATCCATAGAACGGTGCATACTCAAGGAAGAACACATTTTATCTTGATATCTAAATGAGGGATCATCTTACAATGCTACCAAAAGTGCCAAATTAGCAGTATAAGATGCTAACATCTAATGTGTAAAGTGAGATGATATGGTCCATGCATTTGATCTTTATCATTTGCATCGTGGTATGATCTCTATCATTGCTTTGTGTGTATGGCCAAGGTCTATGGAACTTACACGTTGAATGTGTTGTAAGAGTATCTATCATACATCTGCTTACAACAATACCATATCAATACACTAGCCCAGCAACGATCTAAACTAGACGCCTCTAATTTATCAATTGCAAGTTTTACGTGGCTTAGGGCTTTCGGAGATAGAACCGTTCTCACCTACGAACATGAACCACAACGAGGATAACCAAGTTATTAGCAACTCGTTGTAAATCAGATATTGACTATAGTAGGAGAGACAGACACCAGCCAGCCACTTATGCAAAACTAGTTGCATGTTAGTCGTGGAACCGGTCTCATGTACGATGACATGTAAGGTTGGTCCGGGCCGCTTCATCCCACTATGCCACCAATATCCAAAATACATGGAAGAAGCAATAACATGATCATCATCGCCCACATATAAACATATGTTTACTACCCGTGCAAAGAACCTACGCATAGATCAAGCTCTGACACCACTGTTGGGTCCGCAACATAGAAAACAAAAATTTTCCTACGATGAGAACTACACGCCAAGATCTATGTACTAGGTACAAAGCAACAGGTGGACATACATCCAACAAGAACTTACCCTCGAAGACAACGAGTTTTGTTAACGAGTAGGAACTCGTGGTTGATGTAGTCGTACACTTGCCGATCTCAAGATCATGAGGAAGTCCGAGCGCCGCAACTCAGCAGCGCATCCGTACTCGCAGACACGTTCAAGCCACCGGACAACCTCCACCTCCTCGCTCCAGCGATCCAGTGGAAGCAGCAACTCCTTCCAGACGAAATGCCACCGGGAACATGTATCTCGCTAATCCGAGACCATGGGGAAAGAATTCTAGAGGGGGAGAGAGATCCTTCACAAGGAGGTGTGAGGAAGGAGGAAGAGGGGGGCCTTTTATAGGAGGAGGGGGGTGCCCCTCCTTCATGGCCGGCGCATGGGGGGGTGACTCCTCACCTCCCCCATTCATGTGGTGGTAACCCTTCCACATTAAAATGCCTCTTCACATTCCCCTTTATGTTGGGTCCGCAACATAGAAAACAAAAAAATTCCTACGATGAGAACTATACGCCAAGATCTATCTACTAGGTACAGAGCAACGGGTGGACATACATCCATCGAGAACTTACCCTCGAAGACAACGAGTTTTGTTAACGAGTAGTAACTCGTGGTTGATGTAGTTGTACACTTGCCGATCTCAAGATCGTGATGAAGTCCAGCAGGTCTGGCTCCAGCACGTCCATCAGATCCATCTCCAGCACCACCTAGTCCAGCACCGCAAAGCAGCGGTGCATCTGTGATCGCACACACGTCTGGTACCCTGACAACCTCCGTCCCTCGCTCCAGCAAAGCAGCATAAGCAGCAACTCCTTTCCAGATAAAGCCACCGGGAACATGTATCTCGCTAATCCGAGACCATGGGCGAATAATACTAGAGGGGGAGCGAGATCCTTCACAAGGAGGTGTGTGTGAGAAGTGAGGAGAGGGTGGCCTTTTATAGGAGGAGGGGGGTGCCCCTTCACCTCCTCCATTCATGTGGTGGTAACCCCTCCACATTAAAATGCCTCTTCACATTCCCTTTTAAAGTCCCCACTTTAAATGCATTAAATTTCTCCAAATTTAATGCTCTCTCATTTAATAAAACTCTTTTATTATTTTGTATTCAGATTTTTTTAATTACTTTAATTAACAAACATTCACATAAAACCCCTGCAACATTTCAATATTACATGCAGAACCAATTTCAGCAATTTCACCCGAAACAATTTCCGGTTTCTATCGAAACAATTCCTGTGCTTTGCAATTCTTTCGTCTGAAACATATGTGCTCCAAAATGGTGTCTGGTAACTATTAAGTGTGTCACCCTACGGTTCGCGAATAATGCAGACATGATTAAGACTCCTCTCAGATCAATAATCAGAAGCGGGACCTGGAGATCCATACTGACTCCTACACATTCAACGATGACTTCTGTGATCGTGAGAACCTTTAACGCTAGTAACTAAATCCCTTTGTATCGCGATATATTACATGTCCGAGATTTGATCATTGGTATCTCCATACCTAGTTTGATCTTGTTACCGACAGGCACTCTTTTCTCGTTCTCGTGATATAACATTCTAGCGATCACATCACTTGCTTGCAAGCTACCTTAATGTGATATCACCGAGAGGGCCCAGAGTATATCTATCCGTCATCGGGATTGACAAATTCCATTCTTGATCCATGACCCTCAACATAACACCTTCGTAGCACTGAACCCATCTTTATAGTCACCCTGTTACGGTGTGACGTTTGATGTTATCAAGATACTCTTCCGGTGTTAGCAATTAACATGATCTCATGGTCTAAGGATACAGATTACTTCGTATGATGTTGTAGCAATATAGACATAATGACTTTGATCATAATGCTATACTTCGGATGAATGTTCATCACATCATTCCACAAATGTTGTGACGTTGTTATTAACAACATCCAATGTCCATGATCAGGAAACCTTGATCATCTTGTTAATCAACAAGCTAGTCTATAAGAGAGGCATAACTAGGAACCCTTTTTGTTTATTAAACACACATGTATTGATGTTTCCGATCAATACAATTATAGCATGCAAAATAAAGATTTATCATAAACATGGAATAAGATAATAACCACTTTATTATTGCCTCTCGGGCATATTCCCTTCAGTCTCCCACTTGCACTAGAGTCAATAATCTAGTTTGAAAAACTTTGCGTATTGAACACCGATGGCTTTTTGGTGTTGCATATACGCGATTGCTAGTGGTTAACATAATCTCCGGATCTGACAGTGTCAGGTCCGTGTGTATTTGCATGTCTTTGCGTCTCTATGCATCACTCATTCTCAAATGAGATGGCATTGTAAAAATTTGGTCCTGTTGTGAGACCTTTAGTTCGTTCGGGTTAAAATATGTTGATATTATTGTCACAAAATATATCTTCATAGTATTAGCCCACTTTGAACCACACCTAGTTTGATAACAAACTACTTAACACAAATGGCCTCCTTTGCTGCTACTATAGCAGTCATATACTTAGCCCTTTTGTTGGAGTATCCGTCACAATGTCTCAACTTTGGAACTCATCCAAATCCATCATGGAACATCCTTTCCATTATATTGTGCCACCCATAGTCTAAATTGAGATAAATTTAATTTGTATCTTGTGAAAAAACTAGTATCAATGTAACACTTTACAATGAACTACCTTTAACTATTTGTCACTTATACATGATATATTCTTAGTTCTTCCAAAGCTCATAAGAATATCTTTACTATTGTCCAATGATCATCTTATGGATCATTCTGGTATGTGCTCATAACATTTAGAGCATAGGACATTCTGGATATATACATATCACGGTATAATCGATCAAAATCTTCATGTGATTTTACTCACATAGTGTTGGAACACTTGAATCTTGATACAATCCTTTCCATGCAGCAATAACCTTTCTTGTTGTTTCCATATTGAACCCTTTCAATATCTCATATATGTATGTCTGGCACAACCATATTAGCGCCTCAATCTATCCATATAGATATTGATGCCTAATATTCCGGTTTTGCCCAACTCTTTCATCAAAATCTTATTTTAATGAAATTCTTAACTTGTGTCAATACAAGATACATCATTTCCAATCAACAATATGTCCTCTACATAATGTATTAGAAATATGTCTCAGCGCTCCCACTTAATTTTTGGCAAATGCAAGCATCTCCATCATCTCCGATGAATTTAAACTCTTTTAACAGTTTCATCATGGTGAAGATTCCAACTCTGCTATGCTTACTTCAACTATTGAAGTTTGCATGCCCGTTTAGCACCCTTTGAATTAACAAAACCCTTCGGACCATGTCTTGTACATGTCCTAGCTAACCATTCTATTAGAAGAACATTGTTTTGTTTGTTCAAGTACCATACATCAAATTATATGTAGTAGTTGCTACATTAATCCGTCAAGACTATATATATCGCTATGAAAGATCAAATCTTGTCATAGTCAACTCCTTGAACATTGCCGTAAACTTCTTTCCGACATGTCGACTATTTCATAGATGTTAAACATCCATGTCTTACTTCTTTATAGATCCAAACACGACCGATAGGCTTCACGCCTTTCCGGAGGGTCTTCCAAGTTCAGAAACTTGATTTCTCGTGTATGGATACTATCACGGATTCTATGACTTCTAGTCATTTTATGGAGTCAGGGCCCATCATCGGTTCTTTGCATGTAGTTGGTTCATCATTGTCAAAACAATAACGACTTGCTTATCAAATCACACTATTTGATTCTTACCGACCCACACGGTTCAATAGGAACTCTAATCTCCGAGATCACACCTTTTGTAATCACGAGAGCCATGAGCATTGTGGCCGCCACCGGGACACTTTTCGGCGATGCGCTACTTAGCACATATAGATAAGGTTCAATAGCCTTATCAAAGTTCTATTGTCCTCCCACTTAACTTTTCACGAAAAATTCCTTCTCAAGAAACTTGACGTTCTAAGTAACAAACTCTTTTGTCCTTGGTGTTATGGAGAAATTACCAACAAATTCTTTGGGATAACCTACAAAGACGTGCTTATCCGACTTTGGTTGAAACATTTTACTTATGCATAGCATACCAAAATTTAAGAAAAGACAATTCGAGTTTTATCCCAAACCATAACTTATATGGTGTCATTTCAACGGATCATGATGGTGCTCTTTTCAGTGTAAAAGCGGTAGTCTTTAAAGCTTTAATCCTTAAGACATAATGGCAGTTTTATAAATGACACCTTTGATCTTACCATGTCAAACATGGTTTGATTTGATCTCTCAAATATGCCATACTCATATGGTTTATCGGGAAACACAAATCATGGAACAATTCCTCAAATCTTAAGTGTTTTGCTAAACATGTAACTCAAATATCTTCCTTTATGATCGAATCATAAACTCTTTATTTTGTTGCTACAATGATTTTCCACTTCATCTTGAAAGTCTTTGAACAATTTTCAAATGTTACATACTTCTTCTTTATTAAGTAAATATACAGATATATTCACTCAAATTTTCGGAGAAAGCATATGAAGCAAAAAGATCCATCGCATATGGTTACACATAATGGACTATGCACATCAGCATGCACAGTTTCCAATAAGCTAGTCATCCGTTCCTCTCTGGCCTATGGACGGAGTTTCAATTATCTCGAGGAAAGTCTCACATGCGTCAATTGATCAAAATCAAAGACTCCAGAAATCCATCAACATGGAGTTTCTTCATGTTTTCTTTCCAATATAATTTAAAACAGCGATGTCACTTCATAAGTGATCTTTTAATCATTTGTCTTGCGACATTTTAGCAATAATGTTTATGGATGTGATTTCTCACACTAGACTTGTAAAAGTTCATCCATCCTTTATGGAATACGGTAATTATTTGAACAACCATTGTTCTCATAATACCAGAAAAAAATAACAATTATTTAAACAAATCTTGAAGGATATGTTTAACATCAACGAAAAACATAATAACACATTATTTGTTTTCGATGAACATCATCACATATTCTCTTGCTAGTTACTAAGGCCATTGTAGTTTATGAATTGCGTTGTCCTGTATGACACTTCATACCAACCAATTCGGTACCCAATACCGGTTAGCAATTAACATGATCTCATGGTCCAAGGATAAAGATTACTTTGTATGATGTTATAGCAATA
The DNA here is from genome assembly GCA_916181665.1 of Avena sativa. NCBI lineage: Eukaryota > Viridiplantae > Streptophyta > Magnoliopsida > Poales > Poaceae > Avena > Avena sativa. Next base: position 587,333,754 of record OV702287.1, read on the forward strand.
TAAACATAATGACTTTGATCGTAATGCTATACTTTGGATGAATGTTCATCACATCATTCCACCAATGTTGTGACCTTGTTATTAACAACATCCAATGTCCATGATCAGGAAACCTTGATCATCTTGTTATCAACAAGCTAGTCTATAAGAGAGGCATAACTAGGAACCCTTTTTGTTTATTAAACACACATGTATTGATGTTTCCGATCAATACAATTATAACATGCAAAATAAACATTTATCATAAACATGGAATAAGATAATAAACACTTTATTATTGCCTCTTGGGCATATTCCCTTCAACAAAAAGGCCAAGGTTACAACAAGAATGAGGGACGAAATGCGTACCGGGAACATCATCGAAGCTACTGTGTGTTCACCACGGAAGAGAATGACCGGAAAAGATTGTAGCGCCGGCATATGGAGGTAACCATAGTAATGCCAGCGGTGGTGAGGTATATGCCTTGGGCGGATCAGGAGATTACATGGAGTATCACGGATCACCCAAAGATCATGCCAAGCCCAGGAACCTACGCTCTAGTCCTGGATCCGACGTTCATCGGGCCGAATCTCAACGTGAGATTTTCCAAGGTGTTGATTGACAACGGCAACAGTATTAACATTATGTACAAGGATACCATGCACAAGTTGGGGATAACAGAGAACATGCTGCAAGCAACAAGGACCACCTTTCATGGCATTGTGCGGGTATTTCTTGTGAACTAATTGGTAAGGTCCGGGTTGACGTGTTATTCGGCACAAGAGAACTGCCGCACTGAGAACTTGAAATTCAAGGTGGTGAATCTGGAAAGCGCTTATCACACGTTACTCGGTAGGCCAGCGCTTAGCAAATTCATGGCAACTACCCACGTTAGTTACCATAAGATGAAGTTGCCCGGACCAAGGGGCGTAACTATATCAGGGGACTTCCGGCGTTTGATCAAGTGCGCCTCAGCCGGATCCAATTTAGCCGAGTCACTCGTGATAGCTCAAGAAAAAAGGAAGATACTAGAAGTGGCGGCATTGGTTCAATCCGCGCAACAACATATGTCGGACCTGACCAACCCGAACGGGAGCGTATCATTCCAAGCAACTAAGGACACGAAGAAAGTGCCAATCGATGATCTTTTCCTAGAGCGCACCGTCACCATTGGTGCCGGGTTAAGCAACAAATAGGAAAGCGATCTCGTCAACTTCCTCCGTGAGAATCGAGATATCTTTGCTTGGTCTACGCAAGATCTGCAAGGTGTACCGAGGGAGTTGGCTGAGCACTCATTGAATGTAAGACCCGGGGCTAAGCTGGTAAAGCAGCCTCTCAGACGTTTCGTAGAAGATAGAAGGAAAGTTATTGGAGATGAGATAGCAAGATTATTAGCGGCCGGATTTATCATGGAGGTACTCTATCCGGATTGGCTCTTTAATCCGGTGCTGGTGGAGAAAAAGAAAGATGATCCCAACGTGGTTGTGGTATGGCGCATGTGTATTGACTAGACGAACCTGAATAAGGCATGTCCGAAAGATCCATTCCCACTCCCTAGAATAGATCAGGTCATAGACTCAATGGCCGGATGTGAGCTACTGTCATTCATTGACGCGTATTCTGGTTTCCATCAAATACCCCTGAATCTGGATGATCAAATAAAGACTGCATTTATTACCCCATACGGGGCTTATTGCTATCGCACTATGACGTTTGGATTATGTAATGCAGGAGCAGCGTACCAGCGATGCATGCAAAAATGCTTGCATGACCAAATAGGTCGGAATGTGCAGGTCTATGTGGATGATGTGGTAATAAAGACTAAGGAAAGCAATACGCTCCTTGAGGATATCCGGGAGACATTCGCAAACTTAAAAAGGTTCCGACTGAAGCTGAACTCGGAGAAGTGCACTTTTGACGTACCCGCCGGAAAGTTACTCGGTTTTTTGGTATCTAGCCGTGGCATTAAAGCTAACCCAACGAAAATCCGGGCTATAGAAAGAATGGAATTGCCAAACTGTCTTAACGATGTCCAGAAGATCACTGGTTGCCTGGCATCATTAAGTTGGTTCGTATGTCGATTGGGAGAGAAGTCCTTGCCCATCTATCAGCTGATAAAAAGGCAGATAAGTTCACATGGACACCACAGGCGGATCTTGCATTTTGAGAATTGAAAAATATGTTATCTACCGCCCGAATCCTAGCTGCACCACTACCTAAAGATCCAATGTTGCTCTACGTAGCCGCGGCCAACCGAGTATTCATGTTGTTTATACTGTTTGTCCTTGGTCGTTGAGGTTGTGCTGGATACACAACTTAGAATAATGTGAAAGTCGGCTGATGACTCGGTTCCACTTGTCATGGGCATAAAGATGCTATTCCGACTTATACGGATTCGGCTAAAGAGTTTAGCGAGTCGGACTGACCCATATTGAGATACAACGAATAAGTCGTCATTTGTATATCTCAATCAATGTAATCCTTAGACCTGAGGTTATTACACAATCCGAGTTGAGGATCACCGACTTAGGTTTTGTCAAACGTTGTTCCATCACTAGGCAGTTATAAATGCGGAGTTCGGGTCGACTGAGAATCAAGCTGCGTGATGTGAATAACCGAGATGGGATTTTGCCCCTTCGTCTGGAGAGATATTCTCTGGCCCCTCTCGGAAGATATGATTCGTAAAGCATGGCCATGCGTGACTCGGTTAAGTGTTAACCGAGGCGACCGACTAAGAGTTAGTTGGATGAATCACTTATCTTGGATCGAGAAAGAGAGTCGAACTATTTAAGGGATGGCGATTATTCGCCTATAGTTCGACAAGGTATATCGTGAGGCAAAAGAGACTCAGAAAAAAGTCGCATTGGAAAGGTATGTCGTCATGACTCTTTGGTACTTGGGAGTTGGCACGTTCTGCTAGGAGCCGCTACCAACTGATCGGTCACGAGTGAGACTCGGATCGTGTCCGGGTCACCATGAGCCTGTCGGGTCACACACTTAAGAGAGGGAGCATATTTGGGTTGGACCCAAAAAGGAAATGGGCAGAGTCAGTGAGTTGGACTCGCAGTGACTAACATAGGCCTTTTAGTGAATAGGCCACAAGTTAGTGGAGCCCACTTTCACTCCCTATATAGGCTAGGGTGCAGGTGCTTAGAGCACAAGGTTAGGTCACTCCATGTGTCGGAAACCCTAGCTCCAGTCCAGTCTTGTCGCCGCTGTACCGGACCTAGCAGTCCATCGCCGGCGCTCCTCCTCGTACGTGTGGATACTAGCGGAGGTGCTGTACATTCAGAACTTCGACGATCGTGGATCGGAACGGATCGTTAGGATTGCACTGCATCAAGCGACGTGCTTCATCGATTCCGCAACCGCGCGTCTAGTGGTAATTCTTGTGGCCTACTACCTCAGCTAGATCTTGGGTTCAAGAGTAACTTCAATCATTATGGCACTATATCAGTATCTTTCGTTCATTTCCTGATATTAAGTAATTAATAACTCCTTTACTCATTTTCCTGGCCGGGCAGGGTTTGGAAATGGTTCACCAAGGCTGTTAGGGGTGAATGGAAAGAGAACCTTACATTTCGACTAATCGAAGTAAGTAGTGCTATAGCTCGGTCGGTGCATCTCTTGATTCTTGTTTAGCATACTTGATTACCATGCTAGATTATTATTTTTATTGAAGTCTATTCTCGTGAAGTGTTTGAGGCAGGAAGCCGGGAATAATTTATGTGGATACTACATTTGTGAATACATCCGCCAGACGACCTATGAGCTAGGCAGAATTTCACAATAACTTGCAGTATGTAAACAATGTTCACAATCTTATTTTATTACCATCAGTTGTGTTGAGTTTCATTCATATATATTGAAGATCCCCTTCTTTAAATTAGATCGAACGGATGCGGACGGTCTCCTACCAAAGGATCGCGTAGGAGAAATTCAAGAGGAGTTGGCGGGATTCTTAAATAAAGAGGTCATAGATCGATCTAGAGAATACCATCGGGAATTTGTATTTATGCATTAGGAATCATAAGAGAAATTATATTATAAATATGCATTAAAATGTACTATATATAGTATGTACGACCAAGCACGAAGAAAGATGTCACTTCGATTTCTATATTCATGACGATGTTCTGTAACGGGTCCTTCATTTCTGTAGTTGTATATATATTATTTCTCGGCTCGTCACTTACGCAAACCTCTCCCTCCTACCGTCGCAGAAAACCTCCCCAAAACTCTGCCGTGGCAGAACCTGCTGCCGCATAGCCACCTGGTGTCGCGGCAGAGTTTTGGGACGTTTTTCTGTCATGGTAGAGATCCTTTAATCCGGGTTCGTACCACCCCTGCTCTCCACGACGGCCACGTGAAGCGCCTTTAGTCCCGGTTCGTAACAGAACCGAGAATAGGGGGGGGGGGGCTCTAGTCCCCCTTACCAACCGGGACTACTGCCCTGTTTTCCACTAGTGATATGTGCAAGATTAATGGTCCTATAGTCCATAACGTACTCCCTCTGTCCCAATTTATGTTGCATATAAGGTTTCTTCCAAGTCAAACTGTACAATGTTTGACCAAGTAGTTTGATACAAATATGAACCGATAAAATGCCTAATTAATATTATTAGAATTGGCTTCATACATATTTTTATATTATACATATTCATATTATTTTGTATATTTTTTGGTCAAACTTTTGCAAATTTTGACTTGCACCTAAATGTGTGGGCAACATATTATGGGAAGGACAGAGTACAAGCAGGAGGGGCATGCTGTTAAAAAGCGACAGCCCATGCAGTTAAATCATATAGTACTCGGTGTTCTTCACTGTCTACATCAGTACGCAGATCCCTAACAGTAGATCTTCGTTCGTAGTTGAACTGTGCTGCCATCACACAATAATGTTCTCTTTTACTAGCGGGCGGATACCTAGTGCACGCTCACTTTTTAGCGCTACGCAGTGCTCCCTCCGACAGCGACAACAGGTTCCTGGATGCACGGTGCGCGCGAACCTATTATTTTTGGCGGCTCGTGGAAACCACACCGATTAAATCAAGTTCAAGGTGCAAGCACCACGCCAGACGGTACCCCAAAACCTCCATGACCCCACCACTTGCCATCTGCCGCAGGTTGCCAACGGGAACAATTGTTGCATCATTTCTTGCTCTTAAAATTACACCTAAACACTTCGTTAGATTTGTCGCAGTGGTTAGTATTATATAGTAGTAGTATCATGCATATGGTACTAGTGTACGATAACTACCTTTACAATGCATGGCAACATGCAGTAGTATCGTGGTCTTATTATATTTGTAGACTCTCAATTTAAAATTGTGTATAAGATTTATTTGATATTAATTTTTTAGTTCTGTGTGCTATGATACGATATCTATCTATCGAAATTGAGTACCATTATAATCTCTGTCATCATTAATTGTAATGACACATCAATTTTTTGCATGCATGTAATACATGACACCACACATATGATACTCACATTTTGAGTACTTAGGATCCGATTCAAAACTCTAAGCCATTTGTTGGACCCCAGAAGACGCTTTACAATTCATACACAATTACCCTGTCTCTCTCACTAACTGAATCTCCCCAACCTAGTAAAAACTAGATGTAAGTTGAAGATTGCTTTTACCGCTTGATACAAGTTGGAAAAAATATACTCGCTATCTTCCCATCTCCTCTAGACGCGATGTAAGATCCAACTAGAAATCAATGTTAGCATTTGACACAAGGAAAACCAAGCATCTACAACACCACCCCACTTCAAAACTTAATGACATTGGATGTGATATCTATATGAAAAAATATGGGATGTGTTACCTTAACTAGGAACGTGTGGATTGCAGGACATAAAAGATGCAAGACGCTACACGTTCGACATCCCGTAACAAAGCGGATAGAAACATGAGTAATACGTCCATACCGTTGGAGTTCGCTGTCAGCGAGGCTGGAAGCCAAGATCGCCCTAATGGCTTCCATCCCCCTATTTTGTACCACATCTCACGGGTTGGCCCTCCATGCAATTTTTTGCAGAGCTTGACTTTGACCAAAGCTAATATGGAGATTAATTTGGAACTATGAGAGTATCAAGAGGAACGAAGCGATTATCAAGTAGTACTTGTTTAGAGGAAGACAAGTTAACTTTGATCATGCCGAATCCAAGAAAAATGTTTGACTACAAAATTTTTCAACAAAATATTAATCATATAGCATTTAAACTTGGTGAACCAATTGTAATAATATTATTCTAATTAAAATATCCGTAACGGAAACTGTGATCATGTTGTATCATACTAATATGCACGATTAGTATTGTCCTCTCCTCTTTCTTCCTTATATAAGTACAAATGTCAGCCCACCATTTTTTGTTTTATATGGTAGTCGCGTGCATGCATGGCACTGGATCCGTTACCAACATCTGGGCAAGCCTTTAAGAGTTGCGTAGTGTGTACCCAGCCCCAGATGGCAGATGCATCTTCGTTTTCGCTGTGTTGATAGATAGAGAAGTTGGCAACAAAAGTAGGGGAGCATCGTAGTAGCATGTGAGCGCTAGCTGCTGTGTACAGGTACGTACGTTTGTCTTGGCTGGAGGAGCGCGACTAGTAATGAAGAGACTCCTTCGCTGGACGACAAGTATGTGGCTCCACCAGGCTCAACAGTTGCTGCGCCGTGCGTGCGTACGTATGTAGTGCTGCTCGATCGATAGCCTCAACGTACAACATCAAATGTGAACTCGTATCGTATGGGCCCTTGTCGGGTGCCAGTGGCGATGCATTCACGACAAATGCCTAGGGAGAGTCACTAGTAGAAAAACTAGATTTTGTTCGGAGCGGCCTAGAGCATTAGTTCTGGTTCCACCATGAACCGGGACTAATGCTCGCATTTGTCCCGGTTCGAGCGGCACGAGCGTCACACGAGGGCCGGGGGACATACGTCCCGGTTCATTAGGGATATGAACCGGGACTAAAAGTCGTGCGCCAGACACGTGGCCCACCTAACACCTTTAGTTCCGGTTCGTAATACCAACAGGGACGAATAATTCGCCTATAAATGCGCCACCTCAGCCAGCCCTCCCTCTGTTTTTTCTCTTGGTGAAAGGAGTGAGGTGTGTGTGCTAGTTTTTTTCTATACACATTAGGTGTTCGACGAAATGTCTGAGATAATGATACCACTTGATTTCACACAAAACAAAAATGATATGAGGTGCCCGAGCCACACTTAAGCCTTTCTCCTCTTTCTTTCCTTTTTGATCGAGGTTAGCAACCTTATCCTTCATCTGTCATTGATATAATAATGCATGTGTCGACGTAAAGTGGTCATCTCACTATTCATGATGTTCTGTAATGATGCAGCTGAACTGGCGGGGATGGATGTAGGGTGACCGACGTGAATCCGTGTACATTCAAGGCGTGGATAAATTTATTGATGTGGCTAAGGCAAACAAAGAGAATGGATTTATGTGTTGTCCATGTGTTCAATGTCGGAACATCAAGGAGTACTCTTCCTCGAAAATCATTCACGGCCACCTGGTTCAGAGAGGTTTCATGCCCAGCTATAATTGCTGGACCAAGCACGAAGAAAGATGGGTTATGATGGAAGACAATGAAGAAGAAGAGGATGATGACAACTATTGTCATATGTTCCCTAAATACGATGATAATGCAATGGAAGAGAAGGAAGAAGAAGGAGGTGAAGAACGGGTATCAGATGAGCCCGTTGATGATCTTGGTCGAGTCATTTCTGATGCAAAGCGAGACTGTGAAACACAGAAGGAGAAGTTGAAGTTGGAGAACATGTTAGAGGATCAAAAAAATTGTTGTACCCAAATTGCAAAGATGGCAGCACAAAGCTCGGTACCACACTAGAATTGCTGAAATGAAAGGCATAGACTGGTTTATCTGACAAGGGATTTGAGAAGTTACTGAAAATAATGAAGCCGAAGCTTTCAAAGGATAACGAGTTACCAGAGAGTACTTACAAAGAAAAGAAGATTCTCTGCCCTCTAAGATTAGATGTGTAGAAGATACATGCACGCATTAATGACTGCGTCCTCTACCGCAGTGAGGAGTACGAGAATTTAGATAAATGTCCGGTATGCACTGCACTTCGGTATACGATCAAACGAGATGACCCTGGTGATGTTGATGGTGATGACGAGCCCCCCAGGAAGAGGTTTCCTGCTAAGGTTATGTGGTATGCTCCTATAATACCAAGGTTGAAACGTCTGTTTAGAAACAAAGAGCATGCCAGGTTGTTGCGATGATGCACCGGCGATGGCTCCCCCTCGCTACCTAGTGGATGATACCATGGAGATGACGCATTGTGAGCTACATGTGAAAGTTGTCAACATAACCATGAAGGTGGTGGTCGGCTATGCCTTACCATTAGTTGGAACGGTAGCAACTTACCATTGTTGTCCACTTCCACAGGGCTACGCTATTGCTGGGGTGGATGAAGTTATGGACGGATTCACGCAGCTCAAGCTTGACTACCCTGCAGGTGAAGGGGATGTGACTGAGCTGGGAGAAGCAAAAAACATGACCATTCTATGGCGAAAGGAACATATCGTGCTTTCAAATCAGACGCAAGGCCATCCACTCCTTAGAGCACAACTCCATCTTCGTCGTAGCCTCACCCGTCTCTAGCTGATCAGCCATCTTTGTCATTGCCGCGACAGGCGCCATCTCCGCCACAACATGCCCTTTCTCCAGCGCACCCGTCTCCGCCAAAATAGGCCCTTTCTCCAGCACGGCCATCTTCGCCGCCGTGTCAGCCGTCTTAGCCCCTCCCAAAAGTTCAAAAGGGTCAGGGCCAAAAGCGAAAGAGTAACCAATCACCGAAGCGTCTACGGGAGCCCCACCCAAAAGTACCAAAGGTTACTCCCAAGAGAGCTTACGACTATACTGAAGAGGAGAATACGGTGATTGCAAAGGCCCAAACGCAACAGTGGTTTGATAGCCTCAAGCGGCTGAAAGAGCCAAAGTTCCCCAGCACTAAAGAAGAAAAAGCCAAAGTGCAAACAATGTTGAAGACCCTTCATCAACCCTAGCCAAGGCCATCATCAGACTATGACCGCTCTATTGTCAAGTCACATCAGTCAATGGTGCGGTCGAAGAGCACTACTGCAATCGGGAATTTAGTTCCCCAGCTCGGTTTACAGATACCAGGGTGGGATCGAGCAAATGTGCGGGCGAGCAATATGATACGGAGTTCGTTGCACTGTATGGAGAAGCGGCCGCTGCTCAAGGTATGACTATTCCTCTATACATAGCCCAGTTAGAGTTCCCCGTGGCTGAGGAAAAATACAAATACCAGTACGGGGAACCTCTCGTCAGACCCGAGGACGTCAAGTATCTACTAACAAAAATGCAAAGATTACATAATTGGTACATTAAAGCCACAAAGGAAGGGAAAAACTGGATAGTGATCAGAGTTCGAAACGAGCATTACGGGTATGGAGATGCCCAGATACTGATTGAATTTCCTAAACTACATCAGTTTTTCAACCAAGACACCCTTGACAAATCGATCGTCAGTGCCTATTGTCTATAAGTATTATTTCTATAATAATTAAATCTCTAGTTAGTTCACCTAGTTTATATCGCATGTATAATCATACTCACTATATTATGCAGACTGAAGATTCTCGAATGCAGAAGAGGATAGATCTATGACATTGGGTTCATTGACCCATATTGGGTTCATGAACTTACTGTGAAATTTAGTCCCAAGGACACAAAGGATAAAATTGTAATGGCATTACACTAGTAGAAAATGGGCCTTTGATTCAGGCCATTAGTCCCGGCCGTGGCTGCGGCCAGGACTAATGGTCCGAACCAGACGGCCCGAGGAGGCCGAGGCACTATGTCCCGGTCCATAAGGAACCATTGGTCCCGGTTTGAGATACAAACCGGGACAAATGGGTCTGGGTCGGCGCGCGTGCTCCTGGCAGAACCTTTAGTCCCGGTTTGTATCTCAAACCGGGACTAATGGCCTGGCCCTATATATATGCACCCAGCCCTCCACTCTCTCCTGTTTTTTTCCTATGTGAGAGGTGGGTATAATTTTGTGCTAACTTTTTTTCTTCATATGCACTAGAGGTGTTCGGTGAAATGCCTATTAGAGCGATGCCACTTGAGTTTACACAAGACAAAATATGATATGAGGTGTTAGAGCGACACTTAAGGTTTCTCCTCTTTGTTTTGAAGTGTCCTAAAATGTTAGCAACTATTTTCTCGTTTTGACTGCGCGGTACTAATTTAAGCATCGTGATTGCGTTTGATATATATGCATGGTTGTATGATGCAGATGAGCCATCCATGGATGTACGGTGACCGACGCTCTGACGCTTACAGAGAAGGCGTGTGTTCTTTTCGCCTTGTGGCCGAGGCGAACAAGCGGCGGGATGGTTTTATGTGTTGTCCATGTATTGAATGTCGGAATAAGCAGGCTCACACTTCCTCAAGAGTCATTCAGAGCTACCTTCTTCGGTCCGGTTTCATGTCCGGCTATAATGCTTGGACCAAGCACGAAGAAAGAGGGGTTATGATGGAAGACGGTGATGAAGAAGAGAACGATGATGGCAACTACCGATCTATGTTCCCTGAATACGATGATACCGCAGTTGAATATAATGAAAAAGAAGGGGGTGATGAACGGGAACCAGATGAGCCCGTTGATGATTTTGGTCGGGTCATTAGTGATGCAAGGCGAGACTGCGGCACAGAAAAGGAGAGGTTGCAGTTCGAGCAGATGTTATAGGACCACAACACATTGCTGTATCCAAATTGTGAAGATGGCCAGAAGAAGCTGGGTAGCACACTGGAATTGTTGAAGTGGAAGGCAGAGACCAGTATGACTGACTCAGGATTTGAAAAGTTGCTGGTAATAATGAAGAAGCTGCTTCCAAGAAATAACCAATTGCCCTCCAGTACGTACGAAGCAAAGAAACTTGTCTGCCCTCTAGGATTAGACGTGCAGAAGATACATGCATGCCCTAATGACTGCATCCTCTATCGCGGTGAGAAGTACGAGAATATGGATAAATGCCCGGTATGCACTGCATTGTGGTATAAGATCAGAAAAGATGACCCTGGTGATGTTGAGGGCGAGCAACCCAGGAAGAGGGTTCCTGCCAAGGTGATGTGGTATGCTCCTATAATACCACGGTTGAAACGTTTGTTCAGAAATAAAGTGCATGCCAAGTTGTTGCGATGGCACATGAAAGACCGTAAGAAAGACCGGATGTTGAGGCACCCTGCTGATGGCCGGCAGTGGAGAAAAATCAAGAGAGACTTCCCGGACTTTACTGGTGACGCAAGGAACTTATGGTTTGGTCTAAGTACCGATGGAATGAATCCTTTTGGGGAGCAGAACTGCAGTCACAGCAGCTGTCCCGTGACTCTATGTATCTACAACCTTCCTCCTTGGTTGTGCATGAAGCGGAAGTTCATTATGATGCCAGTGCTCATCCAAGGCCCGAAGCAACCCGGCAACGACATTGATGTGTACCTAAGGCCATTAGTTGATGAACTTCTACAGTTGTGGGCCAAACCAGGTGTACGTGTGTGGGATGAGCACAAACAGCAGGAATTTGACCTACAAGCATTGCTGTTCGTAACCATCAATGATTGTCCTGCTCTTAGTAACATTTCATGACAGACGAACAAAGGATACAATGCATGCACGCACTGTTTAGATGAGACTGAAAGTATATATCTAGATAAATGTAGAAAGAATGTGTACCCGTACAATCGTCGTTTTCTTCCGCTCAGTCATCCCTTAAATAAGAAAGGCAAGCATTTCAATGGCAAGGCAGAAACCCGGACGAAGCCTGTCCCCCGTAGTGGTGCTGATGTATTTGGTATGGTCAAGGATTTGGATGTAATCTTTGGAAAGGGTCCTGGAGGACAACCTGTTCCGAAAGACCCTATTACCGGACACACACCCATGTGGAAGAAGAAATCTATATTTTGGGAGCTACCCTATTGTAAAGTGCATGAGGTTCGCTCTGCAATCGACATGATGCACCTGACGAAGAATCTTTGCGTGAATATTCTAGGCTTCCTGGGCTTGTGTGGGAAGTGAAAAGATACCCTGGTAGCACGGGAGGACCAGCAACATCATAAAGGACGAGACGACAAGCATCCAGGGCAGTTTCAAGGGCTTGCCAGCTACGCTCTTACCAAAGAAGAGAAGGAAATCTTTTTTGAAGTCCTTTTCAGTAGCAAGGTCCCGTATGGCTTCTCGTCGAATATAAAGGGAATAGTAAATATGAATGAGAAAAATTTTCAAAACCTAAAGTCTCATGATTGCCATGTGCTTATGACGCAATTGCTTCCGGTTGCATTGAGGGGAATTCTACCAGAAAATGTTCGACTAGCCATTGTGAAGGTATGTGCAATCCTCAATGCAATTTCTCAGAAGGTAATCGATCGAGAAAGTCTATCAGGGTTACAGATTGATGTGGTCCAATGTCTGGTTAGCTTCGAGTTATTGTTCCCGCCATCCTTCTTCAATATTATGACGCACCTCCTAGTTCACCTAGTCAAAGAGATTAGAATTCTCGGTCCTGTGTTTCTACACAATATGTTCCCCTTCGAGAGGTTCATGGGAGTCTTAAAGAAATATGTTCATAACCGTGCTAGGTTAGAAGGAAGCATGTCCAAGGGCTATGGAACAGAGGAGGTCATTGAGTTTTGTGTTGACTTTCTTCCTGACCTTAAGCCGATTGGTGTTCCTGAATCTCGGTATGAGGGGAGGATGACTGGAAAAGGCACACTAGGAAGGAAATCAATGGTATGTAGGGACGGGCATTCTTTCACTCAAGCACACTACACAGTTCTACACAATTCCACCGTGGTGGCTCCGTATATCGAGAAACACAAGAATATTCTACGCTCCGAAAACCCGGGGAAGCCTGAAACCTTGATTAAAGGGGAACACGAGAAGAATTTTGGCAATTGGTTGCAGACACATCTCATGAATAACACCACTGTTGGAGATGAGGTGTACTCGTTGGCCAGGTTACCATCTTCGACTATATGTACTTTCCAAGGGTACGAGATAAATGAGAATACATTTTACACGATCGCCCAAGATAAAAAGAGCACCAACCAAAACAGTGGTGTCTGCTTTGATGCAACAGATGACAATGGATAGATTGACACATATTATGGGTACATAGAGGAGATATGGGAACTTGACTATGGACCTACTTTTAAGGTCCCTTTGTTTCGGTGCAAATGGGTCAAGCTGACAGAAGGCAGGGTACATGTGGACGAAAAGTACGGCATGACAACAGTGGATCTCAACAATCTTGCGTACATGGATGAACCATTCGTCCTAGCCAACAATGTGGCTCAGGTTTTCTATGTGAAGGACATGTCTACCAAACCGAGAAAAAGGAAAGATAAGCAAAAGAGTACAGAATACGATGAGCCAAAGCGCCACATAGTTCTTTCAGGGAAAAGAAATATCGTGGGAGTGGATGACAAGACATACATGTTAGAAGATTACAATAAGTTTCATGAAATTCCGCCCTTCAAAGTGAAAACTGACCCAAGCATCCTGTTAAATGATGAAGATTCTCCATGGCTACGGTGCAGAAGAAAACCACAACACTAGATGTTGGTGATATGTAATAATGTATTAAATCTTTTATTTGAGACATAAATCTATGTAATGTATTAAACCTTTTATTTGAGACAGAGTTGGGAACCGGTGGAAAGCGCGGGAACGCAGTGGCGCGGGAAACTTTCATCCAGGTGGGGGCTAAAACCGGGACAAAAGATGGGGGGGCCTTATCTGGGAGGGCCTTATCTGGGGGGTGGCTAACCTTTAGTACCGGCTGGTGGGTGCAACCGGGACTAAAGGTGGTTTTTGTGTCATCTAACAAAACTATCGGTGGGATAAGGACGCGTGGGTAACCTTTAGTACCGGGTGGGGGTTCAAACCAGGACTAAAGCTGTCGGTAGGATAAGGACGCATGGGTGGACGCACTGCTCGATGAGATAAAACATGTAGCGCACGACGCCCTGTCGGAGGAAGAAGACAAAGTAGAAGCGACGCCATGCCTATAAAAGGATCATCGATACGCCATGGCAAGCAACTCAACAAGCCAACATGGATGGAGAGTTTCATCCCCATGGATGGAGGAAAGGGTTGGGAAATCTCCCGTGGCGGAACTTCTCGAAGATGCCCTTGTTGCACACGCCCTATGGCATCTTCGGAAGTTCCGCCTCGGAAAATATTTTCCTGCTAGCCCGTGAAAGACTCCATCTCCGCCTCCCTGGGGTTAGAGGTACGGTGGAAGCCATGGGATAGAGTGGAGAGAGGCGACAGATATGAGTGTAGATGTGCTATGGCAACGACCAAGCCAACATGGATGGAGAGTTTCATCCCCATGGATGGAGGAAAGGGTTAGGAAATCTCCTGTGGCGGAATGTCTCGAAGATGCCCTTGGTGCACACGCCCTATGGCATCTTCGGAAGTTCCGCCTCGGAAAATATTTTCCTGCTAGCCCGTAAAAGACTCCATCTCCGCCTCCCCGGGGTTAGAGGTATGGTGAAAGCCATGGGATAGAGTGGAGAGAGGCGGCAGATATGAGTCTAGATGTGCTATGGCAACGACCAAGCCTAAACCCTAAACCCTAAACCTTAAAGGGGCTACCCTCGTACGGAGAAAGCTACAGGGGTAGACGATCCGAGGCCCCCGGTCTAGATTTTCGTCGGAGGAAGACCACCGGAGCGTCGGAATCACATGAAAATGGCAAAATGGTTAATAGTTTGACTAGTTAGAATAATTATTTTATAAAACAGAAAATGGATTTGAATCTCTGATTCAAATTCAAGCACTTTTTATGTTAAAAATATGCAAAATATAATAGTTAATGCATTTTTAGATTGGAAATGGCAAAATGGTTATTAGTTTCACTAGTTAGAATAATTATTTTATAAAACAGAAAATAGATTTGGATTACTTATTTCAAAAACTTTTCATGTTGAAAATTTTCTCAAATTCATAAGTATGCAAAAACTCTATAATTCAAATGTTTAAAAAATCTAATAGTTACAAATTGTAATATTTGAAAAAACAGGCGCCAACTTAGGCCCAGAGCGCGCAAATTTGGGCCTTTAGTCCCGGCCCAGAAGACCATCCGGGAGAATACTATCGGAAGATGATGATAATGTAATAGGAATCATAAAAGACTTTATATTGTATATATGCATGAATGTAATATATTCGATACTTGCTGTGTAATATAATCGGCACATGTTTTGCAATATAATGGTTCCCTTAAGGTAGATGACACTTACCCCAGCACTATGTTGTGTGGAATGCTCGTCCTCATAGTAGATGGTGCAAGGTTGATGTTACCCAAAGTGGATTCACATGGAGGCATGGTGCGGATTTGAGGGATATCATGTATGTCCCTCAAATCCGCACCATGCCTCCATGCGAATCCACTTTCGGTAACATCAACGTTGCACCATCTACTATGAGGACGACCATTCCTCACAACATAGTGCTGGGGTAAGTGTCACAAAATAAATGCTGCCCCAAAATACAAAAAGGAAATAGATAAAGGGGAAACAAAAAAATGAAAATATACAAAAAAAATCTCTGCCGCGACACAAAAAGTGCCAAAATGCTACCGCGGCAGTGGCCTATAGATCCCGGTTCGTATTACGAACCGGGACAAATGCCGCCCTCCCTTGCGACAGCCAGAGGCCACGTGGACCGCCCTTTTGTCCTGGTTCACATCACAACCGGGACTAAAGGGTTGGGGCTTTAGTCCCGATTTCCCCGTCCCGGTTGGGCAACCGGGAATAAAGCCCCTTACAAACCGACACAAAATGCCCGTTTTCCACTAGTGAGTAGAGGCCACCATGGAACAAGGGCATCTTCACCCGGCCGATCCAACCTGTCCGAGCGTGGAAGCACGGACGTGCACGACCTCTCCCGCGGCATGATCCATCTCGACCCATCCGTGCACCACATTTGGGCAACGGTTGCGTCAGTCAGGACGCGGGCGGTCCGTGGGCGTGTCCACCGTGCCACTGTCCCACCCGTCAGCCACCGCTTACCGGCGAAGCAATTCAGACGTGCAGCAACACCTATTCAGACGCAACCGCGGCAGCGATTCAGAGGCGCCGATGGCAACCTATGCCATCAATGCATGACTGGACGACACCCTGACTGACAGGATGCCGCCTGAGTTCCCGTGGCGACATTGATGACGAAGGAGCGGGAAGCTAAGCACGTTCACGGGTGCAGGGGATACTTAACCCTGCGCCCATCGGTGCTGCACTCCATACCTCTCAATGACGCTAGATAAAACCTTAGCAGCACCGCCGCCGCCAACAATGAAGATGCCAGGATGGTTCAAAAAGTCCAGGACCTCTACATTTCGTCTGGCGGATGTATTCACAAATGTAGTATCCACATAAATTATTCCCGGCTTCCTGCCTCAAACACTTCACGAGAATAGACTTCAATAAAAATAATAATCTAGCATGGTAATCAAGTATGCTAAACAAGAATCAAGAGATGCACCGACCGAGCTATAGCACTACTTACTTCGATTAGTCGAAATGTAAGGTTCTCTTTCCATTCACCCCTAACAGCCTTGGTGAACCATTTCCAAACCCTGCCCGGCCAGGAAAATGAGTAAAGGAGTTATTAATTACTTAATATCAGGAAATGAACGAAAGATACTGATATAGTGCCATAATGATTGAAGTTACTCTTGAACCCAAGATCTAGCTGAGGTAGTAGGCCACAAGAATTACCACTAGACGCGCGGTTGCGGAATCGATGAAGCACGTCGCTTGATGCAGTGCAATCCTAACGATCCGTTCCGATCCACGATCGTCGAAGTTCTGAATGTACAGCACCTCCGCTAGTATCCACACGTACGAGGAGGAGCGCCGGCGATGGACTGCTAGGTCCGGTACAGCGGCGACAAGACTGGACTGGAGCTAGGGTTTCCGACACATGGAGTGACCTAACCTTGTGCTCTAAGCACCTGCACCCTAGCCTATATAGGGAGTGAAAGTGGGCTCCACTAACTTGTGGCCTATTCACTAAAAGGCCTATGTTAGTCACTGCGAGTCCAACTCACTGACTCTGCCCATTTCCTTTTTGGGTCCAACCCAAATATGCTCCCTCTCTTAAGTGTGTGACCCGACAGGCTCATGGTGACCCGGACACGATCCGAGTCTCACTCGTGACCGATCAGTTGGTAGCGGCTCCTAGCAGAACGTGCCAACTCCCAAGTACCAAAGAGTCATGACGACATACCTTTCCAATGCGACTTTTTTCTGAGTCTCTTTTGCCTCACGATATACCTTGTCGAACTATAGGCGAATAATCGCCATCCCTTAAATAGTTCGACTCTCTTTCTCGATCCAAGATAAGTGATTCATCCAACTAACTCTTAGTCGGTCGCCTCGGTTAACACTTAACCGAGTCACGCATGGCCATGCTTTACGAATCATATCTTCCGAGAGGGGCCAGAGAATATCTCTCCAGACGAAGGGGCAAAATCCCATCTCGGTTATTCACATCACGCAGCTTGATTCTCAGTCGACCCGAACTCCGCATTTATAACTGCCTAGTGATGGAACAACGTTTGACAAAACCTAAGTCGGTGATCCTCAACTCGGATTGTGTAATAACCTCAGGTCTAAGGATTACATTGATTGAGATATACAAATGACGACTTATTCGTTGTATCTCAATATGGGTCAGTCCGACTCGCTAAACTCTTTAGCCGAATCCGTATAAGTCGGAATAGCATCTTTATGCCCATGACAAGTGGAACCGAGTCATCAGCCGACTTTCACATTATTCTAAGTTGTGTATCCAGCACAACCTCAACGACCAAGGACAAACAGTATAAACAACATGAATATATAGTTCCACAATCGAATCACATATTCAATGATATATATCAGTAGTTAATACATGGACAATAACTTTATGAATACATTGGAAATAACATCATACATGATTGCCTCTAGGGCATATTCCCAACAGTTACCTCTGGAGCATTTCAATCAGGTCCGCCCATATCTCAAGGTTTTTACGTTTCGAGTCAATGACCAATACTTTTCCTTTGTCAAGTTGAATGACTAGCAGAATGAAGTGGAACCTACGCACACATAACTCATCAGTTACACTTATCATCGAGTAAATGAAATCGAATGTGTATAAGATAGTAACACTCACTAGAAGCTGTAAGAAAATAGTATTTTCGTTTCGTTTTGTTGTTTCGTTAGAAACCTTAGCAAGTAATCCTCTATTTCTGTGGGCTTTTTTTTACCGTATATTCATGAATGTTATTTGGATCAATGAACCCAAGGTCATAGATTCGTCCTCTTTTGCATTTAAGAATCTTCATTCTATATAATATCATACAAAATAATATAGTGAGGATAATTATACATGCAATGAACGAGTTGAGCTAGAGACTTAATTATAGGAATAAATCACTTACAGACAATAGCAACTAATGAGAGATTTGTCGAGGGCGTCTTGATGGAATAACTGAAATAATTTCGTGAAGTCAACGTGTATCTCGTTGTTTCCACGGAAGTAATGCAGACTCGCATATACCACTCATGCAAGTTTCGCATTTGTATTTGTAGAAGCGGGACCTCCTCGGGTCTGACGAGAGGCTTCCAGTACTCGTATTTGTATGCTAATTTAGCCATGGGTGCAGCTTTCCTGCCTAAGTATTGACCAATAGTCATACCAAGATCGTTAGCCGTTTGTGCGACTAGTCGTGCAACTTCCGGATCTGGATCGGAAAATACTTTCAGCGGGGGGCACGATTGGTTTTTCTATTCTTCAAGATGGGGAATTGTTTTCCCGCTTCTACTAGTACTTGTCGACTGCTCTACATTCTTCTTATGTGACTTGATAATCGAGCGGTCATAATCTGATACCAGATCGTCTGGCCTTGGTCGCTCAAGTAGGTTCACATAGTGTTGCACCATTTTCAGTGCTATGTACTGCTTTGGTGGGGGGCGTTTCAGTGCTAGCTAGCGTTTGATATCTTCAGCCATGACCCAATCGAGTTCCTCATCAGTCAGGTCGTAAGCTAACTTGCGAAGTTCTACCTTAGCTTTCTTCCTACCTATTGAGACTGTGTTCCTTTTACATGTTGTAGTACTAGCCGCCGGAGCACCGGTGCTCTTCCGCTTTTGCAACCAGGGCTGAGGCGGCGGAGTCTGCTGACGCGACGGAGGCAGCGGTGTCTGCAGACATGTCGGAGACGGCTGAGGCGAGGGAGATTGCAGATGCACCAGAGACGGCTGAGGCGGCGGAGTCTGTAGATGCGCTGGAGACGGTTGAGGTGGCGGAGATTGAGCTAGATTGCAACTCGGAGAAGTCGGAGGCCTTGGCATCAAATTTGGAAGCAGGATGTTTTCCTTTCACCATAGAACAGTTCCTTTCCTGGCTTCTCCCAGTTCAGTCAGATCCGCTTCGCCTGTAGGGAAGTCAAGCTTCAGGTGCTCAAATCCCTCCATAACTTCATCCACCCCAACAACAGCGTAGCCATCTGGAATTGGAGAGCAATGGTAAGTTGGTCTAGGTCTAGAAGGTAAGGCAAAGCCGACTGCCACCTTTATGGATATGTTCATAACTTTCACATACAGCTTGCAATTTTCAGGACCCATGATATCATCCATGAGGTAGCAACGATCCATCGTCAGTGCATCATCATCAACTAGGAGCTCCGTGGAAGCCACACTATTTTTCCACCGAGTTGGTGGGCCGGTAGCATTGAATGCAAGATCTTCATCCTACCGCTGAGATGGGCCGGTAGCTTGGTGTCTACGTGCATTTATTTGCTCTTGTTGCATCCTTAATGTATCTTCTATATATATATTGCATCCGGTTTGCCTCCTTGTCCTTTCTCCTCTGATGGCTTTTATCGGGATATTTCTTCCTGTCATTGGGAAACCCAAGCTTCCACGGAATAGAGCCTTTAGTGCCTCTTGTTCATCCTTTGTGTTCTTTATTCCCAAGGGCGTGTGTCAGCTCGTCGTTCTCTCTGTCAAGATAGAACTTCCCATCCTGCACATCCTTTGTTGCAGTTTTCAGGGCTTCAGAAGGTGTTGCAAGATGTTCTTTGTATAAACACACTTCCCTGTTTTAGTGTTCAACTTTCCCCCATGCCCGTAGAACCAAAACTTTGCCCGATCAGTCTACCTCGATGTCTCTTGATCGATACCTTTATTAATCAGGTCATTCTCAGCTTTCTCCCACATAGGCCTAGCAGCCGTGTAGCAACCTGTCCCCATAACATGGTGATATTTCTTCAGCGCAACATTTTCCTTTTTATTTCCGATATTTTCACAACTTCAGTCGGTTTCTTATACTCCAGAAATTTGTCCCAGTGATCTCTCAGCTTCTCATTCGCTCCGGTGAACTCCGGAGTCTTTTCTTCTAGGACATACATCTTGTACAATCTTTTCTTGTGGTCCTTGAATTGTGTGGCCTTCTTCTTAAGAGCCCACTCCTTGACTTTTGGCTCTATAACTTTGATTTCTAGATCCACCTCTGGCGGTAGTTTGAAATTTGTCATGAGCGTATTCCAAAGATTATATTTGCATCTATCCTCGACATAACTACCTCCATCTTCCTTTGGCTTATTCCATTCTCGAATGGTGATTGGGATGGTGTCCCTAACAATAACTCCATATTGACTTACAAATAATCTTGCGTTGTTCGCGGGAGCAATCAGGGCGCCATCTGCAGCGACTTCTTCGATCGTGAACCTAGCATCCGGGGCCAACTTTTTTGTTGGGCCTCATTTGCTTCTGGTAGATTGCTTTGATCTGGAGGGCTAAAAGAAGAAAGAATCGTTAATATATATACAAATCAATTAATGCAGCTAGTCAGCATTGGCTTAATTTATATACCTCGCTAGACTTTGTAGTAAAAGTTCCCTCACCAAAGCCACCTCTTTGCTCACCAGAGTCGTATCTTCCCTCACCGGATTCGTATATCCACTTGATATCCTTCTATACTCCCTCACCGGAGTCGTTCAGATACTGTGAGGTGATATCTTAAACGGCTATCATACCCTGCATTATCTCTTCTTGATCCAGGTCGTGCTTCATAGTTTATTGAAAGACTTTCTTGTTATTTCAATGCTATAAACATAGCAAAGTGCTAATAAATTGTGGACACAATGCGAAATGGTTGCCGCGCCCGTCCATCTTCCCTATATGGCGCACGTTGTCGCGCCGGTCCATCATCCATATATGGCACGCATTGCCGCGCCCTCCCTAACCTCAAAGGCCGGCGGAATCGTGTAACTCCAATGCTCATAAGCAATAACGACCATATAAAAACTCATTTCAACATAGAAAACATTCCTTGAAATATTCAAAGTAACATAATTTCAGGACTAATAATAATGCACATAAGCTTCTTCCCGTCTTAGAGCCAACCAGCGCTAGGAAGAAGTGTCGTCACGAGCCTTCGTCTCTGACTCCGCTTCGTCATCGAGAGCCACTACCATGACCACTATACTAATACTAATACTAGCACTACCACTATACTACTACTAATACTACTAATAATACTCTACCACTACCACTATACTACTACTAATTAGTACTACTACAAATATTACTATAAATACTACTAATACTATTACAAATACTAGTAGTAATACTACTAGAAATACTACAAATACTAAAAAGATATAATAATAAAGACATAATAATAAAGAAAATACTACAAATACTAATAAAGACATAATAATAAAAGACATAATAATAAAAAAGACACAATAATAGAAAAGACATAAAAATCGCGAGCAAGGGGCAGGCAAAGCGCCCTGCTCTGCACTGCCATCGGGAAGCCAGGGAGGCCGCCCCTGCTCACCACGCCTGCTCGACCGCCCATTCTCACACAGCCGGCCTTCTAGCCCCACCGTCGCCTAACCCTATTTTGAAGCTTGAGAGGGAGGGATCAGGGTGCACATGTGGGGACACGGGCTAGACCACCTTACATGGACGATGTACCAACCGGGGTATCTCAAACCTTTCCTTCCACCCCGGGTGAAAAAGACAAATGTCTGCCGAATCAGTAGGAAGTGGGTCTGGTTTGAACTACAGATATGATCTAATGCTCATGGTTTTTTGAACAAATCATTTTTAGACTCACAATATGATGTTTGTTCAGAGATCCAATGCAAGTTCTAGCTAATGAAAATATACTAAACTTGGCATATTTATTGCATCTCAAAAACCATTCAAAATACATATAGTCACTTGCTTCCTAAAATGCCTTGCTTATGATTGCTCTAGCCGTAACCATGGACTATCTTCATCATTTAACAGGATGCTTGGGTCAGTGTTCACTATGAAGGGCGGAATTTCATCAAACTTACTATAATCTTCTGACATGTCTGTCTTGTCCTCCACTCCCACGATATTTCTTTTCCCTGAAAGAACTATGTTGCGCTTTGGCTCATCGTATGATGTATCCGTTTGCTTATTTTTATTTTTATCGGTTTGGTAGACATGTCCTTCATATAGAAAACCTGAGCCATGTCATTGGCTAGGATGAATGGTTCGTATGTGAACCCAAGATTGTTGAGATCCATTGTTGTCATTTTGTACTTCTTGTCTACCTGAACCCTGCCTCCTGTCAGCTTGACCCATTTGCACCGAAACAAAGGGACCTTAAAATAAGGTCCATAGTCAAGTTCCCATATCTCCTCTATGTAACCATAATGTGTGTCCTTTTGTCCATTGTTTTTTGTTGCATCAATGCGGACACCACTGTTTTGGCTGGTGCTCTTTTAATCTTGGGCGATCGAGTAAAATGTATTCCCATTTATCTCGTACACTTGGAAAGTGAATATAGTCGAAGATGGTGTCCTAGCCAACAAGTATAGCTGATCTCCAACAGTGGTGTGATTCATGATATGTGTTTGAAACCAATTGCCGAAAGTCGCCATGTGTGCACATGTAATCATCAGACTTCCCCGGGTATTGGGAGCGTAAAATATTCTTGTGTTCATTGATATACTAAGCCACCAAGATGGAACTTCGTAGAACTGTGTAGTGTGCTTGAGTGAAAGAATGCCCGTCTCTACTTATTATTGCTTTCTTTCCAAGCATGCCTTTCCACTCAGTCGCGCCTCATGCCGCGATTGGGTAACACCAAAGGTCATGAATAAAGTCAACATAGAACTCAATGACCTCATCTTTTCCATAGCCCTTGGATATGCTTCCTTCTGGCCTAGCATGGTTATGAACATATTTCTTTAAGACTCTCATGAACCTCTCAAAGGGGAAAATATTGTGTGGAAATACAAGACCAAGAACGACAATCTCTTCGACTAGGTGAACTAGGAGATGCGTCATAATATTAAAGAAGGATGGTGGGAACACCAACTCAAAACTAACAAGACATTGGACCACATCATTCTATAACCTTGGTAGAGTACCTAGATTGATTACCTTCTGAGAAATTGCATTGAGGAATGCACATAGCTTCACAATGGGTACTCAAACATTTTCTGGTAGAAGCCCCCTCAACGCAACCAGAAGTAATTGCGTCATAATCACGTGGCAGTCATGAGACTAGGTTCTGGAATTTTTTCTCTGCCATATTCATTATTCCCTTTATATTCGACGAGAAGCCAGACGAGACCTTGATACTGCTCTGGCATTCAAAAAAGATTTCCTTCTCTTTTTTGGTAAGAGTGTAGCTAGAAGGACCTCGATACTTCTCTATATATAGGCCATCTCGTTCGTTCTATGTTCCTGGTCCTGCCATGCTTCCGGTGTATCTTTTGACTTCCCATACACGCCTAGGAAACCTAGAAGGTTCACGCAAAGATTCTTCGCCATGTGCATCACGTCGATTGAAGAGAGGACGTCTAGGACTTCCCAATAGGGTAGCTCCCAAAATATAGATTTCTTCTTCCACATGGGCACATATCCGGTAGTGTCATACGGAACAAATTATCTGCCAAGACCCTTTCCAAAGATTACTTCTAGATCCTTGACCATACCAAATACGTCATCACCATTACGGGGGATAGGCTTATATTTATGCAAGTATATTATTTGCCAAGACCCTTCCCAAATACTTCTAGATTTGATGTACATCACCTTTTAAATGTTTGCCCTTCTTTCTTACGGCATGCTTGGTCAGAAGAAATCGACGACTCCCCTGGTAAACAATCTTCTTATATTTATGCAAGTATGTACCTTCAGTCTCATCTAAATAGTGCATGCATGCATTATATCCCTTGTTTGACTGTCCTAAAAGGTTACTAAGAGTAGGCCAATCATTGATGGTTATGAAAAGCAACACTTGTAGGTCAAATTCCTCCTTTTTGTTCTCATCCCACACACGTACATCTTGTTTGTGCCACAACTGTAGAAGTTCTTAAACTAATGGCCTTAGGTACACATCAATATCGTTGCCGGGTTGCTTCGGTCCTTGGATGTGCACTGGCATCATAATGAACTTCATGCACAACAAAGGAGGAAGGTTAAAGATACATAGAGTTACAGGCCATGTGCTATGACTACACCTCTGTGCCCCAAAAGGATCCATGTCATTTGTACTTACACCAAACCTTAAGTTCCTTGCGTCATCTATAAAGCCCAGGTACTCTCTCTCGATTTTTCTCCACTATGACCCATCAGCGGGGTGTCTCAACATCGAGTTTTTCTTGTGGTCTTGTTTGTGTCATCGCAACAACTTAGCATGCTCTTTGTTTCTAAACAAACGTTTCAACCGTGGCATTCTCGAAGCATACCACATAACCTTGCCAGGAACCCTCTTCCTAGGAAGCTCACCCTCAACATTAATAGGATCATCTCGTCTAATCTTATACCTCAATGCACCACATACCGGGCATTCATTCTTATTCTCGTACTCCTCACCGTAGTAGAGGATTGATGCATGTAAAATGCATACATGAACTTTGTAGTTTGTTAACATGTTTATCTACATATTTGCACCATATATAATGTTATATCCATGTTTATATTGATTTTTGGGGATTTACCAATTATCCACTTTATTTTGGTTATAACCCGATAGGCAGAAAAACCCCGTTTTCAATGTTTTTGATGTTTCAGGACCTATATGGAGTCAAATGGACCTGAGATTTTGGGGATGTTAATGTTTATCCATGCAAAGCATCTGGATTACAAGAACCTCACCTAGAGGTCCAGGAGGATCGAAAGTGCCTGGGTGGTGAGCCTAGCCCAGGTGGGCGTGCCACCTACCCTCTTTTCCTCCTCAGTCATCCGATCGCCTTGATTCTTTCTCTCATAGAGTTCTCTTGACCTAAAAACCCTTATATAAGGATCCCCGCGGAATCCTCGACATAGAGGAGGCAGAGATAGAAAACACCAAGAACAGAGAGTCTGCTGGCCACCGCCGGAGGAAGATTGGAGGGGGAACCGCTAATGTAATTTCCTATGGTCGCCTCTCCTTCTTCACCAATGCCTCCTCATCAATCTCCATGATGAGAGGGTAGTAGTCCACCCCCTGGACTTTGGGTTTATGGTGGTTACTTGATCTAATCTCTCCATGTATGATCATTGTTGAAGTCATATGATGTGCCTTGCATGAGTATGGATCTATCTATGTAATTCCTATGGTGGATATTGTGTTATGAGATAGTACTTGTTATTCATTTACCGTTGTGTTGGATCTTGTATGGTTTGTCATACTTTGGGAATATTCTATGATGCATGTAATGGTTCATATCTATACATAATGCCTTGTTTATCCATATCATGAGGTGATTGACACCACCAAGTGGGGGTAGATGAGAGAGATGTTATAATACTCACAACATATGAATCATTGCACTAGTGTTTAGAATGTTTTCCATTAAGAAGTATGATGTATGTAGGAAATGGGTGGCCGAGTGACAGTGGCATATGTATTGAGTGACAACAATGCAGCCCAACAGCCTTTATGTAGGGGTAAAAAGGGAGAAGTATGATGTGTGGTGTGACACAAACCCAATGTTAGCCTTATTGCAAGGGTGACCTAGCAACACAAATGATTATTTCTTTCACCTATGTATTTTACGACATATAGCCGCCATAAAAGTACCATTAGAACATTGCAATTGTGTGTACCTTTACTATATATAACATGATAATCACCATAGATGGAGAAGAGAGGATTAAGTGAACCCTTGAACCCATGTCCATTGTTCCCATAGTAGAAAACCCTTGTATTGTCGTCTTGCATTGAAGAGGATTGAGACACTTTTATATTCTAGTTTTGGAACATTAAACTTCCAACCATTAAAACAACCATCTTATTCCTTAATACTTGCTTAGTGCATAATCAACTAAAACTTGTGACACTTTAGTTGTAGAGAATAAATAGCTTTTCCTTCTTGCTCACGTGATCGATACCCTACTTCCACATCGAGCAAATTATTATGCATGTTTATGATTAAGCTACTGAAAAGATACTTTTCCATGATGAGATTAAAACTGAATATGAATGCCTTGAAATAAAAGAAAAGGGGGTATAAAAGCAAAAAAGCTAAAATTCATGTTATGCCTAGTTACTAAGATCAAATACTTTACATGAAGTATGATTTGTTTGTGCCTATTAAATTGTACGCTTTGCTCATGTATATCTATGTTCAAACATAAGGATCAAGGTGAGAAAGTAAATGTTGGCATTATGAACTAGATGGCACACTCTTTAGATCTCTTTTTGCTAAGCCTTCACAACACAAGCTAAGACTTGTTCCAAATCCCCTAAACTAGACTAGGCATATCCACCTATTTGTGGCAAAAGCTATTTCCAAGTACAATATGTATGATAATCCAACAAACATTCTCAAAACATATTTTTCATGTATTTTAAAGCTCATAAGAAAGTAAGGTTTGGGGTGATACCACTATGGAAATTTATGTACTTCACATCTTATAAGTTGTGTGTTAGCCAAACCATGCTGTCATCTCACAAGCTTTCAATATATAATGAAGATAATCATGTTAGTTCTTCCTGTGGATTGCATTAATGTGAAATAAAGTGTGCATACTGGAGTAGGCATGTTTAGAGAAAACGCTCCTGGACCGCTAGTCAAATCCATGCGCCATGCGACACTCATGGTGGAAACTTACAGCACGATGATCCTTGTTGAGATGATTCATATGTCTGTTTTTCTTGTTCTTCTAGAGTAGAGATATTACCCCTTATAAATATGGCCACGGAATTATATTAACTCCTAAGCTACAGAAACATAAGGGGCATATAGCTACACAGGGAGCAAGAGGCACCTCAGTGATGCGGTTTCAATAATAAATATGCATCCTACAATGACATGCCTAAGTTGAGTACCATGAGGAGTGCAAGATCATATGTATGGTGCATGAGATAATCAACTTGTAATATGTTTAACACATAAACGATATGCAACTTTTGAAACAAAAGCTACATGGAATCCCATCCTTATTAGTATTGTTGACATGAATTACATAGTTCAACACTTTATTTTACATTCTTTATGGATGATTAACATATGTATTCGATGCTTACTTTCGGTATGAGATGCAAAACATCTCAAGGGAAGACATGAAACTAAGAAGTGAGTCTTCTAGTCGGGCATTAAACTAAGAAGTAGCCCAAAAATAAAAGTAGAGGCATAAGACACCAATGCCAATTATAGGAAGAGTCTCTTATTCTATAGTTTCATCAAAGTGTGCTTGAAGGTTTGTTTTGTACCTCATTTGTTTTATCACACCATTACTTATTGTTTGACATATTACAGATGTGCAAAAGATACAACTTGATAGTACACTTGCATATTATGTTTCGTTGAAAGGATTTGAACCTATGAACTTTACATGATAATGAAAGAAGAAAAAGTAACAAACTCCAAAGTCCATGTTTTGATCACCTTAATGCTCGAGGACGAGCATATGTTAAGCTTGGGGATGTTGATGCATGTAAAATGCATACATGAACTTTGTAGTTTTTTAACATGTTTATCCACATATTTGCATCATATATAATGTTATATCCATGTTTTACATTGATTTTTTGGCATTTACCAATGATCCCCTTTATTTTGGTTATAACCGGACAGGGCGGAATAACCCTGCTTTTGATGTTTTAGGACCTATACAGAGTCAAAGGGACCTGAGATTTTGGGGACGTAAATATTTTTCCACGAGAAACATCTTGAGCGCAACAACCTCACCTAGAGGGCCAGAAGGCCAGATGGCCAAATGCCACCTACCCTCTTTTCTTTCTCGACCGTCCGATCGCCCTTATTCTTTCACCCACAGAGTTCTCTTGACCTAAAAACCCCTATATAAGGATCCCCCGGGGAATCCTCGACACAAAGGATGCGGAGATAGAAAACACCATGAACAAAGAGTCTGCTAGCCACCGCCAAGTGGGGATAGATGAGAGAGATGTGATAATACTAACAACATATGAGTCATTGCACTAGTGTTTAGAATGTTTTCCATTAAGAAGTATGATGTATGTAGGTAATGGGTGGTCGAGTGATAGCGGAATA
This sequence comes from Avena sativa, assembly GCA_916181665.1. NCBI lineage: Eukaryota > Viridiplantae > Streptophyta > Magnoliopsida > Poales > Poaceae > Avena > Avena sativa. Next base: position 587,362,310 of record OV702287.1, read on the forward strand.
CGTATTGAGTGACAGCAATGCAGCCCAACATCTATTATCTAGGGGTAAAAAGGGAGAAGTATAATGTGTGGTGTGACACAAACCAAATGCTAGCCTTATTGCGAGGGTGTCCTAGCAACACAAAGGAGTAATTCTTTCACCTATGTCTTTTATGACATGTAGTCACCATAAAAGTACCATTAAAACATTGCAATTGTGTGTACCTTTACTATCTATAACATGATACTCACCATAGATGGAGAAGAGAGGACTAAGTGAACCCATGAACCCATGTCCATTGTTTCCATAATAGAAAATGTTTGTCTTGTCCTCTTGCATTGAAGAGGATTGGGACACTTTTATATTCTTGTTTTGTACCATTAAACTTCCAACCATTAAAACAACCATCTTATTCCTTAAAACTTGTTTAGTGCATAATTAATTAAAACTTGTGACACTTTAGTTGTAAATAATAGACAGCTTTTCCTTCTTTCTCCTGCGGATCGATACCCTACTTCCACACTGAGAGGTACTACGGTGATCCCCTGTACAATGTCCCAGTGAAGATCATCAACGAGCTCATCTGGTGCCTCTTCATCTTCAGCTTTCCCCGTTGCAGTATCAGTGTATTCAGGGAACATAGGATAGTTGTCATCATCCTCTTCTTCTTCACTGTATTCCATCATAACCCCTCTTTCTCCATGCTTGGTCCAACAATTATAGTTTGGCATGAAACCGAAGTAGGTGGGTGTGAAGGGTTCTCGAGGAAGAGTAATCCTTATTATTCTGACTGACAAGACATAAAACCATTCACACTGTTTGCCTCAGCCACACCGATAAAATTATGTAGGACTGTAATGAACTTGGCAGTGCGTCGGCCACCGTACATCCATTGCCATCTCATCTGCATTATATAATTAAGTTTATCAAAAACCAATACAGAACATCTAGAGAAATGAACACTGTACATTGACAAATGCATTGCATCAATGACAGATGAAAGGGATAAAGTTGCTAACCTCGATCGAGGAGGAAAGAAAGTGGAGAAAGCTTAAGTGTGGCTAAGGCACTTGATATAATGTTTGTTTTGTGTGAATTCAAGTGGCATCATGCTCTCACGCATTTCATCGAGCACCTCTTGTGCACAGAGGGGGAAAACAAAACAACATACACCACTTGTGCATGAGAGGGGAAAAACAAACCAGCTCACACATAAGCATGTGAGGCTGGGGTGTACCACGAACCGGGACAAAAGAGCTAGAGGCAGGTGTGGAACCAAACCGGGACTAAAGGACCCAATCGAACCAGGAATAATCATGGTCCTACCCCGTGCGGTGTCCTGGCCTTACGAACCGGGACTAATGCTCACATTAATCCCGGTTCATAAGGAAATAGCGACTAATCGCTTCGGGGCAGTCCGACGGAAGCTCTATTTTCTACTAGTGTATGCATTCGACATACACTATTAGGAAACTAGCTATACATAGACAGGTATTCTGTGGAGCATATTGAACTGCATGCACCACATAATATATTCAGTGGCACATGCAAATTATATGCGCCATAGAAACTTGGTCATTATGCGCCACAGAAATATTATCGAACCCGCCACCAACTAAGGGTGGTCATGATGTGCCACAGAACTATCACATAATAATATGCGACACAGAAAGTGATGTGGGGCCCACCATAAAAAGTAGCTGGCACTTTTCTGTGGCGCATATAATAATATATGTGCAACAGAAAGTGGAGTGGTACCCACATAGAAAGTAGGTGCCCCCTTTTCGGTGGTGCATATCCCTATATGCGCCACAGAAATATGATGTTTCTGTCACGCATATAACAATATGCGCCACAGAAATATGATGTTTTTGAATTGTTTGAATTCTTTTTGAAATTTTAGAATCTCTTCCAATTTTTGAACTTTTAGAATTTTTTGAGTTTTTAAAATTTTAGTTTCTTTTTGGAATTTCTAAAATTTAGAGTTTTTTTAAAGTTTTTAGAATGTTTTTGGAATTATAGATTTTTTTAGATTTTTTGAATTTTTTAGATTTTTTGGAATTATTTATTGTTTTTAGAATATTTTTGAAAATTTTGAAGTTCTTGAAAGTTTATGTTTTTTTCGATATTTTTTATTTTGTTTGAAAATTTTAATTTTTTGAATTTTTCTAGATATTTTGAATTCCCTTCTGAAAATTTTGGAGTTTTTGTTTTCTTTTCGAAATTTACACACACATAAAAGGCCTAAGAGGATTGAAATCATAATAATATCAATAAGTAATTTAGTAGCGTAGGGGTAGCTCAATCAAATAGAACACAAAAGTTAAGTTTGCTTGGCTTGGAACAATTTGAGGATGGGTTGCCTAGTGGGAAGTCATTGTTTTGATATCATTTGAGTGTTTGAGTAATGTTCGCAGTGTGATTAAGTGTTTAAAAAATTCAAATATTGGGTTTTCCAGATTATTTCAATTTTTTTTGGGGTATTATGAACTTTTTGATATGCAATGGCGTATTTTTAAATATGTGCCATAGAAACTCAAAAATGTGCAACTTGATATTTCTATGGTGCATATAAATATAATTTTGTGGCGAGATAACAGTGGAGCATCCAATATGCGCCACTGATGACTGCAAGTGCACAGATCAATTGTGGCTAGTTTCCAAGTAAAGATATCGAACCCACTAAGAGCTATTGGTTAAGGTCTTTATGCCCCTTGTTACTATCTGCCAAAGAATACTTATAAGCTGTCATTAATCTCAAATAAAGGGTGTTTGAAAGGTTTATGGTTGTTTGCAGAAAAGTAATTAAAACAAGTAACAAGATTGTATCAAAGTGTGGTTGAACTCAATAGGGCTAAAACATTCTCGGGGATGTAGGATACACCACTAGCATAGTATTATTGTTATATATAATCAAGATAACATACTCCTTGTGTCATGATATGTGTGGAGAGAGCCCCTAATAAGATGTTCACGACAAGGCTTGTAGGAAGCCACTTTGTTGAGCCAAGTGTGAGATCGCCTCTAATTAACCACTATGATGTATGAGAGAAATCACCTATACAAACCACCGCAATTAAGGGTTTCCCCATGGATATTATTATTAGCTTAGCGAGTCCCTCTTTAATCCCCCTTTAACCATGTAGATTACGAGCGGTGCCAATCTATCACGGGACATTCCGGGTATGCTTCCAAGACACGTCCAAAGGGTTTCTCCCTCCGTTTAGTCCCGAAGGCAAATGATATGCGGTGGACTACGCATACCATCTAAAGAGAGAGATCAAACACAAATCATAATTATATCATAGACAAGCAAGTCATATGGACACAAGAATAGATCATCTTTATTACAAGGTCATAATTGTGCTAGGGTTTGTCCATCTCCCCAAGAACAAAGGAACTACTTACTCATGGAAGCAATCAACAACAACATCATAATCAAATGAATGGATTAAAGTACGGGGGAGATCTAATGCAAACCATAATTGGATCTTGAATTACAAAGAGATCTAATAGATGAAAGATGGATTATTGGTGGTGATGAAGATGCAGTGGTTGATGATGAACGGGATGATGCGTTGTCCTCTAATGATCTGTGGATCAGTAAGGATTTTACCCCGGCCAAGTTCCTCCTTTAGATCCCTCTCAGATGTGGTGTTTCATGGTTTCTGGTGGCTGTGAATGTCGGATCTCCCTCTCGTCTTCGCCATAGAGAAGTATTTGATGAGGCCGTCGCGATGGCGCCTGGTACGGGCGGGCTCCGCCCGTACCAGTGGTCGTTAACCATGTTGATTCCTCCTCTGCGATTGGTATTCTTCTAGGAGCGAAGGCAAATTCATAAAATGACTTTTATCACTTATAAATATCATCTAATTACACAATATGATAGCTCTAATTGATATGTTCCTATATGACTCCATGATTTGGGATCCTGTTGAAACAAGAACAAAATAGCGCGCGTAGGCGCGGTGAAATACAAAAGTGCCTACTCTATTTATGCAAAAAAAAGGTAAATATTCTTCAATTTTGGATGCATCAACTCCCCCAAGCTAGTCTCTTGCTCATCCCTGAGCAAGATGGTGGCTTATGGACAAGATCATCATGTTCATCAGACACGAGTCGTTACAATAAATGAGGCAGAAATTAAAGCAGGAATACAACATCGGATGTAGAGATACGTCGGGGGTATTACCATACCGTTACACATTACATAACTTAGAGGCTTCCACACCTTTTCTAGTATCAATTAAATTATAATAAGCTTCTAGTGATTCAACATATCATATAATCACTGAGTTTGAATATATGTAGCACTAAGTTTAGTAATGAAGATTCATGATCATTTTCTTTTTCTCTCTACTTTTTTTATATGCTTGATTCTTTTGATAGATAGTTTCTTCTTTTCTTTTGATACTTGTATGTCTTTATTTTTACTTGCTCCCTTTTCCTTTTTCTTTCAACAAGCTATTTGATCATGCTCACTACTTCAATGGCTTTCGAAAACTCTTAATTATAATATGCTACCAGAATTCTTCTTCTCATAACTTAACCAATACTTCAATTGGTGTGGAAGTCCCTAAAATTATGATAGTTGTACAAGTATCATAACACGCAACCTAGTTCAATCATCTAATATAATAATCATGAATCAAACACAACTTCAATTATCATAAAGTCTCATAACTCAATGGATATAATTCTTCTCTTGAACAAAGGCAACTCAAAGTTGATGCAACTAATGGAAATTTGGAAACTTAAACCTAACCATGTGTCCAGAAAAGTAAATATGCAAAAACTTTAAGATAGATTACAAGGTTCTCACATATCTCCCCAAGCTTGGAGTCAATCCGGATAGATCAAATAATCCCTTGCGATTACTTACTCGGGAGTAAAGAAGTCATCATCTTCCTCTTCTTCCGCCTTGAGGTTGCAGGCTTGAGAAATACATGTGAATCGAGTAGACATCTCTATGATGCAGACACATAATTCTTTGTTTTCCTTGTTTAAACTTCTACTATCATCGGCCATCTCCATAATGATCTTGGTCAGGAGTTGTATTCTACCGTCGATGTCATTGACCTTCTTTTCGAGATCTTTGCCCATCATCCAGTAAGAGTCAACTCCCTCCCCAATGGTCTCAACACAAGCCTTCGAAATATTTTCAAGGCTCTTGATCTTTTCTCGAATCTCATCCCGGTCTCCCCTTTTCTTGGAAGAGGTTTCTAGAGGTGATTTAAGAGAAGATCTATGAAGGTTATACCTGTAGGGGTTGAGTGGAGATTCTTCTTTGTTCTTTCCTTGTTCCACGTGCCTGAGCATCTCCAATTTCTGCGGGAACATATGACTAGTAGAAAGCGAGCCTTTCATCCCGGTTCGTAAGGACCTTTAGGCCCGGATTGCAAACTGGGACTGCTAGATCGGGACTAAAGGCTACCTTTAGTCCCGGTTCTGTTATGAACCGGGACTAGAGGTCCACCATGTGGCCCCATGAGCCGCGCTAGCCTGGAGAACTGGGACTAAAGGGTCGCTGCCGCGGCAACGTTTTCAGGCATTTGGCTGCCGCGACAGGAGATGGGGTTTTAGGGTTTTTCTTTTCATTTTGTGTTTTGTGTTCAATTATTATTCATTCTGTGTTTTCATTACAAACAAATTTTCGTGTATATACACAATGCTACTACATAGTACTTGTACACATTGATGCATATATAATATAATTTCTCTTATAAGCATACATACATATACATATACAATTTGGTATATGATTCCTAACCGGGTCTAGAGCCTGTCTATTTGATTACATGGAGATCATTACACGGATGCTTTAGGGTCTATCTATAGAGTATTCTCCGTATGGGTCTATGACCTCGTCGACCAAAAATCCAGCCAATTCCTCTGGGATTGCTAGTAAGCGGTCCTGTGATAGGAGCTTTTCCCGCATCGCATCTAGCTATAAAGAAGGAGATCATATGAATTGGACTCAACACAACTTATTGTAATAAAAATAAAGGGTGAATATATTGTTTACTTACTCGAAGAGTTTCCAAGGGCTTCTCATAGTGATGCGAATGAACTTGCAAACATAGTATCCACATAGATTAGTCCCCTGTGGCTGCCTCACACACTTTACAAGAATAGAATTCAATCAAATAATAACTCTAGCATGATAAATGTATATAAACTAGAATTAAAGAGATGCGCAAACCTAGCTCGTACTACTTACGGGGATCGGTATGAAACTCAGCTGCTCACTACATTGACCGTAGACCTTGGTCTTGAACCATGTACAAACACTACCTGACAAAGAAAATGAATGAATGAGTTAATAACTACTTGATATCTCAGAAAATGAATGAAAGAAATCAATATAGTGCGATAATGGTTGAAATTACTTCTGGAGCATATCGATCATGCTGCGGTACTCTTCCATGTCTTTTTGTAATGAGTCCATGATTTGAATTCTTCCTAAGTCAACAGAAATGCTTAGAAGAATCCAGTGGTAGCTACGCAAGCTTACATACGTCAGTAACTCATCATTTACACTGAACATCGAGTAAGCAAAAGTTAATGTGTACAAGAAAGTAACACTCTCACCCGTAGTGGTAAGGAAATATTATTTCATTACAGAAATGCTGCCTCGTGAAAAACGAAGCAAGTTACGCTCGGTGTCCACTGGCTTCGCCTTTAGCATAGCTTCATTAACTCGATTTGTGTCAACGAACCCAAATCTATGGATTGTCCTTTTTTTACATTCGAGAATCTTCATTTTGCATTATTGTAGTGCACAAAAGAATATAGTGAGTATACTTACCGGCAATGAATTGAACAAGTTGAGCTAGAGACTTAATTACATAAATAAAGTAATCACTTATAGACAATAGCAAGTGAGGATAGATTTGTCGAGTTCCATTTGATAGAATAACTGAAAGAGTTCTAGAAATTCAATATGGACCTCGTCTTCAATGAGTAATGCTCTTCTCGAACTTTCGCTATGATCCATTGTCACTCTTTTTTTGCTTCTTTCATGTACCATATATGCAATTGTCGCATTTTTGTTGGCACATGCCGGAGACTCTCAGAACTAACCATAGGGTCCCCATAAACATATCGTTGTGCTACATCAGCCGTGGTGATATCAGCACCACCATGAATGTAATGAATAGACATATTACATTGCTCCACCAATAGCTGAGGTGTTTGCATATCCAAAGGTTCTCCCCCATATAGTTGAGGTTCGGGTAACACCTGGAGCGAGGGGGTCGATTGTTTTGCTTGTTTCCCCAGTTGGGGGACGTCTTTCCTGATGCTTCCTATACCACTTGATTGTTTTTCTTGTTCCCCCAGCTGGGGAATGACTTTTGTGATGCTTCCTCTACCACTTGATCTCTTATATTTCAGTGTCTTCTGAAGACAGCGTGCATAGTTATCTGGCGCATTTAACTGAGCTTGGGATGGTTGCGTCAGTAATCTCCTAAAGTGCTCCTTGATTTCCAGTTTTATTTGGACCTTTAGCTCGGGTTGTTTCTTTTTAAAATGGGCATCCACTTCGGCACGTACGATTGCATCGGTCTCCTCATTAGTCAGGTCGTAAGCCCTCTTGGGAGGAACTGACGGTACTCTTGGGAGGGGCGACAACTGTCGCTTTCCACGTCGGTTACCCCTTGACGGAGCGGTGGTATTCTTCCGCTTTTGGCCCTTAGTGGGTGGAGGCGGTTGCGTAGATTAAGATGGACTCGCGATGATGTTCTTATCAAGGAGGGGTGGACTTGGAGGTGGTGGACTTTTACTAGGAGGAGATAGTGGACTCGGAGGAGACACGCGGCCTTGGAGGTGATGGATTGTCTCTCGATGGAGACGGTGACCTTGGTGTCGAGCCTGGAAACTTGATGTATTCCTTTTTCCAAAGAATGAAGCCACTCGTGACTTCTCCCAGTGTTGTCTCCCCTTCACCTCCAGGGATGTCAAGCTGCAGTGACTGAAATATCGGTTCAACTTCATCCACACCAACACCAGCATAGCCAGCTGGAATCAGATTGCAATGGTAGGTCGCTGCCAGTGCAGAATGTAAAGCAAAGCCGACAGCCACCTTCATGGATATGTTCTTCAGTTCAATATGTAGCTCACAACTAGTATTCTCCTTGATTGCATCCACGGGGTAGACATCCATTGTTGCATCATTATCCTGGACCTCTGTGGAAGCCACGCTGCTTTTCCACTGAGATGGGCCAGCCGTACTGTCAAGTGCAGGATCTAGCTATCGGGCTAGAACTCTAAGTTCGTTAATCTGCTCCTGCTGCTGAATCAACATGGCTTCAAACTTAGCAAACCGCTCTGCCTCCTCCGCCTGCTGCCGCTTCATTTTTCTCGATCGGCTTCTGTAGGTGTCAAAGTCCTCAGGAAACTTGATAGCCCATGGACAAGAAGGTCTGAAGCCTCGTGTTCGTCCAACCTTTTCAGGATTCTCGAGGGCCTTTGTCAGCTCATCATTCTCTCTGCCGGGAACGAACTTTCCCTCTTGAACCTCTTTTATCACTTTAATAAGATCATCCTTGGGTCCAGCAACTTCTTTGTTTGCAACAATCTCGCCTGTTTCTGGGTCATATGATGCCCCATGCCCGAGTAACCAATTTCTTGACCTCAAGGGCCAACCAGACATAGCTGGAGTGACCCCTTTAGTCGTCAGGTCGGCCTCAGTTTTATCCCACTTAGGCATGGCACTCTTGTAGCCACCTGTGCCCATATGATGGTGATATTTCTTTTTGACTGCATTTATCTTATTCTTTTCTGACATTGCCTTAGCTGGTTCCGATTTCTTGTGTTGCACAAACGCGACCAGTTGTCCCGCTTCTTCTCTAGTGCGCCAGTGAATTCAGGAGTTTTTTCTGCTTCACATAGTTTTGGTACAATCTTTTCTTCCAGTCCTTGAATAGTGTGCCCATCTTCTTAAGAGCCCACTCCTTGACTTTCAACCTCATTTGTTGTGTGAGCTCATCTGTCTCCAAGACTGGTAGGGTGAAATGTGTCATGAGAGAATTCCACATTGCATATTTGGCTTTGTCATCGACAAAACTAGCTCCAGCTGGATCCCTTTTCTTTCCTGGCTTATTCCACTCTCGCGTGGTGATCGGGATGGTGTCCCTAACAATCACTCCGCATTGATGTACGAATGCATTTACGGTCTCTATGGGCTCCAACAGTTGACCCATCTTAGAGACTAAGTCAATGCTAAAACGGACATCAGCGGGCAACTTTTTGGCCGGGCCTCTTTTTCTTGTAGAAGATTGGCCCAATGCGGAGGTCTAAGAGAAGAAACATTCGCCAGTATATATATACGAATCAATTAGTGCATCTATACTAGTGATCGGTAGAGGCTTTATATACCTCGTCGGCTTTCTTGGTAAGGTGTCTCCAGCATCGTCTCCACCATGGTCTCCCCCATCGTCTCAGCCATAGTCTCCACCATGGTCTCCACCATGGTCTCTCCCATCATCTCCACTATCGTATCCTCCAGACAAATTAAGATACTAGGAGCCATCATCGTAATAAGAACCTCCAGTACCCTCGTGTATCATGTTCAAAACCACCTCTTCATTGTGTCTACCGTCCATAGATTAACTAATATAGAAAAACATAAAACAATTTTGCATTAAGTAAAAGAATATTACAATTGTGACGACTCGGATACAGAAGAAAGATTACGTACTAATAATGAAACAATATAATACATCTCGGATAATCTAGATAATGCAACAATAATATAAGATAAAGTACAATAATATAAGATAAATTACAATAATACATCTCGCGCATATCAAACTAGCGACGGCGACTACCGGGTCCTGTGCCACGGGAGGTGTACACCCAGAGATAAGGAACCATCATTGGAGAATAGCTCGGGTCAGATCCGTGAAGAACCTACCAGAGATTGGAGAACCTGATCTCCAAAACCACCATGTATAGGCGGATGCGTCCTCCTCCCTGACTCGACAACATACAGCCTCCTCGGGGGCCGGCTCCCTCTCCACCGCTCCTGGACCTCGCGGTTGCCACCAAAGAAGCTCCGGGTCGACGATGATACCCGGATTCCTCACCAAGGTACGAGTCCCGGCAGGTAGCACCTCCTAGTGGCAGCCCGGTGGAGCCCAGGCTCGGACATCCTCAGACCCGGCGGAGTCCAGTACTCCGTCGTTGCCGCCGAGTGGACGACGAGGACACGACATAACTAAATCATAACATAAACAATCATAAAATATAAACACTAAATTAAACCCCTAAACTAAATCATAACCTAATCCCCGGCCCTAAACACTAAATTAAACCCATAACCTAAATCACTAAAGAGTTGCCCTAACACTAACCCTAAACCTAACACTAACTAAAATCAACCTAATTAACACTAAGTAATTGCCCTAAATCAATAAGTCATGGATCCCACTGCCACCCTCGTCCGTGAAGCAGACCCGGTGCCACCATTCCAGCGTAGAGGCTGAAGCCGGAGCTAGATATGGAGGCTACATACTATCCGGTCACTCTCTCCCCTTCCCTCCATATCCCCCTCCCTCCAAACGAAGACAGTACATAAAAGTCCATCCTCGTTCCGTCTGTCACCACTTTTAGTAACCTAAACTAACTATAAAGGAACAAGCTTGCCAAATCACCGTGTCCTAATACATGCCCTAACCTAAACTAAGCTAATACATTCCCTACCTAAACTACCTATATATACCTATACTAACTATAAACATATACTAAGTATAAACCTAAAGTAACTACAATAAACAGCTATTTTACAAATATTATAAACCTAACTATAAACAACTATTAACCTAAACTAATTACTAGGGGAAATTAACCTAATACTAACTATAAACCTAACTAGTTAACCTATACTAACTATAAATCGATAGATCAACCTCACTTGCATGGGCGGCGGAGGATGCGGGCGGCGGCGGTGAGCTCTCCACGGGCGTGGCGGGCGGCAGGGCGAGTTTCTCAGGCGCGGCGAGCAGCGGTGGTTTCTCCTCGGTGCAGCGGGAAGGACCGCGGTGGCGTGAGCTCCTCCACACGGGCGTGGCGGGCAGTGGCAAGCCTCTCTCGGGCTCGGGTGTTGGCCTCCTCCACGACGAGGTCCTCCACGACGCACAAGCTCCACGGACGGCGGGGGTTCGTCTGGGGAAGAATGTATCGGGCTCTCCGGGTCGTACCAGGAATCAGGGTGGAGGGGGTGGTATTTATACCCCCCCCCCCACCTTTAGCCTCAGTTTATAATACAAACCGGGACTAAAGGGTACCCTTTAGTCCTGGTTTGTAATACAAACCGGGGCTAAAGGGGTTTTTTTGGCGCCAAAATGAAAGTTGCGTATAATTTTGGTGCCACATTCTCAGAGCCGTCAAGCCATGATTTCCCGCGATTTTCCCCCTGCTTCCTGCCATGTTTTCCTGTCATTTCCCTCTACATCTAGACCGGTCTCCATTGCCTTCTAAACATCCACACCTTCCTCTCTCACAAAAATGGACACCGCTTACTAGGCCTTTCTGACCTTCGAGGAGACTGAGGCGCTGTGCGCCTCTAGCTACCCATGCCCGCCAGGGTACCGTCTGCCCGCCAGCTGGATGCTTAGCGCTAGAGGGGTTCATGTCCCTCCTGTGCCCCAAGGTTCCGCCTGCCAGGTGACCATGACGAACCACTTCTACCTTGAGCTCACGCCGGAGGAGCGGATGGATCCCCATTGGGATCCTGACAACCTCGACACCTGGAATGCTGATACGTTGCTAACGTATCCATAATTTTTGATGTTCCATGCTTGGTTTTATCTACTTTCTTGTGTTTTGTTCCAACTTTGGAGTGCTTTCTATAGACTTTCTTGGACTAACCTATTAACAAGTGCCACAGTGCCAGTTGCCTGTTTTCTGCTGTTTTTGGTTCCAGGAAAGTCAGAAAATCAATATTCTCAGAATTGGACCGGACAAAAGCCAAAGTCGATATTTTACCGGAAGACTCATGGAGCCAGAAGACGAGACGGAGAGGGGCCACAGGGTGGCCACACCATATGGTGGCGCGGGCTAGCCCTGGCCGCGCCACCAGGTGGTGTGGGCACCCTGGCCGCCCACCGACCTTGCCTCTTCGCCTATAAGATGCCTCCCGATGCAAAAACCCTAAATAGTCAAGCCTCCAAGCACAAAAAGTTCCGCAGCGCCGCTGCCATCGAAGGGGAGATTCAGGGGAGAAAAAGTCTCTGTTCCGGCACCCTGCCAAGACGGGGAAGTGCCCCCGGAGCCATCTCCATCGATCTCCACCACCATCTCCATCGCCGTTGCTGATTCCCATTATGAGGAGGGAGTAGTTGTCTCTCGAGGCTAAGGGTTCTACCGGTAGCTATTGTTGGAGATATGCCCAAGAGGCAATAATAAAGTGGTTATTATTATATCTTTATGTTTATGATAAATGTTTACATCCCATGCTATAATTGTATTAACCGGAAACATTAATACTTGTGTGTTTTGTAAACATAAAAGAGTCCCTAGTAAGCCTCTTGTTAAACTAGCTTGTTGATTAATGGATGATCATGGTTTCCTGATCATGGACATTGGATGTCGTTAATAACAAGATCATATCATTAGGAGAATGATGTGATGGACACACACCCATAGTAAGGATAGCATAAGATCAAGTCATTAAGTTCCTTTTTCTACAAGCTTTCAAATGCATAGTAACCTAATCCTTCAACCATGAGGTTATGTTAATCACCATCACCGGATGGATACTTTGATGACATCAAACACCGCTTCGTAACTGGGTCGTTATAAAGGTGTCATTGGGTATTCTGAAAGTATGTGTTTAAGCGCATGGACCAAGATTGGGATTTGTCCATCCATATGACGGATAGATATACTCGGGGCCCTCTCGGTGGAATGTCATCTAGTTAGCTTGCAAGCATGTGACTAGGTCACAAGGGATGACATATCATGGAACGAGTAAAGAGTACTTATCAGTAACGAGGTAGAACTAGGTATGGAGATACCGACGATCAAACCTCGGATAAGTAGAGTATCGCGTGACAAAGGGAATTGGTTTCATATGTTAAATGGTTCTATCGATCACAAAGTCATCGTTGAGTATGTGGGAGCTGTTATGGATCTCCAGATCCCGCTAATGGTTATTGATCGGAGATGTGTCTCCATCATGTCTACATGTTCACGAACCGTAGGGTGACACACTTAAGGTTCGAAGTTGTTTTAAGTAGATATGGAATGTGCGTTGGAGACCGAATGTTGTTCGGAGTCTCGGATTGGATCCGGGACATCACGAGGAGATCCCGAATTGTCCGGGGAATAAGATTTGTATATTGGGGATCATTTTCTAAGTTAGGAAATGTTCCAGAGTATTTGTATGGGGATTCTAGAAGGTTTCGGAATGTTCTGGAAGGTTCTAGAAGATTTCTTGGAGTTTACTTGAAAACCAAGAAAGGATCAAGGAATCCTTGTGGGGTAAGACAAGGATTCGTGGGGGAGTAGGACTCTCCCCCACCTCCTTGATCCGCTGGCCAAGGGAGAGGGGAGTCCTACAAGGACTCCACCTCCCCATGACGCCTCCCTCCTTTAAATAGAGGGGTGGAGGCACAAGCCCCCTTGCCCCTTCTATTCTCTAGATCTCAAGTTGCCTCTCTCCTCCTCCTTCCCTCTGCTCTGGCTTAGGCGAAGCCCTGCAGAATTCTCTACTCCACCACCACCACCACGCCGTCTTGCTGCTGGGATTCCGTGGAGAGATCTACTACCTCCGCTGCTCGCTGGAACGGGGAGAGGAAGGTCTGCTTCGACTCCGCACGTGTGACCGATTGCGGAAGCGCTGCCGAAACGCGGCACCGGAAGGATCATCTACTCGATCTTGAGATCGGCAAGTGATCGACTACATCAACCACGAGATCCGATCTCGAACAAGGCTTATCGAATCTACGAGGGTTAATACAGATCTATCTCGTTGCACATGTCTAATAGATTAGATCTTGGCTTTTATCTAGATTAGATCTGGGTTTTGTTCGTTCTTGCGGTAGAAATTTTTTGTTTTCCATGCTACGAACCCATCAGCTATGTGTTCATCTCTCTCTCTATGCATGATCTTATTGAGATCATGAGCTTGTAATCTATAGATCTACCTTGCTACTCAAGTGCTTTAATAGATCTCTGCTCTCCCCATGTGTGTGAAGTTGACAGTGTGCGCACCATGGTGGCACTTAGGCTAGAGATTACAAATACTTGTTATGAGTTATATTTGGAGTTGGATGTCTTTATGAAATTGTGGTGTTTGTTTGAACCATCTAGTGCTCAAGGTGACAGTGTGGGGTTATCTAGATGGGAAAGGCTTACTTTGAGGTGTGTTGTTATAGCCCTACCATGGATTAGAGTGTCCAAAAGGAGAGTAGTTCAGCGTAGTATCATAAAGAAGAATATATTTATATGAGAGTGTTCACTAGTGAAAGTATGATCCCTAGGCCTTGTTTCTAAGCAGTGAAACACCATTTGCTATTATATCTATTACATGTTTGCTTGCTTCTATCTTTATTTCAATTTTACTTTAGTCTCTTCCACGCCATCAAGCTATTTTCTGGCACTGTTGTCTTATATCCATACGATTTGTATTTTACTATCTCTTCGCTGAACTAGTGCACCTATACACCTGACAAGTGTATTGGGTGTGTTGGGGACACAAGAGACTTATTGTATATTGATTGCAGGGTTGCTTGAGAGGGATACCTTTGACCACTTCCTCCCTGAGTTCAACAAACCTTGGGTGATCCACTTAAGGGAAACTTGCTGCTGTTCTACAAACCTCTGCACTTGGAGGCCCAACAACTGTCTACAAGAATAGAAGTGCGTAGACATCAAGCTATTTTCTGGCGCCGTTGCCGGGGAGGTAAGGTAAAAGGTACTCACATCCTCCGGTGTGAGTGCTCGAAGTTATTTCCTTTATATTCTGCAATTTTGTCTTTTTGTTCCTTGTTTTCACTAGTTAGTCTTAATGGAAAACAACAACAAAATTAGAGAGCTTTATAGTATTTATCTTGAGTTAGGACATGAAGTGTTTGAAGAGAAAATTAAAAAACCTATGGAACTTTATTTGCATGCTAATAGAAATGTTGTTAGTATGAATTCTTTGGACACCATTATTGCTAATGCTATGAAAAAGTCTAAGCTTGGGGAAGCTAGTTTTTATGAAAATGATCTTTTTAGTTCCCCAACTTTGGAAGATAGCTATTATATTGCTTATGATGATACCAAACCTCCAATATATGATGACTACAATGATGAATATGATATTTTCAGTCCACCTACTATTGAGGAGAAAATTAGTTACAATATGCCTCCTATATTTGATGATTATGGTGATGAGAATAATAATGATAGCTATTTTGTTGAATTTGCTCCCACCACAATTAATAAGAATGACTATGCTTATGTGGAGAGTAATAATCATTTTATGCATGTGGCTCATGATAAGAATGTTTTATGTGATTGTTATATTGTTAATTTTATTCATGATGCTACTGAAAGTTATTATGAGAGAGGGAAACATGGTTTTATGCATCTCAATAATATTAGGTTTCCCCTCTTTATGTTGAAAGTCTTGAAGTTGCACTTGTTTTGCTTTCCTATGCTTGTTGCTTTGTGCTTTCATGACTTGTTTCTTTACAAGATTCCTATGCATAGGATGTGGGTTAGACTTAAATGTGCTTTGAATTTGCTTTCTGATGCTCTCTTTTACTTCAATTCATATTTCTTATGTGAGCATCTTCTCAAACTATCATGCCTAACTTAAAGGCGTTAAAGAAAAGTACTTATTGGGAGATAACCCAAAAGTTTTAGATGAGTCTTGGAAGTTATTACCTCTGTAATAACCGCTCCTTATCCTTTTTATTTGCTTTTTGTGCCAAGAGTAACCTCTAATGAGAGAGAAGTAAGGCTTGGGAAAGTTGCTGTCCCAAAACAGATTTTTGTGCTTCACTGTAAAAAATCGTGTAAAATCTCTGTACATTGTTTTGAGGCGTGAATTTTTTTGCTTTTGCCCCAGGTTGTTATATAACTTTAGTTAGTTCGAAACTTTTTGATTTGAGCAACAGAAGGTGTTCGAAAAAATTGGTTTCTATCTGCTGGTCTGTTTTGACAGATTTCTGCCATTATTTGCATTTGCTTCTTGTTGGTTCCTTTTTGGGTTCTCTTTGGGGAATTGAGCTTTTTGAGGGAAGTGCTTCAGTAGCTTGTGTTTTAATGGAAGTTTTATTGGTGTTGAAACTGAACCCAAAGACTTATTATCTTGAGTACACTAATGTTGCTAATAAAGATTGTGTGAAGTTTTGTATGAAGAAAAAATTTCAGGTGTATGGGGAGAATGATGTAATAAGATGAAGAATGGACTAAAGCTCAAACTTGGGGATGCCACCCCGTGTCACCCCAAGAAATATCCAAGAATTACAAGCGTCAAAGCTTGGGGATTCCCAAGGCATTCCCTTATTCATCAATAAAAATCTCAGGTTCTTCCAAACACTTCATTTTTATTGTTTCATGCACAGTTGTGTTGTTCTTGGA
Organism: Avena sativa; assembly: GCA_916181665.1. Lineage (NCBI taxonomy): Eukaryota > Viridiplantae > Streptophyta > Magnoliopsida > Poales > Poaceae > Avena > Avena sativa. Next base: position 587,378,867 of record OV702287.1, read on the forward strand.
GCGTCTTTTTTTTGTTTTCGTTTTGGTTTTTTGTTTGCTTTGTTTTATTAGTTTGCTGAATAAATTGATTGGACCCCCTCTTTCATGCATTGGTTTTCAAATAGTTTGGTTTGGATTGGAAAAGAGTAGGAAAGTTCATGCTTAAGTGGTAAAGAGAGCTTGTTTTTGACTGTGGCCTATGCTTTGTCATGCCATGCTTGATATTGTTTTGGCTTTAGGCTTAGTATTCTTTGATGTAGCATGACATGTTATAAACAATTGAGATTACTTAATGTGCCTTTGAAGAATCATGCGTTATTTTAGCATATTAAAGCATAGTATCGTGGTATTCTCCTTTCATGCTTTATTTGGGTTGACTTGGCGCATGCTCACACCACGTTATGACTATCCCAAGTCACCATAGCCTTGATGATCCTTTGGTTTTCAACTTTTAGTATCACTTTATGCTTTGATTAATGATGTTTTGTCGCTCTGCATTATTATGGCCATTATTTCTCTCTTAGTTGGTCGCTCCCAGTCTTTTGCTAGCCTCCGTAGCCAAGTATGAGTTCCACTCATGCATCCAACTCCTAAAACCAAGTTATTCCAAAGAGTCCACCAAACCTACCTATTAGCTTATGATATTCCAAGTATATTCATGTTTTTATCTACCTTCCGAATTAAACTTGTTATGAGAAAACTAGTGATTAAAGCTCTCACGAACTTGATGGCACACTTTACTTTTCTTGCCCTTAATAAACTTGAACCATTGTGTCGTCTATGTTGTATATGCTTGCACTTATTTGTTGGGGATTAGCAGAACCATGCTGTCATGGGGAACGCTTTCAACATTGCACTTGTACTTTGTACCTAGTTGATATCATGATTTTTTGTCTATGGATGTTGTCGGTGTGAAATGAAAGGGGAGCTTGTAAGTCCATGGAGTTATGTATGTGTGTTAGAGAAACGTCTGGGCCGCTGGTCTAATCCATGCTGTCATGGTGGAAACCTACAGCGTAACCATAATGAGCTCTCTATGAAGCATTCTTCTTATAAAAAAAGAGTCAGATATTGAGAAAAAGGAGAAAACGAAAAGAGAAAAGGAGATATACGAAAAGAGGAAAGAGAGAAAAAAGCACCATATTCCCATGGTAAATAAGAAGATTGCTAAGATTCTTGTTGTCTGCTTGCCTTGTCATTTTGATATGGGGATTCTTCCATATCATCGGGCAAGGGGTACCCCGTTGGCGGTTCTCTATGATACACATGTACTTACGATGACAAGAACTTACCGGTGACTAAACTTGAGTAGCATGAGGAGCGGCCCTCATATTCAAGGGACATGAGATTTCCAACTTATACTTCGTCAAGCATATACACCATAGTTTGTTCACTTTAACCTTAATCACTTCAAGATGCTTATGATAGGGGCAATGAGAGCTGAAAGCTAAAAAGTACCATAATTTTTGGAAGTTCTTTATGAGACTTGAATCCCTACTTCCTTCTATGAAGGCCTTTCTTTTACTTTTATGTTGAGTCTCCACCTTCTATCTTTATGCACCTAGTTTGAGAGCATAGTGGTCATTCTTGATTGTCCCAAGACTTGTTGATTGATGCATAGCTTTGATATTGCTTGTTTTAAACTATTTGTATCTAGTCACTCTTATGAACTTTGAAGGTGTCCTATGCATTTATGTTTGCAACTCTATGAGGGACAAGCTGAATGCCACTATGCTATGTTTTCTTTATGTGAAACAAACAAACGTCTTGCAAAGCATTGTTATTCATGAATCTTTTGTTTGTGTCTTTTCATGTTGCAACATAGTTGCTTTGCCTTATTGTTAGAACTTTGTCTTTCATGTTATGATTGAAGTACTATGATCCCAGCTATCAATGTTTTACAAATACTTTGATCAAGTTTATGATGGTGCATGTCACCTCAAAAATTATTCTTTCTTTTTATCACTTACGTACTCGAGGACGAGTAGGAGTTAAGCTTAGGGATGTTGATACGTTGCTAACTATCCATAATTTTTGATGTTCCATGCTTGGTTTTATCTACTTTCTTGTGTTTTGTTCCAACTTTGGAGTGCTCTCTATACACTTTCTTGGACTAACCTATTAACAAGTGCCACAGTGCAAGTTGCCTGTTTTCTGCTGTTTTTGGTTCTAGGAAAGTCAGAAAATCCATATTCTCGGAATTGGACCGGACAAAAGCCAAAGTCGATATTTTACCGTAAGACTCACAGAGCCAGAAGACGAGACGGAGAGGGGCCACAATGTGGCCACACCATATGGTAGCGCGGGCTAGAACTGGCCGCGCCACCAGGTGGTGTGGCCCCCTTGGCCGCCCACCGACCTTGCCTCTTCGCCTATAAGATGCCTCCCGATGCAAAAACCCTAAATCGTCAAGCCTCTAGCCACGAAAAGATCCGCAGCGCCGCTGCCACCGAAGGGGAGATTCGGGGGACAGAAAGTCTCTGTTCCGGCACCCTGCCAGGACGGGGAAGTGCCCCCGAAGCCATCTCCATCGATCTCCACCACCATCTCCATCGCCGTTGCTAATTCCCATGATGAGGAGGGAGTAGTTGTCACTCGAGGCTAAGGGTTCTACCGGTAGCTATGTGTTCATCTCTCTCTATGCATGATCTTATTGATATCATGAGCTTGTAATCTATAGATCTACCTTGCTACTCAGGTGCTTTAATAGATCTCTGCTCTCCCCATGTGTGTGAAGTTGACAGTGTGCACACCATGGTGGCACTTAGGCTAGAGATTACAAATACTTGTTATGAGTTATATTTGGAGTTGGATGTTTTTATGAAATTGTGGTGTTTGTTTGAACCATCTAGTGGTCAAGGTGATAGTGTGGGGTTATCTAGATGGGAAAGGCTTACTTTGAGGTGTGTTGTTATAGCCCTACCATGGATTAGAGTGTCCAACCGGAGAGTAGTTCAGCGTAGAATCATAAAGAAGAATATATTTATATGAGAGTGTTCACTAGTGAAAGTATGATCCCTAGGCCTTGTTTTTAAGCACTGAAACACCGTTTGCTATTAGATCTATTACATGTTTGCTTGCTTCTATCTTTGTTTTAGTTTTACTTTAGTCTTTTCCACGCCATCAAGCTATTTTATGGCACCATTGTCTTATATCCATAGCATTTGTATTTTACTATCTCTTTGCCGAACTAGTGTACCTATACACCTGACAAGTGTGTTGGGTGTGTTGGGGACACAAGAGACTTCTTGTATCTTGATTGCAGGGTTGCTTGAGAGGGATACCTTTGACCACTTCCTCCCTGAGTTCGATAAACCTTGGGTGATCCACTTAAGGGAAACTTCCTGCTGTTCTACAAACCTCTGCACTTGGAGGCCCAACAACTGTCTACAAGAATAGAGTGCGTAGACATCAAATGCCTTCTTCGCAAACCGGCAGGAAAGGGAGCTCGCCACGTACGAGGGTGATGGGCTGCCCCTAGTGAACCACGACGAGGCCGGTCGCTACCTGTGGTGGGTGAACCGGACTATCGCCGACATGATGCGCTACATCGCCATGGGAGATCATCCTCGCACGAGGTACCCACACTTTCACCAGTCGTAGAGCCACAAGAATTGTAGCAGTGGTGAAGGCCGAGAGCATAACAGCGTCGTCATCCGGGAGCCCCCTCCCCCGCGCATCGTGAATCTGAGGCTAGAGTGGCAGGTGCCCCTCCCCCGTTCCCCCGTGCACAAGCCAGGGAAGGGCTGAGGATCCAGTCGCGTGATATGAGCGACGACGATGATGATGATGATTCCAAAGACGACCCTGAAGCTGTGTACTACAGGGCTAGACATGATTATGACTAATTTTTATGTTTTAATATTAATAAATTTCTTTGGTGTTGGCCACAACAAGTTGCAATACTACCTATTGAGATCGAGACAGTTCATATCCATATATATAAGGAGATAACTAAAAATAAAGGTTTAATACATCACCAACATCCACACATCTAGTGTTAGGGTTTTCTTCTAGTATGTAACCATGGAGCATCTTCCTTACTTAACGAGATGCTTGGGTCATCCTTCACTGTGAAGGGCAGAATTTGATGAAACTTTTCATAATCTTCTAGCATGTTTGTCTTGTCCTCCACTCTCACGATGTTTCTTTTCCCTGAAATAACTATGTGGCGTCTTGATGGCTCATTGTATGATGTATTCTTTTGCTTATCTTTCCTTTTTCTCGGTTTGGTAGGCATGTCCTTCACATAGAAAACCTGATCTAGATCATTGGCTAGGACGAATGATTTGTCTCTGTACGCAAGATTGTTGAGATCCACTATTGTCAGCCCGTATTTCTAGTCTACCTCAACCCCGCCTCCTGTCAGCTTGACCCATTTGCACCGAAACAAAGGGACCTTAAAATAAGGTCCATAGTTAAGTTCCTATATCTCCTCTATGTAACCACAATATGTATCCTTTTGCCCATTCTTGTCTGTTGCATCAAATCAGACACCACTATTTTGGTTGTTGCTCTTTTTATCTTGGGAGATCGTGTAAAATGTATTCCCATTTATCTCGTACCCTTGGAAAGTCAATATAGTCGAAGATGGTGACATGGCCAACTAGTACAGCTACTCTCCAACAGTGGTGTCATTCATGAGATGTGTGCAACCAACCGCCAAAAGTCTTCATGTGTTCATCTCTAATCTAGGAGCCAGGCTTCCCCGGGTTGTTGGAGTGTACAATATTATTGTTTCCTTGATATACGGAGCCACAAAGGTGGAACTTTGTAGAACTGTGTAGTGTGCTTTAGTGAGAGAATGTCCGTCCATACATATCCTTGCTTTCTTTCATAGCGTGCCTTTTCCACTCAGTACCCTCATGATGTGATTCAGGAACACCGATGGGCTTCAGGTCAGGAATAAAGTCAACACAAAACTCAATGACCTCCTCTGTTCCATATCCCTTTGAGATGCTTCCTTCTAGAGTAGCACGGTTCTGAACATATTTCTTTAAGACTCCCAAGAACCTCCCAAAGGGGAACATATTGTGTAGAAATACAGGACCGAGAATGTTAATCTCTTCGACTAGGTGAAATAGGAGGTGCGTCATAATATTGAAGAAGGATGGTGGGAACACCAACTCAAAGCTAACAAGACATTGGACCACATCTTTCTATAACCTTGGTAGACTATCTAGATTGATTACCTTTTGAGAAATTGCATTGAGAAACGCACATAGCTTCACAATGGGTACTCGAACATTTTCTAGCTGGAGTGCCCTCAATGCAGCCGGAAGAAGCTGTGTCATAAGCACATGGCAGTCATGAGACTTTAGGTTTTGAAAATTTTCTCTGCCATATTTATTATTCCCTTTATGTTCGATGAGAAGCCAGATGGGACCTTGATACTGTAAAGGACTTCAAAAAAGATTGCATTCTCTTCTTTGGTAAGAGCGTAGCTGGAAGTACCTTCATACAGCTCTAGATGCATGTCGTCTTGGTCTTCCATACGTTGGTTGTCCTGCCGTGCTTCCGGTGTATCTTTATTCTTCCCATACACGCCCAAGAAACCTAGCAGCGTCACGCAAAGATTCTTCGTCAGGTGCATCACGTCAATTACAGAGCGGACCTCTAGGACTTTCCAATAGGGTAGCTCCCAAAATATAGATTTCTTCTTCCACATGGGTGCGTGTCCGACATCGTCCTTCGTAACAGATTGTCTACCAGGACCCTTTCCAAAGATTACTTTTAAATCGTTCACCATATCAAATACATCATCACCAGTATGGTGGATAGGCTTACACCGGTTGTCTGCCTCACCATTGAAATGCTTACCTTTCTTTCTTAGGGTGTGCATGGGCGGAAGAAAACAACAATCCCCCGAGTACACATTGTTCTTAAATTTATCCAAATATATACTTTCAGTCTCACCTAAACAGTGTGTGCATGCATTGTATCCCTTGTTTGTCTGTCCTGAAATGTTACTAAGAGCAGGCAAATCATTGATTGTTATGAACATCAATGCTCGTAGGTCAAATTCCTCCTGCTTGTGCTCATCCCACACACATACACCTTATCAATGCCACAACTGTAAGAGTTCTTCAACTAATGGCCTTAGGTACACATCAATGTCATTGCCGGGTTGCTTCGGGCCTTGGATGAGCACTAGCATCATAAAGAACTTTTGCTTCCTGCACAACCAAGGAGGAAGGTTATAGATACATAGAGTCATAGGCCAGGTGCTATGACTGCAGCTCTCCTCCCCAAAAGGATTCATGCCATCTGTACTTAGACCAAACCATAAGTTCCTCACGACACCTGCAAAGTCCGGGAACTCTCTCTCTTGATTTTTCTCCACTATGACCCATCAGTGGGGTGTCTCAACATCTTGTCTTTCTTACGGTCTTCCATGTGCCATCACAACAACTTGGCATGCTCTTTGTTCCTGAACAAACGTTTCAATCGTGGTATTATAGGAGCATACCACATCACCTTGCTAGGAAACCTCTTCCTACGGCACTCGCCATCAACATCACCAGGGTCATCCCGTCTGATCTTATACCGCAATGCAGTGCATACTAGGCATGCATCCAAATTCTGGTACTCCTAACCGCGGTAGAGGATGCAGTCATTAATGCATGCATGTATCTTCTACACCTCTAATCCTAGAGGGAAAACAACCTTCTTTGCTCCGTATGTACTGGCGGGCAGTTTGTTATCCTTTGGAAGCAATTTCTTCATTATTTTCAGCAACTTTTTAAATCCCTTGTCAGTCACACTATTCTCTGCCTTCCATTGCAGCAATTCCAGTGTGCTACCTAGCTTTTTGTTCCCATCTTCACAATTTGGGTACAACAATTTGTTGTGATCCTCTAACATCTGCTTGAACTTCAACCTCTCCCTTTCAGTTACACATTCTTCCTTTGCATCAGCAATGGCCCGACTAAGATCATCATCGGGCAGATCTCATGCTTGTTCTTTAGCTTCTTCTTCATCCTTGTCTTCCATTGTAGTACCATCATATTCAGGGGACATAGTAGGATAGTGGTTATCATTCTCTTCTTCTTTGTTGTCTTCCATCATAACCCCTCTTTCTCCGTGCTTGGTCCAACAATTATAGCCGGTCATGAAATCAAACCGAAACAGGTGGTTGTGAAGGACTCTTGAGGAAGAGTATTCCTTATGATTCCGACAGATACCACATGGACAAGACATAAAACCATTCCACTTGTTTGCCTCGGCCACAAGGAGAAAAGAATGCATGCCTTTAATGAACTCGCCAGAGAGTCGGTCAGTGTACAACCATTATCGGCTCATCTGAATTATATAATTAAGTACATCAAACAGAATCATGATGCTAAAATTAGTACTAGTCTAAAAAATAAAATTAAAGAACACAACCGGGACTAAAGATATGATGAACCTTTAGTCCCGGTTGGAGGCACCAACCGGAACTAAACGTTGATGTGGCGACAATAATACATCATGGGCGACTATCGACACTATGTCGTGAGTGGGCAGCACTAAGCTAGTGAATGACGACACTATTTGGGTGGGTGGAGGCACTATGATAGGGGTGAGTGTCGACATTATGTCTTGAGTGTTGACACTGTTGTGACGCTTAATATATAAATAGGTAGGCATTCTTGGGAAGAACTGCAAGATGGTGTGCGAGATCAGGGACACCACTACGGTGGAGCTTCTCAAAGATGTCTTAGGATCCTGTCCTTAGACATCTTCGAGGAGCTTGTCATAGAGGCACTCCCTAATATGTGAAATTTGTTAGCTACGTGGTGTATTAATCTATAGCTAGAGAAGTTATTAACTCCAAGATGGTGCGAGAAGGATACCACTACGGCAGAGCTTCTCGAAGATGTCTTAGGATCATGTCCTCAGACATCTTCGAGGAGCTCGCCATAGAGGAGCATCTCGAAGATGTACTGTGATGTCTTCTTATCAAACTTTTGTGAATTAACCCTATTTTTGTTACAATTTTTTCAGTTTACTGAAGGCAGGTAGAAGACAAAGAAGGGCATTTTTCCCAGCTAGCTAGGATGATGAACTCATGCATGTATCTTTGTGTGCTTCTGTTAATCAAATGAATTTCGAGACTATGTGTCAAAACAAGATATAGATAGAATCCACATATTGAAAATGATATTCACCTTGGAGTTCATTACATACAAGATAGATTGAATCCAAACATCAATTTCATGTTATTATTGCAAAAATTACTACCAAACTAAATCCAAAAATCCATCTACTTGTAGAGCATGAAATGAGCTAATATAACAATGAGAGTTCAAAGGATGAAGTTGCTCACCTTTTAGAACCTTTGGATAGATGGGCCTCCACAAAATCTTGACAAATCTTGAGAAAAAATTGGGCATGAACTCGAGCTTGATGGAAGAAAATAGAGATGAGCCACCAGCTTGAAATGGTGGCTCGGACAAGGGGAAGAAGATATAGCCAGCTATTAGTCTCGGTTGTGTCTAGAAATGGGACTAAATGGACGATATTTAGTCTCGGTTCGTGTAACAAACTGGGACTAAAGGGTCTGGTGCTGGCCCCAGATCGCCTGGAACCCCTTAGTCCCGATTTGTTAAACAAACCGAGACTAAAGGGTCAGTTCGAATAGGGGCTAATGTCCGTCATCCCCTGCGGCTAGTTCTAGCCGTTGGGACCGGGGCATTAGTCCCGGTTTGTAACAAAACCGGGACTAATACCCCTGGACCAAAGGTTCGTTTTCTACTAGTGTATCTTCCCAATTGGGGAGTGGAACCACTCATGCGGACTCGCGGTTGGAGGAAGACGAAGTATCTCCTTTGGATCCTTCCTTCTTAGCTTGTCCTTTAGCGACGTGCTCCTTCTTGGCCTAGATCTTCTTAATATGAAAAGGCTGCATGGACCTTGAGTAATCAAGTGAGATCTGAGGTTTCATTGTAAATGACAGAAAGAAGCTCTAGATCTAAAATAAGATGGAAGGGAGAAAAAAGAAAAAGTGCAAATTAAAAAGCAAATCGGAAGGTTAAGGGGGCCAGAGTCGGTCGCGAGCTATGGTACGAGCGGGTTCCGCTAGTACCGTGCCCCCGTACGGACTTCGTACCGCCTTTCTCTATCTTTTTTTCTTTTTGACGAATAACGAGAATTAACATGTGGGAAATAGTACTGGTAACGACCATCGTACGGGCGTGTCAGCCCATACTGTCCAGTCGTACAGAATAAAAAAGAATTGGCATTGGTATTCCGAATGATTAACGACTAGTGGTACGAGCGCGTCCGACCATATGGTCCGCTTGTACCAGGTCGAAAAACCATTCATAATGACCAGAAAAACTAGAAGAGTTCAAAGAAAAAGATAGAATCAGTCAAAAAGTTTCCAAAGTAGTAGAACTTTAAGTAATTGATACTATGTTACCTAGCTTTCGCTCGTTGTATTCTTCAGCCGGGATCAAAGAGATCAATTCCACAGTGTTTAATTCACAAAGTCTATAATGCTTTAATCAATGCCCATTAACAATCTAGGATGAAGAAGAGGGCGTAGTATTTTTTCAGCCTTACCGCTCCCGATCGATATGCTTCTTCAACATCGTATGGTCCTTCCCACCTGGATTTCAACTTTCCTGCAAAAATCTTAAGCCTATAGTTGTAAAGTAAAACTTTATCTCCGGTTTTAAATCCCTTGCCCTCTAACTTTCTGCATGCCAATTTTTAACCTTTCACTTGTCCACAGGTTTGAGGATGGTAACGCGAGGCTACCCGGTGGTCTACTCCATATTTTTGAAGTATCTTGTCAAAAGTTCCCTTCATAAAATGAGTTCCACCATCAATAATCAAAAATCGGGATACTCCAAACCTAGGAAAGATGATGTCGTTGACCATCTTAGTGGAAGTGGATGCATTTGCATGAGCTGTGGGTATAGCTTCAACCCATTTAGTAACATAATCAACAATAGCAAGAATATGAGTATAATCATTAGAGGGAACAAATGGTCCCATCAAGTCCATTCCCCATACGTCAAATGGCTCTATTACTAAGTTATATTTCATATTCATTCCTTGTCTTTTTCCTATATTACTCATATGTTGACAAGCATCACAATTTCTAACATATTCGTGAGAGTCTTTAACTAGTGTAGGCTAGTAGAAACCTGACTGCAAGACTTTGGTTGGGGTGCGATTACGAGCGTGATGCCCACCATAGGGGCTATCATGACAAGCTTTAAGGATGTCTTTTGCCTCGTGCTCTGGTACGCATTTCCGGATTATCCCATCTATACCATGCCTATATAGGTAAGGGCCATCCCAAAAGTAATGTTTTAAATCATTGAAGAATTTATTTCTTTGATTGTAATCCATTCCTTTTGGTAAAAACTTGCCTACTAGGAAATTAGCATAATCTGCAAACCAAGGATCACGAGGTTCTATAACTACAAGATATTCACCAGGCGTAGATTCATTATTAGGGATAGGATCCTCCATGATTCCTTCCATCTGTGACAAATGGTCAGCCACAGGGTTATCCTTTCCCCTCCTATCTACTATTTGCAAGTCATATTCTTGAAGTAACAAAACCCATTTAATTAGACGGGGTTTAGCATCCTTCTTAGCTAGAAGTTGTCTCAAAGCATGATGATCAGTATGAACTATTACTTTTGAATTGATGCTATAGTGTCTAAACTTATCGCAAGCAAAAAACGACAGCTAGGAATTCTTTCTCAGTTGTCACATAGTTCCTTTGATCATCATTAAACACTCGACTAGCATATTGAATAACATTCAGATTTAGACCATCTCTTTGCCCAAAAACAACCCCAATAGCATAATCACTAGCATCACACATGATTTCAAATGGTTCATCCCATGTGGGTGGTTGGATCACTGGTGGAGAAATTAGTGCCTTTTTTAACTATTCGAAAGAATCGTGGCAATCTCTATCAAAAGTAAAGAGAGTATCTTTATCTAAGAGACGAGTTAAAGGGGCGGCTATTTTAGCAAAATCTTTAATAAAGCGTCTGTAGAAACCGGCATGTCCAAGGAAATTTTTCACCCCTTTTATATCTTATGGAATTGGAAGTGTTTCTAAGGTGGGTAAATTCGAAATATCAGTCTTAATATTCTTTTCAGAAACTTTATGCTCTGAAAATATACCTTCCCTTACCATGAAGCAGTAGCGCTCCCAATTTAGTACCATCTTAGTTTGTTTACACCGCTGCAAAACTCTATTAAGATTATAGAGACATTGTTCAAAATTAGTTCCATAGACAACAAAATTATCCATTAAAACTTCCATGGAACTTTCTACAAAGCTGTCAAAAATCTTTAGAACACACTCTTGAAAAGTAGCAGCTGCATTACACAATCCAAAAGGCATTAATGGATAAGCATAGGCTCCATAGGGACATGTGAAAGTAGTTTTTCTTGATCTTTGGGCTGGATAGCTATTTGAGAATAGCCAGAATATCCGTCAAGAAAACAAAAGTAAGAATTAGCGGACATCCGTTCTATAATATCATTAATGAGAGGAAGTTGATTATGAATTTTTATGGTTTCTTTATTCAACTTCCTAAAGTCAATACATATTCTATATCCTGCTATTGTTCTAGCTAGGATTAATTCATCCTTATCATTATTAATTATTATTATGCAACCTTCCCTAGGTATGCAATAAGTTGGACTCACCCATTTACTGTCTGAAATTGGGTAGATAATACCACTATCCAACATACGAATTACTTCCTTTCTTACTACCTATTCATCTTAGGATTTAATCTTTTCAGATTATCAACAAATGGTTTATCATCTTTCAACCATAGATATGTTGTGAGTTACTATGGTGGGATCTATACCTTTTATGTCATTAAGAGTATATCCAAAGGTTTCTTTTTTTTGACAAGTACTTCTAACAATTTCGTTCTTTCCTCCGGAGAGAGCTTATCATCCAAAATTATTGGGCATTTACCTTCCTTATCTAAGAATTCATATCTGGGTCTTGAAGAGAGAGGTTTTAAAATAATAGGCGGCGGATCATCGTCCCCTTTTCTTTCAAGTTCTTCATATTCATCCCTGAGACCTGGCTCGGCCACCGGTGCGATGTTGAGGATTTCATCCAAATCTTCTTTTGCAGATTCGTTAGCAAGGGAATCATCACGTGTAAAACTTCTCTCCAATTCAGATTGCAGAGTACAAAAATAGATTGCTGTAAATTCTTCAATAGTCTCCTCCTCCTTAATCTCAATTTTCTTCTCATAAGGTAGTCTTGTGAATTAACTATAGTTTATTTCTATAGTTTCTTCAGCAAGATGCAAAATAAAGCCTGCCTTTTGTTGTCAATATCAATGTTCATAGAGTTGTAAAAACGACTACCAAAAATCACTGGGAAACTAGGGTTCAAAGGTATTTCGATAATATGAAAATCAACTGGATACACAAAATCCCCAACAAAAATTCAAACATTGTGGAGTATCCCGCGAGTAGGATGCAAAGTTCGATTAGAAAACATAAAAGTAGCTTCTAATGGATCAAGGTAAGATTCATCAAGGTGATGATGCAAGTCTGCATAGATAGTGTAAGGCATGATGTTTATTGAAGAACTTAAGTCATAGAATCCTACATAAGTGATCCCTCCTAAACAAAAGGGAATTTTCTCCTGGATTTTATTCTTATCATGGGGCTTGCCTCCTATCATTTCGGAGCATTATTTACTCAACATTATCACTTCTTCCTTGAAAAATTCGAGTTCCAAAAGTTCTTTTACTATCCCAATATTTTCTTTAATGGCTCCCAAGTTCCTAGTTAACTTTCCTATTCTTTTATTCCCTTCACCCTACTATCCATTACCTTAGTTAGAATAGTTTCCTCTTCGGCTAACATTTTATTTTGCATTTTTGAATATTTATCATCGTGGCAAGTTTTAGAGGGTTTTTCTTCCATAGGTGGTGTATAGCATTCCCAATCTTTTGGAATCTGTAGGTAGTCAGCATAAGATCTAATAATTTGAATAACAATTCGATTGTCAACATTAAAATTCCCAAGCAATTTTTCTACCTTTCCCGAAGCTAGAAACCTTTTTAAACAATTATACTCTATGGGGTTCTCCTTGTTAAACTATGCCTCACAATAGGCTTTCTCTATCCTATTCACCGTATCTAGCAAGTTCCATGACCTCTCAACACTAAATTCGGTGAACGGCCCATTGGTAAGGGATCGAGTTCATTTCTATTATCATCATTCAAACCAGCATAGAAGGTGTGTATCACTAGCCAAGGAGGGAAAGTATTATGGGGACAGCGATCAAGCAACCCCCGAAACCTTGTATACCCTTGATGCAAACTTTCTTCAGGTTTTCCTTTAAAATTTGTAATCATGCACCTTGTGCCAAGAGTTTTCGTCTTGGGAAAGAAATCAACTAAGAATAAGGAGGCTAGCCTCTCCCAGGAGTTAGTAATTTTTGCAGAACTTTGGATGTACCAAGAACGGGCCTCGTCAATGAGAGTTTGATCAAAGAGAGCAAACTTAACCTCGTCCTCAGTTTGTAAACTGAGGTTGAAAGTTCCACAAATATCTTCAAAGAACCCTACATTTTCATACATATGGATCTTCCGTACCATCTCCTGCAAATTTCTTTGCATGCAATAGATCCAAAAGCATGGGATTAATATCATCCCCTCTTGGGTTATTGGATTTTAAATAAGCGTCCATGGGAGGACCGGAATTCCTCACAACCTCAAGCTGTATTATATGCTGATACTCGCCCAAAATGTATCACCTGAAAGTAATAATCAACATTAGTAAACCAATAAGTAAAATAAGTAACAAAGAACAAAGACCAAAAGCAGTTAGCTCCCTAGCAATGGCGTCAGAAAATAGCTTGATGACTGCAAGTGCACAGACCAATTGTAGCTAGTTTCGAAGTAAAGATATCGAACCCACAGAGAGCTATTGGTTAAGGTATTTATGCCCCTCGTTACTATCTACCAAAGAATACTTATAAGCTGTCTTTGATCTCAAGTAAAGGGTATTTGAAAGGTTTATGGTTATTTGCATAAAAGTAATTAAAAAGTAAAAGAAAACAAGTAACAAGATTGTATGAAAGTGTGGTTGAACTCAATAGGGCTAAAACGTTCTCAGGGATGTAGGATACACCACTAGCATAGTATTATTGTTATATGTAATCAAGTTAACATACTCCTTATGTCATGATATGTATGGAGAGAGCCCCATAATAAGATGTTCACGACAAGGCTTGTAGGAACCCACTTTGTTGAGCCAAGTGTGAGGTCACCTCTAAATAACCACTTCGATGTCTGAGAGCAATCACCCATACAAACTACCGCAATTAAGGGTTTCCCCATTGATATCGTAATTAGCTTAGGGAGTCCCTCTTTAATCCCCCTTTGACCGTGTAGGTTATGAGTCAACGCCAATCTGTCACTGGGCATTCTGGGTATGCTTCCAAGACACGTCCAAAGGGTTTCTCCCTCCCTTTAGTCCTGAAGGCAAATGATACGCGGCCGACTATCCATACCATCTAAAGAGAGAGATCAAACACAAATCATAATTATATCATAGACAAGCAAGTCATATGGACACAAGAATAGATCATCTTTATTACAAGTTCATAATTGTGCTAGGGTTTGTCCATCTCCCCAACACCAAAGGAACTACTCACTCATGGAAGCAATCAACAACATCATCATAATCAAATGAATGGATTAAAGTACGGGGTAGATCTAATGCAAACCATAATTGGATCTAGAATTAGAAAGAGATCTAATAGATGAAAGATGGAGTAATGGTGGTGATGAAAATGCAGCGGTTGATGATGAAGGGGATGATGCGTTGTCCTCCAATGATCCGTGGATCAACAGGGATTTTACCCCGGCCAAGTTCCTCCTTCAGATCCCTCTCGGGTGTGGTGTTTCGTGGTTTCTGGTGGCTGTGAAATATCAGATCTCCCTCTTGTCTTTGCCAGAGATAAGTATTTGACAAGGCGATCACGATGGAGCCTGGTACGAGAGACGGTACGGGCGGGCTCCGCCTGTACCAGTGGTCGTTAACCATGTTGATTCCTCCTCTGCGATTGGTATTCTTCTAGGAGCGAAGGAAAATTCATAAAATGACTTTTATCACTTAGAAATATCATATAATTACACAATATGACAGCTCTAATTGATATGTTCATATATGACTCCGTGATTTGGGATCATGTTGAAACAAGAACGAAATAGCGTGCGTAGGCGCGGTGAAATACAAAAATCCCTACTCTACTTATGCAAAAACAAAAGGTAAATATGCTTCAATTTTGGACGCATTAGCCACAGAATCAAGAAAATATGCGCCACTGATAGCTAGTTTCCTGGTAATGGTACCGGACAGCGGGATCAAATCTTGTCGACCCTCTTCCCCTGAGAAATTGACACCGACCAGATAAATTGGCACAATTTGAACTTTAAACGCTAAGAGCATCCCTAGTCGTTGCCACCCCTAGGGCAATTATTGCCGGACAAAAATTTGGCTCTTGCTGCCAGTATAATGACTTCGAGGAGAGATCTCCCCAAGCCGTGCGCCTCCCCCAAGGCCGATCTCGCCCAGGTCGCCGCCATTCCTAGTGGAGCCAGCCGCGCACCCTGCAGCTCCTTGGGTGAACGGTGTCGCCCCAGCCGATCTCACCTCAGTTGTCGCTGGTTCGCGGTGGAGCCGGTCGCGCGTCCTACAACTCCCTGGGTGAGCGGTGTCCCTGTCCTGCGAGGCCTTCTCCGACTGTTGGGAATATGCCCTAGAGGCAATCATGTATGATATAATTCCCAATGTATTCATAAATTTATTAAGTTGTCCTTGTATAAACATCTGATATATCATTGAATATGTGATCCAGTTGTGAAACTATATATTCATGTTGTTCATAGTAGATGTCCTTAGTCCTTGAGGTTGTGCTGGAAACACAAATTAGACTAATGTGAAAGTCGGTTGATGACTCGGTTCCACTTGTCATGGGCATGGTGATACTATTCCGACTTACACGGACTCGGCTAAATAGTTTAGCGATTCAGACTGACCCACGGTTGAGATGCAACGAGCATCTTGTCATTTGCAGTCTGAAACAATGGAATTCTTTGACCTGAGGTGATTGCATGATCTGAGTTATGGATCGCCAGCTTAGGTACTATCAAACGATTTTCCGTAAATGGGCAGTTATAAAGGTAGAGTACGGGTTGATTGTGAATCAAGCTGCGTGACATGGATTACCAAGATGGGATTTGCCCCTTCATAATGTAGAGATATTCTCTTGACCCTCTCGTGTGATATGATTCAGAAGCATGGTCATGCGTGACTCAGTTAAATGTTAACTAGGGATCAGACTAAGTGTTAGTCCAGTGAATCGTATATCACATAACAAGAAGAGAGTTAAGCTATTAAAGGAATTTCAATTACTTGCCCATAGTTTTTTTTGCTATACGCGTTTTGTGTTTTTGCTACAATCACGCAAAGTTTTTGCTACAAGGTCTCCGGCGAGTGCGATGTTAGTTCTACTACAATAGCATTTTTTTTGCTACATTTTTGCTACACGGTCTTCGGCGAGGTCTACCGGCAAAAGAGTCCGGCGAGGTCGGATCTGCTACATTAGCATAATTTTTTGCTACAGAGTCTACGGCGAGGTCTCTGGCAAGGTCTCCGGCGAGGTAGTCCTTTTTGTTCTATTTTTTTGAAATGAACCATTTTTTTGCTACATGTAGCAAAATGAGGATGAGGGTGGGGCGCGAAGATCTGGACCGTTGATTCGCACTGATCTAACGGCTGGGGACCTGGGGATGGAAAGTTTCCATCCCTAGATTTAGCGTTAAGAATTTGTTGAGTTAGTTTGGATGGTAGAAGACTTAAATTATTGGTATTCATGGATACCGGATGTGGAGATGAAAAGGAAACAGAAAGTTGCCATCTTTTACGTTGGAAAACGGAAACGGAAACTAAATTTTGCAGCACATAAACGATAACTTATAAGCGGAAACGAAAGTGGAAGAGTAATGGCGTTTCCGGTAAAACAGCTACTCCCTCCGTTCAGAAATATAAGACTTGTGAATCGAATGTATCTACATGTCTTTTAGTGTAGTGAACCTATACACTAAAAGGTGTTTAGATACATTATACCTTTCCTCGAAATAGGCTTTCGTCCCTTTATAAATAAAGCCACACGGCCAAACCGATACATAGTGATGAGAAATTCCTCTTACAAGCAGATCAAAGATAAAACTACTAAGCCTAAGAAGCATCGAGCTTGCCAAGACGTAGAGACAAAGGAACCCGGAGCTCCACGACACCGCCTCCGGGAAGGTAACGACACAACAAGCGCCACCGCTGCCGAGACCACGAGGGTCTAGGGTTTTCACCCAGAGCTCCAATATGGCAAGGGCAGCCACGACGACACCCTCAAGAGGGTCACGACACCCGCAGGCATCGCCGTTGTCGGTGCCGAAGCGCTGGGACTTCACCCGGAAAAACTCTCGCCACATTTGGTTCCTCGGGCCACTGATCCCTGAGCCGAGCTTCTAACCCGCGATCTGGGCGCTGCCACCACCAGGAATCCCCGATGCCCGCTCCATGCCACCCTCATGGTCCAAAGAGACGAGCCATCAACACCGCTACGTCGTCCCGCCGCCGAGACACCCGTGCAGTCCACCTTCCGGGGCCGCCACCCCGGCATCCCGAGCTCGCGTCCGTGTACCAAGGCTCATTGTGTGATCTGCGAGGCGGAGGGGGTATTTTGGTAGGAAACCAGAGGGCAGCAGCGGCACGGCCACCTGGGGGAACTACCCGCCACCGCTGTAGGCGATTGCCGACCGGACGTGGCCACGGAGACACACCAGGCCCAGACTGGCCCGGCCAGGCCCGGATCGGACCCGCGAAGTCTCCGACGCCACGATGCAGCATGTAGGCTGCGCTGCCGCTACCAACCTACTCCACCCAAACTACCATCTCCAACTCCAGAGGATGACCAACAAGCGCAGCGGGCCCGACCCAGCCTAGATCTGGAACAAGCCTAGATGGGCCCTGCAGGGCCCCTATTTGGGCCGGCGGCGCCCTGCCTTGCCACGTCGCCCCGCCGCTCGGCGCGACCACCCCGCCACCATGCCACCACGGGCCGCCTGTCGACGCCTCCTGAAGCTGCAGGAGCAGCGGACGAGCCGCAGCCATCGAGAGACTGCAGCAGCCACGAGCTCCAAGGTCGTCGCCGCCTCCATCAACGCGTGACGCCGCCCCTACCGCCGGTCGCCGCCGCGCCAGGACCTGGCCGCCCCTGCCGAGACGCACCGCTGCCGGGGAGAACTCCGTCCCGCTCGGATCTCCGCGCATCGGGTAGAGGAGATCCAGCCCGGGCGGTGCTCGCCGGTGGTGACCAGGGAGGGAGGTGGAAGGCGCGTTAGGGCGCGACCGAGGAGCGGGGCTCTTTCAAGCTGGGCTTTCGGAACTCGTGCCCACATTATTCATTTCAAAAAGCTCAAATGTCTTATATATTTTTAAACGGAGGGAGTACTAGTGATTTTTGATTTTGGTAAAGTAAGGAACTTTTCGTTTTAGTGCGGTTTGTCATGAGTGTGTTTGGTCTCTCTTGGAAACAGGCCCGACGACTAAAACAATTCATTTGTTACATTTCCTCCGTTTTCATATCATTTGTACCTGTATTTGATTTCATTTGTTTTATTTTCGCTCTGTTTTCAGCCGTAACTGGATATACCAGTAGTTCCTCCGGTAAAAAACTTGATCCCTATACCTATCCATTACCATAGTTAATCTTGGATCCGTATGCCATGTTCGATCTTTCTGCCATGGAGCGGAAGCGGGACCTATATATGAGACGCCCACGTACGCGTGGTGTAAAGTGAGATCAAAGGTACTACAGCATGACTAAACCACTCCGGCTGCTGCCACCCCACCATATGTAGTACACACACATCAAGAAGAGCCCAGCTAGCAAACTCCTCCAAGACGACTAATATGGGGACTGCTGCTGGGGACTACGCGCTGGTGCAGCAGGCGATGGTACCGGAGGCGGCGGCCACGGTGTGGGAGGCGGAGAGCGTCGCGAGGCGTCACGGGCATCCGCGCGTGACCCCGCTCCATGTCGCCAGCGCCATACTCTCCACGCAGGCCGCCGGCGTTCTCCTTGGGTCGTCGGGCCGCCCACTCCGGCACGAGGACCTCCAGCTGTCCTTGGAGGCCGCGCTCAGCCACCTCCCGTTGGCCTGCCCCTTTCGCGCTGCCCCGCTGGAGCTGTCCAACGCCCTCGTCGCCCTGTTGAGGCGCGCGCAGACGCTTCAGCAGCAGCGCTCCGCGGGAGGCGCCCGGGTCCGGCGCCGGAGCAGGTGGCGGCAGGGGGCCGGCGTCAAGGTCGAACTGGAGCAGCTCGTCGCCTCCATCCTCGACGACCCGAGCGTCTATCGCGCCGTGCGCGCGGCCCAGGTTAAGCGCAAAATCATCGACCAGCTGAATGTGAATGATTTCAGGGGGGCTGGTGGACAGCCGCCATCCTCTGTGTCTGTGGGGAGCTTACTCGACAGGCCGGTTACCACAAACCTCAGCTGGCACAGCGGGTAAAAATGCCATATTTTATTTTAAATAATCCGCACACGGTTTCCACGAAATATTCATTTTTAGTTTATGTTTGATTTGATTTCTTAAATCCAAAACTGCACGTGCGTTGATTTAGCCTCGTTGAGTTTGCACGCACTCCATACTGTAATGTCTAGTTTCTTTTGTAATTGGGAACGTAAAATAAAGGATGGATGCGCATATGCATTATATATATTCTAATATGCCAACAATTAATGAGCCAAATATATACGGTTCCATTGCACGCATGCATGCATACTGGATCTGAACCTGCTAGTATTTCTCTAACACATTATTTGATATATATATATATATATATATATACCAATTATTTAGGGATTATCATGGAAGCGAAGCAAACACAAGTGAGGCCTTTGTTGTCCAGGCCGGGGACTCCACAGAGAGGACGAGCGCGAGCCTTCCGTCGTGGCTTAAACGCCACCAAGACCAACAAGATGCATCCCTTCCATGCCGCGGCACTGCTTTCCAGGTACCTAGGATGTACAGACGATTCCATGCCGTAGCTAGCAACATTCATGTGAAAATGCATGGTCCCATGACTCAAAATTAGTACTACCCCCCCCCTTTCAGCTACAATGGTCCCATGGCCAATGGGCTTCCATCTTTCTGCTAACTCCTGTTGAGATAGATGATGCAGCCTTCATGCGGCCGGCAGCAGCGCAAGTTCGCCGAGCTCTCCGCCAAAAATTTCAAGATCATGTGCGACGCGCTAGCTGAGCAGCTCCGCTTCCAGTTCCAGCAGCACCAGGATATCATCCCCGGCATTGCAAGCACCGTGCTCTGGTGCCGATCTGGCATGCCGAGGAGGGCGAGGAGTTTGACCTCCTCCACCACTTGGCTGCTCTTCCGAGGGAATGACTGCAACGCCAAGAAGACGGTGGCGCAGGAGCTCTCAAAGCTCATTTTTGGTACCTGCAGCACGGAGGTTTGCTTGGTGAGCTCCGGCCACACCGACAACCTAGCCATCAAGAAGAGGAAGATGCCATGTGTCATGGCAACATTGTCCCAAGCGATCCTAGAAAACCCTCACCGTCTTGTGTTCATCGATGGTGTCAACCAACTGGATTACCAGACAGAAATCGCAATCAAGAGCTTGATTGCAACGGGGAGAATCATGGCGGGGGGCAATGGCAGCTGTACGCTCAACCTGGAGGACGCCGTCTTTGTGTTAAGCTCAGATGAAGGATCCACCTCCAGGACGTTGGCTTCCTTCCCTCCTCCACTGAATCGACAAATTATCAAAAACACAGATAATCGCAACCGCAAGGAAGACGCCACCAGCAAGGAGAAGGGCGGAGTAGAATCATCGCGTCCTTTTTCCTTGGATTTGAACGCTTCCGCCCTGGATGTGGAGCAGGGGGAAGATAATACGGTTGACAATAGTAAGGGGTTCATGAGTCTTGTGGATGGTGTTTTCCGTTTCGATTAGGGATCTTTTCATAGCGCGCGCGTGCGGTTGCCTCCGACTCCGAGTTCTAATCACCTGTTTTCTGTTTTTCTCAGGGTATTCTAATGACCTGTTAATCTTCTTCTGCTGACTGATTAAGTATTTCTGGTCTCTACTGCTTCTCACCTTCGTCTTTTTTCCATTTCTTTCCTAGTCATAATATCTGCTACCTGAATGAATGAATGCCGCCTTTACGGCGCTCCCCCTTACCCCCAGTACGTCGGGCATCAGGTCTATCTGATAAACCTCGGGCCTACTGCCATACTATTCTTCAAAAATTTTTTAATATTGTTCGAGTTCTTGAATCATTCTTTCCAAACCTGGCTCCTGGCCACTCGTCACATTACTTTTCACCACGAAATACCAAGTTGTTACATTGTCCAGGTTATTTGTGATCAAAATCTATACACTATTGTAAAGCACGGGTGCTGCTGGCGACGCCGCTGGTCCACTCCGTCTCAACACGAGTACATGGCGAAGAAGTTGCCTGCAGGGTCATCTGTATTTTTTCGGGGGAGGAAGGTGTGTACTACCTGGTCCTAAAGAGGGGTGGAAGTTGTCGAGTGGAGTGAGGCCACATGGGCTCACTGTCAGTCTTTATTTATATAGGAGAAAGATAGTAGGGTTGCAAGTAAAGAAGGAATCCGAAGAATATGTCACTCCTCCAATAAGAGCTATTAAGGCGGCATGCACCATTATGTCTGACACGTATTGGTTCTGGAGTGACCCCTTTCTCAAGCAGCTATTTATCTTTTTTTCCCACTTTGGCATGGCAGTCGCGTAGCCCCTGTCCCCAGGTGATGGTGATATTTCTTTTTCGCAGCATTTATCTTGTTTTTTCTGACTTTTCCTGAGAAGGAACTGACTCCTTGTACTTCACAAATGCAGCCCAGTAAGGTTGTTGCTTCACTTGATAGCCTTCGAATTTTGGAGCAGACTTGTCCTTCTGATACTTTAGCCATAATGCTTTCTTTCAGTTGTTGAATAGTTCGGCCATCTTCTTAAGAGTCTAGTGCTTGACTTTCTTCCACAATGCAGCTGTGTCGGCATCATCCTCATCTTCTGGCAGGGTGAAATGTGCCATGAGGTCATTCCAAAGACCCTCTTTGTACCTTTTGGCGACATACTCACTCTCTTCCACCCCTTTGGTCTTATTCCACTCTCGAACGGTGATCGGGATGCGATCCCTAACCATAACTCTACATTGTTGTACAAAAACACTTTTAGCCTTTTCGGGTTCCAACCATTCGCCTAGTGCTGATAACACCGTAATTGTATAATGCGTAGATGCGTCCAACTTCTTAGTCGCGCCTCGTTTGGAATATTTTTTGCTTGATGTGGAGGCCTAAGAGAAGAAACATTCGTCAATTTATATATATATATAACTCAATTGATGCATCTAGTGATCACCGGACTTCATATATATACCTCTCCGGACTTCATTAAGGGTCCACCGGAGCTGTCAGCTTCTCCATCATCGGAGCCGTCGGCTTCTCCTCATTTCGGTCGACCTCCTCACCCTCACCAGAGGAGTTTAGATAAATCGGCGGAGATTCGGGTGGATCAACATGGGGGTGTTGTTGATAATATCCTCGAGAATTTCTTCCTGTTCTAGGTCTCTCTGGATTGGATCCATAGTTTTCTGCAAAATGAACATAATATAATTTTTGCATACAATATTGCTACATAAAATAATACTAATCAATAATATGTACACCTAATTTGCTACAATAATACTACCACCCTAACCCTAACTCCAGTCGCCCGCGAGCACCACCACCCTAACCCTAACTCTAGGGCCCCGCGAGCACCACCACCCTAACCCTAAGTCCGGTCGTCCGCGAGCACCACCCTAACCCTAACTCTGGGGGCCCGCGAGCACCACCACCCTAACCCTAAGTCCGGTCGCCTGCGAGCACCACCAACCTAACCCTAACTCCGGTTGCCCACGAGGACCACCACCCTAACCCTAACTCCGGACGCCCGCGAGGACCGTACCACCACCCTAACCCTAACACCGGTCCCCCGCGAGAACCACCACCCTAACCCTAACTCCGGGGGCCTGCGAGCACCACCACCCTAACCCTAAGCTCGGTCGCCCGCGAGCACCACCACCCTAACCCTAACTCCGGTCGCCCGTGAGCACCGTACCACCACCTGATGGCTCTGAAATATAGCCATCTACATCCACATTTAAACTGGATATTAACCATATTCTTGATGAAATATCTCTCTAAACCCTGTCACTAATGCTAATATTCAAAGGGGTATGTAATCCTTTCTTTATTATTTTTCCTGCACGCAGATAATGTTGTTTAAAGGAGGGAATCACTATATTAAAGTCAAAGATACGAGATTTTCAATAACCAGAATAAACCAGAAGCCATACAACAGAGGCAGACGCTTTAACGACCAACTATACGGCCGAAGCAAATATTCCGACCATATAGCTCTGGTCGTATAGTTGGTGCCACCACTGTTAGGTCAAACAAAACAACTTTCATGAAGGTACCCCTATATAAAGAAGCCTCAGGCGACGGGAAAACATCTCTCGCTCCACCCCAAAGAAGCCAGACTCCGCCAAAAAGCCGCCTCAGATCTCCAAACCTTTCTCTATCTCCATAGCCATATTCCACCACTTGTAATAGTAGATCTCTTCTCCGATTGGTGACATTGTAAGACTATTGCTATCAATCTTATGATTTTCATTATAATGTTTATGATTGTTGATCTCATCTCTGTGTGTGAGTAATTCTCCTTGGGCTAAGGGCTTCGGTCTAGCCATGTAGTAATTGTGCATGTTATTTATCATAGATGGGATCGTGTATTAGTTTGTATTGACATGATGATTATTGTATCCTCTCTTGCCTTAATCTAAGGACTTGTCAGGTACCCAAGACCCTGAGGGTTGAGCCAGGTATAGGTAGTATGAGTGATGACTGATCTGCAGGTTGGGAACCCCAGTGACAGAAGGGGTAGTATGGTTGTATGTGAGGGATTTGCTTGGGATTAACGGTGACATCACTATACCTATCATTAGTTCTCTTTCTTCTATGGATGAGACTAGTAGGTTATTGCTATAAGCGGTTGCGGAGGCGATAGCAATTATGGATGCACTGCCCATATATAATTTATCTTGCTCTAACAAGTACATGCATACTTTATTTCTATCTTTTATTTCCATCAGATGTTTTGCACAGCTACAGGTGAAACCGAACGCCCTAGGACCTCTCTCTCCATCATCGACACCAACAAAAAGACGCAAGCTATTTGTCTGGTAAAAACACAAAAGGAATTCTAAAACTCTGGAAGGTCCATTAAAGTAACTTCACTATGCATTCGCTTCCCGAGGATTCGATAACCTAGGTCTACTAGGGAAAAGGAAGCTATACTACATCCATAATCCGGATCGAAGGTATCAATCCTTTTTCTGGCGCCGTTGCCAGGGAAGCAATAGCTACCCTGGTGAGGTTATTAGGAACCTTGCTAGTTTTAATTCTTGTTTTTAATTTTGTTAGTTTGCTTTTAGTCTTTATTTGGTAAACCAAAAAAATAGTTAGACTTTAAATTTTTGGTTTTACTATTATAATTCTTTATCTAATAAAACCCAAAAACATAGCAAATATGGCTGAAAAGAAGCTTGGGGAGTTTGCTACTCCCAATAATGATTATTTGCGTACTCCTATTACTCAGCCAGCAATTGATGCTGATGACTATGAAATTAAGCCCCATTACTTAAGTTTGGTTCAACAGAATCAATTTGGAGGCTCTGTTGTTGAAGACGCAGGTATGCACTTGAATCCTTTCCCTGAAATATGTGATATGATGCGTATAAAAGACGTTGACCCTGATGCGGTCAAATTGCATCTATTTCCTTTCTCTCTAAGAGGGAGAGCTAAAGAATGGTTGCTATCTTTGCCTAAAAATAATATTACATAATGGGTGGGATGTACCTCTTTATTTATGACTAAATTTTTCCCACATGCAAAGACTATGCAACTCCAATCTAATATTACTGGCTTTAGACACGAAGAGCGTGAGCCACTAGCGCTTCCATGGGAAAGGATGAAAGTGAAGGAAATATGTCCTGAGAGGCAATAATAAAGTTGTTATTATGTATTCCTTGTATATGATAGATGTTTATTTTGCATGCTATAATTGTATTGATAGGAAACATCAATACATGTGTGTTTAATAAACAAAAGAGTTCCTAGTTATGCCTCTCTTATATACTAGCTTGTTGATTAACAAGATGATCAAGGTTTCCTGATCATGGACATTGGATGTTGTTAATAACATGGTCACAACATTTGTGAAATGATGTGATGAACATTCATCCGAAGTATAGCATTACAATCAAGTCATTATGTTTATATTGCTATAACATCATACAAAGTAGTCTTAGTCCTTAGACCATGAGATCATGTTAATTGCTAACACCGGAAGAACATCAAACGTCACACCGTAACAGGGTGACCATAAAGGTGGGTTCAGTGCTATGAAGGTGTTATGTTGAGGCTCATGGATCAAGAGTGGAATTTGTCAATCCCGATGACGAATAGATATACTCTGGGCCCTCTCGGTGATATCACATTAAGATAGCTTGCAAGCAAGTGATGTGATCACTAGAATGTTATATCATGGGAACGAGAAAAGAGTGCATGTCGGTAACGAGATCAAACTAGGTATTTTGATACCGATGATCGAATCTCGGACATGTATTATATCATGAGACAAAGGGATTAAATTGCTGACGTTAAAGGTTCTCACGATCACAGAAGTCATCGTTGAATATGCAGGAGTCAGTATGGATCTCCAGGTCTCGCTTCTGATTATTGATCTGAGAGGAGTCTCAATCATGTCTGCATTATTCGTGAACCATAGGGTGACACACTTAAGGGTTGCCGGACACCATTTAGGAGCACATATGTTCTAGACAAAAGGTTTGCAAAGCGCAAGAAATGTTTCGATAGAAACAGGAATTGTTTCGATAGAAACCGGAATTGTTTCGGGTGAAATTGCAGAAAGTGGTTCTGCATGTGCTATTGAAATGTTGCAAGGAGTTTTATGTGAATGTTTGTTTATTAAAGTAATTAACAAAATTCTAAATAAAATAAATAAAAGAGTTTTATTAATTGAGAGTTGCATTTAATATGGTGGAAATTAAATACATGTGAGTGGGATTTTGGGTGGAGGCCATGTTTATGTGAGTGGAGGTTCACCACATGAATGAAGGAGGGGAGGAGTCCCCCCCCTCATGTGCCGGCTATGGGAGGGGAGGGGTCTCCCTCCCTCCTATATCCAGTTCCTACTCGTTAACAAAACGCGTTATCTTCGAGGGTAAGTTCTCCATGGATGTATGTCCACATGTTGCTCTGTATCTAGTAGATAGATCTTGGCGTATAGTTCTCATCGTAAGAAAATTTTTGTTTTCTATATTGCAGACCCAACAGTGGTATCAGAGCCAGGTTTATGCGTAGGTGCTTTGCACGGGTAGTACACATATGTTTATATGTGGGCGATGATGATCATGTTATTGCATCTTCTATGTACTTTGGATATTGGTGGCATAGTGGGATGAAGCGGCCCAGACCAACCTTACATGTCATCGTACATGAGACCGGTTCCACGACTGACATGCAACTAGTTTTGCATAAGTGGCTAGCGGGTGTCTGTCTCTCCTACTATAGTCAATATCTGATTTACAACGAGTTGCTAATAACTTGGTTTTCCTCGTTGTGGTTCATGTTCGTAGGTAAGACCGGTTCTATCTCCGAAAGCCCTAAGCTACGTAAAACTTGCAATTGATAAATTAGAGGCGTCTAGTTTAGATCGTTGCTGGGCTAGTGTCTTGATATGGTATTGTTGTAAGTAGATGTATGATAGATACTCTTACAACTCACTTAACGTGTAAGTTCCATAGACCTTGGCCTTACACACAAAGGAATGATAGAGATCATACCACGATGCAAATGATAGAGATCAAATGCATGGACCATATCACCTCACTTCACACATTAGATGTTAGCATCTTATATTGCTAGTTTGGCGCTTTTGGTAGCATTATAAGATGATCCCTCATTTAGAAATCAAGATAAAATGTGTTCTTCCTTAAGTATGCACCATTTTGTGGATCGTGTTTTGAGGCATCACGTGATGATCGGGTGTTCTCGACTCTACGCTTTCATACAACGGGTGTAAGACAGTTTTACACACGTGAATACTAAGGTTCTTACTTGACGAGCCTAGCATGTACAGACATGGCCTCGGAACACGGACCGAAAGGTTAAGCATGAGTCATATAGTTGATATGATGCCCATATAGATGCTCGCCTTTGAAGCTACACCGACTCACGTGATGATCGGACTTGGTGTAGTGGATTTGGTTCATGTAATCACCAAAAGAACACGAGGGATGTCGTTTTTGAGTGGGAGTTCATTAGTAATTTGGATTAGTTGAACTCAATCTATCATAAACTAAGTCTAAATATATTTTACAAATTCTGTTGTAGATGGCACCACCTGCTTTTAATTTCAATGTATTCATGGAGAAAGAGAAGCTTGCTGCGAATGGTAGCATCTTCACCAACTAGGCTATGAATTTGAGGATTCTCTTCACTGCTGCACAAAAGCAATATGTGCTAGAGGCGCCGCTAGGCCCCCCACCAGCTCCTGATGCCCCTGACGAGGAAAAGAACGTCTATATAACTCGTCAGGAGGACCACAACTTAGTTCATTGCGGCATACTGTATGGGCTAGAGCCAGAACTTCGAAAACGTTTCGAAAATGGCAATGCCTTTGATACCATGGGAGAATTGAAAATGATTTTCGATACCCATGTTGCCGTAGAGAGTTATAATGCTTCTGAAAAGTTCTTTAGCTGCATGATGGAAGAGAACAGCTCCGTTACTGAGCACGTACTCAAAATGTCTGGGTACGCCGATAAGCTTGTGTCCTTGTGAATAACGATTCCCATTGACTTAGGCATACATCGTGTTCTCCAATCTCTGCCACCTAGCTACAAGAGCTTCGTGATGAACTATAATATGCAGGGCATGAAGAAGTCTCTTCCCGAGCTTCTGTCAATGCTTAAGACTGTAGAAGTGGAGATTAGGAAAGAACATCAAGTGTTGATGATCAATAAGACCACCGATTTCAAGAAGGACAAGAAAGGCAAGCAGAAGGGAAAGAAGGGCGGCAAATCTGTTGTCGCGCCTGAAAAGAAACCCCGAGCTGGCCCTAAGTCTGACACCGAGTGCTACTATTGCAAGGGGACTGGCCATTGGAAGCGCAACTGCCCAAGTATTTGGCAGACAAGAAGGCCGGCAAGGCAAACAAAGGTATATGTGATATACATGTTATTGATGTGTACTTGACTAGTACTCGCAGTAGCACCTGGGTATTTGATACGGGATCGGTTGCTAATATATGTAACTCGGTTCAGGGGCTGCGGAACAAGCGACAACTAGCAAGGGATGGGGTCATGATGCGGGTCGGCAATGGATCAAGAGTTGATGTGATCGCCGTCGGAACGCTGCCTCTCCATATGCCGTCGGGATTAGTTATAAACCTGAATAATTGTTATTTGGTGCCTGCACTGAGCATGAACATTGTATCCGGATCGTGTTTGATGCAAAGTGGTTATTCGTTTAAGTCTGAAAACAATGGTTGTTCGATTTATATGAATAATATCTTTTATGGTCATGCACCTGTGTTTAATAGTTTATTTCTATTGGATCTCGATAGTAGTATTATGCATATTCATAATGTTGATGCTAAAAGGATTAAACTTGATAATGATATATCTGCATATATGTGGCACTGCCGTCTAGGTCATATTGGCGTTAAACGCATGAAGAAACTCCATTCTGATGGACTTTTGGAATCAGTTGATTTTGAATCATTTGATACATGTGAACCATGCCTTATGGGCAATATGACTAGAACGCCGTTTTCCGGTTCAATGGAACAGGCGACAGATTTATTGGAAATCATACATATTGATGTGTGTGGACCAATGAGTGTGTCGGCGCGAGGTGGATATCGTTATTTTTTTGCTTTCACGGATGATTTGAGTAGATACGGGTATATCTATTTGATGAAACATAAGTCTGAAACCTTTAAAAAGTTCAAAGAATTTCAGAATGAAGTGGAAAATCATCATAACAGAAAGATCAAATTTCTGCGGTCCGACCATGGAGGAGAGTATCTTAGTTACGAGTTTAGCACACATATGAAAGACTGTGGAATAGTTTCACAACTCACGCCTGCCGGAACACCACAACGTAATGGTGTGTCAGAACATCGTAATCGTACTTTATTGGATATGGTTCGATCTATGATGTCTCTGACTGACTTGCCACTGTCATTTTGGGGTTATGCACTGGAAACCGCTGCATTCACTTTAAATAGGGCACCATCTAAATCCGTTGAAAAGACACCGTATGAATTATGGTTTGGAAACAAACCTAAGCTGTCATTTCTTAAAGTTTGGGGATGCGATGTTTATGTGAAGAAACTTCAATCGGATAAACTCGAACCCAAAGTGGAAAAATGCGTCTTTATAGGATACCCTTTTTTTTAGGTGAAACAGTAGGGAAAATCCCCACCGCAATTTTTTTATTATATATGTGTATGTTACAATGAGGAAATGATCTAAGGTAGATCATAAACAGTTACATCTAAATTGAAACAATCTATTCTATCCCTGATCTAATTGTTGACTGAGCCAGGCTTTGAATTTCCCCTTGTATTTTCCTTTGATTCTGAATTGTATCCATCTCATTTCCTGGTAGAAAATTGCTTTCCATCTATCAAAAGTGGGTCTTTTGTCATTAAAAATCTTCTCATTTCTGCAAATCCAGATACCCCAGGAGGTCATGATAATGATTTCCATTGCAAATGGTAGATGTAACTTTTCTTTGATGTTTGAAATAGCTTCTAATCCTGTTAGATTTGCAGTTCTGTTTCTGGAAATATGGTCCCAACATTTTTTTTGCAAATGGACAATCCTAGAAAAGATGATTTGCTGATTCTTCTGTGATGCAGCTTGATGTAACACAATTGTAATCAGGAAGGTTGAAATTATTTCTCATCAGTAGGTTTCTTGTATTCAATCTGTCTAGTAACAAAAGCCAGAAAAAGAACTTGTGTTTATTTTGACAAGAGGTTTCCCAAACCCAGGAAAAGTGAGGTGGTGATGGTGAGTGTCCAATCATGGCTGAGTATGCCTTTTTAACTTCAAATTTATCTGATCCCCAAATATAGTTCCAATTATCATGGGTGTCCTCCTGAGTGATGTGCCTGAATTCCTGGCATCTTTCTTCCAGGAATAAAAACTCAGAGAAAGCTTGATGAGAGATAGGTAGGTGGAAGTTATCTTCGAGGAATTCAGCATGAATGAAATCATGAGCATTGATGATTGTAGACTTAGCATAGGATAGAAGGTGAGGGAATTTATTCATCAAGCACTCCTCTTGCCAAAGGTCAGTCCAGAAGTAAGCAGATTTGCCTGATTTCAAATTGCATTTAGCCATGCCTTTATAGTTATCAATTAATTTGATATGTGACTTCCACTAGAAAGATCCCTCCATGCTTCTTCCAGGTAATTTTCCATTTTTGTAATAAGTCTCCCATATGAGATGAACCCAAGGTATGACTTGGTGGTTGTAGAATTTGTCCAAATTTTTCAGAAGGAGGGCATTATTTTGAATCTGTAGGTTTAGTACCCCTAAACCCCCTTGGTTTTTAGGACGGCAGATTTTGTCCCATGAGACAAGAGCTTGTCCTTTTGCTTGTACATCATCAGTCTTCTTTCTCCATAGACAATATCTCATATATTTAATAATTTGATCCTTGATGGCTATTGGCACCTCCAAACAGCTCATATAAAATAGAGGAAGTGAGGAGAGAACAGATTTGACTAACTGCAGTTTGCCTCCATAATTCAAGAAATCAGCAATTCCACATAATCTTCTTTCCACTCTCTGAACAATGGGAAGAAAATGCTCCATAGATGGCTTTGTAATGCTTAATGGAAGCCCAAGGTAGGTAAAAGGGAGGCATCCAGTTTGACAGTTGATTGTCATAGAAAAATGCATAAGTCTATCATTACAAATGTTTATTGGCATCATGCTAGATTTTAGGTAATTGACTTTGAGTCCAGTGGAAACTGCAAATGTTTGAAGAAGTGCTTTCAAGCATAATAATTGAGATGCATCAGCTTTAAGAATCACCAAAGTGTCATTAGCATATTGAATAACTGGGAAGTCACTGTTGGGTGGTCCCACAATAGGTGGAGTTAGAAGATTTCTATGCATGGCCTTGTTTAGGACAGATTGTAGGAGGTTAGCAGTAAGGACAAAAAGTAATGGTGAAAGTGGGTCTCCTTGTCTAACACCTCTTCTGTAGTAGAACTTTTTACCAGGTACACCATTGAGAAGAATTTCAGAAGTTCCAGATTCAAAGATCATTTCAATCCACCTAATCCATTTTCTCCCAAATCCTCTAGCTTTAAGGATATTAATGATGGCAGAGTGATCAACTGTATCAAATGCCTTCTCAAAATCAAGTTTGAGAATTAAAATTTCCTCCTTCGACTTGTGGCATTGGAATAAGTATTCAAATGCCCAACCAATGCAATCTTGAATAGATCTGTTGTTGAGAAAACCATATTGGTTTTTATGTACCAATTTTAGAATGATAGATTGCAGTCTATTTGCAAGAAGTTTGGTAATAATTTTGAATATACAATTCAATAGAGAGATTGGTCTGAAATCAACTGATGTAGATGGGCAAGTGACTTTGGGTATGAGTGTAATGTAAGAAGAGTTGATGCTCTCAAGGGACACTTTCTCATTGAAGAAATCATGAATCAGTAATTTGATATCATATCCAATGATAGACCAGCAACTTTTGATAAATTCATTATTAAAACCATCAGGTCCAGGTGGCTTGTCATTTGGTAGTTCAGTGATAACCTCCTCAATTTCCTTGTCAAGGAAAGGTTTTTCAAGTGAATCCTTCATCTCATCAGTCATTCCATTTCCATAGAAGTCTGCAAGATTATAGTGCATCTCAGTTTTGACTGATGTGCCCATTCTTGCCCTGAAGTCATTCCAAAAGATATCAGCCTTGTCATAGTGATTTGTAAATTCCTGTCCAGATTCATTCTTGATCATTGATATATAGTTATGTCTATAACTGATGGTAGCTTTGGAATGGAAAAACTTAGTGTTTTCATCTCCAAGTTTTACCCATTTAATTTTCCCTCTTTGTTTCCAATAGGTGTTTTGGTTCTGAAGAAGAGAGATAATATGGGACTTCAGGATATCTCTGAGGTGCCACTCATTGATGGTTAATGTTCTAGATTCTTCAAGTAGGTCCAGGAGATCAATGGTGTCATTCACCTTAGCAATTTGATCCTTTAAGCAAGGTAACTGTTTTGCCCAAATCTTGATACCTCTCCTCACATTTTTTAACTTGGCACAAATTATTTTTGCCATGTCCTGATAATTCATAGGAATATTCCAAGCATTTTGTACAATCATCTTAAAATCAGAATGATGAAGCCAGCCATTTTCAAATCTCAAGATTTGAGCCTTGGGGATGTTAGTTCCAATGGATATGACACAGGGGAGATGATCAGAAGTAGGTTTGGATAGTGGGGTAACCATAGTGTATGGGTATTTGGTTGTCCAAGAACTAGATGTAAAGAACCAGTCCAGTCTTTCCAGTAGTGGATCTTTTTGTATGTTACTCCAGGTGAATTTTCTACCCTTTAGTGGCAACTCAATAAGACCCGGGTTGCAGATAACATCATTGAAGAGCATAGTTTCATTAATATCTCCCCCACTTTTATTTCTATCAGTGAGACTTCTGATAAGGTTAAAATCTCCTAACACTAGCCAATCCATACTATCAGGCATAGTGATGTTTGAAAACCAGTCTAAGAAATCCATCTTTCTATCATTTTGACAAGGACCATAGATATTAGTGAGAGTCCAGGTATCATTTGATAATTGAGAGGTGAAGGTAACAGAAGTTGAGAAGTCATTTTGGAAAGCCCTGGTACCATTGAATAAAGTACCATTCCAGATGGTAATAATTCCTCCAGAAGCACCAATTGATGGTAAGAAAACAAAACTGTCAAACTTGATTGGACAGAAATTTTTTAAATAATTGATATCAAAGTTTTCTCTCTTGGTTTCTTGGAGATAGATAATGTCACATTTAGATTCCATGATCTTGCTTTTTAGTGCTAACCATTTTTTCTCAGAGTTAATTCCCCTGAGGTTCTAGTTCAGAATCTTCCAGTTTCTATTGTTACTCATTTATAAACCAATTGGGTGATCCTTGGGGTGACTCAAATATTGTAGTCACACAAATAAGACTGAACATATCATAGGTTACTGAATTCATAAACATGTCCAACATCAAATAGGTCTGCAACAACTGATAATAGATATGAAAGGTAACTGGTCCAATCACAAAAGGAAAGGTTCTTGTAAACATTAACCACATTATTTAGGTGCTTTCTTCTTAGACTGCTGTCCACAAGATTCAGCAGCACCACCCTTCTTCTTGCTTGTAAGGTATGGTTCTGGACCATTCTTCTTAGGTCCAGGCTTTCCAGGTGGCTTGATGATCAAATCATTGATCCTACCCTTCTTCAGCAACCTTTTCTCCAGTTCCCCCTCTTTAACCTTGCAAAATGATTCAGCAAGATTCTTAACAACCTTATTACTGAGACAGGGTGGAGCAGCATTGCAAGAGAGGCAATTATGATCAGAGCAATTTAAATGGCTTTTAAAACCCCCCATTAAGTTCCACAATTCTAGGGCTCCTTCTCACCTCAGATTCCACCAGTGGTTCTTTGCCCCTCCTCCTCTTTGTAGGAGCATTTGGTACCATCATGTTTGATGGGGAATCATTTAGGCAATGGGGTGGAATCTGTCCAACACATTCATCAGGTATAATGAAGGTGAAAGTAGTTTCTTCAGTAATTGGCTCTTTAATTATCTCCCAAAGGGGTGATGTGAGAAAATGTCTAGTCCAACTGAATTTCTCAGGTGTGATGAGCATTAGAGTGATAAAATTAAACCAACTTACAGGAATGTCACATTGCAGTTTGCCTTTGTCAGGTGAGGGGTTCATGTGTGGAGCAAAGAATCTGTCCCATAGCTCAAGACCTTGCTTTGAGAAAGAATTCCTAGCAGAGAGCATCTCAGATGAGTTGACAAAAGGAATAATGGCCATTCCAACTTGGAGGTGTGCCTCATTTGGAGAGAGGAGATTAGTGTCCTCCATCATCCAGTCATCTTGCATGTTATCCTCATCAGCATGGTTGGTGTCCTCCTCCTCATCTTGGTAATTCTGCAGAATGTTAAGCAGTCCTTCTCCCATGCCCATCTCCTGATCAGCATTAGCAATATTTTGCTCCACCTCAATATCCTCTGCACCATGGACAGATTCCTTGTCACTGTCAGATGAAACATTTGCACCAGGTATAGATCCAGTAACAGCACTGTCAGCCTCCTGTGGTGGCAAATCCTGGTTGTCAATGGGCATGTCAACACCTTCAGCAAATACAGGTCCTTGGACAGCATTCCAGTTGCCCCAGCCAGCATTATTCTGTGGGGCAGGGTCAATCCATTGGTCCCATCCACCAATGTCCCCTTCAGGTTGTGGTGGAGGAGGTGGATAAGGGGGCCCAAATATGGGTCCCACCATAGGTAGAGGGTGTGGGTCAGCACCATCATCAAGTAGTGGGTCCTCATCAGGTTCCCCCCCCCCAGGAGATTGCTGTTCAATACTTCCACAGAAAAAGTCCATGATTCAGTTTCCACCAGGTCCCCAATGGTGAATCTAACACTTTTAGGAACATCTAGGAGGTCAGTGACTCTGAGCTTTGCAATGATCCTGCCCTTGTGCTCAGGGTCCCTCTCCTAGAGCAGAACTTTACCAATATCAGAGAATACAGCATTCAGGTCATCATGATTCTAGTGATCAAGTGGAGGACCCAGAAGCATAACCCAACATTCATTGTTAAACTGAGTCCTTTGCCAGTTAATTCCTTCATTATGCCTATCAAAAAAAATAGCAACATCTTGGAAGGGAATATGACCCGCAGCAATTAACCGGTCACGGTCACTGACATTTGCAAATTGAACATATGCAGAACCAAATGGGCAATCTTGAATATCACGAAATTCGACATGTGCATCATTGATAAAGAAATCTTGCAACACATCCCTGATATTACCAAAAGGGACAGGACCAGGGGGAAGGGGATGGATGTGCGCAATGGCATACTGTTCATGAGTTCTTGGTCGGTGAGGAACCACCACCCTTTTGACTTGATTCCTGCCAGCCACCTGCATAATCTCGAAGCCATGGGGAAGAAATGGCTGAGGGTCAAGTGGAATACTGGCGACAAGCCAAGCAAGGCAGTTGGGGTTTCTCCAGGCGAGGGAGTTGAGGAGACAAGGGTTTCAGCCGAATTAATTTTTTGGGCAAGAACAAAATCCTTAAGACAGTCATACACCCTGGGCCGTGAAACTTGCGGCGTGACATGGGCCTTGAACCAATGCAGGTAAGATTTGTCGGGCCAGGGACAAGAAGCGAAAGTGGGAAATTTCAAATATGGTAAAAGACCAGGCAAATTAATTGTAGGAGATTTCTTGACTACAGTTGATTTCTCCTCTTTAATACCTTTGCCATTAATCACAATTTCCGCAAATGATGCACCCGGTACTACATGAGTAATGTCATCATTATTTTGACCGTTATTGCATGGTACCTGTGACGTCGAAGAACCAATACGATCAAAAACCGAGGATTTTTTTTCTTTGTTGTCCAATTCTTTGTAATATTCCTTCTCTTCGAATTTCCAATTTGGGCCTCCATCGCCCCAAAGTTTTATCTTCAGTATGAATGATTCATCAGAGAAAGAACCAGAATTATATATTTCAAAACCCACAGCTCTTGATGCCACCGAGAATCTAAAGGTTCTGTCTTGGAGGATTTTGACTTGATATTTTGATGCATGACCCCCAAAACAACTTTGAAGAACAATGCCAATTGTATGAATATCAATCTTAAAATTTGCACGGCCAAATGAGCCAACAAGGAAGAAAGGTCTTCTACGAAAACCACCTGAGAAATTAATGTGGTGACCAAATTTTTTGAACATATTATCCTCAAACATCCTCCCTTTAGAGAAATCCACATAAATGTATTTGTGTTTGGTTGATGAATTGGGCCCATCAAAGATTTGATCACCCACCACCACCCTTTTGACAATAAGATCCAAGATAACACCAGATGAAACTTTCTCATCTTGAAGAAGGAATCTAGCATCAATAACCACCTTGTCACGATTTAGTAACACAATCCGCTTAGCAAGAGTATACAGGACCAGAAAACCAGGAGCATTGTCCAAAACATCAGATGGCAAGGTAGAGCTAGTAACATGCCACATAAGTTTCAAATCATCACTCTTGCACTCATGAACATGAGAAGTCCCAAGAAAATCAGAAGATGGTGGCAAAATATCATTGATCCTAGCAAGATGAGAGGGGAACCTCACCACAGAACCAATCAAGAGAACCTTCCCATTTTCCAAACTTCTACCTTCCAGTGGTGAACCATTGGCATTGAGAATGACCAGCCATCGATTATCCGAGAGAATAAGAGATCCAACAAGGAACTTACCATCGGTGGAGCTTCTAGAATAGGTGATTTTCCAGCCACCACCAGATGAATCCAGTGAATGAGAGCCCATGGATATGTGTGTGACGGCGCTGTAGTGGCGCCGGCGAGTGCCGGTGGGATGGGCTCAGAGAGGCATGCCTCAGAAATCGTGCCTCCGCCGCCTCTCCTAGATTGTGATCACAGACGGCGCCAGGTTGTTGCTGCTTCTGCTCCCTCCGCCAGCTGCTTCCCTTTCTCGGCGGAATCCTTACCCGGAGCTTCAGCCACTTTCACCATAGGATACCCTAAGGAAACAATTGGGTATACCTTCTATCACAGATCCGAGGGCAAGGTTTTTGTTGCAAAGAATTGATCCTTTCTTGAGAAGGAGTTTCTCCCGAAAGGTGTGAGTAGTCGGAACGTAGAACTCGAAGAGGTTATTGAACCTTCTCTTCATGAAATGGCGAGTAGCGCAGCACCGGAAGTTGTTTCGGAGTTGACTTCACCTAATGAAGAGAGAGCTAATGATATTGATCATGAAACTCCGAAAGAGGACACGACCGAACCTCGCAGGTCAAGTAGGACACGTATAGCTCCTGAACAGTACGGCAATCCTGTTATGAATTTCATGATTGATGAAATAGATGACCCTGCGACGTATGAAGAAGCGATGATGAGCCCTGATTCCAACAAATGGCTAGAAGCCATGAAATCCGAGATGGAATCCATGTACGAAAACCAGGTTTGGACCTTGCTGGACTTACTTCACGATCAAAAGGCCATTGAGAATAAATGGATTTTCAAAAGAAAAACTGATGCTGATGGTAATGTAACCATCTATAAGGCTCGACTTGTCGCAAAGGGGTTTCGACAAATTCAAGGAGTTGATTACGATGAGACATTCTCTCCCGTAGCGATGCTTAAGTCGGTTAGGATTATGTTAGCAATTGCTGCATATTTCGATTATGAAATATGGCAGATGGATGTCAAAACTGCGTTCCTCAATGGTAATATTGAAGAAGAGTTGTATATGATACAACCTAAGGGTTTTGTCGATCCTAAGGATGCTGATAAGGTGTGCAAACTTCAGCGATCCATCTATGGACTGAACCAAGCATCCCAGAGTTGGAAGCTCCGCTTTGATGAGGTGATCAAAGAGTTTGGATTTGTCCAAACTTATGGAGAGGCTTGTATTTACAAGAAAGTGAGTGCGAGCAATGTGGCATTTCTGATATTATAAGTGGATGACATATTATTGATTGGAAATGATATAGATCTTTTAAACAGTGTTAAAAGTTATCTAAACAGCAAATTTTCGATGAAGGACCTTGGTGAAGCTTCATATATATTAGGCATTCAAATCTATAGAGATAGATCAAGACGCCTAATTGGGTTATCGCAGAGTACATACCTTGATAAGATATTAAAGAAGTTTAATATGGATGGAAGTAAGAAGGGGTACTTACCTATGTTGCAAGGCAAGACATTGAGTAAGACTCAAAGTCCGGCTACGGCGGAAGAAAGAGAGATAATGGATAAGATCCCCTATGCCTCAGCCATAGGCTATAATGTATGCCATGCTATGTACAAGACCGGATGTGGCACATGCTATTAGTTTGACTAGTAGGTACCAATCTGATCCAGGTTCGGAACACTAGATAGCGGTCAAAAATATCCTTAAGTACTTGAGAAGAACTAAGGATATGTTTCTTGTATACGGAGGTGAAGAAGATCTAGTCGCTAAGTGTTATGTCGATGCTAGCTTTGACACTGATCCGGATGACTCTAAGTCTCAATCCAGATACGTATTTCTCTTGAACGGAGCAGCAGTTAGTTGGAGGAGCTCCAAACAACCTGTGGTGCTGAGAGGCAATAATAAAGTTGTTATTATGTATTCCTTGTATACGATAGATGTTTATTTTGCATGCTATAATTGTATTGATAGGAAACATCAATACATGTGTGTTTAATAAACAAAAGGGTTCCTAGTTATGCCTCTCTTATAGACTAGCTTGTTGATTAACAAGATGATCAAGGTTTCCTGATCATGGACATTGGATGTTGTTAATAACATGGTCACAGCATTTGTGAAATAATGTGATGAACATTCATCCGAAGTATAGCATTACGATCAAGTCATTATGTTTATATTGCTATAACATCATACAAAGTAGTCTTAGTCCTTAGACCATGAGATCATGTTAATTGCTAACACCGAAAGAGTATCTTGATAACATCAAACGTCACACCGTAACAGGGTGACCATAAAGGTGGGTTCAGTGCTATGAAGGTGTTATGTTGAGGCTCATGGATCAAGAGTGGAATTTGTCAATCCCGATGACGGATAGATATACTCTGGGCCCTCTTGGTGATATCACATTAAGATAGCTTGCAAGCAAGTGATGTGATCACTAGAATGTTATATCACGGGAACGAGAAAAGAATGCATGTCAGTAACGAGATCAAACTAGGTATTTGGATACCGATGATCGAATCTCGGACATGTATTATATCATGAGACAAAGGGATTAAATTTCTGACGTTAAAGGTTCTCACGATCACAGAAGTCATCGTTGAATATGCAGGAGTCAGTATGGATCTCCAGGTCCCGCTTCTGATTATTGATCTGAGAGGAGTCTCAATCATGTCTGCATTATTCGCGAACCATAGGGTGATACACTTAAGGGTTGCCGGACACCATTTAGGAGCACATATGTTCCAGACAAAAGGTTTGCAAAGCGTAGGAAATGTTTCGATAGAAACAGGAATTGTTTCGATAGAAACCGGAATAGTTTCGGGTGAAATTGCAGAAAGTGGTTCTGCATGTGATATTGAAATGTTGCAAGGGGTTTTATGTGAATGTTTGTTAATTAAAGTAATTAACAAAATTCTGAATAAAATAAATAAAAGTTTTTTATTAATTGAGAGTTGCATTTAATTTGGTGGAAATTAAATACATGTGAGTGGGATTTTGGGTGGAGGCCATGTTTATGTGAGTGGAGGTTCACCACATGAATGAAGGAGGGGAGGAGTCCCCCCCCCCCCTCATGCGCCGGCTATGGGAGGGGAGGGGTCTCCCTCCCTCCTATATAAAGCCCCCCTCTCCCCTCTCACAAACCACACCTCCTCGTGAAGGATCTCTCTCCCCCTCTAGATATTCCCCCATGGTCTCGGATTAGCGAGATACATGTTCCCGGTGACCTTGCGTCTGGAAGGAGTTGCCGCTTTCGCTGATTCGCTGGAGCGAGGAGGTGGAGGTTGTCCGGTGGCTTGAACGTGTGTGCGAGGACGGATGCGCTACTGATTTGCGGCGCTCGGACTTCCACACGATCTTGAGATCGGCAAGCGTACGACTACATCAACCACGAGTTCCTACTCGTTAACAAAACTCGTTGTCTTCGAGGGTAAGTTCTCCATGGATGTATGTCCATCCATTGCTCTGTATCTAGTAGATAGATCTTGGCGTATAGTTCTCATCGTAGGAAATTTTTTGTTTTCTATGCGACGGACCCAACAGAAAGAATGCCTAAGAAACTGTCCTAGTCATGGGATGGAAGATTGGTTAATCCTCCATTTATTTTACAATGCTCTTAATCCTGTATCTAAGTCTATGCTTGATACTGCAGCTGGAGGAACATTTATGGGTAAACATATTACCGAAGCAAAGCAGCTGCTAGATATATGCAAGACAACCATGCCCAATGGCATGTGGAAAGATCAAACATGAAGAAGGTGAACTCTATCTCACCACAAAAGAACGAAGATCTTAATGCTAAGTTGGATGAGTTCATGCTAGCCGTTAAAGGTAAGGAAACCCGGGTAAGAGCCACCTCTGAAACAAATATTGAAGAAATAGACTTCAGAGCTCGTAATGATTATAACCCTGCTTGGAAGAAGAGTTACAATCCTAACTTTCAAAAACATTATGCTAGTCCTGCAGGTAACTCTAATAACAATATGGGAACTAGTAATGGTAGTCTCCAAGAAACACTTAAGTCTTTCATAGACTCACAAAACGAACAAAATAATATTCTTGTTAAAATTACAGAGAACCATGATGCCATGCTTGGTAAATCATCTAACCAAGTTGTTAGTATGAGAAATGATTTGCAAGCCCTCCAAGAAAGAACGAGGATCGTTGAGGCATAGCTGGTTAAGATAACCGAGAGTCAAACTCTCATTTTAGCTAAATTTTTAGGTAAAGCTAAGCCCAATCCAGTTGAAGAACTCAAAATGATGAGGATCCAAAGGGAGGAGCCTGAAGAACTTGACTATAGTAATGCTCCTTCACCAAGCTACACCTTTGAAGATCTCGTAAAAAGGATCAACGTCAAGATTCCCGTAAATGAAGGTAGTGAGGAAGCTATGTACCAACACTTTGTCAATCAAGTAGCAATAAAGGTACATGAGCTTGAAGAAGAATACAAGCAAATTGCTAAAAAATTACCTGTTAAACTAGATGACATATTTGAGCCTACTATTAAGATTAAAATTGGAACCAATGAGATAGTTGCACTTTGTGATCTAGGTGCAAGCGTCTCAACAATTCCAAAGAGTCTTTTTAACAAGTTAAATCTTGGCTCCTTTAAAATTACTGAGTTAAAATTGCATCTAGCAGATTCTACCTACAAACAAGCTG
Source organism: Avena sativa (assembly GCA_916181665.1). Classification (NCBI taxonomy): domain Eukaryota; kingdom Viridiplantae; phylum Streptophyta; class Magnoliopsida; order Poales; family Poaceae; genus Avena; species Avena sativa. Next base: position 587,420,239 of record OV702287.1, read on the forward strand.
TAGGGATTAAGGAGAACACTTTAGTATACATTAAAGGTTGTCCTACTCTCATTGATTTCGTTATAGTTGACATGCCTGAAGATGCTACTGCTCCTATTATTCCAGGTCATCCTTTCTTAAGAACTATTAAGGCTTTGATTAATTTGCATGAAGGGAACGTGAAGCTGCAGTTCCCTTCGCGGGATCCTTTTGTTATTCATTTCCCCAGGAAGAAGAAAGCCAAGCATGATCAAAAGGAGGCCATCACTTTGAAGGCCAATTACTTTGGAGTGGGTGTTCCACTCATTTGGCCCAAGTGAGTATAATCAAGGTCAAGCTATTGACCATAAAAGAGCGCTTCATGGGAGGCAACCCATGTGAAATAAAGGTTTGAGTAAAGTTTTTAGTTTTAGTTTAAGTTTATGTTTAATAAAGTGTGCTAGAAAACTCCACTCGAGGAGAAGAAGTTCGGTAGTACTTGAAATTCTTCTTTATTCATGTTGTTGTTGGTCGATAATATTTACTGTCAATTTTCTGTCAAAAACAAGGTATATTACTAAGTTACAGGAAAAGAAATAGTTTACAAAGAAACAGAAATTTTTTGATGCACATAGAGAGTTTAACGACCAACTATACGGCGGGAATAAAAATTCTGGCCATATAGTTTCGGTCGTATAGTTATCTTTGCCATCCAAAAATTTTCTGCAATACGTACAGAGAGTTTAACGACCAACTATACGGCGGGAATAAAAATTCCGGCCGTATATCTCCGGTCGTATAGATATCAATGCCTCCGTACAATTTCTTTTCATCTATACTAAGAGTTTAACGACCAACTATATGGCAGGAATAAAAATTCCGGTCGTATAGATATCGATGCCTTTGCAAATTTTCTTTCCCAGGGACAGACAGTTTAACAACCAACTATACAGCCGGAACATTTTGTTCCGCCCATATAGTTGCGTCCGTATAGCTGCACCGCCAGGAGGAAAACCTAATTTTTTTACAAAAGGCCAACTATACGGCCGGAACATATTGTTCCGACCGTATAGTTGTGTCCGACCACAAAATCGCACGGGAAGGTACTCCCAACTCCAAAACTTCAATCCTTTTTCTTTCTTCTACCTCCAAACTCTCTCAAAGCCTCAAGAGATCTCCATCTCTACTTAATTTCGTTCGATTTCCTCGCACACAAGTGATCTATGTTATGTTTCTTCTCTGATCCTCCAATTACATTTTGCAAATTCATTTTCGATCTATTGTCATTGTCAATCTAGGTGAGACCTACTATGAACCAATTACCATGATTTTCTTACCTAGATTATTATTTTTTAGGAGAATTATTTAGTGTGCTATGATGAGGAATATGATATACTTACTGTTGTTGGATCAAAAAGTTTTATTTTTGCCTTTCTTAAATGTTTTAGATGATGAACACAAGGAGCCAAACTCATGCTCATGCCACCGCTAGCGCTTCTCGGGCTGCCGCTCAAGAACGCATGGAGATACGGTTCAGGGATGAGGCCCATCGTGATCGCTTCAACAGGATCAAGAACCACGAAGTGAAGGCCACCAAGTGGGCTTGCCCCATCATATTGAACCAACTCGGTATTTCTGATGACTTCAATTTGCTTTGTAATAGAGATGGCCTGCAAATCTTTGTGTACAATGATGTACCTACTTATCGCTGCTTAACCATTGAATTTCTAAGCTCGTTCCAAAGCACCGTTAAGCAATGGCAAGGAGAGGATACTATTTCTTTCCGTCTGATGAACACCAACTACACTTTAACATTAGATGAATGGTGCGCATGTTTTAATTTGCCAAACAATGATATTCATGCTCTATTCGCATCCTTTACTGGTTTAGAACCTACCCCCGAACAATACTGTAATGGAATGAATTTTACTACTAGAATAGACAAGGGGAAGAATATTCAACATCCTGCAATTCGCTATTTGTTCTATGTTATTGCTAACACCTTGCAGGCACGTAATGAGTTCACAAGACTCAACGAGGAGGACATACTAGTCCTCACAAAGGCTACTTATAACAATTGCACCTTGTCACTCAACTTGGGCGCCATCCTTGTGCGCTACCTGGAGCACCAAGCCTCCCAGATCCAAGGACCAATCACTGGTGGAGGCGTTATCACCATGCTTGCCACTGTCCTAGGCCTCTACCTAGGTGAGTTGCAACCCGTGCTAGGTGAGACACGTGTTGGTTTCTCCACTTTGAGAGCCTGTGGAATGCTCACTAGGAGAAGTGGTGTTTATTATCTACATATTACTGGAGCTGAGCATATCTACCCCACTCCTTTGCCTCATGGTCTTTTCTCTATCGAGGAAGGACATTTTCTATATGATTCGCAGGTTGAACAACACCAACCAGAGGAAGAGATTCCGCAGGAGGATGTGGACCAACAGGAGGAGCAAGAAGTTCCTTATCAAGAGGAGCAGCGACAAACCCGGATCGCCACATACCAAGATTTCCAAGGACTTGGAGGAACTGTGAAGAGGATGCATAGCCTCTCTTTGAACATCCGAGAATCAACAAATAACCTCTCAACTCAATTCGCGAACTAGAGTAATGATTTTTTTCCGCCACCACAATAAATTGAAGGGCTTGCAAAAGCCTAAGCTTGGGGAAGTTTCCTCATGTATCTTTACGTGGCGTTCATTTGCATTTTATTTTAGAGGTTGTGTTTTTATTTGAGTTTATAAGCACTCATGTTGGTTTCCCCGACATATTATTTTAGTTTTTTCTATTTTGCTTTCGAAATTTTCTAGCCGAGCTTTGCCACCAATTTTCTATTTTTTAATCCCTCTCTTAAAAACCACAAAAGATTTCTCCATTTTTCCTTATTTTCCCTCTTTCTTTTCTTTTCGCCTCGAGGTCTTAATATATTTGCCGGAGAGTGGTCGACTTTGAGTTTCCAAGAAGCAAATAAAAAAGGAAGAGAGAAGTAGAACTAAACATGAGAGGTATGCCTTATGACTCCCCACTTTTGAAGTTTGAGAAACCCATGCTAGTTTGTAGTAAATGTTGAGATGTTATATTGTTGGAGTGACTCTTTGTATCGTAGTAAGATTTTCGTCTGTATGGGTATTTAATTGGGTACGTTTTGTTCTAGCTCTCGTAATTAACCGAGTCTTGCCTAAAAATTGCTAAACAATTGTAATAATAAAAAGTCTCCCAATTGAAGGCTTGGGTGTGGTAGTGCTTAGTCTTGAAGGCTTATTTCTTGAGACACTCAACACCACTAAAAATGCTATTGACTTAATAGCTCTCTTTGAAAGGATTTGTTCGATTGAATTAATGTTTAGCGGTTTTTGTGAGCATGTCAAAGTTTGACTTGTTAATCATAAGAATGATATAGCTTTACGCGTGTAAAACTTCATGGGATGCCAACAACTCCACCATCCTATGAACGATCTTCATGGAGGAAAGTCCTAGATTTCGGCTATGAGTTGATTAAACACTTGTAGCAGCAATGCTATAGTGGGTAAGATTCTTGGTACTCCCGAGTAGCTGTAATCATGATGGAATCACTCCTCTGGCTGTTATGAGAAATTATTGTGCAAAAGGAACAAAAACCTTAGTGATGCCACGAGTGTCCATCACAGCCTGATAAACTAAATAAATTTTTTGGCATGCTCTCAATTGCTTAAAAACTGAAATTCTTGAAGGACAATGAATAGAAAAGTAGTGCTTGAAAAGTCTTGATTTATTGATGTGGGAGAATTGAGATACTCTAGTATATATGTTTTTCATGACAACTCTCACACTCTTAATTTACATGGTTATACTTTATTGTTCAAAGGCAGGCCTATGAGTTGCTTACTAGACATGGAATAAAGTTTACTCATTTGAATCATCCATGTTTACAATAATTTTGCTGCGCTATAAGGATGCATGAAACCTGTATGATATGCTTGCCATTACTCTATCTATGCTGAAGTTTTTCAGATTTATAAAGTTGAGGAAACATGAGACTGCTAATCATGAGTAAGATCGCCATCTCGTTATTTCAGTTTAAATGCTGAGTTCCTTTTTGATTTTGGTTTTCTTGCTCAGAACGATCAAGTTTAAGCTTGGGGAGGTTGATGGCTCTGAAATATAGCCATCTACGTCCACATTTAAACTAGATATTAATCATATTCTTGATGAAATATCTTTGTAAACCATGCCACTAATGCTAATATTCAGAGGGGTATGCAATCCTTTCTTTATTATTTTTCCTGCGCAGATAATGTCGTTTAAAGGAGGGAATCACTATATTAAAGTCAAAGATACGATATTTCCAACAACCAGAAGAAACCAGGAGCCGTACAACAGAGGCAGATGCCTTAACGACCAACTATACGACTGGAGCAAAAATTCCGACCGTACAGCTCCGGTTGTATAGTTGGCGCTGCCACCGTTAGGTCAAACAGAACAACTTTCGTGAAGGGACCCCTATATAAATAAGCCTCAAGTGACAGAGAAACATCTCTTGCTCCGCCCCAAAGAAGCTAGACTCCGCCAAAAAACCGCCTCAGATCTCCAAACCTTTCTCCATCTCCATAGCCATATTCCACCACTTGTAATAGTAGATATCTTCTCCGATTGGCAACATTGTAAGACTATTGCTATCAATCTTATGATTTTCATTACAATTTTTATGATTGTTGATCTCATCTCTATGTGTGAGTAATTATCCTTGGGCTAAGAGCTTCGCCCTAGGCATGTAGCATGATGTGATCGTGTATTAGTTTGTATGACATGATGATTATTGTATCCTCTCTTGCCTCAATCTAAGGACTTGTCAGGTACCCAAGACCCCGAGGGTTGAGCCAGCTATAGGGATTATGAGTGATGAGTGATGTGCAGGTTGGGAACCCAGTAACAGAAGGGGTAGTACGGCTGTATGTGAGGGATTTGCTTGGGATTAATGGTGACATTACTATGCATATCATTAGTTCTCTTTCTTCTATGGATGAGACTAATAGGTTATTGCTATAAGCGGTTGTGGAGGCGATAGCAATTATAGATGCACTGTCCACATATAATTTATCTTGCTCTAACAAGTACACGCATACTTTATTTCTATCTTTTATTTCCATCAGATGTTTTGCACAGCTACAGGTGAAACCGAACGCCCTAGGCCCTCTCTCTCCATCATCGAAAACAACAAAAAGAGTCAAGTTATTGGTCCGGTAAAACACAAAAGGAATTCTACAACTCCCGAAGGTCTGTTAAAGTAACTTCACTACGCATTCTCTTCCCGAGGATTCGATAACCTAGGTATACTAGGGAAAAAGAAGCTATACTACATCCGTAATTCGGATCGAAGGTAACACCACCCTAACTCCAGTCACCCGCGAGCACCACCACCCTAACCCTAACTCCGGGGGCCCGCGAGCACCACCACCCTAACCCTAAGTCCGGTCACCCGCGAGCACCACCACCCTAATCCTAACTCCGGTCGCCTTAACCCTATATATTACACTATACACTATATATTAATAATAACATGTATACTATATACTACACTATATATTACACTATATCTTAATAATAACATATAAGAAAAAATAGTAATAATAACATTATATACTACTCTATATACTACACTATATTGTAATAATAACATATAACAAAAAAATAGTAATAATAACATACATACTATATCTATATACCAGTGGTCGGCGCCGCCGCCAGCATGCACGGCTGTCGCTGCCGATGCCGAAGAAAGGGAGGTACCTGGCCGGCAGGGATGGACGCGCGCGGCGGTTGGAGGAAGTGGCACGGCCGAAGAGGGGCGACACATGGCGCGGTCGCGGTTGGAGGTGATGACAGCGGCATGGACATCCGAAGAGGTGGCACGGCGGGAGAAATTTTTTGGCAGCCTGCCGGCGTCGTCCTCGCGCGCGTCCGTTGAGCAGTCTCTAGAGATGGGGAATTTGGGGGAGTGAAGGGGCGCGTATAAACATGGAAGGACCTTTAGTCCCGGTCTGTGGCACGACCCGAGACTAAAGGCTTTTCAGCAAAAGGCCACAGGGAGCGCGCCAACCACACCCTTTAGTCCTGGGTCGTGACACGACCCGGGACTAAAGGTCCCTTTTTTAAAAAAAATTGACTAAAACTCGGTTTCCCGCTTTATTGCATACAATGTTATTAAATAAACTAGTATATATCAATATTATTAAATCTGATAAAACTTACAATATTTTAGGATTTAGGGTGAGGGTTTCGAGTTTAGAGTTTAGGATTTATGGTACGGTTCTACGGTTTAGGGTTTAGGGTTCTAGGGTTTATGGTTTAGGGTTCTAGGGTTTAGGGTTCTAGGGTTTAGGATTTAGGGCTTAGGGTTTAGGGTTTAGGGTTCTAGGGTTTAGGGTTCTAAGGTTTAGGGTTTAGGGTTTAGGGTTTCGGGGGCCTTTAGTCCCGGTTGGAGCCACAAACCGGGAATTAAGATATTTCCCGCCCTTCTCAGATCCGTCAAGCCACGCGTCATGCTTTCCCGCCATTTCCCTCCGCTTCCCGCCACTTCACTCCACTTCCCACCATATTTTCCCGCCATTTTCTTCTATATCTAGGCCAACTGCCATGGCCATCCACACATCCACAACTTTCCTTCTCACAAGAATGGACACCGCATACCGGGCCATTCTGACCCTAGAGGAGACCAAGGCCCTATGGGCCTCTAGCTACCCATGCCCACCAGGCTACCGGCTGCCCGCTGATTGGATACTGAGCGCTGGAGGAGTTCCTGTCCCTCTTATGCCTCAAGGTTCCGCCTGCCAGGCGGCCATCATGAACCACTTCTACCTCGAGCTCACGCCGGAGCAGTGGATGGATCCCCATTGGGATCCTGACAAGTACGACACCTGGAATGCCCTCTTCGCTAACCGGCGGGAAAGGGAGCTCGCTAGGTACGAGGGTGATGGCCCGCCCCCTTGAACCACAACGAAGCCGGTCACCGCCTATGGTGGGAAAACCGGACTATCGTCGGTGTGATGCGCTACATCGCCCAGGGAGATCATCCTCGCCTACGGTGCCCGTACTTTGACCCTACATAGAGCCACAAGAAGGGTGGCGATGGTGAAGGCCGCGGGCTACGCGCCATCGTCATCCAGGAGCCCCCTCCCTCGCGCGTCATGAATCCGAGGCCGGAGTGTCATGTACCCTCGGCCCTGGCTGGGCTTAGGATCCAGCCACGTGCGCCTAGCAATGACGACGATGATGACAAAGACGAAGACGACCCTGAAGTTGTGTACTATAGGGCTAGACATGAGAATCACTAAAGGGGGGCCTTTAGTCCTGATTCCTTAGTCCCAGTTTTTTAATAATAATAAATGTCTTGAGTGTTAGTCCCAGTTTGTGGCTGGACCGGCGAGACTAAAGGGGGGCCTTTAGTCCCAATTACGTATTCCCAGTTAGGAAACCGGGACTAATGGATCATTTGCTACTAGCTAGTGTTGGTCTCTCTACAACTTTCCCGAACTATGAAGATGTTGTTCTATTCTTGTGTCGGGTAACTAATTTCACATATTAGGGAGTACATCTATGGCGAACTTGTTGGAGATGCTAGAGCACTGGGCTTCACCGGTATCTCCCTAAAGTTGGCCGTAGTGTTGTCCCTGCTCTCGCACACCATCTTGCAGTTTATAGCTTATCTAACTAGATCAATACGCCGGGGAGCTAACTAATTTCACATATTAGGGAGTGCATCTATAGCTAGTTTGTTGGAGATGCTAGAGGACTGGGCTCCGACGGCATCTCCCTCAAACTGGTCGTAGAGTTGTCCCTGCTCTCGCACACCATCTTGTTTGTAGTTGATAACTTCACAAGGAGGCCTATTTATAGATTAAGCTGCACAACATATTTTCGGCAGTCATGACATAATGTTGACACTCACCCCTGTCATAGTGTCGACACTCACCCCTTAAGTCCCGGTTGGTTTCTTCAACCAGGACTAAAGATGCTCGCGCCGGCTCCAGCCTGCCGTAACCCCTTAAGTCCCTGTTGGTTTCTTCAACCGGGACTAAAGATATTATGTGACATAGTTGCAAGGAAAAATACCAAACTTGGCTCATCCTCTATCTCCAGAACAATGTTGCAAAGATTTATTACATAAAAACTTTAATACATTATTACACATTACCAACCACCCTATCTAGTGTTGTGGTTTTCTTCTACGCCATAGCCATGGAGAATCTTCATCATCTAATAGAATGCTTGTGTTAGTTTTCACTTTGAATGGTGGAATTTCATGAAACTTATTATAATCATCTGACATGTCTGTCTTGCTATCCACTCCCACGATGTTTCTTTTCCCTGAAAGAACTATGTGGTTCTTGGGCTTATCGGACGATGTATTCTTTTGCTTATCTTTCCTTTTTCTCGGTTTGGTAGACATGTCCTTCACATAGAAAACCTGAGCCACATCGTTGGCTAGGACGAATGGTTCGTCCATGTATGCAATATTATTGAGATCCATTGTTGTCATGTCGTACTTTTGGTCTACATGTACCCCACCTCCTGTCATCTTGACCCATTTGCACCGAAACAAAGGGACCTTAAAAGTAGGTCCATAGTCAAGTTTCCATATCTCCTTTATGTACCCATAATATGTGTCCTTCTGCCCATTGCCATATGTTGCATCAAAGCGGACACCACTGTTTTGGTTGGTGCTCTTTTTATCTTCGGCGGTCGGGTAAAATGTATTCCCATTTATCTCGTACCCTTGGAAAGTACATATAGTCGAAGATGGTAACCTGGCCAACGAGTACATCTGATCTCCAACAGTGGTGTTATTCATGAGATGTGTCTCCAACCAACTGCCAAAATTCTTCTCGTGTTCCCCTTTAATCAAGGAGTCAGGCTTCCCCGGGTTTTCGGAGCATAGAATATTCTTGTGTTTTTTGATATACGGAGCCACCACGGTGGAATTGTGTAGACCTGTGTAGTGTGCTTGAGTGAAAGAATGCCCGTCCCTACATACCATTGATTTCCTTCCTATTGTGCCTTTTCTAGTCATCCTCCCCTCATACCAAGATTTAGGAACACCAATCATCTTAAGGTTAGGAAGAAAGTCAACACAAAACTCAATGACCTCCTTTGTTCCATAGCCCTAGGACATGCTTCCTTCTGTCCTAGCACGGTTATGAACATATTTATTTAAGAATCCCATGAACCTCTCGAAGGGGAACATATTGTGTAGAAACACAGGACCAAGAATTCTAATCTCTTCGACTAGGTGAACTAGGAGGTGTGTCATAATATTGAAGAAGGATGGCGGGAACAACAACTCGAAGTTGACCAGACATTGGACCACATCAATTTGTAAACCTGATAGACTTTCTTGATCGATTACCTTCTGACAAATTGCATTAAGGAATGCAAATACCTTCACAATGGCTAGTTGACCATTTTCTGGTAGAATTCCCCTCAATGCAACCGGAAGCAATTGTGTCATAAGCACGTGGCAGTCATGAGACTTTAGGTTTTGGAATTTTTTCTCTTTCATATTTAACATTCCCTTTATATTCGACAAGAATCTAGACGGGACCTTGATACTGAAAAGGACTTCAAAACAGATTTCCTTCTCTTCTTTGGTAAGATTATAGCTGGCCAGTCCTTAAAACTGCCATGGATGCTTGTCGTCTCGTACTTTATGATGTTGCTGGTCCTCCCGTGCTGTCGTGGTATCTTTTGACTTCCCATACAAGCCCAGGAAGCCTAGAATATTCACGCAAAGATTCTTCATCAGGTGCATCACGACGATTGCAGAGCGGACCTCATGCACTTTCCAATAGGGTACCTCCCAAAATATAGATTTCTTCTTCCACATGGGTGCGTGTCTGTCGGCATATTTCGGAACAGTTTGTCCTCCAGGACCCTTTCCAAAGATTACATTTAAATCCTTAACCATACCAAATACATCAACACCAGTACGGGGGACAGGCTTCGTCTGGGTTTCTGCCTTGACATTGAAATGCTTGCCTTTCTTCCTTAAGGGATGACTGGGCAGAAGAAAACGACGATTGTACGGGTACACATTCTTCCTACATTTATCCATATATATACTTTCAGTCTCATCTAAACAGTGTGTGCATGCATTGTATCCTTTGTTTGTCTATCCTGAAATTTTACTAAGGGTAGGCCAATCATTGATGGTTATGAACAACAATGCTTGTAGGTCAAATTCCTGCTGTTTGTGCTCATCCCACACACGTACACCTAGTTTGGCCCACAACTGTAAAACTTCATCAACTAATGGCCTTAGGTACACATCAATGTCGTTGTCGGGTTGCTTTGGGCCTTGGATGAGCATTGGCATCATAATGAACTTCTGCTTCCTGCATAACCAAGGAGGAAGGTTGTAGATACATAGAGTCATGGGCCAGGTGTTATGACTGCAGCTCTGCTCCCCAAAAGGATTCATGCCATCGGTACTTAGATCAAACCATAAGTTCCTTGCGTCACCAGCAAAGTCCGGGAAGTCTCTCTCGATTTTTCTCCACTATCGACCATCAGCAGGGTGCCTCAACATCTTGTCTTTCTTACGGTCTTCCATATGCCATCACAACAACTTGGCATGCTCTTTGTTTCTGAATAAACGTTTCAACCATGGTATTATAGGAGCATACCATATCACCTTGGCAGGAACCCTCTTCCTGGGTGGCTCGCTCTCAACATCACCAGGGTCATCTTTTCTGATCTTATACCGCAATGCAGTGCATACCGGGCATTTATCCATATTCTCGTACTTCTCACCGCGGTAGAGGATGCAGTCATTAGGGTATGCATGTATCTTCTGCACGTCTAATCCTAGAGGGAAGAAAAGCTTCTTTGCTTCATACGTACTAGAGGGCAATTCTTTATTTCTTGTAAGCAGCTTCTTCATTATTACCAGCAACTTTTCAAATTCGAGTCAGTCACACTCACACCGCTCTCTGCCTTCTACTTCAGCAATTCCAGTATGCTATCGAGCTTCTTCTGGCCATCTTCACAAGTTGGGTACAACAATTTGTTGTGGTCCTGTAACATCTGCTCGAACTGCAACCTCTCCTTTTATATGTCGCAGTCTCGTTTTGCATCAGAAATGACCCAACCAATATCATCAGCGGGCTCATCTGGTTCCCATTCTTCACCTCCTTCTTCTTCATTGTCTTCCATTGCGATATCAGCGTATTCAGGGAACATAGATCGGTAGTTGTCATCATCGTTCTCTTCTTCATTGCCGTCTTCCATCATAACCTCTCTTTCTCCGTGCTTGGTCCAAACATTATAGCCGGACATAAAACCGGACCGAAACAGGTGGCTCTGAATGACTCTTGAGGAAGTGTGAGCCTGCTCATTCCGACAGTCAACACATAAAACCATCCCGCGGCTTGTTCGCCTCGGCCACAAGGCGAAAAGAACGCACGCCTTCTCTGTAAGCGTCAGAGCATCGGTCACCGTACATCCATGGATGGCTCATCTGCATCATACAACCATATATATCAAACGCAGTCACGATGCTAAAATTAGTACCGCGCGGTCTAAACGAGAAAATAGTTGCTAACCTTTTAGGACACTTCGAAACAAAGAGGAGAAACCTTAAGTGTGGCTCGGGAAAACGAGAAAATGTTTGTCTTGTGAACTCAAGTGGCATCGCTCTCATAGGCATTTCATCGAGCACCTCTAGTGCATAAGAGAAAAAACCTAATACAAACTATGCCACCTTTCCTCCATGAAAAAATGGAGGAGGGTTGTGCCATATATATAGGGCCAGCCCATTTCTTCCGGTTTGAGATACAAACCGGGACTAATGGAGATGCCCTCAGCGCGCAGCAGGGACCAGACCCATTAGTCCCGGTTTGTATCTCAAACCAGAACTAATAGTCTATAATGGGCCGGAACAAATGATGTCGCGGCTTCGGGCCGTTGGGGTCCGGACCATTAGTCCCGGCCCCAGCCACGGCCGGGACTAAAGGCCAGGACGAAAGGCCAGTTTTCTACTAGTGCTTGATAGCAACCGCGGCCCATAATGTTGGCATTCCCGACTGGCAGGTTAGGCTCTAGGTTATTTACATATCATCTTTCGTGTCATTCTTCTTATCTTCTATAATCGCGGTTCTGTCCCATTCAGGCCCATGGCAAGTTCATCTGCACCGTGCAGATCAACCGCGAGGAAGATGTGCCAGGTCAACGGCGAGATCGCTAGTGTCATGCAGTTCAACCGCGCAGGAGAATGTCGTCTGGACAATAGCGAGGTCATCAGTGCCCAGCAGAATGAAGATATGGCCAAAGTCCTTACCACCGTTAGTAGAGTCAAGAACCAAAATAAGCGTAACTAGGTTAGATGGTTAGCTTAGCTAGAGAAAGAGAGACTCAAACCCTTCTTATAATTATTGCTCTTTTCTAATCATCCTGATTTTAAAGCGGGGCCATTATAGGAGTGCAATAATGATCAAAGTGTAATGCAACGAGTTTTAGGTATTGTAATAAAATAGAATTTTATACCTTACCGAGATCAAAATTGTTATATTAGAAAAGGATTAGTTTTCATTGATTATCATTAACTTTTGTATCACCTAAAGGTGTACTGCACAGGAAAATATATCGCGCTGCACAATATTGTTACACGACACTAACATCGTGCCGTCGTTTATAATCTACGGAAGCCCTCACCACCGATGCCGCTTAATAGACCGCACAATGGATCACCATGTGCCGCATGAAAAATGATTAGGCGTGTAATCAATAAAAAATAAAAAATGAAGAGTAAAAAAACCCTTTTTCCAGTTTTTTGAATTCAAGAGCGCATACTAGCTAGTGATTTGTATCTGTAATAGCGGCAAAAGAATTGATCGGGTGCCGGCAGCGATGGGTGGAGGTGGTTGATTCCAAGAAACCCTTTGCATGCATGGTGGATGGGAAGGGCTATGAATAGTACGTAGTACTTGCGCAAAATCTTTTGCTCCACACTGCTACACAAACCATAGGGGTGGGGCTGGGGCTGGGGCGGGGCGAAAAGGAAAAAAGGCTGCGCGCTCGACACTCGCTGGCCTCCGCACGCAATGGGCACTGCAGCAGCATCACTTATACAGTAGTGGTCCTGAAATATATATATGTATATATACAGTATGGGTGTACAGTAGGTATCCTTGAGCATTGATGGTAGTATAGGAGTACTTGCGTTGAGATTCGTGCAGCAGTGGGCCTGTTAGAGCAGTCAGTCGTTGACCGCTTGCTTTTGTACTACTCCTAGTAGCAGGAGTGAGTTACTACCGTAGTGGTATCCACACAGCACTTTACGGCGTCCGCCTGCGGCTGCGAACCCAAACCCTTTAGGAGTGAGCTACTACACAGACACAGTTGGTATCCCGTTAGGGCGCAGCTTTCTGTTAACGCAAGCTTTCATTTGGCAACAGAAAGACTGAGGAGGTGCCCAGCTTTGTTCAGCCACAAAAGTCATACTCATACCAGGCAGCCACCACGTCCACGTATAGCTCTCACCATCATTTCTCGATCCGGAATCTAGCTACCTGCAGCCCACAACCATGCTGCTGCTGCTGCTGCTGACCTGGCATTGGTTACACAGCCAAATAACAGTGGGAGAACACGTGTGGCGTAGGACCCTCACAGGATAAGCCAGGCAGAATCCTCTTAGATAGGGGCGACAAACCCACTCATCACCTGCTTTAACGCCCTGCAGAATCTGCAATTCTTCCCAAACCTAGCATTTGGACCGTACGTCCCCTGCCCGTGTGTACGAATCGATGCCTACTTTTTTACTCCAACTTTTAATCCGCTAGCTACCTAGCTAGCTTCAGAGATTTGCAACTACAGCTTGGAAATACATCACTTCTCTAAGGACATCTCTATGATGGGACATTAATGGCGACGTGACGTCGGCTATCAGCGCCGGTGGCTTCCCGCGTGGCCGGCGTTTCCCGCCATCGTAGCTTTTCGTTTCCCGCGGCGCGCCTCCCCCCCCCCCCCCCCCCCCCCCGCGGCCAGAAAACTTCCCGCGCCTCCCCGGCCGTTTCCCGCCTTCACCACGGTCTATAATAGGCGACCGTCGGCGCCACGGAAACAACAAGCCCAAGCAAGAGGAAGCACCACCGAAAAAGCGCCAACCACCAGCAGCCATGCGTCGCCACAAGATCGCCAACTGGACCAAGATCAGGGAGATGTACCAAACCCACTTCACCGAGGCCGACATCGACGTTGTCGACCTCAAGGCCACGTTGTTGTCCCAGCGCATGGCCAAGGCGGAGGTGGTGGCCTTCGAGGAGTAAGGCCGTGTGGCCGAGGCGGTGCTAGAGCAGGTGCTGGAGGCGGCCGCAAAGGTGGCCGCCCAATGGGCGGTTGATACGTCGTAAACGTATCTATAATTTTTGATGTTCCATGCTTGTTTTATATCTACTTTCTTATGTTTTGTCCACACTTTGGAGTATTTTTACACATTTTCTGGAACTAACCTATTATCATGATGCCACTGTGCCAGTTGACTGTTTTCTGTTGTTTTTAGTTTCAGAAAAGCTAGTAAGGAAATATTCTTAGAATTGGACCGGACAAAAGCCAAAGTCAATATTTTACCCGAAGCAACACGGAGTCCGGAGAGCAGCCGAAGGGGGGCCACGAGGCGGCCACACCCTAGGGTGGCGCGGCCAGCCCTAGGCATGCCGCCACCTGGTGTGGGCCCCTCAAGCCTCCACCGACCTTGCCCTTCGCCTATAAAAGCCTCCCGGGACGAAAACCGTAAGTACCCGATCAAAATTCCACGAAAGAGTTTGTAGCCGCCGTCATCTCCATCCCTAGATCAGGAGGGATCTGAATCTCTTCCCGGCACCCTGCCGGAGGGGAGATATCACCCTGGAGGCCTTCTTCATCACCATGACTACCTCCGGTGTGATGCGTGAGTAGTTCATCCCTGAACTACGGTCCATGTAGTAGCTAGATGGTTAGTTGTTCTCCTTTGTGCTATCATGTTTAGATCTTGGGAGCTCCGTTCATAATTAAGATCATCTATTTGTAATCCTACATGTTGTGTTTGCGGGGATCAGATGGATATTGAGATGCTATTTCAGATTGATTATTGATTCTATCATGTCTATGTTATTTATGATCTTGCATGCTTTTCGTTGTTAGTAGCTATCTTGGCCAAGTAGATGCTAGCAACTCCAAGAGGGAGTATTTATGCTTGATAGTGGGTTCATGCCTCTAGTAATCTGGGGAAGTGACATAAATCTCTAAGGTACTAGATGTCCTGTTGCTACTAGGGAGAAAATAGCAATTCTTTGTCCATGGGACAATCGTATTGTTTACTTTACACACTTTGCTTAATACAATCATCTGTTGCTTGCAACTTAATACTGGAGGGGGTTCGGATGATAACCCGAAGGTGAATTATTAGTCATAGATGTAGTTGGATTACGGTCTATGTATAATGTTGTAATGCCCAATCAAATCTCATAGGAGTCAAGATGATTAGTATATGCATGTATGCTTTCTCGATGTCTATTAATTGCCCCGCTGTAATTTATTCACCCAACATGTCATCTATCTTAAGGAGAATCACCTCTAGTGAACTATGGACCCCGGTCCATTTTTTTACCATTGATAAACCATCTACTATTTACTGTTTACTTTCTGCAAACAATTACTATCTTCCACACATACGTTTAATCCTTTGTGTTTTAGCAAAACCGGTGAGATTGACAACCTCACTGTAAGTTGGGGGCAAAGTTTTGTGGTTGTGTTGTGCAGGATTCCAAGTAGGAAACAACACCTTGGAGTTGCTTCCTTTCTCCTACTGGTTCGATAACCTTGGTTTTATAACTGAGGGAAAACTTGTTGATGTGCTCATCATACCTTCCTCTTGGGGTTCCCCAACGAGCTCGATATATTTTGAGCTATCAAGCCTTTTTTCTGGAGCCGTTGCCGGCGAGTCAACGACATCTTCACAAGGAGAATCCCTCACAACCAATCTCTTTACTTTGTTTTTTTGTTTTGCTTAGTGTATTTCTGCTTTGATTGCTTGTTTATTTTATCAAAAACAATTAGTTGTACCGGTTTGCTTCCTTTATCAGAAACACAAAAAAAATTAGTTTCTATCTCAAAGTTGCTATTATGTCTAGCATTGCTCCAATCACTATGTCACCTGAGGAAACAATTTTTACTTTCAAACAAGGAATTGAAGAGAGTTTCAATGAAGCTTGGTCTAGAATCTCTGATTTACATGAAAAAACTGAACCTAAAATGACTCTAGGCTTGTTTCTTAGCAGCTTCTACTTTGGAACTACTCTTTGCTATAGATATGCTTTGGATGCTGTAGTAGGAGGAGATTTCCTCCAGTACAATGAGGGTGGAGCTTTTAATGCCATAAAAAGTTGGTTGCAACATATGACTTGCCTAGCAAATCTAATTCCTCTATTACAAACATTATTGCTAGATTGAACACTCTTGAGACCAACACAGCTAGTTTAAAAGAATGCTATAACATGCTTAGAGAGCATCATGAATATGTTCCAATAAATTTTGAATCTTCAAAATGGCTTCCTATAGTAAAGGTTGTTATAAATAATGAAACTTTGTATGCTTGTTGTGATATCATGTCTGAATTCTGTCTTATGCCTAAAGATGTCTATAAATCTTTAAATCTTTGGGGACTTTCTGAAGGAGGAGAAGAAATATCTCTTACTAATAATGCCAGAATATCACCCATTGGAATAGCTGAAGGAGTGTTTACAAAGATCCTGGAGAAAGTGGTGTCTACTGATTATCTTGTTATTGAATGTGTAGGAAAAGGACAAATTACACTTGGAAGATCCCTACTAAAACTCCTTGGAGCAATAATAGATGTGGAAAAGGCATCATGTATTTTGCTTCTCTACCAAACAACCATATGTTCCCCAAAGATAAGAATAAAGGTAAGAAAGGTAGGGGCAATAAATTTTGTCTTAATGCTTCTTCATTAGAGAATACTTGATTCTTGCTTCTTATGCCTAGCTCAAAGGTGTTAAACAAAAGCACTTATTAGAAGATAACCCAAATTTCTTTACGAATCTTTTGTTGAGTCTTGGAAGTTATTGATTTAGTAATAACCTCTCCTTATCCTTTTTGTGTGGTTTTTGTGCCAAGAATAACCTCTAATAAGAGAGAAATAATGCTTGGGAAAGTTGCTATCCTAAAACAGATTTTTGTGCTTTGCTGTAAAAATTCGTGAAAAAACTCAGTACGTCGGATTGAGCTGTATTTTTTTGTGCTTCTGCCCCAGGTTGTTAGCTAACGTTTTTTAGTACAACACTTTTTGATTTGAGCAACAGAACGTCTTCGAAAAAATCGGTTTTTACCTGCTGGTCTGTTTTAACAGATTTCTGCCATTATTTGCATTTGTCTCTTAATGTCTTTCTCTTTGAGTTCTTCCCAAAATCTTGAACTTTTTAAAGGAAGTACTACAGTAGCTTGTGTTTTAGTGGAAGTTTTACTTATGTTGAAACTGAACCTAAAGACTTATTATCTTGAGTACACTAATATTGCTAATGAAGATTGTGTGAAGTTTTGTATGAAGGAAATTTTAAAAGTGTAGGGAAGACCAATGTGATAAGATGAAGTATGGAAAAAAGCTCAAGCTTGGGGATGCCACCCGTGTCACCCCAAGAAATATTCAAGAAGTACAAGCGTCAAAGCTTGGGGATGCCCAAGGCATCCCCTTCTTTGTCAATAAAAATCTCTGGTTTTCTTCCAAACACTTCATTTTTATTGTTTCATGCACTATTGTGTTGTTTAGAGCGTCTTCGTTTCGTTTTTAGTTTTCATTTGCTTGGTTTCCTTAACTAAATTGGTTGGACCCCCGCATTCATACATAGTTTCAAATAAGTTGTTTTGGATTAGAAAAACAGTAGGAAAGTTCATGCTTATAAGTGGTATAAAAGGAGCTTGTTTCTGACTGTGACTTAGACTTTATCATGTCATGCTTGATATTTCTTTGACTTTATGCTTAGTGATTATTATTGTAGCATGACTTGTTATAAACAATTGAGATTGCTTAATGTTCCTTGAAAGAATCATGCGTTGTTTTAGCATATAAAAGCATAATATTGTGGTATTCTCCTTTGATGCTTTATTTGGGTTGACTTGGCACATGCTCACACCATGTTAAGACTATACCAAGTCACCATAGCCTCTATGATCATTTAGTTTTCGACTTGTAATATCACTTTATGCTTTAATTAATAATGTGTTGTTGCTTTGCATGATTATGGCCATTATTGCTCTCTTAGTTGGTTGCTCCCAGTCTTTTGCTAGCCTCCACATGTACCAAGTATGAGTTCCACTCATGGATCCAACTCTAAATAAAACCAAGTTATTTCCAAAAAGTCCACCATACCTACCTATTAGCATTATTGCTATTCTAAGTATATTCATGTTTTTATCTACCTTTCGAATTAAACTTGTTATGTGAAAATTAGTGATTAAAGCTCTCACAAACTTGATGGCACACTTTACTTTCTTGCACTTAATAAACTTGAACCCATGTGCCCATCTATGTTGCGTATATGCTTGCACTTTATAAGTTGTGAATTAGCATAACCATGTTACCATGAGGAACGCTTTCAACATTGCACTTTATTTAGTTGATATCATGTTCTTTTGCTTATGGATCCCAGTGGTGTGAAATAAAAGGGGAGCTTGTAAGCTCATGGAGTTTGTATATGTGTTAGAGAAACGCCTGGGTGGATAGCCTAAGCCATGCCTAATCATGGTGGAAACTTGCAGCATAACCATAGTGAGCAATCGGTGAAGCATCCTCAATAAAATCCTATGCAAATAGCAAATAAAAAGATCGCTGAGATGCTCATTGTCTGTTGCCTTGTCATTTTGATATGGGATAGCTCCTGTATCATGGGGCAAGGGGTACCCCGTTGGCGGTTCTCTATGATACACATGTACTTACAATGACAATAACTTACTCGTGACTAAAGTTGAGTAGCATGAGGTTCGGTACTCGTAAGCTAGGGTCATGAGATTTTCAACTTATAACTTGTCAAGCATATCCTCATATTTGCTTACTTTAACCTTAATCACCTAAAGATTCTTATGATATGGGCAATGAGAGCTAAAAGCTAATAATTACCATATTTTTTTGAAGCTCTTTATGAAACTTGAATCCCTGCTTCCTTCTATAAAGGGCCTTTCTTTTACTTTTATGTTGAGTGTCCATATTCTATATTTAGCACCTATTGAGAGAGCATAGTGGTCATTCTTAGTTTAATGTGCATTGTCCCAAAACTTGTTGATTGATTCATAACTTTGATATTGCTTGTTCTTAAACTATTTGTATCTAGTCACCCTTATGAACTTTGAAGGTGTCCTATGCATTTATGTTTTGCTACACTATGAGGGACGAACTGAATACCATTCTCATTATGTTTTCTATATGTGAAACAGACAAACGTCTTTCAAAGCATTGTTATTCATGAATCTTTTGTTTGTAACTTTTCATATTACAACATAGTTGCTATGTCTTATTGTTAGAACTATATCTTTCATATCTATGTTAGAGTACTATGATCCCAGCTATCAATGTTTTACAAGTACTTTGATCAAGATTGTGATGGTGCATGTCAACTCAAAATTATTCTTTTTTATCACTTACCTACTCGAGGACGATCAGGAGTTAATCTTGGGGATGTTGGTACGTTGTAAATGTATCTATAATTTTTTATGTTACATGCTTGTTTTATATCTACTTTCTTATGTTTTATACACACTTTGGAGTATTTTTACACATTTTAAGAAATTAACCTATTAACAAGATGCCATAGTGCCAGTTTCCTGTTTTCTGCTGTTTTTGGTTTCAGAAAAGCTAGTAAGGAAATATTCTCGGAATTGGAGCAGACAAAAGCTAATATTTTGCCCGAAGCAACACGGAGTCCAGAGGGCAGCCGAAGGGGGGCCACGAGGCGGCCATACCCTAGGGTGGCGCGGCTAGCCCTAGGCGCGCCGCCACCTGGTGTGGGCCCCTCGAGCCTCCACCGACCTTGCCCCTTCGCCTATAAAAGCCTCCCGGGACGAAAACCCAAAGTACCCGATCAAAATTCCACGAAAGAGTCTGTAGCCGCCGTCATCTCCATCCCTAGATCAGGAGGGATCTAAAGCTCTTCCCGGCACCCTGCCGGAGGGGAGAGATCACCCTGGAGGCCTTCTTCATCACCATGACTGCCTCCGGTGTGATACGTGAGTAGTTCATCCCTAAACTACGGGTCCATGTAGTAGCTAGATGGTTGGTTCTCCTCCTTTGTGCTACCATGTTTAGATCTTGTGAGCTCCATTCATGATCAAGATCATCTATTTGTAATCCTAGATGTTGTGTTTGCGGGGATCCGATGGATATTGAGATGCTATTTCAGATTGATTATTGATTCTATCATGTCTATGTTATTTGTGATCTTGCATGCTTTCCGTTGTTAGTAGCTATCTTGTCCAAGTAGATGCTAGCAACTCCAAGGGGGAGTATTTATGCTCGATAGTGGGTTCATGCCTCTAGTAATCTGGGGAAGTGACAGAAATCTCTAAGGTACTAGATGTGTTGTTGCTACTAGGGAGAAAACAGCAATCCTTTGTCCATGGGACAATCGTATTGTTTACTTTACACACTTTGCTTAATGCAATTATCTATTGCTTGCAACTTAATACTGGAGGGGGTTCATATGATAATCTGAAGGTGGATTATTAGTCATAGATGCAGTTGGATTACGGTCTATGTATAATGTTTTAATGCCCAATCAAATCTCATAGGAGTCAAGACGATTAGTATATGCATGTATGCTTTCTCGGTGGTGGGGTGGGTGGGGTGGGGGCTTTCTGAACTTCCACGGTGAAAGATGTGAACTTCTCGGTAGATAGCTAGTGAACTTCCTGTCTGAGCACCAGATTCACGTCGGAAATATGGGGGGAAGGTTGGGGCTGGGGGGCTTTCTAAACTTTCCACGGTGAAAGATGTGAAATTCTCGGTAGATAGAAAGTGAACTTCCTGTCGGAGAACCATATTCATGTGGGAAAAGGGGGAGGGAGGGGGGTCTGAACTTCCGCGGTGAAAGATGTGAATTTCTCGGTAGATAGCAAGTGAACTTCCAATCAGAGCTCCAGATTCACATGGGAAAGGGAGCGTACTGACCTCGACTATGCTGATTGTCGTGCAAAAACAAATTTAGTAGCTTGGGAGTTCAGATGTGAGAGGGAAAAAATTTCAGATATATTCTTGCGGGAGTTTAGACTCAAAGTATCTCTGCCCCTAGTGGCTGTGGAGTAAATTTGGATATATCTATATACTAAATAGTGTCTAGATACATTCAAATTTAGAAATATTTGCGACATCTATTTTGAGACGGAGGGAGTAGGAGACTTGCTATGGCCATGGCTGCGATGGTGCATCACATCTACTTGTGATACCTATTGCATCTCCAGCGTGACCTAGTTTTGATGTGCCCTAGTTTTGATGAGCTGTTAAGTTCAAATGCAAGCAAGAAAGAATTAACTCCAAAGAGGAGAAAACAGTGATTTAGTTGCGTCTAGACTCTATTTTCAATTCCAAGATAGATGTGTTGCCTTTTTTTATTTGTTCCATAATATGCACACGGAATTTATTACTTCGACCAATTTAAACTGTGAATTATTTGAACTCAACATATTGTTGGTGATCAGTTGGTAATCTTTGTGTGATGAATGTTGACAATTCCATGTAATCCCACAGATTTTGTGATATATGGATGGATGCTGTCAAAAAAAAATGCTTAAAAACATGGGTTCTGCTGATCTCTGATGGTAGTTCTTTATTACTGTTCCTCTCTGCCTTGGTGCTTTGGCCGCGTGTTGGGAGCACTCCAGGGCCTTTTGTTTCCTGCTGTTTTCCTGTCTAGGCTTTTATGTTTTCTGGGTGGAAACAATTTGAAGATGTGCTCTGCTGGAGCCAGATGTGCTGGATTCTTCATCTTTGCCTGGAGAAAGATTTGTAACATAAATAAATTTGTGCATGTTTTCCTGATTAAGACTGTCAAATATTACTTTTTATGTGGTTGGTTCTGAATCTTTGGCAGTGCAGAATGCCTGCTCCTTAATCAACTTAATACCTACTAATGCAATACGGTCTTAAGCTCTTTCTTGTTGTGAGTGACATGGCCAAAACGAAAGGTTGGTCACTGCTGAACTAGTACTCATCTTGCTCACTTTCTACAGATTCTTTTGAAAGATCTTTTTTTTTTGAAAGATCCACTTTCTACAGATTCAATGTTCAAGCATTGGACGATCTAAAGATAATAGACTGCTAAATAAGCTCTAGTAGGATCTTTTGTCGAAAACATTTGACAGTGTGCTTTCTCTGTTGGTAAAGCATTTGAGTATGCAGACTTGTTGGTTCGAAGGAAGCATACAGAAGCATCTTATTTCCGTTCCAAATCTCATTTTGCTGCAATTCATATCATGTCGATCGAGATAGAACTCCATTTATCGAAAGCATGCTGTCACTAGAAACCGCAGTTGTCAGACTTGCCGGCTACAATGACAGTGTGCTCATCTTGCTCAGTTTCTACATATTCTTTTGAAAGATCCGCTTTCTACGGATTCAGTGTTCAACTCACGGCACTTGGATCATCAGGGTCACTTTCTACAGGTTCAACGTACAGCAGCAACTGAATCTTTCTACAGGCTCTGCACCTCCTCCGCCGTTGGTGCGGGGCACCCCATCCGTGGTCCACCCATGGGGGCCGGCAGGGGGTGGTGGCGCTCACCTCCTCCCCCTTTCGTGGGGGGCGCCTCATCCATGGTCCATCCGTGGTGGCCGGCAGATGGCGGCGGCGTTCTGCCTAACGTCGTTTGCTTCTCCCCTGTTTCTTGTCCGCTGCACAAGGGCAACTGGCTCCTTTGGTTGATCGGTGGAAGATACCTGGTTCGGTCCAGCGAGCCATGTACTGTATTTCACAATGTATTTTGGAGTTAAGAAAATTAATATACCTGTAAAAGGAGAGACAGCGCAAATTATAAAGGTATCAGTCTAATATGTGTCAAAAAATCAGAGCCAAAGTAATGTGTGGTAAATTATAAAGGCCCTAAGTAATGTGTGGCAAATTATAAAATCTCCCGCTCAAACCATGCAAGATGAGGTAGGAGAGACGCTTCGTCTTTGTCTGCAGTACAGACTATCAATGAGAATTTACAGGACTGAGAGGTTAAGATCATAAGAAATTAAACCAGGTCAATAGTACAACGAAGCTGACCCATTTCTCCGTCATGGCGGCGCAACAACTTCTTGGTGAATGAAAAGCCTCACTTAGGTGTTTAGTCGATCTGTACCCCAGGGGTCATTTCGTCCTTCAAACGAGCCACCACTCTTGTAACAGTCAAACGAGCCCAAAACATCAATGTCAGAAATAAATGGCACACCAACAAAATTAATGTACTACGTCTATTGCATGTTATTACATATACGAAACTTAATCTATTTACAGTCAACACACAGATGCCCGGACAGGTATTTGACGACTCCACATTCGTTACACCTGGTAAAAGATCTTCACAGTTCAACAAGGTCTGGTAAAGAAAATGTAACACGACAAAACAAAGAATCATAAATCAGAGTTGGAGATGGAAGACAAGTGCAGGAAGAAAAAGTAGAATCTTATGCATGACAGGCATGAAAACCAGCTGACATACCTAAATGTCCAACTCGGGAAAAGCCTATAACATCTACATTTGGGTGTGTGCAACAAGATTCTAGTCATGACGAAGGTTACTTGCTGAAAAAGATCATGATCTCTATCAAGGTCGACACGTTGTCACGAGAAATAAGAGTTACTGAAACAAATAAAAGAAGATGATACTAATAAGGTTGTGGGATGATATTAATATATTTCCATATGTAGCTGAGTCACCTAATGTTATTTTCTCCAACAGAAGGATGCTATATTATGCACATTATATCGGTGAAAAATTTACAGTGAACATGAACTGTGAAGCAATTGCATTAGTTCTAGGTAATAAAAGAACTCCAACCTTGCTGGTGATTATATTGACATGCTTACACAGTTTTACTACCTTTTTCTCCTAAATGATAGTCCTAACACTTAAGAACCAAGTGCATATGTTGTTCTGCAAATTCATTACTTTGGTTACGAGTTCAGAATTATTGACATGCCTCTCACAGTAGTTGCAGACTCCATTTGTAGCTATCTTTGTTTTTTTTTCGAAATGGGGAGCGGAGCCCCGGCCTCTGCATCAAGTGATGCACACAACCTTTATTCATTATTAGAACCACAAAAGTTTGGCAAGAGTCATTACAAAGACCATACAAACCAGAACCGCCAAAACAAGACACCGAGCAAAAACGATAACCAATCGCCAGATCTGATCCGTCCCGCCGCCACCCACCAATCTCTGGCCACCGCGCAGTGACATCCCTGGCTGCCACTACTCTGCCACATCGCCGTTGATCAATCGGGACAGGATCACCGCCGCCTCGAATTGAAATCAGCCGAGGAGATCCACCGCCGCCACCGCACCACCAGGGCTTTGCCCGGCGACACCCTCGTTGGCGGCGGCGGGAGGGAGGGAGAGTACATGCGAGGGTCTTTTGGGGGAGGGGTCGGTGGCGCCCCAGTGCGGCCCGGCACGGCCGCACGGGAGCGGGGGGAGGGGGGGATAAGTATATTTTATGCCTATTTTCCTCCTTAATGTTAGTTTCAAGGTGTTTACAAAGGTAGCAACGTATTGGATAACTGTGATAGCTCATAAGATAATTAGACCAACACACACCGCTTTTATGCCTGGAAGGCACATTTTAGAAGGGGTGGTAGTGTTACATGAAACCATCCATGAGATTCATAGGAAGAAAACGGATGGTGTCTTATTTAAAATTGACTTCGAGAAGACATATGACAAAGTAAAATGGCCGTTTTTACAGCAAGTTCTATGAATGAAAGGTTTTGATCCTCTGTGGTGCAAATGGATTGAGAGTTTTGTTAAAGGTGGTAGTGTTGGCATCCGGGTCAACGACGACATAGGCCATTATTTCCAAACTAGAAAAGGTTTAAGGCAAGGAGATCCATTGTCTCATATGCTCTTTAATATTATTGTTGACATGTTGGCTATATTAATTGCTAGAGCAAAAGAAAATGGCCAGGTTGGAGATCTTATTCCACATCTTGTCGACGGGGGAATATCCATACTTCAATATGCAGATGATACGATCTTGTTCATGGAACATGATCTTCAAAAGGCGGTGAATATGAAGCTCATCCCTTGAGAAGCTATCTGGATTCAAGATTAATTTTCACAAAAGTAAATTTTTTTATTTTGGGAAAGCTTCCGAACAAGAAAAGGAAAGATATTTTCGGTTGCGAGTCGAGATCATTACCTTTTAGATACCTTGGGGTACCTATTCATCATAGGAAACTCCGTAACACCGAATGGAATCCGGTGGAAAATCGTTTTGAGACTAAGCTAGGATGTTTGCAAGATAAACTCTTGTCATATGGGGACAGAGTAGTTTTAATAAATTCGGGTTCTGTCTAGTATGCCCATGTTTATGCTCTCTTTTCTTGAGATACCGAAGGGTGTTCGGAAAAGATTAGATTTTTATCGTTCACGTTTCTTTTAGCAATAGGATGAACATAAGAAGTATAGAATATCGAAATGGAGCATTCTACGTCGCCTGAAGGATCAAGGAAGCTATCTTTGTTTTGAAGGAGCATTATAGATATCTTCAATTAGTGTATCTCTCTTTTCCCATGCCACGCCACGAGGCCATGATCCAGGCAAAACTGCTCCTTCACGTTCCTCATATCCATCCCACGAAGCGCATGCAGCAGCGTAGGAGATCATCACGGAGGCGTAGGACGGCCTATGGGGCATGGAGACGACAGGGACCGAGTGTTAGCAGGAGGCGAGGCGAGCGTGGGAAGGGATTGAGGAGGCATGGTGCACTGGCCTCTCCCTTGCCCCAGCAACCCTCCATCTCTGCCTCTCCCTTGCCCCAGCACCGCCTCTCTTGCTCCAGTGACACCACACGTCCTTGGCTACCCTACTCCATGGGACATGAGATGCCAGTGGTCTGGACTCTGGACACAGCCGCTGCCTCAGCAGATCAGTCCACGCACGATTAAGTGTACCATCTGCACTGCTTAGGCAGAATAAATGGGTATGAATTATCTTTTGATTGAACTGCCAGTTGCTTCATCGGAATGTAGCCAAATAAATAGTTATTAATTAATCGGTTGGGATTTGTTGTTGCCAGTTTCTTCATCTGATGATGGCAGGATTTTTTTTATGCACATCATTCTGGGAGGAATTGCTTTAATTCAGGGAAAAAGGCTTTAATTCAGGAAAGATTGGTAAGAAATCAACACCAACACCTTCAAGATATATGGACAATACTTTGCATGGATGATCAATTTTGTTGAGTAATGGAAGCAGTGCTTAATAACAGTCCAAATAAGCTGCCATATTTTCTAAGCATCGGATAAAATTTGTTTCCGGCTGTAATATTGATGGTGTCTTGAAAATGATGGTACAATATATTCCAAGACAGGATATATTGTTCTTCTATTGCTGCAAAGCCCTACTATGCAATTTAAAATTTTCTTCTATTGCTGCGAATCCATACTATGCAATTTATTCATGAGAAATATACTACCTGGGCACATTAAACCCCGAGTTCAGTCAGTTTTAACAGAGTGCATGCTCTAGACAGAAAAGGTCTAGGTACTCAGATCAAGAAGAAGATGGACGAGCTACTTGGCATCGTACTGCTCCTCCAGAGACCAGAGCCTGTCTTACCACGATGACAGGATGTAGTCTCAATGGTGAGAACTGACACACTGTTCCTTCCATTTTAGAAAAGAGTAATTGCACAGACACACACTTATTGGGGTCAACCTTTTTGAGTCAACGCCAGACTGAACCGTCCCTCGCTGCCCGAGACACTGCTGGAAGCATCGTGGATACCGGTTGCCTCTACCGCCAATCGACAGTGCTGCTCACCGGTGTGAGGTCATCTATAATTTTTTTCTACGTTTTATTTTGCACTCACTGCCCTTCTGGTACAAAAGGAGAGCCAGGATACAGAGAGATGTACTATGCAGTCTATGATGATTAGTTTACAGAAGAGGCAGAATCAAAGCCCATTAATCAAGTTCAGGGAGATGTTGCTTGAATCTTGTTAATTATTCAGTAGTCACTGTTGATTTTCTGAAATGGCACTAGTCCCTGAGCTACTCACAACTCACTGTTGATTTTCTGAAATGGCACTAGTTCCTGAGCTAATCGTCAAGCACTACCATATACTCAGGCCTAGTGTGCTTCTTACTTTATTTTAACTACTCCCTCCGTCTCGAATTAGATGTCAGAGATTTGTCTAGATTCGCATATATCTAGACACATTTTATACATGCGAATTTAGACAAATCTCCGACATCTAATTCGTGACGGAGGGAGTAGATGATACCCCACACGGTGCTATGGCATCTTGGTCTACAAATCAGCTTAGGTGATAGATGTAGGATGTTGGATAGCAGAGTTATCAAATTAACTGTTATGCACTCTAGCTATTGGTCCACTGTCCAAGTGATAAAACTGAACTGATAAACAACAACCTATATATGATATTTATCGGTAACCCGGTAGGAATTAAAAGAAATACCATAGAATGTATAGTAAGTATCTAGCCTGTGGAATTATGTTCTATACCAAAGTACACAACAAAGATAAAATCCGCAAGAAGGAATTAAGTTTGTATCTACACAAATTCAAATTCTGCAAGCTTCAACTTTATATAACCTTTATGCAGTAGATCGTTTGTGACATTTGCGGAAGATTATAGAGAGCGCAACAACCGATCTTGGTGTTGCCATAGCTGTCATTACGGACGTCTTGTCACCAATACAAAAAGATGGCAACAGAGCATTATATGCCAATGAGAAATAACTATATCTTGGGATATACAGAATCAGAGGACCATGTTTAACAATTGTCAATTTTTGAGATTTCAGGAAAAAAACACAATGGAGGTGGCAATCAACTATGCAGACCATTGTGAGTGTAATGATCAGGTTGTGAAGAGTGTAATTTTGAAAGGAAAATACTATCCGAAAATGGAACATCCATCTGTTGCAGATTTCAATTAAGTATTGTATTGTAGCAGCAATGGCAGAAGGATCAATCATGCATAAAGCTGAGATAACATGAGGCCAAATTAGTACAAAAATATACGTACAAAGGAAAGTTGTCTGGTGTTGCTGAAGCAGCCGCTATACGACAGTCCGCACCATACGCATGAACTTTATGTAGTGTCCCTGTTTAGAATTAAATGGACGGCGAGAACCTGTATATGAAATATGGAGCAGTAGAGAGAAAAATCATACTCTCTCCGTCCTAAAAAGGATGTCGAGATTTGTCTAAACTCGAATGTATCTAGACACTATTTAGTATATAGACTCATCCAAATGTAGACAAATTTGCGACATCATTTTTAGGACGGAGGGAGTGGAACATTTTAGAACAAACAAAACATATAGAAAAGAGTATCATCAGTTTGCTCCAAAGAGAGGTGTATGATGTGGTTTGAGGCAGTCTGTATGACAGGCCTCACCAAACTGATGAATTTTCAGAATCAACACTATTTGTAGAATTAAATGGGTTAGAAGTTTGGAGCTGGATGGTATAAAACTGTAACATTTCAGAGAAACAAAATATATATAAATGGTAAAATATGAATTAAGGTCGGTAGCAGTAGCGACGAAATAAAACTTGGTCAGCATACCTGATCCTAACATAAGAAAATTATTACTTAGGAGTATAACATTCATGAAAACATAATAGCAAGAAAACATACTGACCAAAATATTCCCCATCCAACATTGTTTTACTAATGTCTGACAAAAAGTAAGAACTGAAGCAAAGTAAACATAACCGATTTTGGTTATATCATTTCAACCAAGAGTATACACATACAAGGTATGCAAAGAAGACGATTCTACTTTCAAGGATGACAACTCTGGACGAAAAAAACATAATACTTGACAGAGGAAATTATTGGTAAATAGAACGTGGGATTTTGGTACTATGTGAAATACATTAATAAAATCTGATGGATAATGCCGAATCTTACCATGAAATTCACAAGAGCACTCTCGTTCCCATGAATGTAATGGAAATGCAGGCTGCGTTGGGGTGTCGTGTGGAAGGTTTCCCTCAATCGCTGCTGTCAGCACACAAGCTAAAACTCCAAGACTTTGCCCCGCTGATTGCTAGGGTTGACAAGAACCTTGCCGGTTGGACGGCGACTCTGCTAACGTCAGGGGGAAGACTCGTGCTTCTCAATGCTGTCCTCGATGCTCTGCCCGTTTTTGCTCAACATGGCTGGCGAGCGGCAACTTCCCGAGCTGTGGAGGGGTCGCCTGCCACAATGTCGACAGCATGATACCGATGTTTGGTTAGACAGACTCTTTCAATGTCGAGATTATCTATCCACACAGAGTTGGACGGGGGCAGAGACGAGGGGGGACGATCGAAGGAAGGAAGTGAGCTGGGGCGCTAGCTGGGATTGCCGTGGGTCGCCGTGCAGCATGAGAAAGAGGCGCGGGATTGAATCTCCGTTGGGCAGGGGCGGCGGGTGGGTACAGGGGAGAGCTGAGAGCAGCGGTCTCTCCGGCAAGATGGAGACGCTGGAGGCCAAGGCCGTGTCGCTGGAGGAGATGAAACTGGCGCTGATCGATTTGGCGGCCGCTTTGGAAACCCAAGGTCGACCAAGCGCCAAGCGGTGGACGCTCTCTACTCCAAGCCGATCTGGGAGACCTGCGGCTCCCCTTCGATTTGGCGCTTTGGCCGGATCTACGGAGAGTGGATTTACCACACCTCCGTTGGTCCCCGGGCACCATGAATTGCCACAAGATTCGTGAGTCAAAGTTTTTATTACTTTTATGTTTAAACCCTTTGATAAGTTAAAAATCAACCATTGATACTGAGGGACAAGATAACTACCAATCCCTTAGACCAGCCACACTGGTGGTGCGATTCAAGAAAAAGAAAGAATTGGTCTGAATTGGCTGTAGTGTATGGAACCGGTTCAACGCTATATACATGGGGCCCAAGAGTTATAAAAAAGCTCTTTTCTTTGTCTCCATCCTTCCCATTTAGACGTGGTGACTGAGGTCTTTCCTGCTTGTGTCAGACATAAAGTTGTATTTAAATACTTTGAACCGCTTTGAGTCGATTCAACTGCATGCGTCGTTTTTCTTCATGAGCCGATTCAACCAGAGCTCCACACTGTATTGAACCGATTCAATTGAGGCTATGAATCGCTTTTAGCCAACAGTGTGGTTGGTCTTAGACCACCACACTCCAAACCTAATCCCTCCCGTGACCGACACTCCCCTCACCTAGCGCCGCCGCCGCTCCGCCCCCTCCCCTGACCACCAACGCAGCCGCCTCCCTCGACCTCCCCCACCGGCGTCTCCAATACCGTCCACACGGTGTGCAGAAAGCTGCGCTTCCGGGCGCCATGGAGCAGCGGCGGCCATCCCCCATGCTCCCTGTGCGCCGCCTCCACCTTCCCCCGAGCTTCCACCACCACCATGCACCTGCAGCCCGGACGCGTGGGGGATGCTGCCCCGTCAACAACCACGCAACGGTGACGAGCTTGCACCGCCATCCCGAGCTCGCAACCCTCCAGATCTGGGCCTGGAGTGCCCCGATTCGTCTTCCCTTTTTGTTCTTCATTTTTTTCCTTTTTTTTACCTACTGCCCGATGTGGAGTTTGCTAGATCTAGATCTATGTGTGTTCCCTTGCAGAAACATGTATGAAACATGAATCTATCTGTGTTGAAAATGTATGATTCTTTGAAGAAACATGATAGTGTATGAATCAGGCTTTCCCAAATAGTGTATCTGTGTTGAATATGTATATGTTTTGGATATGTATCTGTGTTGAATCAGACTTTGCCAAAATAGTGTATCTGTGTATGAACCAGACTATGAATATTGAATGAATCTGTGTTGAAAATGTTTGATTCTTGGATTATTTGTATGGAAGTATACAAATAACCGTGTTGTTCCTTAATACATTGATGTATCTCATGTGTGTATTTCTTCAAGAACTAGCTAAAAATCTTATATGAAACTATTGATAAACCTTGTATGGATATTGTTGAATATTTAGTGAAAATAAATATGTAATATTTATAAACCTTATGAATCTTATACGAAATTTTTGAGTCTGGGATGAAACATGTATGGAATATGTGATATATAGTACCTTGAAAAATTACTGTTAAAAAATGGTATAAAATTTGTATGAGACTTGCTTGAATATTCCTTGAAAATCTTGAGTCGTGATGTGAAATTGTTGTATTAAACTTGTATGTGTTGGGTCCGCAGCATAGAAAACAAAAAATTTCCTACGGTGTGAACTACACGCCAAGATCTATCTACTAGGTACAAAGCAACGGGTGGACATACATCCAACGAGAACTTACCCTCATAGACAACGAGCTTTGTTAACGAGTAGGAACTCGTGGTTGATGTAGTCGTACACTTGCCGATCTCAAGATCGTGAGGAAGTCCGAGCGCCGCAACTCAGCAGCGCATCCACACTCGCACACACGTTCAAGCCACCGGACAACCTCCACCTCCTCGCTCCAGCGATCCAGCGGAAACAGCAACTCCTTCTAGACGAAATGCCACCGGGAACATGTATCTCGTTAATCCGGGACCATGGGAGAATAATTCTAGAGGGGGAGAGAGATCCTTCACAAGGATGTGTGAGGATGAAGGAGGGAATGGTTGGCCTTTTATAGGAGGAGGCGGGTGCCCCCTCTCTCCATGGCCGGCGCATGGGGGGTGACCCCTCACCTCCCCCATTCATGTGGTGGTAACCCCTCCACATTAAAATGCCTCTTCACATTCCCTTTTAAATTCTCTACTTTAAATGCATTAAATTTCTCTCTCTCATTTAATAAAACTCTTTTTATTAAATTTATTCAGAATTTTGTTAATTACTTTAATTAACAAACATTCACATATAGCCCCTTGCAATATTTCAATATCACATGCATAACCACCTTCTGCAATTTCACCCGAAACAATTTCCGGTTTCTATTAAAACAATTCCTGCGTTTTGCAATTCTTTCGTCTGAAACATATGTGCTCCAAAATGGTGTCCGGTAACTCTTAAGTGTGCCACCCTACGGTTCGCGAATAATGCAGACATGATCGAGACCCTTCTCCGATCAATAATCAGCAGCGGGACCTGAAGATCCGTACTGACTCCTACACATTCAACGATGACTCCTGTGATCGTGAGAACCTTTAACGCTTGTAACTAAATCCCTTTGTCTCTCGATATATTACATATCCGAGATTCGATTATCGGTATCTTCATACCTAGTTTGATCTCGTTACCGACATGCACTCTTTTCTCGTTCCCGTGATATAACATTCTAGTAATCACATCACTTGCTTACAAGCTATCCTAATGTAATATCACCGAGAGGGTCCAAAGTATATCTATCCGTCATCTGGATTGACAAATTCCACTCTTGATCCATGAGCCTCAACATAACACCTTCGTAGTACTGAACCCATCTTTATAGTCACCCTGTTACGGTGTGACGTTTGATGTTATCAAGATACTCTTCCGGTGTTAGCAATTAACATGATCTCATGGTCTAAGGATAAAGATTACTTCGTATGATGTTATAGCAATATAAATATAATGACTTGATCGTAATGCTATACTTCGGATGAATGTTCATCACATCATGCACCAATGGTGTGACCTTGTTATTAACAACATCCAATGTCCATGATCCGGAAACCTTGGTCATCCTGTTAATCAACAAGCTAGTCTATAAGAGAGGCATGACTAGGAACCCTTTTTGTTTATTAAACACACATGTATTGATGTTTCCGAATCAATACATTTCTAGCATGTAAAATAAACATCTATCATATATAAGGAATATATAATAACAACTTTATTATTGCCTCTCAGGACATATTTCCTTCAGTATGAATATTGTTGAACCTTCCGTGTGGTTGAATCTATGATGAAACTTTTGGGTATTTAAAACTGGCTTATTAAGAAATATTCTATGAAAAATATTATATGAAAAAAAACTGTGAAAAATATGATTTAAGAAATATTCCGTGAAAAAATCATGAAACTATATTGTAATTAAAGAAATAATATTTTATTTGATTAATTATGTGAATCTGGAAAAATTCTCGAATAATTTTAGCTTAAAACAAGAACGTGAGAAATCTTGTATGGATATTGTTGAATAATTACTGAGTAATAAATATATATTAATATTTATAAACCTTGTATAAAGTTTTGTTGAATATTCTTTTAAAATGTTATATGAATTTTGTACAAATCTTTTTAAAAACCTGTACAGGCTTGTACTTTTTTAATTATACTGAAAATAAATCTCGCTAACTAAAACGTGTAAGAAATATTTTATTAATATATTTTGTGAGGAGATAAAACATTGACGAAATATGTATAAAACCTGAAAACACCAGGGTCTAATAAGCAAAACAGCAATGGACTAAAAAGTGAGGTAGGAGGGGTGTTACATAAAACAATTTCCAACGAATAAAGGGTGAGATAGACCCGTTGAGTCCAAAATATGTGTGGTTTTGTATTTCCGAGACATGCGCTAGCTGCGCGTCGATCTGGGGCGTACGTGCTCAACCAACGTGGTGACGAGGGACATCACGGGCCAGGTGGCTACCGCATTGGTCGACACCACAAATCCGGATTCAGTGATGGTCAAGGGTACGTATGCCTACTAGTACCATGTAAACTACTACCTGAATCCTATATTCCTATACCGCCGAGAGATGGTCGAGATGGTAGGGAGAGAGGCAAAACACCACGAGTAGAGTGTCCAAGGTTCGTTCAATGGGGAATGGAAAATCAAGTGTGAGTCTCATACTACTTTGGTGTCTGTAGAATTGACAGGGAGGTTTGGGTGGTGTATGTATTTCACTGGAAGAGAGGCAGCTAGCGCTTTGGCTCCAATGAACCAATGCCCGCATCGTAGCAGTGTCCTGGGAAGATTTTTTTTTTTAACGAGAAAGGCCATGAAGGGCCTGGAATCTGCATTAAAACAGCGGCAGAGGTACAATTACAAAAAGGACCTCGATCAAGAAATAAAAAACAGCCCGGTCCTGTAAAATTACAACCAACACCCCAGAGTGGAACGCGAAAACACGATCAGGTCCTTGGTCGCCGCCAGATCTTGACCTCCATCCGCAGCCGCCGGCGACTCCACCGGGGACGAGACCACTTGGTGGAGAGGCGGCGTCGGGCGCCACGGTGAGGTCGGAGTAGACCCTCCAGTCAAGGAGGGAGACAGAGCCTGGGATCAACAACTCAGGCACAGCAGGGCCATACTCATGGCCGAGGATAGCTCCGGCTAACATGTGCCGGCGCTTGGTGGCTGCTGCAGGCGCTGCAGATTCCAAGAACACCCAACGCCAGCTTCTCGTTGATGCAGCCTCAGCTTCGCCCAGCTTCTCTCCCTCGCCGCCCTGGCCGGCCAAGAGAAGGAGCAGCGCAAGGAGACTGAGCCACAGAAACGGGCGACGCTTGAAGAAGATGCCCGCCTCGCTTTCCTTCCTTTCGGCCACCCACCATGGGCAACTCGAACCGAAGAAGAGCCAGGACCGCCTAGTGCCGCGTCGGAGCACCAACACGTACGAGCAGAACCGTCCTCCAGATCCGCAGACCGCGGCACCAACATGGATCCTCCCCTCGCCTCCACGGCCGGCCGGAAGACACCACGCAGTAGAACGCCCGGAGATCTGGAGATGTGTTGGAGATATGCCCTAGAGGTAATAATAAATGTAGTTATTATTATATATCTTTGTGTTTATGATAAATGTTTACAT
This sequence comes from Avena sativa, assembly GCA_916181665.1. Lineage (NCBI taxonomy): Eukaryota > Viridiplantae > Streptophyta > Magnoliopsida > Poales > Poaceae > Avena > Avena sativa. Next base: position 587,455,147 of record OV702287.1, read on the forward strand.
TCATGCTATAATAGTATTAACAAGGAAACCATTAATACTTGTGTGATTTGTAAACTTAATTTGAAGTCCCTAGTATGGCCTCTATACTTCACTAGCTTGTTGGTTGATTGATGATGTGGTTTCTTTGTCATGAACATTGAGATGTTATCAACAACAAGATCATATCGTTAGGAGAATGATATGGTGGACATACTCCTATAGACAAGCGTAGCATAAAGATCAAGTCATTTCAATAGTTCAATTGCTATATGCTTTCTGATACATAGTAACCTAATTCCTTCGACCATGAGATCATGCATATTGCCTTTACTGGATGGATGCTTTGATGTCATCAAACACCACACCGTAACAGGGTGGCTATAAAAGTGGCATTGGGTGTTCGGAAAGTATTGGTTGAAACACATGGATCAAGAGTGGGATTTGTCCATCCACATGACGGATAGATATTCTCTGGGCCCTCTCGGTGAAATGTCATCCAATTAGCTTGCAAGCATGTGACTTGGTCACAAGGGATCACATATCACGGGAACGAGAAAAGAGTACTTATCAGTAACGAGGTTGAACTAGGTATGCAGAGATACCGACGATCATGACCTCGGATAAGTAACATATCGTGAGACAAAGGGAAATTGGTATCGTATGTAAGTGGTTCATTCGATCGCAAAGTAATCGTAGAAATATGTGGGAGCCATATGAATTTCCAGATTCCTCTATTGGTTATTGTTCGGAGAAGTGTCTCGATCATGTCCGCATAATTCACGAACCGTAGGGAGACACACTTAAGGATTCGACGTTGTTTGAGTAGTTATGGTATTATGAGAAAGAGACCGAATGTTGTTCGGAGTCTCGGATGGGATCCGGGATATCACGAGGTGATCCGGAATGGTCCGGAGAATAAGATTCATATAAGGAAAGTCCCATTTCGGAGTTGGGGAATGGTTCCGGTGTTTTCATCGGGAACATTCTAGAAGGTCCCGGAATGTCCGGCACTCCGGGGGGGAAGGGGTACATGAATGTGTCATTGCAAGATGGAATGATTGCATCATGTACTAAGTGTTCTCGCTGTCCAAAATAAAGGGTTTATTTAATTCCTAAATTGGAAAAGTCAAACGGCTAGTTTGAAAGTCAAACTGCCAGTTTTGGAAAGTGGGAAGAGGAGGAGAAGAGGAGACCGACTTGGGGAAGGAGTCCCCAAGCCGGCGGCCAGCCCTAGGCCGAGTTGGGGAGGGACTCCCTCCCTCCCCTAGCGCGCCAGCCCTCCCACCTATAAAGGGAGGGGCAGGGCTCCCCTCCCAACACACACAAGTTCCTATCCTCTAAACTAGAAACTAGACCTAGACCCCGGTTTAGAGCTGTTTCGGTTTAGAGCCTTCTAATTGGTTTAGAGCCCTCTAATTGGTGTGTCTAATTACTAGACCACTAATAGCCTCTCTCATAAGCTCCACCATACTCGCACCGGCTTAAGGCGAAGCCCTGCGGGATCTCCCCTCTACCTCCGGTACCACGCCGTTGTGCTGCCGGAATCGCGAGGAGAGTGCTACAACCTCCGCTGCCTGCTGGAACAAGGGAGAGGAAGGTCTTCGTCGAGTACCGAACGTGTGACCGACTGCGGGAGCGCTGCGGGAACGCGGCGCCGGAAGGATCGTCTACGCGATCTTGAGATCGGAAAGAGTACGACTACATCACCCACGAGAATCTGCTCTCGTTAAACACTTTGGAATCTTCGAGGGTGAGTTATTCCATCGACTCGTTGCTACAATCTAGTAGATAGATCTTGGCTTGTTTGTTTGTATGCGATAGAAAATTTTTGTTTTCCATGCTACGAACCCCTACAGTGGTATCAGAGCCGTGTCTATATGTAGATCTGTTGCACGAGTAGAACACAATGGTCATTGTGGGCGTTGATGCTTTTATTGTAGATTGCTTTTTGTGTACTTTGCATCTTGCGGTATGTTGGGATGAAGCGGCCCGGGCTAACCTTACATGACATCGTTCATGAGACTTGCTCCACGCTTGACATGCAACTCGTTTTGCATAAGTGGCTTTGCGGGTGCCTGTTTCTCCTAGCATAGTAAAGATCCAATTTACAACGGGTGATCAACAATGCTAGTATCAATGTTGTGGTTCTTGTTCGTAAGTTAGAACGACACTTATGGAAAGCCCCAAACCACGTAAAATATGCAAAGAAAGTAGAAGCGTCTAACTTTGTTTTGCAGGGGTGTGCAGTGATGTGATATGGCCATGATTGTGATTATATTTGATGTATGCAATGATCCTTATTGTAAGTTGGCAACCGGCAGGAGCCATATGGTTGTCTTTAATTTCTGTTAAGGCCTGCGTGTCTATTCAAAATAGTTGTAATAGTTGAAGTTGGCGGACGACAACCATGAAGAAGCGTCATTGACCTTGATGCTATGCCGGTGATGATGGAGATCATGTTCGTGCTTGAAGATGGAGATCGGAAGCACAAAGAAGAAAGGCCATATCATATCACATATTATGAATTGCATGTGATGTTAATCCTTTATGCATCTTGTATTGCTTAGTAGACGACGGTAGCATTATAAGATGATCCCTCATGCACATAAATTTCAAGTTCTAAAAGTGTTCACCCTTAGTATGCACCGTTGCCAAAGCTTGCTGCTTCGAAGCACCACGTGATGATCGGGTGTCTTTGATTCCGCGGGTGACTACAACGTAAGCAAGCCAGATTTGCTTATGCGGAAGCTAAGGTTTGATCTTGACGAGCCTAGCATGTACAGACATGGCCTCAGGAACACGGATCGCCGAAAGGCAAAGCATGAATCATATAGTAGATATGATGAACATGATGATTGTTCGCCATTAAAACTATATCAGCTCTCGTGATGATCGGTGTTGATGTAGTGGATTTGGTTCGTGTGATCACTAAAACAATGTGAGGGATGTTGTTTTGAGTGGGAGTTCACCTAGTTTAATTTCATTAATTAATTTGAACTCAATTTGTCATAAACTTAGTCTAAACTATTGCAAATATGTTGTAGATCAATGGCAGCCCCTACCATCAATTTTAATGCGTTCCTAGAGAAAGAAAAGTTGAAAAACAATGGAAGCAACTTCGCGGATTGGTTCCGCAATTTGAGGATTGTCCTCACAGCTGGTAATTTGACCTATGTGCTGGATGCACCGCTAGGTGACCCACCTGCAGCTGATGCTACCGATGAAGTAAAGAATGTTTACCTCGCTCGGAAGAATCAGTACTCCATAGTTCAGTGTGCTATCTTGTATGGTTTAGAATCGGAGCTTCAGAAAAGGTTTGAAGAGTCAGATCCATATGATATTGTCGAGGATCTCAAATTAATCTTTGAGACTCATGCGGCAATTGAAAGTTATGAAGCTTCTGAAAAGTTCTTTAACTGCAAGATGGAAGAGGGTAGCTCCGTCAGTGAGCATGTGCTTAAAATGTCTGGGCACGCAAATAAACTTCAAAGTTTGGGTATAGTGATTCCTAATACTTTGGGAGTTTACCGCATCCTCCAATCACTACCACCAAGTTACAAGAACTTTGTGATGAACTACAACATGCAGAACATGAACAAAGAGTTGCCAGAACTATTTGCTATGTTAAAATCTGCAGAAGTGGAGATCAAGAAAGAGCACCAAGTGTTGATGGTCAATAAGACCACCAAATTCAAGAAAGGCAAGTCTAAGCAGAAGGGACACTTCAAGAAGGGTGGTAAGAAAGTTACCACGCCGACGAAGAGGACCAAGGCTGGACCCAAGCCTGATACTGAGTGCTTTTACTGCAAGGGAGAAGGTCACTGGAAGCGGAATTGCCCAAGGTACTTGGCGGATTTGAAGAACGGCAACATCAAGAAGAAAGGTATATCTGATATACATGTTATTGATGTGTATCTCACTAGTACTCGTAGTAGTGCCTGGGTATTTGATACTGGTTCGGTTGCTCATATTTGTAACTCGAAACAGGAGCTGCAGAATAAACGGAAGCTAGTGAAGAACGAGGTGACGATGCGCGTGGGAAACGGATCAAAGGTTGATGTGATCGCGGTCGGCACACTACCTCTTCATCTACCATCGGGATTAGTTTTATACTTAAATAATTGTTATTTGGTGCCTGCGTTGAGCATGAACATTATATCGGGATCTTGTTTATTGCGAGACGGTTACTTGTTTAAATCCGAGAATAATGGTTGTTCGATTTATATGAGTAATATGTTTTATGCACATGCACCTTTGATAGATGGTCTATTCATATTGAATCTCGATAGTAGAAATACACATATTAATAACATTGAGGCTAAACGTTTGAAATCAAGCGATAATTTGACCTATATGTGGCACTGTCGTCTTGGTCACATTGGAGTGAAGCGTATGAAGAAACTCCATTCCGATGGACTTCTTGAATCACTTGATTTTGAATCACTTGAAAGATGCGAAGCATGTCTGATGGGTAAAATGACTAAGACTCCATTTTCTGGTATGATGGAGCGAGCTACAGACTTATTGGAAATCATACATACCGATGTGTGTGGTCCAATGAGTGTAGCATCGCGCAGTGGTTATCGTTATGTTCTTACCTTCACGGATGACTTGAGTAGATATGGTTATATCTATTTTATGAAACATAAGTCCGAAACTTTCGAGAAGTTTAAGGAGTTTCAAAGTGAGGTAGAGAATCAACGTAACAAGAAGATTAAATTTCTACGATCTGATCGTGGAGGTGAATATCTAAGTTACGAGTTTGGCGAGCATTTGAAGAAATGTGGAATACTTTCGCAGTTGACACCGCCGGGAACACCACAGCGTAATGGTGTGTCTGAACGTCGTAATCGAACTCTCTTAGATATGGTTCGTTCTATGATGTCAACTTACAGATTTGCCACTATCATTTTGGGGTTATGCATTAGAAACAGCCGCATTCACTTTAAATAGGGCACCGTCTAAATCCGTTGAAACGACACCGTATGAATTATGGTTTGGGAAGAAACCTAAATTGTCGTTCCTTAAAGTTTGGGGATGCGAAGCCTATGTAAAGAAGTTACAGCCGGACAAGCTTGAACCCAAAGCGGAAAAATGCGTCTTCATAGGATACCCGAAGGAAACTGTTGGGTATACCTTCTATCATAGATCCGAAGGCAAAATCTTCGTTGCTAAGAATGGATCCTTTCTAGAGAAGGAATTTCTCTCGAAAGAAGTGACTGGAAGGAAAGTAGAACTCGACGAGGTTGTCGAACCTTCTCTCGAAATTGCGAGTAGCGCAGCACCGGAAGAAGTTCCTGTGGTGCCTGCACCAATAAGAGAGGAAGCTAATGATGGTGATCATGAAACTTCGGTTGAAGTTACTATAGAGCCTCGGAGGTCAACGAGAACTCGTACCACTCCAGATTGGTATGATTCCGTTATGAATGTCATGTTGGTGGACAACACCGATAACCCCGAGACATATGAGGAAGCGATGATGAGCCCAGATTCCAATAAATGGCAAGAAGCCATGAAATCCGAGATTGGATCCATGTACGAAAACCAAGTATGGACTTTGGTGGACTTACCGGATGGCCGGAAGGCTGTCGAGAACAAATGGATTTTCAAGAAGAAAACAGATGCTGATGGTAATGTTACTGTCTATAAAGCTCGACTTGTCGCAAAAGGGTTTCGACAAATTCAAGGAGTTGACTACGATGAGACTTTCTCACCGGTAGCGAAGCTAAAGTCTGTGAGGATTATGTTAGCAATCGCTGCATATTATGATTATGAGATATGGCAGATGGATGTCAAAACAGCATTCCTCAATGGAGACATTGATGAAGAGTTGTATATGATACAACCCAAAGGTTTTGTCGATCCTAAAGATGCTAACAAGGTATGCAAGCTTCAACGGTCCATCTATGGATTGAAGCAAGCATCCCGAAGTTGGAATCAACGTTTTGATAAGGTAATCAAAAGTTTTGGTTTTATACAAACTTATGGAGAAGCTTGTATTTACAAGAAAGTGAGTGGGAGCTCTGTAGCATTCTTAATACTGTATGTGGATGACATATTGTTGATTGGGAATGATGTAGACCTTCTTAATAGTGTCAAGGAATATTTGAATAATAGTTTTTCAATGAAGGATCTTGGCGAAGCAGCTTACATATTAGGCATAAAGATTTATAGAGATAGATCGAAACGCCAAATATCATTGTCACAAAGTACATATTTGGACAAAAGTTCTAAAGAGGTTTGGAATGGAAGATAGCAAGAAAGGGTTCTTGCCCATGTTGCCCAATACGACCTTGAGTAAAACTCAAAGTCCGACATCGGCAGAAGATAGAGAAAAGATGAGTAAGACTCCCTATGCCTCAGCCATAGGATCTCTAATGTATGCCATGCTATGTACTAGACCCGACATCGCATATGCTGTTAGTCTAACTAGCAGATATCAAAGTGATCCAGGAGTGGATCATTGGACAGCGGTCAAAAACATCCTTAAGTACTTGAGAAGAACTAAGGATATGGTTCTTTCTTATGGAGGTGATGAACAGCTCGTTGTTAATGGTTACACCGATGCTAGTTGGAACACCGATCCGGATGATTCTAAATCACAATCTGGATACGTATTTATTTTGAATGGTGCAGCAGTTAGCTGGAGGAGTGCAAAGCAAAGCGTTGTGGCGAGATCTTCAACTGAATCGGAATACATGGCTGCTTCGGAGGCTTCACAAGAAGCGATATGGATGAAAGAGTTCATTACAGAGCTGGGTGTGGTTCCAAGTGCGCTGGACCCAATGTCTATCTACTGTGATAACATGGGCGCCATAGCCAATGCGCAAGAACCAAGGTCACACAAGAAGCTGAAGCATATCAAGCTGCGTTTCCACGCTATTCGAGAACATATCCAGGATGGGGATATAAAGATTTGCAAAGTACACACAGATCTGAATGTGGCGGATCCGTTGACTAAACCTCTCCCGAGGGCAAAACATGACCAACACCAAACTGCCATGGGTGTTCGGTATATTACCATGTAATCTAGATTAGATGACTCTAGTGCAAGTGGGAGACTGTTGGAGATATGCCCTAGAGGTAATAATAAATGTAGTTATTATTATATATCTTTGTGTTTATGATAAATGTTTACATTCATGCTATAATAGTATTAACAAGGAAACCATTAATACTTGTGTGATTTGTAAACTTAATTTGAAGTCCCTAGTATGGCCTCTATACTTCACTAGCTTGTTGGTTGATTGATGATGTGGTTTCTTTGTCATGAACATTGAGATGTTATCAACAACAAGATCATATCGTTAGGAGAATGATATGGTGGACATACTCCTATAGACAAGCGTAGCATAAAGATCAAGTCATTTCAATAGTTCAATTGCTATATGCTTTCTGATACATAGTAACCTAATTCCTTCGACCATGAGATCATGCATATTGCCTTTACTGGATGGATGCTTTGATGTCATCAAACACCACACCGTAACAGGGTGGCTATAAAAGTGGCATTGGGTGTTCGGAAAGTATTGGTTGAAACACATGGATCAAGAGTGGGATTTGTCCATCCACATGACGGATAGATATTCTCTGGGCCCTCTCGGTGAAATGTCATCCAATTAGCTTGCAAGCATGTGACTTGGTCACAAGGGATCACATATCACGGGAACGAGAAAAGAGTACTTATCAGTAACGAGGTTGAACTAGGTATGCAGAGATACCGACGATCATGACCTCGGATAAGTAACATATCGTGAGACAAAGGGAAATTGGTATCGTATGTAAGTGGTTCATTCGATCGCAAAGTAATCGTAGAAATATGTGGGAGCCATATGAATTTCCAGATTCCTCTATTGGTTATTGTTCGGAGAAGTGTCTCGATCATGTCCGCATAATTCACGAACCGTAGGGAGACACACTTAAGGATTCGACGTTGTTTGAGTAGTTATGGTATTATGAGAAAGAGACCGAATGTTGTTCGGAGTCTCGGATGGGATCCGGGATATCACGAGGTGATCCGGAATGGTCCGGAGAATAAGATTCATATAAGGAAAGTCCCATTTCGGAGTTGGGGAATGGTTCCGGTGTTTTCATCGGGAACATTCTAGAAGGTCCCGGAATGTCCGGCACTCCGGGGGGGAAGGGGTACATGAATGTGTCATTGCAAGATGGAATGATTGCATCATGTACTAAGTGTTCTCGCTGTCCAAAATAAAGGGTTTATTTAATTCCTAAATTGGAAAAGTCAAACGGCTAGTTTGAAAGTCAAACTGCCAGTTTTGGAAAGTGGGAAGAGGAGGAGAAGAGGAGACCGACTTGGGGAAGGAGTCCCCAAGCCGGCGGCCAGCCCTAGGCCGAGTTGGGGAGGGACTCCCTCCCTCCCCTAGCGCGCCAGCCCTCCCACCTATAAAGGGAGGGGCAGGGCTCCCCTCCCAACACACACAAGTTCCTATCCTCTAAACTAGAAACTAGACCTAGACCCCGGTTTAGAGCTGTTTCGGTTTAGAGCCTTCTAATTGGTTTAGAGCCCTCTAATTGGTGTGTCTAATTACTAGACCACTAATAGCCTCTCTCATAAGCTCCACCATACTCGCACCGGCTTAAGGCGAAGCCCTGCGGGATCTCCCCTCTACCTCCGGTACCACGCCGTTGTGCTGCCGGAATCGCGAGGAGAGTGCTACAACCTCCGCTGCCTGCTGGAACAAGGGAGAGGAAGGTCTTCGTCGAGTACCGAACGTGTGACCGACTGCGGGAGCGCTGCGGGAACGCGGCGCCGGAAGGATCGTCTACGCGATCTTGAGATCGGAAAGAGTACGACTACATCACCCACGAGAATCTGCTCTCGTTAAACACTTTGGAATCTTCGAGGGTGAGTTATTCCATCGACTCGTTGCTACAATCTAGTAGATAGATCTTGGCTTGTTTGTTTGTATGCGATAGAAAATTTTTGTTTTCCATGCTACGAACCCCTACAAGATGGGCAAACTCGCCCTTATTTGAGGGGACCCCGACCTCCGCATCTTCTCTGCCAACCTCCCACCACAGGAGCTCACCGGAGAAGCTCGAGGACGACCTTCCAGCGCGGAGCGGCAGCACTAGAAGGCAGAAGCCCATCAGCATCTCGCCATTCGCCACATGGGCAACTACAAACCCTAACCCTACGCCTACAGCGAGATGCAGCAAGCCTACTATATACAAAGAAGCCCGGTCGCCGCCCCTAGGTCCACTCCGACCGGCAAGGCCGGCGGAGGAGGAGAGGAGCGGCTCCGGGAGCGCACGAGCGACTCTCAAAGGCTGGGAAGATTTTGTGTGCGACTAGTTGGGTCGACGGGAGTTTGAGCAGCTGCTTCGGCAATGCTCTCCACTTCGTCGTACAGGAAGTATGCTGCGCAATTTAATGCGGCCGGTGATGAACTGCTTAATTGCAGCACATCACAGTCCTAGGACCCTCTTTTTATTTTGTTAAGAATTTCTATAAATTATTTTTTCTAAGTAATAGTATAGATTCTCTTTTACATCTAAATACTCAATACCATAAAAAACTCTTAAAGTCATATACCCATGCGTCACCACTATCGGTGGGCCAGGGTGCCTACGAGGGCCGTGCACTTAGCCGTGGCGCACATAAGACCATGCGCCACGGCTATGTTTATTACCCGTGGGGCACTCATAGTGCCACTGCTAAGTGCACTGCCTATTTTCAGCTCCACACACACGCCCACGCACACATACGCACACATAGACACACAGACACACAGACACACACACATGCACATTGGATCGTCTTTTTAGGTTTGCAAAAAATAACAGAAAATTATAAACACTTCAAAAAATAAAACCTTTTTGGATATAGGTAGGTTATGTGATGTAGTTTCTAGGAAAATTAACAAACATGAATTTCGACCTTTTTTGCGGAAAAAATGTCATGTCACGATAAAACAGCCATAACTTTTGCATACGACATTGAAAAAAAATCTATAATATATCAAAACCACGAGCACGAAATTTTCTATCTGTTTGCAACGGTTGTTACCAATTTTTTAGATTCTCAAAATTCGAAAAGGAAAAAAATATATGACAAAAAGAAAAAAATTCCCGCAAAACACAAATTGAGGCCACTTAGCCATGACGCACCTCATATTGGTGCGCCACGGCTAAGTGAGGGCGGGATTCGAAATTTGAACTGGACGGCCACCTACCTTTACTTTGCTCCTCCCCTTAGTGTTCTCCTTCTCCTTCCTCTCCCTTCTTCTCCTCCGTTCTCTTCTCCTCTCTTCTCCTTCTCCTATCCTCTCGTCTCCTTCTTCTCCGTTCTCTTTCTCCTTCCCTTCTTCGTCTCTCTTTGATGGCGCCCTCCTCCGAGCACCTCCGACCGCTACCTCCTCCGCCCACCTTCGGTCTCGCCCTCCTCCGTGGTCGGTTGTGGCCACGGCCTCCCGCAACTCCTTGCGGTCGTAGGCTATGGCCACGACCTCCAACACCTCCCAGGCAACGATAGGAGCGAGACGAGGAGACTCCGGCAACAAACTTGGCGTGATTCAGATCTAGATCGGAATCTGGATCCCGCTTATTTTGAATTTTGAAAATTGTACCCGCGATTCACAAGGAACCCTTAGCCGTGGCGCACTGGATGGTGCGCCACGACTAACTTTTATTACCCGTGGCGCACCACCTAGTGCGCCACGGCTAAAAGTTAGTCGTGATGCGCGTTTAGTGGCGCACCCCATGTGCGCCACGGATGTCCATAACAGGTGTGCCACGAATAGGCTATTTTCTAGTAGTGATACCTTGTATTTAGGATTATAATAGAAAATCTAGTCTAAAACCTTGTGTTATAGCAATAGTCAACCCTAAGCTTAGCATCGTGATGTCAAATCAAGTCATCTACTCTTCAACTCAATTGAGTTGTTACCAATGGGAAATATTATCTCTTCGAGGATAAGTTCCATATACCATATTCCTAATACCCTAACCATAGCTTAATATATAATTAACCTAAATGAATATTGTTGATCAAGTAATATTTTTTAAAAAATCCAATACCATTTGTAAGTCAGTGACATAAAGAAGAACCTGAAAGGACACTGGATGTCCCCTAGAGGGGGTGAATAGGCGTTTTAAAATTATTACGGTTTAGTCTCTAATAAATGCGGAATAAAACTAGCGTTTAATTTATCAAGACAAAACCTATATCCACTAGGTTCACTAAGTGCACCAGCAACGTATGCTAAACAAGTTAAGTATAACAAAGTGATAGCAAGATAGATTCAAACTCGATGGCTATCACAAATTAAAGTGCATAAGTAAAAGGGTTCGGGTATAGAGATAACCGATGGACGCGAAGACGAAGATTTTATCCTAAAGTTCACTTCCAAATATGTTACATCTCCGTTGGAGAGGTGCGATGGTGTAATTCTCTCCGAAAGCCATAAATGGATCACCTTGAGGTGTGCTGGTTCGATGCACACCAAACGCCACACAAGGCCTCATCTCAAGACGAGGAGGCACACCACTCACCGATGCTACAAAAGGCTCACCTTATTCTCCCGTATGTGTGCCACCAATACGGGCACATGATCCACTATGGGACACTTGAGGGTGGTCACCGAAGCCGTACAAGCTTGGGGAAATCTCCACAACTTAATTGGAGCTCCCAAAAATAATGCCACAAAAGGCCACAAGCTTGAGGAATCTCCACAACTCAATTGGAGGCCCCAAGAACAATGCCACAAAAGTCCACAAGCTTGAGAAATCTCCATAACTCAATTGGAGGCCCCAAGAACTCACTACTACTACCACACAACCGTCTAGGGTTGCAAGAACCCAAGAGTAAAAGGCTTCTTGATTTTACTCACTGAATCTCATGGAGAACTCAAATGTATGCACCTAATGCAAAGGAAAGTCCTTCACTCCCAAATTCCACCAAAGCTACAAAAGCTATGGGGGAATAAGAGAGGAAGAACACAAGAGAAGAACACCAAAATCCTCCAAGATCTAGATCTCAAGATTCCGTTCATTAAGAAGAGATATTATTTGGTAGAGTTGTAGATCATAAGAGAGGAAGAACACTAGAGAAGAACACCAAAATCCTCCAAGATCCAGATCTCAAGATTCCCTTCATTAAGAAGAGATATGATTTGGTAGAGTTGTAGATCTAGGTCTCCTCTCACATTTCCCTCAAAAAGATGTAAGAATCATGCTAGGGAGAAGGAGTAAGCAAGCTCAAATAGGTCAAAAATGGTGGGCAAAAACGAGCTCAAAAGATGGGGAACCATTAGAGAAGAAATCCGCTTTAATAAGGAAAGGAAAAAAATGGCCGTTTGGGCCAGATTCGCGCGTTACCGGTGCTCCACCGGTACTACCGATAAAGTGAAATGCAAGTTACTATAAGAAAACCAGTACAAAGATTACTTCGGGTTTTCAAAAAATGCATAGCATATCTTATGCATAATAACATATTGCTTCTTTAAACATTAGTCCTTATCGAACCAATGATGTTATTTTTAGATTTGGAGTTCATATTGGCTTGAAGATCTTGGTTGCATAATCTTGAAGTCAAAAAGGCAAGTTTATACTTGTTCATGTCCTTTTGTTATTTTTATCAAGTATTTGTAATCTATTATTGTTATCACCTACATTTTAAAAAAGATGGCAGAAAATACTATTTTCATAATAATATGACTATTGGTTATCGGTCCTAGTGGTGGTAACCTAGTATGGTAGCCAAATGGAACCACAATATGATACATGTGATTGGTGGAGGTTCCATTTGCATGGGAAATTATCATCTAGGACTTAATAACCATGTCGACAATGATTCTAGCGATGTATATTACACATTAACCATAAGATCTGGAATGGGACGGAAAAGTCATATGGATCTTCTTCCTTTCGATGTTGATGGACGACCTTATCGTGACGCTGAAGATTCCTCCTAGAGGATCCAGTACATGGGTGGGCCCCTTAGTGCTATATTGAATCTAGACGGGGTAGAAGACAACCAGCTCTGGGTGTTGATGAAGATCGCCTCCACATGACGATGATGACGACGCGAGGAAGAGGGTGAGGACGGGCACCGAAGACCGAGGCGTCGACGGCTAGGATGGTGGCGGCTGCTTGGGGATGGGATCCTTGGGACTTGTATGTTATGCCCTTGCCCTCTCCCCTCATATATATAGGTGGCCTCTCCCCTCCCAAGGAGAGAGTAGGAGTAGGACTCCGAATCCTACAAGGATGCATCCATTACCTCTTAGCACCAATGAGAGAGATAGTAGGAGAGGATGATTTGGACCCCACCATGGAGTCCTCCTCCATCTCCCCTCCTCCAACCGACTTGGGGGAGGATCGGAGTACGGGGAGGACTCCTTCCCGTCCATCGCCTCACCCGCCCCGCACCCACCCGCCAGCCATGGGGGGAGCCCTGGCCGATTCGGCCAAGGACTCCTTTCCCTTCCCCGTGCGCGTGTGGCCTAGTGGGCCCATGGGACCCACTAGGATAATAAATAATAATAATAATTACTTACTAATTATTTAATATAAATATTTATTCTGAAGCATCCCGAATTAAATCCTGGACACATTCGAAATAATTCGGAACCTTTCTAAAATATTCCATGCATCCTCTTTTAATGTCCGGAAAAACTCTGTCCACTCTCGGTGATATTCTGGACACCTTCGGAATATTCTGAGACACCCCGAAACAACTTTTCAGGACTATGTCATTTAACTATCTTATTCACACTCACGTTCTAAAATATTGAAAACGTCTGAAGTGTGTTATCCTGTGGGTTCGGATATTTGCGGACATGTCCGGAACTCATTCCGTGACAATGATTACTATCAGTGTCTTTATACAAGTAGCAACCCCCGAAAATAACATGAAGATCTTTATCGTGTGAACCGTAGTATTGAATCCGATACATGTCGTATTGATTCATCGATATTTTAAATTGTCTGAGATGAAACACGAGGTTATTCTCGTTATCTAGCATGTACTCTTTACTCATCCTGCACTATTGATGTTTCTGTGTTCAACAACTTGATTACGTATCCGGTCAGACAATGATGAACATCATAGTACATGAGTGGGCCCAGAGTGTATCTCTCCATCGTCAGGAGCATCAATTCCCACAAACAACTCATGTGAATAATTGGCGAACAATCCGGCCCAAATAAGCATCAACTTTATAATTACTCCGTCAAGAGCAACGTTTGGAGAATCTTGCCACGTTCCACATTGTACCCAAGTTCATATGTGTCTCATGGTCCAACGATCTCTAGTAAAGGCAATACATTATTTGTGAGAAAATACCGATAATAAATAGTGATGATACATTTCATGGTATCTCATGTTTGGGTCTATCCATCGTCGTTGTTGTCCAACAATTCCGATCACATATGTCACCAGTAACACCACAATCACATTGTCAATTTTCCCATAGTTAGGAAACCGAAACTATCATTGACATACATAATAGTCTCAGAGACATGACTAGGAATATCATTATTGGTGTTTATTATTCCACACATGTATTATGGTTTTCCTCCAAATACACATTATTCAGAACTAATACAATTATAGCATAGAACAATAAACTTAATTATAAAACTAAAATATAAATAATAATACATCTATTATTTCCTCTAGGGCATATTTCCATTAGAAACTACATGAAGACATAAGAGCTATTATCGAGCAACAAGTTCTTCGTCAAGCGTCAAGGCTAAACAAGACCAAGCAAGAGATGATCTTGAAAGAATGTGACCTCGTGTGGATACACCAAAGCAAGGACCGCTTCCCTAAAGAACGCGACTCCAAGCTAAAGCCAAGAGAAGACGGTCCCTTTCAAGGTCATCAAGAAGATCAACAACAACGCCTACATCATAGACATCCCTACGTCCAAGTACCTCGCAAGCAATGATTTCAATGTAAAGGACCTATCACCATTCTATGTAGATGATGAGGATGACGAGTCGAGGATCTTTCTCGGGGGTGGGGAACTGATGCAGGCCGTCCTTCCGACGTCACTCCATCTATCACACCAAGTACCCCAAGTGGATCAGTGACACATGCTCGAGCCAAACTCCTACATGACAAGGTGAACTCCCTCCTCTCCATGTGCGACTTTGACTCTCCTTTGAATGGTCTGCTACTTCATGCCAATACTTTGTGCCTACTCAGGTATGAACCACAAGAAGGATCGCCAAGAGAAGCCACCAAGTACGCACAAGAGGGAGCAACAACACGTCCGGCGGTCATTCCGGCGCCAGGCCCGGCAGAACGAAGCCAAACTGGCGCCCCGCCGAACTACTCCTCAGTACATCGGCCCGTTAGCCCACGAACAAACCGGCGCGCCACCAAACCATCTGGCGCACAGGCTGGCTCGCCGACTTAGCCACCGAACTGTCCGACGCACAAGCCGACATCGTCGGACTGACCGCTAAACTGCACTGTCTACGCACAGCTTTAGGTTTGATGCCCTGAAATATTCCTTTTACCTACCACTCCCCCCCCAAGAACTATAAATAGCCCTATGGCTCTCCCTTTATTCCTTTGGCTAGCGGTGTGCCGCCCCCCGCCGGTGGGATAAGATTAGGAATTATTTTTTCTAGAACCAGCTCGCGTCTATCCCTGGAGTCGTGACCTCGCCGCCAACCATCTCTTCCCAGTTCCGTTACTTGCTAGTCCCGCTCCTCTCTCTGAGAGATCCGATACATTGGATTTCAAATTGATGCTGCTTGTTTTTATTCTCGAGGCGACTGATTCCTGTTAATTCCTAAGTGTATATAAACCGGTGCAACTCTGGTTAAAGAAGCGAGGCGGGACTATTTGGTAGAAAATACTCTCGTTTACCATCAGAAGTTGACAACCGGCACACGGCCCACAAGAGAAAGCCCAACACCACGGCGAGGCGCTGCCAACTATCGATCAACGCTGGTGTGGATTCCTGAGGCGGCGTTGACCAGGAAAAAAGGTAATGGCTTTCGGGTGGCATATAGTGGGTAATTTTGATTGAGCTACTGGGGTAAATTCGTCCAAAAAAAATATTGGACCGGAAGAAACAATCCGTCTTTTATTATTAGGTATAGATATAGATGACATGTATCTAGACACATTTTATTTCTGCTCTAGCACAATTCAGTGGGACGGATGATTATATATTTTATTCCAATAAAAAAAATAGCACATTGACGTTTGTATTGAAAATAGTAGTCCAAAATAATAAGCGTTGAAATGCTAAAAGGTGCCGGAAACAAGCCCTAAAGTTTTAATCCCGGTACTCAGCTCTCGCAACTTGCTTTTCCTTTTGATGGTTACGAAACAGAGGAGTTGCTCCGTCCTCTCATCTCTCTATCTCCGATCGATATCCATTGTCAACATGTCTTTATCTATCTTCTTCGCCCCATTGGCCGGGTGAATTTTACTCTCTCTCTCTCTCTCTTATTCCGAACCTAGCTCCTACCTCGTCTCCCACTCTCTCCATGGCTTGGTTCGGCGTTGAAACAGACTAGTACGCTACTGTACACTGAAAACAACGAGCCAGGTACGGTGCAGTGTCACATAATAATTTGAAAGAGAAACTCGAAGAGTTTGCACCTAATGGTGACGGCGCGAGCGATTTTTAGAGAGGTATCTGATAATATATGAAACAAAAATGAGTACTAGCTTTAGCTATTTGAGGAAAACGTATGTGCGAAGAGAGGGAGAAGCAGGTGCAGAGAGAGAGATAGGAGCGGAGGCACCATTCCACTCGCGGCCGGGCCAGGCCAACCACACGACCTTCTTTGCTCTCTTAGCTTCGATCGAGAAATCTGCCAGAAGCAGCTCCTCTTCTCGTCTTGCGGCGCGGCCGTCTTCTCCCGTGTATTCAAATATCTCGAGTAAGAATTGGGATTCTCTTGCATGGATCATAGTTGCAGGGTTCGGGAACGGTGGCGCGTTCCGCGACCCTGGATCGATCGACCCGGATCGTGGGTCGGGAACGGGAGCGGATCGACGCGATTCGTTTTTGGATCGCGATCCCTGTTCGGCGACCGTTCGTGCGCTTCCTGTAACCGTTCTCAAATTAGCGATTGTAATATGGTAGGGTCATTAAAATTAAAGCGTAAAAAATGGAAATTCCAAGCGTCATATTTGGGCTAATTAATACCCTTGATTCCGCGGTCTTTTCCCTTGTCTCTTCGTTTCTCGCCTCTTCGCCACACGTTCGTCACTTCGTCTCTTGTCTCTGGAAATCTGGATCCAAGGATTTCATCAGTCCAAGACTCCAAGTCTCCAAGATCATCAGGTAACCGTGTCATCTTGTTTGATCTATAAATTCTATACTCCGAATCTCCGATCCATAGCTAGCACTTAGCAGTTCATTGTTTGCTTTGCACTTTGCTGAGATTAGATTAGAAGATGCCGTTTGGGCGTAAACTGGCCCGAGATGCTGACGGTTCTGAAGAAGAATATGAAGATGCAGAAGTAGAGAGAGAGGATAGAGTTGATCTCTCCGATGGGGACGAGGTTGATGCAGATGACGAAAATGATGAAGAAGAAGAATCTGCCGAGCCAGATGCAGGGAAATCTTCTAAGCAGCAACCCCTTCATGATGAGGTAATAGTTAAATCTAGAGCTAAAGGGAAGAATCCTGGTGGAGCAAAATCTTGGCAATGCAAACACTGCAAGAAGTCGTTTACTAGCAGTTTCACAAGAATTCGTGCGCATTTTTTTGGTCCTCCACCTGGTCAGAAGCCAAATATTAAACGTTGCTCTGCTGTACAAACTGATCGCAATCTGTATAAAAGATTATGGGATAAGGTACATGCATACTTGTATTCTTGTAAAGTTACAAAATATTAATATCCATGTGCCTTGTTCTTATTTAATTATGAATATGAACAGGTCCAAGGGAAGAAAGGAGTTTCAAATCCTGTTGCCACGAGTAAGCCATTGGCAGATGCATTTGCCACAGTGGAAAGAGATAGTGTCGATATGAAAATCATGGAGTTTATTGCTGCAAACGGAATTCCTTTCAATGTTCTGAGAAGCCCTCAGTATTATGAAATGGTTTCTGCAATTAAACGAGCTCCAAAGGATTACAAGCCTCCTTCATATGAGAAAGCCAGAACCACACTTTTAGATGCCTGCAAGTCAAATGTCGAAAAACAGTTAGCACCGGTTCGAGATACATGGTACAGTACAATGCAATAATTTTAGACATTTATTCTTAAGTTTGTTAAATAGCAACTACATGGTTTTTTAAAATTCTTGCTGAACTACTTACGGATATATTTTATAGGTATACACAAGGTGTTTCTGTAGTTAGTGATGGATGGACGAATGTAAAAAATGAGGCACTCATTAATTTCATAGCGTCGAATAGTCGCGGATCCATGTTTCTGTATGCTGAAGATTTTTCTGGAATGGAGAAAACTGGTGATAATATTGCTCAATTCTTACTAAAAGCTATCGATGAAATTGGTCCATCAAATGTTCTGCAAGTAGTGACAGACAATGCCTCAAATTGCAAAGCAGCTGGCAGGGAAATTGAGAAAGTAAGTGCATGCTACATTTTTTTACAGATAATCAAGTAGTGATTATTAAAAGATAATGAGTTTTTACAATTTTTTAACAGGTGCACAAGCATATATTCTGGTCCCCTTGTGTGGTTCATACCTTAAATCTAATATTCAAGGATTTAGCCAATGCCTGCCCATGGATTGTAAACACATATAAGGCTGGAAAGCAAGTTGTCAAATACATCTTAAATCACCCACATTGCCTGAAACTTTTTAGATCTAATTCAAAGTTAAATCTTCTGAAAGTGGCAAAAACACGTTTTGCATCACACTACATTTTACTAAAGAGGCTCAAGGATTGCAGGGAGGCACTTGCTACGACAGTGGCAACTATACAGTGGAAAGACTGGGCAAGGACTGGCGATCAACATGCCAGAACAACAGCAGACCTGATTACCAGAACAATCAATGATGATGTTTTTTGGGATGAGATTGATGTCATCCTTTCAATCACAAAGCCGTTGTATTTGCTCATCAAATTCGGAGACGGGGAAGGCTCCAAGGTTGCTGAAATATATGAGAAGATGGACACAATGGTCGGAGAGATCAAGGACGTGCTGAGGAAAAAAGATAACCCTCACAACGGAGATCTTGACACGGTATTGGATATAATTCTTGAGCGTTGGGGTAAGATGAACTGGACATTCCATTGCTTAGCTTTTGCCCTTTGCCCTAAATATTATGATCTCCAATACCTTGCAACAAATGCACCCGGGGGCATTGCAAGAAAGGCTCCAAATCAGGATAAAGAGGTTATGATTGCTGTTATTGAAGCTTTTGATAAAATATCAGAAGATGCAGCAGAGCAGAACCTTCTGCGTTCTCAGTTGAATCAATTTGTCATGAAGAAGGGGTTGTTTGCGTTACCTCAAGTGCAACTAGATGCAGTCACGATGAGTCCCATAGATTGGTGGTTCAGTTATGGTGGAGAAACTCCAGAGTTGGCCGAGGTGGCAAAAAAGGTTTTGTCCCAGCCTATCAGTAGCTCATCGGCTGAGAGAAACTGGAGTACATACTCTTTTATTCATAGTGTGAAGAGGAACAGACTGAACACAAAAACAGCAGATAAGCTCGTCTATATCCATGCAAACATACGCTTAATTTCAAGGTTTTGTGAAAGCTACAAAACTGGGCCGCATTGCAGGTGGGATATGGATCCTGCTAATTCATCACTAGAGGAATCAAGCCTCAAACTTGAAGAGCTCCGCTGGAAGTATTTGGAAGGAGATTTTTGTGATGATGAACCAACTGTGGATGTGGATGAAGAAACACCAGCTACAAAGAAACGCAAGATCACTAAGACTAAGAAATGAATGGTATTGCTATCTACTTTTGTTTACTAAACATGTTTGTGTCTTTGCTGAAACATTGACGCTTAATTTCTTTTCTCGTAGGTACAAGAAGTACGTGAAGGATATTGGAGATTGGATAACTACTTTACTGGAGTACTGGAGCATGGAGGTCAATGATCTGAAGTATATGATCTGAATTCTGAACTCTGAAGTTCACAGCTTGCTTAGCTTTTCCAATATTATGCATTAGCCATATATTTTTCTATGTACTGTGGCTGTCAACTTGATACACTTCTAGCCTAAAGTTCTGAACTTATGTGTTAAAGTCTAAATTTCTAAGTTATCGTATTATGCATCGACCCAGAAGTTTTTGGATCGCGTACCACGACCCATTCTATCGATCCGGGGTCATCGACCCAAACCAGAGTGGATCGCGACCCGGGATCGTCATTACCGTACCAGAGATGTGTACCCCTGACCGATCCTTGTTCGTTGGCATGTCGAACCTCGTTCCCCGATCCCGTTCCTCGATCCGGGCGATCCGGTTCGCCGGCAACTATGGCATGGATGCAGCCAACATGCCCCAGGTAAATCTCCTTGTTAAGATCACGATTGTTTGAATTTTGCTTTCGGTCTCATTGATCTTGCTGCTGCTTCTTGTCCATTGCATAGTTTATTTACTCTCTCTCTCTCTCTCTCTCTCTCTCTCTCTCTCTCTCTCTCTCTCTCTCTCTCTCTGTGGACTGTGGTACATATCCTCTTGTGCGTCATCTCCTTCTTCCTTTATATGTTTTCCTTTGTGTAGATCTATGCATCTCCAAAATAATCAGCATCCTGTCTTCTCCATATGCTTTAAGGTGATAGGCATGCGTGAGTTCCAAATATTCTGCTGGCCTTCCGTCCTTTTGGATCGATGCCTGAAACCAGCACACACACCATCAGTTTTCTGTACCCAATCCTCCTTTCCTCTCTACCATCCTTTTTATCCCGTCCGCTCACCTTCTTTTCCTCGGAGCTTTTCTTCTCTCTCTCTCTCTCCTTGCCGTTGCATCGAAAGAGCAGCCATGTCCTGGTTATGTGTGGCAGCAGCAGTACTACAACCCTAGCTACACACAAGAGCACAAACAAAGTTGTCTTGTGTGGGATGGTGCGGTGCGTGTGTTTCTCTTTCATCATCCTTTTCTTCTTCTCCATCTCACCTTTTCCTTTCCTCCTGCTTAATTTGCTTTTTTTTTTCTTCTATCCTCTCATCTCGTTTTGTATCCTCCTGTGTTTGCTAGATTCGTAGTTGCACTGTAGAGATTCTTCACACCCCCACTGGCCACAATTCGAAACCCGAAACCACCTCGGTATACGTAGCCCATAGGAAGATAGCTCAAGAAATCGTGTTTGTAAGAGTTTTAGAATGGTCTGAAAATAATATTTGGTATACAGGTGCAAAGTTTGAAACTTAAATGCATTCATCTATGATATATAGTACTCCCTCTATCTTAAAATAGATGTCAGGAATTTGTCAAGATTTAAATATATCTATTTATACTAAATAGTGTCTAGATTCATTCAAATATTGACAAATCTGCTACATCTATTTTGAAACAGAGGATGTACAAAAAAATGACAAAATATACCTAGTATGAGAAACTAAGTTTCAAAACTTTGTAACTTAGCCCGAAAAACGGGATCTACCACGAAATTCTCTTGGCCCGGAAACTGCGTTCAGATCAGACGATGAGTTTTGTAGGACACAATCCATCACTCCAGCACATGATATATATATATGTTTGTTAGCTAGCTTGGTGTGCGTGTGCGTGTGCGTGTAGATCATCGTCTGCAATCTGCTGATTGATCAAGAGGGCTAGCTGCACTGCTTGTCATGTGTGTATCTTTAGGGGCTAGGGCAGCTGAAGACCATGGAGGAGATGCTGATGGGAACTGCACAAGTGCAAGGGTCAAACCCGAATCATCCCGCGGCGGCGTTGGCACCTGGCCCTGGGGGCATTGCCATGCGGGGTGGCACGGCGCGGCCCCAGAAAGAGAAGGCGATCGACTGCCCGCGGTGCAACTCCACAAACACCAAGTTCTGCTACTACAACAACTACAGCGTCCAGCAGCCGCGCTATTTGTGCAAGACGTGCCGCCGGTACTGGACCGAGGGCGGCGCGCTGCGCAACGTCCCTGTCGGCGGCGGCTCCCGGAAGAAGAAGCGCCATTCTTCGTTCGTCGCCAGCAGCTCGTCCATGGCCAACAACAAGAACCCGAAGCTGGCGCACGACCTGAACATGAACATGGCTCTCCCGGACCACCACGGCGGGATGCAACAGGCCTTCCCGAGCCTGGCCGGCGGTGGTACGCTTCCCGGGAGCGTTCTCTCCGCGATGGAGCTGCTTCGGAGCACCGGCTTCTATATTCCGCTGCCGACGCCGATGCCAGCAGGGGATCAGTACGGTGGGGAAGCTGAAGCGGGGTTCACGCTCGGGGAGTTCCGAGAGCCGCCGCAGCCACTGTCGGAGTCGCAGACGACCTTACTCGGCTTCACGCAGCTGGACGCACAATGCTCCGCTGGCGGGGCGGCTTCCTCAGCTGGGTACGGCTCCAGCGCCGGGATGCAAGGTCTGCAGGAAACAGCGGGCGGTAGGTTGTTGTTCCCGTTCGAGGGCTCGAAGCCGACGGCAAGTTCTGGTGCCGGTGGTGGTGGTGGCCATCATCAGTTGGCGCAAGGCAACGAGGCGCAACAAGGAAATGGCGCCACCGCCGGCGGGCACGACATGCCGGTGTTCTGGAACGGAATGGTCGGCGGTGGCGCTTCATGGTAATTCCACGGTGGCCTAAAGTAAGCCCATGCATGCATGGCTCATGCGATCAAAGTAACGCAGTTGTTGTGCATGCGCTTGCTACTATAGATATACTGTATGTAAGATCGACACAAATAAAGATGGTTCGATCTATGATTTCCGGCAAATATTGGTGGTCATATATATATATATATATATATATATATATATATATATATATATAGTGTTTGGTCGAGAGTACACCATTAATTCATGCGAGCCTATAGCTAGCCTAGCATGTGTGAAGGGCTTCTTTTTAATTAGGTGACTTGTAGCTGTGGTGACACACAAGGACCGAGCTACAGTTTGTTTGATAGCGACAATGCATGCTGTGTTTCCGCTTTGTGTACGTAGATGCACATCTTTTGGGGACCGAGATTTGAAGCATGTACTCTACCTTTCTGCTTATATTATTTTTATACAAAAAGTACAGCAGGGTACCAACATATATTTGTTTTGCTATAGCTCCTATATGTATTCCCTTTTTCTTTTCTTTTTCTATTATGCTTATTGACATATATATATATATATATATATATATATATATATATATATATATATATATATATATATACTCATAGATCACAACAAGTATTTAGCGCATGCAATACTGTGTGTACTTTACTGTGATTTGCGGTTCAACTCTCAGAACGTATATCTTTTGCAGCTTGTTTCTCTACTTCTATAAGCTTGTCTTTCTATTTGTCACCTCTCAGCCGCCCTCCCTTTTGCCTAGCTCTCAGATGTCATGTCTCACCATAGCCCCCAAAACCAAGAATCTTTCAGCAGCATTGTATATACATCACCCATGCCAATTCGATATCTCCATCTGCATGACATGTGAAAGGTCAACAAGCAATGTACTGCCTTTTCGAGAGAAAAAAAACAATGTAGTGTGATTTATTATTTGCCAGCACAACATTTTCAACCAAGAACTAATTTAAAATTATCTCTTGGTGATCCTTGTGTGCTATGCTGCCGCCGCCATGTGCAACCTCCTTCGGCGGCGCCAAATTGGATCAAGAGGTGGTGGATCCTGGCATGGCCACGGTCCACCTCCTCGATCATGGTGCCAATCGGGTGATTTTGTGATCCCTGGGCAGGATGCTCCGGCCATGGCAAGAGCACAACAAGTCACCAAGGAGGCATGCATGGGGACTTGAATCTACATGTGTGAGATATTTGTCTATGTTAGGCAGCCCGATGGACTCTTCGCCTTCTCTTCTCGCGCCATGGTAGTGCGCCCTGATGTGTGGAGATTTTTCCCATGGCTAGTGATGATCTTCGTCACCTTGGGTCTGCCGTGACATCTAATTTGTCGCTATTACCAAGGTGTTGATGGAGGACATATCTAATCTATCGGACAGTAGTGTTCTCGACGAGTGGATACGGTGATGCAAGCAGATTTAGTTCTTGGCGGTGCTCTTTGAGCTCCGTGTCTCAGTTTTCGGGGTGAAACTCAAGGTCTTACCTTTGGTGGTTGTACCTAGCAATGGTGACTCCCTAGCCATTTCCTTGTTGAAGGTATTGTTACGAGATTGTCCCTTCTCCCGGATGACACTACTAGAAAAACAACTATCAGTGACGCACCTATTTTGGCTATCAGTGGTGCATGGACGGTGCGCCACTATAATCATGCCACTGATAGTAGTTATCAGTGGCGCACTAATCGCACAGGGAATGTCTTTTACGCCAAGGACGCTCAATCTCATGTCAAATTGCTCACTCGTGGTCAAACTTTCCGGTCAGACACCCATCCTCAAATTGCTCCGATCCAAGCACGCTTAACTTTTGAGTTCCTTCCGAATGAGCTTCCAATAAGTAAGTCATACCTTGTTGACATTAGTATCCTATCAATCCTATTAACCCCTGGGTCATGATGTCACACACCTTTATTTTTTGAATTCCAAACAATTATTAAAATAAACAATAATTAATAAGTAATAATAATCTTGAATTCAAATAACAATAAAATGAAATTTACTTTTTTTTGCCTTTTTCCATTTAATATCTTTAAACCCGTAAATCGGAATTCGACAAATAATATATCTAAACCGATCAGAAAAATGAGAGGAATCCAAATACGACACCCATATCATCTTTTGCATCACACATCATATCTTTTTAATAGTGTACTGCAAGGTTTTCCAAATAAAATTCATTTAATAGTGTCAAAATGTTTAACAGTCATATAAAACCCCCTTCGAATTAGAGGATTTTATAAAATAGGTAAGCTGTCGTAGGATGTTGAAATCGGATGTAACTTTTTTGCGTAAATGATTTTTTATACAAAAAACTTTTCGATCCGATGTCGCATGCAAATTTTGTGGATGTTTTACCGGAACATAATGTTTTTTATAAAATATATCGAAATTCATGTTTGTTAATTTTCCTAATAACTATCCGGTGCTCCAATGGTAAGTGGGGACCAAAATCGGCCCCTTACTCGCATAAAATGTTTGTTAATTTTCCTAATAACTATCAGAAAAGATGTCATTAGCATAGTACAATGATGATACAACAGTAGTGAGGCATTATTAATAAGAAATAATTATTTTCCCATTTTATTCATCATGTTTTCCTCGCATAAAAATTTCTGATTATTCAAGTTCTCCATGATGCATGATGAAATTGCAATTATGGAATGCATAGTTGGAAAGGGGTCGTCGGGCTGATCAATTTGGACATATTATTTGTTGAATTCCATTTTACAGATTAAAAAATATTAATGTTGAAGTTTTAATATTGAAATAGACAAATGTTAATTGCTCATATGATTAGGATATTCAAAACAACAAGAAAATTTTATTTTTGAAAAGTTCAAACATTTCTGACGCCTTTTCCTGTAAAAGGTTTTTCCCAGTGGAATTCGTTTTCAAAAGTTATTAATGTGGCAAGTTAACATAATGGGCAAGTCATTTAAAATAGATTGTTCAAAATTTATTGGTCTAAGGAAGGAACAGATTCTGCAATTAGATAGATCTTGGTGATACTCCAATCGCAAGGTGGCAAAATAAAATTAGGCATTTAAGGCGCTTCCTTCGCGGGTGGGCAAAAAATCAAAGTGGTAAATACAGAAACGAAAGGGATAGACTCACCGCGATCATTGATATGCTTGATATTATGGCTGAGACAAATGACTTGTCGGCAACCGAGAAAGACATGTTCCAACACGCTAATGATCAGATTTCAAAGCTGAGGCGTGATGAGGAGACCAAGTGGGCTCAACGGGCGAAAGTTAAACATATTCAGGATGGAGGAAATAATACTAAATATTTTCACTTAATAGCGAATGGAAAACACCGGAAGAAAAAGATTTTTCAGCTTGAACAAGATGAAGGTACTATTGTGGGGGATGAAAACCTACGTGTATACATTTCTGAATATTATAAGAAACTTTTTGGTGAACTGGAACCAAATTGTTTTTCAATGATTGAGGAGAGGAATAATGATATTCCTCAGGTTTCAACATTGGAAAACACCATTCTTACTTTGGTGTTCTCAGAAAAAGAAGTGCTTGACGCAATTTCTTCGATGGAACACAACAAGGCACCGGGACCTGATGGATTCCCTGCGGAATTCTACCAGACATTTTGGGTAGTGATAAAAAATGACTTGATGGCTTTATTTGCACAGTTGCAAACAGGCGAGTTACCTCTTTACAAGCTGAATTTCGGGGTTATCACCCTCCTGCCTAAAAAAGAAAATACGGTTCAAATACAACAGTTCAGGCCGATCTGCCTGTTAAATGTTAGCTTCAAATTTTTTACTAAAGTAGCCACGAATCGCATCTCGGTGATAGCTCACAAGGTGATTCAACGGACTCAAACTGCTTTCATGCCTGGACGACATATTCTAGAGGGTGTTGTTATCTTACACGAAACTATTCATGAGCTTCATGCTAAAAAGCTTGATGGTGTGCTTTTCAAAATAGATTTTGAGAAAGCATATGATAAGGTAAAATGGCCCTTTTTGCATCAAGCTCTTCGTTTGAAGGGTTTTGATCCATTATGGTGCAAGTGGATCGCCAATTTCATCCAAGGGGGAAGTGTTGCAATTAGAGTGAATGATGATATCGGCCATTTCTTTCAAACTAGAAAGGGGGTACGACAGGGTGATCCGTTATCCCCTTTGCTTTTTAATATTGTGGCTGATATGCTGGCCATCCTCATAGCTAGAGCTAAGGAAGATGGACAAGTTGGAGGTTTAATTCTACATCTAGTTGAGGGTGGGATTTCAATACTTCAATATGCAGATGACACAATTCTTTTCTTGGAACATGATCTAATGAAAGCGGTCAACATGAAGCTAATACTTTGCATTTTCGAGCAATTTTCAGGGCTTAAAATTAACTTTCACAAAAGTGAGGTATTCTGTTTTGGAAAGGCTAAAGATCACGAACAAGAGTATAGGAATATTTTCGGGTGCGAGTCTGGGTCTTTGCCTTTCAAGTATCTTGGGATACCTATTCATCATAGAAGGCTTAGGAACTCTGAGTGGAACCCGGTCGAGAATCGTTTTGAAGGAAAGTTAGGCTGTTGGCAGGGTAAACTTTTATCATATGGAGACAGATTAGTGCTAATTAACTCCGTTTTAACAAGTATGCCCATGTTCATGTTATCCTTCCTGGAAATACCAAAAGGGGTTAGGAAAAGATTGGACTTTTATCGTTCACGTTTCTTTTGGCAAAGCGATGAACATAAGAAAAAGTATAGATTAACTAAGTGGAATATAATTTGTCGACCCAAGGATCAAGGTGGATTAGGTATCGAGGTATTAGAAGTTAAAAATAAATGTCTACTGAGCAAATGGTTATATAAATTACTTTCTGAACATGGGGTATGGCAGGAACTTCTTCATAATAAGTATCTTAAAAACAAAACTTTGGCACAAGTACAAGCTAAACCGACAGATTCCCCGTTTTAGAAAGGACTAATGAAGGTAAAAGATGGTTTCTTTGCCAGAGGGTCTTTCAAAGTTGGATATGGGGTTCTTGTTCGGTTTTGGGAGGATGTTTGGTTAGGGGAGGCACCTCTTTCCCAACAATATCCTTCGCTTTACAATATTGTCCATAGGAAAAATATTTCTGTTCATGATGTTCTATCTCACATTCCTCTTAACATAGGTTTTAGGAGGAATTTGACTGGTACAAAATGGGATGCATGGTTGCATCTTTGTTAGAGATTGATGCAAGTTACCTTGACTAGTGAGCCTGATTCATTTGTGTGGAAACTAACCACGGATGGGGTCTTCACTGTTAAATCTTTGTATGAGGATCTGATGAATGATCAGCAGAATCTCCCTACAAAATTCCTTTGGTAGCTTAAGATTCCCTTAAAGATTAAGATCTTTATGTGGTTTTTAAATAAAAAGGTTTTGCTTACTAAAGATAATTTAGTTAAACGTAATTGGAATGGATGCAAAAAGTGTTGTTTTTGTAATGAGGAAGAAACTATTGAACATCTTTTTATTGCATGCCCCTTTGCTAAAATTATATGGAGAATTGTTTATTTTACTTATAATCTTCCACCTCCAACCAACATTACTAATATGTTTGGAAATTGGTTAAATGGGATGGATAGGGCCAACAAAGCTCGAATACGTATTGGGGTATCGGCTTTATGTTGGTCTATTTGGAAGAGTCGCAATGCGATCATTTTTAACAGGGTGCGAGTTCATTCTTTTTTGCAGGTTATTATCTCGGCGTCCCAATGGATCCAGCTCTGGGCTTTATTGCTCCCGGAGCAACACCGAGACTTGATGGTTTCTGGATGCACCCGTCTGGTGATGGTTGCTCGGGATATTTACTACCGGGCTTCGTGGCGTCATACTAGTAGATTGAGAGATGTGTAGCGTTTGTATGCTCTGTGTCTTCAGTCTACTTCCGTTTTTCAGATGGTTGGTATTTGTATCAACCCTCTCCGACCATTGAACTGTAATTCCGTTAAGATTCTGAGTAATAAATGGGCTGTGTGCATCCTAGGATGCAGAGGCCGGGGTACAACCCCATTTCGAAAAAAAAAGATAGATCTTTGCTTTCTGATACGTGTTGACATCAAATCAACAAAAAGGTTTTGATTGGAAAAGATGAAGTTATGAGGGGAAACAAGGATAGATCTGAATTTTTCAGGAATTGGCTTCAACCTTGGACATTGCACCGGGGTGGAAACAGAGTGCAGAAAACTAGAACAACAGGTGGACCATTTATATACTTACTCTATAAACTAGGATTTAAATAGGGTCTCCCAGGTAGAGGCGCCAGATCCCAGCCACTGCACCTGATACATTTTCCTGTATAAAACTAAATGAAACGCATTTAAATGACCGATACGTTAACTGCCCAGCAAACAAACATACACACTGTTGAATCAAAACTTGAAGCATAGCTAGCTAGCTTGATCGTGAATGTGTAGTGCAGCCCGTGCAAAAACAAAAACATGTAGCGAGCTGGTAGTGCATGTGTGTTTTGGCAGTGTGCACACATCAACCGAGACGTTTTAGACAGGATTTGGATCGATCGATCCGTGCGATGCAAAAAAAAAATAAAAAAAATTAGCTAGCTTAAGCGAGCTACCATGCAAGTAGGCAGGCAGGCAGACGAAACAGAAGGTTTAGAGCCAAAGGAGCTAGCTGATTTTGGTGTACACAACTGTCAGAAATCACAACTGTCAAAACTGAAGATAGCCGGCAAAAATCACAGAAATAACCTAATTAAAAAATGATCACACGAAATAACCTACTTTGTCGAAGAATTTCCGATCTGACCTTTTTCATGGCACTTTACCAGAAGGCGCCAAGGTCAGGAGCATGGCGCCGAAAGCGCCATGATACCATAGCGCCCTTCTCAAAAACGCCATGCCCCGTCCGACGTGGCAGTCAACGTGGACCACGTGGGCCTAATTTTAATGTTTGGCGCTTTTGCGTGGGGCGCCATGCTACCTAGCATGACGTTTTTGCGGAGGGCGCCATGCCCCTTTAACTGGGAACGACGCGAGCCACCACCCTGACCCCTCCCAGTTATCCCCTCCCAGCGCCATATCCCCGAGCAACAGACCATGGCGGCGGCTTCTCCCCTCCACACCCCCCCTCAAATCCACACTCTAAACCCACAGATCTGAGGTGATTTCTGGTGGATTTTCTTCCTCTCCCCTCACTTGAGGTATTCTCCTTTGATTTTTCTTGTTCTATTGGTTGGAATCCTCACATGGTCCTCTTCCTCCTAACCCTAGTTCTTTGCAAATGTGGCATGTATATGAATTTCTTTGGAGAAATCAGTGTGGTGCCATTATCGTTTGTTAATGTTAGTTAGTAAATGAGTGAAATTGCTTAGTTAGGGTTAGTAAAATTTATTTGGCATGTATATGGTAGAATGGTGTATCCATGTTGTGGTTTTTGTAGATGGGAATATATGAATGTATGGAGTATAGATGGCATGGTTTATAGATTGGCATAGATGGACATATGTTGATTATAGATTGGCATATATGGATTATAGATGGGCATACATTGATTCTATATTGGCATAGATGGGCATATATTCATATATGGAGTGTTTGGCATAGATGGGCATATATTCATATATGGGCATAGATTGGCATAGATTTTGTTTGTTTATATAGATTCTATGTATATTTGTGGTGGATTAGAGAATGTGCATAACTTAAATTATTCATTCCTCTCGTTGCTCACATATGTAGGATGGAAGAACAATCTATTTTGAATGGCCATTATGACCAACGACACTGTGGGCGGTACATTGCGGAGAAGAAACATGTCTTTAAGTGGCTGCACCTTAGGTCCAAAGAGGTGCATAGCAAGAAAATGCCATATGATGAGCGCTACACTCCATACGTTCAGCGCACTGGACTTCTCCCCTTTGTCCAGCTTGTCTCTCGTTCGACGCTGCATATGAACCCCTGTTTGATCACAACGCTTGTTGATAGATGGAGACCGGAGACACATAGTTTTCACCTCCCTTGTGGTGAGATGACGGTGACTTTGCAGGATATCTCCATGATATTTGCGCTTCCCATCAAAGGACAGCCCGTGTGTATGAGCTCAGATTCGGATAACTGGCGTGAAGTGATGATTGGCCTAATTGGCAAGGCGCCAATGCAAGAGAAGATGTCTGCCGGTGCTACTTACAAATGGATCCAAGAAAATTTTAAGAAATGCCCTGAGGATGCTGATGAGGAGGTAATCCAGATGTATGCCCGTGCATACTTATGGTATGTCATAAGTAGAACTCTTTTGTCGGATGGCACGGGAAGAATCGCGTCCTTCATGTGGCTCACTCTCTTTGCGGAAGGGGGCTATATTGTTGGGTCCGCAACATAGAAAGCAAAAATTTTCCTACGGTGTGAACTACACGCCAAGATCTATCTACTAGGTACAAAGCAACGGGTGGACATACATCCAACGAGAACTTACCCTCGTAGACAACGAGCTTTGTTAACGAGTAGGAACTCGTGGTTGATGTAGTCGTACACTTGCCCATCTCAAGATCGTGATGAAGTCCAGCAGGTCCGGCTCCAGCACGTCCATCAGATCCAGCTCCAGCACCACCAAGTCCAGCACCACAAAGCAGCGGTGCATCCGTGATCGCACACACGTCCGGTACCCCGACAACCTCCGTCCCTCGCTCCAGCAAAGCAGCGGAGGCAGCAACTCCTTTCCAGATAAAGCCACCGGGAAAATGTATCTCGCTAATCCGAGACCATGGGAAATAATACTAGAGGGAGAGAGAGATCCTTCACAAGGAGGTGTGTGTGAGAAGTGAGGAGGGGGTGGCCTTTTTTAGGAGGAGGGGGGGGTGCCCCTCCTTCATGACCGGCGCATGGAGGGGGTGACCCTTCACCTCCTCCATTCATGTGGTGGTAACCCCTCCACATTAAAATGCCCCTTCACATTCTCTTTTAAAGTCTCCACTTTAAATGCATTAAATTTCTCCAAATTTAATGCTCTCTCATTTAATAAAACTCTTTTATTATTTTTATTCAGAATTTTGTTAATTACTTTAATTAACAAACATTCACATAAAACCCCCTGCAACATTTCAATATTACATGCAGAACCAATTTCAGCAATTTCACCCGAAACAGTTTCGGTGTCTATTGAAATAATTCCAGCGCTTTCTTAAATCTTTATCTGAAACATATTTGCTCCAAATGGTGTCGGTATCCCTTAAGTGTGTCACCCTACGGTTCACGAATAATGCAGACATGATCGAGACCCCTCTCCGATCAATAATCAGCAACGGGACCTGGAGATCCATACTGACTCCTACACATTCAACGATGACTTCTGTGATCGTGAGAACCTTTAACACTAGTAACTAAATCCCTTTTTCCCGCGATATATTACATGTCCGAGATTCGATCATCGGTATATCCATACCTAGTTTGATCTCGTTACCGACATGCACTCTTTTCTCGTTCCCGTGATATAACATTCTAGTGATCACATCACTTGCTTGCAAGCTATTTCAATGTGATATCCCCGGGAGGGCCCAGAGTATATCTATCCGTCATCAGGATGGAAAAATCCCACTCTTGATCCATGAGCCTCAACATAACACCTTCGTAGCACCGAACCCACCTTTATAGTCACCCTGTTACGGTGTGACGTTTGATGTTATCAAGATACTCTTCTGGTGTTAGCAATTAACATGATCTCATGGTCTAAGGATAAAGATTACTTCGTATGATGTTATAGCAATATAAACATAATGACTTTGATCGTAATGCTATACTTCGTATGAATGTTCATCACATCATTCCACCAATGGTGTGACCTTGTTATTAACAACATCCAATGTCCATGATCAGGAAACCTTGATCATCTTGTTAATCAACAAGCTAGTCTATAAGAGAGGCATAACTAGGAACCCTTTTTGTTTATTAAACACACATGTATTGATGTTTCCGATCAATACAATTCTAGCATGTAAAATAAACATTTATCATAAACATGGAATAAGATAATAACCACTTTATTATTGCCGCTCGGGCATATTCCCTTCAGTCTCCCACTTGCACTAGAGTCAATAATCTAGTTTGAAAAACTTTGCGTATTGAACACCTATGGCTTTCTGGTGTTGCCTATACGCTATTGCTAGTGGTTAACATAATCTCTGGATCTGACAGTTTCAGGTCCGTGTGTATTTGCATGTCTCTGCGTCTCTACGCATCACTCATTCTCAAATGAGATGGCATTGTATAGATTTGGTCCTTTGGTGAGACCTTTAGTTCGTTCGGCTCAAACTATGTTTATATTATTGTCACACAATATATCTTCATAGTATTAGCCCACTTTGAACCACACCTAGTTTGATAACAAACTACTTAACACAAATGCCCTCCTTTGCTGCTACTATAGCAGTCATATACTTAGCCTTTTGTTGTAGTATCCGTCACAATGTCTCAACTTTGGAACTCATCCAAATCCATCATGGAACATCCTTTCCATTACATTGTGCCACCCATAGTCTAAATTGAGATAAATTTAATTTGTATCTTGTGACAAAACTAGTATCAATGTAACACTTTACAATGAACTACCTTTAACTATTTGTCACTTATACATTATATATTCCTAGTTCTTCCAAAGCTCATAAGAATATCTTTACTATTGTCCAATGATCATCTTATGAATCATTCTGGTATATGATCATAACATTTAGAGCATAGGACATTCCGGATATATACATATCATGGTATAATCGATCAAAATCTTCATGTGATTTTACTCACCAAGTGTTGAAACACTTGAATTTTGATACAATCCTTTCCATGCAGCAAGAACCTTTCTTGTTGTTTCCATATTGAACCCTTTCAATATCTCATATATTTATGTCTGGAACAACCATATTAGCGCCTTAATCTATCCATATAGATATTGATGCCTAATATTCCGGGTTTGCCCAAGTCTTTCATCGAAATCTTATTTTAATGAAATTCTTAACTTGTGTCAATACAAGATATATCATTTCCAATCAACAATATGTCCTCTACACAATGTATTAGAAATATGTCTCAGCGCTCCCATTTAATTTCTTGCAAATGCATCTTTCATCATCTCCGATGAATTTAAACTCTTTTAACAGTTTCATCATGGTGAAGATTCCAACTCCGCTATGCTTACTTCAACTATTGAAGTTTACATGCCCTTTTAGCACCCTTTGAATTAACAAAACCCTTCGGACCATGTCATGTACATGTCCTAGGTTATCGTTCTATTAGAAGAACTTTGTTTTGTTTATTTAACTACCATAT
Source organism: Avena sativa (assembly GCA_916181665.1). Classification (NCBI taxonomy): domain Eukaryota; kingdom Viridiplantae; phylum Streptophyta; class Magnoliopsida; order Poales; family Poaceae; genus Avena; species Avena sativa. The sequence continues at coordinate 587,489,086 of OV702287.1, forward strand.
ACCAAATTATATGTAGTGGTTGCTACATTAATCCGTCAAGACTATATATCGCTATGAAAGATCAAATCTATCATAGTCAACTCCTTGAACATTGTCGTAAACTTCTTTCTGACATGTCGACTATTTCATAGATGTTAAACATCCATGTCTTATTTCTTTATAGATCCAAACACGACCGATAGGCTTCACGCCTTTCCGGAGGGTCTTCCAAGTTCAGATACTTGTTTTCTCGTGTATGGATACTATCACGGATTCTATGACTTCTAGTCATTTTATGGAGTCAGGGCCCATCATCGCTTCTTTGCATGTAGTCGGTTCATCATTGTCAAAACAATAATGACTTGCTTATCAAATCTTACTATTTGATTCTTACCGACCCACACGGTTCTACAGGAACTCTAATCTCCGAGATCACACCTTTTGTAATCACGAGAGCCATGAGCATTGTGGCCGCCACCGGGACACTTTCCGGCGCTGCGCTACTTAGCACATCTAGCTAAGGTTCAACAACCTTATCAAAGTTCTATTGTCCTCCCACTTAACTTTTTACGAAAAATTCCTTCTCAAGAAACTTGACGTTCCAACTAACAAACTCTTTTGTCCTTGGTGTTATGGAGAAAAATTCCCAACAAATTCTTTGGGATAACCTACAAAGACGTGCTTATCCAACTTTGGTTGTAAACATTTTACTTATGCATAGCATACCAAAATTTAAGAAAAGACAATTCGGGTTTTATCCCAAACCATAACTCATATGGTGTCATTTCAATGGATCACGATGGTGCTCTTTTCAGTGTAAAAGCGGTAGTCTCTAAAGCTTCAATCCTTAAAACATAATGGCAGTTTTATAAATGACACCCTTGATCTTACCATGTCAAACATGGTTTGATTTTATCTCTCGAATATGCCATACTCCTATGGTTTATCGGGAAACACAAATCATGGAACAATTCCTCAAGTCTTAGGTGTTTTTGCTAAACATGTAACTCAAATATCTTCCTTTATGATCGAATCATAAACTCTTTATTTTCTTGTTACAATGATTTTCCACTTCATCTTGAAAGTCTTTGAACAATTTTCAAATGTTTCATACTTCTTACTTATTAAGTAAATATACAGATATATTCACTCAAATTTTCGGAGAAAGCATATGAAGCAAAAAGATCCATCGCATATGGCTACACATAATGGACTATGCACATAGCATGCACAATTTCCAATAAGCTAGTCATCCGTTCCTCTCTGGCCTATGGACGTAGTTTCAATTATCTCGAGGAAAGTCTCACATGCGTCAATTGATCAAAATCAAAGACTCCAAAAATCCATCAACATGGAGTTTCTTCATGTTTTCTTTCAAATATAATTTAAACAGCGATGTCACCTCATAAGTGATCTTTCAATCATTTGTCTTGCGACATTTTAGCAGTAGTGTTTATGGATGTGATTTCTCCAACTAGACTTGTAAAAGTTCATCCATCCTTTATGGAATATGGTAATTATTTAAGCAACCATTGTTCTCATGATACCGGAACAAAATAACAATTATTTAAACAAATCTTGAAGGCTTGGTTTGATGACAATGAAAAACACAATAACACTTTATTTGTTTTCGATGAACATCATCACTCATTCTCTTGCTGGTTACTTAGGCCATTGTAGTTCATGAATTGCGTTGTCCTGTATGACACTTCATACCAACCAATTCGGTATCCAATACCGGTATCCAATACCGCTATCCAATACCTAAGAACCACATTGTTTAACAAGCAAGGAATATAGCCATAACATGTATATCTTCTATATACCTAAGTTGGACATCTCCAACCTTTCATTTTCTGCCAAATATTTTATAGATTCTCTTTCAGCAATTCTTTTTCTTTTAAAAGAATCTATCAACATCAATAGTGGTGTCATCAACATGACACATGGTACAAAGCGTATATAGTCAAATACTAATACCTTTGGACTTGCACTTTGAAGTGGATCACCATCATCAAATGTTTGGTGTTCTTTCAAAATTCCATTCTTTAGTAATCTATTAGTGTAGTAAACATTTTACTTACATCTTCTATTCATCCTTATCATGACAACTTTCATGACCAAGCTACTATATCCTATAAGGAAGAATCGCGAGTATAATATCTGTTCCCAAAACCATTTTCGTAGATTCAGATGCCTAGCATCTCCATCCTTCACAAATTCTCATACAATATGAGAACATGTATTTTGCTAAATTATACTCTATCATTATGCGACCAAAAAACATTGTTTCAGATATCACAATATCTTTCACACATGATGGTTTCTGAAACAATTTTTAGCTCCAATATAATCTTGATATTAAAACAACTTTTTGAATATCAATAATCATGGAGGCAAACATGATACTTTAGATACTAACATTGGAATTCTTACTCTTGATTTAATACTACTTATTAAACTTCATGGAGTAAATAGAGTTTGCTGAAAGTTTGCAATAGGACTTATAAACTTTAAATTGACATTCGAAACAATACGATACCAGTTCGTAAAGTAAATATCCAGAATTCTATAGTTCTATTATCTCAAATAAAAACTAAACATAAGGTAGAAAACGAATGCCAATGACTACAACAAACTATGCAAATTCACTTTGATTTAATTTATGACAAATTTGGTTCGACTAATCCAAATTAGAAATGACCTCCCACTCAAAAACGACATCCCTCGTGCCTTTTTGGTGATTACATGAACCAAATCCACTACACCAAGTCCGATCATCACGTGAGTTGATGTAGCTTCAAAGGCGAGCATCTATATGGGCATCATATCAACTATATGACTCATGCTTAACCTTTCGGTCCGTGTTCCGAGGCCATGTCTGTACATGCTAGGCTCTCCAAGTAAGAACCTTAGTACTCGCATGTGTAAAACTGTCTTACACCCGTTTGTATGAAAGCGTAGAGTCGAGTACACCCGATCATCACGTGATGTCTCGAAATACGATCCACAAAATGGTGCATACTTAAGGAAGAACACATTTTTATCTTGATATCTAAAAGAGGGATCATCTTACAATGCTACAGAAAGCGCCAAACTAGCAGTATAAGATGCTAACATCTAATGTGTAAAGTGAGATGATATGGTCCATGCATTTGATCTCTATCACTTGCATCGTGGTATGATCTCTATCATTCCTTTGTGTGTAAGGCCAAGGTCTATGGAACTTACACGTTGAGTGTGTTGTAAGAGTATCTATCATACATCTACTTACAACAATACCATATCAATACACTAGCCCAGCAACGATCTAAACTAGACGCCTCTAATTTATCAATTGCAAGTTTTACGTGGCTTAGGGCTTTCGGAGATAGAACCGTTCTTACCTACGAACATGAACCACAACGAGGATAACTAAGTTATTAGCAACTCGTTGTAAATCAGATATTGACTATAGTAAGAGTGACAGACACCCGCCAGCCACTTATGCAAAACAAGTTGCATGTCAGTCGTGGAACCGGTCTCATGTACGATGACATGTAAGGTTGGTCCGGGCCGCTTCATCCCACTATGCCACCAATATCCAAAATACATAGAAGATGCAATAACATGATCATCATCGCCCACATATCAACATATGTATACTACCCGTGCTAAGCACCTACGCATAGATCAGGCTCTGATACCACTGTTGGGTCCGCAGCATAGAAAACAAAAAATTTCCTACGGTGTGAACTACACGCCAAGATCTATCTACTAGGTACAAAGCAACGGGTGGACATACATCCAACGAGAACTTACCCTCATAGACAACGATCTTTGTTAACGAGTTGGAACTCGTGGTTGATGTAGTCCTACACTTGCCGATCTCAAGATCGTGATGAAGTCCAGCAGGTCCGGCTCCAGCACATCCATCGCATCCAGCTCCAGCACCACCAAGTCCAGCACCGCAAAGCAGCGGTGCATCCGTGATCGCACAGACGTCCGGTACCCCGACAACCTCTGTCCCTCGCTCCAGCAAAGCAGCGGAAGCAGCAACTCCTTTCCAGATAAAGACACCGGGAACATGTATCTCGCTAATCCGAGACCATGGGGAAATAATACTAGAGGGGGAGAGAGATCCTTCACAAGGAGGTGTGTGTGAGAAGTGAGGAGGGGGTGGCCTTTTATAGGAGGAGGGGGGTGCCCCTCCTTAATGGCCGGCGCATGGAGGGGGTGACCCTTCACCTCCTCCATTCATGTGGTGGTAACCTCTCCACATTAAAATGCCCCTTCACATTCTCTTTTAAAGTCTCCACTTTAAATGCATTAAATTTCTCCAAATTTAATGCTCTCTCATTTAATAAAACTATTTTATTATTTTTATTCAGAATTTTGTTAATTACTTTAATTAACAAACATTCACATAAAACCCCCTGCAACATTTCAATATTACATGCAGAACCAATTTCAGCAATTTCACCCAAAACAGTTTCGGTGTCTATTGAAATAATTCTAGCGCTTTCTTAAATCTTTCTCTGAAACATATTTGCTCCAAATGGTGTCGGTATCCCTTAAGTGTGTCACCCTACGGTTCACGAATAATGCAGACATGATCGAGACCCCTCTCCGATCAATAATCAGCAGCGGAACCTGGAGATCCATACTGACTCCTACACATTCAACGATGACTTCTGTGATCGTGAGAACCTTTAACTCTAGTAACTAAATCCTTTTGTCCCGCGATATATTACATGTCCGAGATTCGATCATCGGTATCTCCATACCTAGTTTGATCTCGTTACCGACATGCACTCTTTTCTCGTTCCCGTGATATAACATTCTAGTGATCACATCACTTGCTTGCAAGCTATTTCAATGTGATATAACCGAGAGGGCCCAGAGTATATCTATCCGTCATCGGGATGGGAAAATCCCACTCTTGATCCATGAGCCTCAACATAACACCTTCGTAGCACTGAATCCACCTTTATAGTCACTCTGTTACGGTGTGACGTTTGATGTTATCAAGATACTCTTCCGGTGTTAGCAATTAACATGATCTCATGGTCTAAGGATAAATATTACTTTGTATGATTTATAGCAATATAAACATAATGACTTTGATCGTAATGCTATACTTCGGATGAATGTTCATCACATCATTCCACCAATGGTGTGACCTTGTTATTAACAACATCCAATGTCCATGATCAGGAAACCTTGATCATCTTGTTAATCAACAAGCTAGTCTATAAGAGAGGCATAACTAGGAACCCTTTTTGTTTATTAAACACACATGTATTGATGTTTCCGATCAATACAATTCTAGCATGTAAATAAACATTTATCATAAATATGGAATAAGATAATAACCACTTTATTATTGCCTCTCGGGCATATTCCCTTCATATATGCATAGCCGGGGTTCAGCGGCACTCGCTTACTTGTACCGACAGGTAATGAACCATACATATTTTATTCTTCTACTACATATGTTTGCTCACCTAGATACTTACCTATGCTTTCTCCATATGTAGCTGGACGAGGCGTGTTGTAGGACCGGAAAAGGAGCAAGTATTGGTGGACCTATGGTTCTACTGACGTTATGGTCATGGTTGCGCATACCAGTTGGTCGGCCCATTCCGATGAAGGAAAAACCATGGGATGATCATGGCAATAGCCGTCTCCGCGCGCCTACATGGGCGTACTTGTGGGATAATACCGAAGTTTTCCACGGTGGATCCGAGGAATGCTACTTGCGGTACACCAACCAACTGGACTGGCTAACCCCGGAGAAGGTAATAGTTGGATTGGTCTCAAGAACTCATCTTTTCCTACAAATGTACTTTGGGTTGACAGGATAAGGCTGTGTTCCTCACAGGTAGAATGGGAGCCATACGGAACTCGAGGGAATGTGGGTACGGGTGTCTGGTTCCAGGCGGACTTGAACCGCAAATGTATGCAAGAAGCACATCTCTGCTGGATTCGTGCCCCGTTAATATGTGTCTATGCTATTGAGTTCCACCTTCCACAGCGGGTGATGAGGCAGTTTGGGCTATTCCAGGAGACCCCGCCGCCGTACAAGGACACTAGCACAGCTCTTCACGGCGAGTGATTCGTGTACCCTAACTTGCTACTTTTGTTGGGTGTCTAGTGATACTAATAAGGTGATGAAAATGATTGTAGGTTGGACAAGATAAAGCAGAAGAGGGAAAAAAATTGGCCTGCATATCATCATAAGTATATTCAGAAGTGGTATGCAAGGATTGAGGAGATAGAAAATCCAAATACGGTCTCTCATCCTGAGGTGCCGCATGATGCTGCAGCCTTTAATTTGGGGTGCTTCATAATTCTCATTGCAAACGGGACTCATGGGAGGTTGGCTCATTGTTGTGTCAACGTAGGTTGGATCTACGCAGACCGGGCTCAAGGGAGGTTGGCTCATTGTTGTCTCATACACATGTGGCTCACCTTGAGCCGGGCTCATGGAAGTATGCCGGTTCAAGTCAATTTGCAACCGAGCCCCAACCTTTCTTGTGGCAAATATCTCAAGTGACTTATCTTCGGATTCCACAACCATCTCCTTATATGCACTCCAATTCAACTCGGAGTTGATAGGCATTATCTTCAATCTATTGTGATGGCCAAACCCGGCATTATACCTTCCAACCAACTCATACGCATCACTAGGATCCATGCATTTCAAATCATTCCTAACTCTTTCCACAATCTCGGCATAGGTAGGACTAGTGGCAAACACCGTAACTACCTCCTCCGGGTCACACTCAGCATTGCCTTTCAAAAATGCGGCCTTGTCCACATGATGAACATTAACGATTCTTGCCATCTAAAAAACATTGACAACAACTATTACACATCAAAGGGAATTATATTACCACAAACAACCATAGCAACCTACTAAAACAAGTCATACCACTTTGCTACTTCTAACATACAGATCCTATCCCTAAGCTACAAATCTAATTACTAGAAGCAACAACACCAACCCTAGGTAGGGTTAGGGTTTCAGAATTTTTGCTAAAAGAGAACAAAATTGCATAGATCTATTTGGACCAAACCAAGGGGATCGGGGGAGATTACCTCTTGAGGCAAGGGGGAGTCGAAATCCAAGGAGAAAAGCAACAGATTTGAAGGGATTTGAGTAGGTGCAGAGCTGGGGGCGAGAGAGAGAGAGAGAGGGGCACGGTCGGGGATGAACATGTGAGTGGTAGTGACTGGCTCGCGTCGTTCCCAGTTAAAGGGGCATGGCGCCCTCCGCAAAAACGTCATGCTAGGTAGCATGGCGCCCCACACAAAATCGCCAAACAGTAAAATCGGGCCCACGTGGTCCACGTTGACTGTCACGTCGGACGGGGCATGGCGTTTTTGAGAAGGACACTATGGTATCATGGCGCTTTCGGCGGGAGCGCCATGCTACTGACCATGGCGCCTTCTGGTAAAGCGCCATGAAAAAGTCAGATCGGGAATTCTTCGACAAAGTAGGTTATTTCGTGTGATCATTTTTTAATTAGGTTATTTCTGTTATTTTTGCCAAGATAGCCAGGGATGCAAGGTTTTCTTCGTAGGTGGTTCAGAGAAGAAAGGTCGTGGCCGGTAGAATTGGAATTCATGGTTCTCCTTAATCAACTAAAACATCTAGCAATGGTTTACTGGTTTTACGTACAAGTACAGGCTCCTATTTAAATTAATCGAGGCTGGGTACCAAGGTGCCCCCCGACAACTGAAGGAAAACATACTAAACCTGTACGTAAAGAGGGTGCACGGCGGCACTATCTGGCTCCGGCGCCGGCGAATCGGGGACGGATAGGATACGAGGAGGAAGGGGAAAAGGGAGGTGGTGCTCACCTCGACCGATTCCTGCACTTGGTTTGGTCGGAGAGGGACGGGAGCGACGGCAGCTGCGGTGATTCTTCTCGGCCTCGACGGTAAGAAGAAGGGGAGGAAGTTCCTGGTGGCTCCGGCTCCCATGCGGCTGCGTGCTCGACGTGGACAAGGTCGATGGTGCTCCTCCGCCCCTCCGCTCATCCCGGCGGCGACGAGGGTGGCAGCAGGAACCGGCCCACAGCAGCGGCCATGGCCATGAGAGGTGGAGAAACAAAGGGGAACGAGGAGGGCTGAGATGCTAGGGTTTGTTGGCTGTAGCGCTGCAGTTTAAGAAGGGGAGGGCGAGCTCGGCGTGAGGCGGTAGACGGCGTAGACGACCACGTTCCTGGCTCCGTCTCGCTCACAGAGGAAAGCAGGGAACGGAGGAGGAGGAACAGTAAGGGAGCAGTTAAGTCGCTTGGCTACTGCTGAGATGCTCCGGCTGGGATCAGGTAGGTCTCTCTTCTATTTTTGTTTCTCTGTTTTATTTTTACCATTTCTTATTTGATTAATGCTTAAACAATTTCAAACAATCAACTTAATTCAAATACTTTTGAAACTTGTAGAGATATTTGAAAGGAAGGAGTAGGGCACCACAAATGAGGCAAGAATGAAAATCACAAGACACAGAGATGCGCATATAAAGTTCAAATTGGGCATTCACAAGATGAAGGATATCTAGGGTTTAGGAAAAAGAATAAAAGCATTGTAAATATTGGATCAAAGCAAGGATCCTACTTTGTAGAAAACAAAATATAGATATACAAAAGAGAGAGCGAGCGAGTGAGAGAGAGTAAGGTGATAGCAAGAACAACACAAGCGAGATACAATGCAATAGAACATTTAATATGATTCTCAAATGCAATGTGGCATGTTGAACATGAGCATGATATCATGATGATGCAAGGAAGTAAAAAACAAGCAAATTCTAATTGTATAATTTCCTGGGTACTACACCAGCTGATACACCTATGAGATCCACATATCGCTTGCCCTCTGTTGACGGTGATTCTCTCCCGCCCGAGGATGTTACTCAGTATCACAGTTGAAAGATCACGGATGCCGCCTAGAGGGGGGTGAATATACGGTTAAAAACTTCTACGAGATGGGCTTAACAATGGCGGAATAAAACTAGCGTTTTTTTTGTTAAGCACAAAGCCTAGATATACTAAGGTTTACCTATGTGCACCAACAATTTATGCTAAGCAAGACAAGCAACAATATGATAGCAATATAGATTACTTCAAGCACGATGGCTATCACAATGTAAAGTGCATAAGTAAAGAGCTTGGGTATAGAGATAACCGAGGTACGCGGGGACGATGATATTTTATCGAGTTCCTCCCAACAAGGGAGTACGTCTCGTTGGAGTGGTGGGCGGTACTAAAACCACCAACTCCACAAAGGCCTCACCCTATTCTCCCGAGCACCCACCACGCGGGAAAGCACCCGTTCCACTATGGGCCACTTGAGGGTGGTCACTGAACCCATACAAAATTGGGGCTATCTCCACAACTTAATTGGAGGCTCCCAATAATCACCACCAAGGTCTCAATCTTGGGGGAGCTTCATAACTTAATTGAAGACCCCAAGAACATGCCATAAAGGCCACACAACCGTCTAGAGTTCCAAGAACCCAAGAGGAACAAGCTTCAATGAATATCACCAAACAAATCCTCCAGAGAGAACACAAACCGATGCACCTAATGCAAATGGCAAGAACTACTTCACTCTCAAGTTCCAACAATACTACTAAAGCAATTGGGGGAACAAGAGAGAGAGGAAGAACACAAAGAGGAACACAAAATCGCCCAAAGATCTAGATCCCAAAGATTCACTCACAAAGAGTTTATTTGGTTTGGTCAAAACGTAGATCTAGATCTCCTCTATCTTTCCCTCAAAGATGGGCAACAATTATTGGAGGGATCAAGAAATCAAGCCAAGAGATGTGTCAAAGAGTAGGCAAAAGGCTTGAAGAAAATAGAGGGAGAACTCCCAAAAAAATGAGAGGGAAAAGCTATATATAGGGGGGCTGATTTCTGCCGGTTGGGGCCATTTCTACCTGGCTGGGCCGGTAGTACCGGATCGGTCCGGTACTACCGCCCAGCCCACCAGCAGCCACATCAGAGCACAGGGCAACGCCTCCCATCGAGCGAGGGAGGGACAAAGGGGATCGGGGGACGACCGCAGCGCCAGTGGCGGAGCCAAGAATGGAGCAAGCCCCGGGCCAAAAACTAAGTGTACAAAAAACTACTAAAAAACTATTGTAATAACACATAAAACTTGCAAACATGAGCATATATTTTTAAATCCACCGTTAACAACTATCAAGAAACGTAGGTAAGAGAACAGTAAAAACTAGAAATAATAGTACAAAAGAGTACCAAATCACTGGGTTAGTTCATCTGAGCCTCACGTAACCTCATCAAACCAGTACCTCAAAAGACGGAGAATATTTCATAAGAAAAAGTACAAATATAAAATGAAATAAGAGATCTGAAACAATAATATCCATACCAAGTCTCACTCGAGTATTGGCATTGGCAACACGATATGATAGATAGTCACTTACTTCACTTGAGACTGATGATGATTTTGGGTAGTAGATTCATTTCTAGTAGTTCTTCGGTTTGAGGATTCACGTTTGTTGATTGGTTCGGTTTCGAGATGGATGGATAAAATCTCTTCATCTTGTGTTCCTGCAACATTAAATCAATTACTACAGGAAAATCCAATTATCTAAATGAGTCAAATTCCAATTGGTATACTATTCAATTAGCATGAATTCCAACTTCAAAATTCGAATAATACCGACATTACCTAGCAGAACGGAGACGGGTCAGGCACAAGCAGCCGGGACTGGCGACGCCGCGACAGCCGATGGCGAACAGGGGGAGACCAACCGGACACGGGCACACAGCGACGCGGGTCGAGGTCGTAGGGGTGACGAGGAGAGATGGTCGGTCGGGGGCTCGGGGCTAGCCGCGGCCAGGGACGGTCCTGCGAGCAGGAGCCGGGACGGGAGGGCGGCGTGGCGTGTCGCCAGCATGGCTCACTGCCCTAGCTGGCTGCTGGCGGCGCCGACGCGTTTCCTGGACAGGCGCCTGCAGTCCTGGACGGACGAACGCGCAGGTTGTGGTTCTCCGTCGAGCGAGCAGTGAGGAAGGCCACATGGGCCAGACTTGGGCTGCGCCCCAGGCCAAAAAAAAGTCCGCTGATAGTAAGTAGAAATTTGCGTTGCGCCCCGGCCCATGGCCCAAGTTGCCCTGGGCCTGGCTCCGCCCCTGTGCAGCGCGCGAGCGAGAGGCAGGAGCAGCGCAGCCGCGCGGGGTGGGCCAGCGAGGCGCAGCGACAACATGCTAGCGGGGCGGCTGGGCTGTCCAGGTGTGGGCCGCGAGCGGCGGGCGCGCGATGGAGCGGGGGAGAGCGATGTGCGGGGCGGATGGGGCTGGGAATCTGGGCGGCGGGGAGAGGCTCGCTGGGAGCTGGGCAGGCCGGCCCGGTAGTACCGGCCCGCCCGAGCGGTACTACCGCTTTGGGCCGGTACTGCCGGCCAGGCCTACCGGGCAACGCAGAGAGCAGAGGCGGGCTACCAGGTGCGGCCGGTAGCCCACCCGGTAGTACCGCAAAGCCTGGACAGATGACTTTTTCCTTTTCTTTTTAAATCAAATAAAAGGCGAAAAACAAACTGCGATAACTTTTGATTGGTAACTCTGATTGACCCGAATCCAATTGCGTTGGAAAGAGGACGACAAGAGATACTCAATAAAAAGTGTAAATATTGGTTATCATCAAGTGAGAATGTATCAAGTATTATAATATGAGATACCTCACTTGGTGAGAAACCGGAAAACCGCAAAGATCGAAATCGCAACAAGATATAAAAGGGAGATCCGATTTTGATGAACAGGAGCTTGTTATGAAGATTACCACAAGCTCTATATCCTCACATGGATAAGACCAAATAACAACCAAATACGATGATGCAAGTATGCAAAGGTTTGAGCTCTCTCCGAACGATATGATCGAGTTACTCACTCGAGAGCCCGTCTTGCTAGTATGGCCATCTATTCTAAACCCGGTCTCTCAACTACCAACACGAGACTGACAAAATGGAAAACCTATCAAGAGTACCTTTGCCTTGAGCATACTTCAACCTTGTCTTCAATGATCCATAATCATCAAGGATTGGCAACATCAAACATGAGATCTTCTAGGGATGGCGCATTTTGAGCTTGCACAACACATCTTCTTCTTCATATCTTCCACCTTGGAGCCAACACATACTCCAAGCGATGCCAATGGACAATTCCTACAAGTGAAACTTAATACACACATTAGTCCATAAAGATTGTCATTAATTACCAAAACCACACATGGGGGCCCACATGCTCTTTCAATAGTATTGTTGGTGCTCTTCAATATATGACCATCACCCGTCCTGATATCTCGTTTGCTATTAATAGTGTGTGTCAGTTTCTTCATGCACCAATTGCAGTTCATTGGGTGGATGTCAAGTGCATTATTCGGTATATTCGAGCCACTGTCTCCTATGGTCTTGACCTCCGGTGTTCTTTGTCACACCTGCTTTCTGCCTTCTCCGATGCTGATTGGGCAGGGAATGTCGATGGCAGGCGCTCAACCGGGGGACACGCCATCTTTTATGGTGGCAATTTGATCGCCTGGAGTTCTCAAAAATAGGCAATGGTGTCTGTTTCTAGTACAGAGTCGGAGTATAAGTCTGTTGCTAATGCCATGGCTGAGCTAATCTGGATTCAGTCACTTCTTCAAGAACTTGATGGCTCAAAATATATTCGAGCTTGTTGAGAACTCCAAGAGGAAGGTATGATGAGCACAACAGCAAGTTTCCCTCGGTTAGGAAACCAAGGTTATCGAACCAGTAGGAGTAAGGAAACACCTCCAAGGTGTTGTTTCCAACTTGAAATCCTACACAACACAACCACAGAACTTTGCCCCCAACTTATAGTGAGGTTGTCAATCTCACTGGTTTTGCTGAAAACAAAGGATTAAATGTATTGTGTGGAAGATAGTAATTGCTTGCAGAAAGAAAACAGAAAATAGTAAATAGCTTGTATATTGATGGTAAAAGAATGGACTGGGGTCCATAGTTCACTAGAGGTGATTCTCCTTAAGATAGTTGACATGTTGGGTGAACAAATTACAGCAGGGCAATTAACAGACACCGAAAAAGCATACATGCATATACTAATCATCTTGACTCCTATGAGATTTGATTGGGCATTACAACATTATACATAGACCGTAATCCAATTGCATCTATGACTAATAATCCACCTCTAGGTTATAATCCGAACCCCCTCCAGTATTAAGTTGCAAGCATCAGATAATTGCATTAAGCAAAGTGTGTAAAGTTAACAATACGATTGTTCTATGAACAAAGGATTGATGTTTTCTCCCTAGTAGCAACATCACATCTAGTACCTTAGAGATTTCTGTCACTTCCCCAGATTCCTAGAGGCATGAATCCACTATCGAGCATAAATACTCCCTCTTGGAGTTGCTAGCATCTACTCGGCCAAGATAGCTACTAACAACGGAAAGCATGCAAGATCACAAATAACATAGACATGATAGAATCAATAATCAATCTGAAATAGCATCTCAATATCCATCTGATCCCCGCAAACACAACATGTATGATTACAAATAGATGATCTTGATCATGAACGGAGCTCACAAGATCTAAACATGGTAGCACAAAGGAGAAGAACCAACCATCTAGCTACTACATGGACCCGTAGTCCAGGGGTGAACTATTCACGCATCACACCGGAGGCAGGCATGATGATGAAGAAGGCCTCTAGGGTGATCTCTCCCCTTCGGCAGGGTGCCGGGAAGAGCTTCAGATCCCTCCCGATCTAGGGATGGAGATGACGGCGTCTACAGACTCTTTCGTGGAATTTTGATCGGGTACTTAGGGTTTTCATCCCGGAGGCAATATATAGGCGAAGGGGCAAGGTCGGTGGAGCGCTAGGGGGCCCACACCCCTGGTGGCGCGGCTAGCGCTGGCCACGCCACCACCAGGTGTGGCCGCCCTGGTTCCCCTCTTCGTATCCCCTCTAGACTCCGTATCCCTTCTGGTGAAATATTGACATGGGCTTTTGTCCGGTCCAATTCTGAGAATATTTCTTTACTAGCTTTTCTGCCAAAAACAGCAGAAAATAGGCAACTAGCACTACGGCATCTAGTTAATAGGTTAGTTCTAGAAAATGTGTAAAATTACTCCAAAGTGTGGACAAAACATAAGAAAGTAGATATAAAACAAGCATGGAACATCAAAATTTATAAACCCCAAGCTCAACTCCTGCTCATCCTCGAGTAGGTAAGTGATAAAAAGGAATAATTTTTGAGGTGACATGCACCATCATAATCTTGATCAAAATATTTGTAAAACATTGATAGCTGGGATCATAGTACTTTAACATAGCATGAAAGATATAGTTCTAACAATAAGACATAACAACTATATTGTAACATGAAAAGGTACAAACAAAATATTTATGAATAACAATGCTTTGAAAGACGTTTGTTTGTTTCATATATAGAAAACATAATAAGAATGGTAGTCAGCTTGTCCCTCATAGTGTAGCAAAACATAAATGCATAGGACACCTTCAAAGTTCATAAGGGTGACTAGAAACAAATAGTTTAAGAACAAGCAATATCAAAGTTATGAATCAATCAACAAGTCTTGGGACAATGCACATTAGACTAAGAATGACCACTATGATCTCTCAATAGGTGCGTAAAGATAGAAGATGGAGACTCAACATAAAAGTAAAAGAAAGTCCCTTCATAGAAGGAAGCAGGGATTCAAGTCTCATAAAGAGCTTCCAAAAATTATGTTACTTATTAGCTTTCAGCTCTCATTGCCCCTATCATAAGCATCTTTAGGTGATTAAGGTTAAAGTGAACAAATATGAGGATATGCTTGACAAGTTATAAGTTGAAATCTCATGCCCCTTACTTATGAAGACCAAACCTCATGCTACTCAACTTTAGTCACGAGTAAGTTCTTGTCATTGTAAATACATGATACGTCCATTTTGCATCACTATTCTATGTCATAATTCACTATTATTCAGTGATATATTTCATATTAAGAGATGATACTTATGTAATTTCACCTGTTTTTTGCATGGTTGATGACTTTTGGAGCATGGACCGCTGCAGTCAGGATTCTGATGGAAAAGGTGCTGTTTGGAGGCAAAATTCGCGAAGATCAGAAAATCCGGGAAAATATACAGAAAATCCTATTTTTCTAGAAGACGAAGGATGTCAGAAGGAGGAGTGGAGATGGGCCACGGGAGGCCCACACCACCCCCTGGCGCGGGCCAGCCTAAGCCACGCCACCAGGTGGTGTGGCTGCCCTGGCCTACCTCTGGCTCTCCCCTCTGGCGTATGTAATCCTCCCAAAACCCTAATACTTGGGGAGTGACCATAGAAAGATTCTGTCGCCTCTGCGGGCGGAAAACACAGAGAGAGAAAGATCTCTCTAGCAGGCAGATTTCTGCCAGGGGAATTCCTTCCCGGAGAGGGGAGATCATCGCCATCAACACCACCATCAAGCTGGAATTCATCGGGATCATCATCATCATCACCATCATCATCACCACTAGCACCATCATCTCCACCTCCATATTTGATGTAACAATTGTGTTGAACCTTACATAGTTCCTAGGGGAACTTTCCAGGTGTTGATTACTCTTTGTAGTTGATGCTATTGAGTGAATCATTGAATTATTGTTCATGTTCAGATTGTTATACATCATTATTCCATCTCTGATCATGATTCATATGATGTCTTGTGAGTAGTTCGTTTTGTTCTTGAGGACATGGGAGAAGTCATGTTGTTAGTAGTAGAGTTGTGTTGAGAAAGATTCAATAGTTTGATATTTAAGTTGTGGTGTACTTCTTCTAGTGGTGTCATGTGAACGTCGACTACATAACACTTCACCTATATGGGCCTAGGGGAATGCATTGTGTATTTGGGTACTAATCGTAGGGGTTGCCGGAGTGACACAAACCTAAACCCCCGTTAGGAAACCATTGCACAAGGGACGTAAGGGTCTTAGAGTTTAAAGCTGTGGTTAGGTTTCTACCTTAATTACTTTCTTGTACTTACGGATGTTTGCAAGGGGTATAATCACAAGTATGTATTAGTCCTAGGAAGGTCGGTACAATAGCACAGGTTCACCCACACAACACTTAGCAAGCTAAAGAAGATTAATCAACTATATGAAGCGAAAGGATTGGGCCACTTGCTGCATTTATTCTCATGTATCCTCAGGAATGTTTGGTCATCTTAAGTAATACAACCGGCTTGTCCTTTGCTGCATAAAGGATTGGGCCACTTGCTGCATTTATTCTTATTGTCTTTTATTTACTCGTACTTTATTTACTTGCATTATCAAAAACCCCTAAAAATCCGTTTGCTAAGTATTTGCAGAGAATTCCTGATCCATACCACTAGCCAGCACCTTCTGCTCCTCGTTGGGTTCGACACTCTTACTTATCGAAAATAGTGCGATACACCCCCTATACTTGAGGGTCAAAAAGACTATTTTCTGGCGCTGTTGCCGGGGAGGGAAGCGCTATTGGAGAGTGGAACTGGTAAAGGAAACTTCTACTGTGAGTATTGTTTACTTCTGTTAGTTGCTTTATTTTCGTTATGGATAATTCGCTGAGTTTCTTATTTTGTAATGCTACTACCACTGCTAAGGTAGTAGATGAACCACCACCTGCTGAGAATGATGCTTTTAAAATACCTACAAGAATTATTGATCATGTTATGGATAACTACTATGTTGGGGATGGAACTGTCCATCCCGGTGATCATTTGCTCTTTATACACGAATTATGCGGGTTGTTCAAGTGTGCAGGTATTACTACAGATCAAGTTAAGAAGAAGTTATTCTCATTATCACTGAAAAGAAGAGCTGAGGAATGGTATAAGCTGCTAAAGAATGGTCAAGCTCTTGAATGGGAGGAAATAGTGCCTCTCTTTTATTCAAAGTTTTATCCTCCTAGTGAGATTCATAAAGATCGGAATCAAATATACAACTTTTGGCCTCTTGATGGAGAGAGTATAGCTCAAGCTTGGGGGAGATTGAAGTTACTAATGCTCAAATGTCCCATTCATGAGCTCCCCAACAATATTATTATCAATAACTTTTATGCAAGGCTCCCTCTACATGATAAGGATTTATTGGATGCTTCTTGTGCTGGATCATTCACTCGCATGGAAGAAGAAGCTAAATGGGATCTTCTGGACCGTATTCAAGATAATGCTGAAGCTTGGGAGAATGACAAAGGTAGAAAGTCAGGTATAAATTATGATTATGAATGCATTGAATCTTTTATGGGTACTGGTAACTTTCAAAATATTAATAATACTTATGGTCTTGATTTACATGTTATTACAAATTGCTTTAAGGCTTTTGCTTCTTATATTGAAATACCAAAAAGGGGATGGAGCAAGTACCATGCGCCTTATAAAGATATTGTTGACTGTGTTCCTGTTGGGACTACTGAGTTTAACACTATTGATCACATCTTACCTGAACTTTATATCGAGAAACCCTTCCCGGATAAGGTAAAGGACCATCCTATGATAACTAGTGTAATCACTAAAAGTGCAAAAAGAACTATAAAACCTGATGAACAAATAAACGTTGAACCTGTTGTACCAATTGTGAAATACCTTGTCACTAAAAGTGTAGAAGATGGACACATAGTCTTTTGTGAGGATGCTTCTAATATTGTTTCGCATCCTAATAGAACTAAAAAAGCTAGTGTCCCTGTGCTTTCTGTTAGAATTGGTGATCATTGCTATTATGATTTATGTGATATTGGTGCAAGTTCTAGTGCTATTCCTTATGAGCTTTACAGAGAAATTATGCATGAAATCAGTCCCTGCGAATTGGAAGAGATTGATGTGGTTATTCACCTTGCTAATAGAGAGACTATCTCTCCAATTGGTATTGTACGGGACGTGGAAGTTCTTTGTGGTAAGATTAAGTATCCTGCTGATTTTCTAGTACTTGGTTCAGCTGCTAGTAAAACTTTTCCTATCATTTTTGGTAGACCTTTCTTGAGTACTTGTGGAGCTATTATAGATTGCAAAAGGGAGAAAATCTTGACTAAGTTTGATGGGGAATCTTATGAGATTAATTTTTTGAAATTTACTAAAGAACCTTGTGAAGAGGAAACCCATAATGAGGATTTTAGAGTTGAACAACTTGCTTCTATTTCTCTTGCTCCTAACAATGCTTTGCAGCAATTTATGGAAGATCATGAAAGTGAAATCTTCATGGAAGAAAGGAATGATATTGACGAGATTCTCCGTAATCAGCCTAAGATGCTTAAGCATAACTTGCCTATAGAAGACTTGGGTACCACATTGCCACCTAAAAAGGATCCAGTCTTCGATCTAAAACCCTTACCCGATGATCTTAAATATGCTTACATTGATGATAATAAGATATATCCTGTTATTATTAGCTCTAAACTTTCAGGGAAGGAAGAAGAAAGGTTATTGGAGGTACTTTAGAAACACCGAGGGGCTATGGGCTATACCCTGGATGATTTAAAAGGGATTTCTCCTACTATATGTCAGCATGCTATCAATATAGAACCAGATGCAAAGCCAGTGGTAGAGCACCAACGACGTTTAAATCCTAAGATGAAGGAAGTGGTAAGAAATGAGGTATTGAAACTCCTTGATGCTGGTATTATTTACCCTATTGCTGATAGTGAATGGGTTAGTCATGTTCATTGTGTCCCTAAAAAGGGAGGTATTACTATTGTGCCTAATGATAATGATGAGCTTATTCCCCAAAGAATAGTAGTGGGCTATAGGATGTGTATCGATTTCAAAAAGTTTAACAAAGTTACTAAGAAAGATCATTACCCACTTCCTTTTATTGATCAAATGTTAGAAAGATTGTCTAAAAAGACTCACTTTTGTTTCCATGATGGATACTCTGGGTCTTCTCAAAATGCTGTTAAAAAACAAGATCAAGAAAAAACTACCTTTACATGCCCTTATGGAACCTATGCTTATAGACGTATGCCTTTTGGTTTATGTAATGCTCCTGCTACTTTTCAAAAATGAATGTCTGCTATCTTTCATGGTTTTTGTGAGGAAATTGTGGAAGTGTTCATGGATGATTTCTATGTCTATGGAACTTCTTTTGATAATTGTCTGCACAACCTTGATAAAGTTTTGCAGAGGTGTGAAGAAACGAATCTTGTTCTTAATTCGGAGAAATGCCACTTCATGGTTAATGAAGGGATTGTCCTTGAGCATAAGGTTTCCGAAAGAGGCATAGAAGTGGATAGCGCTAAAGTCGAGGCAGTTGAGAAAATGCCCTGCCCAAGATACATAAAAGGTATTCGTAGTATCCTTGGTCATGCTGGTTTCTATAGAAGGTTTATTAAAGATTTCTCTAAGATATCAATACCCCTCACTAATCTTCTTCAAAAAAGATGTACCCTTTGTTTTTGATGATGATTGTAAGGAATCTTTTGAAACTCTTAAGAAGGCTTTAACTACAGCTCCTATCGTTCAACCACCTGATTGGAGCTTACCCTTTGAAATAATGTGTGATGCTAGTGATTTTGATGTAGGTGCTGTCCTTGGGCAACGTATTGATAAAAAGTTGAACGTTATTCATTATGCTAGTAAGACTCTTGATGTTGCTCAAAGGAATTATGCAACTACTGAAAAAGAATTCCTAGCTGTCATTTTTGCTTGTGATAAGTTTAGACCTTATATTGTGGACTCAAAAGTCACCATTCATACTGATCATGCTGCTATTAAGTACCTTATGACGAAGAAGGATGACAAGCCTAGGCTTATTAGATGGGTGCTGCTTTTACAAGAGTTTGATCTACATATTGTAGATAGGAAAGGTGCTGAAAACCCTGTAGCTGATAATTTATCTCGATTGGAAAATATCTCCTTTGACCCTATGCCTGTTAATGATAGTTTCCCAAATGAACAGTTGGCTGCGGTAGGGGTAAGCTTGCGAGGGAGCCCTTGGTACGCTGATTATGCTAACTTTATTGTCTCCAAGTATTTGCCTCCAACTTTTACAGCTCAACAAAGAAGAAAGTTCTTTTATGATTTGAGGCATTATTTTTGGGATGACCCACACTTATATAAAGGAGTGGATGGTATTATGCGAAGATGTGTTCCAGAATATGAACAAAAGGAGATATTGCGTAAATGTCATGGTAGTGCTTATGGAGGACATCATGCAGGAGATAGAACTGTGCAAAAGGTGCTACAATCAGGTTTCTACTGGCCTACCCTTTTTAAAGATGCAAGAAAATTTATTTTATCTTGTGATGAATGTCAACGTGTTGGTAATATTTCTAGACGTAATGAAATGCCTATGAACTACTCTCTAGTTATTGAACCCTTTGATTGCTGGGGATTTGACTTTATGGGTCCTTTTCCTCCCTCGAAAGGTTATACTCATGTTCTTGTTGTCGTTGATTATGTTACTAAGTGGGTAGAAGCCATTCCTACGAAGAGTGCTAACGGGGAGACTTCTCTAAAAATGCTTAAGGATGTTATCTTTCCTAGGTTTGGAGTGCCTAGGTATCTCCTGACTGATGGAGGTTCTCATTTCATTCATGGTGGTTTTAGAAAGACCCTTGCTAAATATGATGTTAATCACAGAATTGCTTCAGCTTATCACCCCCAAACTAGTGGGCAAGTAGAATTGTCAAATTGAGAAATTAAATCCATCTTGCAAAAGACTGTTAATAGATCTAGAAAAAAACTGGGCTAAAAAGTTGAATGACGCTTTATGGTCTTATAGGACTGCCTACAAAAACCCTATGAGAATGTCTCCTTATAAAATGGTTTATGGGAAAGCTTCTCACCTACCTTTAGAATTAGAACACAAAGCTTACTGGGCAGTTAAAGAACTCAATAGAGATTGTAAGCTTGCTGGTGAGAAGAGATTATTTGCCTTAAGTTCTTTAGATGAATGGAGGAGTAAAGCATATGAGAATGCTAGGCTCTTTAAGGAAAAAGTTAAAAGATGGCATGACAAGCGAATACTTAAGAGAGAATTCCATGTTGGTGAGAAGGTTCTATTGTGTAGGTCTCGTCTCAGATTTTTTGCAGGGAAACTACTGTCAAAATGGGAAGGACCTTTCGTTATTGAAGAAGTGTACCGCTCAGGAGCATTAAAGATTTCTTCTTTAAAAGATAACACTACACAAGTAGTGAATGGGCAGCGACTTAAGCACTATATTGCTGGAGATTCTTACAATGAAGATGTTGATGCCTTTCCAGTTATAACTCCGGAAAATTTTATCAAGGACCAAATTCAGAGACCTGCAGAGTCCGTTTTCAAATAGGTAACAGTTCTGGTAAGAAAAGTTCCATGAAAATACTATCCAACTATATTTTTGCAGTTTTTAGTCAATAAGGAAAGCTACGAAGCGAAAGAGGGACGAAAACGGAGCCAGGGTGGCTCACACCATCCTGTGGCGTGGGCCCACCCCTGGCCACGCCACCAGGTGGTGTGGCCACTCTGAACTCCGTCTCCGACCCATTTTCTCCCAGTACCTTCCTTTTGTTGTGAAACTTCGTAATATATAATCCCTCGAATCCCCGAGGTTCGTATATCGTGTTCTCGTCGTGTTTTCGTTTCGATCTATTTCTGACAGGTAGAGTCCTAGATTTGGAGCCACAATGTCTTCCTCTGGATCAACCAAGGAAGATTCTTTAGAGGATATCATCAACCCATACATGAGAGAGTTGAAGATTCATACCAAGGAGTTGTTGCTTGAAGATGGGAAGGTCCGGATAAAAGAGGTTCAAGGCCCTAAGGGTGAAGGAAGTCTGGTGGACAGGATGGAAGCACTAGAGCAAGAAGTCTTTAGGTACAAGAAGATGGCGAAACGCGAAGTGGATATTATCCATAAGATTCGTTCCGAACTCATCGCTGAGCACCAAGAGGAGACTGCTGAGCTCAAGGATGAAGTCCTCTCACTCTGGCAAACAACCAACAAACTGCAAGCATAGCTCTACGACGTTCAAAATAAAAACTATGAGTATGAGGTTAGGTTTAAACGCATAAGTGCTGCTGCAAGTTTTAGGATGCTGGAGACCACGATGTCCTTTGTTGATAGGAAGCCCTTACCCTGGAAGTCGGACGATGATGAGGGGATACCACCACCACCGAAGGAGTAATTCGTCATAAGGTTTGGCATCCCCTTGGCTTGTTCCAAGCTTGGGGGAGTGCCGCGGTATCACATCACTATCTTCTATATTTTTTACCTTTTTAGTAGAGTCATATCATGAATAGAGAAGTTATCATGTAGGATGGTTTGCATTATGGAAGTGTCCCCTCTCTCGTTAGATATGTATCCCTTGGTGTGAGTTGCCATTATGGAATATTAATGAGAAGTTCTATCATTTACTCTTTTGCATATCTTATATTAGTTTTCAATTCGTGGTTATATGATTGATCTTGTTGTTAGTATTGGTATCACTTTAGGATCATTGAGTTAATTTAGTTGGTTTTGGCAAACCTGGCTTGGTCAGTAGCAACACTATTTTTGAGAGTTGAATGAAAAGATAAAAGTACTCTAAAGAAAAAAATAATTTCATCATTTTTCTTTCTTGATTTGCTCATAAGTTTAGTATTCTCTAGTTAAGATCTTTTGTGCTTCCAAGGAAGATTGCATGTTTGTCTTTATCACTTGTATGTTTGTTTGTTTCCTTCAACTCTTACACTTGCTACCCAGCGTTGCTAGCCAAAAACCTGTACTGAGAGGGAATTCTTCTCGTGCATCCAATCCTTCAACCAAACCCATGACATTTGTGTCCACCATACCTACCTATTAGCATTATTGCTATTCCAAGTAAATTCATGTTTTTATCTACCTTCCAAATTAAACTTGTTATGTGAAAATTAGTGATTAAAGCTCTCACGAACTTGATGGCACACTTTACTTTCTTGCAACTAATAAACTTGAACCATTGTGCCCATCTATGTTGCGTATATGCTTGCGCTTTGTAAGTTGTGAATTAGCAGAACCATGTTGTCATGGGGAACGCTTTCAACATTGCACTGGTACTTTGTAGCTAGTTGATATCATGTTCTTTGTCTATGGATGTCGTCGGTGTGAAATGAAAGGGGAGATTGTAAGTCCATGGAGTTATGCATGTGTGTTAGAGAAACACCTGGGCCGCTAGTCTAATCCATGTTGTCATGGTGGAAACCTGCAGCGTAACCATAACGAGCATCTATGAAGCATTCTTCTTATAAAAAAAGAGATAGAGATTGAGAAAAAGAGAAAAAGAAAAAAAGAGATATTATGAAAAGAGGAAAGAGATAAAAAAGCACCATATTCCCATGGTAAATAAGAAGATTGCTGAGATGCTTGTTGTCTTCTTGCCTTGTCATTTTGACATGGGGATTCTTCCATATCATCGGGCAAGGGGTACCCCGTTGGCGGTTCTCTATGATACACATGTGCTTACGATGACAAGAACTTACCGGTGACTAAACTTGAGTAGCATGAGGAGCGGCCCTCGTATTCAAGGGACATGAGATTCTCAATTTACAACTTGTCAAGCATATCCTCATATTTGATCAGTTTAACCTTAATCACCTAAAGATGCCTATGATAGGGGCAATGAGAGCTGAAAGCTAATAAGTATCATAATTTTTGGGAGCTCTTTATGAAACTTGAAATCCCTACTTCCCTCTGTGAAGGGCCTTTACTTTTACTTTTTAGTTGAGTCAGTAAACCTATTCCCTTCTATCTCAGCAAGTATTTTGAGTTGTTGTGTTTCATTCATTCATATGATGATTTATTCAATCATGTTTCTTATGTTCCTTGTTTTGCACATTGCTCTTATCTTGGTGATTACTACTTTGAAAGCTATCATTGAAAATCAGTTATTTGTTAACTCTAGCAAATTATCAACTATTCTTCGACCAAGAGCTAAGTTTGCCTTTACCAATTATGACTTACTTTATGTATCTTTATTGTGTTTCCTTTACTTATTGCAAGTTAAGTTATATAATAGTGAGTTGTCTTTTATTATGATCTATGTATTGATGAATGTGATGTTTCTTGTCTGTATTCTTTTTATCGACTCTTCACTCCATAAACCTGAGGCCATGTTTATTAAGCTCAGTTTTGCTTGGGGACAAGCGAAGTCTAAGCTTGGGGGGAGTTGATACGACCATTTTGCATCACTATTCTATATCATAATTCACTGTTATTCATTGATATATTTCATATTAAGAGATGATACTTATGTAATTTCACCTGTTTTTTGCATGGTTGATGACTTTTGGAGCATGGACCGTTGCAGTCAGGATTCTAATGGAAAAGGTACCGTTTGGAGCCAAAATTCGCGAAGATCAGAAAATCCAGGAAAATATACGGAAAATCCTATTTTTCCAGAAGACGAAGGCTGCCAGAAGGAGGAGTGGAGATGGGCCACAGGGGGCCCACACCACCACCTGACGCGGGCCAGCCTAGGCCGCGCCACCAGGTGGTGTGGCCGCCCTGGCCCACCTCTGGCTCTCCCCTCTCGCGTATATAATCCTCCTGAAACCCTAATACTCGGGGAGAAACCACAGAAAGATTCCGCCACCTCTACGGGGCGGAAAACACCGATAGAGAAAGATCTCTCTGGCAGACAGATTTCTGCCGAGGGAATTCCTTCCCGGAGAGGGGAGATCGTCGCCATCAACACCACCATCAAGCTATACTTCATCGGGATCATCATCATCATCATCACCACCATCATCGCCACTAGCACCATCATCTCCACCTCCATATTTGCTGTAACAATTGTGTTGAACCTTGCATAGTTCTTAGGGGAAACTTTCCGGGTGTTGATTACTCTTTGTAGTTGATGCTATTGAGTGAACCGTTGAATTATTGTTTATGTTCAGATTGTTATACCTCATTATTACATCTCTGATCATGATCCATATGATGTCTTGTGAGTAGTTCGTTTTGTTCTTGAGGACATGGGAGACGTCATGTTGTTAGTAGTGGAGTTGTGTTGAGAAAGATTCAATAGTTTGATATTTAAGTTGTGGTGTACTTCTTCTAGTGGTGTCATGTGAACATCGACTACATGACACTTCACCTATATGGTCCTAGGGAATGCATTGTGTATTTGGCTACTAATCATAGGGGTTGCAGGAGTGATAGAAACCTGAACCCCCGTTAGGAAACCATTGCACAAGGGACGTAAGGGTCTTAGAGTTTAAAGCTGTGGTTAGGTTTCTACCTTAATTACTTTCTTGTACTTACGGTTGTTTGCAAGGGGTATAATCACAAGTATGTATTAGTCCTAGGAAGGTCGGTACATTAGCACAGGTTCACCCACACAACACTTAGCAAGCTAAAGAAGATTAATCAACTATATGAAGCGAAAGCACTTGACAGTCTTCCCATGTGTCCTCAAGAACGTTTAGTCATCTTAAGTAATATAACCGGCTTGTCCTTTGCAGCATAAAGGATTGGGCCACTTGCTGCATTTATTCTTATTGTCTTTTATTTACTCGTACTTTATTTACTTGCAATATCAAAAACCCCTAAAATTCCGTTTGCTAAGTATTTGCAGAGAATTCCTGATCCATACCACTAGCCAGCACCTTCTGCTCCTCGGTAGGTTCGACACTCTTACTTATCAAAAATACTACGATACACCCCCTATACTTGTGGGTCATCAATACATGTGTATCATAGAGAAGCACCAACGGGGTACCCCTTGCCCGATGATACGGAAGCATTCCCATATCAAAATGACAAGGCAAGCAGACAATGAGCATCTCAGCGATCTTTTTATTTGCTATTTGCATAGGTTTTTATTAAGGATGCTTCACAGAATGCTCATTATGGTTATGCTGCAAGTTTCCACCATGATTATTCATAGCTTAGGCTAGCGGCACAGGCGTTTCTCTAACACATATACAAACTCCATGAGCTTACAAGTGCCCATTTTATTTCACACCGCCGGGATCCATAAGCAAAAGAACATGATATCAACTAAATAAAGTGCAATGTTGAAAGCGTTCCCCATGGTAACATGGTTCTGCTAATTCACAACTTATAAAGTGCAAGCATATACGCAACATAGATGGGCACAATGGTTCAAGTTTATTAAGTGCAAGAAAAGTAAAGTGTGCCATCAAGTTTGTGAGAGCATTAATCACTAATTTTCACATAACAAGTTTAATTCGGAAGGTAGATAAAAACATAAATATACTTGGAATAGCAAATGCTAATTGGTAGGTATGGTGGAGTTTTTGGAATAACTTGGTTTTATTTGGAGTTGGATGCATGAGTGGAACTCATACTTGGCATGGAGGCTAGCAAAAGACTGGGAGCGACCAACTAAGAGAGTAATAATGGCCATAATCATGCAAAGCGACAAAACATCATTAATTAAAACATAAAGTGACATTACAAGTCGAAAATTAAATGATCATAGAGGCTATGGTGACTTGGTATAGTCTTAACATGGTGTGAGCATGAGCCAAGCCAACCCAAATAAAGCATCGAAGGAGAATACCACAATATTATGCTTTTATATGCTAAAACCACGCATGATTCTTTCAAGGCACATTAAGCAATCTCAATTGTTTATAATAAGTCATGCTACAACAATAATCACTAAGCATAAAGCCAAAATAATATCAAGCATGACATGATAAAGTCTAAGTCACAGTCAAAAACAAGCTCCTTTTATACCACTTAAGCATGAACTTTCCTACTCTTTTCCAATCCAAATCAACCTATTTGAAAACCATCATATATGAATGTGGGGGTCTAACCAATTTATTCAAGTAAACTAAGCAAACGAAAACTAAGAACGAAAACTAAGACGCTCCAAGAACAACACAATTGTGCATGAAACAATAAAAATGAAGTGTTCGGAAGAAACCTGAGATTTTTATTGATGACGAAGGGGATACCTTGGGCATCCCCAAGCTTTGACGCTTGTACTTCTTGAATATTTTCTTGGGATGACACGGGTGGCATCCCCAAGCTTGAGCTTTTGTCCATACTTCATCTTATCACATTGTTCTTCTCTACACTTTAAAATTTCCTTCATAGAAAACTTCACACAATCTTCATTAGCAACATTAGTGTACTCAAGATAATAAGTATTTAGGTTCAGTTTCAACACAAGAAAAACTTCCAATCAAACACAAGCTACTGAAGCAATTCCTTTTAAAAGTTCATGTGATCAAAGAGAACTCAAAGAGAAAGAGACTAAGAGGCAAATGCAAACAATGGCAGAAATCTGTCAAAACAGACCAGCAGGTAAAAACCAATTTTTTCGAAGACCTTCTGTTGTTCAAATAAAAAAGTCTTGAACTAACGAAAGTTAGATAACAACTTGTGGCAGAAGCACAAACAATTACAGCTCAATCCTACATATAGAGATTTTTCACGAATTTTTACAGCGAAGCACAAAAATCTGTTTCGGGACAGCAACTTTCCCAAGTCTTACTTCTCTCTCATTAGAGGTTACTCTTGGCACGAAAACCACCCAAAAAGGATAAGGAGAGGTTATTACAGAGGCAATAACTTCCAAGACTCAACAAAAGCAAAATTTATTGACTAAAAATTTGGGTTATCTCCCAATAAGTGCTTTTCTTTAACGCCTTTGAGCTAGGCATAAGAATTTCGATGATGCTCACATAAGAAATATGAATTGAAGTAAAATAGAGCATCAGGAAGCAAATTAAAAACACATTTAAATCTAACCCACTTCCTATGTATAGGAATCTTATACGCAAATAAATTCCCAAAGAACAAAGTGACAGGCATAGAAAGATAAAACGAGAGTAACTTCAAAACTTTCAGCAAATAGAGAGGTGTTTCAGTACGATGAAACTTTTACAACCATATTTTCCTATGTCATAATAATTTTCAGTAGCCTCATGAATAAACTCAACATATAACTATCACATAAAGCATGCTTTTCATGATCCACAAACACATAATTTTTATCAAGGTCAAAAATAGTGGGATTAAAACCTTCAGACCCACTTTTAACAATTTTATAACAAGATGACTGATCAATCTAATTTTCAATAGTAGTACAATTAATATTATCAACCAATATAGGACCATCACCTAGAGCTTTATTATAATTTTTTTCAAAAGAATCCATAGGAACATAACATTTATCCTCCTTTGGTAAGCATGGAGGACAATCAAATAATGTAATGGGTAAAGAGTTACTCTCATTAGAAGGTAGGAATAGGTAGATTCATTCCTCCTCCTCTTGATCATCACTCTCCTATTCTTTTTCATCTAATGAGCTTCTAGTTTCAGCAATTTCTTCTTCCATAGGCTCCTGCAAGGCATTAGTCTCTTCCGTTGGTGGAGAGCATCTATTAAGATATTCAAGAATATATCCATTCTCTACCTTGTAATTATCAAAGAAAAATTTAAGTATATCATAAACCTCATATTTATAAGGTGCATCATCAGTATTTTCAAGCAAATAAGCAAGTTCGAATGCACCCTTCCAAGCAATAAATTCTTCAATTTGTTCCACATCATAAAAGTCATAATTTCCCTTAACATAAGAAGATATGGTAACATCATCATTATACTCATATTGAAAAGGGAGGTGTTTATACCTCCTACATCAACAAGATTTATCAAAGCAATAAGTAACATTATAAGTAGAGCACATGTTTCTAGTAATGGTACACAATTTATCAATTTGTTTCCATAAGAGTTTCCCTTTTTGTGACAAGCGGTGTTCCTCATAATATTTTTGTTGTTCCACGAACCCATCTTGCCAAAAAGATCTAGTTTCAAAGAAGCCCACCATTGATAGAAAGCATGATAAAGCAAGACAATAACAGACCAACAGAAATAACAACTATGGCATGAGTTTTTGTGTGTTTTTGATAAAAGAAACAAGCAAACAAAGCAGAAATAAACTAAGCAAAACAAAAAACAAAGTAAAGAGATTGGTTGTGAGGGACTCCCCTTGTGAAGATGTCCTTGACTCCCCGGCAACGGCACCAGAAAAGAGCTTGATGACTCAAAATATATTCGAGCTCGTTGGTATGATGAGCACAGCAGCAAATTTTCCTCAGTTATGAAACCAAGGTTATCGAACCAGTAGGAGCAAGGAAACACCTCCAAGGTGTTGTTTCCAACTTGGAATCCCGCACAACACAACCACAGAACTTTGCCCCCAACTTACAGTGAGGTTGTCAATCTCACCAGTTTTACTGAAAACAATGGACTAAATGTATTGTGTGGAAGATAGTAATTGCTTGCAGAAAGTAAACAGAAAACAGTAAATAGCTTGTAGATTGATGGTAAAAGAATGAACTGGGATCTATAGTTCACTAGAGATGATTCTCCTTAAGACAGTTGACATGTTGGGTGAACAAATTACAGCGGGACAATTGACAGACACCGAGAAAGCATACATGCATATACTAATCATCTTAACTCCTATAAGATTTGATTGGACATTACAACATTATACATAGACCGTAATCCAACTGCATCTATAACTAATAATCCACCTTCAGGACCCGTGCAGGGGTTCGGAGGGGAATCGCCATGGGAGCCCCCGAGGTCCTCGCCACACGTGCCATGTCCAAGAAGTCCATTCTTTCTGACTGTTTCCTAGCTAGGAATAAAAGTGCAGGTGCGTTTGTTAGCTGATAGTACTAGCTAGATGGATTTGTGCAGACGAGAGACGTGTTGCGTTCACGATCGTCGTAGTTCCTGTTATTCCCGTGGTAGGCGTTGAGTTAGTCACCACGATCTGGTCTTGTGGCTGTGGGATGGCGTAAGAATTGAGGATCGTGGCGACTTTGTAGACTAGTTGGTTGGCCAGTCTGAATAAAAGGCAAAGAAAAAGAAAAGACGCATTAAGCGCGTGCGTCGGAAATTTGTTGTGTGCCGGGTGTTCGCGTGTCTTTCCAGTGCTTCCTCTGCTGTCCTGTGCTGCTCCTGATTGCTGCAGACTAGCGTTGTAGCTGTCACAAAATGGCTACTAATATTTTTTTAAACTGTAGGCTGAGGCCCAACGTTAAATTAATAACGCTAAATTGACGGTAGATACAAGAGTGCTTGTCCAGATTACAACCAACACCCAACACACACAGACAACAAGGTAAACTAGGCAAAGGAAGTAAGCCGGGTCAACTGGAGGTGCCCAAAAGCAAGCAAGGAGCCCATAGGGAGAAATAGGCCAGAGAAGATGAGTAACACACTGGATGCAGGAGCAATGCCGTTCCGCCTTCAGTCTCTGTCATCAGAGGAAACCCTATCCTAGACATATGGGAGACGCCATCATCGGCGGGCCTAAGCTCTCCCATGGCAGAATCTCGCCGCCCACCGCTCTGGCCGCCGGAGACCGCCTCGGAAATCTGCCGTCGGGGAGGAGGGAAGGTATTGCCCAGAGTCAAAGGAGGGGAGAGGAGGGTCGGGGTTGGAGAGGGAGGGCCAAGGGAGCCCCGCCGTGGCCGCCTATGGCGGCGGCGAGGGAGAGGACGCTAGGGGAAGGAGGCCTATGCTAGGGTTTGGGTCGCCCACGCAGGAGCAGCACGGGGGTTCGAGACAACGTCTATCAATCTTCAAAAAAGTTTTTATCTCCTCCACCATGGTTGTGGTAATACGGCCTCCAAGCAATCCATCTCAACAATTAGAGGTGTATTGCACCACTACAGAGCCAGCGCCAAACCTTCCAGTACAGCCCTGAATTCAGCATTTCAGCTTCGAGTTCATCTCAACGGTTGAACAGCTGACGACATGAGGAGAGTGCAATGACTGCATGCTTGCTTTTCGGAGATGGTATCTGATTTTGCCAATGGGGTAAAATAATATGAAAAATAGAATGTAAGGAGGCTTATTTAGAATCTCTGCTTTAAAAGATGCTCATTGTCAAATGATCACAGCAGTCACACGAGCCGACGGTCCATTAGTGTACTGCGCAGCACGTAATTGGGGAGATACATGCGGTGCTCACGTCACATCCAACCCACGAAACTAGGACAACTGTCACTCAAGTTCAGATACATAGACTACGCACACCTATCAATCATGTCCGACCTGTAGACGAAGACGGAAGACGAAGACGATCCAGGGTGCTGATGAGAAGCCATGTCTTCGTTATTCAGCTTGTCCATGAAGGACTAATAATGGTACCTTCACAACGAAAAAATTAACCCAATTGAACTTTGGACCGATTGATAGAACAATAATACTCAATTTCCTTAATACTAATAAGTTAATAACACCCTAGTCCCAAACACTCAAGTGTCTAGGAAAGACATTAGACTTTATGTATCTATGATATAGTGGCCGGGTCATGAAAGGTTTTCATTTCTAAAGAAGTCTTGATGGAGATGCAGGAAAACACATACCCAGTTTGCATGCAGAGCTCATGCTCCGGGTGTTGCAGTGGCCCCGGATTGAGGTCAATGGCATGCCCACTAGAGCTACTCTGCCCTTCATCTTGGCTGGACATATGGACTGGACTCTCTCCGAGGCTGGTGTCTCGCAACTGGCACTTACAAGAAAACGGTCATGAGAAAATCCTTTGGGCACATTGGAAAAAACAATTTGTTAAAAATAAATTTATACTACTTAATAAGTGTTGTTTAAAATGTTCGGTCAAGCATATAGGCCGGGCAATTGGTGTTAACCAAGTTTCATATGGGGGCATAAAGAATGTAACTTGTAAGATCAGTGGTATTACCATCTTCCTCAATTCTTTGTTTTGATCCTGCAATTGTTTCTCCTGTAGAACATCGTCAGTGACCCATTAAACAATAATATCCACAAAAGAGGATGGGAATTTAGCGTTAAGATAATCAGAAGTTCGTTCTTACCTTACTTTTCAGGTCGGATAGTTGATCGCGCAAAACTTGCTCCTGCAAAATACGACTTTGTCATATGCGGCGCAAAATCCCAAGAAGTATGTTAATGCATAAGCTAAAGGTATCGAATAATGTTTTCTCTTATGGTGGATCCTAGCAATGACAGGGCATATCAATGTCTTCTGAAGGAGAGATATGTTTAAGCAAGAGAATTCAGTTAGCCGAATGTGTCCAACTATATGTAGCTTGTCGGTTCCAGTAATATTGCCATACATTTGGAATGTGCATCCTCTGATTTGAAGGAACACATGACAGTTTTCTCCCATTATCTTTCCTTTTTGTATTTGCTCAAACTGAAGCAGTGCGTGTCAATACAGGAAACAAAAATGTATCTGAAGTTACCGACCCTTGGCTTCTGTAACCCAGATATGGAAGTTTTTTACCTTCCTTGCCCTGATGTGCTTGAGGGATGCATCTATTTGGTTCTCAATCTGCTCAAGCTCCTTCATGCTGAGTAAACCCAGATCTTCACCGAGTATATTTCTACGATACGAGAACCAGGGCTGCTAAGTTAGAGCCACACTGCAATAATAAATATGCAGAAACGTAACTATTCAGTCTCATCTCCGAAGACTACCTTTGTGAACTTTCAAGGAATTCAACTCTGGTCTTCAGCTTTAAATATTCCAGGTAATTCACCTAGTTTTAACAGGAAAAGATTGAGACCGTACATGTTAGTTGAAGTGACAAATAGTTACAGCGGGGTTTGTGGTGAACTTGCTATGTGTTGACTCTACTATTTAATAAAATAGCAACCCGTTTTGATCTCAAAATAAAAAGAGAAATACTTACAGCGGGGTACACAACAACACGTTGGCCAAACAAATTAGGCAGTTCAAACTTCAAACCGAATGTTGTCCCAACAGATGGAAGCTAGGAAATATTCCTTCCATTAAGAAATATAAGTTATTTTAGCCTTTTTTTTTCTTTCTATAAAAAGCATGTATCCAGACGTCTTGTAGTGTATATTACGAAAGATCACAATCTGGCAGGTAGATGCAATGTTTAAGTTGATTTGAGGCTATACAGTGGACATCTACTGAAATAAGTACTCTCTCCATCTAAAAATAATTTACTTGTTGGATTTGTCTAATTCATATATATCTAAACAAACTCGCACGCGTGATGAATCTTTATTACAGAATACAGATTTGTAAAACTTGCATTTCTGTAGGCTATTGTTTGTTTAGCGTGTCGTCCCTTCCTCTCCACACGAGAACAAAAGAGTTTAGACCGTCACAGCATTCAGTTTTGTGCGTGATATACTTGAAAATTTACAATGAATGGTGAAATGTATGAGCAATTTTCAAGAACTAATGAAACAATTCTTACTTACTATGGACTGAATTCTAGTTTTTACCTACTATATTTATATTTTTGATAAATATTACTCCATTTTGTGAAAATACCTCTAGATTACCGGATTTAAGTAACTTTATAACGATGCCCCCTCGTGCCGCCGATGCCCCCTCGTGCCGCTCCCTACGGCTACGCCAAGGGACCTAACCCTAGCGCTGCTAGCCCCATATCGGCATCCCCCTGCTACCGGGCTGGCGGTAGGCCCGACGCCTAAGGTGCATGAGTGGGTGGATCGCAGATGTGTCCTACTAAGGCGGCTGTGGCGGTTTTCGTGAGGAGATCACATGCGGTTGTCAGGGCGACACCCTTGTCCGTGCGGCAGTCGACATCAACTTCATAGCCTAGTGATAGGCTTTGGCTTGCTACTCCACAGTGACGGTGGGCCGCAGATTTGGCTCCTGCCTAGATCCTTTGTTGGCATTGCCTATGGATGTATGATGTCGTGGTTGAAGGCTAACACGGAGCTGATTTGCGCGTCTTGCTAGCAGTCCAACTGGTTGTGAGTTGGGGAGGCACGAGTACCAGTGAAAACCGACCCTTGACTTTGGTCATGGTAGGCAATGGCGACATCTATGCGCCGTTATATTGTTGAAGCCACTAGCACCGGAGGAAACCCTAGATATGGGACTCCCGGATCAGACGATGGCAGCACTATGGGTGTTGGTATCCCTGCTGATGACATCGTTTTGGAGCAGATGCTTGATAGAGGCGTCAGAGGTGGAGTGGCATCAAATCTACTGCATCTATGACGGTGGTTCCCAAATAAGGTAGCTCAACATTCTTCTGTTCTAGCATAAAAAGATATGTCGAGATGAAACAAACAAAATATGTATCATCAAAACATGATAGAAAAAACATAACATATTAATGACAACTTTGATTCTATATGTAATTCAACCTAATATTTAAATATGGAATAAACTGAAATGGAATCAAACATTTGATTTCCATTGATGAAACAAGAACTATAAAAGATAATGCTATTGCAAGTTTCAACGAGAGAGAGGATGTTTTGTATAGTAAATCTACCCACACAAACACATCGCCCGATGATCGGTGATTCTATATAATGTAGTAAATACATTTTTTTATTTGGTCGTTGGCCTCGCTGGCCTATGATTGTCAAAGAAGGTCCTTGCCAACAATATGATACACTTTCCGAAAATACTTCTAGCGAAAATCCATGTTTTCTCATGACTTACAATTAGCTACAATAATATTCTATACACTAATTTTTTTTAACATCCAGTGTAGTATGAAAAACATGTATATGAATTCGAATCTAAACCTAAACTGTGCAAACTGACGAGAAGTATCAAAAGATCAAGCTATGGTTAGTGAGGGTGAAAGGTAATGGTTTATGTAGTAAAGCTGGATACTAATTAGCCTCCATCTCTTGAATAGTTTATCTCTTCTATCGTCACCTCTTGCTAGCTGGAGCATACACAACAAGGGTGGCTGGTTACATGCTAAAGGTCTTCAAGGAGATGTATAAAGTTTTTTGACGTTCTTTTTTCGGTGGCTGATTTATATTCCACTTCGAGTGGTCCATGATCTGCAAACTTTGATACTTTTGAACTATGCAATAATTCAAGGTTGTGTGCATCGTTTCAATGCAGAGGCCAGGCTTTTGCTCTTGTTCCGTTTTTTTTTTTCATATCTGAGTACATCGAGACTTTGTACGTGTACGCAGCAGGTAAATATCTTATGTGTGCCAGTAAAATATACTGTTAGCTATAACCCCGTTGAGCTTTCTTTATCGTTTTCTTAGTTTCAGTGAAATTAAAGTGTAGCCGTGTAACATGTGGTTTGTGCACGTCTCGAGGATTCTTTATCGTTCTTAGGCCGAAGCGTAGACTCGTTCGTGCCCATGTATCGTAGCTATGTGCAGGTGGACGGTACTCAGCTCCACCTATTTTCCCGTTCGATTCAGTTGTAAACGGGCCGCTCTTTGACCACATAAATAAGAGGTAAACAGAAGCACAAAGATCTCAGCGTTCGTTGTTCTCTGAATCTGAATCTATGTATTCATAGTCTAGGTTAGCCACTTCAATAACATATACTTCCTCCGGTCCATATTATTGTTCTCAACTTTATCTAGATTCGGATATATCTAGTTAAATATTTATGCTAGATACATTCGAATGTAGACAAAGTTAAGGATAATAATATGGATCGGAGGGATACACAAATTAGGAACCCGGCCATTCTAAAGTTAAAATTACATATCGGAGTGCCATCGTCATGGTGACGTTAGAAGGACGTTAGCCATGGAACTTATCTGAAACTTGTGAAATATTTTACACTGTTCACGGACAAATATTTTAATGTTTCAATAAAGTTACAGTTCGGTTTCGGTTATGTGACATCAGCATGACTTCACCCATGTGCTGGCCAGGGAATGGACAAGTGACACACCAATCTCAAAGCAAGAAAGGACGGCGGATGGATTGGCGGCATGTACTGTTAACTGTAAATGAGACTTTCCGCACAAATTAGCCTCTATCTCCAGTGTCTATCTTTTCTCCTTATAGCAGTAGACGGTTGCTGGGATATCTACTACCCAGGGTGGTTCATGGTCTACTGGATGACTGCATGACATAGGCCCATTACTTTAATCCTTTTCCACTGGTACTATATGGATTTTAAAACTATTCAATAAATCGGCTGTGTGCATGTATTAACGTAGATGAAGGGCTGTGTTCCTCTTTTCATGAAAAAGATGCACACGTGAGATGAACATCCATGTGTAGCACCACATGAAGACTAGCTTGGATAAACAGGGTCTACATATTTGTCCGATATATCAACATTGGTGTTGCCCCGCAAAAAAATTGATTTGAGTAGAACCTGCATAGAATTTCCTGTATACAGGAAAACTAAGCATTTTCAAATGACTACGACTTTTTTTAACTCAAATATACAAATTTCAAAACAAGTGAGTATGAAAAGGTAGGATTGCATAAATGAATGTACCAACGTTTGTTCGGTTCCATCCTGGAGCAAAGACAAAAGATTCTTTCCGAAAGATATGAGTGTATAGAAAGATTCTTTTGAAATATAGTACTGATGATCTATAGGAAAAATCCCAAGGATTAAAAATACTCCATTTTTTTATAATTATTATATGAATAAAGAGCAAATCAAAGCATGCTAAGATATAGAAGGTAAAAAGAAACAATGCTTCCCGCCATTATCGATCAGACGCAACAGATATTCATATTTATAATAGTGATATGGATTATGGACCGAATAATAGTGATATCGATCAGACCACAGGTACCTGAATTTTAAATTCTAGATGATTAGTTTTGTTAAGTCAACTACGCCCCACAAAAAAAAGAAGATAAGCGTGAATAAATCCAGACGATATAATACCAGAGTACAATTATTTTCTCGACATGAAGCAACATCAAAAAAGTGGCTAATTGGAAAGAATCAAAGCAAAAAATGTTCACTTCACCAACAAAGGAGTAAATATTTATATACGTTTACAGAAGAAAGCCATCCTTTTAATTGATTTAGTTTCTTCATTGAAACATATACAGCAATTCATGATCACACGAGGGAGACGGAAAGCAAAAGCAGTGTGAAAATCTTACATTTTTCCATAATAAGCTACTAACCGCAATGTCGCCAATCTTTTATTCTAGCCCATCAGCATACTTACAAACAAACTAACATAACAAATGAAAACATATTATCTATAATAATTTTCTAGAATTAAACGATAAATCATAATGTGGCAAGATTAGTACGTGCACATATATTTGACTAGGAAATAATAAAATCAGTGTTCTCAGTTGGCATTTAAAGGTTCGCCTAGTGAATTACTCAAATAATAAGCTAATAAAACATAAATACAGGAACATATAAACATAGTCTCACAAATGCGTGATTCAGCCAACTAGTTTAATCTTGAAGAGACAAATCCAATCGCTTGTCCAATCAGCAATTATATTTGGTTAACTGGATGGAAATTATTGCCTCCAATGGTGGCTTTAGTGTCTACTCTATCTCATAAGTCCGATGGATTTTTCAAAAGAACAAATATTTTCCCCTTTCATTTAAGAGAAAATTTGCTACAAGACACCGTTATTTTCTAGCGTTTGCTAAAACACACCACACAATTGTGTCTTTGCTAGGTACCATTACAATTTTGTGGCACATTTGTCAGAACACACCGCACGGCTAAAAAGAGAAAGTTTGGCACATTTTCTTCAAATCCGGCCATAACATGGTCACCCGAGCAAAAGTGCTAAAACTTTCCATTTTTGACCACGTGGTGTGTTCGGGCAAACGTGCCACAAAATTATAATGGTACCTGGCAAAGACATAATCGGACAGTGTGTTTCAACAAATGGCAGAAAATAACGGTGTCTTCTGGCAAATTTTCCCTTCATTTAAACGTAGATATAATTATTGCATTACATTCAGGAAGATTTTAAGAACTTGACATGCTTACTTCATTTTCCGCTGGAAGGTTTGCTTCATGTGAGTTGTTGTTCCATGTGCGGTATCTTTCAAGTATTTTGTACATGCTGTTGACAAAAGAAAGCGAAGGGATCAATTTAATCAAATATTGTGTATATACAGAAAATGTTAAAAAAAAAGAAGGCATTTGACACATGTTCAAGTGTTGGAAAAGTACAAAACTGAAATTCTCTCGAAACTCCTTCATAAAGAGCTTAAAGTGGATGTACATAGAATGGCACAAATACTTTACTCAAATTCTCTTGAAACTCGTGCAGTCCCGATCGAACCAAAACACAAGCTATGGCGCGGCGGCAAATCGGAGACATCAGCATGCAGGGCGAGCGTAACACACACAGCGTAACACGCACGCGGCACGTAACATCCACGATTCCTATCGTCGGGTCTACCTCTTCACATCTTTCTCTTTGCATAATTGATTAGCTTACTCTTATTGCATTGAGAATACAACATCGATTCATTAGTGATCATACACTGATTCTACGTAAGTGGAGAAATTGGCAAATTGATTTAGTACAATTTTGCATTGTAGAACTATCAGAACATGAAGAAGAGGACCAGGGATACTGCACGTCTTTCTGAGAAGCATGCAAAGAAGTTCGCATCTTCTGGCCTAGCTACCTCGGATGAGCAAAACTTCAGCTCGATGTGAAGATACATCGCAGCGGCAACGCGGCGGGGGATGGAGAACCTCTAGTCCTGAACTGTAACACCACCCGAGACTATTTTTTTTCTGATTTCTTTTGAAAAAAATTCTTGAAATGTTTGACTCTCACTTGGTAACACCAACTCATTAATCTCTCACTTGGAATATTTTTAACACGAAGTACACTTAATCTTAGGTCAAAAAATTACACTCGTGGTCAAACTTTCCGGCCGGTCACCCATCCTAACACAACTCCACCCGTAGCACGCTCAACTTCTCCGTTCCATCAGGATGTCCTTGTGCGAAGGAAATTGTACCTTGTTATCAACACTACCGTATCAATCCTATTAACTCTTATCAATATGTCACACGTCTTTATTTTATAAAATTTAAAAAATTATTTAAATAAATAACAATAAATAAATAATAATATTTTAATCAATTGAAAACAAAATAGCTAATGAAAATAATATTTTATTCATTTTTGCCATTTATTCATTTAATATGGATATCTTTAACTCTATAAATCGTAATTCGACAAATAACATATCCATTATTATCAGAAAAATGTGAGCAATCCAAATATGACATAAAAATTTAATAAAATAGATTAGTTTTTTAATTAAAACAATATTTTATTCATTTTGCCATTTATTCATTTAATATGGATATCTTTAAATCTGTAAATCAAAATTCGACAAATAATATATCTATTATTATCAAAAAAATGTGTGGAATCCAAATATGACAATAAAAAATTTACCAATTTTTTTAAAATTTTTGAAATAACTTTTTTCCTTTTTTGAATTTTAAAAATCTAAAAGAATCCAAAACGGCCTAAGACGGTTGAAATCGAAATAATTTTTTTCTGCATGTCTTGATAGGTTGTACATTCTTTCTAACATCTTATGCAAAAGTTGTGGCTATTTGAAGTTTTCATGACATATTTTTGCAAATTATGTCGAAATTCATGTTTGTTAATTTTTGTAACAACTAAATCACTTAATATAACCATAGTTCGAATGATTTTATTTTTGAATTTTTTTATAATCATTTAGCATGCTTTTGAAACTATAAAAGGCAATCTCCTGCCGGGGGAGGGGGGGTGTGGACAGCTGTTCTCCTGTCGTGACAGGATTTTTGCCCGTTGGTATTACGAACCCGGACTAGTGACCGACCTCTACTCCTGGGCCGTGATACCAACCGGGACTACAGGATCCTGCACGTGCGGCTGGCTAGCGCGAGCCCTATAGTCCCGACTGTATCACGGACTAGGATTAGTGGTCCAGAATGACCCGGGACTAGAGCTGCCCTGACCTCCTAGCCGTTGGAGCCAGGACGAACCGGGACTAGAGCTGTCCTGACCTCCTAGCCGTTGGAGCCAGGACGAACCGGGACTAGAGCTGCCCTGACCTCCTAGCCGTTGGAACCAGGACGAACCGGGACTAGAGCTCACACTAGTCCCGGCCCATAACTCACACCGGACTAGAGCCAGAATCTGCTCTAAACCGAAACCCTTGTTTCTACTTGTGCACCCGCAATTTATGACTATAATCATCTTCCACATGATCTAGTGGATAGGCTGGCCATTGCAAGCTATAATGTCAATGATCAAGATGCAGTCCGGAGAGCATATCTATCTATATCTTCTTATAAAGCAAACCTCCACTAAGAAGTTTTTATGATAGTCTATTTGCACATGCAAGGTATCTACGTCAACGTTTATTCAAAGCCATCCGATCATAAATATCTATCCGTCCATTTGTGGTGTCTCCATCGTCACATGGTAAGGCCAGTCTCGAAACCATTTTTTGTGATAATCACTTATTAACACGTCACTATGGGTCTTATTAATTCTTTTCTACTGCGTCTAAACTTCAGAAACGCCTTCCACTTTGACTTGTTCCTTTTTGTTTCAAGGGAGACGAGCAGTCGACGCCTACCACTTCCTACACCGTGCTACTTAGCTCCACCGTCGCTGCAGCCCTCTGGAATTACCCCTCTCCGAACTTGACCATCGCCTACCACACCTGATTAGCTTCTCCGCAGATCCATCCAAGGAAGAAGATGCGGAAGCACATGCGACCAATACTCTCCAACCACCATGTCCAGATCAAAGATGAAGATCTCCACTTATCGTACCCTTTCTCACTAAATAATCTCTCTCTCTCTCTCTCTCTCTCTCTCTCATGCATGACGCTTGGACAAGTGGTAGTTTATGGAAGTGAATTGCAGGGACCTTGAGGCTGTTTGGTGAAATGCCCAATTACCCCTGCGTTGCAAGCCATGGCCTACAGCAAGCGTTCATCACCAGTGTGGTATATCCCACCGATCTGACACGAGTTTGTTGTTGGATGGTTGTCCTAAATTTATGCACATAGTTTTTATTTTTCATGTATACTAAGTGAAGCCTAATTTTCGGCTCCTGCATATTTTCAGGTATCATTAACATTGTTTCTTCTCAATTTGAGAACTGTATATCAATAAAACCTCATTAGACTTCTTTGTAAGTCAGATTCCCATGTGACCCCTTTCTGGCGACGACTGATTGCGATGGAAAATACAGCGGAATTAACGTCTTCCTTTCACTACAGCGGGTCTCATGGTTGTGCGTTTTTATCTACAAATACTACAATGCAAGATCTATTTCTATGTGACGTACACATCGTCCAGTACATATATTCAGATTTCTATGTGATTCCAATCTGTATCTATGATTGATCACAAGAGAAATTTGAATGCAGTCTTCGGACCAACTAGATGGTCGAATAGGTAATTTCCTATGGTGGAATTTCTGTTTTTCTATTGCAGAAGCAGTACGTATGGTGGAACATCTAATTTGAATTTCTGATACTCCCTCCGTTCCAAAATAAGTGACTTGACTTTGTCTAGATTCATATGTATCTGGACATGTTTTAAGAGATACATGTAAATCTAGACAAATCCAAGTCACTTATTTTAGGATGGAAGAAGTACATGGAAAATCTGAAAGTTGATGCTCCAGTAAGTTGCATGGTTTGCAAGCAAATACAATATATTTATCATCTTCTATTATGGTCCTACTCAATCAAGTTAGTTGCGAGAAAAGGTAGTATGTTCATCATATTCTATTATTCTTGCATACTGAGCTCATGCAACATTTTATAATGATCTATATATTTCATGAGGGTGAATAACTGATTGAGCTGAGAAAACTGTGGAGCTTTACGATTACGAACCCCTGTTATTTTTTAGGAACATTATATCCCAACTTTAAAATCAAGAACTGACTGACTAGGCTGAATTAGTGACAACGCAATGGCCCTTTGTTCTAGGTGAATTTCCCTCTGCCAGTTTATAATATCTACATTTTCCCTGTGGGATTCACATGGCTACAAGTTAAAGCAAGAAGGTGAAGTATCCAATTCAGACGCCAATATATATCTTATTTTTGTACGATCATATATCTTAATGGAGTGGTTCCATGAACTAAACTTATCTTCTATATATATAGCGAACGTTTGGTATATCTTTGCTCAACTCCTCTCTTTACATACAAATTAACTCGGCTATGTTGCATATATAATTAAGGTATGAATTATATGACCAGTTTTACATAATATAACTGTATCTAATATCTCCGCTTTCTAGGTTGTTTCACAATAAAACAAGTGTTTTTCATCGTCATCCTGATTACATAGCTTACATATATTTTGATGGAGTTAAAATACTGGTTTATTTATGTATAGGTAAACAAATCATGATTGTTTTTCTTCGGGATCATTTTATTTGCCCATGTCTACTTTGGTGTTTACATTAACCATATCATTCATTCTTTTAGCAAATCTATTGCCCATATCACCCAACTAACATTTATCAATCATATTCACCTCTTCATGCATGCTATTTATATAATCTACTTTTTAGCCATTCAATTGTCTATGTCACTCATTTGTAGCTTCAGAATCTCATTCTTTGAGGAATATACCATAATTCTTGAGAAGATCCCCGCTGCAACACACGGGCTATCCTTCTAGTATTCTTAAAGGTCCATGATGACCATATGCACATCAGTTTGAAAATAAAGGTAAACTGGAGGTAAGGATCAACATTTCAGTATTCTTTGGTTTGATGGTACACTTGGCTTGAATATAGTAACAAGAAGGATGCGGCATTTTGCTTTGCATGCTACTTGTTCAAAGAGAAGAAAAGTAAGGGAAATGGTACATGAATATTTGTTGATGGTGGTTGGATAAATTGGAATAGGGACGCTGCACTTGAGAAACATGTGGGTGGTATAAGAAGTGTGCACAATAAAACTCAAGAGAGATACAACCTATTCGTGAATTCCAATGTGGCGATTGATGATCATATTGTGAAGGCAAACCATGAGGAACTACTTTGATACAAGGTCAGATTTCTTTATTCTTTTAGATGCTTAAGATTTCTTCTTGGTCAAGGATTGGCATTCCGTGGGCATATGATTCTTGAAATAAAGGGAATTTTTTAAATGTCTATAATGGCTTGCAGCAAACAATGAAGAGGTGAATAAGTTTGTTCCAAAAAATTATCCAGGTAATTGTACCTTGACTTGTCCCGACATACAAAAGGAAATTATTCAATGTGGTGCCATACATACTAGGAAGCAATTTATTGAACAACTTGGTGATGCCAATTATGCAATTCTAGATGATGAATGTAGTGATGTATCATATAACGGCAACTAGCAATTTTCTTGTGTTATGTTGATAAAGTCGGAAGATCAAATGGCGAAGGATGCAATTCATAAGCTGCTTACTCATCACCATTTGACTCTCACTCAAATCCGTGGGAAAGGTTATGATGGTGCTAGTAATATGAAAGGGGATATCAAAGGATTGAAAATATTGATCATGAAAGAGCTGCCTTCTGCTTATCTATAATAACTAAATAGGTCACCCCCACTAACTATTTTTCTCAACGTGCGGCCTATCCACCTCATTAACTTGCCACATCAGCAATTCATGTCCCTTTTTTCTGTTTCTTTTCTCTAAGAAAATCCCTGTTCTTTTTTTGTGCATAAGAAAATCCCCGTTCTATTCCAGTATGGTTATGCGATCATGTAATACCCATTATTTGGCCTATTTCCAAGAGAAGGACCGGCCTAACACTGCTTATCTTCTCCATCCGACAAAAAATTGAATCGACAGACGATACCTCCTGCTCTCAATCAATGTCCCCTACAGTTTCTCAAAAGAAAATTAATGTCCACTACAACGCCTCTCTTCGTCTCCCTGGCGAGAAATTTATGCGGGCATATGAGAGGTTCATGCAGAAATTTTCCCCTATAAACTCTGTGATGCGCCTCGGCAGTTCATATCGATTATTCACCTCTCCCAGTCCACTAGGACGCGCCAGTCACCGCCATGGAATCATGAGGCGCTCAAGAGGAGAATGGTGACGACAAGGGAAGCATCACAGAGACACAAACTATCCCCCGTACGTAGGTCAATTTTTGTTGCCTCGACCAGAATCATACAAGCCTACGACTAGATTTTCTCATATAAATTGTTCCTCTTGGGATTAGG
Organism: Avena sativa; assembly: GCA_916181665.1. Lineage (NCBI taxonomy): Eukaryota > Viridiplantae > Streptophyta > Magnoliopsida > Poales > Poaceae > Avena > Avena sativa. The sequence continues at coordinate 587,532,954 of OV702287.1, forward strand.
ATTTTTTGGTCCTGAGGTCTGCTTGTCGTGCCTAGGTTCAAATTGGATTCACCCGTTCAAGCCACTGGCATCCCTGAATATGTTGGTAAGTTTCAGTGCCATTGGACATTTGGGCTTTGATTTATTTGGCTTGCACCTTCTCGACTTTGCTGTTTCATGTCTACATATGTTATACTAACAGACTTGCTTCCAGGGAATATGGGTTGGAGAAAGAAAGGATCACATATGTGACAACTATTCATATAAATGTACCCAAGAAACTGAGGTTGTCTACCTTCATTCAAGATTTTCACTTTCAAGGTTGTAAATGGAATTCTTCATATTCCTTACTATGAATCAGGCCATCTAAGTTCAGTTAACATTTTGGTTACTATCCATCTCGTGACACATTTTTGAGCAATTAGATGTTCTTCTAATTTCTGTTAGTTTTCTATTTTAAATCTGTAATGGTACGTACGCTAAAGTTTCCCAATGGAACTTTAAATTGTTCTATGAAGTTGCAAATAAGGGTCTTCCTTTTTAGGCCATAAATATGATATTAGTATAGTTGTTATATCCGCCTGCAACAAAAGTATGCTACAGGTTTCCGAACTTTCATCTTCTGCTGAAAACAAGCAACAGCCTGATTGTCATTTCCACGTGTAAAGAAGGAAATCTATTTCTATCATACTTTCGGTACTAAGCAGTTGGTATGCCATGATCTAAAGAGGAATGAATTGTAGTTCGAAAATCTAAAGAATGGCCAAGGTCATGTGAAATTATTTCCGATGGAGGATGAGATCTTAGGAACAAAATAGTTCCAGCTGCTTCAAACAAGTAATCTGAATTGTTATTCGGATAGGTTGGTGGATTGATCTGGTTGGGAGTGCTAAATTAGCATCAATAAGTTTAGAACTCGGTTTACCAGCGTCAGTATGCTTTTGTCCTCGGATATAGGTTTAGCACCTTGATCATAAGAAATACAACAGGCATAGCTTTCTCTTCCCATGTAGTACTACTTTTATTTGGACGACTACTTTAATATTTCTTGGCAATCCAAATTGATGGATTGATGTCCAAAATGCAATGCACCCTTCCGAACTCAACTATTTAGAGTAATTAAGGTGTTACCTGTACCCTCCCAAAAAAGAGAATTTGTTACCTTACAAGCGTTTGCATCACTAGAATGATTTTCTATTACTAGGATGCTACTCAATGAGTCAGCGTGGATGGATCATTGGATCGATTGAAGAGTATATATGATCTTATCTGTTGCTCAATACGTTGATTTATTTTTGTCAGTACACATGCGGTAGCTAACTGCATTATGTACGTTTTCTCCGATTGTATCATACAGGAGTAGCAATAAACATTCACGCTAACTTTTGTTTTCAAATCATTCTACTACTTACAATGGAGGGTGTTAAATGTACTTCGTGTTGTCCGCAAAGTTTATTCGTTCTTTTTTTTAAAATTTCTTCTATTGGATGTGTAATTCGAGAAAAGACCATAACATCAGTCACACTGTTATTTATTTCCTAATTTCTTTTGTTGTGCATCCATTCGATAGCAACGTCTACTTATTTAAATAAATTTACAATATTGGCAAAATATTTGATGTTTATATCGAACATGGTTTTTTCTCGAACACAACCAGAATGCTCTTGGTTAAATCCTTGATTGTGTAAAAATGTCCTTGGTGAGTGCAAATTTTTGTTTCAAAGCTTTTCCGCAGCAACGCACGGGGAATCATCTAGTTATATCCATTGCTATGCACATCAACTCTAATTACCTCTAGTTGCTGCTGCTAAAGACAATAAAGATTGTTCATGGTTCTTTGCGCAAGCATCTCTTTTGATGAGTATTGTTAGAGTATCTTATAAGTATCGTGACTCGCTTCAGAATGTTATAGCGAATAGTCTCTTGAAATCCCTTGAAGTGGGCAAACTAGAAACATGAAGCGAATTAAACTAAGATACAATGTCAACTAGATCAGGGAAGACTCGCTAGGGCTTCACTATAAAACTATTATGAGCACTATTGCTATGTATCCCACAATTCACGATGCGCTCATAATTCTTGTAGAAGATCATGGACTGACTGGCCAAAATACATATTGTGTTGGAGCCTTTGAGTCATTTGACTTTGTTTTCAATGCCCAGTTAATGCTCTTCATTCTTGGATACACAAATGATTTATCTGATTGTTTACATAGGAGAGAGCAAGATATTGTTGGTGCTATTTCACTTGTTGGTAGGGCCAAGAGAAGATTGTAGGATATGAGGTCCGATGGGTTTGATAAAGTGTTTTTGTTTTGCAATAAACATGGCCTCCAAGTTCCTTTACTGAATGGTAAGTACGTGCCATATGTCATATCAGCAAGGTTTCTTTCAGCAAATGATGATATTTTCATTAATTCAATACGAGCTAATATGGTACTCTATATGATATCCTTCTTCGAACTTTCAAAAATAGGCTTAAACCTTTTGGATTACTTGTGATCAAGATTCTTTTGGTAAGGAGATAGTGAAAAAAGAAGTATCGATTGACTAAGTGGAGTATGATTTGCCACCCAGAAGACTAGAGTGGGTTAGGTATTCATGATATCAATGTCAAAGCTACACCCTTCATTGGTAAATGGTTCTTCATGTTACTGGCTGAAGAAGGGGTATGACAAACTCTCCTTAAACAAAAATATGTTGGATCGAATGTTTCGTTGCAAGTATATTGTAAACCTACGGAATTGGCTACATGGTATAGATTATAAGTTCTGAATTCTTCTTAGGGTTGGAGCGCTTGCTACTATTTGGTCGCTTTGTCTATGTAAAAATGATAAAGTTTTTAATGATAATTTTTTACTCTCTTGAAGGTTATCTACATGTATACAAGTACGATGTGTTCATGGTCGTCTCAATTTTTTTTGAGAGCATGGTCGTCTCAATTGCGTGTGGAGTTTTGTGACCGGTTTATGGAGGTGTCTACACACCTAGAGAATATGGCGAGGGACTTTTTTACCCAAGCATGGAAGACAATGTATTCTTCGGGTCAACCCTCCACCACCATATGCACTTTGCACTTTCTCGCTAGTGATATGTAATTCGCCTACTTTGTTTTTTTAGACATTTGGACTTGTGTCGGCTTTGTAAAAGCAAGATATACAAAGCCCGAGTGTAATGCTTAAAATTATTTAAGTACTAAAATATCATTTATTGAAAAAACAATAAAGCAAAGAAAGAACCGATGGTTCGATTTCTTGTACCAACAATTGCTTGGCTATTTTTTTAAAATAATATTTTTTTGAATTTCTATAAATAATACTCATTTTAAGATAATACAAAACTAGCACTGTCTTAGTTTGGTAAAAAACTAAAGGTGGCCATCGGCGTAAGAAACTATCGGTTCGAGTGAAACAAACAAGTGGTTATATGTATCGTCGAAGCCGACCGACGCCCGCGTGATGTGTTGTCGCCTGCTGGGCCAACAAGCCTATCGGCTATGACCAAAACGGACTACACTAGTCGGTTTCGGAGAACCGATAAGTACCTAGGCCAAGGCATATTGCACACACCCTTGTTCTTCCTATTGCTCAGCTCCTCATTCTCTTCTTCTTCTTCTCTATCTCTCAACTCGCAAGCTCTCTAATTACTACTACTATTTTCAGCTGTTTTAGTCTTTTGTTTTCATCCTAGAGGTAATAGGGAGCACGGGAAACCTCAGTCTACTGGGATAATTTGTGGTGGCTTTTTGTGGTGCTCTTTTGGAGCACTAGTGGTGCTATGGTGGAGCTTGTTGTTAGGGTAGGGTGAGTTGCTTGGTGGTGGTGGTGGTCCGGTGACTCAATGTCGTTGGAGGGAAGGTCTTCACACGATTTAAGGGTAAACCCTAATCCCTCGCTAATTACAACTTGTTGTATATGCTTGTGCAGGAAGGCGACTGTGGTTAGTTAGGTGTGCAAATATTGGTCCACGGGATTAGTAGGAGTTTTAGTTATTTATATTTGTCTTGTTTTATTATTTATTTAGTTGGTCAGGTAGTAAACTTTTATTGATGTAGATTGTCTTGGTTTAGACGGTATAGTATTGTGCTGCTTAGTATTTGACAAGTCTGAATATTTTTTTAGGTCAACATAGATGTACAATTTAGTAAAGTGTGTTTTTACTACGGTACGGCCAATGTCTGGGCAAATCAGATAGGAACTGATTTGAGTGAGTTTCAGTTTGTGGAATTGGAGCCGATGACCCCTCAAACATGGACCGTTAATCAGTTGAAAGACATGGACTGTTTAGGTCTTCATGAAACATACACCGTTAGTATGCATGCATTGTGCCCCTTGATGTAAGTTGTTTTAGGTGGCTGATTCACATATCCACCCTTTGTGCCCCTTGATGTTTATTTCTTATTTTGAGACTTGAGTCCGAGACACTTTTTAATAATGCAAAAAAAAAAGCCGTATGCATCGTTTTGATGCAGAGGCTGGGGCTTTGGCTCCGTTTTGAAAGAAAAAGTGTGCGTGCATTGTGGACCAGGTCAAGTTCAAACATTTGCTGGTATTTGAGACCGATAGATCAGACCTCTAAATGGGTGGGCTGGTCACAATGCAAGGATGTAAAAGAAGTGCAGTTCACCCTATCACCTTATTGCTTCCCGTGGCGAAGGAGGCCAGTCCTTCTGAAGGCGAGGTTGGGTATGATTATGGGATGTATGTATCTATGTCAAATGCTGGAGGTGGTGGTTACGAAATCAGGATAGAGTAGTCATGCTAGAGGTAGTGGTTACAAATCAGGGAAGAGAGGTCAGGCATGAGGAGGAGAAGGTGATAGTGGTGAGGAAGATGGAGACGAGATAGATGGGCACATGCAGAACTGTATGGAAGATGAAGATCCAGATGTTGATCATGGTATTGTCGATGATTCGGATGAGCCAGAAGGTCACAGTGTTGATTCTTGTATCATGGAATTAGGGATTCTCGTGAGCCATCACCATGAACAACGACCATGATTCTCCCTAGCAGTATCACTAGAACAACATCACCAAGGATGCCAGATATCCTAACAAGAAACATTTGCAGCAAGCAATTATATCGTGAACAATGTCCACGCAAAGGGTTTTCAAAACAAGGTGTCATGTCAAAAAAAATGATAATGGATGTGAGGAGCTGATTATCCTACAAGGGTGCATGGATATTTCTCTAAGTATGACACAAACTGGGTGGTGAGCGACTTAGTGTGGCACACATGTCTACTTCTCATTATCCATCAAGATCATCATAACCTGACGTCCATGCTTCTGGATCGGTTGTTGTACACGAAGATAGTGGAGAGAAAAGCGATACAAGTGAAGACTATCATAGATAAAATCAGGATCATACTGAGCTACACAATTTCCTATGCCAAGGTTTGGAGGGATAAGTAGAGGGAGCTAGAGGACAAAATTGGTTTGTTCCGAGACTCATACGACTGTGTTGTCCGTCTCCTCCATACTGGGAGGAGAGGAATACTGGCACCTATGTTGACATCCAACACTTCATGCTACCAGAGTACCCAACTCTGAAGGTGTTATATCAAGCGTTCTTCTATTTCGGTATATGCACCAAAGCTTTTAGTCATTGACGACCAATGTTATGTGTAGATGGGATGTTTCTCATTAGCAAGTACACGGGTAAAATTCTTGCCACTATTGCTCAAGACAACAATAATCAAATAGTTCCACTCGCATTTGATTTCGTGGAGAGTGAAAACACTAAAAGTTGGTTATGGTTCTTCAGTCAGCTAAAAATAGTAGTTGTGCAGGATGAGCCGAATGTGTGCATCCTTCATGCCAGACATCCAAGTATACTTAATGCGAGATAAAGACACTGCGACAGCCTGGCCTGAGGAACTAACGCCATGGCAACACATTTAGAGCCGTTGGTGCATGCGCCACCTACGGGCCAATTTTTACACATAATTGAGAAATAAGATCCTTATAAATCTATTCAAAAAACTCTGCAAGCAGAACCAGAAAGAGAAGTATGTGAAGGTACGTGCCTATCTTGATAAATTCGCTAATAAACAAGTTAGGGAGAACAAAGTTGCATGAGACGCAGAAGTAACATCACATGTAGCAGTAGTAGGAGCAGCACCGACGGAGGTAGAACCTATTGGTCTTTGTGAACTGCCAGGATTTGACCTACCCAGTACGAGGAGAATGCCTAGAGACAGATTAAAAACATTTAGTAGTGGATAGACCACGAGCCTCCGGAGAGGTGGTTCTTGTTTAATGACACCCATGGATGAAACATGCACTTACGGCCATTGTGTAGGGTATTTTCCATGGCACGTTGAAGTATTTCATACATAGAACCCAGATGGCTGAGATGTATATCACGAACAACCCAAACACACCATACTGTGTAAAGATTATGAAGTACATGCATGAAAATATGGAAAAAAGATAGGTCAATCACTATCGCCGGCATCAGTAATAAACAAATGAGGTTTGATGTGCGCTAACCTACCGATAAGTTTGGCTGTGGAAATCAGCTAAAGACATAAAAATGTATTATTTTAAGAAATTATCCGATTGGTCGTGGAGCAGAAAATTTGGTATATTACAGACATGGTGTGTGTTTGGTTTGAGCCAAAGACAGCCCTTCCTAGAAAGTTGGCACAACCGTGACCACTGGGTGTTGTTTGGTTGGAGGCCTGAGGGCATTTCAAGCGGCATGACTTAAACGGTCTGAGCCGGTCCTTTCCGGTCCACGTGTACAGGAGGACAGGCTTTGCACGCTCTACCGGCGTGACACAAACAAACCGACGGATTGGCGCGATCCATTCCCGCATAAAATTTTGTCCACGAATGCATCTGGCCGGACGCGCCGCGGAACGTGAGTGAGTCTGGGAGTCGGCCGTTGTGGCCCATCGGGAAGTGGCACATTGGACCCATATTTTAGAAAACCAACTCCATTCATATGTTTAGGTGATTTTTACAGTGGTTGAATAGAATATAACTACGGCTCTCTCGAGCGGCCCTCCTCGTTATTCGGGTACGACAGACGAATGAGACCCCACTCCTCTTCGAGAGAGCAGTAGATCGCTCTCTACGTGACGAGAGAGCGACCACGTCATGGGGTTGGTGCGCAACACGTTGAGGCGCTGCGAGTGAGCCATGATGATTTCTTGTCACTGAAGGTACTCCGGCAGCATGACATTGTTGAGGATGTCCGACCCGAAACATTGGCCGGTGGTCTAGTTGACTAGCACTTGATATCCCCGTGCCGGCCTCCGGGAAGGACCCTCCTCTAGCCTCCATGAGGCCCTGTTCTCCGGCATACGGGAACTCCCATGTTGATGCTCCCGCCCACGAGATGATTGGATGGAGGCGAGGATCACCCGGTGGTTGATTGGCGGCTCCGTCTCATCATTGAAGTTGGATATGTCATCGTCGTCCTCCTCGTCGTTGGCGGCGACATCACCCGCCACAACTTGCGATGTCTTCGGATCTCCCCTGCCTAGGTTGCGAATGCGAGTGGTGCGAAGATGGTGGCGACGCATGGTGGGCGTTGTGTGTTTGCCATTTACACCGTGGCTCATCTCTTCTATTATAGCCGGCTGCTATGTGGGGGGAACTCGCCAGAATTAGTGGAAACTCGCCAGAACCGGCCGGAAACGAGGGTGGGAAATGGTGCCGACGCAGCGAGAACTCGCTGGAAACTGAATCGTCGGTGGCAACAGTCTGTCTACCTTGTCCAATCACGAACCAATGGGACTGGCCAGTGGGCACACTGTCGTGCCCGGCCAGACAACGACCCATTTTCTGTCCATGTACCGACCCAAACGGAGTATTTCGAACATATTGTCTGTCCCAAATGGGTCGTGCCGCTACAGATGTCCTAAGCATTGGCTAACCCAGCCTTGCATGCGACTCCGACAATGTACTTCGCGCATGGTCATGGACCAACAGTTGCGCCAAAAAATTAGTCATGCCGACAATCTCATAGGGCTCATTGGGGGAAGAAACTAAACACACCCATTATCTTTAATTATGTAGGTAGATCTGGAGATGGTGATGTCCTTTGTGGCATCGACGACTTGTGATGTCAGGTGCATGACGGTGAGCTTCCACGGCCGGCGGCAGTGCAACATGGCTTTGTTGTATCGTTGATCTAGCAATCCCCTTGCCTCTAGATCTGGTTCAGTCCGGCTCCCAGGTGCTAAATATGGTGGTCTTCGAGCATCTCCATCTGTGTCCCCCTAAAGGTTGGCCGGCAAGCATTCCGACCGTGACCATGGGGGCAGCTCCCAAACGGTCAGCTGTTTGGGAAAGCCGCGCCACACCGGTGACCCTAACGATCAATCCACAATACTTTTTTACAATTCGTAAAACATTTTTTTCTATATGTAAATTCTTCAAACTAAAGATACAATTGGGCAAATCTACATCCTGGTATTGAAGTCGGATCGATCCTTTGGCCGTACCTCCCTCTGCCTCCTCGCCGCCTTGTCCTAGCACTGCCGATGTCTATCCGTAGACAAGAGCTCCCTATCCTTGTGCGACCTCGCGTAAGCAACGGTTCCTCTCCGTGCGCTCCGCCATCCACGAGGACTCGGCCTGGTCCATGGCCCCCCTAGAACGAGCACCCAGCTCCACTAGCACCTCAGCCTGCACTCACGCACCCGTTGTAGGGATCTTTGGCGATGCATTGGTCGTGCGCGCGGCCCTCACGCACCCGTTGTTCGCGTGGTGTGGCACACCGACTCCTCGAGTGCCCGGTGGTCGACGGGCACCTCGCCCTACGTGTAGTAGTTGCTGAAGTCAAACTGTTCCATGGTGATGGCCTGATGCACCAAGAATGCATGCGTAAACTGTATGTCGGCGAGGATAGACCGCTGATCCACAGAGCCAATCCAGTTCGCCGCCACCCTTGTCTTCCTCCGACTGCGGCTATAGCTCCAGCTCCTCCAACGCAGGATAGAGGGCGTGAGCGGCCGCGGAGAGCATCACCCAAGTGGTGCGGAGACGGCCAGACATTGTTTGGTTTTGTGCGCCTCTCCTCCACGAGCTCGCCCCATTTTTATAAAAGGGTAGCCGCTCAGGCGAAAGAGAGCGCGGAAGGAGAAAACGAGGAGGGAAACGACGGCGGAACTGGCGGGAAGGAGGAAAACATGACGGGAAATTGTGGAGGAACCGATGGGAAGCGGTGGCGGCGGCGCCCTTTCCCACCATCGGGAGGGGAGCCATCACGAGCGGGCTATTTGTCTCGCTGGGAAGGGGGCCCGAGGCTGCCTTTCCAATGTTGCGCGTGCTGCCGCCTCTTGCCGACAGCCCCTGGTTGTCGAGGGCAGCAAGGGCATGCCAGAAAGATTGGAGGACGACCCAATCTGCCGACAGCGATTGGGGGCTGCCGGTGCAGACCGAATTTTGGCCTCCACCCATCAACACGGTTGGAGCCGGGTTTGGGAGTGTCGGTGGAGATGCTCTTAGGCGGGAGTTGTCCTCGTTCACAATAATGTGAGATGTCCATGTGTCACCATTCGAAGTGGACAGAAGGTTGTGTGGCTGTAATTGGAAGCAGGGTGTCGAGGGTCTCAATCTACAACGACATGTGAGGGTATCAGGCACTTGCAGCACAGGTATCCGGCTAACGAGAAGTCATCAGCCGGTAGAGAGGTACTCCCTCTGTTTCAAAATATAAAATATTTTAGTTTTGTGAAATTAGTGTATCTAGATTTTTTTAGTGTGTAAGTTTATGTAGATTTAGAGTGAACATACACATTAAAAATGGTCTAGATACATTCCATTCACAAAGCTAAAACCTTTTATATTTTGAAACGGAGGAAGTAGCTAACAGTGATTACATGAACAACAACGTAAACAACATTATTTTTAACAGGAAAGATTTTATTATTTTCTTGCAGGTTATCCGTTCAATAGACACAGTTGTCGCGTTTTCTTTTCCCAGAGGATCACCAAGCTACTTGGGCGGTCGTATGGTTTCTGGATATAACCGGTTGCTGGTGCTTGTTTATCATATCTTCCACCAAGCTACTTGGGCGGTCGTCTTTTAAAAAAAGTTAAGATGTTTAGTCTTTTCAGTACTTTGTTTAATTTTTCTATGGTTGATTTATGTACCGATCCTCTTTTATCCTTTCATTGTATACTCTGATATTCTGAAACATTGCAATAAAAGCCTGTGTGCATCGGTTCGAGACCCACTTTAAAATAAAGTATGCGCGTATATTTTTTTTTTGAGAAAGACAGTACAAACGTAGACGCTCACAATGCTTACATACACTCACCATTATAAACACACGCACACACCCTACCCCTATGAGCACCTTCGAGAGACTGAGCCGGCGGGTCTTGAGATTGACGAAGTCACCACAGACGCCTCGCTATCGACGGGAACATCGTCTCCTACTGAAAGAATATTCTGCCTTTATGAGACACTAAAGTGTTAAACCTGAAATTTGAACTCTAGTGGGCTGGGGGTACCACTGTCCTTCTAACAATCCAACCACGGGTTGGTTCTCATGCGTGTATATACTCATGATGGAAACACGAGGTCTAATATCTTGCCGCGCGTGCGTCATACCCTTTGAACGTGGTGTCTTCAAACTTAGATTTGGGGATCAAATTCCCAAGTTGGACTATTATTGGTTCTAGTCTTTAGTATCGGCGCACTGGCAACGAGTGTATCTTTCGTTGTTTGCTACTTGTCTGTAGCATGTGGTAAGTTTTTTTTCTTTTTTTTCAAAATTTCTCCCGTGATCCACGACAACTTCAAGTCACCAAGGCCTCCAAAAACAGAATGGACCAACGGTATAACCAGCGAGAGGGATGGAACTCTAGATGGGTTTTAGAGTCACGCAGCCTCTACCTTCCCTCACCGTGCGAGGCCCCTCACGGTGCGTGTACCCAGCCCTCGTGGTAAGACACTGTGGAGATACCATCGCGACATGATCTATTTTCGATGGCCTTAGTTTTTTTAACTTGATCTTTTTGTTAGTCGATTTGTCATGCCTGACTTCGCTTATTACCATTGCTCGATAATCAACAGCACCGATTCAGCGACTGCAGGTCATGCTCCTTTTCCAAAAAATAAAAAAAACATGAAACATACACTAAGATGGAGAGCATGAAAGTTGTACTTCTTACAATTCATATTAATGGTCTCAATTTTATCTAAATTTGTGTATATCTAGTTAAGTATTTAGACTAAATGCATTCATATCTACACAACTTTGATGCCATTAATACGCACCAGAGGAACTAGTTGTTCCTTTTTGTATAAGAGGACAAGATGATCTGACTTGAAAATTTTCACGATATTGGCGCACTTGCACCATGTTTTAAAGACGAGAATCCAAAACTGAATCTGGTTCAACTTGCCAAGGACATCGATGCAGAGTCTGGGACTATGTTTCCATTTCGAAAGAAAAGTTTGCCAAGTACATTCTCAAAAGAGGTTTGCTTCCCCCTATATTAATATATAGAAACCACACGATACAACTATAATTCTAGGGCAACATCATAATCCAGTCCAAAAGAAAAGAAAAGAAAGATAAGAGAAACAAATGCCGATATCGTGCAAATCGACGAAACAAAGATGAACCACAACTGTTACATCCTCCGGAGTTGTCCCACCACACTCCTAGCACTCCAAAGCAACACCTTCAAGAAGGAATGTGCCACCGACGACGCTGTTGCCCAGACTTGTTCAAGAGTTTCCCCCGATATGCGGAGAGGAGTGGGAAAGGGATGCAACCGACACCCTTTAGGAAGGACAGTGGTACCCGCAGGTGTCACTGTGTCGATGCTAGACGAGCTGACATGGATTTCTCTTGACCCTCAAAACCACCGGCCCAATTGATCTGTAGCATCCACCCAACTTGCTGCCCACCAGCACGCGCTCACACAATCTTGCCGCAATCATTGTCATCTCACAGTGGCCAACGATGTGAGGCCTGTAGGACAGAGAGAGAGGGACCACAAAGGACGAAGCGCAACATGGTAGCCTCGAATTATGGACCATCCACCTCCTTCGGAGCGGTAGCCGACCGGATGCAACAGTAGCAGCACACAAGGCCCGAAACAGGCCCGACCAAGCCTAGATCGGGCCAGTAAAGCCATCATTGTCATGCTGTAGTAGGCGAGCATTCACACTCTCCTCCCCATAAGAACATCACTAAGCTAGGAAGGGACTGGTCCGCCCAAGCCAAGATTAAGCCCAAGGGCCTCAGATCTGGGCCAGGAGGGCGCATTGGCCACTCCGCCCCACGCCGAAGGAAGGCGCCATCACAGCCTCGACGTCCGAATTGCACCAGACACGCCGTCGACAAAGGTTCGCCGATGCCAGATGGATTCTCCTGGGCCGAACCCCTAGCATGTAGGTATAAGCTCAACCCCCGTTGCCGGTACCGTGCGGGCAAACCCCTGCAGCCCTGCCCACCGCGGTGGAGGGAGGGATCGAGGGGAGGTGTGCGCGGAGGGGACCGCTCAGCCACCTCGTGGGGGGAGGCGGTGCGGGACAAGGGGATGTCACCAGCCAGGTACATGACCTTGGTTACTAACCGTGATTGCTGCACCATAAAAAGAACGTGGTTAAGGTGGAGCATCTTTGCAAGTTCAAGCTGTGATTTTTTGTCTCTTTACCTGTCGTGGGAATGACCATGGCAGTCGCTACCGGGGGTAGCGATTGGAAGGATTTGGGGCAAGAGTGATTCGCCATCTGTGGTGCGAGATTGAGGGCAAAGACACGGGGATTTACCCAAGTTCGCCCTCGTAGGGTAAAGACCTACTCCTGCTAAATTGTATTATCAGCGAGTGAGTTACAAGGGGGTGTATGATGGAACATCAGTACAGGGAGCACCCTAGGGAAGTTTATATAGGGGGTACCTCGCTTGGGTTTACATGATTACAACCGAATAAGTTAAGGCTTCAGAGGATTTGACCTAATCCGACTGGGCCTATCTACGCCTCTAGGCTTCCAGCTTCTAGTCGTCAGGAATCTTCTTCAGTCGCTTTCCAGTCGCCGTCCTACAGGCCCACTTGCAATGGGCTTGGTCCAGTCGAAACATCCTTCTGGGTATACCCCGTTCGGCATATCCCCATCAATAGTCCCCGAAACCAACGGTGGTTCGGCGCAGGTGTTAACATGGCAGTCGGAGTAGGCGAGTCCGAGTGGACGCCCAGTCAAATCGGCGGTGGACTCATCCAATGAAGGGAGAAATTCCTCAAAAGTGTCTTCATTCATAGCACTAGCGAGTGGAAATGTTCTCGAATCGTCACGCCCAATCGATCGGAAGTGGCAGGTAAGCAGGTGAGTTGAGTGGATGAAGTTGGACCGTCAGCCTGGTCAAACTAGCCTGGTCAAACTAGTCGTTGAGTGGATGAAGTTGGAGAAGCCTGCAGATGTCAGTACCGGTCAGCACACCCTTCCAGTTGCCAGGTGAGTTTGTCTTTCATTATTTTTCCGTAGTTTGTTGCTTTTAGGTTTTTGCGAATCGCTGATTGTGGTAACCTCGTAGGGGCGGTGTCAACAAGACAGCCCTCCTTCAGTGGCCATGGTTCCGCTAGTTGGCACCGAGGGAGGCGACGCCCCCTCCAGGAAGAGGAAGGCAGTCACTGTCGAGGTGCTGGGTGAAGGCGTGAAAAAGAAGGAGGGCGACCCCATTGCCACGATGGATGAAGGCGCGGGGAAGAGCAACCATGCGGTCCCTCTTGGAGAAGAGGCGACCACTGGCATGGAGCCAAGCAAGGTGGACCTCCCTTCGGAGGCGCCAATACCGGCGACCAGCGCACCGAGGGCGACTGTCGCAACATTTCCGCACTTCATGGAAAGGGCCTTTGCCGCGGCGGCTGAGACTCAGTTGCCGCAGGTTCCTGAGATCATCAATAGCGACATTGGGCAGCGTCGCGGGCGCACGCCGTTCCTGGTGCCCTTAGTGGACGCCGTCGAACTTCACCGCATGCCTAGTGCCGCAGTCCAGGTATGTCCAGTCCCCGAGGGTCTAGTCGCTGAATTTCAGCGGCTAGATACTCAACGACTTTGATTTTCCAGTCCCCGGGGCTCTAGTCGCTGAATTTCAGCTCCTAGACACTCGAAAACTTTGATTGTCCAGTCCCCGAGGGTCTAGTCGCTGAATTTCAGCGGCTAGACACTCAAAAACTTTGATTATCCCTGTTTTGACTTGAATTTTGTGTTCAAGGTTTGCAGGCCGAGTAGACTGAGCGGTTGTCTTCAGCGGAGCGACTAGAGCGCGACCTACGAGTTGCCCAGGAGGCCAATTGGTGACTCCAGGCAACTGCAGGTTAGTTGTTTTTCTTGTAAGGTTTGAAATGTGTGTGATTGTGCAATTTTCTTATTGTGGTCTTATTTGTCATAGATGAGCACGTCACCGGGCTCGCCAAGGCCCACGAGAGTTATGTTCCAGTCGCCGATATGGATGCCGCAAAGGCTTCAGCGACCACGGTGGAGGAACGGGCTAGCTCGCTGGTGAAGGAGCTGGAGACGGCGAAGGCTACAGTGACTGCAGCAGAAGAACGGGCTAGCTTGCTGGCGAAGGAGATAGAGGCGGCGAAGGCCTCGATGAGTTCCTCTGAAGAAAGGGCCAAGGCCACAGTCGTCAAGGCGGAGGAGGAGCGGAAGGCCTCTGACTCGATCATTGTTGGGTTGCAGGGGAAGCTCTCCGCGCTGGAAAAGTTTGTCACGGACAACTACCACAAGCTTCTCGGTGAGTCTTCTTCCTTTTTCCTTGATCCTTGTTTTCCTGGTGGCGAGTTCCCGAACGGGTGAGTCCTCAAGCGAGGGAGTCCCCGAGTGGGTGAATCCTTGGGTTGTTCTTCTGCCTGAGTTTTGATTTTCTGACATTGCAGCCATTATAGGTTAAGGAGATCCGGTGGTGCGGACATTCGCGTGACGACTGTGGTGAACGCGGCCACTGCGTCGGCGATGTGCGTCCATGACGTCCTTTAAGGTATCTCCCCCACTGAAGTAATTCCGGGTGGGTTGACCGAGGTGTGGCGGTATCTCGTGGAAGCGCCAGTGGTCGTCGAGTGGATGGTGCGGTCTGTGTTCCGCCGCGGAGCTATGGCGGTGTTGAGCCTTGGACTCTGCACACTTTCCCAAGGATTTTGACCTCGATGACGTCACGATCAGGTACCCCTCGACAACTGGTTTGGTGGAGATTGCGTAGGTCCTCAAGCTGATTGCCAAGGCTGCTCCATTCGCGGAGCGAGTGTTGGTAATGGGAGACCTAGTTACTGTACCAGGAGACGCTGGTGGCGCCGAACGACCCCGAGCCGAAGCATCGTGACCTGAAGTTGGAGCAGCCCTTCCGGTCGTCACTCGCGAAGAAGTTGACGACCTATCCGGCGAATCCCTGGGAGCCTTTTGTCTGGGTCAAGGGTGATGGCGCAGCCTCCTCGTCCAAGCCTACAGAATGAAGAATTGCCTTGAGGCACAAATTAGCGTGGCAACTAGCCCTTTGTAATATATTTTGTATATGAACAATGTATTTTTATCCATTTGTGATATGTTAATCGACTCGCATTTAGCTTTGTGATTTTGTTTGTTTGGATTTTGGATCGTGCGAGTCCCCAAGTGCGTCCGCCCTTTTTGTGGGTTTGATTTCGCGTATACGTATGTTGGTTTGTCTTAGGTTGTTAGGTTAACCGAGGTCGAATCGTCGTGGCTCGTGGAGCCAGTCGCTTGGCGACCCCAAGGGGTGCTCTGTACTTGGTGTTTTCCCTGAGCGCGAACGGGGTCGGTTAGGCGAGTCCTCGAGCGTGGTACTTAACCGTCCGAGTCACATGCCCAAGGTAGGTGAGGATGTAGTATGTTGTTTGTAACGTGTCTCTCCTCCTGACTTGAGAAGTCAGTCGCGTGGTGAGTCCAGGGCAAGCTCTCATACTTGGTGTGTTCCCGAGCCACGTTAGGGTCGTTTTGGACGAGTCCCGTGCGTGGTACTGTACCGTTCTAGTCGCTTTGCGTGAGGGTGAGGAGGATGGGTCGCTGTGGGAAGCGGAGTCGGTGGTCTTGTCTCGGAAAGCTAGTCGAGTGGGGCGACTCCGATGGTGGCTCTGGGTTGGCGTTTTCATGGACATATCAAGGCCTGAATATTTCTAGTGCCCTTGACCCGCACTAGTTAGCTGTGCCGGTCGCTCAACCAAGGGTTGACTACCTTGATTAGCGTGTTGCTGTACATACGAGTGCGATTGGAAAAAGAAAGGTGAGTAGACACAATTTGTGCGAGCCAAATATTTATTCCATCATGTGCCAGCGTAGTACAGGTTTTAGTTCTATTTATAGAACTTCTGGAGGAGATTCACATTCCATGGCCGCTCAATGTCGAGCTGGCCATCACCTCGTATGTCGATGAGGTAGTAGGCGTCGTTTCCTAGGACTCGCCTTATGGAGAATGGCCCCTCCTAGGGGAGAGAGCTTGTGCATGCCCTTCTTGTCCTGAATGAGTCACAAGACAAGGTCACCCTCCTGAAAGGTGCAAGTCCAAACTCGGCAGCTGTGGTAGCGGTGGAGACCTTGCTGGTAGATGGCGGTGCGGGAGCCAGCCAGGTCACGGTCTTCATCGAGTAGGTCGACCCTGTTTTGACGGGCAACCTTGTTGTCTTCTTCCGTCTAATGGACGACTCGGGATGAATCATGTTCCAGGTCGGTCGGCATGACCGCTTTGGTGCCGTACACCATGAAGAAGGGTGTGAACCCTGTCGATCGGTTGGCGGAGGTGCGGATGCCCCATAGCACGGAGGGGAGCTCTTCGACCCAGCATTCGATGGTCCGCTCGAGAGGGACCTGCACCCTTGGCTTGAGGCCGTGGAGGACGCTTTGGTTAGCGTGCTTTGCTTGGCCGTTCAATTCCAGATGGGCGACTGAGGCGAGGTCGAGTCGAATGTCATTCTCCCCGCAGAAGTCAGCTATGGCGTCCTTGGCGAAGTTGGTGCCGTTGTCCGTGATGATGCTATGTGGGTAGCCGTACCGGTAGATCAGCTCATGGAGGAATTTGGTGGCAGTTTTACCATCGCATTTCCTGATTGGCTTCGCCTTGACCCACTTGGTTAACTTGTCAACGGTGACGAGGAGGTGGGTGTATCCTGACGGAGCTTTTTTGAACCGTCCCACCATGTCGATGCCCCATATGGCGAATGGCCAAGTGATGGGAATGGTTTTGAGGGCCGAACCAGGGATGTGCGTCCGGTAGGCATACTTCTAGCACCCGACACATCGTTGGAAGATGTCGGTGGCATCGATGTGTGCAGTGAGCCAGTAGAAGCCGTGACACATGGCCTTGGCGACTAGTGACCAGGCACAAGCATGGTGGCCGCAGTCACCAGCGTGGATGTCCTGTAGGATCCTGCGTCCTTCTTCTGGCTGCACGCAACGTTGGAACACGCCGGCCACGTTGCACTTGTGGAGTTCGCTGTTGATGACGACGAAGGACTTGCAACGGCAGACGATCGTCCGTTCCACGGTCTCGTCGTTGGGCAGGATCTTGTGATCGAGGTAGGCGACTTAGGGCGCGGTCCAGTCGCTGGGCTTCATGATCATGGTGACTAGATCGGGCTCGGGTTGCAGCGGTATCCCGAGGTCGATCTCCTTCTGAGGGGAGATCCATGGCTTGTCGATGATGTCGAGGAAGATGCCTAGATATGGCATTTGGCAAGCTGACCCGATGCACGAGAGTGCGTCGGCCTCCTCATTTTTGCACCGATCGATCCAGTCGAAGGAATATCCAGCGAAGTAACCCCCTAGCTGGTCCACCTCTTGGCGGTATGCTATCATGGTGGGGGCGACGACGTCGCAGGTGCCGGCGACTTGTGCAACAACGAGGTTGGAGTCGCCGTAGCACCTGAAGCTATTGAAGTTCATTTCCTCGGTGGCTCGCATGCCGTGAAGCAGGGCCCCGTACTCGACCATGTTGTTTGTGCAGGGCGTGAAGTTGATCTACAACATGTATCGGAGCTTGTTGCCTTTGGGGGAGGTGAGTACAATCTCGGCCCTAGCACCATCAGCGTTCTTGGAGCCATCGAAGTGGAGAGACCAGTAGTGGAGGTAGGGCAGCTTCTCTGGCTATTGCGCCTCTTCCCAATCGGTGAGGAAATCGATCAGGGCTTGTGACTTGATCACTTTGCGCGGCTCGTACCTGATGTTGTGGACGCCGATTTTGACGGCCCACTTGGTGACTCGCCTAGTCGCGTCGCGATTGCGGATGATGTCCTATAGCGGGGCAGAGGAGACAACCGTAATAGGGTGCTCCTAGAATAGTGATGGAGCCTGGCTCGAATGACTGCGTAGACCAACTTCTGGTACTGCGGAAAGTGTTGCCGCGACTCGGTGAGGACCTCGCTAATGTATTAGACGGGTCACTATACTAGGCGCTCCTTGCCCTCCTCTGGTTGCTCGACCACTATTACGGCGCTGACGACTCGACTGGAGGTCGCGATGTAGACGAGCATTGGCTCCTTGGCGATGGGGGCCACGAGTAATGGTGCCACAAGTTGCACCTCTTTGAGCGTGTTGTCTGCTTCGTCGTCCCATGTGAACGTGGGGTTCTTCCGCATCAATCGGTAGAGAGGCATTGCCTTCACACCGAGCCGGGGATGAAGCGACTAAGAGCCGCGACTCGCCCGGCCAGCTTCTGGACATCGCGCAGGCACTCGGGCTTTCCGAATCGCGCGATGGTGTCGATATTGGTGGGGTTTTCTTCAATGCCTCGTTTGGAGACCACGTAGCCCAGGAGGTATCCGATGGGCACGCCGAAGGTGCATTTCCCCGGGTTAAGCTTGATCTTGTACTTCCGTAGATTGGTGAAAGTTTTGGCCAGGTCAGCGAGTAGGTCGCTCTGGCGAGTCGACTTCACCACCACGTCGTTGATGTAGACGTGGATGTTGCGGCCAATTTGGCTCGCGAGACACTCCTGGATGCACCATTGGTAGGTTGCACCGGCATTTTTGAGGCCGGACGTCATTGCAGTGTAGTAGAAGGCACTGATGGCATGATGAAAGCCGTTTTCTCCTCGTCCTCAACTGCCATATTGATCTGGTTATAGCCCGAGTATACGTCGAGGAAGCACAACGACTCTGACCCCGGAGTTGAGTCGATGATCTGGTCGATGCATGGGAGGACGAACTCCTCCTTTGGGCAGGCGCTGTTGAGGTTGGTGTAGTCGAAGGACATTCTCCAAGTGTTGTTCTTCTTGAAAACTAGGACTGATTTTGTTAGCCACTTGGAGTACTTGATTGGCCAGATGAATCCTGTAGCGAGTAGGCGTTGTACTTCTTCAGCGATTGCCTGGCAGCGCTCTTCATTGAAGGGCCACAACGACTGCTTCATAGGTCACGCTTTGGGGTCGGCATTGAGTTTGTGCTCAACGAGTTCCCTCGGGATACCAGGCATGTTAGATGGCTTCCATGCGATGTCGCGATTCTTACGCAGGAACTCGATGAGCGCGCTTTCCCTATGCATGGCTCATGTTGGTCCCTATGGTGACCTTCTAGATTGAGTCGCTCTGGACGAGTTCGACGGTGCGGGTGTGCGTGGAGGCTTCGAATGTTATTGACCCGGCGTTCTCTGCGTTGGGTTTCTTCAGGATCCTGGGGTCGTCCTTGTCGACACCGCTCGCATATTTGGTGAGCTTGTCGGCGTGGTTGACTTCCTTGGCGATGACGACATCGGCGAGCTTGGCACCGTTGTCCTCGCATTCCACGACCATGTCGGGGTCACCATGGACGGTAATGAAGCCACGTGGCCCTAGAGCTTCATCATGTTGTACGCGTAATGCGGGGCCGCCATGAACTTGGCGAATGCCTGTCGCCCCAGGACGTAGTGGTAGGGCTGTAGAAGTTCACCAGCTCGAAGACGATCCGCTCAGTGTGGAAGTTGGCCGGCATGCCGAAGGTGACTGGCAGTGTAAACTTGCTGATCAGGTACGCCTTTCGACTAGGGACGATGTCGTTGAAGGTGGTTAGGGTCGATTTGACCATTGACTGCGGGAGCTGCAGCCTCCTGAATATGTCCAGGTAGAGCATGTTGATGGAGCTTCCGCCGTCCATCAAGGTCTTAGGGAGCTAGTAGTCAGCCACTTTGGGTTTGACCACCAGGGCGACTCGCCCGGGGTACTCGATCTGCGGCGCGTGGTCCTCTCGGCTCCAGATGATGCTTTTTTCGGACTAGCTGAGGAAGCGAGGGATGTCGACTTAAGTCACCGTGTTCCTGGCGACTGCACGGGCAAGCACCTTCTTCTCGCGTTTGGTGCCATGTCCGGTGAACATATGCAGTGAGTCGATGTCGTTGCCAAACCCGCCGGCTTTGCTGTTGTCCCTTGGCGGGTCGTTGTTGGGGCCTTCCCTTGCTCACCTTGCATTCTCGATCTCCTTTAGAGAGTGGCTGTCAGCGGTGGTGTGGGCCGTGGGCTTCCTCTCCCTGCTGGGGTAGACACAGGGTTAGTTGAGCAGTGCGACAGGGTTGAATTTCGGCCTCACCGTGTTGTTGGCGCGGTAGTTTCCGCTGTTGTTGTAGTTGCCTCCGTCGCGGTGGAAGTTCTTCGGGTCACGCTGCTCGTAGCCGGCGTTGGCGATGAAGTCGACTTGCCCATCACCACAGTGCTTGCCGGTGAGGCGAGTGTTGCTGTAGCGCATCTCGTGATGTCTGCCATTGTCGTGGCCGCCAGTGCAGCGTCTCCCACCCGACTCGTTATTGAACTCTTGGTTGGGGTCCTCCTCTGCATAGTGCTTGGCGATCTCGAGGAGGTCAGGTATGTTGTCGAGCGTCCGGTAGACCCTCTTGATCTTGGCCACCAGAGGTTCGTACCGGCACGCGTTCTTGAAGCAGTGGATCGCCGCGTTAATCCATAGGTCCTACAACCATTGCACCCAGTGGCGGGTCGACTCGCGCTCTCCTTGGATGCAGCGCTCCAGGTCCTCGATGGTGGTGGGGCGGGTGTAGGAGCCCTCGAAGTGTCTAAAGAAGGCCTCTCACATGTCCTCCCACAAGTCGATGTTGTCCGCGGGGAGGGTGTCGATCCACATCGCTGGATCATAAGTGGGATCGTACTTCTCAATGTCCTTCGGCTCTTTGAAGATGGAGGGGTACTTATCGCCTCAGATCATTGGTCCGAAGCACGGCGGGCTGACTCGGCTGAGGGAGCCCCTTGGCTCGGGCTCTCCGCGGTTGGTGAAGGTGTGCCTCAGGTCATTCAGCTGGTGTGCATGCCAGGCCTGATTGTTGATGATGTGGGTCTGTACGTCGATCGGCTGACCGTTCATAGCGACCGTGTTGTTCGCGGGTCACGGCTCGTTGGTGGAGAGTGCGGGATTCACAGCCCATGGTTGGAGCTACAGGGGCTTGGGTGGGGGGTAGTTGAGAGTGTTGGCGACCATTGGACGGCCGTTTGAGGCCGCCCGTCTTCCGGATGAGCAGGAGTACATCCGACCCTGCGGATGGACTCCCGCGGCTTGTTGCTCGGTGGCCCTAGCGAGTAGGGCCTGGGCGTACTTGATCTGCAGAGCGCCCTCTCCCGTGATGTTGAAATTGGTGACTGCAGCTTGCCCCATGATGACGTTGTCCATCGGGGTGGAGTAGAGTGGGAGTCCGTTGGAGTTGCACGCTTGTGGTGAGATGATGATTCTCGGCTGGTCCGGGGGAGGCGAGCGGCGGTGTGGTGGTGGAGCTCTGGTCACGGGCGCCCCAGCCAGCGTGCGTCTGCCGCCAAGCGGCGCGTTTTGGCAGACCTCACGCTCGTCCATGCGGGACGGGTCATGTTTGTCATCGAAGTTCAGGGTGCGACTCTAGACGTTGGAGTTCAGGCAACTCTAGATGCGGCGCTGGTGGTAGAGCGACAGCTCCTGCGCTGTCTACTGCTCGAGACAGAATTTTTCATGCTCGTCTTGTTCCGCGGTATTCCTCGACCTCCGTCGCCATCGCCGTCGGCGGGATCGGCATGGAGAAGGGATCCGGTGGGGCGCTTGCGCTCCCTGCCATGTAGATGGCGTTGAAGCGATTGGATCTGGCACGGAAGTCCTCAGGAGACTCCGACGCGGAGTCAAAGTCAAAGATCCTGAGGATGGAGGGGTCCTCAAAGTCCTCATTGTTGGAGACTCGCGTGATGGAGTCCTCGTGTGACGCATAGGTGATGGATCCGGCGACCGAGGCAGGGGTCGCCGAATCGGCGTCGTCTCGGAGGGGCGCGTCACTTGTGGCCATATCGCTTCCGTCCGCGTTGCTGGCGGCCGAGTCGTACTCGAAGGCGGGGCGAGTGATGGAACGGATCTGGCCTTCCGAGAGTAGATCGCGGCATGGCGGCGATCTGCCGATGATCGCCGTTTTTGCCGGGTAGACGGCGTCCTTGAACCCGACGAAGAGGTTGATGGTGTCGGCGGGCATCACCGCGCTGTGCGTGATCCAGCGCGACGCCGGGATCTGGCTGCTGGGCAGGATCTGAAGGATTCCGCCGCTTGCGATCATGCGGCCGGTGGTGATCGCCCAATCGATTGGAGAATAGGGTCTCGCCGCAGAACTCAGGCTTGACCGGCCATGCCCCACGGTGGGCGCCACTATCGTGGGAATGAACACGGCAGTCGCTACCTGGGGTAGCGATTGGAAGGATTTGGGGCAAGAGCGAGTCGCCATCTGCGGTGCGAGATTGAGGGCAAAGACACGGGGATTTATCCAAGTTCGCCCTCCGTAGGATAAAGACCTACTCCTGCTAGTTTGTATTATCGGCGAGTGAGTTACAAGGGTGGCGAGCTCGGCGGCTAGGCAGCGAGTCGCTTGGATGGGGTGTATGATGGAACATGAGTACAGAGAGTACCCTAAGGAGGTTTATATAGTGGGTACATCGTTAGGATGTACAGGATTACAACCGAATCAGTTAAGGCTTCGGAGGATTTGACCTGATCCGACTGGGCCTATCTACGCCTCTAGGCCTCTAGCTTACAGTCGACAAGAATCTCCCTCAGTCGCTTTCCAGTCACCGTCCTACTGACCCACTCGCAATGGATTTGGGCCAGTCGAAACGTCCTTGTGGATATACCCGTTCGGCATATCCCGTCATTACCGGGAAAAAGTTCCCGTATAAATACAATCATCTTTAGGGAACCTTTCGAACAAAAGTAACCCGGCAGTCCTCTTTTTTCATGGTGTAATATTCTCGTTCAGCCAGCTTGGCTTATTACATGCGTCGTCGTATTAAATACTAGTTGCTTTTAGTTTCTGCAATCCTAAAAAGGATTTTCTGTTGCAGACACGGATGCAGTCATGTGTTGTGCATCTGTGAATTGTCAGTTTAGGCACATGCGGTAAAACCACACTCGCGGTAGTATGCTGCATTCAAGTTGTGTTGCTTTTCGTTGACATGACGCACTAGTGATAACATGTCTGGCGGTTGGGCAGTTGTACACGGGGCTCAATGAAGACAGACAGACAGACAGGTGATACTTATTTTTTGGAGAGGCTTCAATGGAACAGTGACTAATGGATCGGAGGTGGGTGGGGATCCCATATCTCAACTTGTGACAATCACATCCGATCGTAGCTAGGGGTAACTAATTGGAGCTGTAGTACATCCCTGCACGAAGTTGGCACCATGTGTACTGCGTGTGTCGTCTTTGCTCATTTAGCACTGGGCCGGGGTTATTTGGATGAGTCGTCGTACTAGCTTAGTATATATGTGGGGAAGAAAGAAAGACATGTCTTGTGACTTCCCTGCAGGTCTGCAACTGATCGATCTGCACGTACGGACCAGTGGTAAAACAGATTTATTTCTCCAAAGATAAAGATGGAAGGAATAATAAGGAGCAAGGAGATGGGTGGTGGCCCTTGTGTTCTTGCCCGTGTCATAGCAAAGTGGTACAAAAAACCCCAGAACCATGTGGTCGGCCGGCTAGTAGGATAATTCCTCGGCTGTTCAAGCCGGAGTTTTTCCTCGTCACTTGTCTTGTTGGAGAGGATAAAGGAGGGGTGTTTTGTTAATGGAATGCAGTAATATTAGAGGCTTATTTGGCCAGATCTGGATGAACCCGGCCGCAGAGAGAGAGAGAGAGAGAGAGAGAGAGAGAGAAAGAGAGAGAGAGAGAGAGAGAGAGATTGATTTAGAAACCTAAAGCCAAATCGATTAGCCCAGCGCAAGGGCAAACAACGGAAATTACCTACTAAGTAGTACTTCAAGGATTGAGAGGCCTTCCACTAAGTAGTAAGTACATCGGCAGGCGTACGTGTGTGCGTGAGAGTAGCATCTGCGCATACCTTGAAGAGCTGGAGAACTCGGAGAGGCGGCCGCTGCAGGAGAAGATGATGAGCGCGACCTCCGCGTCGCACAGCAGTGAGAGCTCGTAGGCCTTCTTCAGGAGCCCGTTCCGGCGCTTGGCGAATGTCACCTGCCGGCTTATCTTGTTCTCGATCGGCCTCAACACCACCCTCCCACGACCCATCTTCTTCTTCCTCCTCCTCCTCCTCCTCCTCCTCCTCCTCCTCCTCTCTCTCTCTCTCCCTAGTTTTACTGTACGAAGCCAGCAGCGTGATTTCTCCTCCTCCTCCTTCTCTACCTCTCTCTCTAGTTTTACTGTACGAGCCAGCAGCGTGATTTCTCATCATATACTTTCTCGGAAGCCCGTCTTTTATCTCTCTCGACAAATGTCCCCGGTGTGTGTTTGGTGGTAGGCCGCATGAAGCCCAACTAGCACAACTCGATGCAATAATTCACCAATTGGTTGGGCCCACATGGCACTATGCTTAAAGCGCTTCCGGCTGAGATAGGTCCTACATACCGTCGAGGCTTCCATGGTAAGAGCATCCCCACTCCGTGGCTGTTCCCGTGCCAAAATCCGGCGCTATTTAGCGCCGAATGGATGTAACTTTCGTACTAGAATGGTCTTTTTCCTACTCGCGTTTTTAGACAAAAAGTTCCACGTTTGACCAAAATTTTATTAAATTTGTGAAATTTGGATGAATATAGGCGATTTTAACTAAACAACAGCGAGTTCATACATAGTTGGCCAAATTCAGACATATACCCAAATTTTGGCCAAATTAGGATTAAAAAAAGCAAAAAAAACAGTAAAATAATCTACTAGGCCGAGCCCGACGCCGATGCCGTCGGACCGCCGTCTACATGTCGAAGTTGCGGTAGAAGCTCGTGTAGTCGGGGTCCACCTTGCCGTCGTCATCACCGTCGTCGTCGCTCGGCGTCCGCGGAGGGCGCGAGCTGCCCTGCCCTGTGTCGTCGGACCTCCACGGCTGGAACGACGGGCCGGCGTTATCGAGGACGACGAGCAGCTCTGGCCTGGCGCTCGTCCTCCGGCCTTGGTAAGCGGGCTCATGGCAAGCTCTGGCCTGGCGCTCGTCCTCCTGCTGCCAGCGCTAGACAAGCCGTGCCTCCTCATGCTCCTAGTCCGCCGTAGACCAGGCGAGCACGTGCGGCTTCGGCATCGGTGGCGGCGGTTCCTGGTCACGCAGAGAATGTTCCATCGCCATCTTGATGGCAAAGGAATCCTCGTCGGCAGGCACCGACCAGTCCGCCGGCTCTGGCTTCGGTTGGCGCAGGCGGAGCCGGCCGATCGGCGGCATCGGCGCGCAGGGCTCGTTGATGACGATGCCTCGCGATCGCGTCCTCAGCGGCGAGCGCACCAGCGTGCGTGGCGATTGTGCCGGCGGACCCGGACGAGCGCGAGGCGGCGGCGGAGGAGGAGGAGCTTAGGCCACCCATCCTCCTAGGCATCCAGTTCACCGGAGGCTAGCGTCCGGCCCTCGCCGTGGGCACTGGCGAACGTGGGAAGCCCAGTTGGGGGTGGTTGTCGGCGTGGATGTGCTCGAGGACGGCGGCAAGCGTGCGTCCTGGCGCACTCCACCACCGATGGTGCGACGCCGCGTCGTTGCGCTTCGGCAGCGAGCCTAGAGGGCCTTGTTGGGCGGCGAGTTCGGCGAGCCGGCGCTCGGCAAAAAACTACTCCCAGTAAACTAAGTTACAGGGGTCTTCGGTGAGCTCGGGATCCGGCATCGCCACGGTGGCGGCCTGGATGTCCTCCACCATTTGGTCATCTTCAGGCACCAGCGGTACCGGCACGCTGCCGGCGCTGAGCTTCCAGCCGGGCGGGCATCAAAAGTCCGGCGGCGCCATGTAGCCGGCATCGTGAAGCATCTGGGCCTCCCAGGTCTGGAGAGTCCGCCGGCCGAACCGTTCGCTGCCGGAGGGTCGCCGGGGAACCTCTCCGCCATGGTCTTCGCCGAGTGCTTCTGTTCACCGGAGTTCGTGGTGGAGTGGGGGTGGAGGAGACAATGTGCTATGAGCCGGCGGTTGAGTCGTGTTTTATAGGCCGAGGCGGGCGGCAAAGGCGGGAGGGGTGTAGCGGCATGGAGGGAAAAGGGGAAACAGCGGGAAGCCGAGGCGGAGGTGGCGCGCCATTGTGGCGATGCATGGTCGACGAGATGGGAAGTTATTGCCCGGCGGTCTATCACGGGAGCCGAGGCAGGAGGATGAGGACGACTCGCCTTCCCTCGCTGACGCGACGGGTCCACAGGCCATGATGTTTTTTTCGACGTTTCGGTCATGTCCGGCATTCCCAGACGGTTCCCAGCTCCCTGGGTTCGGCCTGGAATCACCAGATGAAAGTTGGGTGATACCTTCGATCCAGATTCACGGATGTAGTATAATAGCTTTTTCGCTAGAAGACCTAGGTTTAATCGAACCTTGGGAAGCACTGCTAAAAGGTATTAAGAAAGGACACGTCTAGAAGACTTTGCTTGTTCGTTTTACCTTAGTTGACCAAACCAATCTAGTTGAATTTATAATGGGTTTGAATCAATGGATGGAGATAGGCCAGGGTTCAAGATCCACCTGCAGCTGCACATCAAATGAGATGAAAGATAATAATAAGCATAGTCATGTATCATGTTTGTATTGAGATTATCTTTTGTGGGCAATACATCCTAATATTCTAGAGCCCCCGTGATGCAGCGGGCATAACAATAGACTTTTAATCCAACCGAGAACACACCCAAGCCACGGGTTGCAAACGATTATTAAGTGTAAACACAGATCAAAGCTTTAAGTGGTGATGTTGTTGTTGATCCCGAATGGGACGCTAAGCCAAGACCGTACTTCCCTTTCTATCACTAAGTTTCCTATGAGATCGCCGCTAGCCAAGTATCTCACCTCAAGCCTTTATCAATCTATGGGATCTTGGGTACCTACAAGTCAACAGATCGAGGCGAGAGACGAATAAATGAAAGACACAAATCACAAATCCAAACAAAACACAATTCTCCCATGATCTAGATGCACATAATTGCTGCGAGGTTTCTCTCCAACCTGTAGCCTATGAGGACTACTCACTCATAAAAAATAGATCAGAGATAGAAAACATCATGCAAATACTTAGATTGAAATCAAATATTCTTACAATGGTCGCCAAATCACAAGGAGATCTAAAAGTACAAAGCAATAGCTATGGCTAGTGGAGGGATGGATGGTGGAAGTGATGAACAATGGCGTGGATCTCCTTTGGTGGTGTTGTGATGCAAACTGAGAATGGCGTCTCTCTGGCCGGCGGTTGGAGTCTCAAAATATATAGGTGTCTTCATGATAGTTGTAGGGATTGACGAGACGGAGCCGTCGCCACCTGGTACGGGCGGACCACGCCCGTACCAGTGGTCGTTAAGCGCACTGACGCCTTGGTAGGCTTCTCCAATTACTTGGCCGTGTGTACTTCCTCAAAATCCTTCATTATGACTCCTTATTTCACCTTAAAAGCAGTGATTTCTTGCACAAGATAAATCAAAGAAGGGATTTGCACATATTTGCAATAATTAGTCATTAGTGGCAAGGTTGAGAGTTTATTTGGCAATTTCTTGACTAAAATCAACGTTTAAACACGGTGGAAGATGGCAAAAATCGGAGCCATCAACTTCCCCAAAGCTCAAACCTTGATCATCCTCGAGCAAGAAGAACCCAAAGAACTATAAGGAATTCAGCGTAAACTTGAAACAACGAGAATATGAGTTCACTTACAGTAGGTAGTCGTATGTGGTCAACACTTCATTCATTTGCAAATATTATCAAAGTTAGAGAGATGACAAAAATAATCAAAGTAAATTTAATATAAGTATAAATAACTAGAAGTGTGGCAATCAATACAATTCCTCTAATTAACTCTCAGCTTGCCAAGGAACACTTAAGATGTTTAAATAGCATAATTGAGTAAGATAGTTTCATGTCCCAAGTACTATAACAATGAACTGTCTTATTTCCACCCACGTCAATAGATCAAGTCAATCTAAACCACTTCTAATCCAATTATTGTCTTTCAAGAAAAATTCATAAAGTAGTAATGAGACCATGCCAAGGACTTGCTATGTGGATCCTCATAGATGTCTTTTTTCTTCCTTTCTTTTTCATCTCATTTTTTAAGGATCGCTGTTTTTTTTCTTTTTGCTAGTATTTGCACAACCCTTGAGAGTACCAATACTTTTGCCCATACATTGACACGGATGCCAATCATGTCATCAACTCATAGCCGAAATCCGGGGTTATGCCATAGATCGTTCAAAAGCTAGCGGATTTGTTGGCATCCCAAAGGTGTGTGTCAGAGACATGGAACATAGTTGTCTCGCAACTTTTCTCTTTTTTTTAGCTAGAACCGCGGTTTGATCCACAAGGTTAGCTTTGGCATGCGTCACAATTACCACTAGACTTTATTTCAATCAAACAATTCCTTTCATGAGTGTTGTCGAGACTGTCAAAATATTTACGGGGTTAAGTGTAATCAAGGGTATACTCTCAAGACAATCATTCATCAAACAAGTCGTAAATTTTAGACTTTTTCTTGTTGTACTTGTTTGGCATTATTATTTCCAAGGCAAGACTCGGTTAACTAAAAGAACTAGAGCAAGAGCTTCAACAAATAATCATCATACAGATAAAAAGCCTTACTCTAACCATATTAAATTACTTACCACTAGCATGCATCTTAGCAAATCAACCAACTAAGATAAACAATTCAAACTTCATAAGTGGGAGACATAGGACATACCTCTCATAAGTAACTTCTTGATCCTCTTCCTTATAGGGATGTGTTCCTTCAAAACTCAAACACGATTACTCTTGAAATGATATCAAAGCAAAGAGGCAAAGTATGAATCCACGTTTACGAAAAAAGGATAAACGAAAAAATCTTTTTCTATTTTTGAGGATAGTGATTAAAGAATAGAAAAGAACTTGCGACCAAGCAAGGGATAAAATAAAAATAACATAAAATAAATAAACTAAAAGGAAAGCAAATTTTAAAAGCAAAGGAAAACGCAAAGTGTTGGAAGAAGCCAACACGAGTGTTTTAAAGATCACAAGGAGCTGGAGTACAACCTCGTTATTACACAAATAAATTTGCTAGGGGAACATCCCCAAGCTCAGGCTTTTGCAATCCCCTTTGTTGTTCATTGTGGTGGTGGATAGTCTCCCATGTTCCATTGGCTGCTCCAATCATGGAACTGGGTTGCGAGGCTTGCAACGGCATCTCGAAGGTTGATGGAGAGGTTGTTCATGGTGTGAATGTTTCCTTCGAGTGCATAGATATCTTCATAAGTTGTGTAGTAGTTTGGTGGTTGCACATCATGTTTGGGTCCTTCTTGTTCTACTTCTTCATCTTCTCCTCCTCCCACAAGTATTTCTTGTTAGGGTAGGTTAGCTTCGACCTTCGCGTCAAAACGCAAACGTCCATCCTCGATAGAGAATAGACCGTTAGGCAAAGGAGCAGGGATCAAGTGATCCACTCTAGGTATATCAAAGAAATATCTACCATGACTTTCTGAAATCATAGCACATGCTATTAGAATAGATGGACCGAGACGGTTACTTCCAGTTAATGGTTGGATGCTACTTAGGTTGATGTGAAGTGCACGTGTAAGAACGGTCACAACTCCTCCTCCGCATATGGGACCTCCAGATTGAAGAGCTTGATGCTTAATATAAAACACAAGTCAAGCACCCAAATTTGGCGTTGAATTACAATTGACAAGTGCATCTTTTGCGAGGATCAACATGTCCTCCTCATTGACTCTAGTAAATTCACCACGTGCCTGCAATGTGTTAGTAGTAACATAGAACAAATATTGAATGGCAGGATGATCAATTTGGTTCCCCTTAGGTGTGTGTCCATGAATTATCATCAAGTTAAAGTATTATGAAGGGGAAGGATCTAAAATAAAGGTAGTTGTGCGTACATCGGTGGTGTTGTTGGTAAACCGAAAGCATTGAGCCCATTGGCTGAGTGTCAAAGTATACTCACAGTTCATAAGGCGGAATTTGATTCGATCAATTCCACGCCTTTGTTCCTCGGAACAACCATAAGGATCCACCGTGTGTGTCAAGGTGCTGAAGAACTCAAGTGTCAAGCGGCGGTACGTTGCGACATCCTGAAAGACAAAATTGTACAAACCAACATTGTTGCAAAGTAATTCGAAATCAGCACGAATGCCAAGTTGGTTTAGGATATAAGGAGACACCCACTTGGTGGACCTGATCTCTTGAATCTTGAGACGATCGAAACAAGTAAGATGGAATTCCTCGGTGAACTCAATGCCAAGTGACTCGGGGGATAACATATCAACGGGTGGTGCGGAGGATTCCGCAGCCATCTCACGTGTACGACTCCTCGTGTTCATCTAATAAATAAAAATAAGACAAAGTAATAAAATTTCTAATATTTTTTTGGTTCAATAGAAACATATCACAAGTGATTCTCTACACTAACTATAAAAGAAACTCCTCTAAAAACAATGCTAAGCATACTCAGTACCAAGATTGAATCTAGAACAAGACCTATGTATAGATTGACAAAGATGAATGACTAAGCCAAGCTTTTGCACAAATAAGTTAGGGATCAGAGGAGAATCATACCTTAGATTGACTGAGTGTGAAGAATCGAAGAAAGATTGAGTAAATTTGAAGGTCCAATGGAGGTGGTTTGAAGTTTGGAGGAAAAAGAAAGAGAAAATAGATGAATTGGGATTTTTAGGTTACCTCCTAGGGAAGATTATGGCGTCCGCATACGTGGTACAGGCGGGCGGTACGGTCGGAGCCCGCCCGTACCGCATGTCTTACCTTGGGGTGATGATAGCTCTCAGGCGGTGCACTCGGTACGGGTGCGTTGTACGGTCGTGTGTGCACGTACCGCTGGTCGTTATCTATGCGGATACTTTTCTTAAAATCTGATGTTTGCTCGGGGGTACGATACGGTTGCGGGGTACGAGCGCGACCGGCCGTACCAGTGGTCGTTATCACCACTGACTCTTTCGGCAATCATCAAAATTTATACTCCCCTTTGCCTTGAGGTGGTACAGGCACACGGTACGGGCCACTCCGGTCGTACCAGTGGTCGTTATCGACTCTGTGAACTACAATAAACTCAAAATTTGATTAGTAGCTCTGTGCGCCTTTGCACATCTTATCAAAGGGTTAGATAGCAGCAAAAAAGAATACAAAGTAATGATCCAGCAATAGTTCTTAGGCCATGTGTTAGAAAAATAGAGGATTACCTTATTTCTTCTCCTCTTTCCATAGGTCTTCTTGAACACTCTTTATTAAAAACAAAAACTAACATGAAAATAAAACTTTAATATAAACTTAAAAAAAAATTATTTCACATGAGTTGCCTCCCATGAAGCGCTTCTAGTTAAGGTCAATTAGCTTGCCCTTAATGGTGATCACTTAGGTTTGGGGAGTGGAATGCCCACCCCAAAATAGTTTACTTTTAAAATAATCACACCATCATCATCATTAGGCTTGGCCTTCTTTTTTCTAGGGAAATGGACTACAAACGGATCTCTAGATGGTAGCCCTATCCTTACATTCCCTTCGTGTAAATTAATCAAAGCATCAACAGTTCTTAGAAATGGCCTACCTAGAATTATAGGTGCTATGGGATCTTCAGGCATGTCCCCAATAACTAGATCAATAAGAGCGGGACTTCCTTTAATTTTCAACAATTATATTTTCTTTGATCCCAATAGCTTGTTTATAAGTTGCATCAGCTAGATGGAGTCTCAGTTCAGTTGTAACAAATGGACCCAAGTTTAATTTATCGAATAGGCTTTTGAAAATTGTTGAGACACTTGCACCAAGATCACAAAGTACGGATATCTCATTAACTCTCAACTTAATTTTAATAGTGGGCTCAAATATATCATCTAGCTTAGCTAGAAGCTTATCAGCTAGTCTTTTATACTCCATGTATAAATCATGAACCTTAGATGCTACTTGCTGTATATTTTGTTGGTACATAGCATCTTTACCTTGTTCTATACATGGATTCTTAACGGTGATCATCTTCAATAAATCTTCCATGTTATATTCCGGTGTTGGCGTGTTGCTATAATCCAGATCTTCAGGCTTTTCATCGTTTGTTACCATCCTCATCATTTTGAGGTCCTCTGCCGGATTTGGCTCGGGTTTGCCGGCGAACTTTGCTAGAATGACAGCTTGGCTCTCGGCCACTTTACCCAGCTGAGCCTCCATGGTGTTTGTTCTTTCCTGTAGATCCTGCACATCATTTCCAATTGCAACAGCCTGATTTGATAATCTTCCTAAACTACTTTCATGGTTCTCCGTAATCTTAATAAGCATATTGCTTTGTTCGGTTTGAGCTTGCATAAATGTTCTAACAGTTTGCTCAAATGGGAGATTGCCATGATTTGCTTCATTAGTGTTATCATAATTACTATAAGGAGCTCCTCCAGGATTAGCATGATATTTTTAAACATTAGAAGCATAATTATTTTTCCATGCATGATTAAAAGGAGTGCGAGCTATAAAATATTCCTCCAGGATGTGCTTCATTAGTGATAGCATTAACTTGGGTATCTTCCTTACCCTTTACTAAGCTAAGCAACTCATCTACCTTAGATGTAAGCTCCTCATTATTTACCTTGATAATTGAACTTACTCTCTTCGAGGTTCTTTCCACATGCCATTGGGCATGGTTATTTTTGTAGGGGTTCGTAGCATGGAAAACAAAAAATTTCTATCGCATACAAACAAACAAGCCAAGATCTATCTACTAGATTGTAGCAACGAGTCGATAGAGGAACTCACCCTCGAAGATTCCAAAGCGGTTAACGAGAGCAGATTCTCGTGGGTGATGTAGTCATACTCTTTCCGATCTCAAGATCGCGTAGACGATCCTTCCAGCGCCACGTTCCAGCAGCGCTCCCGCAGTCGGTCACACGTTCGGTACTCGATGAAGACCTTCCTCTCCCTTGTTCCAGCAGGCAGCGGAGGTTGTAGCACTCTCCTCGCGATTCCGGCAGCACAACGGCGTGGTACCGGAAGTAGAGGGGAGATCCCGCAGGGCTTCGCCTTAAGCCGGTGCGAGTATGGTGGAGCTTATGAGAGAGGCTATTAGTGGTCTAGTAATTAGACACACCAATTAGAAGGCTCTAAACCAATTAGAAGGCTCTAAACCGAAATAGCTCTAAACCGGGGTTTAGGTCTAGGGTTTAGTTTAGAGGATAGGAACTTGTGTGTCCTAGGAGGGAGCCCTGCCCCTCCTTATATAGGTGGGAGGGGCTGGCCGGCCAAGGGGAGGGAGTGGAGTCCCTCCCCAACTCGGCCTTGAGGTGGGGCGCCGGCTTGGGGAGGAGGGAATCCCTCCCCAACTCGGTTTCCACTTCTCCTCTTCTTTCCACTTTCCAAAACTTGCCGTTTGACTTTCAAACTAGCCGTTTGACTTTTCAATTTAGGATTTAAATAAACCCTTTATTTTGGACAGCGAGAACACTTAGTACATGATGCAATCATTCCAACTTACAATGACACATTCATGTACCCTTCCCCCTCCGGAGTGCCGGACATTCCGGAACCTTCTAGAATGTTCCCGATGAAAACACCGGAACCATTCCCCAACTCCGAAATGGGACTTTCCTTATATGAATCTTATTCTCCGGACCATTCCGGATCACCTCGTGATATCCCGGATCCCATCCGAGACTCCGAACAACATTCGGTCTCTTTCTCATAATACCATAACTACTCAAACAACGTCGAATCCTTAAGTGTGTCTCCCTACGGTTCGTGAATTATGCGGACATGATCGAGACACTTCTCCGAACAATAACCAATAGAGGAATCTGGAAATTCATATGGCTCCCACATATTTCTACGATTACTTTGCGATCGAATGAACCACTTACATACGATACCAATTTCCCTTTGTCTCACGATATGTTACTTATCCGAGGTTATGATCGTCGGTATCTCTGCATACCTAGTTCATCCTCGTTACTGATAAGTACTCTTTTCTCGTTCCCGTGATATGTGATCCCTTGTGACCAAGTCACATGCTTGCAAGCTAATTGGATGACATTTCACCGAGAGGGCCCAGAGAATATCTATCCGTCATGTGGATGGACAAATCCCACTCTTGATCCATGTGTTTCAACCAATACTTTCCGAACACTCAATGCCACCTTTATAGCCACCCTGTTACGGTGTGGTGTTTGATGACATCAAAGCATCCATCCAGTAAAGGTGATATGCATGATCTCATGGTCGAAGGAATTAGGTTACTATGTATCAGAAAGCATATAGCAATTGAACTATTGAAATGACTTGATCTTTATGCTACGCTTGTCTATAGGAGTATGTCCACCATATCATTCTCCTAACGATATGATCTTGTTGTTGATAACATCTCAATGTTCATGATATGGAAACCACAATCATTAATCAACCAACAAGCTAGTGAAGTATAGAGGCTATACTAGGGACTTCAAATTAAGTTTACAAATCACACAAGTATTAATGGTTTCCTTGTTAATACAATTATAGCATGGTATGTAAACATTTATCATAAATATGAAGATATGATAATAACCACTTTATTATTGCCTCTTGGGTATATCTCCAACAGTCTCCCACTTGCACTAGAGTCAATAATCTAGCTTCAAACCTTTGTGTTTTCAACACCTATGGCTTTCTGGTGTTGTATGTACACGATTGCTAGTGGTTAACTGATCTCCGGATCTGACACTTCCAGGTCCGTGTGTAATTGCATGTCTTTGCGTCTCTACGCATCACTCATTCTCTAATGAGATGGCTTTGTATGATTTGGTCTTTCGGTGTGACCTTTAGTTCTTTGGGGTTAAAACATGTTGATAACATTGTCGCACAATATATCTTCATAGTATTATCCCGCTGTGAACTACACCTAGTTTGATAACAAACTACTTGACACAAATGCCCTCTTTTGCTGCTATAATAGCAGTCATATACTTAGCCTTTTGTTGAAGTATCTGTCACAATGTCTTAACTTTGGAACTCATCCAAATCCATTATGGAACTCACTTTCCATTATATTGTGCCACCCTTAATTTAGATTGAGATAAACTTAATTTGTACTCTGTGACAAAACTAGTATCAATGTAGTACTTTTACAATGAACTAATCATCTATTTGTCACTTCTACAAATAATATACTCTTAGTTCTTCCAAAAGATCATAAGAATATCCTTACTATCGTCCAATGATCATCTTATGAATCATTCTGGTATATGCTCATAATATTTATAGCATAGGACATATCTGGATTTGTACATATCACAGTATGATTGATATAAATACTCTTTGTGATTTCATACATCAAGTATCAATCTATACTTGAATCTTTGTTTCACTTACCAAGTGCCAATACACTTGAATATATCATCAACATTGAACTCTTTCAATCCTTTCTGTGCAACAAGAACCTTTCTTGTAGTTTCTATATTGAATTCATTCAATATCTCGTCTATGTACTTCTGGCACAACCATATTAGCGTCTATTGATGCCAAATATTTGGGTTTTGCCTAAGTCTTTCATCGGGATGAAATTCTTAATATGTGTTAATAAAATATACATCTTTTCCAATCAACAATATGTCTTAGCGCTCCCACTTAATTTCTTGCAAATGCAAGCATCTTCATTGTCTCCGATGAAATTAAACTCTTTTAACAGTTTCATCACAGTGAAGATTACAACTCCGCTATGCTTACTTCAACCATTGAAGTTTGCATATGCTTTTAGCATCCTTTGAATTAACAAAAACCCTTTGGACCGTGTCATGCACACGTCCTAGGTAACCATTCTATTAGAAGAACTTGTTTTGTTTATTCTACTACCACATAACAAATTATATGTAGTGGTTGCTACATTAATCCGTCTAGACTAAAAATCGCTATGAAAGATCAAATCTTGTCATATACAACCTTTGAACATTGTTGTGAACTCTTTCCCAACATGTCGACTATTTCATAGATGTGAAACATCCATGTCTACTTCTTTATAGATCCAAACACAACTGCAAGGTCTTACACCTTTTTCGAGGGTCCTTCAAGTTCAAAACTTGATTTCTCGTGTATGGAACTATCACGGATTATATGGCTTCAAGCCATTTGACGGAGTCAGGGCCCATCATCGCTTCTTTGCATGTAGTAGGTTCATTATTCTCAAATAATGATTCAACCCTCAAATCTTGGTATTTGATTGTTCATCCGACCTACTTGTTTCAATAGAAACTTAGACCTACGTGACCACAACCTTTGAGGCACGTGAGCCATGAGCATTGTTGCTGCCTCCGGAACAATTTTCGGCGCTGCGCAACTCTGCACATATAGCTAAGGTTCCTTTAACCTTATCAAAGTTCTATTGTCCTTCCACTTAACTTTTCACGAAAAATTCCTTCTCAAAGAAACTTGACGTTCTAAGCGACAAACACTTTTGTCTCCGGTGTTTATGGAGGAATATTTAACATTTATACAAAGACAGGTTTATCCGACTTTGGTTGCACACATCTTTCTTATGCATAGCATACCAATGTTTTAAGAAAGGACTACTTGGGTTTTATCCCAAACCATAACTTTATATGGTGTCATTTCAGCGGATTATGATGAAGCTCTTTTCAGTGGAAAAACGGTAATCTCTAAAGCTTTTAATCTTTAAAATATAATGGCATTTTTATTAATTATACCTTTGATCTTACCATGTCAAACAAGGTTTAATTACATATCTCGAATGCTCCATACTCTTATGGTGTTTCGGGAAATGCAAATCCACGGAACTATTCCATAAATCTTAGGTATTATGCTAAACTTGTAACTTAAATATCTTCCTTTATGATCTTATCATAAACTATTCATATTCTTGTTACAATGATTTTGCACTTCATCTTGAAAGTCCTTGAACTTTTCAAGTGTTTCATACTTTATCCTTATTAAGCAAATATTCATATATTCACTCAAATTTTCGGAGAAAGCATATGAAGTTGAAATCCATCGCTCTTGACTACACATAATGGAGTTCGTACAACAATATGCACAAGTTCCAATAAGCTAGTCTTTCGTTCCCTTTTGGCCTATGAACGAAGTTTTAATTATCTCTAGGAAAGTTTCACAAACGTCATTTGATCAAAAATCAAAAGACTCGAAAATTCCATCCACATGGAGTTTCTTCATGTTTTCTTTCCAATATAATTTAAACGGCGATGTCACTTCCTAAGTGATCTTTCAATCAATTTGTCTTTCGACAATTTTAGCACTAGTTTTATGGATGTGATTTCTCCAACGAGATTTGTGAATCATCCATGTTTTATGGATTACGGCAATTATTTGAACAACCCTTTTGTTCTCATAATACCTGATAAAACAAATCTTGAAGGCAAGCGTTGATGTTTAACGAGCAACAAAATAACCCTTTATTTGTTCTCGATGAACATCATCACCTATTCTTTTGCTAGTTACTTAGGCCATTGCAGTTCATGAATTGTGTTGTTTCGTATGACGATTCACACCAACAAATTCAGTATCAAATACTTAAGAACCACATTGTTTAATAAGCAAAGAATATAGCCATAACACATATATCATCTATATACTTAAACTGAACAATTCTAGTCTTTTCTTTTCTGCCATATATTTATGAGATTCTCTTTCAGTATTTCCTTTTCTGTTTGAAAGAATCTATCAACATCAATAGTGGAGTCATACATATGACACATAGTCCAAAGCGTGTATAGTTAAATACCAATGTCTTTGGACTTGCACTTTGAAGTAGATCACCATTATCAAATGTTTGGTGTTCTTTCAAATTCCTTTCTTTAGTTAACTCTTGGTGTAGTAAACATTTTACCTACATCAAATATTCACCTTCATCATGGATTTATCCATGATCAAGCTATTTTAGCTTATAACGGTGAATTGTGAGTATAATGTTGCTCTCCAAAACCTTTTGGAAGATTAGGACAACTAGTGTCTCCAACCTTTTGCAAATTCTCATCAAAATATGAGAACATGAACTTTGCCATATTATACTCTATCATGTTGTAACCAAAACTTCGTTTCAGATATCACAATATCTTCCACACATCATGGTTTCTGAAACAACTCTTTCAGATCCTAGATAACCTTGATATTAAGATAATCTTTTGAATATCAAGAATCATGGAGACAAACATGATACTCATATACTAACACTTGGAATTGTCACTCTTTTTTAATACCAATTATTAAACTTCATAGAGTAACCGGAACTTACTGAAAGTTTGCAATAGGACTTTTAAACTTTAGATTAACACTTCAATACAATACGATACCAGTTCGTAAAGTAACTAACCAGAATTCTATAGTTCTATCATCTCAATTATAACTAAGCGCAAGGTGGTAAACGGATGCCAATGACTACAACAACTATGCAAATTCACTTTGATTTAGTTTATGATAAATTGAGTTCTAATTAAATTAATCTAGGTGAACTCCCACTCAAAACAACATCCCTCACATTGTTTTAGTGATCACACGAACCAAATCCACCACATCAAAACCGATCATCACGAGAGTTGATGTAGCTTCAATGGCGAACAATCAACATGTTCATCATATCTACTATATGACTCATGCTTTACCTTTCGGTGATCCGTGTTCCTGAGGCCATGTCTGTACATGCTAGGCTCGTCAAGATCAAACCTTAGCTACCGCATAAGCAAATCTGGCTTGCTTACGTTGTATTCACCCGCGGAATCAAAGACACCCGATCATCACGTGGTGCTTCGAAGCATCAAGCTTTGGCAACGGTGCATACTAAGGGTGAACACTTTAGAACTTGAAATTTATGTGCATGAGGGATCATCTTATAATGCTACCGTCGTCTACTAAGCAATACAAGATGCATAAAGGATTAACATCACATGCAATTCATAATATGTGATATGATATGGCCTTTCTTCTTTGTGCTTTTGATCTCCATCTTCAAGCACGAACATGATCTCCATCATCACCGGCATAGCATCAAGGTCAATGACGCTTCTTCATGGTTGTCTTCCACCAGCTTCAACTATTACAACTATTTTGAATAGACACGCAGGTCTTAACAGAAATTAAAGACAACCATATGGCTCCTGCCGGTTGCCAACTTACAATAAGGAACATTGCATACATCAAATATAATCACAATCATGGCCATATCACATCACTGCACACCCCTGCAAAACAAAGTTAGACGCTTCTACTTTCTTTGCATATTTTACGTGGTTTGGGGCTTTCAATAAGTGTCGTTCTAACTTACGAACAAGAACCACAACATTGATACTAGCATTGTTGATTACCCGTTGTAAATTGGATCTTTACTATTCTAGGAGAAACAGGCACCCGCAAAGCCACTTATGCAATACAAGTTGCATGTTAAGCGTGGAGCAAGTCTCATGGACGATGTCATGTAAGGTTAGCCCGGGCCGCTTCATCCCAACATACCGCAAGATGCAAAGTACACAAAAAGCAATCTACAATAAAAGCATCAACGCCCACAATGACCATTGTGTTCTACTCGTGCAACAGATCTACATATAGACACGGCTCTGATACCACTGTAGGGGTTCGTAGCATGGAAAACAAAAATTTTCTATCGCATACAAACAAACAAGCCAAGATCTATCTACTAGATTGTAGCAACGAGTCGATAGAGGAACTCACCCTCGAAGATTCCAAAGCGGTTAACGAGAGCAGATTCTCGTGGGTGATGTAGTCGTACTCTTTCCGATCTCAAGATCGCGTAGACGATCCTTCCAGCGCCATGTTCCAGCAGCGCTCCCGCAGTCGGTCACACGTTCGGTACTCGATGAAGACCTTCCTCTCCCTTGTTCCAGCAGGCAGCGGAGGTTGTAGCACTCTCCTCGCGATTCCGGCAGCACAACGGCGTGGTACCGGAAGTAGAGGGGAGATCCCGCAGGGCTTCGCCTTAAGCCGGTGCGAGTATGGTGGAGCTTATGAGAGAGGCTATTAGTGGTCTAGTAATTAGACACACCAATTAGAAGGCTCTAAACCAATTAGAAGGCTCTAAACCGAAATAGCTCTAAACCGGGGTTTAGGTCTAGGGTTTAGTTTAGAGGATAGGAACTTGTGTGTCCTAGGAGGGAGCCCTGCCCCTCCTTATATAGGTGGGAGGGGCTGGCCGGCCAAGGGGAGGGAGTGGAGTCCCTCCCCAACTCGGCCTTGAGGTGGGGCGCCGGCTTGGGGAGGAGGGAATCCCTCCCCAACTCGGTTTCCACTTCTCCTCTTCTTTCCACTTTCCAAAACTTGCCGTTTGACTTTCAAACTAGCCGTTTGACTTTTCAATTTAGGATTTAAATAAACCCTTTATTTTGGACAGCGAGAACACTTAGTACATGATGCAATCATTCCAACTTACAATGACACATTCATGTACCCTTCCCCCTCCGGAGTGCCGGACATTCCGGAACCTTCTAGAATGTTCCCGATGAAAACACCGGAACCATTCCCCAACTCCGAAATGGGACTTTCCTTATATGAATCTTATTCTCCGGACCATTCCGGATCACCTCGTGATATCCCGGATCCCATCCGAGACTCCGAACAACATTCGGTCTCTTTCTCATAATACCATAACTACTCAAACAACGTCGAATCCTTAAGTGTGTCTCCCTACGGTTCGTGAATTATGCGGACATGATCGAGACACTTCTCCGAACAATAACCAATAGAGGAATCTGGAAATTCATATGGCTCCCACATATTTCTACGATTACTTTGCGATCGAATGAACCACTTACATACGATACCAATTTCCCTTTGTCTCACGATATGTTACTTATCCGAGGTTATGATCGTCGGTATCTCTGCATACCTAGTTCATCCTCGTTACTGATAAGTACTCTTTTCTCGTTCCCGTGATATGTGATCCCTTGTGACCAAGTCACATGCTTGCAAGCTAATTGGATGACATTTCACCGAGAGGGCCCAGAGAATATCTATCCGTCATGTGGATGGACAAATCCCACTCTTGATCCATGTGTTTCAACCAATACTTTCCGAACACTCAATGCCACCTTTATAGCCACCCTGTTACGGTGTGGTGTTTGATGACATCAAAGCATCCATCCAGTAAAGGTGATATGCATGATCTCATGGTCGAAGGAATTAGGTTACTATGTATCAGAAAGCATATAGCAATTGAACTATTGAAATGACTTGATCTTTATGCTACGCTTGTCTATAGGAGTATGTCCACCATATCATTCTCCTAACGATATGATCTTGTTGTTGATAACATCTCAATGTTCATGATATGGAAACCACAATCATCAATCAACCAACAAGCTAGTGAAGTATAGAGGCTATACTAGGGACTTCAAATTAAGTTTACAAATCACACAAGTATTAATGGTTTCCTTGTTAATACAATTATAGCATGGTATGTAAACATTTATCATAAATATGAAGATATGATAATAACCACTTTATTATTGCCTCTTGGGTATATCTCCAACAATTTTGCATATCATCAAGTAACTTCTTTGCAACACTTACATGTTTTTCCATGATTGTTCCTCCTACCGCAGTATCTAGCATAGACTTAGACATTGGGTTATTATAAAATAAATGTAGTATAAGCTGTTCTTCCATCCCATGATTAGGACAGTTCATTACGGCTTCTTTCATCCTCTCCCACGCAAGCGCTAGTGGCTCACGGTCTTCTTGTCTAAATATAGTGATGTTTGATCTTAGCTGCATAGTCTTAGCTGGGGGAAAAATTTTAGTCATAAACAAATTATTGCATTCCTCCCAAGATTTAATAGTGCCCTTTGGTAGAGCTAGCAACCAATCCTTAGCCTTTCCTCTAAGAGAGAAAGGGAATAATCTAAGCTTAATAGCATTTGGATCTATGTCTTTAATACGCATCATGTCACAAATTTTAGTAAAAGTATTTAAGTGAAATCCCGAATCCTCAGAAGATGAACCCCCAAATTAGTTTTGTTGAACCAAATTTAAGAGGTTAGGTTTTATATCATAAGTTTCTGCATCAACTGCGGGTTGAGTGATGGGTGCACGAATAAAATCATTGGTGGGAGTAGCATAGTTCCCCAATTCTCTTTTGAGCCATGGCTCTTATCTTTTTGGTAATTTTTAAGTAATGAAAACAAATAACAAGTAACTAATTTTTTTGGGATTTTAAATAGATAACAAGAAAGTAAACTAATAACAAGAATTAAACTACAACTAATAATAAAACTAAAAACAAGGTCTTTAATGACTTCACCAGGATAGCGAAATTGATTTCCCGGCAACGGCGCCAGAAAAAAGGTTCATACCTTCAATCCGGATTCAGGGATGTAGTATAATAGATTTTTCCCTAGAAGACCTAGGTTTTATCAAAGAAGGTAATAAGAGGTAACAAGAGAGGACACGTCTACAGGACTTTGTTTGTTCGTTTTACCTTAGTTGACTGGACCAATCTAGTTTACTTTATAACGGGTTTGAATCAATGGATGGAGATAGGCCAGGGTTGAAGATCTACCTACGGCTGCAGATCAAATGGGATGAAAGATAATAATAAGCATTCATGTATCATGTTTGTATTGAGATAATCTTTTGTGGGCAACACATCCTAATATTCTAGAGCCCCCGTGATGCAGCAGACATGGCAATAGACTTTTAATCCAATCGAGAACACACCGAAGCCACGAGTTGCAAACGATTATTAAGTGTAAACACAGATCAAAGCTTTAAGTGGTGATGTTGTTGTTGATCCCGAATGGGGCGCTAAGCGAAGACCGTACTTCCCTTTCTTTCACTGAGTTTCCTATGAGATCGCCGCTAGCCAAGTATCTCACCTCAAGCCTTTATCAATCTATGGGATCTTGGGTACCTACAAGTCCACTGATCGAGGCAAGAGACGAAGAAACAAAAGATACACATCACGAATCGAAACAAAACACAATTCTCCCATGATCTAGATGCACATAATTGCTGCGAGGTTTCTCTCCAACCCACAGCCCGTGAGGACTATTCACTCATAACAAATACATCGGAGATAGAAAACATGATGCAAATACTTAGATTGAAATCAAATATTCTTACAATGGTCACCAAATCACAAGGAGATCTAAAAGTACAAAGCAATGGCTATGGCTAGTGGTGGGATGGATGGTGGAAGTGATGAACAATGGATGAACACTGGTGTGGATCTCCTTTGATGGTGCTGTGATGCAATCTGAGAATGGCGGCTCTCTGGCTGGCGGCTGGAGCCTCAAAATATATAGGCGTCTTCACGAAAGTTATAGGGTTTGACGATAAGGAGCCGTCGCCACCTGGTACAGGTGGGCAGTACGGGTGGACCGTGCCCGTACCAGTGTTCGTTAAGCGCACTGACGCCTTGGTAGGCTTCTCCAATTACTTGGCAGTGTGTAGTTTCTCAAAAACCTTCATTATGACTCCTTATTTCGCCTTAAAAGCAGTGATTTCCTGCAAAACATAAATCAAAGAAGGGATTTGAACAACTTTGCAATAATTAGTCATTAGTGGCAAGGTTGAGTGTTTATTTGGCAATTTCTTGACCAAAATCAACGTTTAAACGCGGTGGAAGATGGCAAAAATCGGAGCCATCATTGGGCCAAATCCTGATGAATTCAGCGTCCTGGGAACGAGACTGGCCCATTTTTCACCGTCTGGACGATATTTTTTCCATGGGAGCGGCCTTTTGAGAACCTGAGTGGAGATGCTCTAATGTCCATGTGATTGCTCCACACGCCCTCCGCTAGCACTAGGAATTTTAAAAAAAGAGTATATACTAATATCATTAGATACCAATTACATCCAGCCTCTACAACAATGGATGCCCTAGTGTCCTTACGGATGCACACAACCCAAAAAAAATTACAAAAAAGAAAAGACCTTCTACAGGGAATGATTCCTCGAAGCAACAACACTAACACCACCAAAACAATACCAGTAGCGACACCTTTAAGAAAGAAATAGTGCACAAGCGCCAGGTATGCTAGTTCTTGTCTTGTAGCCAACCAAGAAGAAGCTCTCAGTGTAACTGGCTTGTGACACTGAGTGTCATGTTTGATAGTGTCCTTGAGATGACAGAGGAATCTTAACATAAAGAAGTTCTCAGGCAAATAATGATGATCCCTTTTCATGAGATTCATCCAATCTTCAAACTTATCAATGTACTGGTCCACAGGTAGTAGTCTATTTTAATTCCTGGCATTTTTCCATGGATTCTTCAGCACAAGGGCAAGGAAATCTTTCACAGAGTAAAGAACAAAATCGTTGCTAGCTCATAATCTTCATATTCATGTTGGTGCTAGATAACCAAGTCTTAGCCTTTCCCCTCATATGGGCATTTTCCCATTTAAATTTATTTTCCTCAGGGATTCCTGCTAGCTCAAAGATACCTTCACATTCAAG
The DNA here is from genome assembly GCA_916181665.1 of Avena sativa. Taxonomy (NCBI): domain Eukaryota; kingdom Viridiplantae; phylum Streptophyta; class Magnoliopsida; order Poales; family Poaceae; genus Avena; species Avena sativa. Next base: position 587,577,650 of record OV702287.1, read on the forward strand.
TATCCACCCTTGAGCATTATCTCCAAAGAAGAGGGGAAGATCAATACTTGGGGATCTTATGTATGGTTATTGCTGCCAGTTTTGTTGAGGTTGATGTCTAGTACCAGCTTGTTGCCTAACTTGTCTTTCCTCTAACTATGGTCTATTATGTCTATTGTCAACTAGATGGCCACCCTGTCTCATCTCAGTGCTTGCTGCAGTCTGCCTCATATCTCTGTGTATTGGAATGTTCGTCCTTTCCATGCTGACATTGAATAGCTGTAATTGATGTGGGTTTGGGATGGTGGGTGGGTTTGGGAGTATGTGTATTGTGTCTTGGGAAAATTTGAAGGTTGGTTTTGGTAAGAGGATTGTTGGTATGGCCGTTGTTGCTGGAAGTTGGGTTGGTTTTGGTGTGGAATGAATTGCTGATTTGGTTGCTGGAAATATGGGTTTTGGTATGAAACTATAGGGGAATGTGGGTTTTGGAAATATGGGTTTTGCTGGTAGAGATGAGGATGGTTTTGGGGATTTGTGTTGGAGTGAAACTGGTTGGTCTGGTAACTTGAAGTTGGCATAGATACAGGTGCCATTGGGACAGGTTGTGTTTTGTGGGAAGGATGGTTGTTGTGGTGATGGGATTTAGGTGAGATGAACCGTGGTTGAGGAATCTGACTTGGGTGGGGCTATGACATGGGTAGAGGGGTGTTGTATGGGTATGGGTGGGTTTGTTGCACACATGAAGAACTCGAGTTGTCCGACAGGGTTGCCACCTCAAGGATCAGACTTAATCCTGTTTGATTCATGGCGTGTGCCTGAGCACTTAAACCTCCCGAATCGGACTGATTACTGCCTCTGTTCCTATCTGCACCCAATTGGGCCATCTTCTCAGTTAAGGTAGCTAAGTTACCTTGAATGGATTCCATGGATCGTTGTTGGAGAAGGAGTTGTTTATTGATGTTGAGAACTTCCCTAGGTAAGCGGCGCTCGATTTCTGCTTCTTCTTCCGCTCTAGCTTGAGCTAGTTCCAGATCTCGCGCCTCTTCAGCCGCTCGATCTAGTGCCTCCTGCGAGCGGGTGCAGGCCGGTGACATGGGGTGAGCTGATCGCCTTCCTGGCTGAATCGACGGAGTGGTTGATGACGAGATCTAGATCCTTCTCCCCACAAGGAATTTTACCACCAAATCAATTAGATCGGCAACCCTAGGGGAAAAAAAATTGGCCAAGGAAAGGTTGCTCTGATAACCAATTGTAAGTAATCCGTGGGTGCTGGGGATTGAGATCTAGCTAAACTGGAATTTAATTGGGGTAAATTGCAACTAGATGCATGAAGTAAATCAACTGGAAGGAACTAGCTATGCGGGAAAGGTAAAGTGCATGAATAGAAATTTAGGTTTTTCATTACTCGTGCCATCCTTCCACCCCTCTCAAGCCTCTATATCGAAAGCCGGAGCCACGAGTTTAAGTCATTTATTACAGTCCCCGCCATTACGGCCAAATGAGAGTCATTACGGTAAAACGGTAACCAGCTGACGGACCAGGTGAACATGGGCCTGACACCCCCCCATCCATCCACCACCCACAGACATGATATGACCTATGGTGTTGTGGATTGCATAGACCAATACTAAATGTATATAGTATAAGCCTATTGTACATCATCATGTGCAGAGGCATGGTAATTGCATGGGCACCAATCTAAAAATCATGAAATCCACGAGGGTTTGGTTTGATAGACCAATTAGATGATTTTTTTTTTCGCGGCACACAGCTTTCCAGTTTTCTGCAGCGACAGGCTATAGCGAGCGAGTAGGAAGCAGCGTTCAGGGCAGCGGCAGTAGGTATCTTTTTTGCAGTTATATAGAGCAGTAGGTATCTGGTACAGCGAGTAACTTTTGGGGAGCGATTATTTGATGTGAGATCAGTTAGCTAGTACCCTCGATCGCTGACAGGCGCAACGGTACGCATGCAGTGCGGAGACCCCGACATGACCCCTCGCTGACGACGCAAAGCGACGAGCGCGCGATTAACCCTCGTCTTGGATTGGATCTAGCCGGAAGGACGGGCGGCACGTGTCGAGCAGCGTGTGGCTTTCCTTTCCAAACCACCCCCGAGGCGGCTTTCCTTTCCTGTCACCCACGAGGCTTTCCTTTCCCGTCTGCCCTCTGCGCTCTGCCGCTCTCTTTATTTTCCTCATCTGTCTCTGGCTTTCTCTTGCCCTACTCCTGTTCATCACTGACCTTTTGTTGTTGTTTTCATCTGGAAAAAAGAGACATCTCTTGGCATGTCCGGCCGTCGTCTCAGATTTCCTGCCACACAGGTCTCCATCCAACCGAATCTTTTTTATCTACCAAGCCTTTTTGAACCTACTCCAGTTTTTCAGTCACTGTTCCCTTTTGACAAATCTCGATCTCGATTTTGCCGCTTCAGTTTCTGTATATAGCTCACATTTTGGAGGAAATGTAAAAGGTACATAAAATACTTCATCATGTGTAAGACACGCCATAACCGTGTCGGAATCGCAGCTCCCTATGGCCCCCTTGTTGTTTCAAATCAAAGATGCTTTACCTGTTTTTTGTTTGCTTGAAAAGCTTGTATTTAGACAACTTTTAGTATAGAATGACACCTCCTGGCTATGGGTATGAGCGGAGCCACCCATATCTGAATATTTCTCGTCATCTGTACCCATATCCGCGGGTAAAAATAACGGCGTTTAAACACATCAAATTCAGCATAAAGTATCCATGCATAAAAAACAACATATAACCATAATTTATAAACATCAACATATCATAAACAACAACACGTACTATGAACAGCTACTACATATTATAAAAAGCAATACATTCTGATAAAAATGGTCACTTGCTCATAAACAACAACCCATTATAAAAGATGAACTAAAACATATAATCATAAACAACGCCACATAGTCATACACTTGAAGTCCATTAATTGACAATAAAATATATAGGTAATTTGACCGTACATAAAGCCATCAAATATGCATTTTAATAAAGTTTCAACAACATAACAAGTTTGACCGAAATAAGCTCGAGCAATCCAACAGTATCAAAGCAAAGACCATGACACAACATCTAACACAACTTTATGGCCACCTAGTTACGGTCATGACGGTTGATGTGGTCAAAGCATCCGCAGGAGATAGTGATTAATATGATCTCACGGTCAAAGGACTGAACCATTTACGCTTTGCTAGATATTGCAACGTTGAACTTTGTGACTTGATTACATTGCAATTCTACGATCGGGTGTGTACATCATATCATTTATCTAATGAAGTGGCATCGTTGTCAGTTGATGTTAATAAGTCCATGATTGGGAAACCTTGATCATCAACATCCCAACGAACTAGTACTAGAGGATACTAGGGTCCTAGTTTGTTTATATACCACACATGTATTAATGTTCCCACTTAATACAGTTCCGGCATGATACAAAACTATTATGAACATTAGATATATATGAATAAAAACAACTTTATTATTGGCCTTTAGGGATTATCTCTTTCATCTTGCACATGCTTTATTGAAGCTCGTTGAGCCTACTTAGTTTCATCATCTTTGCTAGGAGTGGTTATGCAATCATTTGCATCCCTTAAATCCTCATGCTCAACAACACTCAGAGGGTTATATTCTGCCTTCATATCAAGTTCATCGATAATAGAGAGCAACCTATCTTTTTTCTTTCTTGTACTTCCCACTCAAGTTTGTTGCCCATATGTTTTGGAAGCAATGCAGATGACTATCCTATTATTTTAAAGCTCCATAGGACTATGTCCATCCGTAAATGTAGCCCGCTTAGCTGCCACCATCTTATAGAAACCTTCTTGTCGTAACCAACGCAACTATATTGAAAAGCGGTACATATTCCCAATATGGGTTGTAACACCTGAGTCAATTAATAATGGAGTGCGATCTAACCCTGTATGGGTAAGAGCACGCATCGACACAATTCAAAATTTATGTTCCCATTCCACACTTGCTAGAATTCTATCACATTTCTCATAAGTAGGCATTTCTCTATGATTAGCCCATGAAATTCCTTCCTAAGAGAACAATCTCTCTAAGGTCTAAACACTCAATGATTGCATTGAAAACAAAAGGCCAGTGTGCATTAAAATTATTGTTATTCTTTTCTGAAGTGAATATTTCTGAGAGACAATAATAAAATGGTTATTATCTTATTCCATGCTTACGATGAATGTTTAGTTCTCATGATAGGATTGTATTAATCGAAAACATTAATACATGTGTGTTTAATGAACAAACTAAGGTTCCTAGTTATGCCTCTCATTTTAACTAGCACGTTGATTAATAGACACTACAAGAATCTGGACAGTTCATGACGATCTGATGATATCATCGTGGATGAGGATCAAAATGTTGTAGATGGCAATCCGTGAAGAATTCTACGACAAATAAATAGGTCATGAACCTCACGTCAAAATTGAATTCGTGACGCTTTTTCTGTCTAAAAACGTCATGCTCGATCGCGACGTTCATGTAATTTTGTCGCGGCCAACTAGACCGGCCCAACCCAGGCCCGATCGTTCATGACGTTTTTTTTGTCACGACCAAGGTCACATGGCAGACGGCACCGCGGGCGGACGTCAGCGACGTTTGCTGATGTCATGGTCGCCATCTATGACATCATCGACATCTTGACGTTTTGTTCCGTCACGCCCTGATTCTGTTATCTCCATATCCATGACGTCATCCAACCTGTTCATGACGCCATCCAACCCGTTTATGACGTAACACGGGCCATGATGAATTTTTGTTGTTGTCACCTTTCGATGCTTTGCTAACAAGTGGATAGTTGGCAGGGCCAAGCTTGCGCCAATCGGACGAGGCCACGTGGGCCAACCGCAGAACGACACATGGGAAACTCAAAATAGGACACGTATCACCTACCGATGACAAACTCGGTGTGATGACATCAACGTTGGCCATGACGTTTCTGTCTCATGTAGATAGTTGGCCAATAAAAGACGGCCATGTCGGCGTTTACCTGTGACGAAAATTTTTCGCCAAGAACAACGGAGACGATTTCGTAAAAGCTTTCGGTCTTTGAGGTGAAACTCTCTCCTTGACATATTGATGGTTCCATCCTCTCTTAGTCTTGGCTCTGCCTATGTGTTTTTGGTTACCCTCTTACTCGTTACTAGCATCTACTAGACTAGATCTTGGTGTAATTGGCGTTCTTATCATAGGATTTTTTTATTTTCTATGTTGCAAACCTTCAGTGGTATCATAGCCATATCTAAGTATAGATGTTCTGTACGAGTAGAACACATGAGGATATGGGCGTTGATGATCATGTTATTGCAAATTTTCGTGTATCTTGGAACTTAGTGGCATACTGGGATGAAGCGGCCCTAACTAACTTTACATCTCCTCAAACGTGAGACTTGTTCCACGCTTGACATGCCACTCGTATTGCATAAGTGGATAGAAGATGTCTGTCTCTCCTACTATAGTTAATATCTAGTTTACAGCGGGTTGTTAATAATTTGTGTATCACTGTTGTGGTTTGAAGAACGTAGTTTTGAATGGTTCTTTGTAATCCCAAAGCCACGTAAAATATGGAAAAATAAATTAGAGGCGTCTAACTCATTTTTGTAGGGCATGTGATATGATATGCTCATATGTTACAAATTTAATGTATGCAATGTTATTATTTCTAAGTTATGACAACCGGATAGAACCATATGATTGTTTTATTTCTTTTATGGCCTATGTGCCGGAAATGGAAATCCAGGTATTTAGAATTAGTGGAGAAACAACCAAGATTATGGCATCTTGGACCTTGACAAAGCCATGCCGGTGGGATGATGGCGATCATACCATGAAGCACGAGATGGAAATCAAGTGCAAGAAAACCCATATCATATCACAAATTTTATATGCATGTGATGTTTATCCCTTTTATGCATCTTATTTATACTTATGTCTTGCTTAGTTCTTAGCAGTAACATTATAAGATGATCCCTCTCGCATTATATCAAGATAAAAACATGTTCTTCCTTAAATATGCACCGTTAAGAATGTTCGTCGTTTCGATGCACCACGTGATGATCGGATGTGATAGAATCTACGTCCGCATACAACGGGTGTAAGAAAGATTTATACACGCGAATACTAAGGTTATACTTGGCGAGCATAACATGTAAAGACATGACCTCGGAACACAAACCGAAAGGTAAAGCATGAGTCATATAGTTGATATGATGACCATATCAATGCTCGCCTTTGCAGCTGCACCAATTCACGTGATGACTGGTCTTGGTGTAGTGAATTTGGTTCATGTAATCACCAAAATGACTCGAGGGATATTGTTTTTGAGTGAGAGTTCTAGTAGTAATATGATTAAAGTTGAACTAAATTTATCATGAACTAAATCAAAGTCAATTTGCAAAATTTGTTATAGTCACTAACATTCGTTTACTACCTTGAGCTTAGTTTTAATCAAGATAATAGAACTACAAAATTCTGGATATTCACTTTACGAACGGGTATCGTATTGTTTTGAGTGTCAGTTGAAAGTTTAAAAGTCATATTGCAAACTTTCAGCGTATTCCACTTACTCCATGAAGTTTGATAAATATTATTAAATAAAGAGTAACAGTTCCATTGTTAGTATCTAAATATCATACTTACCTCAATGATCCCTGATATTAGAAAGTTGGTTCAGTATCAAGGTTATTTAGGAGCTAAAAGAATTATTTTAGAAACCATCATGCATGGAAGATATTGTAATATCTGAAACAATGTTTAGTAAGATACATGTTCTCATATTGTATGAGAATTTGTGAAGGTTGGAGATGCTAGGTGTCCCGATTTCCAGAAAGGTTTTGGGAACTAACATGATACTCACAGTTAGTCCTTGTAGGCTATAGTAGCTTGATCATGAAAGTTGACATGATAGGATGAATAAAAGATGTAGGAAAATGTTACATGGATTTTGGAAGAACGCAAAACATTTGATGATGGTGATACACATCAAAATGCAAATCCAAGGGTAATATTGTTTGACTAACACGTTTTAGACTATATGTCATGTGTGTATGCCACCATTGTTGAGGTTTATAGATTCATCTATAAAGGAAAGGAAATATTGAAAGAGAATCTAGAAAATATTTGGTAGAAAGAAAAAGACTGCAAATGTCTAGCTTACTTATATAGATGATATACATGTTGTGCGTTTATTCTTTTCCCGTTAAACAATGTGGTTCTCAAGTATTGGACACTAGATTAGTTGGTGTGAAATGTCATAGAAGACAACACAATTTATGAACTGCAACGACCTAAGTAACTAGCAAAAGAATATGGGTTGATGTTCATCGGAAACAAATAAAGTGTTGTTATGTTTCTCGTTGACATCAAACCTAGCCTTCAAGATTTGTTATAATAATTGTTATTTTGTTCCGGTATTTTCGGACTACTAGTACCAGGGGTTCCCTGTCTCGTCGGATCACCGGGCCCAATAGGGGCAACCTCTCGAGGGCTCTCGAGGGGATCATGCCTCTGGAGGGGGAGTGAAGTCAGGATCTTCTACAAACGCCTAGGTCAATCACGACCAGGTGGCGAAGCCTCTTAGCGGGCCCTCAGGAGGGAAACCTTGCTAGGCCCGGGTGTGCCCAGCAAGACGACACGCCGACGTTTGGTCCAAGCAATGACCGGTCCACCCGAAGAAAGCAAGGAACGCGGAAGTGGGAGGATGATGCAAGGCAAGTACGACATCTGACATAGCCGTTCTGGTGCAAGGAGGCCTGGGTGATGGTGTAAAGTGGAGGAGTAGCCGACCACCCCCTGAGACAGCAACCGCCCGACGGTCGCAAGAAGACAAGGCGGGTCCAAATCCATTGGCGAGAATGTGTTGACCCTTCCCTCCCATGACCGGGGGAAGAGGCCTGATGCCGCCCTATATAAGGAGCCCTTCTCCTACCTTGTAAGGGGACGGATCCCAGAGATCTAAAACCCTAGATTTTCATCCTCCATTGTAACCTTGCGAGGCAAGCGAGAAACATAACAAAGCAGGAGTAGGGGCTTTGCCTCCACACGAGGGTCCCGAACCTGTGTAATAAACCCGGCGTCCACTCTCTGTCGGGCATCCGCTCCGCTGCCATAGCCGTCGCCAAACTCCTTCGGAATCACGTGTTCAGTCTCCTCACGAACCAATGGATCCTTTCACCCTAGTTCCTTCACAGGACAAATCTCTCACATTTGGCGCACTAGGAAGGGGGCTGAGGCGCGACCTGGAGGACTTCGGCCGACAGTGTCGACATGGTCGCTCGCAGCAAGCCTCGCGATAGCCGATCCTCGCGGAAGCAAGCAGGGAGACTCGAGGGCTCACACCAGACTCTCCCCACTCCCCCGCACCGCTCCGGGGCCGGTAGTAGGCTCTGCCCTCGCCCCTCCGCCAGGACGGTTCGAGAGTTTTCTTCTTCAAGAACTTCACAAACCCGGGTGTCTCGCACCCCCTCACCCCGAAGACAGCTCGCCTCATGGCGAAGGAGCTCCTCCACTACTCGCCCACCAAGGATGCTAGAGAGGAGTGGCAGGGACACCTCGCAGCCTTGATGGACGTCGCCTGGGATAACCCCACGACATGCAAGGCACGACCGGGTGACATAGCCTACAACGCACCTCCACCTACTCCTCCTCGCGGCGGGATCGAGTGCTCGGTCCAGGAAAAGCCACCCAGCGCAGCGACCCCAGGAGTCCTAGCCCGGGCGAAAGTCGCCCATTCGGAAGAGGATGCGCGAGTGACTTTGACCAGGCGCCGAGGTCGTGAGACTCAGACCCTCTAGGCCATCTCGGCTGCAGAGACGAGCAAAGCTCACTGGTAGCATGGAGACCTGCAGCACCAGTTGCACTGCCCTTACCGAACGCCTCCGCCGGGTGGTGTGGCCACCCAAATTCAAGACGGAGATGCTGTCCCGGTATGACGACGTCACAAACCCCGTGGAGATCTTGTAGCTATACACCACAGGCGTAGAAGCAGCCGGGGGAGATGACCACGTCCTCACCAACTGGTTCCCTATGGGCCTAGGCCGGAGGCGTGCACCTGGCTCTTGAACCTTACCGAGGGGTCCATCGGCTCATGGTCCGAGCTCTGCGGCCTCTTTGTCACAAAGTTCGGGGAAGCGGATGAGTCCGCGTACACATGCGAGGACCTCCGAAAGGTGCGCCAAGCGCCTAGAGCGACCCTACGCAAGTACCTGCAGCGCTTTGACCAAATCCTCGTCAAGGTTAGCGGGGCCACCGACATGGAGGTCATCACGACTTTCGCGGGGGGCGTCTCCGATGCTCAGGTGCTGGACGAGATCGGTCATCACGGGGAGAACCTATACACTGTAGCCGAGCTCTTCGCGGTGGTTGATTGTTGCACAGAGGCAGAGGCCGAGGATTTGTTCGACCACGGCGGGACTGGGAATGCCAACCCCACCACAAAGGGCGAGATAAGCCCCACCAGGCACCTGGGAAAAGGCGGCAAGCGGCGCCTCCTCAAGAGAGAAGCGGACAACTGTACCGGCCTGCACCTATATTGCACCTTCCACCCGAGGCAGGGCCATGATACAAATGAGTGCATCAAGCTCAGGAAGGTAAGAGAGGAATATGATATCAAGAGGAGGCGCAAAAAGAGCATCAAACGCATCAAGCCCCTACACCCCAAGATCCCTGACCCGTAGCTCCGGCGGTGGGCAGATAGTGGAGCCCGAAAGCTCAGTCCCACCGGGGAGCCCAGGGAATCGAAGACACCCTGCACCCTAGGCGCACGTCCACATGGCTCAGTCCCTCAAGGTGATCCTCAGCCATCACTTCTCCTCTACTAGGTGATACTTTTTGCACCCCTCACCAGGGCAGGGCACCTGGGAAGGGAGACAGCTTCATGTGTTGATAATTTCTGCCTATTTTTTGGATGAATTCTTCTGTTATTTGGTTTTCTTTCTGCTCACGTGCTGGCCATGTCCCCATATATCCATCAAACTAGTGGGGGCGGGGATGGCACCTATCGTCTGATCGCCTCCATCAACGTCAGGATCTAAAGGAGGGAGTGCTCAACTTTCGGACTAGCTCTAGTGATAAGTCACCTCGCTCGCAGATCCCTGGCACTCGAGACCCTCGTATGGTGTATTAACGGGACGAGGCATCACTAGGAATGCGGCTCGGCCAGGACATGCCCATCCTCGACCTGGACCGCCTCAACGTGCGACACCCATGATCTTCTCCTCGAGAAGATCACGGGCTAGCATGGGCCCTACGGTGCTCTCCTCGAGAGGCTTACGGGGTGGCACGTGAGGCACTTCCCTCCGGCGGCCCAAACTTTCCAGGACCTAAAGCATCGAGCTCTGAACCTACGACCCATTCCCCGGTCGCAAGTTACCTCACCCACGGTTCCTATCGGCTTGTGAGGCACTTCCCTCCAGCGGCCCTAAATTGCCAGGGCCTAAAGCGTCGAGCTCTAAACTTACGGACCGTTCCTCGGCAACAAGTTACCTCACCCACGGTCCTTGGCACACGAGGCACTGTCCATCCGCAACTCAAGCTCCTAAGGTCCTAAACTGTCGAGCTATGAACTGGTGACCCGTCCCTCGGTCGCAAGTCATCTCACCCATGGTTCCTAACTAAAGCATGCATATACCTTGCAGCGACGGTTCATGAGGCGCTATCCCTCCGCGGCCCGATCTCTCCACGACCTAAAGTGTCAAGCTTTGAACTTACGGCCCGGTCCTCGGCCGCAAGTCACCTTACCCATGGTTCTTGGCCGTCAAAAGACTAAAAATCTCTATGCTAACAAGGCATCCCCCTCCTCGAGAGGGCATCAGACCGGCTCACGAGACACCTGCCCCTCCATGTGTAAGGAAGCTCAGGGACTCAGCAGGCGAAGCTCTGAACTTACCGCTCGATCATAGCAGCAAGTCACCTCACTCGCAGGTACTGACGCCTTCGCCTCGCCACGAGAATGTTGGAGATATGCCCAAGAGGCAATAATAAAGTAGGTTATTATCATATCTTCATACTTATGATAAATGTTTACATTCATGCTATAATAGTATTAACAAGGAAACCATTAATACTTGTGTGATTTGTAAACTTAATTTGAAGTCCCTAGTATAGCCTCTATACTTCACTAGCTTGTTGGTTGATTGTTGATTGTGGTTTCCATATCATGAACATTGAGATGTTATCAACAACAAGATCATATCGTTAGGAGAATGATATGGTGGACATACTCCTATAGATAAGCGTAGCATAAAGATCAAGTCATTTCAATAGTTCAATTGCTATATGCTTTCTGATACATAGTAACCTAATTCCTTCGACCATGAGATCATGCATATCACCTTTACCGGATGGATGCTTTGATGTCATCAAACACCACACCGTAACAGGGTGGCTATAAAGGTGGCATTGAGTGTTCAGAAAGTATTGGTTGAAACACATGGATCAAGAGTGGGATTTGTCCATCCACATGACGGATAGATATTCTCTGGGCCCTCTCGGTGAAATGTCATCCAATTAGCTTGCAAGCATGTGACCGGGTCACAAGGGATCACATATCACGGGAACGAGAAAAGAGTACTTATCAGTAACGAGGTTGAACTAGGTATGCAGAGATACCGACGATCATAACCTCGGATAAGTAACATATCGTGAGACAAAGGGAAATTGGTATCGTATGTAAGTGGTTCATTCGATCGCAAAGTAATCGTAGAAATATGTGGGAGCCATATGAATTTCCAGATTCCTCTATTGGTTATTGTTCGGAGAAGTGTCTCGATCATGTCCGCATAATTCACGAACCGTAGGGAGACACACTTAAGGATTCGACGTTGTTTGAGTAGTTATGGTATTATGAGAAAGAGACCGAATGTTGTTCGGAGTCTCGGATGGGATCCGGGATATCACGAGGTGATCCGGAATGGTCCGGAGAATAAGATTCATATAAGGAAAGTCCCGTTTCGGAGTTGGGGAATGGTTCCGGTGTTTTCATCGGGAAAATTCTAGAAGGTCCCGGAATGTCCGGCACTCCGGAGGGGGGAAGGGTACATGAATGTGTCATTGTAAGTTGGAATGATTGCATCATGTACTAGGTGTCTTCGCTGTCCAAAATAAAGGATTTATTTAAATCCTAAATTGAAAAGTCAAACGGCTAGTTTGAAAGTCAAACGGCAATTTTGGGAAGTGGGAAGAGAGGAGGATTGGTGGAGGCCGAATTGGAGGAGGGTTCCTCCCTTGGCCGGCGCCCCACCAAGCCGACTTGGGGAGGGACTCTCCTCCCCTTGGCCGGCCAGCCCTCCCACCTATATAAGGAGGGGGCAGGGCTCCCTCCTAGCACACACAAGTTCCTATCCTCTAAACTAAACCCTAGACCTAAACCCCGGTTTAGAGCTATTTCGGTTTAGAGCCTTCTAATTGGTTTAGAGCCTTCTAATTGGTGTGTCTAATTACTAGACCACTAATAGCCTCTCTCATAAGCTCCGCCATACTCGCACCGGCTTAAGGCGAAGCCCTGCGGGATCTCCCCTCTACTTCCGGTACCACGCCGTTGTGCTGCCGGAATCGCGAGGAGAGTGCTACAACCTCCGCTGCCTGCTGGAACAAGGGAGAGGAAGGTCTTCGTCGAGTACCGAACGTGTGACCGACTGCGGGAGCGCTGCCGGAACGTGGCGCCGGAAGGATCGTCTACGCGATCTTGAGATCGGAAAGAGTACGACTACATCATCCACGAGAATCTGCTCTCGTTAACCGCTTTGGAATCTTCGAGGGTGAGTTCCTCTATCGACTCGTTGCTACAATCTAGTAGATAGATCTTGGCTTGTTTGTTTGTATGCGGTAGAAAAATTTTGTTTTCCATGCTACGAACCCCTACAGTGGTATCAGAGTCGTGTCTATATGTAGATCTGTTGCACGAGTAGAACACAATGGTCATTGTGGGCGTTGATGCTTTTATTGTCGATTACTTCTTGTGTACTTTGCATCTTGCGGTATGTTGGGATGAAGCGGCCCGGGCTAACCTTACATGACATCGTTCATGAGACTTGCTCCACGCTTGACATGCAACTTGTATTGCATAAGTGGCTTTGCGGGTGCCTGTTTCTCCTAGCATAGTAAAGATCCAATTTACAACGGGTAATCAACAATGCTAGTATCAATGTTGTGGTTCTTGTTCGTAGGTTAGAACGACACTTATTGAAAGCCCCAAACCACGTAAAATATGCAAAGAAAGTAGAAGCGTCTAACTTTGTTTTGCAGGGGTGTGCAGTGATGTGATATGGCCATGATTGTGATTATATATGATGTATGCAATGTTCCTTATTGTAAGTCGGCAACCGGCAGGAGCCATATGGTTGTCTTTAATTTCTGTTAAGACCTGCGTGTCTATTCAAAATAGTTGTAATAGTTGAAGCTGGTGGACGACAACCATGAAGAAGCGTCATTGACCTTGATGCTATGCCGGTGATGATGGAGATCATGTTCGTGCTTGAAGATGGAGATCGAAAGCACAAAGAAGAAAGGCCATATCATATCACATATTATGAATTGCCTGTGATGTTAATCCTTTATGCATCTTGTATTGCTTAGTAGACGATGGTAGCATTATAAGATGATCCCTCATGCACATAAATTTCAAGTTCTAAAGTGTTCACCCTTAGTATGCACCGTTGCCAAAGCTTGCTGCTTCGAAGCACCACGTGATGATCGGGTGTCTTTGATTCCGCGGGTGAATACAACGTAAGCAAGCCAGATTTGCTTATGCGGTAGCTAAGGTTTGATCTTGACGAGCCTAGCATGTACAAACATGGCCTCAGGAACACGGATTGCCGAAAGGTAGAGCATGAGTCATATAGTAGATATGATGAACATGATGATTGTTCGCCATTGAAGCTACATCAACTCACGTGATGATCGGTTTTGATGTGGTGGATTTGGTTCGTGTGATCACTAAAACAATGTGAGGGATATTGTTTTGAGTGGGAGTTCACCTAGATTAATTTAATTATTAATTAGAACTCAATTTATCATAAACTAAATCAAAGTGAATTTGCATAGCTGTTGTAGTCATTGGCATCCGTTTACCACCTTGCGCTTAGTTATAATTGAGATGATAGAACTATAGAATTCTGGTTAGTTACTTTACGAACTGGTATCGTATTGTATTGAAGTGTTAATCTAAAGTTTAAAAGTCCTATTGCAAACTTTCAGTAAGTTCCGGTCACTCCATGAAGTTTAATAATTAGTATTAAATCAAGAGTAACAATTCCAAATGTTAGTATATAAGTATCATGTTTATCTCCATGATTCTTGATATTCAAAGGATTGTCTTAATATCAAGGTAATCTAGGATCTGAAAGAGTTGTTTCAGAAACCATGATGTGTGGAAGATATTGTGATATCTAAAACGAAGTTTTGGTTACAACATGATAAAGTATAATATGGCAAAGTTCATGTTCTCATATTTTGATGAGAATTTGCAAAAGGTTGGAGACACTAGTTGTCCTAATCTTCCAAAAGGTTTTGGAGAGCAACATTATACTCGCGATTCACCGTTACAAGCTAAAAGTAGCTAGATCATGGATAAGTCCATGATGAGGGTGAATATTTGATGTAGGTAAAATGTTTACTACACCAAGAGATTACTAAAGAAAGGAATTTGGAAGAACACCAAACATTTGATGATGGTGATCTACTTCAAAGTGCAAGTCCAAAGACATTTGTATTTAATTATACACGCTTTGGATTATGTGTCATATGTATGACTCCACTATTGATGTTGATAGATTCTTTCAAACAGAAAAGGAAATACTGAAAGAGAATCTCATAAGTATATGGCAGAAAAGAAAAGACTAGAATTGTTCAGTTTAAGTATATAGATGATATACATGTTATGGCTATATTCTTTGCTTATTAAACGATGTGGTTCTTAAGTATTTTGATACTGAATTTGTTGGTATGAATCGTCATACGAAACAACACAATTCATGAACTACAATGGCCTAAGTAACTAGCAAAAGAATATGTGATGATGTTCATCGAGAACAAAATAAAGGGTTATTGTGTTGCTCGTTAAACATCAAAAGCTTGCCTTCAAGATTTGTTTTATCAGGTATTATGAGAACAAAAGGGTTGTTCAAATAATTGCCGTAATCCATAAAAGATGGATGATTCGCAAATCTCGTTGGAGACATCACATCCATAAAACTAGTGCTAAAAATGTCGAAAGACAAATTGATTGAAAGATCACTTAGGAAGTGACATCGCCGTTTAAATTATATTGGAAAGAAAACATGAAGAAAATCCATATGAATGGAATTTTGGAGTCTATTTGATTTTGATCAAATGACGTTTGTGAAACTTTCCTAGAGATAATTAAAACTTCGTTCATAGGCCAAAAGGGAACGATGGACTAGCTTATTGGAACTTGTACATATTGTTGTACGAAATCCATTATGTGTAGTCAAGAGCGATGGATTTCAACTTCATATACTTTCTCCGAAAATTTGAGTGAATATATGAATATTTACTTAATAAGGATGAAGTGTGAAATATTTGAAAAGTTCAAAGAATTTTAAGATGAAGTGCAAAATCATTGTTACAAGAATATAAATAGTTTATGATAAGATCATAAAGGAAGATATTTGAGTTACAAGTTTAGCATAATACCTAAGATTTAAGGAATCGTTCTGTGGATTTGCATTTCCCGAAACACCATAAGAGTATGGAGCGTTCGAGATATGTAATTAAAACCTTGTTTGACATGGTAAGATCGAAGGTGTAATTCATAAAACTGTCATTATATTTTAAAGATTAAAAGCTTTAGTGATTACCGTTTTTCCACTGAAAAGGAGCTCCATCATAATCCGTTGAAATGACACCATATAAAGTTATGGTTTGGGATAAAACCCAAGTAGTCCTTTCTTAAAACATTGGTATGCTATGCATAAGAAAGATGTGTGCAACCAAAGTCGGATGAACCTGTCTTTGTATGTTATTGCGAATAACTATTAAGTAATCCTCCATAACATCGGAGACAAAAGTGTTTGTCACTTAAAACGTCAAGTTTCTTTGAGAAGGAATTTTTCGTGAAAAGTTAAGTGGGAGGACAATAGAACTTTGATAAAGGTTAAAAGAACCTTAGCTGTATGTGCAGAGTTGCGCAGCGCCGAAAAGTGTTCCGGAGTTAGCAAACAAAGCTCATGGCTCACGTACCTCATAGGTTGTGGTCACGGAGATCTAAGTTCCTATTGAAACAAGTAGGTCGGATGAACAATCAAATACCAAGATTTGAGAGTTAAATCATTATTTGACAATAATGATCCGACTACATGCAAAGAAGCGATGATGGGCCCTGACTCCGTCAAATGGCTTGAAGCCATATAATCCGTGATAGTTCCATACACGAGAAATCAAGTTTTGAACTTGAAGGACCCTCGAAAAAGGTGTAAGACCTTGCAGTTGTGTTTGGATCTATAAAGAAGTAGACATGGATGTTTCACATCTATGAAATAGTCGACATGTTGGGAAAGAGTTCACAACAATGTTCAAAGGTTGTATATGACAAGATTTGATCTTTCATAGCGATTTTTAGTCTAGACGGATTAATGTAGCAAACACTACATATAATTTGTTATGTGGTAGTAGAATAAACAAAACAAGTTCTTCTAATAGAATGGTTACCTAGGACGTGTGCATGACACGGTCCAAAGGGTTTTGTTAATTCAAAGGATGCTAAAAGCATATGCAAACTTCAATGGTTGAAGTAAGCATAGCGGAGTTGGAATCTTCACTATGATGAAACTGTTAAAAGAGTTTAATTTCATCGGAGACAATGAAGATGCTTGCATTTGCAAGAAATTAAGTGGGAGCGCTAAGACATGTTTCTAATACATTATGTGGAAGACATATTGTTGATTGGAAATAATGTATCTTTTATTAACACATATTAAGCATTTCATCCCGATGAAAGACTTAGGCAAAACCCAAATATTTGGCATCAATAGACGCTAATATGGTTGTGCCAGAAGTACATAGACGAGATATTGAATGAATTCAATATAGAAACTACAAGAAAGGTTCTTGTTGCACAGAAAGGATTGAAAGAGTTCAATGTTGATGATATATTCAAGTGTATTGACATTTGATAAGTGAAACAAAGATTCAAGTATAGATTGATACTTGATGTATGAAATCACAAAGAGTATTTATATCAATCATACTGTGATATGTACAAATCCAGATATGTCCTATGCTCTAAATGTTGTGAGCATATACCAGAATGATTTGTAAGATGATCATTGGACAATAGTAAGGATATTCTTATGATCTTTTGGAAGAACTAAGAGTATATTATTTGTAGAAGTGACAAATAGATGGTTAGTTCATTGTAAAAGTACTACATTGATACTAGCTTTGTCACAAAGTACAAATTTAGTTTATCTCAATCTAAACTAAGGGTGGCACAATATAATGGAAAGTGAGTTCCATAATGGATTTGGATGAGTTCCAAAGTTAAGACATTGTGATAGATACTACAACAAAAGGCTAAGTATATGACTGCTATTATAGAAGCAAAAGAGGGCATTTGTGTCAAGTAGTTTGTTATCAAACTAGGTGTAGTTCACAGCGGGATAATACTATGAAGATATATTGTACGACAATATTGTCAACATGTTTTAACCCCAAAGAACTAAAGGTCACACCGAAAGACCAAATTTATACAAAGCCATCTCATTAGAGAATGAGTGATGCGTAGAGACGCAAAGACATGCAATTACACACGGACCTGGAAGTGTCAGATCCGGAGATTAGTTGACCACTAGCAATCGTGTACATACAACACCGGAAAGCCATAGGTGTTGAATACACAAAGGTTTGAAACTAGATTATTGACTCTAGTGCAAGTGGGAGACTGTTGGAGATATGCCCAAGAGGCAATAATAAAGTAGGTTATTATCATATCTTCATACTTATGATAAATGTTTACATTCATGCTATAATAGTATTAACAAGGAAACCATTAATAATTGTGTGATTTGTAAACTTAATTTGAAGTCCCTAGTATAGCCTCTATACTTCACTAGCTTGTTGGTTGATTGTTGATTGTGGTTTCCATATCATGAACATTGAGATGTTATCAACAACAAGATCATATCGTTAGGAGAATGATATGGTGGACATACTCCTATAGATAAGCGTAGCATAAAGATCAAGTCATTTCAATAGTTCAATTGCTATATGCTTTCTGATACATAGTAACCTAATTCCTTCGACCATGAGATCATGCATATCACCTTTACCGGATGGATGCTTTGATGTCATCAAACACCACACCATAACAGGGTGGCTATAAAGGTGGCATTGAGTGTTCAGAAAGTATTGGTTGAAACACATGGATCAAGAGTGGGATTTGTCCATCCACATGACGGATAGATATTCTCTGGGCCCTCTCGGTGAAATGTCATCCAATTAGCTTGCAAGCATGTGACCGGGTCACAAGGGATCACATATCACGGGAACGAGAAAAGAGTACTTATCAGTAACGAGGTTGAACTAGGTATGCAGAGATACCGACGATCATAACCTCGGATAAGTAACATATCGTGAGACAAAGGGAAATTGGTATCGTATGTAAGTGGTTCATTCGATCGCAAAGTAATCGTAGAAATATGTGGGAGCCATATGAATTTCCATATTCCTCTATTGGTTATTGTTCGGAGAAGTGTCTCGATCATGTCCGCATAATTCACGAACCGTAGGGAGACACACTTAAGGATTCGACGTTGTTTGAGTAGTTATGGTATTATGAGAAAGAGACCGAATGTTGTTCGGAGTCTCGGATGGGATCCGGGATATCACGAGGTGATCCGGAATGGTCCGGAGAATAAGATTCATATAAGGAAAGTCCCGTTTCGGAGTTGGGGAATGGTTCCGGTGTTTTCATCGGGAAAATTCTAGAAGGTCCCGGAATGTCCGGCACTCCGGAGGGGGGAAGGGTACATGAATGTGTCATTGTAAGTTGGAATGATTGCATCATGTACTAGGTGTCTTCGCTGTCCAAAATAAAGGATTTATTTAAATCCTAAATTGAAAAGTCAAACGGCTAGTTTGAAAGTCAAACGGCAATTTTGGGAAGTGGGAAGAGAGGAGGATTGGTGGAGGCCGAATTGGAGGAGGGTTCCTCCCTTGGCCGGCGCCCCACCAAGCCGACTTGGGGAGGGACTCTCCTCCCCTTGGCCGGCCAGCCCTCCCACCTATATAAGGAGGGGCAGGGCTCCCTCCTAGCACACACAAGTTCCTATCCTCTAAACTAAACCCTAGACCTAAACCCCGGTTTAGAGCTATTTCGGTTTAGAGCCTTCTAATTGGTTTAGAGCCTTCTAATTGGTGTGTCTAATTACTAGACCACTAATAGCCTCTCTCATAAGCTCCGCCATACTCGCACCGGCTTAAGGCGAAGCCCTGCGGGATTTCCCCTCTACTTCCGGTACCACGCCGTTGTGCTGCCGGAATCGCGAGGAGAGTGCTACAACCTCCGCTGCCTGCTGGAACAAGGGAGAGGAAGGTCTTCGTCGAGTACCGAACGTGTGACCGACTGCGGGAGCGCTGCCGGAACGTGGCGCCGGAAGGATCGTCTACGCGATCTTGAGATCGGAAAGAGTACGACTACATCATCCACGAGAATCTGCTCTCGTTAACCGCTTTGGAATCTTCGAGGGTGAGTTCCTCTATCGACTCGTTGCTACAATCTAGTAGATAGATCTTGGCTTGTTTGTTTGTATGCGGTAGAAAAATTTTGTTTTCCATGCTACGAACCCCTACAGAGAACCCACCACAGGCGTTCCCCGACGTACATGGACCCTCGACAAGAACACAGACAAATATGTGCCGCAAAATAAACGCCAGGTCCGAAACACGGCTGTTACGGCAATATACATTAAAGGGATTACAGTCAAAAGGGTCCCTCAGACCAACGGCTCTGAAGTGCTATCTCCCAGATATGGCTTGTCACTCCCCATGACTCCAGGTGAGCCAGGCGGGGAACCTCCATCTTCGTCGTCAAAGGACTCAACGGCCTTAGAGCCCTCCCCCTCTTTTACCATCCTGAAGACCAGGAGAAATTCATTGACGCGTTCCTCCACAAGTTGGTTGAACCACGTGACCTCTCCAGGCGGGGTCATCGGAGGATGCATCACCTTCTCGAGGAGCACCCGCCAAGGGAAGTTGGCGTCATGCTGGTGGAGGATGGAGAGAACATGGGTCGCCATGACAAGCATCATCTTGCGGCACTCGTCCAGGTGGTATCTGTGGTAAAGCTAGGACTTTCCCTCTAGTGCCGCCATAATCCGCTTGAAGAGCGCCAGGAAAGTGCCGTCCATGCTGGCATTGGCAAGTGGCCCGGTGAAGAAATCGGTCACCCCGAAGTCCTGCAGGGTGGCGGCCGCGCGCTTGGCAAGCGCCCGATACATCTTGCACTGCTCTCTCTCTAGCACCTGTAGGTCTCGCTCCACCTGGTCGCGGAGATCCTAGCGCTTCTGGAGCTCTTGGTGGGTGACTCGCAACTCCTTCAAGGCACCCTAGTCGACAAGAGCATGGGCTAGGCGCTCCTCCATCGAACGAAGAGAATCTTGTACCTCTTCTCGCTTCTACATGAAGCGTGCCTGGAATTTGGCTTTCCCTTGCCACTCGGTCCGAAGGGCCTGGTGAAGCTGTGAGAGTGCAACCTCATTGTCTTTCTTCATCTGCTCCCGCTCCTTGGACGCGGTCGTCGGTGTTTGCGCTGTGATGGTCGACATTGACTGAATGATCCTCGAGCTTCTACTGGGCCGTCCCCATATGGGCCTCAAATGCCTCCAGACGGCTCCTCTCTAGCTGGGCTTCATCCTCGCGAAGGTAGACTGCCTCCACGCGGAGGGCCATGTCCCGCTCTCTCTAGGCGACTCTTCGCGATCTTGTTCAACCTCTCGCTCGGAGAAGGCAAGCGCGTGGTCACACATAGAGAAGTCATGAGCGATGGCGGCCAGACCCTCGGGGTAGGTCTCAACAGGCGGAGCACGACCCCTGGCCGACATGGAAGACGACGCAACCTCACGGGGCGACTCGGCGAGAGCCCGCCCGCTCTCGGAGCTCGTGGCCTCGCTGTGAGCTCTCCACTGCTTCTGGGCCTGGTCGAGAGCGATCCGCTCCAGGTGAAGGCGACGCCACGCCCTGGCTAGGCGATGCTTCTCTACGATGATGTCAGCCAGGAACCGGTCAAGCCCCCGTAGATGCCCTGAATGTCCCAAGGAGCCACCCTCGGGCGGTAGCAAGTCTAGCACGCTTGGCCCTGCCACATCGGGAACTCGGGGGCTGCCTTCGATAGACTCCCCCTGATTGTCGTGAGCTGGCGACAGAGGCGTGGCTTGTGCACCCATAGGGTCATCGGGCAGGAGGCCCTCACCGTCTCCTGCGACCACCTCAGAGTCAGGAAGGCCCTCGTCAGCCAGGATGTCCCTCACCACGGCATGCCCCTAAGCGGATCGGGAGGCAGAGCTTCCCACAGCGTGCCCTGCCGCTTCTCCTAGATCAGCCCTTGCGGCCTTTGCATTCTTCTTCCCCTCGCACCTACATTACATATCAGGAAGGTGACAAAATAGGGAAAGAGGTAGGGGAAGAAGGGAAGCTTCATGAAGGTGTCTTACCTCTTCGCTCATCCCCCCACCAAGGACCAGTTGGCCCTCCTCGCGTAAGGCACTTCTCGGCTGCCAGAGTTGGCGCTGGAGCAGCCGACGCCTTGGGATCCACCCGTTTCCCGCATACACCCTTGCTAGAAGGGCCATCAGCCTTAGCATGGGGGAGGTCCTCGACGTCCTCCTCCTCCAAGGACGACATGCTATTCATCATCCTTCCGCGTCACTCATACGGGTTTCATGCATCCTTATAGCACAACAAAATTATTGTAAACATGGATGATTCAAATGAGTAAACTTTATTCCATGTCAAGTAATCAACTCATTGGCTTGCCTTTGAACACTAAAGTATAATCATGTAAATTAAGAGTGTGAGAGTTGTCATGAAAAGCATATATACTAGAGTATCTCAATTCTCCCACATAAATGAATCAAGACTTTGTAAGCACTACTTTTCTATTCATTGTCCTTCAAGAATTTCATTTTTTAAGTAATTGAGAGCATATGCAAAAACAATTATTAGTTTATCGGGCTGTGATGGACACTCATGGCATCACTAAGGTTTTTGTTCCTTTTGCATAATGATTACTCATAATAGCTAGAGGAGTGATTCCATCATGATTACAGCTACCCGGGAGTGCCAAGAATCTTACCCACTATAGCATTGCTGCTACAAGTGTTTAATCAACTCATAGCCGAAATCTAGGAGTTTCCTCCATGAAGATCGTTCATAGGCCAGCGGAGTTGTTGGCATCCCATGAAGTTTGAAACGTGTAAAGATATATCATTCTTATGATTAACAAGTCAAACTTTGGCATGCTCACAAAAACCGGTAAACATTAATTCAGTCGAACAAATCCTTTCAAAGAGAGCTATCAAGTCAAACAACATTTTCAGTGGTGTCGAGTGTCTCTAGAAAGAAGCCTTCAAGACTAAGCACTACAACACCCAAGCCTTCAATTGTGAGAATTTTTCTTATGACAATTGTTTAGCAATTTTTAGGCTAGACTTGGTTAATTACGAGAGCTAGAACAAAATGAGCCCAATTAAGTACCCATGCAAATGACAATCTTACTATGATACAAAGACTCACTCCACCAATACAATATCTCAACATTTACTACTAACTAGCATGGGTTTCTCAAACATCAAAAGTGGGGAGTCATAAGGCATAACTCTCATGTTTAGTTCCACTTCACTCTTCCTTTTTTATTTGTTTCTTGGAAACTCGAAGTCGATCACTCTCCTGCAAATATACGAAGACCTCGAGGCGGAACGAAAAGAAAGAGGGAAAATAAGGAAAAATGGAGAAATCTTTTTGTGATTTTTAAGAGAGGGAATTTAAAGAATAGAAAATTGGCGACAAAGCTCGGCTAGAAAATTTTGAAAGTAAATAGAAAGAACTAAAGATAAAGTGTTGGGGGAACCAACACGAGTGCTTATAAACTCAAATAAAAATATAACCTTTGAATAAAATAAAAGAAAATAAATGCCAAATAAAGATACATGAGGAAACTTCCCCAAGATTAGGCTTTTGCAAGCCCTTCAAATCATTGAGGTGGCAGGAAAAAGTCGTTACTCCAGTTCGCGAATTCAGTGGAGAGGTTACTTGTTGATTCTCGGAGGTTCAAAGAGAGGTTGTGCATCCTTTCCACAGTCCCTCCAAGTCGTTGGAAATCTTGGTATGTGGCGAACCGGGTTTGTGGCTGCTCCTCTTGTTGAGGAACTTCTTTCTCCTCCTCTTGGTCCTCATCCTCTTCAGGAATCTACTCCTCGGGTTGGTGCTGCTCAACCTACGAATCATATAGCAAATGTCCTTCCTCGAGAGATAAAATACCATTAGGCAAAGGAGCGGGTAGATACACACAACTCTAGCAATATGTAGGTAATAAACACCACCTCTCCTAGTGAGCATTCCATAGACCCTCAAGGTGGAGAAACCAACAGGTGTCTCACCTAGTACGGGTTGAAACTCACCTAGATTGATGTCTAGGGCAGTTGCAAGCACGGTGATGACACCTCCTCCTATGGTTGGCCCTTGGCTTCGGGAGGCTTGCTGCTCTAGGTAGCGCACAAGGATGGCGCCCAAGTTGAGTGATAGGTTGCAGTTGATGTAAGCAGCCTTTGCGAGGACTAGGATGTCCTCCTCGCTGAGTCTTGTGAACTCATTGCGTGCCTGCAAGGTGTTAGCAGTAAAATAGAACAAATAGCAAATTGCAGGATGTTGAATATTCTTCCCCTTGTTCACTCTACTAGTGAAACTCATTCCATTATAGTATTGATCAGGGGAAGGTATTAAGCCAGTAAAGGATGCACGTAAAGCATGAACATCATTGTTTGTAAAATTAAAGCATGCACACCATTCATCTAATGTTATAGTGTTGTTGTTGTTCATCAGACGGAAAGAAATACTATCCTCTCCTTCCCATAGCCTAACAGTGCTTTGCAACGAACTTATGAATTCAATGGTTAAGCGGCGATAAGTAGGTACATCGTTGTACACAAAGTTTTGCAGGCCAGCTATATTGCAAAGTAAATTAAAGTTATCAGAAATACCTAGTTGGTTCAATATAATGGGGCAAGCCCACTTGGTGGCCTTCACTTCGTGGTTCTTGATCTTGTTGAAGCGTTCGCTATGGGCCTCATCCCTGAACCGTATCCGCATGCGTTCCTAGGTGATAGCCTGAGAAGCGCTAGTGGTGGCACGAGCACGAGTTTGGCACCTTGTGTTCATCTTCTAAAACATTGAATAAAGGCAAAAGTAAAACTTTTTGATCTAACAACATTAAGTATAATATGTTCCTCATCTATGCACACTAAAGAATCTCCTCAAGATAATAATCTAGGCAAGAAAATCATGGCAATTGGTTCATAGTAGGTCTCACCCTAGATTGATAATGACAATAGATCAAAAATGAATTTGCAAAATGTAATTGGAGCATCGGAGGAGAAACATACCGTAGATCACTTGTGTGCGAGGAAATCGAACGAAATTGAGTAGAGATGAAGATCCCTTGAGGTTTTGAGAGAGTTTGGAGGAAGAAGAAAGAAAAAGGATTGAAGTTTTGGAGTTGGAAGTACCTTCCCGTGCAGTTTTGTAGTCAGACGCAACTATACTGGCGGAACATGTGTTCCGGCCATATACTTGGCGTTCTGTCAAAACATTAGGTCTTCCAAATGGCGGCGTGATGACCCACAAGTATAGGGGGTGTATCGTAGTATTTTCGATAAGTAAGAGTGTCGAACCCAACGAGGAGCGGAAGGTGCTGGCTAGTGGTATGGATCAGGAATTCTCTGCAAATACTTAGCAAACGGATTTTTAGGGGTTTTCGATAAAGCAAGTAAACAAAGTACGAGTAAATAAAAGACAGTAGGAATAAATGCAGCAAGTGGCCCAATCCTTTATGCAGCAAAGGACAAGCCGGTTGTATTTCTATAGATGACCAAACGTTCTCGAGGACACATGGGAAGACTGTCAAGTGCTTTCGCTTCATATAGTCGATTAATCTTATTTAGCTTGGTAAGTGTTGTGTGGGTGAACCTGTGCTAATGTACCGTCCCATCCAAGACTTAATACATACTTGTGATTAAACCCCCTTGCAAACATCCGTAAGTACAAGAAAGTAATTAAGGTAAAACCTAACCACAACTTTAAATTCTAAGACCCTTACGTCCCTTGTGCAATGGTTTCTTAACGGGGGTTCAGGTTTTTGTCACTCCGGCAACCCCTACGATTAGTAGCCAAATACACAATGCATTCCCCTAGGCCCATATAGGTGAAGTGTCACGTAGTCGACGTTCACATGACACCACTAGAAGAAGTACACCACAACTTAAATAATAATCTATTGAATCTTTCTCAACGCAACTCCACTACTAACAACAAGACTTCTCCCATGTCCTCAAGAACAAAACGAAATACTCACAAGACATCATATGGATCATGATCAGAGATGGAATAATGATGTATAACAATCTGAACATAAACAATAATTCAATGGTTCACTCAATAGCATCAACTACAAAGAGTAATCAACACCGAGAAAGTTTCCCCTATGAACTATGCAAGATTCAACACAATTGTTACAGTAATATGGAGATGGTGATGATGGTGCTGATGGTGATGATGGTGGTGATGATGATGATCCCGATGAAGTCCAGCTTGATGGTGGTGTTGATGGCGACGATCTCCCCTCTCCGGGAAGGAATTCCCCCGACAAAAATCTGTCTGCCGGAGAGATCTTTCTCTCCAGGTGTTTTCCGCCCCGCAGAGGCGATGGAATCTTTCTATGGTCGCTCCCCGAGTGTTAGGATTTCGGGAGGAAGATATACGCCAGAGGGGAGAGGCTGGAGTGGGCCAGGGTGGCCACACAACTCCCTGGCGCGGCCTAGGCCTGCCCGCGCCATGGGGTGGTGTGGCCCCCCTGTGGCCCACCTCCACTCCATCTTCTGGCATCTTGAGTCTTCTGGAAAAAATAGAATTTTCCGTATATTTTCCCGGATTTTCTGATCTTCGCGAATTTTGCCTCCAAACAGCACCTTTTCCATCAGAATCCTGACTGCAGCGGTCCATGCTCCAAAAGTCATTAACCATGCAAAAATAGATGAAATAACATAAGTATCACCTCTCAATATGAAATATATCAATGAATAATAGTGAATTAAGACATAGAATAGTGATGCAAAATGGACGTATCACGACGCAGCTATACGGACGCAACTATACGGGCGGAACAAAATGTTCCGGCCATATAGTTGGTCGTTAAACTGTCTGTCCCTGCGAAAGAAAATTTGCAAAACACATCGATATCTATATGACCAGAACTATACGGCCGGAATTTTTATTCCTGCCGTATAGTTGGTCGTTAGACTCCTAGTACATATTAAAATAAATTGTACGGGGGCATTGATATCTATATGACTGGAACTATATGGCTGGAATTTTTATTCCCGCCGTATATTTGGTCGTTAAACTATCTATACATATGAAAATAAATTGTACGGAGGCATTGATATCTATACGGCCGGAATTTTTATTCCCGCCGTATAGGTTGTCGTTAAACTCTCAGTACATATTGCAGAAAAAATTTCGATGGCAAAGATAACTATACGGCCGGAATTTTTATTCCCGCCGTATAGTTGGTCGTTAAACCGTCTGTGTGCATCAAAATTTTTCTGTTTCTTCGTAAACTATTTATTTTCCTGTAACTTAGAAATATACCTTGTTTTTGATAGAAAATTGACAGAAAATATTGTCGACCAAAAGTAGCATGAATAATCCAGAATTTCAAGTACTACTAAATTTCTTCTCCTCAAATGAAGTTTTCTAGCACTCTTTATTGAACATGAACTTAAACTAAAACTAAAAACTTAACTCAAACCTTAATTTAACATGGGGTGCCTCCCGTGGAGCGCTCTTTTATGGTCAATAGCTTGACCTTGATGATACTCACTTGGGACTGATGAGTGGAACACTCACTCCAAAGTAATTGGCCTTCAAAGTGATGGACTTCTTCTCGTCATGTTTGGCTTTCTTCTTCCTAGGGAAATGAATAACAAAACGATCCCGCGAAGGAAATTGAAACTTCACGTTCCCTTCATGAAGATTAATTAAAGCCTTTATAGTTCTCAAGAAAGGATGGCATAGTATTATAGGAGCAATAGTGTCTTCAGGCACGTCAACAATAACGAAATCAATGAGAGCAGGACAACCTTTGATGTAAACTAAAGTGTTATCCTTAATCCCTACAGCTTGTTTGTAGGTAGAATCCACTAGATGCAATTTTAATTCAGTAATTTCAAAGGAGCCAAGATTTAACTTGTTAAAAAGACTCTTTGGAATTGTTGAGACGCTTGCAACTAGATCACAAAGTGCAGCTATCGCATTGGTTCCAACGTTTATCTTAATAGTAGGCTCAAATATGTCATGTAGTTTAACAGGTTTCGTTTCAGCGATTTTCTTGTATTCCTATTCAAGCTCATGTACCTTAATTGCTACTTATCAACAAAGTGTTGATACATGGCTTCGTCATTACCTTCACTTACCGAAATTTTGACATTGATCCTTTTTACGAGATCTTTGATAATATAGCTTGGTGAAGGGGCATTACTATAATCAAGTTCTTCAGGCTCCTCCCTTTGGATCCTCATCATTTTGAGTTCTTCAACACGATTGGGCTCAGCTTTACCTGCAAATTTAGCTAAAATGAGAGTCGGACTCTCAGTTATCTTACCTAGCTGTGCCTCAACGATCCTTGTTCTTTCTTGAAGGGCCTACAAATCATTTCTCAAACTAACAACTTGGTTAGATAATTTACCAAGCATAGCATCATGGTTCTCCGTAATTTTGACTAGAATATTATTTTGTTCATTTTGTGAGTCTATGAAAGACTTGAGCATTTCTTCAAGACTACCATTACTAGTTCCCATATTATTATTAGAGTTATTTGTAGGACTAGCATAATGTTTCTGAAAGTTAGGATTGTAACTCTTCTTTCAGGCAAGATTGTAAACATTACGAGCTACGAAGTCTATTTCTTCTATATTTGTTTCAGGGGTGGCTCTTACCTGAGTTTCCTTACCTTTTACGGCTAGTATGAGCACATCCAACTTAGCATTGGATCTTCGTTCTCTTGTGGTGAGACAAAGTTCACCTTCTTCGTGTTTGATCTTTCCACATGCCATTGGGCATGGTTGTCTTGCATATTGTCTAGCAGCTGCTTTGCTTCGGTAATATGTTTACCCATAAATGTTCCTCCTGATGGGTTCGTAGCATGGAAAACAAAAAATTTCTACCGCAAGAACAAACAAAACCCAGATCTAATCTAGATAAAAGCCAAGATCTAATCTATCAGACATGTGCAACGAGATAGATCTGTACTAACCCTCGTAGAACCGAAAGCGTTACGATATTAGATCTCGGGGTTGATGTAGTCGACCACTTGCCGATCTCAAGATCGTGTGGACGATCCTTCCGGCGCCGCGTTCCGGCAGCGCTTCCGTAGTCGGTCACACGTGCGGAGTTGAAGCAGACCTTCCTCTCCCCGTTCCAGCGAGCAGCGGAGGTAGTAGATCTTCCCTCCTTGGGCCGGCGGTGTGAAGGGGGGAGGAATCCTCCTCCCCCACGAATCCGTGTCTTGCCCCACTTGGTCTCCTTGATCCCTTTCTTGGTTTTCAAGTAAACTCCAAGAAATCCTCTAGAACCTTCCAGAACATTCCGAAACCTTCTAGAATCTCCATACTAACACTCTGGAACATTTCCCAACTTAGAAAATGATCCCCAATATATGAATCTTATTCTCCGGACCATTCCGGATCTCCTCGTGATGTCCTGGATCCATTCCGAGACTCCGAACAACATTCGAACCTTAAGTGTGTCACCCTACGGTTCGTGAATATGCAGACATGATGAAGACACCTCTCCGATCAATAACCATCAGCGGGATCTGGAGATCCATAACGGCTCCCACATACTCAACGATTATTTCATGATCGATAGAACCATTCAACATACGAAACCAATTCCCTTTGTCATGCGATATTCTACTTATCCGAGGTTTGATCGTCAGTATCTTCATACCTAGTTCTTCCTCGTTACTGATAAGTACTCTTTACTCGTTCCATGTTATGTCATCCCTTGTGACCCAGTCACATGCTTGCAAGCTATCTAGATGACATTCCACCGAGTGGGCCCAGAGTATATCTATCCGTCATATGGATGGACAAATCCCAATCTTGGTCTATGCGCTTCAACACATACTTTCAGAATACCCAATGACACCTTTATAACCGTCCAGTTACGAAGCGACATTTGATGTCATCAAAGTACCCATCCGGTGATGGTGATTAACATAACCTCATGGTCGAAGGATTAGGTTACTATGTATTTCAAAGCTTACAGCAATACGAACTTAATGACTTGATCTTATGCTACGCTTACGATGGGTGTGTGTCCATCACATCATTCTCCTAATGATATGACCTTGTTATTAATCACATCCATTGTCCATGATCAGGAAACCATGATCATCAATTAATCAACAAGCTAGTTCAACAATAGGCTTACTAGGGACTCTTTTAGGTTTACAAAACACACATGTATTAGTGTTTCCTTATAATACAATTATAGCATGGGATGTAAACATTTATCATAAACACAAAGATATAATAATAACCACTTTTATTATTGCCTCTTGGGCATATCTCCAATCGTCTCCCACTTGCACTAGAGTCAATAATCTAGATTACATGGTAATATACCGAACACCCATGGCGTTCTGGTGTTGGTCATGCTTTGCTCTAGGGAGAGGTTTAGTCAACGGATCTGCTACATTCAGATCAGTGTGTACTTTGCAAATCTTTATGTCACCATCTTGGACATACTCGCTAATAGCATGGAACCGTAGCTTGATGTGCTTCAGCTTGCTATGTGACCTTGGCTCCTGTGCATTAGCTATGGCACCTGTGTTGTCACAGTAGATGGCCATCGGGTCCAACGCACTGGGAACCACGCCAAGTTCAGTAATGAACTCCTTCATCCATATGGCTTCTTGAGAAGCCTCCGAAGCAGCCATGTATTCCGATTCAGTTGAAGGTTTCGCCACAACGCTCTGCTTGGCACTCCTCCAGCTCACTGCAGCACCATTCAAAATAAATACGTATCCAGACTGTGACTTCGAGTCATCTGGATCGGTGTTCCAACTAGCATCAGTGTAACCATTTACAACAAGCTGTTCATCACCTCCATAAGAAAGAACCATATCCTTAGTCCTATTCAGGTACTTTAGGATATTCTTGACCGCTGTCCAGTGTTCCATTCCAGGATCACTTTGATATCTGCTAGTCAAACTAGTAGCATGTGCTATATCCGGTCTTGTACACATCATGGCATACATGATAGAACCTATGGCCGAGGCATAGGGAATTTTATTTATCTTTTCTCTATCTTCTGCCATAGCCGGACTTTGAGTTTTACTCAAGGTCTTACCTGACAACATGGGCACGAACCCTTTCTTGCTCTCTTCCATTCTAAACTTCTTTAGAACTTTGTCTAAGTATGTACTTTGTGAAAGCGCTATTAGGTGTCTTGATCTATCTTTATAAATCTTGATGCCTAGAATATATGCCGCTTCGCCAAGATCCTTCATCGAAAAACTATTATTCAAATAGGTTTTGACGCTATTAAGAAGTTATATATCATGCCCAATCAAAAATATGTCATCTACATATAGTATTAGGAATGCTATAGAGCTCCCACTCACTTTCTTGTAAATACAAGATTCTCCATAAGTTTGTATAAATCCGAAGTTTTTGATTACTTTATCAAAACGTTGATTCCAACTCCGGGATGCTTGCTTCAGTCCATAAATGGAGCACTGAAGTTTGCATACCTTGTCAGCATCTTTAGGATCGACAAAACCCTTGGGTTGTACCATATACAACTCTTCGTCAATGTCACCATTAAGGAACGCCGTTTTGACATCCATCTGCCAAATTTCATAATCGAAATATGCAGCGATTGCTAACATAATCCTCATAGACTTTAGCTTTGCTACTGGTGAGAAAGTCTCATCGTAGTCAACTCCTTGAATTTGTCGAAACCCATTCGCGACAAGTCGAGCTTTATAGACGGTAACATTACCATCAGCATATGTTTTTATTTTGAAAATCCATTTGTTCTCGACAGCCTTATGGCCATCCGGTAAGTCCACCAAAGTCCATACTTGGTTTTCGTACATGGATCCCATTTCGGATTTCATGGCTTCTAGCCATTTGTCGGAATCTGGGCTCACCATAGCTTCTTCATACGTCGCAGGGTCATCATTGTTGTCCACTAACATGACGTTCAAGGCAGAGTCATACCACTCAGGAGTGGTACGGACCCTCGTTGACCTGCGAGGTTCAGCAGTAACTTCGTTTGAAGTTTCATGATCATCATCATTAGCTTCCTCTCCAGTTGGTGCAGGCGGCACAGAAACATCTTCCGGTGCTGCGCTACTCTCAACTCCAAAAGAAGGTTCAATAACCTCGTCGAGTTCTAGTTTCCTTCCAGTCACTTCTTTCGAGAGAAATTCATTCTCCAGAAAGGATCCATTCTTAGCAACGAAAACTTTGCCTTTGGATCTATGATAGAAGGTATACCCAATTGTTTCTTTAGGGTATCCTATGAAGACGCATTTCTTCGCTTTGGGTTCAAGCTTATCAGGCTGTAACTTGTTTACATATGCTTCATAACCCCAAAATTTAAGGAACGACAACTTAGGTTTCTTTCCAAACCACATTTTGTACGGTGTCGTTTCAACGGATTTAGATGGTGCCCTATTTAAAGTGAATGCGGCTGTCTCTAATGCATAGCCCCAAAATGATAACGATCAATCTGTAAGAGACATCATAGACCGAACCATATCTAAGAGAGTTCGATTACGACGTTCGAAGACACCATTACGCTGTGGTGTTCCCGGCGGTGTCAACTGTGAAAGTATTCCACATTTCTTTAAATGCATGCCAAACTCATAACTCAGATATTCACCTCCGCGGTCAGAACGCAGAAACTTAATCTTCTTGTTACGATGATTTTCCACTTCACTTTGAAATTCCTTAAACTTCTCGAAAGTTTCGGATTTATGTTTCATAAAGTAGACATACCCATATCTACTCAAGTCATCCGTGAAAGTGAGAACATAACGATATCCACCACGCGATGCTACACTCATTGGACCGCACACATCGGTATGTATTATTTCCAATAAGTCTGTAGCTCGCTCCATTATACCAGAGAATGGAGTCTTAGTCATTTTTCCCATTAGACATGCTTCGCATCTTTCAAGTGATTCAAAATCAAGTGATTCAAGAAGTCCATCAGAATGGAGTTTCTTCATACGCTTCACTCCAATGTGACCAAGACGACAGTGCCACATGTATGTAGAATTATCATTCAATTTTATTCGTTTAGCATCTATGT
The DNA here is from genome assembly GCA_916181665.1 of Avena sativa. NCBI lineage: Eukaryota > Viridiplantae > Streptophyta > Magnoliopsida > Poales > Poaceae > Avena > Avena sativa. Next base: position 587,610,286 of record OV702287.1, read on the forward strand.
TGTGAACATGTGTATCACTACTATCGAGATTCAATAAGAATAAACCATTCATATCAGGTGCATAACCATAAAAGATATTACTCATATAAATCGAACAACCTTTATTCTCAGACTTAAAAGAGTATCCGTCTCGCAATAAACAAGATCCAGATATAATGTTCATGCTTAACGCAGGCACCAAATAACAATTATTTAAATTTAAAACTAATCCCGATGGTAGATGTAGAGGGAGCGTGCCGACGGCGATCACATCAACCTTGGAGCCATTTCCAACGCGCATCGTCACCTCGTCTCTCGCCAGTCTTCGTTTATTCCGCAGCTCCTGTTTCGAGTTACAAATATGAGCAACCGAACCAGTATCAAATACCCAGGCACTACTACGATTACTAGTAAGATACACATCTATAACATGTATATTGAATATACCTTTCTTCTTGATGTTGCCGTTCTTTAGATCCGCCAGGTATTTGGGGCAGTTACGTTTCCAGTGACCAGCACCCTTGCAGTAGAAGCACTCAGTTTCAGGTTTAGGACCAGCCTTGGGCTTCTTAGCAAGTGCGGCTGCTTTGTTGCCGTCCTTCTTGAAGTTGCCCTTGTTCTTAGGCTTGCCCCGTTTCTTGAAATTGGTTGTCTTATTGACCATCAACACTTGGTGCTCCTTCATGATCTCCACTTCAGCAGTTTTCAGCATGGACGATAGTTCAGGCAATGTCTTGTTCATGCAGTGCATATTGTAGTTCATCACAAAGTTCTTGTAACTTGGTGGCAGTGATTGGAGGACACGGTGAATCCCCAATTCATTAGGAATCGGTATCCCCAACTCTCGGAGTTTGTTTGCGTGCCCAGACATGGTGATCACGTGCTCGCTAACGGAGCTACCCTCTTCCATCTTGCAGGTAAAGAACTTCTCGGAAGCTTCATAGCTTTCCATGGCCGCGTGAGTCTCAAAAATGAGCTTGAGCTCCATAATGATCTCAAACGGGTCATGGTGCTCAAAACGCTTTTGAAGTTCTGATTCTAAACCGTACAGGATGGCACACTGAACTGTGGAGTAGTGATGCTTCCGAGTGGCATAAACATTCTTTACGTCATCGGTGGCATCTTCTGCAGGTGGGTCACCTAGCGGTGCTTCGAGCACATAGGTCAATTGACCAGCCCTGAGGACGATCTTCAGTCCACGGAACCAGTCCGTGAAATTGCTTCCATTGTTCTTAAGCTTTTCTTTCTCTAGGAACGCATTGAAATTGATGGAAACGTTCGCCATAATCTACAACAAATTTGCAAGTAGGTTAGACTAAGTTTATGATAAATAGTGTTCAAATTTAATTCTTAAATCAACTAGGTGAACTCCCACTCAAAACAACATCCCTCGAGTTGTTTCAGTGATTACATGAACCAAATCCACTACACCAAGTCCGATCATCACGTGAGATGATGTAGCTTCATCGGCGAACAATCTTCATGTTCATCATATCAATCATATGACTCATGCTCTACCTTTCGGTATTCCGTGTTCCGAGACCATGTCTATACATGCTAGGCTCGTCAAGATTAACCTTTAGTTTCCGCATGTGCAAATCTGGCTTGCACCCGTTGTATGCACACATAGAGTCTATCACACCCGATCATCACGAGATGCTTCAAAACGACGAGTCTTAGCAACGGTGCCAACTAAGGACGAACACTTTATTACTTGATATTTAGTGAGAGGGATCATCTTATAATGCTACCGTCGCGATCTAAGCAATACAAGATGCATAAAGGATTAACATCACAGGCAATTCATAATTAGTGTGATATGATATGGTCCTTTCTTCTTATGCCTTCGATCTCCATCTCCAAAGCACGGACATGATCTCCATCATCACCAGCATTGCGTCAAGCTCCGTGGCGCCGCTTCATGGTTGTCCATCATCACTAGCAACTATCACAACTACTTGGAATAGAGCTATTACAAGATGAATAGACACGCAGGTCTTAACAGAATTAAAGACAACCATTAGGCTCCTGCCGGTTTCCATATTACAACAAGGATCATTGCATACATCAAATACAATCACAATCACATGTAGGCCATATCACATCACAAAACCCCTACAAAAACAAGTTAGACGCCTCTAATTTTCTTTGCAAGTTTTACGTGGCTTGGGGCTTTCGACTAAGAACGCATCTTACCTACGAAACTGAACCACAACATTGATACAAGTGCTATCAAGTGCAAAGTGTAGATTTGATCTATACTATGATGGGAGAGACAGACACCCGCAAAGCCACTTGTGCAAAACGAGTTGCACGTCAAGCGTGGAGCAAGTCTCATGTACGATGACATGTAATGTTAGCCCGAGCCGCTTCATCCCACCATACCGCCAGATGCAAAGTACATACATAGCAAAAGACGGCACGAGCACCAACGCCCACAACCTCATTGTGTTCTACTCGTGCAACAGATCTACGCATAGACAAGGCTCTGATACCACTGATGGGTTCATAGCATGGAAAACAAAAAATTTCTAACGCAAGAACGAACAAAACCCAGATCTAATCTAGATAAAAGCCAAGATCTAATCTATTAGACATGTGCAACGAGATAGATTTGTACTAACCCTCGTAGAACCGAAAGCGTTACGAGATTAGATCTCGGGGTTGATGTAGTCGATCACTTGCCGATCTCAAGATCGTGTGGACGATCCTTCCGGCGCCGCGTTCCGGCAGCACTTCCGTAGTCGGTCACACGTGCGGAGTCGAAGCAGACCTTCCTCTCCCCGTTCCAGCGAGCAGCGGAGGTAGTAGATCTTCTCCATGGAATCCCAGCAGCACGACGGTGTGGTGGTGGTGGTGGAGTAGATATTTCTGCAGGGCTTCTCCTAAGCCGGAGCAGAGCGAAGGAGGAGGAGAGAGGCGACAGCTAGGGTTTGTTATGAGAGGAGGAGCAAGAGGGGGCGCCCCCTCCCTTCTATTTAAAGGAGGGAGGCGCGCCTGGGGAAGGGGAGTCCTAGTAGGACTCCCCTCCTTGGGCCGGCTGAGTGAAGGGGGGAGGAATCCTCCTCCCCCACGAATCCGTGTCTTGCCCCACTTGGTCTCCTTGATCCCTTTCTTGGTTTTCAAGTAAACTCCAAGAAATCCTCTAGAACCTTCCAGAACATTCCGAAACCTTCTAGAATCTCCATACTAACACTCCGGAACATTTCCCAACTTAGAAAATGATCCCCAATATATGAATCTTATTCTCCGGACCATTCCGGATCTCCTCGTGATGTCCTGGATCCATTCCGAGACTCCGAACAACATTTGGTCTCCAACGCAAATTCCATATCTACTTAAAACAACTTCGAACCTTAAGTGTGTCACCCTACGGTTCGTGAATATGCAGACATGATGAAGACACCTCTCCGATCAATAACCATCAGCGGGATCTGGAGATCCATAACGGCTCCCACATACTCAACGATTACTTCGTGATCAATAGAACCATTCAACATACGAAACCAATTCCCTTTGTCACGCGATATTCTACTTATCTGAGGTTTGATCGTCAGTACCTTCATACCTAGTTCTTCGTCGTTACTGATAAGTACTCTTTACTCGTTCCATGTTATGTCATCCCTTGTGACCCAGTCACATGCTTGCAAGCTATCTAGATGACATTCCACCGAGAGGGCCTAGAGTATATCTATCCGTCATATGGATGGACAAATCCCAATCTTGGTCTATGCGCTTCAACACATACTTTCAGAATACCCAATGACACCTTTATAACCGCTCAGTTACGAAGCGGCGTTTGATGTCATCAAAGTACCCATCCGGTGATGGTGATTAACATAACCTCATGGTCGAAGGATTAGGTTACTATGTATTTCAAAGCTTACAGCAATACGAACTTAATGACTTGATCTTATGCTACGCTTACTATGGGTGTGTGTCCATCACATCATTCTCCTAATGATATGACCTTGTTATTAATCACATCCAATGTCCATGATCAGGAAACCATGATCATCAATTAATCAACAAGCTAGTTCAACAAGAGGCTTACTAGGGACTCTTTTAGGTTTACAAAACACACATGTATTAGTGTTTCCTTATAATACAATTATAGCATGGGATGTAAACATTTATCATAAACACAAAGATATAATAATAACCACTTTTATTATTGCCTCTTGGGCATATCTCCAACAGTCTCCCACTTGCACTAGAGTCAATAATCTAGATTACATGGTAATATACCGAACACCCATGGCGTTCTGGTGTTGGTCATGCTTTGCTCTAGGGAGAGGTTTAGTCAACGGATCTGCTACATTCAGATCAGTGTGTACTTTGCAAATCTTTATGTCACCATCTTGGACATACTCGCGAATAGCATGGAACCGTAGCTTGATGTGCTTCAGCTTGCTATGTGACCTTGGCTCCTGTGCATTAGCTATGGCACCTGTGTTGTCAGAGTAGATGGCCATCGGGTCCAACGCACTGGGAACCACGCCAAGTTCAGTAATGAACTCCTTCATCCATATGGCTTCTTGAGCAGCCTCCGAAGCAGCTATGTATTCCGATTCAGTTGAAGATTTCGCCACAACGCTCTGCTTGGCACTCCTCCAGCTCACTGCAGCACCATTCAAAATAAATACGTATCCAGACTGTGACTTCGAGTCATCTAGATCGGTGTTCCAACTAGCATCAGTGTAACCATTTACAACAAGCTGTTCATCACCTCCATAAGAAAGAACCATATCCTTAGTCCTATTCAGGTACTTTAGGATATTCTTGACTGCTGTCCAGTGTTCCATTCCAGGATCACTTTGATATCTGCTAGTCAAACTAACAACATGTGCTATATCCGGTCTTGTACACAGCATGGCATACATGATAGAACCTATGGCCGAGGCATAGGGAATTTTATTCATCCTTTCTCTATCTTCTGCCGTAGCCGGACTTTGAGTTTTACTCAAGGTCTTACCTGACAACATGGGCACGAACCCTTTCTTGCTCTCTTCCATTCTAAACTTCTTTAGAACTTTGTCTAAGTATGTACTTTGTGAAAGCGCTATTAGGTGTCTTGATCTATCTCTATAAATCTTGATGCCTAGAATATATGCCGCTTCGCCAAGATCCTTCATCGAAAAACTATTATTCAAATAGGTTTTGACGCTATTAAAAAGTTATATATCATGACCAATCAACAATATCTCATCTACATATAGTATTAGGAATGCTATAGAGCTCCCACTCATTTTCTTGTAAATACAAGCTTCTCCATAAGTTTGTATAAATCCGAAGTTTTTGATTACTTTATCAAAACGTTGATTCCAACTCCGGGATGCTTGCTTCAGTCCATAAATGGAGCGCTGAAGTTTGCATACCTTGTCAGCATATTTAGGATCGACAAAACCCTTGGGTTGTACCATATACAACTCTTCCTCAATGTCACCATTAAGGAACGCCGTTTTGACATCCATCTGCCAAATTTCATAATCGAAATATGCAGCGATTGCTAACATAATCCTCACAGACTTTAGCTTTGCTACTGGTGAGAAAGTCTCATCGTAGTCAACTCCTTGAATTTGTCGGAACCCTTTCGCGACAAGTCGAGCTTTATAGACGGTAACATTACCATCAACATCTGTTTTTCTTTTGAAAATCCATTTGTTCTCGACAGCCTTACGGCCATCCGGTAAGTCCACCAAAGTCCATACTTGGTTTTCGTACATGGATCCCTTTTCGGATTTCATGGCTTCTAGCCATTTGTCGGAATCTGGGCTCACCATAGCTTCTTCATACGTCGAAGGGTCATCAGTGTTGTCCACTAACATGACGTTCAAGGCAGAGTCATACCACTCAGGAGTGGTACGGACCCTCGTTGACCTGTGAGGTTCAGCAGTAACTTCATTCGAAGTTTCATGATCATCATCATTAGCTTCCTCTCCAGTTGGTGCAGGCGGCACAGAAACATCTTCCGGTGCTGCGCTACTCTCAACTCTGAAAGAAGGTTCAATAACCTCGTCGAGTTCTACTTTCCTTCCAGTCACTTCTTTCGAGAGAAATTCCTTCTCCAGAAAGGATCCATTCTTAGCAATGAAAACTTTGCCTTCGGATCTATGATAGAAGGTATACCCAATTGTTTCTTTAGGGTATCCTATGAAGACGCATTTCTCCGCTTTGGGTTCAAGCTTATCAGGGTGTAACTTGTTTACATATGCTTCGCAACCCCAAACTTTAAGGAACGACAACTTAGGTTTCTTTCCAAACCACATTTCGTACGGTGTCGTTTCAACGGATTTAGATGGTGCCCTATTTAAAGTGAATGCTGCTGTCTCTAATGCATAGCCCCAAAATGATAACGGTAAATCTGTAAGAGACATCATAGACCGAACCATATCTAAGAGAGTTCGATTACGACGTTCGGAGACACCATTACGCTGTGGTGTTCCCGGCGGTGTCAACTGTGAAAGTATTCCACATTTCTTTAAATGCATGCCAAACTCATAACTCAGATATTCACCTCCGCGGTCAGAACGCAGAAACTTAATCTTCTTGTTACGATGATTTTCCACTTCACTTTGAAATTCCTTAAACTTCTCGAAAGTTTCGGATTTATGTTTCATAAAGTAGACATACCCATATCTACTAAGGTCATCCGTGAAAGTGAGAACATAACGATATCCACCATGCGATGCTACACTCATTGGACCGCACACATCGGTATGTATTATTTCCAATAAGTCTGTAGCTCGCTCCATTATGCCAGAGAATGGAGTCTTAGTCATTTTTCCCATTAGACATGCTTCACATCTTTCAAGTGATTCAAAATCAAGTGATTCAAGAAGTCCATCAGAATGGAGTTTCTTCATACGCTTCACTCCAATGTGACCAAGACGAAAGTGCCACATGTATGTAGAATTATCATTCAATTTTATTCGTGTAGCATCTATGTTGTGAACATGTGTATCACTACTATCGAGATTCAATAAGAATAAACCATTCATCTCAGGTGCATAACCATAAAAGATATTACTCATATAAATCGAACAACCTTTATTCTCAGACTTAAAAGAGTATCCGTCTCGCAATAAACAAGATCCAGATATAATGTTCATGCTTAACGCAGGCACCAAATAACAATTATTTAAATTTAAAACTAATCCCGATGGTAGATGTAGAGGGAGCGTGACGACGGCGATCACATCAACCTTGGAGCCATTTCCAACGCGCATCGTCACCTCGTCTCTCGCCAGTCTTTGTTTATTCCGCAGCTCCTGTTTCGAGTTACAAATATGAGCAACGGAACCAGTATCAAATACCCAGGCACTACTACGATTACTAGTAAGATACACATCTATAACATGTATATCGAATATACCTTTCTTCTTGATGTTGCCGTTCTTTAGATCCGCCAGGTATTTGGGGAAGTTACGCTTCCAGTGACCAGCACCCTTGCAGTAGAAGCACTCAGTTTCAGGTTTAGGACCAGCCTTGGGCTTCTTAGCAGGTGCGGCAGCTTTGTTGCCGTCCTTCTTGAAGTTGCCCTTGTTCTTAGGCTTGCCCCATTTCTTGAAATTGGTGGTCTTATTGACCATCAACACTTGGTGCTCCTTCATGATCTCCACTTCAGCAGTTTTCAGCATGGACAATAGTTCAGGCAACGTCTTGTTCATGCAGTGCATATTGTAGTTCATCACAAAGTTCTTGTAACTTGGTGGCAGTGATTGGAGGACACGGTGAATCCCCAATTCATTAGGAATCGGTATCCCCAACTCTCGGAGTTTGTTTGCGTGCCTAGACATGGTGAGCACATGCTCGCTAACGGAGCTACCCTCTTCCATCTTGCAGGTAAAGGACTTCTCGGAAGCACGTGCTGCAGTATCAAGCATAGACTTAGACACAGGACTAAGAACATTATAATGGAGGATTAACCAATCTTCCATCCCATGACTAGGACAATTTCTTAGGCATTCTTTCATCCTCTGCCATGCAAGCTCTAGTGGCTCATGCTTTTCCTGTCTAAAGCCTGTAATATTAGATCAGAGTTGCATAGTCTTTGTAGGTGGGAAAATTTTAGTCATAAATAAAGAAGTACATACCACCCATGATGTAATAGTATTTTTAGGCAAAGATAGCAACCATTCTTTAGCTCTTCCTCTTAGAGAGAAAGAAATAGACGCAATTTGACCGCATCAGGATCAACATCTTTTATACGCATCATAACACATATTTCTGTGGAAGTACTTAATTGCATACCTGCGTCTTCAACATCAGAGCGTCCAAATTGATTCTGTTGAACCAAACTTAAGTAATGGGGCTTAATTTCATAGTCATCAGCAGTGATTGCTGGCTGAGTAATAGGAGTTCGCAAATAATCATTATTGGTAGTAGCAAACTCCCCAAGCTTATTTTCAGCCATACTTCCTATGTTTTTGGGTTTTCTTAGATTAAAAATTATAATAGTAAAAACAAGAATTTGAAGACTAACTATTTTTTTGGTTTATCAAATAAAGACTAAAAGAAAACTAACAAAATTAAAAACAAGAATTAAAACTAGCAAGGTTCCAAATAACCTCACCAGGGTAGCTATTGCTTCCCCGAAAATGGTGGCAGAAAAATGGGTGATACCTTCGATCCGGATTATGGATGTAGTATAGATCTTTTTCCCTTGTAGACCTAGGTTATCGAATCCACGGGAAGCGAATGCACAGTGAAGTTACTTTAATGGACCTTCGGAGGTTTTAGAATTCCTTTTTTGTTTTTACTAGACCAGTAGCTTGCATCTTTTTTGTTGTTGTCGATGATGGAGAGAGGGCCTAGGGCATTTAGTTTCACCTGTAGCTATGCAAGAACATCTGATGGAAAGAAAATATAGAAATAAAGTATGTGTGTACTTGTTAGAGCAAGATAAATTATATGTGGGCAGTGCATGTTGGGTCCGCAGCATAGAAAACAAAATTTTTCCTACGATGAGAACTATACGCCAAGATCTATCTACTAGATACAGAACAACGGGTGGACATACATCCATGGAGAACTTACCCTAGAAGACAACGAGTTTTGTTAACGAGTACAACCTCGTGGTTGATGTAGTCGTACGCTTGCCGATCTCAAGATCGTGTGGAAGTCCGAGCGCCGCAAATCAGCAGTGCATCCGTCCTCGCACACACGTTCAAGCCACCGGACAACCTCCACCTCCTCGCTCCAGCAAATCAGCGGAAGCAGCAACTCCTTCCAGATGCAAGGCCACCGGGAACATGTATCTCGCTAATCCGAGACCATGGGGGAATATCTAAAGGGGGAGAGAGATCCTTCACGAGGAGGTGTAGTTTGTGAGAGGGGAGAGGGGGGCTTTATATAGGAGGGAGGGAGACCCCTCCCCTCCATTGCCGGCGCATGAGGGGGGTCTCCTCCCCTCCTTCATTCATGTGGTGAACCTCCACTCACATAAACATGGCCTCCACCCAAAATCCCACTCACATGTATTTAATTTCCACCAAATTAAATGCAACTCTCAATTAATAAAACTATTTTATTTATTTTATTCAGAATTTTGTTAATTACTTTAATTAACAAACATTCACATAAAAACCCTTGCAACATTTCAATATCACATGCAGAACCACTTTCTGCAATTTCACCCGAAACAATTCTGGTTTCTATCGAAACAATTCCTGTTTCTATCGAAACATTTCCTGCGCTTTGCAAACCTTTTGTCTGGAACATATGTGCTCCTAACTGGTGTCCGGCAACCCTTAAGTGTGTCACCCTACAGTTCGCGAATAATGAAGACATGATTGAGACTCCGCTCAGATTAATAATCAGAAGCGGGACCTGGAGATCCGTACTGACTCCTGCATATTCAACGATGACTTCTGTTATCGTGAGAACCTTTAACGTCAGCAATTTAATCCCTTTGTCTCATGATATAATAGATGTCCGAGATTCGATCATCGGTATCCAAATACCTAGTTTGATCTCGTTACCGACATGCACTCTTTTCTCGTTCCCATGATATAACATTCTAGTGATCACATCACTTGCTTGCAAGCCATCTTAATGTGATATCACCGAGAGGGCCCAGAGTATATCTATCCATCATCAGGATTGACAAATTCCACTCTTGATCCATGAGCCTCAACATAACACCTTCTAGCACTGAACCCACCTTTATGGTCACCCTGTTAGGGTGTGACGTTTGATGTTATCAAGATACTCTTCCGGTGTTAGCAGTTAACATGATCTCATGGTCTAAGGACTAAGACTACTTTGTATGATGTTATAGCAATATAAACATAATAACTTGATCGTAATGCTATACTTCGGATGAATGTTCATCACATCATTTCACAAATGCTGTGACCTTGTTATTAACAACATCCAATGTCCATGATCAGGAAACCTTGATCATCTTGTTAATCAACAAGCTATTCTATAAGAGAGGCATAACTAGGAACCCTTTTGTTTATTAAACACACATGTATTGATGTTTCCTATCAATACAATTATAGCATGCAAAATAAACATCTATCATATACAAGGAATACGTAATAACAACTTTATTATTGCCTCTCAGGGCATATTTCCTCCAGTGCATCCATAATTTCTATTGCCTCCGTAGCCGCTTATAGCAATAACATACTAGTCTCATCCATAGGAGAAATAGAACTAATGATATGCATAGTGATGTCACTGTTAATCCCAAGAAAATCCCTCACATACAGCTGTACTACCCCTTCTGTCACTGGGGTTCCCAACCTGTAGATCAGTCATCACTCATACTCCCTATACCTAGCTCAACCCTTAGGGTCTTGGGTACCTGACAAGTCCTTGGATTGAGGCAATAGAGTATACAATAATCATCATGTCATACAAACTAATACATGATCCCATCTATGGTAAATCACATGCACAATTGCTACATGGCTAGGCCGAAGCCCTTAGCCCAAAGAGAATTACTTACACATAGAGATGAGATCAACAATCACAAACATTGTAATGAAAATCATAAGATTGATAGCAATAGTCTTACAATGTCGCCAATCGGAGAAGAGATCTACTATTACAAGTGGTGGAGTATGGATATGGAGATGGAGAAGGGTTTGGAGATCTGGAGGCGGCTTTCTGGCAAGATATGGCTTCTTGGGGTCGTTGCTCTCTGTTTTGTGGTCACCTGAGGCTTCTTTATATAGGGGTTCCTTCACGAAAGTTGTTCTGTTTGACCTAATGGTGGTGGCGCCAACTATACGACCGGAGCTATATGGTTGGAATTTTTGCTCCGGCCGTATAGTTGGTCGTTATGGCGTCTGCCTCCGTTGTTCGGCTCCTGGTTTCTTCTAATTGTTTGAAATCTCGTATCTTTGACTTTAATTTAGTGATTCCCTCCTTTAAACGACATTATCTGCATAGGAAAAATACAAGAACAAAGGATTGCATACCCCTCTGAATATTAGCATTAGAGTAATATACATTTTAAATGTGGACATAGATGGCTATATTTCAGAGCCATCCGTCACGCGCACCTAGGCGGCTCAGGGTCTAGGCCTGGCCCCTCGTCCTTGTCATCCAGCTCGACAAAGGGACACACTCCCTTGGCATCAAAAGTAGGGAGGCTCGCACGAGCGGCTCTCGTGTCGTCCACCGAGTATAGTGGGTGTGCGCCTAGGGGGAGCTCAATCACCACGTCTGTGCCCAGGAGCAGCAGCATGAGCGCGGACATGGTATCCTCGGCACAGGGTTCCCTCAAAGATTCGGACCATCTCACGATCAGGCGACACGGTCCACACGGGTCTCTTGTGCTCCTGAAGTGGGGCGTTTTGTTGCTGCAATAACTCCCTCACCACCATCGTTCCAGAGAAGCCCTAGCTCCTCAGGTACGCCACGTGCCTCGTGAGTGGCCCGGGACCCATATAGGCAGCCGCCTTGCTAGCCTAGACCAGGTTCACCACCAGGACCCAGTTGCGGCAGAATTCCAACGCTGTGCCAAGGACAAAGATAGGTAGGAAGTCTCCCTCCTTCCCGACGAAGAATCCGACACCGCCGAGAATGTTCCCCCGTACGAGGACGTGAAGGCTATAGAAGTGCCAGAACAATGCCAGGGATGGCACCACCCCGGCGAAGGGCTCGCACTAGAACGCAAAGGTGGCCAGGAGGGTCATGCTCTGCGGGTGAAGGCGGAGAAGTTGGATGCAATAATGGTCCAATATGGCCACGAGGAAGGGGGGAAATGGCGGGACAAGGCCGGTGGCGATGGAGTGGGTGAAAATGGGGGCCGCGGTGGTGAGGAACCCACTCCCCCCAATGCCAGCGCACCACACGCGCGAGGCTCACCACTCGTTCAAGTCGGAGGCCATCAGCTTGCGGACCTTCTACAACCCCTCCTCGTTGAGGATTGTTGCCGGTGACAGGGCCCCCATGATCAACGAGTAAAGCTTGGCACGGAGGAGGTAGAACACACTCTCTTGAGCACCTTCGCGGATGTTGCGGAAGAAGGAGGAGTGGCGTCGCATAGAGTTCCGGCAGATTGGCGACGGAGGAGAGCGGAAGCTGGCGAGTCCTTTGGGATTTGGGATTTTTTGAGCACCCGGCCCCCAAGGTTAAGTAGTGAGGCGACGGTTCCACACTTGACATACGCCACGTATTGCGTTGGCATGTGGAAGTTGCGAGCAGTAACTTCAGGGATCGTGCATCAACGTGACTACTTAGAGGGCCTGGCTCCAGTTGATCCCTTGACTTCCTTGCCCTTTCGTTAGTGGCGTGCAGGTCAAGCGACCGGGGGATACTGTTGGACTATTGGTATCGTGGGTACCCCGTCTCGAGGGCTCTCGAGGGGATCTAGCCTCCGGAGGGGTAGTGAAGCCAGAATCTTCTACAAATGCCTAGGTCAATCACGGCCAGGTGGCGAAGCCTCTCAGCGGGCCCTCAGGAGCAAGGAGGATGACGCAAGGCAAGGACGACATCTGACATAGCTGTTCCGGTGCAAGGAGGCCCGAGTGACGGTATAAAGTGGAGTAGTAGCCGACCACCCCCTAACACAGTAACCGCCCGACGGTTATAAGAAGACAAGGCGGGTCCAAATCCATTGGCCGAAATTTGGTGACCCTTCCCGCCCATGACTGGGGGAAGAGGCCCAACGCCGCCCTATATAAGGAGCCCTTCTCCTACCTTGTAAGGGGACGTATCGCAGAGATCTAAAACCCTAGACTTTCATCCTGCATTGTAACCTCACGAGGCAAGCGAGGAATACAACAAATAAGGAGTAGTGGCTTTACCTCCTCACGAGGGTCCCAAACTTGGGTAAAAAAACCCGGTGTCAACTGTTTGTCGTGCATCCGCCCCGCCGCCGTAGCCATCCCTGAACTCCTTCAGAATCACGTGTTCATCCCCCTCACGAACCAAGGGATCGTTGGACCATAGTTCCTTCGTGGGACAAATCTCCGACTGGTATTATGAGAATAATGGCTATTCAAATAATTAACATATTCCATGGAATATGTATGAACTCATACTGACGAGGGGTTAACTCATCAATGCCCATTGTTGATGGGCTTAGGTTCGAGGAAGTGGGTAGCGCTGGAGGCATCGATCGGATAGAAAACAAGCACATAAGGGGACACATGGTTTAACCAGGTTCAGCCTCGAAGAGGACCCTACTCGTACTTATTTGGTCTTGGTTATCTATGAGTAGAAACTTACAGGGGGTGCATAGATGCAATCTGGCGAGGTGTATGCTAGGGTTGTGGATTGTCCTGGTCGCTGCCCCCTCCTAGATTTTATATAGGGAGGCTAGGTCTCGAGATAGCAGGTCGAGTCGGTTAAAGATTAGGGTTTTATGTTTAAATTTCTATCTACACTTTGTCATGTTCTTAATGAAGTCGAAATTCCTTTGGGCCACTCGAATCCTTAGTGGGCTTCGTTCGCACCGTGGACACCTTATGGGGTTAGACCATATATGATTATCTCGAGTACCTATAGGGTATACCCATGTAAGTAGCCCCCGAGTGTTTAGCCGAATCCTACGTAGATTCGGGTGGAGACTGTAAGTCTTTCAAGTGCATAGGATATAGGCTCATCCGAAGTTCTTTCGGGTGTCGTAGTTTGTTTCATAATGATTGTCGATATGCATGCCACATTCATCTGATGGATCGGGTTCAGTTAACTGCCATAGGGCAAAACAACGCTATCTACTCGAACTGGAGTCCTCGGACTCGAATTTGGAACAATGTTGGCATAATTCAACTCCTGACGCGGTGGTCTTATAGAGTATAATTCTAGTGTTTTGTGTAAGCACTCTACGCGTCCATCAAGGCCTTTTCAGCATGCTTGCTGGCACGGATTATTTCTGGCAGAGCGCATCAGGTGCATTGCCAGGCCTTTTATAGGTCTTACCTTCACGTTGTTAATGCGGCATCCGAAAGTTTTTTCACCGCGGAGGTGATTTGGGTGACCCAGGAGACGTTGTCTCTTTGCAGGTTACATTCAAAAATTGTGATGCAGAGTCTCCGAATGCTTCGAATGATCATGGTGCGGATGTGGTCAACGCTTATTGCCATGTATAGTTATTTTTCGTTTCATAGGGTGCACGACCAGCACTCCCTTTGGGAGTAGCCCCCGAGTGCCTATTCAAGTCAAAGACTCGAGTGCGGACTTTGAACAATTGTTGACTGCTGCTGTCATTAGTTTTATCTTTGTCAATTGTGCTTTCAGTGCTCCCTATGGGAGGAGCCCCCGAGTACGCAATTGAATCGTGAATTCGAAGGAGGGTGTTGAGATTGAAATTTCTTGCATGTGTGTTATGATAGTTCTATGCCCTTTTGTAATAGTCAGGTGCGCGGCCAGAGCTCCTGTTAGGAGTAGCCCACGAGTTCTTGGTCGAGTCGCAGAGTCAACCAAGGACTAGATGAGCGGAAGAGAAAACTCCCACTGGAGTGGGTTACACGATGACATCAGTGATGAGGACCTGATGTGGTCAGTTCCTGCATAAGAGGTGCTAATGGGACGTGCTGGAGCTGGGCCCCGAAGTCTGACCGAGATTTTACCAGTCATGCGCAATCTTTGGTTTTAACTGCGTCTAAACGATTCTCTTGCATAGTGGGGAACGTGCAGCGATGGTTCGTTGCTACCACTGCCAGCGTCTCCATTGATGTGCGCCACATGTAGAAGTGAGGCTCTGCGAGCCGTTGGATGGCATTCCCTAGTGCTTAAGTAGGGTTTTGGGTGCGGTAATTTTCGCACTGATCTTCTTCTTCCATTGTGCACTTCTGCCATTGCCATTCTCCTCTGCTTCATCGCACCCATCACTTGCGCTGCGCTGGACATTCTCAAAGCTTTACCAAGCTACTTCCTCTGATCCCTCCACTGCCTAAATATGGGGGAAAAGAAGGGAGGCGCTCTCTCTGGATCTGTCAGTGTCGCTGCTGTGGTGAAGAAGAAGGGCGCCGTCGCCACCACCAAGAAGAAGGGTAAGGGGACCCGTGTGACTAATGGGTCCTAGAGGCACATTTCCTTGAAGGAGCATGAGCTCCAGACGCATCGCCAAGATGGTCTGCTTCCCGCCAATGAAGCATATTGCAAGATGCCAGGGCCAGAGGTAATCCCCGATCCCCCTGTTGGATTTCGGGTGATGTTTCTAGTGTTCATTATCTGTGGTCTTTCTCCCTCCTCCAAAAATCTATGCGAGGGTTGATTTGTTTCTATGAGCTCCAGCTGCATCAGCTGACCCCAAACTCTATCTTGCACATCACATGCTACATTACCCTCTACGAGTGCTAGCAAGGAATCGAGCCACACTTCTGTCTCTTCAAGAAGATGTTCAAGCTGAAGAGGCAGTCGGGTTCCGGCTTAGTCGTGTATGATGTTGGCTGCCGTTGGATTTATGTGGACCCCAATGTCCGATACTTCAGCCTCAAATCACCGAGTCCATCCAAGGATAGAGGGAAAAATGGTTCTACATTCATGACCAGCATGTTGATGGAGAATGATATGGACTTGCTCCTTTCGATCCCAAGGCTGAGCTGAGGAGGAAGAGGTCCTGGAAGAATGTTGTGATGTCGGGCGAGGTAGAAGAATACGGAGTCTTATACAAGCACGTCTACAACCTTTATCTTGTCCGAGGCCAAGAAATCACCGGCATCAACCTTATTCGCACATTCTTACGGTGGCGAGTGCAACCTTTGTAAGCCAGGGCACACCTAATGTCATCAATCGCATCTCCCCGGAGAACCTACCATCGGTGGAGGTGGACAGGAAGGTTCGAGCGCTGACGAAGTACACCGCCAATGATGTCCTTCATGTAAATTAATCCACATTTCCCTTCCGGACGAGTAATTCCCCTCCTGAGGTAAGTTTGCCTTCGACTCCTTGCTATTTTAATTTTCCTTGTCAGTGTAGTTACAGTGTTGATGCTTGCACTAGGATTGGAAAGTAGCAACTTCGCTACCACCTCAACCGGAGGAGGTTCTTCCCTCCGAGGCCGAAGAGGACGATGAATTAGGGTCGACTGTGCCTGCATAGGAAAGCCCTGATTCCAGTGAGGATGGCACTCGTAAGCGCTCCCAGAGCGAAGAATCTGACGTTTCTACACCAGAGGCACCAAAGGATTCTTCGCGTGAGGTGGGCACCACCATTCCTATTCCAGCGGTTCCTGTCCACAGCGTGGCTCTGCCGCCGCTGACGAAACCAAAGAAATTGAAGGAGCCACTAGATGAGGATTTTGACCTCGACACCTTTGACGGGTAAGTCTTCCGCTAGAATGTTAAAGTTTTCCCAACTTACAATTTTCTTTGTGCTAAACGCCTTTGTGAACTTGTTGCAGTAGGACTACATCATCATCATCTGACTACTACCACTTCCTAGGGGATACCAGAGTCATAGACTCAAAAGGTTCGGACGTGGTGGAGTCTGCACCGTCCCCAAAGATAGCGGCCAACTCCGATGTGAGTTTCTCAAGTTTGACCCACATGGGGGAAAACACGGTTCTTGTGCGGACGCCCACCAAGAGAACACTTTCTGAGTCTTCAGATGGACATGTAAGCGTTTGATACATTGCAAATGTATCTACAATTCTTGATGTTCTATGCTTGGTTTTATCTACTTTCTTATGTTTTGACCACACTTTGGAGTACTTTTCATATGATTTCTTGGACTAACCTATTAACAAGAGCCACAGTGCCAGCTGCTTGTTTTCTGCTGTTTTTGGTTCCAGGAAAATCAGAAAATCAATATTCTCGGAATTGGACCGGACAAAAGCCAAAGTTGATATTTTACCGGAAGACTCATGGAGCCAGAAGAGGAGACGGAGGAGGGCCAGGGCCTGGCCACACCCCCCCAGGCGCGGGTACCCCCAGGCCGCGCCAAGGCATGGTGTGGGCCCCCTGGCCGGTCACCGACCTTGCCTCCTTCGCCTATATATTCCTCCCGAGGCAAAAACCTAGATAATCAATCAGAAATCCACGAGAAGATCCGCAGTGCCGCCGCCACCGAAGGGGAGATTCGGGGGATAGAAAGTCTCTGTTCCGGCACCCTGTCGGGATGGGGAAGTGCCCCGGGATCCATCTCCATCGATCTCCACCGCCATCTCCATCACCATTGCTGATTCCCATGATGAGGAGGGAGTAGTTCTCTCTCGAGGCTGAGGGTTCTACCAGTAGCTATGTGTTCATCTCTCTCTATGCATGATCTTATTGTGATCATGAGTTTGTAATCTATAGATCTACCTTGCTACTCAAGTCCTTTAATAGATCTCTACTCTCCCCATGTGTGTGAAGTTGACAGTGTGCACACCACGGTGGCACTTAGGGTAGAGATTACAAATACTTGTTATGAGTTATATTTGGAGTTGGATGTCTTTATGAAATTGTGGTGTTTGTTTGAACCATATAGTGCTCAAAGTGACAATGTGGGGTTATCTAGATGCGGAAAGCGAACTTTGAGGAGTGCTATTATAGCCCTACCATGGATTAGAGTGTCCAACCAGAGAGTAGTTAAGAGTAGTATCATAAAGAGAAGATATTTATATGAGAGTGTTAACTAGTGAAAGTATGACCCCGAGGCCTTGTTCCTAAACATTGAAACACGTTTGCAATTAGATCTATTACATGTTTGCTTGCTTCCATCTTAATTTCAGTTTGCCTTTAGTCTTTTCCCATGTCAACCACACGCCAGCAAGTTATTTTTTCTGGCACCGTTACCACTTATAATTATCCATACGACTTGTATTTTACTATCTCTTCACCAAACTAGTGCACCTATACACCTAACAAGTGTATTGGGTGTGTTGGTTACACAAGAGACTTCTTGTATCTTGATTGCAGGGTTGCTTGAGAGGGGATACCTTTGACCACTTCCTCCCTGAGTTCGATAAACCTTGGGTGATCCACTTAAGGGAAAACTTGCTACTGTTCTACAAACCTCTGCACTTGGAGGCCCAACAACTGTTTACAAGAATAGAAGTGCGTATACATCAAGCTATTTTCTGGCGCCGTTGCCGGGGAGGTAAGGTAAAAGGTATTCACACCGGAGGATTAAAGAAGAAGAACCTCCCATGGCAAACGCCTATTTTCTGGCGCCGTTGCCGGGGAGGTAAGGTAAAAGGTACTCACATCCTCCGGTGCGAGTGCTTGAAGTTATTTCCTTTAGATTCTGCAATTTTGTCTTTTTTTTCTTGTTTTCACTAGATAGGCTTAATGGAAAACAACAAAAAACTTAGAGAACTTTATAGTATTTATCTTGAGTTAGGACATGAAGTGTTTGAAGAGAAAATTAAAAAACCTATGGAACTTTCTTTGCATGCTAATAGAAATGTTATTAGTATGAATCTTTTGAACACCTTTGTTGCTAATGCTATGGAAAAGTCTAAGCTTGGGGAAGCTAGTTTTTACGAAAATGATCTTTTTAGTTCCCCAGCTTTGGAAGATAGCTATTCTATTTCTTATGATGATACGAAACCTCCAATATATGATGATTATAATGATGAATATGATATTTTTAGTCCACCTACTATTGAGGAGAAAATTAATTATGATTACAATATGGCTCCTATATTTGATGATTATGGTGATGAGAATAATAATGATAACTATTTTGTTGAATTTGCTCCCACTACAATTAATAAGAATGACTATGCTTATAGGGAGAGTATTAATTCTTTTATGCATGTGGCTCATGATAAGAATGTTTTATGTGATAGTTATATTGTTAATTTTATTCATGATGCTACTGAAAGTTATTATGAGAGAGGTAAACATGGTTTTATGTATCTCAATAATATTAAGTTTCCCCTCTTTATGTTGAAAATTTTGAAGTTGCACTTGTTTTGCTTTCCTATGCTTGTTGCTTTGTGCTTTCATGACTTGTTTCTTTCCAAGATTCCTATGCATAGGAAGTGGGTTATACTTAAATGTGTTTTGAATTTGCTTCTTGATGCTCTCTTTTACTTCAATTCATATTTCTTATGAGAGCATTTTCTCAAACTATCATGCCTAACTTAAAGGCGTTAAAGAAAAGTACTTATTGGGAGACAACCCAAAAGTTTTAGATGAGTCTTGGAAGTTATTACTTCAGTAATAACCGCTCCTTATCCTTTTTATTTGCTTTTTGTGCCAAGAGTAACCTCTAATGAGAGAGAAGTAATGATTGGGAAAGTTGCTGTCCCGAAACAGATTTTTGTTCTTCACCGTAAACATTCGTGTAAAATCTCTGAACGTCTTTTTGAGGCGTGAATTTTTGTGCTTCTGCCCCAGGTTGTTATATAACTTTCGTTATTTCAACACTTTTTGATTTGAGCAACAGAAGCTGCTCGAAAAAATTCGTCTTTACCTGCTGGTCTATTTTGACAGATTTCTGCCATTTTCTGCATTTGCCTCTTGTTGGTTCCTTTTTGAGTTCTTTTGGGGAATTGAGCTCTTTGAGGGAAGTGCTACAGTATCTAGTGTTTTAATGGAAGTTTTATTGTTGTTAGAACTGAACCTACATACTTATTATCTTGAGTGCACTAATGTTGCTAATAGAGATTGTGTGAAGATTTGTATGAAGGAAAAATTTCAGGTGTATGGAAGGAATGAGTAATGAGATGAAGGATGTACTAAAGGTCAAGCTTGGGGATGCCACGCATGTGATGTGCTCGACTTTCAATGTAGAGCTCGTTGGGAACCCCAAGAGGAAGGTACGATGAGCACAGCAGTAAGTTTTCCCTCAGTTATGAAACCAAGGTTCAATCGAACCAGTAGGAGCAAGGAAACACCCCAAAGGTGTTACTAGCTGAGATTTGGAAGGGCGCACTACCGGTGCTAGTAGCAACATGGAGACCTGCACAACACAACCACAGAACTTTGTCCCCAACTTGTGATGAGGTTGTCAATCTCACCGTGCTTTGCGGAAAACAAAGGATTAAACGTAACGAATGGAAAGAAGTAAGAGTTTGCAGAAAGTAAACACAAAGAAGTAAACAGTTGTAGATTGTATGTAAAGAAAAAGGACCGGGATCCATAGTTCACTAGAGGTGGCTCTCCTTAAGATAGATAACATGCTGGGTGAACAAATTATAGCGGGGCAATTGACAAACACCGAGAAAGCAATACATGCATATACAAATCATCTTGACTCCTTTGAGACTTGATTGGGCATTACAACATAATACATAGACCGCCATCCAACTTCATCTATGACTAATAATCCACCTTCAGGTTATCATCCGAACCCCCTCTAGTATTAAGTTGCAAGCAACAGATTATTGCTTTACGAACTGCGTGTAAAGTAAACAATACAATTGTTCTATGAACAAAGGATTGTTGTTTTCTCCCTAGTAGCAACAGCACATCTAGTACCTTAGAGATTTCTGTCACTTCCCCAGATTACTAGAGGCATGAACCCACTATCGAGCATAAATACTAACTCTTGGAGTTGCTAGCATCTACTTGGCCAAGATAGCTACTAACAACGGAAAGCATGCAAGATCTCAAATAACAAAGACATGATAGAATCAATAGTCAATCTGAAATAGCATCTCAATATCCATCGGATCCCCGCAAACACAACACGTATGGTTTACAAATAGATGATCTTGATCATGAATGGAGCTCACAAGATCTAAACATGAAAACACAAAGGAGGAGAAACCAGCCATCTAGCTACTACATGGATCCGTAGTCCAAGGATGAACTACTCACGCATCACACCGGAGGCTTGCATGGTGATGAAAAAGGCCTCCAGGGTGAATTCCCCTCTCTGGCAGGGTGCCGGGAAGAGCTTCAGATCCCTCCCGATCTAGGGAAGGAGATGACGGCGGCTACAAACTCTTTCATGCATTTTTGATCGGGTACCGAGGGTTTTCGTCCCGAGGGCAACTTATAGGCGGAAGGAGAGGCCGAGGGGGTGCTAGGGTTGGCTAGACCACCCACTGGCGCGGGCCAAGCCTGGCCGCGCGGCCAGGAGGTGTGGCCGCCCCTGGCCCCTCTCCGTCTCGTATGCTGGCACTTGATCCCTTCCAGAAAAATAGGCACTTTGGCTTTTGTCCCGTCCAATTCCGAGAATATTCCTTTTCTGACTTTCCTGGAACCAAAAACAGCAGAAAACAGGCAGCTGGCACTTGTTAATAGGTTAGTCCAAGAAATCATATGAAAAGTACTCCAAAGTTGGAACAAAACACAAGAAAGTGGATAAAACCAACCATGGAACATCAAAAATTATAGATACATTTGCAATGTATCAACATCCCCAAGCTTAATTCCTGCTTGTCCTCGAGTAGGTAAGTGATAAAAAGAAAGAATTTTTGAGGTGACATGCACCATCAAAGACTTGATCAAAGTATTTGTAAAATATTCAAAGCTGGGATCATAGTACTTCAATCATAACATGAAAGACAAAGTTCTAGCGATAAGCAAAGAAACTATGATGCAACATGAAAAGGCACAAACAAAAGATTCATGAATAACAATGCTTTGCAAGACGTTTGTTTGTTTCACATAAAGAAAGCATGGCATAATAGTTTTCAGCTTGTCCCTCAATAGAGTAGCAAATATAAATGCATAGGACACCTTCAAAGTTCATAAGAGTGACTAGATACAATAGTTTAAAACAAGCAATAACAAGTTATGCATCAATCAACTAGTCTTGGGACAATGCACATAGAACTAAGAATGGCCACTATGCTCTCAAAGTAGGTGCATAAAGTTAGAAGGTGGAGACTCAATATAATGGTGGAAGAAAGACCTTTTGTAAAAGGAAGTAGGGATTCAAGTCTCATAAAGAGCTTCCAAAAATTATGGTACTTATAGATTTCAACTCTCATTGCCCCTATCATAAGCATCTTTAAGTGATTAAGGTTAAATTGACACAACTAAGAGGATATGCTTGACAAGTTATAAACCGAAATCTCATGCCCCTTACTTACGAAGACCGATCCTCATGCTACTCAACTTCAGTCACGAGTAAGCTCTTGTCATTGTAAGTATATGTGTATCATTAAGAACCGCCAACGGGTACCCCTTGCACATGATACGGGAGCTTTCCCATAATCAAAATGACAAGGCAAGCAGACAATGAGCATCTCAGCGATCTTTTTATTTGCTATTTGCATAGGTTTTTATTGAGGATGCTTCATAGAGCGCTCATTATGGTGATGCTGCAAGTTTCCACCATGATTAGGCATGACTTAGGCTAGCGTCCCATGCGTTTCTCTAACACACATACAAACTCCATGATCTTACAAGTTCCACTTTTATTTCACACCGTCGGGATAAGCAAAAGAACATGATATCAACGGGGTACAAAGTACAAGTGCAATGTTGAAAGCGTTCCCCATGAAACATGGTTCTGCTAATTTCAACTTATAAAGCGCAAGCATATACGCAACAAATAAGGACCCAATGGTTCAAGTTTATTAGAGGCAATAAAGTAAAGTGTGCCATCATGTTCGTGAGAGCTTTAATCACTAGTTTTCTCATAACAAGTGAAAGGTAGACAAAAGCATGAATATACTTGGGATAGCATAAGCTAATAGGTAGGTATGGTGGACTCTTTGGAATAACTTGGTTTAGGGAGTTGGATGCATGAGTGGAACTCATACTTTGTTGTGGAGGCTAGCAAAAGACTGGGAGCGACAAACTAAGAGAGCAATAATGGCCATAATCATGCAGAGCGACAGAACATCATTGATTAAAGCATAAATTCATACTACAAGTTGAAAACTAAAGGATCATAAAGGCTATGGTGACTTGTAACAGTCATAACATGGTGTGAGCATGCGCCAAGCCAACCCAAATAAAGCATCAAAGGAGAATACCACTATACTATACTTTAATATGCTAAAACAACGCATGATTCATCCAAGGCACATTAAGCAATCTCAATTGTTTATAACAAGTCATGCTACAGCAAAGAATACTAAGCATAAAGCCAAAACAATATGAAGCATGGCATGACAAAGCATAGCCACAGTCAAAAACAAGCTCTTTTTACCACATAAGTATGAACTTTCCTACTCTTTTCCAAACCAAACCAAACCACTTGCAAACCAATGTATGATAGAGGGGGTCCAACCAAATTATTCAGAAAACTAAGCAAACCAAGCAAACTAAAAACCAAAACGAAAACGAAAAAGAAGACGCTCCAAGAAAAACACAACTGTGTATGAAACAATAAAAATGAAGCGTTTGGAAAAAACCTGGAATTTTTATTGATGAAGAAGGGGATGCCTTGGGCATCCCCAAGCTTTGACGCTTGCACTTCTTGTATATTTCTTGGGGTGACACGCGTGGCATCCCCAAGCTTGATCTTTATTCCATCCTTCATCTCATTACTCATTCCTTCCGTACACCTGAAAATTTTCCTTCATACAAAACTTCACACAATCACATTAGCAACATTAGTGCACTTAGGATAAATAAGTCTCAAGGTTCAGTTCTAACACCAAATAAACTTCCATTAGAACACTAGCTACTGTAGCACTTCCCTCAAAAAACTCAATTCCTCAAAGGAACTCAAGAAGGAACTAACAAGAAGCAAATGCAGAAAATGGCAGAAATCAGTCAAAACAGACCTGCAGGTAAAGACGAATTTTTTCGAAGACCTTCTGTTGCTCAAATCAAAAAGTGTTGAACTAACGAAAGTTAGATAACAACCTGGGTCAGAAGAACAAACAATTACAGCTCAATCCGACATACAAAACTCTCTCAGGAATTTTTACGGTGAAGCACAGAAATCTGTTTCGGGACAGCAACTTTCCCAATCATTACTTCACTCTCATTAGAGGTTACTCTTGGCACAAAAAGCAAATAAAAAGGATAAGGAGCGGTTATCACTGAAGTAATAACTTCCAAGACTCATCTAAAACTCTTGGGTTATCTTCCAACAAGTACTTTTCTTTAACGCCTTTAAGTTAGGCATAAGAAGCAAAGAAAGAATCAAGTGTTCTCAAATGAAGAAGCATTAAGATCAATACCAGAAATATTTTCAACAAGGCAAAGTATATCATCCAAATAAGTTCTAGAGGATCCTCTCTCAATGCTCTTAGGTTCACTATTCTCATCAAAAGGGTTTGCAGGAACAATCCAATCAAGATTCTTTTCTATGGCATCATGTATTGCTACTAGTTTAAAGGGTATTGGTATCTTAGGTTCCTCCCCATTAGGTTCGGTTTTGTTCATATTTTTTCATGTACCAACAACATCTACACATGAGTCTAGCATATTGAAACGTTCAAAAACTTTTCTAGCTTCCTTGGCAACATCATAGAACTCCTTAAACAAAGTTTCTAGAATAAAATCCCTCTTTTCAGGATCCTCAATTTCTTTAAGCTTAAGAAACATTACTTGCATTAAGGGGTTGAGGTTAACAAACCTAGCTTCTAACATGTGAATTAAAGAAGCTGCAACAATTTCATAATTTGGAGCAACTTCTGCAAGGGATCTATCCTCAGTATCTTCATGTTTGCTAACATGATTAAAGAATTCTTCAATATTATCTTTCCCAATTATAGAACCACTACCAATTGAAAGGTCTTTCAAAGTGAAAGTAGGGGTCAACATGGTGAGCTAAGGAAGAGGTGACAACTAAAGGAGACTTAATTTCTTTGTGTTTTTGATAAAGAAAGCAAACTTGTAAAACTAATTTTTGTTTTGTTTTTGAAGAACAAGACAAGCAAACAAAGCAAAAAAAGAAACTAAGCAAAACAAAAACAACAAAGTAAAGAGATTGGTTACGAGGGACTCCCCTTGTGAAGATGTCCTTGACTCCCCGGCAACAACGCTAGAAAATCTTGATGCACTCGACTTTCAACGTAGAGCTCGTTGGGAACCCCAAGAGGAAGGTACGATGAGCACAACAGTAAGTTTTCC
This sequence comes from Avena sativa, assembly GCA_916181665.1. Taxonomy (NCBI): domain Eukaryota; kingdom Viridiplantae; phylum Streptophyta; class Magnoliopsida; order Poales; family Poaceae; genus Avena; species Avena sativa. Next base: position 587,635,593 of record OV702287.1, read on the forward strand.
CTCAGTTATGAAACCAAGGTTTAATCGAACCAGTAGGAGCAAGGAAACACCCCAAAGGTGTTACTAGTTGAGCTTTGGCAGGGCGCACTACCGGTGCTAGTAGCAACGTGGAGACCTGCACAACACAACAACAGAACTTTGTCCCCAACTTATGATGAGGTTGTCAATCTCACCGTGTTTTGCAGAAAACAAAGGATTAAACGTATCGAATGGAAAGAAGTAAGAGTTTGCAGAAAGTAAACACAAAGAAGTAAACAGTTGTAGATTGTATGTAAAGAAAAAGGACCGGGATCCATAGTTCACTAGAGGTGGCTCTCCTTAAGATAGATAACATGCTGGGTGAACAAATTACAGCGGGGCAATTGACAAACACCGAGAAAGCAATACATGCATATACTAATCATCTTGATTCCTTTGAGACTTGATTGGGCATTACAACATAATACATAGACCGCCATCCAACTGCATCTATGACTAATAATCCACCTTCAGGTTATCATCCGAACCCCCTCCAGTATTAAGTTGCAAGCAACAGATTATTGCTTTACGAACTGCGTGTAAAGTAAACAATACGATTTCTCTATGAACAAAGGATTCTTGTTTTCTCCCTAGTAGCAACAACACATCTAGTACCTTAGAGATTTCTGTCACTTCCCTAGATTACCAGAGGCATGAACCCACTATCGAGCATAAATACTAACTCTTGGAGTTGCTAGCATCTACTTGGCCAAGATAGCTACTAACAACGGAAAGCATGCAAGATCTCAAATAACAAAGACATGATAGAATCAATAATCAATATGAAATAGCATCTCAATATCCATCGGATCCCCGCAAACACAACATGTATGGTTTACAAATAGATGATCTTGACCATGAACAGAGCTCACAAGATCTAAACATAAAAGCGCAAAGGAGGAGAAACCAGCCATCTAGCTACTACATGGATCCGTAGTCCAAGGATGAACTACTCACGCATCACACCGGAGGCTTGCATGGTGATGAAGAAGGCCTCCAGGGTGAATTCCCCTCTCCGGCAGGGTGCCGGGAAAAGCTTCAGATCCCTCCCGATCTAGGGATGTAGATGACGGCGGCTACAGACTCTTTCGTGGATTTTTGATCGGATACCTAGGGTTTTCGTCCCGAGGGGAACTTATAGGCAGAAGGAGAGGCCGAGGGGGTGCTGGGGTCGGCCAGACCACCCCCTGGCGCAGGCCAAGCCTGGCCGCGTGGCCAGGTGGTGTGGCCGGCCCCTGGCCCCTCTCCGTCTCGTATTCTGGCACTTGATCCCTTCCAGAAAAATAGACACTTTGGCTTTTGTCTCGTCCAATTCCGAGAATATTCATTTTCTGACTTTCCTGGAACCAAAAACACCAAAAAACAGACAGCTGGCACTGTGGCTCTTGTTAATATGGCGGCGTGAGCCGGAGCGGAGATGGCTTTGGCCTTGATGCTTTCCTCATACAAGGATGCCCGCGTCGAGAAGATCGACAGAGGCTTCCTTGCCAGTGCCGACCTCGCCGCCATCCACCAAGCCCATCCGAAGCTCTGCGCCTCTGCCATCAAGATCACTGGCTATGCCTACGTCGACGAGGTCATCACTGACTCGGAGTCCACCGAGAGCCTGAGACGGAGGCCGAGGCGTCGTCGTAGCCGACTGGTGGAGATGTCAGGGCCGGATCTGCCAGCGCGCCTCCTCCACCTCCCAAAGCCGCCTCCGGTCAGAGTCAGCTTCATGGCAAGGGCCCTGCCGCTTAGACATGATCCCCGGGATGCTGGGTGAATTTGTAAAACTTGTTTTGTTGAACTTGTTTGCTTGTGCTGGCTGTTTCTGAAGCCGGTTGAACCTGTGGGAACTTCGAATCCCCTTTATTTAATTGTGATGTTTGCTCGCTTCTATTTTCCTTGAGATCTTGCATGCTTCGAAGTTTTTATCTTTTGCCGGTTACCATTATCCGGCTATCTTTGCCTCGCGGAACACCTTTAGTCAGGAGAACTTCAACTCCAGTGGGGGCGCGCCAGCGCACCCACTGGGTGTAGCCCTCGAGATTCGGAGTAGATGGCGAAGCCAGGTGCTTCGAATCTTCTTACTTCCGTGCCCTTGCCCGCACTTGGGCTCCGAGTGTCTGGCTAAACTCCTTTAGCTGGTCGGAACTACATGATTCAACTGGGGGCGCGCGAGCGCACCTAGTGGGTGTAGCCCCCGAGATTCGAAGCGCTTGATGAAGGCAAGGACTTCGAATCTTCTTTCCTTTTGATGACTGACTCGATGTAGTCGTACAAAACAAACACACGTACAAGCCCATTTGTTAATAGGTTAGTCGGTTAAGGTAGTGCTTATTAACCGGAGAACAGCTTTATTTTTCAAAAACTAGATTGTGCTTCTCTGGACACTTAGTCGCTTTCGCATGCGCTCTGTTGTTTACGTTGCGTCCTTGCCAGGCAGCCTGTAACACCCCCGGGATCAGGGTTAAAAAAATCCCCTCGAGGATATTCAGTGAGAAATCTGTAACACAACAGTAACCCTACGACACAAAAAATTAGTACAGCAAGCTCATAACTGAGCGAAGAACCAAAATCTTACAAGCAGAGGTCACTGACCACAAACATCAAACAACGGAAAGCAAATTATGCTATTAAGTATAGCAAACTTAACAAATGGCCTAAGAGGCCTGAAGCATAACGATGACGTCCCAGCCCATAGATTCTAGGCTGCCGGCCAGGAACCCCAAGCTACTCGTCGGTGTCGATGTGGTACGAAACTCGTCTTTGGGGGAACACTTATTCTGCTACAAAAGTATCAACAAAGCAAGGGTGAGTACAGGGTGTACTCCACAAGACTTATGGCTGGTGGGACTATTTTGCATAAATCCATCTTTGTTTATAATTCAAGAGGGAGAAGAAGCTCGTCTAATCAGAATATTTTAAAAGGGGATAAGAGAGCGACATCTCCGAAGAATTGATCATCATCTTGATATCCTCCAAAGTAATCCTCATCTCACAACTAGGACCACCCCCTCGTACCCAAGAGGAAGCATCCTTAAGCACATGTTGATCTGCCAAGTTTTACGATTAGGTTATAGTTCTCTATGATCTTAGAATTCGGTCACCAAGCGTTCATAACCGTGAACACGGCTTTTCGAAAAGATTTAACCCTGCAGGGGTGTACAACTTAACCCAAACGTACCAACCGACTCTTAGTTCCACTTGACACACTTCCTTGGTGTGCTGGCAGAGGGTGATTGGACACAACCATTTTACCTTGCTTCGCCGAGACCATGAGTCACACCCTAAGGATGGTTCTGCCGTAACGGGTCATGTCCCGAAGCCGGTCCCTAGAGATGTGAGTCGGAGTTGGTTTACCAAGGGCTCCATCCACCCCAAGCAACCCCGGCCACGCTTACCTACCTGTTATGATTCACCTCCTTCACCTCCTCTTTCGAAAACATTTTCAATGCATATGCCAAATGGAAAGCCCAAACTATGTGACTCATGGAATCTACTAGGCAAGTTAGTTAATCATGAGGTCCCCATAAACCCCGTGTGGCTGTACGCTCGTCTTGGTCCAATGGCAAGAACTCGGTTCCTAGTGGTGGAGAGCATGGGACTAGAAAAACCACATACCACTGTGGCCTCCCATACAAGCCTTAGCATGTTTAACCTTTACCACTGATCTTACCTCATCAGTATACCTTGTTCTCTTGTTGACATGGGTATACCCTATAGGTACTCGAGCTTGGTGTATACGGGCTAAATATGGCAGATGCCCATGGCGTTGCCAAGGCCCAAATGAAGAACTCAAGGTAACCTATGGACTCTCGATTGCTTGCGGAATAACAAGAAGCTAAAGATAGAAAGTTTAAAGGGAAAACCTTGACTTGTAACCTACTTGACCTACTACCTGAGACCTAGCCTATCTATATAAACACTAGTGCACACGACCCCCTCTAACACCGGTTTGGAGGGCCCTCTAACAGCGGTTGTAGAACCGCTGTTGATGGTTCGGTGTTAGAGGGGCCCCCCCTTTAACACCGGTTCTTATACGAACCGGTGTTAAAGGGTGGCGCACGTGGGGCTGCCACAGGGCTCAGGCCCCCCCCTTTAATACAGGTTTGTAACACGAACCGGTGTTAAAGGTTCTGTGCCGCGGCAGGAAAAGGAGATAAATCTCTGCCGCGGCAGAGTTCTGCCGCGGCAGGAAAACGGCCTAAATCTCTGCCGCAGTAGAGTTCTGTCCCTGCCCCGTTCTAGGCATATTTTTGCGGCGCGGCAGTTACGGGGAGGGGGGGAGGGGGAATCGATCGGGAGCGGTATACACATCCATCGTCATCGGTACATATGAGTACATGAATAATTAAGCAACTATTATTATACACAACATCGTCATTGTGTGGTATTCTCCGTAAACATTGAAGCATCAAGTACAAGACAAACACGTTTAATCATATATACAACGTTCATTTTGGTGGATATCTAAAGAGTTCTCCGCCAGGCGTGACGACCTCATCAAGTATGAACCCCGCCAATTCCCCTTGAATGGCTCGTATGCGGTCAAATGGTAGGAGTTGGTCCTGCATCCCTTCGATCTGAATATATATGAAAAATGGGGTCAATATATATATAAGAATAAAACTCAACACAATTGATGGTAATAAAATAATGTTGTGTACTTTGTTTACTTACTCTAAGTTGTTCTAGTGCGGCTTGGCCCATCGCACATATCGTGTTGCGAATGAACTCGCAAACATAGTACCCACATAAGTTATTGCCGTGTCCCTGATGCGCGCACTTTACGAGAATAGAGAGTTCAATCAAAATAATATCAATAAAGCATGATATAATGGAATTGGAAGAAGAATCAAAGAGATACGCAGACCTAGCTAGCTAGTATTACTTACATTTTGGTCTACAAAATTTAGTTCTTCTGACCATTCACCCACGGCCCTGCCCGTGAACCTTTTCCAAACCCTGTCCGGCAAAGAAAATGGATAAAGGAGTGATTAATTACTTGTTGTCACGAAAGTTGCCGATCTAGTGCGATAATATGATTGAAATTACCTCTGGAGAATCTCTCTAATGTCTGCCCATCGCTCTTTTTTCTTTTCGTAACGAGTCCATGACAAGGACTTTTCCTGAGTCAGGTTGAATGACTAGCAGAATAAAGTGGAACCTACGCACGCATAACTCATCATCAGTTACACTTAACATCGAGTAAGCCGAAACAGAATGTGTACAAGAGAGGGTAACCGTACTCACGAGAAGTTGTAAGGCAATAGTATTTACCTTTTGGTTTGTTATCTCAGTAAAGACCTTAGCAATAAATCTTCTGTTTGCCCGGGTTTGGTTCTTACCACTTCTTCATGAACTCTATTTCGGTCAACGAACCCAATGTCAAAAGGTCCTCCTTTCATGCATTCCATAACCTTTTTCCTGCATAATAGTATATACATATATGGTGAGCATATATATATACATGCAATTAATGAAGTGAATGAGATGAGATAGAAAATACAGAAATAGTACTTACACACAATAAAGGCTGATGGCAGCTTTGTCGAGTTCCTTCTGATTGAATAGAAAATGCAAGTCTTGAATGTTGAAGGCGATCTCGTCGTCTCCGCACAAGAAAATCTGATCTCTTATATGCGCCGTGATCCATTCTTCCTTTCTCGTCTTGTAGAAATCAAGGTACCACTTGTGCAATCTTCGCATCTTTGTTGGTAGATTCTTGAGCTCCTCTTTCTTGACGAGATTCTTCCCATACTTCCATGGCTGTATGGGGTTGGCATCGCATTTGGGCAAGTTGTCTCCCATGATGTTCAAGTATGCAATGTAAGTCATCCCCATGTCATTGGCCTTTCTTTGTAGCTCTACCTCGTAATCATTTACGGGAGGAGCGTCCCGTGTGTCGAACACTTGGAGCGGGGCGCATGATTGGTTTTCCTGCTCTACGAGCATGGGAACTGTTTTCTGGGGTGCCGCACGACTGCTACTTTCAGTCTCCCTACGATGCCTTGCATCCGCCTTCAAAATCTGGCGCTCGTAGTCCGGCACAAGTGGGGTTTCAGGTTTCAAAAGATTTTTGTAAAACTTCTCCACCACCTCCGGATCTATTTTCTCCTTTGGCTCGGCCCGTCTAGGTGCAAAGAATTTCTTGACCTCTTCTTCCGAGATCCTATTGGTCTCCTCGTCGCTGCGATTCCACGGTAAAACCGGCAATGGCTTGGCGGAAGGCTGCGGGACGTAGTTTTTTGAACTCTTTCTGGCAGTGCTAGTGATGCTCTTCGTGGCAGTGCTCTTCCGCTTACGCTGAGGAGATGGCTGAAGCGCCGGAGATGGCTGACGGGCAGGAGATGGCTGGCACGCCGGAGATGTCTGCCGCGCAGGAGATGGCTGACGGGCAGGAGATGGCTGGCGCGGCGGAGATGGCTACCGCGCAGGAGATGGCTGAAGCGCCGGAGATGGCTGCCGCGCAGGAGATGGCTGAAGCGGCTCAGACTGCTGACGCTGCAGAGACGGCGGGGGTGCTAGTGGCCTCCAATTTGGAAGCACGATGTGTTCCTTCTTCCAAAGAATGGTTGTTTTCACTGCAAATTTGAGTTGAGTTTCCCCTTCACCTGTAGCATGGTCAAGTTGTGCTTCCTCATATTCCTTCACAACCTCATCCACCCCGACAATAGCATAGCCATCTGGAATCGGTCGGCAGTGGTAAGTTCCACCAGCTACAGGAGGTAAGGCATAGCCGACAACCACCTTCATGGATAAGCCCATTAATCTCACATGCAGCTCAGCGTGTTCGCTCTCCGTGATCTCATCCACGGGGTATCGAGGACCCGCCATTTCAAGCGTGGGCTGCACGTTCTCCGTGGAAGCCATGCTGCTTTTCCGCGCAGAGTCTGGGCCGCCGGCAGCTTCTAATGCAGGCTCTTCGTGCCGCTGAGATGGGCCGGTAGCCTTATGGCTCTGTTGTGCATTCACTTGCGCCTTCAACGCCACAAGTGCATGTTCTATCTGTGTCATCCGCTCTGTACGCTCTTTTTCTTTTCTGCCACGCCATCTGTAAGAGTCGCTCCACTCGGCAAACCCATCCTTCCACGTCATACCCCCTGTGCCTCGTGCATGTCCAGGGTGTTCTTTTTTACCGATGGCGCGTGTGAGCTGGTCATTCTCTCTGTCGGGATGGAAGGTCCTAGCGGCTGTTTCCTCATATGCCGTGATGAGTTCAGTGACGGGTTTGGCAAGGAGGCGGGTTGGGAAGATACGCAATCCTGTTTCTGGGTCCAACCTTGCCCCGATTCCGTAGAACCAAGTCTTTGCACGTAGGTCCCACCCATGTGTCTGGGGTGTGATCCCTCTGTTGCGCAGGGCCTTCTCAGCTTCCTCCCACTTAGGCCTCTGAGATATGTAGCCACCTGACCCTGTCCTCTGGTGATATTCCTTCTTCTGGGCATTTAGCGTATTGGTTTCTGACCTCTTTGTAGCTATAGCACCTTCCTTGTATGCCACAAATTCGCCCCAGTGAGGTCTTATCTTCGCATAATATGCGTCTTTGAAATCTGGATTCTTGCGAGCTTTGACAAATTTGTTCAATTTTGTCTTCCAGTTGCGGAAAGCGTCAGCCATCTTCTTTAGAGTTCACTCTTTGACCTTTTCCTTTATAACCGGTTTGTTTTCATCCTCCTCTGGCGGAAGGGTGAAATTTACCAATAGCGAATTCCAAAGCGTTTCTTTGGATCTTTCATCGACAAAGGTACCGTCGCCATTCTTTGGCTTATTCCAATATTCAATTGTGATTGGGATTTGGTCCCTAACAACAACTCCAGCCTGACGTACAAATTTGTTTGCGGCATTCTTGGGCTCCATCGGCCTGCCATCAACACGGACTGCTTCGATCGTGAACTTGGCACGATCTTTCAACCGATTTCTCGCGCCTCGCTTGCTCTTTTTCGTAGAAGAAGATGGTTGCTGGCTGGTCGATCCAGAGGGCTAAAACAAGAAAGAAGCGTTAATTAATACATGTAGAAGAAGATTGTTGGTGGAAGTCATCAGAGGCTTAATCAATGCATATACCTCGCCGGACTTTGTAATCACTAAATTGCGTTCACCGGAGTCTTCATCTTCTCCATGACTACTTGAGTTGTCATCATGTCCCTCCAAGTCTAGATATTGTGAGGTGTCCTCATCGATAATGTTCTCCATTATTTCTTCTTCTTCAAGGTTTCTACTAAATGGATCCATAGTTTCTAAAACAATAATATTATCTAGAGTAAGAGAGTAAACATTCAAGTGGACTTGGATTAATACACAAATATACATATTATTCATACAAAAATACACAAATAGGATAAAGTACATAAGATAAAGTACATTATTAATACATCACCGGACAATAGCTCGGGTGCATTATAGGATAAAGTATAAGATAAAGTACATTATTAATACATCACCGGAGAATAGCTCGGGTGCATTATAGGATAAAGTATAATATAAAGTACATTATTAATACATCACCGGAGAATAGCTCGGGTGCATTATAGGATAAAGTATAAGATAAAGTACATTATTAAGATAAACTAGCGAACGCGGCTGCCATGTTCTATGCTATGGGAGCTCTGCAGCCACAGAAGAGGAACCATCACCGGAGAATAGCTCGGGTGAGATCCGTGAAGCTGCCAGATATTGGAGAACCTAGTCTCCAAAAGATACATGTATCGCCATACATGCTCGTCCTCCTCCCTAATACGACGACGTACCACCTCCTCGGGGGCTGGCTCCCTCTGCACTGCTCCTGGACCTCGTGGACGCCACCAAAGAAGCTCCGGGTCGACGATGATACCCGGATTCCTCACCAAGGTACGAGTCCCGACAGGTAGCACCTCCCAGTGCCAACCCGGCGGAGCCCAGACTCGGACATCCCCGACAGAGTCCAGTAGGCTCGGACGAGATGGACGCGGCATAACTAAATAATAGCAATAAACAATCATAAAACATAAACAGTAACTAAATCACTAAGTATATATTGCCCTAATAACAATAACCCTAAACCTATCACTAATAACAATAACGCGGTATTTACCTAACTAATACTAATACTAACAACTAATACTAATTCTAATTATAACTCTAAATTAGCCTAATAATACTAATACTAATTCTAATTCTAACCCTAATACTTAGCCTAATAATACTAGCTAATTAACCTAATACTAATACTTGCAAATTAACCTAATACTAATACTAGCTAATTAACCTATATACTAATTCTAATTCTAACCCTAATACTTAGCCTAATAATACTAGCTATAATTAACCTAATACTAATATAGCTAATTAACCTATACTAACTAATTGACCTCACCTGCTAATTCTAACCCTAATACTTAACCTAATACTAATACTAGCTAATTAACCTAATACTAGTACTAGCTAATTAACCTATATACTCATTCTAATTCTAACCCTAATACTTAGCCTAATAATACTAGCTAATTAACCTAATACTAATACTTGCAAATTAACCTAATACTAATACTAGCTAATTAACCTATATACTAATTCTAATTCTAACCCTAATACTTAGCCTAATAATACTAGCTATAATTAACCTAATACTAATATAGCTAATTAACCTATACTAACTAACATGACCACACCTGCAGGAAGACGTACGGCAAGGACGGCGGCGCCGGTGGCAAAGGCGGCGCGGCGGCGGGCGGCAAGGACGGCGGCGGCGAGCTCTCCACGGGCGCGGCGGGTGGCAACGACGGGGGCGGTGAGCCTCCCCACGGGCGCGGCAGGCGGCAACGGCGGTGGCGGCGAGCCTCTCCGCGGGCGCGGCGAGCGGCAACGACGTGGGCAAGAAGGGAATCGAAGGGGGTGGCGGCGGTTGGGGGCGGTGGCGGGGCACACGCACGGGCCGGGATCGATCTGGCTGGGGGAAGAAGGGAAGGGGGTGGCGCGCGCGTTATAAACCCCCCCTTTAACACCGGTTCATGGCTGGAACCGGTGTTAAAGGGGGGGGGATTCGTTTCGCGCCCGCACCCCCCCCTTTAACACCGGTTCCAACCACGAACCGGTGTTAAAGGGGGGGTTCGTGGCTGGAACCGGTGTTAAAGGGGGGGCATTTATTTTCAGAAAAATAATATCTATCCATTCATGTAAAAACATTTTATATTTACTTGAGATGAAAATTTTCAAAATGATTAAAACACTTACATATAAATTTTTATTATTCAATTCAAACAAAAATATATTGTCAAATCCTAAAACTTTGAACATAAGAAATATTAAGTATCTAAAAAGGAATCTAACCCTATTTTATTAGAGAAAATCATATTTTATTTTGTATTAACATTTTTGAATTGATTGGATATTTGAATGCCGCATCTTTTGTATACACTTGAATCTGACAAAGCCTCGCTCAACTTGCATTGGATTTTTGATAAAATAGCATATTGTGAACCTAAAAATGATTTTTGTAAAAATCATGAGCATCGTATCATGTACCTGTAGTTCATATCTGACCCACTTCCTGCCGATTCGACAGGAATTTGTCTTTTTCACCAGAGGTGGACGGAAAGGTTTTAGATCCCCCTGTTGGTACATTGTCCATATAAGGTGGTCTAGTATTTTTGTAAAACGTGGTGGTGGTTTTTTGAATTAGCCGTTTGGTGGTTGCTTCACAAAACCGTCCGTTTTTTATGCTCGGAAAATGGAAAATGCCTTTTTGGTGCGATAAAAAGGAAAACTTTCTCTTGCAACATTGTTTGCCATGCCATGATGCACATGTATGCACAATATGGCCTTATTATCACAAACTATGCCTTGATTCTAGCCATAACATTGGTCATTTGACCCGAAAGCCAAGAAACCTCGAATGAGATAGGTCATTTTGTGAAGGAGATAGAACTGGAATTAAAATACAGAATGCAACTAATAGTAAGTTACATAAAGCACGACTGAAAATTAAGATACATAAAAGAACTGAAAATTAAGATACATGGCCAGGTTAAGTAACAATCGGCCGAACTTGTTTCGGAATGTTGGAGTGATTCAGTCATGCTCCTGCCTACAAATGTAATACTCGCCACTGTAGTCGTCGTACTCACCGCCGCCGTCATCGCTGTCATCGTCGGGGTCGCCGTAATTGAACCTTGAAGGCTGAGTACGCGTGGGCTGGACTTGAGGGTAGCGCAGATGGGGGTTAGAGTCGGCAACAGTGTCATAGGCCATGATGCTCTGGAGAGTCCGACCGCGCCACCATAGCCGACGGCTGGCCTCGTTGAAGTTCGGAGGAGGTGGGCCCTCCTCCTCGTGCCTGGCGAGCGCCCTCTCACGCCGATCCACGAAGAAGGCTTCCCAAGTAGGGAAATAGTCGGGATGCCATCTGGGATTCCTCCGCTGCTCCGGCGTGAGCTCGAAGTAGTAGAGGTTTGTGATGGCCATCCAGCGCGCCACACCTAGAGGGACAGGAGGAACCGGCACGCCTCCGGCGCTCAGCATCCAGCCGACGGGGACACAGTAGCCCGGCGGGCAGGGGTAGTTCGAGGTGCAAAGCGCCTCCGCCTCCCTGGGGGTTAGTGCTACGGTGGAAGCCATGGGAAAGAGTGATGAGGTTGCAGATATGAGTCTAGAGATGTGCAATGACAATGGAGGCCAACCCTAGATATATATATAGTGCAGAACTGGCGGGAAGAACTGGAGGGAAGAACTGGTGGGAAGAACTGGCGGGAAAAAATGGCGGGAAGAAAAATGGCGGGAAAAAATGGCGGGAAGAAAAATGGAGGGAAGAAATAGAAGGAAGAAAAATGGCTCATTTAATACATATACTGTTAACAGAAGAAGACTTATATCTGCAGAAAATATTTTCCGAGGCGGAACTTCCGAAGATGCCATAGGGCGTGTGCACCAAGGGCATCTTCGAGAAATTCTGCCACGGGAGATTTCCAAACCCTTTCCTCCATCCATGTTGGCTTGGTCGTTGCCATAGCACATCTACACTTATATCTGCCGCCTCTCTCCACTCTATCCCATGGCTTCCACCATACCTCTAACCCCAGGGAGGCGGAGATGTAGTCTTTCACGGGCTAGTAGGAAAATATTTTCCAAGGCGGAACTTCAGAAGATGCCATAGGGCGTGTGCACCAAGGGCATCTTCGAGAAGTTCCGCCACGGGAGATTTCCCAACCCTTTCCTCCATCCATGGGGATGAAACTCTCCATCCATATTGTTGGCTTGTTGAGTTGCTTGCCATGGCGTATCGATGCTCCTTTTATAGGCACGACGCCGCTTCTACTTTGTCTTCTTCCTCCGACAGGGCGTCGTGCGCTACATCGAGCAGTGTAGTCCACACACACGTCCTTATCCTACCGACAACTTTAGTCCCGGTTTGAGCCCCCACCCGGTACTAAAGGTTACCCACGCGTCCTTGTCCCACCGACAGTTTTGTTAGATGACACAAAAACCACCTTTAGTCCCGGTTGCACCCACCAACCGGTACTAAACGTTAGCCACCCCCTTTTGTTAACAGAAGAAATATGACATTGATTTCCATGTTGAGATACATATGTGTGCCAAAAATGGCTCAATTAATACATATAGTCAATCTTATGATCGCGTCGGCCGTAACCATGGAGTATCAACACCGTTTAACAGGATGGTTGGGTCAGTCTTCACTCTGAAGGGCGGGATTTCATCAAACTTATTATAATCTTCTGACATGTCTGTCTTGTCCTCCACTCCCACGATGTTTCTTTTCCCTGAAAGAACTATGTGACGCTTTGGCTCATCGTGTGATGTATCTGTTTGCTTATTTTTTCTTTTTTTCGGTTTGGTAGACATGTCCTTCACATACAAAACCCGAGCCACATCATTGGCTAAGACGAATGGTTCGTCTAAGTTCTTGTCTACCTTCATAAGATTGTTGAGATCCACCATTGTCATTCCGTACTTCTTGTCTACCTCAACCCTCCCTCCTGTTAGCTTGACCCATTTGCATCGAAACAAGGGGACCTTAAAATTAGGTCCATAGTCAAGTTCCCATATCTCCTCTATGAACCCATAATACGTGGTCTTTTGCCCATTGTCTTCTGCTGCATCGAAGCGGACACCACTATTTTGGTTGGTGCTCTTTTTATCTTGGCCTATCGTGTAAAATGTATTCCCATTTATCTCGTACCCTTGGAAAGTACATACAGTCGAAGATGGTGTCCTGGCCAACAAGTACAGCTGATCCCCAACAGTGGTGTTATTCGTGAGAAGTCTTTGCAGCCAGCCGCCAAAACTCGCCATGTGTGCACTTATAATCCATTCAACAGACTGCCCCGGGTGTTTGAGGTGTATTAAATTCTTGTGTTCATTGATATACGGGCAACCAAGATAGATCTTTGTAAAACCGTGTAGTGTGCTTGATTGATAGAATGCCCGTCCCTACATATCATTGCTTTACATCCTAGAGTGCCTTTTCCACGCAGTCTCCCCTCATGTCGTGATTCTGGAACACCAATCGCCTTAAGGTCAGGAATAAAATCAACACAGAACTCAATGACCTCCTCTGTTACATAGCCCTTGGAGATGCTTCCTTCTGGCCTAGCACGGTTATGAACATATTTCTTTAAGACTCCCATGTACCTCTCAACGGGGAACATATTGTGTAGAAATACAGGACCGAGAATGGCAATCTCTTCTACTAGGTGAACCAGGAGATGCGTCATAATATTGAAGAAGGATGGTGGGAACACCAACTCAAAGCTGACAAGACATTGGGCCACATCTGTCTGTAACCCTGGTAGGCTTTCTGGATCGATTACCTTCTGAGATACTGCATTGAGGAATGCACATAGCTTCACAATGGGTACTCGAACATTTTCAGGTAGAAGCCCCCTCAATGCAATCGGAAGCAATTGTGTCATAATCACGTGGCAGTCATGAGACTTCAGGTTTTGGAATTTTTTCTCTGCCATATTTATTATTCCCTTTATATTCGACGAGAAGCTAGACGGGACCTTGATACTGCTCAGGCATTCAAAAAAGATTTCCTTCTCTGCTTTAGTAAGAGCATAGCTGGCAGGAGTTAAGTGGCATCGTTTACCCTTCTCGTTCTCAGGATGCATAGGCTCTTCAGGGTCCTTCAGACGTTGCTGGTCCTGCCGTGCTTCCGGTGTATCTTTTGTCTTCCCATACACTCCTAGGACGCCTAGCAGGTTCACGCAAACATTCTTCATCACGTGCATCACGTCGATTGAAGAGCGAACCTCTAAGACTTTCCAATAGGGTAGGTCCCAAAATATAGATTGCTTCTTCCACATGGGCGCGTGTCCGGCATCGTCATTCGGAACAGATAGACTGCCAGGACCTTTTCCAAAGATTACTTCTAGGTCCTTGACCATACCAAATACCTCCTCACCGGTACGGAGGACAGGCTTCCTCCGGGGTTCTGCCAGGCGTTTGAAATGCTTGCCTTTCTTTCTTACTGGATGCAGGCTCGGAAGAAATCAACGATACCCTAGGTACACAACCTTCTTACATTTATCCAAATATACACTTTCAGTCTCATCTAAACAGTGTGTGCATGCATTGTATCCCTTGTTTGTCTGCCCTAAAATGTTACTAAGAGCAGGCCAATCATTGATGGTTACGAAAAGCAATGCTCGTAGGTCAAATGGCTCCCCTTTGTGCTCATCCCACATACGTACACCTAGTTTGGCCCACAGCTGTAAAAGTTCTTCAACTAATGGCCTTAGGTACACATCAATGTCGTTGCCGGGTTGCCTCGAGCCTTGGATTAGCACTGGCATCATAATGAACTTCCTCTTCATACACAACCAAGGAGGAAGGTTATAGATACATAGAGTCATAGGCCAGGTGCTGTGACTGCAGCTCTGCTCACCAAAAGGATTCATGTCATCTGTACTTAGACCAAACCTTAAGTTCCTTGCGTCACGTGCAAAGTCCGGGTACTCTCGCTCGACTTTTCTCCACTGTGACCCATCAGCGGAGTGTCTCAACATCGCGTCTTTCTTACGGTCTTCCATGTGCGATCGCAACAACTTGGCATGCTCTTTATTTCTGAAGAGACGTCCGTGGTATTATAGGAGCATACCACATAACCTTGGCAGGAACCTTCTTCCTAGGGGCCTCGCCCTCAACATCGCCAGGATCGTCTCGTCTGATCTTATACCACAGTGTAGTGCATACCGGGCATGCATCCAAATTCTCGTACTTCTCACCGCGGTAGAGGATGCAGTCATTAATGCAGGCATGTATCTTCTGCATGTATAATCCTAGAGGGCAGACAACCTTCTTTGCTTGGTATGTACTGTCGGGCAACTCATTATTTCTTGGAAGAAGATTCTTCATTTTTACCAACAACTTTGAAAATGCGCTGTCAGTCACACCGCTCTCTGCCTTCCATTGCAGCAAATCCAGTGTGGTACCTAGCTTTTTGTGGCCATCTTTGCAAGTTGGGTACAACAATGTTTTGTGATCCTTTAACATCTGCTCCAGCTTCTCCTTCTCCTTTTCTGTTTCACATTCTTCCTTTGCATCAGTAATGGCCCGACCAAGATCGTCATCAGCGGGCCCATCTGCTGCCTCTTGATCTTCATTGTCTACCCCCGTTGCAGTATCATCATATTCAGGATACATATTATGATAGTTGTCATCATCCTCTTCTTCTTCGTTGTCTTCCATCACAACCCCTTTTTCTCCGTGCTTGGTCCAACAATTATAGCCGGGCATGAAACCGGATCGAAGCAGGTGGGCGTGAATGGTTCTGGTATTTGAGTAGTCTTTCTTGTTCTGACAGTGAACACACGGACAACACATAAAACCATTGTGACCACGGTTTGCATTAGCCACAACGATGAAGTTTTGGAGGCCCGTAATGTACTCGGAAGTGTGGCGGTCACCGTACATCCATTGCCGGTTCATCTGCATTAATATATAGTATATATCAAAAAATAATAGGGAGATGACCATTTATATATAGTACATCAATGACACATGAAAGGATAGTTGCCGACCTCGACCGAGAAGGAAAGAGCAACGAGAAAACTTATTTTGAGCTCTCGGGCATTTCACCGAACACCTCTTGTGCATACGAAAAAACACAAACTAGCACACTTCACACCCTCTTGCTAGGCTCCAAAATGAGATAGTGAAAAAATGGAAGAGTGGGGTGTGGGCTGCGGTGTCTTATATAGCCCCCCCTTTAACACCGGTTCAAGCCACGAACTGGTGTTAAAGGGGGGCTGCGCGGGCCACTGGTGAAGGGGCCTTTAACACCGGTTCGTGCCACGAACCGGTGTTAAAGGGGGGCTCCTTTTTGCTGCACGGGCCACGATGGTACAAGCCCCCCCTTTAACACCGGTTCGTAGAAGAACCGGTGTTAAAGCCCATTTCCATGCTCAACCAAAGGCCTCGTTTCCACTAGTGAAAGTCTAGGAGGGGCGGCGAGGAGGACACACGCAACCCTAGTTTCCATAACCCTCGCCAGATTGCATCTACGCACCATTGTAATCCTCGATTCCTTTGATAATTCCACAAGCAGACAAGCAGGAGTAGGGACCTCTACGAGGCCTGAACCTGGGTCAATCTTTGAGTCCCCTGTGTGCTTGTTTGCTAGCCGATTGATGCTTCCAGCGCTCCCTCCTTCTCCAAAACCCAAGTCCATAACAATGGGCATTGATGAGTTAAACCCTCGTCAATTGGCGCCGTCTGTGGGAAATGGGAGCGCTGATGTTGAGGCTTCTTCGACCCCATCAACTGCGATCTACATCTCCGCAACACCAGAGATTCACCAGCTCTTCGGCGCGTTCGACTTCACCGTTCACACGCCCGCCACTCTCATAGCTTTCGAGTCCATGGGCGATGGTATCAGCCTGGTGATCGGGAGCTTCCGCTTCCAAGTTGGTCAGATGGGCACGCTTCGCATGCCTGACCAGACGACAACAACATCGATTGCTCCAGCATCATGGTTCCCTCCGTCGATCGACACCCTCAGTGAGCTCAATGCCTCGACAACAGTCGAGAATACAACCAACGACAGCAGTCGCAAATCCGATCTGGGCGATTTAACAATTGAAGATGGAGCCTACGGTTCCGGATCTTAAAGTTGCGGGAGCAGCAGCTTCCCCAACCACTTCATGTGCGCCGTCATCAACACGGGCGATTCCTCCGCCAATTGCGACAACACGGGCAACAGTGGCCATGGAGCCGACCCGCCAAATGGCGGCATACCCAATGGTGGCCCTACCAACGGCGCCCCCGTCAATTATGGAGGGGCAGCCGAACACCCCACCATGGTGAACGACCAAACCGACGAACGCGTCGTGATCAAGCTCAATGATCTCAAGTGGGCTCGCTGCCGAGAAGCCCTACGAGGCCACCCTCTGCCTTTCGGCTCCGCACAAGAACTACGAATGGGCTACCATTGGCTCCTGAAAGAGGAAGACAAATGCCAACTGCAAACAATCGCACAACTCGAGGCGCATAAAAAGGCGGCATACGAGTCGAGCCTCCGACGAGCTGGGTTCTCCTCCCATGGAGGATCCTCCTCCAAGTGCAACGAGTACGTCGCTAACAAGAGGCGATCTCGACTGGCCCACCTCACCGAGCAAGAGCGTGTAGAAGCCGAAAAAGTCCTCGACTTCGGCTCCATGATGGTAGATACGCGCGACAATGTGCTTCCAAAAACACCGCAAGCCGTGGTAACGGCGGCCACCATGTACCTCCTCAACAACCAGCCGCCAGCTGGAGACCCTCGAGCTACCATGCACCGATCAACTAACTCAGAAGACGAAGATGTGGAGCTCTGTGGTGCTAGATGCTTCAGCAGGGCCGTCAGGCAAAAGCGAATGCCCAAAGGGTTTAAGCTCCCATCAGAGAACCCAAAATTTGACGGTCTGCAGGACCCGAAGATCTGGCTAGAGGAACATATCTCCTCTGTCAGACTCCACGGGGGAGTCGAAGCACGACCATGCAATGCCTGCAGCTACAGCTACAGGGCGCTGCCCGGGCATGGCTCAATAACCTCCCACGCGGATCCATTCGCAGTTGGGAAGAGTTGGTTTACAGCTTTGTGCACAACTTCAAGGGCACCTACAAAAGGCCAGCGTCAATCGAAGAGCTGAGGTGCATCCAGAGGTGGTCCATCATCAAGAACTCCACGGAAAATATCTCGGAAGACCGTGGAATCGACGTGTTCAACGGCGGCGTTCGCCGCATAGAGCTTAGGGAGGAGCTGGGCCGCTCGAAGCCCAAAACCATCGACCCTTGATGGAAATTGCGAATCAGTGGGCTGATGGAGAAGATTCGGTGAAGAATCGCGTTAACTCCAACGAGGAAGCAGAACTCGAACGCAGATGCGACAACCGAAGAAAACGTCGAATGCGCATCTACGATGACCGCGATAACGTCAATATGGTTGCAGCCGGCTATGCCGACAGACACGACGACAACCGCAACAGCGGCTACCGCAGCGGTGGATACCGCGACTCCGGGAAAACCACGCAAGTATGGTAGAGCCATGACGGCTCAATCCACGGCGCCCAGAAAAGTGCTTGGTGCGTGGTGTTGATGTAGATCTCGTTGGGAACCCCAAGAGGAAGGTATGATGAGCACAGCAGGAAGTTTCCCTCAGTTATGAAACCAAGGTTTAATCGAACCAGTAGGAGCAAGGAAACACCTCAAAGGTGTTACTAGCTGAGTTTTGGCAGGGCGCACTACCGGTGCTAGTAGCAACGTGGAGACCTGCACAACACAACCACAGAACTTTGTCCCCAACTTGCGATGAGGTTGTCAATCTCACCGTGTTTTCTAGAAAACAAAGGATTAAACATATCGAATGGAAAGAAGTAAAAGTTTGCAGAAAGTAAACACAAAGCAGTAAAAGATTGTAGATTGTATGTAAAGAAAAGGACCGAGATCCATAGTTCACTAGAGGTGGCTCTCCTTAGATAGATAACATGCTGGGTGAACAAATTACAGCGCGGCAATTGACAAACACCGAGAAAGCAATACATGCATATACTAATCTTCTTGACTCCTTTGAGACTTGATTGGGCATTACAACCTAATACATAGACCGCCATCCAACTGCATCTATGACTAATAATCCACCTTCAGGTTATCATCCGAACCCCCTCCAGTATTAAGTTGCAAGCAACAGATTATTGCTTTACGAACTGCGTGTAAAGTAAACAATACGATTTCTCTATGAACAAAGGATTCTTGTTTTCTCCCTAGTAGCAACAACACATCTAGTACCTTAGAGATTTCTGTCACTTCCCTAGATTACCAGAGGCATGAACCCACTATCGAGCATAAATACTAACTCTTGGAGTTGCTAGCATCTACTTGGCCAAGATAGCTACTAACAACGGAAAGCATGCAAGATCTCAAATAACAAAGACATGATAGAATCAGTAATCAATCTGAAATAGCATCTCAATATCCATTGGATCCCCGCAAACACAACATGTATGAATTACAAATGGATGATCTTGATCATGAACGGAGCTCACAAGATCTAAACATGAAAGCACAAAGGAGGAGAAACAAGCCATCTAGCTACTACATGGATCCAAAGTCCAAGGATGAACTACTCACGCATCACACCGGAGGCTTGCATGGTGATGAAGAAGGCCTCCAGGGTGAATTCCCCTTTCCGGCAGGGTGCCGGGAAGAGCTTCAGATCCCTCCCGATCTAGGGATGGAGATGACGGCGGCTAAAGACTCTTTCATGGATTTTTGATCAGGTACATAGGGTTTTCGTCCCGAGTGCAACTTATAGGCGGAAGGAGAGGCCGAGGGGGTGCTGGGGTCGGCCAGACCACCCCCTGGCGCGGGCCAAGCCTGGCCGCGCGGCCAGGTGGTGTGTCCGGCCCCTGTCCCCTCTCTGTCTCGTATTCTGGCACTTGATCCCTTCTGGAAAAATAGGCACTTGGGCTTTTGTCCCGTCCAATTCCGAGAATATTCATTTTCTAACTTTTCTGGAACCAAAAATAACAGAAAACAGGCAGCTGGCACTGTGGCTCTTGTTAATAGGTTAGTCCAAGAAATCATAATAAAGGTACTCCAAAGTTGGAATAAAACACAAGAAAGTGGATAAAGCTAAGCATGGAACATCAAAAATTATAGATACATTTGCAATGTATCAACATCCCCAAGCTTAACTCCTGCTCGTCCTCGAGTAGGTAAGTGATAAAAAGAAAGAATTTTTGAGGTGACATGCACCATCAAAGACTTGATCAAAGTATTTGCAAAACATTCAAGGCTGAGATCATAGTACTTCAATCATAACATGAAATACAAAGTTCTAGCAATAAGCAAAGAAACTAAGATGCAATATGAAAAGGCACAAACAAAAGATTCATGAATAACATGCTTTGCAAGACGTTTGTTTATTTCACATAAAGAAAACATAGCATAATAGTATTCAGCTTGTCCCTCAATAGAGTAGCAAATATAAATGCATAGGGCACCTTCAAAGTTCATAAGAGTGACTAGATACAATAGTTTCAAACAAGCAATAAAAGGTATGCATCAACCAACTAGTCTTGGGACAATGCACATAGAACTAAGAATGGCCACTATGCTCTCAAAGTAAGTGCATAAAGTTAGAAGGTGGAGACTCAATATAATGGTGGAAGAAAGGCCTTTTGTAAAAAGGAAGTAGGGATTCAAGTCTCATAAAGAGCTTCCAAAAATTATGATACTTATAGCTTTTAGCTCTCATTGCCCATATCATAAGCATCTTGAAGTGATTAAGGTTAAAGTGAACAAACTATGGTGTACATGCTTGACGAAGTATAAGTCAGAAATCTCATGTCCCTTGTATACGAGGGCCGCTCCTCATGCTACTCAAGTTTAGTCACCGGTAAGTTCTTGTCATCGTAAGTACATGTGTATCATAGAGAACCACCAACGGGGTACCCCTTGCCTGATGATATGGAAGAATCCCCGTATCAAAATGACAAGGCAAGCAGACAACGAGCATCTCAGCATTCTTCTTATTTACCATGGGAATATGGTGATTTTTTCTCTCTTTCCTCTTTTCATAGTATCTCTTTTTTTTCTTTTCTCTTTTTTCTTAATAGGACTCTTTTTTATAAGAAGAATGCTTCATAGACAACTCATTATGGTTACGCTGCAGGTTTCGACCATGTCAGCATGGATTAGACCAGCGGCCCAGGCGTTTCTCTAACACATATACATATTTCCATGGGCTTACAAGCTCCCCTTTCATTTCACACCGACGACATCCATATAAAAAAGAGCATGATATCAACTAGGTACAAGTACCAAGTGTAATGTTGAAAGCGTTCCCCATGAAAGCATGGTTCTGCTAATTCCCAACAAATAAGTGCAAGCATATACAACATAGAAGACACAATAGTTCAAGTTTATTAGAGGCAATAAAGTAAAGTGTATCATCAAGTTCGTGAGAGCTTTAATCACTAGTTTTCTCATAACAAGTGGAAGGTAAACAAAAGCATGAATATACTTGGAATAGCATATGCTAGTAGGTAGGTATGGTGGACTCTTTGGAAAAACTTGGTTTAGGGAGTTGGATGCATGAGTGGAACTCATACTTTGTTATGGAGGCTAGCAAAAGACTGGGAGCGACAAACTAAGAGAGCAATAATGGCCATAATCATGCAGAGCGACAAAACATCATTGATCAAACCATAAAGTGATACTACAAGTTGAAAATTAAAGGATCATAAAGGCTATGGTGACTTGAGATAGTCATAACATGGTGTGAGCATGCGCCAAGTCAACCCAAATAAAGCATCAAAGGATAAAACCACTATACTATGCTTTAATATGCTAAAACAACGCATGATTCATCCAAGGCACATTAAGCAATCTCAATTGTTTATAACAAGTCATGCTATAGAAAAGAATACTAAGCATAAATCCAAAACAATATCAAGCACGGCATGACAAAGCATGGCCACAGTCAAAAACGAGCTCTTTTTACCACATAAGCATGAACTTTCCTACTCTTTTCCAAACCAAACCAAACTATTTGCAAACCAAAGTGTGAAAGAGGGGGTCCAACCAACTTATTCAGAAAACTAAACAAACCAAGCAAACTAAAAACCAAAACGAAAACGAAAAAGAAGACGCTCCAAGAGAAACACAACTGTGCACAAAACAATAAAAATGAAGCGTTTGGAAGAAACCTGGAATTTTTATTGATGAAGAAGGGGATGCCTTGGGCATCCCCAAGCTTTGACGCTTGTACTTCTTGGATATTTCTTGGGGTGACACGTGTGGCATCCCCAATCTTGAGCTTTGGTCCGTCCTTCATCTCATTACTAACTCATTCCTTCCATACACCTGAAAATTTTCCTTCATACAAAACTTCACACAATCTCATTAGCAACATTAGTGCACTTAAGATAAATAAGTCTCAATGTTCAGTTCTAACACCAAATAAACTTCCATTAGAATACTAGATACTGTATCACTTCCCTCAAAAAGCTCAATTCCCCAAAGGAACTCAAGAAGGAACTAACAAGAAGCAAATGCAGAAAATGGCAGAAATCTGTCAAAACAGACCAGCAGGTAAAGACGAATTTTGTAGAAGACCTTATGTTGCTCAAATAGAAAAGTGTTGACCTAACGAACGTTAGATAACAACCTGGGGCAGAAGCACAAAAAATTACAGCTCAATCTGACGTACAGAGCTCTCTCAGGAATTTTTACGGTGAAGCACAGAAATCTGTTTCAGGACAGCAACTTTCCCAACCATTACTTCACTCTCATTAGAGGTTACTCTTGGCACAAAAAGCAAATAAAAAGGATAAGGAGAGGTTATTACAGAGGTAATAACTTTCAAGACTTAACTAAAACTCTTGGGTTATCTCCCAACAAGTACTTTTCTTTAACGCCTTTAAGTTAGGCATAAGAACCAAAGAAAGAATCAAGTGTTCTCAAATGAAGAAGCAAAAGAAATCTTTTCCCTCTTTTTAGGGAAGTGTTCTATACCTTTCTTGAGTGGGAGTTGATATTTAATGGTGCCTTCTTTCATATCAATGATGGCACCAACAGTTCTAAGAAAAGGTCTTTCCAAAGTAATAGGACAAGAAGCATTGTATTCAACATCCAAAACATAGAAATCAACGGGGATATAGGAATAATTAACCATAATACGAACATCATTAAGACTCCCCATGAGTTTATTTTTAGCATTAGTATCAAGCGGTACATTCAAATAACAATCTTCAAGAGGAGGCAAATCAAGCATATCATAAATCCTTCTAGGCATAATAGAAACACTACTATCAAGATCACACAAAGCTTTGAAATCAAAGTCATTCACTTTCATATTAATGATGGGGTCCCAACCATCTTCTTGCTTTACAGGAATAGAAGCTTTATGTTTCATCTTTTCTTCTTTAATCTTTATGAGAGCATCAGTAATGTGTTTTGTAAAAGCCATGTTCATAGCACTAGCATTAGGAATTTTAGCAAGCTTTTGTAGGAACGTAATAACTTCAGAGATGTTGCAACCATCAAGATCAAAATCAACTTTATCATCTAAAGTAGTAGAACTATTACTAGACTCAACACTAGTGGTGGTAATAGTAGAAACACTAATGTTTCTAGCAATTTCATCTTCTCTTTACCACTTAGCATGTAATTCAGCTAATAGTCTAACATTTTCATCAATTCTTACTTGTATAGCATTAGTGGCTGCAAAGGGATTCTCATTAGTTTCGGGTTTAGCAGCCATTTTATTCAAAGTAGATTGAGCTTCAGCCAAAGAAGCTATATTTCTTTCAGCATTAGAGAGTTTTTTCTCAATAGTTTTATTGAAAGCAGTTTGTTTACTAATAAACTCTTTAAGCATAACTTCAAGTTCAGAAGGAGCACTTTTATTATTGTTGTAAGAATTTCCATAAGCATTACCATTGTTGGGAGGATAAGACTTATAATTGCTGTTACCAAAATTGTTCCTATAAGCATTATTACCATAAGCATTGTTGCCAAAGTTGTTATTTCTTATGAAGTTCACATCAACTTGCTCTTCTTGAGCAACCAAAGAGGCTAAAGGAACATTATTTTGATCAATATGGGCTTTCCCACTAACAAGCATAGACATAATAATATCAATCTTATCACTCAAGGAAGAGGTTTCCTCAACAGAATTTACCTTCTTACCTTGTGGAGCTCTCTCAGTATGCCATTCAAAATAATTAACCATCATATTATCCAATAGTTTTGTTGCAGCACCCAAAGTGATGGTCATAAATGTACCTCCAGCAGCTGAATCCAATAGGTTCCTTGAAGAATAGTTCAATCCTACATAAAAAGTTTGGATGATCATCCAAGCAGTCAGTCCATGAGTGGGACAATTCTTAACCAAAGATTTCATTCTTTCCCAAGCTTGAGCAACATGCTCATTATCAAGTTGTTTAAACTTCATTATTTCACTTCTCATGGATATAATCTTAGCAGGAGGATAGTATTTTCCAATAAAAGCATCTTTGCACTTAGTCCAAGAATCAATACTATTCCTAGTTAAGGAATTCAACCATTCTTTAGCTTTTCCTCTCAAAGAGAAAGGAAACAATTTTAGCTTAATAATATCACCATCTATATCCCTATGCTTTTGCATCTCACAAAGTTCAACAAAGTTATTTAGATGGGAAGCAGCATCTTCATTACCAATACTAGAAAATTGTTCTTTCATAACAAGATTGAGCAAAGCAGGTTTTATCTCAAAGAAAGTATTTTCAGCCACATGTGGAGCAATAGGAGTGCTCATAAAATCATTGTTGTTGGTGCTAGTGAAGTCACACAACTTAGTGTTTTCAAGAGTAGTCATTTTTTTTGGGTTTTCAAATAAGAAAGCAAACTAGTAAAACTATTTTTTTTGGATTTTTGAAGAACAAAACAAGCAAACAAAGCAAAAAGAAAACTAAGCAAAACAAAAACAACAAAGTAAAGAGATTGGTTATGAGGGACTCCCCTTGTGAAGATATCCTTGACTCCTCGGCAACGGCGCCAGAAAATCACTTGATGGCTCAATACACGGCGCCCAGAAAAGTGCTTGGTGCGTGGTGTTGATGTAGAGCTTGTTGGGAACCCCAAGAGGAAGGTATGATGAGCACAGCAGCAAGTTTCCCTCAGTTATGAAACCAAGGTTTAATCGAACCAGTAGGAGCAAGGAAACACCTCAAAGGTGTTACTAGCTGAGCTTTGGCAGGGCGCACTACCGGTGCTAGTATCAATGTGGAGACCTGCACAACACAACCACAGAACTTTGTCCCCAACTTGCGATGAGGTTGTCAATCTCACCGTGTTTTGCGGAAAACAAAGGATTAAACGTATCGAACAGAAAGAAGTAAAAGTTTGCAGAAAGTAAACACAAAGCAGTAAAAGATTGTAGATTGTATGTAAAGAAAAGGACCGGGATCCATAGTTCACTAGAGGTGGCTCTCCTTAGATAGATAACATGCTGGGTGAACAAATTACAGAGGGGCAATTGGCAAACACCGAGAAAGCAATACATGCATATACTAATCATCTTGACTCCTTTAAGACTTGATTGGGCATTACAACATAATACATAGACCGCCATCCAACTGCATCTATGACTAATAATCCACCTTCAGGTTATCATCCGAACCCCCTCCAGTATTAAGTTGCAAGCAACAGATTATTGCTTTACGAACAGCGTGTAAAGTAAACAATACAATTGTTCTATGAACAAAAGATCGTTGTTTTCTCCCTAGTAGAAACAACACATCTAGTACCTTAGAGATTTCTATCACTTCCCCTGATTACCAGAGGCATGAACCCACTTTCGAGCATAAATACTAACTCTTGGAGTTGCTAGCATCTACTTGGCCAAGATAGCTACTAACAACGGAAAGCATGCAAGATCTCAAATAACAAAGACATGATAGAATCACTAATCAATCTGAAATAGCATCTCAATATCCATCGGATCCCCGCAAACACAACATGTATGAATTACAAATAGATGATCTTGATCATGAACGGAGCTCATAAGATCTAAACATGAAAGCACAAAGGAGGAGAAACCAGCCATCTAGCTAATACATGGATCCGTAGTCCAAGGATGAACTACTCATGCATCACACCGGAGGCTTGCATGGTGATGAAGAAGGCCTCCAGGTTGAATTCCCCTTTCCGGCAGGGTGCCGGGAAGAGCTTCAGATCCCTCCCGATCTAGGGATGGAGATGACGGCGGCTACAGACTCTTTCGTGGATTTTTGATCGGGTACCTAGGGTTTTCGTCCCGAGGCAACTTATAGGCGGAAGGAGAGGCCGAGGGGGTGCTAGGGTCGGCCAGACCACCCCCTGGCGCGGGCCAAGCCTGGCCACGCGGCCAGGTGGTGTGGACGGCCCCTGGCCCCTCTCCGTCTCGTATTCTGGCACTTGATCCCTTTTGGAAAAATAGGCACTTGGACTTTTGTCCCGTCCAATTCCGAGAATATTCATTTTCTGACTTTTCTGGAACCAAAAACAACAGAAAACAGGCAGCTGGCACTATGGTTCTTGTTAATAGGTTAGTCCAAGAAATCATAATAAAAGTACTCCAAAGTTGGGACAAAACACAAAAAAAGTGGATAAAACTAAGCATGGAACATCAAAAATTATAGATACCTTTGCAATGTATCATGCCACACTCGCGATGAGGCGCCCGCCGCATCCATTGAAGACAAGCTGTCCGGACCATGCACCGTACACTTCTACATCGACAAGCATGATGGCAAAAAGAAATCTAGCGACCTCCTCAAAGACTACCGCGAGTTCCTCAAACTCCATGCGGGCCTGGCTCGGATGAATCGCGACGTAGTCAACAGGGGCTACGGAGCCGCCCCAGGCGCTGTGGCACATGGAGCTCCTCCACCACCACCCGGACCACCGCCAAACGCAGCTACGCCTGACCAGCATCACGGAGGCTAGCCGTACCCACGGGCCATGGGCACCATGGTGATCCAAAAAGGTCGCCCCTCCAACCGGGTATAGAAAGCCATCACTCGCCATGTCAATCTGGCGACAAACTCGCCACCATCTACCACTGAGTACCTCAGTGGAAGCGACTCCTACATCACCTTCGACAAGCGCGACCATCCTCCAGGTCACTGTCCCCTCGTACTCGTGGCACAAATTGGAGGTTTCGACATGAGTCGCATATTCATGGACGGCGGAAGCAGCATCAACCTTATGTTCGTGAGTACCTTGCGAGAAATGAGGATCCCTCTGACCTGCTTAGAGGCCTCAGACACAACATTCCGCGGCATCGTCCCAGGCAAGGGCACATATCCCCTTGGCAAAATCAACCTCGACGTCATCTTCGGCACACTGAAGAACTTTCGGCGCGAGCGTATGGACTTCGAAGTCGTCGACTAGCCCTCACAGTACCACTGCATCCTCGGACGTGTCGCGTTCGCTAGGTTCATGGCAGTGCCACACTACGCCTATCTGCAGATGAAAATGCCAGGCCCTAATGGCGTCATCACAATCAACGGGAGCTTCGAGAGGTCCGACCGTTGCGACAGGGAGTTCAACAGAATTTCCCAATCCTTCGGCATGCAGGAAGAACTTGCGAGACTAAAGGAGTCGACAGACAACAGTCTGTCTCCCCGGAGCCGGCCAAGTTCACCTGACATATCCTTCGACTCATCGGTGCACACGAAGAAAGTTCAGGTCCACCCATCAGATCCCGCCAAGACGGCCTCATCGCCAACAACTTGAGTCCCGCATAGGAACTCGCGCTCGTCGAATTCCTCCGTGAGCACTGGGAAATCTTCGCCTGGTGTCCAGCGGACATGCCAGGAGTTCCTAGGGAATTCGCCGAGCACGCACTCAATGTCAACCCAGACGCAAGGCCAGACAAACAAACAATTCGGTGACTGTCTGAACCAAGAGCAAAGGCAGTCAGAATGGAGATCAACAGACTCCTCGACGCCAAATTCATACGCGAGATCAAGGAAAGCACTTGGCTCGCCAACACGGTGCTAGTACCAAAAAAGGGAGAATATCATTTTGCGGCCCAAAAGTTGGGGTGTACAGGCAACGCGGTACCCAAGTTCCCTGAAATCAGCTGAGGTGACTATAGTTGTGTGCCAAATACTCAGAGGTTCTTTTTTGGCACGAATTCAACTTTACGTTTCAATACAAAAAATCAGGATAACGACCGTCAAGTTGGCGCCCCCTGTCAGTTCTCTCCGTTATGTCGCTCCCGTCGCTTAGGCGGGGTGGCTGTCACGTAGGCTTGCAGTGTTGGCACAGTGGATAGGACAACACCCCCTACCCATTGTATTGACGTAGGCTTGCAGCATTCACAACTACGAGTATTGACAAGTACATGAGGAAAGATGCAGAGAAACAATTGAAGATGTGCAAGGAAGATGCTAAAAGGAAGGAGGAGACGATTCGATCCTTGCTCTCGCAGGAAGATACACATAGGGCTAAGATTAGGAAGATCAAGGAGATGTGTGATAAGTAGTTCTATTTAGCTTAAGCTCCGTGCCTTTTTTAAGTTGTAATAGTTGTACTTGTTGACCTGGCGGTCTGAACTATTGGCCCCGGAGTCTTGGGAGTAAAAAAATTGGTTGCCCATTAATCTGTCTTAACCCCGCATTACTTTCTTTTGTCTGACCAACGCCCCTTGGATATTCCGCCCATCGCTTCATCGTCCTCGTGTACAAAAAGGAGGCCCCACAGCGCGTCGCTTCGTCGCCCATCCCCTCGCCCTCTCCAATCTCGACCGCGCCATTGCTTCGTCTTCCACCCCCTCACTCCCTCTCCAATCTCCACCGCGCCGCCATGGAGATGCCCTCGCTGAACTTCTACGAGGTGGTGATGTTCGCGCACTTTGACATCCTCACGCCGCCGGCCGCGACGGTGCCCTACGGATGGTGCATCAGCTATGCGGGTGTGCCGGTGGCTCCGCTCCTCGTCCCTGGCAGAGCCGTGATGGAGAGCGAAATCGCGGCATGCGGCCGCCAGGTGCCCGCGTGGAAGAGGGCGCTGCCCCGGTACGTGGCGGCCAGCCCGTACTGGCCGGCGCTGTTCAAGAAGGAGCGGAAGGCCAAGATTGGCAACCGCATAGTTTACGGGCGCGTTGTGCGCCGGGATCTCTGCAACCGAGATGGGCGGGAGATGTTCTGGTCCATACCTGGACGGACCAAGTTCACCGTCATCGCCGCCGCTCGCCGTGAAAAGGTGCTCCGTCTCGCGTACAATGCGGAAATCATGGAGGTTCCGTCCGACGAAGACGAGGAAGCCGATGGCTCGGAGGACAGCGGTAGTGGAAGTGAAATTGTTGACTAGTGGTTGAATTAATGTAGGATGTTAAATCGCACCTTTGTTTAGAAGAATTTGTGGTTGAATTAATGAAATGCCTCGATTTAGATCTCTGTCTCGATTAATTTGCGGAAAAATTTGTGATTTAGATCAATTTCTGCCTCGATTTAGATCTCTATCCCGGATTGGGAACGTGACCGTGGACCAAAGACCCCTTTTCTACTAGTGTATTCTGACATTGGTGGTTTGTTTAAACGTAATCTACGTGGATTTGGCCGTATGCAAATGGCACAACCACAATTTATAAAGTGGAAGCACGTACACCCGGTTATTGGAGATCCGGGAGCTTCGCCAGATGCAGGGGATGTAGGAGAAGAGAGGCGGTGAGATAGACGGGCTCAAGAATAGGCCAGAAAGTGGTACCCATTTCCTCCTCATCTGGGCATTATCGGTGAGAACATTGCTGTTTATGTTGCCACGTCGTTGTGGAGCATCTGAAATAAGTTGCTGCTTTGTGGAGTCTGGCAGCTTAAATAATTTATTTCTGTGCCACTTACATTCCGTCGTATTTGGAGACCTCCTGCCCCTCAGCAATCGTGGAACCGGTGGATCCTTGTTTTTAGATAGGAGTGGCACAATCACAATTTCAGATTCAACTACTCACTCGGGTGTTTCCAAACCTAAGTCGCAGTACATTTTACTCAGAGAACGTGGGTAGATTGTTTCGCCCAGCAACGTTCCACACACAGAGCTCCAGAATTTAACAGAATTACATATATTGGTTCAAGTTCAATACATTACTATGCATCTTCATTCCCAGCAGCCTTCTTCCGCAGCCTAGGTGCCACGCCTTCACGTCCACTGGCTTCTTCATTTCCTGCCTTCTTCCTCTTCCTTGGTGCCAATTTTCTTAGCTTCACGTACTCTGCATCGCCGGGACAATGGCCACCAGAATCGTGTCCAGCATCATCTTTCCACTCATTTTTAATTTCTTTGGGCAGCGAAATAACTGACCTGGCAGTCATGTTTCTAACCTTGCGGTGCTTCGTGTCAAAGAAACAAGACTGTTGCATAACTGCCCAATATCTACAAAGTAAATAAAACAAAAAATACAAATCAACACAAACATGCGAACCCCAAGCGGCATTTGCTTACCAGGAGCTAATTGGGTTCGAGCAACCACCCTGTCCAAGAATAGAAGGGTGACTCCCAGTTGCAGCAGCTTCCACATCCAGTACATGACATTTCAGGTCAAACATGGGAGCCGAAGCATACCTTTTCATCAACCCAATTAGTTGACTGTCACACGTTATAGGAACCATGATGCCACGTTTATCCATGAAGATGGACTTTGCTATCTGCTTCAGCGAAAATTCAACATGATTACGCAGAGCAGCAACCATACCAGATATAGTGTAGATCTGCGCAGGCGCTTATTCCATCGTGAAAGAATGGCTTTCATACCACTTGCCCTTAGAGTCGTACCTATAGAGGACTACCATAACTAGGTAAGGGGGTCCGCACAGATCCCACTTGAGAGAAAACTATGGACAAAATATGTTTGTCAGCGTTGGGCTAACAAACAATTTGAGGTTCAGTAGCCAGCTAGCAGTTGTAATTAGTGCGAATAGAAAAGAGAAGGGTAGCTCACCCGCTTGTAGCCTGAACTTCTTCTTCCTTGATACTAGGATCTGCCATCCTCCGAACTGCTCGGCTCGTCGGCGGCGGAGGCGGGCTAAAGCCTCGCAACGGCGGCTACGGCATGTGCCATTGGAGCTTGGTATCAGTGACTAGGCGCAGCAACTTGGCCCCGGAAGTCAAATGTCCGAAGGGATCGTCCTGCCTGGAGGGTAGATTTCGACGCTGCCGGTGCTAGGGAAAAGTTGGGAATGGATTTGTGAAATTGGTCAACGCATCCAATCCACTTGGCTGCTCGATTTGCCTAAGAGGTTGCCGCATTGGCGCCCGCGTCACGGACAGATGACCGACATGTGGGTCCCGACCGTCTACTTCACGTGGCGGTTTAACGGAATGTTTGTATTTGGCAGGGGTGAGATGAGTTTTCCTCGAAATTGCCCCTCTCAGTAGTTGGCGTCCTAACTTAAACGTGGTAATTTCAGGCAACTTAGGTACCGCCATGCGCTGGACTGCCAACTTTGGTACCGCAGACGAACAACCCCCCAAGAAAGGACACGGATATCCTGCGGATGTGCGTGGACTTCACCTCTCTGAACAAGCACTTTCGAAGGACCACTTTCCACTACCGCGAATCGACCAGATCATCGACTCCACCGCGGGATGTGAGCGCCTCTGCTTCCTCGATGCCTACTCAGGCTACAACCAGATTCGAATGAAGGAGGAAGATCAAGAAAAAACAGCGTTTACAATGCCTTTTGGTGTGTTCTGCTACAACACAATGCCCTTCGGGCTAAAGAACGCAGGAGCCACCTACCAGTCGTGCATGCAGGCTTGCCTCAAAAACCAACCTGGTCGCAACATTCAAGTCTATGTCGACGAGATCGTAATATCAAGATCAAAGAGGAAGCTTCACTAATCGAAGACTTGCGCGAAACCTTCGCCAACCTTGACAGCTACCGGATCAAGCTCAATCCGGACAAATGCGCCCTCGGCATACCATCTGGTCAACTACTCGGGTATCGTATCTCCGCGAGAGGGATCGAGGCGAACCCGAAGAAAATAAAATCCATACTGGCCATGGAGAAGCCGAAGAACATAAGAGGTGTCCAGCAGCTGGCTGGGCGAATCGCGGCGCTCAGTCAATTCATCAGTTGAATGGGCGAAAAGGCACTACCCTTCTACCAACTCCTCCGCAAAGCTGACAAATTCGAGTGGACCAACGAAGCACAGGAAGCATTCGAAGACCTCAAGCGCCTACTGTCCACCTCGCCAGTACTGGTGACCCCGCGCGAAAGGGAACTATTGTTGCCGTACATCTCCGCCACCAACCAGATGGTCAGCACAGAGCTCGTAGTAGAGCGAGCCGAGGAAAACAAGGTCCACGGGGTGCAGCGCCCAGTCTACTACCTCAGCGAGGTACTCACGCCAACAAAGCATCGGTACCCGCACTACCAGTAGCTGGCGTACGGTGTCTTCATGACAGCCCGGCGACTGCGCCACTACTTCTAGGAACACCCAATCGTGGTAGTCAACGACGCACCGCTTGGGCATATCCGCAACAATCCCGACGCCGTCGGACGAGTCGCACTTTGGGGAATCAAACTGTCTCCACGAGACATTACATATGAAAAATGTGACACAATGAAGTCGCAAGTTCTCCCTGACTTCCTCGTGCACTGGATGGAGAACCAGCTCCCTGAAAACCAGATATGTCCTACCTTTGGACAATGCACTTCGACGGATACAAGCGAAAGGATGGAGCTGGCGCAGGTGTCATACTGACATCGCCACAAGGAGACAAGCTTAAGTATATTCTGCGAATGCAGTTCAGCGCCTCCAACAATGAAGCTGAATACGAGGACCTGTTGCACGGGATGAGGATGGCAAAAGCTTGTGGCGCCAAGAGGCTCATAATATACGGCGACTCCAAGCTAGTTGTCAACGAGACAATGCATGAGTGCGACGCACTGAACAACAATATGATCACCTACCGCGACCTCTACGACACACTCGAAGGGGACTTTGATGGCTGCGAGCTGCAGCACATAGGCCACGAAAGCAATGAAGAGGCGGACGCACTCGCCTACATCAGCTCCACCTACGCCCCCATACCACCTGGGGTATTTCTCGAGCGCATCTGCGAGTGCTCCATCAAGCCAAAGGTCGCAGAGAAGAAAACAAGCGCAACAATGGACTCGGGGGCTGCGCCGCCCAATGAGCCAATGGAACTCGACGACTTGGAGCTGGACACAGGACTCGAAGGAACAATGAGCGTCATGATGATCGAGCCATCTTGGACTCAACCGTACATCACGTACCTCCTCAGCAAAAGGCTACTGGATGACCTGACTGACGCACGGCACATTACGCGGCGATCCAAAACATTCGTTGTTATCAACGACGAACTGTACAAACGTAGCATCACAGGAGTACTCCAACGATGCATCTCCAATGCCGATGGAAGGGCCGTTCTACTCGACATCCATGAGGGGACTTGCGGGCACCACGCTGGCAGCCGAGCCCTCATCGCCAAAGCTCTACGAGCTAGATTCTACTGGCCTACGGTCATGCGCGACGCCAAGGACATCGTCCAAAATTGCAATGCTTGCCAGCGATTCGCGGACAAGCCACACACACCTGGTGCAGAACTCTGGCCAATTCCATTGGCCTGGCCCTTCGCGCAATGGGGACTCGACATGGTCGGAAAGCTCCCAAAATCCTCACGAGGAGGCTATGTCTATGTCCTAGTCGCAGTCGACAAATTCACCAAGTGGATAGAGGCCATGCCAGTGACTAACCAGTCAGGATACAACGCAGTCAAGTTCTCGAGTCTATCGTCTATCTCTTTGGAGTACCACACAGCATCATCACGGATAATGGGATGAACTTCACATCCATGGAGTTCCACGAATTCTGCGAGAATCTGGGAATCAACGTAAGCTATGCCTCCGTAGCACATCCACAGACCAACGGTCAGGTCGAAAAGGCCAATGGGCTCGTCTGCGGCGGCATAAAAAAGCGACTCCTCAGGCCACTCGGAGAAGATGTAGGCTGCTGGCCAGACGAGCTACAATCGGTACTCTGGAGCCTGCGCACAACTCCAAATAGTGCCACGGGGTACACCCTGATCTTCATGGTGCATGGTGCTGAAGCAGTGCTACCCGCTGAGGTACGATACAAAGCACCGCGAGTGGTTGCTTACTGCGAGCAGGAGTCAACTCTTGCACTCGAAGACTCCGTCGACCTCCTTGACGAGGCACGGGAAATCGCTGCAGAAAGATCAACGATCTACCAGCAGAACCTGCACAACTTCCACAACAGAAGGCTACGCCCCAGGTCCTTTGTCGAAGGAGACCTGGTCCTGCGACTGAAACAGCAAGGACATCTCAAGCTTGAGTCCCCCTGGGAGGGACCATATGTGATTACAGAAGTGATCACAGGTGGCACCTAACGCCTTAAAGATCTTGAGACAGGAGTCACATACTCCAACCCCTGGAACGTCGTGCAGCTGCGACGCTTCTACCCTTAGTCGTCTTTTATTTTTACAAATAAGGCTACTCAGCCAAGGCTACTTAGCGACACATTGTACCCTGTACTATCATGCGAATGAATAAAGCTAAGTGCCTCAAAACTCTGTGTTCCTTTTATTTTTTGCAAAATATCCACTCGGGGGCTGCGCCACCCTATACACGTCTGTTCTGCGAACTAACGCGATATCCTGAGTAGCTGGCACACCAATCGAAACCCTTGACAAACACCAACCCAGTTGCAACGGACCTGACAGGTTGGCAAGGGGCTGAGATAAGCACAAGTCAGGCTAACGAAAAGGTATTGCATAGTGCAACGCACTTGCAAAACATACACGCTAACAAGCTCTTTATATACATCAATGTTAATCAATTATACACAACATATATATGAACTTTACAACACTAGTACAACTATGTGCAGGATACAAACTAAACTACTGTTGCAGCAAAGGAACATTGGTCTGCTCCTCAAAGAAGTCGACGATTTCCTCCACTGGACGATCCACCGTCTGGTAGTGGGGAACCATGTTCCAAGTCAAACCTGCTGGCGGCGCTGGCGGTCCGGCCGCAATTGCTGCAACATCCACATCAGGCCTATGTAGTTGCACCAGCGACAAAGCAGCCTTGGCACCAGCCACTAGCTGTTGCCGTACACACTCGCGGACTGCATTCAAATCTTGAAATTTGGCAAGAAGGGCCAGCAGGCTCGATGGAACGATGTCTAGCGGGAACATCGTCTGGTAAATATTCTTCAAGCAAGATTCCGACTTCTTCAAGAAGTGAAGCACTCACGCCGCACGATCCTGCAGGGTCGCCAGTGCGATTGCGCGATCATGATCCACCTAGAAGTATCCACTCGCCTGAAGCTGCTCTTGGGTTAGATCATTCCTGCGAATGGCAATCCTATCCTTCTCATCCTGCGGATGGCGTGCACTGAGAACTATAGCAAGCAAAGTCAAAATAAGAAGACAATGAACTATTGTGAGTGACTACAAGAAAAAGATAAGGAAGAAGAGAGCTAACACTTAAACTGGTCGCCCAGCTGCGTGATACATTGCAAATGTATCTATAATTTTTGATGTTCCATGCTTGGTTTTATCTACTTTATTATGTTTTGTCCACACATTGGAGTACTTTTCATATGATTTCTTGGACTAACGTATTAACAAGATTCCATAGTGCCAGTTGCCTGTTTTCTACTGTTTTTGGTTCCAGGAAAGTCAGAAAATGAATATTCTCGGAATTGGACCGGACAAAAGCCAAAGTTGTTATTTTCCCGGAAGACTCACGGAGCCAGAAGGAGAGTCATAGAGGGGCCACAGGGTCGCCACACCACCCATAGGCGCGGGTCCCCCTTGGCCGCGCCAGGGCATGGTGTGGGCCTCTTGGCCACCCACCGACCTTGCCACTTCGCCTATAAGATGCCTCCCAATGCAAAAACCCTAAATCGACCAGCCTCCAGCCACGAAAAGTTCCACAGCACCACCGCCATCGAAGGGGAGATTCGGGGGATAGAAAGTCTCTATTCCGGCACCCTGCCGGGACAGGGAAGTGCCACCGAAGCCATCTCCATCGATCTCCACCACCATATCCATCATCGTTGCTGATTCCCATGATGAGGAGGGAGTAGTTCTCTCTCGAGGCTAAGGGTTCTACCGGTAGCTATGTGTTCATCTCTCTCTCTATGCATGATCTTATTGAGATCATGAGCTTGTAATCTATAGATCTACCTTGCTACTCAAGTGCTTTAATAGATCTCTGCTCTCCCCATGTGTGTGAAAGTGACAGCATGCACACCATGGTGGCACTTAGGCTAGAGATTACAAATCCTTGTTATGAGTTATATTTGGAGTTGGATGTCTTTATGAAATTGTGGTGTTTGTTGGAACCATCTAGTGCTCAAGGTGACAGTGTGGGGTTTTCTAGATGGGAAAGGCTTACTTTGAGGTGTGCTGTTATAGCCCTACCATCGATTAGAGTGTCCAACCGGAGAGTAGTTAATAGTAGTATCATAAAGAGAAGATATTTATATGAGAATGTTCACTAGTGAAAGTATGATCCCTAGGCCTTGTTTCTAAACACTGAAACACCATTTGCTATTAGATCTATTACATGTTTGTTTGCTATTAGTCTTTTCCATGCCGTCAAGCTATTTTCTATCACCGATACCACTTATAATTATCTATACCACTTGTATTTCACTATCTCTTCGCTGAACTAGTGCACCTATAGACCTAACAAGTGTATTGGGTGTGTTGGGGACACAAGAGACTTCTTGTATCTTGATTGCAGGGTTGCTTGAGAGGGGATACCTTTGACCACTTCCTCCTCATGTTCGATAAACCTTGGGTGATCCACTTAAGGGAAAACTTGCTGCTGTTCTACAAACCTCTGCACTTGGAGGCCCAACAACTGTCTACAAGAATAGAAATGCGTAGACATCAAGCTATTTTCTGGCGCTGTTGCCGGGGAGGTAAGGTAAAAGGTATTCACACCGGAGGATTAAAGAAGAAGAACCTCCCACGGCAAACGCCTATTTTCTGGCGTCGTTGCCGGGGAGGTAAGGTAAAAGGTACTCACATCCTCTGGTGTGAGTGCTCGAAGTTATTTCCTTTAGATTCTGCAATTTTGTCTTTTTGTTTCTTGTTTTCACTAGTTAGGCTTAATGGAAAACAACAAGAAAATTAGATACCTTTATAGTATCTATCTTGAGTTAGGACATGAAGTGTTTGAAGAGAAAATTAAAAAACCTATGGAACTTTATTTGCATGCTAATAGAAATGTTGTTAGTATGAATTCTTTGGACACCATTATTTCTAATGCTATGTAAAAGTCTAAGATTGCGGAAGCTAGTTCCTATGAAAATGATCTTTTTAGTTCCCCAGCTTTGGAAGATAGCTATTCTATTGCTTATGATGATACCAAACCTCCAATATATGATGATTACAATGATGAATATGATATTTTCAGTCCACCTACTATTGAGGAGAAAATTAATTATGATTACAACATGCCTCCTATATTTGATGATTATGGTGATGAAAATAATAATGATAGCTATTTTGTAGAATTTGCTCCCACTACAATTAATAAGAATGACTATGTTTATGTGGGGAGTATTAATTCTTTTATGCATGTGGCTCATGATAAGAATGTTTCTTGTGATAGTTATATTGTTACTTTTATTCATGATGCTACTGAAAGTTATTATGATAGAGGGAAACATGGTTTTATGTGTCTCAATAATATTAAGTTTTCCCTCTTTTTGTTGAAAGTCTTGAAGTTTCACTTGTTTTGCTTTACTATGCTTGTTGTTTTGTGCTTCCATGACTTGTTTCTTTACAAGATTCCTATGCATAGGAAGTGGGTTAGACTTAAATGTGCTTTGAATTTTCTTCTTGATGCTCTCTTTTCTTCAATTCATATTTCTTATGTGAGCATCTTCTCAAACTATCATGCCTAACTTAAAGGCATTAAAGAAAAGTATTGGGAGATAACCCAGAAGTTTTAGATGAGTCAAGCTCTCACGAACTTGATGGCACACCTTACTTTCTTGCATCTAATAAACTTGAACCATTGGGTCCTTCTTTGTTGCGTATATGCTTGCGCTTTATGAGTTGAAGTTAGCAGAACCATGTATCATGGGGAACGCTTTCAACACTGCCATGGTACTTTGTACCTAGTTGATATCATGATTCTTTTGCCTATGGATCCCAGCGGTGCGAAATAAAAGTGGAACTTGTAAGATCATGGAGTTTATATGTGTGTTAGAGAAACGCCTGGGCCGCTAGCCTAAGCCATGCCTAATCATGGTGGAAACTTGCAGCATAACTATAGTGAGCATTCTATGAAGCATCCTCAATAAAAACCTATGCACATAGCAAATAAAAAGATCATTGAGATGCTCATTGTCTGCTTGCCTTGTCATTTTGATTATGGGATAGCTCCTGTATCATGTGCAAGGGGTACCCCATTGGAGGTTCTCAATGATACATTTGTATTTACAATGACAAGAGCTTACTTATGACTAAAGTTGAGTAGCATGAGTTTCGGTACTCGTAAGTAAGGGGCATGAGATTTCAACTTATAACTTGTCAAGCATATCCTCTTAGTTGTGTCACTTTAACCTTAATCACCTAAAGATGCCTATGATAGGGGCAATGAGAGTTGAAAGCTAATAAGTATCATAATTTTTGGGAGCTCTTTATGAAACTTGCAATCCCTGCTTCCCTCTGCGAAGGGCCTTTCTTTTACTTTTTAGTTGAGTCAGTAAACATA
This sequence comes from Avena sativa, assembly GCA_916181665.1. Lineage (NCBI taxonomy): Eukaryota > Viridiplantae > Streptophyta > Magnoliopsida > Poales > Poaceae > Avena > Avena sativa. The sequence continues at coordinate 587,674,337 of OV702287.1, forward strand.
TTCCCTTCTATCTCAGCATGTATTTTGAGTTGTTGTGTTTCATTCATTCATATGATGATTTATTCAATCATGTTTCTTATGTTCCTTGTTTTGCACATTGCTCTTATCTTGGTGATTACTACTTTGAAAGCTATCATTGAAAATCAGTTATTTGTGAACTCCAGCAAATTATCAACTATTCTTTGACCAAGAGATAAGTTTGCCATTACCAATTATGATTTACTTCATGTATCTTTATTGTGTTTCCTTTACCTATTGCAAGTAAGTTATACAATAGCGAGTTGTCTTCTACTATGATCTACGTATTGATGAATATGCTGCTTCTTGTCCGTATTCTTTTATCGGCTCTTCACTCCATAAACCTGAGGCCATGTTTATTGAGCTCAGTTTCTCTTGGGGACAAGCAAAGTCTAAGTTTGGGGGAGTTGATACGTCCATTTTGCATCGCTATTCTATGTCATAATTCACTATTATTCATTGATATATTTCATATTAAAAGGTGATACTTATGTTATTTCATCTGTTTTTTCATGGTTGATGAATTTTGGAGCATGGACCGCTGTAGTCAGGATTCTGATAGAAAAGGTGCTATTTGGAGGCAAAATTCGCGAAGATTAGAAAATCCGGGAAAATATATGGAAAACCCTATTTTTCCAGAAGATGAAGGCTCCCAGAAAAGGGAGTGGAGATGGGCCACAGGGGGGCCCACACCACCCCCTGGCCCACCTCTGGCTCTCCCCTCTAGCGTATATATTCCTCCCGAAACCCTAAGACTCGAGGAGCGACCACACAAAGAATCCATCGCCTCTGCGGGGCGGAAAACACCGAGAGAGAAAGATCTCTCCGGCAGACAGATTTCTGCCGGGGGAATTCCTTCCCGGAGAGGGGAGATCATCGCCATCAACACCACCATCAAGCTGGACTTCATCGAGATCATCATCATCATCACCATCAGCACCCTCATCACCATCTCCATATTGATGTAACAATTGGATTGATTCTTGCATAGTTCTTAGGGGAAACTTTCCTGGTGTTGATTACTCTTTGTAGTTGATGCTATTGAGTGAACCATTGAATTATTGTTTATGTTCAGATTGTTATACATCATTATTCCATCTCTGATTATGATCCATATGATGTCTTGTGAGTAGTTCGTTTTGTTCTTGAGGACATGGGAGAAGTCATGTTGTTAGTAGTGGAGTTGTTTTGAGAAAGATTCAATAGTTTGATATTTAAGTTGTGGTGTACTTTTTCTAGTGGTGTCATGTGAACGTCGACTAACATGACACTTCACCTATATGGGCCTAGGGGAATGCATTTTGTATTTGGCTACTAATCGTAGGGGTTGCCGGAGTGACAGAAACCTGAACCCCTGTTAGGAAACCATTGCACAAGGAACGTAAGGGTCTTAGAGTTGAAAGCTGTGGTTAGGTTTCTACCTTAATTACTTTCTTGTACTTACAGATGTTTGCAAGGGGTATAATCACAAGTATGTATTAGTCCTAGGAAGGTCGGTACATTAGCACAGGTGCACCCACACAACACTTAGCAAGCTAAAGAAGATTAATCAACTATATGAAGCGAAAGCACTTGACAATCTTCCCATGTGTCCTCAAGAATGTTTGGTCATCTTAAGTAATACGACCGGCTTGTCCTTTGCTGCATCAAGGATTGGGCCACTTGCTGCATTTATTCCTATTGTCTTTTATTTACTCGTACTTTACTTGCATTATCAAAAACCCCTAAAAACCTATTTGCTAAGTATTTGCAGAGAATTCCTGATCCATACCACTAGCCAGCACCTTCTGCTCCTCGTTGGGTTCGACACTCTTACTTATCGAAAATACTGTGATACACCCCCTATACTTGTGGGTCATCAACCCACAACATCATGTTGATGGTTCCACAGTGTTCTGTTCTAAGTCTCGAGGTTTCCTTTCGCCTTGTACGCCACCTTTTTATTTGTTTGAGTGCTTTGGAAGTCATTTCCTCTTTTGGAATCTACCTTGTGTTTACTATCTTGCAGTGTACTCTGTGTCACTCAAGTAGTAATTACTTCCCTCTCAGGTTTTAACCCTTGGACTTGAACCTAAGGTCCCGGATTATACTGGATTCTGGTGTTGTGAATCTTGTACATGAAGCTAATCTTTAACCCAAGGTCCACTCCTTTATCCCCTGTCGTTAATGTTAAAACATTACCTCAGGATGGCTGTTACTACAATTCTAGCCTTCAAGCTTGTGGTTATTGTCGTGATTAAATTTCGATAGTTAAGGACTTCCCCTACCACTAGCTATGGAAGATGTTCTTTAATGGAACCAAATATATCACGACAAGAGTACTCCTCATGAGTCTCGCATCTATATTGGTGACTCTGCCACACCTTCCCTTCTTTGCATGGGTTTTCGGAAGATTGATAAACTATGCATCCACATCTCGGGATTCTATCCTAAGCATGTTCTTTTTTCCCTTGTTGTTTCCGACCTTTTTCTATCAATTGGTAGCCAAGTAGTAATTTGCATTGGTGTCTTCTGTTGCAAGATACTCTTGTGGTCCATCATGACAAACCATTTCAGGAATGTCAGGAGAAACAAACTCTAGAACCTCGTCATATCTAGGACCAGGTCAAAGTGTTGTAATCCGCAGATAAAAAGGCACTAACTATCTGCTGTCTGTTCTATCTTAGAGTATCACACCCTTTTATATTAAGATCTTATGTTGAATTTCATGACCCCTTAATGGAGTGATGCTCTTACATATTATTACCACCCTTCCTCCGAGCTTTCGTGCTCGTGAATGATGCGTGTGCGTAATAATGTGGCTATCTAAGATTCAGAGGAATTCTTATTTCTTTCAACTCCAAGGACATTCATGTCATCCTTAGCGTGATGGCTAACCTATCACTAAGCAAAGGATGATTGCGCTACCAAGTCCGGTATTCTCGTGCACTATCCTCAGTCAAAGAGTTAGGCTTGTGCCCAAGCTCTGAGACTATGTATTCTTGCCTTACTAAGCAAGTTCCCTCTCGAACTAAGTGACATATCGGTGGTTATTCTAGACTTCTTTCTAGAAGTGTCGCCATGTTGCCACATGACCGTGTTGTCAAGTTCTTGAGCAAGCAAGTTCACTGAACTGCTCCTTTCTCTAAGGATGTGTACTGGATACCCCTAAACTAGTTGGTTGAGCTTAAACAACAACTTGGAGAGTTGTAAGACAAAAGTTCTATCTGACTTTGTTTATCTTAAAGGGATGTCTAGTTTTGTTCGTGCTGAAGAAAGATAGTGTTTCCTTCGTGGATATGTTATCTTCCCCCACCTTTGATTTAATTTAGGTTATCGTCAAATCAAACTCAGTTCCAAGGACTGTCTTGATGATGTTGCTACTCGTGATGTTTCACTTGAGTACATCTTCATGTACTTTGGTCTGACCAATACGTATACCTTGTTTATGCAACATATGAGTTCATCTCCCTGGAGTATCTTGATGAGTTTGTTATTGAGCCCATCAATAACATCATTATCTTCTCCAAGCTAGACTAGATTCATATGGAACCTTTGGCATTAATGCTGAAAAACTTTTGAGAACCTCCTTCGTGTTATCTCGAAGTATGGGTTCTAGATGTTAGAAGTAACCTTCTCCGATTCACGGGCAAATGGTGAAAGATGTTGCCGTGGATTAGAGCAGAGTTATATCTGTTCCCTTAAGGACACATGTGTATTTAGTTGCAAGTACTAGATGTATGAGCAGTTGTCCTCTGACAAGTTGCTAATACATGGGTCTAGCAACCTAGCTCAGTCTATTGGAGCTTGACACTGAAGTCCGTGTCTTGAGAATCTAGTGACTTTACCTCTACGTAAATGTTGCAAACTTTATATTCGGACACGGTGAGTCTGAAGTATCATCTATCCTAACAAAATATGAATCTCATGCAGATACGATGGTTGGTGTTCTCCAAGGTTTTGACATAGGTATCTTTGTAAATCTGGCAAGATTGATGTAATGGTTGACACAACTAGTCGGAATGCCTATCGTCAAATTCTCTTGAATCAGCAAATAGAAACTACTCTTCATGAGGCTCCTTATATGATTTAATTATAGGAGTTGTGCTTATGGTTTCCTTTGTCTGAGAAGTCCAACGTTTACTTGATGTATGTTTTCTCGAACATCAAGGAGAACATTTAAAGTAGCGTTGCTAAATGTGTCTCGGTCGATCCTCCAGACCCTTTTATGTTGGCAAGCCTTCCCTTGTGCCAAGTAACTGAAGTTTGAGAATGAAGTTTGTTTTTCCTCGTGTCATCAGGAATCTTATTACATATTCATCTTGGTGGTGTAAAAGTGATACCATGATCTTTGGCAAAGATTTTGAGAGACTTGGATGAATCAAGAGTTTATTTCATTCCTCTAACATGTTTGAAGAGTGACAATGATTTTGGTAATCTGAAGTTTCTCTTGTTACATGTTCCTTGTGACTCCTACGAGTTCTCGCCACAAAACACCTTTCTGTCTTAACCTTATGTTGAACGAAGTGATCCTTCTGTATCAAAAGTAGATCAACATCTTGGTTATCCGTATCTCTGTATCCCTGAACAATCTAGTTAAGTCATCTAGTAGAGTTTCGATTCTCGAAGTATGTGGTCATGTTCTTTCCGTTGTAAGATTTCCTTTTCAGAAGCTTAAACCCTTCTGAAACTCCATGGTCTCAATCCTTATGAAGACCATCTATCTATTAATTTGAAACCTATCTCCTCTTGTTTCCTCCGTTACCTTGGCATGTTTCATGTTCGTCACCTCAGAGTTGTTTTAGAACACTCCATCATGAGTTGGCCATGAGATACTCTATGTGTTGTTTAGTGTGTTTCCCTCTTATCCTTAGAGTGACCTTGTTTCCTTCTCTCCCTTCGTACCTTTGGAATCTCGGGTCAAGATTCTCGTAAGGGGGATAGAGTTGTAACACCCCAATTGTAGCTAATCTTAAAATAGCGTTTGTTTGTGCATTCATGAGCATCATCTGTCAAATTGCATGCAAAAGAAGTAAATAAAAACCCTAAAACCCTAGATATTTTTCCCCTCTCTCAAATGAATTCAAAATAGTTTTGAATATTTTCAAAAGACCCAAAATATATGGAGCCCAAATTGATTAAAGGGACCCTATAGTATTTCCATATTTTACAAATCTTCTAGTACTTTTGAAATACCTAAAAACAGATATGGAAATAAAATACAAAAGAGAAAACAGAAACTAAAGAGGAAAATGATTTCTACCAAAAAAAAGCGAGCCAGATGCCTTAGGCCGGGCAGCCCAGCAAGCTTTCCCTCTTCTCTTTCTTTCTCGTAGCCCAAGCCGGCCGATGTGCGGCGTGCGTCCGTCCCGTACCCGTTCAGCCCCTTCCCTCTGTCGTCTTCCCCATCGACAGGCAAGCTGCTACGTGCCGGTGTGTTCGCCATCGATCTCCATCGCGCCAAGATGCCCACCCCACCGCTGATCTGGGCGAGGATAAGACCAAAGCTCGACGGCTCTCTCCCTCTTGCGAGCTCCCTCTCTGTTCCCCTCTACACGCTGAAACCCTAGCCTCGCCAGGTGCCGACAACCCCCACCGTTTATGGCCTCCCCTGAGCTCCTCTGACGATGCTCGTGTGTCCGCCTCGTCTCCCTGAATGTCCTCGCCAAAGGAATCGGACACGGGCACCCAAAATCGATCTCCCCGGCTTCGGCATCCCCAACTCCGGCAGCCGCTCCCCACCGTCCATTTGCGCGACCCCGGTCTCCTCCGTCTTTGCCGACCCTTGCGACGCGCCGAGGGTAAGCACGTGAGCCTCCTGGACCTTCTCCCCGTCCCGCTTACGCCCTATAGCCCCCTGCCGCCGTTGCTCTGCAAGTTCCGCCGTCGCATCCACTGTTCCGGTGGTCAAATCGCAGCGGCACCGCCACTAGCTAGCTCGCCTTGCAGCCCCGGTTCGAACCATATGCCCATCTCGTGCACGCGTGCTCGAAAACGCCGGCGCCGATGACCCTCTACAGGTGGCCGGCGGTGTGATGTCACCGTGACGTCGTGCTGACGTGGCTCGCGGGTCCGCTGACCAGTGACCGCCTGCGTGGCTTGCTGACGTGGCCCAGGACCCACCAGTCAGTCACCGTGACTTGCCTCTGCCCTAGTGAGAAAAGTTCTAGTGCCTGTGCTGGTGTCGTGGTGATGTCAGCATGACGCAATAAATCTATTCAAATTGGTTTAATAATTTCAGAAATTGCTATAATCTTATAAAATCAATATCTTTTATTCTGTAAATCAGAAAAATACAAATAATATATCAACATGTTCAGAAAAATGAGCTCTATCTGTTTAAGCTATAATCATGCATCGTTAAGCAACTTAAATAACAAGTTTAATTAGATAACTAAATGAACCCTCGTAGGTGATTCCAGGGTCTCTCCTGTATTAGGGTTTGGACCCCTCGGATCTCACTTAAATTGCCAAGCATGCTTTAGGGTATCGATGCTATTTAACTTGTCATATCATCATCCTTGCTTGAGCATTGCATTGATGCCATTTGTTGATTGTTGTTTCCCCTTTCTTTCTAGTGTTTGTATCTTTCCGGTAGAATACGATATCGAGATCAAGATTGAAGACCGAGGTTAACACCATGAAAGATTGACGAACAATACTTGACCAACTGTAACCAAGTCAAGTACAAGACGCCCGAAGATCTATATCTATGCGACAGTCATGTGTAGCTGGAGTGATACCTCCACCTGGTAAGGCGGCCTCATCTTGCTCCCACTTAGGCACGGAAGTCTTGTAGACACATGTCCCCATCTTATGGTGATATCTCCTTTTCGCAGTATTATCCATATTCTTTTTTGACCTTTCTTTAGCTACTTATGAATTCTTGTACTCCAGAAATTTTACCCAGTGATGCCGCTGTAGGGTTTCGTAACATGGAAAACAAAAATTTTCTACCGCATACAAACAAACAAGCCAAGATCTATCTACTAGATTGCAGCAACGAGTCGATGAAATAACTCACCCTCGAAGATTCCAAAGTGTTTAACGAGAGCAGATTCTCGTGGGTGATGTAGTCGTACTCTTTCCGATCTCAAGATCGCGTAGACGATCCTTCCGGCGCCGCGTTCCGGCAGCGCTCCCGCAGTCGGTCACACGTTCGGTACTCGACGAAGACCTTCCTCTCCCTTGTTCCAGCAGACAGCGGAGGTTGTAGCACTCTCCTCGCGATTCCGGCAGCACAACGGCGTGGTACCGGAAGTAGAGGGGAGATCTCGCAGGGCTTCGCCTTAAGCCGGAGCGAGTATGGTGGAGTATGAGAGAGCTCTTGGTGATCTAGGGTTTAGACACACCGATTAGAAGGCTCTAAACCAGAGGCTAGGGCAATTAGAAGCTCTAACTTGACGGCTTGGGAGAAATCCCTAGTCTGAGGCTAGGGTTTAGGTTTAGAGGAGAGGGACTTGTGTACTAGGAGGGGCAGCCCTGCCCCTCGCTTTATAGGTGGGAGGGCCGGCGGCCAAGGGGAGGGAGTGGAGTCCCTCCCCAACTCGGCTTGGGTGGGGCGCCGGCTTGCTTGGGGAGGAGGGAATCCCTCCCCAACTCGGTTTCCACTTCTCCTCCTCTTTCCAAAAATTGCCGTTTGACTTTCAAACTAGCCGTTTGACTTTTCAATTTAGGATTTAAATAAATCCTTTATTTTGGACAGCAAAGACACCTAGTACATGATGCAATCATTCCAACTTACAATGACACATTCATGTACCCTCCCCCCCCCCCCCCCGGAGTGCCGGACATTCTAGAACCTTCTAGAATGTTCCCGATGAAAACACCGGAACCATTCCCCAACTCTGAAACGGGACTTTCCTTATATGAATCTAATTCTCCGGACCATTCCGGATCTCCTCGTGATATCCCGAATCCCATTCGAGACTCCGAACAACATTCGGACTCTTTCTCATCATTCCATAACTACTCAAACAACGTCGAATCCTTAAGTGTGTCTCCCTACGGTTCGTGAATTATGCGGACATGATCGAGACACTTCTCCATACAATAACCAATAGAGGAATCTGGAAATTCATATGGCTCCCACATATTTCTATGATTACTTTGCGATCGAATGAACCACTTACATACGATATCAATTTCCCTTTGTCTCACGATAGTTTACTTATCCGAGGTTATGATCGTCGGTATCTCTGCATACCTAGTTCAACCTCGTTACTGACAAGTACTCTTTTCTCGTTCCCGTGATATGTGATCCCTTGTGAGCCAGTCACATGCTTGTAAGCTAATTGGATGACATTTCACTGAGAGGGCCCAGAGTATATCTATCCGTCATATGGATGGACAAATCCCACTCTTGATCCATGTGTTTCAACCAATACTTTCTGAACACTCAATGACACCTTTATAGCCACCCAATTACGGTGTGGTGTTTGATGTCATCAAAGCATCCATCCGGCAAAGGTGATATGCATGATCTCATGGTTGAAGGAATCAGATTACTATGTATCAAAAAGCATATAGCAATTGAACTATTAAAATGACTTGATCTTTATGCTACGCTTATCTATAGGAGTATGTCCACCATATCATTCTCCTAACGATATGATCTTGTTGTTAATAACATCTCAATGTTCATGATAGGGAAACCACAATCATCTATTAACCAACAAGCTAGTATTTAAACAGAGGCATTACTAGGGACTTCAAATTAAGTTTACAAATCATACAAGTATTAATGTTTCCTTGTTAATACTATTATAGCATGAATGTAAACATTTATCATAAACACAAAGATATAATAATAACTACATTTATTATTGCCTCTAGGGCATATCTCCAACAGTCTCCCACTTGCACTAGAGTCATCTAATCTAGATTACATGGTAATATACCGAACACCCATGGCAGTTTGGTGCTGGTCATGTTTTGCCCTCGGTAGAGGTTTAGTCAACGGATCCGTCACATTTAGATCTGTGTATACTTTGCAAATCTTTATATCCCCATCTTGGATATGTTCTCGAATAGCGTGAAAACGTAGCTTGATGTGCTTCAGCTTCTTGTGTGCCCTTGGTTCTTGCGCATTGCCTATGGCGCCCATGTTATCACCGTAGATAGACATTGGGTCCAGCGCACTAGGAACCACACCCAGCTCTGTAATGAACTCTTTCATCCATATCGCTTCTTGTGAAGCCTCCGAAGCAGCCATGTATTCCGATTCAGCTGAAGATCTCGCCACAACGCTTTGCTTTGCACTCCTCCAGCTAACTGCTGCACCATTCAAAATAAATACGTATCCAGATTGTGATTTAGAATCATCCGGATCGGTGTTCCAACTAGCGTCGGTGTAACCATTAACAACGAGCTGTTCATCACCTCCATGAGAAAGAACCATATCCTTAGTTCTTCTCAAGTACTTAAGGATGTTTTTGACCGCTGTCCAATGATCGACTCCTGATCACTTTGACATCTGCTAGTTAGACTAACAGCATATGCGATGTCGGGTCTAGTACATAGCATGGCATACATTAGAGATCCTATGGCTGAGGCATAGGGAGTCTTACTCATCCTTTCTCTATCTTCTGCCGATGTCGGACTTTGAGTTTTACTCAAGGTCGTATTGGGCAACATGGGCAAGAACCCTTTCTTGCTATCTTCCATTCCAAACCTCTTTAGAACTTTGTCCAAATATGTACTCTGTGACAATGATATTTGGCGTTTCGATCTATCTCTATAAAATCTTTATGCCTAATATCTAAGCTACTTCGCCAAGATCCTTCATTGAAAAACTATTATTCAAATATTCCTTGACACTATTAAGAAGGTCTACATCATTCCCAATCAACAATATGTCATCCACATATAGTATTAAGAATGCTACAGAGCTCCCACTCACTTTCTTGTAAATACAAGCTTCTCCATAAGTTTGTATAAAACCAAAACTTTTGATTACCTTATCAAAACGTTGATTCCAACTTCGGGATGCTTGCTTCAATCCATAGATGGACCGTTGAAGTTTGCATACCTTGTTAGCATCTTTAGGATCGACAAAACCTTTGGGTTGCATCATATACAACTCTTCATCAATGTCACCATTGAGGAATGCTGTTTTGACATCCATCTGCCATATCTCATAATCGTAATATGCAGCGATTGCTAACATAATCCTCACAGACTTTAGCTTCGCTACTGGTGAGAAAGTCTCATCGTAGTCAACTCCTTGAATTTGTCGAAACCCTTTTGCGACAAGTCGAGCTTTATAGACAGTAACATTATCATCAGCATCTGTTTTCTTCTTGAAGATCCATTTGTTCTCGACAGCCTTCCGGCCATCCGGTAAGTCCACCAAAGTCCATACTTGGTTTTCGTACATGGATCCAATCTCGGATTTCATGGCTTTTGCCATTTATTGGAATCTGGGCTCATCATCGCTTCCTCATATGTCTCAGGGTCATCGGTGTTGTCCACCAACATGACACTCATAACGGGATCATACCAATCTGGAGTGGTACGAGTTCTCGTTGACCTGCGAGGCTCTGTAGCAACTTCGACCGAAGTTTCATGATCAACATCATTAGCTTCCTCTCTAATTGGTGCAGGCACCACATGAACTTCTTCCGGCGCTGCGCTACTCGCAATTTCGAGAGAAGGTTCGACAACCTCGTCGAGTTCTACTTTCCTTCCAGTCACTTCTTTCGAGAGAAATTCCTTCTCTAGAAAGGATCCATTCTTGGCAACGAAGATTTTGCCTTCGGATCTATGATAGAAAGTATACCCAATAGTTTCCTTCGGGTATCCTATGAAGACGCATTTTTCCGCTTTGGGTACAAGCTTGTCCGGCTGTAACTTCTTTACATAGGCTTCGCATCCCCAAACTTTAAGGAACGACAATTTAGGTTTCTTCCCAAACCATAATTCATACGGTGTCGTTTCAACGGATTTAGACGGTGCCCTATTTAAAGTGAATGCGGCTGTTTCTAATGCATAACCCCAAAATGATAGCGGTAAATCTGTAAGTGACATCATAGAACGAACCATATCTAAGAGAGTTCGATTACGACGTTCAGACACACCATTACGCTGTGGTGTTCCCGACGGTGTCAATTGTGAAAGTATTCCGCATTTCTTCAAATGCTCGCCAAACTCGTAACTTAGATATTCACCTCCACGATCAGAACGTAGAAATTTAATCTTCTTGTTACGTTGATTCTCTACCTCACTTTGAAATTCCTTAAACTTCTCGAAAGTTTCGGATTTATGTTTCATGAAATAGATATACCCATATCTACTCAAGTCATCCGTGAAGGTAAGAACATAACGATAACCACCGCGCGATGCTACACTCATTGGACCACACACATCGGTATGTATGATTTCCAATAAGTCCGTAGCTCGCTCCATCATACCAGAAAATGGAGTCTTAATCATTTTTCCCATTAGACATGCTTCGCATCTTCCAAGTGATTCAAAATCAAGTGACTCAAGAAGTCCATCGGAATGGAGTTTCTTCATACGCTTCACTCCAATGTGACCAAGACGACAGTGCCACATATAGGTCGAGTTATCGCTCAATTTCAAACGTTTAGCTTCAATGTTATTAATATGTGTATGTCCACCATCGAGATTCAACAAGAATAGACCATATATCAAAGGTGCATGTGCATAAAACATATTACTCATATAAATCGAACAACCATTATTCTCGGATTTAAACAAGTAACCGTCTCGCAATAAACAAGATCCTGATATAATGTTCATGCTCAACGCAGGCACCAAATAACAATTATTTAAGTATAAAACTAATCCCGATGGTAGATGAAGGGGTAGCGTGCCGACCGCGATTACATCAACCTTTGATCCGTTTCCTACGCGCATCGTCACCTCGTTCTTCACGAGCTTCCGTTTATTCTGCAGCTCCTGTTTGAGTTACAAATAAGAGCAACCGAACCAGTATCAAATACCCAGGCACTACTACGAATACTAGTGAGATACACATCAATAACATGTATATCAGATATACCTTTCTTCTTGATGTTTCCGTTCTTCAAATCCGCCAAGTACTTTGGGCAATTCCGCTTCCAGTGACCTTCTCCCTTGCAGTAAAAGCACTCAGTATCAGGCTTGGGTCCAGCCTTGGTCTTCTTCGTCGGCGTGGTAACTTTCTTACCACCCTTCTTGAAGTGTCCCTTCTGCTTAGACTTGCCTTTCTTGAATTTGGTGGTCTTATTGACCAACAACACTTGGTGCTCTTTCTTGATCTCCACTTCTGCAGACTTTAACATAGCAAACAGTTCTGGCAACTGCTTCTTCATGTTCTGCATGTTGTAGTTCATCACAAAGTTCTTGTAACTTGGTGGTAGTGATTGGAGGACACGGTAAATCCCCAAAGCATTAGGAATCACTATACCCAAGCTTTGAAGTTTGTTTGCGTGCCCAGACATCTTAAGCACATGCTCACTGACGGAGCTGCCCTCTTCCATCTTGCAGTTAAAGAACTTTTCAGAAGCCTCATAACTCTCAATCGCCGCATGAGTCTCAAAGATCAATTTGAGATCATGGACAATATCATGTGGGTCTGAATTCTCAAACCTTTTCTGAAGCTCCGATTCTAAACCATACAAGATAGCACACTGAACTATGGAGTACTGATTCTTCCGAGCAAGGTAAACATTCTTTACTTCATCGGTAGCATCAGCTGCAGGTGGGTCACCCAGCGGTGCATCCAGCACATAGGTCAAATTACCAGCTGTGAGGACAATCCTCAAATTGCGGAACCAATCCGCGAAGTTGCTTCCATTGTTTTTCAACTTTTCTTTCTCTAGGAACGCATTAAAATTGATGGTAGGGGCTGCCATTGATCTACAACATATTTGCAATAGTTTAGACTAAGTTTATGACAAATTGAGTTCAAATTAATAATAAAGTTTAATCTAGGTGAACTCCCACTCAAAACAACATCCCTCACATTGTTTTAGTGATCACACGAACCAAATCCACCATATCAAAACCGATCATCACGAGAGTTGATATAGTTTCAATGGCGAACAATCGACATGTTCATCATATCTACTATATGATTCATGCTTTACCTTTCGGTGATCCGTGTTCCTGAGACCATGTCTGTACATGCTAGGCTCCTCAAGATCAAACCTTAGCTACCGCATAAGCAAATCTGGCTTGCTTACGTTGTATTCACTTGCGGAATCTAACACACCCGATCATCACGTGGTGCTTCGAAACAACAAGCTTTAGCAACGGTGCATACTAAGGGTGAACACTTTAGAACTTGAAATTTATGTGCATGAGGGATCATCTTATAATGCTACCGTCGTCTACTAAGCAATACAAGATGGATAAAGGATTAACATCACATGCAATTCATAATATGTGATATGATATGGCCTTTCTTCTTTGTGCTTCCAATCTCCATCTTCAAGCACGAACATGATCTCCATCATCACCGGCATAGCATCAAGGTCAATGACGCTTCTTCATGGTTGTCGTCCACCAGCTTCAACTATTACAACTACTTTGAATAGACACGTGGGTCTTAACAGAAATTAAAGACAACCATATGGCTCCTGCCGGTTGCCAACTTACAATAAGGAACATTGCATACATCAAATATAATCACAATCATGGCCATATCACATCACTGCACACCCCTGCAAAACAAAGTTAGACGCCTCTACTTTCTTTGCATATTTTACGTGGTTTGGGGCTTTCAATAAGTGTCGTTCTAACTTACGAACAAGAACCACAACATTGATACTAGTATTGTAAATCACCTGTTGTAAATTGGATCTCCACTATGCTAGGAGAAACAGGAACCCGCAAAGCCACTTATGCAATACAAGTTGCATGTCAAGCGTGGAGCAAGTCTCATGAACGATGTCATGTAAGGTTAGCCCGGGCCGCTTCATCCCAACATCCCGCAAGATGCAAAGTACACAAGAAGCAATCGACAATAAAAACATCAATGCCCACAATGACCATTGTGTTCTACTCGTGCAACAGATCTACATATAGACACGGCTCTGATACCACTGTAGGGTTTCGTAGCATGGAAAACAAAAAATTTCTACCGCATACAAACAAACAAGCCAAGATCTATCTACTAGATTGGAGCAACGAGTCGATGGAATAACTCACCCTCGAAGATTCCAAAGTGTTTAACGAGAGCAGATTCTCGTGGGTGATGTAGTCGTACTCTTTCCGATCTCAAGATCGCGTAGACGATCCTTCCGGCGCCGCGTTCCGGCAGCGCTCTCGCAGTCGGTCACACGTTCGGTACTCGACGAAGACCTTCCTCTCCCTTGATCCAGCAGGCAGCGGAGGTTGTAGCACTCTCCTCGCGATTCCGGCAGCACAACGGCGTGGTACCGGAAGTAGAGGGGAGATCTCGCAGGGCTTCGCCTTAAGACGGAGCGAGTATGGTGGAGTATGAGAGAGCTCTTGGTGATCTAGGGTTTAGACACACCAATTAGAAGGCTCTAAACCGGAGGCTAGGGCAATTAGAAGCTCTAACTTGACGGCTTGGGAGAAATCCCTAGTCTGAGGCTAGGGTTTAGGTTTAGAGGAGAGGGACTTGTGTACTATGAGGGGCAGCCCTGCCCCTCCCTTTATAGGTGGGAGGGCCGGCGGCCAAGGGGAGGGAGTGGAGTCCCTCCCCAACTCGGCTTGGGTGGGGCGCCGGCTTGCTTGGGGAGGAGGGAATCCCTCCCCAACTCGGTTTCCACTTCTCCTCCTCTTTCCAAAAATTGCCGTTTGACTTTCAAACTAGCCGTTTGACTTTTCAATTTAGGATTTAAATAAATCCTTTATTTTGGACAGCAAAGACACCTAGTACATGATGCAATCATTCCAACTTACAATGACACATTCATGTACCCTTCCCCCCCCCCCCCCGGAGTGCCGGACATTCCGGAACCTTCTAGAATGTTCCCGATGAAAACACTGGAACCATTCCCCAACTCCGAAACGGGACTTTCCTTATATGAATCTTATTCTCCGGACCATTCCGGATCTCCTCGTGATATCCCGAATCCCATTCGAGACTCCGAACAACATTCGGACTCTTTTTCATCATTCCATAACTACTCAAACAACGTCGAATCCTTAAGTGTGTCTCCCTACGGTTCGTAAATTATGCGGACATGATCGAGACACTTCTCCGAACAATAACCGATAGAGGAATCTGGAAATTCATATGGCTCCCACATATTTCTACGATTATATTGCGATCGAATGAACCACTTACATACGATATCAATTTCCCTTTGTCTCACGATAGTTTACTTATCCGAGGTTATGATCGTCGGTATCTCTGCATACCTAGTTCAACCTCGTTACTGACAAGTACTCTTTTCTCGTTCCCGTGATATGTGATCCCTTGTGAGCCAGTCACATGCTTGCAAGCTAATTGGATGACATTTCACTGAGAGGGCCCAGAGTATATCTATCCGTCATATGGATGGACAAATCCCACTCTTGATCCATGTGTTTCAACCAATACTTTCTGAACACTCAATGACACCTTTATAGCCACCCAGTTACGGTGTGGTGTTTGATGTCATCAAAGCATCCATCCGGCAAAGGTGATATGCATGATATCATGGTCGAAGGAATCAGATTACTATGTATCAGAAAGCATATAGCAATTGAACTATTAAAATGACTTGATCTTTATGCTACGCTTATCTATAGGAGTAAGTCCACCATATCATTCTCCTAACGATATGATCTTGTTGTTAATAACATCTCAATGTTCATGATAGGGAAACCACAATCATCTATTAACCAACAAGCTAGTATTTAAACAGAGGCTTTACTAGGGACTTCAAATTAAGTTTACAAATTACACAAGTATTAATGTTTCCTTGTTAATACTATTATAGCATGAATGTAAACATTTATCATAAACACAAAGATATAATAATAACTACATTTATTATTGCCTCTAGGGCATATCTCCAACAGCCGCTGCTTCTCTGGTGTGCTAGTGAATTCTGGAACTTTGTCTTCCTTGAGATATTCATTGTATAATCTTTTCTTGTAGTTATTGAATTGTTCGACCATCTTCTTAAGAGAGAAATGTGCGACTTTGGACCTCATGGAATTTTTTAGTTTATGAGACTCCAAGACCGGTAGGGTGAAATGTGAAATGAACTTATCCCAAAGAAGGTATTTGTGTATGTCCTCGACAAAGATAATAGGGTTTCCATCTTCCTTTGATGTCTTATTCCAATCGGGAATGTTGATCGAGATGTTGTCCCTAACAATAACTCCGCATTGATGCACAAATGTATTTGCAATCTTTATAGAAGCAATGGTTTTCCATCTGGAGATACGTCCTCAATTGTGAGATGCGCATCGGCGGCCATCCCTTTGGCCGGGCCTCGTTTACTTTTACCAAATTGGATCGATGCGAAGGTCTAAAACAAGAAACATTCATTAATATATATATTTTCACAAATCAATTTATGTGTCTATCTAGTGATCACAAGAGGCTTAATATACCTCGCCATACTTTATTAAGTACGGTCCATCATTTTGCGAGTTGTCATCGAAATCAAAAATCGTTTGCGCTTCGTCTCTTTGTTCTATCTCCATTCCCTCATCGGACTCATTCAGAAACTATGAGTCATCTTCTGCTCCACAGTCTTCTGCTCCACACTGATATGCTCCACCAATGGGACGCCATATTAAGTGGAACATATCCTCTTCACCTTCCCTCCCGTTGAAGTCCATAGATCCATTAATATAGAAGATAAAACAATTTTATCATTAACATAAATATTGATAAATAAAAAACAACAATATTAGCCATTCAAAAAGCTACAATATTAGTCAAGCAAATCACATTTCTGGTAAGGATAAAATCAGTAAGAATAATACTATTTTCTAAAAATACTAAGTCAATGCAACAACAGAAGAAAGATAAAATAATTTAGCTTAATATTACTACTATGAAATAATATGCATATGAGTAAAATTAACAATATACCATATCACAACAACAGAGTACTAATGAAACAATAATGCATCTCAAATAATCAATTTAATGCAATAATAATATCAGATAACATCACTAATACATCTCCAATCAAACTGGACGTCGACTACCGGGTATTGAGCCACGAGCGGTGAATACCCAACGAGAAGGAACCATCACAGGAGCATAGCTCGGGTGAGATCTCTGAAGAAACTATCATGTATTGGAGAACCTAACATCCAATGCAACCATATAGCAACGGACGTGCTCGTACTCCTCCTTGACACGATTTTGTACCGCCTCCTCGCAGGGTGGCTCCCTCTGCATCGATAGTGGACCACACGACCACCACCAAAGAAGCTCCGGGTCAACGTCGGGACCTAGATTCCTCATTAAGCTACGCGTCTTAGAAAGTAGAACCTCTCATTGCCAGCACGACAGACCTCAGTCTCGGAATGCCCGACGGAGCCCAGTCCTCCATCGTTGCCGCCGAGTCGATGATGAGGATGCAGGATGGGCATCATCACCGATAAAAAATTCCTAAGTGTACAGTTGCTCCAAATTGATGTCAACAAATGGAAATAAAATCAAATTTGTACTACATTATATACTATTTCTACATCTATTTCTATTTCTATTTCTATCTCTATTTTGTATTTTCTATTTTATATTTCTCCTATTTCTATTTTCTAAGTCATATTTTCTAAGAAAAATACATAAACTAAATAATCCTAAGCAAATAATTCTATTTTCTATTTTTCCACACATCACTATTTCTATTTCTATGTCTATATCTATTTTCATTTTTGTCTCTATCTTCTATTTCCTATTTCCAAACCCGATTTTTGTAAGCAATAATCCTATTTAAATTTTTCTTTTTCTATTTTCAAACGAAGAATCCTATTTTCTATTTTCTACTTCTTCTATTTCTATTCTAAATCCCTAAATCATACTTCTAAAATCCCTAAGTCTACACTTCTTAATTCTAATTAAAATCCCTTAAATCTACTTCTAATTAAAATCCTAGGTAAGATATCCTAATAACTAATTAACCATACGGGGTGAGAAACTCACCTAGCTCGATCGACGGCAACGTGGGCGGAACGGAGGGCGTAGGCATGGTGGCAGGGGCGGGCGCGGGCACGGTGGCGGCAACGGCAATGGAGACGGTACAGAAAAGCGGCGTGGAGGCTGATGAGCTCCACCAACATCTCCTTCACGACGAGCTCGACGTGTGATGCGCGCGGCCGGGTGTGGCGATCTGCGGGGGCGGCGGCGGGCGCAGCGACGGCAATCTCAACGGATGCGGCGACATCGAGCTCCACGGGGTACGGCGCGGAAGCCTGGCAGCGTATGCTCGATCGATTTCCTCCAAGGTGGGGAGGACGTCGACGGGCGTTTCCTTATATAGCCCCACTTTACTCCCGGTTCGTTGTAGCAACCAGGACTAAAGGGTTTTTGGGCTTGGCCTGGCGCGCGATACCCCCTTTAGTTGCGGTTCATGGGTTGGGCCGCGACTAAAGGTACCAAAAGAAATGCACGGGTCATCCAATTTTTTTGACATTATCGAATTTAGCACCATTTTTAAATATTTAAACATTAGAATTAACTAGTTTTTGCATAATTTCAAATATGACCAAACTTTCAACATGAAAAGTGCTTTAATTTCTATAACTAATACAAAACCATTTTTATTTTTCTAAAATAATTTTTCTAACTATTCAAATTATTATCCATTTTACCATTTTCAATTAAAAATGCATTAACTAATATTTGTTTTGCATATTTTCGAATCTGGATAAACTTTGAACATGAAAAGTGTTTGAATTTGAAGAACTAATAGAAAATCATTTTAATTTTAGCGATATCCACTACAAGTTTAGGGAGGCTCAGCCTCGGGTTAAGAAGCTTCTTCATGCCCACCATCCTGCCCATAGTTTCAAATGGGCATTAAATATTCAAAAACGATCCAAACAATGTGAAACCTTCATGTGGTTTCATTATATGTGATATAGTTGCAAGGTAAAATATCAAACTTGGAATATCACAAACGTCACAAAAAAACCTTCTCGAATGAGCTATCATGTTCGAGGATTCATTTCTTTTAGGCTAAATGAACAATGTTATGGCTACAATCGTGGCATAGTTTATGATAATGTTCCCATATTATGCACACATGTGCATCTTGGGATGTATTACAATGTTGCAGGAGGAAGTTTTCCTTTCCATCGCATAAAAAAACCATTTTCCATTTTTCGAGTGCCAAAAACGGGGTTTTGTGAAGCAACCACCAAATGAAAGTTTCACATTGGTACTACCCCATTTTTCAAAATACTAGAGCACCTTATATGGAAATTTTTCCAACCGGTGTATCTAAAACCTTTCCGTCCACCTGTCATGAAAAAGACAAATTCCTGCCGAATCAACAGTAGGCCATTCAGTTTATAGGTTCACAGTATGCTATTTGAAATTTCAAATTTGAAACATGAGCAGTGTTTGAATTTGAAAAGTGTTTGAATGAATTTAAATAACTTTTGCTTACTTTAGAATCTGACAAAACTTGTAACATGAAAAGTGTTTGAATTAGAATAACTAAACCAAACCCATTTTCTGCTTTCTAAAATATTTGGTCTAACTATTAAAACTAGTTAATAGGAATAAAAATATTTCGGGGGCCTTTAGTCCCAGTTGGAGGCACTAATCGGGACGAAAGATATTTCCCGCCATTCTCGGAGCCGTCAAGCCACGTGCCATGCTTTCCAGCCATTTCCCACCACTTCCCGCCATGTTTTCCTGCCTTTCCCTCTATATCTAGGCCGACTTCCATGGCCATCCGCACCTTCCCCTCTCATAATAATGGACACCACATACTAGGGCTTTTTGACCCTCGAGGATACTATGGCGTTGTGCAAGCACCTCGAGCTTCCCATGCCCGCCGGGCTACCGGCTGCCTGCCAATTGGATGCTAAGCGCTGGAGGGATTCTTGTCCCTCCTGTGCCTCAAGGTTCTGCCGCCAGGCGGCCATCATGAACCACTTCTACCTCGAGCTCACGTCGGAGCAGCGGATGGATTCCCATTGGGATCCCGACAACTATGACATCTGGCATGCCTTCTTTGCTAACCGGCTAGAAAGGGAGCTCGCTAGGTATGAGGGTGATGGCCTGCCCTGGTGAACCACAACGCAGCCGGCCGCCGCCTGTGGTGGGTGAACTAGACTATCGCTGGTGTGGTGTGCTATATCATTGAGGGAGATCATCCTCGCCTGCGGTACCCGTACTTTCACCCGCCATAGAGCCACAAGAAGGGTGGTGGTGGTGAAGGACGAGTGCATAGTGGCGTCGTCATCTGAAGCCCCCTCCCCCATGCATCGTAAATCCTAGGCCAGAGTGATAGGTGCCCCCAGAATATGCCATGTTTGACGGTCCTCCGTTTCCCCCGTGCACGTCAGGTAAGGGCTGAGGATCTAGCCACGTGCGCCTAGCGATGATGATAATGACGAAGACAACCGTGAAGCTATTATCATAGGATAGACATGATTATGACTAATTTTTATTTTTTAATATTAATAAATGTCTTACATGTTGGTCTCTCTACAACCTATTGAGTTCCCTCAAGTTCTCAAGTGCTTATTCTTTAATATCAATAAATATCTTGGGTGTTGGCTACATCAAGTTGCAATGCTACCTATTGAACTTGGTTTGGTAGACATGTGCTTCAGATAGAAAACCTGAGCCACATCATTGGCTACGACGAATGGTTCGTCTTTGTACGCATGATTGTTGAGATCCACTGTTGTCATTCCGTACTTCTGGTCTACCTTTACCCTGCCACCTGTCAGCTTGACCCATTTGCACCAAAACAAAGGGACCTTAAAAGTAGGTCCATAGTCAAGTTCCCATATGTCCTGTATATAACCATAATATGTGTCCTTTGACCCATTGTCGTCTTTTGCATCAAAGAAGAAACCACTGTTTTGGTTGGTGCTCTTTTTATCTTGGGAGATCGTGTCAATTGCATTCCCATTTATCTCGTACGCTTCAAAAGTCCATATAGTCGAAGATAGTGAGCTGGTAAACAAGTGCAGATGATCTCCAACAGTGTTGTTATTCATGAGATGTGTTTGCAACCAACTTCTCAAAGTCATCATGTGTTCATCTCTAGTCCAGGAGTTAGGCTTTCCTGGGTTGTTGGAGCGTACAATATTCTTGTGTTCCCTGCTACGTCCATTTTAAATCACTATTCTATGTCTTAATTCACTATTATTCATTGATATATTTCATAGTGAGGGGTGATACATATGTTATTTCATCTGTTTTTGCATGGTTGATGACTTTTGGAGCATGGACCGCTGCAGTCAGGATTCTGATGGAAAAGGTGCTGTTTGGAGGCAAAATTTGCGAAGATCAGAAAATCCAGGAAAATATACGGAAAATCCTATTTTTCCAGAAGACTAAGGATGCCAGAAGATGGAGTGGAGATGGGCCACAGGGGGCCCACACCAGCCCATGGCGCGGGCAGGCCTAGGCCGCACCAGGAAGTGGTGTGGCCACCCTGGCCCACTCTAGCCTCTCCCCTCTGGCGTATATCATCCTCCCGAAACCCTAAGACTCGGGGAGCGACCACAGAAAGATTCCGCCGCCTCTGCGGGGCGGAAAACACTGAGAGAGAAAGATCTCTCCGGTAGACAGATTTCTGCCGGGGGAATTCCTTTCCGGAGAGGGGAGATCGTCCCCATCAACACCACCATCAAGCTGGACTTCATCCGGATCATCATCATCATCACCACCATCATCACGATCAGCACCCTTATCACCATCTCCATATTGCTGTAACAATTGGTTGAATCTTGTTGTAGTTCATAGGGGAAACTTTCCCAGTGTTGATTACTCTTTGTAGTTGATGCTATTGAGTGAACCATTGAATTATTGTTTATGTTCATATTGTTATACATCATTATTCCATCTCTGATCATGATCCATATGATGTCTTGTGAGTAGTTCGTTTTGTTCTTGAGGACATGGGAGAAGTCATGTTGTTAGTAGTGGAGTTGTGTTAAGAAAGATTCAATAGCTTGATATTTAAGTTATGGTGTACTTCTTCTAGTGTTGTCATGTGAACGTCGACTAACATGACACTTCACCTATATGGGCCTAGGGGAATGCATTTTGTATTTGGCTACTAATCGTAGGGGTTGCCGGAGTGACAGAAACCTGAACCCCTGTTAGGAAACCATTGCACAAGGGACGTAAGGGTCTTAGAGTTGAAAGCTGTGGTTAGGTTTCTACCTTAATTACTTTCTTGTACTTACGGATGTTTGCAAGGGGTATAATCACAAGTATGTATTAGTCCTAGGAAGGTCGGTACATTAGCACAGGTTCACCCACACAACACTTAGCAAGCTAAAGAAGATTAATCAACTATATGAAGCGAAAGCACTTGACAGTCTTCCCATGTGTCCTCGAGAATGTTTGGTCATCTTAAGTAATAGAACCGGCTTGTCCTTTGCTGCATAAAGGATTGGGCCACTTGCTGCATTTATTCCTATTTTCTTTTATTTACTCGTACTTTGTTTACTTGCTTTATCAAAAACCACTAAAAATCCGTTTGCTAAGTATCTGTAGAGAATTCCTGATCCATACCACTAGCCAGCACCTTCTGCTCCTCGTTGGGTTCGACACTCTTACTTATCGAAAATACTGCGATACACCCCCTATACTTGTGGGTCATCAAGACTATTTTCTGGCGCCGTTGCCGGGGAGTGAAGCGCTATTGGAGAGTGGAACTGGTAAAGGAAACGTCTACTGTGAGTATTGTTTACTTTTGTTAGTTGCTTTATTTTCATTATGGATAATTCGTTGAGTTTCTTATTTGGTAATGCTACTACCACTGCTAAGGTAGCAGATAAGCCATCACCTGCTGAGAATGATGTTTTCAAAATACCTACAAGAATTATTGATCGTGTTATGGATAACTACTATGTTGGGGATGGAACTGTCCATCCCGGTGATCATTTACTCTTTATACACGAATTATGCGGGTTGTTCAAGTGTGCAGGTATTACTATAGATCAAGTTAACTACTATCTCTCTTGCTCCTAACAATGCTTTGCATCAATTTATGGAAGATCATGAAAGTGAGATCTTCATGGAAGAAAGGAATGAGATTGACGAGATCCTCCGTCGTCAACCTAGGTTGCTTAAGCATGACTTGCCTGTAGAAAACTTGGGTACCACTTTGCCACCTAAAAAGGATCCAGTCTTCGATCTAAAACCTCTCCCTGATGATCTTAAATATGCTTATATTGATGATAAAAAGATATATCCTGTTATTATTAGCTCTAAACTTTCAGGAAAGGAAGAAGAAAGGTTGTTGGAGGTTTTGAAGAAACACCGAGGAGCTATGGGCTACACTCTGGATGATTTAAAAGGGATTTCACCTACTATATGTCAATACTCTATCAACATAGAACCAGATGCGAAGCCAGCAGTGGAACACCAAAGACGTTTAAATCCTAAGATGAAGGAAGTGGTAAGGAATGAGATATTGAAACTCCTTGATGCTGGTATTATTTACCCTATTGCTGATAGTGAATGGGTTAGTCATGTTCATTGTGTTCCTAAAAAGGGAGGTATTACCGTTGTTCCTAATGATAATGATGAGCTTATTCCTCAAAGAATAGTGGTAGGCCATAGGATGTGCATCGATTTTAGGAAAGTCAATAAAGTTACTAAGAAAGATCACTACCCGCTTCCTTTTATTGATCAAATGTTGGAAAGGTTGTCTAAAAAGACCCATTTTTGTTTTCTTGATGGTTATTCTGGTTTCTCTCAAATTGCAGTTAAACAACAAGATCAAGAAAAACTACTTTTACTTGCCCTTATGGAACTTATGCTTATAGACATATGCCTTTTGGTTTATGTAATGCTCCTGCTACTTTCCAAAGGTGCATGTCTGCTATCTTTCATGGTTTTTGTGAGGAAATTGTAGAAGTTTTCATGGATGACTTTTCTGTCTATGGAACTTCTTTTGATAATTGTCTGCACAACCTTGATAAAGTTTTGCAGAGATGTGAGGAAACAAATCTTGTTCTTAATTGGGAGAAATGCCACTTCATGGTTAATGAAGGGATTATTCTTGGGCATAAGGTTTCTGAAAGAGTCATAGAAGTTGATAGAGCTAAGGTTGAGGCAATTGAGAAGATGCCATGTCCAAGAGACATCAAAGGTATTCGTAGTATCCTTGGTCATGCTGGTTTCTATAGGAGGTTTATTAAAGACTTCTCTAGGATATCAAAACCTCTCACTAATCTTCTTTAAAAAGATGTACCCTTCGTTTTTGATGATGATTGTAGGGAAGCTTTTGAAACTCTTAAGAAGGCTTTAACTACAGCCCCTATTGTTCAACCACCTGATTGGAGTTTACCCTTTGAAATAATGTGTGATGCTAGTGATTTTTCTGTAGGGGTTGTCCTTGGGCAACGTATTGATAAAAAGTTAAATATTATCCATTATGCTAGTAAGAACCTAGATGCTACTCACAGGAATTATTCCACTACTGAAAAGGAATTTCTAGCTGTTGTTTTTGCTTGTGATAAGTTTAGGCCCTATATTGTGGACTCAAAAGTAACCATTCATACTGATCATGCTGCTATTAAATATCTTATGACGAAGAAGGACGCTAAGCCTAGGCTTTTTAGATGGGTACTGCTTTTACAAGAGTTTGATCTACACACAGTAGATAGGAGGGGTGCTGAAAACCCTGTAGCTGATAATTTATCTCGTTTGGAAAACATCTCTTTTGACCCTATGCCTGTTAACAATAGTTTCCCAAATGAACAGTTAGCCACAGTAGGGGTGAGCTCGCGAGGAAGCCCTTGGTATGCTGATTATGCTAACTTTATTGTCTCCAAGTATTTTCCTCCAACTTTAATAGCTCAGCAAAGAAGAAAGTTCTTCTATGATTTGAGGCATTATTTTCGGGATGACCCACACTTATACAAAGAAGGAGTTGATGGTATTATGCGAAGATGTGTTCTAGAATATGAACAAAAGGAGATATTGCGTAAATGTCATGGTAGTGCCTATGGAGGACATCATGCAGGAGATACAACTGCACAAAAGGTACTACAATCAGGTTTCTACTAGCCTACCCATTTTAAAGATGCAAGAAAATTTGTCCTATCTTGTGATGAATGTCAGCGTGTTGGTAATATTTCTAGATGCAATGAAATGCCTATGAACTACTCTCTAGTTATTGAACCTTTTGATTGTTGGGGGTTTTACTTTATGGGTCCTTTCCCTCCATCGAAAGGCTGCACTCATATTCTTGTTGCCGTTGATTATGTTACTAAGTGGGTAGAAGCTATTCCTACAAAGAGTGCTGACGGAGAGACTTCTCTAAAAATGCTTAAGGATGTTATCTTTCCTAGGTTTGGGGTGCCTAGGTATCTCATGACTGATGGGGGTTCTCATTTCATTCATGGTGGTTTTAGGAAGACCCTTGCTAAATATGATGTTAATCATAGAATTGCTTCAGCTTATCACCCCCAAACTAGCGGGCAAGTAGAGTAATCAAATAGAGAAATTAAATCTATCTTGCAAAAGACTGTTAATAGGTCTAGGAAAAACTGGGCTAACAAGTTGAATGATGCTTTATGGGCTTATAGAAATGCTTACAAAAATCCTATGGGAATGTCTCCTGATAAAATGGCTTATGGGAAAGCTTGTCACCTACCCTTAGAATTAGAACACAAAGCTTACTGGGCAGTGAAAGAACTAAATAGAGATTGTAAGCTCGCTGGTGAGAAAAGATTATTTGACTTAAGTTCTTTAGACGAATGGAGGAGTGAAGCCTATGAGAATGCTAGGCTCTTTAAGGAAAAAGTTAAAAGATGGCATGATAAGCGAATACTTAAGAGAGAATTTCATGTTGGTGAGAAAGTTCTATTGTATAGGTCTCGTCTCAGATTTTTTGAAGGTAGGCTACTATCAAAATGGGAAGGACCTTTCATCATTGAAGAAGTATACTGTTTAGGAGCAATAAAATTTCTTCTCTAAAAGATAATACTACACAAGTAGTGAATGGACAGCGACTCAAACACTATATTGCTGGAGATTCTTACAATGAAGATGTTGATGCATTTCAAGTTATAACTCAAGAGAAATTCATTGAGGACCAAATTCAGAGACCTGTAGAGTCTGTTTTCATCTAGGTAACAGTTCTGGTAAGAAAAGTTCCGCAAAAATACAATCCAACTATATTTTTGCAGTTTTCAGTCAATAAGGAAAGTTACGAAGTGAAAAAGGGACAGAAACGGAGCCGGGGTGGCCCACACCACCCCATGGCGCGGGCCCACCCCTGGCCGCGCCACCAGGTGGTGAGGCCACCCAGGACTCCGCCTCCGACTTGTTTTCTCCCAGTACCTTCCTTTTGATAGGAAACTTCATAATATATAACCCCCTGGATCTTCCAAGGTTAGTATATCGTGTTTTTGTCGAGTTTTTGTTTCGATCTGTTTCTTCCAGGTAAAAATCTCAGATTTGTAGCCTCAATGTCTTACACTGGATTAGTTGAGGGAGATTCCTTGGAAGATATCATCAACCCATACATGAGAGAATTGAAGATTCATCCCAAGGAGTTATTGCTCGAAGGTGGGGAGGTTTGTATTAAAGAGGTTCAAGGAACTAACGGTGAAGGAAGTCTGGAGGATAGGATGGAAGCACTGGAACAAGAAGTCTTTAGGTACAAGAAGATGGCGGAGCGCGAAGTGGATATCATCCATAAGATTTGTTCCGAACTCATCACCGAGCACCAAAAGGAGACTGCTGAACTCAGAGACGAAGTCCTCTCACTCCGCCAATCAACCAACAAACTGCAAGCACAATTCTATGACGTTCAAAATCAAAACTGTGATTATGAGGCTAGATTTAAACTCATAAGTGCTGCTGCAAGTTTCAGGATGTTGGAAACCACGATGTCCTTTGTTGATGGGAAGCCTTTACCTTGGAAGACAGACGAAGATGAGAAGATACCACCACCACCTAAGGAGTAATTCGTCATCAGGTTTGGCATCCCCTTGGTTTGTTCCAAGCTTGGGGGAGTGCCGCGGTATCATATCACTATCTTCTATCTTTTTACCTTTTTAGTAGAGTCATATCATGAATAGAGGAGTTATTATGTAGGATGGTATGCATTATGGAAGTGTCCCCTCTCTCGTTAGATGTGTATCCCTTGGTGTGAGTTTCTGTTATGGAATATTAATGAGAAGTTCTATCATTCACTCTTTTGCAATAGCTTATATTAGTTTTAAATTCGTGGTGATATGATTGATCTTGTTGTTAGTATTGGTATCACTTTGGGATCATTGAGTTAATTTAGTTGGTTTTGGCAAACCTGGCTCGGTCAGTAGCAACACTATTTTTGAGAGTTGAATGAAAAAGATAAATTATTTCATCGTCTTTCTTTCTTGATTTGCTCATAAGTCTAGTATTCTCTAGTTAAGATCTTTTGTGCTTCCAAGGAAGATTGCATGTTTGTCTTTATCACTTGTATGTTTGTTTGTTTCCTTCAACTCTTATACTTGCTACCCAGCCATGCAAGCCAAAAACCTGTACTGAGAGGGTATTCTTATCGTGCATCCACCTCCTTTAAACCAAAACCTTTGCCATTTGTGTCCACCATACCTACCTAGTAGCATAATTGCTATTCCAAGTAAATTCTTGTTTTATCTACCTCCCAAATTAAACTTGTTATGTGAAAATTAGTGATTAAAGCTCTCACGAACTTGATGGCACACCTTACTTTCTTGCACTTAATAAACTTGAACCATTGTGCTCACCTATGTTGCGTATATGCTTGCGCTTTGTAAGTTCTGAATTAGCAGAACCATGCTGTCATGGGGAACGCTTTCAACATTGCACTGGTACTTTGTACAAAGTTGATATCATGTTCTTTTGTCTATGGATGTCGTCGGTGTGAAATGAAAGGGGAGCTTGTAAGTCCATGGATTTATGCATGTGTGTTAGAGAAACGCCTAGGCCGCTGGTCTAATCCATGCTGACATGGTGGAAACCTGCAGCGTAACCATAACGAGTATTTATGAAGCATTCTTCTTATAAAACAAAAGAGTCTGATATTGAGAAAAAAGAGAAAAAAAGAGATATTATGAAAAGAGGAAAGAGAGAAAAAAAGCACCATATTCCCATGGTAAATAAGAAGATTGTTGAGATGCTTGTTGTCTGCTTGCCTTGTCATTTTGATATGGGGATTCTTCCGTATCATCGGGCAAGGGGTACCCCGTTGGCGGTTCTCTATGATACACATATGCTTACGATGACAAGAACTTACCGGTGACTAAACTTGAGTAGCATGAGGAGCGGCCCTCGTATTCAAGGGACATGAGATTCTCAACTTACAACTTGTCAATGCATATCCTCATTTTTGATCACTTTAACCTTAATCACCTAAAGATGCCTATGATAGGGGCAATGAGAGCTGAAAGCTAGTAAGTATCATAATTTTTGGGAGCTCTTTATGAGACTTGCAATCCCTGCTTCCCTCTTTGAAGGGCCTTTCTTTCACTTTGTAGTTGAGTCAGTAAACCTATTTCCTTCTATCTCAGCAAGTATTTTGAGTTGTTGTGTTTCATTCATTCATATGATGATTTATTCATTCATGTTTCTTATGTTCCTTGTTTTGCACATTGCTCTTATCCTAATGTTTACTACTTTGAAAGCTTTCATTGAAAAACCAATTATTTGTGAACTCCACCAAGTTATCAACTATTCTTTGACCAAGAGCTAAGTTTGCCATTACCAATTATGATTCACTTTATGTATCTTTGTTGTATTTCCTTTACTTATTACAAGTTGAGTTATATAATAGTGAGTTGTATTCTATTATGATCTATGTATTTGATGAATGTGATGCTTCTTGTCCGTATTCTTTTATCGACTCTTCACTCCATAAACCTGAGGCCATGTTTATTGAGCTCAGTTTCGCTTGGGGGCAAGCGAAGTCTAAGCTTGGGGGGAGTTGATACGTCCATTTTGCATCACTATTCTATGTCTTAATTCAATATTATACATTGATATATTTCATAGTGAGAGGTGATACTTATGTTATTTCATCTGTTTTTGCATGGTTGATGACTTTTGGAGCATGGACCGCTGCAGTCAGGATTCTGATGGAAAAGGTGCTGTTTGGAGGCAAAATTCGTGAAGATCAGAAAATCCAGGAAAATATACAGAAAATCCTATTTTTCCAGAAGACTAAGGATGCCACAAGATGGAGTGGAGATGGGCCACAGGGGGCCCACACCACCCCATGGCGCGGGCAGGCCTAGGCCGCGCCGGGATGTGGTGTGGCCACCCTGGCCCACTCCAGCCTCTCCCCTCTGGCGTATATCATCCTCCCGAAACCCTAAGACTCGGGGAGCGACCACATAAAGATTCCGCCACCTCTGCAGGGTGGAAAACACCGAGAGAGAAAGATCTCTCCGGCAGATAGATTTCTGCTAGGGGAATTCCTTCCCGGAGAGCGGAGATCGTCGCCATCAGCACCGCCATCAAGCTGGACTTCATCGGGATCATCATCATCACCACCATCATCACCATCAGCACCCTCATCACCATCTCCATATTGCTGCAACAATCTGTCTGTGGGGTTGCCGAAGTACAGTACCCCGGCAAAGAACCTCAGAGCAGCAGATGCCGCGGTGTCCGAGCTAGACGGTCTGACGGGTGAAGCTCGTCAAAGACAACAAGACCGGGTTAACAAGCTGGTTCGGATCGCGAACAGGCAGAACGAGGAGCTGCTGAGAGCTAACCCAGAGAGAGTCGGAGCTTCTAAGATCGTCCATTCGGCAATGGGTAACCCGGACAAATCCGCTGGAGCCGCATCGTCGCCTCATGGGGGCCCAAGGAGAGAAGAGGTAGTAACCTCGGCCAGACGGAACAAGCAGATCGTTCCGTATGACCCAACACGTGCGGGAAAAGAAAAAGAGATACGGAAAAACGACGATCGACGAAGTGTGAGCCGAGGTGAAGCGGGCCGAGGTAATCATGACCAAGGCAATGCCGATCAAGGGAATGCTGCCAACGGCAATGCTGGACAGCGAAACTCGGCAGGAGCAGGTCAACCGCAGCAGCGGAATATACCAAGGCAAGAGCAAAGTGCCGGCCGTGGTATGCAACAGAGAGGAGCACAACAAGAACAAGACCGATACAATGACGGAGACTCAGAGATGATGAATGCGGGATACGCAAGACCAGACTATCATGTGATAGGATCGAGATTGGGAAGCAGGGATTTGATGCCGGATGACGCCAGGCTAAAAGTGGATCGCCTGTATAGGTCGGAACAGATCGAATGTCAAGGTCCTCCGGGTCCAGCGTGCTTTGGACCCCGGATCATGAAGGAACCGCCAGTACCCAATTTCCAATTACCCAGGGGCACGAAGACGTATGACGGTAGTACGAAGCCGGAGGATTGGCTGATAAACTACGCAACAGCTATGAAAATTGCAACTGGCAACTTGAGATGGGCTGTACGATATGTACCCCAAATGTTGGAAGGTCCGGCTAGGGTATGGCTGAATAATTTGCCACCCGGAAGCATCAATTGCTGGATAGATTTTGAAGAAATGTTTATCAGCAACTTCTCAAGTACATATCAGAGACCGAATAGACCACAGACCCTGGCAATGTGCAAGCAGAGATCTAACGAAATGGACCGTGAATTCTTGACCCGATGGTGTACCGTGAGAAACTCGTGTGAGGGAGTCATAGAGTCACAGGCTATAGCATGGTTCGCACAAGGGTGCAGATATGGCAGCGAGTTGTGGATGAAATTGCAAAGGAAAATGCCAATCACGCTGGCAGAGATGATCCGGATTGCGAACTCTTACGCTTTGGGTGATCCAACTCAACCTAGGATCGCATCGAACGAGTCCAATGAGGAGTACTATCCGAGGGACGGAGCCGGGTCATCCCGGAGGAACGATTACAGGGGAAAAAGGAGAGACGATAGACCGGACCATCGGTATGGTTCGAAACAACTTGCAGCCGTGAATCAAGATCAGCCCGGAGCAGGGAGCAGCCAATGCCAGAAAATGGGAGGGCAATGGACTCCTCGAAACGATGGCAAGAAAACATGGACTCCGGAGCAGAAGAAGCAATGGCAAGAAAAGAAAGATCGTCCGAGGTATACCTATGAGTCAATGTTGGACCAGCCGTGTAAATTTCACACGCCAAACCCGAACATCCCGACGGGTCACACAACGAGGCAATGTGAGTGGATGCACAAGATATAACAAGGTGGTTCGGGGAATGCTCAGGCACCCCGGAATGATCAACCTTGGCAGGAGTTACCCCGGCAGCAACTACTCTCCGGAGCAAACACGCAACAACTGATGTTGCCTCCCCCTCCGCCGAGGTATGACAACAGTGAGAGAAGGGATGCGGTGCATCAGGTGGAAAACCAGCCTCAACCGGATCAGAGGTACTCCGGAAACGAGGGAAGGAATGAATACAGGGAACATCACCAGAGCTATTGTGTGTTCACAACAGAGGAAACTGATAGGAAGAGCTTGCAGCGCCGACATATGGAGGTTAACGCGGTTATGCCTGCAGTGACGAGGTACATGTCTTGGTCGGACCAGGAAATTACCTGGAGCGTCAAAGATCACCCCAAGCTTATGCCAAGTCCGGGCTCGTATGCACTGGTGTTAGATCCGATGTTCATTGGACCAAACATTAATGTGAGGTTCTCCAAGGTACTGATCGACAATGGCAGTAGCATTAACATCATGTACGCGGATACGATGCGCAAGTTGGGCATCTCGGAGAACATGCTCCAGGCTATAAGAACAACTTTCCATGGTATCGTACCAGGCATATCCTGTGAACCCATAGGCAAAGTCCGGGTCGACGTGCTATTCGGTACGAGGGATAACTGCCGAACTGAAAATATGGAGTTTGAGGTGGTGAACTTGGAGAGCGCGTATCATGCATTACTCGGGAGACCATCACTGAGCAAATTCATGGCAAGTTGCCACGTGAGTTATCTGAAGATGAAGTTGCCTGGGCCAAATGGGGCAATTACTATCGCTGGGGATTTCCGACGTTCTATTGGGTGTGCCTCAGCCGGGTCTAACCTAGCCGAGTCACTCGTAATTGCCCAAGAGAAAAGAAAAATCCAAGAGGTGGCGGCTTTAGCTCAGTCCGCGCAGCAGTATATGCCGGCGTTAAGCAACCCGCATGGAAGTGTTTCGTTTCAAGCCGCGAAGGACACCAAGAAAATTCCATTGGATAACATGTTTCCAGAGCGTACCGTAACAATTGGTGCCGGGTCAACTGACAAATAGGAAAGCGATCTCGTCAACTTCCTCCGTGAGAATCAGGACATTTTTCTTTGGTCCACACAGGACTTGCAAGGTGTTCCGAGGGAGTTGGTCGAGCACTCTTTGAACGTAAGACCCGGAGCAAGGCCGGTGAAGCAGCCTCTCCCATGCTTCGCCGAGGATAGGAGAAAGGTCATTGGTGACGAGATAGCTCGGTTGCTAGCAGCAGGATTTATCATGGAAGTGCTGTATCGAGATTGGCTCTCTAATCCGGTGCTGGTAGAAAAGAAGAAGGATGATCCGAACGTGGCAGTCGTTTGGCGTATGTGTATCGATTACACAAACCTGAACAAGGCGTGTCCAAAAGATCCATTCCCACTGCCGAGGATAGATCAGGTGATCGACTCTACCGCGGGGTGTGAACTGTTGTCATTTATTGACGCTTATTCTGGTTTCCACCAGATACCTCTGAACCAGGATGATCAAATAAAAACTGCCTTTATTACCCCGTACGGGGCTTATTGCTATCGCACTATGCCGTTCGGTTTACGAAACGCAGGAGCAACGTACCAAAGATGTATGCAAAAATGTTTGCACGATCAAATAGGTCAAAATGTACAAGTCTACATGGATGATGTGGTTATTAAGACCAAGGAAAGTGTAACGCTCCTTGACGACATAAGGCAAACATTCGCGAACTTGAGGAGATTCCGGATGAAGCTTAACCCGGAGAAATGTACCTTTGGTGTCCCGGCTGGGAAATTACTCGGATTTATCGTCTCCAGCCGAGGTATCGAGGTTAATCCAACTAAGATCCAAGCCCTCGAACGAATGGAGCTGCCGAAGTGTCTCAACGACGTCCAGAAGTTCACTGGATGCCTGGCGTCGTTGAGTCGGTTTGTATGTTGGTTAGGGGAAAAGGCACTGCCTCTCTACCAACTCATGAAAAAGTCAGATAAATTCGTTTGGACGCCGCAGGCCGATGAAGCTTTTGCCCACTTGAAAAAGATGTTGGCCACTGCACCAATGTTAGCTTCTCCACTGTCAAAGGAGCCAATGTTGCTCTACATAGCCGCAACCAACCGAGTTGTAAGTGCAGTGATTGTAGTGGAGCGAGATGAAGAGGGTAAGTCGGTGCAGAGGCCAGTGTATTACTTGAGCGAGGTATTGTCTGCCTCAAAACAGAACTACCCGCATTTTCAAAAGGTGGCATACGGAGTTTATATGGCGGCAAAGAAGTTAAAGCACTAATTTGAGGAGCATCCCATCAAAGTGATATGCGAAGCCCCCATATCCGAGATAATGGGTAACAAAGATGCGAATGGCATAATTGCGAAATGGGCAATTGATCTAGCACCATACGCGCCCCAGTATGATAGGAGAGAAGCGATCAAGTCCCAGGCTGTGGCGGACTTTTTCGTGGATTGGGCTGAGGTACAATACGAACCACCGCCGCCAGATCCGAACTACTGGAGGATGCACTTTGACGGATCGAAAACCAAAACCGGACTAGGTGCCGGGGTTGTGCTTACCTCGCCAAAGAAGGATCATCTCAAGTACGTATTGCAGATCCATTTTGCGGCATCGAACGATGTCGCTGAGTACGAGGCTCTTGTGCATGGTCTCAAAGTGGCGAAGGAGATTGGCATACGTCGGATAATATGCTTTGGCGACTCGGATCTAGTAATACAGCAAGTGTCCGGAGTGTGGGACGCCCTGGATCCAAACATGGCACTATACATATTTCATGTGCAGAAAATCTCGGGTTACTTTGAGGGATGCGAATTTCACCATGTACCTCGCGTGGAAAACAAAGCTGGCGACATGCTGTCAAAGCTCGGATCGACCCGACAGGCAATTCCACCGGGTGTTGCATTGGAGCACCTCAGGAAACCATCTATCAGGCCGTCCCCAAGAACCGATTCAATCTATGTCCCGGAAAACGTGGAATCCGGAGTTGAGCCCATGGACATTGACATGGGAGGAAGCACGCCGAACCCAGGGACTGCCTCGACGAACCCGGGGACTACCTCGCTAGACCCGGGGACTGTTCAGCGTGATCCGGCTGAAGTTATGCCGGTGGATCGAATGGAAATTGATGAGGAGGTGTTCCCTGCGCGAGCAGTACCAGCTTGGGCACTGCCTCTATACCAGTTCTTGAAATATGGAACGTTACCCACTAAGGAAGTGCTAGGCAGGCAAACTCAGAGGAGAGCCAAAGCTTACACAATCATCAATTCCGAGCTGTACAAACGGAGTGTAAACAATGTCCTCCAACGGTGTGTTGACCCGGAAGAAGGACTTAACATCCTCCGAGATATACACCAAGGAGAATGCGGGCATCATGCCTCATCCCGGGCCTTAGTGGCAAAGGCATTCCGGCATGGATTCTACTAGCCAACTGCCTTGGAGCAAGCAGAAGATCTGGTGAGAAAATGCAATGGTTGTCAGAGGTACACCACCAAGACACATATGCCTATGTCGGAACTCAAAACCATACCAATTACATGGCCATTTGTTGTGTGGTGCTTGGATATGGTTGGCCCGTTCAAACCAGCAAGAGGAAACATGACGCACATTCTGGTCATGGTGGACAAGTTTACAAAATGGATCGAAGTGAAGCCTATAAGAAAATGTGATGGGGCTACGGCCGTAACATTTCTCAAAGACATTATCTTGAGATACGGTTATCCTCACAGCATTATAACTGATAACGACACAAATTTTGCTGGAGGAGCATTTGCACGATTCTGCCGAGATAAGGAAATCCGACTCGACGTAGCCTCGGTAGCCCACCCCGC
The DNA here is from genome assembly GCA_916181665.1 of Avena sativa. NCBI lineage: Eukaryota > Viridiplantae > Streptophyta > Magnoliopsida > Poales > Poaceae > Avena > Avena sativa. The sequence goes on from OV702287.1 coordinate 587,709,475, forward strand.
ATCGAACGGACAAGTGGAAAGATCCAATGGATTAGTATTATCCGGGATAAAACCCCGGCTCATTGAGCCGCTGCAAAGATCAGCGGGGTGCTGGATAGAAGAACTACCAGCGGTATTGTGGAGTTTAAGAACAACTCCGAATCGATCAACAGGCTACACGCCGTTCTTTCTGGTATATGGGGCAGAAGCTGTATTACCAGCCAACTTAGAGCATGATTCGCCTAGGTTCACCCAATACACAGAAGCCGAAGTGCAGGAAGCCCGGCAAAATGATGTTGATCTGCTGGAAGAAACGAGAGAACTGGCACTGTCCAGATCCGCCATATATCAGCAAAATCTCCGACGCTATCATAGCCGGAAAGTGTGCCCCCGAGTCTTCCGGGAAGGCAATCTGGTGCTCCGGTTGGTACAGCGTACCACTGGCATGCATAAATTATCCCCCCCATGGGAAGGACCATTTATTGTGAGCAAAGCATTGCACAATGACTCTTACTATCTTATAGATGCAAAGCCACACGAAAAGAACAAGGCGGACAGGTCCAGAGAGGAATCGAAGCCACCATGGAATGTAGCACTACTTCGTCCCTTCTACACTTAGCTAAGGAGTGTATGTATCCGAGTCACTCATATGTCGCTATGTATGTCGGCAATGAGCTTATCAATGAAATAGCGGAGCCTCGAGCAGTAACTCGGGGACTGCCTTAATAAATGATTGTTGTTACCTTTTTTTTGCGTTAGCTGAAATGACTCGTTTCACTTAACCCGGATTAGTAATGTGTGAGCACCAAAAACCCAACCCTTCGACTTGCTGCTGTCCAACAAGAATTGGCTTCATGGCAAGCAAGGGAACAAGTTTGGAATTGCGTAGCACATGAAAAACTACTAAGGAAATGATCCTGTTCCAGCTAACGTTTGTTTTTTCGGACTAACCCCGTATTTACTTTCAAGCTATTATGTTGAATTATTTTGAGCCAAGCCTCAAAGTTTCTCAGTATTGTTAAAACGATTCTTGAGGCTCGGATTCGTAAGTCGTAAAATCGAATCAAGGTAGACACGGATCGAGCCGGAGAATTGGACGAACAAGAAAATGAAACTCGGGGACTACGCCCAAGTTAATCCAGCATACAAGCATAGTAGCAAAATATCATGTATTCAACATACAATTGCACCAGGCATACCGGGGATCTGATAAATTTTCAAGTTTTTTCAACTAAGGAGCGGCAGGAGGAGGAAGTTCGGCGTCATCATCACTGTCTTCAATATCCGAAGCAACATCTTCTCCATCATCGCCCGACCCATCCTCCACGTTCTCCATCTACTCCTCCTCGCCGGATTCCAGAAAGCTCGGCCCCTCAACCCAGTCATGGACTGGAGAATATTCGACGAGGCTGTAGGCGCAAGCCTGGCGCCGAGCTACCCACTCCAGATCATCGGTCCATTTGGATCCGGTGCACCGACGGGTGAGGAGGCTCAGATCGATCTTCTCGTACCATGAAAGGATATGATGGAGGAGGGTATCTGCTGCGGCACGCCCGGCGGATTCTCTCCAGAGGACAAGTTGAGTCTCAATCTCCATCAGTTTGTCGGCAAGGAGCGTGATCCTTTCCGGAGTGCTCTCGCTTGGCCAGAATGTGTTGTAGATCCGGACCGCAACATCGAGAAGATCTTTCCCATAGTTCTTAATAGTTTCCACCCGAGCTGACACGCTGACCAGTAGGTCCTCCATGTCTAAGGGGATGCTCTCACCATCAGGAGCGATGGGAGTACCCCTCTCTTGGCGGAATTTGGCAACGGCAGCACTGGCGATGGCAGTACCCTCCGGAAAATGATCTGAAAACAAGGAAAGGGAAGATGCTGAAGCAAAGCCATATGAGTTAACATGAAAAAACTATGTCGGATAAGGGGAAGAAACTTACATGAGATATGGCGATGGATCCGGGTCAATTCCTTGATATAGCTGTCGCGCCTCTGGCGAAGTTGTTCAAGCTCAGCGAGCGCCGACCCAAGCTGGACCTCGGATTCCTTAAGCAGGTCTTGGTCCTTAGAGATCTGGAGGGTAAAGCGCTCACGTTCTTCGGTGAAGTTCTGGCCAACTTTTTAGAGCTCGGTTTTGTGTTGGGCCTTCATCTTCTCCATCTCGGCCTTAAGTTTGGCTATTTCGTCGTCCTTGTTCCGGAGGAGGGCGAGCTCATCATTCCTCTTCTTCGGCTCGGCTTGATGTTGTCCTGCTTGTTCGAGAAAATGCAGCATCATATCAGGCACGGGCACACTATCCTCAAGCGATGCTGAAATAGTGTGTTGACCCGGCAAAGCCGAGGAGTGAATGTTTGCCGAGCCAAGGAGAAGAAAGAATGGAAAACACAACGACGTTGGCCGAAAGAGGACATACCTCGGATTTCCTCCAAGTTCTTCCGCATAATCTTGTTTTCAGCCTCCACCCCAGCTGCAAAAAACCGAATAAGAAGGTTAGTCCGGCAGAAACAAACGAAACGGAGAGGTGTTAAGAGAGGAAATTACCCCTCTTTTCATGCTCCGCACCAAGTGCAACATGTTTTGCGCGCAAGATCTTGTGGGTGTCAAGCAGGCGCTAAAATTCGGCGCTCCGGCGATTGGTAGTTACCTGACAAAGGTACAGAAGTGTAAAGTTAGTTCGTTGCATATTCGTAGTGTACAAGATCCAAGCCAGGCGGAACTTAACCCGGCTCTAGGTGTGTGCATATTCGAAGTGTACAAGATCCGGGCCAAGCGGAACTTAACCCGGCTCTAGGTGTGTGCATATTCGAAGTTTACAAGATCCGGGCCAAGCGGAACTTAACCTGGCTCTAGGTGTGTGCATATTCGAAGTATACAAGATCCGGGCCAAGCGGAACTTAACCCAGCTCTAGGTGTGTGCGTATTCGAAGTATGCGAGATCCGGGCCAAGCGAACTTAACCCGGCTCTAGGTGTGTGCATATTTGAAGTTTACATGCAGCTACGTTGATCTTATAAGGAGCATCCGGCCGAGCAACAAGTTACTCCACCGGAGGCTCGGGGACTAATGGTTATTATCTACAGCATGTAAAGAAGAAACGACGTACCTCCATCATACGCCCAGCGAGGTTAATGGCCTTGGCGGCGGTATTCATCTGAGCGGAAAATTCAGCTGGGCCGAACTTTTCCGGGAGATCGTCGTTGTAGACGAACTCCGCCTTATTCCAGTTCATGACAAACTCGATGAGGCTCGGAGGGTACCGTTCGCCAGTGGGCATGTGAGGTGCCACCAAGCCCTTTGCATGAGCTTCTTTCCTTTCAATTAGGGCAAGAGCTAGGCTAGTGTGAAGAACCATCTGCTGCGAATCGGCTGGCTCGGCAGGAGGATCCGTCGCTGCTGGTGACTTCTTTGGAAGCATTAACGACAAGGTTCGCTGCCCGGCCTCGACGGAGGTGGACTTGCCTTTGGCTTGCTGGGAGGATGTGACCATAGTGGATTTGCCCTTGGAAGCCGCTGGAGTGGTTCCTCACCGAGCTTGGGATGACTCGGACGAGGCAGACGAACTTGGCACGGGAGCTTTGGTGGCTGGTGTTGGAGCTGATGTTGGTTTCTTCGGAGCCGGGACAGGCGCTGGTTCGGTGGCTGGTGCTGGAGCTGCTGCTGGCGCTGGAGTTGCGGTAGACTTGGTGGCTGCTGGTTGCGGCAATGCTGAAGTGACGGACGCCGTTGCCTCGCCGATCCGACCCCTCCCGATCCGAGGTCACGTTCCTCTAAAGGAGGTACTACGAAACCCGGAGCGGCCGCAGAGCCCTCCGGAATAGGGCTCAGCGGGCGTGACTCGTCGTCACGAGGAAGGGAAGGACTAGACCGAAGAGGAGAGGAGATGCTCGATCCGCTCTGAGGGACCTCCACAGGAGCCCTGCAAAAAAAAATTATGTCAGGAGTGAAATTACCCCGATGCAGGGAGAAGCGTGTTGCGCAGTGAAAAATGACTTACGCGTCCGAGGTCTAGGCCTCCTTGGGTTTCCGGGACCTCCGTGCCGGGGCTTTGCCTGCCCGTTTGGAGGCAGTCTTGTCTCCGGCCTTCTTTTGCCTTTTGGTAGGCTGAGAAGGTTCGGAAGAAGAACTTGACGCGGATCCACGCTTCTTCTTCGAAGCCACCGGAACAGGCTCGCCCGTGGCAAGTGGAGAATCCTCGTGGATGTGCCCACCGGGGTTAGCTGATGCCGGGAAGGCAAACGAAAGAGGGACAGCCTCAACGGGTTCAATCACGTCGATATCCGAGTCATCCTCATCGTCGGGCCAATCTGTAAGAGAAGAGAATTTACCACTGGGTCGTTTGGTGGCGTCGGTTGTGGGGAGGAACATCTCCTGGTCCGGCTCCTCCTCATCCGGGATTTCTCGGTCCGGGGCCCACTTAAGGGTCGGATCAGTACCATCCTCGAGGGTTTGCTAGAGAAACAGCTGAGAAAAAAGCACAAGGAGCAAAGTCAAAAATACGATAAGAACCGACATGTAATTGATCCAAAACAAGTTTACTCCGCGAAGCTTACCGCGGGAGGGAGCCTGTCGTGGCAGTAATGCTCGATTCCCCATGTCAATTCGGCGGAAAAATCCTTATGGGTGGTGAAAAGAGCCTTGACCCGGCGGAAGATCTCCGTATTGCTCAACTCGAACGAGGAGGTTCGGTTGGGGTCGCGGCTGAAGCTCATATGGCACAACTTGTGAGTGCGCCGCTGGAGGGGAGAAATTCGGTTGCGCACGAAAGCGATCATGGCATCCACGTTGCGCAATCCGAGCTTCTTCAGCTCCGCAAACCTTTTGTTGACTTGGTTGGCCAGAGCTGTAGGTTTTTTGGCGACCTCCTCCAAGAAATTCGTGTCCGGCGGACCCGGAGCGTAGGGCAGCAACCGGATCAAGTCTTCGGTGCCCTCGTTCCGGATGTAGAAGAAGGTCCGGGCCCATCCTTTGCAGGAGTCAAGCCCGGTGACCCGGGGAAAGATTGAAAACCTCCGGGGCAAGATCGAGGCAGCTCCGAACTGAGTGAGCTGCTTGTCCTCCGACTCGACGTGGATGTTGGGGACGACGTTGCGACGGAGGCCAAAGAACCGGATCCACAGCTCCTTCGTGGGCCATAGTCCGGTGTAGCCCTCGATCGAAGAGACGAAAGCGGACAGAGAGGTGATGGCGTTCGTGGGGAGATGATGTGGTTGCAGGTGATAGGTCCGGACCTAGTCCCGGAAGAAATCACTCACCGGAAGACAAAATCCCCGTTGGAAATGGGATAGGAAAACAACGAACTCACCCGGATTGGGTGAGAGGGCCAATTCCGAGGAGGGGAGACGAGCGGCGACGCCGACGGGAATACGCCGGGTCCGGTAAAGCCAGTCAATGTCGTCCTGGCAGACCCACGAACCAACCAACGTGCCGCGGTCCGCCGCGCCGGCATCCTCCTCCATCTCCTGCTCGACGACGATGAGATCCTCCTCCGTCATCTCGAATCCGCTGACCTCGCTGGAGCTGGCGGCGGCGGGGCTCTGCGGTCTAGATTGACGAGGACCCATGGCTAAGCAGTGGTGCAGCGGTGGTTGCGGTGCGGAGGCACGGAGAAGGTGTGGCGGCGGCGCTACTACAATGGGCACTGGCGGCGGCGCGGTCGCGAGGAAGAAGAAGAGGAACGGGCGAAGGGGCGCGGAGATGGAAAAGTGCTAAGGGGCGCGCCCCTCCCCTATTTAACTGCCCCCAGTAATCAACAAGTGGGATCGCGCTGCGCTAGAGAGCCACGCGCTGTGGCCATGTATCACCGGCATTAGCCAATCAGAGAGAAGCCACAGCGGAGGCCACAGAGCAAAAATGATCCCATGACACGATGTGCAGTTGCGGTAAACGAGGAGACAGGCGTGACGTAACCCGCGCACACTAATCACTGACAGTTACTGCGGCAGTTACAGTGCAGGCCCTTTAAATAAGGTAACGCAATGATTAACCCTTACGTGGGTTGGCGTGTGAGAGAAGGAAGCATGGTCCGGATCCGAGCTACAATGGTAGCCCGGCCGGCAAGTGAAAACTTGGAACGTGCGAAGGGAACGTAAACCCATATAATCCGAGACAAGAAGTTAACCTGGAACTAAACGTCCGAGGCTTAAATACGAATGAACCTGATGTGGCCTTAGCGACCAAGGCCGCTAAGGCCGCACCAGCTTCGGGGACTAATGTTGGGGGGATAACCCCGGGTAGGGTCACTCCGGGGTATAAGGGCCAAGTTAGCCGAGGTTCGGCAAGGTCAAAGTGGATGCTGGCCGTGTCACCTCAAGGCAGGCCAGATCACGGAGTAACCCGGACCAGGCGGGTCGCCTAACATTGTCTCATCCGACTCAGGGAGTAAGTCGGAAATACTTGTCTAGCTTATATGCAGGAACAAGTGTGGCCGGATCAACTGTGATCCGGATCCTTGCTTGGCTTCTAAGAGAAGGAAGGAATCTCTCTGGTCAAAAAAGAAGGTCCGGTGCGTACTGGATGAGCGAATAAAGCAAGGGAAGGACCACCGGATCATGGCCGACAAGGGTGACGACGCTCACGTTGGCTGACGTGGCCGTCGCAGAGGCTACGTCGCTAAAGCAAGTGTGACGCGGGGGAAAAGCACCCCTGTCGGGTTACTACTTTGGGAGGGGGCATATTCCTGAATATGCCTCCACGTATGCCCTAGGCCAGGACCAAACCACCTCTATATAAGGGGGGGTTGGGGTTCTGGTAAGGGGGTTGGGTTTTTTCTGAGACAGAGCCAGGAGAATTCTAGTTAGTTGAGCACTAGTGGATCTAGAGTTCTGGGGCTAGTTGGTAGGCAAGAGTAAGAGAGTTTCTTCTTCCTCCTCTTGTCAATACAGCTCGAGGAGCACTTGTAATCTCGGAGATTGAACATCAATACAAAGCTTCTGTGTAGAGAATCACTCTACTATCCCTCCCTGTATTCCCCTAGCGCATATTAGTCCCCACCTTTAGCCTATCCATGGCATCTGCCATGACACCACCACGACACAAGCTAAAGAAGATTAATCAACTATATGAAGCGAAAGCACTTGACAGTCTTCCCATGTGTCCTCGAGAACGTTTGGTCATCTTAAGTAATACAACCGGCTTGTCCTTTGCTGCATAAAGGATTGGGCCACTTGCTGCATTTATTCCTACTGTCTTTTATTTACTTGTACTTTGTTTACTTGCTTTATCAAAACCACTAAAAATCCATTTGCTAAGTATTTGTAGAGAATTCCTGATCCATACCACTAGCCAGCACCTTCTGCTCCTCGTTGGGTTCGACACTCCCTATACTTGTGGGTCATCATTCCCGTATATACAAAGCTGCCAAGGTGGAATTCTGTAGAACTGTGTATTGTGCTTGATTTAAAGAATGCACGTCCCTACATATTATTGATTTCCTTCCTAGCGTGCCTTTTTCACTCAGTCTCCCCTCATGCTGCAATTAAGGAACACCAATGGCTTAATGTTAGAAATAAAGTCAACACAAAACTTAATGACCTCCTCTATTCCATAGCCCATGGAGATGCTTCCTTCTATCCTAGCACGGTTATGAACATATTTCTTCAATATTCCCATGAACCTCTCAAAGGGGAAGACATTGTGTAGAAATACAGGACCCAAAATGGTAATCTCATCGGCTAGGTGTACCAGGAGATGCGTCATAATATTGAAGAAGGATGGTGGGAACACCAACTCAAAACTAACGAGACCCTGGACCACATCATTATGTAACCTTGGTAGAATTTCTGGATCGATTACCTTCTGAGAAATAGCTTTGAGGAATGAACATAGCTTCACAATGGATAGTTGAACATTTTTCGGTAGAATCCCCCTCAATGCACCGGAAGCAATTGCGTCATAAGAACGTGGAAGCCATGAGACTTTAGGTTCTAAATTTTTCCTTCTCTTCTTTGGTAAGAGCGTAGCTGGTAGGACTTAGACGTCCTTTATCTATCTTCATTAGATGTAAGTCGTCTCGGTCTTTCATTCCTTGTTGGTGCTACTGTGCTTCTAGCGTATCTTTTGTCTTCCCATACATGCCCATGAAGCCTAGCAGGTTCACACAAAGAATCTTCCTCAAGTGCATCACGTCGATTGCGGAGCAGACCTCTAGAACTTTCCAATAGGGTAGATCCCAAAATATAGATTTCTTCTTCCACATCGGTGCGTGTCCGTTAGCGTCTTTCGGAACAGATTGACTGCTAGGACCCTTTCCAAAGGTTACTGTTACATCCAAATCCTTGACCATATAAAATACATCATCACAATTACAGCGGATAGGCTTCTTCCGGTGATCTGCCTCACCTTTGGAATGCTTGCCTTTCTTTCTTGAGGGATGCCTGGGAGGAAGAAATCGACGATGCCCCGGGTACACATTCTTCCTACATTTATCCAAATATGTACTTTCAGTATCATCGAAGCAATGCGTGCATGCATTGTATCCATTGTATCCCTAAAAGGTTACTTAGAGCAGGCCAATCATTGATGGTAACGAACAACAACACTCGTATGTCAAATGGCTCATGTTTGTGCTCATCCCAGATACGTACACCTTTATCGCGCCACAACTGTAGAAGTTCTTCAACTGATGGGCTTAGGTACACATCAATATCGTTGCCAGGTTGCTTCGGGCCTTGGATAAGCACTCGCATCATAATGAACTGCCGCTTCATGCAGAACCAAGGAGGAAGGTTATTGATACATAGAGTAACAGGCTAGGTGATGCGATTGCTGCTTTGCTCCCCAAAAGGATTCATGCCATCTGTACTTAGACCAAACCTTAAGTTCCTTGCGTCATCTGCAAAGTTCGGGTACTATCTATCGATTTTTCTCTGTTGTTTCCCATCAGCGGGGTGTCTGAACTTCTCGTATTTCTTGCGGTCTTCTTTGTTTCATCGCAACAACTTGGCATGTTATTTGTTTCTAAAAAAACGTTTCCACTATGGTATTATAGGAGCATACCACCTCACCTTTGCATGAACCCTCTTCCTGGGGCGCTCTTCGCTTCGCCCTCAACATCACCAGGATCATTTTAGGTGATCTTATACCACAATGCACTACATACTGTGGATGCATCCAAATTCTCGTACTCCTCACCGTGGTAGAGGATGCAGTCATTAATGCATGGATGTATCTTCTGCACCTCTAATTCTAGATGGCAGACAACCCTCTTTGCCTCATATCTACTGGCAGGCAGTTTGTTATCCTTCGGAATCTTTTTCTTTATTATTTTAAGTAGCTTCTCAAATACCTTGTCAGATAAACCATTCTCTGCGTTCCATTGCAGCAATTTCAATGTGGTACCGAGGTTTGTGTTTCCATCTTCGTAATTTGGATACAATAATTTTTTGTGATTCTCTAACATGCTCTCCAACTTCTTCTTCTCTCTATGCTCAAGAATGGCCTAACGAAGATCATCAGCGGTCTCATCTGATGCCCGTCCTTCACCTTGTTCTTGGTCATTCTCTTCCATTGCAGTACCACCGTATTTAGGGAACATTGGATAGTTGTCATCGTTCTCTTCTTGTTCGTTGTCTTCCATCATAACCCTTCTTTCTTCATGCTTTCTCCAACAATTATAGCTAGACATAAAACTGGAATGAATTAGGTGGATGTGAAGGATTCTTGAGGAACAATAATCCTTCTAATTCCGACAGACACGACACAGAAACCACATAAAACCATTCCGCTTGTTTGCTTCAGCCAAAGCGAGAAAAGAATGCACACCTTTAATGAACGCGTCAGACATTCGGGGAGCACCGTACATCCATGGCCGGCTCATCTGCATTATAATTAAAATCTTGGATCATTTTCACTTCATGTACTTTTTGAAATCTAAAAATTTAGTGTGCACTAACAACATATATATATAATTTTACATGCACCAAATTTTGAATTGGACAAAACTGTTAACAAAAAACTGTTGAGTTTTTAATTATTGATCTAGTAGTGAAAACCTCATTCGATTTTGAGCTCCGAAACTCTAAAATTACACATCTCAACTTTCAGTAACTTTTTGAATAATCAAAAACTGCCTAAAACTACACATCTAAAATTCTCTCTACTTCTAAAGCATGAAATCCTTCTCTACTTCTAGAGCATTGAGATAAACTAACAACTAGAGATGAAAGAATAAAGTTGCTAACGTTTTAGAACCTTGGATTGATGGGTACCACCAAATCTTGAACAAAAAATGACGATGAACTTGAGCTAGGTTGGGGTAAAATGGCCATGGACCCGGACAGGGACGAATCAGTCTATATATACAAAAAACATTAGTCCCGGTTGGTATTACAAAACGGAACTAGTTCATGACCTCTAGTCCCGGTTTGTAACACCAACCGGGACTATAGGGTCTCCTGGCTCCTAGCCGTTGGCGCCACACCTCTGGTCCAACCAGGACTAGAGGTCCCATTGAACCGGTACTAGTCACGTGCGGCCTCCTAGCCGTGGGAACCAGGACGAACCGGGACTAATGTTCACACTAGTCCCGGTGCCAAACCCAACCTGCACTAGAGCCCATGGCAGCTCCAAACCAAAGGCCTGTTTTCTACTAGTGCGTCGCACCCGTGTCATGCAAATTTCCAGCTATAATTTATGAAAAAACTAGTACACCTTCCGTCAAAATATAAGTGATTTGGATTTGTCTAAATCCTCATGTATCTATAGGTGTTTTAGTGTAATATACAAAACCAAGTCAATTATTTTTATACGGAGGGAGTATATGTTTCTCCGCTATGCGTTGTTCCTACTTACTTGAGCTGTGTTCTGGAAAAGCTATGTGTGTTGCTGCTAATTATCTGAAGCTATGTTGCTTGTTAATTCCAACACGACATGCCCGACAGGCGCACGTGCACGGTGCACCATGATTGTAAACGGTAGCATTGAATTGGAGTAGTCACGTGTTGATTTGCGTCGGATACAGGTGGACCCCTGGTATATTGTCAAGAATGTTAAATCATTGGGTTGATTTGATAAACCCTTGTACCGAGGGCATGAACCACTTTTATGCTACCACCACGACTGTGATAGACAATGGAGCGAAAACTTCTTGGGTGACCCCTGTGTCAATAGCCAAAAAGAAAAAGACATGGCAAATCTCATCTTCAACATATCTTCAAGGAGAAAATGGAATGCCAAGGAAGCTCTAACAAGTATGCTTGGATCTCCAAGATCGAAATGATTACGGGGTTCACAATGGACCACCTTCGGCAATTTGTCTCCCTTTGGATACAACTTCATCAAATCAACCTTCATGATGACATGGCCGATGAGAACCTATGGAAACTTACCCAAAAAAGGACTATACGGCAAACTCGGCCTACAAGGCACAATTTTCTTTTTGGAACAACATCTTCACCTATTAGCTCCTTGGTTTGGAAGATTTGGGAACCTCCCAAGATAAAATTCATTGCATGGCTTGCTATTTAAATAGGCTTTGGATCGCCGACCGAATAGAGAAGAGAGGATGACCAAATTGTAGGGCTTGCTGCCATGCAAGAGAGTACTAGAATTGGTGGATCACCTCTTTGTCAATTGGAGATACACCGCGAGGCTTTGGGGTGTATCAAAGTTTGGCTCGGCATAGACTCCACTGACCACTGCAACTGGTCGGTGCAATCCATCCATTCTTGGTGGAACATCATGAAAAAACGCAAGGACTTGGCTTCCATTATATACTCTCCTTGCAACCTGAGAAATTTGGAAACGCACGCTCCGGTCTTCGAAAATAAGCATGATCCATGACTTTGGGTTCTAGATTGTTTGCATTTCAAAATAATTGTTTACCGAGAAATTGTGTTGTAATATGGCACTCCGTTTTTCTTTCCTTGTTGAACTCCTATCTTAGGTAATCATCTAGATCATGTTGGCGCGCGTTGCCGCACCCCTCTATATTACTACAATAAAATGGTTGGATTTTATTTATAAAATCTATTGAGATATAAAATACGGAATTTTACATGAACTTACTCATATATCGGGTGTAATCTGCTAGACTTTTTTCTTTATGTATTGGACTTGTAGTTGGTTCGAGTTTGGGTCTAAAGTGCATTGTTTCTGAGTTAGGATGGTTTCACGGATAAATTTATTTTAATTGATCCGGGTCTACTTGTCTACTAAAATAAATTAAAGCTTCCTTGGGGAAAAGGATCACAACGAAAAGCGCATAAATTTTAAAATATTTAGTAAAAGCATTACAGATATATAAGAAAAGAATAAGGCAACACTAACACTTAAAGAAATTTGGAGAGTACATATTTCTAAGAATTATTGAACAATCTCAATGCACTTGTGATACTTATCTCATACGCAAAATAATACTATAATTTGGTCTAGTGGAGAAAGGTTCTAATATCTACGCCCCCCAGTCCGTGGGTATTGCACCAATACAAAGATCTCACCATCATGCTTACCAAAATCTGAAGATACCATAATCTTGACAACATTTGATGGATGATTACTGTTTTTCGATTTCAACAGCGCTGGCTTGAGCCTACCCACACGCGGCTGCAGGCTCCAAGTCGGTTCTACTTGGCTCCACACCAGTTTATTTACTGTGAGGGCTGATTCAGGTTATTTTGTTGTTCATATATATTCCCGAGGTCGTGAGGAGGCATGTCCATGCTTTCTCAACTATCTAAAAAAAAGCTGCTTGCTTGTGGCTAGCTTGTCAGGTTTAATCATATTTGGTTAGAGATAGCTTATCACATACAAAAAAAATAGGTGCCGACTCTATACCCTAGTACAACCACTCACTAACAAATTAGAGAGCAAAGATAGTACTACCTAATGTATTAGCATCATTAGTAATAAACTGAAATTGGTATACATGATTTAGAGAAAGATAATCGATGTGATGGGCGAGTGTAAATTTTAGGTGCTGACATATCGTGAAACAAAAAGTTAAGGTGCTCAAGACATTTGTTTGCTTTCAGTCACTTAAATCGGCACTTTTTCCCATGTTATTTCAATGAATGGATAGAGCTTTAACCAACTGTCAAGATACTGTAGCAGTACTCGAAAAAACAAATTGTACCTCTGATGGAATAATATAACTTTAGCATTCTAGAGCCTACAGATAAGAGAACTGGATGAAGATGGCAAGAAAAGTATAAATCCCAAATAAATAATTTGCCATTAACAATATCACTTCATTGTTCCTTGTGTGATTTTCAAGATTATCACGTCCATCAATACAGCCTAATCAGGTAAAATATTAATAGAACAGTTCTACAGGAACAACCGCCCCGCTGAGATTGAAAATAATACTTTCCAGCCATAGCTGGCGTTGCCTTCATATGGTTTTTGCAGTCTGCCATCGTATCTTGAGTCTTGATTCCAACTGACATGCCATAGGCCGCATGGCATGAGCCACCCCTGGGATCAAATTGTTTTAGTATTAATAAGGCCCTGGATTCAACAAAGAAGGCATGAGGAACAGAGCCGTGGGAAGGAGTAGTGGTGGAATACCTCTGGATACCACACGAACAGGTGGAGGAGCGAGACCTTGGGAGAAGTCTGTTGGTGGTGCGTCGGGGTATGGATCAATCGTCATATGAGCATAGCGTGTGTCGCTGCGTCTCGAATGTATGGTGGGTAGGCCACGAGACGAGGTCGCCGGCTCGCCGCCGCCATCGAATCAATGGGAGAGGGGCGGAAGGGGAAGTGAACGATCGATCTTATACGTGTGCACTTTGTTGAGCTCCAGTGGGAGCATCCGGGCCTAGTTAACCACAACGGGCCGATTTGATTTCCAGAGAAGCTTCCCTCAGGGACATTCGGCCCAAATGCGGGAATAGCAGCACATCTAATGCCAGAAATGATTAGGAAGGACAATCGGATGGCCAAAAATGCTGGTAGCGTGAGAGAGCTCCCTTTTGGTTCAGTTTTAATATCCCTAATTGGAGCAAAACTTTGCGTTTCAAAATAAAAGAAATGTTAAATCACGTGCGTGCAAAGACCCGTCTGTGTGTTTTCCTTGAGCGTTATTACAAATAGAAGACGTTGCGTCTTTTCCTTGCTAGCTTTTGGATTTGGTTCGTTCCAAATCGCAGGTTCTTATCCCGACATGGAAAGATGGAAAGATGTTCTTATCCCGATCGAACCCTTGAGAAGATCGATCTGTATGTTGGGTCAAATAATGGAGGCCCAATCGCAGGTTCTTATCCCGACATGGAAAGATGTTTCAGTCACCATCTGCTGCTAGATTTTCCAATGATATCAACACCCATTACTCTGCTGAGACCACCGATGTGTCTATCGAAGGTGACGCACATCGCCGCCGGTGAAACTCCTCGAATCATTCACCACTAAAGGACTGGCTCAAGGAGCCTACCGCCGAGCTGTCGACATAGGTCCGTGTTAGAGCGCACATGCCCAGGTCCAGAACCCACAATCAAATAAGGCATCTGGCCTACTCTCTTAAAAGACTAGCCTTATGGGTGAGGTTTGTCCCACCTTATAAGTTGGGTTCACTCATATCAATCTTTCGATGTGGGACTAAACCTAACAATCGCTCCACCACACATCGGGGCAAACGGGGCTCCCCCGCCATGGAGATGTTACAGGTTTTTTCCGACAATGGACCCTGATGCCGAGTACTTTCCGGCGACACAAAGTCCTCCCATTACTAGGAGATCGTGTTGTTACAGATTTGTTAGAGCGCACAAGTCCAGGTCCACCAGAACCCACACAACCAAATCAGGCATCTGGCCTAACTCAACCCAAAAGACTAGCCTCATGGGTGAGGTTTGTCCCGGCTTATAAGTTGGGATCCCTTACATCAATCTTTCGATGTGGGGCTAAAGCTAACAGTCCCGAGTCGACAAGGACATGAAACAAGCCGTCAGCTAAGGTTAACCGTCGGCGTAGACTATAGTGGGTCGAAGGCTGCCGTCGGCGTAGGGGGGTAGCTCGTGTGGGCCTAGTAAGCCGGGCCATGACGGCGAGGCAATGGCGTCAGCACTATGCCGACGGCTTTGCTGTTGATCCAGCATATAACACTAGACGTCTGGGTAGCTTCCTTTATCTTTTTTTCAATGGCCCCTTACTAATTACTAATTAATTGTCTCAATTATTTTAATTTCCTTTTTTTCTCCAGTTGTTGGGATTCTTACCGTCCGAATAGCTGTCTCCACACACCTAAAATGACCGCGCGAACATCATACGGAAAAGCAAGGGGCTAGACCTGCGGGGCCCTCGGATTAGGGTTTTAGTGGAGAAGGGTCGCCTAAGCGTCGAAAAGCTAAGAGAACCCTCGTGTGGCCCTAGCAACTGGTGTGACCGTCTACGGTTGCATGCGATAACACCTAGTGAAGTGCTAACCTGTAGGAGGAAACTCCCGCGACGGGTCAAACGGAGGGAAACGGCTGGAACCATGGGCCCAACCTATTGGGTTCGTAGCATAGGAAACAAAAAGAATTTTACGATGGGAACTACTAAGATCCAAGATCTATCTACAAGATACAAGCAACACATGCGGATTTACATCCATATAGATCATACCCTTGAAGACCGACAAAGTGCAACAAGATTTGACTCATGGACGATCTACTCGATCGCTTGCCGATCTCAAGATCGAGAGGATGTCCTAGCGCCGCAAATCAGCAGCGCGTCCGTGCTCGCAAACAAGTCCGGTCCACCGAACAACCTCCGCCTCCTTGCTCTAGCGATGTAGTGGAAGCAGCAACTCCTTCCAGACGAAAAGCCACCGGGAACACGTATCTCGCTAATCCGAGTCCATGGGGGAATAATTATAGGGGGAGAGATATCCTTCACGAGGAGGTGTGCTTTGTGAGGGGGAGAGGGAGGCCTTTTATAGGGAAGGGAGCATCCCCTCCCATGGCCGGCGTCCATGGAGGAGCCCCTCCACCTCCTCTCATTCATATGGGTGGAAGCTCCACTCACGTAAACATGCCTCCACTCAAAATTCCACTCACATGCATTAGAGGATATCTCAATACCTAGTTTGATCTCATTACCGACATGCACTCTTTTCTCGCTCCCGTGATATAACATTCAAGTGATCACATCACTTGCTTGCAAGCTATCTCAATGTGATATCACCGAGAGGGCCCAGAGTATATCTATGCGTCATTGGGATGGACGAATACCACTCTTGATCCATGAGCCTCAACATAACACCTTCGGAGTATCTGAACCCACCTTTATAGTCACCCTGTTATGGTGTGACGTTTGATGTTATCAAGTTACTCATCTAGTGTTATTGACATGATCTCATGGTCTAAGGACTAAGATTACTTCGTACATGTGATAGAAATATAAAGAAAATGACTTTGATCGTAATGCTATACTTCGGATGAATGTTCATCACATCATTCCACCAATGTTGTGACCTTGTTATTAACAACATCCAAGGTCCATGATCACCAAAACATGATCACCTTGTTAATCAACGAGCTAGTTTATAAGAGAGGCATAACTAGAAACCCTTTATTTGTTTATTAAACACACATGTATTAACATTTCCAATTAATGCAATTATAGCATGCAAAATAAACATCTATAATATACTTGAAATATGATAATAACAACTTTATTATTGCCTCTAAAGGCATATTCCCTTCACAACCTTGGTTTTACATGTAGGTATGGCCTAAAGAATCCTAATACAACTGTAAAGTACATTGGACAACCCTTGAATAGAGAAAGCTAAGGGGGCTAGACCTACGGGGCCCTCGGATTATGGTTTTGATGGAGATGGACCGCCTGAGCGTCGAAATACCACGAGAACCTGCGTGAGGCCCTAGCATAGATGCACAAGTGTGGTGGAAGGTCCATATATGAAGTACCTAGCTCCCGGGTGAGACCCTCTATGGTTGCATGCGGTAACACCTAGAGAAGTGCTAGACATGTAGGAGGAAACTCCTACAACGAGTCAAACAGAGGGAAACCGGTGGAACAATGGGCCCAACCTTGGTTTTCCATGTAGCTATGGCCTAAAGAATCCAACACCAACAGTAGAGGACATTGGTCAACCCTCTTACAGAGAAAGCTTGGGTGCTAGACCTACATGGCCCCCAAATTATGGTATTGGTGGAGAAGGACCGCCTGAGCGCCGGAATTCCATGAGAACCTGTGTGTGGCCCTTGAATACATGTACAAATGTGGTAGAAGGTCCATATATCCAGTACATAGTTCCAGGGAATGACCGTCTACGGTTGCATGCGATAACACCTAGAGAAGTGCTAGACCTATAGGAGGAAACTCATGCGACGGGTCAAATAGAGCGAAACTAGTGGAACTATAGGACCAATGTTGGTTTTCCATGTAGGTATGGCCTAAAGAATCCTAAATCAAAAGTAAAGTAAATTGTTCAACCCACCTACAGAGAAAGATAGGGGGACAAACTTGTAGGGCCCTCGGATTAGGGTTTCGGTGGAGAAGGACCTCCTGAGCGCTGGAATGCCACGAGAACCTTCTTGTGGCCCTAACATGCATGCAAAAGTGCTAGACATGTAGGAGGAAACTCCCATGGCGGGTCAAATATAGCAAAATCGGTATAACCATGGTCCCAACCTTGGTTTTCCATGTAGGAATAGCCTAAAGAATCGTAAACCAATAGTAAAGTACATTGGTCAACACCTCGTACAGAAAAAGGTACGGGCTAGACCTACTAGGCCCTCATATTAGTGTTTCGGTGGAGAAGGAAGGCCCGAGCACTAGAATGCCACGAGAACCTGTGTGTGGGCCTATCATAAATACATAAGTGTGGTGGAAGGTCCATATATGTAGTACCTAGCTCCTGGGTGCGGGGCTTGTTCGTCTGCGGTACCAAAGTTGGTAGGCCAGCGCATGGCGGTACCTAAGTTGCCTAAAATTACCGCGTTTCGAAAAGTTGGGCCGCCAACTACCGAGAGGGGCCATTTCGATGCAAACTCGTCTCACCCCTACCAAATCCAAACATGCCGTGAAACTGCCCCGTGAAGTAGACGGTCGGGACCCTCATGTCAGTAATATTTCCACGAAGCGAGCGCCAACGCGGCAACCACGTAGGCGAAACAAGATACTAAAGGAGCATCGTGCGTTGACCAAATTCACAAATCCACTCCCTTCCTCCTTGCGCATGAACCCTAGCACCGGCGGCGTCGAAATCCCCTCTCCAACCAGAATGGTCTCTTCGGGCATTTGACTTCCGGTGCCAAGTTGCTGCGCCTACTCGCTGCTACCGAGCTCTAATGCTGAATACCGTGCCAGCCGTTCCGACGATCTAGCCCGCCTCTACCGCCGATGAGCTGATCAACGCGAAGGATGACAGATCCATTTGCCGAGGAAGAAGTACTTCTTGCTAATTTCGGGTGAGCTACTCTTCTCTTTGCTATTCGCACTACCTATAACTGCTAGCTGGCTATTGGCATTACAGAGATATATCGAACATAGAATTGTTTGCTAGCACGACGCTGACAAACAATTCTTATCTTTTCTCTCCAATTTTTTGTCAACTAGGATCTCCGCTGAACCCAAATACACGGTTCTGGTGAGTATCTGCGGCTACCTCGTTAAATTAGCACATGGGAAGAGCACGTGAAAACAAGCTCAGAGTCTGAAGATGGAAGTAGCGCCTGTGCAGTTATGCACTGTCCCTAGTTTGGTTGCTGTTGTGCGTGAACTTGCTGAAATGAGGCCAGAGCGGACTGCACGGTTCAGCATCGTTGATGAACGAGGCTTCAGGGTTCCTATAGCGTGTGATAGTCAGCTAATTGGGTTGATGAAACAGCATGTTAGGCTTCACGTGGTTACGCTGGTGTGTAACATAGTGGATGAGGAATCTCCTGCTACTGGGAGTCGCCCAGCTATTATTGGACAGGGAGGTCTAACTCGAACCCATGCTGTTGTTGAGCAAAATGTGGTTCCTCGTCCGCGACATGATTCTGTCAGGCAACCTCCTCGTAGGAGTCCCCGTATTGCCGTTGTGGAAAACTCTGCTCTAGAATCTGCTGGTACTGGTCGTCCCCATCCCCGTGCACATGTTTTTGCGGCTGTTGCTCACCCAATCCATGCCGCTGTTGAGAAAACTAAGGCGTCCGGAGGCTGCCCCGCTGTTGTTGCCAAGACCGCCGCCTTGTGTGCTGCTCCTCCTCGAAACCGTCCTCAAGTTGTGCGAACCCGTGCTCTAGAATCTGCTGGTACTGGTCGTCCTCGTGTTGTTGTTGATCTGGACGCTGTTGACCCAATCCCTGCCGCTGTTGAGCAAACTAAGGCTTCCGGAGGCTGCCCCACTGTTGTTGCAAAGATTGATGCCTTCTCTCCTCCTCGAACCCGTGCTCGGGTTCAGCGAGCTGCTGGTCTGAAGCCAGCTCATGGTCTGGACTCTGCTAGCACTCGAAACACTGCTGTTGTGGGAACTGCTCCTGATCGTCAAGGTGGCATGGCAGCTAATCCTATTGTGGATGCCGTTAGAAGGGGCCCTGCCTATCCACCATGTAATGTAGCTCCCGCTGCTAAGGGCCCTCGCCTTGCTCCTGGTCCTGGTACTTCCACCGAGGTTAATCCAGCTAACTATGACGCTGGTGATGGCGGCGGTGGCATTGGGGCTGGGTCTGATGGTGCCGCTCCATCTCTTGAACCTCTCGGAGGTTTCTATCCTGAAGAACCTGATGATGGCAAAGTAATCATTCGTATTGGTGTTGCAGATTATACTGCAAAATTAGATGATGGAACAGAAAAATTCTATGACGAGTTTGATGTAATCCTTGGCAGATACCACCCTGAAGTGGTAGAGTTATCTGACCTGATTGCATCGTTACGTGTGAAGGTGCTGTGGGGGTCCTCCTAGGAAGCACGTTTGTTATATTATGGTTACAGGAGCAAAAAGGCTATCGAAGTGAAAGATACCAGGGATTTAGTCATACCGTTTACAAGGAAACATTATAGAGGTGAAGTTTACTTCCACTTGGTAGTGCTCACGGTTGGAGAGGAATTGGAACTCGACAATAGAGATGATGGACTTTTAGAAGGCATGCATGACCTGATCCATGGCATCACTGGGGCTGGTACGACTGAGGGTGGCTTCGAACAGAGGAGAGTCTTACGGAGGAGCGTTATAGAGAGGAGCAGGAAGAGCATCCCCAGAAGAGGGCTAGCACGATGGTGAACACTCCCAGGAGTGGTAGCAAAGTGGCGAAGATGGCCAGCACGGAGGCTACCACACCCAGTGGGAGCAGAAAAAACACTAATTTGCAGCGGAACACGCTGCTGTCAGGGAATTATGCCAGCACGAAGGAGAACACACCCAATAGTAGCAGCAAAAGAGCTAATTTGGAGCGGAACACGCCACTGAGGTCAGGCAATAATGCCAGGACGAAGGAGAATATGCCCAATAGTAGAAGCAAAAGGGCTAATTTGGAGCGGAACACGCCGCTAGGGTCAGGCAATAATGCCAGCACGAAGGAGAACACGCCCAATAGTAGCAGCAAAAGGGCTAATTCGAAGAAGAACACACCGCAGAGGTCAGGCAATAATGCCAGCACCCTGGAGCCAACACCCGTGAGGGGAGGCAGTAAGGAGATCACACCCAAGAGCGGCAGCAAAAGGCCTAGTTCGATGGGGAATGGAACGCGGATGTCAAGCCCTACTAATACCATCAGGAAAGATTACATTAGGAAGGAGGATGTAGATAGGAAGAGCAAGAGGGTTCTGTACACTCAAGATGAAATTTATTCTGACTGCTGTTTGTCCACTGAAGTACCTGGGATGCGTGCAAACGTAAGACCACCCCATGTGGTTGCAACAAAACCAACCGAGTGTCTTGGAGAAAACAGAGTTGCCGGTGAGGTGGACTGGGGCAATGTTCCTGTCCATCCGGGTGGAGACGATGGTGCAGCCCCACCCATGGGAGTCAATATGATGTGTGCAGTACTAGGCATTATAGACGATGGCGAAGATTCTGAATTAGATGAAGAAGCAAGCACTGTAGAGGATCAATAATCTGGTGATGATGAAATAGACGAGGAACTTAACGATGAGTCTGGTATTCCAGTCGATGATTTGGGTGTTGAAGTAGAAGAAATGAAACATGACCACGAGTATCCTATAATTTCGGTCGGCACCGAGTTCAGGAGCATGCATGAGTTCAGGATGTCGTTCTGGCATTTTTGTATCAAGGGGGAGTTCGACGTTTATCGACTGAAGAACTCTGCCGAGAGGTATGAGGCCGTTTGCAAGTTAACATGGATGAATGGACGGGTCGAGGTACATTGTCCAAGGAGGATCACAGCAAGATACTTACTTGCGTCGACTGCAATTAGGGTATTGGGGCAATGAATGCAGCAAACCATTAGAACTCTCTCTCTCTCTCTTTTCACTCTATAACTACAATTGATGTGCGATATCTTTCTGGAAACTAGTCGACTCCACTTATCTTTTAAATGAATTTGTGTTGCAGGTGAATAGAATGGGCCGTCCACACATGTGTCCGACAGGCAGCAAACTGAAATCCTCAATGGCTGATACGGAGTGGGTGGCTATGCAATCTATGTCCATACTAAAGGATAACCCTAAGGAGACTGCGAAGAATATTTAGACTAGCCTCGGTTCTAAATACAACATTGTCCTTCCGTATTACACGGTTTGGCAAGGTAAAGAGAAAGCTCTGGGGGTCTTGCACGGGGATTGGACCAATAGCTTTAGGATGTTGTACAACTTCAAAGTGGAGGTACAAGCTAGGTGTCCGGGGAGTGTTGTGGAGATTGACACCGAATCAGAAGGTGGTAAAATATATTTCAAAAGATTTTTCATGGTGCTTAAACCTTGCATCGATGGATTCAAGGACGGCTGTAGGCCGTATCTGAGTGTAGACAGCACTATCCTAACTGGCAAATGGAAAGGTTGTATGTCATCTGCCACAGCACTTGATGGTCACAACTAGATGTTTCCAGTGGCATTCGGGTTGTTTGAAACAGAAACGGAAGAAAACTGGGTCTGGTTTATGAGGCAGCTCAGGAGATCAATAGGCCACATGGATCCATTGGCTATATCCACGGATGCATGCAAAGGGCTGACGAATGCAGTGAAGGAGGTGTTCCCGCGAGATGAAGGTAGAGAATGCCATGATCATATGATGCTCAACTTGTACTCACACTACACAGGAAGCGTATTTCGTTACATGTTTCCTGCTGCTAGAGTTTATAAACCTAGTAGAAGCGATTATTTCATGAGCAAGATTTTTGCCGAAGCCCCTGAACTTCCAGAGTACTTAGCCATCCATCATTCGCAGCTATGGAAGAGGAGTCAATTCAACCTTGACATCAAAGTTGATTACATAAACAACAACCTTGCAGAATGCCTGAATAACTAGGTGAAGGACATAAAAGTCCGTCCTGTTCATATCTTGATGGACAGCAGATGTGGTATGATCATGAAGCTGTTAAATATAAGGAGAGAGATCGGTAGGAGACTTAGAGGACATATGCTACCGCCAGTTGTACAGCAACTACACAAGAGAAGCTGAGGACTTGCTCATCTTAAGGTTCTCCCATCAACCAGCAAAAGCTGTGAGGTGGTCGATATGTCCAAGAGTGGCAAAAGGGATGTTGTGAACATCTAGCTGCGAGAATGCACCTACTTAGAGTGGCAGCATACCGGGAAACCTTGCGACCACGCCTTGGCCTTCTTGGTGAAGAAAAGAACTCTACCACATTTGGATCAGTATTTGTCAGACTACTACTCTATGGAAAAGTTCAGAGCTGCGTACGCTGGATCCGTCGAGCCATGTACAGACCCATCTCAGTGGCCTCAAGTCCAACTGTCTTTCGAGCTTTGCCAGCCAGTTACAAAAAGGGGCAGAGGAAGACCCCAGGTGAATAGGTTTAAGAATTTTGTCGAGAAGAAGGGTTCGGCTTTCTATGTACAAAGAAGGGCAAAAACAGATGCAAGACCTTCCGTCTTATAGGCCATAGAGCAGCTGGATGTCCCCTTAATGCTCCCAAACCTAGGTATGAGATGGTACATTCACACAAAAAAATTATTTATAGTCTATAGATATAAGATAGTAATCCATGTACTGTTTTTTTTACAGGAAGCGCAAGGTAAGAAACAAGACAGCCGACTCAGTGATTTTGCTGCGAGAAGAAAACCAAAACGAGTGGAGTGATGATGCCGGACAAGATTCTGGTGCTGATTGGCCTGACTTCCCTAGGCCCGGAGATGCAGGGTACGTGAAGGTAAGGAAATTGGCACCCAGGAAGAGGAAGAAGGCAGGAGATGAAGAAGCCAGTGGACGTGAAGGAAAGAGGAAGAAAGTTGGTACCCAAGCAGAGAAAGAGGGCTAGCGGTGTAGCAGCCTAATGATGTATTGAACTTGAACCTATATATGTAGTTCGGTTAAACTCTGGAGCTGTGTGCGTGGAACTTGTCGGGCGAAACAATCTGCCTCCCGTACTCGGAGTAAAATGTATCGCGACTTTAGGATTTGATACGGCCGAGGCCACTAGTTGAATCCAAAACTATGACTGTGCCACTACTATCTGAACAATCGCGATAGCTGAGCGGTTAAATCCTCTCCAAAATCGATGGGTGTTAGTGGCACAAACATGATTTATTTATAGGCGCTTAATAAATCCCTGTTGTTGGCATTACACTTATGATAAGTCTCTGGGCTGGGAAACAATTTCTTAAGCTGGCCGCTACACTCCACAAAGCAGCAACTTATTTCAGCTCTTGGACAACGACATGGCAACATAAACTGCAAATGCAACATATAATGCCCAGATAATGAGGAAATTGTGTCCACTATCTGGCCTAATCTTGATCCCGTCTGTCTCACCATCTCCCTGCCCCTGCCTCCCCTGCACCTGGAGAAGCTCCCAGATCTCTCGCTCCATCGCACGAATCTCCTCTTTCTTGTCCCACATAGCATCATGCAGATCCTGAACAAGCTCTCTGTGAAAACCTGTCAGTGGCTTTTCGATCCACACAAACTTGTCACAGCCAGTCCCCCTCCCTTCTTGCGTAGTAGATCGAAGTAAACAAAAAAAAAGAATTACATTACACTTTCCGGATCCGGGTTACCATTGTACCTACCGTAGGAACTTACCGCTCTGATGCTGCAGTTGCTGAATTTTCCTGCAGTATTTTCGTCGGTCCATGAAATCCATCTCGGCATCTTCTGACCACACAAACACAACATATCGGGGTAGTAATCGTAGGGCGCCCTCCGGTACCTGATGGGGGAACCCACCTGACGGCGTTGAGCCGACCCTGATTCTGCCCGAGACGAACTACACGAGCTGCGAGCCATGAGCGAGCGGGGCGAGGGCAGAGGAAAGAGGAGCCTTTGGATGTTAGGGTAGTCGTGAAGCGTGATTTATCCCTACTTAATAACTCGGGCAGAATCCTACCATCCACATTCGGCTGACAGGTGGGGGACCTAGCGTGTGGACTTGTCAAAAAAACTCGCGCCTTCGTGGTTCAAAAGCCCTGTCGGGCGCATTGGACGAAATATTTTGGTACCTTGCCCGCGTACATATCACTGGGAGGTCTTGCTTAGGATCCAGACACGCTTGGCCCACTATCTTACTCCCTCCTAGGAACTTGTCATGGCTCGTGCCGGCAGATCCATCCGCTCCACCGCTTCCGGTAGGGCTCGCCGCGGCGGATCCACCCCAAGATCCTACCGTCGCAGTATCAAATGGCCAGGGTTTCTTGAGAAGAGCGACGACGCTACGTATGCGAGCTCGGCCCCTCCTACCTATAGAAGGACTGATGCGGCGTCGAGCTCGAGCAGGAGCCACCAGGCACGACGGCGCTCGGTCCACGCCAACCCCGTCACCTTCGTCATTGTCGATTTTGATGTGGAGGACGACGGGGACGAAGCTGTGCAGAACGCCATTGTTGCCTCCTTGGCAAAGGGCAAGCCACGGGCGGGAGTGGATGTCGCTGGGAAGGGCACGGCGGTGTCACCAATCGAGGTGGACTCCAGCGACAGCGATATGATGTGGGTTTAGATGTTGTTTAGGATGGTTGCAATTTCGGTTGTGTTTAATGCGAGTACAATTATTATAATGTGTTTGTCGAGCTATATTGAGAAATATGTGCAATAGCAGCGTGTGAGTGCTTCCACTTTAGAAATTGTGTCTGTGCCATTTGCATGTTGCATTATCAACGTAGATTACTTGTAAACAATCCAACGAAAATCATTAGATTACAACCATCGGACGGGAGTGGCAAGATGGAAGAGAAGTTGGGACAGTGGCTTCGAGGGGAAGGACACTGGCAGGTGGGCCCTCGGAACACGTGACACTGACATGCGGGAGCGGGAGCACACGGTATTGCCGGTCTGTCCAGAGCAAGCGGACTTTGCAACGTGACAACAGCAAGCTGATTGGACCAATATAATAACTTGTCGAAGTATTAAGGAGTACTGAAAACTACAACCGGGGTACATTCGCACAACACGTATGCTCTAAGCACGTGAGAAGCATCGCTTAAGTCTAACAGTAACGACAGCACAAGTACTACATTTTCCTATTGGTCTTCTCGATACAAATGTAGAAATGCATCTGCCTGTTTGGTCCAGCACCGACAAGGTACTGAGATGGCACGCATAGGATCGACCTTAGGTCCACATACTCCACCTCCCGCGGCGTCGGGCAGCTCGGCGCCTCGGCTAGCACAAGAATTCTCTCCGATGAGGGCGGCTAGGCGTTCGCCCACATGCGCACCATGTATACGGGCCAGGCGCATGAGACCGACCTGACGCATACGGCACCCATGACGGTGGGACCGGCTCTGGTTCCCGGAACACCGGCGGTGATGGTCAGGACGAAAACAGAGCCGTCCCCCCTGGAAAATTAGCAGGCGGCGTGCCGAATCAGTGAACGGCACCTGCTCTTCGAGCAGTTGGGATTGCCCGTACGAGATCCTAATCACTTTGTTCAAGTGCCTATCTGCAAGGTGGACGACGAGCTCTGCCGGTGGGCCGGTGTAGTTGCAGCCCGGCTCCGTGCAGGCACACGCGCCGTGTGGGCACGCGAGCTCGTAGAGCGGGAGCTCGCGGTAGGAGTAACGGCGAAAGCATCCCGGGTGGGAGAACACGAGCGGGAATGCCGCTGCGAAGTTACGCGCGAGGATCTCCAGATTCTTGGGCTCCCACATCTACCACATCTGAAGTTCGTCGAGAAATCGGAAAAAAGATCAGCAGTTAGATTGGCGAATAGCTGGAATGTGTAGGATAAGTTCAAATGCTTGTAAAATGATTTCTTACCATGAAGGTAACGACCGGAGAATTGGCGGATGTCGTCAGCTTGCGGCTATGGCAGGATGGAAGTGAAGTGGGGAAAGTGCCTTCGAGGGGAAGGAAGAGAAGTACGGGGAGGAAGAGAAGTAACGGGGACGTGACACTGGGATATGGCCCACAGAACTCGTGAGTCATAACACTCGCAACATGCCAGTTTGTCTAGAGCAAGCGTGGCCAATCATGCTGCAGAATAGCCTAATCGATGGTCGCTCTCGCGAAGACCATCCCAATCGTCCAAGCGCCCCAATCGAACGTTATGTAACAATCACCAAGCAGAACAACTTTGTTATGGCGTGCCTTCTAGAAGACTCGGTCTAACGGTGGATCCATTGGGTGGCAGTGCTAGTTTTAGTATAAGAACAAGCATGAAATGACTCAAATGGATCCATGTGTGGTTTGTGGAAATAATACACATGCAATGACTTTGGTTGATCCATATGTGGTTTGTGGAAATAACACACATGCAATGACTCTAATGGATCCATAAGTGGTTTATGGAAAAGAACACACATGCAATGACCATTGGTTGATCCATATGTGGTTTGTGGAAAGAACAGACATGCAATGACCACTAGTGGTTGATCCATGTGTGGTTGGTGGAAAGAACACACATGCAATGACAATGGTGGATCCATGTGTGGTTTGTTAAAAGAACACACATGCAATGACTCTAGTGTTGGTTTTAGTACAAGAACACACATGCAATGACCCTAGTGGTTGATCCATCTGTGGTTTGTGGAAATAACACACATGCAATGACTCTACTGGTTGATCCATGTGTGGTTTGTGGAAATAACACAGATGCAATGACTCTAGTGGTTGGTCCATGTGTGGTTTGTGGAAATAACACACATGCAATGACTGTAACGGATCCATGTGTGGTTTATGGAAAAGAACACACATGCAATGACCACAGGTTGATCCATATGTGGTTTGTGGAAAGAACACACATGCAATGACTCTAGTGGTTGATCCATGTGTGGTTTGTGGATAGAACACACATGCAATGACTCTAGTGCTAGTTTTAGTATAAGAACACACATGCAATGACTCTAGTGGGTCCACATGTGGTTTGTGAAAAAAACACACATGCAATGACCACTGGTTGATCCATAAGTTGTTTGTGGAAAAGAACACACATGCAATGAGTCTAGTGGATCCATGTGTGGTTTGTGGAAAAGAACACACATGCAATGACTCTAGTGCTGGTTTGTGGTTTTAGTATAAGAACAAACATGCAATTACTCAAATGGATCCATATGTGGTTTGTGGAAAGAACACACATGTAATGACTCTAGTTGAACCATATGTGGTTTGTGGAAAGAACACACATGCAATGACCGCTGGTGGATCAATGTGTGGTTTGTGGAAAAGAACACACATGCAATGACCACTGGTTAATCCATGTGTGGTTTGTGGAAAGAACACACATGCAATGACAGTGGTGGATCCATGTGTGGTTTGTGAAAAGAACACACATGCAATGACTCTAGTGTTGGTTTTAGTATAAGAACACACATGCAATGACTCTAGTGGTTGATCCATGTGTGGTTTGTGGAAATAACACACATGCAAGGACTCTAATGGTTGATCCATGTGTGGTTTGTGGAAATAACACACATGCAACGACTCTAGTGGTTGATCCATGTGCGGTTTGTGGAAATAACACACATGCAATGACTCTAGTGGTTGATCCATGTGTGGTTTGTGGAAATAACACACATGCAATGACTCTAGTGGTTGATCCATGTGTGGTTTGTGGAAATAGCACACATGTAATGACTCTAGTGGTTGATCCATATGTGGTTTGTGGAAATAACACACATGCAATGACTCTAGTGGTTGATCCATGTGTGGTTTGTGAAAAGAACACACATGCAATCACCACTGGTTGATCCATAAGTTGTTTGTGGCAAAGAACACACATGCAATGAGTCTAGTGGATCCATGTGTGGTTTGTGGAAAGAACACACATGCAATGACCACTGGTGGATCCATGTGTGGTTTGTGGAAAAGAACACACATGCAATGACCACTGGTTGATCAATGTGTGCTTTGTGGAAAGAACACACATGCAATGACAGTGGTGGATCCATGTGTGGTTTGTGAAAAGAACACACATGCAATGACTCTAGTGTTGGTTTTAGTATAAGAACACACATGCAATGACTCTAGTGGTTGATCCATGTGTGGTTTGTGGAAATAACACACATGCAATGACTCTAGTGGTTGATCCATGTGTGGTTTGTGGAAATAACACACATGCAATGACTCTAGTGGTTGATCCATGTGTGTTTTGTGGAAATAACACACATGCACTGACTCTAGTGGTTGATCCATGTGTGTTTTGTGGAAATAACACACATGCAATGACTCTATTGGTTGATCCATGTGTGGTTTGTGGAAATAACACACATGCAATGACTCTAGTGGTTGATCCATGTGTGGTTTGTGAAAAGAACACACATGCAATGACCACTGGTTGATCCATAAGTTGTTTGTGGAAAGAACACACATGGAGTGACTCTTGTTGATCCATATGTGGTTTGTGGAAAGAACACACATGCAATGACCACTGGTGGATCCATGTGTGGTTTGTGGAAAAGAACACACATGTAATGACCACTGGTGGATCCATGTGTGGTTTGTGAAAAGAACACACATGCAATGACAATGGTGGATCCATGTGTGGTTTGTGGATAGAATACACATGCAATGACTGTAATGGATCCATGTCTGGTTTATGGAAAAGAACACACATGCGATGACCACAGGTTGATCCATATGTGGTTTGTGGAAAGAACACACATGCAATGACTCTAGTGGTTGATCCATATGTGGTTTGTGGAAAGAACAGACATGCAATGACCACTAGTGGTTGATCCATGTGTGGTTGGTGGAAAGAACACACATGCAATGACAATGGTGGATCCATGTGTGGTTTGTTAAAAGAACACACATGCAATGACTCTAGTGTTGGTTTTAGTACAAGAACACACATGCAATGACCCTAGTGGTTGATCCATCTGTGGTTTGTGGAAATAACACACATGCAATGACTCCACTGGTTGATCCATGTGTGGTTTGTGGAAATAACACAGATGCAATGACTCTAGTGGTTGATCCATGTGTGGTTTGTGGAAATAACACACATGCAATGACTGTAACGGATCCATGTGTGGTTTATGCAAAAGAACACACATGCAATGACCACAGGTTGATCCATATGTGGTTTGTGGAAAGAACACACATGCAATGACTCTAGTGGTTGATCCATGTGTGGTTTGTGGATAGAACACACATGCAATGACTCTAGTGCTAGTTTTAGTATAAGAACACACATGCAATGACTCTAGTGGGTCCACATGTGGTTTGTGAAAAGAACACACATGCAATGACCACTGGTTGATCCATAAGTTGTTTGTGGAAAA
Organism: Avena sativa; assembly: GCA_916181665.1. Taxonomy (NCBI): domain Eukaryota; kingdom Viridiplantae; phylum Streptophyta; class Magnoliopsida; order Poales; family Poaceae; genus Avena; species Avena sativa. The sequence continues at coordinate 587,739,168 of OV702287.1, forward strand.
GAACACACATGCAATGAGTCTAGTGGATCCATGTGTGGTTTGTGGGAAAGAACACACATGCAATGACTCTAGTGCTGGTTTGTGGTTTTAGTATAAGAACAAACATGCAATTACTCAAATGGATCCATATGTGGTTTGTGGAAAGAACACACATGTAATGACTCTAGTTGAACCATATGTGGTTTGTGGAAAGAACACACATGCAATGACCGCTGGTTGATCAATGTGTGGTTTGTGGAAAAGAACACACATGCAATGACCACTGGTTAATCCATGTGTGGTTTGTGGAAAGAACACACATGCAATGACAGTGGTGGATCCATGTGTCGTTTGTGAAAAGAACACACATGCAATGACTCTAGTGTTGGTTTTAGTATAAGAACACACATGCAATGACTCTAGTGGTTGATCCATGTGTGGTTTGTGGAAATAACACACATGCAAGGACTCTAATGGTTGATCCATGTGTGGTTTGTGGAAATAACACACATGCAACGACTCTAGTGGTTGATCCATGTGTGGTTTGTGGAAATAACACACATGCAATGACTCTAGTGGTTGATCCATGTGTGGTTTGTGGAAATAACACACATGCAATGACTCTAGTGGTTGATCCATGTGTGGTTTGTGGAAATAACAGACATGCAATGACTCTAGTGGTTGATCCATGTGTGTTTTGTGGAAATAACACACATGCACTGACTCTAGTGGTTGATCCATGTGTGTTTTGTGGAAATAACACACATGCAATGACTCTATTGGTTGATCCATGTGTGGTTTGTGGAAATAACACACATGCAATGACTCTAGTGGTTGATCCATGTGTGGTTTGTGAAAAGAACACACATGCAATGACCACTGGTTGATCCATAAGTTGTTTGTGGAAAGAACACACATGGAGTGACTCTTGTTGATCCATATGTGGTTTGTGGAAAGAACACACATGCAATGACCACTGGTGGATCCATGTGTGGTTTGTGGAAAAGAACACACATGTAATGACCACTGGTTGATCCATGTGTGGTTTGTGGAAAGAACACACATGCAATGACAGTGGTGGATCCATGTGTGGTTTGTGAAAAGAACACACATGCAATGACAATGGTGGATCCATGTGTGGTTTGTGGATAGAATACACATGCAATGACTGTAATGGATCCATGTCTGGTTTATGGAAAAGAACACACATGCGATGACCACAGGTTGATCCATATGTGGTTTGTGGAAAGAACACACATGCAATGACTCTAGTGGTTGATCCATATGTGGTTTGTGGAAAGAACAGACATGCAATGACCACTAGTGGTTGATCCATGTGTGGTTGGTGGAAAGAACACACATGCAATGACAATGGTGGATCCATGTGTGGTTTGTTAAAAGAACACACATACAATGACTCTAGTGTTGGTTTTAGTACAAGAACACACATGCAATGACCCTAGTGGTTGATCCATCTGTGGTTTGTGGAAATAACACACATGCAATGACTCTACTGGTTGATCCATGTGTGGTTTGTGGAAATAACATAGATGCAATGACTCTAGTGGTTGATCCATGTGTGGTTTGTGGAAATAACACACATGCAATGACTGTAACGGATCCATGTGTGGTTTATGGAAAAGAACACACATGCAATGACCACAGGTTGATCCATATGTGGTTTGTGGAAAGAACACACATGCAATGACTCTAGTGGTTGATCCATGTGTGGTTTGTGGATAGAACACACATGCAATGACTCTAGTGCTAGTTTTAGTATAAGAACACACATGCAATGACTCTAGTGGGTCCACATGTGGTTTGTGAAAAGAACACACATGCAATGACCACTGGTTGATCCATAAGTTGTTTGTGGAAAAGAACACACATGCAATGAGTCTAGTGGATCCATGTGTGGTTTGTGGAAAAGAACACACATGCAATGACTCAAAAAGAACTGGAGATAAGGGGCTTACCCGATGTATTCCTTAAAAAAAGAATAAGAGGATCCATAGAAAATATATGCAATGAATAAACCGAAGATAGCTAAACTTACAGAATAAATTGCATTAGTAAAAAATTCATATGAATTTATGGAAGAGCGCATTTTTTGCACTTCGTTCAAATAAGAGTTGTACCCGTACGGAATTCTCCTCTTTCTCAGTATGATCTCTAAATAAAAGGTATGAAATCCAATCCCTTATCTTTCTTAAGCGTAGGGATGAAAGCCAAGAATGAAGTCGTCTCATCTCGTATGGTAGCCTATTCTTTACCTCTCGTTCTAGGTGCTGGTTTGTGGTTTTAGTATAAGAACAAACATGCAATTACTCAAATGGATCCATATGTGGTTTGTGGAAAGAACACACATGTAATGACTCTAGTTGAACCATATGTGGTTTGTGGAAAGAACACACATGCAATGACCGCTGGTGGATCAATGTGTGGTTTGTGGAAAAGAACACACATGCAATGACTCTAGTGTTGGTTTTAGTATAAGAACACACATGCAATGACTCTAGTGGTTGATCCATGTGTGGTTTGTGGAAATAACACACATGCAAGGACTCTAATGGTTGATCCATGTGTGGTTTGTGGAAATAACACACATGCAACGACTCTAGTGGTTGATCCATGTGTGGTTTGTGGAAATAACACACATGCAATGACTCTAGTGGTTGATCCATGTGTGGTTTGTGGAAATAACACACATGCAATGACTCTAGTGGTTGATCCATGTGTGGTTTGTGGAAATAGCACACATGTAATGACTCTAGTGGTTGATCCATATGTGGTTTGTGGAAATAACACACATGCAATGACTCTAGTGGTTGATCCATGTGTGGTTTGTGAAAAGAACACACATGCAATCACCACTGGTTGATCCATAAGTTGTTTGTGGCAAAGAACACACATGCAATGAGTCTAGTGGATCCATGTGTGGTTTGTGGAAAGAACACACATGCAATGACCACTGGTGGATCCATGTGTGGTTTGTGGAAAAGAACACACATGCAATGACCACTGGTTGATCAATGTGTGCTTTGTGGAAAGAACACACATGCAATGACAGTGGTGGATCCATGTGTGGTTTGTGAAAAGAACACACATGCAATGACTCTAGTGTTGGTTTTAGTATAAGAACACACATGCAATGACTCTAGTGGTTGATCCATGTGTGGTTTGTGGAAATAACACACATGCAATGACTCTAGTGGTTGATCCATGTGTGGTTTGTGGAAATAACACACATGCAATGACTCTAGTGGTTGATCCATGTGTGTTTTGTGGAAATAACACACATGCACTGACTCTAGTGGTTGATCCATGTGTGTTTTGTGGAAATAACACACATGCAATGACTCTATTGGTTGATCCATGTGTGGTTTGTGGAAATAACACACATGCAATGACTCTAGTGGTTGATCCATGTGTGGTTTGTGAAAAGAACACACATGCAATGACCACTGGTTGATCCATAAGTTGTTTGTGGAAAGAACACACATGGAGTGACTCTTGTTGATCCATATGTGGTTTGTGGAAAGAACACACATGCAATGACCACTGGTGGATCCATGTGTGGTTTGTGGAAAAGAACACACATGTAATGACCACTGGTGGATCCATGTGTGGTTTGTGAAAAGAACACACATGCAATGACAATGGTGGATCCATGTGTGGTTTTTGGATAGAATACACATGCAATGACTGTAATGGATCCATGTCTGGTTTATGGAAAAGAACACACATGCGATGACCACAGGTTGATCCATATGTGGTTTGTGGAAAGAACACACATGCAATGACTCTAGTGGTTGATCCATATGTGGTCTGTGGAAAGAACAGACATGCAATGACCACTAGTGGTTGATCCATGTGTGGTTGGTGGAAAGAACACACATGCAATGACAATGGTGGATCCATGTGTGGTTTGTTAAAAGAACACACATGCAATGACTCTAGTGTTGGTTTTAGTACAAGAACACACATGCAATGACCCTAGTGGTTGATCCATCTATGGTTTGTGGAAATAACACACATGCAATGACTCCACTGGTTGATCCATGTGTGGTTTGTGGAAATAACACAGATGCAATGACTCTAGTGGTTGATCCATGTGTGGTTTGTGGAAATAACACACATGCAATGACTGTAACGGATCCATGTGTGGTTTATGCAAAAGAACACACATGCAATGACCACAGGTTTATCCATATGTGGTTTGTGGAAAGAACACACATGCAATGACTCTAGTGGTTGATCCATGTGTGGTTTGTGGATAGAACACACATGCAATGACTCTAGTGCTAGTTTTAGTATAAGAACACACATGCAATGACTCTAGTGGGTCCACATGTGGTTTGTGAAAAGAACACACATGCAATGACCACTGGTTGATCCATAAGTTGTTTGTGGAAAAGAACACACATGCAATGAGTCTAGTGGATCCATGTGTGGTTTGTGGGAAAGAACACACATGCAATGACTCTAGTGCTGGTTTGTGGTTTTAGTATAAGAACAAACATGCAATTACTCAAATGGATCCATATGTGGTTTGTGGAAAGAACACACATGTAATGACTCTAGTTGAACCATATGTGGTTTGTGGAAAGAACACACATGCAATGACCGCTGGTTGATCAATGTGTGGTTTGTGGAAAAGAACACACATGCAATGACCACTGGTTAATCCATGTGTGGTTTGTGGAAAGAACACACATGCAATGACAGTGGTGGATCCATGTGTCGTTTGTGAAAAGAACACACATGCAATGACTCTAGTGTTGGTTTTAGTATAAGAACACACATGCAATGACTCTAGTGGTTGATCCATGTGTGGTTTGTGGAAATAACACACATGCAAGGACTCTAATGGTTGATCCATGTGTGGTTTGTGGAAATAACACACATGCAACGACTCTAGTGGTTGATCCATGTGTGGTTTGTGGAAATAACACACATGCAATGACTCTAGTGGTTGATCCATGTGTGGTTTGTGGAAATAACACACATGCAATGACTCTAGTGGTTGATCCATGTGTGGTTTGTGGAAATAGCACACATGTAATGACTCTAGTGGTTGATCCATATGTGGTTTGTGGAAATAACACACATGCAATGACTCTAGTGGTTGATCCATGTGTGGTTTGTGAAAAGAACACACATGCAATCACCACTGGTTGATCCATAAGTTGTTTGTGGCAAAGAACACACATGCAATGAGTCTAGTGGATCCATGTGTGGTTTGTGGAAAGAACACACATGCAATGACTCTAGTTGATCCATATGTGGTTTGTGGAAAGAACACACATGCAATGACCACTGGTGGATCCATGTGTGGTTTGTGGAAAAGAACACACATGCAATGACCACTGGTTGATCCATGTGTGCTTTGTGGAAAGAACACACATGCAATGACAGTGGTGGATCCATGTGTGGTTTGTGAAAAGAACACACATGCAATGACTCTAGTGTTGGTTTTAGTATAAGAACACACATGCAATGACTCTAGTGGTTGATCCATGTGTGGTTTGTGGAAATAACACACATGCAATGACTCTAGTGGTTGATCCATGTGTGGTTTGTGGAAATAACAGACATGCAATGACTCTAGTGGTTGATCCATGTGTGTTTTGTGGAAATAACACACATGCACTGACTCTAGTGGTTGATCCATGTGTGTTTTGTGGAAATAACACACATGCAATGACTCTATTGGTTGATCCATGTGTGGTTTGTGGAAATAACACACATGCAATGACTCTAGTGGTTGATCCATGTGTGGTTTGTGAAAAGAACACACATGCAATGACCACTGGTTGATCCATAAGTTGTTTGTGGAAAGAACACACATGGAGTGACTCTTGTTGATCCATATGTGGTTTGTGGAAAGAACACACATGCAATGACCACTGGTGGATCCATGTGTGGTTTGTGGAAAAGAACACACATGTAATGACCACTGGTTGATCCATGTGTGGTTTGTGGAAAGAACACACATGCAATGACAGTGGTGGATCCATGTGTGGTTTGTGAAAAGAACACACATGCAATGACAATGGTGGATCCATGTGTGGTTTGTGGATAGAATACACATGCAATGACTGTAATGGATCCATGTCTGGTTTATGGAAAAGAACACACATGCGATGACCACAGGTTGATCCATATGTGGTTTGTGGAAAGAACACACATGCAATGACTCTAGTGGTTGATCCATATGTGGTTTGTGGAAAGAACAGACATGCAATGACCACTAGTGGTTGATCCATGTGTGGTTGGTGGAAAGAACACACATGCAATGACAATGGTGGATCCATGTGTGGTTTGTTAAAAGAACACACATACAATGACTCTAGTGTTGGTTTTAGTACAAGAACACACATGCAATGACCCTAGTGGTTGATCCATCTGTGGTTTGTGGAAATAACACACATGCAATGACTCTACTGGTTGATCCATGTGTGGTTTGTGGAAATAACATAGATGCAATGACTCTAGTGGTTGATCCATGTGTGGTTTGTGGAAATAACACACATGCAATGACTGTAACGGATCCATGTGTGGTTTATGGAAAAGAACACACATGCAATGACCACAGGTTGATCCATATGTGGTTTGTGGAAAGAACACACATGCAATGACTCTAGTGGTTGATCCATGTGTGGTTTGTGGATAGAACACATATGCAATGACTCTAGTGCTAGTCTTAGTATAAGAACACACATGCAATGACTCTAGTGGGTCCACATGTGGTTTGTGAAAAGAACACACATGCAATGACCACTGGTTGATCCATAAGTTGTTTGTGGAAAAGAACACACATGCAATGAGTCTAGTGGATCCATGTGTGGTTTGTGGAAAAGAACACACATGCAATGACTCTAGTGCTGGTTTGTGGTTTTAGTATAAGAACAAACATGCAATTACTCAAATGGATCCATATGTGGTTTGTGGAAAGAACACACATGTAATGACTCTAGTTGAACCATATGTGGTTTGTGGAAAGAACACACATGCAATGACCGCTGGTGGATCAATGTGTGGTTTGTGGAAAAGAACACACATGCAATGACCACTGGTTAATCCATGTGTGGTTTGTGCAAAGAACACACATGCAATGACAGTGGTGGATCCATGTGTGGTTTGTGAAAAGAACACACATGCAATGACTCTAGTGTTGGTTTTAGTATAAGAACACACATGCAATGACTCTAGTGGTTGATCCATGTGTGGTTTGTGGAAATAACACACATGCAAGGACTCTAATGGTTGATACATGTGTGGTTTGTGGAAATAACACACATGCAACGACTCTAGTGGTTGATCCATGTGTGGTTTGTGGAAATAACACACATGCAATGACTCTAGTGGTTGATCCATGTGTGGTTTGTGGAAATAACACACATGCAATGACTCTAGTGGTTGATCCATGTGTGGTTTGTGGAAATAGCACACATGTAATGACTCTAGTGGTTGATCCATATGTGGTTTGTGGAAATAACACACATGCAATGACTCTAGTGGTTGATCCATGTGTGGTTTGTGAAAAGAACACACATGCAATCACCACTGGTTGATCCATATGTTGTTTGTGGCAAAGAACACACATGCAATGAGTCTAGTGGATCCATGTGTGGTTTGTGGAAAGAACACACATGCAATGACTCTAGTTGATCCATATGTGGTTTGTGGAAAGAACACACATGCAATGACCACTGGTGGATCCTGTAGGGGTTCGTAGCATGGAAAACAAAAATTTTCTACCGCATACAAACAAACAAGCCAAGATCTATCTACTAGATTGTAGCAACGAGTTGATAGTGGAACTCACCCTCGAAGATTCCAAAGCGGTTAACGAGAGCAGATTCTCGTGGGTGATGTAGTCGTACTCTTTCCGATCTCAAGATCGCGCAGACGATCCTTCCAGCGTCACCTTCCGGCAGCGCTCCCGCAGTCGGTCACACGTTCGGTACTCGACGAAGACCTTCCTCTCCCTTGTTCCAGCAGGCAGCGGAGGTTGTAGCACTCTCCTCGCGATTCCGGCAGCACAACGGCGTGGTACCGGAAGTAGAGGGGAGATCCCGCAGGGCTTCGCCTTAAGCCGGTGCGAGTATGGTGGAGCTTATGAGAGAGGCTATTAGTGGTCTAGTAATTAGACACACCAATTAGAGGGCTCTAAACCAATTAGAAGGCTCTAAACCGAAATAGCTCTAAACCGGGGTTTAGATCGAGGGTTTAGATCTAGAGGATAGGAAGTAGTGTTGTGTGTACTAGGAGGGGAGCCCTGCCCCTCCTTATATAGGTGGGAGGGGCTGGCCGGCCAAGGGGAGGGAGGGGAGTCCCTCCCCAACTCGGCTTGGTGGGGCGCCGGCTTGGGGAGGAGGACTCCCTCCCCAACTCGGTTTCCTCCTCTCCTCCCACTTCCCAAAATTGCCGTTTGACTTTCAAACTGGCCGTTTGACTTTTCAATTTAGGTTTTAAATAAATCCTTTATTTTGGGCAGCGAAGACACCTAGTACATGATGCAATCATTCCAACTTATAATGACACATTCATGTACCCTTTCCCCCTCCGGAGTGCCGGACATTCCGGGACTTTCTAGAATGTTCCCGATGAAAACACCGGAACCATTCCCCAACTCCGAAACGGTACTTTCCTTATATGAATCTTATTCTCCGGACCATTCCGGATCACCTCGTGATATCCCGGATCCCATCCGAGACTCCGAACAACATTCGGTCTCTTTCTCATAATACCATAACTACTCAAACAACGTCGAATCCTTAAGTGTGTCTCCCTACGGTTCGTGAATTATGCGGACATGATCGAGACACTTCTCCGAACAATAACCAATAGAGGAATCTGGAAATTCATATGGCTCCCACATATTTCTACGATTACATTGCGATCGAATGAACCACTTACATACGATACCAATTTCCCTTTGTCTCACGATATGTTACTTATCCGAGGTTATGATCGTCGGTATCTCTACATACCTAGTTCAACCTCGTTACTGATAAGTACTCTTTTCTCGTTCCCGTGATATGTGATCCCTTGTGACCCAGTCACATGCTTGCAAGCTAATTGGATGACATTTCACCGAGAGGGCCCAGAGAATATCTATCCGTCATATGGATGGACAAATCCCACTCTTGATCCATGTGTTTCAACCAATACTTTCCGAACACTCAATGCCACCTTTATAGCCACCCTGTTACGGTGTGGTGTTTGATGACATCAAAGCATCCATCCGGCAAAGGTGATATGCATGATCTCATGGTCGAAGGAATTAGGTTACTATGTATCAGAAAGCATATAGCAATTGAACTATTGAAATGACTTGATCTTTATGCTACGCTTATCTATAGGAGTATGTCCACCATATCATTCTCCTAACGATATGATCTTGTTGTTAATAACATCTCAATGTTCATGATAGGGAAACCACAATCATCTATTAACCAACAAGCTAGTGAAGTATAGAGGCTATACTAGGGACTTCAATTTAAGTTTACAATTCACACAAGTATTAATGTTTCCTTGTTAATACTATTATAGCATGAATATAAACATTTATCATAAACACAAAGATATAATAATAACTATATTTATTATTGCCTCTAGGGCATATCTCCAACAGTCTCCCACTTGCACTAGAGTCAATAATCTAGTTTCAAACCTTTGTGTATTCAACACCTATGGCTTTCCGGTGTTGCATGTACACGATTGCTAGTGGTCAACTGATCTCCGGATCTGACACTTCCAGGTCCGTGTGTAATTGCATGTCTTTGCGTCTCTACGCATCACTCATTCTCTAATGAGATGGCTTTGTAAATGGTCTTTCGGTGTGACCTTTAGTTCTTTGGGGTTAAAACATGTTGATAATATTGTCGCACAATATATCTTCATAGTATTATCCCGCTGTGAACTACACCTAGTTTGATAACAAACTACTTGACACAAATGCCCTCTTTTGCTGCTAACATAGCAGTCATACACTTAGCCTTTTGTTGTAGTATCTGTCACAATGTCTTAACTTTGGAACTCATCCAAATCCATTATGGAACTCACTTTCCATTATATTGTGCCACCCTTAATTTAGATTGAGATAAACTTAATTTGTACTCTGTGACAAAACTAGTATCAATGTAGTACTTTTACAATGAACTAACCATCTATTTGTCACTTCTACAAATAATATACTCTTAGTTCTTCCAAAAAGATCATAAGAATATCCTTACTATCGTCCAATGATCATCTTATGAATCATTCTGGTATATGCTCATAACTTTTAGAGCATAGGACATATCTGGATTTGTACATACCACAGTATGATTGATATAAACACTCTTTGTGATTTCATACATCAAGTATCAATCTATACTTGAATCTTTGTTTCACTTACCAAATGTCAATACACTTGAATATATCAACATTGAACTCTTTCAATCCTTTCTGTGCGACAAGAACCTTTTCTTGTAGTTTCTATATTGAACTCATTCAATATCTCGTTTATGTACTTCTGGCACAACCATATTAGCATCTATTGATGCCAAATATTTGGGTTTTGCCTAAGTCTTTCATCAGGATGAAATTCTTAATATGTGTCAATAAAAGATACATCATTTCTAATCAACAATATGTCCTCCACATAATGTATTAGAAACATGTTTTTAGCGCTCCCACTTAATTTCTTGCAAATGCAAGCATCTTCATTGTCTCCGATGAAATTAAACTCTTTTAACAGTTTCATCATAGTGAAGATTCCAACTCCGCTATGCTTACTTCAACCATTGAAGTTTGCATATGCATTCAGCATCCTTTGAATTAACAAAACCCTTTGGACCATGTCATGCACACGTCCTAGGTAACAATTCTATTAGAAGAACTTGTTTTGTTTATTCAACTACCACATAACAAAATTATATGTAGTGGTTGCTATATTAATCCGTATAGACTAAATATCGCTATGAAAGATCAAATCTTGTCATAGTCAATCTTTGAACATTGTTGTGAACTCTTTCCCAACATGTCGACTATTTCATAGATGTGAAACATCCATGTCTACTTCTTTATAGATCCAAACACAACTGTAAGGTCTTACACCTTTCTCGAGGGTCCTTCAAGTTCAAAACTTGATTTCTCGTGTATGGAACTATCACGGATTTTATGGCTTCAAGCCATTTGACGGAGTCAGGGCCCATCATCGCTTCTTTGCATGTAGTCCGTTCATTATTCTCAAATAATGATTCAACCCTCAAATCTTAGTATTTGATTGTTTACTCGACCTACTTGTTTCAATAGAAACTTAGACCTCCGTGACCACAACCTTTGAGGCACGTGAGCCATGAGCATTATTGCTGCCTCCGGAACACTTTTCGGTGCTGCGCAACTCTACACATATAGCTAAGGTTCTTTTAACCTTATCAAAGTTCTATTGTCCTCCCACTTTAACTTTTCACGAAAAATTCCTTCTCAAAGAAACTTGACGTTCTAAGCGACAAACACTTTTGTCTCCGGTGTTTGTGGAGGAATACTTAATGTTTATACAAAGACAGGTTTATCTGACTTTGGTTGCACACATCTTTCTTATGCATAGCATACCAATGTTTTAAGAAAGGACTACTTGGGTTTTATCCCAAACCATAACTTTATATGGTGTCATTTCAGCGAATTATGATGGAGCTCTTTTTAGTGGAAAAGCGGTAGTCTCTAAAGCTTTTAATCTTTAAAATATAATGGCAGTTCTATATTTTACACCTTTGATCTTACCATGTCAAACAAGGTTTTAATTACATATCTCGAACGCTCCATACTCTTATGGTGTTTCGGGAAATGCAAATCCACGGAACGATTCCTTAAATCTTAGGTATTATGCTAAACTTGTAACTCAAATATCTTCCTTTATGATCTTATCATAAACTATTTATATTCTTGTTACAATGATTTTGCACTTCATCTTGAAATCTTTGAATTTTTCAAATATTTCATACTTCATCCTTATTAAGTAAATATTCATATATTCACTCAAATTTTCGGAGAAAGCATATGAAGTTGAAATCCATCGCTCTTGACTACACATAATGGAGTTCGTACAACAATATGCACAAGTTCCAATAAGCTAGTCTTTCGTTCCCTTTTGGCCTATGAACGAAGTTTTAATTATTCTCTAGGAAAGTTTCACAAACGTCATTTGATCAAAAATCAAAAGACTCCAAAATTCCATCCACATGGAGTTTCTTCATGTTTTCTTTCCAATATAATTTAAACTGCGATGTCACTTCCTAAGTGATCTTTCAATCAATTTGTCTTTCGACATTTTTTTAGCACTAGTTTTATGGATGTGATTTCTCCAACGAGATTTGTAAATCATCCATCTTTTATGGATTACGGCAATTATTTGAACAACCCTGTTGTTCTCATAATACCTGATGAAACAAATCTTGAAGGCAAGCTTTGATGTTTAACGAGCAACACAATAACCCTTTATTTGTTCTTGATGAACATCATCACATATTCTTTTGCTAGTTACTTAGGCCATTGTAGTTCATGAATTGTGTTGTTTCGTATGACGATTCATACCAACAAATTCAGTATAAAATACTTAAGAACCACATTGTTTAATGAGCAAAGAATATAGCCATAACATGTATATCATCTATATACTTAAACTGAACAATTCTAGTCTTTTCTTTTCTGCCATATATTTCTGAGATTCTCTTTCAGTATTTCCTTTTCTGTTTGAAAGAATCTATCAACATTAATAGTGGAGTCATACATATGACACATAGTCCAAAGCGTGTATAATTAAATACCAATGTCTTTGGATTTGCACTTTGAAGTAGATCACCATCATCAAATGTTTGGTGTTCTTTCAAATTCCTTTCTTTAGTAATCTATTGGTGTAGTAAACATTTTACCTACATCAAATATTCACCTTTATCATGGAATCGTCCATGACCAAGCTACTTTTAGCTTATAACGGTGAATCGCGAGTATAATGTTGCTCTCCAAAACCTTTTGGAGGATTAGGATAACTAGTGTCTCCAACCTTTTGCAAATTCTCATCAAATATGAGAACATGACTTTTGCCATATTATACTCTATCATGTTGCAACCAAAACTTTGTTTCAGATATCACAATATCTTCCACACATCATGGTTTCTGAAACAACTCTTTCAGATCCTAGATAACCTTGATATTAAGACAATCCTTTGAATATCAAGAATCATGGAGACAAACATGATACTTTATATACTAACACTTGGAATTGTTACTCTTGATTTAATACCAATTATTAAACTTCATGGAGTAACCGGAACTTACTGAAAGTTTGCAATAGGACTTTTAAACTTTAGATTAACACTTCAAAACAATACGATACCAGTTCGTAAAGTAACTAACCAGAATTCTATAGTTCTATCATCTCAATTATAACTAAGCGCAAGGTGGTAAACGGATGCCAATGACTACAACAACTATGCAAATTCACTTTGATTTAGTTTATGATAAATTGAGTTCTAATTAATAATTAAATTAATCTAGGTGAACTCCCACTCAAAACAACATCCCTCACATTGTTTTAGTGATCACACGAACCAAATCCACTACATCAACTCCGATCATCACGAGAGTTGATATAGTTTCAATGGCGAACAATCGACATGTTCATCATATCTACTATATGACTCATGCTTTACCTTTCGGTGATCCGTGTTCCTGAGGCCATGTCTGTACATGCTAGGCTCGTCAAGATCAAACCTTAGCTACCGCATAAGCAAATCTGGCTTGCTTACGTTGTATTCACCCGCGGAATCAAAGACACCCGATCATCACGTGGTGCTTCGAAGCAACAAGCTTTGGCAACGGTGCATACTAAGGGTGAACACTTTAGAACTTGAAATTTTGTGCATGAGGGATCATCTTATAATGCTACCGTCGTCTACTAAGCAATACAAGATGCATAAAGGATTAACATCACATGCAATTCATAATATGTGATATGATATGGCCTTTCTTCTTTGTGCTTCCGATCTCCATCTTCAAGCACGAACATGATCTCCATCATCACCGGTATAGCATCAAGGTCAATGACGCTTCTTCATGGTTGTCGTCCACCAGCTTCAACTATTACAACTATTTTGAATAGACACGCAGGTCTTAACAGAAATTAAAGACAACCATATGGCTCCTGCCGGTTGCCAACTTACAATAAGGAACATTGCATACATCAAATATAATCACAATCATGGCCATATCACATCACTGCACACCCCTGCAAAACAAAGTTAGACGCTTCTACTTTCTTTGCATGTTTTACGTGGTTTGGGGCTTTCCATAAGTGTCGTTCTAACCTACGAACAAGAACCACAACATTGATACTAGCATTGTTGATTACCCGTTGTAAATTGGATCTTTACTATGCTAGGAGAAACAGGCACCCGCAAAGCCACTTATGCAATACGAGTTGCATGTCAAGCGTGGAGCAAGTCTCATGAACGATGTCATGTAAGGTTAGCCCGGGCCGCTTCATCCCAACATACCGCAAGATGCAAAGTACACGCAAAGCAATCTACAATAAAAGCATCAACGCCCACAATGACCATTGTGTTCTACTCGTGCAACAGATCTACATATAGACACGGCTCTGATACCACTGTAGGGGTTCGTAGCATGGAAAACAAAAATTTTCTACCGCATACAAACAAACAAGCCAAGATCTATCTACTAGATTGTAGCAACGAGTTGATAGTGGAACTCACCCTCGAAGATTCCAAAGCGGTTAACGAGAGCAGATTCTCGTGGGTGATGTAGTCGTACTCTTTCCGATCTCAAGATCGCGCAGACGATCCTTCCAGCGTCACCTTCCGGCAGCGCTCCCGCAGTCGGTCACACGTTCGGTACTCGACGAAGACCTTCCTCTCCCTTGTTCCAGCAGGCAGCGGAGGTTGTAGCACTCTCCTCGCGATTCCGGCAGCACAACGGCGTGGTACCGGAAGTAGAGGGGAGATCCCGCAGGGCTTCGCCTTAAGCCGGTGCGAGTATGGTGGAGCTTATGAGAGAGGCTATTAGTGGTCTAGTAATTAGACACACCAATTAGAGGGCTCTAAACCAATTAGAAGGCTCTAAACCGAAATAGCTCTAAACCGGGGTTTAGATCGAGGGTTTAGATCTAGAGGATAGGAAGTAGTGTTGTGTGTACTAGGAGGGGAGCCCTGCCCCTCCTTATATAGGTGGGAGGGGCTGGCCGGCCAAGGGGAGGGAGGGGAGTCCCTCCCCAACTCGGCTTGGTGGGGCGCCGGCTTGGGGAGGAGGACTCCCTCCCCAACTCGGTTTCCTCCTCTCCTCCCACTTCCCAAAATTGCCGTTTGACTTTCAAACTGGCCGTTTGACTTTTCAATTTAGGTTTTAAATAAATCCTTTATTTTGGGCAGCGAAGACACCTAGTACATGATGCAATCATTCCAACTTATAATGACACATTCATGTACCCTTTCCCCCTCCGGAGTGCCGGACATTCCGGGACTTTCTAGAATGTTCCCGATGAAAACACCGGAACCATTCCCCAACTCCGAAACGGTACTTTCCTTATATGAATCTTATTCTCCGGACCATTCCGGATCACCTCGTGATATCCCGGATCCCATCCGAGACTCCGAACAACATTCGGTCTCTTTCTCATAATACCATAACTACTCAAACAACGTCGAATCCTTAAGTGTGTCTCCCTACGGTTCGTGAATTATGCGGACATGATCGAGACACTTCTCCGAACAATAACCAATAGAGGAATCTGGAAATTCATATGGCTCCCACATATTTCTACGATTACATTGCGATCGAATGAACCACTTACATACGATACCAATTTCCCTTTGTCTCACGATATGTTACTTATCCGAGGTTATGATCGTCGGTATCTCTACATACCTAGTTCAACCTCGTTACTGATAAGTACTCTTTTCTCGTTCCCGTGATATGTGATCCCTTGTGACCCAGTCACATGCTTGCAAGCTAATTGGATGACATTTCACCGAGAGGGCCCAGAGAATATCTATCCGTCATATGGATGGACAAATCCCACTCTTGATCCATGTGTTTCAACCAATACTTTCCGAACACTCAATGCCACCTTTATAGCCACCCTGTTACGGTGTGGTGTTTGATGACATCAAAGCATCCATCCGGCAAAGGTGATATGCATGATCTCATGGTCGAAGGAATTAGGTTACTATGTATCAGAAAGCATATAGCAATTGAACTATTGAAATGACTTGATCTTTATGCTACGCTTATCTATAGGAGTATGTCCACCATATCATTCTCCTAACGATATGATCTTGTTGTTAATAACATCTCAATGTTCATGATAGGGAAACCACAATCATCTATTAACCAACAAGCTAGTGAAGTATAGAGGCTATACTAGGGACTTCAATTTAAGTTTACAATTCACACAAGTATTAATGTTTCCTTGTTAATACTATTATAGCATGAATATAAACATTTATCATAAACACAAAGATATAATAATAACTATATTTATTATTGCCTCTAGGGCATATCTCCAACAGATCCATGTGTGGTTTGTGGAAAAGAACACACATGCAATGACCACTGGTTGATCCATGTGTGCTTTGTGGAAAGAACACACATGCAATGACATTGGTGGATCCATGTGTGGTTTGTGAAAAGAACACACATGCAATGACTCTAGTGTTGGTTTTAGTATAAGAACACACATGCAATGACTCTAGTGGTTGATCCATGTGTGGTTTGTGGAAATAACACACATGCAATGACTCTAGTGGTTGATCCATGTGTGGTTTGTGGAAATAACACACATGCAATGACTCTAGTGGTTGATCCATGTGTGGTTTGTGGAAATAACACACATGCAATGACTCTAGTGGTTGATCCATGTGTGTTTTGTGGAAATAACACACATGCAATGACTCTATTGGTTGATCCATGTGTGGTTTGTGGAAATAACACACATGCAATGACTTTAGTGGTTGATCCATGTGTGGTTTGTGGAAATAACACACATGCACTGACTCTAGTGGTTGATCCATGTGTGGTTTGTGAAAAGAACACACATGCAATCACCACTGGTTGATCCATAAGTTGTTTGTGGCAAAGAACACACATGCAATGAGTCTAGTGGATCCATGTGTGGTTTGTGGAAAGAACACACATGCAATGACCACTGGTGGATCCATGTGTGGTTTGTGGAAAAGAACACACATGCAATGACCACTGGTTGATCAATGTGTGCTTTGTGGAAAGAACACACATGCAATGACAGTGGTGGATCCATGTGTGGTTTGTGAAAAGAACACACATGCAATGACTCTAGTGTTGGTTTTAGTATAAGAACACACATGCAATGACTCTAGTGGTTGATCCATGTGTGGTTTGTGGAAATAACACACATGCAATGACTCTAGTGGTTGATCCATGTGTGGTTTGTGGAAATAACACACATGCAATGACTCTAGTGGTTGATCCATGTGTGTTTTGTGGAAATAACACACATGCACTGACTCTAGTGGTTGATCCATGTGTGTTTTGTGGAAATAACACACATGCAATGACTCTATTGGTTGATCCATGTGTGGTTTGTGGAAATAACACACATGCAATGACTCTAGTGGTTGATCCATGTGTGGTTTGTGAAAAGAACACACATGCAATGACCACTGGTTGATCCATAAGTTGTTTGTGGAAAGAACACACATGGAGTGACTCTTGTTGATCCATATGTGGTTTGTGGAAAGAACACACATGCAATGACCACTGGTGGATCCATGTGTGGTTTGTGGAAAAGAACACACATGTAATGACCACTGGTGGATCCATGTGTGGTTTGTGAAAAGAACACACATGCAATGACAATGGTGGATCCATGTGTGGTTTGTGGATAGAATACACATGCAATGACTGTAATGGATCCATGTCTGGTTTATGGAAAAGAACACACATGCGATGACCACAGGTTGATCCATATGTGGTTTGTGGAAAGAACACACATGCAATGACTCTAGTGGTTGATCCATATGTGGTTTGTGGAAAGAACAGACATGCAATGACCACTAGTGGTTGATCCATGTGTGGTTGGTGGAAAGAACACACATGCAATGACAATGGTGGATCCATGTGTGGTTTGTTAAAAGAACACACATGCAATGACTCTAGTGTTGGTTTTAGTACAAGAACACACATGCAATGACCCTAGTGGTTGATCCATCTGTGGTTTGTGGAAATAACACACATGCAATGACTCCACTGGTTGATCCATGTGTGGTTTGTGGAAATAACACAGATGCAATGACTCTAGTGGTTGATCCATGTGTGGTTTGTGGAAATAACACACATGCAATGACTGTAACGGATCCATGTGTGGTTTATGCAAAAGAACACACATGCAATGACCACAGGTTGATCCATATGTGGTTTGTGGAAAGAACACACATGCAATGACTCTAGTGGTTGATCCATGTGTGGTTTGTGGATAGAACACACATGCAATGACTCTAGTGCTAGTTTTAGTATAAGAACACACATGCAATGACTCTAGTGGGTCCACATGTGGTTTGTGAAAAGAACACACATGCAATGACCACTGGTTGATCCATAAGTTGTTTGTGGAAAAGAACACACATGCAATGAGTCTAGTGGATCCATGTGTGGTTTGTGGGAAAGAACACACATGCAATGACTCTAGTGCTGGTTTGTGGTTTTAGTATAAGAACAAACATGCAATTACTCAAATGGATCCATATGTGGTTTGTGGAAAGAACACACATGTAATGACTCTAGTTGAACCATATGTGGTTTGTGGAAAGAACACACATGCAATGACCGCTGGTTGATCAATGTGTGGTTTGTGGAAAAGAACACACATGCAATGACCACTGGTTAATCCATGTGTGGTTTGTGGAAAGAACACACATGCAATGACAGTGGTGGATCCATGTGTCGTTTGTGAAAAGAACACACATGCAATGACTCTAGTGTTGGTTTTAGTATAAGAACACACATGCAATGACTCTAGTGGTTGATCCATGTGTGGTTTGTGGAAATAACACACATGCAAGGACTCTAATGGTTGATCCATGTGTGGTTTGTGGAAATAACACACATGCAACGACTCTAGTGGTTGATCCATGTGTGGTTTGTGGAAATAACACACATGCAATGACTCTAGTGGTTGATCCATGTGTGGTTTGTGGAAATAACACACATGCAATGACTCTAGTGGTTGATCCATGTGTGGTTTGTGGAAATAACAGACATGCAATGACTCTAGTGGTTGATCCATGTGTGTTTTGTGGAAATAACACACATGCACTGACTCTAGTGGTTGATCCATGTGTGTTTTGTGGAAATAACACACATGCAATGACTCTATTGGTTGATCCATGTGTGGTTTGTGGAAATAACACACATGCAATGACTCTAGTGGTTGATCCATGTGTGGTTTGTGAAAAGAACACACATGCAATGACCACTGGTTGATCCATAAGTTGTTTGTGGAAAGAACACACATGGAGTGACTCTTGTTGATCCATATGTGGTTTGTGGAAAGAACACACATGCAATGACCACTGGTGGATCCATGTGTGGTTTGTGGAAAAGAACACACATGTAATGACCACTGGTTGATCCATGTGTGGTTTGTGGAAAGAACACACATGCAATGACAGTGGTGGATCCATGTGTGGTTTGTGAAAAGAACACACATGCAATGACAATGGTGGATCCATGTGTGGTTTGTGGATAGAATACACATGCAATGACTGTAATGGATCCATGTCTGGTTTATGGAAAAGAACACACATGCGATGACCACAGGTTGATCCATATGTGGTTTGTGGAAAGAACACACATGCAATGACTCTAGTGGTTGATCCATATGTGGTTTGTGGAAAGAACAGACATGCAATGACCACTAGTGGTTGATCCATGTGTGGTTGGTGGAAAGAACACACATGCAATGACAATGGTGGATCCATGTGTGGTTTGTTAAAAGAACACACATACAATGACTCTAGTGTTGGTTTTAGTACAAGAACACACATGCAATGACCCTAGTGGTTGATCCATCTGTGGTTTGTGGAAATAACACACATGCAATGACTCTACTGGTTGATCCATGTGTGGTTTGTGGAAATAACATAGATGCAATGACTCTAGTGGTTGATCCATGTGTGGTTTGTGGAAATAACACACATGCAATGACTGTAACGGATCCATGTGTGGTTTATGGAAAAGAACACACATGCAATGACCACAGGTTGATCCATATGTGGTTTGTGGAAAGAACACACATGCAATGACTCTAGTGGTTGATCCATGTGTGGTTTGTGGATAGAACACACATGCAATGACTCTAGTGCTAGTTTTAGTATAAGAACACACATGCAATGACTCTAGTGGGTCCACATGTGGTTTGTGAAAAGAACACACATGCAATGACCACTGGTTGATCCATAAGTTGTTTGTGGAAAAGAACACACATGCAATGAGTCTAGTGGATCCATGTGTGGTTTGTGGAAAAGAACACACATGCAATGACTCAAAAAGAACTGGAGATAAGGGGCTTACCCGATGTATTCCTTAAAAAAAGAATAAGAGGATCCATAGAAAATATATGCAATGAATAAACCGAAGATAGCTAAACTTACAGAATAAATTGCATTAGTAAAAAATTCATATGAATTTATGGAAGAGCGCATTTTTTGCACTTCGTTCAAATAAGAGTTGTACCCGTACGGAATTCTCCTCTTTCTCAGTATGATCTCTAAATAAAAGGTATGAAATCCAATCCCTTATCTTTCTTAAGCGTAGGGATGAAAGCCAAGAATGAAGTCGTCTCATCTCGTATGGTAGCCTATTCTTTACCTCTCGTTCCAGGTGCTGGTTTGTGGTTTTAGTATAAGAACAAACATGCAATTACTCAAATGGATCCATATGTGGTTTGTGGAAAGAACACACATGTAATGACTCTAGTTGAACCATATGTGGTTTGTGGAAAGAACACACATGCAATGACCGCTGGTGGATCAATGTGTGGTTTGTGGAAAAGAACACACATGCAATGACTCTAGTGTTGGTTTTAGTATAAGAACACACATGCAATGACTCTAGTGGTTGATCCATGTGTGGTTTGTGGAAATAACACACATGCAAGGACTCTAATGGTTGATCCATGTGTGGTTTGTGGAAATAACACACATGCAACGACTCTAGTGGTTGATCCATGTGTGGTTTGTGGAAATAACACACATGCAATGACTCTAGTGGTTGATCCATGTGTGGTTTGTGGAAATAACACACATGCAATGACTCTAGTGGTTGATCCATGTGTGGTTTGTGGAAATAGCACACATGTAATGACTCTAGTGGTTGATCCATATGTGGTTTGTGGAAATAACACACATGCAATGACTCTAGTGGTTGATCCATGTGTGGTTTGTGAAAAGAACACACATGCAATCACCACTGGTTGATCCATAAGTTGTTTGTGGCAAAGAACACACATGCAATGAGTCTAGTGGATCCATGTGTGGTTTGTGGAAAGAACACACATGCAATGACCACTGGTGGATCCATGTGTGGTTTGTGGAAAAGAACACACATGCAATGACCACTGGTTGATCAATGTGTGCTTTGTGGAAAGAACACACATGCAATGACAGTGGTGGATCCATGTGTGGTTTGTGAAAAGAACACACATGCAATGACTCTAGTGTTGGTTTTAGTATAAGAACACACATGCAATGACTCTAGTGGTTGATCCATGTGTGGTTTGTGGAAATAACACACATGCAATGACTCTAGTGGTTGATCCATGTGTGGTTTGTGGAAATAACACACATGCAATGACTCTAGTGGTTGATCCATGTGTGTTTTGTGGAAATAACACACATGCACTGACTCTAGTGGTTGATCCATGTGTGTTTTGTGGAAATAACACACATGCAATGACTCTATTGGTTGATCCATGTGTGGTTTGTGGAAATAACACACATGCAATGACTCTAGTGGTTGATCCATGTGTGGTTTGTGAAAAGAACACACATGCAATGACCACTGGTTGATCCATAAGTTGTTTGTGGAAAGAACACACATGGAGTGACTCTTGTTGATCCATATGTGGTTTGTGGAAAGAACACACATGCAATGACCACTGGTGGATCCATGTGTGGTTTGTGGAAAAGAACACACATGTAATGACCACTGGTGGATCCATGTGTGGTTTGTGAAAAGAACACACATGCAATGACAATGGTGGATCCATGTGTGGTTTTTGGATAGAATACACATGCAATGACTGTAATGGATCCATGTCTGGTTTATGGAAAAGAACACACATGCGATGACCACAGGTTGATCCATATGTGGTTTGTGGAAAGAACACACATGCAATGACTCTAGTGGTTGATCCATATGTGGTCTGTGGAAAGAACAGACATGCAATGACCACTAGTGGTTGATCCATGTGTGGTTGGTGGAAAGAACACACATGCAATGACAATGGTGGATCCATGTGTGGTTTGTTAAAAGAACACACATGCAATGACTCTAGTGTTGGTTTTAGTACAAGAACACACATGCAATGACCCTAGTGGTTGATCCATCTATGGTTTGTGGAAATAACACACATGCAATGACTCCACTGGTTGATCCATGTGTGGTTTGTGGAAATAACACAGATGCAATGACTCTAGTGGTTGATCCATGTGTGGTTTGTGGAAATAACACACATGCAATGACTGTAACGGATCCATGTGTGGTTTATGCAAAAGAACACACATGCAATGACCACAGGTTGATCCATATGTGGTTTGTGGAAAGAACACACATGCAATGACTCTAGTGGTTGATCCATGTGTGGTTTGTGGATAGAACACACATGCAATGACTCTAGTGCTAGTTTTAGTATAAGAACACACATGCAATGACTCTAGTGGGTCCACATGTGGTTTGTGAAAAGAACACACATGCAATGACCACTGGTTGATCCATAAGTTGTTTGTGGAAAAGAACACACATGCAATGAGTCTAGTGGATCCATGTGTGGTTTGTGGGAAAGAACACACATGCAATGACTCTAGTGCTGGTTTGTGGTTTTAGTATAAGAACAAACATGCAATTACTCAAATGGATCCATATGTGGTTTGTGGAAAGAACACACATGTAATGACTCTAGTTGAACCATATGTGGTTTGTGGAAAGAACACACATGCAATGACCGCTGGTTGATCAATGTGTGGTTTGTGGAAAAGAACACACATGCAATGACCACTGGTTAATCCATGTGTGGTTTGTGGAAAGAACACACATGCAATGACAGTGGTGGATCCATGTGTCGTTTGTGAAAAGAACACACATGCAATGACTCTAGTGTTGGTTTTAGTATAAGAACACACATGCAATGACTCTAGTGGTTGATCCATGTGTGGTTTGTGGAAATAACACACATGCAAGGACTCTAATGGTTGATCCATGTGTGGTTTGTGGAAATAACACACATGCAACGACTCTAGTGGTTGATCCATGTGTGGTTTGTGGAAATAACACACATGCAATGACTCTAGTGGTTGATCCATGTGTGGTTTGTGGAAATAACACACATGCAATGACTCTAGTGGTTGATCCATGTGTGGTTTGTGGAAATAGCACACATGTAATGACTCTAGTGGTTGATCCATATGTGGTTTGTGGAAATAACACACATGCAATGACTCTAGTGGTTGATCCATGTGTGGTTTGTGAAAAGAACACACATGCAATCACCACTGGTTGATCCATAAGTTGTTTGTGGCAAAGAACACACATGCAATGAGTCTAGTGGATCCATGTGTGGTTTGTGGAAAGAACACACATGCAATGACTCTAGTTGATCCATATGTGGTTTGTGGAAAGAACACACATGCAATGACCACTGGTGGATCCATGTGTGGTTTGTGGAAAAGAACACACATGCAATGACCACTGGTTGATCCATGTGTGCTTTGTGGAAAGAACACACATGCAATGACAGTGGTGGATCCATGTGTGGTTTGTGAAAAGAACACACATGCAATGACTCTAGTGTTGGTTTTAGTATAAGAACACACATGCAATGACTCTAGTGGTTGATCCATGTGTGGTTTGTGGAAATAACACACATGCAATGACTCTAGTGGTTGATCCATGTGTGGTTTGTGGAAATAACAGACATGCAATGACTCTAGTGGTTGATCCATGTGTGTTTTGTGGAAATAACACACATGCACTGACTCTAGTGGTTGATCCATGTGTGTTTTGTGGAAATAACACACATGCAATGACTCTATTGGTTGATCCATGTGTGGTTTGTGGAAATAACACACATGCAATGACTCTAGTGGTTGATCCATGTGTGGTTTGTGAAAAGAACACACATGCAATGACCACTGGTTGATCCATAAGTTGTTTGTGGAAAGAACACACATGGAGTGACTCTTGTTGATCCATATGTGGTTTGTGGAAAGAACACACATGCAATGACCACTGGTGGATCCATGTGTGGTTTGTGGAAAAGAACACACATGTAATGACCACTGGTTGATCCATGTGTGGTTTGTGGAAAGAACACACATGCAATGACAGTGGTGGATCCATGTGTGGTTTGTGAAAAGAACACACATGCAATGACAATGGTGGATCCATGTGTGGTTTGTGGATAGAATACACATGCAATGACTGTAATGGATCCATGTCTGGTTTATGGAAAAGAACACACATGCGATGACCACAGGTTGATCCATATGTGGTTTGTGGAAAGAACACACATGCAATGACTCTAGTGGTTGATCCATATGTGGTTTGTGGAAAGAACAGACATGCAATGACCACTAGTGGTTGATCCATGTGTGGTTGGTGGAAAGAACACACATGCAATGACAATGGTGGATCCATGTGTGGTTTGTTAAAAGAACACACATACAATGACTCTAGTGTTGGTTTTAGTACAAGAACACACATGCAATGACCCTAGTGGTTGATCCATCTGTGGTTTGTGGAAATAACACACATGCAATGACTCTACTGGTTGATCCATGTGTGGTTTGTGGAAATAACATAGATGCAATGACTCTAGTGGTTGATCCATGTGTGGTTTGTGGAAATAACACACATGCAATGACTGTAACGGATCCATGTGTGGTTTATGGAAAAGAACACACATGCAATGACCACAGGTTGATCCATATGTGGTTTGTGGAAAGAACACACATGCAATGACTCTAGTGGTTGATCCATGTGTGGTTTGTGGATAGAACACATATGCAATGACTCTAGTGCTAGTCTTAGTATAAGAACACACATGCAATGACTCTAGTGGGTCCACATGTGGTTTGTGAAAAGAACACACATGCAATGACCACTGGTTGATCCATAAGTTGTTTGTGGAAAAGAACACACATGCAATGAGTCTAGTGGATCCATGTGTGGTTTGTGGAAAAGAACACACATGCAATGACTCTAGTGCTGGTTTGTGGTTTTAGTATAAGAACAAACATGCAATTACTCAAATGGATCCATATGTGGTTTGTGGAAAGAACACACATGTAATGACTCTAGTTGAACCATATGTGGTTTGTGGAAAGAACACACATGCAATGACCGCTGGTGGATCAATGTGTGGTTTGTGGAAAAGAACACACATGCAATGACCACTGGTTAATCCATGTGTGGTTTGTGCAAAGAACACACATGCAATGACAGTGGTGGATCCATGTGTGGTTTGTGAAAAGAACACACATGCAATGACTCTAGTGTTGGTTTTAGTATAAGAACACACATGCAATGACTCTAGTGGTTGATCCATGTGTGGTTTGTGGAAATAACACACATGCAAGGACTCTAATGGTTGATACATGTGTGGTTTGTGGAAATAACACACATGCAACGACTCTAGTGGTTGATCCATGTGTGGTTTGTGGAAATAACACACATGCAATGACTCTAGTGGTTGATCCATGTGTGGTTTGTGGAAATAACACACATGCAATGACTCTAGTGGTTGATCCATGTGTGGTTTGTGGAAATAGCACACATGTAATGACTCTAGTGGTTGATCCATATGTGGTTTGTGGAAATAACACACATGCAATGACTCTAGTGGTTGATCCATGTGTGGTTTGTGAAAAGAACACACATGCAATCACCACTGGTTGATCCATATGTTGTTTGTGGCAAAGAACACACATGCAATGAGTCTAGTGGATCCATGTGTGGTTTGTGGAAAGAACACACATGCAATGACTCTAGTTGATCCATATGTGGTTTGTGGAAAGAACACACATGCAATGACCACTGGTGGATCCATGTGTGGTTTGTGGAAAAGAACACACATGCAATGACCACTGGTTGATCCATGTGTGCTTTGTGGAAAGAACACACATGCAATGACATTGGTGGATCCATGTGTGGTTTGTGAAAAGAACACACATGCAATGACTCTAGTGTTGGTTTTAGTATAAGAACACACATGCAATGACTCTAGTGGTTGATCCATGTGTGGTTTGTGGAAATAACACACATGCAATGACTCTAGTGGTTGATCCATGTGTGGTTTGTGGAAATAACACACATGCAATGACTCTAGTGGTTGATCCATGTGTGGTTTGTGGAAATAACACACATGCAATGACTCTAGTGGTTGATCCATGTGTGTTTTGTGGAAATAACACACATGCAATGACTCTATTGGTTGATCCATGTGTGGTTTGTGGAAATAACACACATGCAATGACTCTAGTGGTTGATCCATGTGTGGTTTGTGAAAAGAACACACATGCAATGACCACTGGTGGATCCATAAGTTGTTTGTGGAAAGAACACACATGGAGTGACTCTTGTTGATCCATATGTGGTTTGTGGAAAGAACACACATGCAATGACCACTGGTGGATCCATGTGTGGTTTGTGGAAAAGAACACACATGTAATGACCACTGGTTGATCCATGTGTGGTTTGTGGAAAGAGAACACATGCAATGACAGTGGTGGATCCATGTGTGGTTTGTGAAAAGAACACACATGCAATGACAATGGTGGATCCATGTGTGGTTTGTGGATAGAATACACATGCAATGACTGTAATGGATCCATGTCTGGTTTATGGAAAAGAACACACATGCGATGACCACAGGTTGATCCATATGTGGTTTGTGGAAAGAAAACACATGCAATGACTCTAGTGGTTGATCCATATGTGGTTTGTGGAAAGAACAGACATGCAATGACCACTAGTGGTTGATCCATGTGTGGTTGGTGGAAAGAACACACATGCAATGACCACTGGTGGATCCATGTGTGGTTTGTGGAAAAGAACACACATGTAATGACCACTGGTTGATCCATGTGTGGTTTGTGGAAAGAACACACATGCAATAACAGTGGTGGATCCATGTGTGGTTTGTGAAAAGAACACACATGCAATGACAATGGTGGATCCATGTGTGGTTTGTGGATAGAATACACATGCAATGACTGTAATGGATCCATGTCTGGTTTATGGAAAAGAACACACAGGCGATGACCACAGGTTGATCCATATGTGGTTTGTGGAAAGAACACACATGCAATGACTCTAGTGGTTGATCCATGTGTGTATTGTGGATAGAACACACATGCAATGACTCTGGTGCTAGTTTTAGTATAAGAACACACATGCAATGACTCTAGTGGGTCCACATGTGGTTTGTGAAAAGAACACACATGCATTGACTGTAATGGATCCATGTCTGGTTTATGGAAAAGAACACACATGCGATGACCACAGGTTGATCCATATGTGGTTTGTGGAAAGAACACACATGCAATGACTCTAGTGGTTGATCCATGTGTGTATTGTGGATAGAACACACATGCAATGACTCTGGTGCTAGTTTTAGTATAAGAACACACATGCAATGACTCTAGTGGGTCCACATGTGGTTTGTGAAAAGAACACACATGCATTGACCACTGGTTGATCCATAAGTTGTTTGTGGGAAAGAACACACATGCAATGAGTCTAGTGGATCCATGTGTGGTTTGTGGAAAAGAACACACATGCAATGACTCTAGTGCTGGTTTGTGGTTTTAGTATAAACAAACATGCAATTACTCAAATGGATCCATATATGGTTTGTGGAAAGAACACACATGCAATGACTCTAGTTGATCCATATGTGGTTTGTGGAAAGAACACACATGCAATGACCGCTGGTGGATCCATGTGTAGTTTCTGGAAAAGAACACACATGCAATGACCACTTGTTGATCCATGTGTGGTTTGTGGAAAGAACACACATGCAATGACAGTGGTGGATCCATGTATGGTTTGTGAAAAGAACACACATGCAATGACTCTAGTGTTGGTTTTAGTATAAGAACACACGTGCAATGACTCTAGTGGTTGATCCATGTGTGGTTTGTGGAAATAACACACATGCAATGACTTTAGTGGTTGATCCATGTGTGGTATGTGGAAATAAAACACATGGAATGACTCTAGTGGTTGATCCATGTGTGGTTTGTGGAAATAACACACATGGAATGACTCTAGTGGTTGATCCATGTGTGGTTTATGGAAATAACACACATGCAATGACTCTAGTGGTTGATCCATGTGTGGTTTGTGAAAAGAACACACATGCAATGACCACTGGTTGATCCATAAGTTGTTTGTGGCAAAGAAAACACATGCAATGAGTCTAGTGGATCCATGTGTGGTTTGTGGAAAGAACACACATGCAATGACTCTAGTTGATCCATATGTGGTTTGTGGAAAGAACACACATGCAATGACCACTGGTGGATCCATGTGTGGTTTGTGGAAAAGAACACACATGCAATGACCACTGGTTGATCCATGTGTGCTTTGTGGAAAGAACACACATGCAATGACAGTGGTGGATCCATGTGTGGTTTGTGAAAAGAACACACATGCAATGACTCTAGTGTTGGTTTTAGTATAAGAACACACATGCAATGACTCTAGTGGTTGATCCATGTGTGGTTTGTGGAAATAACACACATGCAATGACTCTAGTGGTTGATCCATGTGTGGTTTGTGGAAATAACACACATGCAATGACTCTAGTGGTTGATCCATGTGTGGTTTGTGGAAATAACACACATGCAATGACTCTAGTGGTTGATCCATGTGTGTTTTGTGGAAATAACACACATGCAATGACTCTAGTGGTTGATCCATGTGTGTTTTGTGGAAATAACACACATGCAATGACTCTATTGGTTGATCCATGTGTGGTTTGTGGAAATAACACACATGCAATGACTCTAGTGGTTGATCCATGTGTGGTTTGTGAAAAGAACACACATGCAATGACCACTGGTTGATCCATAAGTTGTTTGTGGAAAGAACACACATGCAGTGACTCTTGTTGATCCATATGTGGTTTGTGGAAAGAACACACATGCAATGACCACTGGTGGATCCATGTGTGGTTTGTGGAAAAGAACACACATGTAATGACCACTGGTTGATCCATGTGTGGTTTGTGGAAAGAACACACATGCAATGACAGTGGTGGATCCATGTGTGGTTTGTGAAAAGAACACACATGCAATGACAATGGTGGATCCATGTGTGGTTTGTGGATAGAATACACATGCAATGACTGTAATGGATCCATGTCTGGTTTATGGAAAAGAACACACATGCGATGACCACAGGTTGATCCATATGTGGTTTGTGGAAAGAACACACATGCAATGACTCTAGTGGTTGATCCATGTGTGTATTGTGGATAGAACACACATGCAATGACTCTGGTGCTAGTTTTAGTATAAGAACACACATGCAATGACTCTAGTGGGTCCACATGTGGTTTGTGAAAAGAACACACATGCAATGACCACTGGTTGATCCATAAGTTGTTTGTGGGAAAGAACACACATGCAATGAGTCTAGTGGATCCATGTGTGGTTTGTGGAAAAGAACACACATGCAATGACTCTAGTGCTGTTTTGTGGTTTTAGTATAAAGAAACATGCAATTACTCAAATGGATCCATATGTGGTTTGTGGAAAGAACACACATGCAATGACTCTAGTTGATCCATATGTGGTTTGTGGAAAGAACACACATGCAATGACCGCTGGTGGATCCATGTGTAGTTTCTGGAAAAGAACACACATGCAATGACCACTTGTTGATCCATGTGTGGTTTGTGGAAAGAACACACATGCAATGACAGTGGTGGATCCATGTATGGTTTGTGAAAAGAACACACATGCAATGACTCTAGTGTTGGTTTTAGTATAAGAACACACGTGCAATGACTCTAGTGGTTGATCCATGTGTGGTTTGTGGAAATAACACACATGCAATGACTTTAGTGGTTGATCCATGTGTGGTTTGTGGAAATAACACACATGGAATGACTCTAGTGGTTGATCCATGTGTGGTTTGTGGAAATAACACACATGTAATGACTCTAGTGGTTGATCCATGTGTGGTTTATGGAAATAACACAGATGCAATGACTCTAGTGGTTGATCCATGTGTGGTTTGTGAAAAGAACACACATGCAATGACCACTGGTTGATCCATAAGTTGTTTGTGGCAAAGAAAACACATGCAATAAGTCTAGTGGATCCATGTGTGGTTTGTGGAAAGAACACACATGCAATGACTCTAGTTGATCCATATGTGGTTTGTGGAAAGAACACACATGCAATGACCACTGGTGGATCCATGTGTGGTTTGTGGAAAAGAACACACATGCAATGACCACTGGTTGATCCATGTGTGGTTTGTGGAAAGAACACACATGCAATGACAGTGGTGGATCCATGTGTGGTTTGTGAAAAGAACACACATGCGATGACTCTAGTGTTGGTTTTAGTATAAGAACACACATCCAATGACTCTAGTGGTTGATCCATGTGTGGTTTGTGGAAATAACACACATGCAATGACTCTAGTGGTTGATCCATGTGTGGTTTGTGGAAATAACACACATGCAATGACTCTAGTGGTTGATCCATGTGTGGTTTGTGGAAATAACACACATCCAATGACTCTAGTGGTTGATCCATGTGTCTTTTGTGGAAATAACACACATGCAATGACTCTAGTGGTTGATCCATGTGTGGTTTGTGGAAATAACACACATGCAATGACTCTAGTGGTTGATCCATGTGTGGTTGGTGAAAAGAACACACATGCAATGACCACGGGTTGATCCATAAGTTGTTTGTGGAAAGAACACACTGCAATGACTCTGGTTGATCCATATGTGGTTTGTGGAAAGAACACACATGCAATGACCACTGGTGGATCCATGTGTGGTTTGTGGAAAAGAACACACATGTAATGACCACAGGTTGATCCATGTGTGGTTTGTGGAAATAACACACATGCAATGACAGTGGTGGATCCATGTGTGGTTTGTGAAAGGATCACACATGCAATGACAGTGGTGGATCCATGTATGGTTTGTGGATAGAACACACATGCAATGACTGTAATGGATCCAGTGTCATTGCATGTGTGTTCTTTTTACTAACAACAACCAGAGTCATTGAAATGTGTGTTCTCTTCAGAGACCACACATGGATCCACCAGTGTCATTGCATGTGTGTTCTTTTTACTAACAACAACCAGTGTCATTGCATGTGTGTTCTTTTCACAATCCACCGATGGATCCACCAGTGTCATTGCATATGTGCTTTTTTTTACTAACAACAACCAGAGTCATTTCATGTGTTTTCTTTTCACATACCACATATGGATCCACCAGTCTCATTGAAATGTGTGTTCTCTTCAGAGACCACACATGGATCCACCAGTGTTATTGCATGTATGTTCTTGTTACTAACAACCAGAATCATTGCATGTGTGTTCTTTTCACATACCACATATGGATCCACTAGTTTCATTGCATGTGTGTACTTTTCACAATCCACCTATGGATCCACCAGTGTCATTACATGTGTGCTCTTTTTACTAATAACAACCAGAGTCACTCCATGCGTGTTCTCTTCCGAGACCACACATGGATACACCAGTGTCATTGCATGTGTGTTCTTTTTACTAACAACAACCAGAGTCATTTCATGTGTTTTCTTTTCACATACCACATATGGATCCACCAGTCTCATTGAAATGTGTGTTCTCTTCAGAGACCACACATGGATCCACCAGTGTTATTGCATGTATGTTCTTGTTACTAACAACCAGAATCATTGCATGTGTGTTCTTTTCACATACCACATATGGATCCACTAGTGTCATTGCATGTGTGTACTTTTCACAATCCACCTATGGATCCACCAGTGTCATTACATGTGTGCTCTTTTTACTAATAACAACCAGAGTCACTCCATGCGTGTTCTCTTCCAAGACCACACATGGATCCACCAGTGTCATTGCATGTGTGTTCTTTTTACTAACAACAACCAGATTCATTGAAATGTGTGTTCTCTTATGAGACCACACATGGATCCACCAGTGTTATTGCATGTGTGCTTTTTTTTTACTAACAACAACCAGAGTCATTTCATGTGTGTTCTTTTCACATACCACATATGGATCCACCAGTGTCATTGAAATGTGTGTTCTCTTTAGAGACAACACATGGATCCACCCGTGTCATTAAATGTGTGTTCTTGTTACTAACAACAACTGAATTCATTGGATGTGTGTTCTTTTCACATACAACATATGGATCCACCAGTGTCATTGCATGTGTGCTCTTTTCACAATCCACCTATGGTCCACCAGTGTCATTGCATGTGTGTTCTTTTTACTAACAACAACCAGTGTCATTGAAATGTGTATTCTTTTCACATACCACATATGGATCCACCAGTGTCATTGCATGTGTGTTCTTTTTACTAACAACAACCAGAGTCATTGCATGTGTGTTCTCTTCAGAGACCACACATGGATCCACTAGTGTCATTGCATGTGTGTTCTTTTTACTAACAACAACCAGAGTCATTGCATCTGTGTCCGTTTCACATACCACAAATGGATCCACCAGTGTTATTGCATGTGTGCTCTTTTTACCAACAACAACCAGAGTCATTGCATGTGTGTTCTTTTCACCATCCACCTATGGATCCACCAGTGTCATTGCATGTGTGTACTTTTTACTAACAACAACTAGAGTCATTGCATGTGTGCTCTTTTCACAATCCACCTAAGGATCCACCAGTGTCATTGCATGTGTGTTCTTTATACTAACAACAACAAGAGTCATTGGATGTGTGTTCTTTTCACATACCAGATATGGATCCACTAGTGTCATTGCATGTGTGCTCTTTTCAGAATCCACCTAACGATCCACCAGTGTCATTGCATGTGTGTTCTTTATACTAACAACAACAAGAGTCATTGGATGTGTGTTCTTTTCACATACCAGATATGGATCCACTAGTGTCATTGCATGTGTGTTCTTTTCACAATCCACCTATGGATCCACCAGTGTCATTGCATGTGGGCTTTTTTACTAACAAAAACCATAGTCATTTCATGTGTTTTCTTTTCACATACCACATATGGATCCACCAGTGTCATTGCATGTGTGCTCTTTTCACAATCCAGCTAAGGATCCACCTGTGTCATTGCATGTGTGTTCTTTTTACTAACAATAACCAGGGTCATTGAAATGTGTGTTCTTTTCACCATCCACCTATGGTTCCACCAGTGTCATTGCATGTGTGTTCTTTTTACTAATAACAACCAGAGCCATTGCATGTGTGTTCTCTTTAGAGACCACACATGGATCCACCAGTGTCATTGCATGTGTGTTCTTTTTACTAACAACAACAAGAGTCATTGAAATGTGTGTTCTCTTTCGAGACCGCACATGGATTCACCAGTGTCATTGCATGTGTGTTCTTTTTACTAACAACAACCAGAGTCATTGCATGTGTGTTCTTTTCACATACCACGTATGGATCCACTAGTGTCATTACATGTGTGCTCTTTTTACCAACAACAACCAGAGTCATTGCATGTGTGTTCTTTTCACCATCCACCTATCGATCCACCAGTGTCATTGTGTGTGTGTTCTTTTTACTAACAACAACTAGAGTCATTGCATGTGTGCTCTTTTCACAATCCACCTAAGGATCCACCAGTGTCATTGCATGTGTGTTCTTTTTACTAACAATAACAAGAGTCATTGGATGTGTGTTCTTTTCACATACCATATATGGATCCACTAGTGTCATTGCATGTGTGTTCTTTTCACAATCTACCTATGGATCCACCAGTGTCATTGCATCTGGGCTTTTTTATTAACAAAAACCATAGTCATTTCATGTGTTTTCTTTTCACATACCACATATGGATCCACCAGTGTCATTGCATGTGTGCTCTTTTCACAATCCAGCTATGGATCCACCTGTGTCATTGCATGTGTGTTCTTTTTACTAACAATAACCAGGGTCATTGAAATGTGTGTTCTTTGCACATACCACATATGGATCCACCAGGGTCATTGCATGTGTGTTCTTTTTACTAACAACAATCAGAGCCATTGCATGTGTGTTCTCTTCAGAGACCACACATGGATCCAGTGTCATTGCATGTGTGTTCTTTTTACTAACAACAACTAGAGTCATTGAAATGTGTGTTCTCTTCAGAGACCACACATGGATCCACCAGTGTCATTGCATGTGTGTTCTTTTTACTAACAACAACCAGTGTCATTGCATGTGTGTTCTTTTCACAATCCACCGATGGATCCACCGGTGTCATTGCATGTGTGCTTTTTTTTACTAACAACAACCAGAGTCATTTCATGTGTTTTCTTTTCACATACCACATATGGATCCACCAGTCTCATTGAAATGTGTGTTCTCTTCAGAGACCACACATGGATCCACCAGTGTTATTGCATGTATGTTCTTGTTACTAATAACCAGAATCATTGCATGTGTGTTCTTTTCACATACCACATATGGATCCACTAGTGTCATTGCATGTGTGTACTTTTCACAATCCACCTATGGATCCACCAGTGTCATTACATGTGTGCTCTTTTTACTAATAACAACCAGAGTCACTCCATGCGTGTTCTCTTCCGAGACCACACATGGATCCACCAGTGTCATTGCATGTGTGTTCTTTTTACTAACAACAACCAGAGTCATTGAAATGTGTGTTCTCTTCTGAGACCACACATGGATCCACCAGTGTTATTGCATGTGTGCTTTTTTTTACTAACAACAACCAGAGTCATTTCATGTGTGTTCTTTTCACATACCACATATGGATCCACCAGTGTCATTGAAATGTGTGTTCTCTTTAGAGACAACACATGGGTCCACCAGTGTCATTAAATGTGTGTTCTTGTTACTAACAACAACCGAATTCATTGGATGTGTGTTCTTTTCACATACAACATATGGATCCACCAGTGTCATTGCATGTGTGCTCTTTTCACAATCCACCTATGGTCCACCAGTGTCATTGCATGTGTGTTCTTTTTACTAACAACAACCAGAGTCATTGAAATGTGTATTCTTTTCACATACCACATATGGATCCACCAGTGTCATTGCATGTGTGTTTTTTTTACTAACAACAACCAGAGTCATTGCATGTGTGTTCTCTTCAGAGACCACACATGGATCCACTAGTGTCATTGCATGTGTGTTCTTTTTACTAACAACAACCAGAGTCATTGCATGTGTGTCCGTTTCACATACCACAAATGGATCCACCAGTGTTATTGCATGTGTGCTCTTTTTACCAACAACAACCAGAGTCATTGCATGTGTGTTCTTTTCACCATCCACCTATGGATCCACCAGTGTCATTGCATGTGTGTTCTTTTTACTAACAACAACTAGAGTCATTGCATGTGTGCTCTTTTCACAATCCACCTAAGGATCCACCAGTGTCATTGCATGTGTGTTCTTTATACTAACAACAACAAGAGTCATTGGATGTGTGTTCTTTTCACATACCAGATATGGATCCACTAGTGTCATTGCATGTGTGCTCTTTTCACAATCCACCTAAGGATCCACCAGTGTCATTGCATGTGTGTTCTTTATACTAACAACAACAAGAGTCATTGGATGTGTGTTCTTTTCACATACCAGATATGGATCCACTAGTGTCATTGCATGTGTGTTCTTTTCACAATCTACCTATGGATCCACCAATGTCATTGCATGTGGGCATTTTTACTAACAAAAACCATAGTCATTTCATGTGTTTTATTTTCACATACCACATATGGATCCACCAGTGTCATTGCATGTGTGCTCTTTTCACAATCCAGCTAAGGATCCACCTGTGTCATTGCATGTGTGTTCTTTTTACTAACAATAACCAGGGTCATTGAAATGTGTGTTCTTTTCACCATCCACCTATGGTTCCACCAGTGTCATTGCATGTGTGTTCTTTTTACTAACAACAACCAGAGCCATTGCATGTGTGTTCTCTTCAGAGACCACACATGGATCCACCAGTGTCATTGCATGTGTGTTCTTTTTACTAACAACAACAAGAGTCATTGAAATGTGTGTTCTCTTTCGAGACCGCACATGGATTCACCAGTGTCATTGCATGTGTGTTCTTTTTACTAACAACAACCAGAGTCATTGCATGTGTGTTCTTTTCACATACCACGTATGGATCCACCAGTGTCATTACATGTGTGCTCTTTTTACCAACAACAACCAGAGTCATTGCATGTGTGTTCTTTTCACCATCCACCTATGGATCCACCAGTGTCATTGTGTGTGTGTTCTTTTTACTAACAACAACTAGAGTCATTGCATGTGTGCTCTTTTCACAATCCACCTAAGGATCCACCAGTGTCATTGCATGTGTGTTCTTTTTACTAACAACAACAAGAGTTATTGGATGTGTGTTCTTTTCACATACCATATATGGATCCACTAGTGTCATTGCATGTGTGTTCTTTTCACAATCTACCTATGGATCCACCAGTGTCATTGCATCTAGGCTTTTTTATTAACAAAAACCATAGTCATTTCATGTGTTTTCTTTTCACATACCACATATGGATCCACCAGTGTCATTGCATGTGTGCTCTTTTCACAATCCAGCTATGGATCCACCTGTGTCATTGCATGTGTGTTCTTTTTACTAACAATAACCAGGGTCATTGAAATGTGTGTTCTTTGCACATACCGCTTATGGATCCACCAGGGTCATTGCATGTGTGTTCTTTTTACTAACAACAACCAGAGCCATTGCATGTGTGTTCTCTTCAGAGACAACACATGGATCCAGTGTCATTGCATGTGTGTTCTTTTTACTAACAACAACCAGAGTCATTGAAATGTGTGTTCTCTTCAGAGACCACACATGGATCCACCAGTGTCATTGCATGTGTGTTCTTTTTACTAACAACAACCAGTGTCATTGCATGTGTGTTCTTTTCACAATCCACCGATGGATCCACCAGTGTCATTGCATGTGTGCTTTTTTTACTAACAACAACCAGAGTCATTTCATGTGTTTTCTTTTCACATACCACATATGGATCCACCAGTCTCATTGAAATGTGTGTTCTCTTCAGAGACCACACATGGATCCACCAGTGTTATTGCATGTATGTTCTTGTTACTAACAACCAGAATCATTGCATGTGTGTTCTTTTCACATACCACATATGGATCCACTAGTGTCATTGCATGTGTGTACTTTTCACAATCCACCTATGGATCCACCAGTGTCATTACATGTGTGCTCTTTTTACTAATAACAACCAGAGTCACTCCATTCGTGTTCTCTTCCGAGACCACACATGGATACACCAGTGTCATTGCATGTGTGTTCTTTTTACTAACAACAACCAAAGTCATTGAAATGTGTGTTCTGTTCTGAGACCACACATGGATCCACCAGTGTCATTGCATGTGTGTTCTTTTTACTAACAACAACTGGAGTCATTGCATGTGTGTTCTTTTCACATACCACATATGGATCCACTAGTGCCATTGCATGTGTGCTCTTTTCACAATCCACCTATGGATCCACCAGTGTCATTTCATGTGTGTTCTTTTCACATACCACATATGGATCCACTAGTGTCATTGAAATGTGTGTTCTCTTTCGAGACCACACATGGATCCACCAGTGTCATTGCATGTGTGTTCTTTTTACTAACAACAAATAGAGTCATTGCATGTGTGTCCGTTTCACATACCACATATAGATCCACCAGTGTCATTGCATGTGTGCTCTTTTTACCAACAACAACCAGAGTCATTGCATGTGTGTTCTTTTCACCATCCACCTATGGATCCACCAGTGTCATTGCATGTGTGTTCTTTTTACTAACAACAACTAGAGTCATTGCATGTGTGCTCTTTTCACAATCCACCTAAGGATCCACCAGTGTCATTGCATGTGTGTTCTTTTTACTAACAACAACAAGAGTCATTGGATGTGTGTTCTTTTCACATACCACATATGGATCCACTAGTGTCATTGCATGTGTGTTCTTTTCACAATCTACCTATGGATCCACCAGTGTCATTGCATGTGGGCTTTTTTACTAACAAAAACCATAGTCATTTCATGTGTTTTCTTTTCACATACCACATATGGATCCACCAGAGTCATTGCATGTGTGCTCTTTTCACAATCCACCTATGGATCCACCTGTGTCATTGCATGTGTGTTCTTTTTACTAACAATAACCAGGGTCATTGAAATGTGTGTTCTTTTCACATACCACATATGGATCCTCCAGTGTCATTGCATGTGTGTTCTTTTTAATAACAACAACCAGAGCCATTGCATGTGTGTTCTCTTCAAAGACCACACATGGATCCACCAGTGTCATTGCATGTGTGTTCTTTTTACTAACAACAACCAGAGTCATTGAAATGTGTGTTGTCTTCAGAGACCACACATGGATCCACTAGTGTCATTGCATGTGTGTTCTTTTTTACTAACAACAACCAGAGTCATTGCATGTGTGTCCGTTTCACATACCACAAATGGATCCACCAGTGTTATTGCATGTGTGCTCTTTTTACCAACAACAACCAGAGTCATTGCATGTGTGTTATTTTCACCATCCACCTATGGATCCACCAGTGTCATTGCATGTGTGTTCTTTTTACTAACAACAACTAGAGTCATTGCATGTGTGCTCTTTTCACAATCCACCTAAGGATCCACCAGTGTCATTGCATGTGTGTTCTTTATACTAACAACAACAAGAGTCATTGGATGTGTGTTCTTTTCACATACCAGATATGAATCCACTAGTGTCATTGCATGTGTGTTCTTTTCACAATCTACCTATGGATCCACCAGTGTCATTGCATGTGGGCTTTTTTACTAACAAAAACCATAGTCATTTCATGTGTTTTCTTTTCACATACCACATATGGATCCACCAGTGTCATTGCATGTGTGCTCTTTTCACAATCCAGCTATGGATCCACCTGTGTCATTGCATGTGTGTTCTTTTTACTAACAATAACCAGGGTCATTGAAATGTGT
Organism: Avena sativa; assembly: GCA_916181665.1. Lineage (NCBI taxonomy): Eukaryota > Viridiplantae > Streptophyta > Magnoliopsida > Poales > Poaceae > Avena > Avena sativa. Next base: position 587,778,655 of record OV702287.1, read on the forward strand.
GTTCTTTTCACATACCACATATGGATCCACCAGTGTCATTGCATGTGTGTTCTTTTTACTAACAACAACCAGAGCCATTGCATGTGTGTTCTCTTCAAAGACCACACATGGATCCACCAGTGTCATTGCATGTGTGTTCTTTTTACTAACAACAACTGGAGTCATTGAAATGTGTGTTGTCTTCAGAGACCACACATGGATCCACTAGTGTCATTGCATGTGTGTTCTTGTTACTAACAACAACCAGAGTCATTGCATGTGTGATCGTTTCACATACCACAAATGGATCCACCAGTGTTATTGCATGTGTGATCTTTTTACCAACAACAACCAGAGTCATTGCATGTGTGTTCTTTTCACCATCCACCTATGGATCCACCAGTGTCATTGCATGTGTGTTCTTTTTACTAACAACAACTAGAGTCATTGCATGTGTGCTCTTTTCACAATCCACCTAAGGATCCACCAGTGTCATTGCATGTGTGTTCTTTATACTAACAACAACAAGAGTCATTGGATGTGTGTTCTTTTCACATACCAGATATGGATCCACTAGTGTCATTGCATGTGTGTTCTTTTCACAATCTACCTATGGATCCACCAGTGTCATTGCATGTGGGCTTTTTTACTAACAAAAACCATAGTCATTTCATGTGTTTTCTTTTCACATACCACATATGGATCCACCAGTGTCATTGCATGTGTGCTCTTTTCACAATCCAGCTATGGATCCACCTGTGTCATTGCATGTGTGTTCTTTTTACTAACAATAACCAGGGTCATTGAAATGTGTGTTCTTTTCACCATCCACCTATGGATCCACCAGTGTCATTGCATGTGTGTTCTTTTTACTAACAACAACCAGAGCCATTGCATGTGTGTTCTCTTCAGAGACCACACATGGATCCACTAGTGTCATTGCATGTGTGTTCTTTTTACTAACAACAACAAGAGTCATTGAAATGTGTGTTCTTTTCACATACCACATATGGATCCACCAGGGTCATTGCATGTGTGTTCTTTTTACTAACAACAACCAGAGCCATTGCATGTGTGTTCTCTTTAGAGACCACACATGGATCCACCAGTGTCATTGCATGTGTGTTCTTTTCACTAACAACAACCAGAGTCATTGAAATGTGTGTTCTCTTCAGAGACCACACATGGATCCACCAGTGCCATTGCATGTGTGTTCTTTTTACTAACAACAACCAGTGTCATTGCATGTGTGTTCTTTTCACAATCCACTGATGGATCCACCAGTGTCATTGCATGTGTGCTTTTTTACTAACAACAACCAGAGTCATTTCATGTGTTTTCTTTTCACATACCACATATGGATCCACCAGTCTCATTGAAATGTGTGTTCTCTTCAGAGACCACACATGGATCCACTAGTGTTATTGCATGTATGTTCTTGTTACTAACAACCAGAATCATTGCATGTGTGTTCTTTTCACATACCACATATGGATCCACCAGTGTCATTGCATGTGTGTACTTTTCACAATCCACCTATGGATCCACTAGTGTCATTACATGTGTGCTCTTTTTACTAATAACAACCAGAGTCACTCCATGTGTGTTCTCTTCCGAGACCACACATGGATACACCAGTGTCATTGCATGTGTGTTCTTTTTACTAACAACAACCAGAGTCATTGAAATGTGTGTTCTGTTCTGAGACCACACATGGATCCACCAGTGTCATTGCATGTGTGTTCTTTTTACTAACAACAACTGGAGTCATTGCATGTGTGTTCTTTTCACATACAACATATGGATTCACTAGTGCCATTGCATGTGTGCTCTTTTCACAATCCACCTATGGATCCACCAGTGTCATTTCATGTGCGTTCTTTTCACGTACCACATATGGATCCACTAGTGTCATTGAAATGTGTGTTCTCTTTCGAGACCACACATGGATCCACCAGTGTCATTGCATGTGTGTTCTTTTTACTAACAACAAATAGAGTCATTGCATGTGTGTCCTTTTCACATACCACATATGGATCCACCAGTGTCATTGCATGTGTGCTCTTTTTACCAACAACAACCAGAGTCATTGCATGTGTGTTCTTTTCACCATCCACCTATGGATACACCAGTGTCATTGCATGTGTGTTCTTTTTACTAACAACAACTAGAGTCATTGCATGTGTGCTCTTTTCACAATCCACCTAAGGATCCACCAGTGTCATTGCATGTGTGTTCTTTTTACTAACAACAACAAGAGTCATTGGATGTGTGTTCTTTTCACATACCACATATGGATCCACCAGTCTCATTGAAATGTGTGTTCTCTTCAGAGACCACACATGGATCCACCAGTGTTATTGCATGTATGTTCTTGTTACTAACAACCAAAATCATTGCATGTGTATTCTTTTCACATACCACATATGGATCCACCAGTGTCATTGCATGTGTGTTCTTTTCACAATCCACCTATGGATCCACCAGTGTCATTACATGTGTGCTCTTTTTACTAATAACAACCAGAGTCACTCCATGTGTGTTCTCTTCCGAGACCACACATGGATACACCAGTGTCATTGCATGTGTGTTCTTTTTACTAACAACAACCAGAGTCATTGAAATGTGTGTTCTCTTCTGAGACCACACATGGATCCACCAGTGTTATTGCATGTGTGCTTTTTTTTACTAACAACAACCAGAGTCATTTCATGTGTGTTCTTTTCACATACCACATATGGATCCACCAGTGTCATTGAAATGTGTGTTCTCTTTAGAGACAACACATGGATCCACCAGTGTCATTAAATGTGTGTTCTTGTTACTAACAACAACCGAATTCATTGGATGTGTGTTCTTTTCACATACAACATATGGATCCACCAGTGTCATTGCATGTGTGCTCTTTTCACAATCCACCTATGGTCCACCAGTGTCATTGCATGTGTGTTCTTTTTACTAACAACAACCAGAGTCATTGAAATGTGTATTCTTTTCACATACCACATATGGATCCACCAGTGTCATTGCATGTGTGTTTTTTTTACTAACAACAACCAGAGTCATTGCATGTGTGTTCTCTTCAGAGACCACACATGGATCCACTAGTGTCATTGCATGTGTGTTCTTTTTACTAACAACAACCAGAGTCATTGCATGTGTGTCCGTTTCACATACCACAAATGGATCCACCAGTGTTATTGCATGTGTGCTCTTTTTACCAACAACAACCAGTGTCATTGCATGTGTGTTCTTTTCACCATCCACCTATGGATCCACCAGTGTCATTGCATGTGTGTTCTTTTTACTAACAACAACTAGAGTCATTGCATGTGTGCTCTTTTCACAATCCACCTAAGGATCCACCAGTGTCATTGCATGTATGTTCTTTATACTAACAACAACAAGAGTCATTGGATGTGTGTTCTTTTCACATACCAGATATGGATCCACTAGTGTCATTGCATGTGTGCTCTTTTCACAATCCACCTAAGGATCCACCAGTGTCATTGCATGTGTGTTCTTTATACTAACAACAACAAGAGTCATTGGATGTGTGTTCTTTTCACATACCAGATATGGATCCACTAGTGTCATTGCATGTGTGTTCTTTTCACAATCTACCTATGGATCCACCAATGTCATTGCATGTGGGCATTTTTACTAACAAAAACCATAGTCATTTCATGTGTTTTCTTTTCACATACCACATATGGATCCACCAGTGTCATTGCATGTGTGCTCTTTTCACAATCCAGCTAAGGATCCACCTGTGTCATTGCATGTGTGTTCTTTTTACTAACAATAACCAGGGTCATTGAAATGTGTGTTCTTTTCACCATCCACCTATGGTTCCACCAGTGTCATTGCATGTGTGTTCTTTTTACTAACAACAACCAGAGCCATTGCATGTGTGTTCTCTTCAGAGACCACACATGGATCCACCAGTGTCATTGCATGTGTGTTCTTTTTACTAACAACAACCAGAGTCATTGCATGTGTGTTCTTTTCACATACCACGTATGGATCCACTAGTGTCATTACATGTGTGCTCTTTTTACCAACAACAACCAGAGTCATTGCATGTGTGTTCTTTTCACCATCCACCTATGGATCCACCAGTGTCATTGTGTGTGTGTTCTTTTTACTAACAACAACTAGAGTCATTGCATGTGTGCTCTTTTCACAATCCACCTAAGGATCCACCAGTGTCATTGCATGTGTGTTCTTTTTACTAACAACAACAAGAGTTATTGGATGTGTGTTCTTTTCACATACCATATATGGATCCACTAGTGTCATTGCATGTGTGTTCTTTTCACAATCTACCTATGGATCCACCAGTGTCATTGCATCTGGGCTTTTTTATTAACAAAAACCATAGTCATTTCATGTGTTTTCTTTTCACATACCACATATGGATCCACCAGTGTCATTGCATGTGTGCTCTTTTCACAATCCAGCTATGGATCCACCTGTGTCATTGCATGTGTGTTCTTTTTACTAACAATAACCAGGGTCATTGAAATGTGTGTTCTTTGCACATACCGCTTATGGATCCACCAGGGTCATTGCATGTGTGTTCTTTTTACTAACAACAACCAGAGCCATTGCATGTGTGTTCTCTTCAGAGACAACACATGGATCCAGTGTCATTGCATGTGTGTTCTTTTTACTAACAACAACCAGAGTCATTGAAATGTGTGTTCTCTTCAGAGACCACACATGGATCCACCAGTGTCATTGCATGTGTGTTCTTTTTACTAACAACAACCAGTGTCATTGCATGTGTGTTCTTTTCACAATCCACCGATGGATCCACCAGTGTCATTGCATGTGTGCTTTTTTTACTAACAACAACCAGAGTCATTTCATGTGTTTTCTTTTCACATACCACATATGGATCCACCAGTCTCATTGAAATGTGTGTTCTCTTCAGAGACCACACATGGATCCACCAGTGTTATTGCATGTATGTTCTTGTTACTAACAACCAGAATCATTGCATGTGTGTTCTTTTCACATACCACATATGGATCCACTAGTGTCATTGCATGTGTGTACTTTTCACAATCCACCTATGGATCCACCAGTGTCATTACATGTGTGCTCTTTTTACTAATAACAACCAGAGTCACTCCATTCGTGTTCTCTTCCGAGACCACACATGGATACACCAGTGTCATTGCATGTGTGTTCTTTTTACTAACAACAACCAAAGTCATTGAAATGTGTGTTCTGTTCTGAGACCACACATGGATCCACCAGTGTCATTGCATGTGTGTTCTTTTTACTAACAACAACTGGAGTCATTGCATGTGTGTTCTTTTCACATACCACATATGGATCCACTAGTGCCATTGCATGTGTGCTCTTTTCACAATCCACCTATGGATCCACCAGTGTCATTTCATGTGTGTTCTTTTCACATACCACATATGGATCCACTAGTGTCATTGAAATGTGTGTTCTCTTTCGAGACCACACATGGATCCACCAGTGTCATTGCATGTGTGTTCTTTTTACTAACAACAAATAGAGTCATTGCATGTGTGTCCGTTTCACATACCACATATAGATCCACCAGTGTCATTGCATGTGTGCTCTTTTTACCAACAACAACCAGAGTCATTGCATGTGTGTTCTTTTCACCATCCACCTATGGATCCACCAGTGTCATTGCATGTGTGTTCTTTTTACTAACAACAACTAGAGTCATTGCATGTGTGCTCTTTTCACAATCCACCTAAGGATCCACCAGTGTCATTGCATGTGTGTTCTTTTTACTAACAACAACAAGAGTCATTGGATGTGTGTTCTTTTCACATACCACATATGGATCCACTAGTGTCATTGCATGTGTGTTCTTTTCACAATCTACCTATGGATCCACCAGTGTCATTGCATGTGGGCTTTTTTACTAACAAAAACCATAGTCATTTCATGTGTTTTCTTTTCACATACCACATATGGATCCACCAGAGTCATTGCATGTGTGCTCTTTTCACAATCCACCTATGGATCCACCTGTGTCATTGCATGTGTGTTCTTTTTACTAACAATAACCAGGGTCATTGAAATGTGTGTTCTTTTCACATACCACATATGGATCCTCCAGTGTCATTGCATGTGTGTTCTTTTTAATAACAACAACCAGAGCCATTGCATGTGTGTTCTCTTCAAAGACCACACATGGATCCACCAGTGTCATTGCATGTGTGTTCTTTTTACTAACAACAACCAGAGTCATTGAAATGTGTGTTGTCTTCAGAGACCACACATGGATCCACTAGTGTCATTGCATGTGTGTTCTTTTTACTAACAACAACCAGAGTCATTGCATGTGTGTCCGTTTCACATACCACAAATGGATCCACCAGTGTTATTGCATGTGTGCTCTTTTTACCAACAACAACCAGAGTCATTGCATGTGTGTTATTTTCACCATCCACCTATGGATCCACCAGTGTCATTGCATGTGTGTTCTTTTTACTAACAACAACTAGAGTCATTGCATGTGTGCTCTTTTCACAATCCACCTAAGGATCCACCAGTGTCATTGCATGTGTGTTCTTTATACTAACAACAACAAGAGTCATTGGATGTGTGTTCTTTTCACATACCAGATATGAATCCACTAGTGTCATTGCATCTGTGTTCTTTTCACAATCTACCTATGGATCCACCAGTGTCATTGCATGTGGGCTTTTTTACTAACAAAAACCATAGTCATTTCATGTGTTTTCTTTTCACATACCACATATGGATCCACCAGTGTCATTGCATGTGTGCTCTTTTCACAATCCAGCTATGGATCCACCTGTGTCATTGCATGTGTGTTCTTTTTACTAACAATAACCAGGGTCATTGAAATGTGTGTTCTTTTCACATACCACATATGGATCCACCAGTGTCATTGCATGTGTGTTCTTTTTACTAACAACAACCAGAGCCATTGCATGTGTGTTCTCTTCAAAGACCACACATGGATCCACCAGTGTCATTGCATGTGTGTTCTTTTTACTAACAACAACCAGAGTCATTGAAATGTGTGTTGTCTTCAGAGACCACACATGGATCCACTAGTGTCATTGCATGTGTGTTCTTGTTACTAACAACAACCAGAGTCATTGCATGTGTGATCGTTTCACATACCACAAATGGATCCACCAGTGTTATTGCATGTGTGATCTTTTTACCAACAACAACCAGAGTCATTGCATGTGTGTTCTTTTCACCATCCACCTATGGATCCACCAGTGTCATTGCATGTGTGTTCTTTTTACTAACAACAACTAGAGTCATTGCATGTGTGTTCTTTTCACATACCATATATGGATCCACTAGTGTCATTGCATGTGTGTTCTTTTCACAATCTACCTATGTATCCACCAGTGTCATTGCATCTGGGCTTTTTTATTAACAAAAACCATAGTCATTTCATGTGTTTTCTTTTCACATACCACATATGGATCCACCAGTGTCATTGCATGTGTGCTCTTTTCACAATCCAGCTATGGATCCACCTGTGTCATTGCATGTGTGTTCTTTTTACTAACAATAACCAGGGTCATTGAAATGTGTGTTCTTTGCACATACCGCTTATGGATCCACCAGGGTCATTGCATGTGTGTTCTTTTTACTAACAACAACCAGAGCCATTGCATGTGTGTTCTCTTCAGAGACAACACATGGATCCAGTGTCATTGCATGTGTGTTCTTTTTACTAACAACAACCAGAGTCATTGAAATGTGTGTTCTCTTCAGAGACCACACATGGATCCACCAGTGTCATTGCATGTGTGTTCTTTTCACAATCCACCGATGGATCCACCAGTGTCATTGCATGTGTGCTTTTTTTACTAACAATAACCAGAGTCATTTCATGTGTTTTCTTTTCACATACCACATATGGATCCACCAGTCTCATTGAAATGTGTGTTCTCTTCAGAGACCACACATGGATCCACCAGTGTTATTGCATGTATGTTCTTGTTACTAACAACCAGAATCATTGCATGTGTGTTCTTTTCACATACCACATATGGATCCACTAGTGTCATTGCATGTGTGTACTTTTCACAATCCACCTATGGATCCACCAGTGTCATTACATGTGTGCTCTTTTTACTAATAACAACCAGAGTCACTCCATTCGTGTTCTCTTCCGAGACCACACATGGATACACCAGTGTCATTGCATGTGTGTTCTTTTTACTAACAACAACCAAAGTCATTGAAATGTGTGTTCTGTTCTGAGACCACACATGGATCCACCAGTGTCATTGCATGTGTGTTCTTTTTACTAACAACAACTGGAGTCATTGCATGTGTGTTCTTTTCACATACCACATATGGATCCACTAGTGACATTGCATGTGTGCTCTTTTCACAATCCACCTATGGATCCACCAGTGTCATTTCATGTGTGTTCTTTTCACATACCACATATGGATCCACTAGTGTCATTGAAATGTGTGTTCTCTTTCGAGACCACACATGGATCCACCAGTGTCATTGCATGTGTGTTCTTTTTACTAACAACAAATAGAGTCATTGCATGTGTGTCCGTTTCACATACCACATATAGATCCACCAGTGTCATTGCATGTGTGCTCTTTTTACCAACAACAACCAGAGTCATTGCATGTGTGTTCTTTTCACCATCCACCTATGGATCCACCAGTGTCATTGCATGTGTGTTCTTTTTACTAACAACAACTAGAGTCATTGCATGTGTGCTCTTTTCACAATCCACCTAAGGATCCACCAGTGTCATTGCATGTGTGTTCTTTTTACTAACAACAACAAGAGTCATTGGATGTGTGTTCTTTTCACATACCACATATGGATCCACTAGTGTCATTGCATGTGTGTTCTTTTCACAATCTACCTATGGATCCACCAGTGTCATTGCATGTGGGCTTTTTTACTAACAAAAACCATAGTCATTTCATGTGTTTTCTTTTCACATACCACATATGGATCCACCAGAGTCATTGCATGTGTGCTCTTTTCACAATCCACCTATGGATCCACCTGTGTCATTGCATGTGTGTTCTTTTTACTTACAATAACCAGGGTCATTGAAATGTGTGTTCTTTTCACATACCACATATGGATCCTCCAGTGTCATTGCATGTGTGTTCTTTTTAATAACAACAACCAGAGCCATTGCATGTGTGTTCTCTTCAAAGACCACACATGGATCCACCAGTGTCATTGCATGTGTGTTCTTTTTACTAACAACAACCAGAGTCATTGAAATGTGTGTTGTCTTCAGAGACCACACATGGATCCACTAGTGTCATTGCATGTGTGTTCTTTTTACTAACAACAACCAGAGTCATTGCATGTGTGTCCGTTTCACATACCACAAATGGATCCACCAGTGTTATTGCATGTGTGCTCTTTTTACCAACAACAACCAGAGTCATTGCATGTGTGTTCTTTTCACCATCCACCTATGGATCCACCAGTGTCATTGCATGTGTGTTCTTTTTACTAACAACAACTAGAGTCATTGCATGTGTGCTCTTTTCACAATCCACCTAAGGATCCACCAGTGTCATTGCATGTATGTTCTTTATACTAACAACAACAAGAGTCATTGGATGTGTGTTCTTTTCACATACCAGATATGGATCCACTAGTGTCATTGCATGTGTGCTCTTTTCACAATCCACCTAAGGATCCACCAGTGTCATTGCATGTGTGTTCTTTATACTAACAACAACAAGAGTCATTGGATGTGTGTTCTTTTCACATACCAGATATGGATCCACTAGTGTCATTGCATGTGTGTTCTTTTCACAATCCACCTATGGATCCACCAGTGTCATTGCATGTGGGCTTTTTTACTAACAAAAACCATAGTCATTTCATGTGTTTTCTTTTCACATACCACATATGGATCCACCAGTGTCATTGCATGTGTGCTCTTTTCACAATCCAGCTAAGGATCCACCTGTGTCATTGCATGTGTGTTCTTTTTACTAACAATAACCAGGGTCATTGAAATGTGTGTTCTTTTCACCATCCACCTATGGTTCCACCAGTGTCATTGCATGTGTGTTCTTTTTACTAATAACAACCAGAGCCATTGCATGTGTGTTCTCTTTAGAGACCACACATGGATCCACCAGTGTCATTGCATGTGTGTTCTTTTTACTAACAACAACAAGAGTCATTGAAATGTGTGTTCTCTTTCGAGACCGCACATGGATTCACCAGTGTCATTGCATGTGTGTTCTTTTTACTAACAACAACCAGAGTCATTGCATGTGTGTTCTTTTCACATACCACGTATGGATCCACTAGTGTCATTACATGTGTGCTCTTTTTACCAACAACAACCAGAGTCATTGCATGTGTGTTCTTTTCACCATCCACCTATCGATCCACCAGTGTCATTGTGTGTGTGTTCTTTTTACTAACAACAACTAGAGTCATTGCATGTGTGCTCTTTTCACAATCCACCTAAGGATCCACCAGTGTCATTGCATGTGTGTTCTTTTTACTAACAATAACAAGAGTCATTGGATGTGTGTTCTTTTCACATACCATATATGGATCCACTAGTGTCATTGCATGTGTGTTCTTTTCACAATCTACCTATGGATCCACCAGTGTCATTGCATCTGGGCTTTTTTATTAACAAAAACCATAGTCATTTCATGTGTTTTCTTTTCACATACCACATATGGATCCACCAGTGTCATTGCATGTGTGCTCTTTTCACAATCCAGCTATGGATCCACCTGTGTCATTGCATGTGTGTTCTTTTTACTAACAATAACCAGGGTCATTGAAATGTGTGTTCTTTGCACATACCACATATGGATCCACCAGGGTCATTGCATGTGTGTTCTTTTTACTAACAACAATCAGAGCCATTGCATGTGTGTTCTCTTCAGAGACCACACATGGATCCAGTGTCATTGCATGTGTGTTCTTTTTACTAACAACAACTAGAGTCATTGAAATGTGTGTTCTCTTCAGAGACCACACATGGATCCACCAGTGTCATTGCATGTGTGTTCTTTTTACTAACAACAACCAGTGTCATTGCATGTGTGTTCTTTTCACAATCCACCGATGGATCCACCGGTGTCATTGCATGTGTGCTTTTTTTTACTAACAACAACCAGAGTCATTTCATGTGTTTTCTTTTCACATACCACATATGGATCCACCAGTCTCATTGAAATGTGTGTTCTCTTCAGAGACCACACATGGATCCACCAGTGTTATTGCATGTATGTTCTTGTTACTAATAACCAGAATCATTGCATGTGTGTTCTTTTCACATACCACATATGGATCCACTAGTGTCATTGCATGTGTGTACTTTTCACAATCCACCTATGGATCCACCAGTGTCATTACATGTGTGCTCTTTTTACTAATAACAACCAGAGTCACTCCATGCGTGTTCTCTTCCGAGACCACACATGGATCCACCAGTGTCATTGCATGTGTGTTCTTTTTACTAACAACAACCAGAGTCATTGAAATGTGTGTTCTCTTCTGAGACCACACATGGATCCACCAGTGTTATTGCATGTGTGCTTTTTTTTACTAACAACAACCAGAGTCATTTCATGTGTGTTCTTTTCACATACCACATATGGATCCACCAGTGTCATTGAAATGTGTGTTCTCTTTAGAGACAACACATGGGTCCACCAGTGTCATTAAATGTGTGTTCTTGTTACTAACAACAACCGAATTCATTGGATGTGTGTTCTTTTCACATACAACATATGGATCCACCAGTGTCATTGCATGTGTGCTCTTTTCACAATCCACCTATGGTCCACCAGTGTCATTGCATGTGTGTTCTTTTTACTAACAACAACCAGAGTCATTGAAATGTGTATTCTTTTCACATACCACATATGGATCCACCAGTGTCATTGCATGTGTGTTTTTTTTACTAACAACAACCAGAGTCATTGCATGTGTGTTCTCTTCAGAGACCACACATGGATCCACTAGTGTCATTGCATGTGTGTTCTTTTTACTAACAACAACCAGAGTCATTGCATGTGTGTCCGTTTCACATACCACAAATGGATCCACCAGTGTTATTGCATGTGTGCTCTTTTTACCAACAACAACCAGAGTCATTGCATGTGTGTTCTTTTCACCATCCACCTATGGATCCACCAGTGTCATTGCATGTGTGTTCTTTTTACTAACAACAACTAGAGTCATTGCATGTGTGCTCTTTTCACAATCCACCTAAGGATCCACCAGTGTCATTGCATGTGTGTTCTTTATACTAACAACAACAAGAGTCATTGGATGTGTGTTCTTTTCACATACCAGATATGGATCCACTAGTGTCATTGCATGTGTGCTCTTTTCACAATCCACCTAAGGATCCACCAGTGTCATTGCATGTGTGTTCTTTATACTAACAACAACAAGAGTCATTGGATGTGTGTTCTTTTCACATACCAGATATGGATCCACTAGTGTCATTGCATGTGTGTTCTTTTCACAATCTACCTATGGATCCACCAATGTCATTGCATGTGGGCATTTTTACTAACAAAAACCATAGTCATTTCATGTGTTTTATTTTCACATACCACATATGGATCCACCAGTGTCATTGCATGTGTGCTCTTTTCACAATCCAGCTAAGGATCCACCTGTGTCATTGCATGTGTGTTCTTTTTACTAACAATAACCAGGGTCATTGAAATGTGTGTTCTTTTCACCATCCACCTATGGTTCCACCAGTGTCATTGCATGTGTGTTCTTTTTACTAACAACAACCAGAGCCATTGCATGTGTGTTCTCTTCAGAGACCACACATGGATCCACCAGTGTCATTGCATGTGTGTTCTTTTTACTAACAACAACAAGAGTCATTGAAATGTGTGTTCTCTTTCGAGACCGCACATGGATTCACCAGTGTCATTGCATGTGTGTTCTTTTTACTAACAACAACCAGAGTCATTGCATGTGTGTTCTTTTCACATACCACGTATGGATCCACCAGTGTCATTACATGTGTGCTCTTTTTACCAACAACAACCAGAGTCATTGCATGTGTGTTCTTTTCACCATCCACCTATGGATCCACCAGTGTCATTGTGTGTGTGTTCTTTTTACTAACAACAACTAGAGTCATTGCATGTGTGCTCTTTTCACAATCCACCTAAGGATCCACCAGTGTCATTGCATGTGTGTTCTTTTTACTAACAACAACAAGAGTTATTGGATGTGTGTTCTTTTCACATACCATATATGGATCCACTAGTGTCATTGCATGTGTGTTCTTTTCACAATCTACCTATGGATCCACCAGTGTCATTGCATCTAGGCTTTTTTATTAACAAAAACCATAGTCATTTCATGTGTTTTCTTTTCACATACCACATATGGATCCACCAGTGTCATTGCATGTGTGCTCTTTTCACAATCCAGCTATGGATCCACCTGTGTCATTGCATGTGTGTTCTTTTTACTAACAATAACCAGGGTCATTGAAATGTGTGTTCTTTGCACATACCGCTTATGGATCCACCAGGGTCATTGCATGTGTGTTCTTTTTACTAACAACAACCAGAGCCATTGCATGTGTGTTCTCTTCAGAGACAACACATGGATCCAGTGTCATTGCATGTGTGTTCTTTTTACTAACAACAACCAGAGTCATTGAAATGTGTGTTCTCTTCAGAGACCACACATGGATCCACCAGTGTCATTGCATGTGTGTTCTTTTTACTAACAACAACCAGTGTCATTGCATGTGTGTTCTTTTCACAATCCACCGATGGATCCACCAGTGTCATTGCATGTGTGCTTTTTTTACTAACAACAACCAGAGTCATTTCATGTGTTTTCTTTTCACATACCACATATGGATCCACCAGTCTCATTGAAATGTGTGTTCTCTTCAGAGACCACACATGGATCCACCAGTGTTATTGCATGTATGTTCTTGTTACTAACAACCAGAATCATTGCATGTGTGTTCTTTTCACATACCACATATGGATCCACTAGTGTCATTGCATGTGTGTACTTTTCACAATCCACCTATGGATCCACCAGTGTCATTACATGTGTGCTCTTTTTACTAATAACAACCAGAGTCACTCCATTCGTGTTCTCTTCCGAGACCACACATGGATACACCAGTGTCATTGCATGTGTGTTCTTTTTACTAACAACAACCAAAGTCATTGAAATGTGTGTTCTGTTCTGAGACCACACATGGATCCACCAGTGTCATTGCATGTGTGTTCTTTTTACTAACAACAACTGGAGTCATTGCATGTGTGTTCTTTTCACATACCACATATGGATCCACTAGTGCCATTGCATGTGTGCTCTTTTCACAATCCACCTATGGATCCACCAGTGTCATTTCATGTGTGTTCTTTTCACATACCACATATGGATCCACTAGTGTCATTGAAATGTGTGTTCTCTTTCGAGACCACACATGGATCCACCAGTGTCATTGCATGTGTGTTCTTTTTACTAACAACAAATAGAGTCATTGCATGTGTGTCCGTTTCACATACCACATATAGATCCACCAGTGTCATTGCATGTGTGCTCTTTTTACCAACAACAACCAGAGTCATTGCATGTGTGTTCTTTTCACCATCCACCTATGGATCCACCAGTGTCATTGCATGTGTGTTCTTTTTACTAACAACAACTAGAGTCATTGCATGTGTGCTCTTTTCACAATCCACCTAAGGATCCACCAGTGTCATTGCATGTGTGTTCTTTTTACTAACAACAACAAGAGTCATTGGATGTGTGTTCTTTTCACATACCACATATGGATCCACTAGTGTCATTGCATGTGTGTTCTTTTCACAATCTACCTATGGATCCACCAGTGTCATTGCATGTGGGCTTTTTTACTAACAAAAACCATAGTCATTTCATGTGTTTTCTTTTCACATACCACATATGGATCCACCAGAGTCATTGCATGTGTGCTCTTTTCACAATCCACCTATGGATCCACCTGTGTCATTGCATGTGTGTTCTTTTTACTAACAATAACCAGGGTCATTGAAATGTGTGTTCTTTTCACATACCACATATGGATCCTCCAGTGTCATTGCATGTGTGTTCTTTTTAATAACAACAACCAGAGCCATTGCATGTGTGTTCTCTTCAAAGACCACACATGGATCCACCAGTGTCATTGCATGTGTGTTCTTTTTACTAACAACAACCAGAGTCATTGAAATGTGTGTTGTCTTCAGAGACCACACATGGATCCACTAGTGTCATTGCATGTGTGTTCTTTTTTACTAACAACAACCAGAGTCATTGCATGTGTGTCCGTTTCACATACCACAAATGGATCCACCAGTGTTATTGCATGTGTGCTCTTTTTACCAACAACAACCAGAGTCATTGCATGTGTGTTATTTTCACCATCCACCTATGGATCCACCAGTGTCATTGCATGTGTGTTCTTTTTACTAACAACAACTAGAGTCATTGCATGTGTGCTCTTTTCACAATCCACCTAAGGATCCACCAGTGTCATTGCATGTGTGTTCTTTATACTAACAACAACAAGAGTCATTGGATGTGTGTTCTTTTCACATACCAGATATGAATCCACTAGTGTCATTGCATGTGTGTTCTTTTCACAATCTACCTATGGATCCACCAGTGTCATTGCATGTGGGCTTTTTTACTAACAAAAACCATAGTCATTTCATGTGTTTTCTTTTCACATACCACATATGGATCCACCAGTGTCATTGCATGTGTGCTCTTTTCACAATCCAGCTATGGATCCACCTGTGTCATTGCATGTGTGTTCTTTTTACTAACAATAACCAGGGTCATTGAAATGTGTGTTCTTTTCACATACCACATATGGATCCACCAGTGTCATTGCATGTGTGTTCTTTTTACTAACAACAACCAGAGCCATTGCATGTGTGTTCTCTTCAAAGACCACACATGGATCCACCAGTGTCATTGCATGTGTGTTCTTTTTACTAACAACAACTGGAGTCATTGAAATGTGTGTTGTCTTCAGAGACCACACATGGATCCACTAGTGTCATTGCATGTGTGTTCTTGTTACTAACAACAACCAGAGTCATTGCATGTGTGATCGTTTCACATACCACAAATGGATCCACCAGTGTTATTGCATGTGTGATCTTTTTACCAACAACAACCAGAGTCATTGCATGTGTGTTCTTTTCACCATCCACCTATGGATCCACCAGTGTCATTGCATGTGTGTTCTTTTTACTAACAACAACTAGAGTCATTGCATGTGTTCTCTTTTCACAATCCACCTAAGGATCCACCAGTGTCATTGCATGTGTGTTCTTTATACTAACAACAACAAGAGTCATTGGATGTGTGTTCTTTTCACATACCAGATATGGATCCACTAGTGTCATTGCATGTGTGTTCTTTTCACAATCTACCTATGGATCCACCAGTGTCATTGCATGTGGGCTTTTTTACTAACAAAAACCATAGTCATTTCATGTGTTTTCTTTTCACATACCACATATGGATCCACCAGTGTCATTGCATGTGTGCTCTTTTCACAATCCAGCTATGGATCCACCTGTGTCATTGCATGTGTGTTCTTTTTACTAACAATAACCAGGGTCATTGAAATGTGTGTTCTTTTCACCATCCACCTATGGATCCACCAGTGTCATTGCATGTGTGTTCTTTTTACTAACAACAACCAGAGCCATTGCATGTGTGTTCTCTTCAGAGACCACACATGGATCCACTAGTGTCATTGCATGTGTGTTCTTTTTACTAACAACAACAAGAGTCATTGAAATGTGTGTTCTTTTCACATACCACATATGGATCCACCAGGGTCATTGCATGTGTGTTCTTTTTACTAACAACAACCAGAGCCATTGCATGTGTGTTCTCTTTAGAGACCACACATGGATCCACCAGTGTCATTGCATGTGTGTTCTTTTTACTAACAACAACCAGAGTCATTGAAATGTGTGTTCTCTTCAGAGACCACACATGGATCCACCAGTGCCATTGCATGTGTGTTCTTTTTACTAACAACAACCAGTGTCATTGCATGTGTGTTCTTTTCACAATCCACTGATGGATCCACCAGTGTCATTGCATGTGTGCTTTTTTACTAACAACAACCAGAGTCATTTCATGTGTTTTCTTTTCACATACCACATATGGATCCACCAGTCTCATTGAAATGTGTGTTCTCTTCAGAGACCACACATGGATCCACTAGTGTTATTGCATGTATGTTCTTGTTACTAACAACCAGAATCATTGCATGTGTGTTCTTTTCACATACCACATATGGATCCACCAGTGTCATTGCATGTGTGTACTTTTCACAATCCACCTATGGATCCACTAGTGTCATTACATGTGTGCTCTTTTTACTAATAACAACCAGAGTCACTCCATGTGTGTTCTCTTCCGAGACCACACATGGATACACCAGTGTCATTGCATGTGTGTTCTTTTTACTAACAACAACCAGAGTCATTGAAATGTGTGTTCTGTTCTGAGACCACACATGGATCCACCAGTGTCATTGCATGTGTGTTCTTTTTACTAACAACAACTGGAGTCATTGCATGTGTGTTCTTTTCACATACAACATATGGATTCACTAGTGCCATTGCATGTGTGCTCTTTTCACAATCCACCTATGGATCCACCAGTGTCATTTCATGTGCGTTCTTTTCACGTACCACATATGGATCCACTAGTGTCATTGAAATGTGTGTTCTCTTTCGAGACCACACATGGATCCACCAGTGTCATTGCATGTGTGTTCTTTTTACTAACAACAAATAGAGTCATTGCATGTGTGTCCTTTTCACATACCACATATGGATCCACCAGTGTCATTGCATGTGTGCTCTTTTTACCAACAACAACCAGAGTCATTGCATGTGTGTTCTTTTCACCATCCACCTATGGATACACCAGTGTCATTGCATGTGTGTTCTTTTTACTAACAACAACTAGAGTCATTGCATGTGTGCTCTTTTCACAATCCACCTAAGGATCCACCAGTGTCATTGCATGTGTGTTCTTTTTACTAACAACAACAAGAGTCATTGGATGTGTGTTCTTTTCACATACCACATATGGATCCACCAGTCTCATTGAAATGTGTGTTCTCTTCAGAGACCACACATGGATCCACCAGTGTTATTGCATGTATGTTCTTGTTACTAACAACCAAAATCATTGCATGTGTATTCTTTTCACATACCACATATGGATCCACCAGTGTCATTGCATGTGTGTTCTTTTCACAATCCACCTATGGATCCACCAGTGTCATTACATGTGTGCTCTTTTTACTAATAACAACCAGAGTCACTCCATGTGTGTTCTCTTCCGAGACCACACATGGATACACCAGTGTCATTGCATGTGTGTTCTTTTTACTAACAACAACCAGAGTCATTGAAATGTGTGTTCTCTTCTGAGACCACACATGGATCCACCAGTGTTATTGCATGTGTGCTTTTTTTTACTAACAACAACCAGAGTCATTTCATGTGTGTTCTTTTCACATACCACATATGGATCCACCAGTGTCATTGAAATGTGTGTTCTCTTTAGAGACAACACATGGATCCACCAGTGTCATTAAATGTGTGTTCTTGTTACTAACAACAACCGAATTCATTGGATGTGTGTTCTTTTCACATACAACATATGGATCCACCAGTGTCATTGCATGTGTGCTCTTTTCACAATCCACCTATGGTCCACCAGTGTCATTGCATGTGTGTTCTTTTTACTAACAACAACCAGAGTCATTGAAATGTGTATTCTTTTCACATACCACATATGGATCCACCAGTGTCATTGCATGTGTGTTTTTTTTACTAACAACAACCAGAGTCATTGCATGTGTGTTCTCTTCAGAGACCACACATGGATCCACTAGTGTCATTGCATGTGTGTTCTTTTTACTAACAACAACCAGAGTCATTGCATGTGTGTCCGTTTCACATACCACAAATGGATCCACCAGTGTTATTGCATGTGTGCTCTTTTTACCAACAACAACCAGAGTCATTGCATGTGTGTTCTTTTCACCATCCACCTATGGATCCACCAGTGTCATTGCATGTGTGTTCTTTTTACTAACAACAACTAGAGTCATTGCATGTGTGCTCTTTTCACAATCCACCTAAGGATCCACCAGTGTCATTGCATGTATGTTCTTTATACTAACAACAACAAGAGTCATTGGATGTGTGTTCTTTTCACATACCAGATATGGATCCACTAGTGTCATTGCATGTGTGCTCTTTTCACAATCCACCTAAGGATCCACCAGTGTCATTGCATGTGTGTTCTTTATACTAACAACAACAAGAGTCATTGGATGTGTGTTCTTTTCACATACCAGATATGGATCCACTAGTGTCATTGCATGTGTGTTCTTTTCACAATCTACCTATGGATCCACCAATGTCATTGCATGTGGGCATTTTTACTAACAAAAACCATAGTCATTTCATGTGTTTTCTTTTCACATACCACATATGGATCCACCAGTGTCATTGCATGTGTGCTCTTTTCACAATCCAGCTAAGGATCCACCTGTGTCATTGCATGTGTGTTCTTTTTACTAACAATAACCAGGGTCATTGAAATGTGTGTTCTTTTCACCATCCACCTATGGTTCCACCAGTGTCATTGCATGTGTGTTCTTTTTACTAACAACAACCAGAGCCATTGCATGTGTGTTCTCTTCAGAGACCACACATGGATCCACCAGTGTCATTGCATGTGTGTTCTTTTTACTAACAACAACCAGAGTCATTGCATGTGTGTTCTTTTCACATACCACGTATGGATCCACTAGTGTCATTACATGTGTGCTCTTTTTACCAACAACAACCAGAGTCATTGCATGTGTGTTCTTTTCACCATCCACCTATGGATCCACCAGTGTCATTGTGTGTGTGTTCTTTTTACTAACAACAACTAGAGTCATTGCATGTGTGCTCTTTTCACAATCCACCTAAGGATCCACCAGTGTCATTGCATGTGTGTTCTTTTTACTAACAACAACAAGAGTTATTGGATGTGTGTTCTTTTCACATACCATATATGGATCCACTAGTGTCATTGCATGTGTGTTCTTTTCACAATCTACCTATGGATCCACCAGTGTCATTGCATCTGGGCTTTTTTATTAACAAAAACCATAGTCATTTCATGTGTTTTCTTTTCACATACCACATATGGATCCACCAGTGTCATTGCATGTGTGCTCTTTTCACAATCCAGCTATGGATCCACCTGTGTCATTGCATGTGTGTTCTTTTTACTAACAATAACCAGGGTCATTGAAATGTGTGTTCTTTGCACATACCGCTTATGGATCCACCAGGGTCATTGCATGTGTGTTCTTTTTACTAACAACAACCAGAGCCATTGCATGTGTGTTCTCTTCAGAGACAACACATGGATCCAGTGTCATTGCATGTGTGTTCTTTTTACTAACAACAACCAGAGTCATTGAAATGTGTGTTCTCTTCAGAGACCACACATGGATCCACCAGTGTCATTGCATGTGTGTTCTTTTTACTAACAACAACCAGTGTCATTGCATGTGTGTTCTTTTCACAATCCACCGATGGATCCACCAGTGTCATTGCATGTGTGCTTTTTTTACTAACAACAACCAGAGTCATTTCATGTGTTTTCTTTTCACATACCACATATGGATCCACCAGTCTCATTGAAATGTGTGTTCTCTTCAGAGACCACACATGGATCCACCAGTGTTATTGCATGTATGTTCTTGTTACTAACAACCAGAATCATTGCATGTGTGTTCTTTTCACATACCACATATGGATCCACTAGTGTCATTGCATGTGTGTACTTTTCACAATCCACCTATGGATCCACCAGTGTCATTACATGTGTGCTCTTTTTACTAATAACAACCAGAGTCACTCCATTCGTGTTCTCTTCCGAGACCACACATGGATACACCAGTGTCATTGCATGTGTGTTCTTTTTACTAACAACAACCAAAGTCATTGAAATGTGTGTTCTGTTCTGAGACCACACATGGATCCACCAGTGTCATTGCATGTGTGTTCTTTTTACTAACAACAACTGGAGTCATTGCATGTGTGTTCTTTTCACATACCACATATGGATCCACTAGTGCCATTGCATGTGTGCTCTTTTCACAATCCACCTATGGATCCACCAGTGTCATTTCATGTGTGTTCTTTTCACATACCACATATGGATCCACTAGTGTCATTGAAATGTGTGTTCTCTTTCGAGACCACACATGGATCCACCAGTGTCATTGCATGTGTGTTCTTTTTACTAACAACAAATAGAGTCATTGCATGTGTGTCCGTTTCACATACCACATATAGATCCACCAGTGTCATTGCATGTGTGCTCTTTTTACCAACAACAACCAGAGTCATTGCATGTGTGTTCTTTTCACCATCCACCTATGGATCCACCAGTGTCATTGCATGTGTGTTCTTTTTACTAACAACAACTAGAGTCATTGCATGTGTGCTCTTTTCACAATCCACCTAAGGATCCACCAGTGTCATTGCATGTGTGTTCTTTTTACTAACAACAACAAGAGTCATTGGATGTGTGTTCTTTTCACATACCACATATGGATCCACTAGTGTCATTGCATGTGTGTTCTTTTCACAATCTACCTATGGATCCACCAGTGTCATTGCATGTGGGCTTTTTTACTAACAAAAACCATAGTCATTTCATGTGTTTTCTTTTCACATACCACATATGGATCCACCAGAGTCATTGCATGTGTGCTCTTTTCACAATCCACCTATGGATCCACCTGTGTCATTGCATGTGTGTTCTTTTTACTAACAATAACCAGGGTCATTGAAATGTGTGTTCTTTTCACATACCACATATGGATCCTCCAGTGTCATTGCATGTGTGTTCTTTTTAATAACAACAACCAGAGCCATTGCATGTGTGTTCTCTTCAAAGACCACACATGGATCC
Source organism: Avena sativa (assembly GCA_916181665.1). NCBI lineage: Eukaryota > Viridiplantae > Streptophyta > Magnoliopsida > Poales > Poaceae > Avena > Avena sativa. The sequence goes on from OV702287.1 coordinate 587,800,672, forward strand.
ACCAGTGTCATTGCATGTGTGTTCTTTTTACTAACAACAACCAGAGTCATTGAAATGTGTGTTGTCTTCAGAGACCACACATGGATCCACTAGTGTCATTGCATGTGTGTTCTTTTTACTAACAACAACCAGAGTCATTGCATGTGTGTCCGTTTCACATACCACAAATGGATCCACCAGTGTTATTGCATGTGTGCTCTTTTTACCAACAACAACCAGAGTCATTGCATGTGTGTTATTTTCACCATCCACCTATGGATCCACCAGTGTCATTGCATGTGTGTTCTTTTTACTAACAACAACTAGAGTCATTGCATGTGTGCTCTTTTCACAATCCACCTAAGGATCCACCAGTGTCATTGCATGTGTGTTCTTTATACTAACAACAACAAGAGTCATTGGATGTGTGTTCTTTTCACATACCAGATATGAATCCACTAGTGTCATTGCATCTGTGTTCTTTTCACAATCTACCTATGGATCCACCAGTGTCATTGCATGTGGGCTTTTTTACTAACAAAAACCATAGTCATTTCATGTGTTTTCTTTTCACATACCACATATGGATCCACCAGTGTCATTGCATGTGTGCTCTTTTCACAATCCAGCTATGGATCCACCTGTGTCATTGCATGTGTGTTCTTTTTACTAACAATAACCAGGGTCATTGAAATGTGTGTTCTTTTCACATACCACATATGGATCCACCAGTGTCATTGCATGTGTGTTCTTTTTACTAACAACAACCAGAGCCATTGCATGTGTGTTCTCTTCAAAGACCACACATGGATCCACCAGTGTCATTGCATGTGTGTTCTTTTTACTAACAACAACCAGAGTCATTGAAATGTGTGTTGTCTTCAGAGACCACACATGGATCCACTAGTGTCATTGCATGTGTGTTCTTGTTACTAACAACAACCAGAGTCATTGCATGTGTGATCGTTTCACATACCACAAATGGATCCACCAGTGTTATTGCATGTGTGATCTTTTTACCAACAACAACCAGAGTCATTGCATGTGTGTTCTTTTCACCATCCACCTATGGATCCACCAGTGTCATTGCATGTGTGTTCTTTTTACTAACAACAACTAGAGTCATTGCATGTGTGTTCTTTTCACATACCATATATGGATCCACTAGTGTCATTGCATGTGTGTTCTTTTCACAATCTACCTATGTATCCACCAGTGTCATTGCATCTGGGCTTTTTTATTAACAAAAACCATAGTCATTTCATGTGTTTTCTTTTCACATACCACATATGGATCCACCAGTGTCATTGCATGTGTGCTCTTTTCACAATCCAGCTATGGATCCACCTGTGTCATTGCATGTGTGTTCTTTTTACTAACAATAACCAGGGTCATTGAAATGTGTGTTCTTTGCACATACCGCTTATGGATCCACCAGGGTCATTGCATGTGTGTTCTTTTTACTAACAACAACCAGAGCCATTGCATGTGTGTTCTCTTCAGAGACAACACATGGATCCAGTGTCATTGCATGTGTGTTCTTTTTACTAACAACAACCAGAGTCATTGAAATGTGTGTTCTCTTCAGAGACCACACATGGATCCACCAGTGTCATTGCATGTGTGTTCTTTTCACAATCCACCGATGGATCCACCAGTGTCATTGCATGTGTGCTTTTTTTACTAACAATAACCAGAGTCATTTCATGTGTTTTCTTTTCACATACCACATATGGATCCACCAGTCTCATTGAAATGTGTGTTCTCTTCAGAGACCACACATGGATCCACCAGTGTTATTGCATGTATGTTCTTGTTACTAACAACCAGAATCATTGCATGTGTGTTCTTTTCACATACCACATATGGATCCACTAGTGTCATTGCATGTGTGTACTTTTCACAATCCACCTATGGATCCACCAGTGTCATTACATGTGTGCTCTTTTTACTAATAACAACCAGAGTCACTCCATTCGTGTTCTCTTCCGAGACCACACATGGATACACCAGTGTCATTGCATGTGTGTTCTTTTTACTAACAACAACCAAAGTCATTGAAATGTGTGTTCTGTTCTGAGACCACACATGGATCCACCAGTGTCATTGCATGTGTGTTCTTTTTACTAACAACAACTGGAGTCATTGCATGTGTGTTCTTTTCACATACCACATATGGATCCACTAGTGACATTGCATGTGTGCTCTTTTCACAATCCACCTATGGATCCACCAGTGTCATTTCATGTGTGTTCTTTTCACATACCACATATGGATCCACTAGTGTCATTGAAATGTGTGTTCTCTTTCGAGACCACACATGGATCCACCAGTGTCATTGCATGTGTGTTCTTTTTACTAACAACAAATAGAGTCATTGCATGTGTGTCCGTTTCACATACCACATATAGATCCACCAGTGTCATTGCATGTGTGCTCTTTTTACCAACAACAACCAGAGTCATTGCATGTGTGTTCTTTTCACCATCCACCTATGGATCCACCAGTGTCATTGCATGTGTGTTCTTTTTACTAACAACAACTAGAGTCATTGCATGTGTGCTCTTTTCACAATCCACCTAAGGATCCACCAGTGTCATTGCATGTGTGTTCTTTTTACTAACAACAACAAGAGTCATTGGATGTGTGTTCTTTTCACATACCACATATGGATCCACTAGTGTCATTGCATGTGTGTTCTTTTCACAATCTACCTATGGATCCACCAGTGTCATTGCATGTGGGCTTTTTTACTAACAAAAACCATAGTCATTTCATGTGTTTTCTTTTCACATACCACATATGGATCCACCAGAGTCATTGCATGTGTGCTCTTTTCACAATCCACCTATGGATCCACCTGTGTCATTGCATGTGTGTTCTTTTTACTAACAATAACCAGGGTCATTGAAATGTGTGTTCTTTTCACATACCACATATGGATCCTCCAGTGTCATTGCATGTGTGTTCTTTTTAATAACAACAACCAGAGCCATTGCATGTGTGTTCTCTTCAAAGACCACACATGGATCCACCAGTGTCATTGCATGTGTGTTCTTTTTACTAACAACAACCAGAGTCATTGAAATGTGTGTTGTCTTCAGAGACCACACATGGATCCACTAGTGTCATTGCATGTGTGTTCTTTTTACTAACAACAACCAGAGTCATTGCATGTGTGTCCGTTTCACATACCACAAATGGATCCACCAGTGTTATTGCATGTGTGCTCTTTTTACCAACAACAACCAGAGTCATTGCATGTGTGTTATTTTCACCATCCACCTATGGATCCACCAGTGTCATTGCATGTGTGTTCTTTTTACTAACAACAACTAGAGTCATTGCATGTGTGCTCTTTTCACAATCCACCTAAGGATCCACCAGTGTCATTGCATGTGTGTTCTTTATACTAACAACAACAAGAGTCATTGGATGTGTGTTCTTTTCACATACCAGATATGAATCCACTAGTGTCATTGCATGTGTGTTCTTTTCACAATCTACCTATGGATCCACCAGTGTCATTGCATGTGGGCTTTTTTACTAACAAAAACCATAGTCATTTCATGTGTTTTCTTTTCACATACCACATATGGATCCACCAGTGTCATTGCATGTGTGCTCTTTTCACAATCCAGCTATGGATCCACCTGTGTCATTGCATGTGTGTTCTTTTTACTAACAATAACCAGGGTCATTGAAATGTGTGTTCTTTTCACATACCACATATGGATCCACCAGTGTCATTGCATGTGTGTTCTTTTTACTAACAACAACCAGAGCCATTGCATGTGTGTTCTCTTCAAAGACCACACATGGATCCACCAGTGTCATTGCATGTGTGTTCTTTTTACTAACAACAACCAGAGTCATTGAAATGTGTGTTGTCTTCAGAGACCACACATGGATCCACTAGTGTCATTGCATGTGTGTTCTTGTTACTAACAACAACCAGAGTCATTGCATGTGTGATCGTTTCACATACCACAAATGGATCCACCAGTGTTATTGCATGTGTGATCTTTTTACCAACAACAACCAGAGTCATTGCATGTGTGTTCTTTTCACCATCCACCTATGGATCCACCAGTGTCATTGCATGTGTGTTCTTTTTACTAACAACAACTAGAGTCATTGCATGTGTGCTCTTTTCACAATCCACCTAAGGATCCACCAGTGTCATTGCATGTGTGTTCTTTATACTAACAACAACAAGAGTCATTGGATGTGTGTTCTTTTCACATACCAGATATGGATCCACTAGTGTCATTGCATGTGTGTTCTTTTCACAATCTACCTATGGATCCACCAGTGTCATTGCATGTGGGCTTTTTTACTAACAAAAACCATAGTCATTTCATGTGTTTTCTTTTCACATACCACATATGGATCCACCAGTGTCATTGCATGTGTGCTCTTTTCACAATCCAGCTATGGATCCACCTGTGTCATTGCATGTGTGTTCTTTTTACTAACAATAACCAGGGTCATTGAAATGTGTGTTCTTTTCACCATCCACCTATGGATCCACCAGTGTCATTGCATGTGTGTTCTTTTTACTAACAACAACCAGAGCCATTGCATGTGTGTTCTCTTCAGAGACCACACATGGATCCACTAGTGTCATTGCATGTTTGTTCTTTTTACTAACAACAACAAGAGTCATTGAAATGTGTGTTCTTTTCACATACCACATATGGATCCACCAGGGTCATTGCATGTGTGTTCTTTTTACTAACAACAACCAGAGCCATTGCATGTGTGTTCTCTTTAGAGACCACACATGGATCCACCAGTGTCATTGCATGTGTGTTCTTTTTACTAACAACAACCAGAGTCATTGAAATGTGTGTTCTCTTCAGAGACCACACATGGATCCACCAGTGCCATTGCATGTGTGTTCTTTTTACTAACAACAACCAGTGTCATTGCATGTGTGTTCTTTTCACAATCCACTGATGGATCCACCAGTGTCATTGCATGTGTGCTTTTTTACTAACAACAAACAGAGTCATTTCATGTGTTTTCTTTTCACATACCACATATGGATCCACCAGTCTCATTGAAATGTGTGTTCTCTTCAGAGACCACACATGGATCCACTAGTGTTATTGCATGTATGTTCTTGTTACTAACAACCAGAATCATTGCATGTGTGTTCTTTTCACATACCACATATGGATCCACCAGTGTCATTGCATGTGTGTACTTTTCACAATCCACCTATGGATCCACTAGTGTCATTACATGTGTGCTCTTTTTACTAATAACAACCAGAGTCACTCCATGTGTGTTCTCTTCCGAGACCACACATGGATACACCAGTGTCATTGCATGTGTGTTCTTTTTACTAACAACAACCAGAGTCATTGAAATGTGTGTTCTGTTCTGAGACCACACATGGATCCACCAGTGTCATTGCATGTGTGTTCTTTTTACTAACAACAACTGGAGTCATTGCATGTGTGTTCTTTTCACATACAACATATGGATTCACTAGTGCCATTGCATGTGTGCTCTTTTCACAATCCACCTATGGATCCACCAGTGTCATTTCATGTGCGTTCTTTTCACGTACCACATATGGATCCACTAGTGTCATTGAAATGTGTGTTCTCTTTCGAGACCACACATGGATCCACCAGTGTCATTGCATGTGTGTTCTTTTTACTAACAACAAATAGAGTCATTGCATGTGTGTCCTTTTCACATACCACATATGGATCCACCAGTGTCATTGCATGTGTGCTCTTTTTACCAACAACAACCAGAGTCATTGCATGTGTGTTCTTTTCACCATCCACCTATGGATACACCAGTGTCATTGCATGTGTGTTCTTTTTACTAACAACAACTAGAGTCATTGCATGTGTGCTCTTTTCACAATCCACCTAAGGATCCACCAGTGTCATTGCATGTGTGTTCTTTTTACTAACAACAACAAGAGTCATTGGATGTGTGTTCTTTTCACATACCACATATGGATCCACTAGTGTCATTGCATGTGTGTTCTTTTCACAATCTACCTATGGATCCAACAGTGTCATTGCATGTGGGCTTTTTTACTAACAAAAACCATAGTCATTTCATGTGTTTTCTTTTCACATACCACATATGGATCCACCAGTGTCATTGCTTGTGTGCTCTTTTCACAATCCAGCTATGGATCCACCTGTGTCATTACATGTCTGTTCTTTTTACTAACAATAACCAGGGTCATTGAAATGTGTGTTCTTTTCACATACCACATATGGATCCACCAGTGTCATTGCATGTGTGTTCTTTTTACTAACAACAACCAAAGCCATTGCATGTGTGTTCTCTTCAGAGACCACACATGGATCCACCAGTGTCATTGCATGTGTGTTCTTTTTACTAACAACAACCAGAGTCATTGAAATGTGTGTTGTCTTCAGAGACCACACATGGATCCACCAGTGTCATTGCATGTGTGTTCTTTTTACTAACAACAACCAGTGTCATTGCATGTGTGTTCTTTTGACAATCCACCTATGGATCCACCAGTGTCATTGCACGTGTGCTTTTTTTACTAACAACAACCAGAGTCATTTCATGTGTTTTCTTTTCACATACCACATATGGATCCACCAGTCTCATTGAAATGTGTGTTCTCTTCAGAGACCACACATGTATGTTCTTGTTACTAACAACCAGAGTCATTGCATGTGTGTTCTTTTCACATACCACATATGGATCCACTAGTGTCATTGCATGTGTGTTCTTTTCACAATCCACCTATGGATCCACTAGTGTCATTACATGTGTGCTCTTTTTACTAACAACAACCAGAGTCACTCCATGTGTGTTCTCTTCCGAGACCACACATGGATACACCAGTGTCATTGCATGTGTGTTCTTTTTACTAACAACAGCCAGAGTCATTGAAATGTGTGTTCTCTTCTGAGACCACACATGGATCCACCAGTGTCATTGCATGTGTGTTCTTTTTACTAACAACAACCAGTGTCATTGCATGTGTGTTCTTTTGACAATCCACCTATGGATCCACCAGTGTTATTGCATGTGTGCTTTTTTAACTAACAACAACCAGAGTCATCGCATGTGTGTTCTTTTCACATACCACATATGGATCCACCAGTGTCATTGCATGTGTCTTCTTTCACAATCCACCTATGGATCCACCAGTGTCATTGCATATGTATTATTTTTACTAACAACAACTGGAGTTATTTCATGACTGTGCTTTTCACATACCACATATGGATCCACATGTGTCATTGCATGTGTGCTCTTTTCACAATCCACCTATGGATCCACCAGTGTCATTGCATGTGTGTTCTTTTTACTAACAATAACCAGAGTCATTGAAATGTGTGTTCTTTTCACATACCACATATGGATCCACCAGTGTCATTGCATGTGTGCTCTTTTTACTAACAACAACCAGAGTCATTGCATGTGTGTTCTCTTGAGAGACCACACATAGATCCACCAGTGTCATTGAATGTGTGTTCTTTTTTACTAACAACAACCAGAGTCATTGAAATGTGTGTTCTCTTGTGAGACCACACATGGATCCACCAGTGTTATTGCATGTGTGCTTTTTTTACTAACAACAACCAGAGTCATTTCATGTGTGTTCTTTTCACATACCACATATGGATCCATCAGTGTCATTGAAATGTGTGTTCTCTTCAGAGACAACACATGGATCCACCAGTGTCATTAAATGTGTGTTCTTGTTACTAACAACAACTGAATTCATTGGATGTGTGTTCTTTTCACATACAACATATGGATCCACCAGTGTCATTGCATGTGTGCTCTTTTCACAATCCACCTATGGTCCACCAGTGTCATTGCATGTGTGTTCTTTTTACTAACAACTACCAGAGTCATTGAAATGTGTATTCTTTTCACATACCACATATGGATCCACCAGTGTCATTGCATGTGTGTTCTTTTTACTAACAACAACCAGAGTCATTGGATGTGTGTTCTCTTCAGAGACCACACATGGATCCACTAGTGTCATTGCATGTGTGTTCTTTTTACTAACAACAACCAGAGTCATTGCATGTGTGTCCGTTTCACATACCACATATGGATCCACCAGTGTCATTGCATGTGTGCTCTTTTTACCAACAACAACCAGAGTCATTGCATGTGTGTTCTTTTCACCATCCACCTATGGATCCACGGGTGTCATTGCATGTGTGTTCTTTTTACTAACAACAACTAGAGTCATTGCATGTGTGCTCTTTTCACAATCCACCTAAGGATCCACCAGTGTCATTGCATGTGTGTTCTTTTTACTAACAACAACAAGAGTCATTGGATGTGTGTTCTTTTCACATACCACATATGGATCCACTAGTGTCATTGCATGTGTGTTATTTTCACAATCTACCTATGGATCCACCAGTGTCATTGCATGTGGGGTTTTTTACTAAAAAAACCATAGTCATTTCATGTGTTTTCTTTTCACATACCACATATGGATCCACCAGTGTCATTGCATGTGTGCTCTTTTCACAATCCAGCTATGGATCCACCTGTGTCATTGCATGTGTGTTCTTTTTACTAACAATAACCAGGGTCATTGAAATGTGTGTTCTTTTCACATACCACATATGGATCCACCAGTGTCATTGCATGTGTGTTCTTTTTACTAACAACAACCAGAGCCATTGCATGTGTGTTCTCTTCAGAGACCACACATGGATCCACCAGTGTCATTGCATGTGTGTTCTTTTTACTAACAACAACCAGAGTCATTGAAATGTGTGTTCTCTTCAGAGACCACACATGGATCCACCAGTGTCATTGCATGTGTGTTCTTTTTACTAACAACCAGTGTCATTGCATGTGTATTCTTTTCACAATCCACCTATGGATCCACCAGTGTCATTGCATGTGTGCTTTTTTTACTAACAACAACCAGAGTCATTTCATGTGTTTTATTTTCACATACCACATATGGATCCACCAGTCTCATTGAAATGTGTGTTCTCTTCAGAGACCACACATGGATCCACCAGTGTTATTGCATGTATGTTCTTGTTACTAATAACCAGAGTCATTGCATGTGTGTTCTTTTCAGATACCACATATGGATCCACCAGTGTCATTGCATGTGTGTTCTTTTCACAATCCCCCTATGGATCCTCATTAGATTAATAATGTGAGTGTCAGGCTTGCTGTACTGAATTTCTTTATAGTCTACCTGTCAATCCCAAGATGGGTGGAGAAGAGGAATCAAAGACAAATAAATCCAGGAAAAATCAGTGAAGGAAAAGCACGACTGGCAAGGTCAAGTACTTACTTGAGATGTTAGAAGGAGCGAAATTAATAGGTGCCAGAGCTGATACAATTTCTTTAGACGGGGCTTCTATCAGTATTGGAAACATGTTCAGTTCTTTGATTCATTCCGTGGCTCGAAATCCATCATTAGCTAAACAATTATTTGGTTATGCCATTTTGGGCTTTGCTCTTACCGAAGCTATTGCATTGTTTGCACTAATGATGGCCTTTTTGATCTTGTTCGTTTTCTGATCGCAGAAAAGGAGATCAAAAAGGACTCACCAACTAAACTGCGTAAATAAAGCGATTCCTTTTAGGCGAAGAAAGGCAAATTTCGTTTCATCCGATCTGCCAATGTCAGTTCAAACCTGGCGAGTAGGTCGTTCAAGTGGAGAATCTCTCTGCTTTATTCCTACGTACAATATTTTCCACTAACATCAAGAGAGAAACAACCGGTGTATCAAGAATTTACCCAATCGAAGAATTTCTCCTTGGCTAATCATATTCTAGTTTATGTAGATCGCTCGGTACAGATGCACTTTTCAGAAAAGAAGGAGAGCAAGACTTTGTCGACGAAGGCTTTAAGCGTTGAATTGGTTTAGCAGAAAGGTTAAAAAAACGAGCTATGCTTTATGGGTTCGAAGAAAGAGAGCAGAAACGGATGGTGCACAAAAGAGGTGGAAAAACATGTCCCCCTTCTATGCGATACCTTTTATTTCAAAACCAGATTGCGCTTTCAGGACCTACACCTACATTATCACAAATGCACGGGACAACGTTTTTCTTGATCGAGAATGTCTCAATGAAATGAATCTTTGATAAGTACCGTTATCTCGAGCCACAGGATCGGACCAAACAAAAACTGGGTATTGAACAGAGAAAGTTTCATGCCAGCTATGTGCCCCTCGTACGATCTTTAGCTTCAATGGAATGGCATCTTTACCCTCAGCTAGATCTGTCTGATTAAGTATTATGTGAGAATTCCATGGTTTCAGCTAAAGAAAAGAAAAAGTATGTGCTTGCGCGAACGATAAAAAAAAGACTATGAAGTGTTTCCTGGCAGCTCAAAGCCATAGTCACTCCTCCTTTATTGCGAAAGCAGTGATCGTGCATGGACGACCCAGGTGCTGTATGAGGTAACTTTGAAGCTGGCTCGTATCGGTCAGCCCTTTCACCTCTTTATTTTTCGTTTCAACGCTCTGAAACCGCGTTCTCTCTCATAATCAAGCTACGATATGATCCTGTTTCATCCTCCAATTATGAGAAATCCCTTGTTGGCTGGGACAAACCCTTAGTATAAGATAAGTCAACAGGTTGTGTCAGTTTCTCAAAATACATGGGCTCACATTTCGAGGTGACTAGCTACATTAATTGGTTTGCTTTCTTCCACCAACTTCACAACTATCCTATGACAGGCAAGCTCAGCAACAGTTTCCGTTGTTTCATTCAATTCATTCGACATTTGCATTTCAAATTTGTAAGTGGGGCCCTTTCACCGACCCAAGGAAGAAGATCACAAGTGGGAGTCCCCTCTAGGATGACATTCTTTCCAAACACTGTACACTACTGCTGAATGGCCAAATAGGGATTGAAATACAGTAAATAACTAGAGTATCCCATCGTAGTGGTAGCTGCATTTACGCGGCCGGGTCCGAGCCACGGGACAAGACCAAATTGGATTTGTAACAACCGTGGATGGAAGATTGTAGATTTCTCACTTTCCCTACTCGAAGAGCATGTGTATGTAGTCCGCCTGTATCTACTTATTTATTCGGAGAGCAACATTACTAGGATTTAGAAGTTGTATTAGCTATGATGGAGCCATTTACTAATGCACCCTCCTCATATTTGATTCTTTTTTTGTATCATTGGCTCCACCTACGTCTTTTGGGCGAGCTTTCGTCATAGTCATCAAAACCAACGCTCAAACCAAAGCATTAGTAAATGGGTAGATTAGTAGATAGCTAAACTAATTCGGTATACTCAAAGAGTAATTCAGCATACTCAACACCATCAGTAGAAACAGGAGTTTGAAGGTACCGACCACCTAAAGTGAATTAAGACCAGGAGGGCTAGGAACGATTAGAGAATCAAAATGCCCTTATTCCAAAGGAAGTGAGTGCTAAAACAAAAATCGAGTAAAGAACAAAAGAATGAAATGCAAGGGTTGCATCCTAATTTCAAGTCTGAACAGTTCATCCGCTAGGTTATTGAGTTTGCTCCCCCGTTATTCTACATCAGACAACACACATTTAATGGAAAAACGAGGTATCTTTTTTGAAAACTTCTCTGCGTACGACTTTGTTAGCGCTTTGAGGGCTACTATGTTCTATGAAATCTTGTAATAATAATAAATAAGTCTTTCTCAGGAGATGACTCTGCTGATACCGAGTTCCAATGCAAAACGACTCCCACTTCTTCTAAAAGAAAATAGGGGAAAAATCAATATGGAGTCGTCTGAGGCTTATCTAGCCGATATGACTTCCAGTAAAGATTTCCTAAGCTCTACCTAAAATGGAGGGGTTGGGGCTTTGGCTCTAGGCTCAAACTCTATCTTGTGGTTGACTGCCCTCCTAGGGAGAGCTTGGGCAACTGACTTGTGGGCATGACATCCCAAATTTATCATTCAGAATTTCCTAAAAAAAGTCTTATGTGTATTGGATCCACTATTTTGTTAGCATGCCACATGAATGAGATTCTTCTTATTCTGCCTAAATATAACCCCCCCCCCACCCTCACCTTTCCTAGGACTATCAAGCCTCCTCGAATTAGGTCTATGGGTACGAAGATCTCTCGCATTTGTTCTAGGGTAGAAGCTTCGAATGTAGACCCGGATACAAATCTTTCAGTCACTCAAAACTGAAACCCCGTCACTATATCGTTCTAAAGACGGATGCGACGCGAAGAAGTGGCATTTATAAGTGTTCCTGACTTTACATTTAGGTTTCGGCATAACAAAGCTTGCACTGTCTTTTCACACTTAGGCGCACAGCGTGCCGTTGGTAATGATTCTACTATGGTGTTGCAAATTCGCAAGCTGATCCTAAGTAATCGTTGTTGTTCATTCGATTCCTCTAGAATTACTTTGTTAGGATTGAAGAATTGCTGCAATTCTTCCTGAATAGACTCGGTTCTCCCGTCGAGAGTTTCGTTGAAAGTCTTACCTAAACTCTTCGAGCTGAATATGAGAAAGCCTATAAAACAACCAGTTACTATCATTTCTTCATTATAGATTGAGATCTTCTTCGGACTTGATGCATAAATAGATGGAATAGCTGCAATTAGCATATTTTCTCCTTCATATCCATTGAACTCATAGTATAGTAGGATTTTTCAGTTTTTCTCCTGAAAAGAGAAAGGAGATTGATCTTGACGTCGTCGTTGGTTTTTCCAACGAAAAACAATATCGTTAGTTGATCGAACTTCCATGACAAAATGCTAGTTGCCTTCATACACTGGAGGTCCCATCGATGAAACCACTATACATGTTTTCTGAGGAGCAACATGAGACTTTCTTATTTCACCCATAAAAAAGGGATCTTGGAAAGAAAAAGTTGTTCCTACCTAGTGCTACTTTCTTACTTGCCCCTTTTCCCAATAACTGAGATCTTTCAAATAGTTATTAATAGCAAGCACTGATCTAACTTCTGCTTTCGAGTAACCAGACGAATGCGAACTACCTGCGTACATTCTGTCCAACTGGCAGGCACACCCCCGTATTAATAAGTTATATACATAGGAATGTGATTGAATATGAACTCTTCTTAGTATCACATGACCGCACCAGAAACCAATTCCCACTTCCAACTTGAATGCACGGGGACGTGACGACTCAATGCACAGGGATAAGACGCGGGGCTAGCACTATTTTATGCGGCATTAAGCTCCCAATTTCACTTCTTGGATCTTAGCGCCAAAAAGCCATACATAGCTATCACTTCTAGTGCCAAAGCGATGCCAGGAGGTAGACCCATCCACTAATTAATACCTTCTTCTGAGGTTGAAGATGCCCTCCCGCTCTGGAAGAAAGGAGACAATCTATGTAACCTTAGGCCACCGTTTCGAGTACAGTAGACTCTATCGTACCATGGAGTGAACAAAACCAACATACAACAGCTGAGGGTCAGGCGGAAGAAAAAAGGGATAAATGGTTTTGAGTTGGGCATGACGAAAGCGGGTACAATGGCATTACTTAGAAGCTATTATGTCCTGTCTTGGCTTTAGCAATAAGCTTGTGCGACTGATGACTCCCTCCATCCCTGGCATCTCCAAGACTAATGGATAAAGTTTTGTTGCATATTAATGGAACCGCATGCGGAACTCAGCTCTTAAAAAAATAGTATGGTCCAAATTTCGAGTCTCCTTTGTAGCTTTGTTTCACTTATCCTATCCAATCCGGCAACAAATTGCTCACAAAGGTGCATGCAACCACAGAATTTGTAATGATACTATGATTTGAAAAACAATCCAAAGATATGTAAAGAACACATACAGTAAAGGTAGAAGATCATTTCCGGGTAGATAGGAGAGTTATGAAAATCCACAAAAATGAATCAGAGTTTCGACTGGGATCTCCAGATTAAACCAAAAGAAGACGAGTCTACATATAAGAAAATTTCTTATTTTTGGGTTTATATCGAGCCAAAACATAGAATTCCCATTGAAGAAGGAAGTAAGGATGCTAGCTGGAGAATACAGAAATAAATACTTCCCATTCCTATTCTTTTTTAGTTCCCAAGATAGAATTTCTTTGTTTTTGGCAAGATCAGTGGGTGACAACGTGCAAGACTAGATAGGTTTGGCTTTGATCTGAACAATAGGAGTAGGAGGAAGCGTTGCAGAGGTACCAAATGACTGAAGACGGGAATGCATCTGACCACATGTAGAGCCAGCCCATAAATAAATTCAAGAGAATTTCTTCATCTTCCAAAGTATGTGAGTGAGGTCAAAATTCCATGGATCGATCTCATCACTCACATCAAACAGCTAGTGAAAGATGTAATGGTGAAGCTATAGGCGAATAAAAAGAGTTGGTTTTGATTGGTAATCTTGAGTTGTCATCATTGGAAAGAGAGTAACCTGCTGGATGGAGAGTAGCTAGGAGAATCAAGTTGATCTTTACCCCAGCTTTCATTCCAACTCTATTTTCTTGTGTGCGATCCTTCTTTCTTCTTTGGAATCCACGAAGCTCAATTATAAGTTTCAAGTTTGATCAGACACGAAATCTGGTATACCCACCAGCCTAGATACAACAGGCGGTATTATTATTTCCTTGGCTCGTATGCCAACGGCCACTTTCTAGTATTGACAGAGATGGTGTACATGAAATGGTGATTGCACTTTGACTCAAAAGAACTATTTGATAAGATGTAGTAGAACTATGCAGCTGTTTTAGTTTGAGATTCAACCGATATGCCCTCAGGCATGGTCATGCATAACATAGAAATCACACATGGAAGGGGTGGGCAATTAGCTAGAGCAGCAGGTGATGCAGCAAAACTGATTGCAAAAGAGGGTAAATCGGCCACTTTAAGATTAGCATCTGGGGAGGTCCGTTTAGTATCCCAAAACTGCTTAGCATCAGTCGGACAAGTGGGTAATGTTGGAGTGAACCAAAAAAGTTTGGGTACATCCGGATCTAAGTGTTGGCTAGGCAAACGACCCGAAGTAGGAGGGTTAGTTATGAACCTTGTGGACCATAACCATAGGGGCGGTGAAGGGAAAGCCCCCATTGGTAGAAAAAACCCACAACCCCTTGAGGTTACCCTGTGCTTGGGAGAGGAACTAGAAAAAGGAAAAAATATAGCGATAGTTTTATTCTTCATTGATATAAGTAAATACGTAACTATAAATATGCAAAATTGAATTTTTGGGATTTGTAATAATGCGATGGGTGAACGACGAGAATTGAACCCGCGCATGGTGGATTGACAACCCACTGCCTTGATCCACTTGGCTACATCCGCCCCTTATCTAGCTAAAGGATTTTTCTCTTTCTTTCCATTCATCATTAGTCTATTTATTCTGACCTTCATACTTCGATTGAGAAATTGGACATAGAATGCGACTCTTTAAAATGAGAAAAAAGAGTAATCAGCTGTGACACGTTCGCGAAAAAAATAGAATTCTTTTGGAGAACTTCCTGCGGTAAAAGAGAAAAGCTCATGATGAAGGAGGAGAAAGAAACAATAGTAACATGGTCTCGAGCATCTAGCATTCTAACCAAAATGGTTTTGGCCATACAATCGTGATTCATAATGGAAAGGAACATTTACCTATTTATATAACAGATCGTATACTAGTATTCTCTTAGGACTTGGAAGTGTAGTTATCTTTCCTTAGCTGCATAGGCAGTAAAAGTAAAGAGCTAGAGGTCGGATCCTTCCTCTCCTCATTCAAACCAGGCGGGAAGGATGTTTACATACGTACAATCCGCTTGTAAATTTTGAATATCAGACTCACTCGTCAAAGAAATTGATCTTCATTGAGGGGACAAGGGCTTTCTTTAGGAGATAAATCATAGACAAATAGAAGTGAGAACAAGAAGCCCCTTCTGTCATAGCTATTGCACGCACCCTCCTTTCGTTATTCCACCTTGAGCCTAGTGTAGTCGGGGGAGACCCATGGGGTCAAGGTTGAATCAATAGATCACAGTCTTGGATCAAAGGATAAGCCAGATGTCTGTGGGAAGGCAGATTTAACATTAGGAGGCTTTTATGCATACCTTTTCGAATTCTTTTTGTATAGCTCAGTTAAAGAAACGTAAATACCTAGTAACCTATTGATACACAAAATTGTAACTAGCTCCCAAGCCTTGGCCTCATCCCTTTGATACATCATATATAGAAGAAGGCCTCGCCTCACCATAAAATGCATTTTGTTGTTCTTCAGCAAAGCCACTTTGACCCGGTAAATCATAGAAATTGGAATAGAAAGAGCTGCTTCCTCTAGGCGTAGACCAGTTATCAACCAACTTCAAAAATAAATTCCTAGGGGATTGGATCTGATAAAACAGGAAAACTACCATGTATAAAGGTTTGAAACATACTCCATTGGACTTATTAAATAGGGCTCCATATCAAAAAGATCCACGATGCCTTCGTCTTAAGCTCGAAATCATTATTTGAGGAGAAAAGGTTACTAGTTACCTATTTCCTACTCGGGATTTAGCAAGCCCTTAAGAAGTCAGAGATGATTCCCAGTGAAGGTGACCTTGGGAGGAAAGCGTATGATCTGAATTAGATATCGATTGGTCTGAGTTAGACTCCAAATAAAGACGCTACGCTATTAAAACATGTGATACTCTCATTGAAATGTTCTTGACCCCACGAAGAAAAGTTTATTATCAACGTCAACTGACCCCCTATGATTATCTTATTCTTTCTGGGATTAACTGCATTAGGAAAAACGGCTTGAACGTCTTGATTTCTATCTACACATCCAAAAGGAAAGAAGGAATTGTAACACCTACATATACTGGGGTCAAATCCCATTGCTTGGCCATATGTTTCAAATCTTTCTCCAGAACGGGATTCTCATCTTAATTATGTTCGAGTAAAAGGTCTTCGCTTTACTTACCAGGGCATGATCACCTGCATTGACTCTAGACCTTCCAATCACCTCTTCTACACCTGTCATTACTTGATCGATTCTAAAATGATTTATTATTAACCGAAATGCTAGCTCCAGAGGATAACGACGGATTGTATACACCCATTCCTAAATAATGACCCTGAAAAAAGAGTGCAGATTTCTCCTATACTTCATCCGGAGCCATTCGCGAAGTTAGGTAAGCGTTACCAATGGCCAAAGACATTAGCTCCCGTTTTTAGAAAACAACAGGCGTCACTGGTGACAAAGAGGCTAGAAAACTCCATGCATCTTGTAGTTTAGCATGAACTGGTTTCGAGTACATATCCCTTTCCAATCTCGAGTCACTTCACATACAATCATAATATTTCATCTATCTCGGCAGCTAACTTCTCGGTTGAATATACTTTCATTTACAAGATTTGACTCTCGCATACTTACCTTGTGATATTCATCAGCTTATCAATTTGAATTGACGTCTCCATTGATTAAGGTTCCTCCATGCATTCTATTTCCTTCAGCTATGATTTTGGTTATCTAGCATCTACCTAATAAAACAATGAGCTAGTTTTACGAGCTACTTATCTTAAGGTTCTCTTCAGGTTTCACCGCATGATTTCAATAAAGCGCTTGCTTTGCATGCTCAGTACCTAGTTGTGATCTCCTAGGTCATAAGAAGATCCCGTTCCTCAATGATGCTTCTTCCATCATTTCTCTTCTCGATCAAGAAAGAGCCATGGCTTTGGCTACTAGTTCTATTGTGGCTTTTTTAAAGCAATTCTCCTTTTTTTCTTTGGAAATACGATTCAAACTGATCTATACGATCTTGAATACTTCTCAATTCACATTGGATGGGGCACCCACGAGCAAAGGCAATTCCTTATGGCTAAAGACTAATCTTTAGAGGAAAGGTAACAACACATTTCCCTCTAATCGAAATCGACTATTTTACTTTTTGAAAAGGATTGGTCTACTAAATTCTTGGAATAGGGAAAACAGAACATCATGACTTCCAAAACCTTTTGATAACTATTTATTTCACTGTTTCTGAAGCGTAGGGAAGAATAAAAATTACAATCAAGAATAGTGAAATAGCATCTGAAACCATATTATTGACTTTTCCACAAAGCAAAAAATGATCTGATTTGATGTCTAGGGAGAATGGATCTTATAACAGCTTTCCAACAAAAAAAAGGCTCCGATGGCAACCCACTGGATCTAGCATCCCAAGGTGACTAAAGTGGACTTTCACAATTGTGCTTTTTGTTTCATAAGTGTCTAGCCAAGGAATAAGAATACCGCCCCCGGATCTGTATTTAAAAAGCGGATTCAGCACTGCAAGAAATAGTATTATGCATATATTGACTCGTAATGTTCATTTTACTAACAACAATTGGAGTCATTTCATAACTGTTCTTTTCACATACCACATATAGATCCACCAGTGTCATTGAAATGTGTGTTCTCTTCAGAGACCACACATGGATCCACCAGTGTCATTACATGTGTGTTCTTTTTACTAACAACAACTGGATTCATTGCATGTTTGTTCTTTACACATATCACATATGGATCCACCAGTGTCATTGCATGTGTGACCTTTTCACAATCCACCTATGGATGCACCAGTGTCATTGCATGTGTGTTCTTTTTACTAACAACAACAAGAGTCATTGAAATGTGTATTCTTTTCACATACCACATATGGATCCACCAGTGTCATTGCATGTGTGTTCTTTTTACTAACAATAACCAGAGTCACTGCATGTGTGTTCTCTTTAGAGACCACACATGGATCCACTAGTGTCATTGCATGTGTGTTCTTTTTACTAACAACAACCAGAGTCATTGAAATGTGTGTTCTCTTCAGGGACCACACATGGATCCACCAGTGTCATTGCATGTGTGTTCTTTTTACTAACAACAACCAGTGTCATCGCATGTGTGTTCTTTTCACAATCCACCTATGGATCCACCAGTTTCATTGCATTTGTGCTTTTTCACTAACAACAACCAGAGCCATTTCATGTGTGTTCTTTTCACATACCACATATGGATCCACCAGTGTCATTGAAATGTGTGTTCTCTTCAGAGTCCACACATGGATCCCCTAGTGGTATTGCATGTGTGTTCTTGTTACTAACAACAACTAGAGCCATTGCATCTGTGCTCTTTTCATAATCCACCTATGGATCCACCAGTGTCTTTGCATGTGTGTTCTTTTTACTAACAACAACCAGAGTCATTGCATGTGTGTTCTTTTCACATACCACATATGGATCCACCAGTGTCATTGCATGTGTGTTCTTCTCACAATCCACCTATGGATCCACCAGTGTCATTGCATGTGTGCTCTTTTTACTAACAACAACCAGAGTCACTGCATGTGTGTTCTCTTCAGATACCACACATGGATACACCAGTGTCATTGCATGTGTGTTCTTTTTACTAACAACAACCAGAGTCATTGAAATGTGTGTTCTCTTCTGAGACCACACATGGATCCACCAGTGTCATTGCATGTGTGTTGTTTTTCCTAACAATAACCAGTGTCATTGCATCTGTGTTCTTTTCACAATCCACCTATGGATCCACCAGTGTTATTGCATGTGTTCTTTTTTTACTAACAACAACCAGAGTCATTTCATGTGTGTTCTTTGCACATACCACATATGGATCCACCAGTGTCATTGAAATGTGTGGTCTCTTCAGAGAGCACACATGGATCCACTAGTGTTATTGCATGTGTGTTCTTGTTACTAACAACAACCAGAGTCGTCGCATGTGTGTTCTTTTCACATACCATATGGATCCACCAGTGTCATTGCATGTGTCTTCTTTTCACAATTCACCTATGGATCCACCAGTGTCATTGCATGTGTGTTATTTTTACTAACAACAACTGGAGTTATTTCATGACTGCTGTTTTCACATACCACATATGGATCCACCAGTGTCATTGCATGTGTGCTCTTTTCACAATCCACCTATGGATCCACCAGTGTCATTGCATGTGTGTTCTTTTTACTAACAACAACCAAAGTCATTGCATGTGTGTTCTTTTCACATACCACATATGGATCCACCAGTGTCATTGCATGTGTGTTCTTTTTACTAACAACAACCAGAGTCATTGCATGTGTGTTCTCTTGAGAGACCACACATGGATCCACCAGTGTCATTCCATGTGTGTTCTTTTTACTAATAACAACCAGAGTCATTGAAATGTGTGTTCTCTTCTAAGACCACACATGGATCCACCTGTCTCATTGCATGTGTGTTGTTTGTACTAACAACAACAAGTGTCATTTCATGTGTGTTCTTTTCACAATCCACTTGTGGATCCACCAGTGTTATTGCATGTGTGCTTTTTTTACTAACAACAACCAGAGTCATTTCATGTGTGTACTTTTCACATACCACATATGGATCCACCAGTGCCATTGAAATGTGTGTTCTCTTTAGAGACCACAAATGGATCCACCAGTGTTATTGCATGTGTGTTCTTGTTACTAACAACAACCAGAGTCATTGGATGTGTGTTCTTTTCACATACCACATATGGATCCACCAGTGTCAATGCATGTGTGTTCTTTTCACAATCCACCTATGGATCCACCAATGTCATTGCATGTGTGTTCATTTTACTAACAACAACTGGAGTCATTTCATAACTGTTCTTTTCACATACCACATATGGATCCACTAGTGTCATTGAAATGTGTGTTCTCTTCAGAGACCACACATGGATCCACCAGTGTCATTACATGTGTGTTCTTTTTACTAACAACAACTGGATTCATTGCATGTGTGTTCTTTTCACATACCACATATGGATCCACCAGTGTCATTGCATGTGTGCCCTTTTCACTATCCAACTATGGATCCACCAGTGTCATTGCATGTGTGTTCTTTTTACTAACAACCAGAGTCATTGAAATGTGTATTCTTTTCACATACCACATATAGATCCACCAGTGTCATTGCATGTGTGTTCTTTTTACTAACAACAACCAGAGTCATTGCATGTGTGTTATCTTCAGAGACCACACATGGATCCACTAGTGTCATTGCATGTGTGTTCTTTTTACTAACAACAACCAGAGTCATTGAAATGTGTGTTCTCTTCATAGACCACACATGGATCCACCAGTGTCATTGCATGTGTGTTCTTTTTACTAACAACAACCAGTGTCATTGCATGTGTGTTCTTTTCACAATCCACCTATGGATCCACCAGTGTCATTGCATGTGTGTTCTTTTTACTAACAACAACTAGAGTCATTGAAATGTGTGTTCTCTTCTGAGACCACACATGGATCCACCAGTGTCATTGCATGTGTGTTCTTTTTACTAACAACAACGAGAGTCATTGCATGTGTGTTCTTTTCACATACCACATATGGATCCACTAGTGCCATTGCATGTGTGCTCTTTTCACAATCCACATATGGATCCACCAGTGTCATTTCATGTGTGTTCTTTTCACATACCACATATGGATCCACTAGTGTCATTGAAATGTGTGTTCTCTTTCGAGACCGCACATGGATCCACCAGTGTCATTGCATGTGTGTTCTTTTTACTAACAACAACCAGAGTCATTCCATGTGTGTTCTTTTCACATACCACATTTGGATCCACTAGTGTCATTGCATGTGTGCTCTTTTTACCAACAACAACCAGAGTCATTACATGTGTGTTCTTTTCACCATCCACCTATGGATCCACCAGTGTCATTGCATGTGTGTTCTTTTTACTAACAACAACTAGAGTCATTGCATGTGTGCTCTTTTCACAATCCACCTATGGATCCACCAGTGTCATTGCATGCGTGTTATTTTTACTAACAACAACCAGTGTCATTGCATGTGTGTTCTATTAACAATCCACCGATGGATCCACCAGTGTCATTGCATGCGTGTTCTTTTTACTAACGAGAACCAGTGTCATTGCATGTGTGTTCTTTTCACAATCCACCTGTGGATCCACCAGTGTCATTGCATGTGTGTTCTTTTTACTAACAATAACCAGTGTCATTGCATGTGTGTTATTTTCACAATCCACCTATGGATCCACCAGTTTCATTGCATTTGTGCTTTTTTTACTAACAACCAGAGCCATTTCATGTGTGTTCTTTTCACATACCACATATGGATCCACCAGTTTCATTGAAATGTGTGTTCTCTTCAGAGACCACACATGGATCCCTTGTGGTATTCCATGTGTGTTCTTGTTACTAACAACAACTAGAGTCATTGCATCTGCGCTCTTTTCAAAATCCACCTATGGATCCACTAGTGTCATTGCATGTGTGTTCTTTTTACTAACAACAACCAGAGTCATTGCATGTGTGCTCTTTTTACTAACAACAACCAAAGTCATTACACGTGTGTTCTCTTCAAAGACAACACATGGATCCACCAGTGTCATTGCATGTGTGTTCTTTTTACTAACAACCAGAGTCATTGAAATGTGTGTTCTCTTCTTAGAACACACATGGATCCACCAGTGTTATTGCATGTGTCTTCTTTTTACTAACAACAACCAGTGTCATTGCATGTGTGTTCTTTTCACAATCCACCTATGGATCCACCAGTGTTATTGCATGTGTGCTTTTTTTACTAACAACAACTAGAGTCATTTGATATGTGTTCTTTTCACATACCACATATGGATCCACCAGTGTCATTGAAATGTGTGTTCTCTTTAGAGACCACATATGGAACCACTAGTGTTATTGCATGTGTGTTCTTGTTACTAACAACAACCAGAGTCATTGCTTTTGTGTTCTTTTCACATACCACATATGGATCCACCAGTGTCATTGCATCTGTGTT
Organism: Avena sativa; assembly: GCA_916181665.1. Classification (NCBI taxonomy): domain Eukaryota; kingdom Viridiplantae; phylum Streptophyta; class Magnoliopsida; order Poales; family Poaceae; genus Avena; species Avena sativa. The sequence goes on from OV702287.1 coordinate 587,823,369, forward strand.
CTTCTCACAATCCACCTATGGATCCACCAGTGTTATTGCATGTGTGTTCTTTTTACTAACAACAACCAGAGTCATTGAAATGTGTGTTCTCTTCTGAGACCACACATGGATCCACCAGTGTCATTGCATGTGTGTTCTTTTTACTAACAACAACTGGAGTCATTGCATGTGTGTTCTTTTCACATACCACATATGGATCCACTAGTGCCATTGTATGTGTGCTCTTTTCACAATCCACCTATGGATCCACCAGTGTCATTTCATGTGTGTTCTTTTCACATACCACATATGGATCCACTAGTGTCATTGAAATGTGTGTTCTCTTTCGAGACCGCACATGGATCCACCAGTGCCATTGCATGTGTGTTCTTTTTACTAACAACAACCAGAGTCATTGCATGTGTGTTCTTTTCACATACCACATTTGGGTCCACCAGTGTCATTGCATGTGTGCTCTTTTTACCAACAACAACCAGAGTCATTGCATGTGTGTTCTTTTCACCATCCACCTATGGATCCACCAGTGTCATTGCATGTGTGTTCTTTTTACTAACAACAACTAGAGTCATTGCATGTGTGCTCTTTTCACAATCCACCTAAGGATCCACCAGTGTCATTGCATGTGTGTTCTTTTTACTAACAACAACAAGAGTCATTGGGTGTGTGTTCTTTTCACATACCACATATGGATCCACTAGTGTCATTGCATATGTGTTCTTTTCACAATCTACCTATGGATCCACCAGTGTCATTGCATGTGGGCTTTTTTACTAACAAAAACCATAGTCATTTCATGTGTTTTCTTTTCACATACCACATATGGATCCGCCAGTGCCATTGCATGTGTGCTCTTTTCACAATCCAGCTATGGATCCACCTGTGTCATTGCATGTGTGTTCTTTTTACTAACAATAACCAGGGTCATTGAAATGTGTGTTCTTTTCACATACCACATATGGATCCACCAGTGTCATTGCATGTGTGTTCTTTTTACTCACAACAACCAGAGCCATTGCATGTGTGTTCTCTTCAGAGACCACACATGGATCCACCAGTGTCATTGCATGTGTGTTCTTTTTACTAACAACAACCAGAGTCATTGAAATGTGTGTTCTCTTCAGGGACCTCACATGGATCCACCAGTGTCATTGCATGTGTGTTCTTTTTACTAACACCAACCAGTGTCATTGCATGTGTGTTCTTTTCACAATCCACCTATGGATCCACCGGTGCCATTGCATGTGTGCTCTTTTCACAATCCACCTATGGATCCACCAGTGTCATTGCATGCGTGTTATTTTTACTAACAACAACCAGTGTCATTGCATGTGTGTTCTTTTAACAATCCATTGATGGATCCACCAGTGTCATTGCATGCGTGTTCTTTTTACTAACGAGAACCAGTGTCATTGCATGTGTGTTCTTTTCACAATCCACCTGTGGATCCACTAGTGTCATTGCATGTGTGCTCTTTTCACAATCCACCTAAGGATCCACCAGTGTCATTGCATGTGTGTTCTTTTTACTAACAACAACAAGAGTCATTGTATGTGTGTTCTTTTCACATACCACATATGGATCCACTAGTGCCATCGCATGTCTGTGCTTTTCACAATCCACCTATGGATCGACTAGTGTCATTGCATGTGGGCTTTTTTTACTAACAACAACCAGAGTCATTTCATGTGTTTTCTTTTCACATACCACATATGGATCCACCAGTGTCATTGCATGTGTGCTCTTTTCACAATCCACCTATGGATCCACCAGTGTCATTGCATGTGTGTCCTTTTTACTAACAATAACCAGAGTCATTGAAATGTGTGTACTTTTCACATACTACATATGGATCCACCAGGGTCATTGAATGTGTGTCATTTTTACTAACAACAACCAGAGCCATTGCATGTGTGTTCTCTTCAGATACCATACATGGATCCACCAGTGTCATTGCATGTGTGTTATTTTTACTAACAACAAATGGAGTTATTTCATGACTGCTCTTTTCACATACCACATATGGATCCACCAGTGTCATTGCAAGTGTGCTCTTTTCAGAATCCACCTATGGATCCACCAGTGTTATTGCATGTGTGTTCTTTTTACTAACAACAACCAAAGTCATTGCATGTGTGTTCTTTTCACATACCACATATGGATCCACCAGTGTCATTGCATGTGTGCTCTTTTTACTAATAACAACCAGAGTCATTGCATGTGTGTTCTCTTGAGAGACCACACATGGATCCACCAGTGTCATTGCATGTGTGTTCTTTTTACTAACAACAATCAGAGTCATTGAAATGTGTGTTCTCTTCTGAGACCACACATGGATCCACCAGTCTCATTGCATGTGTGTTCTTTTTACTAACAACAACAAGGGTCATTTCATGTGTGTTCTTTTCACAATCCACCTATGGATCCACCAGTGTTATTGCATGTGTGCTTTTTTTACTAACAACAACCAGAATCATTTCATGTGTGTTCTTTTCACATACCACATATGGATCCACCAGTGTCATTGAAATGTGTGTTCTCTTCAGAGACCACACATGGATCCACCAGTGTTATTGCATGTGTGTTCTTGTTACTAACAACAACCAGAGTCATTGGATGTGTGTTCTTTTCACATACCACATATGGATCCACCAGTGTCATTGCATGTGTGTTCTTTTCACAATCCACCTATGGATCCACCAATGTCATTGCATGTGTGTTCATTTTACTAACAACAACTGGAGTCATTTCATAACTGTTCTTTTCACATACCAAATATGGATCCACCAGTGTCATTGAAATGTGTGTTCTCTTCAGAGACCACACATGGATCCACCAGTGTCATTGCATGTGTGTTCTTTTTACTAACAACAACTGGAGTCATTGCATGTGTGTTCTTTTCACATACCACATATGGATCCACTAGTGCCATTGCATGTGTGCTCTTTTCACAATCCACCTATGGATCCACCAGTGTCATTGCATGCGTGTTATTTTTACTAACAACAACCAGTGTCATTGCATGTGTGTTCTTTTCACAATCCACCGATGGATCCACCAGTGTCATTGCATGCGTGTTCTTTTTACTAACGAGAACCAGTGTCATTGCATGTGTGTTCTTTTCACAATCCACCTGTGGATCCACTAGTGTCATTGCATGTGTGCTCTTTTCACAATCCACCTAAGGATCCACCAGTGTCATTGCATGTGTGTTCTTTTTACTAACAACAACAAGAGTCATTGTATGTGTGTTCTTTTCACATACCACATATGGATCCACTAGTGCCATCGCATGTCTGTGCTTTTCACAATCCACCTATGGATCCACTAGTGTCGTTGCATGTGGGCTTTTTTTACTAACAACAACCAGAGTCATTTCATGTGTTTTCTTTTCACATACCACATATGGATCCACCAGTGTCATTGCATGTGTGCTCTTTTCACAATCCACCTATGGATCCACCAGTGTCATTGCATGTGTGTCCTTTTTACTAACAATAACCAGAGTCATTGAAATGTGTGTTCTTTTCACATACTACATATGGATCCACCAGGGTCATTGAATGTGTGTCATTTTTACTAACAACAACCAGAGCCATTGCATGTGTGTTCTCTTCAGATACCACACATGGATCCACCAGTGTCATTGCATGTGTGTTATTTTTACTAACAACAAATGGAGTTATTTCATGACTGCTCTTTTCACATACCACATATGGATCCACCAGTGTCATTGCAAGTGTGCTCTTTTCAGAATCCACCTATGGATCCACCAGTGTCATTGCATGTGTGTTCTTTTTACTAACAACAACCAAAGTCATTGCATGTGTGTTCTTTTCACATACCACATATGGATCCACCAGTGTCATTGCATGTGTGCTCTTTTTACTAACAACAACCAGAGTCATTGCATGTGTGTTCTCTTGAGAGACCACACATGGATCCACCAGTGTCATTGCATGTGTGTTCTTTTTACTAACAACAATCAGAGTCATTGAAATGTGTGTTCTCTTCTGAGACCACACATGGATCCACCAGTCTCATTGCATGTGTGTTCTTTTTACTAACAACAACAAGTGTCATTTCATGTGTGTTCTTTTCACAATCCACCTATGGATCCACCAGTGTTATTGCATGTGTGCTTTTTTTACTAACAACAACCAGAATCATTTCATGTGTGTTCTTTTCACATACCACATATGGATCCACCAGTGTCATTGAAATGTGTGTTCTCTTCAGAGACCACACAAGGATCCACCAGTGTTATTGCATGTGTGTTCTTGTTACTAACAACAATCAGAGTCATTGGATGTGTGTTCTTTTCACATACCACATATGGATCCACCAGTGTCATTGCATGTGTGTTCTTTTCACAATCCACCTATGGATCCACCAATGTCATTGCATGTGTGTTCATTTTACTAACAACAACTGGAGTCATTTCATAACTGTTCTTTTCACATACCAAATATGGATCCACCAGTGTCATTGAAATGTGTGTTCTCTTCAGAGACCACACATGGATCCACCAGTGTCATTGCATGTGTGTTCTTTTTACTAACAACAACTGGATTCATTGCATGTGTGTTCTTTTCACATACCACATATGGATCCACCAGTGTCATTGCATGTGTGCCCTTTTCACTATCCACCTATGGATCCACCAGTGTCATTGCATGTGTGTTCTTTTTACTAACAACAACCAGAGTCATTGAAATGTGTATTCTTTTCACATACCACATATGGATCCACCAGTGTCATTGCATGTGTGTTCCTTTTACTAACAACAACCAGAGTCATTGCATGTGTGTTCTCTTCAGAGACCACACATGGATCCACTAGTGTCATTGCATGTGTGTTCTTTTTACTAACAACAACCAGAGTCATTGAAATGTGTGTTCTCTTCATAGACCACACATGGATCCACCAGTGTCATTGGATGTGTGTTCTTTTTACTAACAACAACCAGTGTCATTGCATGTGTGTTCTTTTCACAATCCACCTATGGATCCACCAGTTTCATTGCATTTGTGCTTTTTTTACTAACAACAACCAGAGCCATTTCATGTGTGTTCTTTTCACATACCACATATGGATCCACCAGTTTCATTGAAATGTGTGTTCTCTTCAGAGACCACACATGGATCCCTTGTGGTATTCCATGTGTGTTCTTGTTACTAACAACAACTAGAGTCATTGCATCTGCGCTCTTTTCACAATCCACCTATGGATCCACTAGTGTCATTGCATGTGTGTTCTTTTTACTAACAACAACCAGAGTCATTACATGTGTGCTCTTTTTACTAACAACAACCAAAGTCATTACACGTGTGTTCTCTTCAAAGACCACACATGGATCCACCAGTGTCATTGCATGTGTGTTCTTTTTACTAACAACCAGAGTCATTGAAATGTGTGTTCTCTTCTTAGAACACACATGGATCCACCAGTGTCATTGCATGTGTGTTCTTTTTACTAACAACAACTGGAGTCATTGCATGTGTGTTCTTTTCACATACCACATATGGATCCACTAGTGCCATTGCATGTGTGCTATTTTCACAATCCACCTATGGATCCACCAGTGTCATTTCATGTGTGTTCTTTTCACATACCACATATGGATCCACTAGTGTCATTGAAATGTGTGTTCTCTTTCGAGAACGCACATGGATCCACCAGTGTCATTGCATGTGTGTTCTTTTTACTAACAACAACCAGAGTCATTCCATGTGTGTTCTTTTCACATACCACATTTGGATCCACTAGTGTCATTGCATGTGTGCTCTTTTTACCAACAACAACCAGAGTCATTACATGTGTGTTCTTTTCACCATCTACCTATGGATCCACCAGTGTCATTGCATGTGTGTTCTTTTTACTAACAACAACTAGAGTCATTGCATGTGTGCTCTTTTCACAATCCACCTAAGGATCCACCAGTGTCATTGCATGTGTGTTCTTTTTACTAACAACAACAAGAGTCATTGGATGTGTGTTCTTTTCACATACCACAGATGGATCCACTAGTGCCATTGCATGTGTGTTCTTTTCACAATCTACCTATGGATCCACTAGTGTCATTGGATGTGGGCTTTTTTACTAACAAAAACCATAGTCATTTCATGTATTTTCTTTTCACATACCACATATGGATCCGCCAGTGCCATTGCATGCGTGCTCTTTTCACAATCCAGCTATGGATCCACCTGTGTCATTGCATGTGTGTTCTTTTTACTAACAATAACCAGGGTCATTGAAATGTGTGTTCTTTTCACATACCACATATGGATCCAGCAGTGTCATTGCATGTGTGTTCTTTTTACTCACAACCAGAGCCATTGCATGTGTGTTCTCTTCAGAGACCACACATGGATCCACCAGTGTCATTGCATGTGTGTTCTTTTTACTAACAACAACTGGATTCATTGCATGTGTGTTCTTTTCACATACCACATATGGATCCACCAGTGTCATTGCATGTGTGCCCTTTTCACTATCCACCTATAGATCCACCAGTGTCATTGCATGTGTGTTCTTTTTACTAACAACAACCAGAGTCATTGAAATGTGTATTCTTTTCACATACCACATATGGATCCACCAGTGTCATTGCATGTGTGTTCCTTTTACTAACAACAACCAGAGTCATTACATGTGTGTTCTCTTCAGAGACCACACATGGATCCACTAGTGTCATTGCATGTGTGTTCTTTTTACTAACAACAACCAGAGTCATTGAAATGTGCGTTCTCTTCAAAGACCACACATGGATCCACCAGTGTCATTGCATGTGTGTTCTTTTTACTAACAACAACCAGTGTCATTGCATGTGTGTTCTTTTCACAATCCACCTATGGATCCACCAGTTTCATTGCATTTGTGCTTTTTTTACTAACAACAACCAGAGCCATTTCATGTGTGTTCTTTTCATATACCACATATGGATCCACCAGTTTCATTGAAATGTGTGTTCTCTTCAGAGACCACACATGGATCCCTTGTGCTATTCCATGTGTGTTCTTGTTACTATCAACAACTAGAGTCATTGCATCTGCGCGCTTTTCACAATCCACCTATGGATCCACTAGTGTCATTGCATGTGTGTTCTTTTTACTGACAACAACCAGAGTCATTGCATGTGCGCTCTTTTTACTAACAACAACCAAAGTCATTACACGTGTGTTCTCTTCAAAGACCACACATGGATCCACCAGTGTCATTGCATGTGTGTTCTTTTTACTAACAACCAGAGTCATTGAAATGTGTGTTCTCTTCTTAGAACACACATGGATCCACCAGTGTTATTGCATGTGTCTTCTTTTTACTAACAACAACCAGTGTCATTGCATGTGTGTTCTTTTCACAATCCACCTATGGATCCACCAGTGTTATTGCATGTGTGCTTTTTTTACTAACAACAACTAGAGTCATTTGATGTGTGTTCTTTTCACATACCACATATGGATCCACCAGTGTCATTGAAATGTGTGTTCTCTTTAGAGACCACATATGGAACCACTAGTGTTATTGCATGTGTGTTCTTGTTACTAACAACAACCAGAGTCATTGCATTTGTGTTCTTTTCACATACCACATATGGATCCACCAGTGTCATTGCATCTGTGTTCTTCTCACAATCCACCTATGGATCCACCAGTGTCATTGCATGTGTGTTCTTTTTACTAACAACAACCAGAGTCATTGAAATGTGTGTTCTCTTCTGAGACCACACATGGATCCACCAGTGTCATTGCATGTGTGTTCTTTTTACTAACAACAACTAGAGTCATTGCATGTGTGTTCTTTTCACATACCACATATGGATCCACTAGTGCCATTGCATGTGTGCTCTTTTCACAATCCACCTATGGATCCACCAGTGTCATTTCATGTGTGTTCTTTTCACATACCACATATGGATCCACTAGTGTCATTGAAATGTGTGTTCTCTTTCGAGACCGCACATGGATCCACCAGTGCCATTGCATGTGTGTTCTTTTTACTAACAACAACCAGAGTCATTGCATGTGTGTTCTTTTCACATACCACATTTGGGTCCACCAGTGTCATTGCATGTCTGCTCTTTTTACCAACAACAACCAGAGTCATTGCATGTGTGTTCTTTTCACCATCCACCTATGGATCCACCAGTGTCATTGCATGTGTGTTCTTTTTACTAACGACAACTAGATTCATTGCATGTGTGCTCTTTTCACAATCCACCTAAGGATCCACCAGTGTCATTGCATGTGTGTTCTTTTTACTAACAACAACAAGAGTCATTGGGTGTCTGTTCTTTTCACATACCACATATGGATCCACTAGTGTCATTGCATACGTGTTCTTTTCACAATCTACCTATGGATCCACCAGTGTCATTGCATGTGGGCTTTTATACTAACAAAAACCATAGTCATTTCATGTGTTTTCTTTTCACATACCACATATGGATCCGCCAGTGCCATTGCATGTGTGCTCTTTTCACAATCCAGCTATGGATCCACCTGTGTCATTGCATGTGTGTTCTTTTTACTAACAATAACCAGGGTCATTGAAATGTGTGTTCTTTTCACATACCACATATGGATCCACCAGTGTCATTGCATGTGTGTTCTTTTACTAACAACAACCAGAGCCATTGCATGTGTGTTCTCTTCAGAGACCACACATGGATCCACCAGTGTCATTGCATGTGTGTTCTTTTTACTAACAACAACCAGAGTCATTGAAATGTGTGTTCTCTTCAAGGACCACACATGGATCCACCAGTGTCATTGTATGTGTGTTCTTTTTACTAACACCAACCAGTGTCATTGCATGTGTGTTCTTTTCACAATCCACCTATGGATCCACCGGTGCCATTGCATGTGTGCTCTTTTCACAATCCACCTATGGATCCACCAGTGTCATTGCATGCGTGTTATTATTACTAACAACACCAAGTGTCATTGCATGTGTGTTCTTTTCACAATCCACCGATGGATCCACCAGTGTCATTGCGTGCGTGTTCTTTTTACTAACGAGAACCAGTGTCATTGCATGTGTGTTCTTTTCATAATCCACCTGTGGATCCACTAGTGTCATTGCATGTGTGCTCTTTTCACAATCCACCTAAGGATCCACCAGTGTCATTGCATGTGTGTTCTTTTTACTAACAACAACAAGAGTCATTGTATGTGTGTTCTTTTAACATACCACATATGGATCCACTAGTGCCATCGCATGTCTATGCTTTTCACAATCCACCTATGGATCCACTAGTGTCATTGCATGTGGGCTTTTTTTACTAACAACAACCAGAGTCATTTCATGTGTTTTCTTTTCACATACCACATATGGATCCACCAGTGTCATTGCATGTGTGCTCTTTTCACAATCCACCTATGGATCCACCAGTGTCATTGCATGTGTGTCCTTTTTACTAACAATAACCAGAGTCATTGAAATGTGTGTACTTGTCACATACTACATATGGATCCACCAGGGTCATTGAATGTGTGTCATTTTTACTAACAACAACCAGAGCCATTGCATGTGTGTTCTCTTCAGATACCATACATGGATCCACCAGTGTCATTGCATGTGTGTTATTTTTACTAACAACAAATGGAGTTATTTCATGACTGCTCTTTTCACATACCACATATGGATCCACCAGTGTCATTGCAAGTGTGCTCTTTTCAGAATCCACCTATGGATCCACCAGTGTCACTGCATGTGTGTTCTTTTTACTAACAACAACCAAAGTCATTGCATGTGTGTTCTTTTCACATACCACATATGGATCCACCAGTGTCATTGCATGTGTGCTCTTTTTACTAACAACAACCAGAGTCATTGCATGTGTGTTCTCTTGAGAGACCACACATGGATCCACCAGTGTCATTGCATGTGTATTCTTTTTACTAACAACAATCAGAGTCATTGAAATGTGTGTTCTCTTCTGAGACCACACATGGATCCACCAGTCTCATTGCATGTGTGTTCTTTTTACTAACAACAACAAGTGTCATTTCATGTGTGTTCTTTTCACAATCCACCTATGGATCCACTAGTGTTATTGCATGTGTTCTTTTTTTACTAACAACAACCAGAATCATTTCATGTGTGTTCTTTTCACATACCACATATGGATCCACCAGTGTCATTGAAATGTGTGTTCTCTTCATAGACCACACATGGATCCACCAGTGTTATTGCATGTGTGTTCTTGTTACTAACAACAACCAGAGTCATTGGATGTGTGTTCTTTTCACATACCACATATGGATCCACCAGTGTCATTGCATGTGTGTTCTTTTCACAATCCACCTATGGATCCACCAATGTCATTGCATGTGTGTTCATTTTACTAACAACAACTGGAGTCATTTCATAACTGTTCTTTTCACATACCAAATATGGATCCACCAGTGTCATTGAAATGTGTGTTCTCTTCAGAGACCACACATGGATCCACCAGTGTCATTGCATGTGTGTTCTTTTTACGAACAACAACTGGAGTCATTGCATGTGTGTTCTTTTCACATACCACATATGGATCCACTAGTGCCATTGCATGTGTGCTCTTTTCACAATCCACCTATGGATCCACCAGTGTCATTGCATGCGTGTTATTTTTACTAACAACAACCAGTGTCATTGCATGTGTGTTCTTTTCACAATCCACCGATGGATCCACCAGTGTCATTGCATGCGTGTTCTTTTTACTAACGAGAACCAGTGTCATTGCATGTGTGTTCTTTTCACAATCCACCTGTGGATCCACTAGTGTCATTGCATGTGTGCCCTTTTCACAATCCACCTAAGGATCCACCAGTGTCATTGCATGTGTGTTCTTTTTACTAACAACAACAAGAGTCATTGTATGTGTGTTCTTTTCACATACCACATATGGATCCACTAGTGCCATCGCATGTCTGTGCTTTTCACAATCCACCTATGGATCGAGTAGTGTCGTTGCATGTGGGCTTTTTTTACTAACAACAACTAGAGTCATTTCATGTGTTTTATTTTCACATACCACATATGGATCCACCAGTGTCATTGCATGTGTGCTCTTTTCACAATCCACCTATGGATCCACCAGTGTCATTGCATGTGTGTCCTTTTTACTAACAATAACCAGAGTCATTGAAATGTGTGTTCTTTTCACATACTACATATGGATCCACCAGGGTCATTGAATGTGTGTCATTTTTACTAACAACAACCAGAGCCATTGCATGTGTGTTCTCTTCAGATACCACACATGGATCCACCAGTGTCATTGCATGTGTGTTATTTTTACTAACAACAAATGGAGTTATTTCATGACTACTCTTTTCACATACCACATATGGATCCACCAGTGTCATTGCATGTGTGCTCTTTTCAGAATCCACCTATGGATCCACCAGTGTCATTGCATGTGTGTTCTTTTTACTAACAACAACCAAAGTCATTGCATGTGTGTTCTTTTCACATACCACATATGGATCCACCAGTGTCATTGCATGTGTGCTCTTTTTACTAACAACAACCAGAGTCATTGCATGTGTGTTCTCTTGAGAGACCACACATGGATCCACCAGTGTCATTGCATGTGTGTTCTTTTTACTAACAACAATCAGAGTCATTGAAATGTGTGTTCTCTTCTGAGACCACACATGGATCCACCAGTGTTATTGCATGTGTGTTCTTGTTACTAACAACAACCAGAGTCATTGGATGTGTGTTCTTTTCACATACCACATATGGATCCACCAGTGTCATTGAAATGTGTGTTCTCTTCAGAGACCACACATGGATCCACCAGTGTTATTGCATGTGTGTTCTTGTTACTAACAACAACCAGAGTCATTGGATGTGTGTTCTTTTCACATACCACATATGGATCCACCAGTGTCATTGCTTGTGTGTTCTTTTCACAATCCACCTATGGATCCACCAATGTCATTGCATGTGTGTTCATTTTACTAACAACAACTGGAGTCATTTCATAACTGTTCTTTTCACATACCAAATATGGATCCACCAGTGTCATTGAAATGTGTGTTCTCTTCAGAGACCACATATGGATCCACCAGTGTCATTGCATGTGTGTTCTTTTTACTAACAACAACTGGAGTCATTGCATGTGTGTTCTTTTCACATACCACATATGGATCCACTAGTGCCATTGCATGTGTGCTCTTTTCACAATCCACCTATGGATCCACCAGTGTCATTGCATGCGTGTTATTTTTACTAACAACAACCAGTGTCATTGCATGTGTGTTCTTTTCACAATCCACCGATGGATCCACCAGTGTCATTGCATGCTTGTTCTTTTTACTAACAAGAACCAGTGTCATTGCATGTGTGTTCTTTTCACAATCCACCTGTGGATCCACTAGTGTCATTGCATGTGTGCTCTTTTCACAATCCACCTAAGGATCCACCAGTGTCATTGCATGTGTGTTCTTTTTACTAACAACAACAAGAGTCATTGTATGTGTGTTCTTTTCACATGCCACATATGGATCCACTAGTGCCATCGCATGTCTGTGCTTTTCACAATCCACCTATGGATCCACTAGTGTCGTTGCATGTGGGCTTTTTTTACTAACAACAACCAGAGTCATTTCATGTGTTTTCTTTTCACATACCACATATGGATCCACCAGTGTCATTGCATGTGTGCTCTTTTCACAATCCACCTATGGATCCACCAGTGTCATTGCATGTGTGTCCTTTTTACTAACAATAACCAGAGTCATTGAAATGTGTGTTCTTTTCACATACTACATATGGATCCACCAGGGTCATTGAATGTGTGTCATTTTTGCTAACAACAACCAGAGCCATTGCATGTGTGTTCTCTTCAGATACCACACATGGATCCACCAGTGTCATTGCATCTGTGTTATTTTTACTAACAACAAATGGAGTTATTTCATGACTGCTCTTTTCACATACCACATATGGATCCACCAGTGTCATTGCATGTGTGCTCTTTTCAGAATCCACCTATGGATCCACCAGTGTCATTGCATGTGTGTTCTTTTTACTAACAACAACCAAAGTCATTGCATGTGTGTTCTTTTAACATACCACATATGGATCCACCAGTGTCATTTCATGTGTGCTCTTTTTACTAACAACAACCAGAGTCATTGCATGTGTGTTCTCTTGAGAGACCACACATGGATCCACCAGTGTCATTGCATGTGTGTTCTTTTTACTAACAACAATCAGAGTCATTGAAATGTGTGTTCTCTTCTGAGACCACACATGGATCCACCAGTCTCATTGCATGTGTGTTTTTTTTACTAACAACAACAAGTGTCATTTCATGTGTGTTCTTTTCACAATCCACCTATGGATCCACCAGTGTTATTGCATGTGTGCTTTTTTTACTAACAACAACCAGAATCATTTCATGTGTGTTCTTTTCACATACCACATATGGATCCACCAGTGTCATTGAAATGTGTGTTCTCTACAGAGACCACACATGGATCCACCAGTCTCATTGCATGTGTGTTCTTTTTACTAACAACAACAAGTGTCATTTCATGTGTGTTCTTTTCACAATCCACCTATGGATCCACCAGTGTTATTGCATGTGTGCTTTTTTTACTAACAACAACCAGAATCATTTCATGTGTGTTCTTTTCACATACCACATATGGATCCACCAGTGTCATTGAAATGTGTGTTCTCTTCAGAGACCACACAAGGATCCACCAATGTTATTGCATGTGTGTTCTTGTTACTAACAACAATCAGAGTCATTGGATGTGTGTTCTTTTCACATACCACATATGGATCCACCAATATCATTGCATGTGTGTTCTTTTCACAATCCACCTATGGATCCACCAATGTCATTGCATGTGTGTTCATTTTACTAACAACAAGTGGAGTCATTTCATAACTGTTCTTTTCACATACCAAATATGGATCCACCAGTGTCATTGAAATGTGTGTTCTCTTCAGAGACCACACATGGATCCACCAGTGTCATTACATGTGTGTTCTTTTTACTAACAACAACTGGATTCATTGCATGTGTGTTCTTTTCACATACCACATATGGATCCACTAGTGCCATTGCATGTGTGCTCTTTTCACAATCCTCCTATGTATCCACCAGTGTCATTGCATGCGTGTTATTTTTACTAACAACAACCAGTGTCATTGCATGTGTGTTCTTTTCACATACCACATATGGATCCACCGGTGTCATTGCATGCGTGTTCTTTTTACTAACGAGAACCAGTGTCATTGCATGTGTGTTCTTTTCACAATCCACCTGTGGATCCACTAGTGTCATTGCATGTGTGCTCTTTTCACAATCCACCTAAGGATCCACCAGTGTCATTGCATGTGTGTTCTTTTTACTAACAACAACAAGAGTCATTGTATGTGTGTTCTTTTCACATACCACATATGGATCCACTAGTGCCATCGCATGTCTGTGCTTTTCACAATCCACCTATGGATCCACTAGTGTCGTTGCATGTGGGCTTTTTTTACTAACAACAACCAGAGTCATTTCATGTGTTTTCTTTTCACATACCACATATGGATCCACCAGTGTCATTGCATGTGTGCTCTTTTCACAATCCACCTATGGATCCACCAGTGTCATTGCATGTGTGTCCTTTTTACTAACAATAACCAGAGTCATTGAAATGTGTGTTCTTTTCACATACTACATATGGATCCACCAGGGTCATTGAATGTGTGTCATTTTTACTAACAACAACCAGAGCCATTGCATGTGTGTTCTCTTCAGATACCACACATGGATCCACCAGTGTCATTGCATGTGTGTTATTTTTACTGACAACAAATGGAGTTATTTCATGACTGCTCTTTTCACATACCACATATGGATCCACCAGTGTCATTGCATGTGTGCTCTTTTCAGAATCCACCTATGGATCCACCAGTGTCATTGCATGTGTGTTCTTTTTACTAACAACAACCAAAGTCATTGCATGTGTGTTCTTTTCACATACCACATATGGATCCACCAGTGTCATTGCATGTGTGCTCTTTTTACTAACAACAACCAGAGTCATTGCATGTGTGTTCTCTTGAGAGACCACACATGGATCCACCAGTGTCATTGCATGTGTGTTCTTTTTACTAACAACAATCAGAGTCATTGAAATGTGTGTTCTCTTCTGAGACCACACATGGATCCACCAGTCTCATTGCATGTGTGTTCTTTTTACTAACAACAACAAGTGTCATTTCATGTGTGTTCTTTTCACAATCCACCTATGGATCCACCAGTGTTATTGCATGTGTGCTTTTTTTACTAACAACAACCAGAATCATTTCATGTGTGTTCTTTTCACATACCTCATATGGATCCACCAGTGTCATTGAAATGTGTGTTCTCTTCAGAGACCACACATGGATCCACCAGTGTTATTGCATGTGTGTTCTTGTTACTAACAACAATCAGAGTCATTGGATGTGTGTTCTTTTCACATACCACATATGGATCCACCAGTGACATTGCATGTGTGTTCTTTTCACAATCCACCTATGGATCCACCAATGTCATTGCATGTGTGTTCATTTTACTAACAACAACTGGAGTCATTTCATAACTGTTCTTTTCACATACCAAATATGGATCCACCAGTGTCATTGAAATGTGTGTTCTCTTCAGAGACCACACATGGATCCACCAGTGTCATTACATGTGTGTTCTTTTTACTAACAACAACTGGATTCATTGCATGTGTGTTCTTTTCACATACCACATATGGATCCACCAGTGTCATTGCATGTGTGCCTTTTCACAATCCACCTATGGATCCACCAGTGTCATTGCATGTGTGTTCTTTTTACTAACAACAACCACAGTCATTGAAATGTGTATTCTTTTCACATACCACATATGGATCCACCGGTGTCATTGCATGTGTGTTCTTTTTACTAACAACAACCAGAGTCATTGCATGTGTGTTCTCTTCAGAGACCACACATGGATCCACTAGTGTCATTGCATGTGTGCTCTTTTCACAATCCACCTAAGGATCCACCAGTGTCATTGCATGTGTGTTCTTTTTACTAACAACAACAAGAGTCATTGTATGTGTGTTCTTTTCACATACCACATATGGATCCACTAGTGCCATCGCATGTCTGTGCTTTTCACAATCCACCTATGGATCCACTAGTGTCGTTGCATGTGGGCTTTTTTTACTAACAACAACCAGAGTCATTTCATGTGTTTTCTTTTCACATACCACATATGGATCCACCAGTGTCATTGCATGTGTGCTCTTTTCACAATCCACCTATGGATCCACCAGTGTCATTGCATGTGTGTCCTTTTTACTAACAATAACCAAAGTCATTGAAATGTGTGTTCTTTTCACATACTACATATGGATCCACCAGGGTCATTGAATGTGTGTCATTTTTACTAACAACAACCAGAGCCATTGCATGTGTGTTCTCTTCAGATACCACACATGGATCCACCAGTGTCATTGCATGTGTGTTATTTTTACTAACAACAAATGGAGTTATTTCATGACTGCTCTTTTCACATACCACATATGGATCCACCAGTGTCATTGCAAGTGTGCTCTTTTCAGAATCCACCTATGGATCCACCAGTGTCATTGCATGTGTGTTCTTTTTACTAACAACAACCAAAGTCATTGCATGTGTGTTCTTTTCACATACCACATATGGATCCACCAGTGTCATTGCATGTGTGCTCTTTTTACTAATAACAACCAGAGTCATTGCATGTGTGTTCTCTTGAGAGACCACACATGGATCCACCAGTGTCATTGCATGTGTGTTCTTTTTACTAACAACAATCAGAGTCATTGAAATGTGTGTTCTCTTCTGAGACCACACATGGATCCACCAGTCTCATTGCATGTGTGTTCTTTTTACTAACAACAACAAGTGTCATTTCATGTGTGTTCTTTTCACAATCCACCTATGGATCCACCAGTGTTATTGCATGTGTGCTTTTTTTACTAACAACAACCAGAATCATTTCATGTGTGTTCTTTTCACATACCACATATGGATCCACCAGTGTCATTGAAATGTGTGTTCTCTTCAGAGACCACACATGGATCCACCAGTGTTATTGCATGTGTGTTCTTGTTACTAATAACAACCAGAGTCATTGGATGTGTGTTCTTTTCACATACCACATATGGATCCACCAGTGTCATTGCATGTGTGTTCTTTTCACAATCCACCTATGGATCCACCAATGTCATTGCATGTGTGTTCATTTTACTAACAACAACTGGAGTCATTTCATAACTGTTCTTTTCACATACCAAATATGGATCCACCAGTGTCATTGAAATGTGTGTTATTTTCAGAGACCACACATGGATCCACCAGTGTCATTGCATGTGTGTTCTTTTTACTAACAACAACTGGAGTCATTGCATGTGTGTTCTTTTCACATACCACATATGGATCCACTAGTGCCATTGCATGTGTGCTCTTTTCACAATCCACCTATGGATCCACCAGTGTCATTGCATGCGTGTTATTTTTACTAACAACAACCAGTGTCATTGCATGTGTGTTCTTTTCACAATCCACCGATGGATCCACCAGTGTCATTGCATGCGTGTTCTTTTTACTAACGAGAACCAGTGTCATTGCATGTGTGTTCTTTTCACAATCCACCTGTGGATCCACTAGTGTCATTGCATGTGTGCTCTTTTCACAATCCACCTAAGGATCCACCAGTGTCATTGCATGTGTGTTCTTTTTACTAACAACAACAAGAGTCATTGTATGTGTGTTCTTTTCACATACCACATATGGATCCACTAGTGCCATCGCATGTCTGTGCTTTTCACAATCCACCTATGGATCCACTAGTGTCGTTGCATGTGGGCTTTTTTTACTAACAACAACCAGAGTCATTTCATGTGTTTTCTTTTCACATACCACATATGGATCCACCAGTGTCATTGCATGTGTGCTCTTTTCACAATCCACCTATGGATCCACCAGTGTCATTGCATGTGTGTCCTTTTTACTAACAATAACCAGAGTCATTGAAATGTGTGTTCTTTTCACATACTGCATATGGATCCACCAGGGTCATTGAATGTGTGTCATTTTTACTAACAACAACCAGAGCCATTGCATGTGTGTTCTCTTCAGATACCACACATGGATCCACCAGTGTCATTGCATGTGTGTTATTTTTACTAACAACAAATGGAGTTATTTCATGACTGCTCTTTTCACATACCACATATGGATCCACCAGTGTCATTGCATGTGTGCTCTTTTCAGAATCCACCTATGGATCCACCAGTGTCATTGCATGTGTGTTCTTTTTACTAACAACAACCAAAGTCATTGCATGTGTGTTCTTTTCACATACCACATATGGATCCACCAGTGTCATTGCATGTGTGCTCTTTTTACTAACAACAACCAGAGTCATTGCATGTGTGTTCTCTTGAGAGACCACACATGGATCCACCAGTGTCATTGCATGTGTGTTCTTTTTACTAACAACAATCAGAGTCATTGAAATGTGTGTTCTCTTCTGAGACCACACATGGATCCACCAGTCTCATTGCATGTGTGTTCTTTTTACTAACAACAACAAGTGTCATTTCATGTGTGTTCTTTTCACAATCCACCTATGGATCCACCAGTGTTATTGCATGTGTGCTTTTTTTACTAACAACAACCAGAATCATTTCATGTGTGTTCTTTTCACATACCACATATGGATCCACCGGTGTCATTGAAATGTGTGTTCTCTTCAGAGACCACACAAGGATCCACCAGTGTTATTGCATGTGTGTTCTTGTTACTAACAACAATCAGAGTCATTGGATGTGTGTTCTTTTCACATACCACATATGGATCCACCAGTGTCATTGCATGTGTGTTCTTTTCACAATCCACCTATGGATCCACCAATGTCATTGCATGTGTGTTCATTTTACTAACAACAACTGGAGTCATTTCATAACTGTTCTTTTCACATACCAAATATGGATCCACCAGTGTCATTGAAATGTGTGTTCTCTTCAGAGACCACACATGGATCCACCAGTGTCATTGCATGTGTGTTCTTTTTACTAACAACAACTGGATTCATTGCATGTGTGTTCTTTTCACATACCACATATGGATCCACCAGTGTCATTGCATGTGTGCCCTTTTCACTATCCACCTATGGATCCACCAGTGTCATTGCATGTGTGTTCTTTTTACTAACAACAACCAGAGTCATTGAAATGTGTATTCTTTTCACATACCACATATGGATCCACCAGTGTCATTGCATGTGTGTTCCTTTTACTAACAACAACCAGAGTCATTGCATGTGTGTTCTCTTCAGAGACCACACATGGATCCACTAGTGTCATTGCATGTGTGTTCTTTTTACTAACAACAACCAGAGTCATTGAAATGTGTGTTCTCTTCATAGACCACACATGGATCCACCAGTGTCATTGGATGTGTGTTCTTTTTACTAACAACAACCAGTGTCATTGCATGTGTGTTCTTTTCACAATCCACCTATGGATCCACCAGTTTCATTGCATTTGTGCTTTTTTTACTAACAACAACCAGAGCCATTTCATGTGTGTTCTTTTCACATACCACATATGGATCCACCAGTTTCATTGAAATGTGTGTTCTCTTCAGAGACCACACATGGATCCCTTGTGGTATTCCATGTGTGTTCTTGTTACTAACAACAACTAGAGTCATTGCATCTGCGCTCTTTTCACAATCCACCTATGGATCCACTAGTGTCATTGCATGTGTGTTCTTTTTACTAACAACAACCAGAGTCATTACATGTGTGCTCTTTTTACTAACAACAACCAAAGTCATTACACGTGTGTTCTCTTCAAAGACCACACATGGATCCACCAGTGTCATTGCATGTGTGTTCTTTTTACTAACAACCAGAGTCATTGAAATGTGTGTTCTCTTCTTAGAACACACATGGATCCACCAGTGTCATTGCATGTGT
This sequence comes from Avena sativa, assembly GCA_916181665.1. Lineage (NCBI taxonomy): Eukaryota > Viridiplantae > Streptophyta > Magnoliopsida > Poales > Poaceae > Avena > Avena sativa. The sequence continues at coordinate 587,843,365 of OV702287.1, forward strand.
GTTCTTTTTACTAACAACAACTGGAGTCATTGCATGTGTGTTCTTTTCACATACCACATATGGATCGACTAGTGCCATTGCATGTGTGCTCTTTTCACAATCCACCTATGGATCCACCAGTGTCATTTCATGTGTGTTCTTTTCACATACCACATATGGATCCACTAGTGTCATTGAAATGTGTGTTCTCTTTCGAGAACGCACATGGATCCACCAGTGTCATTGCATGTGTGTTCTTTTTACTAACAACAACTAGAGTCATTCCATGTGTGTTCTTTTCACATACCACATTTGGATCCACTAGTGTCATTGCATGTGTGCTCTTTTTACCAACAACAACCAGAGTCATTACATGTGTGTTCTTTTCACCATCCACCTATGGATCCACCAGTGTCATTGCATGTGTGTTCTTTTTACTAACAACAACTAGAGTCATTGCATGTGTGCTCTTTTCACAATCCACCTAAGGATCCACCAGTGTCATTGCATGTGTGTTCTTTTTACTAACAACAACAAGAGTCATTGGATGTGTGTTCTTTTCACATACCACAGATGGATCCACTAGTGTCATTGCATGTGTGTTCTTTTCACAATCTACCTATGGATCCACTAGTGTCATTGGATGTGGGCTTTTTTACTAACAAAAACCATAGTCATTTCATGTATTTTCTTTTCACATACCACATATGGATCCGCCAGTGCCATTGCATGCGTGCTCTTTTCACAATCCAGCTATGGATCCACCTGTGTCATTGCATGTGTGTTCTTTTTACTAACAATAACCAGGGTCATTGAAATGTGTGTTCTTTTCACATACCACATATGGATCCAGCAGTGTCATTGCATGTGTGTTCTTTTTACTCACAACCAGAGCCATTGCATGTGTGTTCTCTTCAGAGACCACACATGGATCCACCAGTGTCATTGCATGTGTGTTCTTTTTACTAACAACAACTGGATTCATTGCATGTGTGTTCTTTTCACATACCACATATGGATCCACCAGTGTCATTGCATGTGTGCCCTTTTCACTATCCACCTATAGATCCACCAGTGTCATTGCATGTGTGTTCTTTTTACTAACAACAACCAGAGTCATTGAAATGTGTATTCTTTTCACATACCACATATGGATCCACCAGTGTCATTGCATGTGTGTTCCTTTTACTAACAACAACCAGAGTCATTACATGTGTGTTCTCTTCAGAGACCACACATGGATCCACTAGTGTCATTGCATGTGTGTTCTTTTTACTAACAACAACCAGAGTCATTGAAATGTGCGTTCTCTTCAAAGACCACACATGGATCCACCAGTGTCATTGCATGTGTGTTCTTTTTACTAACAACAACCAGTGTCATTGCATGTGTGTTCTTTTCACAATCCACCTATGGATCCACCAGTTTCATTGCATTTGTGCTTTTTTTACTAACAACAACCAGAGCCATTTCATGTGTGTTCTTTTCATATACCACATATGGATCCACCAGTTTCATTGAAATGTGTGTTCTCTTCAGAGACCACACATGGATCCCTTGTGATATTCCATGTGTGTTCTTGTTACTATCAACAACTAGAGTCATTGCATCTGCGCGCTTTTCACAATCCACCTATGGATCCACTAGTGTCATTGCATGTGTGTTCTTTTTACTGACAACAACCAGAGTCATTGCATGTGCGCTCTTTTTACTAACAACAACCAAAGTCATTACACGTGTGTTCTCTTCAAAGACCACACATGGATCCACCAGTGTCATTGCATGTGTGTTCTTTTTACTAACAACCAGAGTCATTGAAATGTGTGTTCTCTTCTTAGAACACACATGGATCCACCAGTGTTATTGCATGTGTCTTCTTTTTACTAACAACAACCAGTGTCATTGCATGTGTGTTCTTTTCACAATCCACCTATGGATCCACCAGTGTTATTGCATGTGTGCTTTTTTTACTAACAACAACTAGAGTCATTTGATGTGTGTTCTTTTCACATACCACATATCGATCCACCAGTGTCATTGAAATGTGTGTTCTCTTTAGAGACCACATATGGAACCACTAGTGTTATTGCATGTGTGTTCTTGTTACTAACAACAACCAGAGTCATTGCATTTGTGTTCTTTTCACATACCACATATGGATCCACCAGTGTCATTGCATCTGTGTTCTTCTCACAATCCACCTATGGATCCACCAGTGTCATTGCATGTGTGTTCTTTTTACTAACAACAACCAGAGTCATTGAAATGTGTGTTCTCTTCTGAGACCACAAATGGATCCACCAGTGTCATTGCATGTGTGTTCTTTTTACTAACAACAACTAGAGTCATTGCATGTGTGTTCTTTTCACATACCACATATGGATCCACTAGTGCCATTGCATGTGTGCTCTTTTCACAATCCACCTATGGATCCACCAGTGTCATTTCATGTGTGTTCTTTTCACATACCACATATGGATCCACTAGTGTCATTGAAATGTGTGTTCTCTTTCGAGACCGCACATGGATCCACCAGTGCCATTGCATGTGTGTTCTTTTTACTAACAACAACCAGAGTCATTGCATGTGTGTTCTTTTCACATACCACATTTGGGTCCACCAGTGTCATTGCATGTCTGCTCTTTTTACCAACAACAACCAGAGTCATTGCATGTGTGTTCTTTTCACCATCCACCTATGGATCCACCAGTGTCATTGCATGTGTGTTCTTTTTACTAACGACAACTAGATTCATTGCATGTGTGCTCTTTTCACAATCCACCTAAGGATCCACCAGTGTCATTGCATGTGTGTTCTTTTTACTAACAACAACAAGAGTCATTGGGTGTCTGTTCTTTTCACATACCACATATGGATCCACTAGTGTCATTGCATACGTGTTCTTTTCACAATCTACCTATGGATCCACCAGTGTCATTGCATGTGGGCTTTTATACTAACAAAAAACATAGTCATTTCATGTGTTTTCTTTTCACATACCACATATGGATCCGCCAGTGCCATTGCATGTGTGCTCTTTTCACAATCCAGCTATGGATCCACCTGTGTCATTGCATGTGTGTTCTTTTTACTAACAATAACCAGGGTCATTGAAATGTGTGTTCTTTTCACATACCACATATGGATCCACCAGTGTCATTGCATGTGTGTTCTTTTACTAACAACAACCAGAGCCATTGCATGTGTGTTCTCTTCAGAGACCACACATGGATCCACCAGTGTCATTGCATGTGTGTTCTTTTTACTAACAACAACCAGAGTCATTGAAATGTGTGTTCTCTTCAAGGACCACACATGGATCCACCAGTGTCATTGTATGTGTGTTCTTTTTACTAACACCAACCAGTGTCATTGCATGTGTGTTCTTTTCACAATCCACCTATGGATCCACCGGTGCCATTGCATGTGTGCTCTTTTCACAATCCACCTATGGATCCACCAGTGTCATTGCATGCGTGTTATTATTACTAACAACACCAAGTGTCATTGCATGTGTGTTCTTTTCACAATCCACCGATGGATCCACCAGTGTCATTGCGTGCGTGTTCTTTTTACTAACGAGAACCAGTGTCATTGCATGTGTGTTCTTTTCACAATCCACCTGTGGATCCACTAGTGTCATTGCATGTGTGCTCTTTTCACAATCCACCTAAGGATCCACCAGTGTCATTGCATGTGTGTTCTTTTTACTAACAACAACAAGAGTCATTGTATGTGTGTTCTTTTCACATACCACATATGGATCCACTAGTGCCATCGCATGTCTATGCTTTTCACAATCCACCTATGGATCCACTAGTGTCATTGCATGTGGGCTTTTTTTACTAACAACAACCAGAGTCATTTCATGTGTTTTCTTTTCACATACCACATATGGATCCACCAGTGTCATTGCATGTGTGCTCTTTTCACAATCCACCTATGGATCCACCAGTGTCATTGCATGTGTGTCCTTTTTACTAACAATAACCAGAGTCATTGAAATGTGTGTACTTGTCACATACTACATATGGATCCACCAGGGTCATTGAATGTGTGTCATTTTTACTAACAACAACCAGAGCCATTGCATGTGTGTTCTCTTCAGATACCATACATGGATCCACCAGTGTCATTGCATGTGTGTTATTTTTACTAACAACAAATGGAGTTATTTCATGACTGCTCTTTTCACATACCACATATGGATCCACCAGTGTCATTGCAAGTGTGCTCTTTTCAGAATCCACCTATGGATCCACCAGTGTCATTGCATGTGTGTTCTTTTTACTAACAACAACCAAAGTCATTGCATGTGTGTTCTTTTCACATACCACATATGGATCCACCAGTGTCATTGCATGTGTGCTCTTTTTACTAACAACAACCAGAGTCATTGCATGTGTGTTCTCTTGAGAGACCACACATGGATCCACCAGTGTCATTGCATGTGTGTTCTTTTTACTAACAACAATCAGAGTCATTGAAATGTGTGTTCTCTTCTGAGACCACACATGGATCCACCAGTCTCATTGCATGTGTGTTCTTTTTACTAACAACAACAAGTGTCATTTCATGTGTGTTCTTTTCACAATCCACCTATGGATCCACTAGTGTTATTGCATGTGTTCTTTTTTTACTAACAACAACCAGAATCATTTCATGTGTGTTCTTTTCACATACCACATATGGATCCACCAGTGTCATTGAAATGTGTGTTCTCTTCATAGACCACACATGGATCCACCAGTGTTATTGCATGTGTGTTCTTGTTACTAACAACAACCAGAGTCATTGGATGTGTGTTCTTTTCACATACCACATATGGATCCACCAGTGTCATTGCATGTGTGTTCTTTTCACAATCCACCTATGGATCCACCAATGTCATTGCATGTGTGTTCATTTTACTAACAACAACTGGAGTCATTTCATAACTGTTCTTTTCATATACCAAATATGGATCCACCAGTGTCATTGAAATGTGTGTTCTCTTCAGAGACCAGACATGGATCCACCAGTGTCATTGCATGTGTGTTCTTTTTACGAACAACAACTGGAGTCATTGCATGTGTGTTCTTTTCACATACCACATATGGATCCACTAGTGCCATTGCATGTGTGCTCTTTTCACAATCCACCTATGGATCCACCAGTGTCATTGCATGCGTGTTATTTTTACTAACAACAACCAGTGTCATTGCATGTGTGTTCTTTTCACAATCCACCGATGGATCCACCAGTGTCATTGCATGCGTGTTCTTTTTACTAACGAGAACCAGTGTCATTGCATGTGTGTTCTTTTCACAATCCACCTGTGGATCCACTAGTGTCATTGCATGTGTGCCCTTTTCACAATCCACCTAAGGATCCACCAGTGTCATTGCATGTGTGTTCTTTTTACTAACAACAACAAGAGTCATTGTATGTGTGTTCTTTTCACATACCACATATGGATCCACTAGTGCCATCGCATGTCTGTGCTTTTCACAATCCACCTATGGATCCAGTAGTGTCGTTGCATGTGGGCTTTTTTTACTAACAACAACTAGAGTCATTTCATGTGTTTTATTTTCACATACCACATATGGATCCACCAGTGTCATTGCATGTGTGCTCTTTTCACAATCCACCTATGGATCCACCAGTGTCATTGCATGTGTGTCCTTTTTACTAACAATAACCAGAGTCATTGAAATATGTGTTCTTTTCACATACTACATATGGATCCACCAGGGTCATTGAATGTGTGTCATTTTTACTAACAACAACCAGAGCCATTGCATGTGTGTTCTCTTCAGATACCACACATGGATCCACCAGTGTCATTGCATGTGTGTTATTTTTACTAACAACAAATGGAGTTATTTCATGACTACTCTTTTCACATACCACATATGGATCCACCAGTGTCATTGCATGTGTGCTCTTTTCAGAATCCACCTATGGATCCACCAGTGTCATTGCATGTGTGTTCTTTTTACTAACAACAACCAAAGTCATTGCATGTGTGTTCTTTTCACATACCACATATGGATCCACCAGTGTCATTGCATGTGTGCTCTTTTTACTAACAACAACCAGAGTCATTGCATGTGTGTTCTCTTGAGAGACCACACATGGATCCACCAGTGTCATTGCATGTGTGTTCTTTTTACTAACAACAATCAGAGTCATTGAAATGTGTGTTCTCTTCTGAGACCACACATGGATCCACCAGTCTCATTGCATGTGTGTTCTTTTTACTAACAACAACAAGTGTCATTTCATGTGTGTTCTTTTCACAATCCACCTATGGATCCACCAGTGTTATTGCATGTGTGCTTTTTTTACTAACAACAACCAGAATCATTTCATGTGTGTTCTTTTCACATACCACATATGGATCCACCAGTGTCATTGAAATGTGTGTTCTCTTCAGAGACCACACATGGATCCACCAGTGTTATTGCATGTGTGTTCTTGTTACTAACAACAACCAGAGTCATTGGATGTGTGTTCTTTTCACATACCACATATGGATCCACCAGTGTCATTGCATGTGTGTTCTTTTCACAATCCACCTATGGATCCACCAATGTCATTGCATGTGTGTTCATTTTACTAACAACAACTGGAGTCATTTCATAACTGTTCTTTTCACATACCAAATATGGATCCACCAGTGTCATTGAAATGTGTGTTCTCTTCAGAGACCACACATGGATCCACCAGTGTCATTGCATGTGTGTTCTTTTTACTAACAACAACTGGAGTCATTGCATGTGTGTTCTTTTCACATACCACATATGGATCCACTAGTGCCATTGCATGTGTGCTCTTTTCACAATCCACCTATGGATCCACCAGTGTCATTGCATGCGTGTTATTTTTACTAACAACAACCAGTGTCATTGCATGTGTGTTCTTTTCACAATCCACCGATGGATCCACCAGTGTCATTGCATGCGTGTTCTTTTTACTAACGAGAACCAGTGTCATTGCATGTGTGTTCTTTTCACAATCCACCTGTGGATCCACTAGTGTCATTGCATGTGTGCTCTTTTCACAATCCACCTAAGGATCCACCAGTGTCATTGCATGTGTGTTCTTTTTACTAACAACAACAAGAGTCATTGTATGTGTGTTCTTTTCACATACCACATATGGATCCACTAGTGCCATCGCATGTCTGTGCTTTTCACAATCCACCTATGGATCCACTAGTGTCGTTGCATGTGGGCTTTTTTTACTAACAACAACCAGAGTCATTTCATGTGTTTTCTTTTCACATACCACATATGGATCCACCAGTGTTATTGCATGTGTGCTCTTTTCACAATCCACCTATGGATCCACCAGTGTCATTGCATGTGTGTCCTTTTTACTAACAATAACCAGAGTCATTGAAATGTGTGTTCTTTTCACATACTACATATGGATCCACCAGGGTCATTGAATGTGTGTCATTTTTGCTAACAACAACCAGAGCCATTGCATGTGTGTTCTCTTCAGATACCACACATGGATCCACCAGTGTCATTGCATCTGTGTTATTTTTACTAACAACAAATGGAGTTATTTCATGACTGCTCTTTTCACATACCACATATGGATCCACCAGTGTCATTGCATGTGTGCTCTTTTCAGAATCCACCTATGGATCCACCAGTGTCATTGCATGTGTGTTCTTTTTACTAACAACAACCAAAGTCATTGCATGTGTGTTCTTTTAACATACCACATATGGATCCACCAGTGTCATTTCATGTGTGCTCTTTTTACTAATAACAACCAGAGTCATTGCATGTGTGTTCTCTTGAGAGACCACACATGGATCCACCAGTGTCATTGCATGTGTGTTCTTTTTACTAACAACAATCAGAGTCATTGAAATGTGTGTTCTCTTCTGAGACCACACATGGATCCACCAGTCTCATTGCATGTGTGTTCTTTTTACTAACAACAACAAGTGTCATTTCATGTGTGTTCTTTTCACAATCCACCTATGGATCCACCAGTGTTATTGCATGTGTGCTTTTTTTACTAACAACAACCAGAATCATTTCATGTGTGTTCTTTTCACATACCACATATGGATCCACCAGTGTCATTGAAATGTGTGTTCTCTACAGAGACCACACATGGATCCACCAGTGTTATTGCATGTGTGTTCTTGTTACTAACAACAATCAGAGTCATTGGATGTGTGTTCTTTTCACATACCACATATGGATCCACCAATATCATTGCATGTGTGTTCTTTTCACAATCCACCTATGGATCCACCAATGTCATTGCATGTGTGTTCATTTTACTAACAACAACTGGAGTCATTTCATAACTGTTCTTTTCACATACCAAATATGGATCCACCAGTGTCATTGAAATGTGTGTTCTCTTCAGAGACCACACATGGATCCACCAGTGTCATTACATGTGTGTTCTTTTTACTAACAACAACTGGATTCATTGCATGTGTGTTCTTTTCACATACCACATATGGATCCACTAGTGCCATTGCATGTGTGCTCTTTTCACAATCCACCTATGTATCCACCAGTGTCATTGCATGCGTGTTATTTTTACTAACAACAACCAGTGTCATTGCATGTGTGTTCTTTTCACATACCACATATGGATCCACCGGTGTCATTGCATGCGTGTTCTTTTTACTAACGAGAACCAGTGTTATTGCATGTGTGTTCTTTTCACAATCCACCTGTGGATCCACTAGTGTCATTGCATGTGTGCTCTTTTCACAATCCACCTAAGGATCCACCAGTGTCATTGCATGTGTGTTCTTTTTACTAACAACAACAAGAGTCATTGTATGTGTGTTCTTTTCACATACCACATATGGATCCACTAGTGCCATCGCATGTCTGTGCTTTTCACAATCCACCTATGGATCCACTAGTGTCGTTGCATGTGGGCTTTTTTTACTAACAACAACCAGAGTCATTTCATGTGTTTTCTTTTCACATACCACATATGGATCCACCAGTGTCATTGCATGTGTGCTCTTTTCACAATCCACCTATGGATCCACCCGTGTCATTGCATGTGTGTCCTTTTTACTAACAATAACCAGAGTCATTGAAATGTGTGTTCTTTTCACATACTACATATGGATCCACCAGGGTCATTGAATGTGTGTCATTTTTACTAACAACAACCAGAGCCATTGCATGTGTGTTCTCTTCAGATACCACACATGGATCCACCAGTGTCATTGCATGTGTGTTATTTTTACTAACAACAAATGGAGTTATTTCATGACTGCTCTTTTCACATACCACATATGGATCCACCAGTGTCATTGCATGTGTGCTCTTTTCAGAATCCACCTATGGATCCACCAGTGTCATTGCATGTGTGTTCTTTTTACTAACAACAACCAAAGTCATTGCATGTGTGTTCTTTTCACATACCACATATGGATCCACCAGTGTCATTGCATGTGTGCTCTTTTTACTAACAACAACCAGAGTCATTGCATGTGTGTTCTCTTGAGAGACCACACATGGATCCACCAGTGTCATTGCATGTGTGTTCTTTTTACTAACAACAATCAGAGTCATTGAAATGTGTGTTCTCTTCTGAGACCACACATGGATCCACCAGTCTCATTGCATGTGTGTTCTTTTTACTAACAACAACAAGTGTCATTTCATGTGTGTTCTTTTCACAATCCACCTATGGATCCACCAGTGTTATTGCATGTGTGCTTTTTTTACTAACAACAACCAGAATCATTTCATGTGTGTTCTTTTCACATACCACATATGGATCCACCAGTGTCATTGAAATGTGTGTTCTCTTCAGAGACCACACATGGATCCACCAGTGTTATTGCATGTGTGTTCTTGTTACTAACAACAATCAGAGTCATTGGATGTGTGTTCTTTTCACATACCACATATGGATCCACCAATATCATTGCATGTGTGTTCTTTTCACAATCCACCTATGGATCCACCAATGTCATTGCATGTGTGTTCATTTTACTAACAACAACTGGAGTCATTTCATAACTGTTCTTTTCACATACCAAATATGGATCCACCAGTGTCATTGAAATGTGTGTTCTCTTCAGAGACCACACATGGATCCACCAGTGTCATTACATGTGTGTTCTTTTTACTAACAACAACTGGATTCATTGCATGTGTGTTCTTTTCACATACCACATATGGATCCACTAGTGCCATTGCATGTGTGCTCTTTTCACAATCCACCTATGTATCCACCAGTGTCATTGCATGCGTGTTATTTTTACTAACAACAACCAGTGTCATTGCATGTGTGTTCTTTTCACATACCACATATGGATCCACCGGTGTCATTGCATGCGTGTTCTTTTTACTAACGAGAACCAGTGTCATTGCATGTGTGTTCTTTTCACAATCCACCTGTGGATCCACTAGTGTCATTGCATGTGTGCTCTTTTCACAATCCACCTAAGGATCCACCAGTGTCATTGCATGTGTGTTCTTTTTACTAACAACAACAAGAGTCATTGTATGTGTGTTCTTTTCACATACCACATATGGATCCACTAGTGCCATCGCATGTCTGTGCTTTTCACAATCCACCTATGGATCCACTAGTGTCGTTGCATGTGGGCTTTTTTTACTAACAACAACCAGAGTCATTTCATGTGTTTTCTTTTCACATACCACATATGGATCCACCAGTGTCATTGCATGTGTGCTCTTTTCACAATCCACCTATGGATCCACCAGTGTCATTGCATGTGTGTCCTTTTTACTAACAATAACCAGAGTCATTGAAATGTGTGTTCTTTTCACATACTACATATGGATCCACCAGGGTCATTGAATGTGTGTCATTTTTACTAACAACAACCAGAGCCATTGCATGTGTGTTCTCTTCAGATACCACACATGGATCCACCAGTGTCATTGCATGTGTGTTATTTTTACTAACAACAAATGGAGTTATTTCATGACTGCTCTTTTCACATACCACATATGGATCCACCAGTGTCATTGCATGTGTGCTCTTTTCAGAATCCACCTATGGATCCACCAGTGTCATTGCATGTGTGTTCTTTTTACTAACAACAACCAAAGTCATTGCATGTGTGTTATTTTCACATACCACATATGGATCCACCAGTGTCATTGCATGTGTGCTCTTTTTACTAACAACAACCAGAGTCATTGCATGTGTGTTCTCTTGAGAGACCACACATGGATCCACCAGTGTCATTGCATGTGTGTTCTTTTTACTAACAACAATCAGAGTCATTGAAATGTGTGTTCTCTTCTGAGACCACACATGGATCCACCAGTCTCATTGCATGTGTGTTCTTTTTACTAACAACAACAAGTGTCATTTCATGTGTGTTCTTTTCACAATCCACCTATGGATCCACCAGTGTTATTGCATGTGTGCTTTTTTTACTAACAACAACCAGAATCATTTCATGTGTGTTCTTTTCACATACCTCATATGGATCCACCAGTGTCATTGAAATGTGTGTTCTCTTCAGAGACCACACATGGATCCACCAGTGTTATTGCATGTGTGTTCTTGTTACTAACAACAATCAGAGTCATTGGATGTGTGTTCTTTTCACATACCACATATGGATCCACCAGTGACATTGCATGTGTGTTCTTTTCACAATCCACCTATGGATCCACCAATGTCATTGCATGTGTGTTCATTTTACTAACAACAACTGGAGTCATTTCATAACTGTTCTTTTCACATACCAAATATGGATCCACCAGTGTCATTGAAATATGTGTTCTCTTCAGAGACCACACATGGATCCACCAGTGTCATTACATGTGTGTTCTTTTTACTAACAACAACTGGATTCATTGCATGTGTGTTCTTTTCACATACCACATATGGATCCACCAGTGTCATTGCATGTGTGCCTTTTCACAATCCACCTATGGATCCACCAGTGTCATTGCATGTGTGTTCTTTTTACTAACAACAACCACAGTCATTGAAATGTGTATTCTTTTCACATACCACATATGGATCCACCGGTGTCATTGCATGTGTGTTCTTTTTACTAACAACAACCAGAGTCATTGCATGTGTGTTCTCTTCAGAGACCACACATGGATCCACTAGTGTCATTGCATGTGTGCTCTTTTCACAATCCACCTAAGGATCCACCAGTGTCATTGCATGTGTGTTCTTTTTACTAACAACAACAAGAGTCATTGTATGTGTGTTCTTTTCACATACCACATATGGATCCACTAGTGCCATCGCATGTCTGTGCTTTTCACAATCCACCTATGGATCCACTAGTGTCGTTGCATGTGGGCTTTTTTTACTAACAACAACCAGAGTCATTTCATGTGTTTTCTTTTCACATACCACATATGGATCCACCAGTGTCATTGCATGTGTGCTCTTTTCACAATCCACCTATGGATCCACCAGTGTCATTGCATGTGTGTCCTTTTTACTAACAATAACCAAAGTCATTGAAATGTGTGTTCTTTTCACATACTACATATGGATCCACCAGGGTCATTGAATGTGTGTCATTTTTACTAACAACAACCAGAGCCATTGCATGTGTGTTCTCTTCAGATACCACACATGGATCCACCAGTGTCATTGCATGTGTGTTATTTTTACTAACAACAAATGGAGTTATTTCATGACTACTCTTTTCACATACCACATATGGATCCACCAGTGTCATTGCATGTGTGCTCTTTTCAGAATCCACCTATGGATCCACCAGTGTCATTGCATGTGTGTTCTTTTTACTAACAACAACCAAAGTCATTGCATGTGTGTTCTTTTCACATACCACATATGGATCCACCAGTGTCATTGCATCTGTGCTCTTTTTACTAACAACAACCAGAGTCATTGCATGTGTGTTCTCTTGAGAGAGCACACATGGATCCACCAGTGTCATTGCATGTGTGTTCTTTTTACTAACAACAATCAGAGTCATTGAAATGTGTGTTCTCTTCTGAGACCACACATGGATCCACCAGTCTCATTGCATGTGTGTTCTTTTTACTAACAACAACAAGTGTCATTTCATGTGTGTTCTTTTCACAATCCACCTATGGATCCACCAGTGTTATTGCATGTGTTCTTTTTTTACTAACAACCAGAATCATTTCATGTGTGTTCTTTTCACATACCACATATGGATCCACCAGTGTCATTGAAATGTGTGTTCTCTTCAGAGACCACACATGGATCCACCAGTGTTATTGCATGTGTGTTCTTGTTACTAACAACAATCAGAGTCATTGGATGTGTGTTCTTTTCACATACCACATATGGATCCACCAGTGTCATTGCATGTGTGTTCTTTTCACAATCCACCTATGGATCCACCAATGTCATTGCATGTGTGTTCATTTTACTAACAACAACTGGAGTCATTTCATAACTGTTCTTTTCACATACCAAATATGGATCCACCAGTGTCATTGAAATGTGTGTTCTCTTCAGAGACCACACATGGATCCACCAGTGTCATTACATGTGTGTTCTTTTTACTAACAACAACTGGATTCATTGCATGTGTGTTCTTTTCACATACCACATATGGATCCACCAGTGTCATTGCATGTGTGCCTTTTCACAATCCACCTATGGATCCACCAGTGTCATTGCATGTGTGTTCTTTTTACTAACAACAACCACAGTCATTGAAATGTGTATTCTTTTCACATACCACATATGGATCCACCGGTGTCATTGCATGTGTGTTCTTTTTACTAACAACAAGCAGAGTCATTGCATGTGTGTTCGCTTCAGAGACCACACATGGATCCACTAGTGTCATTGCATGTGTGTTCTTTTTACTAACAACAACCAGAGTCATTGAAATGTGTGTTCTCTTTATAGACCACACATGGATCCACCAGTGTCATTGCATGTGTGTTCTTTTTACTAACAACAACCAGTGTCATTGCATGTATGTTCTTTTCACAATCCACCTATGGATCCACCAGTTTCATTGCATTTGTGCTTTTTTTACTAACAACAACCAGAGCCATTTCATGTGTGTTCTTTTCACATACCACATATGGATCCACCAGTGTTATTGAAATGTGTGTTCTCTTTAGAGACCACACATGGATCCCCTAGTGGTATTGCATGTGTGTTCTTGTTACTAACAACAACTAGATTCATTGCATCTGCGCTCTTTTCACATTCCACCTATGGATCCACCAGTGTCATTGCATGTGTGTTCTTTTTACTAACGACAACCAGAGGCATTGCATGTCTGTTCTTTTCACATTCCACATATGGATCCACTAGTGTCATTGCATGTGTGCTCTTTTTACTAACAACAACCAAAGTCATTGCACGTGTGTTCTCTTCAAAGACCACACATGGATCCACCAGTGTCCTTGCATGTGTGTTCTTTTTACTAACAACCACAGTCATTGAAATGTGTGTTCTCTTCTTAGACCACACATGGATCCACCAGTGTCATTGCATGTGTCTTCTTTTTACTAACGACAACCAGTGTCATTGCATGTGTGTTCTTTTCACAATCCACCTATGGATCCACCAGTGTTATTGCATGTGTGCTTTTTTTACTAACAACAACCAGAGTCATTTGATGTGTGTTCTTTTCACATATCACATATGGATCCACAAGTGTCATTGAAATGTGTGTTCTTTTCAGAGACCACACATGGAACCACTAGTGTTATTGCATGTGTGTTCTTGTTACTAACAACAACCAGCGTCATTGCATTTGTGTTCTTTTCACATACCACATATGGATCCACCAGTGTCATTGCATGTGGGCTTTTTTACTAACAAAAACCATAGTCATTTCATGTGTTTTCTTTTCACATACCACATATGGATCCACCAGTGTCATTGCATGTGTGCTCTTTTCACAATCCAGCTATGGATCCACCTGTGTCATTGCATGTGTGTTCTTTTTACTAACAATAACCAGGGTCATTGAAATGTGTGTTCTTTTCACGTACCACATATGGATCCACCAGTGTCATTGCATGTGTGTTCTTTTTACTAACAACAATTGGAGTCATTGCATGTGTGTTCTTTTCACATACCACATATGGATCCACTAGTGCCATTACATGTGTGCTCTTTTCACAATCCACCTATGGATCCACCAGTGTCATTTCATGTGTGTTCTTTTCTCATACCACATATGGATCCACTAGTGTCATTGAAATGTGTGTTCTCTTTCGAGACCGCACATGGATCCACCAGTGTCATTGCATGTGTGTTCTTTTTACTAACAACAACTAGAGTCATTGCATGTGTGTTCTTTTCACATACCACGTATTGATCCACCAGTGTAATTGCATGTGTGCTCTTTTTACCAACAACAACCAGAGTCATTGCATGTGTGTTCTTTTTACCATCCACCTATGGATCCACCAGTGTCATTGTGTGTGTGTTCTTTTTACTAACAACAACTAGAGTCATTGCATGTGTGCTCTTTTCACAGTCCACCTAAGGATCCACCAGTGTCATTGCATGTGTGTTCTTTTTACTAACAACAACAAGAGTCATTGGATGTGTGTTCTTTTCACATACCACATATGGATCCACAAGTGTCATTGCATGTGTGTTCTTTTCACAATCTACCTATGGATCCAACAGTGTCATTGCATGTGGGCTTTTTTACTAACAAAAACCATAGTCATTTCATGTGTTTTCTTTTCACATACCACATATGGATCCACCAGTGTCATTGCATGTGTGCTCTTTTCACAATCCAGCTATGGATCCACCTGTGTCATTGCATGTGTGTTCTTTTTACTAACAATAACGAGGGTCATTGAAATGTGTGTTCTTTTCACATACCACACATGGATCCACCAGTGTCATTGCATGTGTGTTCTTTTTACTAACAACAACCAGAGCCATTGCATGTGTGTTCTCTTCAGAGACCACACATGGATCCACCAGTGTCATTGCATGTGTGTTCTTTTTACTAACAACAACCAGAGTCATTGAAATGTGTGTTCTCTTCAGAGACCACACATGGATCCACCAGTGTCATTGCATGTGTGTTCTTTTTACTAACAAGAACCAGTGTCATTGCATGTGTGTTCTTTTCACAATCCACCGATGGATCCACCAGTGTCATTGCATGTGTGCTTTTTTACTAACAAGAACCAGAGTCATTTCATGTGTTTTCTTTTCACATACCACATATGGATCCACCAGTCTCATTGAAATGTGTGTTCTCTTCGGAGACCACACATGGATCCACCAGTGTTATTGCATGTATGTTCTTGTTACTAACAACCAGAATCATTGCATGTGTGTTCTTTTCACATACCACATATGGATCCACCAGTGTCATTGCATGTGTGTTCTTTTTACTAACAACAACCAGAGGCATTGCATGTGTGTTCTCTTCAGAGACCACACATGGATCCACCAGTGTCATTGCATGTGTGTTCTTTTTACTAACAACAACCAGAGTCATTGAAATGTGTGTTCTCTTTAGAGACCACACATGGATCCACCAGTGTCATTGCATGTGTGTTCTTTTTACTAACAACAACTGGAGTCATTGCATGTGTGTTCTTTTCACATACCACATATGGATCCACTAGTGCCATTGCATGTGTGCTCTTTTCACAATCCACCTATGGATCCACCAGTGTCATTTCATATGTGTTCTTTTCACATACAACATATGGATCCACTAGTGTGATTGAAATGTGTGTTCTCTTTCGAGACCGCACATGGATCCACCAGTGTCATTGCATGTGTGTTCTTTTTACTAACAACAACCAGAGTCATTGCATGTGTGTTCTTTTCACATACCACGTATGGATCCACCAGTGTCATTGCATGTGTGCTCTTTTACCAACAACAACCAGAGTCATTGCATGTGTGTTCTTTTCACCATCCACCTATGGATCCACCAGTGTCATTGTGTGTGTGTTCTTTTTACTAACAACAACTAGAGTCATTGCATGTGTGCTCTTTTCACAGTCCACCTAAGGATCCACCAGTGTCATTGCATGTGTGTTCTTTTTACTAACAACAACAAGAGTCATTGGATGTGTGTTCTTTTCACAATCTACCTATGGATCCACCAGTGTCATTGCATGTGGGATTTTTTACTAACAAAAACCATAGTCATTTCATGTGTTTTCTTTTCACATACCACATATGGATCCACCAGTGTCATTGCATGTGTGCTCTTTTCACAATCCAGCTTTGGATCCACCTGTGTCATTGCATGTATGTTCTTTTTACTAACAATAACCAGGGTCATTGAAATGTGTGTTCTTTTCACGTACCACATATGGATCCACCAGTGTCATTGCATGTGTGTTCTTTTTACTAACAACAACCAGAGCCATTGCATGTGTGTTCTCTTCAGAGACCACACATGGATCCACCAGTGTCATTGCATGTGTGTTCTTTTTACTAACAACAACCAGATTCGTTGCATGTGTGTTCTTTTCACATACCACGTATGGATCCACCAGTGTCATTGCATGTGTGCTCTTTTTACCAACAACAACCAGAGTCATTGCATGTGTGTTCTTTTCACCATCCACCTATGGATCCACCAGTGTCATTGCATGTCTGTTCTTTTTACTAACAACAACTAGAGTCATTGCATGTGTGCTCTTTTCACAATCCACCTAAGGTCCACCAGTGTCATTGCATGTGTGTTCTTTTTACTAACAACAACAAGAGTCATTGGATGTGTGTTCTTTTCACATACCAGATATGGATCCACTAGTGTCATTGCATGTGTGTTCTTTTCACAATCTACCTATGGATCCACCAGTGTCATTGCATGTGGGCTTTTTTACTAACAAAAACCATAGTCATTTCATGTGTTTTCTTTTCACATATCACATATGGATCCACCAGTGTCATTGCATGTGTGCTCTTTTCACAATCCAGCTATGGATCCACCTGTGTCATTGCATGTGTGTTCTTTTTACTAACAATAACCAGGGTCATTGAAATGTGTGTTCTTTTCACATACCACATATGGATCCACCAGTGTCATTGCATGTGTGTTCTTTTTATTAACAATAACCAGAGCCATTGCATGTGTGTTCTCTTCAGAGACCACACATGGATCCACCAGTGTCATTGCATGTGTGTTCTTTTTACTAACAACAACCAGAGTCATTGAAATGTGTGTTCTCTTCAGAGACCACACATGGATCCACCAGTGTCATTGCATGTGTGTTCTTTTTACTAACAACAACTGGAGTCATTGCATGTGTGTTCTTTTCACATACCACATATGGATCCACTAGTGCCATTTCATGTGTGCTCTTTTCACAATCCACCTATGGATCCACCAGTGTCATTGCATGCGTGTTATTTTTACTAACAACAACCAGTGTCATTGCATGTGTTTTCTTTTCACAATCCACCTATGGATCCACCAATGTCATTGCATGCGTGTTCTTTTTACTAACAAGAACTAGTGTCATTGCATCTGTGTTCTTTTCACAATCCACTTGTGGATCCACTAGTGTCATTGCATGTGTGCTCTTTTCACAATCCACCTAAGGATCCACCAGTGTCATTTCATGTGTGCTCTTTTCACAATCCACCTAAGGATCCACCAGTGTCATTGCATGTGTGTTCTTTTTACTAACAACAACAAGAGTCATTGTATGTGTTTTCTTTTCACATACCACATATGGATCCACTAGTGCCATCGCATGTCTGTGCTTTTCACAATCCACCTATGGATCCACTAGAGTCATTGCATGTGGGCTTTTTTTACTAACAACTACCAGAGTCATTTCATGTGTTTTCTTTTCACATACCACATATGGATCCACCAGTGTCATTGCATGTGTGTTCTTTTTACTAACAATAACCAGAGTCATTGAAATGTGTGTTCTTTTCACATACCACATATGGATCCACCAGGGTCATTGAATGTTTGTTCTTTTTACTAACAACAACCAGAGCCATTGCATGTGTGTTCTCTTCAGATACCACACATGGATCCACCAGTGACATTGCATGTGTGTTATTTTTACTAACAACAACTGGAGTTATTTCATGACTGCTCTTTTCACATACCACATATGGATCCACCAGTGTCATTGCATGTGTGCTCTTTTTAGAATCCACCTATGGATCCACCAGTGTCATTGCATGTGTGTTCTTTTTACTAACAACAACCAAAGTCATTGCATGTGTGTTCTTTTCACATACCACATACGGATCCACCAGTGTCATTGCATGTGTGCTCTTTTTACTAACAACAACCAGAGGCATTGCATGTGTGTTCTCTTGAGAGACCACACATGGCTCCACCAGTGTCATTGCATGTGTGTTCTTTTTACTAACAACAATCAGAGTCATTGAAATGTGTGTTCTCTTCTGAGACCACACATGGATCCACCAGTCTCATTGCATGTGTGTTCTTTTTACTAACAACAACAAGTGTCATTACATGTGTGTTCTTTTCACAATCCACCTATGGATCCACCAGTGTTATTGCATGTGTGTTCTTTTCACAATCTACCTATGGATCCACCAGTGTCATTGCATGTGGGCTTTTTTACTAACAAAAACCATAGTCATTTCATGTGTTTTCTTTTCACATACCACATATGGATCCACCAGTGTCATTGCATGTGTGCTCTTTTCACAATCCAGCTATGGATCCACCTGTGTCATTGCATGTGTGTTCTTTTTACTAACAATAACCAGGGTCATTGAAATGTGTGTTCTTTTCACATACCACATATGGATCCACCAGTGTCATTGCATGTGTTTTCTTTTTATTAACAATAACCAGAGCCATTGCATGTGTGTTCTCTTCAGAGACCACACATGGATCCACCAGTGTCATTGCATGTGTGTTCTTTTTACAAACAACAACCAGAGTCATTGAAATGTGTGTTCTCTTCAGAGACCACACATGGATCCACCAGTGCCATTGCATGTGTGTTCTTTTTACTAACAACAATTGGAGTCATTGCATGTGTGTTCTTTTCACATACCACATATGGATCCACTAGTGCCATTGCATGTGTGCTCTTTTCACAATCCACCTATGGATCCACCAGGGTCATTGCATGCGTGTTATTTTTACTAACAACAACCAGTGTTATTGCATGTGTTTTCTTTTCACAATCCACCTATGGATCCACCAATGTCATTGCATGCGTGTTCTTTTTACTAATAAGAACCAGTGTCATTGCATGTGTGTTCTTTTCACAATCCACCTGTGGATCCACTAGTGTCATTGCATGTGTGCTCTTTTCACAATCCACCTAAGGATCCACCAGTGTCATTGCATGTGTGTTCTTTTTACTAACAACAACATGAGTCATTGTATGTGTGTTCTTTTCACATACCACATATGGATCCACTAGTGCCATCGCATGTCTGTGCTTTTCACAATCCACCTATGGATCCACTAGAGTCATTGCATGTGGGCTTTTTTTACTAACAACAACCAGAGTCATTTCATGTGTTTTCTTTTCACATACCACATATGGATCCACCAGTGTCATTGCATGTGTGCTCTTTTCACAATCCACCTATGGATCCACCAGTGTCATTGCATGTGTGTTATTTTTACTAACAACAACCAGAGTCATTGAAATGTGTGTTCTTTTCACATACCACATATGGATCCACCAGGGTCATTGAATGTGTGTTCTTTTTACTAACAACAACCAGAGGCATTGCATGTGTGTTCTCTTCAGATACCACACATGGATCCACCAGTGTCATTGCATGTGTGTTATTTTTACTAACAACAACTGGAGTTATTTCATGACTGCTCTTTTCACATACCAAATATGGATCCACCAGTGTCATTGCATGTGTGCTCTTTTCAGAATCCACCTATGGATCCACCAGTGTCATTGCATATGTGTTCTTTTTACTAACAACAACCAAAGTCATTGCATGTGTGTTCTTTTCACATACCATATATGGATCCACCAGTGTCATTGCATGTGTGCTCTTTTTACTAACAACAACCAGAGGCATTGCATGTGTGTTCTCTTGAGAGACCACACATGGCTCCACCAGTGTCATTGCATGTGTGTTCTTTTTACTAACAACAATCAGAGTCATTGAAATGTGTGTTCTCTTCTGAGACCACACATGGATCCACCAGTCTCATTGCATGTGTGTTCTTTTTACTAACAACAACAAGTGTCATTACATGTGTGTTCTTTTCACAATCCACCTATGGATCCACCAGTGTTATTGCATGTGTGTTCTTTTCACAATCTACCTATGGATCCACCAGTGTCATTGCATGTGGGCTTTTTTACTAACAAAAACCATAGTCATTTCATGTGTTTTCTTTTCACATACCACATATGGATCCACCAGTGTCATTGCATGTGTGCTCTTTTCACAGTCCAGCTATGGATCCACCTGTGTCATTGCATGTGTGTTCTTTTTACTAACAATAACCAGGGTCATTGAAATGTGTGTTCTTTTCACATACCACATATGGATCCACCAGTGTCATTGCATGTGTGTTATTTTTATTAACATCAACCAGAGCCATTGCATGTGTGTTCTCTTCAGAGACCACACATGGATCCACCAGTGTCATTGCATGTGTGTTCTTTTTACAAACAACAACCAGAGTCATTGAAATGTGTGTTCTCTTCAGAGACCACACATGGATCCACCAGCGTCATTGCATGTGTGTTCTTTTTACTAACAACAACTGGAGTCATTGCATGTGTGTTCTTTTCACATACCACATATGGATCCACCAGTGTCATTGCATGTGTTTGTTTTCACAATCCACCTATGGATCCACCAGTGTCATTACATGTGTGCTCTTTTTACTAATAACAACCAGAGTCACTCCATGTGTGTTCTCTTCCGAGACCACACATGGATACACCAGTGTCATTGCATGTGTGTTCTTTTTTACTAACAACAACCAGAGTCATTGAAATGTGTGTTCTCTTTTGAGACCACACATGGATCCACCAGTGTCATTGCATGTGTGTTCTTTTTACTAACAACAACTGGAGTCATTGCATGTGTGTTCTTTTCACATACCACATATGGATCCACTAGTGCCATTGCATGTGTGCTCTTTTCACAATTCACCTATGGATCCACCAGTGTCATTTCATGTGTGTTCTTTTCACATACCACATATGGATCCACTAGTGTCATTGAAATGTGTGTTCTCTTTCGAGACCACACATGGATCCACCAGTGTCATTGCATGTGTGTTCTTTTTACTAACAACAACCAGAGTCATTGCATGTGTGTCCTTTTCACATACCACATATGGATCCACCAGTGTCATTGCATGTGTGTTCTTTTTACTAACAACAACTAGAGTCATTGCATGTGTGCTCTTTTCACAATCCACCTAAGGATCCACCAGTGTCATGGCATGTGTATTCTTTTTACTAGCAACAACAAGAGTCATTGGATCTGTGTTCTTTTCACATACCAGATATGGATCCACTAGTGTCATTGCATGTGTGTTCTTTTCACAATCTACCTATGGATCCACCAGTGTCATTGCATGTGGGCCTTTTTACTAACAAAAACCATAGTCATTTCATGTGTTTTCTTTTCACATACCACATATGGATCCACCAGTGTCATTGCATGTATGCTCTTTTCACAATCCAGCTATGGGTCCACCTGTGTCATTGCATGTGTGTTCTTTTTACTAACAATAACCAGGGTCATTGAAATGTTTGTTCTTTTCACATACCACATATGGATCCACCAGTGTCATTGCATGTGTGTTCTTTTTATTAACATCAACCAGAGCCATTGCATGTGTGTTCTCTTCAGAGACCACACATGGATCCACCAGTGTCATTGCATGTGTGTTATTTTTACTAACAACAACCAGAGTCATTGAAATGTGTGTTCTCTTCAGAGACCACACATGGATCCACCAGCGTCATTGCATGTGTGTTCTTTTTACTAACAACAACTGGAGTCATTGCATGTGTGTTCTTTTCACATACCACATATGGATCCACTAGTGCAATTGCATGTGTGCTCTTTTCACAATCCACCTATGGATCCACCAGTGTCATTGCATGCGTGTTATTTTTACTAACAACAACCAGTGTCATTGCATGTGTGTTATTTTCACAATCCACCTGTGGATCCACTAGTGTCATTGCATGTGTGCTCTTTTCACAATCCACCTAAGGATCCACCAGTGTCATTGCATGTGTGTTCTTTTTACTAACAACAACAAGAGTCATTGTATGTGTGTTCTTTTCACATACCACATATGGATCCACTAGTGCCATCGCATGTCTGTGCTTTTCACAATCCACCTATGGATCCACTAGTGTCATTGCATGTGGGCTTTTTTTACTAACAACAACCAGAGTCATTTCATGTGTTTTCTTTTCACATACCACATATGGATCCACCAGTGTCATTGCATGTGTGCTCTTTTCACAATCCACCTATGGATCCACCAGTGTCATTGCATGTGTGTTCTTTTTACTAACAATAACCAGAGTCATTGAAATGTGTGTTCTTTTCACATACCACATATGGATCCACCAGGGTCATTGAATGTGTGTTCTTTTTACTAACAACAACCAGAGCCATTGCATGTGTGTTCTCTTAAGATACCACACATGGATCCACTAGTGTCATTGCATGTGTGTTATTTTTACTAACAACAACTGGAGTTATTTCATGACTGCTCTTTTCACATACCACATATGGATCCACCAGTGTCATTGCATGTGTGCTCTTTTCAGAATCCACCTATGGATCCACCAGTCTCATTGCATGTGTGTTCTTTTTACTAACAACAACCAAAGTCATTGCAGGTGTGTTCTTTTCACATACCACATATGGATCCACCAGTGTCATTGCATGTGTGCTCTTTTTACTAACAACAACCAGAGTCATTGCATGTGTGTTCTCTTGAGAGACCACACATGGATCCACCAGTGTCATTGCATGTGTGTTCTTTTTACTAACAACAATCAGAGTCATTGAAATGTGTGTTCTCTTCTGAGACCACACATGGATCCACCAGTCTCATTGCATGTGTGTTCTTTTTACTAACAACAACAAGTGTCATTTCATGTGTGTTCTTTTCACAATCCACCTATGGATCCACCAGTGTTATTGCATGTGTGTTCTTTTCACAATCTACCTATGGATCCACCAGTGTCATTGCATGTGGGCTTTTTTACTAACAAAAACCATAGTCATTTCATGTGTTTTCTTTTCACATACCACATATGGATCCACCAGTGTCATTGCATGTGTGCTCTTTTCACAATCCAGCTATGGATCCACCTGTGTCATTGCATGTGTGTTCTTTTTACTAACAATAACCAGGGTCATTGAAATGTGTGTTCTTTTCACATACCACATATGGATCCACCAGTGTCATTGCATGTGTGTTATTTTTATTAACATCAACCAGAGCCATTGCATGTGTGTTCTCTTCAGAGACCACACATGGATCCACCAGTGTCATTGCATGTGTGTTCTTTTTACAAACAACAACCAGAGTCATTGAAATGTGTGTTCTCTTCAGAGACCACACATGGATCCACCAGCGTCATTGCATGTGTGTTCTTTTTACTAACAACAACTGGAGTCATTGCATGTGTGTTCTTTTCACATACCACATATGGATCCACCAGTGTCATTGCATGTGTTTCTTTTCACAATCCACCTATGGATCCACCAGTGTCATTACATGTGTGCTCTTTTTACTAATAACAACCAGAGTCACTCCATGTGTGTTCTCTTCCGAGACCACACATGGATACACCAGTGTCATTGCATGTGTGTTCTTTTTTACTAACAACAACCAGAGTCATTGAAATGTGTGTTCTCTTTTGAGACCACACATGGATCCACCAGTGTCATTGCATGTGTGTTCTTTTTACTAACAACAACTGGAGTCATTGCATGTGTGTTCTTTTCACATACCACATATGGATCCACTAGTGCCATTGCATGTGTGCTCTTTTCACAATTCACCTATGGATCCACCAGTGTCATTTCATGTGTGTTCTTTTCACATACCACATATGGATCCACTAGTGTCATTGAAATGTGTGTTCTCTTTCGAGACCACACATGGATCCACCAGTGTCATTGCATGTGTGTTCTTTTTACTAACAACAATCAGAGTCATTGAAATGTGTGTTCTCTTCTGAGACCACACATGGATCCACCAGTCTCATTGCATGTGTGTTCTTTTTACTAACAACAACAAGTGTCATTACATGTGTGTTCTTTTCACAATCCACCTATGGATCCACCAGTGTTATTGCATGTGTGTTCTTTTCACAATCTACCTATGGATCCACCAGTGTCATTGCATGTGGGCTTTTTTACTAACAAAAACCATAGTCATTTCATGTGTTTTCTTTTCACATACCACATATGGATCCACCAGTGTCATTGCATGTGTGCTCTTTTCACAATCCAGCTATGGATCCACCTGTGTCATTGCATGTGTGTTCTTTTTACTAACAATAACCAGGGTCATTGAAATGTGTGTTCTTTTCACATACCACATATGGATCCACCAGTGTCATTGCATGTGTGTTATTTTTATTAACATCAACCAGAGCCATTGCATGTGTGTTCTCTTCAGAGACCACACATGGATCCACCAGTGTCATTGCATGTGTGTTCTTTTTACAAACAACAACCAGAGTCATTGAAATGTGTGTTCTCTTCAGAGACCACACATGGATCCACCAGCGTCATTGCATGTGTGTTCTTTTTACTAACAACAACTGGAGTCATTGCATGTGTGTTCTTTTCACATACCACATATGGATCCACTAGTGCAATTGCATGTGTGCTCTTTTCACAATCCACCTATGGATCCACCAGTGTCATTGCATGCGTGTTATTTTTACTAACAACAACCAGTGTCATTGCATGTGTGTTATTTTCACAATCCACCTGTGGATCCACTAGTGTCATTGCATGTGTGCTCTTTTCACAATCCACCTAAGGATCCACCAGTGTCATTGCATGTGTGTTCTTTTTACTAACAACAACAAGAGTCATTGTATGTGTGTTCTTTTCACATACCACATATGGATCCACTAGTGCCATCGCATGTCTGTGCTTTTCACAATCCACCTATGGATCCACTAGTGTCATTGCATGTGGGCTTTTTTTACTAACAACAACCAGAGTCATTTCATGTGTTTTCTTTTCACATACCACATATGGATCCACCAGTGTCATTGCATGTGTGCTCTTTTCACAATCCACCTATGGATCCACCAGTGTCATTGCATGTGTGTTCTTTTTACTAACAATAACCAGAGTCATTGAAATGTGTGTTCTTTTCACATACCACATATGGATCCACCAGGGTCATTGAATGTGTGTTCTTTTTACTAACAACAACCAGAGCCATTGCATGTGTGTTCTCTTAAGATACCACACATGGATCCACTAGTGTCATTGCATGTGTGTTATTTTTACTAACAACAACTGGAGTTATTTCATGACTGCTCTTTTCACATACCACATATGGATCCACCAGTGTCATTGCATGTGTGCTCTTTTCAGAATCCACCTATGGATCCACCAGTCTCATTGCATGTGTGTTCTTTTTACTAACAACAACCAAAGTCATTGCAGGTGTGTTCTTTTCACATACCACATATGGATCCACCAGTGTCATTGCATGTGTGCTCTTTTTACTAACAACAACCAGAGTCATTGCATGTGTGTTCTCTTGAGAGACCACACATGGATCCACCAGTGTCATTGCATGTGTGTTCTTTTTACTAACAACAATCAGAGTCATTGAAATGTGTGTTCTCTTCTGAGACCACACATGGATCCACCAGTCTCATTGCATGTGTGTTCTTTTTACTAACAACAACAAGTGTCATTTCATGTGTGTTCTTTTCACAATCCACCTATGGATCCACCAGTGTTATTGCATGTGTGTTCTTTTCACAATCTACCTATGGATCCACCAGTGTCATTGCATGTGGGCTTTTTTACTAACAAAAACCATAGTCATTTCATGTGTTTTCTTTTCACATACCACATATGGATCCACCAGTGTCATTGCATGTGTGCTCTTTTCACAATCCAGCTATGGATCCACCTGTGTCATTGCATGTGTGTTCTTTTTACTAACAATAACCAGGGTCATTGAAATGTGTGTTCTTTTCACATACCACATATGGATCCACCAGTGTCATTGCATGTGTGTTATTTTTATTAACATCAACCAGAGCCATTGCATGTGTGTTCTCTTCAGAGACCACACATGGATCCACCAGTGTCATTGCATGTGTGTTCTTTTTACAAACAACAACCAGAGTCATTGAAATGTGTGTTCTCTTCAGAGACCACACATGGATCCACCAGCGTCATTGCATGTGTGTTCTTTTTACTAACAACAACTGGAGTCATTGCATGTGTGTTCTTTTCACATACCACATATGGATCCACCAGTGTCATTGCATGTGTTTCTTTTCACAATCCACCTATGGATCCACCAGTGTCATTACATGTGTGCTCTTTTTACTAATAACAACCAGAGTCACTCCATGTGTGTTCTCTTCCGAGACCACACATGGATACACCAGTGTCATTGCATGTGTGTTCTTTTTTACTAACAACAACCAGAGTCATTGAAATGTGTGTTCTCTTTTGAGACCACACATGGATCCACCAGTGTCATTGCATGTGTGTTCTTTTTACTAACAACAACTGGAGTCATTGCATGTGTGTTCTTTTCACATACCACATATGGATCCACTAGTGCCATTGCATGTGTGCTCTTTTCACAATTCACCTATGGATCCACCAGTGTCATTTCATGTGTGTTCTTTTCACATACCACATATGGATCCACTAGTGTCATTGAAATGTGTGTTCTCTTTCGAGACCACACATGGATCCACCAGTGTCATTGCATGTGTGTTCTTTTTACTAACAACAATCAGAGTCATTGAAATGTGTGTTCTCTTCTGAGACCACACATGGATCCACCAGTCTCATTGCATGTGTGTTCTTTTTACTAACAACAACAAGTGTCATTACATGTGTGTTCTTTTCACAATCCACCTATGGATCCACCAGTGTTATTGCATGTGTGTTCTTTTCACAATCTACCTATGGATCCACCAGTGTCATTGCATGTGGGCTTTTTTACTAACAAAAACCATAGTCATTTCATGTGTTTTCTTTTCACATACCACATATGGATCCACCAGTGTCATTGCATGTGTGCTCTTTTCACAATCCAGCTATGGATCCACCTGTGTCATTGCATGTGTGTTCTTTTTACTAACAATAACCAGGGTCATTGAAATGTGTGTTCTTTTCACATACCACATATGGATCCACCAGTGTCATTGCATGTGTGTTATTTTTATTAACATCAACCAGAGCCATTGCATGTGTGTTCTCTTCAGAGACCACACATGGATCCACCAGTGTCATTGCATGTGTGTTCTTTTTACAAACAACAACCAGAGT
The DNA here is from genome assembly GCA_916181665.1 of Avena sativa. NCBI lineage: Eukaryota > Viridiplantae > Streptophyta > Magnoliopsida > Poales > Poaceae > Avena > Avena sativa. The sequence goes on from OV702287.1 coordinate 587,871,787, forward strand.
CATTGAAATGTGTGTTCTCTTCAGAGACCACACATGGATCCACCAGCGTCATTGCATGTGTGTTCTTTTTACTAACAACAACTGGAGTCATTGCATGTGTGTTCTTTTCACATACCACATATGGATCCACCAGTGTCATTGCATGTGTTTCTTTTCACAATCCACCTATGGATCCACCAGTGTCATTACATGTGTGCTCTTTTTACTAATAACAACCAGAGTCACTCCATGTGTGTTCTCTTCCGAGACCACACATGGATACACCAGTGTCATTGCATGTGTGTTCTTTTTTACTAACAACAACCAGAGTCATTGAAATGTGTGTTCTCTTTTGAGACCACACATGGATCCACCATTGTCATTGCATGTGTGTTCTTTTTACTAACAACAACTGGAGTCATTGCATGTGTGTTCTTTTCACATACCACATATGGATCCACTAGTGCCATTGCATGTGTGCTCTTTTCACAATTCACCTATGGATCCACCAGTGTCATGTCATGTGTGTTCTTTTCACATACCACATATGGATCCACTAGTGTCATTGAAATGTGTGTTCTCTTTCGAGACCACACATGGATCCACCAGTGTCATTGCATGTGTGTTCTTTTTACTAACAACAACCAGAGTCATTGCATGTGTGTCCTTTTCACATACCACATATGGATCCACCAGTGTCATTGCATGTGTGTTCTTTTTACTAACAACAACTAGAGTCATTGCATGTGTGCTCTTTTCACAATCCACCTAAGGATCCACCAGTGTCATGGCATGTGTATTCTTTTTACTAGCAACAACAAGAGTCATTGGATCTGTGTTCTTTTCACATACCAGATATGGATCCACTAGTGTCATTGCATGTGTGTTCTTTTCACAATCTACCTATGGATCCACCAGTGTCATTGCATGTGGGCCTTTTTACTAACAAAAACCATAGTCATTTCATGTGTTTTCTTTTCACATACCACATATGGATCCACCAGTGTCATTGCATGTATGCTCTTTTCACAATCCAGCTATGGGTCCACCTGTGTCATTGCATGTGTGTTCTTTTTACTAACAATAACCAGGGTCATTGAAATGTTTGTTCTTTTCACATACCACATATGGATCCACCAGTGTCATTGCATGTGTGTTCTTTTTATTAACATCAACCAGAGCCATTGCATGTGTGTTCTCTTCAGAGACCACACATGGATCCACCAGTGTCATTGCATGTGTGTTCTTTTTACTAACAACAACCAGAGTCATTGAAATGTGTGTTCTCTTCAGAGACCACACATGGATCCACCAGCGTCATTGCATGTGTGTTCTTTTTACTAACAACAACTCGAGTCATTGCATGTGTGTTCTTTTCACATACCACATATGGATCCACTAGTGCAATTGCATGTGTGCTCTTTTCACAATCCACCTATGGATCCACCAGTGTCATTGCATGCGTGTTATTTTTACTAACAACAACCAGTGTCATTGCATGTGTGTTATTTTCACAATCCACCTGTGGATCCACTAGTGTCATTGCATGTGTGCTCTTTTCACAATCCACCTAAGGATCCACCAGTGTCATTGCATGTGTGTTCTTTTTACTAACAACAACAAGAGTCATTGTATGTGTGTTCTTTTCACATACCACATATGGATCCACTAGTGCCATCGCATGTCTGTGCTTTTCACAATCCACCTATGGATCCACTAGTGTCATTGCATGTGGGCTTTTTTTACTAACAACAACCAGAGTCATTTCATGTGTTTTCTTTTCACATACCACATATGGATCCACCAGTGTCATTGCATGTGTGCTCTTTTCACAATCCACCTATGGATCCACCAGTGTCATTGCATGTGTGTTCTTTTTACTAAAAATAACCAGAGTCATTGAAATGTGTGTTCTTTTCACATACCACATATGGATCCACCAGGGTCATTGAATGTGTGTTCTTTTTACTAACAACAACCAGAGCCATTGCATGTGTGCTCTCTTCAGATACCACACATGGATCCACTAGTGTCATTGCATGTGTGTTATTTTTACTAACAACAACTGGAGTTATTTCATGACTGCTCTTTTCACATACCACATATGGATCCACCAGTGTCATTGCATGTGTGCTCTTTTCAGAATCCACCTATGGATCCACCAGTGTCATTGCATGTGTGTTCTTTTTACTAACAACAACCAAAGTCATTGCAGGTGTGTTCTTTTCACATACCACATATGGATCCACCAGTGTCATTGCATGTGTGCTCTTTTTACTAACAACAACCAGAGTCATTGCATGTGTGTTCTCTTGAGAGACCACACATGGATCCACCAGTGTCATTGCATGTGTGTTCTTTTTACTAACAACAATCAGAGTCATTGAAATGTGTGTTCTCTTCTGAGACCACACATGGATCCACCAGTCTCATTGCATGTGTGTTCTTTTTACTAACAACAACAAGTGTCATTTCATGTGTGTTCTTTTCACAATCCACCTATGGATCCACCAGTGTTATTGCATGTGTGTTCTTTTCACAATCTACCTATGGATCCACCAGTGTCATTGCATGTGGGCTTTTTTACTAACAAAAACCATAGTCATTTCATGTGTTTTCTTTTCACATACCACATATGGATCCACCAGTGTCATTGCATGTGTGCTCTTTTCACAATCCAGCTATGGATCCACCTGTGTCATTGCATGTGTGTTCTTTTTACTAACAATAACCAGGGTCATTGAAATGTGTGTTCTTTTCACATACCACATATGGATCCACCAGTGTCATTGCATGTGTGTTATTTTTATTAACATCAACCAGAGCCATTGCATGTGTGTTCTCTTCAGAGACCACACATGGATCCACCAGTGTCATTGCATGTGTGTTCTTTTTACAAACAACAACCAGAGTCATTGAAATGTGTGTTCTCTTCAGAGACCACACATGGATCCACCAGCGTCATTGCATGTGTATTCTTTTTACTAACAACAACTGGAGTCATTGCATGTGTGTTCTTTTCACATACCACATATGGATCCACCAGTGTCATTGCATGTGTTTCTTTTCACAATCCACCTATGGATCCACCAGTGTCATTACATGTGTGCTCTTTTTACTAATAACAACCAGAGTCACTCCATGTGTGTTCTCTTCCGAGACCACACATGGATACACCAGTGTCATTGCATGTGTGTTCTTTTTTACTAACAACAACCAGAGTCATTGAAATGTGTGTTCTCTTTTGAGACCACACATGGATCCACCAGTGTCATTGCATGTGTGTTCTTTTTACTAACAACAACTGGAGTCATTGCATGTGTGTTCTTTTCACATACCACATATGGATCCACTAGTGCCATTGCATGTGTGCTCTTTTCACAATTCACCTATGGATCCACCAGTGTCATTTCATGTGTGTTCTTTTCACATACCACATATGGATCCACTAGTGTCATTGAAATGTGTGTTCTCTTTCGAGACCACACATGGATCCACCAGTGTCATTGCATGTGTGTTCTTTTTACTAACAACAATCAGAGTCATTGAAATGTGTGTTCTCTTCTGAGACCACACATGGATCCACCAGTCTCATTGCATGTGTGTTCTTTTTACTAACAACAACAAGTGTCATTACATGTGTGTTCTTTTCACAATCCACCTATGGATCCACCAGTGTTATTGCATGTGTGTTCTTTTCACAATCTACCTATGGATCCACCAGTGTCATTGCATGTGGGCTTTTTTACTAAGAAAAACCATAGTCATTTCATGTGTTTTCTTTTCACATACCACATATGGATCCACCAGTGTCATTGCATGTGTGCTCTTTTCACAATCCAGCTATGGATCCACCTGTGTCATTGCATGTGTGTTCTTTTTACTAACAATAACCAGGGTCATTGAAATGTGTGTTCTTTTCACATACCACATATGGATCCACCAGTGTCATTGCATGTGTGTTATTTTTATTAACATCAACCAGAGCCATTGCATGTGTGTTCTCTTCAGAGACCACACATGGATCCACCAGTGTCATTGCATGTGTGTTCTTTTTACAAACAACAACCAGAGTCATTGAAATATGTGTTCTCTTCAGAGACCACACATGGATCCACCAGCGTCATTGCATGTGTGTTCTTTTTACTAACAACAACTGGAGTCATTGCATGTGTGTTCTTTTCACATACCACATATGGATCCACCAGTGTCATTGCATGTGTTTCTTTTCACAATCCACCTATGGATCCACCAGTGTCATTACATGTGTGCTCTTTTTACTAATAACAACCAGAGTCACTCCATGTGTGTTCTCTTCCGAGACCACACATGGATACACCAGTGTCATTGCATGTGTGTTCTTTTTTACTAACAACAACCAGAGTCATTGAAATGTGTGTTCTCTTTTGAGACCACACATGGATCCACCAGTGTCATTGCATGTGTGTTCTTTTTACTAACAACAACTGGAGTCATTGCATGTGTGTTCTTTTCACATACCACATATGGATCCACTAGTGCCATTGCATGTGTGCTCTTTTCACAATTCACCTATGGATCCACTAGTGTCATTTCATGTGTGTTCTTTTCACATACCACATATGGATCCACTAGTGTCATTGAAATGTGTGTTCTCTTTCGAGACCACACATGGATCCACCAGTGTCATTGCATGTGTGTTCTTTTTACTAACAACAACCAGAGTCATTGCATGTGTGTCCTTTTCACATACCACATATGGATCCACCAGTGTCATTGCATGTGTGTTCTTTTTACTAACAACAACTAGAGTCATTGCATGTGTGCTCTTTTCACAATCCACCTAAGGATCCACCAGTGTCATGGCATGTGTATTCTTTTTACTAGCAACAACAAGAGTCATTGGATCTGTGTTCTTTTCACATACCAGATATGGATCCACTAGTGTCATTGCATGTGTGTTCTTTTCACAATCTACCTATGGATCCACCAGTGTCATTGCATGTGGGCCTTTTTACTAACAAAAACCATAGTCATTTCATGTGTTTTCTTTTCACATACCACATATGGATCCACCAGTGTCATTGCATGTATGCTCTTTTCACAATCCAGCTATGGGTCCACCTGTGTCATTGCACGTGTGTTCTTTTTACTAACAATAACCAGGGTCATTGAAATGTTTGTTCTTTTCACATACCACATATGGATCCACCAGTGTCATTGCATGTGTGTTCTTTTTATTAACATCAACCAGAGCCATTGCATGTGTGTTCTCTTCAGAGACCACACATGGATCCACCAGTGTCATTGCATGTGTGTTCTTTTTACTAACAACAACCAGAGTCATTGAAATGTGTGTTCTCTTCAGAGACCACACATGGATCCACCAGCGTCATTGCATGTGTGTTCTTTTTACTAACAACAACTGGAGTCATTGCATGTGTGTTCTTTTCACATACCACATATGGATCCACTAGTGCAATTGCATGTGTGCTCTTTTCACAATCCACCTATGGATACACCAGTGTCATTGCATGCGTGTTATTTTTACTAACAACAACCAGTGTCATTGCATGTGTGTTATTTTCACAATCCACCTGTGGATCCACTAGTGTCATTGCATGTGTGCTCTTTTCACAATCCACCTAAGGATCCACCAGTGTCATTGCATGTGTGTTCTTTTTACTAACAACAACAAGAGTCATTGTATGTGTGTTCTTTTCACATACCACATATGGATCCACTAGTGCCATCGCATGTCTGTGCTTTTCACAATCCACCTATGGATCCACTAGTGTCATTGCATGTGGGCTTTTTTTACTAACAACAACCAGAGTCATTTCATGTGTTTTCTTTTCACATACCACATATGGATCCACCAGTGTCATTGCATGTGTGCTCTTTTCACAATCCACCTATGGATCCACCAGTGTCATTGCATGTGTGTTCTTTTTACTAACAATAACCAGAGTCATTGAAATGTGTGTTCTTTTCACATACCACATATGGATCCACCAGGGTCATTGAATGTGTGTTATTTTTACTAACAACAACCAGAGCCATTGCATGTGTGTTCTCTTCAGATACCACACATGGATCCACTAGTGTCATTGCATGTGTGTTATTTTTACTAACAACAACTGGAGTTATTTCATGACTGCTCTTTTCACATACCACATATGGATCCACCAGTGTCATTGCATGTGTGCTCTTTTCAGAATCCACCTATGGATCCACCAGTGTCATTGCATGTGTGTTCTTTTTACTAACAACAACCAAAGTCATTGCAGGTGTGTTCTTTTCACATACCACATATGGATCCACCAGTGTCATTGCATGTGTGCTCTTTTTACTAACAACAACCAGAGTCATTGCATGTGTGTTCTCTTGAGAGACCACACATGGATCCACCAGTGTCATTGCATGTGTGTTCTTTTTACTAACAACAATCAGAGTCATTGAAATGTGTGTTCTCTTCTGAGACCACACATGGATCCACCAGTCTCATTGCATGTGTGTTCTTTTTACTAACAACAACAAGTGTCATTTCATGTGTGTTCTTTTCACAATCCACCTATGGATCCACCAGTGTTATTGCATGTGTGCTTTTTTTGCTAACAACAACCAGAGTCATTTCATGTGTGTTCTTTTCACATACCACATATGGATCCACCAGTGTCATTGAAATGTGTGTTCTCTTCAAAGACCACACATGGATCCACCAGTGTTATTGCATGTGTGTTCTTGTGACTAACAGCAACCAGAGTCATTGGATGTGTGTTCTTTTAACATACCACATACGGATCCACCAGTGTCATTGCATGTGTGTTCTTTTCACAATCCACCTATGGATCCACCAATGTCATTGCATGTGTGTTCATTTTACTAACAACAACTGGAGTCATTTCATAACTGTTCTTTTCACATACCAAATATGGATCCACCAGTGTCATTGAAATGTGTGTTCTCTTCAAAGACCACACATGGATCCACCAGTGTCATTACATGTGTGTTCTTTTTACTAACAACAACTGGATTCATTGCATGTGTGTTCTTTTCACATACCACATATGGATCCACCAGTGTCATTGCATGTGTGCCATTTTCACAATCCACCTATGGATCCACCAGTGTCATTGCATGTGTGTTCTTTTTACTAACAACAACCAGAGTCATTGAAATGTGTATTCTTTTCACATACCACATATGGATCCACCAGTGTCATTGCATGTGTGTTCTTTTTACTAACAACAACAAGAGTCATTGCATGTGTGTTCTCTTCAGAGACCACACATGGATCCACTAGTGTCATTGCATGTGTGTTCTTTTTACTAACAACAACCAGAGTCATTGAAATGTGTGTTCTCTTCATAGACCACACATGGATCCACCAGTGTCATTGCATGTGTGTTCTTTTTACTAACAACAACCAGTGTCATTGCATGTGTGTTCTTTTCACAATCCACGTATGGATCCACCAGTTTCATTGCATTTGTGCTTTTTTTACTAACAACAACCAGCGCCATTTCATGTGTGTTCTTTTCACATACCACATATGGATCCACCAGTGTCATTGAAATGTGTGTTCTCTTCAGAGCACACATGGATCCCCTAGTGGTATTGCATGTGTGTTCTTGTTACTAACAACAACTAGAGTCATTGCATCTGCGCTCTTTTCACAATCCCCCTATGGATCCACCAGTGTAATTGCATGTGTGTTCTTTTTACTAACAACAACCAGAGTCATTTCATGTGTGTTCTTTTCACATACCACATATGGATCCACCAGTCTCATTGAAATGTGTGTTCTCTTCAGAGACCACACATGGATCCACCAGTGTTATTGCCTGTATGATCTTGTTACTAACAACCAGAATCATTGCATGTGTGTTCTTTTCACATACCACATATGGATCCACCAGTGTCATTTCATGTGTGTTCTTTTCACAATCCACCTATGGATCCACCAGTGTCATTACATGTGTGTTCTCTTCCGAGACCACACATGGATACACCAGTGTCATTGCATGTGTGTTCTTTTTACTAACAACAACCAGAGTCATTGAAATGGGTGTTCTCTTCTGAGACCACACATGGATCCACCAGTGTCATTGCATGTGTGTTCTTTTTACTAACAACAACTGGAGTCATTGCATGTGTCTTCTTTTCACATAACACATATGGATCCACTAGTGCCATTGCATGTGTGCTCTTTTCACAATTCACCTATGGATCCACCAGTGTCATTTCATGTGTGTTCTTTTCACATACCACATATGGATCCACTAGTGTCATTGAAATGTGTGTTCTCTTTCGAGACCACACATGGAGCCACCAGTGTCATTGCATGTGTGTTCTTTTTACTAACAACAACCAGAGTCATTGCATGTGTGTCCTTTTCACATACCACATATGGATCCACCAGTGTCATTGCATGTGTGTTCTTTTTACTAACAACAACTAGAGTCATTGCATGTGTGCTCTTTTCACAATCCACCTAAGGATCCACCAGTGTCATTGCATGTGTGTTCTTTTTACTAGAAACAACAAGAGTCATTGGATGTGTGTTCTTTTCACATACCAGATATGGATCCACTAGTGTCATTGCATGTGTGTTCTTTTCACAATCTACCTATGGATCCACCAGTGTCATTGCATGTGGGCCTTTTTACTAACAAAAACCATAGTCATTTCATGTGTTTTCTTTTCACATACCACATATGGATCCACCAGTGTCATTGCATGTGTGCTCTTTTCACAATCCAGCTATGGATCCACCTGTGTCATTGCATGTGTGTTCTTTTTACTAACAATAACCAGGGTCATTGAAATGTTTGTTCTTTTCACATACCACATATGGATCCACCAGTGTCATTGCATGTGTGTTCTTTTTATTAACAACAACCAGATCCATTGCATGTGTGTTCTCTTCAGAGACCACACATGGATCCACCAGTGTCATTGCATGTGTGTTCTTTTTACTAACAACAACCAGAGTCATTGATATGTGTGTTCTCTTCAGAGACCACACATGGATCCACCAGCGTCATTGCATGTGTGTTCTTTTTACTAACAACAACTGGAGTCATTGCATGTGTCTTCTTTTCACATACCACATATGGATCCACTAGTGCCATTGCATGTGTGCTCTTTTCACAATCCACCTATGGATCCACCAGTGTCATTGCATGCGTGTTATTTTTACTAACAACAACCAGTGTCATTGCATGTGTCTTCTTTTCACAATCCACCTATGGATCCACCAGTGTCATTGCATGCGTGTTCTTTTTACTAACAAGAACCAGTGTCATTGCATGTGTGTTCTTTTCACAATCCACCTGTGGATCCACTAGTGTCATTGCATGTGTGCTCTTTTCACAATCCACCTAAGGATCCACCAGTGTCATTGCATGTGTGTTCTTTTTACTAACAACAACTAGAGTCATTGTATGTGTGTTCTTTTCACATACCACATATGGATCCACTAGTGCCATCGCATGTCTGTGCTTTTCACAATCCACCTATGGATCCACTAGTGTCATTGCATGTGGGCTTTTTTTACTAACAACAACCAGAGTCATTTCATGTGTTTTCTTTTCACATACCACATATGGATCCACCAGTGTCATTGCATGTGTGCTCTTTTCACAATCCACCTATGGATCCACCAGTGTCATTGCATGTGTGTTCTTTTTACTAACAATAACCAGAGTCATTGAAATGTGTGTTCTTTTCACATACCACATATGGATCCACCAGGGTCATTGAATGTGTGTTCTTTTTACTAACAACAACCAGAGCCATTGCATGTGTGTTCTCTTCAGATACCACACATGGATCCACCAGTGTCATTACATGTGTGTTCTTTTCACAATCCACCTATGGATCCACCAGTGTTATTGCATGTGTGTTCTTTTCACAATCTACCTATGGATCCACCAGTGTCATTGCATGTGGGCTTTTTTACTAACAAAAACCATAGTCATTTCATGTGTTTTCTTTTCACATACCACATATGGATCCACCAGTGTCATTGCATGTGTGCTCTTTTCACAATCCAGCTATGGATCCACCTGTGTCATTGCATGTGTGTTCTTTTTACTAACAATAACCAGGGTCATTGAAATGTGTGTTCTTTTCACATACCACATATGGATCCACCAGTGTCATTGCATGTGTGTTATTTTTATTAACATCAACCAGAGCCATTGCATGTGTGTTCTCTTCAGAGACCACACATGGATCCACCAGTGTCATTGCATGTGTGTTCTTTTTACAAACAACAACCAGAGTCATTGAAATATGTGTTCTCTTCAGAGACCACACATGGATCCACCAGCGTCATTGCATGTGTGTTCTTTTTACTAACAACAACTGGAGTCATTGCATGTGTGTTCTTTTCACATACCACATATGGATCCACCAGTGTCATTGCATGTGTTTCTTTTCACAATCCACCTATGGATCCACCAGTGTCATTACATGTGTGCTCTTTTTACTAATAACAACCAGAGTCACTCCATGTGTGTTCTCTTCCGAGACCACACATGGATACACCAGTGTCATTGCATGTGTGTTCTTTTTTACTAACAACAACCAGAGTCATTGAAATGTGTGTTCTCTTTTGAGACCACACATGGATCCACCAGTGTCATTGCATGTGTGTTCTTTTTACTAACAACAACTTGAGTCATTGCATGTGTGTTCTTTTCACATACCACATATGGATCCACTAGTGCCATTGCATGTGTGCTCTTTTCACAATTCACCTATGGATCCACTAGTGTCATTTCATGTGTGTTCTTTTCACATACCACATATGGATCCACTAGTGTCATTGAAATGTGTGTTCTCTTTCGAGACCACACATGGATCCACCAGTGTCATTGCATGTGTGTTCTTTTTACTAACAACAACCAGAGTCATTGCATGTGTGTCCTTTTCACATACCACATATGGATCCACCAGTGTCATTGCATGTGTGTTCTTTTTACTAACAACAACTAGAGTCATTGCATGTGTGCTCTTTTCACAATCCACCTAAGGATCCACCAGTGTCATGGCATGTGTATTCTTTTTACTAGCAACAACAAGAGTCATTGGATCTGTGTTCTTTTCACATACCAGATATGGATCCACTAGTGTCATTGCATGTGTGTTCTTTTCACAATCTACCTATGGATCCACCAGTGTCATTGCATGTGGGCCTTTTTACTAACAAAAACCATAGTCATTTCATGTGTTTTCTTTTCACATACCACATATAGATCCACCAGTGTCATTGCATGTATGCTCTTTTCACAATCCAGCTATGGGTCCACCTGTGTCATTGCACGTGTGTTCTTTTTACTAACAATAACCAGGGTCATTGAAATGTTTGTTCTTTTCACATACCACATATGGATCCACCAGTGTCATTGCATGTGTGTTCTTTTTATTAACATCAACCAGAGCCATTGCATGTGTGTTCTCTTCAGAGACCACACATGGATCCACCAGTGTCATTGCATGTGTGTTCTTTTTACTAACAACAACCAGAGTCATTGAAATGTGTGTTCTCTTCAGAGACCACACATGGATCCACCAGCGTCATTGCATGTGTGTTCTTTTTACTAACAACAACTGGAGTCATTGCATGTGTGTTCTTTTCACATACCACATATGGATCCACTAGTGCAATTGCATGTGTGCTCTTTTCACAATCCACCTATGGATACACCAGTGTCATTGCATGCGTGTTATTTTTACTAACAACAACCAGTGTCATTGCATGTGTGTTATTTTCACAATCCACCTGTGGATCCACTAGTGTCATTGCATGTGTGCTCTTTTCACAATCCACCTAAGGATCCACCAGTGTCATTGCATGTGTGTTCTTTTTACTAACAACAACAAGAGTCATTGTATGTGTGTTCTTTTCACATACCACATATGGATCCACTAGTGCCATCGCATGTCTGTGCTTTTCACAATCCACCTATGGATCCACTAGTGTCATTGCATGTGGGCTTTTTTTACTAACAACAACCAGAGTCATTTCATGTGTTTTCTTTTCACATACCACATATGGATCCACCAGTGTCATTGCATGTGTGCTCTTTTCACAATCCACCTATGGATCCACCAGTGTCATTGCATGTGTGTTCTTTTTACTAACAATAACCAGAGTCATTGAAATGTGTGTTCTTTTCACATACCACATATGGATCCACCAGGGTCATTGAATGTGTGTTATTTTTACTAACAACAACCAGAGCCATTGCATGTGTGTTCTCTTCAGATACCACACATGGATCCACTAGTGTCATTGCATGTGTGTTATTTTTACTAACAACAACTGGAGTTATTTCATGACTGCTCTTTTCACATACCACATATGGATCCACCAGTGTCATTGCATGTGTGCTCTTTTCAGAATCCACCTATGGATCCACCAGTGTCATTGCATGTGTGTTCTTTTTACTAACAACAACCAAAGTCATTGCAGGTGTGTTCTTTTCACATACCACATATGGATCCACCAGTGTCATTGCATGTGTGCTCTTTTTACTAACAACAACCAGAGTCATTGCATGTGTGTTCTCTTGAGAGACCACACATGGATCCACCAGTGTCATTGCATGTGTGTTCTTTTTACTAACAACAATCAGAGTCATTGAAATGTGTGTTCTCTTCTGAGACCACACATGGATCCACCAGTCTCATTGCATGTGTGTTCTTTTTACTAACAACAACAAGTGTCATTTCATGTGTGTTCTTTTCACAATCCACCTATGGATCCACCAGTGTTATTACATGTGTGCTTTTTTTGCTAACAACAACCAGAGTCATTTCATGTGTGTTCTTTTCACATACCACATATGGATCCACCAGTGTCATTGAAATGTGTGTTCTCTTCAAAGACCACACATGGATCCACCAGTGTTATTGCATGTGTGTTCTTGTGACTAACAGCAACCAGAGTCATTGGATGTGTGTTCTTTTAACATACCACATACGGATCCACCAGTGTCATTGCATGTGTGTTCTTTTCACAATCCACCTATGGATCCACCAATGTCATTGCATGTGTGTTCATTTTACTAACAACAACTGGAGTCATTTCATAACTGTTCTTTTCACATACCAAATATGGATCCACCAGTGTCATTGAAATGTGTGTTCTCTTCAAAGACCACACATGGATCCACCAGTGTCATTACATGTGTGTTCTTTTTACTAACAACAACTGGATTCATTGCATGTGTGTTCTTTTCACATACCACATATGGATCCACCAGTGTCATTGCATGTGTGCCATTTTCACAATCCACCTATGGATCCACCAGTGTCATTGCATGTGTGTTCTTTTTACTAACAACAACCAGAGTCATTGAAATGTGTATTCTTTTCACATACCACATATGGATCCACCAGTGTCATTGCATGTGTGTTCTTTTTACTAACAACAACCAGAGTCATTGCATGTGTGTTCTCTTCAGAGACCACACATGGATCCACTAGTGTCATTGCATGTGTGTTCTTTTTACTAACAACAACCAGAGTCATTGAAATGTGTGTTCTCTTCATAGACCACACATGGATCCACCAGTGTCATTGCATGTGTGTTCTTTTTACTAACAACAACCAGTGTCATTGCATGTGTGTTCTTTTCACAATCCACGTATGGATCCACCAGTTTCATTGCATTTGTGCTTTTTTTACTAACAACAACCAGCGCCATTTCATGTGTGTTCTTTTCACATACCACATATGGATCCACCAGTGTCATTGAAATGTGTGTTCTCTTCAGAGCACACATGGATCCCCTAGTGGTATTGCATGTGTGTTCTTGTTACTAACAACAACTAGAGTCATTGCATCTGCGCTCTTTTCACAATCCCCCTATGGATCCACCAGTGTAATTGCATGTGTGTTCTTTTTACTAACAACAACCAGAGTCATTTCATGTGTGTTCTTTTCACATACCACATATGGATCCACCAGTCTCATTGAAATGTGTGTTCTCTTCAGAGACCACACATGGATCCACCAGTGTTATTGCCTGTATGATCTTGTTACTAACAACCAGAATCATTGCATGTGTGTTCTTTTCACATACCACATATGGATCCACCAGTGTCATTTCATGTGTGTTCTTTTCACAATCCACCTATGGATCCACCAGTGTCATTACATGTGTGTTCTCTTCCGAGACCACACATGGATACACCAGTGTCATTGCATGTGTGTTCTTTTTACTAACAACAACCAGAGTCATTGAAATGGGTGTTCTCTTCTGAGACCACACATGGATCCACCAGTGTCATTGCATGTGTGTTCTTTTTACTAACAACAACTGGAGTCATTGCATGTGTCTTCTTTTCACATAACACATATGGATCCACTAGTGCCATTGCATGTGTGCTCTTTTCACAATTCACCTATGGATCCACCAGTGTCATTTCATGTGTGTTCTTTTCACATACCACATATGGATCCACTAGTGTCATTGAAATGTGTGTTCTCTTTCGAGACCACACATGGAGCCACCAGTGTCATTGCATGTGTGTTCTTTTTACTAACAACAACCAGAGTCATTGCATGTGTGTCCTTTTCACATACCACATATGGATCCACCAGTGTCATTGCATGTGTGTTCTTTTTACTAACAACAACTAGAGTCATTGCATGTGTGCTCTTTTCACAATCCACCTAAGGATCCACCAGTGTCATTGCATGTGTGTTCTTTTTACTAGAAACAACAAGAGTCATTGGATGTGTGTTCTTTTCACATACCAGATATGGATCCACTAGTGTCATTGCATGTGTGTTCTTTTCACAATCTACCTATGGATCCACCAGTGTCATTGCATGTGGGCCTTTTTACTAACAAAAACCATAGTCATTTCATGTGTTTTCTTTTCACATACCACATATGGATCCACCAGTGTCATTGCATGTGTGCTCTTTTCACAATCCAGCTATGGATCCACCTGTGTCATTGCATGTGTGTTCTTTTTACTAACAATAACCAGGGTCATTGAAATGTTTGTTCTTTTCACATACCACATATGGATCCACCAGTGTCATTGCATGTGTGTTCTTTTTATTAACAACAACCAGATCCATTGCATGTGTGTTCTCTTCAGAGACCACACATGGATCCACCAGTGTCATTGCATGTGTGTTCTTTTTACTAACAACAACCAGAGTCATTGATATGTGTGTTCTCTTCAGAGACCACACATGGATCCACCAGCGTCATTGCATGTGTGTTCTTTTTACTAACAACAACTGGAGTCATTGCATGTGTCTTCTTTTCACATACCACATATGGATCCACTAGTGCCATTGCATGTGTGCTCTTTTCACAATCCACCTATGGATCCACCAGTGTCATTGCATGCGTGTTATTTTTACTAACAACAACCAGTGTCATTGCATGTGTCTTCTTTTCACAATCCACCTATGGATCCACCAGTGTCATTGCATGCGTGTTCTTTTTACTAACAAGAACCAGTGTCATTGCATGTGTGTTCTTTTCACAATCCACCTGTGGATCCACTAGTGTCATTGCATGTGTGCTCTTTTCACAATCCACCTAAGGATCCACCAGTGTCATTGCATGTGTGTTCTTTTTACTAACAACAACTAGAGTCATTGTATGTGTGTTCTTTTCACATACCACATATGGATCCACTAGTGCCATCGCATGTCTGTGCTTTTCACAATCCACCTATGGATCCACTAGTGTCATTGCATGTGGGCTTTTTTTACTAACAACAACCAGAGTCATTTCATGTGTTTTCTTTTCACATACCACATATGGATCCACCAGTGTCATTGCATGTGTGCTCTTTTCACAATCCACCTATGGATCCACCAGTGTCATTGCATGTGTGTTCTTTTTACTAACAATAACCAGAGTCATTGAAATGTGTGTTCTTTTCACATACCACATATGGATCCACCAGGGTCATTGAATGTGTGTTCTTTTTACTAACAACAACCAGAGCCATTGCATGTGTGTTCTCTTCAGATACCACACATGGATCCACCAGTGTCATTGCATGTGTGTTATTTTTACTAACAACAACTGGAGTTATTTCATGACTGCTCTTTTCACATACCACATATGGATCCACCAGTGTCATTGCATGTGTGCTCTTTTCAGAATCCACCTATGGATCCACCAGTGTCATTGCATGTGTGTTCTTTTTACTAACAACAACCAAATTCATTGCAGGTGTGTTCTTTTCACATACCACATATGGATCCACCAGTGTCATTGCATGTGTGCTCTTTTTACTAACAACAACCAGAGTCATTGCATGTGTGTTCTCTTGAGAGACCACACATGGATCCACCAGTGTCATTGCATATGTGTTCTTTTTACTAACAACAATCAGAGTCATTGAAATGTGTGTTCTCTTCTGAGACCACACATGGATCCACCAGGCTCATTGCATGTGTGTTCTTTTTACTAACAACAACAAGTGTCATTTCATGTGTGTTCTTTTCACAATCCACCTATGGATCCACCAGTGTTATTGCATGTGTGATTTTTTTACTAACAACAACCAGAGTCATTTCATGTGTGTTCTTTTCACATACCACATATGGATCCACCAGTGTCATTGAAATGTGTGTTCTCTTCAGAGAGCACACATGGATCCCCTAGTGGTATTGCATGTGTGTTCTTGTTACTAACAACAACTGGAGTCATTTCATAACTGTTCTTTTCACATACCAAATATGGATCCACCAGTGTCATTGAAATGTGTGTTCTCTTCAGAGACCACACATGGATCCACAAGTGTCATTACATGTGTGTTCTTTTTACTAACAACAACTGGATTCATTGCATGTGTGTTCTTTTCACATACCACATATGGATCCACCAGTGTCATTGCATGTGTGCCATTTTCACAATCCACCTATGGATCGACCAGTGTCATTGCATGTGTGTTCTTTTTACTAACAACAACCAGAGTCATTGAAATGTGTATTCTTTTCACATACCACATATGGATCCACCAGTGTCATTGCATGTGTGGTTTTTTACTAACAACAACCAGAGTCATTGCATGTGTGTTCTCTTCCGAGACCACACATGGATCCACTAGTGTCATTGCATGTGTGTTCTTTTTACTAACAACCAGAGTCATTGAAATGTGTGTTCTCTTCATAGACCACACATGGATCCACCAGTGTCATTGCATGTGTGTTCTTTTTACTAACAACAACCAGTGTCATTGCATATGTGTTCTTTTCACAATCCACGTATGGATCCACCAGTTTCATTGCATTTGTGCTTTTTTTACTAACAACAACCAGAGCCATTTCATGTGTGTTCTTTTCACATACCACATATGGATCCACCAGTGTCATTGAAATGTGTGTTCTCTTCAGAGAGCACACATGGATCCCCTAGTGGTATTGCATGTGTGTTCTTGTTACTAACAACAACTAGAGTCATTGCATCTGCGCTCTTTTCACAATCCCCCTATGGATCCACCAGTGTCATTGCATGTGTGTTCTTTTTACTAACAACAACCAGAGGCATTGCATGTGTGTTCTTTTCACATACCACATATGGATCCACCAGTGTCATTGCATGTGTGCTCTTTTTACTAATAACAACCAAAGTCATTGCACGTGTGTTCTCTTCAAAGACCACACATGGATCCACCAGTGTCATTGCATGTGTGTTATTTTTACTAACAACAACTGGAGTTATTTCATGACTGCTCTTTTCACATACCACATATGGATCCACCAGTGTCATTGCATGTGTGCTCTTTTCAGAATCCACCTATGGATCCACCAGTGTCATTGCATGTGTGTTCTTTTTACTAACAACAACCAAAGTCATTGCAGGTGTGTTCTTTTCACATACCACATATGGATCCACCAGTGTCATTGCATGTGTGCTCTTTTTACTAACAACAACCAGAGTCATTGCATGTGTGTTCTCTTGAGAGACCACACATGGATCCACCAGTGTCATTGCATGTGTGTTCTTTTTACTAACAACAATCAGAGTCATTGAAATGTGTGTTCTCTTCTGAGACCACACATGGATCCACCAGTCTCATTGCATGTGTGTTCTTTTTACTAACAACAACAAGTGTCATTTCATGTGTTTTTTTTTCACAATCCACCTATGGATCCACCAGTGTTATTGCATGTGTGTTCTTTTCACAATCTACCTATGGATCCACCAGTGTCATTGCATGTGGGCTTTTTTACTAACAAAAACCATAGTCATTTCATGTGTTTTCTTTTCACATACCACATATGGATCCACCAGTGTCATTGCATGTGTGCTCTTTTCACAATCCAGCTATGGATCCACCTGTGTCATTGCATGTGTGTTCTTTTTACTAACAATAACCAGGGTCATTGAAATGTGTGTTCTTTTCACATACCACATATGGATCCACCAGTGTCATTGCATGTGTGTTATTTTTATTAACATCAACCAGAGCCATTGCATGTGTGTTCTCTTCAGAGACCACACATGGATCCACCAGTGTCATTGCATGTGTGTTCTTTTTACAAACAACAACCAGAGTCATTGAAATGTGTGTTCTCTTCAGAGACCACACATGGATCCACCAGCGTCATTGCATGTGTATTCTTTTTACTAACAACAACTGGAGTCATTGCATGTGTGTTCTTTTCACATACCACATATGGATCCACCAGTGTCATTGCATGTGTTTCTTTTCACAATCCACCTATGGATCCACCAGTGTCATTACATGTGTGCTCTTTTTACTAATAACAACCAGAGTCACTCCATGTGTGTTCTCTTCCGAGACCACACATGGATACACCAGTGTCATTGCATGTGTGTTCTTTTTTACTAACAACAACCAGAGTCATTGAAATGTGTGTTCTCTTCATAGACCACACATGGATCCACCAGTGTCATTGCATGTGTGTTCTTTTTACTAACAACAACCAGTGTCATTGCATGTGTGTTCTTTTCACAATCCACGTATGGATCCACTAGTGCCATTGCATGTGTGCTCTTTTCACAATTCACCTATGGATCCACCAGTGTCATTTCATGTGTGTTCTTTTCACATACCACATATGGATCCACTAGTGTCATTGAAATGTGTGTTCTCTTTCGAGACCACACATGGATCCACCAGTGTCATTGCATGTGTGTTCTTTTTACTAACAACAATCAGAGTCATTGAAATGTGTGTTCTCTTCTGAGACCACACATGGATCCACCAGTCTCATTGCATGTGTGTTCTTTTTACTAACAACAACAAGTGTCATTACATGTGTGTTCTTTTCACAATCCACCTATGGATCCACCAGTGTTATTGCATGTGTGTTCTTTTCACAATCTACCTATGGATCCACCAGTGTCATTGCATGTGGGCTTTTTTACTAACAAAAACCATAGTCATTTCATGTGTTTTCTTTTCACATACCACATATGGATCCACCAGTGTCATTGCATGTGTGCTCTTTTCACAATCCAGCTATGGATCCACCTGTGTCATTGCATGTGTGTTCTTTTTACTAACAATAACCAGGGTCATTGAAATGTGTATTCTTTTCACATACCACATATGGATCCACCAGTGTCATTGCATGTGTGTTATTTTTATTAACATCAACCAGAGCCATTGCATGTGTGTTCTCTTCAGAGACCACACATGGATCCACCAGTGTCATTGCATGTGTGTTCTTTTTACAAACAACAACCAGAGTCATTGAAATATGTGTTCTCTTCAGAGACCACACATGGATCCACCAGCGTCATTGCATGTGTGTTCTTTTTACTAACAACAACTGGAGTCATTGCATGTGTGTTCTTTTCACATACCACATATGGATCCACCAGTGTCATTGCATGTGTTTCTTTTCACAATCCACCTATGGATCCACCAGTGTCATTACATGTGTGCTCTTTTTACTAATAACAACCAGAGTCACTCCATGTGTGTTCTCTTCCGAGACCACACATGGATACACCAGTGTCATTGCATGTGTGTTCTTTTTTACTAACAACAACCAGAGTCATTGAAATGTGTGTTCTCTTTTGAGACCACACATGGATCCACCAGTGTCATTGCATGTGTGTTCTTTTTACTAACAACAACTGGAGTCATTGCATGTGTGTTCTTTTCACATACCACATATGGATCCACTAGTGCCATTGCATGTGTGCTCTTTTCACAATTCACCTATGGATCCACTAATGTCATCTCATGTGTGTTCTTTTCACATACCACATATGGATCCACTAGTGTCATTGAAATGTGTGTTCTCTTTCGAGACCACACATGGATCCACCAGTGTCATTGCATGTGTGTTCTTTTTACTAACAACAACCAGAGTCATTGCATGTGTGTCCTTTTCACATACCACATATGGATCCACCAGTGTCATTGCATGTGTGTTCTTTTTACTAACAACAACTAGAGTCATTGCATGTGTGCTCTTTTCACAATCCACCTAAGGATCCACCAGTGTCATGGCATGTGTATTCTTTTTACTAGCAACAACAAGAGTCATTGGATCTGTGTTCTTTTCACATACCATATATGGATCCACTAGTGTCATTGCATGTGTGTTCTTTTCACAATCTACCTATGGATCCACCAGTGTCATTGCATGTGGGCCTTTTTACTAACAAAAACCATAGTCATTTCATGTGTTTTCTTTTCACATACCACATATGGATCCACCAGTGTCATTGCATGTATGCTCTTTTCACAATCCAGCTATGGGTCCACCTGTGTCATTGCACGTGTGTTCTTTTTACTAACAATAACCAGGGTCATTGAAATGTTTGTTCTTTTCACATACCACATATGGATCCACCAGTGTCATTGCATGTGTGTTCTTTTTATTAACATCAACCAGAGCCATTGCATGTGTGTTCTCTTCAGAGACCACACATGGATCCACCAGTGTCATTGCATGTGTGTTCTTTTTACTAACAACAACCAGAGTCATTGAAATGTGTGTTCTCTTCAGAGACCACACATGGATCCACCAGCGTCATTGCATGTGTGTTCTTTTTACTAACAACAACTGGAGTCATTGCATGTGTCTTCTTTTCACATACCACATATGGATCCACTAGTGCCATTGCATGTGTGCTCTTTTCACAATCCACCTATGGATCCACCAGTGTCATTGCATGCGTGTTATTTTTACTAACAACAACTAGTGTCATTGCATGTGTCTTCTTTTCACAATCCACCTATGGATCCACCAGTGTCATTGCATGCGTGTTCTTTTTACTAACAAGAACCAGTGTCATTGCATGTGTGTTCTTTTCACAATCCACCTGTGGATCCACTAGTGTCATTGCATGTGTGCTCTTTTCACAATCCACCTAAGGATCCACCAGTGTCATTGCATGTGTGTTCTTTTTACTAACAACAACTAGAGTCATTGTATGTGTGTTCTTTTCACATACCACATATGGATCCACTAGTGCCATCGCATGTCTGTGCTTTTCACAATCCACCTATGGATCCACTAGTGTCATTGCATGTGGGCTTTTTTTACTAACAACAACCAGAGTCATTTCATGTGTTTTCTTTTCACATACCACATATGGATCCACCAGTGTCATTGCATGTGTGCTCTTTTCACAATCCACCTATGGATCCACCAGTGTCATTGCATGTGTGTTCTTTTTACTAACAATAACCAGAGTCATTGAAATGTGTGTTCTTTTCACATACCACATATGGATCCACCAGGGTCATTGAATGTGTGTTCTTTTTACTAACAACAACCAGAGCCATTGCATGTGTGTTCTCTTCAGATACCACACATGGATCCACCAGTGTCATTGCATGTGTGTTATTTTTACTAACAACAACTGGAGTTATTTCATGACTGCTCTTTTCACATACCACATATGGATCCACCAGTGTCATTGCATGTGTGCTCTTTTCAGAATCCACCTATGGATCCACCAGTGTCATTGCATGTGTGTTCTTTTTACTAACAACAACCAAATTCATTGCAGGTGTGTTCTTTTCACATACCACATATGGATCCACCAGTGTCATTGCATGTGTGCTCTTTTTACTAACAACAACCAGAGTCATTGCATGTGTGTTCTCTTGAGAGACCACACATGGATCCACCAGTGTCATTGCATATGTGTTCTTTTTACTAACAACAATCAGAGTCATTGAAATGTGTGTTCTCTTCTGAGACCACACATGGATCCACCAGGCTCATTGCATGTGTGTTCTTTTTACTAACAACAACAAGTGTCATTTCATGTGTGTTCTTTTCACAATCCACCTATGGATCCACCAGTGTTATTGCATGTGTGATTTTTTTACTAACAACAACCAGAGTCATTTCATGTGTGTTCTTTTCACATACCACATATGGATCCACCAGTGTCATTGAAATGTGTGTTCTCTTCAGAGAGCACACATGGATACCCTAGTGGTATTGCATGTGTGTTCTTGTTACTAACAACAACTGGAGTCATTTCATAACTGTTCTTTTCACATACCAAATATGGATCCACCAGTGTCATTGAAATGTGTGTTCTCTTCAGATACCACACATGGATCCACAAGTGTCATTACATGTGTGTTCTTTTTACTAACAACAACTGGATTCATTGCATGTGTGTTCTTTTCACATACCACATATGGATCCACCAGTGTCATTGCATGTGTGCCATTTTCACAATCCACCTATGGATCGACCAGTGTCATTGCATGTGTGTTCTTTTTACTAACAACAACCAGAGTCATTGAAATGTGTATTCTTTTCACATACCACATATGGATCCACCAGTGTCATTGCATGTGTGGTTTTTTACTAACAACAACCAGAGTCATTGCATGTGTGTTCTCTTCCGAGACCACACATGGATCCACTAGTGTCATTGCATGTGTGTTCTTTTTACTAACAACCAGAGTCATTGAAATGTGTGTTCTCTTCATAGACCACACATGGATCCACCAGTGTCATTGCATGTGTGTTCTTTTTACTAACAACAACCAGTGTCATTGCATGTGTGTTCTTTTCACAATCCACGTATGGATCCACCAGTTTCATTGCATTTGTGCTTTTTTTACTAACAACAACCAGAGCCATTTCATGTGTGTTCTTTTCACATACCACATATGGATCCACTAGTGTCATTGAAATGTGTGTTCTCTTCAGAGAGCACACATGGATCCCCTAGTGGTATTGCATGTGTGTTCTTGTTACTAACAACAACTAGAGTCATTGCATCTGCGCTCTTTTCACAATCCCCCTATGGATCCACCAGTGTCATTGCATGTGTGTTCTTTTTACTAACAACAACCAGAGGCATTGCATGTGTGTTCTTTTCACATACCACATATGGATCCACCAGTGTCATTGCATGTGTGCTCTTTTTACTAATAACAACCAAAGTCATTGCACGTGTGTTCTCTTCAAAGACCACACATGGATCCACCAGTGTCATTGCATGTGTGTTATTTTTACTAACAACAACTGGAGTTATTTCATGACTGCTCTTTTCACATACCACATATGGATCCACCAGTGTCATTGCATGTGTGCTCTTTTCAGAATCCACCTATGGATCCACCAGTGTCATTGCATGTGTGTTCTTTTTACTAACAACAACCAAAGTCATTGCAGGTGTGTTCTTTTCACATACCACATATGGATCCACCAGTGTCATTGCATGTGTGCTCTTTTTACTAACAACAACCAGAGTCATTGCATGTGTGTTCTCTTGAGAGACCACACATGGATCCACCAGTGTCATTGCATGTGTGTTCTTTTTACTAACAACAATCAGAGTCATTGAAATGTGTGTTCTCTTCTGAGACCACACATGGATCCACCAGTCTCATTGCATGTGTGTTCTTTTTACTAACAACAACAAGTGTCATTTCATGTGTGTTCTTTTCACAATCCACCTATGGATCCACCAGTGTTATTGCATGTGTGTTCTTTTCACAATCTACCTATGGATCCACCAGTGTCATTGCATGTGGGCTTTTTTACTAACAAAAACCATAGTCATTTCATGTGTTTTCTTTTCACATACCACATATGGATCCACCAGTGTCATTGCATGTGTGCTCTTTTCACAATCCAGCTATGGATCCACCTGTGTCATTGCATGTGTGTTCTTTTTACTAACAATAACCAGGGTCATTGAAATGTGTGTTCTTTTCACATACCACATATGGATCCACCAGTGTCATTGCATGTGTGTTATTTTTATTAACATCAACCAGAGCCATTGCATGTGTGTTCTCTTCAGAGACCACACATGGATCCACCAGTGTCATTGCATGTGTGTTCTTTTTACAAACAACAACCAGAGTCATTGAAATGTGTGTTCTCTTAAGAGACCACACATGGATCCACCAGCGTCATTGCATGTGTATTCTTTTTACTAACAACAACTGGAGTCATTGCATGTGTGTTCTTTTCACATACCACATATGGATCCACCAGTGTCATTGCATGTGTTTCTTTTCACAATCCACCTATGGATCCACCAGTGTCATTACATGTGTGCTCTTTTTACTAATAACAACCAGAGTCACTCCATGTGTGTTCTCTTCCGAGACCACACATGGATACACCAGTGTCATTGCATGTGTGTTCTTTTTTACTAACAACAACCAGAGTCATTGAAATGTGTGTTCTCTTCATAGACCACACATGGATCCACCAGTGTCATTGCATGTGTGTTCTTTTTACTAACAACAACCAGTGTCATTGCATGTGTGTTCTTTTCACAATCCACGTATGGATCCACTAGTGCCATTGCATGTGTGCTCTTTTCACAATTCACCTATGGATCCACCAGTGTCATTTCATGTGTGTTCTTTTCACATACCACATATGGATCCACTAGTGTCATTGAAATGTGTGTTCTCTTTCGAGACCACACATGGATCCACCAGTGTCATTGCATGTGTGTTCTTTTTACTAACAACAATCAGAGTCATTGAAATGTGTGTTCTCTTCTGAGACCACACATGGATCCACCAGTCTCATTGCATGTGTGTTCTTTTTACTAACAACAACAAGTGTCATTACATGTGTGTTCTTTTCACAATCCACCTATGGATCCACCAGTGTTATTGCATGTGTGTTCTTTTCACAATCTACCTATGGATCCACAGTGTCATTGCATGTGGGCTTTTTTACTAACAAAAACCATAGTCATTTCATGTGTTTTCTTTTCACATACCACATATGGATCCACCAGTGTCATTGCATGTGTGCTCTTTTCACAATCCAGCTATGGATCCACCTGTGTCATTGCATGTGTGTTCTTTTTACTAACAATAACCAGGGTCATTGAAATGTGTATTCTTTTCACATACCACATATGGATCCACCAGTGTCATTGCATGTGTGTTATTTTTATTAACATCAACCAGAGCCATTGCATGTGTGTTCTCTTCAGAGACCACACATGGATCCACCAGTGTCATTGCATGTGTGTTCTTTTTACAAACAATAACCAGAGTCATTGAAATATGTGTTCTCTTCAGAGACCACACATGGATCCACCAGCGTCATTGCATGTGTGTTCTTTTTACTAACAACAACTGGAGTCATTGCATGTGTGTTCTTTTCACATACCACATATGGATCCACCAGTGTCATTGCATGTGTTTCTTTTCACAATCCACCTATGGATCCACCAGTGTCATTACATGTGTGCTCTTTTTACTAATAACAACCAGAGTCACTCCATGTGTGTTCTCTTCCGAGACCACACATGGATACACCAGTGTCATTGCATGTGTGTTCTTTTTTACTAACAGCAACCAGAGTCATTGAAATGTGTGTTCTCTTTTGAGACCACACATGGATCCACCAGTGTCATTGCATGTGTGTTCTTTTTACTAACAACAACTGGAGTCATTGCATGTGTGTTCTTTTCACATACCACATATGGATCCACTAGTGCCATTGCATGTGTGCTCTTTTCACAATTCACCTATGGATCCACTAGTGTCATTTCATGTGTGTTCTTTTCACATACCACATATGGATCCACTAGTGTCATTGAAATGTGTGTTCTCTTTCGAGACCACACATGGATCCACCAGTGTCATTGCATGTGTGTTCTTTTTACTAACAACAACCAGAGTCATTGCATGTGTGTCCTTTTCACATACCACATATGGATCCACCAGTGTCATTGCATGTGTGTTCTTTTTACTAACAACAACTAGAGTCATTGCATGTGTGCTCTTTTCACAATCCACCTAAGGATCCACCAGTGTCATGGCATGTGTATTCTTTTTACTAGCAACAACAAGAGTCATTGGATCTGTGTTCTTTTCACATACCATATATGGATCCACTAGTGTCATTGCATGTGTGTTCTTTTCACAATCTACCTATGGATCCACCAGTGTCATTGCATGTGGGCCTTTTTACTAACAAAAACCATAGTCATTTCATGTGTTTTCTTTTCACATACCACATATGGATCCACCAGTGTCATTGCATGTATGCTCTTTTCACAATCCAGCTATGGGTCCACCTGTGTCATTGCACGTGTGTTCTTTTTACTAACAATAACCAGGGTCATTGAAATGTTTGTTCTTTTCACATACCACATATGGATCCACCAGTGTCATTGCATGTGTGCTCTTTTCACAATCCAGCTATGGATCCACCTGTGTCATTGCATGTGTGTTCTTTTTACTAACAATAACCAGGGTCATTGAAATGTGTATTCTTTTCACATACCACATATGGATCCACCAGTGTCATTGCATGTGTGTTATTTTTATTAACATCAACCAGAGCCATTGCATGTGTGTTCTCTTCAGAGACCACACATGGATCCACCAGTGTCATTGCATGTGTGTTCTTTTTACAAACAATAACCAGAGTCATTGAAATATGTGTTCTCTTCAGAGAGCACACATGGATCCACCAGCGTCATTGCATGTGTGTTCTTTTTACTAACAACAACTGGAGTCATTGCATGTGTGTTCTTTTCACATACCACATATGGATCCACCAGTGTCATTGCATGTGTTTCTTTTCACAATCCACCTATGGATCCACCAGTGTCATTACATGTGTGCTCTTTTTACTAATAACAACCAGAGTCACTCCATGTGTGTTCTCTTCCGAGACCACACATGGATACACCAGTGTCATTGCATGTGTGTTCTTTTTTACTAACAGCAACCAGAGTCATTGAAATGTGTGTTCTCTTTTGAGACCACACATGGATCCACCAGTGTCATTGCATGTGTGTTCTTTTTACTAACAACAACTGGAGTCATTGCATGTGTGTTCTTTTCACATACCACATATGGATCCACTAGTGCCATTGCATGTGTGCTCTTTTCACAATTCACCTATGGATCCACTAGTGTCATTTCATGTGTGTTCTTTTCACATACCACATATGGATCCACTAGTGTCATTGAAATGTGTGTTCTCTTTCGAGACCACACATGGATCCACCAGTGTCATTGCATGTGTGTTCTTTTTACTAACAACAACCAGAGTCATTGCATGTGTGTCCTTTTCACATACCACATATGGATCCACCAGTGTCATTGCATGTGTGTTCTTTTTACTAACAACAACTAGAGTCATTGCATGTGTGCTCTTTTCACAATCCACCTAAGGATCCACCAGTGTCATGGCATGTGTATTCTTTTTACTAGCAACAACAAGAGTCATTGGATCTGTGTTCTTTTCACATACCATATATGGATCCACTAGTGTCATTGCATGTGTGTTCTTTTCACAATCTACCTATGGATCCACCAGTGTCATTGCATGTGGGCCTTTTTACTAACAAAAACCATAGTCATTTCATGTGTTTTCTTTTCACATACCACATATGGATCCACCAGTGTCATTGCATGTATGCTCTTTTCACAATCCAGCTATGGGTCCACCTGTGTCATTGCACGTGTGTTCTTTTTACTAACAATAACCAGGGTCATTGAAATGTTTGTTCTTTTCACATACCACATATGGATCCACCAGTGTCATTGCATGTGTGTTCTTTTTATTAACATCAACCAGAGCCATTGCATGTGTGTTCTCTTCAGAGACCACACATGGATCCACCAGTGTCATTGCATGTGTGTTCTTTTTACTAACAACAACCAGAGTCATTGAAATGTGTGTTCTCTTCAGAGACCACACATGGATCCACCAGCGTCATTGCATGTGTGTTCTTTTTACTAACAACAACTGGAGTCATTGCATGTGTGTTCTTTTCACATACCACATATGGATCCACTAGTGCAATTGCATGTGTGCTCTTTTCACAATCCACCTATGGATCCACCAGTGTCATTGCATGCGTGTTATTTTTACTAACAACAACCAGTGTCATTGCATGTGTGTTATTTTCACAATCCACCTGTGGATCCACTAGTGTCATTGCATGTGTGCTCTTTTCACAATCCACCTAAGGATCCACCAGTGTCATTGCATGTGTGTTCTTTTTACTAACAACAACAAGAGTCATTGTATGTGTGTTCTTTTCACATACCACATATGGATCCACTAGTGCCATCGCATGTCTGTGCTTTTCACAATCCACCTATGGATCCACTAGTGTCATTGCATGTGGGCTTTTTTTACTAACAACAACCAGAGTCATTTCATGTGTTTTCTTTTCACATACCACATATGGATCCACCAGTGTCATTGCATGTGTGCTCTTTTCACTATCCACCTATGGATCCACCAGTGTCATTGCATGTGTGTTCTTTTTACTAACAATAACCAGAGTCATTGAAATGTGTGTTCTTTTCACATACCACATATGGATCCACCAGGGTCATTGAATGTGTGTTCTTTTTACTAACAACAACCAGAGCCATTGCATGTGTGTTCTCTTCAGATACCACACATGGATCCACTAGTGTCATTGCATGTGTGTTATTTTTACTAACAACAACTGGAGTTATTTCATGACTGCTCTTTTCACATACCACATATGGATCCACCAGTGTCATTGCATGTGTGCTCTTTTCAGAATCCACCTATGGATCCACCAGTGTCATTGCATGTGTGTTCTTTTTACTAACAACAACCAAAGTCATTGCAGGTGTGTTCTTTTCACATACCACATATGGATCCACCAGTGTCATTGCATGTGTGCTCTTTTTACTAACAACAACCAGAGTCATTGCATGTGTGTTCTCTTGAGAGACCACACATGGATCCACCAGTGTCATTGCATGTGTGTTCTTTTTACTAACAACAATCAGAGTCATTGAAATGTGTGTTCTCTTCTGAGACCACACATGGATCCACCAGTCTCATTGCATGTGTGTTCTTTTTACTAACAACAACAAGTGTCATTTCATGTGTGTTCTTTTCACAATCCACCTATGGATCCACCAGTGTTATTGCATGTGTGCTTTTTTTGCTAACAACAACCAGAGTCATTTCATGTGTGTTCTTTTCACATACCACATATGGATCCACCAGTGTCATTGAAATGTGTGTTCTCTTCAAAGACCACACATGGATCCACCAGTGTTATTGCATGTGTGTTCTTGTGACTAACAGCAACCAGAGTCATTGGATGTGTGTTCTTTTCACATACCACATACGGATCCACCAGTGTCATTGCATGTGTGTTCTTTTCACAATCCACCTATGGATCCACCAATGTCATTGCATGTGTGTTCATTTTACTAACAACAACTGGAGTCATTTCATAACTGTTCTTTTCACATACCAAATATGGATCCACCAGTGTCATTGAAATGTGTGTTCTCTTCAAAGACCACACATGGATCCGCCAGTGTCATTACATGTGTGTTCTTTTTACTAACAACAACTGGATTCATTGCATGTGTGTTCTTTTCACATACCACATATGGATCCACCAGTGTCATTGCATGTGTGCCATTTTCACAATCCACCTATGGATCCACCAGTGTCATTGCATGTGTGTTCTTTTTACTAACAACAACCAGAGTCATTGAAATGTGTATTCTTTTCACATACCACATATGGATCCACCAGTGTCATTGCATGTGTGTTCTTTTTACTAACAACAACCAGAGTCATTGCATGTGTGTTCTCTTCAGAGACCACACATGGATCCACTAGTGTCATTGCATGTGTGTTCTTTTTACTAACAACAACCAGAGTCATTGAAATGTGTGTTCTCTTCATAGACCACACATGGATCCACCAGTGTCATTGCATGTGTGTTCTTTTTACTAACAACAACCAGTGTCATTGCATGTGTGTTCTTTTCACAATCCACGTATGGATCCACCAGTTTCATTGCATTTGTGCTTTTTTTACTAACAACAACCAGAGCCATTTCATGTGTGTTCTTTTCACATACCACATATGGATCCACCAGTGTCATTGAAATGTGTGTTCTCTTCAGAGCACACATGGATCCCCTAGTGGTATTGCATGTGTGTTCTTGTTACTAACAACAACTAGAGTCATTGCATCTGCGCTCTTTTCACAATCCCCCTATGGATCCACCAGTGTAATTGCATGTGTGTTCTTTTTACTAACAACAACCAGAGTCATTTCATGTGTGTTCTTTTCACATACCACATATGGATCCACCAGTCTCATTGAAATGTGTGTTCTCTTCAGAGACCACACATGGATCCACCAGTGTTATTGCCTGTATGATCTTGTTACTAACAACCAGAATCATTGCATGTGTGTTCTTTTCACATACCACATATGGATCCACCAGTGTCATTTCATGTGTGTTCTTTTCACAATCCACCTATGGATCCACCAGTGTCATTACATGTGTGTTCTCTTCCGAGACCACACATGGATACACCAGTGTCATTGCATGTGTGTTCTTTTTACTAACAACAACCAGAGTCATTGAAATGGGTGTTCTCTTCTGAGACCACACATGGATCCACCAGTGTCATTGCATGTGTGTTCTTTTTACTAACAACAACTGGAGTCATTGCATGTGTCTTCTTTTCACATAACACATATGGATCCACTAGTGCCATTGCATGTGTGCTCTTTTCACAATTCACCTATGGATCCACCAGTGTCATTTCATGTGTGTTCTTTTCACATACCACATATGGATCCACTAGTGTCATTGAAATGTGTGTTCTCTTTCGAGACCACACATGGATCCACCAGTGTCATTGCATGTGTGTTCTTTTTACTAACAACAACCAGAGTCATTGCATGTGTGTCCTTTTCACATACCACATATGGATCCACCAGTGTCATTGCATGTCTGTTCTTTTTACTAACAACAACTAGAGTCATTGCATGTGTGCTCTTTTCACAATCCACCTAAGGATCCACCAGTGTCATTGCATGTGTGTTCTTTTTACTAGCAACAACAAGAGTCATTGGATGTGTGTTCTTTTCACATACCAGATATGGATCCACTAGTGTCATTGCATGTGTGTTCTTTTCACAATCTACCTATGGATCCACCAGTGTCATTGCATGTGGGCCTTTTTACTAACAAAAACCATAGTCATTTCATGTGTTTTCTTTTCACATACCACATATGGATCCACCAGTGTCATTGCATGTGTGCTCTTTTCACAATCCAGCTATGGATCCACCTGTGTCATTGCATGTGTGTTCTTTTTACTAACAATAACCAGGGTCATTGAAATGTTTGTTCTTTTCACATACCACATATGGATCCACCAGTGTCATTGCATGTGTGTTCTTTTTATTAACAACAACCAGATCCATTGCATGTGTGTTCTCTTTAGAGACCACACATGGATCCACCAGTGTCATTGCATGTGTGTTCTTTTTACTAACAACAACCAGAGTCATTGATATGTGTGTTCTCTTCAGAGACCACACATGGATCCACCAGCGTCATTGCATGTGTGTTCTTTTTACTAACAACAACTGGAGTCATTGCATGTGTCTTCTTTTCACATACCACATATGGATCCACTAGTGCCATTGCATGTGTGCTCTTTTCACAATCCACCTATGGATCCACCAGTGTCATTGCATGCGTGTTATTTTTACTAACAACAACCAGTGTCATTGCATGTGTCTTCTTTTCACAATCCACCTATGGATCCACCAGTGTCATTGCATGCGTGTTCTTTTTACTAACAAGAACCAGTGTCATTGCATGTGTGTTCTTTTCACAATCCACCTGTGGATCCACTAGTGTCATTGCATGTGTGCTCTTTTCACAATCCACCTAAGGATCCACCAGTGTCATTGCATGTGTGTTCTTTTTACTAACAACAACTAGAGTCATTGTATGTGTGTTCTTTTCACATACCACATATGGATCCACTAGTGCCATCGCATGTCTGTGCTTTTCACAATCCACCTATGGATCCACTAGTGTCATTGCATGTGGGCTTTTTTTACTAACAACAACCAGAGTCATTTCATGTGTTTTCTTTTCACATACCACATATGGATCCACCAGTGTCATTGCATGTGTGCTCTTTTCACAATCCACCTATGGATCCACCAGTGTCATTGCATGTGTGTTCTTTTTACTAACAATAACCAGAGTCATTGAAATGTGTGTTCTTTTCACATACCACATATGGATCCACCAGGGTCATTGAATGTGTGTTCTTTTTACTAACAACAACCAGAGCCATTGCATGTGTGTTCTCTTCAGATACCACACATGGATCCACCAGTGTCATTGCATGTGTGTTATTTTTACTAACAACAACTGGAGTTATTTCATGACTGCTCTTTTCACATACCACATATGGATCCACCAGTGTCATTGCATGTGTGCTCTTTTCAGAATCCACCTATGGATCCACCAGTGTCATTGCATGTGTGTTCTTTTTACTAACAACAACCAAATTCATTGCAGGTGTGTTCTTTTCACATACCACATATGGATCCACCAGTGTCATTGCATGTGTGCTCTTTTTACTAACAACAACCAGAGTCATTGCATGTGTGTTCTCTTGAGAGACCACACATGGATCCACCAGTGTCATTGCATATGTGTTCTTTTTACTAACAACAATCAGAGTCATTGAAATGTGTGTTCTCTTCTGAGACCACACATGGATCCACCAGGCTCATTGCATGTGTGTTCTTTTTACTAACAACAACAAGTGTCATTTCATGTGTGTTCTTTTCACAATCCACCTATGGATCCACCAGTGTCATTGCATGTGTGTTCTTTTTACTAACAACAACCAGAGTCATTGAAATGTGTATTCTTTTCACATACCACATATGGATCCACCAGTGTCATTGCATGTGTGGTTTTTTACTAACAACAACCAGAGTCATTGCATGTGTGTTCTCTTCCGAGACCACACATGGATCCACTAGTGTCATTGCATGTGTGTTCTTTTTACTAACAACCAGAGTCATTGAAATGTGTGTTCTCTTCATAGACCACACATGGATCCACCAGTGTCATTGCATGTGTGTTCTTTTTACTAACAACAACCAGTGTCATTGCATGTGTGTTTTTTTCACAATCCACGTATGGATCCACCAGTTTCATTGCATTTGTGCTTTTTTTACTAACAACAACCAGAGCCATTTCATGTGTGTTCTTTTCACATACCACATATGGATCCACCAGTGTCATTGAAATGTGTGTTCTCTTCAGAGAGCACACATGGATCCCCTAGTGGTATTGCATGTGTGTTCTTGTTACTAACAACAACTAGAGTCATTGCATCTGCGCTCTTTTCACAATCCCCCTATGGATCCACCAGTGTCATTGCATGTGTGTTCTTTTTACTAACAACAACCAGAGGCATTGCATGTGTGTTCTTTTCACATACCACATATGGATCCACCAGTGTCATTGCATGTGTGCTCTTTTTACTAATAACAACCAAAGTCATTGCACGTGTGTTCTCTTCAAAGACCACACATGGATCCACCAGTGTCATTGCATGTGTGTTATTTTTACTAACAACAACTGGAGTTATTTCATGACTGCTCTTTTCACATACCACATATGGATCCACCAGTGTCATTGCATGTGTGCTCTTTTCAGAATCCACCTATGGATCCACCAGTGTCATTGCATGTGTGTTCTTTTTACTAACAACAACCAAAGTCATTGCAGGTGTGTTCTTTTCACATACCACATATGGATCCACCAGTGTCATTGCATGTGTGCTCTTTTTACTAACAACAACCAGAGTCATTGCATGTGTGTTCTCTTGAGAGACCACACATGGATCCACCAGTGTCATTGCATGTGTGTTCTTTTTACTAACAACAATCAGAGTCATTGAAATGTGTGTTCTCTTCTGAGACCACACATGGATCCACCAGTCTCATTGCATGTGTGTTCTTTTTACTAACAACAACAAGTGTCATTTCATGTGTGTTCTTTTCACAATCCACCTATGGATCCACCAGTGTTATTGCATGTGTGTTCTTTTCACAATCTACCTATGGATCCACCAGTGTCATTGCATGTGGGCTTTTTTACTAACAAAAACCATAGTCATTTCATGTGTTTTCTTTTCACATACCACATATGGATCCACCAGTGTCACTGCATGTGTGCTCTTTTCACAATCCAGCTATGGATCCACCTGTGTCATTGCATGTGTGTTCTTTTCACTAACAATAACCAGGGTCATTGAAATGTGTGTTCTTTTCACATACCACATATGGATCCACCAGTGTCATTGCATGTGTGTTATTTTTATTAACATCAACCAGAGCCATTGCATGTGTGTTCTCTTCAGAGACCACACATGGATCCACCAGTGTCATTGCATGTGTGTTCTTTTTACAAACAACAACCAGAGTCATTGAAATGTGTGTTCTCTTCAGAGACCACACATGGATCCACCAGCGTCATTGCATGTGTATTCTTTTTACTAACAACAACTGGAGTCATTGCATGTGTGTTCTTTTCACATACCACATATGGATCCACCAGTGTCATTGCATGTGTTTCTTTTCACAATCCACCTATGGATCCACCAGTGTCATTACATGTGTGCTCTTTTTACTAATAACAACCAGAGTCACTCCATGTGTGTTCTCTTCCGAGACCACACATGGATACACCAGTGTCATTGCATGTGTGTTCTTTTTTACTAACAACAACCAGAGTCATTGAAATGTGTGTTCTCTTTTGAGACCACACATGGATCCACCAGTGTCATTGCATGTGTGTTCTTTTTACTAACAACAACTGGAGTCATTGCATGTGTGTTCTTTTCACATACCACATATGGATCCACTAGTGCCATTGCATGTGTGCTCTTTTCACAATTCACCTATGGATCCACCAGTGTCATTTCATGTGTGTTCTTTTCACATACCACATATGGATCCACTAGTGTCATTGAAATGTGTGTTCTCTTTCGAGACCACACATGGATCCACCAGTGTCATTGCATGTGTGTTCTTTTTACTAACAACAATCAGAGTCATTGAAATGTGTGTTCTCTTCTGAGACCACACATGGATCCACCAGTCTCATTGCATGTGTGTTCTTTTTACTAACAACAACAAGTGTCATTACATGTGTGTTCTTTTCACAATCCACCTATGGATCCACCAGTGTTATTGCATGTGTGTTCTTTTCACAATCTACCTATGGATCCACCAGTGTCATTGCATGTGGGCTTTTTTACTAACAAAAACCATAGTCATTTCATGTGTTTTCTTTTCACATACCACATATGGATCCACCAGTGTCATTGCATGTGTGCTCTTTTCACAATCCAGCTATGGATCCACCTGTGTCATTGCATGTGTGTTCTTTTTACTAACAATAACCAGGGTCATTGAAATGTGTATTCTTTTCACATACCACATATGGATCCACCAGTGTCATTGCATGTGTGTTATTTTTATTAACATCAACCAGAGCCATTGCATGTGTGTTCTCTTCAGAGACCACACATGGATCCACCAGTGTCATTGCATGTGTGTTCTTTTTACAAACAACAACCAGAGTCATTGAAATATGTGTTCTCTTCAGAGACCACACATGGATCCACCAGCGTCATTGCATGTGTGTTCTTTTTACTAACAACAACTGGAGTCATTGCATGTGTGTTCTTTTCACATACCACATATGGATCCACCAGTGTCATTGCATGTGTTTCTTTTCACAATCCACCTATGGATCCACCAGTGTCATTACATGTGTGCTCTTTTTACTAATAACAACCAGAGTCACTCCATGTGTGTTCTCTTCCGAGACCACACATGGATACACCAGTGTCATTGCATGTGTGTTCTTTTTTACTAACAACAACCAGAGTCATTGAAATGTGTGTTCTCTTTTGAGACCACACATGGATCCACCAGTGTCATTGCATGTGTGTTCTTTTTACTAACAACAACTGGAGTCATTGCATGTGTGTTCTTTTCACATACCACATATGGATCCACTAGTGCCATTGCATGTGTGCTCTTTTCACAATTCACCTATGGATCCACTAGTGTCATTTCATGTGTGTTCTTTTCACATACCACATATGGATCCACTAGTGTCATTGAAATGTGTGTTCTCTTTCGAGACCACACATGGATCCACCAGTGTCATTGCATGTGTGTTCTTTTTACTAACAACAACCAGAGTCATTGCATGTGTGTCCTTTTCACATACCACATATGGATCCACCAGTGTCATTGCATGTGTGTTCTTTTTACTAACAACAACTAGAGTCATTGCATGTGTGCTCTTTTCACAATCCACCTAAGGATCCACCAGTGTCATGGCATGTGTATTCTTTTTACTAGCAACAACAAGAGTCATTGGATCTGTGTTCTTTTCACATACCAGATATGGATCCACTAGTGTCATTGCATGTGTGTTCTTTTCACAATCTACCTATGGATCCACCAGTGTCATTGCATGTGGGCCTTTTTACTAACAAAAACCATAGTCATTTCATGTGTTTTCTTTTCACATACCACATATGGATCCACCAGTGTCATTGCATGTATGCTCTTTTCACAATCCAGCTATGGGTCCACCTGTGTCATTGCACGTGTGTTCTTTTTACTAACAATAACCAGGGTCATTGAAATGTTTGTTCTTTTCACATACCACATATGGATCCACCAGTGTCATTGCATGTGTGTTCTTTTTATTAACATCAACCAGAGCCATTGCATGTGTGTTCTCTTCAGAGACCACACATGGATCCACCAGTGTCATTGCATGTGTGTTCTTTTTACTAACAACAACCAGAGTCATTGAAATGTGTGTTCTCTTCAGAGACCACACATGGATCCACCAGCGTCATTGCATGTGTGTTCTTTTTACTAACAACAACTGGAGTCATTGCATGTGTGTTCTTTTCACATACCACATATGGATCCACTAGTGCAATTGCATGTGTGCTCTTTTCACAATCCACCTATGGATCCACCAGTGTCATTGCATGCGTGTTATTTTTACTAACAACAACCAGTGTCATTGCATGTGTGTTATTTTCACAATCCACCTGTGGATCCACTAGTGTCATTGCATGTGTGCTCTTTTCACAATCCACCTAAGGATCCACCAGTGTCATTGCATGTGTGTTCTTTTTACTAACAACAACAAGAGTCATTGTATGTGTGTTCTTTTCACATACCACATATGGATCCACTAGGGCCATCGCATGTCTGTGCTTTTCACAATCCACCTATGGATCCACTAGTGTCATTGCATGTGGGCTTTTTTTACTAACAACAACCAGAGTCATTTCATGTGTTTTCTTTTCACATACCACATATGGATCCACCAGTGTCATTGCATGTGTGCTCTTTTCACAATCCACCTATGGATCCACCAGTGTCATTGCATGTGTGTTCTTTTTACTAACAATAACCAGAGTCATTGAAATGTGTGTTCTTTTCACATACCACATATGGATCCACCAGGGTCATTGAATGTGTGTTCTTTTTACTAACAACAACCAGAGCCATTGCATGTGTGTTCTCTTCAGATACCACACATGGATCCACTAGTGTCATTGCATGTGTGTTATTTTTACTAACAACAACTGGAGTTATTTCATGACTGCTCTTTTCACATACCACATATGGATCCACCAGTGTCATTGCATGTGTGCTCTTTTCAGAATCCACCTATGGATCCACCAGTGTCATTGCATGGGTGTTCTTTTTACTAACAACAACCAAAGTCATTGCAGGTGTGTTCTTTTCACATACCACATATGGATCCACCAATGTCATTGCATGTGTGCTCTTTTTACTAACAACAACCAGAGTCATTGCATGTGTGTTCTCTTGAGAGACCACACATGGATCCACCAGTGTCATTGCATGTGTGTTCTTTTTACTAACAACAATCAGAGTCATTGAAATGTGTGTTCTCTTCTGAGACCACACATGGATCCACCAGTCTCATTGCATGTGTGTTCTTTTTACTAACAACAACAAGTGTCATTACATGTGTGTTCTTTTCACAATCCACCTATGGATCCACCAGTGTTATTGCATGTGTGTTCTTTTCACAATCTACCTATGGATCCACCAGTGTCATTGCATGTGGGCTTTTTTACTAACAAAAACCATAGTCATTTCATGTGTTTTCTTTTCACATACCACATATGGATCCACCAGTGTCATTGCATGTGTGCTCTTTTCACAATCCAGCTATGGATCCACCTGTGTCATTGCATGTGTGTTCTTTTTACTAACAATAACCAGGGTCATTGAAATGTGTATTCTTTTCACATACCACATATGGATCCACCAGTGTCATTGCATGTGTGTTATTTTTATTAACATCAACCAGAGCCATTGCATGTGTGTTCTCTTCAGAGACCACACATGGATCCACCAGTGTCATTGCATGTGTGTTCTTTTTACAAACAACAACCAGAGTCATTGAAATATGTGTTCTCTTCAGAGACCACACATGGATCCACCAGCGTCATTGCATGTGTGTTCTTTTTACTAACAACAACTGGAGTCATTGCATGTGTGTTCTTTTCACATACCACATATGGATCCACCAGTGTCATTGCATGTGTTTCTTTTCACAATCCACCTATGGATCCACCAGTGTCATTACATGTGTGCTCTTTTTACTAATAACAACCAGAGTCACTCCATGTGTGTTCTCTTCCGAGACCACACATGGATACACCAGTGTCATTGCATGTGTGTTCTTTTTTACTAACAACAACCAGAGTCATTGAAATGTGTGTTCTCTTTTGAGACCACACATGGATCCACCAGTGTCATTGCATGTGTGTTCTTTTTACTAACAACAACTGGAGTCATTGCATGTGTGTTCTTTTCACATACCACATATGGATCCACTAGTGCCATTGCATGTGTGCTCTTTTCACAATTCACCTATGGATCCACTAGTGTCATTTCATGTGTGTTCTTTTCACATACCACATATGGATCCACTAGTGTCATTGAAATGTGTGTTCTCTTTCGAGACCACACATGGATCCACCAGTGTCATTGCATGTGTGTTCTTTTTACTAACAACAACCAGAGTCATTGCATGTGTGTCCTTTTCACATACCACATATGGATCCACCAGTGTCATTGCATGTGTGTTCTTTTTACTAACAACAACTAGAGTCATTGCATGTGTGCTCTTTTCACAATCCACCTAAGGATCCACCAGTGTCATGGCATGTGTATTCTTTTTACTAGCAACAACAAGAGTCATTGGATCTGTGTTCTTTTCACATACCAGATATGGATCCACTAGTGTCATTGCATGTGTGTTCTTTTCACAATCTACCTATGGATCCACCAGTGTCATTGCATGTGGGCCTTTTTACTAACAAAAACCATAGTCATTTCATGTGTTTTCTTTTCACATACCACATATGGATCCACCAGTGTCATTGCATGTATGCTCTTTTCACAATCCAGCTATGGGTCCACCTGTGTCATTGCACGTGTGTTCTTTTTACTAACAATAACCAGGGTCATTGAAATGTTTGTTCTTTTCACATACCACATATGGATCCACCAGTGTCATTGCATGTGTGTTCTTTTTATTAACATCAACCAGAGCCATTGCATGTGTGTTCTCTTCAGAGACCACACATGGATCCACCAGTGTCATTGCATGTGTGTTCTTTTTACTAACAACAACCAGAGTCATTGAAATGTGTGTTCTCTTCAGAGACCACACATGGATCCACCAGCGTCATTGCATGTGTGTTCTTTTTACTAACAACAACTGGAGTCATTGCATGTGTGTTCTTTTCACATACCACATATGGATCCACTAGTGCAATTGCATGTGTGCTCTTTTCACAATCCACCTATGGATCCACCAGTGTCATTGCATGCGTGTTATTTTTACTAACAACAACCAGTGTCATTGCATGTGTGTTATTTTCACAATCCACCTGTGGATCCACTAGTGTCATTGCATGTGTGCTCTTTTCACAATCCACCTAAGGATCCACCAGTGTCATTGCATGTGTGTTCTTTTTACTAACAACAACAAGAGTCATTGTATGTGTGTTCTTTTCACATACCACATATGGATCCACTAGGGCCATCGCATGTCTGTGCTTTTCACAATCCACCTATGGATCCACTAGTGTCATTGCATGTGGGCTTTTTTTACTAACAACAACCAGAGTCATTTCATGTGTTTTCTTTTCACATACCACATATGGATCCACCAGTGTCATTGCATGTGTGCTCTTTTCACAATCCACCTATGGATCCACCAGTGTCATTGCATGTGTGTTCTTTTTACTAACAATAACCAGAGTCATTGAAATGTGTGTTCTTTTCACATAACACATATGGATCCACCAGGGTCATTGAATGTGTGTTCTTTTTACTAACAACAACCAGAGCCATTGCATGTGTGTTCTCTTCAGATACCACACATGGATCCACTAGTGTCATTGCATGTGTGTTATTTTTACTAACAACAACTGGAGTTATTTCATGACTGCTCTTTTCACATACCACATATGGATCCACCAGTGTCATTGCATGTGTGCTCTTTTCAGAATCCACCTATGGATCCACCAGTGTCATTGCATGGGTGTTCTTTTTACTAACAACAACCAAAGTCATTGCAGGTGTGTTCTTTTCACATACCACATATGGATCCACCAATGTCATTGCATGTGTGCTCTTTTTACTAACAACAACCAGAGTCATTGCATGTGTGTTCTCTTGAGAGACCACACATGGATCCACCAGTGTCATTGCATGTGTGTTCTTTTTACTAACAACAATCAGAGTCATTGAAATGTGTGTTCTCTTCTGAGACCACACATGGATCCACCAGTCTCATTGCATGTGTGTTCTTTTTACTAACAACAACAAGTGTCATTTCATGTGTGTTCTTTTCACAATCCACCTATGGATCCACCAGTGTTATTGCATGTGTGCTTTTTTTGCTAACAACAACCAGAGTCATTTCATGTGTGTTCTTTTCACATACCACATATGGATCCACCAGTGTCATTGAAATGTGTGTTCTCTTCAAAGACCACACATGGATCCACCAGTGTTATTGCATGTGTGTTCTTGTGACTAACAGCAACCAGAGTCATTGGATGT
Organism: Avena sativa; assembly: GCA_916181665.1. Lineage (NCBI taxonomy): Eukaryota > Viridiplantae > Streptophyta > Magnoliopsida > Poales > Poaceae > Avena > Avena sativa. Next base: position 587,913,220 of record OV702287.1, read on the forward strand.
GTGTTCTTTTCACATACCACATACGGATCCACCAGTGTCATTGCATGTGTGTTCTTTTCACAATCCACCTATGGATCCACCAATGTCATTGCATGTGTGTTCATTTTACTAACAACAACTGGAGTCATTTCATAACTGTTCTTTTCACATACCAAATATGGATCCACCAGTGTCATTGAAATGTGTGTTCTCTTCAAAGACCACACATGGATCCACCAGTGTCATTACATGTGTGCTCTTTTCACAATTCACCTATGGATCCACCAGTGTCATTTCATGTGTGTTCTTTTCACATACCACATATGGATCCACTAGTGTCATTGAAATGTGTGTTCTCTTTCGAGACCACACATGGATCCACCAGTGTCATTGCATGTGTGTTCTTTTTACTAACAACAATCAGAGTCATTGAAATGTGTGTTCTCTTCTGAGACCACACATGGATCCACCAGTCTCATTGCATGTGTGTTCTTTTTACTAACAACAACAAGTGTCATTACATGTGTGTTCTTTTCACAATCCACCTATGGATCCACCAGTGTTATTGCATGTGTGTTCTTTTCACAATCTACCTATGGATCCACCAGTGTCATTGCATGTGGGCTTTTTTACTAACAAAAACCATAGTCATTTCATGTGTTTTCTTTTCACATACCACATATGGATCCACCAGTGTCATTGCATGTGTGCTCTTTTCACAATCCAGCTATGGATCCACCTGTGTCATTGCATGTGTGTTCTTTTTACTAACAATAACCAGGGTCATTGAAATGTGTATTCTTTTCACATACCACATATGGATCCACCAGTGTCATTGCATGTGTGTTATTTTTATTAACATCAACCAGAGCCATTGCATGTGTGTTCTCTTCAGAGACCACACATGGATCCACCAGTGTCATTGCATGTGTGTTCTTTTTACAAACAACAACCAGAGTCATTGAAATATGTGTTCTCTTCAGAGACCACACATGGATCCACCAGCGTCATTGCATGTGTGTTCTTTTTACTAACAACAACTGGAGTCATTGCATGTGTGTTCTTTTCACATACCACATATGGATCCACCAGTGTCATTGCATGTGTTTCTTTTCACAATCCACCTATGGATCCACCAGTGTCATTACATGTGTGCTCTTTTTACTAATAACAACCAGAGTCACTCCATGTGTGTTCTCTTCCGAGACCACACATGGATACACCAGTGTCATTGCATGTGTGTTCTTTTTTACTAACAACAACCAGAGTCATTGAAATGTGTGTTCTCTTTTGAGACCACACATGGATCCACCAGTGTCATTGCATGTGTGTTCTTTTTACTAACAACAACTGGAGTCATTGCATGTGTGTTCTTTTCACATACCACATATGGATCCACTAGTGCCATTGCATGTGTGCTCTTTTCACAATTCACCTATGGATCCACTAGTGTCATTTCATGTGTGTTCTTTTCACATACCACATATGGATCCACTAGTGTCATTGAAATGTGTGTTCTCTTTCGAGACCACACATGGATCCACCAGTGTCATTGCATGTGTGTTCTTTTTACTAACAACAACCAGAGTCATTGCATGTGTGTCCTTTTCACATACCACATATGGATCCACCAGTGTCATTGCATGTGTGTTCTTTTTACTAACAACAACTAGAGTCATTGCATGTGTGCTCTTTTCACAATCCACCTAAGGATCCACCAGTGTCATGGCATGTGTATTCTTTTTACTAGCAACAACAAGAGTCATTGGATCTGTGTTCTTTTCACATACCAGATATGGATCCACTAGTGTCATTGCATGTGTGTTCTTTTCACAATCTACCTATGGATCCACCAGTGTCATTGCATGTGGGCCTTTTTACTAACAAAAACCATAGTCATTTCATGTGTTTTCTTTTCACATACCACATATGGATCCACCAGTGTCATTGCATGTATGCTCTTTTCACAATCCAGCTATGGGTCCACCTGTGTCATTGCACGTGTGTTCTTTTTACTAACAATAACCAGGGTCATTGAAATGTTTGTTCTTTTCACATACCACATATGGATCCACCAGTGTCATTGCATGTGTGTTCTTTTTATTAACATCAACCAGAGCCATTGCATGTGTGTTCTCTTCAGAGACCACACATGGATCCACCAGTGTCATTGCATGTGTGTTCTTTTTACTAACAACAACCAGAGTCATTGAAATGTGTGTTCTCTTCAGAGACCACACATGGATCCACCAGCGTCATTGCATGTGTGTTCTTTTTACTAACAACAACTGGAGTCATTGCATGTGTGTTCTTTTCACATACCACATATGGATCCACTAGTGCAATTGCATGTGTGCTCTTTTCACAATCCACCTATGGATCCACCAGTGTCATTGCATGCGTGTTATTTTTACTAACAACAACCAGTGTCATTGCATGTGTGTTATTTTCACAATCCACCTGTGGATCCACTAGTGTCATTGCATGTGTGCACTTTTCACAATCCACCTAAGGATCCACCAGTGTCATTGCATGTGTGTTCTTTTTACTAACAACAACAAGAGTCATTGTATGTGTGTTCTTTTCACATACCACATATGGATCCACTAGGGCCATCGCATGTCTGTGCTTTTCACAATCCACCTATGGATCCACTAGTGTCATTGCATGTGGGCTTTTTTTACTAACAACAACCAGAGTCATTTCATGTGTTTTCTTTTCACATACCACATATGGATCCACCAGTGTCATTGCATGTGTGCTCTTTTCACAATCCACCTATGGATCCACCAGTGTCATTGCATGTGTGTTCTTTTTACTAACAATAACCAGAGTCATTGAAATGTGTGTTCTTTTCACATACCACATATGGATCCACCAGGGTCATTGAATGTGTGTTCTTTTTACTAACAACAACCAGAGCCATTGCATGTGTGTTCTCTTCAGATACCACACATGGATCCACTAGTGTCATTGCATGTGTGTTATTTTTACTAACAACAACTGGAGTTATTTCATGACTGCTCTTTTCACATACCACATATGGATCCACCAGTGTCATTGCATGTGTGCTCTTTTCAGAATCCACCTATGGATCCACCAGTGTCATTGCATGGGTGTTCTTTTTACTAACAACAACCAAAGTCATTGCAGGTGTGTTCTTTTCACATACCACATATGGATCCACCAATGTCATTGCATGTGTGCTCTTTTTACTAACAACAACCAGAGTCATTGCATGTGTGTTCTCTTGAGAGACCACACATGGATCCACCAGTGTCATTGCATGTGTGTTCTTTTTACTAACAACAATCAGAGTCATTGAAATGTGTGTTCTCTTCTGAGACCACACATGGATCCACCAGTCTCATTGCATGTGTGTTCTTTTTACTAACAACAACAAGTGTCATTTCATGTGTGTTCTTTTCACAATCCACCTATGGATCCACCAGTGTTATTGCATGTGTGCTTTTTTTGCTAACAACAACCAGAGTCATTTCATGTGTGTTCTTTTCACATACCACATATGGATCCACCAGTGTCATTGAAATGTGTGTTCTCTTCAAAGACCACACATGGATCCACCAGTGTTATTGCATGTGTGTTCTTGTGACTAACAGCAACCAGAGTCATTGGATGTGTGTTCTTTTCACATACCACATACGGATCCACCAGTGTCATTGCATGTGTGTTCTTTTCACAATCCACCTATGGATCCACCAATGTCATTGCATGTGTGTTCATTTTACTAACAACAACTGGAGTCATTTCATAACTGTTCTTTTCACATACCAAATATGGATCCACCAGTGTCATTGAAATGTGTGTTCTCTTCAAAGACCACACATGGATCCACCAGTGTCATTACATGTGTGTTCTTTTTACTAACAACAACTGGATTCATTGCATGTGTGTTCTTTTCACATACCACATATGGATCCACCAGTGTCATTGCATGTGTGCCATTTTCACAATCCACCTATGGATCCACCAGTGTCATTGCATGTGTTTTCTTTTTACTAACAACAACCAGAGTCATTGAAATGTGTGTTCTCTTCAGAGAACACACATGGATCCACCAGTGTCATTGCATGTGTGTTCTTTTTACTAACAACAACCAGAGTCATTGCATGTGTGTTCTCTTCAGAGACCACACATGGATCCACTAGTGTCATTGCATGTGTGTTCTTTTTACTAACAACAACCAGAGTCATTGAAATGTGTGTTCTCTTCATAGACCACACATGGATCCACCAGTGTCATTGCATGTGTGTTCTTTTTACTAACAACAACCAGTGTCATTGCATGTGTGTTCTTTTCACAATCCACGTATGGATCCACCAGTTTCATTGCATTTGTGCTTTTTTTACTAACAACAACCAGAGCCATTTCATGTGTGTTCTTTTCACATACCACATATGGATCCACCAGTGTCATTGAAATGTGTGTTCTCTTCAGAGCACACATGGATCCCCTAGTGGTATTGCATGTGTGTTCTTGTTACTAACAACAACTAGAGTCATTGCATCTGCGCTCTTTTCACAATCCCCCTATGGATCCACCAGTGTAATTGCATGTGTGTTCTTTTTACTAACAACAACCAGAGTCATTTCATGTGTGTTCTTTTCACATACCACATATGGATCCACCAGTCTCATTGAAATGTGTGTTCTCTTCAGAGACCACACATGGATCCACCAGTGTTATTGCCTGTATGATCTTGTTACTAACAACCAGAATCATTGCATGTGTGTTCTTTTCACATACCACATATGGATCCACCAGTGTCATTTCATGTGTGTTCTTTTCACAATCCACCTATGGATCCACCAGTGTCATTACATGTGTGTTCTCTTCCGAGACCACACATGGATACACCAGTGTCATTGCATGTGTGTTCTTTTTACTAACAACAACCAGAGTCATTGAAATGGGTGTTCTCTTCTGAGACCACACATGGATCCACCAGTGTCATTGCATGTGTGTTCTTTTTACTAACAACAACTGGAGTCATTGCATGTGTCTTCTTTTCACATAACACATATGGATCCACTAGTGCCATTGCATGTGTGCTCTTTTCACAATTCACCTATGGATCCACCAGTGTCATTTCATGTGTGTTCTTTTCACATACCACATATGGATCCACTAGTGTCATTGAAATGTGTGTTCTCTTTCGAGACCACACATGGATCCACCAGTGTCATTGCATGTGTGTTCTTTTTACTAACAACAACCAGAGTCATTGCATGTGTGTCCTTTTCACATACCACATATGGATCCACCAGTGTCATTGCATGTGTGTTCTTTTTACTAACAACAACTAGAGTCATTGCATGTGTGCTCTTTTCACAATCCACCTAAGGATCCACCAGTGTCATTGCATGTGTGTTCTTTTTACTAGCAACAACAAGAGTCATTTCATGTGTTTTCTTTTCACATACCACATATGGATCCACCAGTGTCATTGCATGTGTGCTCTTTTCACAATCCAGCTATGGATCCACCTGTGTCATTGCATGTGTGTTCTTTTTACTAACAATAACCAGGGTCATTGAAATGTTTGTTCTTTTCACATACCACATATGGATCCACCAGTGTCATTGCATGTGTGTTCTTTTTACTAACAACAACCAGATCCATTGCATGTGTGTTCTCTTCAGAGACCACACATGGATCCACCAGTGTCATTGCATGTGTGTTCTTTTTACTAACAACAACCAGAGTCATTGATATGTGTGTTCTCTTCAGAGACCACACATGGATCCACCAGCGTCATTGCATGTGTGTTCTTTTTACTAACAACAACTGGAGTCATTGCATGTGTCTTCTTTTCACATACCACATATGGATCCACTAGTGCCATTGCATGTGTGCTCTTTTCACAATCCACCTATGGATCCACCAGTGTCATTGCATGCGTGTTATTTTTACTAACAACAACCAGTGTCATTGCATGTGTGCTCTTTTCACAATCCACCTATGGATCCACCAGTGTCATTGCATGCGTGTTATTTTTACTAACAACAACCAGTGTCATTGCATGTGTGTTATTTTCACAATCCACCTGTGGATCCACTAGTGTCATTGCATGTGTGCTCTTTTCACAATCCACCTAAGGATCCACCAGTGTCATTGCATGTGTGTTCTTTTTACTAACAACAACAAGAGTCATTGTATGTGTGTTCTTTTCACATACCACATATGGATCCACTAGTGCCATCGCATGTCTGTGCTTTTCACAATCCACCTATGGATCCACTAGTGTCATTGCATGTGGGATTTTTTTACTAACAACAACCAGAGTCATTTCATGTGTTTTCTTTTCACATACCACATATGGATCCACCAGTGTCATTGCATGTGTGCTCTTTTCACAATCCACCTATGGATCCACCAGTGTCATTGCATGTGTGTTCTTTTTACTAACAATAACCAGAGTCATTGAAATGTGTGTTCTTTTCACATACCACATATGGATCCACCAGGGTCATTGAATGTGTGTTCTTTTTACTAACAACAACCAGAGCCATTGCATGTGTGTTCTCTTCAGATACCACACATGGATCCACTAGTGTCATTGCATGTGTGTTATTTTTACTAACAACAACTGGAGTTATTTCATGACTGCTCTTTTCACATACCACATATGGATCCACCAGTGTCATTGCATGTGTGCTCTTTTCAGAATCCACCTATGGATCCACCAGTGTCATTGCATGTGTGTTCTTTTTACTAACAACAACCAAAGTCATTGCAGGTGTGTTCTTTTCACATACCACATATGGATCCACCAGTGTCATTGCATGTGTGCTCTTTTTACTAGCAACAACAAGAGTCATTGGATGTGTGTTCTTTTCACATACCAGATATGGATCCACTAGTGTCATTGCATGTGTGTTCTTTTCACAATCTACCTATGGATCCACCAGTGTCATTGCATGTGGGCCTTTTTACTAACAAAAACCATAGTCATTTCATGTGTTTTCTTTTCACATACCACATATGGATCCACCAGTGTCATTGCATGTGTGCTCTTTTCACAATCCAGCTATGGATCCACCTGTGTCATTGCATGTGTGTTCTTTTTACTAACAATAACCAGGGTCATTGAAATGTTTGTTCTTTTCACATACCACATATGGATCCACCAGTGTCATTGCATGTGTGTTCTTTTTACTAACAACAACCAGATCCATTGCATGTGTGTTCTCTTCAGAGACCACACATGGATCCACCAGTGTCATTGCATGTGTGTTCTTTTTACTAACAACAACCAGAGTCATTGATATGTGTGTTCTCTTCAGAGACCACACATGGATCCACCAGCGTCATTGCATGTGTGTTCTTTTTACTAACAACAACTGGAGTCATTGCATGTGTCTTCTTTTCACATACCACATATGGATCCACTAGTGCCATTGCATGTGTGCTCTTTTCACAATCCACCTATGGATCCACCAGTGTCATTGCATGCGTGTTATTTTTACTAACAACAACCAGTGTCATTGCATGTGTGCTCTTTTCACAATCCACCTATGGATCCACCAGTGTCATTGCATGCGTGTTATTTTTACTAACAACAACCAGTGTCATTGCATGTGTGTTATTTTCACAATCCACCTGTGGATCCACTAGTGTCATTGCATGTGTGCTCTTTTCACAATCCACCTAAGGATCCACCAGTGTCATTGCATGTGTGTTCTTTTTACTAACAACAACAAGAGTCATTGTATGTGTGTTCTTTTCACATACCACATATGGATCCACTAGTGCCATCGCATGTCTGTGCTTTTCACAATCCACCTATGGATCCACTAGTGTCATTGCATGTGGGATTTTTTTACTAACAACAACCAGAGTCATTTCATGTGTTTTCTTTTCACATACCACATATGGATCCACCAGTGTCATTGCACGTGTGCTCTTTTCACAATCCACCTATGGATCCACCAGTGTCATTGCATGTGTGTTCTTTTTACTAACAATAACCAGAGTCATTGAAATGTGTGTTCTTTTCACATACCACATATGGATCCACCAGGGTCATTGAATGTGTGTTCTTTTTACTAACAACAACCAGAGCCATTGCATGTGTGTTCTCTTCAGATACCACACATGGATCCACTAGTGTCATTGCATGTGTGTTATTTTTACTAACAACAACTGGAGTTATTTCATGACTGCTCTTTTCACATACCACATATGGATCCACCAGTGTCATTGCATGTGTGCTCTTTTCAGAATCCACCTATGGATCCACCAGTGTCATTGCATGTGTGTTCTTTTTACTAACAACAACCAAAGTCATTGCAGGTGTGTTCTTTTCACATACCACATATGGATCCACCAGTGTCATTGCATGTGTGCTCTTTTTACTAGCAACAACAAGAGTCATTGGATGTGTGTTCTTTTCACATACCAGATATGGATCCACTAGTGTCATTGCATGTGTGTTCTTTTCACAATCTACCTATGGATCCACCAGTGTCATTGCATGTGGGCCTTTTTACTAACAAAAACCATAGTCATTTCATGTGTTTTCTTTTCACATACCACATATGGATCCACCAGTGTCATTGCATGTGTGCTCTTTTCACAATCCAGCTATGGATCCACCTGTGTCATTGCATGTGTGTTCTTTTTACTAACAATAACCAGGGTCATTGAAATGTTTGTTCTTTTCACATACCACATATGGATCCACCAGTGTCATTGCATGTGTGTTCTTTTTACTAACAACAACCAGATCCATTGCATGTGTGTTCTCTTCAGAGACCACACATGGATCCACCAGTGTCATTGCATGTGTGTTCTTTTTACTAACAACAACCAGAGTCATTGATATGTGTGTTCTCTTCAGAGACCACACATGGATCCACCAGCGTCATTGCATGTGTGTTCTTTTTACTAACAACAACTGGAGTCATTGCATGTGTCTTCTTTTCACATACCACATATGGATCCACTAGTGCCATTGCATGTGTGCTCTTTTCACAATCCACCTATGGATCCACCAGTGTCATTGCATGCGTGTTATTTTTACTAACAACAACCAGTGTCATTGCATGTGTGCTCTTTTCACAATCCACCTATGGATCCACCAGTGTCATTGCATGCGTGTTATTTTTACTAACAACAACCAGTGTCATTGCATGTGTGTTATTTTCACAATCCACCTGTGGATCCACTAGTGTCATTGCATGTGTGCTCTTTTCACAATCCACCTAAGGATCCACCAGTGTCATTGCATGTGTGTTCTTTTTACTAACAACAACAAGAGTCATTGTATGTGTGTTCTTTTCACATACCACATATGGATCCACTAGTGCCATCGCATGTCTGTGCTTTTCACAATCCACCTATGGATCCACTAGTGTCATTGCATGTGGGATTTTTTTACTAACAACAACCAGAGTCATTTCATGTGTTTTCTTTTCACATACCACATATGGATCCACCAGTGTCATTGCATGTGTGCTCTTTTCACAATCCACCTATGGATCCACCAGTGTCATTGCATGTGTGTTCTTTTTACTAACAATAACCAGAGTCATTGAAATGTGTGTTCTTTTCACATACCACATATGGATCCACCAGGGTCATTGAATGTGTGTTCTTTTTACTAACAACAACCAGAGCCATTGCATGTGTGTTCTCTTCAGATACCACACATGGATCCACTAGTGTCATTGCATGTGTGTTATTTTTACTAACAACAACTGGAGTTATTTCATGACTGCTCTTTTCACATACCACATATGGATCCACCAGTGTCATTGCATGTGTGCTCTTTTCAGAATCCACCTATGGATCCACCAGTGTCATTGCATGTGTGTTCTTTTTACTAACAACAACCAAAGTCATTGCAGGTGTGTTCTTTTCACATACCACATATGGATCCACCAGTGTCATTGCATGTGTGTTCTTTTTACTAGCAACAACAAGAGTCATTGGATGTGTGTTCTTTTCACATACCAGATATGGATCCACTAGTGTCATTGCATGTGTGTTCTTTTCACAATCTACCTATGGATCCACCAGTGTCATTGCATGTGGGCCTTTTTACTAACAAAAACCATAGTCATTTCATGTGTTTTCTTTTCACATACCACATATGGATCCACCAGTGTCATTGCATGTGTGCTCTTTTCACAATCCAGCTATGGATCCACCTGTGTCATTGCATGTGTGTTCTTTTTACTAACAATAACCAGGGTCATTGAAATGTTTGTTCTTTTCACATACCACATATGGATCCACCAGTGTCATTGCATGTGTGTTCTTTTTACTAACAACAACCAGATCCATTGCATGTGTGTTCTCTTTCAGAGACCACACATGGATCCACCAGTGTCATTGCATGTGTGTTCTTTTTACTAACAACAACCAGAGTCATTGATATGTGTGTTCTCTTCAGAGACCACACATGGATCCACCAGCGTCATTGCATGTGTGTTCTTTTTACTAACAACAACTGGAGTCATTGCATGTGTCTTCTTTTCACATACCACATATGGATCCACTAGTGCCATTGCATGTGTGCTCTTTTCACAATCCACCTATGGATCCACCAGTGTCATTGCATGCGTGTTATTTTTACTAACAACAACCAGTGTCATTGCATGTGTGCTCTTTTCACAATCCACCTATGGATCCACCAGTGTCATTGCATGCGTGTTATTTTTACTAACAACAACCAGTGTCATTGCATGTGTGTTATTTTCACAATCCACCTGTGGATCCACTAGTGTCATTGCATGTGTGCTCTTTTCACAATCCACCTAAGGATCCACCAGTGTCATTGCATGTGTGTTCTTTTTACTAACAACAACAAGAGTCATTGTATGTGTGTTCTTTTCACATACCACATATGGATCCACTAGTGCCATCGCATGTCTGTGCTTTTCACAATCCACCTATGGATCCACTAGTGTCATTGCATGTGGGATTTTTTTACTAACAACAACCAGAGTCATTTCATGTGTTTTCTTTTCACATACCACATATGGATCCACCAGTGTCATTGCATGTGTGCTCTTTTCACAATCCACCTATGGATCCACCAGTGTCATTGCATGTGTGTTCTTTTTACTAACAATAACCAGAGTCATTGAAATGTGTGTTCTTTTCACATACCACATATGGATCCACCAGGGTCATTGAATGTGTGTTCTTTTTACTAACAACAACCAGAGCCATTGCATGTGTGTTCTCTTCAGATACCACACATGGATCCACTAGTGTCATTGCATGTGTGTTATTTTTACTAACAACAACTGGAGTTATTTCATGACTGCTCTTTTCACATACCACATATGGATCCACCAGTGTCATTGCATGTGTGCTCTTTTCAGAATCCACCTATGGATCCACCAGTGTCATTGCATGTGTGTTCTTTTTACTAACAACAACCAAAGTCATTGCAGGTGTGTTCTTTTCACATACCACATATGGATCCACCAGTGTCATTGCATGTGTGCTCTTTTTACTAACAACAACCAGAGTCATTGCATGTGTGTTCTCTTGAGAGACCACACATGGATCCACAAGTGTCATTACATGTGTGTTCTTTTTACTAACAACAATCAGAGTCATTGAAATGTGTGTTCTCTTCTGAGACCACACATGGATCCACCAGGCTCATTGCATGTTTGTTCTTTTTACTAACAACAACAAGTGTCATTTCATGTGTGTTCTTTTCACAATCCACCTATGGATCCACCAGTGTTATTGCATGTGTGCTTTTTTTGCTAACAACAACCAGAGTCATTTCATGTGTGTTCTTTTCACATACCACATATGGATCCACCAGTGTCATTGAAATGTGTGTTCTCTTCAAAGACCACACATGGATCCACCAGTGGTATTGCATGTGTGTTCTTGTGAACAACAGCAACCAGAGTCATTGGATGTGTGTTCTTTTCACATACCACGTACGGATCCACCAGTGTCATTGCATGTGTGTTCTTTTCACAATCCACCTATGGATCCACCAATGTCATTGCATGTGTGTTCATTTTACTAACAACAACTGGAGTCATTTCATAACTGTTCTTTTCACATACCAAATATGGATCCACCAGTGTCATTGAAATGTGTGTTCTCTTCAAAGACCACACATGGATCCACCAGTGTCATTACATGTGTGTTCTTTTTACTAACAACAACTGGATTCATTGCATGTGTGTTCTTTTCACATACCACATATGGATCCACCAGTGTCATTGCATGTGTGCCATTTTCACAATCCACCTATGGATCCACCAGTGTCATTGCATGTGTGTTCTTTTTACTAACAACAACCAGAGTCATTGAAATGTGTATTCTTTTCACATACCACATATGGATCCACCAGTGTCATTGCATGTGTGTTCTTTTTACTAACAACAACCAGAGTCATTGCATGTGTGTTCTCTTCAGAGACCACACATGGATCCACTAGTGTCATTGCATGTGTGTTCTTTTTACTAACAACAACCAGAGTCATTGAAATGTGTGTTCTCTTCATAGACCACACATGGATCCACCAGTGTCATTGCATGTGTGTTCTTTTTACTAACAACAACCAGTGTCATTGCATGTGTGTTCTTTTCACAATCCACGTATGGATCCACCAGTTTCATTGCATTTGTGCTTTTTTTACTAACAACAACCAGAGCCATTTCATGTGTGTTCTTTTCACATACCACATATGGATCCACCAGTGTCATTGAAATGTGTGTTCTCTTCAGAGCACACATGGATCCCCTAGTGGTATTGCATGTGTGTTCTTGTTACTAACAACAACTAGAGTCATTGCATCTGCGCTCTTTTCACAATCCCCCTATGGATCCACCAGTGTAATTGCATGTGTGTTCTTTTTACTAACAACAACCAGAGTCATTTCATGTGTGTTCTTTTCACATACCACATATGGATCCACCAGTCTCATTGAAATGTGTGTTCTCTTCAGAGACCACACATGGATCCACCAGTGTTATTGCCTGTATGATCTTGTTACTAACAACCAGAATCATTGCATGTGTGTTCTTTTCACATACCACATATGGATCCACCAGTGTCATTTCATGTGTGTTCTTTTCACAATCCACCTATGGATCCACCAGTGTCATTACATGTGTGTTCTCTTCCGAGACCACACATGGATACACCAGTGTCATTGCATGTGTGTTCTTTTTACTAACAACAACCAGAGTCATTGAAATGGGTGTTCTCTTCTGAGACCACACATGGATCCACCAGTGTCATTGCATGTGTGTTCTTTTTACTAACAACAACTGGAGTCATTGCATGTGTCTTCTTTTCACATAACACATATGGATCCACTAGTGCCATTGCATGTGTGCTCTTTTCACAATTCACCTATGGATCCACCAGTGTCATTTCATGTGTGTTCTTTTCACATACCACATATGGATCCACTAGTGTCATTGAAATGTGTGTTCTCTTTCGAGACCACACATGGATCCACCAGTGTCATTGCATGTGTGTTCTTTTTACTAACAACAACCAGAGTCATTGCATGTGTGTCCTTTTCACATACCACATATGGATCCACCAGTGTCATTGCATGTGTGTTCTTTTTACTAACAACAACTAGAGTCATTGCATGTGTGCTCTTTTCACAATCCACCTAAGGATCCACCAGTGTCATTGCATGTGTGTTATTTTTACTAGCAACAACAAGAGTCATTGGATGTGTGTTCTTTTCACATACCAGATATGGATCCACTAGTGTCATTGCATGTGTGTTCTTTTCACAATCTACCTATGGATCCACCAGTGTCATTGCATGTGGGCCTTTTTACTAACAAAAACCATAGTCATTTCATGTGTTTTCTTTTCACATACCACATATGGATCCACCAGTGTCATTGCATGTGTGCTCTTTTCACAATCCAGCTATGGATCCACCTGTGTCATTGCATGTGTGTTCTTTTTACTAACAATAACCAGGGTCATTGAAATGTTTGTTCTTTTCACATACCACATATGGATCCACCAGTGTCATTGCATGTGTGTTCTTTTTATTAACAACAACCAGATCCATTGCATGTGTGTTCTCTTCAGAGACCACACATGGATCCACCAGTGTCATTGCATGTGTGTTCTTTTTACTAACAACAACCAGAGTCATTGATATGTGTGTTCTCTTCAGAGACCACACATGGATCCACCAGCGTCATTGCATGTGTGTTCTTTTTACTAACAACAACTGGAGTCATTGCATGTGTCTTCTTTTCACATACCACATATGGATCCACTAGTGCCATTGCATGTGTGCTCTTTTCACAATCCACCTATGGATCCACCAGTGTCATTGCATGCGTGTTATTTTTACTAACAACAACCAGTGTCATTGCATGTGTCTTCTTTTCACAATCCACCTATGGATCCACCAGTGTCATTGCATGCGTGTTCTTTTTACTAACAAGAACCAGTGTCATTGCATGTGTGTTCTTTTCACAATCCACCTGTGGATCCACTAGTGTCATTGCATGTGTGCTCTTTTCACAATCCACCTAAGGATCCACCAGTGTCATTGCATGTGTGTTCTTTTTACTAACAACAACTAGAGTCATTGTATGTGTGTTCTTTTCACATACCACATATGGATCCACTAGTGCCATCGCATGTCTGTGCTTTTCACAATCCACCTATGGATCCACTAGTGTCATTGCATGTGGGCTTTTTTTACTAACAACAACCAGAGTCATTTCATGTGTTTTCTTTTCACATACCACATATGGATCCACCAGTGTCATTGCATGTGTGCTCTTTTCACAATCCACCTATGGATCCACCAGTGTCATTGCATGTGTGTTCTTTTTACTAACAATAACCAGAGTCATTGAAATGTGTGTTCTTTTCACATACCACATATGGATCCACCAGGGTCATTGAATGTGTGTTCTTTTTACTAACAACAACCAGAGCCATTGCATGTGTGTTCTCTTCAGATACCACACATGGATCCACCAGTGTCATTGCATGTGTGTTATTTTTACTAACAACAACTGGAGTTATTTCATGACTGCTCTTTTCACATACCACATATGGATCCACCAGTGTCATTGCATGTGTGCTCTTTTCAGAATCCACCTATGGATCCACCAGTGTCATTGCATGTGTGTTCTTTTTACTAACAACAACCAAATTCATTGCAGGTGTGTTCTTTTCACATACCACATATGGATCCACCAGTGTCATTGCATGTGTGCTCTTTTTACTAACAACAACCAGAGTCATTGCATGTGTGTTCTCTTGAGAGACCACACATGGATCCACCAGTGTCATTGCATATGTGTTCTTTTTACTAACAACAATCAGAGTCATTGAAATGTGTGTTCTCTTCTGAGACCACACATGGATCCACCAGGCTCATTGCATGTGTGTTCTTTTTACTAACAACAACAAGTGTCATTTCATGTGTGTTCTTTTCACAATCCACCTATGGATCCACCAGTGTTATTGCATGTGTGATTTTTTTACTAACAACAACCAGAGTCATTTCATGTGTGTTCTTTTCACATACCACATATGGATCCACCAGTGTCATTGAAATGTGTGTTCTCTTCAGAGAGCACACATGGATCCCCTAGTGGTATTGCATGTGTGTTCTTGTTACTAACAACAACTGGAGTCATTTCATAACTGTTCTTTTCACATACCAAATATGGATCCACCAGTGTCATTGAAATGTGTGTTCTCTTCAGAGACCACACATGGATCCACAAGTGTCATTACATGTGTGTTCTTTTTACTAACAACAACTGGATTCATTGCATGTGTGTTCTTTTCACATACCACATATGGATCCACCAGTGTCATTGCATGTGTGCCATTTTCACAATCCACCTATGGATCGACCAGTGTCATTGCATGTGTGTTCTTTTTACTAACAACAACCAGAGTCATTGAAATGTGTATTCTTTTCACATACCACATATGGATCCACCAGTGTCATTGCATGTGTGGTTTTTTACTAACAACAACCAGAGTCATTGCATGTGTGTTCTCTTCCGAGACCACACATGGATCCACTAGTGTCATTGCATGTGTGTTCTTTTTACTAACAACCAGAGTCATTGAAATGTGTGTTCTCTTCATAGACCACACATGGATCCACCAGTGTCATTGCATGTGTGTTCTTTTTACTAACAACAACCAGTGTCATTGCATGTGTGTTCTTTTCACAATCCACGTATGGATCCACCAGTTTCATTGCATTTGTGCTTTTTTTACTAACAACAACCAGAGCCATTTCATGTGTGTTCTTTTCACATACCACATATGGATCCACCAGTGTCATTGAAATGTGTGTTCTCTTCAGAGAGCACACATGGATCCCCTAGTGGTATTGCATGTGTGTTCTTGTTACTAACAACAACTAGAGTCATTGCATCTGCGCTCTTTTCACAATCCCCCTATGGATCCACCAGTGTCATTGCATGTGTGTTCTTTTTACTAATAACAACCAGAGGCATTGCATGTGTGTTCTTTTCACATACCACATATGGATCCACCAGTGTCATTGCATGTGTGCTCTTTTTACTAATAACAACCAAAGTCATTGCACGTGTGTTCTCTTCAAAGACCACACATGGATCCACCAGTGTCATTGCATGTGTGTTCTTTTTACTAATAACCAGAGTCATTGAAATGTGTGTTCTCTTCTTAGACCACACATGGATCCACTAGTGTCATTGCATGTGTCTTCTTTTTACTAACAACAACCAGTGTCATTGCATGTGTGATCTTTTTACTAACAACAACCAAAGTCATTGCACGTGTGTTCTCTTCAAAGACCACACATGGATCCACCAGTGTCATTGCATGTGTGTTCTTTTTACTAACAACCAGAGTCATTGAAATGTGTGTTCTCTTCTTAGACCACACATGGATCCACCAGTGTCATTGCATGTGTCTTCTTTTTGCTAACAACAACCAGTGTCATTGCATGTGTGTTCTTTTCACAATCCACCTATGGATCCACCAGTGTTATTGCATGTGTGCTTTTTTTACTAACAACAACCAGAGTCATTTGTTGTGTGTTCTTTTCACTACCACATATGGATCCACCAATGTCATTGAAATGTGTGTTCTCTTCAGAGACCACACATGGAACCACTAGTGTTATTGCATGTGTGTTCTTGTTACTAACAACAACCAGAGTCATTGCATTTGTGTTCTTTTCACATACCACATATGGATCCACCAGTGTCATTGCATGTGTGTTCTTTTCACAATCCACCTATGGATCCACTAGTGTCATTGCATGTGTGTTCTTTTTACTAACAACCAGAGTCATTGAAATGTGTGTTCTCTTCTGAGACCGCACATGGATCCACCAGTGTCATTGCATGTGTGTTCTTTTTACTAACAACAACTGGAGTCATTGCATGTGTGTTCTTTTCACATACCACATATGGATCCACTAGTGCCATTGCATGTGTGCTCTTTTCACAATCCACCTATGGATCCACCAGTGTCATTTCATGTGTGTTCTTTTCACATACCACATTTGGATCCACTAGTGTCATTGAAGTGTGTGTTCTCTTTCGATACCGCACATGGATTCACCAGTTCCATTGCATGTGTGTTCTTTTTACAAACAACAACCAGAGTTATTGCATGTGTGTTCTTTTCACATACCACGTATGGCTCCACCAGTGTCATTGCATGTGTGCTCTTTTTACCAACAACTAGAGTCATTGCATGTGTGTTCTTTTCACCATCCACCTATGGATCCACCAGTGTCATTGCATGTGTGTTCTTTTTACTAACAACAACTAGAGTCATTGCATGTGTGCTCTTTTCACAATCCACCTAAGGATCCACCAGTGTCATTGCATGTGTGTTCTTTTTACTAACAACAACAAGAGTCATTGGATGTGTGTTCTTTTCACATACCAGATATGGATCCACTAGTGTCATGGCATGTGTGTTCTTTTCACAATCTACCTATGGATCCACCAGTGTCATTGCATGTGGGCTTTTTTACTAACAAAAACCATAGTCATTTCATTTGTTTTCTTTTCACATACCACATATGGATCCACCAGTGTCATTGCATGTGTGCTCTTTTCACAATCCAGCTATGGATCCACCTGTGTGATTGCATGTGTGTTCTTTTTACTAACAATAACCAGGGTCATTCAAATGTGTGTTCTTTTCACATACCACATATGGGTCAACCAGTGTCATTGCATGTGTGTTCTTTATACTAACAACAACCAGAGCCATTGCATGTGTGTTCTCTTCAGAGACCACACATGGATCCACCAGTGTCATTGCATGTGTGTTCTTTTTACTAACAACAACCAGAGGCATTGCATGTGTGTTCTTTTCACATACCACATATGGATCCACCAGTGTCATTGCATGTGTGCTCTTTTTACTAATAACAACCAAAGTCATTGCACGTGTGTTCTCTTCAAAGACCACACATGGATCCACCAGTGTCATTGCATGTGTGTTCTTTTTACTAATAACCAGAGTCATTGAAATGTGTGTTCTCTTCTTAGACCACACATGGATCCACTAGTGTCATTGCATGTGTCTTCGTTTTACTAACAACAACCAGTGTCATTGCATGTGTGCTCTTTTTACTAACAACAACCAAAGTCATTGCACGTGTGTTCTCTTCAAAGACCACACATGGATCCACCAGTGTCATTGCATGTGTGTTCTTTTTACTAACAACCAGAGTCATTGAAATGTGTGTTCTCTTCTTAGACCACACATGGATCCACCAGTGTCATTGCATGTGTCTTCTTTTTACTAACAACAACCAGTGTCATTGCATGTGTGTTCTTTTCACAATCCACCTATGGATCCACCAGTGTTATTGCATGTGTGCTTTTTTTACTAACAACAACCAGAGTCATTTGATGTGTGTTCTTTTCACATACCACATATGGATCCACCAATGTCATTGAAATGTGTGTTCTCTTCAGAGACCACACATGGAACCACTAGTGTTATTGCATGTGTGTTCTTGTTACTAACAACAACCAGAGTCATTGCATTTGTGTTCTTTTCACATACCACATATGGATCCACCAGTGTCATTGCATGTGTGTTCTTTTCACAATCCACCTATGGATCCACTAGTGTCATTGCATGTGTGTTCTTTTTACTAACAACCAGAGTCATTGAAATGTGTGTTCTCTTCTGAGACCGCACATGGATCCACCAGTGTCATTGCATGTGTGTTCTTTTTACTAACAACAACTGGAGTCATTGCATGTGTGTTCTTTTCACATACCACATATGGATCCACTAGTGCCATTGCATGTGTGCTCTTTTCACAATCCACCTATGGATCCACCAGTGTCATTTCATGTGTGTTCTTTTCACATACCACATTTGGATCCACTAGTGTCATTGAAATGTGTGTTCTCTTTCGAGACCGCACATGGATTCACCAGTTCCATTGCATGTGTGTTCTTTTTACAAACAACAACCAGAGTTATTGCATGTGTGTTCTTTTCACATACCACGTATGGCTCCACCAGTGTCATTGCATGTGTGCTCTTTTTACCAACAACTAGAGTCATTGCATGTGTGTTCTTTTCACCATCCACCTATGGATCCACCAGTGTCATTGCATGTGTGTTCTTTTTACTAACAACAACTAGAGTCATTGCATGTGTGCTCTTTTCACAATCCACCTAAGGATCCACCAGTGTCATTGCATGTGTGTTCTTTTTACTAACAACAACAAGAGTCATTGGATGTGTGTTCTTTTCACATACCAGATATGGATCCACTAGTGTCATTGCATGTGTGGTCTTTTCACAATCTACCTATGGATCCACCAGTGTCATTGCATGTGGGCTTTTTTACTAACAAAAACCATAGTCATTTCATGTGTTTTCTTTTCACATACCACATATGGATCCACCAGTGTCATTGCATGTGTGCTCTTTTCACAATCCAGCTATGGATCCACCTGTGTCATTGCATGTGTGTTCTTTTTACTAACAATAACCAGGGTCATTCAAATGTGTGTTCTTTTCACATACCACATATGGATCAACCAGTGGCATTGCATGTGTGTTCTTTATACTAACAACAACCAGAGCCATTGCATGTGTGTTCTCTTCAGAGACCACACATGGATCCACCAGTGTCATTGCATGTGTGTTCTTTCTACTAACAACAACCAGAGGCATTGCATGTGTGTTCTTTTCACATACCACATATGGATCCACCAGTGTCATTGCATGTGTGCTCTTTTTACTAATAACAACCAAAGTCATTGCACGTGTGTTCTCTTCAAAGACCACACATGGATCCACCAGTGTCATTGCATGTGTGTTCTTTTTACTAATAACCAGAGTCATTGAAATGTGTGTTCTCTTCTTAGACCACACATGGATCCACTAGTGTCATTGCATGTGTCTTCTTTTTACTAACAACAACCAGTGTCATTGCATGTGTGCTCTTTTTACTAACAACAACCAAAGTCATTGCACGTGTGTTCTCTTCAAAGACCACACATGGATCCACCAGTGTCATTGCATGTGTGTTCTTTTTACTAACAACCAGAGTCATTGAAATGTGTGTTCTCTTCTTAGACCACACATGGATCCACCAGTGTCATTGCATATGTCTTCTTTTTACTAACAACAACCAGTGTCATTGCATGTGTGTTCTTTTCACAATCCACCTATGGATCCACCAGTGTTATTGCATGTGTGCTTTTGTTACTAACAACAACCAGAGTCATTTGATGTGTGTTCTTTTCACATACCACATATGGATCCACCAATGTCATTGAAATGTGTGTTCTCTTCAGAGACCACACATGGAACCACTAGTGTTATTGCATGTGTGTTCTTGTTACTAACAACAACCAGAGTCATTGCATTTGTGTTCTTTTCACATACCACATATGGATCCACCAGTGTCATTGCATGTGTGTTCTTTTCACAATCCACCTATGGATCCACTAGTGTCATTGCATGTGTGTTCTTTTTACTAACAACCAGAGTCATTGAAATGTGTGTTCTCTTCTGAGACCGCACATGGATCCACCAGTGTCATTGCATGTGTGTTCTTTTTACTAACAACAACTGGAGTCATTGCATGTGTGTTCTTTTCACATACCACATATGGATCCACTAGTGCCATTGCATGTGTGCTCTTTTCACAATCCACCTATGGATCCACCAGTGTCATTTCATGTGTGTTCTTTTCACATACCACATTTGGATCCACAAGTGTCATTGAAATGTGTGTTCTCTTTCGAGACCGCACATGGATTCACCAGTTCCATTGCATGTGTGTTCTTTTTACAAACAACAACCAGAGTTATTGCATGTGTGTTCTTTTCACATACCACGTATGGATCCACCAGTGTCATTGCATGTGTGCTCTTTTTACCAACAACTAGAGTCATTGCATGTGTGTTCTTTTCACCATCCACCTATGGATCCACCAGTGTCATTGCATGTGTGTTCTTTTTACTAACAACAACTAGAGTCATTGCATGTGTGCTCTTTTCACAATCCACCTAAGGATCCACCAGTGTCATTGCATGTGTGTTCTTTTTACTAACAACAACAAGAGTCATTGGATGTGTGTTCTTTTCACAATCTACCTATGGATCCACCAGTGTCATTGCATGTGTGTTCTTTTCACAATCTACCTATGGATCCACCAGTGTCATTGCATGTGGGCTTTTTTACTAACAAAAACCATAGTCATTTCATGTGTTTTGTTTTCACATACCACATATGGATCCACCAGTGTCATTGCATGTGTGCTCTTTTCACAATCCAGCTATGGATCCACCTGTGTCATTGCATGTGTGTTCTTTTTACTAACAATAACCAGGGTCATTCAAATGTGTGTTCTTTTCACATACCACATATGGATCAACCAGTGTCATTGCATGTGTGTTCTTTATACTAACAACAACCAGAGCCATTGCATGTGTGTTCTCTTCAGAGACCACACATGGATCCACCAGTGTCATTGCATGTGTGTTCTTTTTACTAACAACAACCAGAGGCATTGCATGTGTGTTCTTTTCACATACCACATATGGATCCACCAGTGTCATTGCATGTGTGCTCTTTTTACTAATAACAACCAAAGTCATTGCACGTGTGTTCTCTTCAAAGACCACACATGGATCCACCAGTGTCATTGCATGTGTGTTCTTTTTACTAATAACCAGAGTCATTGAAATGTGTGTTCTCTTCTTAGACCACACATGGATCCACTAGTGTCATTGCATGTGTCTTCTTTTTACTAACAACAACCAGTGTCATTGCATGTGTGCTCTTTTTACTAACAACAACCAAAGTCATTGCACATGTGTTCTCTTCAAAGACCACACATGGATCCACCAGTGTCATTGCATGTGTGTTCTTTTTACTAACAACCAGAGTCATTGAAATGTGTGTTCTCTTCTTAGACCACACATGGATCCACCAGTGTCATTGCATGTGTCTTCTTTTTACTAACAACAACCAGTGTCATTGCATGTGTGTTCTTTTCACAATCCACCTATGGATCCACCAGTGTTATTGCATGTGTGCTTTTTTTACTAACAACAACCAGAGTCATTTGATGTGTGTTCTTTTCACATACCACATATGGATCCACCAATGTCATTGAAATGTGTGTTCTCTTCAGAGACCACACATGGAACCACTAGTGTTATTGCATGTGTGTTCTTGTTACTAACAACAACCAGAGTCATTGCATTTGTGTTCTTTTCACATACCACATATGGATCCACCAGTGTCATTGCATGTGTGTTCTTTTCACAATCCACCTATGGATCCACTAGTGTCATTGCATGTGTGTTCATTTTACTAACAACCAGAGTCATTGAAATGTGTGTTCTCTTCTGAGACCGCACATGGATCCACCAGTGTCATTGCATGTGTGTTCTTTTTACTAACAACAACTGGAGTCATTGCATGTGTGTTCTTTTCACATACCACATATGGATCCACTAGTGCCATTGCATGTGTGCTCTTTTCACAATCCACCTATGGATCCACCAGTGTCATTTCATGTGTGTTCTTTTCACATACCACATTTGGATCCACTAGTGTCATTGAAATGTGTGTTCTCTTTCGAGACCGCACATGGATTCACCAGTTCCATTGCATGTGTGTTCTTTTTACAAACAACAACCAGAGTTATTGCATGTGTGTTCTTTTCACATACCATGTATGGCTCCACCAGTGTCATTGCATGTGTGCTCTTTTTACCAACAACTAGAGTCATTGCATGTGTGTTCTTTTCACCATCCACCTATGGATCCACCAGTGTCATTGCATGTGTGTTCTTTTTACTAACAACAACTAGAGTCATTGCATGTGTGCTCTTTTCACAATCCACCTAAGGATCCACCAGTGTCATTGCATGTGTGTTCTTTTTACTAACAACAACAAGAGTCATTGGATGTGTGTTCTTTTCACATACCAGATATGGATCCACTAGTGTCATTGCATGTGTGTTCTTTTCACAATCTACCTATGGATCCACCAGTGTCATTGCATGTGGGCTTTTTTACTAACAAAAACCATAGTCATTTCATGTGTTTTCTTTTCACATACACATATGGATCCACCAGTGTCATTGCATGTGTGCTCTTTTCACAATCCAGCTATGGATCCACCTGTGTCATTGCATGTGTGTTCTTTTTACTAACAATAACCAGGGTCATTGAAATGTGTGTTCTTTTCACATACCACATATGGATCAACCAGTGTCATTGCATGTGTGTTCTTTATACTAACAACAAACAGAGCCATTGCATGTGTGTTCTCTTCAGAGACCACACATGGATCCACCAGTGTCATTGCATGTGTGTTCTTTTTACTAACAACAACCAGAGTCATTGAAATGTGTGTTCTCTTCAGAGACCACACATGGATCCACCAGTGTCATTGCATGTGTGTTCTTTTTACTAAGAACAACTGGAGTCATTGCATGTGTGTTCTTTTCACATACCACATATGGATCCACCAGTGTCATTGCATGTGTGTTCTTTTTACTAAGAACAACTAGAGTCATTGCATGTGTGTTCTTTTCACATACCACATATGGATCCACTAGTTCCATTGCATGTGTGCTCTTTTGACAATCCACCTATGGATCCACCAGTGTCATTTCATGTGTGTTCTTTTCACATACCACATATGGATCCACTAGTGTCATTGAAATGTGTGTTCTCTTTCGAGACCGCACATGAATCCACCAGTGTCATTGCATGTGTGTTCTTTTTACTACCAACAACCAGAGTCATTGCATGTGTGTTCTTTTCACATACCACGTATGGATCCACCAGTGTCATTGCATGTGTGCTCTTTTTACCAACAACAACTAGAGTCATTGCATGTGTGTTCTTTTCACCATCCACCTATGGATCCACCAGTGTCATTGCATGTGTGCTCTTTTTACCAACAACAACCAGAGTCATTGAAATGTGTGTTCTCTTCTGAGACCGCACATGGATCCACCAGTGTCATTGCATGTGTGTTCTTTTTACTAACAACAACTGGAGTCATTGCATGTGTGTTCTTTTCACATATCACATATGGATCCACTAGTGCCATTGCATGTGTGCTCTTTTCACAATCCACCTATGGATCCACCAGTGTCATTTCATGTGTGTTCTTTTCACATACCACATTTGGATCCACTAGTGTCATTGAAATGTGTGTTCTCTTTCGAGACCGCACATGGATCCACCAGTGTCATTGCATGTGTGTTCTTTTTACTAACAACAACCAGAGTCATTGCATGTGTGTTCTTTTCACATACCACGTATGGCTCCACCAGTGTCATTGCATGTGTGCTCTTTTTACCAACAACAACCAGAGTCATTGCATGTGTGTTCTTTTCACAATCCACCTATGGATCCACCAGTGTCATTGCATGTGTGTTCTTTTTACTAACAACAACTAGAGTCATTGCATGTGTGCTCTTTTCACAATCCACCTAAGGATCCACCAGTGTCATTGCATGTGTGTTCTTTTTACTAACAACAACAAGAATCATTGGATGTGTGTTCTTTTCACATACCAGATATGGATCCACTAGTGTCATTGCATGTGTGTTCTTTTCACAATCTACCTATGGATCCACCAGTGTCATTGCATGTGGTCTTTTTTACTAACAAATACCATAGTCATTTCATGTGTTTTCTTTTCAAATACCACATATGGATCCACCAGTGTCATTGCATGTGTGCCCTTTTCACAATCCAGCTATGGATCCACCTGTGTCATTGCATGTGTGTTCTTTTTACTAACAATAACCAGGGTCATTGAAATGTGTGTTCTTTTCGCATACCACATATGGATCCACCAGTGTCATTGCATGTGTGTTCTTTTTACTAACAACAACCAGAGCCATTGCATGTGTGTTCTCTTCAGAGACCACACATGGATCCACTAGTGTCATTGCATGTGTGTTCTTTTTACTAACAACAACCAGAGTCATTGAAATGTGTGTTCTCTTCAGAGACCACACATGCATCCACCAGTGTCATTGCATGTGTGTTCTTTTTACTAAGAACAACTAGAGTCATTGCATGTGTGTTCTTTTCACATACCACATATGGATCCACTAGTGCCATTGCATGTTTGCTCTTTTCACAATCCACCTATGGATCCACCAGTGTCATTTCATGTGTGTTCTTTTCACATACCACATATGGATCCACTAGTGTCATTGAAATGTGTGTTCTCTTTCGAGACCGCCCATGGATCCACCAGTGTCATTGCATGTGTGCTCTTTTTACTAACAACAACCAGAGTCATTGCATGTGTGTTCTTTTCACATACCACGTATGGATCCACTAGTGTCATTGCATGTGTGCTCTTTTTACCAACAACAACCAGAGTCATTGCATGTGTGCTCTTTTCACAATCCACCTATGGTCCACCAGTGTCATTGCATGTGTGTTCTTGTTACTAACAACAACCAGAGTCATTGAAATGTGTATTCTTTTCACGTACCACATATGGATCCACCAGTGTCATTGCATGTGTGTTCTTTTTACTAACAACAACCAGAGTCATTGCATGTGTGTTCTCTTCAGAGACCACACATGGATCCACTAGTGTCATTGCATGTGTGTTCTTTTTACTAACAACAACCAGAGTCATTGCATGTGTGTCCTTTTCACATACCACATATGGATCCACCAGTGCCATTGCATGTGTGCTCTTTTTACCAACAACAACCAGAGTCATTGCATGTGTGTTCTTTTCACCATCCACCTACGGATCCACCAGTGTCATTGCATGTGTGTTCTTTTTACTAACAACAACTAGAGTCATTGCATGTGTGCTCTTTTCACAATCCACCTAAGGATCCACCAGTGTCATTGCATGTGTGTTCTTTTTACTAACAACAACAAGAGTCATTGGATGTGTCTTCTTTTCACATACCACATATGGATCCACTAGTGTCATTGCATGTGTGTTCTTTTCACAATCTACCTATGGATCCACCAGTGTCATTGCATGTGGGAATTTTTACTAACAAAAACCATAGTCATTTCATGTGTTTTCTTTTCACATACCACATATGGATCCACCAGTGTCATTGCATGTGTGCTCTTTTCACAATCCAGCTATGGATCCACCTGTGTCATTGCATGTGTGTTCTTTTTACTAACAATAACCAGGGTCATTGAAATGTGTGTTCTTTTCACATACCACATATGGATCCACCAGTGTCATTGCATGTGTGTTCTTTTTACTAACAACAACCAGAGCCATTGCATGTGTGTTCTCTTCAGAGACCACACATGGATCCACCAGTGTCATTGCATGTGTGTTCTTCTTACTAACAACAACCAGAGTCATTGAAATGTGTGTTCTCTTCAGAGACCACACATGTATCCACCAGTGTCATTACATGTGTGTTCTTTTTACTAACAACAACAAGTGTCATTGCATGTGTGTTCTTTTCACAATCCACCTATGGATCCACCAGTGTCATTGCATGTGTGCTTTTTTTACTAACAACAACCAGAGTCATTTCATGTGTTTTCTTTTCACATACCACATATGGATCCACCAGTCTCATTGAAATGTGTGTTCTCTTCAGAGACCACACATGGATCCACCAGTGTCATTGCATGTATGTTCTTGTTACTAGCAACCAGAGTCATTGCATGTGTGTTCTTTTCACATACCACATATGGATCCACCAGTGTCATTGCATGTGTGTTCTTTTCACAATCCACCTATGGATCCACCAGTGTCATTACATGTGTGCTCTTTTTACTAACAACAACCAGAGTCACTCCATGTGTGTTCTCTTGCGAGACCACACATGGATACACCAGTGCCATTGCATGTGTGTTCTTTTTACTAACAACAACCAGAGTCATTGAAATATGTGTTCCCTTCTGAGACCACACATGGATCCACCAGTGTCATTGCATGTGTGTTCTTTTTACTAACAACAACCAGTGTCATTGCATGTGTGTTCTTTTGACAATCCACCTATGGATCCACCAGTGTTATTGCATGTGTGCTTTTTTTACTAACAACAACCAGAGTCATCGTATGTGTGTTCTTTTCACATACCACATATGGATCCACCAGTGTCATTGCATGTGTCTTCTTTTCACAATCCACCTATGGATCCACCAATGTCATTGCATATGTGTTATTTTTACTAACAACAACTGGAGTTATTTCATGGCTGTTCTTTTCACATACCACATATGGATCCACCTGTGTCATTGCATGTGTGCTCTTTTTACAATCCACCTTTGGATCCACCAGTGTCATTGCATGTGTGTTCTTTTTACTAACAATAACCAGAGTCATTGAAATGTGTGTTCTTTTCACATACCACATATGGATCCACCAGTGTCATTGCATGTGTGCTCTTTTTACTAACAACAACCAGAGTCATTGCATGTGTGTTCTCTTGAGAGACCACACATGGATCCACCAGTGTGATTGCATGTGTGTTCTTTTTACTAACAACAACCAGAGTCATTGAAATGTGTGTTCTCTTCTGAGACCACACATGGATCCACCAGTGTTATTGCATGTGTGCTTTTTTTTACTAACAACAACCAGAGTCATTTCATGTGTGTTCTTTTCACATACCACATATGGATCCACCAGTGTCATTGAAATGTGTGTTCTCTTCAGAGACAACACATGGATCCACCAGTGTCATTCAATGTGTGTTCTTGTTACTAACAACAACTGAATTCATTGGATGTGTGTTCTTTTCACATACAACATATGGATCCACCAGTGTCATTGCACGTGTGCTCTTTTCACAATCCACCTATGGTCCATCAGTGTCATTGCATGTGTGTTCTTTTTACTAACAACAACTAGAGTCATTGAAATGTGTATTCTTTTCATATACCACATATGGATCCACCAGTGTCATTGCATGTGTGTTCTTTTTACTAACAACAACCAGAGCCATTGCATGTGTGTTCTCTTCAGAGACCACACATGGATCCACTAGTGTCATTGCATGTGTGTTCTTTTTACTAACAACAACCAGAGTCATTGCATGTGTGTCCGTTTCACATACCACAAATGGATCCACCAGTGTTATTGCATGTGTGCTCTTTTTACCAACAACAACCAGAGTCATTGCATGTGTGTTCTTTTCACCATCCACCTATGGATCCACAAGTGTCATTGCATGTGTGTTCTTTTTACTAACAACAACTAGAGTCATTGCATGTGTGCTCTTTTCACAATCCACCTAAGGATCCACCAGTGTCATTGCATGTGTGTTCTTTATACTAACAACAACAAGAGTCATTGGATGTGTGTTCTTTTCACATACCGGATATGGATCCACTAGTGTCATTGCATGTGTGTTCTTTTCACAATCTACCTATGGATCCACCAGTGTCATTGCATGTGGGCTTTTTTACTAACAAAAACCATAGTCATTTCATGTGTTTTCTTTTCACATACCACATATGGATCCACCAGTGTCATTGCATGTGTGCTCTTTTCACAATCCAGCTATGGATCCACCTGTGTCATTGCATGTGTGTTCTTTTTACTAACAATAACCAGGGTCATTGAAATGTGTGTTCTTTTCACCATCCACCTATGGATCCACCAGTGTCATTGCATGTGTGTTCTTTTTACTAACAACAACCAGAGCCATTGCATGTGTGTTCTCTTCAGAGACCACACATGGATCCACCAGTGTCCTTGCATGTGTGTTCTTTTTACTAACAACAACAAGAGTCATTGAAATGTGTGTTCTCTTTCGAGACCGCACATGGATCCACCAGTGTCATTGCATGTGTGTTCTTTTTACTAACAACAACCAGAGTCATTGCATGTGTGTTCCTTTCACATACCACGTATGGATCCACCAGTGTCATTACATGTGTGCTCTTTTTACCAACAACAACCAGAGTCATTGCATGTGTGTTCTTTTCACCATCCACCTATGGATCCACCAGTGTCATTGTGTGTGTGTTCTTTTTACTAACAACAACTAGAGTCATTGCATGTGTGCTCTTTTCACAATCCACCTAACGATCCACCAGTGTCATTGCATGTGTGTTCTTTTTACTAACAACAACAAGAGTCATTGGATGTGTGTTCTTTTCACATACCACATATGGATCCACTAGTGTCATTGCATGTGTGTTCTTTTCACAATCTACCTATGGATCCACCAGTGTCATTGCATGTGGGATTTTTTACTAACAAAAACCATAGTCATTTCATGTGTGTTCTTTTCACATACCACATATGGATCCACCAGTGTCATTGCATGTGTGCTCTTTTCACAATCCAGCTATGGATCCACCTGTGTCATTGCATGTGTGTTCTTTTTACTAACAATAACCAGGGTCATTGAAATGTGTGTTCTTTTCACATACCACATATGGATCCACCAGGGTCATTGCATGTGTGTTCTTTTTACTAACAACAACCAGAGCCATTGCATGTGTGTTCTCTTCAGAGACCACACATGGATCCACCAGTGTCATTGCATGTGTTTTCTTTTTACTAACAACAACCAGAGTCATTGAAATGTGTGTTCTCTTCAGAGAACACACATGGATCCACCAGTGTCATTGCATGTGTGTTCTTTTTACTAACAATAACCAGTGTCATTGCATGTGTGTTCTTTTCACAATCCACCGATGGATCCACCAGTGTCATTGCATGTGTGCTTTTTTTACTAACAACAACCAGAGTCATTTCATGTGTTTTCTTTTCACATACCACATATGGATCCACCAGTCTCATTGAAATGTGTGTTCTCTTCAGAGACCACACATGGATCCACCAGTGTTATTGCATGTATGTTCTTGTTACTAACAACCAGAATCATTGCATGTGTGTTCTTTTCACATACCACATATGGATCCACCAGTGTCATTGCATGTGTGTACTTTTCACAATCCACCTATGGATCCACCAGTGTCATTACATGTGTGCTCTTTTTACTAATAACAACCAGAGTCACTCCATGTGTGTTCTCTTCCGAGACCACACATGGATACACCAGTGTCATTGCATGTGTTTTCTTTTTACTAACAACAACCAGAGTCATTGAAATGTGTGTTCTGTTCTGAGACCACACATGGATCCACTAGTGTCATTGCATGTGTGTTCTTTTTACTAACAACAACTAGAGTCATTGCATGTGTGTTCTTTTCACATACCACATATGGATCCACTAGTGACATTGCATGTGTGCTCTTTTCACAATCCACCTATGGATCCACCAGTGTCATTGCATGTGGGCTTTTTTACTAACAAAAACCATAGTCATTTCATGTGTTTGCTTTTCACATACCACATATGGATCCACCAGTGTCATTGCATGTGTGCTCTTTTCACAATCCAGCTATGGATCCACCTGTGTCATTGCATGTGTGTTCTTTTTACTAACAATAACCAGGGTCATTGAAATGTGTGTTCTTTTCACATACAACATATGGATCCACTAGTGTCATTGCATGTGTGTTCTTTTTACTAACAACAACCAGAGCCATTGCATGTGTGTTCTCTTTAGAGACCACACATGGATCCACCAGTGTCATTGCATGTGTTATCTTTTTACTAACAACAACCAGAGTCATTGAAATGTGTGTTGTCTTCAGAGACCACACATGGATCCACTAGTGTCATTGCATGTGTGTTCTTTTTACTAACAACAACCAGAGTCATTGCATGTGTGTCCGTTTCACATACCACAAATGGATCCACCAGTGTTATTGCATGTGTGCTCTTTTTACCAACAACAACCAGAGTCATTGCATGTGTGTTCTTTTCACCATCCACCTATGGATCCACCAGTGTCATTGCATGTGTGTTCTTTTTACTAACAACAACTAGAGTCATTGCATGTGTGCTCTTTTCATAATCCACCTAAGGATCCACCAGTGTCATTGCATGTGTGTTCTTTATACTAACAACAACAAGAGTCATTGGATGTGTGTTCTTTTCACATACCAGATATGGATCCACTAGTGTCATTGCATGTGTGTTCTTTTCACACTCTACCTATGGATCCACCAGTGTCATTGCATGTGGGCTTTTTTACTAACAAAAACCATAGTCATTTCATGTGTTTTTTTTCACATACCACATATGGATCCACCAATGTCATTGCATGTGTGATCTTTTCACCATCCACCTATGGATCCACCAGTGTCATTGCATGTGTGTTCTTTTTACTAACAACAACTAGAGTCATTGCATGTGTGCTCTTTTCACAATCCACCTAAGGATCCACCAGTGTCATTGCATGTGTGTTCTTTATACTAACAACAACAAGAGTCATTGGATGTGTGTTCTTTTTACTAACAACAACCAGAGCCATTGCATGTGTGTTCTCTTCAGAGACCACACATGGATCCACCAGTGTCCTTTCATGTGTGTTCTTTTTACTAACAACAACAAGAGTCATTGAAATGTGTGTTCTCTTTCGAGACCGCACATGGATCCACCAGTGTCATTGCATGTGTGTTCTTTTTACTAACAACAACCAGAGTCATTGCATGTGTGTTCTTTTCACATACCACGTATGGATCCACCAGTGTCATTACATGTGTGCTCTTTTTACCAACAACAACCAGAGTCATTGCATGTGTGTTCTTTTCACCATCCACCTATGGATCCACCAGTGTCATTGTATGTGTGTTCTTTTTACTAACAACAACTAGAGTCATTGCATGTGTGCTCTTTTCACAATCCACCTAAGGATCCACCAGTGTCATTGCATGTGTGTTCTTTTTACTAACAACAACAAGAGTCATTGGATGTGTGTTCTTTTCACATACCACATATGGATCCACTAGTGTCATTGCATGTGTGTTCTTTTCACAATCTACCTATGGATCCACCAGTGTCATTGCATGTGGGCTTTTTTACTAACAAAAACCATTGTCATTTCATGTGTTTTTTTTTCACATACCACATATGGATCCACCAATGTCATTGCATGTGTGCTCTTTTCACCATCCACCTATGGATCCACCAGTGTCATTGCATGTGTGTTCTTTTTACTAACAACAACTAGAGTCATTGCATGTGTGCTCTTTTCACAATCCACCTAAGGATCCACCAGTGTCATTGCATGTGTGTTCTTTATACTAACAACAACAAGAGTCATTGGATGTGTGTTCTTTTTACTAACAACAACCAGAGCCATTGCATGTGTGTTCTCTTCAGAGACCACACATGGATCCACCAGTGTCCTTTCATGTGTGTTCTTTTTACTAACAACAACAAGAGTCATTGAAATGTGTGTTCTCTTTCGAGACCGCACATGGATCCACCAGTGTCATTGCATGTGTGTTCTTTTTACTAACAACAACCAGAGTCATTGCATGTGTGTTCTTTTCACATACCACGTATGGATCCACCAGTGTCATTACATGTGTGCTCTTTTTACCAACAACAACCAGAGTCATTGCATGTGTGTTCTTTTCACCATCCACCTATGGATCCACCAGTGTCATTGTATGTGTGTTCTTTTTACTAACAACAACTAGAGTCATTGCATGTGTGCTCTTTTCACAATCCACCTAAGGATCCACCAGTGTCATTGCATGTGTGTTCTTTTTACTAACAACAACAAGAGTCATTGGATGTGTGTTCTTTTCACATACCACATATGGATCCACTAGTGTCATTGCATGTGTGTTCTTTTCACAATCTACCTATGGATCCACCAGTGTCATTGCATGTGGGCTTTTTTACTAACAAAAACCATAGTCATTTCATGTGTGTTCTTTTCACATACCACATATGGATCCACCAGTGTCATTGCATGTGTGCTCTTTTCACAATCCAGATATGGATCCACCTGTGTCATTGCATGTGTGTTCTTTTTACTAACAATAACCAGGGTCATTGAAATGTGTGTTCTTTTCACATACCACATATGGATCCACCAGGGTCATTGCATGTGTGTTCTTTTTACTAACAACAACCAGAGCCATTGCATGTGTGTTCTCTTCAGAGACCACACATGGATCCACCAGTGTCATTGCATGTGTTTTCTTTTTACTAACAACAACTAGAGTCATTGAAATGTGTGTTCTCTTCAGAGAACACACATGGATCCACCAGTGTCATTGCATGTGTGTTCTTTTCACAATCCACCGATGGATCCACCAGTGTCATTGCATGTGTGCTTTTTTTACTAACAACAACCAGAGTCATTTCATGTGTTTTCTTTTCACATACCACATATGGATCCACCAGTCTCATTGAAATGTGTGTTCTCTTTAGAGACCACACATGGATCCACCAGTGTCATTGCATGTGTGTTCTTTTTACTAACAATAACCAGGGTCATTGAAATGTGTGTTCTTTTCACATACCACATATGGATCCACCCGTGTCATTGCATGTGTGTACTTTTCACAATCCACCTATGGATCCACCAGTGTCATTACATGTGTGCTCTTTTTACTAATAACAACCAGAGTCACTCCATGTGTGTTCTCTTCCGAGACCACACATGGATACACCAGTGTCATTGCATGTGTGTTCTTTTTACTAACAACAACCAGAGTCATTGAAATGTGTGTTCTGTTCTGAGACCACACATGGATCCACCAGTGTCATTGCATGTGTGTTCTTTTACTAACAACAACTGGAGTCATTGCATGTGTGTTCTTTTCACATACCACATATGGATCCACTAGTGACATTGCATGTGTGCTCTTTTCACAATCCACCTATGGATCCACCAGTGTCATTTCATGTGTGTTCTTTTCACATACCACATATGGATCCACTAGTGTCATTGAAATGTGTGTTCTCTTTCGAGACGACACATGGATCCACCAGTGTCATTGCATGTGTGTTCTTTTTACTAACAACAACTAGAGTCATTGCATGTGTGCTCTTTTCACAATCCACCTAAGGATCCACCAGTGTCATTGCATGTGTGTTCTTTTTACTAACAACAACAAGAGTCATTGGATGTGTGTTCTTTTCACATACCACATCTGGATCCACTAGTGTCATTGCATGTGTGTTCTTTTCACAATCTACCTATGGATCCACTAGTGTCATTGCATGTGGGCTTTTTTACTAACAAAAACCATAGTCATTTCATGTGTTTTCTTTTCACATACCACATATGGATCCACCAGTGTCATTGCATGTGTGCTCTTTTCACAATCCAGCTATGGATCCACCTGTGTCATTGCATGTGTGTTCTTTTTACTAACAATAACCAGGGTCATTGAAATGTGTGTTCTTTTCACATACAACATATGGATCCACCAGTGTCATTGCATGCGTGTTCTTTTTACTAACAACAACCAGTGTCATTGCATGTGTGTTCTTTTCACAATCCACCGATGGATCCACCAGTGTCATTGCATGTGTGCTTTTTTTACTAACAACAACCAGAGTCATTTCATGTGTTTTCTTTTCACATACCACATATGGATCCACCAGTCTCATTGAAATGTGTGTTCTCTTTAGAGACCACACATGGATTCACCAGTGTTATTGCATGTATGTTCTTGTTACTAACAACCAGAATCATTGCATGTGTGTTCTTTTCACATACCACATATGGATCCACCAGTGTCATTGCATGTGTGTACTTTTCACAATCCACCTATGGATCCACCAGTGTCATTACATGTGTGCTCTTTTTACTAATAACAACCAGAGTCACTCCATGTGTGTTTTCTTCCGAGACCACACATGGATACACCAGTGTCATTGCATGTGTGTTCTTTTTACTAACAAGAACCAGAGTCATTGAAATGTGTGTTCTGTTCTGAGACCACACATGGATCCACCAGTGTCATTGCATGTGTGTTCTTTTTACTAACAACAACTGGAGTCATTGCATGTGTGTTCTTTTCACATACCACATATGGATCCACTAGTGACATTGCATGTGTGCTCTTTTCACAATCCACCTATGGATCCACCAGTGTCATTTCATGTGTGTTCTTTTCACATACCACATTTGGATCCACTAGTGTCATTGAAATGTGTGTTCTCTTTCGAGACCGCACATGGATTCACCAGTTCCATTGCATGTGTGTTCTTTTTACAAACAACAACCAGAGTTATTGCATGTGTGTTCTTTTCACATACCACGTATGGCTCCACCAGTGTCATTGCATGTGTGCTCTTTTTACCAACAACTAGAGTCATTGCATGTGTGTTCTTTTCACCATCCACCTATGGATCCACCAGTGTCATTGCATGTGTGTTCTTTTTACTAACAACAACTAGAGTCATTGCATGTGTGCTCTTTTCACAATCCACCTAAGGATCCACCAGTGTCATTGCATGTGTGTTCTTTTTACTAACAACAACAAGAGTCATTGGATGTGTGTTCTTTTCACATACCACATATGGATCCACTAGTGTCATTGCATGTGTGTTCTTTTCACAATCTACCTATGGATCCACCAGTGTCATTGCATGTGGGCTTTTTTACTAACAAAAACCATAGTCATTTCATGTGTTTTCTTTTCACATACCACATATGGATCCACCAGTGTCATTGCATGTGTGCTCTTTTCACAATCCAGCTATGGATCCACCTGTGTCATTGCATGTGTGTTCTTTTTACTAACAATAACCAGGGTCATTGAAATGTGTGTTATTTTCACATACAACATATGGATCCACCAGTGTCATTGCATGTGTGTTCTTTTTACTAACAACAACCAGAGCCATTGCATGTGTGTTCTCTTTAGAGACCACACATGGATCCACCAGTGTCATTGCATGTGTTATCTTTTTACTAACAACAACCAGAGTCATTGAAATGTGTGTTGTCTTCAGAGACCACACATGGATCCACTAGTGTCATTGCATGTGTGTTCTTTTTACTAACAACAAACAGAGTCATTGCATGTGTGTCCGTTTCACATACCACAAATGGATCCACCAGTGTTATTGCATGTGTGCTCTTTTTACCAACAACAACCAGAGTCATTTCATGTGTTTTCTTTTCACCATCCATCTATGGATCCACCAGTCTCATTGAAATGTGTGTTCTCTTCAGAGACCACACATGGATCCACCAGTGTTATTACATGTATGTTCTTGTTACTAACAACCAGAGTCATTGCATGTGTGTTCTTTTCACAATCCACCTATGGATCCACTAGTGTCATTACATGTGTGCTCTTTTTACTAACAACAACCAGAGTCACTCCATGTGTTTTCTCTTCCGAGACCACACATGGATACACCAGTGTCATTGCATGTGTGTTCTTTTTACTAACAACAACCAGAGTCATTGAAATGTGTGTTCTCTTCTGAGACCACACATGGATCCACCAGTGTCATTGCATGTGTGTTCTTTTTACTAACAGACACCAGTGTCATTGCATGTGTGTTCTTTTGACAATCCACCAATGGATCCACCAGTGTTATTGCATGTGTGCTTTTTTTACTAACAACAACAAGAGTCATCGCATGTGTGTTCTTTTCACATACCACATATGGATCCACCGGTGTCATTGCATGTGTCTTCTTTTCACAATCCACCTATGGATCCACCAGTGTCATTGCATATGTGTTAGTTTTACTAACAACAACTGGAGTTATTTCATGACTGTTCTTTTCACATACCACATATGGATCCACCTGTGTCATTCATGTGTGCTCTTTTCACAATCCACCTATGGATCCACCAGTGTCATTGCATGTGTGTTCTTTTTACTAACAATAACCAGAGTCATTGAAATGTGTGTTCTTTTCACATACCACATATGGATCCACCAGTGTCATTGCATGTCTGCTCTTTTTACTAACAACAACCAGAGTCATTGCATGTGTGTTCTCTTGAGAGACCACACATGGATCCAGCAGTGTCATTGCATGTGTGTTCTTTTTACTAACAACAACTAGAGTCATTGAAATGTGTGTTCTCTTCTGAGACCACACATGGATCCACTAGTGTTATTGCATGTGTGCTTTTTTTACTAACAACAACCAGTGTCATTGCATGTGTGTTCTTTTTACTAACAACAACTAGAGTCATTGCATGTGTGCTCTTTTCACAATCCACCTAAGGATCCACAAGTGTCATTGCATGTGTGTTCTTTATACTAACAACAACAAGAGTCATTGGATGTGTGTTCTTTTCACATACCAGATATGGATCCACTAGTGTCATTGCATGTGTGTTCTTTTCACAATCTACCTATGGATCCACCAGTGTCATTGCATGTGGGCTTTTTTACTAACAAAAACCATAGTCATTTCATGTGTTTTCTTTTCACATACCACATATGGATCCACCAGTGTCGTTGCATGTGTGCTCTTTTCACCATCCACCTATGGATCCACCAGTGTCATTGCATGTGTGTTCTTTTTACTAACAACAACTAGAGTCATTGCATGTGTGCTCTTTTCACAATCCACCTAAGGATCCACCAGTGTCATTGCATGTGTGTTCTTTATACTAACAACAACAAGAGTCATTGGATGTGTGTTCTTTTTACTAACAACAACCAGAGCCATTGCATGTGTGTTCTCTTCAGAGACCACACATGGATCCACCAGTGTCCTTGCATGTGTGTTCTTTTTACTAACAACAACAACAGTCATTGAAATGTGTGTTCTCTTTCGAGACCGCACATGGATCCACCAGTGTCATTGCATGTGTGTTCTTTTTACTAACAACAACCAGAGTCATTGCATGTGTGTTCTTTTCACATACCACGTATGGATCCACCAGTTTCATTACATGTGTGCTCTTTTTACCAACAACAACCAGAGTCATTGCATGTGTGTTCTTTTCACCATCCACCTATGGATCCACCAGTGTCATTGTATGTGTGTTCTTTTTACTAACAACAACTAGAGTCATTGCATGTGTGCTCTTTTCACAATCCACCTAAGGATCCACCAGTGTCATTGCATGTGTGTTCTTTTTACTAACAACAACAAGAGTCATTGGATGTGTGTTCTTTTCACATACCACATATGGATCCACTAGTGACATTGCATGTGTGTTCTTTTCACAATCTACCTATGGATCCACCAGTGTCATTGCATGTGGGCTTTTTTACTAACAAAAACCATAGTCATTTCATGTGTGTTCTTTTCACATACCACATATGGATCCACCAGTGTCATTGCATGTGTGCTCTTTTCACAATCCAGATATGGATCCACCTGTGTCATTGCATGTGTGTTCTTTTTACTAACAATAACCAGGGTCATTGAAATGTGTGTTCTTTTCACATACCACATATGGATCCACCAGGGTCATTGCATGTGTGTTCTTTTTACTAACAACAACCAGAGCCATTGCATGTGTGTTCTCTTCAGAGACCACACATGGATCCACCAGTGTCATTGCATGTGTTTTCTTTTTACTAACAACAACCAGAGTCATTGAAATGTGTGTTCTCTTCAGAGAACACACATGGATCCACCAGTGTCATTGCATGTGTGTTCTTTTTACTAACAACAACCAGTGCCATTGCATGTGTGTTCTTTTCACAATCCACCGATGGATCCACCAGTGTCATTGCATGTGTGCTTTTTTTACTAACAACAACCAGAGTCATTTCATGTGTTTTCTTTTCACATACCACATATGGATCCACCAGTCTCATTGAAATGTGTGTTCTCTTTAGAGACCACACATGGATCCACAAGTGTTATTGCATGTATGTTCTTGTTACTAACAACCAGAATCATTGCATGTGTGTTCTTTTCACATACCACATATGGATCCACCAGTGTCATTGCATGTGTGTACTTTTCACAATCCACCTATGGATCCACCAGTGTCATTACATGTGTGCTCTTTTTACTAATAACAACCAGAGTCACTCCATGTGTGTTCTCTTCCGAGACCACACATGGATACACCAGTGTCATTGCATGTGTGTTCTTTTTACTAACAACAACCAGAGTCATTGAAATGTGTGTTCTGTTCTGAGACCACACATGGATCCACCAGTGTCATTGCATGTGTGTTCTTTTACTAACAACAACTGGAGTCATTGCATGGGTGTTCTTTTCACATACCACATATGGATCCACTAGTGACATTGCATGTGTGCTCTTTTCACAATCCACCTATGGATCCACCAGTGTCATTTCATGTGTGTTCTTTTCACATACCACATATGGATCCACTAGTGTCATAGAAATGTGTGTTCTCTTTCGAGACGACACATGGATCCACCAGTGTCATTGCATGTGTGTTCTTTTTACTAACAACAAATAGAGTCATTGCATGTGTGTCCTTTTCACATACCACATATGGATCCACCAGTGTCATTGCATGTGTGCTCTTTTTACCAACAACAACCAGAGTCATTGCATGTGTGTTCTTTTCACCATCCACCTATGGATCCACCAGTGTCATTGCATGTGTGTTCTTTTTACTAACAACAACTAGAGTCATTGCATGTGTGCTCTTTTCACAATCCACCTAAGGATCCACCAGTGTCATTGCATGTGTGTTCTTTTTACTAACAACAACAAGAGTCATTGGATGTGTGTTCTTTTCACATACCACATATGGATCCACTAGTGTCATTGCATGTGTGTTCTTTTCACAATCTACCTATGGATCCACCAGTGTCATTGCATGTGGGCTTTTTTACTAACAAAGACCATAGTCATTTCATGTGTTTTCTTTTCACATACCACATATGGATCCACCAGTGTCATTGCATGTGTGCTCTTTTCACAATCCAGCTATGGATCCACCTGTGTCATTGCATGTGTGTTCTTTTTACTAACAATAACCAGGGTCATTGAAATGTGTGTTCTTTTCACATACAACATATGGATCCACCAGTGTCATTGCATGCGTGTTCTTTTTACTAACAACAACCAGTGTCATTGCATGTGTGTTCTTTTCACAATCCACCGATGGATCCACCAGTGTCATTGCATGTGTGCTTTTTTTACTAACAACAACCAGAGTCATTTCATGTGTTTTCTTTTCACATACCACATATGGATCAACCAGTCTCATTGAAATGTGTGTTCTCTTTAGAGACCACACATGGATCCACCAGTGTTATTGCATGTATGTTCTTGTTACTAACAACCAGAATCATTGCATGTGTGTTCTTTTCACATACCACATATGGATCCACCAGTGTCATTGCATGTGTGTACTTTTCACAATCCACCTATGGATCCACCAGTGTCATTACATGTGTGCTCTTTTTACTAATAACAACCAGAGTCACTCCATGTGTGTTCTCTTCCGAGACCACACATGGATACACCAGTGTCATTGCATGTGTGTTCTTTTTACTAACAACAACCAGAGTCATTGAAATGTGTGTTCTGTTCTGAGACCACACATGGATCCACCAGTGTCATTGCATGTGTGTTCTTTTTACTAACAACAACTGGAGTCATTGCATGTGTGTTCTTTTCACATACCACATATGGATCCACTAGTGACATTGCATGTGTGCTCTTTTCACAATCCACCTATGGATCCACCAGTGTCATTTCATGTGTGTTCTTTTCACATACCACATATGGATCCAATAGTGTCATTGAAATGTGTGTTCTCTTTCGAGACGACACATGGATCCACCAGTGTCATTGCATGTGTGTTCTTTTTACTAACAACAAATAGAGTCATGGCATGTGTGTCCTTTTCACATACCACATATGGATCCACCAGTGTCATTGCATGTGTGCTCTTTTTACCAACAACAACCAGAGTCATTGCATGTGTGTTCTTTTCACCATCCACCTATGGATCCACCAGTGTCATTGCATGTGTGTTCTTTTTACTAACAACAACTAGAGTCATTGCATGTGTGCTCTTTTCACAATCCACCTAAGGATCCACCAGTGTCATTGCATGTGTGTTCTTTTTACTAACAACAACAAGAGTCATTGGATGTGTGTTCTTTTCACATACCACATATGGATCCACTAGTGTCATTGCATGTGTGTTCTTTTCACAATCTACCTATGGATCCACCAGTGTCATTGCATGTGGGCTTTTTTACTAACAAAAACCATAGTCATTTCATGTGTTTTCTTTTCACATACCACATATGGATCCACCAGTGTCATTGCATGTGTGCTCTTTTCACAATCCAGCTATGGATCCACCTGTGTCATTGCATGTGTGTTCTTTTTACTAACAATAACCAGGGTCATTGAAATGTGTGTTCTTTTCACATACCACATATGGATCCATTGCATGTGTGTTCTTTTTACTAACAACAACCAGAGCCATTGCATGTGTGTTCTCTTCAGAGACCACACATGGATCCACCAGTGTCATTGCATGTGTGTTCTTTTTACTAACAACAACCAGAGTCATTGAAATGTGTGTTCTCTTCAGAGACCACACATGGATCCACCAGTGTCATTGCATGTGTGTTCTTTTTACTAACAACGACCAGTGTCATTGCATGTGTATTCTTTTCACAATCCACCTATGGATCCACCAGTGTCATTGCATGTGTGCTTTTTTTACTAACAACAACCAGAGTCATTTCATGTGTTTTCTTTTCACATACCACATATGGATCCACCAGTCTCATTGAAATGTGTGTTCTCTTCAGAGACCACACATGGATCCACCAGTGTTATTGCATGTATGTTCTTGTTACTAATAACCAGAGTCATTGCATGTGTGTTCTTTTCACACACCACATATGGATCCACCAGTGTTATTGCATGTGTGTTCTTTTCACAATCTCCCTATTGATCCACCAGTGTCATTACATGTGTGCTCTTTTTACTAACAACAACCAGAGTCACTCCATGTGTGTTCTCTTCCGAGACCACACATGGATACACCAGTGTCACTGCATGTGTGTTCTTTTTACTAACAACAACCAGAGTCATTGAAATGTGTGTTCTCTTCTGAGACCACACATGGATCCACCAGTGTCATTGCATGTGTGTTCTTTTTACTAACAACAACCAGTGTCATTGCATGTGTGTTCTTTTGACAATCCACCTATGGATCCACCAGTGTTATTGCATGTGTGCTTTTTTTACTAACAACAACCAGAGTCATCGCATGTGTGTTCTTTTCACATACCACATATGGATCCACCAGTGTCATTGCATGTGTCTTCTTTTCACAATCCACCTATGGATCCACAAGTGTCATTGCATATGTGTTATTTTTACTAACAACAACTGGAGTTATTTCATGATTGTTCTTTTCACATACCACATATGGATCCACCTGTGTCATTGCATGTGTGCTCTTTTCACAATCCACCTATGGATCCACCAGTGTCATCGCATGTGTGTTCTTTTTACTAACAATAACCAGAGTCATTGAAATGTGTGTTCTTTTCACATACCACATATGGATCCACCAGTGTCATTGCATGTGTGCTCTTTTTACTAACAACAACCAGAGTCATTGCATGTGTGTTCTCTTGAGAGACCACACATGGATCCACCAGTGTCATTGCATGTGTGTTCTTTTTACTAACAACAACCAGAGTCATTGAAATGTGTGTTCTCTTCTCAGACCACACATGGATCCACCAGTGTCATTGCATGTGTGTTCTTTTTACTAACAACAACAAGAGTCATTGGATGTGTGTTCTTTTCACATACCACATATGGATCCACCAGTGTCATTGAAATGTGTGTTCTCTTCAGAGACAACACATGGATCCACCAGTGTCATTAAATGTGTGTTCTTGTTACTAACAACAACTGAATTCATTGGATGTGTGTTCCTTTCACATACAACATATGGATCCACCAGTGTCATTGCATGTGTGCTCTTTTCACAATCCACCTATGGTCCACCAGTGTCATTGCATGTGTGTTATTTTTACTAACAACAACCAGAGTCATTGAAATGTGTATTCTTTTCACATACCACATATGGATCCACCAGTGTCATTGCATGTGTGTTCTTTTTACTAACAACAACCAGAGTCATTGCATGTGTGTTCTCTTCAGAGACCACACATGGATCCACTAGTGTCATTGTATGTGTGTTCTTTTTGCTAACAACAACCAGAGTCATTGCATGTGTGTCCGTTTCACATACCACATATGGATCCACTAGTGTCATTGCATGTGTGCTCTTTTTACCAACAACAACCAGAGTCATTGCATGTGTGTTCTTTTCACCATCCACCTATGGATCCACCAGTGTCATTGCATGTGTGTTCTTTTTACTAACAACAACTAGAGTCATTGCATGTGTGCTCTTTTCACAATCCACCTATGGATCCACCAGTGTCATTGCATGTGTGTTATTTTTACTAACAACAACAAGAGTCATTGGATGTGTGTTCTTTTCACATACCACATATGGATCCACCAGTGTCATTGAAATGTGTGTTCTTTTCAGAGACAACACATGGATCCACCAGTGTCATTAAATGTGTGTTCTTGTTACTAACAACAACTGAATTCATTGAATGTGTGTTCCTTTCACATACAACATATGGATCCACCAGTGTCATTGCATGTGTGCTCTTTTCACAATCCACCTATGGTCCACCAGTGTCATTGCATGTGTGTTCTTTTTACTAACAACAACCAGAGTCATTGAAATGTGTATTCTTTTCACATACCACATATGGATCCACCAGTGTCATTGCATGTGTATTCTTTTTACTAACAACAACCAGAGTCATTGCATGTGTGTTCTCTTCAGAGACCACACATGGATCCACTAGTTTCATTGCATGTGTGTTCTTTTTACTAACAACAACCAGAGTCATTGCATGTGTGTCCGTTTCACATACCACATATGGATCCACCAGTGTCATTGCATGTGTGCTCTTTTTACCAACAACAACCAGAGTCATTGCATGTGTGTTCTTTTCACCATCCACCTATGGA
The DNA here is from genome assembly GCA_916181665.1 of Avena sativa. Lineage (NCBI taxonomy): Eukaryota > Viridiplantae > Streptophyta > Magnoliopsida > Poales > Poaceae > Avena > Avena sativa. The sequence continues at coordinate 587,957,499 of OV702287.1, forward strand.
TCCACCAGTGTCATTGCATGTGTGTTCTTTTTACTAACGACAACTAGAGTCATTGCATGTGTGCTCTTTTCACAATCAACCTAAGGATCCACCAGTGTCATTGCATGTGTGTTCTTTTTACTAACAACAACAAGAGTCATTGGATGTGTGTTCTTTTCACATACCACATATGGATCCACCTGTGTCATTGCATGTGTGTTCTTTTCACAATCTACCTATGGATCCACCAGTGTCATTGCATGTGGGCTTTTTTACTAACAAAAACCATAGTCATTTCATGTGTTTTCTTTTCACATACCACATATGGATCCACCAGTGTCATTGCATGTGTGCTCTTTTCACAATCCAGCTATGGATCCACCTGTGTCATTGCATGTGTGTTCTTTTTACTAACAATAACCAGGGTCATTGAAATGTGTGTTCTTTTCACATACCACATATGGATCCACCAGTGTCATTGCATGTGTGTTCTCTTTACTAACAACAACCAGAGCCATTGCATGTGTGTTCTCTTCAGAGACCACACATGGATCCACCAGTGTCATTGCATGTGTGTTCTTTTTACTAACAACAACCAGAGTCATTGAAATGTGTGTTATCTTCAGAGACCACACATGGATACACCAGTGTCATTGCATGTGTGTTCTTTTTACTAACAACAACCAGTGTCATTGCATGTGTATTCTTTTCACAATCCACCTATGGATCCACCAGTGTCATTGCATGTGTGCTTTTTTTACTAACAACAACCAGAGTCATTTCATGTGTTTTCTTTTCACATACCACATATGGATCCACCAGTCTCATTGAAATGTGTGTTCTCTTCAGAGACCACACATGGATCCACCAGTGTTATTGCATGTATGTTCTTGTTACTAACAACCAGAGTCATTGCATGTGTGTTCTTTTCACATACCACATATGGATCCACCAGTGTCATTGCATGTGTGTTCTTTTCACAATCCCCCTATGGATCCACCAGTGTCATTACATGTGTGCTCTTTTTACTAGCAACAACCAGAGTCACTCCATGTGTGTTCTCTTCCGAGACCACACATGGATACACCAGTGTCATTGCATGTGTGTTCTTTTTACTAACAACAACCAGAGTCATTGAAATGTGTGTTCTCTTCTGAGACCACACATGGATCCACCAGTGTCATTGCATGTGTGTTCTTTTTACTTACAACAACTGGAGTCATTGCATGTGTGTTCTTTTCACATACCACACATGGATCCACTAGTGTCATTGCATGTGTGCTCTTTTCACAATCCACCTATGGATCCACCAGTGTCATTTCATGTGTGTTCTTTTCACATACCACATATGGATCCACTAGTGTCATTGCATGTGTGTTCTTTTCACATACCACATATGGATCCACCAGTGTCATTGCATGTGTGCTCTTTTTACTAAAAACAACCAGAGTCATTGCATGTGTGTTCTCTTCAGAAACCACACATGGATCCACCAGTGTCATTGCATGTGTGTTCTTTTTACTAACAATAATCAGAGTCATTGAAATGTGTGTTCTCTTCAGAGACCACACATGGATCCACCAGTGTTATTGCATGTGTGTTCTTTCTAGTAACAACAACCAGTGTCATTGCATGTGTGTTCTTTTCACAATCCACCTATGGATCCACCAGTGTCATTGCATGCGTGTTCTTTTTACTAACAACAACCAGTGTCATTGCATGTGTGTTCTTTTCACAATCCACCTATGGATCCACCAGTGTGATTGCATGCGTGTTCTTTTTACTAACAAGAACCAGTGTCATTGCATGTGTGTTCTTTTCACAATGCACCTGTGGATCCACTAGTGTCATTGCATGTGTTCTTTTTTCACAATCCACCTAAGGATCCACCATTCTCATTGCATGTGTGTTCTTTTTACTAACAACAACAAGAGTCATTGTATGTGTGTTCTTTTCACATACCACATATGGATCCACTAGTGCCATCGCATGTGTGTTCTTTTCACAATCCACCTATGGATCCACTAGTGTAATTGCATGTGGGCTTTTTTTACTAACAACAACCAGAGTCATTTCATGTGTTTTCTTTTCACATACCACATATGGATCCACTAGTGTCATTGCATGTGTGCTCTTTTCACAATCCACCTATGGATCCATTAGTGTCATTGCATGTGTGTTCTTTTTACTAACAATAACCAGAGTCATTGAAATGTGTGTTCTTTTCACATACCACATATGGATCCACCAGGGTCATTGAATGTGTGTTCTTTTTACTAACAACAACCAGAGCCATTGCATGTGTGTTCTCCTCAGAGACCACACATGGATCCACCAGTGTCATTGCATGTGTGTTCTTTTTACTAACAACAACCAGAGTCACTGAAATGTGTGTTCTCTTCAGAGACCACACATGGATCCACCAGTGTCATTGCATGTGTGTTTTTTTACTAACAACAACCAGTGTCATTGCATGTGTGTTCTTTTCACAATCCACCTATGGATCCACCAGTGTTATTGCATGTGTGCTTTTTTTACTAACAACAACCAGAGTCATTTCATGTGTGTTCTTTTCACATACCACATATGGATCCACCATTGTCATTGAAATGTGTGTTCTCTTCACAGACCACACATGGATCCACTAGTTTCATTGCATGTGTGTTCTTTTTACTAACAACAACCAGAGTCATTGCATGTGTGTCCGTTTCACATACCACATATGGATCCACCAGTGTCATTGCATGTGTGCTCTTTTTACCAACAACAACCAGAGTCATTGCATGTGTGTTCTTTTCACCATCCACCTATGTATCCACCAGTGTCATTGCATGTGTGTGTTTTTTACTAACAACAACTAGAGTCATTGCATGTGTGCTCTTTTCACAATCCACCTAAGGATCCACCAGTGTCATTGCATGTGTGTTCTTTTTACTAACAACAACAAGAGTCATTGGATGTGTGTTCTTTTCACATACCACATATGGATCCACCAGTGTCATTGAAATGTGTGTTCTTTTCAGAGACAACACATGGATCCACCAGTGTCATTAAATGTGTGTTCTTGTTACTAACAACAACTGAATTCATTGAATGTGTGTTCCTTTCACATACAACATATGGATCCACCAGTGTCATTGCATGTGTGCTCTTTTCACAATCCACCTATGGTCCACCAGTGTCATTGCATGTGTGTTCTTTTTACTAACAACAACCAGAGTCATTGAAATGTGTATTCTTTTCACATACCACATATGGATCCACCAGTGTCATTGCATGTGTATTCTTTTTACTAACAACAACCAGAGTCATTGCATGTGTGTTCTCTTTAGAGACCACACATGGATCCACTAGTTTCATTGCATGTGTGTTCTTTTTACTAACAACAACCAGAGTCATTGCATGTGTGTCCGTTTCACATACCACATATGGATCCACCAGTGTCATTGCATGTGTGCTCTTTTTACCAACAACAACCAGAGTCATTGCATGTGTGTTCTTTTCACCATCCACCTATGGATCCACCAGTGTCATTGCATGTGTGTTCTTTTTACTAACAACAACTAGAGTCATTGCATGTGTGCTCTTTTCACAATCAACCTAAGGATCCACCAGTGTCATTGCATGTGTGTTCTTTTTACTAACAACAACAAGAGTCATTGGATGTGTGTTCTTTTCACATACCACATATGGATCCACCTGTGTCATTGCATGTGTGTTCTTTTCACAATCTACCTATGGATCCACCAGTGTCATTGCATGTGGGCTTTTTTACTAACAAAAACCATAGTCATTTCATGTGTTTTCTTTTCACATACCACATATGGATCCACCAGTGTCATTGCATGTGTGCTCTTTTCACAATCCAGCTATGGATCCACCTGTGTCATTGCATGTGTGTTCTTTTTACTAACAATAACCAGGGTCATTGAAATGTGTGTTCTTTTCACATACCACATATGGATCCACCAGTGTCATTGCATGTGTGTTCTCTTTACTAACAACAACCAGAGCCATTGCATGTGTGTTCTCTTCAGAGACCACACATGGATCCACCAGTGTCATTGCATGTGTGTTCTTTTTACTAACAACAACCAGAGTCATTGAAATGTGTGTTATCTTCAGAGACCACACATGGATACACCAGTGTCATTGCATGTGTGTTCTTTTTACTAACAACAACCAGTGTCATTGCATGTGTATTCTTTTCACAATCCACCTATGGATCCACCAGTGTCATTGCATGTGTGCTTTTTTTACTAACAACAACCAGAGTCATTTCATGTGTTTTCTTTTCACATACCACATATGGATCCACCAGTCTCATTGAAATGTGTGTTCTCTTCAGAGACCACACATGGATCCACCAGTGTTATTGCATGTATGTTCTTGTTACTAACAACCAGAGTCATTGCATGTGTGTTCTTTTCACATACCACATATGGATCCACCAGTGTCATTGCATGTGTGTTCTTTTCACAATCCCCCTATGGATCCACCAGTGTCATTACATGTGTGCTCTTTTTACTAGCAACAACCAGAGTCACTCCATGTGTGTTCTCTTCCGAGACCACACATGGATACACCAGTGTCATTGCATGTGTGTTCTTTTTACTAACAACAACCAGAGTCATTGAAATATGTGTTCTCTTCTGAGACCACACATGGATCCACCAGTGTCATTGCATGTGTGTTCTTTTTACTTACAACAACTGGAGTCATTGCATGTGTGTTCTTTTCACATACCACACATGGATCCACTAGTGTCATTGCATGTGTGCTCTTTTCACAATCCACCTATGGATCCACCAGTGTCATTTCATGTGTGTTCTTTTCACAACCACATATGGATCCACTAGTGTCATTGCATGTGTGTTCTTTTCACATACCACATATGGATCCACCAGTGTCATTGCATGTGTGCTCTTTTTACTAAAAACAACCAGAGTCATTGCATGTGTGTTCTCTTCAGAAACCACACATGGATCCACCAGTGTCATTGCATGTGTGTTCTTTTTACTAACAATAATCAGAGTCATTGAAATGTGTGTTCTCTTCAGAGACCACACATGGATCCACCAGTGTCATTGCATGTGTGTTCTTTCTAGTAACAACAACCAGTGTCATTGCATGTGTGTTCTTTTCACAATCCACCTATGGATCCACCAGTGTCATTGCATGCGTGTTCTTTTTACTAACAACAACCAGTGTCATTGCATGTGTGTTCTTTTCACAATCCACCTATGGATCCACCAGTGTGATTGCATGCGTGTTCTTTTTACTAACAAGAACCAGTGTCATTGCATGTGTGTTCTTTTCACAATGCACCTGTGGATCCACTAGTGTCATTGCATGTGTTCTTTTTTCACAATCCACCTAAGGATCCACCATTCTCATTGCATGTGTGTTCTTTTTACTAACAACAACAAGAGTCATTGTATGTGTGTTCTTTTCACATACCACATATGGATCCACTAGTGCCATCGCATGTGTGTTCTTTTCACAATCCACCTATGGATCCACTAGTGTAATTGCATGTGGGCTTTTTTTACTAACAACAACCAGAGTCATTTCATGTGTTTTCTTTTCACATACCACATATGGATCCACCAGTGTCATTGCATGTGTGCTCTTTTCACAATCCACCTATGGATCCATTAGTGTCATTGCATGTGTGTTCTTTTTACTAACAATAACCAGAGTCATTGAAATGTGTGTTCTTTTCACATACCACATATGGATCCACCAGGGTCATTGAATGTGTGTTCTTTTTACTAACAACAACCAGAGCCATTGCATGTGTGTTCTCCTCAGAGACCACACATGGATCCACCAGTGTAATTGCATGTGTGTTCTTTTTACTAACAACAACCAGAGTCACTGAAATGTGTGTTCTCTTCAGAGACCACACATGGATCCACCAGTGTCATTGCATGTGTGTTTTTTTACTAACAACAACCAGTGTCATTGCATGTGTGTTCTTTTCACAATCCACCTATGGATCCACCAGTGTTATTGCATGTGTGCTTTTTTTACTAACAACAACCAGAGTCATTTCATGTGTGTTCTTTTCACATACCACATATGGATCCACCATTGTCATTGAAATGTGTGTTCTCTTCACAGACCACACATGGATCCACTAGTTTCATTGCATGTGTGTTCTTTTTACTAACAACAACCAGAGTCATTGCATGTGTGTCCGTTTCACATACCACATATGGATCCACCAGTGTCATTGCATGTGTGCTCTTTTTACCAACAACAACCAGAGTCATTGCATGTGTGTTCTTTTCACCATCCACCTATGTATCCACCAGTGTCATTGCATGTGTGTTTTTTTTACTAACAACAACTAGAGTCATTGCATGTGTGCTCTTTTCACAATCCACCTAAGGATCCACCAGTGTCATTGCATGTGTGTTCTTTTTACTAACAACAACAAGAGTCATTGGATGTGTGTTCTTTTCACATACCACATATGGATCCACCTGTGTCATTGCATGTGTGTTCTTTTCACAATCTACCTATGGATCCACCAGTGTCATTGCATGTGGGCTTTTTTACTAACAAAAACCATAGTCATTTCATGTGTTTTCTTTTCACATACCACATATGGATCCACCAGTGTCATTGCATGTGTGCTCTTTTCACAATCCAGCTATGGATCCACCTGTGTCATTGCATGTGTGTTCTTTTTACTAACAATAACCAGGGTCATTGAAATGTGTGTTCTTTTCACATACCACATATGGATCCACCAGTGTCATTGCATGTGTGTTCTCTTTACTAACAACAACCAGAGCCATTGCATGTGTGTTCTCTTCAGAGACCACACATGGATCCACCAGTGTCATTGCATGTGTGTTCTTTTTACTAACAACAACCAGAGTCATTGAAATGTGTGTTATCTTCAGAGACCACACATGGATACACCAGTGTCATTGCATGTGTGTTCTTTTTACTAACAACAACCAGTGTCATTGCATGTGTATTCTTTTCACAATCCACCTATGGATCCACCAGTGTCATTGCATGTGTGCTTTTTTTACTAACAACAACCAGAGTCATTTCATGTGTTTTCTTTTCACATACCACATATGGATCCACCAGTCTCATTGAAATGTGTGTTCTCTTCAGAGACCACACATGGATCCACCAGTGTTATTGCATGTATGTTCTTGTTACTAACAACCAGAGTCATTGCATGTGTGTTCTTTTCACATACCACATATGGATCCACCAGTGTCATTGCATGTGTGTTCTTTTCACAATCCCCCTATGGATCCACCAGTGTCATTACATGTGTGCTCTTTTTACTAGCAACAACCAGAGTCACTCCATGTGTGTTCTCTTCCGAGACCACACATGGATACACCAGTGTCATTGCATGTGTGTTCTTTTTACTAACAACAACCAGAGTCATTGAAATGTGTGTTCTCTTCTGAGACCACACATGGATCCACCAGTGTCATTGCATGTGTGTTCTTTTTACTTACAACAACTGGAGTCATTGCATGTGTGTTCTTTTCACATACCACACATGGATCCACTAGTGTCATTGCATGTGTGCTCTTTTCACAATCCACCTATGGATCCACCAGTGTCATTTCATGTGTGTTCTTTTCACAACCACATATGGATCCACTAGTGTCATTGCATGTGTGTTCTTTTCACATACCACATATGGATCCACCAGTGTCATTGCATGTGTGCTCTTTTTACTAAAAACAACCAGAGTCATTGCATGTGTGTTCTCTTCAGAAACCACACATGGATCCACCAGTGTCATTGCATGTGTGTTCTTTTTACTAACAATAATCAGAGTCATTGAAATGTGTGTTCTCTTCAGAGACCACACATGGATCCACCAGTGTCATTGCATGTGTGTTCTTTCTAGTAACAACAACCAGTGTCATTGCATGTGTGTTCTTTTCACAATCCACCTATGGATCCACCAGTGTCATTGCATGCGTGTTCTTTTTACTAACAACAACCAGTGTCATTGCATGTGTGTTCTTTTCACAATCCACCTATGGATCCACCAGTGTGATTGCATGCGTGTTCTTTTTACTAACAAGAACCAGTGTCATTGCATGTGTGTTCTTTTCACAATGCACCTGTGGATCCACTAGTGTCATTGCATGTGTGTTCTTTTTACTAACAACAACCAGAGCCATTGCATGTGTGTTCTCTTCAGAGACCACACATGGATCCACCAGTGTCATTGCATGTGTGTTCTTTTTACTAACAACAACCAGATTCGTTGCATGTGTGTTCTGTTCACATACCACGTATGGATCCACCAGTGTCATTGCATGTGTGCTCTTTTTACCAACAACAACCAGAGTCATTGCATGTGTGTTCTTTTCACCATCCACCTATGGATCCACCAGTGTCATTGCATGTCTGTTCTTTTTACTAACAACAACTAGAGTCATTGCATGTGTGCTCTTTTCACAATCCACCTAAGGTCCACCAGTGTCATTGCATGTGTGTTCTTTTTACTAACAACAACAAGAGTCATTGGATGTGTGTTCTTTTCACATACCAGATATGGATCCACTAGTGTCATTGCATGTGTGTTCTTTTCACAATCTACCTATGGATCCACCAGTGTCATTGCATGTGGGCTTTTTTACTAACAAAAACCATAGTCATTTCATGTGTTTTCTTTTCACATATCACATATGGATCCACCAGTGTCATTGCATGTGTGCTCTTTTCACAATCCAGCTATGGATCCACCTGTGTCATTGCATGTGTGTTCTTTTTACTAACAATAACCAGGGTCATTGAAATGTGTGTTCTTTTCACATACCACATATGGATCCACCAGTGTCATTGCATGTGTGTTCTTTTTATTAACAATAACCAGAGCCATTGCATGTGTGTTCTCTTCAGAGACCACACATGGATCCACCAGTGTCATTGCATGTGTGTTCTTTTTACTAACAACAACCAGAGTCATTGAAATGTGTGTTCTCTTCAGAGACCACACATGGATCCACCAGTGTCATTGCATGTGTGTTCTTTTTACTAACAACAACTGGAGTCATTGCATGTGTGTTCTTTTCACATACCACATATGGATCCACTAGTGCCATTTCATGTGTGCTCTTTTCACAATCCACCTATGGATCCACCAGTGTCATTGCATGCGTGTTATTTTTACTAACAACAACCAGTGTCATTGCATGTGTTTTCTTTTCACAATCCACCTATGGATCCACCAATGTCATTGCATGCGTGTTCTTTTTACTAACAAGAACTAGTGTCATTGCATCTGTGTTCTTTTCACAATCCACTTGTGGATCCACTAGTGTCATTGCATGTGTGCTCTTTTCACAATCCACCTAAGGATCCACCAGTGTCATTTCATGTGTGCTCTTTTCACAATCCACCTAAGGATCCACCAGTGTCATTGCATGTGTGTTCTTTTTACTAACAACAACAAGAGTCATTGTATGTGTTTTCTTTTCACATACCACATATGGATCCACTAGTGCCATCGCATGTCTGTGCTTTTCACAATCCACCTATGGATCCACTAGAGTCATTGCATGTGGGCTTTTTTTACTAACAACTACCAGAGTCATTTCATGTGTTTTCTTTTCACATACCACATATGGATCCACCAGTGTCATTGCATGTGTGTTCTTTTTACTAACAATAACCAGAGTCATTGAAATGTGTGTTCTTTTCACATACCACATATGGATCCACCAGGGTCATTGAATGTTTGTTCTTTTTACTAACAACAACCAGAGCCATTGCATGTGTGTTCTCTTCAGATACCACACATGGATCCACCAGTGACATTGCATGTGTGTTATTTTTACTAACAACAACTGGAGTTATTTCATGACTGCTCTTTTCACATACCACATATGGATCCACCAGTGTCATTGCATGTGTGCTCTTTTTAGAATCCACCTATGGATCCACCAGTGTCATTGCATGTGTGTTCTTTTTACTAACAACAACCAAAGTCATTGCATGTGTGTTCTTTTCACATACCACATACGGATCCACCAGTGTCATTGCATGTGTGCTCTTTTTACTAACAACAACCAGAGGCATTGCATGTGTGTTCTCTTGAGAGACCACACATGGCTCCACCAGTGTCATTGCATGTGTGTTCTTTTTACTAACAACAATCAGAGTCATTGAAATGTGTGTTCTCTTCTGAGACCACACATGGATCCACCAGTCTCATTGCATGTGTGTTCTTTTTACTAACAACAACAAGTGTCATTACATGTGTGTTCTTTTCACAATCCACCTATGGATCCACCAGTGTTATTGCATGTGTGTTCTTTTCACAATCTACCTATGGATCCACCAGTGTCATTGCATGTGGGCTTTTTTACTAACAAAAACCATAGTCATTTCATGTGTTTTCTTTTCACATACCACATATGGATCCACCAGTGTCATTGCATGTGTGCTCTTTTCACAATCCAGCTATGGATCCACCTGTGTCATTGCATGTGTGTTCTTTTTACTAACAATAACCAGGGTCATTGAAATGTGTGTTCTTTTCACATACCACATATGGATCCACCAGTGTCATTGCATGTGTTTTCTTTTTATTAACAATAACCAGAGCCATTGCATGTGTGTTCTCTTCAGAGACCACACATGGATCCACCAGTGTCATTGCATGTGTGTTCTTTTTACAAACAACAACCAGAGTCATTGAAATGTGTGTTCTCTTCAGAGACCACACATGGATCCACCAGTGCCATTGCATGTGTGTTCTTTTTACTAACAACAATTGGAGTCATTGCATGTGTGTTCTTTTCACATACCACATATGGATCCACTAGTGCCATTGCATGTGTGCTCTTTTCACAATCCACCTATGGATCCACCAGGGTCATTGCATGCGTGTTATTTTTACTAACAACAACCAGTGTTATTGCATGTGTTTTCTTTTCACAATCCACCTATGGATCCACCAATGTCATTGCATGCGTGTTCTTTTTACTAATAAGAACCAGTGTCATTGCATGTGTGTTCTTTTCACAATCCACCTGTGGATCCACTAGTGTCATTGCATGTGTGCTCTTTTCACAATCCACCTAAGGATCCACCAGTGTCATTGCATGTGTGTTCTTTTTACTAACAACAACATGAGTCATTGTATGTGTGTTCTTTTCACATACCACATATGGATCCACTAGTGCCATCGCATGTCTGTGCTTTTCACAATCCACCTATGGATCCACTAGAGTCATTGCATGTGGGCTTTTTTTACTAACAACAACCAGAGTCATTTCATGTGTTTTCTTTTCACATACCACATATGGATCCACCAGTGTCATTGCATGTGTGCTCTTTTCACAATCCACCTATGGATCCACCAGTGTCATTGCATGTGTGTTATTTTTACTAACAACAACCAGAGTCATTGAAATGTGTGTTCTTTTCACATACCACATATGGATCCACCAGGGTCATTGAATGTGTGTTCTTTTTACTAACAACAACCAGAGGCATTGCATGTGTGTTCTCTTCAGATACCACACATGGATCCACCAGTGTCATTGCATGTGTGTTATTTTTACTAACAACAACTGGAGTTATTTCATGACTGCTCTTTTCACATACCAAATATGGATCCACCAGTGTCATTGCATGTGTGCTCTTTTCAGAATCCACCTATGGATCCACCAGTGTCATTGCATATGTGTTCTTTTTACTAACAACAACCAAAGTCATTGCATGTGTGTTCTTTTCACATACCATATATGGATCCACCAGTGTCATTGCATGTGTGCTCTTTTTACTAACAACAACCAGAGGCATTGCATGTGTGTTCTCTTGAGAGACCACACATGGCTCCACCAGTGTCATTGCATGTGTGTTCTTTTTACTAACAACAATCAGAGTCATTGAAATGTGTGTTCTCTTCTGAGACCACACATGGATCCACCAGTCTCATTGCATGTGTGTTCTTTTTACTAACAACAACAAGTGTCATTACATGTGTGTTCTTTTCACAATCCACCTATGGATCCACCAGTGTTATTGCATGTGTGTTCTTTTCACAATCTACCTATGGATCCACCAGTGTCATTGCATGTGGGCTTTTTTACTAACAAAAACCATAGTCATTTCATGTGTTTTCTTTTCACATACCACATATGGATCCACCAGTGTCATTGCATGTGTGCTCTTTTCACAGTCCAGCTATGGATCCACCTGTGTCATTGCATGTGTGTTCTTTTTACTAACAATAACCAGGGTCATTGAAATGTGTGTTCTTTTCACATACCACATATGGATCCACCAGTGTCATTGCATGTGTGTTATTTTTATTAACATCAACCAGAGCCATTGCATGTGTGTTCTCTTCAGAGACCACACATGGATCCACCAGTGTCATTGCATGTGTGTTCTTTTTACAAACAACAACCAGAGTCATTGAAATGTGTGTTCTCTTCAGAGACCACACATGGATCCACCAGCGTCATTGCATGTGTGTTCTTTTTACTAACAACAACTGGAGTCATTGCATGTGTGTTCTTTTCACATACCACATATGGATCCACCAGTGTCATTGCATGTGTTTGTTTTCACAATCCACCTATGGATCCACCAGTGTCATTACATGTGTGCTCTTTTTACTAATAACAACCAGAGTCACTCCATGTGTGTTCTCTTCCGAGACCACACATGGATACACCAGTGTCATTGCATGTGTGTTCTTTTTTACTAACAACAACCAGAGTCATTGAAATGTGTGTTCTCTTTTGAGACCACACATGGATCCACCAGTGTCATTGCATGTGTGTTCTTTTTACTAACAACAACTGGAGTCATTGCATGTGTGTTCTTTTCACATACCACATATGGATCCACTAGTGCCATTGCATGTGTGCTCTTTTCACAATTCACCTATGGATCCACCAGTGTCATTTCATGTGTGTTCTTTTCACATACCACATATGGATCCACTAGTGTCATTGAAATGTGTGTTCTCTTTCGAGACCACACATGGATCCACCAGTGTCATTTCATGTGTTTTCTTTTCACATACCACATATGGATCCACCAGTGTCATTGCATGTGTGCTCTTTTCACAATCCAGCTATGGATCCACCTGTGTCATTGCATGTGTGTTCTTTTTACTAACAATAACCAGGGTCATTGAAATGTGTGTTCTTTTCACATACCACATATGGATCCACCAGTGTCATTGCATGTGTGTTATTTTTATTAACATCAACCAGAGCCATTGCATGTGTGTTCTCTTCAGAGACCACACATGGATCCACCAGTGTCATTGCATGTGTGTTCTTTTTACAAACAACAACCAGAGTCATTGAAATGTGTGTTCTCTTCAGAGACCACACATGGATCCACCAGCGTCATTGCATGTGTGTTCTTGTTACTAACAACAACTGGAGTCATTGCATGTGTGTTCTTTTCACATACCACATATGGATCCACCAGTGTCATTGCATGTGTTTCTTTTCACAATCCACCTATGGATCCACCAGTGTCATTACATGTGTGCTCTTTTTACTAATAACAACCAGAGTCACTCCATGTGTGTTCTCTTCTGAGACCACACATGGATACACCAGTGTCATTGCATGTGTGTTCTTTTTTACTAACAACAACCAGAGTCATTGAAATGTGTGTTCTCTTTTGAGACCACACATGGATCCACCAGTGTCATTGCATGTGTGTTCTTTTTACTAACAACAACTGGAGTCATTGCATGTGTGTTCTTTTCACATACCACATATGGATCCACTAGTGCCATTGCATGTGTGCTCTTTTCACAATTCACCTATGGATCCACCAGTGTCATTTCATGTGTGTTCTTTTCACATACCACATATGGATCCACTATTGTCATTGAAATGTGTGTTCTCTTTCGAGACCACACATGGATCCACCAGTGTCATTGCATGTGTGTTCTTTTTACTAACAACAACCAGAGTCATTGCATGTGTGTCCTTTTCACATACCACATATGGATCCACCAGTGTCATTGCATGTGTGTTCTTTTTACTAACAACAACTAGAGTCATTGCATGTGTGCTCTTTTCACAATCCACCTAAGGATCCACCAGTGTCATGGCATGTGTATTCTTTTTACTAGCAACAACAAGAGTCATTGGATCTGTGTTCTTTTCACATACCAGATATGGATCCACTAGTGTCATTGCATGTGTGTTCTTTTCACAATCTACCTATGGATCCACCAGTGTCATTGCATGTGGGCCTTTTTACTAACAAAAACCATAGTCATTTCATGTGTTTTCTTTTCACATACCACATATGGATCCACCAGTGTCATTGCATGTATGCTCTTTTCACAATCCAGCTATGGGTCCACCTGTGTCATTGCATGTGTGTTCTTTTTACTAACAATAACCAGGGTCATTGAAATGTTTGTTCTTTTCACATACCACATATGGATCCACCAGTGTCATTGCATGTGTGTTCTTTTTATTAACATCAACCAGAGCCATTGCATGTGTGTTCTCTTCAGAGACCACACATGGATCCACCAGTGTCATTGCATGTGTGTTCTTTTTACTAACAACAACCAGAGTCATTGAAATGTGTGTTCTCTTCAGAGACCACACATGGATCCACCAGCGTCATTGCATGTGTGTTCTTTTTACTAACAACAACTGGAGTCATTGCATGTGTGTTCTTTTCACATACCACATATGGATCCACTAGTGCAATTGCATGTGTGCTCTTTTCACAATCCACCTATGGATCCACCAGTGTCATTGCATGCGTGTTATTTTTACTAACAACAACCAGTGTCATTGCATGTGTGTTATTTTCACAATCCACCTGTGGATCCACTAGTGTCATTGCATGTGTGCTCTTTTCACAATCCACCTAAGGATCCACCAGTGTCATTGCATGTGTGTTCTTTTTACTAACAACAACAAGAGTCATTGTATGTGTGTTCTTTTCACATACCACATATGGATCCACTAGTGCCATCGCATGTCTGTGCTTTTCACAATCCACCTATGGATCCACTAGTGTCATTGCATGTGGGCTTTTTTTACTAACAACAACCAGAGTCATTTCATGTGTTTTCTTTTCACATACCACATATGGATCCACCAGTGTCATTGCATGTGTGCTCTTTTCACAATCCACCTATGGATCCACCAGTGTCATTGCATGTGTGTTCTTTTTACTAACAATAACCAGAGTCATTGAAATGTGTGTTCTTTTCACATACCACATATGGATCCACCAGGGTCATTGAATGTGTGTTCTTTTTACTAACAACAACCAGAGCCATTGCATGTGTGTTCTCTTAAGATACCACACATGGATCCACTAGTGTCATTGCATGTGTGTTATTTTTACTAACAACAACTGGAGTTATTTCATGACTGCTCTTTTCACATACCACATATGGATCCACCAGTGTCATTGCATGTGTGCTCTTTTCAGAATCCACCTATGGATCCACCAGTCTCATTGCATGTGTGTTCTTTTTACTAACAACAACCAAAGTCATTGCAGGTGTGTTCTTTTCACATACCACATATGGATCCACCAGTGTCATTGCATGTGTGCTCTTTTTACTAACAACAACCAGAGTCATTGCATGTGTGTCCGTTTCACATACCACATATGGATCCACCAGTGTCATTGCATGTGTGCTCTTTTTACCAACAACAACCAGAGTCATTGCATGTGTGTTCTTTTCACCATCCACCTATGGATCCACCAGTGTCATTGCATGTGTGTTCTTTTTACTAACAACAACTAGAGTCATTGCATGTGTGCTCTTTTCACAATCAACCTAAGGATCCACCAGTGTCATTGCATGTGTGTTCTTTTTACTAACAACAATCAGAGTCATTGAAATGTGTGTTCTCTTCTGAGACCACACATGGATCCACCAGTCTCATTGCATGTGTGTTCTTTTTACTAACAACAACAAGTGTCATTTCATGTGTGTTCTTTTCACAATCCACCTATGGATCCACCAGTGTTATTGCATGTGTGTTCTTTTCACAATCTACCTATGGATCCACCAGTGTCATTGCATGTGGGCTTTTTTACTAACAAAAACCATAGTCATTTCATGTGTTTTCTTTTCACATACCACATATGGATCCACCAGTGTCATTGCATGTGTGCTCTTTTCACAATCCAGCTATGGATCCACCTGTGTCATTGCATGTGTGTTCTTTTTACTAACAATAACCAGGGTCATTGAAATGTGTGTTCTTTTCACATACCACATATGGATCCACCAGTGTCATTGCATGTGTGTTATTTTTATTAACATCAACCAGAGCCATTGCATGTGTGTTCTCTTCAGAGACCACACATGGATCCACCAGTGTCATTGCATGTGTGTTCTTTTTACAAACAACAACCAGAGTCATTGAAATGTGTGTTCTCTTCAGAGACCACACATGGATCCACCAGCGTCATTGCATGTGTGTTCTTTTTACTAACAACAACTGGAGTCATTGCATGTGTGTTCTTTTCACATACCACATATGGATCCACCAGTGTCATTGCATGTGTTTCTTTTCACAATCCACCTATGGATCCACCAGTGTCATTACATGTGTGCTCTTTTTACTAATAACAACCAGAGTCACTCCATGTGTGTTCTCTTCTGAGACCACACATGGATACACCAGTGTCATTGCATGTGTGTTCTTTTTTACTAACAACAACCAGAGTCATTGAAATGTGTGTTCTCTTTTGAGACCACACATGGATCCACCAGTGTCATTGCATGTGTGTTCTTTTTACTAACAACAACTGGAGTCATTGCATGTGTGTTCTTTTCACATACCACATATGGATCCACTAGTGCCATTGCATGTGTGCTCTTTTCACAATTCACCTATGGATCCACCAGTGTCATTTCATGTGTGTTCTTTTCACATACCACATATGGATCCACTATTGTCATTGAAATGTGTGTTCTCTTTCGAGACCACACATGGATCCACCAGTGTCATTGCATGTGTGTTCTTTTAACTAATAACAACCAGAGTCATTGCATGTGTGTCCTTTTCACATACCACATATGGATCCACCAGTGTCATTGCATGTGTGTTCTTTTTACTAACAACAACTAGAGTCATTGCATGTGTGCTCTTTTCACAATCCACCTAAGGATCCACCAGTGTCATGGCATGTGTATTCTTTTTACTAGCAACAACAAGAGTCATTGGATCTGTGTTCTTTTCACATACCAGATATGGATCCACTAGTGTCATTGCATGTGTGTTCTTTTCACAATCTACCTATGGATCCACCAGTGTCATTGCATGTGGGCCTTTTTACTAACAAAAACCATAGTCATTTCATGTGTTTTCTTTTCACATACCACATATGGATCCACCAGTGTCATTGCATGTATGCTCTTTTCACAATCCAGCTATGGGTCCACCTGTGTCATTGCATGTGTGTTCTTTTTACTAACAATAACCAGGGTCATTGAAATGTTTGTTCTTTTCACATACCACATATGGATCCACCAGTGTCATTGCATGTGTGTTCTTTTTATTAACATCAACCAGAGCCATTGCATGTGTGTTCTCTTCAGAGACCACACATGGATCCACCAGTGTCATTGCATGTGTGTTCTTTTTACTAACAACAACCAGAGTCATTGAAATGTGTGTTCTCTTCAGAGACCACACATGGATCCACCAGCGTCATTGCATGTGTGTTCTTTTTACTAACAACAACTGGAGTCATTGCATGTGTGTTCTTTTCACATACCACATATGGATCCACTAGTGCAATTGCATGTGTGCTCTTTTCACAATCCACCTATGGATCCACCAGTGTCATTGCATGCGTGTTATTTTTACTAACAACAACCAGTGTCATTGCATGTGTGTTATTTTCACAATCCACCTGTGGATCCACTAGTGTCATTGCATGTGTGCTCTTTTCACAATCCACCTAAGGATCCACCAGTGTCATTGCATGTGTGTTCTTTTTACTAACAACAACAAGAGTCATTGTATGTGTGTTCTTTTCACATACCACATATGGATCCACTAGTGCCATCGCATGTCTGTGCTTTTCACAATCCACCTATGGATCCACTAGTGTCATTGCATGTGGGCTTTTTTTACTAACAACAACCAGAGTCATTTCATGTGTTTTCTTTTCACATACCACATATGGATCCACCAGTGTCATTGCATGTGTGCTCTTTTCACAATCCACCTATGGATCCACCAGTGTCATTGCATGTGTGTTCTTTTTACTAACAATAACCAGAGTCATTGAAATGTGTGTTCTTTTCACATACCACATATGGATCCACCAGGGTCATTGAATGTGTGTTCTTTTTACTAACAACAACCAGAGCCATTGCATGTGTGTTCTCTTAAGATACCACACATGGATCCACTAGTGTCATTGCATGTGTGTTATTTTTACTAACAACAACTGGAGTTATTTCATGACTGCTCTTTTCACATACCACATATGGATCCACCAGTGTCATTGCATGTGTGCTCTTTTCAGAATCCACCTATGGATCCACCAGTCTCATTGCATGTGTGTTCTTTTTACTAACAACAACCAAAGTCATTGCAGGTGTGTTCTTTTCACATACCACATATGGATCCACCAGTGTCATTGCATGTGTGCTCTTTTTACTAACAACAACCAGAGTCATTGCATGTGTGTCCGTTTCACATACCACATATGGATCCACCAGTGTCATTGCATGTGTGCTCTTTTTACCAACAACAACCAGAGTCATTGCATGTGTGTTCTTTTCACCATCCACCTATGGATCCACCAGTGTCATTGCATGTGTGTTCTTTTTACTAACAACAACTAGAGTCATTGCATGTGTGCTCTTTTCACAATCAACCTAAGGATCCACCAGTGTCATTGCATGTGTGTTCTTTTTACTAACAACAATCAGAGTCATTGAAATGTGTGTTCTCTTCTGAGACCACACATGGATCCACCAGTCTCATTGCATGTGTGTTCTTTTTACTAACAACAACAAGTGTCATTTCATGTGTGTTCTTTTCACAATCCACCTATGGATCCACCAGTGTTATTGCATGTGTGTTCTTTTCACAATCTACCTATGGATCCACCAGTGTCATTGCATGTGGGCTTTTTTACTAACAAAAACCATAGTCATTTCATGTGTTTTCTTTTCACATACCACATATGGATCCACCAGTGTCATTGCATGTGTGCTCTTTTCACAATCCAGCTATGGATCCACCTGTGTCATTGCATGTGTGTTCTTTTTACTAACAATAACCAGGGTCATTGAAATGTGTGTTCTTTTCACATACCACATATGGATCCACCAGTGTCATTGCATGTGTGTTATTTTTATTAACATCAACCAGAGCCATTGCATGTGTGTTCTCTTCAGAGACCACACATGGATCCACCAGTGTCATTGCATGTGTGTTCTTTTTACAAACAACAACCAGAGTCATTGAAATGTGTGTTCTCTTCAGAGACCACACATGGATCCACCAGCGTCATTGCATGTGTGTTCTTTTTACTAACAACAACTGGAGTCATTGCATGTGTGTTCTTTTCACATACCACATATGGATCCACCAGTGTCATTGCATGTGTTTCTTTTCACAATCCACCTATGGATCCACCAGTGTCATTACATGTGTGCTCTTTTTACTAATAACAACCAGAGTCACTCCATGTGTGTTCTCTTCCGAGACCACACATGGATACACCAGTGTCATTGCATGTGTGTTCTTTTTTACTAACAACAACCAGAGTCATTGAAATGTGTGTTCTCTTTTGAGACCACACATGGATCCACCAGTGTCATTGCATGTGTGTTCTTTTTACTAACAACAACTGGAGTCATTGCATGTGTGTTCTTTTCACATACCACATATGGATCCACTAGTGCCATTGCATGTGTGCTCTTTTCACAATTCACCTATGGATCCACCACTGTCATTTCATGTGTGTTCTTTTCACATACCACATATGGATCCACTAGTGTCATTGAAATGTGTGTTCTCTTTCGAGACCACACATGGATCCACCAGTGTCATTGCATGTGTGTTCTTTTTACTAACAACAATCAGAGTCATTGAAATGTGTGTTCTCTTCTGAGACCACACATGGATCCACCAGTCTCATTGCATGTGTGTTCTTTTTACTAACAACAACAAGTGTCATTACATGTGTGTTCTTTTCACAATCCACCTATGGATCCACCAGTGTTATTGCATGTGTGTTCTTTTCACAATCTACCTATGGATCCACCAGTGTCATTGCATGTGGGCTTTTTTACTAACAAAAACCATAGTCATTTCATGTGTTTTCTTTTCACATACCACATATGGATCCACCAGTGTCATTGCATGTGTGCTCTTTTCACAATCCAGCTATGGATCCACCTGTGTCATTGCATGTGTGTTCTTTTTACTAACAATAACCAGGGTCATTGAAATGTGTGTTCTTTTCACATACCACATATGGATCCACCAGTGTCATTGCATGTGTGTTATTTTTATTAACATCAACCAGAGCCATTGCATGTGTGTTCTCTTCAGAGACCACACATGGATCCACCAGTGTCATTGCATGTGTGTTCTTTTTACAAACAACAACCAGAGTCATTGAAATGTGTGTTCTCTTCAGAGACCACACATGGATCCACCAGCGTCATTGCATGTGTGTTCTTTTTACTAACAACAACTGGAGTCATTGCATGTGTGTTCTTTTCACATACCACATATGGATCCACCAGTGTCATTGCATGTGTTTCTTTTCACAATCCACCTATGGATCCACCAGTGTCATTACATGTGTGCTCTTTTTACTAATAACAACCAGAGTCACTCCATGTGTGTTCTCTTCCGAGACCACACATGGATACACCAGTGTCATTGCATGTGTGTTCTTTTTTACTAACAACAACCAGAGTCATTGAAATGTGTGTTCTCTTTTGAGACCACACATGGATCCACCATTGTCATTGCATGTGTGTTCTTTTTACTAACAACAACTGGAGTCATTGCATGTGTGTTCTTTTCACATACCACATATGGATCCACTAGTGCCATTGCATGTGTGCTCTTTTCACAATTCACCTATGGATCCACCAGTGTCATGTCATGTGTGTTCTTTTCACATACCACATATGGATCCACTAGTGTCATTGAAATGTGTGTTCTCTTTCGAGACCACACATGGATCCACCAGTGTCATTGCATGTGTGTTCTTTTTACTAACAACAACCAGAGTCATTGCATGTGTGTCCTTTTCACATACCACATATGGATCCACCAGTGTCATTGCATGTGTGTTCTTTTTACTAACAACAACTAGAGTCATTGCATGTGTGCTCTTTTCACAATCCACCTAAGGATCCACCAGTGTCATGGCATGTGTATTCTTTTTACTAGCAACAACAAGAGTCATTGGATCTGTGTTCTTTTCACATACCAGATATGGATCCACTAGTGTCATTGCATGTGTGTTCTTTTCACAATCTACCTATGGATCCACCAGTGTCATTGCATGTGGGCCTTTTTACTAACAAAAACCATAGTCATTTCATGTGTTTTCTTTTCACATACCACATATGGATCCACCAGTGTCATTGCATGTATGCTCTTTTCACAATCCAGCTATGGGTCCACCTGTGTCATTGCATGTGTGTTCTTTTTACTAACAATAACCAGGGTCATTGAAATGTTTGTTCTTTTCACATACCACATATGGATCCACCAGTGTCATTGCATGTGTGTTCTTTTTATTAACATCAACCAGAGCCATTGCATGTGTGTTCTCTTCAGAGACCACACATGGATCCACCAGTGTCATTGCATGTGTGTTCTTTTTACTAACAACAACCAGAGTCATTGAAATGTGTGTTCTCTTCAGAGACCACACATGGATCCACCAGCGTCATTGCATGTGTGTTCTTTTTACTAACAACAACTGGAGTCATTGCATGTGTGTTCTTTTCACATACCACATATGGATCCACTAGTGCAATTGCATGTGTGCTCTTTTCACAATCCACCTATGGATCCACCAGTGTCATTGCATGCGTGTTATTTTTACTAACAACAACCAGTGTCATTGCATGTGTGTTATTTTCACAATGCACCTGTGGATCCACTAGTGTCATTGCATGTGTGCTCTTTTCACAATCCACCTAAGGATCCACCAGTGTCATTGCATGTGTGTTCTTTTTACTAACAACAACAAGAGTCATTGTATGTGTGTTCTTTTCACATACCACATATGGATCCACTAGTGCCATCGCATGTCTGTGCTTTTCACAATCCACCTATGGATCCACTAGTGTCATTGCATGTGGGCTTTTTTTACTAACAACAACCAGAGTCATTTCATGTGTTTTCTTTTCACATACCACATATGGATCCACCAGTGTCATTGCATGTGTGCTCTTTTCACAATCCACCTATGGATCCACCAGTGTCATTGCATGTGTGTTCTTTTTACTAAAAATAACCAGAGTCATTGAAATGTGTGTTCTTTTCACATACCACATATGGATCCACCAGGGTCATTGAATGTGTGTTCTTTTTACTAACAACAACCAGAGCCATTGCATGTGTGCTCTCTTCAGATACCACACATGGATCCACTAGTGTCATTGCATGTGTGTTATTTTTACTAACAACAACTGGAGTTATTTCATGACTGCTCTTTTCACATACCACATATGGATCCACCAGTGTCATTGCATGTGTGCTCTTTTCAGAATCCACCTATGGATCCACCAGTGTCATTGCATGTGTGTTCTTTTTACTAACAACAACCAAAGTCATTGCAGGTGTGTTCTTTTCACATACCACATATGGATCCACCAGTGTCATTGCATGTGTGCTCTTTTTACTAACAACAACCAGAGTCATTGCATGTGTGTTCTCTTGAGAGACCACACATGGATCCACCAGTGTCATTGCATGTGTGTTCTTTTTACTAACAACAATCAGAGTCATTGAAATGTGTGTTCTCTTCTGAGACCACACATGGATCCACCAGTCTCATTGCATGTGTGTTCTTTTTACTAACAACAACAAGTGTCATTTCATGTGTGTTCTTTTCACAATCCACCTATGGATCCACCAGTGTTATTGCATGTGTGTTCTTTTCACAATCTACCTATGGATCCACCAGTGTCATTGCATGTGGGCTTTTTTACTAACAAAAACCATAGTCATTTCATGTGTTTTCTTTTCACATACCACATATGGATCCACCAGTGTCATTGCATGTGTGCTCTTTTCACAATCCAGCTATGGATCCACCTGTGTCATTGCATGTGTGTTCTTTTTACTAACAATAACTAGGGTCATTGAAATGTGTGTTCTTTTCACATACCACATATGGATCCACCAGTGTCATTGCATGTGTGTTATTTTTATTAACATCAACCAGAGCCATTGCATGTGTGTTCTCTTCAGAGACCACACATGGATCCACCAGTGTCATTGCATGTGTGTTCTTTTTACAAACAACAACCAGAGTCATTGAAATGTGTGTTCTCTTCAGAGACCACACATGGATCCACCAGCGTCATTGCATGTGTATTCTTTTTACTAACAACAACTGGAGTCATTGCATGTGTGTTCTTTTCACATACCACATATGGATCCACCAGTGTCATTGCATGTGTTTCTTTTCACAATCCACCTATGGATCCACCAGTGTCATTACATGTGTGCTCTTTTTACTAATAACAACCAGAGTCACTCCATGTGTGTTCTCTTCCGAGACCACACATGGATACACCAGTGTCATTGCATGTGTGTTCTTTTTTACTAACAACAACCAGAGTCATTGAAATGTGTGTTCTCTTTTGAGACCACACATGGATCCACCAGTGTCATTGCATGTGTGTTCTTTTTACTAACAACAACTGGAGTCATTGCATGTGTGTTCTTTTCACATACCACATATGGATCCACTAGTGCCATTGCATGTGTGCTCTTTTCACAATTCACCTATGGATCCACCAGTGTCATTTCATGTGTGTTCTTTTCACATACCACATATGGATCCACTAGTGTCATTGAAATGTGTGTTCTCTTTCGAGACCACACATGGATCCACCAGTGTCATTGCATGTGTGTTCTTTTTACTAACAACAATCAGAGTCATTGAAATGTGTGTTCTCTTCTGAGACCACACATGGATCCACCAGTCTCATTGCATGTGTGTTCTTTTTACTAACAACAACAAGTGTCATTACATGTGTGTTCTTTTCACAATCCACCTATGGATCCACCAGTGTTATTGCATGTGTGTTCTTTTCACAATCTACCTATGGATCCACCAGTGTCATTGCATGTGGGCTTTTTTACTAACAAAAACCATAGTCATTTCATGTGTTTTCTTTTCACATACCACATATGGATCCACCAGTGTCATTGCATGTGTGCTCTTTTCACAATCCAGCTATGGATCCACCTGTGTCATTGCATGTGTGTTCTTTTTACTAACAATAACCAGGGTCATTGAAATGTGTGTTCTTTTCACATACCACATATGGATCCACCAGTGTCATTGCATGTGTGTTATTTTTATTAACATCAACCAGAGCCATTGCATGTGTGTTCTCTTCAGAGACCACACATGGATCCACCAGTGTCATTGCATGTGTGTTCTTTTTACAAACAACAACCAGAGTCATTGAAATATGTGTTCTCTTCAGAGACCACACATGGATCCACCAGCGTCATTGCATGTGTGTTCTTTTTACTAACAACAACTGGAGTCATTGCATGTGTGTTCTTTTCACATACCACATATGGATCCACCAGTGTCATTGCATGTGTTTCTTTTCACAATCCACCTATGGATCCACCAGTGTCATTACATGTGTGCTCTTTTTACTAATAACAACCAGAGTCACTCCATGTGTGTTCTCTTCCGAGACCACACATGGATACACCAGTGTCATTGCATGTGTGTTCTTTTTTACTAACAACAACCAGAGTCATTGAAATGTGTGTTCTCTTTTGAGACCACACATGGATCCACCAGTGTCATTGCATGTGTGTTCTTTTTACTAACAACAACTGGAGTCATTGCATGTGTGTTCTTTTCACATACCACATATGGATCCACTAGTGCCATTGCATGTGTGCTCTTTTCACAATTCACCTATGGATCCACTAGTGTCATTTCATGTGTGTTCTTTTCACATACCACATATGGATCCACTAGTGTCATTGAAATGTGTGTTCTCTTTCGAGACCACACATGGATCCACCAGTGTCATTGCATGTGTGTTCTTTTTACTAACAACAACCAGAGTCATTGCATGTGTGTCCTTTTCACATACCACATATGGATCCACCAGTGTCATTGCATGTGTGTTCTTTTTACTAACAACAACTAGAGTCATTGCATGTGTGCTCTTTTCACAATCCACCTAAGGATCCACCAGTGTCATGGCATGTGTATTCTTTTTACTAGCAACAACAAGAGTCATTGGATCTGTGTTCTTTTCACATACCAGATATGGATCCACTAGTGTCATTGCATGTGTGTTCTTTTCACAATCTACCTATGGATCCACCAGTGTCATTGCATGTGGGCCTTTTTACTAACAAAAACCATAGTCATTTCATGTGTTTTCTTTTCACATACCACATATGGATCCACCAGTGTCATTGCATGTATGCTCTTTTCACAATCCAGCTATGGGTCCACCTGTGTCATTGCACGTGTGTTCTTTTTACTAACAATAACCAGGGTCATTGAAATGTTTGTTCTTTTCACATACCACATATGGATCCACCAGTGTCATTGCATGTGTGTTCTTTTTATTAACATCAACCAGAGCCATTGCATGTGTGTTCTCTTCAGAGACCACACATGGATCCACCAGTGTCATTGCATGTGTGTTCTTTTTACTAACAACAACAAGAGTCATTGAAATGTGTGTTCTCTTCAGAGACCACACATGGATCCACCAGCGTCATTGCATGTGTGTTCTTTTTACTAACAACAACTGGAGTCATTGCATGTGTGTTCTTTTCACATACCACATATGGATCCACTAGTGCAATTGCATGTGTGCTCTTTTCACAATCCACCTATGGATACACCAGTGTCATTGCATGCGTGTTATTTTTACTAACAACAACCAGTGTCATTGCATGTGTGTTATTTTCACAATCCACCTGTGGATCCACTAGTGTCATTGCATGTGTGCTCTTTTCACAATCCACCTAAGGATCCACCAGTGTCATTGCATGTGTGTTCTTTTTACTAACAACAACAAGAGTCATTGTATGTGTGTTCTTTTCACATACCACATATGGATCCACTAGTGCCATCGCATGTCTGTGCTTTTCACAATCCACCTATGGATCCACTAGTGTCATTGCATGTGGGCTTTTTTTACTAACAACAACCAGAGTCATTTCATGTGTTTTCTTTTCACATACCACATATGGATCCACCAGTGTCATTGCATGTGTGCTCTTTTCACAATCCACCTATGGATCCACCAGTGTCATTGCATGTGTGTTCTTTTTACTAACAATAACCAGAGTCATTGAAATGTGTGTTCTTTTCACATACCACATATGGATCCACCAGGGTCATTGAATGTGTGTTATTTTTACTAACAACAACCAGAGCCATTGCATGTGTGTTCTCTTTAGATACCACACATGGATCCACTAGTGTCATTGCATGTGTGTTATTTTTACTAACAACAACTGGAGTTATTTCATGACTGCTCTTTTCACATACCACATATGGATCCACCAGTGTCATTGCATGTGTGCTCTTTTCAGAATCCACCTATGGATCCACCAGTGTCATTGCATGTGTGTTCTTTTTACTAACAACAACCAAAGTCATTGCAGGTGTGTTCTTTTCACATACCACATATGGATCCACCAGTGTCATTGCATGTGTGCTCTTTTTACTAACAACAACCAGAGTCATTGCATGTGTGTTCTCTTGAGAGACCACACATGGATCCACCAGTGTCATTGCATGTGTGTTCTTTTTACTAACAACAATCAGAGTCATTGAAATGTGTGTTCTCTTCTGAGACCACACATGGATCCACCAGTCTCATTGCATGTGTGTTCTTTTTACTAACAACAACAAGTGTCATTTCATGTGTGTTCTTTTCACAATCCACCTATGGATCCACCAGTGTTATTGCATGTGTGCTTTTTTTGCTAACAACAACCAGAGTCATTTCATGTGTGTTCTTTTCACATACCACATATGGATCCACCAGTGTCATTGAAATGTGTGTTCTCTTCAAAGACCACACATGGATCCACCAGTGTTATTGCATGTGTGTTCTTGTGACTAACAGCAACCAGAGTCATTGGATGTGTGTTCTTTTAACATACCACATACGGATCCACCAGTGTCATTGCATGTGTGTTCTTTTCACAATCCACCTATGGATCCACCAATGTCATTGCATGTGTGTTCATTTTACTAACAACAACTGGAGTCATTTCATAACTGTTCTTTTCACATACCAAATATGGATCCACCAGTGTCATTGAAATGTGTGTTCTCTTCAAAGACCACACATGGATCCACCAGTGTCATTACATGTGTGTTCTTTTTACTAACAACAACTGGATTCATTGCATGTGTGTTCTTTTCACATACCACATATGGATCCACCAGTGTCATTGCATGTGTGCCATTTTCACAATCCACCTATGGATCCACCAGTGTCATTGCATGTGTGTTCTTTTTACTAACAACAACCAGAGTCATTGAAATGTGTATTCTTTTCACATACCACATATGGATCCACCAGTGTCATTGCATGTGTGTTCTTTTTACTAACAACAACCAGAGTCATTGCATGTGTGTTCTCTTCAGAGACCACACATGGATCCACTAGTGTCATTGCATGTGTGTTCTTTTTACTAACAACAACCAGAGTCATTGAAATGTGTGTTCTCTTCATAGACCACACATGGATCCACCAGTGTCATTGCATGTGTGTTCTTTTTACTAACAACAACCAGTGTCATTGCATGTGTGTTCTTTTCACAATCCACGTATGGATCCACCAGTTTCATTGCATTTGTGCTTTTTTTACTAACAACAACCAGCGCCATTTCATGTGTGTTCTTTTCACATACCACATATGGATCCACCAGTGTCATTGAAATGTGTGTTCTCTTCAGAGCACACATGGATCCCCTAGTGGTATTGCATGTGTGTTCTTGTTACTAACAACAACTAGAGTCATTGCATCTGCGCTCTTTTCACAATCCCCCTATGGATCCACCAGTGTAATTGCATGTGTGTTCTTTTTACTAACAACAACCAGAGTCATTTCATGTGTGTTCTTTTCACATACCACATATGGATCCACCAGTCTCATTGAAATGTGTGTTCTCTTCAGAGACCACACATGGATCCACCAGTGTTATTGCCTGTATGATCTTGTTACTAACAACCAGAATCATTGCATGTGTGTTCTTTTCACATACCACATATGGATCCACCAGTGTCATTTCATGTGTGTTCTTTTCACAATCCACCTATGGATCCACCAGTGTCATTACATGTGTGTTCTCTTCCGAGACCACACATGGATACACCAGTGTCATTGCATGTGTGTTCTTTTTACTAACAACAACCAGAGTCATTGAAATGGGTGTTCTCTTCTGAGACCACACATGGATCCACCAGTGTCATTGCATGTGTGTTCTTTTTACTAACAACAACTGGAGTCATTGCATGTGTCTTCTTTTCACATAACACATATGGATCCACTAGTGCCATTGCATGTGTGCTCTTTTCACAATTCACCTATGGATCCACCAGTGTCATTTCATGTGTGTTCTTTTCACATACCACATATGGATCCACTAGTGTCATTGAAATGTGTGTTCTCTTTCGAGACCACACATGGAGCCACCAGTGTCATTGCATGTGTGTTCTTTTTACTAACAACAACCAGAGTCATTGCATGTGTGTCCTTTTCACATACCACATATGGATCCACCAGTGTCATTGCATGTGTGTTCTTTTTACTAACAACAACTAGAGTCATTGCATGTGTGCTCTTTTCACAATCCACCTAAGGATCCACCAGTGTCATTGCATGTGTGTTCTTTTTACTAGAAACAACAAGAGTCAT
Organism: Avena sativa; assembly: GCA_916181665.1. Lineage (NCBI taxonomy): Eukaryota > Viridiplantae > Streptophyta > Magnoliopsida > Poales > Poaceae > Avena > Avena sativa. The sequence continues at coordinate 587,986,618 of OV702287.1, forward strand.
TGGATGTGTGTTCTTTTCACATACCAGATATGGATCCACTAGTGTCATTGCATGTGTGTTCTTTTCACAATCTACCTATGGATCCACCAGTGTCATTGCATGTGGGCCTTTTTACTAACAAAAACCATAGTCATTTCATGTGTTTTCTTTTCACATACCACATATGGATCCACCAGTGTCATTGCATGTGTGCTCTTTTCACAATCCAGCTATGGATCCACCTGTGTCATTGCTTGTGTGTTCTTTTTACTAACAATAACCAGGGTCATTGAAATGTTTGTTCTTTTCACATACCACATATGGATCCACCAGTGTCATTGCATGTGTATTCTTTTTATTAACAACAACCAGATCCATTGCATGTGTGTTCTCTTCAGAGACCACACATGGATCCACCAGTGTCATTGCATGTGTGTTCTTTTTACTAACAACAACCAGAGTCATTGATATGTGTGTTCTCTTCAGAGACCACACATGGATCCACCAGCGTCATTGCATGTGTGTTCTTTTTACTAACAACAACTGGAGTCATTGCATGTGTCTTCTTTTCACATACCACACATGGATCTACTAGTGCCATTGCATGTGTGCTCTTTTCACAATCCACCTATGGATCCACCAGTGTCATTGCATGCGTGTTATTTTTACTAACAACAACCAGTGTCATTGCATGTGTCTTCTTTTCACAATCCACCTATGGATCCACCAGTGTCATTGCATGCGTGTTCTTTTTACTAACAAGAACCAGTGTCATTGCATGTGTGTTCTTTTCACAATCCACCTGTGGATCCACTAGTGTCATTGCATGTGTGCTCTTTTCACAATCCACCTAAGGATCCACCAGTGTCATTGCATGTGTGTTCTTTTTACTAACAACAACTAGAGTCATTGTATGTGTGTTCTTTTCACATACCACATATGGATCCACTAGTGCCATCGCATGTCTGTGCTTTTCACAATCCACCTATGGATCCACTAGTGTCATTGCATGTGGGCTTTTTTTACTAACAACAACCAGAGTCATTTCATGTGTTTTCTTTTCACATACCACATATGGATCCACCAGTGTCATTGCATGTGTGCTCTTTTCACAATCCACCTATGGATCCACCAGTGTCATTGCATGTGTGTTCTTTTTACTAACAATAACCAGAGTCATTGAAATGTGTGTTCTTTTCACATACCACATATGGATCCACCAGGGTCATTGAATGTGTGTTCTTTTTACTAACAACAACCAGAGCCATTGCATGTGTGTTCTCTTCAGATACCACACATGGATCCACCAGTGTCATTACATGTGTGTTCTTTTCACAATCCACCTATGGATCCACCAGTGTTATTGCATGTGTGTTCTTTTCACAATCTACCTATGGATCCACCAGTGTCATTGCATGTGGGCTTTTTTACTAACAAAAACCATAGTCATTTCATGTGTTTTCTTTTCACATACCACATATGGATCCACCAGTGTCATTGCATGTGTGCTCTTTTCACAATCCAGCTATGGATCCACCTGTGTCATTGCATGTGTGTTCTTTTTACTAACAATAACCAGGGTCATTGAAATGTGTGTTCTTTTCACATACCACATATGGATCCACCAGTGTCATTGCATGTGTGTTATTTTTATTAACATCAACCAGAGCCATTGCATGTGTGTTCTCTTCAGAGACCACACATGGATCCACCAGTGTCATTGCATGTGTGTTCTTTTTACAAACAACAACCAGAGTCATTGAAATATGTGTTCTCTTCAGAGACCACACATGGATCCACCAGCGTCATTGCATGTGTGTTCTTTTTACTAACAACAACTGGAGTCATTGCATGTGTGTTCTTTTCACATACCACATATGGATCCACCAGTGTCATTGCATGTGTTTCTTTTCACAATCCACCTATGGATCCACCAGTGTCATTACATGTGTGCTCTTTTTACTAATAACAACCAGAGTCACTCCATGTGTGTTCTCTTCCGAGACCACACATGGATACACCAGTGTCATTGCATGTGTGTTCTTTTTTACTAACAACAACCAGAGTCATTGAAATGTGTGTTCTCTTTTGAGACCACACATGGATCCACCAGTGTCATTGCATGTGTGTTCTTTTTACTAACAACAACTGGAGTCATTGCATGTGTGTTCTTTTCACATACCACATATGGATCCACTAGTGCCATTGCATGTGTGCTCTTTTCACAATTCACCTATGGATCCACTAGTGTCATTTCATGTGTGTTCTTTTCACATACCACATATGGATCCACTAGTGTCATTGAAATGTGTGTTCTCTTTCGAGACCACACATGGTTCCACCAGTGTCATTGCATGTGTGTTCTTTTTACTAACAACAACCAGAGTCATTGCATGTGTGTCCTTTTCACATACCACATATGGATCCACCAGTGTCATTGCATGTGTGTTCTTTTTACTAACAACAACTAGAGTCATTGCATGTGTGCTCTTTTCACAATCCACCTAAGGATCCACCAGTGTCATGGCATGTGTATTCTTTTTACTAGCAACAACAAGAGTCATTGGATCTGTGTTCTTTTCACATACCAGATATGGATCCACTAGTGTCATTGCATGTGTGTTCTTTTCACAATCTACCTATGGATCCACCAGTGTCATTGCATGTGGGACTTTTTACTAACAAAAACCATAGTCATTTCATGTGTTTTCTTTTCACATACCACATATGGATCCACCAGTGTCATTGCATGTATGCTCTTTTCACAATCCAGCTATGGGTCCACCTGTGTCATTGCACGTGTGTTCTTTTTACTAACAATAACCAGGGTCATTGAAATGTTTGTTCTTTTCACATACCACATATGGATCCACCAGTGTCATTGCATGTGTGTTCTTTTTATTAACATCAACCAGAGCCATTGCATGTGTGTTCTCTTCAGAGACCACACATGGATCCACCAGTGTCATTGCATGTGTGTTCTTTTTACTAACAACAACCAGAGTCATTGAAATGTGTGTTCTCTTCAGAGACCACACATGGATCCACCAGCGTCATTGCATGTGTGTTCTTTTTACTAACAACAACTGGAGTCATTGCATGTGTGTTCTTTTCACATACCACATATGGATCCACTAGTGCAATTGCATGTGTGCTCTTTTCACAATCCACCTATGGATACACCAGTGTCATTGCATGCGTGTTATTTTTACTAACAACAACCAGTGTCATTGCATGTGTGTTATTTTCACAATCCACCTGTGGATCCACTAGTGTCATTGCATGTGTGCTCTTTTCACAATCCACCTAAGGATCCACCAGTGTCATTGCATGTGTGTTCTTTTTACTAACAACAACAAGAGTCATTGTATGTGTGTTCTTTTCACATACCACATATGGATCCACTAGTGCCATCGCATGTCTGTGCTTTTCACAATCCACCTATGGATCCACTAGTGTCATTGCATGTGGGCTTTTTTTACTAACAACAACCAGAGTCATTTCATGTGTTTTCTTTTCACATACCACATATGGATCCACCAGTGTCATTGCATGTGTGCTCTTTTCACAATCCACCTATGGATCCACCAGTGTCATTGCATGTGTGTTCTTTTTACTAACAATAACCAGAGTCATTGAAATGTGTGTTCTTTTCACATACCACATATGGATCCACCAGGGTCATTGAATGTGTGTTATTTTTACTAACAACAACCAGAGCCATTGCATGTGTGTTCTCTTCAGATACCACACATGGATCCACTAGTGTCATTGCATGTGTGTTATTTTTACTAACAACAACTGGAGTTATTTCATGACTGCTCTTTTCACATACCACATATGGATCCACCAGTGTCATTGCATGTGTGCTCTTTTCAGAATCCACCTATGGATCCACCAGTGTCATTGCATGTGTGTTCTTTTTACTAACAACAACCAAAGTCATTGCAGGTGTGTTCTTTTCACATACCACATATGGATCCACCAGTGTCATTGCATGTGTGCTCTTTTTACTAACAACAACCAGAGTCATTGCATGTGTGTTCTCTTGAGAGACCACACATGGATCCACCAGTGTCATTGCATGTGTGTTCTTTTTACTAACAACAATCAGAGTCATTGAAATGTGTGTTCTCTTCTGAGACCACACATGGATCCACCAGTCTCATTGCATGTGTGTTCTTTTTACTAACAACAACAAGTGTCATTTCATGTGTGTTCTTTTCACAATCCACCTATGGATCCACCAGTGTTATTGCATGTGTGCTTTTTTTGCTAACAACAACCAGAGTCATTTCATGTGTGTTCTTTTCACATACCACATATGGATCCACCAGTGTCATTGAAATGTGTGTTCTCTTCAAAGACCACACATGGATCCACCAGTGTTATTGCATGTGTGTTCTTGTGACTAACAGCAACCAGAGTCATTGGATGTGTGTTCTTTTAACATACCACATACGGATCCACCAGTGTCATTGCATGTGTGTTCTTTTCACAATCCACCTATGGATCCACCAATGTCATTGCATGTGTGTTCATTTTACTAACAACAACTGGAGTCATTTCATAACTGTTCTTTTCACATACCAAATATGGATCCACCAGTGTCATTGAAATGTGTGTTCTCTTCAAAGACCACACATGGATCCACCAGTGTCATTACATGTGTGTTCTTTTTACTAACAACAACTGGATTCATTGCATGTCTGTTCTTTTCACATACCACATATGGATCCACCAGTGTCATTGCATGTGTGCCATTTTCACAATCCACCTATGGATCCACCAGTGTCATTGCATGTGTGTTCTTTTTACTAACAACAACCAGAGTCATTGAAATGTGTATTCTTTTCACATACCACATATGGATCCACCAGTGTCATTGCATGTGTGTTCTTTTTACTAACAACAACCAGAGTCATTGCATGTGTGTTCTCTTCAGAGACCACACATGGATCCACTAGTGTCATTGCATGTGTGTTCTTTTTACTAACAACAACCAGAGTCATTGAAATGTGTGTTCTCTTCATAGACCACACATGGATCCACCAGTGTCATTGCATGTGTGTTCTTTTTACTAAAAACAACCAGTGTCATTGCATGTGTGTTCTTTTCACAATCCACGTATGGATCCACCAGTTTCATTGCATTTGTGCTTTTTTTACTAACAACAACCAGCGCCATTTCATGTGTGTTCTTTTCACATACCACATATGGATCCACCAGTGTCATTGAAATGTGTGTTCTCTTCAGAGCACACATGGATCCCCTAGTGGTATTGCATGTGTGTTCTTGTTACTAACAACAACTAGAGTCATTGCATCTGCGCTCTTTTCACAATCCCCCTATGGATCCACCAGTGTAATTGCATGTGTGTTCTTTTTACTAACAACAACCAGAGTCATTTCATGTGTGTTCTTTTCACATACCACATATGGATCCACCAGTCTCATTGAAATGTGTGTTCTCTTCAGAGACCACACATGGATCCACCAGTGTTATTGCCTGTATGATCTTGTTACTAACAACCAGAATCATTGCATGTGTGTTCTTTTCACATACCACATATGGATCCACCAGTGTCATTTCATGTGTGTTCTTTTCACAATCCACCTATGGATCCACCAGTGTCATTACATGTGTGTTCTCTTCCGAGACCACACATGGATACACCAGTGTCATTGCATGTGTGTTCTTTTTACTAACAACAACCAGAGTCATTGAAATGGGTGTTCTCTTCTGAGACCACACATGGATCCACCAGTGTCATTGCATGTGTGTTCTTTTTACTAACAACAACTGGAGTCATTGCATGTGTCTTCTTTTCACATAACACATATGGATCCACTAGTGCCATTGCATGTGTGCTCTTTTCACAATTCACCTATGGATCCACCAGTGTCATTTCATGTGTGTTCTTTTCACATACCACATATGGATCCACTAGTGTCATTGAAATGTGTGTTCTCTTTCGAGACCACACATGGAGCCACCAGTGTCATTGCATGTGTGTTCTTTTTACTAACAACAACCAGAGTCATTGCATGTGTGTCCTTTTCACATACCACATATGGATCCACCAGTGTCATTGCATGTGTGTTCTTTTTACTAACAACAACTAGAGTCATTGCATGTGTGCTCTTTTCACAATCCACCTAAGGATCCACCAGTGTCATTGCATGTGTGTTCTTTTTACTAGAAACAACAAGAGTCATTGGATGTGTGTTCTTTTCACATACCAGATATGGATCCACTAGTGTCATTGCATGTGTGTTCTTTTCACAATCTACCTATGGATCCACCAGTGTCATTGCATGTGGGCCTTTTTACTAACAAAAACCATAGTCATTTCATGTGTTTTCTTTTCACATACCACATATGGATCCACCAGTGTCATTGCATGTGTGCTCTTTTCACAATCCAGCTATGGATCCACCTGTGTCATTGCATGTGTGTTCTTTTTACTAACAATAACCAGGGTCATTGAAATGTTTGTTCTTTTCACATACCACATATGGATCCACCAGTGTCATTGCATGTGTGTTCTTTTTATTAACAACAACCAGATCCATTGCATGTGTGTTCTCTTCAGAGACCACACATGGATCCACCAGTGTCATTGCATGTGTGTTCTTTTTACTAACAACAACCAGAGTCATTGATATGTGTGTTCTCTTCAGAGACCACACATGGATCCACCAGTGTCATTGCATGTGTGTTCTTTTTACTAACAACAACTGGAGTCATTGCATGTGTCTTCTTTTCACATACCACATATGGATCCACTAGTGCCATTGCATGTGTGCTCTTTTCACAATCCACCTATGGATCCACCAGTGTCATTGCATGCGTGTTATTTTTACTAACAACAACCAGTGTCATTGCATGTGTCTTCTTTTCACAATCCACCTATGGATCCACCAGTGTCATTGCATGCGTGTTCTTTTTACTAACAAGAACCAGTGTCATTGCATGTGTGTTCTTTTCACAATCCACCTGTGGATCCACTAGTGTCATTGCATGTGTGCTCTTTTCACAATCCACCTAAGGATCCACCAGTGTCATTGCATGTGTGTTCTTTTTACTAACAACAACTAGAGTCATTGTATGTGTGTTCTTTTCACATACCACATATGGATCCACTAGTGCCATCGCATGTCTGTGCTTTTCACAATCCACCTATGGATCCACTAGTGTCATTGCATGTGGGCTTTTTTTACTAACAACAACCAGAGTCATTTCATGTGTTTTCTTTTCACATACCACATATGGATCCACCAGTGTCATTGCATGTGTGCTCTTTTCACAATCCACCTATGGATCCACCAGTGTCATTGCATGTGTGTTCTTTTTACTAACAATAACCAGAGTCATTGAAATGTGTGTTCTTTTCACATACCACATATGGATCCACCAGGGTCATTGAATGTGTGTTCTTTTTACTAACAACAACCAGAGCCATTGCATGTGTGTTCTCTTCAGATACCACACATGGATCCACCAGTGTCATTGCATGTGTGTTATTTTTACTAACAACAACTGGAGTTATTTCATGACTGCTCTTTTCACATACCACATATGGATCCACCAGTGTCATTGCATGTGTGCTCTTTTCAGAATCCACCTATGGATCCACCAGTGTCATTGCATGTGTGTTCTTTTTACTAACAACAACCAAATTCATTGCAGGTGTGTTCTTTTCACATACCACATATGGATCCACCAGTGTCATTGCATGTGTGCTCTTTTTACTAACAACAACCAGAGTCATTGCATGTGTGTTCTCTTGAGAGACCACACATGGATCCACCAGTGTCATTGCATATGTGTTCTTTTTACTAACAACAATCAGAGTCATTGAAATGTGTGTTCTCTTCTGAGACCACACATGGATCCACCAGGCTCATTGCATGTGTGTTCTTTTTACTAACAACAACAAGTGTCATTTCATGTGTGTTCTTTTCACAATCCACCTATGGATCCACCAGTGTTATTGCATGTGTGATTTTTTTACTAACAACAACCAGAGTCATTTCATGTGTGTTCTTTTCACATACCACATATGGATCCACCAGTGTCATTGAAATGTGTGTTCTCTTCAGAGAGCACACATGGATCCCCTAGTGGTATTGCATGTGTGTTCTTGTTACTAACAACAACTGGAGTCATTTCATAACTGTTCTTTTCACATACCAAATATGGATCCACCAGTGTCATTGAAATGTGTGTTCTCTTCAGAGAGCACACATGGATCCACAAGTGTCATTACATGTGTGTTCTTTTTACTAACAACAACTGGATTCATTGCATGTGTGTTCTTTTCACATACCACATATGGATCCACCAGTGTCATTGCATGTGTGCCATTTTCACAATCCACCTATGGATCGACCAGTGTCATTGCATGTGTGTTCTTTTTACTAACAACAACCAGAGTCATTGAAATGTGTATTCTTTTCACATACCACATATGGATCCACCAGTGTAATTGCATGTGTGGTTTTTTACTAACAACAACCAGAGTCATTGCATGTGTGTTCTCTTCCGAGACCACACATGGATCCACTAGTGTCATTGCATGTGTGTTCTTTTTACTAACAACCAGAGTCATTGAAATGTGTGTTCTCTTCATAGACCACACATGGATCCACCAGTGTCATTGCATGTGTGTTCTTTTTACTAACAACAACCAGTGTCATTGCATGTGTGTTCTTTTCACAATCCACGTATGGATCCACCAGTTTCATTGCATTTGTGCTTTTTTTACTAACAACAACCAGAGCCATTTCATGTGTGTTCTTTTCACATACCACATATGGATCCACCAGTGTCATTGAAATGTGTGTTCTCTTCAGAGAGCACACATGGATCCCCTAGTGGTATTGCATGTGTGTTCTTGTTACTAACAACAACTAGAGTCATTGCATCTGCGCTCTTTTCACAATCCCCCTATGGATCCACCAGTGTCATTGCATGTGTGTTCTTTTTACTAACAACAACCAGAGGCATTGCATGTGTGTTCTTTTCACATACCACATATGGATCCACCAGTGTCATTGCATGTGTGCTCTTTTTACTAATAACAACCAAAGTCATTGCACGTGTGTTCTCTTCAAAGACCACACATGGATCCACCAGTGTCATTGCATGTGTGTTATTTTTACTAACAACAACTGGAGTTATTTCATGACTGCTCTTTTCACATACCACATATGGATCCACCAGTGTCATTGCATGTGTGCTCTTTTCAGAATCCACCTATGGATCCACCAGTGTCATTGCATGTGTGTTCTTTTTACTAACAACAACCAAAGTCATTGCAGGTGTGTTCTTTTCACATACCACATATGGATCCACCAGTGTCATTGCATGTGTGCTCTTTTTACTAACAACAACCAGAGTCATTGCATGTGTGTTCTCTTGAGAGACCACACATGGATCCACCAGTGTCATTGCATGTGTGTTCTTTTTACTAACAACAATCAGAGTCATTGAAATGTGTGTTCTCTTCTGAGACCACACATGGATCCACCAGTCTCATTGCATGTGTGTTCTTTTTACTAACAACAACAAGTGTCATTTCATGTGTGTTCTTTTCACAATCCACCTATGGATCCACCAGTGTTATTGCATGTGTGTTCTTTTCACAATCTACCTATGGATCCACCAGTGTCATTGCATGTGGGCTTTTTTACTAACAAAAACCATAGTCATTTCATGTGTTTTCTTTTCACATACCACATATGGATCCACCAGTGTCATTGCATGTGTGCTCTTTTCACAATCCAGCTATGGATCCACCTGTGTCATTGCATGTGTGTTCTTTTTACTAACAATAACCAGGGTCATTGAAATGTGTGTTCTTTTCACATACCACATATGGATCCACCAGTGTCATTGCATGTGTGTTATTTTTATTAACATCAACCAGAGCCATTGCATGTGTGTTCTCTTCAGAGACCACACATGGATCCACCAGTGTCATTGCATGTGTGTTCTTTTTACAAACAACAACCAGAGTCATTGAAATGTGTGTTCTCTTCAGAGACCACACATGGATCCACCAGCGTCATTGCATGTGTATTCTTTTTACTAACAACAACTGGAGTCATTGCATGTGTTATCTTTTCACATACCACATATGGATCCACCAGTGTCATTGCATGTGTTTCTTTTCACAATCCACCTATGGATCCACCAGTGTCATTACATGTGTGCTCTTTTTACTAATAACAACCAGAGTCACTCCATGTGTGTTCTCTTCCGAGACCACACATGGATACACCAGTGTCATTGCATGTGTGTTCTTTTTTACTAACAACAACCAGAGTCATTGAAATGTGTGTTCTCTTCATAGACCACACATGGATCCACCAGTGTCATTGCATGTGTGTTCTTTTTACTAACAACAACCAGTGTCATTGCATGTGTGTTCTTTTCACAATCCACGTATGGATCCACTAGTGCCATTGCATGTGTGCTCTTTTCACAATTCACCTATGGATCCACCAGTGTCATTTCATGTGTGTTCTTTTCACATACCACATATGGATCCACTAGTGTCATTGAAATGTGTGTTCTCTTTCGAGACCACACATGGATCCACCAGTGTCATTGCATGTGTGTTCTTTTTACTAACAACAATCAGAGTCATTGAAATGTGTGTTCTCTTCTGAGACCACACATGGATCCACCAGTCTCATTGCATGTGTGTTCTTTTTACTAACAACAACAAGTGTCATTACATGTGTGTTCTTTTCACAATCCACCTATGGATCCACCAGTGTTATTGCATGTGTGTTCTTTTCACAATCTACCTATGGATCCACCAGTGTCATTGCATGTGGGCTTTTTTACTAACAAAAACCATAGTCATTTCATGTGTTTTCTTTTCACATACCACATATGGATCCACCAGTGTCATTGCATGTGTGCTCTTTTCACAATCCAGCTATGGATCCACCTGTGTCATTGCATGTGTGTTCTTTTTACTAACAATAACCAGGGTCATTGAAATGTGTATTCTTTTCACATACCACATATGGATCCACCAGTGTCATTGCATGTGTGTTATTTTTATTAACATCAACCAGAGCCATTGCATGTGTGTTCTCTTCAGAGACCACACATGGATCCACCAGTGTCATTGCATGTGTGTTCTTTTTACAAACAACAACCAGAGTCATTGAAATATGTGTTCTCTTCAGAGACCACACATGGATCCACCAGCGTCATTGCATGTGTGTTCTTTTTACTAACAACAACTGGAGTCATTGCATGTGTGTTCTTTTCACATACCACATATGGATCCACCAGTGTCATTGCATGTGTTTCTTTTCACAATCCACCTATGGATCCACCAGTGTCATTACATGTGTGCTCTTTTTACTAATAACAACCAGAGTCACTCCATGTGTGTTCTCTTCCGAGACCACACATGGATACACCAGTGTCATTGCATGTGTGTTCTTTTTTACTAACAACAACCAGAGTCATTGAAATGTGTGTTCTCTTTTGAGACCACACATGGATCCACCAGTGTCATTGCATGTGTGTTCTTTTTACTAACAACAACTGGAGTCATTGCATGTGTGTTCTTTTCACATACCACATATGGATCCACTAGTGCCATTGCATGTGTGCTCTTTTCACAATTCACCTATGGATCCACTAATGTCATTTCATGTGTGTTCTTTTCACATACCACATATGGATCCACTAGTGTCATTGAAATGTGTGTTCTCTTTCGAGACCACACATGGATCCACCAGTGTCATTGCATGTGTGTTCTTTTTACTAACAACAACCAGAGTCATTGCATGTGTGTCCTTTTCACATACCACATATGGATCCACCAGTGTCATTGCATGTGTGTTCTTTTTACTAACAACAACTAGAGTCATTGCATGTGTGCTCTTTTCACAATCCACCTAAGGATCCACCAGTGTCATGGCATGTGTATTCTTTTTACTAGCAACAACAAGAGTCATTGGATCTGTGTTCTTTTCACATACCATATATGGATCCACTAGTGTCATTGCATGTGTGTTCTTTTCACAATCTACCTATGGATCCACCAGTGTCATTGCATGTGGGCCTTTTTACTAACAAAAACCATAGTCATTTCATGTGTTTTCTTTTCACATACCACATATGGATCCACCAGTGTCATTGCATGTATGCTCTTTTCACAATCCAGCTATGGGTCCACCTGTGTCATTGCACGTGTGTTCTTTTTACTAACAATAACCAGGGTCATTGAAATGTTTGTTCTTTTCACATACCACATATGGATCCACCAGTGTCATTGCATGTGTGTTCTTTTTATTAACATCAACCAGAGCCATTGCATGTGTGTTCTCTTCAGAGACCACACATGGATCCACCAGTGTCATTGCATGTGTGTTCTTTTTACTAACAACAACCAGAGTCATTGAAATGTGTGTTCTCTTCAGAGACCACACATGGATCCACCAGCGTCATTGCATGTGTGTTCTTTTTACTAACAACAACTGGAGTCATTGCATGTGTCTTCTTTTCACATACCACATATGGATCCACTAGTGCCATTGCATGTGTGCTCTTTTCACAATCCACCTATGGATCCACCAGTGTCATTGCATGCGTGTTATTTTTACTAACAACAACCAGTGTCATTGCATGTGTCTTCTTTTCACAATCCACCTATGGATCCACCAGTGTCATTGCATGTGTGTTCTTTTTACTAACAATAACCAGAGTCATTGAAATGTGTGTTCTTTTCACATACCACATATGGATCCACCAGGGTCATTGAATGTGTGTTCTTTTTACTAACAACAACCAGAGCCATTGCATGTGTGTTCTCTTCAGATACCACACATGGATCCACCAGTGTCATTGCATGTGTGTTATTTTTACTAACAACAACTGGAGTTATTTCATGACTGCTCTTTTCACATACCACATATGGATCCACCAGTGTCATTGCATGTGTGCTCTTTTCAGAATCCACCTATGGATCCACCAGTGTCATTGCATGTGTGTTCTTTTTACTAACAACAACCAAATTCATTGCAGGTGTGTTCTTTTCACATACCACATATGGATCCACCAGTGTCATTGCATGTGTGCTCTTTTTACTAACAACAACCAGAGTCATTGCATGTGTGTTCTCTTGAGAGACCACACATGGATCCACCAGTGTCATTGCATATGTGTTCTTTTTACTAACAACAATCAGAGTCATTGAAATGTGTGTTCTCTTCTGAGACCACACATGGATCCACCAGGCTCATTGCATGTGTGTTCTTTTTACTAACAACAACAAGTGTCATTTCATGTGTGTTCTTTTCACAATCCACCTATGGATCCACCAGTGTTATTGCATGTGTGATTTTTTTACTAACAACAACCAGAGTCATTTCATGTGTGTTCTTTTCACATACCACATATGGATCCACCAGTGTCATTGAAATGTGTGTTCTCTTCAGAGAGCACACATGGATCCCCTAGTGGTATTGCATGTGTGTTCTTGTTACTAACAACAACTGGAGTCATTTCATAACTGTTCTTTTCACATACCAAATATGGATCCACCAGTGTCATTGAAATGTGTGTTCTCTTCAGAGACCACACATGGATCCACAAGTGTCATTACATGTGTGTTCTTTTTACTAACAACAACTGGATTCATTGCATGTGTGTTCTTTTCACATACCACATATGGATCCACCAGTGTCATTGCATGTGTGCCATTTTCACAATCCACCTATGGATCGACCAGTGTCATTGCATGTGTGTTCTTTTTACTAACAACAACCAGAGTCATTGAAATGTGTATTCTTTTCACATACCACATATGGATCCACCAGTGTCATTGCATGTGTGGTTTTTTACTAACAACAACCAGAGTCATTGCATGTGTGTTCTCTTCCGAGACCACACATGGATCCACTAGTGTCATTGCATGTGTGTTCTTTTTACTAACAACCAGAGTCATTGAAATGTGTGTTCTCTTCATAGACCACACATGGATCCACCAGTGTCATTGCATGTGTGTTCTTTTTACTAACAACAACCAGTGTCATTGCATGTGTGTTCTTTTCACAATCCACGTATGGATCCACCAGTTTCATTGCATTTGTGCTTTTTTTACTAACAACAACCAGAGCCATTTCATGTGTGTTCTTTTCACATACCACATATGGATCCACCAGTGTCATTGAAATGTGTGTTCTCTTCAGAGAGCACACATGGATCCCCTAGTGGTATTGCATGTGTGTTCTTGTTACTAACAACAACTAGAGTCATTGCATCTGCGCTCTTTTCACAATCCCCCTATGGATCCACCAGTGTCATTGCATGTGTGTTCTTTTTACTAACAACAACCAGAGGCATTGCATGTGTGTTCTTTTCACATACCACATATGGATCCACCAGTGTCATTGCATGTGTGCTCTTTTTACTAATAACAACCAAAGTCATTGCACGTGTGTTCTCTTCAAAGACCACACATGGATCCACCAGTGTCATTGCATGTGTGTTATTTTTACTAACAACAACTGGAGTTATTTCATGACTGCTCTTTTCACATACCACATATGGATCCACCAGTGTCATTGCATGTGTGCTCTTTTCAGAATCCACCTATGGATCCACCAGTGTCATTGCATGTGTGTTCTTTTTACTAACAACAACCAAAGTCATTGCAGGTGTGTTCTTTTCACATACCACATATGGATCCACCAGTGTCATTGCATGTGTGCTCTTTTTACTAACAACAACCAGAGTCATTGCATGTGTGTTCTCTTGAGAGACCACACATGGATCCACCAGTGTCATTGCATGTGTGTTCTTTTTACTAACAACAATCAGAGTCATTGAAATGTGTGTTCTCTTCTGAGACCACACATGGATCCACCAGTCTCATTGCATGTGTGTTCTTTTTACTAACAACAACAAGTGTCATTTCATGTGTGTTCTTTTCACAATCCACCTATGGATCCACCAGTGTTATTGCATGTGTGTTCTTTTCACAATCTACCTATGGATCCACCAGTGTCATTGCATGTGGGCTTTTTTACTAACAAAAACCATAGTCATTTCATGTGTTTTCTTTTCACATACCACATATGGATCCACCAGTGTCATTGCATGTGTGCTCTTTTCACAATCCAGCTATGGATCCACCTGTGTCATTGCATGTGTGTTCTTTTTACTAACAATAACCAGGGTCATTGAAATGTGTGTTCTTTTCACATACCACATATGGATCCACCAGTGTCATTGCATGTGTGTTATTTTTATTAACATCAACCAGAGCCATTGCATGTGTGTTCTCTTCAGAGACCACACATGGATCCACCAGTGTCATTGCATGTGTGTTCTTTTTACAAACAACAACCAGAGTCATTGAAATGTGTGTTCTCTTCAGAGACCACACATGGATCCACCAGCGTCATTGCATGTGTATTCTTTTTACTAACAACAACTGGAGTCATTGCATGTGTGTTCTTTTCACATACCACATATGGATCCACCAGTGTCATTGCATGTGTTTCTTTTCACAATCCACCTATGGATCCACCAGTGTCATTACATGTGTGCTCTTTTTACTAATAACAACCAGAGTCACTCCATGTGTGTTCTCTTCCGAGACCACACATGGATACACCAGTGTCATTGCATGTGTGTTCTTTTTTACTAACAACAACCAGAGTCATTGAAATGTGTGTTCTCTTCATAGACCACACATGGATCCACCAGTGTCATTGCATGTGTGTTCTTTTTACTAACAACAACCAGTGTCATTGCATGTGTGTTCTTTTCACAATCCACGTATGGATCCACTAGTGCCATTGCATGTGTGCTCTTTTCACAATTCACCTATGGATCCACCAGTGTCATTTCATGTGTGTTCTTTTCACATACCACATATGGATCCACTAGTGTCATTGAAATGTGTGTTCTCTTTCGAGACCACACATGGATCCACCAGTGTCATTGCATGTGTGTTCTTTTTACTAACAACAATCAGAGTCATTGAAATGTGTGTTCTCTTCTGAGACCACACATGGATCCACCAGTCTCATTGCATGTGTGTTCTTTTTACTAACAACAACAAGTGTCATTACATGTGTGTTCTTTTCACAATCCACCTATGGATCCACCAGTGTTATTGCATGTGTGTTCTTTTCACAATCTACCTATGGATCCACCAGTGTCATTGCATGTGGGCTTTTTTACTAACAAAAACCATAGTCATTTCATGTGTTTTCTTTTCACATACCACATATGGATCCACCAGTGTCATTGCATGTGTGCTCTTTTCACAATCCAGCTATGGATCCACCTGTGTCATTGCATGTGTGTTCTTTTTACTAACAATAACCAGGGTCATTGAAATGTGTATTCTTTTCACATACCACATATGGATCCACCAGTGTCATTGCATGTGTGTTATTTTTATTAACATCAACCAGAGCCATTGCATGTGTGTTCTCTTCAGAGACCACACATGGATCCACCAGTGTCATTGCATGTGTGTTCTTTTTACAAACAACAACCAGAGTCATTGAAATATGTGTTCTCTTCAGAGACCACACATGGATCCACCAGCGTCATTGCATGTGTGTTCTTTTTACTAACAACAACTGGAGTCATTGCATGTGTGTTCTTTTCACATACCACATATGGATCCACCAGTGTCATTGCATGTTTTTCTTTTCACAATCCACCTATGGATCCACCAGTGTCATTACATGTGTGCTCTTTTTACTAATAACAACCAGAGTCACTCCATGTGTGTTCTCTTCCGAGACCACACATGGATACACCAGTGTCATTGCATGTGTGTTCTTTTTTACTAACAACAACCAGAGTCATTGAAATGTGTGTTCTCTTTTGAGACCACACATGGATCCACCAGTGTCATTGCATGTGTGTTCTTTTTACTAACAACAACTGGAGTCATTGCATGTGTGTTCTTTTCACATACCACATATGGATCCACTAGTGCCATTGCATGTGTGCTCTTTTCACAATTCACCTATGGATCCACTAATGTCATTTCATGTGTGTTCTTTTCACATACCACATATGGATCCACTAGTGTCATTGAAATGTGTGTTCTCTTTCGAGACCACACATGGATCCACCAGTGTCATTGCATGTGTGTTCTTTTTACTAACAACAACCAGAGTCATTGCATGTGTGTCCTTTTCACATACCACATATGGATCCACCAGTGTCATTGCATGTGTGTTCTTTTTACTAACAACAACTAGAGTCATTGCATGTGTGCTCTTTTCACAATCCACCTAAGGATCCACCAGTGTCATGGCATGTGTATTCTTTTTACTAGCAACAACAAGAGTCATTGGATCTGTGTTCTTTTCACATACCATATATGGATCCACTAGTGTCATTGCATGTGTGTTCTTTTCACAATCTACCTATGGATCCACCAGTGTCATTGCATGTGGGCCTTTTTACTAACAAAAACCATAGTCATTTCATGTGTTTTCTTTTCACATACCACATATGGATCCACCAGTGTCATTGCATGTATGCTCTTTTCACAATCCAGCTATGGGTCCACCTGTGTCATTGCACGTGTGTTCTTTTTACTAACAATAACCAGGGTCATTGAAATGTTTGTTCTTTTCACATACCACATATGGATCCACCAGTGTCATTGCATGTGTGTTCTTTTTATTAACATCAACCAGAGCCATTGCATGTGTGTTCTCTTCAGAGACCACACATGGATCCACCAGTGTCATTGCATGTGTGTTCTTTTTACTAACAACAACCAGAGTCATTGAAATGTGTGTTCTCTTCAGAGACCACACATGGATCCACCAGCGTCATTGCATGTGTGTTCTTTTTACTAACAACAACTGGAGTCATTGCATGTGTCTTCTTTTCACATACCACATATGGATCCACTAGTGCCATTGCATGTGTGCTCTTTTCACAATCCACCTATGGATCCACCAGTGTCATTGCATGCGTGTTATTTTTACTAACAACAACCAGTGTCATTGCATGTGTCTTCTTTTCACAATCCACCTATGGATCCACCAGTGTCATTGCATGCGTGTTCTTTTTACTAACAAGAACCAGTGTCATTGCATGTGTGTTCTTTTCACAATCCACCTGTGGATCCACTAGTGTCATTGCATGTGTGCTCTTTTCACAATCCACCTAAGGATCCACCAGTGTCATTGCATGTGTGTTCTTTTTACTAACAACAACTAGAGTCATTGTATGTGTGTTCTTTTCACATACCACATATGGATCCACTAGTGCCATCGCATGTCTGTGCTTTTCACAATCCACCTATGGATCCACTAGTGTCATTGCATGTGGGCTTTTTTTACTAACAACAACCAGAGTCATTTCATGTGTTTTCTTTTCACATACCACATATGGATCCACCAGTGTCATTGCATGTGTGCTCTTTTCACAATCCACCTATGGATCCACCAGTGTCATTGCATGTGTGTTCTTTTTACTAACAATAACCAGAGTCATTGAAATGTGTGTTCTTTTCACATACCACATATGGATCCACCAGGGTCATTGAATGTGTGTTCTTTTTACTAACAACAACCAGAGCCATTGCATGTGTGTTCTCTTCAGATACCACACATGGATCCACCAGTGTCATTGCATGTGTGTTATTTTTACTAACAACAACTGGAGTTATTTCATGACTGCTCTTTTCACATACCACATATGGATCCACCAGTGTCATTGCATGTGTGCTCTTTTCAGAATCCACCTATGGATCCACCAGTGTCATTGCATGTGTGTTCTTTTTACTAACAACAACCAAATTCATTGCAGGTGTGTTCTTTTCACATACCACATATGGATCCACCAGTGTCATTGCATGTGTGCT
Source organism: Avena sativa (assembly GCA_916181665.1). Lineage (NCBI taxonomy): Eukaryota > Viridiplantae > Streptophyta > Magnoliopsida > Poales > Poaceae > Avena > Avena sativa. The sequence goes on from OV702287.1 coordinate 588,005,489, forward strand.
CTTTTTACTAACAACAACCAGAGTCATTGCATGTGTGTTCTCTTGAGAGACCACACATGGATCCACCAGTGTCATTGCATATGTGTTCTTTTTACTAACAACAATCAGAGTCATTGAAATGTGTGTTCTCTTCTGAGACCACACATGGATCCACCAGGCTCATTGCATGTGTGTTCTTTTTACTAACAACAACAAGTGTCATTTCATGTGTGTTCTTTTCACAATCCACCTATGGATCCACCAGTGTTATTGCATGTGTGATTTTTTTACTAACAACAACCAGAGTCATTTCATGTGTGTTCTTTTCACATACCACATATGGATCCACCAGTGTCATTGAAATGTGTGTTCTCTTCAGAGAGCACACATGGATCCCCTAGTGGTATTGCATGTGTGTTCTTGTTACTAACAACAACTGGAGTCATTTCATAACTGTTCTTTTCACATACCAAATATGGATCCACCAGTGTCATTGAAATGTGTGTTCTCTTCAGAGAGCACACATGGATCCACAAGTGTCATTACATGTGTGTTCTTTTTACTAACAACAACTGGATTCATTGCATGTGTGTTCTTTTCACATACCACATATGGATCCACCAGTGTCATTGCATGTGTGCCATTTTCACAATCCACCTATGGATCGACCAGTGTCATTGCATGTGTGTTCTTTTTACTAACAACAACCAGAGTCATTGAAATGTGTATTCTTTTCACATACCACATATGGATCCACCAGTGTAATTGCATGTGTGGTTTTTTACTAACAACAACCAGAGTCATTGCATGTGTGTTCTCTTCCGAGACCACACATGGATCCACTAGTGTCATTGCATGTGTGTTCTTTTTACTAACAACCAGAGTCATTGAAATGTGTGTTCTCTTCATAGACCACACATGGATCCACCAGTGTCATTGCATGTGTGTTCTTTTTACTAACAACAACCAGTGTCATTGCATGTGTGTTCTTTTCACAATCCACGTATGGATCCACCAGTTTCATTGCATTTGTGCTTTTTTTACTAACAACAACCAGAGCCATTTCATGTGTGTTCTTTTCACATACCACATATGGATCCACCAGTGTCATTGAAATGTGTGTTCTCTTCAGAGAGCACACATGGATCCCCTAGTGGTATTGCATGTGTGTTCTTGTTACTAACAACAACTAGAGTCATTGCATCTGCGCTCTTTTCACAATCCCCCTATGGATCCACCAGTGTCATTGCATGTGTGTTCTTTTTACTAACAACAACCAGAGGCATTGCATGTGTGTTCTTTTCACATACCACATATGGATCCACCAGTGTCATTGCATGTGTGCTCTTTTTACTAATAACAACCAAAGTCATTGCACGTGTGTTCTCTTCAAAGACCACACATGGATCCACCAGTGTCATTGCATGTGTGTTATTTTTACTAACAACAACTGGAGTTATTTCATGACTGCTCTTTTCACATACCACATATGGATCCACCAGTGTCATTGCATGTGTGCTCTTTTCAGAATCCACCTATGGATCCACCAGTGTCATTGCATGTGTGTTCTTTTTACTAACAACAACCAAAGTCATTGCAGGTGTGTTCTTTTCACATACCACATATGGATCCACCAGTGTCATTGCATGTGTGCTCTTTTTACTAACAACAACCAGAGTCATTGCATGTGTGTTCTCTTGAGAGACCACACATGGATCCACCAGTGTCATTGCATGTGTGTTCTTTTTACTAACAACAATCAGAGTCATTGAAATGTGTGTTCTCTTCTGAGACCACACATGGATCCACCAGTCTCATTGCATGTGTGTTCTTTTTACTAACAACAACAAGTGTCATTTCATGTGTGTTCTTTTCACAATCCACCTATGGATCCACCAGTGTTATTGCATGTGTGTTCTTTTCACAATCTACCTATGGATCCACCAGTGTCATTGCATGTGGGCTTTTTTACTAACAAAAACCATAGTCATTTCATGTGTTTTCTTTTCACATACCACATATGGATCCACCAGTGTCATTGCATGTGTGCTCTTTTCACAATCCAGCTATGGATCCACCTGTGTCATTGCATGTGTGTTCTTTTTACTAACAATAACCAGGGTCATTGAAATGTGTGTTCTTTTCACATACCACATATGGATCCACCAGTGTCATTGCATGTGTGTTATTTTTATTAACATCAACCAGAGCCATTGCATGTGTGTTCTCTTCAGAGACCACACATGGATCCACCAGTGTCATTGCATGTGTGTTCTTTTTACAAACAACAACCAGAGTCATTGAAATGTGTGTTCTCTTCAGAGACCACACATGGATCCACCAGCGTCATTGCATGTGTATTCTTTTTACTAACAACAACTGGAGTCATTGCATGTGTTATCTTTTCACATACCACATATGGATCCACCAGTGTCATTGCATGTGTTTCTTTTCACAATCCACCTATGGATCCACCAGTGTCATTACATGTGTGCTCTTTTTACTAATAACAACCAGAGTCACTCCATGTGTGTTCTCTTCCGAGACCACACATGGATACACCAGTGTCATTGCATGTGTGTTCTTTTTTACTAACAACAACCAGAGTCATTGAAATGTGTGTTCTCTTCATAGACCACACATGGATCCACCAGTGTCATTGCATGTGTGTTCTTTTTACTAACAACAACCAGTGTCATTGCATGTGTGTTCTTTTCACAATCCACGTATGGATCCACTAGTGCCATTGCATGTGTGCTCTTTTCACAATTCACCTATGGATCCACCAGTGTCATTTCATGTGTGTTCTTTTCACATACCACATATGGATCCACTAGTGTCATTGAAATGTGTGTTCTCTTTCGAGACCACACATGGATCCACCAGTGTCATTGCATGTGTGTTCTTTTTACTAACAACAATCAGAGTCATTGAAATGTGTGTTCTCTTCTGAGACCACACATGGATCCACCAGTCTCATTGCATGTGTGTTCTTTTTACTAACAACAACAAGTGTCATTACATGTGTGTTCTTTTCACAATCCACCTATGGATCCACCAGTGTTATTGCATGTGTGTTCTTTTCACAATCTACCTATGGATCCACCAGTGTCATTGCATGTGGGCTTTTTTACTAACAAAAACCATAGTCATTTCATGTGTTTTCTTTTCACATACCACATATGGATCCACCAGTGTCATTGCATGTGTGCTCTTTTCACAATCCAGCTATGGATCCACCTGTGTCATTGCATGTGTGTTCTTTTTACTAACAATAACCAGGGTCATTGAAATGTGTATTCTTTTCACATACCACATATGGATCCACCAGTGTCATTGCATGTGTGTTATTTTTATTAACATCAACCAGAGCCATTGCATGTGTGTTCTCTTCAGAGACCACACATGGATCCACCAGTGTCATTGCATGTGTGTTCTTTTTACAAACAACAACCAGAGTCATTGAAATATGTGTTCTCTTCAGAGACCACACATGGATCCACCAGCGTCATTGCATGTGTGTTCTTTTTACTAACAACAACTGGAGTCATTGCATGTGTGTTCTTTTCACATACCACATATGGATCCACCAGTGTCATTGCATGTGTTTCTTTTCACAATCCACCTATGGATCCACCAGTGTCATTACATGTGTGCTCTTTTTACTAATAACAACCAGAGTCACTCCATGTGTGTTCTCTTCCGAGACCACACATGGATACACCAGTGTCATTGCATGTGTGTTCTTTTTTACTAACAACAACCAGAGTCATTGAAATGTGTGTTCTCTTTTGAGACCACACATGGATCCACCAGTGTCATTGCATGTGTGTTCTTTTTACTAACAACAACTGGAGTCATTGCATGTGTGTTCTTTTCACATACCACATATGGATCCACTAGTGCCATTGCATGTGTGCTCTTTTCACAATTCACCTATGGATCCACTAATGTCATTTCATGTGTGTTCTTTTCACATACCACATATGGATCCACTAGTGTCATTGAAATGTGTGTTCTCTTTCGAGACCACACATGGATCCACCAGTGTCATTGCATGTGTGTTCTTTTTACTAACAACAACCAGAGTCATTGCATGTGTGTCCTTTTCACATACCACATATGGATCCACCAGTGTCATTGCATGTGTGTTCTTTTTACTAACAACAACTAGAGTCATTGCATGTGTGCTCTTTTCACAATCCACCTAAGGATCCACCAGTGTCATGGCATGTGTATTCTTTTTACTAGCAACAACAAGAGTCATTGGATCTGTGTTCTTTTCACATACCATATATGGATCCACTAGTGTCATTGCATGTGTGTTCTTTTCACAATCTACCTATGGATCCACCAGTGTCATTGCATGTGGGCCTTTTTACTAACAAAAACCATAGTCATTTCATGTGTTTTCTTTTCACATACCACATATGGATCCACCAGTGTCATTGCATGTATGCTCTTTTCACAATCCAGCTATGGGTCCACCTGTGTCATTGCACGTGTGTTCTTTTTACTAACAATAACCAGGGTCATTGAAATGTTTGTTCTTTTCACATACCACATATGGATCCACCAGTGTCATTGCATGTGTGTTCTTTTTATTAACATCAACCAGAGCCATTGCATGTGTGTTCTCTTCAGAGACCACACATGGATCCACCAGTGTCATTGCATGTGTGTTCTTTTTACTAACAACAACCAGAGTCATTGAAATGTGTGTTCTCTTCAGAGACCACACATGGATCCACCAGCGTCATTGCATGTGTGTTCTTTTTACTAACAACAACTGGAGTCATTGCATGTGTCTTCTTTTCACATACCACATATGGATCCACTAGTGCCATTGCATGTGTGCTCTTTTCACAATCCACCTATGGATCCACCAGTGTCATTGCATGCGTGTTATTTTTACTAACAACAACCAGTGTCATTGCATGTGTCTTCTTTTCACAATCCACCTATGGATCCACCAGTGTCATTGCATGTGTGTTCTTTTTACTAACAATAACCAGAGTCATTGAAATGTGTGTTCTTTTCACATACCACATATGGATCCACCAGGGTCATTGAATGTGTGTTCTTTTTACTAACAACAACCAGAGCCATTGCATGTGTGTTCTCTTCAGATACCACACATGGATCCACCAGTGTCATTGCATGTGTGTTATTTTTACTAACAACAACTGGAGTTATTTCATGACTGCTCTTTTCACATACCACATATGGATCCACCAGTGTCATTGCATGTGTGCTCTTTTCAGAATCCACCTATGGATCCACCAGTGTCATTGCATGTGTGTTCTTTTTACTAACAACAACCAAATTCATTGCAGGTGTGTTCTTTTCACATACCACATATGGATCCACCAGTGTCATTGCATGTGTGCTCTTTTTACTAACAACAACCAGAGTCATTGCATGTGTGTTCTCTTGAGAGACCACACATGGATCCACCAGTGTCATTGCATATGTGTTCTTTTTACTAACAACAATCAGAGTCATTGAAATGTGTGTTCTCTTCTGAGACCACACATGGATCCACCAGGCTCATTGCATGTGTGTTCTTTTTACTAACAACAACAAGTGTCATTTCATGTGTGTTCTTTTCACAATCCACCTATGGATCCACCAGTGTTATTGCATGTGTGATTTTTTTACTAACAACAACCAGAGTCATTTCATGTGTGTTCTTTTCACATACCACATATGGATCCACCAGTGTCATTGAAATGTGTGTTCTCTTCAGAGAGCACACATGGATCCCCTAGTGGTATTGCATGTGTGTTCTTGTTACTAACAACAACTGGAGTCATTTCATAACTGTTCTTTTCACATACCAAATATGGATCCACCAGTGTCATTGAAATGTGTGTTCTCTTCAGAGACCACACATGGATCCACAAGTGTCATTACATGTGTGTTCTTTTTACTAACAACAACTGGATTCATTGCATGTGTGTTCTTTTCACATACCACATATGGATCCACCAGTGTCATTGCATGTGTGCCATTTTCACAATCCACCTATGGATCGACCAGTGTCATTGCATGTGTGTTCTTTTTACTAACAACAACCAGAGTCATTGAAATGTGTATTCTTTTCACATACCACATATGGATCCACCAGTGTCATTGCATGTGTGGTTTTTTACTAACAACAACCAGAGTCATTGCATGTGTGTTCTCTTCCGAGACCACACATGGATCCACTAGTGTCATTGCATGTGTGTTCTTTTTACTAACAACCAGAGTCATTGAAATGTGTGTTCTCTTCATAGACCACACATGGATCCACCAGTGTCATTGCATGTGTGTTCTTTTTACTAACAACAACCAGTGTCATTGCATGTGTGTTCTTTTCACAATCCACGTATGGATCCACCAGTTTCATTGCATTTGTGCTTTTTTTACTAACAACAACCAGAGCCATTTCATGTGTGTTCTTTTCACATACCACATATGGATCCACCAGTGTCATTGAAATGTGTGTTCTCTTCAGAGAGCACACATGGATCCCCTAGTGGTATTGCATGTGTGTTCTTGTTACTAACAACAACTAGAGTCATTGCATCTGCGCTCTTTTCACAATCCCCCTATGGATCCACCAGTGTCATTGCATGTGTGTTCTTTTTACTAACAACAACCAGAGGCATTGCATGTGTGTTCTTTTCACATACCACATATGGATCCACCAGTGTCATTGCATGTGTGCTCTTTTTACTAATAACAACCAAAGTCATTGCACGTGTGTTCTCTTCAAAGACCACACATGGATCCACCAGTGTCATTGCATGTGTGTTATTTTTACTAACAACAACTGGAGTTATTTCATGACTGCTCTTTTCACATACCACATATGGATCCACCAGTGTCATTGCATGTGTGCTCTTTTCAGAATCCACCTATGGATCCACCAGTGTCATTGCATGTGTGTTCTTTTTACTAACAACAACCAAAGTCATTGCAGGTGTGTTCTTTTCACATACCACATATGGATCCACCAGTGTCATTGCATGTGTGCTCTTTTTACTAACAACAACCAGAGTCATTGCATGTGTGTTCTCTTGAGAGACCACACATGGATCCACCAGTGTCATTGCATGTGTGTTCTTTTTACTAACAACAATCAGAGTCATTGAAATGTGTGTTCTCTTCTGAGACCACACATGGATCCACCAGTCTCATTGCATGTGTGTTCTTTTTACTAACAACAACAAGTGTCATTTCATGTGTGTTCTTTTCACAATCCACCTATGGATCCACCAGTGTTATTGCATGTGTGTTCTTTTCACAATCTACCTATGGATCCACCAGTGTCATTGCATGTGGGCTTTTTTACTAACAAAAACCATAGTCATTTCATGTGTTTTCTTTTCACATACCACATATGGATCCACCAGTGTCATTGCATGTGTGCTCTTTTCACAATCCAGCTATGGATCCACCTGTGTCATTGCATGTGTGTTCTTTTTACTAACAATAACCAGGGTCATTGAAATGTGTGTTCTTTTCACATACCACATATGGATCCACCAGTGTCATTGCATGTGTGTTATTTTTATTAACATCAACCAGAGCCATTGCATGTGTGTTCTCTTCAGAGACCACACATGGATCCACCAGTGTCATTGCATGTGTGTTCTTTTTACAAACAACAACCAGAGTCATTGAAATGTGTGTTCTCTTCAGAGACCACACATGGATCCACCAGCGTCATTGCATGTGTATTCTTTTTACTAACAACAACTGGAGTCATTGCATGTGTGTTCTTTTCACATACCACATATGGATCCACCAGTGTCATTGCATGTGTTTCTTTTCACAATCCACCTATGGATCCACCAGTGTCATTACATGTGTGCTCTTTTTACTAATAACAACCAGAGTCACTCCATGTGTGTTCTCTTCCGAGACCACACATGGATACACCAGTGTCATTGCATGTGTGTTCTTTTTTACTAACAACAACCAGAGTCATTGAAATGTGTGTTCTCTTCATAGACCACACATGGATCCACCAGTGTCATTGCATGTGTGTTCTTTTTACTAACAACAACCAGTGTCATTGCATGTGTGTTCTTTTCACAATCCACGTATGGATCCACTAGTGCCATTGCATGTGTGCTCTTTTCACAATTCACCTATGGATCCACCAGTGTCATTTCATGTGTGTTCTTTTCACATACCACATATGGATCCACTAGTGTCATTGAAATGTGTGTTCTCTTTCGAGACCACACATGGATCCACCAGTGTCATTGCATGTGTGTTCTTTTTACTAACAACAATCAGAGTCATTGAAATGTGTGTTCTCTTCTGAGACCACACATGGATCCACCAGTCTCATTGCATGTGTGTTCTTTTTACTAACAACAACAAGTGTCATTACATGTGTGTTCTTTTCACAATCCACCTATGGATCCACCAGTGTTATTGCATGTGTGTTCTTTTCACAATCTACCTATGGATCCACCAGTGTCATTGCATGTGGGCTTTTTTACTAACAAAAACCATAGTCATTTCATGTGTTTTCTTTTCACATACCACATATGGATCCACCAGTGTCATTGCATGTGTGCTCTTTTCACAATCCAGCTATGGATCCACCTGTGTCATTGCATGTGTGTTCTTTTTACTAACAATAACCAGGGTCATTGAAATGTGTATTCTTTTCACATACCACATATGGATCCACCAGTGTCATTGCATGTGTGTTATTTTTATTAACATCAACCAGAGCCATTGCATGTGTGTTCTCTTCAGAGACCACACATGGATCCACCAGTGTCATTGCATGTGTGTTCTTTTTACAAACAACAACCAGAGTCATTGAAATATGTGTTCTCTTCAGAGACCACACATGGATCCACCAGCGTCATTGCATGTGTGTTCTTTTTACTAACAACAACTGGAGTCATTGCATGTGTGTTCTTTTCACATACCACATATGGATCCACCAGTGTCATTGCATGTTTTTCTTTTCACAATCCACCTATGGATCCACCAGTGTCATTACATGTGTGCTCTTTTTACTAATAACAACCAGAGTCACTCCATGTGTGTTCTCTTCCGAGACCACACATGGATACACCAGTGTCATTGCATGTGTGTTCTTTTTTACTAACAACAACCAGAGTCATTGAAATGTGTGTTCTCTTTTGAGACCACACATGGATCCACCAGTGTCATTGCATGTGTGTTCTTTTTACTAACAACAACTGGAGTCATTGCATGTGTGTTCTTTTCACATACCACATATGGATCCACTAGTGCCATTGCATGTGTGCTCTTTTCACAATTCACCTATGGATCCACTAATGTCATTTCATGTGTGTTCTTTTCACATACCACATATGGATCCACTAGTGTCATTGAAATGTGTGTTCTCTTTCGAGACCACACATGGATCCACCAGTGTCATTGCATGTGTGTTCTTTTTACTAACAACAACCAGAGTCATTGCATGTGTGTCCTTTTCACATACCACATATGGATCCACCAGTGTCATTGCATGTGTGTTCTTTTTACTAACAACAACTAGAGTCATTGCATGTGTGCTCTTTTCACAATCCACCTAAGGATCCACCAGTGTCATGGCATGTGTATTCTTTTTACTAGCAACAACAAGAGTCATTGGATCTGTGTTCTTTTCACATACCATATATGGATCCACTAGTGTCATTGCATGTGTGTTCTTTTCACAATCTACCTATGGATCCACCAGTGTCATTGCATGTGGGCCTTTTTACTAACAAAAACCATAGTCATTTCATGTGTTTTCTTTTCACATACCACATATGGATCCACCAGTGTCATTGCATGTATGCTCTTTTCACAATCCAGCTATGGGTCCACCTGTGTCATTGCACGTGTGTTCTTTTTACTAACAATAACCAGGGTCATTGAAATGTTTGTTCTTTTCACATACCACATATGGATCCACCAGTGTCATTGCATGTGTGTTCTTTTTATTAACATCAACCAGAGCCATTGCATGTGTGTTCTCTTCAGAGACCACACATGGATCCACCAGTGTCATTGCATGTGTGTTCTTTTTACTAACAACAACCAGAGTCATTGAAATGTGTGTTCTCTTCAGAGACCACACATGGATCCACCAGCGTCATTGCATGTGTGTTCTTTTTACTAACAACAACTGGAGTCATTGCATGTGTCTTCTTTTCACATACCACATATGGATCCACTAGTGCCATTGCATGTGTGCTCTTTTCACAATCCACCTATGGATCCACCAGTGTCATTGCATGCGTGTTATTTTTACTAACAACAACCAGTGTCATTGCATGTGTCTTCTTTTCACAATCCACCTATGGATCCACCAGTGTCATTGCATGCGTGTTCTTTTTACTAACAAGAACCAGTGTCATTGCATGTGTGTTCTTTTCACAATCCACCTGTGGATCCACTAGTGTCATTGCATGTGTGCTCTTTTCACAATCCACCTAAGGATCCACCAGTGTCATTGCATGTGTGTTCTTTTTACTAACAACAACTAGAGTCATTGTATGTGTGTTCTTTTCACATACCACATATGGATCCACTAGTGCCATCGCATGTCTGTGCTTTTCACAATCCACCTATGGATCCACTAGTGTCATTGCATGTGGGCTTTTTTTACTAACAACAACCAGAGTCATTTCATGTGTTTTCTTTTCACATACCACATATGGATCCACCAGTGTCATTGCATGTGTGCTCTTTTCACAATCCACCTATGGATCCACCAGTGTCATTGCATGTGTGTTCTTTTTACTAACAATAACCAGAGTCATTGAAATGTGTGTTCTTTTCACATACCACATATGGATCCACCAGGGTCATTGAATGTGTGTTCTTTTTACTAACAACAACCAGAGCCATTGCATGTGTGTTCTCTTCAGATACCACACATGGATCCACCAGTGTCATTGCATGTGTGTTATTTTTACTAACAACAACTGGAGTTATTTCATGACTGCTCTTTTCACATACCACATATGGATCCACCAGTGTCATTGCATGTGTGCTCTTTTCAGAATCCACCTATGGATCCACCAGTGTCATTGCATGTGTGTTCTTTTTACTAACAACAACCAAATTCATTGCAGGTGTGTTCTTTTCACATACCACATATGGATCCACCAGTGTCATTGCATGTGTGCTCTTTTTACTAACAACAACCAGAGTCATTGCATGTGTGTTCTCTTGAGAGACCACACATGGATCCACCAGTGTCATTGCATATGTGTTCTTTTTACTAACAACAATCAGAGTCATTGAAATGTGTGTTCTCTTCTGAGACCACACATGGATCCACCAGGCTCATTGCATGTGTGTTCTTTTTACTAACAACAACAAGTGTCATTTCATGTGTGTTCTTTTCACAATCCACCTATGGATCCACCAGTGTTATTGCATGTGTGATTTTTTTACTAACAACAACCAGAGTCATTTCATGTGTGTTCTTTTCACATACCACATATGGATCCACCAGTGTCATTGAAATGTGTGTTCTCTTCAGAGAGCACACATGGATACCCTAGTGGTATTGCATGTGTGTTCTTGTTACTAACAACAACTGGAGTCATTTCATAACTGTTCTTTTCACATACCAAATATGGATCCACCAGTGTCATTGAAATGTGTGTTCTCTTCAGATACCACACATGGATCCACAAGTGTCATTACATGTGTGTTCTTTTTACTAACAACAACTGGATTCATTGCATGTGTGTTCTTTTCACATACCACATATGGATCCACCAGTGTCATTGCATGTGTGCCATTTTCACAATCCACCTATGGATCGACCAGTGTCATTGCATGTGTGTTCTTTTTACTAACAACAACCAGAGTCATTGAAATGTGTATTCTTTTCACATACCACATATGGATCCACCAGTGTCATTGCATGTGTGGTTTTTTACTAACAACAACCAGAGTCATTGCATGTGTGTTCTCTTCCGAGACCACACATGGATCCACTAGTGTCATTGCATGTGTGTCCTTTTTACTAACAACCAGAGTCATTGAAATGTGTGTTCTCTTCATAGACCACACATGGATCCACCAGTGTCATTGCATGTGTGTTCTTTTTACTAACAACAACCAGTGTCATTGCATGTGTGTTCTTTTCACAATCCACGTATGGATCCACCAGTTTCATTGCATTTGTGCTTTTTTTACTAACAACAACCAGAGCCATTTCATGTGTGTTCTTTTCACATACCACATATGGATCCACCAGTGTCATTGAAATGTGTGTTCTCTTCAGAGAGCACACATGGATCCCCTAGTGGTATTGCATGTGTGTTCTTGTTACTAACAACAACTAGAGTCATTGCATCTGCGCTCTTTTCACAATCCCCCTATGGATCCACCAGTGTCATTGCATGTGTGTTCTTTTTACTAACAACAACCAGAGGCATTGCATGTGTGTTCTTTTCACATACCACATATGGATCCACCAGTGTCATTGCATGTGTGCTCTTTTTACTAATAACAACCAAAGTCATTGCACGTGTGTTCTCTTCAAAGACCACACATGGATCCACCAGTGTCATTGCATGTGTGTTATTTTTACTAACAACAACTGGAGTTATTTCATGACTGCTCTTTTCACATACCACATATGGATCCACCAGTGTCATTGCATGTGTGCTCTTTTCAGAATCCACCTATGGATCCACCAGTGTCATTGCATGTGTGTTCTTTTTACTAACAACAACCAAAGTCATTGCAGGTGTGTTCTTTTCACATACCACATATGGATCCACCAGTGTCATTGCATGTGTGCTCTTTTTACTAACAACAACCAGAGTCATTGCATGTGTGTTCTCTTGAGAGACCACACATGGATCCACCAGTGTCATTGCATGTGTGTTCTTTTTACTAACAACAATCAGAGTCATTGAAATGTGTGTTCTCTTCTGAGACCACACATGGATCCACCAGTCTCATTGCATGTGTGTTCTTTTTACTAACAACAACAAGTGTCATTTCATGTGTGTTCTTTTCACAATCCACCTATGGATCCACCAGTGTTATTGCATGTGTGTTCTTTTCACAATCTACCTATGGATCCACCAGTGTCATTGCATGTGGGCTTTTTTACTAACAAAAACCATAGTCATTTCATGTGTTTTCTTTTCACATACCACATATGGATCCACCAGTGTCATTGCATGTGTGCTCTTTTCACAATCCAGCTATGGATCCACCTGTGTCATTGCATGTGTGTTCTTTTTACTAACAATAACCAGGGTCATTGAAATGTGTGTTCTTTTCACATACCACATATGGATCCACCAGTGTCATTGCATGTGTGTTATTTTTATTAACATCAACCAGAGCCATTGCATGTGTGTTCTCTTCAGAGACCACACATGGATCCACCAGTGTCATTGCATGTGTGTTCTTTTTACAAACAACAACCAGAGTCATTGAAATGTGTGTTCTCTTAAGAGACCACACATGGATCCACCAGCGTCATTGCATGTGTATTCTTTTTACTAACAACAACTGGAGTCATTGCATGTGTGTTCTTTTCACATACCACATATGGATCCACCAGTGTCATTGCATGTGTTTCTTTTCACAATCCACCTATGGATCCACCAGTGTCATTACATGTGTGCTCTTTTTACTAATAACAACCAGAGTCACTCCATGTGTGTTCTCTTCCGAGACCACACATGGATACACCAGTGTCATTGCATGTGTGTTCTTTTTTACTAACAACAACCAGAGTCATTGAAATGTGTGTTCTCTTCATAGACCACACATGGATCCACCAGTGTCATTGCATGTGTGTTCTTTTTACTAACAACAACCAGTGTCATTGCATGTGTGTTCTTTTCACAATCCACGTATGGATCCACTAGTGCCATTGCATGTGTGCTCTTTTCACAATTCACCTATGGATCCACCAGTGTCATTTCATGTGTGTTCTTTTCACATACCACATATGGATCCACTAGTGTCATTGAAATGTGTGTTCTCTTTCGAGACCACACATGGATCCACCAGTGTCATTGCATGTGTGTTCTTTTTACTAACAACAATCAGAGTCATTGAAATGTGTGTTCTCTTCTGAGACCACACATGGATCCACCAGTCTCATTGCATGTGTGTTCTTTTTACTAACAACAACAAGTGTCATTACATGTGTGTTCTTTTCACAATCCACCTATGGATCCACCAGTGTTATTGCATGTGTGTTCTTTTCACAATCTACCTATGGATCCACCAGTGTCATTGCATGTGGGCTTTTTTACTAACAAAAACCATAGTCATTTCATGTGTTTTCTTTTCACATACCACATATGGATCCACCAGTGTCATTGCATGTGTGCTCTTTTCACAATCCAGCTATGGATCCACCTGTGTCATTGCATGTGTGTTCTTGTTACTAACAATAACCAGGGTCATTGAAATGTGTATTCTTTTCACATACCACATATGGATCCACCAGTGTCATTGCATGTGTGTTATTTTTATTAACATCAACCAGAGCCATTGCATGTGTGTTCTCTTCAGAGACCACACATGGATCCACCAGTGTCATTGCATGTGTGTTCTTTTTACAAACAATAACCAGAGTCATTGAAATATGTGTTCTCTTCAGAGACCACACATGGATCCACCAGCGTCATTGCATGTGTGTTCTTTTTACTAACAACAACTGGAGTCATTGCATGTGTGTTCTTTTCACATACCACATATGGATCCACCAGTGTCATTGCATGTGTTTCTTTTCACAATCCACCTATGGATCCACCAGTGTCATTACATGTGTGCTCTTTTTACTAATAACAACCAGAGTCACTCCATGTGTGTTCTCTTCCGAGACCACACATGGATACACCAGTGTCATTGCATGTGTGTTCTTTTTTACTAACAGCAACCAGAGTCATTGAAATGTGTGTTCTCTTTTGAGACCACACATGGATCCACCAGTGTCATTGCATGTGTGTTCTTTTTACTAACAACAACTGGAGTCATTGCATGTGTGTTCTTTTCACATACCACATATGGATCCACTAGTGCCATTGCATGTGTGCTCTTTTCACAATTCACCTATGGATCCACTAGTGTCATTTCATGTGTGTTCTTTTCACATACCACATATGGATCCACTAGTGTCATTGAAATGTGTGTTCTCTTTCGAGACCACACATGGATCCACCAGTGTCATTGCATGTGTGTTCTTTTTACTAACAACAACCAGAGTCATTGCATGTGTGTCCTTTTCACATACCACATATGGATCCACCAGTGTCATTGCATGTGTGTTCTTTTTACTAACAACAACTAGAGTCATTGCATGTGTGCTCTTTTCACAATCCACCTAAGGATCCACCAGTGTCATGGCATGTGTATTCTTTTTACTAGCAACAACAAGAGTCATTGGATCTGTGTTCTTTTCACATACCATATATGGATCCACTAGTGTCATTGCATGTGTGTTCTTTTCACAATCTACCTATGGATCCACCAGTGTCATTGCATGTGGGCCTTTTTACTAACAAAAACCATAGTCATTTCATGTGTTTTCTTTTCACATACCACATATGGATCCACCAGTGTCATTGCATGTATGCTCTTTTCACAATCCAGCTATGGGTCCACCTGTGTCATTGCACGTGTGTTCTTTTTACTAACAATAACCAGGGTCATTGAAATGTTTGTTCTTTTCACATACCACATATGGATCCACCAGTGTCATTGCATGTGTGTTCTTTTTATTAACATCAACCAGAGCCATTGCATGTGTGTTCTCTTCAGAGACCACACATGGATCCACCAGTGTCATTGCATGTGTGTTCTTTTTACTAACAACAACCAGAGTCATTGAAATGTGTGTTCTCTTCAGAGACCACACATGGATCCACCAGCGTCATTGCATGTGTGTTCTTTTTACTAACAACAACTGGAGTCATTGCATGTGTGTTCTTTTCACATACCACATATGGATCCACTAGTGCAATTGCATGTGTGCTCTTTTCACAATCCACCTATGGATCCACCAGTGTCATTGCATGCGTGTTATTTTTACTAACAACAACCAGTGTCATTGCATGTGTGTTATTTTCACAATCCACCTGTGGATCCACTAGTGTCATTGCATGTGTGCTCTTTTCACAATCCACCTAAGGATCCACCAGTGTCATTGCATGTGTGTTCTTTTTACTAACAACAACAAGAGTCATTGTATGTGTGTTCTTTTCACATACCACATATGGATCCACTAGTGCCATCGCATGTCTGTGCTTTTCACAATCCACCTATGGATCCACTAGTGTCATTGCATGTGGGCTTTTTTTACTAACAACAACCAGAGTCATTTCATGTGTTTTCTTTTCACATACCACATATGGATCCACCAGTGTCATTGCATGTGTGCTCTTTTCACAATCCACCTATGGATCCACCAGTGTCATTGCATGTGTGTTCTTTTTACTAACAATAACCAGAGTCATTGAAATGTGTGTTCTTTTCACATACCACATATGGATCCACCAGGGTCATTGAATGTGTGTTCTTTTTACTAACAACAACCAGAGCCATTGCATGTGTGTTCTCTTCAGATACCACACATGGATCCACTAGTGTCATTGCATGTGTGTTATTTTTACTAACAACAACTGGAGTTATTTCATGACTGCTCTTTTCACATACCACATATGGATCCACCAGTGTCATTGCATGTGTGCTCTTTTCAGAATCCACCTATGGATCCACCAGTGTCATTGCATGTGTGTTCTTTTTACTAACAACAACCAAAGTCATTGCAGGTGTGTTCTTTTCACATACCACATATGGATCCACCAGTGTCATTGCATGTGTGCTCTTTTTACTAACAACAACCAGAGTCATTGCATGTGTGTTCTCTTGAGAGACCACACATGGATCCACCAGTGTCATTGCATGTGTGTTCTTTTTACTAACAACAATCAGAGTCATTGAAATGTGTGTTCTCTTCTGAGACCACACATGGATCCACCAGTCTCATTGCATGTGTGTTCTTTTTACTAACAACAACAAGTGTCATTTCATGTGTGTTCTTTTCACAATCCACCTATGGATCCACCAGTGTTATTGCATGTGTGCTTTTTTTGCTAACAACAACCAGAGTCATTTCATGTGTGTTCTTTTCACATACCACATATGGATCCACCAGTGTCATTGAAATGTGTGTTCTCTTCAAAGACCACACATGGATCCACCAGTGTTATTGCATGTGTGTTCTTGTGACTAACAGCAACCAGAGTCATTGGATGTGTGTTCTTTTCACATACCACATACGGATCCACCAGTGTCATTGCATGTGTGTTCTTTTCACAATCCACCTATGGATCCACCAATGTCATTGCATGTGTGTTCATTTTACTAACAACAACTGGAGTCATTTCATAACTGTTCTTTTCACATACCAAATATGGATCCACCAGTGTCATTGAAATGTGTGTTCTCTTCAAAGACCACACATGGATCCACCAGTGTCATTACATGTGTGTTCTTTTTACTAACAACAACTGGATTCATTGCATGTGTGTTCTTTTCACATACCACATATGGATCCACCAGTGTCATTGCATGTGTGCCATTTTCACAATCCACCTATGGATCCACCAGTGTCATTGCATGTGTGTTCTTTTTACTAACAACAACCAGAGTCATTGAAATGTGTATTCTTTTCACATACCACATATGGATCCACCAGTGTCATTGCATGTGTGTTCTTTTTACTAACAACAACCAGAGTCATTGCATGTGTGTTCTCTTCAGAGACCACACATGGATCCACTAGTGTCATTGCATGTGTGTTCTTTTTACTAACAACAACCAGAGTCATTGAAATGTGTGTTCTCTTCATAGACCACACATGGATCCACCAGTGTCATTGCATGTGTGTTCTTTTTACTAACAACAACCAGTGTCATTGCATGTGTGTTCTTTTCACAATCCACGTATGGATCCACCAGTTTCATTGCATTTGTGCTTTTTTTACTAACAACAACCAGAGCCATTTCATGTGTGTTCTTTTCACATACCACATATGGATCCACCAGTGTCATTGAAATGTGTGTTCTCTTCAGAGCACACATGGATCCCCTAGTGGTATTGCATGTGTGTTCTTGTTACTAACAACAACTAGAGTCATTGCATCTGCGCTCTTTTCACAATCCCCCTATGGATCCACCAGTGTAATTGCATGTGTGTTCTTTTTACTAACAACAACCAGAGTCATTTCATGTGTGTTCTTTTCACATACCACATATGGATCCACCAGTCTCATTGAAATGTGTGTTCTCTTCAGAGACCACACATGGATCCACCAGTGTTATTGCCTGTATGATCTTGTTACTAACAACCAGAATCATTGCATGTGTGTTCTTTTCACATACCACATATGGATCCACCAGTGTCATTTCATGTGTGTTCTTTTCACAATCCACCTATGGATCCACCAGTGTCATTACATGTGTGTTCTCTTCCGAGACCACACATGGATACACCAGTGTCATTGCATGTGTGTTCTTTTTACTAACAACAACCAGAGTCATTGAAATGGGTGTTCTCTTCTGAGACCACACATGGATCCACCAGTGTCATTGCATGTGTGTTCTTTTTACTAACAACAACTGGAGTCATTGCATGTGTCTTCTTTTCACATAACACATATGGATCCACTAGTGCCATTGCATGTGTGCTCTTTTCACAATTCACCTATGGATCCACCAGTGTCATTTCATGTGTGTTCTTTTCACATACCACATATGGATCCACTAGTGTCATTGAAATGTGTGTTCTCTTTCGAGACCACACATGGATCCACCAGTGTCATTGCATGTGTGTTCTTTTTACTAACAACAACCAGAGTCATTGCATGTGTGTCCTTTTCACATACCACATATGGATCCACCAGTGTCATTGCATGTGTGTTCTTTTTACTAACAACAACTAGAGTCATTGCATGTGTGCTCTTTTCACAATCCACCTAAGGATCCACCAGTGTCATTGCATGTGTGTTCTTTTTACTAGCAACAACAAGAGTCATTGGATGTGTGTTCTTTTCACATACCAGATATGGATCCACTAGTGTCATTGCATGTGTGTTCTTTTCACAATCTACCTATGGATCCACCAGTGTCATTGCATGTGGGCCTTTTTACTAACAAAAACCATAGTCATTTCATGTGTTTTCTTTTCACATACCACATATGGATCCACCAGTGTCATTGCATGTGTGCTCTTTTCACAATCCAGCTATGGATCCACCTGTGTCATTGCATGTGTGTTCTTTTTACTAACAATAACCAGGGTCATTGAAATGTTTGTTCTTTTCACATACCACATATGGATCCACCAGTGTCATTGCATGTGTGTTCTTTTTATTAACAACAACCAGATCCATTGCATGTGTGTTCTCTTTAGAGACCACACATGGATCCACCAGTGTCATTGCATGTGTGTTCTTTTTACTAACAACAACCAGAGTCATTGATATGTGTGTTCTCTTCAGAGACCACACATGGATCCACCAGCGTCATTGCATGTGTGTTCTTTTTACGAACAACAACTGGAGTCATTGCATGTGTCTTCTTTTCACATACCACATATGGATCCACTAGTGCCATTACATGTGTGCTCTTTTCACAATCCACCTATGGATCCACCAGTGTCATTGCATGCGTGTTATTTTTACTAACAACAACCAGTGTCATTGCATGTGTCTTCTTTTCACAATCCACCTATGGATCCACCAGTGTCATTGCATGCATGTTCTTTTTACTAACAAGAACCAGTGTCATTGCATGTGTGTTCTTTTCACAATCCACCTGTGGATCCACTAGTGTCATTGCATGTGTGCTCTTTTCACAATCCACCTAAGGATCCACCAGTGTCATTGCATGTGTGTTCTTTTTACTAACAACAACTAGAGTCATTGTATGTGTGTTCTTTTCACATACCACATATGGATCCACTAGTGCCATCGCATGTCTGTGCTTTTCACAATCCACCTATGGATCCACTAGTGTCATTGCATGTGGGCTTTTTTTACTAACAACAACCAGAGTCATTTCATGTGTTTTCTTTTCACATACCACATATGGATCCACCAGTGTCATTGCATGTGTGCTCTTTTCACAATCCACCTATGGATCCACCAGTGTCATTGCATGTGTGTTCTTTTTACTAACAATAACCAGAGTCATTGAAATGTGTGTTCTTTTCACATACCACATATGGATCCACCAGGGTCATTGAATGTGTGTTCTTTTTACTAACAACAACCAGAGCCATTGCATGTGTGTTCTCTTCAGATACCACACATGGATCCACCAGTGTCATTGCATGTGTGTTATTTTTACTAACAACAACTGGAGTTATTTCATGACTGCTCTTTTCACATACCACATATGGATCCACCAGTGTCATTGCATGTGTGCTCTTTTCAGAATCCACCTATGGATCCACCAGTGTCATTGCATGTGTGTTCTTTTTACTAACAACAACCAAATTCATTGCAGGTGTGTTCTTTTCACATACCACATATGGATCCACCAGTGTCATTGCATGTGTGCTCTTTTTACTAACAACAACCAGAGTCATTGCATGTGTGTTCTCTTGAGAGACCACACATGGATCCACCAGTGTCATTGCATATGTGTTCTTTTTACTAACAACAATCAGAGTCATTGAAATGTGTGTTCTCTTCTGAGACCACACATGGATCCACCAGGCTCATTGCATGTGTGTTCTTTTTACTAACAACAACAAGTGTCATTTCATGTGTGTTCTTTTCACAATCCACCTATGGATCCACCAGTGTCATTGCATGTGTGTTCTTTTTACTAACAACAACCAGAGTCATTGAAATGTGTATTCTTTTCACATACCACATATGGATCCACCAGTGTCATTGCATGTGTGGTTTTTTACTAACAACAACCAGAGTCATTGCATGTGTGTTCTCTTCCGAGACCACACATGGATCCACTAGTGTCATTGCATGTGTGTTCTTTTTACTAACAACCAGAGTCATTGAAATGTGTGTTCTCTTCATAGACCACACATGGATCCACCAGTGTCATTGCATGTGTGTTCTTTTTACTAACAACAACCAGTGTCATTGCATGTGTGTTCTTTTCACAATCCACGTATGGATCCACCAGTTTCATTGCATTTCTGCTTTTTTTACTAACAACAACCAGAGCCATTTCATGTGTGTTCTTTTCACATACCACATATGGATCCACCAGTGTCATTGAAATGTGTGTTCTCTTCAGAGAGCACACATGGATCCCCTAGTGGTATTGCATGTGTGTTCTTGTTACTAACAACAACTAGAGTCATTGCATCTGCGCTCTTTTCACAATCCCCCTATGGATCCACCAGTGTCATTGCATGTGTGTTCTTTTTACTAACAACAACCAGAGGCATTGCATGTGTGTTCTTTTCACATACCACATATGGATCCACCAGTGTCATTGCATGTGTGCTCTTTTTACTAATAACAACCAAAGTCATTGCACGTGTGTTCTCTTCAAAGACCACACATGGATCCACCAGTGTCATTGCATGTGTGTTATTTTTACTAACAACAACTGGAGTTATTTCATGACTGCTCTTTTCACATACCACATATGGATCCACCAGTGTCATTGCATGTGTGCTCTTTTCAGAATCCACCTATGGATCCACCAGTGTCATTGCATGTGTGTTCTTTTTACTAACAACAACCAAAGTCATTGCAGGTGTGTTCTTTTCACATACCACATATGGATCCACCAGTGTCATTGCATGTGTGCTCTTTTTACTAACAACAACCAGAGTCATTGCATGTGTGTTCTCTTGAGAGACCACACATGGATCCACCAGTGTCATTGCATGTGTGTTCTTTTTACTAACAACAATCAGAGTCATTGAAATGTGTGTTCTCTTCTGAGACCACACATGGATCCACCAGTCTCATTGCATGTGTGTTCTTTTTACTAACAACAACAAGTGTCATTTCATGTGTGTTCTTTTCACAATCCACCTATGGATCCACCAGTGTTATTGCATGTGTGTTCTTTTCACAATCTACCTATGGATCCACCAGTGTCATTGCATGTGGGCTTTTTTACTAACAAAAACCATAGTCATTTCATGTGTTTTCTTTTCACATACCACATATGGATCCACCAGTGTCACTGCATGTGTGCTCTTTTCACAATCCAGCTATGGATCCACCTGTGTCATTGCATGTGTGTTCTTTTTACTAACAATAACCAGGGTCATTGAAATGTGTGTTCTTTTCACATACCACATATGGATCCACCAGTGTCATTGCATGTGTGTTATTTTTATTAACATCAACCAGAGCCATTGCATGTGTGTTCTCTTCAGAGACCACACATGGATCCACCAGTGTCATTGCATGTGTGTTCTTTTTACAAACAACAACCAGAGTCATTGAAATGTGTGTTCTCTTCAGAGACCACACATGGATCCACCAGCGTCATTGCATGTGTATTCTTTTTACTAACAACAACTGGAGTCATTGCATGTGTGTTCTTTTCACATACCACATATGGATCCACCAGTGTCATTGCATGTGTTTCTTTTCACAATCCACCTATGGATCCACCAGTGTCATTACATGTGTGCTCTTTTTACTAATAACAACCAGAGTCACTCCATGTGTGTTCTCTTCCGAGACCACACATGGATACACCAGTGTCATTGCATGTGTGTTCTTTTTTACTAACAACAACCAGAGTCATTGAAATGTGTGTTCTCTTTTGAGACCACACATGGATCCACCAGTGTCATTGCATGTGTGTTCTTTTTACTAACAACAACTGGAGTCATTGCATGTGTGTTCTTTTCACATACCACATATGGATCCACTAGTGCCATTGCATGTGTGCTCTTTTCACAATTCACCTATGGATCCACCAGTGTCATTTCATGTGTGTTCTTTTCACATACCACATATGGATCCACTAGTGTCATTGAAATGTGTGTTCTCTTTCGAGACCACACATGGATCCACCAGTGTCATTGCATGTGTGTTCTTTTTACTAACAACAATCAGAGTCATTGAAATGTGTGTTCTCTTCTGAGACCACACATGGATCCACCAGTCTCATTGCATGTGTGTTCTTTTTACTAACAACAACAAGTGTCATTACATGTGTGTTCTTTTCACAATCCACCTATGGATCCACCAGTGTTATTGCATGTGTGTTCTTTTCACAATCTACCTATGGATCCACCAGTGTCATTGCATGTGGGCTTTTTTACTAACAAAAACCATAGTCATTTCATGTGTTTTCTTTTCACATACCACATATGGATCCACCAGTGTCATTGCATGTGTGCTCTTTTCACAATCCAGCTATGGATCCACCTGTGTCATTGCATGTGTGTTCTTTTTACTAACAATAACCAGGGTCATTGAAATGTGTATTCTTTTCACATACCACATATGGATCCACCAGTGTCATTGCATGTGTGTTATTTTTATTAACATCAACCAGAGCCATTGCATGTGTGTTCTCTTCAGAGACCACACATGGATCCACCAGTGTCATTGCATGTGTGTTCTTTTTACAAACAACAACCAGAGTCATTGAAATATGTATTCTCTTCAGAGACCACACATGGATCCACCAGCGTCATTGCATGTCTGTTCTTTTTACTAACAACAACTGGAGTCATTGCATGTGTGTTCTTTTCACATACCACATATGGATCCACCAGTGTCATTGCATGTGTTTCTTTTCACAATCCACCTATGGATCCACCAGTGTCATTACATGTGTGCTCTTTTTACTAATAACAACCAGAGTCACTCCATGTGTGTTCTCTTCCGAGACCACACATGGATACACCAGTGTCATTGCATGTGTGTTCTTTTTTACTAACAACAACCAGAGTCATTGAAATGTGTGTTCTCTTTTGAGACCACACATGGATCCACCAGTGTCATTGCATGTGTGTTCTTTTTACTAACAACAACTGGAGTCATTGCATGTGTGTTCTTTTCACATACCACATATGGATCCACTAGTGTCATTTCATGTGTGTTCTTTTCACATACCACATATGGATCCACTAGTGTCATTTCATGTGTGTTCTTTTCACATACCACATATGGATCCACTAGTGTCATTGAAATGTGTGTTCTCTTTCGAGACCACACATGGATCCACCAGTGTCATTGCATGTGTGTTCTTTTTACTAACAACAACCAGAGTCATTGCATGTGTGTCCTTTTCACATACCACATATGGATCCACCAGTGTCATTGCATGTGTGTTCTTTTTACTAACAACAACTAGAGTCATTGCATGTGTGCTCTTTTCACAATCCACCTAAGGATCCACCAGTGTCATGGCATGTGTATTCTTTTTACTAGCAACAACAAGAGTCATTGGATCTGTGTTCTTTTCACATACCAGATATGGATCCACTAGTGTCATTGCATGTGTGTTCTTTTCACAATCTACCTATGGATCCACCAGTGTCATTGCATGTGGGCCTTTTTACTAACAAAAACCATAGTCATTTCATGTGTTTTCTTTTCACATACCACATATGGATCCACCAGTGTCATTGCATGTATGCTCTTTTCACAATCCAGCTATGGGTCCACCTGTGTCATTGCACGTGTGTTCTTTTTACTAACAATAACCAGGGTCATTGAAATGTTTGTTCTTTTCACATACCACATATGGATCCACCAGTGTCATTGCATGTGTGTTCTTTTTATTAACATCAACCAGAGCCATTGCATGTGTGTTCTCTTCAGAGACCACACATGGATCCACCAGTGTCATTGCATGTGTGTTCTTTTTACTAACAACAACCAGAGTCATTGAAATGTGTGTTCTCTTCAGAGACCACACATGGATCCACCAGCGTCATTGCATGTGTGTTCTTTTTACTAACAACAACTGGAGTCATTGCATGTGTGTTCTTTTCACATACCACATATGGATCCACTAGTGCAATTGCATGTGTGCTCTTTTCACAATCCACCTATGGATCCACCAGTGTCATTGCATGCGTGTTATTTTTACTAACAACAACCAGTGTCATTGCATGTGTGTTATTTTCACAATCCACCTGTGGATCCACTAGTGTCATTGCATGTGTGCTCTTTTCACAATCCACCTAAGGATCCACCAGTGTCATTGCATGTGTGTTCTTTTTACTAACAACAACAAGAGTCATTGTATGTGTGTTCTTTTCACATACCACATATGGATCCACTAGGGCCATCGCATGTCTGTGCTTTTCACAATCCACCTATGGATCCACTAGTGTCATTGCATGTGGGCTTTTTTTACTAACAACAACCAGAGTCATTTCATGTGTTTTCTTTTCACATACCACATATGGATCCACCAGTGTCATTGCATGTGTGCTCTTTTCACAATCCACCTATGGATCCACCAGTGTCATTGCATGTGTGTTCTTTTTACTAACAATAACCAGAGTCATTGAAATGTGTGTTCTTTTCACATACCACATATGGATCCACCAGGGTCATTGAATGTGTGTTCTTTTTACTAACAACAACCAGAGCCATTGCATGTGTGTTCTCTTCAGATACCACACATGGATCCACTAGTGTCATTGCATGTGTGTTATTTTTACTAACAACAACTGGAGTTATTTCATGACTGCTCTTTTCACATACCACATATGGATCCACCAGTGTCATTGCATGTGTGCTCTTTTCAGAATCCACCTATGGATCCACCAGTGTCATTGCATGGGTGTTCTTTTTACTAACAACAACCAAAGTCATTGCAGGTGTGTTCTTTTCACATACCACATATGGATCCACC
This sequence comes from Avena sativa, assembly GCA_916181665.1. NCBI lineage: Eukaryota > Viridiplantae > Streptophyta > Magnoliopsida > Poales > Poaceae > Avena > Avena sativa. The sequence continues at coordinate 588,031,324 of OV702287.1, forward strand.
AATGTCATTGCATGTGTGCTCTTTTTACTAACAACAACCAGAGTCATTGCATGTGTGTTCTCTTGAGAGACCACACATGGATCCACCAGTGTCATTGCATGTGTGTTCTTTTTACTAACAACAATCAGAGTCATTGAAATGTGTGTTCTCTTCTGAGACCACACATGGATCCACCAGTCTCATTGCATGTGTGTTCTTTTTACTAACAACAACAAGTGTCATTTCATGTGTGTTCTTTTCACAATCCACCTATGGATCCACCAGTGTTATTGCATGTGTGCTTTTTTTGCTAACAACAACCAGAGTCATTTCATGTGTGTTCTTTTCACATACCACATATGGATCCACCAGTGTCATTGAAATGTGTGTTCTCTTCAAAGACCACACATGGATCCACCAGTGTTATTGCATGTGTGTTCTTGTGACTAACAGCAACCAGAGTCATTGGATGTGTGTTCTTTTCACATACCACATACGGATCCACCAGTGTCATTGCATGTGTGTTCTTTTCACAATCCACCTATGGATCCACCAATGTCATTGCATGTGTGTTCATTTTACTAACAACAACTGGAGTCATTTCATAACTGTTCTTTTCACATACCAAATATGGATCCACCAGTGTCATTGAAATGTGTGTTCTCTTCAAAGACCACACATGGATCCACCAGTGTCATTACATGTGTGCTCTTTTCACAATTCACCTATGGATCCACCAGTGTCATTTCATGTGTGTTCTTTTCACATACCACATATGGATCCACTAGTGTCATTGAAATGTGTGTTCTCTTTCGAGACCACACATGGATCCACCAGTGTCATTGCATGTGTGTTCTTTTTACTAACAACAATCAGAGTCATTGAAATGTGTGTTCTCTTCTGAGACCACACATGGATCCACCAGTCTCATTGCATGTGTGTTCTTTTTACTAACAACAACAAGTGTCATTACATGTGTGTTCTTTTCACAATCCACCTATGGATCCACCAGTGTTATTGCATGTGTGTTCTTTTCACAATCTACCTATGGATCCACCAGTGTCATTGCATGTGGGCTTTTTTACTAACAAAAACCATAGTCATTTCATGTGTTTTCTTTTCACATACCACATAGGGATCCACCAGTGTCATTGCATGTGTGCTCTTTTCACAATCCAGCTATGGATCCACCTGTGTCATTGCATGTGTGTTCTTTTTACTAACAATAACCAGGGTCATTGAAATGTGTATTCTTTTCACATACCACATATGGATCCACCAGTGTCATTGCATGTGTGTTATTTTTATTAACATCAACCAGAGCCATTGCATGTGTGTTCTCTTCAGAGACCACACATGGATCCACCAGTGTCATTGCATGTGTGTTCTTTTTACAAACAACAACCAGAGTCATTGAAATATGTGTTCTCTTCAGAGACCACACATGGATCCACCAGCGTCATTGCATGTGTGTTCTTTTTACTAACAACAACTGGAGTCATTGCATGTGTGTTCTTTTCACATACCACATATGGATCCACCAGTGTCATTGCATGTGTTTCTTTTCACAATCCACCTATGGATCCACCAGTGTCATTACATGTGTGCTCTTTTTACTAATAACAACCAGAGTCACTCCATGTGTGTTCTCTTCCGAGACCACACATGGATACACCAGTGTCATTGCATGTGTGTTCTTTTTTACTAACAACAACCAGAGTCATTGAAATGTGTGTTCTCTTTTGAGACCACACATGGATCCACCAGTGTCATTGCATGTGTGTTCTTTTTACTAACAACAACTGGAGTCATTGCATGTGTGTTCTTTTCACATACCACATATGGATCCACTAGTGCCATTGCATGTGTGCTCTTTTCACAATTCACCTATGGATCCACTAGTGTCATTTCATGTGTGTTCTTTTCACATACCACATATGGATCCACTAGTGTCATTGAAATGTGTGTTCTCTTTCGAGACCACACATGGATCCACCAGTGTCATTGCATGTGTGTTCTTTTTACTAACAACAACCAGAGTCATTGCATGTGTGTCCTTTTCACATACCACATATGGATCCACCAGTGTCATTGCATGTGTGTTCTTTTTACTAACAACAACTAGAGTCATTGCATGTGTGCTCTTTTCACAATCCACCTAAGGATCCACCAGTGTCATGGCATGTGTATTCTTTTTACTAGCAACAACAAGAGTCATTGGATCTGTGTTCTTTTCACATACCAGATATGGATCCACTAGTGTCATTGCATGTGTGTTCTTTTCACAATCTACCTATGGATCCACCAGTGTCATTGCATGTGGGCCTTTTTACTAACAAAAACCATAGTCATTTCATGTGTTTTCTTTTCACATACCACATATGGATCCACCAGTGTCATTGCATGTATGCTCTTTTCACAATCCAGCTATGGGTCCACCTGTGTCATTGCACGTGTGTTCTTTTTACTAACAATAACCAGGGTCATTGAAATGTTTGTTCTTTTCACATACCACATATGGATCCACCAGTGTCATTGCATGTGTGTTCTTTTTATTAACATCAACCAGAGCCATTGCATGTGTGTTCTCTTCAGAGACCACACATGGATCCACCAGTGTCATTGCATGTGTGTTCTTTTTACTAACAACAACCAGAGTCATTGAAATGTGTGTTCTCTTCAGAGACCACACATGGATCCACCAGCGTCATTGCATGTGTGTTCTTTTTACTAACAACAACTGGAGTCATTGCATGTGTGTTCTTTTCACATACCACATATGGATCCACTAGTGCAATTGCATGTGTGCTCTTTTCACAATCCACCTATGGATCCACCAGTGTCATTGCATGCGTGTTATTTTTACTAACAACAACCAGTGTCATTGCATGTGTGTTATTTTCACAATCCACCTGTGGATCCACTAGTGTCATTGCATGTGTGCTCTTTTCACAATCCACCTAAGGATCCACCAGTGTCATTGCATGTGTGTTCTTTTTACTAACAACAACAAGAGTCATTGTATGTGTGTTCTTTTCACATACCACATATGGATCCACTAGGGCCATCGCATGTCTGTGCTTTTCACAATCCACCTATGGATCCACTAGTGTCATTGCATGTGGGCTTTTTTTACTAACAACAACCAGAGTCATTTCATGTGTTTTCTTTTCACATACCACATATGGATCCACCAGTGTCATTGCATGTGTGCTCTTTTCACAATCCACCTATGGATCCACCAGTGTCATTGCATGTGTGTTCTTTTTACTAACAATAACCAGAGTCATTGAAATGTGTGTTCTTTTCACATACCACATATGGATCCACCAGGGTCATTGAATGTGTGTTCTTTTTACTAACAACAACCAGAGCCATTGCATGTGTGTTCTCTTCAGATACCACACATGGATCCACTAGTGTCATTGCATGTGTGTTATTTTTACTAACAACAACTGGAGTTATTTCATGACTGCTCTTTTCACATACCACATATGGATCCACCAGTGTCATTGCATGTGTGCTCTTTTCAGAATCCACCTATGGATCCACCAGTGTCATTGCATGGGTGTTCTTTTTACTAACAACAACCAAAGTCATTGCAGGTGTGTTCTTTTCACATACCACATATGGATCCACCAATGTCATTGCATGTGTGCTCTTTTTACTAACAACAACCAGAGTCATTGCATGTGTGTTCTCTTGAGAGACCACACATGGATCCACCAGTGTCATTGCATGTGTGTTCTTTTTACTAACAACAATCAGAGTCATTGAAATGTGTGTTCTCTTCTGAGACCACACATGGATCCACCAGTCTCATTGCATGTGTGTTCTTTTTACTAACAACAACAAGTGTCATTTCATGTGTGTTCTTTTCACAATCCACCTATGGATCCACCAGTGTTATTGCATGTGTGCTTTTTTTGCTAACAACAACCAGAGTCATTTCATGTGTGTTCTTTTCACATACCACATATGGATCCACCAGTGTCATTGAAATGTGTGTTCTCTTCAAAGACCACACATGGATCCACCAGTGTTATTGCATGTGTGTTCTTGTGACTAACAGCAACCAGAGTCATTGGATGTGTGTTCTTTTCACATACCACATACGGATCCACCAGTGTCATTGCATGTGTGTTCTTTTCACAATCCACCTATGGATCCACCAATGTCATTGCATGTGTGTTCATTTTACTAACAACAACTGGAGTCATTTCATAACTGTTCTTTTCACATACCAAATATGGATCCACCAGTGTCATTGAAATGTGTGTTCTCTTCAAAGACCACACATGGATCCACCAGTGTCATTACATGTGTGTTCTTTTTACTAACAACAACTGGATTCATTGCATGTGTGTTCTTTTCACATACCACATATGGATCCACCAGTGTCATTGCATGTGTGCCATTTTCACAATCCACCTATGGATCCACCAGTGTCATTGCATGTGTTTTCTTTTTACTAACAACAACCAGAGTCATTGAAATGTGTGTTCTCTTCAGAGAACACACATGGATCCACCAGTGTCATTGCATGTGTGTTCTTTTTACTAACAACAACCAGAGTCATTGCATGTGTGTTCTCTTCAGAGACCACACATGGATCCACTAGTGTCATTGCATGTGTGTTCTTTTTACTAACAACAACCAGAGTCATTGAAATGTGTGTTCTCTTCATAGACCACACATGGATCCACCAGTGTCATTGCATGTGTGTTCTTTTTACTAACAACAACCAGTGTCATTGCATGTGTGTTCTTTTCACAATCCACGTATGGATCCACCAGTTTCATTGCATTTGTGCTTTTTTTACTAACAACAACCAGAGCCATTTCATGTGTGTTCTTTTCACATACCACATATGGATCCACCAGTGTCATTGAAATGTGTGTTCTCTTCAGAGCACACATGGATCCCCTAGTGGTATTGCATGTGTGTTCTTGTTACTAACAACAACTAGAGTCATTGCATCTGCGCTCTTTTCACAATCCCCCTATGGATCCACCAGTGTAATTGCATGTGTGTTCTTTTTACTAACAACAACCAGAGTCATTTCATGTGTGTTCTTTTCACATACCACATATGGATCCACCAGTCTCATTGAAATGTGTGTTCTCTTCAGAGACCACACATGGATCCACCAGTGTTATTGCCTGTATGATCTTGTTACTAACAACCAGAATCATTGCATGTGTGTTCTTTTCACATACCACATATGGATCCACCAGTGTCATTTCATGTGTGTTCTTTTCACAATCCACCTATGGATCCACCAGTGTCATTACATGTGTGTTCTCTTCCGAGACCACACATGGATACACCAGTGTCATTGCATGTGTGTTCTTTTTACTAACAACAACCAGAGTCATTGAAATGGGTGTTCTCTTCTGAGACCACACATGGATCCACCAGTGTCATTGCATGTGTGTTCTTTTTACTAACAACAACTGGAGTCATTGCATGTGTCTTCTTTTCACATAACACATATGGATCCACTAGTGCCATTGCATGTGTGCTCTTTTCACAATTCACCTATGGATCCACCAGTGTCATTTCATGTGTGTTCTTTTCACATACCACATATGGATCCACTAGTGTCATTGAAATGTGTGTTCTCTTTCGAGACCACACATGGATCCACCAGTGTCATTGCATGTGTGTTCTTTTTACTAACAACAACCAGAGTCATTGCATGTGTGTCCTTTTCACATACCACATATGGATCCACCAGTGTCATTGCATGTGTGTTCTTTTTACTAACAACAACTAGAGTCATTGCATGTGTGCTCTTTTCACAATCCACCTAAGGATCCACCAGTGTCATTGCATGTGTGTTCTTTTTACTAGCAACAACAAGAGTCATTGGATGTGTGTTCTTTTCACATACCAGATATGGATCCACTAGTGTCATTGCATGTGTGTTCTTTTCACAATCTACCTATGGATCCACCAGTGTCATTGCATGTGGGCCTTTTTACTAACAAAAACCATAGTCATTTCATGTGTTTTCTTTTCACATACCACATATGGATCCACCAGTGTCATTGCATGTGTGCTCTTTTCACAATCCAGCTATGGATCCACCTGTGTCATTGCATGTGTGTTCTTTTTACTAACAATAACCAGGGTCATTGAAATGTTTGTTCTTTTCACATACCACATATGGATCCACCAGTGTCATTGCATGTGTGTTCTTTTTACTAACAACAACCAGATCCATTGCATGTGTGTTCTCTTCAGAGACCACACATGGATCCACCAGTGTCATTGCATGTGTGTTCTTTTTACTAACAACAACCAGAGTCATTGATATGTGTGTTCTCTTCAGAGACCACACATGGATCCACCAGCGTCATTGCATGTGTGTTCTTTTTACTAACAACAACTGGAGTCATTGCATGTGTCTTCTTTTCACATACCACATATGGATCCACTAGTGCCATTGCATGTGTGCTCTTTTCACAATCCACCTATGGATCCACCAGTGTCATTGCATGCGTGTTATTTTTACTAACAACAACCAGTGTCATTGCATGTGTGCTCTTTTCACAATCCACCTATGGATCCACCAGTGTCATTGCATGCGTGTTATTTTTACTAACAACAACCAGTGTCATTGCATGTGTGTTATTTTCACAATCCACCTGTGGATCCACTAGTGTCATTGCATGTGTGCTCTTTTCACAATCCACCTAAGGATCCACCAGTGTCATTGCATGTGTGTTCTTTTTACTAACAACAACAAGAGTCATTGTATGTGTGTTCTTTTCACATACCACATATGGATCCACTAGTGCCATCGCATGTCTGTGCTTTTCACAATCCACCTATGGATCCACTAGTGTCATTGCATGTGGGATTTTTTTACTAACAACAACCAGAGTCATTTCATGTGTTTTCTTTTCACATACCACATATGGATCCACCAGTGTCATTGCATGTGTGCTCTTTTCACAATCCACCTATGGATCCACCAGTGTCATTGCATGTGTGTTCTTTTTACTAACAATAACCAGAGTCATTGAAATGTGTGTTCTTTTCACATACCACATATGGATCCACCAGGGTCATTGAATGTGTGTTCTTTTTACTAACAACAACCAGAGCCATTGCATGTGTGTTCTCTTCAGATACCACACATGGATCCACTAGTGTCATTGCATGTGTGTTATTTTTACTAACAACAACTGGAGTTATTTCATGACTGCTCTTTTCACATACCACATATGGATCCACCAGTGTCATTGCATGTGTGATCTTTTCAGAATCCACCTATGGATCCACCAGTGTCATTGCATGTGTGTTCTTTTTACTAACAACAACCAAAGTCATTGCAGGTGTGTTCTTTTCACATACCACATATGGATCCACCAGTGTCATTGCATGTGTGCTCTTTTTACTAACAACAACCAGAGTCATTGCATGTGTGTTCTCTTGAGAGACCACACATGGATCCACCAGTGTCATTACATGTGTGTTCTTTTTACTAACAACAATCAGAGTCATTGAAATGTGTGTTCTCTTCTGAGACCACACATGGATCCACCAGGCTCATTGCATGTGTGTTCTTTTTACTAACAACAACAAGTGTCATTTCATGTGTGTTCTTTTCACAATCCACCTATGGATCCACCAGTGTTATTGCATGTGTGCTTTTTTTTCTAACAACAACCAGAGTCATTTCATGTGTGTTCTTTTCACATACCACATATGGATCCACCAGTGTCATTGAAATGTGTGTTCTCTTCAAAGACCACACATGGATCCACCAGTGGTATTGCATGTGTGTTCTTGTGAACAACAGCAACCAGAGTCATTGGATGTGTGTTCTTTTCACATACCACATACGGATCCACCAGTGTCATTGCATGTGTGTTCTTTTCACAATCCACCTATGGATCCACCAATGTCATTGCATGTGTGTTCATTTTACTAACAACAACTGGAGTCATTTCATAACTGTTCTTTTCACATACCAAATATGGATCCACCAATGTCATTGAAATGTGTGTTCTCTTCAAAGACCACACATGGATCCACCAGTGTCATTACATGTGTGTTCTTTTTACTAACAACAACTGGATTCATTGCATGTGTGTTCTTTTCACATACCACATATGGATCCACCAGTGTCATTGCATGTGTGCCATTTTCACAATCCACCTATGGATCCACCAGTGTCATTGCATGTGTGTTCTTTTTACTAACAACAACCAGAGTCATTGAAATGTGTATTCTTTTCACATACCACATATGGATCCACCAGTGTCATTGCATGTGTGTTCTTTTTACTAACAACAACCAGAGTCATTGCATGTGTGTTCTCTTCAGAGACCACACATGGATCCACTAGTGTCATTGCATGTGTGTTCTTTTTACTAACAACAACCAGAGTCATTGAAATGTGTGTTCTCTTCATAGACCACACATGGATCCACCAGTGTCATTGCATGTGTGTTCTTTTTACTAACAACAACCAGTGTCATTGCATGTGTGTTCTTTTCACAATCCACGTATGGATCCACCAGTTTCATTGCATTTGTGCTTTTTTTACTAACAACAACCAGAGCCATTTCATGTGTGTTCTTTTCACATACCACATATGGATCCACCAGTGTCATTGAAATGTGTGTTCTCTTCAGAGCACACATGGATCCCCTAGTGGTATTGCATGTGTGTTCTTGTTACTAACAACAACTAGAGTCATTGCATCTGCGCTCTTTTCACAATCCCCCTATGGATCCACCAGTGTAATTGCATGTGTGTTCTTTTTACTAACAACAACCAGAGTCATTTCATGTGTGTTCTTTTCACATACCACATATGGATCCACCAGTCTCATTGAAATGTGTGTTCTCTTCAGAGACCACACATGGATCCACCAGTGTTATTGCCTGTATGATCTTGTTACTAACAACCAGAATCATTGCATGTGTGTTCTTTTCACATACCACATATGGATCCACCAGTGTCATTTCATGTGTGTTCTTTTCACAATCCACCTATGGATCCACCAGTGTCATTACATGTGTGTTCTCTTCCGAGACCACACATGGATACACCAGTGTCATTGCATGTGTGTTCTTTTTACTAACAACAACCAGAGTCATTGAAATGGGTGTTCTCTTCTGAGACCACACATGGATCCACCAGTGTCATTGCATGTGTGTTCTTTTTACTAACAACAACTGGAGTCATTGCATGTGTCTTCTTTTCACATAACACATATGGATCCACTAGTGCCATTGCATGTGTGCTCTTTTCACAATTCACCTATGGATCCACCAGTGTCATTTCATGTGTGTTCTTTTCACATACCACATATGGATCCACTAGTGTCATTGAAATGTGTGTTCTCTTTCGAGACCACACATGGATCCACCAGTGTCATTGCATGTGTGTTCTTTTTACTAACAACAACCAGAGTCATTGCATGTGTGTCCTTTTCACATACCACATATGGATCCACCAGTGTCATTGCATGTGTGTTCTTTTTACTAACAACAACTAGAGTCATTGCATGTGTGCTCTTTTCACAATCCACCTAAGGATCCACCAGTGTCATTGCATGTGTGTTCTTTTTACTAGCAACAACAAGAGTCATTGGATGTGTGTTCTTTTCACATACCAGATATGGATCCACTAGTGTCATTGCATGTGTGTTCTTTTCACAATCTACCTATGGATCCACCAGTGTCATTGCATGTGGGCCTTTTTACTAACAAAAACCATAGTCATTTCATGTGTTTTCTTTTCACATACCACATATGGATCCACCAGTGTCATTGCATGTGTGCTCTTTTCACAATCCAGCTATGGATCCACCTGTGTCATTGCATGTGTGTTCTTGTTACTAACAATAACCAGGGTCATTGAAATGTGTATTCTTTTCACATACCACATATGGATCCACCAGTGTCATTGCATGTGTGTTATTTTTATTAACATCAACCAGAGCCATTGCATGTGTGTTCTCTTCAGAGACCACACATGGATCCACCAGTGTCATTGCATGTGTGTTCTTTTTACAAACAATAACCAGAGTCATTGAAATATGTGTTCTCTTCAGAGACCACACATGGATCCACCAGCGTCATTGCATGTGTGTTCTTTTTACTAACAACAACTGGAGTCATTGCATGTGTGTTCTTTTCACATACCACATATGGATCCACCAGTGTCATTGCATGTGTTTCTTTTCACAATCCACCTATGGATCCACCAGTGTCATTACATGTGTGCTCTTTTTACTAATAACAACCAGAGTCACTCCATGTGTGTTCTCTTCCGAGACCACACATGGATACACCAGTGTCATTGCATGTGTGTTCTTTTTTACTAACAGCAACCAGAGTCATTGAAATGTGTGTTCTCTTTTGAGACCACACATGGATCCACCAGTGTCATTGCATGTGTGTTCTTTTTACTAACAACAACTGGAGTCATTGCATGTGTGTTCTTTTCACATACCACATATGGATCCACTAGTGCCATTGCATGTGTGCTCTTTTCACAATTCACCTATGGATCCACTAGTGTCATTTCATGTGTGTTCTTTTCACATACCACATATGGATCCACTAGTGTCATTGAAATGTGTGTTCTCTTTCGAGACCACACATGGATCCACCAGTGTCATTGCATGTGTGTTCTTTTTACTAACAACAACCAGAGTCATTGCATGTGTGTCCTTTTCACATACCACATATGGATCCACCAGTGTCATTGCATGTGTGTTCTTTTTACTAACAACAACTAGAGTCATTGCATGTGTGCTCTTTTCACAATCCACCTAAGGATCCACCAGTGTCATGGCATGTGTATTCTTTTTACTAGCAACAACAAGAGTCATTGGATCTGTGTTCTTTTCACATACCATATATGGATCCACTAGTGTCATTGCATGTGTGTTCTTTTCACAATCTACCTATGGATCCACCAGTGTCATTGCATGTGGGCCTTTTTACTAACAAAAACCATAGTCATTTCATGTGTTTTCTTTTCACATACCACATATGGATCCACCAGTGTCATTGCATGTATGCTCTTTTCACAATCCAGCTATGGGTCCACCTGTGTCATTGCACGTGTGTTCTTTTTACTAACAATAACCAGGGTCATTGAAATGTTTGTTCTTTTCACATACCACATATGGATCCACCAGTGTCATTGCATGTGTGTTCTTTTTATTAACATCAACCAGAGCCATTGCATGTGTGTTCTCTTCAGAGACCACACATGGATCCACCAGTGTCATTGCATGTGTGTTCTTTTTACTAACAACAACCAGAGTCATTGAAATGTGTGTTCTCTTCAGAGACCACACATGGATCCACCAGCGTCATTGCATGTGTGTTCTTTTTACTAACAACAACTGGAGTCATTGCATGTGTGTTCTTTTCACATACCACATATGGATCCACTAGTGCAATTGCATGTGTGCTCTTTTCACAATCCACCTATGGATCCACCAGTGTCATTGCATGCGTGTTATTTTTACTAACAACAACCAGTGTCATTGCATGTGTGTTATTTTCACAATCCACCTGTGGATCCACTAGTGTCATTGCATGTGTGCTCTTTTCACAATCCACCTAAGGATCCACCAGTGTCATTGCATGTGTGTTCTTTTTACTAACAACAACAAGAGTCATTGTATGTGTGTTCTTTTCACATACCACATATGGATCCACTAGTGCCATCGCATGTCTGTGCTTTTCACAATCCACCTATGGATCCACTAGTGTCATTGCATGTGGGCTTTTTTTACTAACAACAACCAGAGTCATTTCATGTGTTTTCTTTTCACATACCACATATGGATCCACCAGTGTCATTGCATGTGTGCTCTTTTCACAATCCACCTATGGATCCACCAGTGTCATTGCATGTGTGTTCTTTTTACTAACAATAACCAGAGTCATTGAAATGTGTGTTCTTTTCACATACCACATATGGATCCACCAGGGTCATTGAATGTGTGTTCTTTTTACTAACAACAACCAGAGCCATTGCATGTGTGTTCTCTTCAGATACCACACATGGATCCACTAGTGTCATTGCATGTGTGTTATTTTTACTAACAACAACTGGAGTTATTTCATGACTGCTCTTTTCACATACCACATATGGATCCACCAGTGTCATTGCATGTGTGCTCTTTTCAGAATCCACCTATGGATCCACCAGTGTCATTGCATGTGTGTTCTTTTTACTAACAACAACCAAAGTCATTGCAGGTGTGTTCTTTTCACATACCACATATGGATCCACCAGTGTCATTGCATGTGTGCTCTTTTTACTAACAACAACCAGAGTCATTGCATGTGTGTTCTCTTGAGAGACCACACATGGATCCACCAGTGTCATTGCATGTGTGTTCTTTTTACTAACAACAATCAGAGTCATTGAAATGTGTGTTCTCTTCTGAGACCACACATGGATCCACCAGTCTCATTGCATGTGTGTTCTTTTTACTAACAACAACAAGTGTCATTTCATGTGTGTTCTTTTCACAATCCACCTATGGATCCACCAGTGTTATTGCATGTGTGCTTTTTTTGCTAACAACAACCAGAGTCATTTCATGTGTGTTCTTTTCACATACCACATATGGATCCACCAGTGTCATTGAAATGTGTGTTCTCTTCAAAGACCACACATGGATCCACCAGTGTTATTGCATGTGTGTTCTTGTGACTAACAGCAACCAGAGTCATTGGATGTGTGTTCTTTTCACATACCACATACGGATCCACCAGTGTCATTGCATGTGTGTTCTTTTCACAATCCACCTATGGATCCACCAATGTCATTGCATGTGTGTTCATTTTACTAACAACAACTGGAGTCATTTCATAACTGTTCTTTTCACATACCAAATATGGATCCACCAGTGTCATTGAAATGTGTGTTCTCTTCAAAGACCACACATGGATCCACCAGTGTCATTACATGTGTGTTCTTTTTACTAACAACAACTGGATTCATTGCATGTGTGTTCTTTTCACATACCACATATGGATCCACCAGTGTCATTGCATGTGTGCCATTTTCACAATCCACCTATGGATCCACCAGTGTCATTGCATGTGTGTTCTTTTTACTAACAACAACCAGAGTCATTGAAATGTGTATTCTTTTCACATACCACATATGGATCCACCAGTGTCATTGCATGTGTGTTCTTTTTACTAACAACAACCAGAGTCATTGCATGTGTGTTCTCTTCAGAGACCACACATGGATCCACTAGTGTCATTGCATGTGTGTTCTTTTTACTAACAACAACCAGAGTCATTGAAATGTGTGTTCTCTTCATAGACCACACATGGATCCACCAGTGTCATTGCATGTGTGTTCTTTTTACTAACAACAACCAGTGTCATTGCATGTGTGTTCTTTTCACAATCCACGTATGGATCCACCAGTTTCATTGCATTTGTGCTTTTTTTACTAACAACAACCAGAGCCATTTCATGTGTGTTCTTTTCACATACCACATATGGATCCACCAGTGTCATTGAAATGTGTGTTCTCTTCAGAGCACACATGGATCCCCTAGTGGTATTGCATGTGTGTTCTTGTTACTAACAACAACTAGAGTCATTGCATCTGCGCTCTTTTCACAATCCCCCTATGGATCCACCAGTGTAATTGCATGTGTGTTCTTTTTACTAACAACAACCAGAGTCATTTCATGTGTGTTCTTTTCACATACCACATATGGATCCACCAGTCTCATTGAAATGTGTGTTCTCTTCAGAGACCACACATGGATCCACCAGTGTTATTGCCTGTATGATCTTGTTACTAACAACCAGAATCATTGCATGTGTGTTCTTTTCACATACCACATATGGATCCACCAGTGTCATTTCATGTGTGTTCTTTTCACAATCCACCTATGGATCCACCAGTGTCATTACATGTGTGTTCTCTTCCGAGACCACACATGGATACACCAGTGTCATTGCATGTGTGTTCTTTTTACTAACAACAACCAGAGTCATTGAAATGGGTGTTCTCTTCTGAGACCACACATGGATCCACCAGTGTCATTGCATGTGTGTTCTTTTTACTAACAACAACTGGAGTCATTGCATGTGTCTTCTTTTCACATAACACATATGGATCCACTAGTGCCATTGCATGTGTGCTCTTTTCACAATTCACCTATGGATCCACCAGTGTCATTTCATGTGTGTTCTTTTCACATACCACATATGGATCCACTAGTGTCATTGAAATGTGTGTTCTCTTTCGAGACCACACATGGATCCACCAGTGTCATTGCATGTGTGTTCTTTTTACTAACAACAACCAGAGTCATTGCATGTGTGTCCTTTTCACATACCACATATGGATCCACCAGTGTCATTGCATGTGTGTTCTTTTTACTAACAACAACTAGAGTCATTGCATGTGTGCTCTTTTCACAATCCACCTAAGGATCCACCAGTGTCATTGCATGTGTGTTCTTTTTACTAGCAACAACAAGAGTCATTGGATGTGTGTTCTTTTCACATACCAGATATGGATCCACTAGTGTCATTGCATGTGTGTTCTTTTCACAATCTACCTATGGATCCACCAGTGTCATTGCATGTGGGCCTTTTTACTAACAAAAACCATAGTCATTTCATGTGTTTTCTTTTCACATACCACATATGGATCCACCAGTGTCATTGCATGTGTGCTCTTTTCACAATCCAGCTATGGATCCACCTGTGTCATTGCATGTGTGTTCTTTTTACTAACAATAACCAGGGTCATTGAAATGTTTGTTCTTTTCACATACCACATATGGATCCACCAGTGTCATTGCATGTGTGTTCTTTTTATTAACAACAACCAGATCCATTGCATGTGTGTTCTCTTTAGAGACCACACATGGATCCACCAGTGTCATTGCATGTGTGTTCTTTTTACTAACAACAACCAGAGTCATTGATATGTGTGTTCTCTTCAGAGACCACACATGGATCCACCAGCGTCATTGCATGTGTGTTCTTTTTACTAACAACAACTGGAGTCATTGCATGTGTCTTCTTTTCACATACCACATATGGATCCACTAGTGCCATTACATGTGTGCTCTTTTCACAATCCACCTATGGATCCACCAGTGTCATTGCATGCGTGTTATTTTTACTAACAACAACCAGTGTCATTGCATGTGTCTTCTTTTCACAATCCACCTATGGATCCACCAGTGTCATTGCATGCGTGTTCTTTTTACTAACAAGAACCAGTGTCATTGCATGTGTGTTCTTTTCACAATCCACCTGTGGATCCACTAGTGTCATTGCATGTGTGCTCTTTTCACAATCCACCTAAGGATCCACCAGTGTCATTGCATGTGTGTTCTTTTTACTAACAACAACTAGAGTCATTGTATGTGTGTTCTTTTCACATACCACATATGGATCCACTAGTGCCATCGCATGTCTGTGCTTTTCACAATCCACCTATGGATCCACTAGTGTCATTGCATGTGGGCTTTTTTTACTAACAACAACCAGAGTCATTTCATGTGTTTTCTTTTCACATACCACATATGGATCCACCAGTGTCATTGCATGTGTGCTCTTTTCACAATCCACCTATGGATCCACCAGTGTCATTGCATGTGTGTTCTTTTTACTAACAATAACCAGAGTCATTGAAATGTGTGTTCTTTTCACATACCACATATGGATCCACCAGGGTCATTGAATGTGTGTTCTTTTTACTAACAACAACCAGAGCCATTGCATGTGTGTTCTCTTCAGATACCACACATGGATCCACCAGTGTCATTGCATGTGTGTTATTTTTACTAACAACAACTGGAGTTATTTCATGACTGCTCTTTTCACATACCACATATGGATCCACCAGTGTCATTGCATGTGTGCTCTTTTCAGAATCCACCTATGGATCCACCAGTGTCATTGCATGTGTGTTCTTTTTACTAACAACAACCAAATTCATTGCAGGTGTGTTCTTTTCACATACCACATATGGATCCACCAGTGTCATTGCATGTGTGCTCTTTTTACTAACAACAACCAGAGTCATTGCATGTGTGTTCTCTTGAGAGACCACACATGGATCCACCAGTGTCATTGCATATGTGTTCTTTTTACTAACAACAATCAGAGTCATTGAAATGTGTGTTCTCTTCTGAGACCACACATGGATCCACCAGGCTCATTGCATGTGTGTTCTTTTTACTAACAACAACAAGTGTCATTTCATGTGTGTTCTTTTCACAATCCACCTATGGATCCACCAGTGTCATTGCATGTGTGTTCTTTTTACTAACAACAACCAGAGTCATTGAAATGTGTATTCTTTTCACATACCACATATGGATCCACCAGTGTCATTGCATGTGTGGTTTTTTACTAACAACAACCAGAGTCATTGCACGTGTGTTCTCTTCCGAGACCACACATGGATCCACTAGTGTCATTGCATGTGTGTTCTTTTTACTAACAACCAGAGTCATTGAAATGTGTGTTCTCTTCATAGACCACACATGGATCCACCAGTGTCATTGCATGTGTGTTCTTTTTACTAACAACAACCAGTGTCATTGCATGTGTGTTCTTTTCACAATCCACGTATGGATCCACCAGTTTCATTGCATTTGTGCTTTTTTTACTAACAACAACCAGAGCCATTTCATGTGTGTTCTTTTCACATACCACATATGGATCCACCAGTGTCATTGAAATGTGTGTTATCTTCAGAGAGCACACATGGATCCCCTAGTGGTATTGCATGTGTGTTCTTGTTACTAACAACAACTAGAGTCATTGCATCTGCGCTCTTTTCACAATCCCCCTATGGATCCACCAGTGTCATTGCATGTGTGTTCTTTTTACTAACAACAACCAGAGGCATTGCATGTGTGTTCTTTTCACATACCACATATGGATCCACCAGTGTCATTGCATGTGTGCTCTTTTTACTAATAACAACCAAAGTCATTGCACGTGTGTTCTCTTCAAAGACCACACATGGATCCACCAGTGTCATTGCATGTGTGTTATTTTTACTAACAACAACTGGAGTTATTTCATGACTGCTCTTTTCACATACCACATATGGATCCACCAGTGTCATTGCATGTGTGCTCTTTTCAGAATCCACCTATGGATCCACCAGTGTCATTGCATGTGTGTTCTTTTTACTAACAACAACCAAAGTCATTGCAGGTGTGTTCTTTTCACATACCACATATGGATCCACCAGTGTCATTGCATGTGTGCTCTTTTTACTAACAACAACCAGAGTCATTGCATGTGTGTTCTCTTGAGAGACCACACATGGATCCACCAGTGTCATTGCATGTGTGTTCTTTTTACTAACAACAATCAGAGTCATTGAAATGTGTGTTCTCTTCTGAGACCACACATGGATCCACCAGTCTCATTGCATGTGTGTTCTTTTTACTAACAACAACAAGTGTCATTTCATGTGTGTTCTTTTCACAATCCACCTATGGATCCACCAGTGTTATTGCATGTGTGTTCTTTTCACAATCTACCTATGGATCCACCAGTGTCATTGCATGTGGGCTTTTTTACTAACAAAAACCATAGTCATTTCATGTGTTTTCTTTTCACATACCACATATGGATCCACCAGTGTCACTGCATGTGTGCTCTTTTCACAATCCAGCTATGGATCCACCTGTGTCATTGCATGTGTGTTCTTTTTACTAACAATAACCAGGGTCATTGAAATGTGTGTTCTTTTCACATACCACATATGGATCCACCAGTGTCATTGCATGTGTGTTATTTTTATTAACATCAACCAGAGCCATTGCATGTGTGTTCTCTTCAGAGACCACACATGGATCCACCAGTGTCATTGCATGTGTGTTCTTTTTACAAACAACAACCAGAGTCATTGAAATGTGTGTTCTCTTCAGAGACCACACATGGATCCACCAGCGTCATTGCATGTGTATTCTTTTTACTAACAACAACTGGAGTCATTGCATGTGTGTTCTTTTCACATACCACATATGGATCCACCAGTGTCATTGCATGTGTTTCTTTTCACAATCCACCTATGGATCCACCAGTGTCATTACATGTGTGCTCTTTTTACTAATAACAACCAGAGTCACTCCATGTGTGTTCTCTTCCGAGACCACACATGGATACACCAGTGTCATTGCATGTGTGTTCTTTTTTACTAACAACAACCAGAGTCATTGAAATGTGTGTTCTCTTTTGAGACCACACATGGATCCACCAGTGTCATTGCATGTGTGTTCTTTTTACTAACAACAACTGGAGTCATTGCATGTGTGTTCTTTTCACATACCACATATGGATCCACTAGTGCCATTGCATGTGTGCTCTTTTCACAATTCACCTATGGATCCACCAGTGTCATTTCATGTGTGTTCTTTTCACATACCACATATGGATCCACTAGTGTCATTGAAATGTGTGTTCTCTTTCGAGACCACACATGGATCCACCAGTGTCATTGCATGTGTGTTCTTTTTACTAACAACAATCAGAGTCATTGAAATGTGTGTTCTCTTCTGAGACCACACATGGATCCACCAGTCTCATTGCATGTGTGTTCTTTTTACTAACAACAACAAGTGTCATTACATGTGTGTTCTTTTCACAATCCACCTATGGATCCACCAGTGTTATTGCATGTGTGTTCTTTTCACAATCTACCTATGGATCCACCAGTGTCATTGCATGTGGGCTTTTTTACTAACAAAAACCATAGTCATTTCATGTGTTTTCTTTTCACATACCACATATGGATCCACCAGTGTCATTGCATGTGTGCTCTTTTCACAATCCAGCTATGGATCCACCTGTGTCATTGCATGTGTGTTCTTTTTACTAACAATAACCAGGGTCATTGAAATGTGTATTCTTTTCACATACCACATATGGATCCACCAGTGTCATTGCATGTGTGTTATTTTTATTAACATCAACCAGAGCCATTGCATGTGTGTTCTCTTCAGAGACCACACATGGATCCACCAGTGTCATTGCATGTGTGTTCTTTTTACAAACAACAACCAGAGTCATTGAAATATGTGTTCTCTTCAGAGACCACACATGGATCCACCAGCGTCATTGCATGTCTGTTCTTTTTACTAACAACAACTGGAGTCATTGCATGTGTGTTCTTTTCACATACCACATATGGATCCACCAGTGTCATTGCATGTGTTTCTTTTCACAATCCACCTATGGATCCACCAGTGTCATTACATGTGTGCTCTTTTTACTAATAACAACCAGAGTCACTCCATGTGTGTTCTCTTCCGAGACCACACATGGATACACCAGTGTCATTGCATGTGTGTTCTTTTTTACTAACAACAACCAGAGTCATTGAAATGTGTGTTCTCTTTTGAGACCACACATGGATCCACCAGTGTCATTGCATGTGTGTTCTTTTTACTAACAACAACTGGAGTCATTGCATGTGTGTTCTTTTCACATACCACATATGGATCCACTAGTGCCATTGCATGTGTGCTCTTTTCACAATTCACCTATGGATCCACTAGTGTCATTTCATGTGTGTTCTTTTCACATACCACATATGGATCCACTAGTGTCATTGAAATGTGTGTTCTCTTTCGAGACCACACATGGATCCACCAGTGTCATTGCATGTGTGTTCTTTTTACTAACAACAACCAGAGTCATTGCATGTGTGTCCTTTTCACATACCACATATGGATCCACCAGTGTCATTGCATGTGTGTTCTTTTTACTAACAACAACTAGAGTCATTGCATGTGTGCTCTTTTCACAATCCACCTAAGGATCCACCAGTGTCATGGCATGTGTATTCTTTTTACTAGCAACAACAAGAGTCATTGGATCTGTGTTCTTTTCACATACCAGATATGGATCCACTAGTGTCATTGCATGTGTGTTCTTTTCACAATCTACCTATGGATCCACCAGTGTCATTGCATGTGGGCCTTTTTACTAACAAAAACCATAGTCATTTCATGTGTTTTCTTTTCACATACCACATATGGATCCACCAGTGTCATTGCATGTATGCT
Organism: Avena sativa; assembly: GCA_916181665.1. Classification (NCBI taxonomy): domain Eukaryota; kingdom Viridiplantae; phylum Streptophyta; class Magnoliopsida; order Poales; family Poaceae; genus Avena; species Avena sativa. The sequence continues at coordinate 588,051,380 of OV702287.1, forward strand.
CTTTTCACAATCCAGCTATGGGTCCACCTGTGTCATTGCACGTGTGTTCTTTTTACTAACAATAACCAGGGTCATTGAAATGTTTGTTCTTTTCACATACCACATATGGATCCACCAGTGTCATTGCATGTGTGTTCTTTTTATTAACATCAACCAGAGCCATTGCATGTGTGTTCTCTTCAGAGACCACACATGGATCCACCAGTGTCATTGCATGTGTGTTCTTTTTACTAACAACAACCAGAGTCATTGAAATGTGTGTTCTCTTCAGAGACCACACATGGATCCACCAGCGTCATTGCATGTGTGTTCTTTTTACTAACAACAACTGGAGTCATTGCATGTGTGTTCTTTTCACATACCACATATGGATCCACTAGTGCAATTGCATGTGTGCTCTTTTCACAATCCACCTATGGATCCACCAGTGTCATTGCATGCGTGTTATTTTTACTAACAACAACCAGTGTCATTGCATGTGTGTTATTTTCACAATCCACCTGTGGATCCACTAGTGTCATTGCATGTGTGCTCTTTTCACAATCCACCTAAGGATCCACCAGTGTCATTGCATGTGTGTTCTTTTTACTAACAACAACAAGAGTCATTGTATGTGTGTTCTTTTCACATACCACATATGGATCCACTAGGGCCATCGCATGTCTGTGCTTTTCACAATCCACCTATGGATCCACTAGTGTCATTGCATGTGGGCTTTTTTTACTAACAACAACCAGAGTCATTTCATGTGTTTTCTTTTCACATACCACATATGGATCCACCAGTGTCATTGCATGTGTGCTCTTTTCACAATCCACCTATGGATCCACCAGTGTCATTGCATGTGTGTTCTTTTTACTAACAATAACCAGAGTCATTGAAATGTGTGTTCTTTTCACATACCACATATGGATCCACCAGGGTCATTGAATGTGTGTTCTTTTTACTAACAACAACCAGAGCCATTGCATGTGTGTTCTCTTCAGATACCACACATGGATCCACTAGTGTCATTGCATGTGTGTTATTTTTACTAACAACAACTGGAGTTATTTCATGACTGCTCTTTTCACATACCACATATGGATCCACCAGTGTCATTGCATGTGTGCTCTTTTCAGAATCCACCTATGGATCCACCAGTGTCATTGCATGGGTGTTCTTTTTACTAACAACAACCAAAGTCATTGCAGGTGTGTTCTTTTCACATACCACATATGGATCCACCAATGTCATTGCATGTGTGCTCTTTTTACTAACAACAACCAGAGTCATTGCATGTGTGTTCTCTTGAGAGACCACACATGGATCCACCAGTGTCATTGCATGTGTGTTCTTTTTACTAACAACAATCAGAGTCATTGAAATGTGTGTTCTCTTCTGAGACCACACATGGATCCACCAGTCTCATTGCATGTGTGTTCTTTTTACTAACAACAACAAGTGTCATTTCATGTGTGTTCTTTTCACAATCCACCTATGGATCCACCAGTGTTATTGCATGTGTGCTTTTTTTGCTAACAACAACCAGAGTCATTTCATGTGTGTTCTTTTCACATACCACATATGGATCCACCAGTGTCATTGAAATGTGTGTTCTCTTCAAAGACCACACATGGATCCACCAGTGTTATTGCATGTGTGTTCTTGTGACTAACAGCAACCAGAGTCATTGGATGTGTGTTCTTTTCACATACCACATACGGATCCACCAGTGTCATTGCATGTGTGTTCTTTTCACAATCCACCTATGGATCCACCAATGTCATTGCATGTGTGTTCATTTTACTAACAACAACTGGAGTCATTTCATAACTGTTCTTTTCACATACCAAATATGGATCCACCAGTGTCATTGAAATGTGTGTTCTCTTCAAAGACCACACATGGATCCACCAGTGTCATTACATGTGTGCTCTTTTCACAATTCACCTATGGATCCACCAGTGTCATTTCATGTGTGTTCTTTTCACATACCACATATGGATCCACTAGTGTCATTGAAATGTGTGTTCTCTTTCGAGACCACACATGGATCCACCAGTGTCATTGCATGTGTGTTCTTTTTACTAACAACAATCAGAGTCATTGAAATGTGTGTTCTCTTCTGAGACCACACATGGATCCACCAGTCTCATTGCATGTGTGTTCTTTTTACTAACAACAACAAGTGTCATTACATGTGTGTTCTTTTCACAATCCACCTATGGATCCACCAGTGTTATTGCATGTGTGTTCTTTTCACAATCTACCTATGGATCCACCAGTGTCATTGCATGTGGGCTTTTTTACTAACAAAAACCATAGTCATTTCATGTGTTTTCTTTTCACATACCACATATGGATCCACCAGTGTCATTGCATGTGTGCTCTTTTCACAATCCAGCTATGGATCCACCTGTGTCATTGCATGTGTGTTCTTTTTACTAACAATAACCAGGGTCATTGAAATGTGTATTCTTTTCACATACCACATATGGATCCACCAGTGTCATTGCATGTGTGTTATTTTTATTAACATCAACCAGAGCCATTGCATGTGTGTTCTCTTCAGAGACCACACATGGATCCACCAGTGTCATTGCATGTGTGTTCTTTTTACAAACAACAACCAGAGTCATTGAAATATGTGTTCTCTTCAGAGACCACACATGGATCCACCAGCGTCATTGCATGTGTGTTCTTTTTACTAACAACAACTGGAGTCATTGCATGTGTGTTCTTTTCACATACCACATATGGATCCACCAGTGTCATTGCATGTGTTTCTTTTCACAATCCACCTATGGATCCACCAGTGTCATTACATGTGTGCTCTTTTTACTAATAACAACCAGAGTCACTCCATGTGTGTTCTCTTCCGAGACCACACATGGATACACCAGTGTCATTGCATGTGTGTTCTTTTTTACTAACAACAACCAGAGTCATTGAAATGTGTGTTCTCTTTTGAGACCACACATGGATCCACCAGTGTCATTGCATGTGTGTTCTTTTTACTAACAACAACTGGAGTCATTGCATGTGTGTTCTTTTCACATACCACATATGGATCCACTAGTGCCATTGCATGTGTGCTCTTTTCACAATTCACCTATGGATCCACTAGTGTCATTTCATGTGTGTTCTTTTCACATACCACATATGGATCCACTAGTGTCATTGAAATGTGTGTTCTCTTTCGAGACCACACATGGATCCACCAGTGTCATTGCATGTGTGTTCTTTTTACTAACAACAACCAGAGTCATTGCATGTGTGTCCTTTTCACATACCACATATGGATCCACCAGTGTCATTGCATGTGTGTTCTTTTTACTAACAACAACTAGAGTCATTGCATGTGTGCTCTTTTCACAATCCACCTAAGGATCCACCAGTGTCATGGCATGTGTATTCTTTTTACTAGCAACAACAAGAGTCATTGGATCTGTGTTCTTTTCACATACCAGATATGGATCCACTAGTGTCATTGCATGTGTGTTCTTTTCACAATCTACCTATGGATCCACCAGTGTCATTGCATGTGGGCCTTTTTACTAACAAAAACCATAGTCATTTCATGTGTTTTCTTTTCACATACCACATATGGATCCACCAGTGTCATTGCATGTATGCTCTTTTCACAATCCAGCTATGGGTCCACCTGTGTCATTGCACGTGTGTTCTTTTTACTAACAATAACCAGGGTCATTGAAATGTTTGTTCTTTTCACATACCACATATGGATCCACCAGTGTCATTGCATGTGTGTTCTTTTTATTAACATCAACCAGAGCCATTGCATGTGTGTTCTCTTCAGAGACCACACATGGATCCACCAGTGTCATTGCATGTGTGTTCTTTTTACTAACAACAACCAGAGTCATTGAAATGTGTGTTCTCTTCAGAGACCACACATGGATCCACCAGCGTCATTGCATGTGTGTTCTTTTTACTAACAACAACTGGAGTCATTGCATGTGTGTTCTTTTCACATACCACATATGGATCCACTAGTGCAATTGCATGTGTGCTCTTTTCACAATCCACCTATGGATCCACCAGTGTCATTGCATGCGTGTTATTTTTACTAACAACAACCAGTGTCATTGCATGTGTGTTATTTTCACAATCCACCTGTGGATCCACTAGTGTCATTGCATGTGTGCTCTTTTCACAATCCACCTAAGGATCCACCAGTGTCATTGCATGTGTGTTCTTTTTACTAACAACAACAAGAGTCATTGTATGTGTGTTCTTTTCACATACCACATATGGATCCACTAGGGCCATCGCATGTCTGTGCTTTTCACAATCCACCTATGGATCCACTAGTGTCATTGCATGTGGGCTTTTTTTACTAACAACAACCAGAGTCATTTCATGTGTTTTCTTTTCACATACCACATATGGATCCACCAGTGTCATTGCATGTGTGCTCTTTTCACAATCCACCTATGGATCCACCAGTGTCATTGCATGTGTGTTCTTTTTACTAACAATAACCAGAGTCATTGAAATGTGTGTTCTTTTCACATACCACATATGGATCCACCAGGGTCATTGAATGTGTGTTCTTTTTACTAACAACAACCAGAGCCATTGCATGTGTGTTCTCTTCAGATACCACACATGAATCCACTAGTGTCATTGCATGTGTGTTATTTTTACTAACAACAACTGGAGTTATTTCATGACTGCTCTTTTCACATACCACATATGGATCCACCAGTGTCATTGCATGTGTGCTCTTTTCAGAATCCACCTATGGATCCACCAGTGTCATTGCATGGGTGTTCTTTTTACTAACAACAACCAAAGTCATTGCAGGTGTGTTCTTTTCACATACCACATATGGATCCACCAATGTCATTGCATGTGTGCTCTTTTTACTAACAACAACCAGAGTCATTGCATGTGTGTTCTCTTGAGAGACCACACATGGATCCACCAGTGTCATTGCATGTGTGTTCTTTTTACTAACAACAATCAGAGTCATTGAAATGTGTGTTCTCTTCTGAGACCACACATGGATCCACCAGTCTCATTGCATGTGTGTTCTTTTTACTAACAACAACAAGTGTCATTTCATGTGTGTTCTTTTCACAATCCACCTATGGATCCACCAGTGTTATTGCATGTGTGCTTTTTTTGCTAACAACAACCAGAGTCATTTCATGTGTGTTCTTTTCACATACCACATATGGATCCACCAGTGTCATTGAAATGTGTGTTCTCTTCAAAGACCACACATGGATCCACCAGTGTTATTGCATGTGTGTTCTTGTGACTAACAGCAACCAGAGTCATTGGATGTGTGTTCTTTTCACATACCACATACGGATCCACCAGTGTCATTGCATGTGTGTTCTTTTCACAATCCACCTATGGATCCACCAATGTCATTGCATGTGTGTTCATTTTACTAACAACAACTGGAGTCATTTCATAACTGTTCTTTTCACATACCAAATATGGATCCACCAGTTGTTGGAGATATGCCCAAGAGGCAATAATAAAGTGGTTATTATCATATCTTCACACTTATGATAAATGTTTACATACCATGCTATAATTGTATTAACCGGAAACATTAATACTTGTGTGATTTGTAAACTAAAATAAGAGTCCCTAGTAAAGCCTCTTGTTAAACTAGCTTGTTGGTTAATATATGATCATGGTTTCCTGATCATGAACATAGAGATGTTATTAACAACAGGATCATATCATTAGGAGAATGATGTGATGGACATACTCCTATAGATAAGCGTAGCATAAAGATCAAGTCATTTCAATAGTTCAATTGCTATATGCTTTCTGATACATAGTAACCTAATTCCTTCGACCATGAGATCATGCATATTGCCTTTACTGGATGGATGCTTTGATGTCATCAAACACCACACCGTAACAGGGTGGCTATAAAAGTGGCATTGGGTGTTCAGAAAGTATTGGTTGAAACACATGGATCAAGAGTGGGATTTGTCCATCCACATGACGGATAGATATTCTCTGGGCCCTCTCGGTGAAATGTCATCCAATTAGCTTGCAAGCATGTGACTTGGTCACAAGGGATCACATATCACGGGAACGAGAAAAGAGTACTTATCAGTAACGAGGTTGAACTAGGTATGCAGAGATACCGACGATCATAACCTCGGATAAGTAACATATCGTGAGACAAAGGGAAATTGGTATCGTATGTAAGTGGTTCATTCGATCGCAAAGTAATCGTAGAAATATGTGGGAGCCATATGAATTTCCAGATTCCTCTATTGGTTATTGTTCGGAGAAGTGTCTCGATCATGTCCGCATAATTCACGAACCGTAGGGAGACACACTTAAGGATTCGACATTGTTTGAGTAGTTATGGTATTATGAGAAAGAGACCGAATGTTGTTCGGAGTCTCGGATGGGATCCGGGATATCACGAGGTGATCCGGAATGGTCCGGAGAATAAGATTCATATAAGGAAAGTCCCATTTCGGAGTTGGGGAATGGTTCCGGTGTTTTCATCGGGAACATTCTAGAAGTTCCCGGAATGTCCGGCACTCCGGAGGGGAAGGGGTACATGAATGTGTCATTGCATGTTGGAATGATTGCATCATGTACTAAGTGTTCTTGCTGTCCCAAATAAAGGATTAAATTGAATCCTAAATTGAAAAAGTCAAACGGCTAGTTTGAAAGTCAAACGGCAGTTTTTGGGAAGTGGGAGGAGAGGAGGAAACCGAATTGGGGGAGGAGTCCTCCTCCCCAAGCCGGCGGCCAGCCCTAGGCCGAGTTGGGGAGGGACTCCCTCCCTCCCCTAGCGCGCCAGCCCTCCCACCTATAAAGGGAGGGGCAGGGCTCCCCTCCCAAAACAACACAAGACACACAAGTTTCCTATCCTCTAAACTAAACCCTAGATCTAGACCCCGGTTTAGAGCTATTCGGTTTAGAGCCTTCTAATTGGTTTAGAGCCCTCTAATTGGTGTGTCTAATTACTAGACCACTAATAGCCTCTCTCATAAGCTCCACCATACTCGCACCGGCTTAAGGCGAAGCCCTGCGGGATCTCCCCTCTACTTCCGGTACCACGCCGTTGTGCTGCCGGAATCGCGAGGAGAGTGCTACAACCTCCGCTGCCTGCTGGAACAAGGGAGAGGAAGGTCTTCGTCGAGTACCGAACGTGTGACCGACTGCGGGAGCGCTGCTGGAACGTGGCGCTGGAAGGATCGTCTACGCGATCTTGAGATCGGAAAGAGTACGACTACATCACCCACGAGAATCTGCTCTCGTTAAACACTTTGGAATCTTCGAGGGTGAGTTATTCCATCGACTCGTTGCTACAATCTAGTAGATAGATCTTGGCTTGTTTGTTTGTATGCGATAGAAAATTTTTGTTTTCCATGCTGCGAACCCCTACAGTGGTATCAGAGCCGTGTCTATATGTAGATCTGTTGCACGAGTAGAACACAATGGTCATTGTGGGCGTTGATGCTTTTATTGTCGATTGCTTTTTGTGTACTTTGCATCTTGCGGTATGTTGGGATGAAGCGGCCCGGGCTAACCTTACATGACATCGTTCATGAGACTTGCTCCACGCTTAACATGCAACTTGTATTGCATAAGTGGCTTTGCGGGTGCCTGTTTCTCCTAGCATAGTAAAGATCCAATTTACAACGGGTGATCAACAATGCTAGTATCAATGTTGTGGTTCTTGTTCGTAAGTTAGAACGACACTTATTGAAAGCCCCAAACCACGTAAAATATGCAAAGAAAGTAGAGGCGTCTAACTTTGTTTTGCAGGGGTGTGCAGTGATGTGATATGGCCATGATTGTGATTATATTTGATGTATGCAATGTTCCTTATTGTAAGTTGGCAACCGGCAGGAGCCATATGGTTGTCTTTAATTTCTGTTAAGACCTGCGTGTCTATTCAAAATAGTTGTAATAGTTGAAGCTGGTGGACGACAACCATGAAGAAGCGTCATTGACCTTGATGCTATGCCGGTGATGATGGAGATCATGTTCGTGCTTGAAGATGGAGATCGGAAGCACAAAGAAGAAAGGCCATATCATATCACATATTATGAATTGCATGTGATGTTAATCCTTTATGCATCTTGTATTGCTTAGTAGACAACGGTAGCATTATAAGATGATCCCTCATACACATAAATTTCAAGTTCTAAAGTGTTCACCCTTAGTATGCACCGTTGCCAAAGCTTGCTGCTTCGAAACACCACGTGATGATCGGGTGTCTTTGATTCCGCGGGTGACTACAACGTAAGCAAGCCAGATTTGCTTATGCGGAAGCTAAGGTTTGTCTTGACGAGCCTAGCATGTACAGACATGGCCTCAGGAACACGGATCGCCGAAAGGTAAAGCATGAATCATATAGTAGATATGATGAACATGTCGATTGTTCGCCATTGAAACTATATCAACTCTCGTGATGATCGGTTTTGATGTGGTGGATTTGGTTCGTGTGATCACTAAAACAATGTGAGGGATATTGTTTTGAGTGGGAGTTCACCTAGATTAATTTAATTATTAATTAGAACTCAATTTATCATAAACTAAATCAAAGTGAATTTGCATAGTTGTTGTAGTCATTGGCATCCGTTTACCACCTTGCGCTTAGTTATAATTGAGATAATAGAACTATAGAATTCTGGTTAGTTACTTTACGAACTGGTATCGTATTGTTTTAAGTGTTAATCTAAAGTTTAAAAGTCCTATTGCAAACTTTCAGTAAGTTCCGGTTACTCCATGAAGTTTAATAATTAGTATTAAATCAAGAGTAACAATTCCAAGTGTTAGTATATAAGTATCATGTTTGTATCCATGATTCTTGATATTCAAAGGATTCCCTTAATATCAAGGTTATCTAGGATCTGAAAGAGTTGTTTCAGAAACCATGATGTGTGGAAGATATTGTGATATCTGAAACGAAGTTTTGGTTGCAACATGATAGAGTATAATATGGCAAAAGTCATGTTCTCATATTTGATGAGAATTTGCAAAAAGGTTGGAGACACTTGTTGTCCTAATCCTCCAAAAGGTTTTGGATAGCAACATTATACTCATAATTCATCGTTATAAGCTAAAAGTAGCTTGATCATGGACGATTCCATGATAAGGGTGAATATTTGATGTAGGTAAAATGTTTACTACACCAAGAGATTACTAATGAAAGGAATTTGAAAGAACACCAAACATTTGATGATGGTGATCTACTTCAAAGTGCAAGTCCAAAGACATTGGTATTTAATTATACACGCTTTGGACTATATGTCATATGTATGACTCCACTATTGATGTTAATAGATTCTTTCAAACTGAAAAGGAAATACTGAAAGGGAATCTCATAAATATATGGCAGAAAAGAAAAACTAGAATTGTTCAGTTTAAGTATATAGATGATGTACATGTTGTGGCTATATTCTTTGCTTATTAAAATGTGGTTCTTAAGTATTTGATACTGAATTTGTTGGTATGAATCGTCATACGAAACAACAGAATTCATGAACTACAATGGCCTAAGTAACTAGCAAAAGAATATGTGATGATGTTCATCGAGAACAAATAAAGGGTTATTATGTTGCTCGTTAAAACATCAAAGCTTGCCTTCAAGATTTGTTTTATCAGGTATTATGAGAACAAAAGGGTTGTTCAAATAATTGCCGTAATCCATAAAAGATGGATGATTCGCAAATCTCGTTAGAGAAATCACATCCATAAAACTAGTGCTAAAATGTCAAAAGACAAATTGATTGAAAGATCACTTAGGAAGTGACATCGCTGTTTGAATTATATTGGAAAGAAAACATGAAGAAACTCCATGTTGATGGAATTTTGGAGTCTTCTGATTTTTGATCATATGACGCTTGTGAAACTTTCCTAGAGATAATTAAAACTTCGTTCATAGGCCAAAAGGGAACGAATGACTAGCTAATTGGAACTTGTACATATTGTTGTATGAAGTCCATTATGTGTAGTCAAGAGCGATGGATTTCAACTTCATATGCTTTCTCCAAAAATTTGAGTGAATATATGAATATTTACTTAATAAGGATGAAGTATGAAACATTTGAAAAGTTCAAAGACTTTCAAGATGAAGTGCAAAATCATTGTAACAAGAATATAAACAGTTTATGATAAAGATCATAAAGGAAGATATTTGAGTTACAAGTTTAGCATAATACCTAAGATTTAAAGAATCGTTCCGTGGATTTGCATTTCCCGAAACACCATAAGAGTATGGAGCGTTCGAGATATGTAATTAAACCTTGTTTGACATGGTAAGATCGAAAGGTGTAATTCATAAAACTGCCATTGCATTTTAAAGATTAAAAGCTTTAGAGATTACCGTTTTTCCACTGAAAAGAGCTCCATCATAATCCGTTGAAATGACACCATATAAGGTTATGGTTTGGGATAAAACCCAAGTTGTCCTTTCTTAAACATTGGTATGCTATGCATAAGAAAGATGTTTGCAACCAAAGTCGGATGAACCTGTCTTTGTATGACTATTAAGTATTTCTCCATAAACACCGGAGACAAAAGTGTTTGTTGCTTAGAACGTCAAGTTTCTTTTGGAAGGAATTTTTCGTGAAAAGTTAAGTGGGAGGACAATAGAACTTTGATAAGGTTAAAAGAACCTTAGCTGTATGTGCAAAGTTGCGCAGCGCCGAAAAGTGTTCCGGAGGCGGCAACAATGCTCATGGCTCACGTGCCTCAAAGGTTGTGGTCACGGAGATCTAAGTTCCTATTGAAACAAGTAGATCGGGTAAACAATCAAATACCAAGATTTGAGGGTTGAATCATTATTTGAGAATAATGAACCGACTACATGCAGAGAAGCGATGATGGGCCCTGACTCCGTAAAATGGCTTGAAGCCATAAAATCCGTGATAGTTCCATACACGAGAAATCAAGTTTTGAACTTGAAGGACCCTCGAGAAAGGTGTAAGACCTTATAGTTGTGTCTGGATCTATAAAGAAATAGACATGGATGTTTCACATCTAGTCGACATGTTGGGAAAGAGTTCACAACAATGTTCAAAGGTTGACTATGACAAGATTTGATCTTTCATAGTGATATTTAGTCTAGACGGATTAATGTAGCAACCACTACATATAATTTGTTATATGGTAGTTGAATAAACAAAACAAGTTCTTCTAATAGAATCGTTACCTAGGACATGTGCATAAACACGGTCCATAGGGTTTTGTCAATTCAAAGGATGCTAAAAGCATATGCAAACTTCAATGGTTAGAGTGAGCATAGCGGAGTTGGAATCTTCACTATGATGAAACTGTTAAGAGAGTTTAATTTCATCAGAGACAATGAAGATGCTTGCGTTTGCAAGAAATTAAGTGGGAGCGCTAAGACATGTTTCTAATACATTATGTGGAAGACATATTGTTGATTGGAAATAATGTATCTTTTATTAACACATATTAAGAATTTCATCCCGATGAAAGACTTAGGCAAAACCCAAATATTTGGCATCAATAGACGCTAATATGGTTGTGCCAGAAGTACATAGATAAGATATTGAATGAGTTCAATATAGAAACTACAAGAGAAGGTTCTTGTTGCACAGAAAGGATTGAATGAGTTCAATGTTGATGATATATTCAAGTGTATTGACATTTGGTAAAGTGAAACAAATAATCAAGTATAGATTGATACTTGATGTATGAAATCACAAAGAGTATTTATATCAATCATACTGTGATATGTACAAATCCAGATATGTCCTATGCTCTAAATGTTGTGAGCATATACCAGAATGATTCGTAAGATGATCATTGGACAATAGTAAGGATATTCTTATGATCTTTTGGAAGAACTAAGAGTATATTATTTGTAGAAGTGACAAATAGATGGTTAGTTCATTGTAAAAGTACTACATTGATACTAGCTTTGTCACAAAGTACAGATTAAGTTTATCTCAATCTAAACTAAGGGTGGCACAATATAATGGAAAGTGAGTTCCATAATGGATTTGGATGATTTCCAAAGTTAAGACATTGTGACAGATACTACAACAAAAGGCTAAGTATATGACTGCTATTATAGCAGCAAAAGAGGGCATTTGTGTCAAGAAGTTTGTTATCAAACTAGGTGTAGTTCTCAGTGGGATAATACTATGAAGATATATTGTGCGACAATATTATCAACATGTTTTAACCCTAAAGAGCTAAAGGTCACACCGAAATACCAAATTTATACAAAGCCATCTCATTAGAGAATGAGTGATGCATAGAGACGCAAAGACATGCAATTACACACGGACCTGGAAGTGTCAGATCCGGAGATCAGTTGACCACTAGCAATCGTGTACATACAACACTGGAAAGCCATAGGTGTTATATACACAAAGGTTCGAAACTAGATTATTGACTCTAGTGCAAGTGGGAGACTGTTGGAGATATGCCCAAGAGGCAATAATAAAGTGGTTATTATCATATCTTCACACTTATGATAAATGTTTACATACCATGCTATAATTGTATTAACCGGAAACATTAATACTTGTGTGATTTGTAAACTAAAATAAGAGTCCCTAGTAAAGCCTCTTGTTAAACTAGCTTGTTGGTTAATATATGATCATGGTTTCCTGATCATGAACATAGAGATGTTATTAACAACAGGATCATATCATTAGGAGAATGATGTGATGGACATACTCCTATAGATAAGCGTAGCATAAAGATCAAGTCATTTCAATAGTTCAATTGCTATATGCTTTCTGATACATAGTAACCTAATTCCTTCGACCATGAGATCATGCATATTGCCTTTACTGGATGGATGCTTTGATGTCATCAAACACCACACCGTAACAGGGTGGCTATAAAAGTGGCATTGGGTGTTCAGAAAGTATTGGTTGAAACACATGGATCAAGAGTGGGATTTGTCCATCCACATGACGGATAGATATTCTCTGGGCCCTCTCGGTGAAATGTCATCCAATTAGCTTGCAAGCATGTGACTTGGTCACAAGGGATCACATATCACGGGAACGAGAAAAGAGTACTTATCAGTAACGAGGTTGAACTAGGTATGCAGAGATACCGACGATCATAACCTCGGATAAGTAACATATCGTGAGACAAAGGGAAATTGGTATCGTATGTAAGTGGTTCATTCGATCGCAAAGTAATCGTAGAAATATGTGGGAGCCATATGAATTTCCAGATTCCTCTATTGGTTATTGTTCGGAGAAGTGTCTCGATCATGTCCGCATAATTCACGAACCGTAGGGAGACACACTTAAGGATTCGACATTGTTTGAGTAGTTATGGTATTATGAGAAAGAGACCGAATGTTGTTCGGAGTCTCGGATGGGATCCGGGATATCACGAGGTGATCCGGAATGGTCCGGAGAATAAGATTCATATAAGGAAAGTCCCATTTCGGAGTTGGGGAATGGTTCCGGTGTTTTCATCGGGAACATTCTAGAAGTTCCCGGAATGTCCGGCACTCCGGAGGGGAAGGGGTACATGAATGTGTCATTGCATGTTGGAATGATTGCATCATGTACTAAGTGTTCTTGCTGTCCCAAATAAAGGATTAAATTGAATCCTAAATTGAAAAAGTCAAACGGCTAGTTTGAAAGTCAAACGGCAGTTTTTGGGAAGTGGGAGGAGAGGAGGAAACCGAATTGGGGGAGGAGTCCTCCTCCCCAAGCCGGCGGCCAGCCCTAGGCCGAGTTGGGGAGGGACTCCCTCCCTCCCCTAGCGCGCCAGCCCTCCCACCTATAAAGGGAGGGGCAGGGCTCCCCTCCCAAAACAACACAAGACACACAAGTTTCCTATCCTCTAAACTAAACCCTAGATCTAGACCCCGGTTTAGAGCTATTCGGTTTAGAGCCTTCTAATTGGTTTAGAGCCCTCTAATTGGTGTGTCTAATTACTAGACCACTAATAGCCTCTCTCATAAGCTCCACCATACTCGCACCGGCTTAAGGCGAAGCCCTGCGGGATCTCCCCTCTACTTCCGGTACCACGCCGTTGTGCTGCCGGAATCGCGAGGAGAGTGCTACAACCTCCGCTGCCTGCTGGAACAAGGGAGAGGAAGGTCTTCGTCGAGTACCGAACGTGTGACCGACTGCGGGAGCGCTGCTGGAACGTGGCGCTGGAAGGATCGTCTACGCGATCTTGAGATCGGAAAGAGTACGACTACATCACCCACGAGAATCTGCTCTCGTTAAACACTTTGGAATCTTCGAGGGTGAGTTATTCCATCGACTCGTTGCTACAATCTAGTAGATAGATCTTGGCTTGTTTGTTTGTATGCGATAGAAAATTTTTGTTTTCCATGCTGCGAACCCCTACACCAGTGTCATTGAAATGTGTGTTCTCTTCAAAGACCACACATGGATCCACCAGTGTCATTACATGTGTGTTCTTTTTACTAACAACAACTGGATTCATTGCATGTGTGTTCTTTTCACATACCACATATGGATCCACCAGTGTCATTGCATGTGTGCCATTTTCACAATCCACCTATGGATCCACCAGTGTCATTGCATGTGTTTTCTTTTTACTAACAACAACCAGAGTCATTGAAATGTGTGTTCTCTTCAGAGAACACACATGGATCCACCAGTGTCATTGCATGTGTGTTCTTTTTACTAACAACAACCAGAGTCATTGCATGTGTGTTCTCTTCAGAGACCACACATGGATCCACTAGTGTCATTGCATGTGTGTTCTTTTTACTAACAACAACCAGAGTCATTGAAATGTGTGTTCTCTTCATAGACCACACATGGATCCACCAGTGTCATTGCATGTGTGTTCTTTTTACTAACAACAACCAGTGTCATTGCATGTGTGTTCTTTTCACAATCCACGTATGGATCCACCAGTTTCATTGCATTTGTGCTTTTTTTACTAACAACAACCAGAGCCATTTCATGTGTGTTCTTTTCACATACCACATATGGATCCACCAGTGTCATTGAAATGTGTGTTCTCTTCAGAGCACACATGGATCCCCTAGTGGTATTGCATGTGTGTTCTTGTTACTAACAACAACTAGAGTCATTGCATCTGCGCTCTTTTCACAATCCCCCTATGGATCCACCAGTGTAATTGCATGTGTGTTCTTTTTACTAACAACAACCAGAGTCATTTCATGTGTGTTCTTTTCACATACCACATATGGATCCACCAGTCTCATTGAAATGTGTGTTCTCTTCAGAGACCACACATGGATCCACCAGTGTTATTGCCTGTATGATCTTGTTACTAACAACCAGAATCATTGCATGTGTGTTCTTTTCACATACCACATATGGATCCACCAGTGTCATTTCATGTGTGTTCTTTTCACAATCCACCTATGGATCCACCAGTGTCATTACATGTGTGTTCTCTTCCGAGACCACACATGGATACACCAGTGTCATTGCATGTGTGTTCTTTTTACTAACAACAACCAGAGTCATTGAAATGGGTGTTCTCTTCTGAGACCACACATGGATCCACCAGTGTCATTGCATGTGTGTTCTTTTTACTAACAACAACTGGAGTCATTGCATGTGTCTTCTTTTCACATAACACATATGGATCCACTAGTGCCATTGCATGTGTGCTCTTTTCACAATTCACCTATGGATCCACCAGTGTCATTTCATGTGTGTTCTTTTCACATACCACATATGGATCCACTAGTGTCATTGAAATGTGTGTTCTCTTTCGAGACCACACATGGATCCACCAGTGTCATTGCATGTGTGTTCTTTTTACTAACAACAACCAGAGTCATTGCATGTGTGTCCTTTTCACATACCACATATGGATCCACCAGTGTCATTGCATGTGTGTTCTTTTTACTAACAACAACTAGAGTCATTGCATGTGTGCTCTTTTCACAATCCACCTAAGGATCCACCAGTGTCATTGCATGTGTGTTCTTTTTACTAGCAACAACAAGAGTCATTCGATGTGTGTTCTTTTCACATACCAGATATGGATCCACTAGTGTCATTGCATGTGTGTTCTTTTCACAATCTACCTATGGATCCACCAGTGTCATTGCATGTGGGCATTTTTACTAACAAAAACCATAGTCATTTCATGTGTTTTCTTTTCGCATACCACATATGGATCCACCAGTGTCATTGCATGTGTGCTCTTTTCACAATCCAGCTATGGATCCACCTGTGTCATTGCATGTGTGTTCTTTTTACTAACAATAACCAGGGTCATTGAAATGTTTGTTCTTTTCACATACCACATATGGATCCACCAGTGTCATTGCATGTGTGTTCTTTTTACTAACAACAACCAGATCCATTGCATGTGTGTTCTCTTCAGAGACCACACATGGATCCACCAGTGTCATTGCATGTGTGTTCTTTTTACTAACAACAACCAGAGTCATTGATATGTGTGTTCTCTTCAGAGACCACACATGGATCCACCAGCGTCATTGCATGTGTGTTCTTTTTACTAACAACAACTGGAGTCATTGCATGTGTCTTCTTTTCACATACCACATATGGATCCACTAGTGCCATTGCATGTGTGCTCTTTTCACAATCCACCTATGGATCCACCAGTGTCATTGCATGCGTGTTATTTTTACTAACAACAACCAGTGTCATTGCATGTGTGCTCTTTTCACAATCCACCTATGGATCCACCAGTGTCATTGCATGCGTGTTATTTTTACTAACAACAACCAGTGTCATTGCATGTGTGTTATTTTCACAATCCACCTGTGGATCCACTAGTGTCATTGCATGTGTGCTCTTTTCACAATCCACCTAAGGATCCACCAGTGTCATTGCATGTGTGTTCTTTTTACTAACAACAACAAGAGTCATTGTATGTGTGTTCTTTTCACATACCACATATGGATCCACTAGTGCCATCGCATGTCTGTGCTTTTCACAATCCACCTATGGATCCACTAGTGTCATTGCATGTGGGATTTTTTTACTAACAACAACCAGAGTCATTTCATGTGTTTTCTTTTCACATACCACATATGGATCCACCAGTGTCATTGCATGTGTGCTCTTTTCACAATCCACCTATGGATCCACCAGTGTCATTGCATGTGTGTTCTTTTTACTAACAATAACCAGAGTCATTGAAATGTGTGTTCTTTTCACATACCACATATGGATCCACCAGGGTCATTGAATGTGTGTTCTTTTTACTAACAACAACCAGAGCCATTGCATGTGTGTTCTCTTCAGATACCACACATGGATCCACTAGTGTCATTGCATGTGTGTTATTTTTACTAACAACAACTGGAGTTATTTCATGACTGCTCTTTTCACATACCACATATGGATCCACCAGTGTCATTGCATGTGTGCTCTTTTCAGAATCCACCTATGGATCCACCAGTGTCATTGCATGTGTGTTCTTTTTACTAACAACAACCAAAGTCATTGCAGGTGTGTTCTTTTCACATACCACATATGGATCCACCAGTGTCATTGCATGTGTGCTCTTTTTACTAACAACAACCAGAGTCATTGCATGTGTGTTCTCTTGAGAGACCACACATGGATCCACCAGTGTCATTACATGTGTGTTCTTTTTACTAACAACAATCAGAGTCATTGAAATGTGTGTTCTCTTCTGAGACCACACATGGATCCACCAGGCTCATTGCATGTGTGTTCTTTTTACTAACAACAACAAGTGTCATTTCATGTGTGTTCTTTTCACAATCCACCTATGGATCCACCAGTGTTATTGCATGTGTGCTTTTTTTGCTAACAACAACCAGAGTCATTTCATGTGTGTTCTTTTCACATACCACATATGGATCCACCAGTGTCATTGAAATGTGTGTTCTCTTCAAAGACCACACATGGATCCACCAGTGGTATTGCATGTGTGTTCTTGTGAACAACAGCAACCAGAGTCATTGGATGTGTGTTCTTTTCACATACCACATACGGATCCACCAGTGTCATTGCATGTGTGTTCTTTTCACAATCCACCTATGGATCCACCAATGTCATTGCATGTGTGTTCATTTTACTAACAACAACTGGAGTCATTTCATAACTGTTCTTTTCACATACCAAATATGGATCCACCAATGTCATTGAAATGTGTGTTCTCTTCAAAGACCACACATGGATCCACCAGTGTCATTACATGTGTGTTCTTTTTACTAACAACAACTGGATTCATTGCATGTGTGTTCTTTTCACATACCACATATGGATCCACCAGTGTCATTGCATGTGTGCCATTTTCACAATCCACCTATGGATCCACCAGTGTCATTGCATGTGTGTTCTTTTTACTAACAACAACCAGAGTCATTGAAATGTGTATTCTTTTCACATACCACATATGGATCCACCAGTGTCATTGCATGTGTGTTCTTTTTACTAACAACAACCAGAGTCATTGCATGTGTGTTCTCTTCAGAGACCACACATGGATCCACTAGTGTCATTGCATGTGTGTTCTTTTTACTAACAACAACCAGAGTCATTGAAATGTGTGTTCTCTTCATAGACCACACATGGATCCACCAGTGTCATTGCATGTGTGTTCTTTTTACTAACAACAACCAGTGTCATTGCATGTGTGTTCTTTTCACAATCCACGTATGGATCCACCAGTTTCATTGCATTTGTGCTTTTTTTACTAACAACAACCAGAGCCATTTCATGTGTGTTCTTTTCACATACCACATATGGATCCACCAGTGTCATTGAAATGTGTGTTCTCTTCAGAGCACACATGGATCCCCTAGTGGTATTGCATGTGTGTTCTTGTTACTAACAACAACTAGAGTCATTGCATCTGCGCTCTTTTCACAATCCCCCTATGGATCCACCAGTGTAATTGCATGTGTGTTCTTTTTACTAACAACAACCAGAGTCATTTCATGTGTGTTCTTTTCACATACCACATATGGATCCACCAGTCTCATTGAAATGTGTGTTCTCTTCAGAGACCACACATGGATCCACCAGTGTTATTGCCTGTATGATCTTGTTACTAACAACCAGAATCATTGCATGTGTGTTCTTTTCACATACCACATATGGATCCACCAGTGTCATTTCATGTGTGTTCTTTTCACAATCCACCTATGGATCCACCAGTGTCATTACATGTGTGTTCTCTTCCGAGACCACACATGGATACACCAGTGTCATTGCATGTGTGTTCTTTTTACTAACAACAACCAGAGTCATTGAAATGGGTGTTCTCTTCTGAGACCACACATGGATCCACCAGTGTCATTGCATGTGTGTTCTTTTTACTAACAACAACTGGAGTCATTGCATGTGTCTTCTTTTCACATAACACATATGGATCCACTAGTGCCATTGCATGTGTGCTCTTTTCACAATTCACCTATGGATCCACCAGTGTCATTTCATGTGTGTTCTTTTCACATACCACATATGGATCCACTAGTGTCATTGAAATGTGTGTTCTCTTTCGAGACCACACATGGATCCACCAGTGTCATTGCATGTGTGTTCTTTTTACTAACAACAACCAGAGTCATTGCATGTGTGTCCTTTTCACATACCACATATGGATCCACCAGTGTCATTGCATGTGTGTTCTTTTTACTAACAACAACTAGAGTCATTGCATGTGTGCTCTTTTCACAATCCACCTAAGGATCCACCAGTGTCATTGCATGTGTGTTCTTTTTACTAGCAACAACAAGAGTCATTGGATGTGTGTTCTTTTCACATACCAGATATGGATCCACTAGTGTCATTGCATGTGTGTTCTTTTCACAATCTACCTATGGATCCACCAGTGTCATTGCATGTGGGCCTTTTTACTAACAAAAACCATAGTCATTTCATGTGTTTTCTTTTCACATACCACATATGGATCCACCAGTGTCATTGCATGTGTGCTCTTTTCACAATCCAGCTATGGATCCACCTGTGTCATTGCATGTGTGTTCTTTTTACTAACAATAACCAGGGTCATTGAAATGTTTGTTCTTTTCACATACCACATATGGATCCACCAGTGTCATTGCATGTGTGTTCTTTTTATTAACAACAACCAGATCCATTGCATGTGTGTTCTCTTCAGAGACCACACATGGATCCACCAGTGTCATTGCATGTGTGTTCTTTTTACTAACAACAACCAGAGTCATTGATATGTGTGTTCTCTTCAGAGACCACACATGGATCCACCAGCGTCATTGCATGTGTGTTCTTTTTACTAACAACAACTGGAGTCATTGCATGTGTCTTCTTTTCACATACCACATATGGATCCACTAGTGCCATTGCATGTGTGCTCTTTTCACAATCCACCTATGGATCCACCAGTGTCATTGCATGCGTGTTATTTTTACTAACAACAACCAGTGTCATTGCATGTGTCTTCTTTTCACAATCCACCTATGGATCCACCAGTGTCATTGCATGCGTGTTCTTTTTACTAACAAGAACCAGTGTCATTGCATGTGTGTTCTTTTCACAATCCACCTGTGGATCCACTAGTGTCATTGCATGTGTGCTCTTTTCACAATCCACCTAAGGATCCACCAGTGTCATTGCATGTGTGTTCTTTTTACTAACAACAACTAGAGTCATTGTATGTGTGTTCTTTTCACATACCACATATGGATCCACTAGTGCCATCGCATGTCTGTGGTTTTCACAATCCACCTATGGATCCACTAGTGTCATTGCATGTGGGCTTTTTTTACTAACAACAACCAGAGTCATTTCATGTGTTTTCTTTTCACATACCACATATGGATCCACCAGTGTCATTGCATGTGTGCTCTTTTCACAATCCACCTATGGATCCACCAGTGTCATTGCATGTGTGTTCTTTTTACTAACAATAACCAGAGTCATTGAAATGTGTGTTCTTTTCACATACCACATATGGATCCACCAGGGTCATTGAATGTGTGTTCTTTTTACTAACAACAACCAGAGCCATTGCATGTGTGTTCTCTTCAGATACCACACATGGATCCACCAGTGTCATTGCATGTGTGTTATTTTTACTAACAACAACTGGAGTTATTTCATGACTGCTCTTTTCACATACCACATATGGATCCACCAGTGTCATTGCATGTGTGCTCTTTTCAGAATCCACCTATGGATCCACCAGTGTCATTGCATGTGTGTTCTTTTTACTAACAACAACCAAATTCATTGCAGGTGTGTTCTTTTCACATACCACATATGGATCCACCAGTGTCATTGCATGTGTGCTCTTTTTACTAACAACAACCAGAGTCATTGCATGTGTGTTCTCTTGAGAGACCACACATGGATCCACCAGTGTCATTGCATATGTGTTCTTTTTACTAACAACAATCAGAGTCATTGAAATGTGTGTTCTCTTCTGAGACCACACATGGATCCACCAGGCTCATTGCATGTGTGTTCTTTTTACTAACAACAACAAGTGTCATTTCATGTGTGTTCTTTTCACAATCCACCTATGGATCCACCAGTGTTATTGCATGTGTGATTTTTTTACTAACAACAACCAGAGTCATTTCATGTGTGTTCTTTTCACATACCACATATGGATCCACCAGTGTCATTGAAATGTGTGTTCTCTTCAGAGAGCACACATGGATCCCCTAGTGGTATTGCATGTGTGTTCTTGTTACTAACAACAACTGGAGTCATTTCATAACTGTTCTTTTCACATACCAAATATGGATCCACCAGTGTCATTGAAATGTGTGTTCTCTTCAGAGACCACACATGGATCCACAAGTGTCATTACATGTGTGTTCTTTTTACTAACAACAACTGGATTCATTGCATGTGTGTTCTTTTCACATACCACATATGGATCCACCAGTGTCATTGCATGTGTGCCATTTTCACAATCCACCTATGGATCGACCAGTGTCATTGCATGTGTGTTCTTTTTACTAACAACAACCAGAGTCATTGAAATGTGTATTCTTTTCACATACCACATATGGATCCACCAGTGTCATTGCATGTGTGGTTTTTTACTAACAACAACCAGAGTCATTGCATGTGTGTTCTCTTCCGAGACCACACATGGATCCACTAGTGTCATTGCATGTGTGTTCTTTTTACTAACAACCAGAGTCATTGAAATGTGTGTTCTCTTCATAGACCACACATGGATCCACCAGTGTCATTGCATGTGTGTTCTTTTTACTAACAACAACCAGTGTCATTGCATGTGTGTTCTTTTCACAATCCACGTATGGATCCACCAGTTTCATTGCATTTGTGCTTTTTTTACTAACAACAACCAGAGCCATTTCATGTGTGTTCTTTTCACATACCACATATGGATCCACCAGTGTCATTGAAATGTGTGTTCTCTTCAGAGAGCACACATGGATCCCCTAGTGGTATTGCATGTGTGTTCTTGTTACTAACAACAACTAGAGTCATTGCATCTGCGCTCTTTTCACAATCCCCCTATGGATCCACCAGTGTCATTGCATGTGTGTTCTTTTTACTAATAACAACCAGAGGCATTGCATGTGTGTTCTTTTCACATACCACATATGGATCCACCAGTGTCATTGCATGTGTGCTCTTTTTACTAATAACAACCAAAGTCATTGCACGTGTGTTCTCTTCAAAGACCACACATGGATCCACCAGTGTCATTGCATGTGTGTTCTTTTTACTAATAACCAGAGTCATTGAAATGTGTGTTCTCTTCTTAGACCACACATGGATCCACTAGTGTCATTGCATGTGTCTTCTTTTTACTAACAACAACCAGTGTCATTGCATGTGTGATCTTTTTACTAACAACAACCAAAGTCATTGCACGTGTGTTCTCTTCAAAGACCACACATGGATCCACCAGTGTCATTGCATGTGTGTTCTTTTTACTAACAACCAGAGTCATTGAAATGTGTGTTCTCTTCTTAGACCACACATGGATCCACCAGTGTCATTGCATGTGTCTTCTTTTTGCTAACAACAACCAGTGTCATTGCATGTGTGTTCTTTTCACAATCCACCTATGGATCCACCAGTGTTATTGCATGTGTGCTTTTTTTACTAACAACAACCAGAGTCATTTGTTGTGTGTTCTTTTCACATACCACATATGGATCCACCAATGTCATTGAAATGTGTGTTCTCTTCAGAGACCACACATGGAACCACTAGTGTTATTGCATGTGTGTTCTTGTTACTAACAACAACCAGAGTCATTGCATTTGTGTTCTTTTCACATACCACATATGGATCCACCAGTGTCATTGCATGTGTGTTCTTTTCACAATCCACCTATGGATCCACTAGTGTCATTGCATGTGTGTTCTTTTTACTAACAACAGGAGTCATTGAAATGTGTGTTCTCTTCTGAGACCGCACATGGATCCACCAGTGTCATTGCATGTGTGTTCTTTTTACTAACAACAACTGGAGTCATTGCATGTGTGTTCTTTTCACATACCACATATGGATCCACTAGTGCCATTGCATGTGTGCTCTTTTCACAATCCACCTATGGATCCACCAGTGTCATTTCATGTGTGTTCTTTTCACATACCACATTTGGATCCACTAGTGTCATTGAAATGTGTGTTCTCTTTCGAGACCGCACATGGATTCACCAGTTCCATTGCATGTGTGTTCTTTTTACAAACAACAACCAGAGTTATTGCATGTGTGTTCTTTTCACATACCACGTATGGCTCCACCAGTGTCATTGCATGTGTGCTCTTTTTACCAACAACTAGAGTCATTGCATGTGTGTTCTTTTCACCATCCACCTATGGATCCACCAGTGTCATTGCATGTGTGTTCTTTTTACTAACAACAACTAGAGTCATTGCATGTGTGCTCTTTTCACAATCCACCTAAGGATCCACCAGTGTCATTGCATGTGTGTTCTTTTTACTAACAACAACAAGAGTCATTGGATGTGTGTTCTTTTCACATACCAGATATGGATCCACTAGTGTCATGGCATGTGTGTTCTTTTCACAATCTACCTATGGATCCACCAGTGTCATTGCATGTGGGCTTTTTTACTAACAAAAACCATAGTCATTTCATTTGTTTTCTTTTCACATACCACATATGGATCCACCAGTGTCATTGCATGTGTGCTCTTTTCACAATCCAGCTATGGATCCACCTGTGTGATTGCATGTGTGTTCTTTTTACTAACAATAACCAGGGTCATTCAAATGTGTGTTCTTTTCACATACCACATATGGATCAACCAGTGTCATTGCATGTGTGTTCTTTATACTAACAACAACCAGAGCCATTGCATGTGTGTTCTCTTCAGAGACCACACATGGATCCACCAGTGTCATTGCATGTGTGTTCTTTTTACTAACAACAACCAGAGGCATTGCATGTGTGTTCTTTTCACATACCACATATGGATCCACCAGTGTCATTGCATGTGTGCTCTTTTTACTAATAACAACCAAAGTCATTGCACGTGTGTTCTCTTCAAAGACCACACATGGATCCACCAGTGTCATTGCATGTGTGTTCTTTTTACTAATAACCAGAGTCATTGAAATGTGTGTTCTCTTCTTAGACCACACATGGATCCACTAGTGTCATTGCATGTGTCTTCGTTTTACTAACAACAACCAGTGTCATTGCATGTGTGCTCTTTTTACTAACAACAACCAAAGTCATTGCACGTGTGTTCTCTTCAAAGACCACACATGGATCCACCAGTGTCATTGCATGTGTGTTCTTTTTACTAACAACCAGAGTCATTGAAATGTGTGTTCTCTTCTTAGACCACACATGGATCCACCAGTGTCATTGCATGTGTCTTCTTTTTACTAACAACAACCAGTGTCATTGCATGTGTGTTCTTTTCACAATCCACCTATGGATCCACCAGTGTTATTGCATGTGTGCTTTTTTTACTAACAACAACCAGAGTCATTTGATGTGTGTTCTTTTCACATACCACATATGGATCCACCAATGTCATTGAAATGTGTGTTCTCTTCAGAGACCACACATGGAACCACTAGTGTTATTGCATGTGTGTTCTTGTTACTAACAACAACCAGAGTCATTGCATTTGTGTTCTTTTCACATACCACATATGGATCCACCAGTGTCATTGCATGTGTGTTCTTTTCACAATCCACCTATGGATCCACTAGTGTCATTGCATGTGTGTTCTTTTTACTAACAACCAGAGTCATTGAAATGTGTGTTCTCTTCTGAGACCGCACATGGATCCACCAGTGTCATTGCATGTGTGTTCTTTTTACTAACAACAACTGGAGTCATTGCATGTGTGTTCTTTTCACATACCACATATGGATCCACTAGTGCCATTGCATGTGTGCTCTTTTCACAATCCACCTATGGATCCACCAGTGTCATTTCATGTGTGTTCTTTTCACATACCACATTTGGATCCACTAGTGTCATTGAAATGTGTGTTCTCTTTCGAGACCGCACATGGATTCACCAGTTCCATTGCATGTGTGTTCTTTTTACAAACAACAACCAGAGTTATTGCATGTGTGTTCTTTTCACATACCACGTATGGCTCCACCAGTGTCATTGCATGTGTGCTCTTTTTACCAACAACTAGAGTCATTGCATGTGTGTTCTTTTCACCATCCACCTATGGATCCACCAGTGTCATTGCATGTGTGTTCTTTTTACTAACAACAACTAGAGTCATTGCATGTGTGCTCTTTTCACAATCCACCTAAGGATCCACCAGTGTCATTGCATGTGTGTTCTTTTTACTAACAACAACAAGAGTCATTGGATGTGTGTTCTTTTCACATACCAGATATGGATCCACTAGTGTCATTGCATGTGTGTTCTTTTCACAATCTACCTATGGATCCACCAGTGTCATTGCATGTGGGCTTTTTTACTAACAAAAACCATAGTCATTTCATGTGTTTTCTTTTCACATACCACATATGGATCCACCAGTGTCATTGCATGTGTGCTCTTTTCACAATCCAGCTATGGATCCACCTGTGTCATTGCATGTGTGTTCTTTTTACTAACAATAACCAGGGTCATTCAAATGTGTGTTCTTTTCACATACCACATATGGATCAACCAGTGTCATTGCATGTGTGTTCTTTATACTAACAACAACCAGAGCCATTGCATGTGTGTTCTCTTCAGAGACCACACATGGATCCACCAGTGTCATTGCATGTGTGTTCTTTTTACTAACAACAACCAGAGGCATTGCATGTGTGTTCTTTTCACATACCACATATGGATCCACCAGTGTCATTGCATGTGTGCTCTTTTTACTAATAACAACCAAAGTCATTGCACGTGTGTTCTCTTCAAAGACCACACATGGATCCACCAGTGTCATTGCATGTGTGTTCTTTTTACTAATAACCAGAGTCATTGAAATGTGTGTTCTCTTCTTAGACCACACATGGATCCACTAGTGTCATTGCATGTGTCTTCTTTTTACTAACAACAACCAGTGTCATTGCATGTGTGCTCTTTTTACTAACAACAACCAAAGTCATTGCACGTGTGTTCTCTTCAAAGACCACACATGGATCCACCAGTGTCATTGCATGTGTGTTCTTTTTACTAACAACCAGAGTCATTGAAATGTGTGTTCTCTTCTTAGACCACACATGGATCCACCAGTGTCATTGCATGTGTCTTCTTTTTACTAACAACAACCAGTGTCATTGCATGTGTGTTCTTTTCACAATCCACCTATGGATCCACCAGTGTTATTGCATGTGTGCTTTTGTTACTAACAACAACCAGAGTCATTTGATGTGTGTTCTTTTCACATACCACATATGGATCCACCAATGTCATTGAAATGTGTGTTCTCTTCAGAGACCACACATGGAACCACTAGTGTTATTGCATGTGTGTTCTTGTTACTAACAACAACCAGAGTCATTGCATTTGTGTTCTTTTCACATACCACATATGGATCCACCAGTGTCATTGCATGTGTGTTCTTTTCACAATCCACCTATGGATCCACTAGTGTCATTGCATGTGTGTTCTTTTTACTAACAACCAGAGTCATTGAAATGTGTGTTCTCTTCTGAGACCGCACATGGATCCACCAGTGTCATTGCATGTGTGTTCTTTTTACTAACAACAACTGGAGTCATTGCATGTGTGTTCTTTTCACATACCACATATGGATCCACTAGTGCCATTGCATGTGTGCTCTTTTCACAATCCACCTATGGATCCACCAGTGTCATTTCATGTGTGTTCTTTTCACATACCACATTTGGATCCACTAGTGTCATTGAAATGTGTGTTCTCTTTCGAGACCGCACATGGATTCACCAGTTCCATTGCATGTGTGTTCTTTTTACAAACAACAACCAGAGTTATTGCATGTGTGTTCTTTTCACATACCACGTATGGATCCACCAGTGTCATTGCATGTGTGCTCTTTTTACCAACAACTAGAGTCATTGCATGTGTGTTCTTTTCACCATCCACCTATGGATCCACCAGTGTCATTGCATGTGTGTTCTTTTTACTAACAACAACTAGAGTCATTGCATGTGTGCTCTTTTCACAATCCACCTAAGGATCCACCAGTGTCATTGCATGTGTGTTCTTTTTACTAACAACAACAAGAGTCATTGGATGTGTGTTCTTTTCACAATCTACCTATGGATCCACCAGTGTCATTGCATGTGTGTTCTTTTCACAATCTACCTATGGATCCACCAGTGTCATTGCATGTGGGCTTTTTTACTAACAAAAACCATAGTCATTTCATGTGTTTTGTTTTCACATACCACATATGGATCCACCAGTGTCATTGCATGTGTGCTCTTTTCACAATCCAGCTATGGATCCACCTGTGTCATTGCATGTGTGTTCTTTTTACTAACAATAACCAGGGTCATTCAAATGTGTGTTCTTTTCACATACCACATATGGATCAACCAGTGTCATTGCATGTGTGTTCTTTATACTAACAACAACCAGAGCCATTGCATGTGTGTTCTCTTCAGAGACCACACATGGATCCACCAGTGTCATTGCATGTGTGTTCTTTTTACTAACAACAACCAGAGGCATTGCATGTGTGTTCTTTTCACATACCACATATGGATCCACCAGTGTCATTGCATGTGTGCTCTTTTTACTAATAACAACCAAAGTCATTGCACGTGTGTTCTCTTCAAAGACCACACATGGATCCACCAGTGTCATTGCATGTGTGTTCTTTTTACTAATAACCAGAGTCATTGAAATGTGTGTTCTCTTCTTAGACCACACATGGATCCACTAGTGTCATTGCATGTGTCTTCTTTTTACTAACAACAACCAGTGTCATTGCATGTGTGCTCTTTTTACTAACAACAACCAAAGTCATTGCACATGTGTTCTCTTCAAAGACCACACATGGATCCACCAGTGTCATTGCATGTGTGTTCTTTTTACTAACAACCAGAGTCATTGAAATGTGTGTTCTCTTCTTAGACCACACATGGATCCACCAGTGTCATTGCATGTGTCTTCTTTTTACTAACAACAACCAGTGTCATTGCATGTGTGTTCTTTTCACAATCCACCTATGGATCCACCAGTGTTATTGCATGTGTGCTTTTTTTACTAACAACAACCAGAGTCATTTGATGTGTGTTCTTTTCACATACCACATATGGATCCACCAATGTCATTGAAATGTGTGTTCTCTTCAGAGACCACACATGGAACCACTAGTGTTATTGCATGTGTGTTCTTGTTACTAACAACAACCAGAGTCATTGCATTTGTGTTCTTTTCACATACCACATATGGATCCACCAGTGTCATTGCATGTGTGTTCTTTTCACAATCCACCTATGGATCCACTAGTGTCATTGCATGTGTGTTCTTTTTACTAACAACCAGAGTCATTGAAATGTGTGTTCTCTTCTGAGACCGCACATGGATCCACCAGTGTCATTGCATGTGTGTTCTTTTTACTAACAACAACTGGAGTCATTGCATGTGTGTTCTTTTCACATACCACATATGGATCCACTAGTGCCATTGCATGTGTGCTCTTTTCACAATCCACCTATGGATCCACCAGTGTCATTTCATGTGTGTTCTTTTCACATACCACATTTGGATCCACTAGTGTCATTGAAATGTGTGTTCTCTTTCGAGACCGCACATGGATTCACCAGTTCCATTGCATGTGTGTTCTTTTTACAAACAACAACCAGAGTTATTGCATGTGTGTTCTTTTCACATACCATGTATGGCTCCACCAGTGTCATTGCATGTGTGCTCTTTTTACCAACAACTAGAGTCATTGCATGTGTGTTCTTTTCACCATCCACCTATGGATCCACCAGTGTCATTGCATGTGTGTTCTTTTTACTAACAACAACTAGAGTCATTGCATGTGTGCTCTTTTCACAATCCACCTAAGGATCCACCAGTGTCATTGCATGTGTGTTCTTTTTACTAACAACAACAAGAGTCATTGGATGTGTGTTCTTTTCACATACCAGATATGGATCCACTAGTGTCATTGCATGTGTGTTCTTTTCACAATCTACCTATGGATCCACCAGTGTCATTGCATGTGGGCTTTTTTACTAACAAAAACCATAGTCATTTCATGTGTTTTCTTTTCACATACACATATGGATCCACCAGTGTCATTGCATGTGTGCTCTTTTCACAATCCAGCTATGGATCCACCTGTGTCATTGCATGTGTGTTCTTTTTACTAACAATAACCAGGGTCATTGAAATGTGTGTTCTTTTCACATACCACATATGGATCAACCAGTGTCATTGCATGTGTGTTCTTTATACTAACAACAAACAGAGCCATTGCATGTGTGTTCTCTTCAGAGACCACACATGGATCCACCAGTGTCATTGCATGTGTGTTCTTTTTACTAACAACAACCAGAGTCATTGAAATGTGTGTTCTCTTCAGAGACCACACATGGATCCACCAGTGTCATTGCATGTGTGTTCTTTTTACTAAGAACAACTGGAGTCATTGCATGTGTGTTCTTTTCACATACCACATATGGATCCACTAGTGCCATTGCATGTGTGCTCTTTTGACAATCCACCTATGGATCCACCAGTGTCATTTCATGTGTGTTCTTTTCACATACCACATATGGATCCACTAGTGTCATTGAAATGTGTGTTCTCTTTCGAGACCGCACATGAATCCACCAGTGTCATTGCATGTGTGTTCTTTTTACTACCAACAACCAGAGTCATTGCATGTGTGTTCTTTTCACATACCACGTATGGATCCACCAGTGTCATTGCATGTGTGCTCTTTTTACCAACAACAACTAGAGTCATTGCATGTGTGTTCTTTTCACCATCCACCTATGGATCCACCAGTGTCATTGCATGTGTACTCTTTTTACCAACAACAACCAGAGTCATTGAAATGTGTGTTCTCTTCTGAGACCGCACATGGATCCACCAGTGTCATTGCATGTGTGTTCTTTTTACTAACAACAACTGGAGTCATTGCATGTGTGTTCTTTTCACATATCACATATGGATCCACTAGTGCCATTGCATGTGTGCTCTTTTCACAATCCACCTATGGATCCACCAGTGTCATTTCATGTGTGTTCTTTTCACATACCACATTTGGATCCACTAGTGTCATTGAAATGTGTGTTCTCTTTCGAGACCGCACATGGATCCACCAGTGTCATTGCATGTGTGTTCTTTTTACTAACAACAACCAGAGTCATTGCATGTGTGTTCTTTTCACATACCACGTATGGCTCCACCAGTGTCATTGCATGTGTGCTCTTTTTACCAACAACAACCAGAGTCATTGCATGTGTGTTCTTTTCACAATCCACCTATGGATCCACCAGTGTCATTGCATGTGTGTTCTTTTTACTAACAACAACTAGAGTCATTGCATGTGTGCTCTTTTCACAATCCACCTAAGGATCCACCAGTGTCATTGCATGTGTGTTCTTTTTACTAACAACAACAAGAATCATTGGATGTGTGTTCTTTTCACATACCAGATATGGATCCACTAGTGTCATTGCATGTGTGTTCTTTTCACAATCTACCTATGGATCCACCAGTGTCATTGCATGTGGTCTTTTTTACTAACAAAGACCATAGTCATTTCATGTGTTTTCTTTTCAAATACCACATATGGATCCACCAGTGTCATTGCATGTGTGCCCTTTTCACAATCCAGCTATGGATCCACCTGTGTCATTGCATGTGTGTTCTTTTTACTAACAATAACCAGGGTCATTGAAATGTGTGTTCTTTTCGCATACCACATATGGATCCACCAGTGTCATTGCATGTGTGTTCTTTTTACTAACAACAACCAGAGCCATTGCATGTGTGTTCTCTTCAGAGACCACACATGGATCCACTAGTGTCATTGCATGTGTGTTCTTTTTACTAACAACAACCAGAGTCATTGAAATGTGTGTTCTCTTCAGAGACCACACATGCATCCACCAGTGTCATTGCATGTGTGTTCTTTTTACTAAGAACAACTAGAGTCATTGCATGTGTGTTCTTTTCACATACCACATATGGATCCACTAGTGCCATTGCATGTTTGCTCTTTTCACAATCCACCTATGGATCCACCAGTGTCATTTCATGTGTGTTCTTTTCACATACCACATATGGATCCACTAGTGTCATTGAAATGTGTGTTCTCTTTCGAGACCGCCCATGGATCCACCAGTGTCATTGCATGTGTGCTCTTTTTACTAACAACAACCAGAGTCATTGCATGTGTGTTCTTTTCACATACCACGTATGGATCCACTAGTGTCATTGCATGTGTGCTCTTTTTACCAACAACAACCAGAGTCATTGCATGTGTGCTCTTTTCACAATCCACCTATGGTCCACCAGTGTCATTGCATGTGTGTTCTTGTTACTAACAACAACCAGAGTCATTGAAATGTGTATTCTTTTCACGTACCACATATGGATCCACCAGTGTCATTGCATGTGTGTTCTTTTTACTAACAACAACCAGAGTCATTGCATGTGTGTTCTCTTCAGAGACCACACATGGATCCACTAGTGTCATTGCATGTGTGTTCTTTTTACTAACAACAACCAGAGTCATTGCATGTGTGTCCTTTTCACATACCACATATGGATCCACCAGTGCCATTGCATGTGTGCTCTTTTTACCAACAACAACCAGAGTCATTGCATGTGTGTTCTTTTCACCATCCACCTACGGATCCACCAGTGTCATTGCATGTGTGTTCTTTTTACTAACAACAACTAGAGTCATTGCATGTGTGCTCTTTTCACAATCCACCTAAGGATCCACCAGTGTCATTGCATGTGTGTTCTTTTTACTAACAACAACAAGAGTCATTGGATGTGTCTTCTTTTCACATACCACATATGGATCCACTAGTGTCATTGCATGTGTGTTCTTTTCACAATCTACCTATGGATCCACCAGTGTCATTGCATGTGGGAATTTTTACTAACAAAAACCATAGTCATTTCATGTGTTTTCTTTTCACATACCACATATGGATCCACCAGTGTCATTGCATGTGTGCTCTTTTCACAATCCAGCTATGGATCCACCTGTGTCATTGCATGTGTGTTCTTTTTACTAACAATAACCAGGGTCATTGAAATGTGTGTTCTTTTCACATACCACATATGGATCCACCAGTGTCATTGCATGTGTGTTCTTTTTACTAACAACAACCAGAGCCATTGCATGTGTGTTCTCTTCAGAGACCACACATGGATCCACCAGTGTCATTGCATGTGTGTTCTTCTTACTAACAACAACCAGAGTCATTGAAATGTGTGTTCTCTTCAGAGACCACACATGTATCCACCAGTGTCATTACATGTGTGTTCTTTTTACTAACAACAACAAGTGTCATTGCATGTGTGTTCTTTTCACAATCCACCTATGGATCCACCAGTGTCATTGCATGTGTGCTTTTTTTACTAACAACAACCAGAGTCATTTCATGTGTTTTCTTTTCACATACCACATATGGATCCACCAGTCTCATTGAAATGTGTGTTCTCTTCAGAGACCACACATGGATCCACCAGTGTCATTGCATGTATGTTCTTGTTACTAGCAACCAGAGTCATTGCATGTGTGTTCTTTTCACATACCACATATGGATCCACCAGTGTCATTGCATGTGTGTTCTTTTCACAATCCACCTATGGATCCACCAGTGTCATTACATGTGTGCTCTTTTTACTAACAACAACCAGAGTCACTCCATGTGTGTTCTCTTGCGAGACCACACATGGATACACCAGTGCCATTGCATGTGTGTTCTTTTTACTAACAACAACCAGAGTCATTGAAATATGTGTTCCCTTCTGAGACCACACATGGATCCACCAGTGTCATTGCATGTGTGTTCTTTTTACTAACAACAACCAGTGTCATTGCATGTGTGTTCTTTTGACAATCCACCTATGGATCCACCAGTGTTATTGCATGTGTGCTTTTTTTACTAACAACAACCAGAGTCATCGTATGTGTGTTCTTTTCACATACCACATATGGATCCACCAGTGTCATTGCATGTGTCTTCTTTTCACAATCCACCTATGGATCCACCAATGTCATTGCATATGTGTTATTTTTTCTAACAACAACTGGAGTTATTTCATGGCTGTTCTTTTCACATACCACATATGGATCCACCTGTGTCATTGCATGTGTGCTCTTTTTACAATCCACCTTTGGATCCACCAGTGTCATTGCATGTGTGTTCTTTTTACTAACAATAACCAGAGTCATTGAAATGTGTGTTCTTTTCACATACCACATATGGATCCACCAGTGTCATTGCATGTGTGCTCTTTTTACTAACAACAACCAGAGTCATTGCATGTGTGTTCTCTTGAGAGACCACACATGGATCCACCAGTGTGATTGCATGTGTGTTCTTTTTACTAACAACAACCAGAGTCATTGAAATGTGTGTTCTCTTCTGAGACCACACATGGATCCACCAGTGTTATTGCATGTGTGCTTTTTTTTACTAACAACAACCAGAGTCATTTCATGTGTGTTCTTTTCACATACCACATATGGATCCACCAGTGTCATTGAAATGTGTGTTCTCTTCAGAGACAACACATGGATCCACCAGTGTCATTCAATGTGTGTTCTTGTTACTAACAACAACTGAATTCATTGGATGTGTGTTCTTTTCACATACAACATATGGATCCACCAGTGTCATTGCACGTGTGCTCTTTTCACAATCCACCTATGGTCCATCAGTGTCATTGCATGTGTGTTCTTTTTACTAACAACAACTAGAGTCATTGAAATGTGTATTCTTTTCATATACCACATATGGATCCACCAGTGTCATTGCATGTGTGTTCTTTTTACTAACAACAACCAGAGCCATTGCATGTGTGTTCTCTTCAGAGACCACACATGGATCCACTAGTGTCATTGCATGTGTGTTCTTTTTACTAACAACAACCAGAGTCATTGCATGTGTGTCCGTTTCACATACCACAAATGGATCCACCAGTGTTATTGCATGTGTGCTCTTTTTACCAACAACAACCAGAGTCATTGCATGTGTGTTCTTTTCACCATCCACCTATGGATCCACAAGTGTCATTGCATGTGTGTTCTTTTTACTAACAACAACTAGAGTCATTGCATGTGTGCTCTTTTCACAATCCACCTAAGGATCCACCAGTGTCATTGCATGTGTGTTCTTTATACTAACAACAACAAGAGTCATTGGATGTGTGTTCTTTTCACATACCAGATATGGATCCACTAGTGTCATTGCATGTGTGTTCTTTTCACAATCTACCTATGGATCCACCAGTGTCATTGCATGTGGGCTTTTTTACTAACAAAAACCATAGTCATTTCATGTGTTTTCTTTTCACATACCACATATGGATCCACCAGTGTCATTGCATGTGTGCTCTTTTCACAATCCAGCTATGGATCCACCTGTGTCATTGCATGTGTGTTCTTTTTACTAACAATAACCAGGGTCATTGAAATGTGTGTTCTTTTCACCATCCACCTATGGATCCACCAGTGTCATTGCATGTGTGTTCTTTTTACTAACAACAACCAGAGCCATTGCATGTGTGTTCTCTTCAGAGACCACACATGGATCCACCAGTGTCCTTGCATGTGTGTTCTTTTTACTAACAACAACAAGTGTCATTGCATGTGTGTTCTTTTCACAATCCACCTATGGATCCACCAGTGTCATTGCATGTGTGCTTTTTTTACTAACAACAACCAGAGTCATTTCATGTGTTTTCTTTTCACATACCACATATGGATCCACCAGTCTCATTGAAATGTGTGTTCTCTTCAGAGACCACACATGGATCCACCAGTGTCATTGCATGTATGTTCTTGTTACTAGCAACCAGAGTCATTGCATGTGTGTTCTTTTCACATACCACATATGGATCCACCAGTGTCATTGCATGTGTGTTCTTTTCACAATCCACCTATGGATCCACCAGTGTCATTACATGTGTGCTCTTTTTACTAACAACAACCAGAGTCACTCCATGTGTGTTCTCTTGCGAGACCACACATGGATACACCAGTGCCATTGCATGTGTGTTCTTTTTACTAACAACAACCAGAGTCATTGAAATATGTGTTCCCTTCTGAGACCACACATGGATCCACCAGTGTCATTGCATGTGTGTTCTTTTTACTAACAACAACCAGTGTCATTGCATGTGTGTTCTTTTGACAATCCACCTATGGATCCACCAGTGTTATTGCATGTGTGCTTTTTTTACTAACAACAACCAGAGTCATCGTATGTGTGTTCTTTTCACATACCACATATGGATCCACCAGTGTCATTGCATGTGTCTTCTTTTCACAATCCACCTATGGATCCACCAATGTCATTGCATATGTGTTATTTTTTCTAACAACAACTGGAGTTATTTCATGGCTGTTCTTTTCACATACCACATATGGATCCACCTGTGTCATTGCATGTGTGCTCTTTTTACAATCCACCTTTGGATCCACCAGTGTCATTGCATGTGTGTTCTTTTTACTAACAATAACCAGAGTCATTGAAATGTGTGTTCTTTTCACATACCACATATGGATCCACCAGTGTCATTGCATGTGTGCTCTTTTTACTAACAACAACCAGAGTCATTGCATGTGTGTTCTCTTGAGAGACCACACATGGATCCACCAGTGTGATTGCATGTGTGTTCTTTTTACTAACAACAACCAGAGTCATTGAAATGTGTGTTCTCTTCTGAGACCACACATGGATCCACCAGTGTTATTGCATGTGTGCTTTTTTTTACTAACAACAACCAGAGTCATTTCATGTGTGTTCTTTTCACATACCACATATGGATCCACCAGTGTCATTGAAATGTGTGTTCTCTTCAGAGACAACACATGGATCCACCAGTGTCATTCAATGTGTGTTCTTGTTACTAACAACAACTGAATTCATTGGATGTGTGTTCTTTTCACATACAACATATGGATCCACCAGTGTCATTGCACGTGTGCTCTTTTCACAATCCACCTATGGTCCATCAGTGTCATTGCATGTGTGTTCTTTTTACTAACAACAACTAGAGTCATTGAAATGTGTATTCTTTTCATATACCACATATGGATCCACCAGTGTCATTGCATGTGTGTTCTTTTTACTAACAACAACCAGAGCCATTGCATGTGTGTTCTCTTCAGAGACCACACATGGATCCACTAGTGTCATTGCATGTGTGTTCTTTTTACTAACAACAACCAGAGTCATTGCATGTGTGTCCGTTTCACATACCACAAATGGATCCACCAGTGTTATTGCATGTGTGCTCTTTTTACCAACAACAACCAGAGTCATTGCATGTGTGTTCTTTTCACCATCCACCTATGGATCCACAAGTGTCATTGCATGTGTGTTCTTTTTACTAACAACAACTAGAGTCATTGCATGTGTGCTCTTTTCACAATCCACCTAAGGATCCACCAGTGTCATTGCATGTGTGTTCTTTATACTAACAACAACAAGAGTCATTGGATGTGTGTTCTTTTCACATACCAGATATGGATCCACTAGTGTCATTGCATGTGTGTTCTTTTCACAATCTACCTATGGATCCACCAGTGTCATTGCATGTGGGCTTTTTTACTAACAAAAACCATAGTCATTTCATGTGTTTTCTTTTCACATACCACATATGGATCCACCAGTGTCATTGCATGTGTGCTCTTTTCACAATCCAGCTATGGATCCACCTGTGTCATTGCATGTGTGTTCTTTTTACTAACAATAACCAGGGTCATTGAAATGTGTGTTCTTTTCACCATCCACCTATGGATCCACCAGTGTCATTGCATGTGTGTTCTTTTTACTAACAACAACCAGAGCCATTGCATGTGTGTTCTCTTCAGAGACCACACATGGATCCACCAGTGTCCTTGCATGTGTGTTCTTTTTACTAACAACAACAAGAGTCATTGAAATGTGTGTTCTCTTTCGAGACCGCACATGGATCCACCAGTGTCATTGCATGTGTGTTCTTTTTACTAACAACAACCAGAGTCATTGCATGTGTGTTCCTTTCACATACCACGTATGGATCCACCAGTGTCATTACATGTGTGCTCTTTTTACCAACAACAACCAGAGTCATTGCATGTGTGTTCTTTTCACCATCCACCTATGGATCCACCAGTGTCATTGTGTGTGTGTTCTTTTTACTAACAACAACTAGAGTCATTGCATGTGTGCTCTTTTCACAATCCACCTAAGGATCCACCAGTGTCATTGCATGTGTGTTCTTTTTACTAACAACAACAAGAGTCATTGGATGTGTGTTCTTTTCACATACCACATATGGATCCACTAGTGTCATTGCATGTGTGTTCTTTTCACAATCTACCTATGGATCCACCAGTGTCATTGCATGTGGGATTTTTTACTAACAAAAACCATAGTCATTTCATGTGTGTTCTTTTCACATACCACATATGGATCCACCAGTGTCATTGCATGTGTGCTCTTTTCACAATCCAGCTATGGATCCACCTGTGTCATTGCATGTGTGTTCTTTTTACTAACAATAACCAGGGTCATTGAAATGTGTGTTCTTTTCACATACCACATATGGATCCACCAGGGTCATTGCATGTGTGTTCTTTTTACTAACAACAACCAGAGCCATTGCATGTGTGTTCTCTTCAGAGACCACACATGGATCCACCAGTGTCATTGCATGTGTTTTCTTTTTACTAACAACAACCAGAGTCATTGAAATGTGTGTTCTCTTCAGAGAACACACATGGATCCACCAGTGTCATTGCATGTGTGTTCTTTTTACTAACAATAACCAGTGTCATTGCATGTGTGTTCTTTTCACAATCCACCGATGGATCCACCAGTGTCATTGCATGTGTGCTTTTTTTACTAACAACAACCAGAGTCATTTCATGTGTTTTCTTTTCACATACCACATATGGATCCACCAGTCTCATTGAAATGTGTGTTCTCTTCAGAGACCACACATGGATCCACCAGTGTTATTGCATGTATGTTCTTGTTACTAACAACCAGAATCATTGCATGTGTGTTCTTTTCACATACCACATATGGATCCACCAGTGTCATTGCATGTGTGTACTTTTCACAATCCACCTATGGATCCACCAGTGTCATTACATGTGTGCTCTTTTTACTAATAACAACCAGAGTCACTCCATGTGTGTTCTCTTCCGAGACCACACATGGATACACCAGTGTCATTGCATGTGTTTTCTTTTTACTAACAACAACCAGAGTCATTGAAATGTGTGTTCTGTTCTGAGACCACACATGGATCCACTAGTGTCATTGCATGTGTGTTCTTTTTACTAACAACAACTAGAGTCATTGCATGTGTG
Source organism: Avena sativa (assembly GCA_916181665.1). Lineage (NCBI taxonomy): Eukaryota > Viridiplantae > Streptophyta > Magnoliopsida > Poales > Poaceae > Avena > Avena sativa. The sequence continues at coordinate 588,090,236 of OV702287.1, forward strand.
TTCTTTTCACATACCACATATGGATCCACTAGTGACATTGCATGTGTGCTCTTTTCACAATCCACCTATGGATCCACCAGTGTCATTGCATGTGGGCTTTTTTACTAACAAAAACCATAGTCATTTCATGTGTTTGCTTTTCACATACCACATATGGATCCACCAGTGTCATTGCATGTGTGCTCTTTTCACAATCCAGCTATGGATCCACCTGTGTCATTGCATGTGTGTTCTTTTTACTAACAATAACCAGGGTCATTGAAATGTGTGTTCTTTTCACATACAACATATGGATCCACTAGTGTCATTGCATGTGTGTTCTTTTTACTAACAACAACCAGAGCCATTGCATGTGTGTTCTCTTTAGAGACCACACATGGATCCACCAGTGTCATTGCATGTGTTATCTTTTTACTAACAACAACCAGAGTCATTGAAATGTGTGTTGTCTTCAGAGACCACACATGGATCCACTAGTGTCATTGCATGTGTGTTCTTTTTACTAACAACAACCAGAGTCATTGCATGTGTGTCCGTTTCACATACCACAAATGGATCCACCAGTGTTATTGCATGTGTGCTCTTTTTACCAACAACAACCAGAGTCATTGCATGTGTGTTCTTTTCACCATCCACCTATGGATCCACCAGTGTCATTGCATGTGTGTTCTTTTTACTAACAACAACTAGAGTCATTGCATGTGTGCTCTTTTCATAATCCACCTAAGGATCCACCAGTGTCATTGCATGTGTGTTCTTTATACTAACAACAACAAGAGTCATTGGATGTGTGTTCTTTTCACATACCAGATATGGATCCACTAGTGTCATTGCATGTGTGTTCTTTTCACACTCTACCTATGGATCCACCAGTGTCATTGCATGTGGGCTTTTTTACTAACAAAAACCATAGTCATTTCATGTGTTTTTTTTTCACATACCACATATGGATCCACCAATGTCATTGCATGTGTGCTCTTTTCACCATCCACCTATGGATCCACCAGTGTCATTGCATGTGTGTTCTTTTTACTAACAACAACTAGAGTCATTGCATGTGTGCTCTTTTCACAATCCACCTAAGGATCCACCAGTGTCATTGCATGCGTGTTCTTTATACTAACAACAACAAGAGTCATTGGATGTGTGTTCTTTTTACTAACAACAACCAGAGCCATTGCATGTGTGTTCTCTTCAGAGACCACACATGGATCCACCAGTGTCCTTTCATGTGTGTTCTTTTTACTAACAACAACAAGAGTCATTGAAATGTGTGTTCTCTTTCGAGACCGCACATGGATCCACCAGTGTCATTGCATGTGTGTTCTTTTTACTAACAACAACAAGAGTCATTGGATGTGTGTTCTTTTCACATACCACATATGGATCCACTAGTGTCATTGCATGTGTGTTCTTTTCACAATCTACCTATGGATCCACCAGTGTCATTGCATGTGGGCTTTTTTACTAACAAAAACCATAGTCATTTCATGTGTGTTCTTTTCACATACCACATATGGATCCACCAGTGTCATTGCATGTGTGCTCTTTTCACAATCCAGATATGGATCCACCTGTGTCATTGCATGTGTGTTCTTTTTACTAACAATAACCAGGGTCATTGAAATGTGTGTTCTTTTCACATACCACATATGGATCCACCAGGGTCATTGCATGTGTGTTCTTTTTACTAACAACAACCAGAGCCATTGCATGTGTGTTCTCTTCAGAGACCACACATGGATCCACCAGTGTCATTGCATGTGTTTTCTTTTTACTAACAACAACTAGAGTCATTGAAATGTGTGTTCTCTTCAGAGAACACACATGGATCCACCAGTGTCATTGCATGTGTGTTCTTTTTACTAACAACAACCAGTGTCATTGCATGTGTGTTCTTTTCACAATCCACCGATGGATCCACCAGTGTCATTGCATGTGTGCTTTTTTTACTAACAACAACCAGAGTCATTTCATGTGTTTTCTTTTCACATACCACATATGGATCCACCAGTCTCATTGAAATGTGTGTTCTCTTTAGAGACCACACATGGATCCACCAGTGTCATTGCATGTGTGTTCTTTTTACTAACAATAACCAGGGTCATTGAAATGTGTGTTCTTTTCACATACCACATATGGATCCACCCGTGTCATTGCATGTGTGTACTTTTCACAATCCACCTATGGATCCACCAGTGTCATTACATGTGTGCTCTTTTTACTAATAACAACCAGAGTCACTCCATGTGTGTTCTCTTCCGAGACCACACATGGATACACCAGTGTCATTGCATGTGTGTTCTTTTTACTAACAACAACCAGAGTCATTGAAATGTGTGTTCTGTTCTGAGACCACACATGGATCCACCAGTGTCATTGCATGTGTGTTCTTTTACTAACAACAACTGGAGTCATTGCATGTGTGTTCTTTTCACATACCACATATGGATCCACTAGTGACATTGCATGTGTGCTCTTTTCACAATCCACCTATGGATCCACCAGTGTCATTTCATGTGTGTTCTTTTCACATACCACATATGGATCCACTAGTGTCATTGAAATGTGTGTTCTCTTTCGAGACGACACATGGATCCACCAGTGTCATTGCATGTGTGTTCTTTTTACTAACAACAACTAGAGTCATTGCATGTGTGCTCTTTTCACAATCCACCTAAGGATCCACCAGTGTCATTGCATGTGTGTTCTTTTTACTAACAACAACAAGAGTCATTGGATGTGTGTTCTTTTCACATACCACATCTGGATCCACTAGTGTCATTGCATGTGTGTTCTTTTCACAATCTACCTATGGATCCACTAGTGTCATTGCATGTGGGCTTTTTTACTAACAAAAACCATAGTCATTTCATGTGTTTTCTTTTCACATACCACATATGGATCCACCAGTGTCATTGCATGTGTGCTCTTTTCACAATCCAGCTATGGATCCACCTGTGTCATTGCATGTGTGTTCTTTTTACTAACAATAACCAGGGTCATTGAAATGTGTGTTCTTTTCACATACAACATATGGATCCACCAGTGTCATTGCATGCGTGTTCTTTTTACTAACAACAACCAGTGTCATTGCATGTGTGTTCTTTTCACAATCCACCGATGGATCCACCAGTGTCATTGCATGTGTGCTTTTTTTACTAACAACAACCAGAGTCATTTCATGTGTTTTCTTTTCACATACCACATATGGATCCACCAGTCTCATTGAAATGTGTGTTCTCTTTAGAGACCACACATGGATCCACCAGTGTTATTGCATGTATGTTCTTGTTACTAACAACCAGAATCATTGCATGTGTGTTCTTTTCACATACCACATATGGATCCACCAGTGTCATTGCATGTGTGTACTTTTCACAATCCACCTATGGATCCACCAGTGTCATTACATGTGTGCTCTTTTTACTAATAACAACCAGAGTCACTCCATGTGTGTTTTCTTCCGAGACCACACATGGATACACCAGTGTCATTGCATGTGTGTTCTTTTTACTAACAAGAACCAGAGTCATTGAAATGTGTGTTCTGTTCTGAGACCACACATGGATCCACCAGTGTCATTGCATGTGTGTTCTTTTTACTAACAACAACTGGAGTCATTGCATGTGTGTTCTTTTCACATACCACATATGGATCCACTAGTGACATTGCATGTGTGCTCTTTTCACAATCCACCTATGGATCCACCAGTGTCATTTCATGTGTGTTCTTTTCACATACCACATTTGGATCCACTAGTGTCATTGAAATGTGTGTTCTCTTTCGAGACCGCACATGGATTCACCAGTTCCATTGCATGTGTGTTCTTTTTACAAACAACAACCAAAGTTATTGCATGTGTGTTCTTTTCACATACCACGTATGGCTCCACCAGTGTCATTGCATGTGTGCTCTTTTTACCAACAACTAGAGTCATTGCATGTGTGTTCTTTTCACCATCCACCTATGGATCCACCAGTGTCATTGCATGTGTGTTCTTTTTACTAACAACAACTAGAGTCATTGCATGTGTGCTCTTTTCACAATCCACCTAAGGATCCACCAGTGTCATTGCATGTGTGTTCTTTTTACTAACAACAACAAGAGTCATTGGATGTGTGTTCTTTTCACATACCACATATGGATCCACTAGTGTCATTGCATGTGTGTTCTTTTCACAATCTACCTATGGATCCACCAGTGTCATTGCATGTGGGCTTTTTTACTAACAAAAACCATAGTCATTTCATGTGTTTTCTTTTCACATACCACATATGGATCCACCAGTGTCATTGCATGTGTGCTCTTTTCACAATCCAGCTATGGATCCACCTGTGTCATTGCATGTGTGTTCTTTTTACTAACAATAACCAGGGTCATTGAAATGTGTGTTATTTTCACATACAACATATGGATCCACCAGTGTCATTGCATGTGTGTTCTTTTTACTAACAACAACCAGAGCCATTGCATGTGTGTTCTCTTTAGAGACCACACATGGATCCACCAGTGTCATTGCATGTGTTATCTTTTTACTAACAACAACCAGAGTCATTGAAATGTGTGTTGTCTTCAGAGACCACACATGGATCCACTAGTGTCATTGCATGTGTGTTCTTTTTACTAACAACAAACAGAGTCATTGCATGTGTGTCCGTTTCACATACCACAAATGGATCCACCAGTGTTATTGCATGTGTGCTCTTTTTACCAACAACAACCAGAGTCATTTCATGTGTTTTCTTTTCACCATCCATCTATGGATCCACCAGTCTCATTGAAATGTGTGTTCTCTTCAGAGACCACACATGGATCCACCAGTGTTATTACATGTATGTTCTTGTTACTAACAACCAGAGTCATTGCATGTGTGTTCTTTTCACAATCCACCTATGGATCCACTAGTGTCATTACATGTGTGCTCTTTTTACTAACAACAACCAGAGTCACTCCATGTGTTTTCTCTTCCGAGACCACACATGGATACACCAGTGTCATTGCATGTGTGTTCTTTTTACTAACAACAACCAGAGTCATTGAAATGTGTGTTCTCTTCTGAGACCACACATGGATCCACCAGTGTCATTGCATGTGTGTTCTTTTTACTAACAGACACCAGTGTCATTGCATGTGTGTTCTTTTGACAATCCACCAATGGATCCACCAGTGTTATTGCATGTGTGCTTTTTTTACTAACAACAACAAGAGTCATCGCATGTGTGTTCTTTTCACATACCACATATGGATCCACCGGTGTCATTGCATGTGTCTTCTTTTCACAATCCACCTATGGATCCACCAGTGTCATTGCATATGTGTTAGTTTTACTAACAACAACTGGAGTTATTTCATGACTGTTCTTTTCACATACCACATATGGATCCACCTGTGTCATTCATGTGTGCTCTTTTCACAATCCACCTATGGATCCACCAGTGTCATTGCATGTGTGTTCTTTTTACTAACAATAACCAGAGTCATTGAAATGTGTGTTCTTTTCACATACCACATATGGATCCACCAGTGTCATTGCATGTCTGCTCTTTTTACTAACAACAACCAGAGTCATTGCATGTGTGTTCTCTTGAGAGACCACACATGGATCCAGCAGTGTCATTGCATGTGTGTTCTTTTTACTAACAACAACTAGAGTCATTGAAATGTGTGTTCTCTTCTGAGACCACACATGGATCCACTAGTGTTATTGCATGTGTGCTTTTTTTACTAACAACAACCAGTGTCATTGCATGTGTGTTCTTTTTACTAACAACAACTAGAGTCATTGCATGTGTGCTCTTTTCACAATCCACCTAAGGATCCACAAGTGTCATTGCATGTGTGTTCTTTATACTAACAACAACAAGAGTCATTGGATGTGTGTTCTTTTCACATACCAGATATGGATCCACTAGTGTCATTGCATGTGTGTTCTTTTCACAATCTACCTATGGATCCACCAGTGTCATTGCATGTGGGCTTTTTTACTAACAAAAACCATAGTCATTTCATGTGTTTTCTTTTCACATACCACATATGGATCCACCAGTGTCGTTGCATGTGTGCTCTTTTCACCATCCACCTATGGATCCACCAGTGTCATTGCATGTGTGTTCTTTTTACTAACAACAACTAGAGTCATTGCATGTGTGCTCTTTTCACAATCCACCTAAGGATCCACCAGTGTCATTGCATGTGTGTTCTTTATACTAACAACAACAAGAGTCATTGGATGTGTGTTCTTTTTACTAACAACAACCAGAGCCATTGCATGTGTGTTCTCTTCAGAGACCACACATGGATCCACCAGTGTCCTTGCATGTGTGTTCTTTTTACTAACAACAACAACAGTCATTGAAATGTGTGTTCTCTTTCGAGACCGCACATGGATCCACCAGTGTCATTGCATGTGTGTTCTTTTTACTAACAACAACCAGAGTCATTGCATGTGTGTTCTTTTCACATACCACGTATGGATCCACCAGTTTCATTACATGTGTGCTCTTTTTACCAACAACAACCAGAGTCATTGCATGTGTGTTCTTTTCACCATCCACCTATGGATCCACCAGTGTCATTGTATGTGTGTTCTTTTTACTAACAACAACTAGAGTCATTGCATGTGTGCTCTTTTCACAATCCACCTAAGGATCCACCAGTGTCATTGCATGTGTGTTCTTTTTACTAACAACAACAAGAGTCATTGGATGTGTGTTCTTTTCACATACCACATATGGATCCACTAGTGACATTGCATGTGTGTTCTTTTCACAATCTACCTATGGATCCACCAGTGTCATTGCATGTGGGCTTTTTTACTAACAAAAACCATAGTCATTTCATGTGTGTTCTTTTCACATACCACATATGGATCCACCAGTGTCATTGCATGTGTGCTCTTTTCACAATCCAGCTATGGATCCACCTGTGTCATTGCATGTGTGTTCTTTTTACTAACAATAACCAGGGTCATTGAAATGTGTGTTCTTTTCACATACCACATATGGATCCACCAGGGTCATTGCATGTGTGTTCTTTTTACTAACAACAACCAGAGCCATTGCATGTGTGTTCTCTTCAGAGACCACACATGGATCCACCAGTGTCATTGCATGTGTTTTCTTTTTACTAACAACAACCAGAGTCATTGAAATGTGTGTTCTCTTCAGAGAACACACATGGATCCACCAGTGTCATTGCATGTGTGTTCTTTTTACTAACAACAACCAGTGTCATTGCATGTGTGTTCTTTTCACAATCCACCGATGGATCCACCAGTGTCATTGCATGTGTGCTTTTTTTACTAACAACAACCAGAGTCATTTCATGTGTTTTCTTTTCACATACCACATATGGATCCACCAGTCTCATTGAAATGTGTGTTCTCTTTAGAGACCACACATGGATCCACAAGTGTTATTGCATGTATGTTCTTGTTACTAACAACCAGAATCATTGCATGTGTGTTCTTTTCACATACCACATATGGATCCACCAGTGTCATTGCATGTGTGTACTTTTCACAATCCACCTATGGATCCACCAGTGTCATTACATGTGTGCTCTTTTTACTAATAACAACCAGAGTCACTCCATGTGTGTTCTCTTCCGAGACCACACATGGATACACCAGTGTCATTGCATGTGTGTTCTTTTTACTAACAACAACCAGAGTCATTGAAATGTGTGTTCTGTTCTGAGACCACACATGGATCCACCAGTGTCATTGCATGTGTGTTCTTTTACTAACAACAACTGGAGTCATTGCATGGGTGTTCTTTTCACATACCACATATGGATCCACTAGTGACATTGCATGTGTGCTCTTTTCACAATCCACCTATGGATCCACCAGTGTCATTTCATGTGTGTTCTTTTCACATACCACATATGGATCCACTAGTGTCATAGAAATGTGTGTTCTCTTTCGAGACGACACATGGATCCACCAGTGTCATTGCATGTGTGTTCTTTTTACTAACAACAAATAGAGTCATTGCATGTGTGTCCTTTTCACATACCACATATGGATCCACCAGTGTCATTGCATGTGTGTTCTTTTTACTAACAACAACTGGAGTCATTGCATGTGTGTTCTTTTCACATACCACATATGGATCCACTAGTGACATTGCATGTGTGCTCTTTTCACAATCCACCTATGGATCCACCAGTGTCATTTCATGTGTGTTCTTTTCACATACCACATATGGATCCAATAGTGTCATTGAAATGTGTGTTCTCTTTCGAGACGACACATGGATCCACCAGTGTCATTGCATGTGTGTTCTTTTTACTAACAACAAATAGAGTCATGGCATGTGTGTCCTTTTCACATACCACATATGGATCCACCAGTGTCATTGCATGTGTGCTCTTTTTACCAACAACAACCAGAGTCATTGCATGTGTGTTCTTTTCACCATCCACCTATGGATCCACCAGTGTCATTGCATGTGTGTTCTTTTTACTAACAACAACTAGAGTCATTGCATGTGTGCTCTTTTCACAATCCACCTAAGGATCCACCAGTGTCATTGCATGTGTGTTCTTTTTACTAACAACAACAAGAGTCATTGGATGTGTGTTCTTTTCACATACCACATATGGATCCACTAGTGTCATTGCATGTGTGTTCTTTTCACAATCTACCTATGGATCCACCAGTGTCATTGCATGTGGGCTTTTTTACTAACAAAAACCATAGTCATTTCATGTGTTTTCTTTTCACATACCACATATGGATCCACCAGTGTCATTGCATGTGTGCTCTTTTCACAATCCAGCTATGGATCCACCTGTGTCATTGCATGTGTGTTCTTTTTACTAACAATAACCAGGGTCATTGAAATGTGTGTTCTTTTCACATACCACATATGGATCCACCAGGGTCATTGCATGTGTGTTCTTTTTACTAACAACAACCAGAGCCATTGCATGTGTGTTCTCTTCAGAGACCACACATGGATCCACCAGTGTCATTGCATGTGTTTTCTTTTTACTAACAACAACCAGAGTCATTGAAATGTGTGTTCTCTTCAGAGAACACACATGGATCCACCAGTGTCATTGCATGTGTGTTCTTTTTACTAACAACAACCAGTGTCATTGCATGTGTGTTCTTTTCACAATCCACCGATGGATCCACCAGTGTCATTGCATGTGTGCTTTTTTTACTAACAACAACCAGAGTCATTTCATGTGTTTTCTTTTCACATACCACATATGGATCCACCAGTCTCATTGAAATGTGTGTTCTCTTTAGAGACCACACATGGATCCACAAGTGTTATTGCATGTATGTTCTTGTTACTAACAACCAGAATCATTGCATGTGTGTTCTTTTCACATACCACATATGGATCCACCAGTGTCATTGCATGTGTGTACTTTTCACAATCCACCTATGGATCCACCAGTGTCATTACATGTGTGCTCTTTTTACTAATAACAACCAGAGTCACTCCATGTGTGTTCTCTTCCGAGACCACACATGGATACACCAGTGTCATTGCATGTGTGTTCTTTTTACTAACAACAACCAGAGTCATTGAAATGTGTGTTCTGTTCTGAGACCACACATGGATCCACCAGTGTCATTGCATGTGTGTTCTTTTACTAACAACAACTGGAGTCATTGCATGGGTGTTCTTTTCACATACCACATATGGATCCACTAGTGACATTGCATGTGTGCTCTTTTCACAATCCACCTATGGATCCACCAGTGTCATTTCATGTGTGTTCTTTTCACATACCACATATGGATCCACTAGTGTCATAGAAATGTGTGTTCTCTTTCGAGACGACACATGGATCCACCAGTGTCATTGCATGTGTGTTCTTTTTACTAACAACAAATAGAGTCATTGCATGTGTGTCCTTTTCACATACCACATATGGATCCACCAGTGTCATTGCATGTGTGCTCTTTTTACCAACAACAACCAGAGTCATTGCATGTGTGTTCTTTTCACCATCCACCTATGGATCCACCAGTGTCATTGCATGTGTGTTCTTTTTACTAACAACAACTAGAGTCATTGCATGTGTGCTCTTTTCACAATCCACCTAAGGATCCACCAGTGTCATTGCATGTGTGTTCTTTTTACTAACAACAACAAGAGTCATTGGATGTGTGTTCTTTTCACATACCACATATGGATCCACTAGTGTCATTGCATGTGTGTTCTTTTCACAATCTACCTATGGATCCACCAGTGTCATTGCATGTGGGCTTTTTTACTAACAAAAACCATAGTCATTTCATGTGTTTTCTTTTCACATACCACATATGGATCCACCAGTGTCATTGCATGTGTGCTCTTTTCACAATCCAGCTATGGATCCACCTGTGTCATTGCATGTGTGTTCTTTTTACTAACAATAACCAGGGTCATTGAAATGTGTGTTCTTTTCACATACAACATATGGATCCACCAGTGTCATTGCATGCGTGTTCTTTTTACTAACAACAACCAGTGTCATTGCATGTGTGTTCTTTTCACAATCCACCGATGGATCCACCAGTGTCATTGCATGTGTGCTTTTTTTACTAACAACAACCAGAGTCATTTCATGTGTTTTCTTTTCACATACCACATATGGATCAACCAGTCTCATTGAAATGTGTGTTCTCTTTAGAGACCACACATGGATCCACCAGTGTTATTGCATGTATGTTCTTGTTACTAACAACCAGAATCATTGCATGTGTGTTCTTTTCACATACCACATATGGATCCACCAGTGTCATTGCATGTGTGTACTTTTCACAATCCACCTATGGATCCACCAGTGTCATTACATGTGTGCTCTTTTTACTAATAACAACCAGAGTCACTCCATGTGTGTTCTCTTCCGAGACCACACATGGATACACCAGTGTCATTGCATGTGTGTTCTTTTTACTAACAACAACCAGAGTCATTGAAATGTGTGTTCTGTTCTGAGACCACACATGGATCCACCAGTGTCATTGCATGTGTGTTCTTTTTACTAACAACAACTGGAGTCATTGCATGTGTGTTCTTTTCACATACCACATATGGATCCACTAGTGACATTGCATGTGTGCTCTTTTCACAATCCACCTATGGATCCACCAGTGTCATTTCATGTGTGTTCTTTTCACATACCACATATGGATCCAATAGTGTCATTGAAATGTGTGTTCTCTTTCGAGACGACACATGGATCCACCAGTGTCATTGCATGTGTGTTCTTTTTACTAAAAACAAATAGAGTCATGGCATGTGTGTCCTTTTCACATACCACATATGGATCCACCAGTGTCATTGCATGTGTGCTCTTTTTACCAACAACAACCAGAGTCATTGCATGTGTGTTCTTTTCACCATCCACCTATGGATCCACCAGTGTCATTGCATGTGTGTTCTTTTTACTAACAACAACTAGAGTCATTGCATGTGTGCTCTTTTCACAATCCACCTAAGGATCCACCAGTGTCATTGCATGTGTGTTCTTTTTACTAACAACAACAAGAGTCATTGGATGTGTGTTCTTTTCACATACCACATATGGATCCACTAGTGTCATTGCATGTGTGTTCTTTTCACAATCTACCTATGGATCCACCAGTGTCATTGCATGTGGGCTTTTTTACTAACAAAAACCATAGTCATTTCATGTGTTTTCTTTTCACATACCACATATGGATCCACCAGTGTCATTGCATGTGTGCTCTTTTCACAATCCAGCTATGGATCCACCTGTGTCATTGCATGTGTGTTCTTTTTACTAACAATAACCAGGGTCATTGAAATGTGTGTTCTTTTCACATACCACATATGGATCCATTGCATGTGTGTTCTTTTTACTAACAACAACCAGAGCCATTGCATGTGTGTTCTCTTCAGAGACCACACATGGATCCACCAGTGTCATTGCATGTGTGTTCTTTTTACTAACAACAACCAGAGTCATTGAAATGTGTGTTCTCTTCAGAGACCACACATGGATCCACCAGTGTCATTGCATGTGTGTTCTTTTTACTAACAACGACCAGTGTCATTGCATGTGTATTCTTTTCACAATCCACCTATGGATCCACCAGTGTCATTGCATGTGTGCTTTTTTTACTAACAACAACCAGAGTCATTTCATGTGTTTTCTTTTCACATACCACATATGGATCCACCAGTCTCATTGAAATGTGTGTTCTCTTCAGAGACCACACATGGATCCACCAGTGTTATTGCATGTATGTTCTTGTTACTAATAACCAGAGTCATTGCATGTGTGTTCTTTTCACACACCACATATGGATCCACCAGTGTCATTGCATGTGTGTTCTTTTCACAATCTCCCTATTGATCCACCAGTGTCATTACATGTGTGCTCTTTTTACTAACAACAACCAGAGTCACTCCATGTGTGTTCTCTTCCGAGACCACACATGGATACACCAGTGTCACTGCATGTGTGTTCTTTTTACTAACAACAACCAGAGTCATTGAAATGTGTGTTCTCTTCTGAGACCACACATGGATCCACCAGTGTCATTGCATGTGTGTTCTTTTTACTAACAACAACCAGTGTCATTGCATGTGTGTTCTTTTGACAATCCACCTATGGATCCACCAGTGTTATTGCATGTGTGCTTTTTTTACTAACAACAACCAGAGTCATCGCATGTGTGTTCTTTTCACATACCACATATGGATCCACCAGTGTCATTGCATGTGTCTTCTTTTCACAATCCACCTATGGATCCACAAGTGTCATTGCATATGTGTTATTTTTACTAACAACAACTGGAGTTATTTCATGATTGTTCTTTTCACATACCACATATGGATCCACCTGTGTCATTGCATGTGTGCTCTTTTCACAATCCACCTATGGATCCACCAGTGTCATCGCATGTGTGTTCTTTTTACTAACAATAACCAGAGTCATTGAAATGTGTGTTCTTTTCACATACCACATATGGATCCACCAGTGTCATTGCATGTGTGCTCTTTTTACTAACAACAACCAGAGTCATTGCATGTGTGTTCTCTTGAGAGACCACACATGGATCCACCAGTGTCATTGCATGTGTGTTCTTTTTACTAACAACAACCAGAGTCATTGAAATGTGTGTTCTCTTCTCAGACCACACATGGATCCACCAGTGTCATTGCATGTGTGTTCTTTTTACTAACAACAACAAGAGTCATTGGATGTGTGTTCTTTTCACATACCACATATGGATCCACCAGTGTCATTGAAATGTGTGTTCTCTTCAGAGACAACACATGGATCCACCAGTGTCATTAAATGTGTGTTCTTGTTACTAACAACAACTGAATTCATTGGATGTGTGTTCCTTTCACATACAACATATGGATCCACCAGTGTCATTGCATGTGTGCTCTTTTCACAATCCACCTATGGTCCACCAGTGTCATTGCATGTGTGTTATTTTTACTAACAACAACCAGAGTCATTGAAATGTGTATTCTTTTCACATACCACATATGGATCCACCAGTGTCATTGCATGTGTGTTCTTTTTACTAACAACAACCAGAGTCATTGCATGTGTGTTCTCTTCAGAGACCACACATGGATCCACTAGTGTCATTGTATGTGTGTTCTTTTTGCTAACAACAACCAGAGTCATTGCATGTGTGTCCGTTTCACATACCACATATGGATCCACTAGTGTCATTGCATGTGTGCTCTTTTTACCAACAACAACCAGAGTCATTGCATGTGTGTTCTTTTCACCATCCACCTATGGATCCACCAGTGTCATTGCATGTGTGTTCTTTTTACTAACAACAACTAGAGTCATTGCATGTGTGCTCTTTTCACAATCCACCTATGGATCCACCAGTGTCATTGCATGTGTGTTATTTTTACTAACAACAACAAGAGTCATTGGATGTGTGTTCTTTTCACATACCACATATGGATCCACCAGTGTCATTGAAATGTGTGTTCTTTTCAGAGACAACACATGGATCCACCAGTGTCATTAAATGTGTGTTCTTGTTACTAACAACAACTGAATTCATTGAATGTGTGTTCCTTTCACATACAACATATGGATCCACCAGTGTCATTGCATGTGTGCTCTTTTCACAATCCACCTATGGTCCACCAGTGTCATTGCAAGTGTGTTCTTTTTACTAACAACAACCAGAGTCATTGAAATGTGTATTCTTTTCACATACCACATATGGATCCACCAGTGTCATTGCATGTGTATTCTTTTTACTAACAACAACCAGAGTCATTGCATGTGTGTTCTCTTCAGAGACCACACATGGATCCACTAGTTTCATTGCATGTGTGTTCTTTTTACTAACAACAACCAGAGTCATTGCATGTGTGTCCGTTTCACATACCACATATGGATCCGCCAGTGTCATTGCATGTGTGCTCTTTTTACCAACAACAACCAGAGTCATTGCATGTGTGTTCTTTTCACCATCCACCTATGGATCCACCAGTGTCATTGCATGTGTGTTCTTTTTACTAACGACAACTAGAGTCATTGCATGTGTGCTCTTTTCACAATCAACCTAAGGATCCACCAGTGTCATTGCATGTGTGTTCTTTTTACTAACAACAACAAGAGTCATTGGATGTGTGTTCTTTTCACATACCACATATGGATCCACCTGTGTCATTGCATGTGTGTTCTTTTCACAATCTACCTATGGATCCACCAGTGTCATTGCATGTGGGCTTTTTTACTAACAAAAACCATAGTCATTTCATGTGTTTTCTTTTCACATACCACATATGGATCCACCAGTGTCATTGCATGTGTGCTCTTTTCACAATCCAGCTATGGATCCACCTGTGTCATTGCATGTGTGTTCTTTTTACTAACAATAACCAGGGTCATTGAAATGTGTGTTCTTTTCACATACCACATATGGATCCACCAGTGTCATTGCATGTGTGTTCTCTTTACTAACAACAACCAGAGCCATTGCATGTGTGTTCTCTTCAGAGACCACACATGGATCCACCAGTGTCATTGCATGTGTGTTCTTTTTACTAACAACAACCAGAGTCATTGAAATGTGTGTTATCTTCAGAGACCACACATGGATACACCAGTGTCATTGCATGTGTGTTCTTTTTACTAACAACAACCAGTGTCATTGCATGTGTATTCTTTTCACAATCCACCTATGGATCCACCAGTGTCATTGCATGTGTGCTTTTTTTACTAACAACAACCAGAGTCATTTCATGTGTTTTCTTTTCACATACCACATATGGATCCACCAGTCTCATTGAAATGTGTGTTCTCTTCAGAGACCACACATGGATCCACCAGTGTTATTGCATGTATGTTCTTGTTACTAACAACCAGAGTCATTGCATGTGTGTTCTTTTCACATACCACATATGGATCCACCAGTGTCATTGCATGTGTGTTCTTTTCACAATCCCCCTATGGATCCACCAGTGTCATTACATGTGTGCTCTTTTTACTAGCAACAACCAGAGTCACTCCATGTGTGTTCTCTTCCGAGACCACACATGGATACACCAGTGTCATTGCATGTGTGTTCTTTTTACTAACAACAACCAGAGTCATTGAAATGTGTGTTCTCTTCTGAGACCACACATGGATCCACCAGTGTCATTGCATGTGTGTTCTTTTTACTTACAACAACTGGAGTCATTGCATGTGTGTTCTTTTCACATACCACACATGGATCCACTAGTGTCATTGCATGTGTGCTCTTTTGACAATCCACCTATGGATCCACCAGTGTCATTTCATGTGTGTTCTTTTCACATACCACATATGGATCCACTAGTGTCATTGCATGTGTGTTCTTTTCACATACCACATATGGATCCACCAGTGTCATTGCATGTGTGCTCTTTTTACTAAAAACAACCAGAGTCATTGCATGTGTGTTCTCTTCAGAAACCACACATGGATCCACCAGTGTCATTGCATGTGTGTTCTTTTTACTAACAATAATCAGAGTCATTGAAATGTGTGTTCTCTTCAGAGACCACACATGGATCCACCAGTGTTATTGCATGTGTGTTCTTTCTAGTAACAACAACCAGTGTCATTGCATGTGTGTTCTTTTCACAATCCACCTATGGATCCACCAGTGTCATTGCATGCGTGTTCTTTTTACTAACAACAACCAGTGTCATTGCATGTGTGTTCTTTTCACAATCCACCTATGGATCCACCAGTGTGATTGCATGCGTGTTCTTTTTACTAACAAGAACCAGTGTCATTGCATGTGTGTTCTTTTCACAATGCACCTGTGGATCCACTAGTGTCATTGCATGTGTTCTTTTTTCACAATCCACCTAAGGATCCACCATTCTCATTGCATGTGTGTTCTTTTTACTAACAACAACAAGAGTCATTGTATGTGTGTTCTTTTCACATACCACATATGGATCCACTAGTGCCATCGCATGTGTGTTCTTTTCACAATCCACCTATGGATCCACTAGTGTAATTGCATGTGGGCTTTTTTTACTAACAACAACCAGAGTCATTTCATGTGTTTTCTTTTCACATACCACATATGGATCCACTAGTGTCATTGCATGTGTGCTCTTTTCACAATCCACCTATGGATCCATTAGTGTCATTGCATGTGTGTTCTTTTTACTAACAATAACCAGAGTCATTGAAATGTGTGTTCTTTTCACATACCACATATGGATCCACCAGGGTCATTGAATGTGTGTTCTTTTTACTAACAACAACCAGAGCCATTGCATGTGTGTTCTCCTCAGAGACCACACATGGATCCACCAGTGTCATTGCATGTGTGTTCTTTTTACTAACAACAACCAGAGTCACTGAAATGTGTGTTCTCTTCAGAGACCACACATGGATCCAC
Organism: Avena sativa; assembly: GCA_916181665.1. Lineage (NCBI taxonomy): Eukaryota > Viridiplantae > Streptophyta > Magnoliopsida > Poales > Poaceae > Avena > Avena sativa. Next base: position 588,107,094 of record OV702287.1, read on the forward strand.
CAGTGTCATTGCATGTGTGTTTTTTTACTAACAACAACCAGTGTCATTGCATGTGTGTTCTTTTCACAATCCACCTATGGATCCACCAGTGTTATTGCATGTGTGCTTTTTTTACTAACAACAACCAGAGTCATTTCATGTGTGTTCTTTTCACATACCACATATGGATCCACCATTGTCATTGAAATGTGTGTTCTCTTCACAGACCACACATGGATCCACTAGTTTCATTGCATGTGTGTTCTTTTTACTAACAACAACCAGAGTCATTGCATGTGTGTCCGTTTCACATACCACATATGGATCCACCAGTGTCATTGCATGTGTGCTCTTTTTACCAACAACAACCAGAGTCATTGCATGTGTGTTCTTTTCACCATCCACCTATGTATCCACCAGTGTCATTGCATGTGTGTTTTTTTTACTAACAACAACTAGAGTCATTGCATGTGTGCTCTTTTCACAATCCACCTAAGGATCCACCAGTGTCATTGCATGTGTGTTCTTTTTACTAACAACAACAAGAGTCATTGGATGTGTGTTCTTTTCACATACCACATATGGATCCACCAGTGTCATTGAAATGTGTGTTCTTTTCAGAGACAACACATGGATCCACCAGTGTCATTAAATGTGTGTTCTTGTTACTAACAACAACTGAATTCATTGAATGTGTGTTCCTTTCACATACAACATATGGATCCACCAGTGTCATTGCATGTGTGCTCTTTTCACAATCCACCTATGGTCCACCAGTGTCATTGCATGTGTGTTCTTTTTACTAACAACAACCAGAGTCATTGAAATGTGTATTCTTTTCACATACCACATATGGATCCACCAGTGTCATTGCATGTGTATTCTTTTTACTAACAACAACCAGAGTCATTGCATGTGTGTTCTCTTCAGAGACCACACATGGATCCACTAGTTTCATTGCATGTGTGTTCTTTTTACTAACAACAACCAGAGTCATTGCATGTGTGTCCGTTTCACATACCACATATGGATCCACCAGTGTCATTGCATGTGTGCTCTTTTTACCAACAACAACCAGAGTCATTGCATGTGTGTTCTTTTCACCATCCACCTATGGATCCACCAGTGTCATTGCATGTGTGTTCTTTTTACTAACAACAACTAGAGTCATTGCATGTGTGCTCTTTTCACAATCAACCTAAGGATCCACCAGTGTCATTGCATGTGTGTTCTTTTTACTAACAACAACAAGAGTCATTGGATGTGTGTTCTTTTCACATACCACATATGGATCCACCTGTGTCATTGCATGTGTGTTCTTTTCACAATCTACCTATGGATCCACCAGTGTCATTGCATGTGGGCTTTTTTACTAACAAAAACCATAGTCATTTCATGTGTTTTCTTTTCACATACCACATATGGATCCACCAGTGTCATTGCATGTGTGCTCTTTTCACAATCCAGCTATGGATCCACCTGTGTCATTGCATGTGTGTTCTTTTTACTAACAATAACCAGGGTCATTGAAATGTGTGTTCTTTTCACATACCACATATGGATCCACCAGTGTCATTGCATGTGTGTTCTCTTTACTAACAACAACCAGAGCCATTGCATGTGTGTTCTCTTCAGAGACCACACATGGATCCACCAGTGTCATTGCATGTGTGTTCTTTTTACTAACAACAACCAGAGTCATTGAAATGTGTGTTATCTTCAGAGACCACACATGGATACACCAGTGTCATTGCATGTGTGTTCTTTTTACTAACAACAACCAGTGTCATTGCATGTGTATTCTTTTCACAATCCACCTATGGATCCACCAGTGTCATTGCATGTGTGCTTTTTTTTACTAACAACAACCAGAGTCATTTCATGTGTTTTCTTTTCACATACCACATATGGATCCACCAGTCTCATTGAAATGTGTGTTCTCTTCAGAGACCACACATGGATCCACCAGTGTTATTGCATGTATGTTCTTGTTACTAACAACCAGAGTCATTGCATGTGTGTTCTTTTCACATACCACATATGGATCCACCAGTGTCATTGCATGTGTGTTCTTTTCACAATCCCCCTATGGATCCACCAGTGTCATTACATGTGTGCTCTTTTTACTAGCAACAACCAGAGTCACTCCATGTGTGTTCTCTTCCGAGACCACACATGGATACACCAGTGTCATTGCATGTGTGTTCTTTTTACTAACAACAACCAGAGTCATTGAAATGTGTGTTCTCTTCTGAGACCACACATGGATCCACCAGTGTCATTGCATGTGTGTTCTTTTTACTTACAACAACTGGAGTCATTGCATGTGTGTTCTTTTCACATACCACACATGGATCCACTAGTGTCATTGCATGTGTGCTCTTTTCACAATCCACCTATGGATCCACCAGTGTCATTTCATGTGTGTTCTTTTCACAACCACATATGGATCCACTAGTGTCATTGCATGTGTGTTCTTTTCACATACCACATATGGATCCACCAGTGTCATTGCATGTGTGCTCTTTTTACTAAAAACAACCAGAGTCATTGCATGTGTGTTCTCTTCAGAAACCACACATGGATCCACCAGTGTCATTGCATGTGTGTTCTTTTTACTAACAATAATCAGAGTCATTGAAATGTGTGTTCTCTTCAGAGACCACACATGGATCCACCAGTGTCATTGCATGTGTGTTCTTTCTAGTAACAACAACCAGTGTCATTGCATGTGTGTTCTTTTCACAATCCACCTATGGATCCACCAGTGTCATTGCATGCGTGTTCTTTTTACTAACAACAACCAGTGTCATTGCATGTGTGTTCTTTTCACAATCCACCTATGGATCCACCAGTGTGATTGCATGCGTGTTCTTTTTACTAACAAGAACCAGTGTCATTGCATGTGTGTTCTTTTCACAATGCACCTGTGGATCCACTAGTGTCATTGCATGTGTTTTTTTTTCACAATCCACCTAAGGATCCACCATTCTCATTGCATGTGTGTTCTTTTTACTAACAACAACAAGAGTCATTGTATGTGTGTTCTTTTCACATACCACATATGGATCCACTAGTGCCATCGCATGTGTGTTCTTTTCACAATCCACCTATGGATCCACTAGTGTAATTGCATGTGGGCTTTTTTTACTAACAACAACCAGAGTCATTTCATGTGTTTTCTTTTCACATACCACATATGGATCCACCAGTGTCATTGCATGTGTGCTCTTTTCACAATCCACCTATGGATCCATTAGTGTCATTGCATGTGTGTTCTTTTTACTAACAATAACCAGAGTCATTGAAATGTGTGTTCTTTTCACATACCACATATGGATCCACCAGGGTCATTGAATGTGTGTTCTTTTTACTAACAACAACCAGAGCCATTGCATGTGTGTTCTCCTCAGAGACCACACATGGATCCACCAGTGTAATTGCATGTGTGTTCTTTTTACTAACAACAACCAGAGTCACTGAAATGTGTGTTCTCTTCAGAGACCACACATGGATCCACCAGTGTCATTGCATGTGTGTTTTTTTACTAACAACAACCAGTGTCATTGCATGTGTGTTCTTTTCACAATCCACCTATGGATCCACCAGTGTTATTGCATGTGTGCTTTTTTTACTAACAACAACCAGAGTCATTTCATGTGTGTTCTTTTCACATACCACATATGGATCCACCATTGTCATTGAAATGTGTGTTCTCTTCACAGACCACACATGGATCCACTAGTTTCATTGCATGTGTGTTCTTTTTACTAACAACAACCAGAGTCATTGCATGTGTGTCCGTTTCACATACCACATATGGATCCACCAGTGTCATTGCATGTGTGCTCTTTTTACCAACAACAACCAGAGTCATTGCATGTGTGTTCTTTTCACCATCCACCTATGTATCCACCAGTGTCATTGCATGTGTGTTTTTTTTACTAACAACAACTAGAGTCATTGCATGTGTGCTCTTTTCACAATCCACCTAAGGATCCACCAGTGTCATTGCATGTGTGTTCTTTTTACTAACAACAACAAGAGTCATTGGATGTGTGTTATTTTCACATACCACATATGGATCCACCTGTGTCATTGCATGTGTGTTCTTTTCACAATCTACCTATGGATCCACCAGTGTCATTGCATGTGGGCTTTTTTACTAACAAAAACCATAGTCATTTCATGTGTTTTCTTTTCACATACCACATATGGATCCACCAGTGTCATTGCATGTGTGCTCTTTTCACAATCCAGCTATGGATCCACCTGTGTCATTGCATGTGTGTTCTTTTTACTAACAATAACCAGGGTCATTGAAATGTGTGTTCTTTTCACATACCACATATGGATCCACCAGTGTCATTGCATGTGTGTTCTCTTTACTAACAACAACCAGAGCCATTGCATGTGTGTTCTCTTCAGAGACCACACATGGATCCACCAGTGTCATTGCATGTGTGTTCTTTTTACTAACAACAACCAGAGTCATTGAAATGTGTGTTATCTTCAGAGACCACACATGGATACACCAGTGTCATTGCATGTGTGTTCTTTTTACTAACAACAACCAGTGTCATTGCATGTGTATTCTTTTCACAATCCACCTATGGATCCACCAGTGTCATTGCATGTGTGCTTTTTTTACTAACAACAACCAGAGTCATTTCATGTGTTTTCTTTTCACATACCACATATGGATCCACCAGTCTCATTGAAATGTGTGTTCTCTTCAGAGACCACACATGGATCCACCAGTGTTATTGCATGTATGTTCTTGTTACTAACAACCAGAGTCATTGCATGTGTGTTCTTTTCACATACCACATATGGATCCACCAGTGTCATTGCATGTGTGTTCTTTTCACAATCCCCCTATGGATCCACCAGTGTCATTACATGTGTGCTCTTTTTACTAGCAACAACCAGAGTCACTCCATGTGTGTTCTCTTCCGAGACCACACATGGATACACCAGTGTCATTGCATGTGTGTTCTTTTTACTAACAACAACCAGAGTCATTGAAATGTGTGTTCTCTTCTGAGACCACACATGGATCCACCAGTGTCATTGCATGTGTGTTCTTTTTACTTACAACAACTGGAGTCATTGCATGTGTGTTCTTTTCACATACCACACATGGATCCACTAGTGTCATTGCATGTGTGCTCTTTTCACAATCCACCTATGGATCCACCAGTGTCATTTCATGTGTGTTCTTTTCACAACCACATATGGATCCACTAGTGTCATTGCATGTGTGTTCTTTTCACATACCACATATGGATCCACCAGTGTCATTGCATGTGTGCTCTTTTTACTAAAAACAACCAGAGTCATTGCATGTGTGTTCTCTTCAGAAACCACACATGGATCCACCAGTGTCATTGCATGTGTGTTCTTTTTACTAACAATAATCAGAGTCATTGAAATGTGTGTTCTCTTCAGAGACCACACATGGATCCACCAGTGTCATTGCATGTGTGTTCTTTCTAGTAACAACAACCAGTGTCATTGCATGTGTGTTCTTTTCACAATCCACCTATGGATCCACCAGTGTCATTGCATGCGTGTTCTTTTTACTAACAACAACCAGTGTCATTGCATGTGTGTTCTTTTCACAATCCACCTATGGACCCACCAGTGTGATTGCATGCGTGTTCTTTTTACTAACAAGAACCAGTGCCATTGCATGTGTGTTCTTTTCACAATGCACCTGTGGATCCACTAGTGTCATTGCATGTGTGCTTTTATCACAATCCACCTAAGGATCCACCATTCTCATTGCATGTGTGTTCTTTTACTAACAACAACAAGAGTCATTGTATGTGTGTTCTTTTCACATACCACATATGGATCCACTAGTGCCATCACATGTGTGTTCTTTTCACAATCCACCTATGGATCCACTAGTGTAATTGCATGTGGGCTTTTTTTACTAACAACAACCAGAGTCATTTCATGTGTTTTCTTTTCACATACCACATATGGATCCACCAGTGTTATTGCATGTGTGCTCTTTTCACAATCCACCTATGGATCCACTAGTGTCATTGCATGTGTGTTCTTTTTACTAACAATAACCAGAGTCATTGAAATGTGTGTTCTTTTCACCTACCACATATGGATCCACCAGGGTCATTGAATGTGTGTTCTTTTTACTAACAACAACCAGAGCCATTGCATGTGTGTTCTCCTCAGAGACCACACATGGATCCACCAGTGTAATTGCATGTTTGTTCTTTTTACTAACAACAACCAGAGTCACTGAAATGTGTGTTCTCTTCAGAGACCACACATGGATCCACCAGTGTCATTGCATGTGTGTTTTTTTACTAACAACAACCAGTGTCATTGCATGTGTGTTCTTTTCACAATCCACCTATGGATCCACCAGTGTTATTGCATGTGTGCTTTTTTTACTAACAACAACCATAGTCATTTCATGTGTGTTCTTTTTACATACCACATATGGATCCACCATTGTCATTGAAATGTGTGTTCTCTTCACAGACCACACATGGATCCACCAGTGTCATTACATGTGTGGTCTTGTTACTAACAACAACTGGATTCATTGGATGTGTGTTCTTTTCACATACCACATATGGATCCACCAGTGTCATTGCATGTGTGCTCTTTTCACAATCCACCTATGGATCCACCAGTGTCATTGCATGTGTGTTCTTTTTACTAACAACAACCAGAGTCATTGAAATGTGTATTCTTTTCACACTCCACATATGGATCCACAAGTGTCACTGCATGTGTGCTCTTTTTACTAACAACAACCAGAGGCATTGCATATGTGCTCTTTTCACAATCCACCTATGGATCCACCAGTGTCATTGCATGTCTGTTTTGTTTACTAACAACAACCAGAGTCATTGCATGTGTGTTCTTTTCACATACCACATATGGATCCACCAGTTTTTTCATTGCATGTGTGTTCTCTTCAGAGACCACACATGGATCCAGTACTGTCATTGCATGTGTGTTCTTTTTACTAACAACAACCAGAGTCATTGAAATGTGTGTTCTCTTCAGAGACCACACATGGATCCACAAGTGTCATTGCATGTGTGTTCTTTTCACAATCCACCTATGGATCCACCAGTTCCATTGCATTTGTGCTTTTTTTACTAAGAACAACCAGAGTCATTTCATGTGTGTTCTTTTCACATACCACATATGGATCCACCAGTGTCATTGATATGTGTGTTCTCTACAGAGACCACACAGGGATCCCCTAGTGGTATTGCATGTGTGCTCTTGTTACTAACAACAACCAGAGGCATTGCATATGTGCTCTTTTCACAATCCACCTATGGATCCACCAGTGTCATTGCATGTCTGTTTTGTTTACTAACAACAACCAGAGTCATTGCATGTGTGTTCTTTTCACATACCACATATGGATCCACCAGTGTCATTGCATGTGTGCTCTTTTTACTAACAACAACCAAAGTCATTGCATGTGTGTTCTCTTCAAAGACCACACATGGATCCACCAGTGTCATTGCATGTGTGTTCTTTTTACTAACAACCAGAGTCCTTGAAATATGTGTTCTCTTCTTAGACCACACATGGATCCACCAGTGTCATTGCATGTGTCTTCATTTTACTAACAACAACCAGTGTCATTGCATGTGTGTTCTTTTCACAATCCACCTATGGATCCACCAGTGTTATTGCATATGTGCTTTTTTTACTAACAACAACCAGAGTCATTTGATGTGTGTTCTTTTCACATACCACATATGGATCCACCAGTGTTATTGAAATGTGTGTTCTCTTCAGAGACCACACATGGAACCACCAGTGTTATTTCATGTGTGTTCTTGTTACAAACAACAACCAGAGTCATTGCAAGTGTGTTCTTTTCACATACCACATATGGATCCACCAGTGTCATTGCATGTGTGTTCTTTTCACAATCCACCTATGGATCCACCAGTGTCATTGCATGTGTGTTCTTTTTACTAACAACAATCAGAGTCATTGAAATGTGTGTTCTCTTCTGACACCACACATGGATCCACCAGTGTCATTGCATGTGTGTTCTTTTTACTAACAACAACTGGAGTCATTGCATGTGTGTTCTTTTCACATACCACATATCGATCCACTAGTGTCATTGCATGTGTGCATTTTCACAATCCACCTATGGATCAACCAGTGTCATTGCATGTGTGTTCTTTTCACATACAACATATGGATCCACCAGTGTCATTGAAATGTGTGTTCTCTTCAGAGACCACACATGGATCCACCAGTGTCATTACATGTGTGTTCTTTTTACTAACAACAACCAGAGTCATTGGATGTGTGTTCTTTTCACATACCACACATGGATCAACCAGTGTCATTGCATGTGTGCTCTTTTGCTAACAATAACCAGAGTCATTGCATGTGTGTTCTCTTCAGAGACCACACATGGATCCACTAGTGTCATTGCATGTGTGTTCTTTTTACTAACAACAATCAGAGTCATTGAAATGTGTGTTCTCTTCAGAGAACACACATGGATCCACCAGTGTCATTGCATGTGTGTTCTTTCTACTAATAACAACCAGTGTCATTGCATGTGTGTTCTTTTCACAATCCACCTATGGATCCACCAGTGTCATTTCATGTGTGTTCTTTTTACTAACAACAACCAGTGCCATTGCATGTGTGTTCTTTTCACAATCCACCTATGGATCCACCAGTGTCATTGCATGCGTGTTCTTTTTACTAACAAGAACCAGTGTCATTACATTTGTGTTGTTTTCACAATCCACCATAGATACACTAGTGTCATTGCATGTGTGCTCTTTTCACAATCCACCAAAGGATCCACCAGTGTCATTGCATGTGTGTTCTTTTTACTAGCAACAACAAGAGTCATTGTATGTGTTTTCTTTTCACATACCACATATGGATCCACTAGTGCCATTGCATGTGTGTTCTTTTCACAATCCACCTATGGATCCACTAGTGTCATTGCATGTGGGCTTTTTTTACTAACAACAACCAGAGTCGTTTCATGTGTTTTCTTTTCACATACCACATATGGATCCACCAGTGTCATTGCATGTGTGCTCTTTTCACAATCCACCTATGGATCCACCAGTGCCATTGCATGTGTGTTCTTTTTACTAACAATAACCAGAATCATTGAAATGTGTGTTCTTTTCACATACCACACATGGATCCACCAGTGTCATTGCATGTGTGTTCTTTTTACTAACAACAACCAGAGTCACTGAAATGTGTGTTCTCTTTAGAGACCACACATGGATCCACCAGTGTCATTGCATGTGTGTTCTTTTTACTAACAACAACCAGTGTCATTGCATGTGTGTTGTTTTCACAATCCACCTATGGTTCCACCAGTGTTATTGCATGTGTGCTATTTTTACTAACAACAACCAGAGTCATTTCATGTGTGTTCTTTTCACATACCACATATGGATCCACCAGTGTCATTGAAATGTGTGTTCTCTTCAGAGACCACGCATGGATCCACCAGTGTTATTGGATGTGTGTTCTTGTTACTAACAACAACTGGATTCATTGGATGTGTGTTCTTTTCACATACCACATATGGATCCACCAGTGTCATTGCATGTGTGCTCTTTTCACAATCGACTTATGGATCCACCAGTGTCATTGCATGTGTGTTCTTTATACTAACAACAACAAGAGTCATTGGATGCTTTTTCTTTTCACATACCAGATATGGATCCACTAGTGTCATTGCATGTGTGTTCTTTTCACAATCTACCTATGGATCCACCAGTGTCATTGCATGTGGGCTTTTTTACTAACAAAAACCATAGTCATTTCATGTGTTTTCTTTTCACATACCACATATGGATCCACCAGTGTCATTGCATGTGTGCTCTTTTCACAATCCAGCTATGGATCCACCTGTGTCATTGCATGTGTGTTCTTTTCACATACAACATATGGATCCACCAGTGTCATTGAAATGTGTGTTCTCTTCAGAGACCACACATGGATCCACCAGTGTCATTACATGTGTGTTCTTTTTACTAACAACAACCAGAGTCATTGGATGTGTGTTCTTTTCACATACCACACATGGATCAACCAGTGTCATTGCATGTGTGCTCTTTTGCTAACAATAACCAGAGTCATTGCATGTGTGTTCTCTTCAGAGACCACACATGGATCCACTAGTGTCATTGCATGTGTGTTCTTTTTACTAACAACAATCAAAGTCATTGAAATGTGTGTTCTCTTCAGAGACGACACATGGATCCACTAGTGTCATTGCATGTGTGTTCTTTCTACTAATAACAACCAGTGTCATTGCATGTGTGTTCTTTTCACAATCCACCTATGGATCCACCAGTGTCATTTCATGCGTGTTCTTTTTACTAACAACAACCAGTGCCATTGCATGTGTGTTCTTTTCACAATCCACCTATCAATCCACCAGTGTCATTGCATGCGTGTTCTTTTTACTAACAAGAACCAGTGTCATTACATTTGTGTTGTTTTCACAATCCACCATAGATCCACTAGTGTCATTGCATGTGTGCTCTTTTCACAATCCACCTAAGGATCCACCAGTGTCATTGCATGTGTGTTCTTTTTACTAGCAACAACAAGAGTCATTGTATGTGTGTTCTTTTCACATACCACATATGGATCCACTAGTGCCATTGCATGTGTGTTCTTTTCACAATCCACCTATGGATCCACTAGTGTCATTGCATGTGGGCTTTTTTTACTAACAACAACCAGAGTCGTTTCATGTGTTTTCTTTTCACATACCGCATATGGATCCACCAGTGTCATTGCTTGTGTGCTCTTTTCACAATCCACCTATGGATCCACCAGTGCCATTGCATGTGTGTTCTTTTTACTAACAATAACTAGAATCATTGAAATGTGTGTTCTTTTCACAATCCACCTATGGATCCACCAGTGTCATTGCATGTGTGTTCTTGTTACTAACAACAACTGGATTCATTGGATGTGTGTTCTTTTCACATACCACATATGGATCCACCAGTGTCATTGCATGTGTGCTCTTTTCACAATCGACTTATGGATCCACCAGTGTCATTGCATGTGTGTTCTTTTTACTAACAACAACCAGAGTCATTGAAATATGTATTCTTTTCACATACCACATATGGATCCACAAGCGTCATTGCATGTGTGTTCTTTTTACTAACAACAACCAGAGTCATTGCATGTGTGTTCTCTTCAGAGCCCACACATGGATCCACTAGTGTCATTGCATGTGTGTTCTTTTTACTAACAACCAGAGTCCTTGAAATGTGTGTTCTCTTCTTAGACCACACATGGATCCACCAGTGTCATTGCATGTGTCTTCATTTTACTAACAACAACCAGTGTCATTGCATGTGTGTTCTTTTCACAATCCACCTATGGATCCACCAGTGTTATTGCATATGTGCTTTTTTTACTAACAACAACCAGAGTCATTTGATGTGTGTTCTTTTCACATACCACATATGGATCCACCAGTGTTATTGAAATGTGTGTTCTCTTCAGAGACCACACATGGAACCACCAGTGTTATTGCATGTGTGTTCTTGTTACAAACAACAACCAGAGTCATTGCAAGTGTGTTCTTTTCACATACCACATATGGATCCACCAGTGTCATTGCATGTGTGTTCTTTTCACAATCCACCTATGGATCCACCAGTGTCATTGCATGTGTGTTCTTTTTACTAACAACAATCAGAGTCATTGAAATGTGTGTTCTCTTCTGACACCACACATGGATCCACCAGTGTCATTGCATGTGTGTTCTTTTTACTAACAACAACTGGAGTCATTGCATGTGTGTTCTTTTCAGAGACCACATATCGATCCACTAGTGTCATTGCATGTGTGCATTTTCACAATCCACCTATGGATCCACCAGTGTCATTCCATGTGTGTTCTTTTCACATACAACATATGGATCCACCAGTGTCATTGAAATGTGTGTTCTCTTCAGAGACCACACATGGATCCACCAGTGTCATTACATGTGTGTTCTTTTTACTAACAACAACCAGAGTCATTGGATGTGTGTTCTTTTCACATACCACACATGGATCAACCAGTGTCATTGCATGTGTGCTCTTTTGCTAACAATAACCAGAGTCATTGCATGTGTGTTCTCTTCAGAGACCACACATGGATCCACTAGTGTCATTGCATGTGTGTTCTTTTTACTAACAACAATCAGAGTCATTGAAATGTGTGTTCTCTTCAGAGACCACACATGGATCCACCAGTGTCATTGCATGTGTGTTCTTTCTACTAATAACAACCAGTGTCATTGCATGTGTGTTCTTTTCACAATCCACCTATGGATCCACCAGTGTCATTTCATGTGTGTTCTTTTTACTAACAACAACCAGTGCCATTGCATGTGTGTTCTTTTCACAATCCACCTATGGATCCACCAGTGTCATTGCATGCGTGTTCTTTTTACTAACAAGAACCAGTGTCATTACATTTGTGTTGTTTTCACAATCCACCATAGATCCACTAGTGTCATTGCATGTGTGCTCTTTTCACAATCCACCAAAGGATCCACCAGTGTCATTGCATGTGTGTTCTTTTTACTAGCAACAACAAGAGTCATTGTATGTGTTTTCTTTTCACATACCACATATGGATCCACTAGTGCCATTGCATGTGTGTTCTTTTCACAATCCACCTATGGATCCACTAGTGTCATTGCATGTGGGCTTTTTTTACTAACAACAACCAGAGTCGTTTCATGTGTTTTCTTTTCACATACCACATATGGATCCACCAGTGTCATTGCATGTGTGCTCTTTTCACAATCCACCTATGGATCCACCAGTGCCATTGCATGTGTGTTCTTTTTACTAACAATAACCAGAATCATTGAAATGTGTGTTCTTTTCACATACCACACATGGATCCACCAGTGTCATTGCATGTGTGTTCTTTTTACTAACAACAACCAGAGTCACTGAAATGTGTGTTCTCTTTAGAGACCACACATGGATCCACCAGTGTCATTGCATGTGTGTTCTTTTTACTAACAACAACCAGTGTCATTGCATGTGTGTTCTTTTCACAATCCACCTATGGATCCACCAGTGTTATTGCATGTGTGCTATTTTTACTAACAACAACCAGAGTCATTTCATGTGTGTTCTTTTCACATACCACATATGGATCCACCAGTGTCATTGAAATGTGTGTTCTCTTCAGAGACCATGCATGGATCCACCAGTGTTATTGCATGTGTGTTCTTGTTACTAACAACAACTGGATTCATTGGATGTGTGTTCTTTTCACATACCACATATGGATCCACCAGTGTCATTGCATGTGTGCTCTTTTCACAATCGACTTATGGATCCACCAGTGTCATTGCATGTGTGTTCTTTATACTAACAACAACAAGAGTCATTGGATGTTTTTTCTTTTCACATACCAGATATGGATCCACTAGTGTCATTGCATGTGTGTTCTTTTCACAATCTACCTATGGATCCACCAGTGTCATTGCATGTGGGCTTTTTTACTAACAAAAACCATAGTCATTTCATGTGTTTTCTTTTCACATACCACATATGGATCCACCAGTGTCATTGCATGTGTGCTCTTTTCACAATGCAGCTATGGATCCACCTGTGTCATTGCATGTGTGTTCTTTTCACATACAACATATGGATCCACCAGTGTCATTGAAATGTGTGTTCTCTTCAGAGACCACACATGGATCCACCAGTGTCATTACATGTGTGTTCTTTTTACTAACAACAACCAGAGTCATTGGATGTGTGTTCTTTTCACATACCACACATGGATCAACCAGTGTCATTGCATGTGTGCTCTTTTGCTAACAATAACCAGAGTCATTGCATGTGTGTTGTCTTCAGAGACCACACATGGATCCACTAGTGTCATTGCATGTGTGTTCTTTTTACTAACAACAATCAGAGTCATTGAAATGTGTGTTCTCTTCAGAGACCACACATGGATCCACTAGTGTCATTGCATGTGTGTTCTTTCTACTAATAACAACCAGTGTCATTGCATGTGTGTTCTTTTCACAATCCACCTATGGATCCACCAGTGTCACTTCATGCGTGTTCTTTTTACTAACAACAACCAGTGCCATTGCATGTGTGTTCTTTTCACAATCCACCTATGGATCCACCAGTGTCATTGCATGCGTGTTCTTTTTACTAACAAGAACCAGTGTCATTACATTTGTGTTGTTTTCACAATCCACCATAGATCCACTAGTGTCATTGCATGTGTGCTCTTTTCACAATCCACCTAAGGATCCACCAGTGTCATTGCATGTGTGTTCTTTTTACTAGCAACAACAAGAGTCATTGTATGTGTGTTCTTTTCACATACCACATATGGATCCACTAGTGCCATTGCATGTGTGTTCTTTTCACAATCCACCTATGGATCCACTAGTGTCATTGCATGTGGGCTTTTTTTACTAACAACAACCAGAGTCGTTTCATGTGTTTTCTTTTCACATACCGCATATGGATCCACCAGTGTCATTGCTTGTGTGCTCTTTTCACAATCCACCTATGGATCCACCAGTGCCATTGCATGTGTGTTCTTTTTACTAACAATAACTAGAATCATTGAAATGTGTGTTCTTTTCACAATCCACCTATGGATCCACCAGTGTCATTGCATGTGTGTTCTTGTTACTAACAACAACTAGATTCATTGGATGTGTGTTCTTTTCACATACCACATATGGATCCACCAGTGTCATTGCATGTGTGCTCTTTTCACAATCGACTTATGGATCCACCAGTGTCATTGCATGTGTGTTCTTTTTACTAACAACAACCAGAGTCATTGAAATGTGTATTCTTTTCACATACCACATATGGATCCACAAGTGTCATTGCATGTGTGTTCTTTTTACTAACAACAACCAGAGTCATTGCATGTGTGTTCTCTTCAGAGACCACACATGGATCCACTAGTGTCATTGCATGTGTGTTCTTTTTACTAACAACAACCAGAGTCATTGAAATGTGTGTTCTCTTCAGAGACCACACATGGATCCACCAGTGTCATTGCATGTGTGTTCTTTTTACTAACAACAACCAGCGTCATTGCATGTGTGTTCTTTTCACAATCCACCAATGGATCCACCAGTTTCATTGCATATGTGCTTTTTTTACTAACAACAACCAGGTTCATTTCATGTGTGGTCTTTTCACATACCACATATGGATCCACCAGTGTCATTGAAATGTGTGTTCTCTACAGAGACCACACAGGGATCCCCTAGTGGTATTGCATGTGTGTTCTTGTTACTAACAACAACCAGAGGCATTGCATCTGTGCTCTTTTCACAATCGACCTATGGATCCACCAGTGTCATTGCATGTGTGTAATTTTTACTAACAACAACCAGAGTCATTGCATGTGTGTTCTTTTCACATACCACATATGGATCCACCAGTGTCATTGCATGTGTGCTCTTTTTACTAACAACAACCAGAGTCATTGCATGTGTGTTCTCTTCAGAGACCACACATGGACCACCAGTGTCATTGCATGTGTGTTCTTTTTACTAACAACAATCAGAGTCATTGAAATGTGTGTTCTCTTCAGAGACCACACATGGATCCACCAGTGTCATTGCATGTGTGTTCTTTCTACTAACAACAACCAGTGTCATTGCATGCGTGTTCTTTTCACAATCCACCTGTGGATCCACAAGTGTCATTTCATGCGTGTTCTTTTTACTAACAACAACCAGTGTCATTGCATGTGTGTTCTTTTCACAATCCACCTATGGATCCACCAGTGTCATTGCATGCATGTTCTTTTTACTAACAACAACCAGTGTCATTACATTTGTGTTCTTTTCACAATCCACCGTAGATCCACTAGTGTCATTGCATGTGTGCTCTTTTCACAATCCACCTAAGGATCCACCAGTGTCATTGCATGTGTGTTCTTTTTACTAACAACAACAAGAGTCATTGTATGTGTGTTCTTTTCACATACCACATATGGATCCACTAGTGCCATTGCATGTGTGTCCTTTTCACAATCCACCTATGGATTCACTAGTGTCATTGCATGTGGGCTTTTTTTACTAACAACAACCATAGTCATTTCATGTGTTTTCTTTTCACATACCACATATAAATCCACTAGTGTCATTGCATGTGTGCTCTTTTCACAATCCACCTATGGATCCACCAGTGGCATTGCATGTGTGTTCTTTTCACATACCACATATGGATCCACCAGTGTCATTGAAATGTGTGTTCTTTTCACATACCACACATGGATCCACCAGTGTCATTGCATGTGTGTTCTTTTTACTAACAACAACCGGAGTCATTGCATGTGTGTTCTTTTCACATACCACATATGGATCCACCAGTGTCATTGCATGTGTGCTCTTTTTACTAACAACAACCAGAGTTATTGAAATGTGTGTTCTCTTCAGAGACCACACATGGATCCACCAGTGTCATTGCATGTGTGTTATTTTCACTAACAATAACCAGAGCCATTGAAATGTGTGTTCTCTTCAGAGACAACACATGGATCCACCAGTGTCATTGCATGTGTGTTCTTTCTACTAACAACAACCAGTGTCATTGCATGTGTGTTCTTTTCACAATCCACCTATGGATCCACCAGTGTCATTGCATGCGTGTTTTTTTACTAACAAAGAACCAGTGTCATTGCATGTGCGTTCTTTTCACAATCCACCTATGGATCCACCAGTGTCATTGCATGTGTGTAATTTTTACTAACAACAACCATAGTCATTGCATGTGTGTTCTTTCCACATACCACATATGGATCCACCAGTGTCCTTGCATGTGTGCTCTTTTTACTAACAACAACCAGAGTCATTGCATGTGTGTTCTCTTCAGAGACCACACATGGATCCACCAGTGTCATTGCATGTGTGTTCTTTTTACTAACAACAATCAGAGTCATTGAAATGTGTGTTCTCTTCAGAGACCACACATGGATCCACCAGTGTCATTGCATGTGTGTTCTTTCTACTAACAACAACCAGTGTCATTGCATGTGTGTTCTTTTCACAATCCACCTATGGATCCACAAGTGTCATTTCATGCGTGTTCTTTTTACTAACAACAACCAGTGTCATTGCATGTGTGTTCTTTTCACAATCCACCTATGGATCCACCAGTGTCATTGCATGCATGTTCTTTTTACTAACAAGAACCAGTGTCATTACATTTGTGTTCTTTTCACAATCCACCGTAGATCCACTAGTGTCATTGCATGTGTGCTCTTTTCACAATCCACCTAAGGATCCACCAGTGTCATTGCATGTGTGTTCTTTTTACTAACAACAACAAGAGTCATTGTATGTGTGTTCTTTTCACATACCACATATGGATCCACTAGTGCCATTGCATGTGTGTCCTTTTCACAATGCACCTATGGATTCACTAGTGTCATTGCATGTGGGCTTTTTTACTAACAACAACCATAGTTATTTCATGTGTTTTCTTTTCACATACCACATATAAATCCACTAGTGTCATTGCATATGTGCTCTTTTCACAATCCACCTATGGATCCACCAGTGGCATTGCATGTGTGTTCTTTTCACATACCACATATGGATCCACCAGTGTCATTGAAATGTGTGTTCTCTTCAGAGACCACACATGGATCCACTAGTGTCATTGCATGTGTGTTCTTTTTACTAACAATAACCAGAGTCATTGCATGTGTGTTCTTTTCACATACCACACATGGATCCACCAGTCTCATTGCATGTGTGTTCTTTTTACTAACAACAACCAGAGTCATTGCATGTGTGTTCTTTTCACATACCACATATGGATCCACCAGTGTCATTGCATGTGTGCTCTTTTTACTAACAACAACCAGAGTTATTGCATGTGTGTTCTCTTCAGAGACCACACATGGATCCACCAGTGTCATTGCATGTGTGTTATTTTTACTAACAACAATCAGAGCCATTGAAATGTGTGTTCTCTTCAGAGACAACACATGGATCCACCAGTGTCATTGCATGTGTGTTCTTTCTACTAACAACAACCAGTGTCATTGCATGTGTTTTCCTTTCACAATCCACCTATGGATCCACCAGTGTCATTGCATGCGTGTTCTTTTTACTAACAAGAACCAGTGTCATTGCATGTGTGTTCTTTTCGCAATCCACCTATGGATCCACCAGTGTCATTGCATGTGTGTAATTTTTACTAACAACAACCATAGTCATTGCATGTGTGTTCTTTTCACATACCACATATGGATCCACCAGTGTCATTGCATGTGTGCTCTTTTTACTAACAACAACCAGAGTCATTGCATGTGTGTTCTCTTCAGAGACCACACATGGATCCACCAGTGTCATTGCATGTGTGTTCTTTTTACTAACAACAATCAGAGTCATTGAAATGTGTGTTCTCTTCAGAGACCACACATGGATCCACCAGTGTCATTGCATGTGTGTTCTTTCTACTAACAACAACCAGTGTCATTGCATGTGTGTTCTTTTCACAATCCACCTATGGATCCACAAGTGTCATTTCATGCGTGTTCTTTTTACTAACAACAACCAGTGTCATTGCATGTGTGTTCTTTTCACAATCCACCTATGGATCCACCAGTGTCATTGCATGCATGTTCTTTTTACTAACAAGAACCAGTGTCATTACATTTGTGTTCTTTTCACAATCCACCGTAGATCCACTAGTGTCATTGCATGTGTGCTCTTTTCACAATCCACCTAAGGATCCACCAGTGTCATTGCATGTGTGTTCTTTTTACTAACAACAACAAGAGTCATTGTATGTGTGTTCTTTTCACATACCACATATGGATCCACTAGTGCCATTGCATGTGTGTCCTTTTCACAATGCACCTATGGATTCACTAGTGTCATTGCATGTGGGCTTTTTTACTAACAACAACCATAGTTATTTCATGTGTTTTCTTTTCACATACCACATATAAATCCACTAGTGTCATTGCATATGTGCTCTTTTCACAATCCACCTATGGATCCACCAGTGGCATTGCATGTGTGTTCTTTTCACATACCACATATGGATCCACCAGTGTCATTGAAATGTGTGTTCTCTTCAGAGACCACACATGGATCCACTAGTGTCATTGCATGTGTGTTCTTTTTACTAACAATAACCAGAGTCATTGCATGTGTGTTCTTTTCACATACCACACATGGATCCACCAGTCTCATTGCATGTGTGTTCTTTTTACTAACAACAACCAGAGTCATTGCATGTGTGTTCTTTTCACATACCACATATGGATCCACCAGTGTCATTGCATGTGTGCTCTTTTTACTAACAACAACCAGAGTTATTGCATGTGTGTTCTCTTCAGAGACCACACATGGATCCACCAGTGTCATTGCATGTGTGTTATTTTTACTAACAACAATCAGAGCCATTGAAATGTGTGTTCTCTTCAGAGACAACACATGGATCCACCAGTGTCATTGCATGTGTGTTCTTTCTACTAACAACAACCAGTGTCATTGCATGTGTTTTCCTTTCACAATCCACCTATGGATCCACCAGTGTCATTGCATGCGTGTTCTTTTTACTAACAAGAACCAGTGTCATTGCATGTGTGTTCTTTTCGCAATCCACCTATGGATCCACCAGTGTCATTGCATGTGTGTAATTTTTACTAACAACAACCATAGTCATTGCATGTGTGTTCTTTTCACATACCACATATGGATCCACCAGTGTCATTGCATGTGTGCTCTTTTTACTAACAACAACCAGAGTCATTGCATGTGTGTTTCAGAGACCACACATGGATCCACCAGTGTCATTGCATGTGTGTTCTTTTTACTAACAACAATCAGAGTCATTGAAATGTGTGTTCTCTTCAGAGACCACACATGGATCCACCAGTGTCATTGCATGTGTGTTCTTTCTACTAACAACAACCAGTGTCATTGCATGTGTGTTCTTTTCACAATCCACCTATGGATCCACAAGTGTCATTTCATGCGTGTTCTTTTTACTAACAACAACCAGTGTCATTGCATGTGTGTTCTTTTCACAATCCACCTATGGATCCACCAGTGTCATTGCATGCATGTTCTTTTTACTAACAAGAACCAGTGTCATTACATTTGTGTTCTTTTCACAATCCACCGTAGATCCACTAGTGTCGTTGCATGTGTGCTCTTTTCACAATCCACCTAAGGATCCACCAGTGTCATTGCATGTGTGTTCTTTTTACTAACAACAACAAGAGTCATTGTATGTGTGTTCTTTTCACATACCACATATGGATCCACTAGTGCCATTGCATGTGTGTCCTTTTCACAATCCACCTATGGATTCACTAGTGTCATTGCATGTGGGCTTTTTTACTAACAACAACCATAGTCATTTCATGTGTTTTCTTTTCACATACCACATATAAATCCACTAGTGTCATTGCATGTGTGCTCTTTTCACAATCCACCTATGGATCCACCAGCGGCATTGCATGTGTGTTCTTTTCACATACCACATATGGATCCACCAGTGTCATTGAAATGTGTGTTCTCTTCAGAGACCACACATGGATCCACCAGTGTCATTGCATGTGTGTTCTTTTTACTAACAACAACCAGAGTCATTGCATGTGTGTTCTTTTCACATACCACATATGGATCCACCAGTGTCATTGCATGTGTGTTCTTTTTACTAACAACAACCAGAGTCATTGCATGTGTGTTCTTTTCACATACCACATATGGATCCACCAGTGTCATTGCATGTGTGCTCTTTTTACTAACAACAACCAGAGTTATTGCATGTGTGTTCTCTTCAGAGACCACACATGGATCCACCAGTGTCATTGCATGTGTGTTATTTTTACTAACAACAATCAGAGCCATTGAAATGTGTGTTCTCTTCAGAGACACCACATGGATCCACCAGTGTCATTGCATGTGTGTTCTTTCTACTAACAACAACCAGTGTCATTGCATGTGTTTTCCTTTCACAATCCACCTATGGATCCACCAGTGTCATTGCATGCGTGTTCTTTTTACTAACAAGAACCAGTGTCATTGCATGTGTGTTCTTTTCGCAATCCACCTATGGATCCACCAGTGTCATTGCATGTGTGTAATTTTTACTAACAACAACCATAGTCATTGCATATGTGTTCTTTTCACATACCACATATGGATCCACCAGTGTCATTGCATGTGTGCTCTTTTTACTAACAACAACCAGAGTCATTGCATGTGTGTTCTCTTCAGAGACCACACATGGATCCACCAGTGTCATTGCATGTGTGTTCTTTTTACTAACAACAATCAGAGTCATTGAAATGTGTGTTCTCTTCAGAGACCACACATGGATCCACCAGTGTCATTGCATGTGTGTTCTTTCTACTAACAACAACCAGTGTCATTGCATGTGTGTTCTTTTCACAATCCACCTATGGATCCACAAGTGTCATTTCATGCGTGTTCTTTTTACTAACAACAACCAGTGTCATTGCATGTGTGTTCTTTTCACAATCCACCTATGGATCCACCAGTGTCATTGCATGCATGTTCTTTTTACTAACAAGAACCAGTGTCATTACATTTGTGTTCTTTTCACAATCCACCGTAATCCACTAGTGTCGTTGCATGTGTGCTCTTTTCACAATCCACCTAAGGATCCACCAGTGTCATTGCATGTGTGTTCTTTTTACTAACAACAACAAGAGTCATTGTATGTGTGTTCTTTTCACATACCACATATGGATCCACTAGTGCCATTGCATGTGTGTCCTTTTCACAATCCACCTATGGATTCACTAGTGTCATTGCATGTGGGCTTTTTTACTAACAACAACTATAGTCATTTCATGTGTTTTCTTTTCACATACCACATATAAATCCACTAGTGTCATTGCATGTGTGCTCTTTTCACAATCCACCTATGGATCCACCAGCGGCATTGCATGTGTGTTCTTTTCACATACCACATATGGATCCACCAGTGTCATTGAAATGTGTGTTCTCTTCAGAGACCACACATGGATCCACCAGTGTCATTGCATGTGTGTTCTTTTTACTAACAACAACTAGAGTCATTGCATGTGTGTTCTTTTCACATACCACATATGGATCCACCAGTGTCATTGCATGTGTGCTCTTTTTACTAACAACAACCAGAGTTATTGCATGTGTGTTCTCTTCAGAGACCACACATGGATCCACCAGTGTCATTGCATGTGTGTTATTTTTACTAACAACAATCAGAGCCATTGAAATGTGTGTTCTCTTCAGAGACAACACATGGATCCACCAGTGTCATTGCATGTGTGTTCTTTCTACTAACAACAAACAGTGTCATTGCATGTGTGTTCTTTTCACAATCCACCTATGGATCCACCAGTGTCATTGCATGCGTGTTCTTTTTACTAACAAGAACCACTGTCATTGCATGTGTGTTCTTTTCACAATCCACCTATGGATCCACCAGTGTCATTGCACGTGTGCACTTTTCACAATCCACCTATGGATCCACCAGTGCCATTGCATGTGTGTTCTTTTTACTAACAATAACCAGAGTCATTGAAATGTGTGTTCTTTTCACATACCACATATGGATCCACCAGTGTCATTGCATGTGTGTTCTTTTTACTAACAACAATCAGAGCGATTACATGTGTGTTCTCTTCAGAGACCACACATGGATCCACCAGTGTCATTGCATGTGTGTTCTTTTTACTAACAACAACCAGAGTCACTGAAATGTGTGTTCTCTTCAGATACCACACATGGATCCACTAGTGTCATTGCATGTGTGTTCTTTTTACTAACAACAACCAGTGTCATTGCATGTGTGTTCTTTTCACAATCCACCTATGGATCCACCAGTGTTATTGCATGTGTGCTTTTTTTACTAACAACAACCAGAGTCATTTCAAGTGTGTTCTTTTCACATACCACATATGGATCCACCAGTGTCATTGAAATGTGTGTTCTCTTCAGAGGCCACACATGGATCCAGCAGTGTCATTACATGTGTGTTCTTGTTACTAACAACAACTCGATTCATTGGATGTGTGTTCTTTTCACGGACCACATATGGATCCACCAGTGTCATTGCATGTCTGCTCTTTTCACAATCCACCTATGGATCCACCAGTGTCATTGCATGTGTATTCTTTTTAATAACAACAACGAGAGTCATTGAAATGTGTATTCTTTTCACATACCACGTATGGATCCACAAGTGTCATTGCATGTGTGTTCTTTTTACTAAGAACAACCAGAGTCATTGCATGTGTGTTCTCTTCAGAGACCACACATGGATCCACTAGTGTCATTGCATGTGTGTTCTTTTTACTAACAACAACCAGAGTCATTGAAATGTGTGTTCTCTTCAGAGACCACACATGGATCCACCAGTGTCATTGCATGTGTATTCTTTTTACTAACAACAACCAGTGTCATTGCATGTATGTTCTTTTCACAATCCACCTATGGATCCACCAGTTTCATTGCATTTGTGCTTTTTTTACTAACAACCAGAGTCATTTCATGTGTGTTCTTTTCACATACCACATATGGATCCACCAGTGTCATTGAAATGTGTGTTCTCTACAGAGACCACACAGGGATCCCCTAGTGGTATTGCATGTGTGTTCTTGTTACTAACAACAACCAGAGGCATTGCATCTGTGCTCTTTTCACAATCCACCTATGGATCCACCAGTGTCATTGCATGTGTGTTCTTTTTACTAACAACAAGCAGAGTCATTGCATGTGTGTTCTTTTCACATACCACATATGGATCCACCAGTGTCATTGCATATGTGCTCTTTTTACTAACAACAACCAAAGTCATTGCATGTGTGTTCTCTTCAAAGACCACACATGGATCCACCAGTGTCATTGCATGTGTGTTCTTTTTACTAACAACAACCAGAGTCATTGAAATGTGTGTTCTCTTCTTAGACCACATATGGATCCACCAGTGTCATTGCATGTGTCTTCTTTTTAATAACAACAACCAGTGTCATTGCATGTGTGTTCTTTTCACAATCCACCTATGGATCCACTAGTGTTATTGCATCTGTGCTTTTTTTACTAACAACAACCAGAGTCATTTGATGAGTGTTCTTTTCACATACCACATATGGATCCATCAGTGTTATTGAAATGTGTATTCTCTTCAGAGACCACACATGGAACCACCAGCATTATTGCATGTGTGTTCTTGTTACTAACAACAACCAGAGTCATTGCATGTGTGTTCTTTTCACATACCACATATGGATCCACCAGTGTCATTGCATGTGTGTTCTTTTCACAATCCACCAGTGTCATTGCATGTGTGTTCTTTTTACTAACAACAATCAGAGTCATTGAAATGTGTGTTCTCTTATGACACCACACCTGGATCCACCAGTGTCATTGCATGTGTGTTCTTTTTACTAACAACAACTGGAGTCATTGCATTTGTGTTCTTTTCACATACCACATATGGATCCACTAGTGTCATTGCATGTGTGCTCTTTTCACAATCCACCTATGGATCCACCAGTGTCATTGCATGTGTGTTCTTTTCACATACCACATATGGATCCACCAGTGTCATTGAAATGTGTGTTCTCTTCAGAGACCACACATGGATCCACCAGTGTCATTGCATGTGTGTTCTTTTTACTAACAACAACCAGAGTCATTGCATGTGTGTTCTCTTCAGAGACCACACATGGATCCACCAGTATCATTGCATGTGTGTTCTTTTTACTAACAACAATCAGAGTCATTGAAATGTGTGTTCTCTTTAGGGACAACACATGGATCCACCAGTGTCATTGCATGTGTGTTCTTTCTACTAACAACAACCAGTGTCATTGCATGTGTGTTCTTTTCACAATCCACCTATGGATCCACCAGTGTCATTGCATGCGTGTTCTTTTTACTAACAAGAACCAGTGTCATTGCATGTGTGTTCTTTTCACAATCCACCTATGGATCAACTAGTGTCATTGCATGTGTGCTCTTTTCACAATCCACCTAAGGATCCACCAGTGTCATTGCAGGTGTGTTCCTTTTACTAACAACAACGAGAGTCATTGTATGTGTGTTATTTTCACATACCACATATGGATCCACTAGTGCCATTGAATGTGTGTTCTTTTCACAATCCACCTATGGATCCACTAGTGTCATTGCATGTGGGCTTTTTTTACTAACAACAACTAGAGTTATTTCATGTGTTTTCTTTTCACATACCACATATGGATCCACCAGTGTCATTGCATGTGTTCTCTTTTCACAATCCACCTATGGATCCACCAGTGTCATTTCATGTGTGTTCTTTTCACATACCACATATGGATCCACCAGTGTCATTGAAATGTGTGTTCTCTTGAGAGACCACACATGGATCCACCAGTGTCATTGCATGTGTGTTCTTTTTACTAACAACAACCAGAGTCATTGCATGTGTGTTATTTTCACAAACCACATATGGATCCACCAGTGTCATTTCATGTGTGCTCTTTTTACAAACAACAACCAGAGTCATTGCATGTGTGTTCTCTTCAGAGACCACACATGGATCCACCAGTGTCATTATATGTGTGTTCTTTTTACTAACAACAATCAGAGTCATTGAAATGTGTGTTCTCTTCAGAGACCACACAGGGATCCACCAGTGTCATTGCATGGGTGTTCTTTCTACTAACAACAACCGGTGTCATTGCATGTGTGCTCTTTTCACAATCCACCTATGGATCCACCAGTGTCATTGCATGTGTGTTCTTTTTACTAACAACAACCAGTGTCATTGCATGTGTGTTCTTTTCACAATCCACCTATGGATCCACAAGTGTCACTGCATGCGTGTTCTTTTTACTAACAAGAACCAGTGTCATTGCATGTGTGTTCTTTTCACAATCCACCTATGGATCCACTAGTGTCATTGCCTGTGTGCTCTTTTCACAATCCACCTAAGGATCCACCAGTGTCATTGCATGTGTGTTCTTTTTACTAACAACAACAAGAGTCATTGTATGTGTGTTCTTTTCACATACCACATATGGATCCACTAGTGCCATTGCATGTGTGTTATTTTCACAATCCACCTATGGATCCACTAGTGTCATTGCATGTGGTCTTTTTTTACTAACAACAACCAGAGTCATTTCATGTGTTTTCTTTGCACATACCACATATGGATCCACCAGTGTCATTGCATGTGTGCTCTTTTCACAATCCACCTATGGATCCACCAATGTCATTGCATGTGTGTTCTTTTTCTAACAATAACCAGAGTCATTGAAATGTGTGTTCTTTTCACATACCACATATGGATCCACCAGGGTCATTGCATGTGTGTTCTTTTTACTAACAACAACCAGAGCCATTGCATGTGTGTTCTCTTCAGAGACCACACATGGATCCACCAGTGTCATTGCATGTGTGTTCTTTTTACTAACAACAAACAGAGTCACTGAAATGTGTGTTCTCTTCAGAGACCACACATGGATCCACCAGTGTCATTATATGTGTGTTCTTTTTACTAACTACAACCAGTGTCATTGCATGTGTGTTCCTTTCACAATCCACCTATGGATCCACTAGTGTCATTGCATGTGTGCTTTTTTTACTAACAACAACCAGAGTCATTTCATGTGTTTTCTTTTCACATACCACATATGGATCCACCAGTGTCATTGAAATGTGTGTTCTCTTAAGTGACCACACATGGATCCACCAGTGTCATTGCATGTGTGTTCTTTTTACTAACAACAACCAGAGTCATTGCATGTGTGTTCTTTTCACATACCACATATGGATCCACCAGTGTCATTGCATGTGTGCTCTTTTTACTAACAACAACCAGAGTCATTGCATGTGTGTTCTATTCAGAGACCACACATGGATCCACCAGTGTCATTGCATGTGTGTTCTTTTTACTAACAACAATCAGTCATTGAAATGTGTGTTCTCTTCAGAGACCACACATGGATCCACCAGTGTCATTGCATGTGTGTTCTTTCTACTAACAACAACCACTGTCATTGCATGTGTGTTCTTTTCACAATCCACCTATGGATCCACCAGTGTCATTGCATGCGTGTTCTTTTTACTAACAACAACCAGTGTCATTGCATGTGTGTTCTTTTCACAATCCACCTATGGATCCACCAGTGTCATTGCATGCGTGTTCTTTTTACTAACAAGAACCAGTGTCATTGCATGTGTGTTCTTTTCACAATCGACCTATGGATCCACTAGTGTCATTGCATGTGTGATCTTTTCACAATCCACCTAAGGATCCACCAGTGTCATTGCATGTGTGTTCTTTTTACTAACAACAACAAGATTCATTGTATTTGTGTTCTTTTCACATACCACATATGGATCCACTAGTGCCATTGCATGTGTGTTCTTTTCACAATCCACCTTTGGATCCACTAGTGTCATTGCATGTGGGCTTTTTTTACTAACAACAACCAGAGTCATTTCATGTGTTTTCTTTTCACATACCACATATGGATCCAACAGTGTCATTGCATGTGTGTTCTTTTTACTAACAATAACCAGAGTCATTGAAATGTCTGTTCTTTTCACATACCACATATGGATCCACCAGGGTCATTGCATGTGTGTCCTTATTACAAACAACAACCAGAGCCATTGCATGTGTGGTCTCTTGGATCCACTAGTGTCATTGCATGTGTGTTATTTTTACTAACAACAACCAGAGTCACTGAAATGTGTGTTCTCTTCAGAGACCACACATCGATCCACCAGTGTCATTGCATGTGTGTTCTTTTTACTAACAACAACCAGTGTCATTGCATGTGTGTTCTTTTCACAATCCACCTATGGATCCACCAGTGTCATTGCATGTGTGCTTTTTTTACTAACAACAACCAGAGTCATTTCATGTGTTTTCTTTTCACATACCACTTATGGATCCACCAGTCTCATTGAAATGTGTGTTCTCTTCAGAGACCACACATGGATCCACTAGTGTTATTGCTTGTATGTTATTGTTACTAACAACAACCAGAGTCATTGCATGTGTGTTCTTTTCACATACCACATATGGATCCACCAGTGTCATTGCATGTGTGTTCTTTTCACAATCCACCTATGGATCCACCAGTGTCATTGCATGTGTGCTCTTTTTACAAACAACAACCAGAGTCACTGCATGTGTGTTCTCTTCAGAGACCACACAGGGATACACCAGTGTCATTGCATGTGTGTTCTTTTTAGTAACAACAACCAGAGTCATTGAAATGTGTGTTCTCTTCTGAGACTACACATGGATCCACCAGTGTCATTGCATGTGTGTTCTTTTTACTAACAACAACCAGTGTCATTGCATGTGTGTTCTTTTCACAATCCACCTAGGGATCCACCAGCGTTATTGCATGTGTGCTCTTTTTACTAACAACTACCAGAGTCATTTCATGTGTGTTCTTTTCACATACCACATATGGATCCACAAGTGTCATTGAAATGTGTGGTCTCTTCAGAGAGCACACATGGATCCACCAGTGTTATTGCATGTGTGTTCTTGTTACTAACAACAACCAGAGTCATTGCATGTCTGTTCTTTTCACATACCACATATGGATCCACCAGTGTTATTGCATGTGTCTTCTTTTCACAATCCACCTATGGATCCACCAGTGTCATTGCATGTGTGTTATTTTTACTAACAACAACTGGAGTTATTTCATGACTGTTCTTTTCAAATACGACATATGGATCCACCAGTGTCATTGCATGTGTGCTCTTTTCACAATCCACCTATGGATCCACCAGTGTCATTGTATGTGTGTTCTTTTTACTAATAATAACCAAAGTCATTGCATGTGTGTTCTATTCACATACCACGTATGGATCCACTAGTGTCATTGCATGTGTGCTCTTTTTACTAACAATAACCAGAGTCATTGCATATGTGTTCTCTTCAAAGACCACACATGGATCCACCAGTGTCATTGCATGTGTGTTCTTTTTACTAACAACCAGAGTCATTGAAATGTTTGTTCTCTTCTTAGACCACACATGGATCTACCAGTGTCATTGCATGTGTGTTCTTTTTACTAACAACAACCAGTGTCATTGCATGCGTGTTCTTTTCAGAATCCACCTATGGATCCACCAGTGTTATTGTTTGTGTGCTTTTTTACTAACAACAACTAGAGTCATTTGATGTGTGTTCTTCTCACATACCACATATGGATCCACCAGTGTCATTCAAATGTGTGTTCTCTTCGGAGACCACACATGGAACCACCAGTGTTATTGCATGTGTGTTCGTGTTAAGAATAACAACCAGAGTCATTGCATGTGTGTTCTTTTCACATACCACATATGGATCCACCAGTGTCATTGCATGTGTGTTCTTTTCACAATCCACCTATGGATCCACCAGTGTCATTGCATGTGTGTTCTTTTTACTAACAACAACCAGAGTCATTGAAATGTGTGTTCTCTACTGAGACCACACATGGGTCCACTAGTGTCATTGCATGTGTGTTCTTTTTACTAACAACAACCAGTGTCATTGCATGTGTGTACTTTTCAGAATCCACCAATGGATCCACCAGTGTCGTTGCATGTGTGCTTTTTTACTAACAACAACTAGAGTCATTTCATGGGTGTTTTTTCACATACCACATATGGATCCACCAGTATAATTGAAATGTGTGTTCTCTTCAGAGACCACACATGGATCCAACAGTGTTATTGCATGTGTGTTCTTGTTACTGAAAAATACCAGAGTCATTGCATGTGTGTTCTTTTCACATACCACATATGGATTCACCAGTGTCATTGCATGTGTGCTCTTTTCACATCCACCTATGGATCCACCAGTGTCATTGCATGTGTGTTCTTTTTACTAACAACAACCATAGTCATTGCATGTGTGTTCTTTTTACTAACAAGAACCAGTGTCATTGCATGTGTATTCTTTTCACAATCCACCTATCGATCCACCAGTGTCATTGCATGTGTATTCTTTTTTCTAACAACAACCAGAGTCATTGCATGTGTGCTCTTTTCACAATCCACCTAAGGATCCACCAGTGTCATTGCATGTGTGTTCTTTTTACTAAAAACAACCAGAGTCATTGCATGTGTGTTCTTTTCACATACGACATATGGATCCACCCGTGTTATTGCATGTGTGTCCTTTTCACAATCCACCTATGGATCCACCAGTGTCATTGCATGTGTGCTTTTTTACTAATAACAACCAGAGTCATTTCATGTGTGTTCTTTTCACAAACCACATATGGATCCACCAGTGTCATTGGATGTGTGTTCTTTTTACTAACAACAACCAGAGTCATTGAAATGTGTATTCTTTTCACATACCACATATGGATCCACCAGTGTCATTGCATGTGTGTTCTTTTTACTAACAACAATCAGTCATTGAAATGTGTGTTCTCTTCAGAGACCACACATGGATCCACCAGTGTCATTGCATGTGTGTTCTTTCTACTAACAACAACCACTGTCATTGCATGTGTGTTCTTTTCACAATCCACCTATGGATCCACCAGTGTCATTGCATGCGTGTTCTTTTTACTAACAACAACCAGTGTCATTGCATGTGTGTTCTTTTCACAATCCACCTATGGATCCACCAGTGTCATTGCATGCGTGTTCTTTTTACTAACAAGAACCAGTGTCATTGCATGTGTGTTCTTTTCACAATCGACCTATGGATCCACTAGTGTCATTGCATGTGTGATCTTTTCACAATCCACCTAAGGATCCACCAGTGTCATTGCATGTGTGTTCTTTTTACTAACAACAACAAGATTCATTGTATTTGTGTTCTTTTCACATACCACATATGGATCCACTAGTGCCATTGCATGTGTGTTCTTTTCACAATCCACCTTTGGATCCACTAGTGTCATTGCATGTGGGCTTTTTTTACTAACAACAACCAGAGTCATTTCATGTGTTTTCTTTTCACATACCACATATGGATCCAACAGTGTCATTGCATGTGTGTTCTTTTTACTAACAATAACCAGAGTCATTGAAATGTCTGTTCTTTTCACATACCACATATGGATCCACCAGGGTCATTGCATGTGTGTCCTTATTACAAACAACAACCAGAGCCATTGCATGTGTGGTCTCTTGGATCCACTAGTGTCATTGCATGTGTGTTATTTTTACTAACAACAACCAGAGTCACTGAAATGTGTGTTCTCTTCAGAGACCACACATCGATCCACCAGTGTCATTGCATGTGTGTTCTTTTTACTAACAACAACCAGTGTCATTGCATGTGTGTTCTTTTCACAATCCACCTATGGATCCACCAGTGTCATTGCATGTGTGCTTTTTTTACTAACAACAACCAGAGTCATTTCATGTGTTTTCTTTTCACATACCACTTATGGATCCACCAGTCTCATTGAAATGTGTGTTCTCTTCAGAGACCACACATGGATCCACTAGTGTTATTGCTTGTATGTTATTGTTACTAACAACAACCAGAGTCATTGCATGTGTGTTCTTTTCACATACCACATATGGATCCACCAGTGTCATTGCATGTGTGTTCTTTTCACAATCCACCTATGGATCCACCAGTGTCATTGCATGTGTGCTCTTTTTACAAACAACAACCAGAGTCACTGCATGTGTGTTCTCTTCAGAGACCACACAGGGATACACCAGTGTCATTGCATGTGTGTTCTTTTTAGTAACAACAACCAGAGTCATTGAAATGTGTGTTCTCTTCTGAGACTACACATGGATCCACCAGTGTCATTGCATGTGTGTTCTTTTTACTAACAACAACCAGTGTCATTGCATGTGTGTTCTTTTCACAATCCACCTAGGGATCCACCAGCGTTATTGCATGTGTGCTCTTTTTACTAACAACTACCAGAGTCATTTCATGTGTGTTCTTTTCACATACCACATATGGATCCACAAGTGTCATTGAAATGTGTGGTCTCTTCAGAGAGCACACATGGATCCACCAGTGTTATTGCATGTGTGTTCTTGTTACTAACAACAACCAGAGTCATTGCATGTCTGTTCTTTTCACATACCACATATGGATCCACCAGTGTTATTGCATGTGTCTTCTTTTCACAATCCACCTATGGATCCACCAGTGTCATTGCATGTGTGTTATTTTTACTAACAACAACTGGAGTTATTTCATGACTGTTCTTTTCAAATACGACATATGGATCCACCAGTGTCATTGCATGTGTGCTCTTTTCACAATCCACCTATGGATCCACCAGTGTCATTGTATGTGTGTTCTTTTTACTAATAATAACCAAAGTCATTGCATGTGTGTTCTATTCACATACCACGTATGGATCCACTAGTGTCATTGCATGTGTGCTCTTTTTACTAACAATAACCAGAGTCATTGCATATGTGTTCTCTTCAAAGACCACACATGGATCCACCAGTGTCATTGCATGTGTGTTCTTTTTACTAACAACCAGAGTCATTGAAATGTTTGTTCTCTTCTTAGACCACACATGGATCTACCAGTGTCATTGCATGTGTGTTCTTTTTACTAACAACAACCAGTGTCATTGCATGCGTGTTCTTTTCAGAATCCACCTATGGATCCACCAGTGTTATTGTTTGTGTGCTTTTTTACTAACAACAACTAGAGTCATTTGATGTGTGTTCTTCTCACATACCACATATGGATCCACCAGTGTCATTCAAATGTGTGTTCTCTTCGGAGACCACACATGGAACCACCAGTGTTATTGCATGTGTGTTCGTGTTAAGAATAACAACCAGAGTCATTGCATGTGTGTTCTTTTCACATACCACATATGGATCCACCAGTGTCATTGCATGTGTGTTCTTTTCACAATCCACCTATGGATCCACCAGTGTCATTGCATGTGTGTTCTTTTTACTAACAACAACCAGAGTCATTGAAATGTGTGTTCTCTACTGAGACCACACATGGGTCCACTAGTGTCATTGCATGTGTGTTCTTTTTACTAACAACAACCAGTGTCATTGCATGTGTGTACTTTTCAGAATCCACCAATGGATCCACCAGTGTCGTTGCATGTGTGCTTTTTTACTAACAACAACTAGAGTCATTTCATGGGTGTTTTTTCACATACCACATATGGATCCACCAGTATAATTGAAATGTGTGTTCTCTTCAGAGACCACACATGGATCCAACAGTGTTATTGCATGTGTGTTCTTGTTACTGAAAAATACCAGAGTCATTGCATGTGTGTTCTTTTCACATACCACATATGGATTCACCAGTGTCATTGCATGTGTGCTCTTTTCACATCCACCTATGGATCCACCAGTGTCATTGCATGTGTGTTCTTTTTACTAACAACAACCATAGTCATTGCATGTGTGTTCTTTTTACTAACAAGAACCAGTGTCATTGCATGTGTATTCTTTTCACAATCCACCTATCGATCCACCAGTGTCATTGCATGTGTATTCTTTTTTCTAACAACAACCAGAGTCATTGCATGTGTGCTCTTTTCACAATCCACCTAAGGATCCACCAGTGTCATTGCATGTGTGTTCTTTTTACTAAAAACAACCAGAGTCATTGCATGTGTGTTCTTTTCACATACGACATATGGATCCACCCGTGTTATTGCATGTGTGTCCTTTTCACAATCCACCTATGGATCCACCAGTGTCATTGCATGTGTGCTTTTTTACTAATAACAACCAGAGTCATTTCATGTGTGTTCTTTTCACAAACCACATATGGATCCACCAGTGTCATTGGATGTGTGTTCTTTTTACTAACAACAACCAGAGTCATTGAAATGTGTATTCTTTTCACATACCACATATGGATCCACCAGTGTCATTGCATGTGTGTTCTTTTTACTAACAAAAACTAGAGTCATTGCATGTGTGTTCTGTTCAGAAACCAGACATGGATCCACTAGTGTCATTGCATGTGTGTTCTTTTTACTAACAACAGCTAGAGTCATTGAAATGTTAGTTCTCTTCGGAGACCACACGTGGATCCACCAATGTCATTACATGTGTGTTCCTTTTACTAACAACAACCAGTGTCATTGCATGTGTGTTCTTTTCACAATCCACCTATGGATCCACCAGTGTCATTTCATTTGTGCTTTTTTTCTAATAACAACCAGAGTCATTTCATGTATGTTCTTTTCACATACCACATATGGATCCACCAGTGTCATTGAAATGTGTGTTCTCTTCAGAGACCACACATGGATCCCCTAGTGGTATTGCATGTGTGTTCTTGTTACTAACAACAACCAGAGTCATTGCATGTGTGCTCTTTTCACAATCCACCTATGGATCCACCAGTGTCATTGCATGTGTGTTCTTTTTACTAACAACAACCAGAGTCATTGCATGTGTGTTCTTTTCATATACCACATATGGATCCACCAGTGTCATTGCATGTGTGTTATTTTTACTAACAACAACCAGAGTCATTGCATGTGTGTTCTCTTCAGAGACCACACATGGATCCACTAGTGTCATTGCATGTGTGTTCTTTTTACTGACAACAACCAGAGTCATTGAAATGTGTGTTCTCTTCGGAGACCACACATGGATCCACCAGTGTCATTGCATGTGTGTTCCTTTTACTAACAACAACCAGTGTCATTGCATGTGTGTTCTTTTCACAATCCACCTATGGATCCACCAGTGTCATTTCATTTGTGCTTTTTTACTAACAACAACCAGAGTCATTTCATGTGTGTTCTTTTCACATACCACATATGGATCCACCAGTGTCATTGAAATGTGTGTTCTCTTCAGAGACCTCACATGGATCCCCTAGTGGTATTGCATGTGTGTTCTTGTTACTAACAACAACCAGAGTCATTGCATGTGTGCTCTTTTCACAATCCACCTATGGATCCACCAGTGTCATTGCATGTGTGTTCTTTTTACTAACAACAACCAGAGTCATTGCATTTGTGTTTTATTTAGAAACCACACATGGATCCACTAGTGTCATTGCATGTGTGTTATTTTTACTAACAACAACCAGAGTCATTGAAATGTGTGTTCTCTTCGGAGACCACATGTGGATCCACCAATGTCATTGCATGTGTGTTCCTTTTACTAACAACAACCAGTGTCATTGCATGTGTGTTCTTTTCACAATCCACCTATGGATCCACCAGTGTCATTTCATTGGTGCTTTTTTACTAATAACAACTAGAGTCATTTCATGTGTGTTCTTTTCACATACCACATATGGATCCACCAGTGTCATTGAAATGTGTGTTCTCTTCAGAGACCACACATGGATCCCCTAGTGGTATTGCATGTGTGTTCTTGTTACTAACAACAACCAGAGTCATTGCATGTGTGCTCTTTTCACAATCCACCTATGGATCCACCAGTGTCATTGCATGTGTGTTCTTTTTACTAACAACAACCAGAGTCATTGCATGTGTGTTCTTTTCACATACCACATATGGATCCACCAGTGTCATTGCATGTGTGTTCTTTTTACTAACAACAACCAGAGTCATTGCATGTCTGTTCTCTTCAGAGACCACACATGGATCCACTAGTGTCATTGCATGTGTGTTCTTTTTACTAACAACAACCAGAGTCATTGAAATGTGTATTCTCTTCGGAGACCACACATGGATCCACCAGTGTCATTGCATGTGTGTTCATTTTACTAACAACAACCAGTGTCATTGCATGTGTGTTCTTTTCACAATCCACCTATGGATCCACCAGTGTCATTTCATTTGTGCTTTTTTACTAACAACAACCAGAGTCATTTCATGTGTGTTCTTTTCACATACCACATATGGATCCACCAGTGTCATTGAAATGTGTGTTCTCTTTAGAGACCACACATGGATCCCCTAGTGGTATTGCATGTGTGTTCTTGTTACTAACAACAACCAGAGTCATTGCATGTGTGCTCTTTTCACAATCCACCTATGGATCCACCAGTGTCATTGCATGTGTGTTCTTTTTACTAACAACAACAAGACTCATTGCATGTGTGTTCTTTTCACATACCACATATGGATCCACCAGTGTCATTGCATGTGTGTTCTTTTTACTAACAACAACCAGAGTCATTGGATGTGTGTTCTCTTCAAAGACCACACATGGATCCACCAGTCTCATTGCATGTGTGTTATTTTTACTAACAACAACCAGAGTCATTGAAATGTGTGTTCTCTTCGGAGACCACATGTGGATCCACCAATGTCATTGCATGTGTGTTCCTTTTACTAACAACAACTAGTGTCATTGCATGTGTGTTCTTTTCACAATCCACCTATGGATCCACCAGTGTCATTTCATTGGTGCTTTTTTACTAATAACAACTAGAGTCATTTCATGTGTGTTCTTTTCACATACCACATATGGATCCACCAGTGTCATTGAAATGTGTGTTCTCTTCAGAGACCACACATGGATCCCCTAGTGGTATTACATGTGTGTTCTTGTTACTAACAACAACCAGAGTCATTGCATGTGTGCTCTTTTCACAATCCACCTATGGATCCACCAGTGTCATTGCATGTGTGTTCTTTTTACTAACAACAACCAGAGTCATTGCATGTGTGTTCTTTTCACATACCACATATGGATCCACCAGTGTCATTGCATGTGTGTTCTTTTTACTAACAACAACCAGAGTCATTGCATGTCTGTTCTCTTCAGAGACCACACATGGATCCACTAGTGTCATTGCATGTGTGTTCTTTTTACTAACAACAACCAGAGTCATTGAAATGTGTATTCTCTTCGGAGACCACACATGGATCCACCAGTGTCATTGCATGTGTGTTCATTTTACTAACAACAACCAGTGTCATTGCATGTGTGTTCTTTTCACAATCCACCTATGGATCCACCAGTGTCATTTCATTTGTGCTTTTTTACTAACAACAACCAGAGTCATTTCATGTGTGTTCTTTTCACATACCACATATGGATCCACGAGTGTCATTGAAATGTGTGTTCTCTTTAGAGACCACACATGGATCCCCTAGTGGTATTGCATGTGTGTTCTTGTTACTAACAACAACCAGAGTCATTGCATGTGTGCTCTTTTCACAATCCACCTATGGATCCACCAGTGTCATTGCATGTGTGTTCTTTTTACTAACAACAACAAGACTCATTGCATGTGTGTTCTTTTCACATACCACATATGGATCCACCAGTGTCATTGCATGTGTGTTCTTTTTACTAACAACAACCAGAGTCATTGGATGTGTGTTCTCTTCAAAGACCACACATGGATCCACCAGTCTCATTGCATGTGTGTTCTTTTTACTAACAACCAGAGTCATTGAAATGTGCGTTCTCTTCATAGACCACACATGGATCTACCAGAGTCATTTGATGTGTGTTCTTTTCACATACCACATATGGATCCACCAGTGTCATTGAAATGTGTGTTCTCTTTAGAGACCACACATGGAACCACTAGTGTTATTGCATGTGTGTTCTTGTTACTAACAACTACCAGAGTCATTGCATGTGTGTTCTTTTCACATACCACATATGGATCCACCAGTGTCGTTGCATGTGTGTTCTTTTCACAATCCACCTATGGATCCACCAGTGTCGTTGCATGTGTGCTTTTTTTACTAACAACAACCAGAGTCATTTCATGTGTGTTCTTTTCACATACCACATATGGATCCACCAGTATAATTGAAATGTGTGTTCTCTTCAGAGACCACACATGGATCCAACAGTGTTATTGCATGTGTGTTCTTGTTACTAACAAATACCAGAGTCATTGCATGTGTGTTCTTTTCACATACCACATATGGATTCACCAGTGTCATTGCATGTGTGCTCTTTTCACATCCACCTATGGATCCACCAATGTCATTGCATGTGTGTTCTTTTTACTAACAACAACCATAGTCATTGCATGTGTGTTCTTTTTACTAACAACAACCAGTGTCATTGCATGTGTATTCTTTTCACAATCCACCTTTGGATCCACCAGTGTCATTGCATGTGTATACTTTTTTCTAACAACAACCAGAGTCATTGCATGTGTGCTCTTTTCTAATTCCACCTAAGGATCCACCAATGTGATTCCATGTGTGTTCTTTTTACTAACAACAACCAGAGTCATTGCATGTGTGCTCTTTTCACAATCCACATATGGATCCACCAGTGTCATTGCATGTGTGTTCTTTTTACTAACAACAACCAGAGTCATTGAAATGTGTATTATTTTCACATACCACATATGGATCCACCAGTGTCATTCCATGTGTGTTCTTTTTACTAACAACAACCAGAGTCATTGCATGTGTGTTCTCTTCAGAGACCACACATGGATCCACTAGTATCATTGCATGTGTGTTTTTTTACTAACAACAACCAGAGTCATTGAAATGTGTGTTCTCTTCGGAGACCACACATGGATCCACCAGTGTCATTGCATGTGTGTTCTTTTTACTAACAAAAACTAGAGTCATTGCATGTGTGTTCTGTTCAGAAACCACACATGGATCCACTAGTGTCATTGCATGTGTGTTCTTTTTACTAACAACAGCCAGAGTCATTGAAATGTTAGTTCTCTTCGGAGCCCACACGTGGATCCACCAATGTCATTGCATGTGTGTTCCTTTTACTAACAACAACCAGTGTCATTGCATGTGTGTTCTTTTCACAATCCACCTATGGATCCACCAGTGTCATTTCATTTGTGCTTTTTTCTAATAACAACCAGAGTCATTTCATGTATGTTCTTTTCACATACCACATATGGATCCACCAGTGTCATTGAAATGTGTGTTCTCTTCAGAGACCACACATGGATCCCCTAGTGGTATTGCATGTGTGTTCTTGTTACTAACAACAACCAGAGTCATTGCATGTGTGCTCTTTTCACAATCCACCTATGCATCCACCAGTGTCATTGCATGTGTGTTCTTTTTACTAACAACAACCAGAGTCATTGCATGTGTGTTCTTTTCATATACCACATATGGATCCACCAGTGTCATTGCATGTGTGTTCTTTTTACTAACAACAACCAGAGTCATTGCATGTGTGTTCTCTTCAGAGACCACACATGGATCCACTAGTGTCATTGCATGTGTGTTCTTTTTACTAACAACAACCAGAGTCATTGAAATGTGTGTTCTCTTCGGAGACCACACATGGATCCACCAGTGTCATTGCATGTGTGTTCCT
This sequence comes from Avena sativa, assembly GCA_916181665.1. Classification (NCBI taxonomy): domain Eukaryota; kingdom Viridiplantae; phylum Streptophyta; class Magnoliopsida; order Poales; family Poaceae; genus Avena; species Avena sativa. Next base: position 588,146,299 of record OV702287.1, read on the forward strand.
TTTACTAACAACAACCAGTGTCATTGCATGTGTGTTCTTTTCACAATCCACCTATGGATCCACCAGTGTCATTTCATTTGTGATTTTTTACTAACAACAACCAGAGTCATTTCATGTGTGTTCTTTTCACATACCACATATGGATCCACCAGTGTCATTGAAATGTGTGTTCTCTTCAGAGACCACACATGGATCCCCTAGTGGTATTGCATGTGTGTTCTTGTTACTAACAACAACCAGAGTCATTGCATGTGTGCTCTTTTCACAATCCACCTATGGATCCACCAGTGTCATTGCATGTGTGTTCTTTTTACTAACAACAACCAGAGTCATTGCATGTGTGTTCTTTTCACAATCCTCCTATGGATCCACCAGTGTCATTGCATGTGTGTTCTTTTTACTAACAACAACCAGAGTCATTGCATGTGTGTTCTTTTCACATACCACATATGGATCCACCAGTGTCATTGCATGTGTGCTCTTTTTACTAACAACAACCACAGACATTGCATGTGTGTTCTCTTCAAAGACCACACATGGATCCACCAGTGTCATTGCATGTGTGTTCTTTTTACTAACAACCAGAGTCATTGAAATGCGCGTTCTCTTCTTAGACCACACATGGATCTACCAGAGTCATTTGATGTGTGTTTTTTTCACATACCACATATGGATCCACCAGTGTCATTGAAATGTGTGTTCTCTTCAGAGACCACACATGGAACCACCAGTGTTATTGCATGTGTCTTCTTGTTACTAACAACTACCAGAGTCATTGCATGTGTGTTCTTTTCACATACCAGATATGGATCCACCAGTGTCGTTGCATGTGTGTTCTTTTCACAATCCACATATGGATCCACCAGTGTCATTGCATGTGTCTTCTTTTCAGAATCCACCAATGGATCCACCAGTGTCATTGCATGTGTATTCTTTTCACAATCCACCTATGGATCCACCAGTGTCATTGCATGTGTATTCTTTTTTCTAACAACAACCAGAGTCATTGCATGTGTGCTCTTTTCACAGTCCACCTAAGGATCCACCAATGTGATTGCATGTGTGTTCTCTTTACTAACAACAACCAGAGTCATTGAAATGTGTATTATTTTCACATACCACATATGGATCCACCAGTGTCATTGCATGTGTGTTCTTTTTACTAACAACAACCAGAGTCATTGCATGTGTGTTCTCTTCAAAGACCACACATGGATCCACTAGTATCATTGCATGTGTGTTCTTTTTACTAACAACAACCAGAGTCATTGAAATGTGTGTTCTCTTCGGAGACCACACATGGATCCACCAGTGTCATTGCATGTGTGTTCCTTTTACTAAGAACAACCAGTGTCATTGCATGTGTGTTCTTTTCACAATCCACCTATGGATCCACCAGTGTCATTTCATTTGTGCTTTTTTACTAACAACAACCAGAGTCATTTCATGTGTGTTCTTTTCACATACCACATATGGATCCACCAGTGTCATTGAAATGTGTGTTCTCTTCAGAGACCTCACATGGATCCCCTAGTGGTATTGCATGTGTGTTCTTGTTACTAACAACAACCAGAGTCATTGCATGTGTGCTCTTTTCACAATCCACCTATGGATCCACCAGTGTCATTGCATGTGTGTTCTTTTTACTAACAACAACCAGAGTCATTGCATTTGTGTTTTATTTAGAAACCACACATGGATCCACTAGTGTCATTGCATGTGTGTTATTTTTACTAACAACAACCAGAGTCATTGAAATGTGTGTTCTCTTTGGAGACCACATGTGGATCCACCAATGTCATTGCATGTGTGTTCCTTTTACTAACAACAACCAGTGTCATTGCATGTGTGTTCTTTTCACAATCCACCTATGGATCCACCAGTGTCATTTCATTTGTGCTTTTTTACTAACAACAACCAGAGTCATTTCATGTGTGTTCTTTTCACATACCACATATGGATCCACCAGTGTCATTGAAATGTGTGTTCTCTTTAGAGACCACACATGGATCCCCTAGTGGTATTGCATGTGTGTTCTTGTTACTAACAACAACCAGAGTCATTGCATGTGTGCTCTTTTCACAATCCACCTATGGATCCACCAGTGTCATTGCATGTGTGTTCTTTTTACTAACAACAACAAGACTCATTGCATGTGTGTTCTTTTCACATACCACATATGGATCCACCAGTGTCATTGCATGTGTGTTCTTTTTACTAACAACAACCAGAGTCATTGGATGTGTGTTCTCTTCAAAGACCACACATGGATCCACCAGTCTCATTGCATGTGTGTTCTTTTTACTAACAACCAGAGTCATTGAAATGTGCGTTCTCTTCATAGACCACACATGGATCTACCAGAGTCATTTGATGTGTGTTCTTTTCACATACCACATATGGATCCTCCAGTGTCATTGAAATGTGTGTTCTCTTCAGAGACCACACATGGAACCACTAGTGTTATTGCATGTGTGTTCTTGTTACTAACAACTACCAGAGTCATTGCATGTGTGTTCTTTTCACATACCACATATGGATCCACCAGTGTCGTTGCATGTGTGTTCTTTTCACAATCCACCTATGGATCCACCAGTGTCATTGCATGTGTGTTCTTTTCAGAATCCACCAATGGATCCACCAGTGTCGTTGCATGTGTGCTTTTTTTACTAACAACAACCAGAGTCATTTCATGTGTGTTCTTTTCACATACCACATATGGATCCACCAGTATAATTGAAATGTGTGTTCTCTTCAGAGACCACACATGGATCCAACAGTGTTATTGCATGTGTGTTCTTGTTACTAACAAATACCAGAGTCATTGCATGTGTGTTCTTTTCACATACCACATATGGATTCACCAGTGTCATTGCATGTGTGCTCTTTTCACATCCACCTATGGATCCACCAGTGTCATTGCATGTGTGTTCTTTTTACTAACAACAACCATAGTCATTGCATGTGTGTTCTTTTTACTAACAAAAACCAGTGTCATTGCATGTGTATTCTTTTCACAATCCACCTTTGGATCCACCAGTGTCATTGCATGTGTATACTTTTTTCTAACAACAACCAGAGTCATTGCATGTGTGCTCTTTTCACAATCCACCTAAGGATCCACCAATGTGATTCCATGTGTGTTCTTTTTACTAACAACAACCAGAGTCATTGCATGTGTGCTCTTTTCACAATCCACATATGGATCCACCAGTGTCATTGCATGTGTGTTCTTTTTACTAACAACAACCAGAGTCATTGAAATGTGTATTATTTTCACATACCACATATGGATCCACCAGTGTCATTCCATGTGTGTTCTTTTTACTAACAACAACTAGAGTCATTGCATGTGTGTTCTCTTCAGAGACCACACATGGATCCACTAGTATCATTGCATGTGTGTTTTTTTACTAACAACAACCAGAGTCATTGAAATGTGTGTTCTCTTCGGAGACCACACATGGATCCACCAGTGTCATTGCATGTGTGTTCCTTTTACTAACAACAACCAGTGTCATTGCATGTGTGTTCTTTTCACAATCCACCTATGGATCCACCAGTGACATTTCATTTGTGCTTTTTTACTAACAACAACCAGAGTCATTTCATGTGTGTTCTTTTCACATACCACATATGGATCCACCAGTGTCATTGAAATGTGTGTTCTCTTCAGAGACCACATATGGATCCCCTAGTGGTATTGCATGTGTGTTCTTGTTACTAACAACAACCAGAGTCATTGCATGTGTGCTCTTTTCACAATCCACCTATGGATCCACCAGTGTCATTGCATGTGTGTTCTTTTTACTAACAACAACCAGAGTCATTGCATGTGTGTTCTCTTCAGAAACCACACATGGATCCACTAGTGTCATTGCATGTGTGTTCTTTTTACTAACAACAACCAGAGTCATTGAAATGTGTGTTCTCTTTGGAGACCACACGTGGATCCACCAATGTCATTGCATGTGTGTTCCTTTACTAACAACAACCAGTGTCATTGCATGTGTGTTCTTTTCATAATCCACCTATGGATCCACCAGTGTCATTTCATTGGTGCTTTTTTACTAATAACAACCAGAGTCATTTCATGTGTGTTCTTTTCACATACCACATATGGATCCACCAGTGTCATTGAAATGTGTGTTCTCTTCAGAGCCCACACATGGATCCCCTAGTGGTATTGCATGTGTGTTCTTGTTACTAACAACAACCAGAGTCATTGCATGTGTGCTCTTTTCACAATCCACCTATGGATCCACCAGTGTCATTGCATGTGTGTTCTTTTTACTAACAACAACAAGACTCATTGCATGTGTGTTCTTTTCACATACCACATATGGATCCACCAGTGTCATTGCATGTGTGTTCTTTTTACTAACAACAACCAGAGTCATTGGATGTGTGTTCTCTTCAAAGACCACACATGGATCCACCAGTCTCATTGAATGTGTGTTCTTTTTACTAACAACCAGAGTCATTGAAATGTGCGTTCTCTTCATAGACCACACATGGATCTACCAGAGTCATTTGATGTGTGTTCTTTTCACATACCACATATGGATCCACCAGTGTCATTGAAATGTGTGTTCTCTTCAGAGACCGCACATGGAACCACCAGTGTTATTGCATGTGTGTTCTTGTTACTAACAACTACCAGAGTCATTGCATGTGTGTTCTTTTCACATACCACATATGGATCCACCAGTGTCGTTGCATGTGTGGTCTTTTCACAATCCACCTATGGATCCACCAGTGGTCATTGCATGTGTGTTCTTTTCAGAATCCACCAATGGATCCACCAGTGTCATTGCATGTGTGCTTTTTTTACTAACAACAACCAGAGTCATTTCATGTGTGTTCTTTTCACATACCACATATGGATCCACCAGTATAATTGAAATGTGTGTTCTCTTCAGAGACCACACATGGATCCAACAGTGTTATTGCATGTGTGTTCTTATTACTAACAAATACCAGAGTCATTGCATGTGTGTTCTTTTCACATACCACAGATGGATTCACCAGTGTCATTGCATGTGTGCTCTTTTCACATCCACCTATGGATCCACCAGTGTCATTGCATGTGTGTTCTTTTTACTAACAACAACCATAGTCATTGCATGTGTGTTCTTTTTACTAACAACAACCAGTGTCATTGCATGTGTATTCTTTTCACAATCCACCTATGGATCCACCAGTGTCATTGCATGTGTATTCTTTTTTTAACAACAACCAGAGTCATTGCATGTGTGCTCTTTTCACAATCCACCTAAGGATCCACCAATGTGATTGCATGTGTGTTCTTTTATTAACAACAACCAGAGTCATTGCATGTGTGATCTTTTCACAATCCACATATGGATCCACCAGTGTCATTGCATGTGTGTTCTTTTTACTAACAATAACCAGAGTCATTGAAATGTGTATTATTTTCACATACCACATATGGATCCACCAGTGTCATTGCATGTGTGTTCTTTTTACTAACAACAAGTAGAGTCATTGCATGTGTGTTCTCTTCAGAGACCACACATGGATCCACTAGTATCATTGCATGTGTGTTTTTTTACTAACAACAACCAGAGTCATTGAAATGTGTGTTCTCTTCGGAGACCACACATGGATCCACCAGTGTCATTGCATGTGTGTTCCTTTTACTAACAACAACCAGTGTCATTGCATGTGTGTTCTTTTCACAATCCACCTATGGATCCACCAGTGTCATTTCATTTGTGCTTTTTTTACTAACAACAACCAGAGTCATTTCATGTGTGTTCTTTTCACATACCACATATGGATCCACTAGTGTCATTGAAATGTATGTTCTCTTCAGAGACCACACATGGATCCCCTAGTGGTATTGCATGTGTGTTCTTGTTACTAACAACAACCAGAGTCATTGCATGTGTGCTCTTTTCACAATACACCTATGGATCCACCAGTGTCATTGCATGTGTGTTCTTTTTACTAACAACAACCAGAGTCATTGCATGTGTGTTCTCTTCAGAAACCGTACATGGATCCACTAGTGTCATTGCATGTGTGTTCTTTTTACTAACAACAACCAGAGTCATTGAAATGTGTGTTCTCTTCGGAGACCACACGTGGATCCACCAATGTCATTGCATGTGTGTTCCTTTTACTAACAACAACCAGTGTCATTGCATGTGTGTTCTTTTCACAATCCACCTATGGATCCACCAGTGTCATTTCATTGGTGCTTTTTTACTAATAACAACCAGAGTCATTTCATGTGTGTTCTTTTCACATACCACATATGGATCCACCAGTGTCATTGAAATGTGTGTTCTCTTCAGAGACCGCACATGGATCCCCTAGTGGTATTGCATGTGTGTTCTTGTTACTAACAACAACCAGAGTCATTGCATGTGTGCTCTTTTCACAATCCACCTATGGATCCACCAGTGTCATTGCATGTGTGTTCTTTTTACTAACAACAACAAGAGTCATTGCATGTGTGTTCTTTTCACATACCACATATGGATCCACCAGTGTCATTGCATGTGTTCTCTTTTTACTAACAACAACCACAGTCATTGCATGTGTGTTCTCTTCAAAGACCACACATGGATCCACCAGTCTCATTGCATGTGTGTTCTTTTTACTAACAACCAGAGTCATTGAAATGTGCCTTCTCTTCATAGAACACACATGGATCCACCAGAGTCATTTGATGTGTGTTCTTTTCACATACCACATATGGATCCACCAGTGTCATTGAAATGTGTGTTCTCTTCAGAGACCACACATGGAACCACCAGTGTTATTGCATGTGTGTTCTTGTTACTAACAACTACCAGAGTCATTGCATGTGTGTTCTTTTCACATACCACATATGGATCCACCAGTGTCGTTGCATGTGTTCTTTTCACAATCCACCTATGAATCCACCAATGTCATTGCATGTGTGTTCTGTTCAGAATCCACCAATGGATCCACCAGTGTCGTTGCATGTGTTCTTTTTTACTAACAACAACCAGAGTCATTTCATGTGTGTTCTTTTCACATACCACATATGGATCCACCAGTATAATTGAAATGTGTGTTCTCTTCAGAGACAACACATGGATCCAACAGTGTTATTGCATGTGTGTTCTTGTTACTAACAAATACTAGAGTCATTGCATGTGTGTTCTTTTCACATACCACATATGGATTCACCAGTGTGATTGCATGTGTGCTCTTTTCACATCCACCTATGGATCCACCAGTGTCATTGCATGTGTGTTCTTTTTACTAACAACAACCATAGTCATTGCATATGTGTTCTTTTTACTAACAACAACGAGTGTCATTGCATGTGTATTATTTTCACAATCCACCTATGGATCCACCAGTGTCATTGCATGTGTATTCTTTTTTCTAACAACAACCAGAGTCATTGCATGTGTGCTCTTTTCACAATCCACCTAAGGATCCACAAGTGTGATTGCATGTGTGTTATTTTTACTAACAACAACCAGAGTCATTGCATGTGTGCTCTTTTCACAATCCACATATGGATCCACCAGTGTCATTGCATGTGTGTTCTTTTTACTAACAACAACCAGAGTCATTGAAATATGTATTATTTTCACATACCACATATGGATCCACCAGTGTCATTGCATGTGTGTTCTTTTTACTAACAACAACCAGAGTCATTGCATGTGTGTTCTCTTCAGAGACCACACATGGATCCACTAGTATCATTGCATGTGTGTTCTTTTTACTAACAACAACCAGAGTCATTGAAATGTGTGTTCTCTTCGGAGACCACACATGGATCCACCAGTGTCATTGCATGTGTTTTCCTTTTACTAACAACAACCAGTGTCATTGCATGTCTGTTCTTTTCACAATCCACCTATGGATCCACCAGTGTCATTTCATTTGTGCTTTTTTACTAACAACAACCAGAGTCATTTCATGTGTGTTCTTTTCACATACCACATATGGATCCACCAGTGTCATTGAAATGTGTGTTCTCTTCAGAGACCACACATGGATCCCCTAGTGGTATTGCATGTGTGTTCTTGTTACTAACAACAACTAGAGTCATTGGATGTGTGCTCTTTTCACAATCCACCTATGGATCCACCACTGTCATTGCATGTGTGTTCTTTTTACTAACAACAACCAGAGTCATTGCATGTGTGTTCTCTTCAGAAACCACACATGGATCCACTAGTGTCATTGCATGTGTGTTATTTTTACTAACAACAACCAGAGTCATTGAAATGTGTGTTCTCTTCGGAGACCACACGTGGATCCACCAATGTCATTGCATGTTTGTTTCTTTTACTAACAATAACCAGTGTCATTGCATGTGTGTTCTTTTCACAATCCACCTATGGATCCACCAGTGTCATTTCATTTGTGCTTTTTTACTAATAACAACCAGAGTCATTTCATGTGTGTTCTTTTCACATACCACATATGGATCCACCAGTGTCATTGAAATGTGTGTTCTCTTCAGAGACCACACATGGATCCCCTAGTGGTATTGCATGTGTGTTCTTGTTACTAACAACAACCAGAGTCATTGCATGTGTGCTCTTTTCACAATCCACCTATGGATCCACTAGTGTCATTGCATGTGTGTTCTTTTTACTAACAACAACCAGAGTCATTGCATGTGTGTTCTTTTCACATACCACATATGGATCCACTAGTGTCATTGCATGTGTGTTCTTTTTACTAACAACAACCAGAGTCATTGCATGTGTGTTCTCTTCAGAAACCACACATGGATCCACTAGTGTCATTGCATGTGTGTTCTTTTTACTAACAACAACCAGAGTCATTGAAATGTGTGTTCTCTTCGGAGACCACACGTGGATCCACCAATGTCATTGCATGTGTGTTCCTTTTACTAACAATAACCAGTGTCATTGCATGTGTGTTCTTTTCACAATCCACCTATGGATCCACCAGTGTCATTTCATTGGTGCTTTTTTACTAATAACAACCAGAGTCATTTCATGTGTGTTCTTTTCACAATCCACCTATGGATCCACCAGTGTCATTTCATTGGTGCTTTTTTACTAATAACAACCAGAGTCATTTCATGTGTGTTCTTTTCACATACCACATATGGATCCACCAGTGTCATTGAAATGTGTGTTCTCTTCAGAGACCACACATGGATCCCCTAGTGGTATTGCATGTGTGTTCTTGTTACTAACAACAACCAGAGTCATTGCATGTGTGCTCTTTTCACAATCCACCTATGGATCCACCAGTGTCATTGCATGTGTGTTCTTTTTACTAACAACAACAAGAGTCATTGCATGTGTGTTCTTTTCACATACCACATATGGATCCACCAGTGTCATTGCATGTGTTCTCTTTTTACTAACAACAACCACAGTCATTGCATGTGTGTTCTCTTCAAAGACCACACATGGATCCACCAGTCTCATTGCATGTGTGTTCTTTTTACTAACAACCAGAGTCATTGAAATGTGCCTTCTCTTCATAGAACACACATGGATCCACCAGAGTCATTTGATGTGTGTTCTTTTCACATACCACATATGGATCCACCAGTGTCATTGAAATGTGTGTTCTCTTCAGAGACCACACATGGAACCACCAGTGTTATTGCATGTGTGTTCTTGTTACTAACAACTACCAGAGTCATTGCATGTGTGTTCTTTTCACATACCACATATGGATCCACCAGTGTCGTTGCATGTGTTCTTTTCACAATCCACCTATGAATCCACCAATGTCATTGCATGTGTGTTCTGTTCAGAATCCACCAATGGATCCACCAGTGTCGTTGCATGTGTTCTTTTTTTACTAACAACAACCAGAGTCATTTCATGTGTGTTCTTTTCACATACCACATATGGATCCACCAGTATAATTGAAATGTGTGTTCTCTTCAGAGACAACACATGGATCCAACAGTGTTATTGCATGTGTGTTCTTGTTACTAACAAATACTAGAGTCATTGCATGTGTGTTCTTTTCACATACCACATATGGATTCACCAGTGTGATTGCATGTGTGCTCTTTTCACATCCACCTATGGATCCACCAGTGTCATTGCATGTGTGTTCTTTTTACTAACAACAACCATAGTCATTGCATATGTGTTCTTTTTACTAACAACAACGAGTGTCATTGCATGTGTATTATTTTCACAATCCACCTATGGATCCACCAGTGTCATTGCATGTGTATTCTTTTTTCTAACAACAACCAGAGTCATTGCATGTGTGCTCTTTTCACAATCCACCTAAGGATCCACAAGTGTGATTGCATGTGTGTTATTTTTACTAACAACAACCAGAGTCATTGCATGTGTGCTCTTTTCACAATCCACATATGGATCCACCAGTGTCATTGCATGTGTGTTCTTTTTACTAACAACAACCAGAGTCATTGAAATATGTATTATTTTCACATACCACATATGGATCCACCAGTGTCATTGCATGTGTGTTCTTTTTACTAACAACAACCAGAGTCATTGCATGTGTGTTCTCTTCAGAGACCACACATGGATCCACTAGTATCATTGCATGTGTGTTCTTTTTACTAACAACAACCAGAGTCATTGAAATGTGTGTTCTCTTCGGAGACCACACATGGATCCACCAGTGTCATTGCATGTGTTTTCCTTTTACTAACAACAACCAGTGTCATTGCATGTCTGTTCTTTTCACAATCCACCTATGGATCCACCAGTGTCATTTCATTTGTGCTTTTTTACTAACAACAACCAGAGTCATTTCATGTGTGTTCTTTTCACATACCACATATGGATCCACCAGTGTCATTGAAATGTGTGTTCTCTTCAGAGACCACACATGGATCCCCTAGTGGTATTGCATGTGTGTTCTTGTTACTAACAACAACTAGAGTCATTGGATGTGTGCTCTTTTCACAATCCACCTATGGATCCACCACTGTCATTGCATGTGTGTTCTTTTTACTAACAACAACCAGAGTCATTGCATGTGTGTTCTCTTCAGAAACCACACATGGATCCACTAGTGTCATTGCATGTGTGTTCTTTTTACTAACAACAACCAGAGTCATTGAAATGTGTGTTCTCTTCGGAGACCACACGTGGATCCACCAATGTCATTGCATGTTTGTTTCTTTTACTAACAATAACCAGTGTCATTGCATGTGTGTTCTTTTCACAATCCACCTATGGATCCACCAGTGTCATTTCATTTGTGCTTTTTTACTAATAACAACCAGAGTCATTTCATGTGTGTTCTTTTCACATACCACATATGGATCCACCAGTGTCATTGAAATGTGTGTTCTCTTCAGAGACCACACATGGATCCCCTAGTGGTATTGCATGTGTGTTCTTGTTACTAACAACAACCAGAGTCATTGCATGTGTGCTCTTTTCACAATCCACCTATGGATCCACTAGTGTCATTGCATGTGTGTTCTTTTTACTAACAACAACCAGAGTCATTGCATGTGTGTTCTTTTCACATACCACATATGGATCCACTAGTGTCATTGCATGTGTGTTCTTTTTACTAACAACAACCAGTGTCATTGCATGTGTGTTCTCTTCAGAAACCACACATGGATCCACTAGTGTCATTGCATGTGTGTTCTTTTTACTAACAACAACCAGAGTCATTGAAATGTGTGTTCTCTTCGGAGACCACACGTGGATCCACCAATGTCATTGCATGTGTGTTCCTTTTACTAACAACAACCAGTGTCATTGCATGTGTGTTCTTTTCACAATCCACCTATGGATCCACCAGTGTCATTTCATTGGTGCTTCTTTACTAATAACAACCAGAGTCATTTCATGTGTGTTCTTTTCACATACCACATATGGATCCACCAGTGTCATTGAAATGTGTGTTCTCTTCAGAGACCACACATGGATCCCCTAGTGGTATTGCATGTGTGTTCTTGTTACTAACAACAACCAGAGTCATTGCATGTGTGCTCTTTTCACAATCCACCTATGGATCCACCAGTGTCATTGCATGTGTGTTCTTTTTACTAACAACAACAAGAGTCATTGCATGTGTGTTCTTTTCACATACCACATATGGATCCACCAGTGTCATTGCATGTGTTCTCTTTTTACTAACAACAACCACAGTCATTGCATGTGTGTTCTCTTCAAAGACCACACATGGATCCACCAGTCTCATTGCATGTGTGTTCTTTTTACTAACAACCAGAGTCATTGAAATGTGCCTTCTCTTCATAGAACACACATGGATCCACCAGAGTCATTTGATGTGTGTTCTTTTCACATACCACATATGGATCCACCAGTGTCATTGAAATGTGTGTTCTCTTCAGAGACCACACATGGAACCACCAGTGTTATTGCATGTGTGTTCTTGTTACTAACAACTACCAGAGTCATTGCATGTGTGTTCTTTTCACATACCACATATGGATCCACCAGTGTCGTTGCATGTGTTCTTTTCACAATCCACCTATGAATCCACCAATGTCATTGCATGTGTGTTCTGTTCAGAATCCACCAATGGATCCACCAGTGTCGTTGCATGTGTTCTTTTTTTACTAACAACAACCAGAGTCATTTCATGTGTGTTCTTTTCACATACCACATATGGATCCACCAGTATAATTGAAATGTGTGTTCTCTTCAGAGACAACACATGGATCCAACAGTGTTATTGCATGTGTGTTCTTGTTACTAACAAATACCAGAGTCATTGCATGTGTGTTCTTTTCACATACCACATATGGATTCACCAGTGTGATTGCATGTGTGCTCTTTTCACATCCACCTATGGATCCACCAGTGTCATTGCATGTGTGTTCTTTTTACTAACAACAACCATAGTCATTGCATATGTGTTCTTTTTACTAACAACAACGAGTGTCATTGCATGTGTATTATTTTCACAATCCACCTATGGATCCACCAGTGTCATTGCATGTGTATTCTTTTTTCTAACAACAACCAGAGTCATTGCATGTGTGCTCTTTTCACAATCCACCTAAGGATCCACAAGTGTGATTGCATGTGTGTTATTTTTACTAACAACAACCAGAGTCATTGCATGTGTGCTCTTTTCACAATCCACATATGGATCCACCAGTGTCATTGCATGTGTGTTCTTTTTACTAACAACAACCAGAGTCATTGAAATGTGTATTATTTTCACATACCACATATGGATCCACCAGTGTCATTGCATGTGTGTTCTTTTTACTAACAACAACCAGAGTCATTGCATGTGTGTTCTCTTCAGAGACCACACATGGATCCACTAGTATCATTGCATGTGTGTTCTTTTTACTAACAACAACCAGAGTCATTGAAATGTGTGTTCTCTTCGGAGACCACACATGGATCCACCAGTGTCATTGCATGTGTTTTCCTTTTACTAACAACAACCAGTGTCATTGCATGTCTGTTCTTTTCACAATCCACCTATGGATCCACCAGTGTCATTTCATTTGTGCTTTTTTACTAACAACAACCAGAGTCATTTCATGTGTGTTCTTTTCACATACCACATATGGATCCACCAGTGTCATTGAAATGTGTGTTCTCTTCAGAGACCACACATGGATCCCCTAGTGGTATTGCATGTGTGTTCTTGTTACTAACAACAACCAGAGTCATTGGATGTGTGCTCTTTTCACAATCCACCTATGGATCCACCAGTGTCATTGCATGTGTGTTCTTTTTACTAACAACAACCAGAGTCATTGCATGTGTGTTCTCTTCAGAAACCACACATGGATCCACTAGTGTCATTGCATGTGTGTTCTTTTTACTAACAACAACCAGAGTCATTGAAATGTGTGTTCTCTTCGGAGACCACACGTGGATCCACCAATGTCATTGCATGTTTGTTTCTTTTACTAACAATAACCAGTGTCATTGCATGTGTGTTCTTTTCACAATCCACCTATGGATCCACCAGTGTCATTTCATTTGTGCTTTTTTACTAATAACAACCAGAGTCATTTCATGTGTGTTCTTTTCACATACCACATATGGATCCACCAGTGTCATTGAAATGTGTGTTCTCTTCAGAGACCAGACATGGATCCCCTAGTGGTATTGCATGTGTGTTCTTGTTACTAACAACAACCAGAGTCATTGCATGTGTGCTCTTTTCACAATCCACCTATGGATCCACTAGTGTCATTGCATGTGTGTTCTTTTTACTAACAACAACCAGAGTCATTGCATGTGTGTTCTTTTCACATACCACATATGGATCCACTAGTGTCATTGCATGTGTGCTCTTTTCACAATCCACATATGGATCCACCAGTGTCATTGCATGTGTGTTCTTTTTACTAACAACAACCAGAGTCATTGAAATGTGTATTATTTTCACATACCACATATGGATCCACCAGTGTCATTGCATGTGTGTTCTCTTCAGAGACCACAAATGGATCCACTAGTATCATTGCATGTGTGTTCTTTTTACTAACAACAACTAGAGTCATTGAAATGTGTGTTCTCTTCGGAGACCACACATGGATCCACCAGTGTCATTGCAAGTGTGTTCCATTTACTAACAACAACCAGTGTCATTGCATGTGTGTTCTTTTCACAATCCACCTATGGATCCACCAGTGTCATTTCATTTTTGCTTTTTTACTACCAACAACCAGAGTCATTTCATGTGTGTTCTTTTCACATACCACATATGGATCCACTAGTGTCATTGCATGTGTGTTCTTTTTACTAACAACAACCAGAGTCATTGAAATGTGTGTTTCTCTTCGGAGACCACACATGGATCCACCAGTGTCATTGCATGTGTGTTCCTTTTACTAACAACAACCAGTGTCATTGCATGTGTGTTCTTTTCACAATCCACCTATAGATCCACCAATGTCATTTCATTTGTGCTTTTTTACTAACAACAACCAGAGTCATTTCATGTGTGTTCTTTTCACATACCACATATGGATCCACCAGTGTCATTGAAATGTGTGTTCTCTTCAGAGACCACACATGGATCCCCTAGTGGTATTGCATGTGTGTTCTTGTTACTAACAACAACCAGAGTCATTGCATGTGTGCTCTTTTCACAATCCACCTATGGATCCACCAGTGTCATTGCATGTGTGTTCTTTTTACTAACAACAACCAGAGTCATTGCATGTGTGTTCTCTTCAGAAACCACAATTGGATCCACTAGTGTCATTGCATGTGTGTTCTTTTTACTAACAACAACCAGAGTCATTGAAATGTGTGTTCTCTTCGGAGACCACATGTGGATCCACCAATGTCATTGCATGTTTGTTTCTTTTACTAACAGTAACCAGTGTCATTGCATGTGTGTTCTTTTCACAATCCACCTATGGATCCACCAGTGTCATTTCATTTGTGCTTTTTTACTAATAACAACCAGAGTCATTTCATGTGTGTTCTTTTCACATACCACATATGGATCCACCAGTGTCATTGAAATGTGTGTTCTCTTCAGAGACCACATATGGATCCCCTAGTGGTATTGCATGTGTCTTCTTGTTACTAACAACAACCAGAGTCATTGCATGTGTGCTCTTTTCACAATCCACCTATGGATCCACCAGTGTCATTGCATGTGTGTTCTTTTTACTAACAACAACCAGAGTCATTGCATGTGTGTTCTCTTCAGAAACCGCACATGGATCCACTAGTGTCATTGCATGTGTGTTCTTTTCACAATCCACATATGGATCCACCAGTGTCATTGCATGTGTGTTCTTTTTACTAACAACAACCAGAGTCATTGAAATGTGTATTATTTTCACATACCACATATGGATCCACCAGTGTCATTGCATGTGTGTTCTCTTCACAGACCACAAATGGATCCACTAGTATCATTGCATGTGTGTTCTTTTTACTAACAACAACTAGAGTCATTGAAATGTGTGTTCTCTTCGGAGACCACACATGGATCCACCAGTGTCATTGCAAGTGTGTTCCTTTTACTAACAACAACCAGTGTCATTGCATGTGTGTTCTTTTCACAATCCACCTATGGATCCACCAGTGTCATTTCATTTTTGCTTTTTTACTACCAACAACCAGAGTCATTTCATGTGTGTTCTTTTCACATACCACATATGGATCCACTAGTGTCGTTGCATGTGTGTTCTTTTTACTAACAACAACCAGAGTCATTGAAACGTGTGTTCTCTTCGGAGACCACACATGGATCCACCAGTGTCATTGCATGTGTGTTCCTTTTACTAACAACAACCAGTGTCATTGCATGTGTGTTCTTTTCACAATCCACCTATGGATCCACCAATGTCATTTCATTTGTGCTTTTTTACTAACAACAACCAAAGTCATTTCATGTGTGTTCTTTTCACATACCACATATGGATCCACCAGTGTCATTGAAATGTGTGTTCTCTTCAGAGACCACACATGGATCCCCTAGTGGTATTGCATGTGTGTTCTTGTTACTAACAACAACCAGAGTCATTGCATGTGTGCTCTTTTCACAATCCACCTATGGATCCACCAGTGTCATTGCATGTGTGTTCTTTTTACTAACAACAACCAGAGTCATTGCATGTGTGTTCTCTTCATAAACCACACATGGATCCACTAGTGTCATTGCATGTGTGTTCTTTTTACTAACAACAACCAGAGTCATTGAAATGTGTGTTCTCTTCGGAGACCACACGTGGATCCACCAATGTCATTGCATGTGTGTTCCTTTTACTAACAACAACCAGTGTCATTGCATGTGTGTTCTTTTCACAATCCACCTATGGATCCACCAGTGTCATTTCATTTGTGGTTTTTTACTAATAACAACCAGAGTCATTTCATGTGTGTTCTTTTCACATACCACATATGGATCCACCAGTGTCATTGAAATGTGTGTTCTCTTCTGAGACCACACATGGATCCCCTAGTGGTATTGCATCTGTGTTCTTGTTACTAACAACAACCAGAGTCATTGCATGTGTGCTCTTTTCACAATCCACCTATGGATCCACTAGTGTCATTGCATCTGTGTTCTTTTTACTAACAACAACCAGAGTCATTGCATGTGTGTTCTTTTCACATACCACATATGGATCCACTAGTGTCATTGCATGTGTGTTCTTTTTACTAACAACAACCAGAGTCACTGCATGTGTGTTCTCTTCAGAGACCACACATGGATCCACTAGTGTCATTGCATGTGTGTTCTTTTTACTAACAACAACCAGAGTCATTGAAATGTGTGTTCTCTTCGGAGACCACACATGGATCCACCAGAGTCATTGCATGTGTGTTCCTTTTACTAACAACAACCAGTGTCATTGCATGTGTGTTCTTTTCACAATCCACCTATGGATCCACCAGTGTCATTTCATTTGTGCTTTTTTACTAACAACAACCAGAGTCATTTCATGTGTGTTCTCTTCACATACCACATATGGATCCACCAGTGTCATTGAAATGTGTGTTCTCTTCAGAGACCACACATGGATCCCCTAGTGGTATTGCATGTGTGTTCTTGTTACTAACAACAACCAGAGTCATTGCATGTGTGCTCTTTTCACAATCCACCTATGGATCCACCAGTGTCATTGCATGTGTGTTCTTTTTACTAACAACAACCAAAGTCATTGCATGTGTGTTCTTTTCACATACCACATATGGATCCACCAGTGTCATTGCATGTGTGCTCTTTTTACTAACAACAACCACAATCATTGCATGTGTGTTCTCTTCAAAGACCACACATGGATCCACCAGTGTCATTGCATGTGTCTTCTTTTTACTAACAACCAGAGTCATTGAAATGTGCGTTCTCTTCTTAGACCACACATGGATCCACCAGTGTCATTGCATGTGTTTTCCTTTTACTAACAACAACCAGTGTCATTGCATGTCTGTTCTTTTCACAATCCACCTATGGATCCACCAGTGTCATTTCATTTGTGCTTTTTTACTAACAACAACCAGAGTCATTTCATGTGTGTTCTTTTCACATACCACATATGGATCCACCAGTGTCATTGAAATGTGTGTTCTCTTCAGAGACCACACATGGATCCCCTAGTGGTATTGCATGTGTGTTCTTGTTACTAACAACAACCAGAGTCATTGGATGTGTGCTCTTTTCACAATCCACCTATGGATCCACCAGTGTCATTGCATGTGTGTTCTTTTTACTAACAACAACCAGAGTCATTGCATGTGTGTTCTCTTCAGAAACCACACATGGATCCACTAGTGTCATTGCATGTGTGTTCTTTTTACTAACAACAACCAGAGTCATTGAAATGTGTGTTCTCTTCGGAGACCACACGTGGATCCACCAATGTCATTGCATGTTTGTTTCTTTTACTAACAATAACCAGTGTCATTGCATGTGTGTTCTTTTCACAATCCACCTATGGATCCACCAGTGTCATTTCATTTGTGCTTTTTTACTAATAACAACCAGAGTCATTTCATGTGTGTTCTTTTCACATACCACATATGGATCCACCAGTGTCATTGAAATGTGTGTTCTCTTCAGAGACCAGACATGGATCCCCTAGTGGTATTGCATGTGTGTTCTTGTTACTAACAACAACCAGAGTCATTGCATGTGTGCTCTTTTCACAATCCACCTATGGATCCACTAGTGTCATTGCATGTGTGTTCTTTTTACTAACAACAACCAGAGTCATTGCATGTGTGTTCTTTTCACATACCACATATGGATCCACTAGTGTCATTGCATGTGTGCTCTTTTCACAATCCACATATGGATCCACCAGTGTCATTGCATGTGTGTTCTTTTTACTAACAACAACCAGAGTCATTGAAATGTGTATTATTTTCACATACCACATATGGATCCACCAGTGTCATTGCATGTGTGTTCTCTTCAGAGACCACAAATGGATCCACTAGTATCATTGCATGTGTGTTCTTTTTACTAACAACAACTAGAGTCATTGAAATGTGTGTTCTCTTCGGAGACCACACATGGATCCACCAGTGTCATTGCAAGTGTGTTCCATTTACTAACAACAACCAGTGTCATTGCATGTGTGTTCTTTTCACAATCCACCTATGGATCCACCAGTGTCATTTCATTTTTGCTTTTTTACTACCAACAACCAGAGTCATTTCATGTGTGTTCTTTTCACATACCACATATGGATCCACTAGTGTCATTGCATGTGTGTTCTTTTTACTAACAACAACCAGAGTCATTGAAATGTGTGTTTCTCTTCGGAGACCACACATGGATCCACCAGTGTCATTGCATGTGTGTTCCTTTTACTAACAACAACCAGTGTCATTGCATGTGTGTTCTTTTCACAATCCACCTATAGATCCACCAATGTCATTTCATTTGTGCTTTTTTACTAACAACAACCAGAGTCATTTCATGTGTGTTCTTTTCACATACCACATATGGATCCACCAGTGTCATTGAAATGTGTGTTCTCTTCAGAGACCACACATGGATCCCCTAGTGGTATTGCATGTGTGTTCTTGTTACTAACAACAACCAGAGTCATTGCATGTGTGCTCTTTTCACAATCCACCTATGGATCCACCAGTGTCATTGCATGTGTGTTCTTTTTACTAACAACAACCAGAGTCATTGCATGTGTGTTCTCTTCAGAAACCACAATTGGATCCACTAGTGTCATTGCATGTGTGTTCTTTTTACTAACAACAACCAGAGTCATTGAAATGTGTGTTCTCTTCGGAGACCACATGTGGATCCACCAATGTCATTGCATGTTTGTTTCTTTTACTAACAGTAACCAGTGTCATTGCATGTGTGTTCTTTTCACAATCCACCTATGGATCCACCAGTGTCATTTCAT
The DNA here is from genome assembly GCA_916181665.1 of Avena sativa. NCBI lineage: Eukaryota > Viridiplantae > Streptophyta > Magnoliopsida > Poales > Poaceae > Avena > Avena sativa. The sequence continues at coordinate 588,166,100 of OV702287.1, forward strand.
TTGTGCTTTTTTACTAATAACAACCAGAGTCATTTCATGTGTGTTCTTTTCACATACCACATATGGATCCACCAGTGTCATTGAAATGTGTGTTCTCTTCAGAGACCACATATGGATCCCCTAGTGGTATTGCATGTGTCTTCTTGTTACTAACAACAACCAGAGTCATTGCATGTGTGCTCTTTTCACAATCCACCTATGGATCCACCAGTGTCATTGCATGTGTGTTCTTTTTACTAACAACAACCAGAGTCATTGCATGTGTGTTCTCTTCAGAAACCGCACATGGATCCACTAGTGTCATTGCATGTGTGTTCTTTTCACAATCCACATATGGATCCACCAGTGTCATTGCATGTGTGTTCTTTTTACTAACAACAACCAGAGTCATTGAAATGTGTATTATTTTCACATACCACATATGGATCCACCAGTGTCATTGCATGTGTGTTCTCTTCACAGACCACAAATGGATCCACTAGTATCATTGCATGTGTGTTCTTTTTACTAACAACAACTAGAGTCATTGAAATGTGTGTTCTCTTCGGAGACCACACATGGATCCACCAGTGTCATTGCAAGTGTGTTCCTTTTACTAACAACAACCAGTGTCATTGCATGTGTGTTCTTTTCACAATCCACCTATGGATCCACCAGTGTCATTTCATTTTTGCTTTTTTACTACCAACAACCAGAGTCATTTCATGTGTGTTCTTTTCACATACCACATATGGATCCACTAGTGTCGTTGCATGTGTGTTCTTTTTACTAACAACAACCAGAGTCATTGAAATGTGTGTTCTCTTCGGAGACCACACATGGATCCACCAGTGTCATTGCATGTGTGTTCCTTTTACTAACAACAACCAGTGTCATTGCATGTGTGTTCTTTTCACAATCCACCTATGGATCCACCAATGTCATTTCATTTGTGCTTTTTTACTAACAACAACCAAAGTCATTTCATGTGTGTTCTTTTCACATACCACATATGGATCCACCAGTGTCATTGAAATGTGTGTTCTCTTCAGAGACCACACATGGATCCCCTAGTGGTATTGCATGTGTGTTCTTGTTACTAACAACAACCAGAGTCATTGCATGTGTGCTCTTTTCACAATCCACCTATGGATCCACCAGTGTCATTGCATGTGTGTTCTTTTTACTAACAACAACCAGAGTCATTGCATGTGTGTTCTCTTCATAAACCACACATGGATCCACTAGTGTCATTGCATGTGTGTTCTTTTTACTAACAACAACCAGAGTCATTGAAATGTGTGTTCTCTTCGGAGACCACACGTGGATCCACCAATGTCATTGCATGTGTGTTCCTTTTACTAACAACAACCAGTGTCATTGCATGTGTGTTCTTTTCACAATCCACCTATGGATCCACCAGTGTCATTTCATTTGTGGTTTTTTACTAATAACAACCAGAGTCATTTCATGTGTGTTCTTTTCACATACCACATATGGATCCACCAGTGTCATTGAAATGTGTGTTCTCTTCTGAGACCACACATGGATCCCCTAGTGGTATTGCATCTGTGTTCTTGTTACTAACAACAACCAGAGTCATTGCATGTGTGCTCTTTTCACAATCCACCTATGGATCCACTAGTGTCATTGCATCTGTGTTCTTTTTACTAACAACAACCAGAGTCATTGCATGTGTGTTCTTTTCACATACCACATATGGATCCACTAGTGTCATTGCATGTGTGTTCTTTTTACTAACAACAACCAGAGTCACTGCATGTGTGTTCTCTTCAGAGACCACACATGGATCCACTAGTGTCATTGCATGTGTGTTCTTTTTACTAACAACAACCAGAGTCATTGAAATGTGTGTTCTCTTCGGAGACCACACATGGATCCACCAGAGTCATTGCATGTGTGTTCCTTTTACTAACAACAACCAGTGTCATTGCATGTGTGTTCTTTTCACAATCCACCTATGGATCCACCAGTGTCATTTCATTTGTGCTTTTTTACTAACAACAACCAGAGTCATTTCATGTGTGTTCTCTTCACATACCACATATGGATCCACCAGTGTCATTGAAATGTGTGTTCTCTTCAGAGACCACACATGGATCCCCTAGTGGTATTGCATGTGTGTTCTTGTTACTAACAACAACCAGAGTCATTGCATGTGTGCTCTTTTCACAATCCACCTATGGATCCACCAGTGTCATTGCATGTGTGTTCTTTTTACTAACAACAACCAAAGTCATTGCATGTGTGTTCTTTTCACATACCACATATGGATCCACCAGTGTCATTGCATGTGTGCTCTTTTTACTAACAACAACCACAATCATTGCATGTGTGTTCTCTTCAAAGACCACACATGGATCCACCAGTGTCATTGCATGTGTCTTCTTTTTACTAACAACCAGAGTCATTGAAATGTGCGTTCTCTTCTTAGACCACACATGGATCTACCAGAGTGATTTGATGTGTGTTCTTTTCACATACCACATATGGATCCACCAATGTCATTGAAATGTGTGTTCTCTTCAGATACCACACATGGAACCACCAGTGTTATTGCATGTGTGTTCTTGTTACTAACAACTACCAGAGTCATTGCATGTGTGTTCTTTTCACATACCACATATGGATCCACCAGTGTCGTTGCATGTGTGTTCTTTTCACAATCCACCTATGGATCCACCAGTGTCATTGCATGTGTGTTCTTTTCAGAATCCACCAATGGATCCACCAGTGTCGTTGCATGTGTGCTTTGTTTACTAACAACAACCAGAGTCATTTCATGTGTGTTCTTTTCACATACCCCACATATGGATCCACCAGTGTCATTGAAATGTGTGTTCTCTTCAGAGACCACACATGGATCCCCTAGTGGTATTGCATGTGTGTTCTTGTTACTAACAACAACCAGAGTCATTGCATGTGTGCTCTTTTCACAATCCACCTATGGATCCACCAGTGTCATTGCATGTGTGTTCTTTTTACTAACAACAACCAAAGTCATTGCATGTGTGTTCTTTTCACATACCACATATGGATCCACCAGTGTCATTGCATGTGTGCTCTTTTTACTAACAACAACCACAGTCATTGCATGTGTGTTCTCTTCAAAGACCACACATGGATCCACCAGTGTCATTGCATGTGTGTTCTTTTTACTAACAACTAGAGTCATTGAAATGTGCGTTCTCTTCTTAGACCACACATGGATCTACCAGAGTCATTTGATGTGTGTTCTTTTCACATACCACATATGGATCCACCAGTGTCATTGAACTGTGTGTTCCCTTCAGAGACCACACATGGAACCACCAGTGTTATTGCATGTGTGTTCTTGTTACTAACAACTACCAGAGTCATGGCATGTGTGTTCTTTTCACATACCACATATGGATCCACCAGTGTCGTTGCATGTGTGTTCTTTTCACAATCCACCTTTGGATCCACCAGTGTCATTGCATGTGTGTTCTTTTCAGAATCCACCAATGGATCCACCAGTGTCGTTGCATGTGTGCTTTTTTTACTAACAACAACTAGAGTCATTTCATGTGTGTTCTTTTCACATACCCCACATATGGATCCACCAGTATAATTGAAATGTGTGTTCTCTTCAGAGACCACACATGGATCCAACAGTGTTATTACATGTGTGTTCTTGTTACTAACAAACACTAGAGTCATTGCATGTGTGTTCTTTTCACATACCACATATGGATTCACCAGTTTCATTGCATGTGTGCTCTTTTCACATCCACCTATGGATCCACCAGTGTCATTGCATGTGTGTTCTTTTTACTAACAACAACCATAGTCATTGCATGTGTGTTCCTTTTACTAACAACAACCAGTGTCATTGCATGTGTATTCTTTTCACAATCCACCTATGGATCCACCAGTGTCATTGCATGTGTATTCTTTTTTCTAACAACAACCAGAGTCATTGCATGTGTGCTCTTTTCACAATCCACCTAAGGATCCACCAGTGTGATTGCATGTGTGTTCTTTTTACTAATAACAACCAGAGTCATTGCATGTGTGCTCTTTTCACAATCCACATATGGATCCACCAGTGTCATTGCATGTCTGTTCTTTTTACTAACAACAACCAGAGTCATTGAAATGTGTATTATTTTCACATACCACATATGGATCCACCACTGTCATTGCATGTGTGTTCTTTTTACTAACAACAACCAGAGTCATTGCATGTGTGTTCTCTTCAGAGACCACACATGGATCCACTAGTATCATTGCATGTGTGTTCTTTTTACTAACAACAACCAGAGTCATTGAAATGTGTGTTCTCTTCGGAGACCACACATGGATCCACCAGTGTCATTGCATGTGTGCTCCTTTTACTAACAACAACCAGTGTCATTGCATGTGTGTTCTTTTCACAATCCACCTATGGATCCATCAGTGTCATTTCATTTGTGCTTTTTTACTAACAACAACCAGAGTCATTTCATGTGTGTTCTTTTCACATACCACATATGAATCCACCAGTGTCATTGAAATGTGTGTTCGCTTCCGAGACCACACATGGATCCCCTAGTGGTATTGCATGTGTGTTCTTGTTACTAACAACAACCAGAGTCATTGCATGTGTGCTCTTTTCACAATCCACCTATGGATCCACCAGTGTCATTGCATGTGTGTTCTTTTTAATAACAACAACCAGAGTCATTGCATGTGTGTTCTTTTCACATTCCACATATGGATCCACCAGTGTCATTGCATGTGTGCTCTTTTTACTAACAACAGCCAAAGTCATTGCATGTGTGTTCTCTTCAAAGTCCACACATGGATCCACCAGTGTCATTGCATGTGTGTTCTTTTTACTAACAACCAGAGTCATTGAAATGTGTGTTCTCTTCTTAGACCACACATGGATCTACCAGTGCCATTGCATGTGTGTTCTTTTTACTAACAACAACTAGTGTCATTGCATGTGTGTTCTTTTCACAATCCACCTATGAATCTACCAGTGTTATTGCATGTGTGCTTTTTTTACTAACAACAACCAGAGTCATTTGATGTGTGTTCTTTTCACATACCACATATGGATCCACCAGTGTCATTGAAATGTGTGTTCTCTTCAGAGACCACACTTGGAACCACCAGTGTTATTGCATGTGTGTTCTTGTTACTAACAACTACCAGAGTCATTGCATGTGTGTTCTTTTCACATACCACATATGGATCCACCAGTGTCGTTGCATGTGTGTTCTTTTCACAATCCACCTATGGATCCACTAGTGTCATTGCATGTGTGTTCTTTTCAGAATCCACCAATGGATCCACCAGTGTCGTTGCATGTGTGGTTTTTTTACTAACAACAACCAGAGTCATTTCATGTGTGTTCTTTTCACATACCCCACATATGGATCCACCAGTATAATTGAAATGTGTGTTCTCTTCAGAGACCACACATGGATCCAACAGTGTTATTGCATGTGTGTTCTTGTTACTAACAAACACCAGAGTCATTGCATGTGTGTTCTTTTCACATACCACATATGGATTCACCAGTTTCATTGCATGTGTGCTCTTTTCACATCCACCTATGGATCCACCAGTGACATTGCATGTGTGTTCTTTTTACTAACAACAACCATAGTCATTGCATGTGTGTTCTTTTTACTAATAACAACCAGTGTCATTGCATGTGTATTCTTTTCACAATCCACCTATGGATCCACCAGTGTCATTGCATGTGTATTCTTTTTTCTAACAACAACCAGAGTCATTGCATGTGTGCTCTTTTCACAATCCACCTAAGGATCCACCAGTGTGATTGCATGTGTGTTCTTTTTACTAATAACAACCAGAGTCATTGCATGTGTGCTCTTTTCACAATCCACATATGGATCCACCAGTGTCATTGCATGTCTGTTCTTTTTACTAACAACAACCAGAGTCATTGAAATGTGCATTATTTTCACATACCACATATGGATCCACCAGTGTCATTGCATGTGTGTTCTTTTTACTAACAACAACCAGAGTCATTGCATGTGTGTTCTCTTCAGAGACCACACATGGATCCACTAGTATCATTGCAGGTGTGTTCTTTTTACTAACAACAACCAGAGTCATTGAAATGTGTGTTCTCTTCGGAGACCACACATGGATCCACCAGTGTCATTGCATGTGTTTTCCTTTTACTAACAACAACCAGTGTCATTGCATGTGTGTTCTTTTCACAATCCACCTATGGATCCATCAGTGTCATTTCATTTGTGCTTTTTTACTAACAACAACCAGAGTCATTTCATGTGTGTTCTTTTCACATACCACATATGAATCCACCAGTGTCATTGAAATGTGTGTTCGCTTCCGAGACCACACATGGATCCCCTAGTGGTATTGCATGTGTGTTCTTGTTACTAACAACAACCAGAGTCATTGCATGTGTGCTCTTTTCACAATCCACCTATGGATCCACCAGTGTCATTGCATGTGTGTTCTTTTTAATAACAACAACCAGAGTCATTGCATGTGTGTTCTTTTCACATTCCACATATGGATCCACCAGTGTCATTGCATGTGTGCTCTTTTTACTAACAACAGCCAAAGTCATTGCATGTGTGTTCTCTTCAAAGTCCACACATGGATCCACCAGTGTCATTGCATGTGTGTTCTTTTTACTAACAACCAGAGTCATTGAAATGTGTGTTCTCTTCTTAGACCACACATGGATCTACCAGTGCCATTGCATGTGTGTTCTTTTTACTAACAACAACTAGTGTCATTGCATGTGTGTTCTTTTCACAATCCACCTATGAATCTACCAGTGTTATTGCATGTGTGCTTTTTTTACTAACAACAACCAGAGTCATTTGATGTGTGTTCTTTTCACATACCACATATGGATCCACCAGTGTCATTGAAATGTGTGTTCTCTTCAGAGACCACACTTGGAACCACCAGTGTTATTGCATGTGTGTTCTTGTTACTAACAACTACCAGAGTCATTGCATGTGTGTTCTTTTCACATACCACATATGGATCCACCAGTGTCGTTGCATGTGTGTTCTTTTCACAATCCACCTATGGATCCACTAGTGTCATTGCATGTGTGTTCTTTTCAGAATCCACCAATGGATCCACCAGTGTCGTTGCATGTGTGGTTTTTTTACTAACAACAACCAGAGTCATTTCATGTGTGTTCTTTTCACATACCCCACATATGGATCCACCAGTATAATTGAAATGTGTGTTCTCTTCAGAGACCACACATGGATCCAACAGTGTTATTGCATGTGTGTTCTTGTTACTAACAAACACCAGAGTCATTGCATGTGTGTTCTTTTCACATACCACATATGGATTCACCAGTTTCATTGCATGTGTGCTCTTTTCACATCCACCTATGGATCCACCAGTGACATTGCATGTGTGTTCTTTTTACTAACAACAACCATAGTCATTGCATGTGTGTTCTTTTTACTAATAACAACCAGTGTCATTGCATGTGTATTCTTTTCACAATCCACCTATGGATCCACCAGTGTCATTGCATGTGTATTCTTTTTTCTAACAACAACCAGAGTCATTGCATGTGTGCTCTTTTCACAATCCACCTAAGGATCCACCAGTGTGATTGCATGTGTGTTCTTTTTACTAATAACAACCAGAGTCATTGCATGTGTGCTCTTTTCACAATCCACATATGGATCCACCAGTGTCATTGCATGTCTGTTCTTTTTACTAACAACAACCAGAGTCATTGAAATGTGCATTATTTTCACATACCACATATGGATCCACCAGTGTCATTGCATGTGTGTTCTTTTTACTAACAACAACCAGAGTCATTGCATGTGTGTTCTCTTCAGAGACCACACATGGATCCACTAGTATCATTGCAGGTGTGTTCTTTTTACTAACAACAACCAGAGTCATTGAAATGTGTGTTCTCTTCGGAGACCACACATGGATCCACCAGTGTCATTGCATGTGTTTTCCTTTTACTAACAACAACCAGTGTCATTGCATGTCTGTTCTTTTCACAATCCACCTATGGATCCACCAGTGTCATTTCATTTGTGCTTTTTTACTAACAACAACCAGAGTCATTTCATGTGTGTTCTTTTCACATACCACATATGGATCCACCAGTGTCATTGAAATGTGTGTTCTCTTCAGAGACCACACATGGATCCCCTAGTGGTATTGCATGTGTGTTCTTGTTACTAACAACAACCAGAGTCATTGGATGTGTGCTCTTTTCACAATCCACCTATGGATCCACCAGTGTCATTGCATGTGTGTTCTTTTTACTAACAACAACCAGAGTCATTGCATGTGTGTTCTCTTCAGAAACCACACATGGATCCACTAGTGTCATTGCATGTGTGTTCTTTTTACTAACAACAACCAGAGTCATTGAAATGTGTGTTCTCTTCGGAGACCACACATGGATCCACCAGTGTCATTGCATGTGTGTTCCTTTTACTAACAACAACCAGTGTCATTGTATGTGTGTTCTTTTCACAATCCACCTATGGATCCATCAGTGTCATTTCATTTGTGCTTTTTTACTAACAACAACCAGAGTCATTTCATGTGTGTTCTTTTCACATACCACATATGAATCTACCTGTGTCATTGAAATGTGTGTTCTCTTCAGAGACCACACATGGATCCCCTAGTGGTATTGCATGTGTGTTCTTGTTACTAACAACAACCAGAGTCATTGCATGTGTGCTCTTTTCACAATCCACCTATGGATCCACCAGTGTCATTGCATGTGTGTTCTTTTTACTAACAACAACCAGAGTCATTGCATGTGTGTTCTTTTCACATTCCACATATGGATCCACCAGTGTCATTGCATGTGTGCTCTTTTTACTAACAACAACCACAATCATTGCATGTGTGTTCTCTTCAAAGACCACACATGGATCCACCAGTGTCATTGCATGTGTCTTCTTTTTACTAACAACCAGAGTCATTGAAATGTGCGTTCTCTTCTTAGACCACACATGGATCTACCAGAGTGATTTGATGTGTGTTCTTTTCACATACCACATATGGATCCACCAGTGTCATTGAAATGTGTGTTCTCTTCAGATACCACACATGGAACCACCAGTGTTATTGCATGTGTGTTCTTGTTACTAACATCTACCAGAGTCATTGCATGTGTGTTCTTTTCAGATACCACATATGGATCCACCAGTGTCGTTGCATGTGTGTTCTTTTCACAATCCACCTATGGATCCACCAGTGTCATTGCATGTGTGTTCTTTTCAGAATCCACCAATGGATCCACCAGTGTCGTTGCATGTGTGCTTTTTTTACTAACAACAACCAGAGTCATTTCATGTGTGTTCTTTTCACATACCCCACATATGGATCCACCAGTGTCATTGAAATGTGTGTTCTCTTCAGAGACCACACATGGATCCCCTAGTGGTATTGCATGTGTGTTCTTGTTACTAACAACAACCAGAGTCATTGCATGTGTGCTCTTTTCACAATCCACCTATGGATCCACCAGTGTCATTGCATGTGTGTTCTTTTTACTAACAACAACCAAAGTCATTGCATGTGTGTTCTTTTCACATACCACATATGGATCCACCAGTGTCATTGCATGTGTGCTCTTTTTACTAACAACAACCACAGTCATTGCATGTGTGTTCTCTTCAAAGACCACACATGGATCCACCAGTGTCATTGCATGTGTGTTCTTTTTACTAACAACCAGAGTCATTGAAATGTGCGTTCTCTTCTTAGACCATACATGGATCTACCAGAGTCATTTGATGTGTGTTCTTTTCACATACCACATATGGATCCACCAGTGTCATTGAAATGTGTGTTCTCTTTAGAGACCACACATGGAACCACCAGTGTTATTGCATGTGTGTTCTTGTTACTAACAACTACCAGAGTCATTGCATGTGTGTTCTTTTCACATACCACATATGGATCCACCAGTGTCGTTGCATGTGTGTTCTTTTCACAATCCACCTATGGATCCACCAGTGTCATTGCATGTGTGTTCTTTTCAGAATCCACCAATGGATCCACCAGTGTCGTTGCATGTGTGCTTTTTTTACTAACAACAACCAGAGTCATTTCATGTGTGTTCTTTTCACATACCCCACATATGGATCCACCAGTATAATTGAAATGTGTGTTCTCTTCAGAGACCACACATGGATCCAACAGTGTTATTGCATGTGTGTTCTTGTTACTAACAAACACCAGAGTCATTGCATGTGTGTTCTTTTCACATACCACATATGGATTCACCAGTTTCATTGCATGTGTGCTCTTTTCACATCCACCTATGGATCCACCAGTGTCATTGCATGTGTGTTCTTTTTACTAACAACAACCATAGTCATTGCATGTGTGTTCTTTTTACTAACAACAACCAGTGTCATTGCATGTGTATTCTTTTCACAATCCACCTATGGATCCACCAGTGTCATTGCATGTGTATTCTTTTTTCTAACAACAACCAGAGTCATTGCATGTGTGATCTTTTCACAATCCACCTAAGGATCCACCAGTGTGATTGCATGTGTGTTCTTTTTACTAATAACAACCAGAGTCATTGCATGTGTGCTCTTTTCACAATCCACATATGGATCCACCAGTGTCATTGCATGTCTGTTCTTTTTACTAACAACAACCAGAGTCATTGAAATGTGTATTATTTTCACATACCACATATGGATCCACCAGTGTCATTGCATGTGTGTTCTTTTTACTAACAACAACTAGAGTCATTGCATGTGTGTTCTCTTCAGAGACCACACATGGATCCACTAGTATCATTGCATGTGTGTTCTTTTTACTAACAACAACCAGAGTCATTGAAATGTGTGTTCTCTTCGGAGACCACACATGGATCCACCAGTGTCATTGCATGTGTGTTCCTTTTACTAACAACAACCAGTGTCATTGCATGTGTGTTCTTTTCACAATCCACCTATGGATCCATCAGTGTCATTTCATTTGTGCTTTTTTACTAACAACAACCAGAGTCATTTCATGTGTGTTCTTTTCACATACCACATATGAATCCACCAGTGTCATTGAAATGTGTGTTCTCTTCCGAGACCACACATGGATCCCCTAGTGGTATTGCATGTGTGTTCTTGTTACTAACAACAACCAGAGTCATTGCATGTGTGCTCTTTTCACAATCCACCTATGGATCCACCAGTGTCATTGCATGTGTGTTCTTTTTAATAACAACAACCAGAGTCATTGCATGTGTGTTCTTTTCACATTCCACATATGGATCCACCAGTGTCATTGCATGTGTGCTCTTTTTACTAACAACAGCCAAAGTCATTGCATGTGTGTTCTCTTCAAAGTCCACACATGGATCCACCAGTGTCATTGCATGTGTGTTCTTTTTACTAACAACCAGAGTCATTGAAATGTGTGTTCTCTTCTTAGACCACACATGGATCTACCAGTGTCATTGCATGTGTGTTCTTTTTACTAACAACAACTAGTGTCATTGCATGTGTGTTCTTTTCACAATCCACCTATGAATCTACCAGTGTTATTGCATGTGTGCTTTTTTTACTACCAACAACCAGAGTCATTTGATGTGTGTTCTTTTCACATACCACATATGGATCCACCAGTGTCATTGAAATGTGTGTTCTCTTCAGAGACCACACTTGGAACCACCAGTGTTATTGCATGTGTGTTCTTGTTACTAACAACTACCAGAGTCATTGCATGTGTGTTCTTTTCACATACCACATATGGATCCACCAGTGTCGTTGCATGTGTGTTCTTTTCACAATCCACCTATGGATCCACCAGTGTCATTGCATGTGTGTTCTTTTCAGAATCCACCAATGGATCCACCAGTGTCGTTGCATGTGTGGTTTTTTTACTAACAACAACCAGAGTCATTTCATGTGTGTTCTTTTCACATACCCCACATATGGATCCACCAGTATAATTGAAATGTGTGTTCTCTTCAGAGACCACACATGGATCCAACAGTGTTATTGCATGTGTGTTCTTGTTACTAACAAACACCAGAGTCATTGCATGTGTGTTCTTTTCACATACCACATATGGATTCACCAGTTTCATTGCATGTGTGCTCGTTTCACATCCACCTATGGATCCACCAGTGTCATTGCATGTGTGTTCTTTTTACTAACAACAACCATAGTCATTGCATGTGTGTTCTTTTTACTAACAACAACCAGTGTCATTGCATGTGTATTCTTTTCACAATCCACCTATGGATCCACCAGTGTCATTGCATGTGTATTCTTTTTTCTAACAACAACCAGAGTCATTGCATGTGTGCTCTTTTCACAATCCACCTAAGGATCCACCAGTGTGATTGCATGTGTGTTCTTTTTACTAATAACAACCAGAGTCATTGCATGTGTGCTCTTTTCACAATCCACATATGGATCCACCAGTGTCATTGCATGTCTGTTCTTTTTACTAACAACAACCAGAGTCATTGAAATGTGTATTATTTTCACATACCACATATGGATCCACCAGTGTCATTGCATGTGTGTTCTTTTTACTAACAACAACCAGAGTCATTGCATGTGTGTTCTCTTCAGAGACCACACATGGATCCACTAGTATCATTGCATGTGTGTTCTTTTTACTAACAACAACCAGAGTCATTGAAATGTGTGTTCTCTTCGGAGACCACACATGGATCCACCAGTGTCATTGCATGTGTGTTCCTTTTACTAACAACAACCAGTGTCATTGCATGTGTGTTCTTTTCACAATCCACCTATGGATCCATCAGTGTCATTTCATTTGTGCTTTTTTACTAACAACAACCAGAGTCATTTCATGTGTGTTCTTTTCACATACCACATATGAATCTACCAGTGTCATTGAAATGTGTGTTCTCTTCAGAGACCACACATGGATCCCCTAGTGGTATTCCATGTGTGTTCTTGTTACTAACAACAACCAGAGTCATTGCATGTGTGCTCTTTTCACAATCCACCTATGGATCCACCAGTGTCATTGCATGTGTGTTCTTTTTACTAACAACAACCAGAGTCATTGCATGTGTGTTCTTTTCACATTCCACATATGGATCCACCAGTGTCATTGCATGTGTGCTCTTTTTACTAACAACAGCCAAAGTCATTGCATGTGTGTTCTCTTCAAAGACCACACATGGATCCACCAGTGTCATTGCATGTGTGTTCTTTTTACTAACAACCAGAGTCATTGAAATGTGTGTTCTCTTCTTAGACCACACATGGATCTACCAGTGTCATTGCATGTGTGTTCTTTTTACTAACAACAACTAGTGTCATTGCATGTGTGTTCTTTTCACAATCCACCTATGAATCTACCAGTGTTATTGCATGTGTGCTTTTTTTACTAACAACAACCAGAGTCATTTGATGTGTGTTATTTTCACATACCACATATGGATCCACCAGTGTCATTGAAATGTGTGTTCTCTTCAGAGACCACACTTTAAACCACCAGTGTTATTGCATGTGTGTTCTTGTTACTAACAACTACCAGAGTCATTGCATGTGTGTTCTTTTCACATACCACATATGGATCCACCAGTGTCGTTGCATGTGTGTTCTTTTCAAAATCCACCTATGGATCCACCAGTGTCATTGCATGTGTGTTCTTTTCACTATCAACAACCATAGTCATTGCATGTGTGTTCTTTTTACTAACAACAACCAGTGGCATTGCATGTGTATTCTTTTCACAATCCACCTATGGATCCACCAGTGTCATTGCATGTGTATTATTTTTTCTAACAACAACCAGAGTCATTGCATGTGTGCTCTTTTCACAATCCACCTAAGGATCCACCAGTGTCATTGCATGTGTGTTCTTTTTACTAACAACAACCAGAGTCATTGCTTGTGTGTTCTTTTCACATACCACATATGGATCCACCAGTGTTATTGCATGTGTTTCCTTTTCAAAATCCACCTATGGATCCACTAGTGTCATTGCATGTGTGCTTTTTTACTAACAACAACCAGAGTCATTTCATGTGTGTTCTTTTCACATACCACATATGGATCCACCAGTGTCATTGCATGTGTGTTCTTTTTACTAACAACAACCAGAGTCATTGAAATGTCTATTCTTTTCACATACCACATATGGATCCACCAGTGTCATTGCATGTGTGTTCTTTTTACTAACAACAACCAGAGTCATTGCATGGGTGTTCTCTTCAGAGACCACACATGGATCCACTAGTGTCATTGCATGTGTGTTCTTTTTACTAACAACAACCAGAGTCATTGAAATGTTTGTTCTCTTCGGAGACCACACATGGATCCACCAATGTCATTGCATGTGTGTTCCTTTTACTAACAACAACTAGTGTCATTGCATGTGTGTTCTTTTCACAATCCACCTATGGATCCACCAGTGTCATTACATTTGTGCTTTTTTACTAACAACAACCAGAGTCATTTTATATGTGTTCTTTTCACATACCACATACGGATCCACCAGTGTCATTGAAATGTGTGTTTTCTTCAGAGACCACACATGGATCCCCTATTGGTATTGCATGTGTGTTCTTGTTACTAACAACAACCAGAGTCATTGCATGTGTTCTCGTTTCACAATCCACCTATGGATCCACCAGTGTCATTGCATGTGTGTTCTTTTTACTAACAACAACCAGAGTCATTGCATGTGTGTTCTTTTCACATACCACATATGGATCCACCAGTGTCATTGCATGTGTGTTCTTTTTACTAACAACAACCAGAGTCATTGCATGTGTGTTCTCTTCAGAGACCACACATGGATCCACTAGTGTCATTGCATGTGTGTTCTTTTTACTAACAACAACCAGAGTCATTGAAATGTGTGGTCTCTTCGGAGACCACACATGGATCCACCAGTGTCATTGCATGTGTGTTCCTTTTACTAACAACAACCAGTGTCATTGCATGTGTGTTCTTTTCACAATTCACCTATGGATCCACCAGTGTCATTTCATTTGTGCTTTTTTACTAACAACAACCAGAGTCATTTCATGTGTGTTCTTTTCACATACACATATGGATCCATGAGTGTCATTGAAATGTGTGTTCTCTTCAGAGACCACACATGGATCCCCTAGTGGTATTGCATGTGTGTTCTTGTTACTAACAACAACCAGAGTCATTGCATGTGTGCTCTTTTCACAATCCACCTATGGATCCACCAGTGTCATTGCATGTGTGTTATTTTTACTAACAACAACCAGTCATTGCATGTGTGTTATTTTCACATACCACATATGGATCCACCAGTGTCATTGCATGTGGTTTCTTTTTACTAACAACAACCAGAGTCATTGCATGTGTGTTCTCTTCAGAGACCACACATGGATCCACTAGTGTCATTGCATGTGTGTTCTTTTTACTAACAACAACCAGAGTCATTGAAATGTGTTTTCTCTTCGGAGACCACACATGGATCCACCAGTGTCATTGCATGTGTGTTCCTTTTACTAACAACAACCAGTGTCATTGCATGTGTGTTCTTTTCACAATCCACCTATGGATCCACCAGTGTCATTTCATTTGTGCTTTTTTACTAACAACAACCAGAGTCATTGCATGTGTGTTCTCTTCAAAGACCACACATGGATCCACCAGTGTCATTGCATGTGTGTTCTTTTTACTAACAACCAGAGTCATTGAAATGTGCGTTCTCTTCTTAGACCACACATGGATCTACCAGAGTCATTTGATGTGTGTTCTTTTCACATACCACATATGGATCCACCAGTGTCATTGAACTGTGTGTTCTCTTCAGAGACCACACATGGAACCACCAGTGTTATTGCATGTGTGTTCTTGTTACTAACAACTACCAGAGTCATTGCATGTGTGTTCTTTTCACATACCACATATGGATCCACCAGTGTCGTTGCATGTGTGTTCTTTTCACAATCCACCTATGGATCCACCAGTGTCATTGCATGTGTGTTCTTTTCATAATCCATCAATGGATCCACCAGTGTCGTTGCATGTGTGCTTTTTTAGTAACAACAACCAGAGTCATTTCATGTGTGTTCTTTTCACATACCACATATGGATCCACCAGTGTCATTGAAATGTGTGTTCTCTTCAGAGACCACACATGGATCCCCTAGTGGTATTGCATGTGTGTTCTTGTTACTAACAATAACCAGAGTCATTGCATGTGTGCTCTTTTCACAATCCACCTATGGATCCACCAGTGTCATTGCATGTGTGTTCTTTTTACTAACAACAACCAAAGTCATTGCATGTGTGTTCTTTTCACATACCACATATGGATCCACCAGTGTCATTGCATGTGTGCTCTTTTTACTAACAACAACCACAGTCATTGCATGTGTGTTCTCTTCAAAGACCACACATGGATCCACCAGTGTCATTGCATGTGTCTTCTTTTTACTAACAACCAGAGTCATTGAAATGTGCGTTCTCTTCTTAGACCACACATGGATCTACCAGAGTCATTTGATGTGTGTTCTTTTCACATACCACATATGGATACACCAGTGTCATTGAAATGTGTGTTCTCTTCAGATACCACACATGGAACCACCAGTGTTATTGCATGTGTGTTCTTGTTACTAACAACTACCAGAGTCATTACATGTGTGTTCTTTTCACATACCACATATGGATCCACCAGTGTCGTTGCATGTGTGTTCTTTTCACAATCCACCTATGGATCCACCAGTGTCATTGCATGTGTGTTCTTTTCAGAATCCACCAATGGATCCACCAGTGTCGTTGCATGTGTGCTTTTTTTACTAACAACAACCAGAGTCATTTCATGTGTGTTCTTTTCACATACCCCACATATGGATCCACCAGTGTCATTGAAATGTGTGTTCTCTTCAGAGACCACACATGGATCCCCTAGTGGTATTGCATGTGTGTTCTTGTTACTAACAACAACCAGAGTCATTGCATGTGTGCTCTTTTCACAATCCACCTATGGATCCACCAGTGTCATTGCATGTGTGTTCTTTTTACTAACAACAACCAAAGTCATTGCATGTGTGTTCTTTTCACGTACCACATATGGATCCACCAGTGTTATTGCATGTGTGCTCTTTTTACTAACAACAACCACAGTCATTGCATGTGTGTTCTCTTCAAAGACCACACATGGATCCACCAGTGTCATTGCATGTGTGTTCTTTTTACTAACAACCAGAGTCATTGAAATGTGCGTTCTCTTCTTAGACCACACATGGATCTACCAGAGTCATTTGATGTGTGTTCTTTTCACATACCACATATGGATCCACCAGTGTCATTGAACTGTGTGTTCTCTTCAGAGACCACACATGGAACCACCAGTGTTATTGCATGTGTGTTCTTGTTACTAACAACTACCAGAGTCATTGCATGTGTGTTCTTTTCACATACCACATATGGATCCACTAGTGTCGTTGCATGTGTGTTCTTTTCACAATCCACCTATGGATCCACCAGTGTCATTGCATGTGTGTTCTTTTCAGAATCCATCAATGGATCCACCAGTGTCGTTGCATGTGTGCTTTTTTACTAACAACAACCAGAGTCATTTCATGTGTGTTATTTTCACATACCACATATGGATCCACCAGTGTCATTGAAATGTGTGTTCTCTTCAGAGACCACACATGGATCCCCTAGTGGTATTGCATGTGTGTTCTTGTTACTAACAATAACCAGAGTCATTGCATGTGTGCTCTTTTCACAATCCACCTATGGATCCACCAGTGTCATTGCATGTGTGTTCTTTTTACTAACAACAACCAAAGTCATTGCATGTGTGTTCTTTTCACATACCACATATGGATCCACCAGTGTCATTGCATGTGTGCTCTTTTTACTAACAACAACCACAGTCATTGCATGTGTGTTCTCTTCAAAGACCACACATGGATCCACCAGTGTCATTGCATGTGTCTTCTTTTTACTAACAACCAGAGTCATTGAAATGTGCGTTCTCTTCTTAGACCACACATGGATCTACCAGAGTCATTTGATGTGTGTTCTTTTCACATACCACATATGGATACACCAGTGTCATTGAAATGTGTGTTCTCTTCAGATACCACACATGGAACCACCAGTGTTATTGCATGTGTGTTCTTGTTACTAACAACTACCAGAGTCATTACATGTGTGTTCTTTTCACATACCACATATGGATCCACCAGTGTCGTTGCATGTGTGTTCTTTTCACAATCCACCTATGGATCCACCAGTGTCATTGCATGTGTGTTCTTTTCAGAATCCACCAATGGATCCACCAGTGCCGTTGCATGTGTGCTTTTTTTACTAACAACAACCAGAGTCATTTCATGTGTGTTCTTTTCACATACCCCACATATGGATCCACCAGTGTCATTGAAATGTGTGTTCTCTTCAGAGACCACACATGGATCCCCTAGTGGTATTGCATGTGTGTTCTTGTTACTAACAACAACCAGAGTCATTGCATGTGTGCTCTTTTCACAATCCACCTATGGATCCACCAGTGTCATTGCATGTGTGTTCTTTTTACTAACAACAACCAAAGTCATTGCATGTGTGTTCTTTTCACATACCACATATGGATCCACCAGTGTTATTGCATGTGTGCTCTTTTTACTAACAACAACCACAGTCATTGCATGTGTGTTCTCTTCAAAGACCACACATGGATCCACCAGTGTCATTGCATGTGTGTTCTTTTTACTAACAACCAGAGTCATTGAAATGTGCGTTCTCTTCTTAGACCACACATGGATCTACCAGAGTCATTTGATGTGTGTTCTTTTCACATACCACATATGGATCCACCAGTGTCATTGAAATGTGTGTTCTCTTCAGAGACCACACATGGAACCACCAGTGTTATTGCATGTGTGTTCTTGTTACTAACAACTACCAGAGTCATTGCATGTGTGTTCTTTTCACATACCACATATGGATCCACCAGTGTCGTTGCATGTGTGTTCTTTTCACAATCCACCTATGGATCCACCAGTGTCATTGCATGTGTGTTCTTTTCAGAATCCACCAATGGATCCACCAGTGACGTTGCATGTGTGCTTTTTTTACTAACAACAACCAGAGTCATTTCATGTGTGTTCTTTTCACATACCCCACATATGGATCCACCAGTATAATTGAAATGTGTGTTCTCTTCAGAGACCACACATGGATCCAACAGTGTTATTGCATGTGTGTTCTTGTTACTAACAAACACCAGAGTCATTGCATGTGTGTTCTTTTCACATACCACATATGGATTCACCAGTTTCATTGCATGTGTGCTCTTTTCACATCCACCTATGGATCCACCAGTGTCATTGCATGTGTGTTCTTTTTACTAACAACAACCATAGTCATTGCATGTGTGTTCTTTTTACTAACAACAACCAGTGTCATTGCATGTGTATTCTTTTCACAATCCACCTATGGATCCACCAGTGTCATTGCATGTGTATTCTTTTTTCTAACAACAACCAGAGTCATTGCATGTGTGCTCTTTTCACAATCCACCTAAGGATCCACCAGTGTGATTGCATGTGTGTTCTTTTTACTAATAATAACCAGAGTCATTGCATGTGTGCTCTTTTCACAATCCACATATGGATCCACCAGTGTCATTGCATGTCTGTTCTTTTTACTAACAACAACCAGAGTCATTGAAATGTGTATTATTTTCACATACCACATATGGATCCACCAGTGTCATTGCATGTGTGTTCTTTTTACTAACAACAACCAGAGTCATTGCATGTGTGTTCTCTTCAGAGACCACACATGGATCCACTAGTATCATTGCATGTGTGTTCTTTTTACTAACAACAACCAGAGTCATTGAAATGTGTGTTCTCTTCGGAGACCACACATGGATCCACCAGTGTCATTGCATGTGTGTTCCTTTTACTAACAAAAACCAGTGTCATTGCATGTGTGTTCTTTTCACAATCCACCTATAAATCCATCAGTGTCATTTCATTTGTGCTTTTTTACTAACAACAACCAGAGTCATTTCATGTGTGTTCTTTTCACATACCACATATGAATCCACCAGTTTCATTGAAATGTGTGTTCTCTTCCGAGACCACACATGGATCCCCTAGTGGTATTGCATGTGTGTTCTTGTTACTAACAACAACCAGAGTCATTGCATGTGTGCTCTTTTCACAATCCACCTATGGATCCACCAGTGTCATTGCATGTGTGTTCTTTTTACTAACAACAACCAGAGTCATTGCATTTGTGTTATTTTCACATTCCACATATGGATCCACCAGTGTCATTGCATGTGTGCTCTTTTTACTAACAACAACCAAAGTCATTGCATGTGTGTTCTCTTCAAAGACCACACATGGATCCACCAGTGTCATTGCATGTGTGTTCTTTTTACTAACAACCAGAGTCATTGAAATGTGTGTTCTCTTCTTAGACCACACATGGATCTACCAGTGTCATTGCATGTGTGTTCTTTTTACTAACAACAACTAGTGTCATTGCATGTGTGTTCTTTTCACAATCCACCTATGAATCTAGCAGTGTTATTGCATGTGTGCTTTTTTTACTAACAACAACCAGAGTCATTTGATGTGTGTTCTTTTCACATACCACATATGGATCCACCAGTGTCATTGAAATGTGTGTTCTCTTCAGATACCACACATGGAACCACCAGTGTTATTGCATGTGTGTTCTTGTTACTAACAACTACCAGAGTCATTGCATGTGTGTTCTTTTCACATACCACATATGGATCCACCAGTGTCGTTGCATGTGTGTTCTTTTCACAATCCACCTATGGATCCACCAGTGTCATTGCATGTGTGTTCTTTTCAGAATCCACCAATGGATCCACCAGTGTCGTTGCATGTGTGCTTTTTTTACTAACAACAACCAGAGTCATTTCATGTGTGTTCTTTTCACATACCCCACATATGGATCCACCAGTATAATTGAAATGTGTGTTCTCTTCAGAGACCACACATGGATCCAACAGTGTTATTGCATGTGTGTTCTTGTTACTAACAAACACCAGAGTCATTGCATGTGTGTTCTTTTCACATACCACATATGGATTCACCAGTTTCATTGCATGTGTGCTCTTTTCACATCCACCTATGGATCCACCAGTGTCATTGCATGTGTGTTCTTTTTACTAACAACAACCATAGTCATTGCATGTGTGTTCTTTTTACTAACAACAACCAGTGTCATTGCATGTGTATTCTTTTCACAATCCACCTATGGATCCACCAGTGTCATTGCATGTGTATTCTTTTTTCTAACAACAACCAGAGTCATTGCATGTGTGCTCTTTTCACAATCCACCTAAGGATCCACCAGTGTGATTGCATGTGTGTTCTTTTTACTAATAACAACCAGAGTCATTGCATGTGTGCTCTTTTCACAATCCACATATGGATCCACCAGTGTCATTGCATGTCTGTTCTTTTTACTAACAACAACCAGAGTCATTGAAATGTGTATTATTTTCACATACCACATATGGATCCACCAGTGTCATTGCATGTGTGTTCTTTTTACTAACAACAACCAGAGTCATTGCATGTGTGTTCTCTTCAGAGACCACACATGGATCCACTAGTATCATTGCATGTGTGTTCTTTTTACTAACAACAACCAGAGTCATTGAAATGTGTGTTCTCTTCGGAGACCACACATGGATCCACCAGTGTCATTGCATGTGTGTTCCTTTTACTAACAACAACCAGTGTCATTGCATGTGTGTTCTTTTCACAATCCACCTATGAATCCATCAGTGTCATTTCATTTGTGCTTTTTTACTAACAACAACCAGAGTCATTTCATGTGTGTTCTTTTCACATACCACATATGAATCCACCAGTTTCATTGAAATGTGTGTTCTCTTCCGAGACCACACATGGATCCCCTAGTGGTATTGCATGTGTGTTCTTGTTACTAACAACAACCAGAGTCATTGCATGTGTGCTCTTTTCACAATCCACCTATGGATCCACCAGTGTCATTGCATGTGTGTTCTTTTTACTAACAACAACCAGAGTCATTGCATTTGTGTTATTTTCACATTCCACATATGGATCCACCAGTGTCATTGCATGTGTGCTCTTTTTACTAACAACAACCAAAGTCATTGCATGTGTGTTCTCTTCAAAGACCACACATGGATCCACCAGTGTCATTGCATGTGTGTTCTTTTTACTAACAACCAGAGTCATTGAAATGTGTGTTCTCTTCTTAGACCACACATGGATCTACCAGTGTCATTGCATGTGTGTTCTTTTTACTAACAACAACTAGTGTCATTGCATGTGTGTTCTTTTCACAATCCACCTATGAATCTAGCAGTGTTATTGCATGTGTGCTTTTTTTACTAACAACAACCAGAGTCATTTGATGTGTGTTCTTTTCACATACCACATATGGATCCACCAGTGTCATTGAAATGTGTGTTCTCTTCAGATACCACACATGGAACCACCAGTGTTATTGCATGTGTGTTCTTGTTACTAACAACTACCAGAGTCATTGCATGTGTGTTCTTTTCACATACCACATATGGATCCACCAGTGTCGTTGCATGTGTGTTCTTTTCACAATCCACCTATGGATCCACCAGTGTCATTGCATGTGTGTTCTTTTCAGAATCCACCAATGGATCCACCAGTGTCGTTGCATGTGTGCTTTTTTTACTAACAACAACCAGAGTCATTTCATGTGTGTTCTTTTCACATACCCCACATATGGATCCACCAGTATAATTGAAATGTGTGTTCTCTTCAGAGACCACACATGGATCCAACAGTGTTATTGCATGTGTGTTCTTGTTACTAACAAACACCAGAGTCATTGCATGTGTGTTCTTTTCACATACCACATATGGATTCACCAGTTTCATTGCATGTGTGCTCTTTTCACATCCACCTATGGATCCACCAGTGTCATTGCATGTGTGTTCTTTTTACTAACAACAACCATAGTCATTGCATGTGTGTTCTTTTTACTAACAACAACCAGTGTCATTGCATGTGTATTCTTTTCACAATCCACCTATGGATCCACCAGTGTCATTGCATGTGTATTCTTTTTTCTAACAACAACCAGAGTCATTGCATGTGTGCTCTTTTCACAATCCACCTAAGGATCCACCAGTGTGATTGCATGTGTGTTCTTTTTACTAATAACAACCAGAGTCATTGCATGTGTGCTCTTTTCACAATCCACATATGGATCCACCAGTGTCATTGCATGTCTGTTCTTTTTACTAACAACAACCAGAGTCATTGAAATGTGTATTATTTTCACATACCACATATGGATCCACCAGTGTCATTGCATGTGTGTTCTTTTTACTAACAACAACCAGAGTCATTGCATGTGTGTTCTCTTCAGAGACCACACATGGATCCACTAGTATCATTGCATGTGTGTTCTTTTTACTAACAACAACCAGAGTCATTGAAATGTGTGTTCTCTTCGGAGACCACACATGGATCCACCAGTGTTATTGCATGTGTGTTCCTTTTACTAACAACAACCAGTGTCATTGCATGTGTGTTCTTTTCACAATCCACCTATGGATCCATCAGTGTCATTTCATTTGTGCTTTTTTACTAACAACAACCAGAGTCATTTCATGTGTGTTCTTTTCACATACCACATATGAATCCACCAGTGTCATTGAAATGTGTGTTCTCTTCCGAGACCACACATGGATCCCCTAGTGGTATTGCATGTGTGTTCTTGTTACTAACAACAACCAGAGTCATTGCATGTGTGCTCTTTTCACAATCCACCTATGGATCCACCAGTGTCATTGCATGTGTGTTCTTTTTACTAACAACAACCAGAGTCATTGCATGTGTGTTCTTTTCACATTCCACATATGGATCCACCAGTGTCATTGCATGTGTGCTCTTTTTACTAACAACAGCCAAAGTCATTGCATGTGTGTTCTCTTCAAAGACCACACATGGATCCACCAGTGTCATTGCATGTGTGTTCTTTTTACTAACAACCAGAGTCATTGAAATGTGTGTTCTCTTCTTAGACCACACATGGATCTACCAGTGTCATTGCATGTGTGTTCTTTTTACTAACAACAACTAGTGTCATTGCATGTGTGTTCTTTTCACAATCCACCTATGAATCTACCAGTGTTATTGCATGTGTGCTTTTTTTACTAACAACAACCAGAGTCATTTGATGTGTGTTCTTTTCACATACCACATATGGATCCACCAGTGTCATTGAAATGTGTGTTCTCTTCAGAGACCACACTTGGAACCACCAGTATTATTGCATGTGTGTTCTTGTTACTAACAACTACTAGAGTCATTGCATGTGTGTTCTTTTCACATACCACATATGGATCCACCAGTGTCGTTGCATGTGTGTTCTTTTCACAATCCACCTATGGATCCACCAGTGTCATTGCATGTGTGTTCTTTTCAGAATCCACCAATGGATCCACCAGTGTCGTTGCATGTGTGCTTTTTTTACTAACAACAACCAGAGTCATTTCATGTGTGTTCTTTTCACATACCCCACATATGGATCCACCAGTATAATTGAAATGTGTGTTCTCTTCGGAGACCACACATGGATCCACCAGTGTCATTGCATGTGTGTTCCTTTTACTAACAACAACCAGTGTCATTGCATGTGTGTTCTTTTCACAATCCACCTATGGATCCATCAGTGTCATTTCATTTGTGCTTTTTTACTAACAACAACCAGAGTCATTTCATGTGTGTTCTTTTCACATACCACATATGAATCCACCAGTGTCATTGAAATGTGTGTTCTCTTCCGAGACCACACATGGATCCCCTAGTGGTATTGCATGTGTGTTCTTGTTACTAACAACAACCAGAGTCATTGCATGTGTGCTCTTTTCACAATCCACCTATGGATCCACCAGTGTCATTGCATGTGTGTTCTTTTTACTAACAACAACCAGAGTCATTGCATGTGTGTTCTTTTCACATTCCACATATGGATCCACCAGTGTCATTGCATGTGTGCTCTTTTTACTCACAACAGCCAAAGTCATTGCATGTGTGTTCTCTTCAAAGACCACACATGGATCCACCAGTGTCATTGCATGTGTGTTCTTTTTACTAACAACCAGAGTCATTGAAATGTGTGTTCTCTTCTTAGACCACACATGGATCTACCAGTGTCATTGCATGTGTGTTCTTTTTACTAACAACAACTAGTGTCATTGCATGTGTGTTCTTTTCACAATCCACCTATGAATCTACCAGTGTTATTGCATGTGTGCTTTTTTTACTAACAACAACCAGAGTCATTTGATGTGTGTTCTTTTCACATACCACATATGGATCCACCAGTGTCATTGAAATGTGTGTTCTCTTCAGATACCACACATGGAACCACCAGTGTTATTGCATGTGTGTTCTTGTTACTAACAACTACCAGAGTCATTGCATGTGTGTTCTTTTCACATACCACATATGGATCCACCAGTGTCATTGCATGTGTGTTCTTTTTACTAACAACAACCAGAGTCATTGAAATGTCTATTCTTTTCACATACCACATATGGATCCACCAGTGTCATTGCATGTGTGTTCTTTTTACTAACAACAACCAGAGTCATTGCATGGGTGTTCTCTTCAGAGACCACACATGGATCCACTAGTGTCATTGCATGTGTGATCTTTTTACTAACAACAACCAGAGTCATTGAAATGTTTGTTCTCTTCGGAGACCACACATGGATCCACCAATGTCATTGCATGTGTGTTCCATTTACTAACAACAACCAGTGTCATTGCATGTGTGTTCTTTTCACAATCCACCTATGGATCCACCAGTGTCATTACATTTGTGCTTTTTTACTAACAACAACCAGAGTCATTTCATATGTGTTCTTTTCACATACCACATACGGATCCACCAGTGTCATTGAAATGTGTGTTTTCTTCAGAGACCACACATGGATCCCCTATTGGTATTGCATGTGTGTTCTTGTTACTAACAACAACCAGAGTCATTGCATGTGTGCTCGTTTCACAATCCACCTATGGATCCACCAGTGTCATTGCATGTGTGTTCTTTTTACTAACAACAACCAGAGTCATTGCATGTGTGTTCTTTTCACATACCACATATGGATCCACCAGTGTCATTGCATGTGTGTTCTTTTTACTAACAACAACCAGAGTCATTGCATGTGTGTTCTCTTCAGAGACCACACATGGATCCACTAGTGTCATTGCATGTGTGTTCTTTTTACTAACAACAACCAGAGTCATTGAAATGTGTGTTCTCTTCGGAGACCACACATGGATCCACCAGTGTCATTGCATGTGTGTTCCTTTTACTAACAACAACCAGTGTCATTGCATGTGTGTTCTTTTCACAATTCACCTATGGATCCACCAGTGTCATTTCATTTGTGCTTTTTTACTAACAACAACGAGAGTCATTTCATGTGTGTTCTTTTCACATACACATATGGATCCATGAGTGTCATTGAAATGTGTGTTCTCTTCAGAGACCACACATGGATCCCCTAGTGGTATTGCATGTGTGTTCTTGTTACTAACAACAACCAGAGTCATTGCATGTGTCCTCTTTTCACAATCCACCTATGGATCCACCAGTGTCATTGCATGTGTGTTCTTTTTACTAACAACAACCAGAGTCATTGCATGTGTGTTATTTTCACATACCACATATGGATCCACCAGTGTCATTGCATGTGGTTTCTTTTTACTAACAACAACCAGAGTCATTGCATGTGTGTTCTCTTCAGAGACCACACATGGATCCACTAGTGTCATTGCATGTGTGTTCTTTTTACTAACAACAACCAGAGTCATTGAAATGTGTTTTCTCTTCGGAGACCACACATGGATCCACCAGTGTCATTGCATGTGTGTTCCTTTTACTAACAACAACCAGTGTCATTGCATGTGTGTTCTTTTCACAATCCACCTATGGATCCACCAGTGTCATTTCATTTGTGCTTTTTTACTAACAACAACCAGAGTCATTGCATGTGTGTTCTCTTCAAAGACCACACATGGATCCACCAGTGTCATTGCATGTGTGTTCTTTTTACTAACAACCAGAGTCATTGAAATGTGCGTTCTCTTCTTAGACCACACATGGATCTACCAGAGTCATTTGATGTGTGTTCTTTTCACATACCACATATGGATCCACCAGTGTCATTGAACTGTGTGTTCTCTTCAGAGACCACACATGGAACCACCAGTGTTATTGCATGTGTGTTCTTGTTACTAACAACTACCAGAGTCATTGCATGTGTGTTCTTTTCACATACCACATATGGATCCACCAGTGTCATTGCATGTGTGTTCTTTTCAATATCCACCTATGGATCCACCAGTGTCATTGCATGTGTGTTCTTTTCAGAATCCACCAATGGATCCACTAGTGTCGTTGCATGTGTGCTTTTTTTACTAACAACAACCAGAGTCATTTCATGTGTGTTCTTTTCACATACCACATATGGATCCACCAGTATAATTGAAATGTGTGTTCTCTTCAGATACCACACATGGATCCAACAGTGTTATTGCATGTGTGTTCTTGTTACTAACAAATACCAGAGTCATTGCATCTGTGTTCTTTTCACATACCACATATGGATTCACCAGTGTCATCGCATGTGTGCTCTTTTCACATCCACCTATGGATCCACCAGTGTCATTGCATGTGTGTTCTTTTTACTAACAACAACCAGAGTCATTGCATGTGTTTTATTTTCACATACCACATATGGATCCACCAGTGTCATTGCATGTGTGCTCTTTTTACTAACAACAACCATAGCCATTGCATGTGTGTTCTTTTTACTAACAACAACCAGTGTCATTGCATGTGTATTCTTTTCACAATCCACCTATGGATCCACCAGTGTCATTGCATGTGTATTCTTTTTTCTAACAGAAACCAGAGTCATTGCATGTGTGCTCTTTTCACAATCCACCTAAGGATCCACCAGTGTGATTGCATGTGTGTTCTTTTTACTAACAACAACCAGAGTCATTGCATGTGTGCTCCTTTCACAATCCACATATGGATCCACCAGTGTCATTGCATGTGTGTTCTTTTTACTAACAACAACCAGAGTCATTGAAATGTGTATTATTTTCACATACCATATATGGATCCACCAGTGTCATTGCATGTGTGTTCTTTTTACTAACAACAACCAGAGTCATTGCATGCGTGTTCTCTTCAGAGACCACACATGGATCCACTAGTATCATTGCATGTGTGTTCTTTTTACTAACAACAACTAGAGTCATTGAAATGTGTGTTCTCTTCGGAGACCACACATGGATCCACCAGTGTCATTGCATGTGTGTTCCTTTTACTAACAACAACCAGTGTCATTGCATGTGTGTTCTTTTCACAATCCACTTATGGATCCACCAGTGTCATTGAAATGTGTGTTCTCTTCAGAGACCGCACATGGATCCCCTAGTGGTATTGCATGTGTGTTCTTGTTACTAACAACAACCAGAGTCATTGCATGTGTGCTCTTTTCACAATCCACCTATGGATCCACCAGTGTCATTGCATGTGTGTTCTTTTTACTAACAACAACCAGAGTCATTGCATGTGTGTTCTTTTCACATTCCACATATGGATCCACCAGTGTCATTGCATGTGTCCTCTTTTTACTAACAACAACCAAAGTCATTGCATGTGTGTTCTCTTCAAAGACCACACATGGATCCACCAGTGTCATTGCATGTGTGTTCTTTTTACTAACAACAAGAGTCATTGAAATGTGTGTTCTCTTCTTAGACCACACATGGATCTACCAGTGTCATTGCATGTGTGTTCTTTTTACTAACAACAACCATTGTCATTGCATGTGTGTTCTTTTCACAATCCACCTATGAATCGACCAGTGTTATTGCATGTGTGCTTTTATTACTAAAAACAACCAGAGTCATTTGATGTGTGTTCTTTTCACATACCACATATGGATCCACCAGTGTCATTGAAATGTGTGTTCTCTTCAGAGACCACACATGGAACCACCAGTGTTATTGCATGTGTGTTCTTGTTACTAACAACTACCAGAGTCATTGCATGTGTGTTCTTTTCACATACCACATATGGATCCACCAGTGTCGTTGCATGTGTGTTCTTTTCGATATCCACCTATGGATCCACCAGTGTCATTGCATGTGTGTTCTTTTTAGAATCCACCAATGGATCCACCAGTGTCGTTGCATGTGTGCTTTTTTTACTAACAACAACCAGAGTCATTTCATGTGTGTTCTTTTCACATACCACATATGGATCCACCAGTATAATTGAAATGTGTGTTCTCTTCAGAGACCACACATGGATCCAACAGTGTTATTGCATGTGTTTTCTTGTTACTAACAAATACCAGAGTCATTGCATGTGTGTTCTTTTCCATACCACATATGGATTCACCAGTGTCATTGCATGTGTGCTCTTTTCACATCCACCTATGGATCCACCAGTGTCATTGCATGTGTGTTCTTTTTACTAACAACAACCATAGTCATTGCATGTGTGTTCTTTTTACTAACAACAACCAGTGTCATTGCATGTGTATTCTTTTCACAATCCACCTATGGATCCACCAATGTCATTGCATGTGTATTTTTTTCTAACAACAACCAGAGTCATTGCATGTGTGCCCTTTTCACAATCCACCTAAGGATCCACCAGTGTCATTGCATGTGTGTTCTTTTTACTAACAACAACCAGAGTCATTGCATGTGTGTTCTTTTCACATACCACATACGGATCCACCAGTGTTATTGCATGTGTTTCCTTTTCACAATCCACCTATGGATCCACCAGTGTCATTGCATGTGTGCTTTTTTACTAACAACAACCAGAGTCATTTCATGTGTGTTCTTTTCACATACCACATATGGATCCACCAGTGTCGTT
This sequence comes from Avena sativa, assembly GCA_916181665.1. Lineage (NCBI taxonomy): Eukaryota > Viridiplantae > Streptophyta > Magnoliopsida > Poales > Poaceae > Avena > Avena sativa. Next base: position 588,196,042 of record OV702287.1, read on the forward strand.
ACATGTGTGTTCTTTTTACTAACAACAACCAGAGTCATTGAAATGTCTATTCTTTTCACATACCACATATGGATCCACCAGTGTCATTGCATGTGTGTTCTTTTTACTAACAACAACCAGAGTCATTGCATGTGTGTTCTCTTCAGAGACCACACATGGATCCACTAGTGTCATTGCATGTGTGTTCTTTTTACTAACAACAACGAGAGTCATTGAAATGTGTGTTCTCTTCGGAGACCACACATGGATCCACCAGTGTCATTGCATGTGTGTTCCTTTTACTAACAACAACCAGTGGCATTGCATGTGTGTTCTTTTCACAATCCACCTATGGATCCACCAGTGTCATTTCATTTGTGCTTTTTTACTAACAACAACCAGAGTCATTTCATGTGTGTTCTTTTCACATACCACATACGGATCCACCAGTGTCATTGAAATGTGTGTTCTCTTCAGAGACCACACATGGATCCCCTATTGGTATTGCATGTGTGTTGTTGTTACTAACAACAACCATTGTCATTGCATGTGTGCTCTTTTCACAATCCACCTATGGATCCACCAGTGTCATTGCATGTGTGTTCTTTTTACTAACAACAACCAGAGTCATTGCATGTGTGTTCTTTTCACATACCACATATGGATCCACCAGTGTCATTGCATGTGTGTTCTTTTTACTAACAACAACCAGAGTCATTGCATGTGTGTTCTCTTCAGAGACCACACATGGATCCACTAGTGTCATTGCATGTGTGTTCTTTTTACTAACAACAACCAGAGTCATTGAAATGTGTGTTCTCTTCGGAGACCACACATGGATCCACCAGTGTCATTGCATGTGTGTTCCTTTTACTAACAACAACCAGTGTCATTGCATGTGTGTTCTTTTCACCATCCACCTATGGATCCACCAGTGTCATTGCATGTGTGTTCTTTTTACTAACAACAACTAGAGTCATTGCATGTGTGCTCTTTTCACAATCCACCGAAGGATCCACCAGTGTCATTGCATGTGTGTTCTTTATACTAACAACAACAAGAGTCATTGGATGTGTGTTCTTTTCACATACCAGATATGGATCCACTAGTGTCATTGCATGTGTGTTCTTTTCACAATCTACCTATGGATCCACCAGTGTCATTGCATGTGGGCTTTTTTACTAACAAAAACCATAGTCATTTCATGTGTTTTGTTTTCACATACCACATATGGATCCACCAGTGTCATTGCATGTGTGCTCTTTTCACCATCCACCTATGGATCCACCAGTGTCATTGCATGTGTGTTCTTTTTACTAACAACAACTAGAGTCATTGCATGTGTGCTCTTTTCACAATCCACCTAAGGATCCACCAGTGTCATTGCATGTGTGTTCTTTATACTAACAACAACAAGAGTCATTGGATGTGTGTTCTTTTTACTAACAACAACCAGAGCCATTGCATGTGTGTTCTCTTCAGAGACCACACATGGATCCACCAGTGTCCTTGCATGTGTGTTCTTTTTACTAACAACAACAAGAGTCATTGAAATGTGTGTTCTCTTTCGAGACCGCACATGGATCCACCAGTGTCATTGCATGTGTGTTCTTTTTACTAACAACAACCAGAGTCATTGCATGTGTGTTCTTTTCACATACCACGTATGGATCCACCAGTGTCATTACATGTGTGCTCTTTTTACTAATAACAACCAGAGTCACTCCATGTGTGTTCTCTTCCGAGACCACACATGGATACACCAGTGTCATTGCATGTGTTTTCTTTTTACTAACAACAACCAGAGTCATTGAAATGTGTGTTCTGTTCTGAGACCACACATGGATCCACTAGTGTCATTGCATGTGTGTTCTTTTTACTAACAACAACTAGAGTCATTGCATGTGTGTTCTTTTCACATACCACATATGGATCCACTAGTGACATTGCATGTGTGCTCTTTTCACAATCCCCCTATGGATCCACCAGTGTCATTTCATGTGTGTTCTTTTCACATACCACATATGGATCCACTAGTGTCATTGAAATGTGTGTTCTCTTTCGAGACGACACATCGATCCACCAGTGTCATTGATGTGTGTTCTTTTTACTAACAACAAATAGAGTCATTGCATGTGTGTCCTTTTCACATACCACATATGGATCCACCAGTGTTATTGCATGTGTGCTCTTTTTACCAACAACAACCAGAGTCATTGCATGTGTGTTCTTTTCACCATCCACCTATGGATCCACCAGTGTCATTGCATGTGTGTTCTTTTTACTAACAACAACTAGAGTCATTGCATGTGTGCTCTTTTCACAATCCACCTAAGGATCCACCAGTGTCATTGCATGTGTGTTCTTTTTACTAACAACAACAAGAGTCATTGGATGTGTGTTCTTTTCACATACCACATATGGATCCACTACTGTCATTGCATGTGTGTTCTTTTCACAATCTACCTATGGATCCACCAGTGTCATTGCATGTGGGCTTTTTTACTAACAAAAACCATAGTCATTTCATGTGTTTTCTTTTCACATACCACATATGGATCCACCAGTGTCATTGCATGTGTGCTCTTTTCACAATCCAGCTATGGATCCACCTGTGTCATTGCATGTGTGTTCTTTTTACTAACAATAACCAGGGTCATTGAAATGTGTGTTCTTTTCACATACAACATATGGATCCACCAGTGTCATTGCATGTGTGTTCTTTTTACTAACAACAACCAGAGCCATTGCATGTGTGTTCTCTTTAGAGACCACACATGGATCCACCAGTGTCATTGCATGTGTTATCTTTTTACTAACAACAACCAGAGTCATTGAAATGTGTGTTGTCTTCAGCGACCACACATGGATCCACTAGTGTCATTGCATGTGTGTTCTTTTTACTAACAACAACCAGAGTCATTGCATGTGTGTCCGTTTCACATACCACAAATGGATCCACCAGTGTTATTGCATGTGTGCTCTTTTTACCAACAACAACCAGAGTCATTGCATGTGTGTTCTTTTCACCATCCACCTATGGATCCACCAGTGTCATTGCATGTGTGTTCTTTTTACTAACAACAACTAGAGTCATTGCATGTGTGCTCTTTTCACAATCCACCTAAGGATCCACCAGTGTCATTGCATGTGTGTTCTTTATACTAACAACAACAAGAGTCATTGGATGTGTGTTCTTTTCACATACCAGATATGGATCCACTAGTGTCATTGCATGTGTGTTCTTTTCACAATCTACCTATGGATCCACCAGTGTCATTGCATGTGGGCTTTTTTACTAACAAAAACCATAGTCATTTCATGTGTTTTGTTTTCACATACCACATATGGATCCACCAGTGTCATTGCATGTGTGCTCTTTTCACCATCCACCTATGGATCCACCAGTGTCATTGCATGTGTGTTCTTTTTACTAACAACAACTAGAGTCATTGCATGTGTGCTCTTTTCACAATCCACCTAAGGATCCACCAGTGTCATTGCATGTGTGTTCTTTATACTAACAACAACAAGAGTCATTGGATGTGTGTTCTTTTTACTAACAACAACCAGAGCCATTGCATGTGTGTTCTCTTCAGAGACCACACATGGATCCACCAGTGTCCTTGCATGTGTGTTCTTTTTACTAACAACAACAAGAGTCATTGAAATGTGTGTTCTCTTTCGAGACCGCACATGGATCCACCAGTGTCATTGCATGTGTGTTCTTTTTACTAACAACAACCAGAGTCATTGCATGTGTGTTCTTTTCACATACCACGTATGGATCCACCAGTGTCATTACATGTGTGCTCTTTTTACCAACAACAACCAGAGTCATTGCATGTGTGTTCTTTTCACCATCCACCTATGGATCCACCAGTGTCATTGTATGTGTGTTGTTTTTACTAACAACAACAAGAGTCATTGGATGTGTGTTCTTTTCACATACCACATATGGATCCACTAGTGTCATTGCATGTGTGTTCTTTTCACAATCTACCTATGGATCCACCAGTGTCATTGCATGTGGGCTTTTTTACTAACAAAAACCATAGTCATTTCATGTGTGTTCTTTTCACATACCACATATGGATCCACCAGTGTCATTGCATGTGTGCTCTTTTTACAATCCAGATATGGATCCACCTGTGTCATTGCATGTGTGTTCTTTTTACTAACAATAACCAGGGTCATTGAAATGTGTGTTCTTTTCACATACCACATATGGATCCACCAGGGTCATTGCATGTGTGTTCTTTTTACTAACAACAACCAGAGCCATTGCATGTGTGTTCTCTTCAGAGACCACACATGGATCCACCAGTGTCATTGCATGTGTTTTCTTTTTACTAACAACAACTAGAGTCATTGAAATGTGTGTTCTCTTCAGAGAACACACATGGATCCACCAGTGTCATTGCATGTGTGTTCTTTTTACTAACAACAACCAGTGTCATTGCATGTGTGTTCTTTTCACAATCCACCGATGGATCCACCAGTGTCATTGCATGTGTGCTTTTTTTACTAACAACAACCAGAGTCATTTCATGTGTTTTCTTTTCACATACCACATATGGATCCACCAGTCTCATTGAAATGTGTGTTCTCTTTAGAGACCACACATGGATCCACCAGTGTTATTGCATGTATGTTCTTGTTACTAACAACCAGAATCATTGCATGTGTGTTCTTTTCACATACCACATATGGATCCACCCGTGTCATTGCATGTGTGTACTTTTCACAATCCACCTATGGATCCACCAGTGTCATTACATGTGTGCTCTTTTTACTAATAACAACCAGAGTCACTCCATGTGTGTTCTCTTCCGAGACCACATATGGATACACCAGTGTCATTGCATGTGTGTTCTTTTTACTAACAACAACCAGAGTCATTGAAATGTGTGTTCTGTTCTGAGACCACACATGGATCCACCAGTGTCATTGCATGTGTGTTCTTTTACTAACAACAACTGGAGTCATTGCATGTGTGTTCTTTTCACATACCACATATGGATCCACTAGTGACATTGCATGTGTGCTCTTTTCACAATCCACCTATGGATCCACCAGTGTCATTTCATGTGTGTTCTTTTCACATACCACATATGGATCCACTAGTGTCATTGAAATGTGTGTTCTCTTTCGAGACGACACATGGATCCACCAGTGTCATTGCATGTGTGTTCTTTTTACTAACAACAAATAGAGTCATTGCATGTGTGTCCTTTTCACATACCACATATGGATCCACCAGTGTCATTGCATGTGTGCTCTTTTTACCAACAACAACCAGAGTCATTGCATGTGTGTTCTTTTCACCATCCACCTATGGATCCACCAGTGTCATTGCATGTGTGTTCTTTTTACTAACAACAACTAGAGCCATTGCATGTGTGCTCTTTTCACAATCCACCTAAGGATCCACCAGTGTCATTGCATGTGTGTTCTTTTTACTAACAACAACAAGAGTCATTGGATGTGTGTTCTTTTCACATACCACATATGGATCCACTAGTGTCATTGCATGTGTGTTCTTTTCACAATCTACCTATGGATCCACCAGTGTCATTGCATGTGGGCTTTTTTACTAACAAAAACCATAGTCATTTCATGTGTTTTCTTTTCACATACCACATATGGATCCACCAGTGTCATTGCATGTGTGCTCTTTTCACAATCCAGCTATGGATCCACCTGTGTCATTGCATGTGTGTTCTTTTTACTAACAATAACCAGGGTCATTGAAATGTGTGTTCTTTTCACATACAACATATGGATCCACCAGTGTCATTGCATGCGTGTTCTTTTTACTAACAACAACCAGTGTCATTGCATGTGTGTTCTTTTCACAATCCACCGATGGATCCACCAGTGTCATTGCATGTGTGCTTTTTTTACTAACAACAACCAGAGTCATTTCATGTGTTTTCTTTTCACATACCACATATGGATCCACCAGTCTCATTGAAATGTGTGTTCTCTTTAGAGACCACACATGGATCCACCAGTGTTATTGCATGTATGTTCTTGTTACTAACAACCAGAATCATTGCATGTGTGTTCTTTTTACATACCACATATGGATCCACCAGTGTCATTGCATGTGTGTACTTTTCACAATCCACCTATGGATCCACCAGTGTCATTACATGTGTGCTCTTTTTACTAATAACAACCAGAGTCACTCCATGTGTGTTTTCTTCCGAGACCACACATGGATACACCAGTGTCATTGCATGTGTGTTCTTTTTACTAACAACAACCAGAGTCATTGAAATGTGTGTTCTGTTCTGAGACCACACATGGATCCACCAGTGTCATTGCATGTGTGTTCTTTTTACTAACAACAACTGGAGTCATTGCATGTGTGTTCTTTTCACATACCACATATGGATCCACTAGTGACATTGCATGTGTGCTATTTTCACAATCCACCTATGGATCCACCAGTGTCATTTCATGTGTGTTCTTTTCACATACCACATATGGATCCAATAGTGTCATTGAAATGTGTGTTCTCTTTCGAGACGACACATGGATCCACTAGTTTCATTGCATGTGTGTTCTTTTTACTAACAACAAATAGAGTCATTGCATGTGTGTCCTTTTCACATACCACATATGGATCCACCAGTGTCATTGCATGTGTGCTCTTTTTACCAACAACAACCAGAGTCATTGCATGTGTGTTCTTTTCACCATCCACCTATGGATCCACCAGTGTCATTGCATGTGTGTTCTTTTTACTAACAACAACCAGAGCCATTGCATGTGTGTTCTCTTTAGAGACCACACATGGATCCACCAGTGTCATTGCATGTGTTATCTTTTTACTAACAACAACCAGAGTCATTGAAATGTGTGTTGTCTTCAGAGACCACACATGGATCCACTAGTGTCATTGCATGTGTGTTCTTTTTACTAACAACAAACAGAGTCATTGCATGTGTGTCCGTTTCACATACCACAAATGGATCCACCAGTGTTATTGCATGTGTGCTCTTTTTACCAACAACAACCAGAGTCATTTCATGTGTTTTCTTTTCACCATCCATCTATGGATCCACCAGTCTCATTGAAATGTGTGTTCTCTTCAGAGACCACACATGGATCCACCAGTGTTATTACATGTATGTTCTTGTTACTAACAACCAGAGTCATTGCATGTGTGTTCTTTTCACAATCCACCGATGGATCCACCAGTGTCATTGCATGTGTGCTTTTTTTACTAACAACAACCAGAGTCATTTCATGTGTTTTCTTTTCACATACCACATATGGATCCACCAGTCTCATTGAAATGTGTGTTCTCTTTAGAGACCACACATGGATCCACCAGTGTTATTGCATGTATGTTCTTGTTACTAACAACCAGAATCATTGCATGTGTGTTCTTTTCACATACCACATATGGATCCACCAGTGTCATTGCATGTGTGTACTTTTCACAATCCACCTATGGATCCACCAGTGTCATTACATGTGTGCTCTTTTTACTAATAACAACCAGAGTCACTCCATGTGTGTTTTCTTCCGAGACCACACATGGATACACCAGTGTCATTGCATGTGTGTTCTTTTTACTAACAACAACCAGAGTCATTGAAATGTGTGTTCTGTTCTGAGACCACACATGGATCCACCAGTGTCATTGCATGTGTGTTCTTTTTACTAACAACAACTGGAGTCATTGCATGTGTGTTCTTTTCACATACCACATATGGATCCACTAGTGACATTGCATGTGTGCTCTTTTCACAATCCACCTATGGATCCACCAGTGTCATTTCATGTGTGTTCTTTTCACATACCACATATGGATCCAATAGTGTCATTGAAATGTGTGTTCTCTTTCGAGACGACACATGGATCCACCAGTGTCATTGCATGTGTGTTCTTTTTACTAACAACAAATAGAGTCATTGCATGTGTGTCCTTTTCACATACCACATATGGATCCACCAGTGTCATTGCATGTGTGCTCTTTTTACCAACAACAACCAGAGTCATTGCATGTGTGTTCTTTTCACCATCCACCTATGGATCCACCAGTGTCATTGCATGTGTGTTCTTTTTACTAACAACAACTAGAGTCATTGCATGTGTGCTCTTTTCACAATCCACCTAAGGATCCACCAGTGTCATTGCATGTGTGTTCTTTTTACTAACAACAACAAGAGTCATTGGATGTTTGTTCTTTTCACATACCACATATGGATCCACTAGTGTCATTGCATGTGTGTTCTTTTCACAATCTACCTATGGATCCACCAGTGTCATTGCATGTGGGCTTTTTTACTAACAAAAACCATAGTCATTTCATGTGTTTTCTTTTCACATACCACATATGGATCCACCAGTGTCATTGCATGTGTGCTCTTTTCACAATCCAGCTATGGATCCACCTGTGTCATTGCATGTGTGTTCTTTTTACTAACAATAACCAGGGTCATTGAAATGTGTGTTATTTTCACATACAACATATGGATCCACCAGTGTCATTGCATGTGTGTTCTTTTTACTAACAACAACCAGAGCCATTGCATGTGTGTTCTCTTTAGAGACCACACATGGATCCACCAGTGTCATTGCATGTGTTATCTTTTTACTAACAACAACCAGAGTCATTGAAATGTGTGTTGTCTTCAGAGACCACACATGGATCCACTAGTGTCATTGCATGTGTGTTCTTTTTACTAACAACAAACAGAGTCATTGCATGTGTGTCCGTTTCACATACCACAAATGGATCCACCAGTGTTATTGCATGTGTGCTCTTTTTACCAACAACAACCAGAGTCATTTCATGTGTTTTCTTTTCACCATCCATCTATGGATCCACCAGTCTCATTGAAATGTGTGTTCTCTTCAGAGACCACACATGGATCCACCAGTGTTATTACATGTATGTTCTTGTTACTAACAACCAGAGTCATTGCATGTGTGTTCTTTTCACAATCCACCTATGGATCCACTAGTGTCATTACATGTGTGCTCTTTTTACTAACAACAACCAGAGTCACTCCATGTGTTTTCTCTTCCGAGACCACACATGGATACACCAGTGTCATTGCATGTGTGTTCTTTTTACTAACAACAACCAGAGTCATTGAAATGTGTGTTCTCTTCTGAGACCACACATGGATCCACCAGTGTCATTGCATGTGTGTTCTTTTTACTAACAGACACCAGTGTCATTGCATGTGTGTTCTTTTGACAATCCACCAATGGATCCACCAGTGTTATTGCATGTGTGCTTTTTTACTAACAACAACAAGAGTCATCGCATGTGTGTTCTTTTCACATACCACATATGGATCCACCGGTGTCATTGCATGTGTCTTCTTTTCACAATCCACCTATGGATCCACCAGTGTCATTGCATATGTGTTAGTTTTACTAACAACAACTGGAGTTATTTCATGACTGTTCTTTTCACATACCACATATGGATCCACCTGTGTCATTCATGTGTGCTCTTTTCACAATCCACCTATGGATCCACCAGTGTCATTGCATGTGTGTTCTTTTTACTAACAATAACCAGAGTCATTGAAATGTGTGTTCTTTTCACATACCACATATGGATCCACCAGTGTCATTGCATGTCTGCTCTTTTTACTAACAACAACCAGAGTCATTGCATGTGTGTTCTCTTGAGAGACCACACATGGATCCAGCAGTGTCATTGCATGTGTGTTCTTTTTACTAACAACAACTAGAGTCATTGAAATGTGTGTTCTCTTCTGAGACCACACATGGATCCACTAGTGTTATTGCATGTGTGCTTTTTTTACTAACAACAACCAGTGTCATTGCATGTGTGTTCTTTTTACTAACAACAACTAGAGTCATTGCATGTGTGCTCTTTTCACAATCCACCTAAGGATCCACCAGTGTCATTGCATGTGTGTTCTTTATACTAACAACAACAAGAGTCATTGGATGTGTGTTCTTTTTACTAACAACAACCAGAGCCATTGCATGTGTGTTCTCTTCAGAGACCACACATGGATCCACCAGTGTCCTTGCATGTGTGTTCTTTTTACTAACAACAACAAGAGTCATTGAAATGTGTGTTCTCTTTCGAGACCGCACATGGATCCACCAGTGTCATTGCATGTGTGTTCTTTTTACTAACAACAACCAGAGTCATTGCATGTGTGTTCTTTTCACATACCACGTATGGATCCACCAGTGTCATTACATGTGTGCTCTTTTTACCAACAACAACCAGAGTCATTGCATGTGTGTTCTTTCCACCATCCACCTATGGATCCACCAGTGTCATTATATGTGTGTTCTTTTTACTAACAACAACTAGAGGCATTGCATGTGTGCTCTTTTCACAATCCACCTAAGGATCCACCAGTGTCATTGCATGTGTGTTCTTTTTACTAACAACAACAAGAGTCATTGGATGTGTGTTCTTTTCACATACCACATATGGATCCACTAGTGTCATTGCATGTGTGTTCTTTTCACAATCTACCTATGGATCCACCAGTGTCATTGCATGTGGGCTTTTTTACTAACAAAAACCATAGTCATTTCATGTGTGTTCTTTTCACATACCACATATGGATCCACCAGTGTCATTGCATGTGTGCTCTTTTCACAATCCAGATATGGATCCACCTGTGTCATTGCATGTGTGTTCTTTTTACTAACAATAACCAGGGTCATTGAAATGTGTGTTCTTTTCACATACCACATATGGATCCACCAGGGTCATTGCATGTGTGTTCTTTTTACTAACAACAACCAGAGCCATTGCATGTGTGTTCTCTTCAGAGACCACACATGGATCCACCAGTGTCATTGCATGTGTTTTCTTTTTACTAACAACAACCAGAGTCATTGAAATGTGTGTTCTCTTCAGAGAACACACATGGATCCACCAGTGTCATTGCATGTGTGTTCTTTTTACTAACAACAACCAGTGTCATTGCATGTGTGTTCTTTTCACAATCCACCGATGGATCCACCAGTGTCATTGCATGTGTGCTTTTTTTACTAACAAACAACCAGAGTCATTTCATGTGTTTTCTTTTCACATACCACATATGGATCCACCAGTCTCATTGAAATGTGTGTTCTCTTTAGAGACCACACATGGATCCACCAGTGTTATTGCATGTATGTTCTTGTTACTAACAACCAGAATCATTGCATGTGTGTTCTTTTCACATACCACATATGGATCCACCAGTGTCATTGCATGTGTGTACTTTTCACAATCCACCTATGGATCCACCAGTGTCATTACATGTGTGCTCTTTTTACTAATAACAACCAGAGTCACTCCATGTGTGTTCTCTTCCGAGACCACACATGGATACACCAGTGTCATTGCATGTGTGTTCTTTTTACTAACAACAACCAGAGTCATTGAAATGTGTGTTCTGTTCTGAGACCACACATGGATCCACCAGTGTCATTGCATGTGTGTTCTTTTACTAACAACAACTGGAGTCATTGCATGTGTGTTCTTTTCACATACCACATATGGATCCACTAGTGACATTGCATGTGTGCTCTTTTCACAATCCACCTATGGATCCACCAGTGTCATTTCATGTGTGTTCTTTTCACATACCACATATGGATCCACTAGTGTCATTGAAATGTGTGTTCTCTTTCGAGACGACACATGGATCCACCAGTGTCATTGCATGTGTGTTCTTTTTACTAACAACAAATAGAGTCATTGCATGTGTGTCCTTTTCACATACCACATATGGATCCACCAGTGTCATTGCATGTGTGCTCTTTTTACCAACAACAACCAGAGTCATTGCATGTGTGTTCTTTTCACCATCCACCTATGGATCCACCAGTGTCATTGCATGTGTGTTCTTTTTACTAACAACAACTAGAGTCATTGCATGTGTGCTCTTTTCACAATCCACCTAAGGATCCACCAGTGTCATTGCATGTGTGTTCTTTTTACTAACAACAACAAGAGTCATTGGATGTGTGTTCTTTTCACATACCACATATGGATCCACTAGTGTCATTGCATGTGTGTTCTTTTCACAATCTACATATGGATCCACCAGTGTCATTGCATGTGGGCTTTTTTACTAACAAAAACCATAGTCATTTCATGTGTTTTCTTTTCACATACCACATATGGATCCACCAGTGTCATTGCATGTGTGCTCTTTTCACAATCCACCTATGGATCCACCTGTGTCATTGCATGTGTGTTCTTTTTACTAACAATAACCAGGGTCATTGAAATGTGTGTTCTTTTCACATACAACATATGGATCCACCAGTGTCATTGCATGCGTGTTCTTTTTACTAACAACAACCAGTGTCATTGCATGTGTGTTCTTTTCACAATCCACCGATGGATCCACCAGTGTCATTGCATGTGTGCTTTTTTACTAACAACAACCAGAGTCATTTCATGTGTTTTCTTTTCACATACCACATACGGATCCACCAGTCTCATTGAAATGTGTGTTCTCTTTAGAGACCACACATGGATCCACCAGTGTTATTGCATGTATGTTCTTGTTACTAACAACCAGAATCATTGCATGTGTGTTCTTTTCACATACCACATATGGATCCACCAGTGTCATTGCATGTGTTTACTTTTCATAATCCACCTATGGATCCACCAGTGTCATTACATGTGTGCTCTTTTTACTAATAACAACCAGAGTCACTCCATGTGTGTTCTCTTCCGAGACCACACATGGATACACCAGTGTCATTGCATGTGTGTTCTTTTTACTAACAACAACCAGAGTCATTGAAATGTGTGTTCTGTTCTGAGACCACACATGGATCCACCAGTGTCATTGCATGTGTGTTCTTTTTACTAACAACAACTGGAGTCATTGCATGTGTGTTCTTTTCACATACCACATATGGATCCACTAGTGACATTGCATGTGTGCTCTTTTCACAATCCACCTATGGATCCACCAGTGTCATTTCATGTGTGTTCTTTTCACATACCACATATGGATCCAATAGTGTCATTGAAATGTGTGTTCTCTTTCGAGACGACACATGGATCCACGAGTGTCATTGCATGTGTGTTCTTTTTACTAACAACAAATAGAGTCATTGCATGTGTGTCCTTTTCACATACCACATATGGATCCACCAGTGTCATTGCATGTGTGCTCTTTTTACCAACAACAACCAGAGTCATTGCATGTGTGTTCTTTTCACCATCCACCTATGGATCCACCAGTGTCATTGCATGTGTGTTCTTTTTACTAACAACAACTAGAGTCATTGCATGTGTGCTCTTTTCACAATCCACCTAAGCATCCACCAGTGTCATTGCATGTGTGTTCTTTTTACTAACAACAACAAGAGTCATTGGATGTGTGTTCTTTTCACATACCACATATGGATCCACTAGTGTCATTGCATGTGTGTTCTTTTCACAATCTACCTATGGATCCACCAGTGTCATTGCATGTGGGCTTTTTTACTAACAAAAACCATAGTCATTTCATGTGTTTTCTTTTCACATACCACATATGGATCCACCAGTGTCATTGCATGTGTGCTCTTTTCACAATCCAGCTATGGATCCAGTAGTGTCATTGCATGTGTGTTCTTTTTACTAACAATAACCAGGGTCATTGAAATGTGTGTTCTTTTCACATACAACATATGGATCCACCAGTGTCATTGCATGCGTGTTCTTTTTACTAACAACAACCAGTGTCATTGCATGTGTGTTCTTTTCACAATCCACCGATGGATCCACCAGTGTCATTGCATGTGTGCTTTTTTTACTAACAACAACCAGAGTCATTTCATGTGTTTTCTTTTCACATACCACATATGGATCCACCAGTCTCATTGAAATGTGTGTTCTCTTTAGAGACCACACATGGATCCACCAGTGTTATTGCATGTATGTTCTTGTTACTAACAACCAGAATCATTGCATGTGTGTTCTTTTCACATACCACATATGGATCCACCAGTGTCATTGCATGTGTTTACTTTTCACAATCCACCTATGGATCCACCAGTGTCATTACATGTGTGCTCTTTTTACTAATAACAACCAGAGTCACTCCATGTGTGTTCTCTTCCGAGACCACACATGGATACACCAGTGTCATTGCATGTGTGTTTTTTTACTAACAACAACCAGAGTCATTGAAATGTGTGTTCTGTTCTGAGACCACACATGGATACACCAGTGTCATTGCATGTGTGTTCTTTTTACTAACAACAACCAGAGTCATTGAAATGTGTGTTCTGTTCTGAGACCACACATGGATCCACCAGTGTCATTGCATGTGTGTTCTTTTTACTAACAACAACTGGAGTCATTGCATGTGTGTTCTTTTCACATACCACATATGGATCCACTAGTGACATTGCATGTGTGCTATTTTCACAATCCACCTATGGATCCACCAGTGTCATTTCATGTGTGTTCTTTTCACATACCACATATGGATCCAATAGTGTCATTGAAATGTGTGTTCTCTTTCGAGACGACACATGGATCCACTAGTTTCATTGCATGTGTGTTCTTTTTACTAACAACAAATAGAGTCATTGCATGTGTGTCCTTTTCACATACCACATATGGATCCACCAGTGTCATTGCATGTGTGCTCTTTTTACCAACAACAACCAGAGTCATTGCATGTGTGTTCTTTTCACCATCCACCTATGGATCCACCAGTGTCATTGCATGTGTGTTCTTTTTACTAACAACAACCAGAGCCATTGCATGTGTGTTCTCTTTAGAGACCACACATGGATCCACCAGTGTCATTGCATGTGTTATCTTTTTACTAACAACAACCAGAGTCATTGAAATGTGTGTTGTCTTCAGAGACCACACATGGATCCACTAGTGTCATTGCATGTGTGTTCTTTTTACTAACAACAAACAGAGTCATTGCATGTGTGTCCGTTTCACATACCACAAATGGATCCACCAGTGTTATTGCATGTGTGCTCTTTTTACCAACAACAACCAGAGTCATTTCATGTGTTTTCTTTTCACCATCCATCTATGGATCCACCAGTCTCATTGAAATGTGTGTTCTCTTCAGAGACCACACATGGATCCACCAGTGTTATTACATGTATGTTCTTGTTACTAACAACCAGAGTCATTGCATGTGTGTTCTTTTCACAATCCACCGATGGATCCACCAGTGTCATTGCATGTGTGCTTTTTTTACTAACAACAACCAGAGTCATTTCATGTGTTTTCTTTTCACATACCACATATGGATCCACCAGTCTCATTGAAATGTGTGTTCTCTTTAGAGACCACACATGGATCCACCAGTGTTATTGCATGTATGTTCTTGTTACTAACAACCAGAATCATTGCATGTGTGTTCTTTTCACATACCACATATGGATCCACCAGTGTCATTGCATGTGTGTACTTTTCACAATCCACCTATGGATCCACCAGTGTCATTACATGTGTGCTCTTTTTACTAATAACAACCAGAGTCACTCCATGTGTGTTTTCTTCCGAGACCACACATGGATACACCAGTGTCATTGCATGTGTGTTCTTTTTACTAACAACAACCAGAGTCATTGAAATGTGTGTTCTGTTCTGAGACCACACATGGATCCACCAGTGTCATTGCATGTGTGTTCTTTTTACTAACAACAACTGGAGTCATTGCATGTGTGTTCTTTTCACATACCACATATGGATCCACTAGTGACATTGCATGTGTGCTCTTTTCACAATCCACCTATGGATCCACCAGTGTCATTTCATGTGTGTTCTTTTCACATACCACATATGGATCCAATAGTGTCATTGAAATGTGTGTTCTCTTTCGAGACGACACATGGATCCACCAGTGTCATTGCATGTGTGTTCTTTTTACTAACAACAAATAGAGTCATTGCATGTGTGTCCTTTTCACATACCACATATGGATCCACCAGTGTCATTGCATGTGTGCTCTTTTTACCAACAACAACCAGAGTCATTGCATGTGTGTTCTTTTCACCATCCACCTATGGATCCACCAGTGTCATTGCATGTGTGTTCTTTTTACTAACAACAACTAGAGTCATTGCATGTGTGCTCTTTTCACAATCCACCTAAGGATCCACCAGTGTCATTGCATGTGTGTTCTTTTTACTAACAACAACAAGAGTCATTGGATGTTTGTTCTTTTCACATACCACATATGGATCCACTAGTGTCATTGCATGTGTGTTCTTTTCACAATCTACCTATGGATCCACCAGTGTCATTGCATGTGGGCTTTTTTACTAACAAAAACCATAGTCATTTCATGTGTTTTCTTTTCACATACCACATATGGATCCACCAGTGTCATTGCATGTGTGCTCTTTTCACAATCCAGCTATGGATCCACCTGTGTCATTGCATGTGTGTTCTTTTTACTAACAATAACCAGGGTCATTGAAATGTGTGTTATTTTCACATACAACATATGGATCCACCAGTGTCATTGCATGTGTGTTCTTTTTACTAACAACAACCAGAGCCATTGCATGTGTGTTCTCTTTAGAGACCACACATGGATCCACCAGTGTCATTGCATGTGTTATCTTTTTACTAACAACAACCAGAGTCATTGAAATGTGTGTTGTCTTCAGAGACCACACATGGATCCACTAGTGTCATTGCATGTGTGTTCTTTTTACTAACAACAAACAGAGTCATTGCATGTGTGTCCGTTTCACATACCACAAATGGATCCACCAGTGTTATTGCATGTGTGCTCTTTTTACCAACAACAACCAGAGTCATTTCATGTGTTTTCTTTTCACCATCCATCTATGGATCCACCAGTCTCATTGAAATGTGTGTTCTCTTCAGAGACCACACATGGATCCACCAGTGTTATTACATGTATGTTCTTGTTACTAACAACCAGAGTCATTGCATGTGTGTTCTTTTCACAATCCACCTATGGATCCACTAGTGTCATTACATGTGTGCTCTTTTTACTAACAACAACCAGAGTCACTCCATGTGTTTTCTCTTCCGAGACCACACATGGATACACCAGTGTCATTGCATGTGTGTTCTTTTTACTAACAACAACCAGAGTCATTGAAATGTGTGTTCTCTTCTGAGACCACACATGGATCCACCAGTGTCATTGCATGTGTGTTCTTTTTACTAACAGACACCAGTGTCATTGCATGTGTGTTCTTTTGACAATCCACCAATGGATCCACCAGTGTTATTGCATGTGTGCTTTTTTACTAACAACAACAAGAGTCATCGCATGTGTGTTCTTTTCACATACCACATATGGATCCACCGGTGTCATTGCATGTGTCTTCTTTTCACAATCCACCTATGGATCCACCAGTGTCATTGCATATGTGTTAGTTTTACTAACAACAACTGGAGTTATTTCATGACTGTTCTTTTCACATACCACATATGGATCCACCTGTGTCATTCATGTGTGCTCTTTTCACAATCCACCTATGGATCCACCAGTGTCATTGCATGTGTGTTCTTTTTACTAACAATAACCAGAGTCATTGAAATGTGTGTTCTTTTCACATACCACATATGGATCCACCAGTGTCATTGCATGTCTGCTCTTTTTACTAACAACAACCAGAGTCATTGCATGTGTGTTCTCTTGAGAGACCACACATGGATCCAGCAGTGTCATTGCATGTGTGTTCTTTTTACTAACAACAACTAGAGTCATTGAAATGTGTGTTCTCTTCTGAGACCACACATGGATCCACTAGTGTTATTGCATGTGTGCTTTTTTTACTAACAACAACCAGTGTCATTGCATGTGTGTTCTTTTTACTAACAACAACTAGAGTCATTGCATGTGTGCTCTTTTCACAATCCACCTAAGGATCCACCAGTGTCATTGCATGTGTGTTCTTTATACTAACAACAACAAGAGTCATTGGATGTGTGTTCTTTTTACTAACAACAACCAGAGCCATTGCATGTGTGTTCTCTTCAGAGACCACACATGGATCCACCAGTGTCCTTGCATGTGTGTTCTTTTTACTAACAACAACAAGAGTCATTGAAATGTGTGTTCTCTTTCGAGACCGCACATGGATCCACCAGTGTCATTGCATGTGTGTTCTTTTTACTAACAACAACCAGAGTCATTGCATGTGTGTTCTTTTCACATACCACGTATGGATCCACCAGTGTCATTACATGTGTGCTCTTTTTACCAACAACAACCAGAGTCATTGCATGTGTGTTCTTTCCACCATCCACCTATGGATCCACCAGTGTCATTATATGTGTGTTCTTTTTACTAACAACAACTAGAGGCATTGCATGTGTGCTCTTTTCACAATCCACCTAAGGATCCACCAGTGTCATTGCATGTGTGTTCTTTTTACTAACAACAACAAGAGTCATTGGATGTGTGTTCTTTTCACATACCACATATGGATCCACTAGTGTCATTGCATGTGTGTTCTTTTCACAATCTACCTATGGATCCACCAGTGTCATTGCATGTGGGCTTTTTTACTAACAAAAACCATAGTCATTTCATGTGTGTTCTTTTCACATACCACATATGGATCCACCAGTGTCATTGCATGTGTGCTCTTTTCACAATCCAGATATGGATCCACCTGTGTCATTGCATGTGTGTTCTTTTTACTAACAATAACCAGGGTCATTGAAATGTGTGTTCTTTTCACATACCACATATGGATCCACCAGGGTCATTGCATGTGTGTTCTTTTTACTAACAACAACCAGAGCCATTGCATGTGTGTTCTCTTCAGAGACCACACATGGATCCACCAGTGTCATTGCATGTGTTTTCTTTTTACTAACAACAACCAGAGTCATTGAAATGTGTGTTCTCTTCAGAGAACACACATGGATCCACCAGTGTCATTGCATGTGTGTTCTTTTTACTAACAACAACCAGTGTCATTGCATGTGTGTTCTTTTCACAATCCACCGATGGATCCACCAGTGTCATTGCATGTGTGCTTTTTTTACTAACAAACAACCAGAGTCATTTCATGTGTTTTCTTTTCACATACCACATATGGATCCACCAGTCTCATTGAAATGTGTGTTCTCTTTAGAGACCACACATGGATCCACCAGTGTTATTGCATGTATGTTCTTGTTACTAACAACCAGAATCATTGCATGTGTGTTCTTTTCACATACCACATATGGATCCACCAGTGTCATTGCATGTGTGTACTTTTCACAATCCACCTATGGATCCACCAGTGTCATTACATGTGTGCTCTTTTTACTAATAACAACCAGAGTCACTCCATGTGTGTTCTCTTCCGAGACCACACATGGATACACCAGTGTCATTGCATGTGTGTTCTTTTTACTAACAACAACCAGAGTCATTGAAATGTGTGTTCTGTTCTGAGACCACACATGGATCCACCAGTGTCATTGCATGTGTGTTCTTTTACTAACAACAACTGGAGTCATTGCATGTGTGTTCTTTTCACATACCACATATGGATCCACTAGTGACATTGCATGTGTGCTCTTTTCACAATCCACCTATGGATCCACCAGTGTCATTTCATGTGTGTTCTTTTCACATACCACATATGGATCCACTAGTGTCATTGAAATGTGTGTTCTCTTTCGAGACGACACATGGATCCACCAGTGTCATTGCATGTGTGTTCTTTTTACTAACAACAAATAGAGTCATTGCATGTGTGTCCTTTTCACATACCACATATGGATCCACCAGTGTCATTGCATGTGTGCTCTTTTTACCAACAACAACCAGAGTCATTGCATGTGTGTTCTTTTCACCATCCACCTATGGATCCACCAGTGTCATTGCATGTGTGTTCTTTTTACTAACAACAACTAGAGTCATTGCATGTGTGCTCTTTTCACAATCCACCTAAGGATCCACCAGTGTCATTGCATGTGTGTTCTTTTTACTAACAACAACAAGAGTCATTGGATGTGTGTTCTTTTCACATACCACATATGGATCCACTAGTGTCATTGCATGTGTGTTCTTTTCACAATCTACATATGGATCCACCAGTGTCATTGCATGTGGGCTTTTTTACTAACAAAAACCATAGTCATTTCATGTGTTTTCTTTTCACATACCACATATGGATCCACCAGTGTCATTGCATGTGTGCTCTTTTCACAATCCACCTATGGATCCACCTGTGTCATTGCATGTGTGTTCTTTTTACTAACAATAACCAGGGTCATTGAAATGTGTGTTCTTTTCACATACAACATATGGATCCACCAGTGTCATTGCATGCGTGTTCTTTTTACTAACAACAACCAGTGTCATTGCATGTGTGTTCTTTTCACAATCCACCGATGGATCCACCAGTGTCATTGCATGTGTGCTTTTTTACTAACAACAACCAGAGTCATTTCATGTGTTTTCTTTTCACATACCACATACGGATCCACCAGTCTCATTGAAATGTGTGTTCTCTTTAGAGACCACACATGGATCCACCAGTGTTATTGCATGTATGTTCTTGTTACTAACAACCAGAATCATTGCATGTGTGTTCTTTTCACATACCACATATGGATCCACCAGTGTCATTGCATGTGTTTACTTTTCATAATCCACCTATGGATCCACCAGTGTCATTACATGTGTGCTCTTTTTACTAATAACAACCAGAGTCACTCCATGTGTGTTCTCTTCCGAGACCACACATGGATACACCAGTGTCATTGCATGTGTGTTCTTTTTACTAACAACAACCAGAGTCATTGAAATGTGTGTTCTGTTCTGAGACCACACATGGATCCACCAGTGTCATTGCATGTGTGTTCTTTTTACTAACAACAACTGGAGTCATTGCATGTGTGTTCTTTTCACATACCACATATGGATCCACTAGTGACATTGCATGTGTGCTCTTTTCACAATCCACCTATGGATCCACCAGTGTCATTTCATGTGTGTTCTTTTCACATACCACATATGGATCCAATAGTGTCATTGAAATGTGTGTTCTCTTTCGAGACGACACATGGATCCACGAGTGTCATTGCATGTGTGTTCTTTTTACTAACAACAAATAGAGTCATTGCATGTGTGTCCTTTTCACATACCACATATGGATCCACCAGTGTCATTGCATGTGTGCTCTTTTTACCAACAACAACCAGAGTCATTGCATGTGTGTTCTTTTCACCATCCACCTATGGATCCACCAGTGTCATTGCATGTGTGTTCTTTTTACTAACAACAACTAGAGTCATTGCATGTGTGCTCTTTTCACAATCCACCTAAGCATCCACCAGTGTCATTGCATGTGTGTTCTTTTTACTAACAACAACAAGAGTCATTGGATGTGTGTTCTTTTCACATACCACATATGGATCCACTAGTGTCATTGCATGTGTGTTCTTTTCACAATCTACCTATGGATCCACCAGTGTCATTGCATGTGGGCTTTTTTACTAACAAAAACCATAGTCATTTCATGTGTTTTCTTTTCACATACCACATATGGAT
Organism: Avena sativa; assembly: GCA_916181665.1. Taxonomy (NCBI): domain Eukaryota; kingdom Viridiplantae; phylum Streptophyta; class Magnoliopsida; order Poales; family Poaceae; genus Avena; species Avena sativa. Next base: position 588,217,515 of record OV702287.1, read on the forward strand.
CCACCAGTGTCATTGCATGTGTGCTCTTTTCACAATCCAGCTATGGATCCAGTAGTGTCATTGCATGTGTGTTCTTTTTACTAACAATAACCAGGGTCATTGAAATGTGTGTTCTTTTCACATACAACATATGGATCCACCAGTGTCATTGCATGCGTGTTCTTTTTACTAACAACAACCAGTGTCATTGCATGTGTGTTCTTTTCACAATCCACCGATGGATCCACCAGTGTCATTGCATGTGTGCTTTTTTTACTAACAACAACCAGAGTCATTTCATGTGTTTTCTTTTCACATACCACATATGGATCCACCAGTCTCATTGAAATGTGTGTTCTCTTTAGAGACCACACATGGATCCACCAGTGTTATTGCATGTATGTTCTTGTTACTAACAACCAGAATCATTGCATGTGTGTTCTTTTCACATACCACATATGGATCCACCAGTGTCATTGCATGTGTTTACTTTTCACAATCCACCTATGGATCCACCAGTGTCATTACATGTGTGCTCTTTTTACTAATAACAACCAGAGTCACTCCATGTGTGTTCTCTTCCGAGACCACACATGGATACACCAGTGTCATTGCATGTGTGTTCTTTTTACTAACAACAACCAGAGTCATTGAAATGTGTGTTCTGTTCTGAGACCACACATGGATCCACCAGTGTCATTGCATGTGTGTTCTTTTTACTAACAACAACTGGAGTCATTGCATGTGTGTTCTTTTCACATACCACATATGGATCCACTAGTGACATTGCATGTGTGCTCTTTTCACAATCCACCTATGGATCCACCAGTGTCATTTCATGTGTGTTCTTTTCACATACCACATATGGATCCAATAGTGTCATTGAAATGTGTGTTCTCTTTCGAGACGACACATGGATCCACCAGTGTCATTGCATGTGCGTTCTTTTTACTAACAACAAATAGAGTCATTGCATGTGTGTCCTTTTCACATACCACATATGGATCCACCAGTGTCATTGCATGTGTGCTCTTTTTACCAACAACAACCAGAGTCATTGCATGTGTGTTCTTTTCACCATCCACCTATGGATCCACCAGTGTCATTGCATGTGTGTTCTTTTTACTAACAACAACTAGAGTCATTGCATGTGTGCTCTTTTCACAATCCACCTAAGCATCCACCAGTGTCATTGCATGTGTGTTCTTTTTACTAACAACAACAAGAGTCATTGGATGTGTGTTCTTTTCACATACCACATATGGATCCACTAGTGTCATTGCATGTGTGTTCTTTTCACAATCTACCTATGGATCCACCAGTGTCATTGCATGTGGGCTTTTTTACTAACAAAAACCATAGTCATTTCATGTGTTTTCTTTTCACATACCACATATGGATCCACCAGTGTCATTGCATGTGTGCTCTTTTCACAATCCAGCTATGGATCCACCTGTGTCATTGCATGTGTGTTCTTTTTACTAACAATAACCAGGGTCATTGAAATGTGTGTTCTTTTCACATACAACATATGGATCCACCAGTGTCATTGCATGCGTGTTCTTTTTACTAACAACAACCAGTGTCATTGCATGTGTGTTCTTTTCACAATCCACCGATGGATCCACCAGTGTCATTGCATGTGTGCTTTTTTTACTAACAACAACCAGAGTCATTTCATGTGTTTTCTTTTCACATACCACATATGGTTCCACCAGTCTCATTGAAATGTGTGTTCTCTTTAGAGACCACACATGGATCCACCAGTGTTATTGCATGTATGTTCTTGTTACTAACAACCAGAATCATTGCATGTGTGTTCTTTTCACATACCACATATGGATCCACCAGTGTCATTGCATGTGTTTACTTTTCACAATCCACCTATGGATCCACCAGTGTCATTACATGTGTGCTCTTTTTACTAATAACAACCAGAGTCACTCCATGTGTGTTCTCTTCCGAGACCACACATGGATACACCAGTGTCATTGCATGTGTGTTCTTTTTACTAACAACAACCAGAGTCATTGAAATGTGTGTTCTGTTCTGAGACCACACATGGATCCACCAGTGTCATTGCATGTGTGTTCTTTTTACTAACAACAACTGGAGTCATTGCATGTGTGTTCTTTTCACATACCACATATGGATCCACTAGTGACATTGCATGTGTGCTCTTTTCACAATCCACCTATGGATCCACCAGTGTCATTTCATGTGTGTTCTTTTCACATACCACATATGGATCCAATAGTGTCATTGAAATGTGTGTTTTCTTTCGAGACGACACATGGATCCACCAGTGTCATTGCATGTGTGTTCTTTTTACTAACAACAAATAGAGTCATTGCATGTGTGTCCTTTTCACATACCACATATGGATCCACCAGTGTCATTGCATGTGTGCTCTTTTTACCAACAACAACCAGAGTCATTGCATGTGTGTTCTTTTCACCATCCACCTATGGATCCACCAGTGTCATTGCATGTGTGTTCTTTTTACTAACAACAACTAGAGTCATTGCATGTGTGCTCTTTTCACAATCCACCTAAGCATCCACCAGTGTCATTGCATGTGTGTTCTTTTTACTAACAACAACAAGAGTCATTGGATGTGTGTTCTTTTCACATACCACATATGGATCCACTAGTGTCATTGCATGTGTGTTCTTTTCACAATCTACCTATGGATCCACCAGTGTCATTGCATGTGGGCTTTTTTACTAACAAAAACCATAGTCATTTCATGTGTTTTCTTTTCACATACCACATATGGATCCACCAGTGTCATTGCATGTGTGCTCTTTTCACAATCCAGCTATGGATCCACCTGTGTCATTGCATGTGTGTTCTTTTTACTAACAATAACCAGGGTCATTGAAATGTGTGTTATTTTCACATACAACATATGGATCCACCAGTGTCATTGCATGTGTGTTCTTTTTACTAACAACAACCAGAGCCATTGCATGTGTGTTCTCTTTAGAGACCACACATGGATCCACCAGTGTCATTGCATGTGTTATCTTTTTACTAACAACAACCAGAGTCATTGAAATGTGTGTTGTCTTCAGAGACCACACATGGATCCACTAGTGTCATTGCATGTGTGTTCTTTTTACTAACAACAAACAGAGTCATTGCATGTGTGTCCGTTTCACATACCACAAATGGATCCACCAGTGTTATTGCATGTGTGCTCTTTTTACCAACAACAACCAGAGTCATTTCATGTGTTTTCTTTTCACCATCCACCTATGGATCCACTAGTCTCATTGAAATGTGTGTTCTCTTCAGAGACCACACATGGATCCACCAGTGTTATTACATGTATGTTCTTGTTACTAACAACCAGAGTCATTGCATGTGTGTTCTTTTCACAATCCACCTATGCATCCACTAGTGTCATTACATGTGTGCTCTTTTTACTAACAACAACCAGAGTCACTCCATGTGTTTTCTCTTCCGAGACCACACATGGATACACCAGTGTCATTGCATGTGTGTTCTTTTTACTAACAACAACCAGAGTCATTGAAATGTGTGTTCTCTTCTGAGACCACACATGGATCCACCAGTGTCATTGCATGTGTGTTCTTTTTACTAACAGACACCAGTGTCATTGCATGTGTGTTCTTTTGACAATCCACCAATGGATCCACCAGTGTTATTGCATGTGTGCTTTTTTTACTAACAACAACAAGAGTCATCGCATGTGTGTTCTTTTCACATACCACATATGGATCCACCGGTGTCATTGCATGTGTCTTCTTTTCACAATCCACCTATGGATCCACCAGTGTCATTGCATATGTGTTAGTTTTACTAACAACAACTGGAGTTATTTCATGACTGTTCTTTTCACATACCACATATGGATCCACCTGTGTCATTCATGTGTGCTCTTTTCACAATCCACCTATGGATCCACCAGTGTCATTGCATGTGTGTTCTTTTTACTAACAATAACCAGAGTCATTGAAATGTGTGTTCTTTTCACATACCACATATGGATCCACCAGTGTCATTGCATGTCTGCTCTTTTTACTAACAACAACCAGAGTCATTGCATGTGTGTTCTCTTGAGAGACCACACATGGATCCAGCAGTGTCATTGCATGTGTGTTCTTTTTACTAACAACAACTAGAGTCATTTAAATGTGTGTTCTCTTCTGAGACCACACATGGATCCACTAGTGTTATTGCATGTGTGCTTTTTTTACTAACAACAACCAGTGTCATTGCATGTGTGTTCTTTTTACTAACAACAACTAGAGTCATTGCATGTGTGCTCTTTTCACAATCCACCTAAGGATCCACCAGTGTCATTGCATGTGTGTTCTTTTTACTAACAACAACAAGAGTCATTGGATGTGTGTTCTTTTCACATACCACATATGGATCCACTAGTGTCATTGCATGTGTGTTCTTTTCACAATCTACCTATGGATCCACCAGTGTCATTGCATGTGGGCTTTTTTACTAACAAAAACCATAGTCATTTCATGTGTTTTCTTTTCACATACCACATATGGATCCACCAGTGTCATTGCATGTGTGCTCTTTTCACAATCCAGCTATGGATCCACCTGTGTCATTGCATGTGTGTTCTTTTTACTAACAATAACCAGGGTCATTGAAATGTGTGTTATTTTCACATACAACATATGGATCCACCAGTGTCATTGCATGTGTGTTCTTTTTACTAACAACAACCAGAGCCATTGCATGTGTGTTCTCTTTAGAGACCACACATGGATCCACCAGTGTCATTGCATGTGTTATCTTTTTACTAACAACAACCAGAGTCATTGAAATGTGTGTTGTCTTCAGAGACCACACATGGATCCACTAGTGTCATTGCATGTGTGTTCTTTTTACTAACAACAAACAGAGTCATTGCATGTGTGTCCGTTTCACATACCACAAATGGATCCACCAGTGTTATTGCATGTGTGCTCTTTTTACCAACAACAACCAGAGTCATTTCATGTGTTTTCTTTTCACCATCCACCTATGGATCCACCAGTCTCATTGAAATGTGTGTTCTCTTCAGAGACCACACATGGATCCACCAGTGTTATTACATGTATGTTCTTGTTACTAACAACCAGAGTCATTGCATGTGTGTTCTTTTCACAATCCACCTATGCATCCACTAGTGTCATTACATGTGTGCTCTTTTTACTAACAACAACCAGAGTCACTCCATGTGTTTTCTCTTCCGAGACCACACATGGATACACCAGTGTCATTGCATGTGTGTTCTTTTTACTAACAACAACCAGAGTCATTGAAATGTGTGTTCTCTTCTGAGACCACACATGGATCCACCAGTGTCATTGCATGTGTGTTCTTTTTACTAACAGACACCAGTGTCATTGCATGTGTGTTCTTTTGACAATCCACCAATGGATCCACCAGTGTTATTGCATGTGTGCTTTTTTTACTAACAACAACAAGAGTCATCGCATGTGTGTTCTTTTCACATACCACATATGGATCCACCGGTGTCATTGCATGTGTCTTCTTTTCACAATCCACCTATGGATCCACCAGTGTCATTGGATATGTGTTAGTTTTACTAACAACAACTGGAGTTATTTCATGACTGTTCTTTTCACATACCACATATGGATCCACCTGTGTCATTCATGTGTGCTCTTTTCACAATCCACCTATGGATCCACTAGTGTCATTGCATGTGTGTTCTTTTTACTAACAATAACCGGAGTCATTGAAATGTGTGTTCTTTTCACATACCACATATGGATCCACCAGTGTCATTGCATGTCTGCTCTTTTTACTAACAACAACCAGAGTCATTGCATGTGTGTTCTCTTGAGAGACCACACATGGATCCAGCAGTGTCATTGCATGTGTGTTCTTTTTACTAACAACAACTAGAGTCATTTAAATGTGTGTTCTCTTCTGAGACCACACATGGATCCACTAGTGTTATTGCATGTGTGCTTTTTTTACTAACAACAACCAGTGTCATTGCATGTGTGTTCTTTTTACTAACAACAACTAGAGTCATTGCATGTGTGCTCTTTTCACAATCCACCTAAGGATCCACCAGTGTCATTGCATGTGTGTTCTTTTTACTAACAACAACAAGAGTCATTGGATGTGTGTTCTTTTCACATACCACATATGGATCCACTAGTGTCATTGCATGTGTGTTCTTTTCACAATCTACCTATGGATCCACCAGTGTCATTGCATGTGGGCTTTTTTACTAACAAAAACCATAGTCATTTCATGTGTTTTCTTTTCACATACCACATATGGATCCACCAGTGTCATTGCATGTGTGCTCTTTTCACAATCCAGCTATGGATCCACCTGTGTCATTGCATGTGTGTTCTTTTTACTAACAATAACCAGGGTCATTGAAATGTGTGTTATTTTCACATACAACATATGGATCCACCAGTGTCATTGCATGTGTGTTCTTTTTACTAACAACAACCAGAGCCATTGCATGTGTGTTCTCTTTAGAGACCACACATGGATCCACCAGTGTCATTGCATGTGTTATCTTTTTACTAACAACAACCAGAGTCATTGAAATGTGTGTTGTCTTCAGAGACCACACATGGATCCACTAGTGTCATTGCATGTGTGTTCTTTTTACTAACAACAAACAGAGTCATTGCATGTGTGTCCGTTTCACATACCACAAATGGATCCACCAGTGTTATTGCATGTGTGCTCTTTTTACCAACAACAACCAGAGTCATTTCATGTGTTTTCTTTTCACCATCCACCTATGGATCCACCAGTCTCATTGAAATGTGTGTTCTCTTCAGAGACCACACATGGATCCACCAGTGTTATTACATGTATGTTCTTGTTACTAACAACCAGAGTCATTGCATGTGTGTTCTTTTCACAATCCACCTATGCATCCACTAGTGTCATTACATGTGTGCTCTTTTTACTAACAACAACCAGAGTCACTCCATGTGTTTTCTCTTCCGAGACCACACATGGATACACCAGTGTCATTGCATGTGTGTTCTTTTTACTAACAACAACCAGAGTCATTGAAATGTGTGTTCTCTTCTGAGACCACACATGGATCCACCAGTGTCATTGCATGTGTGTTCTTTTTACTAACAGACACCAGTGTCATTGCATGTGTGTTCTTTTGACAATCCACCAATGGATCCACCAGTGTTATTGCATGTGTGCTTTTTTTACTAACAACAACAAGAGTCATCGCATGTGTGTTCTTTTCACATACCACATATGGATCCACCGGTGTCATTGCATGTGTCTTCTTTTCACAATCCACCTATGGATCCACCAGTGTTATTGCATATCTGTTAGTTTTACTAACAACAACTGGAGTTATTTCATGACTGTTCTTTTCACATACCACATATGGATCCACCTGTGTCATTCATGTGTGCTCTTTTCACAATCCACCTATGGATCCACCAGTGTCATTGCATGTGTGTTCTTTTTACTAACAATAACCAGAGTCATTGAAATGTGTGTTCTTTTCACATACCACATATGGATCCACCAGTGTCATTGCATGTCTGCTCTTTTTACTAACAACAACCAGAGTCATTGCATGTGTGTTCTCTTGAGAGACCACACATGGATCCAGCAGTGTCATTGCATGTGTGTTCTTTTTACTAACAACAACTAGAGTCATTTAAATGTGTGTTCTCTTCTGAGACCACACATGGATCCACTAGTGTTATTGCATGTGTGCTTTTTTTACTAACAACAACCAGTGTCATTGCATGTGTGTTCTTTTTACTAACAACAACTAGAGTCATTGCATGTGTGCTCTTTTCACAATCCACCTAAGGATCCACCAGTGTCATTGCATGTGTGTTCTTTTTACTAACAACAACAAGAGTCATTGGATGTGTGTTCTTTTCACATACCACATATGGATCCACTAGTGTCATTGCATGTGTGTTCTTTTCACAATCTACCTATGGATCCACCAGTGTCATTGCATGTGGGCTTTTTTACTAACAAAAACCATAGTCATTTCATGTGTTTTCTTTTCACATACCACATATGGATCCACCAGTGTCATTGCATGTGTGCTCTTTTCACAATCCAGCTATGGATCCACCTGTGTCATTGCATGTGTGTTCTTTTTACTAACAATAACCAGGGTCATTGAAATGTGTGTTATTTTCACATACAACATATGGATCCACCAGTGTCATTGCATGTGTGTTCTTTTTACTAACAACAACCAGAGCCATTGCATGTGTGTTCTCTTTAGAGACCACACATGGATCCACCAGTGTCATTGCATGTGTTATCTTTTTACTAACAACAACCAGAGTCATTGAAATGTGTGTTGTCTTCAGAGACCACACATGGATCCACTAGTGTCATTGCATGTGTGTTCTTTTTACTAACAACAAACAGAGTCATTGCATGTGTGTCCGTTTCACATACCACAAATGGATCCACCAGTGTTATTGCATGTGTGCTCTTTTTACCAACAACAACCAGAGTCATTTCATGTGTTTTCTTTTCACCATCCACCTATGGATCCACCAGTCTCATTGAAATGTGTGTTCTCTTCAGAGACCACACATGGATCCACCAGTGTTATTACATGTATGTTCTTGTTACTAACAACCAGAGTCATTGCATGTGTGTTCTTTTCACAATCCACCTATGCATCCACTAGTGTCATTACATGTGTGCTCTTTTTACTAACAACAACCAGAGTCACTCCATGTGTTTTCTCTTCCGAGACCACACATGGATACACCAGTGTCATTGCATGTGTGTTCTTTTTACTAACAACAACCAGAGTCATTGAAATGTGTGTTCTCTTCTGAGACCACACATGGATCCACCAGTGTCATTGCATGTGTGTTCTTTTTACTAACAGACACCAGTGTCATTGCATGTGTGTTCTTTTGACAATCCACCAATGGATCCACCAGTGTTATTGCATGTGTGCTTTTTCTACTAACAACAACAAGAGTCATCTCATGTGTGTTCTTTTCACATACCACATATGGATCCACCGGTGTCATTGCATGTGTCTTCTTTTCACAATCCACCTATGGATCCACCAGTGTCATTGCATATGTGTTAGTTTTACTAACAACAACTGGAGTTATTTCATGACTGTTCTTTTCACATACCACATATGGATCCACCTGTGTCATTCATGTGTGCTCTTTTCACAATCCACCTATGGATCCACCAGTGTCATTGCATGTGTGTTCTTTTTACTAACAATAACCAGAGTCATTGAAATGTGTGTTCTTTTCACATACCACATATGGATCCACCAGTGTCATTGCATGTCTGCTCTTTTTACTAACAACAACCAGAGTCATTGCATGTGTGTTCTCTTGAGAGACCACACATGGATCCAGCAGTGTCATTGCATGTGTGTTCTTTTTACTAACAACAACTAGAGTCATTTAAATGTGTGTTCTCTTCTGAGACCACACATGGATCCACTAGTGTTATTGCATGTGTGCTTTTTTTACTAACAACAACCAGTGTCATTGCATGTGTGTTCTTTTTACTAACAACAACTAGAGTCATTGCATGTGTGCTCTTTTCACAATCCACCTAAGGATCCACCAGTGTCATTGCATGTGTGTTCTTTTTACTAACAACAACAAGAGTCATTGGATGTGTGTTCTTTTCACATACCACATATGGATCCACTAGTGTCATTGCATGTGTGTTCTTTTCACAATCTACCTATGGATCCACCAGTGTCATTGCATGTGGGCTTTTTTACTAACAAAAACCATAGTCATTTCATGTGTTTTCTTTTCACATACCACATATGGATCCACCAGTGTCATTGCATGTGTGCTCTTTTCACAATCCAGCTATGGATCCACCTGTGTCATTGCATGTGTGTTCTTTTTACTAACAATAACCAGGGTCATTGAAATGTGTGTTCTTTTCACATACCACATATGGATCCACCAGTGTCATTGCATGTGTGTTCTTTTTACTAACAACAACCAGAGCCATTGCATGTGTGTTCTCTTTAGAGACCACACATGGATCCACCAGTGTCATTGCATGTGTTATCTTTTTACTAACAACAACCAGAGTCATTGAAATGTGTGTTGTCTTCAGAGACCACACATGGATCCACTAGTGTCATTGCATGTGTGTTCTTTTTACTAACAACAAACAGAGTCATTGCATGTGTGTCCGTTTCACATACCACAAATGGATCCACCAGTGTTATTGCATGTGTGCTCTTTTTACCAACAACAACCAGAGTCATTTCATGTGTTTTCTTTTCACCATCCACCTATGGATCCACCAGTCTCATTGAAATGTGTGTTCTCTTCAGAGACCACACATGGATCCACCAGTGTTATTACATGTATGTTCTTGTTACTAACAACCAGAGTCATTGCATGTGTGTTCTTTTCACAATCCACCTATGCATCCACTAGTGTCATTACATGTGTGCTCTTTTTACTAACAACAACCAGAGTCACTCCATGTGTTTTCTCTTCCGAGACCACACATGGATACACCAGTGTCATTGCATGTGTGTTCTTTTTACTAACAACAACCAGAGTCATTGAAATGTGTGTTCTCTTCTGAGACCACACATGGATCCACCAGTGTCATTGCGTGTGTGTTCTTTTTACTAACAGACACCAGTGTCATTGCATGTGTGTTCTTTTGACAATCCACCAATGGATCCACCAGTGTTATTGCATGTGTGCTTTTTCTACTAACAACAACAAGAGTCATCGCATGTGTGTTCTTTTCACATACCACATATGGATCCACCGGTGTCATTGCATGTGTCTTCTTTTCACAATCCACCTATGGATCCACCAGTGTCATTGCATATGTGTTTGTTTTACTAACAACAACTGGAGTTATTTCATGACTGTTCTTTTCACATACCACATATGGATCCACCTGTGTCATTCATGTGTGCTCTTTTCACAATCCACCTATGGATCCACCAGTGTCATTGCATGTGTGTTCTTTTTACTAACAATAACCAGAGTCATTGAAATGTGTGTTCTTTTCACATACCACATATGGATCCACCAGTGTCATTGCATGTCTGCTCTTTTTACTAACAACAACCAGAGTCATTGCATGTGTGTTCTCTTGAGAGACCACACATGGATCCAGCAGTGTCATTGCATGTGTGTTCTTTTTACTAACAACAACTAGAGTCATTTAAATGTGTGTTCTCTTCTGAGACCACACATGGATCCACTAGTGTTATTGCATGTGTGCTTTTTTTACTAACAACAACCAGTGTCATTGCATGTGTGTTCTTTTTACTAACAACAACTAGAGTCATTGCATGTGTGCTCTTTTCACAATCCACCTAAGGATCCACCAGTGTCATTGCATGTGTGTTCTTTTTACTAACAACAACAAGAGTCATTGGATGTGTGTTCTTTTCACATACCACATATGGATCCACTAGTGTCATTGCATGTGTGTTATTTTCACAATCTACCTATGGATCCACCAGTGTCATTGCATGTGGGCTTTTTTACTAACAAAAACCATAGTCATTTCATGTGTTTTCTTTTCACATACCACATATGGATCCACCAGTGTCATTGCATGTGTGCTCTTTTCACAATCCAGCTATGGATCCACCTGTGTCATTGCATGTGTGTTCTTTTTACTAACAATAACCAGGGTCATTGAAATGTGTGTTCTTTTCACATACCACATATGGATCCATTGCATGTGTGTTCTTTTTACTAACAACAACCAGAGCCATTGCATGTGTGTTCTCTTCAGAGACCACACATGGATCCACCAGTGTCATTGCATGTGTGTTATTTTTACTAACAACAACCAGAGTCATTGAAATGTGTGTTCTCTTCAGAGACCACACATGGATCCACCAGTGTCATTGCATGTGTGTTCTTTTTACTAACAACGACCAGTGTCATTGCATGTGTATTCTTTTCACAATCCACCTATGGATCCACCAGTGTCATTGCATGTGTGCTTTTTTTACTAACAACAACCAGAGTCATTTCATGTGTTTTCTTTTCACATACCACATATGGATCCACTAGTCTCATTGAAATGTGTGTTCTCTTCAGAGACCACACATGGATCCACCAGTGTTATTGCATGTATGTTCTTGTTACTAATAACCAGAGTCATTGCATGTGTGTTCTTTTCACACACCACATATGGATCCACCAGTGTCATTGCATGTGTGTTCTTTTCACAATCTCCCTATGGATCCACCAGTGTCATTACATGTGTGCTCTTTTTACTAACAACAACCAGAGTCACTCCATGTGTGTTCTCTTCCGAGACCACACATGGATACACCAGTGTCACTGCATGTGTGTTCTTTTTACTAAAAACAACCAGAGTCATTGAAATGTGTGTTCTCTTCTGAGACCACACATGGATCCACCAGTGTCATTGCATGTGTGTTCTTTTTACTAACAACAACCAGTGTCATTGCATGTGTGTTCTTTTGACAATCCACCTATGGATCCACCAGTGTTATTGCATGTGTGCTCTTTTCACAATCCACCTATGGATCCACCAGTGTCATTTCATGTGTGTTCTTTTCACATACCACATATGGATCCACTAGTGTCATTGCATGTGTGTTCTTTTCACATACCACATATGGATCCACCAGTGTCATTGCATGTGTGCTCTTTTTACTAAAAACAACCAGAGTCATTGCATGTGTGTTCTCTTCAGAAACCACACATGGATCCACCAGTGTCATTGCATGTGTGTTCTTTTTACTAACAATAATCAGAGTCATTGAAATGTGTGTTCTCTTCAGAGACCACACATGGATCCACCAGTGTCATTGCATGTGTGTTCTTTCTAGTAACAACAACCAGTGTCATTGCATGTGTGTTCTTTTCACAATCCACCTATGGATCCACCAGTGTCATTGCATGCGTGTTCTTTTTACTAACAACAACCAGTGTCATTGCATGTGTGTTCTTTTCACAATCCACCTATGGATCCACCAGTGTGATTGCATGCGTGTTCTTTTTACTAACAAGAACCAGTGTCATTGCATGTGTGTTCTTTTCACAATGCACCTGTGGATCCACTAGTGTCATTGCATGTGTTCTTTTTTCACAATCCACCTAAGGATCCACCATTCTCATTGCATGTGTGTTCTTTTTACTAACAACAACAAGAGTCATTGTATGTGTGTTCTTTTCACATACCACATATGGATCCACTAGTGCCATCGCATGTGTGTTCTTTTCACAATCCACCTATGGATCCACTAGTGTAATTGCATGTGGGCTTTTTTTACTAACAACAAGCAGAGTCATTTCATGTGTTTTCTTTTCACATACCACATATGGATCCACCAGTGTCATTGCATGTGTGCTCTTTTCACAATCCACCTATGGATCCATTAGTGTCATTGCATGTGTGTTCTTTTTACTAACAATAACCAGAGTCATTGAAATGTGTGTTCTTTTCACATACCACATATGGATCCACCAGGGTCATTGAATGTGTGTTCTTTTTACTAACAACAACCAGAGCCATTGCATGTGTGTTCTCCTCAGAGACCACACATGGATCCACCAGTGTAATTGCATGTGTGTTCTTTTTACTAACAACAACCAGAGTCACTGAAATGTGTGTTCTCTTCAGAGACCACACATGGATCCACCAGTGTCATTGCATGTGTGTTTTTTTACTAACAACAACCAGTGTCATTGCATGTGTGTTCTTTTCACAATCCACCTATGGATCCACCAGTGTTATTGCATGTGTGCTTTTTTTACTAACAACAACCAGAGTCATTTCATGTGTGTTCTTTTCACATACCACATATGGATCCACCATTGTCATTGAAATGTGTGTTCTCTTCACAGACCACACATGGATCCACTAGTTTCATTGCATGTGTGTTCTTTTTACTAACAACAACCAGAGTCATTGCATGTGTGTCCGTTTCACATACCACATATGGATCCACCAGTGTCATTGCATGTGTGCTCTTTTTACCAACAACAACCAGAGTCATTGCATGTGTGTTCTTTTCACCATCCACCTATGTATCCACCAGTGTCATTGCATGTGTGTTTTTTTTACTAACAACAACTAGAGTCATTGCATGTGTGCTCTTTTCACAATCCACCTAAGGATCCACCAGTGTCATTGCATGTGTGTTCTTTTTACTAACAACAACAAGAGTCATTGGATGTGTGTTCTTTTCACATACCACATATGGATCCACTAGTGTCATTGCACGTGTGTTCTTTTCACAATCTACCTATGGATCCACCAGTGTCATTGCATGTGGGCTTTTTTACTAACAAAAACCATAGTCATTTCATGTGTGTTCTTTTCACATACAACATATGGATCCACCAGTGTCATTGCATGTGTGTTCTTTTTACTAACAACAACCAGAGTCATTGCATGTGTGTTCTCTTCAGAGACCACACATGGATCCAGTAGTGTCATTGCATGTGTGTTCTTTTTACTAACAACAACCAGAGTCATTGAAATGTGTGTTCTCGTCAGAGACCACACATGGATCCACTAGTGTCATTGCATGTGTTCTCTTTTTACTAACAACAACCAGAGTCATTGCATGTGTGTTCTTTTCACATACCACATATGGATCCACCAGTGTCATTGCATGTGTGCTCTTTTTACTAAGAACAACAAAAGTCATTGCATGTGTGTTCTCTTCAAAGACCACACATGGATCCACCAGTGTCATTGCATGTGTGTTCTTTTTACTAACAACCAGAGTCATTGAAATGTGTGTTCTCTTCTTAGACCAACATGGATCCACCAGTGTCATTGCATGTGTCTTCTTTTTACTAACAACAACCAGTGTCATTGCATGTGTGTTCTTTTCACAATCCACCTATGGATCCACCAGTGTTATTGCATATGTGCTTTTTTTTACTAACAACAACCAGAGTCATTTGATGTGTGTTCTTTTCACATACCACATATGGATCCACCAGTGTTATTGAAATGTGTGTTCTCTTCAGAGACCACACATGGAACCACCATTGTTATTGCATGTGTGTTCTTGTTACTAACAACAACCAGAGTCATTGCATGTGTGTTCTTTTCACATACCACATATGGATCCACCAGTGTCATTGCATGTGTGTTCTTCTCACAATCCACCTATGGATCCACCAGTGTCATTGCATGTCTGTTCTTTTTACTAACAACAACCAGAGTCATTGAAATGTGTATTCTCTTCTGAGACCACACATGGATCCACCAGTGTCATTGCATGTGTGTTCTTTTTACTTACAACAACTGGAGTCATTGCATGTGTGTTCTTTTCACATACCACACATGGATCCACTAGTGTCATTGCATGTGTGCTCTTTTCACAATCCACCTATGGATCCACCAGTGTCATTTCATGTGTGTTCTTTTCACATACCACATATGGATCCACTAGTGTCATTGCATGTGTGTTCTTTTCACATACCACATATGGATCCACCAGTGTCATTGCATGTGTGCTCTTTTTACTAAAAACAACCAGAGTCATTGCATGTGTGTTCTCTTCAGAAACCACACATGGATCCACCAGTATCATTGCATGTGTGTTCTTTTTACTAACAATAATCAGAGTCATTGAAATGTGTGTTCTCTTCAGAGACCACACATGGATCCACCAGTGTCATTGCATGTGTGTTCTTTCTAGTAACAACAACCAGTGTCATTGCATGTGTGTTCTTTTCACAATCCACCTATGGATCCACCAGTGTCATTGCATGCGTGTTCTTTTTACTAACAACAACCAGTGTCATTGCATGTGTGTTCTTTTCACAATCCACCTATGGACCCACCAGTGTGATTGCATGCGTGGTCTTTTTACTAACAAGAACCAGTGTCATTGCATGTGTGTTCTTTTCACAATGCACCTGTGGATCCACTAGTGTCATTGCATGTGTGCTTTTATCACAATCCACCTAAGGATCCACCATTTTCATTGCATGTGTGTTCTTTTACTAACAACAATAAGAGTCATTGTATGTGTGTTCTTTTCACATACCACATATGGATCCACTAGTGCCATCGCATGTGTGTTCTTTTCACAATCCACCTATGGATCCACTAGTGTAATTGCATGTGGGCTTTTTTTACTAACAACAACCAGAGTCATTTCATGTGTTTTCTTTTCACATACCACATATGGATCCACCAGTGTTATTGCATGTGTGCTCTTTTCACAATCCACCTATGGATCCACTAGTGTCATTGCATGTGTGTTCTTTTTACTAACAATAACCAGAGTCATTGAAATGTGTGTTCTTTTCACATACCACATATGGATCCACCAGGGTCATTGAATGTGTGTTCTTTTTACTAACAACAACCAGAGCCATTGCATGTGTGTTCTCCTCAGAGACCACACATGGATCCACCAGTGTAATTGCATGTGTGTTCTTTTTACTAACAACAACCAGAGTCACTGAAATGTGTGTTCTCTTCAGAGACCACACATGGATCCACCAGTGTCATTGCATGTGTGTTTTTTTACTAACAACAACCAGTGTCATTGCATGTGTCTTCTTTTCACAATCCACCTATGGATCCACCAGTGTTATTGCATGTGTGCTTTTTTTACTAACAACAACCAGAGTCATTTCATGTGTGTTCTTTTTACATACCACATATGGATCCACCATTGTCATTGAAATGTGTGTTCTCTTCACAGACCACACATGGATCCACCAGTGTCATTACATGTGTGGTCTTGTTACTAACAACAACTGGATTCATTGGATGTGTGTTCTTTTCACATACCACATATGGATCCACCAGTGTCATTGCATGTGTGCTCTTTTCACAATCCACCTATGGATCCACCAGTGTCATTGCATGTGTGTTCTTTTTACTAACAACAACCAGAGTCATTGAAATGTGTATTCTTTTCACACTCCACATATGGATCCACAAGTGTCACTGCATGTGTGCTCTTTTTACTAACAACAACCAGAGGCATTGCATATGTGCTCTTTTCACAATCCACCTATGGATCCACCAGTGTCATTGCATGTCTGTTTTGTTTACTAACAACAACCAGAGTCATTGCATGTGTGTTCTTTTCACATACCACATATGGATCCACCAGTTTTTTCATTGCATGTGTGTTCTCTTCAGAGACCACACATGGATCCAGTACTGTCATTGCATGTCTGTTCTTTTTACTAACAACAACCAGAGTCATTGAAATGTGTGTTCTCTTCAGAGACCACACATGGATCCACAAGTGTCATTGCATGTGTGTTCTTTTCACAATCCACCTATGGATCCACCAGTTCCATTGCATTTGTGCTTTTTTTACTAAGAACAACCAGAGTCATTTCATGTGTGTTCTTTTCACATACCACATATGGATCCACCAGTGTCATTGATATGTGTGTTCTCTACAGAGACCACACAGGGATCCCCTAGTGGTATTGCATGTGTGCTCTTGTTACTAACAACAACCAGAGGCATTGCATATGTGCTCTTTTCACAATCCACCTATGGATCCACCAGTGTCATTGCATGTCTGTTTTGTTTACTAACAACAACCAGAGTCATTGCATGTGTGTTCTTTTCACATACCACATATGGATCCACCAGTGTCATTGCATGTGTGCTCTTTTTACTAACAACAACCAAAGTCATTGCATGTGTGTTCTCTTCAAAGACCACACATGGATCCACCAGTGTCATTGCATGTGTGTTCTTTTTACTAACAACCAGAGTCCTTGAAATGTGTGTTCTCTTCTTAGACCACACATGGATCCACCAGTGTCATTGCATGTGTCTTCATTTTACTAACAACAACCAGTGTCATTGCATGTGTGTTCTTTTCACAATCCACCTATGGATCCACCAGTGTTATTGCATATGTGCTTTTTTTACTAACAACAACCAGAGTCATTTGATGTGTGTTCTTTTCACATACCACATATGGATCCACCAGTGTTATTGAAATGTGTGTTCTCTTCAGAGACCACACATGGAACCACCAGTGTTATTGCATGTGTGTTCTTGTTACAAACAACAACCAGAGTCATTGCAAGTGTGTTCTTTTCACATACCACATATGGATCCACCAGTGTCATTGCATGCGTGCTCTTTTCAGAATCCACCTATGGATCCACCAGTGTCATTGCATGTGTGTTCTTTTTACTTACAACAACTGGAGTCATTGCATGTGTGTTCTTTTCACATACCACACATGGATCCACTAGTGTCATTGCATGTGTGCTCTTTTCACAATCCACCTATGGATCCACCAGTGTCATTTCATGTGTGTTCTTTTCACATACCACATATGGATCCACTAGTGTCATTGCATGTGTGTTCTTTTCACATACCACATATGGATCCACCAGTGTCATTGCATGTGTGCTCTTTTTACTAAAAACAACCAGAGTCATTGCATGTGTGTTCTCTTCAGAAACCACACATGGATCCACCAGTGTCATTGCATGTGTGTTCTTTTTACTAACAATAATCAGAGTCATTGAAATGTGTGTTCTCTTCAGAGACCACACATGGATCCACCAGTGTCCTTGCATGTGTGTTCTTTCTAGTAACAACAACCAGTGTCATTGCATGTGTGTTCCTTTCACAATCCACCTATGGATCCACCAGTGTCATTGCATGCGTGTTCTTTTTACTAACAACAACCAGTGTCATTGCATGTGTGTTCTTTTCACAATCCACCTATGGATCCACCAGTGTGATTGCATGCGTGTTCTTTTTACTAACAAGAACCAGTGTCATTGCATGTGTGTTCTTTTCACAATGCACCTGTGGATCCACTAGTGTCATTGCATGTGTTCTTTTTTCACAATCCACCTAAGGATCCACCATTCTCATTGCATGTGTGTTCTTTTTACTAACAACAACAAGAGTCATTGTATGTGTGTTCTTTTCACATACCACATATGGATCCACTAGTGCCATCGCATGTGTGTTCTTTTCACAATCCACCTATGGATCCACTAGTGTAATTGCATGTTTGCTTTTTTTACTAACAACAACCAGAGTCATTTCATGTGTTTTCTTTTCACATACCACATATGGATCCACCAGTGTCATTGCATGTGTGCTCTTTTCACAATCCACCTATGGATCCATTAGTGTCATTGCATGTGTGTTCTTTTTACTAACAATAACCAGAGTCATTGAAATGTGTGTTCTTTTCACATACCACATATGGATCCACCAGGGTCATTGAATGTGTGTTCTTTTTACTAACAACAACCAGAGCCATTGCATGTGTGTTCTCCTCAGAGACCACACATGGATCCACCAGTGTAATTGCATGTGTGTTCTTTTTACTAACAACAACCAGAGTCACTGAAATGTGTGTTCTCTTCAGAGACCACACATGGATCCACCAGTGTCATTGCATGTGTGTTTTTTTACTAACAACAACCAGTGTCATTGCATGTGTGTTCTTTTCACAATCCACCTATGGATCCACCAGTGTTATTGCATGTGTGCTTTTTTTACTAACAACAACCAGAGTCATTTCATGTGTGTTCTTTTCACATACCACATATGGATCCACCATTGTCATTGAAATGTGTGTTCTCTTCACAGACCACACATGGATCCACTAGTTTCATTGCATGTGTGTTCTTTTTACTAACAACAACCAGAGTCATTGCATGTGTGTCCGTTTCACATACCACATATGGATCCACCAGTGTCATTGCATGTGTGCTCTTTTTACCAACAACAACCAGAGTCATTGCATGTGTGTTCTTTTCACCATCCACCTATGTATCCACCAGTGTCATTGCATGTGTGTTTTTTTTACTAACAACAACTAGAGTCATTGCATGTGTGCTCTTTTCACAATCCACCTAAGGATCCACCAGTGTCATTGCATGTGTGTTCTTTTTACTAACAACAACAAGAGTCATTGGATGTGTGTTCTTTTCACATACCACATATGGATCCACTAGTGTCATTGCATGTGTGTTCTTTTCACAATCTACCTATGGATCCACCAGTGTCATTGCATGTGGGCTTTTTTACTAACAAAAACCATAGTCATTTCATGTGTGTTCTTTTCACATACAACATATGGATCCACCAGTGTCATTGCATGTGTGTTCTTTTTACTAACAACAACCAGAGTCATTGCATGTGTGTTCTCTTCAGAGACCACACATGGATCCAGTAGTGTCATTGCATGTGTGTTCTTTTTACTAACAACAACCAGAGTCATTGAAATGTGTGTTCTCGTCAGAGACCACACATGGATCCACTAGTGTCATTGCATGTGTTCTCTTTTTACTAACAACAACCAGAGTCATTGCATGTGTGTTCTTTTCACATACCACATATGGATCCACCAGTGTCATTGCATGTGTGCTCTTTTTACTAAGAACAACAAAAGTCATTGCATGTGTGTTCTCTTCAAAGACCACACATGGATCCACCAGTGTCATTGCATGTGTGTTCTTTTTACTAACAACCAGAGTCATTGAAATGTGTGTTCTCTTCTTAGACCAACATGGATCCACCAGTGTCATTGCATGTGTCTTCTTTTTACTAACAACAACCAGTGTCATTGCATGTGTGTTCTTTTCACAATCCACCTATGGATCCACCAGTGTTATTGCATATGTGCTTTTTTTTACTAACAACAACCAGAGTCATTTGATGTGTGTTCTTTTCACATACCACATATGGATCCACCAGTGTTATTGAAATGTGTGTTCTCTTCAGAGACCACACATGGAACCACCATTGTTATTGCATGTGTGTTCTTGTTACTAACAACAACCAGAGTCATTGCATGTGTGTTCTTTTCACATACCACATATGGATCCACCAGTGTCATTGCATGTGTGTTCTTCTCACAATCCACCTATGGATCCACCAGTGTCATTGCATGTCTGTTCTTTTTACTAACAACAACCAGAGTCATTGAAATGTGTATTCTCTTCTGAGACCACACATGGATCCACCAGTGTCATTGCATGTGTGTTCTTTTTACTTACAACAACTGGAGTCATTGCATGTGTGTTCTTTTCACATACCACACATGGATGCATGTGTGCTCTTTTCACAATCCACCTATGGATCCACCAGTGTCATTTCATGTGTGTTCTTTTCACATACCACATATGGATCCACTAGTGTCATTGCATGTGTGTTCTTTTCACATACCACATATGGATCCACCAGTGTCATTGCATGTGTGCTCTTTTTACTAAAAACAACCAGAGTCATTGCATGTGTGTTCTCTTCAGAAACCACACATGGATCCACCAGTATCATTGCATGTGTGTTCTTTTTACTAACAATAATCAGAGTCATTGAAATGTGTGTTCTCTTCAGAGACCACACATGGATCCACCAGTGTCATTGCATGTGTGTTCTTTCTAGTAACAACAACCAGTGTCATTGCATGTGTGTTCTTTTCACAATCCACCTATGGATCCACCAGTGTCATTGCATGCGTGTTCTTTTTACTAACAACAACCAGTGTCATTGCATGTGTGTTCTTTTCACAATCCACCTATGGACCCACCAGTGTGATTGCATGCGTGGTCTTTTTACTAACAAGAACCAGTGTCATTGCATGTGTGTTCTTTTCACAATGCACCTGTGGATCCACTAGTGTCATTGCATGTGTGCTTTTATCACAATCCACCTAAGGATCCACCATTCTCATTGCATGTGTGTTCTTTTACTAACAACAATAAGAGTCATTGTATGTGTGTTCTTTTCACATACCACATATGGATCCACTAGTGCCATCGCATGTGTGTTCTTTTCACAATCCACCTATGGATCCACTAGTGTAATTGCATGTGGGCTTTTTTTACTAACAACAACCAGAGTCATTTCATGTGTTTTCTTTTCACATACCACATATGGATCCACCAGTGTTATTGCATGTGTGCTCTTTTCACAATCCACCTATGGATCCACTAGTGTCATTGCATGTGTGTTCTTTTTACTAACAATAACCAGAGTCATTGAAATGTGTGTTCTTTTCACATACCACATATGGATCCACCAGGGTCATTGAATGTGTGTTCTTTTTACTAACAACAACCAGAGCCATTGCATGTGTGTTCTCCTCAGAGACCACACATGGATCCACCAGTGTAATTGCATGTGTGTTCTTTTTACTAACAACAACCAGAGTCACTGAAATGTGTGTTCTCTTCAGAGACCACACATGGATCCACCAGTGTCATTGCATGTGTGTTTTTTTACTAACAACAACCAGTGTCATTGCATGTGTGTTCTTTTCACAATCCACCTATGGATCCACCAGTGTTATTGCATGTGTGCTTTTTTTACTAACAACAACCAGAGTCATTTCATGTGTGTTCTTTTTACATACCACATATGGATCCACCATTGTCATTGAAATGTGTGTTCTCTTCACAGACCACACATGGATCCACCAGTGTCATTACATGTGTGGTCTTGTTACTAACAACAACTGGATTCATTGGATGTGTGTTCTTTTCACATACCACATATGGATCCACCAGTGTCATTGCATGTGTGCTCTTTTCACAATCCACCTATGGATCCACCAGTGTCATTGCATGTGTGTTCTTTTTACTAACAACAACCAGAGTCATTGAAATGTGTATTCTTTTCACACTCCACATATGGATCCACAAGTGTCACTGCATGTGTGCTCTTTTTACTAACAACAACCAGAGGCATTGCATATGTGCTCTTTTCACAATCCACCTATGGATCCACCAGTGTCATTGCATGTCTGTTTTGTTTACTAACAACAACCAGAGTCATTGCATGTGTGTTCTTTTCACATACCACATATGGATCCACCAGTTTTTTCATTGCATGTGTGTTCTCTTCAGAGACCACACATGGATCCAGTACTGTCATTGCATGTGTGTTCTTTTTACTAACAACAACCAGAGTCATTGAAATGTGTGTTCTCTTCAGAGACCACACATGGATCCACAAGTGTCATTGCATGTGTGTTCTTTTCACAATCCACCTATGGATCCACCAGTTCCATTGCATTTGTGCTTTTTTTACTAAGAACAACCAGAGTCATTTCATGTGTGTTCTTTTCACATACCACATATGGATCCACCAGTGTCATTGATATGTGTGTTCTCTACAGAGACCACACAGGGATCCCCTAGTGGTATTGCATGTGTGCTCTTGTTACTAACAACAACCAGAGGCATTGCATATGTGCTCTTTTCACAATCCACCTATGGATCCACCAGTGTCATTGCATGTCTGTTTTGTTTACTAACAACAACCAGAGTCATTGCATGTGTGTTCTTTTCACATACCACATATGGATCCACCAGTGTCATTGCATGTGTGCTCTTTTTACTAACAACAACCAAAGTCATTGCATGTGTGTTCTCTTCAAAGACCACACATGGATCCACCAGTGTCATTGCATGTGTGTTCTTTTTACTAACAACCAGAGTCCTTGAAATGTGTGTTCTCTTCTTAGACCACACATGGATCCACCAGTGTCATTGCATGTGTCTTCATTTTACTAACAACAACCAGTGTCATTGCATGTGTGTTCTTTTCACAATCCACCTATGGATCCACCAGTGTTATTGCATATGTGCTTTTTTTACTAACAACAACCAGAGTCATTTGATGTGTGTTCTTTTCACATACCACATATGGATCCACCAGTGTTATTGAAATGTGTGTTCTCTTCAGAGACCACACATGGAACCACCAGTGTTATTGCATGTGTGTTCTTGTTACAAACAACAACCAGAGTCATTGCAAGTGTGTTCTTTTCACATACCACATATGGATCCACCAGTGTCATTGCATGCGTGCTCTTTTCAGAATCCACCTATGGATCCACCAGTGTCATTGCATGTGTGTTCTTTTTACTTACAAAAACTGGAGTCATTGCATGTGTGTTCTTTTCACATACCACACATGGATCCACTAGTGTCATTGCATGTGTGCTCTTTTCACAATCCACCTATGGATCCACCAGTGTCATTTCATGTGTGTTCTTTTCACATACCACATATGGATCCACTAGTGTCATTGCATGTGTGTTCTTTTCACATACCACATATGGATCCACCAGTGTCATTGCATGTGTGCTCTTTTTACTAAAAACAACCAGAGTCATTGCATGTGTGTTCTCTTCAGAAACCACACATGGATCCACCAGTGTCATTGCATGTGTGTTCTTTTTACTAACAATAATCAGAGTCATTGAAATGTGTGTTCTCTTCAGAGACCACACATGGATCCACCAGTGTCCTTGCATGTGTGTTCTTTCTAGTAACAACAACCAGTGTCATTGCATGTGTGTTCCTTTCACAATCCACCTATGGATCCACCAGTGTCATTGCATGCGTGTTCTTTTTACTAACAACAACCAGTGTCATTGCATGTGTGTTCTTTTCACAATCCACCTATGGATCCACCAGTGTGATTGCATGCGTGTTCTTTTTACTAACAAGAACCAGTGTCATTGCATGTGTGTTCTTTTCACAATGCACCTGTGGATCCACTAGTGTCATTGCATGTGTTCTTTTTTCACAATCCACCTAAGGATCCACCATTCTCATTGCATGTGTGTTCTTTTTACTAACAACAACAAGAGTCATTGTATGTGTGTTCTTTTCACATACCACATATGGATCCACTAGTGCCATCGCATGTGTGTTCTTTTCACAATCCACCTATGGATCCACTAGTGTAATTGCATGTTTGCTTTTTTTACTAACAACAACCAGAGTCATTTCATGTGTTTTCTTTTCACATACCACATATGGATCCACCAGTGTCATTGCATGTGTGCTCTTTTCACAATCCACCTATGGATCCATTAGTGTCATTGCATGTGTGTTCTTTTTACTAACAATAACCAGAGTCATTGAAATGTGTGTTCTTTTCACATACCACATATGGATCCACCAGGGTCATTGAATGTGTGTTCTTTTTACTAACAACAACCAGAGCCATTGCATGTGTGTTCTCCTCAGAGACCACACATGGATCCACCAGTGTAATTGCATGTGTGTTCTTTTTACTAACAACAACCAGAGTCACTGAAATGTGTGTTCTCTTCAGAGACCACACATGGATCCACCAGTGTCATTGCATGTGTGTTTTTTTACTAACAACAACCAGTGTCATTGCATGTGTGTTCTTTTCACAATCCACCTATGGATCCACCAGTGTTATTGCATGTGTGCTTTTTTTACTAACAACAACCAGAGTCATTTCATGTGTGTTCTTTTCACATACCACATATGGATCCACCATTGTCATTGAAATGTGTGTTCTCTTCACAGACCACACATGGATCCACTAGTTTCATTGCATGTGTGTTCTTTTTACTAACAACAACCAGAGTCATTGCATGTGTGTCCGTTTCACATACCACATATGGATCCACCAGTGTCATTGCATGTGTGCTCTTTTTACCAACAACAACCAGAGTCATTGCATGTGTGTTCTTTTCACCATCCACCTATGTATCCACCAGTGTCATTGCATGTGTGTTTTTTTTACTAACAACAACTAGAGTCATTGCATGTGTGCTCTTTTCACAATCCACCTAAGGATCCACCAGTGTCATTGCATGTGTGTTCTTTTTACTAACAACAACAAGAGTCATTGGATGTGTGTTCTTTTCACATACCACATATGGATCCACTAGTGTCATTGCACGTGTGTTCTTTTCACAATCTACCTATGGATCCACCAGTGTCATTGCATGTGGGCTTTTTTACTAACAAAAACCATAGTCATTTCATGTGTGTTCTTTTCACATACAACATATGGATCCACCAGTGTCATTGCATGTGTGCTCTTTTCACAATCCACCTATGGTCCACCAGTGTCATTGCATGTGTGTTCTTTTTACTAACAACAACCAGGGTCATTGAAATGTGTGTTCTTTTCACATACCACATATGGATCCACCAGTGTCATTGCATGTGTGTTCTTTTTACTAACAACAACCAGAGTCATTGCATGTGTGTTCTATTCAGAGACCACAAATGGATCCAGTAGTGTCATTGCATGTGTGTTCTTTTTACTAACAACAACCAGAGTCATTGAAATGTGTGTTCTCGTCAGAGACCACACATGGATCCACTAGTGTCATTGCATGTGTTCTCTTTTTACTAACAACAACCAGAGTCATTGCATGTGTGTTCTTTTCACATACCACATATGGATCCACCAGTGTCATTGCATGTGTGCTCTTTTTACTAACAACAACAAAAGTCATTGCATGTGTGTTCTCTTCAAAGACCACACATGGATCCACCAGTGTCATTGCATGTGTGTTCTTTTTACTAACAACCAGAGTCATTGAAATGTGTGTTCTCTTCTTAGACCAACATGGATCCACCAGTGTCATTGCATGTGTCTTCTTTTTACTAACAACAACCAGTGTCATTGCATGTGTGTTCTTTTCACAATCCACCTATGGATCCACCAGTGTTATTGCATATGTGCTTTTTTTTACTAACAACAACCAGAGTCATTTGATGTGTGTTCTTTTCACATACCACATATGGATCCACCAGTGTTATTGAAATGTGTGTTCTGTTCAGAGACCACACATGGAACCACCATTGTTATTGCATGTGTGTTCTTGTTACTAACAACAACCAGAGTCATTGCATGTGTGTTCTTTTCACATACCACATATGGATCCACCAGTGTCATTGCATGTGTGTTCTTCTCACAATCCACCTATGGATCCACCAGTGTCATTGCATGTCTGTTCTTTTTACTAACAACAACCAGAGTCATTGAAATGTGTATTCTCTTCTGAGACCA
The DNA here is from genome assembly GCA_916181665.1 of Avena sativa. Classification (NCBI taxonomy): domain Eukaryota; kingdom Viridiplantae; phylum Streptophyta; class Magnoliopsida; order Poales; family Poaceae; genus Avena; species Avena sativa. Next base: position 588,244,296 of record OV702287.1, read on the forward strand.
CACATGGATCCACCAGTGTCATTGCATGTGTGTTATTTTTACTTACAACAACTGGAGTCATTGCATGTGTGTTCTTTTGACATACCACACATGGATCCACTAGTGTCATTGCATGTGTGCTCTTTTCACAATCCACCTATGGATCCACCAGTGTCATTTCATGTGTGTTCTTTTCACATACCACATATGGATCCACTAGTGTCATTGCATGTGTGTTCTTTTCACATACCACATATGGATCCACCAGTGTCATTGCATGTGTGCTCTTTTTACTAAAAACAACCAGAGTCATTGCATGTGTGTTCTCTTCAGAAACCACACATGGATCCACCAGTGTCATTGCATGTGTGTTCTTTTTACTAACAATAATCAGAGTCATTGAAATGTGTGTTCTCTTCAGAGACCACACATGGATCCACCAGTGTCATTGCATGTGTGTTCTTTCTAGTAACAACAACCAGTGTCATTGCATGTGTGTTCTTTTCACAATCCACCTATGGATCCACCAGTGTCATTGCATGCGTGTTCTTTTTACTAACAACAACCAGTGTCATTGCATGTGTGTTCTTTTCACAATCCACCTATGGACCCACCAGTGTGATTGCATGCGTGTTCTTTTTACTAACAAGAACCAGTGTCATTGCATGTGTGTTCTTTTCACAATGCACCTGTGGATCCACTAGTGTCATTTCATGTGTGCTTTTATCACAATCCACCTAAGGATCCACCATTCTCATTGCATGTGTGTTCTTTTACTAACAACAACAAGAGTCATTATATGTGTATTCTTTTCACATACCACATATGGATCCACTAGTGCCATCGCATGTGTGTTCTTTTCACAATCCACCTATGGATCCACTAGTGTAATTGCATGTGGGATTTTTTTACTGACAACAACCAGAGTCATTTCATGTGTTTTCTTTTCACATACCACATATGGATCCACCAGTGTTATTGCATGTGTGCTCTTTTCACAATCCACCTATGGATCCACTAGTGTCATTGCATGTGTGTTCTTTTTACTAACAATAACCAGAGTCATTGAAATGTGTGTTCTTTTCACATACCACATATGGATCCACCAGGGTCATTGAATGTGTGTTCTTTTTACTAACAACAACCAGAGCCATTGCATGTGTGTTCTCCTCAGAGACCACACATGGATCCACCAGTGTAATTGCATGTGTGTTCTTTTTACTAACAACAACCAGAGTCACTGAAATGTGTGTTCTCTTCAGAGACCACACATGGATCCACCAGTGTCATTGCATGTGTGTTTTTTTACTAACAACAACCAGTGTCATTGCATGTGTGTTCTTTTCACAATCCACCTATGGATCCACCAGTGTTATTGCATGTGTTGTTTTTTTACTAACAACAACCAGAGTCATTTCATGTGTGTTCTTTTTACATACCACATATGGATCCACCATTGTCATTGAAATGTGTGTTCTCTTCACAGACCACACATGGATCCACCAGTGTCATTACATGTGTGGTCTTGTTACTAACAACAACTGGATTCATTGGATGTGTGTTCTTTTCACATACCACATATGGATCCACCAGTGTCATTGCATGTGTGCTCTTTTTACTAACAACAACCAGAGGCATTGCATATGTGCTCTTTTCACAATCCACCTATGGATCCACCAGTGTCATTGCATGTCTGTTTTGTTTACTAACAACAACCAGAGTCATTGCATGTGTGTTATTTTCACATACCACATATGGATCCACCAGTTTTTTCATTGCATGTGTGTTCTCTTCAGAGACCACACATGGATCCAGTACTGTCATTGCATGTGTGTTCTTTTTACTAACAACAACCAGAGTCATTGAAATGTGTGTTCTCTTCAGAGACCACACATGGATCCACAAGTGTCATTGCATGTGTGTTCTTTTCACAATCCACCTATGGATCCACCAGTTCCATTGCATTTGTGCTTTTTTTACTAAGAACAACCAGAGTCATTTCATGTGTGTTCTTTTCACATACCACATATGGATCCACCAGTGTCATTGATATGTGTGTTCTCTACAGAGACCACACAGGGATCCCCTAGTGGTATTGCATGTGTGCTCTTGTTACTAACAACAACCAGAGGCATTGCATATGTGCTCTTTTCACAATCCACCTATGGATCCACCAGTGTCATTGCATGTCTGTTTTGTTTACTAACAACAACCAGAGTCATTGCATGTGTGTTCTTTTCACATACCACATATGGATCCACCAGTGTCATTGCATGTGTGCTCTTTTTACTAACAACAACCAAAGTCATTGCATGTGTGTTCTCTTCAAAGACCACACATGGATCCACCAGTGTCATTGCATGTGTGTTCTTTTTACTAACAACCAGAGTCCTTGAAATGTGTGTTCTCTTCTTAGACCACACATGGATCCACCAGTGTCATTGCATGTGTCTTCATTTTACTAACAACAACCAGTGTCATTGCATGTGTGTTCTTTTCACAATCCACCTATGGATCCACCAGTGTTATTGCATATGTGCTTTTTTTACTAACAACAACCAGAGTCATTTGATGTGTGTTCTTTTCACATACCACATATGGATCCACCAGTGTTATTGAAATGTGTGTTCTCTTCAGAGACCACACATGGAACCACCAGTGTTATTGCATGTGTGTTCTTGTTACAAACAACAACCAGAGTCATTGCAAGTGTGTTCTTTTCACATACCACATATGGATCCACCAGTGTCATTGCATGCGGGCTCTTTTCAGAATCCACCTATGGATCCACTAGTGTCATTGCATGTGTGTTCTTTTTACTTACAACAACTGGAGTCATTGCATGTGTGTTCTTTTCACATACCACACATGGATCCACTAGTGTCATTGCATGTGTGCTCTTTTCACAATCCACCTATGGATCCACCAGTGTCATTTCATGTGTGTTCTTTTCACATACCACATATGGATCCACTAGTGTCATTGCATGTGTGTTCTTTTCACATACCACATATGGATCCACCAGTGTCATTGCATGTGTGCTCTTTTTACTAAAAACAACCAGAGTCATTGCATGTGTGTTCTCTTCAGAAACCACACATGGATCCACCAGTGTCATTGCATGTGTGTTCTTTTTACTAACAATAATCAGAGTCATTGAAATGTGTGTTCTCTTCAGAGACCACACATGGATCCACCAGTGTCATTGCATGTGTGTTCTTTCTAGTAACAACAACCAGTGTCATTGCATGTGTGTTCTTTTCACAATCCACCTATGGATCCACCAGTGTCATTGCATGCGTGTTCTTTTTACTAACAACAACCAGTGTCATTGCATGTGTGTTCTTTTCACAATCCACCTATGGATCCACCAGTGTGATTGCATGCGTGTTCTTTTTACTAACAAGAACCAGTGTCATTGCATGTGTGTTCTTTTCACAATGCACCTGTGGATCCACTAGTGTCATTGCATGTGTTCTTTTTTCACAATCCACCTAAGGATCCACCATTCTCATTCCATGTGTGTTCTTTTTACTAACAACAACAAGAGTCATTGTATGTGTGTTCTTTTCACATACCACATATGGATCCACTAGTGCCATCGCATGTGTGTTCTTTTCACAATCCACCTATGGATCCACTAGTGTAATTGCATGTGGGCTTTTTTTACTAACAACAACCAGAGTCATTTCATGTGTTTTCTTTTCACATACCACATATGGATCCACCAGTGTCATTGCATGTGTGCTCTTTTCACAATCCACAAATGGATCCAGTAGTGTCATTGCATGTGTGTTCTTTTTACTAACAACAACCAGAGTCATTGAAATGTGTGTTCTCGTCAGAGACCACACATGGATCCACTAGTGTCATTGCATGTGTTCTCTTTTTACTAACAACAACCAGAGTCATTGCATGTGTGTTCTTTTCACATACCACATATGGATCCACCAGTGTCATTGCATGTGTGCTCTTTTTACTAACAACAACAAAAGTCATTGCATGTGTGTTCTCTTCAAAGACCACACATGGATCCACCAGTGTCATTGCATGTGTGTTCTTTTTACTAACAACCAGAGTCATTGAAATGTGTGTTCTCTTCTTAGACCAACATGGATCCACCAGTGTCATTGCATGTGTCTTCTTTTTACTAACAACAACCAGTGTCATTGCATGTGTGTTCTTTTCACAATCCACCTATGGATCCACCAGTGTTATTGCATATGTGCTTTTTTTTACTAACAACAACCAGAGTCATTTGATGTGTGTTCTTTTCACATACCACATATGGATCCACCAGTGTTATTGAAATGTGTGTTCTGTTCAGAGACCACACATGGAACCACCATTGTTATTGCATGTGTGTTCTTGTTACTAACAACAACCAGAGTCATTGCATGTGTGTTCTTTTCACATACCACATATGGATCCACCAGTGTCATTGCATGTGTGTTCTTCTCACAATCCACCTATGGATCCACCAGTGTCATTGCATGTCTGTTCTTTTTACTAACAACAACCAGAGTCATTGAAATGTGTATTCTCTTCTGAGACCACACATGGATCCACCAGTGTCATTGCATGTGTGTTATTTTTACTTACAACAACTGGAGTCATTGCATGTGTGTTCTTTTGACATACCACACATGGATCCACTAGTGTCATTGCATGTGTGCTCTTTTCACAATCCACCTATGGATCCACCAGTGTCATTTCATGTGTGTTCTTTTCACATACCACATATGGATCCACTAGTGTCATTGCATGTGTGTTCTTTTCACATACCACATATGGATCCACCAGTGTCATTGCATGTGTGCTCTTTTTACTAAAAACAACCAGAGTCATTGCATGTGTGTTCTCTTCAGAAACCACACATGGATCCACCAGTGTCATTGCATGTGTGTTCTTTTTACTAACAATAATCAGAGTCATTGAAATGTGTGTTCTCTTCAGAGACCACACATGGATCCACCAGTGTCATTGCATGTGTGTTCTTTCTAGTAACAACAACCAGTGTCATTGCATGTGTGTTCTTTTCACAATCCACCTATGGATCCACCAGTGTCATTGCATGCGTGTTCTTTTTACTAACAACAACCAGTGTCATTGCATGTGTGTTCTTTTCACAATCCACCTATGGACCCACCAGTGTGATTGCATGCGTGTTCTTTTTACTAACAAGAACCAGTGTCATTGCATGTGTGTTCTTTTCACAATGCACCTGTGGATCCACTAGTGTCATTGCATGTGTGCTTTTATCACAATCCACCTAAGGATCCACCATTCTCATTGCATGTGTGTTCTTTTACTAACAACAACAAGAGTCATTATATGTGTATTCTTTTCACATACCACATATGGATCCACTAGTGCCATCGCATGTGTGTTCTTTTCACAATCCACCTATGGATCCACTAGTGTAATTGCATGTGGGATTTTTTTACTGACAACAACCAGAGTCATTTCATGTGTTTTCTTTTCACATACCACATATGGATCCACCAGTGTTATTGCATGTGTGCTCTTTTCACAATCCACCTATGGATCCACTAGTGTCATTGCATGTGTGTTCTTTTTACTAACAATAACCAGAGTCATTGAAATGTGTGTTCTTTTCACATACCACATATGGATCCACCAGGGTCATTGAATGTGTGTTCTTTTTACTAACAACAACCAGAGCCATTGCATGTGTGTTCTCCTCAGAGACCACACATGGATCCACCAGTGTAATTGCATGTGTGTTCTTTTTACTAACAACAACCAGAGTCACTGAAATGTGTGTTCTCTTCAGAGACCACACATGGATCCACCAGTGTCATTGCATGTGTGTTTTTTTACTAACAACAACCAGTGTCATTGCATGTGTGTTCTTTTCACAATCCACCTATGGATCCACCAGTGTTATTGCATGTGTTGTTTTTTTACTAACAACAACCAGAGTCATTTCATGTGTGTTCTTTTTACATACCACATATGGATCCACCATTGTCATTGAAATGTGTGTTCTCTTCACAGACCACACATGGATCCACCAGTGTCATTACATGTGTGGCTTGTTACTAACAACAACTGGATTCATTGGATGTGTGTTCTTTTCACATACCACATATGGATCCACCAGTGTCATTGCATGTGTGCTCTTTTTACTAACAACAACCAGAGGCATTGCATATGTGCTCTTTTCACAATCCACCTATGGATCCACCAGTGTCATTGCATGTCTGTTTTGTTTACTAACAACAACCAGAGTCATTGCATGTGTGTTATTTTCACATACCACATATGGATCCACCAGTTTTTTCATTGCATGTGTGTTCTCTTCAGAGACCACACATGGATCCAGTACTGTCATTGCATGTGTGTTCTTTTTACTAACAACAACCAGAGTCATTGAAATGTGTGTTCTCTTCAGAGACCACACATGGATCCACAAGTGTCATTGCATGTGTGTTCTTTTCACAATCCACCTATGGATCCACCAGTTCCATTGCATTTGTGCTTTTTTTACTAAGAACAACCAGAGTCATTTCATGTGTGTTCTTTTCACATACCACATATGGATCCACCAGTGTCATTGATATGTGTGTTCTCTACAGAGACCACACAGGGATCCCCTAGTGGTATTGCATGTGTGCTCTTGTTACTAACAACAACCAGAGGCATTGCATATGTGCTCTTTTCACAATCCACCTATGGATCCACCAGTGTCATTGCATGTCTGTTTTGTTTACTAACAACAACCAGAGTCATTGCATGTGTGTTCTTTTCACATACCACATATGGATCCACCAGTGTCATTGCATGTGTGCTCTTTTTACTAACAACAACCAAAGTCATTGCATGTGTGTTCTCTTCAAAGACCACACATGGATCCACCAGTGTCATTGCATGTGTGTTCTTTTTACTAACAACCAGAGTCCTTGAAATGTGTGTTCTCTTCTTAGACCACACATGGATCCACCAGTGTCATTGCATGTGTCTTCATTTTACTAACAACAACCAGTGTCATTGCATGTGTGTTCTTTTCACAATCCACCTATGGATCCACCAGTGTTATTGCATATGTGCTTTTTTACTAACAACAACCAGAGTCATTTGATGTGTGTTCTTTTCACATACCACATATGGATCCACCAGTGTTATTGAAATGTGTGTTCTCTTCAGAGACCACACATGGAACCACCAGTGTTATTGCATGTGTGTTCTTGTTACAAACAACAACCAGAGTCATTGCAAGTGTGTTCTTTTCACATACCACATATGGATCCACCAGTGTCATTGCATGCGGGCTCTTTTCAGAATCCACCTATGGATCCACTAGTGTCATTGCATGTGTGTTCTTTTTACTTACAACAACTGGAGTCATTGCATGTGTGTTCTTTTCACATACCACACATGGATCCACTAGTGTCATTGCATGTGTGCTCTTTTCACAATCCACCTATGGATCCACCAGTGTCATTTCATGTGTGTTCTTTTCACATACCACATATGGATCCACTAGTGTCATTGCATGTGTGTTCTTTTCACATACCACATATGGATCCACCAGTGTCATTGCATGTGTGCTCTTTTTACTAAAAACAACCAGAGTCATTGCATGTGTGTTCTCTTCAGAAACCACACATGGATCCACCAGTGTCATTGCATGTGTGTTCTTTTTACTAACAATAATCAGAGTCATTGAAATGTGTGTTCTCTTCAGAGACCACACATGGATCCACCAGTGTCATTGCATGTGTGTTCTTTCTAGTAACAACAACCAGTGTCATTGCATGTGTGTTCTTTTCACAATCCACCTATGGATCCACCAGTGTCATTGCATGCGTGTTCTTTTTACTAACAACAACCAGTGTCATTGCATGTGTGTTCTTTTCACAATCCACCTATGGATCCACCAGTGTGATTGCATGCGTGTTCTTTTTACTAACAAGAACCAGTGTCATTGCATGTGTGTTCTTTTCACAATGCACCTGTGGATCCACTAGTGTCATTGCATGTGTTCTTTTTTCACAATCCACCTAAGGATCCACCATTCTCATTGCATGTGTGTTCTTTTTACTAACAACAACAAGAGTCATTGTATGTGTGTTCTTTTCACATACCACATATGGATCCACTAGTGCCATCGCATGTGTGTTCTTTTCACAATCCACCTATGGATCCACTAGTGTAATTGCATGTGGGCTTTTTTTACTAACAACAACCAGAGTCATTTCATGTGTTTTCTTTTCACATACCACATATGGATCCACCAGTGTCATTGCATGTGTGCTCTTTTCACAATCCACCTATGGATCCATTAGTGTCATTGCATGTGTGTTCTTTTTACTAACAATAACCAGAGTCATTGAAATGTGTGTTCTTTTCACATACCACATATGGATCCACCAGGGTCATTGAATGTGTGTTCTTTTTACTAACAACAACCAGAGCCATTGCATGTGTGTTCTCCTCAGAGACCACACATGGATCCACCAGTGTAATTGCATGTGTGTTCTTTTTACTAACAACAACCAGAGTCACTGAAATGTGTGTTCTCTTCAGAGACCACACATGGATCCACCAGTGTCATTGCATGTGTGTTTTTTTACTAACAACAACCAGTGTCATTGCATGTGTGTTCTTTTCACAATCCACCTATGGATCCACCAGTGTTATTGCATGTGTGCTTTTTTTTACTAACAACAACCAGAGTCATTTCATGTGTGTTCTTTTCACATACGACATATGGATCCACCATTGTCATTGAAATGTGTGTTCTCTTCACAGACCACACATGGATCCACTAGTTTCATTGAATGTGTGTTCTTTTTACTAACAACAACCAGAGTCATTGCATGTGTGTCCGTTTCACATACCACATATGGATCCACCAGTGTCATTGCATGTGTGCTCTTTTTACCAACAACAACCGGAGTCATTGCATGTGTGTTCTTTTCACCATCCACCTATGTATCCACCAGTGTCATTGCATGTGTGTTCTTTTTACTAACAACAACTAGAGTCATTGCATGTGTGCTATTTTCACAATCCACCTAAGGATCCACCAGTGTCATTGCATGTGTGTTCTTTTTACTAACAACAACAAGAGTCATTGGATGTGTGTTCTTTTCACATACCACATATGGATCCACTAGTGTCATTGCACGTGTGTTCTTTTCACAATCTACCTATGGATCCACCAGTGTCATTGCATGTGGGCTTTTTTACTAACAAAAACCATAGTCATTTCATGTGTGTTCTTTTCACATACAACATATGAATCCACCAGTGTCATTGCATGTGTGCTCTTTTCACAATCCACCTATGGTCCACCAGTGTCATTTCATGTGTGTTCTTTTTACTAACAACAACCAGGGTCATTGAAATGTGTGTTCTTTTCACATACCACATATGGATCCACCAGTGTCATTGCATGTGTGTTCTTTTTACTAACAACAACCAGAGTCATTGCATGTGTGTTCTCTTCAGAGACCACACATGGATCCAGTAGTGTCATTGCATGTGTGTTCTTTTTACTAACAACAACCAGAGTCATTGAAATGTGTGTTCTCGTCAGAGACCACACATGGATCCACTAGTGTCATTGCATGTGTTCTCTTTTTACTAACAACAACCAGAGTCATTGCATGTGTGTTCTTTTCACATACCACATATGGATCCACCAGTGTCATTGCATGTGTGCTCTTTTTACTAACAACAACAAAAGTCATTGCATGTGTGTTCTCTTCAAAGACCACACATGGATCCACCAGTGTCATTGCATGTGTGTTCTTTTTACTAACAACCAGAGTCATTGAAATGTGTGTTCTCTTCTTAGACCAACATGGATCCACTAGTGTCATTGCATGTGTCTTCTTTTTACTAACAACAACCAGTGTCATTGCATGTGTGTTCTTTTCACAATCCACCTATGGATCCACCAGTGTTATTGCATATGTGCTTTTTTTTATTAACAACAACCAGAGTCATTTGATGTGTGTTCTTTTCACATACCACATATGGATCCACCAGTGTTATTGAAATGTGTGTTCTCTTCAGAGACCACACATGGAACCACCATTGTTATTGCATGTGTGTTCTTGTTACTAACAACAACCAGAGTCATTGCATGTGTGTTCTTTTCACATACCACATATGGATCCACCAGTGTCATTGCATGTGTGTTCTTCTCACAATCCACCTATGGATCCACTAGTGTCATTGCATGTCTGTTCTTTTTACTAACAACAACCAGAGTCATTGAAATGTGTATTCTCTTCTGAGACCACACATGGATCCACCAGTGTCATTGCATGTGTGTTCTTTTTACTTACAACAACTGGAGTCATTGCATGTGTGTTCTTTTCACATACCACACATGGATCCACTCGTGTCATTGCATGTGTGCTCTTTTCACAATCCACCTATGGATCCACCAGTGTCATTTCATGTGTGTTCTTTTCACATACCACATATGGATCCACTAGTGTCATTGCATGTGTGTTCTTTTCACATACCACATATGGATCCACCAGTGTCATTGCATGTGTGCTCTTTTTACTAAAAACAACCAGAGTCATTGCATGTGTGTTCTCTTCAGAAACCACACATGGATCCACCAGTGTCATTGCATGTGTGTTCTTTTTACTAACAATAATCAGAGTCATTGAAATGTGTGTTCTCTTCAGAGACCACACATGGATCCACCAGTGTCATTGCATGTGTGTTCTTTCTAGTAACAACAACCAGTGTCATTGCATGTGTGTTCTTTTCACAATCCACCTATGGATCCACCAGTGTCATTGCATGCGTGTTCTTTTTACTAACAACAACCAGTGTCATTGCATGTGTGTTCTTTTCACAATCCACCTATGGACCCACCAGTGTGATTGCATGCGTGTTCTTTTTACTAACAAGAACCAGTGTCATTGCATGTGTGTTCTTTTCACAATGCACCTGTGGATCCACTAGTGTCATTGCATGTGTGCTTTTATCACAATCCACCTAAGGATCCACCATTCTCATTGCATGTGTGTTCTTTTACTAACAACAACAAGAGTCATTGTATGTGTGTTCTTTTCACATACCACATATGGATCCACTAGTGCCATCGCATGTGTGTTCTTTTCACAATCCAACTATGGATCCACTAGTGTAATTGCATGTGGGCTTTTTTTACTAACAACAACCAGAGTAATTTCATGTGTTTTCTTTTCACATACCACATATGGATCCACCAGTGTTATTGCATGTGTGCTCTTTTCACAATCCACCTATGGATCCACTAGTGTCATTGCATGTGTGTTCTTTTTACTAACAATAACCAGAGTCATTGAAATGTGTGTTCTTTTCAAATACCACATATGGATCCACCAGGGTCATTGAATGTGTGTTCTTTTTACTAACAACAACCAGAGCCATTGCATGTGTGTTCTCCTCAGAGACCACACATGGATCCACCAGTGTAATTGCATGTGTGTTCTTTTTACTAACAACAACCAGAGTCACTGAAATGTGTGTTCTCTTCAGAGACCACACATGGATCCACCAGTGTCATTGCATGTGTGTTTTTTTACTAACAACAACCAGTGTCATTGCATGTGTGTTCTTTTCACAATCCACCTATGGATCCACCAGTGTTATTGCATGTGTGCTTTTTTTACTAACAACAACCAGAGTCATTTCATGTGTGTTCTTTTCACATACCACATATGGATCCACCATTGTCATTGAAATGTGTGTTCTCTTCACAGACCACACATGGATCCACCAGTGTCATTACATGTGTGGTCTTGTTACTAACAACAACTGGATCCACCAGTGTCACTGCATGTGTGCTCTTTTCACAATCCACCTATGGATCCACCAGTGTCATTGCATGTGTGTTCTTTTTACTAACAACAACCAGAGTCATTGAAATGTGTATTCTTTTCACACTCCACATATGGATCCACAAGTGTCACTGCATGTGTGCTCTTTTTACTAACAACAACCAGAGGCATTGCATATGTGCTCTTTTCACAATCCACCTATGGATCCACCAGTGTCATTGCATGTCTGTTTTGTTTACTAACAACAACCAGAGTCATTGCATGTGTGTTCTTTTCACATACCACATATGGATCCACCAGTTTTTTCATTGCATGTGTGTTCTCTTCAGAGACCACACATGGATCCAGTACTGTCATTGCATGTGTGTTCTTTTTACTAACAACAACCAGAGTCATTGAAATGTGTGTTCTCTTCAGAGACCACACATGGATCCACAAGTGTCATTGCATGTGTGTTCTTTTCACAATCCACCTATGGATCCACCAGTTCCATTGCATTTGTGCTTTTTTTACTAAGAACAACCAGAGTCATTTCATGTGTGTTCTTTTCACATACCACATATGGATCCACCAGTGTCATTGATATGTGTGTTCTCTACAGAGACCACACAGGGATCCCCTAGTGGTATTGCATGTGTGCTCTTGTTACTAACAACAACCAGAGGCATTGCATATGTGCTCTTTTCACAATCCACCTATGGATCCACCAGTGTCATTGCATGTCTGTTTTGTTTACTAACAACAACCAGAGTCATTGCATGTGTGTTCTTTTCACATACCACATATGGATCCACCAGTGTCATTGCATGTGTGCTCTTTTTACTAACAACAACCAAAGTCATTGCATGTGTGTTCTCTTCAAAGACCACACATGGATCCACCAGTGTCATTGCATGTGTGTTCTTTTTACTAACAACCAGAGTCCTTGAAATGTGTGTTCTCTTCTTAGACCACACATGGATCCACCAGTGTCATTGCATGTGTCTTCATTTTACTAACAACAACCAGTGTCATTGCATGTGTGTTCTTTTCACAATCCACCTATGGATCCACCAGTGTTATTGCATATGTGCTTTTTTTACTAACAACAACCAGAGTCATTTGATGTGTGTTCTTTTCACATACCACATATGGATCCACCAGTGTTATTGAAATGTGTGTTCTCTTCAGAGACCACTGGAACCACCAGTGTTATTGCATGTGTGTTCTTGTTACAAACAACAACCAGAGTCATTGCAAGTGTGTTCTTTTCACATACCACATATGGATCCACCAGTGTCATTGCATGTGTGTTCTTTTCACAATCCACCTATGGATCCACCAGTGTCATTGCATGTGTGTTCTTTTTACTAACAACAATCAGAGTCATTGAAATGTGTGTTCTCTTCTGACACCACACATGGATCCACCAGTGTCATTGCATGTGTGTTCTTTTTACTAACAACAACTGGAGTCATTGCATGTGTGTTCTTTTCACATACCACATATCGATCCACTAGTGTCATTGCATGTGTGCATTTTCACAATCCACCTATGGATCCACCAGTGTCATTGCATGTGTGTTCTTTTCACATACAACATATGGATCCACCAGTGTCATTGAAATGTGTGTTCTCTTCAGAGACCACACATGGATCCACCAGTGTCATTACATGTGTGTTCTTTTTACTAACAACAACCAGAGTCATTGGATGTGTGTTCTTTTCACATACCACACATGGATCAACCAGTGTCATTGCATGTGTGCTCTTTTGCTAACAATAACCAGAGTCATTGCATGTGTGTTCTCTTCAGAGACCACACATGGATCCACTAGTGTCATTGCATGTGTGTTCTTTTTACTAACAACAATCAGAGTCATTGAAATGTGTATTCTCTTCAGAGACCACACATGGATCCACCAGTGTCATTGCATGTGTGTTCTTTCTACTAATAACAACCAGTGTCATTGCATGTGTGTTCTTTTCACAATCCACCTATGGATCCACCAGTGTCATTTCATGTGTGTTCTTTTTACTAACAACAACCAGTGCCATTGCATGTGTGTTCTTTTCACAATTCACCATCCGCATCCACCAGTGTCATTGCATGCGTGTTCTTTTTACTAACAAGAACCAGTGTCATTACATTTGTGTTGTTTTCACAATCCACCATAGATCCACTAGTGTCATTGCATGTGTGCTCTTTTCACAATCCACCAAAGGATCCACCAGTGTCATTGCATGTGTGTTCTTTTTACTAGCAACAACAAGAGTCATTGTATGTGTTTTCTTTTCACATACCACATATGGATCCACTAGTGCCATTGCATGTGTGTTCTTTTCACAATCCACCTATGGATCCACTAGTGTCATTGCATGTGGGCTTTTTTTACTAACAACAACCAGAGTCGTTTCATGTGTTTTCTTTTCACATACCACATATGGATCCACCAGTGTCATTGCATGTGTGCTCTTTTCACAATCGACCTATGGATCCACCAGTGCCATTGCATGTGTGTTCTTTTTACTAACAATAACCAGAATCATTGAAATGTGTGTTCTTTTCACATACCACACATGGATCCACCAGTGTCATTGCATGTGTGTTCTTTTTACTAACAACAACCAGAGTCACTGAAATGTGTGTTCTCTTTAGAGACCACACATGGATCCACCAGTGTCATTGCATGTGTGTTCTTTTTACTAACAACAACCAGTGTCATTGCATGTGTGTTGTTTTCACAATCCACCTATGGATCCACCAGTGTTATTGCATGTGTGCTATTTTTACTAACAACAACCAGAGTCATTTCATGTGTGTTCTTTTCACATACCACATATGGATCCACCAGTGTCATTGAAATGTGTGTTCTCTTCAGAGACCACGCATGGATCCACCAGTGTTATTGCATGTGTGTTCTTGTTACTAACAACAACTGGATTCATTGGATGTGTGTTCTTTTCACATACCACATATGGATCCACCAGTGTCATTGCATGTGTGCTCTTTTCACAATCGACTTATGGATCCACCAGTGTCATTGCATGTGTGTTCTTTATACTAACAACAACAAGAGTCATTGGATGTTTTGTCTTTTCACATACCAGATATGGATCCACTAGTGTCATTGCATGTGTGTTCTTTTCACAATCTACCTATGGATCCACCAGTGTCATTGCATGTGGGCTTTTTTACTAACAAAAACCATAGTCATTTCATGTGTTTTCTTTTCACATACTACATATGGATCCACCAGTGTCATTGCATGTGTGCTCTTTTCACAATCCAGCTATGGATCCACCTGTGTCATTGCATGTGTGTTCTTTTCACATACAACATATGGATCCACCAGTGTCATTGAAATGTGTGTTCTCTTCAGAGACCACACATGGATCCACCAGTGTCATTACATGTGTATTCTTTTTACTAACAACAACCAGAGTCATTGGATGTGTGTTATTTTCACATACCACACATGGATCAACCAGTGTCATTGCATGTGTGCTCTTTTGCTAACAATAACCAGAGTCATTGCATGTGTGTTCTCTTCAGAGACCACACATGGATCCACTAGTGTCATTGCATGTGTGTTCTTTTTACTAACAACAATCAGAGTCATTGAAATATGTGTTCTCTTCAGAGACCACACATGGATCCACTAGTGTCATTGCATGTGTGTTCTTTCTACTAATAACAACCAGTGTCATTGCATGTGTGTTCTTTTCACAATCCACCTATGGATCCACCAGTGTCATTTCATGCGTGTTCTTTTTACTAACAACAACCAGTGCCATTGCATGTGTGTTCTTTTCACAATCCACCTATCAATCCACCAGTGTCATTGCATGCGTGTTCTTTTTACTAACAAGAACCAGTGTCATTACATTTGTGTTGTTTTCACAATCCACCATAGATCCACTAGTGTCATTGCATGTGTGCTCTTTTCACAATCCACCTAAGGATTCACCAGTGTCATTGCATGTGTGTTCTTTTTACTAGCAACAACAAGAGTCATTGTATGTGTGTTCTTTTCACATACCACATATGGATCCACTAGTGCCATTGCATGTGTGTTCTTTTCACAATCCACCTATGGATCCACTAGTGTCATTGCATGTGGGCTTTTTTTACTAACAACAACCAGAGTCGTTTCATGTGTTTTCTTTTCACATACCGCATATGGATCCACCAGTGTCATTGCTTGTGTGCTCTTTTCACAATCCACCTATGGATCCACCAGTGCCATTGCATGTGTGTTCTTTTTACTAACAATAACTAGAATCATTGAAATGTGTGTTCTTTTCACAATCCACCTATGGATCCACCAGTGTCATTGCATGTGTGTTCTTGTTACTAACAACAACTGGATTCATTGGATGTGTGTTCTTTTCACATACCACATATGGATCCACCAGTGTCATTGCATGTGTGCTCTTTTCACAATCGACTTATGGATCCACCAGTGTCATTGCATGTGTGTTCTTTTTACTAACAACAACCAGAGTCATTGAAATGTGTATTCTTTTCACATACCACATATGGATCCACAAGTGTCATTGCATGTGTGTTCTTTTTACTAACAACAACCAGAGTCATTGCATGTGTGTTCTCTTCAGAGACCACACATGGATCCACTAGTGTCATTGCATGTGTGTTCTTTTTACTAACAACAACCAGAGTCCTTGAAATGTGTGTTCTCTTCTTAGACCACACATGGATCCACCAGTGTCATTGCATGTGTCTTCATTTTACTAACAACAACCAGTGTCATTGCATGTGTGTTCTTTTCACAATCCACCTATGGATCCACCTGTGTTATTGCATATGTGCTTTTTTTACTAACAACAACCAGAGTCATTTGATGTGTGTTCTTTTCACATACCACATATGGATCCACCAGTGTTATTGAAATGTGTGTTCTCTTCAGAGACCACACATGGAACCACCAGTGTTATTGCATGTGTCTTCTTGTTACAAACAACAACCAGAGTCATTGCAAGTGTGTTCTTTTCACATACCACATATGGATCCACCAGTGTCATTGCATGTGTGTTCTTTTCACAATCCACCTATGGATCCACCAGTGTCATTGCATGTGTGTTCTTTTTACTAACAACAATCAGAGTCATTGAAATGTGTGTTCTCTTCTGACACCACACATGGATCCACCAGTGTCATTGCATGTGTGTTCTTTTTACTAACAACAACTGGAGTCATTGCATGTGTGTTCTTTTCACATACCACATATCGATCCACTAGTGTCATTGCATGTTTGCATTTTCACAATCCACCTATGGATCCACCAGTGTCATTGCATGTGTGTTCTTTTCACATACAACATATGGATCCACCAGTGTCATTGAAATGTGTGTTCTCTTCAGAGACCACACATGGATCCACCAGTGTCATTACATGTGTGTTCTTTTTACTAACAACAACCAGAGTCATTGGATGTGTGTTCTTTTCACATACCACACATGGATCAACCAGTGTCATTGCATGTGTGCTCTTTTGCTAACAATAACCAGAGTCATTGCATGTGTGTTCTCTTCAGAGACCACACATGGATCCACTAGTGTCATTGCATGTGTGTTCTTTTTACTAACAACAATCAGAGTCATTGAAATGTGTGTTCTCTTCAGAGACCACACATGGATCCACCAGTGTCATTGCATGTGTGTTCTTTCTACTAATAACAACCAGTGTCATTGCATGTGTGTTCTTTTCACAATCCACCTATGGATCCACCAGTGTCATTTCATGTGTGTTCTTTTTACTAACAACAACCAGTGCCATTGCATGTGTGTTCTTTTCACAATTCACCATCCGCATCCACCAGTGTCATTGCATGCGTGTTCTTTTTACTAACAAGAACCAGTGTCATTACATTTGTGTTGTTTTCACAATCCACCATAGATCCACTAGTGTCATTGCATGTGTGCTCTTTTCACAATCCACCAAAGGATCCACCAGTGTCATTGCATGTGTGTTCTTTTTACTAGCAACAACAAGAGTCATTGTATGTGTTTTCTTTTCACATACCACATATGGATCCACTAGTGCCATTGCATGTGTGTTCTTTTCACAATCCACCTATGGATCCACTAGTGTCATTGCATGTGGGCTTTTTTTACTAACAACAACCAGAGTCGTTTCATGTGTTTTCTTTTCACATACCACATATGGATCCACCAGTGTCATTGCATGTGTGCTCTTTTCACAATCCACCTATGGATCCACCAGTGCCATTGCATGTGTGTTCTTTTTACTAACAATAACCAGAATCATTGAAATGTGTGTTCTTTTCACATACCACACATGGATCCACCAGTGTCATTGCATGTGTGTTCTTTTTACTAACAACAACCAGAGTCACTGAAATGTGTGTTCTCTTTAGAGACCACACATGGATCCACCAGTGTCATTGCATGTGTGTTCTTTTTACTAACAACAACCAGTGTCATTGCATGTGTGTTGTTTTCACAATCCACCTATGGATCCACCAGTGTTATTGCATGTGTGCTATTTTTACTAACAACAACCAGAGTCATTTCATGTGTGTTCTTTTCACATACCACATATGGATCCACCAGTGTCATTGAAATGTGTGTTCTCTTCAGAGACCACGCATGGATCCACCAGTGTTATTGCATGTGTGTTCTTGTTACTAACAACAACTGGATTCATTGGATGTGTGTTCTTTTCACATACCACATATGGATCCACCAGTGTCATTGCATGTGTGCTCTTTTCACAATCGACTTATGGATCCACCAGTGTCATTGCATGTGTGTTCTTTATACTAACAACAACAAGAGTCATTGGATGTTTTGTCTTTTCACATACCAGATATGGATCCACTAGTGTCATTGCATGTGTGTTCTTTTCACAATCTACCTATGGATCCACCAGTGTCATTGCATGTGGGCTTTTTTACTAACAAAAACCATAGTCATTTCATGTGTTTTCTTTTCACATACCACATATGGATCCACCAGTGTCATTGCATGTGTGCTCTTTTCACAATCCAGCTATGGATCCACCTGTGTCATTGCATGTGTGTTCTTTTCACATACAACATATGGATCCACCAGTGTCATTGAAATGTGTGTTCTCTTCAGAGACCACACATGGATCCACCAGTGTCATTACATGTGTATTCTTTTTACTAACAACAACCAGAGTCATTGGATGTGTGTTATTTTCACATACCACACATGGATCAACCAGTGTCATTGCATGTGTGCTCTTTTGCTAACAATAACCAGAGTCATTGCATGTGTGTTCTCTTCAGAGACCACACATGGATCCACTAGTGTCATTGCATGTGTGTTCTTTTTACTAACAACAATCAGAGTCATTGAAATATGTGTTCTCTTCAGAGACCACACATGGATCCACTAGTGTCATTGCATGTGTGTTCTTTCTACTAACAACAACCAGTGCCATTGCATGTGTGTTCTTTTCACAATCCACCTATGGATCCACAAGTGTCATTTCATGCGTGTTCTTTTTACTAACAACAACCAGTGCCATTGCATGTGTGTTCTTTTCACAATCCACCTATCAATCCACCAGTGTCATTGCATGCGTGTTCTTTTTACTAACAAGAACCAGTGTCATTACATTTGTGTTGTTTTCACAATCCACCATAGATCCACTAGTGTCATTGCATGTGTGCTCTTTTCACAATCCACCTAAGGATTCACCAGTGTCATTGCATGTGTGTTCTTTTTACTAGCAACAACAAGAGTCATTGTATGTGTGTTCTTTTCACATACCACATATGGATCCACTAGTGCCATTGCATGTGTGTTCTTTTCACAATCCACCTATGGATCCACTAGTGTCATTGCATGTGGGCTTTTTTTACTAACAACAACCAGAGTCGTTTCATGTGTTTTCTTTTCACATACCGCATATGGATCCACCAGTGTCATTGCTTGTGTGCTCTTTTCACAATCCACCTATGGATCCACCAGTGCCATTGCATGTGTGTTCTTTTTACTAACAATAACTAGAATCATTGAAATGTGTGTTCTTTTCACAATCCACCTATGGATCCACCAGTGTCATTGCATGTGTGTTCTTGTTACTAACAACAACTGGATTCATTGCAAGTGTGTTCTTTTCACATACCACATATGGATCCACCAGTGTCATTGCATGTGTGTTCTTTTCACAATCCACCTATGGATCCACCAGTGTCATTGCATGTGTGTTCTTTTTACTAACAACAATCAGAGTCATTGAAATGTGTGTTCTCTTCTGACACCACACATGGATCCACCAGTGTCATTGCATGTGTGTTCTTTTTACTAACAACAACTGGAGTCATTGCATGTGTGTTCTTTTCACATACCACATATCGATCCACTAGTGTCATTGCATGTTTGCATTTTCACAATCCACCTATGGATCCACCAGTGTCATTGCATGTGTGTTCTTTTCACATACAACATATGGATCCACCAGTGTCATTGAAATGTGTGTTCTCTTCAGAGACCACACATGGATCCACCAGTGTCATTACATGTGTGTTCTTTTTACTAACAACAACCAGAGTCATTGGATGTGTGTTCTTTTCACATACCACACATGGATCAACCAGTGTCATTGCATGTGTGATCTTTTGCTAACAATAACCAGAGTCATTGCATGTGTGTTCTCTTCAGAGACCACACATGGATCCACTAGTGTCATTGCATGTGTGTTCTTTTTACTAACAACAATCAGAGTCATTGAAATGTGTGTTCTCTTCAGAGACCACACATGGATCCACCAGTGTCATTGCATGTGTGTTCTTTCTACTAATAACAACCAGTGTCATTGCATGTGTGTTCTTTTCACAATCCACCTATGGATCCACCAGTGTCATTTCATGTGTGTTCTTTTTACTAACAACAACCAGTGCCATTGCATGTGTGTTCTTTTCACAATCCACCTATGGATCCACCAGTGTCATTGCATGCGTGTTCTTTTTACTAACAAGAACCAGTGTCATTACATTTGTGTTGTTTTCACAATCCACCATAGATCCACTAGTGTCATTGCATGTGTGCTCTTTTCACAATCCACCAAAGGATCCACCAGTGTCATTGCATGTGTGTTCTTTTTACTAGCAACAACAAGAGTCATTGTATGTGTTTTCTTTTCACATACCACATATGGATCCACTAGTGCCATTGCATGTGTGTTCTTTTCACAATCCACCTATGGATCCACTAGTGTCATTGCATGTGGGCTTTTTTTACTAACAACAACCAGAGTCGTTTCATGTGTTTTCTTTTCACATACCACATATGGATCCACCAGTGTCATTGCATGTGTGCTCTTTTCACAATCCACCTATGGATCCACCAGTGCCATTGCATGTGTGTTCTTTTTACTAACAATAACCAGAATCATTGAAATGTGTGTTCTTTTCACATACCACACATGGATCCACCAGTGTAATTGCATGTGTGTTCTTTTTACTAACAACAACCAGAGTCACTGAAATGTGTGTTCTCTTTAGAGACCACACATGGATCCACCAGTGTCATGGCATGTGTGTTCTTTTTACTAACAACAACCAGTGTCATTGCATGTGTGTTCTTTTCACAATCCACCTATGGATCCACCAGTGTTATTGCATGTGTGCTATTTTTACTAACAACAACCAGAGTCATTTCATGTGTGTTCTTTTCACATACCACATATGGATCCACCAGTGTCATTGAAATGTGTGTTCTCTTCAGAGACCACGCATGGATCCACCAGTGTTATTGCATGTGTGTTCTTGTTACTAACAACAACTGGATTCATTGGATGTGTGTTCTTTTCACATACCACATATGGATCCACCAGTGTCATTGCATGTGTGCTCTTTTCACAATCGACTTATGGATCCACCAGTGTCATTGCATGTGTGTTCTTTATACTAACAACAACAAGAGTCATTGGATGTTTTTTCTTTTCACATACCAGATATGGATCCACTAGTGTCATTGCATGTGTGTTCTTTTCACAATCTACCTATGGATCCACCAGTGTCATTGCATGTGGGCTTTTTTACTAACAAAAACCATAGTCATTTCATGTGTTTTCTTTTCACATACCACATATGGATCCACCAGTGTCATTGCATGTGTGCTCTTTTCACAATGCAGCTATGGATCCACCTGTGTCATTGCATGTCTGTTCTTTTCACATACAACATATGGATCCACCAGTGTCATTGAAATGTGTGTTCTCTTCAGAGACCACACATGGATCCACCAGTGTCATTACATGTGTGTTCTTTTTACTAACAACAACCAGAGTCATTGGATGTGTGTTCTTTTCACATACCACACATGGATCAACCAGTGTCATTGCATGTGTGCTGTTTTGCTAACAATAACCAGAGTCATTGCATGTGTGTTGTCTTCAGAGACCACACATGGATCCACTAGTGTCATTGCATGTGTGTTCTTTTTACTAACAACAATCAGAGTCATTGAAATGTGTGTTCTCTTCAGAGACCACACATGGATCCACTAGTGTCATTGCATGTGTGTTCTTTCTACTAATAACAACCAGTGTCATTGCATGTGTGTTCTTTTCACAATCCACCTATGGATCCACCAGTGTCATTTCATGCGTGTTCTTTTTACTAACAACAACCAGTGCCATTGCATGTGTGTTCTTTTCACAATCCACCTATGGATCCACCAGTGTCATTGCATGCGTGTTCTTTTTACTAACAAGAACCAGTGTCATTACATTTGTGTTGTTTTCACAATCCACCATAGATCCACTAGTGTCATTGCATGTGTGCTCTTTTCACAATCCACCTAAGGATCCACCAGTGTCATTGCATGTGTGTTCTTTTTACTAGCAACAACAAGAGTCATTGTATGTGTGTTCTTTTCACATACCACATATGGATCCACTAGTGCCATTGCATGTGTGTTCTTTTCACAATCCACCTATGGATCCACTAGTGTCATTGCATGTGGGCTTTTTTTACTAACAACAACCAGAGTCGTTTCATGTGTTTTCTTTTCACATACCGCATATGGATCCACCAGTGTCATTGCTTGTGTGCTCTTTTCACAATCCACCTATGGATCCACCAGTGCCATTGCATGTGTGTTCTTTTTACTAACAATAACTAGAATCATTGAAATGTGTGTTCTTTTCACAATCCACCTATGGATCCACCAGTGTCATTGCATGTGTATTCTTGTTACTAACAACAACTGGATTCATTGGATGTGTGTTCTTTTCACATACCACATATGGATCCACCAGTGTCATTGCATGTGTGCTCTTTTCACAATCGACTTATGGATCCACCAGTGTCATTGCATGTGTGTTCTTTTTACTAACAACAACCAGAGTCATTGAAATGTGTATTCTTTTCACATACCACATATGGATCCACAAGTGTCATTGCATGTGTGTTCTTTTTACTAACAACAACCAGAGTCATTGCATGTGTGTTCTCTTCAGAGACCACACATGGATCCACTAGTGTCATTGCATGTGTGTTCTTTTTACTAACAACAACCAGAGTCATTGAAATGTGTGTTCTCTTCAGAGACCACACATGGATCCACCAGTGTCATTGCATGTGTGTTCTTTTTACTAACAACAACCAGCGTCATTGCATGTGTGTTCTTTTCACAATCCACCAATGGATCCACCAGTTTCATTGCATATGTGCTTTTTTTACTAACAACAACCAGGTTCATTTCATGTGTGGTCTTTTCACATACCACATATGGATCCACCAGTGTCATTGAAATGTGTGTTCTCTACAGAGACCACACAGGGATCCCCTAGTGGTATTGCATGTGTGTTCTTGTTACTAACAACAACCAGAGGCATTGCATCTGTGCTCTTTTCACAATCGACCTATGGATCCACCAGTGTCATTGCATGTGTCTAATTTTTACTAACAACAACCAGAGTCATTGCATGTGTGTTCTTTTCACATACCACATATGGATCCACCAGTGTCATTGCATGTGTTCTCTTTTTACTAACAACAACCAGAGTCATTGCATGTGTGTTCTCTTTAGAGACCACACATGGACCACCAGTGTCATTGCATGTGTGTTCTTTTTACTAACAACAATCAGAGTCATTGAAATGTGTGTTCTCTTCAGAGACCACACATGGATCCACCAGTGTCATTGCATGTGTGTTCTTTCTACTAACAACAACCAGTGTCATTGCATGCGTGTTCTTTTCACAATCCACCTGTGGATCATTTCATGCGTGTTCTTTTTACTAACAACAACTAGTGTCATTGCATGTGTGTTCTTTTCACAATCCACCTATGGATCCACCAGTGTCATTGCATGCATGTTCTTTTTACTAACAACAACCAGTGTCATTACATTTGTGTTCTTTTCACAATCCACCGTAGATCCACTAGTGTCATTGCATGTGTGCTCTTTTCACAATCCACCTAAGGATCCACCAGTGTCATTGCATGTGTGTTCTTTTTACTAACAACAACAAGAGTCATTGTATGTGTGTTCTTTTCACATACCACATATGGATCCACTAGTGCCATTGCATGTGTGTCCTTTTCACAATCCACCTATGGATTCACTAGTGTCATTGCATGTGGGCTTTTTTTACTAACAACAACCATAGTCATTTCATGTGTTTTCTTTTCACATACCACATATAAATCCACTAGTGTCATTGCATGTGTGCTCTTTTCACAATCCACCTATGGATCCACCAGTAGCATTGCATGTGTGTTCTTTTCACATACCACATATGGATCCACCAGTGTCATTGAAATGTGTGTTCTTTTCACATACCACACATGGATCCACCAGTGTCATTGCATGTGTGTTCTTTTTACTAACAACAACCAGAGTCATTGCATGTGTGTTCTTTTCACATACCACATATGGATCCACCAGTGTCATTGCATGTGTGCTCTTTTTACTAACAACAACCAGAGTTATTGAAATGTGTGTTCTCTTCAGAGACCACACATGGATCCACCAGTGTCATTGCATGTGTGTTATTTTCACTAACAATAACCAGAGCCATTGAAATGTGTGTTCTCTTCAGAGACAACACATGGATCCACCAGTGTCATTGCATGTGTGTTCTTTCTACTAACAACAACCAGTGTCATTGCATGTGTGTTCTTTTCACAATCCACCTATGGATCCACCAGTGTCATTGCATGCGTGTTCTTTTTACTAACAAAGAACCAGTGTCATTGCATGTGCGTTCTTTTCACAATCCACCTATGGATCCACCAGTGTCATTGCATGTGTGTAATTTTTACTAACAACAACCATAGTCATTGCATGTGTGTTCTTTTCACATACCACATATGGATCCACCAGTGTCATTGCATGTGTGCTCTTTTTTCTAACAACAACCAGAGTCATTGCATGTGTGTTCTCTTCAGAGACCACACATGGATCCACCAGTGTCATTGCATGTGTGTTCTTTTTACTAACAACAATCAGAGTCATTGAAATGTGTGTTCTCTTCAGAGACCACACATGGATCCACCAGTGTCATTGCATGTGTGTTCTTTCTACTAACAACAACCAGTGTCATTGCATGTGTGTTCTTTTCACAATCCACCTATGGATCCACAAGTGTCATTTCATGCGTGTTCTTTTTACTAACAACAACCAGTGTCATTGCATGTGTGTTCTTTTCACAATCCACCTATGGATCCACCAGTGTCATTGCATGCATGTTCTTTTTACTAACAAGAACCAGTGTCATTACATTTGTGTTCTTTTCACAATCCACCGTAGATCCACTAGTGTCATTGCATGTGTGCTCTTTTCACAATCCACCTAAGGATCCACCAGTGTCATTGCATGTGTGTTCTTTTTACTAACAACAACAAGAGTCATTGTATGTGTGTTCTTTTCACATACCACATATGGATCCACTAGTGCCATTGCATGTGTGTCCTTTTCACAATGCACCTATGGATTCACTAGTGTCATTGCATGTGGGCTTTTTTACTAACAACAACCATAGTTATTTCATGTGTTTTCTTTTCACATACCACATATAAATCCACTAGTGTCATTGCATGTGTGCTCTTTTCACAATCCACCTATGGATCCACCAGTGGCATTGCATGTGTGTTCTTTTCACATACCACATATGGATCCACCAGTGTCATTGAAATGTGTGTTCTCTTCAGAGACCACACATGGATCCACCAGTGTCATTGCATGTGTGTTCTTTTTACTAACAATAACCAGAGTCATTGCATGTGTGTTCTTTTCACATACCACACATGGATCCACCAGTGTCATTGCATGTGTGTTCTTTTTACTAACAACAACCAGAGTCATTGCATGTGTGTTCTTTTCACATACCACATATGGATCCACCAGTGTCATTGCATGTGTGCTCTTTTTACTAACAACAACCAGAGTTATTGCATGTGTGTTCTCTTCAGAGACCACACATGGATCCACCAGTGTCATTGCATGTGTGTTATTTTTACTAACAACAATCAGAGCCATTGAAATGTGTGTTCTCTTTAGAGACAACACATGGATCCACCAGTGTCATTGCATGTGTGTTCTTTCTACTAACAACAACCAGTGTCATTGCATGTGTTTTCCTTTCACAATCCACCTATGGATCCACCAGTGTCATTGCATGCGTGTTCTTTTTACTAACAAGAACCAGTGTCATTGCATGTGTGTTCTTTTCGCAATCCACCTATGGATCCACCAGTGTCATTGCATGTGTGTAATTTTTACTAACAACAACCATAGTCATTGCATGTGTGTTCTTTTCACATACCACATATGGATCCACCAGTGTCATTGCATGTGTGCTCTTTTTACTAACAACAACCAGAGTCATTGCATGTGTGTTCTCTTTAGAGACCACACATGGATCCACCAGTGTCATTGCATGTGTGTTCTTTTTACTAACAACAATCAGAGTCATTGAAATGTGTGTTCTCTTCAGAGACCACACATGGATCCACCAGTGTCATTGCATGTGTGTTCTTTCTACTAACAACAACCAGTGTCATTGCATGTGTGTTCTTTTCACAATCCACCTATGGATCCACAAGTGTCATTTCATGCGTGTTCTTTTTACTAACAACAACCAGTGTCATTGCATGTGTGTCTTTTCACAATCCACCTGTGGATCCACCAGTGTCATTGCATGCATGTTCTTTTTACTAACAAGAACCAGTGTCATTACATTTGTGTTCTTTTCACAATCCACCGTAATCCACTAGTGTCGTTGCATGTGTGCTCTTTTCACAATCCACCTAAGGATCCACCAGTGTCATTGCATGTGTGTTCTTTTTACTAACAACAACAAGAGTCATTGTATGTGTGTTCTTTTCACATACCACATATGGATCCACTAGTGCCATTGCATGTGTGTCCTTTTCACAATGCACCTATGGATTCACTAGTGTCATTGCATGTGGGCTTTTTTACTAACAACAACCATAGTCATTTCATGTGTTTTCTTTTCACATACCACATATAAATCCACTAGTGTCATTGCATGTGTGCTCTTTTCACAATCCACCTATGGATCCACCAGCGGCATTGCATGTGTGTTCTTTTCACATACCACATATGGATCCACCAGTGTCATTGAAATGTGTGTTCTCTTCAGAGACCACACATGGATCCACCAGTGTCATTGCATGTGTGTTCTTTTTACTAACAACAACCAGAGTCATTGCATGTGTGTTCTTTTCACATACCACATATGGATCCACCAGTGTCATTGCATGTGTGTTCTTTTTACTAACAACAACCAGAGTCATTGCATGTGTGTTCTTTTCACATACCACATATGGATCCACCAGTGTCATTGCATGTGTGCTCTTTTTACTAACAACAACCAGAGTTATGGCATGTGTGTTCTCTTCAGAGACCACACATGGATCCACCAGTGTCATTGCATGTGTGTTATTTTTACTAACAACAATCAGAGCCATTGAAATGTGTGTTCTCTTCAGAGACAACACATGGATCCACCAGTGTCATTGCATGTGTGTTCTTTCTACTAACAAAAACCAGTGTCATTGCATGTGTTTTCCTTTCACAATCCACCTATGGATCCACCAGTGTCATTGCATGCGTGTTCTTTTTACTAACAAGAACCAGTGTCATTGCATGTGTGTTCTTTTCGCAATCCACCTATGGATCCACCAGTGTCATTGCATGTGTGTAATTTTTACTAACAACAACCATAGTCATTGCATGTGTGTTCTTTTCACATACCACATATGGATCCACCAGTGTCATTGCATGTGTGCTCTTTTTACTAACAACAACCAGAGTCATTGCATGTGTGTTCTCTTCAGAGACCACACATGGATCCACCAGTGTCATTGCATGTGTGTTCTTTTTACTAACAACAATCAGAGTCATTGAAATGTGTGTTCTCTTCAGAGACCACACATGGATCCACCAGTGTCATTGCATGTGTGTTCTTTCTACTAACAACAACTAGTGTCATTTCATGTGTGTTCTTTTCACAATCCACCTATGGATCCACAAGTGTCATTTCATGCGTGTTCTTTTTACTAACAACAACCAGTGTCATTGCATGTGTGTTCTTTTCACAATCCACCTATGGATCCACCAGTGTCATTGCATGCATGTTCTTTTTACTAACAAGAACCAGTGTCATTACATTTGTGTTCTTTTCACAATCCACCGTAATCCACTAGTGTCGTTGCATGTGTGCTCTTTTCACAATCCACCTAAGGATCCACCAGTGTCATTGCATGTGTGTTCTTTTTACTAACAACAACAAGAGTCATTGTATGTGTGTTCTTTTCACATACCACATATGGATCCACTAGTGCCATTGCATGTGTGTCCTTTTCACAATCCACCTATGGATTCACTAGTGTCATTGCATGTGGGCTTTTTTACTAACAACAACTATAGTCATTTCATGTGTTTTCTTTTCACATACCACATATAAATCCACTAGTGTCATTGCATGTGTGCTCTTTTCACAATCCACCTATGGATCCACCAGCGGCATTGCATGTGTGTTCTTTTCACATACCACATATGGATCCACCAGTGTCATTGAAATGTGTGTTCTCTTCAGAGACCACACATGGATCCACCAGTGTCATTGCATGTGTGTTCTTTTTAGTAACAACAACCAGAGTCATTGCATGTGTGTTCTTTTCACATACCACATATGGATCCACCAGTGTTATTGCATGTGTGCTCTTTTTACTAACAACAACCAGAGTTATTGCATGTGTGTTCTCTTCAGAGACCACACATGGATCCACCAGTGTCATTGCATGTGTGTTATTTTTACTAACAACAATCAGAGCCATTGAAATGTGTGTTCTCTTCAGAGACAACACATGGATCCACCAGTGTCATTGCATGTGTGTTCTTTCTACTAACAACAAACAGTGTCATTGCATGTGTGTTCTTTTCACAATCCACCTATGGATCCACCAGTGTCATTGCATGCGTGTTCTTTTTACTAACAAGAACCACTGTCATTGCATGTGTGTTCTTTTCACAATCCACCTATGGATCCACCAGTGTCATTGCACGTGTGCACTTTTCACAATCCACCTATGGATCCACCAGTGCCATTGCATGTGTGTTCTTTTTACTAACAATAACCAGAGTCATTGAAATGTGTGTTCTTTTCACATACCACATATGGATCCACCAGTGTCATTGCATGTGTGTTCTTTTTACTAACAACAATCAGAGCGATTACATGTGTGTTCTCTTCAGAGACCACACATGGATCCACCAGTGTCATTGCATGTGTGTTCTTTTTACTAACAACAACCAGAGTCACTGAAATGTGTGTTCTCTTCAGATACCACACATGGATCCACTAGTGTCATTGCATGTGTGTTCTTTTTACTAACAACAACCAGTGTCATTGCATGTGTGTTCTTTTCACAATCCACCTATGGATCCACCAGTGTTATTGCATGTGTGCTTTTTTTACTAACAACAACCAGAGTCATTTCAAGTGTGTTCTTTTCACATACCACATATGGATCCACCAGTGTCATTGAAATGTGTGTTCTCTTCAGAGGCCACACATGGATCCAGCAGTGTCATTACATGTGTGTTCTTGTTACTAACAACAACTCGATTCATTGGATGTGTGTTCTTTTCACAGACCACATATGGATCCACCAGTGTCATTGCATGTCTGCTCTTTTCACAATCCACCTATGGATCCACCAGTGTCATTGCATGTGTATTCTTTTTACTAACAACAACGAGAGTCATTGAAATGTGTATTCTTTTCACATACCACGTATGGATCCACAAGTGTCATTGCATGTGTGTTCTTTTTACTAAGAACAACCAGAGTCATTGCATGTGTGTTCTCTTCAGAGACCACACATGGATCCACTAGTGTCATTGCATGTGTGTTCTTTTTACTAACAACCAGAGTCATTGAAATGTGTGTTCTCTTCAGAGACCACACATGGATCCACCAGTGTCATTGCATGTGTGTTCTTTTTACTAACAACAACCAGTGTCATTGCATGTATGTTCTTTTCACAATCCACCTATGGATCCACCAGTTTCATTGCATTTGTGCTTTTTTTACTAACAACCAGAGTCATTTCATGTGTGTTCTTTTCACATACCACATATGGATCCACCAGTGTCATTGAAATGTGTGTTCTCTACAGAGACCACACAGGGATCCCCTAGTGGTATTGCATGTGTGTTCTTGTTACTAACAACAACCAGAGGCATTGCATCTGTGCTCTTTTCACAATCCACCTATGGATCCACCAGTGTCATTGCATGTGTGTTCTTTTTACTAACAACAAGCAGAGTCATTGCATGTGTGTTCTTTTCACATACCACATATGGATCCACCAGTGTCATTGCATATGTGCTCTTTTTACTAACAACAACCAAAGTCATTGCATGTGTGTTCTCTTCAAAGACCACACATGGATCCACCAGTGTCATTGCATGTGTGTTCTTTTTACTAACAACAACCAGAGTCATTGAAATGTGTGTTCTCTTCTTAGACCACATATGGATCCACCAGTGTCATTGCATGTGTCTTCTTTTTACTAACAACAACCAGTGTCATTGCATGTGTGTTCTTTTCACAATCCACCTATGGATCCACCAGTGTTATTGCATATGTGCTTTTTTTACTAACAACAACCAGAGTCATTTGATGAGTGTTCTTTTCACATACCACATATGGATCCATCAGTGTTATTGAAATGTGTATTCTCTTCAGAGACCACACATGGAACCACCAGTATTATTGCATGTGTGTTCTTGTTACTAACAACAACCAGAGTCATTGCATGTGTGTTCTTTTCACATACCACATATGGATCCACCAGTGTCATTGCATGTGTGTTCTTTTCACAATCCACCAGTGTCATTGCATGTGTGTTCTTTTTACTAACAACAATCAGAGTCATTGAAATGTGTGTTCTCTTATGACACCACACCTGGATCCACCAGTGTCATTGCATGTGTGTTCTTTTTACTAACAACAACTGGAGTCATTGCATGTGTGTTCTTTTCACATACCACATATGGATCCACTAGTGTCATTGCATGTGTGCTCTTTTCACAATCCACCTATGGATCCACCAGTGTCATTGCATGTGTGTTCTTTTCACATACCACATATGGATCCACCAGTGTCATTGAAATGTGTGTTCTCTTCAGAGACCACACATGGATCCACCAGTGTCATTGCATGTGTGTTCTTTTTACTAACAACAACCAGAGTCATTGCATGTGTGTTCTCTTCAGAGACCACACATGGATCCACCAGTATCATTGCATGTGTGTTCTTTTTACTAACAACAATTAGAGTCATTGAAATGTGTGTTCTCTTCAGGGACAACACATGGATCCACCAGTGTCATTGCATGTGTGTTCTTTCTACTAACAACAACCAGTGTCATTGCATGTGTGTTCTTTTCACAATCCACCTATGGATCCACCAGTGTCATTGCATGCGTGTTCTTTTTACTAACAAGAACCAGTGTCATTGCATGTGTGTTCTTTTCACAATCCACCTATGGATCAACTAGTGTCATTGCATTTGTGCTCTTTTCACAATCCACCTAAGGATCCACCAGTGTCATTGCATGTGGATTCCTTTTACTAACAACAACAAGAGTCATTGTATGTGTGTTATTTTCACATACCACATATGGATCCACTAGTGCCATTGCATGTGTGTTCTTTTCACAATCTACCTATGGATCCACTAGTGTCATTGCATGTGGGCTTTTTTTAGTAACAACAACCAGAGTTATTTCATGTGTTTTCTTTTCACATACCACATATGGATCCACCAGTGTCATTGCATGTGTTCTCTTTTCACAATCCACCTATGGATCCACCAGTGTCATTTCATGTGTGTTCTTTTTACTAACAACAACCAGAGTCATTGCATGTGTGTTCTTTTCACATACCACATATGGATCCACCAGTGTCATTGCATGTGTGTTCTTTTTACTAACAACAACCAGAGTCATTGCATGTGTGTTCTCTTCAGAGACCACACATGGATCCACCAGTGTCATTGCATGTGTGTTCTTTTTACTAACAATAACCAGAGTCCTTGAAATGTGTGTTCTCTTCTTAGACCACACATGGATCCACCAGTGTCATTGCATGTGTCTTCATTTTACTAACAACAACCAGTGTCATTGCATGTGTGTTCTTTTCACAATCCACCTATGGATCCACCTGTGTTATTGCATATGTGCTTTTTTTACTAACAACAACCAGAGTCATTTGATGTGTGTTCTTTTCACATACCACATATGGATCCACCAGTGTTATTGAAATGTGTGTTCTCTTCAGAGACCACACATGGAACCACCAGTGTTATTGCATGTGTCTTCTTGTTACAAACAACAACCAGAGTCATTGCAAGTGTGTTCTTTTCACATACCACATATGGATCCACCAGTGTCATTGCATGTGTGTTCTTTTCACAATCCACCTATGGATCCACCAGTGTCATTGCATGTGTGTTCTTTTTACTAACAACAATCAGAGTCATTGAAATGTGTGTTCTCTTCTGACACCACACATGGATCCACCAGTGTCATTGCATGTGTGTTCTTTTTACTAACAACAACTGGAGTCATTGCATGTGTGTTCTTTTCACATACCACATATCGATCCACTAGTGTCATTGCATGTTTGCATTTTCACAATCCACCTATGGATCCACCAGTGTCATTGCATGTGTGTTCTTTTCACATACAACATATGGATCCACCAGTGTCATTGAAATGTGTGTTCTCTTCAGAGACCACACATGGATCCACCAGTGTCATTACATGTGTGTTCTTTTTACTAACAACAACCAGAGTCATTGGATGTGTGTTCTTTTCACATACCACACATGGATCAACCAGTGTCATTGCATGTGTGCTCTTTTGCTAACAATAACCAGAGTCATTGCATGTGTGTTCTCTTCAGAGACCACACATGGATCCACTAGTGTAATTGCATGTGTGTTCTTTTTACTAACAACAATCAGAGTCATTGAAATGTGTGTTCTCTTCAGAGACCACACATGGATCCACCAGTGTCATTGCATGTGTGTTCTTTCTACTAATAACAACCAGTGTCATTGCATGTGTGTTCTTTTCACAATCCACCTATGGATCCACCAGTGTCATTTCATGTGTGTTCTTTTTACTAACAACAACCAGTGCCATTGCATGTGTGTTCTTTTCACAATCCACCTATGGATCCACCAGTGTCATTGCATGCGTGTTCTTTTTACTAACAAGAACCAGTGTCATTACATTTGTGTTGTTTTCACAATCCACCATAGATCCACTAGTGTCATTGCATGTGTGCTCTTTTCACAATCCACCAAAGGATCCACCAGTGTCATTGCATGTGTGTTCTTTTTACTAGCAACAACAAGAGTCATTGTATGTGTTTTCTTTTCACATACCACATATGGATCCACTAGTGCCATTGCATGTGTGTTCTTTTCACAATCCACCTATGGATCCACTAGTGTCATTGCATGTGGGCTTTTTTTACTAACAACAACCAGAGTCGTTTCATGTGTTTTCTTTTCACATACCACATATGGATCCACCAGTGTCATTGCATGTGTGCTCTTTTCACAATCCACCTATGGATCCACCAGTGCCATTGCATGTGTGTTCTTTTTACTAACAATAACCAGAATCATTGAAATGTGTGTTCTTTTCACATACCACATATGGATCCACCAGTGTCATTGCATATGTGCTCTTTTTACTAACAACAACCAAAGTCATTGCATGTGTGTTCTCTTCAAAGACCACACATGGATCCACCAGTGTCATTGCATGTGTGTTCTTTTTACTAACAACAACCAGAGTCATTGAAATGTGTGTTCTCTTCTTAGACCACATATGGATCCACCAGTGTCATTGCATGTGTCTTCTTTTTACTAACAACAACCAGTGTCATTGCATGTGTGTTCTTTTCACAATCCACCTATGGATCCACCAGTGTTATTGCATATGTGCTTTTTTTACTAACAACAACCAGAGTCATTTGATGAGTGTTCTTTTCACATACCACATATGGATCCATCAGTGTTATTGAAATGTGTATTCTCTTCAGAGACCACACATGGAACCACCAGTATTATTGCATGTGTGTTCTTGTTACTAACAACAACCAGAGTCATTGCATGTGTGTTCTTTTCACATACCACATATGGATCCACCAGTGTCATTGCATGTGTGTTCTTTTCACAATCCACCAGTGTCATTGCATGTGTGTTCTTTTTACTAACAACAATCAGAGTCATTGAAATGTGTGTTCTCTTATGACACCACACCTGGATCCACCAGTGTCATTGCATGTGTGTTCTTTTTACTAACAACAACTGGAGTCATTGCATGTGTGTTCTTTTCACATACCACATATGGATCCACTAGTGTCATTGCATGTGTGCTCTTTTCACAATCCACCTATGGATCCACCAGTGTCATTGCATGTGTGTTCTTTTCACATACCACATATGGATCCACCAGTGTCATTGAAATGTGTGTTCTCTTCAGAGACCACACATGGATCCACCAGTGTCATTGCATGTGTGTTCTTTTTACTAACAACAACCAGAGTCATTGCATGTGTGTTCTCTTCAGAGACCACACATGGATCCACCAGTATCATTGCATGTGTGTTCTTTTTACTAACAACAATCAGAGTCATTGAAATGTGTGTTCTCTTCAGGGACAACACATGGATCCACCAGTGTCATTGCATGTGTGTTCTTTCTACTAACAACAACCAGTGTCATTGCATGTGTGTTCTTTTCACAATCCACCTATGGATCCACCAGTGTCATTGCATGCGTGTTCTTTTTACTAACAAGAACCAGTGTCATTGCATGTGTGTTCTTTTCACAATCCACCTATGGATCAACTAGTGTCATTGCATGTGTGCTCTTTTCACAATCCACCTAAGGATCCACCAGTGTCATTGCATGTGGATTCCTTTTACTAACAACAACAAGAGTCATTGTATGTGTGTTATTTTCACATACCACATATGGATCCACTAGTGCCATTGCATGTGTGTTCTTTTCACAATCTACCTATGGATCCACTAGTGTCATTGCATGTGGGCTTTTTTTACTAACAACAACCAGAGTTATTTCATGTGTTTTCTTTTCACATACCACATATGGATCCACCAGTGTCATTGCATGTGTTCTCTTTTCACAATCCACCTATGGATCCACCAGTGTCATTTCATGTGTGTTCTTTTTACTAACAACAACCAGAGTCATTGCATGTGTGTTCTTTTCACATACCACATATGGATCCACCAGTGTCATTGCATGTGTGTTCTTTTTACTAACAACAACCAGAGTCATTGCATGTGTGTTCTCTTCAGAGACCACACATGGATCCACCAGTGTCATTGCATGTGTGTTCTTTTTACTAACAACAACCAGAGTCCTTGAAATGTGTGTTCTCTTCTTAGACCACACATGGATCCACCAGTGTCATTGCATGTGTCTTCATTTTACTAACAACAACCAGTGTCATTGCATGTGTGTTCTTTTCACAATCCACCTATGGATCCACCTGTGTTATTGCATATGTGCTTTTTTTACTAACAACAACCAGAGTCATTTGATGTGTGTTCTTTTCACATACCACATATGGATCCACCAGTGTTATTGAAATGTGTGTTCTCTTCAGAGACCACACATGGAACCACCAGTGTTATTGCATGTGTCTTCTTGTTACAAACAACAACCAGAGTCATTGCAAGTGTGTTCTTTTCACATACCACATATGGATCCACCAGTGTCATTGCATGTGTGTTCTTTTCACAATCCACCTATGGATCCACCAGTGTCATTGCATGTGTGTTCTTTTTACTAACAACAATCAGAGTCATTGAAATGTGTGTTCTCTTCTGACACCACACATGGATCCACCAGTGTCATTGCATGTGTGTTCTTTTTACTAACAACAACTGGAGTCATTGCATGTGTGTTCTTTTCACATACCACATATCGATCCACTAGTGTCATTGCATGTTTGCATTTTCACAATCCACCTATGGATCCACCAGTGTCATTGCATGTGTGTTCTTTTCACATACAACATATGGATCCACCAGTGTCATTGAAATGTGTGTTCTCTTCAGAGACCACACATGGATCCACCAGTGTCATTGCATGCGTGTTCTTTTTACTAACAAGAACCAGTGTCATTGCATGTGTGTTCTTTTCACAATCCACCTATGGATCAACTAGTGTCATTGCATGTGTGCTCTTTTCACAATCCACCTAAGGATCCACCAGTGTCATTGCATGTGGATTCCTTTTACTAACAACAACAAGAGTCATTGTATGTGTGTTATTTTCACATACCACATATGGATCCACTAGTGCCATTGCATGTGTGTTCTTTTCACAATCTACCTATGGATCCACTAGTGTCATTGCATGTGGGCTTTTTTTACTAACAACAACCAGAGTTATTTCATGTGTTTTCTTTTCACATACCACATATGGATCCACCAGTGTCATTGCATGTGTTCTCTTTTCACAATCCACCTATGGATCCACCAGTGTCATTTCATGTGTGTTCTTTTTACTAACAACAACCAGAGTCATTGCATGTGTGTTCTTTTCACATACCACATATGGATCCACCAGTGTCATTGCATGTGTGTTCTTTTTACTAACAACAACCAGAGTCATTGCATGTGTGTTCTCTTCAGAGACCACACATGGATCCACCAGTGTCATTGCATGTGTGTTCTTTTTACTAACAACAACCAGAGTCCTTGAAATGTGTGTTCTCTTCTTAGACCACACATGGATCCACCAGTGTCATTGCATGTGTCTTCATTTTACTAACAACAACCAGTGTCATTGCATGTGTGTTCTTTTCACAATCCACCTATGGATCCACCTGTGTTATTGCATATGTGCTTTTTTTACTAACAACAACCAGAGTCATTTGATGTGTGTTCTTTTCACATACCACATATGGATCCACCAGTGTTATTGAAATGTGTGTTCTCTTCAGAGACCACACATGGAACCACCAGTGTTATTGCATGTGTCTTCTTGTTACAAACAACAACCAGAGTCATTGCAAGTGTGTTCTTTTCACATACCACATATGGATCCACCAGTGTCATTGCATGTGTGTTCTTTTCACAATCCACCTATGGATCCACCAGTGTCATTGCATGTGTGTTCTTTTTACTAACAACAATCAGAGTCATTGAAATGTGTGTTCTCTTCTGACACCACACATGGATCCACCAGTGTCATTGCATGTGTGTTCTTTTTACTAACAACAACTGGAGTCATTGCATGTGTGTTCTTTTCACATACCACATATCGATCCACTAGTGTCATTGCATGTTTGCATTTTCACAATCCACCTATGGATCCACCAGTGTCATTGCATGTGTGTTCTTTTCACATACAACATATGGATCCACCAGTGTCATTGAAATGTGTGTTCTCTTCAGAGACCACACATGGATCCACCAGTGTCATTACATGTGTGTTCTTTTTACTAACAACAACCAGAGTCATTGGATGTGTGTTCTTTTCACATACCACACATGGATCAACCAGTGTCATTGCATGTGTGCTCTTTTGCTAACAATAACCAGAGTCATTGCATGTGTGTTCTCTTCAGAGACCACACATGGATCCACTAGTGTCATTGCATGTGTGTTCTTTTTACTAACAACAATCAGAGTCATTGAAATGTGTGTTCTCTTCAGAGACCACACATGGATCCACCAGTGTCATTGCATGTGTGTTCTTTCTACTAATAACAACCAGTGTCATTGCATGTGTGTTCTTTTCACAATCCACCTATGGATCCACCAGTGTCATTTCATGTGTGTTCTTTTTACTAACAACAACCAGTGCCATTGCATGTGTGTTCTTTTCACAATCCACCTATGGATCCACCAGTGTCATTGCATGCGTGTTCTTTTTACTAACAAGAACCAGTGTCATTACATTTGTGTTGTTTTCACAATCCACCATAGATCCACTAGTGTCATTGCATGTGTGCTCTTTTCACAATCCACCAAAGGATCCACCAGTGTCATTGCATGTGTGTTCTTTTTACTAGCAACAACAAGAGTCATTGTATGTGTTTTCTTTTCACATACCACATATGGATCCACTAGTGCCATTGCATGTGTGTTCTTTTCACAATCCACCTATGGATCCACTAGTGTCATTGCATGTGGGCTTTTTTTACTAACAACAACCAGAGTCGTTTCATGTGTTTTCTTTTCACATACCACATATGGATCCACCAGTGTCATTGCATGTGTGCTCTTTTCACAATCCACCTATGGATCCACCAGTGCCATTGCATGTGTGTTCTTTTTACTAACAATAACCAGAATCATTGAAATGTGTGTTCTTTTCACATACCACACATGGATCCACCAGTGTAATTGCATGTGTGTTCTTTTTACTAACAACAACCAGAGTCAGTGAAATGTGTGTTCTCTTTAGAGACCACACATGGATCCACCAGTGTCATTGCATGTGTGTTCTTTTTACTAACAACAACCAGTGTCATTGCATGTGTGTTCTTTTCACAATCCACCTATGGATCCACCAGTGTTATTGCATGTGTGCTATTTTTACTAACAACAACCAGAGTCATTTCATGTGTGTTCTTTTCACATACCACATATGGATCCACCAGTGTCATTGAAATGTGTGTTCTCTTCAGAGACCACGCATGGATCCACCAGTGTTATTGCATGTGTGTTCTTGTTACTAACAACAACTGGATTCATTGGATGTGTGTTCTTTTCACATACCACATATGGATCCACCAGTGTCATTGCATGTGTGCTCTTTTCACAATCGACTTATGGATCCACCAGTGTCATTGCATGTGTGTTCTTTATACTAACAACAACAAGAGTCATTGGATGTTTTTTCTTTTCACATACCAGATATGGATCCACTAGTGTCATTGCATGTGTGTTCTTTTCACAATCTACCTATGGATCCACCAGTGTCATTGCATGTGGGCTTTTTTACTAACAAAAACCATAGTCATTTCATGTGTTTTCTTTTCACATACCACATATGGATCCACCAGTGTCATTGCATGTGTGCTCTTTTCACAATGCAGCTATGGATCCACCTGTGTCATTGCATGTCTGTTCTTTTCACATACAACATATGGATCCACCAGTGTCATTGAAATGTGTGTTCTCTTCAGAGACCACACATGGATCCACCAGTGTCATTACATGTGTGTTCTTTTTACTAACAACAACCAGAGTCATTGGATGTGTGTTCTTTTCACATACCACACATGGATCAACCAGTGTCATTGCATGTGTGCTGTTTTGCTAACAATAACCAGAGTCATTGCATGTGTGTTGTCTTCAGAGACCACACATGGATCCACTAGTGTCATTGCATGTGTGTTCTTTTTACTAACAACAATCAGAGTCATTGAAATGTGTGTTCTCTTCAGAGACCACACATGGATCCACTAGTGTCATTGCATGTGTGTTCTTTCTACTAATAACAACCAGTGTCATTGCATGTGTGTTCTTTTCACAATCCACCTATGGATCCACCAGTGTCATTTCATGCGTGTTCTTTTTACTAACAACAACCAGTGCCATTGCATGTGTGTTCTTTTCACAATCCACCTATGGATCCACCAGTGTCATTGCATGCGTGTTCTTTTTACTAACAAGAACCAGTGTCATTACATTTGTGTTGTTTTCACAATCCACCATAGATCCACTAGTGTCATTGCATGTGTGCTCTTTTCACAATCCACCTAAGGATCCACCAGTGTCATTGCATGTGTGTTCTTTTTACTAGCAACAACAAGAGTCATTGTATGTGTGTTCTTTTCACATACCACATATGGATCCACTAGTGCCATTGCATGTGTGTTCTTTTCACAATCCACCTATGGATCCACTAGTGTCATTGCATGTGGGCTTTTTTTACTAACAACAACCAGAGTCGTTTCATGTGTTTTCTTTTCACATACCGCATATGGATCCACCAGTGTCATTGCTTGTGTGCTCTTTTCACAATCCACCTATGGATCCACCAGTGCCATTGCATGTGTGTTCTTTTTACTAACAATAACTAGAATCATTGAAATGTGTGTTCTTTTCACAATCCACCTATGGATCCACCAGTGTCATTGCATGTGTATTCTTGTTACTAACAACAACTGGATTCATTGGATGTGTGTTCTTTTCACATACCACATATGGATCCACCAGTGTCATTGCATGTGTGCTCTTTTCACAATCGACTTATGGATCCACCAGTGTCATTGCATGTGTGTTCTTTTTACTAACAACAACCAGAGTCATTGAAATGTGTATTCTTTTCACATACCACATATGGATCCACAAGTGTCATTGCATGTGTGTTCTTTTTACTAACAACAACCAGAGTCATTGCATGTGTGTTCTCTTCAGAGACCACACATGGATCCACTAGTGTCATTGCATGTGTGTTCTTTTTACTAACAACAACCAGAGTCATTGAAATGTGTGTTCTCTTCAGAGACCACACATGGATCCACCAGTGTCATTGCATGTGTGTTCTTTTTACTAACAACAACCAGCGTCATTGCATGTGTGTTCTTTTCACAATCCACCAATGGATCCACCAGTTTCATTGCATATGTGCTTTTTTTACTAACAACAACCAGGTTCATTTCATGTGTGGTCTTTTCACATACCACATATGGATCCACCAGTGTCATTGAAATGTGTGTTCTCTACAGAGACCACACAGGGATCCCCTAGTGGTATTGCATGTGTGTTCTTGTTACTAACAACAACTAGAGGCATTGCATCTGTGCTCTTTTCACAATCGACCTATGGATCCACCAGTGTCATTGCATGTGTGTAATTTTTACTAACAACAACCAGAGTCATTGCATGTGTGTTCTTTTCACATACCACATATGGATCCACCAGTGTCATTGCATGTGTTCTCTTTTTACTAACAACAACCAGAGTCATTGCATGTGTGTTCTCTTCAGAGACCACACATGGACCACCAGTGTCATTGCATGTGTGTTCTTTTTACTAACAACAATCAGAGTCATTGAAATGTGTGTTCTCTTCAGAGACCACACATGGATCCACCAGTGTCATTGCATGTGTGTTCTTTCTACTAACAACAACCAGTGTCATTGCATGCGTGTTCTTTTCACAATCCACCTGTGGATCATTTCATGCGTGTTCTTTTTACTAACAACAACTAGTGTCATTGCATGTGTGTTCTTTTCACAATCCACCTATGGATCCACCAGTGTCATTGCATGCATGTTCTTTTTACTAACAACAACCAGTGTCATTACATTTGTGTTCTTTTCACAATCCACCGTAGATCCACTAGTGTCATTGCATGTGTGCTCTTTTCACAATCCACCTAAGGATCCACCAGTGTCATTGCATGTGTGTTCTTTTTACTAACAACAACAAGAGTCATTGTATGTGTGTTCTTTTCACATACCACATATGGATCCACTAGTGCCATTGCATGTGTGTCCTTTTCACAATCCACCTATGGATTCACTAGTGTCATTGCATGTGGGCTTTTTTTACTAACAACAACCATAGTCATTTCATGTGTTTTCTTTTCACATACCACATATAAATCCACTAGTGTCATTGCATGTGTGCTCTTTTCACAATCCACCTATGGATCCACCAGTGGCATTGCATGTGTGTTCTTTTCACATACCACATATGGATCCACCAGTGTCATTGAAATGTGTGTTCTTTTCACATACCACACATGGATCCACCAGTGTCATTGCATGTGTGTTCTTTTTACTAACAACAACCAGAGTCATTGCATGTGTGTTCTTTTCACATACCACATATGGATCCACCAGTGTCATTGCATGTGTGCTCTTTTTACTAACAACAACCAGAGTTATTGAAATGTGTGTTCTCTTCAGAGACCACACATGGATCCACCAGTGTCATTGCATGTGTGTTATTTTCACTAACAATAACCAGAGCCATTGAAATGTGTGTTCTCTTCAGAGACAACACATGGATCCACCAGTGTCATTGCATGTGTGTTCTTTCTACTAACAACAACCAGTGTCATTGCATGTGTGTTCTTTTCACAATCCACCTATGGATCCACCAGTGTCATTGCATGCGTGTTCTTTTTACTAACAAAGAACCAGTGTCATTGCATGTGCGTTCTTTTCACAATCCACCTATGGATCCACCAG
This sequence comes from Avena sativa, assembly GCA_916181665.1. Lineage (NCBI taxonomy): Eukaryota > Viridiplantae > Streptophyta > Magnoliopsida > Poales > Poaceae > Avena > Avena sativa. The sequence continues at coordinate 588,286,854 of OV702287.1, forward strand.
TGTCATTGCATGTGTGTAATTTTTACTAACAACAACCATAGTCATTGCATGTGTGTTCTTTTCACATACCACATACGGATCCACCAGTGTCATTGCATGTGTGCTCTTTTTTCTAACAACAACCAGAGTCATTGCATGTGTGTTCTCTTCAGAGACCACACATGGATCCACCAGTGTCATTGCATGTGTGTTCTTTTTACTAACAACAATCAGAGTCATTGAAATGTGTGTTCTCTTCAGAGACCACACATGGATCCACCAGTGTCATTGCATGTGTGTTCTTTCTACTAACAACAACCAGTGTCATTGCATGTGTGTTCTTTTCACAATCCACCTATGGATCCACAAGTGTCATTTCATGCGTGTTCTTTTTACTAACAACAACCAGTGTCATTGCATGTGTGTTCTTTTCACAATCCACCTATGGATCCACCAGTGTCATTGCATGCATGTTCTTTTTACTAACAAGAACCAGTGTCATTACATTTGTGTTCTTTTCACAATCCACCGTAGATCCACTAGTGTCATTGCATGTGTCCTCTTTTCAAAATCCACCTAAGGATCCACCAGTGTCATTGCATGTGTGTTCTTTTTACTAACAACAACAAGAGTCATTGTATGTGTGTTCTTTTCACATACCACATATGGATCCACTAGTGCCATTGCATGTGTGTCCTTTTCACAATGCACCTATGGATTCACTAGTGTCATTGCATGTGGGCTTTTTTACTAACAACAACCATAGTTATTTCATGTGTTTTCTTTTCACATACCACATATAAATCCACTAGTGTCATTGCATGTGTGCTCTTTTCACAATCCACCTATGGATCCACCAGTGGCATTGCATGTGTGTTCTTTTCACATACCACATATGGATCCACCAGTGTCATTGAAATGTGTGTTCTCTTCAGAGACCACACATGGATCCACCAGTGTCATTGCATGTGTGTTCTTTTTACTAACAATAACCAGAGTCATTGCATGTGTGTTCTTTTCACATACCACACATGGATCCACCAGTGTCATTGCATGTGTGTTCTTTTTACTAACAACAACCAGAGTCATTGCATGTGTGTTCTTTTCACATACCACATATGGATCCACCAGTGTCATTGCATGTGTGCTCTTTTTACTAACAACAACCAGAGTTATTGCATGTGTGTTCTCTTCAGAGACCACACATGGATCCACCAGTGTCATTGCATGTGTGTTATTTTTACTAACAACAATCAGAGCCATTGAAATGTGTGTTCTCTTCAGAGACAACACATGGATCCACCAGTGTCATTGCATGTGTGTTCTTTCTACTAACAACAACCAGTGTCATTGCATGTGTTTTCCTTTCACAATCCACCTATGGATCCACCAGTGTCATTGCATGCGTGTTCTTTTTACTAACAAGAACCAGTGTCATTGCATGTGTGTTCTTTTCGCAATCCACCTATGGATCCACCAGTGTCATTGCATGTGTGTAATTTTTACTAACAACAACCATAGTCATTGCATGTGTGTTCTTTTCACATACCACATATGGATCCACCAGTGTCATTGCATGTGTGCTCTTTTTACTAACAACAACCAGAGTCATTGCATGTGTGTTCTCTTTAGAGACCACACATGGATCCACCAGTGTCATTGCATGTGTGTTCTTTTTACTAACAACAATCAGAGTCATTGAAATGTGTGTTCTCTTCAGAGACCACACATGGATCCACCAGTGTCATTGCATGTGTGTTCTTTCTACTAACAACAACCAGTGTCATTGCATGTGTGTTCTTTTCACAATCCACCTATGGATCCACAAGTGTCATTTCATGCGTGTTCTTTTTACTAACAACAACCAGTGTCATTGCATGTGTGTTCTTTTCACAATCCACCTATGGATCCACCAGTGTCATTGCATGCATGTTCTTTTTACTAACAAGAACCAGTGTCATTACATTTGTGTTCTTTTCACAATCCACCGTAATCCACTAGTGTCGTTGCATGTGTGCTCTTTTCACAATCCACCTAAGGATCCACCAGTGTCATTGCATGTGTGTTCTTTTTACTAACAACAACAAGAGTCATTGTATGTTTGTTCTTTTCACATACCACATATGGATCCACTAGTGCCATTGCATGTGTGTCCTTTTCACAATCCACCTATGGATTCACTAGTGTCATTGCATGTGGGCTTTTTTACTAACAACAACCATAGTCATTTCATGTGTTTTCTTTTCACATACCACATATAAATCCACTAGTGTCATTGCATGTGTGCTCTTTTCACAATCCACCTATGGATCCACCAGCGGCATTGCATGTGTGTTCTTTTCACATACCACATATGGATCCACCAGTGTCATTGAAATGTGTGTTCTCTTCAGAGACCACGCATGGATCCACCAGTGTCATTGCATGTGTGTTCTTTTTACTAACAACAACCAGAGTCATTGCATGTGTGTTCTTTTCACATACCACATATGGATCCACCAGTGTCATTGCATGTGTGTTCTTTTTACTAACAACAACCAGAGTCATTGCATGTGTGTTCTTTTCACATACCACATATGGATCCACCAGTGTCATTGCATGTGTGCTCTTTTTACTAACAACAACCAGAGTTATGGCATGTGTGTTCTCTTCAGAGACCACACATGGATCCACCAGTGTCATTGCATGTGTGTTATTTTTACTAACAACAATCAGAGCCATTGAAATGTGTGTTCTCTTCAGAGACAACACATGGATCCACCAGTGTCATTGCATGTGTGTTCTTTCTACTAACAACAATCAGAGTCATTGAAATGTGTGTTCTCTTCAGAGACCACACATGGATCCACCAGTGTCATTGCATGTGTGTTCTTTCTACTAACAACAACCAGTGTCATTGCATGTGTGTTCTTTTCACAATCCACCTATGGATCCACAAGTGTCATTTCATGCGTGTTCTTTTTACTAACAACAACCAGTGTCATTGCATGTGTGTTCTTTTCACAATCCACCTATGGATCCACCAGTGTCATTGCATGCATGTTCTTTTTACTAACAAGAACCAGTGTCATTACATTTGTGTTCTTTTCACAATCCACCGTAATCCACTAGTGTCGTTGCATGTGTGCTCTTTTCACAATCCACCTAAGGATCCACCAGTGTCATTGCATGTGTGTTCTTTTTACTAACAACAACAAGAGTCATTGTATGTTTGTTCTTTTCACATACCACATATGGATCCACTAGTGCCATTGCATGTGTGTCCTTTTCACAATCCACCTATGGATTCACTAGTGTCATTGCATGTGGGCTTTTTTACTAACAACAACCATAGTCATTTCATGTGTTTTCTTTTCACATACCACATATAAATCCACTAGTGTCATTGCATGTGTGCTCTTTTCACAATCCACCTATGGATCCACCAGCGGCATTGCATGTGTGTTCTTTTCACATACCACATATGGATCCACCAGTGTCATTGAAATGTGTGTTCTCTTCAGAGACCACGCATGGATCCACCAGTGTCATTGCATGTGTGTTCTTTTTACTAACAACAACCAGAGTCATTGCATGTGTGTTCTTTTCACATACCACATATGGATCCACCAGTGTCATTGCATGTGTGTTCTTTTTACTAACAACAACCAGAGTCATTGCATGTGTGTTCTTTTCACATACCACATATGGATCCACCAGTGTCATTGCATGTGTGCTCTTTTTACTAACAACAACCAGAGTTATGGCATGTGTGTTCTCTTCAGAGACCACACATGGATCCACCAGTGTCATTGCATGTGTGTTATTTTTACTAACAACAATCAGAGCCATTGAAATGTGTGTTCTCTTCAGAGACAACACATGGATCCACCAGTGTCATTGCATGTGTGTTCTTTCTACTAACAACAACCAGTGTCATTGCATGTGTTTTCCTTTCACAATCCACCTATGGATCCACCAGTGTCATTGCATGCGTGTTCTTTTTACTAACAAGAACCAGTGTCATTGCATGTGTGTTCTTTTCGCAATCCACCTATGGATCCACCAGTGTCATTGCATGTGTGTAATTTTTACTAACAACAACCATAGTCATTGCATGTGTGTTCTTTTCACATACCACATATGGATCCACCAGTGTCATTGCATGTGTGCTCTTTTTACTAACAACAACCAGAGTCATTGCATGTGTGTTCTCTTCAGAGACCACACATGGATCCACCAGTGTCATTGCATGTGTGTTCTTTTTACTAACAACAATCAGAGTCATTGAAATGTGTGTTCTCTTCAGAGACCACACATGGATCCACCAGTGTCATTGCATGTGTGTTCTTTCTACTAACAACAACTAGTGTCATTGCATGTGTGTTCTTTTCACAATCCACCTATGGATCCACAAGTGTCATTTCATGCATGTTCTTTTTACTAACAAGAACCAGTGTCATTACATTTGTGTTCTTTTCACAATCCACCGTAATCCACTAGTGTCGTTGCATGTGTGCTCTTTTCACAATCCACCTAAGGATCCACCAGTGTCATTGCATGTGTGTTCTTTTTACTAACAACAAAGAGTCATTGTATGTTTGTTCTTTTCACATACCACATATGGATCCACTAGTGCCATTGCATGTGTGTCCTTTTCACAATCCACCTATGGATTCACTAGTGTCATTGCATGTGGGCTTTTTTACTAACAACAACCATAGTCATTTCATGTGTTTTCTTTTCACATACCACATATAAATCCACTAGTGTCATTGCATGTGTGCTCTTTTCACAATCCACCTATGGATCCACCAGCGGCATTGCATGTGTGTTCTTTTCACATACCACATATGGATCCACCAGTGTCATTGAAATGTGTGTTCTCTTCAGAGACCACGCATGGATCCACCAGTGTCATTGCATGTGTGTTCTTTTTACTAACAACAACCAGAGTCATTGCATGTGTGTTCTTTTCACATACCACATATGGATCCACCAGTGTCATTGCATGTGTGTTCTTTTTACTAACAACAACCAGAGTCATTGCATGTGTGTTCTTTTCACATACCACATATGGATCCACCAGTTTCATTGCATGTGTGCTCTTTTTACTAACAACAACCAGAGTTATGGCATGTGTGTTCTCTTCAGAGACCACACATGGATCCACCAGTGTCATTGCATGTGTGTTATTTTTACTAACAACAATCAGAGCCATTGAAATGTGTGTTCTCTTCAGAGACAACACATGGATCCACCAGTGTCATTGCATGTGTGTTCTTTCTACTAACAACAACCAGTGTCATTGCATGTGTTTTCCTTTCACAATCCACCTATGGATCCACCAGTGTCATTGCATGCGTGTTCTTTTTACTAACAAGAACCAGTGTCATTGCATGTGTGTTCTTTTCGCAATCCACCTATGGATCCACCAGTGTCATTGCATGTGTGTAATTTTTACTAACAACAACCATAGTCATTGCATGTGTGTTCTTTTCACATACCACATATGGATCCACCAGTGTCATTGCATGTGTGCTCTTTTTACTAACAACAACCAGAGTCATTGCATGTGTGTTCTCTTCAGAGACCACACATGGATCCACCAGTGTCATTGCATGTGTGTTCTTTTTACTAACAACAATCAGAGTCATTGAAATGTGTGTTCTCTTCAGAGACCACACATGGATCCACCAGTGTCATTGCATGTGTGTTCTTTCTACTAACAACAACTAGTGTCATTGCATGTGTGTTCTTTTCACAATCCACCTATGGATCCACAAGTGTCATTTCATGCGTGTTCTTTTTACTAACAAAGAACCAGTGTCATTGCATGTGCGTTCTTTTCACAATCCACCTATGGATCCACCAGTGTCATTGCATGTGTGTAATTTTTACTAACAACAACCATAGTCATTGCATGTGTGTTCTTTTCACATACCACATACGGATCCACCAGTGTCATTGCATGTGTGCTCTTTTTTCTAACAACAACCAGAGTCATTGCATGTGTGTTCTCTTCAGAGACCACACATGGATCCACCAGTGTCATTGCATGTGTGTTCTTTTTACTAACAACAATCAGAGTCATTGAAATGTGTGTTCTCTTCAGAGACCACACATGGATCCACCAGTGTCATTGCATGTGTGTTCTTTCTACTAACAACAACCAGTGTCATTGCATGTGTGTTCTTTTCACAATCCACCTATGGATCCACAAGTGTCATTTCATGCGTGTTCTTTTTACTAACAACAACCAGTGTCATTGCATGTGTGTTCTTTTCACAATCCACCTATGGATCCACCAGTGTCATTGCATGCATGTTCTTTTTACTAACAAGAACCAGTGTCATTACATTTGTGTTCTTTTCACAATCCACCGTAATCCACTAGTGTCGTTGCATGTGTGCTCTTTTCACAATCCACCTAAGGATCCACCAGTGTCATTGCATGTGTGTTCTTTTTACTAACAACAACCAGTGTCATTGCATGTGTATTCTTTTCACAATCCACCTATGGATCCACCAATGTCATTGCATGTGTATTTTTTTCTAACAACAACCAGAGTCATTGCATGTGTGCCCTTTTCACAATCCACCTAAGGATCCACCAGTGTCATTGCATGTGTGTTCTTTTTACTAACAACAACCAGAGTCATTGCATGTGTGTTCTTTTCACATACCACATACGGATCCACCAGTGTTATTGCATGTGTTTCCTTTTCACAATCCACCTATGGATCCACCAGTGTCATTGCATGTGTGCTTTTTTACTAACAACAACCAGAGTCATTTCATGTGTGTTCTTTTCACATACCACATATGGATCCACCAGTGTCGTTGCATGTGTGTTCTTTTTACTAACAACAACCAGAGTCATTGAAATGTCTATTCTTTTCACATACCACATATGGATCCACCAGTGTCATTGCATGTGTGTTCTTTTTACTAACAACAACCAGAGTCATTGCATGTGTGTTCTCTTCAGAGACCACACATGGATCCACTAGTGTCATTGCATGTGTGTTCTTTTTACTAACAACAACGAGAGTCATTGAAATGTGTGTTCTCTTCGGAGACCACACATGGATCCACCAGTGTCATTGCATGTGTGTTCCTTTTACTAACAACAACCAGTGGCATTGCATGTGTGTTCTTTTCACAATCCACCTATGGATCCACCAGTGTCATTTCATTTGTGCTTTTTTACTAACAACAACCAGAGTCATTTCATGTGTGTTCTTTTCACATACCACATACGGATCCACCAGTGTCATTGAAATGTGTGTTCTCTTCAGAGACCACACATGGATCCCCTATTGGTATTGCATGTGTGTTGTTGTTACTAACAACAACCAGAGTCATTGCATGTGTGCTCTTTTCACAATCCACCTATGGATCCACCAGTGTCATTGCATGTGTGTTCTTTTTACTAACAACAACCAGAGTCATTGCATGTGTGTTCTTTTCACATACCACATATGGATCCACCAGTGTCATTGCATGTGTGTTCATTTTACTAACAACAACCAGAGTCATTGCATGTGTGTTCTCTTCAGAGACCACACATGGATCCACTAGTGTCATTGCATGTGTGTTCTTTTTACTAACAACAACCAGAGTCATTGAAATGTGTGTTCTCTTCGGAGACCACACATGGATCCACCAGTGTCATTGCATGTGTGTTCCTTTTACTAACAACAACCAGTGTCATTGCATGTGTGTTCTTTTCACAATTCACCTATGGATCCACCAGTGTCATTTCATTTGTGCTTTTTTACTAACAACAACCAGAGTCATTTCATGTGTGTTCTTTTCACATACACATATGGATCCATGAGTGTCATTGAAATGTGTGTTCTCTTCAGAGACCACACATGGATCCCCTAGTGGTATTGCATGTGTGTTCTTGTTACTAACAACAACCAGAGTCATTGCATGTGTGCTCTTTTCACAATCCACCTAAGGATCCACAAGTGTCATTGCATGTGTGTTCTTTATACTAACAACAACAAGAGTCATTGGATGTGTGTTCTTTTCACATACCAGATATGGATCCACTAGTGTCATTGCATGTGTGTTCTTTTCACAATCTACCTATGGATCCACCAGTGTCATTGCATGTGGGCTTTTTTACTAACAAAAACCATAGTCATTTCATGTGTTTTCTTTTCACATACCACATATGGATCCACCAGTGTCATTGCATGTGTGCTCTTTTCACAATCCAGCTATGGATCCACCTGTGTCATTGCATGTGTGTTCTTTTTACTAACAATAACTAGGGTCATTGAAATGTGTGTTCTTTTCACCATCCACCTATGGATCCACCAGTGTCATTGCATGTGTGTTCTTTTTACTAACAACAACCAGAGCCATTGCATGTGTGTTCTCTTCAGAGACCACACATGGATCCACCAGTGTCCTTGCATGTGTGTTCTTTTTACTAACAACAACAAGAGTCATTGAAATGTGTGTTCTCTTTCGAGACCGCACATGGATCCACCAGTGTCATTGCATGTGTGTTCTTTTTACTAACAACAACCAGAGTCATTGCATGTGTGTTCCTTTCACATACCACGTATGGATCCACCAGTGTCATTACATGTGTGCTCTTTTTACCAACAACAACCAGAGTCATTGCATGTGTGTTCTTTTCACCATCCACCTATGGATCCACCAGTGTCATTGTGTGTGTGTTCTTTTTACTAACAACAACTAGAGTCATTGCATGTGTGCTCTTTTCACAATCCACCTAAGGATCCACCAGTGTCATTGCATGTGTGTTCTTTTTACTAACAACAACAAGAGTCATTGGATGTGTGTTCTTTTCACATACCACATATGGATCCACTAGTGTCATTGCATGTGTGTTCTTTTCACAATCTACCTATGGATCCACCAGTGTCATTGCATGTGGGATTTTTACTAACAAAAACCATAGTCATTTCATGTGTGTTCTTTTCACATACCACATATGGATCCACCAGTGTCATTGCATGTGTGCTCTTTTCACAATCCAGCTATGGATCCACCTGTGTCATTGCATGTGTGTTCTTTTTACTAACAATAACCAGGGTCATTGAAATGTGTGTTCTTTTCACATACCACATATGGATCCACCAGGGTCATTGCATGTGTGTTCTTTTTACTAACAACAACCAGAGCCATTGCATGTGTGTTCTCTTCAGAGACCACACATGGATCCACCAGTGTCATTGCATGTGTTTTCTTTTTACTAACAACAACCAGAGTCATTGAAATGTGTGTTCTCTTCAGAGAACACACATGGATCCACCAGTGTCATTGCATGTGTGTTCTTTTTACTAACAATAACCAGTGTCATTGCATGTGTGTTCTTTTCACAATCCACCGATGGATCCACCAGTGTCATTGCATGTGTGCTTTTTTTACTAACAACAACCAGAGTCATTTCATGTGTTTTCTTTTCACATACCACATATGGATCCACCAGTCTCATTGAAATGTGTGTTCTCTTCAGAGACCACACATGGATCCACCAGTGTTATTGCATGTATGTTCTTGTTACTAACAACCAGAGTCATTGCATGTGTGTTCTTTTCACATACCACATATGGATCCACCAGTGTCATTGCATGTGTGTACTTTTCACAATCCACCTATGGATCCACCAGTGTCATTACATGTGTGCTCTTTTTACTAATAACAACCAGAGTCACTCCATGTGTGTTCTCTTCCGAGACCACACATGGATACACCAGTGTCATTGCATGTGTTTTCTTTTTACTAACAACAACCAGAGTCATTGAAATGTGTGTTCTGTTCTGAGACCACACATGGATCCACTAGTGTCATTGCATGTGTGTTCTTTTTACTAACAACAACTAGAGTCATTGCATGTGTGTTCTTTTCACATACCACATATGGATCCACTAGTGACATTGCATGTGTGCTCTTTTCACAATCCACCTATGGATCCACCAGTGTCATTTCATGTGTGTTCTTTTCACATACCACATATGGATCCACTAGTGTCATTGAAATGTGTGTTCTCTTTCGAGACGACACATCGATCCACCTGTGTCATTGATGTGTGTTCTTTTTACTAACAACAAATAGAGTCATTGCATGTGTGTCCTTTTCACATACCACATATGGATCCACCAGTGTCATTGCATGTGTGCTCTTTTTACCAACAACAACCAGAGTCATTGCATGTGTGTTCTTTTCACCATCCACCTATGGATCCACCAGTGTCATTGCATGTGTGTTCTTTTTACTAACAACAACTAGAGTCATTGCATGTGTGCTCTTTTCACAATCCACCTAAGGATCCACCAGTGTCATTGCATGTGTGTTCTTTTTACTAACAACAACAAGAGTCATTGGATGTGTGTTCTTTTCACATACCACATATGGATCCACTACTGTCATTGCATGTGTGTTCTTTTCACAATCTACCTATGGATCCACCAGTGTCATTGCATGTGGGCTTTTTTACTAACAAAAACCATAGTCATTTCATGTGTTTTCTTTTCACATACCACATATGGATCCACCAGTGTCATTGCATGTGTGCTCTTTTCACAATCCAGCTATGGATCCACCTGTGTCATTGCATGTGTGTTCTTTTTACTAACAATAACCAGGGTCATTGAAATGTGTGTCCTTTTCACATACAACATATGGATCCACCAGTGTCATTGCATGTGTGTTCTTTTTACTAACAACAACCAGAGCCATTGCATGTGTGTTCTCTTTAGAGACCACACATGGATCCACCAGTGTCATTGCATGTGTTATCTTTTTACTAACAACAACCAGAGTCATTGAAATGTGTGTTGTCTTCAGCGACCACACATGGATCCACTAGTGTCATTGCATGTGTGTTCTTTTTACTAACAACAACCAGAGTCATTGCATGTGTGTCCGTTTCACATACCACAAATGGATCCACCAGTGTTATTGCATGTGTGCTCTTTTTACCAACAACAACCAGAGTCATTGCATGTGTGTTCTTTTCACCATCCACCTATGGATCCACCAGTGTCATTGCATGTGTGTTCTTTTTACTAACAACAACTAGAGTCATTGCATGTGTGCTCTTTTCACAATCCACCTAAGGATCCACCAGTGTCATTGCATGTGTGTTCTTTATACTAACAACAACAAGAGTCATTGGATGTGTGTTCTTTTCACATACCAGATATGGATCCACTAGTGTCATTGCATGTGTGTTCTTTTCACAATCTACCTATGGATCCACCAGTGTCATTGCATGTGGGCTTTTTTACTAACAAAAACCATAGTCATTTCATGTGTTTTGTTTTCACATACCACATATGGATCCACCAGTGTCATTGCATGTGTGCTCTTTTCACCATCCACCTATGGATCCACCAGTGTCATTGCATGTGTGTTCTTTTTACTAACAACAACTAGAGTCATTGCATGTGTGCTCTTTTCACAATCCACCTAAGGATCCACCAGTGTCATTGCATGTGTGTTCTTTATACTAACAACAACAAGAGTCATTGGATGTGTGTTCTTTTTACTAACAACAACCAGAGCCATTGCATGTGTGTTCTCTTCAGAGACCACACATGGATCCACCAGTGTCCTTGCATGTGTGTTCTTTTTACTAACAACAACAAGAGTCATTGAAATGTGTGTTCTCTTTCGAGACCGCACATGGATCCACCAGTGTCATTGCATGTGTGTTCTTTTTACTAACAACAACCAGAGTCATTGCATGTGTGTTCTTTTCACATACCACGTATGGATCCACCAGTGTCATTACATGTGTGCTCTTTTTACTAATAACAACCAGAGTCACTCCATGTGTGTTCTCTTCCGAGACCACACATGGATACACCAGTGTCATTGCATGTGTTTTCTTTTTACTAACAACAACCAGAGTCATTGAAATGTGTGTTCTGTTCTGAGACCACACATGGATCCACTAGTGTCATTGCATGTGTGTTCTTTTTACTAACAACAACTAGAGTCATTGCATGTGTGTTCTTTTCACATACCACATATGGATCCACTAGTGACATTGCATGTGTGCTCTTTTCACAATCCCCCTATGGATCCACCAGTGTCATTTCATGTGTGTTCTTTTCACATACCACATATGGATCCACTAGTGTCATTGAAATGTGTGTTCTCTTTCGAGACGACACATCGATCCACCAGTGTCATTGATGTGTGTTCTTTTTACTAACAACAAATAGAGTCATTGCATGTGTGTCCTTTTCACATACCACATATGGATCCACCAGTGTCATTGCATGTGTGCTCTTTTTACCAACAACAACCAGAGTCATTGCATGTGTGTTCTTTTCACCATCCACCTATGGATCCACCAGTGTCATTGCATGTGTGTTCTTTTTACTAACAACAACTAGAGTCATTGCATGTGTGCTCTTTTCACAATCCACCTAAGGATCCACCAGTGTCATTGCATGTGTGTTCTTTTTACTAACAACAACAAGAGTCATTGGATGTGTGTTCTTTTCACATACCACATATGGATCCACTACTGTCATTGCATGTGTGTTCTTTTCACAATCTACCTATGGATCCACCAGTGTCATTGCATGTGGGCTTTTTTACTAACAAAAACCATAGTCATTTCATGTGTTTTCTTTTCACATACCACATATGGATCCACCAGTGTCATTGCATGTGTGCTCTTTTCACAATCCAGCTATGGATCCACCTGTGTCATTGCATGTGTGTTCTTTTTACTAACAATAACCAGGGTCATTGAAATGTGTGTTCTTTTCACATACAACATATGGATCCACCAGTGTCATTGCATGTGTGTTCTTTTTACTAACAACAACCAGAGCCATTGCATGTGTGTTCTCTTTAGAGACCACACATGGATCCACCAGTGTCATTGCATGTGTTATCTTTTTACTAACAACAACCAGAGTCATTGAAATGTGTGTTGTCTTCAGCGACCACACATGGATCCACTAGTGTCATTGCATGTGTGTTCTTTTTACTAACAACAACCAGAGTCATTGCATGTGTGTCCGTTTCACATACCACAAATGGATCCACCAGTGTTATTGCATGTGTGCTCTTTTTACCAACAACAACCAGAGTCATTGCATGTGTGTTCTTTTCACCATCCACCTATGGATCCACCAGTGTCATTGCATGTGTGTTCTTTTTACTAACAACAACTAGAGTCATTGCATGTGTGCTCTTTTCACAATCCACCTAAGGATCCACCAGTGTCATTGCATGTGTGTTCTTTATACTAACAACAACAAGAGTCATTGGATGTGTGTTCTTTTCACATACCAGATATGGATCCACTAGTGTCATTGCATGTGTGTTCTTTTCACAATCTACCTATGGATCCACCAGTGTCATTGCATGTGGGCTTTTTTACTAACAAAAACCATAGTCATTTCATGTGTTTTGTTTTCACATACCACATATGGATCCACCAGTGTCATTGCATGTGTGCTCTTTTCACCATCCACCTATGGATCCACCAGTGTCATTGCATGTGTGTTCTTTTTACTAACAACAACTAGAGTCATTGCATGTGTGCTCTTTTCACAATCCACCTAAGGATCCACCAGTGTCATTGCATGTGTGTTCTTTATACTAACAACAACAAGAGTCATTGGATGTGTGTTCTTTTTACTAACAACAACCAGAGCCATTGCATGTGTGTTCTCTTCAGAGACCACACATGGATCCACCAGTGTCCTTGCATGTGTGTTCTTTTTACTAACAACAACAAGAGTCATTGAAATGTGTGTTCTCTTTCGAGACCGCACATGGATCCACCAGTGTCATTGCATGTGTGTTCTTTTTACTAACAACAACCAGAGTCATTGCATGTGTGTTCTTTTCACATACCACGTATGGATCCACCAGTGTCATTACATGTGTGCTCTTTTTACCAACAACAACCAGAGTCATTGCATGTGTGTTCTTTTCACCATCCACCTATGGATCCACCAGTGTCATTGTATGTGTGTTCTTTTTACTAACAACAACTAGAGTCATTGCATGTGTGCTCTTTTCACAATCCACCTAAGGATCCACCAGTGTCATTGCATGTGTGTTCTTTTTACTAACAACAACAAGAGTCATTGGATGTGTGTTCTTTTCACATACCACATATGGATCCACTAGTGTCATTGCATGTGTGTTCTTTTCACAATCTACCTATGGATCCACCAGTGTCATTGCATGTGGGCTTTTTTACTAACAAAAACCATAGTCATTTCATGTGTGTTCTTTTCACATACCACATATGGATCCACCAGTGTCATTGCATGTGTGCTCTTTTTACAATCCAGATATGGATCCACCTGTGTCATTGCATGTGTGTTCTTTTTACTAACAATAACCAGGGTCATTGAAATGTGTGTTCTTTTCACATACCACATATGGATCCACCAGGGTCATTGCATGTGTGTTCTTTTTACTAACAACAACCAGAGCCATTGCATGTGTGTTCTCTTCAGAGACCACACATGGATCCACCAGTGTCATTGCATGTGTTTTCTTTTTACTAACAACAACTAGAGTCATTGAAATGTGTGTTCTCTTCAGAGAACACACATGGATCCACCAGTGTCATTGCATGTGTGTTCTTTTTACTAACAACAACCAGTGTCATTGCATGTGTGTTCTTTTCACAATCCACCGATGGATCCACCAGTGTCATTGCATGTGTGCTTTTTTTACTAACAACAACCAGAGTCATTTCATGTGTTTTCTTTTCACATACCACATATGGATCCACCAGTCTCATTGAAATGTGTGTTCTCTTTAGAGACCACACATGGATCCACCAGTGTTATTGCATGTATGTTCTTGTTACTAACAACCAGAATCATTGCATGTGTGTTCTTTTCACATACCACATATGGATCCACCCGTGTCATTGCATGTGTGTACTTTTCACAATCCACCTATGGATCCACCAGTGTCATTACATGTGTGCTCTTTTTACTAATAACAACCAGAGTCACTCCATGTGTGTTCTCTTCCGAGACCACACATGGATACACCAGTGTCATTGCATGTGTGTTCTTTTTACTAACAACAACCAGAGTCATTGAAATGTGTGTTCTGTTCTGAGACCACACATGGATCCACCAGTGTCATTGCATGTGTGTTCTTTTACTAACAACAACTGGAGTCATTGCATGTGTGTTCTTTTCACATACCACATATGGATCCACTAGTGACATTGCATGTGTGCTCTTTTCACAATCCACCTATGGATCCACCAGTGTCATTTCATGTGTGTTCTTTTCACATACCACATATGGATCCACTAGTGTCATTGAAATGTGTGTTCTCTTTCGAGACGACACATGGATCCACCAGTGTCATTGCATGTGTGTTCTTTTTACTAACAACAAATAGAGTCATTGCATGTGTGTCCTTTTCACATACCACATATGGATCCACCAGTGTCATTGCATGTGTGCTCTTTTTACCAACAACAACCAGAGTCATTGCATGTGTGTTCTTTTCACCATCCACCTATGGATCCACCAGTGTCATTGCATGTGTGTTCTTTTTACTAACAACAACTAGAGCCATTGCATGTGTGCTCTTTTCACAATCCACCTAAGGATCCACCAGTGTCATTGCATGTGTGTTCTTTTTACTAACAACAACAAGAGTCATTGGATGTGTGTTCTTTTCACATACCACATATGGATCCACTAGTGTCATTGCATGTGTGTTCTTTTCACAATCTACCTATGGATCCACCAGTGTCATTGCATGTGGGCTTTTTTACTAACAAAAACCATAGTCATTTCATGTGTTTTCTTTTCACATACCACATATGGATCCACCAGTGTCATTGCATGTGTGCTCTTTTCACAATCCAGCTATGGATCCACCTGTGTCATTGCATGTGTGTTCTTTTTACTAACAATAACCAGGGTCATTGAAATCTGTGTTCTTTTCACATACAACATATGGATCCACCAGTGTCATTGCATGCGTGTTCTTTTTACTAACAACAACCAGTGTCATTGCATGTGTGTTCTTTTCACAATCCACCGATGGATCCACCAGTGTCATTGCATGTGTGCTTTTTTTACTAACAACAACCAGAGTCATTTCATGTGTTTTCTTTTCACATACCACATATGGATCCACCAGTCTCATTGAAATGTGTGTTCTCTTTAGAGACCACACATGGATCCACCAGTGTTATTGCATGTATGTTCTTGTTACTAACAACCAGAATCATTGCATGTGTGTTCTTTTCACATACCACATATGGATCCACCCGTGTCATTGCATGTGTGTACTTTTCACAATCCACCTATGGATCCACCAGTGTCATTACATGTGTGCTCTTTTTACTAATAACAACCAGAGTCACTCCATGTGTGTTCTCTTCCGAGACCACACATGGATACACCAGTGTCATTGCATGTGTGTTCTTTTTACTAACAACAACCAGAGTCATTGAAATGTGTGTTCTGTTCTGAGACCACACATGGATCCACCAGTGTCATTGCATGTGTGTTCTTTTACTAACAACAACTGGAGTCATTGCATGTGTGTTCTTTTCACATACCACATATGGATCCACTAGTGACATTGCATGTGTGCTCTTTTCACAATCCACCTATGGATCCACCAGTGTCATTTCATGTGTGTTCTTTTCACATACCACATATGGATCCACTAGTGTCATTGAAATGTGTGTTCTCTTTCGAGACGACACATGGATCCACCAGTGTCATTGCATGTGTGTTCTTTTTACTAACAACAAATAGAGTCATTGCATGTGTGTCCTTTTCACATACCACATATGGATCCACCAGTGTCATTGCATGTGTGCTCTTTTTACCAACAACAACCAGAGTCATTGCATGTGTGTTCTTTTCACCATCCACCTATGGATCCACCAGTGTCATTGCATGTGTGTTCTTTTTACTAACAACAACTAGAGCCATTGCATGTGTGCTCTTTTCACAATCCACCTAAGGATCCACCAGTGTCATTGCATGTGTGTTCTTTTTACTAACAACAACAAGAGTCATTGGATGTGTGTTCTTTTCACATACCACATATGGATCCACTAGTGTCATTGCATGTGTGTTCTTTTCACAATCTACCTATGGATCCACCAGTGTCATTGCATGTGGGCTTTTTTACTAACAAAAACCATAGTCATTTCATGTGTTTTCTTTTCACATACCACATATGGATCCACCAGTGTCATTGCATGTGTGCTCTTTTCACAATCCAGCTATGGATCCACCTGTGTCATTGCATGTGTGTTCTTTTTACTAACAATAACCAGGGTCATTGAAATCTGTGTTCTTTTCACATACAACATATGGATCCACCAGTGTCATTGCATGCGTGTTCTTTTTACTAACAACAACCAGTGTCATTGCATGTGTGTTCTTTTCACAATCCACCGATGGATCCACCAGTGTCATTGCATGTGTGCTTTTTTTACTAACAACAACCAGAGTCATTTCATGTGTTTTCTTTTCACATACCACATATGGATCCACCAGTCTCATTGAAATGTGTGTTCTCTTTAGAGACCACACATGGATCCACCAGTGTTATTGCATGTATGTTCTTGTTACTAACAACCAGAATCATTGCATGTGTGTTCTTTTCACATACCACATATGGATCCACCAGTGTCATTGCATGTGTGTACTTTTCACAATCCACCTATGGATCCACCAGTGTCATTACATGTGTGCTCTTTTTACTAATAACAACCAGAGTCACTCCATGTGTGTTTTCTTCCGAGACCACACATGGATACACCAGTGTCATTGCATGTGTGTTCTTTTTACTAACAACAACCAGAGTCATTGAAATGTGTGTTCTGTTCTGAGACCACACATGGATCCACCAGTGTCATTGCATGTGTGTTCTTTTTACTAACAACAACTGGAGTCATTGCATGTGTGTTCTTTTCACATACCACATATGGATCCACTAGTGACATTGCATGTGTGCTATTTTCACAATCCACCTATGGATCCACCAGTGTCATTTCATGTGTGTTCTTTTCACATACCACATATGGATCCAATAGTGTCATTGAAATGTGTGTTCTCTTTCGAGACGACACATGGATCCACTAGTTTCATTGCATGTGTGTTCTTTTTACTAACAACAAATAGAGTCATTGCATGTGTGTCCTTTTCACATACCACATATGGATCCACCAGTGTCATTGCATGTGTGCTCTTTTTACCAACAACAACCAGAGTCATTGCATGTGTGTTCTTTTCACCATCCACCTATGGATCCACCAGTGTCATTGCATGTGTGTTCTTTTTACTAACAACAACTAGAGTCGTTGCATGTGTTCTCTTTTCACAATCCACCTAAGGATCCACCAGTGTCATTGCATGTGTGTTCTTTTTACTAACAACAACAAGAGTCATTGGATGTTTGTTCTTTTCACATACCACATATGGATCCACTAGTGTCATTGCATGTGTGTTCTTTTCACAATCTACCTATGGATCCACCAGTGTCATTGCATGTGGGCTTTTTTACTAACAAAAACCATAGTCATTTCATGTGTTTTCTTTTCACATACCACATATGGATCCACCAGTGTCATTGCATGTGTGCTCTTTTCACAATCCAGCTATGGATCCACCTGTGTCATTGCATGTGTGTTCTTTTTACTAACAATAACCAGGGTCATTGAAATGTGTGTTATTTTCACATACAACATATGGATCCACCAGTGTCATTGCATGTGTGTTCTTTTTACTAACAACAACCAGAGCCATTGCATGTGTGTTCTCTTTAGAGACCACACATGGATCCACCAGTGTCATTGCATGTGTTATCTTTTTACTAACAACAACCAGAGTCATTGAAATGTGTGTTGTGTTCAGAGACCACACATGGATCCACTAGTGTCATTGCATGTGTGTTCTTTTTACTAACAACAAACAGAGTCATTGCATGTGTGTCCGTTTCACATACCACAAATGGATCCACCAGTGTTATTGCATGTGTGCTCTTTTTACCAACAACAACCAGAGTCATTTCATGTGTTTTCTTTTCACCATCCATCTATGGATCCACCAGTCTCATTGAAATGTGTGTTCTCTTCAGAGACCACACATGGATCCACCAGTGTTATTACATGTATGTTCTTGTTACTAACAACCAGAGTCATTGCATGTGTGTTCTTTTCACAATCCACCGATGGATCCACCAGTGTCATTGCATGTGTGCTTTTTTTACTAACAACAACCAGAGTCATTTCATGTGTTTTCTTTTCACATACCACATATGGATCCACCAGTCTCATTGAAATGTGTGTTCTCTTTAGAGACCACACATGGATCCACCAGTGTTATTGCATGTATGTTCTTGTTACTAACAACCAGAATCATTGCATGTGTGTTCTTTTCACATACCACATATGGATCCACCAGTGTCATTGCATGTGTGTACTTTTCACAATCCACCTATGGATCCACCAGTGTCATTACATGTGTGCTCTTTTTACTAATAA
This sequence comes from Avena sativa, assembly GCA_916181665.1. Classification (NCBI taxonomy): domain Eukaryota; kingdom Viridiplantae; phylum Streptophyta; class Magnoliopsida; order Poales; family Poaceae; genus Avena; species Avena sativa. The sequence continues at coordinate 588,306,330 of OV702287.1, forward strand.
CAACCAGAGTCACTCCATGTGTGTTTTCTTCCGAGACCACACATGGATACACCAGTGTCATTGCATGTGTGTTCTTTTTACTAACAACAACCAGAGTCATTGAAATGTGTGTTCTGTTCTGAGACCACACATGGATCCACCAGTGTCATTGCATGTGTGTTCTTTTTACTAACAACAACTGGAGTCATTGCATGTGTGTTCTTTTCACATACCACATATGGATCCACTAGTGACATTGCATGTGTGCTCTTTTCACAATCCACCTATGGATCCACCAGTGTCATTTCATGTGTGTTCTTTTCACATACCACATATGGATCCAATAGTGTCATTGAAATGTGTGTTCTCTTTCGAGACGACACATGGATCCACCAGTGTCATTGCATGTGTGTTCTTTTTACTAACAACAAATAGAGTCATTGCATGTGTGTCCTTTTCACATACCACATATGGATCCACCAGTGTCATTGCATGTGTGCTCTTTTTACCAACAACAACCAGAGTCATTGCATGTGTGTTCTTTTCACCATCCACCTATGGATCCACCAGTGTCATTGCATGTGTGTTCTTTTTACTAACAACAACTAGAGTCATTGCATGTGTGCTCTTTTCACAATCCACCTAAGGATCCACCAGTGTCATTGCATGTGTGTTCTTTTTACTAACAACAACAAGAGTCATTGGATGTTTGTTCTTTTCACATACCACATATGGATCCACTAGTGTCATTGCATGTGTGTTCTTTTCACAATCTACCTATGGATCCACCAGTGTCATTGCATGTGGGCTTTTTTACTAACAAAAACCATAGTCATTTCATGTGTTTTCTTTTCACATACCACATATGGATCCACCAGTGTCATTGCATGTGTGCTCTTTTCACAATCCAGCTATGGATCCACCTGTGTCATTGCATGTGTGTTCTTTTTACTAACAATAACCAGGGTCATTGAAATGTGTGTTATTTTCACATACAACATATGGATCCACCAGTGTCATTGCATGTGTGTTCTTTTTACTAACAACAACCAGAGCCATTGCATGTGTGTTCTCTTTAGAGACCACACATGGATCCACCAGTGTCATTGCATGTGTTATCTTTTTACTAACAACAACCAGAGTCATTGAAATGTGTGTTGTCTTCAGAGACCACACATGGATCCACTAGTGTCATTGCATGTGTGTTCTTTTTACTAACAACAAACAGAGTCATTGCATGTGTGTCCGTTTCACATACCACAAATGGATCCACCAGTGTTATTGCATGTGTGCTCTTTTTACCAACAACAACCAGAGTCATTTCATGTGTTTTCTTTTCACCATCCATCTATGGATCCACCAGTCTCATTGAAATGTGTGTTCTCTTCAGAGACCACACATGGATCCACCAGTGTTATTACATGTATGTTCTTGTTACTAACAACCAGAGTCATTGCATGTGTGTTCTTTTCACAATCCACCTATGGATCCACTAGTGTCATTACATGTGTGCTCTTTTTACTAACAACAACCAGAGTCACTCCATGTGTTTTCTCTTCCGAGACCACACATGGATACACCAGTGTCATTGCATGTGTGTTCTTTTTACTAACAACAACCAGAGTCATTGAAATGTGTGTTCTCTTCTGAGACCAGACATGGATCCACCAGTGTCATTGCATGTGTGCTCTTTTTACCAACAACAACCAGTGTCATTGCATGTGTGTTCTTTTCACCATCCACCTATGGATCCACCAGTGTCATTGCATGTGTGTTCTTTTTACTAACAACAACTAGAGTCATTGCATGTGTGCTCTTTTCACAATCCACCTAAGGATCCACCAGTGTCATTGCATGTGTGTTCTTTTTACTAACAACAACAAGAGTCATTGGATGTTTGTTCTTTTCACATACCACATATGGATCCACTAGTGTCATTGCATGTGTGTTCTTTTCACAATCTACCTATGGATCCACCAGTGTCATTGCATGTGGGCTTTTTTACTAACAAAAACCATAGTCATTTCATGTGTTTTCTTTTCACATACCACATATGGATCCACCAGTGTCATTGCATGTGTGCTCTTTTCACAATCCAGCTATGGATCCACCTGTGTCATTGCATGTGTGTTCTTTTTACTAACAATAACCAGGGTCATTGAAATGTGTGTTATTTTCACATACAACATATGGATCCACCAGTGTCATTGCATGTGTGTTCTTTTTACTAACAACAACCAGAGCCATTGCATGTGTGTTCTCTTTAGAGACCACACATGGATCCACCAGTGTCATTGCATGTGTTATCTTTTTACTAACAACAACCAGAGTCATTGAAATGTGTGTTGTCTTCAGAGACCACACATGGATCCACTAGTGTCATTGCATGTGTGTTCTTTTTACTAACAACAAACAGAGTCATTGCATGTGTGTCCGTTTCACATACCACAAATGGATCCACCAGTGTTATTGCATGTGTGCTCTTTTTACCAACAACAACCAGAGTCATTTCATGTGTTTTCTTTTCACCATCCATCTATGGATCCACCAGTCTCATTGAAATGTGTGTTCTCTTCAGAGACCACACATGGATCCACCAGTGTTATTACATGTATGTTCTTGTTACTAACAACCAGAGTCATTGCATGTGTGTTCTTTTCACAATCCACCTATGGATCCACTAGTGTCATTACATGTGTGCTCTTTTTACTAACAACAACCAGAGTCACTCCATGTGTTTTCTCTTCCGAGACCACACATGGATACACCAGTGTCATTGCATGTGTGTTCTTTTTACTAACAACAACCAGAGTCATTGAAATGTGTGTTCTCTTCTGAGACCACACATGGATCCACCAGTGTCATTGCATGTGTGTTCTTTTTACTAACAGACACCAGTGTCATTGCATGTGTGTTCTTTTGACAATCCACCAATGGATCCACCAGTGTTATTGCATGTGTGCTTTTTTACTAACAACAACAAGAGTCATCGCATGTGTGTTCTTTTCACATACCACATATGGATCCACCGGTGTCATTGCATGTGTCTTCTTTTCACAATCCACCTATGGATCCACCAGTGTCATTGCATATGTGTTAGTTTTACTAACAACAACTGGAGTTATTTCATGACTGTTCTTTTCACATACCACATATGGATCCACCTGTGTCATTCATGTGTGCTCTTTTCACAATCCACCTATGGATCCACCAGTGTCATTGCATGTGTGTTCTTTTTACTAACAATAACCAGAGTCATTGAAATGTGTGTTCTTTTCACATACCACATATGGATCCACCAGTGTCATTGCATGTCTGCTCTTTTTACTAACAACAACCAGAGTCATTGCATGTGTGTTCTCTTGAGAGACCACACATGGATCCAGCAGTGTCATTGCATGTGTGTTCTTTTTACTAACAACAACTAGAGTCATTGAAATGTGTGTTCTCTTCTGAGACCACACATGGATCCACTAGTGTTATTGCATGTGTGCTTTTTTTACTAACAACAACCAGTGTCATTGCATGTGTGTTCTTTTTACTAACAACAACTAGAGTCATTGCATGTGTGCTCTTTTCACAATCCACCTAAGGATCCACCAGTGTCATTGCATGTGTGTTCTTTATACTAACAACAACAAGAGTCATTGGATGTGTGTTCTTTTCACATACCAGATATGGATCCACTAGTGTCATTGCATGTGTGTTCTTTTCACAATCTACCTATGGATCCACGAGTGTCATTGCATGTGGGCTTTTTTACTAACAAAAACCATAGTCATTTCATGTGTTTTCTTTTCACATACCACATATGGATCCACCAGTGTCATTGCATGTGTGCTCTTTTCACCATCCACCTATGGATCCACCAGTGTCATTGCATGTGTGTTCTTTTTACTAACAACAACTAGAGTCATTGCATGTGTGCTCTTTTCACAATCCACCTAAGGATCCACCAGTGTCATTGCATGTGTGTTCTTTATACTAACAACAACAAGAGTCATTGGATGTGTGTTCTTTTTACTAACAACAACCAGAGCCATTGCATGTGTGTTCTCTTCAGAGACCACACATGGATCCACCAGTGTCCTTGCATGTGTGTTCTTTTTACTAACAACAACAAGAGTCATTGAAATGTGTGTTCTCTTTCGAGACCGCACATGGATCCACCAGTGTCATTGCATGTGTGTTCTTTTTACTAACAACAACCAGAGTCATTGCATGTGTGTTCTTTTCACATACCACGTATGGATCCACCAGTGTCATTACATGTGTGCTCTTTTTACCAACAACAACCAGAGTCATTGCATGTGTGTTCTTTTCACCATCCACCCATGGATCCACCAGTGTCATTATATGTGTGTTCTTTTTACTAACAACAACTAGAGGCATTGCATGTGTGCTCTTTTCACAATCCACCTAAGGATCCACCAGTGTCATTGCATGTGTGTTCTTTTTACTAACAACAACAAGAGTCATTGGATGTGTGTTCTTTTCACATACCACATATGGATCCACTAGTGTCATTGCATGTGTGTTCTTTTCACAATCTACCTATGGATCCACCAGTGTCATTGCATGTGGGCTTTTTTACTAACAAAAACCATAGTCATTTCATGTGTGTTCTTTTCACATACCACATATGGATCCACCAGTGTCATTGCATGTGTGCTCTTTTCACAATCCAGATATGGATCCACCTGTGTCATTGCATGTGTGTTCTTTTTACTAACAATAACCAGGGTCATTGAAATGTGTGTTCTTTTCACATACCACATATGGATCCACCAGGGTCATTGCATGTGTGTTCTTTTTACTAACAACAACCAGAGCCATTGCATGTGTGTTCTCTTCAGAGACCACACATGGATCCACCAGTGTCATTGCATGTGTTTTCTTTTTACTAACAACAACCAGAGTCATTGAAATGTGTGTTCTCTTCAACACACATGGATCCACCAGTGTCATTGCATGTGTGTTCTTTTTACTAACAACAACCAGTGTCATTGCATGTGTGTTCTTTTCACAATCCACCGATGGATCCACCAGTGTCATTGCATGTGTGCTTTTTTTACTAACAAACAACCAGAGTCATTTCATGTGTTTTCTTTTCACATACCACATATGGATCCACCAGTCTCATTGAAATGTGTGTTCTCTTTAGAGACCACACATGGATCCACCAGTGTTATTGCATGTATGTTCTTGTTACTAACAACCAGAATCATTGCATGTGTGTTCTTTTCACATACCACATATGGATCCACCAGTGTCATTGCATGTGTGTACTTTTCACAATCCACCTATGGATCCACCAGTGTCATTACATGTGTGCTCTTTTTACTAATAACAACCAGAGTCACTCCATGTGTGTTCTCTTCCGAGACCACACATGGATACACCAGTGTCATTGCATGTGTGTTCTTTTTACTAACAACAACCAGAGTCATTGAAATGTGTGTTCTGTTCTGAGACCACACATGGATCCACCAGTGTCATTGCATGTGTGTTCTTTTACTAACAACAACTGGAGTCATTGCATGTGTGTTCTTTTCACATACCACATATGGATCCACTAGTGACATTGCATGTGTGCTCTTTTCACAATCCACCTATGGATCCACCAGTGTCATTTCATGTGTGTTCTTTTCACATACCACATATGGATCCACTAGTGTCATTGAAATGTGTGTTCTCTTTCGAGACGACACATGGATCCACCAGTGTCATTGCATTTGTGTTCTTTTTACTAACAACAAATAGAGTCATTGCATGTGTGTCCTTTTCACATACCACATATGGATCCACCAGTGTCATTGCATGTGTGCTCTTTTTACCAACAACAACCAGAGTCATTGCATGTGTGTTCTTTTCACCATCCACCTATGGATCCACCAGTGTCATTGCATGTGTGTTCTTTTTACTAACAACAACTAGAGTCATTGCATGTGTGCTCTTTTCACAATCCACCTAAGGATCCACCAGTGTCATTGCATGTGTGTTCTTTTTACTAACAACAACAAGAGTCATTGGATGTGTGTTCTTTTCACATACCACATATGGATCCACTAGTGTCATTGCATGTGTGTTCTTTTCACAATCTACATATGGATCCACCAGTGTCATTGCATGTGGGCTTTTTTACTAACAAAAACCATAGTCATTTCATGTGTTTTCTTTTCACATACCACATATGGATCCACCAGTGTCATTGCATGTGTGCTCTTTTCACAATCCAGCTATGGATCCACCTGTGTCATTGCATGTGTGTTCTTTTTACTAACAATAACCAGGGTCATTGAAATGTGTGTTCTTTTCACATACAACATATGGATCCACCAGTGTCATTGCATGCGTGTTCTTTTTACTAACAACAACCAGTGTCATTGCATGTGTGTTCTTTTCACAATCCACCGATGGATCCACCAGTGTCATTGCATGTGTGCTTTTTTACTAACAACAACCAGAGTCATTTCATGTGTTTTCTTTTCACATACCACATACGGATCCACCAGTCTCATTGAAATGTGTGTTCTCTTTAGAGACCACACATGGATCCACCAGTGTTATTGCATGTATGTTCTTGTTACTAACAACCAGAATCATTGCATGTGTGTTCTTTTCACATACCACATATGGATCCACCAGTGTCATTGCATGTGTTTACTTTTCATAATCCACCTATGGATCCACCAGTGTCATTACATGTGTGCTCTTTTTACTAATAACAACCAGAGTCACTCCATGTGTGTTCTCTTCCGAGACCACACATGGATACACCAGTGTCATTGCATGTGTGTTCTTTTTACTAACAACAACCAGAGTCATTGAAATGTGTGTTCTGTTCTGAGACCACACATGGATCCACCAGTGTCATTGCATGTGTGTTCTTTTTACTAACAACAACTGGAGTCATTGCATGTGTGTTCTTTTCACATACCACATATGGATCCACTAGTGACATTGCATGTGTGCTCTTTTCACAATCCACCTATGGATCCACCAGTGTCATTTCATGTGTGTTCTTTTCACATACCACATATGGATCCAATAGTGTCATTGAAATGTGTGTTCTCTTTCGAGACGACACATGGATCCACGAGTGTCATTGCATGTGTGTTCTTTTTACTAACAACAAATAGAGTCATTGCATGTGTGTCCTTTTCACATACCACATATGGATCCACCAGTGTCATTGCATGTGTGCTCTTTTTACCAACAACAACCAGAGTCATTGCATGTGTGTTCTTTTCACCATCCACCTATGGATCCAATAGTGTCATTGCATGTGTGTTCTTTTTACTAACAACAACTAGAGTCATTGCATGTGTGCTCTTTTCACAATCCACCTAAGCATCCACCAGTGTCATTGCATGTGTGTTCTTTTTACTAACAACAACAAGAGTCATTGGATGTGTGTTCTTTTCACATACCACATATGGATCCACTAGTGTCATTGCATGTGTGTTCTTTTCACAATCTACCTATGGATCCACCAGTGTCATTGCATGTGGGCTTTTTTACTAACAAAAACCATAGTCATTTCATGTGTTTTCTTTTCACATACCACATATGGATCCACCAGTGTCATTGCATGTGTGCTCTTTTCACAATCCAGCTATGGATCCAGTAGTGTCATTGCATGTGTGTTCTTTTTACTAACAATAACCAGGGTCATTGAAATGTGTGTTCTTTTCACATACAACATATGGATCCACCAGTGTCATTGCATGCGTGTTCTTTTTACTAACAACAACCAGTGTCATTGCATGTGTGTTCTTTTCACAATCCACCGATGGATCCACCAGTGTCATTGCATGTGTGCTTTTTTTACTAACAACAACCAGAGTCATTTCATGTGTTTTCTTTTCACATACCACATATGGATCCACCAGTCTCATTGAAATGTGTGTTCTCTTTAGAGACCACACATGGATCCACCAGTGTTATTGCATGTATGTTCTTGTTACTAACAACCAGAATCATTGCATGTGTGTTCTTTTCACATACCACATATGGATCCACCAGTGTCATTGCATGTGTTTACTTTTCACAATCCACCTATGGATCCACCAGTGTCATTACATGTGTGCTCTTTTTACTAATAACAACCAGAGTCACTCCATGTGTGTTCTCTTCCGAGACCACACATGGATACACCAGTGTCATTGCATGTGTGTTCTTTTACTAACAACAACCAGAGTCATTGAAATGTGTGTTCTGTTCTGAGACCACACATGGATCCACCAGTGTCATTGCATGTGTGTTCTTTTTACTAACAACAACTGGAGTCATTGCATGTGTGTTCTTTTCACATACCACATATGGATCCACTAGTGACATTGCATGTGTGCTCTTTTCACAATCCACCTATGGATCCACCAGTGTCATTTCATGTGTGTTCTTTTCACATACCACATATGGATCCAATAGTGTCATTGAAATGTGTGTTCTCTTTCGAGACGACACATGGATCCACCAGTGTCATTGCATGTGCGTTCTTTTTACTAACAACAAATAGAGTCATTGCATGTGTGTCCTTTTCACATACCACATATGGATCCACCAGTGTCATTGCATGTGTGCTCTTTTTACCAACAACAACCAGAGTCATTGCATGTGTGTTCTTTTCACCATCCACCTATGGATCCACCAGTGTCATTGCATGTGTGTTCTTTTTACTAACAACAACTAGAGTCATTGCATGTGTGCTCTTTTCACAATCCACCTAAGCATCCACCAGTGTCATTGCATGTGTGTTCTTTTTACTAACAACAACAAGAGTCATTGGATGTGTGTTCTTTTCACATACCACATATGGATCCACTAGTGTCATTGCATGTGTGTTCTTTTCACAATCTACCTATGGATCCACCAGTGTCATTGCATGTGGGCTTTTTTACTAACAAAAACCATAGTCATTTCATGTGTTTTCTTTTCACATACCACATATGGATCCACCAGTGTCATTGCATGTGTGCTCTTTTCACAATCCAGCTATGGATCCACCTGTGTCATTGCATGTGTGTTCTTTTTACTAACAATAACCAGGGTCATTGAAATGTGTGTTCTTTTCACATACAACATATGGATCCACCAGTGTCATTGCATGCGTGTTCTTTTTACTAACAACAACCAGTGTCATTGCATGTGTGTTCTTTTCACAATCCACCGATGGATCCACCAGTGTCATTGCATGTGTGCTTTTTTTACTAACAACAACCAGAGTCATTTCATGTGTTTTCTTTTCACATACCACATATGGATCCACCAGTCTCATTGAAATGTGTGTTCTCTTTAGAGACCACACATGGATCCACCAGTGTTATTGCATGTATGTTCTTGTTACTAACAACCAGAATCATTGCATGTGTGTTCTTTTCACATACCACATATGGATCCACCAGTGTCATTGCATGTGTTTACTTTTCACAATCCACCTATGGATCCACCAGTGTCATTACATGTGTGCTCTTTTTACTAATAACAACCAGAGTCACTCCATGTGTGTTCTCTTCCGAGACCACACATGGATACACCAGTGTCATTGCATGTGTGTTCTTTTTACTAACAACAACCAGAGTCATTGAAATGTGTGTTCTGTTCTGAGACCACACATGGATCCACCAGTGTCATTGCATGTGTGTTCTTTTTACTAACAACAACTGGAGTCATTGCATGTGTGTTCTTTTCACATACCACATATGGATCCACTAGTGACATTGCATGTGTGCTCTTTACACAATCCACCTATGGATCCACCAGTGTCATTTCATGTGTGTTCTTTTCACATACCACATATGGATCCAATAGTGTCATTGAAATGTGTGTTTTCTTTCGAGACGACACATGGATCCACCAGTGTCATTGCATGTGTGTTCTTTTTACTAACAACAAATAGAGTCATTGCATGTGTGTCCTTTTCACATACCACATATGGATCCACCAGTGTCATTGCATGTGTGCTCTTTTTACCAACAACAACCAGAGTCATTGCATGTGTGTTCTTTTCACCATCCACCTATGGATCCACCAGTGTCATTGCATGTGTGTTCTTTTTACTAACAACAACTAGAGTCATTGCATGTGTGCTCTTTTCACAATCCACCTAAGCATCCACCAGTGTCATTGCATGTGTGTTCTTTTTACTAACAACAACAAGAGTCATTGGATGTGTGTTCTTTTCACATACCACATATGGATCCACTAGTGTCATTGCATGTGTGTTCTTTTCACAATCTACCTATGGATCCACCAGTGTCATTGCATGTGGGCTTTTTTACTAACAAAAACCATAGTCATTTCATGTGTTTTCTTTTCACATACCACATATGGATCCACCAGTGTCATTGCATGTGTGCTCTTTTCACAATCCAGCTATGGATCCACCTGTGTCATTGCATGTGTGTTCTTTTTACTAACAATAACCAGGGTCATTGAAATGTGTGTTATTTTCACATACAACATATGGATCCACCAGTGTCATTGCATGTGTGTTCTTTTTACTAACAACAACCAGAGCCATTGCATGTGTGTTCTCTTTAGAGACCACACATGGATCCACCAGTGTCATTGCATGTGTTATCTTTTTACTAACAACAACCAGAGTCATTGAAATGTGTGTTGTCTTCAGAGACCACACATGGATCCACTAGTGTCATTGCATGTGTGTTCTTTTTACTAAAAACAAACAGAGTCATTGCATGTGTGTCCGTTTCACATACCACAAATGGATCCACCAGTGTTATTGCATGTGTGCTCTTTTTACCAACAACAACCAGAGTCATTTCATGTGTTTTCTTTTCACCATCCACCTATGGATCCACTAGTCTCATTGAAATGTGTGTTCTCTTCAGAGACCACACATGGATCCACCAGTGTTATTACATGTATGTTCTTGTTACTAACAACCAGAGTCATTGCATGTGTGTTCTTTTCACAATCCACCTATGCATCCACTAGTGTCATTACATGTGTGCTCTTTTTACTAACAACAACCAGAGTCACTCCATGTGTTTTCTCTTCCGAGACCACACATGGATACACCAGTGTCATTGCATGTGTGTTCTTTTTACTAACAACAACCAGAGTCATTGAAATGTGTGTTCTCTTCTGAGACCACACATGGATCCACCAGTGTCATTGCATGTGTGTTCTTTTTACTAACAGACACCAGTGTCATTGCATGTGTGTTCTTTTGACAATCCACCAATGGATCCACCAGTGTTATTGCATGTGTGCTTTTTTTACTAACAACAACAAGAGTCATCGCATGTGTGTTCTTTTCACATACCACATATGGATCCACCGGTGTCATTGCATGTGTCTTCTTTTCACAATCCACCTATGGATCCACCAGTGTCATTGCATATGTGTTAGTTTTACTAACAACAACTGGAGTTATTTCATGACTGTTCTTTTCACATACCACATATGGATCCACCTGTGTCATTCATGTGTGCTCTTTTCACAATCCACCTATGGATCCACCAGTGTCATTGCATGTGTGTTCTTTTTACTAACAATAACCAGAGTCATTGAAATGTGTGTTCTTTTCACATACCACATATGGATCCACCAGTGTCATTGCATGTCTGCTCTTTTTACTAACAACAACCAGAGTCATTGCATGTGTGTTCTCTTGAGAGACCACACATGGATCCAGCAGTGTCATTGCATGTGTGTTCTTTTTACTAACAACAACTAGAGTCATTTAAATGTGTGTTCTCTTCTGAGACCACACATGGATCCACTAGTGTTATTGCATGTGTGCTTTTTTTACTAACAACAACCAGTGTCATTGCATGTGTGTTCTTTTTACTAACAACAACTAGAGTCATTGCATGTGTGCTCTTTTCACAATCCACCTAAGGATCCACCAGTGTCATTGCATGTGTGTTCTTTTTACTAACAACAACAAGAGTCATTGGATGTGTGTTCTTTTCACATACCACATATGGATCCACTAGTGTCATTGCATGTGTGTTCTTTTCACAATCTACCTATGGATCCACCAGTGTCATTGCATGTGGGCTTTTTTACTAACAAAAACCATAGTCATTTCATGTGTTTTCTTTTCACATACCACATATGGATCCACCAGTGTCATTGCATGTGTGCTCTTTTCACAATCCAGCTATGGATCCACCTGTGTCATTGCATGTGTGTTCTTTTTACTAACAATAACCAGGGTCATTGAAATGTGTGTTATTTTCACATACAACATATGGATCCACCAGTGTCATTGCATGTGTGTTCTTTTTACTAACAACAACCAGAGCCATTGCATGTGTGTTCTCTTTAGAGACCACACATGGATCCACCAGTGTCATTGCATGTGTTATCTTTTTACTAACAACAACCAGAGTCATTGAAATGTGTGTTGTCTTCAGAGACCACACATGGATCCACTAGTGTCATTGCATGTGTGTTCTTTTTACTAACAACAAACAGAGTCATTGCATGTGTGTCCGTTTCACATACCACAAATGGATCCACCAGTGTTATTGCATGTGTGCTCTTTTTACCAACAACAACCAGAGTCATTTCATGTGTTTTCTTTTCACCATCCACCTATGGATCCACCAGTCTCATTGAAATGTGTGTTCTCTTCAGAGACCACACATGGATCCACCAGTGTTATTACATGTATGTTCTTGTTACTAACAACCAGAGTCATTGCATGTGTGTTCTTTTCACAATCCACCTATGCATCCACTAGTGTCATTACATGTGTGCTCTTTTTACTAACAACAACCAGAGTCACTCCATGTGTTTTCTCTTCCGAGACCACACATGGATACACCAGTGTCATTGCATGTGTGTTCTTTTTACTAACAACAACCAGAGTCATTGAAATGTGTGTTCTCTTCTGAGACCACACATGGATCCACCAGTGTCATTGCATGTGTGTTCTTTTTACTAACAGACACCAGTGTCATTGCATGTGTGTTCTTTTGACAATCCACCAATGGATCCACCAGTGTTATTGCATGTGTGCTTTTTCTACTAACAACAACAAGAGTCATCGCATGTGTGTTCTTTTCACATACCACATATGGATCCACCGGTGTCATTGCATGTGTCTTCTTTTCACAATCCACCTATGGATCCACCAGTGTCATTGCATATGTGTTAGTTTTACTAACAACAACTGGAGTTATTTCATGACTGTTCTTTTCACATACCACATATGGATCCACCTGTGTCATTCATGTGTGCTCTTTTCACAATCCACCTATGGATCCACCAGTGTCATTGCATGTGTGTTCTTTTTACTAACAATAACCAGAGTCATTGAAATGTGTGTTCTTTTCACATACCACATATGGATCCACCAGTGTCATTGCATGTCTGCTCTTTTTACTAACAACAACCAGAGTCATTGCATGTGTGTTCTCTTGAGAGACCACACATGGATCCAGCAGTGTCATTGCATGTGTGTTCTTTTTACTAACAACAACTAGAGTCATTTAAATGTGTGTTCTCTTCTGAGACCACACATGGATCCACTAGTGTTATTGCATGTGTGCTTTTTTTACTAACAACAACCAGTGTCATTGCATGTGTGTTCTTTTTACTAACAACAACTAGAGTCATTGCATGTGTGCTCTTTTCACAATCCACCTAAGGATCCACCAGTGTCATTGCATGTGTGTTCTTTTTACTAACAACAACAAGAGTCATTGGATGTGTGTTCTTTTCACATACCACATATGGATCCACTAGTGTCATTGCATGTGTGTTCTTTTCACAATCTACCTATGGATCCACCAGTGTCATTGCATGTGGGCTTTTTTACTAACAAAAACCATAGTCATTTCATGTGTTTTCTTTTCACATACCACATATGGATCCACCAGTGTCATTGCATGTGTGCTCTTTTCACAATCCAGCTATGGATCCACCTGTGTCATTGCATGTGTGTTCTTTTTACTAACAATAACCAGGGTCATTGAAATGTGTGTTATTTTCACATACCACATATGGATCCACCAGTGTCATTGCATGTGTGTTCTTTTTACTAACAACAACCAGAGCCATTGCATGTGTGTTCTCTTTAGAGACCACACATGGATCCACCAGTGTCATTGCATGTGTTATCTTTTTACTAACAACAACCAGAGTCATTGAAATGTGTGTTGTCTTCAGAGACCACACATGGATCCACTAGTGTCATTGCATGTGTGTTCTTTTTACTAACAACAAACAGAGTCATTGCATGTGTGTCCGTTTCACATACCACAAATGGATCCACCAGTGTTATTGCATGTGTGCTCTTTTTACCAACAACAACCAGAGTCATTTCATGTGTTTTCTTTTCACCATCCACCTATGGATCCACCAGTCTCATTGAAATGTGTGTTCTCTTCAGAGACCACACATGGATCCACCAGTGTTATTACATGTATGTTCTTGTTACTAACAACCAGAGTCATTGCATGTGTGTTCTTTTCACAATCCACCTATGCATCCACTAGTGTCATTACATGTGTGCTCTTTTTACTAACAACAACCAGAGTCACTCCATGTGTTTTCTCTTCCGAGACCACACATGGATACACCAGTGTCATTGCATGTGTGTTCTTTTTACTAACAACAACCAGAGTCATTGAAATGTGTGTTCTCTTCTGAGACCACACATGGATCCACCAGTGTCATTGCGTGTGTGTTCTTTTTACTAACAGACACCAGTGTCATTGCATGTGTGTTCTTTTGACAATCCACCAATGGATCCACCAGTGTTATTGCATGTGTGCTTTTTTTACTAACAACAACAAGAGTCATCGCATGTGTGTTCTTTTCACATACCACATATGGATCCACCGGTGTCATTGCATGTGTCTTCTTTTCACAATCCACCTATGGATCCACCAGTGTCATTGCATATGTGTTAGTTTTACTAACAACAACTGGAGTTATTTCATGACTGTTCTTTTCACATACCACATATGGATCCACCTGTGTCATTCATGTGTGCTCTTTTCACAATCCACCTATGGATCCACTAGTGTCATTGCATGTGTGTTCTTTTTACTAACAATAACCGGAGTCATTGAAATGTGTGTTCTTTTCACATACCACATATGGATCCACCAGTGTCATTGCATGTCTGCTCTTTTTACTAACAACAACCAGAGTCATTGCATGTGTGTTCTCTTGAGAGACTACACATGGATCCAGCAGTGTCATTGCATGTGTGTTCTTTTTACTAACAACAACTAGAGTCATTTAAATGTGTGTTCTCTTCTGAGACCACACATGGATCCACTAGTGTTATTGCATGTGTGCTTTTTTTACTAACAACAACCAGTGTCATTGCATGTGTGTTCTTTTTACTAACAACAACTAGAGTCATTGCATGTGTGCTCTTTTCACAATCCACCTAAGGATCCACCAGTGTCATTGCATGTGTGTTCTTTTTACTAACAACAACAAGAGTCATTGGATGTGTGTTCTTTTCACATACCACATATGGATCCACTAGTGTCATTGCATGTGTGTTCTTTTCACAATCTACCTATGGATCCACCAGTGTCATTGCATGTGGGCTTTTTTACTAACAAAAACCATAGTCATTTCATGTGTTTTCTTTTCACATACCACATATGGATCCACCAGTGTCATTGCATGTGTGCTCTTTTCACAATCCAGCTATGGATCCACCTGTGTCATTGCATGTGTGTTCTTTTTACTAACAATAACCAGGGTCATTGAAATGTGTGTTATTTTCACATACAACATATGGATCCACCAGTGTCATTGCATGTGTGTTCTTTTTACTAACAACAACCAGAGCCATTGCATGTGTGTTCTCTTTAGAGACCACACATGGATCCACCAGTGTCATTGCATGTGTTATCTTTTTACTAACAACAACCAGAGTCATTGAAATGTGTGTTGTCTTCAGAGACCACACATGGATCCACTAGTGTCATTGCATGTGTGTTCTTTTTACTAACAACAAACAGAGTCATTGCATGTGTGTCCGTTTCACATACCACAAATGGATCCACCAGTGTTATTGCATGTGTGCTCTTTTTACCAACAACAACCAGAGTCATTTCATGTGTTTTCTTTTCACCATCCACCTATGGATCCACCAGTCTCATTGAAATGTGTGTTCTCTTCAGAGACCACACATGGATCCACCAGTGTTATTACATGTATGTTCTTGTTACTAACAACCAGAGTCATTGCATGTGTGTTCTTTTCACAATCCACCTATGCATCCACTAGTGTCATTACATGTGTGCTCTTTTTACTAACAACAACCAGAGTCACTCCATGTGTTTTCTCTTCCGAGACCACACATGGATACACCAGTGTCATTGCATGTGTGTTCTTTTTACTAACAACAACCAGAGTCATTGAAATGTGTGTTCTCTTCTGAGACCACACATGGATCCACCAGTGTCATTGCATGTGTGTTCTTTTTACTAACAGACACCAGTGTCATTGCATGTGTGTTCTTTTGACAATCCACCAATGGATCCACCAGTGTTATTGCATGTGTGCTTTTTCTACTAACAACAACAAGAGTCATCGCATGTGTGTTCTTTTCACATACCACATATGGATCCACCGGTGTCATTGCATGTGTCTTCTTTTCACAATCCACCTATGGATCCACCAGTGTCATTGCATATGTGTTAGTTTTACTAACAACAACTGGAGTTATTTCATGACTGTTCTTTTCACATACCACATATGGATCCACCTGTGTCATTCATGTGTGCTCTTTTCACAATCCACCTATGGATCCACCAGTGTCATTGCATGTGTGTTCTTTTTACTAACAATAACCAGAGTCATTGAAATGTGTGTTCTTTTCACATACCACATATGGATCCACCAGTGTCATTGCATGTCTGCTCTTTTTACTAACAACAACCAGAGTCATTGCATGTGTGTTCTCTTGAGAGACCACACATGGATCCAGCAGTGTCATTGCATGTGTGTTCTTTTTACTAACAACAACTAGAGTCATTTAAATGTGTGTTCTCTTCTGAGACCACACATGGATCCACTAGTGTTATTGCATGTGTGCTTTTTTTACTAACAACAACCAGTGTCATTGCATGTGTGTTCTTTTTACTAACAACAACTAGAGTCATTGCATGTGTGCTCTTTTCACAATCCACCTAAGGATCCACCAGTGTCATTGCATGTGTGTTCTTTTTACTAACAACAACAAGAGTCATTGGATGTGTGTTCTTTTCACATACCACATATGGATCCACTAGTGTCATTGCATGTGTGTTCTTTTCACAATCTACCTATGGATCCACCAGTGTCATTGCATGTGGGCTTTTTTACTAACAAAAACCATAGTCATTTCATGTGTTTTCTTTTCACATACCACATATGGATCCACCAGTGTCATTGCATGTGTGCTCTTTTCACAATCCAGCTATGGATCCACCTGTGTCATTGCATGTGTGTTCTTTTTACTAACAATAACCAGGGTCATTGAAATGTGTGTTATTTTCACATACCACATATGGATCCACCAGTGTCATTGCATGTGTGTTCTTTTTACTAACAACAACCAGAGCCATTGCATGTGTGTTCTCTTTAGAGACCACACATGGATCCACCAGTGTCATTGCATGTGTTATCTTTTTACTAACAACAACCAGAGTCATTGAAATGTGTGTTGTCTTCAGAGACCACACATGGATCCACTAGTGTCATTGCATGTGTGTTCTTTTTACTAACAACAAACAGAGTCATTGCATGTGTGTCCGTTTCACATACCACAAATGGATCCACCAGTGTTATTGCATGTGTGCTCTTTTTACCAACAACAACCAGAGTCATTTCATGTGTTTTCTTTTCACCATCCACCTATGGATCCACCAGTCTCATTGAAATGTGTGTTCTCTTCAGAGACCACACATGGATCCACCAGTGTTATTACATGTATGTTCTTGTTACTAACAACCAGAGTCATTGCATGTGTGTTCTTTTCACAATCCACCTATGCATCCACTAGTGTCATTACATGTGTGCTCTTTTTACTAACAACAACCAGAGTCACTCCATGTGTTTTCTCTTCCGAGACCACACATGGATACACCAGTGTCATTGCATGTGTGTTCTTTTTACTAACAACAACCAGAGTCATTGAAATGTGTGTTCTCTTCTGAGACCACACATGGATCCACCAGTGTCATTGCATGTGTGTTCTTTTTACTAACAGACACCAGTGTCATTGCATGTGTGTTCTTTTGACAATCCACCAATGGATCCACCAGTGTTATTGCATGTGTGCTTTTTCTACTAACAACAACAAGAGTCATCGCATGTGTGTTCTTTTCACATACCACATATGGATCCACCGGTGTCATTGCATGTGTCTTCTTTTCACAATCCACCTATGGATCCACCAGTGTCATTGCATATGTGTTAGTTTTACTAACAACAACTGGAGTTATTTCATGACTGTTCTTTTCACATACCACATATGGATCCACCTATGTCATTCATGTGTGCTCTTTTCACAATCCACCTATGGATCCACCAGTGTCATTGCATGTGTGTTCTTTTTACTAACAATAACCAGAGTCATTGAAATGTGTGTTCTTTTCACATACCACATATGGATCCACCAGTGTCATTGCATGTCTGCTCTTTTTACTAACAACAACCAGAGTCATTGCATGTGTGTTCTCTTGAGAGACCACACATGGATCCAGCAGTGTCATTGCATGTGTGTTCTTTTTACTAACAACAACTAGAGTCATTTAAATGTGTGTTCTCTTCTGAGACCACACATGGATCCACTAGTGTTATTGCATGTGTGCTTTTTTTACTAACAACAACCAGTGTCATTGCATGTGTGTTCTTTTTACTAACAACAACTAGAGTCATTGCATGTGTGCTCTTTTCACAATCCACCTAAGGATCCACCAGTGTCATTGCATGTGTGTTCTTTTTACTAACAACAACAAGAGTCATTGGATGTGTGTTCTTTTCACATACCACATATGGATCCACTAGTGTCATTGCATGTGTGTTCTTTTCACAATCTACCTATGGATCCACCAGTGTCATTGCATGTGGGCTTTTTTACTAACAAAAACCATAGTCATTTCATGTGTTTTCTTTTCACATACCACATATGGATCCACCAGTGTCATTGCATGTGTGCTCTTTTCACAATCCAGCTATGGATCCACCTGTGTCATTGCATGTGTGTTCTTTTTACTAACAATAACCAGGGTCATTGAAATGTGTGTTCTTTTCACATACCACATATGGATCCACCAGTGTCATTGCATGTGTGTTCTTTTTACTAACAACAACCAGAGCCATTGCATGTGTGTTCTCTTTAGAGACCACACATGGATCCACCAGTGTCATTGCATGTGTTATCTTTTTACTAACAACAACCAGAGTCATTGAAATGTGTGTTGTCTTCAGAGACCACACATGGATCCACTAGTGTCATTGCATGTGTGTTCTTTTTACTAACAACAAACAGAGTCATTGCATGTGTGTCCGTTTCACATACCACAAATGGATCCACCAGTGTTATTGCATGTGTGCTCTTTTTACCAACAACAACCAGAGTCATTTCATGTGTTTTCTTTTCACCATCCACCTATGGATCCACCAGTCTCATTGAAATGTGTGTTCTCTTCAGAGACCACACATGGATCCACCAGTGTTATTACATGTATGTTCTTGTTACTAACAACCAGAGTCATTGCATGTGTGTTCTTTTCACAATCCACCTATGCATCCACTAGTGTCATTACATGTGTGCTCTTTTTACTAACAACAACCAGAGTCACTCCATGTGTTTTCTCTTCCGAGACCACACATGGATACACCAGTGTCATTGCATGTGTGTTCTTTTTACTAACAACAACCAGAGTCATTGAAATGTGTGTTCTCTTCTGAGACCACACATGGATCCACCAGTGTCATTGCGTGTGTGTTCTTTTTACTAACAGACACCAGTGTCATTGCATGTGTGTTCTTTTGACAATCCACCAATGGATCCACCAGTGTTATTGCATGTGTGCTTTTTCTACTAACAACAACAAGAGTCATCGCATGTGTGTTCTTTTCACATACCACATATGGATCCACCGGTGTCATTGCATGTGTCTTCTTTTCACAATCCACCTATGGATCCACCAGTGTCATTGCATATGTGTTAGTTTTACTAACAACAACTGGAGTTATTTCATGACTGTTCTTTTCACATACCACATATGGATCCACCTGTGTCATTCATGTGTGCTCTTTTCACAATCCACCTATGGATCCACCAGTGTCATTGCATGTGTGTTCTTTTTACTAACAATAACCAGAGTCATTGAAATGTGTGTTCTTTTCACATACCACATATGGATCCACCAGTGTCATTGCATGTCTGCTCTTTTTACTAACAACAACCAGAGTCATTGCATGTGTGTTCTCTTGAGAGACCACACATGGATCCAGCAGTGTCATTGCATGTGTGTTCTTTTTACTAACAACAACTAGAGTCATTTAAATGTGTGTTCTCTTCTGAGACCACACATGGATCCACTAGTGTTATTGCATGTGTGCTTTTTTTACTAACAACAACCAGTGTCATTGCATGTGTGTTCTTTTTACTAACAACAACTAGAGTCATTGCATGTGTGCTCTTTTCACAATCCACCTAAGGATCCACCAGTGTCATTGCATGTGTGTTCTTTTTACTAACAACAACAAGAGTCATTGGATGTGTGTTCTTTTCACATACCACATATGGATCCACTAGTGTCATTGCATGTGTGTTCTTTTCACAATCTACCTATGGATCCACCAGTGTCATTGCATGTGGGCTTTTTTACTAACAAAAACCATAGTCATTTCATGTGTTTTCTTTTCACATACCACATATGGATCCACCAGTGTCATTGCATGTGTGCTCTTTTCACAATCCAGCTATGGATCCACCTGTGTCATTGCATGTGTGTTCTTTTTACTAACAATAACCAGGGTCATTGAAATGTGTGTTATTTTCACATACAACATATGGATCCACTAGTGTCATTGCATGTGTGTTCTTTTTACTAACAACAACCAGAGCCATTGCATGTGTGTTCTCTTTAGAGACCACACATGGATCCACCAGTGTCATTGCATGTGTTATCTTTTTACTAACAACAACCAGAGTCATTGAAATGTGTGTTGTCTTCAGAGACCACACATGGATCCACTAGTGTCATTGCATGTGTGTTCTTTTTACTAACAACAAACAGAGTCATTGCATGTGTGTCCGTTTCACATACCACAAATGGATCCACCAGTGTTATTGCATGTGTGCTCTTTTTACCAACAACAACCAGAGTCATTTCATGTGTTTTCTTTTCACCATCCACCTATGGATCCACCAGTCTCATTGAAATGTGTGTTCTCTTCAGAGACCACACATGGATCCACCAGTGTTATTACATGTATGTTCTTGTTACTAACAACCAGAGTCATTGCATGTGTGTTCTTTTCACAATCCACCTATGCATCCACTAGTGTCATTACATGTGTGCTCTTTTTACTAACAACAACCAGAGTCACTCCATGTGTTTTCTCTTCCGAGACCACACATGGATACACCAGTGTCATTGCATGTGTGTTCTTTTTACTAACAACAACCCGAGTCATTGAAATGTGTGTTCTCTTCTGAGACCACACATGGATCCACCAGTGTCATTGCATGTGTGTTCTTTTTACTAACAGACACCAGTGTCATTGCATGTGTGTTCTTTTGACAATCCACCAATGGATCCACCAGTGTTATTGCATGTGTGCTTTTTCTACTAACAACAACAAGAGTCATCGCATGTGTGTTCTTTTCACATACCACATATGGATCCACCGGTGTCATTGCATGTGTCTTCTTTTCACAATCCACCTATGGATCCACCAGTGTCATTGCATATGTGTTAGTTTTACTAACAACAACTGGAGTTATTTCATGACTGTTCTTTTCACATACCACATATGGATCCACCTGTGTCATTCATGTGTGCTCTTTTCACAATCCACCTATGGATCCACCAGTGTCATTGCATGTGTGTTCTTTTTACTAACAATAACCAGAGTCATTGAAATGTGTGTTCTTTTCACATACCACATATGGATCCACCAGTGTCATTGCATGTCTGCTCTTTTTACTAACAACAACCAGAGTCATTGCATGTGTGTTCTCTTGAGAGACCACACATGGATCCAGCAGTGTCATTGCATGTGTGTTCTTTTTACTAACAACAACTAGAGTCATTTAAATGTGTGTTCTCTTCTGAGACCACACATGGATCCACTAGTGTTATTGCATGTGTGCTTTTTTTACTAACAACAACCAGTGTCATTGCATGTGTGTTCTTTTTACTAACAACAACTAGAGTCATTGCATGTGTGCTCTTTTCACAATCCACCTAAGGATCCACCAGTGTCATTGCATGTGTGTTCTTTTTACTAACAACAACAAGAGTCATTGGATGTGTGTTCTTTTCACATACCACATATGGATCCACTAGTGTCATTGCATGTGTGTTCTTTTCACAATCTACCTATGGATCCACCAGTGTCATTGCATGTGGGCTTTTTTACTAACAAAAACCATAGTCATTTCATGTGTTTTCTTTTCACATACCACATATGGATCCACCAGTGTCATTGCATGTGTGCTCTTTTCACAATCCAGCTATGGATCCACCTGTGTCATTGCATGTGTGTTCTTTTTACTAACAATAACCAGGGTCATTGAAATGTGTGTTCTTTTCACATACCACATATGGATCCACCAGTGTCATTGCATGTGTGTTCTTTTTACTAACAACAACCAGAGCCATTGCATGTGTGTTCTCTTTAGAGACCACACATGGATCCACCAGTGTCATTGCATGTGTTATCTTTTTACTAACAACAACCAGAGTCATTGAAATGTGTGTTGTCTTCAGAGACCACACATGGATCCACTAGTGTCATTGCATGTGTGTTCTTTTTACTAACAACAAACAGAGTCATTGCATGTGTGTCCGTTTCACATACCACAAATGGATCCACCAGTGTTATTGCATGTGTGCTCTTTTTACCAACAACAACCAGAGTCATTTCATGTGTTTTCTTTTCACCATCCACCTATGGATCCACCAGTCTCATTGAAATGTGTGTTCTCTTCAGAGACCACACATGGATCCACCAGTGTTATTACATGTATGTTCTTGTTACTAACAACCAGAGTCATTGCATGTGTGTTCTTTTCACAATCCACCTATGCATCCACTAGTGTCATTACATGTGTGCTCTTTTTACTAACAACAACCAGAGTCACTCCATGTGTTTTCTCTTCCGAGACCACACATGGATACACCAGTGTCATTGCATGTGTGTTCTTTTTACTAACAACAACCAGAGTCATTGAAATGTGTGTTCTCTTCTGAGACCACACATGGATCCACCAGTGTCATTGCGTGTGTGTTCTTTTTACTAACAGACACCAGTGTCATTGCATGTGTGTTCTTTTGACAATCCACCAATGGATCCACCAGTGTTATTGCATGTGTGCTTTTTCTACTAACAACAACAAGAGTCATCGCATGTGTGTTCTTTTCACATACCACATATGGATCCACCGGTGTCATTGCATGTGTCTTCTTTTCACAATCCACCTATGGATCCACCAGTGTCATTGCATATGTGTTAGTTTTACTAACAACAACTGGAGTTATTTCATGACTGTTCTTTTCACATACCACATATGGATCCACCTGTGTCATTCATGTGTGCTCTTTTCACAATCCACCTATGGATCCACCAGTGTCATTGCATGTGTGTTCTTTTTACTAACAATAACCAGAGTCATTGAAATGTGTGTTCTTTTCACATACCACATATGGATCCACCAGTGTCATTGCATGTCTGCTCTTTTTACTAACAACAACCAGAGTCATTGCATGTGTGTTCTCTTGAGAGACCACACATGGATCCAGCAGTGTCATTGCATGTGTGTTCTTTTTACTAACAACAACTAGAGTCATTTAAATGTGTGTTCTCTTCTGAGACCACACATGGATCCACTAGTGTTATTGCATGTGTGCTTTTTTTACTAACAACAACCAGTGTCATTGCATGTGTGTTCTTTTTACTAACAACAACTAGAGTCATTGCATGTGTGCTCTTTTCACAATCCACCTAAGGATCCACCAGTGTCATTGCATGTGTGTTCTTTTTACTAACAACAACAAGAGTCATTGGATGTGTGTTCTTTTCACATACCACATATGGATCCACTAGTGTCATTGCATGTGTGTTATTTTCACAATCTACCTATGGATCCACCAGTGTCATTGCATGTGGGCTTTTTTACTAACAAAAACCATAGTCATTTCATGTGTTTTCTTTTCACATACCACATATGGATCCACCAGTGTCATTGCATGTGTGCTCTTTTCACAATCCAGCTATGGATCCACCTGTGTCATTGCATGTGTGTTCTTTTTACTAACAATAACCAGGGTCATTGAAATGTGTGTTCTTTTCACATACCACATATGGATCCATTGCATGTGTGTTCTTTTTACTAACAACAACCAGAGCCATTGCATGTGTGTTCTCTTCAGAGACCACACATGGATCCACCAGTGTCATTGCATGTGTGTTCTTTTTACTAACAACAACCAGAGTCATTGAAATGTGTGTTCTCTTCAGAGACCACACATGGATCCACCAGTGTCATTGCATGTGTGTTCTTTTTACTAACAACGACCAGTGTCATTGCATGTGTATTCTTTTCACAATCCACCTATGGATCCACCAGTGTCATTGCATGTGTGCTTTTTTTACTAACAACAACCAGAGTCATTTCATGTGTTTTCTTTTCACATACCACATATGGATCCACCAGTCTCATTGAAATGTGTGTTCTCTTCAGAGACCACACATGGATCCACCAGTGTTATTGCATGTATGTTCTTGTTACTAATAACCAGAGTCATTGCATGTGTGTTCTTTTCACACACCACATATGGATCCACCAGTGTCATTGCATGTGTGTTCTTTTCACAATCTCCCTATGGATCCACCAGTGTCATTACATGTGTGCTCTTTTTACTAACAACAACCAGAGTCACTCCATGTGTGTTCTCTTCCGAGACCACACATGGATACACCAGTGTCACTGCATGTGTGTTCTTTTTACTAAAAACAACCAGAGTCATTGAAATGTGTGTTCTCTTCTGAGACCACACATGGATCCACCAGTGTCATTGCATGTGTGTTCTTTTTACTAACAACAACCAGTGTCATTGCATGTGTGTTCTTTTGACAATCCACCTATGGATCCACCAGTGTTATTGCATGTGTGCTTTTTTTACTAACAACAACCAGAGTCATCGCATGTGTGTTCTTTTCACATACCACATATGGATCCACCAGTGTCATTGCATGTGTCTTCTTTTCACAATCCACCTATGGATCCACCAGTGTCATTGCATATGTGTTATTTTTACTCACAACAACTGGAGTTATTTCATGATTGTTCTTTTCACATACCACATATGGATCCACCTGTGTCATTGCATGTGTGCTCTTTTCACAATCCACCTATGGATCCACCAGTGTCATCGCATGTGTGTTCTTTTTACTAACAATAACCAGAGTCATTGAAATGTGTGTTCTTTTCACATACCACATATGGATCCACCAGTGTCATTGCATGTGTGCTCTTTTTACTAACAACAACCAGAGTCATTGCATCTGTGTTCTCTTGAGAGACCACACATGGATCCACCAGTGTCATTGCATGTGTGTTCTTTTTACTAACAACAACCAGAGTCATTGAAATGTGTGTTCTCTTCTCAGACCACACATGGATCCACCAGTGTCATTGCATGTGTGTTCTTTTTACTAACAACAACAAGAGTCATTGGATGTGTGTTCTTTTCACATAGCACATATGGATCCACCAGTGTCATTGAAATGTGTGTTCTCTTCAGAGACAACACATGGATCCACCAGTGTCATTAAATGTGTGTTCTTGTTACTAACAACAACTTAATTCATTGGATGTGTGTTCCTTTCACATACAACATATGGATCCACCAGTGTCATTGCATGTGTGCTCTTTTCACAATCCACCTATGGTCCACCAGTGTCATTGCATGTGTGTTCTTTTTACTAACAACAACCAGAGTCATTGAAATGTGTATTCTTTTCACATACCACATATGGATCCACCAGTGTCATTGCATGTGTGTTCTTTTTACTAACAACAACCAGAGTCATTGCATGTGTGTTCTCTTCAGAGACCACACATGGATCCACTAGTGTCATTGCATGTGTGTTCTTTTTGCTAACAACAACCAGAGTCATTGCATGTGTGTCCGTTTCACATACCACATATGGATCCACTAGTGTCATTGCATGTGTGCTCTTTTTACCAACAACAACCAGAGTCATTGCATGTGTGTTCTTTTCACCATCCACCTATGGATCCACCAGTGTCATTGCATGTGTGTTCTTTTTACTAACAACAACTAGAGTCATTGCATGTGTGCTCTTTTCACAATCCACCTATGGATCCACCAGTGTCATTGCATGTGTGTTCTTTTTACTAACAACAACAAGAGTCATTGGATGTGTGTTCTTTTCACATACCACATATGGATCCACCAGTGTCATTGAAATGTGTGTTCTCTTCAGAGACAACACATGGATCCACCAGTGTCATTAAATGTGTGTTCTTGTTACTAACAACAACTGAATTCATTGGATGTGTGTTCCTTTCACATACAACATATGGATCCACCAGTGTCATTGCATGTGTGCTCTTTTCACAATCCACCTATGGTCCACCAGTGTCATTGCATGTGTGTTCTTTTTACTAACAACAACCAGAGTCATTGAAATGTGTATTCTTTTCACATACCACATATGGATCCACCAGTGTCATTGCATGTGTATTCTTTTTACTAACAACAACCAGAGTCATTGCATGTGTGTTCTCTTCAGAGACCACACATGGATCCACTAGTTTCATTGCATGTGTGTTCTTTTTACTAACAACAACCAGAGTCATTGCATGTGTGTCCGTTTCACATACCACATATGGATCCACCAGTGTCATTGCATGTGTGCTCTTTTTACCAACAACAACCAGAGTCATTGCATGTGTGTTCTTTTCACCATCCACCTATGGATCCACCAGTGTCATTGCATGTGTGTTCTTTTTACTAACAACAACTAGAGTCATTGCATGTGTGCTCTTTTCACAATCCACCTAAGGATCCACCAGTGTCATTGCATGTGTGTTCTTTTTACTAACAACAACAAGAGTCATTGGATGTGTGTTCTTTTCACATACCACATATGGATCCACTAGTGTCATTGCATGTGTGTTCTTTTCACAATCTACCTATGGATCCACCAGTGTCATTGCATGTGGGCTTTTTTACTAACAAAAACCATAGTCATTTCATGTGTTTTCTTTTCACATACCACATATGGATCCACTAGTGTCATTGCATGTGTGCTCTTTTCACAATCCAGCTATGGATCCACCTGTGTCATTGCATGTGTGTTCTTTTTACTAACAATAACCAGGGTCATTGAAATGTGTGTTCTTTTCACATACCACATATGGATCCACCAGTGTCATTGCATGTGTGTTCTCTTTACTAACAACAACCAGAGCCATTGCATGTGTGTTCTCTTTAGAGACCACACATGGATCCACCAGTGTCATTGCATGTGTGTTATTTTTACTAACAACAACCAGAGTCATTGAAATGTGTGTTATCTTCAAAGACCACACATGGATACACCAGTGTCATTGCATGTGTGTTCTTTTTACTAACAACAACCAGTGTCATTGCATGTGTATTCTTTTCACAATCCACCTATGGATCCACCAGTGTCATTGCATGTGTGCTTTTTTTACTAACAACAACCAGAGTCATTTCATGTGTTTTCTTTTCACATACCACATATGGATCCACCAGTCTCATTGAAATGTGTGTTCTCTTCAGAGACCACACATGGATCCACCAGTGTTATTGCATGTATGTTCTTGTTACTAACAACCAGAGTCATTGCATGTGTGTTCTTTTCACATACCACATATGGATCCACCAGTGTCATTGCATGTGTGTTCTTTTCACAATCCCCCTATGGATCCACCAGTGTCATTACATGTGTGCTCTTTTTACTAGCAACAACCAGAGTCACTCCATGTGTGTTCTCTTCCGAGACCACACATGGATACACCAGTGTCATTGCATGTGTGTTCTTTTTACTAACAACAACCAGAGTCATTGAAATGTGTGTTCTCTTCTGAGACCACACATGGATCCACCAGTGTCATTGCATGTGTGTTCTTTTTACTTACAACAACTGGAGTCATTGCATGTGTGTTCTTTTCACATACCACACATGGATCCACTAGTGTCATTGCATGTGTGCTCTTTTCACAATCCACCTATGGATCCACCAGTGTCATTTCATGTGTGTTCTTTTCACATACCACATATGGATCCACTAGTGTCATTGCATGTGTGTTCTTTTCACATACCACATATGGATCCACCAGTGTCATTGCATGTGTGCTCTTTTTACTAAAAACAACCAGAGTCATTGCATGTGTGTTCTCTTCAGAAACCACACATGGATCCACCAGTGTCATTGCATGTGTGTTCTTTTTACTAACAATAATCAGAGTCATTGAAATGTGTGTTCTCTTCAGAGACCACACATGGATCCACCAGTGTCATTGCATGTGTGTTCTTTCTAGTAACAACAACCAGTGTCATTGCATGCGTGTTCTTTTCACAATCCACCTATGGATCCACCAGTGTCATTGCATGCGTGTTCTTTTTACTAACAACAACCAGTGTCATTGCATGTTTGTTCTTTTCACAATCCACCTATGGATCCACCAGTGTGATTGCATGCGTGTTCTTTTTACTAACAAGAACCAGTGTCATTGCATGTGTGTTCTTTTCACAATGCACCTGTGGATCCACTAGTGTCATTGCATGTGTTCTTTTTTGACAATCCACCTAAGGATCCACCATTCTCATTGCATGTGTGTTCTTTTTACTAACAACAACAAGAGTCATTGTATGTGTGTTCTTTTCACATACCACATATGGATCCACTAGTGCCATCGCATGTGTGTTCTTTTCACAATCCACCTATGGATCCACTAGTGTAATTGCATGTGGGCTTTTTTTACTAACAACAAGCAGAGTCATTTCATGTGTTTTCTTTTCACATACCACATATGGATCCACCAGTGTCATTGCATGTGTGCTCTTTTCACAATCCACCTATGGATCCATTAGTGTCATTGCATGTGTGTTCTTTTTACTAACAATAACCAGAGTCATTGAAATGTGTGTTCTTTTCACATACCACATATGGATCCACCAGGGTCATTGAATGTGTGTTCTTTTTACTAACAACAACCAGAGCCATTGCATGTGTGTTCTCCTCAGAGACCACACATGGATCCACCAGTGTAATTGCATGTGTGTTCTTTTTACTAACAACAACCAGAGTCACTGAAATGTGTGTTCTCTTCAGAGACCACACATGGATCCACCAGTGTCATTGCATGTGTGTTTTTTTACTAACAACAACCAGTGTCATTGCATGTGTGTTCTTTTCACAATCCACCTATGGATCCACCAGTGTTATTGCATGTGTGCTTTTTTTACTAACAACAACCAGAGTCATTTCATGTGTGTTCTTTTCACATACCACATATGGATCCACCATTGTCATTGAAATGTGTGTTCTCTTCAGAGACCACACATGGATCCACTAGTTTCATTGCATGTGTGTTCTTTTTACTAACAACAACCAGAGTCATTGCATGTGTGTCCGTTTCACATACCACATATGGATCCACCAGTGTCATTGCATGTGTGCTCTTTTTACCAACAACAACCAGAGTCATTGCATGTGTGTTCTTTTCACCATCCACCTATGTATCCACCAGTGTCATTGCATGTGTGTTTTTTTTACTAACAACAACTAGAGTCATTGCATGTGTGCTCTTTTCACAATCCACCTAAGGATCCACCAGTGTCATTGCATGTGTGTTCTTTTTACTAACAACAACAAGAGTCATTGGATGTGTGTTCTTTTCACATACCACATATGGATCCACTAGTGTCATTGCACGTGTGTTCTTTTCACAATCTACCTATGGATCCACCAGTGTCATTGCATGTGGGCTTTTTTACTAACAAAAACCATAGTCATTTCATGTGTGTTCTTTTCACATACAACATATGGATCCACCAGTGTCATTGCATGTGTGTTCTTTTTACTAACAACAACCAGAGTCATTGCATGTGTGTTCTCTTCAGAGACCACACATGGATCCAGTAGTGTCATTGCATGTGTGTTCTTTTTACTAACAACAACCAGAGTCATTGAAATGTGTGTTCTCGTCAGAGACCACACATGGATCCACTAGTGTCATTGCATGTGTTCTCTTTTTACTAACAACAACCAGAGTCATTGCATGTGTGTTCTTTTCACATACCACATATGGATCCACCAGTGTCATTGCATGTGTGCTCTTTTTACTAAGAACAACAAAAGTCATTGCATGTGTGTTCTCTTCAAAGACCACACATGGATCCACCAGTGTCATTGCATGTGTGTTCTTTTTACTAACAACCAGAGTCATTGAAATGTGTGTTCTCTTCTTAGACCAACATGGATCCACCAGTGTCATTGCATGTGTCTTCTTTTTACTAACAACAACCAGTGTCATTGCATGTGTGTTCTTTTCACAATCCACCTATGGATCCACCAGTGTTATTGCATATGTGCTTTTTTTTACTAACAACAACCAGAGTCATTTGATGTGTGTTCTTTTCACATACCACATATGGATCCACCAGTGTTATTGAAATGTGTGTTCTCTTCAGAGACCACACATGGAACCACCATTGTTATTGCATGTGTGTTCTTGTTACTAACAACAACCAGAGTCATTGCATGTGTGTTCTTTTCACATACCACATATGGATCCACCAGTG
This sequence comes from Avena sativa, assembly GCA_916181665.1. Lineage (NCBI taxonomy): Eukaryota > Viridiplantae > Streptophyta > Magnoliopsida > Poales > Poaceae > Avena > Avena sativa. The sequence goes on from OV702287.1 coordinate 588,337,349, forward strand.
TCATTGCATGTGTGTTCTTCTCACAATCCACCTATGGATCCACCAGTGTCATTGCATGTCTGTTCTTTTTACTAACAACAACCAGAGTCATTGAAATGTGTATTCTCTTCTGAGACCACACATGGATCCACCAGTGTCATTGCATGTGTGTTCTTTTTACTTACAACAACTGGAGTCATTGCATGTGTGTTCTTTTCACATACCACACATGGATCCACTAGTGTCATTGCATGTGTGCTCTTTTCACAATCCACCTATGGATCCACCAGTGTCATTTCATGTGTGTTCTTTTCACATACCACATATGGATCCACTAGTGTCATTGCATGTGTGTTCTTTTCACATACCACATATGGATCCACCAGTGTCATTGCATGTGTGCTCTTTTTACTAAAAACAACCAGAGTCATTGCATGTGTGTTCTCTTCAGAAACCACACATGGATCCACCAGTATCATTGCATGTGTGTTCTTTTTACTAACAATAATCAGAGTCATTGAAATGTGTGTTCTCTTCAGAGACCACACATGGATCCACCAGTGTCATTGCATGTGTGTTCTTTCTAGTAACAACAACCAGTGTCATTGCATGTGTGTTCTTTTCACAATCCACCTATGGATCCACCAGTGTCATTGCATGCGTGTTCTTTTTACTAACAACAACCAGTGTCATTGCATGTGTGTTCTTTTCACAATCCACCTATGGACCCACCAGTGTGATTGCATGCGTGGTCTTTTTACTAACAAGAACCAGTGTCATTGCATGTGTGTTCTTTTCACAATGCACCTGTGGATCCACTAGTGTCATTGCATGTGTGCTTTTATCACAATCCACCTAAGGATCCACCATTCTCATTGCATGTGTGTTCTTTTACTAACAACAATAAGAGTCATTGTATGTGTGTTCTTTTCACATACCACATATGGATCCACTAGTGCCATCGCATGTGTGTTCTTTTCACAATCCACCTATGGATCCACTAGTGTAATTGCATGTGGGCTTTTTTTACTAACAACAACCAGAGTCATTTCATGTGTTTTCTTTTCACATACCACATATGGATCCACCAGTGTTATTGCATGTGTGCTCTTTTCACAATCCACCTATGGATCCACTAGTGTCATTGCATGTGTGTTCTTTTTACTAACAATAACCAGAGTCATTGAAATGTGTGTTCTTTTCACATACCACATATGGATCCACCAGGGTCATTGAATGTGTGTTCTTTTTACTAACAACAACCAGAGCCATTGCATGTGTGTTCTCCTCAGAGACCACACATGGATCCACCAGTGTAATTGCATGTGTGTTCTTTTTACTAACAACAACCAGAGTCACTGAAATGTGTGTTCTCTTCAGAGACCACACATGGATCCACCAGTGTCATTGCATGTGTGTTTTTTTACTAACAACAACCAGTGTCATTGCATGTGTCTTCTTTTCACAATCCACCTATGGATCCACCAGTGTTATTGCATGTGTGCTTTTTTTACTAACAACAACCAGAGTCATTTCATGTGTGTTCTTTTTACATACCACATATGGATCCACCATTGTCATTGAAATGTGTGTTCTCTTCACAGACCACACATGGATCCACCAGTGTCATTACATGTGTGGTCTTGTTACTAACAACAACTGGATTCATTGGATGTGTGTTCTTTTCACATACCACATATGGATCCACCAGTGTCATTGCATGTGTGCTCTTTTCACAATCCACCTATGGATCCACCAGTGTCATTGCATGTGTGTTCTTTTTACTAACAACAACCAGAGTCATTGAAATGTGTATTCTTTTCACACTCCACATATGGATCCACAAGTGTCACTGCATGTGTGCTCTTTTTACTAACAACAACCAGAGGCATTGCATATGTGCTCTTTTCACAATCCACCTATGGATCCACCAGTGTCATTGCATGTCTGTTTTGTTTACTAACAACAACCAGAGTCATTGCATGTGTGTTCTTTTCACATACCACATATGGATCCACCAGTTTTTTCATTGCATGTGTGTTCTCTTCAGAGACCACACATGGATCCAGTACTGTCATTGCATGTGTGTTCTTTTTACTAACAACAACCAGAGTCATTGAAATGTGTGTTCTCTTCAGAGACCACACATGGATCCACAAGTGTCATTGCATGTGTGTTCTTTTCACAATCCACCTATGGATCCACCAGTTCCATTGCATTTGTGCTTTTTTTACTAAGAACAACCAGAGTCATTTCATGTGTGTTCTTTTCACATACCACATATGGATCCACCAGTGTCATTGATATGTGTGTTCTCTACAGAGACCACACAGGGATCCCCTAGTGGTATTGCATGTGTGCTCTTGTTACTAACAACAACCAGAGGCATTGCATATGTGCTCTTTTCACAATCCACCTATGGATCCACCAGTGTCATTGCATGTCTGTTTTGTTTACTAACAACAACCAGAGTCATTGCATGTGTGTTCTTTTCACATACCACATATGGATCCACCAGTGTCATTGCATGTGTGCTCTTTTTACTAACAACAACCAAAGTCATTGCATGTGTGTTCTCTTCAAAGACCACACATGGATCCACCAGTGTCATTGCATGTGTGTTCTTTTTACTAACAACCAGAGTCCTTGAAATGTGTGTTCTCTTCTTAGACCACACATGGATCCACCAGTGTCATTGCATGTGTCTTCATTTTACTAACAACAACCAGTGTCATTGCATGTGTGTTCTTTTCACAATCCACCTATGGATCCACCAGTGTTATTGCATATGTGCTTTTTTTACTAACAACAACCAGAGTCATTTGATGTGTGTTCTTTTCACATACCACATATGGATCCACCAGTGTTATTGAAATGTGTGTTCTCTTCAGAGACCACACATGGAACCACCAGTGTTATTGCATGTGTGTTCTTGTTACAAACAACAACCAGAGTCATTGCAAGTGTGTTCTTTTCACATACCACATATGGATCCACCAGTGTCATTGCATGCGTGCTCTTTTCAGAATCCACCTATGGATCCACCAGTGTCATTGCATGTGTGTTCTTTTTACTTACAACAACTGGAGTCATTGCATGTGTGTTCTTTTCACATACCACACATGGATCCACTAGTGTCATTGCATGTGTGCTCTTTTCACAATCCACCTATGGATCCACCAGTGTCATTTCATGTGTGTTCTTTTCACATACCACATATGGATCCACTAGTGTCATTGCATGTGTGTTCTTTTCACATACCACATATGGATCCACCAGTGTCATTGCATGTGTGCTCTTTTTACTAAAAACAACCAGAGTCATTGCATGTGTGTTCTCTTCAGAAACCACACATGGATCCACCAGTGTCATTGCATGTGTGTTCTTTTTACTAACAATAATCAGAGTCATTGAAATGTGTGTTCTCTTCAGAGACCACACATGGATCCACCAGTGTCCTTGCATGTGTGTTCTTTCTAGTAAAAACAACCAGTGTCATTGCATGTGTGTTCCTTTCACAATCCACCTATGGATCCACCAGTGTCATTGCATGCGTGTTCTTTTTACTAACAACAACCAGTGTCATTGCATGCGTGTTCTTTTCACAATCCACCTATGGATCCACCAGTGTGATTGCATGCGTGTTCTTTTTACTAACAAGAACCAGTGTCATTGCATGTGTGTTCTTTTCACAATGCACCTGTGGATCCACTAGTGTCATTGCATGTGTTCTTTTTTCACAATCCACCTAAGGATCCACCATTCTCATTGCATGTGTGTTCTTTTTACTAACAACAACAAGAGTCATTGTATGTGTGTTCTTTTCACATACCACATATGGATCCACTAGTGCCATCGCATGTGTGTTCTTTTCACAATCCACCTATGGATCCACTAGTGTAATTGCATGTTTGCTTTTTTTACTAACAACAACCAGAGTCATTTCATGTGTTTTCTTTTCACATACCACATATGGATCCACCAGTGTCATTGCATGTGTGCTCTTTTCACAATCCACCTATGGATCCATTAGTGTCATTGCATGTGTGTTCTTTTTACTAACAATAACCAGAGTCATTGAAATGTGTGTTCTTTTCACATACCACATATGGATCCACCAGGGTCATTGAATGTGTGTTCTTTTTACTAACAACAACCAGAGCCATTGCATGTGTGTTCTCCTCAGAGACCACACATGGATCCACCAGTGTAATTGCATGTGTGTTCTTTTTACTAACAACAACCAGAGTCACTGAAATGTGTGTTCTCTTCAGAGACCACACATGGATCCACCAGTGTCATTGCATGTGTGTTTTTTTACTAACAACAACCAGTGTCATTGCATGTGTGTTCTTTTCACAATCCACCTATGGATCCACCAGTGTTATTGCATGTGTGCTTTTTTTACTAACAACAACCAGAGTCATTTCATGTGTGTTCTTTTCACATACCACATATGGATCCACCATTGTCATTGAAATGTGTGTTCTCTTCACAGACCACACATGGATCCACTAGTTTCATTGCATGTGTGTTCTTTTTACTAACAACAACCAGAGTCATTGCATGTGTGTCCGTTTCACATACCACATATGGATCCACCAGTGTCATTGCATGTGTGCTCTTTTTACCAACAACAACCAGAGTCATTGCATGTGTGTTCTTTTCACCATCCACCTATGTATCCACCAGTGTCATTGCATGTGTGTTTTTTTTACTAACAACAACTAGAGTCATTGCATGTGTGCTCTTTTCACAATCCACCTAAGGATCCACCAGTGTCATTGCATGTGTGTTCTTTTTACTAACAACAACAAGAGTCATTGGATGTGTGTTCTTTTCACATACCACATATGGATCCACTAGTGTCATTGCATGTGTGTTCTTTTCACAATCTACCTATGGATCCACCAGTGTCATTGCATGTGGGCTTTTTTACTAACAAAAACCATAGTCATTTCATGTGTGTTCTTTTCACATACAACATATGGATCCACCAGTGTCATTGCATGTGTGTTCTTTTTACTAACAACAACCAGAGTCATTGCATGTGTGTTCTCTTCAGAGACCACACATGGATCCAGTAGTGTCATTGCATGTGTGTTCTTTTTACTAACAACAACCAGAGTCATTGAAATGTGTGTTCTCGTCAGAGACCACACATGGATCCACTAGTGTCATTGCATGTGTTCTCTTTTTACTAACAACAACCAGAGTCATTGCATGTGTGTTCTTTTCACATACCACATATGGATCCACCAGTGTCATTGCATGTGTGCTCTTTTTACTAAGAACAACAAAAGTCATTGCATGTGTGTTCTCTTCAAAGACCACACATGGATCCACCAGTGTCATTGCATGTGTGTTCTTTTTACTAACAACCAGAGTCATTGAAATGTGTGTTCTCTTCTTAGACCAACATGGATCCACCAGTGTCATTGCATGTGTCTTCTTTTTACTAACAACAACCAGTGTCATTGCATGTGTGTTCTTTTCACAATCCACCTATGGATCCACCAGTGCTATTGCATATGTGCTTTTTTTTACTAACAACAACCAGAGTCATTTGATGTGTGTTCTTTTCACATACCACATATGGATCCACCAGTGTTATTGAAATGTGTGTTCTCTTCAGAGACCACACATGGAACCACCATTGTTATTGCATGTGTGTTCTTGTTACTAACAACAACCAGAGTCATTGCATGTGTGTTCTTTTCACATACCACATATGGATCCACCAGTGTCATTGCATGTGTGTTCTTCTCACAATCCACCTATGGATCCACCAGTGTCATTGCATGTCTGTTCTTTTTACTAACAACAACCAGAGTCATTGAAATGTGTATTCTCTTCTGAGACCACACATGGATCCACCAGTGTCATTGCATGTGTGTTCTTTTTACTTACAACAACTGGAGTCATTGCATGTGTGTTCTTTTCACATACCACACATGGATCCACTAGTGTCATTGCATGTGTGCTCTTTTCACAATCCACCTATGGATCCACCAGTGTCATTTCATGTGTGTTCTTTTCACATACCACATATGGATCCACTAGTGTCATTGCATGTGTGTTCTTTTCACATACCACATATGGATCCACCAGTGTCATTGCATGTGTGCTCTTTTTACTAAAAACAACCAGAGTCATTGCATGTGTGTTCTCTTCAGAAACCACACATGGATCCACCAGTATCATTGCATGTGTGTTCTTTTTACTAACAATAATCAGAGTCATTGAAATGTGTGTTCTCTTCAGAGACCACACATGGATCCACCAGTGTCATTGCATGTGTGTTCTTTCTAGTAACAACAACCAGTGTCATTGCATGTGTGTTCTTTTCACAATCCACCTATGGATCCACCAGTGTCATTGCATGCGTGTTCTTTTTACTAACAACAACCAGTGTCATTGCATGTGTGTTCTTTTCACAATCCACCTATGGACCCACCAGTGTGATTGCATGCGTGGTCTTTTTACTAACAAGAACCAGTGTCATTGCATGTGTGTTCTTTTCACAATGCACCTGTGGATCCACTAGTGTCATTGCATGTGTGCTTTTATCACAATCCACCTAAGGATCCACCATTCTCATTGCATGTGTGTTCTTTTACTAACAACAATAAGAGTCATTGTATGTGTGTTCTTTTCACATACCACATATGGATCCACTAGTGCCATCGCATGTGTGTTCTTTTCACAATCCACCTATGGATCCACTAGTGTAATTGCATGTGGGCTTTTTTTACTAACAACAACCAGAGTCATTTCATGTGTTTTCTTTTCACATACCACATATGGATCCACCAGTGTTATTGCATGTGTGCTCTTTTCACAATCCACCTATGGATCCACTAGTGTCATTGCATGTGTGTTCTTTTTACTAACAATAACCAGAGTCATTGAAATGTGTGTTCTTTTCACATACCACATATGGATCCACCAGGGTCATTGAATGTGTGTTCTTTTTACTAACAACAACCAGAGCCATTGCTTGTGTGTTCTCCTCAGAGACCACACATGGATCCACCAGTGTAATTGCATGTGTGTTCTTTTTACTAACAACAACCAGAGTCACTGAAATGTGTGTTCTCTTCAGAGACCACACATGGATCCACCAGTGTCATTGCATGTGTGTTTTTTTACTAACAACAACCAGTGTCATTGCATGTGTGTTCTTTTCACAATCCACCTATGGATCCACCAGTGTTATTGCATGTGTTGTTTTTTTACTAACAACAACCAGAGTCATTTCATGTGTGTTCTTTTTACATACCACATATGGATCCACCATTGTCATTGAAATGTGTGTTCTCTTCACAGACCACACATGGATCCACCAGTGTCATTACATGTGTGGTCTTGTTACTAACAACAACTGGATTCATTGGATGTGTGTTCTTTTCACATACCACATATGGATCCACCAGTGTCATTGCATGTGTGCTCTTTTCACAATCCACCTATGGATCCACCAGTGTCATTGCATGTGTGTTCTTTTTACTAACAACAACCAGAGTCATTGAAATGTGTATTCTTTTCACACTCCACATATGGATCCACAAGTGTCACTGCATGTGTGCTCTTTTTACTAACAACAACCAGAGGCATTGCATATGTGCTCTTTTCACAATCCACCTATGGATCCACCAGTGTCATTGCATGTCTGTTTTGTTTACTAACAACAACCAGAGTCATTGCATGTGTGTTCTTTTCACATACCACATATGGATCCACCAGTTTTTTCATTGCATGTGTGTTCTCTTCAGAGACCACACATGGATCCAGTACTGTCATTGCATGTGTGTTCTTTTTACTAACAACAACCAGAGTCATTGAAATGTGTGTTCTCTTCAGAGACCACACATGGATCCACAAGTGTCATTGCATGTGTGTTCTTTTCACAATCCACCTATGGATCCACCAGTTCCATTGCATTTGTGCTTTTTTTACTAAGAACAACCAGAGTCATTTCATGTGTGTTCTTTTCACATACCACATATGGATCCACCAGTGTCATTGATATGTGTGTTCTCTACAGAGACCACACAGGGATCCCCTAGTGGTATTGCATGTGTGCTCTTGTTACTAACAACAACCAGAGGCATTGCATATGTGCTCTTTTCACAATCCACCTATGGATCCACCAGTGTCATTGCATGTCTGTTTTGTTTACTAACAACAACCAGAGTCATTGCATGTGTGTTCTTTTCACATACCACATATGGATCCACCAGTGTCATTGCATGTGTGCTCTTTTTACTAACAACAACCAAAGTCATTGCATGTGTGTTCTCTTCAAAGACCACACATGGATCCACCAGTGTCATTGCATGTGTGTTCTTTTTACTAACAACCAGAGTCCTTGAAATGTGTGTTCTCTTCTTAGACCACACATGGATCCACCAGTGTCATTGCATGTGTCTTCATTTTACTAACAACAACCAGTGTCATTGCATGTGTGTTCTTTTCACAATCCACCTATGGATCCACCAGTGTTATTGCATATGTGCTTTTTTTACTAACAACAACCAGAGTCATTTGATGTGTGTTCTTTTCACATACCACATATGGATCCACCAGTGTTATTGAAATGTGTGTTCTCTTCAGAGACCACACATGGAACCACCAGTGTTATTGCATGTGTGTTCTTGTTACAAACAACAACCAGAGTCATTGCAAGTGTGTTCTTTTCACATACCACATATGGATCCACCAGTGTCATTGCATGCGTGCTCTTTTCAGAATCCACCTATGGATCCACCAGTGTCATTGCATGTGTGTTCTTTTTACTTACAACAACTGGAGTCATTGCATGTGTGTTCTTTTCACATACCACACATGGATCCACTAGTGTCATTGCATGTGTGCTCTTTTCACAATCCACCTATGGATCCACCAGTGTCATTTCATGTGTGTTCTTTTCACATACCACATATGGATCCACTAGTGTCATTGCATGTGTGTTCTTTTCACATACCACATATGGATCCACCAGTGTCATTGCATGTGTGCTCTTTTTACTAAAAACAACCAGAGTCATTGCATGTGTGTTCTCTTCAGAAACCACACATGGATCCACCAGTGTCATTGCATGTGTGTTCTTTTTACTAACAATAATCAGAGTCATTGAAATGTGTGTTCTCTTCAGAGACCACACATGGATCCACCAGTGTCCTTGCATGTGTGTTCTTTCTAGTAAAAACAACCAGTGTCATTGCATGTGTGTTCCTTTCACAATCCACCTATGGATCCACCAGTGTCATTGCATGCGTGTTCTTTTTACTAACAACAACCAGTGTCATTGCATGCGTGTTCTTTTCACAATCCACCTATGGATCCACCAGTGTGATTGCATGCGTGTTCTTTTTACTAACAAGAACCAGTGTCATTGCATGTGTGTTCTTTTCACAATGCACCTGTGGATCCACTAGTGTCATTGCATGTGTTCTTTTTTCACAATCCACCTAAGGATCCACCATTCTCATTGCATGTGTGTTCTTTTTACTAACAACAACAAGAGTCATTGTATGTGTGTTCTTTTCACATACCACATATGGATCCACTAGTGCCATCGCATGTGTGTTCTTTTCACAATCCACCTATGGATCCACTAGTGTAATTGCATGTTTGCTTTTTTTACTAACAACAACCAGAGTCATTTCATGTGTTTTCTTTTCACATACCACATATGGATCCACCAGTGTCATTGCATGTGTGCTCTTTTCACAATCCACCTATGGATCCATTAGTGTCATTGCATGTGTGTTCTTTTTACTAACAATAACCAGAGTCATTGAAATGTGTGTTCTTTTCACATACCACATATGGATCCACCAGGGTCATTGAATGTGTGTTCTTTTTACTAACAACAACCAGAGCCATTGCATGTGTGTTCTCCTCAGAGACCACACATGGATCCACCAGTGTAATTGCATGTGTGTTCTTTTTACTAACAACAACCAGAGTCACTGAAATGTGTGTTCTCTTCAGAGACCACACATGGATCCACCAGTGTCATTGCATGTGTGTTTTTTTACTAACAACAACCAGTGTCATTGCATGTGTGTTCTTTTCACAATCCACCTATGGATCCACCAGTGTTATTGCATGTGTGCTTTTTTTACTAACAACAACCAGAGTCATTTCATGTGTGTTCTTTTCACATACCACATATGGATCCACCATTGTCATTGAAATGTGTGTTCTCTTCACAGACCACACATGGATCCACTAGTTTCATTGCATGTGTGTTCTTTTTACTAACAACAACCAGAGTCATTGCATGTGTGTCCGTTTCACATACCACATATGGATCCACCAGTGTCATTGCATGTGTGCTCTTTTTACCAACAACAACCAGAGTCATTGCATGTGTGTTCTTTTCACCATCCACCTATGTATCCACCAGTGTCATTGCATGTGTTTTTTTTACTAACAACAACTAGAGTCATTGCATGTGTGCTCTTTTCACAATCCACCTAAGGATCCACCAGTGTCATTGCATGTGTGTTCTTTTTACTAACAACAACAAGAGTCATTGGATGTGTGTTCTTTTCACATACCACATATGGATCCACTAGTGTCATTGCATGTGTGTTCTTTTCACAATCTACCTATGGATCCACCAGTGTCATTGCATGTGGGCTTTTTTACTAACAAAAACCATAGTCATTTCATGTGTGTTCTTTTCACATACAACATATGGATCCACCAGTGTCATTGCATGTGTGTTCTTTTTACTAACAACAACCAGAGTCATTGCATGTGTGTTCTCTTCAGAGACCACACATGGATCCAGTAGTGTCATTGCATGTGTGTTCTTTTTACTAACAACAACCAGAGTCATTGAAATGTGTGTTCTCGTCAGAGACCACACATGGATCCACTAGTGTCATTGCATGTGTTCTCTTTTTACTAACAACAACCAGAGTCATTGCATGTGTGTTCTTTTCACATACCACATATGGATCCACCAGTGTCATTGCATGTGTGCTCTTTTTACTAAGAACAACAAAAGTCATTGCATGTGTGTTCTCTTCAAAGACCACACATGGATCCACCAGTGTCATTGCATGTGTGTTCTTTTTACTAACAACCAGAGTCATTGAAATGTGTGTTCTCTTCTTAGACCAACATGGATCCACCAGTGTCATTGCATGTGTCTTCTTTTTACTAACAACAACCAGTGTCATTGCATGTGTGTTCTTTTCACAATCCACCTATGGATCCACCAGTGCTATTGCATATGTGCTTTTTTTTACTAACAACAACCAGAGTCATTTGATGTGTGTTCTTTTCACATACCACATATGGATCCACCAGTGTTATTGAAATGTGTGTTCTCTTCAGAGACCACACATGGAACCACCATTGTTATTGCATGTGTGTTCTTGTTACTAACAACAACCAGAGTCATTGCATGTGTGTTCTTTTCACATACCACATATGGATCCACCAGTGTCATTGCATGTGTGTTCTTCTCACAATCCACCTATGGATCCACCAGTGTCATTGCATGTCTGTTCTTTTTACTAACAACAACCAGAGTCATTGAAATGTGTATTCTCTTCTGAGACCACACATGGATCCACCAGTGTCATTGCATGTGTGTTCTTTTTACTTACAACAACTGGAGTCATTGCATGTGTGTTCTTTTCACATACCACACATGGATCCACTAGTGTCATTGCATGTGTGCTCTTTTCACAATCCACCTATGGATCCACCAGTGTCATTTCATGTGTGTTCTTTTCACATACCACATATGGATCCACTAGTGTCATTGCATGTGTGTTCTTTTCACATACCACATATGGATCCACCAGTGTCATTGCATGTGTGCTCTTTTTACTAAAAACAACCAGAGTCATTGCATGTGTGTTCTCTTCAGAAACCACACATGGATCCACCAGTATCATTGCATGTGTGTTCTTTTTACTAACAATAATCAGAGTCATTGAAATGTGTGTTCTCTTCAGAGACCACACATGGATCCACCAGTGTCATTGCATGTGTGTTCTTTCTAGTAACAACAACCAGTGTCATTGCATGTGTGTTCTTTTCACAATCCACCTATGGATCCACCAGTGTCATTGCATGCGTGTTCTTTTTACTAACAACAACCAGTGTCATTGCATGTGTGTTCTTTTCACAATCCACCTATGGACCCACCAGTGTGATTGCATGCGTGGTCTTTTTACTAACAAGAACCAGTGTCATTGCATGTGTGTTCTTTTCACAATGCACCTGTGGATCCACTAGTGTCATTGCATGTGTGCTTTTATCACAATCCACCTAAGGATCCACCATTCTCATTGCATGTGTGTTCTTTTACTAACAACAATAAGAGTCATTGTATGTGTGTTCTTTTCACATACCACATATGGATCCACTAGTGCCATCGCATGTGTGTTCTTTTCACAATCCACCTATGGATCCACTAGTGTAATTGCATGTGGGCTTTTTTTACTAACAACAACCAGAGTCATTTCATGTGTTTTCTTTTCACATACCACATATGGATCCACCAGTGTTATTGCATGTGTGCTCTTTTCACAATCCACCTATGGATCCACTAGTGTCATTGCATGTGTGTTCTTTTTACTAACAATAACCAGAGTCATTGAAATGTGTGTTCTTTTCACATACCACATATGGATCCACCAGGGTCATTGAATGTGTGTTCTTTTTACTAACAACAACCAGAGCCATTGCATGTGTGTTCTCCTCAGAGACCACACATGGATCCACCAGTGTAATTGCATGTGTGTTCTTTTTACTAACAACAACCAGAGTCACTGAAATGTGTGTTCTCTTCAGAGACCACACATGGATCCACCAGTGTCATTGCATGTGTGTTTTTTTACTAACAACAACCAGTGTCATTGCATGTGTGTTCTTTTCACAATCCACCTATGGATCCACCAGTGTTATTGCATGTGTGCTTTTTTTACTAACAACAACCAGAGTCATTTCATGTGTGTTCTTTTTACATACCACATATGGATCCACCATTGTCATTGAAATGTGTGTTCTCTTCACAGACCACACATGGATCCACCAGTGTCATTACATGTGTGGTCTTGTTACTAACAACAACTGGATTCATTGGATGTGTGTTCTTTTCACATACCACATATGGATCCACCAGTGTCATTGCATGTGTGCTCTTTTCACAATCCACCTATGGATCCACCAGTGTCATTGCATGTGTGTTCTTTTTACTAACAACAACCAGAGTCATTGAAATGTGTATTCTTTTCACACTCCACATATGGATCCACAAGTGTCACTGCATGTGTGCTCTTTTTACTAACAACAACCAGAGGCATTGCATATGTGCTCTTTTCACAATCCACCTATGGATCCACCAGTGTCATTGCATGTCTGTTTTGTTTACTAACAACAACCAGAGTCATTGCATGTGTGTTCTTTTCACATACCACATATGGATCCACCAGTTTTTTCATTGCATGTGTGTTCTCTTCAGAGACCACACATGGATCCAGTACTGTCATTGCATGTGTGTTCTTTTTACTAACAACAACCAGAGTCATTGAAATGTGTGTTCTCTTCAAAGACCACACATGGATCCACAAGTGTCATTGCATGTGTGTTCTTTTCACAATCCACCTATGGATCCACCAGTTCCATTGCATTTGTGCTTTTTTTACTAAGAACAACCAGAGTCATTTCATGTGTGTTCTTTTCACATACCACATATGGATCCACCAGTGTCATTGATATGTGTGTTCTCTACAGAGACCACACAGGGATCCCCTAGTGGTATTGCATGTGTGCTCTTGTTACTAACAACAACCAGAGGCATTGCATATGTGCTCTTTTCACAATCCACCTATGGATCCACCAGTGTCATTGCATGTCTGTTTTGTTTACTAACAACAACCAGAGTCATTGCATGTGTGTTCTTTTCACATACCACATATGGATCCACCAGTGTCATTGCATGTGTGCTCTTTTTACTAACAACAACCAAAGTCATTGCATGTGTGTTCTCTTCAAAGACCACACATGGATCCACCAGTGTCATTGCATGTGTGTTCTTTTTACTAACAACCAGAGTCCTTGAAATGTGTGTTCTCTTCTTAGACCACACATGGATCCACCAGTGTCATTGCATGTGTCTTCATTTTACTAACAACAACCAGTGTCATTGCATGTGTGTTCTTTTCACAATCCACCTATGGATCCACCCGTGTTATTGCATATGTGCTTTTTTTACTAACAACAACCAGAGTCATTTGATGTGTGTTCTTTTCACATACCACATATGGATCCACCAGTGTTATTGAAATGTGTGTTCTCTTCAGAGACCACACATGGAACCACCAGTGTTATTGCATGTGTGTTCTTGTTACAAACAACAACCAGAGTCATTGCAAGTGTGTTCTTTTCACATACCACATATGGATCCACCAGTGTCATTGCATGCGTGCTCTTTTCAGAATCCACCTATGGATCCACCAGTGTCATTGCATGTGTGTTCTTTTTACTTACAACAACTGGAGTCATTGCATGTGTGTTCTTTTCACATACCACACATGGATCCACTAGTGTCATTGCATGTGTGCTCTTTTCACAATCCACCTATGGATCCACCAGTGTCATTTCATGTGTGTTCTTTTCACATACCACATATGGATCCACTAGTGTCATTGCATGTGTGTTCTTTTCACATACCACATATGGATCCACCAGTGTCATTGCATGTGTGCTCTTTTTACTAAAAACAACCAGAGTCATTGCATGTGTGTTCTCTTCAGAAACCACACATGGATCCACCAGTGTCATTGCATGTGTGTTCTTTTTACTAACAATAATCAGAGTCATTGAAATGTGTGTTCTCTTCAGAGACCACACATGGATCCACCAGTGTCCTTGCATGTGTGTTCTTTCTAGTAACAACAACCAGTGTCATTGCATGTGTGTTCCTTTCACAATCCACCTATGGATCCACCAGTGTCATTGCATGCGTGTTCTTTTTACTAACAACAACCAGTGTCATTGCATGCGTGTTCTTTTCACAATCCACCTATGGATCCACCAGTGTGATTGCATGCGTGTTCTTTTTACTAACAAGAACCAGTGTCATTGCATGTGTGTTCTTTTCACAATGCACCTGTGGATCCACTAGTGTCATTGCATGTGTTCTTTTTTCACAATCCACCTAAGGATCCACCATTCTCATTGCATGTGTGTTCTTTTTACTAACAACAACAAGAGTCATTGTATGTGTGTTCTTTTCACATACCACATATGGATCCACTAGTGCCATCAAATGTGTGTTCTTTTCACAATCCACCTATGGATCCACTAGTGTAATTGCATGTTTGCTTTTTTTACTAACAACAACCAGAGTCATTTCATGTGTTTTCTTTTCACATACCACATATGGATCCACCAGTGTCATTGCATGTGTGCTCTTTTCACAATCCACCTATGGATCCATTAGTGTCATTGCATGTGTGTTCTTTTTACTAACAATAACCAGAGTCATTGAAATGTGTGTTCTTTTCACATACCACATATGGATCCACCAGGGTCATTGAATGTGTGTTCTTTTTACTAACAACAACCAGAGCCATTGCATGTGTGTTCTCCTCAGAGACCACACATGGATCCACCAGTGTAATTGCATGTGTGTTCTTTTTACTAACAACAACCAGAGTCACTGAAATGTGTGTTCTCTTCAGAGACCACACATGGATCCACCAGTGTCATTGCATGTGTGTTTTTTTACTAACAACAACCAGTGTCATTGCATGTGTGTTCTTTTCACAATCCACCTATGGATCCACCAGTGTTATTGCATGTGTGCTTTTTTTACTAACAACAACCAGAGTCATTTCATGTGTGTTCTTTTCACATACCACATATGGATCCACCATTGTCATTGAAATGTGTGTTCTCTTCACAGACCACACATGGATCCACTAGTTTCATTGCATGTGTGTTCTTTTTACTAACAACAACCAGAGTCATTGCATGTGTGTCCGTTTCACATACCACATATGGATCCACCAGTGTCATTGCATGTGTGCTCTTTTTACCAACAACAACCAGAGTCATTGCATGTGTGTTCTTTTCACCATCCACCTATGTATCCACCAGTGTCATTGCATGTGTGTTTTTTTACTAACAACAACTAGAGTCATTGCATGTGTGCTCTTTTCACAATCCACCTAAGGATCCACCAGTGTCATTGCATGTGTGTTCTTTTTACTAACAACAACAAGAGTCATTGGATGTGTGTTCTTTTCACATACCACATATGGATCCACTAGTGTCATTGCACGTGTGTTCTTTTCACAATCTACCTATGGATCCACCAGTGTCATTGCATGTGGGCTTTTTTACTAACAAAAACCATAGTCATTTCATGTGTGTTCTTTTCACATACAACATATGGATCCACCAGTGTCATTGCATGTGTGCTCTTTTCACAATCCACCTATGGTCCACCAGTGTCATTGCATGTGTGTTCTTTTTACTAACAACAACCAGGGTCATTGAAATGTGTGTTCTTTTCACATACCACATATGGATCCACCAGTGTCATTGCATGTGTGTTCTTTTTACTAACAACAACCAGAGTCATTGCATGTGTGTTCTATTCAGAGACCACAAATGGATCCAGTAGTGTCATTGCATGTGTGTTCTTTTTACTAACAACAACCAGAGTCATTGAAATGTGTGTTCTCGTCAGAGACCACACATGGATCCACTAGTGTCATTGCATGTGTTCTCTTTTTACTAACAACAACCAGAGTCATTGCATGTGTGTTCTTTTCACATACCACATATGGATCCACCAGTGTCATTGCATGTGTGCTCTTTTTACTAACAACAACAAAAGTCATTGCATGTGTGTTCTCTTCAAAGACCACACATGGATCCACCAGTGTCATTGCATGTGTGTTCTTTTTACTAACAACCAGAGTCATTGAAATGTGTGTTCTCTTCTTAGACCAACATGGATCCACCAGTGTCATTGCATGTGTCTTCTTTTTACTAACAACAACCAGTGTCATTGCATGTGTGTTCTTTTCACAATCCACCTATGGATCCACCAGTGTTATTGCATATGTGCTTTTTTTTACTAACAACAACCAGAGTCATTTGATGTGTGTTCTTTTCACATACCACATATGGATCCACCAGTGTTATTGAAATGTGTGTTCTGTTCAGAGACCACACATGGAACCACCATTGTTATTGCATGTGTGTTCTTGTTACTAACAACAACCAGAGTCATTGCATGTGTGTTCTTTTCACATACCACATATGGATCCACCAGTGTCATTGCATGTGTGTTCTTCTCACAATCCACCTATGGATCCACCAGTGTCATTGCATGTCTGTTCTTTTTACTAACAACAACCAGAGTCATTGAAATGTGTATTCTCTTCTGAGACCACACATGGATCCACCAGTGTCATTGCATGTGTGTTATTTTTACTTACAACAACTGGAGTCATTGCATGTGTGTTCTTTTCACATACCACACATGGATCCACTAGTGTCATTGCATGTGTGCTCTTTTCACAATCCACCTATGGATCCACCAGTGTCATTTCATGTGTGTTCTTTTCACATACCACATATGGATCCACTAGTGTCATTGCATGTGTGTTCTTTTCACATACCACATATGGATCCACCAGTGTCATTGCATGTGTGCTCTTTTTACTAAAAACAACCAGAGTCATTGCATGTGTGTTCTCTTCAGAAACCACACATGGATCCACCAGTGTCATTGCATGTGTGTTCTTTTTACTAACAATAATCAGAGTCATTGAAATGTGTGTTCTCTTCAGAGACCACACATGGATCCACCAGTGTCATTGCATGTGTGTTCTTTCTAGTAACAACAACCAGTGTCATTGCATGTGTGTTCTTTTCACAATCCACCTATGGATCCACCAGTGTCATTGCATGCGTGTTCTTTTTACTAACAACAACCAGTGTCATTGCATGTGTGTTCTTTTCACAATCCACCTATGGACCCACCAGTGTGATTGCATGCGTGTTCTTTTTACTAACAAGAACCAGTGTCATTGCATGTGTGTTCTTTTCACAATGCACCTGTGGATCCACTAGTGTCATTGCATGTGTGCTTTTATCACAATCCACCTAAGGATCCACCATTCTCATTGCATGTGTGTTCTTTTACTAACAACAACAAGAGTCATTATATGTGTATTCTTTTCACATACCACATATGGATCCACTAGTGCCATCGCATGTGTGTTCTTTTCACAATCCACCTATGGATCCACTAGTGTAATTGCATGTGGGATTTTTTTACTGACAACAACCAGAGTCATTTCATGTGTTTTCTTTTCACATACCACATATGGATCCACCAGTGTTATTGCATGTGTGCTCTTTTCACAATCCACCTATGGATCCACTAGTGTCATTGCATGTGTGTTCTTTTTACTAACAATAACCAGAGTCATTGAAATGTGTGTTCTTTTCACATACCACATATGGATCCACCAGGGTCATTGAATGTGTGTTCTTTTTACTAACAACAACCAGAGCCATTGCATGTGTGTTCTCCTCAGAGACCACACATGGATCCACCAGTGTAATTGCATGTGTGTTCTTTTTACTAACAACAACCAGAGTCACTGAAATGTGTGTTCTCTTCAGAGACCACACATGGATCCACCAGTGTCATTGCATGTGTGTTTTTTTACTAACAACAACCAGTGTCATTGGATGTGTGTTCTTTTCACAATCCACCTATGGATCCACCAGTGTTATTGCATGTGTTGTTTTTTTACTAACAACAACCAGAGTCATTTCATGTGTGTTCTTTTTACATACCACATATGGATCCACCATTGTCATTGAAATGTGTGTTCTCTTCACAGACCACACATGGATCCACCAGTGTCATTACATGTGTGGTCTTGTTACTAACAACAACTGGATTCATTGGATGTGTGTTCTTTTCACATACCACATATGGATCCACCAGTGTCATTGCATGTGTGCTCTTTTCACAATCCACCTATGGATCCACCAGTGTCATTGCATGTGTGTTCTTTTTACTAACAACAACCAGAGTCATTGAAATGTGTATTCTTTTCACACTCCACATATGGATCCACAAGTGTCACTGCATGTGTGCTCTTTTTACTAACAACAACCAGAGGCATTGCATATGTGCTCTTTTCACAATCCACCTATGGATCCACCAGTGTCATTGCATGTCTGTTTTGTTTACTACCAACAACCAGAGTCATTGCATGTGTGTTATTTTCACATACCACATATGGATCCACCAGTTTTTTCATTGCATGTGTGTTCTCTTCAGAGACCACACATGGATCCAGTACTGTCATTGCATGTGTGTTCTTTTTACTAACAACAACCAGAGTCATTGAAATGTGTGTTCTCTTCAGAGACCACACATGGATCCACAAGTGTCATTGCATGTGTGTTCTTTTCACAATCCACCTATGGATCCACCAGTTCCATTGCATTTGTGCTTTTTTTACTAAGAACAACCAGAGTCATTTCATGTGTGTTCTTTTCACATACCACATATGGATCCACCAGTGTCATTGATATGTGTGTTCTCTACAGAGACCACACAGGGATCCCCTAGTGGTATTGCATGTGTGCTCTTGTTACTAACAACAACCAGAGGCATTGCATATGTGCTCTTTTCACAATCCACCTATGGATCCACCAGTGTCATTGCATGTCTGTTTTGTTTACTAACAACAACCAGAGTCATTGCATGTGTGTTCTTTTCACATACCACATATGGATCCACCAGTGTCATTGCATGTGTGCTCTTTTTACTAACAACAACCAAAGTCATTGCATGTGTGTTCTCTTCAAAGACCACACATGGATCCACCAGTGTCATTGCATGTGTGTTCTTTTTACTAACAACCAGAGTCCTTGAAATGTGTGTTCTCTTCTTAGACCACACATGGATCCACCAGTGTCATTGCATGTGTCTTCATTTTACTAACAACAACCAGTGTCATTGCATGTGTGTTCTTTTCACAATCCACCTATGGATCCACCAGTGTTATTGCATATGTGCTTTTTTTACTAACAACAACCAGAGTCATTTGATGTGTGTTCTTTTCACATACCACATATGGATCCACCAGTGTTATTGAAATGTGTGTTCTCTTCAGAGACCACACATGGAACCACCAGTGTTATTGCATGTGTGTTCTTGTTACAAACAACAACCAGAGTCATTGCAAGTGTGTTCTTTTCACATACCACATATGGATCCACCAGTGTCATTGCATGCGGGCTCTTTTCAGAATCCACCTATGGATCCACTAGTGTCATTGCATGTGTGTTCTTTTTACTTACAACAACTGGAGTCATTGCATGTGTGTTATTTTCACATACCACACATGGATCCACTAGTGTCATTGCATGTGTGCTCTTTTCACAATCCACCTATGGATCCACCAGTGTCATTTCATGTGTGTTCTTTTCACATACCACATATGGATCCACTAGTGTCATTGCATGTGTGTTCTTTTCACATACCACATATGGATCCACCAGTGTCATTGCATGTGTGCTCTTTTTACTAAAAACAACCAGAGTCATTGCATGTGTGTTCTCTTCAGAAACCACACATGGATCCACCAGTGTCATTGCATGTGTGTTCTTTTTACTAACAATAATCAGAGTCATTGAAATGTGTGTTCTCTTCAGAGACCACACATGGATCCACCAGTGTCATTGCATGTGTGTTCTTTCTAGTAACAACAACCAGTGTCATTGCATGTGTGTTCTTTTCACAATCCACCTATGGATCCACCAGTGTCATTGCATGCGTGTTCTTTTTACTAACAACAACCAGTGTCATTGCATGTGTGTTCTTTTCACAATCCACCTATGGATCCACCAGTGTGATTGCATGCGTGTTCTTTTTACTAACAAGAACCAGTGTCATTGCATGTGTGTTCTTTTCACAATGCACCTGTGGATCCACTAGTGTCATTGCATGTGTTCTTTTTTCACAATCCACCTAAGGATCCACCATTCTCATTGCATGTGTGTTCTTTTTACTAACAACAACAAGAGTCATTGTATGTGTGTTCTTTTCACATACCACATATGGATCCACTAGTGCCATCGCATGTGTGTTCTTTTCACAATCCACCTATGGATCCACTAGTGTAATTGCATGTGGGCTTTTTTTACTAACAACAACCAGAGTCATTTCATGTGTTTTCTTTTCACATACCACATATGGATCCACCAGTGTCATTGCATGTGTGCTCTTTTCACAATCCACCTATGGATCCATTAGTGTCATTGCATGTGTGTTCTTTTTACTAACAATAACCAGAGTCATTGAAATGTGTGTTCTTTTCACATACCACATATGGATCCACCAGGGTCATTGAATGTGTGTTCTTTTTACTAACAACAACCAGAGCCATTGCATATGTGTTCTCCTCAGAGACCACACATGGATCCACCAGTGTAATTGCATGTGTGTTCTTTTTACTAACAACAACCAGAGTCACTGAAATGTGTGTTCTCTTCAGAGACCACACATGGATCCACCAGTGTCATTGCATGTGTGTTTTTTTACTAACAACAACCAGTGTCATTGCATGTGTGTTCTTTTCACAATCCACCTATGGATCCACCAGTGTTATTGCATGTGTGCTTTTTTTTACTAACAACAACCAGAGTCATTTCATGTGTGTTCTTTTCACATACGACATATGGATCCACCATTGTCATTGAAATGTGTGTTCTCTTCACAGACCACACATGGATCCACTAGTTTCATTGCATGTGTGTTCTTTTTACTAACAACAACCAGAGTCATTGCATGTGTGTCCGTTTCACATACCACATATGGATCCACCAGTGTCATTGCATGTGTGCTCTTTTTACCAACAACAACCGGAGTCATTGCATGTGTGTTCTTTTCACCATCCACCTATGTATCCACCAGTGTCATTGCATGTGTGTTCTTTTTACTAACAACAACTAGAGTCATTGCATGTGTGCTATTTTCACAATCCACCTAAGGATCCACCAGTGTCATTGCATGTGTGTTCTTTTTACTAACAACAACAAGAGTCATTGGATGTGTGTTCTTTTCACATACCACATATGGATCCACTAGTGTCATTGCACGTGTGTTCTTTTCACAATCTACCTATGGATCCACCAGTGTCATTGCATGTGGGCTTTTTTACTAACAAAAACCATAGTCATTTCATGTGTGTTCTTTTCACATACAACATATGAATCCACCAGTGTCATTGCATGTGTGCTCTTTTCACAATCCACCTATGGTCCACCAGTGTCATTTCATGTGTGTTCTTTTTACTAACAACAACCAGGGTCATTGAAATGTGTGTTCTTTTCACATACCACATATGGATCCACCAGTGTCATTGCATGTGTGTTCTTTTTACTAACAACAACCAGAGTCATTGCATGTGTGTTCTCTTCAGAGACCACACATGGATCCAGTAGTGTCATTGCATGTGTGTTCTTTTTACTAACAACAACCAGAGTCATTGAAATGTGTGTTCTCGTCAGAGACCACACATGGATCCACTAGTGTCATTGCATGTGTTCTCTTTTTACTAACAACAACCAGAGTCATTGCATGTGTGTTCTTTTCACATACCACATATGGATCCACCAGTGTCATTGCATGTGTGCTCTTTTTACTAACAACAACAAAAGTCATTGCATGTGTGTTCTCTTCAAAGACCACACATGGATCCACCAGTGTCATTGCATGTGTGTTCTTTTTACTAACAACCAGAGTCATTGAAATGTGTGTTCTCTTCTTAGACCAACATGGATCCACTAGTGTCATTGCATGTGTCTTCTTTTTACTAACAACAACCAGTGTCATTGCATGTGTGTTGTTTTCACAATCCACCTATGGATCCACCAGTGTTATTGCATATGTGCTTTTTTTTATTAACAACAACCAGAGTCATTTGATGTGTGTTCTTTTCACATACCACATATGGATCCACCAGTGTTATTGAAATGTGTGTTCTCTTCAGAGACCACACATGGAACCACCATTGTTATTGCATGTGTGTTCTTGTTACTAACAACAACCAGAGTCATTGCATGTGTGTTCTTTTCACATACCACATATGGATCCACCAGTGTCATTGCATGTGTGTTCTTCTCACAATCCACCTATGGATCCACTAGTGTCATTGCATGTCTGTTCTTTTTACTAACAACAACCAGAGTCATTGAAATGTGTATTCTCTTCTGAGACCACACATGGATCCACCAGTGTCATTGCATGTGTGTTCTTTTTACTTACAACAACTGGAGTCATTGCATGTGTGTTCTTTTCACATACCACACATGGATCCACTCGTGTCATTGCATGTGTGCTCTTTTCACAATCCACCTATGGATCCACCAGTGTCATTTCATGTGTGTTCTTTTCACATACCATATATGGATCCACTAGTGTCATTGCATGTGTGTTCTTTTCACATACCACATATGGATCCACCAGTGTCATTGCATGTGTGCTCTTTTTACTAAAAACAACCAGAGTCATTGCATGTGTGTTCTCTTCAGAAACCACACATGGATCCACCAGTGTCATTGCATGTGTGTTCTTTTTACTAACAATAATCAGAGTCATTGAAATGTGTGTTCTCTTCAGAGACCACACATGGATCCACCAGTGTCATTGCATGTGTGTTCTTTCTAGTAACAACAACCAGTGTCATTGCATGTGTGTTCTTTTCACAATCCACCTATGGATCCACTAGTGTCATTGCATGCGTGTTCTTTTTACTAACAACAACCAGTGTCATTGCATGTGTGTTCTTTTCACAATCCACCTATGGACCCACCAGTGTGATTGCATGCGTGTTCTTTTTACTAACAAGAACCAGTGTCATTGCATGTGTGTTCTTTTCACAATGCACCTGTGGATCCACTAGTGTCATTGCATGTGTGCTTTTATCACAATCCACCTAAGGATCCACCATTCTCATTGCATGTGTGTTCTTTTACTAACAACAACAAGAGTCATTGTATGTGTGTTCTTTTCACATACCACATATGGATCCACTAGTGCCATCGCATGTGTGTTCTTTTCACAATCCAACTATGGATCCACTAGTGTAATTGCATGTGGGCTTTTTTACTAACAACAACCAGAGTAATTTCATGTGTTTTCTTTTCACATACCACATATGGATCCACCAGTGTTATTGCATGTGTGCTCTTTTCACAGTCCACCTATGGATCCACTAGTGTCATTGCATGTGTGTTCTTTTTACTAACAATAACCAGAGTCATTGAAATGTGTGTTCTTTTCACATACCACATATGGATCCACCAGGGTCATTGAATGTGTGTTCTTTTTACTAACAACAACCAGAGCCATTGCATGTGTGTTCTCCTCAGAGACCACACATGGATCCACCAGTGTAATTGCATGTGTGTTCTTTTTACTAACAACAACCAGAGTCACTGAAATGTGTGTTCTCTTCAGAGACCACACATGGATCCACCAGTGTCATTGCATGTGTGTTTTTTTACTAACAACAACCAGTGTCATTGCATGTGTGTTCTTTTCACAATCCACCTATGGATCCACCAGTGTTATTGCATGTGTGCTTTTTTTACTAACAACAACCAGAGTCATTTCATGTGTGTTCTTTTCACATACCACATATGGATCCACCATTGTCATTGAAATGTGTGTTCTCTTCACAGACCACACATGGATCCACCAGTGTCATTACATGTGTGGTCTTGTTACTAACAACAACTGGATCCACCAGTGTCACTGCATGTGTGCTCTTTTCACAATCCACCTATGGATCCACCAGTGTCATTGCATGTGTGTTCTTTTTACTAACAACAACCAGAGTCATTGAAATGTGTATTCTTTTCACACTCCACATATGGATCCACAAGTGTCACTTCATGTGTGCTCTTTTTACTAACAACAACCAGAGGCATTGCATATGTGCTCTTTTCACAATCCACCTATGGATCCACCAGTGTCATTGCATGTCTGTTTTGTTTACTAACAACAACCAGAGTCATTGCATGTGTGTTCTTTTCACATACCACATATGGATCCACCAGTTTTTTCATTGCATGTGTGTTCTCTTCAGAGACCACACATGGATCCAGTACTGTCATTGCATGTGTGTTCTTTTTACTAACAACAACCAGAGTCATTGAAATGTGTGTTCTCTTCAGAGACCACACATGGATCCACAAGTGTCATTGCATGTGTGTTCTTTTCACAATCCACCTATGGATCCACCAGTTCCATTGCATTTGTGCTTTTTTTACTAAGAACAACCAGAGTCATTTCATGTGTGTTCTTTTCACATACCACATATGGATCCACCAGTGTCATTGATATGTGTGTTCTCTACAGAGACCACACAGGGATCCCCTAGTGGTATTGCATGTGTGCTCTTGTTACTAACAACAACCAGAGGCATTGCATATGTGCTCTTTTCACAATCCACCTATGGATCCACCAGTGTCATTGCATGTCTGTTTTGTTTACTAACAACAACCAGAGTCATTGCATGTGTGTTCTTTTCACATACCACATATGGATCCACCAGTGTCATTGCATGTGTGCTCTTTTTACTAACAACAACCAAAGTCATTGCATGTGTGTTCTCTTCAAAGACCACACATGGATCCACCAGTGTCATTGCATGTGTGTTCTTTTTACTAACAACCAGAGTCCTTGAAATGTGTGTTCTCTTCTTAGACCACACATGGATCCACCAGTGTCATTGCATGTGTCTTCATTTTACTAACAACAACCAGTGTCATTGCATGTGTGTTCTTTTCACAATCCACCTATGGATCCACCAGTGTTATTGCATATGTGCTTTTTTTACTAACAACAACCAGAGTCATTTGATGTATGTTCTTTTCACATACCACATATGGATCCACCAGTGTTATTGAAATGTGTGTTCTCTTCAGAGACCACTGGAACCACCAGTGTTATTGCATGTGTGTTCTTGTTACAAACAACAACCAGAGTCATTGCAAGTGTGTTCTTTTCACATACCACATATGGATCCACCAGTGTCATTGCATGTGTGTTCTTTTCACAATCCACCTATGGATCCACCAGTGTCATTGCATGTGTGTTCTTTTTACTAACAACAATCAGAGTCATTGAAATGTGTGTTCTCTTCTGACACCACACATGGATCCACCAGTGTCATTGCATGTGTGTTCTTTTTACTAACAACAACTGGAGTCATTGCATGTGTGTTCTTTTCACATACCACATATCGATCCACTAGTGTCATTGCATGTGTGCATTTTCACAATCCACCTATGGATCCACCAGTGTCATTGCATGTGTGTTCTTTTCACATACAACATATGGATCCACCAGTGTCATTGAAATGTGTGTTCTCTTCAGAGACCACACATGGATCCACCAGTGTCATTACATGTGTGTTCTTTTTACTAACAACAACCAGAGTCATTGGATGTGTGTTCTTTTCACATACCACACATGGATCAACCAGTGTCATTGCATGTGTGCTCTTTTGCTAACAATAACCAGAGTCATTGCATGTGTGTTCTCTTCAGAGACCACACATGGATCCACTAGTGTCATTGCATGTGTGTTCTTTTTACTAACAACAATCAGAGTCATTGAAATGTGTGTTCTCTTCAGAGACCACACATGGATCCACCAGTGTCATTGCATGTGTGTTCTTTCTACTAATAACAACCAGTGTCATTGCATGTGTGTTCTTTTCACAATCCACCTATGGATCCACCAGTGTCATTTCATGTGTGTTCTTTTTACTAACAACAACCAGTGCCATTGCATGTGTGTTCTTTTCACAATTCACCATCCGCATCCACCAGTGTCATTGCATGCGTGTTCTTTTTACTAACAAGAACCAGTGTCATTACATTTGTGTTGTTTTCACAATCCACCATAGATCCACTAGTGTCATTGCATGTGTGCTCTTTTCACAATCCACCAAAGGATCCACCAGTGTCATTGCATGTGTGTTCTTTTTACTAGCAACAACAAGAGTCATTGTATGTGTTTTCTTTTCACATACCACATATGGATCCACTAGTGCCATTGCATGTGTGTTCTTTTCACAATCCACCTATGGATCCACTAGTGTCATTGCATGTGGGCTTTTTTTACTAACAACAACCAGAGTCGTTTCATGTGTTTTCTTTTCACATACCACATATGGATCCACCAGTGTCATTGCATGTGTGCTCTTTTCACAATCCACCTATGGATCCACCAGTGCCATTGCATGTGTGTTCTTTTTACTAACAATAACCAGAATCATTGAAATGTGTGTTCTTTTCACATACCACACATGGATCCACCAGTGTCATTGCATGTGTGTTCTTTTTACTAACAACAACCAGAGTCACTGAAATGTGTGTTCTCTTTAGAGACCAGACATGGATCCACCAGTGTCATTGCATGTGTGTTCTTTTTACTAACAACAACCAGTGTCATTGCATGTGTGTTGTTTTCACAATCCACCTATGGATCCACCAGTGTTATTGCATGTGTGCTATTTTTACTAACAACAACCAGAGTCATTTCATGTGTGTTCTTTTCACATACCACATATGGATCCACCAGTGTCATTGAAATGTGTGTTCTCTTCAGAGACCACGCATGGATCCACCAGTGTTATTGCATGTGTGTTCTTGTTACTAACAACAACTGGATTCATTGGATGTGTGTTCTTTTCACATACCACATATGGATCCACCAGTGTCATTGCATGTGTGCTCTTTTCACAATCGACTTATGGATCCACCAGTGTCATTGCATGTGTGTTCTTTATACTAACAACAACAAGAGTCATTGGATGTTTTGTCTTTTCACATACCAGATATGGATCCACTAGTGTCATTGCATGTGTGTTCTTTTCACAATCTACCTATGGATCCACCAGTGTCATTGCATGTGGGCTTTTTTACTAACAAAAACCATAGTCATTTCATGTGTTTTCTTTTCACATACCACATATGGATCCACCAGTGTCATTGCATGTGTGCTCTTTTCACAATCCAGCTATGGATCCACCTGTGTCATTGCATGTGTGTTCTTTTCACATACAACATATGGATCCACCAGTGTCATTGAAATGTGTGTTCTCTTCAGAGACCACACATGGATCCACCAGTGTCATTACATGTGTATTCTTTTTACTAACAACAACCAGAGTCATTGGATGTGTGTTATTTTCACATACCACACATGGATCAACCAGTGTCATTGCATGTGTGCTCTTTTGCTAACAATAACCAGAGTCATTGCATGTGTGTTCTCTTCAGAGACCACACATGGATCCACTAGTGTCATTGCATGTGTGTTCTTTTTACTAACAACAATCAGAGTCATTGAAATATGTGTTCTCTTCAGAGACCACACATGGATCCACTAGTGTCATTGCATGTGTGTTCTTTCTACTAATAACAACCAGTGTCATTGCATGTGTGTTCTTTTCACAATCCACCTATGGATCCACCAGTGTCATTTCATGCGTGTTCTTTTTACTAACAACAACCAGTGCCATTGCATGTGTGTTCTTTTCACAATCCACCTATCAATCCACCAGTGTCATTGCATGCGTGTTCTTTTCACTAACAAGAACCAGTGTCATTACATTTGTGTTGTTTTCACAATCCACCATAGATCCACTAGTGTCATTGCATGTGTGCTCTTTTCACAATCCACCTAAGGATTCACCAGTGTCATTGCATGTGTGTTCTTTTTACTAGCAACAACAAGAGTCATTGTATGTGTGTTCTTTTCACATACCACATATGGATCCACTAGTGCCATTGCATGTGTGTTCTTTTCACAATCCACCTATGGATCCACTAGTGTCATTGCATGTGGGCTTTTTTTACTAACAACAACCAGAGTCGTTTCATGTGTTTTCTTTTCACATACCGCATATGGATCCACCAGTGTCATTGCTTGTGTGCTCTTTTCACAATCCACCTATGGATCCACCAGTGCCATTGCATGTGTGTTCTTTTTACTAACAATAACTAGAATCATTGAAATGTGTGTTCTTTTCACAATCCACCTATGGATCCACCAGTGTCATTGCATGTGTGTTCTTGTTACTAACAACAACTGGATTCATTGGATGTGTGTTCTTTTCACATACCACATATGGATCCACCAGTGTCATTGCATGTGTGCTCTTTTCACAATCGACTTATGGATCCACCAGTGTCATTGCATGTGTGTTCTTTTTTCTAACAACAACCAGAGTCATTGAAATGTGTATTCTTTTCACATACCACATATGGATCCACAAGTGTCATTGCATGTGTGTTCTTTTTACTAACAACAACCAGAGTCATTGCATGTGTGTTCTCTTCAGAGACCACACATGGATCCACTAGTGTCATTGCATGTGTGTACTTTTTACTAACAACAACCAGAGTCCTTGAAATGTGTGTTCTCTTCTTAGACCACACATGGATCCACCAGTGTCATTGCATGTGTCTTCATTTTACTAACAACAACCAGTGTCATTGCATGTGTGTTCTTTTCACAATCCACCTATGGATCCACCTGTGTTATTGCATATGTGCTTTTTTTACTAACAACAACCAGAGTCATTTGATGTGTGTTCTTTTCACATACCACATATGGATCCACCAGTGTTATTGAAATGTGTGTTCTCTTCAGAGACCACACATGGAACCACCAGTGTTATTGCATGTGTCTTCTTGTTACAAACAACAACCAGAGTCATTGCAAGTGTGTTCTTTTCACATACCACATATGGATCCACCAGTGTCATTGCATGTGTGTTCTTTTCACAATCCACCTATGGATCCACCAGTGTCATTGCATGTGTGTTCTTTTTACTAACAACAATCAGAGTCATTGAAATGTGTGTTCTCTTCTGACACCACACATGGATCCACCAGTGTCATTGCATGTGTGTTCTTTTTAGTAACAACAACTGGAGTCATTGCATGTGTGTTCTTTTCACATACCACATATCGATCCACTAGTGTCATTGCATGTTTGCATTTTCACAATCCACCTATGGATCCACCAGTGTCATTGCATGTGTGTTCTTTTCACATACAACATATGGATCCACCAGTGTCATTGAAATGTGTGTTCTCTTCAGAGACCACACATGGATCCACCAGTGTCATTACATGTGTGTTCTTTTTACTAACAACAACCAGAGTCATTGGATGTGTGTTCTTTTCACATACCACACATGGATCAACCAGTGTCATTGCATGTGTGCTCTTTTGCTAACAATAACCAGAGTCATTGCATGTGTGTTCTCTTCAGAGACCACACATGGATCCACTAGTGTCATTGCATGTGTGTTCTTTTTACTAACAACAATCAGAGTCATTGAAATGTGTGTTCTCTTCAGAGACCACACATGGATCCACCAGTGTCATTGCATGTGTGTTCTTTCTACTAATAACAACCAGTGTCATTGCATGTGTGTTCTTTTCACAATCCACCTATGGATCCACCAGTGTCATTTCATGTGTGTTCTTTTTACTAACAACAACCAGTGCCATTGCATGTGTGTTCTTTTCACAATCCACCTATGGATCCACCAGTGTCATTGCATGCGTGTTCTTTTTACTAACAAGAACCAGTGTCATTACATTTGTGTTGTTTTCACAATCCACCATAGATCCACTAGTGTCATTGCATGTGTGCTCTTTTCACAATCCACCAAAGGATCCACCAGTGTCATTGCATGTGTGTTCTTTTTACTAGCAACAACAAGAGTCATTGTATGTGTTTTCTTTTCACATACCACATATGGATCCACTAGTGCCATTGCATGTGTGTTCTTTTCACAATCCACCTATGGATCCACTAGTGTCATTGCATGTGGGCTTTTTTTACTAACAACAACCAGAGTCGTTTCATGTGTTTTCTTTTCACATACCACATATGGATCCACCAGTGTCATTGCATGTGTGCTCTTTTCACAATCCACCTATGGATCCACCAGTGCCATTGCATGTGTGTTCTTTTTACTAACAATAACCAGAATCATTGAAATGTGTGTTCTTTTCACATACCACACATGGATCCACCAGTGTAATTGCATGTGTGTTCTTTTTACTAACAACAACCAGAGTCACTGAAATGTGTGTTCTCTTTAGAGACCACACATGGATCCACCAGTGTCATTGCATGTGTGTTCTTTTTACTAACAACAACCAGTGTCATTGCATGTGTGTTCTTTTCACAATCCACCTATGGATCCACCAGTGTTATTGCATGTGTGCTATTTTTACTAACAACAACCAGAGTCATTTCATGTGTGTTCTTTTCACATACCACATATGGATCCACCAGTGTCATTGAAATGTGTGTTCTCTTCAGAGACCACGCATGGATCCACCAGTGTTATTGCATGTGTGTTCTTGTTACTAACAACAACTGGATTCATTGGATGTGTGTTCTTTTCACATACCACATATGGATCCACCAGTGTCATTGCATGTGTGCTCTTTTCACAATCGACTTATGGATCCACCAGTGTCATTGCATGTGTGTTCTTTATACTAACAACAACAAGAGTCATTGGATGTTTTTTCTTTTCACATACCAGATATGGATCCACTAGTGTCATTGCATGTGTGTTCTTTTCACAATCTACCTATGGATCCACCAGTGTCATTGCATGTGGGCTTTTTTACTAACAAAAACCATAGTCATTTCATGTGTTTTCTTTTCACATACCACATATGGATCCACCAGTGTCATTGCATGTGTGCTCTTTTCACAATGCAGCTATGGATCCACCTGTGTCATTGCATGTCTGTTCTTTTCACATACAACATATGGATCCACCAGTGTCATTGAAATGTGTGTTCTCTTCAGAGACCACACATGGATCCACCAGTGTCATTACATGTGTGTTCTTTTTACTAACAACAACCAGAGTCATTGGATGTGTGTTCTTTTCACATACCACACATGGATCAACCAGTGTCATTGCATGTGTGCTGTTTTGCTAACAATAACCAGAGTCATTGCATGTGTGTTGTCTTCAGAGACCACACATGGATCCACTAGTGTCATTGCATGTGTGTTCTTTTTACTAACAACAATCAGAGTCATTGAAATGTGTGTTCTCTTCAGAGACCACACATGGATCCACTAGTGTCATTGCATGTGTGTTCTTTCTACTAATAACAACCAGTGTCATTGCATGTGTGTTCTTTTCACAATCCACCTATGGATCCACCAGTGTCATTTCATGCGTGTTCTTTTTACTAACAACAACCAGTGCCATTGCATGTGTGTTCTTTTCACAATCCACCTATGGATCCACCAGTGTCATTGCATGCGTGTTCTTTTTACTAACAAGAACCAGTGTCATTACATTTGTGTTGTTTTCACAATCCACCATAGATCCACTAGTGTCATTGCATGTGTGCTCTTTTCACAATCCACCTAAGGATCCACCAGTGTCATTGCATGTGTGTTCTTTTTACTAGCAACAACAAGAGTCATTGTATGTGTGTTCTTTTCACATACCACATATGGATCCACTAGTGCCATTGCATGTGTGTTCTTTTCACAATCCACCTATGGATCCACTAGTGTCATTGCATGTGGGCTTTTTTTACTAACAACAACCAGAGTCGTTTCATGTGTTTTCTTTTCACATACCGCATATGGATCCACCAGTGTCATTGCTTGTGTGCTCTTTTCACAATCCACCTATGGATCCACCAGTGCCATTGCATGTGTGTTCTTTTTACTAACAATAACTAGAATCATTGAAATGTGTGTTCTTTTCACAATCCACCTATGGATCCACCAGTGTCATTGCATGTGTATTCTTGTTACTAACAACAACTGGATTCATTGGATGTGTGTTCTTTTCACATACCACATATGGATCCACCAGTGTCATTGCATGTGTGCTCTTTTCACAATCGACTTATGGATCCACCAGTGTCATTGCATGTGTGTTCTTTTTACTAACAACAACCAGAGTCATTGAAATGTGTATTCTTTTCACATACCACATATGGATCCACAAGTGTCATTGCATGTGTGTTCTTTTTACTAACAACAACCAGAGTCATTGCATGTGTGTTCTCTTCAGAGACCACACATGGATCCACTAGTGTCATTGCATGTGTGTTCTTTTTACTAACAACAACCAGAGTCATTGAAATGTGTGTTCTCTTCAGAGACCACACATGGATCCACCAGTGTCATTGCATGTGTGTTCTTTTTACTAACAACAACCAGCGTCATTGCATGTGTGTTCTTTTCACAATCCACCAATGGATCCACCAGTTTCATTGCATATGTGCTTTTTTTACTAACAACAACCAGGTTCATTTCATGTGTGGTCTTTTCACATACCACATATGGATCCACCAGTGTCATTGAAATGTGTGTTCTCTACAGAGACCACACAGGGATCCCCTAGTGGTATTGCATGTGTGTTCTTGTTACTAACAACAACCAGAGGCATTGCATCTGTGCTCTTTTCACAATCGACCTATGGATCCACCAGTGTCATTGCATGTGTCTAATTTTTACTAACAACAACCAGAGTCATTGCATGTGTGTTCTTTTCACATACCACATATGGATCCACCAGTGTCATTGCATGTGTTCTCTTTTTACTAACAACAACCAGAGTCATTGCATGTGTGTTCTCTTCAGAGACCACACATGGACCACCAGTGTCATTGCATGTGTGTTCTTTTTACTAACAACAATCAGAGTCATTGAAATGTGTGTTCTCTTCAGAGACCACACATGGATCCACCAGTGTCATTGCATGTGTGTTCTTTCTACTAACAACAACCAGTGTCATTGCATGCGTGTTCTTTTCACAATCCACCTGTGGATCATTTCATGCGTGTTCTTTTTACTAACAACAACTAGTGTCATTGCATGTGTGTTCTTTTCACAATCCACCTATGGATCCACCAGTGTCATTGCATGCATGTTCTTTTTACTAACAACAACCAGTGTCATTACATTTGTGTTCTTTTCACAATCCACCGTAGATCCACTAGTGTCATTGCATGTGTGCTCTTTTCACAATCCACCTAAGGATCCACCAGTGTCATTGCATGTGTGTTCTTTTTACTAACAACAACAAGAGTCATTGTATGTGTGTTCTTTTCACATACCACATATGGATCCACTAGTGCCATTGCATGTGTGTCCTTTTCACAATCCACCTATGGATTCACTAGTGTCATTGCATGTGGGCTTTTTTTACTAACAACAACCATAGTCATTTCATGTGTTTTCTTTTCACATACCACATATAAATCCACTAGTGTCATTGCATGTGTGCTCTTTTCACAATCCACCTATGGATCCACCAGTGGCATTGCATGTGTGTTCTTTTCACATACCACATATGGATCCACCAGTGTCATTGAAATGTGTGTTCTTTTCACATACCACACATGGATCCACCAGTGTCATTGCATGTGTGTTCTTTTTACTAACAACAACCAGAGTCATCGCATGTGTGTTCTTTTCACATACCACATATGGATCCACCAGTGTCATTGCATGTGTGCTCTTTTTACTAACAACAACCAGAGTTATTGAAATGTGTGTTCTCTTCAGAGACCACACATGGATCCACCAGTGTCATTGCATGTGTGTTATTTTCACTAACAATAACCAGAGCCATTGAAATGTGTGTTCTCTTCAGAGACAACACATGGATCCACCAGTGTCATTGCATGTGTGTTCTTTCTACTAACAACAACCAGTGTCATTGCATGTGTGTTCTTTTCACAATCCACCTATGGATCCACCAGTGTCATTGCATGCGTGTTCTTTTTACTAACAAAGAACCAGTGTCATTGCATGTGCGTTCTTTTCACAATCCACCTATGGATCCACCAGTGTCATTGCATGTGTGTAATTTTTACTAACAACAACCATAGTCATTGCATGTGTGTTCTTTTCACATACCACATATGGATCCACCAGTGTCATTGCATGTGTGCTCTTTTTTCTAACAACAACCAGAGTCATTGCATGTGTGTTCTCTTCAGAGACCACACATGGATCCACCAGTGTCATTGCATGTGTGTTCTTTTTACTAACAACAATCAGAGTCATTGAAATGTGTGTTCTCTTTAGAGACCACACATGGATCCACCAGTGTCATTGCATGTGTGTTCTTTCTACTAACAACAACCAGTGTCATTGCATGTGTGTTCTTTTCACAATCCACCTATGGATCCACAAGTGTCATTTCATGCGTGTTCTTTTTACTAACAACAACCAGTGTCATTGCATGTGTGTTCTTTTCACAATCCACCTATGGATCCACCAGTGTCATTGCATGCATGTTCTTTTTACTAACAAGAACCAGTGTCATTACATTTGTGTTCTTTTCACAATCCACCGTAGATCCACTAGTGTCATTGCATGTGTGCTCTTTTCACAATCCACCTAAGGATCCACCAGTGTCATTGCATGTGTGTTCTTTTTACTAACAACAACAAGAGTCATTGTATGTGTGTTCTTTTCACATACCACATATGGATCCACTAGTGCCATTGCATGTGTGTCCTTTTCACAATGCACCTATGGATTCACTAGTGTCATTGCATGTGGGCTTTTTTACTAACAACAACCATAGTTATTTCATGTGTTTTCTTTTCACATACCACATATAAATCCACTAGTGTCATTGCATGTGTGCTCTTTTCACAATCCACCTATGGATCCACCAGTGGCATTGCATGTGTGTTCTTTTCACATACCACATATGGATCCACCAGTGTCATTGAAATGTGTGTTCTCTTCAGAGACCACACATGGATCCACCAGTGTCATTGCATGTGTGTTCTTTTTACTAACAATAACCAGAGTCATTGCATGTGTGTTCTTTTCACATACCACACATGGATCCACCAGTGTCATTGCATGTGTGTTCTTTTTACTAACAACAACCAGAGTCATTGCATGTGTGTTCTTTTCACATACCACATATGGATCCACCAGTGTCATTGCATGTGTGCTCTTTTTACTAACAACAACCAGAGTTATTGCATGTGTGTTCTCTTCAAAGACCACACATGGATCCACCAGTGTCATTGCATGTGTGTTATTTTTACTAACAACAATCAGAGCCATTGAAATGTGTGTTCTCTTCAGAGACAACACATGGATCCACCAGTGTCATTGCATGTGTGTTCTTTCTACTAACAACAACCAGTGTCATTGCATGTGTTTTCCTTTCACAATCCACCTATGGATCCACCAGTGTCATTGCATGCGTGTTCTTTTTACTAACAAGAACCAGTGTCATTGCATGTGTGTTCTTTTCGCAATCCACCTATGGATCCACCAGTGTCATTGCATGTGTGTAATTTTTACTAACAACAACCATAGTCATTGCATGTGTGTTCTTTTCACATACCACATATGGATCCACCAGTGTCATTGCATGTGTGCTCTTTTTACTAACAACAACCAGAGTCATTGCATGTGTGTTCTCTTTAGAGACCACACATGGATCCACCAGTGTCATTGCATGTGTGTTCTTTTTACTAACAACAATCAGAGTCATTGAAATGTGTGTTCTCTTCAGAGACCACACATGGATCCACCAGTGTCATTGCATGTGTGTTCTTTCTACTAACAACAACCAGTGTCATTGCATGTGTGTTCTTTTCACAATCCACCTATGGATCCACAAGTGTCATTTCATGCGTGTTCTTTTTACTAACAACAACCAGTGTCATTGCATGTGTGTCTTTTCACAATCCACCTGTGGATCCACCAGTGTCATTGCATGCATGTTCTTTTTACTAACAAGAACCAGTGTCATTACATTTGTGTTCTTTTCACAATCCACCGTAATCCACTAGTGTCGTTGCATGTGTGCTCTTTTCACAATCCACCTAAGGATCCACCAGTGTCATTGCATGTGTGTTCTTTTTACTAACAACAACAAGAGTCATTGTATGTGTGTTCTTTTCACATACCACATATGGATCCACTAGTGCCATTGCATGTGTGTCCTTTTCACAATGCACCTATGGATTCACTAGTGTCATTGCATGTGGGCTTTTTTACTAACAACAACCATAGTCATTTCATGTGTTTTCTTTTCACATACCACATATAAATCCACTAGTGTCATTGCATGTGTGCTCTTTTCACAATCCACCTATGGATCCACCAGCGGCATTGCATGTGTGTTCTTTTCACATACCACATATGGATCCACCAGTGTCATTGAAATGTGTGTTCTCTTCAGAGACCACACATGGATCCACCAGTGTCATTGCATGTGTGTTCTTTTTACTAACAACAACCAGAGTCATTGCATGTGTGTTCTTTTCACATACCACATATGGATCCACCAGTGTCATTGCATGTGTGTTCTTTTTACTAACAACAACCAGAGTCATTGCATGTGTGTTCTTTTCACATACCACATATGGATCCACCAGTGTCATTGCATGTGTGCTCTTTTTACTAACAACAACCAGAGTTATGGCATGTGTGTTCTCTTCAGAGACCACACATGGATCCACCAGTGTCATTGCATGTGTGTTATTTTTACTAACAACAATCAGAGCCATTGAAATGTGTGTTCTCTTCAGAGACAACACATGGATCCACCAGTGTCATTGCATGTGTGTTCTTTCTACTAACAAAAACCAGTGTCATTGCATGTGTTTTCCTTTCACAATCCACCTATGGATCCACCAGTGTCATTGCATGCGTGTTCTTTTTACTAACAAGAACCAGTGTCATTGCATGTGTGTTCTTTTCGCAATCCACCTATGGATCCACCAGTGTCATTGCATGTGTGTAATTTTTACTAACAACAACCATAGTCATTGCATGTGTGTTCTTTTCACATACCACATATGGATCCACCAGTGTCATTGCATGTGTGCTCTTTTTACTAACAACAACCAGAGTCATTGCATGTGTGTTCTCTTCAGAGACCACACATGGATCCACCAGTGTCATTGCATGTGTGTTCTTTTTACTAACAACAATCAGAGTCATTGAAATGTGTGTTCTCTTCAGAGACCACACATGGATCCACCAGTGTCATTGCATGTGTGATCTTTCTACTAACAACAACTAGTGTCATTGCATGTGTGTTCTTTTCACAATCCACCTATGGATCCACAAGTGTCATTTCATGCGTGTTCTTTTTACTAACAACAACCAGTGTCATTGCATGTGTGTTCTTTTCACAATCCACCTATGGATCCACCAGTGTCATTGCATGCATGTTCTTTTTACTAACAAGAACCAGTGTCATTACATTTGTGTTCTTTTCACAATCCACCGTAATCCACTAGTGTCGTTGCATGTGTGCTCTTTTCACAATCCACCTAAGGATCCACCAGTGTCATTGCATGTGTGTTCTTTTTACTAACAACAACAAGAGTCATTGTATGTGTGTTCTTTTCACATACCACATATGGATCCACTAGTGCCATTGCATGTGTGTCCTTTTCACAATCCACCTATGGATTCACTAGTGTCATTGCATGTGGGCTTTTTTACTAACAACAACTATAGTCATTTCATGTGTTTTCTTTTCACATACCACATATAAATCCACTAGTGTCATTGCATGTGTGCTCTTTTCACAATCCACCTATGGATCCACCAGCGGCATTGCATGTGTGTTCTTTTCACATACCACATATGGATCCACCAGTGTCATTGAAATGTGTGTTCTCTTCAGAGACCACACATGGATCCACCAATGTCATTGCATGTGTGTTCTTTTTACTAACAACAACCAGAGTCATTGCATGTGTGTTCTTTTCACATACCACATATGGATCCACCAGTGTTATTGCATGTGTGCTCTTTTTACTAACAACAACCAGAGTTATTGCATGTGTGTTCTCTTCAGAGACCACACATGGATCCACCAGTGTCATTGCATGTGTGTTATTTTTACTAACAACAATCAGAGCCATTGAAATGTGTGTTCTCTTCAGAGACAACACATGGATCCACCAGTGTCATTGCATGTGTGTTCTTTCTACTAACAACAAACAGTGTCATTGCATGTGTGTTCTTTTCACAATCCACCTATGGATCCACCAGTGTCATTGCATGCGTGTTCTTTTTACTAACAAGAACCACTGTCATTGCATGTGTGTTCTTTTCACAATCCACCTATGGATCCACCAGTGTCATTGCACGTGTGCACTTTTCACAATCCACCTATGGATCCACCAGTGCCATTGCATGTGTGTTCTTTTTACTAACAATAACCAGAGTCATTGAAATGTGTGTTCTTTTCACATACCACATATGGATCCACCAGTGTCATTGCATGTGTGTTCTTTTTACTAACAACAATCAGAGCGATTACATGTGTGTTCTCTTCAGAGACCACACATGGATCCACCAGTGTCATTGCATGTGTGTTCTTTTTACTAACAACAACCAGAGTCACTGAAATGTGTGTTCTCTTCAGATACCACACATGGATCCACTAGTGTCATTGCATGTGTGTTCTTTTTACTAACAACAACCAGTGTCATTGCATGTGTGTTCTTTTCACAATCCACCTATGGATCCACCAGTGTTATTGCATGTGTGCTTTTTTTACTAACAACAACCAGAGTCATTTCAAGTGTGTTCTTTTCACATACCACATATGGATCCACCAGTGTCATTGAAATGTGTGTTCTCTTCAGAGGCCACACATGGATCCAGCAGTGTCATTACATGTGTGTTCTTGTTACTAACAACAACTCGATTCATTGGATGTGTGTTCTTTTCACAGACCACATATGGATCCACCAGTGTCATTGCATGTCTGCTCTTTTCACAATCCACCTATGGATCCACCAGTGTCATTGCATGTGTATTCTTTTTACTAACAACAACGAGAGTCATTGAAATGTGTATTCTTTTCACATACCACGTATGGATCCACAAGTGTCATTGCATGTGTGTTCTTTTTACTAAGAACAACCAGAGTCATTGCATGTGTGTTCTCTTCAGAGACCACACATGGATCCACTAGTGTCATTGCATGTGTGTTCTTTTTACTAACAACCAGAGTCATTGAAATGTGTGTTCTCTTCAGAGACCACACATGGATCCACCAGTGTCATTGCATGTGTGTTCTTTTTACTAACAACAACCAGTGTCATTGCATGTATGTTCTTTTCACAATCCACCTATGGATCCACCAGTTTCATTGCATTTGTGCTTTTTTTACTAACAACCAGAGTCATTTCATGTGTGTTCTTTTCACATACCACATATGGATCCACCAGTGTCATTGAAATGTGTGTTCTCTACAGAGACCACACAGGGATCCCCTAGTGGTATTGCATGTGTGTTCTTGTTACTAACAACAACCAGAGGCATTGCATCTGTGCTCTTTTCACAATCCACCTATGGATCCACCAGTGTCATTGCATGTGTGTTCTTTTTACTAACAACAAGCAGAGTCATTGCATGTGTGTTCTTTTCACATACCACATATGGATCCACCAGTGTCATTGCATATGTGCTCTTTTTACTAACAACAACCAAAGTCATTGCATGTGTGTTCTCTTCAAAGACCACACATGGATCCACCAGTGTCATTGCATGTGTGTTCTTTTTACTAACAACAACCAGAGTCATTGAAATGTGTGTTCTCTTCTTAGACCACATATGGATCCACCAGTGTCATTGCATGTGTCTTCTTTTTACTAACAACAACCAGTGTCATTGCATGTGTGTTCTTTTCACAATCCACCTATGGATCCACCAGTGTTATTGCATATGTGCTTTTTTTACTAACAACAACCAGAGTCATTTGATGAGTGTTCTTTTCACATACCACATATGGATCCATCAGTGTTATTGAAATGTGTATTCTCTTCAGAGACCACACATGGAACCACCAGTATTATTGCATGTGTGTTCTTGTTACTAACAACAACCAGAGTCATTGCATGTGTGTTCTTTTCACATACCACATATGGATCCACCAGTGTCATTCCATGTGTGTTCTTTTCACAATCCACCAGTGTCATTGCATGTGTGTTCTTTTTACTAACAACAATCAGAGTCATTGAAATGTGTGTTCTCTTATGACACCACACCTGGATCCACCAGTGTCATTGCATGTGTGTTCTTTTTACTAACAACAACTGGAGTCATTGCATGTGTGTTCTTTTCACATACCACATATGGATCCACTAGTGTCATTGCATGTGTGCTCTTTTCACAATCCACCTATGGATCCACCAGTGTCATTGCATGTGTGTTCTTTTCACATACCACATATGGATCCACCAGTGTCATTGAAATGTGTGTTCTCTTCAGAGACCACACATGGATCCACCAGTGTCATTGCATGTGTGTTCTTTTTACTAACAACAACCAGAGTCATTGCATGTGTGTTCTCTTCAGAGACCACACATGGATCCACCAGTATCATTGCATGTGTGTTCTTTTTACTAACAACAATCAGAGTCATTGAAATGTGTGTTCTCTTCAGGGACAACACATGGATCCACCAGTGTCATTGCATGTGTGTTCTTTCTACTAACAACAACCAGTGTCATTGCATGTGTGTTCTTTTCACAATCCACCTATGGATCCACCAGTGTCATTGCATGCGTGTTCTTTTTACTAACAAGAACCAGTGTCATTGCATGTGTGTTCTTTTCACAATCCACCTATGGATCAACTAGTGTCATTGCATGTGTGCTCTTTTCACAATCCACCTAAGGATCCACCAGTGTCATTGCATGTGGATTCCTTTTACTAACAACAACAAGAGTCATTGTATGTGTGTTATTTTCACATACCACATATGGATCCACTAGTGCCATTGCATGTGTGTTCTTTTCACAATCTACCTATGGATCCACTAGTGTCATTGCATGTGGGCTTTTTTTAGTAACAACAACCAGAGTTATTTCATGTGTTTTCTTTTCACATACCACATATGGATCCACCAGTGTCATTGCATGTGTTCTCTTTTCACAATCCACCTATGGATCCACCAGTGTCATTTCATGTGTGTTCTTTTTACTAACAACAACCAGAGTCATTGCATGTGTGTTCTTTTCACATACCACATATGGATCCACCAGTGTCATTGCATGTGTGTTCTTTTTACTAACAACAACCAGAGTCATTGCATGTGTGTTCTCTTCAGAGACCACACATGGATCCACCAGTGTCATTGCATGTGTGTTCTTTTTACTAACAACAACCAGAGTCCTTGAAATGTGTGTTCTCTTCTTAGACCACACATGGATCCACCAGTGTCATTGCATGTGTCTTCATTTTACTAACAACAACCAGTGTCATTGCATGTGTGTTCTTTTCACAATCCACCTATGGATCCACCTGTGTTATTGCATATGTGCTTTTTTTACTAACAACAACCAGAGTCATTTGATGTGTGTTCTTTTCACATACCACATATGGATCCACCAGTGTTATTGAAATGTGTGTTCTCTTCAGAGACCACACATGGAACCACCAGTGTTATTGCATGTGTCTTCTTGTTACAAACAACAACCAGAGTCATTGCAAGTGTGTTCTTTTCACATACCACATATGGATCCACCAGTGTCATTGCATGTGTGTTCTTTTCACAATCCACCTATGGATCCACCAGTGTCATTGCATGTGTGTTCTTTTTACTAACAACAATCAGAGTCATTGAAATGTGTGTTCTCTTCTGACACCACACATGGATCCACCAGTGTCATTGCATGTGTGTTCTTTTTACTAACAACAACTGGAGTCATTGCATGTGTGTTCTTTTCACATACCACATATCGATCCACTAGTGTCATTGCATGTTTGCATTTTCACAATCCACCTATGGATCCTCCAGTGTCATTGCATGTGTGTTCTTTTCACATACAACATATGGATCCACCAGTGTCATTGAAATGTGTGTTCTCTTCAGAGACCACACATGGATCCACCAGTGTCATTACATGTGTGTTCTTTTTACTAACAACAACCAGAGTCATTGGATGTGTGTTCTTTTCACATACCACACATGGATCAACCAGTGTCATTGCATGTGTGCTCTTTTGCTAACAATAACCAGAGTCATTGCATGTGTGTTCTCTTCAGAGACCACACATGGATCCACTAGTGTAATTGCATGTGTGTTCTTTTTACTAACAACAATCAGAGTCATTGAAATGTGTGTTCTCTTCAGAGACCACACATGGATCCACCAGTGTCATTGCATGTGTGTTCTTTCTACTAATAACAACCAGTGTCATTGCCTGTGTGTTCTTTTCACAATCCACCTATGGATCCACCAGTGTCATTTCATGTGTGTTCTTTTTACTAACAACAACCAGTGCCATTGCATGTGTGTTCTTTTCACAATCCACCTATGGATCCACCAGTGTCATTGCATGCGTGTTCTTTTTACTAACAAGAACCAG
The DNA here is from genome assembly GCA_916181665.1 of Avena sativa. Classification (NCBI taxonomy): domain Eukaryota; kingdom Viridiplantae; phylum Streptophyta; class Magnoliopsida; order Poales; family Poaceae; genus Avena; species Avena sativa. The sequence continues at coordinate 588,380,831 of OV702287.1, forward strand.
TGTCATTACATTTGTGTTGTTTTCACAATCCACCATAGATCCACTAGTGTCATTGCATGTGTGCTCTTTTCACAATCCACCAAAGGATCCACCAGTGTCATTGCATGTGTGTTCTTTTTACTAGCAACAACAAGAGTCATTGTATGTGTTTTCTTTTCACATACCACATATGGATCCACTAGTGCCATTGCATGTGTGTTCTTTTCACAATCCACCTATGGATCCACTAGTGTCATTGCATGTGGGCTTTTTTTACTAACAACAACCAGAGTCGTTTCATGTGTTTTCTTTTCACATACCACATATGGATCCACCAGTGTCATTGCATGTGTGCTCTTTTCACAATCCACCTATGGATCCACCAGTGCCATTGCATGTGTGTTCTTTTTACTAACAATAACCAGAATCATTGAAATGTGTGTTCTTTTCACATACCACATATGGATCCACCAGTGTCATTGCATATGTGCTCTTTTTACTAACAACAACCAAAGTCATTGCATGTGTGTTCTCTTCAAAGACCACACATGGATCCACCAGTGTCATTGCATGTGTGTTCTTTTTACTAACAACAACCAGAGTCATTGAAATGTGTGTTCTCTTCTTAGACCACATATGGATCCACCAGTGTCATTGCATGTGTCTTCTTTTTACTAACAACAACCAGTGTCATTGCATGTGTGTTCTTTTCACAATCCACCTATGGATCCACCAGTGTTATTGCATATGTGCTTTTTTTACTAACAACAACCAGAGTCATTTGATGAGTGTTCTTTTCACATACCACATATGGATCCATCAGTGTTATTGAAATGTGTATTCTCTTCAGAGACCACACATGGAACCACCAGTATTATTGCATGTGTGTTCTTGTTACTAACAACAACCAGAGTCATTGCATGTGTGTTCTTTTCACATACCACATATGGATCCACCAGTGTCATTGCATGTGTGTTCTTTTCACAATCCACCAGTGTAATTGCATGTGTGTTCTTTTTACTAACAACAATCAGAGTCATTGAAATGTGTGTTCTCTTATGACACCACACCTGGATCCACCAGTGTCATTGCATGTGTGTTCTTTTTACTAACAACAACTGGAGTCATTGCATGTGTGTTCTTTTCACATACCACATATGGATCCACTAGTGTCATTGCATGTGTGCTCTTTTCACAATCCACCTATGGATCCACCAGTGTCATTGCATGTGTGTTCTTTTCACATACCACATATGGATCCACCAGTGTCATTGAAATGTGTGTTCTCTTCAGAGACCACACATGGATCCACCAGTGTCATTGCATGTGTGTTCTTTTTACTAACAACAACCAGAGTCATTGCATGTGTGTTCTCTTCAGAGACCACACATGGATCCACCAGTATCATTGCATGTGTGTTCTTTTTACTAACAACAATCAGAGTCATTGAAATGTGTGTTCTCTTCAGGGACAACACATGGATCCACCAGTGTCATTGCATGTGTGTTCTTTCTACTAACAACAACCAGTGTCATTGCATGTGTGTTCTTTTCACAATCCACCTATGGATCCACCAGTGTCATTGCATGCGTGTTCTTTTTACTAACAAGAACCAGTGTCATTGCATGTGTGTTCTTTTCACAATCCACCTATGGATCAACTAGTGTCATTGCATGTGTGCTCTTTTCACAATCCACCTAAGGATCCACCAGTGTCATTGCATGTGGATTCCTTTTACTAACAACAACAAGAGTCATTGTATGTGTGTTATTTTCACATACCACATATGGATCCACTAGTGCCATTGCATGTGTGTTCTTTTCACAATCTACCTATGGATCCACTAGTGTCATTGCATGTGGGCTTTTTTTACTAACAACAACCAGAGTTATTTCATGTGTTTTCTTTTCACATACCACATATGGATCCACCAGTGTCATTGCATGTGTTCTCTTTTCACAATCCACCTATGGATCCACCAGTGTCATTTCATGTGTGTTCTTTTTACTAACAACAACCAGAGTCATTGCATGTGTGTTCTTTTCACATACCACATATGGATCCACCAGTGTCATTGCATGTGTGTTCTTTTTACTAACAACAACCAGAGTCATTGCATGTGTGTTCTCTTCAGAGACCACACATGGATCCACCAGTGTCATTGCATGTGTGTTCTTTTTACTAACAACAACCAGAGTCCTTGAAATGTGTGTTCTCTTCTTAGACCACACATGGATCCACCAGTGTCATTGCATGTGTCTTCATTTTACTAACAACAACCAGTGTCATTGCATGTGTGTTCTTTTCACAATCCACCTATGGATCCACCTGTGTTATTGCATATGTGCTTTTTTTACTAACAACAACCAGAGTCATTTGATGTGTGTTCTTTTCACATACCACATATGGATCCACCAGTGTTATTGAAATGTGTGTTCTCTTCAGAGACCACACATGGAACCACCAGTGTTATTGCATGTGTCTTCTTGTTACAAACAACAACCAGAGTCATTGCAAGTGTGTTCTTTTCACATACCACATATGGATCCACCAGTGTCATTGCATGTGTGTTCTTTTCACAATCCACCTATGGATCCACCAGTGTCATTGCATGTGTGTTCTTTTTACTAACAACAATCAGAGTCATTGAAATGTGTGTTCTCTTCTGACACCACACATGGATCCACCAGTGTCATTGCATGTGTGTTCTTTTTACTAACAACAACTGGAGTCATTGCATGTGTGTTCTTTTCACATACCACATATCGATCCACTAGTGTCATTGCATGTTTGCATTTTCACAATCCACCTATGGATCCACCAGTGTCATTGCATGTGTGTTCTTTTCACATACAACATATGTATCCACCAGTGTCATTGAAATGTGTGTTCTCTTCAGAGACCACACATGGATCCACCAGTGTCATTACATGTGTGTTCTTTTTACTAACAACAACCAGAGTCATTGGATGTGTGTTCTTTTCACATACCACACATGGATCAACCAGTGTCATTGCATGTGTGCTCTTTTGCTAACAATAACCAGAGTCATTGCATGTGTGTTCTCTTCAGAGACCACACATGGATCCACTAGTGTCATTGCATGTGTGTTCTTTTTACTAACAACAATCAGAGTCATTGAAATGTGTGTTCTCTTCAGAGACCACACATGGATCCACCAGTGTCATTGCATGTGTGTTCTTTCTACTAATAACAACCAGTGGCATTGCATGTGTGTTCTTTTCACAATCCACCTATGGATCCACCAGTGTCATTTCATGTGTGTTCTTTTTACTAACAACAACCAGTGCCATTGCATGTGTGTTCTTTTCACAATCCACCTATGGATCCACCAGTGTCATTGCATGCGTGTTCTTTTTACTAACAAGAACCAGTGTCATTACATTTGTGTTGTTTTCACAATCCACCATAGATCCACTAGTGTCATTGCATGTGTGCTCTTTTCACAATCCACCAAAGGATCCACCAGTGTCATTGCATGTGTGTTCTTTTTACTAGCAACAACAAGAGTCATTGTATGTGTTTTCTTTTCACATACCACATATGGATCCACTAGTGCCATTGCATGTGTGTTCTTTTCACAATCCACCTATGGATCCACTAGTGTCATTGCATGTGGGCTTTTTTTACTAACAACAACCAGAGTCGTTTCATGTGTTTTCTTTTCACATACCACATATGGATCCACCAGTGTCATTGCATGTGTGCTCTTTTCACAATCCACCTATGGATCCACCAGTGCCATTGCATGTGTGTTCTTTTTACTAACAATAACCAGAATCATTGAAATGTGTGTTCTTTTCACATACCACACATGGATCCACCAGTGTAATTGCATGTGTGTTCTTTTTACTAACAACAACCAGAGTCACTGAAATGTGTGTTCTCTTTAGAGACCACACATGGATCCACCAGTGTCATTGCATGTGTGTTCTTTTTACTAACAACAACCAGTGTCATTGCATGTGTGTTCTTTTCACAATCCACCTATGGATCCACCAGTGTTATTGCATGTGTGCTATTTTTACTAACAACAACCAGAGTCATTTCATGTGTGTTCTTTTCACATACCACATATGGATCCACCAGTGTCATTGAAATGTGTGTTCTCTTCAGAGACCACGCATGGATCCACCAGTGTTATTGCATGTGTGTTCTTGTTACTAACAACAACTGGATTCATTGGATGTGTGTTCTTTTCACATACCACATATGGATCCACCAGTGTCATTGCATGTGTGCTCTTTTCACAATCGACTTATGGATCCACCAGTGTCATTGCATGTGTGTTCTTTATACTAACAACAACAAGAGTCATTGGATGTTTTTTCTTTTCACATACCAGATATGGATCCACTAGTGTCATTGCATGTGTGTTCTTTTCACAATCTACCTATGGATCCACCAGTGTCATTGCATGTGGGCTTTTTTACTAACAAAAACCATAGTCATTTCATGTGTTTTCTTTTCACATACCACATATGGATCCACCAGTGTCATTGCATGTGTGCTCTTTTCACAATGCAGCTATGGATCCACCTGTGTCATTGCATGTCTGTTCTTTTCACATACAACATATGGATCCACCAGTGTCATTGAAATGTGTGTTCTCTTCAGATACCACACATGGATCCACCAGTGTCATTACATGTGTGTTCTTTTTACTAACAACAACCAGAGTCATTGGATGTGTGTTCTTTTCACATACCACACATGGATCAACCAGTGTCATTGCATGTGTGCTGTTTTGCTAACAATAACCAGAGTCATTGCATGTGTGTTGTCTTCAGAGACCACACATGGATCCACTAGTGTCATTGCATGTGTGTTCTTTTTACTAACAACAATCAGAGTCATTGAAATGTGTGTTCTCTTCAGAGACCACACATGGATCCACTAGTGTCATTGCATGTGTGTTCTTTCTACTAATAACAACCAGTGTCATTGCATGTGTGTTCTTTTCACAATCCACCTATGGATCCACCAGTGTCATTTCATGCGTGTTCTTTTTACTAACAACAACCAGTGCCATTGCATGTGTGTTCTTTTCACAATCCACCTATGGATCCACCAGTGTCATTGCATGCGTGTTCTTTTTACTAACAAGAACCAGTGTCATTACATTTGTGTTGTTTTCACAATCCACCATAGATCCACTAGTGTCATTGCATGTGTGCTCTTTTCACAATCCACCTAAGGATCCACCAGTGTCATTGCATGTGTGTTCTTTTTACTAGCAACAACAAGAGTCATTGTATGTGTGTTCTTTTCACATACCACATATGGATCCACTAGTGCCATTGCATGTGTGTTCTTTTCACAATCCACCTATGGATCCACTAGTGTCATTGCATGTGGGCTTTTTTTACTAACAACAACCAGAGTCGTTTCATGTGTTTTCTTTTCACATACCACATATGGATCCACCAGTGTCATTGCATGTGTGCTCTTTTCACAATCCACCTATGGATCCACCAGTGCCATTGCATGTGTGTTCTTTTTACTAACAATAACCAGAATCATTGAAATGTGTGTTCTTTTCACATACCACACATGGATCCACCAGTGTAATTGCATGTGTGTTCTTTTTACTAACAACAACCAGAGTCACTGAAATGTGTGTTCTCTTTAGAGACCACACATGGATCCACCAGTGTCATTGCATGTGTGTTCTTTTTACTAACAACAACCAGTGTCATTGCATGTGTGTTCTTTTCACAATCCACCTATGGATCCACCAGTGTTATTGCATGTGTGCTATTTTTACTAACAACAACCAGAGTCATTTCATGTGTGTTCTTTTCACATACCACATATGGATCCACCAGTGTCATTGAAATGTGTGTTCTCTTCAGAGACCACGCATGGATCCACTAGTGTTATTGCATGTGTGTTCTTGTTACTAACAACAACTGGATTCATTGGATGTGTGTTCTTTTCACATACCACATATGGATCCACCAGTGTCATTGCATGTGTGCTCTTTTCACAATCGACTTATGGATCCACCAGTGTCATTGCATGTGTGTTCTTTATACTAACAACAACAAGAGTCATTGGATGTTTTTTCTTTTCACATACCAGATATGGATCCACTAGTGTCATTGCATGTGTGTTCTTTTCACAATCTACCTATGGATCCACCAGTGTCATTGCATGTGGGCTTTTTTACTAACAAAAACCATAGTCATTTCATGTGTTTTCTTTTCACATACCACATATGGATCCACCAGTGTCATTGCATGTGTGCTCTTTTCACAATGCAGCTATGGATCCACCTGTGTCATTGCATGTCTGTTCTTTTCACATACAACATATGGATCCACCAGTGTCATTGAAATGTGTGTTCTCTTCAGAGACCACACATGGATCCACCAGTGTCATTACATGTGTGTTCTTTTTACTAACAACAACCAGAGTCATTGGATGTGTGTTCTTTTCACATACCACACATGGATCAACCAGTGTCATTGCATGTGTGCTGTTTTGCTAACAATAACCAGAGTCATTGCATGTGTGTTGTCTTCAGAGACCACACATGGATCCACTAGTGTCATTGCATGTGTGTTCTTTTTACTAACAACAATCAGAGTCATTGAAATGTGTGTTCTCTTCAGAGACCACACATGGATCCACTAGTGTCATTGCATGTGTGTTCTTTCTACTAATAACAACCAGTGTCATTGCATGTGTGTTCTTTTCACAATCCACCTATGGATCCACCAGTGTCATTTCATGCGTGTTCTTTTTACTAACAACAACCAGTGCCATTGCATGTGTGTTCTTTTCACAATCCACCTATGGATCCACCAGTGTCATTGCATGCGTGTTCTTTTTACTAACAAGAACCAGTGTCATTACATTTGTGTTGTTTTCACAATCCACCATAGATCCACTAGTGTCATTGCATGTGTGCTCTTTTCACAATCCACCTAAGGATCCACCAGTGTCATTGCATGTGTGTTCTTTTTACTAGCAACAACAAGAGTCATTGTATGTGTGTTCTTTTCACATACCACATATGGATCCACTAGTGCCATTGCATGTGTGTTCTTTTCACAATCCACCTATGGATCCACTAGTGTCATTGCATGTGGGCTTTTTTTACTAACAACAACCAGAGTCGTTTCATGTGTTTTCTTTTCACATACCGCATATGGATCCACCAGTGTCATTGCTTGTGTGCTCTTTTCACAATCCACCTATGGATCCACCAGTGCCATTGCATGTGTGTTCTTTTTACTAACAATAACTAGAATCATTGAAATGTGTGTTCTTTTCACAATCCACCTATGGATCCACCAGTGTCATTGCATGTGTATTCTTGTTACTAACAACAACTGGATTCATTGGATGTGTGTTCTTTTCACATACCACATATGGATCCACCAGTGTCATTGCATGTGTGCTCTTTTCACAATCGACTTATGGATCCACCAGTGTCATTGCATGTGTGTTCTTTTTACTAACAACAACCAGAGTCATTGAAATGTGTATTCTTTTCACATACCACATATGGATCCACAAGTGTCATTGCATGTGTGTTCTTTTTACTAACAACAACCAGAGTCATTGCATGTGTGTTCTCTTCAGAGACCACACATGGATCCACTAGTGTCATTGCATGTGTGTTCTTTTTACTAACAACAACCAGAGTCATTGAAATGTGTGTTCTCTTCAGAGACCACACATGGATCCACCAGTGTCATTGCATGTGTGTTCTTTTTACTAACAACAACCAGCGTCATTGCATGTGTGTTCTTTTCACAATCCACCAATGGATCCACCAGTTTCATTGCATATGTGCTTTTTTTACTAACAACAACCAGGTTCATTTCATGTGTGGTCTTTTCACATACCACATATGGATCCACCAGTGTCATTGAAATGTGTGTTCTCTACAGAGACCACACAGGGATCCCCTAGTGGTATTGCATGTGTGTTCTTGTTACTAACAACAACCAGAGGCATTGCATCTGTGCTCTTTTCACAATCGACCTATGGATCCACCAGTGTCATTGCATGTGTGTAATTTTTACTAACAACAACCAGAGTCATTGCATGTGTGTTCTTTTCACATACCACATATGGATCCACCAGTGTCATTGCATGTGTTCTCTTTTTACTAACAACAACCAGAGTCATTGCATGTGTGTTCTCTTCAGAGACCACACATGGACCACCAGTGTCATTGCATGTGTGTTCTTTTTACTAACAACAATCAGAGTCATTGAAATGTGTGTTCTCTTCAGAGACCAAACATGGATCCACCAGTGTCATTGCATGTGTGTTCTTTCTACTAACAACAACCAGTGTCATTGCATGCGTGTTCTTTTCACAATCCACCTGTGGATCATTTCATGCGTGTTCTTTTTACTAACAACAACTAGTGTCATTGCATGTGTGTTCTTTTCACAATCCACCTATGGATCCACCAGTGTCATTGCATGCATGTTCTTTTTACTAACAACAACCAGTGTCATTACATTTGTGTTCTTTTCACAATCCACCATAGATCCACTAGTGTCATTGCATGTGTGCTCTTTTCACAATCCACCTAAGGATCCACCAGTGTCATTGCATGTGTGTTCTTTTTACTAACAACAACAAGAGTCATTGTATGTGTGTTCTTTTCACATACCACATATGGATCCACTAGTGCCATTGCATGTGTGTCCTTTTCACAATCCACCTATGGATTCACTAGTGTCATTGCATGTGGGCTTTTTTTACTAACAACAACCATAGTCATTTCATGTGTTTTCTTTTCACATACCACATATAAATCCACTAGTGTCATTGCATGTGTGCTCTTTTCACAATCCACCTATGGATCCACCAGTGGCATTGCATGTGTGTTCTTTTCACATACCACATATGGATCCACCAGTGTCATTGAAATGTGTGTTCTTTTCACATACCACACATGGATCCACCAGTGTCATTGCATGTGTGTTCTTTTTACTAACAACAACCAGAGTCATTGCATGTGTGTTCTTTTCACATACCACATATGGATCCACCAGTGTCATTGCATGTGTGCTCTTTTTACTAACAACAACCAGAGTTATTGAAATGTGTGTTCTCTTCAGAGACCACACATGGATCCACCAGTGTCATTGCATGTGTGTTATTTTCACTAACAATAACCAGAGCCATTGAAATGTGTGTTCTCTTCAGAGACAACACATGGATCCACCAGTGTCATTGCATGTGTGTTCTTTCTACTAACAACAACCAGTGTCATTGCATGTGTGTTCTTTTCACAATCCACCTATGGATCCACCAGTGTCATTGCATGCGTGTTCTTTTTACTAACAAAGAACCAGTGTCATTGCATGTGCGTTCTTTTCACAATCCACCTATGGATCCACCAGTGTCATTGCATGTGTGTAATTTTTACTAACAACAACCATAGTCATTGCATGTGTGTTCTTTTCACATACCACATACGGATCCACCAGTGTCATTGCATGTGTGCTCTTTTTTCTAACAACAACCAGAGTCATTGCATGTGTGTTCTCTTCAGAGACCACACATGGATCCACCAGTGTCATTGCATGTGTGTTCTTTTTACTAACAACAATCAGAGTCATTGAAATGTGTGTTCTCTTCAGAGACCACACATGGATCCACCAGTGTCATTGCATGTGTGTTCTTTCTACTAACAACAACCAGTGTCATTGCATGTGTGTTCTTTTCACAATCCACCTATGGATCCACAAGTGTCATTTCATGCGTGTTCTTTTTACTAACAACAACCAGTGTCATTGCATGTGTGTTCTTTTCACAATCCACCTATGGATCCACCAGTGTCATTGCATGCATGTTCTTTTTACTAACAAGAACCAGTGTCATTACATTTGTGTTCTTTTCACAATCCACCGTAGATCCACTAGTGTCATTGCATGTGTCCTCTTTTCAAAATCCACCTAAGGATCCACCAGTGTCATTGCATGTGTGTTCTTTTTACTAACAACAACAAGAGTCATTGTATGTGTGTTCTTTTCACATACCACATATGGATCCACTAGTGCCATTGCATGTGTGTCCTTTTCACAATGCACCTATGGATTCACTAGTGTCATTGCATGTGGGCTTTTTTACTAACAACAACCATAGTTATTTCATGTGTTTTCTTTTCACATACCACATATAAATCCACTAGTGTCATTGCATGTGTGCTCTTTTCACAATCCACCTATGGATCCACCAGTGGCATTGCATGTGTGTTCTTTTCACATACCACATATGGATCCACCAGTGTCATTGAAATGTGTGTTCTCTTCAGAGACCACACATGGATCCACCAGTGTCATTGCATGCGTGTTCTTTTTACTAACAATAACCAGAGTCATTGCATGTGTGTTCTTTTCACATACCACACATGGATCCACCAGTGTCATTGCATGTGTGTTCTTTTTACTAACAACAACCAGAGTCATTGCATGTGTGTTCTTTTCACATACCACATATGGATCCACCAGTGTCATTGCATGTGTGCTCTTTTTACTAACAACAACCAGAGTTATTGCATGTGTGTTCTCTTCAGAGACCACACATGGATCCACCAGTGTCATTGCATGTGTGTTATTTTTACTAACAACAATCAGAGCCATTGAAATGTGTGTTCTCTTCAGAGACAACACATGGATCCACCAGTGTCATTGCATGTGTGTTCTTTCTACTAACAACAACCAGTGTCATTGCATGTGTTTTCCTTTCACAATCCACCTATGGATCCACCAGTGTCATTGCATGCGTGTTCTTTTTACTAACAAGAACCAGTGTCATTGCATGTGTGTTCTTTTCGCAATCCACCTATGGATCCACCAGTGTCATTGCATGTGTGTAATTTTTACTAACAACAACCATAGTCATTGCATGTGTGTTCTTTTCACATACCACATATGGATCCACCAGTGTCATTGCATGTGTGCTCTTTTTACTAACAACAACCAGAGTCATTGCATGTGTGTTCTCTTTAGAGACCACACATGGATCCACCAGTGTCATTGCATGTGTGTTCTTTTTACTAACAACAATCAGAGTCATTGAAATGTGTGTTCTCTTCAGAGACCACACATGGATCCACCAGTGTCATTGCATGTGTGTTCTTTCTACTAACAACAACCAGTGTCATTGCATGTGTGTTCTTTTCACAATCCACCTATGGATCCACAAGTGTCATTTCATGCGTGTTCTTTTTACTAACAACAACCAGTGTCATTGCATGTGTGTTCTTTTCACAATCCACCTATGGATCCACCAGTGTCATTGCATGCATGTTCTTTTTACTAACAAGAACCAGTGTCATTACATTTGTGTTCTTTTCACAATCCACCGTAATCCACTAGTGTCGTTGCATGTGTGCTCTTTTCACAATCCACCTAAGGATCCACCAGTGTCATTGCATGTGTGTTCTTTTTACTAACAACAACAAGAGTCATTGTATGTTTGTTCTTTTCACATACCACATATGGATCCACTAGTGCCATTGCATGTGTGTCCTTTTCACAATCCACCTATGGATTCACTAGTGTCATTGCATGTGGGCTTTTTTACTAACAACAACCATAGTCATTTCATGTGTTTTCTTTTCACATACCACATATAAATCCACTAGTGTCATTGCATGTGTGCTCTTTTCACAATCCACCTATGGATCCACCAGCGGCATTGCATGTGTGTTCTTTTCACATACCACATATGGATCCACCAGTGTCATTGAAATGTGTGTTCTCTTCAGAGACCACGCATGGATCCACCAGTGTCATTGCATGTGTGTTCTTTTTACTAACAACAACCAGAGTCATTGCATGTGTGTTCTTTTCACATACCACATATGGATCCACCAGTGTCATTGCATGTGTGTTCTTTTTACTAACAACAACCAGAGTCATTGCATGTGTGTTCTTTTCACATACCACATATGGATCCACCAGTGTCATTGCATGTGTGCTCTTTTTACTAACAACAACCAGAGTTATGGCATGTGTGTTCTCTTCAGAGACCACACATGGATCCACCAGTGTCATTGCATGTGTGTTATTTTTACTAACAACAATCAGAGCCATTGAAATGTGTGTTCTCTTCAGAGACAACACATGGATCCACCGGTGTCATTGCATGTGTGTTCTTTCTACTAACAACAACCAGTGTCATTGCATGTGTTTTCCTTTCACAATCCACCTATGGATCCACCAGTGTCATTGCATGCGTGTTCTTTTTACTAACAAGAACCAGTGTCATTGCATGTGTGTTCTTTTCGCAATCCACCTATGGATCCACCAGTGTCATTGCATGTGTGTAATTTTTACTAACAACAACCATAGTCATTGCATGTGTGTTCTTTTCACATACCACATATGGATCCACCAGTGTCATTGCATGTGTGCTCTTTTTACTAACAACAACCAGAGTCATTGCATGTGTGTTCTCTTCAGAGACCACACATGGATCCACCAGTGTCATTGCATGTGTGTTCTTTTTACTAACAACAATCAGAGTCATTGAAATGTGTGTTCTCTTCAGAGACCACACATGGATCCACCAGTGTCATTGCATGTGTGTTCTTTCTACTAACAACAACTAGTGTCATTGCATGTGTGTTCTTTTCACAATCCACCTATGGATCCACAAGTGTCATTTCATGCATGTTCTTTTTACTAACAAGAACCAGTGTCATTACATTTGTGTTCTTTTCACAATCCACCGTAATCCACTAGTGTCGTTGCATGTGTGCTCTTTTCACAATCCACCTAAGGATCCACCAGTGTCATTGCATGTGTGTTCTTTTTACTAACAACAAAGAGTCATTGTATGTTTGTTCTTTTCACATACCACATATGGATCCACTAGTGCCATTGCATGTGTGTCCTTTTCACAATCCACCTATGGATTCACTAGTGTCATTGCATGTGGGCTTTTTTACTAACAACAACCATAGTCATTTCATGTGTTTTCTTTTCACATACCACATATAAATCCACTAGTGTCATTGCATGTGTGCTCTTTTCACAATCCACCTATGGATCCACCAGCGGCATTGCATGTGTGTTCTTTTCACATACCACATATGGATCCACCAGTGTCATTGAAATGTGTGTTCTCTTCAGAGACCACGCATGGATCCACCAGTGTCATTGCATGTGTGTTCTTTTTACTAACAACAACCAGAGTCATTGCATGTGTGTTCTTTTCACATACCACATATGGATCCACCAGTGTCATTGCATGTGTGTTCTTTTTACTAACAACAACCAGAGTCATTGCATGTGTGTTCTTTTCACATACCACATATGGATCCACCAGTGTCATTGCATGTGTGCTCTTTTTACTAACAACAACCAGAGTTATGGCATGTGTGTTCTCTTCAGAGACCACACATGGATCCACCAGTGTCATTGCATGTGTGTTATTTTTACTAACAACAATCAGAGCCATTGAAATGTGTGTTCTCTTCAGAGACAACACATGGATCCACCAGTGTCATTGCATGTGTGTTCTTTCTACTAACAACAACCAGTGTCATTGCATGTGTTTTCCTTTCACAATCCACCTATGGATCCACCAGTGTCATTGCATGCGTGTTCTTTTTACTAACAAGAACCAGTGTCATTGCATGTGTGTTCTTTTCGCAATCCACCTATGGATCCACCAGTGTCATTGCATGTGTGTAATTTTTACTAACAACAACCATAGTCATTGCATGTGTGTTCTTTTCACATACCACATATGGATCCACCAGTGTCATTGCATGTGTGCTCTTTTTACTAACAACAACCAGAGTCATTGCATGTGTGTTCTCTTCAGAGACCACACATGGATCCACCAGTGTCATTGCATGTGTGTTCTTTTTACTAACAACAATCAGAGTCATTGAAATGTGTGTTCTCTTCAGAGACCACACATGGATCCACCAGTGTCATTGCATGTGTGTTCTTTCTACTAACAACAACTAGTGTCATTGCATGTGTGTTCTTTTCACAATCCACCTATGGATCCACAAGTGTCATTTCATGCGTGTTCTTTTTACTAACAAAGAACCAGTGTCATTGCATGTGCGTTCTTTTCACAATCCACCTATGGATCCACCAGTGTCATTGCATGTGTGTAATTTTTACTAACAACAACCATAGTCATTGCATGTGTGTTCTTTTCACATACCACATACGGATCCACCAGTGTCATTGCATGTGTGCTCTTTTTTCTAACAACAACCAGAGTCATTGCATGTGTGTTCTCTTCAGAGACCACACATGGATCCACCAGTGTCATTGCATGTGTGTTCTTTTTACTAACAACAATCAGAGTCATTGAAATGTGTGTTCTCTTCAGAGACCACACATGGATCCACCAGTGTCATTGCATGTGTGTTCTTTCTACTAACAACAACCAGTGTCATTGCATGTGTGTTCTTTTCACAATCCACCTATGGATCCACAAGTGTCATTTCATGCGTGTTCTTTTTACTAACAACAACCAGTGTCATTGCATGTGTGTTCTTTTCACAATCGACCTATGGATCCACCAGTGTCATTGTATGCATGTTCTTTTTACTAACAAGAACCAGTGTCATTACATTTGTGTTCTTTTCACAATCCACCGTAATCCACTAGTGTCGTTGCATGTGTGCTCTTTTCACAATCCACCTAAGGATCCACCAGTGTCATTGCATGTGTGTTCTTTTTACTAACAACAACAAGAGTCATTGTATGTGTGTTCTTTTCACATACCACATATGGATCCACTAGTGCCATTGCATGTGTGTCCTTTTCACAATCCACCTATGGATTCACTAGTGTCATTGCATGTGGGCTTTTTTACTAACAACAACTATAGTCATTTCATGTGTTTTCTTTTCACATACCACATATAAATCCACTAGTGTCATTGCATGTGTGCTCTTTTCACAATCCACCTATGGATCCACCAGCGGCATTGCATGTGGGTTCTTTTCACATACCACATATGGATCCACCAGTGTCATTGAAATGTGTGTTCTCTTCAGAGACCACACATGGATCCACCAGTGTCATTGCATGTGTGTTCTTTTTACTAACAACAACCAGAGTCATTGCATGTGTGTTCTTTTCACATACCACATATGGATCCACCAGTGTCATTGCATGTGTGCTCTTTTTACTAACAACAACCAGAGTTATTGCATGTGTGTTCTCTTCAGAGACCACACATGGATCCACCAGTGTCATTGCATGTGTGTTATTTTTACTAACAACAATCAGAGCCATTGAAATGTGTGTTCTCTTCAGAGACAACACATGGATCCACCAGTGTCATTGCATGTGTGTTCTTTCTACTAACAACAAACAGTGTCATTGCATGTGTGTTCTTTTCACAATCCACCTATGGATCCACCAGTGTCATTGCATGCGTGTTCTTTTTACTAACAAGAACCACTGTCATTGCATGTGTGTTCTTTTCACAATCCACCTATGGATCCACCAGTGTCATTGCACGTGTGCACTTTTCACAATCCACCTATGGATCCACCAGTGCCATTGCATGTGTGTTCTTTTTACTAACAATAACCAGAGTCATTGAAATGTGTGTTCTTTTCACATACCACATATGGATCCACCAGTGTCATTGCATGTGTGTTCTTTTTACTAACAACAATCAGAGCGATTACATGTGTGTTCTCTTCAGAGACCACACATGGATCCACCAGTGTCATTGCATGTGTGTTCTTTTTACTAACAACAACCAGAGTCACTGAAATGTGTGTTCTCTTCAGATACCACACATGGATCCACTAGTGTCATTGCATGTGTGTTCTTTTTACTAACAACAACCAGTGTCATTGCATGTGTGTTCTTTTCACAATCCACCTATGGATCCACCAGTGTTATTGCATGTGTGCTTTTTTTACTAACAACAACCAGAGTCATTTCAAGTGTGTTCTTTTCACATACCACATATGGATCCACCAGTGTCATTGAAATGTGTGTTCTCTTCAGAGGCCACACATGGATCCAGCAGTGTCATTACATGTGTGTTCTTGTTACTAACAACAACTCGATTCATTGGATGTGTGTTCTTTTCACAGACCACATATGGATCCACCAGTGTCATTGCATGTCTGCTCTTTTCACAATCCACCTATGGATCCACCAGTGTCATTGCATGTGTATTCTTTTTACTAACAACAACGAGAGTCATTGAAATGTGTATTCTTTTCACATACCACGTATGGATCCACAAGTGTCATTGCATGTGTGTTCTTTTTACTAAGAACAACCAGAGTCATTGCATGTGTGTTCTCTTCAGAGACCACACATGGATCCACTAGTGTCATTGCATGTGTGTTCTTTTTACTAACAACAACCAGAGTCATTGAAATGTGTGTTCTCTTCAGAGACCACACATGGATCCACCAGTGTCATTGCATGTGTGTTCTTTTTACTAACAACAACCAGTGTCATTGCATGTATGTTCTTTTCACAATCCACCTATGGATCCACCAGTTTCATTGCATTTGTGCTTTTTTTACTAACAACCAGAGTCATTTCATGTGTGTTCTTTTCACATACCACATATGGATCCACCAGTGTCATTGAAATGTGTGTTCTCTACAAAGACCACACAGGGATCCCCTAGTGGTATTGCATGTGTGTTCTTGTTACTAACAACAACCAGAGGCATTGCATCTGTGCTCTTTTCACAATCCACCTATGGATCCACCAGTGTCATTGCATGTGTGTTCTTTTTACTAACAACAAGCAGAGTCATTGCATGTGTGTTCTTTTCACATACCACATATGGATCCACCAGTGTCATTGCATATGTGCTCTTTTTACTAACAACAACCAAAGTCATTGCATGTGTGTTCTCTTCAAAGACCACACATGGATCCACCAGTGTCATTGCATGTGTGTTCTTTTTACTAACAACAACCAGAGTCATTGAAATGTGTGTTCTCTTCTTAGACCACATATGGATCCACCAGTGTCATTGCATGTGTCTTCTTTTTACTAACAACAACCAGTGTCATTGCATGTGTGTTCTTTTCACAATCCACCTATGGATCCACCAGTGTTATTGCATATGTGCTTTTTTTACTAACAACAACCAGAGTCATTTGATGAGTGTTCTTTTCACATACCACATATGGATCCATCAGTGTTATTGAAATGTGTATTCTCTTTAGAGACCACACATGGAACCACCAGTATTATTGCATGTGTGTTCTTGTTACTAACAACAACCAGAGTCATTGCATGTGTGTTCTTTTCACATACCACATATGGATCCACCAGTGTCATTGCATGTGTGTTCTTTTCACAATCCACCAGTGTCATTGCATGTGTGTTCTTTTTACTAACAACAATCAGAGTCATTGAAATGTGTGTTCTCTTATGACACCACACCTGGATCCACCAGTGTCATTGCATGTGTGTTCTTTTTACTAACAACAACTGGAGTCATTGCATGTGTGTTCTTTTCACATACCACATATGGATCCACTAGTGTCATTGCATGTGTGCTCTTTTCACAATCCACCTATGGATCCACCAGTGTCATTGCATGTGTGTTCTTTTCACATACCACATATGGATCCACCAGTGTCATTGAAATGTGTGTTCTCTTCAGAGACCACACATGGATCCACCAGTGTCATTGCATGTGTGTTCTTTTTACTAACAACAACCAGAGTCATTGCATGTGTGTTCTCTTCAGAGACCACACATGGATCCACCAGTATCATTGCATGTGTGTTCTTTTTACTAACAACAATCAGAGTCATTGAAATGTGTGTTCTCTTCAGGGACAACACATGGATCCACCAGTGTCATTGCATGTGTGTTCTTTCTACTAACAACAACCAGTGTCATTGCATGTGTGTTCTTTTCACAATCCACCTATGGATCCACCAGTGTCATTGCATGCGTGTTCTTTTTACTAACAAGAACCAGTGTCATTGCATGTGTGTTCTTTTCACAATCCACCTATGGATCAACTAGTGTCATTGCATGTGTGCTCTTTTCACAATCCACCTAAGGATCCACCAGTGTCATTGCATGTGTATTCCTTTTACTAACAACAACAAGAGTCATTGTATGTGTGTTATTTTCACATACCACATATGGATCCACTAGTGCCATTGCATGTGTGTTCTTTTCACAATCTACCTATGGATCCACTAGTGTCATTGCATGTGGGCTTTTTTTACTAACAACAACCAGAGTTATTTCATGTGTTTTCTTTTCACATACCACATATGGATCCACCAGTGTCATTGCATGTGTTCTCTTTTCACAATCCACCTATGGATCCACCAGTGTCATTTCATGTGTGTTCTTTTCACATACCACATATGGATCCACCAGTGTCATTGAAATGTGTGTTCTCTTGAGAGACCACACATGGATCCACCAGTGTCATTGCATGTGTGTTCTTTTTACTAACAACAACCAGAGTCATTGCATGTGTGTTATTTTCACAAACCACATATGGATCCACCAGTGTCATTTCATGTGTGCTCTTTTTACAAACAACAACCAGAGTCATTGCATGTGTGTTCTCTTCAGAGACCACACATGGATCCACCAGTGTCATTACATGTGTGTTCTTTTTACTAACAACAATCAGAGTCATTGAAATGTGTGTTCTCTTCAGAGACCACACAGGGATCCACCAGTGTCATTGCATGGGTGTTCTTTCTACTAACAACAACCGGTGTCATTGCATGTGTGCTCTTTTCACAATCCACCTATGGATCCACCAGTGTCATTGCATGTGTGTTCTTTTTACTAACAACAACCAGTGTCATTGCATGTGTGTTCTTTTCACAATCCACCTATGGATCCACAAGTGTCACTGCATGTGTGTTCTTTTTACTAACAAGAACCAGTGTCATTGCATGTGTGTTCTTTTCACATACCACATATGGATCCACCAGTGTCATTGCATGTGTATTCTTTTCAGAATCCACCTATGGATCCACCAGTGTCATTGCATGTGTGTTCTTTTTACTAACAACAACAAGAGTCATTGTATGTGTGTTCTTTTCACATACCACATATGGATCCACTAGTGCCATTGCATGTGTGTTATTTTCACAATCCACCTATGGATCCACTAGTGTCATTGCATGTGGGCTTTTTTTACTAACAACAACCAGAGTCATTTCATGTGTTTTCTTTGCACATACCACATATGGATCCACCAGTGTCATTGCATGTGTGCTCTTTTCACAATCCACCTATGGATCCACCAATGTCATTGCATGTGTGTTCTTTTTCTAACAATAACCAGAGTCATTGAAATGTGTGTTCTTTTCACATACCACATATGGATCCACCAGGGTCATTGCATGTGTGTTCTTTTTACTAACAACAACCAGAGCTATTGCATGTGTGTTCTCTTCAGAGACCACACATGGATCCACCAGTGTCATTGCATGTGTGTTCTTTTTACTAACAACAAACAGAGTCACTGAAATGTGTGTTCTCTTCAGAGACCACACATGGATCCACCAGTGTCATTATGTGTGTGTTCTTTTTACTAACTACAACCAGTGTCATTGCATGTGTGTTCTTTTCACAATCCACCTATGGATCCACTAGTGTCATTGCATGTGTGCTTTTTTTACTAACAACAACCAGAGTCATTTCATGTGTTTTCTTTTCACATACCACATATGGATCCACCAGTGTCATTGAAATGTGTGTTCTCTTAAGTGACCACACATGGATCCACCAGTGTCATTGCATGTGTGTTCTTTTTACTAACAACAACCAGAGTCATTGCATGTGTGTTCTTTTCACATACCACATATGGATCCACCAATGTCATTGCATGTGTGCTCTTTTTACTAACAACAACCAGAGTCATTGCATGTGTGTTCTATTCAGAGACCACACATGGATCCACCAGTGTCATTGCATGTGTGTTCTTTTTACTAACAACAATCAGTCATTGAAATGTGTGTTCTCTTCAGAGACCACACATGGATCCACCAGTGTCATTGCATGTGTGTTCTTTCTACTAACAACAACCAGTGTCATTGCATGTGTGTTCTTTTCACAATCCACCTATGGATCCACCAGTGTCATTGCATGCGTGTTCTTTTTACTAACAACAACCAGTGTCATTGCATGTGTGTTCTTTTCACAATCCACCTATGGATCCACCAGTGTCATTGCATGCGTGTTCTTTTTACTAACAAGAACCAGTGTCATTGCATGTGTGTTCTTTTCACAATCGACCTATGGATCCACTAGTGTCATTGCATGTGTGCTCTTTTCACAATCCACCTAAGGATCCACCAGTGTCATTGCATGTGTGTTCTTTTTACTAACAACAACAAGATTCATTGTATTTGTGTTCTTTTCACATACCACATATGGATCCACTAGTGCCATTGCATGTGTGTTCTTTTCACAATCCACCTTTGGATCCACTAGTGTCATTGCATGTGGGCTTTTTTTACTAACAACAACCAGAGTCATTTCATGTGTTTTCTTTTCACATACCACATATGGATCCAACAGTGTCATTGCATGTGTGTTCTTTTTACTAACAATAACCAGAGTCATTGAAATGTCTGTTCTTTTCACATACCACATATGGATCCACCAGGGTCATTGCATGCGTGTCCTTTTTACAAACAACAACCAGAGCCATTGCATGTGTGGTCTCTTGGATCCACTAGTGTCATTGCATGTGTGTTCTTTTTACTAACAACAACCAGAGTCACTGAAATGTGTGTTCTCTTCAGAGACCACACATCGATCCACCAGTGTCATTGCATGTGTGTTCTTTTTACTAACAACAACCAGTGTCATTGCATGTGTGTTCTTTTCACAATCCACCTATGGATCCACCAGTGTCATTGCATGTGTGCTTTTTTTACTAACAACAACCAGAGTCATTTCATGTGTTTTCTTTTCACATACCACTTATGGATCCACCAGTCTCATTGAAATGTGTGTTCTCTTCAGAGACCACACATGGATCCACTAGTGTTATTGCTTGTATGTTATTGTTACTAACAACAACCAGAGTCATTGCATGTGTGTTCTGTTCACATACCACATATGGATCCACCAGTGTCATTGCATGTGTGTTCTTTTCACAATCCACCTATGGATCCATCAGTGTCATTGCATGTGTGCTCTTTTTACAAACAACAACCAGAGTCACTGCATGTGTGTTCTCTTCAGAGACCACACATGGATACACCAGTGTCATTGCATGTGTGTTCTTTTTAGTAACAACAACCAGAGTCATTGAAATGTGTGTTCTCTTCTGAGACTACACATGGATCCACCAGTGTCATTGCATGTGTGTTCTTTTTACTAACAACAACCAGTGTCATTGCATGTGTGTTCTTTTCACAATCCACCTAGGGATCCACCAGGGTTATTGCATGTGTGCTTTTTTTACTAACAACTACCAAAGTCATTTCATGTGTGTTCTTTTCACATACCACATATGGATCCACAAGTGTCATTGAAATGTGTGGTCTCTTCAGAGAGCACACATGGATCCACCAGTGTTATTGCATGTGTGTTCTTGTTACTAACAACAACCAGAGTCATTGCATGTCTGTTCTTTTCACATACCACATATGGATCCACCAGTGTTATTGCATGTGTCTTGTTTTCACAATCCACCTATGGATCCACCAGTGTCATTGCATGTGTGTTATTTTTACTAACAACAATTGGAGTTATTTCATGACTGTTCTTTTCAAATACGACATATGGATCCACCAGTGTCATTGCATGTGTGCTCTTTTCACAATCCACCTATGGATCCACCAGTGTCATTGTATGTGTGTTCTTTTTACTAACAATAACCAAAGTCATTGCATGTGTGTTCTTTTCACATACCACGTATGGATCCACTAGTGTCATTGCATGTGTGCTCTTTTTACTAACAACAACCAGAGTCATTGCATATGTGTTCTCTTCAAAGACCACACATGGATCCACCAGTGTCATTGCATGTGTGTTCTTTTTACTAACAACCAGAGTCATTGAAATGTTTGTTCTCTTCTTAGACCACACATGGATCTACCAGTGTCATTGCATGTGTGTTCTTTTTACTAACAACAACCAGTGTCATTGCATGTGTGTTCTTTTCAGAATCCACCTATGGATCCACCAGTGTTATTGTTTGTGTGCTTTTTTACTAACAACAACTAGAGTCATTTGATGTGTGTTCTTCTCACATACCACATATGGATCCACCAGTGTCATTCAAATGTGTGTTCTCTTCGGAGACCACACATGGAACCACCAGTGTTATTGCATGTGTGTTCGTGTTAAGAATAACAACCAGAGTCATTGCATGTGTGTTCTTTTCACATACCACATATGGATCCACCAGTGTCATTGCATGTGTGTTCTTTTCACAATCCACCTATGGATCCACCAGTGTCATTGCATGTGTGTTCTTTTTACTAACAACAACCAGAGTCATTGAAATGTGTGTTCTCTACTGAGACCACACATGGGTCCACCAGTGTCATTGCATGTGTGTTCTTTTTACTAACAACAACCAGTGTCATTGCATGTGTGTACTTTTCAGAATCCACCAATGGATCCACCAGTGTCGTTGCATGTGTGCTTTTTTACTAACAACAACTAGAGTCATTTCATGGGTGTTTTTTCACATACCACATATGGATCCACCAGTATAATTGAAATGTGTGTTCTCTTCAGAGACCACACATGGATCCAACAGTGTTATTGCATGTGTGTTCTTGTTACTGAAAAATACCAGAGTCATTGCATGAGTGTTCTTTTCACATACCACATATGGATTCACCAGTGTCATTGCATGTGTGCTCTTTTCACATCCACCTATGGATCCACCAGTGTCATTGCATGTGTGTTCTTTTTACTAACAACAACCATAGTCATTGCATGTCTGTTCTTTTTACTAACAAGAACCAGTGTCATTGCATGTGTATTCTTTTCACAATCCACCTATCGATCCACCAGTGTCATTGCATGTGTATTCTTTTTTCTAACAACAACTAGAGTCATTGCATGTGTGCTCTTTTCACAATCCACCTAAGGATCCACCAGTGTCATTGCATGTGTGTTCTTTTTACTAAAAACAACCAGAGTCATTGCATGTGTGTTCTTTTCACATACGACATATGGATCCACCCGTGTTATTGCATGTGTGTCCTTTTCACAATCCACCTATGGATCCACCAGTGTCATTGCATGTGTGCTTTTTTACTAATAACAACCAGAGTCATTTCATGTGTGTTCTTTTCACAAACCACATATGGATCCACCAGTGTCATTGGATGTGTGTTCTTTTTACTAACAACAACCAGAGTCATTGAAATGTGTATTCTTTTCACATACCACATATGGATCCACCAGTGTCATTGCATGTGTGTTCTTTTTACTAACAAAAACTAGAGTCATTGCATGTGTGTTCTGTTCAGAAACCACACATGGATCCACTAGTGTCATTGCATGTGTGTTCTTTTTACTAACAACAGCCAGAGTCATTGAAATGTTAGTTCTCTTCGGAGACCACACGTGGATCCACCAATGTCATTACATGTGTGTTCCTTTTACTAACAACAACCAGTGTCATTGCATGTGTGTTCTTTTCACAATCCACCTATGGATCCACCAGTGTCATTTCATTTGTGCTTTTTTTCTAATAACAACCAGAGTCATTTCATGTATGTTCTTTTCACATACCACATATGGATCCACCAGTGTCATTGAAATGTGTGTTCTCTTCAGAGACCACACATGGATCCCCTAGTGGTATTGCATGTGTGTTCTTGTTACTAACAACAACCAGAGTCATTGCATGTGTGCTCTTTTCACAATCCACCTACGGATCCACCAGTGTCATTGCATGTGTGTTCTTTTTACTAACAACAACCAGAGTCATTGCATGTGTGTTCTTTTCATATACCACATATGGATCCACCAGTGTCATTGCATGTGTGTTCGTTTTACTAACAACAACCAGAGTCATTGCATGTGTGTTCTCTTCAGAGACCACACATGGATCCACTAGTGTCATTGCATGTGTGTTCTTTTTACTAACAACAACCAGAGTCATTGAAATGTGTGTTCTCTTCGGAGACCACACATGGATCCACCAGTGTCATTGCATGTGTGTTCCTTTTACTAACAACAACCAGTGTCATTGCATGTGTGTTCTTTTCACAATCCACCTATGGATCCACCAGTGTCATTTCATTTGTGATTTTTTACTAACAACAACCAGAGTCATTTCATGTGTGTTCTTTTCACATACCACATATGGATCCACCAGTGTCATTGAAATGTGTGTTCTCTTCAGAGACCACACATGGATCCCCTAGTGGTATTGCATGTGTGTTCTTGTTACTAACAACAACCAGAGTCATTGCATGTGTGCTCTTTTCACAATCCACCTATGGATCCACCAGTGTCATTGCATGTGTGTTCTTTTTACTAACAACAACCAGAGTCATTGCATGTGTGTTCTTTTCACAATCCTCCTATGGATCCACCAGTGTCATTGCATGTGTGTTCTTTTTACTAACAACAACCAGAGTCATTGCATGTGTGTTCTTTTCACATACCACATATGGATCCACCAGTGTCATTGCATGTGTGCTCTTTTTACTAACAACAACCACAGACATTGCATGTGTGTTCTCTTCAAAGACCACACATGGATCCACCAGTGTCATTGCATGTGTGTTCTTTTTACTAACAACCAGAGTCATTGAAATGTGCGTTCTCTTCTTAGACCACACATGGATCTACCAGAGTCATTTGATGTGTGTTCTTTTCACATACCACATATGGATCCACCAGTGTCATTGAAATGTGTGTTCTCTTCAGAGACCACACATGGAACCACCAGTGTTATTGCATGTGTGTTCTTGTTACTAAAAACTACCAGAGTCATTGCATGTGTGTTCTTTTCACATACCAGATATGGATCCACCAGTGTCGTTGCATGTGTGTTCTTTTCACAATCCACCTATGGATCCACCAGTGTCATTGCATGTGTCTTCTTTTCAGAATCCACCAATGGATCCACCAGTGTCATTGCATGTGTATTCTTTTCACAATCCACCTATGGATCCACCAGTGTCATTGCATGTGTATTCTTTTTTCTAACAACAACCAGAGTCATTGCATGTGTGCTCTTTTCACAGTCCACCTAAGGATCCACCAATGTGATTGCATGTGTGTTCTCTTTACTAACAACAACCAGAGTCATTGAAATGTGTATTATTTTCACATACCACATATGGATCCACCAGTGTCATTGCATGTGTGTTCTTTTTACTAACAACAACCAGAGTCATTGCATGTGTGTTCTCTTCAAAGACCACACATGGATCCACTAGTATCATTGCATGTGTGTTCTTTTTACTAACAACAACCAGAGTCATTGAAATGTGTGTTCTCTTCGGAGACCACACATGGATCCACTAGTGTCATTGCATGTGTGTTCCTTTTACTAAGAACAACCAGTGTCATTGCATGTGTGTTCTTTTCACAATCCACCTATGGATCCACCAGTGTCATTTCATTAGTGCTTTTTTACTAACAACAACCAGAGTCATTTCATGTGTGTTCTTTTCACATACCACATATGGATCCACCAGTGTCATTGAAATGTGTGTTCTCTTCAGAGACCTCACATGGATCCCCTAGTGGTATTGCATGTGTGTTCTTGTTACTAACAACAACCAGAGTCATTGCATGTGTGCTCTTTTCACAATCCACCTATGGATCCACCAGTGTCATTGCATGTGTGTTCTTTTTACTAACAACAACCAGAGTCATTGCATTTGTGTTTTATTTAGAAACCACACATGGATCCACTAGTGTCATTGCATGTGTGTTCTTTTTACTAACAACAACCAGAGTCATTGAAATGTGTGTTCTCTTCGGAGACCACATGTGGATCCACCAATGTCATTGCATGTGTGTTCCTTTTACTAACAACAACCAGTGTCATTGCATGTGTGTTCTTTTCACAATCCACCTATGGATCCACCAGTGTCATTTCATTGGTGCTTTTTTACTAATAACAACCAGAGTCATTTCATGTGTGTTCTTTTCACATACCACATATGGATCCACCAGTGTCATTGAAATGTGTGTTCTCTTCAGAGACCACACATGGATCCCCTAGTGGTATTGCATGTGTGTTCTTGTTACTAACAACAACCAGAGTCATTGCATGTGTGCTCTTTTCACAATCCACCTATGGATCCACCAGTGTCATTGCATGTGTGTTCTTTTTACTAACAACAACCAGAGTCATTGCATGTGTGTTCTATTCACATACCACATATGGATCCACCAGTGTCATTGCATGTGTGTTCTTTTTACTAACAACAACCAGAGTCATTGCATGTCTGTTCTCTTCAGAGACCACACATGGATCCACTAGTGTCATTGCATGTGTGTTCTTTTTACTAACAACAACCAGAGTCATTGAAATGTGTGTTCTCTTCGGAGACCACACATGGATCCACCAGTGTCATTGCATGTGTGTTCCTTTTACTAACAACAACCAGTGTCATTGCATGTGTGTTCTTTTCACAATCCACCTATGGATCCACCAGTGTCATTTCATTTGTGCTTTTTTACTAACAACAACCAGAGTCATTTCATGTGTGTTCTTTTCACATACCACATATGGATCCACCAGTGTCATTGAAATGTGTGTTCTCTTTAGAGACCACACATGGATCCCCTAGTGGTATTGCATGTGTGTTCTTGTTACTATCAACAACCAGAGTCATTGCATGTGTGCTCTTTTCACAATCCACATATGGATCCACCAGTGTCATTGCATGTGTGTTCTTTTTACTAACAACAACAAGACTCATTGCATGTGTGTTCTTTTCACATACCACATATGGATCCACCAGTGTCATTGCATGTGTGTTCTTTTTACTAACAACAACCAGAGTCATTGGATGTGTGTTCTCTTCAAAGACCACACATGGATCCACCAGTCTCATTGCATGTGTGTTCTTTTTACTAACAACCAGAGTCATTGAAATGTGCGTTCTCTTCATAGAACACACATGGATCTACCAGAGTCATTTGATGTGTGTTCTTTTCACATACCACATATGGATCCACCAGTGTCATTGAAATGTGTGTTCTCTTCAGAGACCACACATGGAACCACTAGTGTTATTGCATGTGTGTTCTTGTTACTAACATCTACCAGAGTCATTGCATGTGTGTTCTTTTCACATACCACATATGGATCCACCAGTGTCGTTGCATGTGTGTTCTTTTCACAATCCACCTATGGATCCACCAGTGTCATTGCATGTGTGTTCTTTTCAGAATCCACCATTGGATCCACCAGTGTCGTTGCATGTGTGCTTTTTTTACTAACAACAACCAGAGTCATTTCATGTGTGTTCTTTTCACATACCACATATGGATCCACCAGTATAATTGAAATGTGTGTTCTCTTCAGAGACCACACATGGATCCAACAGTGTTATTGCATGTGTGTTCTTGTTACTAACAAATACCAGAGTCATTGCATGTGTGTTCTTTTCACATACCACATATGGATTCACCAGTGTCATTGCATGTGTGCTCTTTTCACATCCACCTATGGATCCACCAATGTCATTGCATGTGTGTTCTTTTTACTAACAACAACCATAGTCATTGCATGTGTGTTCTTTTTACTAACAACAACCAGTGTCATTGCATGTGTATTCTTTTCACAATCCACCTTTGGATCCACCAGTGTCATTGCATGTGTATACTTTTTTCTAACAACAACCAGAGTCATTGCATGTGTGCTCTTTTCTAATTCCACCTAAGGATCCACCAATGTGATTCCATGTGTGTTCTTTTTACTAACAACAACCAGAGTCATTGCATGTGTGCTCTTTTCACAATCCACATATGGATCCACCAGTGTCATTGCATGTGTGTTCTTTTTACTAACAACAACCAGAGTCATTGAAATGTGTATTATTTTCACATACCACATATGGATCCACCAGTGTCATTCCATGTGTGTTCTTTTTACTAACAACAACCAGAGTAATTGCATGTGTGTTCTCTTCAGAGACCACACATGGATCCACTAGTATCATTGCATGTGTGTTTTTTTACTAACAACAACCAGAGTCATTGAAATGTGTGTTCTCTTCGGAGACCACACATGGATCCACCAGTGTCATTGCATGTGTGTTCTTTTTACTAACAAAAACTAGAGTCATTGCATGTGTGTTCTGTTCAGAAACCACACATGGATCCACTAGTGTCATTGCATGTGTGTTCTTTTTACTAACAACAGCCAGAGTCATTGAAATGTTAGTTCTCTTCGGAGACCACACGTGGATCCACCAATGTCATTGCATGTGTGTTCCTTTTACTAACAACAACCAGTGTCATTGCATGTGTGTTCTTTTCACAATCCACCTATGGATCCACCAGTGTCATTTCATTTGTGCTTTTTTTCTAATAACAACCAGAGTCATTTCATGTATGTTCTTTTCACATACCACATATGGATCCACCAGTGTCATTGAAATGTGTGTTCTCTTCAGAGACCACACATGGATCCCCTAGTGGTATTGCATGTGTGTTCTTGTTACTAACAACAACCAGAGTCATTGCATGTGTGCTCTTTTCACAATCCACCTATGGATCCACCAGTGTCATTGCATGTGTGTTCTTTTTACTAACAACAACCAGAGTCATTGCATGTGTGTTCTTTTCACATACCACATATGGATCCACCAGTGTCATTGCATGTGTGTTCTTTTTACTAACAACAACTAGAGTCATTGCATGTCTGTTCTCTTCAGAGACCACACATGGATCCACTAGTGTCATTGCATGTGTGTTCTTTTTACTAACAACAACCAGAGTCATTGAAATGTGTGTTCTCTTCGGAGACCACACATGGATCCACCAGTGTCATTGCATGTGTGTTCCTTTTACTAACAACAACCAGTGTCATTGCATGTGTGTTCTTTTCACAATCCACCTATGGATCCACCAGTGTCATTTCATTTGTGCTTTTTTACTAACAACAACCAGAGTCATTTCATGTGTGTTCTTTTCACATACCACATATGGATCCACCAGTGTCATTGAAATGTGTGTTCTCTTTAGAGACCACACATGGATCCCCTAGTGGTATTGCATGTGTGTTCTTGTTACTAACAACAACCAGAGTCATTGCATGTGTGCTCTTTTCACAATCCACCTATGGATCCACCAGTGTCATTGCATGTGTGTTCTTTTTACTAACAACAACAAGACTCATTGCATGTGTGTTCTTTTCACATACCACATATGGATCCACCAGTGTCATTGCATGTGTGTTCTTTTTACTAACAACAACCAGAGTCATTGGATGTGTGTTCTCTTCAAAGACCACACATGGATCCACCAGTCTCATTGCATGTGTGTTCTTTTTACTAACAACCAGAGTCATTGAAATCTGCGTTCTCTTCATAGACCACACATGGATCTACCAGAGTCATTTGATGTGTGTTCTTTTCACATACCACATATGGATCCACCAGTGTCATTGAAATGTGTGTTCTCTTCAGAGACCACACATGGAACCACTAGTGTTATTGCATGTGTGTTCTTGTTACTAACAACTACCAGAGTCATTGCATGTGTGTTCTTTTCACATACCACATATGGATCCACCAGTGTCGTTGCATATGTGTTCTTTTCACAATCCACCTATGGATCCACCAGTGTCATTGCATGTGTGTTCTTTTCAGAATCCACCAATGGATCCACCAGTGTCGTTGCATGTGTGCTTTTTTTACTAACAACAACCAGAGTCATTTCATGTGTGTTCTTTTCACATACCACATATGGATCCACCAGTATAATTGAAATGTGTGTTCTCTTCAGAGACCACACATGGATCCAACAGTGTTATTGCATGTGTGTTCTTGTTACTAACAAATACCAGAGTCATTGCATGTGTGTTCTTTTCACATACCACATATGGATTCACCAGTGTCATTGCATGTGTGCTCTTTTCACATCCACCTATGGATCCACCAATGTCATTGCATGTGTGTTCTTTTTACTAACAACAACCATAGTCATTGCATGTGTGTTCTTTTTACTAACAACAACCAGTGTCATTGCATGTGTATTCTTTTCACAATCCACCTTTGGATCCACCAGTGTCATTGCATGTGTATACTTTTTTCTAACAACAACCAGAGTCATTGCATGTGTGCTCTTTTCTAATT
This sequence comes from Avena sativa, assembly GCA_916181665.1. Classification (NCBI taxonomy): domain Eukaryota; kingdom Viridiplantae; phylum Streptophyta; class Magnoliopsida; order Poales; family Poaceae; genus Avena; species Avena sativa. The sequence continues at coordinate 588,411,078 of OV702287.1, forward strand.
CCACCTAAGGATCCACCAATGTGATTCCATGTGTGTTCTTTTTACTAACAACAACCAGAGTCATTGCATGTGTGCTCTTTTCACAATCCACATATGGATCCACCAGTGTCATTGCATGTGTGTTCTTTTTACTAACAACAACCAGAGTCATTGAAATGTGTATTATTTTCACATACCACATATGGATCCACCAGTGTCATTCCATGTGTATTCTTTTTACTAACAACAACCAGAGTAATTGCATGTGTGTTCTCTTCAGAGACCACACATGGATCCACTAGTATCATTGCATGTGTGTTTCTTTACTAACAACAACCAGAGTCATTGAAATGTGTGTTCTCTTCGGAGACCACACATGGATCCACCAGTGTCATTGCATGTGTGTTCTTTTTACTAACAAAAACTAGAGTCATTGCATGTGTGTTCTGTTCAGAAACCACACATGGATCCACTAGTGTCATTGCATATGTGTTCTTTTTACTAACAACAGCCAGAGTCATTGAAATGTTAGTTCTCTTCGGAGACCACACGTGGATCCACCAATGTCATTGCATGTGTGTTCCTTTTACTAACAACAACCAGTGTCGTTGCATGTGTGTTCTTTTCACAATCCACCTATGGATCCACCAGTGTCATTTCATTTGTGCTTTTTTTCTAATAACAACCAGAGTCATTTCATGTATGTTCTTTTCACATACCACATATGGATCCACCAGTGTCATTGAAATGTGTGTTCTCTTCAGAGACCACACATGGATCCCCTAGTGGTATTGCATGCGTGTTCTTGTTACTAACAACAACCAGAGTCATTGCATGTGTGCTCTTTTCACAATCCACCTATGGATCCACCAGTGTCATTGCATGTGTGTTCTTTTTACTAACAACAACCAGAGTCATTGCATGTGTGTTCTTTTCATATACCACATATGGATCCACCAGTGTCATTGCATGTGTGTTCTTTTTACTAACAACGACCAGAGTCATTGCATGTGTGTTCTCTTCAGAGACCACACATGGATCCACTAGTGTCATTGCATGTGTGTTCTTTTTACTAACAACAACTAGAGTCATTGAAATGTGTGTTCTCTTCGGAGACCACACATGGATCCACCAGTGTCATTGCATGTGTGTTCCTTTTACTAACAACAACCAGTGTCATTGCATGTGTGTTCTTTTCACAATCCACCTATGGATCCACCAGTGTCATTTCATTTGTGATTTTTTACTAACAACAACCATAGTCATTTCATGTGTGTTCTTTTCACATACCACATATGGATCCACCAGTGTCATTGAAATGTGTGTTCTCTTCAGAGACCACACATGGATCCCCTAGTGGTATTGCATGTGTGTTCTTGTTACTAACAACAACCAGAGTCATTGCATGTGTGCTCTTTTCACAATCCACCTATGGATCCACCAGTGTCATTGCATGTGTGTTCTTTTTACTAACAACAACCAGAGTCATTGCATGTGTGTTCTTTTCACAATCCTCCTATGGATCCACCAGTGTCATTGCATGTGTGTTCTTTTTACTAACAACAACCAGAGTCATTGCATGTGTGTTCTTTTCACATACCACATATGGATCCACCAGTGTCATTGCATGTGTGCTCTTTTTACTAACAACAACCACAGACATTGCATGTGTGTTCTCTTCAAAGACCACACATGGATCCACCAGTGTCATTGCATGTGTGTTCTTTTTACTAACAACCAGAGTCATTTAAATGTGCGTTCTCTTCTTAGACCACACATGGATCTACCAGAGTCATTTGATGTGTGTTCTTTTCACATACCACATATGGATCCACCAGTGTCATTGAAATGTGTGTTCTCTTCAGAGACCACACATGGAACCACCAGTGTTATTGCATGTGTCTTCTTGTTACTAACAACTACCAGAGTCATTGCATGTGTGTTCTTTTCACATACCAGATATGGATCCACCAGTGTCGTTGCATGTGTGTTCTTTTCACAATCCACCTATGGATCCACCAGTGTCATTGCATGTGTCTTCTTTTCAGAATCCACCAATGGATCCACCAGTGTCATTGCATGTGTATTCTTTTCACAATCCACCTATGGATCCACCAGTGTCATTGCATGTGTATTCTTTTTTCTAACAACAACCAGAGTCATTGCATGTGTGCTCTTTTCACAGTCCACCTAAGGATCCACCAATGTGATTGCATGTGTGTTCTCTTTACTAACAACAACCGGAGTCATTGAAATGTGTATTATTTTCACATACCACATATGGATCCACCAGTGTCATTGCATGTGTGTTCTTTTTACTAACAACAACCAGAGTCATTGCATGTGTGTTCTCTTCAAAGACCACACATGGATCCACTAGTATCATTGCATGTGTGTTCTTTTTACTAACAACAACCAGAGTCATTGAAATGTGTGTTCTCTTCGGAGACCACACATGGATCCACCAGTGTCATTGCATGTGTGTTCCTTTTACTAAGAACAACCAGTGTCATTGCATGTGTGTTCTTTTCACAATCCACCTATGGATCCACCAGTGTCATTTCATTTGTGCTTTTTTACTAACAACAACCAGAGTCATTTCATGTGTGTTCTTTTCACATACCACATATGGATCCACCAGTATAATTGAAATGTGTGTTCTCTTCAGAGACCACACATGGATCCAACAGTGTTATTGCATGTGTGTTCTTGTTACTAACAAATACCAGAGTCATTGCATGTGTGTTCTTTTCACATACCACATATGGATTCACCAGTGTCATTGCATGTGTGCTCTTTTCACATCCACCTATGGATCCACCAATGTCATTGCATGTGTGTTCTTTTTACTAACAACAACCATAGTCATTGCATGTGTGTTCTTTTTACTAACAACAACCAGTGTCATTGCATGTGTATTCTTTTCACAATCCACCTTTGGATCCACCAGTGTCATTGCATGTGTATACTTTTTTCTAACAACAACCAGAGTCATTGCATGTGTGCTCTTTTCTAATTCCACCTAAGGATCCACCAATGTGATTCCATGTGTGTTCTTTTTACTAACAACAACCAGAGTCATTGCATGTGTGCTCTTTTCACAATCCACATATGGATCCACCAGTGTCATTGCATGTGTGTTCTTTTTACTAACAACAACCAGAGTCATTGAAATGTGTATTATTTTCACATACCACATATGGATCCACCAGTGTCATTCCATGTGTGTTCTTTTTACTAACAACAACCAGAGTAATTGCATGTGTGTTCTCTTCAGAGACCACACATGGATCCACTAGTATCATTGCATGTGTGTTTTTTTACTAACAACAACCAGAGTCATTGAAATGTGTGTTCTCTTCGGAGACCACACATGGATCCACCAGTGTCATTGCATGTGTGTTCTTTTTACTAACAAAAACTAGAGTCATTGCATGTGTGTTCTGTTCAGAAACCACACATGGATCCACTAGTGTCATTGCATGTGTGTTCTTTTTACTAACAACAGCCAGAGTCATTGAAATGTTAGTTCTCTTCGGAGACCACACGTGGATCCACCAATGTCATTGCATGTGTGTTCCTTTTACTAACAACAACCAGTGTCATTGCATGTGTGTTCTTTTCACAATCCACCTATGGATCCACCAGTGTCATTTCATTTGTGCTTTTTTTCTAATAACAACCAGAGTCATTTCATGTATGTTCTTTTCACATACCACATATGGATCCACCAGTGTCATTGAAATGTGTGTTCTCTTCAGAGACCACACATGGATCCCCTAGTGGTATTGCATGTGTGTTCTTGTTACTAACAACAACCAGAGTCATTGCATGTGTGCTCTTTTCACAATCCACCTATGGATCCACCAGTGTCATTGCATGTGTGTTCTTTTTACTAACAACAACCAGAGTCATTGCATGTGTGTTCTTTTCACATACCACATATGGATCCACCAGTGTCATTGCATGTGTGTTCTTTTTACTAACAACAACTAGAGTCATTGCATGTCTGTTCTCTTCAGAGACCACACATGGATCCACTAGTGTCATTGCATGTGTGTTCTTTTTACTAACAACAACCAGAGTCATTGAAATGTGTGTTCTCTTCGGAGACCACACATGGATCCACCAGTGTCATTGCATGTGTGTTCCTTTTACTAACAACAACCAGTGTCATTGCATGTGTGTTCTTTTCACAATCCACCTATGGATCCACCAGTGTCATTTCATTTGTGCTTTTTTACTAACAACAACCAGAGTCATTTCATGTGTGTTCTTTTCACATACCACATATGGATCCACCAGTGTCATTGAAATGTGTGTTCTCTTTAGAGACCACACATGGATCCCCTAGTGGTATTGCATGTGTGTTCTTGTTACTAACAACAACCAGAGTCATTGCATGTGTGCTCTTTTCACAATCCACCTATGGATCCACCAGTGTCATTGCATGTGTGTTCTTTTTACTAACAACAACAAGACTCATTGCATGTGTGTTCTTTTCACATACCACATATGGATCCACCAGTGTCATTGCATGTGTGTTCTTTTTACTAACAACAACCAGAGTCATTGGATGTGTGTTCTCTTCAAAGACCACACATGGATCCACCAGTCTCATTGCATGTGTGTTCTTTTTACTAACAACCAGAGTCATTGAAATCTGCGTTCTCTTCATAGACCACACATGGATCTACCAGAGTCATTTGATGTGTGTTCTTTTCACATACCACATATGGATCCACCAGTGTCATTGAAATGTGTGTTCTCTTCAGAGACCACACATGGAACCACTAGTGTTATTGCATGTGTGTTCTTGTTACTAACAACTACCAGAGTCATTGCATGTGTGTTCTTTTCACATACCACATATGGATCCACCAGTGTCGTTGCATATGTGTTCTTTTCACAATCCACCTATGGATCCACCAGTGTCATTGCATGTGTGTTCTTTTCAGAATCCACCAATGGATCCACCAGTGTCGTTGCATGTGTGCTTTTTTTACTAACAACAACCAGAGTCATTTCATGTGTGTTCTTTTCACATACCACATATGGATCCACCAGTATAATTGAAATGTGTGTTCTCTTCAGAGACCACACATGGATCCAACAGTGTTATTGCATGTGTGTTCTTGTTACTAACAAATACCAGAGTCATTGCATGTGTGTTCTTTTCACATACCACATATGGATTCACCAGTGTCATTGCATGTGTGCTCTTTTCACATCCACCTATGGATCCACCAATGTCATTGCATGTGTGTTCTTTTTACTAACAACAACCATAGTCATTGCATGTGTGTTCTTTTTACTAACAACAACCAGTGTCATTGCATGTGTATTCTTTTCACAATCCACCTTTGGATCCACCAGTGTCATTGCATGTGTATACTTTTTTCTAACAACAACCAGAGTCATTGCATGTGTGCTCTTTTCTAATTCCACCTAAGGATCCACCAATGTGATTCCATGTGTGTTCTTTTTACTAACAACAACCAGAGTCATTGCATGTGTGCTCTTTTCACAATCCACATATGGATCCACCAGTGTCATTGCATGTGTGTTCTTTTTACTAACAACAACCAGAGTCATTGAAATGTGTATTATTTTCACATACCACATATGGATCCACCAGTGTCATTCCATGTGTATTCTTTTTACTAACAACAACCAGAGTAATTGCATGTGTGTTCTCTTCAGAGACCACACATGGATCCACTAGTATCATTGCATGTGTGTTTCTTTACTAACAACAACCAGAGTCATTGAAATGTGTGTTCTCTTCGGAGACCACACATGGATCCACCAGTGTCATTGCATGTGTGTTCTTTTTACTAACAAAAACTAGAGTCATTGCATGTGTGTTCTGTTCAGAAACCACACATGGATCCACTAGTGTCATTGCATATGTGTTCTTTTTACTAACAACAGCCAGAGTCATTGAAATGTTAGTTCTCTTCGGAGACCACACGTGGATCCACCAATGTCATTGCATGTGTGTTCCTTTTACTAACAACAACCAGTGTCGTTGCATGTGTGTTCTTTTCACAATCCACCTATGGATCCACCAGTGTCATTTCATTTGTGCTTTTTTTCTAATAACAACCAGAGTCATTTCATGTATGTTCTTTTCACATACCACATATGGATCCACCAGTGTCATTGAAATGTGTGTTCTCTTCAGAGACCACACATGGATCCCCTAGTGGTATTGCATGCGTGTTCTTGTTACTAACAACAACCAGAGTCATTGCATGTGTGCTCTTTTCACAATCCACCTATGGATCCACCAGTGTCATTGCATGTGTGTTCTTTTTACTAACAACAACCAGAGTCATTGCATGTGTGTTCTTTTCATATACCACATATGGATCCACCAGTGTCATTGCATGTGTGTTCTTTTTACTAACAACGACCAGAGTCATTGCATGTGTGTTCTCTTCAGAGACCACACATGGATCCACTAGTGTCATTGCATGTGTGTTCTTTTTACTAACAACAACTAGAGTCATTGAAATGTGTGTTCTCTTCGGAGACCACACATGGATCCACCAGTGTCATTGCATGTGTGTTCCTTTTACTAACAACAACCAGTGTCATTGCATGTGTGTTCTTTTCACAATCCACCTATGGATCCACCAGTGTCATTTCATTTGTGATTTTTTACTAACAACAACCATAGTCATTTCATGTGTGTTCTTTTCACATACCACATATGGATCCACCAGTGTCATTGAAATGTGTGTTCTCTTCAGAGACCACACATGGATCCCCTAGTGGTATTGCATGTGTGTTCTTGTTACTAACAACAACCAGAGTCATTGCATGTGTGCTCTTTTCACAATCCACCTATGGATCCACCAGTGTCATTGCATGTGTGTTCTTTTTACTAACAACAACCAGAGTCATTGCATGTGTGTTCTTTTCACAATCCTCCTATGGATCCACCAGTGTCATTGCATGTGTGTTCTTTTTACTAACAACAACCAGAGTCATTGCATGTGTGTTCTTTTCACATACCACATATGGATCCACCAGTGTCATTGCATGTGTGCTCTTTTTACTAACAACAACCACAGACATTGCATGTGTGTTCTCTTCAAAGACCACACATGGATCCACCAGTGTCATTGCATGTGTGTTCTTTTTACTAACAACCAGAGTCATTTAAATGTGCGTTCTCTTCTTAGACCACACATGGATCTACCAGAGTCATTTGATGTGTGTTCTTTTCACATACCACATATGGATCCACCAGTGTCATTGAAATGTGTGTTCTCTTCAGAGACCACACATGGAACCACCAGTGTTATTGCATGTGTCTTCTTGTTACTAACAACTACCAGAGTCATTGCATGTGTGTTCTTTTCACATACCAGATATGGATCCACCAGTGTCGTTGCATGTGTGTTCTTTTCACAATCCACCTATGGATCCACCAGTGTCATTGCATGTGTCTTCTTTTCAGAATCCACCAATGGATCCACCAGTGTCATTGCATGTGTATTCTTTTCACAATCCACCTATGGATCCACCAGTGTCATTGCATGTGTATTCTTTTTTCTAACAACAACCAGAGTCATTGCATGTGTGCTCTTTTCACAGTCCACCTAAGGATCCACCAATGTGATTGCATGTGTGTTCTCTTTACTAACAACAACCGGAGTCATTGAAATGTGTATTATTTTCACATACCACATATGGATCCACCAGTGTCATTGCATGTGTGTTCTTTTTACTAACAACAACCAGAGTCATTGCATGTGTGTTCTCTTCAAAGACCACACATGGATCCACTAGTATCATTGCATGTGTGTTCTTTTTACTAACAACAACCAGAGTCATTGAAATGTGTGTTCTCTTCGGAGACCACACATGGATCCACCAGTGTCATTGCATGTGTGTTCCTTTTACTAAGAACAACCAGTGTCATTGCATGTGTGTTCTTTTCACAATCCACCTATGGATCCACCAGTGTCATTTCATTTGTGCTTTTTTACTAACAACAACCAGAGTCATTTCATGTGTGTTCTTTTCACATACCACATATGGATCCACCAGTGTCATTGAAATGTGTGTTCTCCTCAGAGACCTCACATGGATCCCCTAGTGGTATTGCATGTGTGTTCTTGTTACTAACAACAACCAGAGTCATTGCATGTGTGCTCTTTTCACAATCCACCTATGGATCCACCAGTGTCATTGCATGTGTGTTCTTTTTACTAACAACAACCAGAGTCATTGCATTTGTGTTTTATTTAGAAACCACACATGGATCCACTAGTGTCATTGCATGTGTGTTCTTTTTACTAACAACAACCAGAGTCATTGAAATGTGTGTTCTCTTCGGAGACCACATGTGGATCCACCAATGTCATTGCATGTGTGTTCCTTTTACTAACAACAACCAGTGTCATTGCATGTGTGTTCTTTTCACAATCCACCTATGGATCCACCAGTGTCATTTCATTGGTGCTTTTTTACTAATAACAACCAGAGTCATTTCATGTGTGTTCTTTTCACATACCACATATGGATCCACCAGTGTCATTGAAATGTGTGTTCTCTTCAGAGACCACACATGGATCCCCTAGTGGTATTGCATGTGTGTTCTTGTTACTAACAACAACCAGAGTCATTGCATGTGTGCTCTTTTCACAATCCACCTATGGATCCACCAGTGTCATTGCATGTGTGTTCTTTTTACTAACAACAACCAGAGTCATTGCATGTGTGTTCTTTTCACATACCACATATGGATCCACCAGTGTCATTGCATGTGTGTTCTTTTTACTAACAACAACCAGAGTCATTGCATGTCTGTTCTCCTCAGAGACCACACATGGATCCACTAGTGTCATTGCATGTGTGTTCTTTTTACTAACAACAACCAGAGTCATTGAAATGTGTGTTCTCTTCGGAGACCACACATGGATCCACCAGTGTCATTGCATGTGTGTTCCTTTTACTAACAACAACCAGTGTCATTGCATGTGTGTTCTTTTCACAATCCACCTATGGATCCACCAGTGTCATTTCATTTGTGCTTTTTTACTAACAACAACCAGAGTCATTTCATGTGTGTTCTTTTCACATACCACATATGGATCCACCAGTGTCATTGAAATGTGTGTTCTCTTTAGAGACCACACATGGATCCCCTAGTGGTATTGCATGTGTGTTCTTGTTACTAACAACAACCAGAGTCATTGCATGTGTGCTCTTTTCACAATCCACCTATGGATCCACCAGTGTCATTGCATGTGTGTTCTTTTTACTAACAACAACAAGACTCATTGCATGTGTGTTCTTTTCACATACCACATATGGATCCACCAGTGTCATTGCATGTGTGTTCTTTTTACTAACAACAACCAGAGTCATTGCATGTCTGTTCTCCTCAGAGACCACACATGGATCCACTAGTGTCATTGCATGTGTGTTCTTTTTACTAACAACAACCAGAGTCATTGAAATGTGTGTTCTCTTCGGAGACCACACATGGATCCACCAGTGTCATTGCATGTGTGTTCCTTTTACTAACAACAACCAGTGTCATTGCATGTGTGTTCTTTTCACAATCCACCTATGGATCCACCAGTGTCATTACATTTGTGCTTTTTTACTAACAACAACCAGAGTCATTTCATGTGTGTTCTTTTCACATACCACATATGGATCCACCAGTGTCATTGAAATGTGTGTTCTCTTTAGAGACCACACATGGATCCCCTAGTGGTATTGCATGTGTGTTCTTGTTACTAACAAAAACCAGAGTCATTGCATGTGTGCTCTTTTCACAATCCACCTATGGATCCACCAGTGTCATTGCATGTGTGTTCTTTTTACTAACAACAACAAGACTCATTGCATGTGTGTTCTTTTCACATACCACATATGGATCCACCAGTGTCATTGCATGTGTGTTCTTTTTACTAACAACAACCAGAGTCATTGGATGTGTGTTCTCTTCAAAGACCACACATGGATCCACCAGTCTCATTGCATGTGTGTTCTTTTTACTAACAACCAGAGTCATTGAAATGTGCGTTCTCTTCATAGACCACACATGGATCTACCAGAGTCATTTGATGTGTGTTCTTTTCACATACCACATATCGATCCTCAAGTGTCATTGAAATGTGTGTTCTCTTCAGAGACCACACATGGAACCACTAGTGTTATTGCATGTGTGTTCTTGTTAATAACAACTACCAGAGTCATTGCATGTGTGTTCTTTTCACATACCACATATGAATCCACCAGTGTCGTTGCATGTGTGTTCTTTTCACAATCCACCTATGGATCCACCAGTGTCATTGCATGTGTGTTCTTTTCAGAATCCACCAATGGATCCACCAGTGTCGTTGCATGTGTGCTTTTTTTACTAACAACAACCAGAGTCATTTCATGTGTGTTCTTTTCACATACCACATATGGATCCACCAGTATAATTGAAATGTGTGTTCTCTTCAGAGACCACACATGGATCCAACAGTGTTATTGCATGTGTGTTCTTGTTACTAACAAATACCAGAGTCATTGCATGTGTGTTCTTTTCACATACCACATATGGATTCACTAGTGTCATTGCATGTGTGCTCTTTTCACATCCACCTATGGATCCACCAGTGTCATTGCATGTGTGTTATTTTTACTAACAACAACCATAGTCATTGCATGTGTGTTCTTTTTACTAACAACAACCAGTGTCATTGCATGTGTATTCTTTTCACAATCCACCTTTGGATCCACCAGTGCCATTGCATGTGTATACTTTTTTCTAACAACAACCAGAGTCATTGCATGTGTGCTCTTTTCACAATCCACCTAAGGATCCACCAATGTGATTCCATGTGTGTTCTTTTTACTAACAACAACCAGAGTCATTGCATGTGTGCTCTTTTCACAATCCACATATGGATCCACCAGTGTCATTGCATGTGTGTTCTTTTTACTAACAACAACCAGAGTCATTGAAATGTGTATTATTTTCACATACCACATATGGATCCACCAGTGTCATTCCATGTGTGTTCTTTTTACTAACAACAACCAGAGTCATTGCATGTGTGTTCTCTTCAGAGACCACACATGGATCGACTAGTATCATTGCATGTGTGTTTTTTTACTAACAACAACCAGAGTCATTGAAATGTGTGTTCTCTTCGGAGACCACACATGGATCCACCAGTGTCATTGCATGTGTGTTCCTTTTACTAACAACAACCAGTGTCATTGCATGTGTGTTCTTTTCACAATCCACCTATGGATCCACCAGTGACATTTCATTTGTGCTTTTTTACTAACAACAACCAGAGTCATTTCATGTGTGTTCTTTTCACATACCACATATGGATCCACCAGTGTCATTGCATGTGGTCTCTTTTTACTAACAACAACCAGAGTCATTGCATGTGTGTTCTCTTCAGAGACCACACATGGATCCACTAGTGTCATTGTATGTGTGTTCTTTTTACTAACAACAACCAGAGTCATTGAAATGTGTGTTCTCTTCGGAGACCACACATGGATCCACCAGTGTCATTGCATGTGTGTTCCTTTTACTAACAACAACCAGTGTCATTGCATGTGTGTTCTTTTCACAATCCACCTATGGATCCACCAGTGTCATTTCATTTGTGATTTTTTACTAACAACAACCAGAGTCATTTCATGTGTGTTCTTTTCACATACCACATATGGATCCACCAGTGTCATTGAAATGTGTGTTCTCTTCAGAGACCACACATGGATCCCCTAGTGGTATTGCATGTGTGTTCTTGTTACTAACAACAACCAGAGTCATTGCATGTGTGCTCTTTTCACAATCCACCTATGGATCCACCAGTGTCATTGCATGTGTGTTCTTTTTACTAACAACAACCAGAGTCATTGCATGTGTGTTCTTTTCACAATCCTCCTATGGATCCACCAGTGTCATTGCATGTGTGTTCTTTTTACTAACAACAACCAGAGTCATTGCATGTGTGTTCTTTTCACATACCACATATGGATCCACCAGTGTCATTGCATGTGTGCTCTTTTTACTAACAACAACCACAGACATTGCATGTGTGTTCTCTTCAAAGACCACACATGGATCCACCAGTGTCATTGCATGTGTGTTCTTTTTACTAACAACCAGAGTCATTGAAATGTGCGTTCTCTTCTTAGACCACACATGGATCTACCAGAGTCATTTGATGTGTGTTCTTTTCACATACCACATATGGATCCACCAGTGTCATTGAAATGTGTGTTCTCTTCAGAGACCACACATGGAACCACCAGTGTTATTGCATGTGTCTTCTTGTTACTAACAACTACCAGAGTCATTGCATGTGTGTTCTTTTCACATACCAGATATGGATCCACCAGTGTCGTTGCATGTGTGTTCTTTTCACAATCCACCTATGGATCCACCAGTGTCATTGCATGTGTCTTCTTTTCAGAATCCACCAATGGATCCACCAGTGTCATTGCATGTGTATTCTTTTCACAATCCACCTATGGATCCACCAGTGTCATTGCATGTGTATTCTTTTTTCTAACAACAACCAGAGTCATTGCATGTGTGCTCTTTTCACAGTCCACCTAAGGATCCACCAATGTGATTGCATGTGTGTTCTCTTTACTAACAACAACCAGAGTCATTGAAATGTGTATTATTTTCACATACCACATATGGATCCACCAGTGTCATTGCATGTGTGTTCTTTTTACTAACAACAACCAGAGTCATTGCATGTGTGTTCTCTTCAAAGACCACACATGGATCCACTAGTATCATTGCATGTGTGTTCTTTTTACTAACAACAACCAGAGTCATTGAAATGTGTGTTCTCTTCGGAGACCACACATGGATCCACCAGTGTCATTGCATGTGTGTTCCTTTTACTAAGAACAACCAGTGTCATTGCATGTGTGTTCTTTTCACAATCCACCTATGGATCCACCAGTGTCATTTCATTTGTGCTTTTTTACTAACAACAACCAGAGTCATTTCATGTGTGTTCTTTTCACATACCACATATGGATCCACCAGTGTCATTGAAATGTGTGTTCTCTTCAGAGACCTCACATGGATCCCCTAGTGGTATTGCATGTGTGTTCTTGTTACTAACAACAACCAGAGTCATTGCATGTGTGCTCTTTTCACAATCCACCTATGGATCCACCAGTGTCATTGCATGTGTGTTCTTTTTACTAACAACAACCAGAGTCATTGCATTTGTGTTTTATTTAGAAACCACACATGGATCCACCAGTGTCATTGCATGTGTGTTCTTTTTACTAACAACAACAAGACTCATTGCATGTGTGTTCTTTTCACATACCACATATGGATCCACCAGTGTCATTGCATGTGTGTTCTTTTTACTAACAACAACCAGAGTCATTGGATGTGTGTTCTCTTCAAAGACCACACATGGATCCACCAGTCTCATTGCATGTGTGTTCTTTTTACTAACAACCAGAGTCATTGAAATGTGCGTTCTCTTCATAGACCACACATGGATCTACCAGAGTCATTTGATGTGTGTTCTTTTCACATACCACATATGGATCCTCCAGTGTCATTGAAATGTGTGTTCTCTTCAGAGACCACACATGGAACCACTAGTGTTATTGCATGTGTGTTCTTGTTACTAACAACTGCCAGAGTCATTGCATGTGTGTTCTTTTCACATACCACATATGGATCCACCAGTGTCGTTGCATGTGTGTTCTTTTCACAATCCACCTATGGATCCACCAGTGTCATTGCATGTGTGTTCTTTTCAGAATCCACCAATGGATCCACCAGTGTCGTTGCATGTGTGCTTTTTTTACTAACAACAACCAGAGTCATTTCATGTGTGTTCTTTTCACATACCACATATGGATCCACCAGTATAATTGAAATGTGTGTTCTCTTCAGAGACCACACATGGATCCAACAGTGTTATTGCATGTGTGTTCTTGTTACTAACAAATACCAGAGTCATTGCATGTGTGTTCTTTTCACATACCACATATGGATTCACCAGTGTCATTGCATGTGTGCTCTTTTCACATCCACCTATGGATCCACCAGTGTCATTGCATGTGTGTTCTTTTTACTAACAACAACCATAGTCATTGCATGTGTGTTCTTTTTACTAACAACAACCAGTGTCATTGCATGTGTATTCTTTTCACAATCCACCTTTGGATCCACCAGTGCCATTGCATGTGTATACTTTTTTCTAACAACAACCAGAGTCATTGCATGTGTGCTCTCTTCACAATCCACCTAAGGATCCACCAATGTGATTCCATGTGTGTTCTTTTTACTAACAACAACCAGAGTCATTGCATGTGTGCTCTTTTCACAATCCACATATGGATCCACCAGTGTCATTGCATGTGTGTTCTTTTTACTAACAACTACCAGAGTCATTGAAATGTGTATTATTTTCACATACCACATATGGATCCACCAGTGTCATTCCATGTGTGTTCTTTTTACTAACAAAAACCAGAGTCATTGCATGTGTGTTCTCTTCAGAGACCACACATGGATCCACTAGTATCATTGCATGTGTGTTTTTTTACTAACAACAACCAGAGTCATTGAAATGTGTGTTCTCTTCGGAGACCACACATGGATCCACCAGTGTCATTGCATGTGTGTTCCTTTTATTAACAACAACCAGTGTCATTGCATGTGTGTTCTTTTCACAATCCACCTATGGATCCACCAGTGACATTTCATTTGTGCTTTTTTACTAACAACAACCAGAGTCATTTCATGTGTGTTCTTTTCACATACCACATATGGATCCACCAGTGTCATTGCATGTGGTTTCTTTTTACTAACAACAACCAGAGTCATTGCATGTGTGTTCTCTTCAGAGACCACACATGGATCCACTAGTGTCATTGCATGTGTGTTCTTTTTACTAACAACAACCAGAGTCATTGAAATGTGTGTTCTCTTCGGAGACCACACATGGATCCACCAGTGTCATTGCATGTGTGTTCCTTTTACTAACAACAACCAATGTCATTGCATGTGTGTTCTTTTCACAATCCACCTATGGATCCACCAGTGTCATTTCATTTGTGATTTTTTACTAACAACAACCAGAGTCATTTCATGTGTGTTCTTTTCACATACCACATATGGATCCACCAGTGTCATTGAAATGTGTGTTCTCTTCAGAGACCACACATGGATCCCCTAGTGGTATTGCATGTGTGTTCTTGTTACTAACAACAACCAGAGTCATTGCATGTGTGCTCTTTTCACAATCCACCTATGGATCCACCAGTGTCATTGCATGTGTGTTCTTTTTACTAACAACAACCAGAGTCATTGCATGTGTGTTCTTTTCACAATCCTCCTATGGATCCACCAGTGTCATTGCATGTGTGTTCTTTTTACTAACAACAACCAGAGTCATTGCATGTGTGTTCTTTTCACATACCACATATGGATCCACCAGTGTCATTGCATGTGTGCTCTTTCTACTAACAACAACCACAGACATTGCATGTGTGTTCTCTTCAAAGACCACACATGGATCCACCAGTGTCATTGCATGTGTGTTCTTTTTACTAACAACCAGAGTCATTGAAATGTGCGTTCTCTTCTTAGACCACACATGGATCTACCAGAGTCATTTGATGTGTGTTCTTTTCACATACCACATATGGATCCACCAGTGTCATTGAAATGTGTGTTCTCTTCAGAGACCACACATGGAACCACCAGTGTTATTGCATGTGTCTTCTTGTTACTAACAACTACCAGAGTCATTGCATGTGTGTTCTTTTCACATACCAGATATGGATCCACCAGTGTCGTTGCATGTGTGTTCTTTTCACAATCCACCTATGGATCCACCAGTGTCATTGCATGTGTCTTCTTTTCAGAATCCACCAATGGATCCACCAGTGTCATTGCATGTGTATTCTTTTCACAATCCACCTATGGATCCACCAGTGTCATTGCATGTGTATTCTTTTTTCTAACAACAACCAGAGTCATTGCATGTGTGCTCTTTTCACAGTCCACCTAAGGATCCACCAATGTGATTGCATGTGTGTTCTCTTTACTAACAACAACCAGAGTCATTGAAATGTGTATTATTTTCACATACCACATATGGATCCACCAGTGTCATTGCATGTGTGTTCTTTTTACTAACAACAACCAGAGTCATTGCATGTGTGTTCTCTTCAAAGACCACACATGGATCCACTAGTATCATTGCATGTGTGTTCTTTTTACTAACAACAACCAGAGTCATTGAAATGTGTGTTCTCTTCGGAGACCACACATGGATCCACCAGTGTCATTGCATGTGTGTTCCTTTTACTAAGAACAACCAGTGTCATTGCATGTGTGTTCTTTTCACAATCCACCTATGGATCCACCAGTGTCATTTCATTTGTGCTTTTTTACTAACAACAACCAGAGTCATTTCATGTGTGTTCTTTTCACATACCACATATGGATCCACCAGTGTCATTGAAATGTGTGTTCTCTTCAGAGACCTCACATGGATCCCCTAGTGGTATTGCATGTGTGTTCTTGTTACTAACAACAACCAGAGTCATTGCATGTGTGCTCTTTTCACAATCCACCTATGGATCCACCAGTGTCATTGCATGTGTGTTCTTTTTACTAACAACAACCAGAGTCATTGCATTTGTGTTTTATTTAGAAACCACACATGGATCCACTAGTGTCATTGCATGTGTGTTCTTTTTACTAACAACAACCAGAGTCATTGAAATGTGTGTTCTCTTCGGAGACCACATGTGGATCCACCAATGTCATTGCATGTGTGTTCCTTTTACTAACAACAACCAGTGTCATTGCATGTGTGTTCTTTTCACAATCCACCTATGGATCCACCAGTGTCATTTCATTGGTGCTTTTTTACTAATAACAACCAGAGTCATTTCATGTGTGTTCTTTTCACATACCACATATGGATCCACCAGTGTCATTGAAATGTGTGTTCTCTTCAGAGACCACACATGGATCCCCTAGTGGTATTGCATGTGTGTTCTTGTTACTAACAACAACCAGAGTCATTGCATGTGTGCTCTTTTCACAATCCACCTATGGATCCACCAGTGTCATTGCATGTGTGTTCTTTTTACTAACAACAACCAGAGTCATTGCATGTGTGTTCTTTTCACATACCACATATGGATCCACCAGTGTCATTGCATGTGTGTTCTTTTTACTAACAACAACCAGAGTCATTGCATGTCTGTTCTCTTCAGAGACCACACATGGATCCACTAGTGTCATTGCATGTGTGTTCTTTTTACTAACAACAACCAGAGTCATTGAAATGTGTGTTCTCTTCGGAGACCACACATGGATCCACTAGTGTCATTGCATGTGTGTTCCTTTTACTAACAACAACCAGTGTCATTGCATGTGTGTTCTTTTCACAATCCACCTATGGATCCACCAGTGTCATTTCATTTGTGCTTTTTTACTAACAACAACCAGAGTCATTTCATGTGTGTTCTTTTCACATACCACATATGGATCCACCAGTGTCATTGAAATGTGTGTTCTCTTTAGAGACCACACATGGATCCCCTAGTGGTATTGCATGTGTGTTCTTGTTACTAACAACAACCAGAGTCATTGCATGTGTGCTCTTTTCACAATCCACCTATGGATCCACCAGTGTCATTGCATGTGTGTTCTTTTTACTAACAACAACAAGACTCATTGCATGTGTGTTCTTTTCACATACCACATATGGATCCACCAGTGTCATTGCATGTGTGTTCTTTTTACAAACAACAACCAGAGTTATTGCATGTGTGTTCTTTTCACATACCATGTATGGCTCCACCAGTGTCATTGCATGTGTGCTCTTTTTACCAACAACTAGAGTCATTGCATGTGTGTTCTTTTCACCATCCACCTATGGATCCACCAGTGTCATTGCATGTGTGTTCTTTTTACTAACAACAACTAGAGTCATTGCATGTGTGCTCTTTTCACAATCCACCTAAGGATCCACCAGTGTCATTGCATGTGTGTTCTTTTTACTAACAACAACAAGAGTCATTGGATGTGTGTTCTTTTCACATACCAGATATGGATCCACTAGTGTCATTGCATGTGTGTTCTTTTCACAATCTACCTATGGATCCACCAGTGTCATTGCATGTGGGCTTTTTTACTAACAAAAACCATAGTCATTTCATGTGTTTTCTTTTCACATACCACATATGGATCCACCAGTGTCATTGAAATGTGTGTTCTCTTCAGAGACCACACATGGATCCCCTAGTGGTATTGCATGTGTGTTCTTGTTACTAACAACAACCAGAGTCATTGCATGTGTGCTCTTTTCACAATCCACCTATGGATCCACCAGTGTCATTGCATGTGTGTTCTTTTTACTAACAACAACCAGAGTCATTGCATGTGTGTTCTTTTCACATACCACATATGGATCCACCAGTGTCATTGCATGTGTGTTCTTTTTACTAACAACAACCAGAGTCATTGCATGTCTGTTCTCTTCAGAGACCACACATGGATCCACTAGTGTCATTGCATGTGTGTTCTTTTTACTAACAACAACCAGAGTCATTGAAATGTGTGTTCTCTTCGGAGACCACACATGGATCCACTAGTGTCATTGCATGTGTGTTCCTTTTACTAACAACAACCAGTGTCATTGCATGTGTGTTCTTTTCACAATCCACCTATGGATCCACTAGTGTCATTTCATTTGTGCTTTTTTACTAACAACAACCAGAGTCATTTCATGTGTGTTCTTTTCACATACCACATATGGATCCACCAGTGTCATTGAAATGTGTGTTCTCTTTAGAGACCACACATGGATCCCCTAGTGGTATTGCATGTGTGTTCTTGTTACTAACAACAACCAGAGTCATTGCATGTGTGCTCTTTTCACAATCCACCTATGGATCCAC
Source organism: Avena sativa (assembly GCA_916181665.1). NCBI lineage: Eukaryota > Viridiplantae > Streptophyta > Magnoliopsida > Poales > Poaceae > Avena > Avena sativa. The sequence continues at coordinate 588,430,017 of OV702287.1, forward strand.
CAGTGTCATTGCATGTGTGTTCTTTTTACTAACAACAACAAGACTCATTGCATGTGTGTTCTTTTCACATACCACATATGGATCCACCAGTGTCATTGCATGTGTGTTCTTTTTACTAACAACAACCAGAGTCATTGGATGTGTGTTCTCTTCAAAGACCACACATGGATCCACCAGTCTCATTGCATGTGTGTTCTTTTTACTAACAACCAGAGTCATTGAAATGTGCGTTCTCTTCATAGACCACACATGGATCTACCAGAGTCATTTGATGTGTGTTCTTTTCACATACCACATATGGATCCTCTAGTGTCATTGAAATGTGTGTTCTCTTCAGAGACCACACATGGAACCACTAGTGTTATTGCATGTGTGTTCTTTTCACATACCACATATGGATCCACCAGTATAATTGAAATGTGTGTTCTCTTCAGAGACCACACATGGATCCAACAGTGTTATTGCATGTGTGTTCTTGTTACTAACAAATACCAGAGTCATTGCATGTGTGTTCTTTTCACATACCACATATGGATTCACCAGTGTCATTGCATGTGTGCTCTTTTCACATCCACCTATGGATCCACCAGTGTCATTGCATGTGTGTTCTTTTTACTAACAACAACCATAGTCATTGCATGTGTGTTCTTTTTACTAACAACAACCAGTGTCATTGCATGTGTATTCTTTTCACAATCCACCTTTGGATCCACCAGTGTCATTGCATGTGTATACTTTTTTCTAACAACAACCAGAGTCATTGCATGTGTGCTCTTTTCACAATCCACCTAAGGATCCACCAATGTGATTCCATGTGTGTTCTTTTTACTAACAACAACCAGAGTCATTGCATGTGTGCTCTTTTCACAATCCACATATGGATCCACCAGTGTCATTGCATGTGTGTTCTTTTTACTAACAACAACCAGAGTCATTGAAATGTGTGTTATTTTCACATACCACATATGGATCCACCAGTGTCATTCCATGTGTGTTCTTTTTACTAACAACAACCAGAGTCATTGCATGTGTGTTCTTTTCACAATCCACCTATGGATCCACCAGTGACATTTCATTTGTGCTTTTTTACTAACAACAACCAGAGTCATTTCATGTGTGTTCTTTTCACATACCACATATGGATCCACCAGTGTCATTGAAATGTGTGTTCTCTTCAGAGACCACACATGGATCCCCTAGTGGTATTGCATGTGTGTTCTTGTTACTAACAACAACCAGAGTCATTGCATGTGTGCTCTTTTCACAATCCACCTATGGATCCACCAGTGTCATTGCATGTGTGTTCTTTTTACTAACAACAACCAGAGTCATTGCATGTGTGTTCTTTTCACAATCCTCCTATGGATCCACCACTGTCATTGCATGTGTGTTCTTTTTACTAACAACAACCAGAGTCATTGCATGTGTGTTATTTTCACATACCACATATGGATCCACCAGTGTCATTGCATGTGTGCTCTTTTTACTAACAACAACCACAGACATTGCATGTGTGTTCTCTTCAAAGACCACACATGGATCCACCAGTGTCATTGCATGTGTGTTCTTTTTACTAACAACCAGAGTCATTGAAATGTGCGTTCTCTTCTTAGACCACACATGGATCTACCAGAGTCATTTGATGTGTGTTCTTTTCACATACCACATATGGATCCACCAGTGTCATTGAAATGTGTGTTCTCTTCAGAGACCAAACATGGAACCACCAGTGTTATTGCATGTGTCTTCTTGTTACTAACAACTACCAGAGTCATTGCATGTGTGTTCTTTTCACATACCAGATATGGATCCACCAGTGTCGTTGCATGTGTGTTCTTTTCACAATCCACCTATGGATCCACCAGTGTCATTGCATGTGTCTTCTTTTCAGAATCCACCAATGGATCCACCAGTGTCATTGCATGTGTATTCTTTTCACAATCCACCTATGGATCCACCAGTGTCATTGCATGTGTGTTCTTTTTACTAACAACAACCATAGTCATTGCATGTGTGTTCTTTTTACTAACAACAACCAGTGTCATTGCATGTGTATTCTTTTCACAATCCACCTTTGGATCCACCAGTGTCATTGCATGTGTATACTTTTTTCTAACAACAACCAGAGTCATTGCATGTGTGCTCTTTTCACAATCCACCTAAGGATCCACCAATGTGATTCCATGTGTGTTCTTTTTACTAACAACAACCAGAGTCATTGCATGTGTGCTCTTTTCACAATCCACATATGGATCCACCAGTGTCATTGCATGTGTGTTCTTTTTACTAACAACAACCAGAGTCATTGAAATGTGTATTATTTTCACATACCACATATGGATCCACCAGTGTCATTCCATGTGTGTTCTTTTTACTAACAACAACCAGAGTCATTGCATGTGTGTTCTCTTCAGAGAGCACACATGGATCCACTAGTATCATTGCATGTGTGTTTTTTTACTAACAACAACCAGAGTCATTGAAATGTGTGTTCTCTTCGGAGACCACACATGGATCCACCAGTGTCATTGCATGTGTGTTCCTTTTACTAACAACAACCAGTGTCATTGCATGTGTGTTCTTTTCACAATCCACCTATGGATCCACCAGTGACATTTCATTTGTGCTTTTTTACTATCAACAACCAGAGTCATTTCATGTGTGTTCTTTTCACATACCACATATGGATCCACCAGTGTCATTGAAATGTGTGTTCTCTTCAGAGACCACATATGGATCCCCTAGTGGTATTGCATGTGTGTTCTTGTTACTAACAACAACCAGAGTCATTGCATGTGTGCTCTTTTCACAATCCACCTATGGATCCACCAGTGTCATTGCATGTGTGTTCTTTTTACTAACAACAACCAGAGTCATTGCATGTGTGTTCTCTTCAGAAACCACACATGGATCCACTAGTGTCATTGCATGTGTGTTCTTTTTACTAACAACAACCAGAGTCATTGAAATGTGTGTTCTCTTCGGAGACCACATGTGGATCCACCAATGTCATTGCATGTTTGTTTCTTTTACTAACAGTAACCAGTGTCATTGCATGTGTGTTCTTTTCACAATCCACCTATGGATCCACCAGTGTCATTTCATTTGTGCTTTTTTACTAATAACAACCAGAGTCATTTCATGTGTGTTCTTTTCACATACCACATATGGATCCACCAGTGTCATTGAAATGTGTGTTCTCTTCAGAGACCACACATGGATCCCCTAGTGGTATTGCATGTGTGTTCTTGTTACTAACAACAACCAGAGTCATTGCATGTGTGCTCTTTTCACAATCCACCTATGGATCCACCAGTGTCATTGCATGTGTGTTCTTTTTACTAACAACAACAAGACTCATTGCATGTGTGTTCTTTTCACATACCACATATGGATCCACCAGTGTCATTGCATGTGTGTTCTTTTTACTAACAACAACCAGAGTCATTGGATGTGTGTTCTCTTCAAAGACCACACATGGATCCACCAGTCTCATTGAATGTGTGTTCTTTTTACTAACAACCAGAGTCATTGAAATGTGCGTTCTCTTCATAGACCACACATGGATCTACCAGAGTCATTTGATGTGTGTTCTTTTCACATACCACATATGGATCCACCAGACCACACATGGAACCACCAGTGTTATTGCATGTGTGTTCTTGTTACTAACAACTACCAGAGTCATTGCATGTGTGTTCTTTTCACATACCACATATGGATCCACCAGTGTCGTTGCATGTGTGGTCTTTTCACAATCCACCTATGGATCCACCAGTGGTCATTGCATGTGTGTTCTTTTCAGAATCCACCAATGGATCCACCAGTGTCGTTGCATGTGTGCTTTTTTTACTAACAACAACCAGAGTCATTTCATGTGTGTTCTTTTCACATACCACATATGGATCCACCAGTATAATTGAAATGTGTGTTCTCTTCAGAGACCACACATGGATCCAACAGTGTTATTGCATGTGTGTTATTGTTACTAACAAATACCAGAGTCATTGCATGTGTGTTCTTTTCACATACCACATATGGATTCACCAGTGTCATTGCATGTGTGCTCTTTTCACATCCACCTATGGATCCACCAGTGTCATTGCATGTGTGTTCTTTTTACTAACAACAACCATAGTCATTGCATGTGTGTTCTTTTTACTAACAACAACCAGTGTCATTGCATGTGTATTCTTTTCACAATCCACCTATGGATCCACCAGTGTCATTGCATGTGTATTCTTTTTTCTAACAACAACCAGAGTCATTGCATGTGTGCTCTTTTCACAATCCACCTAAGGATCCACCAATGTGATTCCATGTGTGTTCTTTTTACTAACAACAACCAGAGTCATTGCATGTGTGCTCTTTTCACAATCCACATATGGATCCACCAGTGTCATTGCATGTGTGTTCTTTTTACTAACAACAACCAGAGTCATTGAAATGTGTATTATTTTCACATACCACATATGGATCCACCAGTGTCATTCCATGTGTGTTCTTTTTACTAACAACAACCAGAGTCATTGCATGTGTGTTCTCTTCAGAGAGCACACATGGATCCACTAGTATCATTGCATGTGTGTTTTTTTACTAACAACAACCAGAGTCATTGAAATGTGTGTTCTCTTCGGAGACCACACATGGATCCACCAGTGTCATTGCATGTGTGTTCCTTTTACTAACAACAACCAGTGTCATTGCATGTGTGTTCTTTTCACAATCCACCTATGGATCCACCAGTGACATTTCATTTGTGCTTTTTTACTAACAACAACCAGAGTCATTTCATGTGTGTTCTTTTCACATACCACATATGGATCCACCAGTGTCATTGAAATGTGTGTTCTCTTCAGAGACCACATATGGATCCCCTAGTGGTATTGCATGTGTGTTCTTGTTACTAACAACAACCAGAGTCATTGCATGTGTGCTCTTTTCACAATCCACCTATGGATCCACCAGTGTCATTGCATGTGTGTTCTTTTTACTAACAACAACCAGAGTCATTGCATGTGTGTTCTCTTCAGAAACCACACATGGATCCACTAGTGTCATTGCATGTGTGTTCTTTTTACTAACAACAACCAGAGTCATTGAAATGTGTGTTCTCTTCGGAGACCACATGTGGATCCACCAATGTCATTGCATGTTTGTTTCTTTTACTAACAGTAACCAGTGTCATTGCATGTGTGTTCTTTTCACAATCCACCTATGGATCCACCAGTGTCATTTCATTTGTGCTTTTTTACTAATAACAACCAGAGTCATTTCATGTGTGTTCTTTTCACATACCACATATGGATCCACCAGTGTCATTGAAATGTGTGTTCTCTTCAGAGACCACACATGGATCCCCTAGTGGTATTGCATGTGTGTTCTTGTTACTAACAACAACCAGAGTCATTGCATGTGTGCTCTTTTCACAATCCACCTATGGATCCACCAGTGTCATTGCATGTGTGTTCTTTTTACTAACAACAACAAGACTCATTGCATGTGTGTTCTTTTCACATACCACATATGGATCCACCAGTGTCATTGCATGTGTGTTCTTTTTACTAACAACAACCAGAGTCATTGGATGTGTGTTCTCTTCAAAGACCACACATGGATCCACCAGTCTCATTGAATGTGTGTTCTTTTTACTAACAACCAGAGTCATTGAAATGTGCGTTCTCTTCATAGACCACACATGGATCTACCAGAGTCATTTGATGTGTGTTCTTTTCACATACCACATATGGATCCACCAGACCACACATGGAACCACCAGTGTTATTGCATGTGTGTTCTTGTTACTAACAACTACCAGAGTCATTGCATGTGTGTTCTTTTCACATACCACATATGGATCCACCAGTGTCGTTGCATGTGTGGTCTTTTCACAATCCACCTATGGATCCACCAGTGGTCATTGCATGTGTGTTCTTTTCAGAATCCACCAATGGATCCACCAGTGTCGTTGCATGTGTGCTTTTTTTACTAACAACAACCAGAGTCATTTCATGTGTGTTCTTTTCACATACCACATATGGATCCACCAGTATAATTGAAATGTGTGTTCTCTTCAGAGACCACACATGGATCCAACAGTGTTATTGCATGTGTGTTATTGTTACTAACAAATACCAGAGTCATTGCATGTGTGTTCTTTTCACATACCACATATGGATTCACCAGTGTCATTGCATGTGTGCTCTTTTCACATCCACCTATGGATCCACAAGTGTCATTGCATGTGTGTTCTTTTTACTAACAACAACCATAGTCATTGCATGTGTGTTCTTTTTACTAACAACAACCAGTGTCATTGCATGTGTATTCTTTTCACAATCCACCTATGGATCCACCAGTGTCATTGCATGTGTATTCTTTTTTCTAACAACAACCAGAGTCATTGCATGTGTGCTCTTTTCACAATCCACCTAAGGATCCACCAATGTGATTGCATGTGTGTTCTTTTATTAACAACAACCAGAGTCATTGCATGTGTGATCTTTTCACAATCCACATATGGATCCACCAGTGTCATTGCATGTGTGTTCTTTTTACTAACAATAACCAGAGTCATTGAAATGTGTGTTCTCTTTGGAGACCACACGTGGATCCACCAATGTCATTGCATGTGTGTTCCTTTTACTAACAACAACCAGTGTCATTGCATGTGTGTTCTTTTCATAATCCACCTATGGATCCACCAGTGTCATTTCATTGGTGCTTTTTTACTAATAACAACCAGAGTCATTTCATGTGTGTTCTTTTCACATACCACATATGGATCCACCAGTGTCATTGAAATGTGTGTTCTCTTCAGAGACCACACATGGATCCCCTAGTGGTATTGCATGTGTGTTCTTGTTACTAACAACAACCAGAGTCATTGCATGTGTGCTCTTTTCACAATCCACCTATGGATCCACCAGTGTCATTGCATGTGTGTTCTTTTTACTAACAACAACAAGACTCATTGCATGTGTGTTCTTTTCACATACCACATATGGATCCACCAGTGTCATTGCATGTGTGTTCTTTTTACTAACAACAACCAGAGTCATTGGATGTGTGTTCTCTTCAAAGACCACACATGGATCCACCAGTCTCATTGAATGTGTGTTCTTTTTACTAACAACCAGAGTCATTGAAATGTGCGTTCTCTTCATAGACCACACATGGATCTACCAGAGTCATTTGATGTGTGTTCTTTTCACATACCACATATGGATCCACCAGTGTCATTGAAATGTGTGTTCTCTTCAGAGACCACACATGGAACCACCAGTGTTATTGCATGTGTGTTCTTGTTACTAACAACTACCAGAGTCATTGCATGTGTGTTCTTTTCACATACCACATATGGATCCACCAGTGTCGTTGCATGTGTGGTCTTTTCACAATCCACCTATGGATCGACCAGTGGTCATTGCATGTGTGTTCTTTTCAGAATCCACCAATGGATCCACCAGTGTCGTTGCATGTGTGCTTTTTTTACTAACAACAACCAGAGTCATTTCATGTGTGTTCTTTTCACATACCACATATGGATCCACCAGTATAATTGAAATGTGTGTTCTCTTCAGAGACCACACATGGATCCAACAGTGTTATTGCATGTGTGTTCTTGTTACTAACAAATACCAGAGTCATTGCATGTGTGTTCTTTTCACATACCACATATGGATTCACCAGTGTCATTGCATGTGTGCTCTTTTCACATCCACCTATGGATCCACCAGTGTCATTGCATGTGTGTTGTTTTTACTAACAACAACCATAGTCATTGCATGTGTCTTCTTTTTACTAACAACAACCAGTGTCATTGCATGTGTATTCTTTTCACAATCCACCTATGGATCCACCAGTGTCATTGCATGTGTATTCTTTTTTCTAACAACAACCAGAGTCATTGCATGTGTGCTCTTTTCACAATCCACCTAAGGATCCACCAATGTGATTGCATGTGTGTTCTTTTATTAACAACAACCAGAGTCATTGCATGTGTGATCTTTTCACAATCCACATATGGATCCACCAGTGTCATTGCATGTGTGTTCTTTTTACTAACAATAACCAGAGTCATTGAAATGTGTATTATTTTCACATACCACATATGGATCCACCAGTGTCATTGCATGTGTGTTCTTTTTACTAACAACAACTAGAGTCATTGCATGTGTGTTCTCTTCAGAGACCACACATGGATCCACTAGTATCATTGCATGTGTGTTTTTTTACTAACAACAACCAGAGTCATTGAAATGTGTGTTCTCTTCGGAGACCACACATGGATCCACCAGTGTCATTGCATGTGTGTTCCTTTTACTAACAACAACCAGTGTCATTGCATGTGTGTTCTTTTCACAATCCACCTATGGATCCACCAGTGTCATTTCATTTGTGCTTTTTTACTAACAACAACCAGAGTCATTTCATGTGTGTTCTTTTCACATACCACATATGGATCCACCAGTGTCATTGAAATGTGTGTTCTCTTCAGAGACCACACATGGATCCCCTAGTGGTATTGCATGTGTGTTCTTGTTACTAACAACAACCAGAGTCATTGCATGTGTGCTCTTTTCACAATCCACCTATGGATCCACCAGTGTCATTGCATGTGTGTTCTTTTTACTAACAACAACCAGAGTCATTGCATGTGTGTTATCTTCAGAAACCACACATGGATCCACTAGTGTCATTGCATGTGTGTTCTTTTTACTAACAACAACCAGAGTCATTGAAATGTGTGTTCTCTTCGGAGACCACACGTGGATCCACCAATGTCATTGCATGTGTGTTCCTTTTACTAACAACAACCAGTGTCATTGCATGTGTGTTCTTTTCACAATCCACCTATGGATCCACCAGTGTCATTTCATTGGTGCTTTTTTACTAATAACAACCAGAGTCATTTCATGTGTGTTCTTTTCACATACCACATATGGATCCACCAGTGTCATTGAAATGTGTGTTCTCTTCAGAGACCACACATGGATCCCCTAGTGGTATTGCATGTGTGTTCTTGTTACTAACAACAACCAGAGTCATTGCATGTGTGCTCTTTTCACAATCCACCTATGGATCCACCAGTGTCATTGCATGTGTGTTCTTTTTACTAACAACAACAAGAGTCATTGCATGTGTGTTCTTTTCACATACCACATATGGATCCACCAGTGTCATTGCATGTGTTCTCTTTTTACTAACAACAACCACAGTCATTGCATGTGTGTTCTCTTCAAAGACCACACATGGATCCACCAGTCTCATTGCATGTGTGTTCTTTTTACTAACAACCAGAGTCATTGAAATGTGCCTTCTCTTCATAGAACACACATGGATCCACCAGAGTCATTTGATGTGTGTTCTTTTCACATACCACATATGGATCCACCAGTGTCATTGAAATGTGTGTTCTCTTCAGAGACCACACATGGAACCACCAGTGTTATTGCATGTGTGTTCTTGTTACTAACAACTACCAGAGTCATTGCATGTGTGTTCTTTTCACATACCACATATGGATCCACCAGTGTCGTTGCATGTGTTCTTTTCACAATCCACCTATGAATCCACCAATGTCATTGCATGTGTGTTCTGTTCAGAATCCACCAATGGATCCACCAGTGTCGTTGCATGTGTTCTTTTTTTACTAACAACAACCAGAGTCATTTCATGTGTGTTCTTTTCACATACCACATATGGATCCACCAGTATAATTGAAATGTGTGTTCTCTTTAGAGACAACACATGGATCCAACAGTGTTATTGCATGTGTGTTCTTGTTACTAACAAATACCAGAGTCATTGCATGTGTGTTCTTTTCACATACCACATATGGATTCACCAGTGTGATTGCATGTGTGCTCTTTTCACATCCACCTATGGATCCACCAGTGTCATTGCATGTGTGTTCTTTTTACTAACAACAACCATAGTCATTGCATATGTGTTCTTTTTACTAACAACAACGAGTGGCATTGCATGTGTATTATTTTCACAATCCACCTATGGATCCACCAGTGTCATTGCATGTGTATTCTTTTTTCTAACAACAACCAGAGTCATTGCATGTGTGCTCTTTTCACAATCCACCTAAGGATCCACAAGTGTGATTGCATGTGTGTTATTTTTACTAACAACAACCAGAGTCATTGCATGTGTGCTCTTTTCACAATCCACATATGGATCCACCAGTGTCATTGCATGTGTGTTCTTTTTACTAACAACAACCAGAGTCATTGAAATATGTATTATTTTCACATACCACATATGGATCCACCAGTGTCATTGCATGTGCGTTCTTTTTACTAACAACAACCAGAGTCATTGCATGTGTGTTCTCTTCAGAGACCACACATGGATCCACTAGTATCATTGCATGTGTGTTCTTTTTACTAACAACAACCAGAGTCATTGAAATGTGTGTTCTCTTCGGAGACCACACATGGATCCACCAGTGTCATTGCATGTGTTTTCCTTTTACTAACAACAACCAGTGTCATTGCATGTCTGTTCTTTTCACAATCCACCTATGGATCCACCAGTGTCATTTCATTTGTGCTTTTTTACTAACAACAACCAGAGTCATTTCATGTGTGTTCTTTTCACATACCACATATGGATCCACCAGTGTCATTGAAATGTGTGTTCTCTTTAGAGACCACACATGGATCCCCTAGTGGTATTGCATGTGTGTTCTAGTTACTAACAACAACCAGAGTCATTGGATGTGTGCTCTTTTCACAATCCACCTATGGATCCACCAGTGTCATTGCATGTGTGTTCTTTTTACTAACAACAACCAGAGTCATTGCATGTGTGTTCTCTTCAGAAACCACACATGGATCCACTAGTGTCATTGCATGTGTGTTCTTTTTACTAACAACCAGAGTCATTGAAATGTGTGTTCTCTTCGGAGACCACACGTGGATCCACCAATGTCATTGCATGTTTGTTTCTTTTACTAACAATAACCAGTGTCATTGCATGTGTGTTCTTTTCACAATCCACCTATGGATCCACCAGTGTCATTTCATTTGTGCTTTTTTACTAATAACAACCAGAGTCATTTCATGTGTGTTCTTTTCACATACCACATATGGATCCACCAGTGTCATTGAAATGTGTGTTCTCTTCAGAGACCACACATGGATCCCCTAGTGGTATTGCATGTGTGTTCTTGTTACTAACAACAACCAGAGTCATTGCATGTGTGCTCTTTTCACAATCCACCTATGGATCCACTAGTGTCATTGCATGTGTGTTCTTTTTACTAACAACAACCAGAGTCATTGCATGTGTGTTCTTTTCACATACCACATATGGATCCACTAGTGTCATTGCATGTGTGTTCTTTTTACTAACAACAACCAGAGTAATTGCATGTGTGTTCTCTTCAGAAACCACACATGGATCCACTAGTGTCATTGCATGTGTGTTCTTTTTACTAACAACAACCAGAGTCATTGAAATGTGTGTTCTCTTCGGAGACCACACGTGGATCCACCAATGTCATTGCATGTGTGTTCCTTTTACTAACAACAACCAGTGTCATTGCATGTGTGTTCTTTTCACAATCCACCTATGGATCCACCAGTGTCATTTCATTGGTGCTTTTTTACTAATAACAACCAGAGTCATTTCATGTGTGTTCTTTTCACATACCACATATGGATCCACCAGTGTCATTGAAATGTGTGTTCTCTTCAGAGACCACACATGGATTCCCTAGTGGTATTGCATGTGTGTTCTTGTTACTAACAACAACCAGAGTCATTGCATGTGTGCTCTTTTCACAATCCACCTATGGATCCACCAGTGTCATTGCATGTGTGTTCTTTTTACTAACAACAACAAGAGTCATTGCATGTGTGTTCTTTTCACATACCACATATGGATCCACCAGTGTCATTGCATGTGTTCTCTTTTTACTAACAACAACCACAGTCATTGCATGTGTGTTCTCTTCAAAGACCACACATGGATCCACCAGTCTCATTGCATGTGTGTTCTTTTTACTAACAACCATAGTCATTGAAATGTGCCTTCTCTTCATAGAACACACATGGATCCACCAGAGTCATTTGATGTGTGTTCTTTTCACATACCACATATGGATCCACCAGTGTCATTGAAATGTGTGTTCTCTTCAGAGACCACACATGGAACCACCAGTGTTATTGCATGTGTGTTCTTGTTACTAACAACTACCAGAGTCATTGCATGTGTGTTCTTTTCACATACCACATATGGATCCACCAGTGTCGTTGCATGTGTTCTTTTCACAATCCACCTATGAATCCACCAATGTCATTGCATGTGTGTTCTGTTCAGAATCCACCAATGGATCCACCAGTGTCGTTGCATGTGTTCTTTTTTTACTAACAACAACCAGAGTCATTTCATGTGTGTTCTTTTCACATACCACATATGGATCCACCAGTATAATTGAAATGTGTGTTCTCTTTAGAGACAACACATGGATCCAACAGTGTTATTGCATGTGTGTTCTTGTTACTAACAAATACCAGAGTCATTGCATGTGTGTTCTTTTCACATACCACATATGGATTCACCAGTGTGATTGCATGTGTGCTCTTTTCACATCCACCTATGGATCCACCAGTGTCATTGCATGTGTGTTCTTTTTACTAACAACAACCATAGTCATTGCATATGTGTTCTTTTTACTAACAACAACGAGTGGCATTGCATGTGTATTATTTTCACAATCCACCTATGGATCCACCAGTGTCATTGCATGTGTATTCTTTTTTCTAACAACAACCAGAGTCATTGCATGTGTGCTCTTTTCACAATCCACCTAAGGATCCACAAGTGTGATTGCATGTGTGTTATTTTTACTAACAACAACCAGAGTCATTGCATGTGTGCTCTTTTCACAATCCACATATGGATCCACCAGTGTCATTGCATGTGTGTTCTTTTTACTAACAACAACCAAAGTCATTGAAATATGTATTGTTTTCACATACCACATATGGATCCACCAGTGTCATTGCATGTGTGTTCTTTTTACTAACAACAACCAGAGTCATTGCATGTGTGTTCTCTTCAGAGACCACACATGGATCCACTAGTATCATGGCATGTGTGTTCTTTTTACTAACAACAACCAGAGTCATTGAAATGTGTGTTCTCTTCGGAGACCACACATGGATCCACCAGTGTCATTGCATGTGTTTTCCTTTTACTAACAACAACCAGTGTCATTGCATGTCTGTTCTTTTCACAATCCACCTATGGATCCACCAGTGTCATTTCATTTGTGCTTTTTTACTAACAACAACCAGAGTCATTTCATGTGTGTTCTTTTCACATACCACATATGGATCCACCAGTGTCATTGAAATGTGTGTTCTCTTCAGAGACCACACATGGATCCCCTAGTGGTATTGCATGTGTGTTCTTGTTACTAACAACAACCAGAGTCATTGGATGTGTGCTCTTTTCACAATCCACCTATGGATCCACCAGTGTCATTGCATGTGTGTTCTTTTTACTAACAACAACCAGAGTCATTGCATGTGTGTTCTCTTCAGAAACCACACATGGATCCACTAGTGTCATTGCATGTGTGTTCTTTTTACTAACAACCAGAGTCATTGAAATGTGTGTTCTCTTCGGAGACCACACGTGGATCCACCAATGTCATTGCATGTTTGTTTCTTTTACTAACAATAACCAGTGTCATTGCATGTGTGTTCTTTTCACAATCCACCTATGGATCCACCAGTGTCATTTCATTTGTGCTTTTTTACTAATAACAACCAGAGTCATTTCATGTGTGTTCTTTTCACATACCACATATGGATCCACCAGTGTCATTGAAATGTGTGTTCTCTTCAGAGACCACACATGGATCCCCTAGTGGTATTGCATGTGTGTTCTTGTTACTAACAACAACCAGAGTCATTGCATGTGTGCTCTTTTCACAATCCACCTATGGATCCACTAGTGTCATTGCATGTGTGTTCTTTTTACTAACAACAACCAGAGTCATTGCATGTGTGCTCTTTTCACATACCACATATGGATCCACCAGTGTCATTGCATGTGTGTTCTTTTTACTAACAACAACCAGAGTCATTGCATGTGTGTTCTCTTCAGAAACCACACATGGATCCACTAGTGTCATTGCATGTGTGTTCTTTTTACTAACAACAACCAGAGTCATTGAAATGTGTGTTCTCTTCGGAGACCACACGTGGATCCACCAATGTCATTGCATGTGTGTTCCTTTTACTAACAACAACCAGTGTCATTGCATGTGTGTTCTTTTCACAATCCACCTATGGATCCACCAGTGTCATTTCATTGGTGCTTTTTTACTAATAACAACCAGAGTCATTGCATGTGTGTTCTTTTCACATACCACATATGGATCCACTAGTGTCATTGCATGTGTGTTCTTTTTACTAACAACAACCAGAGTAATTGCATGTGTGTTCTCTTCAGAAACCACACATGGATCCACTAGTGTCATTGCATGTGTGTTCTTTTTACTAACAACAACCAGAGTCATTGAAATGTGTGTTCTCTTCGGAGACCACACGTGGATCCACCAATGTCATTGCATGTGTGTTCCTTTTACTAACAACAACCAGTGTCATTGCATGTGTGTTCTTTTCACAATCCACCTATGGATCCACCAGTGTCATTTCATTGGTGCTTTTTTACTAATAACAACCAGAGTCATTTCATGTGTGTTCTTTTCACATACCACATATGGATCCACCAGTGTCATTGAAATGTGTGTTCTCTTCAGAGACCACACATGGATTCCCTAGTGGTATTGCATGTGTGTTCTTGTTACTAACAACAACCAGAGTCATTGCATGTGTGCTCTTTTCACAATCCACCTATGGATCCACCAGTGTCATTGCATGTGTGTTCTTTTTACTAACAACAACAAGAGTCATTGCATGTGTGTTCTTTTCACATACCACATATGGATCCACCAGTGTCATTGCATGTGTTCTCTTTTTACTAACAACAACCACAGTCATTGCATGTGTGTTCTCTTCAAAGACCACACATGGATCCACCAGTCTCATTGCATGTGTGTTCTTTTTACTAACAACCATAGTCATTGAAATGTGCCTTCTCTTCATAGAACACACATGGATCCACCAGAGTCATTTGATGTGTGTTCTTTTCACATACCACATATGGATCCACCAGTGTCATTGAAATGTGTGTTCTCTTCAGAGACCACACATGGAACCACCAGTGTTATTGCATGTGTGTTCTTGTTACTAACAACTACCAGAGTCATTGCATGTGTGTTCTTTTCACATACCACATATGGATCCACCAGTGTCGTTGCATGTGTTCTTTTCACAATCCACCTATGAATCCACCAATGTCATTGCATGTGTGTTCTGTTCAGAATCCACCAATGGATCCACCAGTGTCGTTGCATGTGTTCTTTTTTTACTAACAACAACCAGAGTCATTTCATGTGTGTTCTTTTCACATACCACATATGGATCCACCAGTATAATTGAAATGTGTGTTCTCTTTAGAGACAACACATGGATCCAACAGTGTTATTGCATGTGTGTTCTTGTTACTAACAAATACCAGAGTCATTGCATGTGTGTTCTTTTCACATACCACATATGGATTCACCAGTGTGATTGCATGTGTGCTCTTTTCACATCCACCTATGGATCCACCAGTGTCATTGCATGTGTGTTCTTTTTACTAACAACAACCATAGTCATTGCATATGTGTTCTTTTTACTAACAACAACGAGTGGCATTGCATGTGTATTATTTTCACAATCCACCTATGGATCCACCAGTGTCATTGCATGTGTATTCTTTTTTCTAACAACAACCAGAGTCATTGCATGTGTGCTCTTTTCACAATCCACCTAAGGATCCACAAGTGTGATTGCATGTGTGTTATTTTTACTAACAACAACCAGAGTCATTGCATGTGTGCTCTTTTCACAATCCACATATGGATCCACCAGTGTCATTGCATGTGTGTTCTTTTTACTAACAACAACCAAAGTCATTGAAATATGTATTGTTTTCACATACCACATATGGATCCACCAGTGTCATTGCATGTGTGTTCTTTTTACTAACAACAACCAGAGTCATTGCATGTGTGTTCTCTTCAGAGACCACACATGGATCCACTAGTATCATTGCATGTGTGTTCTTTTTACTAACAACAACCAGAGTCATTGAAATGTGTGTTCTCTTCGGAGACCACACATGGATCCACCAGTGTCATTGCATGTGTTTTCCTTTTACTAACAACAACCAGTGTCATTGCATGTCTGTTCTTTTCACAATCCACCTATGGATCCACCAGTGTCATTTCATTTGTGCTTTTTTACTAACAACAACCAGAGTCATTTCATGTGTGTTCTTTTCACATACCACATATGGATCCACCAGTGTCATTGAAATGTGTGTTCTCTTCAGAGACCACACATGGATCCCCTAGTGGTATTGCATGTGTGTTCTTGTTACTAACAACAACCAGAGTCATTGGATGTGTGCTCTTTTCACAATCCACCTATGGATCCACCAGTGTCATTGCATGTGTGTTCTTTTTACTAACAACAACCAGAGTCATTGCATGTGTGTTCTCTTCAGAAACCACACATGGATCCACTAGTGTCATTGCATGTGTGTTCTTTTTACTAACAACCAGAGTCATTGAAATGTGTGTTCTCTTCGGAGACCACACGTGGATCCACCAATGTCATTGCATGTTTGTTTCTTTTACTAACAATAACCAGTGTCATTGCATGTGTGTTCTTTTCACAATCCACCTATGGATCCACCAGTGTCATTTCATTTGTGCTTTTTTACTAATAACAACCAGAGTCATTTCATGTGTGTTCTTTTCACATACCACATATGGATCCACCAGTGTCATTGAAATGTGTGTTCTCTTCAGAGACCACACATGGATCCCCTAGTGGTATTGCATGTGTGTTCTTGTTACTAACAACAACCAGAGTCATTGCATGTGTGCTCTTTTCACAATCCACCTATGGATCCACTAGTGTCATTGCATGTGTGTTCTTTTTACTAACAACAACCAGAGTCATTGCATGTGTGCTCTTTTCACATACCACATATGGATCCACCAGTGTCATTGCATGTGTGTTCTTTTTACTAACAACAACCAGAGTCATTGCATGTGTGTTCTCTTCAGAAACCACACATGGATCCACTAGTGTCATTGCATGTGTGTTCTTTTTACTAACAACAACCAGAGTCATTGAAATGTGTGTTCTCTTCGGAGACCACACGTGGATCCACCAATGTCATTGCATGTGTGTTCCTTTTACTAACAACAACCAGTGTCATTGCATGTGTGTTCTTTTCACAATCCACCTATGGATCCACCAGTGTCATTTCATTGGTGCTTTTTTACTAATAACAACCAGAGTCATTTCATGTGTGTTCTTTTCACATACCACATATGGATCCACCAGTGTCATTGAAATGTGTGTTCTCTTCAGAGACCACACATGGATCCCCTAGTGGTATTGCATGTGTGTTCTTGTTACTAACAACAACCAGAGTCATTGCATGTGTGCTCTTTTCACAATCCACCTATGGATCCACCAGTGTCATTGCATGTGTGTTCTTTTTACTAACAACAACAAGAGTCATTGCATGTGTGTTCTTTTCACATACCACATATGGATCCACCAGTGTCATTGCATGTGTTCTCTTTTTACTAACAACAACCACAGTCATTGCATGTGTGTTCTCTTCAAAGACCACACATGGATCCACCAGTCTCATTGCATGTGTGTTCTTTTTACTAACAACCATAGTCATTGAAATGTGCCTTCTCTTCATAGAACACACATGGATCCACCAGAGTCATTTGATGTGTGTTCTTTTCACATACCACATATGGATCCACCAGTGTCATTGAAATGTGTGTTCTCTTCAGAGACCACACATGGAACCACCAGTGTTATTGCATGTGTGTTCTTGTTACTAACAACTACCAGAGTCATTGCATGTGTGTTCTTTTCACATACCACATATGGATCCACCAGTGTCGTTGCATGTGTTCTTTTCACAATCCACCTATGAATCCACCAATGTCATTGCATGTGTGTTCTGTTCAGAATCCACCAATGGATCCACCAGTGTCGTTGCATGTGTTCTTTTTTTACTAACAACAAGCAGAGTCATTTCATGTGTGTTCTTTTCACATACCACATATGGATCCACCAGTATAATTGAAATGTGTGTTCTCTTCAGAGACCACACATGGATCCAACAGTGTTATTGCATGTGTGTTCTTGTTACTAACAAATACCAGAGTCATTGCATGTGTGTTCTTTTCACATACCACATATGGCTTCACCAGTGTGATTGCATGTGTGCTCTTTTCACATCCACCTATGGATCCACCAGTGTCATTGCATGTGTGTTCTTTTTACTAACAACAACCATAGTCATTGCATATGTGTTCTTTTTACTAACAACAACGAGTGTCATTGCATGTGTATTATTTTCACAATCCACCTATGGATCCACCAGTGTCATTGCATGTGTATTCTTTTTTCTAACAACAACCAGAGTCATTGCATGTGTGCTCTTTTCACAATCCACCTAAGGATCCACAAGTGTGATTGCATGTGTGTTATTTTTACTAACAACAACCAGAGTCATTGCATGTGTGCTCTTTTCACAATCCACATATGGATCCACCAGTGTCATTGCATGTGTGTTCTTTTTACTAACAACAACCAGAGTCATTGAAATGTGTATTATTTTCACATACCACATATGGATCCACCAGTGTCATTGCATGTGTGTTCTTTTTACTAACAACAACCAGAGTCATTGCATGTGTGTTCTCTTCAGAGACCACACATGGATCCACTAGTATCATTGCATGTGTGTTCTTTTTACTAACAACAACCAGAGTCATTGAAATGTGTGTTCTCTTCGGAGACCACACATGGATCCACCAGTGTCATTGCATGTGTTTTCCTTTTACTAACAACAACCAGTGTCATTGCATGTCTGTTCTTTTCACAATCCACCTATGGATCCACCAGTGTCATTTCATTTGTGCTTTTTTACTAACAACAACCAGAGTCATTTCATGTGTGTTCTTTTCACATACCACATATGGATCCACCAGTGTCATTGAAATGTGTGTTCTCTTCAGAGACCACACATGGATCCCCTAGTGGTATTGCATGTGTGTTCTTGTTACTAACAACAACCAGAGTCATTGGATGTGTGCTCTTTTCACAATCCACCTATGGATCCACCAGTGTCATTGCATGTGTGTTCTTTTTACTAACAACAACCAGAGTCATTGCATTTGTGTTCTCTTCAGAAACCACACATGGATCCACTAGTGTCATTGCATGTGTGTTCTTTTTACTAACAACAACCAGAGTCATTGAAATGTGTGTTCTCTTCGGAGACCACACGTGGATCCACCAATGTCATTGCATGTTTGTTTCTTTTACTAACAATAACCAGTGTCATTGCATGTGTGTTCTTTTCACAATCCACCTATGGATCCACCAGTGTCATTTCATTTGTGCTTTTTTACTAATAACAACCAGAGTCATTTCATGTGTGTTCTTTTCACATACCACATATGGATCCACCAGTGTCATTGAAATGTGTGTTCTCTTCAGAGACCACACATGGATCCCCTAGTGGTATTGCATGTGTGTTCTTGTTACTAACAACAACCAGAGTCATTGCATGTGTGCTCTTTTCACAATCCACCTATGGATCCACTAGTGTCATTGCATGTGTGTTCTTTTTACTAACAACAACCAGAGTCATTGCATGTGTGTTCTTTTCACATACCACATATGGATCCACTAGTGTCATTGCATGTGTGCTCTTTTCACAATCCACAAATGGATCCACCAGTGTCATTGCATGTGTGTTCTTTTTACTAACAACAACCAGAGTCATTGAAATGTGTATTATTTTCACATACCACATATGGATCCACCAGTGTCATTGCATGTGTGTTCTCTTCAGAGACCACAAATGGATCCACTAGTATCATTGCATGTGTGTTCTTTTTACTAACAACAACTAGAGTCATTGAAATGTGTGTTATCTTCGGAGACCACACATGGATCCACCAGTGTCATTGCAAGTGTGTTCCATTTACTAACAACAACCAGTGTCATTGCATGTGTGTTCTTTTCACAATCCACCTATGGATCCACCAGTGTCATTTCATTTTTGCTTTTTTACTACCAACAACCAGAGTCATTTCATGTGTGTTCTTTTCACATACCACATATGGATCCACTAGTGTCATTGCATGTGTGTTCTTTTTACTAACAACAACCAGAGTCATTGAAATGTGTGTTCTCTTCGGAGACCACACATGGATCCACCAGTGTCATTCCATGTGTGTTCCTTTTACTAACAACAACCAGTGTCATTGCATGTGTGTTCTTTTCACAATCCACCTATGGATCCACCAATGTCATTTCATTTGTGCTTTTTTACTAACAACAACCAGAGTCATTTCATGTGTGTTCTTTTCACATACCACATATGGATCCACCAGTGTCATTGAAATGTGTGTTCTCTTCAGAGACCACACATGGATCCCCTAGTGGTATTGCATGTGTGTTCTTGTTACTAACAACAACCAGAGTCATTGCATGTGTGCTCTTTTCACAATCCACCTGTGGATCCACCAGTGTCATTGCATGTGTGTTCTTTTTACTAACAACAACCAGAGTCATTGCATGTGTGTTCTCTTCAGAAACCACACATGGATCCACTAGTGTCATTGCATGTGTGTTCTTTTTACTAACAACAACCAGAGTCATTGAAATGTGTGTTCTCTTCGGAGACCACAGGTGGATCCACCAATGTCATTTCATGTTTGTTTCTTTTACTAACAGTAACCAGTGTCATTGCATGTGTGTTCTTTTCACAATCCACCTATGGATCCACCAGTGTCATTTCATTTGTGCTTTTTTACTAATAACAACCAGAGTCATTTCATGTGTGTTCTTTTCACATACCACATATGGATCCACCAGTGTCATTGAAATGTGTGTTCTCTTCAGAGACCACATATGGATCCCCTAGTGGTATTGCATGTGTCTTCTTGTTACTAACAACAACCAGAGTCATTGCATGTGTGCTCTTTTCACAATCCACCTATGGATCCACCAGTGTCATTGCATGTGTGTTCTTTTTACTAACAACAACCAGAGTCATTGCATGTGTGTTCTCTTCAGAAACCACACATGGATCCACTAGTGTCATTGCATGTGTGTTCTTCTTACTAACAACAACCAGAGTCATTGAAATGTGTGTTCTCTTTGGAGACCACACGTGGATCCACCAATGTCATTGCATGTGTGTTCCTTTTACTAACAACAACCAGTGTCATTGCATGTGTGTTCTTTTCATAATCCACCTATGGATCCACCAGTGTCATTTCATTGGTGCTTTTTTACTAATAACAACCAGAGTCATTTCATGTGTGTTCTTTTCACATACCACATATGGATCCACCAGTGTCATTGAAATGTGTGTTCTCTTCAGAGACCACACATGGATCCCCTAGTGGTATTGCATGTGTGTTCTTGTTACTAACAACAACCAGAGTCATTGCATGTGTGCTCTTTTCACAATCCACCTATGGATCCACCAGTGTCATTGCATGTGTGTTCTTTTTACTAACAACAACAAGACTCATTGCATGTGTGTTCTTTTCACATACCACATATGGATCCACCAGTGTCATTGCATGTGTGTTCTTTTTACTAACAACAACCAGAGTCATTGGATGTGTGTTCTCTTCAAAGACCACACATGGATCCACCAGTCTCATTGAATGTGTGTTCTTTTTACTAACAACCAGAGTCATTGAAATGTGCGTTCTCTTCATAGACCACACATGGATCTACCAGAGTCATTTGATGTGTGTTCTTTTCACATACCACATATGGATCCACCAGTGTCATTGAAATGTGTGTTCTCTTCAGAGACCACACATGGAACCACCAGTGTTATTGCATGTGTGTTCTTGTTACTAACAACTACCAGAGTCATTGCATGTGTGTTCTTTTCACATACCACATATGGATCCACCAGTGTCGTTGCATGTGTGGTCTTTTCACAATCCACCTATGGATCCACCAGTGGTCATTGCATGTGTGTTCTTTTCAGAATCCACCAATGGATCCACCAGTGTCGTTGCATGTGTGCTTTTTTTACTAACAACAACCAGAGTCATTTCATGTGTGTTCTTTTCACATACCACATATGGATCCACCAGTATAATTGAAATGTGTG
This sequence comes from Avena sativa, assembly GCA_916181665.1. NCBI lineage: Eukaryota > Viridiplantae > Streptophyta > Magnoliopsida > Poales > Poaceae > Avena > Avena sativa. The sequence continues at coordinate 588,452,355 of OV702287.1, forward strand.
TTCTCTTCAGAGACCACACATGGATCCAACAGTGTTATTGCATGTGTGTTCTTGTTACTAACAAATACCAGAGTCATTGCATGTGTGTTCTTTTCACATACAACATATGGATTCACCAGTGTCATTGCATGTGTGCTCTTTTCACATCCACCTATGGATCCACCAGTGTCAATGCATGTGTGTTCTTTTTACTAACAACAACCATAGTCATTGCATGTGTGTTCTTTTTACTAACAACAACCAGTGTCATTGCATGTGTATTCTTTTCACAATCCCCCTATGGATCCACCAGTGTCATTGCATGTGTATTCTTTTTTCTAACAACAACCAGAGTCATTGCATGTGTGCTCTTTTCACAATCCACCTAAGGATCCACCAATGTGATTGCATGTGTGTTTTTTTATTAACAACAACCAGAGTCATTGCATGTGTGATCTTTTCACAATCCACATATGGATCCACCAGTGTCATTGCATGTGTGTTCTTTTTACTAACAATAACCAGAGTCATTGAAATGTGTATTATTTTCACATACCACATATGGATCCACCAGTGTCATTGCATGTGTGTTCTTTTTACTAACAACAACTAGAGTCATTGCATGTGTGTTCTCTTCAGAGACCACACATGGATCCACTAGTATCATTGCATGTGTGTTTTTTTACTAACAACAACCAGAGTCATTGAAATGTGTGTTCTCTTCGGAGACCACACATGGATCCACCAGTGTCATTGCATGTGTGTTCCTTTTACTAACAACAACCAGTGTCATTGCATGTGTGTTCTTTTCACAATCCACCTATGGATCCACCAGTGTCATTTCATTTGTGCTTTTTTACTAACAACAACCAGAGTCATTTCATGTGTGTTCTTTTCACATACCACATATGGATCCACCAGTGTCATTGAAATGTGTGTTCTCTTCAGAGACCACACATGGATCCCCTAGTGGTATTGCATGTGTGTTCTTGTTACTAACAACAACCAGAGTCATTGCATGTGTGCTCTTTTCACAATCCACCTATGGATCCACCAGTGTCATTGCATGTGTGTTCTTTTTACTAACAACAACCAGAGTCATTGCATGTGTGTTCTCTTCAGAAACCACACATGGATCCACTAGTGTCATTGCATGTGTGTTCTTTTTACTAACAACAACCAGAGTCATTGAAATGTGTGTTCTCTTCGGAGACCACACGTGGATCCACCAATGTCATTACATGTGTGTTCCTTTTACTAACAACAACCAGTGTCATTGCATGTGTGTTCTTTTCACAATCCACCTATGGATCCACCAGTGTCATTTCATTGGTGCTTTTTTACTAATAACAACCAGAGTCATTTCATGTGTGTTCTTTTCACATACCACATATGGATCCACCAGTGTCATTGAAATGTGTGTTCTCTTCAGAGACCACACATGGATCCCCTAGTGGTATTGCATGTGTGTTCTTGTTACTAACAACAACCAGAGTCATTGCATGTGTGCTCTTTTCACAATCCACCTATGGATCCACCAGTGTCATTGCATGTGTGTTCTTTTTACTAACAACAACAAGAGTCATTGCATGTGTGTTCTTTTCACAATCCACCTATGGATCCACCAATGTCATTTCATTTTTGCTTTTTTACTACCAACAACCAGAGTCATTTCATGTGTGTTCTTTTCACATACCACATATGGATCCACTAGTGTCATTGCATGTGTGTTCTTTTTACTAACAACAACCAGAGTCATTGAAATGTGTGTTCTCTTCGGAGACCACACATGGATCCACCAGTGTCATTGCATGTGTGTTCCTTTTACTAACAACAACCAGTGTCATTGCATGTGTGTTCTTTTCACAATCCACCTATGGATCCACCAATGTCATTTCATTTGTGCTTTTTTACTAACAACAACCAGAGTCATTTCATGTGTGTTCTTTTCACATACCACATATGGATCCACCAGTGTCATTGAAATGTGTGTTCTCTTCAGAGACCACACATGGATCCCCTAGTGGTATTGCATGTGTGTTCTTGTTACTAACAACAACCAGAGTCATTGCATGTGTGCTCTTTTCACAATCCACCTATGGATCCACCAGTGTCATTGCATGTGTGTTCTTTTTACTAACAACAACCAGAGTCATTGCATGTGTGTTCTCTTCAGAAACCACACATGGATCCACTAGTGTCATTGCATGTGTGTTCTTTTTACTAACAACAACCAGAGTCATTGAAATGTGTGTTCTCTTCGGAGACCACATGTGGATCCACCAATGTCATTGCATGTTTGTTTCTTTTACTAACAGTAACCAGTGTCATTGCATGTGTGTTCTTTTCACAATCCACCTATGGATCCACCAGTGTCATTTCATTTGTGCTTTTTTACTAATAACAACCAGAGTCATTTCATGTGTGTTCTTTTCACATACCACATATGGATCCACCAGTGTCATTGAAATGTGTGTTCTCTTCAGAGACCACATATGGATCCCCTAGTGGTATTGCATGTGTCTTCTTGTTACTAACAACAACCAGAGTCATTGCATGTGTGCTCTTTTCACAATCCACCTATGGATCCACCAGTGTCATTGCATGTGTGTTCTTTTTACTAACAACAACCAGAGTCATTGCATGTGTGTTCCCTTCAGAAACCACACATGGATCCACTAGTGTCATTGCATGTGTGTTCTTTTTACTAACAACAACCAGAGTCATTGAAATGTGTGTTCTCTTTGGAGACCACACGTGGATCCACCAATGTCATTGCATGTGTGTTCCTTTTACTAACAACAACCAGTGTCATTGCATGTGTGTTCTTTTCATAATCCACCTATGGATCCACCAGTGTCATTTCATTGGTGCTTTTTTACTAATAACAACCAGAGTCATTTCATGTGTGTTCTTTTCACATACCACATATGGATCCACCAGTGTCATTGAAATGTGTGTTCTCTTCAGAGACCACACATGGATCCCCTAGTGGTATTGCATGTGTGTTCTTGTTACTAACAACAACCAGAGTCATTGCATGTGTGCTCTTTTCACAATCCACCTATGGATCCACCAGTGTCATTGCATGTGTGTTCTTTTTACTAACAACAACAAGAGTCATTGCATGTGTGTTCTTTTCACATACCACATATGGATCCACCAGTGTCATTGCATGTGTGTTCTTTTTACTAACAACAACCAGAGTCATTGGATGTGTGTTCTCTTCAAAGACCACACATGGATCCACCAGTCTCATTGAATGTGTGTTCTTTTTACTAACAACCAGAGTCATTGAAATGTGCGTTCTCTTCATAGACCACACATGGATCTACCAGAGTCATTTGATGTGTGTTCTTTTCACATACCACATATGGATCCACCAGTGTCATTGAAATGTGTGTTCTCTTCAGAGACCACACATGGAACCACCAGTGTTATTGCATGTGTGTTCTTGTTACTAACAACTACCAGAGTCATTGCATGTGTGTTCTTTTCACATACCACATATGGATCCACCAGTGTCGTTGCATGTGTGGTCTTTTCACAATCCACCTATGGATCCACCAGTGGTCATTGCATGTGTGTTCTTTTCAGAATCCACCAATGGATCCACCAGTGTCGTTGCATGTGTGCTTTTTTTACTAACAACAACCAGAGTCATTTCATGTGTGTTCTTTTCACATACCACATATGGATCCACCAGTATAATTGAAATGTGTGTTCTCTTCAGAGACCACACATGGATCCAACAGTGTTATTGCATGTGTGTTCTTGTTACTAACAAATACCAGAGTCATTGCATGTGTGTTCTTTTCACATACAACATATGGATTCACCAGTGTCATTGCATGTGTGCTCTTTTCACATCCACCTATGGATCCACCAGTGTCATTGCATGTGTGTTCTTTTTACTAACAACAACCATAGTCATTGCATGTGTGTTCTTTTTACTAACAACAACCAGTGTCATTGCATGTGTATTCTTTTCACAATCCCCCTATGGATCCACCAGTGTCATTGCATGTGTATTCTTTTTTCTAACAACAACCAGAGTCATTGCATGTGTGCTCTTTTCACAATCCACCTAAGGATCCACCAATGTGATTGCATGTGTGTTTTTTTATTAACAACAACCAGAGTCATTGCATGTGTGATCTTTTCACAATCCACATATGGATCCACCAGTGTCATTGCATGTGTGTTCTTTTTACTAACAATAACCAGAGTCATTGAAATGTGTATTATTTTCACATACCACATATGGATCCACCAGTGTCATTGCATGTGTGTTCTTTTTACTAACAACAACTAGAGTCATTGCATGTGTGTTCTCTTCAGAGACCACACATGGATCCACTAGTATCATTGCATGTGTGTTTTTTTACTAACAACAACCAGAGTCATTGAAATGTGTGTTCTCTTCGGAGACCACACATGGATCCACCAGTGTCATTGCATGTGTGTTCCTTTTACTAACAACAACCAGTGTCATTGCATGTGTGTTCTTTTCACAATCCACCTATGGATCCACCAGTGTCATTTCATTTGTGCTTTTTTACTAACAACAACCAGAGTCATTTCATGTGTGTTCTTTTCACATACCACATATGGATCCACCAGTGTCATTGAAATGTGTGTTCTCTTCAGAGACCACACATGGATCCCCTAGTGGTATTGCATGTGTGTTCTTGTTACTAACAACAACCAGAGTCATTGCATGTGTGCTCTTTTCACAATCCACCTATGGATCCACCAGTGTCATTGCATGTGTGTTCTTTTTACTAACAACAACCAGAGTCATTGCATGTGTGTTCTCTTCAGAAACCACACATGGATCCACTAGTGTCATTGCATGTGTGTTCTTTTTACTAACAACAACCAGAGTCATTGAAATGTGTGTTCTCTTTGGAGACCACACGTGGATCCACCAATGTCATTGCATGTGTGTTCCTTTTACTAACAACAACCAGTGTCATTGCATGTGTGTTCTTTTCATAATCCACCTATGGATCCACCAGTGTCATTTCATTGGTGCTTTTTTACTAATAACAACCAGAGTCATTTCATGTGTGTTCTTTTCACATACCACATATGGATCCACCAGTGTCATTGAAATGTGTGTTCTCTTCAGAGACCACACATGGATCCCCTAGTGGTATTGCATGTGTGTTCTTGTTACTAACAACAACCAGAGTCATTGCATGTGTGCTCTTTTCACAATCCACCTATGGATCCACCAGTGTCATTGCATGTGTGTTCTGTTTACTAACAACAACCAGAGTCATTGAAATGTGTGTTCTCTTCGGAGACCACACATGGATCCACCAGTGTCATTGCATGTTTGTTTCTTTTACTAACAGTAACCAGTGTCATTGCATGTGTGTTCTTTTCACAATCCACCTATGGATCCACCAGTGTCATTTCATTTGTGCTTTTTTACTAATAACAACCAGAGTCATTTCATGTGTGTTCTTTTCACATACCACATATGGATCCACCAGTGTCATTGAAATGTGTGTTCTCTTCAGAGACCACATATGGATCCCCTAGTGGTATTGCATGTGTCTTCTTGTTACTAACAACAACCAGAGTCATTGCATGTGTGCTCTTTTCACAATCCACCTATGGATCTACCAGTGTCATTGCATGTGTGTTCTTTTTACTAACAACAACCAGAGTCATTGCATGTGTGTTCCCTTCAGAAACCACACATGGATCCACTAGTGTCATTGCATGTGTGTTCTTTTTACTAACAACAACCAGAGTCATTGAAATGTGTGTTCTCTTTGGAGACCACACGTGGATCCACCAATGTCATTGCATGTGTGTTCCTTTTACTAACAACAACCAGTGTCATTGCATGTGTGTTCCTTTCATAATCCACCTATGGATCCACCAGTGTCATTTCATTGGTGCTTTTTTACTAATAACAACCAGAGTCATTTCATGTGTGTTCTTTTCACATACCACATATGGATCCACCAGTGTCATTGAAATGTGTGTTCTCTTCAGAGACCACACATGGATCCCCTAGTGGTATTGCATGTGTGTTCTTGTTACTAACAACAACCAGAGTCATTGCATGTGTGCTCTTTTCACAATCCACCTATGGATCCACCAGTGTCATTGCATGTGTGTTCTTTTTACTAACAACAACAAGACTCATTGCATGTGTGTTCTTTTCACATACCACATATGGATCCACCAGTGTCATTGCATGTGTGTTCTTTTTACTAACAACAACCAGAGTCATTGGATGTGTGTTCTCTTCAAAGACCACACATGGATCCACCAGTCTCATTGAATGTGTGTTCTTTTTACTAACAACCAGAGTCATTGAAATGTGCGTTCTCTTCATAGACCACACATGGATCTACCAGAGTCATTTGATGTGTGTTCTTTTCACATACCACATATGGATCCACCAGTGTCATTGAAATGTGTGTTCTCTTCAGAGACCACACATCGAACCACCAGTGTTATTGCATGTGTGTTCTTGTTACTAACAACTACCAGAGTCATTGCATGTGTGTTCTTTTCACATACCACATATGGATCCACCAGTGTCGTTGCATGTGTGGTCTTTTCACAATCCACCTATGGATCCACTAGTGGTCATTGCATGTGTGTTCTTTTCAGAATCCACCAATGGATCCACCAGTGTCGTTGCATGTGTGCTTTTTTTACTAACAACAACCAGAGTCATTTCATGTGTGTTCTTTTCACATACCACATATGGATCCACCAGTATAATTGAAATGTGTGTTCTCTTCAGAGACCACACATGGATCCAACAGTGTTATTGCATGTGTGTTCTTGTTACTAACAAATACCAGAGTCATTGCATGTGTGTTCTTTTGACATACAACATATGGATTCACCAGTGTCATTGCATGTGTGCTCTTTTCACATCCACCTATGGATCCACCAGTGTCATTGCATGTGTGTTCTTTTTACTAACAACAACCATAGTCATTGCATGTGTGTTCTTTTTACTAACAACAACCAGTGTCATTGCATGTGTATTCTTTTCACAATCCACCTATGGATCCACCAGTGTCATTGCATGTGTATTCTTTTTTCTAACAACAACCAGAGTCATTGCATGTGTGCTCTTTTCACAATCCACCTAAGGATCCACCAATGTGATTGCATGTGTGTTCTTTTATTAACAACAACCGGAGTCATTGCATGTGTGATCTTTTCACAATCCACATATGGATCCACCAGTGTCATTGCATGTGTGTTCTTTTTACTAACAATAACCAGAGTCATTGAAATGTGTATTATTTTCACATACCACATATGGATCCACCAGTGTCATTGCATGTGTGTTCTTTTTACTAACAACAACTAGAGTCATTGCATGTGTGTTCTCTTCAGAGACCACACATGGATCCACTAGTATCATTGCATGTGTGTTTTTTTACTAACAACAACCAGAGTCATTGAAATGTGTGTTCTCTTCGGAGACCACACATGGATCCACCAGTGTCATTGCATGTGTGTTCCTTTTACTAACAACAACCAGTGTCATTGCATGTGTGTTCTTTTCACAATCCACCTATGGATCCACCAGTGTCATTTCATTTGTGCTTTTTTACTAACAACAACCAGAGTCATTTCATGTGTGTTCTTTTCACATACCACATATGGATCCACCAGTGTCATTGAAATGTGTGTTCTCTTCAGAGACCACACATGGATCCCCTAGTGGTATTGCATGTGTGTTCTTGTTACTAACAACAACCAGAGTCATTGCATGTGTGCTCTTTTCACAATCCACCTATGGATCCACCAGTGTCATTGCATGTGTGTTCTTTTTACTAACAACAACCAGAGTCATTGCATGTGTGTTCTCTTCAGAAACCACACATGGATCCACTAGTGTCATTGCATGTGTGTTCTTTTTACTAACAACAACCAGAGTCATTGAAATGTGTGTTCTCTTCGGAGACCACACGTGGATCCACCAATGTCATTACATGTGTGTTCCTTTTACTAACAACAACCAGTGTCATTGCATGTGTGTTCTTTTCACAATCCACCTATGGATCCACCAGTGTCATTTCATTGGTGCTTTTTTACTAATAACAACCAGAGTCATTTCATGTGTGTTCTTTTCACATACCACATATGGATCCACCAGTGTCATTGAAATGTGTGTTCTCTTCAGAGACCACACATGGATCCCCTAGTGGTATTGCATGTGTGTTCTTGTTACTAACAACAACCAGAGTCATTGCATGTGTGCTCTTTTCACAATCCACCTATGGATCCACCAGTGTCATTGCATGTGTGTTCTTTTTACTAACAACAACAAGAGACATTGCATGTGTGTTCTTTTCACAATCCACCTATGGATCCACCAGTGTCATTTCATTTTTGCTTTTTTACTACCAACAACCAGAGTCATTTCATGTGTGTTCTTTTCACATACCACATATGGATCCACTAGTGTCATTGCATGTGTGTTCTTTTTACTAACAACAACCAGAGTCATTGAAATGTGTGTTCTCTTCGGAGACCACACATGGATCCACCAGTGTCATTGCATGTGTGTTCCTTTTACTAACAACAACCAGTGTCATTGCATGTGTGTTCTTTTCACAATCCACCTATGGATCCACCAATGTCATTTCATTTGTGCTTTTTTACTAACAACAACCAGAGTCATTTCATGTGTGTTCTTTTCACATACCACATATGGATCCACCAGTGTCATTGAAATGTGTGTTCTCTTCAGAGACCACACATGGATCCCCTAGTGGTATTGCATGTGTGTTCTTGTTACTAACAACAACCAGAGTCATTGCATGTGTGCTCTTTTCACAATCCACCTATGGATCCACCAGTGTCATTGCATGTGTGTTCTTTTTACTAACAACAACCAGAGTCATTGCATGTGTGTTCTCTTCAGAAACCACACATGGATCCACTAGTGTCATTGCATGTGTGTTGTTTTTACTAACAACAACCAGAGTCATTGAAATGTGTGTTCTCTTCGGAGACCACATGTGGATCCACCAATGTCATTGCATGTTTGTTTCTTTTACTAACAGTAACCAGTGTCATTGCATGTGTGTTCTTTTCACAATCCACCTATGGATCCACCAGTGTCATTTCATTTGTGCTTTTTTACTAATAACAACCAGAGTCATTTCATGTGTGTTCTTTTCACATACCACATATGGATCCACCAGTGTCATTGAAATGTGTGTTCTCTTCAGAGACCACATATGGATCCCCTAGTGGTATTGCATGTGTCTTCTTGTTACTAACAACAACCAGAGTCATTGCATGTGTGCTCTTTTCACAATCCACCTATGGATCCACCAGTGTCATTGCATGTGTGTTCTTTTTACTAACAACAACCAGAGTCATTGCATGTGTGTTCCCTTCAGAAACCACACATGGATCCACTAGTGTCATTGCATGTGTGTTCTTTTTACTAACAACAACCAGAGTCATTGAAATGTGTGTTCTCTTTGGAGACCACACGTGGATCCACCAATGTCATTGCATGTGTGTTCCTTTTACTAACAACAACCAGTGTCATTGCATGTGTGTTCTTTTCATAATCCACCTATGGATCCACCAGTGTCATTTCATTGGTGCTTTTTTACTAATAACAACCAGAGTCATTTCATGTGTGTTCTTTTCACATACCACATATGGATCCACCAGTGTCATTGAAATGTGTGTTCTCTTCAGAGACCACACATGGATCCCCTAGTGGTATTGCATGTGTGTTCTTGTTACTAACAACAACCAGAGTCATTGCATGTGTGCTCTTTTCACAATCCACCTATGGATCCACCAGTGTCATTGCATGTGTGTTCTTTTTACTAACAACAACAAGACTCATTGCATGTGTGTTCTTTTCACATACCACATATGGATCCACCAGTGTCATTGCATGTGTGTTCTTTTTACTAACAACAACCAGAGTCATTGGATGTGTGTTCTCTTCAAAGACCACACATGGATCCACCAGTCTCATTGAATGTGTGTTCTTTTTACTAACAACCAGAGTCATTGAAATGTGCGTTCTCTTCATAGACCACACATGGATCTACCAGAGTCATTTGATGTGTGTTCTTTTCACATACCACATATGGATCCACCAGTGTCATTGAAATGTGTGTTCTCTTCAGAGACCACACATGGAACCACCAGTGTTATTGCATGTGTGTTCTTGTTACTAACAACTACCAGAGTCATTGCATGTGTGTTCTTTTCACATACCACATATGGATCCACCAGTGTCGTTGCATGTGTGGTCTTTTCACAATCCACCTATGGATCCACCAGTGGTCATTGCATGTGTGTTCTTTTCAGAATCCACCAATGGATCCACCAGTGTCGTTGCATGTGTGCTTTTTTTACTAACAACAACCAGAGTCATTTCATGTGTGTTCTTTTCACATACCACATATGGATCCACCAGTATAATTGAAATGTGTGTTCTCTTCAGAGACCACACATGGATCCAACAGTGTTATTGCATGTGTGTTCTTGTTACTAACAAATACCAGAGTCATTGCATGTGTGTTCTTTTCACATACAACATATGGATTCACCAGTGTCATTGCATGTGTGCTCTTTTCACATCCACCTATGGATCCACCAGTGTCATTGCATGTGTGTTCTTTTTACTAACAACAACCATAGTCATTGCATGTGTGTTCTTTTTACTAACAACAACCAGTGTCATTGCATGTGTATTCTTTTCACAATCCACCTATGGATCCACCAGTGTCATTGCATGTGTATTCTTTTTTCTAACAACAACCAGAGTCATTGCATGTGTGCTCTTTTCACAATCCACCTAAGGATCCACCAATGTGATTGCATGTGTGTTCTTTTATTAACAACAACCAGAGTCATTGCATGTGTGATCTTTTCACAATCCACATATGGATCCACCAGTGTCATTGCATGTGTGTTCTTTTTACTAACAATAACCAGAGTCATTGAAATGTGTATTATTTTCACATACCACATATGGATCCACCAGTGTCATTGCATGTGTGTTCTTTTTACTAACAACAACTAGAGTCATTGCATGTGTGTTCTCTTCAGAGACCACACATGGATCCACTAGTATCATTGCATGTGTGTTTTTTTACTAACAACAACCAGAGTCATTGAAATGTGTGTTCTCTTCGGAGACCACACATGGATCCACCAGTGTCATTGCATGTGTGTTCCTTTTACTAACAACAACCAGTGTCATTGCATGTGTGTTCTTTTCACAATCCACCTATGGATCCACCAGTGTCATTTCATTTGTGCTTTTTTACTAACAACAACCAGAGTCATTTCATGTGTGTTCTTTTCACATACCACATATGGATCCACCAGTGTCATTGAAATGTGTGTTCTCTTCAGAGACCACACATGGATCCCCTAGTGGTATTGCATGTGTGTTCTTGTTACTAACAACAACCAGAGTCATTGCATGTGTGCTCTTTTCACAATCCACCTATGGATCCACCAGTGTCATTGCATGTGTGTTCTTTTTACTAACAACAACCAGAGTCATTGCATGTGTGTTCTCTTCAGAAACCACACATGGATCCACTAGTGTCATTGCATGTGTTTTCTTTTTACTAACAACAACCAGAGTCATTGAAATGTGTGTTCTCTTCGGAGACCACACGTGGATCCACCAATGTCATTACATGTGTGTTCCTTTTACTAACAACAACCAGTGTCATTGCATGTGTGTTCTTTTCACAATCCACCTATGGATCCACCAGTGTCATTTCATTGGTGCTTTTTTACTAATAACAACCAGAGTCATTTCATGTGTGTTCTTTTCACATACCACATATGGATCCACCAGTGTCATTGAAATGTGTGTTCTCTTCAGAGACCACACATGGATCCCCTAGTGGTATTGCATGTGTGTTCTTGTTACTAACAACAACCAGAGTCATTGCATGTGTGCTCTTTTCACAATCCACCTATGGATCCACCAGTGTCATTGCATGTGTGTTCTTTTTACTAACAACAACAAGAGTCATTGCATGTGTGTTCTTTTCACATACCACATATGGATCGACCAGTGTCATTGCATCTGTCCTCTTTTTACTAACAACAACCACAGTCATTGCATGTGTGTTCTCTTCAAAGACCACACATGGATCCACCGGTCTCATTGCATGTGTGTTCTTTTTACTAACAACCAGAGTCATTGAAATGTGCCTTCTCTTCATAGAACACACATGGATCCACCAGAGTCATTTGATGTGTGTTCTTTTCACATACCACATATGGATCCACCAGTGTCATTGGAATGTGTGTTCTCTTCAGAGACCACACATGGAACCACCAGTGTTATTGCATGTGTGTTCTTGTTACTAACAACTACCAGAGTCATTGCATGTGTGTTCTTTTCACATACCACATATGGATCCACCAGTGTCGTTGCATGTGTGTTCTTTTCACAATCCACCTATGAATCCACCAATGTCATTGCATGTGTGTTCTGTTCAGAATCCACCAATGGATCCACCAGTGTCGTTGCATGTGTTCTTTTCTTACTAACAACAACCAGAGTCATTTCATGTGTGTTCTTTTCACATACCACATATGGATCCACCAGTATAATTGAAATGTGTGTTCTCTTCAGAGACCACACATGGATCCAACAGTGTTATTGCATGTGTGTTCTTGTTACTAACAAATACCAGAGTCATTGCATGTGTGTTCTTTTCACATACCACATATGGATTCACCAGTGTCATTGCATGTGTGCTCTTTTCACATCCACCTATGGATCCACCAGTGTCATTGCATGTGTGTTCTTCTTACTAACAACAACCATAGTCATTGCATATGTGTTCTTTTTACTAACAACAACGAGTGTCATTGCATGTGTATTCTTTTCACAATCCACCTATGGATCCACCAGTGTCATTGCATGTGTATTCTTTTTTCTAACAACAACCAGAGTCATTGCATGTGTGCTCTTTTCACAATCCACCTAAGGATCCACAAGTGTGATTGCATGTGTGTTATTTTTACTAACAACAACCAGAGTCATTGCATGTGTGCTCTTTTCACAATCCACATATGGATCCACCAGTGTCATTGCATGTGTGTTCTTTTTACTAACAACAACCAGAGTCATTGAAATGTGTATTATTTTCACATACCACATATGGATCCACCAGTGTCATTGCATGTGTGTTCTTTTTACTAACAACAACCAGAGTTATTGCATGTGTGTTCTCTTCAGAGACCACACATGGATCCACTAGTATCATTGCATGTGTGTTCTTTTTACTAACAACAACCAGAGTCATTGAAATGTGTGTTCTCTTCGGAGACCACACATGGATCCACCAGTGTCATTGCATGTGTGTTCCTTTTACTAACAACAACCAGTGTCATTTCATGTGTGTTCTTTTCACAATCCACCTATGGATCCATCAGTGTCATTTCATTTGTGCTTTTTTACTAACAACAACCAGAGTCATTTCATGTGTGTTCTTTTCACATACCACATATGAATCCACCAGTGTCATTGAAATGTGTGTTCTCTTCCGAGACCACACATGGATCCCCTAGTGGTATTGCATGTGTGTTCTTGTTACTAACAACAACCAGAGTCATTGCATGTGTGCTCTTTTCACAATCCACCTATGGATCCACCAGTGTCATTGCATGTGTGTTCTTTTTACTAACAACAACCAGAGTCATTGCATGTGTGTTCCCTTCAGAAACCACACATGGATCCACTAGTGTCATTGCATGTGTGTTCTTTTTACTAACAACAACCAGAGTCATTGAAATGTGTGTTCTCTTTGGAGACCACACGTGGATCCACCAATGTCATTGCATGTGTGTTCCTTTTACTAACAACAACCAGTGTCATTGCATGTGTGTTCTTTTCATAATCCACCTATGGATCCACCAGTGTCATTTCATTGGTGCTTTTTTACTAATAACAACCAGAGTCATTTCATGTGTGTTCTTTTCACATACCACATATGGATCCACCAGTGTCATTGAAATGTGTGTTCTCTTCAGAGACCACACATGGATCCCCTAGTGGTATTGCATGTGTGTTCTTGTTACTAACAACAACCAGAGTCATTGCATGTGTGCTCTTTTCACAATCCACCTATGGATCCACCAGTGTCATTGCATGTGTGTTCTTTTTACTAACAACAACAAGACTCATTGCATGTGTGTTCTTTTCACATACCACATATGGATCCACCAGTGTCATTGCATGTGTGTTCTTTTTACTAACAACAACCAGAGTCATTGGATGTGTGTTCTCTTCAAAGACCACACATGGATCCACCAGTCTCATTGAATGTGTGTTCTTTTTACTAACAACCAGAGTCATTGAAATGTGCGTTCTCTTCATAGACCACACATGGATCTACCAGAGTCATTTGATGTGTGTTCTTTTCACATACCACATATGGATCCACCAGTGTCATTGAAATGTGTGTTCTCTTCAGAGACCACACATGGAACCACCAGTGTTATTGCATGTGTGTTCTTGTTACTAACAACTACCAGAGTCATTGCATGTGTGTTCTTTTCACATACCACATATGGATCCACCAGTGTCGTTGCATGTGTGGTCTTTTCACAATCCACCTATGGATCCACCAGTGGTCATTGCATGTGTGTTCTTTTCAGAATCCACCAATGGATCCACCAGTGTCGTTGCATGTGTGCTTTTTTTACTAACAACAACCAGAGTCATTTCATGTGTGTTCTTTTCACATACCACATATGGATCCACCAGTATAATTGAAATGTGTGTTCTCTTCAGAGACCACACATGGATCCAACAGTGTTATTGCATGTGTGTTCTTGTTACTAACAAATACCAGAGTCATTGCATGTGTGTTCTTTTCACATACAACATATGGATTCACCAGTGTCATTGCATGTGTGCTCTTTTCACATCCACCTATGGATCCACCAGTGTCATTGCATGTGTGTTCTTTTTACTAACAACAACCATAGTCATTGCATGTGTGTTCTTTTTACTAACAACAACCAGTGTCATTGCATGTGTATTCTTTTCACAATCCACCTATGGATCCACCAGTGTCATTGCATGTGTATTCTTTTTTCTAACAACAACCAGAGTCATTGCATGTGTGCTCTTTTCACAATCCACCTAAGGATCCACCAATGTGATTGCATGTGTGTTCTTTTATTAACAACAACCAGAGTCATTGCATGTGTGATCTTTTCACAATCCACATATGGATCCACCAGTGTCATTGCATGTGTGTTCTTTTTACTAACAATAACCAGAGTCATTGAAATGTGTATTATTTTCACATACCACATATGGATCCACCAGTGTCATTGCATGTGTGTTCTTTTTACTAACAACAACTAGAGTCATTGCATGTGTGTTCTCTTCAGAGACCACACATGGATCCACTAGTATCATTGCATGTGTGTTTTTTTACTAACAACAACCAGAGTCATTGAAATGTGTGTTCTCTTCGGAGACCACACATGGATCCACCAGTGTCATTGCATGTGTGTTCCTTTTACTAACAACAACCAGTGTCATTGCATGTGTGTTCTTTTCACAATCCACCTATGGATCCACCAGTGTCATTTCATTTGTGCTTTTTTACTAACAACAACCAGAGTCATTTCATGTGTGTTCTTTTCACATACCACATATGGATCCACCAGTGTCATTGAAATGTGTGTTCTCTTCAGAGACCACACATGGATCCCCTAGTGGTATTGCATGTGTGTTCTTGTTACTAACAACAACCAGAGTCATTGCATGTGTGCTCTTTTCACAATCCACCTATGGATCCACCAGTGTCATTGCATGTGTGTTCTTTTTACTAACAACAACCAGAGTCATTGCATGTGTGTTCTCTTCAGAAACCACACATGGATCCACTAGTGTCATTGCATGTGTTTTCTTTTTACTAACAACAACCAGAGTCATTGAAATGTGTGTTCTCTTCGGAGACCACACGTGGATCCACCAATGTCATTACATGTGTGTTCCTTTTACTAACAACAACCAGTGTCATTGCATGTGTGTTCTTTTCACAATCCACCTATGGATCCACCAGTGTCATTTCATTGGTGCTTTTTTACTAATAACAACCAGAGTCATTTCATGTGTGTTCTTTTCACATACCACATATGGATCCACCAGTGTCATTGAAATGTGTGTTCTCTTCAGAGACCACACATGGATCCCCTAGTGGTATTGCATGTGTGTTCTTGTTACTAACAACAACCAGAGTCATTGCATGTGTGCTCTTTTCACAATCCACCTATGGATCCACCAGTGTCATTGCATGTGTGTTCTTTTTACTAACAACAACAAGAGTCATTGCATGTGTGTTCTTTTCACATACCACATATGGATCGACCAGTGTCATTGCATCTGTTCTCTTTTTACTAACAACAACCACAGTCATTGCATGTGTGTTCTCTTCAAAGACCACACATGGATCCACCGGTCTCATTGCATGTGTGTTCTTTTTACTAACAACCAGAGTCATTGAAATGTGCCTTCTCTTCATAGAACACACATGGATCCACCAGAGTCATTTGATGTGTGTTCTTTTCACATACCACATATGGATCCACCAGTGTCATTGGAATGTGTGTTCTCTTCAGAGACCACACATGGAACCACCAGTGTTATTGCATGTGTGTTCTTGTTACTAACAACTACCAGAGTCATTGCATGTGTGTTCTTTTCACATACCACATATGGATCCACCAGTGTCGTTGCATGTGTGTTCTTTTCACAATCCACCTATGAATCCACCAATGTCATTGCATGTGTGTTCTGTTCAGAATCCACCAATGGATCCACCAGTGTCGTTGCATGTGTTCTTTTCTTACTAACAACAACCAGAGTCATTTCATGTGTGTTCTTTTCACATACCACATATGGATCCACCAGTATAATTGAAATGTGTGTTCTCTTCAGAGACCACACATGGATCCAACAGTGTTATTGCATGTGTGTTCTTGTTACTAACAAATACCAGAGTCATTGCATGTGTGTTCTTTTCACATACCACATATGGATTCACCAGTGTCATTGCATGTGTGCTCTTTTCACATCCACCTATGGATCCACCAGTGTCATTGCATGTGTGTTCTTCTTACTAACAACAACCATAGTCATTGCATATGTGTTCTTTTTACTAACAACAACGAGTGTCATTGCATGTGTATTCTTTTCACAATCCACCTATGGATCCACCAGTGTCATTGCATGTGTATTCTTTTTTCTAACAACAACCAGAGTCATTGCATGTGTGCTCTTTTCACAATCCACCTAAGGATCCACAAGTGTGATTGCATGTGTGTTATTTTTACTAACAACAACCAGAGTCATTGCATGTGTGCTCTTTTCACAATCCACATATGGATCCACCAGTGTCATTGCATGTGTGTTCTTTTTACTAACAACAACCAGAGTCATTGAAATGTGTATTATTTTCACATACCACATATGGATCCACCAGTGTCATTGCATGTGTGTTCTTTTTACTAACAACAACCAGAGTTATTGCATGTGTGTTCTCTTCAGAGACCACACATGGATCCACTAGTATCATTGCATGTGTGTTCTTTTTACTAACAACAACCAGAGTCATTGAAATGTGTGTTCTCTTCGGAGACCACACATGGATCCACCAGTGTCATTGCATGTGTTTTCCTTTTACTAACAACAACCAGTGTCATTGCATGTCTGTTCTTTTCACAATCCACCTATGGATCCACCAGTGTCATTTCATTTGTGCTTTTTTACTAACAACAACCAGAGTCATTTCATGTGTGTTCTTTTCGCATACCACATATGGATCCACCAGTGTCATTGAAATGTGTGTTCTCTTCAGAGACCACACATGGATCCCCTAGTGGTATTGCATGTGTGTTCTTGTTACTAACAACAACCAGAGTCATTGGATGTGTGCTCTTTTCACAATCCACCTATGGATCCACCAGTGTCATTGCATGTGTGTTCTTTTTACTAACAACCAGAGTCATTGCATGTGTGTTCTCTTTAGAAACCACACATGGATCCACTAGTGTCATTGCATGTGTGTTCTTTTTACTAACAACAACCAGAGTCATTGAAATGTGTGATCTCTTCGGAGACCACACGTGGATCCACCAATGTCATTGCATGTTTGTTTCTTTTACTAACAATAACCAGTGTCATTGCATGTGTGTTCTTTTCACAATCCACCTATGGATCCACCAGTGTCATTCCATTTGTGCTTTTTTACTAATAACAACCAGAGTCATTTCATGTGTGTTCTTTTCACATACCACATATGGATCCACCAGTGTCATTGAAATGTGTGTTCTCTTCAGAGACCACACATGGATCCCTTAGTGGTATTGCATGTGTGTTCTTGTTACTAACAACAACCAGAGTCATTGCATGTGTGCTCTTTTCACAATCCACCTATGGATCCACTAGTGTCATTGCATGTGTGTTCTTTTTACTAACAACAACCAGAGTCATTGCATGTGTGTTCTTTTCACATACCACATATGGATCCACTAGTGTCATTGCATGTGTGCTCTTTTCACAATCCACATATGGATCCACCAGTGTCATTGCATGTGTGTTCTTTTTACTAACAACAACCAGAGTCATTGAAATGTGTATTATTTTCACATACCACATATGGATCCACCAGTGTCATTGCATGTGTGTTCTCTTCAGAGACCAGAAATGGATCCACTAGTATCATTGCATGTGTGTTCTTTTTACTAACAACAACTAGAGTCATTGAAATGTGTGTTCTCTTCGGAGACCACACATGGATCCACCAGTGTCATTGCAAGTGTGTTCCTTTTACTAACAACAACCAGTGTCATTGCATGTGTGTTCTTTTCACAATCCACCTATGGATCCACCAGTGTCATTTCATTTTTGCTTTTTTACTACCAACAACCAGAGTAATTTCATGTGTGTTCTTTTCACATACCACATATGGATCCACTAGTGTCATTGCATGTGTGTTCTTTTTACTAACAACAACCAGAGTCATTGAAATGTGTGTTCTCTTCGGAGACCACACATGGATCCACCAGTGTCATTGCATGTGTGTTCCTTTTACTAACAACAACGAGTGTCATTGCATGTGTGTTCTTTTCACAATCCACCTATGGATCCACCAATGTCATTTCATTTGTGCTTTTTTACTAACAACAACCAGAGTCATTTCATGTGTGTTCTTTTCACATACCACATATGGATCCACCAGTGTCATTGAAATGTGTGTTCTCTTCAGAGACCACACATGGATCCCCTAGTGGTATTGCATGTGTGTTCTTGTTACTAACAACAACCAGAGTCATTGCATGTGTGCTCTTTTCACAATCCACCTATGGATCCACCAGTGTCATTGCATGTGTGTTCTTTTTACTAACAACAACCAGAGTCATTGCATGTGTGTTCTCTTCAGAAACCACACATGGATCCACTAGTGTCATTGCATGTGTGTTCTTTTTACTAACAACAACCAGAGTCATTGAAATGTGTGTTCTCTTCGGAGACCACACGTGGATCCACCAATGTCATTGCATGTGTGTTCCTTTTACTAACAACAACCAGTGTCATTGCATGTGTGTTCTTTTCACAATCCACCTATGGATCCACCAGTGTCATTTCATTTGTGGTTTTTTACTAATAACAACCAGAGTCATTTCATGTGTGTTCTTTTCACATACCACATATGGATCCACCAGTGTCATTGAAATGTGTGTTCTCTTCTGAGACCACACATGGATCCCCTAGTGGTATTGCATCTGTGTTCTTGTTACTAACAACAACCAGAGTCATTGCATGTGTGCTCTTTTCACAATCCACCTATGGATCCACTAGTGTCATTGCATCTGTGTTCTTTTTACTAACAACAACCAGAGTCATTGCATGTGTGTTCTTTTCACATACCACATATGGATCCACTAGTGTCATTGCATGTGTGTTCTTTTTACTAACAACAACCAGAGTCACTGCATGTGTGTTCTCTTCAGAGACCACACATGGATCCACTAGTGTCATTGCATGTGTGTTCTTTTTACTAACAACAACCAGAGTCATTGAAATGTGTGTTCTCTTCGGAGACCACACATGGATCCACCAGAGTCATTGCATGTGTGTTCCTTTTACTAACAACAACCAGTGTCATTGCATGTGTGTTCTTTTCACAATCCACCTATGGATCCACCAGTGTCATTTCATTTGTGCTTTTTTACTAACAACAACCAGAGTCATTTCATGTGTGTTCTCTTCACATACCACATATGGATCCACCAGTGTCATTGAAATGTGTGTTCTCTTCAGAGACCACACATGGATCCCCTAGTGGTATTGCATGTGTGTTCTTGTTACTAACAACAACCAGAGTCATTGCATGTGTGCTCTTTTCACAATCCACCTATGGATCCACCAGTGTCATTGCATGTGTGTTCTTTTTACTAACAACAACCAAAGTCATTGCATGTGTGTTCTTTTCACATACCACATATGGATCCACCAGTGTCATTGCATGTGTGCTCTTTTTACTAACAACAACCACAATCATTGCATGTGTGTTCTCTTCAAAGACCACACATGGATCCACCAGTGTCATTGCATGTGTCTTCTTTTTACTAACAACCAGAGTCATTGAAATGTGCGTTCTCTTCTTAGACCACACATGGATCTACCAGAGTGATTTGATGTGTGTTCTTTTCACATACCACATATGGATCCACCAGTGTCATTGAAATGTGTGTTCTCTTCAGATACCACACATGGAACCACTAGTGTTATTGCATGTGTGTTCTTGTTACTAACAACTACCAGAGTCATTGCATGTGTGTTCTTTTCACATACCACATATGGATCCACCAGTGTCGTTGCATGTGTGTTCTTTTCACAATCCACCTATGGATCCACTAGTGTCATTGCATGTGTGTTCTTTTCAGAATCCACCAATGGATCCACCAGTGTCGTTGCATGTGTGCTTTTTTTACTAACAACAACCAGAGTCATTTCATGTGTGTTCTTTTCACATACCCCACATATGGATCCACCAGTGTCATTGAAATGTGTGTTCTCTTCAGAGACCACACATGGATCCCCTAGTGGTATTGCATGTGTGTTCTTGTTACTAACAACAACCAGAGTCATTGCATGTGTGCTCTTTTCACAATCCACCTATGGATCCACCAGTGTCATTGCATGTGTGTTCTTTTTACTAACAACAACCAAAGTCATTGCATGTGTGTTCTTTTCACATACCACATATGGATCCACCAGTGTCATTGCATGTGTGCTGTTTTTACTAACAACAACCACAGTCATTGCATGTGTGTTCTCTTCAAAGACCACACATGGATCCACCAGTGTCATTGCATGTGTGTTCTTTTTACTAACAACCAGAGTCATTGAAATGTGCGTTCTCTTCTTAGACCACACATGGATCTACCAGAGTCATTTGATGTGTGTTCTTTTCACATACCACATATGGATCCACCAGTGTCATTGAACTGTGTGTTCTCTTCAGAGACCACACATGGAACCACCAGTGTTATTGCATGTGTGTTCTTGTTACTAACAACTACCAGAGTCATGGCATGTGTGTTCTTTTCACATACCACATATGGATCCACCAGTGTCGTTGCATGTCTGTTCTTTTCACAATCCACCTATGGATCCACCAGTGTCATTGCATGTGTGTTCTTTTCAGAATCCACCAATGGATCCACCAGTGTCGTTGCATGTGTGCTTTTTTTACTAACAACAACCAGAGTCATTTCATGTGTGTTCTTTTCACATACCCCACATATGGATCCACCAGTATAATTGAAATGTGTGTTCTCTTCAGAGACCACACATGGATCCAACAGTGTTATTACATGTGTGTTCTTGTTACTAACAAACACTAGAGTCATTGCATGTGTGTTCTTTTCACATACCACATATGGATTCACCAGTTTCATTGCATGTGTGCTCTTTTCACATCCACCTATGGATCCACCAGTGTCATTGCATGTGTGTTCTTTTTACTAACAACAACCATAGTCATTGCATGTGTGTTCTTTTTACTAACAACAACCAGTGTCATTGCATGTGTATTCTTTTCACAATCCACCTATGGATCCACCAGTGTCATTGCATGTGTATTCTTTTTTCTAACAACAACCAGAGTCATTGCATGTGTGCTCTTTTCACAATCCACCTAAGGATCCACCAGTGTGATTGCATGTGTGTTCTTTTTACTAATAACAACCAGAGTCATTGCATGTGTGCTCTTTTCACAATCCACATATGGATCCACCAGTGTCATTGCATGTCTGTTCTTTTTACTAACAACAACCAGAGTCATTGAAATGTGTATTATTTTCACATACCACATATGGATCCACCACTGTCATTGCATGTGTGTTCTTTTTACTAACAACAACCAGAGTCATTGCATGTGTGTTCTCTTCAGAGACCACACATGGATCCACTAGTATCATTGCATGTGTGTTCTTTTTACTAACAACAACCAGAGTCATTGAAATGTGTGTTCTCTTCGGAGACCACACATGGATCCACCAGTGTCATTGCATGTGTGTTCCTTTTACTAACAACAACCAGTGTCATTGCATGTGTGTTCTTTTCACAATCCACCTATGGATCCATCAGTGTCATTTCATTTGTGCTTTTTTACTAACAACAACCAGAGTCATTTCATGTGTGTTCTTTTCACATACCACATATGAATCCACCAGTGTCATTGAAATGTGTGTTCTCTTCCGAGACCACACATGGATCCCCTAGTGGTATTGCATGTGTGTTCTTGTTACTAACAACAACCAGAGTCATTGCATGTGTGCTCTTTTCACAATCCACCTATGGATCCACCAGTGTCATTGCATGTGTGTTCTTTTTAATAACAACAACCAGAGTCATTGCATGTGTGTTCTTTTCACATTCCACATATGGATCCACCAGTGTCATTGCATGTGTGCTCTTTTTACTAACAACAGCCAAAGTCATTGCATGTGTGTTCTCTTCAAAGTCCACACATGGATCCACCAGTGTCATTGCATGTGTGTTCTTTGTACTAACAACCAGAGTCATTGAAATGTGTGTTCTCTTCTTAGACCACACATGGATCTACCAGTGTCATTGCATGTGTGTTCTTTTTACTAACAACAACTAGTGTCATTGCATGTGTGTTCTTTTCACAATCCACCTATGAATCTACCAGTGTTATTGCATGTGTGCTTTTTTTACTAACAACAACCAGAGTCATTTGATGTGTGTTCTTTTCACATACCACATATGGATCCACCAGTGTCATTGAAATGTGTGTTCTCTTCAGAGACCACACTTGGAACCACCAGTGTTATTGCATGTGTGTTCTTGTTACTAACAACTACCAGAGTCATTGCATGTGTGTTCTTTTCACATACCACATATGGATCCACCAGTGTCGTTGCATGTGTGTTCTTTTCACAATCCACCTATGGATCCACCAGTGTCATTGCATGTGTGTTCTTTTCAGAATCCACCAATGGATCCACCAGTGTCGTTGCATGTGTGGTTTTTTTACTAACAACAACCAGAGTCATTTCATGTGTGTTCTTTTCACATACCCCACATATGGATCCACCAGTATAATTGAAATGTGTGTTCTCTTCAGAGACCACACATGGATCCAACAGTGTTATTGCATGTGTGTTCTTGTTACTAACAAACACCAGAGTCATTGCATGTGTGTTCTTTTCACATACCACATATGGATTCACCAGTTTCATTGCATGTGTGCTCTTTTCACATCCACCTATGGATCCACCAGTGTCATTGCATGTGTGTTCTTTTTACTAACAACAACCATAGTCATTGCATGTGTGTTCTTTTTACTAATAACAACCAGTGTCATTGCATGTGTATTCTTTTCACAATCCACCTATGGATCCACCAGTGTCATTGCATGTGTATTCTTTTTCTAACAACAACCAGAGTCATTGCATGTGTGCTCTTTTCACAATCCACCTAAGGATCCACCAGTGTGATTGCATGTGTGTTCTTTTTACTAATAACAACCAGAGTCATTGCATGTGTGCTCTTTTCACAATCCACATATGGATCCACCAGTGTCATTGCATGTCTGTTCTTTTTACTAACAACAACCAGAGTCATTGAAATGTGCATTATTTTCACATACCACATATGGATCCACCAGTGTCATTTCATTTGTGCTTTTTTACTAACAACAACCAGAGTCATTTCATGTGTGTTCTTTTCACATACCACATATGGATCCACCAGTGTCATTGAAATGTGTGTTCTCTTCAGAGACCACACATGGATCCCCTAGTGGTATTGCATGTGTGTTCTTGTTACTAACAACAACCAGAGTCATTGCATGTGTGCTCTTTTCACAATCCACCTATGGATCCACCAGTGTCATTGCATGTGTGTTCTTTTTACTAACAACAACCAGAGTCATTGCATGTGTGTTCTCTTCAGAAACCACACATGGATCCACTAGTGTCATTGCATGTGTGTTCTTTTTACTAACAACAACCAGAGTCATTGAAATGTGTGTTCTCTTCGGAGACCACACGTGGATCCACCAATGTCATTACATGTGTGTTCCTTTTACTAACAACAACCAGTGTCATTGCATGTGTGTTCTTTTCACAATCCACCTATGGATCCACCAGTGTCATTTCATTGGTGCTTTTTTACTAATAACAACCAGAGTCATTTCATGTGTGTTCTTTTCACATACCACATATGGATCCACCAGTGTCATTGAAATGTGTGTTCTCTTCAGAGACCACACATGGATCCCCTAGTGGTATTGCATGTGTGTTCTTGTTACTAACAACAACCAGAGTCATTGCATGTGTGCTCTTTTCACAATCCACCTATGGATCCACCAGTGTCATTGCATGTGTGTTCTTTTTACTAACAACAACAAGAGTCATTGCATGTGTGTTCTTTTCACAATCCACCTATGGATCCACCAGTGTCATTTCATTTTTGCTTTTTTACTACCAACAACCAGAGTCATTTCATGTGTGTTCTTTTCACATACCACATATGGATCCACTAGTGTCATTGCATGTGTGTTCTTTTTACTAACAACAACCAGAGTCATTGAAATGTGTGTTCTCTTCGGAGACCACACATGGATCCACCAGTGTCATTGCATGTGTGTTCCTTTTACTAACAACAACCAGTGTCATTGCATGTGTGTTCTTTTCACAATCCACCTATGGATCCACCAATGTCATTTCATTTGTGCTTTTTTACTAACAACAACCAGAGTCATTTCATGTGTGTTCTTTTCACATACCACATATGGATCCACCAGTGTCATTGAAATGTGTGTTCTCTTCAGAGACCACACATGGATCCCCTAGTGGTATTGCATGTGTGTTCTTGTTACTAACAACAACCAGAGTCATTGCATGTGTGCTCTTTTCACAATCCACCTATGGATCCACCAGTGTCATTGCATGTGTGTTCTTTTTACTAACAACAACCAGAGTCATTGCATGTGTGTTCTCTTCAGAAACCACACATGGATCCACTAGTGTCATTGCATGTGTGTTCTTTTTACTAACAACAACCAGAGTCATTGAAATGTGTGTTCTCTTCGGAGACCACATGTGGATCCACCAATGTCATTGCATGTTTGTTTCTTTTACTAACAGTAACCAGTGTCATTGCATGTGTGTTCTTTTCACAATCCACCTATGGATCCACCAGTGTCATTTCATTTGTGCTTTTTTACTAATAACAACCAGAGTCATTTCATGTGTGTTCTTTTCACATACCACATATGGATCCACCAGTGTCATTGAAATGTGTGTTCTCTTCAGAGACCACATATGGATCCCCTAGTGGTATTGCATGTGTCTTCTTGTTACTAACAACAACCAGAGTCATTGCATGTGTGCTCTTTTCACAATCCACCTATGCATCCACCAGTGTCATTGCATGTGTGTTCTTTTTACTAACAACAACCAGAGTCATTGCATGTGTGTTCCCTTCAGAAACCACACATGGATCCACTAGTGTCATTGCATGTGTGTTCTTTTTACTAAAAACAACCAGAGTCATTGAAATGTGTGTTCTCTTTGGAGACCACACGTGGATCCACCAATGTCATTGCATGTGTGTTCCTTTTACTAACAACAACCAGTGTCATTGCATGTGTGTTCTTTTCATAATCCACCTATGGATCCACCAGTGTCATTTCATTGGTGCTTTTTTACTAATAACAACCAGAGTCATTTCATGTGTGTTCTTTTCACATACCACATATGGATCCACCAGTGTCATTGAAATGTGTGTTCTCTTCAGAGACCACACATGGATCCCCTAGTGGTATTGCATGTGTGTTCTTGTTACTAACAACAACCAGAGTCATTGCATGTGTGCTCTTTTCACAATCCACCTATGGATCCACCAGTGTCATTGCATGTGTGTTCTTTTTACTAACAACAACAAGACTCATTGCATGTGTGTTCTTTTCACATACCACATATGGATCCACCAGTGTCATTGCATGTGTGTTCTTTTTACTAACAACAACCAGAGTCATTGGATGTGTGTTCTCTTCAAAGACCACACATGGATCCACCAGTCTCATTGAATGTGTGTTCTTTTTACTAACAACCAGAGTCATTGAAATGTGCGTTCTCTTCATAGACCACACATGGATCTACCAGAGTCATTTGATGTGTGTTCTTTTCACATACCTAATATGGATCCACCAGTGTCATTGAAATGTGTGTTCTCTTCAGAGACCACACATGGAACCACCAGTGTTATTGCATGTGTGTTCTTGTTACTAACAACTACCAGAGTCATTGCATGTGTGTTCTTTTCACATACCACATATGGATCCACCAGTGTCGTTGCATGTGTGGTCTTTTCACAATCCACCTATGGATCCACCAGTGGTCATTGCATGTGTGTTCTTTTCAGAATCCACCAATGGATCCACCAGTGTCGTTGCATGTGTGCTTTTTTTACTAACAACAACCAGAGTCATTTCATGTGTGTTCTTTTCACATACCACATATGGATCCACCAGTATAATTGAAATGTGTGTTCTCTTCAGAGACCACACATGGATCCAACAGTGTTATTGCATGTGTGTTCTTGTTACTAACAAATACCAGAGTCATTGCATGTGTGTTCTTTTCACATACAACATATGGATTCACCAGTGTCATTGCATGTGTGCTCTTTTCACATCCACCTATGGATCCACCAGTGTCATTGCATGTGTGTTCTTTTTACTAACAACAACCATAGTCATTGCATGTGTGTTCTTTTTACTAACAACAACCAGTGTCATTGCATGTGTATTCTTTTCACAATCCACCTATGGATCCACCAGTGTCATTGCATGTGTATTCTTTTTTCTAACAACAACCAGAGTCATTGCATGTGTGCTCTTTTCACAATCCACCTAAGGATCCACCAATGTGATTGCATGTGTGTTCTTTTATTAACAACAACCAGAGTCATTGCATGTGTGATCTTTTCACAATCCACATATGGATCCACCAGTGTCATTGCATGTGTGTTCTTTTTACTAACAATAACCAGAGTCATTGAAATGTGTATTATTTTCACATACCACATATGGATCCACCAGTGTCATTGCATGTGTGTTCTTTTTACTAACAACAACTAGAGTCATTGCATGTGTGTTCTCTTCAGAGACCACACATGGATCCACTAGTATCATTGCATGTGTGTTTTTTTACTAACAACAACCAGAGTCATTGAAATGTGTGTTCTCTTCGGAGACCACACATGGATCCACCAGTGTCATTGCATGTGTGTTCCTTTTACTAACAACAACCAGTGTCATTGCATGTGTGTTCTTTTCACAATCCACCTATGGATCCACCAGTGTCATTTCATTTGTGCTTTTTTACTAACAACAACCAGAGTCATTTCATGTGTGTTCTTTTCACATACCACATATGGATCCACCAGTGTCATTGAAATGTGTGTTCTCTTCAGAGACCACACATGGATCCCCTAGTGGTATTGCATGTGTGTTCTTGTTACTAACAACAACCAGAGTCATTGCATGTGTGCTCTTTTCACAATCCACCTATGGATCCACCAGTGTCATTGCATGTGTGTTCTTTTTACTAACAACAACCAGAGTCATTGCATGTGTGTTCTCTTTAGAAACCACACATGGATCCACTAGTGTCATTGCATGTGTGTTCTTTTTACTAACAACAACCAGAGTCATTGAAATGTGTGTTCTCTTCGGAGACCACACGTGGATCCACCAATGTCATTACATGTGTGTTCCTTTTACTAACAACAACCAGTGTCATTGCATGTGTGTTCTTTTCACAATCCACCTATGGATCCACCAGTGTCATTTCATTGGTGCTTTTTTACTAATAACAACCAGAGTCATTTCATGTGTGTTCTTTTCACATACCACATATGGATCCACCAGTGTCATTGAAATGTGTGTTCTCTTCAGAGACCACACATGGATCCCCTAGTGGTATTGCATGTGTGTTCTTGTTACTAACAACAACCAGAGTCATTGCATGTGTGCTCTTTTCACAATCCACCTATGGATCCACCAGTGTCATTGCATGTGTGTTCTTTTTACTAACAACAACAAGAGTCATTGCATGTGTGTTCTTTTCACATACCACATATGGATCGACCAGTGTCATTGCATGTGTTCTCTTTTTACTAACAACAACCACAGTCATTGCATGTGTGTTCTCTTCAAAGACCACACATGGATCCACCAGTCTCATTGCATGTGTGTTCTTTTTACTAACAACCAGAGTCATTGAAATGTGCCTTCTCTTCATAGAACACACATGGATCCACCAGAGTCATTTGATGTGTGTTCTTTTCACATACCACATATGGATCCACCAGTGTCATTGGAATGTGTGTTCTCTTCAGAGACCACACATGGAACCACCAGTGTTATTGCATGTGTGTTCTTGTTACTAACAACTACCAGAGTCATTGCATGTGTGTTCTTTTCACATACCACATATGGATCCACCAGTGTCGTTGAATGTGTGTTCTTTTCACAATCCACCTATGAATCCACCAATGTCATTGCATGTGTGTTCTGTTCAGAATCCACCAATGGATCCACCAGTGTCGTTGCATGTGTTCTTTTCTTACTAACAACAACCAGAGTCATTTCATGTGTGTTCTTTTCACATACCACATATGGATCCACCAGTATAATTGAAATGTGTGTTCTCTTCAGAGACCACACATGGATCCAACAGTGTTATTGCATGTGTGTTCTTGTTACTAACAAATACCAGAGTCATTGCATGTGTGTTCTTTTCACATACCACATATGGATTCACCAGTGTCATTGCATGTGTGCTCTATTCACATCCACCTATGGATCCACCAGTGTCATTGCATGTGTGTTCTTTTTACTAACAACAACCATAGTCATTGCATATGTGTTCTTTTTACTAACAACAACGAGTGTCATTGCATGTGTATTCTTTTCACAATCCACCTATGGATCCACCAGTGTCATTGCATGTGTATTCTTTTTTCTAACAACAACCATAGTCATTGCATGTGTGCTCTTTTCACAATCCACCTAAGGATCCACAAGTGTGATTGCATGTGTGTTATTTTTACTAACAACAACCAGAGTCATTGCATGTGTGCTCTTTTCACAATCCACATATGGATCCACCAGTGTCATTGCATGTGTGTTCTTTTTACTAACAACAACCAGAGTCATTGAAATGTGTATTATTTTCACATACCACATATGGATCCACCAGTGTCATTGCATGTGTGTTCTTTTTACTAACAACAACCAGAGTTATTGCATGTGTGTTCTCTTCAGAGACCACACATGGATCCACTAGTATCATTGCATGTGTGTTCTTTTTACTAACAACAACCAGAGTCATTGAAATGTGTGTTCTCTTCGGAGACCACACATGGATCCACCAGTGTCATTGCATGTGTTTTCCTTTTACTAACAACAACCAGTGTCATTGCATGTCTGTTCTTTTCACAATCCACCTATGGATCCACCAGTGTCATTTCATTTGTGCTTTTTTACTAACAACAACCAGAGTCATTTCATGTGTGTTCTTTTCGCATACCACATATGGATCCACCAGTGTCATTGAAATGTGTGTTCTCTTCAGAGACCACACATGGATCCCCTAGTGGTATTGCATGTGTGTTCTTGTTACTAACAACAACCAGAGTCATTGGATGTGTGCTCTTTTCACAATCCACCTATGGATCCACCAGTGTCATTGCATGTGTGTTCTTTTTACTAACAACCAGAGTCATTGCATGTGTGTTCTCTTCAGAAACCACACATGGATCCACTAGTGTCATTGCATGTGTGTTCTTTTTACTAACAACAACCAGAGTCATTGAAATGTGTGATCTCTTCGGAGACCACACGTGGATCCACCAATGTCATTGCATGTTTGTTTCTTTTACTAACAATAACCAGTGTCATTGCATGTGTGTTCTTTTCACAATCCACCTATGGATCCACCAGTGTCATTCCATTTGTGCTTTTTTACTAATAACAACCAGAGTCATTTCATGTGTGTTCTTTTCACATACCACATATGGATCCACCAGTGTCATTGAAATGTGTGTTCTCTTCAGAGACCACACATGGATCCCTTAGTGGTATTGCATGTGTGTTCTTGTTACTAACAACAACCAGAGTCATTGCATGTGTGCTCTTTTCACAATCCACCTATGGATCCACTAGTGTCATTGCATGTGTGTTCTTTTTACTAACAACAACCAGAGTCATTGCATGTGTGTTCTTTTCACATACCACATATGGATCCACTAGTGTCATTGCATGTGTGCTCTTTTCACAATCCACATATGGATCCACCAGTGTCATTGCATGTGTGTTCTTTTTACTAACAACAACCAGAGTCATTGAAATGTGTATTATTTTCACATACCACATATGGATCCACCAGTGTCATTGCATGTGTGTTCTCTTCAGAGACCAGAAATGGATCCACTAGTATCATTGCATGTGTGTTCTTTTTACTAACAACAACTAGAGTCATTGAAATGTGTGTTCTCTTCGGAGACCACACATGGATCCACCAGTGTCATTGCAAGTGTGTTCCTTTTACTAACAACAACCAGTGTCATTGCATGTGTGTTCTTTTCACAATCCACCTATGGATCCACCAGTGTCATTTCATTTTTGCTTTTTTACTACCAACAACCAGAGTAATTTCATGTGTGTTCTTTTCACATACCACATATGGATCCACTAGTGTCATTGCATGTGTGTTCTTTTTACTAACAACAACCAGAGTCATTGAAATGTGTGTTCTCTTCGGAGACCACACATGGATCCACCAGTGTCATTGCATGTGTGTTCCTTTTACTAACAACAACCAGTGTCATTGCATGTGTGTTCTTTTCACAATCCACCTATGGATCCACCAATGTCATTTCATTTGTGCTTTTTTACTAACAACAACCAGAGTCATTTCATGTGTGTTCTTTTCACATACCACATATGGATCCACCAGTGTCATTGAAATGTGTGTTCTCTTCAGAGACCACACATGGATCCCCTAGTGGTATTGCATGTGTGTTCTTGTTACTAACAACAACCAGAGTCATTGCATGTGTGCTCTTTTCACAATCCACCTATGGATCCACCAGTGTCATTGCATGTGTGTTCTTTTTACTAACAACAACCAGAGTCATTGCATGTGTGTTCTCTTCAGAAACCACACATGGATCCACTAGTGTCATTGCATGTGTGTTCTTTTTACTAACAACAACCAGAGTCATTGAAATGTGTGTTCTCTTCGGAGACCACACGTGGATCCACCAATGTCATTGCATGTGTGTTCCTTTTACTAACAACAACCAGTGTCATTGCATGTGTGTTCTTTTCACAATCCACCTATGGATCCACCAGTGTCATTTCATTTGTGGTTTTTTACTAATAACAACCAGAGTCATTTCATGTGTGTTCTTTGCACATACCACATATGGATCCACCAGTGTCATTGAAATGTGTGTTCTCTTCTGAGACCACACATGGATCCCCTAGTGGTATTGCATCTGTGTTCTTGTTACTAACAACAACCAGAGTCATTGCATGTGTGCTCTTTTCACAATCCACCTATGGATCCACTAGTGTCATTGCATCTGTGTTCTTTTTACTAACAACAACCAGAGTCATTGCATGTGTGTTCTTTTCACATACCACATATGGATCCACTAGTGTCATTGCATGTGTGTTCTTTTTACTAACAACAACCAGAGTCACTGCATGTGTGTTCTCTTCAGAGACCACACATGGATCCACTAGTGTCATTGCATGTGTGTTCTTTTTACTAACAACAACCAGAGTCATTGAAATGTGTGTTCTCTTCGGAGACCACACATGGATCCACCAATGTCATTGCATGTGTGTTCCTTTTACTAACAACAACTAGTGTCATTGCATGTGTGTTCTTTTCACAATCCACCTATGGATCCACCAGTGTCATTACATTTGTGCTTTTTTACTAACAACAACCAGAGTCATTTCATATGTGTTCTTTTCACATACCACATACGGATCCACCAGTGTCATTGAAATGTGTGTTTTCTTCAGAGACCACACATGGATCCCCTATTGGTATTGCATGTGTGTTCTTGTTACTAACAACAACCAGAGTCATTGCATGTGTGCTCGTTTCACAATCCACCTATGGATCCACCAGTGTCATTGCATGTGTGTTCTTTTTACTAACAACAACCAGAGTCATTGCATGTGTGTTCTTTTCACATACCACATATGGATCCACCAGTGTCATTGCATGTGTGTTCTTTTTACTAACAACAACCAGAGTCATTGCATGTGTGTTCTCTTCAGAGACCACACATGGATCCACTAGTGTCATTGCATGTGTGTTCTTTTTACTAACAACAACCAGAGTCATTGAAATGTGTGTTCTCTTCGGAGACCACACATGGATCCACCAGTGTCATTGAAATGTGTGTTCTTTTCACATACCACATATGGATCCACCAGTGTCATTGCATGTGTGCTCTTTTTACTAACAACAACCACAATCATTGCATGTGTGTTCTCTTCAAAGACCACACATGGATCCACCAGTGTCATTGCATGTGTCTTCTTTTTACTAACAACCAGAGTCATTGAAATGTGCGTTCTCTTCTTAGACCACACATGGATCTACCAGAGTGATTTGATGTGTGTTCTTTTCACATACCACATATGGATCCACCAGTGTCATTGAAATGTGTGTTCTCTTCAGATACCACACATGGAACCACCAGTGTTATTGCATGTGTGTTCTTGTTACTAACAACTACCAGAGTCATTGCATGTGTGTTCTTTTCACATACCACATATGGATCCACCAGTGTCGTTGCATGTGTGTTCTTTTCACAATCCACCTATGGATCCACCAGTGTCATTGCATGTGTGTTCTTTTCAGAATCCACCAATGGATCCACCAGTGTCGTTGCATGTGTGCTTTTTTTACTAACAACAACCAGAGTCATTTCATGTGTGTTCTTTTCACATACCCCACATATGGATCCACCAGTGTCATTGAAATGTGTGTTCTCTTCAGAGACCACACATGGATCCCCTAGTGGTATTGCATGTGTGTTCTTGTTACTAACAACAACCAGAGTCATTGCATGTGTGCTCTTTTCACAATCCACCTATGGATCCACCAGTGTCATTGCATGTGTGTTCTTTTTACTAACAACAACCAAAGTCATTGCATGTGTGTTCTTTTCACATACCACATATGGATCCACCAGTGTCATTGCATGTGTGCTGTTTTTACTAACAACAACCACAGTCATTGCATGTGTGTTCTCTTCAAAGACCACACATGGATCCACCAGTGTCATTGCATGTGTGTTCTTTTTACTAACAACCAGAGTCATTGAAATGTGCGTTCTCTTCTTAGACCACACATGGATCTACCAGAGTCATTTGATGTGTGTTCTTTTCACATACCACATATGGATCCACCAGTGTCATTGAACTGTGTGTTCTCTTCAGAGACCACACATGGAACCACCAGTGTTATTGCATGTGTGTTCTTGTTACTAACAACTACCAGAGTCATGGCATGTGTGTTCTTTTCACATACCACATATGGATCCACCAGTGTCGTTGCATGTCTGTTCTTTTCACAATCCACCTATGGATCCACCAGTGTCATTGCATGTGTGTTCTTTTCAGAATCCACCAATGGATCCACCAGTGTCGTTGCATGTGTGCTTTTTTTACTAACAACAACCAGAGTCATTTCATGTGTGTTCTTTTCACATACCCCACATATGGATCCACCAGTATAATTGAAATGTGTGTTCTCTTCAGAGACCACACATGGATCCAACAGTGTTATTACATGTGTGTTCTTGTTACTAACAAACACTAGAGTCATTGCATGTGTGTTCTTTTCACATACCACATATGGATTCACCAGTTTCATTGCATGTGTGCTCTTTTCACATCCACCTATGGATCCACCAGTGTCATTGCATGTGTGTTCTTTTTACTAACAACAACCATAGTCATTGCATGTGTGTTCTTTTTACTAACAACAACCAGTGTCATTGCATGTGTATTCTTTTCACAATCCACCTATGGATCCACCAGTGTCATTGCATGTGTATTCTTGTCATTGCATGTGTATTCTTTTTTCTAACAACAACCAGAGTCATTGCATGTGTGCTCTTTTCACAATCCACCTAAGGATCCACCAGTGTGATTGCATGTGTGTTCTTTTTACTAATAACAACCAGAGTCATTGCATGTGTGCTCTTTTCACAATCCACATATGGATCCACCAGTGTCATTGCATGTCTGTTCTTTTTACTAACAACAACCAGAGTCATTGAAATGTGTATTATTTTCACATACCACATATGGATCCACCACTGTCATTGCATGTGTGTTCTTTTTACTAACAACAACCAGAGTCATTGCATGTGTGTTCTCTTCAGAGACCACACATGGATCCACTAGTATCATTGCATGTGTGTTCTTTTTACTAACAACAACCAGATTCATTGAAATGTGTGTTCTCTTCGGAGACCACACATGGATCCACCAGTGTCATTGCATGTGTGTTCCTTTTACTAACAACAACCAGTGTCATTGCATGTGTGTTCTTTTCACAATCCACCTATGGATCCATCAGTGTCATTTCATTTGTGCTTTTTTACTAACAACAACCAGAGTCATTTCATGTGTGTTCTTTTCACATACCACATATGAATCCACCAGTGTCATTGAAATGTGTGTTCTCTTCCGAGACCACACATGGATCCCCTAGTGGTATTGCATGTGTGTTCTTGTTACTAACAACAACCAGAGTCATTGCATGTGTGCTCTTTTCACAATCCACCTATGGATCCACCAGTGTCATTGCATGTGTGTTCTTTTTAATAACAACAACCAGAGTCATTGCATGTGTGTTCTTTTCACATTCCACATATGGATCCACCAGTGTCATTGCATGTGTGCTCTTTTTACTAACAACAGCCAAAGTCATTGCATGTGTGTTCTCTTCAAAGTCCACACATGGATCCACCAGTGTCATTGCATGTGTGTTCTTTGTACTAACAACCAGAGTCATTGAAATGTGTGTTCTCTTCTTAGACCACACATGGATCTACCAGTGTCATTGCATGTGTGTTCTTTTTACTAACAACAACTAGTGTCATTGCATGTGTGTTCTTTTCACAATCCACCTATGAATCTACCAGTGTTATTGCATGTGTGCTTTTTTTACTAACAACAACCAGAGTCATTTGATGTGTGTTCTTTTCACATACCACATATGGATCCACCAGTGTCATTGAAATGTGTGTTCTCTTCAGAGACCACACTTGGAACCACCAGTGTTATTGCATGTGTGTTCTTGTTACTAACAACTACCAGAGTCATTGCATGTGTGTTCTTTTCACATACCACATATGGATCCACCAGTGTCGTTGCATGTGTGTTCTTTTCACAATCCACCTATGGATCCACCAGTGTCATTGCATGTGTGTTCTTTTCAGAATCCACCAATGGATCCACCAGTGTCGTTGCATGTGTGGTTTTTTTACTAACAACAACCAGAGTCATTTCATGTGTGTTCTTTTCACATACCCCACATATGGATCCACTAGTATAATTGAAATGTGTGTTCTCTTCAGAGACCACACATGGATCCAACAGTGTTATTGCATGTGTGTTCTTGTTACTAACAAACACCAGAGTCATTGCATGTGTGTTCTTTTCACATACCACATATGGATTCACCAGTTTCATTGCATGTGTGCTCTTTTCACGTCCACCTATGGATCCACCAGTGTCATTGCATGTGTGTTCTTTTTACTAACAACAACCATAGTCATTGCATGTGTGTTCTTTTTACTAATAACAACCAGTGTCATTGCATGTGTATTCTTTTCACAATCCACCTATGGATCCACCAGTGTCATTGCATGTGTATTCTTTTTCTAACAACAACCAGAGTCATTGCATGTGTGCTCTTTTCACAATCCACCTAAGGATCCACCAGTGTGATTGCATGTGTGTTCTTTTTACTAATAACAACCAGAGTCATTGCATGTGTGCTCTTTTCACAATCCACATATGGATCCACCAGTGTCATTGCATGTCTGTTCTTTTTACTAACAACAACCAGAGTCATTGAAATGTGTATTATTTTCACATACCACATATGGATCCACCACTGTCATTGCATGTGTGTTCTTTTTACTAACAACAACCAGAGTCATTGCATGTGTGTTCTCTTCAGAGACCACACATGGATCCACTAGTATCATTGCATGTGTGTTCTTTTTACTAACAACAACCAGAGTCATTGAAATGTGTGTTCTCTTCGGAGACCACACATGGATCCACCAGTGTCATTGCATGTGTGTTCCTTTTACTAACAACAACCAGTGTCATTGCATGTGTGTTCTTTTCACAATCCACCTATGGATCCATCAGTGTCATTTCATTTGTGCTTTTTTACTAACAACAACCAGAGTCATTTCATGTGTGTTCTTTTCACATACCACATATGAATCCACCAGTGTCATTGAAATGTGTGTTCTCTTCCGAGACCACACATGGATCCCCTAGTGGTATTGCATGTGTGTTCTTGTTACTAACAACAACCAGAGTCATTGCATGTGTGCTCTTTTCACAATCCACCTATGGATCCACCAGTGTCATTGCATGTGTGTTCTTTTTAATAACAACAACCAGAGTCATTGCATGTGTGTTCTTTTCACATTCCACATATGGATCCACCAGTGTCATTGCATGTGTGCTCTTTTTACTAACAACAGCCAAAGTCATTGCATGTGTGTTCTCTTCAAAGTCCACACATGGATCCACCAGTGTCATTGCATGTGTGTTCTTTGTACTAACAACCAGAGTCATTGAAATGTGTGTTCTCTTCTTAGACCACACATGGATCTACCAGTGTCATTGCATGTGTGTTCTTTTTACTAACAACAACTAGTGTCATTGCATGTGTGTTCTTTTCACAATCCACCTATGAATCTACCAGTGTTATTGCATGTGTGCTTTTTTTACTAACAACAACCAGAGTCATTTGATGTGTGTTCTTTTCACATACCACATATGGATCCACCAGTGTCATTGAAATGTGTGTTCTCTTCAGAGACCACACTTGGAACCACCAGTGTTATTGCATGTGTGTTCTTGTTACTAACAACTACCAGAGTCATTGCATGTGTGTTCTTTTCACATACCACATATGGATCCACCAGTGTCGTTGCATGTGTGTTCTTTTCACAATCCACCTATGGATCCACCAGTGTCATTGCATGTGTGTTCTTTTCAGAATCCACCAATGGATCCACCAGTGTCGTTGCATGTGTGGTTTTTTTACTAACAACAACCAGAGTCATTTCATGTGTGTTCTTTTCACATACCCCACATATGGATCCACTAGTATAATTGAAATGTGTGTTCTCTTCAGAGACCACACATGGATCCAACAGTGTTATTGCATGTGTGTTCTTGTTACTAACAAACACCAGAGTCATTGCATGTGTGTTCTTTTCACATACCACATATGGATTCACCAGTTTCATTGCATGTGTGCTCTTTTCACGTCCACCTATGGATCCACCAGTGTCATTGCATGTGTGTTCTTTTTACTAACAACAACCATAGTCATTGCATGTGTGTTCTTTTTACTAATAACAACCAGTGTCATTGCATGTGTATTCTTTTCACAATCCACCTATGGATCCACCAGTGTCATTGCATGTGTATTCTTTTTCTAACAACAACCAGAGTCATTGCATGTGTGCTCTTTTCACAATCCACCTAAGGATCCACCAGTGTGATTGCATGTGTGTTCTTTTTACTAATAACAACCAGAGTCATTGCATGTGTGCTCTTTTCACAATCCACATATGGATCCACCAGTGTCATTGCATGTCTGTTCTTTTTACTAACAACAACCAGAGTCATTGAAATGTGTATTATTTTCACATACCACATATGGATCCACCACTGTCATTGCATGTGTGTTCTTTTTACTAACAACAACCAGAGTCATTGCATGTGTGTTCTCTTCAGAGACCACACATGGATCCACTAGTATCATTGCATGTGTGTTCTTTTTACTAACAACAACCAGAGTCATTGAAATGTGTGTTCTCTTCGGAGACCACACATGGATCCACCAGTGTCATTGCATGTGTGTTCCTTTTACTAACAACAACCAGTGTCATTGCATGTGTGTTCTTTTCACAATCCACCTATGGATCCATCAGTGTCATTTCATTTGTGCTTTTTTACTAACAACAACCAGAGTCATTTCATGTGTGTTCTTTTCACATACCACATATGAATCCACCAGTGTCATTGAAATGTGTGTTCTCTTCCGAGACCACACATGGATCCCCTAGTGGTATTGCATGTGTGTTCTTGTTACTAACAACAACCAGAGTCATTGCATGTGTGCTCTTTTCACAATCCACCTATGGATCCACCAGTGTCATTGCATGTGTGTTCTTTTTAATAACAACAACCAGAGTCATTGCATGTGTGTTCTTTTCACATTCCACATATGGATCCACCAGTGTCATTGCATGTGTGCTCTTTTTACTAACAACAGCCAAAGTCATTGCATGTGTGTTCTCTTCAAAGTCCACACATGGATCCACCAGTGTCATTGCATGTGTGTTCTTTGTACTAACAACCAGAGTCATTGAAATGTGTGTTCTCTTCTTAGACCACACATGGATCTACCAGTGTCATTGCATGTGTGTTCTTTTTACTAACAACAACTAGTGTCATTGCATGTGTGTTCTTTTCACAATCCACCTATGAATCTACCAGTGTTATTGCATGTGTGCTTTTTTTACTAACAACAACCAGAGTCATTTGATGTGTGTTCTTTTCACATACCACATATGGATCCACCAGTGTCATTGAAATGTGTGTTCTCTTCAGAGACCACACTTGGAACCACCAGTGTTATTGCATGTGTGTTCTTGTTACTAACAACTACCAGAGTCATTGCATGTGTGTTCTTTTCACATACCACATATGGATCCACCAGTGTCGTTGCATGTGTGTTCTTTTCACAATCCACCTATGGATCCACCAGTGTCATTGCATGTGTGTTCTTTTCAGAATCCACCAATGGATCCACCAGTGTCGTTGCATGTGTGGTTTTTTTACTAACAACAACCAGAGTCATTTCATGTGTGTTCTTTTCACATACCCCACATATGGATCCACTAGTATAATTGAAATGTGTGTTCTCTTCAGAGACCACACATGGATCCAACAGTGTTATTGCATGTGTGTTCTTGTTACTAACAAACACCAGAGTCATTGCATGTGTGTTCTTTTCACATACCACATATGGATTCACCAGTTTCATTGCATGTGTGCTCTTTTCACATCCACCTATGGATCCACCAGTGTCATTGCATGTGTGTTCTTTTTACTAACAACAACCATAGTCATTGCATGTGTGTTCTTTTTACTAATAACAACCAGTGTCATTGCATGTGTATTCTTTTCACAATCCACCTATGGATCCACCAGTGTCATTGCATGTGTATTCTTTTTCTAACAACAACCAGAGTCATTGCATGTGTGCTCTTTTCACAATCCACCTAAGGATCCACCAGTGTGATTGCATGTGTGTTCTTTTTACTAATAACAACCAGAGTCATTGCATGTGTGCTCTTTTCACAATCCACATATTGATCCACCAGTGTCATTGCATGTCTGTTCTTTTTACTAACAACAACCAGAGTCATTGAAATGTGCATTATTTTCACATACCACATATGGATCCACCAGTGTCATTGCATGTGTGTTCTTTTTACTAACAACAACTAGAGTCATTGCATGTGTGTTCTCTTCAGAGACCACACATGGATCCACTAGTATCATTGCATGTGTGTTCTTTTTACTAACAACAACCAGAGTCATTGAAATGTGTGTTCTCTTCGGAGACCACACATGGATCCACCAGTGTCATTGCATGTGTTTTCCTTTTACTAACAACAACCAGTGTCATTGCATGTCTGTTCTTTTCACAATCCACCTATGGATCCACTAGTGTCATTTCATTTGTGCTTTTTTACTAACAACAACCAAAGTCATTTCATGTGTGTTCTTTTCACATACCACATATGGATCCACCAGTGTCATTGAAATGTGTGTTCTCTTCAGAGACCACACATGGATCCCCTAGTGATATTGCATGTGTGTTCTTGTTACTAACAACAACCAGAGTCATTGGATGTGTGCTCTTTTCACAATCCACCTATGGATCCACCAGTGTCATTGCATGTGTGTTCTTTTTACTAACAACAACCAGAGTCATTGCATGTGTGTTCTCTTCAGAAACCACACATGGATCCACTAGTGTCATTGCATGTGTGTTCTTTTTACTAACAACAACCAGAGTCATTGAAATGTGTGTTCTCTTCGGAGACCACACATGGATCCACCAGTGTCATTGCATGTGTGTTCCTTTTACTAACAACAACCAGTGTCATTGTATGTGTGTTCTTTTCACAATCCACCTATGGATCCATCAGTGTCATTTCATTTGTGCTTTTTTACTAACAACAACCAGAGTCATTTCATGTGTGTTCTTTTCACATACCACATATGAATCTACCAGTGTCATTGAAATGTGTGTTCTCTTCAGAGACCACACATGGATCCCCTAGTGGTATTGCATGTGTGTTCTTGTTACTAACAACAACCAGAGTCATTGCATGTGTGCTCTTTTCACAATCCACCTATGGATCCACCAGTGTCATTGCATGTGTGTTCTTTTTACTAAAAACAACCAGAGTCATTGCATGTGTGTTCTTTTCACATTCCACATATGGATCCACCAGTGTCATTGCATGTGTGCTCTTTTTACTAACAACAACCACAATCATTGCATGTGTGTTCTGTTCAAAGACCACACATGGATCCACCAGTGTCATTGCATGTGTCTTCTTTTTACTAACAACCAGAGTCATTGAAATGTGCGTTCTCTTCTTAGACCACACATGGATCTACCAGAGTGATTTGTTGTGTGTTCTTTTCACATACCACATATGGATCCACCAGTGTCATTGAAATGTGTGTTCTCTTCAGATACCACACATGGAACCACCAGTGTTATTGCATGTGTGTTCTTGTTACTAACAACTACCAGAGTCATTGCATGTGTGTTCTTTTCAGATACCACATATGGATCCACCAGTGTCGTTGCATGTGTGTTCTTTTCACAATCCACCTATGGATCCACCAGTGTCATTGCATGTGTGTTCTTTTCAGAATCCACCAATGGATCCACCAGTGTCGTTGCATGTGTGCTTTTTTTACTAACAACAACCAGAGTCATTTCATGTGTGTTCTTTTCACATACCCCACATATGGATCCACCAGTGTCATTGAAATGTGTGTTCTCTTCAGAGACCACACATGGATACCCTAGTGGTATTGCATGTGTGTTCTTGTTACTAACAACAACCAGAGTCATTGCATGTGTGCTCTTTTCACAATCCACCTATGGATCCACCAGTGTCATTGCATGTGTGTTCTTTTTACTAACAACAACCAAAGTCATTGCATGTGTGTTCTTTTCACATACCACATATGGATCCACCAGTGTCATTGCATGTGTGCTCTTTTTACTAACAACAACCACAGTCATTGCATGTGTGTTCTCTTCAAAGACCACACATGGATCCACCAGTGTCATTGCATGTGTGTTCTTTTTACTAACAACCAGAGTCATTGAAATGTGCGTTCTCTTCTTAGACCATACATGGATCTACCAGAGTCATTTGATGTGTGTTCTTTTCACATACCACATATGGATCCACCAGTGTCATTGAAATGTGTGTTCTCTTCAGAGACCACACATGGAACCACCAGTGTTATTGCATGTGTGTTCTTGTTACTAACAACTACCAGAGTCATTGCATGTGTGTTATTTTCACATACCACATATGGATCCACCAGTGTCGTTGCATGTGTGTTCTTTTCACAATCCACCTATGGATCCACCAGTGTCATTGCATGTGTGTTGTTTTCAGAATCCACCAATGGATCCACCAGTGTCGTTGCATGTGTGCTTTTTTTACTAACAACAACCAGAGTCATTTCATGTGTGTTCTTTTCACATACCCCACATATGGATCCACCAGTATAATTGAAATGTGTGTTCTCTTCAGAGACCACACATGGATCCAACAGTGTTATTGCATGTGTGTTCTTGTTACTAACAAACACCAGAGTCATTGCATGTGTGTTCTTTTCACATACCACATATGGATTCACCAGTTTCATTGCATGTGTGCTCTTTTCACATCCACCTATGGATCCACCAGTGTCATTGCATGTGTGTTCTTTTTACTAACAACAACCATAGTCATTGCATGTGTGTTCTTTTTACTAACAACAACCAGTGTCATTGCATGTGTATTCTTTTCACAATCCACCTATGGATCCACCAGTGTCATTGCATGTGTATTCTTTTTTCTAACAACAACCAGAGTCATTGCATGTGTGCTCTTTTCACAATCCACCTAAGGATCCACCAGTGTGATTGCATGTGTGTTCTTTTTACTAATAACAACCAGAGTCATTGCATGTGTGCTCTTTTCACA
This sequence comes from Avena sativa, assembly GCA_916181665.1. Taxonomy (NCBI): domain Eukaryota; kingdom Viridiplantae; phylum Streptophyta; class Magnoliopsida; order Poales; family Poaceae; genus Avena; species Avena sativa. The sequence goes on from OV702287.1 coordinate 588,495,577, forward strand.
ATCCACATATGGATCCACCAGTGTCATTGCATGTCTGTTCTTTTTACTAACAACAACCAGAGTCATTGAAATGTGTATTATTTTCACATACCACATATGGATCCACCAGTGTCATTGCATGTGTGTTCTTTTTACTAACAACAACCAGAGTCATTGCATGTGTGTTCTCTTCAGAGACCACACATGGATCCACTAGTATCATTGCATGTGTGTTCTTTTTACTAACAACAACCAGAGTCATTGAAATGTGTGTTCTCTTCGGAGACCACACATGGATCCACCAGTGTCATTGCATGTGTGTTCCTTTTACTAACAACAACCAGTGTCATTGCATGTGTGTTCTTTTCACAATCCACCTATGGATCCATCAGTGTCATTTCATTTGTGCTTTTTTACTAACAACAACCAGAGTCATTTCATGTGTGTTCTTTTCACATACCACATATGAATCTACCAGTGTCATTGAAATGTGTGTTCTCTTCAGAGACCACACATGGATCCCCTAGTGGTATTGCATGTGTGTTCTTGTTACTAACAACAACCAGAGTCATTGCATGTGTGCTCTTTTCACAATCCACCTATGGATCCACCAGTGTCATTGCATGTGTGTTCTTTTTACTAACAACAACCAGAGTCATTGCATGTGTGTTCTTTTCACATTCCACATATGGATCCACCAGTGTCATTGCATGTGTGCTCTTTTTACTAACAACAGCCAAAGTCATTGCATGTGTGTTCTCTTCAAAGACCACACATGGATCCACCAGTGTCATTGCATGTGTGTTCTTTTTACTAACAACAACCATAGTCATTGCATGTGTGTTCTTTTTACTAACAACAACCAGTGTCATTGCATGTGTATTCTTTTCACAATCCACCTATGGATCCACCAGTGTCATTGCATGTGTATTCTTTTTTCTAACAACAACCAGAGTCATTGCATGTGTGCTCTTTTCACAATCCACCTAAGGATCCACCAGTGTGATTGCATGTGTGTTCTTTTTACTAATAACAACCAGAGTCATTGCATGTGTGCTCTTTTCACAATCCACATATGGATCCACCAGTGTCATTGCATGTCTGTTCTTTTTACTAACAACAACCAGAGTCATTGAAATGTGTATTATTTTCACATACCACATATGGATCCACCAGTGTCATTGCATGTGTGTTCTTTTTACTAACAACAACCAGAGTCATTGCATGTGTGTTCTCTTCAGAGACCACACATGGATCCACTAGTATCATTGCATGTGTGTTCTTTTTACTAACAACAACCAGAGTCATTGAAATGTGTGTTCTCTTCGGAGACCACACATGGATCCACCAGTGTCATTGCATGTGTGTTCCTTTTACTAACAACAACCAGTGTCATTGCATGTGTGTTCTTTTCACAATCCACCTATGGATCCATCAGTGTCATTTCATTTGTGCTTTTTTACTAACAACAACCAGAGTCATTTCATGTGTGTTCTTTTCACATACCACATATGAATCTACCAGTGTCGTTGAAATGTGTGTTCTCTTCAGAGACCACACATGGATCCCCTAGTGGTATTGCATGTGTGTTCTTGTTACTAACAACAACCAGAGTCATTGCATGTGTGCTCTTTTCACAATCCACCTATGGATCCACCAGTGTCATTGCATGTGTGTTCTTTTTACTAACAACAACCAGAGTCATTGCATGTGTGTTCTTTTCACATTCCACATATGGATCCACCAGTGTCATTGCATGTGTGCTCTTTTTACTAACAACAGCCAAAGTCATTGCATGTGTGTTCTCTTCAAAGACCACACATGGATCCACCAGTGTCATTGCATGTGTGTTCTTTTTACTAACAACCAGAGTCATTGAAATGTGTGTTCTCTTCTTAGACCACACATGGATCTACCAGTGTCATTGCATGTGTGTTCTTTTTACTAACAACAACTAGTGTCATTGCATGTGTGTTCTTTTCACAATCCACCTATGAATCTACCAGTGTTATTGCATGTGTGCTTTTTTTACTAACAACAACCAGAGTCATTTGATGTGTGTTATTTTCACATACCACATATGGATCCACCAGTGTCATTGAAATGTGTGTTCTCTTCAGAGACCACACTTTAAACCACCAGTGTTATTGCATGTGTGTTCTTGTTACTAACAACTACCAGAGTCATTGCATGTGTGTTCTTTTCACATACCACATATGGATCCACCAGTGTCGTTGCATGTGTGTTCTTTTCAAAATCCACCTATGGATCCACCAGTGTCATTGCATGTGTGTTCTTTTCACTATCAACAACCATAGTCATTGCATGTGTGTTCTTTTTACTAACAACAACCAGTGGCATTGCATGTGTATTCTTTTCACAATAAACCTATGGATCCACCAGTGTCATTGCATGTGTATTATTTTTTCTAACAACAACCAGAGTCATTGCATGTGTGCTCTTTTCACAATCCACCTAAGGATCCACCAGTGTCATTGCATGTGTGTTCTTTTTACTAACAACAACCAGAGTCATTGCATGTGTGTTCTTTTCACATACCACATATGGATCCACCAGTGTTATTGCATGTGTTTCCTTTTCAAAATCCACCTATGGATCCACTAGTTTCATTGCATGTGTGCTTTTTTACTAACAACAACCAGAGTCATTTCATGTGTGTTCTTTTCACATACCACATATGGATCCACCAGTGTCATTGCATGTGTGTTCTTTTTACTAACAACAACCAGAGTCATTGAAATGTCTATTCTTTTCACATACCACATATGGATCCACCAGTGTCATTGCATGTGTGTTCTTTTTACTAACAACAACCAGAGTCATTGCATGGGTGTTCTCTTCAGAGACCACACATGGATCCACTAGTGTCATTGCATGTGTGTTCTTTTTACTAACAACAACCAGAGTCATTGAAATGTTTGTTCTCTTCGGAGACCACACATGGATCCACCAATGTCATTGCATGTGTGTTCCTTTTACTAACAACAACTAGTGTCATTGCATGTGTGTTCTTTTCACAATCCACCTATGGATCCACCAGTGTCATTACATTTGTGCTTTTTTACTAACAACAACCAGAGTCATTTCATATGTGTTCTTTTCACATACCACATACGGATCCACCAGTGTCATTGAAATGTGTGTTTTCTTCAGAGACCACACATGGATCCCCTATTGGTATTGCATGTGTGTTCTTGTTACTAACAACAACCAGAGTCATTGCATGTGTGCTCGTTTCACAATCCACCTATGGATCCACCAGTGTCATTGCATGTGTGTTCTTTTTACTAACAACAACCAGAGTCATTGCATGTGTGTTCTTTTCACATACCACATATGGATCCACCAGTGTCATTGCATGTGTGTTCTTTTTACTAACAACAACCAGAGTCATTGCATGTGTGTTCTCTTCAGAGACCACACATGGATCCACTAGTGTCATTGCATGTGTGTTCTTTTTACTAACAACAACCAGAGTCATTGAAATGTGTGTTCTCTTCGGAGACCACACATGGATCCACCAGTGTCATTGCATGTGTGTTCCTTTTACTAACAACAACCAGTGTCATTGCATGTGTGTTCTTTTCACAATTCACCTATGGATCCACCAGTGTCATTTCATTTGTGCTTTTTTACTAACAACAACCAGAGTCATTTCATGTGTGTTCTTTTCACATACACATATGGATCCATGAGTGTCATTGAAATGTGTGTTCTCTTCAGAGACCACACATGGATCCCCTAGTGGTATTGCATGTGTGTTCTTGTTACTAACAACAACCAGAGTCATTGCATGTGTGCTCTTTTCACAATCCACCTATGGATCCACCAGTGTCATTGCATGTGTGTTATTTTTACTAACAACAACCAGTCATTGCATGTGTGTTATTTTCACATACCACATATGGATCCACCAGTGTCATTGCATGTGGTTTCTTTTTACTAACAACAACCAGAGTCATTGCATGTGTGTTCTCTTCAGAGACCACACATGGATCCACTAGTGTCATTGCATGTGTGTTCTTTTTACTAACAACAACCAGAGTCATTGAAATGTGTTTTCTCTTCGGAGACCACACATGGATCCACCAGTGTCATTGCATGTGTGTTCCTTTTACTAACAACAACCAGTGTCATTGCATGTGTGTTCTTTTCACAATCCACCTATGGATCCACCAGTGTCATTTCATTTGTGCTTTTTTACTAACAACAACCAGAGTCATTGCATGTGTGTTCTCTTCAAAGACCACACATGGATCCACCAGTGTCATTGCATGTGTGTTCTTTTTACTAACAACCAGAGTCATTGAAATGTGCGTTCTCTGCTTAGACCACACATGGATCTACCAGAGTCATTTGATGTGTGTTCTTTTCACATACCACATATGGATCCACCAGTGTCATTGAACTGTGTGTTCTCTTCAGAGACCACACATGGAACCACCAGTGTTATTGCATGTGTGTTCTTGTTACTAACAACTACCAGAGTCATTGCATGTGTGTTCTTTTCACATACCACATATGGATCCACCAGTGTCGTTGCATGTGTGTTCTTTTCACAATCCACCTATGGATCCACCAGTGTCATTGCATGTGTGTTCTTTTCAGAATCCACCAATGGATCCACCAGTGTCGTTGCATGTGTGCTTTTTTACTAACAACAACCAGAGTCATTTCATGTGTGTTCTTTTCACATACCACATATGGATCCACCAGTGTCATTGAAATGTGTGTTCTCTTCAGAGACCACACATGGATCCCCTAGTGGTATTGCATGTGTGTTCTTGTTACTAACAACAACCAGAGTCATTGCATGTGTGCTCTTTTCACAATCCACCTATGGATCCACCAGTGTCATTGCATGTGTGTTCTTTTTACTAACAACAACCAAAGTCATTGCATGTGTGTTCTTTTCACATACCACATATGGATCCACCAGTGTCATTGCATGTGTGCTCTTTTTACTAACAACAACCACAGTCATTGCATGTGTGTTCTCTTCAAAGACCACACATGGATCCACCAGTGTCATTGCATGTGTCTTCTTTTTACTAACAACCAGAGTCATTGAAATGTGCGTTCTCTTCTTAGACCACACATGGATCTACCAGAGTCATTTGATGTGTGTTCTTTTCACATACCACATATGGATCCACCAGTGTCATTGAAATGTGTGTTCTCTTCAGATACCACACATGGAACCACCAGTGTTATTGCATGTGTGTTCTTGTTACTAACAACTACCAGAGTCATTACATGTGTGTTCTTTTCACATACCACATATGGATCCACCAGTGTCGTTGCATGTGTGTTCTTTTCACAATCCACCTATGGATCCACCAGTGTCATTGCATGTGTGTTCTTTTCAGAATCCACCAATGGATCCACCAGTGTCGTTGCATGTGTGCTTTTTTTACTAACAACAACCAGAGTCATTTCATGTGTGTTCTTTTCACATACCCCACATATGGATCCACCAGTGTCATTGAAATGTGTGTTCTCTTCAGAGACCACACATGGATCCCCTAGTGGTATTGCATGTGTGTTCTTGTTACTAACAACAACCAGAGTCATTGCATGTGTGCTCTTTTCACAATCCACCTATGGATCCACCAGTGTCATTGCATGTGTGTTCTTTTTACTAACAACAACCAAAGTCATTGCATGTGTGTTCTTTTCACATACCACATATGGATCCACCAGTGTTATTGCATGTGTGCTCTTTTTACTAACAACAACCACAGTCATTGCATGTGTGTTCTCTTCAAAGACCACACATGGATCCACCAGTGTCATTGCATGTGTGTTCTTTTTACTAACAACCAGAGTCATTGAAATGTGCGTTCTCTTCTTAGACCACACATGGATCTACCAGAGTCATTTGATGTGTGTTCTTTTCACATACCACATATGGATCCACCAGTGTCATTGAAATGTGTGTTCTCTTCAGAGACCACACATGGAACCACCAGTGTTATTGCATGTGTGTTCTTGTTACTAACAACTACCAGAGTCATTGCATGTGTGTTCTTTTCACATACCACATATGGATCCACCAGTGTCGTTGCATGTGTGTTCTTTTCACAATCCACCTATGGATCCACCAGTGTCATTGCATGTGTGTTCTTTTCAGAATCCACCAATGGATCCACCAGTGTCGTTGCATGTGTGCTTTTTTTACTAACAACAACCAGAGTCATTTCATGTGTGTTCTTTTCACATACCCCACATATGGATCCACCAGTATAATTGAAATGTGTGTTCTCTTCAGAGACCACACATGGATCCAACAGTGTTATTGCATGTGTGTTCTTGTTACTAACAAACACCAGAGTCATTGCATGTGTGTTCTTTTCACATACCACATATGGATTCACCAGTTTCATTGCATGTGTGCTCTTTTCACATCCACCTATGGATCCACCAGTGTCATTGCATGTGTGTTCTTTTTACTAACAACAACCATAGTCATTGCATGTGTGTTCTTTTTACTAACAACAACCAGTGTCATTGCATGTGTATTCTTTTCACAATCCACCTATGGATCCACCAGTGTCATTGCATGTGTATTCTTTTTTCTAACAACAACCAGAGTCATTGCATGTGTGCTCTTTTCACAATCCACCTAAGGATCCACCAGTGTGATTGCATGTGTGTTCTTTTTACTAATAACAACCAGAGTCATTGCATGTGTGCTCTTTTCACAATCCACATATGGATCCACCAGTGTCATTACATGTCTGTTCTTTTTACTAACAACAACCAGAGTCATTGAAATGTGTATTATTTTCACATACCACATATGGATCCACCAGTGTCATTGCATGTGTGTTCTTTTTACTAACAACAACCAGAGTCATTGCATGTGTGTTCTCTTCAGAGACCACACATGGATCCACTAGTATCATTGCATGTGTGTTCTTTTTACTAACAACAACCAGAGTCATTGAAATGTGTGTTCTCTTCGGAGACCACACATGGATCCACCAGTGTCATTGCATGTGTGTTCCTTTTACTAACAACAACCAGTGTCATTGCATGTGTGTTCTTTTCACAATCCACCTATGAATCCATCAGTGTCATTTCATTTGTGCTTTTTTACTAACAACAACCAGAGTCATTTCATGTGTGTTCTTTTCACATACCACATATGAATCCACCCGTGTCATTGAAATGTGTGTTCTCTTCCGAGACCACACATGGATCCCCTAGTGGTATTGCATGTGTGTTCTTGTTACTAACAACAACCAGAGTCATTGCATGTGTGCTCTTTTCACAATCCACCTATGGATCCACCAGTGTCATTGCATGTGTGTTCTTTTTACTAACAACAACCAGAGTCATTGCATGTGTGTTATTTTCACATTCCACATATGGATCCACCAGTGTCATTGCATGTGTGCTCTTTTTACTAACAACAACCAAAGTCATTGCATGTGTGTTCTCTTCAAAGACCACACATGGATCCACCAGTGTCATTGCATGTGTGTTCTTTTTACTAACAACCAGAGTCATTGAAATGTGTGTTCTCTTCTTAGACCACACATGGATCTACCAGTGTCATTGCATGTGTGTTCTTTTTACTAACAACAACTAGTGTCATTGCATGTGTGTTCTTTTCACAATCCACCTATGAATCTACCAGTGTTATTGCATGTGTGCTTTTTTTACTAACAACAACCAGAGTCATTTGATGTGTGTTCTTTTCACATACCACATATGGATCCACCAGTGTCATTGAAATGTGTGTTCTCTTCAGATACCACACATGGAACCACCAGTGTTATTGCATGTGTGTTCTTGTTACTAACAACTACCAGAGTCATTGCATGTGTGTTCTTTTCACATACCACATATGGATCCACCAGTGTCGTTGCATGTGTGTTCTTTTCACAATCCACCTATCGATCCACCAGTGTCATTGCATGTGTGTTCTTTTCAGAATCCACCAATGGATCCACCAGTGTCGTTGCATGTGTGCTTTTTTTACTAACAACAACCAGAGTCATTTCATGTGTGTTCTTTTCACATACCCCACATATGGATCCACCAGTATAATTGAAATGTGTGTTCTCTTCAGAGACCACACATGGATCCAACAGTGTTATTGCATGTGTGTTCTTGTTACTAACAAACACCAGAGTCATTGCATGTGTGTTCTTTTCACATACCACATATGGATTCACCAGTTTCATTGCATGTGTGCTCTTTTCACATCCACCTATGGATCCACCAGTGTCATTGCATGTGTGTTCTTTTTACTAACAACAACCATAGTCATTGCATGTGTGTTCTTTTTACTAACAACAACCAGTGTCATTGCATGTGTATTCTTTTCACAATCCACGTATGGATCCACCAGTGTCATTGCATGTGTATTCTTTTTTCTAACAACAACCAGAGTCATTGCATGTGTGCTCTTTTCACAATCCACCTAAGGATCCACCAGTGTGATTGCATGTGTGTTCTTTTTACTAATAACAACCAGAGTCATTGCATGTGTGCTCTTTTCACAATCCACATATGGATCCACCAGTGTCATTGCATGTCTGTTCTTTTTACTAACAACAACCAGAGTCATTGAAATGTGTATTATTTTCACATACCACATATGGATCCACCAGTGTCATTGCATGTGTGTTCTTTTTACTAACAACAACCAGAGTCATTGCATGTGTGTTCTCTTCAGAGACCACACATGGATCCACTAGTATCATTGCATGTGTGTTCTTTTTACTAACAACAACCAGAGTCATTGAAATGTGTGTTCTCTTCGGAGACCACACATGGATCCACCAGTGTCATTGCATGTGTGTTCCTTTTACTAACAACAACCAGTGTCATTTCATGTGTGTTCTTTTCACAATCCACCTATGGATCCATCAGTGTCATTTCATTTGTGCTTTTTTACTAACAACAACCAGAGTCATTTCATGTGTGTTCTTTTCACATACCACATATGAATCCACCAGTGTCATTGAAATGTGTGTTCTCTTCCGAGACCACACATGGATCCCCTAGTGGTATTGCATGTGTGTTCTTGTTACTAACAACAACCAGAGTCATTGCATGTGTGCTCTTTTCACAATCCACCTATGGATCCACCAGTGTCATTGCATGTGTGTTCTTTTTACTAACAACAACCAGAGTCATTGCATGTGTGTTCTTTTCACATTCCACATATGGATCCACCAGTGTCATTGCATGTGTGCTCTTTTTACTAACAACAGCCAAAGTCATTGCATGTGTGTTCTCTTCAAAGACCACACATGGATCCACCAGTGTCATTGCATGTATGTTCTTTTTACTAACAACCAGAGTCATTGAAATGTGTGTTCTCTTCTTAGACCACACATGGATCTACCAGTGTCATTGCATGTGTGTTCTTTTTACTAACAACAACTAGTGTCATTGCATGTGTGTTCTTTTCACAATCCACCTATGAATCTACCAGTGTTATTGCATGTGTGCTTTTTTTACTAACAACAACCAGAGTCATTTGATGTGTGTTCTTTTCACATACCACATATGGATCCACCAGTGTCATTGAAATGTGTGTTCTCTTCAGAGACCACACTTGGAACCACCAGTGTTATTGCATGTGTGTTCTTGTTACTAACAACTACCAGAGTCATTGCATGTGTGTTCTTTTCACATACCACATATGGATCCACCAGTGTCGTTGCATGTGTGTTCTTTTCAAAATCCACCTATGGATCCACCAGTGTCATTGCATGTGTGTTCTTTTCACTATCAACAACCATAGTCATTGCATGTGTGTTCTTTTTACTAACAACAACCAGTGGCATTGCATGTGTATTCTTTTCACAATCCACCTATGGATCCACCAGTGTCATTGCATGTGTATTCTTTTTTCTAACAACACCCAGAGTCATTGCATGTGTGCTCTTTTCACAATCCACCTAAGGATCCACCAGTGTCATTGCATGTGTGTTCTTTTTACTAACAACAACCAGAGTCATTGCATGTGTGTTCTTTTCACATACCACATATGGATCCACCAGTGTTATTGCATGTGTTTCCTTTTCACAATCCACCTATGGATCCACTAGTGTCATTGCATGTGTGCTTTTTTACTAACAACAACCAGAGTCATTTCATGTGTGTTCTTTTCACATACCACATATGGATCCACCAGTGTCATTGCATGTGTGTTCTTTTTACTAACAATAACCAGAGTCATTGAAATGTCTATTCTTTTCACATACCACATATGGATCCACCAGTGTCATTGCATGTGTGTTCTTTTTACTAACAACAACCAGAGTCATTGCATGGGTGTTCTCTTCAGAGACCACACATGGATCCACTAGTGTCATTGCATGTGTGTTCTTTTTACTAACAACAACCAGAGTCATTGAAATGTTTGTTCTCTTCGGAGACCACACATGGATCCACCAATGTCATTGCATGTGTGTTCCTTTTACTAACAACAACCAGTGTCATTGCATGTGTGTTCTTTTCACAATCCACCTATGGATCCACCAGTGTCATTACATTTGTGCTTTTTTACTAACAACAACCAGAGTCATTTCATATGTGTTCTTTTCACATACCACATACGGATCCACCAGTGTCATTGAAATGTGTGTTTTCTTCAGAGACCACACATGGATCCCCTATTGGTATTGCATGTGTGTTCTTGTTACTAACAACAACCAGAGTCATTGCATGTGTGCACGTTTCACAATCCACCTATGGATCCACCAGTGTCATTGCATGTGTGTTCTTTTTACTAACAACAACCAGAGTCATTGCATGTGTGTTCTTTTCACATACCACATATGGATCCACCAGTGTCATTGCATGTGTGTTCTTTTTACTAACAACAACCAGAGTCATTGCATGTGTGTTCTCTTCAAAGACCACACATGGATCCACTAGTGTCATTGCATGTGTGTTCTTTTTACTAACAACAACCAGAGTCATTGAAATGTGTGTTCTCTTCGGAGACCACACATGGATCCACCAGTGTCATTGCATGTGTGTTCCTTTTACTAACAACAACCAGTGTCATTGCATGTGTGTTCTTTTTACTAACAACAACCATAGTCATTGCATGTGTGTTCTTTTTACTAACAACAACCAGTGTCATTGCATGTGTATTCTTTTCACAATCCACGTATGGATCCACCAGTGTCATTGCATGTGTATTCTTTTTTCTAACAACAACCAGAGTCATTGCATGTGTGCTCTTTTCACAATCCACCTAAGGATCCACCAGTGTGATTGCATGTGTGTTCTTTTTACTAATAACAACCAGAGTCATTGCATGTGTGCACTTTTCACAATCCACATATGGATCCACCAGTGTCATTGCATGTCTGTTCTTTTTACTAACAACAACCAGAGTCATTGAAATGTGTATTATTTTCACATACCACATATGGATCCACCAGTGTCATTGCATGTGTGTTCTTTTTACTAACAACAACCAGAGTCATTGCATGTGTGTTCTCTTCAGAGACCACACATGGATCCACTAGTATCATTGCATGTGTGTTCTTTTTACTAACAACAACCAGAGTCATTGAAATGTGTGTTCTCTTCGGAGACCACACATGGATCCACCAGTGTCATTGCATGTGTGTTCCTTTTACTAACAACAACCAGTGTCATTTCATGTGTGTTCTTTTCACAATCCACCTATGGATCCATCAGTGTCATTTCATTTGTGCTTTTTTACTAACAACAACCAGAGTCATTTCATGTGTGTTCTTTTCACATACCACATATGAATCCACCAGTGTCATTGAAATGTGTGTTCTCTTCCGAGACCACACATGGATCCCCTAGTGGTATTGCATGTGTGTTCTTGTTACTAACAACAACCAGAGTCATTGCATGTGTGTTCTTTTCACATACCACATATGGATCCACCAGTGTCGTTGCATGTGTGTTCTTTTCAAAATCCACCTATGGATCCACCAGTGTCATTGCATGTGTGTTCTTTTCACTATCAACAACCATAGTCATTGCATGTGTGTTCTTTTTACTAACAACAACCAGTGGCATTGCATGTGTATTCTTTTCACAATCCACCTATGGATCCACCAGTGTCATTGCATGTGTATTCTTTTTTCTAACAACACCCAGAGTCATTGCATGTGTGCTCTTTTCACAATCCACCTAAGGATCCACCAGTGTCATTGCATGTGTGTTCTTTTTACTAACAACAACCAGAGTCATTGCATGTGTGTTCTTTTCACATACCACATATGGATCCACCAGTGTTATTGCATGTGTTTCCTTTTCACAATCCACCTATGGATCCACTAGTGTCATTGCATGTGTGCTTTTTTACTAACAACAACCAGAGTCATTTCATGTGTGTTCTTTTCACATACCACATATGGATCCACCGGTGTCATTGCATGTGTGTTCTTTTTACTAACAATAACCAGAGTCATTGAAATGTCTATTCTTTTCACATACCACATATGGATCCACCAGTGTCATTGCATGTGTGTTCTTTTTACTAACAACAACCAGAGTCATTGCATGGGTGTTCTCTTCAGAGACCACACATGGATCCACTAGTGTCATTGCATGTGTGTTCTTTTTACTAACAACAACCAGAGTCATTGAAATGTTTGTTCTCTTCGGAGACCACACATGGATCCACCAATGTCATTGCATGTGTGTTCCTTTTACTAACAACAACCAGTGTCATTGCATGTGTGTTCTTTTCACAATCCACCTATGGATCCACCAGTGTCATTACATTTGTGCTTTTTTACTAACAACAACCAGAGTCATTTCATATGTGTTCTTTTCACATACCACATACGGATCCACCAGTGTCATTGAAATGTGTGTTTTCTTCAGAGACCACACATGGATCCCCTATTGGTATTGCATGTGTGTTCTTGTTACTAACAACAACCAGAGTCATTGCATGTGTGCTCGTTTCACAATCCACCTATGGATCCACCAGTGTCATTGCATGGGTGTTCTTTTTACTAACAACAACCAGAGTCATTGCATGTGTGTTCTTTTCACATACCACATATGGATCCACCAGTGTCATTGCATGTGTGTTCTTTTTACTAACAACAACCAGAGTCATTGCATGTGTGTTCTCTTCAAAGACCACACATGGATCCACTAGTGTCATTGCATGTGTGTTCTTTTTACTAACAACAACCAGAGTCATTGAAATGTGTGTTCTCTTCGGAGACCACACATGGATCCACCAGTGTCATTGCATGTGTGTTCCTTTTACTAACAACAACCAGTGTCATTGCATGTGTGTTCTTTTTACTAACAACAACCATAGTCATTGCATGTGTGTTCTTTTTACTAACAACAACCAGTGTCATTGCATGTGTATTCTTTTCACAATCCACGTATGGATCCACCAGTGTCATTGCATGTGTATTCTTTTTTCTAACAACAACCAGAGTCATTGCATGTGTGCTCTTTTCACAATCCACCTAAGGATCCACCAGTGTGATTGCATGTGTGTTCTTTTTACTAATAACAACCAGAGTCATTGCATGTGTGCACTTTTCACAATCCACATATGGATCCACCAGTGTCATTGCATGTCTGTTCTTTTTACTAACAACAACCAGAGTCATTGAAATGTGTATTATTTTCACATACCACATATGGATCCACCAGTGTCATTGCATGTGTGTTCTTTTTACTAACAACAACCAGAGTCATTGCATGTGTGTTCTCTTCAGAGACCACACATGGATCCACTAGTATCATTGCATGTGTGTTCTTTTTACTAACAACAACCAGAGTCATTGAAATGTGTGTTCTCTTCGGAGACCACACATGGATCCACCAGTGTCATTGCATGTGTGTTCCTTTTACTAACAACAACCAGTGTCATGGCATGTGTGTTCTTTTCACAATCCACCTATGAATCCATCAGTGTCATTTCATTTGTGCTTTTTTACTAACAACAACCAGAGTCATTTCATGTGTGTTCTTTTCACATACCACATATGAATCCACCAGTGTCATTGAAATGTGTGTTCTCTTCCGAGACCACACATGGATCCCCTAGTGGTATTGCATGTGTGTTCTTGTTACTAACAACAACCAGAGTCATTGCATGTGTGCTCTTTTCACAATCCACCTATGGATCCACCAGTGTCATTGCATGTGTGTTCTTTTTACTAACAACAACCAGAGTCATTGCATGTGTGTTCTTTTCACATTCCACATATGGATCCACCAGTGTCATTGCATGTGTGCTCTTTTTACTAACAATAGCCAAAGTCATTGCATGTGTGTTCTCTTCAAAGACCACACATGGATCCACCAGTGTCATTGCATGTGTGTTCTTTTTACTAACAACCAGAGTCATTGAAATGTGTGTTCTCTTCTTAGACCACACATGGATCTACCAGTGTCATTGCATGTGTGTTCTTTTTACTAACAACAACTAGTGTCATTGCATGTGTGTTCTTTTCACAATCCACCTATGAATCTACCAGTGTTATTGCATGTGTGCTTTTTTTACTAACAACAACCAGAGTCATTTGATGTGTGTTCTTTTCACATACCACATATGGATCCACCAGTGTCATTGAAATGTGTGTTCTCTTCAGAGACCACACTTGGAACCACCAGTGTTATTGCATGTGTGTTCTTGTTACTAACAACTACCAGAGTCATTGCATGTGTGTTCTTTTCACATACCACATATGGATCCACCAGTGTCGTTGCATGTGTGTTCTTTTCAAAATCCACCTATGGATCCACCAGTGTCATTGCATGTGTGTTCTTTTCACTATCAACAACCATAGTCATTGCATGTGTGTTCTTTTTACTAACAACAACCAGTGGCATTGCATGTGTATTCTTTTCACAATCCACCTATGGATCCACCAGTGTCATTGCATGTGTATTCTTTTTTCTAACAACAACCAGAGTCATTGCATGTGTGCTCTTTTCACAATCCACCTAAGGATCCACCAGTGTCATTGCATGTGTGTTCTTTTTACTAACAACAACCAGAGTCATTGCATGTGTGTTCTTTTCACATACCACATATGGATCCACCAGTGTTATTGCATGTGTTTCCTTTTCACAATCCACCTATGGATCCACTAGTGTCATTGCATGTGTGCTTTTTTACTAACAACAACCAGAGTCATTTCATGTGTGTTCTTTTCACATACCACATATGGATCCACCAGTGTCATTGCATGTGTGTTCTTTTTACTAACAACAACCAGAGTCATTGAAATGTCTATTCTTTTCACATACCACATATGGATCCACCAGTGTCATTGCATGTGTGTTCTTTTTACTAACAACAACCAGAGTCATTGCATGGGTGTTCTCTTCAGAGACCACACATGGATCCACTAGTGTCATTGCATGTGTGTTCTTTTTACTAACAACAACCAGAGTCATTGAAATGTTTGTTCTCTTCGGAGACCACACATGGATCCACCAATGTCATTGCATGTGTGTTCCTTTTACTAACAACAACCAGTGTCATTGCATGTGTGTTCTTTTCACAATCCACCTATGGATCCACCAGTGTCATTACATTTGTGCTTTTTTACTAACAACAACCAGAGTCATTTCATATGTGTTCTTTTCACATACCACATACGGATCCACCAGTGTCATTGAAATGTGTGTTTTCTTCAGAGACCACACATGGATCCCCTATTGGTATTGCATGTGTGTTCTTGTTACTAACAACAACCAGAGTCATTGCATGTGTGCTTGTTTCACAATCCACCTATGGATCCACCAGTGTCATTGCATGTGTGTTCTTTTTACTAACAACAACCAGAGTCATTGCATGTGTGTTCTTTTCACATACCACATATGGATCCACCAGTGTCATTGCATGTGTGTTCTTTTTACTAACAACAACCAGAGTCATTGCATGTGTGTTCTCTTCAGAGACCACACATGGATCCACTAGTGTCATTGCATGTGTGTTCTTTTTACTAACAACAACCAGAGTCATTGAAATGTGTGTTCTCTTCGGAGACCACACATGGATCCACCAGTGTCATTGCATGTGTGTTCCTTTTACTAACAACAACCAGTGTCATTGCATGTGTGTTCTTTTCACAATTCACCTATGGATCCACCAGTGTCATTTCATTTGTGCTTTTTTACTAACAACAACCAGAGTCATTTCATGTGTGTTCTTTTCACATACACATATGGATCCATGAGTGTCATTGAAATGTGTGTTCTCTTCAGAGACCACACATGGATCCCCTAGTGGTATTGCATGTGTGTTCTTGTTACTAACAACAACCAGAGTCATTGCATGTGTGCTCTTTTCACAATCCACCTATGGATCCACCAGTGTCATTGCATGTGTGTTCTTTTTACTAACAACAACCAGAGTCATTGCATGTGTGTTATTTTCACATACCACATATGGATCCACCAGTGTCATTGCATGTGGTTTCTTTTTACTAACAACAACCAGAGTCATTGCATGTGTGTTCTCTTCAGAGACCACACATGGATCCACTAGTGTCATTGCATGTGTGTTCTTTTTACTAACAACAACCAGAGTCATTGAAATGTGTTTTCTCTTCGGAGACCACACATGGATCCACCAGTGTCATTGCATGTGTGTTCCTTTTACTAACAACAACCAGTGTCATTGCATGTGTGTTCTTTTCACAATCCACCTATGGATCCACCAGTGTCATTTCATTTGTGCTTTTTTACTAACAACAACCAGAGTCATTGCATGTGTGTTCTCTTCAAAGACCACACATGGATCCACCAGTGTCATTGCACGTGTGTTCTTTTTACTAACAACCAGAGTCATTGAAATGTGCGTTCTCTTCTTAGACCACACATGGATCTACCAGAGTCATTTGATGTGTGTTCTTTTCAACTACCACATATGGATCCACCAGTGTCATTGAACTGTGTGTTCTCTTCAGAGACCACACATGGAACCACCAGTGTTATTGCATGTGTGTTCTTGTTACTAACAACTACCAGAGTCATTGCATGTGTGTTCTTTTCACATACCACATATGGATCCACCAGTGTTGTTGCATGTGTGTTCTTTTCACAATCCACCTATGGATCCACCAGTGTCATTGCATGTGTGTTCTTTTCAGAATCCACCAATGGATCCACTAGTGTCGTTGCATGTGTGCTTTTTTTACTAACAACAACCAGAGTCATTTCATGTGTTTTCTTTTCACATACCACATATGGATCCACCAGTATAATTGAAATGTGTGTTCTCTTCAGATACCACACATGGATCCAACAGTGTTATTGCATGTGTGTTCTTGTTACTAACAAATACCAGAGTCATTGCATCTGTGTTCTTTTCACATACCACATATGGATTCACCAGTGTCATTGCATGTGTGCTCTTTTCACATCCACCTATGGATCCACCAGTGTCATTGCATGTGTGTTCTTTGTACTAACAACAACCACAATCATTGCATGTGTGTTCTCTTCACATACCACATATGGATCCACCAGTGTTATTGCATGTGTGCTCTTTTTACTAACAACAACCACAGTCATTGCATGTGTGTTCTCTTCAAAGACCACACATGGATCCACCAGTGTCATTGCATGTGTGTTCTTTTTACTAACAACCAGAGTCATTGAAATGTGCGTTCTCTTCTTAGACCACACATGGATCTACTAGAGTCATTTGATGTGTGTTCTTTTCACATACCACATATGGATCCACCAGTGTCATTGAAATGTGTGTTCTCTTCAGAGACCACACATGGAACCACCAGTGTTATTGCATGTGTGTTCTTGTTACTAACAACTACCAGAGTCATTGCATGTGTGTTCTTTTCACATACCACATATGGATCCACCAGTGTCGTTGCATGTGTGTTCTTTTCACAATCCACCTATGGATCCACCAGTGTCATTGCATGTGTGTTCTTTTCAGAATCCACCAATGGATCCACCAGTGTCGTTGCATGTGTGCTTTTTTTACTAACAACAACCAGAGTCATTTCATGTGTGTTCTTTTCACATACCCCACATATGGATCCACCAGTATAATTGAAATGTGTGTTCTCTTCAGAGACCACACATGGATCCAACAGTGTTATTGCATGTGTGTTCTTGTTACTAACAAACACCAGAGTCATTGCATGTGTGCTCTTTTCACAATCCACCTATGGATCCACCAGTGTCATTGCATGTGTGTTCTTTTTACTAACAACAACCAGAGTCATTGCATGTGTGTTCTTTTCACATTCCACATATGGATCCACCAGTGTCATTGCATGTGTGCTCTTTTTACTAACAATAGCCAAAGTCATTGCATGTGTGTTCTCTTCAAAGACCACACATGGATCCACCAGTGTCATTGCATGTGTGTTCTTTTTACTAACAACCAGAGTCATTGAAATGTGTGTTCTCTTCTTAGACCACACATGGATCTACCAGTGTCATTGCATGTGTGTTCTTTTTACTAACAACAACTAGTGTCATTGCATGTGTGTTCTTTTCACAATCCACCTATGAATCTACCAGTGTTATTGCATGTGTGCTTTTTTTACTAACAACAACCAGAGTCATTTGATGTGTGTTCTTTTCACATACCACATATGGATCCACCAGTGTCATTGAAATGTGTGTTCTCTTCAGAGACCACACTTGGAACCACCAGTGTTATTGCATGTGTGTTCTTGTTACTAACAACTACCAGAGTCATTGCATGTGTGTTCTTTTCACATACCACATATGGATCCACCAGTGTCGTTGCATGTGTGTTCTTTTCAAAATCCACCTATGGATCCACCAGTGTCATTGCATGTGTGTTCTTTTCACTATCAACAACCATAGTCATTGCATGTGTGTTCTTTTTACTAACAACAACCAGTGGCATTGCATGTGTATTCTTTTCACAATCCACCTATGGATCCACCAGTGTCATTGCATGTGTATTCTTTTTTCTAACAACAACCAGAGTCATTGCATGTGTGCTCTTTTCACAATCCACCTAAGGATCCACCAGTGTCATTGCATGTGTGTTCTTTTTACTAACAACAACCAGAGTCATTGCATGTGTGTTCTTTTCACATACCACATATGGATCCACCAGTGTTATTGCATGTGTTTCCTTTTCACAATCCACCTATGGATCCACTAGTGTCATTGCATGTGTGCTTTTTTACTAACAACAACCAGAGTCATTTCATGTGTGTTCTTTTCACATACCACATATGGATCCACCAGTGTCATTGCATGTGTGTTCTTTTTACTAACAACAACCAGAGTCATTGAAATGTCTATTCTTTTCACATACCACATATGGATCCACCAGTGTCATTGCATGTGTGTTCTTTTTACTAACAACAACCAGAGTCATTGCATGGGTGTTCTCTTCAGAGACCACACATGGATCCACTAGTGTCATTGCATGTGTGTTCTTTTTACTAACAACAACCAGAGTCATTGAAATGTTTGTTCTCTTCGGAGACCACACATGGATCCACCAATGTCATTGCATGTGTGTTCCTTTTACTAACAACAACCAGTGTCATTGCATGTGTGTTCTTTTCACAATCCACCTATGGATCCACCAGTGTCATTACATTTGTGCTTTTTTACTAACAACAACCAGAGTCATTTCATATGTGTTCTTTTCACATACCACATACGGATCCACCAGTGTCATTGAAATGTGTGTTTTCTTCAGAGACCACACATGGATCCCCTATTGGTATTGCATGTGTGTTCTTGTTACTAACAACAACCAGAGTCATTGCATGTGTGCTTGTTTCACAATCCACCTATGGATCCACCAGTGTCATTGCATGTGTGTTCTTTTTACTAACAACAACCAGAGTCATTGCATGTGTGTTCTTTTCACATACCACATATGGATCCACCAGTGTCATTGCATGTGTGTTCTTTTTACTAACAACAACCAGAGTCATTGCATGTGTGTTCTCTTCAGAGACCACACATGGATCCACTAGTGTCATTGCATGTGTGTTCTTTTTACTAACAACAACCAGAGTCATTGAAATGTGTGTTCTCTTCGGAGACCACACATGGATCCACCAGTGTCATTGCATGTGTGTTCCTTTTATTAACAACAACCAGTGTCATTGCATGTGTGTTCTTTTCACAATTCACCTATGGATCCACCAGTGTCATTTCATTTGTGCTTTTTTACTAACAACAACCAGAGTCATTTCATGTGTGTTCTTTTCACATACACATATGGATCCATGAGTGTCATTGAAATGTGTGTTCTCTTCAGAGACCACACATGGATCCCCTAGTGGTATTGCATGTGTGTTCTTGTTACTAACAACAACCAGAGTCATTGCATGTGTGCTCTTTTCACAATCCACCTATGGATCCACCAGTGTCATTGCATGTGTGTTCTTTTTACTAACAACAACCAGAGTCATTGCATGTGTGTTATTTTCACATACCACATATGGATCCACCAGTGTCATTGCATGTGGTTTCTTTTTACTAACAACAACCAGAGTCATTGCATGTGTGTTCTCTTCAGAGACCACACATGGATCCACTAGTGTCATTGCATGTGTGTTCTTTTTACTAACAACAACCAGAGTCATTGAAATGTGTTTTCTCTTCGGAGACCACACATGGATCCACCAGTGTCATTGCATGTGTGTTCCTTTTACTAACAACAACCAGTGTCATTGCATGTGTGTTCTTTTCACAATCCACCTATGGATCCACCAGTGTCATTTCATTTGTGCTTTTTTACTAACAACAACCAGAGTCATTGCATGTGTGTTCTCTTCAAAGACCACACATGGATCCACCAGTGTCATTGCACGTGTGTTCTTTTTACTAACAACCAGAGTCATTGAAATGTGCGTTCTCTTCTTAGACCACACATGGATCTACCAGAGTCATTTGATGTGTGTTCTTTTCAACTACCACATATGGATCCACCAGTGTCATTGAACTGTGTGTTCTCTTCAGAGACCACACATGGAACCACCAGTGTTATTGCATGTGTGTTCTTGTTACTAACAACTACCAGAGTCATTGCATGTGTGTTCTTTTCACATACCACATATGGATCCACCAGTGTTGTTGCATGTGTGTTCTTTTCACAATCCACCTATGGATCCACCAGTGTCATTGCATGTGTGTTCTTTTCAGAATCCACCAATGGATCCACTAGTGTCGTTGCATGTGTGCTTTTTTTACTAACAACAACCAGAGTCATTTCATGTGTTTTCTTTTCACATACCACATATGGATCCACCAGTATAATTGAAATGTGTGTTCTCTTCAGATACCACACATGGATCCAACAGTGTTATTGCATGTGTGTTCTTGTTACTAACAAATACCAGAGTCATTGCATCTGTGTTCTTTTCACATACCACATATGGATTCACCAGTGTCATTGCATGTGTGCTCTTTTCACATCCACCTATGGATCCACCAGTGTCATTGCATGTGTGTTCTTTGTACTAACAACAACCACAATCATTGCATGTGTGTTCTCTTCACATACCACATATGGATCCACCAGTGTTATTGCATGTGTGCTCTTTTTACTAACAACAACCACAGTCATTGCATGTGTGTTCTCTTCAAAGACCACACATGGATCCACCAGTGTCATTGCATGTGTGTTCTTTTTACTAACAACCAGAGTCATTGAAATGTGCGTTCTCTTCTTAGACCACACATGGATCTACTAGAGTCATTTGATGTGTGTTCTTTTCACATACCACATATGGATCCACCAGTGTCATTGAAATGTGTGTTCTCTTCAGAGACCACACATGGAACCACCAGTGTTATTGCATGTGTGTTCTTGTTACTAACAACTACCAGAGTCATTGCATGTGTGTTCTTTTCACATACCACATATGGATCCACCAGTGTCGTTGCATGTGTGTTCTTTTCACAATCCACCTATGGATCCACCAGTGTCATTGCATGTGTGTTCTTTTCAGAATCCACCAATGGATCCACCAGTGTCGTTGCATGTGTGCTTTTTTTACTAACAACAACCAGAGTCATTTCATGTGTGTTCTTTTCACATACCCCACATATGGATCCACCAGTATAATTGAAATGTGTGTTCTCTTCAGAGACCACACATGGATCCAACAGTGTTATTGCATGTGTGTTCTTGTTACTAACAAACACCAGAGTCATTGCATGTGTGTTCTTTTCACATACCACATATGGATTCACCAGTTTCATTGCATGTGTGCTCTTTTCACATCCACCTATGGATCCACCAGTGTCATTGCATGTGTGTTCTTTTTACTAACAACAACCATAGTCATTGCATGTGTGTTCTTTTTACTAACAACAACCAGTGTCATTGCATGTGTATTCTTTTCACAATCCACCTATGGATCCACCAGTGTCATTGCATGTGTATTCTTTTTTCTAACAACAACCAGAGTCATTGCATGTGTGCTCTTTTCACAATCCACCTAAGGATCCACCAGTGTGATTGCATGTGTGTTCTTTTTACTAATAACAACCAGAGTCATTGCATGTGTGCTCTTTTCACAATCCACATATGGATCCACCAGTGTCATTGCATGTCTGTTCTTTTTACTAACAACAACCAGAGTCATTGAAATGTGTATTATTTTCACATACCACATATGGATCCACCAGTGTCATTGCATGTGTGTTCTTTTTACTAACAACAACCAGAGTCATTGCATGTGTGTTCTCTTCAGAGACCACACATGGATCCACTAGTATCATTGCATGTGTGTTCTTTTTACTAACAACAACCAGAGTCATTGAAATGTGTGTTCTCTTCGGAGACCACACATGGATCCACCAGTGTCATTGCATGTGTGTTCCTTTTACTAACAACAACCAGTGTCATTGCATGTGTGTTCTTTTCACAATCCACCTATGAATCCATCAGTGTCATTTCATTTGTGCTTTTTTACTAACAACAACCAGAGTCATTTCATGTGTGTTCTTTTCACATACCACATATGAATCCACCAGTGTCATTGAAATGTGTGTTCTCTTCCGAGACCACACATGGATCCCCTAGTGGTATTGCATGTGTGTTCTTGTTACTAACAACAACCAGAGTCATTGCATGTGTGCTCTTTTCACAATCCACCTATGGATCCACCAGTGTCATTGCATGTGTGTTCTTTTTACTAACAACAACCAGAGTCATTGCATGTGTGTTATTTTCACATTCCACATATGGATCCACCAGTGTCATTGCATGTGTGCTCTTTTTACTAACAACAACCAAAGTCATTGCATGTGTGTTCTCTTCAAAGACCACACATGGATCCACCAGTGTCATTGCATGTGTGTTCTTTTTACTAACAACCAGAGTCATTGAAATGTGTGTTCTCTTCTTAGACCACACATGGATCTACCAGTGTCATTGCATGTGTGTTCTTTTTACTAACAACAACTAGTGTCACTGCATGTGTGTTCTTTTCACAATCCACCTATGAATCTACCAGTGTTATTGCATGTGTGCTTTTTTTACTAACAACAACCAGAGTCATTTGATGTGTGTTCTTTTCACATACCACATATGGATCCACCAGTGTCATTGAAATGTGTGTTCTCTTCAGAGACCACACATGGAACCACCAGTGTTATTGCATGTGTGTTCTTGTTACTAACAACTACCAGAGTCATTGCATGTGTGTTCTTTTCACATACCACATATGGATCCACCAGTGTCGTTGCATGTGTGTTCTTTTCACAATCCACCTATGGATCCACCAGTGTCATTGCATGTGTGTTCTTTTCAGAATCCACCAATGGATCCACCAGTGTCGTTGCATGTGTGCTTTTTTTACTAACAACAACCAGAGTCATTTCATGTGTGTTCTTTTCACATACCCCACATATGGATCCACCAGTATAATTGAAATGTGTGTTCTCTTCAGAGACCACACATGGATCCAACAGTGTTATTGCATGTGTGTTCTTGTTACTAACAAACACCAGAGTCATTGCATGTGTGTTCTTTTCACATACCACATATGGATTCACCAGTTTCATTGCATGTGTGCTCTTTTCACATCCACCTATGGATCCACCAGTGTCATTGCATGTGTGTTCTTTTTACTAACAACAACCATAGTCATTGCATGTGTGTTCTTTTTACTAACAACAACCAGTGTCATTGCATGTGTATTCTTTTCACAATCCACCTATGGATCCACCAGTGTCATTGCATGTGTATTCTTTTTTCTAACAACAACCAGAGTCATTGCATGTGTGCTCTTTTCACAATCCACCTAAGGATCCACCAGTGTGATTGCATGTGTGTTCTTTTTACTAATAACAACCAGAGTCATTGCATGTGTGCTCTTTTCACAATCCACATATGGATCCACCAGTGTCATTGCATGTCTGTTCTTTTTACTAACAACAACCAGAGTCATTGAAATGTGTATTATTTTCACATACCACATATGGATCCACCAGTGTCATTGCATGTGTGTTCTTTTTACTAACAACAACCAGAGTCATTGCATGTGTGTTCTCTTCAGAGACCACACATGGATCCACTAGTATCATTGCATGTGTGTTCTTTTTACTAACAACAACCAGAGTCATTGAAATGTGTGTTCTCTTCGGAGACCACACATGGATCCACCAGTGTCATTGCATGTGTGTTCCTTTTACTAACAACAACCAGTGTCATTGCATGTGTGTTCTTTTCACAATCCACCTATGAATCCATCAGTGTCATTTCATTTGTGCTTTTTTACTAACAACAACCAGAGTCATTTCATGTGTGTTCTTTTCACATACCACATATGAATCCACCAGTGTCATTGAAATGTGTGTTCTCTTCCGAGACCACACATGGATCCCCTAGTGGTATTGCATGTGTGTTCTTGTTACTAACAACAACCAGAGTCATTGCATGTGTGCTCTTTTCACAATCCACCTATGGATCCACCAGTGTCATTGCATGTGTGTTCTTTTTACTAACAACAACCAGAGTCATTGCATGTGTGTTATTTTCACATTCCACATATGGATCCACCAGTGTCATTGCATGTGTGCTCTTTTTACTAACAACAACCAAAGTCATTGCATGTGTGTTCTCTTCAAAGACCACACATGGATCCACCAGTGTCATTGCATGTGTGTTCTTTTTACTAACAACCAGAGTCATTGAAATGTGTGTTCTCTTCTTAGACCACACATGGATCTACCAGTGTCATTGCATGTGTGTTCTTTTTACTAACAACAACTAGTGTCACTGCATGTGTGTTCTTTTCACAATCCACCTATGAATCTACCAGTGTTATTGCATGTGTGCTTTTTTTACTAACAACAACCAGAGTCATTTGATGTGTGTTCTTTTCACATACCACATATGGATCCACCAGTGTCATTGAAATGTGTGTTCTCTTCAGATACCACACATGGAACCACCAGTGTTATTGCATGTGTGTTCTTGTTACTAACAACTACCAGAGTCATTGCATGTGTGTTCTTTTCACATACCACATATGGATCCACCAGTGTCGTTGCATGTGTGTTCTTTTCACAATCCACCTATGGATCCACCAGTGTCATTGCATGTGTGTTCTTTTCAGAATCCACCAATGGATCCACCAGTGTCGTTGCATGTGTGCTTTTTTTACTAACAACAACCAGAGTCATTTCATGTGTGTTCTTTTCACATACCCCACATATGGATCCACCAGTATAATTGAAATGTGTGTTCTCTTCAGAGACCACACATGGATCCAACAGTGTTATTGCATGTGTGTTCTTGTTACTAACAAACACCAGAGTCATTGCATGTGTGTTCTTTTCACATACCACATATGGATTCACCAGTTTCATTGCATGTGTGCTCTTTTCACATCCACCTATGGATCCACCAGTGTCATTGCATGTGTGTTCTTTTTACTAACAACAACCATAGTCATTGCATGTGTGTTCTTTTTACTAACAACAACCAGTGTCATTGCATGTGTATTCTTTTCACAATCCACGTATGGATCCACCAGTGTCATTGCATGTGTATTCTTTTTTCTAACAACAACCAGAGTCATTGCATGTGTGCTCTTTTCACAATCCACCTAAGGATCCACCAGTGTGATTGCATGTGTGTTCTTTTTACTAATAACAACCAGAGTCATTGCATGTGTGCTCTTTTCACAATCCACATATGGATCCACCAGTGTCATTGCATGTCTGTTCTTTTTACTAACAACAACCAGAGTCATTGAAATGTGTATTATTTTCACATACCACATATGGATCCACCAGTGTCATTGCATGTGTGTTCTTTTTACTAACAACAACCAGAGTCATTGCATGTGTGTTCTCTTCAGAGACCACACATGGATCCACTAGTATCATTGCATGTGTGTTCTTTTTACTAACAACAACCAGAGTCATTGAAATGTGTGTTCTCTTCGGAGACCACACATGGATCCACCAGTGTCATTGCATGTGTGTTCCTTTTACTAACAACAACCAGTGTCATTTCATGTGTGTTCTTTTCACAATCCACCTATGGATCCATCAGTGTCATTTCATTTGTGCTTTTTTACTAACAACAACCAGAGTCATTTCATGTGTGTTCTTTTCACATACCACATATGAATCCACCAGTGTCATTGAAATGTGTGTTCTCTTCCGAGACCACACATGGATCCCCTAGTGGTATTGCATGTGTGTTCTTGTTACTAACAACAACCAGAGTCATTGCATGTGTGCTCTTTTCACAATCCACCTATGGATCCACCAGTGTCATTGCATGTGTGTTCTTTTTACTAACAACAACCAGAGTCATTGCATGTGTGTTCTTTTCACATTCCACATATGGATCCACCAGTGTCATTGCATGTGTGCTCTTTTTACTAACAACAGCCAAAGTCATTGCATGTGTGTTCTCTTCAAAGACCACACATGGATCCACCAGTGTCATTGCATGTGTGTTCTTTTTACTAACAACCAGAGTCATTGAAATGTGTGTTCTCTTCTTAGACCACACATGGATCTACCAGTGTCATTGCATGTGTGTTCTTTTTACTAACAACAACTAGTGTCATTGCATGTGTGTTCTTTTCACAATCCACCTATGAATCTACCAGTGTTATTGCATGTGTGCTTTTTTTACTAACAACAACCAGAGTCATTTGATGTGTGTTCTTTTCACATACCACATATGGATCCACCAGTGTCATTGAAATGTGTGTTCTCTTCAGAGACCACACTTGGAACCACCAGTGTTATTGCATGTGTGTTCTTGTTACTAACAACTACCAGAGTCATTGCATGTGTGTTCTTTTCACATACCACATATGGATCCACCAGTGTCGTTGCATGTGTGTTCTTTTCAAAATCCACCTATGGATCCACCAGTGTCATTGCATGTGTGTTCTTTTCACTATCAACAACCATAGTCATTGCATGTGTGTTCTTTTTACTAACAACAACCAGTGGCATTGCATGTGTATTCTTTTCACAATCCACCTATGGATCCACCAGTGTCATTGCATGTGTATTCTTTTTTCTAACAACACCCAGAGTCATTGCATGTGTGCTCTTTTCACAATCCACCTAAGGATCCACCAGTGTCATTGCATGTGTGTTCTTTTTACTAACAACAACCAGAGTCATTGCATGTGTGTTCTTTTCACATACCACATATGGATCCACCAGTGTTATTGCATGTGTTTCCTTTTCACAATCCACCTATGGATCCACTAGTGTCATTGCATGTGTGCTTTTTTACTAACAACAACCAGAGTCATTTCATGTGTGTTCTTTTCACATACCACATATGGATCCACCAGTGTCATTGCATGTGTGTTCTTTTTACTAACAATAACCAGAGTCATTGAAATGTCTATTCTTTTCACATACCACATATGGATCCACCAGTGTCATTGCATGTGTGTTCTTTTTACTAACAACAACCAGAGTCATTGCATGGGTGTTCTCTTCAGAGACCACACATGGATCCACTAGTGTCATTGCATGTGTGTTCTTTTTACTAACAACAACCAGAGTCATTGAAATGTTTGTTCTCTTCGGAGACCACACATGGATCCACCAATGTCATTGCATGTGTGTTCCTTTTACTAACAACAACCAGTGTCATTGCATGTGTGTTCTTTTCACAATCCACCTATGGATCCACCAGTGTCATTACATTTGTGCTTTTTTACTAACAACAACCAGAGTCATTTCATATGTGTTCTTTTCACATACCACATACGGATCCACCAGTGTCATTGAAATGTGTGTTTTCTTCAGAGACCACACATGGATCCCCTATTGGTATTGCATGTGTGTTCTTGTTACTAACAACAACCAGAGTCATTGCATGTGTGCTCGTTTCACAATCCACCTATGGATCCACCAGTGTCATTGCATGTGTGTTCTTTTTACTAACAACAACCAGAGTCATTGCATGTGTGTTCTTTTCACATACCACATATGGATCCACCAGTGTCATTGCATGTGTGTTCTTTTTACTAACAACAACCAGAGTCATTGCATGTGTGTTCTCTTCAAAGACCACACATGGATCCACTAGTGTCATTGCATGTGTGTTCTTTTTACTAACAACAACCAGAGTCATTGAAATGTGTGTTCTCTTCGGAGACCACACATGGATCCACCAGTGTCATTGCATGTGTGTTCCTTTTACTAACAACAACCAGTGTCATTGCATGTGTGTTCTTTTTACTAACAACAACCATAGTCATTGCATGTGTGTTCTTTTTACTAACAACAACCAGTGTCATTGCATGTGTATTCTTTTCACAATCCACGTATGGATCCACCAGTGTCATTGCATGTGTATTCTTTTTTCTAACAACAACCAGAGTCATTGCATGTGTGCTCTTTTCACAATCCACCTAAGGATCCACCAGTGTGATTGCATGTGTGTTCTTTTTACTAATAACAACCAGAGTCATTGCATGTGTGCACTTTTCACAATCCACATATGGATCCACCAGTGTCATTGCATGTCTGTTCTTTTTACTAACAACAACCAGAGTCATTGAAATGTGTATTATTTTCACATACCACATATGGATCCACCAGTGTCATTGCATGTGTGTTCTTTTTACTAACAACAACCAGAGTCATTGCATGTGTGTTCTCTTCAGAGACCACACATGGATCCACTAGTATCATTGCATGTGTGTTCTTTTTACTAACAACAACCAGAGTCATTGAAATGTGTGTTCTCTTCGGAGACCACACATGGATCCACCAGTGTCATTGCATGTGTGTTCCTTTTACTAACAACAACCAGTGTCATTTCATGTGTGTTCTTTTCACAATCCACCTATGGATCCATCAGTGTCATTTCATTTGTGCTTTTTTACTAACAACAACCAGAGTCATTTCATGTGTGTTCTTTTCACATACCACATATGAATCCACCAGTGTCATTGAAATGTGTGTTCTCTTCCGAGACCACACATGGATCCCCTAGTGGTATTGCATGTGTGTTCTTGTTACTAACAACAACCAGAGTCATTGCATGTGTGCTCTTTTCACAATCCACCTATGGATCCACCAGTGTCATTGCATGTGTGTTCTTTTTACTAACAACAACCAGAGTCATTGCATGTGTGTTCTTTTCACATTCCACATATGGATCCACCAGTGTCATTGCATGTGTGCTCTTTTTACTAACAATAGCCAAAGTCATTGCATGTGTGTTCTCTTCAAAGACCACACATGGATCCACCAGTGTCATGGCATGTGTGTTCTTTTTACTAACAACCAGAGTCATTGAAATGTGTGTTCTCTTCTTAGACCACACATGGATCTACCAGTGTCATTGCATGTGTGTTCTTTTTACTAACAACAACTAGTGTCATTGCATGTGTGTTCTTTTCACAATCCACCTATGAATCTACCAGTGTTATTGCATGTGTGCTTTTTTTACTAACAACAACCAGAGTCATTTGATGTGTGTTCTTTTCACATACCACATATGGATCCACCAGTGTCATTGAAATGTGTGTTCTCTTCAGAGACCACACTTGGAACCACCAGTGTTATTGCATGTGTGTTCTTGTTACTAACAACTACCAGAGTCATTGCATGTGTGTTCTTTTCACATACCACATATGGATCCACCAGTGTCGTTGCATGTGTGTTCTTTTCAAAATCCACCTATGGATCCACCAGTGTCATTGCATGTGTGTTCTTTTCACTATCAACAACCATAGTCATTGCATGTGTGTTCTTTTTACTAACAACAACCAGTGGCATTGCATGTGTATTCTTTTCACAATCCACCTATGGATCCACCAGTGTCATTGCATGTGTATTCTTTTTTCTAACAACAACCAGAGTCATTGCATGTGTGCTCTTTTCACAATCCACCTAAGGATCCACCAGTGTCATTGCATGTGTGTTCTTTTTACTAACAACAACCAGAGTCATTGCATGTGTGTTCTTTTCACATACCACATATGGATCCACCAGTGTTATTGCATGTGTTTCCTTTTCACAATCCACCTATGGATCCACTAGTGTCATTGCATGTGTGCTTTTTTACTAACAACAACCAGAGTCATTTCATGTGTGTTCTTTTCACATACCACATATGGATCCACCAGTGTCATTGCATGTGTGTTCTTTTTACTAACAACAACCAGAGTCATTGAAATGTCTATTCTTTTCACATACCACATATGGATCCACCAGTGTCATTGCATGTGTGTTCTTTTTACTAACAACAACCAGAGTCATTGCATGGGTGTTCTCTTCAGAGACCACACATGGATCCACTAGTGTCATTGCATGTGTGTTCTTTTTACTAACAACAACCAGAGTCATTGAAATGTTTGTTCTCTTCGGAGACCACACATGGATCCACCAATGTCATTGCATGTGTGTTCCTTTTACTAACAACAACCAGTGTCATTGCATGTGTGTTCTTTTCACAATCCACCTATGGATCCACCAGTGTCATTACATTTGTGCTTTTTTACTAACAACAACCAGAGTCATTTCATATGTGTTCTTTTCACATACCACATACGGATCCACCAGTGTCATTGAAATGTGTGTTTTCTTCAGAGACCACACATGGATCCCCTATTGGTATTGCATGTGTGTTCTTGTTACTAACAACAACCAGAGTCATTGCATGTGTGCTTGTTTCACAATCCACCTATGGATCCACCAGTGTCATTGCATGTGTGTTCTTTTTACTAACAACAACCAGAGTCATTGCATGTGTGTTCTTTTCACATACCACATATGGATCCACCAGTGTCATTGCATGTGTGTTCTTTTTACTAGAAACAACCAGAGTCATTGCATGTGTGTTCTCTTCAGAGACCACACATGGATCCACTAGTGTCATTGCATGTGTGTTCTTTTTACTAACAACAACCAGAGTCATTGAAATGTGTGTTCTCTTCGGAGACCACACATGGATCCACCAGTGTCATTGCATGTGTGTTCCTTTTACTAACAACAACCAGTGTCATTGCATGTGTGTTCTTTTCACAATTCACCTATGGATCCACCAGTGTCATTTCATTTGTGCTTTTTTACTAACAACAACCAGAGTCATTTCATGTGTGTTCTTTTCACATACACATATGGATCCATGAGTGTCATTGAAATGTGTGTTCTCTTCAGAGACCACACATGGATCCCCTAGTGGTATTGCATGTGTGTTCTTGTTACTAACAACAACCAGAGTCATTGCATGTGTGCTCTTTTCACAATCCACCTATGGATCCACCAGTGTCATTGCATGTGTGTTCTTTTTACTAACAACAACCAGAGTCATTGCATGTGTGTTATTTTCACATACCACATATGGATCCACCAGTGTCATTGCATGTGGTTTCTTTTTACTAACAACAACCAGAGTCATTGCATGTGTGTTCTCTTCAGAGACCACACATGGATCCACTAGTGTCATTGCATGTGTGTTCTTTTTACTAACAACAACCAGAGTCATTGAAATGTGTTTTCTCTTCGGAGACCACCTATGGATCCACCAGTGTCATTTCATTTGTGCTTTTTTACTAACAACAACCAGAGTCATTGCATGTGTGTTCTCTTCAAAGACCACACATGGATCCACCAGTGTCATTGCACGTGTGTTCTTTTTACTAACAACTAGAGTCATTGAAATGTGCGTTCTCTTCTTAGACCACACATGGATCTACCAGAGTCATTTGATGTGTGTTCTTTTCACATACCACATATGGATCCACCAGTGTCATTGAACTGTGTGTTCTCTTCAGAGACCACACATGGAACCACCAGTGTTATTGCATGTGTGTTCTTGTTACTAACAACTACCAGAGTCATTGCATGTGTGTTCTTTTCACATACCACATATGGATCCACCAGTGTTGTTGCATGTGTGTTCTTTTCACAATCCACCTATGGATCCACCAGTGTCATTGCATGTGTGTTCTTTTCAGAATCCACCAATGGATCCACTAGTGTCGTTGCATGTGTGCTTTTTTTACTAACAACAACCAGAGTCATTTCATGTGTTTTCTTTTCACATACCACATATGGATCCACCAGTATAATTGAAATGTGTGTTCTCTTCAGATACCACACATGGATCCAACAGTGTTATTGCATGTGTGTTCTTGTTACTAACAAATACCAGAGTCATTGCATCTGTGTTCTTTTCACATACCACATATGGATTCACCAGTGTCATTGCATGTGTGCTCTTTTCACATCCACCTATGGATCCACCAGTGTCATTGCATGTGTGTTCTTTTTACTAACAACAACCAGAGTCATTGCATGTGTTTTATTTTCACATACCACATATGGATCCACCAGTGTCATTGCATGTGTGCTCTTTTTACTAACAACAACCATAGCCATTGCATGTGTGTTCTTTTTACTAACAACAACCAGTGTCATTGCATGTGTATTCTTTTCACAATCCACCTATGGATCCACCAGTGTCATTGCATGTGTATTCTTTTTTCTAACAACAACCAGAGTCATTGCATGTGTGCTCTTTTCACAATCCACCTAAGGATCCACCAGTGTGATTGCATGTGTGTTCTTTTTACTAACAACAACAAGAGTCATTGCATGTGTGCTCCTTTCACAATCCACATATGGATCCACCAGTGTCATTGCATGTGTGTTCTTTTTACTAACAACAACCAGAGTCATTGAAATGTGTATTATTTTCACATACCATATATGGATCCACCAGTGTCATTGCGTGTGTGTTCTTTTTACTAACAACAACCAGAGTCATTGCATGCGTGTTCTCTTCAGAGACCACACATGGATCCACTAGTATCATTGCATGTGTGTTCTTTTTACTAACAACAACTAGAGTCATTGAAATGTGTGTTCTCTTCGGAGACCACACATGGATCCACCAGTGGCATTGCATGTGTGTTCCTTTTACTAACAACAACCAGTGTCATTGCATGTGTGTTCTTTTCACAATCCACTTATGGATCCACCAGTGTCATTGAAATGTGTGTTCTCTTCAGAGACCGCACATGGATCCCCTAGTGGTATTGCATGTGTGTTCTTGTTACTAACAACAACCAGAGTCATTGCATGTGTGCTCTTTTCACAATCCACCTATGGATCCACCAGTGTCATTGCATGTGTGTTCTTTTTACTAACAACAACCAGAGTCATTGCATGTGTGTTCTTTTCACATTCCACATATGGATCCACCAGTGTCATTGCATGTGTCCTCTTTTTACTAACAACAACCAAAGTCATTGCATGTGTGTTCTCTTCAAAGACCACACATGGATCCACCAGTGTCATTGCATGTGTGTTCTTTTTACTAACAACAAGAGTCATTGAAATGTGTGTTCTCTTCTTAGACCACACATGGATCTACCAGTGTCATTGCATGTGTGTTCTTTTTACTAACAACAACCATTGTCATTGCATGTGTGTTCTTTTCACAATCCACCTATGAATCGACCAGTGTTATTGCATGTGTGCTTTTATTACTAAAAACAACCAGAGTCATTTGATGTGTGTTCTTTTCACATACCACATATGGATCCACCAGTGTCATTGAAATGTGTGTTCTCTTCAGAGACCACACATGGAACCACCAGTGTTATTGCATGTGTGTTCTTGTTACTAACAACTACCAGAGTCATTGCATGTGTGTTCTTTTCACATACCACATATGGATCCACCAGTGTCATTGCATGTGTGTTCTTTTCACAATCCACCTATGGATCCACCAGTGTCATTGCATGTGTGTTCTTTTTAGAATCCACCAATGGATCCACCAGTGTCGTTGCATGTGTGCTTTTTTTACTAACAACAACCAGAGTCATTTCATGTGTGTTCTTTTCACATACCACATATGGATCCACCAGTATAATTGAAATGTGTGTTCTCTTCAGAGACCACACATGGATCCAACAGTGTTATTGCATGTGTTTTCTTGTTACTAACAAATACCAGAGTCATTGCATGTGTGTTCTTTTCCATACCACATATGGATTCACCAGTGTCATTGCATGTGTGCTCTTTTCACATCCACCTATGGATCCACCAGTGTCATTGCATGTGTGTTCTTTTTACTAACAACAACCATAATCATTGCATGTGTGTTCTTTTTACTAACAACAACCAGTGTCATTGCATGTGTATTCTTTTCACAATCCACCTATGGATCCACCAATGTCATTGCATGTGTATTTTTTTTCTAACAACAACCAGAGTCATTGCATGTGTTCCGTTTTCACAATCCACCTAAGGATCCACCAGTGTCATTGCATGTGTGTTCTTTTTACTAACAACAACCAGAGTCATTGCGTGTGTGTTCTTTTCACATACCACATACGGATCCACCAGTGTTATTGCATGTGTTTCCTTTTCACAATCCACCTATGGATCCACCAGTGTCATTGCATGTGTGCTTTTTTACTAACAACAACCAGAGTCATTTCATGTGTGTTCTTTTCACATACCACATATGGATCCACCAGTGTCGTTGCATGTGTGTTCTTTTTACTAACAACAACCAGAGTCATTGAAATGTCTATTCTTTTCACATACCACATATGGATCCACCAGTGTCATTGCATGTGTGTTCTTTTTACTAACAACAACCAGAGTCATTGCATGTGTGTTCTCTTCAGAGACCACACATGGATCCACTAGTGTCATTGCATGTGTGTTCTTTTTACTAACAACAACCAGAGTCATTGAAATGTGTGTTCTCTTCGGAGACCACACATGGATCCACCAGTGTCATTGCATGTGTGTTCCTTTTACTAACAACAACCAGTGTCATTGCATGTGTGTTCTTTTCACAATCCACCTATGGATCCACCAGTGTCATTTCATTTGTGCTTTTTTACTAACAACAACCAGAGTCATTTCATGTGTGTTCTTTTCACATACCACATACGGATCCACCAGTGTCATTGAAATGTGTGTTCTCTTCAGATACCACACATGGATCCCCTATTGGTATTTCATGTGTGTTCTTGTTACTAACAACAACCAGAGTCATTGCATGTGTGCTCTTTTCACAATCCACCTATGGATCCACCAGTGTCATTGCATGTGTGTTCTTTTTACTAACAACAACCAGAGTCATTGCATGTGTGTTCTTTTCACATACCACATATGGATCCACCAGTGTCATTGCATGTGTGTTCTTTTTACTAACAACAACCAGAGTCATTGCATGTGTGTTCTCTTCAGAGACCACACATGGATCCACTAGTGTCATTGCATGTGTGTTCTTTTTACTAACAACAACCAGAGTCATTGAAATGTGTGTTCTCTTCGGAGACCACACATGGATCCACCAGTGTCATTGCATGTGTGTTCCTTTTACTAACAACAACCAGTGTCATTGCATGTGTGTTCTTTTCACAATTCACCTATGGATCCACCAGTGTCATTTCATTTGTGCTTTTTTACTAACAACAACCAGAGTCATTTCATGTGTGTTCTTTTCACATACACATATGGATCCATGAGTGTCATTGAAATGTGTGTTCTCTTCAGAGAACACATGGATCCCCTAGTGGTATTGCATGTGTGTTCTTGTTACTAACAACAACCAGAGTCATTGCATGTGTGCTCTTTTCACAATCCACCTATGGATCCACCAGTGTCATTGCATGTGTGTTCTTTTTACTAACAACAACCAGAGTCATTGCATGTGTGTTCTCTTCACATACCACATATGGATCCACCAGTGTCATTGCATGTGTGTTCTTTTTACTAACAACAACCAGAGTCATTGCATGTGTGTTCTCTTCAGAGACCACACATGGATCCACTAGTGTCATTGCATGTGTGTTCTTTTTACTAACAACAACCAGAGTCATTGAAATGTGTTTTCTCTTCGGAGACCACACATGGATCCACCAGTGTCATGGCATGTGTGTCCTTTTACTAACAACAACCGGTGTCATTGCATGTGTGTTCTTTTCACAATCCACCTATGGATCCACCAGTGTCATTTCATTTGTGCTTTTTTACTAACAACAACCAGAGTCATTTCATGTGTGTTCTTTTCACATACCACATATGGATCCACCAGTGTCATTGAAATGTGTGTTCTCTTCAAGGACCACACATGGATCCCCTAGTGGTATTGCATGTGTGTTCTTGTTACTAACAACAACCAGAGACATTGCATGTGTGCTCTTTTCACAATCCACCTATGGATCCACCAGTGTCATTGCATGTGTGTTCTTTTTACTAACAACAACCAGAGTCATTGCATGTGTGTTCTTTTCACATACCAGATATGGATCCACCAGTGTCATTGCATTGTGCTCTTTTTACTAACAACAACCAAAGTCATTGCATGTGTGTTCTCTTCAAATACCACACATGGATCCACCAGTGTCATTGCATGTGTGTTCTTTTTACTAACAACCAGAGACATTGCATGTGTGTTCTTGTTACTAACAACAACCAGAGTCATTGCATGTGTGCTCTTTTCACAATCCACCTATGGATCCACCAGTGTCATTGCATGTGTGTTCTTTTTACTAACAACAACCAGAGTCATTGCATGTGTGTTCTTTTCACATTCCACATATGGATCCACCAGTGTCATTGCATGTGTGCTCTTTTTACTAACAACAGCCAAAGTCATTGCATGTGTGTTCTCTTCAAAGACCACACATGGATCCACCAGTGTCATTGCATGTGTGTTCTTTTTACTAACAACCAGAGTCATTGAAATGTGTGTTCTCTTCTTAGACCACACATGGATCTACCAGTGTCATTGCATGTGTGTTCTTTTAACTAACAACAACTAGTGTCATTGCATGTGTGTTCTTTTCACAATCCACCTATGAATCTACCAGTGTTATTGCATGTGTGCTTTTTTTACTAACAACAACCAGAGTCATTTGATGTGTGTTCTTTTCACATACCACATATGGATCCACAAGTGTCATTGAAATGTGTGTTCTCTTCAGAGACCACACTTGGAACCACCAGTGTTATTGCATGTGTATTCTTGTTACTAACAACTACCAGAGTCATTGCAGGTGTGTTCTTTTCACATACCACATATGGATCCACCAGTGTCATTGCATGTGTGTTCTTTTCAAAATCCACCTATGGATCCACCAGTGTCATTGCATGTGTGTTCTTTTCACTATCAACAACCATAGTCATTGCATGTGTGTTCTTTTTACTAACAACAACCAGTGGCATTGCATGTGTATTCTTTTCACAATCCACCTATGGATCCACCAGTGTCATTGCATGTGTATTCTTTTTTCTAACAACAACCAGAGTCATTGCATGTGTGCTCTTTTCACAATCCACCTAAGGATCCACCAGTGTCATTGCATGTGTGTTCTTTTTACTAACAACAACCAGAGTCATTGCATGTGTGTTCTTTTCACATACCACATATGGATCCACCAGTGTTATTGCATGTGTTTCCTTTTCACAATCCACCTATGGATCCACTAGTGTCATTGCATGTGTGCTTTTTTACTAACAACAACCAGAGTCATTTCATGTGTGTTCTTTTCACATACCACATATGGATCCACCAGTGTCATTGCATGTGTGTTCTTTTTACTAACAACAACCAGAGTCATTGAAATGTCTATTCTTTTCACATACCACATATGGATCCACCAGTGTCATTGCATGTGTGTTCTTTTTACTAACAACAACCAGAGTCATTGCATGGGTGTTCTCTTCAGAGACCACACATGGATCCACTAGTGTCATTGCATGTGTGTTCTTTTTACTAACAAAAACCAGTGTCATTGCATGTGTGTTCTTTTGACAATCCACCAATGGATCCACCAGTGTCATTACATTTGTGCTTTTTTACTAACAACAACCAGAGTCATTTCATATGTGTTCTTTTCACATACCACATACGGATCCACCAGTGTCATTGAAATGTGTGTTTTCTTCAGAGACCACACATGGATCCCCTATTGGTATTGCATGTGTGTTCTTGTTACTAACAACAACCAGAGTCATTGCATGTGTGCTCGTTTCACAATCCACCTATGGATCCACCAGTGTCATTGCATGTGTGTTCTTTTTACTAACAACAACCAGAGTCATTGCATGTGTGTTCTTTTCACATACCACATATGGATCCACCAGTGTCATTGCATGTGTGTTCTTTTTACTAACAACAACCAGAGTCATTGCACGTGTGTTCTCTTCAGAGACCACACATGGATCCACTAGTGTCATTGCATGTGTGTTCTTTTTTACTAACAACAACCAGAGTCATTGAAATGTGTGTTCTCTTTGGATACCACACATGGATCCACCAGTGTCATTGCATGTGTGTTCCTTTTACTAACAACAACCAGTGTCATTGCATGTGTGTTCTTTTCACAATTCACCTATGGATCCACCAGTGTCATTTCATTTGTGCTTTTTTACTAACAACAACCAGAGTCATTTCATGTGTGTTCTTTTCACATACACATATGGATCCATGAGTGTCATTGAAATGTGTGTTCTCTTCAGAGACCACACATGGATCCCCTAGTGGTATTGCATGTGTGTTCTTGTTACTAACAACAACCAGAGTCATTGCATGTGTGCTCTTTTCACAATCCACCTATGGATCCACCAGTGTCATTGCATGTGTGTTCTTTTTACTAACAACAACCAGAGTCATTGCATGTGTGTTATTTTCACATACCACATATGGATCCACCAGTGTCATTGCATGTGGTTTCTTTTTACTAACAACAACCAGAGTCATTGCATGTGTGTTCTCTTCAGAGACCACACATGGATCCACTAGTGTCATTGCATGTGTGTTCTTTTTACTAACAACAACCAGAGTCATTGAAATGTGTTTTCTCTTCGGAGACCACACATGGATCCACCAGTGTCATTGCATGTGTGTTCCTTTTACTAACAACAACCAGTGTCATTGCATGTGTGTTCTTTTCACAATCCACCTATGGATCCACCAGTGTCATTTCATTTGTGCTTTTTTACTAACAACAACCAGAGTCATTGCATGTGTGTTCTCTTCAAAGACCACACATGGATGCACCAGTGTCATTGCATGTGTGTTCTTTTTACTAACAACCAGAGTCATTGAAATGTGCGTTCTCTTCTTAGACCACACATGGATCTACCAGAGTCATTTGATGTGTGTTCTTTTCACATACCACATATGGATCCACCAGTGTCATTGAACTGTGTGTTCTCTTCAGAGACCACACATGGAACCACCAGTGTTATTGCATGTGTGTTCTTGTTACTAACAACTACCAGAGTCATTGCATGTGTGTTCTTTTCACATACCACATATGGATCCACCAGTGTCGTTGCATGTGTGTTCTTTTGACAATCCACCTATGGATCCACCAGTGTCATTGCATGTGTGTTCTTTTCAGAATCCACCAATGGATCCACTACTGTCGTTGCATGTGTGCTTTTTTTACTAACAACAACCAGAGTCATTTCATGTGTGTTCTTTTCACATACCACATATGGATCCACCAGTATAATTGAAATGTGTGTTCTCTTCAGATACCACACATGGATCCAACAGTGTTATTGCATGTGTGTTCTTGTTACTAACAAATACCAGAGTCATTGCATCTGTGTTCTTTTCACATACCACATATGGATTCACCAGTGTCATTGCATGTGTGCTCTTTTCACATCCACCTATGGATCCA
This sequence comes from Avena sativa, assembly GCA_916181665.1. Classification (NCBI taxonomy): domain Eukaryota; kingdom Viridiplantae; phylum Streptophyta; class Magnoliopsida; order Poales; family Poaceae; genus Avena; species Avena sativa. The sequence continues at coordinate 588,535,689 of OV702287.1, forward strand.
CCAGTGTCATTGCATGTGTGTTCTTTTTACTAACAACAACCAGAGTCATTGCATGTGTGTTATTTTCACATACCACATATGGATCCACCAGTGTCATTGCATGTGTGCTCTTTTTACTAACAACAACCATAGCCATTGCATGTGTGTTCTTTTTACTAACAACAACCAGTGTCATTGCATGTGTATTCTTTTCACAATCCACCTATGGATCCACCAGTGTCATTGCATGTGTATTCTTTTTTATAACAACAACCAGAGTCATTGCATGTGTGCTCTTTTCACAATCCACCTAAGGATCCACCAGTGTGATTGCATGTTTGTTCTTTTTACTAACAACAACCAGAGTCATTGCATGTGTGCTCCTTTCACAATCCACATATGGATCCACCAGTGTCATTGCATGTGTGTTCTTTTTACTAACAACAACCAGAGTCATTGAAATGTGTATTATTTTCACATACCATATATGGATCCACCAGTGTCATTGCATGTGTGTTCTTTTTACTAACAACAACCAGAGTCATTGCATGCGTGTTCTCTTCAGAGACCACACATGGATCCACTAGTATCATTGCATGTGTGTTCTTTTTACTAACAACAACTAGAGTCATTGAAATGTGTGTTCTCTTCGGAGACCACACATGGATCCACCAGTGTCATTGCATGTGTGTTCCTTTTACTAACAACAACCAGTGTCATTGCATGTGTGTTCTTTTCACAATCCACTTATGGATCCACCAGTGTCATTGAAATGTGTGTTCTCTTCAGAGACCGCACATGGATCCCCTAGTGGTATTGCATGTGTGTTCTTGTTACTAACAACAACCAGAGTCATTGCATGTGCGCTCTTTTCACAATCCACCTATGGATCCACCAGTGTCATTGCATGTGTGTTCTTTTTACTAACAACAACCAGAGTCATTGTATGTGTGTTCTTTTCACATTCCACATATGGATCCACCAGTGTCATTGCATGTGTCCTCTTTTTACTAACAACAACCAAAGTCATTGCATGTGTGTTCTCTTCAAAGACCACACATGGATCCACCAGTGTCATTGCATGTGTGTTCTTTTTACTAACAACAAGAGTCATTGAAATGTGTGTTCTCTTCTTAGACCACACATGGATCTACCAGTGTCATTGCATGTGTGTTCTTTTTACTAACAACAACCATTGTCATTGCATGTGTGTTCTTTTCACAATCCACCTATGAATCCACCAGTGTTATTGCATGTGTGCTTTTATTACTAAAAACAACCAGAGTCATTTGATGTGTGTTCTTTTCACATACCACATATGGATCCACCAGTGTCACTGAAATGTGTGTTCTCTTCAGAGACCACACATGGAACCACCAGTGTTATTGCATGTGTGTTCTTGTAACTAACAACTACCAGAGTCATTTCATGTGTGTTCTTTTCACATACCACATATGGATCCACCAGTGTCGTTGCATGTGTGTTCTTTTCACAATCCACCTATGGATCCACCAGTGTCATTGCATGTGTGTTCTTTTTAGAATCCACCAATGGATCCACCAGTGTCGTTGCATGTGTGCTTTTTTTACTAACAACAACCAGAGTCATTTCATGTGTGTTCTTTTCACATACCACATATGGATCCACCAGTATAATTGAAATGTGTGTTCTCTTCAGAGACCACACATGGATCCAACAGTGTTATTGCATGTGTTTTCTTGTTACTAACAAATACCAGAGTCATTGCATGTGTGTTCTTTTCCGTACCACATATGGATTCACCAGTGTCATTGCATGTGTGCTCTTTTCACATCCACCTATGGATCCACCAGTGTCATTGCATGTGTGTTCTTTTTACTAACAACAACCAGTGTCATTGCATGTGTATTCTTTTCACAATCCACCTATGGATCCACCAGTGTCATTGCATGTGTATTTTTTTCTAACAACAACCAGAGTCATTGCATGTGTGCCCTTTTCACAATCCACCTAAGGATCCACCAGTGTCATTGCATGTGTGTTCTTTTTACTAACAACAACCAGAGTCATTGCATGTGTGTTCTTTTCACATACCACATATGGATCCACCAGTGTTATTGCATGTGTTTCCTTTTCACAATCCACCTATGGATCCACCAGTGTCATTGCATGTGTGCTTTTTTACTAACAACAACCAGAGTCATTTCATGTGTGTTCTTTTCACATACCACATATGGATCCACCAGTGTCGTTGCATGTGTGTTCTTTTTACTAACAACAACCAGAGTCATTGAAATGTCTATTCTTTTCACATACCACATATGGATCCACCAGTGTCATTGCTTGTGTGTTCTTTTTACTAACAACAACCAGAGTCATTGCATGTGTGTTCTCTTCAGAGACCACACATGGATCCACTAGTGTCATTGCATGTGTGTTCTTTTTACTTACAACAACCAGAGTCATTGAAATGTGTGTTCTCTTCGGAGACCACACATGGATCCACCAGTGTCATTGCATGTGTGTTCCTTTTACTAACAACAACCAGTGTCATTGCATGTGTGTTCTTTTCACAATCCACCTATGGATCCACCAGTGTCATTTCATTTGTGCTTTTTTACTAACAACAACCAGAGCCATTTCATGTGTGTTCTTTTCACATACCACATACGGATCCACCAGTGTCATTGAAATGTGTGTTCTCTTCAGAGACCACACATGGATCCCCTATTGGTATTGCATGTGTGTTCTTGTTAATAACAACAACCAGAGTCATTGCATGTGTGCTCTTTTCACAATCCACCTATGGATCCACCAGTGTCATTGCATGTGTGTTCTTTTTACTAACAACAACCAGAGTCATTGCATGTGTGTTCTTTTCACATACCACATATGGATCCACCAGTGTCATTGCATGTGTGTTCTTTTTACTAACAACAACTAGAGTCATTGCATGTGTGTTCTCTTCAGAGACCACACATGGATCCACTAGTGTCATTGCATGTGTGTTCTTTTTACTAACAACAACCAGAGTCATTGAAATGTGTGTTCTCTTCGGAGACCACACATGGATCCACCAGTGTCATTGCATGTGTGTTCCTTTTACTAACAACAACCAGTGTCATTGCATGTGTGTTCTTTTCACAATTCACCTATGGATCCACCAGTGTCATTTCATTTGTGCTTTTTTACTAACAACAACCAGAGTCATTTCATGTGTGTTCTTTTCACATACACATATGGATCCATGAGTGTCATTGAAATGTGTGTTCTCTTCAGAGACCACACATGGATCCCCTAGTGGTATTGCATGTGTGTTCTTGTTACTAACAACAACCAGAGTCATTGCATGTGTGCTCTTTTCACAATCCACCTATGGATCCACCAGTGTCATTGCATGTGTGTTCTTTTTACTAACAACAACCAGAGTCATTGCATGTGTGTTCTTTTCACATACCACATATGGATCCACCAGTGTCATTGCATGTGTGTTCTTTTTACTAACAACAACCAGAGTCATTGCATGTGTGTTCTCTTCAGAGACCACACATGGATCCACTAGTGTCATTGCATGTGTGTTCTTTTTACTAACAACAACCAGAGTCATTGAAATGTGTTTTCTCTTCGGAGACCACACATGGATCCACCAGTGTCATGGCATGTGTGTTCCTTTTACTAACAACAACCGGTGTCATTGCATGTGTGTTCTTTTCACAATCCACCTATGGATCCACCAGTGTCATTTCATTTGTGCTTTTTTACTAACAACAACCAGAGTCATTTCATGTGTGTTCTTTTCACATACCACATATGGATCCACCAGTGTCATTGAAATGTGGTGTCTCTTCAAGGACCACACATGGATCCCCTAGTGGTATTGCATGTGTGTTCTTGTTACTAACAACAACCAGAGACATTGCATGTGTGCTCTTTTCACAATCCACCTATGGATCCACCAGTGTCATTGCATGTGTGTTATTTTTACTAACAACAACCAGAGTCATTGCATGTGTGTTCTTTTCACATACCAGATATGGATCCACCAGTGTCATTGCATTGTGCTCTTTTTACTAACAACAACCAAAGTCATTGCATGTGTGTTCTCTTCAAAGACCACACATGGATCCACCAGTGTCATTGCATGTGTGTTCTTTTTACTAACAACCGGAGTCATTGAAATGTGTGTTCTCTTCTTAGACCACACATGGATCTACCAGTGTCATTGCATGTGTGTTCTTTTTACTAACAACAACCAGTGTCATTGCATTTGTGTCCTTTTCACAATCCACCTATGAATCCACCAGTGTTATTGCATGTGTTCTTTTTTTACTAACAACAAACAGAGTCATTTGATGTGTGTTCTTTTCACATACCACATATGGATCCACCAGTGTCATTGAAATGTGTGTTCTCTTTAGAGACCACACATGGAACCACCAGTGTTATTGCATGTGTGTTCTTGTTACTAACAACAACCAGAGTCATTGCATGTGTGTTCTTTTCACATACCACATATGGATCCACCAGTGTCATTGCATGTGTGTTCTTTTCACAATCCACCTATGGATCCACTAGTGTCATTGCATGTGTGCTTTTTTACTAACAACAACCAGAGTCATTTCATGTGGGTTCTTTTCACATACCACATATGGATCCACCAGTGTCATTGCATGTGTGTTCTTTTTACTAACAACAACCAGAGTCATTGAAATGTCTATTCTTTTCACATACCACATATGGATCCACCAGTGTCATTGCATGTGTGTTCTTTTTACTAACAACAACCAGAGTCATTGCATGTGTGTTCTCTTCAGAGACCACACATGGATCCACTAGTGTCATTGCATGTGTGTTCTTTTTACTAACAACAACCAGAGTCATTGAAATGTTTGTTCTCTTCGGAGACCACACATGGATCCACCAATGTCATTGCATGTGTGTTCCTTTTACTAACAACAACCAGTGTCATTGCATGTCTGTTCTTTTCACATTCCACCTATGGATCCACCAGTGTCATTACATTTGTGCTTTTTTACTAACAACAACCAGAGTCATTTCATATGTGTTCTTTTCACATACCACATACGGATCCACCAGTGTCATTGAAATGTGTGTTTTCTTCAGAGACCACACATGGATCCCCTATTGGTATTGCATGTGTGTTCTTGTTACTAACAACAACCAGAGTCATTGCATGTGTGCTCGTTTCACAATCCACCTATGGATCCACCAGTGTCATTGCATGTGTGTTCTTTTTACTAACAACAACCAGAGTCATTGCATGTGTGTTCTTTTCACATACCACATATGGATCCACCAGTGTCATTGCATGTGTGTTCTTTTTACTAACAACAACCAGAGTCATTGCATGTGTGTTCTCTTCAGAGACCACACATGGATCCACTAGTGTCATTGCATGTGTGTTCTTTTTACTAACAACAACCAGAGTCATTGAAATGTGTGTTCTCTTCGGAGACCACACATGGATCCACCAGTGTCATTGCATGTGTGTTCCTTTTACTAACAACAACCAGTGTCATTGCATGTGTGTTCTTTTCACAATTCACCTATGGATCCACCAGTGTCATTTCATTTGTGCTTTTTTACTAACAACAACCAGAGTCATTTCATGTGTGTTCTTTTCACATACACATATGGATCCATGAGTGTCATTGAAATGTGTGTTCTCTTCAGAGACCACACATGGATCCCCTAGTGGTATTGCATGTGTGTTCTTGTTACTAACAACAACCAGTGTCATTGAAATGTGTGTTCTCTTCAGAGACCACACATGGATCCACCAGTGTTATTGCATGTGTGCTTGTTACTAACAACAACCAGAGTCATTGCATGTGTGTTATTTTCACATACCACATATGGATCCACCAGTGTCATTGCATGTGGTTTCTTTTTACTAACAACAACCAGAGTCATTGCATGTGTGTTCTCTTCAGAGACCACACATGGATCCACTAGTGTCATTGCATGTGTGTTCTTTTTACTAACAACAACCAGAGTCATTGAAATGTGTTTTCTCTTCGGAGACCACACATGGATCCACCAGTGTCATTGCATGTGTGTTCCTTTTACTAACAACAACCAGTGTCATTGCATGTGTGTTCTTTTCACAATCCACCTATGGATCCACCAGTGTCATTTCATTTGTGCTTTTTTACTAACAACAACCAGAGTCATTGCATGTGTGTTCTCTTCAAAGACCACACATGGATCCACCAGTGTCATTGCATGTGTGTTCTTTTTACTAACAACCAGAGTCATTGAAATGTGCGTTCTCTTCTTAGACCACACATGGATCTACCAGAGTCATTTGATGTGTGTTCTTTTCACATACCACATATGGATCCACCAGTGTCATTGAACTGTGTGTTCTCTTCAGAGACCACACATGGAACCACCAGTGTTATTGCATGTGTGTTCTTGTTACTAACAACTACCAGAGTCATTGCATGTGTGTTCTTTTCACATACCACATATGGATCCACCAGTGACGTTGCATGTGTGTTCTTTTCACAATCCACCTATGGATCCACCAGTGTCATTGCATGTGTGTTCTTTTCAGAATCCACCAATGGATCCACTAGTGTCGTTGCATGTGTGCTTTTTTTACTAACAACAACCAGAGTCATTTCATGTGTGTTCTTTTCACATACCACATATGGATCCACCAGTATAATTGAAATGTGTGTTCTCTTCAGATACCACACATGGATCCAACAGTGTTATTGCATGTGTGTTCTTGTTACTAACAAATACCAGAGTCATTGCATCTGTGTTCTTTTCACATACCACATATGGATTCATCAGTGTCATTGCATGTGTGCTCTTTTCACATCGACCTATGGATCCACCAGTGTCATTGCATGTGTGTTCTTTTTACTAACAACAACCAGAGTCATTGCATGTGTGTTATTTTCACATACCACATATGGATCCACCAGTGTCATTGCATGTGTGCTCTTTTTACTAACAACAACCATAGCCATTGCATGTGTGTTCTTGTTACTAACAACAACCAGTGTCATTGCATGTGTATTCTTTTCACAATCCACCTATGGATCCACCAGTGTCGTTGCATGTGTATTCTTTTTTCTAACAACAACCAGAGTCATTGCATGTGTGCTCTTTTCACAATCCACCTAAGGATCCACCAGTGTGATTGCATGTGTGCTCTTTTCACAATCCACCTAAGGATCCACCAGTGTGATTGCATGTGTGTTCTTTTTACTAACAACAACCAGAGTCATTGCATGTGTGCTCCTTTCACAATCTACATATGGATCCACCAGTGTCATTGCATGTGTGTTCTTTTTACTAACAACAACCAGAGTCATTGAAATGTGTATTATTTTCACATACCATATATGGATCCACCAGTGTCATTGCATGTGTGTTCTTTTTACTAACAACAACCAGAGTCATTGCATGCGTGTTCTCTTCAGAGACCACACATGGATCCACTAGTATCATTGCATGTGTGTTCTTTTTACTAACAACAACTAGAGTCATTGAAATGTGTGTTCTCTTCGGAGACCACACATGGATCCACCAGTGTCATTGCATGTGTGTTCCTTTTACTAACAACAACCAGTGTCATTGCATGTGTGTTCTTTTCACAATCCACTTATGGATCCACCAGTGTCATTGAAATGTGTGTTCTCTTCAGAGACCGCACATGGATCCCCTAGTGGTATTTCATGTGTGTTCTTGTTACTAACAACAACCAGAGTCATTGCATGTGTGCTCTTTTCACAATCCACCTATGGATCCACCAGTGTCATTGCATGTGTGTTCTTTTTACTAACAACAACCAGAGTCATTGCATGTGTGTTCTTTTCACATTCCACATATGGATCCACCAGTGTCATTGCATGTGTCCTCTTTTTACTAACAACAACCAAAGTCATTGCATGTGTGTTCTCTTCAAAGACCACACATGGATCCACCAGTGTCATTGCATGTGTGTTCTTTTTACTAACAACAAGAGTCATTGAAATGTGTGTTCTCTTCTTAGACCACACATGGATCTACCAGTGTCATTGCATGTGTGTTCTTTTTACTAACAACAACCATTGTCATTGCATGTGTGTTCTTTTCACAATCCACCTATGAATCCACCAGTGTTATTGCATGTGTGCTTTTATTACTAAAAACAACCAGAGTCATTTGATGTGTGTTCTTTTCACATACCACATATGGATCCACCAGTGTCATTGAAATGTGTGTTCTCTTCAGAGACCACACATGGAACCACCAGTGTTATTGCATGTGTGTTCTTGTTACTAACAACTACCAGAGTCATTGCATGTGTGTTCTTTTCACATACCACATATGGATCCACCAGTGTCGTTGCATGTGTGTTCTTTTCACAATCCACATATGGATCCACCAGTGTCATTGCATGTGTGTTCTTTTTAGAATCCACCAATGGATCCACCAGTGTCGTTGCATGTGTGCTTTTTTTACTAACAACAACCAGAGTCATTTCATGTGTGTTCTTTTCACATACCACATATGGATCCACCAGTATAATTGAAATGTGTGTTCTCTTCAGAGACCACACATGGATCCAATAGTATTATTGCATGTGTTTTCTTGTTACTAACAAATACCAGAGTCATTGCATGTGTGTTCTTTTCCATACCACATATGGATTCACCGGTGTCATTGCATGTGTGCTCTTTTCACATCCACCTATGGATCCACCAGTGTCATTGCATGTGTGTTCTTTTTACTAACAACAACCATAGTCATTGCATGTTTGTTGTTTTTACTAACAACAACCAGTGTCATTGCATGTGTATTCTTTTCACAATCCACCTATGGATCCACCAGTGTCATTGCATGTGTATTTTTTTTCTAACAACAACCAGAGTCATTGCATGTGTGCCCTTTTCACAATCCACCTAAGGATCCACCAGTGTCATTGCATGTGTGTTCTTTTTACTAACAACAACCAGAGTCATTGCATGTGTGTTCTTTTCACATACCACATATGGATCCACCAGTGTTATTGCATGTGTTTCCTTTTCACAATCCACCTATGGATCCACCAGTGTCATTGCATGTGTGCTTTTTTACTAACAACAACCTGAGTCATTTCATGTGTGTTCTTTTCACATACCACATATGGATCCACCAGTGTCGTTGCATGTGTGTTCTTTTTACTAACAACAACCAGAGTCATTGAAATGTCTATTCTTTTCACATACCACATATGGATCCACCAGTGTCATTGCATGTGTGTTCTTTTTACTAACAACAACCAGAGTCATTGCATGTGTGTTCTCTTCAGAGACCACACATGGATCCACTAGTGTCATTGCATGTGTGTTCTTTTTACTAACAACAACCAGAGTCACTGAAATGTGTGTTCTCTTCGGAGACCACACATGGATCCACCAGTGTCATTGCATGTGTGTTCCTTTTACTAACAACAACCAGTGTCATTGCATGTGTGTCCTTTTCACAATCCACCTATGGATCCACCAGTGTCATTTCATTTGTGCTTTTTTACTAACAACAACCAGAGTCATTTCATGTGTGTTCTTTTCACATACCACATACGGATCCACCAGTGTCATTGAAATGTGTGTTCTCTTCAGAGACCACACATGGATCCCCTATTGGTATTGCATGTGTGTTCTTGTTACTAACAACAACCAGAGTCATTGCATGTGTGCTCTTTTCACAATCCACCTATGGATCCACCAGTGTCATTGCATGTGTGTTCTTTTTACTAACAACAACCAGAGTCATTGCATGTGTGTTCTTTTCACATACCACATATGGATCCACTAGTGTCATTGCATGTGTGTTCTTTTTACTAACAACAACCAGAGTCATTGCATGTGTGTTCTCTATCCACTAGTGTCATTGCATGTGTGTTCTTTTTACTAACAACAACCAGAGTCATTGAAATGTGTGTTCTCTTCGGAGACCACACATGGATCCACCAGTGTCATTGCATGTGTGTTCCTTTTACTAACAACAACCAGTGTCATTGCATGTGTGTTCTTTTCACAATTCACCTATGGATCCACCAGCGTCATTTCATTTGTGCTTTTTTACAAACAACAACCAGAGTCATTTCATGTGTGTTCTTTTCACATACACATATGGATCCATGAGTGTCATTGAAATGTGTGTTCTCTTCAGAGACCACACATGGATCCCCTAGTGGTATTGCATGTGTGTTCTTGTTACTAACAACAACCAGAGTCATTGCATGTGTGCTCTTTTCACAATCCACCTATGGATCCACCAGTGTCATTGCATGTGTGTTCTTTTTACTAACAACAACTAGAGTCATTGCATGTGTGTTCTTTTCACATACCACATATGGATCCACCAGTGTCATTGCATGTGTGTTCTTTTTACTAACAACAACCAGAGTCATTGCATGTGTGTTCTCTTCAGAGACCACACATGGATCCACTAGTGTCATTGCATGTGTGTTCTTTTTACTAACAACAACCAGAGTCATTGAAATGTGTTTTCTCTTCGGAGACCACACATGGATCCACCAGTGTCATGGCATGTGTGTTCCTTTTACTAACAACAACCGGTGTCATTGCATGTGTGTTCTTTTCACAATCCACCTATGGATCCACCAGTGTCATTTCATTTGTGCTTTTTTACTAACAACAACCAGAGTCATTTCATGTGTGTTCTTTTCACATACCACATATGGATCCACCAGTGTCATTGAAATGTGTGTTCTCTTCAAGGACCACACATGGATCCCCTAGTGGTATTGCATGTGTGTTCTTGTTACTAACAACAACCAGAGACATTGCTTGTGTGCTCTTTTCACAATCCACCTATGGATCCACCAGTGTCATTGCATGTGTGTTCTTTTTACTAACAACAACCAGAGTCATTGCATGTGTGTTCTTTTCACATACCAGATATGGATCCACCAGTGTCATTGCATTGTGCTCTTTTTACTAACAACAACCAAAGTCATTGCATGTGTGTTCTCTTCAAAGACCACACATGGATCCACCAGTGTCATTGCATGTGTGTTCTTTTTACTAACAACCAGAGACATTGCATGTGTGTTCTTGTTACTAACAACAACCAGAGTCATTGCATGTGTGCTCTTTTCACAATCCACCTATGGATCCACCAGTGTCATTGCATGTGTGTTCTTTTTACTAACAACAACCAGAGTCATGGCATGTGTGTTCTTTTCATATTCCACATATGGATCCACCAGTGTCATTGCATGTGTGCTCTTTTTACTAACAACAGCCAAAGTCATTGCATGTGTGTTCTCTTCAAAGACCACACATGGATCCACCAGTGTCATTGCATGTGTGTTCTTTTTACTAACAACCAGAGTCATTGAAATGTGTGTTCTCTTCTTAGACCACACATGGATCTACCAGTGTCATTGCATGTGTGTTCTTTTTACTAACAACAACTAGTGTCATTGCATGTGTGTTCTTTTCACAATCCACCTATGAATCTACCAGTGTTATTGCATGTGTGCTTTTTTTACTAACAACAACCAGAGTCATTTGATGTGTGTTCTTTTCACATACCACATATGGATCCACCAGTGTCATTGAAATGTGTGTTCTCTTCAGAGACCACACTTGGAACCACCAGTGTTATTGCATGTGTGTTCTTGTTACTAACAACTACCAGAGTCATTGCATGTGTGTTCTTTTCACATACCACATATGGATCCACCAGTGTCGTTGCATGTGTGTTCTTTTCAAAATCCACCTATGGATCCACCAGTGTCATTGCATGTGTGTTCTTTTCACTATCAACAACCATAGTCATTGCATTTGTGTTCTTTTTACTAACAAAAACCAGTGGCATTGCATGTGTATTCTTTTCACAATCCACCTATGGATCCACCAGTGTCATTGCATGTGTATTCTTTTTTCTAACAACAACCAGAGTCATTGCATGTGTGCTCTTTTCACAATCCACCTAAGGATCCACCAGTGTCATTGCATGTGTGTTCTTTTTACTAACAACAACCAGAGTCATTGCATGTGTGTTCTTTTCACATACCACATATGGATCCACCAGTGTTATTGCATGTGTTTCCTTTTCACAATCCACCTATGGATCCACTAGTGTCATTGCATGTGTGCTTTTTTACTAACAACAACCAGAGTCATTTCATGTGTGTTCTTTTCACATACCACATATGGATCCACCAGTGTCATTGCATGTGTGTTCTTTTTACTAACAACAACCAGAGTCATTGAAATGTCTATTCTTTTCACATACCACATATGGATCCACCAGTGTCATTGCATGTGTGTTCTTTTTACTAACAACAACCAGAGTCATTGCATGGGTGTTCTCTTCAGAGACCACACATGGATCCACTAGTGTCATTGCATGTGTGTTCTTTTTACTAACAACAACCAGAGTCATTGAAATGTTTGTTCTCTTCGGAGACCACACATGGATCCTCCAATGTCATTGCATGTGTGTTCCTTTTACTAACAACAACCAGTGTCATTGCATGTGTGTTCTTTTCACAATCCACCTATGGATCCACCAGTGTCATTACATTTGTGCTTTTTTACTAACAACAACCAGAGTCATTTCATATGTGTTCTTTTCACATACCACATACGGATCCACCAGTGTCATTGAAATGTGTGTTTTCTTCAGAGACCACACATGGATCCCCTATTGGTATTGCATGTGTGTTCTTGTTACTAACAACAACCAGAGTCATTGCATGTGTGCTCGTTTCACAATCCACCTATGGATCCACCAGTGTCATTGCATGTGTGTTCTTTTTACTAACAACAACCAGAGTCATTGCATGTGTGTTCTTTTCACATACCACATATGGATCCACCAGTGTCATTGCATGTGTGTTCTTTTTACTAACAACAACCAGAGTCATTGCATGTGTGTTCTCTTCAGAGACCACACATGGATCCACTAGTGTCATTGCATGTGTGTTCTTTTTACTAACAACAACCAGAGTCATTGAAATGTGTGTTCTCTTCGGAGACCACACATGGATCCACCAGTGTCATTGCATGTGTGTTCCTTTTACTAACAACAACCAGTGTCATTGCATGTGTGTTCTTTTCACAATTCACCTATGGATCCACCAGTGTCATTTCATTTGTGCTTTTTTACTAACAACAACCAGAGTCATTTCATGTGTGTTCTTTTCACATACACATATGGATCCATGAGTGTCATTGAAATGTGTGTTCTCTTCAGAGACCACACATGGATCCCCTAGTGGTATTGCATGTGTGTTCTTGTTACTAACAACAACCAGAGTCATTGCATGTGTGCTCTTTTCACAATCCACCTATGGATCCACCAGTGTCATTGCATGTGTGTTCTTTTTACTAACAACAACCAGAGTCATTGCATGTGTGTTCTTTTCACATACCACATATGGATCCACCAGTGTCATTGCATGTGGTTTCTTTTTACTAACAACAATCAGAGTCATTGCATGTGTGTTCTCTTCAGAGACCACACATGGATCCACTAGTGTCATTGCATGTGTGTTCTTTTTACTAACAACAACCAGAGTCATTGAAATGTGTTTTCTCTTCGGAGACCACACATGGATCCACCAGTGTCATTGCATGTGTGTTCCTTTTACTAACAACAACCAGTGTCATTGCATGTGTGTTCTTTTCACAATCCACCTATGGATCCACCAGTGTCATTTCATTTGTGCTTTTTTACTAACAACAACCAGAGTCATTGCATGTGTGTTCTCTTCAAAGACCACACATGGATCCACCAGTGTCATTGCATGTGTGTTCTTTTTACTAACAACCAGAGTCATTGAAATGTGCGTTCTCTTCTTAGACCACACATGGATCTACCAGAGTCATTTGATGTGTGTTCTTTTCACATACCACATATGGATCCACCAGTGTCATTGAACTGTGTGTTCTCTTAAGAGACCACACATGGAACCACCAGTGTTATTGCATGTGTGTTCTTGTTACTAACAACTACCAGAGTCATTGCATATGTGTTCTTTTCACATACCACATATGGATCCACCAGTGTCTTTGCATGTGTGTTCTTTTCACAATCCACCTATGGATCCACCAGTGTCATTGCATGTGTGTTCTTTTCAGAATCCTCCAATGGATCCACTAGTGTCGTTGCATGTGTGCTTTTTTTACTAACAACAACCAGAGTCATTTCATGTGTGTTCTTTTCACATACCACATATGGATCCACCAGTATAATTGAAATGTGTGTTCTCTTCAGATACCACACATGGATCCAACAGTGTTATTGCATGTGTGTTCTTGTTACTAACAAATACCAGAGTCATTGCATCTGTGTTCTTTTCACATACCACATATGGATTCACCAGTGTCATTGCATGTGTGCTCTTTTCACATCCACCTATGGATCCACCAGTGTCATTGCATGTGTGTTCTTTTTACTAACAACAACCAGAGTCATTGCATGTGTGTTATTTTCACATACCACATATGGATCCACCAGTGTCATTGCATGTGTGCTCTTTTTACTAACAACAACCATAGCCATTGCATGTGTGTTCTTTTTACTAACAACAACCAGTGTCATTGCATGTGTATTCTTTTCACAATCCACCTATGGATCCACCAGTGTCATTGCATGTGTATTCTTTTTTCTAACAACAACCAGAGTCATTGCATGTGTGCTCTTTTCACAATCCACCTAAGGATCAACCAGTGTGATTGCATGTGTGTTCTTTTTACTAACAACAACCAGAGTCATTGCATGTGTGCTCCTTTCACAATCCACATATGGATCCACCAGTGTCATTGCATGTGTGTTCTTTTTACTAACAACAACCAGAGTCATTGAAATGTGTATTATTTTCACATACCACATATGGATCCACCAGTGTCATTGCATGTGTGTTCTTTTTACTAACAACAACCAGAGTCATTGCATGTGTGTTCTCTTCAGAGACCACACATGGATCCACTAGTGTCATTGCATGTGTGTTCTTTTTACTAACAACAACCAGAGTCATTGAAATGTGTGTTCTCTTCGGAGACCACACATGGATCCACCAGTGTCATTGCATGTGTGTTCCTTTTACTAACAACAACCAGTGTCATTGCATGTGTGTTCTTTTCACAATTCACCTATGGATCCACCAGTGTCATTTCATTTGTGCTTTTTTACTAACAACAACCAGAGTCATTTCATGTGTGTTCTTTTCACATACACATATGGATCCATGAGTGTCATTGAAATGTGTGTTCTCTTCAGAGACCACACATGGATCCCCTAGTGGTATTGCATGTGTGTTCTTGTTACTAACAACAACCAGAGTCATTGCATGTGTGCTCTTTTCACAATCCACCTATGGATCCACCAGTGTCATTGCATGTGTGTTCTTTTTACTAACAACAACCAGAGTCATTGCATGTGTGTTCTTTTCACATACCACATATGGATCCACCAGTGTCATTGCATGTGGTTTCTTTTTACTAACAACAATCAGAGTCATTGCATGTGTGTTCTCTTCAGAGACCACACATGGATCCACTAGTGTCATTGCATGTGTGTTCTTTTTACTAACAACAACCAGAGTCATTGAAATGTGTTTTCTCTTCGGAGACCACACATGGATCCACCAGTGTCATTGCATGTGTGTTCCTTTTACTAACAACAACCAGTGTCATTGCATGTGTGTTCTTTTCACAATCCACCTATGGATCCACCAGTGTCATTTCATTTGTGCTTTTTTACTAACAACAACCAGAGTCATTGCATGTGTGTTCTCTTCAAAGACCACACATGGATCCACCAGTGTCATTGCATGTGTGTTCTTTTTACTAACAACCAGAGTCAGTGAAATGTGCGTTCTCTTCTTAGACCACACATGGATCTACCAGAGTCATTTGATGTGTGTTCTTTTCACATACCACATATGGATCCACCAGTGTCATTGAACTGTGTGTTCTCTTCAGAGACCACACATGGAACCACCAGTGTTATTGCATGTGTGTTCTTGTTACTAACAACTACCAGAGTCATTGCATATGTGTTCTTTTCACATACCACATATGGATCCACCAGTGTCGTTGCATGTGTGTTCTTTTCACAATCCACCTATGGATCCACCAGTGTCATTGCATGTGTGTTCTTTTCAGAATCCTCCAATGGATCCACTAGTGTCGTTGCATGTGTGCTTTTTTTACTAACAACAACCAGAGTCATTTCATGTGTGTTCTTTTCACATACCACATATGGATCCACCAGTATAATTGAAATGTGTGTTCTCTTCAGATACCACACATGGATCCAACAGTGTTATTGCATGTGTGTTCTTGTTACTAACAAATACCAGAGTCATTGCATCTGTGTTCTTTTCACATACCACATATGGATTCACCAGTGTCATTGCATGTGTGCTCTTTTCACATCCACCTATGGATCCACCAGTGTCATTGCATGTGTGTTCTTTTTACTAACAACAACCAGAGTCATTGCATGTGTGTTATTTTCACATACCACATATGGATCCACCAGTGTCATTGCATGTGTGCTCTTTTTACTAACAACAACCATAGCCATTGCATGTGTGTTCTTTTTACTAACAACAACCAGTGTCATTGCATGTGTATTCTTTTCACAATCCACCTATGGATCCACCAGTGTCATTGCATGTGTATTCTTTTTTCTAACAACAACCAGAGTCATTGCATGTGTGCTCTTTTCACAATCCACCTAAGGATCAACCAGTGTGATTGCATGTGTGTTCTTTTTACTAACAACAACCAGAGTCATTGCATGTGTGCTCCTTTCACAATCCACATATGGATCCACCAGTGTCATTGCATGTGTGTTCTTTTTACTAACAACAACCAGAGTCATTGAAATGTGTATTATTTTCACATACCATATATGGATCCACCAGTGTCATTGCATGTGTGTTCTTTTTACTAACAACAACTAGAGTCATTGAAATGTGTGTTCTCTTCGGAGACCACACATGGATCCACCAGTGTCATTGCATGTGTGTTCCTTTTACTAACAACAACCAGTGTCATTGCATGTGTGTTCTTTTCACAATCCACTTATGGATCCACCAGTGTCATTGAAATGTGTGTTCTCTTCAGAGACCGCACATGGATCCCCTAGTGGTATTGCATGTGTGTTCTTGTTACTAACAACAACCAGAGTCATTGCATGTGTGCTCTTTTCACAATCCACCTATGGATCCACCAGTGTCATTGCATGTGTGTTCTTTTTACTAACAACAACCAGAGTCATTGTATGTGTGTTCTTTTCACATTCCACATATGGATCCACCAGTGTCATTGCATGTGTCCTCTTTTTACTAACAACAACCAAAGTCATTGCATGTGTGTTCTCTTCAAAGACCACACATGGATCCACCAGTGTCATTGCATGTGTGTTCTTTTTACTAACAACAAGAGTCATTGAAATGTGTGTTCTCTTCTTAGACCACACATGGATCTACCAGTGTCATTGCATGTGTGTTCTTTTTACTAACAACAACCATTGTCATTGCATGTGTGTTCTTTTCACAATCCACCTATGAATCCACCAGTGTTATTGCATGTGTGCTTTTATTACTAAAAACAACCAGAGTCATTTGATGTGTGTTCTTTTCACATACCACATATGGATCCACCAGTGTCATTGAAATGTGTGTTCTCTTCAGAAACCACACATGGAACCACCAGTGTTATTGCATGTGTGTTCTTGTTACTAACAACTACCAGAGTCATTGCATGTGTGTTCTTTTCACATACCACATATGGATCCACTAGTGTCGTTGCATGTGTGTTCTTTTCACAATCCACCTATGGATCCACCAGTGTCATTGCATGTGTGTTCTTTTTAGAATCCACCAATGGATCCACCGGTGTCGTTGCATGTGTGCTTTTTTTACTAACAACAACCAGAGTCATTTCATGTGTGTTCTTTTCACATACCACATATGGATCCACCAGTATAATTGAAATGTGTGTTCTCTTCAGATACCACACATGGATCCAACAGTGTTATTGCATGTGTGTTCTTGTTACTAACAAATACCAGAGTCATTGCATCTGTGTTCTTTTCACATACCACATATGGATTCACCAGTGTCATTGCATGTGTGCTCTTTTCACATCCACCTATGGATCCACCAGTGTCATTGCATGTGTGTTCTTTTTACTAACAACAACCAGAGTCATTGCATGTGTGTTATTTTCACATACCACATATGGATCCACCAGTGTCATTGCATGTGTGCTCTTTTTACTAACAACAACCATAGCCATTGCATGTGTGTTCTTTTTACTAACAACAACCAGTGTCATTGCATGTGTATTCTTTTCACAATCCACCTATGGATCCACCAGTGTCATTGCATGTGTATTCTTTTTTCTAACAACAACCAGAGTCATTGCATGTGTGCTCTTTTCACAATCCACCTAAGGATCAACCAGTGTGATTGCATGTGTGTTCTTTTTACTAACAACAACCAGAGTCATTGCATGTGTGCTCCTTTCACAATCCACATATGGATCCACCAGTGTCATTGCATGTGTGTTCTTTTTACTAACAACAACCAGAGTCATTGAAATGTGTATTATTTTCACATACCACATATGGATCCACCAGTGTCATTGCATGTGTGTTCTTTTTACTAACAACAACCAGAGTCATTGCATGTGTGTTCTCTTCAGAGACCACACATGGATCCACTAGTGTCATTGCATGTGTGTTCTTTTTACTAACAACAACCAGAGTCATTGAAATGTGTGTTCTCTTCGGAGACCACACATGGATCCACCAGTGTCATTGCATGTGTGTTCCTTTTACTAACAACAACCAGTGTCATTGCATGTGTGTTCTTTTCACAATTCACCTATGGATCCACCAGTGTCATTTCATTTGTGCTTTTTTACTAACAACAACCAGAGTCATTTCATGTGTGTTCTTTTCACATACACATATGGATCCATGAGTGTCATTGAAATGTGTGTTCTCTTCAGAGACCACACATGGATCCCCTAGTGGTATTGCATGTGTGTTCTTGTTACTAACAACAACCAGAGTCATTGCATGTGTGCTCTTTTCACAATCCACCTATGGATCCACCAGTGTCATTGCATGTGTGTTCTTTTTACTAACAACAACCAGAGTCATTGCATGTGTGTTCTTTTCACATACCACATATGGATCCACCAGTGTCATTGCATGTGGTTTCTTTTTACTAACAACAATCAGAGTCATTGCATGTGTGTTCTCTTCAGAGACCACACATGGATCCACTAGTGTCATTGCATGTGTGTTCTTTTTACTAACAACAACCAGAGTCATTGAAATGTGTTTTCTCTTCGGAGACCACACATGGATCCACCAGTGTCATTGCATGTGTGTTCCTTTTACTAACAACAACCAGTGTCATTGCATGTGTGTTCTTTTCACAATCCACCTATGGATCCACCAGTGTCATTTCATTTGTGCTTTTTTACTAACAACAACCAGAGTCATTGCATGTGTGTTCTCTTCAAAGACCACACATGGATCCACCAGTGTCATTGCATGTGTGTTCTTTTTACTAACAACCAGAGTCATTGAAATGTGCGTTCTCTTCTTAGACCACACATGGATCTACCAGAGTCATTTGATGTGTGTTCTTTTCACATACCACATATGGATCCACCAGTGTCATTGAACTGTGTGTTCTCTTCAGAGACCACACATGGAACCACCAGTGTTATTGCATGTGTGTTCTTGTTACTAACAACTACCAGAGTCATTGCATATGTGTTCTTTTCACATACCACATATGGATCCACCAGTGTCGTTGCATGTGTGTTCTTTTCACAATCCACCTATGGATCCACCAGTGTCATTGCATGTGTGTTCTTTTCAGAATCCTCCAATGGATCCACTAGTGTCGTTGCATGTGTGCTTTTTTTACTAACAACAACCAGAGTCATTTCATGTGTGTTCTTTTCACATACCACATATGGATCCACCAGTATAATTGAAATGTGTGTTCTCTTCAGATACCACACATGGATCCAACAGTGTTATTGCATGTGTGTTCTTGTTACTAACAAATACCAGAGTCATTGCATCTGTGTTCTTTTCACATACCACATATGGATTCACCAGTGTCATTGCATGTGTGCTCTTTTCACATCCACCTATGGATCCACCAGTGTCATTGCATGTGTGTTCTTTTTACTAACAACAACCAGAGTCATTGCATGTGTGTTATTTTCACATACCACATATGGATCCACCAGTGTCATTGCATGTGTGCTCTTTTTACTAACAACAACCATAGCCATTGCATGTGTGTTCTTTTTACTAACAACAACCAGTGTCATTGCATGTGTATTCTTTTCACAATCCACCTATGGATCCACCAGTGTCATTGCATGTGTATTCTTTTTTCTAACAACAACCAGAGTCATTGCATGTGTGCTCTTTTCACAATCCACCTAAGGATCAACCAGTGTGATTGCATGTGTGTTCTTTTTACTTACAACAACCAGAGTCATTGCATGTGTGCTCCTTTCACAATCCACATATGGATCCACCAGTGTCATTGCATGTGTGTTCTTTTTACTAACAACAACCAGAGTCATTGAAATGTGTATTATTTTCACATACCATATATGGATCCACCAGTGTCATTGCATGTGTGTTCTTTTTACTAACAACAACTAGAGTCATTGAAATGTGTGTTCTCTTCGGAGACCACACATGGATCCACCAGTGTCATTGCATGTGTGTTCCTTTTACTAACAACAACCAGTGTCATTGCATGTGTGTTCTTTTCACAATCCACTTATGGATCCACCAGTGTCATTGAAATGTGTGTTCTCTTCAGAGACCGCACATGGATCCCCTAGTGGTATTGCATGTGTGTTCTTGTTACTAACAACAACCAGAGTCATTGCATGTGTGCTCTTTTCACAATCCACCTATGGATCCACCAGTGTCATTGCATGTGTGTTCTTTTTACTAACAACAACCAGAGTCATTGTATGTGTGTTCTTTTCACATTCCACATATGGATCCACCAGTGTCATTGCATGTGTCCTCTTTTTACTAACAACAACCAAAGTCATTGCATGTGTGTTCTCTTCAAAGACCACACATGGATCCACCAGTGTCATTGCATGTGTGTTCTTTTTACTAACAACAAGAGTCATTGAAATGTGTGTTCTCTTCTTAGACCACACATGGATCTACCAGTGTCATTGCATGTGTGTTCTTTTTACTAACAACAACCATTGTCATTGCATGTGTGTTCTTTTCACAATCCACCTATGAATCCACCAGTGTTATTGCATGTGTGCTTTTATTACTAAAAACAACCAGAGTCATTTGATGTGTGTTCTTTTCACATACCACATATGGATCCACCAGTGTCATTGAAATGTGTGTTCTCTTCAGAAACCACACATGGAACCACCAGTGTTATTGCATGTGTGTTCTTGTTACTAACAACTACCAGAGTCATTGCATGTGTGTTCTTTTCACATACCACATATGGATCCAGTAGTGTCGTTGCATGTGTGTTCTTTTCACAATCCACCTATGGATCCACCAGTGTCATTGCATGTGTGTTCTTTTTAGAATCCACCAATGGATCCACCGGTGTCGTTGCATGTGTGCTTTTTTTACTAACAACAACCAGAGTCATTTCATGTGTGTTCTTTTCACATACCACATATGGATCCACCAGTATAATTGAAATGTGTGTTCTCTTCAGAGACCACACATGGATCCAACAGTGTTATTGCATGTGTTTTCTTGTTACTAACAAATACCAGAGTCATTGCATGTGTGTTCTTTTCCATACCACATATGGATTCACCAGTGTCATTGCATGTGTGCTCTTTTCACATCCACCTATGGATCCACCAGTGTCATTGCATGTGTGTTCTTTTTACTAACAACAACCATAGTCATTGCATGTGTGTTCTTTTTACTAACAACAACCAGTGTCATTGCATGTGTATTCTTTTCACAATCCACCTATGGATGCACCAGTGTCATTGCATGTGTATTTTTTTTCTAACAACAACCAGAGTCATTGCATGTGTGCCCTTTTCACAATCCACCTAAGGATCCACCAGTGTCATTGCATGTGTGTTCTTTTTACTAACAACAACCAGAGTCATTGCATGTGTGTTCTTTTCACATACCACATATGGATCCACCAGTGTTATTGCATGTGTTTCCTTTTCACAATCCACCTATGGATCCACCAGTGTCATTGCATGTGTGCTTTTTTACTAACAACAACCAGAGTCATTTCATGTGTGTTCTTTTCACATACCACATATGGATCCACCAGTGTCGTTGCATGTGTGTTCTTTTTACTAACAACAACCAGAGTCATTGAAATGTCTATTCTTTTCACATACCACATATGGATCCACCAGTGTCATTGCATGTGTGTTCTTTTTACTAACAACAACCAGAGTAATTGCATGTGTGTTCTCTTCAGAGACCACACATGGATCCACTAGTGTCATTGCATGTGTGTTCTTTTTACTTACAACAACCAGAGTCATTGAAATGTGTGTTCTCTTCGGAGACCACACATGGATCCACCAGTGTCATTGCATGTGTGTTCCTTTTACTAACAACAACCAGTGTCATTGCATGTGTGTTCTTTTCACAATCCACCTATGGATCCACCAGTGTCATTTCATTTGTGCTTTTTTACTAACAACAACCAGAGTCATTTCATGTGTGTTCTTTTCACATACCACATACGGATCCACCAGTGTCATTGAAATGTGTGTTCTCTTCAGAGACCACACATGGATCCCCTATTGGTATTGCATGTGTGTTCTTGTTACTAACAACAACCAGAGTCATTGCATGTGTGCTCTTTTCGCAATCCACCTATGGATCCACTAGTGTCATTGCATGTGTGTTCTTTTTACTAACAACAACCAGAGTCATTGCATGTGTGTTATTTTCACATACCACATATGGATCCACCAGTGTCATTGCATGTGTGTTCTTTTTACTAACAACAACCAGAGTCATTGCATGTGTGTTCTCTTCAGAAACCACACATGGATCCACTAGTGTCATTGCATGTGTGTTCTTTTTACTAACAACAACCAGAGTCATTGAAATGTGTGTTCTCTTCGGAGACCACACATGGATCCACCAGTGTCATTGCATGTGTGTTCCTTTTACTAACAACAACCAGTGTCATTGCATGTGTGTTCTTTTCACAATTCACCTATGGATCCACCAGTGTCATTTCATTTGTGCTTTTTTACTAACAACAACCAGAGTCATTTCAGGTGTGTTCTTTTCACATACACATATGGATCCATGAGTGTCATTGAAATGTGTGTTCTCTTCAGAGACCACACATGGATCCCCTAGTGGTATTGCATGTGTGTTCTTGTTACTAACAACAACCAGAGTCATTGTATGTGTGCTCTTTTCACAATCCACCTATGGATCCACCAGTGTCATTGCATGTGTGTTCTTTTTACTAACAACAACTAGAGTCATTGCATGTGTGTTCTTTTCACATACCACATATGGATCCACTAGTGTCATTGCATGTGTGCTCTTTTCACAATCCACCTATGGATCCACCAGTGTCATTGCATGTGTGTTCTTTTCACATACCACATATGGATCCACCAGTGTCATTGAAATGTGTGTTCTCTTTAGAGACCACACATGGATCCACCAGTGTCATTGCATGTGTGTTCTTTTTACTAACAACAACCAGAGTCATTGCATGCGTGTTCTTTTCACATACCACATATGGATCCACCAGTGTCATTGCATGTGTGATCTTTTTACTAACAACAACCAGAATCATTGCATGTGTGTTCTCTTCAGAGACCACACATGGATCCACCAGTGTCATTGCATGTGTGTTCTTTTTACTAACAACAATCAGAGTCATTGAAATGTGTGTTCTCTTCAGAGACAACGCATGGATCCACCAGTGTCATTGCATGTGTGTTCTTTCTACTAACAACAACCAGTGTCATTGCATGTGTGTTCTTTTCACAATCCACCTATGGATCCACCAGTGTCATTGCATGCGTGTTCTTTTTACTAACGAGAACCAGGGTCATTGCATGTGTGTTCTTTTCAATATCCACCTATGGATCCACTAGTGTCATTGCATGTGTGCTCTTTTCACAATCCACCTAAGGATCCACTAGTGTCATTGCATGTGTGTTCTTTTTACTAACAACAACAAGAGTCATTGTATGTGTGTTCTTTTCACATACCACATATGGATCCACTAGTGCCATTGCATGTGTGTTCTTTTCACAATCCACCTATGGATCCACTAGTGTCATTGCATGTGGGCTTTTTTTACTAACAACAACCAGAGTCATTTCATGTGTTTTCTTTTCACATACCACATATGGATCCACCAGTGTCATTGCATGTGTTCTCTTTTCACAATCCACCTATGGATCCACCAGTGTCATTTCATGTGTGTTCTTTTCACATACCACATATGGATCCACCAGTGTCATTGAAATGTGTGTTCTCTTCAGAGACCACACATGGATCCACCAGTGTCATTGCATGTGTGCTCTTTTTACTAACAACAACCAGAGTCATTGCATGTGTGTTATTTTCACATACCACATATGGATCCACCAGTGTCATTTCATGTGTGCTCTTTTTACTAACAACAACCAGAATCATTGCATGTATGTTCTCTTCAGAGACCACACATGGATCCACCAGTGTCATTACATGTGTGTTCTTTTTACTAACAACAATTAGAGTCATTGAAATGTGTGTTCTCTTCAGAGACCACACAGGGATCCACCAGTGTCATTGCATGGGTGTTCTTTCTATTAACAATAACCAGTGTCATTGCATGTGTGTTCTTTTCACAATCCACCTATGGATCCACCAGTGTCATTGCATGTGTGCTCTTTTTACTAACAACAACCAAAGTCATTGCATGTGTGTTCTCTTCAAAGACCACACATGGATCCACCAGTGTCATTGCATGTGTGTTCTTTTTACTAACAACCAGAGTCATTGAAATGTGTGTTCTCTTCTTAGACCACACATGGATCTACCAGTGTCATTCCATGTGTGTTCTTTTTACTAACAACAACCAGTGTCATTGCATGTGTGTTCTTTTCACAATCCACCTATGAATCCACCAGTGTTATTGCATGTGTGCTTTTTTTACTAACAACAACCAGAGTCATTTGATGTGTGTTCTTTTCACATACCACATATGGATCCACCAGTGTCATTGAAATGTGTGTTCTCTTCAGAGACCACACATGGAACCACCAGTGTTATTGCATGTGTGTTCTTTTCACAATCCACCTATGGATCCACCAGTGTCATTGCATGCGTGTTCTTTTTACTAACAACAACCAGTGTCATTGCATGTGTGTTCTTTTCACAATCCACCTATGGATCCACCAGTGTCATTGCATGCGTGTTCTTTTTACAAACAAGAACCAGTGTCATTGCATGTGTGTTCTTTTCACAATCCACCTATGGATCCACTAGTGTCATTTCATGTGTGCTCTTTTCACAATCCACCTAAGGATCCACCAGTGTCATTGCATGTGTTCTCTTTTCACAATCCACCTATGGATCCACCAGTGTCATTTCATGTGTGTTCTTTTCACATACCACATATGGATCCACCAGTGTCATTGAAATGTGTGTTCTCTTCAGAGACCACACATGGATCCACCAGTGTCATTGCATGTGTGCTCTTTTTACTAACAACAACCAGAGTCATTGCATGTGTGTTATTTTCACATACCACATATGGATCCACCAGTGTCATTTCATGTGTGCTCTTTTTACTAACAAAAACCAGAATCATTGCATGTGTGTTCTCTTCAGAGACCACACATGGATCCACCAGTGTCATTACATGTGTGTTCTTTTTACTAACAACAATTAGAGTCATTGAAATGTGTGTTCTCTTCAGAGACCACACAGGGATACACCAGTGTCATTGCATGGGTGTTCTTTCTATTAACAATAACCAGTGTCATTGCATGTGTGTTCTTTTCACAATCCACCTATGGATCCACCAGTGTCATTGCATGTGTGCTCTTTTTACTAACAACAACCAAAGTCATTGCATGTGTGTTCTCTTCAAAGACCACACATGGATCCACCAGTGTCATTGCATGTGTGTTCTTTTTACTAACAACCAGAGTCATTGAAATGTGTGTTCTCTTCTTAGACCACACATGGATCTACCAGTGTCATTCCATGTGTGTTCTTTTTACTAACAACAACCAGTGTCATTGCATGTGTGTTCTTTTCACAATCCACCTATGAATCCACCAGTGTTATTGCATGTGTGCTTTTTTTACTAACAACAACCAAAGTCATTTGATGTGTGTTCTTTTCACATACCACATATGGATCCACCAGTGTCATTGAAATGTGTGTTCTCTTCAGAGACCACAGATGGAACCACCAGTGTTATTGCATGTGTGTTCTTTTCACAATCCACCTATGGATCCACCAGTGTCATTGCATGCGTGTTCTTTTTACTAACAACAACCAGTGTCATTGCATGTGTGTTCTTTTCACAATCCACCTATGGATCCACCAGTGTCATTGAATGCGTGTTCTTTTTACAAACAAGAACCAGTGTCATTGCATGTGTGTTCTTTTCACAATCCACCTATGGATCCACTAGTGTCATTTCATGTGTGCTCTTTTCACAATCCACCTAAGGATCCACCAGTGTCATTGCAGGTGTGTTCTTTTGTGACACCCCGGTTCTAAAAAGACCGTGGCCTCTATGTGACATGCCAATCCCTGGATCGGTTCATTGGCCCACAATAGAGTAAGATAGATAACATAGCAAAATATCCGTGTATCATAGATAACGAAGATCCAGAGTACCATTATTACAATAAAAGCTTAGCACAAGCTAGCTCAAATTATTCAGGTAGCAACATAAACGATTAAATCCTCCATTCTTCAAATTGCCCACAAGTGAACAAGTGCCGAGTGGAGTACCGTGGCCTATAACGATCAATCAGAATCGGAATAACCTGCAGCATAAAACGCAACAGCCCCGAAGGGTCAATACATGGAATGTATGGCAAGTAGAGCTAGTAAATGGAGACAATAATACTAACATCTACATGCATATTTGGCAAGTGGAGCTGTGTCTGGCTTGCATTTGCAAATAACTTTGTCCTACTTTCATAAACAGTTTTTGATTTTCTTTGAAAAGATCCCAATTAAGTTAACCCAACAACATTAAAACAATTATGAAATTAGAATGAGCGAGAAACATGTCATGGAATAAATATCTAGCAACTCAGTTGTCCATAACCGGGGACACGGCTAATCGATTAGATTACACACTCTGCAGAGGTTAGTACACTTTACCCATGTGACTTGGCCAGCCCAGCTCGTACCATCACTCTCATTTTGGGTGATGATAGGGAGAAGACCAAGAAGGGACTGTTCGGAAAGTAGCTCCTCAATCCCGACGCGCACCGGTCCAACCTACCAAAATTCTACATCTCTGGATACGCGGGTTCGAGTTACCACAACCTACTAAGTCCAACCAACCGCCCATTTCATTATTGGCACATGGTTGTACACGTAAGCTACACAATAAAGAAGCCAATCATTCTCTCTTGATACCTGGGTGCCTTTCCGCAATGAAACCACCAAAAATTATCAATACCATCACACCCAGGGGGTTCATTGATTAAGTTGTTTTTAGTTTTCACAAACCAATACTTTGAGAAAACAAGTATCAATGATGTAACACAGCCCTCGTTCAACATAGCATGGCTAAGCACATCTACAACGGTGGTTCATCTACAAGGAAAGCCCTACCACATAATAGGACATAGCATAGCGATAGTATCATCCTACACATGCATCTACAAAATACACGACAATGCATTGAAAATAGTAGGACGATATCATGAACAAAGTAGCATCTACTTGCCTTGATTGTAGCGGTCGGAGGAACAATCCAAACACGAGCAAGGGTTGCACTCCACACAATCTACACGACACAATTGCATTCATAAACAAACAATTCACAAACATATGCAACAAAGATGATGCATGAATGCAAGAACGGCAAGTGAATTGGTGCTACAGCTGCACCACATAATACTAATACATATTACTACCGAATACATGCATGGAAAATAGATTTGGCGCTAGGAAAACTATTAACCAAAAGTAGAGATCTATACTAGAGCTAGAACTTAAATAATTCACTACCAGTAGTATACTGTTTGTAAAATCCTGAAAAAATTCTACCGCATAGGCATCGCTGATAAGAAACAGTACCAATTGGAATTACTCAAAAAGGAGTTATAAAACATCCCGAGTAATTAAAACACTGCAGAAAGCCATTAGACAAATACTGCAGAAGTTTTTACTGTAAGCCTATCTTTTTATATCACGATGAGATTCCCCTCGTTCATACGAGTTCAGGGACATATCATACGCGATTTTCGGAGCTACGAAACTTTTACTACGAATTTATTACTCCGAAAAGGCCACTAACTAGTTTGATTAAACTGTACTAAACCTGACAGTAAAGTCTGAACCAAAGGTACAGCGAGATTCTACACGACTCACTGAACTCGTGCATATTTTATTTGCAATTTTTGGCCAAGCGGTTTAATTTCTACGCAATTTACAAGATCCTACCGAAATCTGCCAACTAATAGGATTAACGAAATTGACCCAGTCAACTGTGTCTGATGACTGGGCGCTGACTGGGCGTCTGACCAGTCAACGTCTGGGGCCTCTGAATAGTCAACGTCTGGAGTGCTGACCAGTCAACGAACGATCTAAGCCGCTGATCTGAGATCTGACGGTGGCTGCTGTCTTACCGGAATCGGACGGCGAAACAAACTCCGGCGAGCTCCGGACGGCGGCGACGGTCGGTTCCGGCGGCGTGGTTCTACCTGCACGTACACACACGGTCAACTACGGCTCCCGGAATAATAAACGCGCGCGCGTACGCGGCGATCTACAGGGCGCAGTTGGCGGCGGCGGATGGAAACGCGGAGCACGGGAACGGAAAGAGGGCGGCGAGACGAACCCGACAACAGACGCGGCGATGGCCGGCGGCGGAGGGGTGGCCGGCGGCGGCGAGGAGAAGCGGCGGCGGCGGGCGCCTGGGCGATGGCGGCGCCAGGGAGGAGATGGCAGCGGCACTTTGGGTTGCGTGCACGGGAACTGAGGCCAGGGGTGGGGCCCTCCTTAAAAAGTCCCTCGCGCGGAAAAAAAAGAAAAAAAACAATTCTGAACTGAAACGGCCCGGAAACTGACTACAACTCGGAAATCGGTCCGGATTTTCGGACCGTTTTCCGGCGGTTTACTAAAACGTCCGAGTCTTTTGCATACGAACTCCGATTGGAGCGATTTTCGCGCCTACGGGTTCGTATCGTCGAGGGGAACAACCTTCAGGTGAAGTTTGAGCGAAAGCTCGAACCTACAGGGGTGGTTGTTGCAAGTCCCTCTAAAGCTCCCCGCAGGAACCTCGAAGCGAAGTAGAAACGGGGTTTTGCAAATAGCGTTTCGTAGATCCTCTCTACTCGACGGTAATGCATGGAAAAGCATGATGCAATGATATGAATGATATGCAAGACCAAATCTAAAATTTGGGATGTGACAAGACTAACCCCCTTAAGATGAATCTCGTCCTCGAGATTCGGCGCGGCTAGCAAATAGGTGTGGGTAGTCCTCTCGGATGTCATCTTCACGCTCCCAAGTGGCTTCCTCTTCGGTGTGGTGGCTCCACTGTACCTTGCAAAACTTGATTGTCTTGGTACGGGTAGTCCTTTCTGCTGTCTCCAGAATCTTGACCGGTTTCTCCTCACAGTGTCTCTCAATGGTGTATCCACCATCTCCGGATGGCACTTCTTCAGCTGGGATACGTGGAACACGTTGTGAACAGCAGACAGAGCCGCTGGCAACTCCAACTGATAGGCAACTTCTCCTTTGCGTGCTAAGACCCGATACGGTCCAATAAATCGAGGTGCCAGCTTACCCTTAATACCAAATCTCTTAATTCCACGAAGCGGCGATACTCTGAGGTATGCTCTATCACCTATCTCATATACCACTTCCTTGCGCTTGGCGTCAGCGTAGCTCTTCTGTCTTGATTGTGCTACCTTTAGTCTGTCTCTAATCAAGGCGACCTTCTCTTCAGCGTCCTTGATCAAATCAGGTCCAAACAACTGACGTTCTCCTACTCCATCCCATAGCAATGGTGTTCGGCACCGTTTCCCATATAACACATCGAACGGCGACGTCTTGATGCTGGTTTGATAGCTGTTGTTGTAGGAAAACTCCGCATACGGTAAATTCTCATCCCAACTAGAACCATGAGCCAAGGCGCAAGCTCTTAGCATGTCCTCCAAAATCTGATTCACCCTCTCGGTCTGTCCATCAGTCTGTGGGTGAAACGCTGTGCTAAACTCCAATCTAGTACCAAGTGACTCGTGCAGCTGGCGCCAGAAGTGTGAGGTAAATTGGGTGCCTCTATCAGATACGATACTCTTGGGAACTCCGTGTAGGCACACAATCTTGTCCATGTAAATCTTGGCCAACTTTGCACTCGTATAGGTCGTCTTCACCGGTATAAAGTGGGCTACCTTGGTCAAATGATCGACCACTACCCAAATAGAGTCATATCCAGACCTGGTCCTGGGCAGTCCTGTGATAAAGTCCATTCCCACTCTATCCCATTTCCAATCCGGCACGGGCAAAGGCTGTAGTAGTCCTGCTGGTTTCTGGTGTTCCGCCTTCACTCGGCTACATACATCACATAGGGTGATATGCTCTGCGATGTCTCCCTTCATGTTGTTCCACCAGAATCTGTCCTTTAGGTCCATATACATCTTCGTATTGCCCGGATGTATGGAATACGGCGAGTCATGAGTTCCTGCATAATCAACTTCCTTAACTCCGGATAGTTGGGCACACACAAACGATCTCCATACCACAAGGTACCTTGCTCATCCTCACGGAATTCCCTTGCTCGACCTTCCTTCATCTTTTCCTTAACTTCATCTATCTCTTTGTCTCCCACTTGAGCCTTCCTGATTCTGTCCTGTAGCGTTGGTTGGACTTCCATTGTTGCCAAATATCCTTCAGATACTACCTCCAATCTAAGGTCCTTGAATTGCTTGCACAAATCCTCAGGCAATTCACCAATTGTCAATCCATTGGCATAAACCTTCCGGCTCAGCGCATCTGCTACTACATTGGCCTTTCCTGGGTGATATTGTAGATTCATATCATAGTCCTTGATAAGTTCCAACCATCTCCTTTGTCTCTTGTTCAGCTCCTTCTGTGTAAATATGTATTTCAGGCTCTTGTGGTCGGTGTACACATCACAGTGTTTTCCCATTAAGTAATGCCTCCATACCTTGAGCGCATGAACCACTGACGCTAACTCCAAGTCATGTGTGGGGTAATTCCGCTCATGGTGCTTGAGTTGTCGCGAGGCATATGACACCACTCTCCCATCTTGCATCAGCACACTCCCAAGTCCCTGTCGAGAAGCATCACAGTACACATGGAAATCCTTCTGAAGATCTGGTAAGCACAGAACAGGTGCAGTCACTAGTCGACGCTTCAGTTCCTGAAAGCTAGCTTCACACACATCCGTCCATTCAAACTTTCTCTCCTTCTTCAGAAGTTCAGTCATCGGCTTAGCAATCTTGGAAAAGTTTTCAATGAACCTCCTATAATATCCAGCAAGTCCCAGAAAGCTTCGAATCTCTCCCGCATTCTTGGGTGCTTCCCACTCAGTTACTGCAGTCACTTTGCTTGGATCAACAACGACTCCTTCTCCTGACACTACGTGTCCAAGAAACCCAACGGTGTTAAGCCAGAATTCACACTTGCTGAATTTGGCATACAGCTGGTGTTCCCTCAGTTTCTCCAAAATCAGTCGCAGATGTTTCTCATGCTCAGCATCATCCTTGGAATATATCAGTATGTCATCAATAAACACCACTACGAACTTGTCCAAGTACTCCATAAATACCTTGTTCATCATGGTCATGAAATATGCCGGGGCATTCGTTAGTCCAAATGACATAACTGTATACTCGTATAAACCATACCTAGTGGTGAAGGAGGTTTTTGGTACATCCTCCTTCCGGATCTTCAATTGAAAGTAGCCAGATCGCAGATCAATCTTGCTGAACACCTTTGCTCCTTCCAGTTGATCAAACAAATCATTTATGTTCGGCAGAGGGTACTTGTTCTTGATGGTTACCTCATTCAGCGAGCGATAGTCCACCACTAATCTCTTGGTGCTGTCTTTCTTCTCCACAAACAGAACAGGTGCACCCCATGACAACGCACTAGGCTGAATGAATCCCTTTTCCAGCTGCTCTTTCAACTGTTTCTTCAATTCCCTCAGCTCATCCACATCCATCTTATATGGTTTCTTTGCTATTGGTCCTGTTCCCGGCATCAGGTCGATAAGAAACTCTACTTCCCTGTCAGGTGGCATCCCTGGCAGCTCTTCCGGAAACACGTCAGGGTAATCCCTAATCACTGGCACAGTATCCATGCTAACCCCCTTAAGAGAATTCAACTTACACCTTCCTGGTCGTGCAGCTGACTTGAATCTAATCCTCTTACCATCCGGGGTTTTGAGTGAAACAGCTCCCTGTGCACAATCTATGTGTCCCCCATGCATAGACATCCAATCCATACCCAGAGTGACATCTAATCCCTGTGAATCCAACACTACCAAACGTGCTATGAAGTTGTGTGTTCCAATCCTCACAGTTAAATTGCGGCATCCCGCACTAGCTATCATATCTCCTCCAGGTGAACTCACTCTAAAAGACCTCTTCATAGACTCAGTAGGTAACTTATACTTATCCACAAATGCCCTTGATATGAATGAATGTGATGCACCAGTATCGAAAAGTATAAGTGCAGGGTAAGTGTTGATTGGGAACTTACCAAACACAAGGTCAGGCTCGTCTGGAATCTCTTCCACATTCAATAGGTTCACTGTGGCCTTCTCATTGTTGGTTGGCTTCAGTCCTTTCCTCTCCGGACAGTTGTCAGCATAGTGTCCCTTCTGCTTACACTTGAAGCATGTCACCTCACTCAGATCCTTCTTCACAAAATTGCGATCACGGTTGCGGTCATGTCCACCGTGTCCTCTAGAGTGGTGAGAGTGTCCTCCCTTGTGGCTGTGGTGACTGCTCCTATGGTTGTCATGACGATGTCCATCGCCTCCATGGTGGTGGCGATCATGGCTCCCATGGTCACTCCCTCCATGCTTGGAGTATCCATCATATGAAGTGCGAGACTTGTGGTGTGAGCCAGAGTGGTGATTGTTGTTCTTTCTCTTGCGGCTTTCCACCTGCTTGTGCTTCCCTTCCAGGATCCTGGACTTGTCCATGAGCTCCTGGAAAGTGGGGCAATAAACCACCAGTAGCTGCACTGAAAGCTCATCACTGAGGCCATCCAGGAATCTCTCCCTCCTTTTTGCATCAGTGTCAACATCCTCAGGTGCATAACGGGACAGGTTGTTGAACTCCTCAATGTACTCGGCCACGGTGCGATTGGTTTGGCGCAAGTTGCGGAACTCTTTCCTCTTCAGGCTCAGAACTCCTGAAGACACGTGGTCGGTCCTGAAACCTTCCTCAAACATAGCCCAAGTCACGGTATTCAGAGGGTGGGTGATCTGAAATGTGTCCCACCAAGAAGCGGCTGGTCCCTCCAGTAGGTGAGCGGCAAACCTCACCTTCTCAGCATCAGTGCATCCAACAGTTACTAGATCCTTGTTAACTGAACGCAACCAGTCGAGAGCAACCATTGGTTCCGTTGCAGTAGAGAACTTAGCTGGCCTTAACCTCAGAAATCTGGTGAGAGCATCTCCCTGAGGCTGATTGTTTCCATTGTTGTTGTTGTTCTGATTTGCCATGAACTGGGTCATCACTTGGGTCAGCTGTGCCTGAGCTGCCATGAGCTGCTCCAACTCAGTGGGTTGGCGGCGGGGAGGCATTTGCGGTTCAGCACAGGTAAGTTTAGAAAGAATCAACTACGGTAATAGGATTCTACCCATGTATGTGGTCAAGCAACAACAAACAATAGCAGACAATCACAAGCAAGCAACACATCAACAAACAAGCGGTCCAGCAACATCCCAGGTGTTATCCTAGCAGTATATACCTACTGAAATAGTTTTGCAAGAGTTGGCAATGGTTAACTAAACAGTTGAGCATCAAAACGACAAAACAGCAATTCTGACAGAACAGTTCTGCTGTGTTCGCGAATTTTTCCGCCTGACTTAAACTCGTCAGAAAAATTAGCCAATTTTTGTGCCTATAGAACAGGAAGTTCCGCATCAGCCCAATTTTTTCAGATTTTTCCGAGTTACCAGAAAAATATGAAAAATCGCGCAGTACTGCTGTATCAGCAGAAAAACTGCAGCGAAAACAACACAGATAGTAACCAAATTGCCATAACTCTTTCATATAATTTGCACAAATAATTCCTGAAATATTGGAGTACACAAATAAGCATCTAAACACTCTTACACAAACACGAACTAAGTATCACAATGATCGAGAATAATTCTAACGATTTCGCCTAACGAGGACTAATTGGTGGACTTCTATCTATTGCTTGAAAAGTTTGAGGTAGGCCCTTGCGGTCATGCGTTGGCGCTTCGGCTCGCGGTACAACCATGGCGGCGGAGTGTACACCTCTCCTGAAGCATCACTTGAAAAGTCAAACTCCACCTCTTCTGGATCCTCCTCTTCTTCTTCATCCTCAGCTGCAACTGCAACAGCTTCATCTCCTCCACCATCATCGTCTCCATCATCATCATCCTCGTCCTCATCATCATCATCTCCACTGTCATCATCATCCCCATTGTTGCCATCATCTCCATTGTCATCATCAGAGGGTGGATTCAGCTGTGCTTGGAGAGCGGCAATCTGGGCTGTCATAGCTTCAATAGTTTGATCCCTTTCCTGGACTGTCCCTTGCAGTTGTTGTATGTTCTGGGTGTTCTCCTGCATAGTACCATGAAGATGTGCTATGGTTGCATCTCTGGCTATCAGGGCATTCTCCAGAACTCCCACAGCTTCATGCAAAGTGTCAATCTCCTGTCCTTGGACCACCATACTATTGCTAGTAAAATCTGCAATCTCCTTTATCATCCTCACCTTCTCTGCTAGAGCTCCATTCTCCCTTTCCATGTCCTCTATGTGCCTTCGACGGGGTGGCATGTTGTTCCTGTCGCCCGGGGTAACCACAATGTTCCCATCTTCATCACGTCTTCCATAGTCACGGTAGGGTGAATCTGCCAGTAGTAGGTGTCGGACTTGATGGCACTGGCGAGACAGGGCTTCATGTACGGCCAAGTTGATTCCAAGTCCCCAGTTGCAGTATCTCTTGGTGTAGATCAAGTGCACTGGGTTTGGCAAGGCGGCATCTCTGAATACGAAGGTAGTGATCTCCCATGCATCCTCTCCATATCCATAGGTGTACAGCCTTCTTCCCTTGAACATGGGCAGTGGCAATCCCAATGACTGCGAGAGCTGAGCTAACTGCCTTGCAAAGGGCCTTGGTGACTCCATGGTGGCATACTCAGTCCTGACTTCTCCCATCTATCAAGTAAAAGAGGAAAGTGTGAGAATAGCATATGGTAAGAATTTACGAGGGTGAAAGGCATAAGATGAAAGATAGAGTTAATATAGGCTTTAATAAATCTATGGCTTCCTAATCCAATTCTAGGTCACGATCCTACAGTCGACACACGGGCTCTGATACCATCCTGTGACACCCCGGTTCTGAAAAGACCGTGGCCTCTATGTGACATGCCAATCCCTGGATCGGTTCATTGGCCCACAATAGAGTAAGACAGATAACATAGCAAAATATCCGTGTATCATAGATAACGAAGATCCAGAGTACCATTATTACAATAAAAGCTTAGCACAAGCTAGCTCAAATTATTCAGGTAGCAACATAAACGATTAAATCCTCCATTCTTCAAATTGCCCACAAGTGAACAAGTGCCGAGTGGAGTACCGTGGCCTATAACGATCAATCAGAATCGGAATAACCTGCAGCATAAAACGCAACAGCCCCGAAGGGTCAATACATGGAATGTATGGCAAGTAGAGCTAGTAAATGGAGACAATAATACTAACATCTACATGCATATTTGGCAAGTGGAGCTGTGTCTGGCTTGCATTTGCAAATAACTTTGTCCTACTTTCATAAACAGTTTTTGATTTTCTTTGAAAAGATCCCAATTAAGTTAACCCAACAACATTAAAACAATTATGAAATTAGAATGAGCGAGAAACATGTCATGGAATCAATATCTAGCAACTCAGTTGTCCATAACCGGGGACACGGCTAATCGATTAGATTACACACTCTGCAGAGGTTAGTACACTTTACCCATGTGACTTGGCCAGCCCAGCTCATACCATAACTCTCATTTTGGGTGATGATAGGGAGAAGACCAAGAAGGGACTGTTCGGAAAGTAGCTCCTCAATCCCGACGCGCACCGGTCCAACCTACCAAAATTCTACATCTCTGGATACGCGGGTTCGAGTTACCACAACCTACTAAGTCCAACCAACCGCCCATTTCATTATTGGCACATGGTTGTACACGTAAGCTACACAATAAAGAAGCCAATCATTCTCTCTTGATACCTGGGTGCCTTTCCGCAATGAAACCACCAAAAATTATCAATACCATCACACCTAGGGGGTTTATTGATTAAGTTGTTTTTAGTTTTCACAAACCAATACTTTGAGAAAACAAGTATCAATGATGTAACCCAGCCCTCATTCAACATATCATGGCTAAGCACATCTACAACGGTGGTTCATCTACAAGGAAAGCCCTACCACATAATAGGACATAGCATAGCGATAGTATCATCCTACACATGCATCTACAAAATACACGACAATGCATTGAAAATAGTAGGACGATATCATGAACAAAGTAGCATCTACTTGCCTTGATTGTAGCGGTCGGAGGAACAATCCAAACACGAGCAAGGGTTGCACTCCACACAATCTACACGACACAATTGCATTCATAAACAAACAATTCACAAACATATGCAACAAAGATGATGCATGAATGCAAGAACGGCAAGTGAATTGGTGCTACAGCTGCACCACATAATACTAATACATATTACTACCGAATACATGCATGGAAAATAGATTTGGCGCTAGGAAAACTATTAACCAAAAGTAGAGATCTCTACTAGAGCTAGAACTTAAATAATTCACTACCGGTAGTATACTGTTTTTAAAATCCTGGAAACATTCTACCGCATAGGCATCGCGGATAAGAAACAGTACCAATTGGAATTACTCAAAAAGGACTTATAAAACATCCCGAGTAATTAAAACACTGTAGAAAGCCATTAGACAAATACTGCAGAAGTTTTTACTGTAAGCCTATCTTTTTATATCATGATGAGATTCCCCTCGTTCATACGAGTTCAGGGACATATCATACGCGATTTTCGGAGCTACGAAACTTTTACTACGAATTTATTACTCCGAAAAGGCCACTAAATAGTTTGATTAAACTGTACTAAACCTGACAGTAAAAGTCTGAACCAAAGGTACAGCGAGATTCTACACAACTCACTGAACTCGTGCATATTTTATTTGCAATTTTTGGCCAAGCGGTTTAATTTCTACGCAATTTACAAGATCCTACCGAAATCTGCCAACTAATAGGATTAACGAAATTGACCCAGTCAACTGTGTCTGATGACTGGGCGCTGACTGGGCGTCTGACCAGTCAACGTCTGGGGCCTCTGACTAGTCAACGTCTGGACTGCTGACCAGTCAACGAACGATCTAAGCCGCTGATCTGAGATCTGACGGTGGTTGCTGTCTTACCGGAATCGGACGGCGAAACGAACTCCGGCGAGCTCCGGACGACGGCGACGGTCGGTTCCGGCGGCGTGGTTCTACCTGCACGCACACACACAGTCAACTACGGCTCCCGGAATAATAAACGCGCGCGCGTACGCGGCGATCTGCAGGGCGCAGTTGGCGGCGGCGGATGGAAACGCGGAGCACGGGAACGGAAAGAGGGCGGCGAGACGAACCCGGCAACAGACGCGGCGATGGCCGGAGGCGGAGGGGTGGCCGGTGGCGGCGAGGAGAAGCGGCGGCGGCGGCGGGCGCCTGGGCGATGGCGGCGCCAGGGAGGAGATGGCGGCGGCGGTTTGGGTTGCGTGCACGGGAACCGAGGCCAGGGGTGGGGCCCTCCTTAAAAAGTCCCTCGCGCGGAAAAAAAAAGAAAAAAAACAATTCTGAACTGAAACGGCCCGGAAACTGACTACAACTCGGAAATCGGTCCGGATTTTCGGACCGTTTTCCGGCGGTTCAGTAAAACGTCCGAGTCTTTTGCATACGAACTCCGATTGGAGCGATTTTCACGCCTACGGGTTCGTATCGTCGAGGGGAACAACCTTCAGTCGAAGTTTGAGCGAAAGCTCGAACCTACAGGGGTGGTTGTTGCAAGTCCCTCTGAAGCTCCCCGCAGGAACCTCGAAGCGAAGTAGAAACGGGGTTTTGCAAATAGCGTTTCGTCGATCCTCTCTACTCGACGGTAATGCATGGAAAAGCATGATGCAATGATATGACTCATATGCAAGACCAAATCTAAAATTTGGGATGTGACATCTTTTTACTAACAACAACAAGAGTCATTGTATTTGTGTTCTTTTCACATACCACATATGGATCCACTAGTGCCATTGCATGTGTGTTCTTTTCACAATCCACCTTTGGATCCACTAGTGTCATTGCATGTGGGATTTTTTTACTAACAACAACCAGAGTCATTTCATGTGTTTTCTTTTCACATACCACATATGGATCCACCAGTGTCATTGCATGTGTGCTCTGTTCACAATCCACCTATGGATCCACTAGTGTCATTGCATGTGTGTTCTTTTTACTAACAATAACCAGAGTCATTGAAATGTGTGTTCTTTTCACATACCACATATGGATCCACCAGGGTCATTGCATGTGTGTTCTTTTTACTAACAACAACCAGAGCCATTGCATGTGTGTTCTCTTCAGAGACCACACATGGATCCACCAGTGTCATTGCATGTGTGTTCTTTTTACTAACAACAACCAGAGTCACTGAAATGTGTGTTCCCTTTAGAGACCACACATGGATCCACCAGTGTCATTGCATGTATGTTATTGTTACTAACAACAACCAGAGTCATTTCATGTGTTTTCTTTTCACATACCACATATGGATCCACTAGTGTCATTGCATGTGTGTTCTTTTCACAATCCACCTATGGATCCACCAGTGTCATTGCATGCGTTCTCTTTTTACTAACAACAACCAGAGTATTTGCATGTGTGTTCTCTTCAGAGACCACACATGGATACACCAGTGTCATTGCATGTGTGTTCTTTTTACTAACAACAACCAGAGTCATTGAAATGTGTGTTCTCTTCTGAGACTACACATGGATCCACCAGTGTCATTGCATGTGTGTTCTTTTTACTAACAACAACCAGTGTCATTACATGTGTGTTCTTTTCACAATCGACCTATGGATCCACCAGTGTCATTGCATGTGTTGTTTTTTTACTAACAACCAGAGTCATTTCATGTGTGTTCTTTTCACATACCACATATGGATCCACCAGTGTCATTGAAATGTGTGTTCCCTTCAGAGACCACACATGGATCCACCAGTGTTATTACATGTGTGTTCTTGTTACTAACAACTACCAGAGTCATTACACGTGTGTTCTTTTCACATACCACATATGGATCCACCAGTGTTATTGCATGTGTGCTCTTTTCACATCCAGCTATGGATCCACCAGTGTCATTGCATGTGTGTTCTTTTTACTAACAACAACCAGAGTCATTGCATGAGTGTTCTTTTTACTAACAACTGTAGGGGTTCCGCGCATAAAAATGATAAATTTTACTCTACGCCCCTGAACCCCTGAAGCTGCCAGGACCTATATATTAGTAATACAGTAACGGGAGGGGCTTTTCGTGAACTTACCCTTGAAGACCGAAAAAAGTTGTCAACGCTCATGAGAGCGTGGTTGATGTAGACGAGTCGAAGCCGACCTCAATGTCGTGATGAAGTCCTTGCGCTCCTTCTGGCTCCAACGACTTGAGTGCCTCAAGTGCGACACCTCGCGGGGAGTTACACACGTCCGGTGCCCGACGCTGACTCCCGCTTCCCCGATCCAACAGTAGTTGAGGAAGTAGAGCTCCCGGATCCGAATTCCGCAGCGCGACGGCGCTCCGCGGTGAAGATGTCTCTCGCTCGCGTAGTCCAGACTTGGGACCACGGTCACGAGAGAGAGGGGGAGAGAGAAAATATCAATTATAGGTCCTCCCAAAAGTGGGGAAACCTTTATTGATTAGTGGGTGTATTTTCTAGGCCAAATACCCCACTATATATAGGGGGAGGGGAGGTACTACCTCCCCTCAAGTCCTGGGGTGGGACTAAAGGAGAGGAGGGGGTGGGGTGGCTAGTGGGCCCCGCGGGGGGCAAGGCCCAGCCGGCCTCCCCCTTTGGCCCCTCTCCCTCTCTCCTTTCCCTAATGGGCCCTCTCCGTCTGGGAATTGGCCCATTAAGCCTTTTGACCTTTTAATTGATTTTCTCTTTATTAAATAAGTATGAATAAATGAGTAAACCAATATTTAACATTCATTCACATATTATCTAATCTCCGTGGCCATGGAACACCTTCCACCTCCACTCCGGACATCCTCCGGACTTACCAAAACCCTTCTGGTTTTCTCCCTTCTTTTCTTCGGTGATTCTACCGATCCTATAAAGACTCTCTAAGCATCATCAAGCCCTTAAGCGTGATACCCCCACGGTTCGGGAACACTCCAGACATGGTCGGGACACTCCCGCACCAATGATCAATAGAGGGACCTGGATGGCCATGTGACCCCTGTGCATTCCACGAAGATCTTTCGTCGTTTGAACCGGTGACAGTCGTGTCTTATTCCCTTTCTCATTCGATACTTGCATTGCCCGAGACCTGATCAATGACATCACCATGTCGTGTTCAATCTCGTTACTGAACAATGCTACTTAACTCGTTCCGACAAGTGATATCCCCGTGATCTAATCACACGCTGTGCAGCTATTGGATATAACCTCTCCGAGTGGGCCCTTGAGTATCTTCCCGTCACATGGATGGAGAAATCCCGCTCTTGACATATATTGCCTCTATAGTTTCCTCCGAATACCTGAACACACCTTTATAACCACCATTTTACCAGATGGCGTTTGATGCTATCTAAGCATTCTCGGGAGACAGTGATTGATATAGCCTCACGGTCTAAGGAATAGTCTACGAGGATCCATTTCTAATCATCGTAACTTGAACTTCGTGACATGATCAAATCACGATGCTTAGGTTGGGTATTGGTTCATCATCTCATTCTCAGAATGAGATGACCTCATTTCCAACTGGCATAAATGCCACATGATCAGGAAACATGATCATCTGTTGACCAATGAACCAGTGACTAGAGTTTCACTGGGAACCCCTGGTTTGTTTGTATATCACACGTGTATTGATGGTTCCACTCAATACAGTTATAGCATGATATAAAACTTAATCATAAACTATATGAAATATGATAATAGTCCTTACTACTATTTCCAACAGTCTCCCACTTGCACTAGAGTACAAATACACTAGCTGCATTTGTTCTTAATTATTGGTACCATATAACCGGTACCTAGAACATGCTTGCTCATGGAAGAGGTTGAGTCTTGGTTCTGTACTCTACAGTCCCAGATCCTTTGCAACTTACTAATGTACTTTGATTGACATTAATATTCTATCATCACATGACATCATCTGTGTGTATGCATTGTTGCTATGGCAATAGAACGAGGCCTGATTCCAGGAGCCTACAGTGACGTTAGATCAACCTCGAGGGCTTTCTCATAGGCAATGTGCCCTAGGACACATCATTCTACGTTAAAAGCGAAATAGCCCCACCATAACATTACACAACACTTTAGATGGCACCCTTATCTATTATTATAAATGTATTCATCGAAACACTAGTGCACTCTGTGCAACTTTCGATGTTTTGTTCACCTCGCTTCCTACTTGAATCTAATTGGTATCTAGAGGAGTTTCCAACATATTCCCTTATGACATAACTCTTTATGCTCAACATTCTGTGATTCGAACTTAATCACTCTCAAACGTTCTTTATTTGGATTACATATTATGCTAAGTTATCATCATGGTTTACTAAGACAGAACCTATGTCTTAACATAGTGGATGATGATCATACTATTCTTTCTTTCAACCATTTATGTTGAAACTTAATGCTATTCCTAATTTGAGTTATTAAGGACCAGTTCCTTAATTAACTTCTATTCTGAAACAGCTTTCAGAATCCTTTAAGGAATACTACATAATATCATAATACACTTATTATCAACTTCTACATCTTATAAATCATTATTTATAAGTATTTGTGCCTTTCATCCTTAACTTATTTAAGAATTACTGCTATAAGCTCCCACTCAAACTATGTTGCTAACATATTTGAATTTGAGTCTTATGTTGCTCCCACTTAAAAATATGTCAATCACATATTGTTTTAGGCTTACATAGCTCCCACTCAATTTTATGCAAATTGCATATCTCCTTGCTATTTTGAACAATTTCAAAATCCTTTGATCAAATATCAAACTTGGAGATTTAATATGAGATACTAGTACTTTACTAGTTTTAAAATCCACTAGACATTTAGCACATATGAATCAAATTCATTTCAATTCATCCAATACTTGACAAATTGTGCTTTTGTCATTCACCCCCTTTTCTTACTATGGCTTTGCAGTCATTTGGGAAAATTCCAATTAACCCCTTTTACTTGTGAGATTCAGCAACGAATTGCTTTGTAATCTCAAGGGAATTTTGCTTCTAGGATTTCTCATAATTTAGTTTACCATTATTTCCTTAGTAGTTTGTAGGTATGTCATATTCCAAAAATCATGACAAGCGATTCACAAATGTCTCCATTCAAGATATGGATTTACATTTTGAATCCTACTTTTATAGTGAAAAACAATAGTGGAGGGAAAACACAATGATCAAAATCATTGATTATTTCCTTCTGTGAAGAGAATCGTTCAGGAATGCTGTCTGTTGCGCTTCTCAACACTCTAATGCAGGGTTTTGAATCCTCATCTTGTTTCACACTATTTTCCATTTGCTCCATAATTGAGAAACATCACTAGAAGTGAGCATTCTCAATAATGCACCAAAATCCAAGCAATACGAATCTTGCTTTCCTTTTGGTTTGAGCTATGGGTTTCTTATTCAAAGTTTCTAATGAATATACTACAAGGACTTATTCGCTATTGCGGTTATATCGAATAACCCCAAAACTTTCACGAACTCAAATGGTTTACTAATTCTAATTGAGTGCTAACTATTTCTAGACTAATGGTCTCTACATATACTCTACAACGATTTATTTGGTCCCTGCTATTGAACCCCTTTTGATATACAATATCACTTTGTGATGCTTTGTATTTCGACGTTTCAAAACACTTTGCATTCCACAATTTCTTTCATGCCATTCTTAGAAAGTTGAATTTTATTACTATTGATCAAATCGTAGTAATTAGATTCTCTTTTATAATTATAGCCTTTGTTGATGAAACACTTTGATCAAATCAAATTGTTTCATATTCATGTTTCCTTTGGTAAACTTACTTTACACATTTAAACAGTCATTTAATGATAATTACCATTTTCATTAAAACATAATACATCGGATATGTATATGCTTTTAACAATTCATTAAACACTTTGTATTCAAGTAATACACGGTGTTCAAGTTAATTTGCCGAATTTAGGCATGATTTATATGTGAAAAGAAATTGAATGACTTTCACATATTATCACATAACTTTGAATTTAATCAATGGTTTCATTCATTAATGAAATATCATTAAGGTGGGTATTTTAAACAAGGCATTTTTAATGTTTTAT
This sequence comes from Avena sativa, assembly GCA_916181665.1. Lineage (NCBI taxonomy): Eukaryota > Viridiplantae > Streptophyta > Magnoliopsida > Poales > Poaceae > Avena > Avena sativa. The sequence goes on from OV702287.1 coordinate 588,579,730, forward strand.
AAATGTTCATGCATTATCAATTGGTTTCAAACAATAAGGACAATTCACACATAATTAAACAAGATATGAACACGAATAGAAATCATTCATAAAAGAGGAACAACTGTTTGTTACTGATATGAATAACCGTCTCACCAAGTGTGAGACACACTAAAGAAGTTCACAATATCTTGATTACATTAATCATCCTAAAACACAAACTAAGTGATAAATGTCGAGGGAGAGTGTCGTTGACCATCATCATCATGCTCGCCATCAACACGCAATGTCACCTCCTCTCCAGCAAGCCCCTCTATGCAGAAGGACCTGTTTTCACCAAAACCGAACAAGTATCAGATATACTTAACACTGCAAATGTGTTTGCAAGATTATAACATTTATAAAACTGTATATCAAATATATACCTTTGTCGTTGACGACCTGAGCGACATCTGGTTCAACCAACACATTCCTGAGATGTGTCATGAACCGGTGGAACTCCATTGTTTCCGTGTCGCCCCTCATTACGCAAGTCCTGACTTCTGCTTGGTAGATTGGTGGCAGCGACCGCAGCACAACAGCATTTGCGAAAGAGCCTGTAATCCAGACGTCCAGGGAGTATGCTGGCCTCATGTACACATCATGCATGTGCTGTAAGTGGCTGTCCAATGACGAGTTCTCCTCCATCTTAATGGAGAGGAAGTCTCCCATCAACTCATGCTCCCAGATGCGTGTCTCCTCCACGAAATGTGTCCTAAGCTGTAGCATCACCAAACGAGGGTTGACATCACCCACGAAAGGCCACAGCTCGTCCACCATTCCGAAACGCATGACAACTGAAATATAGGAGGCCATCTCCCGACGGAGATAGCGGTCTTTTCGCTCCTCTGGGTCTCAAGGTCTATGGATGGATCCAGATCCATCCCGTCGAGTATGTAGTCAACCATGTCGTTCTCGCTAAGGAGAACATGGAGACTGGCAACCCAAATGGAGAAGTTCGATCCATCTAATCTAAGCTTCTCTCCTTCTAACCATTTAGCTGTCAACACGAAAGATCCCATCTACATTTATAATTGCAAAGGAATTTAGACTAAGTTTATAATAAAATGAGTTAATAATAACTCCACTCAGAAACACCTATCCCTAGTGAGGGTTCCTAGTGATAACACTACCCCTATCTCTCACATCTCCCCCGATCATCACGACCATCAATGTGGGTTCAAAGGTGGACGCTAAACGTCGGTCACATCATTCATGTGACTCGTGCTTGATCTTTCGACCATCCGCGTTCCGAGGCCATGTCTGTACATGCTAGGCTCGCCAACTCAACCTTAGTTTATTCGCTATGCAACATGGCGTGCACCCACTATATGCGGACGTAGATATGTCTGACACCCAGGCTTGTAACCCTGGATCGCCTCATACCGAAGAACTTTCTTGGTGGTGCACACTAAGGGGGAATACAATCGATGGTTATTTTAACAGGGATCATCTTATTAGGCTACCGTCGAGTATCTAATACTAGCACACAATAAGACATACAAACAGTAACATTGAATGTAAATGCTATGTGATATGGTCCTTCACGTCGTGATCTCCATCCGCCGTCACTGGGTTCCGGCGCCATAGACACTAGGGTACCAGTGTCATTCTTGCGTGGTAGTTCGTCACCTCCATGACTATCTACTACTATGCAACAAACCGTTCTTACCTACGAACTTTCAGCACAACGCTGATCAAGTAGTTGTCTATACTACACCCCTTTCTGGGCCATCCGTTGCAAATGGTATACCAACTAATGCGAGAGAGACAGGCACCCCCCTAAGCCACTTTATACGGTACAAGCCATATGTCAAGCATGGACCAGTCTCGCGAATGAACGCGTAAAGTCGGTTGGGGGCCGCTTCATCAAGCATTGCTGCGGTATACACAAGTACACGTGGGAGGGTAACAACTAAAATATCAATGCCCACACGCTACATCTCGTGTGTTCTACCCGTACTAGCATTACTACGCATAGATCTAGCTCTGATACCACTATAGGGGTTCAGCGCGTAAAAACAATAAATTTTACTCTACGCCCCTGAACCCCTGAAGCTGCCAGGACCTATCTATTAGTAATACAGTAACAGGAGGGGCTTTTCGCGAACTTACCCTTGAAGACCGAAAAGCGTTGTCAACGCTCAGGAGAGCGTGGTTGATGTAGACGAGCCAAAGCGACCTCAAGGTCGTGATGAAGTCCTTGTGCTCCTTCTGGCTCCAACGACTTGAGTGCCTCAAGTGCGACACCTCGTGGGGAGTTACACACGTCTAGTGCCTGACGATGACTCCCGCTTCCCTGATCTAGCAGTAGTTGCGGAAGTAGAGCTGCTGGATCCGAATCCCGCAGCGCGACGGCGCTCCGCGGTGAAGATGTCTCTCGCTCGCGCAGTCCATACTTGGGACCACGGTCACTAGAGAGAGGAGGAGAGAGAAAATATCAATTAGAGGTCCTCCCAAAAGTGGGGAGACCTTTATTGATTATTGATTTTCTAGGCCAAATACCCCACTATATATAGGGGGAGGGGAGGTACTACCTCCCCTCAAGTCCTGGGGTGAGACTAAAGGAGAGGAGGGGGTGGGGTGGCCGCCGGCTAGCCCCCAGTGGGCCCCGCGGGGGGGGCAAGGCCTAGCCGGAAATTGGCCCATTAAGCCTTTTGACCTTTTAATTGATTTTCTCTTTATTAAATAATTATGAATAAATGATTAAATAAATATTTAACATTCATTCACATATTATCTAATCTCCATGGCCATGGAACACCTTCCACCTCCACTCTGGACATCCTCCGGACTTACCGAAACCCTTCCGGTTTTCTCCCTTCTTTTCTTCGGTGATTCTATCGATCCTATAAACACTCTCTAAGCATCATCAAGACCTTAAGCGTGATACCCCACGGTTCAGGAACACTCCAGACATGGTCGGGACACTCCCGCACCAATGATCAACAGAGGGACCTGGATGGCCATGTGACCCCTGTGCATTCCACGAAGATCTTTTGTCGTTTAAACCAGTGACAGTCGTGTCTTATTCCCTTTGTCATTCGATACTTGCATTGCCCGAGACCTGATCAATGACATCACCATGTCGTGTTCAATCTCTTCACTGAACAATGCTACTTAACTCGTTCCGACAAGTGATATCCCCGTGATCTAATCACACGCTGCGAAGCTATTGGATATAACCTCTCCGAGTGGGCCCTTGAGTATCTTCCCGTCACATGGACGGACAAATCCCTCTCTTGACATATATTGCCTCTACGGTTTCCTCCGAATACCTTAACACACCTTTATAACCACCGTTTTACCAGATGGCGTTTGATGCTATCTAAGCATTCATGGGAGACAGTGATTGATATAGCCTCACGGTCTAAGGAATAGTCTACGAGGATCCATTTCTAATCATCGTAACTTGAACTTCGTGACATGATAGAATCACGATGTTTAGATTGGATATTGGTTCATCATCTCATTCTCAAAATGAGATGACCTCATTTCCAACTGGCATAAATGCCACATGATCAGGAAACATGATCATCTGTTGACCAATGAACAAGTGACTAGAGTTTCACTGGGAACCCCTGGTTTGTTTGTATATCACACGTGTATTGATGTTTCCACTCAATATAGTTATAGCATGATATAAAACTTAATCATAAACTATATGAAATATGATAACAGTCCTTACTCCTATTTGTCTCTAGGGCATATTTCCAACAACAACAACAACCAGTGTCATTGCATGTGTGTTCTTTTCACAATCCACCTATGGATCCACCAGTGTCATTGCATGTGTGCTGTTTTTACTAACAACAACTAGAGTCATTGCATGTGTGCTCTTTTCACAATCCACCTGAGGATCCAGCAGTGTCATTGCATGTGTGTTCTTTTTACTAACTACAACCAGAGTCATTGCATGTGTGTTCTTTTCACATAACACAAATGGATCCACCAGTGTCATTGCATTTGTGTTCTTTTCACAATCCACCTATGGATCCACCAGTGTCATTGCATGTGTGCTTTTTTTCCTAACAACAACCAGAGTCATTTCATGTGTGTTCTTTTCACATACCACATATGGATCCACCAATGTCATTGCATGTGAGTTCTTTTCACAGTCCACCTATGGATCCACCAGTGTCATTGCATGTGTGCTTTTTTTACTAATAGCAACCAGAGTCAATTTCATGTGTGTTGTTTTCACATACCACATATGGATCCACCAGTGTCATTGAAACGTGTGTTCTATTCAGAGACCACACATGGATCCACCAGTGTTAATGCATGTGTGTTCTTGTTACTAACAACAACTAGAGTCATTGCATGTGTGTTCTTTTCACATACCGCATATGGTTCCACCAGTGTCATTGCATGTGTGCTCTTTTCACAATCCACCTATGGATTCACAAGTGTCATTGCATGTGTGTTCTTTTTACTAACAACAACCAGAGTCATTACATGTGTGTTCTTTTCAAATACCACATATGGATCCACCAGTGTCATTGCATGTGTGCTCTTTTTACTAACAACAACCATTGTCATTGCATGTGTGCTCTTTTTACTAACAACAACCAGAGTCATTGAAATGTTTGTTCTCTTCTGAGACCACACATGGATCCACAAGTGTCATTGCATGTGTGTTCTTTTTACTAACAACAACCAGTGTCATTGCATGTGTGTTCTTTTCACAATCCACCTATGGATCCACCAGTGTCAATGCATGTGTGCATTTTTTACTAACAACAACCAGAGTCATTTCATGTGTGTTCTTTTCACATACCACATATGGATCCACTAGTGTCATTGAAATGTGTGTTCTCTTTAGAGACCACACATGGATCAACCAGAGTGATTGCATGTGTGCTCTTTTCACATCCACCTATGGATCCACCAGTGTCATTGCATGTGTGTTCTTTTTACTAACAACAACCAGAGTCATTGCATGTGTGTTCTTTTTACTAACAACAACCAGTGTCATTGCATGTCTGTTCTTTTCACAATCCACCTATGGATCAACCAGTGTCATTGCATGTGTGTTCTTTTTACTAACAACAACTAGAGTCATTGCATGTGTGCTCTTTTTACAATCCACCTAAGGATCCACCAGTGTCATTGCATGTGTGAACTTTTTACTAACAACAACCAGAGTCATTGCATGTGTGTTATTTTCATATACCACATATGGATCCACCAGTGTCATTGCATGTGTGTTCTTTTCACAATCCACCTATGGATCCACCAGTGTCATTGCATGTGTGTTTTTTTACTAACAACAACTAGAGTCATGTCATGTGTGTTCTTTTCACATACCACATATGGATCCACCAGTGTCATTGCATGTGTGTTCTTTTCACAATCCACCTATGGATCCACCAGTGTCATTGCATGTATGCTTTTTTTATTAACTACAACCAGAGTCATTTCATGTGTGTTCTTTTCACATACCACATATGGATCCACCAGTGTCATTGAAACGTGTGTTCTCTTTAGAGACCACACATGCGTCCACAAGTGTTATTGCATGTGTGTTCTTGTTACTAACAAGAACCAGAGTCATTGCATGTGTGTTCTTTTCACATACCGCATATGGATCTGAAGGGAATATGCCCGAGAGGCAATAATAAAGTGGTTATTATCTTATTCCATGTTTATGATAAATGTTTATTTTGCATGCTATAATTTTATTGATCGGAAACGTCAATACATGTGTGTTTAATAAACAAAAAGGGTTCCTAGTTATGCCTCTCTAATAGACTAGCTTGTTGATTAACAAGATGCTCAAGGTTTCCTGATCATGGACATTGGATGTTGTTAATAACAAGGTCACAACATTGGTGGAATGATGTGATGAACATTCATCCGAAGTATAGCATTACAATCAAAGTCATTATGTTTATATTGCTATAACATCATACGAAGTAATCTTTATCCTTAGACCATGAGATCATGTTAATTGCTAACACCGGAAGAGTATCTTGATAACATCAAACGTCACACCGTAACATGGTGACTATAAAGATGGGTTCAGTGCTACAAAGGTGTTATGTTAAGGCTCATGGATCAAGAGTGGAATTTTTCAATCCCGATGACGGATAGATATACTCTGGGCCCTCTCGGTGATATCACATTGAGATAGCTTGCAAGCAAGTGATGTGATCACTAGAATGTTATATCACGGGAACAAGAAAAGAGTGCATGTCGGTAACGAGATCAAACTAGGTATGGAGATACCGATGATCGAATCTCGGACATGTAATATATAGCAAGACAAAGGGATTTAGTTACTAGCGTTAAAGGTTCTCACGATCACAGAAGTCATCGTTGAATATACAGGAGTCAGTATGGATCTCCAGGTCCCGCTTCTGATTATTGATGTGAGAAGAGTCTCAATCATGTCTGCATTATTCGCGAACCAGAGGGTGACACACTTAAGAGTTACTGGACACCATTTTGGAGCACATATGTTTCAGACGAAAGAATTGCAAAGCGCAGGAATTATTTCGATAGAAACCGGAAATTGTTTCGGGTGAAATTGCAGAAAGTGGTTCTGCATGTGATATTGTAATATTGCAAGGGGCTATATGTGAATGTTTGTTAATTAATGTAATTAACAAAATTCTGAATAAATTTAATAAAAGAATTTTATTAAATGAGAGAGCATTAAACTTGGAGAATTTTAATGCATTTAAAGTAGGGACTTTAAAGGGGAATGTGAAGAGGCATTTTAATGTGGAGGGGTTAGCACCACATGAATGGGCGAGGTAAGGGGTCACCCCCCCCCATACGCCGGCCATGGAGAGAGGGGGTACCCCCCCCCTCCTCCTATAAAAGGCCACCCTCTTCCTCCTTCTTCCTCACACCTCCTTGTGAAGGATCTCTCCCTCCCTCTAGAATTTTTCTCCCATGGTCTCGGATTAGCGAGATACATGTTCCCGGTGGCATTTCGTCTAGAAGGAGTTGCTGCTTCCGCTGGATCGCTGGAGCGAGGAGGTGGAGTTTGTCCGGTGGCTTGAACGTGTGTGCGAGTACGGATGCGTTGCTGAGTTGTGTCGCTCGGACTTCCTCACGATCTGGAGATCGACAAGTGTACGACTACATCAACCACGAGTTCCTACTCGTTAACAAAACTTGTTGTCTTCGAGGGTAAGTTCTCGTTGGATGTATGTCCACCCGTTGCTTTGTACCTAGTAGATAGATCTTGGCGTGTAGTTCTCATCGCAGGAAAAAATTTGTTTTCTATGCTGCGGACCCAAGAGTGGTAGCAGAGCCTGATCTATGCGTAGGTGCTTTGCACGGGTAGGACACATATGTTTATATGTGGGCGATGATGATAATTTTATTGCATCTTCTATGTATTTTGGATATTGGTGGCATAGTGGGATGAAGCGGCCCGGACCAACCTTACATGTCATCATACATGAGACCGGTTCCACGACTGACATGCAACTTGTTTTGCATAAGTGGTTGGCGGGTGTCTGTCTCTCCTACTATAGTCAATATCTGATTTACAACGAGTTGTTAATAACTTGGTTATCCTCGTTGTGGTTCAGGTTCGTAGGTGAGAACTGTTCTATCTCCGAAAGCCCTAAGCCACGTAAAACTTGCAATTGATAAATTAGAGGCGTCTAGTTTAGATCGTTGCTGGGCTAGTGTATTGATCTGGTATTATTGTAAGTAGATGTATGATAGATACTCTTACAACACATTCAACGTGAAAGTTCCATAGACCTTGGCCTTACACACAAAGGAATGATAGAGATCATACCACGATGCAAATGATAGAGATCAAATGCATGGACCATATCATCTAACTTTACACATTAGATGTTAGCATCTTATACTGCTAGTTTGGCCCTTTTGGTAGCATTGTAAGATGATTCCTCATTTAGATATCAAGATAAAATGTGTTCTTCCTTAAGTATGCACCGTTCTATGGATCGTGTTTCGAGACATCACGTGATGATCGGGTGTACTCGACTCTACGCTTTCATACAATGGGTGTAAGACAGTTTTACACACGTGAGTACTAAGGTTCTTACTTGGCGAGCCTAGCATGTACAGACATGGCCTTGGAACACGGACTGAAAGGTTAAGCGTGAGTCATATAGTTGATATGATGCCCATATTGATGCTCGCCTTTTAAGCTACACCGACTCACATGATGATCGGACTTGGTGTAGTGGATTTGGTTCATGTAATCACCAAAAAGGCGCGAGGGGTGTCGTTTTTGAGTGGGAGTTCATTTCTAATTTGGATTAGTCAAACTCAATTTGTCATAAACTAAATTGAAGTGAATTTGCATAATTTGTTGTAGTCATTGGCGTCTGTTCACTACCTTATGCTTAGTTTTAATTCAGATAATAGAACTATAGAATTCTGGATATTTACTTTACGAACTGGTATCGTATTGTTTTGAATGTCAATTTAAAGTTTAGTAGTCCTATTGCAAACTTTCAGCAAACTCTATTTACTCCATGAAGTTTAATAAGTAGTATTAAATCAAGAGTAAGAATTCCAATGTTAGTATCTAAAGTATCATGTTTGCCTCCATGATTCTTGATATTCAAAAGTTGTTTTAATATCGAGGTTATCTAGGAGCTAAAATAATTGTTTCAGAAACCATCATGTGTGGAAGATATTGTGATATCTGAAACAATGTTTTTGGTTGCATTATGATAGAGTATAATTTAGCAAAATACATGTTCTCATATTGTATGAGAATTTGTGAAGGATGGATATGCTAAGCATCCGGATCTCCCAAAAAGGTTTTGGGAACTAACATTATACTCGTGATTCTTCCTTACAGGCTATAGTAGCTTGATCATGAAAGTTGTCATGATAATGATGAATAGAAGATGTAAGTAAAATGTTTACTACACTGATAGATTACTAGAGAATGGATTTTTGAAAGAATACCAAACATTTGATGATGGTGATCCACTTCAAAGTGCAAGTCCAAAGGTATTAGTATTTGACTATATACGCTTTGTACTATGTGCCATGTGAATGACACCACAATTGATGTTGATAGATTCTGTTAAAAGAAAAGGAATTGTTGAAAGAGAATCTATAAAATATTTGGCAGAAAAGAAAAGGTTGGAGATGTCCAACATAGGTATATAGAAGATATACATGTTATGGTTGTATTCCTTGCTTGTTAAACAATGTGGTTCTTAGGTATTGGATACTGGTATTGGATACCGAATTGGTTGGTATGAAGTGTCATACAGGACAACGCAATTCATGAACTGCAATGGCGTAAGTAACTGGCAAAAGAATAAGTGATGATGTTCATCAAAAACAAATAAAGTGTTATTGTGTTTTTCGTTGTCGTCAAACCTAGCCTTCAAGATTTGTTTTAATAATTGTTATTTTGTTACGGTATTACGAGAACAATGGTTGTTCAAATAATTACCGTATTCCATAAAGGATGGATGAACTTTTACAAGTCTAGTGGGAGAAATCACATCCATAAACACTATTGCTAAAATGTCGCAAGACAAATGATTAAAAGATCACTTATGAAGTGACATCGCTGTTTAAATTATATTGGAAAGAAAACATGAAGAAACTCCATGTTGATGGATTTTTGGAGTCTTTGATTTTGATCAATTGACGCTTGTGAGACTTTCCTCGAGATAATTGAAACTCCGTCCATAGGCCAAAGAGGAACGGATGACTAAATTATTGGATATTATGCATGTTGATGTATATAGTCCATTATGTGTAGCCACATGCGATGGATATTTTTGCTCCATATGCTTTCTCCAGAAATTTAAGTGAATATATCTATATATTTACTTAATAAGGAAGAAGTATGAAACATTTGAAAATTGTTCAAAGACTTTCAAGATGAAGTGAAAAATCATTGTAACAAGAAAATAAAAGAGTTTATGATTTGATCATAAAAGAATAAATTTGAGTTACATGTTTAGCAAAACACTTAAGATTTGAGGAATTGTTCCATGATTTGTGTTTCCCGATAAACCATAGGAGTATGGTATATTCGAGAGATGAAATCAAACCATGTTTGACATGGTAAGATCAAAGGTGTCATTTATAAAACTGCCATTATGTTTTAAGGATTCAAGATTTAGAGACTACCGCTTTTACACTGAAAAGGGCACCATCGTGATCCGTTGAAATGACACCATATAAGTTATGGTTTGGGATAAAACCCAAATTGTCTTTTCTTAAATTTTGGTATGCTATGCATAAGTAAAATGTTTACAACCAAAGTCGGATAAGCACGTCTTTGTAGGTTATCCCAAAGAATTTGTTGGGAATTTCTCCATAACACCGAGGACAAAAGAGTTTGTTACTTGGAATGTCAAGTTTCTTGAGAAGGAATTTTTTGCAAAATGTTAAGTGGGAGGACAATAGGACTTTGATAAGGTTGTTGAACCTTAGCTATATGTGCTAAGTAGCACAGCACCGAAAAGTGTCCCGGTGGCAGCCACAATGCTCATGGCTCCCGTGATTACAAAGGGTGTGATCTCGGAGATTAGAGTTCCTATTGAACCGTGTGGGTCGGTAAGAATCAAATAGTGTGATTTGATATGCAAGTCGTTATTGTTTTGACAATGATGAACCGACTACATGCAAAGAAGTGATGATGGGCCCTGACTCCATAAAATGACTAGAAGTCATAGAATCCGTGATAGTATCCATACACGAGAAATCAAGTTTCTGAACTTGGAAGACCCTCCAGAAAGGCACGAAGCCTATCGGTTGTGTTTGGATCTATAAAGAAATAGACATGGATGTTTAACATCTATGAAGTAGTCGACATGTCGGAAAGAAGTTTACGACAATGTTCAAGGAGTTGACTATGACAAGATTTGATCTTTCATAGCGATATTTAGTCTTGACGGATTAATGTAGCAACCACTACATATAATTTGGTATATGGTAGTTGAATAAACAAAACAAGGTTCTTCTAATAGAACGGTTACCTAGGACGTGTACATGACATGGTCCTAAGGGTTTTTTTAATTCAAAGGGTGCTAAAAGGGCATGCAAACTTCAATAGTTGAAGTAAGCATAGCGGAGTTGGAATCTTCACCATGATGAAACTGTTAAAAGAGTTTAAATTCATCAGAGATGATGAAGATTCTTGCATTGCAAGAAATTAAGTGGGAGCACTGAGACATATTTCTAATACATTGTGTAGAGGACATATTGTTGATTTGAAATGATGTATCTTGTATTGACACAAGTTAAGAATTTCATTAAAATGAGATTTCGATGAAAGACTTGGGCAAACCTGGAATATTTGGCATCAATATCTATATGGATAGATTGAGACGCTAATATGGTTGTGCCAGACATACATATATGAGATATTGAAAGGGTTCAATATGGAAACAACAGGAAAGGTTCTTGCTGCATGGAAAGGATTGTATCAGGATTCAAGTGTTTCAACACTTGGTGAGTAAAATCACATGAAGATTTTGATCGATTATACCATGATATGTATATATCCAAAATGTCCTATGCTCTAAATGTTATGAGCACATACCAGAATGTTTAATAAGATGATCATTGGACAATAGTAAAGATATTCTTATGAGCTTTGGAAGAACTAAGAATATATCATGTATAAGTGACAAATAGTTAAAGGTAGTTCATTGTAAAGTGTTAAATTGATACTACTTTTGTCACAAGATACAAATTAAATTTATCTCAATTTAGACTATGGGTGGCACAATGTAATGGAAAGGATGTTCCATAATGGATTTGGATGAGTTCCAAAGTTGAGACATTGTGACGGATACTACAACAAAAGGCTAAGTATATAACTGCTAATATAGTAGCAGCAAAGGAGGGCATTTGTGTTAAGTAGTTTGTTATCAAACTAGGTGTGGTTCAAAGCGGGCTAATACTATGAAGATATATTGTGTGACAATAATATCAACATATTTTAACCGGAACGAACTAAAGGTCTCACCAAAGGACCAAATTTATACAATGCCATCTCATTTGAGAATGAGTAATGCGTAGAGACACGAAGACATGCAAATACACACGGACCTGAAACCATCAGATCTGGAGATTACGTTAACCACTAGCAATCGCGTATATGCAACACCAGAAAGCCATAGGTGTTCAATACGCAAAGTTTTTCAAACTAGATTATTGACTCTAGTGCAAGTGGCAGACTGAAGGGAATATGCCCGAGAGGCAATAATAAAGTGGTTATTATCTTATTCCATGTTTATTATAAATGTTTATTTTGCATGCTATAATTGTATTGATCGGAAACGTCAATACATGTGTGTTTAATAAGCAAAAAGGGTTCCTAGTTATGCCTCTCTAATAGACTAGCTTGTTGATTAACAAGATGATCAAGGTTTCCTGATCATGGACATTGGATGTTGTTAATAACAAGGTCACAACATTGGTGGAATGATGTGATGAACATTCATCTGAAGTATACCATTACGATCAAAGTCATTATGTTTATATTGCTATAACATCATATGAAGTAATCTTTATCCTTAGACCATGAGATCATGTTAATTACTAACACCGGAAGAGTATCTTGATAACATCAAATGTCACACCATAACATGGTGACTATAAAGATGGGTTCAGTGCTACGAAGGTGTTATGTTGAGGCTCATGGATCAAGAGTGGAATTTGTCAATCCTGATGACGGATAGATATACTCTGGGCCCTCTCGGTGATATCACATTGAGATAGCTTGCAAGCAAGTGATGTGATCACTAGAATGTTATATCACGGGAACGAGAAAAAAGTGCATGTCGGTAACGAGATCAAACTAGGTATGGAGATACCGATGATCGAATCTCGGACATGTAATATATCGCGAGACAAAGGTATTTAGTTACTAGCGTTAAAGGTTCTCACAATCATAGAAGTCGTCGTTGAATATGCAAGAGTCAGTATGGATCTCTAGGTCCCGCTTCTGATTATTGATGTCAGAAGAGTCTCAATCATGTCTGCATTATTCGCGAACCGGAGGGTGACACACTTCAGAGTTACTGGACACCATTTTGGAGCACATATGTTTCATTCGAAAGAATTGCAAAGCGCAGGAATTATTTCGATAGAAACCGGAAATTGTTTCGGGTGAAATTGCAGAAAGTGGTTCTGCATGTGATATTGTAATATTGCAAGGGGCTATATGTGAATGTTTGTTAATTAATGTAATTAACAAAATTCTGAATAAATTTAATAAAAGTGTTTTATTAAATGAGAGAGCATTAAACTTGGATAATTTTAATGCATTTAAAGTAGGGACTTTAAAGGGGAATGTGAAGAGGCATTTTAATGTGGAGGGGTTACCACCACATGAATGGGGGAGGTGAGGGGTCACCCCCCATGCGCCGGCCATGGAGAGAGGGGGTACCCCCCTCCTCCTATAAAAGGCCACCCTCTTCCTCCTTCTTCCTCACACCTCCTTGTGAAGGATCTCTCTCCCCCTCTAGAATTATTCCCCCATGGTCTCGGATTAGCGAGATACATGTTCCCGGTGGCATTTCCTCTGGAAGGAGTTGTTGCTTCCGCTGGATCGCTAGAGCGAGGAGGTGGAGGTTGTCAAGTGGCTTGAACGTGTGTGCGAGTACGGATGTGCTGCTAAGTTGCGGCGCTCGGACTTCCTCACGATCTTGAGATCGGCAAGTGTACGACTACATCAACCACGAGTTCCTACTCGTTAACAAAACTCGTTGTCTTCGAGGGTAAGTTCTTGTTGGATGTATGTCCACCCATTGTTTTGTACCTAGTAGATAGATCTTGGCGTGTAGTTCTCGTCGTAGGAAATTTTTTGTTTTCTATGTTGCGGGCCCAAAAGGATCCACCAGTGTCATTGCATGTGTGCTCTTTTCATAATCCACCTATGGATTCACCAGTGTCATTGCATGTGTGTTCTTTTTACTAACAACAACCATAGTCATTGAAATGTGTGTTCTTTTTAGATACCAGATATGGATCCACCAGTGTCATTGCTTGTGTGCTCTTTTTACTAACAACAGCCAGAGTCATTGCATGTGTGTTCTCTTCATAGACCACACATTGATCCACCAGTGTCATTGCATGTTTGTTCTTTTTACTAACAACAACCAGAGTCATTGAAATGTGTGTTCTCTTTAGAGTCGACACATGGAATCCACCAGTGTCATTCCATGTGTGTTCTTTTTACTAACAACAACCAGTGTCATTGCATGTATGTTCTTTTTACAATCCACCTATGGATCCACCAGTGTCATTGCATGTGTGCTTTTTTTACTAACAACAACCAGAGCCATGTCATGTGTGTTCTTTTCACATACCACATATGGATCCACCAGTGTCATTGAAATGTGTGTTCTCTTCAGAGACCACACATGGATCCACCAGTGTTATTGCATGTGTGTTGTTGTTACTAACAACAACCAGAGTCATTGCATGTGTCTTCTTTTCACATACCACATATGGATCCACCAGTGTCATTGCGTGTGTGCTCTTTTCACATCCACCTATGGATCCACCAATGTCATTGCATGTGTGTTCTTTTTACTAACAACAACCAGAGGCATTGCATGTGTGTTCTTTTCATATACCACATATGGATCCACCAGTGTCATTGCATGTGTGCTCTTTTTACTAACAACCAGAGACATTGCATGTGCGTTCTCTTCAGAGACCACACATGGATCCACCAGTGGCATTGCATTTGTGATCTTTTTACTAACAACCAGAGTCATTGAAATGTGTGTTCTTTTCTGAGACCACACATGGATCCACCACTGTCATTGCATGTGTGTTCTTTTTACTAACAACAACCAGTGTCATTGCATTGTGTTCTTTTCACAATCCACCTATGGATCCACTAGTGTTATTGCATGTGTGCTTTTTAGTAACAACAACCAGAGGCATTTCATGTGTGTTCTTTTCAGATACCACACATGGATCCACCAGTGTCATTGAAATGTGTGTTCTCTTCAGAGACCACACATGGATCCACCAGTGTTATTGCATGTGTGCTTGTTACTAACAACAACCAGAGTCATTGCATGTGTGTTCTTTTCACATACCACATATGGATCCACCAGTGTCATTGCATGTGTGTTCTTTTCACAATCCACATATGGATCCACTAGTGTCATTGCATGTGTGTTCTTTTTACTAACAACAACTAGAGTCATTTAATGACTGTTCTTTTCACATAACACATATGGATCCACCAGTGTCATTGCATGTGTGTTCTCTTGAGAGACCACACATGGATCCACTAGTGTCATTGCATGTGTGTTCTTTTTACTAACAACAACCAGAGTCATTGAAATGTGTGTTCTCTTCAGAGACCACACATGGATCCACCAGTGTCATTGCATGTGTGTTCTTTTTACTAACAACAACCAGTGTCATTGCATGTGTGTTCTTTTCACAATCCACCTATGGATCCACCAGTGTCATTGCATGTGTGCTTTTTTATTAACAACAACCAGAGTCATTTCATGTGTGTTCTTTTCACATACCACATATGGATCCACCAGTGTCATTGAAATGTGTGTTCTCTTCAGAGACCACACATGGATCCACAATTGTTATTGCATGTGTGTTCTTGTTACTCAAAACAACCAGTGTCATTGCATGTGTGCTCTTTTCACAATCCTCCTATGGATCCACCAGTGTCATTGCATGTGTGTTCTTTTTACTAACAACAACCAGAGTCATTGCATGTGTGTTCTTTTCACATACCACATATGGATCCACCAGTGTCATTGCATGTGTGCTCTTTTTACTAACAACAACCAGAGTCATTGCATGTGTGTTCTCTTCAGAGACCACACATGGATCCACCAGTGTCATTGCATGTGTGTTCTTTTTACTAAGAACAACCAGAGTCATTGAAATGTGTGTTGTCTTCTAAGACCACACATGGATCCACCAGTGTCATTGCATGTGTGTTCTTTTTACTAACAACCAGTTTCATTGCACGTTTGTTATTTTCACAATCCACCTATGGATCCATAAGTGTTGTTACATGTGTGCTTTTTTTTACTAACAACAACAGAGTCATTTGATGTGTGTTCTTTTCACATAGCACATATGGATCCACCATTGTCATTGAAATGTGTGTTCTCTTCAGAGACCGCACATGGATCCACCAGTGTTATTGCATGTGTGTTCTTGTTACTAACAACAACGAGAGTCATTGCATGTGTGTTCTTTTCACATACCACATATGGATCCACCAGTGTCATTGCATGTGTGTTCTTTTCACAATCCACCTATGGATCCACCAGTGTCATTTCATGCGTGTTCTTTTTACTAACAACAATTGGAGTCATTTCATGACTGTTCTTTTCACATACCACATATGGATCCACCAGTGTCCTTGAAATGTGTGTTCTCTTTAGAGACCACACATGGATCCACCAGTGTCATTACATGTGTGTTCTTTTTACTAACAACAACTAGAGTCATTGCATGTGTGTTCTTTTCACATACCACATATGGATCCACCAGTGTTATTGCATGTGTGCTCTTTTCATAATCCACCTGTGGATCCACCAGTGTCATTGCATGTGTGTTCTCTTTACTAACAACAACCAGAGTCATTGAAATGTGTGTTCTTTTCACATACCACATATGGATCCACCAGTGCCATTGCATGTGTGTTGTTTTTACTAACAACAACCATAGTCTTTGCATGTGTGTTCTCTTTAGAGACCACATATGAATCCACCAGTGTCATTTCATCCGTGTTCTTTTTACTAACAACAATTGGAGTCATTTCATGACTGTTCTTTTCACATACCACATATGGATCCACCAGTGTGATTGAAATGTGTGTTCTCTTTAGAGACCACACATGGATCCACCAGTGTCATTACATGTGTGTTCTTTTTACTAACAACAACTAGAGTCATTGCATGTGTGTTCTTTTCACATACCACATATGGATCCACCAGTGTCATTGCAAGTGTGCTCTTTTCACAATCCACCTATGGATCCACCAGTGTCATTGCATGTGTGTTCTCTTTACTAACAACAACCAGAGTCATTGAAATGTGTGTTATTTTCACATACCACATATGGGTCCACCAGTGTCATTGAAATGTGTGTTCTCTTCAGAGACGACACATGGATCCACCAGTGTTATTGCATGTGTGTTGTTGTTACTAACAACAACCAGAGTCATTGCATGTGTGTTCTTTTCACATACCACATATGGATCCACCAGTGTCATTGCATGTGTGCTCTTTTCACATCCACCTATGGATCCACCAATGTCATTGCATGTGTGTTCTTTTTAGTAACAACAACCAGAGGCATTGCATGTGTGTTCTTTTCATATACCCCATATGGATCCACCAGTGTCATTGCATGTGTGATCTTTTTACTAACAACAACCAGAGATATTGCATGTGCATTCTCTTCAGAGACCACACATAGATCCACCAGTGGCATTGCATTTGTGTTCTTTTTACTAACAACAACCAGAGTCATCGAAATGTGTGTTCTCTTCTGAGACCACACATGGATCCACCAGTGTCATTGCATGTGTGTTCTTTTTACTAACAACCAGTTTCATTGCATGTGTGTTCTTTTCACAATCCACCTATGGATCCACCAGTGTCATTGCATGTGTTCTTTTTTTACTAACAACAACCAGAGTCATTTCATGTGTGTTCTTTTCACATACCACATATGGATCCACCAATGTCATTGAAATGTGTGTTCTCTTTAGAGACCACACATGGATCCACAATTGTTATTGCATGTGTGTTCTTGTTACTAACAACAACCAGTGTCATTGCATGTGTGCTCTTTTCACAATCCACCTATGGATCCACCAGTGTCATTGCATGTGTGTTCTTTTTACTAACAACAACCAGAGTCATTGCATGTGTGTTCTTTTCACATACCACATATGGATCGACCAGTGTCATTGCATGTGTGCTCTTTTTAATAACAACAACCAGAGTCATTGCATGTGTGTTCTCTTCATGGACCACACATGGATCCACCAGTGTCATTGCATGTGTGTTCTTTTTACTAACAACAACCAGAGTCATTGAAATGTGTGTTCTCTTCTGAGACCACACATGGATCCACCAGTGTCATTGCATGTGTGTTCTTTTTACTAACAACCAGTGTCATTGCATGTGTGTTATTTTCACAATCCACCTATGGATCCACTAATGTTGTTACATGTGTGCTTTTTTTACTAACAACAACAAAGTCATTTCATGTGTGTAATTTTCACACAGCACATATGGATCCACCATTGTCATTGAAATGTGTGTTCTCTTTAGAGACCACACATGATCCACCAGTGTTATTGCACGTGTGTTCTTGTTAATAACAATAACCAGAGTTATTGCATGTGTGTTCTTTTCACATACCACATATGGATCCTCCAGTGTCATTGCATGTGTGTTATTTTCACAATCCACCTATGGATCCACCAGTGTCATTTCATGTGTGTTCTTTTTACTAACAACAATTAGAGTCATTTCATGACTATTCTTTTCACATACCACACATGGATCCACCAGTGTCATTGAAATGTGTGTTCTCTTCATAGACCACACATGGATCCACCAGTGTCATTGCATGTTTGTTCTTTTTACTAACAACAACCATAGTCTTTGCATGTGTGTTCTCTTTAGAGACCACACCTGGATCCACCAGTGTCATTGCATGTGTGTTCTTTTTACTAACAACAACCAGTGTCATTGCACGTGTGTTCTTTTCACAATCCACCTATGGATCCACCAGTGTCATTGCATGTGTGCTTTTTTTACTAACAACAACCAGAGTCATTTCATGTGTGTTCTTTTCACATACCACATATGGATCCACCTATGTCATTGAAATGTGTGTTCTCTTTAGAGACCACACATGGATACACAATTGTTATTACATGCGTGTTCTTGTTACTAACAACAACCAGTGTCATTGCATGTGTGCTCTTTTCACAATCCACCTATGGATCCACCAGTGTCATTGCATGTGTGTTCTTTTTACTAACAACAACCAGAGTCATTGCATGTGTGTTCTTTTCACATACCACATATGGATCGACCAGTGTCTTTGCATGCGTGCTCTTTTTACTAACAACAACCAGAGTCATTGCATGTGTGTTCTCTTCATGGACCACACATGGATCCACCAGTGTCATTGAAGTGTGTTCTTTTTACTAACAACAACTAGAGTCATTGAACTATGTGTTCTCTTCTGAGACCACACATGGATCCACCAGTGTCATTGCATGTGTGTTCTTTTTACTAACAACCAGTGTCATTGCATGTGTGTTATTTTCACAATCCACCTATGGATCCACCAATGTTGTTACATGTGTGCTTGTTACTAACAACAACTAGAGTCATTGCATGTGTGTTCTTTTCACATACCACATATGTATCCACCAGTGTCATTGCATGTGTGTTCTTTTCACAATCCACCTATGGATCCACCATTGTCATTGCATGTGTGTTCTTTTTACTAACAACAACTGGAGTCATTTAATGACTGTTCTTTTCACATACCACATATGGATCCACCAGTGTCATTGCATGTGTGTTCTCTTCAGAGACCACACATGGATCCACTAGTGTCATTGCATGTGTGTTCTTTTTACTAACAACAACCAGAGTCATTGAAATGTGTGTTCTATTCGGACACCACACATGGATCCACCAGTGTCATTACATGTGTATTCTTTTACTAAGAACAACCAGTGTCATTGCATGTGTGTTCTTTTCACAATCCACCTATGGATCCACCAGTGTCATTGCATGTGTGCTTTTTTATTAACAACAACCAGAGTCATTTCATGTGTATTCTTTTCACATACCACATATGGATCCACCAGTGTCATTGAAATGTGTGTTCTCTTCAGAGACCACACATGGATCCACAATTGTTATTGCGTGTGTGTTCTTGTTACTCACAACAACTAGTGTCATTGCATGTGTGCTCTTTCCACAATCCTCCTATGGATCCACCAGTGTCATTGCATGTGTATTCTTTTTACTAACAACAACCAGAGTCATTGCATGTGTGTTATTTTCACATACCACATATGGATCCACCAGTGTCATTGCATGTGTGCTCTTTTTACTAACAACAACCAGAGTCATTGCATGTGTGTTCTCTTTAGAGACCACACATGGATCCACCAGTGTCATTGCATGTGTGTTCTTTTTACTAAGAACAACCAGATTAATTGAAATGTGTGTTCTCTTCTGAGACCACACATGGATCCACCAGTGTAATTGCATGTGTGTTCTTTTTACTGACAACCAGTTTCATTACATGTGTGTTATTTTCACAATCCACCTATGTATCCACAATTGTTGTTACATGTGTGCTTTTTTTTACTAACAACAACAGAGTCATTTCATGTGTGTTCTTTTCACATAGCACATATGGATCCACCATTGTCATTGAAATGTGTGTTCTCTTCAGAGACCACACATGGATCCACCAGTGTTATTGCACGTGTGTTCTTGTTACTAACAACAACCAGAGTCATTGCATGTGTGTTCTTTTCACATACCACATATGGATCCACCAGTGTCATTGCATGTGTGTTCTTTTCACAATCCACCTATGAATCCACCAGTGTCATTTCATGCGTGTTCTTTTTACTAACAACAATTGGAGTCATTTCATGACTGTTCTTTTCACATACCACATATGGATCCACCAGTGTCATTGAAATGTGTGTTCTCTTTAGAGACCACACATGGATCCACCAGTGTCATTACATGTGTGTTCTTTTTACTAACAACAACTAGAGTCATTGCATGTGTGTTCTTTTCACATACCACATATGGATCCACCAGTGTCATTGCAAGTGTGCTCTTTTCACAATCCACCTATGGATCCACCAATGTGATTGCATGTGTGTTCTCTTTACTAACAACAACCAAAGTCATTGAAATGTGTGTTCTTTTCACATACCACATATGGATCCACCAGTGTCATTGAAATGTTTGTTCTCTTCAGAGACGACACATGGATCCACCAGTGTTATTGCATGTGTGTTGTTGTTACTAACAACAACCAGAGTCATTGCATGTGTGTTCTTTTCACATACCACATATGGATCCACAAGTGTCATTGCATGTGTGCTCTTTTCACATCCACCTATGGATCCACCAGTGTCATTGCATGTGTGTTCTTTTTACTAAAAACAACCAGAGGCATTGCATGTGTGTTCTTTTCATATACCACATATGGATCCACCAGTGTCATTACATGTGTGCTCTTTTTACTAACAACAACCAGAGACATTGCATGTGCGTTCTCTTCAAAGACCACACATGGATCCACCAGTGGCATTGCATTTGTGTTCTTTTTACTAACAACAACCAGAGTCATTGCATGTGTGTTCTTTTCACATACCACATATGGATCGACCAGTGTCTTTGCATGCGTGCTCTTTTTACTAACAACAACCAGAGTCATTGCATGTGTGTTCTCTTCATGGGCCACACATGGATCCACCAGGGTCATTGCATGTGTGTTCTTTTTACTAACAACAACTAGAGTCATTGAACTATGTGTTCTCTTCTAAGACCACATATGGATCCACCAGTGTCATTGCATGTGTGTTCTTTTTACTAACAATCAGTGTCATTGCATGTGTGTTATTTTCACAATCCACCTATGGATCCACCAATGTTATTACATGTGTGCTTGTTACTAACAACAACCAGAGTCATTGCATGTGTGTTCTTTTCACATACCACATATGGATCCACCAGTGTCATTGCATGTGTGTTCTTTTCACAATCCACCTATGGATCCACCATTGTCATTGCATGTGTGTTCTTTTTACTAACAACAACTGGAGTCATTTAATGACTGTTCTTTTCACATACCACATATGGATCCACCAGTGTCATTGCATGTGTGTTCTCTTCAGAGACCACACATGGATCCACTAGTGTCATTGCATGTGTGTTCTTTTTACTAACAACAACCAGAGTCATTGAAATGTGTGTTCTATTCAGACACCACACATGGATCCACCAGTGTCATTGCATGTGTGTTCTTTTTACTAACAACAACCAGTGTCATTGCATGTGTGTTCTTTTCACAATCCACCTATGGATCCACCAGTGTCATTGCATGTGTGCTTTTTTATTAACAACAACCAAAGTCATTTCATGTGTATTCTTTTCACATACCACATATGGATCCACTAGTGTCATTGAAATGTGTGTTCTCTTCAGAGACCACACATGGATCCACAATTGTTATTGCGTGTGTGTTCTTGTTACTCACAACAACCAGTGTCATTGCATGTGTGCTCTTTTCACAATCCTCCTATGGATCCACCAGTGTCATTGCATGTGTGTTCTTTTTACTAACAACAACCAGAGTCATTGCATGTGTGTTATTTTCACATACCACATATGGATCCACCAGTGTCATTGCATGTGTGCTCTTTTTACTAACAACAACCACAGTCATTGCATGTGTGTTCTCTTTAGAGACCACACATGGATCCACCAGTGTCATTGCATGTGTGTTCTTTTTACTAAGAACAACCAGAGTAATTGAAATGTGTGTTCTCTTCTGAGACCACACATGGATCCACCAGTGTCATTGCATGTGTGTTCTTTTTACTAACAACCAGTTTCATTACATGTGTGTTATTTTCACAATCCACCTATGTATCCACAATTGTTGTTACATGTGTGCTTTTTTTACTAACAACAACAGAGTCATTTCATGTGTGTTCTTTTCACATAGCACATATGGATCCACCATTGTGATTGAAATGTGTGTTCTCTTCAGAGACAACACATGGATCCACCAGTGTTATTGCACGTGTGTTCTTGTAACTAACAACAACCAGAGTCATTGCATGTGTGTTCTTTTCACATACCACATATGGATCCACCAGTGTCATTGCATGTGTGCTCTTTTCACATCCACCTATGGATCCACCAGTGTCATTGCATGTGTGTTCTTTTTACTAAAAACAACCAGAGGCATTGCATGTGTGTTCTTTTCATATACCACATATGGATCCACCAGTGTCATTTCATGTGTGCTCTTTTTACTAACAACAACCAGAGACATTGCATGTGCGTTCTCTTCAAAGACCACACATGGATCCACCAGTGGCATTGCATTTGTGTTCTTTTTACTAACAACAACCAGAGTCATTGAAATGTGTGTTCTCTTCTGAGACCACACATGGATCCACCAGTGTCATTGCATGTGTGTTCTTTTTACTAACAACAACCAGTGTCATTGCATGTGTGTTCTTTTCACAATCCACCTATGGATCCACCAGTGTTATTGCATGTCTGCTTTTTTTACTAACAATAACCAGAGTCATTTCATGTGTGTTCTTTTCACATACTACACATGGATCCACCAGTGTCATTGAAATGTGTGTTCTCTTTAGAGACCACACATGGATCCACCAGTGTTATTGCATGTGTGCTTGTTACTAACAACAACCAGAGTCATTGCATGTGTGTTCTTTTCACATACCACATATGGATCCACCAGTGTTATTGCAAGTGTGCTCTTTTCACAATCCACCTATGGATCCACCAGTGTCATTGCATGTGTGTTCTCTTTACTAACAACAACCAGAGTCATTGAAATGTGCGTTCTTTTCACATACCACATATGGATCCACCAATGTCATTGCATGTGTGTTCTTTTTACTAACAACAACCACAGTCTTTGCATGTGTGTTCTCTTCAGAGACCACACATGGATCCACCAGTGTCATTGCATGTGTGTTCTTTTTACTAACAACAACCAGTGTCATTGCATGTGTGTTCTTTTCACAATCCACCTATGGATCCACCAGTGTCATTGCATGTGGGCTTTTTTATTAACAACAACCAGAGTCATTTCATGTGTGTTCTTTTCACATACCACATATGGATCCACCAGTGTCATTGAAATGTGTGTTCTCTTCAGAGACCACACATGGATCCACAATTGTTATTGCATGTGTGTTCTTGTTACTCACAACAACCAGTGTCATTGCATGTGTGTTCTTTTCACAATCCACCTATGAATCCACCAGTGTCATTTCATGCGTGTTCTTTTTACTAACAACAATTGGAGTCATTGCATGACTGTTCTTTTCACATACCACATATGGATCCACCAGTGTCATTGAAATGTGTGTTCTCTTTAGAGACCACACATGGATCCACCAGTGTCATTACATGTGTGTTCTTTTTACTAACAACAACTAGAGTCATTGCATGTGTGTTCTTTTCACATACCACATATGGATCCACCAGTGTCATTGCAACTGTGCTCTTTTCACAATCCACCTATGGATCCACCAGTGTCATTGCATGTGTGTTCTCGGTACTTAACAACAACCAGAGTCATTGAAATGTGTGTTCTTTTCACATACCACATATGGATCCACCAGTGTCATTGAAATGATTGTTCTCTTCAGAGACGACACATGGATCCACCAGTGTTATTGCAGGTGTGTTGTTGTTACTAACAACAACCAGAGTCATTGCATGTGTGTTCTTTTCACATACCACATATGGATCCACCAGTGTCATTGCATGTGTGCTCTTTTCACATCCACCTATGGATCCACCAGTGTCATTGCATGTGTGTTCTTTTTACTAAAAACAACCAGAGGCATTGCATGTGTGTTCTTTTCATATACCACATATGGATCCACCAGTGTCATTGCATGTGTGCTCTTTTTACTAACAACAACCAGAGACATTGCATGTGCGTTCTCTTCAAAGACCACACATGGATCCACCAGTGGCATTGCATTTGTGTTCTTTTTACTAACAACAACCAGAGTCATTGAAATGTGTGTTCTCTTCAGAGACCACACATGGATCCACCAGTGTTATTGCATGTGTGTTCTTTTTACTAACAACAACCAGTGTCA
Source organism: Avena sativa (assembly GCA_916181665.1). Taxonomy (NCBI): domain Eukaryota; kingdom Viridiplantae; phylum Streptophyta; class Magnoliopsida; order Poales; family Poaceae; genus Avena; species Avena sativa. The sequence goes on from OV702287.1 coordinate 588,604,628, forward strand.
TTGCATGTGTGTTCTTTTCACAATCTACCTATGGATCCACCAGTGTTATTGCATGTCTGCTTTTTTTACTAACAACAACCAGAGTCATTTCATGTGTGTTCTTTTCACATACTACACATGGATCCACCAGTGTCATTGAAATGTGTGTTCTCTTCAGAGACCACACATGGATCCACCAGTGTTATTGCATGTGTGCTTGTTACTAACAACAACCAGAGTCACTGCATGTGTGTTCTTTTCACATACCACATATGGATCCCCCAGTGTTATTGCAAGTGTGCTCTTTTCACAATCCACCTATGGATCCACCAGTGTCATTGCATGTGTGTTCTCTTTACTAACAACAACCAGAGTCATTGAAATGTGCGTTCTTTTCACATACCACATATGGATCCACCAATGTCATTGCATGTGTGTTCTTTTTACTAACAACAACCACAGTCTTTGCATGTGTGTTCTCTTCAGAGACCACACATGGATCCACCAGTGTCATTGCATGTGTGTTCTTTTTACTAACAACAACCAGTGTCATTGCATGTGTGTTCTTTTCACAATCCACCTATGGATCCACCAGTGTCATTGCATGTGGGCTTTTTTATTAACAACAACCAGAGTCATTTCATGTGTGTTCTTTTCACATACCACATATGGATCCACCAGTGTCATTGAAATGTGTGTTCTCTTCAGAGACCACACATGGATCCACAATTGTTATTGCATGTGTGTTCTTGTTACTCACAACAACTAGTGTCATTGCATGTGTGCTCTTTTCACAATCCTCCTATGGATCCACCAGTGTCATTGCATGTGTGTTCTTTTTACTAACAACAACCAGAGGCATTGCATGTGTGTTCTTTTCATATACCACATATGGATCCACCAATGTTGTTACAAGTGTGCTTTTTTTACTAACAACAACAGAGTCATTTCATGTGTGTTCTTTTCACACAGCACATATGGATCCACCATTGTCATTGAAATGTGTGTTCTCTTCACAGACCACACATGAATCCACCAGTGTTATTGCATGTGTGTTCCTGTTACTAACCACAACCAGAGTCATTGCATGTGTGTTCTTTTCACATACCACATATGGATCCACCAGTGTCATTGCATGTGTGTTCTTTTCACAATCCACCTATGGATCCACCAGTGTCATTTCATGCGTGTTCTTTTTACTAACAACAATTGGAGTCATTTCATGACTATTCTTTTCACATACCACATATGGATCCACCAGTGTCATTGAAATGCGTGTTCTCTTTAGAGACCACACATGGATCCACCAGTGTCATTACATGTGTGTTCTTTTTACTAACAACAACTAGAGTCATTGCATGTGTGTTCTTTTCACATGCCACATATGGATCCACCAGTGTCATTGCATGTGTGCTCTTTTCACAATCCACCTATGGATCCACCAGTGTCATTGCATGTGTGTTCTCTTTACTAACAACAACCATAGTCTTTGCATGTGTGTTCTCTTCAGAGACCACACATGGATCCACCAGTGTCATTGCATGTGTGTTCTTTTTACTAACAACAACCAGTGTCATTGCACGTGTGTTCTTTTCACAATCCACCTATGGATCCACCAGTGTCATTGCATGTGTTCTTTTTTTACTAACAACAACCAGAGTCATTTCATGTGTGTTCTTTTCACATACCACATATGGATCCACCAATGTCATTGAAATGTGTGTTCTCTTTAGAGACCACACATGGATCCACAATTGTTATTGCATGTGTGTTCTTGTTACTAACAACAACAAGTGTCATTGCATGTGTGCTCTTTTCACAATCCACCTATGGATCCACCAGTGTCATTGCATGTGTGTTCTTTTTACTAACAACAACCAGAGTCATTGCATGTGTGTTCTTTTCACATACCACATATGGATCGACCAGTGTCATTGCATGTGTGCTCTTTTTAATAACAACAACCAGAGTCATTGCATGTGTGTTCTCTTCATGGACCACACATGGATCCACCAGTGTCATTGCATGTGTGTTCTTTTTACTAACAACAACCAGAGTCATTGAAATGTGTGTTCTCTTCTAAGACCACACATGGATCCACCAGTGTCATTGCATGTGTGTTCTTTTTACTAACAACCAGTGTCATTGCATGTGTGTTATTTTCACAATCCACCTATGGATCCACTAATGTTGTTACATGTGTGCTTTTTTTACTAACAACAACAAAGTCATTTCATGTGTGTTCTTTTCACACAGCACATATGGATCCACCATTGTCATTGAAATGTGTGTTCTCTTTAGAGACCACACATGATCCACCAGTGTTATTGCACGTGTGTTCTTGTTACTAACAATAACCAGAGTTATTGCATGTGTGTTCTTTTCACATACCACATATGGATCCTCCAGTGTCATTGCATGTGTGTTATTTTCACAATCCACCTATGGATCCACCAGTGTCATTTCATGTGTGTTCTTTTTACTAACAACAATTGGAGTCATTTCATGACTGTTCTTTTCACATACCACATATGGATCCACCAGTGTCATTGAAATGTGTGTTCTCTTTAGAGACCACACATGGATCCACCAGTGTCATTACATGTGTGTTCTTTTTACTAACAACAACTAGAGTCATTGCATGTGTGTTCTTTTCACATACCACATATGGATCCACCAGTGTCATTGCAAGTGTGCTCTTTTCACAATCCACCTATGGATCCACCAGTGTCATTGCATGTGTGTTCTCTTTACTAACAACAACCAGAGTCATTGAAATGTGTGTTCTTTTCACATACCACATATGGATCCACCAGTGTCATTGAAATGTTTGTTCTCTTTAGAGACGACACATGGATCCACCAGTGTTATTGCATGTGTGTTGTTGTTACTAACAACAACCAGAGTCATTGCATGTGTGTTCTTTTCACATACCACATATGGATCCACCAGTGTCATTGCATGTGTGCTCTTTTCACATCCACCTATGGATCCACCAGTGCCATTGCATGTGTGTTCTTTTTACTAAAAACAACCAGAGGCATTGCATGTGTGTTCTTTTCATATACCACATATGGATCCACCAGTGTCATTGCATGTGTGCTCTTTTTACTAACAACAACCAGAGACATTGCATGTGCGTTCTCTTCAAAGACCACACATGGATCCACCAGTGGCATTGCATTTGTGTTCTTTTTACTAACAACAACCAGAGTCATTGAAATGTGTGTTCTCTTCTGAGACCACACATGGATCCACCAGTGTCATTGCATGTGTGTTCTTTTCACAATCCACCTATGGATCCACCAGTGTTATTGCATATGTGCTTTTTTTACTAACAACAACCAGAGTCATTTCATGTGTGTTCTTTTCACATACCACACATGGATCCACCAGTGTCATTGAAATATGTGTTCTCTTCAGAGACCACACATGGATCCACCAGTGTTATTGCATGTGTGCTTGTTACTAAAAACAACCAGAGTCATTGCATGTGTGTTCTTTTCACATACCCCATATGGATCCACAAGTGTTATTGCAAGTGTGCTCTTTTCACAATCCACCTATGGATCCACCAGTGTCATTGCATGTGTGTTCTCTTTACTAACAACAACCAGAGTCATTGAAATGTGTGTTCTTTTCACATACCACATATGGATCCACCAGTGTCATTGAAATGATTGTTCTCTTCAGAGACGACACATGGATCCACCAGTGTTATTGCATGTGTGTTGTTGTTACTAACAACAACCAGAGTCATTGCATGTGTGTTCTTTTCACATACCACATATGGATCCACCAGTGTCATTGCATGTGTGCTCTTTTCACATCCACCTATGGATCCACCAGTGTCATTGCATGTGTGTTCTTTTTACTAAAAACAACCAGAGGCATTGCATGTGTGTTCTTTTCATATACCACATATGGATCCACCAGTGTCATTGCATGTGTGCTCTTTTTACTAACAACAACCAGAGACATTGCATGTTCGTTCTCTTCAAAGACCACACATGGATCCACCAGTGGCATTGCATTTGTGTTCTTTTTACTAACAACAACCAGAGTCATTGAAATGTGTGTTCTCTTCTGAGACCACACATGGATCCACCAGTGTCATTGCATGTGTGTTCTTTTCACAATCCACCTATGGATCCACCAGTGTTATTGCATATGTGCTTTTTTTACTAACAACAACCAGAGTCATTTCATGTGTGTTCTTTTCACATACCACACATGGATCCACCAGTGTCATTGAAATGTGTGTTCTCTTCAGAGACCACACATGGATCCACCAGTGTTATTGCATGTGTGCTTGTTACTAAAAACAACCAGAGTCATTGCATGTGTGTTCTTTTCACATACCCCATATGGATCCACCAGTGTTATTGCAAGTGTGCTCTTTTCACAATCCACCTATGGATCCACCAGTGTCATTGCATGTGTGTTCTCTTTACTAACAACAACCAGAGTCATTGAAATGTGTGTTCTTTTCACATACCACATATGGATCCACTAGTGTCATTGAAATGATTGTTCTCTTCAGAGACGACACATGGATCCACCAGTGTTATTGCATGTGTGTTGTTGTTACTAACAACAACAAGAGTCATTGCATGTGTGTTCTTTTCACATACCACATATGGATCCACCAGTGTCATTGCATGTGTGCTCTTTTCACATCCACCTATGGATCCACCAGTGTCATTGCATGTGTGTTCTTTTTACTAAAAACAACCAGAGGCATTGCATGTGTGTTCTTTTCATATACCACATATGGATCCACCAGTGTCATTGCATGTGTGCTCTTTTTACTAAAAACAACCAGAGGCATTGCATGTGTGTTCTTTTCATATACCACATATGGATCCACCAGTGTCATTGCATGTGTGCTCTTTTTACTAACAACAACCAGAGACATTGCATGTGCGTTCTCTTCAAAGACCACACATGGATCCACCAGTGGCATTGCATTTGTGTTCTTTTTACTAACAACAACCAGAGTCATTGAAATGTGTGTTCTCTTCTGAGACCACACATGGATCCACCAGTGTCATTGCATGTGTGTTCTTTTCACAATCCACCTATGGATCCACCAGTGTTATTGCATGTGTGCTTTTTTTACTAACAACAACCAGAGTCATTTCATGTGTGTTCTTTTCACATACCACACATGGATCCACCAGTGTCATTGAAATGTGTGTTCTCTTCAGAGACCACACATGGATCCACCAGTGTTATTGCATGTGTGCTTGTTACTAAAAACAACCAGAGTCATTGCATGTGTGTTCTTTTCACATACCCCATATGGATCCACCAGTGTTATTGCAAATGTGCTCTTTTCACAATCCACCTATGGATCCACCAGTGTCATTGCATGTGTGTTCTCTTCACTAACAACAACCAGAGTCATTGAAATGTGTGTTCTTTTCACATACCACATATGGATCCACCAATGTCATTGCATGTGTGTTCTTTTTAGTAACAACAACCATAGTCTTTGCATGTGTGTTCTCTTCAGAGACCACACATGGATCCACCAGTGTCATTGCATGTGTGTTCTTTTTACTAACAACAACCAGTGTCATTGCATGTGTGTTCTTTTCACAATCCACCTATGGATCCACCAGTGTCATTGCATGTGGGCTTTTTTATTAACAACAACCAGAGTCATTTCATGTGTGTTCTTTTCACATACCACATATGGATCCACCAGTGTCATTGAAATGTGTGTTCTCTTCAGAGACCACACATGGATCCACAATTGTTATTGCATGTGTGTTCTTGTTACTCACAACAACCAGTGTCATTGCATGTGTGCTCTTTTCACAATCCTCCTATGGATCCACCAGTGTCATTGCATGTGTGTTCTTTTTACTAACAACAACCAGAGGCATCGCATGTGTGTTATTTTCATATACCACATATGGATCCACCAATGTTGTTACATGTGTGCTTTTTTTACTAACAACAACAGAGTCATTTCATGTGTGTTCTTTTCACACAGCACATATGGATCCACCATTGTCATTGAAATGTGTGTTCTCTTCACAGACCACACATGAATCCACCAGTGTTATTGCATGTGTGTTCTTTTTACTAACCACAACCAGAGTCATTGCATGTGTGTTCTTTTCACATACCACATATGGATGCACCAGTGTCATTGCATGTGTGTTCTTTTCACAATCCACCTATGGATCCACCAGTGTCATTTCATGCGTGTTCTTTTTACTAACAACAATTGGAGTCATTTCATGACTATTCTTTTCACATACCACATATGGATCCACCAGTGTCATTGAAATGCGTGTTCTCTTTAGAGACCACACATGGATCCACCAGTGTCATTACATGTGTGTTCTTTTTACTAACAACAACTAGAGTCATTGCATGTGTGTTCTTTTCACATGCCACATATGGATCCACCAGTGTCATTGCATGTGTGCTCTTTTCACAATCCACCTATGGATCCACCAGTGTCATTGCATGTGTGTTCTCTTTACTAACAACAACCAGAGTCATTGAAATGTGTCTTCTTTTCACATACCACATATGGATCCACCAGTGTCATTGCATGTGTGTTGTTTTTACTAACAACAACCATAGTCTTTGCATGTGTGTTCTCTTCAGAGACCACACATGGATCCACCAGTGTCATTGCATGTGTGTTCTTTTTACTAACAACAACCAGTGTCATTGCACGTGTGTTCTTTTCACAATCCACCTATGGATCCACCAGTGTCATTGCATGTGTTCTTTTTTTACTAACAACAACCAGAGTCATTTCATGTGTGTTCTTTTCACATACCACATATGGATCCACCAATGTCATTGAAATGTGTGTTCTCTTTAGAGACCACACATGGATCCACAATTGTTATTGCATGTGTGTTCTTGTTACTAACAACAACCAGTGTCATTGCATGTGTGCTCTTTTCACAATCCACCTATGGATCCACCAGTGTCATTGCATGTGTGTTCTTTTTACTAACAACAACCAGAGTCATTGCATGTGTGTTCTTTTCACATACCACATATGGATCGACCAGTGTCATTGCATGTGTGCTCTTTTTAATAACAACAACCAGAGTCATTGCATGTGTGTTCTCTTCATGGACCACACATGGATCCACCAGTGTCATTGCATGTGTGTTCTTTTTACTAGCAACAACCAGAGTTATTGAAATGTGTGTTCTCTTCTGAGACCACACATGGATCCACCAGTGTCATTGCATGTGTGTTCTTTTTACTAACAACCAGTGTCATTGCATGTGTGTTATTTTCACAATCCACCTATGGATCCACTAATGTTGTTACATGTGTGCTTTTTTTACTAACAACAACAAAGTCATTTCATGTGTGTTCTTTTCACACAGCACATATGGATCCACCATTGTCATTGAAATGTGTGTTCTCTTTAGAGACCACACATGATCCACCAGTGTTATTGCACGTGTGTTCTTGTTACTAACAATAACCAGAGTTATTGCATTTGTGTTCTTTTCACATACCACATATGGATCCTCCAGTGCCATTGCATGTGTGTTATTTTCACAATCCACCTATGGATCCACCAGTGTCATTTCATGTGTGTTCTTTTTACTAACAACAATTGGAGTAATTTCATGACTGTTCTTTTCGCATACCACATATGGATCCACCAGTGCCATTGAAATGTGTGTTCTCTTTAGAGACCACACATGGATCCACCAGTGTCATTACATGTGTGTTCTTTTTACTAACAACAACTGGAGTCATTGCATGTGTGTTCTTTTCACATACCACATATGGATCCACCAGTGTCATTGCATGTGTGCTCTTTTCACAATCCACCTATGGATCCACCAGTGTCATTGCATGTGTGTTATTTTTACTAACAACAACCAGACTCATTGAAATGTGTGTTCTTTTCACATACCACATATGGATCCACCAGTGTCATTGCATGTGTGTTCTTTTTACTAACAACAACCAGAGACTTTGCATGTGTGTTCTCTTCAGAGACCACACATGGATCCACCAGTGTCATTGCATGTGTGCTCTTTTTACTAACAACAACCAGAGTAATTGAAATGTGTGTTCTCTTAAGAGACCACACATGGATCCACCAGTGTCATTGCATGTGTGTTCTTTTTACTTACAACAACCAGTGTCATTGCATGTGTGTTCTTTTCACAATCCACCTATGGATCCACCAGTGTCATTGCATGCGTGCTTTTTTTACTAACAACAACCAGAGTCATTTCATGTGTGTTCTTTTCACATACCACATATGGATCCACCAGTGTCATTGAAATGTGTGTTCTGTTCAGAGGCCACACATGGATCCACCAGTGTTATTGCATGTGTGTTCTTGTTACTAGCAATAACCAGAGTCATTGCATGTGTGTTCTTTTCACATACCACATATGGATCCACCAGTGTCATTGCATGTGTGTTCTTTTCACAATCCACCTATGGATCCACCAGTGTCATTGCATGTGTGCTCTTTTTACTAAAAACAACCAGAGTCATTTCATGTGTGTTCTTTTCACATACCACATATGGATCCACCAGTTTCATTGCATGTGTGTTCTTTTGACAATCCACCTATGGATCCACTAGTGTCATTGCATGTGTGCTTTTTTTACTAACAACAACCAGAGACATTTTATCTGTATTCTTTTCACATACGACATATGGATACACTAGTGTCATTGAAATGTGTGTTCTCTTCACAGACTAAACATGGATCCACCAGTGTTATTGCATGTGTGTTCTTGTTTCTAACAACAACAAGAGTCATTGCATGTGTGTTCTTTTCACGTACCACATATGGATCCACCAGTGTCATTGCATGTGTGCTCTTTTCACAATCCACCTATGGATCCACCAGTGTTATTGCATGCGTGTTATTTTTACTAACAACAACCAGAGTCATTGCATGTGTGTTTTTTCACATACCACATATGGATCCACTAGTGTCATTGCATGTGTGTTCTTTTCACAATCCACCTATGGATCCACAAGTGTCATTGCTTGTGTGTTCTTTTTACTAACAACAACTAGAGTCATTTCATGACTGTTCTTTTCACATACCACATATGGATCCACCACTGTCATTGAAATGTGTGTTCTCTTCAGAGACCACACATGGATTCACCAGTGTCATTACATGTGTGTTCTTTTTACTAACAACAACTGGAGTCATTGCATGTGTGTTCTTTTTACATACCACCTATGGATCCACCAGTGTCATTGCATGTGTGCTCTTTTCACAATCCACCTATGGATCCAGCAGTGTCATTGCATGTGTGTTCTTTTACTAACAACAACTAGAGTCATTGAAATGTGTGTTCTTTTCACATACCACATATGGATCCACCAGTGTCATTGCATGTGTATTCTTTTTACTAACAACAACCAGAGTCATTTCATGTGTGTTCTTTTCACATACCACATATGGATCCACCAATGTCATTGAAATGTGTGTTCTCTTTAGAGACCACACATGGATCCACAATTGTTATTGCATGTGTGTTCTTGTTACTAACAACAACCAGTGTCATTGCATGTGTGCTCTTTTCACAATCCACCTATGGATCCACCAGTGTCATTGCATGTGTGTTCTTTTTACTAACGACAACCAGAGTCATTGCATGTGTGTTCTTTTCACATACCACATATGGATCAACTAGTGTAATTGCATGTGTGCACTTTTTACTAACAACAACCAGAGTCATTGCATGTGTGTTCTCTTCATGGACCACACATGGATCCACCAGTGTCATTTCATGTGTGTTCTTTTTACTAACAACAACCAGAGTCATTGAAATGTGTGTTCTCTTCTGAGACCACACATGGATCCACCAGTGTCATTGCATGTGTGTTCTTTTTACTAACAACCAGTGTCATTGCATGTGTGTTATTTTCACAATCCACCTATGGATCCACCAGTGTCATTGAAATGATTGTTCTCTTCAGAGACGACACATGGATCCACCAGTGTTATTGCATGTGTGTTGTTGTTACTAACAACAACCAGAGTCATTGCATGTGTGTTCTTTTCACATACCACATATGGATCCACCAGTGTCATTGCATGTGTGCTCTTTTCACATCCACCTATGGATCCACCAGTGTCATTGCATGTCTGCTCTTTTTACTAAAAACAACCAGAGGCATTGCATGTGTGTTCTTTTCATATACCACATATGGATCCACCAGTGTCATTGCATGTGTGCTCTTTTTACTAACAACAACCAGAGACATTGCATGTTCGTTCTCTTCAAAGACCACACATGGATCCACCAGTGGCATTGCATTTGTGTTCTTTTTACTAACAACAACCAGAGTCATTGAAATGTGTGTTCTCTTCTGAGACCACACATGGATCCACCAGTGTCATTGCATGTGTGTTCTTTTCACAATCCACCTATGGATCCACCAGTGTTATTGCATATGTGCTTTTTTTACTAACAACAACCAGAGTCATTTCATGTGTGTTCTTTTCACATACCACACATGGATCCACCAGTGTCATTGAAATGTGTGTTCTCTTCAGAGACCACACATGGATCCACCAGTGTTATTGCATGTGTGCTTGTTACTAAAAACAACCAGAGTCATTGCATGTGTGTTCTTTTCACATACCCCATATGGATCCACCAGTGTTATTGCAAGTGTGCTCTTTTCACAATCCACCTATGGATCCACCAGTGTCATTGCATGTGTGTTCTCTTTACTAACAACAACCAGAGTCATTGAAATGTGTGTTCTTTTCACATACCACATATGGATCCACTAGTGTCATTGAAATGATTGTTCTCTTCAGAGACGACACATGGATCCACCAGTGTTATTGCATGTGTGTTGTTGTTACTAACAACAACAAGAGTCATTGCATGTGTGTTCTTTTCACATACCACATATGGATCCACCAGTGTCATTGCATGTGTGCTCTTTTCACATCCACCTATGGATCCACCAGTGTCATTGCATGTGTGTTCTTTTTACTAAAAACAACCAGAGGCATTGCATGTGTGTTCTTTTCATATACCACATATGGATCCACCAGTGTCATTGCATGTGTGCTCTTTTTACTAAAAACAACCAGAGGCATTGCATGTGTGTTCTTTTCATATACCACATATGGATCCACCAGTGTCATTGCATGTGTGCTCTTTTTACTAACAACAACCAGAGACATTGCATGTGCGTTCTCTTCAAAGACCACACATGGATCCACCAGTGGCATTGCATTTGTGTTCTTTTTACTAACAACAACCAGAGTCATTGAAATGTGTGTTCTCTTCTGAGACCACACATGGATCCACCAGTGTCATTGCATGTGTGTTCTTTTCACAATCCACCTATGGATCCACCAGTGTTATTGCATGTGTGCTTTTTTTACTAACAACAACCAGAGTCATTTCATGTGTGTTCTTTTCACATACCACACATGGATCCACCAGTGTCATTGAAATGTGTGTTCTCTTCAGAGACCACACATGGATCCACCAGTGTTATTGCATGTGTGCTTGTTACTAAAAACAACCAGAGTCATTGCATGTGTGTTCTTTTCACATACCCCATATGGATCCACCAGTGTTATTGCAAATGTGCTCTTTTCACAATCCACCTATGGATCCACCAGTGTCATTGCATGTGTGTTCTCTTCACTAACAACAACCAGAGTCATTGAAATGTGTGTTCTTTTCACATACCACATATGGATCCACCAATGTCATTGCATGTGTGTTCTTTTTAGTAACAACAACCATAGTCTTTGCATGTGTGTTCTCTTCAGAGACCACACATGGATCCACCAGTGTCATTGCATGTGTGTTCTTTTTACTAACAACAACCAGTGTCATTGCATGTGTGTTCTTTTCACAATCCACCTATGGATCCACCAGTGTCATTGCATGTGGGCTTTTTTATTAACAACAACCAGAGTCATTTCATGTGTGTTCTTTTCACATACCACATATGGATCCACCAGTGTCATTGAAATGTGTGTTCTCTTCAGAGACCACACATGGATCCACAATTGTTATTGCATGTGTGTTCTTGTTACTCACAACAACCAGTGTCATTGCATCTGTGCTCTTTTCACAATCCTCCTATGGATCCACCAGTGTCATTGCATGTGTGTTCTTTTTACTAACAACAACCAGAGGCATCGCATGTGTGTTATTTTCATATACCACATATGGATCCACCAATGTTGTTACATGTGTGCTTTTTTTTACTAACAACAACAGAGTCATTTCATGTGTGTTCTTTTCACACAGCACATATGGATCCACCATTGTCATTGAAATGTGTGTTCTCTTCACAGACCACACATGAATCCACCAGTGTTATTGCATGTGTGTTCTTTTTACTAACCACAACCAGAGTCATTGCATGTGTGTTCTTTTCACATACCACATATGGATGCACCAGTGTCATTGCATGTGTGTTCTTTTCACAATCCACCTATGGATCCACCAGTGTCATTTCATGCGTGTTCTTTTTACTAACAACAATTGGAGTCATTTCATGACTATTCTTTTCACATACCACATATGGATCCACCAGTGTCATTGAAATGCGTGTTCTCTTTAGAGACCACACATGGATCCACCAGTGTCATTACATGTGTGTTCTTTTTACTAACAACAACTAGAGTCATTGCATGTGTGTTCTTTTCACATGCCACATATGGATCCACCAGTGTCATTGCATGTGTGCTCTTTTCACAATCCACCTATGGATCCACCAGTGTCATTGCATGTGTGTTCTCTTTACTAACAACAACCAGAGTCATTGAAATGTGTCTTCTTTTCACATACCACATATGGATCCACCAGTGTCATTGCATGTGTGTTGTTTTTACTAACAACAACCATAGTCTTTGCATGTGTGTTCTCTTAAGAGACCACACATGGATCCACCAGTGTCATTGCATGTGTGTTCTTTTTACTAACAACAACCAGTGTCATTGCACGTGTGTTCTTTTCACAATCCACCTATGGATCCACCAGTGTCATTGCATGTGTTCTTTTTTTACTAACAACAACCAGAGTCATTTCATGTGTGTTCTTTTCACATACCACATATGGATCCACCAATGTCATTGAAATGTGTGTTCTCTTTAGAGACCACACATGGATCCACAATTGTTATTGCATGTGTGTTCTTGTTACTAACAACAACCAGTGTCATTGCATGTGTGCTCTTTTCACAATCCACCTATGGATCCACCAGTGTCATTGCATGTGTGTTCTTTTTACTAACAACAACCAGAGTCATTGCATGTGTGTTCTTTTCACATACCACATATGGATCGACCAGTGTCATTGCATGTGTGCTCTTTTTAATAACAACAACCAGAGTCATTGCATGTGTGTTCTCTTCATGGACCACACATGGATCCACCAGTGTCATTGCATGTGTGTTCTTTTTACTAGCAACAACCAGAGTTATTGAAATGTGTGTTCTCTTCTGAGACCACACATGGATCCACCAGTGTCATTGCATGTGTGTTCTTTTTACTAACAACCAGTGTCATTGCATGTGTGTTATTTTCACAATCCACCTATGGATCCACTAATGTTGTTACATGTGTGCTTTTTTTACTAACAACAACAAAGTCATTTCATGTGTGTTCTTTTCACACAGCACATATGGATCCACCATTGTCATTGAAATGTGTGTTCTCTTTAGAGACCACACATGATCCACCAGTGTTATTGCACGTGTGTTCTTGTTACTAACAATAACCAGAGTTATTGCATTTGTGTTCTTTTCACATACCACATATGGATCCTCCAGTGCCATTGCATGTGTGTTATTTTCACAATCCACCTATGGATCCACCAGTGTCATTTCATGTGTGTTCTTTTTACTAACAACAATTGGAGTAATTTCATGACTGTTCTTTTCACATACCACATATGGATCCACCAGTGTCATTGAAATGTGTGTTCTCTTTAGAGACCACACATGGATCCACCAGTGTCATTACATGTGTGTTCTTTTTACTAACAACAACTGGAGTCATTGCATGTGTGTTCTTTTCACATACCACATATGGATCCACCAGTGTCATTGCATGTGTGCTCTTTTCACAATCCACCTATGGATCCACCAGTGTCATTGCATGTGTGTTATTTTTACTAACAACAACCAGACTCATTGAAATGTGTGTTCTTTTCACATACCACATATGGATCCACCAGTGTCATTGCATGTGTGTTCTTTTTACTAACAACAACCAGAGACTTTGCATGTGTGTTCTCTTCAGAGACCACACATGGATCCACCAGTGTCATTGCATGTGTGCTCTTTTTACTAACAACAACCAGAGTAATTGAAATGTGTGTTCTCTTAAGAGACCACACATGGATCCACCAGTGTCATTGCATGTGTGTTCTTTTTACTTACAACAACCAGTGTCATTGCATGTGTGTTCTTTTCACAATCCACCTATGGATCCACCAGTGTCATTGCATGCGTGCTATTTTTACTAACAACAACCAGAGTCATTTCATGTGTGTTCTTTTCACATACCAAATATGGATCCACCAGTGTCATTGAAATGTGTGTTCTGTTCAGAGGCCACACATGGATCCACCAGTGTTATTGCATGTGTGTTCTTGTTACTAGCAATAACCAGAGTCATTGCATGTGTGTTCTTTTCACATACCACATATGGATCCACCAGTGTCATTGCATGTGTGTTCTTTTCACAATCCACCTATGGATCCACCAGTGTCATTGCATGTGTGCTCTTTTTACTAAAAACAACCAGAGTCATTTCATGTGTGTTCTTTTCACATACCACATATGGATCCACCAGTTTCATTGCATGTGTGTTCTTTTGACAATCCACCTATGGATCCACTAGTGTCATTGCATGTGTGCTTTTTTTACTAACAACAACCAGAGACATTTTATCTGTATTCTTTTCACATACGACATATGGATACACTAGTGTCATTGAAATGTGTGTTCTCTTCACAGACTAAACATGGATCCACCAGTGTTATTGCATGTGTGTTCTTGTTTCTAACAACAACAAGAGTCATTGCATGTGTGTTCTTTTCACGTACCACATATGGATCCACCAGTGTCATTGCATGTGTGCTCTTTTCACAATCCACCTATGGATCCACCAGTGTTATTGCATGCGTGTTATTTTTACTAACAACAACCAGAGTCATTGCATGTGTGTTTTTTCACATACCACATATGGATCCACTAGTGTCATTGCATGTGTGTTCTTTTCACAATCCACCTATGGATCCACAAGTGTCATTGCTTGTGTGTTCTTTTTACTAACAACAACTAGAGTCATTTCATGACTGTTCTTTTCACATACCACATATGGATCCACCACTGTCATTGAAATGTGTGTTCTCTTCAGAGACCACACATGGATTCACCAGTGTCATTACATGTGTGTTCTTTTTACTAACAACAACTGGAGTCATTGCATGTGTGTTCTTTTTACATACCACCTATGGATCCACCAGTGTCATTGCATGTGTGCTCTTTTCACAATCCACCTATGGATCCAGCAGTGTCATTGCATGTGTGTTCTTTTACTAACAACAACTAGAGTCATTGAAATGTGTGTTCTTTTCACATACCACATATGGATCCACCAGTGTCATTGCATGTGTATTCTTTTTACTAACAACAACCAGAGTCATTTCATGTGTGTTCTTTTCACATACCACATATGGATCCACCAATGTCATTGAAATGTGTGTTCTCTTTAGAGACCACACATGGATCCACAATTGTTATTGCATGTGTGTTCTTGTTACTAACAACAACCAGTGTCATTGCATGTGTGCTCTTTTCACAATCCACCTATGGATCCACCAGTGTCATTGCATGTGTGTTCTTTTTACTAACGACAACCAGAGTCATTGCATGTGTGTTCTTTTCACATACCACATATGGATCAACTAGTGTAATTGCATGTGTGCACTTTTTACTAACAACAACCAGAGTCATTGCATGTGTGTTCTCTTCATGGACCACACATGGATCCACCAGTGTCATTTCATGTGTGTTCTTTTTACTAACAACAACCAGAGTCATTGAAATGTGTGTTCTCTTCTGAGACCACACATGGATCCACCAGTGTCATTGCATGTGTGTTCTTTTTACTAACAACCAGTGTCATTGCATGTGTGTTATTTTCACAATCCACCTATGGATCCACCAATGTTGTTACATGTGTGCTTTTTTTTCCTAACAACAACAGAGTCATTTCATGTGTGTTCTTTTCACATACCACACATGGATCCACCAGTGTCATTGAAATGTGTGTTCTCTTCAGAGACCACACATGATCCACCTGTGTTATTGCACGTGTGTTCTTGTTACTAACAATAACCAGAGTTATTGCATGTGTGTTCTTTTCACATACCACATATGGATCCTCCAGTGTCATTGCATGTGTGTTATTTTCACAATCCACCTATGGATCCACCAGTGTCATTTCATGCGTGTTCTTTTTACTAACAACAATTGGAGTCATTTCATGACTGTTCTTTTCACATACCACATATGGATCCACCAGCGTCATTGAAATGTGTGTTCTCTTTCGAGTCCACACATGGATCCACCAGTGTCATTACATGTGTGTTCTTTTTACTAACAACAACTAGAGTCATTGCATGTGTGTTCTTTCCACATACCACATATGGATCCACCAGTGTCATTGCATGTCTGCTCTTTTCACAATCCACCTATGGATCCACCAGTGTCATTGCATGTGTGTTCTTTTTACTAACAACAGCCAGAGTCATTGAAATGTGTGTTCTTTTCACATACCACATATGGATCCACCAGTGTCATTGCATGTGTGTTCTTTTTACTAACAACAACCAAAGTCTTTGCATGTGTGTTCTCTTCAGAGACCACACATGGATCCACCAGTGTCATTGCATGTGTGTTCTTTTTACTAACAACAACCAGTGTCATTGCATGTGTGTTCTTTTCACAATCCACCTATGGATCCACCAGTGTCATTGCATGCGTGCTTTTTTTACTAACAACAACCAGAGTCATTTCATGTCTGTTCTTTTCACATACCACATATGGATCCACCAATGTCATTGAAATGTGTGTTCTCTTCAGAGGCCACACATGGATCCACCAGTGTTATTGCATGTGTGTTCTTGTTACTAGCAACAACCAGAGTCATTGCATGTGTGTTCTTTTCACATACCACAGATGGGTCCACCAGTGTCATTGCATGTGTGTTCTTTTCACAATCCACCTATGGATCCACCAGTGTCATTGCATGTGTGCTCTTTTTACTAATAACAACAAGAGTCATTTCATGTGTGTTCTTTTCACATACCACATATGGATCCACCAGTGTCATTGCATGTGTGTTCTTTTCACAATCCACCTATGGATCCACTAGTGTCATTGCATGTGTGCTTTTTTTTACTAACAACAACCAGAGTCATTTTATCTGTATTCCTTTCACATACCACATATAGATACACTAGTGTCATTGAAATGTGTGTTCTCTTCACAGACCAAACATGGATCCACCAGTGTTATTGCATGTGTGTTCTTGTTTCTAACAACGACAAGAGTCATTGCATGTGTGTTCTTTTCACATACCACATATGGATCCACCAGTGTCATTGCATGTGTGCTCTTTTCACAATCCACCTATGGATCCACCAGTGTTATTGCATGCGTGTTCTTTTTACTAACAACAACCAGAGTCATTGCATGTGTCTTCTTTTCACATACCACATATGGATCCACCAGTGTCATTGCATGTGTGTTCTTTTCACAATCCACCTATGGATCCACAAGTGTCATTGCTTGTGTGTTCTTTTTACTAACAACAACTGGAGTCATTTCATGACTGTTCTTTTCACATACCACATATGGATCCACCACTGTCATTGAAATGTGTGTTCTCTTCATAGACCACACATGGATTCACCAGTGTCATTACATGTGTGTTCTTTTTACTAACAACAACTGGAGTTTTTGCACGTGTGTTCTTTTTACATACCACCTATGGATCCACCAGTGTCATTGCATGTGTGCTCTTTTCACAATCCACCTATGGATCCAGCAGTGTCATTGCATGTGTGTTCTTTTACTAACAACAACCAGAGTCATTGAAATGTGTGTTATTTTCACATACCACATATGGATCCACCAATGTCATTGCATGTGTATTCTTTTTACTAACAACAACCAGAGTCATTGCATGTGTGTTCTCTTCAGAGACCACACATGGATCCACCACTGTCATTGCATGTGTGTTCTTTTTACTAACAACAACCAGAGTCATTGAAATGTGTGTTCTCTTTAGAGACCACACATGGATCCACCAGTGTCATTTGATACATTGCAAATGTATCTATAGTCTTTGATGTTCCATGCTTGGTTTTATCTACTTTCTTATGTTTTGTCAACACTTTGGAGTAATTTTCACATGATTTCTTGGACTAACCTATTAACAAGAGCCACAGTGCCAGCTGCCTGTTTTCTGCTGTTTTTGGTTCCAGGAAGTCAGAAAATGAATATTCTCGGAATTGGACGGGACAAAAGCCAAAGTCACTATTTTACCGGGAGACATCTGGAGCCAGAATACGAGACGGAGAAGGGCTGGGGCCCGGCCACACCATCTGGCCGCGCGGCCAGGTTTGGCTCGCGCCAGGGAGTGGTCTGGCCGACCCCAGCACCCCCTCGGCCTCTCCTTCTGCCTATATATTAGCTCCGATACCAAAACCCTAAGTACCCGATCAAAAATCCACGAAAGAGTCTGTAGCCGCCATCATCTCCATCGCTAGACCGGGAGGGATCTGAAGCTCTTCCCGGCACCCTGCCGGAGAGGGGAATTCACCGTGGAGGCCTTCTTCATCACCATGCAAGCCTCCGTTGTGATGCGTGAGTAGTTCATCTCTGGACTACGGGTCCATGTAGTAGCCAGATGGCTGGTTCTCCTCCTTTGTGCTTTCATGTTTAGATCTTGTGAGCTCGTTCATGATCAAGATCATCTATTTGTAATCTATACATGTTGTGTTTGCGGGGATCCGATGGATATTGAGATGCTATTTCAGATTGATTATTGATTCTATCATGTCTTTGTTATTTGTGATCTTGCATGCTTTCCGTTGTTAGTAGCTATCTTGGCCAAGTAGATGCTAGCAACTCCAAGAGTTAGTATTTATGCTCGGTAGTGGGTTCATGCCTCTGGTAATCTGGGGAAGTGACAGAAATCTCTAAGGTACTAGATGTGTTGTTGCTACTAGGGAGAAAACAACAATCCTTTGTTCATAGAACAATCGTATTGTTTGCTTTACACGCAATTTGTAATGCAATAATCCATTTCTTGCAACTTAATACTGGAGGGGGTTCGGATGATAACCTAAAGGTGGATTATTAGTCATAGATGCAGTTGGATGGCGGTCTATGTATAATGTTGTAATGCCCAATCGAATCTCAAAAGAGTCAAGATGATTAGTATATGCTTGTATGCTTTCTCGATGTTTGTCAATTGCCCTGCTATCATTTGTTCACCCAGCATGTTATCTATCTTAAGGAGAGCCACCTCTAGTGAACTATGGACCCCGTTCCTTTCTTTTACATTCAATCTACAAATTGTTTACTACTTTGTGTTTACTTTCTGCAAACTATTACGTCCTTCCATTCGATACATGTAGTCATCCATCACCCATCAAAGACGAAGGAGGTTCAGAAAACCTACACCGAAGTAGGAAACGACATGCGCCTTGGCTACATATGAGCAACACAGTGCCCATCGTTGCAGCACAGCCAGCCATCACCCACAGGGTCGATGAGGTATATTAGAATATTTTCTTAAGATCGCGTGTTCGGTTTTCATATTCATGAGAAAAGTTAGCAAGGCTAGATTCATTATAATATTGTGTTTCAGTCGGTGTGTATCTTATACATATTCTATGGCATGATTTGGTTGTTAGTTTTGTTTGATATGTTGTGTACATCAGAATTGAATTGTTAGATCTTGTTATATTTGTTGTATAAGACTGGATTTCATTGTTAGATCTTATGTGCTTGCATCTTTACGTGGTTCCTTATGTTTCAAATGATCTATTTCTGTCACAACCTCATGTGGTTACTTATGTGTGCAATCATCATCTTATGATAGGGATGATGTTTTGGTGGCACTATATAGGAATTTGACTTCCTTAGCTTTGCAAAAGAACTTCTGAGAATACACGTAAGTATCTACGCGTAGGCACCAAAATTGATCTTTTGCTTGAAGCATGTCACTGACTCACTTTCCTATTTATGTGTACAAACAGGTGATAAGCATTCTAGTCCACGGGCTATCGAGAATAACCATCGCTGTTCTGATGTTCTGTAGCCCTTCTTAGAACAAATTTTTGGGGGGGAAGCTCAGTCTAACAGAACCTGTCATGGCGACAACTATGCAACCAAGAATTATTTCTAGAACTCTCTATTTAGTCATTTTTGTAGTTATCATTTGAATCTATGTCAAAACACAAGTCTACATGTGGTGTATGAAAAATTACAATCAAATAAAATACATTTTTGTTGATGTATTTGCATGCAATGTTGAATTTTGGGTACAACTATTGGAGATATGCCCAAAAGGCAATAATAAAAGTGGTTATTATTATATCTTTGTGTTTATGATGAATGTTTGCATCCCATGCTATAATTGTATTATAAGGAAACACTAATACATGTGTGTTTTGTAAACATAAAAGGGTCCCTAGTGAGCCTCTTGTTAAACTAGCTTGTTGATTAATTGATGATCATGGTTTCCTGATCATGGACATTGGATGTCATTAATAACAAGGTTATATCATTAGGAGAATGATGTATGGACACACACACCCATAGTAAGCGTAGCATTAGATTAAGTCATTAAGTTCACATTGCTATAAGCTTTCGATACATAGTAACCTAATCCTTCGACCATGAGGTTGTGTTAATCACCATCACCGGATGAGTACTTTGATGACATCAAACACCACTTCGTAACTGGGTGGTTATAAAGGTATCATTGGGTATTCTGAAAGTATGTGTTGAAGCGCATGGACCAAGATTGGGATTTGTCCATCCATATGACGGATAGATATGCTCTGGGCCCTCTCGGTGGAATGTCATCTAGTTAGCTTGCAAGCATGTGACTAGGTCACAAGGGATGGCGTAACACGGAATGAGTAAAGAGTGCTTATCAGTAACAAGGTAGAACTAGGTATGGAGATACCGATGATCAAACCTCGGATAAGTAGAGTATCGCGTGACAAAGGGAATTGGTTTCGTATGTTAATGGTTCTATCGATCACGAAGTCATCGTTCAGTATGTGGGAGCCGTTATGGATCTCCAGATCCCGCTGATGGTTATTGATCGGAGAGGTGTCTTCATCATGTCCACTTATTCACGAACCGTAGGGTGACACAGTTAAGGTTCGAAGTTGTTTTAAGTAGATATTTAATATGCGTTGGAGACCGAATGTTGTTCGGAGTCTCGGATTGGATCCGGGACATCACGAGGAGATCCGGAACTGTCCGAAGAATAAGATTCATATAATGGGGATCATTTTCTAAGTTAGGAAATGTTCCAGAGTGTTTGTATGGGGATTCTAGAAGGTTTCGGAATGTTCCGGAAGGTTCTAGAAGATATCTTGGAGTTTATTTGAAAACCGACATAAGATAAGATAAGATAAGGGGAGTTTAAAGGGGAAACTTGGGGGGGAAGGACTCTCCCCCCAAGCTCCCTAGTGCGCCGGCCCTAAGGGGTGGGCCTAGGGGTGGGAACCCTAGGCCACACCCCTCCCTCTATATATAGAGGGGTGGAGGCGCCACCCCTCCTTGCCCCCTTCCCACTCCAAACCCTAGCCGCCTCTCTCTTCCTCCTTCCATCTGCTCCGGCTTAGGCGAAGCCCTGCAGAATTCTCTACTCCACCACCACCACCACGCCGTCGTGCTGCTGGGATTGCGTGGAGAAGATCTACTACCTCCGCTGCTCGCTGGAACGGGGAGAGGAAGGTCTGCTTCGACTCCGCACGTGTGACCGTCTGCGGAAGCGCTGCCGGAACACGGCGCTGGAAGGATCATCTACTCGAACTTGAGATCGGCAAGTGATCGACTACATCATCCACGAGATCTAATCTCGTTAATGCTTTCAGTTCTACGAGGGTTAGTACCGATCTATCTCGTTGCTCATGTCTAGTAGATTAGATCTTGGCTTTTATCTAGATTAGATCTGGGTTTTGTTCGTTCTTGCGCTAGAAATTTTTTGTTTTCCATGCTATGAACCCATCAGTGGTATCAGAGCCTTGTCTATGCGTAGATCTGTTGCACGAGTAGAACACAGAGCTGTTGTGGGCGTGGGTGCTCGTGCCGTCTTTTGCTGTGTGTACTTTGCATCTTGCGGTATGGTGGGATGAAGCGGCTCGGGCTAACATTACATGTCATCGCACATGAGACTTGCTCCACGCTTGACGTGCAACTTGCTTTGCACAAGTGGCTTTGCGGGTGTCTGTCTCTCCCATCATAGTATAGATCAAATCTACACTTTGCACTTGATAGCACTTGTATCAACGTTGTGGTACAATTTCGTAGGTAATATCCGTTCTTATTCGAAAGCCCCAAACCACGTAAAACTTGCAAAGAAAATTAGAGGCGTCTAACTTGTTTTTGCAGGGGTTTTGTGATGTGATATGGCCATCATGTGATTGTGATTATATTTGATGTATGCAATGATCCTTGTTGTAATATGACAACCGGCAGGAGCCTAATGGTTGTCTTTAATTCTGTTAAGACCTGCGTGTCTATTCATCTTGTAATAGCTTTATTCCAAGTAGTTGTAATAGTTTCTTGTGATGATGGACAACCATGAAGCGGCACCACTGACCTTGACGCAATGCTGGTGATGATGGAGATCATGTCCGTGCTTTGGAGATGGAGATCGAAGGCACAAGAAGAAAGGGCCATATCATATCACACTAATTATGAATTGCCTGTGATGTTAATCCTTTATGCATCTTGTATTGCTTAGATCGCGACGGTAGCATTATAAGATGATCCCTCTCACTAAATATCAAGTAATAAAAGTGTTCGTCCTTACTTGGCACCATTGCTAAGACTCGTCGTTTCGAAGCATCTCATGATGATCGGGTGTGATAGATTCTACGTGTGCATACAACGGGTGCAAGCCAGATTTGCACATGCGGAAACTGAGGTTAATCTTGACGAGCCTATCATGTACATACATGGTCTCGGAACACGGAACACCGAAAGGTAGAGCACGAGTCATATGAATGATATGATGAACATGAAGATTGTTCGCCGATGAAACTACATCTTCTCTCGTGAAGATCGGACTTGGTGTAGTGGACTTGGTTCGTGTAATCACTATGACAATGTGAGGGATGTTGTTTTGAGTAGGAGTTCACCTAGTTAATTTAAGAATTGAAGTTGAACTCAATTTATCATAAACTTAGTCTAAACTACTTGCAAATGTGTTGTATATTATGGCGAACCTCTCCATCAATTTCAATGCGTTCCTAGAGAAAGAAAAACTTAAGAACAATGGAAGCAACTTCACGGACTGGCTCCGTGGTCTGAAGATTGTCCTCAGGGCTGGTCAGATGACCTATGTGCTCGATGCACCGCTAGGTGACCCACCTGCAGAAGATGCCACCGATGACGTAAAAAATGTTTACGCCACTCGCAAAAATCATTACTCCACAGTTCAGTGTGCCATCCTGTACGGTTTAGAACGGAGCTTCAGAAGCGCTTTGAGCACCACGACTCGTTCGAGATCATTAAGGAGCTCAAGCTTATTTTTGAGACTCACGCGGCCGTGGAGAGCTATGAGGCCTCCGAAAAGTTCTTTACCTGCAAGATGGAAGAGGGAAGCTCCGTTAGCGAGCACGTGCTCACCATGTGTGGGCACGCAAACAAGCTCCAAGAGTTGGGGATAACGATTCCTAATGAGTTAGGGATTCACCGTGTCCTCCAATCGCTGCCACCGAGTTATAAGAACTTTGTGATGAACTACAATATGCACTGCATGAACAAGACGTTACCTGAACTATCGTCCATGCTAAAAACTGCTGAAGTGGAGATCAAGAAGGAGCACCAAGTGTTGATGGTCAATAAGACCACCAATTTCAAGAAACAGGGAAAGCCTAAGAACAAGGGCAACTTCAAGAAGGACGGCAAGAAAGCTGCCGCACCTGCTAAGAAGCCTAAGGCTGGTCCTAAGCCTGAAACTGAATGCTTCTACTGCAAGGGTGCTGGTCACTGGAAGCGCAACTGCCCCAAGTACCTGGAAGATCTGAAGAACGGCAACATCAAGAAGAAAGGTATATTCGATATACATGTTATTGATGTGTATCTTACTAGTAATCGTAGTAGAGCCTGGGTATTTGATACTGGTTCGGTTGCTCATATTTGTAACTCGAAACAGGAGCTGCGGAATAAACGAAGACTGGCGAGAGGCGAGGTGACGATGCGCGTTGGAAATGGCTCCAAGGTTGATGTGATCGCCGTCGGCACGCTCCCTCTACATCTACCTTCGGGATTAGTTTTAAATTTGAATAATTGTTATTTGGTGCCTGCGTTAAGCATGAACATTATATCTGGATCTTGTTTATTGCGAGACGGTTACTCTTTTAAGTCCGAGGATAAAGGTTGTTCGATATATATGAGTAATATCTTTTATGGTAATGCACCTGAGATGAATGGTTTATTCTTGCTGAATCTCGATAGTAGTGATACACATGTTCACAACATAGATGCTAAACGAACAAGATTGAACGATAATTCTACATACATGTGGCACTATCGTCTTGGTCACATTGGAGTGAAGCGTATGAAGAAACTCCATTCTGATGGACTTCTTGAATCACTTGATTTTGAATCACTTGAAAGATGCGAAGCATGTCTAATGGGAAAAATGACTAAGACTCCATTCTCTGGAATAATGGAGCGAGCTACAGACTTATTGGAAATAATTCATACCGATGTATGCGGTTCAATGAGTGTAGCATCGCGTGGTGGATATCGTTATGTTCTCACTTTCACGGATGACTTAAGTAGATATGGGTATGTCTACTTTATGAAACATAAGTCCAAAACTTTCGAGAAGTTTAAGGAATTTCAAAGTGAAGTGGAAAATCATCGTAACAAGAAGATTAAGTTTCTGTGTTCTGACCGCGAAGGTGAATATCTAAGTTATGAGTTTGGCATGCATTTAAAGAAATGTGGAATACTTTCGCAGTTGACACCGCCGGGAACACCACAGCGTAATGGTGTGTCCGAATGTCGTAATCGAACTCTCTTAGATACGGCTCGGTCTATGATGTCTCTTACAGATTTACCGCTATCATTTTGGGGCTATGCATTAGAGACAGCCGCATTCACTTTAAACAGGGCACCATCTAAATCCGTTGAAACGACACCGTACGAATTATGGTTTGGCAAGAAACCCAAGTTTTCGTTCCTTAAAGTTTGGGGTTGCGAAACGTATGCAAAGAAGTTACAACCTGATAAGCTAGAACCCAAAGCGGAGAAATGCGTCTTCATAGGATACCCTAAAGAAACAATTGGGTATACCTTCTATCATACATCCGAAGGCAAAGTTTTTGTTGCCAAGAATGGATCCTTTCTTGAGAAGGAGTTTCTCTCGAAAGAAGTGACTGGAAGGAAAGTAGAACTCGACGAGGTTATTGAACCTTCTCTCAGGGTTGAGAATAGCGCAGCACCGGAAGATGTTTTCGTGCCGCCTGCACCAACTAGAGAGGAAGCTAATGATGGTGATCATGAAACTTCGAACGAAGTACTACTGAACCTCGCAGGTCAATGAGGGTTCGTACCACTCCTGAGTGGTATGACTCTGCCTTGAACGTCATGTTGGTGGACAACACTGATGACCCTGCAACGTATGAAGAAGCTATGGTGAGCCCAGATTCCGACAAATGGCTAGAAGCCATGAAATCCGAAATGGGATCCATGTACGAAAACCAAGTATGGACTTTGGTGGACTTACCGGATGGCCGTAAGGCTGTCGAGAACAAATGGATTTTCAAAAGAAAAACAGATGCTGATGGTAATGTTACTGTCTATAAAGCTCGACTTGTCGCGAAAGGGTTCCGACAAATTCAAGGTGTTGACTATGATGAGACTTTCTCACCAGTAGCGAAGCTAAAGTCTGTGAGGATTTTGTTAGCAATTGCTGCATATTTCGACTATGAGATATGGCAGATGGATGTCAAAACGGCGTTCCTTAATGGTGACATTGAGGAAGAGTTGTACATGGTACAACCCAAGGGTTTTGTCGATCCTAGTGATGCTGACAACGTATGCAAACTTCAGCGCTCCATTTATGGACTGAAGCAAGCATCCCGGAGTTGGAATCAACGTTTTGATAAAGTAATCAAAAATTTTGGTTTTATACAAACTTATGGAGAAGCTTGTATTTACAAGAAAGTGAGTGGGAGCTCTGTAGCATTCCTAGTACTATATGTAGATGACATACTATTGATTGGGAATGATATAGAACTTCTTAATAGCGTCAAAGCCTATTTGAATAATAGCTTTTCAATAAAGGATCTTGGTGAAGCGGTATATATTCTAGGCATCAAGATTTATAGAGATAGATCAAGACGCTTGCTAGCGCTTTCACAAAGTACATAGCTGGACAAAGTTCTAAAGAAGTTTAGAATGGAAGAGAGCAAGAAAGGGTTCATGCCCATGTTGTCAGGTAAGACCTTGAGTAAGACTCAAAGTCCAGCTACGGCAGAAGATAGATAGAAGATGAATAATGTTCCCTATGCCTCAGCCATAGGTTCTATCATGTATGCCATGTTGTGTACAAGACCGGATATAGCACATGCTGTTAGTTTGACTAGCAGATATCAAAGTGATCCTGGAATGGAGCACTGGACAGCGGTCAAGAATATCCTTAAGTACCTAAATAGGACTAAGGATATGGTTCTTTCTTATGGAGGTGATGAACAGCTTGTTGTAAACAGTTACACTGATGCTAGTTGGAACACCGATCTAGATGACTCGAAGTCACAGTCTGGATACGTATTTATTTTGAATGGTGCTGCAGTGAGCTGGAGGAGTGCCAAGCAAAGCGTTGTGGCGAAATCTTCAACTGAATCAGAATACATAGCTGCTTCGGAGGCTGCACAAGAAGCCATATGGATGAAGGAGTTCATTACTGAACTTGGCGTTGTTCCTAGTGCGTTGGACCCAATGGCCATCTACTGTGACAACACAGGTGCCATAGCTAATGCATAGGAGCCAAGGTCACATAGCAAGCTGAAGCACATCAAGCTACGTTTCCATAGCCAAGGTTATATCATTAGGAGAATGATGTATGGACACACACACCCATAGTAAGCGTAGCATTAGATCAAGTCATTAAGTTCACATTGCTATAAGCTTTCGATACATAGTAACCTAATCCTTCGACCATGAGGTTGTGTTAATCACCATCACCGGATGAGTACATTGATGACATCAAACACCACTTCGTAACTTGGTGGTTATAAAGGTATCGTTGGGTATTCTGAAAGTATGTGTTGAAGCGCATGGACCAAGATTGGGATTTGTCCATCCATATGACGGATAGATATGCTCTGGGCCCTCTCGGTGGAGTGTCATCTAGTTAGCTTGCAAGCATGTGACTAGGTCACAAGGGATGGCGTAACACGAAACGAGTAAAGAGTGCTTATCAGTAATAAGGTAGAACTAGGTATGGAGATACCGATGATCAAACCTCGGATAAGTAGAGTATCGCGTGACAAAGGGAATTGGTTTCGTATGTTAATGGTTCTATCGATCACGAAGTCATCGTTGAGTATGTGGGAGCCGTTATGGATCTCCAGATCCGGCTGATGGTTATTGATCGGAGAGGTGTCTTCATCATGTCCACTTATTCACGAACCGTAGGGTGACACACTTAAGGTTCGAAGTTGTTTTAAGTAGATATTGAATATGCGTTGGAGACCGAATGTTGTTCGGAGTCTCGAATTGG
This sequence comes from Avena sativa, assembly GCA_916181665.1. Lineage (NCBI taxonomy): Eukaryota > Viridiplantae > Streptophyta > Magnoliopsida > Poales > Poaceae > Avena > Avena sativa. The sequence continues at coordinate 588,632,643 of OV702287.1, forward strand.
ATCCGGGACATCACGAGGAGATCCGGAACTGTCCGGAGAATAAGATTCATATAATGGGGATCATTTTCTAAGTTAGGAAATGTTCCAGAGTGTTTGTATGGGGATTCTAGAAGATTTCGGAATGTTCCGGAAGGTTCTAGAAGATATCTTGGAGTTTATTTGAAAACCGAGATAAGATAAGATAAGTTAAGGGGAGTTTAAAGGGGAAACTTGGGGGGAAGGACTCTCCCCACAAGCTCCCTAGTGCGTCGGCCCTAAGGGGTGGGCCTAGGGGTGGGAACCCTAGGCCACACCCCTCCCTCTATATATAGAGGGGTGGAGGCGCCACCCCTCCTTGCCCCCTTCCCACTCCAAACCCTAGCCGCCTCTCTCTTCCTCCTTCCATCTGCTCTGGCTTAGGCGAAGCCCTGCAGAATTCTCTACTCCACCACCACCACCACGCCGTCGTGCTGCTGGGATTGCGTGGAGAAGATCTACTACCTCCGCTGCTCGCTGGAACAGGGAGAGGAAGGTCTGCTTCGACTCCGCACGTGTGACCGTCTGCGGAAGCGCTGCCGGAACGCGGCGCCAGAAGGATCATCTACTCGATCTTGAGATCGGCAAGTGATCGACTACATCATCCACGAGATCTAATCTCGTTAACGCTTTCGGTTCTACGAGGGTTAGTACCGATCTATCTCGTTGCTCATGTCTAGTAGATTAGATCTTGGCTTTTATCTAGATTAGATCTGGGTTTTGTTCGTTCTTGCGGTAGAAAATTTTTGTTTTCCATGCTATGAACCCATTAGTGGTATCAGAGCCTTGTCTATGCGTAGATCTGTTGCACGAGTAGAACACCGTGCTGTTGTGGGCGTTGGTGCTCGTGCCGTCTTTTGTTGTGTGTACTTTGCATCTTGCGGTATGGTGGGATGAAGCGGCTCGGGCTAACATTACATGTCATCGCACATGAGACTTGCTCCACGCTTGACGTGCAACTTGCTTTGCACAAGTGGCTTTGCGGGTGTCTGTCTCTCCCATCATAGTATAGATCAAATCTACACTTTGCACTTGATAGCACTTGTATCAACGTTGTGGTACAGTTTCGTAGGTAAGATCCGTTCTTATTCGAAAGCCCCAAACCACATAAAACTTGCAAAGAAAATTAGAGGCGTCTAACTTGTTTTTGCAGGGGTTTTGTGATGTGATATGGCCATCATGTGATTGTGATTATATTTGATGTATGCAATGATCCTTGTTGTAATATGACAACCGGCAGGAGCCTAATGGTTGTCTTTAATTCTGTTAAGACCTGCGTGTCTATTCATCTTGTAATAGCTTTATTCCAAGTAGTTGTAATAGTTGCTTGTGATGATGGACAACCATGAAGCAGCGCCACTGACCTTGACGCAATGCTGGTGATGATGGAGATCATGTCCGTCCTTTGGAGATGGAGATCGAAGGCACAAGAAGAAAGGGCCATATCATATCACACTAATTATGAATTGCCTGTGATGGAGAAATTTTTTGTTTTCCATGCTACGAACCCATCAACAACTGGTGTACATTGCTACATGTTCATAGCTAAACCATGTGTGAGGCTCGAAATAACCATACAACTAGACTAAATAAACATGTGGCAAGTGAGATGAATACATAAGAGAAACTGACATACTCCGTTTGCGATCGTAGAGCATGCCGATGGTTAAGCATAAAAACGGGTTTGCGAAGGCTCGGATGTTCGCAAATGATTTTAGATTCCGAATCGTTTCAAGATTCGACACGATCCGGTAAACAATGTGCATAGCAGGGGCTCATCGCACACGCATGGTTAGCGACGGTTTGATTCATCGTGTGAAGGAACATTTCCACCATGTAGGAAATCCAGAGAATACGTGACGCCATAAGCTTGTGTCGGCCACAATTTCTTATGTACACAGAGCCCGTTCATAGACAACATGGCGCCATAAGCCCATATTGGCCTTGGTTTATCATGTAGGCGGGGCCTGTCCAGAAATGACGTGGTGTCGTAGACTATAGCCGGATGCGGTTTCTCACAGCGGAGGGGCTAACGGACAGTCGATATGGCATCATAGGCCCTAGACGGATGCGGTTCCTAGCACCATATGATGACGAACATAACAATATATGAATGGCCCCAAAGTTTATCTCTCCATCGCCAGGAGTAGCAATTTCCATATATAAGATTGGCAAACCATCCGACAAGAACGAAGACCAACGTTATGATTACCTGGTCATGAAGAAGCATTTGAAGTTGTTGTCACTTCCATATTGTATCCAAGTTCATATGTGTCTTATTATTAAATGATTTTTTAGTAACGTTAATACTTGATATTGAGAAAATACTGATAATAGGATTGACGATGTGTTTCATGTTATATCAAATTGGGTCTAACCGTCATTATTTTTCTATCAACAAATCCAAACTCATATATCATTGGCAACTCTACAAAAATTTGTATTTGCCCATACTCAGGAAACCAGGACAATAAATGGTACAAACAATACCAGAAAATGCTCCTTCTTGTGCGGGCAAAAGACACGACAAAGGTTGTCTGGAACACGGCAAAGCCTTTTGCTGTGTGTTGTTATGTGTCGACACATGGCCAACACTAGACAAGAAAGATCGCCACGGAAAGAGCCTCTGCCGTGTGTCTTCAAATGTATACACAACAAAGTTATTGTTGTGTGTGTTTAATGCATTTGCTCGGCATATAGAAGGACATCATGACAAGTCGATGGGTGACAACAGATGGGAACGGTTTTTCTTGTGTTCTCTAACAAACTCACAAAAGCCTAAATTCAAAAAAAAGTTTGAGACGGTTGTGCCACTGTTGTTCAGCGTCATGGTCTTCATCACCAAGCTACGCCTCTCCGTCCAAGGGCCGCATCACCGTTGACCATGAAACTACCCCATATGTCACCACCAACATCTGTCCGTGCTCGGGAGGAACCGGCGGTACTCTTGGGAGGGGAAACAACTTTCGCTTTCGGCGTCGGTTATCCCTCGACGGAGCGGTGCTATTCTCCCGCTTTTGGCCCATAGTGGGTGGAGGTGGCTGCGTAGATTGAGATGGACTCGTGCTGAGGTCATTATCAAGGAGGGGTGGACTTGGAGGTGGTGGACTTTTACTGCGAGGATACGGTGGCCTTGGAGGTGAAGGATTGTTTCTCGGTGGAGACGGTGGCCTTGGTGCCGAGCCTGGAAACTTGATCTATTCATTTTTCCAAAGAATTAAGCCACTCGTGACTTCTCCCAGTGTCGTCTCCCCTTCGCCTCCAGGAAAGTCAAGCTGTAGTGACTGACACTATGGTTGAACTTCATCCACACCGACATGAGCATAGCCAGCTGGAATCGGATTGCAATGATTGGTTGCTCCCGGTACAGAAGGTAAAGCAAAGCCGACCGCCACCTTCATGCATAGGTTCTTCAGTTCAACATGTAGCTCACAACTAATATTCTCCTTAATTGCATCCACGGGCTACACATCCATCGTTGCATCATTAGCGTGGACCTCCGTGGAAGCCATTCTTTTCCGTTGAGATGGGCCGACTGTACTCTCTAGTGCAGCATCTTGCTGTCGGAGTCCTCTAAGTTCATTAAGTTCCTCCTGATGCTGCTGCAACATGGCTTCAACCCTCGCGAACCTCTCTACATCCTCATGTTCTCGCCGCTTTGTTTTTCTCGATCGGCTTCTGTAGGTCTCAAAGTCTCGGGGAAACCCGATAGCCCATGGACAAGACGGTCCAAAGCCTCGTGTTCGTCAAAAATTTTCAGGATTCCCGAGGGCCTTTGTCAGCTCATCGTTCTCTCTGTCGGGAACAAACTTTCCATCTTGAACCTCTTTTATCACTTTAATAAGATCATCCTTGGGTCCATCAACTTCTTTTTTTTGCAACAATCGCGCCTGTTTCTGGGTCATACGATGCCCCGTGCCTGAGTAACAAATTTCTTGACCTCAAGGGCGAACCAGACATAGCTAGAGTGAACGCTTTAGCCGCCAGGTCGGCCTCAGCTTTATCCCACTTAGGCATGGCACTCTTGTAGCCACATGTGCCCATATGATGGTGATATTTCTTTTTGGTTTGCATTTAGCTTTTCTTTTCTGATATTTTCTTAACTGGTTTCGAGGTCTTGTATTGCACAAATGCGGCCCAGTTATCCTGCTGCTTCTCTAGTGGGCTAGTGAATTCAGGAGTTTTTTTCTTCTTCACATAGTTGTTGTACAATCTTTTCTTCCAGTCCTTCAATAGTGTGTCCATATTTTTAAGAGCCCACTCCTTGACTTTCAACCTCATTTGTTGTGTGAGCTCATCAGTCTCCAAGACTGGTAGGCGGAAATGTGTCAAGAGAGAATTTCACATTGCATCTTTCACTCTGTGGTCGACAAAACTAGCCCTAGCTGGATCCCTTTTCTTTCCTGGCTTATTCCACTCTCACGTGGTGATTAGGATGGTGTCTTTAGCAATCAATCCGCATTGATGTACAAATGCATTGACGGACTGTATGGGCTCCAACACTTGACCCAGCGCAGAGACTAAGTCAATGCTGAAACGGACATTAGCGGGCAACTTTTGGGCCGGGCCTCTTTTTCTTGTAGAAGATTGGCCCGATGCGGAGGTCTAAGAGAAGAAACATTCGTCAGTATATATATACGAATCCATTAGTGCATCTATACTAGTGATCAATCGGTAGAGGCTTTATATACCTCGCAAGATTTTATTATTAAGATGTCTCCAATATCGTCTCCAGTATGGTCTCCCCCATCGTCTCCACCATGTTCTCCACCATTGTCTCCACCATGGTCTCCCCCATCGTCTCCACTATCGTCTCCTCTAGAAAAATTAAGATATTGGAAGCCATCATCATAATAAGAACCACCACTATCGTATCCTCATCTATCATGTTCAAAACCACCTCTTCATTGTGTCTACCGTCCATAGCTTAGCCGATACAGAAAAAGACAAAACAATTTTGCATAAAGTAAAAGAATATTACAATTTCATTAAGTAAAAAAGCTTGCGTACTAATAATGAAACAATTTTGCATTAAGATAATGTACAATAATATAAGATAAAGCACAATAATACATCTCGCTCATATCAAACTAGTGACGTCGACTGCAGGGTTCTGTGCCATGGGGGGTGACTTCCATGAACCTGCCAGAGATTGGAGAACCTGGTCTCCAAAAGATACATATACCGGTGGACGTGCTCATCCTCCTCCCTAACACAACGACGTACCACCTCCTCGGGGGCCGGCTCCCTTTGCACCACTCCTGGACCTCGTGGACGCCACCAAAGATGCTCCGGGTCGACGAGGATATCTGGATTCCTCACCAAGGTACGAGTCCCGGCAGGTAGCACCTCCCAGTGCTAGCCCGGCGGAGCCCAGGCTCGGGCATCCCTGGACCCGACGGAGTCCAGTAATCCGTCGTTGCCGCCGAGTGGACGACGAGGACGCGGCATAACTAAATTATAACATAAACAATCATAAAACATAGACACTAAATTAAACCTAATACTAACTATAAAACCTAATACTAACTAAATTAATCTAATACAAACTATAAACCTAATTCTAATAAACCTAATACTAACTAAACCCTAAACCTACCACTAACTAAACTAATAAACTTAGCTATAAACAACTAATACTAACTAAATTAACCTAATACTAACTATAATCTAATACTAAATAAACCTAATACTAATTAACCTATACTAGCTAATACAAACTATAAATTAATCTAATACTAGCTAATACTAACTATGATATACCTCACCTGCAGGGGCGGCGGAGGACGCGTGCGGTGGCGGGGCACGCGATTTCTCCTCGGGGTCACGACGGGCGGCGCGGGGCGCGATTTCTCCTCGGGGGGGAGGGAGAAATCGGGCTCTAGTTTGTATTCATACACCCCACCTTTAGTCCCGGTTTGTATTACAAATAGGGGCTAAAGATGTTTTCGGCTGCCGCTATTCGCGCGCGCACACCCCTTTAGCCTCGGACTAAAGGGTACCCTTTAGTCCTGGTTTGTATTACAAACCGGGGCTAAAGGGGTTTTTGCGCCAAAATGAAATAGTTTTTAGAAAACTATGTATCATATATCAAAAATTTCAGAAAAAGAAGATCTATAATTTAAATCTATTATCTTACTCTATTATACATGTTAAATGAAATTATTTATTCTTTAACAAGTATTATGTTTAGTATAAATGTTCGGAAAATATAGTTTATTATTAAAAAAACAGAAAAATACATATAATATACCAAAATATTCACAAAAAATAATATACCCCTTAAAAATATAATATTTCATACTAAAACTAGTAACTAGTATTAAAAGATATTTCGGGGGCGTTTAGTCCCAGATGTAGCCACTAACCGGGACTAAAGATATTTTCCGCTTCCCGCCATGTTTTCCCGCCATTTCCCCCCGCTTCCTGCCATGTTTTCCCACCATTTCCCTCTATATCTAGGCCGACCGCCATGTCAATCCACAATAATGGACACTGCTTACTGGGCCTTTCTGTCGCTCGAGGAGACCGAGGCGCTGTGCGCCTCCAGCGACCCATGCCCGCCGGGGTACCGGCTGCCCGCCGGCTGGATGCTGAGGGCTGAAGGGGTTCGTGTTCCTCCAGTGCCTCATGGTTCGGCCCGCCAGGCGTCCATCACGAACCACTTCGACCTCGAGCTCACACCGGAGCAGCGGATGGATCCCCGTTGAGATCTCGACAAACTCTACACCTGGAATGCCTTCTTTGCAAACCGGCGGGAAAGGGAGCTCGCCAAGTTTGAGTTTGACGGCCCGCCACCAATGAACCACAACGAGGCTGGTCGCCGCCTGTGGTGGGAAAACCGGACAATCGCCAGCGTGATGTGCTACATCTCCATGGGAGACCATCCTCGCCTCATGTACCCGCACTTTCACTAGCCGCAGAGCCACAAGAATGGTGGCGGTGGTGAAGGCTGAGGGTGTATCGACGTCTTCATCCGGGATCCCCCTCACCCGTGCATCGTGAATCCGAGGCAGGAGTGGCAGGTGCCCCCTCCACCATTCCCCCGTGCACAAGCCGGGGAAGGGCTCAGGATCCAGCCGCGTGCTACGAGTGAGGATGATGACGATGACGATTCCGAAGACGACCCTGAAGCTGTGTACTACTGGGCTAGACATGATTATGACTAATTTTTACATTTTAATATTAATAAATGTCTTTGGTGTTGGCCACAGAAAGTTGCAATACTACCTATTGAGATCGATACAGTTCATATCCATATATATATATAGATAAGTAGATCATTAAAAATAATGTTTGAATATTATACATCATCAACATCCACACATCTCTATTGTTGGGGTTTTCTTATAATCCCTAACCATGGAGCATCTTCCTTACTTAACGGGATGCTTGGGTCATCCTTCACTGCGAAGGGCGGAATTTCATGAAACTTATCATAACCTTCTGACATGTCTGTCTTATCCTCCATCCCACGATGTTTCTTTTCATTAAAAGAACAATGTGGCGCTTTGGCTTATCGTATGTTGTATTCTTTTGCTTATCTTTCCTTTTTCTTGGTTTGGTAGACATGTTCTTCACATAAAAACCTGAGCCACATCATTGGCTAGGACGAATGGTTCATCTCTATATGCAAGGTTGTTGAGATCCACTGTTGTCATTCCGTATTTCTTGTCTACCTCAACCCCGCCTCCTGTCAGCTTGACCCATTTGCACCGAAACAAAGGGACCTTAAAATAAGGTCCATAGTCAAGTTCCCATATCTCCTCTATGTAACCATAATATGTATCCTTTTTCCCATTCTCGTCTGTTGCATCAAATCGGACACCACTATTTTGGTTGGTTCTCTTTTTATCTTGGGCAATCGTGTAAAATGTATTCCCATTTATCTCGTACCCTTGGAAAGTCAATATAGTCGAAGATGGTGACCTGGCCAACAAGTACAGCTGCTCTCCAACAGTGATGTCATTCATGAGATGTGTTCATCTCTAATCCAGGAGCCAGGCTTCCTCGTGTTGTTCGAGTGTACAATATTCTTGTGTTCCTCGATATATGGAGCCACAAAGGTGGAACTTTGCAGAACTGTGTAGTGTGCTTTAGTGAGAGAATGTTCGTCCATACATATCCTTTCTTTTTTTCTAGTGTGCATTTTCCACTTAGTCTACCCTCATGCAGTGATTCAGGAACACCGATGGGCTTAAGGTCGGGAATAAAGTCCACATAAAACTCAATGACCTCCTCTGTTCCATATCCATTTGAGATTCTTCCTTCTGGCCTAGCATGGTTATGAACATATTTCTTTAAGGATCCCATGAACCTCTCAAAGCGGAACATATTGTGTAGAAATACAGGACCGAGAATGTTAATCTCTTCGACTAGGTGAACTAGGAGGTGCGCCATAATATTGAAGAAGGATGGTGGGAACACCAACTCGAAGCTGACAAGACATTGGACCACATCTTTCTGTAACCTTGGTAGACTATCTAGATTGATTACCTTCCGAGAAATTGCATTGAAAAACGCACATAGCTTCACAATGGGTACTCGAACATTTTTCGGCAGGAGTCCCCTCAATGCAACCGGAAGCAGCTGTGTCATAAGCACGTGATAGTCATGAGACTTTAGGTTTTAAAAAAATTTCTCTGGCATATTTATTATTCCCTTTATGTTGGACGAGAAGCCAGACGGAAGCTTGATACTGTAAAGGACTTCAAAAAAGATTTCCTTCTGTTCTTTGGTAGAGTGTAGCTGGCAGTACCTTCAAATAGCTCTGGATGAATGTTGTCTCGGTCTTTCATACGTTGTTGGTCCTACCATACCCACAGATTCTTCCATTATAGCAATTTCAGTGTGCTACCCAGTTTTTTGTGCCCATGTTTACAATTTAGGTACAACAATTTGTTGTGATCCTCTAACATCTCTTGAACTTCAACCTCTCCCTTTCAGTTACGCATTCTTCTTTTGCATCAACAATGGCCCAACTAAGATCATCATCAGGCAGAAAAAGAGCATTAGTCCCGGTTGTGGTTGGACCCGGGACTAATGTTCTAACGGAACAATCTTTAGTCTCGGGTCAAACGGGACCTTTAGTCCCGGTTGGAGACACCAACCGGGACTAAAGGGGTTGTGGCCAGTGCCAACCTCTTTAGTCCTGGTTGGTGATGGGACTAAAGGTGTGACCTTTAGTGCCGGTTCGTATTACCAACCGGGACAAAAGAAAACTAGCAAAAAAAATTCTCAAGTTCTGCCGCGGCAGAAAAACGGGCACAAATCCTGCCGTGGCAGGAGAATGGCTCTCCGCCCCCTGGATCAGGAGATCGCCTTTTCTAGTTTCAAAATCATGATAAAAAATTATAAAAAATTCAAAAACAAAATCTTTCAAACTGTAGTTATATTAAATGATTTAGTTGTTACAAAAATTAACAAACATGAATTTTTACTTCATTTGCAAAAATCTGTCATGAAAAATTCAAATGGCCATAAATTTTGCATACGATATAAAAAACATACAGCCTATCAAAACGTGTAGAAAAAAATTTCCTCTTTGATTTCAACCGCCTTAGGCTGTTTTGGATTTTTTAGATTCTTAAAATTCAAAAAGAAAAGAAAGTTATTTAGTTTTTTTAATAATATTTTTTGTGTTATATTTGAATTTCTCACATTTTTCTGATAATAATGGATATATTATTTGTCGAATTTCAATTTACAGATTTGAAGATATTATTTATGTCATATTAAATGAATAAATGGCAAAAAATGAATAAAATATTATTTGATTAGTTTTTTATTTTCATTGGAATAAAATATTATTATTAATTATTTATTGTTGTTTACTTAAATAGTTATTCGTAATTTTAAAAAATAAAGACGGTTGACATATTAATATGAGCTAATATGATTGATATACTAGTCTTGACAATAAGGTATAAGGTTCCTTTGCGCGAGGTGAGAGAGATGGAATGGGAAAGTTAAGCGTGCTGGGGTGGAGTAGTGCTAGGATGGGTGACCGACCAGAAAGTTTGAGAATAAGTGTAATTTCACCTAATATTAAGTATAGTTAGTGTGAAAAATAAGAGATGTGAGAGATTAGCGAGTCAGATAATTTAAAATTTTAAGAAAAATATAAAAAAAAATTGAATTTTTTTTTTGGAAAAAAACCTTTAGTCCCGGTTCGTATTACAAACTGGGACTAAAAGTCCTGCGCGCTCGACGTTGCCCCGTGAGGGGCCTTTTGTCCCAGTTTGTGGCCGAAACAGGAAAAAAAAATTGGAATTTTTTTTTGGAAAAAAACCTTTAGTCCCTGTTCGTATTACAAATGGGACCAAAAGTCCTGCACGCTCGACGCTGCCCCGTGAGGACCTTTTGTCACAGTTTGTGGCCGAACCGGGACTAAAGGGGGAGGCCTTTAGTCCCGATTGCCCCGTTCCGGTTGGGAAACCGAGACTAAAGGCCCTTACAAACCGGGATAAAAAGCACGTTTTCCACTAGTGATCGTATTCAGGGGACATAGTAGGGTAGTGGTTATCGTTCTCTTCTTTTTCGTTGTCTTCCATCATAACCCCTTTTTCTCCGTGCTTGGTCCAACAATTATAGCCGGTCATTAAACCGGACCAAAACAGGTTGCTGTGAATGACTCTTGAGGAAGAGTATTCCTTATAATTTCGACAGACACCACATAGACAAGACATAAAACCATTCCGCTTGTTTGCCTCGACCACAAGGATAAAAGAATGCACGCCATTAATAAAATCGCCAGAGAGTCGGTCATCGTATATCCACTACCGGCTCATTTGCATTATATAATTAAGTACATCAAACAGAATCATGATGCTAAAATTATTACTGGTCTAAAAAAAATTAAAGCACACATCCAGGACTAAATATATGATGAACCTTTAGTCCCGGTTGGAGGCACGAACCGGAACTAAACGTGGATGTCACGACAACATGTCAACACTATGTCGTGAGTGGGCAGCACTAAGCCAATGAATGACGACACTATTTGGGTGGGTGGTAGCACTATGACATGGGTGAGTGCCGACATTATGTCTTGAGTGTCGATACTATGTTGTGTTGCTTAATCTATAAATATATATGTATTCTTATGAAGAACTACAAGATGGTGTGCGACAGCAGGGACACCACTATGGCGGAGCTTCTCGAAGATGTCCGAGGACGGGAGCTCGCCATAGAGGCACTTCCTAATATGTGAATTGTTTTAGTTACATGGCGTATTAATCTATAGCTAGAGAAGTTATTAACTCCCAGATGGGGCGAGAGAGACACCACTACCACGGAGCTTCTCAAAGATGTCTTAGGATCCTATCCTCAGACATCTTCGAGGAGCTTGCCATAGAGGAGTTTCTCGAAGATGTACTGTGATGTCTTCTTATCAAGCTTTTATGAATTAACCCTATTTTTGTTACAATTTTTCCAGTTTGCTGAAGGCAGGTAGAAGACGAAGAAGGGTATTTTGCCCAGCTAGTTAGAATGATGAACTCATGCATGTGTGTGCTTCTATGAATCAAATTTCGACACTATGTGCCAAAAACGATATATAGATAAAATCCACATATTGAAAATGATATTTACCTTGAAGTTCATTATATTAATACAAGACAGATAGAATCTAAACATCCATCTCATGTTATTATTGCAAAAATTACTACCAAACTAAATCCACAAAACCATCTACAAGATAGAACATCAAATGAGCTAATATAGCAATGAGAGGTCAAAGGATGAAGTTGCTCATCTTTTAGAACCTTTGGATAGATGGGGCACCACAAAATGTTTACAAATCTTGAGAAAAAATTGGGAATGAACTCGAGCTTGAAGTAAGAAAGAGAGAAGAGCCACCAACTTGAAATGGTGTCTCGGGCAGGTGGGGGAAGAAGATATAGCCAGACCTTTAGTCCCGGTTTGTGTCTAGAACCGGGACTAAAGATCCACCTTTAGTCCCGGTTCGTATAACAAACCGGGACTAAAGTGTCCGGCGCCGGACCAAACCTTCCTGAAACCCTTTAGTCCCGGTTTGTTACACGAACCGGGATTAAAGTGTCTGTTCGAACCGGGACTAGTGTCTGCCGTTCCCTGCAGCCAGATAGAGCCGTTGTGACCGAGGCATTAGTCCCGTTTGTAGCAAAACTGGGACTAATACCCATGGACCAAATGTCTGTTTTCAACTAGTGGAGGCTGTCCCCAGTCGCCTCGGGTGTCGTCCTCAAGGCCGACACACCCATAGTTCTCGATCCTCCTGCCGCAGTCCTTAAGCACTTCGGGGTCGGAGCACCGCTCGTCGAGGGGCGTTGTGGGGCTGGAGTACCGCACATCGAGAGGATGGCGAGCCACCGCAGCCGATGGGGAGGTCGTGATCGGAGAGGACCAGAGATACACTCGAGGAGGGCTTTGCCGGCGACGGAATTCAGCGAGGCGGTGGACTCTAGGTCCGGGGCTGGAGGTGGCTCCGGGAGGGTCTTAGGGCAAGTACAACGCTAGGCTCTTGGATAGACGCTTAAAATCGCAAGAAGAAAAAATTATCGTGAAGTATTAATGTACAGTCCAAGCCCTCCAACGCGGGAAGCTATGTCTAGGCACTAGTCTTTTTTTATCTGCTGCGGATAACATGCGTGTCGCTTGGAAAATCGCTCAGAGCGGAGGAAGAAACTAACGAAGCGCTCAAGCCAAATCCCGGGATCGGAGAGGATTTTCACTGTAACTGCCGGGATATTGATCCTAGCGTCTATGATTAGCGTCCGATTGTACGTGCCCTTAACAGGCGGCGGTAGGGGGAATTTCTTTGCAGTTTTTACCTGCAGACAGTGGGAAGATACGAGAGAGAAAGAACGAAGGGAGAGGATATGGCGAGGCAGCGGTCCGTGGCCACCTTCCCTGGACAGCCATCCGAGCCATCCGTTCTTTTCAGATCCAAAGACCCACATTCTTCCTGGTCTTTGCCGAGTTCATTTACCAAAACACACGGCAAACTTGTTTAGTCTTTGTTGTGTTCCTACTGGGTAAACTCCTACTGCCATAACGTCTACGTCATGTGCGGCCAGTACGGCCGCGTGTCCCACGTGTTAGCAATGTGTTTTTCCTACATTTTTCGTGTGTTTTTTCTCGCTATTTGCCAAGCTTTGATCTTTACCGTGTGTTTTTCTCGATAGATACCGTGTTGTGCAGGTTTGCCTTATGTTTATTTGGAAATAGATTGCAAAAATATTTTATGCCGAGTTATTTGCACTTTTACACACGTCAGTTTTTTTGGGTAGTGAAACTAGTCTTAGAGGCGACACTAAAGACATCTAAATGGTCGGTATAATCTCAGACATATATTAGTGTTTTTCTCCAAATACTCACCATTCTGAAATAATACAATTATAGGATGGATAAACTTAATTATGAAACCGAAAATACAAAAAATAGTCAATTTAAACAGACGGTATGTAAGGCCAATGTAACGGCAGTCGGCGTCAGGTATGTCCAATTGTATGGACTCTGCATCAGCCGGTGGTATTTCTCCAATTGCCGGATTCGGTGGCTTTTTTGGAACACATGTATCTAGACACCTTTACAGGGTATAGATAGATTCATTTTGTTTCGAATCTACAGACTAAAAGATGTCTAGATATATATTCGTTTTACAAAAACACTAAAAAACTCATGCATGCCCCGTTTTAAAAAAAAAAACACTAAAAAAAACCATATATTTTGCCACGGACGGAGTATTACAAGAAATCTCGTGTATACTTTTTGCTTTTGTCCGTTAGATCTACCTATATAGGACTGTAAAATGACCCCGCTGTTGGCACATAGGGATCTTTAAGTGTGCGTCTACGGCGTGCCGCAACGAGAAACGAGCAACAAGAAACGCCCGGACAGCGACGACACACAATAGAACTAAAAATACCAACTTTTAAAAATCCCATCCTATCTTGCCTAGCTATATAATTACCCACAATAGAACTTTGAAAATACCAACTTTTTTCTCATGGACACCAACACAGGCTCAGCGGTACATACCGTGCTCGCTATCCTCGCCGTTTTGCTGATCTCGAGGGCCCTATGGCATCTGGTGTGGAGGCCGTACATGGTTGCCCGGTTGTTCGAACGGCAGGGGATACGAGGGCCGCCTTATAGACTAGTTTTTGGGTGTAAGCTGGAGATGAGAGAGATATTAGCTGCAGGGAGAGCAAAGGGGCCAAATGATACCCGCTGCCATGACTACATTTCACTTGTCACTCCCTTCTTTCACAAATGGGCATCTGATTACGGTAAATGAATGAATGTTACTTCTATCATCGTCCTAAAAATCTGGTACATAATCTTATTATTACAAAACAACCTTCAGGAAAAACATTTCTCTACTGGTTGGGACCCGTACCGGCAATATGTTCGACTGACATGGAGCTACTCAAGCAAGTACTGGACGACAGGACGGACTTGTTCCGAAAGGACTACCTGAATCCCGTATTGGAAATTCTCATGGGCAAAGGACTTCTGACCACCAATGGAGATGATTGGAAGCGTCATCACAAAGTCATGTACCCGATCTTCAACCAGGAGAACCTCAAGGTTGTTGATTTTTTCTTGACTACGAACTATTTTTTGGTTTTTTGTTTTATTTTAGTACTGAAAAACTTTTGGTGGTTTATCCTATGCATAGTCTGTGTCGGCTATGACAATGGAAGGCGCACAGAAAATGATGGAACAGTGGTGCAGCCAAATAGAAAGGGCCAACGGCCACCAGGTCGAGATAGACATGAGATGTTACTCCGAAGAGTTAACTCTAGGAGTCATCGAACAAGTGATCCTCGGCCAGAACTGCAAGTTAGCCCGTGAGGTGTTTGTCGTGGGCAAGGAGCTCCAGAAGCTTGCCGTATATGCTTTTTCAGACCCTCCGGTACCAGGATATAGGTACTACTACCTGTTAGAACATTAAGAGCTTTGCATGTATTTTCCCGTTCAAAAGAAGCTAGTAATTTAGCTCTGGGCTGGATCGGATCATATCAGATAATCTAAAAAAATTCTTCCACGTACAGATATTTGCCGACTCGCCGTAACTTAAGGGCGTGGAAACTGGACAGGCTAATTGTAAGAAATGTCACACAGTTTA
Source organism: Avena sativa (assembly GCA_916181665.1). Classification (NCBI taxonomy): domain Eukaryota; kingdom Viridiplantae; phylum Streptophyta; class Magnoliopsida; order Poales; family Poaceae; genus Avena; species Avena sativa. The sequence goes on from OV702287.1 coordinate 588,647,773, forward strand.
CAAAGGCCCGGATTGCCTGTGGTGTGCACGGAGACGACCTGCTTGGGCGTATGCTAGATGCCGGCAGGTCGGAAGGCGAGGCGATGAGCACGGAGGAAATTCTCGGTGAATTAAAGACCTTCTTCGCTACGGGGCAAGACACAAGTGACAGCCTCCTCACCTGGGTAATGTTCCTACTCAGCAGCTACCCGGAATGGCAAGAGAAGCTCAGGGAGGAGATCCGAACAGAATGTCGGGATGTCCCCATCGTTGACGTCGTTGGCAAACTGAAACTGGTATGTGAACAGAAGTTACATATGCACTGGATATACAAGTTCAAAATTATAATCTTGCTCACCTCTTTTGGCACAACAATGTAGCTTAACATGTTCCTCCTAGAGACGCTAAGACTCTACAGTCCGGTGCCCATATATATGAGGAAGGCTGCCTCTGATACAATACTAGCAAACATCAAGGTGCCCAAAGGAACCATTATTACATTTCCGGTCTTGATGCTACATCGCAGCAAACACATATGGGGCCTTGACGCAGACGATTTCAACCCCATGCGGTTTGAGAAAGGAGCCTCCAGGGCTGGCAAGTACGGGCACTCGATGTTGGCCTTCTCATATGGGGCACGCGGCTGCACCGGGAGAAATTATGCCATGATCCAGGTTCAGACCGTGATAGTGACGATCCTTAGAAGGTTTTCCTTCACGCTCTCTTCCCAGTATGTTCACAAGCCCACGTACTTCATCACACTAGTGCCTAGGTATGGCCTTCCTCTCATCGTAAAGGAACTACAGGAAGGCAAAAACAAATGAAACGTAGTTTCTTAGTATCTCTCTCGTCTTTAAGTAGTACTCCCTCCGTTCAGAAATACAAGACGTTTTAGCTGTGTGAAATGAATGTATCTAGACGCTTCTTAGTGTATAGGTTCGACAGAGCTAAAATCTCTCATATTTCTAATCGGAGGGAGCAGTATATATCTGTTGTGCCAAAGGAATCAAGAAGCAAGTGGTGTGTGCTGTGTGTACTACATGATATTGTGATCTGGGAAGCCATCAAATAAACGTTCGATCCTTGTTGTATATGTAAGTCACACAATTCACCGTACTTCCTCTATCTAAATTCGCAGGTATCTACATACTAATTATAAAATACGTACAGATATATCTAAATCTAGATAAGTTGACGCATCTAATTTAAAACCGAGATGTCCTTCCGGGAAAAAGTTCCGATATTTGTCTAGATTCGCATACACTAGAAAAGTCTTGATACATGTGATTCCAGAAAAATCTCAGTGTTGGGCTTTAAACAGGGCTGCTCACTCACGAGGATGGATCCTCTTAGTCGGATAGTGGAGTCGTCGATACAGTTGGCCAAATAACCTATAAGTCTTATTACTTGAGTTACCCAGAAGAGTAAGAGTGATGCACCTCCGTGCTTTTCCATGATACCAATCTTACAGCGCGATACACAAGATAGTATGTCGACGCTTTTTATATCATAATCCCCACTTTCTTAGAAGGGACCACGTATGAGATTATGAGATTCCTGCTGCTATTACGTGACACTAGTAGAAACGAGGCATTTAGACCCGGTTTGTAAGGACCTTTAGTCCCGGATTGCAAACCGGGACTGCCAGATCAGGACTAAAGGTCCGTCCTTGTCCCAGCTATCACTGGCGGAAAAAGGGCCTCTAGTCCCGGTTCATAAGGGCCATTGGTTCCGGTTCCCAAACCGGGACCAATCACTCGGGACTAATGCTATTCCCGGTTCGCGCACGAACGGGGACCAATGGGTCTCCACTTGGACGGACCAGAGACGGGCGGGGGTGGATCATTGGTACCGGTTCTTGGCACGAACCGGGATCGTTAGTCTCTGTGCCGCGGCAGGGTTTTGTGTCGCGGCAGGATTTTCGGGTTATTTTTCTGCCGCTGCAAGGTTTTGTGCCGCGGCAGGGTTTTGTGCCGCGGCAGGATTTTCGGGCTATTTTTCTGTCGCGGCAGGATTTTTCTATCAATTTAATGGTACTACATATATACAACAATAATGAAACCACGATATATATATTAGACATCATGCATGATCACAAATATATACACCGTCTCATCCGTCTTCTTGGACGAAACATATTATAATTACAAACGATACTCTCACACGAATTTGATCTAATTTACATCTTCTTTTATACACTACTTCACCCTTCCAAATGAAGCGGGTAATAGTATTCTTCTTTCGGATCTATGACTTGTTCTAACAAGAATCCAGCAATTTCCTCTTGAATTGCTTGCACGTGTTCTTGTGATAGAAGACTGTTCCGCATCCGTTAGATCTAATATAAAGAAGGCAATCAATATATATGAATGAAACTAAACACAATTGGTGGTAATAAAATAAAGTTGTGATTATTGTTTATCGTACTTCAATTTTTTTGATGTTCCGGTCTGCCCCTTTCTCTTTGGTCGTCTGGCGAATGAACTCGCAGACACAGTATCCACATAAGTTATTCCTGGCTTCCTGCCTCAAGCACTTTACGAGAACGGAGTTCAATGAAAATAATAATCAAGCATGATAATGGTGGTATTGAAACTAGAATCAAAGAGATGCATGGATCTACCAAGTAGTACTTACAGTCAATGGTTGAAATGTAAGCTCTGACTTCCAAACATCCCTAGTTTTGGCGGTGAACCGTTTCCAAGCCTTCTGGAGGCATTTCTGCATGTCCGCCCACTTTTCTAATGGTGTGCGTTTCGAGTCCAGGACTTCTACTACTCCGGTGTCAACAACAATGATTAACAGAATATAGTGGAAGCTTGACACACTAACAAAATATAACACGAGTCAATTATACGCTTAACATTGAGTAAGCGAAAATAGAATGTGTACAAGACAGTAACACTTACCCAGCGTTGTAAGAAAATAGTATTTCCCTTCTGTTGCTGAAATACTTCAACGCTTGGAACACGTTATCCTCTATCTCTTTGGGATTTGTTTTTAGAGTAACTTCATAAAAGAAATTACAGTCAACAAATCCAATGTCATAGATTTGTCCTTTGTTGCATTCTTGAATCTTCATTCTGCATATATAATTAGTATAGTGATTAGTATGATTATACAAGTAACGAATAAGCTGAGCTAGAAAGACTTAATTACAGAAATTAATAATACTTACAAACAATAGGCACTGACCATAGCTTTGTCGAGGGCTTCTTGTTAGTAAAACTGAAATAATTCTAGAAATTCAACCAGTATGAAGCCATCTCCATGACTGTAATGGTGGTGTTTATATGCAGCATAGATCCAGTTTTTGGAATCAACACAGGCTTGGATGTACCAGTTATGCAATCTTCGCATTTTTGTTGGTAGATCTTTGACTAACTCGGGTTTGACGAGGGGAGCCCATACTGATACACGTATGCTGTTTCTTGGTACCCCTCGAACTTATGCATACGGCTCATGTACTCAGTAATAGACAGTCCATATAATTGGGCTTTTTCTCCGCACAGTCGAACAAACTCCGCATCAACGTTCGGATCATGCCGCTCCTGGATCATCCAGTCATTGGTATCGTACACTTTTAGCGGTTCGATCGATTGATTTTTCTGTTGTCCGAGCTGGGTAACTTCTTTCCCGACTCTGCGCTCTTTTGCCTCAGCCGACTTGGTAATAGAGCGATTATAGTCTGATGTGAGCACTATGGGTTGGTGAAGCTGAATCTTAAGCGCGACTGCTTTGGCTTTATCTTCTACGGTGATCGGGAAAAATGCCTCTATCGGCGTTTTCTTGTTAGCCATGTCAATCTTCCACTTTTCATAATGGGCAGCTGTGGTCGCATCAGTTTCCTCATTTGTCTTCTCGCAAGGTAGCTTCTTCATATTATGATGAGGTACTCTTGGGAGGGGCGATAGCTAACGTTTCGGTGATCGGAACGTGCTATTGCTGCTGCTGGTGGTGCTGCCCCCCTTAGTATACTTCCGCTTTTGTCTCTGAGGCTCAGGGGACGGAGACGACTGACGCGGCGGCGGAGATGGCTGAAGTGGCGATGGAGACGGTTGCGCTGAGTGGTGAGGCGGTGAAGGCGACGGTTGCGCTGGAGAATGGTGAGGTGGCGGAGAAGGTGGATTGCTGCTCTGAGGAGTGGGTGGCCTTGGCGGCACATAAATTGGAACCATGATGCACTCCTTTAGCCATAGAATAGTCCCCCCTTTGGCTTCTCCTAGTTGAGTCAGCTCCATATCTTCCCCTGCAGGGTGGTCTAGCTTCAGCTCCTCAAAATCTTCCTTCACCTCATCCACCGTGATGACAGTGTACCCTTTTGGAACCGGTCTGCAATGCCAAGTTGGGTTAGGCGCAATTGGTACCGCCATGCCGACCACCGCCATCACCCTTAAATTCATAACCTGCACCTTTACCTCACAAGCTGTTGTCTCCGTGATATCATCCACTGGTAGCGTTTAGGAGGAGATGTCGTCGGTGCATCATCATCAACATCATGGAGCTGCGTGGAAGTGACGCTGCTTTTCTTATTCGATAGCGCGCCGGTACCCTCGAATGCAGCTTCTACCATGTGCCGCTGAGATTGGCCGCTAGTACCTTGCTGGCTAAGTCTGTCGAGTTGATCCTGGTGCCGCTTTAATGCTTCTTCTACATTACGCAGCCGGTCTACAGCGGCCGCTTTCTCAGCTGCCTCCCTTTCCTTTCCCCTCTGATGGCTTTTATCGGGATATCTCTTCATTTCCGGGGGGAAGGCAACCTTCCACGGCTTGGAGCCTGGTGTGCCTCGTGCTCGTCCGTCGTGTTCAGGATTTTTAAGGGCCCGTTTGAGCTCGTCGTTCTCTCTATCAGGAACGAACCGTCCCGCTACAACATCATCTACTCCATTTCTAATATCGTCGATGGGCAGTAGGGGATCATCTTTGTGTTTCTGATTATATATTGCCCTCCATTCTTTGTCCAACATGCCCCCATGTCCGTAAAACCAGTTTCTCGCCCGTGGTGTCCATGTTGCGGGCTCTGGTATGTTCCCGGCAGCTATGTAATTGACCTCAAGTGCATCCCACTTAGGCATGCAACCGGCGTAGCCAGCATGCCCCATGTTATGATGGTACAGTTTCTTAGCAGCGTTCTCCATATTTATTCTAGACCTTTCCTTAGCTTTCTCCGATGTCTTGTACTTCACAAAATTCTCCCACTGGTGTCTTAACTTAGCATAGCCGGCTTCATTGAAATTCGGAGTCTTCTCTACCTTGACAAAGTTATTGTATAGTTTCTTCTTCCAGTTCTTGAATGCATTGGCCATCTTGCTGAGAGCAAACTTCTTGACTCTTTGCACAAGCTCCCTTCTTGCTCTCTCCTCCTCATCTAGAGTCACATCTAGTACCGGCAGGAGGAAATTGGTCATGAGCTTGTCAAAAAGCTTATCTTTGGTGTTGTCGCCGACATACGGGACTCCACCGCCGCTTGGCCAATTCCATTCTTGAACGGTCATCGGGATGTAGTCCCTCACAAGAACTCTGCATTGCTTGACAAATTTTCTTGCGACATCGACGGGAGCTTGCGGTTCGCCATCTACACCGACCACTTCGATCCTATACCTCACAGTGTCATCCAACTTTTTTGTTGGGCCTCGTTTCGTTCTTACAGAAGAAGTTCTCGATCCGGAGGGCTAAAAGAAGAAAGAGTGTTAATATATGCATGTATATATAGACAACAGTATATTAATTACAAAAATACATATATACACCTGGCCGGTATTTGCGAGATTTAAGGTTCCGCCGAAGCCGTCGCCTTCTTCCTTATCGGCTTCTCCCCTGTCCCAGGCTTCGGCTTCTACCTCACCGGAGCCGTCTCCTCGGTTGAGAGACTCATCTCCCTAACCAGAATCATTCAGAAACTCACTCGTGACATCGATATCGATATCTTCATTTTCGCAGATCATCCCTTGGAGGATGTTTTCCTAATGTGTTGGATCCATAGTATCTACAAGTTAAACAATCAACACATGGCATCGATAATGATATGACAAGTTAAACATAGTTGAAATTTAACCCTAAGGCATGCTTGGCAATTTAAGTGGGATCCGAAGGGTCCAAACCCTAGTACAGGAGAAACCCCGAAATCACCTACGAGGGGTTGATTTCATTCTCTTATTAAACTTGTAATTAAAGTTGTTGAACAATGCATGATTATGAGTCTATTGTGTAGATCTCATTTTTCTGAACATTTTGATATATTATACATATTTTTCTAACTTAGAAATAATTAGTTATTGAATTTATAAGATTAAACTCTTTTCTGAAATTATTTAAACTGTAACATCCCAAAACTTCAATCCAAGCTTATCAAGATCAAATCATCCAAAAATAGGGTTGACAAAAACTTTTCCAAATTAAAAATGAAAGCATTCATATGTGTGCATTTAAAATAGGAGTTGTTTTGAAGTGCTGTGTTTAAGTGATACAATACTTGTAAAATGTTTCTTAGGTGAATTAAACATCATCTACATCATTCCAAAACTTTTACCAAAGAAAATCAAATCAAAAAGGATTAAAGAGGAGGAATGGTCATTTTGACCATTTTAATCCACTACACTACTTTGAGTGTTCCTAGCACTCATTTCTTAACAGAAACAATTCATGATCTTTGTACCCCTTGCTAGTACACATAATGAGGTACCAAGGCCACCTTTTGATCTGCTAAAAACATTCTTTTACTTATTTTAAATGGCATTTGAAAATTGAATCCAATGCATATGCATAGATCACCCCTATTTGAAAAACCATCTATTTGAGCTCCACTTTCAAAACCCTTGCAACCAGAGGCTACCTAGCACCAGTGGAGAACACCCAAAAATTTTGAACTCAAAATTCAAAAGTTTTTCTCTTTCGACCATTTCATCAAATAGCTGGTGTGCACAAATCTTTCCAAAATCCAAACACTATTTGGAGCACTAATTTTGGTCAACATTTGTGCCTAACCTTGTCCCCTTGTTCCTCCAGTACCAACCCTACCAATTGCTAGCCCGGCCAAGCCCTGTGCACACGACCAAATGGTCATGGCCATCAAGGCCAAGCACTTAGAGCACCCCCACCGGTGACATCACGCTACAACAGCCGCCAGCCTCTCTCAACATGTCTAGCACGTCGCCCGTGGTCGACTGCCACCGTCCAACCAGCCCCAGCCCAGAGCCAGAGACAGGAACAACCAAGAACCGCTGCGCCCGGAGCTGGTCAACCATGCCGACGCTGCCCGTAGAGCGTGCTCTATCCCTGCGTGCACAGACCGCCCCTTGGCCGCAACCCGCGCCCATCGCTCCGCCATGACCTGGGGAACACCCCAGACAACCTCGCTGGCCGCCCAACGCCCCACAGCCACTGCTCGCCGTGGACACCGCCGCCTCTACCGCTCAGAGCGCCACCTCGCCCAGACCGCATACCACCGCCCCTACGCCCGCATTCACTTCCTAGAGCACTGCCAGGAGACCACCTGTCGATAGCCATCCTCCGCCATGCCGCTAGCCGCCCGTAGCCGTGTCGCCGGAGTCGCCTACCCATACCCTTCGGTCTCACCGTCGGGCCTATATAAACCGGCCTCCCCCACACCATTTCTCCACACCCACTCACTCCCCACCTCTCACTGATCCTTTCACCCCTCTCGCCTGAACCAAGCGAGCTCTGCCTCGCCAGAATTGGAGCCGGAGCAGCCGCAGCAGGAGGAGAAGGGCGCCTGTGATTTGGAGCACCCCAAGCTCCGCCGCAACCGCGCCTCGCCTCGCCATCGTCTTCCAGTTCGTTTGCCCGCCTCGCCGTCATCGCTGGAGCCCTGGTACGTCCCCAGCAGACCCCCACCGAGCCGCTAGGGTTCGAGCTCGCCGGCGACCTATTCGTCGTCGACACGACCCTCAGGCGTAGATCTTCTTTCTAATCCTATGGCCCACAGCGCACGTACCGTTTCGCGTGATAAGACCCACTGACAAGCGGGACCCCCTTTCAGCTGAGCCCCGCGCCACGGAGCGCCACTGGGCCGGCCCAAGTTCTTTCCCGCGCTAGCCCAACCATTCAAATGTGGATTTTTCTTTTTAAATTGAATCTAGTTTTTGTCCACTAGTTTAAAATTCAATTCTGGGAGTTTTACAAATCCAAATTGCATGAAACCAATTTTGTCTGAAAGGTAATGAGATGATCTATCCAGGCCGTTGGATTTAATTCAATTAGAGTTATAGATCTCTCCTAATAAAAATAACTAAATAGAAGTATTTGCAACTTGCAACATTTTTATAAAATCAACCAAGTTAGCTTTTGAGTTGATTCCAACTCTCAAAAATCACATTTCATCATATCTATCTAAATATGTAATAATATTAAGGTTTACATGCAGTAACTTTGGACTAGTACCAAAATAATGCTATATAGGCATTTATAGTCACTTTAAATCACTAAATAATGAACCTAAACCAAAGTAATACTGATCCAACCTTTAATTCTTATTCCCATGTGTTAAGATATGTGGTGATGACATGTGTCAATATGAACCCATATTTTAAATTGAGAATATTAAATTTCAGTTAATTTTTCAATGAGTAGAAATTACTTTTCTAAAATAAAAAGGTTGAAACCATTGAATTAAACTTGTGATGCTTGTGATGCTAATAGATCATCAAATGTGTGCCTTAGAATGCTACTTAGACTAGTTAAGTATGGTTTGGTGATTGTGTACTCCATATGTATTTTATAGACGATAGTACCGACCAAGTCTGCGAAGAGGAGGAGTGCTATCAAGACGAAGAAGAAGAAAACTTCAACCACTGCACCAACCAAGGCAAGCCACCATTAGCAATGCAAGCTAACACTTGCAAGTATAATGCTTAGCAAGTTAGGATTAAACTAGATGGTTTAGCAAAGATCCCTTAAGCATGCTTTGATCACACCCTTTTGACTATTAGTACCCCAAGTCTTATTGACAAGTTTTACCTCCCTTAGTTTACACAAAGTTATTTACTTGTTTTGAAGGTAGCATAAATATTATAAAACTTGACCTATTTAGAAACCTTTAGATGTCATTCTATGGCATGAGATTGAACCCATCACCTTAGTGAAAATTCTTAACTTAGTAGTTTAGAGTAGATCAAAAACTTGAGTCACTTTAGATGGGAACACTTGGTGAAAATGATTTATGAAAACCTTGGAATGATGAGTCATTCTATTGATATGTTTTGACATGTGTTGAGAAACACAAATGGTTGATGATGATGAAAATGTGGAGGCATGAGCCTTAACCCTTTTATAAAACTGATGGTTGGATTCGGATGCGATACCATTCCAAATTTACCGTACAACCACACTACCTGAATTGGGTAAGGCTTAGCTGGAAATTTATATGCATTAGTATTATTTCCCTCGCGGGAGAGGTCTAAGTTGAGGCTACCTCTCAATGTGGTCCACCTATGCAGTGCCCAAGATGACTGATGGTCATGGTTGGGAGGCCATGCTCATAGGAGAGGTGCTTATACTAGGGTGTGTAAAGGGAAGGTTATGTTTGATTATCTGCATACTAAGTATGATGATTCAGGGTTATCCCTGACAGATGTATCGAATAATGTGGTGAAAGTGTACCACCTCTGCAGAGTGTCAAACTATTCGAATAGCCACGTCCGCGGTTATGGACAGTTGGAATGGCCATACTGTTTCGTTGTCAGATGTTTTCCAAATAACTTGATATGAATGATGAATCTTGACTTGACCACAACGGGGTTGTGTTTATGGCATTAGCTCCCCAACTTAAGTGATTTTAGAACTTTACTTTATCTTTCTTTGCTTCTGAACTCAGCTTAGGTTTCAAACTTAACTTTATAGTTAAACTTAGATTTAGCACTTTAACTTAGAACTATAGCACCTGTTAATAGTAGTTTGCGAGTACTTAAAGAGTACTCATGGCTTTTGTCCCTGGCTATTTTCATGGCCAGACTATGAAGGAGATTATCAAGATGATGGTCCGCAGGACGACTATGATAACTAGGACTATCTGCCTTCGTCAGCATTGCCTGTGCCCCTGAAGATGGACCCCACCGCTACGCTTATCTTTTATTTCCGCTGCTTGTTGTATTAAGACTGGATCATGAGATCCTTATTTGTGTAAGACCTTATGTATGGTTTGTAATACTGTGATATCCAATCCGTTATGTCTCACAAAAATGGTAATCCTAGGATTGCGAGGTATGGCATAACGGGCATCTGGGATTAAAAATCTGGGTGTTGACAAGTTGGTATCAGAGCCATCCTGACCATAGGAGACCCTAGTTAGAATGGATGTTCAAACAAAAACTTAGTTTCAAAACCAAAGTGAGTATTTATGAAAAACTATTTCCTCACTTATCCTTGTGAACTCATTCTTTCTCAAAAATTCATGTTCCTCAAAATTCTTACATTACTACTTAAAATTTGACACACTTGATCACTTCACTAACTTCCTTATCCTTAATTCTTGTAGATGGTGACTCGGTTCAGCAAGTTTTACCAGTTGGGAAACGGAGGTCAGCTGATCTTCGAGAGGGATCTGGATTCACTGTCGGAGTTACTAGGACGCCCACATCCGGAGTTTCTTGGAGCTCAACTTCCAGGACCCCTAGGAGGATATCTACAGTGGCTTGTCACCGCAGATCTTAGGGGACGCATCAAAGCACCAACTTCTGGGAGAATTCAGTTCTCCGTGAGAGAGAACAAGTGGCTAGATGGATTAGCCAGGGCAATGCATGAAGCTCTCGCACGTCTATGTGCCCTCAGCATCAACAAGATCCAAGGAACTCGTTTTGCCCACTATGCAAGATGTGATTTCATGGGAATGCCGATGGAGATGCCAAGTCACCCCGAGTTGAGGCATCAAGTGGAGAACCTTGACTTCTTGCTGCATGACAGACAGCAGGAACTGGACAATGCCAGGGAGTTAGCCAACCAAAACCGTGCCATTGCCGACTAGAAGGCCCAAACTTTCGCACTTCTTGTCCAAGACCGCCAGTCTCTTTGCCGCCAGCGTGCCAAGAAGGATCGCACCATCGCCCGTCTTTGCAAGAAGGTGGCCGACCTCGAGAAGACCGTCAAGGAGAAGGAAGCTCAGCTTGCAGCCAAGGAAGAAGAAGATGAGGGTGAAGACATCCAGAGAGACATGGATTCTTACCTCAGCAACGATGATGACTTTCTGGAGGAAGATGTTGTGGACTTCTACACTGATGATGAGGACTCTGACTTCATCGACGATGAGTAGATGCACTAGAGCACTGTCGTAGCATGAGATGTATCGATCTCATTGTATCATAGCTTACAGAATGGTTCTACAAACCATCTGTTTTCCCTTTGATTGTTGTGGTGTGTGTTATATCGGGTGCTTGCTTGCATGAATGAAAATGAAGTTAGTTGAAAAACCTGAGTCTAACTCAAAGTTTTATCTTTGAAAACCACAAAACCATGAATCTTAGAATTTCCCTCTTACCCCTATATCTATCTCAATCTTCAAATGACTCGTGGAAACCAAGGAGGGAGCAGCTCATCACAAGACCCAATGCTGCAGATCTTGCAGAATCGCATCGCAGACCGTGAAGGAAGTAGGATCGAGCACCAAGCCAACTTAGCAACATTGCAGCAGATCACCCAAATGGCTCTCAACAACCAAGGACATGGAAATCAGGATCACCAGGGATCCAAACTCAAAAACTTTCAGAACACCAATCCCCCAATCTTCAACCAATCTGAGAACCCATTAGATGCTGATGACTGGTTATAGACCATGGAAAACAACTTAGAAGTTGCAAGAGTTGATGAAAATGAGAAAGTTCTCTTTGCCACCCACTATCTGGCAGGAGATGCAAGAGCTTGGTGGAATAGCATCCGCAATATGAACCATGGTCAAGTGATGTCATGGGAAGCATTCAAAGTCAAGTTCAGTCGCACCCACGTGCCTCAAGGTCTAGTCAACAGAATGAGAAATGAATTCCGCGAACTAAAGCAAGGAAGAATGACTATGGTGGAGTACCGTGACAGATTCCTGTCACTTGCCAGATATGCACCTGATGAGATCAACACAGAGGCCAAGAAGAAGGAGAGATTCTTGAACGGACTGCATGATGAGATGCAGACTATCCTCGTCAACCTCCGTTTCCAAGATCTCGAAGAGCTAGTCGACTCTTCCATTCAGATGGAAGGGAAGATTAATCAGGCAAACAACAACCGCAAGCGTCGTATGATGCAGCAGTCTGGATCCAGCAGTCACCAGAAGTACCATCCCAACCCTTCACCAGGATATGCACCAAGGAACAACCGACCCCCAAATTATCGCCCAAGCTACCCTAACCGTAGCGGGGGCAATGTGAAGTCCAGAGGAAACAATTACAACTCCGGTAATGCCAACAATTTCAACCGTGCACCTCCCAATAGCAACAACAACAACAACAACACTGCACCCAGAACTGGCAGCAATGCTGTGCCTGTCGCAATTAAGGACAAGTCCCAGATCACCTGTTTTGAGTGTGGAGTGAAGGGTCACTACTCCAATGAGTGTCCCAAGAAGATAGCAGCCAATGCCAATGTGAATGCCCCGGCTCAGCAGCAGCGTCGTGTTCAACTAGGAAGGAGATTTGCCCCAGGGAACCCTCACAACCGCAATGGCCATCTCTTCCACATGAACGCAAAAGAAGCCAGGAAGCGCCAAATGTAGTGCTGGGTATATTTTCTGTCAACTCAGTTTTAGCAAGAGTATTGTTTGATTCTGGAGCATCGCATTCATTTGTCACCGAAGAATTTGCATGCACTAGTAAGATTCACCCAACCAACCTGAAGCATGTCATGATAGTTCAAATCCCCGGTTCAACTACAAAAGCTAGAAAAATTTGCAAAGCTGTACCTATAAGAATACGTGGAATAGATTTTTATGCCAACCTAATTGTACTTGGAACCAAAGGATTAGAAGTAGTACTAGGTATGGACTGGATGTCAAGGCATAAAGGATTGATAGACTATGCTAAGAAAGCCATCACCATGACCAATAGTTCTGGAGTAACAGTAGAGCATATCTCTGAAACCTTACCTCGTCAATTTAAGTGCAACAAGAGTGTAGCCCTGCCCACCATAGACCAAGTCAGAGTAGTCTGTGAATACCCCGACGTATTCCCAGATGAATTGCCAGGTATGCCCCCAGATAGGGATATTGAGTTCATTATCGAACTAATCCCCGGAATCGGACCAATAGCCCAGAGACCCTATATCATGAACCCCTTAGAGTTAGTGGAACTGAAGAAGCAGTTGGATGCCATGTTAGAGAAAGGCCTGATTCAACCAAGCGCATCGCCATGGAGATCACCGGTGTTATTCGTCGACAAGAAAGATGGAGGCAACCGTCTGTGCACAGATTACATAAAGTTGAATGATGTCACCATCAAGAACAAGTACCCTTTGCCAAAGATAGAGGATCTATTTGATCAGTTGACCGGAGCTCAGGTATTCTCAAAGATTGATCTTAGGACTGGTTATCACCAACTTAAGATTCGTGCAATGGATATCCCGGAGACCGCCTCTACTACTCGCTATGGTTTATTCGAGTATACGGTTATGTCTTTTGGATTAACCAATTCCCCTGCTTATTTCATGAATCTCATGAATAAGATCTTAATGAATTTCCTAGATAAGTTTGTAGTTGTGTTTATCGACGACATCCTTATCTACTCCAAGTCAGAAGAAGAGCATGAGCAACATCTGAGAGTTATCCTAGAAACCCTGAGAGAGCATCAGTTATATGACAAGTTCAGCAAGTGCGAGTTTTGGCTGAAGGAAGTAGGATTCCTAGGACATATTGTGTCTGTCGGAGGAGTCTCTGTTGATCCCGCCAAGATCAAAAATGTCGAAGAATGGGAAGCCCCAACCACTCAAACCCAAGTCCGTGCATTTCTCAGATTAGCGGGATATTACCGCAAGTTCGTAGAAGGATTCTCGAGCATAGCCCGACCAATGACCCAATTGTTGAAGAAGGACAAGAAGTTTGAATGGACAAACAAATGTGAAGCCAGTTTCCAAGAGCTGAAGAAGAGATTGATATCAGCCCCAATATTGGTCATGCCAGACATCAAGAAGCCATTTGATGTGTATTGTGACGCATCCAAGATTGGTCTAGGATGTGTCTTGATGCAAGAAGGCAAAGTTATCGCGTATCTGTCTTGACAACTAAAGCAGCATGAACAGAACTATCCGACCCATGATCTTGAGCTAGCAGGTGTGGTTCTAGCATTGAAGACATGGCGTCACTGATGGGTAATCACTGTGGGATTTACTCAGATCATAAGAGCTTGAAGTATATCTTCACTCAGAAGGAGCTGAATATGAGGCAAAGGAGATGGATAGAGTTAATCAAGGATTATGACCTTGACATTCACTATCACCCCGGCAAAGCCAATGTGGTAGCGGATGCTCTTAGCAGATTGCCGTGTAGGCTTAACACCATGATCAAGGAGAAGCAACCAAGTTTGTATGAAGAGTTGGAGTAGTTCATGACTGAATTAGTTAGCAAAGGATTCTTAGCTAGCATTGAACTTCTACCCACTTTGATTAGCCAAATCAAGGAAGCCCAGAAGGGGAATGAAAGTATCAACGGAATCAAACGTCGTATTGGTACAAGAAAGGTACCAGGATTCACTGAAGACAAAGAAGGTGTACTGTGGTACAAAGGACGTATCTGTGTGCCAGCAGATTCAGAACTGAAGGAAGTTATCATGAAGGAAGCTCATGATACTCTTTATTCTAGCCACCCCAGAGGAACAAAGATGTATCAGGACTTGAAGGAGCAATTTTGGTGGCACAAGATGAAGAGAGAAATCGGAAGCTACATCGCCAAATGTGACATCTGTCAAAGAGTCAAAGCAGAGCATCAAAGACCCGCAGGACTGTTGCAACCATTGCAGATTCCGGAATGGAAATGGGATTCTGTCGGAATGGATTTTATCACCGGTTTACAGACTTCTAGTAGGGGAAATGACTCAATCTGGGTCATAGTTGATAGACTGTCCAAGTTAGCCCATTTTATACCTGTCAAGACTACCTACAGAAGTGCAAAGCTAGCAGAGCTGTATATTTCTAGGATTGTCAGTTTGCATGGAACCCCCAAGACCATCGTATCAGACCGAGGAACCCAGTTTACCTCAAGATTTTGGCAGAAAGTCCAAGAAGGATTAGGAACCAAGTTGAACTTCAGCACAGCGTATAACCCACAAACTGATGGACAGACTGAGAGAGTCAACCAGATCTTAGAGGATATGTTTAGTCCCGGTTCGTATAACAAACCGGGACTAAAGTGTCTGGCGCCGGACCAAACCTGCCTGAAACCCTTTAGTCCCGGTTTGTTACACGAACCGGGATTAAAGTGTCTGTTCGAACCGGGACTAGTGTCTGCCGTCCCCTGCAGCCAGATAGAGCCGTTGTGACCGAGGCATTAGTCCCGTTTGTAGCAAAACTGGGACTAATACCCATGGACCAAATGTCTGTTTTCAACTAGTGGAGGTTATCCCCAGTCGCCTCGGGTGTCGTCCTCAAGGCCGACACACCCATAGTTCTCGATCCCCCTGCCGCTGTCCTTAAGCACTTCGGGGTCGGAGCACCGCTCGTCGAGGGGCGTTGTGGGGCTGGAGTGCCGCACATCGAGAGGATGGCGAGCCACCGCAGCCGATGGGGAGGTCGTGATCGGAGAGGATCATAGATACACTCGGGGAGGGCTTTGCCGGCGACGGAATTCAGCGAGGCGGTGGACTCTAGGTCCGGGGCTGGAGGTGGCTCCGGGAGGGTCTTAGGGCAAGTACAACGCTAGGCTCTTGGATAGACGCTTAAAATCGCAAAAAGAAAAAATTATCGTGAAGTATTAATGTACAGTCCAAGCCCTCCAACGCGGGAAGCTATGTCTAGGCACTAGTCTTTTTTTATCTGCTGCGGATAACATGCATGTCGCTTGGAAAATCGCTCAGAGCGGAGGAAGAAACTAACGAAGCGCTCAAGCCAAATCCCGGGATCGGAGAGGATTTTCACTGTAACTGCCGGGATATTGATCCTAGCGTCTATGATTAGCGTCCGATTGTACGTGCCCTTAACAGGCGGCGGTAGGGGGAATTTCTTTGCAGTTTTTACCTGCAGACAGTGGGAAGATACGAGAGAGAAAGAACGAAGGGAGAGGATATGGCGAGGCAGCGGTCCGTGGCCACCTTCCCTGGACAGCCATCCGAGCCATCCGTTCTTTTCAGATCCAAAGACCCACATTCTTCCTAGTCTTTGCCGAGTTCATTTACCAAAACACACGGCAAACTTGTTTAGTCTTTGTTGTGTTCCTACTGGGTAAACTCCTACTGCCATAACGTCTACGTCATGTGCGGCCAGTACGGCCGCGTGTCCCACGTGTTAGCAATGTGTTTTTCCTACATTTTTCGTGTGTTTTTTCTCGCTATTTGCCAAGCTTTGATCTTTACCGTGTGTTTTTCTCGATAGATACCGTGTTGTGCAGGTTTGCCGTATGTTTATTTGGAAATAGATTGCAAAAATATTTTTTGCCGAGTTATTTGCACCTTTACACACGTCAGTTTTTTTGGGTAGTGAAACTAGTCTTAGAGGCGACACTAAAGACATCTAAATGGTCGGTATAATCTCAGACATATATTAGTGTTTTTCTCCAAATACTCACCATTCTGAAATAATACAATTATAGGATGGATAAACTTAATTATGAAACCGAAAATATAAAAAATAGTCAATTTAAACAGACGGTATGTAAGACCAATGTAACGGCAGTCGGCGTCAGGTATGTCCAATTGTATGGACTCTGCATCAGCCGGTGGTATTTCTCCAATTGCCGGATTCGGTGGCTTTTTTGGAACACATGTATCTAGGCACCTTTACAGGGTATAGATAGATTCATTTTGTTTCGAATCTACAGACTAAAAGATGTCTAGATATATATTCGTTTTACAAAAACACTAAAAAACTCATGCATGCCCCGTTTTAAAAAAAACACACTAAAAAAAACCATATATTTTGCCACGGACGGAGTATTACAAGAAATCTCGTATATACTTTTTGCTTTTGTCCGTTAGATCTACCTATATAGGACTGTAAAATGACCCCGCTGTTGGCACATAGGGATCTTTAAGTGTGCGTCTACGGCGTGCCGCAACGAGAAACGAGCAACAAGAAACGCCCGGACAGCGACGACACACAATAGAACTAAAAATACCAACTTCTAAAAATCCCATCCTATCTTGCCTAGCTATATAATTACCCACAATAGAACTTTGAAAATACCAACTTTTTTCTCATGGACACCAACACAGGCTCAGCGGTACATACCGTGCTCGCTATCCTCGCCGTTTTGCTGATCTCGAGGGCCCTATGGCATCTGGTGTGGAGGCCGTACATGGTTGCCCGGTTGTTCGAACGGCAGGGGATACGAGGGCCGCCTTATAGACTAGTTTTTGGGTGTAAGCTGGAGATGAGAGAGATATTAGCTGCAGGGAGAGCAAAGGGGCCAAATGATACCCGCTGCCATGACTACATTTCACTTGTCACTCCCTTCTTTCACAAATGGGCATCTGATTACGGTAAATGAATGAATGTTACTTCTATCATCGTCCTAAAAATCTGGTACATAATCTTATTATTACAAAACAACCTTCAGGAAAAACATTTCTCTACTGGTTGGGACCCGTACCGGCAATATGTTCGACTGACATGGAGCTACTCAAGCAAGTACTGGACGACAGGACGGACTTGTTCCGAAAGGACTACCTGAATCCCGTATTGGAAATTCTCATGGGCAAAGGACTTCTGACCACCAATGGAGATGATTGGAAGCGTCATCACAAAGTCATGTACCCGATCTTCAACCAGGAGAACCTCAAGGTTGTTGATTTTTTCTTGACCACGAACTATTTTTTGGTTTTTTGTTTTATTTTAGTACTGAAAAACTTTTGGTGGTTTATCCTATGCATAGTCTGTGTCGGCTATGACAATGGAAGGCGCACAGAAAATGATGGAACAGTGGTGCAGCCAAATAGAAAGGGCCAACGGCCACCAGGTCGAGATAGACATGAGATGTTACTCCGAAGAGTTAACTCTAGGAGTCATCGAACAAGTGATCCTCGGCCAGAACTGCAAGTTAGCCCGTGAGGTGTTTGTCGCGGGCAAGGAGCTCCAGAAGCTTGCCGTATATGCTTTTTCAGACCCTCCGGTACCAGGATATAGGTACTACTACCTGTTAGAACATTAAGAGCTTTGCATGTATTTTCCCGTTCAAAAGAAGCTAGTAATTTAGCTCTGGGCTGGATCGGATCATATCAGATAATCTAAAAAAATTCTTCCACGTACAGATATTTGCCGACTCGCCGTAACTTAAGGGCGTGGAAACTGGACAGGCTAATTGTAAGAAATGTCACACAGTTTACAAAGGCCCGGATTGCCTGTGGTGTGCACGGAGACGACCTGCTTGGGCGTATGCTAGATGCCGGCAGGTCGGAAGGCGAGGCGATGAGCACGGAGGAAATTCTCGGTGAATTAAAGACCTTCTTCGCTACGGGGCAAGACACAAGTGACAGCCTCCTCACCTGGGTAATGTTCCTACTCAGCAGCTACCCGGAATGGCAAGAGAAGCTCAGGGAGGAGATCCGAACAGAATGTCGGGATGTCCCCATCGTTGACGTCGTTGGCAAACTGAAACTGGTATGTGAACAGAAGTTACATATGCACTGGATATACAAGTTCAAAATTATAATCTTGCTCACCTCTTTTGGCACAACAATGTAGCTTAACATGTTCCTCCTAGAGACGCTAAGACTCTACAGTCCGGTGCCCATATATATGAGGAAGGCTGCCTCTGATACAATACTAGCAAACATCAAGGTGCCCAAAGGAACCATTATTACATTTCCGGTCTTGATGCTACATCGCAGCAAACACATATGGGGCCTTGACGCAGACGATTTCAACCCCATGCGGTTTGAGAAAGGAGCCTCCAGGGCTGGCAAGTACGGGCACTCGATGTTGGCCTTCTCATATGGGGCACGCGGCTGCACCGGGAGAAATTATGCCATGATCCAGGTTCAGACCGTGATAGTGACGATCCTTAGAAGGTTTTCCTTCACGCTCTCTTCCCAGTATGTTCACAAGCCCACGTACTTCATCACACTAGTGCCTAGGTATGGCCTTCCTCTCATCGTAAAGGAACTACAGGAAGGCAAAAACAAATGAAACGTAGTTTCTTAGTATCTCTCTCGTCTTTAAGTAGTACTCCCTCCGTTCAGAAATACAAGACGTTTTAGCTGTGTGAAATGAATGTATCTAGACGCTTCTTAGTGTATAGGTTCGACAGAGCTAAAATCTCTCATATTTCTAATCGGAGGGAGCAGTATATATCTGTTGTGCCAAAGGAATCAAGAAGCAAGTGGTGTGTGCTGTGTGTACTACATGATATTGTGATCTGGGAAGCCATCAAATAAACGTTCGATCCTTGTTGTATATGTAAGTCACACAATTCACCGTACTTCCTCCATCTAAATTCGCAGGTATCTACATACTAATTATAAAATACGTATAGATATATCTAAATCTAGATAAGTTGACGCATCTAATTTAAAACCGAGATGTCCTTCCGGGAAAAAGTTCCGATATTTGTCTAGATTCGCATACACTAGAAAAGTCTTGATACATGTGATTCCAGAAAAATCTCAGTGTCGGGCTTTAAACAGGGCCGCTCACTCACGAGGATGGATCCTCTTAGTCGGATAGTGGAGTCGTCGATACAGTTGACCAAATAACCTATAAGTCTTATTACTTGAGTTACCCAGAAGAGTAAGAGTGATGCACCTCCGTGCTTTTCCATGATGCCAATCTTACAGCGCGATACACAAGATAATATGTCGATGCTTTTTATATCATAATCCCCACTTTCTTAGAAGGGACCACGTATGAGATTATGAGATTCCTGCTGCTATTACGTGACACTAGTAGAAACGAGGCATTTAGGCCCGGTTTGTAAGGACCTTTAGTCCCGGATTGCAAACCGGGACTGCCAGATCAGGACTAAAGGTCCGTCCTTGTCCCAGCTATCACTGGCGGAAAAAGGGCCTCTAGTCCCGGTTCATAAGGGCCATTGGTTCCGGTTCCCAAACCGGGACCAATCACTCGGGACTAATGCTATTCCCGGTTCGCGCACGAACGGGGACCAATGGGTCTCCACTTGGACGGACCAGAGACGGGCGGGGGTGGATCATTGGTACCGGTTCTTGGCACGAACCGGGATCGTTAGTCTCTGTGCCGCGGCAGGGTTTTGTGTCGCGGCAGGATTTTCGGGTTATTTTTCTGCCGCTGCAAGGTTTTGTGCTGCGACAGGATTTTCGGGCTATTTTTCTGTCGCGGCAGGATTTTTTCTATCAATTTAATGGTACTACATATATACAACAATAATGAAACCACGATATATCTATTAGACATCATGCATGATCACAAATATATACACCGTCTCATCCGTCTTCTTGGACGAAACATATTATAATTACAAACGATACTCTCACACGAATTTGATCTAATTTACATCTTCTTTTATACACTACTTCACCCTTCCAAATGAAGCGGGTAATAGTATTCTTCTTTCGGATCTATGACTTGTTCTAACAAGAATCCAGCAATTTCCTCTTGAATTGCTTGCACGTGTTCTTGTGATAGAAGACTGTTCCGCATCCGTTCGATCTAATATAAAGAAGGCAATCAATATATATGAATGAAACTAAACACAATTGGTGGTAATAAAATAAAGTTGTGATTATTGTTTATCGTACTTCAATTTTTTTGATGTTCCAGTCTGCCCCTTTCTCTTTGGTCGTCTGGCGAATGAACTCGCAGACACAGTATCCACATAAGTTATTCCTGGCTTCCTGCCTCAAGCACTTTACGAGAACGGAGTTCAATGAAAATAATAATCAAGCATGATAATGGTGGTATTGAAACTAGAATCAAAGAGATGCATGGATCTAGCAAGTAGTACTTACAGTCAATGGTTGAAATGTAAGCTCTGACTTCCAAACATCCCTAGTTTTGGCGGTGAACCGTTTCCAAGCCTTCTGGAGGCATTTCTGCATGTCCGCCCACTTTTCTAATGGTGTGCGTTTCGAGTCCAGGACTTCTACTACTCCGGTGTCAACAGCAATGATTAACAGAATATAGTGGAAGCTTGACACACTAACAAAATATAACACGAGTCAATTATACGCTTAACATTGAGTAAGCGAAAATAGAATGTGTATAAGACAGTAACACTCACCCAGCGTTGTAAGAAAATAGTATTTCCCTTCTGTTGCTGAAATACTTCAACGCTTGGAACACGTTATCGTCTATCTCTTTGGGATTTGTTTTTAGAGTAACTTCATAAAAGAAATTACAGTCAACAAATCCAATGTCATAGATTTGTCCTTTGTTGCATTGTTGAATCTTCATTCTGCATATATAATTAGTATAGTGATTTGTATGATTATACAAGTAACGAATAAGCTGAGCTAGAAAGACTTAATTACAGAAATTAATAATACTTACAAACAATAGGCACTGACCATAGCTTTGTCGAGGGCTTCTTGTTAGTAAAACTGAAATAATTCTAGAAATTCAACCAGTATGAAGCCATCTCCATGACTGTAATGGTGGTGTTTATATGCAGCATAGATCCAGTTTTTGGAATCAACACAGGCTTGGATGTACCAGTTATGCAATCTTCGCATTTTTATTGGTAGATCTTTGACTAACTCGGGTTTGACGAGGGGAGCCCATACTGATACACGTATGCTGTTTCTTGGTACCCCTCGAACTCATGCATACGGCTCATGTACTCAGTAATAGACAGTTCATATAATTGGTCTTTTTCTCCGTACAGTCGAACAAACTCCGCATCAACGTTCGGATCATGCCGCTCCTGGATCATCCAGTCATTGGTATCGTACACTTTTAGCGGTTCGATCGATTGATTTTTCTGTTGTCCGAGCTGGGTAACTTCTTTCCCGACTCTGCGCTCTTTTGCCTCAGCCGACTTGGTAATAGAGCGATTATAGTCTGATGTGAGCACTATGGGTTGGTGAAGCTGAATCTTAAGCGCGGCTGCTTTGGCTTTATCTTCTACGGTGATCGGGAAAAATGCCTCTATCGGCGTTTTCTTGTTAGCCATGTCAATCTTCCACTTTTCATAATGGGCAGCTGTGGTCGCATCAGTTTCCTCATTTGTCTTCTCGCAAGGTAGCTTCTTCATATTATGATGAGGTACTCTTGGGAGGGGCGATAGCTAACGTTTCGGTGATCGGAACGTGCTCTTGCTGCTGCTGGTGGTGCTGCCCCCCTTAATATACTTCCGCTTTTGTCTCTGAGGCTCAGGGGACGGAGACGACTGACGCGGCGGCGGAGATGGCTGAAGCGGCGATGGAGACGGTTGCGCTGAGTGGTGAGGCGGTGAAGGCGACGGTTGCGCTGGAGAATGGTGAGGTGGCGACGAAGGTGGATTGCTGCTCTGAGGAGTGGGTGGCCTTGGCGGCACATAAATTGGAACCATGATGCGCTCCTTTAGCCATAGAATAGTCCCCCCTTTGGCTTCTCCTAGTTGAGTCAGCTCCATATCTTCCCCTGCAGGGTGGTCTAGTTTCAGCTCCTCAAAATCTTCCTTCACCTCATCCACCGTGATGACAGTGTACCCTTTTGGAACCGGTCTGCAATGCCAAGTTGGGTTAGGCGCAATTGGTACCGCCATGCCGACCACCGCCATCACCCTTAAATTCATAACCTGCACCTTTACCTCACAAGCTGTTGTCTCCGTGATATCATCCACTGGTAGCGTTTAGGAGGAGATGTCGTCGGTGCATCATCATCAACATCATGGAGCTGCGTGGAAGTGACGCTGCTTTTCTTATTCGATAGCGCGCCGGTACCCTCGAATGCAGCTTCTACCATGTGCCGCTGAGATTGGCCGCTAGTACCTTGCTGGCTAAGTCTGTCGAGTTGATCCTGGTGCCGCTTTAATGCTTCTTCTACATTACGCAGCCGGTCTACAGCGGCCGCTTTCTCAGCTGCCTCCCTTTCCTTTCCCCTCTGATGGCTTTTATCGGGATATCTCTTCATTTCCGGGGGGAAGGCAACCTTCCACGGCTTGGAGCCTGGTGTGCCTCGTGCTCGTCCGTCGTGTTCAGGATTTTTAAGGGCCCGTTTGAGCTCGTCGTTCTCTCTATCAGGAACGAACCGTCCCGCTACAACATCATCTACTGCATTTCTAATATCTTCGATGGGCAGTAGGGGATCATCTTTGTGTTTCTGATTATATATTGCCCTCCATTCTTTGTCCAACGTGCCCCCATGTCCGTAAAACCAGTTTCTCGCCCGTGGTGTCCATGTTGCGGGCTCTGGTATGTTCCCGGCAGCTATGTAATTGACCTCAAGTGCATCCCACTTAGGCATGCAACCGGCGTAGCCAGCATGCCCCATGTTATGATGGTACAGTTTCTTAGCAGCGTTCTCCATATTTATTCTAGACCTTTCCTTAGCTTTCTCCGATGTCTTGTACTTCACAAAATCCTCCCACTGGTGTCTTAACTTAGCATAGCCGGCTTCATTGAAATTCGGAGTCTTCTCTACCTTGACAAAGTTATTGTATAGTTTCTTCTTCCAGTTCTTGAGTGCATTGGCCATCTTGCTGAGAGCAAACTTCTTGACTCTTTGCACAAGCTCCCTTCTTGCTCTCTCCTCCTCATCTAGAGTCACATCTGGTACCGGCAGGAGGAAATTAGTCATGAGCTTGTCAAAAAGCTTATCTTTGGTGTTGTCGCCGACATACGGGACTCCACCGCCGCTTGGCCAATTCCA
This sequence comes from Avena sativa, assembly GCA_916181665.1. Taxonomy (NCBI): domain Eukaryota; kingdom Viridiplantae; phylum Streptophyta; class Magnoliopsida; order Poales; family Poaceae; genus Avena; species Avena sativa. The sequence continues at coordinate 588,671,649 of OV702287.1, forward strand.
TTCTTGAACGGTGATCGGGATGTAGTCCCTCACAAGAACTCTGCATTGCTTGACAAATTTTCTTGCGACATCGACGGGAGCTTGCGGTTCGCCATCTACACCGACCACTTCAATCCTATACCTCACAGTGTCATCCAACTTTTTTGTTGGGCCTCGTTTCGTTCTTACAGAAGAAGTTCTCGATCCGGAGGGCTAAAAGAAGAAAGAGTGTTAATATATGCATGTATATATATAGACAACAGTATATTAATTACAAAAATACATATATACACCTGGACGGTATTTGCGAGATTTAAGGTTCCGCCGAAGCCGTCGCCTTCTTCCTTATCGGCTTCTCCCCTGTCCCAGGCTTCGGCTTCTACCTCACCGGAGCCGTCTCCTCGGTTGAGAGACTCATCTCCCTAACCAGAATCATTCAGAAACTCACTCGTGACATCGATATCGATATCTTCATTTTCGCAGATCATCCCTTGGAGGATGTTTTCCTGATGTGTTGGATCCATAGTATCTACAAGTTAAACAATCAACACATGGCATCGATAATGATATGACAAGTTAAACATAGTTGAAATTTAACCCTAAGGCATGCTTGGCAATTTAAGTGGGATCCGAAGGGTCCAAACCCTAGTACAGGAGAAACCCCGAAATCACCTACGAGGGGTTGATTTCATTCTCTTATTAAACTTGTAATTAAAGTTGTTGAACAATGCATGATTATGAGTCTATTGTGTAGATCTCATTTTTCTGAACATTTTGATATATTATACATATTTTTCTAACTTAGAAATAATTAGTTATTGAATTTATAAGATTAAACTCTTTTCTGAAATTATTTAAACTGTAACATCCCAAAACTTCAATCCAAGCTTATCAAGATCAAATCATCCAAAAATAGGGTTGACAAAAACTTTTCCAAATTAAAAATGAAAGCATTCATATGTGTGCATTTAAAATAGGAGTTGTTTTGAAGTGCCGTGTTTAAGTGATACAATACTTGTAAAATGTTTCTTAGGTGAATTAAACATCATCTACATCATTCCAAAACTTTTACCAAAGAAAATCAAATCAAAAAGGATTAAAGAGGAGGAATGGTCATTTTGACCATTTTAATCCACTACACTACTTTGAGTGTTCCTAGCACTCATTTCTTAACAGAAACAATTCATGATCTTTGTACCCCTTGCTAGTACACATAATGAGGTACCAAGGCCACCTTTTGATCTGCTAAAAACATTCTTTTACTTATTTTAAATGGCATTTGAAAATTGAATCCAATGCATATGCATAGATCACCCCTATTTGAAAAACCATCTATTTGAGCTCCACTTTCAAAACCCTTGCAACCAGAGGCTACCTAGCACCAGTGGAGAACACCCAAAAATTTTGAACTCAAAATTCAAAAGTTTTTCTCTTTCGACCATTTCATCAAATAGCTGGTGTGCACAAATCTTTCCAAAATCCAAACACTATTTGGAGCACTAATTTTGGTCAACATTTGTGCCTAAACTTGTCCCCTTGTTCCTCCAGTACCAACCCTACCAATTGCTAGCCCGGCCAAGCCCTGTGAACACGACCAAATGGTCATGGCCATCAAGGCCGAGCACTTAGAGCACCCCCACCGGCGACATCACGCTACAACAGCCGCCAGCCTCTCTCAACATGTCTAGCACGTCGCCAGTGGTCGACTGCCACCGTCCAACCAGCCCCAGCCCAGAGCCAGAGACAGGAACGACCAAGAACTGCCGCGCCCGGAGCTGGTCAACCATGCCGACGCTGCCCGTAGAGCGTGCTCTATCCCCGCGTGCACAGACCGCCCCTTGGACGCAACCCGCGCCCATCGCTCCGCCATGACCTGGGGAACACCCCAGACAACCCCGCTGGCCGCCCAACGCCCCACAGCCACTGCTCGCCGTGGACACCGCCGCCTCTACCGCTCAGAGCGCCACCTCGCCCAGACCGCATACCACCGCCCCTACGCCCGCATTCACTTCCTAGAGCACTGCCAGGAGACCACCTGTCGATCGCCATCCTCCGCCATGCCGCTAGCCGCCCGTAGCCTTGTCGCCGGAGTCGCCTACCCATACCCTTCGGTCTCACCGTCGGGCCTATATAAACCGGCCTCCCCCACACCATTTCTCCACACCCACTCACTCCCCACCTCTCACTGATCCTTTCACCCCTCTCACCAGAACCAAGCGAGCTCTGCCTCACCGGAATTGGAGCCGGAGCAGCCGCAGTAGGAGGAGAAGGGCGCCTGTGATTTGGAGCACCCCAAGCTCCGCCGCAACCGCGCCTCGCCTCGCCATCGTCTTCCAGTTCGTTTGCCCGCCTCGCCGTCATCGCTGGAGCCCTGGTACGTCCCCAGCAGACCCCCACCGGGCCGCTAGGGTTCGAGCTCGTCGGCGACCTATTCGTCGTCGACACGACCCTCAGGCGTAGATCTTCTTTCTAATCCTATGGCCCACAGCGCACGTACCGTTTCGCGTGATAAGACCCACTGACAAGCGGGACCCCCTTTCAGCTGAGCCCCGCGCCGCGGAGCGCCACTGGGCCGGCCCAAGTTCTTTCCCGCGCTAGCCCAACCATTCAAATGTGGATTTTTCTTTTTAAATTGAATCTAGTTTTTGTCCACTAGTTTAAAATTCAATTCTGGGAGTTTTACAAATCCAAATTGCATGAAACCAATTTTGTCTGAAAGGTAATGAGATGATCTATCCAGGCCGTTGGATTTAATTCAATTAGAGTTATAGATCTCTCCTAATAAAAATAACTAAATAGAAGTATTTGCAACTTGCAACATTTTTTATAAAATCAACCAAGTTAGCTTTTGAGTTGATTCCAACTCTCAAAAATCACATTTCATCATATCTATCTAAATATGTAATAATATTAAGGTTTACATGCAGTAACTTTGGACTAGTACCAAAATAATGCTATATAGGCATTTATAGTCACTTTAAATCACTAAATAATGAACCTAAACCAAAGTAATACTGATCCAACCTTTAATTCTTATTCCCATGTGTTAAGATATGTGGTGATGACATGTGTCAATATGAACCCATATTTTAAATTGAGAATATTAAATTTCAGTTAATTTTTCAATGAGTAGAAATTACTTTTCTAAAATAAAAAGGTTGAAACCATTGAATTAAACTTGTGATGCTTGTGATGCTAATAGATCATCAAATGTGTGCCTTAGAATGCTACTTAGACTAGTTAAGTATGGTTTGGTGATTGTGTACTCCATATGTATTTTATAGACGATAGTACCGACCAAGTCTGCGAAGAGGAGGAGTGCTATCAAGACGAAGAAGAAGAAAACTTCAACCACTGCACCAACCAAGGCAAGCCACCATTAGCAATGCAAGCTAACACTTGCAAGTATAATGCTTAGCAAGTTAGGATTAAACTAGATGGTTTAGCAAAGATCCCTTAAGCATGCTTTGATCACACCCTTTTGACTATTAGTACCCCAAGTCTTATTGACAAGTTTTACCTCCCTTAGTTTACACAAAGTTATTTACTTGTTTTGAAGGTAGCATAAATATTATAAAACTTGAACTATTTAGAAACCTTTAGATGTCATTCTATGGCATGAGATTGAACCCATCACTTCCACCTTAGTGAAAATTCTTAACTTGGTAGTTTAGAGTAGATCAAAAACTTGAGTCACTTTAGATGGGAACACTTGGTGAAAATGATTTATGAAAACCTTGGAATGATGAGTCATTCTATTGATATGTTTTGACATGTGTTGAGAAACACAAATGGTTGATGATGATGAAAATGTGGAGGCATGAGCCTTAACCCTTTTATAAAACTGATGGTTGGATTCGGATGCGATACCATTCCAAATTTACCGTACAACCACACTACCTGAATTGGGTAAGGCTTAGCTGGAAATTTATATGCATTAGTATTATTTCCCTCACGGGAGAGGTCTAAGCTGAGGCTACCTCTCAATGTGGTCCACCTATGCAGTGCCCAAGATGACTGATGGTCATGGTTGGGAGGCCATGCTCATAGGAGAGGTGCTTATACTAGGGTGTGTAAAGGGAAGGTTATGTTTGATTATCTGCATACTAAGTATGATGATTCAGGGTTATCCCTGACAGATGTATCGAATAATGTGGTGAAAGTGTACCACCTCTGCAGAGTGTCAAACTATTCGAATAGCCACGTCAGCGGTTATGGACAGTTGGAATGGCCATACTGTTTCGTTGTCAGATGTTTTCCAAATAACTTGATATGAATGATGAATCTTGACTTGACCACAACGGGGTTGTGTTTATGGCATTAGCTCCCCAACTTAAGTGATTTTAGAACTTTACTTTATCTTTCTTTGCTTCTGAACTCAGCTTAGGTTTCAAACTTAACTTTATAGTTAAACTTAGATTTAGCACTTTAACTTAGAACTATAGCACCTGTTAATAGTAGTTTGCGAGTACTTAAAGAGTACTCATGGCTTTTGTCCCTGGCTATTTTCATGGCCAGACTATGAAGGAGATTATCAAGATGATGGTCCGCAGGACGACTATGATAACTAGGACTATCTGCCTTCGTCAGCATTGCCTGTGCCCCTGAAGATGGACCCCACCGCTACGCTTATCTTTTATTTCCGCTGCTTGTTGTATTAAGACTGGATCATGAGATCCTTATTTGTGTAAGACCTTATGTATGGTTTGTAATACTGTGATATCCAATCCGTTATGTCTCACAAAAATGGTAATCCTAGGATTGCGAGGTATGGCATAACGGGCATCTGGGATTAAAAATCTGGGTGTTGACAAGTTGGTATCAGAGCCATCCTGACCATAGGAGACCCTAGTTAGAATGGATGTTCAAACAAAAACTTAGTTTCAAAACCAAAGTGAGTATTTATGAAAAACTATTTCCTCACTTATCCTTGTGAACTCATTCTTTCTCAAAAATTCATGTTCCTCAAAATTCTTACATTACTACTTAAAATTTGACACACTTGATCACTTCACTAACTTCCTTATCCTTAATTCTTGTAGATGGTGACTCGGTTCAGCAAGTTTTACCAGTTGGGAAACGGAGGTCAGCTGATCTTCGAGAGGGATCTGGATTCACTGTCGGAGTTACTAGGACGCCCACATCCGGAGTTTCTTGGAGCTCAACTTCCAGGACCCCTAGGAGGATATCTACAGTGGCTTGTCACCGCAGATCTTAGGGGACGCATCGAAGCACCAACTTCTGGGAGAATTCAGTTCTCCGTGAGAGAGAACAAGTGGCTAGATGGATTAGCCAGGGCAATGCATGAAGCTCTCGCACGTCTATGTGCCCTCAGCATCAACAAGATCCAAGGAACTCGTTTTGCCCACTATGCAAGATGTGATTTCATGGGAATGCCGATGGAGATGCCAAGTCACCCCGAGTTGAGGCATCAAGTGGAGAACCTTGACTTCTTGCTGCATGACAGACAGCAGGAACTGGACAATGCCAGGGAGTTAGCCAACCAAAACCGTGCCATTGCCGACTAGAAGGCCCAAACTTTCGCACTTCTTGTCCAAGACCGCCAGTCTCTTTGCCGCCAGCGTGCCAAGAAGGATCGCACCATCGCCCGTCTTTGCAAGAAGGTGGCCGACCTCGAGAAGACCGTCAAGGAGAAGGAAGCTCAGCTTGCAGCCAAGGAAGAAGAAGATGAGGGTGAAGACATCCAGAGAGACATGGATTCTTACCTCAGCAACGATGATGACTTTCTGGAGGAAGATGTTGTGGACTTCTACACTGATGATGAGGACTCTGACTTCATCGACGATGAGTAGATGCACTAGAGCACTGTCGTAGCATGAGATGTATCGATCTCATTGTATCATAGCTTACAGAATGGTTCTACAAACCATCTGTTTTCCCTTTGATTGTTGTGGTGTGTGTTGTATCGGGTGCTTGCTTGCATGAATGAAAATGAAGTTAGTTGAAAAACCTGAGTCTAACTCAAAGTTTTATCTTTGAAAACCACAAAACCATGAATCTTAGAATTTCCCTCTTACCCCTATATCTATCTCAATCTTCAAATGACTCGTCGAAACCAAGGAGGGAGCAGCTCATCACAAGACCCAATGCTGCAGATCTTGCAGAATCGCATTGCAGACCGTGAAGGAAGTAGGGTCGAGCACCAAGCCAACTTAGCAACATTGCAGCAGATCACCCAAATGGCTCTCAACAACCAAGGACATGGAAATCAGGATCACCAGGGATCCAAACTCAAAAACTTTCAGAACACCAATCCCCCAATCTTCAACCAATCTGAGAACCCATTAGATGCTGATGACTTGTTATAGACCATGGAAAACAACTTAGAAGTTGCAAGAGTTGATGAAAATGAGAAAGTTCTCTTTGCCACCCACTATCTGGCAGGAGATGCAAGAGATTGGTGGAATAGCATCCGCAATATGAACCATGGTCAAGTGATGTCATGGGAAGCATTCAAAGTCAAGTTCAGTCGCACCCACGTGCCTCAAGGTCTAGTCAACAGAATGAGAAATGAATTCCGCGAACTAAAGCAAGGAAGAATGACTGTGGTGGAGTACCGTGACAGATTCCTATCACTTGCCAGATATGCACCTGATGAGATCAACACAGAGGCCAAGAAGAAGGAGAGATTCTTGAACGGACTGCATGATGAGATGCAGACTGTCCTCGTCAACCTCCGTTTCCAAGATCTCGAAGAGCTAGTCGACTCTTCCATTCAGATGGAAGGGAAGATTAATCAGGCAAACAACAACCGCAAGCGTCGTATGATGCAGCAGTCTGGATCCAGCAGTCACCAGAAGTACCATCCCAACCCTTCACCAGGATATGCACCAAGGAACAACCGACCCCCAAATTATCGCCCAAGCTACCCTAACCGTAGCGGGGGCAATGTGAAGTCCAGAGGAAACAATCACAACTCCGGTAATGCCAACAATTTCAACCGTGCACCTCCCAATAGCAACAACAACAACAACAACACTGCACCCAGAACTGGCAGCAATGCTGTGCCTGTCGCAATTAAGGACAAGTCCCAGATCACCTGTTTTGAGTGTGGAGTGAAGGGTCACTACTCCAATGAGTGTCCCAAGAAGATAGCAGCCAATGCCAATGTGAATGCCCCGGCTCAGCAGCAGCGTCGTGTTCAACTAGGAAGGAGATTTGCCCCAGGGAACCCTCACAACCGCAATGGCCATCTCTTCCACATGAACGCAAAAGAAGCCAGGAAGCGCCAAATGTAGTGCTGGGTATATTTTCTGTCAACTCGGTTTTAGCAAGAGTATTGTTTGATTCTGGAGCATCGCATTCATTTGTCACCGAAGAATTTGCATGCACTAGTAAGATTCACCCAACCAACCTGAAGCATGTCATGATAGTTCAAATCCCCGGTTCAACTACAAAAGCTAGAAAAATTTGCAAAGCTGTACCTATAAGAATACGTGGAATAGATTTTTATGCCAACCTAATTGTACTTGGAACCAAAGGATTAGAAGTAGTACTAGGTATGGACTGGGTGTCAAGGCATAAAGGATTGATAGACTATGCTAAGAAAGCCATCACCATGACCAATAGTTCTGGAGTAACAGTAGAGCATATCTCTGAAACCTTACCTCGTCAATTTAAGTGCAACAAGAGTGTAGCCCTGCCCACCATAGACCAAGTCAGAGTAGTCTGTGAATACCCCGACGTATTCCCAGATGAATTGCCAGGTATGCCCCCAGATAGGGATATTGAGTTCATTATCGAACTAATCCCCGGAATCGGACCAATAGCCCAGAGACCCTATATCATGAACCCCTTAGAGTTAGTGGAACTGAAGAAGCAGTTGGATGCCATGTTAGAGAAAGGCCTGATTCAACCAAGCGCATCGCCATGGAGATCACCGGTGTTATTCGTCGACAAGAAAGATGGAGGCAACCGTCTGTGCACAGATTACATAAAGTTGAATGATGTCACCATCAAGAACAAGTACCCTTTGCCAAAGATAGAGGATCTATTTGATCAGTTGACCGGAGCTCAGGTATTCTCAAAGATTGATCTTAGGACTAGTTATCACCAACTTAAGATTCGTGCAATGGATATCCCGGAGACCGCCTCTACTACTCGCTATGGTTTATTCGAGTATACGGTTATGTCTTTTGGATTAACCAATTCCCCTGCTTATTTCATGAATCTCGTGAATAAGATCTTAATGAATTTCCTAGATAAGTTTGTAGTTGTGTTTATCGACGACATCCTTATCTACTCCAAGTCAGAAGAAGAGCATGAGCAACATCTGAGAGTTATCCTAGAAACCCTGAGAGAGCATCAGTTATATGACAAGTTCAGCAAGTGCGAGTTTTGGCTGAAGGAAGTAGGATTCCTAGGACATATTGTGTCTGTCGGAGGAGTCTCTGTTGATCCTGCGAAGATCAAAAATGTCGAAGAATGGGAAGCCCCAACCACTCAAACCCAAGTCCGTGCATTTCTCAGATTAGCAGGATATTACTGCAAGTTCGTAGAAGGATTCTCGAGCATAGCCCGACCAATGACCCAATTGTTGAAGAAGGACAAGAAGTTTGAATGGACAAACAAATGTGAAGCCAGTTTCCAAGAGCTGAAGAAGAGATTGATATCAGCCCCAATATTGGTCATGCCAGACATCAAGAAGCCATTTGATGTGTATTGTGACGCATCCAAGATTGGTCTAGGATGTGTCTTGATGCAAGAAGGCAAAGTTATCGCGTATCTGTCTTGACAACTAAAGCAGCATGAACAGAACTATCCGACCCATGATCTTGAGCTAGCAGGTGTGGTTCTAGCATTGAAGACATGGCGTCACTGATGGGTAATCACTGTGAGATTTACTCAGATCATAAGAGCTTGAAGTATATCTTCACTCAGAAGGAGCTGAATATGAGGCAAAGGAGATGGATAGAGTTAATCAAGGATTATGACCTTGACATTCACTATCACCCCGGCAAAGCCAATGTGGTAGCGGATGCTCTTAGCAGATTGACGTGTAGGCTTAACACCATGATCAAGGAGAAGCAACCAAGTTTGTATGAAGAGTTGGAGTAGTTCATGACTGAATTAGTTAGCAAAGGATTCTTAGCTAGCATTGAACTTCTACCCACTTTGATTAGCCAAATCAAGGAAGCCCAGAAGGGGAATGAAAGTATCAACGGAATCAAACGTCGTATTGGTACAAGAAAGGTACCAGGATTCACTGAAGACAAAGAAGGTGTACTGTGGTACAAAGGACGTATCTGTGTGCCAGCAGATTCAGAACTGAAGGAAGTTATCATGAAGGAAGCTCATGATACTCTTTATTCTAGCCACCCCAGAGGAACAAAGATGTATCAGGACTTGAAGGAGCAATTTTGGTGGCACAAGATGAAGAGAGAAATCGGAAGCTACATCGCCAAATGTGACATCTGTCAAAGAGTCAAAGCAGAGCATCAGAGACCCGCAGGACTGTTGCAACCATTGCAGATTCCGGAATGGAAATGGGATTCTGTCGGAATGGATTTTATCACCGGTTTACAGACTTCTAGTAGGGGAAATGACTCAATCTGGGTCATAGTTGATAGACTGTCCAAGTTAGCCCATTTTATACCTGTCAAGACTACCTACAGAAGTGCAAAGCTAGCAGAGCTGTATATTTCTAGGATTGTCAGTTTGCATGGAACCCCCAAGACCATCGTATCAGACCGAGGAACCCAGTTTACCTCAAGATTTTGGCAGAAAGTCCAAGAAGGATTAGGAACCAAGTTGAACTTCAGCACAGCGTATAACCCACAAACTGATGGACAGACTGAGAGAGTCAACCAGATCTTAGAGGATATGTTTAGAGCTTGTGTGTTGGAATATGGATCAAAATGGGAGGACTGCCTGCCTTTCGCAGAGTTCTCATATAACAACAGTTATCAAGCTAGTTTGCAGATGGCACCATTTGAATTCCTATAGGGAAGAAAGTGTCGTACCCCTTTGAATTCGTCGCAAGTAGGAGAGAGTCAGATCTTTGGACCCGACATTCTCCGAGAAGCCAAAGAGAAGGTTCACAAAGTCCGTGAGCACCTCATGACCGCCCAATCTAGACAGAAGAGTTATGATGACAAGAGAAGGAGAGACCTGACTTTCAATGTCGGAGATTTTGTATATCTCAAGGTTTCACCATTGAAGGGAATGCAACGCTTTAGTCTAAAGGGAAAGTTAACCCCCAGATATATCGGACCTTTCAAGATTCTAAACCGTCGAGGAGAAGTATCGTATCAACTGGAACTGCATGAAGAGATGTCAGCCATCCACAATGTGTTCCATATCTCGTTACTTCGCAAATGTTTGGAAGTGCCTGAGAAGACTGAAGTTTTCAAGAACATCGATCATAGAGCTGTGGAAATCAACAATGACTTGACCTACAGAGAAGTACCCATTCGTATCTTAGAAGAAGCCTACGGAACCACCAGGACCAGGAGCATCAAGTTTCTCAAGATTCAATGGAGCAATCATACCGAGGAGGAAGCTACTTGGGAGCGCGAAGATTACATTAGGACAGAGTTCCCAGATCTCTTTAGTTCCTAGTTTTCTTTGTAAATCTCGAGACGAGATTTTGTTTAAGGGGGGAAGGTTTGTAACATCCCAAAACTTTCATCCAAGCTTATCAAGATCAAATCATCCAAAAATAGGGTTAACAAAAACTTTTCCAAATTAAAAATGAAAGCATTCATATGTGTGTGCATTTAAAATAGGAGTTGTTTTGAAGTGCCTTGTTTAAGTGATCCAATGCTTGTAAAATGTTTCTTAGGTGAATTAAACATCATCTACATCATTCCCAAACTTTTACCAAAGAAAATCAAATCAAAAAGGATTAAAGAGCAGGAATGGTCATTTTGACCATTTTAATCCACTACACTACTTTGAGTGCTCCTAGCACTCATTTCTTAACAGAAACAATTCATGATCTTTGTACCCCTTGCTAGTACACATAATGAGGTGCCAAGGCCACCTTTTGATCTGCTAAAAACATTCTATTACTTATTTTAAATGGCATTTGAAAATTGAATCCAATGCATATGCATAGATCACCCCTATTTGAAAAACCATCTATTTGAGCTCCACTTTCAAAACCCTTGCAACCAGAGACTACCTAGCACCAGTGGAGAACACCCAAAAATTTTGAACTCAAAATTCAAAAGTTTTTCTCTTTCGGCCATTTCATCAAACAGCTGGTGTGCACAAATCTGTCCAAAATCCAAACACTATTTGGAGCACTAATTTTGGTCACCATTTGTGCCTAACCTTGTCCCCTTGTTCCCCCAGTACCAACCCTACCAATTGCTAGCCCGGCCAAGCCCTGTGCACATGACCAAATGGTCATGGCCATCAAGGCGGAGCACTTGGAGCACCCCCACCGGCGACATCACGCTACAGCAGCCGCCAGCCTCTCTTGCCATGTCTAGCACGTCGCCAGTGGTCCACTGCCACCGTCCAACCAGCCCCAGCCCAGAGTCAGAGACAGGAACTGCCAAGATCCGCCGCGCCCGGAGCTGGTCGACCATGCCGACACCACCCACAGAGCACGCTCTGTCCCCGCGTGCACAGACCGCCCCATGGCTGCAGCCCGCGCCCACCGCTCCGCCATGACCTGGGGAACACCCTAGACACCCCCGCTGGCCGCCCAACGCCCCACAGCCACCGCTCGCCGTGGACACCGCCGCCTCTGCCGCTCAGAGCGCCACCTCGCCCATACCGCATACCACCGCCCCTACGCCCGCATTCACTTCCTAGAGCACCGCCAGGAGACCACCTGTTGATCGCCATCCTCCGCCATGCCGCTAGCCGCACGTAGCCGTGTCGCCGGAGTCACCTGCCCATACCCTTTGGTCTAACCGTCGGGCCTATATAAAATGGCCTCCACCGCACCATTTCTCCACACCCACTCACTCCCCACCTCTCACTGATCCTTTCACCCCTCTCGCCGGAACCAAGCGATCTCTGCCTCGCCGGAATTGGAGCCGGAGCAGCCGCAGCAGGAGGAGAAGGGCGCCTGCGATTTAGGGCACCCCAAGCTCCGCCGTAACCGCGCTTCGCCTCGCCGTTGCCTTCCAGTTCGTTTGCCTGCCTCGCCGTCGTTGCTGGAGCCCTGGTACGTCCCCAGCAGACCCCCACCGAGCCGCTAGGGTTCGAGCTCGCCGACGACCTGTTCGTCGTCGACGACGACCCTCAGCCGTAGGATCCGTAGATCCTCTTTCTAATCCTACGGCCTACAGCGCGCATACCGTTTCGCATGATAAGACCCACTGACAAGCGGGACCCCCATGTCAGCTGAGCCCCGTGCCGCCGAGCGCCACTGGGCCGGCCCAAGTTCTTTCCCGCGCTAGCCCAACCATTCAAATGTGGATTTTTCTTTTTAAATTGAATCTAGTTTTTGTCCACTAGTTTAAAATTCAATTCTGGGAGTTTTACAAATCCAAATTGCATGAAACCAATTTTGTCTCAAAGGTATTGAGATGGTCTATCCATGCCGTTGGATTTAATTCAATTAGAGTTATAGATCTCTCCTAATAAAAATAACAAAACAGAAGTATTTGCAACTTGCAACATTTTTATAAAATCAACCAAGTTAGCTTTTAACTTGATTCCAACTCTCAAAAATCACATTTCATCATATCTATCTAAATATGTAATAATATTAAGGTTTACATGCAGTAACTTTGGACTAGTACCAAAATAATGCTATATAGGAATTTCTAGTCACTTTAAATCACTAAATAATGAACTTAAACCAAAGTAATATTGATCCAACCTTTAATTATTTTTCCCATGTGTTAAGATATGTGGTGATGACATGTGTCAATATGATCCCATATTTTAAATGGAGAATATTAAATTTCAGTTAATTTTTCAATGAGTAGAAATTACTTTTCTAAAATAAAAAGGTTGAAACCATTGAATTAAACTTGTGATGCTTATGATGCTAATAGATCATCAAATGTGTGCCTTAGAATGCTACTTAGGCTAGTTAAGTATTGTTTGGTGACTGTGTACTCCATATGTATTTTATAGACTATAGTACCGACCAAGTCTACGAAGAGGAGGAGTGCTATCAAGACGAAGGAGAAGAAAACTTCATTCACTGCACCAACCACGGCAAGCCACCATTAGCAATGCAAGATAACACTTGCAAGTATAATGCTTAGCAAGTTAGGATTAAACTAGATGGTTTAGCAAAGATGCCTTAAGCATGCTTCACACCCTTTTGACTATTAGTACCCCAAGTCTTATTGACAAGTATTACCTCCCTTAGTTTACACAAAGTTATTTACTTGTTTTGAAGGTAGCATAAAGAGTATAAAACTTGACCTATTTAGAAACCTTTAGATGTCATTCTATGGCATGAGATTGAACCCATCACTTCCACCCTAGTGAACATGCTTAACTTAGTAGTTTAGAGTAGATCAAAAACTTGAGTCACTTTAGATAGGAACACTTGGTGAAAATGAGTTATGAAAACCATGGAATGATGAGTCATTCTATTGAGATGTTTTCACATGTGTTGAGAAACACAAATGGTTGATGATTATGAAAATGTGGAGGCATGAGCCTTAACCCTTTTATAAAACTGATGGTTGCATTCGGATGCGATACCATTCCAAATTTACCATACAACCACACTACCTGAATTGGGTAAGGCTTAGATGGAAATTTATATGCATTAGTATTAGTTTCCTCGCGGGAGAGGTCTGAGCTGAGGCTACCTCTCAATGTGGTCCACCTATGCAGTGCCCAAGATGACTGATGGTCATGGTTGGGAGGCCATGCTCATAGGAGAGGTGCTTATACAAGGGTGTGTAACGGGAAGGTTATGTTTGATTATCTGCATACTAAGTATGATGATTCAGGGTTATCCCTAACAGATGTATCGAATAATGTGGTGAAAGTGTACCACCTCTGCAGAGTGTCAAACTATTCGAATAGCCGCGTCCGCGGTTATGGACAGTTGGAATGGCCATACTGTTTCGTTATCAGATGTTTTCCACACAACTTGATATGAATGATGAATCTTGACTTGACCACAACAGGGTTGTGTTTATGAAATTAGCTCCCCGACTTAAGTGATTCTAGAACTTTACTTTATATTTCTTTGCTTCTGAACTCGGCTTAGGTTTCAGACTTAACTTTATAGTTAAACTTAGATTTAGCACTTTAACCTAGAACTATAGCACCTGTTAATAGTAGTTTGCGAGTACTTAAAGAGTACTCATGGCTTTTGTCCCTGGCTATTCTCATGGCCATACTATGAAGGAGATTATCAAGATGATGGTCAGCAGGACGACTATGATAACTAGGACTATCTGCCTTCGTCAGCATTGCCCGTGCCCCTGAAGATGGACCCCACCGCTATGCTTATCTTTTATTTCCGCTGCTTGTTGTATTAAGACTGGATCATGAGATCCTTATTTGTGCAAGACCTTATGTACGGTTTGTAAGGGATGATGTACTGTGATATCCAATCGGTTATGTCTCGCAAAAATGGTAATCCTAGGAGTGCGAGGTATGGCATAACGGGCATCTGGGATAAAAATCCGGGTGTTGACATAAACAAATATTAAACTTTTACTGCGTCATTATGACGTCAGCTTGGGGTGGGGTTTTTTTCTCCACGGCTAAACTAGCCACTGAGACTGACGCTAGGGGACCAATCCACCTCAGATGCCACGCTGGCGAGGCTTGGTCAGTGCCCACGTCACGCACACGCGATGCCACGTCGACGCCACCATGGCACCATGTAGGCTCCCCGGCGAACTGCCAGGCGGTGGTGGAAGACGGCGGAGAGAAGAGCGCGGGGTGACGCCACTATCCTGGTTCGAACCAGCGCAATGCGGGCTACCTAAAACGGGCGGCGGCGCTACGGGAGGTGTGCCGGAGCAAGCTGTTTGACGGTGGCCGGCAGCGGCAGGTGCTCGTGGGGAGGACGATACAGTGAGGGAGGGAGACGTAGGAGTGGTGCTGGAGCACCAGTGGCTCACCAGGAGGGTGATGGAGGGTGCGGCGAGGCTGGAGGAGGCCGGGCGCTGCCGGAATCAATGGAGAACGCGGCGGTCGGAGTCGGGGAAGGTGGGGTCGATTGCAGCGAGGCGGAGCTTCCTTGCCTGCTCGCAGCGGCGGACAGTGGCGCTCGGCGACGGGCATCGACGACGTGAAGCGGCCGCTCGGGATTTGGGCAACCTGCCGGCGTGATTTTGCTCCGCCGCAAATTTTCCTTAGTCGCGCGTCGATGTGCTCTGTGAATTGGGGGAGTTGGGGAGGAGGAAGGGTCGGGGATGTTAACTGTACAGACCATTGGTCCCGGGTCATCCCAATAACCGGGACCAAAGGACCAACGGTCTCGGTTCGTGCCACCTACCAGGACCAAAGGTCTAGGGCAGGAGCGTTGCTATGCTGCCACGTGCGCGGGCCTCTGGTCCCGGTTCGTCCCACCAACCGGGACCAAAGGATCAACGATCCCGGTTCATGCCAACAACCAGGACCAAAGGCATGTTAATCGCAGCACGCGCATCCAGGATCATCGGTCCCGGTTGGTGGGACGAACCGGGATCGTTGACCCGTTTTTCAGAGTTTGGCAAACCTTCGGGTCTTCCCGCCATTTTCAAATTTGTTTTTTTCTTTAATTAATAAGATGTTTCAATTTAAGATGATTATTTATTTGGAATTTCAAAAAACTTTCAATAGAAAAAGTGCTTCAATTTACATAACTAATCCAAAACCATTTTTTTTTTCAAATATTTTTATTTGAACTATACAATTTTACTATTTTCAATTAAAATTGCATTACCAAATATTTATTGCATAATTTGGAATTTGAAAAAAATTTCAATAGGAAAAGTGCTTCAATTTACATAACTAATCAAAAACAATATTCTGTTTTCAAATATTTTTATTTGAACTATACAATTTTACTATTTTCAATTAAAATTGCATTAACAAATATTTATTACATAATTTGGAATTTCAAAAAACTCTCAACAGGAAAAGTGCTTCAATTTACATAACTAATCAAAAACCATTTTCTGTTTTCAAATATTTTTATTTGAACAATACAATTTTACTATTTTCAAGTAAAATTGCATTACCAAATATTTATTGCATAATTTGGAATTTGAAAAAACTTTCAACAGGAAAAGTGCTTCAATTTAAATAACTAATCAAAAACCATTTTATGTTTTCAAATATTTTTATTTGAACTATACAATTTTACTATTTTCAATTAAAATTGCATTAACAAATATTTATTACATAATTTGGAATTTCAAAACTTTCAACAGGAAAAGTGCTTCATGCCCGCCGTTTTGAATATAGTTTGAAACGGGCATAAGAAATTCAAAAATGATCCAAACAATGTGAAACCTTCGTGCGGTGTCATATTATGTGTCATAGTTGCAAGGAAAAATATTGAACTTGAAAAATTGCAAACATCATGAAAAATCCTTCACAAAATGACCTATCATGTTCGAGGTTTCATGGCATTCAGGTCAAACCACCAATGTTATGGCTAGAATCAGGGCATAGCTTGTGATAATATGCCCATATTGTGCACACATGTGCGTCTTGGGATGGCTTACGATGTTGCAGGAGGAAGTTTTCCTTTCGACGCACGAAAAATCCAATTTCCATTTTTGAGGTGCCGAAATCGGGGAATTCTGTGAAGCAATCACCAAATTAAAGTTTGGCATTGGTACCAAACCATTTTTAAAAATACTATACCAACTTATATGGACAATTTCCCAACCTGTGTATCTGGAACCTTTCTGTCCATCCCTCATGAAAAAGACAAATTCCTGCCGAATCGACAGGAGGTTGCCAAGATTTGATCTACAAGTACATGATATAATGCTTGTGAATTTAAAAAAAAATCATTTATAGGTTCACAACATGCTATTTCATTAGAGATCCACTTCAAGTTCAGCGAGGCTCAGCCCCGGGCTAAGAAGCTTCATGCCCGCCGTTTTGAATATAGTTTGAAACGGGCATAAGAAATTCAAAAATGATCCAAACAATGTGAAACCTTCGCGTGGTGTCATATTGTGTGTCACAGTTGCAAGGAAAAATATTGAACTTGAAAAATTGCAAACATCATAAAAAATCCTTCACAAAATGACCTATCATGTTCGAGGTTTCATGGCATTTAGGTCAAACCACCAATGTTATGGCTAGAATCAGGGAATAGTTTGTGATAATGTGCCCATATTGTGCACACATGTGCATCTTGGGATGGCTTACGATGTTGCAGGAGGAAGTTTTCCTTTTCGACGCACGAAAAATCAAATTTCCATTTTTGAGTTGCCAAAATCGGGGTGTTCTGTGAAGCAACCACCAAATTAAAGTTTGGCATTGGTACCAAACCATTTTTCAAAAATACTATACCACCTTATATGGACAATTTCCCAACCGGTGTATCTGGAACCTTTCTGTCCATCCCTCATGAAAAAGACAAATTCATGCCGAATCGGTAGGAGGTTGCCAAGATTTGAACTAGAAGTACATGATATAATGCTTGTGAATTTAAAAAAATCATTTATAGGTTCACAGCATGCTATTTCATCAGAGGTCCACTTCAAGTTCAGCGAGGCTCAGCCCCGAGGTAAGAAGCTTCATGCCTGCCATTTTGAATGTAGTTTGAAACGGGCATAAGAAATTCAAAAATGATCCAAACAATGTGAAACCTTCGCGTGGTGTCATATTGTGTGTCACAGTTGCAAGGAAAAATATTGAACTTGAAAAATTGCAAACATCATAAAAAATCCTTCACAAAATGACCTATCATGTTCGAGGTTTCATGGCATTTAGGTCAAACCACCAATGTTATGGCTAGAATCAGGCATAGTTTGTGATAATATGCCCATCTTGTGCACACATGTGCATCTTGGGATGGCTTACGATGTTGCAGGAGGAAGTTTTCCTTTTCGACGCACGAAAAATCAAATTTCCATTTTTGAGTTGCCGAAATCAGGGTGTTCTGTGAAGCAACCACCAAATTAAAGTTTGGCATTGGTACCAAACCATTTTTCAAAAATACTATACCACCTTATATGTACAATTTCCCAACCGGTGTATCTGGAACCTTTCTGTCCATCCCTCATGAAAAAGACAAATTCCTGCCGAATCGGTAGGAGGTTGCCAAGATTTGAACTAGAAGTACATGATATAATGCTTGTGAATTTTAAAAAAATCATTTATAGGTTCACAACATGCTATTTCATCAGAGATCCACTTCAAGTTCAGCGAGGCTCAGCCCCGGGGTAAGAAGCTTCATGCCTACCATTTTGAATGTAGTTTGAAACGGGCATAAGAAATTCAAAAATGATCCAAACAATGTGAAACCTTCGCGTGGTGTCATATTGTGTGTCACAGTTGCAAGGAAAAATATTGAACTTGAAAAATTGCAAACATCATAAAAAATCCTTCACAAAATGACCTATCATGTTCGAGGTTTCATGGCATTTAGGTCAAACCACCAATGTTATGGCTAGAATCAGGGCATAGTTTGTGATTATGTGCCCATATTGTGCACACATGTGCATCTTGGGATGGCTTACGATGTTGCAGGAGGAAGTTTTCCTTTTCGACGCACGAAAAATCCAATTTCCATTTTTGAGGTGCCGAAATCATGGTGTTCTGTGAAGCAACCACCAAATTAAAGTTTTTCATTGGTACCAAACCATTTTTCAAAAATACTATACCACCTTATATGGACAATTTCCCAACCGGTGTATCTGGAACCTTTCTTTCCATCCCTCATGAAAAAGACAAATTCCTGCCGAATCGGTAGGAGGTTGCCAAGATTTGAACTACAAGTACATGATATAATGCTTGTGAATTTTTAAAAAATCATTTATAGGTTCACAACATGCTATTTCATCAGAGATCAACTTCAAGTTCAGCGAGGCTCAGCCCCGGGCTAAGAAGCTTCATGCGTGCCGTTTTGAATATAGTTTGATACGGACATAAGAAATTAAAAAATGATCCAAACAATGTGAAACCTTCGCGTGGTGTCATATTATGTGTCACAGTTGCAAGGGAAAATATTGAACATGAAAAATTGCAAACATCATAAAAAATCCTTCACAAAATTACCTATCATGTTCGAGGTTTCATGGCATTTACGTCAAACCACCAATGTTATGGCTAGAATCAGGGCATAGTTTGTGATAATGTGCCCATATTGTGCACACATGTGCATCTTGGGATGGCTTACGATGTTGCAGGAGGAAGTTTTCCTTTTCGACGCACGTAAAATCCAATTTCCATTATTGAGGTGCTGAAATCAGGGAGTTCTGTGAAGCAACCATCAAATTAAAGTTTGGCACTGGTACCAAACCATTTTTCAAAAATACTATACCACCTTATATGGACAATTTCCCAACCGGTGTATCTGGAACCTTTCTGTCCATCCCTCATGAAAAAGACAAATTCCTGCCGAATCGGTAGGAGGTTGCCAAGATTTGAACTAGAAGTACATGATATAATGCTTGTGAATTTATAAAAAATCATTTATAGGTTCACAACATGCTATTTCATCAGAGATCCACTTCAAGTTCAGCGAGGCTCAGCCCCGGGGTAAGAAGCTTCATGCCTGCCATTTTGAATGTAGTTTGAAACGGGCATAAGAAATTCAAAAATGATCCAAACAATGTGAAACCTTCGCGTGGTGTCGTATTGTGTGTCACAGTTGCAAGGAAAAGTATTGAACTTGAAAAATTGCAAACATCATAAAAAATCCTTCACAAAATGACCTATCATGTTCGAGGTTTCATGGCATTTAGGTCAAACCACCAATGTTATGGCTAGAATCAGGGCATAGTTTGTGATAATGTGCCCATATTGTGCACACATGTGCATCTTGGGATGGCTTACGATGTTGCAGGAGGAAGTTTTCCTTTTCAACGCACGAAAAATCCAATTTCCATTTTTGAGGTGCCGAAATCGTGGTGTTCTGTGAAGCAACCACCAAATTAAAGTTTTTCATTGGTACCAAACCATTTTTCAAAAATACTATACCACCTTATATGGACAATTTCCCAACCAGTGTATCTGGAACCTTTCTTTCCATCCCTCATGAAAAAGACAAATTCCTGCCGAATCGGTAGGAGGTTGCCAAGATTTGAACTACAAGTACATGATATAATGCTTGTGAATTTTTAAAAAATCATTTATAGGTTCACAACATGCTATTTCATCAGAGATCAACTTCAAGTTCAGCGAGGCTCAGCCCCGGGCTAAGAAGCTTCATGCCCGCCGTTTTGAATATAGTTTGAAACGGGCATAAGAAATTCAAAAATGATCCAAACAATGTGAAACCTTCGCGTGGTGTCATATTGTGTGTCACAGTTGCAAGGAAAAATATTGAACTTGAAAAATTGCAAACATCATAAAAAATCCTTCACAAAATGACCTATCATGTTCGAGGTTTCATGGCATTTAGGTCAAACCACCAATGTTATGGCTAGAATCAGGGAATAGTTTGTGATAATGTGCCCATATTGTGCACACATGTGCATCTTGGGATGGCTTACGATGTTGCAGGAGGAAGTTTTCCTTTTCGACGCACGAAAAATCAAATTTCCATTTTTGAGTTGCCGAAATCGGGGTGTTCTGTGAAGCAACCACCAAATTAAAGTTTGGCATTGGTACCAAACCATTTTTCAAAAATACTATACCACCTTATATGGACAATTTCCCAACCGGTGTATCTGGAACCTTTCTTTCCATCCCTCATGAAAAAGACAAATTCCTGCCGAATCGGTAGGAGGTTGCCAAGATTTGAACTACAAGTACATGATATAATGCTTGTGAATTTTTAAAAAATCATTTATAGGTTCACAACATGCTATTTCATCAGAGATCAACTTCAAGTTCAGCGAGGCTCAGCCCCGGGCTAAGAAGCTTCATGCGTGCCGTTTTGAATATAGTTTGATACGGACATAAGAAATTCAAAAATGATCCAAACAATGTGAAACCTTCGCGTGGTGTCATATTATGTGTCACAGTTGCAAGGGAAAATATTGAACATGAAAAATTGCAAACATCATAAAAAATCCTTCACAAAATTACCTATCATGTTCGAGGTTTCATGGCATTTACGTCAAACCACCAATGTTATGGCTAGAATCAGGGCATAGTTTGTGATAATGTGCCCATATTGTGCACACATGTGCATCTTGGGATGGCTTACGATGTTGCAGGAGGAAGTTTTCCTTTTCGACGCACGTAAAATCCAATTTCCATTATTGAGGTGCTGAAATCAGGGAGTTCTGTGAAGCAACCATCAAATTAAAGTTTGGCACTGGTACCAAACCATTTTTCAAAAATACTATACCACCTTATATGGACAATTTCCCAACCGGTGTATCTGGAACCTTTCTGTCCATCCCTCATGAAAAAGAAAAATTCCTGCCGAATCGGTAGGAGGTTGCCAAGATTTGAACTAGAAGTACATGATATAATGCTTGTGAATTTAAAAAAAATCATTTATAGGTTCACAACATGCTATTTCATCAGAGATCCACTTCAAGTTCAGCGAGGCTCAGCCCCGGGGTAAGAAGCTTCATGCCTGCCATTTTGAATGTAGTTTGAAACGGGCATAAGAAATTCAAAAATGATCCAAACAATGTGAAACCTTCGCGTGGTGTCATATTGTGTGTCACAGTTGCAAGGAAAAATATTGAACTTGAAAAATTGCAAACATCATAAAAAATCCTTCACAAAATGACCTATCATGTTCGAGGTTTCATGGCATTTAGGTCAAACCACCAATGTTATGGCTAGAATCAGGGCATAGTTTGTGATTATGTGCCCATATTGTGCACACATGTGCATCTTGGGATGGCTTACGATGTTGCAGGAGGAAGTTTTCCTTTTCGACGCACGAAAAATCCAATTTCCATTTTTGAGGTGCCGAAATCGTGGTGTTCTGTGAAGCAACCACCAAATTAAAGTTTTTCATTGGTACCAAACCATTTTTCAAAAATACTATACCACCTTATATGGACAATTTCCCAACCGGTGTATCTGGAACCTTTCTTTCCATCCCTCATGAAAAAGACAAATTCCTGCCGAATCGGTAGGAGGTTGCCAAGATTTGAACTACAAGTACATGATATAATGCTTGTGAATTTTTAAAAAATCATTTATAGGTTCACAACATGCTATTTCATCAGAGATCAACTTCAAGTTCAGCGAGGCTCAGCCCCGGGCTAAGAAGCTTCATGCGTGCCGTTTTGAATATAGTTTGATACGGACATAAGAAATTCAAAAATGATCCAAACAATGTGAAACCTTCGCGTGGTGTCATATTATGTGTCACAGTTGCAAGGGAAAATATTGAACATGAAAAATTGCAAACATCATAAAAAATCCTTCACAAAATTACCTATCATGTTCGAGGTTTCATGGCATTTAGGTCAAACCACCAATGTTATGGCTAGAATCAGGGCATAGTTTGTGATAATGTGCCCATATTGTGCACACATGTGCATCTTGGGATGGCTTACGATGTTGCAGGAGGAAGTTTTCCTTTTCGACGCACGTAAAATCCAATTTCCATTATTGAGGTGCTGAAATCAGGGAGTTCTGTGAAGCAACTATCAAATTAAAGTTTGGCACTGGTACCAAACCATTTTTCAAAAATACTATACCACCTTATATGGACAATTTCCCAACCGGTGTATCTGGAACCTTTCTGTCCATCCCTCATGAAAAAGACAAATTCCTGCCGAATCGGTAGGAGGTTGCCAAGATTTGAACTAGAAGTACATGATATAATGCTTGTGAATTTATAAAAAATCATTTATAGGTTCACAACATGCTATTTCATCAGAGATCCACTTCAAGTTCAGCGAGGCTCAGCCCCGGGGTAAGAAGCTTCATGCCTGCCATTTTGAATGTAGTTTGAAACGGGCATAAGAAATTCAAAAATGATCCAAACAATGTGAAACCTTCGCGTGGTGTCGTATTGTGTGTCACAGTTGCAAGGAAAAGTATTGAACTTGAAAAATTGCAAACATCATAAAAAATCCTTCACAAAATGACCTATCATGTTCGAGGTTTCATGGCATTTAGGTCAAACCACCAATGTTATGGCTAGAATCAGGGCATAGTTTGTGATAATGTGCCCATATTGTGCACACATGTGCATCTTGGGATGGCTTACGATGTTGCAGGAGGAAGTTTTCCTTTTCGACGCACGAAAAATCCAATTTCCATTTTTGAGGTGCCGAAATCGTGGTGTTCTGTGAAGCAACCACCAAATTAAAGTTTTTCATTGGTACCAAACCATTTTTCAAAAATACTATACCACCTTATATGGACAATTTCCCAACCAGTGTATCTGGAACCTTTCTTTCCATCCCTCATGAAAAAGACAAATTCCTGCCGAATCGGTAGGAGGTTGCCAAGATTTGAACTACAAGTACATGATATAATGCTTGTGAATTTTTAAAAAATCATTTATAGGTTCACAACATGCTATTTCATCAGAGATCAACTTCAAGTTCAGCGAGGCTCAGCCCCGGGCTAAGAAGCTTCATGCGTGCCGTTTTGAATATAGTTTGATACGGACATAAGAAATTCAAAAATGATCCAAACAATGTGAAACCTTCGCGTGGTGTCATATTATGTGTCACAGTTGCAAGGGAAAATATTGAACATGAAAAATTGCAAACATCATAAAAAATCCTTCACAAAATTACCTATCATGTTCGAGGTTTCATGGCATTTAGGTCAAACCACCAATGTTATGGCTAGAATCAGGGCATAGTTTGTGATAATGTGCCCATATTGTGCACACATGTGCATCTTGGGATGGCTTACGATGTTGCAGGAGGAAGTTTTCCTTTTCGACGCACGTAAAATCCAATTTCCATTATTGAGGTGCTGAAATCGGGGAGTTCTATGAAGCAACCATCAAATTAAAGTTTGGCACTGGTACCAAACCATTTTTCAAAAATACTATACCACCTTATATGGACAATTTCCCAACCGGTGTATCTGGAACCTTTCTATCCATCCCTCATGAAAAAGACAAATTCCTGCCGAATCGGTAGGAGGTTGCCAAGATTTGAACTAGAAGTACATGATATAATGCTTGTGAATTTATAAAAAATCATTTATAGGTTCACAACATGCTATTTCATCAGAGATCCACTTCAAGTTTAGCGAGGCTCAGCCCCGGGGTAAGAAGCTTCATGCCTGCCATTTTGAATGTAGTTTGAAACGGGCATAAGAAATTCAAAAATGATCCAAACAATGTGAAACCTTTGCGTGGTGTCATATTGTGTGTCACAGTTGCAAGGAAAAATATTGAACTTGCAAAATTGCGAACATCATAAAAAATCCTTCACAAAATGACCTATCATGTTCGAGGTTTCATGGCATTTAGGTCAAACCACCAATGTTATGGGTAGAATCAGGGCATAGTTTGTGATAATGTGCCCATATTGTGCACACATGTGCATCTTGGGATGGCTTACGATGTTGCAGGAGGAAGTTTTCCTTTTCGACGCACGAAAAATCCAATTTCCATTTTTGAGGTGCCGAAATCGTGGTGTTCTGTGAAGCAACCACCAAATTAAAGTTTTTCATTAGTACCAAACCATTTTTCAAAAATACTATACCACCTTATATGGACAATTTCCCAACCGGTGTATCTGGAACCTTTCTTTCCATCCCTCATGAAAAAGACAAATTCCTGCCGAATCGGTAGGAGGTTGCCAAGATTTGAACTACAAGTACATGATATAATGCTTGTGAATTTTTAAAAAATCATTTATAGGTTCACAACATGCTATTTCATCAGAGATCAACTTCAAGTTCAGCGAGGCTCAGCCCCGGGCTAAGAAGCTTCATGCGTGCCGTTTTGAATATAGTTTGATACGGACATAAGAAATTCAAAAATGATCCAAACAATGTGAAACCTTCGCGTGGTGTCATATTATGTGTCACAGTTGCAAGGGAAAATATTGAACATGAAAAATTGCAAACATCATAAAAAATCCTTCACAAAATTACCTATCATGTTCGAGGTTTCATGGCATTTAGGTCAAACCACCAATGTTATGGCTAGAATCAGGGCATAGTTTGTGATAATGTGCCCATATTGTGCACACATGTGCATCTTGGGATGGCTTACGATGTTGCAGGAGGAAGTTTTCCTTTTCGACGCACGTAAAATCCAATTTCCATTATTGAGGTGCTGAAATCGGGGAGTTCTGTGAAGCAACCATCAAATTAAAGTTTGGCACTGGTACCAAACCATTTTTCAAAAATACTATACCACCTTATATGGACAATTTCCCAACCGGTGTATCTGGAACCTTTCTGTCCATCCCTCATGAAAAAGACAAATTCCTGCCGAATCGGTAGGAGGTTGCCAAGATTTGAACTAGAAGTACATGATATAATGCTTGTGAATTTATAAAAAATCATTTATAGGTTCACAACATGCTATTTCATCAGAGATCCACTTCAAGTTCAGCGAGGCTCAGCCCCGGGGTAAGAAGCTTCATGCCTGCCATTTTGAATGTAGTTTGAAACGGGCATAAGAAATTCAAAAATGATCCAAACAATGTGAAACCTTTGCGTGGTGTCATATTGTGTGTCACAGTTGCAAGGAAAAATATTGAACTTGCAAAATTGCGAACATCATAAAAAATCCTTCACAAAATGACCTATCATGTTCGAGGTTTCATGGCATTTAGGTCAAACCACCAATGTTATGGGTAGAATCAGGGCATAGTTTGTGATAATGTGCCCATATTGTGCACACATGTGCATCTTGGGATGGCTTACGATGTTGCAGGAGGAAGTTTTCCTTTTCGACGCACGAAAAATCCAATTTCCATTTTTGAGGTGCCGAAATCGTGGTGTTCTGTGAAGCAACCACCAAATTAAAGTTTTTCATTGGTACCAAACCATTTTTCAAAAATACTATACCACCTTATATGGACAATTTCCCAACCGGTGTATCTGGAACCTTTCTTTCCATCCCTCATGAAAAAGACAAATTCCTGCCGAATCGGTAGGAGGTTGCCAAGATTTGAACTACAAGTACATGATATAATGCTTGTGAATTTTTAAAAAAATCATTTATAGGTTCACAACATGCTATTTCATCAGAGATCGACTTCAAGTTCAGCAAGGCTCAGCCCCGGGCTAAGAAGCTTCATGCGTGCCGTTTTGAATATAGTTTGATACGGACATAAGAAATTCAAAAATGATCCAAACAATGTGAAACCTTCGCGTGGTGTCATATTATGTGTCACAGTTGCAAGGGAAAATATTGAACATGAAAATTTGCAAACATCATAAAAAATCCTTCACAAAATTACCTATCATGTTCGAGGTTTCATGGCATTTAGGTCAAACCACCAATGTTATGGCTAGAATCAGGGCATAGTTTGTGATAATGTGCCCATATTGTGCACACATGTGCATCTTGGGATGGCTTACGATGTTGCAGGAGGAAGTTTTCCTTTTCGACGCACGTAAAATCCAATTTCCATTTTTGAGGTGCTGAAATCGGGGAGTTCTGTGAAGCAACCATCAAATTAAAGTTTGGCACTGGTACCAAACCATTTTTCAAAAATACTATACCACCTTATATGGACAATTTCCCAACCGGTGTATTTGGAACCTTTCTATCCATCCCTCATGAAAAAGACAAATTCCTGCCGAATCGGTAGGAGGTTGCCAAGATTTGAACTACAAGTACATGATATAATGCTTGTGAATTTTAAAAAAAATCATTAATAGGTTCACAACATGCTATTTCATCAGAGATCCACTTCATGTTCAGCGAGGCTCAGCCCCGGGCTAAGAAGCTTCATGCCCGCCGTTTTGAATATAGTTTGAAACGGCATAAGAAATTCAAAAATGATCAAAACAATGTGAAACCTTCACGTGGTGTCATATTGTGTGTCACAGTTGCAATGAAAAATATTGAACTTGAAAAATTGCAAACATCATAAAAAATCCTTCACAAAATGACCTATCATGTTCGAGGTTTCATGGCATTTAGGTCAAACCACCGATGTTATGGCTAGAATCAGGGCATAGTTTGTGATAATGCGCCCATATTGTGCACACATGTGCATCTTGGGATGTCTTACGATGTTGTAGGAGGAAGTTTTCCTTTTTGACGCACGAAAAAGCCAATTTCCATTTTTGAGGTGCCGAAATCGGGGTTTTCTGTGAAGCAACCACCTAATTAAAGTTTGGCATTGGTACCAAACCATTTTTCAAAAATACTATACCACCTCAAAAATACTATAACACCTTAAAGTTTGGCATTGGTAACCTTTAGTCCCGGCTGGTGGGTGCAACCGAGACTAAAGATGTCGGTGGGATAAGGATGCGTGGGTAACCTTTAGTCCCGGCTGGTGGGTGCAACCGAGACTAAAGCTGTCGTTGGTATAAGGACGCGTGGGTAACCTTTAGTCCCGGCTGGTGGGTGCAACTGAGACTAAAGCTGTCGACGGGATAGAGACGTGTGGGTGGACGCACTGCTCGATGAGATAAAGCATGTAGCGCACGACACCCTGTCGGAGGAACAAGACAAAGTAGAAGCGGCGCCGTGCCTATAAAAGGACCATCGATACGCCATGGCAAGCAGCTCAACAAGCCAACATAGGTAGAGAGAGTTTCATCCCCATGGATGGAGGGTTGGGAAATCTCCCGTGGCGGAGCTTCTCGAAGATCTCGTTCGTACACACACCCTACGGCATCTTCGGAAGCTCCTCCTCAGAAAAATTTCCCTGCAAGCCCGTGAAATACTCCATCTCCTCTAATAGTGTTGGGGAAAGGGTTGAGAAATCTCCCGTGGTGGAGCTTCTCGAAGATGTCGTTGGTGCGCACGCCCTACGGCATCTTCGGAAGCTCCGCCTCGGAAAAATTTCCCTACAATCCCGTGAAAGACTCCATCTCCTCTAACAGTGTTGGGGAAAGGGTTGAGAAATCTCCCGTGGCGTAGCTTCTCGAAGATGTCGTTGGTGCACACGCCCTACGGCATCTTCGGAAGCTTCGCCTCGGAAAAAATTCCCTGCAAGCCCGTGAAAGACTCCATTACATAAAGTTTCAATACATCACATAAAGTTTCATACATCACATAAAGTTTCCATAGATTTACATAGGGTTTAGGGTTTAGGATATGAATCCTTCGTCGTGTATGTCGATCCCTTGCCTATGATCGCTTCTTAGGCCGTAACCATGGAGCATCTTCTTTGCTTAACGGGATGCTTGGGTCAGTTTTCACGGTGAAGGGCGGAATTTCATCAAACTTATCATAATCTACTGACATGTGTGTCTTGTCCTCGACTCCCGCAATGTTTCTTTCCCTGAAAGAATGATGTGACGCCTGGGTTCATCGTCTGATGTATTCATTTCCTTATTTTTTCTTTTTTTCAGTCTAGAGGACATGTCCTTCACATAAAAAACCTGAGCCACATCATTGTCTAGGACGAACGGTTCGTCTCTGTAACCAAGATTCTTGAGATCCACTGTTGTCATTTCGTATAGCTGGTCTACCTTTACCCCTTCACCATTCATGTTGACCCAACTGCACCGAAACTATGGGACCTTAAAAGTAGGTCCATAGTCAAGTTCGCATATCTCCTCTATGTAACCATAGTACGTGTCCTTTTTCCCATTCTCGCATGTTGCATCAAAGCGGACACCACTGTTTTGGTTGGTGCTCTTTTTTATCATGGGCAATCGTGTAAAATATATTCCCATTATCTCGTACCCTTGGAAAGGCAATACAGTGGCAGATGGTGTCGCGGCCAACAAGTAGAGCTGATCTCCAATAGTGGTGTCATTCATGAGATGTAATTGCAACCAAGTGCCGAAAGTCTCCATGTGATTTTTTTAATCCAGTAGTCATCCTTCCCCGTGAACTTGGAGCGTACAACATTCATGTGTTCCTCGATATACGGAGCCACGAAGGTAGAACTTTGGAGAACTATGTAGTGTGCTTGATTCAAAGAATGTCCGTCCCTAAATATCATTGCTTTCTTTCCTAGCGTGCCTTTTCCACTCAGTCTCCCCTCATACCATGATTCAGGCACACCAATCGGCTTAAGGTTAGGAAGAAAGTCTACACAGAACCCAATGACCTCCTCCGTTCCATAGCCCTTGGAGATGCTTCCTTCTGGCCTAGCACGGTTACGAACATATTTCTTTAAGACTCCCATGAACCTCTCGAAGGGGGACATATTGTGCAGAAATACAGGACCGAGAAGGTAAATCTCTTCGACTAGGTGAACTAAGAGATGCGTCATAATATTGAAGAAGGACGGGGGGAACACCAACTCAAAACTGACAAGACATTGGACCACATCCTTCTCTAGCCTTTCCAGACTTTCTCGATCGATTGCCTTATGAGATATTGTATTGAGGAATGCACATAGCTTCACAATGGCTAATCGAACATTTTCCGGTAGAAGCCCCCTCAATGGAACCGGAAGCAACTGTGTCATAATCATGTGGCAATCATGAGACTTTAGGTTTTGAAATTTTTTCTCTACCATATTTATTATTCCCTTTATATTTGACAAGAAGCCAGTCGGGACCTTGATACTGTAAAGGACTTCAAAAAAGATTTCCTTTTCTGCTTTGGTAAGAGCGTAGCTACTTAAATATTTACGTCCTTTATCAATATGCTTGTTGTGTGGGTATTTGATAAGTTGCTGGTCCTCCCATGCTTCTGGTGTATCTTTTGTCTTCCCATACACGCCCAAGAAGCCTAGAAGGTTCACGCAAAGATTCTTCGTCACGTGCATCACGTCGATTGAAGAACGGACCTCTAGGTCTTTCCAATACTCAAGCTCCCAAATATAGATTTCTTTTTCCACATGGCCGTGTGTCCGGTAATGGGGTCTTTCGGAACAGATTGACCGCCAGGACCCTTTCCAAAGATTACTTCTAGGTCCTTTACCATACCAAATACATCAGCACCTTTAGGGAGCTTAGGCTTCTTCCGGTAATCTGCCTCACTGTTGAAATTTCTTGCCTTTCTTTCTTACTTGATGATTGGTCGGAAGAAATTTACGACACCCCAGGTACACAACCTTCTTACATTTATACAAATATGTACCTTTAGTATTATCTAAACAGTGCGTGCATGCATTGTATCCCTTATTTGACTGTCCTGAAACGTTACTAAGAGCAGGCCAATCATTGATGGTTACGAACAACAATGCTCGTAGGTCAAATGGCTCCTATTTGTGCTCATCCCACACCTTTACACCTGGTTCTGCCCACAACTGGAAAAGTTCATCGACTAATGGCCTTAGGTACACATCAATGTCGTTGCCGGGTTTCTTCGGTCCCTGGATGAGCACTAGCATCATAATGAACTTTCGCTTCATGCACAACCAAGGAGGAAGTTGTAGATACATAGAGTCACTGGCTAGGTGCTGTGACTACAGCTCTGCTCCCCAAAAGGATTCATGCCATCTGTATTTAGACCAAACCATAAGTTCCTCGCGTCACCTGCAAAGTTCGAGCACTTTCTCTCCTTGTTTCTCCACTGCGACCCATCGACGGGGTGTCTCAGTTTCCTGTCTTTGTTACGCTCTTCTTTGTGCCATGGCAACAACCTGGCATGCTCTTTATTTCTGAACAGACGTTTCAACCGTGGTATTATAGGAGCATACCACATAACCTTAGCAGGAACCCTCTTCCTGGAGGGCTCATCATCGCCTTCAACATCACCAGGGTCATCTTTTCTGATCTTGTATCGACATGCATTGCATACCGGACATTTATCCATATTCTCGTACTTCTCACCGCGGTACAGGATGCAGTCATTAATGCATGCATGTATCTTCTCCACATCTAATCCAAGAGGGCAGATAGTCTTCTTTGCTTCATACGTTGTCTCGGGCAGCTTGTTATCCTTTGGAAGCTTCGGCTTCATTATTTTCAGTAACTTCTTAAATCCCTTGTCAGATAACCCAGTCTCTGCCTTCCATTTCAGCAGTTCAAGTGTGGTACCGAGCTTTGTGCTGTCATCTTTGCAATTTGGGTACAACAACTTTTTGTGATCCTTTTGCATGGCCTCCAACTTAAGCTTCTCCCTTTCTGTATCACATTGTTGCTTTGCATCAGAAATGACCCGACCAAGACCATCAGCGGGCTCATCCGATGCCCGTTGTTCTTCTTCATTGCCGCCTCCCTCTTCTTCATTGTCTTCCATTGTAGTATCACCATATTCTTCAGGGGACATAGGATAGCTATCATCATCCTCCTCTTATTCATTTTCTTCCAGCCTAACCCCTCTTTCTCCGTGCATGGCCCAACAATAATATCCGGGCATGAAATTTCTCCGAAGCAGATGGCTTTCAAGGATTCTAGGGGCAGAGTGCTCCGCCATGTTCCGACAGTCGACGTAGGGACAAGGCATAAAATTATCCAATTTGTTTGCCTTAGCCAAATCGATAAATTTATGGAGGCCTGCAATAAAATCGGAATGGCGTCGGTCGCCATACATCCATCGCATCCGTGCATCGATCTACGTCATAATAATTAACCATTACAATAACATCGTGAATAGTAAAATGACCACCCTACATGGACAGATGCAATATTTTTGTATCAGTTACAGATAAAGAAGATAAGGTTGCTAACCTCAGCCGAGGATACCGTGTTGTGCAAACTAAAGTGTGGCTCAGACATTTCGTCGAACACCTTGTGTGCAATCAAAGAAAAAAAAGCTAGCACCCACACCTCACACACAATCCAGCAAAATTTGGTGGGCAAAGGGATGGGCTTATATATAGCAAGGGGAGGGTTTTTGGTCCTGGTTATTGCCATGAACCAGGACCAAAGCCCCTCCCGCGCCACGTGTGCATCGCGGGGGCATTGGTCCCGGTTCGTGCCACCAACCGGGACCAATGCCCAGGCGGCATGAACCGGGACCGGTGCCTGGCATTGGTCCCGATTATGGAAACGAACCGGGACCAATGGAATTTGGGCGCTGGACCAAAGGCCCTCTTTCTACCAGTGTGTTACGAACCAGGACTAGAGGTCCACCACGTGGCCCCGCAAGCCGCGTTAGGCTGGAGGAGATTTAGTCGTAACACGAACCGGGACTAAAGGGTCGCTGTCGCGGCAGCGTTTTGAGGCATTTGACTGCTGCGGCAGGAGATGGGGTTTTAGGGTTTTTCTTTTCATTTTGTGTTTAATTGTTTTTCATTTTGTGTTTTCATTACAAACAAGTTTTCGTATACATACACAATGCTACTACATAGTACTTGTACACGCTGATGCACATATAATATAATTTCTCTTACAAGCATACATGGAGGTCATTACATGGAGTCCCAACCAGGTCCAGAGTCTGTCTATTTGATTACATGAAGATCATTACATGGATGCTTTAGGGTCTATCTAAAGAGTATTCTCCGGATGGTTCTATGACCTTGTCGACCAAAAATCTAGCCAATTTCTCTTGGATTGCTAGTAGGCGGTCCTGTGGTAGGAGCTTATCCCGCATCGCGTCCAACTATAAAGAAGGAGATCATATGAATTATACTCAACACAACTTATTGTAATAAAAATAAAGGATGAATATATTGTTTACTTACTCGAATAGTTACCAAGGGCTTCTTAGTAGTGATGCGAATGAACTTGCAAACGTATAATCCACATAGATTAGTCCCTTGTGGCTGTCTCACGCACTTCACAAGAATAAAATTCAATCAAATAATAACTCTAGCATGATAATTATACAGAAACAAGAATTAAATAGATGCACGGACCTAGCTCGTACTACTTACCAAGATCTATTTGAAACTCAGTTGCTCACTCCATTGACCACAGACCTTGTTCTTGAACCATGTCCAAACACTACCCGACAAAAAATTGAATGAATGAGTTAATAACTACTTGATATCTCAGAAAATGAACGAAAGAAACCTATATAGTACGATAATGGTTGAAATTACTTCTGGAGCATATCAATCATGTTGCGGTACTCTTCCATGTCTCATGATTTGAACTCTTCCTAAGTCAACAAAAATGCTTAGAAAAATCCAATGGTAGCTACACAAGGTTTACATACGTCAGTAACTCATCATATACACTGAACATCGAGTAAGTAAAAGTTAATGTGTACAAGACAATAACACTCTCACCCGAAATGGTAAGGAAATAGTATTTCATTATAGACCGGAGCAAGGTTTGCTTGGTCTCCACATGCTTATCCTTTAGCATAGCTCCATTAGCTCGATGTGGGTCAACGAACCCAAATCCATGGATTGTCTTTTTTGACATTCGAGAATCTTCATTCTGCATTATTATAGCGTAAAAAAGAATATAGTGAGTATACTTATCGGCAATGAATTGAACAAGCTGAGCTAGAGACTTAATTACATAAATAAAGTAATCACTTACAGACAATAGCAACTGAGGATAGATTTGTCGAGTTCTCTTAGATTGAATAACTGAAAAAATTCTGTAAATTCAATAGGGACCTTGTCTTCACTGAAGTAATGATCTTATCGAACTTTCGCTATGAGCCAATGTCGCTCTTTTTCTGCTTCTTTCATGTATCATACATGCAATTATCGCATTTTTGTTGCCATAACCTGGAGCCTCTCAGAACTGACCAGAGGCTCCCCGTGAACATATCGTTCTGCTAGATCAGCCCTGGTGATATCAACGTTGCGAATAATGTCATGAATAGAGATATTACATTGCTCGGCCAATATATTAGCCGTTTCCATATGCAAAGGTTCTCCCCCATATAGTTGAGGTTCGGGTAACACCTGGAGCAGGGGCAGTGATTATTTTGCTTGTTTCCCCAGCTAGGGAACGTCTTTTCCGATGCTTCTGCTACCACTCGATTGTTTTGCTTGTTTCCCTAGCTGGGGAACATCTCTTCTGATGCTTCCGCTACCACTTGATAGTTTTCCTTGTTCCCCTGCTGGGGAATGTCTTTTGTGATGCTTCCTCTACCACTTGATCTCTTTTATCTCAGTGTCTTCTGAAGACAGCATGTATAGTTATCTGGCGCATTTAATTGAGATTGGGATGGCTGTGTCAGTAATCTCCTAAAGTGCTCCTTAGTTTCCGGGTTTATTTGGACCTCTAGCTCAGGTTGTTTCTTTTTAAAATGGGCATCCACTTCGGCACGTACGACCGCATCGGTCTCGTCATCGTTTAGGTCGTAAGCCCTTTTGGCAGGAACCGGCGGTACTTTTGGGAGGGAAGTCAAGTTGTAGTGACTGATAGTGCGGTTGAGCTTCATCCACACCGACACGAGCATAGCCAGTTGGAATCGGATTGCAATGGTAGGTCGCTCCCGGGGTAGAAGGTAAAGCAAAGCCGACCGCCACCTTCATGGATATGTTCTTCAGTTCAACATGCAGCTCACAACTAGTCTTCTCCTTAATTGCATCCACGGGGTACACATCCATCATTGCATCATTAGCATGGACCTCCGTGGAAGCCATGGTTCTTTTCCGTTGATATGGGGTGCCGACCATACTCTCTACTGCAAGATCTTGCTGTCGGAGTCCTCTAAGATGATTAAGCTCCTCCTGATGCTGCTGCAACATGGCTTCAACCCTCGCGAAACGCTCTCCATCCTCCCGTTCTTGCCGCTTTGTTTTTCTCGATAGGCTTCTGTAGGTGTCAAAGTCCTCGGGAAACCCGATAGCCCATGGACAAGAAGGTCTGAAGCCTCGTGTTCGTCCAACTATTTTAGGATTCCCGAGGGCCTTTGTCAGATCATCGTTCTCTATGTTAGGAACAAACTTTCCCTCTTGAACCTCTTTTATCACTTTAATAAGATCATACTTGGGTCCAGCAACTTCTTTTTTTGCAACAATCACGCTTGTTTCTAGGTCATACAATGTCTCATGCCTAAGTAACCAATTTATTAACCTCAAGGGCTAGCCAGACATAGCTGGAGTGACCCCTTTAGCCGCCAGGTCGGCCTTAGCTTTATCGCACTTAGGCATGGCACTCTTGTAGCCACATGTGCCCATATGACGGTGATATTTATTTTTGGCTGCATTTAGCTTATTCTTTTCCGACAAAGCCAGAGCTGGTTACGAGGTCTTCTATTGCACAAATGCGGCCCAGTTATCCCGCTGCTTCTCTAGTGGGACAGTGAATGCAGTAGTTTTTTCTTCTGCACATACTTCCGGTACAATCTTTTCTTCAAGTCCTTGAATAGTTCACCCATCTTCTTAAGAGCCCATTCCTTGACTTTAAAGCTCATTTGTTGTGTGATCTCATCAGTCTCCAAGACTGGTAGGGTGAAATGTGTCATGAGAGAATTCCACATCGCATCTTTCGCTCTATCATCGACAATACTAGCCCCAGCTGGATCCCTTTTCTTTCCTGGCTTATTCCACTCTCGCGTGGTGATCAGGACGGTGTCTCTAGCAATCACTCCGCATTAATGTACAAATGCATTGACAGACTGTATGGGCTCCAACGGTTGACCCAACGCAGAGACGAAGTCAATGCAGAAACAGAAATGAGCGGGCAACTTTTGGGCCGGGCCTCTTTTCCTTGTAGAACATTGGCCCGATGCGGAGGTCTAAGAGAAGAAACATTTGTTAGTACATATATACATATCAGTTAGTGCATCTATACTAGTGATCGATTGGTAGAGGCTTTATATACCTGACCGGACTTTGTTATTAAGGTGTCTCCAACATCTATCTCCACCATGGTCTCCACCATCGTCTCCACCATGGTCTCCACCATCGTCTCCACTATCGTCTCCTCCAGAAAAATTAAGATACTGGGAGCCATCATCATAATAAGAACCTCTAGTACCCTCATCTATCATGTTGAGAAGCTCCTCTTCATTATGTCTACCGTCCGTAGCTTAACTAATACATAAAAAGATAAAACAATTTTGCATTTAAAAGAATAACTGACTTCACAATACTTAATCAATAATAAACCCCTAAACTAACTAATTGACCTAACTAATCCCTAATCCCTAATAAACCTAGCTAATTATCCTCACCTGCAGGGGCGACGCGACGCGGCAGGATGCGGCAGGACGAATGACGGTGCAGGCGGGGGCGAGCTCCTCATCGATCGGCGGGCACGGACGGTGCGGGTGGCGGCACGGGCGGTAGGGGGACGACGGTGCGGGCGGCAGCACGGGTGCAGCGGGACGGACGGTGCTGGCGGCGGCACGGGCGGCGGTGAAATCCTCCACGGCGAGCTCCTCCTCCACACTCTACAACGGCGGCATCGGGAAGAAGATGAAATCGGGCTCTCCAAGTCATCGCTAGACCCGGGGTGGAGGTGGGGGTATTTATACCCCCACCTTTAGCCCAGGTTTGTAATACAAACCAGGACTAAAGGCCCTTTAGTCCAGGTTTGTATTACAAACCGGGGCTAAAGGTGTTTTCGGCCGCCGTTATTCCCGCGCGCGCAAACCGGGGCTAAAGGGGTTTTTGGCGCCAAATGAAATAGTTTTTAGAAAATTATGTATCATCTATCAAAATTTTCAGAAAAAGAAGATCTATAATTTAAATCAATTATCTTACTCTATTATACAAGTTAAATGAAATTATTTATCGTTTAACAAGTATTATATTTAGTATAAATGTTGGAAAAATATAGTTTATTATTTAAAAAATAGAAAATACATATAATATACCAAAATATTCACAAAAAATAATATACCCATTAGAAATATAATATTTAATACTAAAACTAGTAACTGGGACTAAAAGTTTTTTTTGTGGGCCTTGAGTCCCGGTTGGAGCCACTAACCGGGACTAAAGATATTTCCCGCCACATTTTTAGAGTCATCAAGATATGCTTTCCCGCCATTTACCCCGCTTCCCGCCATGTTTTCCCGCCATTTCCCTCTATAACTGGGGCGACCACCATGTCCATCCACACATCCACACCTTCTCCCTCACAACAATGCACACCACTTACTATGCCTTTCTGACGCTCGAGGAGACCGACGCGTTGTGTGCTTCCAGCTACCCATGCCCACCGGGGTACCGGCTGCCCGCCGGCTGGATGCTGACCGCTAGAGGGGTTCCTGGTCCTCCTGTGCCTTAAGGTTCGGCCTGCCATGCGGCCATCACGAACTACTTATACCTCGAGCTCACGCTGGAGCAGCAGATGGATCCCTACTGGGATCCCGATAACCTCGACACCTGGAATGCCTTCTTCACAAACTAGCGGGAAAGGAAGCTCGCTAGGTACGAGGGTGATGGCCCACCCCTGTGAACCACAACGAGGTCGGTCGTCGCCTATGGTGGGCGAACCGAACTATCTCCGGTGTGATGCGCTACATCTCCATGGGAGACCATCCTCTCCTAAGGTACCCGCACTTTCACCAGCGGCAGAGCCACAAGAATGGTGGCGGTGGTGAAGGCCGAGGGCATAACACGGTCGTCATCCGGGAGCCCCCTCACCCATGCATCGTGAATCCGAGGCCGGAGTGGCAGGTGCCCCCCTGTTCCCCTGTTCACAAGCTGGGAAGGGCTGAGAATCCAGCCGTGTGCTACGAGCGACGACGATGACAATGATGATGACGATTCCGAAGGCGACCCTAAAGCTGTGTACTATAGGGCTAGACATGATTATGACTATTTTTTACTTTTTAATATTAATAAATGTCTTTGATGTTGGCCACAGCAAGTTGCAATACTACCTATTGAGATCGAGATAGTTCATATCCATAATTCTGATGGTTGGAACGTTGCCGACGTGGAAGTGAACGTGCGCGGTAATTACGCCACGTCCTCCGTATTTTGCCGCTCCACCATTTCGGATTTCGCGCGCGTAAAAATAGCTGATGATTAATTCTTTGTTTTCGGTGCGTTTCGAGGTAGCGTAGGCTGCACCCTACGTCATCCTCCTGACAGTTGTAGTGAAGAGTCATGTCCGAAAGATTCCATCAAACACGGAGATCATCCGACTCGGGAAATGAAGACTCAAGGAATCTCCGACTAACATTGTGAAGCCGGAGAGGATTGCAGGGTTCTTTGGGATATTCTGAGATCAACGAGGAAGATGGTGCAAGATTTCAAAGTCCTCTGGGGGCTACTGTTGGGGATATGCTATATGGGTATCCTCATAGCATGTCACCAATCCGCCTAACCCGGGTGGCCCATAGTTGGTAGCAAGGCCTATGGCCTGCTGGGCGGCCCAGTTAGACGGATCCTGAAGGGAGACCTATGCCGGATAAAGGAAGGCTACGCAGGAGTCACCAACATACTCGGAACCTTGAGTGTACAAGACACGGAAGATTAGTTCGTGTAGGTGTAGGACTCTTTACCTTGTCCGGCAAGGACCTTTCCCTGTAAACCCTAGGTCCTGGCGCTTTTATAAGCTGGCCTATGGGAAGCCTTTAGGGCACCAAACATCAGATTGCAGCGTACAACGCGTAACACCTCGCACAACGAACCTATCTCTATAACTCGGCGTATTGCCATTATAGGGATTTATAGCAGGATTAGAGTTTTGCTATACTTGTGGGACTTGAACCTGGGTAAGCTATGTTACCTCGTACCCGCCAATTCTCCTTCTTACCCCACGTCTCTAAATACGCACTGTGAGGACCCCTCCATGGTGTACTTGTCGGCAATACCACGACAGTTGGCGCCCACTGTGGGGCAAGAGGCGCTTCGATCTCTACACCGGGCAAGGTCCATTCTCTTCGCGGGAATCGGTGATACCATAGCCATTGGTCGCGTTCTCTTCTACAGCAACGTCCCGATCATCCCGTCGGATGAGTTTTGGGTGTCGGCAAAGACGAACCCCACGCACTGCTCTGTTATCCCCTTCGGAGATATCCACATGTTCATCAGCGAAACTGACTCGGGTTCTAGCTCCCAGGAAGTCGGAAACTCGTCAAGCCCCGCATGGACCGACTATGAGCAGGACACGTTCGCGGAAGGATCTGGGCCATACCTCTCTTTGGAGTATCGTGGCTCGGATCAGGAAAATTTAAGGCCCACCCAAACCGCCCCTGTGCAGGATATAACGGTGGAAGGACCTCGCAAATCCGCTTGGCTTCCCCGAGCATTAGAGATGCGCAGGTCACACTTTGTCGGTGTCGTCCCCATCTTCGATCTGGCCAGATGCGTTCAAAGAGATGGGGAACCTCCCCGCGAATACCTTGCCAGATGGATGAGGGTGAGGGAAACCCTAGAGGGAGACCGTGCCGACGAACTCGTGTACCACTTCGTGGAAGGGCTCACGCCTGGAACACCTCTCCGGCATACCCTCTGAAGGCGGCAGGCCGTAGGCCCTCTGACCCTTGGTGAGATGGTTGCCATCGTCAATGAATACGCGGATGCCAATGAAGAGGCCACGACGGCACTCTCCATCGTAGCCGGAAGAGATAACAACAACAACGACCCGCCTCCATCACCCTCCATGTCCGCCATCGCCAACACCGAAGCTACGTTCGACTCTGTGCTCGATGCGCTTTACGCCGACATCAGCATGGATGTCGGTGGCTCGGACGCTAACTCGGAAGAATATGACGCTGTTATGAGGGAGATCGAGCAGGAGATCGAGAAGGAGGAGCGCGCAGAGAAGACCAACAACTCCCACCAGGTGCTAGTCGCCATTGGGAGCGTGATGGAAGAAGACGGACAGGAACGGGAACACGAGAGAGCTCCGCCCACGCCAGCGGTCACTAGAGCAGCAACAGCTAAGAAAGCCGCCGAGCCTCCGGCTCCAGCCAAAGCTCTGCCTCCTCCGGCTACCCGCCAGCTACCGGCGTCGGAACTTACCACAGACCCTAATACGGCCCGACAATCAAATCAACCGCCAATGCCACCGTCAACGTCTGCAGCTGGCAACCAGCTAGCCACTCCCGCCGACAAAGCAATCTACGGCGCACTCCTTGTTGATCCAATCACCGTCGCCCATATCCGGAGTATTACGGAGCTTGATGAGAAGCATGCGGAAATCTTGGTGGAGGCCAAGTGCATCGTGGAGCAAGGCGCTAAGCTGGACGAAGACATGGCTAAGGCACAGCAATCAATTAAGGCGGCAAGAGATATGGAGGCCGAGTACAAGCAATTGTTGTTAAAGCATAAAGCAAAAAAGGTACCAGCTCATGTCGTCCAAGATCTCGGCGTTCAGCGAGGCTTGGGATTTGATGGGTCTAAGCCGACAAAAGCCACCCCTTACATAGATTTAGAGGGAAGGCAGGTCATGCCAACCCCCACTCTCAACATTGCCATCGCCAAGACCCTCCTGGAGCAGGACAGGTCGCTAGAAGCCTTTGCTCAGGTGTATGACCGCGTCGCTAAAGCATGCAAGCAACAGGAAAGGGCCGCCTAGCAGAGGATTGAGTCCAACCCAGAGCTTTGCTAGTGAACCCTGAATAGCCGCAGAAGGACAAAATCTCCTCATGACGAGGGATTGCATAGAGGCTCCACAGAGCGAAGATGGAGGGAGGCACGCAATAGGACTGACGCTATCCCTATACCTCCGACCACGGAGAAAAGGCTCGCCCCCACCGCTCGCCACCTACTCCACCATCTCAGCGTCACTAGGAACTAGAGCCATGCCACTGCAAAAGCATGCCACCTCCAAGGCGGCCCCAGCCCGGCATCGTTATAAAAAGGGAAAATTACATCGAGGTCCATACATTGAGCACAAAGGACCCTGAAAGCAAAACTTTCTGGTTCGGCTCCTTCTCGAGGGATCAGTTGATCTGAGCCAAACTCTTCATAGTACTTCCTCTTTGATTATTTTCAAAATATGGCAAAATCTGTCGCCATGCAAATTCTCTGATATGAGATCATCGGCATAAAGTATGATGTTGATATGGCCTTGACCTTGGTTGTTCGGCTTGAAATCCAAGAATGTTCATACTCGTTGACAAGTAAGCTTAAAATCGTCTATAAAATTTCACCACTTACACTTTTATGTTAGAATTTTACACGGGCGGTAGGAGTACATTTTACAACAAGGACCTAAAAAGGAAAAATTACATCGAGGTGCATACATTTAGAACCCCCCCCCCCTAAAATTAAGCAAGGTAAACTGTCAGGTACGAATCCTTCTCAAGAGAGCAGCTGATCGAGCCATACTCTTCATACTACTTCCTCTTTGATTGTTTTCAAAATATGTCCAAATCTATCGGCATGCGAATTCTTGGATATGGCATCATCAACATAAAGTATGATGTTGATATGCCCTTGAACTTGTTCGTTCGGCTTGAAATCCAAGATTGTTCATACTCGTTGAAAATTAAGATTAAATTCATTTAAATTTCACCACTTACACTTTTTGGTTATGATTTTACACCGACGGTGGGAGTATATTTTACATCAAGGACCTAAGAAAGGGAAAATTACATTGAGGTCCATACATTTTGCACAAAGGACCCTAAAACTAAGCAAGGAAAATAGTTGGTATGGCTCCTTCTCAAGTGAGCAGCTGATCGAGCCATAATCTTGATATTAGTTCCTCTTTGATTGTTTTCAAAATATAACCAAATCTATCGGCTTGTGAACTCTTGGATATGGGATCATTAGCATAAATTATGATGTAGAGGTATGGCCTTGACCTTATGGTTGTTCGGCTTGAAATTCAAGAATGTTTATACTTGTTAACAAGTTAGCTTAATATCATTTAAATTTCACCACTTGCTTTTAGGTTAGAATTTTACACGGGCGGTGGGATTACATTTTACATTAAGGACCTAAAAAAGGAAAACTTACATCAAGATCCATACATTTAGCACAAACCTCCCTAAAATTAAGAAAGGAAAATAGTCGGGTTTAGCTCCTTCTCGAGAGAGCAGATGATCCAGCCGTACTGTTCATACTACTTCCTTTTCAATTGTTTTCAAAATATGTCCAAATCTATCAGCATGAAAAATCTTGGATATGGGACCGGCACATATAAAGTATGATGTTGACATGGCCATGAACTGGGTCGTTCGTCTTGAAATCCAATAATGGTTCATACTCGTTGACAACTAATAAGATTAAAATTGTTTAAATTTTACCATTTACTTTTAGGTTGAAATTTTATTTAGGTGGTGGGAGTACATTTTACATCATGGACCTAAAAATGGAAAATTACATCGAGGTCTATTTATTTAGCACAGAGGATCCTAAAATTAAGCAATGCAAATAGTCGGGTTCGGCTTATTCTTGGCAGAGGAGCTGATCAAGCCACACTCTTCATACTACTTTCTATTCGATTGTTTTCAAAGTATGGCCAAATCTGCCGGCATGCAAATTCCTAGATATGGGATAATCAACACATATAAACTATGATGTACATATGTTAATGACGTTGTTTGTTTGGCTTGAAATCCTAGAATGTTCATACTCATGTTTATCTTGGTAAATAATCGTAAGTGAATCATGGTCGATATTTTAAGTGAAAACTAGGGTTGTGGCATTCCGAGCCATTTTTCTTCATGCTTGCTTTACAGAAAAATATTCACGTCGCTTTGAAAATTGAACTTTTTTTGTTCTTATAAGTTGGAAACTCCCATTAGCAGTGTTATCTTTCACCAGGCATGCCAAGATCGAAGCACCCATGTACCAAATACGGGAACATCACCATGCCAGGTTCTTTCATAGCTAAGAACTTGATTTTTTTAGAAATCTCGGTAGTTTTGCTACACTAAATTCATAGTTGCTTCGAAAGATTTTGGGAAAACTATAAGAGTAATCTATCACATTTACTTGTACTCCTGTAATTAAAATTTTACACGATTGGGGGAGTACATTTTACATCAAGGACCTAAAAAGTGGAAAATTAAATTGAGGTCCATACATTTAGCACAAAGGACCATAAAATTCATCAATGAAAACAGTTGGGGTACTGGTCCTTCTCGAGAGAGCAGCTGATCGAGCCATACTTTTCATACTACTTCCTCTTTCCCAAATTAGGACGCATATTAGGTTTGGTCAAAGTCAATGTTTTATATATGGAAAAACATATTGACTTTTCTAATGACAAATGCATACAATATAAAACTATAGTTCATGATGATTCTAATAATATTAAGTTGATGTTGTATACTTAGTCAAAGTTTATTAAAATTGACTTTGACCAAAAGTAATATGCATCCCAATTTGGTAAGAAGGGAGTACTACTTGCTTCAAGGACCTAAAAAATGGAAAATTACACCGAGGTCCGTACATTTAGCACAAAGGACCCTAAATTAAGCAAGGAAAATAGTTGGGTTTAGCACCTTTTCAAGAGAGTATATGATCGAGCCCTGCTCTTTATACTACTTCCTCTTCGATTGCTTTCAAAATATGGCCAAATTGGTCGGCATGCAAATTCTTGGATACGGGATCATCGACATAAAGTATATATGATGTAGATATGGCCTTGAACTTGGTCGTTCGGCTTGAAATACAAGAATATTCATACTCATGTTTATCTTTAAATAGTTGTCCAAACTCATATTTATCTTCACGGAAAGTAGTACATGCAGGAGCACATCGTGCGAATTCTTTTGTTATTAGTACTCATTATTTATTGTTTGATTGTTTTCAAAACAAGGACAATTTTTTGGTAGCATTTCAAAAACCATGTTTCACAGTATGGCCTGTTATAAGTATTAACATTCATGGGTTTCAAGCAAGATGACTCGAGGTCAAATTCCATATCTATTTCGCAGTTTATGATAATGGTAAACAACGGTTTCTAGTGTATGGTTGGACCCTTTATGTTAAAAAAATAGCATATTAAATTCCCAGGTGCAAAAGAATGTGTTGTTTTGTGAAGTATGTATTGGTACAAAAAAACACATCGGAATCACACCACATATTATATATGGAAATCTTTTTTATAAATTGGCATGGCCATCAATTTGACTAGAAATTATGCAATAGTTTTTATGTTGGAAACTAATACCACAAAGAGCTTGAGAACGGGATACATTATTATGACTGGTGGATAGCTACTCGTACAACTTCCCCTACATTCTACTTAGTAGTACTCTGTTTTTATTTTACAAGAAATATTTATGGTAGAGGTAACTAGAGCTGAGGAACATGCGTCCATTTTCATTTTATTCAACTTCGCCTATACGCTCTATCCCCAGTTTCCCATTACCCTACCTCTAGCCAAGCGCCACCGTTCTTCTCCTTGACAATGTCGCTTTCTGATCTTGTTCAACGCATATTATGAGAGTGTTTGTTCTTCTCCATGTCCCACTCGCCACCATCGATCTTGCCTCTTTTCTAGAAAACCAAATCAAGCCACTGTCCCAACTTCTATCAGCTCCCTTGTGATGGCAGGATCGAGCAAGGATAGTGATGCTTCTAAGCCTTTCCATGAGGATTTTACTGAAGGCCTAATACATTGCAAATGTATCTATAATTTTTGATGTTCCATGCTTGGTTTTATCTACTTTCTTGTGTTTTGTTCCAACTTTGGAGTACTTTTCATATGATTTCTTGGACTAACCCATTAACAAGATGTCACAGTGCCAGTTGCCTGTTTTCTGCTGTTTTTGGTTCCAGGAATTCAGAAAATGAATATTCTCGGAATTCGACGGGACAAAAGCCAAAGTTACTATTTTTCCCGGAGACTCACGGAGCCAGAATACAAGACGGAGAGGGGCCACAGGGCGGCCACACCACCCCTAGGCGCGGGTCCCCTTGGCCGCGCCAGGGCATGGTGTGGGCCCCCCTGGCCGCCCACTGACCTTGCCTCCTTCGCCTA
Source organism: Avena sativa (assembly GCA_916181665.1). NCBI lineage: Eukaryota > Viridiplantae > Streptophyta > Magnoliopsida > Poales > Poaceae > Avena > Avena sativa. The sequence goes on from OV702287.1 coordinate 588,716,343, forward strand.
TAAGAGCCTCCCGATACCAAAACCCTAGATCGTCAATCAGAAATCCACGAAAAGTTCCACAGCGCCGCCGCCACCAAAGGGAAGATTCGGGGGACAGAAATTCTCTGTTCCGGCACCCTGCCGGGACGGGGAAGTGCCCCCGGAGCCATCTCGATCGATCTCCACCACCATATCCATCACCATTGCTAATTCCCATGATGAGGAGGGAGTAGTTCTCTCGCGAGGCTAAGGGTTCTACCGGTAGCTATGTGTTCATCTCTCTCTCTATGCATGATCTTATTGAGATCATGAGCTTGTAAACTATAGATCTACCTTGCTACTCAAGTGCTTTAATAGATCTCTGCTCTCCCCATGTGTGTGAAAGTGACAGCGTGCACACCATGGTGGCACTTAGGCTAGAGATTACAAATACTTATTATGAGTTTTATTTGGAGTTGGATGTCTCTATGAAATTGTGGTGTTTGTTGGAACCATCTAGTGCTCAAGGTGACAGTGTGGGGTTATCAAGATGTGGAAAGCAAACTTTGAGGTGTGTTGTTATAGCCGTACCATTGATTAGAGTGTCCAACCAGAGAGTAGTTCAGCGTAGTATCATAAAGAAGAATATATTTATATGAGAGTGTTCACTAGTGAAAGTATGATCCCTAGGCCTTGTTTCTAAGCATTGAAACACCGTTTGCTACTAGATCTGTCACATGTTTGCTTGCGTCTAACTTTATTTCAGTTTGCTTTTAGTCTCTTCCACGCCATCAAGTTATTTTCTCGCACCGATACCACTTATAATTATCTATACCACTTGTATTTCACTATCTTTTCGCCGAACTAGTGCACCTATACACCTGACAAGTGTATTGGGTGTGTTGGGGACACAAGAGACTTCTTGTATCTTGATTGCAGGGTTGCTTGAGAGGGGATACCTTTGACCACTTCCTCCCTGAGTTCGATAAACCTTGGGTGATCGACTTAAGGGAAAACTTGCTGCTGTTCTACAAACCTCTGCACTTGGAGGCCAAACAACTGTCTACAAGAATAGAAGTGCGTTGACATCAGGGCCCCGCTTGAAGAACTCATACCAAGATGTGACGTCATCACCGCTGCGAGCCTCGCCGGTACGTCCAAACATCTTCTTGAGTCGGCAAAATATAGTGCAACTTTACATGATTCTCAGCTGTTTGGCCTCCCCTGTGTTCTTCATTCTCACCCGACTAAGAAACCATGGGAATGCAACGAGTACTTCGATGGCAAGGGCAATAAATGCAAGTTGATGCCGCTAGACAAGTTCTTCTCTGATGTTGTGTTCCCGAATTGTATGGGTAAGAAGTGGGTAGGTGCCAATGGAGATTAGATCGCCACTGTTGGGTCTGAGTGCAAGTTGGAGCTTGTCAATGTGTACACTCATCAACGCGTTCCTCTCCCACAAGTCAATGATTTTGTAACCACAAACAATTCGTTTACATTCATTCATAATGATCACCCTATTCTCCTCTTGAAGATTGCAATTTGCTGAGCTCCCACAACTACGATGGATTATTTACATTTCTCTCTTGTCGCTATCTTCGACTACTCAATTGCTACCCTTCATGGCGATGAGTATACATGGACAGTTCTTGACAACCAGTTCCAGTGCTCTTTCAAATACAATGATGCACTTATCCACAAGTGTCTGGTGTTTGTACCCACTGAGAATGGCAGTTTTTATTTCTAGAATCATCTATATTTTGGTAAGTTTCATCCATTCATGTTCTAAACACTAGCTTCAATTTGAATGGATGTAAACTAGTGTTTGCCGATTTGGCCGTTATTTGTTTTTGAAGGTCCTATTCTTCTCCCGTCACCACCTAGGGCGCATCTCGAGGAGGGCAACCTTGATGCCATAGATGATGACAAGCACGAACCTAGTTTATGGTTCTTATCAATATCTGCATATTAATATCTCCTTCTTATCCATACCGAGGGGCGTTACTGATGAGGTGTTTTATGGCGGTACTTATAATTGTCATGGCAATCATGTTGATGATCATAGTGTTGATTGCTGCGTTCACACTTATGTCACCTATGCTACTGGGTCTGGTTGCAAGGTGTACTCAAAGTACACTACTTACTTGTATCCACCTAAGCCATGGATAGCGATTGCTGACCTGGAGCATATTCCCTTTTCCTTGGATTGAACTATCCGATTAACATTGCATTAGGCGGTGTAGATGTTGCCCCAGGATATCTAACAAGAAGCAACCGTGTCTACACCTCCCACCATGTAATAGGACTTGGATATAAGTTGTTTCCTGAAATATGTTGCTTCAGTCTAATTACCGAAGTAGCAGCTATTGATATCTCAACCAATGTTGCATGGAAATCTCCGGAGACTCCATTATGGTCATCTCGAGCTTCGCTAATGACTGCGATTGGAACCAAACTACCGTAAGTAATCGTAATACTATGTAATAGGAAAGCTCAGTTGGTATCGGCCCTGTTGAATTATTTTGGCTACAAAGTAGTACTACTATAGTAGTAGTTCTTGTATTTCGGAGTATTTTGTACTATATACTGATACTTGTTTAGATCAAGGGTAGGAGATGGTACTGCCTTGCCTTTGTTCTGTCGTTGCTAGTAACTAAGTATTTTATAGAACTAATAATGATGTACTGGTACTTTTTTAGATCAAGTGCAGTAGACAGTCTTTCTTTTCTTTTGTAACTTGTCCTTGTCATAAACTCATAATATAGACATTTATAGTTGCCTATGGAGGTCACACACAAGCATTTATGTCAGAAGGAGGCATGCACACGAAGGTAGACTTGATCGTCAGTTTTACTTGCTCCAATGATCAAGTATTCGGAGAAAAAGGAAAACTAAATCTCTCACTTTGAAATGATGCTGAATATGTCCTAGTGCTACTAAATGTGAAATTGGAATTTGTCGATATTTTTCTTTCTTATTATATACTGCTGACTCTTTCAACTGCTACTGAACCTGACAAAAGCTTTGTTTGATACTTTTTCAGATGGACCGGCCGAGTGTAGGATATGGTCTCGCTTTGCTTTCGAATTAGGCCTTGCTACATCTATTGAATTTCAATAACTGCATTGCTGAATCTGACAATTCTTTTGGTCACTGTCTGTGTACTACCAACCGGTCACTTTGAAATGTTGTGCTGACTCTGTCAAGTGCTGCTGAATATGAACCTAGAATCTGTCTGATATTTTTATGGTTTGATTCTGTACTGCTGAATCTTTCAAATGCTACTAAATCTATCAAATGTTCTGTCGTTACTATAAGTACAATCTTTTGTAGAACGAACTATGATGTACTTGTACCTGTTTAGATGAAGTCATCGGATTGTCTTGCTTTTATTTTGAAACTAAGCATTGACAATTATCTAGATGAGTCTTGGGAATTTTGGGCTCCATATGGTCGGTCACATAGGCATTAACGTAAGAAGGAGGTATTGACACAGAAGCAGACTTGATCGTTAGTTTTTCTTTCTCCGATGATCGAGTCTCTTCAGAGAATAGGCTAAACTGATGTGCGCCAAGGTTTTTTGAGCTGGAACAAGAACTGATTCTCATTGTACTGCTATTGTATTTCAAGCAGGAAAGCTACTGAATCTCTCAAATGTTCTATCGTTGCTATTAGTAAAGCATTTTGTTGAACTAATACTGATGTCTTGGTACTTGTTTAAATCAAGGGCTGCAGATAGTCTTGCTTTTGTTTTGAAACATGGCCTTGTCACAATATAGATTAGACATCATGATTTTGGGTTGCATACGGGGGTCACACATGCATTGATGTGAGAAGAAGGTACTCAAAGCAGACTTGATCATCCGTTTTTCTTACTCCAATGGTCGAGTGTGTTTGGTGAAAAGGGAAAACTGATCGCGTGACAAGGCTTTTAGAGCTGAACAAGAACTAGTTCTCTTTGTAGTGCTATTGTATTTCCGTGTCTGTATTGCTGAATTGGTCACTTTTGGAATGCTGCTGAATTTGTCAAGTTCTCATGAATATGAACTTCGAATCTGTTGATATTTTTTCTATCTTATTCTGTACTGCTGAATTTTGACATGAATATCTGCCAAAAATAATTATCACTTTTCCCCCTCCCTCTCCGAGGTCTTTGTTTTGAATCTGGCTTAGCAAATCACAATGTAATTTTTATTAACCTGGAAAAGATATCTAACTCATTCGGCCCCTCTTTATCCCAAAACATGTTAGTTCGATCTTTTCAGCGTCAGGGGACTTCTGACCATAGCCTAGTAAAATTTGGGAAAGGAGCCCATGGAGCATAGCCGAGAACATGTTAATTCAGCCTTTTAGGGGTCAGGGGACTGCTGAGCACAGCCTAGTGAAATTTGAGAAAGAATCCCATGGAGCATATCCTATGGAGATTAACCCATGTAGAGCAGCCTATGTATAATAGACAAACTCTTTTTATTTCAGATGGGCATTTCCCCCACCTCACATAATAATAAAAACTTTACCTACCCATGTTTTAAGAAAATACTCCATTATGTGGCATTTTATAAATTGAAATGCTATGAGCGTTGCCCTTTTATATTTTAAAAGAGATAAACATGGGCACACAAAATATTTTTTAAGAAGACTAATACATAACTTGTAGTACTAATAAAAGTTTAATGATATTAGTTCTATAAATATCTTTGATGTAGCGGCAACGCACTTAGTTTACGTTTATTTGATTTGGAGATCTTTTGTTCGAATCGCCTATGTGTGTATATATTGGGTTTACATTTTTTTCTAGCAATATCGCAATACAGAGAGGCTGACATCACGGACCCACCAGCATGGAGCGTCCCTCGAGTTATTTGAGGGTGGGTTCGAAACAAAAGTTCAAATACTTGTATAGATAGGCTAGCATTATGGACCCACCAGACAGAACATACAAGGATGCATCAGGGACCCACAAGCTAGAACATACCAGAGAGGCTGACATAAGGGCCCCAACAGAAAGATCATAAAGGTAGTGAGGATGATCAAGTGGCTGTACTAAAACAACGAGGTGGAAGAGAGAAAAAGAAAAATAGAAAAATAGAAAAACAAAAAGAGAAGAGTAGATAAATAAAAGAACAACTATCAAAAGAATCCCAAGAAAAAGAATGATCATGAATCGACATTACTGAAATCAAGTGCTCAGTTAGTCTTACTTTATGATTATATGATATGTTGGATCACTAAAAGCTTCTTATAACTTCGTTGGTACTAAAAAGGTGTGGAAGCCTCTAAGTCATGTGATGTGTAAGGGTATGATAATACCCCCAAAGTAACTTTACATCTGATGTTGTATTCCAGTTTCAATTTCTGCATCCTTTATTGTAACGAATTGTGCCTCTGAACATGATGATCTTGTATGTAAGTCACCATCTTGATCAAGGACGACCAAGAGTTTAGTTTGGGGGAGTTGATGAGTCCAAATTTGAAGCATAGTTACCCTTTTGTTTTGCATAAATAGAATAGGGATTTTGGTATTTCACTGTGTTTGCGCACACCTTTTTGTCCTTGTTTCAACAGGATCTCGAATAACTAAGTCTATTATGATCATATCAATTGGACGGTCATATTAAGTTATAATATGATATATTTAAGTGTTAAAAGTCATTCTATTGATTTACCTTTGCACCTAGGATAATACCGAATGTGGGGGAAGCTACTGCAGCGATAACGACTAGTAGTACGGGTAGAGCCCACCCATATTGTCCGCCCGTACCACGCGGAAGCGCATCCACCTCATCAAATGCTCTCTCCTAGTGAAGATAGTAGGGAGATCCGACATTCACAGCCACCAGAAACCACGAAAACCCGATATGAAAGGGATCTGAAGGAGGACTTGGCGAGGGGCAAATCCCAGCTGCTTCACAGATTGTTGGAGGACATTGCATCATCCCCTTCACCATCAACCACTGTGTATTCATCACCATCACTACCCCCATCACTCATATATCAGATCTTGTTGTAATTCCAGATTCAATTGTGGTTTGCACTAGATTTACTTCTATACTTTTATCCATCAATTTGATTATGATGATATTGTTGATTGCTTCCATGTTTGAGTAGTTATTTTGTTCTTGGGGAGATGGAGAAACCATAGTACTATTATGAACTTGCAATAAAGAAGATCTATTTTTGTGTCCGTATGACTGGCCAGTCTATGATAGATTTATAATTTGTGTTTGATCTATCTCTTTAGATGGTATGTGTAGTCAGCCAAATATCATTTTCCCTCTAGACTAAAGGGAGGGAGAAATCCTTTGGACGTGTTTGGGAGCATGCCCATAATAGCTTCGTCACAATTGGCGCCGGCTCGTAACCTGCACGGTCAAAGGAGGTTAAAGAGGGACTCACTAAGCTAATTACGAAATGCACGAGGAGACCCTTAATTGTAGTGGTTTTCATGGGTGATTGCTCTTATACATCGTAGTGGTTATTTAGAGGTGACCTCACTCTTGGCTCAACAAAGTGGCTTCCTATGAGCCTTGTAGTGACCATCTTATTATGGAGCTCTCTCCACATGTATCATGACACAAGGAGTATGTTATCTTAAATAATAATAATAATAATACCATGCAAGTGGTGTATCCTACATCCCCGAAAACATTTTAGCCCCATTGAGTTCAACCATGTTTTTACGCATCCTTGTTACTTGTTTACTTCTACTTTTTTTAATTACTTTTCTGCACACAACCATGTTTTTACTTCTACTTGTTTTAATTATGTTTCACTTGAGATCAAAGGTAGCTTACAAGTATCTTTTGGTGGAAAGTGACGAGGGTCATAAAGACCTTAAGAAAATACTCCCTTCGTTCCTTAATATAAGGTGTATAGTTTTCTTGCATGGATATTAGCGCATAGACTGGGAGGGTCAATTTCATTGATTTCGGACGTGAATACCTTATGTGATTGACATGATACAGAGGGAACATACAAAATCTGGGTATCCTCTCTCTCCTAGTCGGATTAATTGCCTCCTAAATAAGAGGAACAAATGCTAGAATTCTCTATACACCTTATATTATGGAATTTTTCATAAAAACTATACACCTTATATTAAGGAATGGAGGGAGTATCTCTCTATGGGTATGATACTCTTATTTCGAAACTATTACCTGTGCACTTGCAGCCATTATTGTTGATGTGTAATATGTATTCATCCTTTTATGTAACCGTGATCTAAATATAAACTAACTCTCAATAAGCAGTTGTTGATTCAGAAGGGAGAGGTAGTATTGCAATTCATTGTGGCTAGTTAAGATTATTCCCTCTCCTCATGTGTCATAATAAGGTCTACTAGCTTACTAGTAGCAGTAGCCATTAATTTCTCATAACAAATCTCATTCATTAGCTGAAACCTCTGCAATGGCTTCCTCACAGTTATCCAATAGTTGAAACCCCTGCAGTGGCTTCACCAGTTGAATAAACAACATCTTCATAGTTCAAGAGAGTTGCAGAATGGCAAAATGCATTTTAGTTAGAATTTGCAAAACGATTTGAGTTAATCCATTTTTAATTCAAAATGGAAAAATGGTTAATAGTTCAGTCGTTAGACCAATAATTTTGGAAAATAGAAAATGGATTCGGATTAGTTATTTTAATTCAAATACTTTTCATGTTGAAAGTTTTGTTAGATTCGAATATATGCAAAAGATATGGATTAATGTATTTTTAGTTGAAAATGGCAGAATGGTTAATAGTTTGAGTAGTTAAAATAGTAATTATAGAAAACAAAAAATGGTTTTGGATTAGTTATTCAAATTCAAACACATTTCATGTGGAAAGTTTTGTCAGATTCGAAAATATGCAAAAGTTATGAATTAATGCATTATTAATTGAAAATGGAAAAATGGTTAATAGTTTGAGTTGTTAGAATAATTATTTCAGAAACTAGAAAAACGGTTTTAGATTAGATATTCAAATTCAAACACTTTTCATGTTGAAAGTTTTGTCAGATTCGGAAATATGCAGAAGATATGAATGAATGCATTTTTAATTGAAAACAGCAAAATGGTTAATCGTTTGAGTAGTTAAAATAATAATTTTATAAAATTGAAAATGGATTTGTATTAGTTATTCAAATCAAACACTTTTCATGTCAAAAGTTTGTCATATTCAAAAATATGCAAAAGTTATTCAAATTCATATTCAAAAACTTTTCAAATATCCCAAAGAGGTAGGGCTCGTGCGTGAAACGAGTCGGCTGAAATTCTTGTTAGTCCCAGTTAAATCTACCAACCAGGACTAAAAGCCACCCTTTTGTGCCAGTTCATGGCTTGAACCGGGACTAAAGGTGCATGGGGGTATAAATACCCACCGATGTTTGCGCCCCGGTTCGAGCCACGAACCGGGATACTCTGTGAACAAGAGGAGAAGGAGGAGAGCCCCCACCGCCGCCATTCGGAGGAGCCCCGCTCTATCCGCCCCTCTATTGCCGCCACCTCTATCCGGTGACTTGTTTTTTTCTTTTTTTAGTTAGGGTATTTAGATTACTATGGTATTGTTAGTTAGAATTAATATTTAGGTATTGTTAGTTAGTTACAGGAACATCGTATCCACTAGTTTATATAGAGGAACATCGAACCTAAAACCCTAGTTTATAATTGTGCATTGTTGATCAACCTAAAACCCTAGTTTATAGAGAGAAACATCGAACCCCCTTAAATCGATGTTGCACCTAGGGCTAGTGTAAAATCTCTAATATGACATGTCATACATATTGATGGAGCATTGCATCATTCCATGTCTTAAATGTTGTCTTTCTTTACGATATTACTTCTTGATGATAGTATTCGAGCACGAGGCCAAAGTCAAAGACACTGAAGATCCATACATGTCTGCGTAGCCTCTCATTCCAAACCTATATTTTACAAAGTATCTACTTTTGTGCTATAATGCACACGATTCCAATGTGGTCATTTGTCAGTAGCTAGAGTTACATATCTGGTCCAGAGTTTCCCTTTTGTAGCCTTATACCCTGATCCTCTACTCCTAGCATACCTGGGTCTGGCATGTGAGCGTTGCTAGAGCTTCTACATCTGTCGAGCTTAGCCTCCACAAATAAGTTCTACAACTATAATGATTTAGAAATGTTATATTAATGCTAAAGTTGTTTTATCTTTCATATATATTAGTTAAGAATATTAAGCCCGACTAGAAAGATGGCAGCCGATAGTGCGTATCTCACTATTGATGCAGTCTCTGGAGATGGCGCACAGTTGGAGCCCAAAAAGAACGTAATAGCATTTGTAACTCAATGGAGGGTTATTGTTAGGGACAACATCCTAATCACCATTCGAGACTGGAATAAGCTAGCATTGGTACCTGGAGTTTCTTTTGTCGAAGAAAGACAGAAAAACTTTATCTAGGAAGAGCTCATGTCACATTACAGCCTACCGGTCTTGGAGACTGCTGAGGCAACAAAGAAAATCAGGTTGAAAGTCAAGAAGTGGGCTCTTAAGAAGACGGCCATACAATTCGAGAACTTCAAGAAAATATTATACCTGAACTATCTCAAGGAAAAAAATGGTCCAGAGTTCAAGTGGCCACTAGAGAAGCAGCAACATTACTGGCCCGCATTTATGGTGGACAAGGAATCGGAAGAAGCCCAGCAAAGGTCGCAAAAGAATAAGCTAATTGCTGGTAAAAAGATATATCACCATAAGATGGGGATATGTGTCTACACGACTGAGGATGAGGTGATGGGTGAAGATATCATTCCAGTTACACAGGATTAGCACTTGAGGTCAAGAAATTAGCTACTTGGGCATGGGGCATCGTATGACACACAAACATGGGACATTATTGCAAGGAAAGAAATTGTTGTACCCAAGGAAGTGAAAGGAATTTTCCCTAGAGGCAATAATAAATGGTTATTATGTTATTCCAGGTATATAATAGATGTTTATTTGTCAGGCTATAATTTTATTAAAAGGAAACATTAATACATGTGTGTTTAATAAACAAATAGAAGGTTCCTATTGATTCCTCTCATTACACTAGCTTGTTGATTAACAGATGATCAAGGTTTCCTGATCATGACATTGGATATTGTTAATAACAAGGTCACAACATTGATTGAATGATGTGATGAACATAGTCCGAAAGTATAGTAACACGATCATGCCATTATGTTTACACTACTATAACGTCATTCGAAGTAACTCTAATCCTTAGACCATGAGGTCACGTCAATCACTGACTCCGGAAGAGTACTTTGATTATATCAAACATCACACCGTAACAAGGTGATTATAAAGGTGTCGTCAGGTACTTGGAAAGTGTTAGTTGAGGCTCATGGATCAATAGAGGGATTTGTCCATCCCGATGAAGAAGAGATATACTCAGGGCCCTCTCGGTGATATCACATTAACATAGCTTGCAAGAACGTGATAATGATCACAAGAAAAGAGTACTTGTTAGTAAAGGGATCAAACTAGGTATGGATGATACCGAATGATCGGATCCCGAACAAGTAAAATATCGTGAGACATAAGGAATAGGTTACCACAAATAACGGTTCACGCGATCACTAGTTTATCGTTTGAGCTGGTGGGAGTCATTATGGTTCTCCAGTTCCTGCTTATGATTATTGATCGGAGAATGCCTTGATCATGTGCACTCAGTTCGCGAACCTGTAGGGAGACACACTTAAGGGTAGTAGTCGACGCATTTGAGTGAATATGGAACACTAGAGAAAATACTAGGCAGTGCAGGAATTGTGCTGATAAATCTGCCGGAATAGTTTTGGTCTGTCGAAATATTATCAGGGATTGGATTATCGATGTGTTCATTAAATGAAGTACTTATCAAATGAACTGTTCATTGAATAAGTTGAATTAAATCAAGTGAATTAAAAGGGAGTTTCAATTGCATGACTCTTGATATTGAGTGGAGATTTAAACATGAGAAAGTAGAGTAGAATTTTGGTTGAGTGGAGCCTCCACCCACATGAATGAGGGACAGGTGAGGCCACACACCTTGGCAGCCGGCCTTGGCAAGGATCTTCCCCTCCCCTATAAAGCTGGGTTGGATCTCCTCTCTCTTACAAACATTCATCCCCTCTCTCATATTCCCTTTGGTTGGCATCTTCCTCCCCTTCTAGGGTTGTCCATTGCCATGAGCGAGAAGCTTAGGCAAACCCCTGCTCAAGATCTTCTCCACCACCATCACCACCATGTCATAATGTTGCCAGTGTCGTAGGAATGACCACGACAGTCTCTACCATGGGTAGCGATTGATATGATTGGGGGAAAGAGTGAGTCGCCATCTATGATGTGAGATTAGGAACAAACACAAGGGATTTACCTAGGTTCGGCCCCCCGTAGGGTAAAAACCTACTTCTTGCTAGATGGTATTGCTGGTGGTTAGATTACAAGATAGGCGAGCTCGACGGCTAGGAGGCGAGTCTCTTGAAGGGGGTAGCTAACAACACATGAGTATAAAGGGTACCCCAGGAAGGTTTATATAGGGGGTAACTCGCTTGGGTATACAAGATTACAACCGAATAAATTTAGGTTTCAGAGGATTTGACCTAATCTGACTGGGCCTGTTCAAAATCTTGGTCCTTCAGCTTCTATTCGCCCGACTTTAAATTCAGTTGCATTCCAGTCACCGTGCTTGCAGGCCCACTCGCCATGGTACTAAGTTAGTCGAACCGGCCCTCTAGGTATACCTCGATTGGCATATCCCCATTAGTAGTCCCCGAGTGTGACACGGGTTCGGCGGAGGTGTCAACTTGGCAGTCAAAGCAAGCGAGTTGAAGTGGAGGACCATTCGAATTGGTGGCGAATTCCTCCAATGAAGAGAGAATCCTATCATGTGTGTCTTCAGTCGCAGCTTTGGCGAGTAGAACTACACTCCAGTCGACTGACCAATTATGCCGAAGTTAGACCGTCAACTCTATCAAACTAGTTGTTGGGTAACTCCAACGGTAACTTTGGCGAAATTACCACGAGATAGCAGCTACCCCGAGATTGCCGAGTGGCGCCGCTTTATAAGGAGAGTGACAGAGGGAAGCTCGGATCTTCCTCTCATTTCTCCACCTCCTCCCATCTTTAGTCCCCTAGAACCACTCCTGGTCTGGAATTTCTAGACCAAGAGATCTCTCTCTCGATGGTGCCCACGAAAGATCTGTGGGGCAAGTCAAAGTGCACCATGGCCGTCCTGAAGTCATTCTAGGAGGCCGCACCAAGGGGAACTGGCGGATTCCAGCGGCCGGCAAGACCAAACCGAAACCGCGACCTAGGGAGTTCATCTGGTTCCTAAGCAACCTAGAAAGGGGATTGGGGTTTCCAACCTCGATCTTCTTAAGCCGATTATGTGCCTACTACTCCATCAAGCCTTCCGATATGGGGCCTCACAACATCGAGTAGCTCGCCATTTTCATCGCGTTCTGCAAATGCTATTTGGGGTGTCGCCCCTACTTCCCCCTCTGGCTAAAATTATTCCACGGCCGTGTCAGCCATGAATGAAAGGGCGGCTTCATCTTGGCGGCGGGCGGCGTTACCTTCCAGCTGAAGCCCAAGGCCATGTTCCTGAAGCAGTTGATGCTGAAGAAAGCAGCAAACGAGTGGAAGAAGTATTGGTTTTATGTAAAGGAATCCACCCCCACTGGCGAGGTGTCGATCCTGACATACACCACCAAAATGAGCAAGCCATGCAAGTTATCGGTGGACAAGATCCCCAGCGACCAGAAGATGGTCGTCGACGAGATGCTGTCCCGGATACGAAGGATTGGAGACTATCAATTTGTACAATTGTTGGCTCGGAAGGTTACTAGTCCCGCTAGCCACCCGAGCCCACTGGATGTATCATTACACCAGGCAAGAGGACCCGACAAGGTCAAGCAGAAGACCATTGGAGTCAAAGGAATAATCGCGGCTCTAAAGAAGATCACCGAGGCAAAGTTCACTAGTACGAAGGCCGGTATGGCTCCGTATACTACTGGAAAGTGGAAAGTTCCTCCGGTGAGCTCTCTCGCCTTTACAGCCACAGTTTTGCATACGTAGATTTTAGTCACTTGAATAAGTCAGGTCACTGACCCCTTCTATTTTCCAGCTTTTCTAGGTTCTTAGGAGTTGGCTTCTTCCGCTCGAAGAAGAAATCCCCGAGGAACTCGAGGAGGATGAAGACGACTCCGAGAGTGAGGAGGAGGCCTCGGAGGAACAAGAACCTTCCTCCACGGCACGGAAGAGCCACGGGTAGAAGAGGCGCGAAAGCGAGGCCAGTCGCAGCATAGAGGAGCTTGATAGCAAACTAGAGCTCATCAACGAGCATAGTTCATGGAGACTGCCCACTCCGACCAAGCCTTCTCCAAAGATGAGGCCATCAGTGAAGTCGGCGGCTAAATTGGTGGATACATCAGAAGGAGAGTCTGACGAGGAGGAGGACGCATACATGGCGAATGATGTAGCCAAAAGCTATAGATGCAGCTATGGGGTCTGAGGCCCTGATCGTGGCGGAAGGGCCAAGGGCCCCGCAACTCCAGAGCTAGAAGTCCATGCGGAAATGGAAACGACAACTCCATTGGCAACGGAGTCGAAAGAGGCGCCAACGTGTAAGGAGCCAGAGGTCCCTATGGCGGTGACCAAGTCGGCAAAGAAGCCCGTGGTGAAGAGGCAGGCGGGTTTGCTGGAGAGGAGGCTGACTCCCTCGATAGGGCCCGAGCTAGAGAAGCCCGCGCATATCAGCATGGGCCTTCCCTTCATTCTGGTCACCAAGTAAGGACTTTGTTTTCTCATTCGTCACAGTTTGTTTTTTCGAAACTTCTTAATGGCTGATCATCGTGAACTCACAGGGGCAGCTCCAAGAAGGTCAATCGTCCCACGGTGGCCAAGGTTCCACCGACCGGCACCGAAGCTGGAGATGATCCTTCCAAGAAGAGGAAGGCAGAGACCGCCAAGGCGCCGGATGGAGCCATGAAGAAGAAGACGACCGATCTGGCCGAAGTGGCTGACTCAGGCTCCAAAGAGGGCAACATCAAGATCTCTCCGGAAGGGGAATCACCCGTGGCAGTGGAGCCGGCCAAGTACGACCTGCTCCTAGAGGAATCCTTACCGGCGACCGACTCGCCAGGTGATACAACGGTGACCTTTTCGTGTTTCATGGCGAAGGCCTCAACTGGGGCGACTGATACGCAGCCGTTGAGGTGATTGACAGCATTGTCAGCCGACGTCCTGTGTGCGGGGCATTTTCCGATACCCTCAATGGATGTAGTTGAGCTCTACCGCATGCTGGGTGAAGCCCTCCAGATCTGTCCAGTCCTCGAGGGTCAAGTCGGTAGGAAGTGGCAAGTCGAGTCTTGAAGCTAAATGTCCTGTTTTATGTTGATGTTGTAGAATGAAACGGCGGAACGGTACACTACAGCAAAGAATCGAGGCGCCGACGGCCGGCCGGCTACGCCGACGGCCAAATGTCGGGGCCGTCGGCGTAGCTGCCTCTCCCGGCCAGCAGACCAGCCCGGCCGTCGGCATAGGGACAGCCGTCAGCGTAGATGACGGTGCTAAGGGTAGCACTCGGCGTAGCGTGGCCGTCGGCGTAGTAGAGAGGGTTGTGCCGACGGTGGCCCTCGGCGTAGGTACAGCCCTCGGCGTAGCCCCAGTTCAGACACGGCGACGAAAATGCCGTTAGGTAGCCAGGCTGTGCCGACAGCCTGGCCGTCGGCACAGCTCTTTGGAAAAAAATATTTGGTCTATGCCGACGGCTACGCCGTCGGCGTAGGCCTCCAGATTTTTTTCCATTTAATAGCTATTTTTCCTTTTACATCATTAATTTTTAAAATATCATAACTAAATCATTCTAATTCAGAAAAATATAAATAATATATCAAAATTTGCAGAAAAATAAAATCTATCTATCTACACTCAAATATTACATATTTGTAAACAAAAATTAAGTGAAACATAAAACATTATATATAGTTTAAAACGGGCATTAGAAATTCAAAAACGATCCAAAAAATACGAAACCTTCGCGTGGTGTTATATTATGTGACATAGTTAGAAGGAAAAATATCAAACTTGGTATATTGATTATGTCTCAAAAAACCTTCACAAAATGACCTATCTCGTTCGAGGTTTCTTAGCTTTCGGGTGGAATGACCAATCTTATTGCTAGAATAAAGGTATAGTTTGTGATAATGTATTCATATTGTGCATACATGTACATCACGGGTGGCGAACAATGTTTCAGGAGGAATTTTTCCTTTTCATCGCCCAAAAAAGCCGTTTTCTATTTTCCAAGTGAAAAAACAGACGGTTTTGTGAAGCAACCACCAAATGGCTAATTCAAAATGCTATAATCACATTTTTCAAAAATACTACACCACCTTACATGGACAATGTCCTAACAGGAGGACATCAAACATTTCCGTCTATCCCTTGTGAAAAAAGACAAATTCCTGCCGAATCGGTAGAAAGTGGGTCAGATATGAACTACAGGTACATGATCGGATGCTCATGATGTTTTACAAAAAATATTTTTAGGTTCACAATATGTTGTTTTATCAGAGATCCACTTCAAGTTTAGCGAGTCTTAGCCCCGAGCTAAGAATCTTCATGCCCGTCGTTCGAAAAAGTTTGACGATAGTTTAAAACGGGGATAAGAAATTCAAAAACGATCCAAACAATACGAAACCTTCGCGTGGTGTCATATTATGTGACATAATTAGAAGGAAAAATATCAAACTTGGTATATTGTTTATGTCTCAAAAAAACTTCACAAAATGACCTATCTCGTTCGAGGTGACTTGGTTTTCGAGTCAAATGATCAATATTATGGCTAGAATAGAGCCATAGTTTGTGATAATGTGTCCATATTATGCATACTTGTGCATCATGGGATGGCAAACAATGTTTCAGGAGGAAGTTTTCCTCTTCATTGCACCAAAAAGCCATTTTCCGAGTGAAAAAATCGAGCGGTTTTGTGAAGCAACCACCAAATGGCTGATTCAAAATGCTACCACCATATTTTTAAAAAATACTAGACCACCTTATATGGATAATGTGCTAACAGGAGGATCTTAAACCTTTATGTCTATCCCTTGTGAAAAAGACAAATTTCTGCCGAATCGGTAGAAAGTGGGTTAGATATGAACTACAAGTATATGATCGGATGCTCATGATTTTTTACAAAAATCATTTTTAGGTTCACAATATGATGTTTCATCAGTGATTCACTTCAACTTTAGCGAGTCTTAGCCCCGAGCTAAGAATCTTCATGCCCGCCATTCGAAAAAGTTTGGGCATAAGAAATTCATAACGATCTAAACAATGTGAAATCTTCGCGTGGTGTCATATGATGTGACATAGTTAGAAGAAAAAATATCAAACTTGGTATATTGATTATGTCTCAAAAAAACCTTCACAAAATGACCTATCTCGTTCGAGGTTTGCTGATTTTCGGGTCAAATGACCAATGTTATGGCTAGAATGAAGGCATAGTTTGTGATAATTTTTCCATATTGTGCATACATGTGCATCATAGGATGGCGAACAATATTTCAGGAGGAAGATTTCATTTTCGTCGCACCAAAAAGCCATTTTCTATTTTCCGAGTGCCAAAAACGGGTGTTTCATGAATCCTGACATAGTTTCGGTTGGTCTAGTGTTAAAAAGATATGATACATAACTAATTAGATGATAGGAATATCATATTTGTATTCCTCTCATTTTTCTGATCTATTTTTATATATTATTTGTCGAATTACGATTTACGGATTTGTATATATGAATTATTATATTAAATGGAAAAAAGGCAAAACAAATAAAAAAATAATTTTTATTTGTATTCAAGATTATTATTACTAATCCATTGTTGTTTACTTAAATAATTGTATGGAATATAAAAAAATGACGTCTAACATTATAGTCTAATGGTTAATAGGATAGATATCATAGTATTACCAACAAGTTCTAATTTCTTTGTTGGAAGCTCATATGGAAGGAACTTAGAAGTTAAGCGTGCTAGGGCTAGAGTAGTGTTAGGATGGGTGACCGATTGGGAAGTTTGACTATGAGTGTAATTTGACTTAAGATTCAGTGTACTTAGAACTAAAAATGTTCCTGTGAGATTAATGAGTTAAATAATTTCAAATAATCTAGGTCTGTGCCGATGGCCTGGCCGTCGGCGTAGCTCCAGTACTGGGCCGTTACCAAGGCCTTTGCCGACGGCCTGGCCATCGGCGTAGCTCCAGAGCTAGGCCGTTACCCAATGGCTGTCGTCTGACATCGTGGGGCCCACTTCAAGACTATGCCCAGGGGGAACCGCTACGCCGACGGCAGAGGGGCTACGCCGACAAGTAGCTGCGCCGACGGCCACCGTCGGCACAGCCTGTGCCGACGGCAAAACGGCGCTGTGCCGACGGGGGCCGGCCGTCGGCGCCTCTGTTTATTCCTGTAGTGGTAGGCTGCAATGCAGCAGACGGATCGAGACCTTTAGGAGGCTCAGGAATCCAATCGACACCTCCAAGTCGATACAGGTTAGGTTGTTCCTTGTGTGCAGAGGATCATGCCGTCGCGCTTGCCAAGGCGCACGAGGGCTACGTGCCTGTCACCGAACTGGATCCTACGAAGGCCTGAATGATTGCAGCGGAAGATAAGGCCAGTCCTTTGGAGGAGTGCAAGGCTTCCAACTCCATTATTGTGGGGTTGCATGGGAAGTTCTCCACACTCGAGAAGTTCGTCACGAAAAACTTCCATAGTCTCATTGGTACTTCGTCTACCTGACTGTCTTTGCGATTAGTGCAAAATTTGATGAGTCGAGTCCTCGAGCGATTTTGTCGCAAGAAATTTGATGGCATGATGCCATGCAGATGTTATAGGCCAAGGAGATCCAGTGGTGCAGTCCTTCAGCACCGAGCAACGAGTGACGGCGGTGACGAACATGGCCATGACATCGGCGATGTGCGTCCGAGCCATTCTCGAGGGCATCACCCCTAATGAGGTGATTCCTACGGGGGTTTACATAGGTGTGGAAGTACCTCGAGGAGACAGTCGTGGTCGTCTAGTGGTTGGTTCGCTCCGCGTTCTGTCGCGGGGATACCATAGCGCGGAGCCTTGGGCTCGCCCATTTGACGGAGGACTTCGATCTTGATGACATCACAAGAGGATATCCTTCGATGACCGGTAAGGTTGAGATTGCTGACGTCCTTGCGCTCAATGCGAAGGCTGCTCCATACGCGGAGCGTGTGTTGGCGATGGGTGATTTCCTGCCGTTTCAGGAGACGCGTGTGGTGCCAAATGACCCTGAGCCGAAACACCACCACCTTCCATCGGAGAGGCCTTTTCAATCGGTCATTGCAAAGTCACTGAAGACCTATCCGGTGAATCCGTGGAAGCCCTTTATGAGGGTCAATGGCACAGATGGTGCTTCGTGATCAAAGCCTGTAGAATGAGAGATTAGTCTGAAGTGTAGGTGTTATGTGGCGACTAGCTTTTTCTACAGTGCTTTGTTAGTAAACGATATATTTTTGTCACTTGGTAAAATGTTAATCGACTCGTATGAAATCACAAAGTTAGTCACTTAATTTTTAGAATTGTGCGAGACCCCGAGCGAATTTTATGTTGGGTTTTAGTCGCTCGTGTATGTTTAGTGTTGGCGACATTTGTTAGAAGCTATTCAGGTAGCTTGAGTCAACGTATTGTGGCTCTTGGAGCCAGTCGCATGATGACCCCAAGGGGTACTCTCTAATTAGTCTTTTCCCTAGACGCGAGCGGGTTTGTTGTAGCGACTCCCCGAGCGTGGTACTTAATTGTTCAAGTCATAAGCCCAAGGTAGTTAAGGACATGGTGCGTTGTTCGGTGCATAGCGCATCTCTCCTCCTGGCTCGCTGAGCCAATTGTTTGGCAAGTCCATGACACGCTCTCATACTTGGTGTGTTCCCGAGCCGTGTGTGGGTTCGTGTTGGAACGAGTCCCCGCGTGTGGTACTTAACTGTTCGAGTCGTTGTGTGTATGAATGAGGAGGACAAGGTTTTGTGAGAAGCACGATCGATCGTCTTGGCTCGGGGAGCCAGTCCGATGGTAGCTCCGGGTTGGCATTTTCGTGGACGGTGCAAGACCCAAGTAATTTTTGGTGCCCTTGAACCGGACTACTTAGACGTGACAGTCGCTCGACCAAGGGTTGACTACCATAGTTAGCGTATTGCTTTATGTATGAGTGCCAACAATAAAAGAAATTGCGAGTGGACACAATCTATGCAGACATTATTTGTATTTCATCATTGATACATCTAGGTACATGTTTGAGTTCTTATGTATTGAACTTTCGGAGGAGGTTCACATTCCATCGCCGCTCGATGTCGAGCTAGCTGTCACCTCGTATGTCGACGAGGTAGTAGGCGTTGTTGCCTAGGACTCATCCGATGGCGAATGGCCCTTCCCACGGGGGAGAGAGCTGCATGCCCTTCTTGTCCTGGATGAGTCGTAGGACGAGGTCGCCCTCCTGGAAGGTGCGAGTCTTGACTCGGCGGCTGTGGTTGCGGCGGAGACCTTGTTGATAGATGGAGGTGCGGGAGCGAGACAGGTCGCGTGCTTCCTCGAGTAGGTTGACCCTATTTTGACGGGCGACTTCGTTGTCTTCTTCGGTGTATTGGATGAATCGAGGTGAGTCGTGCTCCAGGTCAGTCGGCATGACGGCTTCCGCGGCGTACACCACAAAGAAGGGGGTGAACCCTATTGATCGGTTGACAGAGGTGCAAATGCCCCATAGCACGGAGGGGAGCTCTTCCACCTAGCATCCTGGGATCCACTCGAGGGGGACTTGCTATCTTGGCTGGAGGTCGTAGTGGACACTTTGATTGGCCCGCTCGGCGTGGCCGTTCGCCTCCGGGTGGGTGACTAAGAAAACGTCGAGTCGGATGGCGTGCTCCTCGTAGAAATTACCATCACGCCCTTGGCAAATTTGGTGCCATTATCGGTGATGATGTTGTGTGGGTAGCATACCGGTAGATCAACTTGCAGAGGATCTTAGTGGCGGTCTTGCCATCACATTTCTTTATGGGCTTCGCCTCGACCCACTTTGTGAACTTGTCGATGAAGGGTTTCGCAGCATAGTAAATCAAAATTTTCTACGGAAGCGAACAGAGGGAAAGCCAAGATCTAATCTAGGAGATGCAAACAACGAGAGAGATTGGATTAGATCTTCATACCCTTGAAGATTCGCACAGCGGAACATTCGTCGAAACGTGGGTGATGTAGTCGTACTCGCTTCTCCTCCTCGCGATCCGATCCGATCTAGCACCACAAGTGGCGGTGCCTCCGTGAGATGCACACGTGCGTCACCTCGACGTCTCCTCCTTCCTTGGTCCAGCAAGTATGGTGGAGAGATGGGTTGGATCTACAACGCGACGGCGCGGTGCAATTGGTGGAGAATTTCTGCAGCAGGGCTTCGCCTACAAGCAGTCGGGAGGGAGAGAGGAGGGCAGCAGGGCGGCTAGGGTTGGAGGGGAAGGTGTGTGTGTGGAAGGGGGCGCACCAGCCCTCTATATATAGAGGGGGGGTGCGGCCAGCCCTTGCCCATCCTCCAAGCCTATCTCTAGTTTAAACGATTTAAACTCTCCCTTCTAGAAACCCTATCTTATCTCTAGTTTAAACGATTTAAACTTATCTAGGATCGGCTGGGCCCTATGGGGCCTTGTGCCCCTGGACCAATGTGGCCAGGACACTCCCTCATAGGCCCATGCCCCCTCCCGGAAGGTGGGGCCACGTTGGTCCCCTTCCGGAAGGTTCTAGAAACTTCCGGTACAATACCGATTAACCCGGAACTATTCCGAACTCCAAAAACTGCACTGCCTTATATGAATCTTATTCTCCGGACCATTCCGGAACCTCTCGTGATATCCCGGATCCCATCCGAGACTCCGAACAAAAAATTCATAAACCAATTATCCAATCTATCCTAGCGTCGAGACACGTTAAGTGTATGACCCTGCGGGTTCGAGAATATGCAGACATGATCTTCTATCAATAATCAACAGCGGGGTCTGGGCACCCATATTGACTCCCACACATTCATCGATGATCATATCGGATGAACCACGATGCCAAGATTCAATCAATCCCATATATATATTCCCTTCGTCTCGCGATATTTTACTTGCCCGAGATTCGATCGTCGGTATCGTCATACCTAGTTCAATCTCGTTCACAGCAAGTACTTTACTCGTTCCGTAATCCGATATCACTTTGTGATTAACTCCTTAACCACATGCTTGCAAGCGGTGTTGATATCGATTGCCGAGTGGGCCCGAAGCATATCTCTCCGACTTGGGAGGGACAAATCCCATCTCGATACATACAACCCAACAGATACTTTCCGATCACCTGAGAGACACCTTTATGATCACCCTCTCATAGGATGACGTTTGATGACCTCAAAGCTTTCTTCCGATACCAGGGAGTTGTATTATCTCATGGTCTAAGGAATACAATATTTGACATGAGAAAAGCTTCGCAAAGACGAACACGATGAAACGATCTAATAGCTTTGCTTAGTTTGGGTCAGTCCACCATATCATTCTCCCAATGATATGATCTCATTATCAATTGACAACTCATGTCTATGGTTAGGAAACCTTAACCATCATTGATCAATGAGCTAGTCCATAGAGGCGTACTAGGGACACGGTGTTGTTCACAAACCACACAAGTATTTAAGTTTCCGCTTAATACAATTCTAGCATGGAATATAAACTTTATCATGAACAAGAATTATAATAATAACATCTTTATTATTGCCTCTAGGGCATAATTCCAACAGTCTCCCACTTGCACTAGAGTCAATAATCTAGTTTACATTTGGCAACAATCTCACACCCATGGCACTGAGGTGCTGATCATGTTTTACACGTGGAAGAGGTTTAGTCAATGGATCTGCGACATTCAGATCTATATGTACTTTGCTAATCTTCAGATCTCCATCTGCTATATAATCTCAGATTATATGAAACTTGCGGTTGATATGCTTGGTCTTTGGATGATATCTTGGTTCCTTAGCGAGTGCTATGGCGCCAGTGTTGTCACACAATATCTCCAGTGGGTCCAATGCACTTGGAACCACGCCAAGCTGAGTGATGAAGTTCCTTATCCAAACTCCTTCACTGACGCTTCTGCAGCAGCCATGTATTCCGCTTCTACTGTAGATCCCGCGATCACGCTTTGCTTGCAGCTTCTCCAGCTCACAGCTCCTCCATTCAAAATATACACGTATCCTGTCTGAGATTTACAATCATCCTTGTCGGTGTCAAAACTAGCATCGACGTAACCTTTTACGACGAGCTGTTCATCACCCCCATAGACTAAGAACATTTCTTTAGTCCTATTTAGGTACCTTAGGATGTTCTTCACGGCTGTCCAGTGTTCCACTCCTGGATCACTTTGATATCTGCTCGTCAAACTAAGAGCATTGGACACATCCGGTCTAGTACACAGCATGGCATACATGATGGAACCTATGGCCGAGGCATAAGGCACTTTGCTCATAGCTTCCCTATCATTTACCGTAGCTGGACACTGAGCCTTGCTCAATATCTTCCCTGACAACATAGGCACTGAACCTTTCAATGCCTTATCCATTCTGAACCTTTTCAGAACTTTGTCTAGGTATGTACTCTGGCTTAAAGCTATCAGGCGTCTTTGTCTATCTCTATAGATCTTGATGCCCAATATATAAGCAGCTTCACCTAGGTCTTTCATTGAAAAACACTTGTTCAAATAACTCTTCACATCGTTAAGCATGTTGATGTCATTTCCAATAATCAATATGTCATCCACATATAGTACCAGAAACGTCACCGAGCTCCCACTCACTTTCTTGTAGATGCAAGCTTCATAGCAATTTGGAACAAATCCAAAGCTCTTGATCACTTGATCAAAATGAAGGTTCCAACTCCGAGATGCTTGCTTCAGTCCATAAATGGAACGCTGAAGTTTGCATACTTTATCAGCATCCTTAGGATCGACAAAACCTTCGGGTTGCATCATATACAACTCTTCATCAATGTTGCCATTGAGGAACGCAGTCTTGACATCCATCTGCCATATTTCATAATCATGAAACGCAGCAATTGCTAATAAAATCCGAATAGACTTAAACATCGCTACGGGAGAGAAAGTCTCATCGTAGTCAACACCTTGAACTTGTCGAAAACCTTTCGCGACAAGCCGTGCTTTATAGACGGTAACATTACCATCCGCGTCCGTTTTCTTCTTGAAGATCCATTTGCACTCAACGGCCTTTCGGTCGCTAGGAGGGTCCACCAAAGTCCATACTTGGTTTTCGCTCATGGATCCCAATTCGGATTTCATGGCTTCTAGCCATTTCTCAGAGTCTGGGCTCATCATCGCTTCCTCATAGTTCGTAGGTTCACTGTCTTCTACTAACAAGACTGTCAAGACAGGGTTGCCGTACCACTCAGGAGGGGCACGCGACCTTGTCGACCTGCGACGTTCAGTAGCAGCATCGTCCAAAGCTTCATGATCCTTGTCATTAGCTTCCTCTATTGTTGGCACAGGCGGCACTGGAACAATTTCAGGTGCTGCGCTACTCTCCAATTCAAGAGAAGGTTCAACAACCTCGTCTAGCTCTACTTTCCTCCCACTCACTTCTTTCGAGAGAAACTCCTTCTCAAGAAAGGAACCGTTCTTTGCGACAAACACTTTGCCTTCAGTTCTGTGATAGAAGGTATACCCAATAGTTTCCTTAGGGTATCCTATGAAGACGCATTTCTCCGCTTTGGGTTCGAGCTTGTCCGGCATCAACTTCTTGACGTAAGCTTCGCATCCCCAAACTTTAAGAAACGACAACTTAGGTTTAGCACCAAACCACAGTTCATACGGTGTCGTCTCAACGGATTTAGATGGAGCCCTATTTAAAGTGAATGCAGCGGTTTCTAATGCATAACCCCAAAACGATAACGGCAAATCAGTAAGAGACATCATCGATCGGACCATATCTAATAGGGTTCGATTCCGGCATTCAGACACACCATTGCGCTGTGGTGTTCTGGGTGGCGTGAGTTGTGAAACGATTCCACTTGCCTTGAGATGCGTGAGAAAATCATAACTCAAATATTCGCCCCCACGATCGGATCGTAGAAACTTAATCTTTCTGTTATGATGGTTCTCCACTTCATTCTGAAATTCTTTGAACTTTTCAAACGTTTCAGATTTATGTTTCATTAAATAGATATACCCATATCTACTTAAGTCATCGGTAAAAGTGAGAAAATAGCGATATCCACCGCGCGTCGAAACACTCATCGGTCCGCATACATCGGTATGTATGATTTCCAACAAGTCCGTTGCTCGCTCCATCATACCGGAGAACGGGGTTTTGATCATCTTGCCCATGAGGCATGGTTCGCATGTGTCAAATGATTCAAAATCAAGAGACTCCAAAAGTCCATCAGAATGGAGTTTCTCCATGCGCTTTACACCAATATGACCTAGACGACAGTGCCACAAATAAGTAGTATTATCACTATCTACTTTGCATCTCTTAGCCTCAATGTTATGGATGTGTGTTTCATCCCTTTCGAGATTTAGAAGAAATAAACCATTTACAAGGGGTGCATGACCATAAAAGATGTTACTCATATAAATAGAACAACCATTATTCTCTGATTTAAATGAATAACCGTCTTGCAATAAACACGATCCAGAAATAATGTTCATGCTCAACGCAGGCACATAATAACATTTATTAAGGTTTAAAACTAATCCCGAAGGTAAAACTAAGGAGAGCGTGCCGACGGCCATCACATCAACTCTTGATCCGTTGCCAACGCGCATCGTCACCTCATCCCTCGCAAGCCGTCGTCTATTCCGTAGCTCCTGTTTCGAGTTACAAATATTAGCAACTGAACCAGTATCAAATACCCAGGCACTACAACGAGGGCTAGTAAGGAAAACATCAATAACATGTATATCAAATATACCTTTGATGGTGCCAGCCTTCTTGTCCGCTAAGTACTTCGGACAGTTGCGCTTCCAGTGACCCTTGTCCTTGCAATAGAAGCACTCAGTGTCCGGCTTAGGTCCAGACTTGAGCTTCTTCTCAGCAGGGGCAACGCGCTTGCCGCCGCTTTTCTTGAAGGGCTTCTTTGCACCTTTACCTTTCTTAAAGGAGGGCTTGTTGACCATCAACACATGATTATCCTTCTTGATGTCCACCTCCGCAGCCTTCAGCTTTGCGAAGAGCTCGATGATCGTATTAGTGGAACCAATCTGATTATGAGTCACTACAAAACTTTTGTAGCTGGGAGGGAGTGATTGCAGAACCCTGTCAATCTTGATCTCCTCTGGAATCTTGCAGTCCAGTTTCTCAAGGCGTTGAGTGTAGCCCGACATCTTAATGGCGTGCTCACTAACGGAACTCCCTTCCTCCATCTTGCAGTTAAAGAACTTCTCGGAGATCTCATATCTCTCAGAACGGGCCTGAGTCTGAAACATGGTTTTCAGCTCCTCGAGAATCTCAAAGGGCCCGGGATAGTTTTCAAAACGATTTTGAAGTTTCGGTTCCATAGCAAACAACATGGTGCTCTTAATCACACCATAATCATCTTTGCGCCACTGATGGACAGCTTTCTCATCAGCCGGCACAGTTGTAGCAGGGGGGTCACCTAACGCTTTCCCAAGGACATAGTCCTTTTGTCCGCCAGACAGAATGATTCTTAGATTGCGGAACCAGTTGGTGAAGTTAGACCCATTGTTTCTAAGCTTTTCCTTCTCAGCAAAAACGTCGAAGTTGAAGTTGGACTTGGCCATGTGATCTACAGTATTTGCAAGTACAATTTAGACTATGTTCATGATAAATAGTTCAACTTAATCAAATTACTAGATGAACTCCCACTAAATTCAACATCCCTCAAGTTGTTTAGTGAACACGATCCAAATTCACCACACCTAATCCGATCATCACGAGAAGAGATGTGGTTTCAATGGTGGACAACAAAGTGTCGATCATATCATTCATATGACTCATGCTTAACCTTTCGGTTCTTGTGTTCCGAGGCCATGTCTGTACATGCTAGGCTCGTCAAGTTAGACCCAAGTATTTCCGCGTGTGCAAAACTGGCTTGCACCCGTTGTATGTGAGCGTAGAGTCTATAGCACCCGATCATCACGAGATGCTTGGACACGACGAACTTTCGCAACGGTGCATACATGGGGAGAACACAGTTTTTATCTTGATCTTTAAGTGAGGAATCATCTTATAATGCTACCGTCACGATCTAAGCATAATAAGATACATAAAAGGATAAACATCACATGCATATAACTTTATGTGACATGGTATAGCCAATCTTTGCGCAATGATCTCCATCTTGTGCGTTCCGGCATGATCTCCATCACTCCACCATGATTGCCTCCACCACGAATAGCAACTACAACTATTGCTAACTACTTAGCGATAAAGTAAAGCTATTACATGGCGTATAAGAAGTTGACTCGCAGGTCATAGACAATTATAAAGACAACCATATGGCTCCTGCCGGTTGTGTACTCATCGACATGCAAGTCATGAAACATTACAAAACATGATCATCGCATACAATATACACATCACATCTTGGGCCATACCATATCACAGAAAACACTCCCTGCAAAAACAAGTTAGACGCCTCTACTTTGTTGTTGCATGTTTTACGTGGCTTATGGGAGTAGATGCTAAGAACGATTCTTACCTACGGAAAGCCACAACGGTGATATTATGGTTGCCAAACTCCGGTGTTAATCCCATGACAACTATAGTGAGAGAAACTGACATCCACCAGCCGCATGTGTGGTACAAGCCACACGTCAAGTGCGGAGCCGGTCTCGCGAACGACGTCGCATAAGGTTGGCCTGGACCGCTTCAATCTCACTATCCCGCGTCATAAGAAGAACACAAACAAGAGGCTTGCAACAGAAAACATCAACGCCCGCAACAACCATGTTGCGTTCTACTCGTGAATCACATCTACGCATAGATCTAGCTCTGATACCACTGAAGGGTTTCGCAGCATAGTAAATCAAAATTTTCTACGGAAGCGAACAGAGGGAAAGCCAAGATCTAATCTAGGAGATGCAAACAACGAGAGAGATTGGATTAGATCTTCATACCCTTGAAGATTCGCACAGCGGAACGTTCGTCGGAACGTGGGTGATGTAGTCGTACTCGCTTCTCCTCCTCGCGATCCGATCCGATCTAGCACCACAAGTGGCGGTGCCTCCATGAGATGCACACGTGCGGCACCTCGACGTCCCCTCCTTCCTTGGTCCAGCAAGTATCGTGGAGAGATGGGTTGGATCTACAACGCGACGGCGCGGTGCAATTGGTGGAGAATTTCTGTAGCAGGGCTTCGCCTACAAGCAGTCGGGAGGGAGAGAGGAGGGCAGCAGGGCGGCTAGGGTTGGAGGGGAAGGTGTGTGTGTGGAAGGGGGCGCACCAGCCCTCTATATATAGAGGGGGGGTGCGGCCAGCCCTTGCCCATCCTCCAAGCCTATCTCTAGTTTAAACGATTTAAACTCTCCCTTCTAGAAACCCTATCTTATCTCTAGTTTAAACGATTTAAACTTATCTAGGATCGGCTAGGCCCTATGGGGCCTTGTGACCCTGGCCCAATGCGGCCAGGACACTCCCTCATAGGCCCATGCCCCCTCCCGGAAGGTGGGGCCACGTTGGTCCCCTTCCGGAAGGTTCTAGAAGCTTCCGGTACAATACCGATTAACCCAGAACTATTCCGAACTCCAAAAACTGCACTGCCTTATATGAATCTTATTCTCCGGACCATTCCGGAACCTCTCGTGATATCCCGGATCCCATCCGAGACTCCGAACAAAAAATTCATAAACCAATTATCCAATCTATCCTAGCGTCGAGACACGTTAAGTGTGTGACCCTGCGGGTTCGAGAATATGCAGACATGATCTTCTATCAATAATCAACAGCGGGGTCTGGGCACCCATATTGACTCCCACACATTCATCGATGATCATATCGGATGAACCACGATGCCAGGATTCAATCAATCCCATATATATATTCCCTTCGTCTCGCGATATTTTACTTGCCCGAGATTCGATCGTCGGTATCGTCATACCTAGTTCAATCTCGTTCACAGCAAGTACTTTACTCATTCCGTAATCCGATATCACTTTGTGATTAACTCCTTAACCACATGCTTGCAAGCGGTGTTGATATCGATTACCGAGTGGGCCCGAAGCATATCTCTCCGACTTGGGAGGGACAAATCCCATCTCGATACATACAACCCAACAGATACTTTCCGATCACCTGAGAGACACCTTTATGATCACCCTTTCATAGGATGACGTTTGATGACCTCAAAGCTTTCTTCCGATAACAGGGAGTTGTATTATCTCATGGTCTAAGGAATACAATATTTGACATGAGAAAAGCTTCGCAAAGACGAACACGATGAAACGATCTAATAGCTTTGCTTAGTTTGGGTATGTCCACCATATCATTCTCCCAATGATATGATCTCATTATCAATTGACAACTCATGTCTATGGTTAGGAAACCTTAACCATCATTGATCAATGAGCTAGTCCATAGAGGCGTACTAGGGACACGGTGTTGTTCACAAACCACACAAGTATTAAAGTTTCTGCTTAATACAATTCTAGCATGGAATATAAACTTTATCATGAATAAGAATTATAATAATAACATCTTTATTATTGCCTCTAGGGCATAATTCCAACAGTCGAATGCGGCCAGGAGGTGGGTGTAGCACGATGGGGCTGTTTGGAACCGACCCACCATGTCGATACCCCACATAGCGAATGGCCATGTGATAGGGATGGTCTTGAGAGCCAAACCAGGGATGTGCGTATGGTTCGCATACTTCTGGCACCCGACGCAGCGCTAAACAATGTCGATTGCGTCGGCGTGTGCGGTGAGCCAGTAGAAGCCATGGTGCATGGCTTTGGCGACTAGCGACCTTGCGCCAGCGTGGTGGTTGTAGTTGCCGGCATAGATGTCTTGTAGAATCTTGCGACCCTGTTCCGCTTGTACGTAGCGTTGGTACACACCTGTCACGCTGTGCTTGTGGAGCTCGTCGTTGATGATGATGAAGGACTTGTAGTGGAGAACGATCATCCGTGCCGCAGTCTCGTCATTGGGCAGTATCTTGTGCTCGAGGTAGGGTATGTAGGGTGTGGTCCAGTCGCTAGGCTCCGTGATCAGGGTGACTAAAGAGGACTCACGCTAGAGCGGTATCCTGATGTCGATCTCCTTCAGGGGGAGACCAATGGATTGTCGATGATGTCAAGGAAGATGCCTAGAGGTGGCATTTGGTGAGCCTATCCGATGCATGAGAGTGCGTCGGCCTCCTCGTTTTTCCTATGATCAATCCATTCGATGGAGTTGCTAGCGAAGTAGCCTCCCATCTGGTCTACCGCTTGGTTGTATGCTATCATGATGGGGGCGACTGCGTCGCAGGTGCATGTGACTTGTGTAGCGATGAGGTCGGAGTCGCCATAACATTTGAGGCGGTTGACGTTCATTTCCTTGGAGGAGAGCCTCATCCTCAGCTAAGTTGTTGGTGCAAGGCGTGAAGTTGATCTGCAATACGTATTTGAGTTTCTCGCCTTTGGGGGAGGTCAAGATTATTCTAGCCCCAGCGCCATCCGAGTTCTTTGATCTGTCGAAGTGGAGGGACCAATAGTGGAGGTACGGAAGTATCGTGGGTTGTTGCGCTTCTTCCAAGTCGACAAGGAAGTCAGCCATGGCTTATGCCTTGATGGCCTTGTGTGGCCAGTACTTGATGTTGTGGATGCCGATTTTGACGGCCCATTGGGCGACTTGCCTAGTCATGTCGTGATTGCGGATGTTGTCCTGCAGTGGGGTGAAGGAGACAACCGTGATAGGGTGCTCCTACAAGTAGTGAGGGAGCCTGCTTTGGGCTCGGAAGACCGCGTAGACTAGTTTTCTGTACTACGGGTAGCATTGCCTTGAATCGGTGAGGACTTCGCTGATGTAGTAGACAGGGCGCTTCACAGGGCACTCCTTGCCCTTCTCGGGTCGTTCGACCACCATCATGGCGCTAACGACTGTACTAAAGGCCGTGGCGTAGACGAGAGTTGGCTCCTTTTCCATGGGAGCAGCGAGTACTGGTGTTGTGAGTAGCAGGTCCTTCAGTGGTTTTAGCGCGTCGTCGGCCTCGCTATCCAACACGAACGTAGGATTCTTCCGCATCAATTGGTATACGGGCATTGCCTTCTCACGGAGTCGGGGATGAAATGACTGATTGCCGCGACTCGCCTCGCCAATTTCTAGACATCGCAGGCACTCGGGCTTAACGAGTCACGCGAGGGTGTCAATCTTGGAGGTATTGGCCTCGATGCCTCGCTTGGAGACCATGTATCCCAGAAGTTGGTCGGTGGGCACACCGAAGGTGCACTTCCCCGGGTTAAGCTTGATTTGGTACTTCTATAGTTCCACGAAAGTTTCGGCCAAGTCGGCAAGTAGGTCGCTCTAGCGAGTCGACTTCACCACCACGTCATCGATGTAGACATGAATCTTGCTGCCAATTTGGCTTGCAAAGGCACTCTTCTTGAGACCGAACGTTATCACGGTGTAGCAGAAGGCTCCGAATGGCATGATGAAAGCCATTTTCTCCTCATCCTCGATGGGAATCTTGATTTTGTTGTAGCCATAGTACGCATCGAGGAAACACATTTACTCATCCCTGTGATCGAGTCGATGATTTGGTCGATTCGTGGGAGGACAAACTCCTCCTTCGGGTAGGCACTGTTGAGGTTGGTTTAATCGATACACATCCTCCATGTGTTGTTCTTTTTCAGGACCAGGACTGGTTTGGCCAGCCACTTGGAGTACTTGATGTGCCCGATGAACCCCGCAGCGAGTAGCCACTTCACTTCTTTGGATATTGCACGGCGGAGCTCTTCATTGAAGGGCCGAAGTGACTGCTTGACTGGTCATGCCTTTAGTTCGGCATTCAACTTGTGCTTAGCGAGTTCTCTCGGGACACATGTTAGAAGGCTTCCATGCGAAGATGTACCAATTCTCACAAAGGAACTCGATGAGCGTGCTTTCCTATGCGGGGCTCATGTTGGTTCCCATGGTGAACTTCTGGCTCGAGTCGCCTGGGACAAGCTCGACGGCGGGAGTGTGTGTGGAGGCCTCAAAGGTTGCCTGTGTGATGCTATCCTAGGTAGGCTTCTTTAGGATTGTCGGGTCGTCCTTATCGATATTGCTCGTGTATTTCATGAGATCGTCTACGTAATTTGTTTCCTAAGTGATGACACCGTTGGTGAGCTTGGTGCCGTTGTACTTGCACTCTAGGGCCATGTCGAGGTCGTCGGGGATAGTGATGATGCCGTATGGTCCTAGGAGTTTAATCATGTTCTATACGGAGTGGGGGCCGCCATGAACTTGGTGAATGCCTGTCATCCCAGGACACAGTGGTAGGGGTTGTGGAAGATCCACCAGTGTCATTGAAATGTGTGTTCTCTTCAGAGACCACACATGGATCCCCTAGTGGTATTGCATGTGTGTTCTTGTTACTAACAACAACCAGAGTCATTGCATGTGTGCTCTTTTCACAATCCACCTATGGATCCACCAGTGTCATTGCATGTGTGTTCTTTTTACTAACAACAACCAAAGTCATTGCATGTGTGTTCTTTTCACATACCACATATGGATCCACCAGTGTCATTGCATGTGTGCTCTTTTTACTAACAACAACCACAGTCATTGCATGTGTGTTCTCTTCAAAGACCACACATGGATCCACCAGTGTCATTGCATGTGTGTTCTTTTTACTAACAACCAGAGTCATTGAAATGTGCGTTCTCTTCTTAGACCACACATGGATCTACCAGAGTCATTTGATGTGTGTTCTTTTCACATACCACATATGGATCCACCAGTGTCATTGAAATGTGTGTTCTCTTCAGAGACCACACATGGAACCACCAGTGTTATTGCATGTGTGTTCTTGTTACTAACAACTACCAGAGTCATTGCATGTGTGTTCTTTTCACATACCACATATGGATCCACCAGTGTCGTTGCATGTGTGTTCTTTTCACAATCCACCTATGGATCCACCAGTGTCATTGCATGTGTGTTCTTTTCAGAATCCACTAATGGATCCACCAGTGTCGTTGCATGTGTGCTTTTTTTACTAACAACAACCAGAGTCATTTCATGTGTGTTCTTTTCACATCCAACATATGGATCCACCAGTATAATTGAAATGTGTGTTCTCTTCAGAGACCACACATGGATCCAACAGTGTTATTGCATGTGTGTTCTTGTTACTAACAAATACCAGAGTCATTGCATGTGTGTTCTTTTCACGTACCACATATGGATTCACCAGTGTCATTGCATGTGTGCTCTTTTCACATCCACCTATGGATCCACCAGTGTCATTGCATGTGTGTTCTTTTTACTAACAACAACCATAGTCATTTGATGTGTGTTCTTTTTACTAACAACAACCAGTGTCATTGCATGTGTATTCTTTTCACAATCCACCTATGGATCCACCAGTGTCATTGCATGTGTATTCTTTTTTCTAACAACAACCAGAGTCATTGCATGTGTGCTCTTTTCACAATCCACCTAAGGATCCACCAATGTGATTACATGTGTGTTCTTTTTACTAACAACAACCAAAGTCATTGCATGTGTGTTCTTTTCACATACCACATATGGATCCACCAGTGTCATTGCATGTGTGCTCTTTTTACTAACAACAACCACAGTCATTGCATGTGTGTTCTCTTCAAAGACCACACATGGATCCACCAGTGTCATTGCATGTGTGTTCTTTTTACTAACAACCAGAGTCATTGAAATGTGCTTTCTCTTCTTAGACCACACATGGATCTACCAGAGTCATTTGATGTGTGTTCTTTTCACATACCACATATGGATACACCAGTGTCATTGAAATGTGTGTTCTCTTCAGAGACCACACATGGAACCACCAGTGTTATTGCATGTGTGTTCTTGTTACTAACAACTACCAGAGTCATTGCATGTGTGTTCTTTTCACATACCACATATGGATCCACCAGTGTCGTTGCATGTGTGTTCTTTTCACAATCCACCTATGGATCCACCAGTGTCATTGCATGTGTGTTCTTTTCAGAATCCACTAATGGATCCACCAGTGTCGTTGCATGTGTGCTTTTTTTACTAACAACAACCAGAGTCATTTCATGTGTGTTCTTTTCACATACCACATATGGATCCACCAGTATAATTGAAATGTGTGTTCTCTTCAGAGACCACACATGGATCCAACAGTGTTATTGCATGTGTGTTCTTGTTACTAACAAATACCAGAGTCATTGCATGTGTGTTCTTTTCACATACCACATATGGATTCACCAGTGTCATTGCATGTGTGCTCTTTTCACATCCACCTATGGATCCACCAGTGAATGACATGTGTGTTCTTTTTACTAACAACAACCATAGTCATTGCATGTGTGTTCTTTTTACTAACAACAACCAGTGTCATTGCATGTGTATTCTTTTCACAATCCACCTATGGATCCACCAGTGTCATTGCATGTGTATTCTTTTTTCTAACAACAACCAGAGTCATTGCATGTGTGCTCTTTTCACAATCCACCTAAGGATCCACCAATGTGATTGCATGTGTGTTCTTTTTACTAACAACAACCAGAGTCATTGCATGTGTGCTCTTTTCACAATCCACATATGGATCCACCAGTGTCGTTGCATGTGTGTTCTTTTTACTAACAACAACCAGAGTCATTGAAATGTGTATTATTTTCACATACCACATATGGATCCACCAGTGTCATTGCATGTGTGTTCTTTTTACTAACAACAACCAGAGTCATTGCATGTGTGTTCTCTTCAGAGACCACACATGGATCCACTAGTATCATTGCATGTGTGTTCTTTTTACTAACAACAACCAGAGTCATTGAAATGTGTGTTCTCTTCGGAGACCACACATGGATCCACCAGTGTCATTGCATGTGTGTTCCTTTTACTAACAACAACCAGTGTCATTGCATGTGTGCTCTTTTCACATACCACATATGGATCCACCAGTGTCATTGCATGTGTGTTCTTTTTACTAACAACAACCAGAGTCATTGCATGTGTGTTCTCTTCAGAGACCACACATGGATCCACTAGTATCATTGCATGTGTGTTCTTTTTACTAACAACAACTAGAGTCATTGAAATGTGTGTTCTCTTCGGAGACCACACATGGATCCACCAGTGTCATTGCATGTGTGTTCCTTTTACTAACAACAACCAGTGTCATTGCATGTGTGTTCTTTTCACAATCCACCTATGGATCCACCAGTGTCATTGCATGTGTGCTCTTTTTACTAACAACAACCACAGTCATTGCATGTGTGTTCTCTTCAAAGACCACACATGGATCCACCAGTCTCATTCCATGTGTGTTCTTTTTACTAACAACCAGAGTCATTGAAATGTGCGTTCTCTTCATAGACCACACATGGATCCACCAGAGTCATTTGATGTGTGTTCTTTTCACATACCACATATGGATCCACCAGTGTCATTGAAATGTGTGTTCTCTTCAGAGACCACACATGGAACCACCAGTGTTATTGCATGTGTGTTCTTGTTACTAACAACTACTAGAATCATTGCATGTGTGTTCTTTTCAGATACCACATATGGATCCACCAGTGTCGTTGCATGTGTGTTCTTTTCACAATCCACCTATGGATCCACCAGTGTCATTGCATGTGTGTTCTTTTCAGAATCCACCAATGGATCCACCAGTGTCGTTGCATGTGTGCTTTTTTTACTAACAACAACCAGAGTCATTTCATGTGTGTTCTTTTCACATACCACATATGGATCCACCAGTATAATTGAAATGTGTGTTCTCTTCAGAGACCACACATGGATCCAACAGTGTTATTGCATGTGTGTTCTTGTTACTAACAAATACCAGAGTCATTGCATGTGTGTTCTTTTCACATACCACATATGGATTCACCAGTGTCATTGCATGTGTGCTCTTTTCACATCCACCTATGGATCCACCAGTGTCATTGCATGTGTGTTCTTTTTACTAACAACAACCATAGTCATTGCATGTGTGTTCTTTTTACTAACAACAACCAGTGTCATTGCATGTGTATTCTTTTCACAATCCACCTATGGATCCACCAGTGTCATTGCATGTGTATTCTTTTTTCTAACAACAACTAGAGTCATTGCATGTGTGCTCTTTTCACAATCCACCTAAGGATCCACCAGTGTGATTGCATGTGTGTTCTTTTTACTAACAACAACCAGAGTCATTGCATGTGTGATCTTTTCACAATCCACATATGGATCCACCAGTGTCATTGCATGTGTGTTCTTTTAATAACAACAACTAGAGTCATTGAAATGTGTATTATTTTCACATACCACATATGGATCCACCAGTGTCATTGCATGTGTGTTCTTTTTACTAACAACAACCAGAGTCATTGCATGTGTGTTCTCTTCAGAGACCACACATGGATCCACTAGTATCATTGCATGTGTGTTCTTTTTACTAACAACAACTAGAGTCATTGAAATGTGTGTTCTCTTCGGAGACCACACATGGATCCACCAGTGTCATTGCATGTGTGTTCCTTTTACTAACAACAACCAGTGTCATTGCATGTGTGTTCTTTTCACAATCCACCTATGGATCCACCAGTGTCATTGCATGTGTGCTCTTTTTACTAACAACAACCACAGTCATTGCATGTGTGTTCTCTTCAAAGACCACACATGGATCCACCAGTCTCATTCCATGTGTGTTCTTTTTACTAACAACCAGAGTCATTGAAATGTGCGTTCTCTTCATAGACCACACATGGATCCACCAGAGTCATTTGATGTGTGTTCTTTTCACATACCACATATGGATCCACCAGTGTCATTGAAATGTGTGTTCTCTTCAGAGACCACACATGGAACCACCAGTGTTATTGCATGTGTGTTCTTGTTACTAACAACTACTAGAATCATTGCATGTGTGTTCTTTTCAGATACCACATATGGATCCACCAGTGTCGTTGCATGTGTGTTCTTTTCACAATCCACCTATGGATCCACCAGTGTCATTGCATGTGTGTTCTTTTCAGAATCCACCAATGGATCCACCAGTGTCGTTGCATGTGTGCTTTTTTTACTAACAACAACCAGAGTCATTTCATGTGTGTTCTTTTCACATACCACATATGGATCCACCAGTATAATTGAAATGTGTGTTCTCTTCAGAGACCACACATGGATCCAACAGTGTTATTGCATGTGTGTTCTTGTTACTAACAAATACCAGAGTCATTGCATGTGTGTTCTTTTCACATACCACATATGGATTCACCAGTGTCATTGCATGTGTGCTCTTTTCACATCCACCTATGGATCCACCAGTGTCATTGCATGTGTGTTCTTTTTACTAACAACAACCATAGTCATTGCATGTGTGTTCTTTTTACTAACAACAACCAGTGTCATTGCATGTGTATTCTTTTCACAATCCACCTATGGATCCACCAGTGTCATTGCATGTGTATTCTTTTTTCTAACAACAACTAGAGTCATTGCATGTGTGCTCTTTTCACAATCCACCTAAGGATCCACCAGTGTGATTGCATGTGTGTTCTTTTTACTAACAACAACCAGAGTCATTGCATGTGTGATCTTTTCACAATCCACATATGGATCCACCAGTGTCATTGCATGTGTGTTCTTTTAATAACAACAACTAGAGTCATTGAAATGTGTATTATTTTCACATACCACATATGGATCCACCAGTGTCATTGCATGTGTGTTCTTTTTACTAACAACAACCAGAGTCATTGCATGTGTGTTCTCTTCAGAGACCACACATGGATCCACTAGTATCATTGCATGTGTGTTCTTTTTACAAACAATAACCAGAGTCATTGAAATGTGTGTTCTCTTCGGAGACCACACATGGATCTACCAGTGTCATTGCATGTGTGTTCCTTTTACTAACAACAACCAGTGTCATTGCATGTGTGTTCTTTTCACAATCCACCAATGGATCCACCAGTGTCAGTTCATTTGTGCTTTTTTACTAACAACAACCAGAGTCATTTCATGTGTGTTCTTTTCACATACCACATATGGATCCACTAGTGTCATTGAAATGTGTGTTCTCTTCAGAGACCACACATGGATCCCCTAGTGGTATTGCATGTGTGTTCTTGTTACTAACAACAACCAGAGTCATTGCATGTGTGCTCTTTTCACAATCCACCTATGGATCCACCAGTGTCATTGCATGTGTGTTCTTTTTACTAACAACAACAAGAGTCATTGCATGTGTGTTCTTTTCACAAACCACATATGGATCCACCAGTGTCATTGCATGTGTGCTCTTTTTACTAACAACAACCACAGTCATTGAATGTGTGTTCTCTTCAAAGACCACACATGGATCCACCAGTCTCATTCCGTGTGTGTTCTTTTTACTAACAACCAGAGTCATTGAAATGTGCGTTCTCTTCATAGACCACACATGGATCCACCAGAGTCATTTGATGTGTGTTCGTTTCACATACCACATATGGATCCACTAGTGTCATTGAAATGTGTGTTCTCTTCAGAGACCACACATGGATCCCCTAGTGGTATTGCATGTGTGTTCTTGTTACTAACAACAACCAGAGTCATTGCATGTGTGCTCTTTTCACAATCCACCTATGGATCCACCAGTGTCATTGCATGTGTGTTCTTTTTACTAACAACAACCAGAGTCATTGCATGTGTGTTCTCTTCAGAAACCACACATGGATCCACTAGTGTCATTGCATGTGTGTTCTTTTTACTAACAACAACCAGAGTCATTGAAATGTGTGTTCTCTTCGGAGACCACACGTGGATCCACCAATGTCATTGCATATGTGTTCCTTTTACTAACAACAACCAGTGTCATTGCATGTGTGTTCTTTTCACAATCCACCTATGGATCCACCAGTGTCATTTCATTGGTGCTTTTTTACTAATAACAACCAGAGTCATTTCATGTGTGTTCTTTTCACATACCACATATGGATCCACCAGTGTCATTGAAATGTGTGTTCTCTTCATAGACCACAGATGGATCCCCTAGTGGTATTGCATGTGTGTTCTTGTTACTAACAACAACCAGAGTCATTGCATGTGTGCTCTTTTCACAATCCACCTATGGATCCACCAGTGTCATTGCATGTGTGTTCTTTTTACTAACAACAACAAGAGTCATTGCATGTGTGTTCTTTTCACATACCACATATGGATCCACCAGTGTCATTGCATGTGTGCTCTTTTTACTAACAACAACCACAGTCATTGAATGTGTGTTCTCTTCAAAGACCACACATGGATCCACCAGTCTCATTCCATGTGTGTTCTTTTTACTAACAACCAGAGTCATTGAAATGTGCGTTCTCTTCATAGACCACACATGGATCCACCAGAGTCATTTGATGTGCGTTCGTTTCACATACCACATATGGATCCACCAGTGTCATTGAAATGTGTGTTCTCTTCAGAGATCACACATGGAACCACCAGTGTTATTGCATGTGTGTTCTTGTTACTAACAACTACTAGAGTCATTGCATGTGTGTTCTTTTCAGATACCACATATGGATCCACCAGTGTCGTTGCATGTGTGTTCTTTTCACAATCCACCTATGGATCCACCAGTGTCATTGCATGTGTGTTCTTTTCAGAATCCACCAATGGATCCACCAGTGTCGTTGCATGTGTGCTTTTTTTACTAACAACAACCAGAGTCATTTCATGTGTGTTCTTTTCACATACCACATATGGATCCACCAGTATAATTGAAATGTGTGTTCTCTTCAGAGACCACACATGGATCCAACAGTGTTATTGCATGTGTGTTCTTGTTACTAACAAATACCAGAGTCATTGCATGTGTGTTCTTTTCACATACCACATATGGATTCACCAGTGTCATTGCATGTGTGCTCTTTTCACAATCCACCTAAGGATCCACCAGTGTGATTGCATGTGTGTTCTTTTTACTAACAACAACCAGAGTCATTGCATGTGTGATCTTTTCACAATCCACATATGGATCCACCAGTGTCATTGCATGTGTGTTCTTTTTACTAACAACAACTAGAGTCATTGAAATGTGTATTATTTTCACATACCACATATGGATCCACCAGTGTCATTGCATGTGTGTTCTTTTTACTAACAACAACTAGAGTCATTGCATGTGTGTTCTCTTCAGAGACCACACATGGATCCACTAGTATCATTGCATGTGTGTTCTTTTTACTAACAACAACTAGAGTCATTGAAATGTGTGTTCTCTTCGGAGACCACACATGGATCCACCAGTGTCATTGCATGTGTGTTCCTTTTACTAACAACAACCAGTGTCATTGCATGTGTGTTCTTTTCACAATCCACCTATGGATCCACCAGTGTCAGTTCATTTGTGCTTTTTTACTAACAACAACCAGAGTCATTTCATGTGTGTTCTTTTAACATACCACATATGGATCCACTAGTGTCATTGAAATGTGTGTTCTCTTCAGAGACCACACATGGATCCCCTAGTGGTATTGCATGTGTGTTCTTGTTACTAACAACAACCCGAGTCATTGCATGTGTGCTCTTTTCACAATCCACCTATGGATCCACCAGTGTCATTGCATGTGTGTTCTTTTTACTAACAACAACAAGAGTCATTGCACGTGTGTTCTTTTCACATACCACATATGGATCCACCAGTGTCATTGCATGTGTGCTCTTTTTACTAACAACAACCACAGTCATTGAATGTGTGTTCTCTTCAAAGACCACACATGGATCC
This sequence comes from Avena sativa, assembly GCA_916181665.1. Taxonomy (NCBI): domain Eukaryota; kingdom Viridiplantae; phylum Streptophyta; class Magnoliopsida; order Poales; family Poaceae; genus Avena; species Avena sativa. The sequence goes on from OV702287.1 coordinate 588,756,214, forward strand.
ACCAGTCTCATTCCGTGTGTGTTCTTTTTACTAACAACCAGAGTCATTGAAATGTGCGTTCTCTTCATAGACCACACATGGATCCACCAGAGTCATTTGATGTGTGTTCGTTTCACATACCACATATGGATCCACTAGTGTCATTGAAATGTGTGTTCTCTTCAGAGACCACACATGGATCCCCTAGTGGTATTGCATGTGTGTTCTTGTTACTAACAACAACCAGAGTCATTGCATGTGTGCTCTTTTCACAATCCACCTATGGATCCACCAGTGTCATTGCATGTGTGTTCTTTTTACTAACAACAACCAGAGTCATTGCATGTGTGTTCTCTTCAGAAACCACACATGGATCCACTAGTGTCATTGCATGTGTGTTCTTTTTACTAACAACAACCAGAGTCATTGAAATGTGTGTTCTCTTCGGAGACCACACGTGGATCCACCAATGTCATTGCATATGTGTTCCTTTTACTAACAACAACCAGTGTCATTGCATGTGTGTTCTTTTCACAATCCACCTATGGATCCACCAGTGTCATTTGATTGGTGCTTTTTTACTAATAACAACCAGAGTCATTTCATGTGTGTTCTTTTCACATACCACATATGGATCCACCAGTGTCATTGAAATGTGTGTTCTCTTCAGAGACCACAGATGGATCCCCTAGTGGTATTGCATGTGTGTTCTTGTTACTAACAACAACCAGAGTCATTGCATGTGTGCTCTTTTCACAATCCACCTATGGATCCACCAGTGTCATTGCATGTGTGTTCTTTTTACTAACAACAACAAGAGTCATTGCATGTGTGTTCTTTTCACATACCACATATGGATCCACCAGTGTCATTGCATGTGTGCTCTTTTTACTAACAACAACCACAGTCATTGAATGTGTGTTCTCTTCAAAGACCACACATGGATCCACCAGTCTCATTCCATGTGTGTTCTTTTTACTAACAACTAGAGTCATTGAAATGTGCGTTCTCTTCATAGACCACACATGGATCCACCAGAGTCATTTGATGTGTGTTCGTTTCACATACCACATATGGATCCACCAGTGTCATTGAAATGTGTGTTCTCTTCAGAGATCACACATGGAACCACCAGTGTTATTGCATGTGTGTTCTTGTTACTAACAACTACTAGAGTCATTGCATGTGTGTTCTTTTCAGATACCACATATGGATCCACCAGTGTCGTTGCATGTGTGTTCTTTTCACAATCCACCTATGGATCCACCAGTGTCATTGCATGTGTGTTCTTTTCAGAATCCACCAATGGATCCACCAGTGTCGTTGCATGTGTGCTTTTTTTACTAACAATAACCAGAGTCATTTCATGTGTGTTCTTTTCACATACCACATATGGATCCACCAGTATAATTGAAATGTGTGTTCTCTTCAGAGACCACACATGGATCCAACAGTGTTATTGCATGTGTGTTCTTGTTACTAACAAATACCAGAGTGATTGCATGTGTGTTCTTTTCACATACCACATATGGATTCACCAGTGTCATTGCATGTGTGCTCTTTTCACATCCACCTATGGATCCACCAGTGTCATTGCATGTGTGTTCTTTTTACTAACAACAACCATAGTCATTGCATGTGTGTTCTTTTTACTAACAACAACCAGTGTCATTGCATGTGTATTCTTTTCACAATCCACCTATGGATCCACCAGTGTCATTGCATGTGTATTCTTTTTTCTAACAACAACCAGAGTCATTGCATGTGTGCTCTTTTCACAATCCACATATGGATCCACTAGTGTCATTGCATGTGTGTTCTTTTTACTAACAACAACCAGAGTCATTGAAATGTGTATTATTTTCACATACCACATATGGATCCACCAGTGTCATTGCATGTGTGTTCTTTTTACTAACAACAACCAGAGTCATTGCATGCGTGTTCTCTTCAGAGACCACACATGGATCCACTAGTATCATTGCATGTGTGTTCTTTTTACTAACAACAACCAGAGTCATTGAAATGTGTGTTCTCTTCGGAGACCACACATGGATCCACCAGTGTCATTGCATGTTTGTTCCTTTTACTAACAACAACCAGTGTCATTGCATGTGTGTTCTTTTCACAATCCACCTATGGATCCACCAGTGTCATTTCATTTGTGCTTTTTTACTAATAACAACCAGAGTCATTTCATGTGTGTTCTTTTCACATACCACATATGGATCCACCAGTGTCATTGAAATGTGTGTTCTCTTCAGAGACCACACATGGATCCCCTAGTGGTATTGCATGTGTGTTCTTGTTACTAACAACAACCAGAGTCATTGCATGTGTGATCTTTTCACAATCCACCTATGGATCCACCAGTGTCATTGCATGTGTGTTCTTTTTACTAACAACAACCAGAGTCATTGCATGTGTGTTCTTTTCACATACCACATATGGATCCACCAGTGTCATTGCATGTGTGTTATTTTACTAACAACAACCAGAGTCATTGCATGTGTGTTCTCTTCAGAGACCACACATGGATCCACTAGTGTCATTGCATGTGTGTTCTTTTTACTAACAACAACCAGAGTCATTGAAATGTGTGTTCTCTTCGGAGAGCACACATGGATCCACCAGTGTCATTGCATGTGTGTTCCTTTTACTAACAACAACCAGTGTCATTGCATGTGTGTTCTTTTCACAATCCACCTATGGATCCACCAGTGTCATTTCATTTGTGCTTTTTTACTAACAACAACCAGAGTCATTTCATGTGTGTTCTTTTCACATACCACATATGGATCCACCAGTGTCATTGAAATGTGTGTTCTCTTCAGAGACCACACATGGATCCCCTAGTGGTATTGCATGTGTGTTCTTGTTACTAACAACAACCAGAGTCATTGCATGTGTGCTCTTTTCACAATCCACCTATAGATCCACCAGTGTCATTGCATGTGTGTTCTTTTTACTAACAACAACAAGAGTCATTGCATGTGTGTTCTTGTTACTAACAACAACCAGAGTCATTGCATGTGTGCTCTTTTCACAATCCACCTATGGATCCACCAGTGTCATTGCATGTGTGTTCTTTTTACTAACAACAACAAGAGTCATTGCATGTGTGTTCTTTTCACATACCACATATGGATCCACCAGTGTCATTGCATGTGTGCTCTTTTTACTAACAACAACCACAGTCATTGAATGTGTGTTCTCTTCAAAGACCACACATGGATCCACCAGTCTCATTCCATGTGTGTTCTTTTTACTAACAACTAGAGTCATTGAAATGTGCGTTCTCTTCATAGACCACACATGGATCCACCAGAGTCATTTGATGTGTGTTCGTTTCACATACCACATATGGATCCACCAGTGTCATTGAAATGTGTGTTCTCTTCAGAGATCACACATGGAACCACCAGTGTTATTGCATGTGTGTTCTTGTTACTAACAACTACTAGAGTCATTGCATGTGTGTTCTTTTCAGATACCACATATGGATCCACCAGTGTCGTTGCATGTGTGTTCTTTTCACAATCCACCTATGGATCCACCAGTGTCATTGCATGTGTGTTCTTTTCAGAATCCACCAATGGATCCACCAGTGTCGTTGCATGTGTGCTTTTTTTACTAACAATAACCAGAGTCATTTCATGTGTGTTCTTTTCACATACCACATATGGATCCACCAGTATAATTGAAATGTGTGTTCTCTTCAGAGACCACACATGGATCCAACAGTGTTATTGCATGTGTGTTCTTGTTACTAACAAATACCAGAGTGATTGCATGTGTGTTCTTTTCACATACCACATATGGATTCACCAGTGTCATTGCATGTGTGCTCTTTTCACATCCACCTATGGATCCACCAGTGTCATTGCATGTGTGTTCTTTTTACTAACAACAACCATAGTCATTGCATGTGTGTTCTTTTTACTAACAACAACCAGTGTCATTGCATGTGTATTCTTTTCACAATCCACCTATGGATCCACCAGTGTCATTGCATGTGTATTCTTTTTTCTAACAACAACCAGAGTCATTGCATGTGTGCTCTTTTCACAATCCACATATGGATCCACTAGTGTCATTGCATGTGTGTTCTTTTTACTAACAACAACCAGAGTCATTGAAATGTGTATTATTTTCACATACCACATATGGATCCACCAGTGTCATTGCATGTGTGTTCTTTTTACTAACAACAACCAGAGTCATTGCATGCGTGTTCTCTTCAGAGACCACACATGGATCCACTAGTATCATTGCATGTGTGTTCTTTTTACTAACAACAACCAGAGTCATTGAAATGTGTGTTCTCTTCGGAGACCACACATGGATCCACCAGTGTCATTGCATGTTTGTTCCTTTTACTAACAACAACCAGTGTCATTGCATGTGTGTTCTTTTCACAATCCACCTATGGATCCACCAGTGTCATTTCATTTGTGCTTTTTTACTAATAACAACCAGAGTCATTTCATGTGTGTTCTTTTCACATACCACATATGGATCCACCAGTGTCATTGAAATGTGTGTTCTCTTCAGAGACCACACATGGATCCCCTAGTGGTATTGCATGTGTGTTCTTGTTACTAACAACAACCAGAGTCATTGCATGTGTGATCTTTTCACAATCCACCTATGGATCCACCAGTGTCATTGCATGTGTGTTCTTTTTACTAACAACAACCAGAGTCATTGCATGTGTGTTCTTTTCACATACCACATATGGATCCACCAGTGTCATTGCATGTGTGTTATTTTACTAACAACAACCAGAGTCATTGCATGTGTGTTCTCTTCAGAGACCACACATGGATCCACTAGTGTCATTGCATGTGTGTTCTTTTTACTAACAACAACCAGAGTCATTGAAATGTGTGTTCTCTTCGGAGAGCACACATGGATCCACCAGTGTCATTGCATGTGTGTTCCTTTTACTAACAACAACCAGTGTCATTGCATGTGTGTTCTTTTCACAATCCACCTATGGATCCACCAGTGTCATTTCATTTGTGCTTTTTTACTAACAACAACCAGAGTCATTTCATGTGTGTTCTTTTCACATACCACATATGGATCCACCAGTGTCATTGAAATGTGTGTTCTCTTCAGAGACCACACATGGATCCCCTAGTGGTATTGCATGTGTGTTCTTGTTACTAACAACAACCAGAGTCATTGCATGTGTGCTCTTTTCACAATCCACCTATAGATCCACCAGTGTCATTGCATGTGTGTTCTTTTTACTAACAACAACAAGAGTCATTGCATGTGTGTTCTTTTCACATACCAGATATGGATCCACCAGTGTCATTGCATGTGTGCTCTTTTTACTAACAACAACCAAAGTCATTGCATGTGTGTTCTCTTCAAAGACCACACATGGATCCACCAGTGTCATTGCATGTGTGTTCTTTTTACTAACAACCAGAGTCATTCAAATGTGTGTTCTCTTCTTAGACCACACATGGATCTACCAGTGTTATTGCATGTGTGTTCTTTTTACTAACAACAACCAGTGTCATTGCATTTGTGTTCTTTTCACAATCCACCTATGAATCCACCAGTGTTATTGCATGTGTGCTTTTTTTACTAACAATAACCAGAGTCATTTGATGTGTGTTTTTTTCACATACCACATATGGATCCACCAGTGTCATTGCATGTGTGTTCTTTTTACTAACAACAACCAGAGTCATTGCATGTGTGTTCTCTTCAGAGACCACACATGGATCCACTAGTGTCATTGCATGTGTGTTTCTTTTTACTAACAACAACCAGAGTCATTGAAATGTGTTTTCTCTTCGGAGACCACACATGGATCCACCAGTGTCATTGCATGTGTGTTCCTTTTACTAACAACAACCAGTGTCATTGCATGTGTGTTCTTTTCACAATCCACATATGGATCCACCAGTGTCATTTCATTTGTGCTTTTTTACTAACAACAACCAGAGTCATTTCATGTGTGTTCTTTTCACATACCACATATGGATCCACCAGTGTCATTGAAATGTGTGTTCTCTTCAGGGACCACACATGGATCCCCTAGTGGTATTGCATGTGTGTTCTTGTTACTAACAACAACCAGAGTCATTGCATGTGTGCTCTTTTCACAATCCACCTATGGATCCACCAGTGTCATTGCATGTGTGTTCTTTTTACTAACAACAACCAGAGTCATTGCATGTGTGTTCTTTTCACATACCAGATATGGATCCACCAGTGTCATTGCATGTGTGCTCTTTTTACTAACAACAACCAAAGTCATTACATGTGTGTTATCTTCAAAGACCACACATGGATCCACCAGTGTCATTGCATGTGTGTTCTTTTTAGTAACAACCAGAGTCATTGAAATGTGTGTTCTCTTCTTAGACCACACATGGATCTACCAGTGTCATTGCATGTGTGTTCTTTTTACTAACAACAACCAGTGTCATTGCATTTGTGTTCTTTTCACAATCCACCTATGAATCCACCAGTGTTATTGCATGTGTGCTTTTTTACTAACAACAACCAGAGTCATTTGATGTGTGTTCTTTTCACATACCACATATGGATCCACCAGTGTCATTGAAATGTGTCTTCTCTTTAGAGACCACACATGGAACCACCAGTGTTATTGCATGTGTGTTCTTGTTACTAACAATAACCAGAGTCATTGCATGTGTGTTCTTTTCACATACCACATATGGATCCACCAGTGTCATTGCATGTGTGTTCTTTTCACAATCCACCTATAGATCCACCAGTGTCATTGCATGTGTGTTCTTTTTACTAACAACAACCAGAGTCATTGCATATGTGTTCTTTTCACATACCACATATGGATCCACCAGTGTCATTGCATGTGTGCTGTTTTTACTAACAACAACCAGAATCATTTCATGTGTGTTCTCTTCAGAGACCACACATGGATCCACCAGTGTCATTGCATGTGTGCTCTTTTTACTAACAACAATCAGAGTCATTGAAATGTGTGTTCTCTTCAGAGACAACACATGGATCCACCCGTGTCATTGCATGTGTGTTCTTTCTACTAACAACAACCAGTGTCATTGCATGTGTGTTCTTTTCACAATCCACCTATGGATCCACCAGTGTCATTGCATGCGTGTTCTTTTTACTAACAAGAACCAGTGTCATTGCATGTGTATCTTTTCACAATCCACCTATGGATCCACTAGTGTCATTGCATGTGTGCTCTTTTCACAATCCACCTAAGGATCCACCAGTGTCATTGCATGTGTGTTCTTTTTACTAACAACAACAAGAGTCATTGTATGTGTGTTCTCTTCAGAGACAACACATGGATCCACCCGTGTCATTGCATGTGTGTTCTTTCTACTAACAACAACCAGTGTCATTGCATGTGTGTTCTTTTCACAATCCACCTATGGATCCACCAGTGTCATTGCATGCGTGTTCTTTTTACTAACAAGAACCAGTGTCATTGCATGTGTATCTTTTCACAATCCACCTATGGATCCACTAGTGTCATTGCATGTGTGCTCTTTTCACAATCCACCTAAGGATCCACCAGTGTCATTGCATGTGTGTTCTTTTTACTAACAACAACAAGAGTCATTGTATGTGTGTTCTTTTCAAATACCACATATGGATCCACTAGTGCCATTGCATGTGTGTTCTTTTCACAATCCACCTATGGATCCACTAGTGTCATTGCATGTGGGCTTTTTTTACTAACAACAACCAGAGTCATTTCATGTGTTTTATTTTCACATACCACATATGGATCCACCAGTGTCATTGCATGTGTTCTCTTTTCACAATCCACCTATGGATCCACCAGTGTCATTTCATGTGTGTTCTTTTCACATACCACATAAGGATCCACCAGTGTCATTGAAATGTGTGTTCTCTTCAGAGACCACACATGGATCCCCTAGTGGTATTGCATGTGTGGTCTTGTTACTAACAACAACCAGAGTCATTGCATGTGTGCTCTTTTCACAATCCACCTATGGATCCACCAGTGTCATTGCATGTGTGTTCTTTTTACTAACAACAACCAGAGTCATTGAATGTGTGTTCTTTTCACATACCACATATGGATCCACCAGTGTCATTGCATGTGTGTTCTTTTACTAACAACAACCAGAGTCATTGCATGTGTGTTCTCTTCAGAGACCACACATGGATCCACTAGTGTCATTGCATGTGTGTTCTTTTTACTAACAACAACCAGAGTCATTGAAATGTGTGTTCTCTTCGGAGACCACACATGGATCCACCAGTGTCATTGCATGTGTGTTCCTTTTACTAACAACAACCAGTGTCATTGCATGTGTGTTCTTTTCACAATCCACCTATGGATCCACCAGTGTCATTTCATTTGTGCTTTTTTACTAACAACAACCAGAGTCATTTCATGTGTGTTCTTTTCACATACCACATATGGATCCACCAGTGTCATTGAAATGTGTGTTCTCTTCAGAGACCACACATGGATCCCCTAGTGGTATTGCATGTGTGTTCTTGTTACTAACAACAACCAGAGTCATTGCATGTGTGCTCTTTTAACAATCCACCTATAGATCCACCAGTGTCATTGCATGTGTGTTCTTTTTACTAACAACAACAAGAGTCATTGCATGTGTGTTCTTTTCACATACCAGATATGGATCCACCAGTGTCATTGCATGTGTGCTCTTTTTACTAACAACAACCAAAGTCATTGCATGTGTGTTCTCTTCAAAGACCACACATGGATCCACCAGTGTCATTGCATGTGTGTTCTTTTCACTAACAACCAGAGTCATTCAAATGTGTGTTCTCTTCTTAGACCACACATGGATCCACTAGTGTCATTGAAATGTGTGTTCTCTTCAGAGACCACACATGGATCCCCTAGTGGTATTGCATGTGTGTTCTTGTTACTAACAACAACCAGAGTCATTGCATGTGTGCTCTTTTCACAATCCACCTATGGATCCACCAGTGTCATTGCATGTGTGTTCTTTTTACTAACAACAACCAGAGTCATTGCATGTGTGTTCTCTTCAGAAACCACACATGGATCCACTAGTGTCATTGCATGTGTGTTCTTTTTACTAACAACAACCAGAGTCATTGAAATGTGTGTTCTCTTCGGAGACCACACGTGGATCCACCAATGTCATTGCATATGTGTTCCTTTTACTAACAACAACCAGTGTCATTGCATGTGTGTTCTTTTCACAATCCACCTATGGATCCACCAGTGTCATTTCATTGGTGCTTTTTTACTAATAACAACCAGAGTCATTTCATGTGTGTTCTTTTCACATACCACATATGGATCCACCAGTGTCATTGAAATGTGTGTTCTCTTCATAGACCACAGATGGATCCCCTAGTGGTATTGCATGTGTGTTCTTGTTACTAACAACAACCAGAGTCATTGCATGTGTGCTCTTTTCACAATCCACCTATGGATCCACCAGTGTCATTGCATGTGTGTTCTTTTTACTAACAACAACAAGAGTCATTGCATGTGTGTTCTTTTCACATACCACATATGGATCCACCAGTGTCATTGCATGTGTGCTCTTTTTACTAACAACAACCACAGTCATTGAATGTGTGTTCTCTTCAAAGACCACACATGGATCCACCAGTCTCATTCCATGTGTGTTCTTTTTACTAACAACCAGAGTCATTGAAATGTGCGTTCTCTTCATAGACCACACATGGATCCACCAGAGTCATTTGATGTGCGTTCGTTTCACATACCACATATGGATCCACCAGTGTCATTGAAATGTGTGTTCTCTTCAGAGATCACACATGGAACCACCAGTGTTATTGCATGTGTGTTCTTGTTACTAACAACTACTAGAGTCATTGCATGTGTGTTCTTTTCAGATACCACATATGGATCCACCAGTGTCGTTGCATGTGTGTTCTTTTCACAATCCACCTATGGATCCACCAGTGTCATTGCATGTGTGTTCTTTTCAGAATCCACCAATGGATCCACCAGTGTCGTTGCATGTGTGCTTTTTTTACTAACAACAACCAGAGTCATTTCATGTGTGTTCTTTTCACATACCACATATGGATCCACCAGTATAATTGAAATGTGTGTTCTCTTCAGAGACCACACATGGATCCAACAGTGTTATTGCATGTGTGTTCTTGTTACTAACAAATACCAGAGTCATTGCATGTGTGTTCTTTTCACATACCACATATGGATTCACCAGTGTCATTGCATGTGTGCTCTTTTCACAATCCACCTAAGGATCCACCAGTGTGATTGCATGTGTGTTCTTTTTACTAACAACAACCAGAGTCATTGCATGTGTGATCTTTTCACAATCCACATATGGATCCACCAGTGTCATTGCATGTGTGTTCTTTTTACTAACAACAACTAGAGTCATTGAAATGTGTATTATTTTCACATACCACATATGGATCCACCAGTGTCATTGCATGTGTGTTCTTTTTACTAACAACAACTAGAGTCATTGCATGTGTGTTCTCTTCAGAGACCACACATGGATCCACTAGTATCATTGCATGTGTGTTCTTTTTACTAACAACAACTAGAGTCATTGAAATGTGTGTTCTCTTCGGAGACCACACATGGATCCACCAGTGTCATTGCATGTGTGTTCCTTTTACTAACAACAACCAGTGTCATTGCATGTGTGTTCTTTTCACAATCCACCTATGGATCCACCAGTGTCAGTTCATTTGTGCTTTTTTACTAACAACAACCAGAGTCATTTCATGTGTGTTCTTTTAACATACCACATATGGATCCACTAGTGTCATTGAAATGTGTGTTCTCTTCAGAGACCACACATGGATCCCCTAGTGGTATTGCATGTGTGTTCTTGTTACTAACAACAACCCGAGTCATTGCATGTGTGCTCTTTTCACAATCCACCTATGGATCCACCAGTGTCATTGCATGTGTGTTCTTTTTACTAACAACAACAAGAGTCATTGCACGTGTGTTCTTTTCACATACCACATATGGATCCACCAGTGTCATTGCATGTGTGCTCTTTTTACTAACAACAACCACAGTCATTGAATGTGTGTTCTCTTCAAAGACCACACATGGATCCACCAGTCTCATTCCGTGTGTGTTCTTTTTACTAACAACCAGAGTCATTGAAATGTGCGTTCTCTTCATAGACCACACATGGATCCACCAGAGTCATTTGATGTGTGTTCGTTTCACATACCACATATGGATCCACTAGTGTCATTGAAATGTGTGTTCTCTTCAGAGACCACACATGGATCCCCTAGTGGTATTGCATGTGTGTTCTTGTTACTAACAACAACCAGAGTCATTGCATGTGTGCTCTTTTCACAATCCACCTATGGATCCACCAGTGTCATTGCATGTGTGTTCTTTTTACTAACAACAACCAGAGTCATTGCATGTGTGTTCTCTTCAGAAACCACACATGGATCCACTAGTGTCATTGCATGTGTGTTCTTTTTACTAACAACAACCAGAGTCATTGAAATGTGTGTTCTCTTCGGAGACCACACGTGGATCCACCAATGTCATTGCATATGTGTTCCTTTTACTAACAACAACCAGTGTCATTGCATGTGTGTTCTTTTCACAATCCACCTATGGATCCACCAGTGTCATTTGATTGGTGCTTTTTTACTAATAACAACCAGAGTCATTTCATGTGTGTTCTTTTCACATACCACATATGGATCCACCAGTGTCATTGAAATGTGTGTTCTCTTCAGAGACCACAGATGGATCCCCTAGTGGTATTGCATGTGTGTTCTTGTTACTAACAACAACCAGAGTCATTGCATGTGTGCTCTTTTCACAATCCACCTATGGATCCACCAGTGTCATTGCATGTGTGTTCTTTTTACTAACAACAACAAGAGTCATTGCATGTGTGTTCTTTTCACATACCACATATGGATCCACCAGTGTCATTGCATGTGTGCTCTTTTTACTAACAACAACCACAGTCATTGAATGTGTGTTCTCTTCAAAGACCACACATGGATCCACCAGTCTCATTCCATGTGTGTTCTTTTTACTAACAACTAGAGTCATTGAAATGTGCGTTCTCTTCATAGACCACACATGGATCCACCAGAGTCATTTGATGTGTGTTCGTTTCACATACCACATATGGATCCACCAGTGTCATTGAAATGTGTGTTCTCTTCAGAGATCACACATGGAACCACCAGTGTTATTGCATGTGTGTTCTTGTTACTAACAACTACTAGAGTCATTGCATGTGTGTTCTTTTCAGATACCACATATGGATCCACCAGTGTCGTTGCATGTGTGTTCTTTTCACAATCCACCTATGGATCCACCAGTGTCATTGCATGTGTGTTCTTTTCAGAATCCACCAATGGATCCACCAGTGTCGTTGCATGTGTGCTTTTTTTACTAACAATAACCAGAGTCATTTCATGTGTGTTCTTTTCACATACCACATATGGATCCACCAGTATAATTGAAATGTGTGTTCTCTTCAGAGACCACACATGGATCCAACAGTGTTATTGCATGTGTGTTCTTGTTACTAACAAATACCAGAGTGATTGCATGTGTGTTCTTTTCACATACCACATATGGATTCACCAGTGTCATTGCATGTGTGCTCTTTTCACATCCACCTATGGATCCACCAGTGTCATTGCATGTGTGTTCTTTTTACTAACAACAACCATAGTCATTGCATGTGTGTTCTTTTTACTAACAACAACCAGTGTCATTGCATGTGTATTCTTTTCACAATCCACCTATGGATCCACCAGTGTCATTGCATGTGTATTCTTTTTTCTAACAACAACCAGAGTCATTGCATGTGTGCTCTTTTCACAATCCACATATGGATCCACTAGTGTCATTGCATGTGTGTTCTTTTTACTAACAACAACCAGAGTCATTGAAATGTGTATTATTTTCACATACCACATATGGATCCACCAGTGTCATTGCATGTGTGTTCTTTTTACTAACAACAACCAGAGTCATTGCATGCGTGTTCTCTTCAGAGACCACACATGGATCCACTAGTATCATTGCATGTGTGTTCTTTTTACTAACAACAACCAGAGTCATTGAAATGTGTGTTCTCTTCGGAGACCACACATGGATCCACCAGTGTCATTGCATGTTTGTTCCTTTTACTAACAACAACCAGTGTCATTGCATGTGTGTTCTTTTCACAATCCACCTATGGATCCACCAGTGTCATTTCATTTGTGCTTTTTTACTAATAACAACCAGAGTCATTTCATGTGTGTTCTTTTCACATACCACATATGGATCCACCAGTGTCATTGAAATGTGTGTTCTCTTCAGAGACCACACATGGATCCCCTAGTGGTATTGCATGTGTGTTCTTGTTACTAACAACAACCAGAGTCATTGCATGTGTGATCTTTTCACAATCCACCTATGGATCCACCAGTGTCATTGCATGTGTGTTCTTTTTACTAACAACAACCAGAGTCATTGCATGTGTGTTCTTTTCACATACCACATATGGATCCACCAGTGTCATTGCATGTGTGTTATTTTACTAACAACAACCAGAGTCATTGCATGTGTGTTCTCTTCAGAGACCACACATGGATCCACTAGTGTCATTGCATGTGTGTTCTTTTTACTAACAACAACCAGAGTCATTGAAATGTGTGTTCTCTTCGGAGAGCACACATGGATCCACCAGTGTCATTGCATGTGTGTTCCTTTTACTAACAACAACCAGTGTCATTGCATGTGTGTTCTTTTCACAATCCACCTATGGATCCACCAGTGTCATTTCATTTGTGCTTTTTTACTAACAACAACCAGAGTCATTTCATGTGTGTTCTTTTCACATACCACATATGGATCCACCAGTGTCATTGAAATGTGTGTTCTCTTCAGAGACCACACATGGATCCCCTAGTGGTATTGCATGTGTGTTCTTGTTACTAACAACAACCAGAGTCATTGCATGTGTGCTCTTTTCACAATCCACCTATAGATCCACCAGTGTCATTGCATGTGTGTTCTTTTTACTAACAACAACAAGAGTCATTGCATGTGTGTTCTTTTCACATACCAGATATGGATCCACCAGTGTCATTGCATGTGTGCTCTTTTTACTAACAACAACCAAAGTCATTGCATGTGTGTTCTCTTCAAAGACCACACATGGATCCACCAGTGTCATTGCATGTGTGTTCTTTTTACTAACAACCAGAGTCATTCAAATGTGTGTTCTCTTCTTAGACCACACATGGATCTACCAGTGTTATTGCATGTGTGTTCTTTTTACTAACAACAACCAGTGTCATTGCATTTGTGTTCTTTTCACAATCCACCTATGAATCCACCAGTGTTATTGCATGTGTGCTTTTTTTACTAACAATAACCAGAGTCATTTGATGTGTGTTTTTTTCACATACCACATATGGATCCACCAGTGTCATTGCATGTGTGTTCTTTTTACTAACAACAACCAGAGTCATTGCATGTGTGTTCTCTTCAGAGACCACACATGGATCCACTAGTGTCATTGCATGTGTGTTTCTTTTTACTAACAACAACCAGAGTCATTGAAATGTGTTTTCTCTTCGGAGACCACACATGGATCCACCAGTGTCATTGCATGTGTGTTCCTTTTACTAACAACAACCAGTGTCATTGCATGTGTGTTCTTTTCACAATCCACATATGGATCCACCAGTGTCATTTCATTTGTGCTTTTTTACTAACAACAACCAGAGTCATTTCATGTGTGTTCTTTTCACATACCACATATGGATCCACCAGTGTCATTGAAATGTGTGTTCTCTTCAGGGACCACACATGGATCCCCTAGTGGTATTGCATGTGTGTTCTTGTTACTAACAACAACCAGAGTCATTGCATGTGTGCTCTTTTCACAATCCACCTATGGATCCACCAGTGTCATTGCATGTGTGTTCTTTTTACTAACAACAACCAGAGTCATTGCATGTGTGTTCTTTTCACATACCAGATATGGATCCACCAGTGTCATTGCATGTGTGCTCTTTTTACTAACAACAACCAAAGTCATTACATGTGTGTTATCTTCGAAGACCACACATGGATCCACCAGTGTCATTGCATGTGTGTTCTTTTTAGTAACAACCAGAGTCATTGAAATGTGTGTTCTCTTCTTAGACCACACATGGATCTACCAGTGTCATTGCATGTGTGTTCTTTTTACTAACAACAACCAGAGTCATTGCATTTGTGTTCTTTTCACAATCCACCTATGAATCCACCAGTGTTATTGCATGTGTGCTTTTTTACTAACAACAACCAGAGTCATTTGATGTGTGTTCTTTTCACATACCACATATGGATCCACCAGTGTCATTGAAATGTGTCTTCTCTTTAGAGACCACACATGGAACCACCAGTGTTATTGCATGTGTGTTCTTGTTACTAACAATAACCAGAGTCATTGCATGTGTGTTCTTTTCACATACCACATATGGATCCACCAGTGTCATTGCATGTGTGTTCTTTTCACAATCCACCTATAGATCCACCAGTGTCATTGCATGTGTGTTCTTTTTACTAACAACAACCAGAGTCATTGCATATGTGTTCTTTTCACATACCACATATGGATCCACCAGTGTCATTGCATGTGTGTTGTTTTTACTAACAACAACCAGAGTCATTGCATGTGTGTTCTCTTCAGAGACCACACATGGATCCACTAGTATCATTGCATGTGTGTTCTTTTTACTAACAACAACTAGAGTCATTGAAATGTGTGTTCTCTTCGGAGACCACACATGGATCCACCAGTGTCATTGCATGTTTGTTCCTTTTACTAACAACAACCAGTGTCATTGCATGTGTGTTCTTTTCACAATCCACCTATGGATCCACCAGTGTCATTTCATTTGTGCTTTTTTACTAATAACAACCAGAGTCATTTCATGTGTGTTCTTTTCACATACCACATATGGATCCACCAGTGTCATTGAAATGTGTGTTCTCTTCAGAGACCACACATGGATCCCCTAGTGGTATTGCATGTGTGTTCTTGTTACTAACAACAACCAGAGTCATTGCATGTGTGATCTTTTCACAATCCACCTATGGATCCACCAGTGTCATTGCATGTGTGTTCTTTTTACTAACAACAACCAGAGTCATTGCATGTGTGTTCTTTTCACATACCACATATGGATCCACCAGTGTCATTGCATGTGTGTTATTTTACTAACAACAACCAGAGTCATTGCATGTGTGTTCTCTTCAGAGACCACACATGGATCCACTAGTGTCATTGCATGTGTGTTCTTTTTACTAACAACAACCAGAGTCATTGAAATGTGTGTTCTCTTCGGAGAGCACACATGGATCCACCAGTGTCATTGCATGTGTGTTCCTTTTACTAACAACAACCAGTGTCATTGCATGTGTGTTCTTTTCACAATCCACCTATGGATCCACCAGTGTCATTTCATTTGTGCTTTTTTACTAACAACAACCAGAGTCATTTCATGTGTGTTCTTTTCACATACCACATATGGATCCACCAGTGTCATTGAAATGTGTGTTCTCTTCAGAGACCACACATGGATCCCCTAGTGGTATTGCATGTGTGTTCTTGTTACTAACAACAACCAGAGTCATTGCATGTGTGCTCTTTTCACAATCCACCTATAGATCCACCAGTGTCATTGCATGTGTGTTCTTTTTACTAACAACAACAAGAGTCATTGCATGTGTGTTCTTTTCACATACCAGATATGGATCCACCAGTGTCATTGCATGTGTGCTCTTTTTACTAACAACAACCAAAGTCATTGCATGTGTGTTCTCTTCAAAGACCACACATGGATCCACCAGTGTCATTGCATGTGTGTTCTTTTTACTAACAACCAGAGTCATTCAAATGTGTGTTCTCTTCTTAGACCACACATGGATCTACCAGTGTTATTGCATGTGTGTTCTTTTTACTAACAACAACCAGTGTCATTGCATTTGTGTTCTTTTCACAATCCACCTATGAATCCACCAGTGTTATTGCATGTGTGCTTTTTTTACTAACAATAACCAGAGTCATTTGATGTGTGTTTTTTTCACATACCACATATGGATCCACCAGTGTCATTGCATGTGTGTTCTTTTTACTAACAACAACCAGAGTCATTGCATGTGTGTTCTCTTCAGAGACCACACATGGATCCACTAGTGTCATTGCATGTGTGTTTCTTTTTACTAACAACAACCAGAGTCATTGAAATGTGTTTTCTCTTCGGAGACCACACATGGATCCACCAGTGTCATTGCATGTGTGTTCCTTTTACTAACAACAACCAGTGTCATTGCATGTGTGTTCTTTTCACAATCCACATATGGATCCACCAGTGTCATTTCATTTGTGCTTTTTTACTAACAACAACCAGAATCATTTCATGTGTGTTCTTTTCACATACCACATATGGATCCACCAGTGTCATTGAAATGTGTGTTCTCTTCAGGGACCACACATGGATCCCCTAGTGGTATTGCATGTGTGTTCTTGTTACTAACAACAACCAGAGTCATTGCATGTGTGCTCTTTTCACAATCCACCTATGGATCCACCAGTGTCATTGCATGTGTGTTCTTTTTACTAACAACAACCAGAGTCATTGCATGTGTGTTCTTTTCACATACCAGATATGGATCCACCAGTGTCATTGCATGTGTGCTCTTTTTACTAACAACAACCAAAGTCATTACATGTGTGTTATCTTCAAAGACCACACATGGATCCACCAGTGTCATTGCATGTGTGTTCTTTTTAGTAACAACCAGAGTCATTGAAATGTGTGTTCTCTTCTTAGACCACACATGGATCTACCAGTGTCATTGCATGTGTGTTCTTTTTACTAACAACAACCAGTGTCATTGCATTTGTGTTCTTTTCACAATCCACCTATGAATCCACCAGTGTTATTGCATGTGTGCTTTTTTACTAACAACAACCAGAGTCATTTGATGTGTGTTCTTTTCACATACCACATATGGATCCACCAGTGTCATTGAAATGTGTCTTCTCTTTAGAGACCACACATGGAACCACCAGTGTTATTGCATGTGTGTTCTTGTTACTAACAATAACCAGAGTCATTGCATGTGTGTTCTTTTCACATACCACATATGGATCCACCAGTGTCATTGCATGTGTGTTCTTTTCACAATCCACCTATAGATCCACCAGTGTCATTGCATGTGTGTTCTTTTTACTAACAACAACCAGAGTCATTGCATATGTGTTCTTTTCACATACCACATATGGATCCACCAGTGTCATTGCATGTGTGCTGTTTTTACTAACAACAACCAGAATCATTTCATGTGTGTTCTCTTCAGAGACCACACATGGATCCACCAGTGTCATTGCATGTGTGCTCTTTTTACTAACAACAATCAGAGTCATTGAAATGTGTGTTCTCTTCAGAGACAACACATGGATCCACCCGTGTCATTGCATGTGTGTTCTTTCTACTAACAACAACCAGTGTCATTGCATGTGTGTTCTTTTCACAATCCACCTATGGATCCACCAGTGTCATTGCATGCGTGTTCTTTTTACTAACAAGAACCAGTGTCATTGCATGTGTATCTTTTCACAATCCACCTATGGATCCACTAGTGTCATTGCATGTGTGCTCTTTTCACAATCCACCTAAGGATCCACCAGTGTCATTGCATGTGTGTTCTTTTTACTAACAACAACAAGAGTCATTGTATGTGTGTTCTCTTCAGAGACAACACATGGATCCACCCGTGTCATTGCATGTGTGTTCTTTCTACTAACAACAACCAGTGTCATTGCATGTGTGTTCTTTTCACAATCCACCTATGGATCCACCAGTGTCATTGCATGCGTGTTCTTTTTACTAACAAGAACCAGTGTCATTGCATGTGTATCTTTTCACAATCCACCTATGGATCCACTAGTGTCATTGCATGTGTGCTCTTTTCACAATCCACCTAAGGATCCACCAGTGTCATTGCATGTGTGTTCTTTTTACTAACAACAACAAGAGTCATTGTATGTGTGTTCTTTTCAAATACCACATATGGATCCACTAGTGCCATTGCATGTGTGTTCTTTTCACAATCCACCTATGGATCCACTAGTGTCATTGCATGTGGGCTTTTTTTACTAACAACAACCAGAGTCATTTCATGTGTTTTATTTTCACATACCACATATGGATCCACCAGTGTCATTGCATGTGTTCTCTTTTCACAATCCACCTATGGATCCACCAGTGTCATTTCATGTGTGTTCTTTTCACATACCACATAAGGATCCACCAGTGTCATTGAAATGTGTGTTCTCTTCAGAGACCACACATGGATCCCCTAGTGGTATTGCATGTGTGTTCTTGTTACTAACAACAACCAGAGTCATTGCATGTGTGCTCTTTTCACAATCCACCTATGGATCCACCAGTGTCATTGCATGTGTGTTCTTTTTACTAACAACAACCAGAGTCATTGCATGTGTGTTCTTTTCACATACCAGATATGGATCCACCAGTGTCATTGCATGTGTGCTCTTTTTACTAACAACAACCAAAGTCATTACATGTGTGTTATCTTCAAAGACCACACATGGATCCACCAGTGTCATTGCATGTGTGTTCTTTTTAGTAACAACCAGAGTCATTGAAATGTGTGTTCTCTTCTTAGACCACACATGGATCTACCAGTGTCATTGCATGTGTGTTCTTTTTACTAACAACAACCAGTGTCATTGCATTTGTGTTCTTTTCACAATCCACCTATGAATCCACCAGTGTTATTGCATGTGTGCTTTTTTACTAACAACAACCAGAGTCATTTGATGTGTGTTCTTTTCACATACCACATATGGATCCACCAGTGTCATTGAAATGTGTCTTCTCTTTAGAGACCACACATGGAACCACCAGTGTTATTGCATGTGTGTTCTTGTTACTAACAATAACCAGAGTCATTGCATGTGTGTTCTTTTCACATACCACATATGGATCCACCAGTGTCATTGCATGTGTGTTCTTTTCACAATCCACCTATAGATCCACCAGTGTCATTGCATGTGTGTTCTTTTTACTAACAACAACCAGAGTCATTGCATATGTGTTCTTTTCACATACCACATATGGATCCACCAGTGTCATTGCATGTGTGCTGTTTTTACTAACAACAACCAGAATCATTTCATGTGTGTTCTCTTCAGAGACCACACATGGATCCACCAGTGTCATTGCATGTGTGCTCTTTTTACTAACAACAATCAGAGTCATTGAAATGTGTGTTCTCTTCAGAGACAACACATGGATCCACCCGTGTCATTGCATGTGTGTTCTTTCTACTAACAACAACCAGTGTCATTGCATGTGTGTTCTTTTCACAATCCACCTATGGATCCACCAGTGTCATTGCATGCGTGTTCTTTTTACTAACAAGAACCAGTGTCATTGCATGTGTATCTTTTCACAATCCACCTATGGATCCACTAGTGTCATTGCATGTGTGCTCTTTTCACAATCCACCTAAGGATCCACCAGTGTCATTGCATGTGTGTTCTTTTTACTAACAACAACAAGAGTCATTGTATGTGTGTTCTCTTCAGAGACAACACATGGATCCACCCGTGTCATTGCATGTGTGTTCTTTCTACTAACAACAACCAGTGTCATTGCATGTGTGTTCTTTTCACAATCCACCTATGGATCCACCAGTGTCATTGCATGCGTGTTCTTTTTACTAACAAGAACCAGTGTCATTGCATGTGTATCTTTTCACAATCCACCTATGGATCCACTAGTGTCATTGCATGTGTGCTCTTTTCACAATCCACCTAAGGATCCACCAGTGTCATTGCATGTGTGTTCTTTTTACTAACAACAACAAGAGTCATTGTATGTGTGTTCTTTTCAAATACCACATATGGATCCACTAGTGCCATTGCATGTGTGTTCTTTTCACAATCCACCTATGGATCCACTAGTGTCATTGCATGTGGGCTTTTTTTACTAACAACAACCAGAGTCATTTCATGTGTTTTATTTTCACATACCACATATGGATCCACCAGTGTCATTGCATGTGTTCTCTTTTCACAATCCACCTATGGATCCACCAGTGTCATTTCATGTGTGTTCTTTTCACATACCACATAAGGATCCACCAGTGTCATTGAAATGTGTGTTCTCTTCAGAGACCACACATGGATCCCCTAGTGGTATTGCATGTGTGTTCTTGTTACTAACAACAACCAGAGTCATTGCATGTGTGCTCTTTTCACAATCCACCTATGGATCCACCAGTGTCATTGCATGTGTGTTCTTTTTACTAACAACAACCAGAGTCATTGCATGTGTGTTCTTTTCACATACCACATATGGATCCACCAGTGTCATTGCATGTGTGTTCTTTTACTAACAACAACCAGAGTCATTGCATGTGTGTTCTCTTCAGAGACCACACATGGATCCACTAGTGTCATTGCATGTGTGTTCTTTTTACTAACAACAACCAGAGTCATTGAAATGTGTGTTCTCTTCGGAGACCACACATGGATCCACCAGTGTCATTGCATGTGTGTTCCTTTTACTAACAACAACCAGTGTCATTGCATGTGTGTTCTTTTCACAATCCACCTATGGATCCACCAGTGTCATTTCATTTGTGCTTTTTTACTAACAACAACCAGAGTCATTTCATGTGTGTTCTTTTCACATACCACATATGGATCCACCAGTGTCATTGAAATGTGTGTTCTCTTCAGAGACCACACATGGATCCCCTAGTGGTATTGCATGTGTGTTCTTGTTACTAACAACAACCAGAGTCATTGCATGTGTGCTCTTTTAACAATCCACCTATAGATCCACCAGTGTCATTGCATGTGTGTTCTTTTTACTAACAACAACAAGAGTCATTGCATGTGTGTTCTTTTCACATACCAGATATGGATCCACCAGTGTCATTGCATGTGTGCTCTTTTTACTAACAACAACCAAAGTCATTGCATGTGTGTTCTCTTCAAAGACCACACATGGATCCACCAGTGTCATTGCATGTGTGTTCTTTTTACTAACAACGAGAGTCATTCAAATGTGTGTTCTCTTCTTAGACCACACATGGATCTACCAGTGTCATTGCATGTGTGTTCTTTTTACTAACAACAACCAGTGTCATTGCATTTGTGTTCTTTTCACAATCCACCTATGAATCCACCAGTGTTATTGCATGTGTGCTTTTTTTACTAACAATAACCAGAGTCATTTGATGTGTGTTTTTTTCACATACCACATATGGATCCACCAGTGTCATTGCATGTGTGTTCTTTTTACTAACAACAACCAGAGTCATTGCATGTGTGTTCTCTTCAGAGACCACACATGGATCCACTAGTGTCATTGCATGTGTGTTCTTTTTACTAACAACAACCAGAGTCATTGAAATGTGTTTTCTCTTCGGAGACCACACATGGATCTACCAGTGTCATTGCATGTGTGTTCCTTTTACTAACAACAACCAGTGTCATTGCATGTGTGTTCTTTTCACAATCCACATATGGATCCACCAGTGTCATTTCATTTGTGCTTTTTTACTAACAACAACGAGAGTCATTTCATGTGTGTTCTTTTCACATACCACATATGGATCCACCAGTGTCATTGAAATGTGTGTTCTCTTCAGGGACCACACATGGATCCCCTAGTGGTATTGCATGTGTGTTCTTGTTACTAACAACAACCAGAGTCATTGCATGTGTGCTCTTTTCACAATCCACCTATGGATCCACCAGTGTCATTGCATGTGTGTTCTTTTTACTAACAACAACCAGAGTCATTGCATGTGTGTTCTTTTCACATACCAGATATGGATCCACCAGTGTCATTGCATGTGTGCTCTTTTTACTAACAACAACCAAAGTCATTACATGTGTGTTCTCTTCAAAGACCACACATGGATCCACCAGTGTCATTGCATGTGTGTTCTTTTTAGTAACAACCAGAGTCATTGAAATGTGTGTTCTCTTCTTAGACCACACATGGATCTACCAGTGTCATTGCATGTGTGTTCTTTTTACTAACAACAACCAGTGTCATTGCATTTGTGTTCTTTTCACAATCCACCTATGAATCCACCAGTGTTATTGCATGTGTGCTTTTTTACTAACAACAACCAGAGTCATTTGATGTGTGTTCTTTTCACATACCACATATGGATCCACCAGTGTCATTGAAATGTGTCTTCTCTTTAGAGACCACACATGGAACCACCAGTGTTATTGCATGTGTGTTCTTGTTACTAACAACAACCAGAGTCATTGCATGTGTGTTCTTTTCACATACCACATATGGATCCACCAGTGTCATTGCATGTGTGTTCTTTTCACAATCCACCTATAGATCCACCAGTGTCATTGCATGTGTGTTCTTTTTACTAACAACAATCAGAGTCATTGAAATGTGTATTCTCCTCTGACACCACACATGGATCCACCAGTGTCATTGCATGTGTGTTCTTTTTACTAACAACAACTAGAGTCATTGCATGTGTGTTCTTTTCACATACCACATATGGATCCACTAGTGTCATTGCATGTGTGCTCTTTTCACAATCCACCTATGGATCCACCAGTGTCATTGCATGTGTGTTCTTTTCACATACCACATATGGATCCACCAGTGTCATTGAAATGTGTGTTCTCTTTCGAGACCACACATGGATCCACCAGTGTCATTGCATGTGTGTTCTTTTTACTAACAACAACCAGAGTCATTGCATGTGTGTTCTTTTCACATACCACAAATGGATCCACCAGTGTCATTGCATGTGTGCTGTTTTTACTAACAACAACCAGAATCATTTCATGTGTGTTCTCTTCAGAGACCACACATGGATCCACCAGTGTCATTGCATGTGTGCTCTTTTTACTAACAACAATCAGAGTCATTGAAATGTGTGTTCTCTTCAGAGATCACACATGGAACCACCAGTGTTATTGCATGTGTGTTCTTGTTACTAACAACTACTAGAGTCATTGCATGTGTGTTCTTTTCAGATACCACATATGGATCCACCAGTGTCGTTGCATGTGTGTTCTTTTCACAATCCACCTATGGATCCACCAGTGTCATTGCATGTGTGTTCTTTTCAGAATCCACCAATGGATCCACCAGTGTCGTTGCATGTGTGCTTTTTTTACTAACAACAACCAGAGTCATTTCATGTGTGTTCTTTTCACATACCACATATGGATCCACCAGTATAATTGAAATGTGTGTTCTCTTCAGAGACCACACATGGATCCAACAGTGTTATTGCATGTGTGTTCTTGTTACTAACAAATACCAGAGTCATTGCATGTGTGTTCTTTTCACATACCACATATGGATTCACCAGTGTCATTGCATGTGTGCTCTTTTCACAATCCACCTAAGGATCCACCAGTGTGATTGCATGTGTGTTCTTTTTACTAACAACAACCAGAGTCATTGCATGTGTGATCTTTTCACAATCCACATATGGATCCACCAGTGTCATTGCATGTGTGTTCTTTTTACTAACAACAACTAGAGTCATTGAAATGTGTATTATTTTCACATACCACATATGGATCCACCAGTGTCATTGCATGTGTGTTGTTTTTACTAACAACAACCAGAGTCATTGCATGTGTGTTCTCTTCAGAGACCACACATGGATCCACTAGTATCATTGCATGTGTGTTCTTTTTACTAACAACAACTAGAGTCATTGAAATGTGTGTTCTCTTCGGAGACCACACATGGATCCACCAGTGTCATTGCATGTGTGTTCCTTTTACTAACAACAACCAGTGTCATTGCATGTGTGTTCTTTTCACAATCCACCTATGGATCCACCAGTGTCAGTTCATTTGTGCTTTTTTACTAACAACAACCAGAGTCATTTCATGTGTGTTCTTTTAACATACCACATATGGATCCACTAGTGTCATTGAAATGTGTGTTCTCTTCAGAGACCACACATGGATCCCCTAGTGGTATTGCATGTGTGTTCTTGTTACTAACAACAACCCGAGTCATTGCATGTGTGCTCTTTTCACAATCCACCTATGGATCCACCAGTGTCATTGCATGTGTGTTCTTTTTACTAACAACAAGAGTCATTGCACGTGTGTTCTTTTCACATACCACATATGGATCCACCAGTGTCATTGCATGTGTGCTCTTTTTACTAACAACAACCACAGTCATTGAATGTGTGTTCTCTTCAAAGACCACACATGGATCCACCAGTCTCATTCCGTGTGTGTTCTTTTTACTAACAACCAGAGTCATTGAAATGTGCGTTCTCTTCATAGACCACACATGGATCCACCAGAGTCATTTGATGTGTGTTCGTTTCACATACCACATATGGATCCACTAGTGTCATTGAAATGTGTGTTCTCTTCAGAGACCACACATGGATCCCCTAGTGGTATTGCATGTGTGTTCTTGTTACTAACAACAACCAGAGTCATTGCATGTGTGCTCTTTTCACAATCCACCTATGGATCCACCAGTGTCATTGCATGTGTGTTCTTTTTACTAACAACAACCAGAGTCATTGCATGTGTGTTCTCTTCAGAAACCACACATGGATCCACTAGTGTCATTGCATGTGTGTTCTTTTTACTAACAACAACCAGAGTCATTGAAATGTGTGTTCTCTTCAGAGACCACACGTGGATCCACCAATGTCATTGCATATGTGTTCCTTTTACTAACAACAACCAGTGTCATTGCATGTGTGTTCTTTTCACAATCCACCTATGGATCCACCAGTGTCATTTGATTGGTGCTTTTTTACTAATAACAACCAGAGTCATTTCATGTGTGTTCTTTTCACATACCACATATGGACCCACCAGTGTCATTGAAATGTGTGTTCTCTTCAGAGACCACAGATGGATCCCCTAGTGGTATTGCATGTGTGTTCTTGTTACTAACAACAACCAGAGTCATTGCATGTGTGCTCTTTTCACAATCCACCTATGGATCCACCAGTGTCATTGCATGTGTGTTCTTTTTACTAACAACAACAAGAGTCATTGCATGTGTGTTCTTTTCACATACCACATATGGATCCACCAGTGTCATTGCATGTGTGCTCTTTTTACTAACAACAACCAGAGTCATTGCATGTGTGTTCTCTTCAGAGACCACACATGGATCCACTAGTGTCATTGCATGTGTGTTCTTTTTACTAACAACAACCAGAGTCATTGAAATGTGTGTTCTCTTCGGAGACCACACATGGATCCACCAGTGTCATTGCATGTGTGTTCCTTTTACTAACAACAACCAGTGTCATTGCATGTGTGTTCTTTTCACAATCCACCTATGGATCCACCAGTGTCATTTCATTTGTGCTTTTTTACTAACAACAACCAGAGTCATTTCATGTGTGTTCTTTTCACATACCACATATGGATCCACCAGTGTCATTGAAATGTGTGTTCTCTTCAGAGACCACACATGGATCCCCTAGTGGTATTGCATGTGTGTTCTTGTTACTAACAACAACCAGAGTCATTGCATGTGTGCTCTTTTAACAATCCACCTATAGATCCACCAGTGTCATTGCATGTGTGTTCTTTTTACTAACAACAACAAGAGTCATTGCATGTGTGTTCTTTTCACATACCAGATATGGATCCACCAGTGTCATTGCATGTGTGCTCTTTTTACTAACAACAACCAAAGTCATTGCATGTGTGTTCTCTTCAAAGACCACACATGGATCCACCAGTGTCATTGCATGTGTGTTCTTTTTACTAACAACGAGAGTCATTCAAATGTGTGTTCTCTTCTTAGACCACACATGGATCTACCAGTGTCATTGCATGTGTGTTCTTTTTACTAAGAACAACCAGTGTCATTGCATTTGTGTTCTTTTCACAATCCACCTATGAATCCACCAGTGTTATTGCATGTGTGCTTTTTTTACTAACAATAACCAGAGTCATTTGATGTGTGTTTTTTTCACATACCACATATGGATCCACCAGTGTCATTGCATGTGTGTTCTTTTTACTAACAACAACCAGAGTCATTGCATGTGTGTTCTCTTCAGAGACCACACATGGATCCACTAGTGTCATTGCATGTGTGTTCTTTTTACTAACAACAACCAGAGTCATTGAAATGTGTTTTCTCTTCGGAGACCACACATGGATCTACCAGTGTCATTGCATGTGTGTTCCTTTTACTAACAACAACCAGTGTCATTGCATGTGTGTTCTTTTCACAATCCACATATGGATCCACCAGTGTCATTTCATTTGTGCTTTTTTACTAACAACAACGAGAGTCATTTCATGTGTGTTCTTTTCACATACCACATATGGATCCACCAGTGTCATTGAAATGTGTGTTCTCTTCAGGGACCACACATGGATCCCCTAGTGGTATTGCATGTGTGTTCTTGTTACTAACAACAACCAGAGTCATTGCATGTGTGCTCTTTTCACAATCCACCTATGGATCCACCAGTGTCATTGCATGTGTGTTCTTTTTACTAACAACAACCAGAGTCATTGCATGTGTGTTCTTTTCACATACCAGATATGGATCCACCAGTGTCATTGCATGTGTGCTCTTTTTACTAACAACAACCAAAGTCATTACATGTGTGTTCTCTTCAAAGACCACACATGGATCCACCAGTGTCATTGCATGTGTGTTCTTTTTAGTAACAACCAGAGTCATTGAAATGTGTGTTCTCTTCTTAGACCACACATGGATCTACCAGTGTCATTGCATGTGTGTTCTTTTTACTAACAACAACCAGTGTCATTGCATTTGTGTTCTTTTCACAATCCACCTATGAATCCACCAGTGTTATTGCATGTGTGCTTTTTTACTAACAACAACCAGAGTCATTTGATGTGTGTTCTTTTCACATACCACATATGGATCCACCAGTGTCATTGAAATGTGTCTTCTCTTTAGAGACCACACATGGAACCACCAGTGTTATTGCATGTGTGTTCTTGTTACTAACAACAACCAGAGTCATTGCATGTGTGTTCTTTTCACATACCACATATGGATCCACCAGTGTCATTGCATGTGTGTTCTTTTCACAATCCACCTATAGATCCACCAGTGTCATTGCATGTGTGTTCTTTTTACTAACAACAATCAGAGTCATTGAAATGTGTATTCTCCTCTGACACCACACATGGATCCACCAGTGTCATTGCATGTGTGTTCTTTTTACTAACAACAACTAGAGTCATTGCATGTGTGTTCTTTTCACATACCACATATGGATCCACTAGTGTCATTGCATGTGTGCTCTTTTCACAATCCACCTATGGATCCACCAGTGTCATTGCATGTGTGTTCTTTTCACATACCACATATGGATCCACCAGTGTCATTGAAATGTGTGTTCTCTTTCGAGACCACACATGGATCCACCAGTGTCATTGCATGTGTGTTCTTTTTACTAACAACAACCAGAGTCATTGCATGTGTGTTCTTTTCACATACCACAAATGGATCCACCAGTGTCATTGCATGTGTGCTGTTTTTACTAACAACAACCAGAATCATTTCATGTGTGTTCTCTTCAGAGACCACACATGGATCCACCAGTGTCATTGCATGTGTGCTCTTTTTACTAACAACAATCAGAGTCATTGAAATGTGTGTTCTCTTCAGAGATCACACATGGAACCACCAGTGTTATTGCATGTGTGTTCTTGTTACTAACAACTACTAGAGTCATTGCATGTGTGTTCTTTTCAGATACCACATATGGATCCACCAGTGTCGTTGCATGTGTGTTCTTTTCACAATCCACCTATGGATCCACCAGTGTCATTGCATGTGTGTTCTTTTCAGAATCCACCAATGGATCCACCAGTGTCGTTGCATGTGTGCTTTTTTTACTAACAACAACCAGAGTCATTTCATGTGTGTTCTTTTCACATACCACATATGGATCCACCAGTATAATTGAAATGTGTGTTCTCTTCAGAGACCACACATGGATCCAACAGTGTTATTGCATGTGTGTTCTTGTTACTAACAAATACCAGAGTCATTGCATGTGTGTTCTTTTCACATACCACATATGGATTCACCAGTGTCATTGCATGTGTGCTCTTTTCACAATCCACCTAAGGATCCACCAGTGTGATTGCATGTGTGTTCTTTTTACTAACAACAACCAGAGTCATTGCATGTGTGATCTTTTCACAATCCACATATGGATCCACCAGTGTCATTGCATGTGTGTTCTTTTTACTAACAACAACTAGAGTCATTGAAATGTGTATTATTTTCACATACCACATATGGATCCACCAGTGTCATTGCATGTGTGTTGTTTTTACTAACAACAACCAGAGTCATTGCATGTGTGTTCTCTTCAGAGACCACACATGGATCCACTAGTATCATTGCATGTGTGTTCTTTTTACTAACAACAACTAGAGTCATTGAAATGTGTGTTCTCTTCGGAGACCACACATGGATCCACCAGTGTCATTGCATGTGTGTTCCTTTTACTAACAACAACCAGTGTCATTGCATGTGTGTTCTTTTCACAATCCACCTATGGATCCACCAGTGTCAGTTCATTTGTGCTTTTTTACTAACAACAACCAGAGTCATTTCATGTGTGTTCTTTTAACATACCACATATGGATCCACTAGTGTCATTGAAATGTGTGTTCTCTTCAGAGACCACACATGGATCCCCTAGTGGTATTGCATGTGTGTTCTTGTTACTAACAACAACCCGAGTCATTGCATGTGTGCTCTTTTCACAATCCACCTATGGATCCACCAGTGTCATTGCATGTGTGTTCTTTTTACTAACAACAAGAGTCATTGCACGTGTGTTCTTTTCACATACCACATATGGATCCACCAGTGTCATTGCATGTGTGCTCTTTTTACTAACAACAACCACAGTCATTGAATGTGTGTTCTCTTCAAAGACCACACATGGATCCACCAGTCTCATTCCGTGTGTGTTCTTTTTACTAACAACCAGAGTCATTGAAATGTGCGTTCTCTTCATAGACCACACATGGATCCACCAGAGTCATTTGATGTGTGTTCGTTTCACATACCACATATGGATCCACTAGTGTCATTGAAATGTGTGTTCTCTTCAGAGACCACACATGGATCCCCTAGTGGTATTGCATGTGTGTTCTTGTTACTAACAACAACCAGAGTCATTGCATGTGTGCTCTTTTCACAATCCACCTATGGATCCACCAGTGTCATTGCATGTGTGTTCTTTTTACTAACAACAACCAGAGTCATTGCATGTGTGTTCTCTTCAGAAACCACACATGGATCCACTAGTGTCATTGCATGTGTGTTCTTTTTACTAACAACAACCAGAGTCATTGAAATGTGTGTTCTCTTCAGAGACCACACGTGGATCCACCAATGTCATTGCATATGTGTTCCTTTTACTAACAACAACCAGTGTCATTGCATGTGTGTTCTTTTCACAATCCACCTATGGATCCACCAGTGTCATTTGATTGGTGCTTTTTTACTAATAACAACCAGAGTCATTTCATGTGTGTTCTTTTCACATACCACATATGGACCCACCAGTGTCATTGAAATGTGTGTTCTCTTCAGAGACCACAGATGGATCCCCTAGTGGTATTGCATGTGTGTTCTTGTTACTAACAACAACCAGAGTCATTGCATGTGTGCTCTTTTCACAATCCACCTATGGATCCACCAGTGTCATTGCATGTGTGTTCTTTTTACTAACAACAACAAGAGTCATTGCATGTGTGTTCTTTTCACATACCACATATGGATCCACCAGTGTCATTGCATGTGTGCTCTTTTTACTAACAACAACCACAGTCATTGAATGTGTGTTCTCTTCAAAGACCACACATGGATCCACCAGTCTCATTCCATGTGTGTTCTTTTTACTAACAACTAGAGTCATTGAAATGTGCGTTCTCTTCATAGACCACACATGGATCCACCAGAGTCATTTGATGTGTGTTCGTTTCACATACCACATATGGATCCACCAGTGTCATTGAAATGTGTGTTCTCTTCAGAGATCACACATGGAACCACCAGTGTTATTGCATGTGTGTTCTTGTTACTAACAACTACTAGAGTCATTGCATGTGTGTTCTTTTCAGATACCACATATGGATCCACCAGTGTCATTGCATGTGTGTTCTTTTCACAATCCACCTATGGATCCACCAGTGTCATTGCATGTGTGTTCTTTTCAGAATCCACCAATGGATCCACCAGTGTCGTTGCATGTGTGCTTTTTTTACTAACAATAACCAGAGTCATTTCATGTGTGTTCTTTTCACATACCACATATGGATCCACCAGTATAATTGAAATGTGTGTTCTCTTCAGAGACCACACATGGATCCAACAGTGTTATTGCATGTGTGTTCTTGTTACTAACAAATACCAGAGTGATTGCATGTGTGTTCTTTTCACATACCACATATGGATTCACCAGTGTCATTGCATGTGTGCTCTTTTCACATCCACCTATGGATCCACCAGTGTCATTGCATGTGTGTTCTTTTTACTAACAACAACCATAGTCATTGCATGTGTGTTCTTTTTACTAACAACAACCAGTGTCATTGCATGTGTATTCTTTTCACAATCCACCTATGGATCCACCAGTGTCATTGCATGTGTATTCTTTTTTCTAACAACAACCAGAGTCATTGCATGTGTGCTCTTTTCACAATCCACATATGGATCCACTAGTGTCATTGCATGTGTGTTCTTTTTACTAACAACAACCAGAGTCATTGAAATGTGTATTATTTTCACATACCACATATGGATCCACTAGTGTCATTGCATGTGTGTTCTTTTTACTAACAACAACCAGGGTCATTGCATGTGTGTTCTCTTCAGAGACCACACATGGATCCACTAGTATCATTGCATGTGTGTTCTTTTTACTAACAACAACCAGAGTCATTGAAATGTGTGTTCTCTTCGGAGACCACACATGGATCCACCAGTGTCATTGCATGTTTGTTCCTTTTACTAACAACAACCAGTGTCATTGCATGTGTGTTCTTTTCACAATCCACCTATGGATCCACCAGTGTCATTTCATTTGTGCTTTTTTACTAATAACAACCAGAGTCATTTCATGTGTGTTCTTTTCACATACCACATATGGATCCACCAGTGTCATTGAAATGTGTGTTCTCTTCAGAGACCACACATGGATCCCCTAGTGGTATTGCATGTGTGTTCTTGTTACTAACAACAACCAGAGTCATTGCATGTGTGATCTTTTCACAATCCACCTATGGATCCACCAGTGTCATTGCATGTGTGTTCTTTTTACTAACAACAACCAGAGTCATTGCATGTGTGTTCTTTTCACATACCACATATGGATCCACCAGTGTCATTGCATGTGTGTTATTTTACTAACAACAACCAGAGTCATTGCATGTGTGTTCTCTTCAGAGACCACACATGGATCCACTAGTGTCATTGCATGTGTGTTCTTTTTACTAACAACAACCAGAGTCATTGAAATGTGTGTTCTCTTCGGAGAGCACACATGGATCCACCAGTGTCATTGCATGTGTGTTCCTTTTACTAACAACAACCAGTGTCATTGCATGTGTGTTCTTTTCACAATCCACCTATGGATCCACCAGTGTCATTTCATTTGTGCTTTTTTACTAACAACAACCAGAGTCATTTCATGTGTGTTCTTTTCACATACCACATATGGATCCACCAGTGTCATTGAAATGTGTGTTCTCTTTAGAGACCACACATGGATCCCCTAGTGGTATTGCATGTGTGTTCTTGTTACTAACAACAACCAGAGTCATTGCATGTGTGCTCTTTTCACAATCCACCTATAGATCCACCAGTGTCATTGCATGTGTGTTCTTTTTACTAACAACAACAAGAGTCATTGCATGTGTGTTCTTTTCACATACCAGATATGGATCCACCAGTGTCATTGCATGTGTGCTCTTTTTACTAACAACAACCAAAGTCATTGCATGTGTGTTCTCTTCAAAGACCACACATGGATCCACCAGTGTCATTGCATGTGTGTTCTTTTTACTAACAACCAGAGTCATTCAAATGTGTGTTCTCTTCTTAGACCACACATGGATCTACCAGTGTTATTGCATGTGTGTTCGTTTTACTAACAACAACCAGTGTCATTGCATTTGTGTTCTTTTCACAATCCACCTATGAATCCACCAGTGTTATTGCATGTGTGCTTTTTTTACTAACAATAACCAGAGTCATTTGATGTGTGTTTTTTTCACATACCACATATGGATCCACCAGTGTCATTGCATGTGTGTTCTTTTTACTAACAACAACCAGAGTCATTGCATGTGTGTTCTCTTCAGAGACCACACATGGATCCACTAGTGTCATTGCATGTGTGTTTCTTTTTACTAACAACAACCAGAGTCATTGAAATGTGTTTTCTCTTCGGAGACCACACATGGATCCACCAGTGTCATTGCATGTGTGTTCCTTTTACTAACAACAACCAGTGTCATTGCATGTGTGTTCTTTTCACAATCCACATATGGATCCACCAGTGTCATTTCATTTGTGCTTTTTTACTAACAACAACCAGAGTCATTTCATGTGTGTTCTTTTCACATACCACATATGGATCCACCAGTGTCATTGAAATGTGTGTTCTCTTCAGGGACCACACATGGATCCCCTAGTGGTATTGCATGTGTGTTCTTGTTACTAACAACAACCAGAGTCATTGCATGTGTGCTCTTTTCACAATCCACCTATGGATCCACCAGTGTCATTGCATGTGTGTTCTTTTTACTAACAACAACCAGAGTCATTGCATGTGTGTTCTTTTCACATACCAGATATGGATCCACCAGTGTCATTGCATGTGTGCTCTTTTTACTAACAACAACCAAAGTCATTACATGTGTGTTATCTTCAAAGACCACACATGGATCCACCAGTGTCATTGCATGTGTGTTCTTTTTAGTAACAACCAGAGTCATTGAAATGTGTGTTCTCTTCTTAGACCACACATGGATCTACCAGTGTCATTGCATGTGTGTTCTTTTTACTAACAACAACCAGTGTCATTGCATTTGTGTTCTTTTCACAATCCACCTATGAATCCACCAGTGTTATTGCATGTGTGCTTTTTTACTAACAACAACCAGAGTCATTTGATGTGTGTTCTTTTCACATACCACATATGGATCCACCAGTGTCATTGAAATGTGTCTTCTCTTTAGAGACCACACATGGAACCACCAGTGTTATTGCATGTGTGTTCTTGTTACTAACAATAACCAGAGTCATTGCATGTGTGTTCTTTTCACATACCACATATGGATCCACCAGTGTCATTGCATGTGTGTTCTTTTCACAATCCACCTATAGATCCACCAGTGTCATTGCATGTGTGTTCTTTTTACTAACAACAATCAGAGTCATTGAAATGTGTATTCTCCTCTGACACCACACATGGATCCACCAGTGTCATTGCATGTGTGTTCTTTTTACTAACAACAACTAGAGTCATTGCATGTGTGTTTTTTCACATACCACATATGGATCGACTAGTGTCATTGCATGTGTGCTATTTTCACAATCCACCTATGGATCCACCAGTGTCATTGCATGTGTGTTCTTTTCACATACCACATATGGATCCACCAGTGTCATTGAAATGTGTGTTCTCTTTAGAGACCACACATGGATCCACCAGTGTCATTGCATGTGTGTTCTTTTTACTAACAACAACCAGAGTCATTGCATATGTGTTCTTTTCACATACCACATATGGATCCACCAGTGTCATTGCATGTGTGCTGTTTTTACTAACAACAACCAGAATCATTTCATGTGTGTTCTCTTCAGAGACCACACATGGATCCACCAGTGTCATTGCATGTGTGCTCTTTTTACTAACAACAATCAGAGTCATTGAAATGTGTGTTCTCTTCAGAGACAACACATGGATCCACCCGTGTCATTGCATGTGTGTTCTTTCTACTAACAACAACCAGTGTCATTGCATGTGTGTTCTTTTCACAATCCACCTATGGATCCACCAGTGTCATTGCATGCGTGTTCTTTTTACTAACAAGAACCAGTGTCATTGCATGTGTATCTTTTCACAATCCACCTATGGATCCACTAGTGTCATTGCATGTGTGCTCTTTTCACAATCCACCTAAGGATCCACCAGTGTCATTGCATGTGTGTTCTTTTTACTAACAACAACAAGAGTCATTGTATGTGTGTTCTTTTCAAATACCACATATGGATCCACTAGTGCCATTGCATGTGTGTTCTTTTCACAATCCACCTATGGATCCACTAGTGTCATTGCATGTGGGATTTTTTTACTAACAACAACCAGAGTCATTTCATGTGTTTTCTTTTCACATACCACATATGGATCCACCAGTGTCATTGCATGTGTTCTCTTTTCACAATCCACCTATGGATCCACCAGTGTCATTTCATGTGTGTTCTTTTCACATACCACATAAGGATCCACCAGTGTCATTGAAATGTGTGTTCTCTTCAGAGACCACACATGGATCCCCTAGTGGTATTGCATGTGTGTTCTTGTTACTAACAACAACCAGAGTCATTGCATGTGTGCTCTTTTCACAATCCACCTATGGATCCACCAGTGTCATTGCATGTGTGTTCTTTTTACTAACAACAACCCGAGTCATTGCATGTGTGTTCTTTTCACATACCACATATGGATCCACCAGTGTCATTGCATGTGTGTTCTTTTACTAACAACAACCAGAGTCATTGCATGTGTGTTCTCTTCAGAGACCACACATGGATCCACTAGTGTCATTGCATGTGTGTTCTTTTTACTAACAACAACCAGAGTCATTGAAATGTGTGTTCTCTTCGGAGACCACACATGGATCCACCAGTGTCATTGCATGTGTGTTCCTTTTACTAACAACAACCAGTGTCATTGCATGTGTGTTCTTTTCACAATCCACCTATGGATCCACCAGTGTCATTTCATTTGTGCTTTTTTACTAACAACAACCAGAGTCATTTCATGTGTGTTCTTTTCACATACCACATATGGATCCACCAGTGTCATTGAAATGTGTGTTCTCTTCAGAGACCACACATGGATCCCCTAGTGGTATTGCATGTGTGTTCTTGTTACTAACAACAACCAGAGTCATTGCATGTGTGCTCTTTTAACAATCCACCTATAGATCCACCAGTGTCATTGCATGTGTGTTCTTTTTACTAACAACAACAAGAGTCATTGCATGTGTGTTCTTTTCACATACCAGATATGGATCCACCAGTGTCATTGCATGTGTGCTCTTTTTACTAACAACAACCAAAGTCATTGCATGTGTGTTCTCTTCAAAGACCACACATGGATCCACCAGTGTCATTGCATGTGTGTTCTTTTTACTAACAACCAGAGTCATTCAAATGTGTGTTCTCTTCTTAGACCACACATGGATCTACCAGTGTCATTGCATGTGTGTTCTTTTTACTAACAACAACCAGTGTCATTGCATTTGTGTTCTTTTCACAATCCACCTATGAATCCACCAGTGTTATTGCATGTGTGCTTTTTTTACTAACAATAACCAGAGTCATTTGATGTGTGTTTTTTTCACATACCACATATGGATCCACCAGTGTCATTGCATGTGTGTTCTTTTTACTAACAACAACCAGAGTCATTGCATGTGTGTTCTCTTCAGAGACCACACATGGATCCACTAGTGTCATTGCATGTGTGTTCTTTTTACTAACAACAACCAGAGTCATTGAAATGTGTTTTCTCTTCGGAGACCACACATGGATCCACCAGTGTCATTGCATGTGTGTTCCTTTTACTAACAACAACCAGTGTCATTGCATGTGTGTTCTTTTCACAATCCACATATGGATCCACCAGTGTCATTTCATTTGTGCTTTTTTACTAACAACAACGAGAGTCATTTCATGTGTGTTCTTTTCACATACCACATATGGATCCACCAGTGTCATTGAAATGTGTGTTCTCTTCAGGGACCACACATGGATCCCCTAGTGGTATTGCATGTGTGTTCTTGTTACTAACAACAACCAGAGTCATTGCATGTGTGCTCTTTTCACAATCCACCTATGGATCCACCAGTGTCATTGCATGTGTGTTCTTTTTACTAACAACAACCAGAGTCATTGCATGTGTGTTCTTTTCACATACCAGATATGGATCCACCAGTGTCATTGCATGTGTGCTCTTTTTACTAACAACAACCAAAGTCATTACATGTGTGTTCTCTTCAAAGACCACACATGGATCCACCAGTGTCATTGCATGTGTGTTCTTTTTAGTAACAACCAGAGTCATTGAAATGTGTGTTCTCTTCTTAGACCACACATGGATCTACCAGTGTCATTGCATGTGTGTTCTTTTTACTAACAACAACCAGTGTCATTGCATTTGTGTTCTTTTCACAATCCACCTATGAATCCACCAGTGTTATTGCATGTGTGCTTTTTTACTAACAACAACCAGAGTCATTTGATGTGTGTTCTTTTCACATACCACATATGGATCCACCAGTGTCATTGAAATGTGTCTTCTCTTTAGAGACCACACATGGAACCACCAGTGTTATTGCATGTGTGTTCTTGTTACTAACAACAACCAGAGTCATTGCATGTGTGTTCTTTTCACATACCACATATGGATCCACCAGTGTCATTGCATGTGTGTTCTTTTCACAATCCACCTATAGATCCACCAGTGTCATTGCATGTGTGTTCTTTTTACTAACAACAATCAGAGTCATTGAAATGTGTATTCTCCTCTGACACCACACATGGATCCACCAGTGTCATTGCATGTGTGTTCTTTTTACTAACAACAACTAGAGTCATTGCATGTGTGTTCTTTTCACATACCACATATGGATCCACTAGTGTCATTGCATGTGTGCTCTTTTCACAATCCACCTATGGATCCACCAGTGTCATTGCATGTGTGTTCTTTTCACATACCACATATGGATCCACCAGTGTCATTGAAATGTGTGTTCTCTTTAGAGACCACACATGGATCCACCAGTGTCATTGCATGTGTGTTCTTTTTACTAACAACAACCAGAGTCATTGCATGTGTGTTCTTTTCACATACCACATATGGATCCACCAGTGTCATTGCATGTGTGCTGTTTTTACTAACAACAACCAGAATCATTTCATGTGTGTTCTCTTCAGAGACCACACATGGATCCACCAGTGTCATTGCATGTGTGCTCTTTTTACTAACAACAATCAGAGTCATTGAAATGTGTGTTCTCTTCAGAGACAACACATGGATCCACCCGTGTCATTGCATGTGTGTTCTTTCTACTAACAACAACCAGTGTCATTGCATGTGTGTTCTTTTCACAATCCACCTATGGATCCACCAGTGTCATTGCATGCGTGTTCTTTTTACTAACAAGAACCAGTGTCATTGCATGTGTATCTTTTCACAATCCACCTATGGATCCACTAGTGTCATTGCATGTGTGCTCTTTTCACAATCCACCTAAGGATCCACCAGTGTCATTGCATGTGTGTTCTTTTTACTAACAACAACAAGAGTCATTGTATGTGTGTTCTTTTCAAATACCACATATGGATCCACTAGTGCCATTGCATGTGTGTTCTTTTCACAATCCACCTATGGATCCACTAGTGTCATTGCATGTGGGCTTTTTTTACTAACAACAACCAGAGTCATTTCATGTGTTTTCTTTTCACATACCACATATGGATCCACCAGTGTCATTGCATGTGTTCTCTTTTCACAATCCACCTATGGATCCACCAGTGTCATTTCATGTGTGTTCTTTTCACATACCACATATGGATCCACCAGTGTCATTGAAATGTGTGTTCTCTTCAGAGACCACACATGGATCCACCAGTGTCATTGCATGTGTGTTCTTTTTACTAACAACAACCAGAGTCATTGCTTGTGTGTTATTTTCACATACCACATATGGATCCACCAGTGTCATTTCATGTGTGCTCTTTTTACTAACAACAACCAGAATCATTGCATGTGTGTTCTCTTCAGAGACCACACATGGATCCACCAGTGTCATTACATGTGTGTTCTTTTTACTAACAACAATTAGAGTCATTGAAATGTGTATTCTCTTCAGAGACCACACAGGGATCCACCAGTGTCATTGCATGGGTGTTCTTTCTACTAACAATAACCAGTGTCATTGCATGTGTGTTCTTTTCACAATCCACCTATGGATCCACCAGTATCATTGCATGTGTGCTCTTTTTACTAACAACAACCAAAGTCATTGCATGTGTGTTCTCTTAAAAGACCACACATGGATCCACCAGTGTCATTGCATGTGTGTTCTTTTTAGTAACAACCAGAGTCATTGAAATGTGTGTTCTCTTCTTAGACCACACATGGATCTACCAGTGTCATTGCATGTGTGTTCTTTTTACTAACAACAACCAGTGTCATTGCATTTGTGTTCTTTTCACAATCCACCTATGAATCCACTAGTGTTATTGCATGTGTGCTTTTTTACTAACAACAACCAGAGTCATTTGATGTGTGTTCTTTTCACATACCACATATGGATCCACCAGTGTCATTGAAATGTGTGCTCTCTTCAGAGACCACACATGGAACCACCAGTGTTATTGCATGTGTGTTCTTGTTACTAACAACAACCAGAGTCATTGCATGTGTGTTCTTTTCACAATCCACCTATAGATCCACCAGTGTCATTGCATGTGTGTTCTTTGTACTAGCAACAATCAGAGTCATTCAAATGTGTGTTCTCTTCTGACACCACACATGGATCCACCAGTGTCATTGCATGTGTGTTCTTTTTACTAACAACAACTAGAGTCATTGCATGTGTGTTCTTTTCACATACCACATATGGATCCACTAGTGTCATTGCATGTGTGCTCTTTTCACAATGCACCTATGGATCCACCAGTGTCATTGCATGTGTGTTCTTTTCACATACCACATATGGATCCACCAGTGTCATTGAAATGTGTGTTCTCTTTAGAGACCACACATGGATCCACCAGTGTCATTGCATGTGTGTTCTTTTTACTAACAACAACCAGAGTCATTGCATGTGTGTTCTTTTCACATACCACATTTGGATCCACCAGTGTCATTGCATGTGTGCTGTTTTTACTAACAACAACCAGAATCATTTCATGTGTGTTCTCTTCAGAGACCACACATGGATCCACCAGTGTCATTGCATGTGTGCTCTTTTTACTAACAACAATCAGAGTCATTGAAATGTGTGTTCTCTTCAGAGACAACACATGGATCCACCCGTGTCATTGCATGTGTGTTCTTTCTACTAACAACAACCAGTGTCATTGCATGTGTGTTCTTTTCACAATCCACCTATGGATCCACCAGTGTCATTGCATGCGTGTTCTTTTTACTAACAAGAACCAGTGTCATTGCATGTGTATCTTTTCACAATCCACCTATGGATCCACTAGTGTCATTGCATGTGTGCTCTTTTCACAATCCACCTAAGGATCCACCAGTGTCATTGCATGTGTGTTCTTTTTACTAACAACAACAAGAGTCATTGTATGTGTGTTCTTTTCAAATACCACATATGGATCCACTAGTGCCATTGCATGTGTGTTCTTTTCACAATCCACCTATGGATCCACTAGTGTCATTGCATGTGGGGTTTTTTTACTAACAACAACCAGAGTCATTTCATGTGTTTTCTTTTCACATACCACATATGGATCCACCAGTGTCATTGCATGTGTTCTCTTTTCACAATCCACCTATGGATCCACCAGTGTCATTTCATGTGTGTTCTTTTCACATACCACATATGGATCCACCAGTGTCATTGAAATGTGTGTTCTCTTCAGAGACCACACATGGATCCACCAGTGTCATTGCACGTGTGTTCTTTTTACTAACAACAACCAGAGTCATTGCTTGTGTGTTATTTTCACATACCACATATGGATCCACCAGTGTCATTTCATGTGTGCTCTTTTTACTAACAACAACCAGAATCATTGCATGTGTGTTCTCTTCAGAGACCACACATGGATCCACCAGTGTCATTACATGTGTGTTCTTTTTACTAACAACAATTAGAGTCATTGAAATGTGTGTTCTCTTTAGAGACCACACAGGGATCCACCAGTGTCATTGCATGGGTGTTCTTTCTACTAACAATAACCAGTGTCATTGCATGTGTGTTCTTTTCACAATCCACCTATGGATCCACCAGTATCATTGCATGTGTGCTCTTTTTACTAACAACAACCAAAGTCATTGCATGTGTGTTCTCTTCAAAGACCACACATGGATCCACTAGTGTCATTGCATGTGTGTTCTTTTTACTAACAACCAGAGTCATTGAAATGTGTGTTCTCTTCTTAGACCACACATGGATCTACCAGTGTCATTGCATGTGTGTTCTTTTTACTAACAACAACCAGTGTCATTGCATGTGTGTTCTTTTCACAATCCACCTATGAATCCACCAGTGTTATTGCAAGTGTGCTTTTTTTACTAACAACAACCAGAGTCATTTGATGTGTGTTCTTTTCACATACCACATATGGATCCACCAGTGTCATTGAAATGTATGCTCTCTTCAGAGACCACACATGGAACCACCAGTGTTATTGCATGTGTGTTCTTGTTACTAACAACAACCAGAGTCATTGCATGTGTGTTATTTTCACATACCACATATGGATCCACCAGTGTCATTGCATGTGTGTTCTTTTCACAATCCACCTATAGATCCACCAGTGTCATTGCATGTGTGTTCTTTTTACTAGCAACAATCAGAGTCATTGAAATGTGTGTTCTCTTTAGAGACCACACATGGATCTACCAGTGTCATTGCATGTGTGTTCTTTTTACTAACAACAACCAGAGTCATTGCATGTGTGTTCTTTTCACATACCACATATGGATCCACCAGTGTCATTGCATGTGTGCTCTTTTTACTAACAACAACCAGAATCATTGCATGTGTGTTCTCTTCAGAGACCACACATGGATCCACCAGTGCCATTGCATGTGTGTTCTTTTTACTAACAACAATCAGAGTCATTGAAATGTGTGTTCTCTTCAGAGACAACACATGGATCCACCAGTGTCATTGCATGTGTCTTCTTTCTACTAACAACAACCATTGTCATTGCATGTGTGTTCTTTTCACAATCCACCTATGGATCCACCAGTGTCATTGCATGCGTGTTCTTTTTACTAACAAGAACCAATGTCATTACATGTGTGTTCTTTTTACTAATAACAACTAGAGTCATTGCATGTGTGTTCTTTTCACATACCACATATGGATCCACCAATGTCACTGCATGTGTGCTCTTTTCACAATCCACCTAAGGATCTACCAGTGTCATTGCATGTGTGTTCTTTTTACTAACAACAAGAAGAGTCATTGTATGTGTGTTCTTTTCACATACCACATATGGATCCACTAGTGCCATTGCATGTGTGTTCTTTTCACAATCCACCTATGGATCCACTAGTGTCATTGCATGTGGGCTTTTTTTACTAACAACAACCAGAGTCATTTCATGTGTTTTCTTTTCACATACCACATATGGATCCACAAGTGTCATTGCATGTGTTCTCTTTTCACAATCCACCTATGGATCCACCAGTGTCATTTCATGTGTGTTCTTTTCACGTACCACATATGGATCCACTAGTGTCATTGAAATGTGTGTTCTCTTCAGAGACCACACATGGATCCACCAGTGTCATTGCATGTGTGTTCTTTTTACTAACAACAACCAGAGTCATTGCATGTGTGTTATTTTCACATACCACATATGGATCCACCAGTGTCATTGCATGTGTGCTCTTTTTACTAACAACAAGCAGAGTCATTGCATGTGTGTTCTATTTAGAGACCACACATGGATCCACCAGTGTCATTACATGTGTGTTCTTTTTACCAACAACAATCAGAGTCATTGAAATGTGTGTTCTCTTCAGAGACCACACAGGGATCCACCAGTGTCTTTGCATGGGTGTTCTTTCTACTAACAACAACCAGTGTCATTGCATGTGTGTTCTTTTCACAATCCACCTATGGATCCACCAGTGTCATTGCATGCGTGTTCTTTTTACTAACAACAACCAGCATCATTGCATGTGTGTTCTTTTCACAATCCACCTATGGATCCACAAGTGTCACTACATGCGTGTTCTTTTTACTAACAAGAACCAGTGTCATTGCATGTGTGTTCTTTTCACAATCCACCTATGGATCCACTAGTGTCATTGCATGTGTGCTCTTTTCACAATCCACCAGTGTCATTGCATGTGTGTTCTTTTTACTAACAACAACAAGAGTCATTGTATGTGTGTTCTTTTCACATACCACA
The DNA here is from genome assembly GCA_916181665.1 of Avena sativa. Lineage (NCBI taxonomy): Eukaryota > Viridiplantae > Streptophyta > Magnoliopsida > Poales > Poaceae > Avena > Avena sativa. Next base: position 588,799,690 of record OV702287.1, read on the forward strand.
TATGGATCCACTAGTGCCATTGCATGTGTGTTATTTTCACAATCCACCTATGGATCCACTAGTGCCATTGCATATGGGCTTTTTTTACTAACAACAACCAGAGTCATTTCATGTGTTTTCTTTGCACATACCACATATGGATCCACCAGTGTCATTGCATGTGTGCTCTTTTCACAATACACCTATGGATCCACCAATGTCATTGCATGTGTGTTCTTTTTACTAACAATAACCAGAGTCATTGAAATGTGTGTTCTTTTCACATACCACATATGGATCCACCAGGGTCATTGCATGTGTGTTCTTTTTAATAACAACAACCAGAGCCATTGCATGTGTGTTCTCTTCAGAGACCACACATGGATCCACCAGTGTCATTGCATGTGTGTTCTTTTTACTAACAACAAACAAAGTCACTGAAATGTGTGTTCTCTTCAGAGACCACACATGGATCCACCAGTGTCATTGCATGTGTGTTCTTTTTACTAACAACAACCAGTGTCATTGCATGTGTGTTCTTTTCACAATCCAGCTATGGATCCACCAGTGTCATTGCATGTGTGCTTTTTTTACTAACAACAACTAGAGTCATTTCATGTGTTTTCTTTTCACATACAACATATGGATCCACCAGTGTCATTGAAATGTGTGTTCTCTTAAGAGACCACACATGGATCCACCATTGTCATTGCATGTGTGTTCTTTTTACTAACAACAACCAGAGTCATTGCATGTGTGTTCTTTTCACATACCACATATGGATCCACCAGTGTCATTGCATGTGTGCTCTTTTTACTAACAACAACCAGAGTCATTGCATGTGTGTTCTATTCAGAGACCACACATAGATCCACGAGTGTCATTGCATGTGTGTTCTTTTTACTAACAACAATCAGAGTCATTGAAATGTGTGTTCTTTTTAATAACAACTAGTGTCATTGCATGTGTGTTCTTTTCACAATCCACCTATGGATCCACCAGTGTCATTGCATGCGTGTTCTTTTTACTAACAAGAACCAGTGTCATTGCATGTGTGTTCTTTTCACAATCCACCTATGGATCCACTAGTGTCATTGCATGTGTGCTCTTTTCACAATCCACCTAAGGATCCACCAGTGTCATTGCAGGTGTGTTCTTTTTACTAACAACAACAAGAGTCATTGTATTTGTGTTCTTTTCACATACCACATATGGATCCACTAGTGCCATTGCATGTGTGTTCTTTTCACAATCCACCTTTGGATCCACTACTGTCATTGCATGTGGGCTTTTTTTACTAACAACAACCAGAGTCATTTCATGTGTTTTCTTTTCACATACCACATATGGATCCACCAGTGTCATTGCATGTGTGCTCTGTTCACAATCCACCTATGGATCCACTAGTGTCATTGCATGTGTGTTCTTTTTACTAACAATAACCAGAGTCATTGAAATGTGTGTTCTTTTCACATACCACATATGGATCCACCAGGGTCATTGCATGTGTGTTCTTTTTACTAACAACAACCAGAGCCATTGCATGTGTGTTCTCTTCAGAGACCACACATGGATCCCCCAGTGTCATTGCATGTGTGTTCTTTTTACTAACAACAACCAGAGTCACTGAAATGTGTGGTCCCTTTAGAGACCACACATGGATCCACCAGTGTCATTGCATGTGTGTTCTTTTTACTAACAACAACCAGTGTCATTGCATGTGTGTTCTTTTCACAGTCCACCTATGGATCCACCAGTGTCATTGCATGTGTGCTTTTTTTACTAACAACAACCAGAGTCATTTCATGTGTTTTCTTTTCATATACCACATATGGATCCACCAGTCTCATTGAAATGTGTGTTCTCTTCAGAGACCACACATGGATCCACTAGTGTTATTGCATGTATGTTATTGTTACTAACAATAACCAGAGTCATTGCATGTGTGTTCTTTTCACGTACCACATATGGATCCACCAGTGTCATTGCATGTGTGTTCTTTTCACAATCCACCTATGGATCCACCAGTGTCATTGCATGCGTGCTCTTTTTACTAACAACAACCAGAGTCACTGCATGTGTGTTCTCTTCAGAGACCACACATGGATACACCAGTGTCATTGCATGTGTGTTCTTTTTAGTAACAACAACCAGAGTCATTGAAATGTGTGTTCTCTTTTGAGACTACACATGGATCCACCAGTGTCATTGCATGTGTGTTCTTTTTACTAACAACAGCCAGTGTCATTGCATGTGTGTTCTTTTCACAATCCACCTATGCATCCACCAGCGTTATTGCATGTGTGCTTTTTTTACTAACAACAACCAGAGTCATTTCATGTGTGTTCTTTTCACATACCACATATGGATCCACAAGTGTCATTGAAATGTGTGGTCTCTTCAGAGAGCACACATGGATCCACCAGTGTTATTGCATGTGTGTTCATGTTACTAACAACAACCAGAGTCATTGCATGTGTGTTATTTTCACATACCACATATGGATCCACCAGTGTTATTGCATGTGTCTTCTTTTCACAATCCACCTATGGATCCACCAGTGTCATTGCATGTGTGTTATTTTTACTAACAACAACTGGAGTTATTTCATGACTGTTCTTTTCAAATACGACATACGGATCCACCAGTGTCATTGCATGTGTGCTCTTTTCACAAATCCACCTATGGATCCACCAGTGTCATTGCATGTGTGTTCTTTTCACATACCACATATGGCTCCACCAGTGTCATTGCATGTGTGCTCTTTTTACTAACAACAACCAGTGTCATTGCATGTGTGTTCTTTTTACTAACAACCAGAGTCATTGAAATGTTTGTTCTCTTCTTAGACCACACAAGGATCTACAAGTGTCATTGCATGTGTGTTCTTTTTACTAACAACAAGCAGTGTCATTGGATGTGTGTTCTTTTCAGAATCCACCTATGGATCCACCAGTGTTATTGCATGTGTGCTTTTTTACTAACAACAACCAGAGTCATTTGATGTGTGTTCTTTTCACATACCACATATGGATCCACCAGTGTCATTCAAATGTGTGTTCTCTTCAGAGACCACACATGGAACCACCAGTGTTATTGCATGTGTGTTCTTGTTAAGAATAACAACCAGAGTCATTGCATGTGTGTTCTTTTCACATACCACATATGGATCCACCAGTGTCATTGCATGTGTGTTCTTTTCACAATCCACCTATGGATCCACCAGTGTCATTGCATGTGTGTTCTTTTTACTAACAACAATCAGAGTCATTGAAATGTGTGTTCTCTTCTGAGACTACACATGGATCCACCAGTGTCATTGCATGTGTGTTCTTTTTACTAACAACAACCGGTGTCATTACATGTGTGTTCTTTTCACAATCCACCTATGGATCCACCAGTGTCATTGCATGTGTTGTTTTTTTACTAACAACAACCAGAGTCATTTCATGTGTGTTCTTTTCACATACCACATATGGATCCACCAGTGTCATTGAAATGTGTGTTCCCTTCAGAGACCACACATGGATCCACCAGTGTTATTACATGTGTGTTCTTGTTACTAACAACTACCAGAGTCATTACACGTGTGTTCTTTTCACATACCACATATGGATCCACCAGTGTCATTGCATGTGTGCTCTTTTCACATCCAGCTATGGATCCACCACTGTCATTGCATGTGTGTTATTTTTACTAACAACAACCAGAGTCATTGCATGAGTGTTCTTTTTACTAACAACTGTAGGGGTTCCGCCCATAAAAATGATAAATTTTACTCTACGCCCCTGAACCCCTGAAGCTGCCAGGACCTATCTATGAGTAATACAGTAACGGGAGGGGCTTTTCGTGAACTTACCCTTGAAGACCGAAAAAAGTTGTCAACGCTCATGAGAGCGTGGTTGATGTAGACGAGTCGAAGCCGACCTCAATGTCGTGATGAAGTCCTTGCGCTCCTTCTGGCTCCAAGGACTTGAGTGCCTCAAGTGCGACACCTCGCGGGGAGTTACACACGTCCGGTGCCCGACGCTGACTCCCGCTTCCCCGATCCAACAGTAGTTGAGGAAGTAGAGCTCCTGGATCCGAATCCCGCAGCGCGACGGCGCTCCGCGGTGAAGATGTCTCTCGCTCGCGTAGTCCAGACTTGGGACCACGGTCACGAGAGAGAGGGGGAGAGAGAAAATATCAATTAGAGGTCCTCCCAAAAGTGGGGAAACCTTTATTCATTAGTGGGTGTATTTTCTAGGCCAAATACCCCACTATATATAGGGGGAGGGGAGGTACTACCTCCCCTCAAGTCCTGGGGTGGGACTAAAGGAGAGGAGGGGGTGGGGTGGCCGCCGGCCAGCCCCTAGTGGGCCCGCGGGGGGGCAAGTCCCAACCGGCCTCCCCCTTTGGCCCCTCTCCCTCTCTCCTTTCCCTAATGGGCCCTCTCCGTCCGGGAATTGGCCCATTAAGCCTTTTGACCTTTTAATTGATTTTCTCTTTATTAAATAAGTATGAATAAATGAGTAAACCAATATTTAACATTCATTCACATATTATCTAATCTCCGTGGCCATGGAACTCCTTCCACCTCCACTCCGGACATCCTCCGGACTTACCAAAACCCTTCCAGTTTTCTCCCTTCTTTTCTTCGGTGATTCTACCGATCCTATAAAGACTCTCTAAGCATCATCAAGCCCTTAAGCATGATACCCCACGGTGCGGGAACACTCCAGACATGGTCGGGACACTCCCGCACCAATGATCAATAGAGGGACCTGGATGGCCATGTGACCCATGTGCATTCCACGAAGATCTTTCGTCGTTTGAACCGGTGACAGTCGTGTCTTATTCCCTTTCTCATTTGATACTTGCATTGCCCGAGACCTGATCAATGACATCACCATGTCGTGTTCAATCTCGTTACTAAACAATGCTACTTAACTCGTTCCGACAAGTGATATCCCCGTGATCTAATCACACACTGTGCAGCTATTGGATATAACCTCTCCGAGTGGGCCCTTGAGTATCTTCCCGTCACATGGATGGAGAAATCCCGCTCTTGACATATATTGCCTCTATAGTTTCCTCCGAATACCTGAACACACCTTTATAACCACCATTTTACCAGATGGCGTTTGATGCTATCTAAGCATTCTCGGGAGACAGTGATTGATATAGCCTCACGGTCTAAGGAATAGTCTACGAGGATCCATTTCTAATCATCGTAACTTGAACTTCGTGACATGATCGAATCACGATGCTTAGGTTGGGTATTGGTTCATCATCTCATTCTCAAAATGAGATGACCTCATTTCCAACTGGCATAAATGCCACATGATCAGGAAACATGATCATCTGTTGACCAATGAACCAGTGACTAGAGTTTCACTGGGAACCCCTGGTTTGTTTGTATATCACACGTGTATTGATGGTTCCACTCAATACAGTTATAGCATGATATAAAACTTAATCATAAACTATATGAAATATGATAATAGTCCTTACTACTATTTCCAACAGTCTCCCACTTGCACTAGAGTACAAATACACTAGCTGCATTTGTTCTTAATTATTGGTACCATATAACCGGTACCTAGAACATGCTTGCTCATGGAAGAGGTTGAGTCTTGGTTCTGTACTCTACAGTCCCAGATCCTTTGCAACTTACTAATGTACTTTGATTGACATTAATATTCTATCATCACATGACAGCATCTGTGTGTATGCATCGTTGCTATGGCAACAGAACGAGGCCTGATTCCAGGAGCCTACAGTGACGTTAGATCAACCTCGAGGGCTTTCTCATAGGCAATGTGCCCTAGGACACATCATTCTACGTTAAAAGCGAATTAGCCCCACCATAACATTACACAACACTTTAGATGGCACCCTTATCTATTATTATAAATGTATTCATCGAAACACTAGTGCACTCTGTGCAACTTTCGATGTTTTGTTCACCTCGCTTCCTACTTGAATCTAATTGGTATCTAGAGGAGTTTCCAACATATTCCCTTATGACATAACTCTTTATGCTCAACATTTTGTGATTCGAACTTAATCACTCTCAAACGTTCTTTATTTGGATTACATATTATGCTAAGTTATCATCATGGTTTACTAAGACAGAACCTATGTCTTAACATAGTGGATGATGATCATCCTATTCTTTCTTTCAACCATTTATGTTGAAACTTAATGCTATTCCTAATTTGAGTTATTAAGGACCAGTTCCTTAATTAACTTCTATTCTGAAACAGCTTTCAGAATCCTTTAAGGAATACTACATAATATCATAATACACTTATTATCAACTTCTACATCTTATAAATCATTATTTATAAGTATTTGTGCCTTTCATCCTTAACTTATTTAAGAATTACTCCTATAAGCTCCCACTCAAACTATGTTGCTAACATATTTGAATTTGAGTCTTATGTTGCTCCCACTTAAAAATATGTCAATCACATATTGTTTTAGGCTTACATAGCTCCCACTCAATTTTATGCAAATTGCATATCTCCTTGCTATTTTGAACAATTTCAAAATCCTTTGATCAAATATCAAACTTGGAGATTTAATATGAGATACTAGTACTTTACTAGTTTTAAAATCCACTAGACATTTAGCACATATGAATCAAATTCATTTCATCCAATACTTGACAAATTGTGCTTTTGTCATTCACCCCCTTTTCTTACTATGGCTTTGCAGTCATTTGGGAAAATTCCAATTAACCCCTTTTACTTGTGAGATTCAGCAACGAATTGCTTTGTAATCTCAAGGGAATTTTGCTTCTAGGATTTCTCATAATTTAGTTTACCATTATTTCCTTAGTAGTTTGTAGGTATGTCATATTCCAAAAATCATGACAAGCGATTCACAAATGTCTCCATTCAAGATATGGATTTACATTTTGAATCCTACTTTTATAGTGAAAAACAATAGTGGAGGGAAAAACACAATGATCAAAATCATTGATTCTTTCCTTCTGTGAAGAGAATCGTTCAGGAATGCTGTCTGTTGCGCTTCTCAACACTCTAATGCAGGGTTTTGAATCCTCATCTTGTTTCACACTATTTTCCATTTGCTCCATAATTGAGAAACATCACTAGAAGTGAGCTTTCTCAATAATGCACCAAAATCCAAGCAATACGAATCTTGCTTTCCTTTTGGTTTGAGCTATGGGTTTCTTATTCAAAGTTTCTAATGAATATACTACAAGGACTTATTCGCTATTGTTTCGGTTATATCGAATAACCCCAAAACTTTCACGAACTCAAATGGTTTACTAATTCTAATTGAGTGCTAACTATTTCTAGACTAATGGTCTCTACATATACTCTACAACGATTTATTTGGTCCCTGCTATTGAACCCCTTTTGATATACAATATCACTTTGTGATGCTTTGTATTTTGACGTTTCAAAACACTTTGCATTCCACAATTTCTTTCATGCCATTCTTAGAAAGTTGAATTTTATTACTATTGATCAAATCGTAGTAATTAGATTCTCTTTTATAATTATAGCCTTTGTTGATGAAACACTTTGATCAAATCAAATTGTTTCATATTCATGTTTCCTTTGGTAAACTTACTTTACACATTTAAACAGTCATTTAATGATAATTACCATTTTCATTAAAACATAATACATCGGATATGTATATACTTTTAACAATTCATTAAACACTTTGTATTCAAGTAATACACGGTGTTCAAGTTAATTTGCCGAATTTAGGCATGATTTATATGTGAAAATAAATTGAATGACTTTCACATATTATCACATAACTTTGAATTTAATCAATGGTTTCATTCATTAATGAAATATCATTAAGGTGGGTATTTTAAACAAGGCATTTTTAATGTTTTATAAATGTTCATGCATTATCAATTGTTTTCAAACAATAAGGACAATTCACACATAATTAAACAAGATATGAACACGAATAGAAATCATTCATAAAAGAGGAACAACTGTTTGTTACTGATATGAATAACCGTCTCACCAAGTGTGAGACACACTAAAGAAGTTCACAATCTCTTGATTACATTAATCATCCTAAAACACAAACTAAGTGATAAATGTCGAGGGAGAGTGTCGTTGACCATCATCATCATGCTCGCCATCAACACGCAATGTCACCTCCTCTCCAGCAAGCCCCTCTATGCAGAACGACCTGTTTTCACCAAAACCGAACAAGTATCAGATATACTTAACACTGCAAATGTGTTTGCAAGATTATAACATTTATAAAACTGTATATCAAATATATACCTTTGTCGTTGACGACCTGAGCGACATCTGGTTCAACCAACACATTCCTGAGATGTGTCATGAACCGGTGGAACTCCATTGTTTCCATGTCGCCCCTCATTACGCAAGTCCTGACTTCTGCTTGGTAGCTTGGTGGCAGCGACCGCAGCACAGCAGCATTTGCGAAAGAGCCTGTAATCCAGACGTCCAGGGAGTATGCTGGCCTCATGTACACATCATGCATGTGCTGTAAGTGGCTGTCTAGTGACGAGTTCTCCTCCATCTTAATGGAGAGGAAGTCTCCCATCAACTCATGCTCCCAGATGCGTGTCTCCTCCACGAAATGTGTCCTAAGTTGTAGCATCACCAAACGAGGGTTGACATCACCCACGAAAGGCCACAGCTCGTCCACCATTCTGAAACGCATGACAACTGAAATATAGGAGGCCATCTCCCGACGGAGATAGCAGTCTTTTCGCTCCTCTGGGTCTCAAGGTCTATGGATGGATCCAGATCCATCCCGTCGAGTATGTAGTCAACCATGTCGTTCTCGCTAAGGAGAACATGGAGACTGGCAACCCAAATGGAGAAGTTCGATCCATCTAATCTGAGCTTCTCTCCTTCTAACCATTTAGCTGTCAACACGAAAGATCCCATCTACATTTATAATTGCAAAGGAATTTAGACTAAGTTTATAATAAAATGAGTTAATAATAACTCCACTCAGAAACACCTATCCCTAGTGAGGGTTCCTAGTGATAACACTACCCCTATCTCTCACATCTCCCCCGATCATCACGACCATCAATGTGGGTCCAAAGGTGGATGCTAAACGTCGGTCACATCATTCATGCGACTCGTGCTTGATCTTTCGACCATCCGCGTTCCGAGGCCATGTCTGTACATGCTAGGCTCGCCAACTCAACCTTAGTGTATTCGCTGTGCAACATGGTGTGCACCCACTGTATGCGGACGTAGATATGTCTGACACCCAGGCTTGTAACCCTGGATCGCCTCATACCGAAGAACTTTCTTGGTGGTGCACACTAAGGGGGAATACAATCGATGGTTATTTTAACAGGGATCATCTTATTAGGCTACCGTCGAGTATCTAATACTAGCACACAATAATACATACAAACAGTAACATTGAATGTAAATGCTATGTGATATGGTCCTTCACGTCGTGATCTCCATCTGCCTTCACTGGGTTCCGGCGCCATAGACACTAGGGTACCAGTGTCATTCTTGCGTGGTAGTTCGTCACCTCCGTGACTATCTACTACTATGCAACAAACCGTTCTTACCTACGAACTTTCAGCACAACGCTGATCAAGTAGTTGTCTATACTACACCCCTTTCTGGGCCATCCGTTGCAAATGGTATACCAACTAATGCGAGAGAGACAGGCACCCCCCTAAGCCACTTTATACGGTACAAGCCATATGTCAAGCATGGACCAGTCTCGCGAATGAACGCGTAAAGTCGGTTGGGGGCCGCTTCATCAAGCATTGCTGCGGTATACACAAGTACACGTGGGAGGGTAACAACTAAAATATCAAGCCCACACGCTACATCTCGTGTGTTCTACCCGTACTAGCATTACTACGCATAGATCTAGCTCTGATACCACTATAGGGGTTCCGCGCATAAAAACAATAAATTTTACTCTACGCCCCTGAACCCCTGAAGCGGCCAGGACCTATCTATTAGTAATACAGTAACAGGAGGGGCTTTTCGCGAACTTACCCTTGAAGACCGAAAAGCGTTGTCAACGCTCAGGAGAGCGTGGTTGATGTAGACGAGCCAAAGCGACCTCAAGGTCGTGATGAAGTCCTTGTGCTCCTTCTGGCTCCAACGACTTGAGTGCCTCAAGTGCGACACCTCGTGGGGAGTTACACACGTCTAGTGCCTGACGATGACTCCCGCTTCCCTGATCTAGCAGCAGTTGCGGAAGTAGAGCTGCTGGATCCGAATCCCGCAGCGCGACGGCGCTCCGCGGTGAAGATGTCTCTCGCTCGCGCAGTCCATACTTGGGACCACGGTCACTAGAGAGAGGGGGAGAGAGAAAATATCAATTAGAGGTCCTCCCAAAAGTGGGGAGACCTTTATTGATTATTGGGTGTATTTTCTAGGCCAAATACCCCACTATATATAGGGGGAGGGGAGGTACTACCTCCCCTCAAGTCCCGGGGTGAGACTAAAGGAGAGGAGGGGGTGGGGTGGCCGCCGGCCAGCCCCCAGTGGGCCCCGCGGGGGGGCAAGGCCTAGCCGGCCTCCCCCTCTGGCCCCTCTCCCTCTCTCCTTTCCCTAATGGGCCCTCTCCCTCCGAAAATTGGCCCATTAAGCCTTTTGGCCTTTTAATTGATTTTCTCTTTATTAAATAATTATGAATAAATGATTAAATAAATATTTAACATTCATTCACATATTATCTAATCTCCGTGGCCATGGAACACCTTCCACCTCCACTCTGGACATCCTCCGGACTTACCGAAACCCTTCCGGTTTTCTCCCTTCTTTTCTTCGGTGATTCTATCGATCCTATAAACACTCTCTAAGCATCATCAAGCCCTTAAGCGTGATACCCCACGGTTCAGGAACACTCCAGACATGGTCGGGACACTCCCGCACCAATGATCAACAGAGGGACCTGGATAGCCATGTGACCCCTGTGCATTCCACGAAGATCTTTCGTCGTTTAAACCAGTGACAGTCGTGTCTTATTCCCTTTGTCATTCGATACTTGCATTGCCCGAGACCTGACCAATGACATCACCATGTCGTGTTCAATCTCTTCACTGAACAATGCTACTTAACTCGTTCCGACAAGTGATATCCCCGTGATCTAATCACACGCTGCGAAGCTATTGGATATAACCTCTCCGAGTGGGCCCTTGAGTATCTTCCCGTCACATGGACGGACAAATCCCTCTCTTGACATATATTGCCTCTACGGTTTCCTCCGAATACCTTAACACACCTTTATAACCACCGTTTTACCAGATGGCGTTTGATGCTATCTAAGCATTCATGGGAGACAGTGATTGATATAGCCTCACGGTCTAAGGAATAGTCTACGAGGATCCATTTCTAATCATCGTAACTTGAACTTCGTGACATGATAGAATCACGATGTTTAGATTGGGTATTGGTTCATCATCTCATTCTCAAAATGAGATGACCTCATTTCCAACTGGCATAAATGCCACATGATCAGGAAACATGATCATCTGTTGACCAATGAACCAGTGACTAGAGTTTCACTGGGAACCCCTGGTTTGTTTGTATATCACACGTGTATTGATGTTTCCACTCAATATAGTTATAGCATGATATAAAACTTAATCATAAACTATATGAAATATGATACTAGTCCTTACTGCTATTTGTCTCTAGGGCATATTTCCAACAACAACAACAACCAGTGTCATTGCATGTGTGTTCTTTTCACAATCCACCTATGGATCCACCAGTGTCATTGCATGTGTGCTCTTTTTACTAACAACAACTAGAGTCATTGCATGTGTGCTCTTTTCACAATCCACCTGAGGATCCAGCAGTGTCATTGCATGTGTGTTCTTTTTACTAACTACAACCAGAGTCATTGCATGTGTGTTCTTTTCACATAACACAAATGGATCCACCAGTGTCATTGCATTTGTGTTCTTTTCACAATCCACCTATGGATCCACCAGTGTCATTGCATGTGTGCTTTTTTTACTAACAAACAACCAGTGTCATTGCATGTGTGTTCTTTTCACAATCCACCTATGGATCCACCAGTGTCATTGCATGTGTGCTCTTTTTACTAACAACAACTAGAGTCATTGCATGTGTGCTCTTTTCACAATCCACCTGAGGATCCAGCAGTGTCATTGCATGTGTGTTCTTTTTACTAACTACAACCAGAGTCATTGCATGTGTGTTATTTTCACATAACACAAATGGATCCACCAATGTCATTGCATGTGAGTTCTTTTCACAGTCCACCTATGGATCCACCAGTGTCATTGCATGTGTGCTTTTTTTACTAACAGCAACCAGAGTCATTTCATGTGTGTTGTTTTCACATACCACATATGGATCCACCAGTGTCATTGAAACGTGTGTTCTATTCAGAGACCACACATGGATCCACCAGTGTTAATGCATGTGTGTTCTTGTTACTAACAACAACTAGATTCATTGCATGTGTGTTATTTTCACATACCGCATATGGTTCCACCAGTGTCATTGCATGTGTGCTCTTTTCACAATCCACCTATGGATTCACAAGTGTCATTGCATGTGTGTTCTTTTTACTAACAACAACCAGAGTCATTACATGTGTGTTCTTTTCAAATACCACATATGGATCCACCAGTGTCATTGCATGTGTGCTCTTTTTACTAACAACAACCATTGTCATTGCATGTGTGTTCTTTTTACTAACAACAACCAGATTCATTGAAATGTGTGTTCTCTTCTGAGACCACACATGGATCCACAAGTGTCATTGCATGTGTGTTCTTTTTACTAACAACAACCAGTGTCATTGCATGTGTGTTCTTTTCACAATCCACCTATGGATCCTCCAGTGTCAATGCATGTGTGCATTTTTTACTAACAACAACCAGAGTCATTTCATGTGTGTTCTTTTCACATACCACATATGGATCCACTAGTGTCATTGAAATGTGTGTTCTCTTTAGAGACCACACATGGATCAACCAGTGTTATTGCATGTGTGTTCTTGTTACTAACAACAACCAGGGTCATTGCATGTGTGTTCTTTTCACATACCACATATGGATCCACCAGTGTCATTGCATGTGTGCTCTTTTCACATCCACCTATGGATCCACCAGTGTCATTGCATGTGTGTTCTTTTTACTAACAACAACCAGATTCATTGCATGTGTGTTCTTTTTACTAACAACATCCAGTGTCATTGCATGTCTGTTCTTTTCACAATCCACCTATGGATCCACCAGTGTCATTGCATGTGTGTTCTTTTTACTAACAACAACTAGAGTCATTGCATGTGTGCTCTTTTTACAATCCACCTAAGGATCCACCAGTGTCATTGCATGTGTGAACTTTTTACTAACAACAACCAGAGTCATTGCATGTGTGTTATTTCCATATACCACATATGGATCCACCAGTGTCATTGCATGTGTGTTCTTTTCACAATCCACCTATGGATCCACCAGTGTCATTGCATGTGTGTTTTTTTACTAACAACAACTAGAGTCATGTCATGTGTGTTCTTTTCACATACCACATATGGATCCACCAGTGTCATTGCATGTGTGTTCTTTTCACAATCCACCTATGGATCCACCAGTGTCATTGCATGTGTGCTTTTTTTATTAACTACAACCAGAGTCATTTCATGTGTGTTCTTTTCACATACCACATATGGATCCACCAGTGTCATTGAAACGTGTGTTCTCTTTAGAGACCACACATGCGTCCACAAGTGTTATTGCATGTGTGTTCTTGTTACTAACAAGAACCAGAGTCATTGCATGTGTGTTCTTTTCACATACCGCATATGGATCTGAAGGGAATATGCCCGAGAGGCAATAATAAAGTGGTTATTATCTTATTCCATGTTTATGATAAATGTTTATTTTTCATGCTATAATTTTATTGATCGGAAACGTCAATACATGTGTGTTTAATAAACAAAAAGGGTTCCTAGTTATGCCTCTCTAATAGACTAGCTTCTTGATTAACAAGATGATCAAGGTTTCCTGATCATGGACATTGGATGTTGTTAATAACAAGGTCACAACATTGGTGGAATGATGTGATGAACATTCATCCGAAGTATAGCATTACAATCAAAGTCATTATGTTTATATTGCTATAACATCATACGAAGTAATCTTTATCCTTAGACCATGAGATCATGTTAATTGCTAACACCGGAAGAGTTTCTTGATAACATCAAACGTCACACCGTAACATGGTGACTATAAAGATGGGTTCAGTGCTACAAAGGTGTTATGTTGAGGCTCATGGATCAAGAGTGGAATTTTTCAATCCCGATGACGGATAGATATACTCTGGGCCCTCTCGGTGATATCACATTGAGATAGCTTGCAAGCAAGTGATGTGATCACTAGAATGTTATATCACGGGAACGAGAAAAGAGTGCATGTCGGTAACCAGATCAAACTAGGTATGGAGATACCGATGATCGAATCTCGGACATGTAATATATCGCAAGACAAAGGGATTTAGTTACTAGCGTTAAAGGTTCTCACGATCATAGAAGTCATCGTTGAATATACAGGAGTCAGTATGGATCTCCAGGTCCCGCTTCTGATTATTGATGTGAGAAGAGTCTCAATCATGTCTGCATTATTCGCGAACCGGAGGGTGACACACTTAAGAGTTACTGGACACCATTTTGGAGCACATATGTTTCAGACGAAAGAATTGCAAAGCGCAGGAATTATTTCGATTGAAACCGGAAATTGTTTCGGGTGAAATTGCAGAAAGTGGTTCTGCATGTGATATTGTAATATTGCAAGGGGCTATATGTGAATGTTTGTTAATTAATGTAATTAACAAAATTCTGAATAAATTTAATAAAAGTGTTTTATTAAATGAGAGAGCATTAAACTTGGATAATTTTAATGCATTTAAAGTAGGGACTTTAAAGGGGAATGTGAAGAGGCATTTTAATGTGGAGGGGTTACCACCACATGAATGGGGGAGGTGAGGGGTCACCCCCCTATGCGCCGGCCATGGAGAGAGGGGGTACCCCCCCTCCTCCTATAAAAGGCCACCCTCTTCCTCCTTCTTCCTCACACCTCCTTGTGAAGGATCTCTCTCCCCCCTAGAATTATTCCCCCATGGTCTCGAATTAGCGAGATACATGTTCCCGGTGGCATTTCATCTGGAAGGAGTTGCTGCTTCCGCTGGATCGCTCGAGCGAGGAGGTGGAGGTTGTCAAGTGGCTTGAACGTGTGTGCGAGTACGGATGCGCTGCTCAGTTGCGGCGCTCGGACTTCCTCACGATATTGAGATCGGCAAGTGTACGACTACATCAACCACGAGTTCCTACTCGTTAACAAAACTCGTTGTCTTCGAGGGTAAGTTCTCGTTGGATGTATGTCCACCCGTTGTTTTGTACCTACTAGATAAATCTTGGCGTGTAGTTCTCATTGTAGGAAATTTTTTGTTTTCTATGTTGCGGGCCCAAAAGGATCCACCAGTGTCATTGCATGTGTGCTCTTTTCACAATCCACCTATGGATTCACCAGTGTCATTGCATGTGTGTTCTTTTTACTAACAACAACCATAGTCATTGAAATGTGTGTTCTTTTCAGATACCACATATGGATCCACCAGTGTCATTGCTTGTGTGCTCTTTTTACTAACAACAGCCAGAGTCATTGCATGTGTGTTCTCTTCATAGACCACACATTTATCCACCAGTGTCATTGCATGTTTGTTCTTTTTACTAACAACAACCAGAGTCATTGAAATGTGTGTTCTCTTCAGAGCCAACACATGGAATCCACCAGTGTCATTCCATGTGTGTTCTTTTTACTAACAACAACCAGTGTCATTGCATGTATGTTCTTTTTACAATCCACCTATGGATCCACTAGTGTCATTGCATGTGTGCTTTTTTTACTAACAACAACCAGAGTCATTTCATGTGTGTTCTTTTCACATACCACATATGGATCCACCAGTGTCATTGAAATGTGTGTTCTCTTCAGAGACCACACATGGATCCACCAGTGTTATTGCATGTGTGTTGTTGTTACTAACAACAACCAGAGTCATTGCATGTGTGTTCTTTTCACATACCACATATGGATCCACCAGTGTCATTGTGTCTGTGCTCTTTTCACATCCACCTATGGATCCACCAATGTCATTGCATGTGTGTTCTTTTTACTAACAACAACCAGAGGCATTGCATGTGTGTTCTTTTCATATACCACATATGGATCCACCAGTGTCATTGCATGTGTGCTCTTTTTACTAACAACAACCAGAGACATTGCATGTGTGTTCACTTCAGAGACCACACATGGATCCACCAGTGGCATTGCATTTGTGTTCTTTTTACTAACAACCAGAGTCATTGAAATGTGTGTTCTCTTCTGAGACCACACATGGATCCACCAGTGTCATTGCATGTGTGTTCTTTTTACTAACAACAACCAGTGTCATTGCATGTGTGTTCTTTTCACAATCCACCTATGGATCCACCAATGTTATTGCATGTGTGCTTTTTTAGTAACAACAACCAGAGTCATTTCATGTGTGTTCTTTTCACATACCACACATGGATCCACCAGTGTCATTGAAATGTGTGTTCTCTTCAGAGACCACACATGGATCCACTAGTGTTATTGCATGTGTGCTTGTTACTAACAACAACCAGAGTCATTGCATGTGTGTTCTTTTCACATACCACATATGGATCCACCAGTGTCATTGCATGTGTGTTCTTTTCACAATCCACCTATGGATCCACCAGTGTCATTGCATGTGTGTTCTTTTTACTAACAACAACCAGAGTCATTGAAATGTGTGTTCTCTTCAGAGACCACACATGGATCCACCAATGTCATTGCATGTGTGTTCTTTTTACTAACAACAACCAGTGTCATTGCATGTGTGTTCTTTTCACAATCCACCTATGGATCCACCAGTGTCATTACATGTGTGCTTTTTTATTAACAACAACTAGAGTCATTTCATGTGTGTTCTTTTCACATACCACATATGGATCAACCAGTGTAATTGAAATGTGTGTTCTCTTCAGAGACCACACATGGATCCACAATTGTTATTGCATGTGTGTTCTTGTTACTCACAATAACCAGTGTCATTGCATGTGTGCTCTTTTCACAATCATCCTATGGATCCACCAGTGTCATTGCATGTGTGTTCATTTTACTAACAACAACCAGAGTCATTGCATGTGTGTTCTTTTCACATACTACATATGGATCCACCAGTGTCATTGCATGTGTGCTCTTTTTACTAACAACAACCAGAGTCATTGCATGTGTGTTCTCTTCAGAGACCACACATGGATCCACTAGTGTTATTGCATGTGTGCTTGTTACTAACAACAACCAGAGTCATTGCATGTGTGTTCTTTTCACATACCACATATGGATCCACCAGTGTCATTGCATGTGTGTTCTTTTCACAATCCACCCATGGATCCACCAGTGTCATTGCATGTGTGTTCTTTTTACTAAGAACAACCAGAGTCATTGAAATGTGTGTTCTCTTCTGAGACCACACATGGATCCACCAGTGTCATTGCATGTGTGTTCTTTTTACTAACAACCAGTTTCATTGCATGTGTGTTATTTTCACAATCCACCTATGGATCCACGAGTGTTGTTACATGTGTGCATTTTTACTAACAACAACAGAGTCATTTCATGTGTGTTCTTTTCACATGGCACATATGGATCCACCATTGTCATTGAAATGTGTGTTCTCTTCAGAGACCACACATGGATCCACCAGTGTTATTGCACGTGTGTTATTGTTACTAACAACAACCAGAGTCATTGCATGTGTGTTCTTTTCACATACCACATATGGATCCACCAGTGTCATTGCATGTGTGTTCTTTTCACAATCCACCTATGAATCCACCAGTGTCATTTCATGCGTGTTCTTTTTACTAACAACAATTGGAGTCATTTCATGACTGTTCTTTTCACATACCACATATGGATCCACCAGTGTCATTGAAATGTGTGTTCTCTTTAGAGACCACACATGGATCCACCAGTGTCATTACATGTGTGTTCTTTTTACTAACAACAACTAGAGTCATTGCATGTGTGTTCTTTTCACATACCACATATGGATCCACCAGTGTCATTGCAAGTGTGCTCTTTTCACAATCCACCTATGGATCCACCAGTGTCATTGCATGTGTGTTCTCTTTACTAACAACAACCAGAGGCATTGAAATGTGTGTTCTTTTCACATACCACATATGGGTCCACCAGTGTCATTGAAATGTGTGTTCTCGTTAGAGACGACACATGGATCCACCAGTGTTATTGCATGTGTGTTGTTGTTACTAACAACAACCAGAGTCATTGCATGTGTGTTCTTTTCATATACCACATATGGATCCACCAGTGTCATTGCATGTGTGTTCTTTTTACTAACAACAACCAGAGGCATTGCATGTGTGTTCTTTTCATATACCACATATGGATCCACCAGTGTCATTGCATGTGTGCACTTTTTACTAACAACAACCAGAGACATTGCATGTGCATTCTCTTCAGAGACCACACATGGATCCACCAGTGTGATTGCATGTGTGTTCTTTTTACTAACAACAACCAGTGTCATTGCATGTGTGTTCTTTTCACAATCCACCTATGGATCCACCAGTGTTATTGCATGTGTTCTTTTCACATACCACACATGGATCCACCAGTGTCATTGAAATGTGTGTTCTCTTCAGAGACCACACATGGATCCACCAGTGTTATTGCATGTGTGCTTGTTACTAACAACAACCAGAGTCATTGCATGTGTGTTCTTTTCACATACCACATATGGATCCACCAGTGTCATTGCATGTGTGTTCTTTTCACAATCCACCTATGGATCCACCAGTGTCATTGCATGTGTTTTCTTTTTACTAACAACAACTAGAGTCATTTAATGAATGTTCTTTTCACATACCACATATGGATCCACCAGCGTCATTGCATGTGTGTTCTCTTCAGAGACCACACATGGATCCACCAGTGTCATTGCATGTGTGTCCTTTTTACTAACAACAACCAGTGTCATTGCATGTGTGTTCTTTTCACAATCCACCTATGGATCCACTAGTGTCATTGCATGTGTGCTTTTTTATTAACAACAACCAGAGTCATTTCATGTGTGTTCTTTTCACATACCACATATGGATCCACCAGTGTCATTGAAATGTGTGTTCTCTTCAGAGACCACACATGGATCCACAATTGTTATTGCATGTGTGTTCTTGTTACTCACAACAACCAGTGTCATTGCATGTGTGCTCTTTTCACAATCCTCCTATGGATCCACCAGTGTCATTGCATGTGTGTTCTTTTTACTAACAACAACCAGAGTCATTGCATGTGTGTTCTTTTCACATACCACATATGGATCCACCAGTGTCATTGCATGTGTGCTCTTTTTACTAACAACAACCAGAGTCATTGCATGTGTGTTCTCTTCAGAGACCACACATGGATCCACCAGTGTCATTGCATGTGTGTTCTTTTTACTAAGAACAACCAAAGTCATTGAAATGTGTGATTTGATACGCAAGTCGTTATTGTTTTGACAATGATGAACCGACTACATGCAAAGAAGTGATGATGGGCCCTGACTCCATAAAATGACTAGAAGTCATAGAATCCGTGATAGTATCCATACACGAGAAATCAAGTTTCTGAACTTGGAAGACCCTCTAGAAAGGCACGAAGCCTATCGGTTGTGTTTGGATCTATAAAGAAATAGACATGGATGTTTAACATCTATGAAGGAGTCGACATGTCGGAAAGAAGTTTACGACAATGTTCAAGGAGTTGACTATGACAAGATTTGATCTTTCATAGCGATATTTAGTCTTGACGGATTAATGTAGCAACCACTACATATAATTTGGTATATGGTAGTTGAATAAACAAAACAAGGTTCTTCTAATAGAACGGTTACCTAGGACGTGTACATGACATGGTCCTAAGGGTTTTTTTAATTCAAAGGGTGCTAAAAGGGCATGCAAACTTCAATAGTTGAAGTAAGCATAGCAGAGTTGGAATCTTCACCATGATGAAACTGTTAAAAGAGTTTAAATTCATCAGAGATGATGAAGATTCTTGCATTGCAAGAAATTAAGTGGGAGCACTGAGACATATTTCTAATACATTGTGTAGAGGACATATTGTTGATTTGAAATGATGTATCTTGTATTGACACAAGTTAAGAATTTCATTAAAATGAGATTTCGATGAAAGACTTGGGCAAACCTGGAATATTTGGCATCAATATCTATATGGATAGATTGAGACGCTAATATGGTTGTGCCAGACATACATATATGAGATACTGAAAGGGTTCAATATGGAAACAACAGGAAAGGTTCTTGCTGCATGGAAAGGATTGTATCAGGATTCAAGTGTTTCAACACTTGGTGAGTAAAATCACATGAAGATTTTGATCGATTATACCATGATATGTATATATCCAAAATGTCCTATGCTCTAAATGTTATGAGCACATACCAGAATGATTCATAAGATGATCATTGGACAATAGTAAAGATATTCTTATGAGCTTTGGAAGAACTAAGAATATATCATGTATAAGTGACAAATAGTTAAAGGTAGTTCATTGTAAAGTGTTAAATTGATACTACTTTTGTCACAAGATACAAATTAAATTTATCTCAATTTAGACTATGGGTGGCACAATGTAATGGAAAGGATGTTCCATGATGGATTTGGATGAGTACCAAAGTTGAGACATTGTGACGGATACTACAACAAAAGGCTAAGTATATAACTGCTAATACAGTAGCAGCAAAGGAGGGCATTTGTGTTAAGTAGTTTGTTATCAAACTAGGTGTGGTTCAAAGCGGGCTAATACTATGAAGATATATTGTGTGACAATAATATCAACATATTTTAACCGGAACGAACTAAAGGTCTCACCAAAGGACCAAATTTATACAATGCCATCTCATTTGAGAATGAGTAATGCGTAGAGACACGAAGGCATGCAAATACACACGGACCTGAAACTATGAGATCCGGAGATTACGTTAACCACTAGCAATCGCGTATATGCAACACCAGAAAGCCATAGGTGTTCAATACGCAAAGTTTTTCAAACTAGATTATTGACTCTAGTGCAAGTGGCAGACTGAAGGGAATATGCCCGAGAGGCAATAATAAAGTGGTTACTATCTTATTCCATGTTTATTATAAATGTTTATTTTGCATGCTATAATTGTATTGATCGGAAACGTCAATACATGTGTGTTTAATAAGCAAAAAGGGTTCCTAGTTATGCCTCTCTAATAGACTAGCTTGTTGATTAACAAGATGATCAAGGTTTCCTGATCATGGACATTGGATGTTGTTAATAACAAGGTCACAACATTGGTGGAATGATGTGATGAACATTCATCTGAAGTATAGCATTACGATCAAAGTCATTATGTTTATATTGCTATAACATCATACGAAGTAATCTTTATCCTTAGACCATGAGATCATGTTAATTACTAACACCGGAAGAGTATCTTGATAACATCAAACGTCACACCATAACATGGTGACTATAAAGATGGGTTCAGTGCTACGAAGGTGTTATGTTGAGGCTCATGGATCAAGAGTGGAATTTGTCAATCCCGATGACGGATAGATATACTCTGGGCCCTCTCGGTGATATCACATTGAGATAGCTTGCAAGCAAGTGATGTGATCACTAGAATGTTATATCACGGGAACGAGAAAAAAGTGCATGTCGGTAACGAGATCAAACTAGGTATGGAGATATCGATGATCGAATCTCGGACATGTAATATATCGCGAGACAAAGGGATTTAGTTACTAGCGTTAAAGGTTCTCACGATCACAGAAGTCGTCGTTGAATATGCAGGAGTCAGTATGGATCTCTAGGTCCCGCTTCTGATTATTGATGTGAGAAGAGTCTCAATCATGTCTACATTATTCGCGAACCGGAGGGTGACACACTTAAGAGTTACTGGACACCATTTTGGAGCACATATGTTTCATTCGAAAGAATTGCAAAGCGCAGGAATTATTTCGATAGAAACCGGAAATTGTTTCGGGTGAAATTGCAGAAAGTGGTTCTGCATGGGATATTGTAATATTGCAAGGGGCTATATGTGAATGTTTGTTAATTAATGTAATTAACAAAATTCTGAATAAATTTAATAAAAGTGTTTTATTAAATGAGAGAGCATTAAACTTGGATAATTTTAATGCATTTAAAGTAGGGACTTTAAAGGGGAATGTGAAGAGGCATTTTAATGTGGAGGGGTTACCACCACATGAATGGGGGAGGTGAGGGGTCACCCCCCATGCGCCGGCCATGGAGAGAGGGGATACCCCCCTCCTCCTATAAAAGGCCACCCTCTTCCTCCTTCTTCCTCACACCTCCTTGTGAAGGATCTCTCTCCCCCCCTAGAATTATTCCCCCATGGTCTCGGATTAGCGAGATACATGTTCCCGGTGGCATTTCGTCTGGAAGGAGTTGTTGCTTCCGCTGGATCGCTAGAGCGAGGAGGTGGAGGTTGTCAAGTGGCTTGAACGTGTGTGCGAGTACGGATGTGCTGCTAAGTTGCGGCGCTCGGACTTCCTCACGATCTTGAGATCGGCAAGTGTACGACTACATCAACCACGAGTTCCTACCCGTTAACAAAACTCGTTGTCTTCGAGGGTAAGTTCTTGTTGGATGTATGTCCACCCATTGTTTTGTACCTAGTAGATAGATCTTGGCATGTAGTTCTCGTCGTAGGAAATTTTTTGTTTTCTATGTTGCGGGCCCAAAAGGATCCACCAGTGTCATTGCATGTGTGCTCTTTTCACAATCCACCTATGGATTCACCAGTGTCATTGCATGTGTGTTCTTTTTACTAACAACAACCATTGTCATTGAAATGTGTGTTCTTTTTAGATACCAGATAAGGATCCCCCAGTGTCATTACTTCTGTGCTCTTTTTACTAACAACAGCCAGAGTCATTGCATGTGTGTTCTCTTCATAGACCACACATTGATCCACCAGTGTCATTGCATGTTTGTTCTTTTTACTAACAACAACCAGAGTCATTGAAATGTGTGTTCTCTTCAGAGCCAACACATGGAATCCACCAGTGTCATTCCATGTGTGTTCTTTTTACTAACAACAACCAGTGTCATTGCATGTATGTTCTTTTTACAATCCACCTATGGATCCACCAGTGTCATTGCATGTGTTCTTTTTTTACTAACAACAACCAGAGTCATGTCATGTGTGTTCTTTTCACATACCACATATGGATCCACCAGTGTCATTGAAATGTGTGTTCTCTTCAGAGACCACACATGGATCCACCAGTGTTATTGCATGTGTGTTGTTGTTACTAACAACAACCAGAGTCATTGCATGTGTGTTCTTTTCACATACCACATATGGATCCACCAGTGTCATTGCGTGTGTGCTCTTTTCACATCCACCTATGGATCCACCAATGTCATTGCATGTGTGTTCTTTTTACTAACAACAACCCGAGGCATTGCATATGTGTTCTTTTCATATACCACATATGGATCCACCAATGTCATTGCATGTGTGCTCTTTTTACTAACAACAACCAGAGACATTGCATGTGCGTTCTCTTCAGAGACCACACATGGATCCACCAGTGGCATTGCATTTGTGATCTTTTTACTAACAACCAGAGTCATTGAAATGTGTGTTCTTTTCTGACACCACACATGGATCCACCAGTGTCATTGCATGTGTGTTCTTTTTACTAATAACAACCAGTGTCATTGCATGTGTGTTCTTTTCACAATCCACCTATGAATCCACCAGTGTTATTGCATGTGTGCTTTTTTAGTAACAACAACCAGAGTCATTTCATGTGTGTTCTTTTCACATACCACACATGGATCCACCAGTGTCATTGAAATGTGTGTTCTCTTCAGAGACCACACATGGATCCACCAGTGTTATTGCATGTGTGCTTGTTACTAACAACAACCAGAGTCATTGCATGTGTGTTCTTTTCACATACCACATATGGATCCACCAGTGTCATTGCATGTGTGTTCTTTTCACAATCCACCTATGGATCCACCAGTGTCATTGCATGTGTGTTCTTTTTACTAACAACAACTAGAGTCATTTAATGACTGTTCTTTTCACATACCACATATGGATCCACCAGTGTCATTGCATGTGTGTTCTCTTGAGAGACCACACATGGATCCACTAGTGTCATTGCATGTGTGTTCTTTTTTCTAACAACAACCAGAGTCATTGAAATGTGTGTTCTCTTCAGAGACCACACATGGATCCACCAGTGTCATTGCATGTGTGTTTTTTTTACTAACAACAACCAGTGTCATTGCATGTGTGTTCTTTTCACAATCCACCTATGGATCCACCAGTGTCATTGCATGTGTGCTTTTTTATTAACAACAACCAGAGTCATTTCATGTGTGTTCTTTTCACATACCACATATGGATCCACCAGTGTCATTGAAAAGTGTGTTCTCTTCAGAGACCACACATGGATCCACAATTGTTATTGCATGTGTGTTCTTGTTACTCAAAACAACCAGTGTCATTGCATGTGTGCTCTTTTCACAATCCTCCTATGGATCCACCAGTGTCATTGCATGTGTGCTCTTTTCACAATCCACCTATGGATTCGCCAGTCTCATTGCATGTGTGTTCTTTTTACTAACAACAACCATAGTCATTGAAATGTGTGTTCTTTTCAGATACCACATATGGATCCACCAGTGTCATTGCTTGTGTGCTCTTTTTACTAACAACAGCCAGAGTCATTGCATGTGTGTTCTCTTCATAGACCACACATTGATCCACAAGTGTCATTGCATGTTTGTTCTTTTTACTAACAACAACCAGAGTCATTGAAATGTGTGTTCTCTTTAGAGCCAACACATGGAATCCACCAGTGTCATTCCATGTGTGTTCTTTTTACTAACAACAACCAGTGTCATTGCATGTATGTTCTTTTTACAATCCACCTATGGATCCACCAATGTCATTGCATGTGTGCTTTTTTTACTAACAACAACCAGAGTCATTTCATGTGTGTTCTTTTCACATACCACATATGGATCCACCAGTGTCATTGAAATGTGTGTTCTCTTCAGAGACCACACATGGATCCACCAGTGTTATTGCATGTGTGTTGTTGTTACTAACAACAACCAGAGTCATTGCATGTGTGTTCTTTTCACATACCACATATGGATCCACCAGTGTCATTGTGTGTGTGCTCTTTTCACATCCACCTATGGATCCACCAATGTCATTGCATGTGTGTTCTTTTTACTAACAACAACCAGAGGCATTGCATGTGTGTTCTTTTCATATTCCACATATGGATCCACCAGTGTCATTGCATGTGTGCTCTTTTTACTAACAACAACCAGAGACATTGCATGTGTGTTCACTTCAGAGACCACACATGGATCCACCAGTGGCATTGCATTTGTGTTCTTTTTACTAACAACCAGAGTCATTGAAATGTGTGTTCTCTTCTGAGACCACACATGGATCCACCAGTGTCATTGCATGTGTGTTCTTTTTACTAACAACAACCAGTGTCATTGCATGTGTGTTCTTTTCACAATCCACCTATGGATCCACCAGTGTTATTGCATGTGTGCTTTTTTAGTAACAACAACCAGAGTCATTTCATGTGTGTTCTTTTCACATACCACACATGGATCCACCAGTGTCATTGAAATGTGTGTCCTCTTTAGAGACCACACATCGATCCACTAGTGTTATTGCATGTGTGCTTGTTACTAACAACAACCAGAGTCATTGCATGTGTGTTCTTTTCACATACCACATATGGATCCACCAGTGTCATTGCATGTGTGTTCTTTTCACAATCCACCTATGGATCCACCAGTGTCATTGCATGTGTGTTATTTTTACTAACAACAACCAGAGTCATTGAAATGTGTGTTCTCTTCAGAGACCACACATGGATCCACCAATGTCATTGCATGTGTGTTCTTTTTACTAACAACAACCAGTGTCATTGCATGTGTGTTCTTTTCACAATCCACCTATGGATCCACCAGTGTCATTACATGTGTGCTTTTTTATTAACAACAACCAGAGTCATTTCATGTGTGTTCTTTTCACATACCACATATGGATCAACCAGTGTAATTGAAATGTGTGTTCTCTTCAGAGACCACACATGGATCCACAATTGTTATTGCATGTGTGTTCTTGTTACTCACAATAACCAGTGTCATTGCATGTGTGCTCTTTTCACAATCCTCCTATGGATCCACCAGTGTCATTGCATGTGTGTTCATTTTACTAACAACAACCAGAGTCATTGCATGTGTGTTCTTTTCACATACTACATATGGATCCACCAGTGTCATTGCATGTGTGCTCTTTTTACTAACAACAACCCGAGTCATTGCATGTGTGTTCTCTTCAGAGACCACACATGGATCCACCAGTGTCATTGCATGTGTGTTCTTTTTACTAAGAACAACCAGAGTCATTGAAATGTGTGTTCTCTTCTGAGACCACACATGGATCCACCAGTGTCATTGCATGTGTGTTCTTTTTACTAACAACCAGTTTCATTGCATGTGTGTTATTTTCACAATCCACCTATGGATCCACGAGTGTTGTTACATGTGTGCATTTTTACTAACAACAACAGAGTCATTTCATGTGTGTTCTTTTCACATGGCACATATGGATCCACCATTGTCATTGAAATGTGTGTTCTCTTCAGAGACCACACATGGATCCACCAGTGTTATTGCACGTGTGTTCTTGTTACTAACAACAACCAGAGTCATTGCATGTGTGTTCTTTTCACATACCACATATGGATCCACCAGTGTCATTGCATGTGTGTTCTTTTCACAATCCACCTATGAATCCACCAGTGTCATTTCATGCGTGTTCTTTTTACTAACAACAATTGGAGTCATTTCATGACTGTTCTTTTCACATACCACATATGGATCCACCAGTGTCATTGAAATGTGTGTTCTCTTTAGAGACCACACATGGATCCACCAGTGTCATTACATGTGTGTTCTTTTTACTAACAACAACTAGAGTCATTGCATGTGTGTTCTTTTCACATACCACATATGGATCCACCAGTGTCATTGCAAGTGTGCTCTTTTCACAATCCACCTATGGATCCACCAGTGTCATTGCATGTGTGTTCTCTTTACTAACAACAACCAGAGGCATTGAAATGTGTGTTCTTTTCACATACCACATATGGGTCCACCAGTGTCATTGAAATGTGTGTTCTCGTTAGAGACGACACATGGATCCACCAGTGTTATTGCATGTGTGTTGTTGTTACTAACAACAACCAGAGTCATTGCATGTGTGTTCTTTTCACATACAACATATGGATCCACCAGTGTCATTGCATGTGTGTTCTTTTTACTAACAACAACCAGAGGCATTGCATGTGTGTTCTTTTCATATACCACATATGGATCCACCAGTGTCATTGCATGTGTGCACTTTTTACTAACAACAACCAGAGACATTGCATGTGCATTCTCTTCAGAGACCACACATGGATCCACCAGTGTGATTGCATGTGTGTTCTTTTTACTAACAACAACCAGTGTCATTGCATGTGTGTTCTTTTCACAATCCACCTATGGATCCACCAGTGTTATTGCATGTGTTCTTTTCACATACCACACATGGATCCACCAGTGTCATTGAAATGTGTGTTCTCTTCAGAGACCACACATGGATCCACCAGTGTTATTGCATGTGTGCTTGTTACTAACAACAACTAGAGTCATTGCATGTGTGTTCTTTTCACATACCACATATGGATCCACCAGTGTCATTGCATGTGTGTTCTTTTCACAATCCACCTATGGATCCACCAGTGTCATTGCATGTGTGTTCTTTTTACTAACAACAACTGGAGTCATTTAATGAATGTTCTTTTCACATACCACAGATGGATCCACCAGCGTCATTGCATGTGTGTTCTCTTCAGAGACCACACATGGATCCACCAGTGTCATTGCATGTGTGTTCTTTTTACTAACAACAACCAGTGTCATTGCATGTGTGTTCTTTTCACAATCCACCTATGGATCCACTAGTGTCATTGCATGTGTGCTTTTTTATTAACAACAACCAGAGTCATTTCATGTGTGTTCTTTTCACATACCACATATGGATCCACCAGTGTCATTGAAATGTGTGTTCTCTTCAGAGACCACACATGGATCCACAATTGTTATTGCATGTGTGTTCTTGTTACTCACAACAACCAGTGTCATTGCATGTGTGCTCTTTTCACAATCCTCCTATGGATCCACCAGTGTCATTGCATGTGTGTTCTTTTTACTAACAACAACCAGAGTCATTGCATGTGTGTTCTTTTCACATACCACATATGGATCCACCAGTGTCATTGCATGTGTGCTCTTTTTACTAACAACAACCAGAGTCATTGCATGTGTGTTCTCTTCAGAGACCACACATGGATCCACCAGTGTCATTGCATGTGTGTTCTTTTTACTAAGAACAACCAAAGTCATTGAAATGTGTGATTTGATACGCAA
The DNA here is from genome assembly GCA_916181665.1 of Avena sativa. NCBI lineage: Eukaryota > Viridiplantae > Streptophyta > Magnoliopsida > Poales > Poaceae > Avena > Avena sativa. The sequence goes on from OV702287.1 coordinate 588,828,279, forward strand.
GTCGTTATTGTTTTGACAATGATGAACCGACTACATGCAAAGAAGTGATGATGGGCCCTGACTCCATAAAATGACTAGAAGTCATAGAATCCGTGATAGTATCCATACACGAGAAATCAAGTTTCTGAACTTGGAAGACCCTCTAGAAAGGCACGAAGCCTATCGGTTGTGTTTGGATCTATAAAGAAATAGACATGGATGTTTAACATCTATGAAGGAGTCGACATGTCGGAAAGAAGTTTACGACAATGTTCAAGGAGTTGACTATGACAAGATTTGATCTTTCATAGCGATATTTAGTCTTGACGGATTAATGTAGCAACCACTACATATAATTTGGTATATGGTAGTTGAATAAACAAAACAAGGTTCTTCTAATAGAACGGTTACCTAGGACGTGTACATGACATGGTCCTAAGGGTTTTTTTAATTCAAAGGGTGCTAAAAGGGCATGCAAACTTCAATAGTTGAAGTAAGCATAGCAGAGTTGGAATCTTCACCATGATGAAACTGTTAAAAGAGTTTAAATTCATCAGAGATGATGAAGATTCTTGCATTGCAAGAAATTAAGTGGGAGCACTGAGACATATTTCTAATACATTGTGTAGAGGACATATTGTTGATTTGAAATGATGTATCTTGTATTGACACAAGTTAAGAATTTCATTAAAATGAGATTTCGATGAAAGACTTGGGCAAACCTGGAATATTTGGCATCAATATCTATATGGATAGATTGAGACGCTAATATGGTTGTGCCAGACATACATATATGAGATACTGAAAGGGTTCAATATGGAAACAACAGGAAAGGTTCTTGCTGCATGGAAAGGATTGTATCAGGATTCAAGTGTTTCAACACTTGGTGAGTAAAATCACATGAAGATTTTGATCGATTATACCATGATATGTATATATCCAAAATGTCCTATGCTCTAAATGTTATGAGCACATACCAGAATGATTCATAAGATGATCATTGGACAATAGTAAAGATATTCTTATGAGCTTTGGAAGAACTAAGAATATATCATGTATAAGTGACAAATAGTTAAAGGTAGTTCATTGTAAAGTGTTAAATTGATACTACTTTTGTCACAAGATACAAATTAAATTTATCTCAATTTAGACTATGGGTGGCACAATGTAATGGAAAGGATGTTCCATGATGGATTTGGATGAGTACCAAAGTTGAGACATTGTGACGGATACTACAACAAAAGGCTAAGTATATAACTGCTAATACAGTAGCAGCAAAGGAGGGCATTTGTGTTAAGTAGTTTGTTATCAAACTAGGTGTGGTTCAAAGCGGGCTAATACTATGAAGATATATTGTGTGACAATAATATCAACATATTTTAACCGGAACGAACTAAAGGTCTCACCAAAGGACCAAATTTATACAATGCCATCTCATTTGAGAATGAGTAATGCGTAGAGACACGAAGGCATGCAAATACACACGGACCTGAAACTATGAGATCCGGAGATTACGTTAACCACTAGCAATCGCGTATATGCAACACCAGAAAGCCATAGGTGTTCAATACGCAAAGTTTTTCAAACTAGATTATTGACTCTAGTGCAAGTGGCAGACTGAAGGGAATATGCCCGAGAGGCAATAATAAAGTGGTTACTATCTTATTCCATGTTTATTATAAATGTTTATTTTGCATGCTATAATTGTATTGATCGGAAACGTCAATACATGTGTGTTTAATAAGCAAAAAGGGTTCCTAGTTATGCCTCTCTAATAGACTAGCTTGTTGATTAACAAGATGATCAAGGTTTCCTGATCATGGACATTGGATGTTGTTAATAACAAGGTCACAACATTGGTGGAATGATGTGATGAACATTCATCTGAAGTATAGCATTACGATCAAAGTCATTATGTTTATATTGCTATAACATCATACGAAGTAATCTTTATCCTTAGACCATGAGATCATGTTAATTACTAACACCGGAAGAGTATCTTGATAACATCAAACGTCACACCATAACATGGTGACTATAAAGATGGGTTCAGTGCTACGAAGGTGTTATGTTGAGGCTCATGGATCAAGAGTGGAATTTGTCAATCCCGATGACGGATAGATATACTCTGGGCCCTCTCGGTGATATCACATTGAGATAGCTTGCAAGCAAGTGATGTGATCACTAGAATGTTATATCACGGGAACGAGAAAAAAGTGCATGTCGGTAACGAGATCAAACTAGGTATGGAGATATCGATGATCGAATCTCGGACATGTAATATATCGCGAGACAAAGGGATTTAGTTACTAGCGTTAAAGGTTCTCACGATCACAGAAGTCGTCGTTGAATATGCAGGAGTCAGTATGGATCTCTAGGTCCCGCTTCTGATTATTGATGTGAGAAGAGTCTCAATCATGTCTACATTATTCGCGAACCGGAGGGTGACACACTTAAGAGTTACTGGACACCATTTTGGAGCACATATGTTTCATTCGAAAGAATTGCAAAGCGCAGGAATTATTTCGATAGAAACCGGAAATTGTTTCGGGTGAAATTGCAGAAAGTGGTTCTGCATGGGATATTGTAATATTGCAAGGGGCTATATGTGAATGTTTGTTAATTAATGTAATTAACAAAATTCTGAATAAATTTAATAAAAGTGTTTTATTAAATGAGAGAGCATTAAACTTGGATAATTTTAATGCATTTAAAGTAGGGACTTTAAAGGGGAATGTGAAGAGGCATTTTAATGTGGAGGGGTTACCACCACATGAATGGGGGAGGTGAGGGGTCACCCCCCATGCGCCGGCCATGGAGAGAGGGGATACCCCCCTCCTCCTATAAAAGGCCACCCTCTTCCTCCTTCTTCCTCACACCTCCTTGTGAAGGATCTCTCTCCCCCCCTAGAATTATTCCCCCATGGTCTCGGATTAGCGAGATACATGTTCCCGGTGGCATTTCGTCTGGAAGGAGTTGTTGCTTCCGCTGGATCGCTAGAGTGAGGAGGTGGAGGTTGTCAAGTGGCTTGAACGTGTGTGCGAGTACGGATGTGCTGCTAAGTTGCGGCGCTCGGACTTCCTCACGATCTTGAGATCGGCAAGTGTACGACTACATCAACCACGAGTTCCTACCCGTTAACAAAACTCGTTGTCTTCGAGGGTAAGTTCTTGTTGGATGTATGTCCACCCATTGTTTTGTACCTAGTAGATAGATCTTGGCGTGTAGTTCTCGTCGTAGGAAATTTTTTGTTTTCTATGTTGCGGGCCCAAAAGGATCCACCAGTGTCATTGCATGTGTGCTCTTTTCACAATCCACCTATGGATTCACCAGTGTCATTGCATGTGTGTTCTTTTTACTAACAACAACCATTGTCATTGAAATGTGTGTTCTTTTTAGATACCAGATATGGATCCCCCAGTGTCATTACTTGTGTGCTCTTTTTACTAACAACAGCCAGAGTCATTGCATGTGTGTTCTCTTCATAGACCACACATTGATCCACCAGTGTCATTGCATGTTTGTTCTTTTTACTAACAACAACCAGAGTCATTGAAATGTGTGTTCTCTTCAGAGCCAACACATGGAATCCACCAGTGTCATTCCATGTGTGTTCTTTTTACTAACAACAACCAGTGTCATTGCATGTATGTTCTTTTTACAATCCACCTATGGATCCACCAGTGTCATTGCATGTGTTCTTTTTTTACTAACAACAACCAGAGTCATGTCATGTCTGTTCTTTTCACATACCACATATGGATCCACCAGTGTCATTGAAATGTGTGTTCTCTTCAGAGACCACACATGGATCCACCAGTGTTATTGCATGTGTGTTGTTGTTACTAACAACAAGCAGAGTCATTGCATGTGTGTTCTTTTCACATACCACATATGGATCCACCAGTGTCATTGCGTGTGTGCTCTTTTCACATCCACCTATGGATCCACCAATGTCATTGCATGTGTGTTCTTTTTACTAACAACAACCCGAGGCATTGCATATGTGTTCTTTTCATATACCACATATGGATCCACCAATGTCATTGCATGTGTGCTCTTTTTACTAACAACAACCAGAGACATTGCATGTGCGTTCTCTTCAGAGACCACACATGGATCCACCAGTGGCATTGCATTTGTGATCTTTTTACTAACAACCAGAGTCATTGAAATGTGTGTTCTTTTCTGACACCACACATGGATCCACCAGTGTCATTGCATGTGTGTTCTTTTTACTAACAACAACCAGTGTCATTGCATGTGTGTTCTTTTCACAATCCACCTATGGATCCACTAGTGTTATTGCATGTGTGCTTTTTTAGTAACAACAACCAGAGTCATTTCATGTGTGTTCTTTTCACATACCACACATGGATCCACCAGTGTCATTGAAATGTGTGTTCTCTTCAGAGACCACACATGGATCCACCAGTGTTATTGCATGTGTGCTTGTTACTAACAACAACCAGAGTCATTGCATGTGTGTTCTTTTCACATACCACATATGGATCCACCAGTGTCATTGCATGTGTGTTCTTTTCACAATCCACCTATGGATCCACCAGTGTCATTGCATGTGTGTTCTTTTTACTAACAACAACTAGAGTCATTTAATGACTGTTCTTTTCACATACCACATATGGATCCACCAGTGTCATTGCATGTGTGTTCTATTGAGAGACCACACATGGATCCACTAGTGTCATTGCATGTGTGTTCTTTTTTCTAACAACAACCAGAGTCATTGAAATGTGTGTTCTCTTCAGAGACCACACATGGATCCACCAGTGTCATTGCATGTGTGTTTTTTTACTAACAACAACCAGTGTCATTGCATGTGTGTTCTTTTCACAATCCACCTATGGATCCACCAGTGTCATTGCATGTGTGCTTTTTTATTAACAACAACCAGAGTCATTTCATGTGTGTTCTTTTCACATACCACATATGGATCCACCAGTGTCATTGAAAAGTGTGTTCTCTTCAGAGACCACACATGGATCCACAATTGTTATTGCATGTGTGTTCTTGTTACTCAAAACAACCAGTGTCATTGCATGTGTGCTCTTTTCACAATCCTCCTATGGATCCACCAGTGTCATTGCATGTGTGTTCTTTTTACTAACAACAACCAGAGTCATTGCATGTGTGTTTTTTTCACATACCACATATGGATCCACCAGTGTCATTGCATGTGTGCTCTTTTTACTAACAACAACCAGAGTCATTGCATGTGTGTTCTCTTTAAAGACCACACATGGATCCACCAGTGTCATTGCATGTGTGTTCTTTTTACTAAGAACAACCAGAGTCATTGAAATGTGTGTTCTCTTCTGAGACCAGACAAGGATCCACCAGTGTCATTGCATGTGTGTTCTTTTTACTAACAACCAGTTCCATTGCATGTGTGTTATTTTCACAATCCACCTATGGATCCACCAGTGTTGTTACATGTGTGCTTTTTTTTACTAACAACAACATAGTCATTTCATGTGTGTTCTTTTCACATAGCACATATGGATCCACCATTGTCATTGAAATGTGTGTTCTCTTCAGAGACCACACATGGATCCACCAGTGTTATTGCATGTGTGTTCTTGTTACTAACAACAACTAGAGTCATTGCATGTGTGTTCTTTTCACATACCACATATGGATCCACCAGTGTCATTGCATGTGTGTTCTTTTCACAATCCACCTATGAATCCACCAGTGTCATTTCATGTGTGTTCTTTTTACTAACAACAATTGGAGTCATTTCATGACTGTTCTTTTCACATACCACATATGGATCCACCAGTGTCATTGAAATGTGTGTTCTCTTTAGAGACCACACATGGATCCACCAGTGTCATTACATGTGTGTTCTTTTTACTAACAACAACTAGAGTCATTGCATGTGTGTTCTTTTCACATACCACATATGGATCCACCAGTGTCATTGCAAGTGTGGTATTTTCACAATCCACCTATGGATCCACCAGTGTCATTGCATGTGTGTTCTCTTTACTAACAACAACCAGAGTCATTGAAATGTGTGTTATTTTCACATACCACATATGGGTCCACCAGTGTCATTGAAATGTGTGTTCTCTTCAGAGACGACACATGGATCCACCAGTGTTATTGCATGTGTCTTGTTGTTACTAACAACAGCCAGAGTCATTGCATGTGTGTTCTTTTCACATACCACATATGGATCCACCAGTGTCATTGCGTGTGTGCTCTTTTCACATCCACCTATGGATCCACCAATGTCATTGCATGTGTGTTCTTTTTACTAACAACAACCCGAGGCATTGCATATGTGTTCTTTTCATATACCACATATGGATCCACCAATGTCATTGCATGTGTGCTCTTTTTACTAACAACAAACAGAGACATTGCATGTGCGTTCTCTTCAGAGACCACACATGGATCCACCAGTGGCATTGCATTTGTGATCTTTTTACTAACAACCAGAGTCATTGAAATGTGTGTTCTTTTCTGACACCACACATGGATCCACCAGTGTCATTGCATGTGTGTTCTTTTTACTAACAACAACCAGTGTCATTGCATGTGTGTTCTTTTCACAATCCACCTATGGATCCACTAGTGTTATTGCATGTGTGCTTTTTTAGTAACAACAACCAGAGTCATTTCATGTGTGTTCTTTTCACATACCACACATGGATCCACCAGTGTCATTGAAATGTGTGTTCTCTTCAGAGACCACACATGGATCCACCAGTGTTATTGCATGTGTGCTTGTTACTAACAACAACCAGAGTCATTGCATGTGTGTTCTTTTCACATACCACATATGGATCCACCAGTGTCATTGCATGTGTGTTCTTTTCACAATCCACCTATGGATCCACCAGTGTCATTGCATGTGTGTTCTTTTTACTAACAACAACTAGAGTCATTTAATGACTGTTCTTTTCACATACCACATATGGATCCACCAGTGTCATTGCATGTGTGTTCTATTGAGAGACCACACATGGATCCACTAGTGTCATTGCATGTGTGTTCTTTTTTCTAACAACAACCAGAGTCATTGAAATGTGTGTTCTCTTCAGAGACCACACATGGATCCACCAGTGTCATTGCATGTGTGTTTTTTTACTAACAACAACCAGTGTCATTGCATGTGTGTTCTTTTCACAATCCACCTATGGATCCACCAGTGTCATTGCATGTGTGCTTTTTTATTAACAACAACCAGAGTCATTTCATGTGTGTTCTTTTCACATACCACATATGGATCCACCAGTGTCATTGAAAAGTGTGTTCTCTTCAGAGACCACACATGGATCCACAATTGTTATTGCATGTGTGTTCTTGTTACTCAAAACAACCAGTGTCATTGCATGTGTTCTCTTTTCACAATCCTCCTATGGATCCACCAGTGTCATTGCATGTGTGTTCTTTTTACTAACAACAACCAGAGTCATTGCATGTGTGTTCTTTTCACATACCACATATGGATCCACCAGTGTCATTGCATGTGTGCTCTTTTTACTAACAACAACCAGAGTCATTGCATGTGTGTTCTCTTTAAAGACCACACATGGATCCACCAGTGTCATTGCATGTGTGTTCTTTTTACTAAGAACAACCAGAGTCATTGAAATGTGTGTTCTCTTCTGAGACCAGACAAGGATCCACCAGTGTCATTGCATGTGTGTTCTTTTTACTAACAACCAGTTTCATTGCATGTGTGTTATTTTCACAATCCACCTATGGATCCACCAGTGTTGTTACATGTGTGCTTTTTTTACTAACAACAACATAGTCATTTCATGTGTGTTCTTTTCACATAGCACATATGGATCCACCATTGTCATTGAAATGTGTGTTCTCTTCAGAGACCACACATGGATCCACCAGTGTTATTGCATGTGTGTTCTTGTTACTAACAACAACTAGAGTCATTGCATGTGTGTTCTTTTCACATACCACATATGGATCCACCAGTGTCATTGCATGTGTGCTCTTTTCACAATCCACCTATGAATCCACCAGTGTCATTTCATGCGTGTTCTTTTTACTAACAACAATTGGAGTCATTTCATGACTGTTCTTTTCACATACCACATATGGATCCACCAGTGTCATTGAAATGTGTGTTCTCTTTAGAGACCACACATGGATCCACCAGTGTCATCACATGTGTGTTCTTTTTACTAACAACAACTAGAGTCATTGCATGTGTGTTCTTTTCACATACCACATATGGATCCACCAGTGTCATTGCAAGTGTGGTCTTTTCACAATCCACCTATGGATCCACCAGTGTCATTGCATGTGTGTTCTCTTTACTAACAACAACCAGAGTCATTGAAATGTGTGTTATTTTCACATACCACATATGGGTCCACCAGTGTCATTGAAATGTGTGTTCTCTTCAGAGACGACACATGGATCCACCAGTGTTATTGCATGTGTGTTGTTGTTACTAACAACAGCCAGAGTCATTGCATGTGTGTTCTTTTCACATACCACATATGGATCCACCAGTGTCATTGCATGTGTGCTCTTTTCACATCCACCTATGGATCTACCAATGTCATTGCATGTGTGTTCTTTTTAGTAACAACAACCAGAGGCATTGCATGTGTGTTCTTTTCATATACCCCATATGGATCCACCAGTGTCATTGCATGTGTGCTCTTTTTACTAACAACAACCAGAGACATTGCATGTGCATTCTCTTCAGAGACCACACATCGATCCACCAGTGGCATTGCATTTGTGTTCTTTTTACTAACAACAACCAGAGTCATCGAAATGTGTGTTCTCTTCTGAGACCACACATGGATCCACCAGTGTGATTGCATGTGTGTTCTTTTTACTAACAACAACCAGTGTCATTGCATGTGTGTTCTTTTCACAATCCACCTATAGATCCACCAGTGTTATTGCATGTGTTCTTTTTTTACTAACAACAACCAGAGTCATTTCATGTGTGTTCTTTTCACATACCACACATGGATCCACCAGTGTCATTGAAATGTGTGTTCTCACCAGAGACCACACATGGATCCACCAGTGTTATTGCATGTGTGCTTGTTACTAATAACAACCAGAGTCATTGCATGTGTGTTCTTTTCACATACCACATATGGATCCACGAGTGTCATTGCATGTGTGTTCTTTTCACGATCCACCTATGGATCCACCAGTGTCATTGCATGTGTGTTCTTTTTACTAACAACAACTGGAGTCATTTAATGAATGTTCTTTTCACATACCACATATGGATCCACCAGTGTCATTGCATGTGTGTTCTTTTCACAATCCACCTATGGATCCACCAGTGTCATTGCATGTGTGTTCTTTTTACTAACAACAACCAGAGTCATTGCATGTGTGTTCTTTTCACATACCACATATGGATCCACCAGTGTCATTGCATGTGTGCTCTTTTTACTATCAACAACCAGAGTCATTGCATGTGTGTTCTCTTCAGAGACCACACATGGATCCACCAGTGTCATTGCATGTGTGTTCTTTTTACTAAGAACAACCAGAGTCATTGAAATGTGTGTTCTCTTCTGAGACCACACATGGATCCACCAGTGTCATTGCATGTGTGTTCTTTTTACTAACAACCAGTTTCATTGCATGTGAGTTATTTTCACAATCCACCTATGGATCCGACAGTGTTGTCACATGTGTGCTTTTTTTACTAACAACAATAGAGTCATTTCATCTGTGTTCTTTTCACATAGCACATATGGATCCACCATTGTCATTGAAATGTGTGTTCTCTTCAGAGACCACACATGGATCCACCAGTGTTATTGCACGTGTGTTCTTGTTACTAACAACAACCAGAGTCATTGCATGTGTGTCCTTTTCACATACCACATATGGATCCACCAGTGTCATTGCATGTGTGTTCTTTTCACAATCCACCTATGAATCCACCAGTGTCATTTCATGCGTGTTCTTTTTACTAACAACAATTGGAGTCATTTCATGACTGTTCTTTTCACATACCACATATGGATCCACCAATGTCCTTGAAATGTGTGTTCTCTTTAGAGACCACACATGGATCCACCAGTGTCATTACATGTGTGTTCTTTTTACTAAGAACAACTAGAGTCATTGCATGTGTGTTCTTTTCACATACCACATATGGATCCACCAGTGTCATTGCAAGTGTGCTCTTTTCACAATCCACCTATGGATCCACCAGTGTCATTGCATGTGTGTTCTCTTTACTAACAACAACCAGGGTCATTGAAATGTGTGTTCTTTTCACATACCACATATGGATCCACCAATGTCATTGCATGTGTGTTCTTTTTACTAACAACAACCACAGTCTTTGCATGTGTGTTCTCTTCAGAGACCACACATGGATCCACTAGTGTCATTGCATGGGTGTTCTTTTTACTAACAACAACCAGTGTCATTGCATGTGTGTTCTTTTCACAATCCACCTATGGATCCACCAGTGTCATTGCATGTGTGCTTTTTTATTAACAACAACCAGAGTCATCTCATTTGTGTTCTTTTGACATACCACATATGGATCCACCAGTGTCATTGAAATGTGTGTTCTCTTCAGAGACCACACATGGATCCACAATTGTTATTGCATGTGTGTTCTTGTTACTCACAACAACCAGTGTCATTGCATGTGTGCTCTTTTCACAATCCTCCTATGGATCCACCAGTGTCATTGCATGTGTGTTCTTTTTACTAACAACAACCAGAGTCATTGCATGTGTGTTCATTTCACATACCACATATGGATCCACCAGTGTCATTGCATGTGTGCTCTTTTTACTAACAACAACCAGAGTCATTGCAGGTGTGTTCTCTTCAGAGACCACACATGGATCCACCAGTGTCATTGCATGTGTGTTCTTTTTACTAAGAACAACCAGAGTCATTGAAATGTGTGTTCTCTTCTGAGACCACACGTGGATCCACCAGCGTCATTGCATGTGTGTTCTTTTTACTAACAACCAGTTTCATTGCATGCGTATTATTTTCACAATCCACCCATGGATCCACCAATGTTGTTACATGTGTGCTTTTTTTTACTAACAACAACAAAGTCATTTCATGTGTGTTCTTTTCACACAGCACATATGGATCCACCATTGTCATTGAAATGTGTGTTCTCTTCAGAGACCACACATGGATCCACCAGTGTTATTACACGTGTGTTCTTGTTACTAACCACAACCAGAGTCATTGCATGTGTGTTGTTTTCACATACCACATATGGATCCACCAGTGTCATTGCATGTGTGTTCTTTTCACAATCCACCTATGGATCCACCAGTGTCATTTGATGCGTGTTCTTTTTACTAACAACAATTGGAGTCATTTCATGACTATTCTTTTCACATACCACATATGGATCCACCAGTGTCATTGAAATGCGTGTTCTCTTTAGAGACCACACATGGATCCACCAGTGTCATTACATGTGTGTTCTTTTTACTAACAACAACTAGAGTCATTGCATGTGTGTTCTTTTCACATACCACATATGGATCCACCAGTGTCATTGCATGTGTGCTCTTTTCATAATCCACCTGTGGATCCACCAGTGTCATTGCATGTGTGTTCTCTTTACTAACAACAACTAGAGTCATTGAAATGTGTGTTCTTTTCACATACCACATATGGATCCACCAGTGTCATTGCATGTGTGTTGTTTTTACTAACAACAACCATAGTCTTTGCATGTGTGTTCTCGTTAGAGACCACACCTGGATCCACCAGTGTCATTGCATGTGTGTTCTTTTTACTAACAACAACCAGTGTCATTGCACGTGTGTTCTTTTCACAATCCACCTATGGATCCACCAGTGTCATTGCATGTGTGCTTTTTTTACTAACAACAACCAGAGTCATTTCATGTGTGTTCTTTTCACATACCACATATGGATCCACCTATGTCATTGAAATGTGTGTTCTCTTTAGAGACCACACATGGATACACAATTGTTATTGCATGTGTGTTCTTGTTACTAACAACAACCAGTGTTATTGCATGTGTGCTCTTTTCACAATCCACCTATGGATCCACCAGTGTCATTGCATGTGTGTTCTTTTTACTAACAACAACCAGAGTCATTGCATGTGTGTTCTTTTCACATACCACATATGGATCGACCAGTGTCTTTGCATGCGTGCTCTTTTTACTAACAACAACCAGAGTCATTGCATGTGTGTTCTCTTCATGGACCACACATGGATCCACCAGTGTCATTGCATGTGTGTTATTTTTACTAACAACAACTAGAGTCATTAAACTGTGTGTTCTCTTCTGAGACCACACATGGATCCACCAGTGTTATTGCATGTGTGTTCTTTTTACTAACAACCAGTGTCATTGCATGTGTGTTATTTTCACAATCCACCTATGGATCCGACAGTGTTGTTACATGTGTGCTTGTTACTAACAACAATAGAGTCATTTCATGTGTGTTCTTTTCACATAGCACATATGGATCCACCAGTGTCATTGCATGTGTGTTCTCTTCAGAGACCACACATGGATCCACCAGTGTTATTGCACGTGTGTTCTTGTTACTAACAACAACCAGAGTCATTGCATGTGTGTTCTTTTCACATACCACATATGGATCCACCAGTGTCATTGCATGTGTGTTCTCTTCAGAGACCACACATGGATCCACTAGTGTCATTGCATGTGTGTTCTTTTTACTAACAACAACCAGAGTCATTGAAATGTGTGTTCTCTTCAGACACCACACATGGATCCACCAGTGTCATTGCATGTGTGTTCTTTTTACTAACAACAACCAATGTCATTGCATGTGTGTTCTTTTCACATACCACATATGAATCCACCAGTGTCATTGCATGTGTGCTCTTTTTACTAACAACAACCAGAGTCATTGCAGGTGTGTTCTCTTCAGAGACCACACATGGATCCACCAGTGTCATTGCATGTGTGTTCTTTTTACTAAGAACAACCAGAGTCATTGAAATGTGTGTTCTCTTCTGAGACCACACGTGGATCCACCAGCGTCATTGCATGTGTGTTCTTTTTACTAACAACCAGTTTCATTGCATGCGTATTATTTTCACAATCCACCTATGGATCCACCAGTGTTGTTACATGTGTGCTTTTTTTTACTAACAACAACAAAGTCATTTCATGTGTGTTCTTTTCACACAGCACATATGGATCCACCATTGTCATTGAAATGTGTGTTCTCTTCAGAGACCACACATGGATCCACCAGTGTTATTACACGTGTGTTCTTGTTACTAACCACAACCAGAGTCATTGCATGTGTGTTGTTTTCACATACCACATATGGATCCACCAGTGTCATTGCATGTGTGTTCTTTTCACAATCCACCTATGGATCCACCAGTGTCATTCGATGCGTGTTCTTTTTACTAACAACAATTGGAGTCATTTCATGACTATTCTTTTCACATACCACATATGGATCCACTAGTGTCATTGAAATGCGTGTTCTCTTTAGAGACCACACATGGATCCACCAGTGTCATTACATGTGTGTTCTTTTTACTAACAACAACTAGAGTCATTGCATGTGTGTTCTTTTCACATACCACATATGGATCCACCAGTGTCATTGCATGTGTGCTCTTTTCATAATCCACCTGTGGATCCACCAGTGTCATTGCATGTGTGTTCTCTTTACTAACAACAACCAGAGTCATTGAAATGTGTGTTCTTTTCACATACCACATATGGATCCACCAGTGTCATTGCATGTGTGTTGTTTTTACTAACAACAACCATAGTCTTTGCATGTGTGTTCTCGTTAGAGACCACACCTGGATCCACCAGTGTCATTGCATGTGTGTTCTTTTTACTAACAACAACCAGTGTCATTGCACGTGTGTTCTTTTCACAATCCACCTATGGATCCACCAGTGTCATTGCATGTGTGCTTTTTTTACTAACAACAACCAGAGTCATTTCATGTGTGTTCTTTTCACATACCACATATGGATCCACCTATGTCATTGAAATGTGTGTTCTCTTTAGAGACCACACATGGATACACAATTGTTATTGCATGTGTGTTCTTGTTACTAACAACAACCAGTGTTATTGCATGTGTGCTCTTTTCACAATCCACCTATGGATCCACCAGTGTCATTGCATGTGTGTTCTTTTTACTAACAACAACCAGAGTCATTGCATGTGTGTTCTTTTCACATACCACATATGGTTCGACCAGTGTCTTTGCATGCGTGCTCTTTTTTCTAACAACAACCAGAGTCATTGCATGTGTGTTCTCTTCATGGACCACACATGGATCCACCAGTGTCATTGCATGTGTGTTCATTTTACTAACAACAACTAGAGTCATTAAACTGTGTGTTCTCTTCTGAGACCACACATGGATCCACCAGTGTCATTGCATGTGTGTTCTTTTTACTAACAACCAGTGTCATTGCATGTGTGTTATTTTCACAATCCACCTATGGATCCGACAGTGTTGTTACATGTGTGCTTGTTACTAACAAGAATAGAGTCATTTCATGTGTGTTCTTTTCACATAGCACATATGGATCCACCAGTGTCATTGCATGTGTGTTCTCTTCAGGGACCACACATGGATCCACCAGTGTTATTGCACGTGTGTTCTTGTTACTAACAACAACCAGAGTCATTGCATGTGTGTTCTTTTCACATACCACATATGGATCCACCAGTGTCATTGCATGTGTGTTCTCTTCAGAGACCACACATGGATCCACTAGTGTCATTGCATGTGTGTTCTTTTTACTAACAACAACCAGAGTCATTGAAATGTGTGTTCTCTTTAGACACCACACATGGATCCACCAGTGTCATTGCATGTGTGTTCTTTTTACTAACAACAACCAGTGTCATTGCATGTGTGTTATTTTCACAATCCACCTATGGATCCACCAGTGTCATTGCATGTGTGCTTTTTTATTAACAACAACCAGAGTCATTTCATGTGTATTCTTTTCACATACCACATATGGATCCACCAGTGTCATTGAAATGTGTGTTCTCTTCAGAGACCACACATGGATCCACAATTGTTATTGCGTGTGTGTTCTTGTTACTCACAACAACCAGTGTCATTGCATGTGTGCTCTTTTCACAATCCTCCTATGGATCCACCAGTGTCATTGCATGTGTGTTCTTTTTACTAACAACAACCAGAGTCATTGCATGTGTGTTATTTTCACATACCACATATGGATCCACCAGTGTCATTGCATGTGTGCTCTTTTTACTAACAACAACCAGAGTCATTGCATGTGGGTTCTCTTTAGAGACCACACATGGATCCACCAGTGTCATTGCATGTGTGTTCTTTTTACTAAGAACAACCAGAGTCATTGAAATGTGTGTTCTCTTCTGAGACCACACATGGATCCACCAGTGTCATTGCATGTGTGTTCTTTTTACTAACAACCAATTTCATTACATGTGTGTTATTTTCACAATCCACCTATGTATCCACCAGTGTTGTTACATGTGTGCTTTTTTTACTAACAACAACAGAGTCATTTCATGTGTGTTCTTTTCACATAGCACATATGGATCCACCATTGTCATTGAAATGTGTGTTCTCTTCAGAGACCACACATGTATCCACCAGTGTTATTGCACGTGTGTTCTTGTTACTAACAACAATCAGAGTCATTGCATGTGTGTTCTTTTCACATACCACATATGGATCCACCAGTGTCATTGCATGTGTGTTCTTTTCACAATCCACCTATGAATCCACCAGTGTCATTTCATGCGTGTTCTTTTTACTAACAACAATTGGAGTCATTTCATGACTGTTCTTTTCACATACCACATATGGATCCACCAGTGTCATTGAAATGTGTGTTCTCTTTAGAGACCACACATGGATCCACCAGTGTCATTACATGTGTGTTCTTTTTACTAACAACAACTAGAGTCATTGCATGTGTGTTCTTTTCGCATACCACATATGGATCCACCAGTGTCATTGCAAGTGTGCTCTTTTCACAATCCACCTATGGATCCACCAGTGTCATTGCATGTGTGTTCTCTTTACTAACAACAACCAGAGTCATTGAAATGTGTGTTCTTTTCACATACCACATATGGATCCACCAGTGTCATTGAAATGTTTGTTCTCTTCAGAGACGACACATGGATCCACCAGTGTTATTGCATGTGTGTTGTTGTTACTAACAACAACCAGAGTCATTGCATGTGTGTTCTTTTCACATACCACATATGGATCCACCAGTGTCATTGCATGTGTGCTCTTTTCACATCCACCTATGGATCCACCAGTGTCATTGCATGTGTGTTCTTTTTACTAAAAACAACCAGAGGCATTGCATGTGTGTTCTTTTCATATACCACATATGGATCCACCAGTGTCATTGCATGTGTGCTCTTTTTTCTAACAACAACCAGAGACATTGCATGTGCGTTCTCTTCAAAGACCATACATGGATCCACCAGTGGCATTGCATTTGTGTTCTTTTTACTAACAACAACCAGAGTCATTGAAATGTGTGTTCTCTTCTGAGACCACACATGGATCCACCAGTGTCATTGCATGTGTGTTCTTTTTACTAACAACAACCAGTGTCATTGCATGTGTGTTCTTTTCACAATCCACCTATGGATCCACCAGTGTTATTGCATGTGTGCTTTTTTTACTAACAACAACCAGAGTCATTTCATGTGTGTTCTTTTCACATACCACACATGGATCCACTAGTGTCATTGAAATGTGTGTTCTCTTCAGAGACCACACATGGATCCACCAGTGTTATTGCATGTGTGCTTGTTACTAACAACAACCAGAGTCATTGCATGTGTGTTCTTTTCACATACCACATATGGATCCACCAGTGTCATTGCAAGTGTGCTCTTTTCACAATCCACCTACGGATCCACCAGTGTCATTGCATGTGTGTTCTCTTTACTAACAACAACCAGAGTCATTGAAATGTGTGTTCATTTCACATACCACATATGGATCCACCAATGTCATTGCATGTGTGTTCTTTTTACTAACAACAACCACAGTCTTTGCATGTGTGTTCTCTTCAGAGACCACACATGGATCTACCAGTGTCATTGCATGTGTGTTCTTTTTACTAACAACAACCAGTGTCATTGCATGTGTGTTCTTTTCACAATCCACCTATGGATCCACCAGTGTCATTGCATGTGGGCTTTTTTATTAACAACAACCAGAGTCATTTCATGTGTGTTCTTTTCACATACCACATATGGATCCACCAGTGTCATTGAAATGTGTGTTCTCTTCAGAGACCACACATGGATCCACAATTGTTATTGCATGTGTGTTCTTGTTACTCACAACAACCAGTGTCATTGCATGTGTGCTCTTTTCACAATCCTCTTATGGATCCACCAGTGTCATTGCATGTGTGTTCTTTTTACTAACAACAACCAGAGGCATTGCATGTGTGTTCTTTTCATATACCACATATGGATCCACCAATGTTGTTACATGTGTGCTTTTTTTTACTAACAACAACAGAGTCATTTCATGTGTGTTCTTTTCACACAGCACATATGGATCCACCATTGTCATTGAAATGTGTGTTCTCTTCACAGACCACACATGAATCCACCAGTGTTATTGCACGTGTGTTCTTGTTACTAACCACAACCAGAGTCATTGCATGTGTGTTGTTTTCACATACCACATATGGATCCACCAGTGTCATTGCATGTGTGTTCTTTTCACAATCCACCTATGGATCCACCAGTGTCATTTGATGCGTGTTCTTTTTACTAACAACAATTGGAGTCATTTCATGACTATTCTTTTCACATACCACATATGGATCCACCAGTGTCATTGAAATGCGTGTTCTCTTTAGAGACCACACATGGATCCACCAGTGTCATTACATGTGTGTTCTTTTTACTAACAACAACTAGAGTCATTGCATGTGTGTTCTTTTCACATACCACATATGGATCCACCAGTGTCATTGCATGTGTGCTCTTTTCATAATCCACTTGTGGATCCACCAGTGTCATTGCATGTGTGTTCTCTTTACTAACAACAACCAGAGTCATTGAAATGTGTGTTCTTTTCATATACCACATATGGATCCACCAGTGTCATTGCATGTGTGTTGTTTTTACTAACAACAACCATAGTCTTTGCATGTGTGTTCTCGTTAGAGACCACACCTGGATCCACCAGTGTCATTGCATGTGTGTTCTTTTTACTAACAACAACCAGTGTCATTGCACGTGTGTTCTTTTCACAATCCACCTATGGATCCACCAGTGTCATTGCATGTGTGCTTTTTTTACTAACAACAACCAGAGTCATTTCATGTGTGTTCTTTTCACATACCACATATGGATCCACCTATGTCATTGAAATGTGTGTTCTCTTTAGAGACCACACATGGATACACAATTGTTATTGCATGTGTGTTCTTGTTACTAACAACAACCAGTGTCATTGCATGTGTGCTCTTTTCACAATCCACCTATGGATCCACCAGTGTCATTGCATGTGTGTTCTTTTTACTAACAACAACCTGAGTCATTGCATGTGTGTTCTTTTCACATACCACATATGGATCGACCAGTGTCTTTGCATGCGTGCTCTTTTTACCAACAACAACCAGAGTCATTGCATGTGTGTTCTCTTCATGGACCACACATGGATCCACCAGTGTCATTGCATGTGTGTTCTTTTTACTAACAACCAGTGTCATTGCATGTGTGTTATTTTCACAATCCACCTATGGATCCACCAATGTTGTTACATGTGTGCTTGTTACTAACAACAACCAGAGTCATTGCATGTGTGTTCTTTTCACATACCACATATGGATCCACCAGTGTCATTGCATGTGTGTTCTTTTCATAATCCACCTATGGATCCACCATTGTCATTGCATGTGTGTTCTTTTTACTAACAACAACTGGAGTCATTTAATGACTGTTCTTTTCACATACCACATATGGATCCACCAGTGTCATTGCATGTGTGTTCTCTTCAGAGACCACACATGGATCCACTAGTGTCATTGCATGTTTGTTCTTTTTACTAACAACAACCAGAGTCATTGAAATGTGTGTTCTCTTCAGACACCACACATGGATCCACCAGTGTCATTGCATGTGTGTTCTTTTTACTAACAACAACCAGTGTCATTGCATGTGTGTTCTTTTCACAATCCACCTATGGATCCACCAGTGTCATTGCATGTGTGCTTTTTTATTAACAACAACCAGAGTCATTTCATGTGTACTCTTTTCACATACCACATATGGATCCACCAGTGTCATTGAAATGTGTGTTCTCTTCAGAGACCACACATGGATCCACAATAGCGTGTGTGTTCTTGTTACTCACAACAACCAGTGTCATTGCATGTGTGCTCTTTTCACAATCCTCCTATGGATCCACCAGTTTCATTGCATGTGTGTTCTTTTTACTAACAACAACCAGAGTCATTGCATGTGTGTTATTTTCACATACCACATATGGATCCACCAGTGTCATTGCATGTGTGCTCTTTTTACTAACAACAACCAGAGTCATTGCATGTGGGTTCTCTTTAGAGACCACACATGGATCCACCAGTGTCATTGCATGTGTGTTCTTTTTACTAAGAACAACCAGAGTCATTGAAATGTGTGTTCTCTTCTGAGACCACACATGGATCCACCAGTGTCATTGCATGTGTGTTCTTTTTACTAACAACCAGTTTCATTACATGTGTGTTATTTTCACAATCCACCTATGTATCCACCAGTGTTGTTACATGTGTGCTTTTTTTACTTACAACAACAGAGTCATTTCATGTGTGTTCTTTTCACATAGCACATATGGATCCACCATTGTCATTGAAATGTGTGTTCTCTTCAGAGACCACACATGTATTCACCAGTGTTATTGCATGTGTGTTCTTTTTACTAACAACAACCAGAGTCATTGAAATGTGTGTTCTCTTCTTAGACCACACATGGATCTACCAGTGTCATTGCATGTGTGTTCTTTTTACTAACAACAACCAGTGTCATTGCATGTGTGTTCTTTTCAGAATCCACCTATAGATCCACCAGTGTTATTGCATGTGTTCTTTTTTTACTAACAACAACCAGAGTCATTTCATGTGTGTTCTTTTCACATACCACACATGGATCCACCAGTGTCATTGAAATGTGTGTTCTCTTCAGAGACCACACATGGATCCACCAGTGTTATTGCATGTGTGCTTGTTACTAATAACAACCAGAGTCATTGCATGTGTGTTCTTTTCACATACCACATATGGATCCACGAGTGTCATTGCATGTGTGTTCTTTTCACGATCCACCTATGGATCCACCAGTGTCATTGCATGTGTGTTCTTTTTACTAGCAACAACTGGAGTCATTTAATGAATGTTCTTTTCACATACCACATATGGATCCACCAGTGTCATTGCATGTGTGTTCTTTTCACAATCCACCTATGGATCCACCAGTGTCATTGCATGTGTGTTCTTTTTACTAACAACAACCAGAGTCATTACATGTGTGTTCTTTTCACATACCACATATGGATCCACCAGTGTCATTGCATGTGTGCTCTTTTTAGTATCAACAACCAGAGTCATTGCATGTGTGTTCTCTTCAGAGACCACACATGGATCCAACAGTGTCATTGCATATGTGTTCTTTTTACTAAGAACAACCAGAGTCATTGAAATGTGTGTTCTCTTCTGAGACCACACATGGATCCACCAGTGTCATTGCATGTGTGTTCTTTTTACTAACAACCAGTTTCATTGCATGTGAGTTATTTTCACAATCCACCTATGGATCCGACAGTGTTGTCACATGTGTGCTTTTTTTACTAACAACAATAGAGTCATTTCATGTGTGTTCTTTTCACATAGCACATATGGATCCACCATTGTCATTGAAATGTGTGTTCTCTTCAGAGACCACACATGGATCCACCAGTGTTATTGCACGTGTGTTCTTGTTACTAACAACAACCAGAGTCATTGCATGTGTGTCCTTTTCACATACCACATATGGATCCACCAGTGTCATTGCATGTGTGTTCTTTTCACAATCCACCTATGAATCCACCAGTGTCATTTCATGCGTGTTCTTTTTACTAACAACAATTGGAGTCATTTCATGACTGTTCTTTTCACATACCACATATGGATCCACCAGTGTCCTTGAAATGTGTGTTCTCTTTAGAGACCACACATGGATCCACCAGTGTCTTTACATGTGTGTTATTTTTACTAAGAACAACTAGAGTCATTGCATGTGTGTTCTTTTCACATACCACATATGGATCCACCAGTGTCATTGCAAGTGTGCTCTTTTCACAATCCACCTATGGATCCACCAGTGTCATTGCATGTGTGTTCTCTTTACTAACAACAACCAGGGTCATTGAAATGTGTGTTCTTTTCACATACCACATATGGATCCACCAATGTCATTGCATGTGTGTTCTTTTTACTAACAACAACCACAGTCTTTGCATGTGTGTTCTCTTCAGAGACCACACATGGATCCACTAGTGTCATTGCATGGGTGTTCTTTTTACTAACAACAACCAGTGTCATTGCATGTGTGTTCTTTTCACAATCCACCTATGGATCCACCAGTGTCATTGCATGTGTGCTTTTTTATTAACAACAACCAGAGTCATCTCATTTGTGTTCTTTTGACATACCACATATGGATCCACCAGTGTCATTGAAATGTGTGTTCTCTTCAGAGACCACACATGGATCCACAATTGTTATTGCATGTGTGTTCTTGTTACTCACAACAACCAGTGTCATTGCATGTCTGCTCTTTTCACAATCCTCCTATGGATCCACCAGTGTCATTGCATGTGTGTTCTTTTTACTAACAACAACCTGAGTCATTGCATGTGTGTTCATTTCACATACCACATATGGATCCACCAGTGTCATTGCATGTGTGCTCTTTTTACTAACAACAACCAGAGTCATTGCAGGTGTGTTCTCTTCAGAGACCACACATGGATCCACCAGTGTCATTGCATGTGTGTTCTTTTTACTAAGAACAACCAGAGTCATTGAAATGTGTGTTCTCTTCTGAGACCACACGTGGATCCACCAGCGTCATTGCATGTGTGTTCTTTTTACTAACAACCAGTTTCATTGCATGCGTATTATTTTCACAATCCACCTATGGATCCACCAGTGTTGTTACATGTGTGCTTTTTTTACTAACAACAACAAAGTCATTTCATGTGTGTTCTTTTCACACAGCACATATGGATCCACCATTGTCATTGAAATGTGTGTTCTCTTCAGAGACCACACATGGATCCACCAGTGTTATTACACGTGTGTTCTTGTTACTAACCACAACCAGAGTCATTGCATGTGTGTTGTTTTCACATACCACATATGGATCCACCAGTGTCATTGCATGTGTGTTCTTTTCACAATCCACCTATGGATCCACCAGTGTCATTTGATGCGTGTTCTTTTTACTAACAACAATTGGAGTCATTTCATGACTATTCTTTTCACATACCACATATGGATCCACCAGTGTCATTGAAATGCGTGTTCTCTTTAGAGACCACACATGGATCCACCAGTGTCATTACATGTGTGTTCTTTTTACTAACAACAACTAGAGTCATTGCATGTGTGTTCTTTTCACATACCACATATGGATCCACCAGTGTCATTGCATGTGTGCTCTTTTCATAATCCACCTGTGGATCCACCAGTGTCATTGCATGTGTGTTCTCTTTACTAACAACAACCAGAGTCATTGAAATGTGTGTTCTTTTCACATACCACATATGGATCCACCAGTGTCATTGCATGTGTGTTGTTTTTACTAACAACAACCATAGTCTTTGCATGTGTGTTCTCGTTAGAGACCACACCTGGATCCACCAGTGTCATTGCATGTGTGTTCTTTTTACTAACAACAAC
The DNA here is from genome assembly GCA_916181665.1 of Avena sativa. Taxonomy (NCBI): domain Eukaryota; kingdom Viridiplantae; phylum Streptophyta; class Magnoliopsida; order Poales; family Poaceae; genus Avena; species Avena sativa. The sequence continues at coordinate 588,851,220 of OV702287.1, forward strand.
CAGTGTCATTGCACGTGTGTTCTTTTCACAATCCACCTATGGATCCACCAGTGTCATTGCATGTGTGCTTTTTTTACTAACAACAACCAGAGTCATTTCATGTGTGTTCTTTTCACATACCACATATGGATCCACCTATGTCATTGAAATGTGTGTTCTCTTTAGAGACCACACATGGATACACAATTGTTATTGCATGTGTGTTCTTGTTACTAACAACAACCAGTGTTATTGCATGTGTGCTCTTTTCACAATCCACATATGGATCCACCAGTGTCATTGCATGTGTGTTCTTTTTACTAACAACAACCAGAGTCATTGCATGTGTGTTCTTTTCACATACCACATATGGATCGACCAGTGTCTTTGCATGCGTGCTCTTTTTACTAACAACAACCAGAGTCATTGCATGTGTGTTCTCTTCATGGACCACACATGGATCCACCAGTGTCATTGCATGTGTGTTCTTTTTACTAACAACAACTAGAGTCATTAAACTGTGTGTTCTCTTCTGAGACCACACATGGATCCACCAGTGTTATTGCATGTGTGTTCTTTTTACTAACAACCAGTGTCATTGCATGTGTGTTATTTTCACAATCCACCTATGGATCCGACAGTGTTGTTACATGTGTGCTTGTTACTAACAACAATAGAGTCATTTCATGTGTGTTCTTTTCACATAGCACATATGGATCCACCAGTGTCATTGCATGTGTGTTCTCTTCAGAGACCACACATGGATCCACCAGTGTTATTGCACGTGTGTTCTTGTTACTAACAACAACCAGAGTCATTGCATGTGTGTTCTTTTCACATACCACATATGGATCCACCAGTGTCATTGCATGTGTGTTCTCTTCAGAGACCACACATGGATCCACTAGTGTCATTGCATGTGTGTTCTTTTTACTAACAACAACCAGAGTCATTGAAATGTGTGTTCTCTTCAGACACCACACATGGATCCACCAGTGTCATTGCATGTGTGTTCTTTTTACTAACAACAACCAGTGTCATTGCATGTGTGTTCTTTTCACATACCACATATGGATCTACCAGTGTCATTGCATGTGTGCTCTTTTTACTAACAACAACCAGAGTCATTGCAGGTGTGTTCTCTTCAGAGACCACACATGGATCCACCAGTGTCATTGCATGTGTGTTCTTTTTACTAAGAACAACCAGAGTCATTGAAATGTGTGTTCTCTTCTGAGACCACACGTGGATCCACCAGCGTCATTGCATGTGTGTTCTTTTTACTAACAACCAGTTTCATTGCATGCGTATTATTTTCACAATCCACCTATGGATCCACCAGTGTTGTTACATGTGTGCTTTTTTTTACTAACAACAACAAAGTCATTTCATGTGTGTTCTTTTCACACAGCACATATGGATCCACCATTGTCATTGAAATGTGTGTTCTCTTCAGAGACCACACATGGATCCACCAGTGTTATTACACGTGTGTTCTTGTTACTAACCACAACCAGAGTCATTGCATGTGTGTTGTTTTCACATACCACATATGGATCCACCAGTGTCATTGCATGTGTGTTCTTTTCACAATCCACCTATGGATCCACCAGTGTCATTCGATGCGTGTTCTTTTTACTAACAACAATTGGAGTCATTTCAGGACTATTCTTTTCACATACCACATATGGATCCACCAGTGTCATTGAAATGCGTGTTCTCTTTAGAGACCACACATGGATCCACCAGTGTCATTACATGTGTGTTCTTTTTACTAACAACAACTAGAGTCATTGCATGTGTGTTCTTTTCACATACCACATATGGATCCACCAGTGTCATTGCATGTGTGCTCTTTTCATAATCCACCTGTGGATCCACCAGTGTCATTGCATGTGTGTTCTCTTTATTAACAACAACCAGAGTCATTGAAATGTGTGTTCTTTTCACATACCACATATGGATCCACCAGTGTCATTGCATGTGTGTTGTTTTTACTAACAACAACCATAGTCTTTGCATGTGTGTTCTCGTTAGAGACCACACCTGGATCCACCAGTGTCATTGCATGTGTGTTCTTTTTACTAACAACAACCAGTGTCATTGCACGTGTGTTCTTTTCACAATCCACCTATGGATCCACCAGTGTCATTGCATGTGTGCTTTTTTTACTAACAACAACCAGAGTCATTTCATGTGTGTGCTTTTCACATACCACATATGGATCCACCTATGTCATTGAAATGTGTGTTCTCTTTAGAGACCACACATGGATACACAATTGTTATTGCATGTGTGTTCTTGTTACTAACAACAACCAGTGTTATTGCATGTGTGCTCTTTTCACAATCCACCTATGGATCCACCAGTGTCATTGCATGTGTGTTCTTTTTACTAACAACAACTAGAGTCATTGCATGTGTGTTCTTTTCACATACCACATATGGATCGACCAGTGTCTTTGCATGCGTGCTCTTTTTACTAACAACAACCAGAGTCATTGCATGTGTGTTCTCTTCATGGACCACACATGGATCCACCAGTGTCATTGCATGTGTGTTCATTTTACTAACAACAACTAGAGTCATTAAACTGTGTGTTCTCTTCTGAGACCACACATGGATCCACCAGTGTCATTGCATGTGTGTTCTTTTTACTAACAACCAGTGTCATTGCATGTGTGTTATTTTCACAATCCACCTATGGATCCGACAGTGTTGTTACATGTGTGCTTGTTACTAACAAGAATAGAGTCATTTCATGTGTGTTCTTTTCACATAGCACATATGGATCCACCAGTGTCATTGCATGTGTGTTCTCTTCAGAGACCACACATGGATCCACCAGTGTTATTGCACGTGTGTTCTTGTTACTAACAACAACCAGAGTCATTGCATGTGTGTTCTTTTCACATACCACATATGGATCCACCAGTGTCATTGCATGTGTGTTCTCTTCAGAGACCACACATGGATCCACTAGTGTCATTGCATGTGTGTTCTTTTTACTAACAACAACCAGAGTCATTGAAATGTGTGTTCTCTTCAGACACCACACATGGATCCACCAGTGTCATTGCATGTGTGTTCTTTTTACTAACAACAACCAGTGTCATTGCATGTGTGTTCTTTTCACAATCCACCTATGGATCCACCAGTGTCATTGCATGTGTGCTTTTTTATTAACAACAACCAGAGTCATTTCATGTGTATTCTTTTCACATACCACATATGGATCCACCAGTGTCATTGAAATGTGTGTTCTCTTCAGAGACCACACATGGATCCACAATTGTTATTGCGTGTGTGTTCTTGTTACTCACAACAACCAGTGTCATTGCATGTGTGCTCTTTTCACAATCCTCCTATGGATCCACCAGTGTCATTGCATGTGTGTTCTTTTTACTAACAACAACCAGAGTCATTGCATGTGTGTTATTTTCACATACCACATATGGATCCACCAGTGTCATTGCATGTGTGCTCTTTTTACTAACAACAACCAGAGTCATTGCATGTGGGTTCTCTTTAGAGACCACACATGGATCCACCAGTGTCATTGCATGTGTGTTCTTTTTACTAAGAACAACCAGAGTCATTGAAATGTGTGTTCTCTTCTGAGACCACACATGGATCCACCAGTGTCATTGCATGTGTGTTCTTTTTACTAACAACCAATTTCATTACATGTGTGTTATTTTCACAATCCACCTATGTATCCACCAGTGTTGTTACATGTGTGCTTTTTTTACTAACAACAACAGAGTCATTTCATGTGTGTTCTTTTCACATAGCACATATGGATCCACCATTGTCATTGAAATGTGTGTTCTCTTCAGAGACCACACATGTATCCACCAGTGTTATTGCACGTGTGTTCTTGTTACTAACAACAATCAGAGTCATTGCATGTGTGTTCTTTTCACATACCACATATGGATCCACCAGTGTCATTGCATGTGTGTTCTTTTCACAATCCACCTATGAATCCACCAGTGTCATTTCATGCGTGTTCTTTTTACTAACAACAATTGGAGTCATTTCATGACTGTTCTTTTCACATACCACATATGGATCCACCAGTGTCATTGAAATGTGTGTTCTCTTTAGAGACCACACATGGATCCACCAGTGTCATTACATGTGTGTTCTTTTTACTAACAACAACTAGAGTCATTGCATGTGTGTTCTTTTCGCATACCACATATGGATCCACCAGTGTCATTGCAAGTGTGCTCTTTTCACAATCCACCTATGGATCCACCAGTGTCATTGCATGTGTGTTCTCTTTACTAACAACAACCAGAGTCATTGAAATGTGTGTTCTTTTCACATACCACATATGGATCCACCAGTGTCATTGAAATGTTTGTTCTCTTCAGAGACGACACATGGATCCACCAGTGTTATTGCATGTGTGTTGTTGTTACTAACAACAACCAGAGTCATTGCATGTGTGTTCTTTTCACATACCACATATGGATCCACCAGTGTCATTGCATGTGTGCTCTTTTCACATCCACCTATGGATCCACCAGTGTCATTGCATGTGTGTTCTTTTTACTAAAAACAACCAGAGGCATTGCATGTGTGTTCTTGTCATATACCACATATGGATCCACCAGTGTCATTGCATGTGTGCTCTTTTTTCTAACAACAACCAGAGACATTGCATGTGCGTTCTCTTCAAAGACCATACATGGATCCACCAGTGGCATTGCATTTGTGTTCTTTTTACTAACAACAACCAGAGTCATTGAAATGTGTGTTCTCTTCTGAGACCACACATGGATCCACCAGTGTCATTGCATGTGTGTTCTTTTTACTAACAACAACCAGTGTCATTGCATGTGTGTTCTTTTCACAATCCACCTATGGATCCACCAGTGTTATTGCATGTGTGCTTTTTTTACTAACACCAACCAGAGTCATTTCATGTGTGTTCTTTTCACATACCACACATGGATCCACTAGTGTCATTGAAATGTGTGTTCTCTTCAGAGACCACACATGGATCCACCAGTGTTATTGCATGTGTGCTTGTTACTAACAACAACCAGAGTCATTGCATGTGTGTTCTTTTCACATACCACATATGGATCCACCAGTGTCATTGCAAGTGTGCTCTTTTCACAATCCACCTATGGATCCACCAGTGTCATTGCATGTGTGTTCTCTTTACTAACAACAACCAGAGTCATTGAAATGTGTGTTCATTTCACATACCACATATGGATCCACCAATGTCATTGCATGTGTGTTCTTTTTACTAACAACAACCACAGTCTTTGCATGTGTGTTCTCTTCAGAGACCACACATGGATCTACCAGTGTCATTGCATGTGTGTTCTTTTTACTAACAACAACCAGTGTCATTGCATGTGTGTTCTTTTCACAATCCACCTATGGATCCACCAGTGTCATTGCATGTGGGCTTTTTTATTAACAACAACCAGAGTCATTTCATGTGTGTTCTTTTCACATACCACATATGGATCCACCAGTGTCATTGAAATGTGTGTTCTCTTCAGAGACCACACATGGATCCACAATTGTTATTGCATGTGTGTTCTTGTTACTCACAACAACCAGTGTCATTGCATGTGTGCTCTTTTCACAATCCTCTTATGGATCCACCAGTGTCATTGCATGTGTGTTCTTTTTACTAACAACAACCAGAGGCATTGCATGTGTGTTCTTTTCATATACCACATATGGATCCACCAATGTTGTTACATGTGTGCTTTTTTTTACTAACAACAACAGAGTCATTTCATGTGTGTTCTTTTCACACAGCACATATGGATCCACCATTGTCATTGAAATGTGTGTTCTCTTCACAGACCACACATGAATCCACCAGTGTTATTGCACGTGTGTTCTTGTTACTAACCACAACCAGAGTCATTGCATGTGTGTTGTTTTCACATACCACATATGGATCCACCAGTGTCATTGCATGTGTGTTCTTTTCACAATCCACCTATGGATCCACCAGTGTCATTTGATGCGTGTTCTTTTTACTAACAACAATTGGAGTCATTTCATGACTATTCTTTTCACATACCACATATGGATCCACCAGTGTCATTGAAATGCGTGTTCTCTTTAGAGACCACACATGGATCCACCAGTGTCATTACATGTGTGTTCTTTTTACTAACAACAACTAGAGTCATTGCATGTGTGTTCTTTTCACATACCACATATGGATCCACCAGTGTCATTGCATGTGTGCTCTTTTCATAATCCACCTGTGGATCCACCAGTGTCATTGCATGTGTGTTGTCTTTACTAACAACAACCAGAGTCATTGAAATGTGTGTTCTTTTCACATACCACATATGGATCCACCAGTGTCATTGCATGTGTGTTGTTTTTACTAACAACAACCATAGTCTTTGCATGTGTGTTCTCGTTAGAGACCACACCTGGATCCACCAGTGTCATTGCATGTGTGTTCTTTTTACTAACAACAACCAGTGTCATTGCACGTGTGTTCTTTTCACAATCCACCTATGGATCCACCAGTGTCATTGCATGTGTGCTTTTTTTACTAACAACAACCAGAGTCATTTCATGTGTGTTCTTTTCACATACCACATATGGATCCACCTATGTCATTGAAATGTGTGTTCTCTTTAGAGACCACACATGGATACACAATTGTTATTGCATGTGTGTTCTTGTTACTAACAACAACCAGTGTCATTGCATGTGTGCTCTTTTCACAATCCACCTATGGATCCACCAGTGTCATTGCATGTGTGTTCTTTTTACTAACAACAACCAGTGTCATTGCATGTGTGTTCTTTTCACATACACATATGGATCGACCAGTGTCTTTGCATGCGTGCTCTTTTTACCAACAACAACCAGAGTCATTGCATGTGTGTTCTCTTCATGGACCACACATGGATCCACCAGTGTCATTGCATGTGTGTTCTTTTTACTAACAACAACTAGAGTCATTAAACTGTGTGTTCTCTTCTGAGACCACACATGGATCCGCCAGTGTCATTGCATGTGTGTTCTTTTTACTAACAACAACTAGAGTCATTAAACTGTGTGTTCTCTTCTGAGACCACACATGGATCCACCAGTGTCATTGCATGTGTGTTCTTTTTACTAACAACCAGTGTCATTGCATGTGTGTTATTTTCACAATCCACCTATGGATCCACCAATGTTGTTACATGTGTGCTTGTTACTAACAACAACCAGAGTCATTGCATGTGTGTTCTTTTCACATACCACATATGGATCCACCAGTGTCATTGCATGTGTGTTCTTTTAATAATCCACCTATGTATCCACCATTGTCATTGCATGTGTGTTCTTTTTACTAACAACAACTGGAGTCATTTAATGACTGTTCTTTTCACATACCACATATGGATCCACCAGTGTCATTGCATGTGTGTTCTCTTCAGAGACCACACATGGATCCACTAGTGTCATTGCATGTGTGTTCTTTTTACTAACAACAACCAGAGTCATTGAAATGTGTGTTCTCTTCAGACACCACACATGGATCCACCAGTGTCATTGCATGTGTGTTCTTTTTACTAACAACAACCAGTGTCATTGCATGTGTGTTCTTTTCACAATCCACCTATGGATCCACCAGTGTCATTGCATGTGTGCTTTTTTATTAACAACAACCAGAGTCATTTCATGTGTATTCTTTTCACATACCACATATGGATCCACCAGTGTCATTGAAATGAGTGTTCTCTTTAGAGACCACACATGGATCCACCAGTGTCATTACATGTGTGTTCTTTTTACTAACAACAACTAGAGTCATTGCATGTGTGTTCTTTTCACATACCACATATGGATCGACCAGTGTCATTGCATGTGTGTTCTTTTTACTAACAATAACCAGTGTCATTGCACATGTGTTCTTTTCACAATCCACCTACGGATCCACCAGTGTCATTGCATGTGTTCTTTTTTTACTAACAACAACCAGAGTCATTTCATGTGTGTTCTTTTCACATACCACATATGGATCCACCAATGTCATTGAAATGTGTGTTCTCTTTAGAGACCACACATGGATCCACAATTGTTATTGCATGTGCGTTCTTGTTACTAACAACAACTAGTGTCATTGCATGTGTGCTCTTTTCACAATCCACCTATGGATCCACCAGTGTCATGGCATGTGTGTTCTTTTTACTAACAACAACCAGAGTCATTGCATGTGTGTTCTTTTCACATACCACATATGGATTGACCAGTGTCATTGCATGTGTGCTCTTTTTACTAACAACAACCAGAGTCATTGCATGTGTATTCTCTTCATGGACCACACATGGATCTACCAGTGTCATTGCATGTGTGTTCTTTTTACTAACAACAACCAGTGTCATTGCATGTGTGTTCTTTTCACAATCCACCTATGGATCCACCAGTGTTATTGCATGTGTGCTTTTTTTACTAACAACAACCAGAGTCATTTCATGTGTGTTCTTTTCACATACCACACATGGATCCACCAGTGTCATTGAAATGTGTGTTCTCTTCAGAGACCACACATGGATCCACCAGTGTTATTGCATGTGTGCTTGTTACTAACAACAACCAGAGTCATTGCATGTGTGTTCTTTTCACATACCACATATGGATCCACCAGTGTCATTGCAAGTGTGCTCTTTTCACAATCCACCTATGGATCCACCAGTGTCATTGCATGTGTGTTCTCTTTACTAACAACAACCAGAGTCATTGAAATGTGTGTTCATTTCACATACCACATATGGATCCACCAATGTCATTGCATGTGTGTTCTTTTTACTAACAACAACCACAGTCTTTGCATGTGTGTTCTCTTCAGAGAGCACACATGGATCCACCAGTGTCATTGCATGTGTGTTCTTTTTACTAACAACAACCAGTGTCATTGCATGTGTGTTCTTTTCACAATCCACCTATGGATCCACCAGTGTCATTGCATGTGGGCTTTTTTATTAACAACAACCAAAGTCATTTCATGTGTGTTCTTTTCACATACCACATATGGATCCACCAGTGTCATTGAAATGTGTGTTCTCTTTAGAGACCACACATGGATCCACAATTGTTATTGCATGTGTGTTCTTGTTACTCACAACAACCAGTGTCATTGCATGTGTGCTCTTTTCACAATCCTCTTATGGATCCACCAGTGTCATTGCATGTGTGTTCTTTTTACTAACAACAACCAGAGGCATTGCATGTGTGTTCTTTTCATATACCACATATGGATCCACCAATGTTGTTACATGTGTGCTTTTTTTTACTAACAACAACAGAGTCATTTCATGTGTGTTCTTTTCACACAGCACATATGGATCCACCATTGTCATTGAAATGTGTGTTCTCTTCACAGACCACACATGAATCCACCAGTGTTATTGCACGTGTGTTCTTGTTACTAACCACAACCAGAGTCATTGCATGTGTGTTCTTTTCACATACCACATATGGATCCACCAGTGTCATTGCACGTGTGTTATTTTCACAATCCACCTATGGATCCACCAGTGTCATTTCATGCGTGTTCTTTTTACTAACAACAATTGGAGTCATTTCATGACTATTCTTTTCACATACCACATATGGATCCACCAGTGTCATTGAAATGAGTGTTCTCTTTAGAGACCACACATGGATCCACCAGTGTCATTACATGTGTGTTCTTTTTACTAACAACAACTAGAGTCATTGCATGTGTGTTCTTTTCACATACCACATATGGATCGACCAGTGTCATTGCATGTGTGCTCTTTTCACAATCCACCTTTGGATCCACCAGTGTCATTGCATGTGTGTTCTCTTTACTAACAACAACCAGAGTCATTGAAATGTGTCTTCTTTTCACATACCACATATGGATCCACCAGTGTCATTGCATGTGTGTTGTTTTTACTAACAACAACCATAGTCTTTGCATGTGTGTTCTCTTCAGAGACCACAGATGGATCTACCAGTGTCATTGCATGTGTGTTCTTTTTACTAACAACAACCAGTGTCATTGCACATGTGTTCTTTTCACAATCCACCTATGGATCCACCAGTGTCATTGCATGTGTTCTTTTTTTACTAACAACAACCAGAGTCATTTCATGTGTGTTCTTTTCACATACCACATATGGATCCACCAATGTCATTGAAATGTGTGTTCTCTTTAGAGACCACACATGGATCCACAATTGTTATTGCATGTGCGTTCTTGTTACTAACAACAACCAGTGTCATTGCATGTGTGCTCTTTTCACAATCCACCTATGGATCCACCAGTGTCATGGCATGTGTGTTCTTTTTACTAACAACAACCAGAGTCATTGCATGTGTGTTCTTTTCACATACCACATATGGATCGACCAGTGTCATTGCATGTGTGCTCTTTTTACTAACAACAACCAGAGTCATTGCATGTGTATTCTCTTCATGGACCACACATGGATCTACCAGTGTCATTGCATGTGTGTTCTTTTTACTAACAACAACCAGAGTCATTGAAATGTGTGTTCTCTTCTGAGACCACACATGGATCCACCAGTGTCATTGCATGTGTGTTCTTTTTACTAACAACCAGTGTCATTGCATGTGTGTTATTTTCACAATCCACCTATGGATCCACTAATGTTGTTACATGTGTGCTTTTTTTTACTAACAACAACAAAGTCATTTCATGTGTGTTCTTTTCACACAGCACATATGGATCCACCATTGTCATTGAAATGTGTGTTCTCTTTAGAGACCACACATGATCCACCAGAGTTATTGCACGTGTGTTCTTGTTACTAACAATAACCAGAGTTATTGCATGTGTGTTCTTTTCACATACCACATATGGATCCTCCAGTGTCATTGCATGTGTGTTATTTTCACAATCCACCTATGGATCCACCAATGTCATTTCATGTGTGTTCTTTTTACTAACAACAATTGGAGTCATTTCATGGCTGTTCTTTTCACATACCACATATGGATCCACCAGTGTCATTGAAATGTGTGTTCTCTTTAGAGACCACAGATGGATCCACCAGTGTCATTACATGTGTGTTCTTTTTACTAACAACAACTGGAGTCATTGCATGTGTGTTCTTTTCACATACCACATATGGATCCACCAATGTCATTGCATGTGTGCTCTTTTCACAATCCACCTATGGATCCACCAGTGTCATTGCATGTGTGTTCTTTTTACTAACAACAACCAGACTCATTGAAATGTGTGTTCTTTTCACATACCACATATGGATCCACCAGTGTCATTGCACGTGTGTTCTTTTTACTAACAACAACCAGAGTCTTTGCATGTGTGCTCTTTTTACTAACAACAACCAGAGTAATTGAAATGTGTGTTCTCTTAAGAGACCACACATGGATCCACCAGTGTCATTGCATGTGTGTTCTTTTTACTAACAACAACCAGTGTCATTGCATGTGTGTTCTTTTCACAATCCACCTATGGATCCACCAGTGTCATTGCATGCGTGCTTTTTTTACTAACAACAACCAGAGTCATTTCATGTGTGTTCTTTTCACATACCACATATGGATCCACCAGTGTCATTGCATGTGTGTTCTTTTCACAATCCACCTATGGATCCACCAGTGTCATTGCATGTGTGCTCTTTTTACTAAAACCAACCAGAGTCATTTCATGTGTGTTCTTTTCACATACCACATATGGATCCACCAGTTTCATTGCATGTGTGTTCTTTTGACAATCCAACTATGGATCCACTAGTGTCATTGCATGTGTGCTTTTTTTACTAACAACAACCAGAGTCATTTTATCTGTATTCTTTTCACATACCACATATGGATACACTAGTGTCATTGAAATGTGTGTTCTCTTCACAGACTAAACATGGATCCACCAGTGTTATTGCATGTGTGTTCTTGTTTCTAACAACAACAAGAGTCATTGCATGTGTGTTATTTTCACGTACCACATATGGATCCACCAGTGTCATTGCATGTGTGCTCTTTTCACAATCCACCTATGGATCCACCAGTGTTATTGCATGCGTGTTCTTTTTACTAACAACAACCAGAGTCATTGCATGTGTGTTCTTTTCACATACCACATATGGATCCACCAGTGTCATTGCATGTGTGTTCTTTTCACAATACACCTATGGATCCACAAGTGTCATTGCTTGTGTGTTCATTTTACTAACAACAACTGGAGTCATTTCATGACTGTTCTTTTCACATACCACATATGGATCCACCACTGTCATTGAAATGTGTGTTCTCTTCAGAGACCACACATGGATTCACCAGTGTCATTACAAGTGTGTTCTTTTTACTAACAACAAGTGGAGTCATTGCATGTGTGTTCTTTTTACATACCACCTATGGATCCACCAGTGTCATTGCATGTGTGCTCTTTTCACAATCCACCTATGGATCCAGCAGTGTCATTGCATGTGTGTTCTTTTTACTAACAACAACCAGAGTCATTGAAATGTTTGTTCTTTTCACATACCACATATGGATCCACCAGTGTCATTGCATGTGTATTCTTTTTACTAACAACAACCAGAGTCATTTCATGTGTGTTCTTTTCACATACCACATATGGATCCACCAATGTCATTGAAATGTGTGTTCTCTTTAGAGATCACATATGGATCCACAATTGTTATTGCATGTGTGTTCTTGTTACTAACAACAACCAGTGTCATTGCATGTGTGCTCTTTTCACAATCCACCTATGGATCCACCAGTGTCATTGCATGTGTGTTCTTTTTACTAACGACAACCAGAGTCATTGCATGTGTGTTCTTTTCACATACCACATATGGATCAACCAGTGTCATTGCATGTGTGCACTTTTTACTAACAACAACCAGAGTCATTGCATGTGTGTTCTCTTCATGGACCACACATGGATCCACCAGTGTCATTGCATGTGTGTTCTTTTTACTAACAACAACCAGAGTCATTGAAATGTGTGTTCTCTTCTGAGACCACACATGGATCCACCAGTGTCATTGCATGTGTGTTCTTTTTACTAACAACCAGTGTCATTCCATGTGTGTTATTTTCACAAGCCACCTATGGATCCACCAATGTTGTTACATGTGTGCTTTTTTTTACTAACAACAACAGAGTCATTTCATGTGTGTTCTTTTCACATACCACATATGGATCCACCAGTGTCATTGAAATGTGTGTTCTCTTCAGAGACCACACATGATCCACCTGTGTTATTGCACGTGTGTTCTTGTTACTAACAATAACCAGAGTTATTGCATGTGTGTTCTTTTCACATACCACATATGGATCCTCCAGTGTCATTGCATGTGTGTTATTTTCACAATCCACCTATGGATCCACCAGTGTCATTTCATGCGTGTTCTTTTTACTAACAACAATTGGAGTCATTTCATGACTGTTCTTTTCACATACCACATATGGATCCACCTATGTCATTGAAATGTGTGTTCTCTTTCGAGTCCACACATGGATCCACCAGTGTCATTACATGTGTGTTCTTTTTACTAACAACAACTAGAGTCATTGCATGTGTGTTCTTTTCACATACCACATATGGATCCACCAATGTCATTGCATGTGTGCTCTTTTCACAATCCACCTATGGATCCACCAGTGTCATTGCATGTGTGTTCTTTTTACTAACAACAACCAGACTCATTGAAATGTGTGTTCTTTTCACATACCACATATGGATCCACCAGTGTCATTGCACGTGTGTTCTTTTTACTAACAACAACCAGAGTCTTTGCATGTGTGCTCTTTTTACTAACAACAACCAGAGTAATTGAAATGTGTGTTCTCTTAAGAGACCACACATGGATCCACCAGTGTCATTGCATGTGTGTTCCTTTTACTAACAACAACCAGTGTCATTGCATGTGTGTTATTTTCACAATCCACCTATGGATCCACTAATGTTGTTACATGTGTGCTTTTTTTTACTAACAACAACAAAGTCATTTCATGTGTGTTCTTTTCACACAGCACATATGGATCCACCATTGTCATTGAAATGTGTGTTCTCTTTAGAGACCACACATGATCCACCAGAGTTATTGCACGTGTGTTCTTGTTACTAACAATAACCAGAGTTATTGCATGTGTGTTCTTTTCACATACCACATATGGATCCTCCAGTGTCATTGCATGTGTGTTATTTTCACAATCCACCTATGGATCCACCAATGTCATTTCATGTGTGTTCTTTTTACTAACAACAATTGGAGTCATTTCATGGCTGTTCTTTTCACATACCACATATGGATCCACCAGTGTCATTGAAATGTGTGTTCTCTTTAGAGACCACAGATGGATCCACCAGTGTCATTACATGTGTGTTCTTTTTACTAACAACAACTGGAGTCATTGCATGTGTGTTCTTTTCACATACCACATATGGATCCACCAATGTCATTGCATGTGTGCTCTTTTCACAATCCACCTATGGATCCACCAGTGTCATTGCATGTGTGTTCTTTTTACTAACAACAACCAGACTCATTGAAATGTGTGTTCTTTTCACATACCACATATGGATCCACCAGTGTCATTGCACGTGTGTTCTTTTTACTAACAACAACCAGAGTCTTTGCATGTGTGCTCTTTTTACTAACAACAACCAGAGTAATTGAAATGTGTGTTCTCTTAAGAGACCACACATGGATCCACCAGTGTCATTGCATGTGTGTTCTTTTTACTAACAACAACCAGTGTCATTGCATGTGTGTTCTTTTCACAATCCACCTATGGATCCACCAGTGTCATTGCATGCGTGCTTTTTTTACTAACAACAACCAGAGTCATTTCATGTGTGTTCTTTTCACATACCACATATGGATCCACCAGTGTCATTGCATGTGTGTTCTTTTCACAATCCACCTATGGATCCACCAGTGTCATTGCATGTGTGCTCTTTTTACTAAAACCAACCAGAGTCATTTCATGTGTGTTCTTTTCACATACCACATATGGATCCACCAGTTTCATTGCATGTGTGTTCTTTTGACAATCCAACTATGGATCCACTAGTGTCATTGCATGTGTGCTTTTTTTACTAACAACAACCAGAGTCATTTTATCTGTATTCTTTTCACATACCACATATGGATACACTAGTGTCATTGAAATGTGTGTTCTCTTCACAGACTAAACATGGATCCACCAGTGTTATTGCATGTGTGTTCTTGTTTCTAACAACAACAAGAGTCATTGCATGTGTGTTATTTTCACGTACCACATATGGATCCACCAGTGTCATTGCATGTGTGCTCTTTTCACAATCCACCTATGGATCCACCAGTGTTATTGCATGCGTGTTCTTTTTACTAACAACAACCAGAGTCATTGCATGTGTGTTCTTTTCACATACCACATATGGATCCACCAGTGTCATTGCATGTGTGTTCTTTTCACAATACACCTATGGATCCACAAGTGTCATTGCTTGTGTGTTCATTTTACTAACAACAACTGGAGTCATTTCATGACTGTTCTTTTCACATACCACATATGGATCCACCACTGTCATTGAAATGTGTGTTCTCTTCAGAGACCACACATGGATTCACCAGTGTCATTACAAGTGTGTTCTTTTTACTAACAACAAGTGGAGTCATTGCATGTGTGTTCTTTTTACATACCACCTATGGATCCACCAGTGTCATTGCATGTGTGCTCTTTTCACAATCCACCTATGGATCCAGCAGTGTCATTGCATGTGTGTTCTTTTTACTAACAACAACCAGAGTCATTGAAATGTTTGTTCTTTTCACATACCACATATGGATCCACCAGTGTCATTGCATGTGTATTCTTTTTACTAACAACAACCAGAGTCATTTCATGTGTGTTCTTTTCACATACCACATATGGATCCACCAATGTCATTGAAATGTGTGTTCTCTTTAGAGATCACATATGGATCCACAATTGTTATTGCATGTGTGTTCTTGTTACTAACAACAACCAGTGTCATTGCATGTGTGCTCTTTTCACAATCCACCTATGGATCCACCAGTGTCATTGCATGTGTGTTCTTTTTACTAACGACAACCAGAGTCATTGCATGTGTGTTCTTTTCACATACCACATATGGATCAACCAGTGTCATTGCATGTGTGCACTTTTTACTAACAACAACCAGAGTCATTGCATGTGTGTTCTCTTCATGGACCACACATGGATCCACCAGTGTCATTGCATGTGTGTTCTTTTTACTAACAACAACCAGAGTCATTGAAATGTGTGTTCTCTTCTGAGACCACACATGGATCCACCAGTGTCATTGCATGTGTGTTCTTTTTACTAACAACCAGTGTCATTCCATGTGTGTTATTTTCACAAGCCACCTATGGATCCACCAATGTTGTTACATGTGTGCTTTTTTTTACTAACAACAACAGAGTCATTTCATGTGTGTTCTTTTCACATACCACATATGGATCCACCAGTGTCATTGAAATGTGTGTTCTCTTCAGAGACCACACATGATCCACCTGTGTTATTGCACGTGTGTTCTTGTTACTAACAATAACCAGAGTTATTGCATGTGTGTTCTTTTCACATACCACATATGGATCCTCCAGTGTCATTGCATGTGTGTTATTTTCACAATCCACCTATGGATCCACCAGTGTCATTTCATGCGTGTTCTTTTTACTAACAACAATTGGAGTCATTTCATGACTGTTCTTTTCACATACCACATATGGATCCACCTATGTCATTGAAATGTGTGTTCTCTTTCGAGTCCACACATGGATCCACCAGTGTCATTACATGTGTGTTCTTTTTACTAACAACAACTAGAGTCATTGCATGTGTGTTCTTTTCACATACCACATATGGATCCACCAGTGTCATTGCATGTGTGTTCTTTTCACAATCCACCTATGGATCCACCAGTGTCATTGCATGTGTGTTATTTTTACTAACAACAGCCAGAGTCATTGAAATGTGTGTTCTTTTCACATACCACATATGGATCCACCAGTGTCATTGCATGTGTGTTCTTTGTACTAACAACAACTAGAGACTTTGCATGTGTGTTCTCTTCAGAGACCACACATGGATCCACCAGTGTCATTGCATGTGTGCTCTTTTTACTAACAACAACCAGAGTAATTGAAATGTGTGTTCTCTTCAGAGACCACACATGGATCCACCAGTGTCATTGCATGTGTGTTCTTTTTACTAACAACAACCAGTGCCATTGCATGTGTGTTCTTTTCACAATCCACCTATGGATCCACCAGTGTCATTGCATGCGTGCTTTTTTTACTAACAACAACCAGAGTCATTTCATGTGTGTTCTTTTCACATACCACATATGGATCCACCAATGTCATTGAAATGTGTGTTCTCTTCAGAGGCCACACATGGATCCACCAGTGTTATTGCATGTGTGTTCTTGTTACTAGCAACAACCAGAGTCATTGCATGTGTGTTCTTTTCACATACCACAGATGGATCCACCAGTTTCATTGCATGTGTGTTCTTTTGACAATCCAACTATGGATCCACTAGTGTCATTGCATGTGTGCTTTTTTTACTAACAACAACCAGAGTCATTTTATCTGTATTCTTTTCACATACCACATATGGATACACTAGTGTCATTGAAATGTGTGTTCTCTTCACAGACTAAACATGGATCCACCAGTGTTATTGCATGTGTGTTCTTGTTTCTAACAACAACAAGAGTCATTGCATGTGTGTTCTTTTCACGTACCACATATGGATCCACCAGTGTCATTGCATGTGTGCTCTTTTCACAATCCACCTATGGATCCACCAGTGTTATTGCATGCGTGTTCTTTTTACTAACAACAACCAGAGTCATTGCATGTGTGTTCTTTTCACATACCACATATGGATCCACCAGTGTCATTGCATGTGTGTTCTTTTCACAATACACCTATGGATCCACAAGTGTCATTGCTTGTGTGTTCATTTTACTAACAACAACTGGAGTCATTTCATGACTGTTCTTTTCACATACCACATATGGATCCACCACTGTCATTGAAATGTGTGTTCTCTTCAGAGACCACACATGGATTCACCAGTGTCATTACAAGTGTGTTCTTTTTACTAACAACAACTGGAGTCATTGCATGTGTGTTCTTTTTACATACCACCTATGGATCCACCAGTGTCATTGCATGTGTGCTCTTTTCACAATCCACCTATGGATCCAGCAGTGTCATTGCATGTGTGTTCTTTTTAATAACAACAACCAGAGTCATTGAAATGTTTGTTCTTTTCACATACCACATATGGATCCACCAGTGTCATTGCATGTGTATTCTTTTTAGTAACAACAACCAGAGTCATTTCATGTGTGTTCTTTTCACATACCACATATGGATCCACCAATGTCATTGAAATGTGTGTTCTCTTTAGAGACCACATATGGATCCACAATTGTTATTGCATGTGTGTTCTTGTTACTAACAACAACCAGTGTCATTGCATGTGTGCTCTTTTCACAATCCACCTATGGATCCACCAGTGTCATTGCATGTGTGTTCTTTTTACTAACGACAACCAGAGTCATTGCATGTGTGTTCTTTTCACATACCACATATGGATCAACCAGTGTCATTGCATGTGTGCACTTTTTACTAACAACAACCAGAGTCATTGCATGTGTGTTCTCTTCATGGACCACACATGGATCCACCAGTGTCATTGCATGTGTGTTCTTTTTACTAACAACAACCAGAGTCATTGAAATGTGTGTTCTCTTCTGAGACCACACATGGATCCACCAGTGTCATTGCATGTGTGTTCTTTTTACTAACAACCAGTGTCATTCCATGTGTGTTATTTTCACAATCCACCTATGGATCCACCAATGTTGTTACATGTGTGCTTTTTTTTACTAACAACAACAGAGTCATTTCATGTGTGTTCTTTTCACATACCACATATGGATCCACCAGTGTCATTGAAATGTGTGTTCTCTTCAGAGACCACACATGATCCACCTGTGTTATTGCACGTGTGTTCTTGTTACTAACAATAACCAGAGTTATTGCATGTGTGTTCTTTTCACATACCACATATGGATCCTCCAGTGTCATTGCATGTGTGTTATTTTCACAATCCACCTATGGATCCACCAGTGTCATTTCATGCGTGTTCTTTTTACTAACAACAATTGGAGTCATTTCATGACTGTTCTTTTCACATACCACATATGGATCCACCTATGTCATTGAAATGTGTGTTCTCTTTCGAGTCCACACATGGATCCACCAGTGTCATTACATGTGTGTTCTTTTTACTAACAACAACTAGAGTCATTGCATGTGTGTTCTTTTCACATACCACATATGGATCCACCAGTGTCATTGCATGTGTGTTCTTTTCACAATCCACCTATGGATCCACCAGTGTCATTGCATGTGTGTTATTTTTACTAACAACAGCCAGAGTCATTGAAATGTGTGTTCTTTTCACATACCACATATGGATCCACCAGTGTCATTGCATGTGTGTTCTTTGTACTAACAACAACCAGAGTCATTGAAATGTGTGTTCTCTTCTGAGACCACACATGGATCCACCAGTGTCATTGCATGTGTGTTCTTTTTACTAACAACCAGTGTCATTCCATGTGTGTTATTTTCACAATCCACCTATGGATCCACCAATGTTGTTACATGTGTGCTTTTTTTACTAACAACAACAGAGTCATTTCATGTGTGTTCTTTTCACATACCACATATGGATCCACCAGTATCATTGAAATGTGTGTTCTCTTCAGAGACCACACATGATCCACCTGTGTTATTGCACGTGTGTTCTTGTTACTAACAATAACCAGAGTTATTGCATGTGTGTTCTTTTCACATACCACATATGGATCCTCCAGTGTCATTGCATGTGTGTTATTTTCACAATCCACCTATGGATCCACCAGTGTCATTTCATGCGTGTTCTTTTTACTAACAACAATTGGAGTCATTTCATGACTGTTCTTTTCACATACCACATATGGATCCACCTATGTCATTGAAATGTGTGTTCTCTTTCGAGTCCACACATGGATCCACCAGTGTCATTACATGTGTGTTCTTTTTACTAACAACAACTAGAGTCATTGCATGTGTGTTCTTTTCACATACCACATATGGATCCACCAGTGTCATTGCATGTGTGCTCTTTTCACAATCCACCTATGGATCCACCAGTGTCATTGCATGTGTGTTATTTTTACTAACAACAGCCAGAGTCATTGAAATGTGTGTTCTTTTCACATACCACATATGGATCCACCAGTGTCATTGCATGTGTGTTCTTTGTACTAACAACAACCAGAGACTTTGCATGTGTGTTCTCTTCAGAGACCACACATGGATCCACCAGTGTCATTGCATGTGTGATCTTTTTACTAACAACAACCAGAGTCATTGAAATGTGTGTTCTCTTTAGAGACCACACATGGATCCACAATTGTTATTGCATGTGTGTTCTTGTTACTCACAACAACCAGTGTCATTGCATGTGTGCTCTTTTCACAATCCTCTTATGGATCCACCAGTGTCATTGCATGTGTGTTCTTTTTACTAACAACAACCAGAGGCATTGCATGTGTGTTCTTTTCATATACCACATATGGATCCACCAATGTTGTTACATGTGTGCTTTTTTTTACTAACAACAACAGAGTCATTTCATGTGTGTTCTTTTCACACAGCACATATGGATCCACCATTGTCATTGAAATGTGTGTTCTCTTCACAGACCACACATGAATCCACCAGTGTTATTGCACGTGTGTTCTTGTTACTAACCACAACCAGAGTCATTGCATGTGTGTTCTTTTCACATACCACATATGGATCCACCAGTGTCATTGCACGTGTGTTATTTTCACAATCCACCTATGGATCCACCAGTGTCATTTCATGCGTGTTCTTTTTACTAACAACAATTGGAGTCATTTCATGACTATTCTTTTCACATACCACATATGGATCCACCAGTGTCATTGAAATGAGTGTTCTCTTTAGAGACCACACATGGATCCACCAGTGTCATTACATGTGTGTTCTTTTTACTAACAACAACTAGAGTCATTGCATGTGTGTTCTTTTCACATACCACATATGGATCGACCAGTGTCATTGCATGTGTGCTCTTTTCACAATCCACCTTTGGATCCACCAGTGTCATTGCATGTGTGTTCTCTTTACTAACAACAACCAGAGTCATTGAAATGTGTCTTCTTTTCACATACCACATATGGATCCACCAGTGTCATTGCATGTGTGTTGTTTTTACTAACAACAACCATAGTCTTTGCATGTGTGTTCTCTTCAGAGACCACAGATGGATCTACCAGTGTCATTGCATGTGTGTTCTTTTTACTAACAACAACCAGTGTCATTGCACATGTGTTCTTTTCACAATCCACCTATGGATCCACCAGTGTCATTGCATGTGTTCTTTTTTTACTAACAACAACCAGAGTCATTTCATGTGTGTTCTTTTCACATACCACATATGGATCCACCAATGTCATTGAAATGTGTGTTCTCTTTAGAGACCACACATGGATCCACAATTGTTATTGCATGTGCGTTCTTGTTACTAACAACAACCAGTGTCATTGCATGTGTGCTCTTTTCACAATCCACCTATGGATCCACCAGTGTCATGGCATGTGTGTTCTTTTTACTAACAACAACCAGAGTCATTGCATGTGTGTTCTTTTCACATACCACATATGGATCGACCAGTGTCATTGCATGTGTGCTCTTTTTACTAACAACAACCAGAGTCATTGCATGTGTATTCTCTTCATGGACCACACATGGATCTACCAGTGTCATTGCATGTGTGTTCTTTTTACTAACAACAACCAGAGTCATTGAAATGTGTGTTCTCTTCTGAGACCACACATGGATCCACCAGTGTCATTGCATGTGTGTTCTTTTTACTAACAACCAGTGTCATTGCATGTGTGTTATTTTCACAATCCACCTATGGATCCACTAATGTTGTTACATGTGTGCTTTTTTTTACTAACAACAACAAAGTCATTTCATGTGTGTTCTTTTCACACAGCACATATGGATCCACCATTGTCATTGAAATGTGTGTTCTCTTTAGAGACCACACATGATCCACCAGAGTTATTGCACGTGTGTTCTTGTTACTAACAATAACCAGAGTTATTGCATGTGTGTTCTTTTCACATACCACATATGGATCCTCCAGTGTCATTGCATGTGTGTTATTTTCACAATCCACCTATGGATCCACCAATGTCATTTCATGTGTGTTCTTTTTACTAACAACAATTGGAGTCATTTCATGGCTGTTCTTTTCACATACCACATATGGATCCACCAGTGTCATTGAAATGTGTGTTCTCTTTAGAGACCACAGATGGATCCACCAGTGTCATTACATGTGTGTTCTTTTTACTAACAACAACTGGAGTCATTGCATGTGTGTTCTTTTCACATACCACATATGGATCCACCAATGTCATTGCATGTGTGCTCTTTTCACAATCCACCTATGGATCCACCAGTGTCATTGCATGTGTGTTCTTTTTACTAACAACAACCAGACTCATTGAAATGTGTGTTCTTTTCACATACCACATATGGATCCACCAGTGTCATTGCACGTGTGTTCTTTTTACTAACAACAACCAGAGTCTTTGCATGTGTGCTCTTTTTACTAACAACAACCAGAGTAATTGAAATGTGTGTTCTCTTAAGAGACCACACATGGATCCACCAGTGTCATTGCATGTGTGTTCTTTTTACTAACAACAACCAGTGTCATTGCATGTGTGTTCTTTTCACAATCCACCTATGGATCCACCAGTGTCATTGCATGCGTGCTTTTTTTACTAACAACAACCAGAGTCATTTCATGTGTGTTCTTTTCACATACCACATATGGATCCACCAGTGTCATTGCATGTGTGTTCTTTTCACAATCCACCTATGGATCCACCAGTGTCATTGCATGTGTGCTCTTTTTACTAAAACCAACCAGAGTCATTTCATGTGTGTTCTTTTCACATACCACATATGGATCCACCAGTTTCATTGCATGTGTGTTCTTTTGACAATCCAACTATGGATCCACTAGTGTCATTGCATGTGTGCTTTTTTTACTAACAACAACCAGAGTCATTTTATCTGTATTCTTTTCACATACCACATATGGATACACTAGTGTCATTGAAATGTGTGTTCTCTTCACAGACTAAACATGGATCCACCAGTGTTATTGCATGTGTGTTCTTGTTTCTAACAACAACAAGAGTCATTGCATGTGTGTTATTTTCACGTACCACATATGGATCCACCAGTGTCATTGCATGTGTGCTCTTTTCACAATCCACCTATGGATCCACCAGTGTTATTGCATGCGTGTTCTTTTTACTAACAACAACCAGAGTCATTGCATGTGTGTTCTTTTCACATACCACATATGGATCCACCAGTGTCATTGCATGTGTGTTCTTTTCACAATACACCTATGGATCCACAAGTGTCATTGCTTGTGTGTTCATTTTACTAACAACAACTGGAGTCATTTCATGACTGTTCTTTTCACATACCACATATGGATCCACCACTGTCATTGAAATGTGTGTTCTCTTCAGAGACCACACATGGATTCACCAGTGTCATTACAAGTGTGTTCTTTTTACTAACAACAAGTGGAGTCATTGCATGTGTGTTCTTTTTACATACCACCTATGGATCCACCAGTGTCATTGCATGTGTGCTCTTTTCACAATCCACCTATGGATCCAGCAGTGTCATTGCATGTGTGTTCTTTTTACTAACAACAACCAGAGTCATTGAAATGTTTGTTCTTTTCACATACCACATATGGATCCACCAGTGTCATTGCATGTGTATTCTTTTTACTAACAACAACCAGAGTCATTTCATGTGTGTTCTTTTCACATACCACATATGGATCCACCAATGTCATTGAAATGTGTGTTCTCTTTAGAGATCACATATGGATCCACAATTGTTATTGCATGTGTGTTCTTGTTACTAACAACAACCAGTGTCATTGCATGTGTGCTCTTTTCACAATCCACCTATGGATCCACCAGTGTCATTGCATGTGTGTTCTTTTTACTAACGACAACCAGAGTCATTGCATGTGTGTTCTTTTCACATACCACATATGGATCAACCAGTGTCATTGCATGTGTGCACTTTTTACTAACAACAACCAGAGTCATTGCATGTGTGTTCTCTTCATGGACCACACATGGATCCACCAGTGTCATTGCATGTGTGTTCTTTTTACTAACAACAACCAGAGTCATTGAAATGTGTGTTCTCTTCTGAGACCACACATGGATCCACCAGTGTCATTGCATGTGTGTTCTTTTTACTAACAACCAGTGTCATTCCATGTGTGTTATTTTCACAAGCCACCTATGGATCCACCAATGTTGTTACATGTGTGCTTTTTTTTACTAACAACAACAGAGTCATTTCATGTGTGTTCTTTTCACATACCACATATGGATCCACCAGTGTCATTGAAATGTGTGTTCTCTTCAGAGACCACACATGATCCACCTGTGTTATTGCACGTGTGTTCTTGTTACTAACAATAACCAGAGTTATTGCATGTGTGTTCTTTTCACATACCACATATGGATCCTCCAGTGTCATTGCATGTGTGTTATTTTCACAATCCACCTATGGATCCACCAGTGTCATTTCATGCGTGTTCTTTTTACTAACAACAATTGGAGTCATTTCATGACTGTTCTTTTCACATACCACATATGGATCCACCTATGTCATTGAAATGTGTGTTCTCTTTCGAGTCCACACATGGATCCACCAGTGTCATTACATGTGTGTTCTTTTTACTAACAACAACTAGAGTCATTGCATGTGTGTTCTTTTCACATACCACATATGGATCCACCAATGTCATTGCATGTGTGCTCTTTTCACAATCCACCTATGGATCCACCAGTGTCATTGCATGTGTGTTCTTTTTACTAACAACAACCAGACTCATTGAAATGTGTGTTCTTTTCACATACCACATATGGATCCACCAGTGTCATTGCACGTGTGTTCTTTTTACTAACAACAACCAGAGTCTTTGCATGTGTGCTCTTTTTACTAACAACAACCAGAGTAATTGAAATGTGTGTTCTCTTAAGAGACCACACATGGATCCACCAGTGTCATTGCATGTGTGTTCCTTTTACTAACAACAACCAGTGTCATTGCATGTGTGTTATTTTCACAATCCACCTATGGATCCACTAATGTTGTTACATGTGTGCTTTTTTTTACTAACAACAACAAAGTCATTTCATGTGTGTTCTTTTCACACAGCACATATGGATCCACCATTGTCATTGAAATGTGTGTTCTCTTTAGAGACCACACATGATCCACCAGAGTTATTGCACGTGTGTTCTTGTTACTAACAATAACCAGAGTTATTGCATGTGTGTTCTTTTCACATACCACATATGGATCCTCCAGTGTCATTGCATGTGTGTTATTTTCACAATCCACCTATGGATCCACCAATGTCATTTCATGTGTGTTCTTTTTACTAACAACAATTGGAGTCATTTCATGGCTGTTCTTTTCACATACCACATATGGATCCACCAGTGTCATTGAAATGTGTGTTCTCTTTAGAGACCACAGATGGATCCACCAGTGTCATTACATGTGTGTTCTTTTTACTAACAACAACTGGAGTCATTGCATGTGTGTTCTTTTCACATACCACATATGGATCCACCAATGTCATTGCATGTGTGCTCTTTTCACAATCCACCTATGGATCCACCAGTGTCATTGCATGTGTGTTCTTTTTACTAACAACAACCAGACTCATTGAAATGTGTGTTCTTTTCACATACCACATATGGATCCACCAGTGTCATTGCACGTGTGTTCTTTTTACTAACAACAACCAGAGTCTTTGCATGTGTGCTCTTTTTACTAACAACAACCAGAGTAATTGAAATGTGTGTTCTCTTAAGAGACCACACATGGATCCACCAGTGTCATTGCATGTGTGTTCTTTTTACTAACAACAACCAGTGTCATTGCATGTGTGTTCTTTTCACAATCCACCTATGGATCCACCAGTGTCATTGCATGCGTGCTTTTTTTACTAACAACAACCAGAGTCATTTCATGTGTGTTCTTTTCACATACCACATATGGATCCACCAGTGTCATTGCATGTGTGTTCTTTTCACAATCCACCTATGGATCCACCAGTGTCATTGCATGTGTGCTCTTTTTACTAAAACCAACCAGAGTCATTTCATGTGTGTTCTTTTCACATACCACATATGGATCCACCAGTTTCATTGCATGTGTGTTCTTTTGACAATCCAACTATGGATCCACTAGTGTCATTGCATGTGTGCTTTTTTTACTAACAACAACCAGAGTCATTTTATCTGTATTCTTTTCACATACCACATATGGATACACTAGTGTCATTGAAATGTGTGTTCTCTTCACAGACTAAACATGGATCCACCAGTGTTATTGCATGTGTGTTCTTGTTTCTAACAACAACAAGAGTCATTGCATGTGTGTTATTTTCACGTACCACATATGGATCCACCAGTGTCATTGCATGTGTGCTCTTTTCACAATCCACCTATGGATCCACCAGTGTTATTGCATGCGTGTTCTTTTTACTAACAACAACCAGAGTCATTGCATGTGTGTTCTTTTCACATACCACATATGGATCCACCAGTGTCATTGCATGTGTGTTCTTTTCACAATACACCTATGGATCCACAAGTGTCATTGCTTGTGTGTTCATTTTACTAACAACAACTGGAGTCATTTCATGACTGTTCTTTTCACATACCACATATGGATCCACCACTGTCATTGAAATGTGTGTTCTCTTCAGAGACCACACATGGATTCACCAGTGTCATTACAAGTGTGTTGTTTTTACTAACAACAAGTGGAGTCATTGCATGTGTGTTCTTTTTACATACCACCTATGGATCCACCAGTGTCATTGCATGTGTGCTCTTTTCACAATCCACCTATGGATCCAGCAGTGTCATTGCATGTGTGTTCTTTTTACTAACAACAACCAGAGTCATTGAAATGTTTGTTCTTTTCACATACCACATATGGATCCACCAGTGTCATTGCATGTGTATTCTTTTTACTAACAACAACCAGAGTCATTTCATGTGTGTTCTTTTCACATACCACATATGGATCCACCAATGTCATTGAAATGTGTGTTCTCTTTAGAGATCACATATGGATCCACAATTGTTATTGCATGTGTGTTCTTGTTACTAACAACAACCAGTGTCATTGCATGTGTGCTCTTTTCACAATCCACCTATGGATCCACCAGTGTCATTGCATGTGTGTTCTTTTTACTAACGACAACCAGAGTCATTGCATGTGTGTTCTTTTCACATACCACATATGGATCAACCAGTGTCATTGCATGTGTGCACTTTTTACTAACAACAACCAGAGTCATTGCATGTGTGTTCTCTTCATGGACCACACATGGATCCACCAGTGTCATTGCATGTGTGTTCTTTTTACTAACAACAACCAGAGTCATTGAAATGTGTGTTCTCTTCTGAGACCACACATGGATCCACCAGTGTCATTGCATGTGTGTTCTTTTTACTAACAACCAGTGTCATTCCATGTGTGTTATTTTCACAAGCCACCTATGGATCCACCAATGTTGTTACATGTGTGCTTTTTTTTACTAACAACAACAGAGTCATTTCATGTGTGTTCTTTTCACATACCACATATGGATCCACCAGTGTCATTGAAATGTGTGTTCTCTTCAGAGACCACACATGATCCACCTGTGTTATTGCACGTGTGTTCTTGTTACTAACAATAACCAGAGTTATTGCATGTGTGTTCTTTTCACATACCACATATGGATCCTCCAGTGTCATTGCATGTGTGTTATTTTCACAATCCACCTATGGATCCACCAGTGTCATTTCATGCGTGTTCTTTTTACTAACAACAATTGGAGTCATTTCATGACTGTTCTTTTCACATACCACATATGGATCCACCTATGTCATTGAAATGTGTGTTCTCTTTCGAGTCCACACATGGATCCACCAGTGTCATTACATGTGTGTTCTTTTTACTAACAACAACTAGAGTCATTGCATGTGTGTTCTTTTCACATACCACATATGGATCCACCAGTGTCATTGCATGTGTGTTCTTTTCACAATCCACCTATGGATCCACCAGTGTCATTGCATGTGTGTTATTTTTACTAACAACAGCCAGAGTCATTGAAATGTGTGTTCTTTTCACATACCACATATGGATCCACCAGTGTCATTGCATGTGTGTTCTTTGTACTAACAACAACTAGAGACTTTGCATGTGTGTTCTCTTCAGAGACCACACATGGATCCACCAGTGTCATTGCATGTGTGCTCTTTTTACTAACAACAACCAGAGTAATTGAAATGTGTGTTCTCTTCAGAGACCACACATGGATCCACCAGTGTCATTGCATGTGTGTTCTTTTTACTAACAACAACCAGTGCCATTGCATGTGTGTTCTTTTCACAATCCACCTATGGATCCACCAGTGTCATTGCATGCGTGCTTTTTTTACTAACAACAACCAGAGTCATTTCATGTGTGTTCTTTTCACATACCACATATGGATCCACCAATGTCATTGAAATGTGTGTTCTCTTCAGAGGCCACACATGGATCCACCAGTGTTATTGCATGTGTGTTCTTGTTACTAGCAACAACCAGAGTCATTGCATGTGTGTTCTTTTCACATACCACAGATGGATCCACCAGTTTCATTGCATGTGTGTTCTTTTGACAATCCAACTATGGATCCACTAGTGTCATTGCATGTGTGCTTTTTTTACTAACAACAACCAGAGTCATTTTATCTGTATTCTTTTCACATACCACATATGGATACACTAGTGTCATTGAAATGTGTGTTCTCTTCACAGACTAAACATGGATCCACCAGTGTTATTGCATGTGTGTTCTTGTTTCTAACAACAACAAGAGTCATTGCATGTGTGTTCTTTTCACGTACCACATATGGATCCACCAGTGTCATTGCATGTGTGCTCTTTTCACAATCCACCTATGGATCCACCAGTGTTATTGCATGCGTGTTCTTTTTACTAACAACAACCAGAGTCATTGCATGTGTGTTCTTTTCACATACCACATATGGATCCACCAGTGTCATTGCATGTGTGTTCTTTTCACAATACACCTATGGATCCACAAGTGTCATTGCTTGTGTGTTCATTTTACTAACAACAACTGGAGTCATTTCATGACTGTTCTTTTCACATACCACATATGGATCCACCACTGTCATTGAAATGTGTGTTCTCTTCAGAGACCACACATGGATTCACCAGTGTCATTACAAGTGTGTTCTTTTTACTAACAACAACTGGAGTCATTGCATGTGTGTTCTTTTTACATACCACCTATGGATCCACCAGTGTCATTGCATGTGTGCTCTTTTCACAATCCACCTATGGATCCAGCAGTGTCATTGCATGTGTGTTCTTTTTAATAACAACAACCAGAGTCATTGAAATGTTTGTTCTTTTCACATACCACATATGGATCCACCAGTGTCATTGCATGTGTATTCTTTTTAGTAACAACAACCAGAGTCATTTCATGTGTGTTCTTTTCACATACCACATATGGATCCACCAATGTCATTGAAATGTGTGTTCTCTTTAGAGACCACATATGGATCCACAATTGTTATTGCATGTGTGTTCTTGTTACTAACAACAACCAGTGTCATTGCATGTGTGCTCTTTTCACAATCCACCTATGGATCCACCAGTGTCATTGCATGTGTGTTCTTTTTACTAACGACAACCAGAGTCATTGCATGTGTGTTCTTTTCACATACCACATATGGATCAACCAGTGTCATTGCATGTGTGCACTTTTTACTAACAACAACCAGAGTCATTGCATGTGTGTTCTCTTCATGGACCACACATGGATCCACCAGTGTCATTGCATGTGTGTTCTTTTTACTAACAACAACCAGAGTCATTGAAATGTGTGTTCTCTTCTGAGACCACACATGGATCCACCAGTGTCATTGCATGTGTGTTCTTTTTACTAACAACCAGTGTCATTCCATGTGTGTTATTTTCACAATCCACCTATGGATCCACCAATGTTGTTACATGTGTGCTTTTTTTTACTAACAACAACAGAGTCATTTCATGTGTGTTCTTTTCACATACCACATATGGATCCACCAGTGTCATTGAAATGTGTGTTCTCTTCAGAGACCACACATGATCCACCTGTGTTATTGCACGTGTGTTCTTGTTACTAACAATAACCAGAGTTATTGCATGTGTGTTCTTTTCACATACCACATATGGATCCTCCAGTGTCATTGCATGTGTGTTATTTTCACAATCCACCTATGGATCCACCAGTGTCATTTCATGCGTGTTCTTTTTACTAACAACAATTGGAGTCATTTCATGACTGTTCTTTTCACATACCACATATGGATCCACCTATGTCATTGAAATGTGTGTTCTCTTTCGAGTCCACACATGGATCCACCAGTGTCATTACATGTGTGTTCTTTTTACTAACAACAACTAGAGTCATTGCATGTGTGTTCTTTTCACATACCACATATGGATCCACCAGTGTCATTGCATGTGTGTTCTTTTCACAATCCACCTATGGATCCACCAGTGTCATTGCATGTGTGTTATTTTTACTAACAACAGCCAGAGTCATTGAAATGTGTGTTCTTTTCACATACCACATATGGATCCACCAGTGTCATTGCATGTGTGTTCTTTGTACTAACAACAACCAGAGTCATTGAAATGTGTGTTCTCTTCTGAGACCACACATGGATCCACCAGTGTCATTGCATGTGTGTTCTTTTTACTAACAACCAGTGTCATTCCATGTGTGTTATTTTCACAATCCACCTATGGATCCACCAATGTTGTTACATGTGTGCTTTTTTTACTAACAACAACAGAGTCATTTCATGTGTGTTCTTTTCACATACCACATATGGATCCACCAGTATCATTGAAATGTGTGTTCTCTTCAGAGACCACACATGATCCACCTGTGTTATTGCACGTGTGTTCTTGTTACTAACAATAACCAGAGTTATTGCATGTGTGTTCTTTTCACATACCACATATGGATCCTCCAGTGTCATTGCATGTGTGTTATTTTCACAATCCACCTATGGATCCACCAGTGTCATTTCATGCGTGTTCTTTTTACTAACAACAATTGGAGTCATTTCATGACTGTTCTTTTCACATACCACATATGGATCCACCTATGTCATTGAAATGTGTGTTCTCTTTCGAGTCCACACATGGATCCACCAGTGTCATTACATGTGTGTTCTTTTTACTAACAACAACTAGAGTCATTGCATGTGTGTTCTTTTCACATACCACATATGGATCCACCAGTGTCATTGCATGTGTGCTCTTTTCACAATCCACCTATGGATCCACCAGTGTCATTGCATGTGTGTTATTTTTACTAACAACAGCCAGAGTCATTGAAATGTGTGTTCTTTTCACATACCACATATGGATCCACCAGTGTCATTGCATGTGTGTTCTTTGTACTAACAACAACCAGAGACTTTGCATGTGTGTTCTCTTCAGAGACCACACATGGATCCACCAGTGTCATTGCATGTGTGATCTTTTTACTAACAACAACCAGAGTAATTGAAATGTGTGTTCTCTTCAGAGACCACACATGGATCCACCAGTGTCATTGCATGTGTGTTCTTTTTACTAACAACAACCAGTGTCATTGCATGTGTGTTCTTTTCACAATCCACCTATGGATCCACCAGTGTCATTGCATGCGTGCTTTTTTTACTAACAACAACCAGAGTCATTTCATGTGTGTTCTTTTCACATACCACATATGGATCCACCAGTGTCATTGCATGTGTGTTCTTTGTACTAACAACAACCAGAGACTTTGCATGTGTGTTCTCTTCAGAGACCACACATGGATCCACCAGTGTCATTGCATGTGTGTTCTTGTTTCTAACAACAACAAGAGTCATTGCATGTGTGTTCTTTTCACGTACCACATATGGATCCACCAGTGTCATTGCATGTGTGCTCTTTTCACAATCCACCTATGGATCCACCAGTGTTATTGCATGCGTGTTCTTTTTACTAACAACAACCAGAGTCATTGCATGTGTGTTCTTTTCACATACCACATATGGATCCACCAGTGTCATTGCATGTGTGTTCTTTTCACAATACACCTATGGATCCACAAGTGTCATTGCTTGTGTGTTCATTTTACTAACAACAACTGGAGTCATTTCATGACTGTTCTTTTCACATACCACATATGGATCCACCACTGTCATTGAAATGTGTGTTCTCTTCAGAGACCACACATGGATTCACCAGTGTCATTACAAGTGTGTTCTTTTTACTAACAACAACTGGAGTCATTGCATGTGTGTTCTTTTTACATACCACCTATGGATCCACCAGTGTCATTGCATGTGTGCTCTTTTCACAATCCACCTATGGATCCAGCAGTGTCATTGCATGTGTGTTCTTTTTAATAACAACAACCAGAGTCATTGAAATGTTTGTTCTTTTCACATACCACATATGGATCCACCAGTGTCATTGCATGTGTATTCTTTTTAGTAACAACAACCAGAGTCATTTCATGTGTGTTCTTTTCACATACCACATATGGATCCACCAATGTCATTGAAATGTGTGTTCTCTTTAGAGACCACATATGGATCCACAATTGTTATTGCATGTGTGTTCTTGTTACTAACAACAACCAGTGTCATTGCATGTGTGCTCTTTTCACAATCCACCTATGGATCCACCAGTGTCATTGCATGTGTGTTCTTTTTACTAACGACAACCAGAGTCATTGCATGTGTGTTCTTTTCACATACCACATATGGATCAACCAGTGTCATTGCATGTGTGCACTTTTTACTAACAACAACCAGAGTCATTGCATGTGTGTTCTCTTCATGGACCACACATGGATCCACCAGTGTCATTGCATGTGTGTTCTTTTTACTAACAACAACCAGAGTCATTGAAATGTGTGTTCTCTTCTGAGACCACACATGGATCCACCAGTGTCATTGCATGTGTGTTCTTTTTACTAACAACCAGTGTCATTCCATGTGTGTTATTTTCACAATCCACCTATGGATCCACCAATGTTGTTACATGTGTGCTTTTTTTTACTAACAACAACAGAGTCATTTCATGTGTGTTCTTTTCACATACCACATATGGATCCACCAGTGTCATTGAAATGTGTGTTCTCTTCAGAGACCACACATGATCCACCTGTGTTATTGCACGTGTGTTCTTGTTACTAACAATAACCAGAGTTATTGCATGTGTGTTCTTTTCACATACCACATATGGATCCTCCAGTGTCATTGCATGTGTGTTATTTTCACAATCCACCTATGGATCCACCAGTGTCATTTCATGCGTGTTCTTTTTACTAACAACAATTGGAGTCATTTCATGACTGTTCTTTTCACATACCACATATGGATCCACCTATGTCATTGAAATGTGTGTTCTCTTTCGAGTCCACACATGGATCCACCAGTGTCATTACATGTGTGTTCTTTTTACTAACAACAACTAGAGTCATTGCATGTGTGTTCTTTTCACATACCACATATGGATCCACCAGTGTCATTGCATGTGTGTTCTTTTCACAATCCACCTATGGATCCACCAGTGTCATTGCATGTGTGTTATTTTTACTAACAACAGCCAGAGTCATTGAAATGTGTGTTCTTTTCACATACCACATATGGATCCACCAGTGTCATTGCATGTGTGTTCTTTGTACTAACAACAACCAGAGTCATTGAAATGTGTGTTCTCTTCTGAGACCACACATGGATCCACCAGTGTCATTGCATGTGTGTTCTTTTTACTAACAACCAGTGTCATTCCATGTGTGTTATTTTCACAATCCACCTATGGATCCACCAATGTTGTTACATGTGTGCTTTTTTTACTAACAACAACAGAGTCATTTCATGTGTGTTCTTTTCACATACCACATATGGATCCACCAGTATCATTGAAATGTGTGTTCTCTTCAGAGACCACACATGATCCACCTGTGTTATTGCACGTGTGTTCTTGTTACTAACAATAACCAGAGTTATTGCATGTGTGTTCTTTTCACATACCACATATGGATCCTCCAGTGTCATTGCATGTGTGTTATTTTCACAATCCACCTATGGATCCACCAGTGTCATTTCATGCGTGTTCTTTTTACTAACAACAATTGGAGTCATTTCATGACTGTTCTTTTCACATACCACATATGGATCCACCTATGTCATTGAAATGTGTGTTCTCTTTCGAGTCCACACATGGATCCACCAGTGTCATTACATGTGTGTTCTTTTTACTAACAACAACTAGAGTCATTGCATGTGTGTTCTTTTCACATACCACATATGGATCCACCAGTGTCATTGCATGTGTGCTCTTTTCACAATCCACCTATGGATCCACCAGTGTCATTGCATGTGTGTTATTTTTACTAACAACAGCCAGAGTCATTGAAATGTGTGTTCTTTTCACATACCACATATGGATCCACCAGTGTCATTGCATGTGTGTTCTTTGTACTAACAACAACCAGAGACTTTGCATGTGTGTTCTCTTCAGAGACCACACATGGATCCACCAGTGTCATTGCATGTGTGATCTTTTTACTAACAACAACCAGAGTAATTGAAATGTGTGTTCTCTTCAGAGACCACACATGGATCCACCAGTGTCATTGCATGTGTGTTCTTTTTACTAACAACAACCAGTGTCATTGCATGTGTGTTCTTTTCACAATCCACCTATGGATCCACCAGTGTCATTGCATGCGTGCTTTTTTTACTAACAACAACCAGAGTCATTTCATGTGTGTTCTTTTCACATACCACATATGGATCCACCAATGTCATTGAAATGTGTGTTCTCTTCAGAGGCCACACATGGATCCACCAGTGTTATTGCATGTGTGTTCTTGTTACTAGCAACAACCAGAGTCATTGCATGTGTGTTCTTTTCACATACCACAGATGGATCCACCAGTGTCATTGCATGTGTGTTCTTTTCACAATCCACCTATGGATCGACCAGTGTCATTGCATGTGTGCTCTTTTTACTAATAACAACCAGAGTCATTGCATGTGTGTTCTTTTCACATACCACACATGGATCCACCAGTGTCATTGAAATGTGTGTTCTCTTCACAGACCAAACATGGATCCACCAGTGTTATTGCATGTGTGTTCTTGTTTCTAACAACAACAAGAGTCATTGCATCTGTGTCCTTTTCACATACCACATATGGATCCACCAGTGTCATTGCATGTGTGCTCTTTTCACAATCCACCTATGGATCCACCAGTGTTATTGCATGCGTGTTCTTTTTACTAACAACAACCAGAGTCATTGCATGTGTCTTCTTTTCACATACCACATATGCATCCACCAGTGTCATTGCATGTGTGTTCTTTTCACAATCCACCTATGGATCCACAAGTGTCATTGCTTGTGTGTTCTTTTTACTAACAACAACTGGAGTCATTTCATGACTGTTCTTTTCACATACCACATATGGATCCACCACTGTCATTGAAATGTGTATTCTCTTCATAGACCACACATGGATTCACCTGTGTCATTACATGTGTGTTCTTTTTACTAACAACAACTAGAGTCATTGCACGTGTGTTCCTTTTACATACCAGTGGTTATTATTATATCTTTGTGTTTATGATGAATGTTTGCATCCCATGCTATAATTGTATTATAAGGAAACACTAATACATGTGTGTTTTGTAAACATAAAAGGGTCCCTAGTGAGCCTCTTGTTAAACTAGCTTGTTGATTAATTGATGATCATGGTTTCCTGATCATGGACATTGGATGTCATTAATAACAAGGTTATATCATTAGGAGAATGATGTAATGGACACACACACCCATAGTAAGCGTAGCATTAGATCAAGTCATTAAGTTCACATTGCTCTAAGCTTTCGATACATAGTAACCTAATCCTTCGACCATGAGGTTGTGTTAATCACCATCACCGGATGAGTACTTTGATGACATCAAACACCACTTCGTAACTGGGTGGTTATAAAGGTATCATTGGGTATTCTGAAAGTATGTGTTGAAGCGCATGGACCAAGATTGGGATTTGTCCATCCATATGACGGATAGATATGCTCTGGGCCCTCTCGGTGGAATGTCATCTAGTTAGCTTGCAAGCATGTGACTAGGCCACAAGGGATGGCGTAACACGGAACGAGTAAAGAGTGCTTATCAGTAACAAGGTAGAACTAGGTATGGAGATACCGATGATCAAACCTCGGATAAGTAGAGTATCCCGTGACAAAGGGAATTGGTTTCGTATGTTAATGGTTCTATCGATCACGAAGTCATCGTTGAGTATGT
Source organism: Avena sativa (assembly GCA_916181665.1). Classification (NCBI taxonomy): domain Eukaryota; kingdom Viridiplantae; phylum Streptophyta; class Magnoliopsida; order Poales; family Poaceae; genus Avena; species Avena sativa. The sequence continues at coordinate 588,887,799 of OV702287.1, forward strand.
GGGAGCCGTTATGGATCTCCAGATCCCGCTGATGGTTATTGATCGGAGAGGTGTCTTCATCATGTCCACTTATTCACGAATCGTAGGGTGACACAGTTAAGGTTCGAAGTTGTTTTAAGTAGATATTTAATATGCGTTGGAGACCGAACGTTGTTCGGAGTCTCGGATTGGATCCGGGAGATCACGAGGAGATCCGGAACTGTCCGGAGAATAACATTCATGTAATGGGGATCATTTTATAAGTTAGGAAATGTTCTAGAGTGTTTGTATGGGGATTCTAGAAGGTTTCGGAATGTTCCGGAAGGTTCTAGAAGATATCTTGGAGTTTATTTGAAAACCGAGATAAGATAAGATAAGATAAGGGGAGTTTAAAGGGGAAACTTGGGGGGAAGGACTCTCCCCCCAAGCTCCCTAGTGCGCCGGCCCTAAGGGGTGGGCCTAGGGGGGGAGCCCTAGGCCACACCCCTCCCTCTATATATAGAGGGGTGGAGGCGCCACCCCTCCTTGCCCCCTTCCCACTCCAAACCCTAGCCGCCTCTCTCTTCCTCCTTCCATCTGCTCCGGCTTAGGCGAAGCCCTGCAGAATTCTCTACTCCACCACCACCACCACGCCGTCGTGCTGCTGGGATTGCATGGAGAAGATCTACTACCTCCGCTGCTCGCTGGAACGGGGAGAGGAAGGTCTGCTTCGACTCCGCACGTGTGACCGTCTGCGGAAGCGCTGCCGAAACGCGGCGCCGGAAGGATCATCTACTCGAACTTGAGATCGGCAAGTGATCGACTACATCATCCACAAGATCTAATCTCGTTAACGCTTTCGGTTCTACGAGTTTAGTACCGATCTATCTCGTTGCTCATGTCTAGTAGATTAGATCTTGGCTTTTATCTAGATTAGATCTGGGTTTTGTTCGTTCTTGCGCTAGAAATTTTTTGTTTTCCATGCTACGAACCCATCAGTGGTATCAGAGCCTTGTCTATGCGTAGATCTGTTGCACGAGTAGAACACAGTGCTGTTGTGGGCGTTGGTGCTCGTGCTGTCTTTTGCTATGTGTACTTTGCATCTTGCGGTATGGTGGGATGAAGCGGCTCGGGCTAACATTACATGTCATCGCACATGAGACTTGCTCCACGCTTGACGTGCAACTTGCTTTGCACAAGTGGCTTTGCGGGTGTCTGTCTCTCCCATCATAGTATAGATCAAATCTACACTTTGCACTTGATAGCACTTGTATCAACGTTGTGGTTTAGTTTTGTAGGTAAGATCCGTTCTTATTCGAAAGCCCCAAACCACGTAAAACTTGCAAAGAAAATTAGAGGCGTCTAACTTGTTTTTGCAGGGGTTTTGTGATGTGATATGGCCACCATGTGATTGTGATTATATTTGATGTATGCAATGATCCTTGTTGTAATATGACAACCGGCAGGAGCCTAATGGTTGTCTTTAATTCTGTTAAGACCTGCGTGTCTATTCATCTTGTAATAGCTTTATTCCAAGTAGTTGTAATAGTTGCTTGTGATGATGGACAACCATGAAGCGGCGCCACTGACCTTGACGCAATGCTGGTGATGATGGAGATCATGTCCGTGCTTTGGAGATGGAGATCGAAGGCACAAGAAGAAAGGGCCATATCATATCACACTAATTATGAATTGCCTGTGATGTTAATCCTTTATGCATCTTGTATTGCTTAGATCGCGACGGTAGCATTATAAGATGATCCCTCTCACTAAATATCAAGTAATAAAAGTGTTCGTCCTTACTTGGCACCATTGCTAAGACTCGTCGTTTCGAAGCATCTCGTGATGATCGGGTGTGATAGATTCTACGTGTGCATACAACGGGTGCAAGCCAGATTTGCACATGCGGAAACTGAGGTTAATCTTGACGAGCCTATCATGTACAGACATGGTCTCGGAACACGGAACACCGAAAGGTAGAGCACGAGTCATATGAATGATATGATGAACATGAAGATTGTTCGCCGATGAAACTACATCTTCTCTCGTGAAGATCGGACTTGGTGTAGTGGACTTGGTTCGTGTAATCACTAAGACAATGTGAGGGATGTTGTTTTGAGTGGGAGTTCACCTAGTTAATTTAAGAATTGAAGTTGAACTCAATTTATCATAAACTTAGTCTAAACTACTTGCAAATGTGTTGTCTATTATGGCGAACCTCTCCATCAATTTCAATGCGTTCCTAGAGAAAGAAAAACTTAAGAACAATGGAAGCAACTTCACGGACTGGCTCCGTGGTCTGAAGATTGTCCTCAGGGCTGGTCAGATGACCTATGTGCTCGATGCACCGCTAGGTGACCCACCTGCAGAAGATGCCACTGATGACGTAAAAAATGTTTACGCCACTCGCAAAAATCATTACTCCACAGTTCAGTGTGCCATCCTGTACGGTTTAGAACGGAGCTTCAGAAGCGCTTTGAGCACCACGACTCGTTCGAGATCATTAAGGAGCTCAAGCTTATTTTTGAGACTCACGCGGTCGTGGAGAGCTATGAGGCCTCCGGAAAGTTCTTTACCTGCAAGATGGAAGAGGGAAGCTCCGTTAGCGAGCACGTGCTCACCATGTGTGGGCACGCAAACAAGCTCCAAGAGTTGGGGATAACGATTCCTAATGAGTTAGGGATTCACCGTGTCCTCCAATCGCTGCCACCGAGTTATAAGAACTTTGTGATGAACTACAATATGCACTGCATGAACAAGACGTTGCCTGAACTATCGTCCATGCTGAAAACTGCTGAAGTGGAGATCAAGAAGGAGCACCAAGTGTTGATGGTCAATAAGACCACCAATTTCAAGAAACAGGGAAAGCCTAAGAACAAGGGCAACTTCAAGAAGGACGGCAAGAAAGCTGCCGCACCTACTAAGAAGCCTAAGGCTGGTCCTAAGCCTGAAACTGAATGCTTCTACTGCAAGGGTGCTGGTCACTGGAAGCGCAACTGCCCCAAGTACCTGGCAGATCTAAAGAACGGCAACATCAAGAAGAAAGGTATATTCGATATACATGTTATTGATGTGTATCTTACTAGTAATCGTAGTAGAGCCTGGGTATTTGATACTGGTTCGGTTGCTCATATTTGTAACTCGAAACAGGAGCTGCGGAATAAACGAAGACTGGCGAGAGACCAGGTGACGATGCGCATTGGAAATGGATCCAAGGTTGATGTGATCGCCGTCGGCACGCTCCCTCTACATCTACCTTCGGGATTAGTTTTAAATTTGAATAATTGTTATTTGGTGCCTGCGTTAAGCATGAACATTATATCTGGATCTTGTTTATTGCGAGACGGTTACTCTTTTAAGTCCGATAATAAAGGTTGTTCGATTTATATGAGTAATATCTTTTATGGTAATGCACCTGAGATGAATGGTTTATTCTTGCTGAATCTCGATAGTAGTGATACACATGTTCACAACACAGATGCTAAACGAACAAGATTGAACGATAATTCTATATACATGTGGCACTGTCGTCTTGGTCACATTGGAGTGAAGCGTATGAAGAAACTCCATTCTGATGGACTTCTTGAATCACTTGATTTTGAATCACTTGAAAGATGCGAAGCATGTCTAATAGGAAAAATGACTAAGACTCCATTCTCTGGAATAATGGAGCGAGCTACAGACTTATTGGAAATAATTCATACCCATGTATGCGGTCCAATGAGTGTAGCATCGCGTGGTGGATATCGTTATGTTCTCACTTTCACGGATGACTTAAGTAGATATGGGTATGTCTACTTTATGAAACATAAGTCCGAAACTTTCGAGATGTTTAAGGAATTTCAAAGTGAAGTGGAAAATCATCATAACAAGAAGATTAAGTTTCTGCGTTCTGACCGTGAAGGTGAATATCTAAGTTATGAGTTTGGCATGCATTTAAAGAAATGTGGAATACTTTCGCAGTTGACACCGCCGGGAACACCACAGCGTAATGGTGTGTCCGAACGTCGTAATCGAACTCTCTTAGATATGGCTCGGTCTATGATGTCTCTTACAGATTTACTGCTATCATTTTGGGGCTATGCATTAGAGACAGCCGCATTCACTTTAAATAGGGCACCATCTAAATCCGTTGAAACGACACCGTACGAATTATGGTTTGGCAAGAAACCCAAGTTTTCGTTCCTTAAAGTTTGGGGTTGCGAAACGTATGTAATGAAGTTACAACCTGATAAGCTAGAACCCAAAGCGGAGAAATGCGTCTTCATAGGATACCCTAAAGAAACAATTGGGTATACCTTCTATCATAGATCCGAAGGCAAAGTTTTCGTTGCCAAGAATGGATCCTTTCTTGAGAAGGAGTTTCTCTCGAAAGAAGTGACTGGAAGGAAAGTAGAACTCGACGAGGTTATTGAACCTTCTCTCGGGGTTGAGAATAGCGCAGCACCGGAAGATGTTTTCGTGCCGCCTGCACCAACTAGAGAGGAAGTTAATGATGGTGATCATGAAACTTCGAACAAAGTTACTACTGAACCTCGCAGGTCAATGAGGGTTCGTACCACTCCTGAGTGGTATGACTCTTCCTTGAACGTCATGTTGGTGGACAACACTGATGACCCTGCGACTTATGAAGAAGCTATGGTGAGCCCAGATTCCGACAAATGGCTAGAAGCCATGAAATCCGAAATGGGATCCATGTACGAAAACCAAGTATGGACTTTGGTGGACTTACCGGATGGCCGTAAGGCTGTCGAGAACAAATGGATTTTCAAAAGAAAAATAGATGCTGATGGTAATGTTACTGTCTATAAAGCTCGACTTGTCGCGAAAGGGTTCCGACAAATTCAAGGTGTTGACTATGATGAGACTTTCTCACCAGTAGCGAAGCTAAAGTCTGTGAGGATTTTGTTAGCAATTGCTGCATATTTCGACTATGAGATATGGCAGATGGATGTCAAAACGGCCTTCCTTAATGGTGACATTGAGGAAGAGTTGTACATGGTACAACCCAAGGGTTTTGTCGATCCTAGTGATGCTGACAAGGTATGCAAACTTCAGCGCTCCATTTATGGACTGAAGCAAGCATCCCGGAGTTGGAATCAACGTTTTGATAAAGTAATAAAAAAATTTGGTTTTATACAAACTTATGGAGAAGCTTGTATTCACAAGAAAGTGAGTGGGAGCTCTATAGCATTTCTAGTACTATATGTAGATGACATACTGTTGATTGGGAATGATATAGAACTTCTTAATAGCGTCAAAGCCTATTTGAATAATAGTCTTTCAATAAAGGATCTTGGCGAAGCGGCATATATTCTAGGCATCAAGATTTATAGAGATAGATCAAGACGCCTGCTAGCGCTTTCACAAAGTACATAGCTGGACAAAGTTCTAAAGAAGTTTAGAATGGAAGAGAGCAAGAAAGGGTTCGTGCCCATGTTGTCAGGTAAGACCTTGAGTAAGACTCAAAGTCCAGCTACGGCAGAAGATAGAGAGAAGATGAATAATGTTCCCTATGCCTCAGCCACAGGTTCTATCATGTATGCCATGTTGTGTACAAGACCGGATATAGCACATGCTGTTAGTTTGACTAGCAGATATCAAAGTGATCCTGGAATGGAGCACTGGACAGCGGTCAAGAATATCCTTAAGTACCTGAATAGGACTAAGGATATGGTTCTTTCTTATGGAGGTGATGAACAGCTTGTTGTAAACAGTTACAATGATGCTAGTTGGAACACCGATCCAGATGACTCGAAGTCACAGTCTGGATACGTATTTATTTTGAATGGTGCTGCAGTGAGCTGGAGGAGTGCCAAGCAAAGTGTTGTGGCGAAATCTTCACCTGAATCGGAATACATAGCTGCTTCGGAGGCTTCACAAGAAGCCATATGGATGAAGGAGTTCATTACTGAACTTGGCGTTGTTCCTAGTGCGTTGGACCCAATGGCCATCTACTGTGACAACACAGGTGCCATAGCTAATGCACAGGAGCCAAGGTCACATAGCAAGCTGAAGCACATCAAGCTACGTTTCCATGCTATTCGCGAGTATGTCCAAGATGGTGACTTAAATATTTGCAAAGTACACACTGATCTGAATGTGGCAGATCCGTTGACTAAACCTCTCCCTAGAGCAAAGCATGACCAACACCAGAACGCCATGGGTGTTAGGTATATTACCATGTAATCTAGATTATTGACTCTAGTGCAAGTGGGAGACTGTTGGAGATATGCCCAAGAGGCAATAATAAAAGTGGTTATTATTATATCTTTGTGTTTATGATGAATGTTTGCATCCCATGCTATAATTGTATTATAAGGAAACACTAATACATGTGTGTTTTGTAAACATAAAAGGGTCCCTAGTAAGCCTCTTGTTAAACTAGCTTGTTGATTAATTGATGATCATGGTTTCCTGATCATGGACATTGGATGTCATTAATAACAAGGTTATATCATTAGGAGAATGATGTAATGGACACACACACCCATAGTAAGCGTAGCATTAGATCAAGTCATTAAGTTCACATTGCTATAAGCTTTCGATACATAGTAACCTAATCCTTCGACCATGAGGTTGTGTTAATCACCATCACCGGATGAGTACTTTGATGACATCAAACACCACTTCGTAACTTGGTTGTTATAAAGGTATCATTGGGTATTCTAAAAGTATGTGTTGAAGCGCATGGACCAAGATTGGGATTTGTCCATCCATATGACGGATAGATATGCTCTGGGCCCTCTCGGTGGAATGTCATCTAGTTAGCTTGCAAGCATGTGACTAGGTCACAAGGGATGGCGTAACACGGAATGAGTAAAGAGTGCTTATCAGTAATAAGGTAGAACTAGGTATGGAAATACCGATGATCAAACCTCGGATAAGTAGAGTATCGCGTGACAAAGGGAATTGGTTTCGTATGTTAATGGTTCTAGCGATCACGAAGTCATCGTTGAGTATGTGGGAGCCATTATGGATCTCCAGATCCCGCTGATGGTTATTGATCGGAGAGGTGTCTTCATCATGTCCACTTATTCACGAACCGTAGGGTGACACACTTAAGGTTCGAAGTTGTTTTAAGTAGATATTGAATATGCGTTGGAGACCGAATGTTGTTCGGAGTCTCGAATTGGATCCGGGACATCACGAGGAGATCCGGAACTGTCCGGAGAATAAGATTCATATAATGGGGATCATTTTCTAAGTTAGGAAATGTTCCAGAGTGTTTGTATGGGGATTCTAGAAGGTTTCGGAATGTTCCGGAAGGTTCTAGAAGATATCTTGGAGTTTATTTGAAAACCGAGATAAGATAAGATAAGGGGAGTTTAAAGGGGAAAATTGGGGGGGAAGGACTTTCCCCACAAGCTCCCTAGTTCGCCGGCCCTAAGGGGTGGGCCTAGGGGTGGGAACCCTAGGCCACACCCCTCCCTCTATATATAGAGGGGTGGAGGCGCCACCCCTCGTTGCCCCCTTCCCACTCCAAACCCTAGCCGCCTCTCTCTTCCTCCTTCCATCTGCTCTGGATTAGGCGAAGCCCTGCAGAATTCTCTACTCCACCACCACCACCACGCCGTCGTGCTGCTGGGATTGCGTGGAGAAGATCTACTACCTCCGCTGCTCGCTGGAACGGGGAGAGGAAGGTCTGCTTCGACTCCGCACGTGTGACCGTCTGCGGAAGCGCTGCCGGAACGCGGCGCCGGAAGGATCATCTACTCGATCTTGAGATCGGCAAGTGATCGACTACATCATCCACGAGATCTAATCTCGTTAACGCTTTCGGTTCTACGAGGGTTAGTACTGATCTATCTCGTTGCTCATGTCTAGTAGATTAGATCTTGGCTTTTATCTAGATTAGATCTGGGTTTTGTTCGTTCTTGCGGTAGAAAATTTTTGTTTTCCATGCTATGAACCCATTAGTTGTATCAGAGCCTTGTCTATGCGTAGATCTGTTGCACGAGTAGAACACAGTGCTATTATGGGCGTTGGTGCTCATGCCGTCTTTTGTTGTGTGTACTTTGCATCTTGCGGTATGGTGGGATGAAGCGGCTCGGGCTAACATTACATGTCATCGCACATGAGACTTGCTCCACGCTTGACGTGCAACTTGCTTTGCACAAGTGGCTTTGCGGGTGTCTGTCTCTCCCATCATAGTATAGATCAAATCTACACTTTGCACTTGATAGCACTTGTATCAACGTTGTGGTTTAGTTTCGTAGGTAAGATCCGTTCTTATTCGAAAGCCCCAAACCACGTAAAACTTGCAAAGAAAATTAGAGGCGTCTAACTTGTTTTTGCAGGGGTTTTGTGATGTGATATGGCCATCATGTGATTGTGATTATATTTGATGTATGCAATGATCCTTGTTGTAATATGACAACCGGCAGGAGCCTAATGGTTGTCTTTAATTCTGTTAAGACCTGCGTGTCTATTCATCTTGTAATAGCTTTATTCCAAGTAGTTGTAATAGTTGCTTGTGATGATGGACAACCATGAAGCGGCGCCACTGACCTTGACGCAATGCTGGTGATGATGGAGATCATGTCCGTGCTTTGGAGATGGAGATCGAAGGCACAAGAAGAAAGGGCCATATCATATCACACTAATTATGAATTGCCTGTGATGGAGAAATTTTTTGTTTTCCATGCTACGAACCCATCAACAACTGGTGTACATTGCTACATGTTCATAGCTAAACCATGTGTGATGCTCGAAATAACCATACAACTAGACTAAATAAACATGTGGCAAGTGAGATGAATACATAAGAGAAACTGACATACTCCGTTTGCGATCGTAGAGCATGCCGATGGTTAAGCATAAAAACGGGTTTGCGAAGGCTCGGATGTTCGCAAACGATTTTAGATTCCGAATCGTTTCAAGATTCGACACGATCCAGTAAACAATGTGCATAGCAGGGGCTCATCGCACACGCATGGTTAGCGACGGTTTGATTCATCGTGTGAAGGAACATTTCCACCATGTAGGAAATCCAGAGAATACGTGATGCCATAAGCTTGTGTCGGCCACAGTTTCTTATGTACACAGAGCCCGTTCATAGACAACATGGCGCCATAAGCCCATATTGGCCTTGGTTTATCATGTAGGAGGGGCCTGTCCAGAAATGACGTGGTGTCGTAGACTATAGCCGGATGCGGTTTCTCACAGCGGAGGGGCTAACGGACAGTCGATATGGCATCATAGGCCCTAGACGGATGCGGTTCCTAGCACCATATGATGACGAACATAACAATATATGAATGGCCCCAAAGTTTATCTCTCCATCGCCAGGAGTAGCAATTTCCATATATAAGATTGGCAAACCATCCGACAAGAACGAAGACCAACGTTATGATTACCTGGTCATGAAGAAGCATTTGAAGTTGTTGTCACTTCCATATTGTATCCAAGTTCATATGTGTCTTATTGTTAAACGATTTTTTAGTAACGTTAATACTTGATATTGAGAAAATACTGATAATAGGATTGACGATGTGTTTCATGTTATATCAAATTGGGTCTAACCATCATTATTTTTCTATCAACAAATCCAAACTCATATATCATTGGCAACTCTACAAAAATTTGTATTTGCCCATACTCAGGAAACCAGGACAATAAATGGTACAAACAATACCAGAAAATGCTCCTTCCTGTGCGGGCAAAAGACACGACAAAGGTTGTCTGGAACACGGCAAAGCCTTTTGCTGTGTGTTGTTATGTGTCGACACATGGCCAACACTAGACAAGAAAGATCGCCACGGAAAGAGCCTCTGCCGTGTGTCTTCAAATGTATACACAACAAAGTTGTTGTTGTGTGTGTTTTATGCATTTGCTCGGCATATAGAAGGACATCATGACAAGTCGATGGGTGACAACAGATGGGAACGGTTTTTCTTGTGTTCTCTAACAAACTCACAAAAACCTAAATTCAAAAAAAAGTTTGAGACGGTTGTGCCACCGTTGTTCAGCGTCATGGTCTTCATCACCGAGCTACGCCTCTCCGTCCAAGGGCCGCATCACCGTTGACCATGAAACTACCCCGTATGTCACCACCAACATCTGTCCGTGCTCGGGAGGAACCGGCAGTACTCTTGGGAGGGGAAACAACTTTCGCTTTCGGCGTCGGTTATCCCTCGACGGAGCGGTGCTATTCTCCCGCTTTTGGCCCATAGTGGGTGGAGGTGGCTGCGTAGATTGAGATGGACTCGTGCTGAGGTCATTATCAAGGAGGGGTGGACTTGGAGGTGGTGGACTTTTACTGCGAGGATGCGGTGGCCTTGGAGGTGAAGGATTGTTTCTCGATGGAGACGGTGGCCTTGGTGCCGAGCCTGGAAACTTGATCTATTCCTTTTTCCAAAGAATGAAGCCACTCGTGACTTCTCCCAGTGTCGTCTCCCCTTCGCCTCCAGGAAAGTCAAGCTGTCACTGTGGTTGAACTTCATCCACACCGACACGAGCATAGCCAGCTGGAATCGGATTGCAATGTTTGGTTGCTCCCGATACAGAAGGTAAAGCAAAGCCGACCGCCACCTTCATGCATAGGTTCTTCAGTTCAACATGTAGCTCAGAACTAATATTCTCCTTAATTGCATCCACGGGCTACACATCCATCGTTGCATCATTAGCATGGACCTCCGTGGAAGCCATTCTTTTCCGTTGAGATGGGCCGACTGTACTCTCTAGTGCAGCATCTTGCTGTCGGAGTCCTCTAAGTTCATTAAGTTCCTCCTGATGCTGCTGCAACATGGCTTCAACCCTCGCGAACCTCTCTACATCCTCATGTTCTCGCCGCTTTGTTTTTCTCGATCGGCTTCTGTAGGTCTCAAAGTCCTGGGGAAACCCGATAGCCCATGGACAATACGGTCTGAAGCCTCGTGTTCGTCAAACATTTTCAGGATTCCCGAGGGCCTTTGTCAGCTCATCGTTCTCTCTGTCGGGAACAAACTTTCCATCTTGAACCTCTTTTATCACTTTATTAAGATCATCCTTGGGTCCATCAACTTCTTTTTTTTCAACAATCGCGCCTGTTTCTGGGTCATACGATGCCCCGTGCCTGAGTAACAAATTTCTTGACCTCAAGGGCGAACCAGACATAGCTAGAGTGAACGCTTTAGCCGCCAGGTCGGCCTCAGCTTTATCCCACTTAGGCATGGCACTCTTGTAGCCACATGTGCCCATATGATGGTGATATTTCTTTTTGGTTTGCATTTAGCTTTTATTTTCTGATATTTTCTTAACTAGTTTCGAGGTCTTGTATTGCACAAATGCGGCCCAGTTATCCTGCTGCTTCTCTAGTGGGCTAGTGAATTCAGGAGTTTTTTTCTTCTTCACATAGTTGTTGTACAATCTTTTCTTCCAGTCCTTGAATAGTGTGTCCATATTTTTAAGAGCCCACTCCTTGACTTTCAACCTCATTTGTTGTGTGAGCTCATCAGTCTCCAAGACTGGTAGGGGGAAATGTGTCAAGAGAGAATTTCACATTGCATCTTTCACTCTGTGGTCGACAAAACTAGCCCTAGCTGGATCCCTTTTCTTTCCTGGCTTATTCCACTCTCACGTGGTGATTAGGATGGTGTCTTTAGCAATCAATCCGCATTGATGTACAAATGCATTGACGGACTGTATGGGCTCCAACAGTTGACCCAGCGCAGAGACTAAGTCAATGCTGAAACGGACATCAGCGGGCAACTTTTGGGCCGGGCCTCTTTTTCTTGTAGAATATTGGCCCGATGCGGAGGTCTAAGAGAAGAAACATTCGTCAGTATATATATACGAATTAATTAGTGCATCTATACTAGTGATCAATCGGTAGAGGCTTTATATACCTCGCAGGATTTTATTATTAAGATGTCTCCAGTATCGTCTCCAGTATGGTCTCCCCCATCATCTCCTCCATTGTCTCCACCATGGTCTCCCCCATCGTCTCCACTATCGTCTTCTCTAGAAAAATTAAGATATTGGAAGCCATCATCATAATAAGAACCACCACTATCGTATCCTCATCTATCATGTTCAAAACCACCTCTTCATTGTGTCTACCGTCCATAGCTTAGCTGATACAGAAAAAGATAAAACAATTTTGCATAAAGTAAAAGAATATTACAATTTCATTAAGTAAAAAAGCTTACGTACTAATAATGAAACAATTTTGCATTAAGATAATGTACAATAATATAAGATAAAGTACAATAATACATCTCGCTCATATCAAACTAGTGACGTCGACTGCAGGGTTCTGTGCCATGGGGGGTGACTTCCATGAACCTGCCAGAGATTGGAGAACCTGGTCTCCAAAAGATACATATACCGGTGGACGTGCTCATCCTCCTCCCTAACACGACGACGTACCACCTCCTCGGGGGTCGGCTCCCTTTGCACCACTCCTGGACCTCGTGGACGCCACCAAACAAGCTCCGGGTCGACGAGGATATCTGGATTCCTCACCAAGGTACGAGTCCCGGCAGGTAGCACCTCCCAGTGCTAGCCCGGCGGAGCCCAGGCTCGGGCATCCCTGGACCCGACGGAGTCCAGTAATCCCTCGTTGCCGCCGAGTGGATGACGAGGACGCGGCATAACTAAATTATAACATAAACAATCATAAAACATAGACACTAAATTAAACCTAATACTAACTATAAAACCTAATACTAACTAAATTAATCTAATACAAACTATAAACCTAATTCTAATAAACCTAATACTAACTAAACCCTAAACCTACCACTAACTAAACTAATAAACCTAGCTATAAACAACTAATACTAACTAAATTAACCTAATACTAACTATAATCTAATACTAAATAAACCTAATACTAATTAACCTATACTAGCTAATACAAACTATAAATTAATCTAATACTAGCTAATACTAACTATGATATACCTCACCTGCAGGGGCGGCGGAGGACGCGTGCGGTGGCGGGGCACGCGATTTCTCCTCGGGGTCGCGACGGGCGGCGCGGGGCGCGATTTCTCCTCGGGGGAAGCGGGAAGGACGGCGGCGGCGCGAGCTCCTCCACACGGGCGTGGCGGGCGGTGGCGTGGCGGCCGGAACAGGCGCAGGCGGCGGCCTCCTCCACGGTGAGCAGCTCCATGGACGGCGGCTCACGGTTCATCTGCGGGGGGGGGGGGGGGAAGAAATCGGGCTCTATTTTGTATTCATACACCCCACCTTTAGTCCCGGTTTGTATTACAAATAGGGGCTAAAGATCTTTTCGGCTGCCGCTATTCGCGCGCGCACACCCCTTTAGCCTCGGACTAAAGGGTACCCTTTAGTCCTGGTTTGTATTACAAACCGGGGCTAAAGGGGTTTTTGGCGCCAAAATGAAATAGTTTTCAGAAAACTATGTATCATATATCAAAAATTTCAGAAAAAGAAGATCTATAATTTAAATCTATTATCTTACTCTATTATACAAGTTAAATGAAATTATTTATTCTTTAACAAGTATTATGTTTAGTATAAATGTTGGGAAAATATAGTTTATTATTAAAAAAACAGAAAAATACATATAATATACCAAAATATTCACAAAAAATAATATACCCCTTAAAAATATAATATTTCATACTAAAACTAGTAACTAGTATTAAAAGATATTTCAGGGGCGTTTAGTCCCAGATGTAGCCACTAACCGGGACTAAAGATATTTTCCGCTTCCCGCCATGTTTTCCCGACATTTCCCCCCGCTTCCTGCCATGTTTTCCCACCATTTCCCTCTATATCTAGGCCGACCGCCATGTCAATCCACAACAATGGACACTGCTTACTGGGCCTTTCTGTCGCTCGAGGAGACCGAGGCGCTGTGCGCCTCCAACGACCCATGCCCGCCGGGGTACCGGCTGCCCGTCGGCTAGATGCTGAGGGCTGAAGGGGTTACTGTTCCTCCAGTGCCTCATGGTTCGGCCCGCCAGGCGTCCATCACGAACCACTTCTACCTCGAGCTCACACCGGAGCAGCGGATGGATCCCCGTTGAGATCTCGACAAACTCTACACCTAGAATGCCTTCTTTGCAAACCGGCGGGAAAGGGAGCTCGCCAAGTTCGAGTTTGACGGCCCGCCACCAGTGAACCACAACGAGGCTGGTCGCCGCCTGTGGTGGGAAAACCGGACAATCGCCAGCGTGATCTGCTACATCTCCATGGGAGACCATCCTCGCCTCATGTACCCGCACTTTCACTAGCCGCAGAGCCACAAGAATGGTGGCGGTGGTGAAGGCTGAGGGTGTATCGACGTCTTCATCCGGGATCCCCCTCACCCGTGCATCGTGAATCCGAGGCAGGAGTGGCAGGTGCCCCCTCCCCCATTCCCCCGTGCACAAGCCGGGGAAGGGCTCAGGATCCAGCCGCGTGCTACGAGTGAGGATGATGACGATGACGATTCCGAAGACGACCCTGAAGCTGTGTACTACTGGGCTAGACATGATTATGACTAATTTTTACATTTTAATATTAATAAATGTCTTTGGTGTTGGCCACAGAAAGTTGCAATACTACCTATTGAGATCGATACAGTTCATATCCATATATATATAGATAAGTAGATCATTAAAAATAATGTTTTAATATTATACATCATCAACATCCACACATCTCTATTGTTGGGGTTTTCTTATAATCCGTAACCATGGAGCATCTTCCTTACTTAACGGGATGCTTGGGTCATCCTTCACTGCGAAGGGCGGAATTTCATGAAACTTATCATAACCTTCTGACATGTCTGTCTTATCCTCCATCCCACGATGTTTCTTTTCATTAAAAGAACTATGTGGCGCTTTGGCTTATCGTATGTTGTATTCTTTTGCTTATCTTTCCTTTTTCTTGGTTTGGTAGACATGTTCTTCACATAAAAACCTGAGCCACATCATTGGCTAGGACGAATGGTTCATCTCTATATGCAAGGTTGTTGAGATCCACTGTTGTCATTCCGTATTTCTTGTCTACCTCAACCCCGCCTCCTGTCAGCTTGACCCATTTGCACCGAAACAAAGGGACCTTAAAATAAGGTCCATAGTCAACTTCCCATATCTCCTCTATGTAACCATAATATGTATCCTTTTTCCCATTCTCGTCTGTTGCATCAAATCGGACACCACTATTTTGGTTGGTGCTCTTTTTATCTTGGGCAATCGTGTAAAATGTATTCCCATTTATCTCGTACCCTTGGAAAGTCAATATAGTCGAAGATGGTGACCTGGCCAACAAGTACAGCTGCTCTCCAACAGTGATGTCATTCATGAGATGTGTTCATCTCTAATCCAGGAGCCAGGCTTCCTCGTGTTGTTCGAGTGTACAATATTCTTGTGTTCCTCGATATATGGAGCCACAAAGGTAGAACTTTGCAGAACTGTGTAGTGTGCTTTAGTGAGAGAATGTTCGTCCATACATATCCTTTCTTTTTTTCTAGTGTGCATTTTCCACTTAGTCTACCCTCATGCAGTGATTCAGGAACACCGATGGGCTTAAGGTCGGGAATAAAGTCCACATAAAACTCAATGACCTCCTCTGTTCCATATCCATTTGAGATTCTTCCTTCTGGCCTAGCATGGTTATGAACATATTTCTTTAAGGATCCCATGAACCTCTCAAAGCGGAACATATTGTGTAGAAATACAGGACCGAGAATGTTAATCTCTTCGACTAGGTGAACTAGGAGGTGCGCCATAATATTGAAGAAGGATGGTGGGAACACCAACTCGAAGCTGACAAGACATTGGACCACATCTTTCTGTAACCTTGGTAGACTATCTAGATTGATTACCTTCTGAGAAATTGCATTGAAAAACACACATAGCTTCACAATGGATACTCGAACATTTTTCGGCAGGAGTCCCCTCAATGCAACCGGAAGCAGCTGTGTCATAAGCACGTGATAGTCATGAGACTTTAGGTTTTAAAAAAATTTCTCTGGCATATTTATTATTCCCTTTATGTTGGACGAGAAGCCAGACGGAAGCTTGATACTGTAAAGGACTTCAAAAAAGATTTCCTTCTGTTCTTTGGTAGAGTGTAGCTGGCAGTACCTTCAAACAGCTCTGGATGAATGTTGTCTCGGTCTTTCATACGTTGTTGGTCCTACCATACCCACAGATTCTTCCATTATAGCAATTTCAGTGTGCTACCCAGTTTTTTGTGCCCATGTTCACAATTTAGGTACAACATTTTGTTGTGATCCTCTAACATCTGCTTGAACTTCAACCTCTCCCTTTCAGTTACGCGTTCTTCTTTTGCATCAACAATGGCCCAACTAAGATCATCATCAGGCAGAAAAAGAGCATTAGTCCCGGTTGTGGTTGGACCCGGGACTAATGTTCTAACGGAACAATCTTTAGTCCCGGGTCAAACGGGACCTTTAGTCCCGGTTGGAGACACCAACCGGGACTAAAGGGGTTGTGGCCAGTGCCAACCTCTTTAGTCCTGGTTGGTGATGGGACTAAAGGTGTGACCTTTAGTGCCGGTTCGTATTACCAACCGGGACTAAAGAAAACTAGCAAAAAAAATTCTCAAGTTCTGCCGCGGCAGAAAAACGGGCACAAATCCTGCCGTGGCAGGAGAATGGCTCTCCGCCCCCTGGGTCAGGAGATCGCCTTTTCTAGTTTCAAAATCATGATAAAAAATTATAAAAAATTCAAAAACAAAATCTTTCAAACTGTAGTTATATTAAATGATTTAGTTGTTACAAAAATTAACAAACATGAATTTTTACTTCATTTGCAAAAATCTGTCATGAAAAATTCAAATGGCCATAAATTTTGCATACGATATAAAAAAACATACAGCCTATCAAAACGTGTAGAAAAAAATTTCCTCTTTGATTTCAACCGCCTTAGGCTGTTTTGGATTTTTTAGATTCTTAAAATTCAAAAAGAAAAGAAAGTTATTTAGTTTTTTTAATAATATTTTTTGTGTCATATTTGAATTTCTAACATTTTTCTGATAATAATGGATATATTATTTGTCGAATTTCAATTTACAGATTTGAAGATATTATTTATGTCATATTAAATGAATAAATGGCAAAAAATGAATAAAATATTATTTGATTAGTTTTTTATTTTCATTGGAATAAAATATTATTATTAATTATTTATTGTTGTTTACTTAAGTAGTTATTCGTAATTTTAAAAAATAAAGACGGTTGACATATTGATATGAGCTAATATGATTGATATACTAGTCTTGACAATAAGGTATAAGGGTCCTTTGCGCGAGGTGAGAGAGATGGAATGGGAAAGTTAAGCGTGCTGGGGTGGAGTAGTGCTAGGATGGGTGACCGACCGGAAAGTTTGAGAATAAGTGTAATTTCACCTAATATTAAGTATAGTTAGTGTGAAAAATAAGAGATGTGAGAGATTAGCGAGTCAGATAATTTAAAATTTTAAGAAAAATTTAAAAAAAAATAAAAAAAGAAATTGAATTTTTTTTTGGAAAAAAACCTTTAGTCCCGGTTCGTATTACAAACTGGGACTAAAAGTCCTGCGCGCTTGACGCTGCCCCGTGAGGGGCCTTTTGTCCCAGTTTGTGGCCGAAACAGGAAAAAAAATTGGAATTTTTTTTTGGAAAAAAACCTTTAGTCCCTGTTCGTATTACAAACTGGGACCAAAAGTCCTGCACGCTCGACGCTGCCCCGTGAGGACCTTTTGTCACAGTTTGTGGCCGAACCCCGATTGCCCCGTTCCGGTTGGGAAACCGAGACTAAAGGCCCTTACAAACCGGGATAAAAAGCACGTTTTCCACTAGTGATCGTATTCAGGGGACATAGTAGGGTAGTGGTTATCGTTCTCTTCTTTTTCGTTGTCTTCCATCATAACCCCTCTTTCTCCGTGCTTGGTCCAACAATTATAGCCGGTCATTAAACCGGACCAAAACAGGTTGCTGTGAATGACTCTTGAGGAAGAGTATTCCTTATAATTTCGACAGACACCACATAGACAAGACATAAAACCATTCCGCTTGTTTGCCTCGACCACAAGGATAAAATAATGCACGCCTTTAATAAAATCGCCAGAGAGTCAGTCATCGTATATCCACTACCGGCTCATTTGCATTATATAATTAAGTACATCAAACAGAATCATGATGCTAAAATTATTACTGGTCTAAAAAAAATTAAAGCACACATCCAGGACTAAATATATGATGAACATTTAGTCCCGGTTGGAGGCACGAACCGGAACTAAACGTGGATGTCACGAAAACATGTCAACACTATGTCGTGAGTGGGCAGCACTAAGCCAATGAATGACGACACTATTTGGGTGGGTGGTAGCACTATGACAGGGGTGAGTGCCGACATTATGTCTTGAGTGTCGATACTATGTTGTGTTGCTTAATCTATAAATATGTATGTATTCTTATGAAGAACTACAAGATGGTGTGCGACAGCAGGGACACCACTATGGCGGAGCTTCTCGAAGATGTCCGAGGACGGGAGCTCTCCATAGAGGCACTTCCTAATATGTGAATTGTTTTAGTTATATGGCGTATTAATCTATAGCTAGAGAAGTTATTAACTCCAAGATGGGGCGAGAGAGACACCACTACCACGGAGCTTCTCAAAGATGTCTTAGGATCCTATCCTCAGACATCTTCGAGGAGCTTGCCATAGAGGAGTTTCTCGAAGATGTACTGTGATGTCTTCTTATCAAGCTTTTATGAATTAACCCTATTTTTGTTACAATTTTTCCAGTTTGCTGAAGGCAGGTAGAAGACGAAGAAGGGTATTTTGCCCAGCTAGTTAGAATGATGAACTCATGCATGTGTGTGCTTCTATGAATCAAATTTCGATACTATGTGCCAAAAAAGATATATAGATAGAATCCACATATTGAAAATGATATTTACCTTGAAGTTCATTATATTAATACAAGACAGATAGAATCTAAACATCGATCTCATGTTATTATTGCAAAAATTACTACCAAACTAAATCCACAAAACCATCTACAAGATAGAACATCAAATGAGCTAATATAGCAATGAGAGGTCAAAGGATGAAGTTGCTCATCTTTTAGAACCTTTGGATAGATGGGGCACCACAAAATGTTTACAAATCTTGAGAAAAAATTGGGCATGAACTCGAGCTTGAAGTAAGAAAGAGAGAAGAGCCACCAACTTGAAATGGTGTCTCGGGCAGGTGGGGGAAGAGGATATAGCCAGACCTTTAGTCCCGGTTTGTGTCTAGAACCGGGACTAAAGATCCACCTTTAGTCCCGGTTCGTATAACAAACCGGGACTAAAGTGTCTGGCGCCGGACCAAACCTGCCTGAAACCCTTTAGTCCCGGTTTGTTACACGAACCGGGATTAAAGTGTATGTTCGAACCGGGACTAGTGTCTGCCGTCCCCTGCAGCCAGATAGAGCCGTTGTGACCGAGGCATTAGTCCCGTTTGTAGCAAAACTGGGACTAATACCCATGGACCAAATGTCTGTTTTCAACTAGTGGAGGTTGTCCCCAGTCGCCTCGGGTGTCGTCCTCAAGGCCGACACACCCATAGTTCTCGATCCCCCTGCCGCTGTCCTTAAGCACTTCGGGGTCGGAGCACCGCTCGTCGAGGGGCGTTGTGGGGCTGGAGTGCCGCACATCGAGAGGATGGCGAGCCACCGCAGCCGATGGGGAGGTCGTGATCGGAGAGGATCATAGATACACTCGGGGAGGGCTTTGCCGGCGACGGAATTCAGCGAGGCGGTGGACTCTAGGTCCGGGGCTGGAGGTGGCTCCGGGAGGGTCTTAGGGCAAGTACAACGCTAGGCTCTTGGATAGACGCTTAAAATCGCAAAAAGAAAAAATTATCGTGAAGTATTAATGTACAGTCCAAGCCCTCCAACGCGGGAAGCTATGTCTAGGCACTAGTCTTTTTTTATCTGCTGCGGATAACATGCATGTCGCTTGGAAAATCGCTCAGAGCGGAGGAAGAAACTAACGAAGCGCTCAAGCCAAATCCCGGGATCGGAGAGGATTTTCACTGTAACTGCCGGGATATTGATCCTAGCGTCTATGATTAGCGTCCGATTGTACGTGCCCTTAACAGGCGGCGGTAGGGGGAATTTCTTTGCAGTTTTTACCTGCAGACAGTGGGAAGATACGAGAGAGAAAGAACGAAGGGAGAGGATATGGCGAGGCAGCGGTCCGTGGCCACCTTCCCTGGACAGCCATCCGAGCCATCCGTTCTTTTCAGATCCAAAGACCCACATTCTTCCTAGTCTTTGCCGAGTTCATTTACCAAAACACACGGCAAACTTGTTTAGTCTTTGTTGTGTTCCTACTGGGTAAACTCCTACTGCCATAACGTCTACGTCATGTGCGGCCAGTACGGCCGCGTGTCCCACGTGTTAGCAATGTGTTTTTCCTACATTTTTCGTGTGTTTTTTCTCGCTATTTGCCAAGCTTTGATCTTTACCGTGTGTTTTTCTCGATAGATACCGTGTTGTGCAGGTTTGCCGTATGTTTATTTGGAAATAGATTGCAAAAATATTTTTTGCCGAGTTATTTGCACCTTTACACACGTCAGTTTTTTTGGGTAGTGAAACTAGTCTTAGAGGCGACACTAAAGACATCTAAATGGTCGGTATAATCTCAGACATATATTAGTGTTTTTCTCCAAATACTCACCATTCTGAAATAATACAATTATAGGATGGATAAACTTAATTATGAAACCGAAAATATAAAAAATAGTCAATTTAAACAGACGGTATGTAAGACCAATGTAACGGCAGTCGGCGTCAGGTATGTCCAATTGTATGGACTCTGCATCAGCCGGTGGTATTTCTCCAATTGCCGGATTCGGTGGCTTTTTTGGAACACATGTATCTAGGCACCTTTACAGGGTATAGATAGATTCATTTTGTTTCGAATCTACAGACTAAAAGATGTCTAGATATATATTCGTTTTACAAAAACACTAAAAAACTCATGCATGCCCCGTTTTAAAAAAAAAACACACTAAAAAAACCATATATTTTGCCACGGACGGAGTATTACAAGAAATCTCGTGTATACTTTTTGCTTTTGTCCGTTAGATCTACCTATATAGGACTGTAAAATGACCCCGCTGTTGGCACATAGGGATCTTTAAGTGTGCGTCTACGGCGTGCCGCAACGAGAAACGAGCAACAAGAAACGCCCGGACAGCGACGACACACAATAGAACTAAAAATACCAACTTCTAAAAATCCCATCCTATCTTGCCTAGCTATATAATTACCCACAATAGAACTTTGAAAATACCAACTTTTTTCTCATGGACACCAACACAGGCTCAGCGGTACATACCGTGCTCGCTATCCTCGCCGTTTTGCTGATCTCGAGGGCCCTATGGCATCTGGTGTGGAGGCCGTACATGGTTGCCCGGTTGTTCGAACGGCAGGGGATACGAGGGCCGCCTTATAGACTAGTTTTTGGGTGTAAGCTGGAGATGAGAGAGATATTAGCTGCAGGGAGAGCAAAGGGGCCAAATGATACCCGCTGCCATGACTACATTTCACTTGTCACTCCCTTCTTTCACAAATGGGCATCTGATTACGGTAAATGAATGAATGTTACTTCTATCATCGTCCTAAAAATCTGGTACATAATCTTATTATTACAAAACAACCTTCAGGAAAAACATTTCTCTACTGGTTGGGACCCGTACCGGCAATATGTTCGACTGACATGGAGCTACTCAAGCAAGTACTGGACGACAGGACGGACTTGTTCCGAAAGGACTACCTGAATCCCGTATTGGAAATTCTCATGGGCAAAGGACTTCTGACCACCAATGGAGATGATTGGAAGCGTCATCACAAAGTCATGTACCCGATCTTCAACCAGGAGAACCTCAAGGTTGTTGATTTTTTCTTGACCACGAACTATTTTTTGGTTTTTTGTTTTATTTTAGTACTGAAAAACTTTTGGTGGTTTATCCTATGCATAGTCTGTGTCGGCTATGACAATGGAAGGCGCACAGAAAATGATGGAACAGTGGTGCAGCCAAATAGAAAGGGCCAACGGCCACCAGGTTGAGATAGACATGAGATGTTACTCCGAAGAGTTAACTCTAGGAGTCATCGAACAAGTGATCCTCGGCCAGAACTGCAAGTTAGCCCGTGAGGTGTTTGTCGCGGGCAAGGAGCTCCAGAAGCTTGCCGTATATGCTTTTTCAGACCCTCCGGTACCAGGATATAGGTACTACTACCTGTTAGAACATTAAGAGCTTTGCATGTATTTTCCCGTTCAAAAGAAGCTAGTAATTTAGCTCTGGGCTGGATCGGATCATATCAGATAATCTAAAAAAATTCTTCCACGTACAGATATTTGCCGACTCGCCGTAACTTAAGGGCGTGGAAACTGGACAGGCTAATTGTAAGAAATGTCACACAGTTTACAAAGGCCCGGATTGCCTGTGGTGTGCACGGAGACGACCTGCTTGGGCGTATGCTAGATGCCGGCAGGTCGGAAGGCGAGGCGATGAGCACGGAGGAAATTCTCGGTGAATTAAAGACCTTCTTCGCTACGGGGCAAGACACAAGTGACAGCCTCCTCACCTGGGTAATGTTCCTACTCAGCAGCTACCCGGAATGGCAAGAGAAGCTCAGGGAGGAGATCCGAACAGAATGTCGGGATGTCCCCATCGTTGACGTCGTTGGCAAACTGAAACTGGTATGTGAACAGAAGTTACATATGCACTGGATATACAAGTTCAAAATTATAATCTTGCTCACCTCTTTTGGCACAACAATGTAGCTTAACATGTTCCTCCTAGAGACGCTAAGACTCTACAGTCCGGTGCCCATATATATGAGGAAGGCTGCCTCTGATACAATACTAGCAAACATCAAGGTGCCCAAAGGAACCATTATTACATTTCCGGTCTTGATGCTACATCGCAGCAAACACATATGGGGCCTTGACGCAGACGATTTCAACCCCATGCGGTTTGAGAAAGGAGCCTCCAGGGCTGGCAAGTACGGGCACTCGATGTTGGCCTTCTCATATGGGGCACGCGGCTGCACCGGGAGAAATTATGCCATGATCCAGGTTCAGACCGTGATAGTGACGATCCTTAGAAGGTTTTCCTTCACGCTCTCTTCCCAGTATGTTCACAAGCCCACGTACTTCATCACACTAGTGCCTAGGTATGGCCTTCCTCTCATCGTAAAGGAACTACAGGAAGGCAAAAACAAATGAAACGTAGTTTCTTAGTATCTCTCTCGTCTTTAAGTAGTACTCCCTCCGTTCAGAAATACAAGACGTTTTAGCTGTGTGAAATGAATGTATCTAGACGCTTCTTAGTGTATAGGTTCGACAGAGCTAAAATCTCTCATATTTCTAATCGGAGGGAGCAGTATATATCTGTTGTGCCAAAGGAATCAAGAAGCAAGTGGTGTGTGCTGTGTGTACTACATGATATTGTGATCTGGGAAGCCATCAAATAAACGTTCGATCCTTGTTGTATATGTAAGTCACACAATTCACCGTACTTCCTCCATCTCAAATTCGTTGTCTCTTTATCTAAATTCGCAGGTATCTACATACTAATTATAAAATACGTACAGATATATCTAAATCTAGATAAGTTGACGCATCTAATTTAAAACCGAGATGTCCTTCCGGGAAAAAGTTTCGATATTTGTCTAGATTCGCATACACTAGAAAAGTCTTGATACATGTGATTCCAGAAAAATCTCAGTGTTGGGCTTTAAACAGGGCCGCTCACTCACGAGGATGGATCCTCTTAGTCGGATAGTGGAGTCGTCGATACAGTTGACCAAATAACCTATAAGTCTTATTACTTGAGTTACCCAGAAGAGTAAGAGTGATGCACCTCCGTGCTTTTCCATGATGCCAATCTTACAGCGCGATACACAAGATAGTATGTCGACGCTTTTTATATCATAATCCCCACTTTATTAGAAGGGACCACGTATGGGATTATGAGATTCCTGCTGCTATTACGTGACACTAGTAGAAACGAGGCATTTAGACCCGGTTTGTAAGGACCTTTAGTCCCGGATTGCAAACCGGGACTGCCAGATCAGGACTAAAGGTCCGTCCTTGTCCTAGCTATCACTGGCGGAAAAAGGACCTCTAGTCCCGGTTCATAAGGGCCATTGGTTCCGATTCCCAAACCGGGACCAATCACTCGGGACTAATGCTATTCCCGGTTCGCGCACGAACGGGGACCAATGGGTCTCCACTTGGGCGGGCCAGAGACGGGCGGGGGTGGATCATTGGTACCGGTTCTTGGCACGAACCGGGATCGTTGGTCTCTGTGCCGCGGCAGGGTTTTGTGCCGCGGCAGGATTTTCGGATTATTTTTCTGCCGCTGCAAGATTTTGTGCCGCGGCAGGATTTTCGGGCTATTTTTCTGCCGCGGCAGGATTTTTTCTATCAATTTAATGGTACTACATATATACAACAATAATGAAACCACGATATATATATTACACATCATGCATGATCACAAATATATACACCGTCTCATCCGTCTTCTTGGTCGAAACATATTATAATTACAAACGATACTCTCACACGAATTTGATCTAATAACATCTTCTTTTATACACTACTTCACCCTTCCAAATGAAGCGGGTAATAGTATTCTCCTTTCGGATCTATGACTTGTTCTAACAAGAATCCAGCAATTTCCTCTTGAATTGCTTGCACGCGTTCTTGTGATAGAAGACTGTCCCGCATCCGTTCGATCTAATATAAAGAAGGTGATCAATATATATGAATGAAACTAAACACAATTGGTGGTAATAAAATAAAGTTGTGATTATTGTTTATCGTACTTCAATTTTTATGATGTTCCGGTCTGCCCCCTTCTCTTTGGTCGTCTGGCGAATAAACTCGTAGACACAGTATCCACATAAGTTATTCCCGGCTTCCTGCCTCAAGCACTTTACGAGAACGGAGTTCAATGAAAATAATAATTAAGCATGATAATGATGGTATTGAAACTAGAATCAAAGAGATGCATGGATCTAGCAAGTAGTACTTATAGTCAATGGTTGAAATGTAAGCTCTGACTTCCAAACATCCCTAGTTTTAGCGGTGAACCGTTTCCAAGCCTTCTGGAGGCATTTCTGCATGTCCGCCCACTTTTCTAATGGTGTGTGTTTCGAGTCCAGGACTTCTACTACTCCGGTGTCAACAGCAATGATTAACAGAATATAGTGGAAGCTTGACACACTAACAAAATATAACACGAGTCAATTATACGCTTAACATTGAGTAAGAGAAAATAGAATGTGTACAAGACAGTAACACTCACCCAGCGTTGTAAGGAAATAGTATTTCCCTTCTGTTGCTGAAATACTTCAACGCTTGGAACACGTTATCCTCTGTCTCTTTGGGATTTGTTTTTAGAGTAACTTCATGAAAGAAATTACAGTCAACAAATCCAATGTCATAGATTTGCCTTTGTTGCATTCTTGAATCTTCATTATGCATATATAATTAGTATAGTGATTAGTAAGATTATACAAGTAACAAATAAGCTGAGCTAGAAAGACTTAATTACAGAAATTAATAATACTTACAAACAATAGGCACTGACGATAGCTTTGTCGAGGGCTTCTTGTTGGTAAAACTGAAATAATTCTGGAAATTCAATCAGTATGAAGCCATCTCCATGACTGTAATGGTGGTGTTTATATAGACAGTCCATATAATTGGGCTTTTTCTCCGTACAGTCGAACAAACTCCGCATCAACGTTCGGATCATGTCGCTCCTGGATCATCCACTCATTGGTATCGTACACTTTTAGCGGTTCGATCGATTGATTTTTCCGTTGTCCGAGCTGGGCAACTTCTTTCCCGACTCTGCGCTCTTTTGCCTCAGCCGACTTGGTAATAGAGCGATTATAGTCTGATGTGAGCACTATGGGTTGGTGAAGCTGAATCTTAAGCACGGCTGCTTTGGCTTTATCTTCTACGGTGATCGGGAAAAATGCCTCTATGGGCTTTTTCTTGTTAGCCATGTCAATCTTCCACTTTTCATAATGGGCAGCTGTGGTCGCATCAGTTTCCTCATTTGTCTTCTCGCAAGGTAGCTTCTTCATATTATGATGAGGTACTCTTGGGAGGGGCGATAGCTTACGTTTCGGTGATCGGAACATGCTCTTGCTGCTGCTGGTGGTGCTGCCCCCATTAGTATACTTCCGCTTTTGTCTTTGAGGCTCAGGGGACGGAGACGGCTGACGCGTTGGCGGAGACGGCTGAAGCAGCGATGGAGACGGTTGCGCTGAGTGGTGAGGGGTGAAGGCGACGGTTGCACTGGAGAATGGTGAGGTGGCGGCGAAGGTGGATTGCTGCTCTGAGGAGTGGGTGGCCTTGGCGGCACATAAATTGGAAGCATGATGCGCTCCTTTAGCCATAGAATAGTTCCCCCTTTGGCTTCTCCTAGTTGAGTCAGCTCCATATCTTCCCCTGCAGGGTGGTCTAGCTTCAGCTCCTCAAAATCTTCCTTCACCTCATCCACCGTGACGACAGCGTACCCTTTTGGAACCGGTCTGCAATGCAAGTTGGGTTAGGCGCAATTGGTACTGCCATGCCGACCGCCGCCATCACCATTAAGTTCATAACCTGCACCTTTAGCTCACAAGCTGTTGTCTCCGTGATATCATCCACTGGTAGCGTTTAGGAGGAGATGTCGTCGGTGCATCATCATCAACATCATGGAGCTGCGTGGAAGCGACGCTGCTTTTCTTATTCGATAGGGCGCCGGTACCCTCGAATGCCGCTTCTACCACGTGCCGCTGAGATTGGACGCTAGTACCTTGCTGGCTAAGTCTGTCGAGTTGATCCTGGTGCCGCTTTAATGCTTCTTCTACATTACGTAGCCGGTCTACAGCGGCCGCTTTCTCAGCTGCCTCCCTTTCCTTTCCCCTCTGATGGCTTTTATCAGGATATCTCTTCATTTCTGGGGGAAGGCAACCTTCCACGGCTTGGAGCCTGGTGTGCCTCGTGCTCGTCCGTCGTGTTCAGGATTTTTAAGGGCCCGTGTGAGCTCGTCGTTCTCTCTATCAGGAACGAATCGTCCCGCTACAACATCATCTACTGCATTTCTAATATCGTCGATGGGCAGTAGGGGATCATCTTTGTGTTTCTGATTATATATTGCCCTCCATTCTTTGTCCAACGTGCTCCCATGTCCGTAAAACCAGTTTCTCGCCCGTGGTGTCCATGTTGCGGGCTCTGGTATGATCCCGGCAGCTATGTAATTGACCTCCAGTGCATCCCACTTAGGCATGCAACCGGCGTAGCCAGCATGCCCCATGTTATGATGGTACAGTTTCTTAGCAGCGTTCTCCATATTTATTCTAGACCATTCCTTAGCTTTCTCCGATGTCTTGTACTTCACAAAATCCTCCCACTGGTGTCTTAACTTAGCATAGCCGGCTTCATTGAAATTCGGAGTCTTCTCTACCTTGACAAAGTTATTGTATAGTTTCTTCTTCCAGTTCTTGAATGCATCGGCCATCTTGCTGAGAGCAAACTTCTTGACTCTTTGCACAAGTTCCCTTCTTGCTCTCTCCTCCTCATCTGGAGTCACATCTGGTACCGGCAGGAGGAAATTAGTCATGAGCTTGTCAAAAAGCTTATCTTTGGTGTTGTCGCCGACATACGGGACTCCACCGCCGCTTGGCCGATTCCATTCTTGAACGGTGATCGGGATGTAGTCCCTCACAAGAACTCTGCATTGCTTGACAAATTTTCTTGCGACATCGACGGGAGCTTGCGGTTCGCCATCTACACCGACCACTTCGATCCTATACCTCACAGTGTCATCCAACTTTTTTGTTGGGCCTCGTTTCGTTCTTACAGAAGAAGTTCTCGATCCGGAGGGCTAAAAGAAGAAAGAGTGTTAATATATGCATGTATATATATAGACAACAGTATATTAATTACAAAAATACATATATACACCTGGCCGGTGTTTGCGAGATTTAAGGTTCCGCCGAAGCCGTCGCCTTCTTCCTTATTGGCTTCTCCCCTGTCCCAGGCTTCGGCTTCTACCTCACCGGAGCCGTCTCCTCGGTTGAGAGACTCATCTCCCTGACCGGAATCATTCAGAAACTCAATCGTGACATCGATATCGATATCTTCATTTTCGCAGATCATCCCTTTGAGGATGTTTTCCTAATGTGTTGGATCCATAGTATCTACAAGTTAAACAATCAACACATGGCATTGATAATGATATGACAAGTTAAACATAGTTGAAATTTAACCCTAAGGCATGCTTGGCAATTTAAGTGGGATCCGAAGGGTCCAAACCCTAGTACAGGAGAGACCCCGAAATCACCTAAGAGGGGTTGATTTCATTCTCTTATTAAACTTGTAATTAAAGTTGTTGAACAATGCATGATTATGAGTCTATTGTGTAGATCTCATTTTTCTGAACATTTTGATATATTATACATATTTTTCTAACTTAGAAATAATTAGTTATTGAATTTATAAGATTAAACTCTTTTATAAAATTATTTAAACTGTAACATCCCAAAACTTCAATCCAAGCTTATCAAGATCAAATCATCCAATAATAGGGTTAACAAAAACTTTTCCAAATAAAAAATGAAAGCATTCATATGTGTGTGCATTTAAAATAGGAGTTGTTTTGAAGTGCCGTGTTTAAGTGATCCAATGCTTGTAAAATGTTTCTTAGGTGAATTAAACAACATCTCCATCATTCCAAAACTTTTACCAAAGAAAATCAAATCAAAAAGGATTAAAGAGGAGGAATGGTCATTTTGACCATTTTAATCCACTACACTACTTTGAGTGTTCCTAGCACTCATTTCTTAACAGAAACAATTCATGATCTTTGTACCCCTTGCTAGTACACATAATGAGGTACCAAGGCCACCTTTTGATCTTCTAAAAACATTCTTTTACTTATTTTAAATGGCATTTGAAAATTGAATCCAATGCATATGCATAGATCACCCCTATTTGAAAAACAATCTATTTGAGCTCCACTTTCAAAACCCTTGCAACCAGAGGCTACCTAGCACCAGTGGAGAACACCCAAAAAATTTGAAATCAAAATTAAAAAGTTTATCTCTTTCGACCATTTCATCAAACAGCTGGTGTGCATAAATTTGTCCAAAATCCAAACAATATTTGGAGCACTAATTTTGGTCAACATTTGTGCCTAACCTTGTCCCCTTATTCCCCCAGTACCAACCCTACCAATTGCTAGCCCGGCCAAGCCCTGTGCACACGACCAAATGGTTATGGCCATCAAGGCCGAGCACTTAGAGCACCCCCACCGACGACATCACGCTACAGCAGTCGCCAGCCTCTCTCGCCATGTCTAGCACGTCGCCAGTGGTCCACTGCCACCGTCCAACCAGCCCCAGCCCAGAGCCAGAGACAGGAACGACCAAGAACCGCCGCGCCCGGAGCTGGTCGACCATGCCCACGCTGCCCGCAGAGCGTGCTCTGTCCCCACGTGCACAGACCGCCCCTTGGCCGCAACCCGCGCCCACCGCTCCGCCATGACCTGGGGACACCCCAGACACCCCCGCTGGCCGCCCAACGCCCCACAGCCACCGCTTGTCGTGGACACCGCCGCCTCTGCCGCTCAGAGCACCACCTCGCCCAGACCGCATACCACCGCCCCTATGCCCGCATTCACTTCCTAGAGCACCGCCAGGAGACCACCTGTCGATCGCCATCCTCCGCCATGCCGCTAGCCGCCTGTAGCCATGTCGCCGAAGTCGCCTGCCCATACCCTTCGGTCTCACCGTCGGGCCTATATAAACCGGCCTCCCCCACACCATTTCTCCACACCCACTCACTTCCCACCTCTCACTGATCCTTTCACCCCTCTCGCCGGAACCAAGCGAGCTCTGCCTCGCCGGAATTGGAGCCGGAGCAGCCGCAGTAGGAGGAGCAGGGCTCCTGCGATTTAGAGCACCCCAAGCTCCGCCGCAACCGCGCCTCGCCTCGTCGTCGTCTTCCAGTTCGTTTGCCTGCCTCGCCGTCGTCGCTGGAGCCCTGGTACGTCCCCAGCATACCCCCACCGAGCCGCTAGGATTCGAGCTCACCGACGACCTATTCGTCATCGACAACGACCCTCAGCCGTAGATCCTCTTTCTAATCCTACGGCCCACAGCGCGTGTACCGTTTCGTGTGATAAGACCCACTGACAAGCGGGACCCCCCTTTCAGCTGAGCCCCGCACCGTGGAGCGCCACTAGGCCGGCCCAAGTTCTTTCCCGCGCTAGCCCAACCATTCAAATGTGGATTTTTCTTTTTAAATTGAATCTAGTTTCTGTCCACTAGTTTAAAATTAAATTCTGGGAGTTTTACAAATCCAAATTGCATGAAACAATTTTGTCTGAAAGGTATTGAGATGATCTATCAAGGCCATTGGATTTAATTCAATTAGAGTTATAGATCTCTCCTAATAAAAATAACAAAATAGAAGTATTTGCAACTTGCAACATTTTTATAAAATCAACCAAGTTAGCTTTTGAGTTGATTCCAACTCTCAAAAATCACATTTCATCATATGTATCTAAATATGTAATAATATTAATGTTTACATGCAGTAACTTTGGACTAGTACCAAAATAATGCTATATAGGCATTTCTAGTCACTTTAAATCACTAAATAATGAACCTAAACCAAAGTAATATTGATCCAACCTTTAATTCTTATTCCCATGTGTTAAGATATGTGGTGATGACATGTGTCAATATGAACCCATATTTTAAATGGAGAATATTAAATTTCAGTTAATTTTTCAATGAGTAGAAATTACTTTTCTAAAATAAAAAGGTTGAAACCATTGAATTAAACTTGTGATGCTTGTGATGCTAATAGATCATCAAATGTGTGCCTTAGAATGCTACTTAGCCTAGTTAAGTATTGTTTGGTGATTGTGTACTGCATATGTATTTTATAGACGATAGTACCGACCAAGTCTACGAGGAGGAGGAGTGCTATCAAGACGAAGAAGAAGAAAACTTCAACCACTGCACCAACCAAGGCAAGTCACCATTAGCAATGCAAGCTAACACTTGCAAGTATAATGCTTAGCACGTTAGGATTAAACTAGATGGTTTAGCAAAGATGCCTTAAGCATGCTTTGATCACACCCTTTTCACTATTAGTACCCCAAGTCTTATTGACAAGTTTTACCTCCCTTAGTTTACACAAAGTTATTTACTTGTTTTGAAGGTAGAATAAAGAGTATAAAACTTGACCTATTTAGAAACCTTTAGATGTCATTATATGGCATGAGATTGAACCCATCACTTCCACCTTAGTGAAAATTCTTAACTTAGTAGTTTAGAGTAGATCAAAAACTTGAGTCACTTTAGATGGGAACACTTGGTGAAAATGAGTTATGAAAACCTTGGAATGATGAGTCATTCTATTGAGATGTTTTGACATGTGTTGAGAAACACAAATGGTTGATGATGATGAAAATGTGGAGGCATGAGCCTTAACCCTTTTATAAAACTGATGGTTGGATTCGGATGCGATACCATTCCAAATTTACCGTACAACCACACTACATGAATTGGGTAAGGCTTAGCTGGAAATTTATATGCATTAGTATTAGTTCCCTCGCGGGAGAGGTCTGAGCTGAGACTACCTCTCAATGTGGTCCAACTATGTAGTGCCCAAGATGACTGATGGTCATGGTTGGGAGGCCATGCTCATAGGAGAGGTGCTTATACTAGGGTGTGTAAAGGGAAGGTTATGTTTGATTATCTGCATACTAAGTATGATGATTCAGGGTTATCCCTGACAGATGTATCGAATAATGTGGTGAAAGTGTACCACCTCTGCAGAGTGTCAAACTATTCGAATAGCCGCGTCCGCGGTTATGGACAGTTGGAATGGCCATACTGTTTCGTTGTCAGATGTTTTCCAAATAACTTGATATGAATGATGAATCTTGACTTGACCACAACAGGGTTGTGTTTATGGCATTAGCTCCCCAACTTAAGTGATTCTAGAACTTTACTTTATCTTTCTTTGCTTCTGAACTCAGCTTAGGTTTCAAACTTAACTTTATAGTTAAACTTAGATTTAGCACTTTAACTTAGAACTATAGCACCTGTTAATAGTAGTTTGCGAGTACTTAAAGAGTACTCATGGCTTTTGTCCCTGGCTATTTTCATGGCTAGACTATGAAGGAGATTATCAAGATGATGGTCAGCAAGACGGCTATGATAACTAGGACTATCTGCCTTCGTCAGCATTGCCTGTGCCCCTGAAGATGGACCCCACCGCTACGCTTATCTTTTATTTCCGCTGCTTGTTGTATTAAGACTGGATCATGAGATCCTTATTTGTGTAAGACCTTATGTATGGTTTGTAAGGGATGATGTACTGTGATATCCAATCCGTTATGTCTCGCAAAAATGGTAATCCTGGGATTGCGAGGTATGGCATAACGGGCATCTGGGATTAAAAATCCGGGTGTTGACAAGTTGGTATCAGAGCCATCCTCACCATAGGAGACCCTAGTTAGAATGGACGTTCAAACAAAAACTTAGTTTCAAAACCAAAGTGAGTATTTATGAAAAACTATTTCCTCTCTTATCCTTGTGAACTCATTCTTTCTCAAAAATTCATGTTCCTCAAAATTCTTACATTACTACTTAAAATTTGACACACTTGATCACTTCACTAACTTCCTTATCCTTAATTCTTGTAGATGGAGACTCAGTTCAGCAAGTTTTACCAGTTGGGAAACGGAGGTCAGCTGATCTTCGAGAGGGATCTGGATTCACTGTCGGAGTTACTAGGACGCCCACATCCGGAGTTTCTTGGAGCTCAACTTCCAGGACCCCTAGGAGGAGATCTACAGTGGCTTGTCACCGCAGATCTTAGGGGACGCATCGAAGCACCATCTTCTGGGAGAATTCAGTTCTCCGTGAGAGAGAACAAGTGGCTAGATGGATTAGCCAGGGCAATGCATGAAGCTCTCGCACGTCTATGTGCCCTCAACATCAACAAGATCCAAGGAACTCGTTTTGCCCACTATGCAAGACATGATTTCATGGGAATGCCGATGGAGATGCCAAGTCACCCCGAGTTGAGGCATCAAGTGGAGAACCTTGACTTCTTGCTACATGACAGACAGCAGGAACTGGACCATGCCAGAGAGTTAGCCAACTAGAACCGTGCCATTGCCGACTAGAAGGCCCAAACTTTCGCACTTCTTGTCCAAGACCGCCAGTCTCTTTGCCTCCAGCGTGCCAAGAAGGATCGCACCATCGCCCGTCTTTGCAAGAAGGTGGCCGACCTCGAGAAGACCGTCAAGGAGAAGGAAGCTCAGCTTGCAGCCAAGGAAGAAGAAGATGAGGGTGAAGACATCCAGGGAGACATGGATTCTTACCTCAGCAACGATGATGACTTTCTGGAGGAAGATGTTGTGGACTTCTACACTGATGATGAGGACTCCGACTTCATCGACGATGAGTAGATGCACTAGAGCACTGTCGTAGCATGAGATGTATCGATCTCATTGTATCGTAGCTTACAGAATGGTTCTACAAACCATCTGTTTTCCCTTTGATTGTTGTGGTGTGTGTTGTATCGGGTGCTTGCTTGCATGAATGAAAATGAAGTTAGTTGAAAAACCTAAGTCTAACTCAAAGTTTTAGCTTTGAAAACCACAAAACCATGAATCTTAGAATTTCCCTCTTACCCCTATATCTATCTCAATCTTCAAATGACTCGTGGAAACCAAGGAGGGAGCAGCTCATCACAAGATCCAATGCTGCAGATCTTGCAGAATCGCATCGCAGACCGTGAAGGAAGTAGAGTCGAGCGCCAAGCCAACTTAGCAACATTGCAGCAGATCGCCCAAATGGCTGTCAACAACCAAGGACATGGAAATCAGGATCACCAGGGATCCAAACTCAAAAACTTTCAGAGCACCAATCCCCCAATCTTCAACCAATCTGAGAACCCATTAGATGCTGATGACTGGTTACAGACCATGGAAAACAACTTAGAAGTTGCAAGAGTTGATGAAAATGAGAAAGTTCTCTTCGCCACCCACTATCTGGCAGGAGATGCAAGATCTTGGTGGAATAGCATCCGCAATATGAACCATGGTCAAGTGATGACATGGGAAGCATTCAAAGTCAAGTTCAGTCGCACCCACGTGCCTCAAGGTCTAGTCAACAGAATGAGAGATGAATTCCGCGAACTAAAGCAAGGAATAATGACTATGGTGGAGTACCGTGACAGATTCCTGTCACTTGCCAGATATGCACCTGATGAGATCAACACGGAGGCCAAGAAGAAGGAGAGCTTCTTGAATGGACTGCATGATGAGATGCAGACTGTCCTCGTCAACCTCCGTTTCCAGGATCTCGAAGAGCTAGTCGACTCTTCCATTCAGATGGAAGGGAAGATTAATCAGGCAAACAACAACCACAAGCGTCGTATGATGCAGCAGTCTGGATCCAGCAGTCACCAGAAGTACCGTCCCAACCCTTCACCAGGATATGCACCAAGGAACAACCGACCCCCAAATTCTCGCCCAAGCTACCCTAACCGTAGCGGGGGCAATGTGAAGTCTAGAGGAAACAATCACAACTCCGGTAATGCCAACAATTTCAACCATGCACCTCCCAATAGCAACAACAACACTACACCCAGAACTGGCAGCAATGCTGTGCCTGTCGCAGTTAAGGACAAGTCCCAGATCACCTATTTTGAGTGTGGAGTGAAGGGTCACTACTCCAATGAGTGTCCCAAGAAGACAGCAGCCAATGCCAATGTGAATGCCCCAGCTCAGCAGCAGCGTCGTGTTCAACCAGGAAGGAGATTTGCCCCAGGGAACCCTCACAACCGCAATGGCCATCTCTTCCACATGAACGCAAAAGAAGCCAGGAAGCGCCAGATGTAGTGCTGGGTATATTTTCTGTCAACTCAGTTTTAGCAGGAGTATTGTTTGATTCTGGAGCATCGCATTCATTTGTCACCGAAGAATTTGCATGCACTAGTAAGATTCACCCAACCAACCTGAAGCATGTCATGATAGTTCAAATCCCCGGTTCAACTACAAAAGCTAGAAAAATTTGCAAAGTTGTACCTATAAGAATACGTGGAATAGATTTTTATGCCAACCTAATTGTACTTGGAACCAAAGGATTGGAAGTAGTACTAGGTATGGACTGGATGTCAAGGCATAAAGGATTGATAGACTATGCTAAGAAAGCCATCACCATGACCAATAGTTCTGGAGTAACAGTAGAGCATATCTCTGAAACCTTACCCCGTCAATTTAAGTGCAACAAGAGTGTAGCCCTGCCCACCATAGACCAAGTCAGAGTAGTCTGTGAATACCCCGACGTATTCCCAGATGAATTGCCAGGTATGCCCCCAGATAGGGATATTGAGTTCATTATCGAACTAATCCCCGGAATCGGACCAATAGCCTAGAGACCCTATATCATGAACCCCTTAGAGTTAGTGGAACTGAAGAAGCAGTTGGATGCCATGTTAGAGAAAGGCTTGATTCAACCAAGCGCATCGCCATGGAGATCACCGGTGTTATTCATCGACAAGAAAGATGGAGGCAACCGTCTGTGCACAGATTACATAAAGTTGAATGATGTCACCATCAAGAACAAGTACCCTTTGCCAAAGATAGAGGATCTATTTGATCAGTTGACCGGAGCTCAGGTATTCTCAAAGATTGATCTTAGGACTGGTTATCACCAACTTAAGATTCGTGCAATGGATATCCCGAAGACCGCCTTTACTACTCGCTATGGTTTATATGAGTATACGGTTATGTCTTTTGGATTAACCAATGCCCCTGCTTATTTCATGAATCTCATGAATAAGATCTTTATGAATTTCCTAGATAAGTTTGTAGTTGTGTTTATCGATGACATCCTTATCTACTCCAAGTCAGAAGAAGAGCATGAGCAACATCTGAGAGTTATCCTAGAAACCCTGAGAGAGCATCAGTTATATGACAAGTTCAGCAAGTGCGAGTTTTGGCTGAAGGAGGTAGGATTCCTAGGACATATTGTGTCTGTCGGAGGTGTCTCTGTTGATCCCGCTAAGATCAAAAATGTCGAAGAATGGGAAGCCCCAACCACTCAAACCCAAGTCCGTGCATTTCTCGGATTAGCGGGATATTACCACAAGTTCGTAGAAGGATTCTTGAGCATAGCCCGACCAATGACCCAATTGTTGAAGAAGGACAAGAAGTTTGAATGGACAAACAAATGTGAAGCCAGTTTCCAAGAGCTGAAGAAGAGATTGATATCGGCCCCAATATTGGTCATGCCAGACATCAAGAAGCCATTTGATGTGTATTGTGACGCATCCAAGATTGGTCTAGGATGTGTATTGATGAAAGAAGGCAAAGTTATCGCGTATCCATCTCGACAACTAAAGCATCATGAACAGAACTATCTGACCCATGATCTTGAGCTAGCAGTTGTGGTTCTAGCATTGAAGACATGGCGTCACTGATGGGTAATCGATGTGAGATTTACTCAAATCATAAGAGCTTGAAGTATATCTTCACTCAGAAGGAGCTGAATGAGGCAAAGGAGATGGATAGAGTTAATCAAGGATTATGACCTTGACATTCACTATCACCCCGGCAAAGCCAATGTGGTAGCGGATGCTCTTAGCAGATTGCCGTGTAGGCTTAACACCATGATCAAGGAGAAGCAACCAAGTTTGTATGAAGAGTTGGAGTAGTTCATGACTGAATTAGTTAGCAAAGGATTCTTAGCTAGCATTGAACTTCTACCCACTTTGATTAGCCAAATCAAGGAAGCCCAGAAGGGGAATGAAAGTATCAACAAAATCAAACGTTGTATTGGTACAGGAAAGGTACCAGGATTCACTGAAGGCGAAGAAGGTGTACTGTGGTACAAAGGACGTATCTGTGTGCGAGCAGATTCAGAACTGAAGGAAGTGATCATGAAGGAAGCTCATGATACTCTTTATTCTAGCCACCCCAGAGGAACAAAGATGTATCAGGACTTGAAGGAGCAATTTTTGTGGCACAAGATGAAGAGAGAAATCGGAAACTACATCGCCAAATGTGACATCTGTCAAAGAGTCAAAGCAGAGCATCAGAGACCCGCAGGACTGTTGCAACCATTGCAGATTCCGGAATGGAAATGGGATTCCGTCGGAATGGATTTTATCACCGGTTTACCTACTTCTAGTAGGGGAAATGACTCAATCTAGGTCATAGTTGATAGACTGTCCAAGGTAACCCATTTTATACCTGTCAAGACTGCCTACCAGAGTGCAAAGCTAGCAGACCTGTATATTTCTAGGATTGTCAGTCTGCATGGAACCCCCAAGACCATCGTATCGGACCGAGGAACCCAGTTTACCTCAAGATTTTGGCAGAAAGTCCAAGAAGGATTAGGAACCAAGTTGAACTTCAGCACAACGTATAACCCGCAAACAGATGGACAGACTGAGAGAGTCAACCAGATCTTAGAGGATATGTTTAGAGCTTGTGTGTTGGAATATGGATTAAAATGGGAAGATTGCCTGCCTTTCGCAGAGTTCTCATATAACAACAGTTATCAAGCTAGTTTGCAGATGGCACCATTTGAATTCCTATACGGAAGAAAGTGTCGTACCCCTTTGAATTCGTCGCAAGTACGAGAGAGTCAGATCTTTGGACCCGACATTCTCCGAGAAGCCGAAGAGAAGGTTCACAAAGTCCATGAGCACCTCAAGACCGCCCAATCCACATAGAAGAGTTATGATGACAAGAGAAGGAGAGACCTGACTTTCAATGTCGGAGATTTTGTATATCTCAAGGTTTCACCATTGAAGGGAACACAACGCTTTAGTCTGAAGGGAAAGTTAACCCCCAAATATATTGGACCTTTCAAGATTCTAAACCGTCGAGGAGAAGTATCGTATCAACTGTAACTGCCTGAAGAGATGTCAGCCATCCACAATGTGTTCCATATCTCGTTACTTTGCAAATGTTTGGAAGTGCCTGAGAAGACTGAAGTTTTCAAGAACATTGATCACAGAGCTGTGGAAATCAACAATGACTTGACCTACAGAGAAGTACCCATTCGTATCTTAGAAGAAGCCTACAGAACCACCAGGACCAGGAGCATCAAGTTTCTCAAGATTCAATGGAGCAACCATACCGAGGAGGAAGCTACTTGGGAGCGCGAAGATTACATTAGGACAGAGTTCCCAGATCTCTTTAGTTCCTAGTTTTCTTTGTAAATCTCGGGACGAGATTTTTTTTAAGGGGGGAAGGTTTGTAACATCCCAAAACTTCAATCCAAGCTTATCAAGATCAAATCATCCAAAAATAGGGTTAACAAAAACTTTTCCAAATTAAAAATGAAAGCATTCATATGTGTGTGCATTTAAAATAGGAGTTGTTTTGAAGTGCCTTGTTTAAGTGATCCAATGCTTGTAAAATATTTCTTAGGTGAATTAAACATCATCTACATCATTCCCAAACTTTTACCAAAGAAAATCAAATCAAAAAGGATTAAAGAGGAGGAATGG
Organism: Avena sativa; assembly: GCA_916181665.1. Taxonomy (NCBI): domain Eukaryota; kingdom Viridiplantae; phylum Streptophyta; class Magnoliopsida; order Poales; family Poaceae; genus Avena; species Avena sativa. The sequence goes on from OV702287.1 coordinate 588,926,268, forward strand.
TCATTTTGACCATTTTAATCCACTACACTACTTTGAGTGTTCCTAGCACTCATTTCTTAACAGAAACAATTCATGATCTTTGTACCCCTTGCTAGTACACATAATGAGGTACCAAGGCCACCTTTTGATCTGCTAAAAACATTCTTTTACTTATTTTAAATGGCATTTGAAAATTGAATCCAATGCATATGCATAGATCACCCCTATTTGAAAAGCCATCTATTTGAGCTCCACTTTCAAAACCTTGCAATCAGAGGCTACCTAGCACCAGAGGAGAACACCCAAAAACTTTGAACTCAAAATTCAAAAGTTTTTCTCTTTCGGCCATTTCATCAAACAGCTGGTGTGCACAAATCTGTCCAAAATCCAAACACTATTTGGAGCACTAATTTTGGTCACCATTTGTGCCTAACCTTGTCCCCTTGTTCCCCCAGTACCAACCCTACCAATTGCTAGCCCGGCCAAGCCCTGTGCACACGACCAAATGGTCATGGCCATCAAGGCCGAGCACTTGGAGCACCCCCACCGGCGACATCACGCTACAGCAGCCGCCAGCCTCTCTCGCCATGTCTAGCACGTCGCCAGTGGTCCACTGCCACCGTCCAACCAGCCCCAGCCCAGAGCCAGAGACAGGAACTGCCAAGAACCGCCGCGCCCGGAGCTGGTCGACCATGCCGACACTACCCGCAGAGCATGCTCTGTCCCCGCGTGCACAGACTGCCCCTTGGCCGCAGCCCGTGCCCACCGCTCCGCCATGACCTGGGGAACACCCCAGACACCCCCGCTGGCCGCCCAACGCCCCACAGCCACCGCTCGCCGTGGACACCTCCGCCTCTGCCGCTCAGAGCGCCACCTCGCCCAGACCGCATACCACCGCCCCTACGCCCGCATTCACTTCCTAGAGCACCGCCAGGAGACCACCTGTCGATCGCCATCCTCCGCCATGCCGCTAGCCGCACGTAGCCGTGTCGCTGGAGTCGCCTGCCCATACCCTTCGGTCTCACCGTCGGGCCTATATAAACCGGCCTCCCCCGCACCATTTCTCCACACCCACTCACTCCCCACCTCTCACTGATCCTTTCACCCCTCTCGCTGGAACCAAGCTAGCTCTGCCTCGCCGGAATTGGAGCCGGAGCAGCCGCGGCAGGAGGAGAAGGGCGCCTGCGATTTAGGGCATCCCAAGCTCCGCTGTAACTGCGCCTTGCCTCGCCGTCGTCTTCCAGTTCGTTTGCCCGCCTCGCTGTCGTCGCTGGAGCCCTGGTACGTCCCCAGCAGACCCCCACCGAGCCGCTAGGGTTCGAGCTCACCGACGACCTGTTCGTCATCGACGACGACCCTCAGCCGTAGATCCTCTTTCTAATCCTACGGCCCACAGCGCGCGTACCGTTTCGGGTGATAAGACCCACTGACAAGCGGGACCCCCCTGTCAGCTGAGCCCCGTGCCGCCGAGCGCCACTGGGCCGGCCCAAGTTCTTTCACGCGCTAGCCCAACCATTCAAATGTGGATTTTTCTTTTTAAATTGAATCTAGTTTCTGTCCACTAGTTTAAAATTCAATTCTGGGAGTTTTACAAATCCAAATTGCATGAAACCAATTTTGTCTCAAAGGTATGGAGATGGTCTATCAAGGCCGTTGGATTTAATTCAATTAGAGTTATAGATCTCTCCTAATAAAAATAACAAAACAGAAGTATTTGCAACTTGCAACATTTTAATAAAATCAACCAAGTTAGCTTTTGACTTGATTCCAACTCTCAAAATCACATTTCATCATATCTATCTAAATATGTAAGAATATTAAGGTTTACATGCAGTAACTTTGGACTAGTACCAAAATAATTCTATATAGGCATTTCTAGTCACTTTAAATCACTAAATAATGAACTTAAACCAAAGTAATATTGATCCAACCTTTAATTATTTTTCCCATGTGTTAAGATATGTGGTGATGACATGTGTCAATATGATCCCATATTTTAAATAGAGAATATTAAATTTCAGTTAATTTTTCAATGAGTAGAAATTACTTTTCTAAAATAAAAAGGTTGAAACCATTGAATTAAACTTGTGATGCTAATAGATCATCAAATGTGTGCCTTAGAATGCTACTTAGCCTCGTTAAGTATTGTTTGGTGATTGTGTACTCCATATGTATTTTATAGACTATAGTACCGACCAAGTCTACGAAGAGGAGGAGTGCTATCAAGACGAAGAAGAAGAAAACTTCAACCACTGCACCAACCAAGGCAAGCCACCATTAGCAATGCAAGATAACACTTGCAAGCATAATGCTTAGCAAGTTAGGATTAAACTAGACGGTTTAACAAAGATGCCTTAAGCATGCTTCACACCCTTTTGATATTAGTACCCCAAGTCTTATTGACAAGTTTTACCTCCCTTAGTTTACACAAAGTTATTTACTTGTTTTGAAGGTAGCATAAAGAGTATAAAACTTGACCTATTTAGAAACCTTTAGATGTCATTCTATGGCATGAGATTGAACCCATCACTTCCACCCTAGTGAACATGCTTAACTTAGTAGTTTAGAGTAGATCAAAAACTTGAGCCACTTTAGATGGGAACACTTGGTGAAAATGAGTTATGAAAACCTTGGAATGATGAGTCGTTCTATTGAGATGTTTTGACATGTGTTGAGAAACACAAATGGTTGATGATGATGAAAATGTGGAGGCATGAGCCTTAACCCTTTTATAAAACTGATGGTTGGATTCGAATGCGATACCATTCCAAATTTACCGTACAAGCACACTACCTGAATTGGGTAAGGCTTAGATGGAAATTTTTATGCATTAGTATTAGTTCCCTCGCGGGAGAGGTCTGAGCTAAGGCTACCTCTCAATGTGGTCCACCTATGCAGTGCCCAAGATGACTGATGGTCATGGTTGGGAGGCCATGCTCATAGGAGAGATGCTTATACTAGGGTGTGTAAAGGGAAGGTTATGTTTGATTATCTGCATACTAAGTATGATGATTCAGGGTTATCCCTGACAGATGTATCGAATAATGTGGTGAAAGTGTACCACCTCTGCAGAGTGTCAAACTATTCGAATAGCCGCGTCCGCGGTTATGGACAGTTGGAATGGCCATACTGTTTCGTTGTCAGATGTTTTCCAGATAACTTGATATGAATGATGAATCTTGACTTGACCCCAACAGGGTTGTGTTTATGAAATTAGCTCCCCAACTTAAGTGATTCTATAACTTTACTTTATATTTCTTTGCTTCTGAACTCGGCTTAGGTTTCAAACATAACTTTATAGTTAAACTTAGATTTAGCACTTTAACTTAGAACTATAGCACCTGTTAATAGTAGTTTGCGAGTACTTAAAGAGTACTCATGGCTTTTGTCCCTGGCTATTCTCATGGCCAGACTATGAAGGAGATTATCAAGATGATGGTCAGCAGGACGGCTATGATAACTAGGACTATCTGCCTTCGTCAGCATTGCCCGTGCCCCTGAAGATGGACCCCACCGCTATGCTTATCTTTTATTTCCGCTGCTTGTTGTATTAAGACTGGATCATGAGATCCTTATTTGTGTAAGACCTTATGTATGGTTTGTAAGGGATGATGTACTGTGATATCCAATCGGTTATGTCTCGCAAAAATGGTAATCCTAGGATTGCGAGGTATGGCATAACGGGCATCTGGGATTAAAAATCCGGGTGTTGACATAAACAAATATTAAACTTTTACTGCGTCATTATGACGTCAGCTTGGGGTGGGTTTTTTTTCTCCACGGCTAAACTAGCCACTGAGACTGACGCTAGGGGCCCAAGCCACCTCAGATGCCACGCTGGCGAGGCTTGGTCAGTGCCCACGTCACGCACACGCGATGCCACGTCGACGCCACCGTGGCGCCACGTAGGCTCCCCGGCGAACTGCCAGGCGGTGGTGGATGACGGCGGAGAGAAGCGCGCAGGGTGACGCCACTGTCCCGGTTCGAACCAGCACGATGCGGGCTACCTCAAACGGGCGGCGCCGCTACGGGAGGTGCGCTGGAGCAAGCTGTTTGACGGTGGCCGGTGGCGGCAGGTGCTCGTGGGGAGGACGATACAGTGAGGGAGGGAGACGTAGGAGTGGTGCTGGAGCACCAGTGGCTCACCAGGAGGGCGATGGAGGGTGCGGCGAGGCTGGAGGAGGCCGGGCGCTGCCGGAATTAGTGGAGAACATGGCGGCCAGAGTCGGGGAAGGTGGGGTCGATTGCAGTGAGGCGGAGCTTCCTTGCCTGCTCGCGGCGGCGGACAGTGGCGCTCGGCGACGGGCGTCGACGACGTGAAGCGGCCGCTCGGGATTCGGGTAGCCTGCCAACGTGATTTTGCTCCGCCGCAAATTTTCCTTAGTCGCGTGTCGATGTGCTCTGTGAATTGGGGGAGTTAGGGAGGAGGAAGGGTCGGGGTTGTTAACTGTACAGACCATTGGTCCCGGGTCGTCCCAATAACCGGGACCAAAGGACCAACGGTCCCGGTTCGTGCCACCAACTGGGACCAAAGGTCTAGGGCAGGAGCGTTGCTGTGCTGCCACGTGCGCGGGCCTCTGGTCCCGGTTCGTCCCACCAACCGGGACCAAAGGATCAACGATCCCGGTTCGTGGCAACAACCGGGACCAAAGGCATGTTAATGGCAGCACGCGCATCCAGGATCATCGGTCCCGGTTGGTGGGACGAACCGGGATCGTTGACCCGTTTTTCAGAGTTTGGCAAACCTTTTGGTCTTCCCGCCATTTTCAAATTTGTTTTCTTCTTTAATTAATAAGATGTTTTAATTTAAGATGATTATTTATTTGGAATTTCAAAAAACTTTCAATAGGAAAAGTGCTTCAATTTACATAACTAATCCAAAACCATTTTTTGTTTTCAAATATTTTATTTGAACTATACAATTTTACTATTTTCAATTAAAATTGCATTACCAAATATTTATTGCATAATTTGGATTTTGAAAAAACTTTCAATAGGAAAAGTGCTTCAATTTACATAACTAATCAAAAACAATATTCTGTTTTCAAATATTTTTATTTGAACTATACAATTTTACTATTTTCAATTAAAATTGCATTAACAAATATTTATTACCTAATTTGGAATTTCAAAAAACTCTCAACAGGAAAAGTGCTTCAATTTACATAACTAATCAAAAACCATTTTCTATTTTCAAATATTTTTATTTGAACAATACAATTTTACTATTTTCAAGTAAAATTGCATTACCAAATATTTATTGCATAATTTGGAATTTGAAAAAACTTTCAACAGGAAAAGTGCTTCAATTTAAATAACTAATCAAAAACCATTTTCTGTTTTCAAATATTTTTATTTGAACTATACAATTTTACTATTTTCAATTAAAATTGCATTAAAAAATATTTATTACATAATTTGGAATTTCAAAACTTTCAACAGGAAAAGTGCTTCATGCCCGCCGTTTTGAATATAGTTTGAAACGGGCATAAGAAATTCAAAAATGATCCAAACAATGTGAAACCTTCACGTGGTGTCATATGATGTGTCACAGTTGCAAGGAAAAATATTGAACTTGAAAAATTGCAAACATCATGAAAAATTGCAAACATCATGTTCGAGGTTTCATGGCATTTAGGTCAAACCACCAATGTTATGGCTAGAATCAGGGCATAGCTTGAGATAATGTACCCATATTGTGCACACATGTGCATCTTGGGATGGCTTACGATGTTGCAGGAGGAAGTTTTCCTTTTCGACACACGAAAAATCCAATTTCCATTTTTGAGGTGCCGAAATCGGGGTGTTCTGTGAAGCAACCACCAAATTAAAGTTTGGCATTGGTACCAAACCATTTTTCAAAAATACTATACCACCTTATATGGATAATTTCCCAACCGGTGTATCTGGAACCTTTCTGTCCATCCCTCATGAAAAAGACAAATTCCTGCCGAATCGATAGGAGGTTGCCAAGATTTGATCTACATGTACATGATATAATGCTTGTGAATTTAAAAAAAATCATTTATAGGTTCACAACATGCTATTTCATCAGAGATCCACTTCAAGTTCAGCGAGGCTCAGCCCCGGGCTAAGAAGCTTCATGCCCGCCGTTTTGAATATAGTTTGAAACGGGCATAAGAAATTCAAAAATGATCCAAACAATGTGAAACCTTCGCGTGGTGTCATATTGTGTGTCACAGTTGCAAGGAAAAATATTGAACTTGAAAAATTGCAAACATCATAAAAAATCCTTCACAAAATGACCTATCATGTTCGAGGTTTCATGGCATTTAGGTCAAACCACCAATGTTATGGCTAGAATCAGGGCATAGTTTGTGATAATGTGCCCATATTGTGCGCACATGTGCATCTTGGGATGGCTTATGATGTTGCAGGAGGAAGTTTTCCTTTTCGACACACGAAAAATCAAATTTCCATTTTTGAGTTGCCGAAATCGGGGTGTTCTGTGAAGCAACCACCAAATTAAAGTTTGGCATTGGTACCAAACCATTTTTCAAAAATACTATACCACCTTATATGGACAATTTCCCAACCGGTGTATCTGGAACCTTTCTGTCCATCCCTCATGAAAAAGACAAATTCCTGCCGAATCGGTAGGAGGTTGCCAAGATTTGAACTAGAAGTACATGATATAATGCTTGTGAATTTAAAAAAATCATTTATAGGTTCACAACATGCTATTTCATCAGAGATCCACTTCAAGTTCAGCGAGGCTCAGCCCCGGGCTAAGAAGCTTCATGCCTACCATTTTGAATGTAGTTTGAAGCAGGCATAAGAAATTCAAAAATGATCCAAACAATGTGAAACCTTCGCGTGGTGTCATATTGTGTGTCACAGTTGCAAGGAAAAATATTGAACTTGAAAAATTGCAAATATCATAAAAAATCCTTCACAAAATGACCTATCATGTTCGAGGTTTCATGGCATTTAGGTCAAACCACCAATGTTATGGCTAGAATCAGGGCATAGTTTGTGATAATGTGCCCATATTGTGCACACATGTGCATCTTGGGATGGCTTACGATGTTACAGGAAGAAGTTTTCTTTTTTGACGCACGAAAAATCCAATTTCCATTTTTGAGGTGCCGAAATCGGGGTGTTCTGTGAAGCAACCACCAAATTAAAGTTTTTCATTGGTACCAAACCATTTTTCAAAAATACTATACCACCTTATATGGACAATTTCCCAACCGGTGTATCTGGAAGCTTTCTGTCCATCCCTCATGAAAAAGACAAATTCCTGCTGAATCGGTAGGAGGTTGCCAAGATTTGAACTACAAGTACATGATATAATGCTTGTGAATTTTCAAAAAAATCATTTATAAGTTCACAACATGCTATTTCATCAGAGATCAACTTCAAGTTCAGCGAGGCTCAGCCCCGGGCTAAGAAGCTTCATGCGTGCCGTTTTGAATATAGTTTGAAACGGGCATAAGAAATTCAAAAATGATCCAAACAATGTGGAACCTTCGCGTGGTGTCATATTATGTGTCACAGTTGCAAGGGAAAATATTGAACTTGAAAAATTGCAAACATGATAAAAAATCCTTCACAAAATGACCTATCATGTTCGAGGTTTCATGGCATTTAGGTCAAACCACCAATGTTATGGCTAGAATGAGGGCATAGTTTGTGATAATGTACCCATATTGTGCATACATGTGCATCTTGGGATGGCTTACGATGTTGCAGGAGGAAGTTTTCCTTTTCGACGCACGTAAAATCAAATTTCCATTTTTGAGGTGCTGAAATTGGGGTGTTCTGTGAAGCAACCATCATATTAAAGTTTGGCATTGGTACCAAACCATTTTCCAAAAATACTATACCACCTTATATGGACAATTTCCCAACCGGTGTATTTGGAACCTTTCTGTCCATCCCTCATGAAAAAGACAAATTCCTGCCGAATCGGTAGGAGGTTGCCAAGATTTGAACTACAAGTAAATGATATAATGCTTGTGAATTTTAAAAAAAATCATTAATAGGTTCACAACATGCTATTTCATCAGAGATCCACTTCAAGTTCAGCGAGGCTCAGCCCCGGGCTAAGAAGCTTCATGCCGGTCGTTTTGAATATAGTTTGAAACGGGCATAAGAAATTCAAAAATGATCAAAACAATGTGAAACCTTCGCGTGGTGTCATATTGTGTGTCACAGTTGCAAGGAAAAATATTGAACTTGAAAAATTGCAAACATCATAAAAAATCCTTCACAAAATGACCTATCATGTTCGAGGTTTCATGGCATTTAGGTCAAACCACCGATGTTATGGCTAGAATCAGGGCATAGTTTGTGATAATGTGCCCATATTGTGCACACATGTGCATCTTGGGATGGCTTACGATGTTGTAGGAGGAAGTTTTCCTTTTCAATGCACGAAAAAGCCAACTTCCATTTTTGAGGTGCCGAAATCGGGGTGTTCTGTGAAGCAACCACCTAATTAATGTTTGGCATTGGTACCAAACCAATTTTCAAAAATACTATACCACGTCAAAAATACTATAACACCTTAAAGTTTGGCATTGGTAACCTTTAGTCCCGGCTGGTGGGTGCAACCGAGACTAAAGATGTCGGTGGGATAAGGACGCGTGGGTAACCTTTAGTCCTGGCTGGTGGGTGCAACCGAGACTAAAGCTGTCGTTGGTATAAGGACGCGTGGGTAACCTTTAGTCCCGGCTGGTGGGTGCAACCGAGACTAAAGCTGTCGATGGGATAAAGACGTGTGGGTGGACGCACTGCTCGATGAGATAAAGCATGTAGTGCACGACACCCTATCGGAGGAACAAGACAAAGTAGAAGCGGCGCCGTGCCTATAAAAGGACCATCGATACGCCATGGCAAGCAGCTCAACAAGCCAACATAGGTAGAGAGAGTTTCATCCCCATGGATGGAGGGTTGGGAAATCTCCCGTGGCGGAGCTTCTCGAAGATCTCGTTCGTGCACACGCCCTACGGCATCTTCGGTAGCTCCGCCTCAGAAAAATTTCCCTGCAAGCCTGTGAAAGACTCCATCTCCTCTAATAGTGTTGGGGAAAGGGTTGAGAAATCTCCCGTGGTGGAGCTGCTCGAAGATGTCGTTGGTGCGCACGCCCTACGGCATCTTCGGAAGCTCCGCCTCGGAAAAATTTCCCTGCAAGCCCGTGAAAGACTCCATCTCCTCTAACAGTGTTGGGGAAAGGGTTGAGAAATCTCCCGTGGCGTAGCTTCTCGAAGATATCGTTGGTGCACACGCCCTACGGCATCATCGGAAGGTCCGCCTCGGAAAAAATTCCCTGCAAGCCCGTGAAAGACTCCATTACATAAAGTTTCGATACATCACATAAAGTTTCATACATCACATAAAGTTTCCATACATTACATAGATTTACATAGGGTTTAGGGTTTAGGATATGAATCCTTCGTCGTGTATGTCGATCCCTTGCCTATGATCGCTTCTTAGGCCATAACCATGGAGCATCTTCTTTGCTTAACGGGATGCTTGGGTCAGTTTTCACGGTGAAGGGCGGAATTTCATCAAACTTATCATAATCTACTGACATGTGTGTCTTGTCCTCGACTCCCGCAATGTTTATTTCCCTGAAAGAACTATGTGACGCCTGGGCTCATCGTCTGATGTATTCGTTTCCTTATTTTTTCTTTTTTTCGGTCTAGAGGACATGTCCTTCACATAAAAAACCTGAGCCACATCATTGGCTAGAACGAACGGTTCGTCTCTGTAACCAAGATTCTTGAGATCCACTGTTGTCATTCCGTACAGCTGGTCTACCTTTACCCCTTCACCATTCATGTTGACCCAACTGCACCGAAACTATGAGACCTTAAAAGTAGGTCCATAGTCAAGTTCGCATATCTCCTCTATGTAACCATAGTATGTGTCCTTTTTCCCATTCTCGCATGTTGCATCAAAGCGGACACCACTGTTTTGGTTGGTGCTCTTTTTATCTTGGGCAATCGTGTAAAATGTATTCCCATTATCTCGTACCCTTGGAAAGGCAATACAGTCGCAGATGGTGTCGCTGCCAACAAGTAGAGCCGATCTCCAATAGTGGTGTCATTCATGAGATGTAATTGCAACCAAGTGCCGAAAGTCTCCATGTGATTTTTTTAATCCAGTAGTCATCCTTCCCCGTGAACTTGGAGCGTACAACATTCATGTGTTCCTCGATATACGGAGCCATGAAGGTAGAACTTTGGAGAACTATGTAGTGTGCTTGATTCAAAGAATGTCTGTCCCTAAATATCATTGCTTTCTTTCCTAGCGTGCCTTTTCCACTCAGTCTCCCCTCATACCATGATTCAGGAACACCAATCGGCTTAAGGTCAGGAAGAAAGTCTACACAGAACTCAATGACCTCCTCTGTTCCATAGCCCTTGGAGATGCTTCCTTCTGGCCTAGCACGGTTACGAACATATTTCTTTAAGACTCCCATGAACCTCTCGAAGGGGAACATATTGTGCAGAAATACAGGACCGAGAATGTAAATCTCTTTGACTAGGTGAACTAAGAGATGCGTCATAATATTGAAGAAGGACAGGGGGAACACCAACTCAAGACTGACAAGACATTGGACCACATCCTTCTGTAGCCTTTCCAGACTTTCTCGATCGATTTCCTTCTGAGATATTGTATTGAGGAATGCACATAGCTTCACAATGGCTAATCGAACATTTTCCGGTAGAAGCCCCCTCAATGCAACCGGAAGCAACTGTGTCATAATCATGTGGCAATCATGAGACTTTAGGTTCTGAAATTTTTTCTCTATCATATTTATTATTCCCTTTATATTTGATGAGAAGCCAGCCGGGACCTTGATACTGTAAAGGACTTCAAAAAAGATTGCCTTTTCTGCTTTGGTAAGAGCGTAGCTACTTAAATATTTACGTCCTTTATCAATATGCTTGTTGTGTGGGTCTTTGATACGTTGCTGGTCCTCCCGTGCTTCTGGTGTATCTTTTGTCTTCCCATACACGCCCAAGAAGCCTAGAAGGTTCACGCAAAGATTCTTCGCCACGTGCATCACGTCGATTGAAGAACGGACCTCTAGGTCTTTCCAATACTCAAGCTCCCAAATATAGATTTCTTTTTCCACATGGCCGTGTGTCCGGTAATGGGGTCTTTCGGAACAGATTGACCGCCAGGACCCTTTACAAAGATTACTTCTAGGTGCTTTACCATACCAAATACATCAGCACCTTTAGGGAGCTTAGGTTTCTTCCGGTAATCTGCCTCACTGTTGAAATTCTTGCCTTTCTTTCTTACTTGATGATTGGTCGGAAGAAATTTACGACACCCCAGGTACACAACCTTCTTACATTTATCCAAATATGTTCCTTTAGTATTATCTAAATAGTGTGTGCATGCATTGTATCCCTTGTTTGACTGTCCTGAAACGTTACTAAGAGCAGGCCAATCATTGATGGTTACGAACAACAACGCTCGTAGGTCAAATGTCTCGTATTTGTGCTCATCCCACACCTTTACACCTGGTTCTACCCACAACTGCAAAAGTTCATCGACTAATGGCCTTAGGTACACATCAATGTCGTTGCCGGGTTTCTTTGGTCCTTGGATGAGCAATGGCATCATAATGAACTTTCGCTTCATGCACAACCAAGGAGGAAGGTTGTAGATACATAGAGTCACTGGCCAGGTGCTGTGACTACAGCTCTGCTCCCCAAAAGGATTCATGCCATCTGTACTTAGACCAAACCATAAGTTCCTCGCATCACCTGCAAAGTTCGAGCACTTTCTCTCGATGTTTCTCCACTGCGACCCATCGGCGGGGTGTCTCAGTTTCCCGTCTTTGTTACGCTCTTCTTTGTGCCATCGCAACAACCTGGCATGCTCTTTATTTCTGAATAGACGTTTCAACCGTGGTATTATAGGAGCATACCGCATAACCTTAGGAGCATACCACATACCCTCTTCCTGGAGGGCTCGTCATCGCCCTCTACATCACCAGGGTCATCTTGTCTGATCTTGTATCGACATGCATTGCATACCGGACATTTATCCATATTCTCGTACTTCTCACCGCGGTACAGGATGCAGTCATTAATGCATGCATGTATCTTCTCCACATTTAAGCCAAGAGGGCAGATAGTCTTCTTTGCTTCATACATTGTCTCGGGCAGCTTGTTATCCTTTGGAATCTTCGGCTTCATTATTTTCAGTAACTTCTCAAATCCCTTGTCAGATAAGCCAGTCTCTGCCTTCCATTTCAGAAGTTCAAGTGTGGTACCGAGCTTTGTGCTGCCATCTTTGCAATTTGGGTACAACAACTTTTTGTGATCCTTTTGCATGGCCTCCAACTTAAGCTTCTCCCTTTCTGTATCACATTGTTGCTTTGCATCAGAAATGACCCGACCAAGACCATCAGCGGGCTCATCCAATGCCCGTTGTTCTTCTTCATTGCCGCCTCCCTCTTCTTCATTGTCTTCCATTGCAGTATCACCGTATTCTTCAGGGGACATAGGATAGCTATCATCATCCTCCTCTTCTTCATTTTCTTCCAGCCTAACCCCTCTTTCTCCGTGCATGGCCCAACAATAATATTCGGGCATGAAACCTCTCCGAAGCAGATGGCTTTGAAGGATTCTCGGGGCAGAGTGCTCCGCCACATTCCGACAGTCGACGTAGGGACAAGGCATAAAATTATCCAATTTCTTTGCCTTAGCCAAATCGATAAATTTATGGAGGCCTGCAATAAAATCGGAATGGCGTTGGTCGCCATACATCCATCGCATCCGTGCATTGATCTACGTCATAATAATTAACCATTACAATAACATCGTGAATAGTAAAATGACCACCCTACATGGACAGATGCAATATTTTTGTATCAGTTACAGATAAAGAAGATAAGGTTGCTAACCTCAGCCGAGGATACCGTGTTGTGCAAACTAAAGTGTGGCTCAGACATTTCGTCGAACACCTTGTGTGCAATCAAAGAAAAAAAAGCTAGCACCCACACCTCGCACATAATCCAGCAAAATTTGGTGGGCAAAGGGTTGGGCTTATATATAGCAAGGGGAGGGTTTTTGGTCCTGGTTATTGCCACGAACCGGGACCAAAGCCCCTCCTGCGCCACGTGTGCATCGCGGGGGCATCGGTCCCGGTTCGTGCCACCAACCGGGACCAATGCCTAGGCGGCATGAACCGGGACCGGTGCCTGGCATTGGTCCCGATTATGGAAACGAACCGGGACCAATGGAATTTGGGCGCTGGACCAAAGGCCCTCTTTCTACCATTGTGTTACGAACCAGGACTAGAGGTCCACCACGTGGCCCCGCAAGCCACGTTAGGCTGGAGGACATTTAGTCGTAACACGAACCGGGACTAAAGGGTCGCTGTCGCGGCAGCGTTTTGAGGCATTTGACTGATGCGGCAGGAGATGGGGTTTTAGGGTTTTTGACTGATGCGGCAGGAGATGGGGTTTTGAGTCATTTTGTGTTTAATTGTTTTTCATTCTGTGTTTTCGTTACAAACAAGTTTTCGTATGCATACACAACGCTACTACATAGTACTTGTACACGCTGATGCACATATAATATAATTTCTCTTACAAGCATACATGGAGGTCATTACATGGAGTCCCAACCGGGTCCAGAGTCTGTCTATTTGATTACATGAAGATAATTACATGGATGCTTTAGGGTCTATCTAAAGAGTATTCTCCGGATGGTTCTATGACCTCGTCGACCAAAAATCTAGCCAATTTCTCTTGGATTGCTAGTAGGCGGTCCTGTGGTAGGAGCTTATCCCGCGTCGCGTCCAACTATAAAGAAGGAGATTATATGAATTATACTCAACACAACTTATTGTAATAAAAATAAAGGGTGAATATATTGTTTACTTACTCGAATAGTTACCAAGGGCTTCTTACTAGTGATGCGAATGAACTTGCAAACGTAGAATCCACATAGATTAGTCCCTTGTGGCTGTCTCACGCACTTCACAAGAATAGAATTCAATCAAATAATAACTCTAGCATGATAATTATATAGAAACAAGAATTAAATAGATGCACGGACCTAGCTCGTACTACTTACCAGGATCTATTTGAAACTCAGTTGCTCACTCCATTGACCACAGACCTTGTTCTTGAACCATGTCCAAACACTACCCGACAAAAAATTGAATGAATGAGTTAATAACTACTTGATATCTCAGAAAATGAACGAAAGAAACCTATATAGTACGATAATGGTTGAAATTACTTCTGGAGCATATCAATCATGCTGCGGTACTCTTCCATGTCTCATGATTTGAACTCTTCCTAAGTCAACAAAAATGCTTAGAAAAATCCAATGGTAGCTACACAAGGTTTACATACGTCAGTAACTCATCATATACACTGAACATCGAGTAAGAAAAAGTTAATGTGTACAAGACAATAACACTCTCACCCGAAATGGTAAGGAAATAGTATTTCATTATAGAAATGCTGCCTCATGAAAAAACGGAGCAAGGTTTGCTTGGTCTCCACATGCTTATCCTTTAGCATAGCTCCATTAACTCGATGTGGGTCAACGAACCCAAATCCATGGATTGTCTTTTTTGACATTCGAGAATCTTCATTCTGCATTATTATAGCGTAAAAAAGAATATAGTGAGTATACTTATCGGCAATGAATTGAACAAGATGAGCTAGAGACTTAATTACATAAATAAAGTAATCACTTATAGACAATAGCAACTGAGGATAGATTTGTCGAGTTCTCTTAGATTGAATAACTGAAAGAATTCTGTAAATTCAATGGGGACCTTGTCTTCACTGAAGTAATGATCTTATCGAACTTTCGCTATGAGCCAATGCCGCTCTTTTTCTGCTTCTTTCATGTACCATACATGCAATTATCGCATTTTTGTTGCCATAACCTGGAGCCTCTCAGAACTGACCAGAGGCTCCCTGTGAACATATCGTTCTGCTACATCAGCCCTGGTGATATCAGCGTTGCGAATAATGTCATGAATAGAGATATTACATTTCTCGACAAATAAATTAGTCGTTTCCATATGCAAAGGTTCTCCCCCATATAGTTCAGGTTCGGGTAACACCTGGAGCAGGGGCAGTGATTGTTTTGCTTGTTTCCCCAGCTAGGGAACGTCTTTTCTGATGCTTCTGCTACCACTCGATTGTTTTGCTTGTTTCCCCAGCTGGGGAACATCTCTTCTGATGCTTCCGCTACCAATTGATAGTTTTGATTGTTCTCCCTGCTGAGGAACGTCTTTTGTGATGCTTCCTCTACCACTTGATCTCTTCTGTCTTAATGTCTTCTAAAGACAGCGTGTATAGTTATCTGGCGCATTTAATTGAGATTGGGATGGCTATGTCAGTAATCTCCTAAAGTGTTCCTTAGTTTCCGGGTTTATTTGGACCTCTGGCTTAGGTTGTTTCTTTTTAAAATGGGCATCCACTTCGGCACGTATGACCGCATCGGTCTCCTCATCATTTAGGTCGTAAGCCCTTTTGGGAGGAACTGGCGGTACTTTTGGGAGGGGCGACAACTGTTGCTTTCGGCATCGGTTATCCCTCGACGGAGCGGTGCTATCCTTCTTCTTTTGGCCCTTAGTGGGTGGAGGCGGCTGTGTAGATTGAGATGGACTCGTGCTGAGGTCATTATCAAGGAGGGGTGGACTTGGAGGTGGTGGACTTTTACTGGGAGGAGACGGTGTCCTTGGTGGTGATGGATTGTTTCTCGGTGGATACGATGGCCTTGGTGCCGAGCCTGGAAACTTGATGTGTTCCTTTTTCCAAAGAATGAAGCCACTCGTGACTTCTCCCTGTGTCGTCTCCCTTCACCTCCAGGGAAGTCAAGTTGTAGTGACTGATAGTGCGGTTGAGCTTCATCCACACCGACACGAGCATAGCCAGTTGGAATCGGATTGCAATGGTAGGTCGCTCCCGGGGTAGAAGGTAAAGCAAAGCCGACCGCCCCCTTCATGGATATGTTCTTCAGTTCAACATGCAGCTCACAACTAGTCTTCTCCTTAATTGCATCCACGGGGTACACATCCATCATTGCATCATTAGCATGGACCTCCGTGGAAGCCATGGTTCTTTTCCGTTGATATGGGGCGCCGACCATACTCTCTACTGCAGGATCTTTCTGTCGGAGTCCTCTAAGTTGATTAAGCTCCTCCCGATGCTGCTGCAACATGGCTTCAACCCTCGCAAAACGCTCTACATCCTCCCATTCTTGCCGCTTTGTTTTTCTCGATCGGCTTCTATAGGTGTCAAAGTCCTCGGGAAACCCGATAGCCCATGGACAAGAAGGTCTGAAGCCTCGTGTCCGTCCAACTATTTCAGGATTCCCGAGGGCCTTTGTCAGATCATCATTCTCTATGTTAGGAACAAACTTTCCCTCTTGAACCTCTTTTATCACTTTAATAAGATCATCCTTGGGTCCAGCAACTTCTTTTTTTGCAATAATCTCGCTTGTTTCTAGGTCATACAATGTCCCATGCCTAAGTAACCAATTTATTGACCTCAAGGGCTAGCCAGACATAGCTGGAGTGACCCCTTTAGCCGCTAGGTCGGCCTCAGCTTTATCGCACTTAGGCATGGCACTCTTGTAGCCACATGTGCCCATATGATGGTGATATTTATTTTTGGCTGCATTTAGCTTATTCTTTTCTGACAAAGCCAGAGCTGGTTACGAGGTCTTCTATTGCACAAATGCGGCCCAGTTATCCCACTGCTTCTCTAGTGGGACAGTGAATGCAGTAGTTTTTTCTTCTGCACATACTTCCGGTACAATCTTTTCTTCAAGTCCTTGAATAGTTCATCCATCTTCTTAAGAGCCCATTCCTTGACTTTCAACCTCATTTGTTGTGTGATCTCATCAGCCTCCAAGACTGGTAAGGTGAAATGTGTCATGAGAGAATTCCACATCGCATCTTTCGCTCTATCATCAACAATACTAGCCCCAGCTGGATCCCTTTTCTTTCCTGGCTTATTCCACTCTCGCATGGTGATCAGGACGGTGTCTCTAGCAATCACTCCGCATTGATGTACAAATGCATTGACACACTGTATGGGCTCCAACGGTTGACCCAACGCATAGACTAAGTCAATGCAGAAACGGAAATGAGCGGGCAACTTTTGGGCCGGGCCTCTTTTCCTTGTAGAACATTGGCCCGATGCGGAGGTCTAAGAGAAGAAACATTTGTTAGTACATATATACATATTAGTTAGTGCATCTATACTAGTGATCGATTGGTAGAGGCTTTATATACCTGACCGGACTTTGTTATTAAGGTGTCTCCAACATCTATCTCCACCATGGTCTCCACCATCGTCTCCACCATGGTCTCCACCATCGTCTCCACTATCGTCTCCTCCAGACAAATTAAGATACTGGGAGCCATCATCATAATAAGAACCTCTAGTACCCTCATCTATCATGTTGAGAAGCTCCTCTTCATTATGTCTACCGTCCGTAGCTTAACTAATACATAAAAAGATAAAACAATTTTGCATTTAAAAGAATAATTGACTTCACAATACTTAATCAATAATAAACCCCTAAACTAACTAATTGACCTAACTAATCCCTAATCCCTAATAAACCTAGCTAATTATCCTCACCTGTAGGGGCGACGCGGCGCGGCGGGATGCGGCAGGACGAATGACGGTGCAGGCGAGGGCGAGCTCCTCCTCGATTGGCGGGCACGGACGGTGCGGGTGGCGGCACGGGCGGTAGGGGGACGACGGTGCGGGCGGCGGGACGGACGGTGCTGGCGGCAGCACGGGCGGCGGTGAAATCCTCCACGGCGAGCTCCTCCTCCACACTCTACAGCGGCGGCATCGGGAAGAAGATGAAATCGGGCTCTTCAAGTCATCGCTAGACCCGGGGTGGAGGTGGGGGTATTTATACCCCCCACCTTTAGCCCTGGTTTGTAATACAAACCGTCCAGGTTTGTATTACAAACCGGGGCTAAAGGTGTTTTCGGCCGTCGTTATTCCCGCGCGCGCAAACCGGGGCTAAAGTGGTTTTTGGCGCCAAAATGAAATAGTTTTTAGAAAATTATGTATCATCTATCAAAATTTTCAGAAAAAGAAGATCTATAATTTAAATCTATTATCTTACTCTATTATACAAGTTAAATGAAATTATTTATCGTTTAACAAGTATTATATTTAGTATAAATGTTGGAAAAATATAGTTTATTATTTAAAAAATAGAAAATACATATAATATACCAAAATATTCACAAAAAATAATATACCCATTAGAAATATAATATTTAATACTAAAACTAGTAACTGGGACTAAAAGTTTTTTTTGTGGGCCTTGAGTCCCGGTTGGAGCCACTAACCGGGACTAAAGATATTTCCCGCCACATTTTTAGAGTCATCAAGATATGCTTTCCCGCCATTTACCCCGCTTCTCGCCATGTTTTCCCGCCATTTCCCTCTATAACTGGGGTGATCGCCATGTCCATCCACACATCCACACCTTCTCCCTCACAACAATGCACACCACTTACTATGCCTTTCTGACGCTCGAGGAGACCGACGCGTTGTGTGCTTCCAGCTACCCATGCCTACCGGGGTACCGGCTGCCCGCCGGCTGGATGCTGACCGCTAGAGGGGTTCCTGGTCCTCCTGTGCCTTAAGGTTCGGCCTGCCATGCGGCCATCACGAACTACTTATACCTCGAGCTCACGCTGGAGCAGCAGATGGATCCCTACTGGGATCCCGATAACCTCGACACCTGGAATGCCTTCTTCACAAACTGGCGGGAAAGGGAGCTCGCTAGGTACGAGGGTGATGGCCCGGCCCCTGTGAACCACAACGAGGCCGCTCGTCGCCTATGGTGGGCAAACCGAACTATCGCCGGTGTGATGTGCTACATCTCCATGGGAGACCATCCTCTCCTGAGGTACCCGCACTTTCACCAGCCGCAGAGCCACAAGAATGGTGGCGGTGGTGAAGGCCGAGGGCGTAACACGGTCGTCATCCGGGAGCCCCCTCCCCCATGCATCGTGAATCTGAGGCCGGAGTGGCAGGTGCCCCCCCTGTTCCCCTGTTCACAAGCTGGGAAAGGGCTAAGAATCCAGCCGTGTGCTACGAGCGACGACGATGACAATGATGATGACGATTCCGAAGGCGACCCTAAAGCTGTGTACTAAAGGGCTAGACATGATTATGACTATTTTTTATGTTTTAATATTAATAAATGTCTTTGGTGTTGGCCACAGCAAGTTGCAATACTACCTATTGAGATCGAGATAGTTCATATCCATAATTCGGATGGTTGGAACGTTGCCGACGTGGAAGTGAACGTGCGCGGTAATTACGCCACGTCCTCCGTCTTTTGCCGCTCCACCATTTCGGATTTCGCGCGCGTAAAAATAGCTGATGATTAATTCTTTGTTTTCGGTGCGTTTCGAGGTAGCGTAGGCTGCACCCTACGTCATCCTCCTGACAGTTGCAGTGAAGAGTCATGTCCGAAAGATTCCATCAAACACGGAGATCATCCGACTCGGGAAATGAAGACTCAAGGAATCTCCGACTAACATTGTGAAGCCGGAGAGGATTGCAGGGTTCTTTGGGATATTCTGAGATCAAAGTCCTCTGGGGGCTACTGTTGGAGATATGCTATATGGGTATCCTCATAGCATGTCACCAATCTGCCTAACCCGGGTGGCCCATAGTTGGTAGCAAGGCCTATGGCCTGCTGGGCGGCCTAGTTAGACGGATCCTGAAGGGAGACCTATGCCGGATAAAGGAAGGCTACGCAGGAGTCACCAACATACTCGGAACCTTGAGTGTACAAGACACGGAAGATTAGTTCGTGTAGGTGTAGGACTCTTTACCTTGTCCGGCAAGGACCTTTCCCTGTAAACCCTAGGTCCTGGCGCTTTTATAAGCTGGCCTATGGGAAGCCTTTAGGTCACCAGACATCAGATTGCAGCGTACAATGTGTAACACCTCGCACAACGAACCTATTTCTATAACTCGGCGTATTGCCATTATAGGGATTTATAGCAGGATTAGAGTTCCGCTATACTTGTGGGACTTGAACCTGGGTAAGCTATGTTACCTCGTACCCGCCAATTCTCCGTCTTACCCCACGTCTCTAAATACGCACTGTGAGGACCCCTCCATGGTGTACTTGTCGGCAATACCACGACAGTTGGCGCCCACCGTGGGGCAAGAGGCGCTTCGATCTCTACACCGGGCGAGGTCCATTCTCTTCGCGGGAATCGGTGATACCATAGCCATTGGTCGCGTTCTCTTCTACAGCAACGTCCCGATCATCCCGTCGGATGAGTTTTGGGTGCCGACAAAGACGAACCCCACGCACTGCTCTGTTATCCCCTTCGGAGATATCCACATGTTCATCAGCGAAACTGACTCGGGTCCTAGCTCCCAGGAAGTCGGAAACTCGTCAAGCCCCGCATGGACCGACTATGAGCAGGACACGTTCGCGGAAGGATCTGGGCCATACCTCTCTTTGGAGTATCGTGGCTCGGATCAGGAAAATTTAAGGCCCACCCAAACCGCCCCTGTGCAGGATATAACGGTGGAAGGACCTCGCAAATCCGCTTGGCTTCCCCGAGCATTAGAGATGCGCAGGTCACACTTTGTCGGTGTCTTCCCCATCTTCGATCTGGCCAGATGCGTTCAAAGAGATGGGGAACCTCCCCGTGAATACCTTGCCAGATGGATGAGGGTGAGGGAAACCCTAGAGGGCGACCGTGCCGACAAACTCGTGTACCACTTCGTGGAAGGTCTCACGCCTGGAACATCTCTCCGGCATACCCTCTGAAGGCAGCAGGCCGTAGGCCCTCTTACCCTTGGTGATATGGTTGCCATCGTCAACGAATATGCGGATGCCAATGAAGAGGCCATGACGGCACTCTCCATCATAGCCGGAAGAGATAACAACAACAACGACCCGCCTCCATCACCCTCCATGTCCGCCATCGCCAACACCGAAGCTACCTTTGACTCCGTGCTCGATGCGCTTTACACCGACATCAGCATGGATGTCGGTGGCTCGGACGCTAACTCGGAAGAATATGACGCTGTTATGAGGGAGATCAAGCAGGAGATCGAGAAGGAGGAGCGCGCAGAGAAGACCAACAACTCCCACCAGGTGCTAGTCGCCATTGGGAGCGTGATGGAAGAAGACGGACACGAACGGGAACGTGAGAGAGCTCCGCCCATGCCAGCGGTCACTAGAGCAGCAACAGCTAAGAAAGCCGCCGAGCCTCCGGCTCCAGCCAAAGCTCTGCCTCCTCAGGCTACCCGCCAGCTACCGGCGCAGGAACTTACCACAGACCCTAATACGGCCCGACAATCAAATCAACCGCCAATGCCACCGTCAACGTCTGCAGCTGGCAACCAGCTAGCCACTCCCGCCGACAAAGCAATCTACGGCGCACTCCTTGTTGATCCAATCACCATCGCCCATATCCGGAGCATTACGGAGCTTGATGAGAAGCATGCGGAAATCTTGGCGGAGGGCAAGTGCATCGTGGAGCAGGGCGCTAAGCTGGACGAAGACATGGCTAAGGCGCAGCAATCAATTAAGGCGGCAAGAGATATGAAGGCCAAGTACAAGCAATTGTTGTTAAATCATAAAGCAAAAAAGGTACCAGCTCATGTCGTCCAAGATCTCGGCGTTCAGCGAGGCTTGGGATTTGATGGGTCTAAGCCGACAAAAGCCACCCCTTACATAGATTTAGAGGGGAGGCAGGTCATGCCAACCCCCACTCTCAACATTGCCATCGCCATGACCCTCCTGGAGCAGGACAGGTCGCCAGAAGCCTTTCCTCAGGTGTACGACCGCGTCGCTAAAGCATGCAAGCAACAGGAAAAGGCCGCCTAGCAGAGGCTTGAGTCCAACCCAGAGCTTTGCTAGTGAACCCTGAATAGCCGCAGAAGGCCAAAATCTCATCATGACAAGGGATTGCATAGAGGCTCCACAGAGCGAAGACGGAGGGAGGCACGCAATAGGACTGACGCTATCCCTATACCTCCGACCACGGAGAAAAGGCTCGCCCCCACCGCTCGCCACCTACTCCACCATCTCGGCGTCTCTAGGAACCAGAGCCATGCCACTGCAAAAGCATGCCACCTCCAAGGCGGCCCCAGCCCGGCATCGTTATAAAAAGGGAAAATTACATCGAGGTCCATACATTTAGCACAAAGGACCCTGAAAGCAAAACTTTCTGGTTCGGCTCCTTCTCGAGGGATCAGTTGATCTGAGCCAAACTCTTCATAGTACTTCCTCTTTGATTATTTTCAAAATATGGCAAAATCTGTCGCCATGCAAATTCTCTGATATGAGATCATCAGCATAAAGTATGATGTTGATATGGCCTTGACCTTGGTGGTTCAGCTTGAAATCCAAGAATGTTCATACTCGTTGACAAGTAAGCTTAAATTCGTCTATAAAATTTCACCACTTACACTTTTATGTTAGAAGTTTACACGGGCGGTAGGAGTACATTTTACATGAAGGATCGAAAAAGGGAAAATTACATCGAGGTGCATACATTTAGAACCCCCCCCCCTAAAATTAAGCAAGGCAAACTGTCAGGTACGAATCCTTCTCGAGAGAGCAGCTGATCGAGCCATACTCTTCATGCTACTTCCTCTTTGATTGTTTTCAAAATATGTCCAAATCTATCGGCATGCGAATTCTTGGATATGGCATCATCAACATAAAGTATGATGTTGATATGCCCTTGAACTTGTTCGTTCGGCTTGAAATCCAAGATTGTTCATACTCGTTGAAAACTAAGATTAAATTCATTTAAATTTCACCACTTACACTTTTTGGTTATGATTTTACACCGACGGTGGGAGTATATTTTACATCAAGGACCTAAGAAAGGGAAAATTACATTGAGGTCCTTACATTTAGCACAAAGGACCCTAAAACTAAGCAAGGAAAATAGTCGGTATGGCTCCTTCTCAAGTGAGCAGCTGATCGAGCCATAATCTTGATATTAGTTCCTCTTTGATTGTTTTCAAAATATAACCAAATCTATCGGCTTGCGAACTCTTGGATATGGGATCATTAGCATAAATTATGACGTAGAGGTATGGCCTTGACCTTATGAATCGATTAGAGTGTCCAACCGGATCCACCAGTGTTATTGCATGTGTGTTCATGTTACTAACAACAACCAGAGTCATTGCATGTGTGTTCTTTTCACATACCACATATGGATCCACCAGTGTTATTGCATGTGTCTTCTTTTCACAATCCACCTATGGATCCACCAGTGTCATTGCATGTGTGTTATTTTTACTAACAACAACTGGAGTTATTTCATGACTGTTCTTTTCAAATACGACATACGGATCCACCAGTGTCATTGCATGTGTGCTCTTTTCACAAATCCACCTATGGATCCACCAGTGTCATTGCATGTGTGTTCTTTTCACATACCACATATGGCTCCACCAGTGTCATTGCATGTGTGCTCTTTTTACTAACAACAACCAGTGTCATTGCATGTGTGTTCTTTTTACTAACAACCAGAGTCATTGAAATGTTTGTTCTCTTCTTAGACCACACAAGGATCTACAAGTGTCATTGCATGTGTGTTCTTTTTACTAACAACAAGCAGTGTCATTGGATGTGTGTTCTTTTCAGAATCCACCTATGGATCCACCAGTGTTATTGCATGTGTGCTTTTTTACTAACAACAACCAGAGTCATTTGATGTGTGTTCTTTTCACATACCACATATGGATCCACCAGTGTCATTCAAATGTGTGTTCTCTTCAGAGACCACACATGGAACCACCAGTGTTATTGCATGTGTGTTCTTGTTAAGAATAACAACCAGAGTCATTGCATGTGTGTTCTTTTCACATACCACATATGGATCCACCAGTGTCATTGCATGTGTGTTCTTTTCACAATCCACCTATGGATCCACCAGTGTCATTGCATGTGTGTTCTTTTTACTAACAACAATCAGAGTCATTGAAATGTGTGTTCTCTTCTGAGACTACACATGGATCCACCAGTGTCATTGCATGTGTGTTCTTTTTACTAACAACAACCGGTGTCATTCCATGTGTGTTCTTTTCACAATCCACCTATGGATCCACCAGTGTCATTGCATGTGTTGTTTTTTTACTAACAACAACCAGAGTCATTTCATGTGTGTTCTTTTCACATACCACATATGGATCCACCAGTGTCATTGAAATGTGTGTTCCCTTCAGAGACCACACATGGATCCACCAGTGTTATTACATGTGTGTTCTTGTTACTAACAACTACCAGAGTCATTACACGTGTGTTCTTTTCACATACCACATATGGATCCACCAGTGTCATTGCATGTGTGCTCTTTTCACATCCAGCTATGGATCCACCACTGTCATTGCATGTGTGTTATTTTTACTAACAACAACCAGAGTCATTGCATGAGTGTTCTTTTTACTAACAACTGTAGGGGTTCCGCCCATAAAAATGATAAATTTTACTCTACGCCCCTGAACCCCTGAAGCTGCCAGGACCTATCTATGAGTAATACAGTAACGGGAGGGGCTTTTCGTGAACTTACCCTTGAAGACCGAAAAAAGTTGTCAACGCTCATGAGAGCGTGGTTGATGTAGACGAGTCGAAGCCGACCTCAATGTCGTGATGAAGTCCTTGCGCTCCTTCTGGCTCCAACGACTTGAGTGCCTCAAGTGCGACACCTCGCGGGGAGTTACACACGTCCGGTGCCCGACGCTGACTCCCGCTTCCCCGATCCAACAGTAGTTGAGGAAGTAGAGCTCCTGGATCCGAATCCCGCAGCGCGACGGCGCTCCGCGGTGAAGATGTCTCTCGCTCGCGTAGTCCAGACTTGGGACCACGGTCACGAGAGAGAGGGGGAGAGAGAAAATATCAATTAGAGGTCCTCCCAAAAGTGGGGAAACCTTTATTCATTAGTGGGTGTATTTTCTAGGCCAAATACCCCACTATATATAGGGGGAGGGGAGGTACTACCTCCCCTCAAGTCCTGGGGTGGGACTAAAGGAGAGGAGGGGGTGGGGTGGCCGCCGGCCAGCCCCTAGTGGGCCCGCGGGGGGGCAAGTCCCAACCGGCCTCCCCCTTTGGCCCCTCTCCCTCTCTCCTTTCCCTAATGGGCCCTCTCCGTCCGGGAATTGGCCCATTAAGCCTTTTGACCTTTTAATTGATTTTCTCTTTATTAAATAAGTATGAATAAATGAGTAAACCAATATTTAACATTCATTCACATATTATCTAATCTCCGTGGCCATGGAACACCTTCCACCTCCACTCCGGACATCCTCCGGACTTACCAAAACCCTTCCAGTTTTCTCCCTTCTTTTCTTCGGTGATTCTACCGATCCTATAAAGACTCTCTAAGCATCATCAAGCCCTTAAGCGTGATACCCCACGGTGCGGGAACACTCCAGACATGGTCGGGACACTCCCGCACCAATGATCAATAGAGGGACCTGGATGGCCATGTGACCCATGTGCATTCCACGAAGATCTTTCGTCGTTTGAACCAGTGACAGTCGTGTCTTATTCCCTTTCTCATTTGATACTTGCATTGCCCGAGACCTGATCAATGACATCACCATGTCGTGTTCAATCTCGTTACTAAACAATGCTACTTAACTCGTTCTGACAAGTGATATCCCCGTGATCTAATCACACGCTGTGCAGCTATTGGATATAACCTCTCCGAGTGGGCCCTTGAGTATCTTCCCGTCACATGGATGGAGAAATCCCGCTCTTGACATATATTGCCTCTATAGTTTCCTCCGAATACCTGAACACACCTTTATAACCACCATTTTACCAGATGGCGTTTGATGCTATCTAAGCATTCTCGGGAGACAGTGATTGATATAGCCTCACGGTCTAAGGAATAGTCTACGAGGATCCATTTCTAATCATCGTAACTTGAACTTCATGACATGATCGAATCACGATGCTTAGGTTGGGTATTGGTTCATCATCTCATTCTCAAAATGAGATGACCTCATTTCCAACTGGCATAAATGCCACATGATCAGGAAACATGATCATCTGTTGACCAATGAACCAGTGACTAGAGTTTCACTGGGAACCCCTGGTTTGTTTGTATATCACACGTGTATTGATGGTTCCACTCAATACAGTTATAGCATGATATAAAACTTAATCATAAACTATATGAAATATGATAATAGTCCTTACTACTATTTCCAACAGTCTCCCACTTGCACTAGAGTACAAATACACTAGCTGCATTTGTTCTTAATTATTGGTACCATATAACCGGTACCTAGAACATGCTTGCTCATGGAAGAGGTTGAGTCTTGGTTCTGTACTCTACAGTCCCAGATCCTTTGCAACTTACTAATGTACTTTGATTGACATTAATATTCTATCATCACATGACAGCATCTGTGTGTATGCATCGTTGCTATGGCAACAGAACGAGGCCTGATTCCAGGAGCCTACAGTGACGTTAGATCAACCTCGAGGGCTTTCTCATAGGCAATGTGCCCTAGGACACATCATTCTACGTTAAAAGCGAATTAGCCCCACCATAACATTACACAACACTTTAGATGGCACCCTTATCTATTATTATAAATGTATTCATCGAAACACTAGTGCACTCTGTGCAACTTTCGATGTTTTGTTCACCTCGCTTCCTACTTGAATCTAATTGGTATCTAGAGGAGTTTCCAACATATTCCCTTATGACATAACTCTTTATGCTCAACATTTTGTGATTCGAACTTAATCACTCTCAAACGTTCTTTATTTGGATTACATATTATGCTAAGTTATCATCATGGTTTACTAAGACAGAACCTATGTCTTAACATAGTGGATGATGATCATCCTATTCTTTCTTTCAACCATTTATGTTGAAACTTAATGCTATTCCTAATTTGAGTTATTAAGGACCAGTTCCTTAATTAACTTCTATTCTGAAACAGCTTTCAGAATCCTTTAAGGAATACTACATAATATCATAATACACTTATTATCAACTTCTACATCTTATAAATCATTATTTATAAGTATTTGTGCCTTTCATCCTTAACTTATTTAAGAATTACTCCTATAAGCTCCCACTCAAACTATGTTGCTAACATATTTGAATTTGAGTCTTATGTTGCTCCCACTTAAAAATATGTCAATCACATATTGTTTTAGGCTTACATAGCTCCCACTCAATTTTATGCAAATTGCATATCTCCTTGCTATTTTGAACAATTTCAAAATCCTTTGATCAAATATCAAACTTGGAGATTTAATATGAGATACTAGTACTTTACTAGTTTTAAAATCCACTAGACATTTAGCACATATGAATCAAATTCATTTCATCCAATACTTGACAAATTGTGCTTTTGTCATTCACCCCCTTTTCTTACTATGGCTTTGCAGTCATTTGGGAAAATTCCAATTAACCCCTTTTACTTGTGAGATTCAGCAACGAATTGCTTTGTAATCTCAAGGGAATTTTGCTTCTAGGATTTCTCATAATTTAGTTTACCATTATTTCCTTAGTAGTTTGTAGGTATGTCATATTCCAAAAATCATGACAAGCGATTCACAAATGTCTCCATTCAAGATATGGATTTACATTTTGAATCCTACTTTTATAGTGAAAAACAATAGTGGAGGGAAAAACACAATGATCAAAATCATTGATTCTTTCCTTCTGTGAAGAGAATCGTTCAGGAATGCTGTCTGTTGCGCTTCTCAACACTCTAATGCAGGGTTTTGAATCCTCATCTTGTTTCACACTATTTTCCATTTGCTCCATAATTGAGAAACATCACTAGAAGTGAGCTTTCTCAATAATGCACCAAAATCCAAGCAATACGAATCTTGCTTTCCTTTTGGTTTGAGCTATGGGTTTCTTATTCAAAGTTTCTAATGAATATACTACAAGGACTTATTCGCTATTGTTTCGGTTATATCGAATAACCCCAAAACTTTCACGAACTCAAATGGTTTACTAATTCTAATTGAGTGCTAACTATTTCTAGACTAATGGTCTCTACATATACTCTACAACGATTTATTTGGTCCCTGCTATTGAACCCCTTTTGATATACAATATCACTTTGTGATGCTTTGTATTTTGACGTTTCAAAACACTTTGCATTCCACAATTTCTTTCATGCCATTCTTAGAAAGTTGAATTTTATTACTATTGATCAAATCGTAGTAATTAGATTCTCTTTTATAATTATAGCCTTTGTTGATGAAACACTTTGATCAAATCAAATTGTTTCATATTCATGTTTCCTTTGGTAAACTTACTTTACACATTTAAACAGTCATTTAATGATAATTACCATTTTCATTAAAACATAATACATCGGATATGTATATACTTTTAACAATTCATTAAACACTTTGTATTCAAGTAATACACGGTGTTCAAGTTAATTTGCCGAATTTAGGCATGATTTATATGTGAAAATAAATTGAATGACTTTCACATATTATCACATAACTTTGAATTTAATCAATGGTTTCATTCATTAATGAAATATCATTAAGGTGGGTATTTTAAACAAGGCATTTTTAATGTTTTATAAATGTTCATGCATTATCAATTGTTTTCAAACAATAAGGACAATTCACACATAATTAAACAAGATATGAACACGAATAGAAATCATTCATAAAAGAGGAACAACTGTTTGTTACTGATATGAATAACCGTCTCACCAAGTGTGAGACACACTAAAGAAGTTCACAATCTCTTGATTACATTAATCATCCTAAAACACAAACTAAGTGATAAATGTCGAGGGAGAGTGTCGTTGACCATCATCATCATGCTCGCCATCAACACGCAATGTCACCTCCTCTCCAGCAAGCCCCTCTATGCAGAACGACCTGTTTTCACCAAAACCGAACAAGTATCAGATATACTTAACACTGCAAATGTGTTTGCAAGATTATAACATTTATAAAACTGTATATCAAATATATACCTTTGTCGTTGACGACCTGAGCGACATCTGGTTCAACCAACACATTCCTGAGATGTGTCATGAACCGGTGGAACTCCATTGTTTCCGTGTCGCCCCTCATTACGCAAGTCCTGACTTCTGCTTGGTAGCTTGGTGGCAGCGACCGCAGCACAGCAGCATTTGCGAAAGAGCCTGTAATCCAGACGTCCAGGGAGTATGCTGGCCTCATGTACACATCATGCATGTGCTGTAAGTGGCTGTCTAGTGACGAGTTATCCTCCATCTTAATGGAGAGGAAGTCTCCCATCAACTCATGCTCCCAGATGCGTGTCTCCTCCACGAAATGTGTCCTAAGTTGTAGCATCACCAAACGAGGGTTGACATCACCCACGAAAGGCCACAGCTCGTCCACCATTCTGAAACGCATGACAACTGAAATATAGGAGGCCATCTCCCGACGGAGATAGCAGTCTTTTCGCTCCTCTGGGTCTCAAGGTCTATGGATGGATCCAGATCCATCCCGTCGAGTATGTAGTCAACCATGTCGTTCTCGCTAAGGAGAACATGGAGACTGGCAACCCAAATGGAGAAGTTCGATCCATCTAATCTGAGCTTCTCTCCTTCTAACCATTTAGCTGTCAACACGAAAGATCCCATCTACATTTATAATTGCAAAGGAATTTAGACTAAGTTTATAATAAAATGAGTTAATAATAACTCCACTCAGAAACACCTATCCCTAGTGAGGGTTCCTAGTGATAACACTACCCCTATCTCTCACATCTCCCCCGATCATCACGACCATCAATGTGGGTCCAAAGGTGGATGCTAAACGTCGGTCACATCATTCATGCGACTCGTGCTTGATCTTTCGACCATCCGCGTTCCGAGGCCATGTCTGTACATGCTAGGCTCGCCAACTCAACCTTAGTGTATTCGCTGTGCAACATGGTGTGCACCCACTGTATGCGGACGTAGATATGTCTGACACCCAGGCTTGTAACCCTGGATCGCCTCATACCGAAGAACTTTCTTGGTGGTGCACACTAAGGGGGAATACAATCGATGGTTATTTTAACAGGGATCATCTTATTAGGCTACCGTCGAGTATCTAATACTAGCACACAATAATACATACAAACAGTAACATTGAATGTAAATGCTATGTGATATGGTCCTTCACGTCGTGATCTCCATCTGCCTTCACTGGGTTCCGGCGCCATAGACACTAGGGTACCAGTGTCATTCTTGCGTGGTAGTTCGTCACCTCCGTGACTATCTACTACTATGCAACAAACCGTTCTTACCTACGAACTTTCAGCACAACGCTGATCAAGTAGTTGTCTATACTACACCCCTTTCTGGGCCATCCGTTGCAAATGGTATACCAACTAATGCGAGAGAGACAGGCACCCCCCTAAGCCACTTTATACGGTACAAGCCATATGTCAAGCATGGACCAGTCTCGCGAATGAACGCGTAAAGTCGGTTGGGGGCCGCTTCATCAAGCATTGCTGCGGTATACACAAGTACACGTGGGAGGGTAACAACTAAAATATCAAGCCCACACGCTACATCTCGTGTGTTCTACCCGTACTAGCATTACTACGCATAGATCTAGCTCTGATACCACTATAGGGGTTCCGCGCATAAAAACAATAAATTTTACTCTACGCCCCTGAACCCCTGAAGCGGCCAGGACCTATCTATTAGTAATACAGTAACAGGAGGGGCTTTTCGCGAACTTACCCTTGAAGACCGAAAAGCGTTGTCAACGCTCAGGAGAGCGTGGTTGATGTAGACGAGCCAAAGCGACCTCAAGGTCGTGATGAAGTCCTTGTGCTCCTTCTGGCTCCAACGACTTGAGTGCCTCAAGTGCGACACCTCGTGGGGAGTTACACACGTCTAGTGCCTGACGATGACTCCCGCTTCCCTGATCTAGCAGCAGTTGCGGAAGTAGAGCTGCTGGATCCGAATCCCGCAGCGCGACGGCGCTCCGCGGTGAAGATGTCTCTCGCTCGCGCAGTCCATACTTGGGACCACGGTCACTAGAGAGAGGGGGAGAGAGAAAATATCAATTAGAGGTCCTCCCAAAAGTGGGGAGACCTTTATTGATTATTGGGTGTATTTTCTAGGCCAAATACCCCACTATATATAGGGGGAGGGGAGGTACTACCTCCCCTCAAGTCCCGGGGTGAGACTAAAGGAGAGGAGGGGGTGGGGTGGACGCCGGCCAGCCCCCAGTGGGCCCCGCGGGGGGGCAAGGCCTAGCCGGCCTCCCCCTCTGGCCCCTCTCCCTCTCTCCTTTCCCTAATGGGCCCTCTCCCTCCGAAAATTGGCCCATTAAGCCTTTTGGCCTTTTAATTGATTTTCTCTTTATTAAATAATTATGAATAAATGATTAAATAAATATTTAACATTCATTCACATATTATCTAATCTCCGTGGCCATGGAACACCTTCCACCTCCACTCTGGACATCCTCCGGACTTACCGAAACCCTTCCGGTTTTCTCCCTTCTTTTCTTCGGTGATTCTATCGATCCTATAAACACTCTCTAAGCATCATCAAGCCCTTAAGCGTGATACCCCACGGTTCAGGAACACTCCAGACATGGTCGGGACACTCCCGCACCAATGATCAACAGAGGGACCTGGATAGCCATGTGACCCCTGTGCATTCCACGAAGATCTTTCGTCGTTTAAACCAGTGACAGTCGTGTCTTATTCCCTTTGTCATTCGATACTTGCATTGCCCGAGACCTGATCAATGACATCACCATGTCGTGTTCAATCTCTTCACTGAACAATGCTACTTAACTCGTTCCGACAAGTGATATCCCCGTGATCTAATCACACGCTGCGAAGCTATTGGATATAACCTCTCCGAGTGGGCCCTTGAGTATCTTCCCGTCACATGGACGGACAAATCCCTCTCTTGACATATATTGCCTCTACGGTTTCCTCCGAATACCTTAACACACCTTTATAACCACCGTTTTACCAGATGGCGTTTGATGCTATCTAAGCATTCATGGGAGACAGTGATTGATATAGCCTCACGGTCTAAGGAATAGTCTACGAGGATCCATTTCTAATCATCGTAACTTGAACTTCGTGACATGATAGAATCACGATGTTTAGATTGGGTATTGGTTCATCATCTCATTCTCAAAATGAGATGACCTCATTTCCAACTGGCATAAATGCCACATGATCAGGAAACATGATCATCTGTTGACCAATGAACCAGTGACTAGAGTTTCACTGGGAACCCCTGGTTTGTTTGTATATCACACGTGTATTGATGTTTCCACTCAATATAGTTATAGCATGATATAAAACTTAATCATAAACTATATGAAATATGATACTAGTCCTTACTCCTATTTGTCTCTAGGGCATATTTCCAACAACAACAACAACCAGTGTCATTGCATGTGTGTTCTTTTCACAATCCACCTATGGATCCACCAGTGTCATTGCATGTGTGCTCTTTTTACTAACAACAACTAGAGTCATTGCATGTGTGCTCTTTTCACAATCCACCTGAGGATCCAGCAGTGTCATTGCATGTGTGTTCTTTTTACTAACTACAACCAGAGTCATTGCATGTGTGTTCTTTTCACATAACACAAATGGATCCACCAGTGTCATTGCATTTGTGTTCTTTTCACAATCCACCTATGGATCCACCAGTGTCATTGCATGTGTGCTTTTTTTACTAACAAACAACCAGTGTCATTGCATGTGTGTTCTTTTCACAATCCACCTATGGATCCACCAGTGTCATTGCATGTGTGCTCTTTTTACTAACAACAACTAGAGTCATTGCATGTGTGCTCTTTTCACAATCCACCTGAGGATCCAGCAGTGTCATTGCATGTGTGTTCTTTTTACTAACTACAACCAGAGTCATTGCATGTGTGTTATTTTCACATAACACAAATGGATCCACCAATGTCATTGCATGTGAGTTCTTTTCACAGTCCACCTATGGATCCACCAGTGTCATTGCATGTGTGCTTTTTTTACTAACAGCAACCAGAGTCATTTCATGTGTGTTGTTTTCACATACCACATATGGATCCACCAGTGTCATTGAAACGTGTGTTCTATTCAGAGACCACACATGGATCCACCAGTGTTAATGCATGTGTGTTCTTGTTACTAACAACAACTAGATTCATTGCATGTGTGTTATTTTCACATACCGCATATGGTTCCACCAGTGTCATTGCATGTGTGCTCTTTTCACAATCCACCTATGGATTCACAAGTGTCATTGCATGTGTGTTCTTTTTACTAACAACAACCAGAGTCATTACATGTGTGTTCTTTTCAAATACCACATATGGATCCACCAGTGTCATTGCATGTGTGCTCTTTTTACTAACAACAACCATTGTCATTGCATGTGTGTTCTTTTTACTAACAACAACCAGATTCATTGAAATGTGTGTTCTCTTCTGAGACCACACATGGATCCACAAGTGTCATTGCATGTGTGTTCTTTTTACTAACAACAACCAGTGTCATTGCATGTGTGTTCTTTTCACAATCCACCTATGGATCCTCCAGTGTCAATGCATGTGTGCATTTTTTACTAACAACAACCAGAGTCATTTCATGTGTGTTCTTTTCACATACCACATATGGATCCACTAGTGTCATTGAAATGTGTGTTCTCTTTAGAGACCACACATGGATCAACCAGTGTTATTGCATGTGTGTTCTTGTTACTAACAACAACCAGGGTCATTGCATGTGTGTTCTTTTCACATACCACATATGGATCCACCAGTGTCATTGCATGTGTGCTCTTTTCACATCCACCTATGGATCCACCAGTGTCATTGCATGTGTGTTCTTTTTACTAACAACAACCAGATTCATTGCATGTGTGTTCTTTTTACTAACAACATCCAGTGTCATTGCATGTCTGTTCTTTTCACAATCCACCTATGGATCCACCAGTGTCATTGCATGTGTGTTCTTTTTACTAACAACAACTAGAGTCATTGCATGTGTGCTCTTTTTACAATCCACCTAAGGATCCACCAGTGTCATTGCATGTGTGAACTTTTTACTAACAACAACCAGAGTCATTGCATGTGTGTTATTTCCATATACCACATATGGATCCACCAGTGTCATTGCATGTGTGTTCTTTTCACAATCCACCTATGGATCCACCAGTGTCATTGCATGTGTGTTTTTTTACTAACAACAACTAGAGTCATGTCATGTGTGTTCTTTTCACATACCACATATGGATCCACCAGTGTCATTGCATGTGTGTTCTTTTCACAATCCACCTATGGATCCACCAGTGTCATTGCATGTGTGCTTTTTTTATTAACTACAACCAGAGTCATTTCATGTGTGTTCTTTTCACATACCACATATGGATCCACCAGTGTCATTGAAACGTGTGTTCTCTTTAGAGACCACACATGCGTCCACAAGTGTTATTGCATGTGTGTTCTTGTTACTAACAAGAACCAGAGTCATTGCATGTGTGTTCTTTTCACATACCGCATATGGATCTGAAGGGAATATGCCCGAGAGGCAATAATAAAGTGGTTATTATCTTATTCCATGTTTATGATAAATGTTTATTTTTCATGCTATAATTTTATTGATCGGAAACGTCAATACATGTGTGTTTAATAAACAAAAAGGGTTCCTAGTTATGCCTCTCTAATAGACTAGCTTGTTGATTAACAAGATGATCAAGGTTTCCTGATCATGGACATTGGATGTTGTTAATAACAAGGTCACAACATTGGTGGAATGATGTGATGAACATTCATCCGAAGTATAGCATTACAATCAAAGTCATTATGTTTATATTGCTATAACATCATACGAAGTAATCTTTATCCTTAGACCATGAGATCATGTTAATTGCTAACACCGGAAGAGTTTCTTGATAACATCAAACGTCACACCGTAACATGGTGACTATAAAGATGGGTTCAGTGCTACAAAGGTGTTATGTTGAGGCTCATGGATCAAGAGTGGAATTTTTCAATCCCGATGACGGATAGATATACTCTGGGCCCTCTCGGTGATATCACATTGAGATAGCTTGCAAGCAAGTGATGTGATCACTAGAATGTTATATCACGGGAACGAGAAAAGAGTGCATGTCGGTAACCAGATCAAACTAGGTATGGAGATACCGATGATCGAATCTCGGACATGTAATATATCGCAAGACAAAGGGATTTAGTTACTAGCGTTAAAGGTTCTCACGATCATAGAAGTCATCGTTGAATATACAGGAGTCAGTATGGATCTCCAGGTCCCGCTTCTGATTATTGATGTGAGAAGAGTCTCAATCATGTCTGCATTATTCGCGAACCGGAGGGTGACACACTTAAGAGTTACTGGACACCATTTTGGAGCACATATGTTTCAGACGAAAGAATTGCAAAGCGCAGGAATTATTTCGATTGAAACCGGAAATTGTTTCGGGTGAAATTGCAGAAAGTGGTTCTGCATGTGATATTGTAATATTGCAAGGGGCTATATGTGAATGTTTGTTAATTAATGTAATTAACAAAATTCTGAATAAATTTAATAAAAGTGTTTTATTAAATGAGAGAGCATTAAACTTGGATAATTTTAATGCATTTAAAGTAGGGACTTTAAAGGGGAATGTGAAGAGGCATTTTAATGTGGAGGGGTTACCACCACATGAATGGGGGAGGTGAGGGGTCACCCCCCTATGCGCCGGCCATGGAGATAGGGGGTACCCCCCCTCCTCCTATAAAAGGCCACCCTCTTCCTCCTTCTTCCTCACACCTCCTTGTGAAGGATCTCTCTCCCCCCTAGAATTATTCCCCCATGGTCTCGAATTAGCGAGATACATGTTCCCGGTGGCATTTCATCTGGAAGGAGTTGCTGCTTCCGCTGGATCGCTCGAGCGAGGAGGTGGAGGTTGTCAAGTGGCTTGAACGTGTGTGCGAGTACGGATGCGCTGCTCAGTTGCGGCGCTCGGACTTCCTCACGATATTGAGATCGGCAAGTGTACGACTACATCAACCACGAGTTCCTACTCGTTAACAAAACTCGTTGTCTTCGAGGGTAAGTTCTCGTTGGATGTATGTCCACCCGTTGTTTTGTACCTACTAGATAAATCTTGGCGTGTAGTTCTCATTGTAGGAAATTTTTTGTTTTCTATGTTGCGGGCCCAAAAGGATCCACCAGTGTCATTGCATGTGTGCTCTTTTCACAATCCACCTATGGATTCACCAGTGTCATTGCATGTGTGTTCTTTTTACTAACAACAACCATAGTCATTGAAATGTGTGTTCTTTTCAGATACCACATATGGATCCACCAGTGTCATTGCTTGTGTGCTCTTTTTACTAACAACAGCCAGAGTCATTGCATGTGTGTTCTCTTCATAGACCACACATTTATCCACCAGTGTCATTGCATGTTTGTTCTTTTTACTAACAACAACCAGAGTCATTGAAATGTGTGTTCTCTTCAGAGCCAACACATGGAATCCACCAGTGTCATTCCATGTGTGTTCTTTTTACTAACAACAACCAGTGTCATTGCATGTATGTTCTTTTTACAATCCACCTATGGATCCACCAGTGTCATTGCATGTGTGCTTTTTTTACTAACAACAACCAGAGTCATTTCATGTGTGTTCTTTTCACATACCACATATGGATCCACCAGTGTCATTGAAATGTGTGTTCTCTTCAGAGACCACACATGGATCCACCAGTGTTATTGCATGTGTGTTGTTGTTACTAACAACAACCAGAGTCATTGCATGTGTGTTCTTTTCACATACCACATATGGATCCACCAGTGTCATTGTGTGTGTGCTCTTTTCACATCCACCTATGGATCCACCAATGTCATTGCATGTGTGTTCTTTTTACTAACAACAACCAGAGGCATTGCATGTGTGTTCTTTTCATATACCACATATGGATCCACCAGTGTCATTGCATGTGTGCTCTTTTTACTAACAACAACCAGAGACATTGCATGTGTGTTCACTTCAGAGACCACACATGGATCCACCAGTGGCATTGCATTTGTGTTCTTTTTACTAACAACCAGAGTCATTGAAATGTATGTTCTCTTCTGAGACCACACATGGATCCACCAGTGTCATTGCATGTGTGTTCTTTTTACTAACAACAACCAGTGTCATTGCATGTGTGTTCTTTTCACAATCCACCTATGGATCCACCAATGTTATTGCATGTGTGCTTTTTTAGTAACAACAACCAGAGTCATTTCATGTGTGTTCTTTTCACATACCACACATGGATCCACCAGTGTCATTGAAATGTGTGTTCTCTTCAGAGACCACACATGGATCCACTAGTGTTATTGCATGTGTGCTTGTTACTAACAACAACCAGAGTCATTGCATGTGTGTTCTTTTCACATACCACATATGGATCCACCAGTGTCATTGCATGTGTGTTCTTTTCACAATCCACCTATGGATCCACCAGTGTCATTGCATGTGTGTTCTTTTTACTAACAACAACCAGAGTCATTGAAATGTGTGTTCTCTTCAGAGACCACACATGGATCCACCAATGTCATTGCATGTGTGTTCTTTTTACTAACAACAACCAGTGTCATTGCATGTGTGTTCTTTTCACAATCCACCTATGGATCCACCAGTGTCATTACATGTGTGCTTTTTTATTAACAACAACTAGAGTCATTTCATGTGTGTTCTTTTCACATACCACATATGGATCAACCAGTGTAATTGAAATGTGTGTTCTCTTCAGAGACCACACATGGATCCACAATTGTTATTGCATGTGTGTTCTTGTTACTCACAATAACCAGTGTCATTGCATGTGTGCTCTTTTCACAATCCTCCTATGGATCCACCAGTGTCATTGCATGTGTGTTCATTTTACTAACA
Organism: Avena sativa; assembly: GCA_916181665.1. Lineage (NCBI taxonomy): Eukaryota > Viridiplantae > Streptophyta > Magnoliopsida > Poales > Poaceae > Avena > Avena sativa. The sequence continues at coordinate 588,964,141 of OV702287.1, forward strand.
ACAACCAGAGTCATTGCATGTGTGTTCTTTTCACATACTACATATGGATCCACCAGTGTCATTGCATGTGTGCTCTTTTTACTAACAACAACCAGAGTCATTGCATGTGTGTTCTCTTCAGAGACCACACATGGATCCACTAGTGTTATTGCATGTGTGCTTGTTACTAACAACAACCAGAGTCATTGCATGTGTGTTCTTTTCACATACCACATATGGATCCACCAGTGTCATTGCATGTGTGTTCTTTTCACAATCCACCCATGGATCCACCAGTGTCATTGCATGTGTGTTCTTTTTACTAAGAACAACCAGAGTCATTGAAATGTGTGTTCTCTTCTGAGACCACACATGGATCCACCAGTGTCATTGCATGTGTGTTCTTTTTACTAACAACCAGTTTCATTGCATGTGTGTTATTTTCACAATCCACCTATGGATCCACGAGTGTTGTTACATGTGTGCATTTTTACTAACAACAACAGAGTCATTTCATGTGTGTTCTTTTCACATGGCACATATGGATCCACCATTGTCATTGAAATGTGTGTTCTCTTCAGAGACCACACATGGATCCACCAGTGTTATTGCACGTGTGTTATTGTTACTAACAACAACCAGAGTCATTGCATGTGTGTTCTTTTCACATACCACATATGGATCCACCAGTGTCATTGCATGTGTGTTCTTTTCACAATCCACCTATGAATCCACCAGTGTCATTTCATGCGTGTTCTTTTTACTAACAACAATTGGAGTCATTTCATGACTGTTCTTTTCACATACCACATATGGATCCACCAGTGTCATTGAAATGTGTGTTCTCTTTAGAGACCACACATGGATCCACCAGTGTCATTACATGTGTGTTCTTTTTACTAACAACAACTAGAGTCATTGCATGTGTGTTCTTTTCACATACCACATATGGATCCACCAGTGTCATTGCAAGTGTGCTCTTTTCACAATCCACCTATGGATCCACCAGTGTCATTGCATGTGTGTTCTCTTTACTAACAACAACCAGAGGCATTGAAATGTGTGTTCTTTTCACATACCACATATGGGTCCACCAGTGTCATTGAAATGTGTGTTCTCGTTAGAGACGACACATGGATCCACCAGTGTTATTGCATGTGTGTTGTTGTTACTAACAACAACCAGAGTCATTGCATGTGTGTTCTTTTCATATACCACATATGGATCCACCAGTGTCATTGCATGTGTGTTCTTTTTACTAACAACAACCAGAGGCATTGCATGTGTGTTCTTTTCATATACCACATATGGATCCACCAGTGTCATTGCATGTGTGCACTTTTTACTAACAACAACCAGAGACATTGCATGTGCATTCTCTTCAGAGACCACACATGGATCCACCAGTGTGATTGCATGTGTGTTCTTTTTACTAACAACAACCAGTGTCATTGCATGTGTGTTCTTTTCACAATCCACCTATGGATCCACCAGTGTTATTGCATGTGTTCTTTTCACATACCACACATGGATCCACCAGTGTCATTGAAATGTGTGTTCTCTTCAGAGACCACACATGGATCCACCAGTGTTATTGCATGTGTGCTTGTTACTAACAACAACCAGAGTCATTGCATGTGTGTTCTTTTCACATACCACATATGGATCCACCATTGTCATTGCATGTGTGTTCTTTTCACAATCCACCTATGGATCCACCAGTGTCATTGCATGTGTTTTCTTTTTACTAACAACAACTAGAGTCATTTAATGAATGTTCTTTTCACATACCACATATGGATCCACCAGCGTCATTGCATGTGTGTTCTCTTCAGAGACCACACATGGATCCACCAGTGTCATTGCATGTGTGTCCTTTTTACTAACAACAACCAGTGTCATTGCATGTGTGTTCTTTTCACAATCCACCTATGGATCCACTAGTGTCATTGCATGTGTGCTTTTTTATTAACAACAACCAGAGTCATTTCATGTGTGTTCTTTTCACATACCACATATGGATCCACCAGTGTCATTGAAATGTGTGTTCTCTTCAGAGACCACACATGGATCCACAATTGTTATTGCATGTGTGTTCTTGTTACTCACAACAACCAGTGTCATTGCATGTGTGCTCTTTTCACAATCCTCCTATGGATCCACCAGTGTCATTGCATGTGTGTTCTTTTTACTAACAACAACCAGAGTCATTGCATGTGTGTTCTTTTCACATACCACATATGGATCCACCAGTGTCATTGCATGTGTGCTCTTTTTACTAACAACAACCAGAGTCATTGCATGTGTGTTCTCTTCAGAGACCACAGATGGATCCACCAGTGTCATTGCATGTGTGTTCTTTTTACTAAGAACAACCAAAGTCATTGAAATGTGTGATTTGATACGCAAGTCGTTATTGTTTTGACAATGATGAACCGACTACATGCAAAGAAGTGATGATGGGCCCTGACTCCATAAAATGACTAGAAGTCATAGAATCCGTGATAGTATCCATACACGAGAAATCAAGTTTCTGAACTTGGAAGACCCTCCAGAAAGGCACGAAGCCTATCGGTTGTGTTTGGATCTATAAAGAAATAGACATGGATGTTTAACATCTATGAAGTAGTCGACATGTCGGAAAGAAGTTTACGACAATGTTCAAGGAGTTGACTATGACAAGATTTGATCTTTCATAGCGATATTTAGTCTTGACGGATTAATGTAGCAACCACTACATATAATTTGGTATATGGTAGTTGAATAAACAAAACAAGGTTCTTCTAATAGAACGGTTACCTAGGACGTGTACATGACATGGTCCTAAGGGTTTTTTTAATTCAAAGGGTGCTAAAAGGGCATGCAAACTTCAATAGTTGAAGTAAGCATAGCAGAGTTGGAATCTTCACCATGATGAAACTGTTAAAAGAGTTTAAATTCATCAGAGATGATGAAGATTCTTGCATTGCAAGAAATTAAGTGGGAGCACTGAGACATATTTCTAATACATTGTGTAGAGGACATATTGTTGATTTGAAATGATGTATCTTGTATTGACACAAGTTAAGAATTTCATTAAAATGAGATTTCGATGAAAGACTTGGGCAAACCTGGAATATTTGGCATCAATATCTATATGGATAGATTGAGACGCTAATATGGTTGTGCCAGACATACATATATGAGATACTGAAAGGGTTCAATATGGAAACAACAGGAAAGGTTCTTGCTGCATGGAAAGGATTGTATCAGGATTCAAGTGTTTCAACACTTGGTGAGTAAAATCACATGAAGATTTTGATCGATTATACCATGATATGTATATATCCAAAATGTCCTATGCTCTAAATGTTATGAGCACATACCAGAATGATTCATAAGATGATCATTGGACAATAGTAAAGATATTCTTATGAGCTTTGGAAGAACTAAGAATATATCATGTATAAGTGACAAATAGTTAAAGGTAGTTCATTGTAAAGTGTTAAATTGATACTACTTTTGTCACAAGATACAAATTAAATTTATCTCAATTTAGACTATGGGTGGCACAATGTAATGGAAAGGATGTTCCATGATGGATTTGGATGAGTACCAAAGTTGAGACATTGTGACGGATACTACAACAAAAGGCTAAGTATATAACTGCTAATACAGTAGCAGCAAAGGAGGGCATTTGTGTTAAGTAGTTTGTTATCAAACTAGGTGTGGTTCAAAGCGGGCTAATACTATGAAGATATATTGTGTGACAATAATATCAACATATTTTAACCGGAACGAACTAAAGGTCTCACCAAAGGACCAAATTTATACAATGCCATCTCATTTGAGAATGAGTAATGCGTAGAGACACGAAGACATGCAAATACACACGGACCTGAAACTATGAGATCCGGAGATTACGTTAACCACTAGCAATCGCATATATGCAACACCAGAAAGCCATAGGTGTTCAATACGCAAAGTTTTTCAAACTAGATTATTGACTCTAGTGCAAGTGGCAGACTGAAGGGAATATGCCCGAGAGGCAATAATAAAGTGGTTACTATCTTATTCCATGTTTATTATAAATGTTTATTTTGCATGCTATAATTGTATTGATCGGAAACGTCAATACATGTGTGTTTAATAAGCAAAAAGGGTTCCTAGTTATGCCTCTCTAATAGACTAGCTTGTTGATTAACAAGATGATCAAGGTTTCCTGATCATGGACATTGGATGTTGTTAATAACAAGGTCACAACATTGGTGGAATGATGTGATGAACATTCATCTGAAGTATAGCATTACGATCAAAGTCATTATGTTTATATTGCTATAACATCATACGAAGTAATCTTTATCCTTAGACCATGAGATCATGTTAATTACTAACACCGGAAGAGTATCTTGATAACATCAAACGTCACACCATAACATGGTGACTATAAAGATGGGTTCAGTGCTACGAAGGTGTTATGTTGAGGCTCATGGATCAAGAGTGGAATTTGTCAATCCCGATGACGGATAGATATACTCTGGGCCCTCTCGGTGATATCACATTGAGATAGCTTGCAAGCAAGTGATGTGATCACTAGAATGTTATATCACGGGAACGAGAAAAAAGTGCATGTCGGTAACGAGATCAAACTAGGTATGGAGATATCGATGATCGAATCTCGGACATGTAATATATCGCGAGACAAAGGGATTTAGTTACTAGCGTTAAAGGTTCTCACGATCACAGAAGTCGTCGTTGAATATGCAGGAGTCAGTATGGATCTCTAGGTCCCGCTTCTGATTATTGATGTGAGAAGAGTCTCAATCATGTCTACATTATTCGCGAACCGGAGGGTGACACACTTAAGAGTTACTGGACACCATTTTGGAGCACATATGTTTCATTCGAAAGAATTGCAAAGCGCAGGAATTATTTCGATAGAAACCGGAAATTGTTTCGGGTGAAATTGCAGAAAGTGGTTCTGCATGGGATATTGTAATATTGCAAGGGGCTATATGTGAATGTTTGTTAATTAATGTAATTAACAAAATTCTGAATAAATTTAATAAAAGTGTTTTATTAAATGAGAGAGCATTAAACTTGGATAATTTTAATGCATTTAAAGTAGGGACTTTAAAGGGGAATGTGAAGAGGCATTTTAATGTGGAGGGGTTACCACCACATGAATGGGGGAGGTGAGGGGTCACCCCCCATGCGCCGGCCATGGAGAGAGGGGATACCCCCCTCCTCCTATAAAAGGCCACCCTCTTCCTCCTTCTTCCTCACACCTCCTTGTGAAGGATCTCTCTCCCCCCCTAGAATTATTCCCCCATGGTCTCGGATTAGCGAGATACATGTTCCCGGTGGCATTTCGTCTGGAAGGAGTTGTTGCTTCCGCTGGATCGCTAGAGCGAGGAGGTGGAGGTTGTCAAGTGGCTTGAACGTGTGTGCGAGTACGGATGTGCTGCTAAGTTGCGGCGCTCGGACTTCCTCACGATCTTGAGATCGGCAAGTGTACGACTACATCAACCACGAGTTCCTACCCGTTAACAAAACTCGTTGTCTTCGAGGGTAAGTTCTTGTTGGATGTATGTCCACCCATTGTTTTGTACCTAGTAGATAGATCTTGGCATGTAGTTCTCGTCGTAGGAAATTTTTTGTTTTCTATGTTGCGGGCCCAAAAGGATCCACCAGTGTCATTGCATGTGTGCTCTTTTCACAATCCACCTATGGATTCACCAGTGTCATTGCATGTGTGTTCTTTTTACTAACAACAACCATTGTCATTGAAATGTGTGTTCTTTTTAGATACCAGATAAGGATCCCCAAGTGTCATTACTTCTGTGCTCTTTTTACTAACAACAGCCAGAGTCATTGCATGTGTGTTCTCTTCATAGACCACACATTGATCCACCAGTGTCATTGCATGTTTGTTCTTTTTACTAACAACAACCAGAGTCATTGAAATGTGTGTTCTCTTCAGAGCCAACACATGGAATCCACCAGTGTCATTCCATGTGTGTTCTTTTTACTAACAACAACCAGTGTCATTGCATGTATGTTCTTTTTACAATCCACCTATGGATCCACCAGTGTCATTGCATGTGTTCTTTTTTTACTAACAACAACCAGAGTCATGTCATGTGTGTTCTTTTCACATACCACATATGGATCCACCAGTGTCATTGAAATGTGTGTTCTCTTCAGAGACCACACATGGATCCACCAGTGTTATTGCATGTGTGTTGTTGTTACTAACAACAACCAGAGTCATTGCATGTGTGTTCTTTTCACATACCACATATGGATCCACCAGTGTCATTGCGTGTGTGCTCTTTTCACATCCACCTATGGATCCACCAATGTCATTGCATGTGTGTTCTTTTTACTAACAACAACCCGAGGCATTGCATATGTGTTCTTTTCATATACCACATATGGATCCACCAATGTCATTGCATGTGTGCTCTTTTTACTAACAACAACCAGAGACATTGCATGTGCGTTCTCTTCAGAGACCACACATGGATCCACCAGTGGCATTGCATTTGTGATCTTTTTACTAACAACCAGAGTCATTGAAATGTGTGTTCTTTTCTGACACCACACATGGATCCACCAGTGTCATTGCATGTGTGTTCTTTTTACTAATAACAACCAGTGTCATTGCATGTGTGTTCTTTTCACAATCCACCTATGAATCCACCAGTGTTATTGCATGTGTGCTTTTTTAGTAACAACAACCAGAGTCATTTCATGTGTGTTCTTTTCACATACCACACATGGATCCACCAGTGTCATTGAAATGTGTGTTCTCTTCAGAGACCACACATGGATCCACCAGTGTTATTGCATGTGTGCTTGTTACTAACAACAACCAGAGTCATTGCATGTGTGTTCTTTTCACATACCACATATGGATCCACCAGTGTCATTGCATGTGTGTTCTTTTCACAATCCACCTATGGATCCACCAGTGTCATTGCATGTGTGTTCTTTTTACTAACAACAACTAGAGTCATTTAATGACTGTTCTTTTCACATACCACATATGGATCCACCAGTGTCATTGCATGTGTGTTCTCTTGAGAGACCACACATGGATCCACTAGTGTCATTGCATGTGTGTTCTTTTTTCTAACAACAACCAGAGTCATTGAAATGTGTGTTCTCTTCAGAGACCACACATGGATCCACCAGTGTCATTGCATGTGTGTTTTTTTTACTAACAACAACCAGTGTCATTGCATGTGTGTTCTTTTCACAATCCACCTATGGATCCACCAGTGTCATTGCATGTGTGCTTTTTTATTAACAACAACCAGAGTCATTTCATGTGTGTTCTTTTCACATACCACATATGGATCCACCAGTGTCATTGAAAAGTGTGTTCTCTTCAGAGACCACACATGGATCCACAATTGTTATTGCATGTGTGTTCTTGTTACTCAAAACAACCAGTGTCATTGCATGTGTGCTCTTTTCACAATCCTCCTATGGATCCACCAGTGTCATTGCATGTGTGCTCTTTTCACAATCCACCTATGGATTCGCCAGTCTCATTGCATGTGTGTTCTTTTTACTAACAACAACCATAGTCATTGAAATGTGTGTTCTTTTCAGATACCACATATGGATCCACCAGTGTCATTGCTTGTGTGCTCTTTTTACTAACAACAGCCAGAGTCATTGCATGTGTGTTCTCTTCATAGACCACACATTGATCCACCAGTGTCATTGCATGTTTGTTCTTTTTACTAACAACAACCAGAGTCATTGAAATGTGTGTTCTCTTTAGAGCCAACACATGGAATCCACCAGTGTCATTCCATGTGTGTTCTTTTTACTAACAACAACCAGTGTCATTGCATGTATGTTCTTTTTACAATCCACCTATGGATCCACCAATGTCATTGCATGTGTGCTTTTTTTTACTAACAACAACCAGAGTCATTTCATGTGTGTTCTTTTCACATACCACATATGGATCCACCAGTGTCATTGAAATGTGTGTTCTCTTCAGAGACCACACATGGATCCACCAGTGTTATTGCATGTGTGTTGTTGTTACTAACAACAACCAGAGTCATTGCATGTGTGTTCTTTTCACATACCACATATGGATCCACCAGTGTCATTGTGTGTGTGCTCTTTTCACATCCACCTATGGATCCACCAATGTCATTGCATGTGTGTTCTTTTTACTAACAACAACCAGAGGCATTGCATGTGTGTTCTTTTCATATTCCACATATGGATCCACCAGTGTCATTGCATGTGTGCTCTTTTTACTAACAACAACCAGAGACATTGCATGTGTGTTCACTTCAGAGACCACACATGGATCCACCAGTGGCATTGCATTTGTGTTCTTTTTACTAACAACCAGAGTCATTGAAATGTGTGTTCTCTTCTGAGACCACACATGGATCCACCAGTGTCATTGCATGTGTGTTCTTTTTACTAACAACAACCAGTGTCATTGCATGTGTGTTCTTTTCACAATCCACCTATGGATCCACCAGTGTTATTGCATGTGTGCTTTTTTAGTAACAACAACCAGAGTCATTTCATGTGTGTTCTTTTCACATACCACACATGGATCCACCAGTGTCATTGAAATGTGTGTCCTCTTTAGAGACCACACATCGATCCACTAGTGTTATTGCATGTGTGCTTGTTACTAACAACAACCAGAGTCATTGCATGTGTGTTCTTTTCACATACCACATATGGATCCACCAGTGTCATTGCATGTGTGTTCTTTTCACAATCCACCTATGGATCCACCAGTGTCATTGCATGTGTGTTATTTTTACTAACAACAACCAGAGTCATTGAAATGTGTGTTCTCTTCAGAGACCACACATGGATCCACCAATGTCATTGCATGTGTGTTCTTTTTACTAACAACAACCAGTGTCATTGCATGTGTGTTCTTTTCACAATCCACCTATGGATCCACCAGTGTCATTACATGTGTGCTTTTTTATTAACAACAACCAGAGTCATTTCATGTGTGTTCTTTTCACATACCACATATGGATCAACCAGTGTAATTGAAATGTGTGTTCTCTTCAGAGACCACACATGGATCCACAATTGTTATTGCATGTGTGTTCTTGTTACTCACAATAACCAGTGTCATTGCATGTGTGCTCTTTTCACAATCCTCCTATGGATCCACCAGTGTCATTGCATGTGTGTTCATTTTACTAACAACAACCAGAGTCATTGCATGTGTGTTCTTTTCACATACTACATATGGATCCACCAGTGTCATTGCATGTGTGCTCTTTTTACTAACAACAACCCGAGTCATTGCATGTGTGTTCTCTTCAGAGACCACACATGGATCCACCAGTGTCATTGCATGTGTGTTCTTTTTACTAAGAACAACCAGAGTCATTGAAATGTGTGTTCTCTTCTGAGACCACACATGGATCCACCAGTGTCATTGCATGTGTGTTCTTTTTACTAACAACCAGTTTCATTGCATGTGTGTTATTTTCACAATCCACCTATGGATCCACGAGTGTTGTTACATGTGTGCATTTTTACTAACAACAACAGAGTCATTTCATGTGTGTTCTTTTCACATGGCACATATGGATCCACCATTGTCATTGAAATGTGTGTTCTCTTCAGAGACCACACATGGATCCACCAGTGTTATTGCACGTGTGTTCTTGTTACTAACAACAACCAGAGTCATTGCATGTGTGTTCTTTTCACATACCACATATGGATCCACCAGTGTCATTGCATGTGTGTTCTTTTCACAATCCACCTATGAATCCACCAGTGTCATTTCATGCGTGTTCTTTTTACTAACAACAATTGGAGTCATTTCATGACTGTTCTTTTCACATACCACATATGGATCCACCAGTGTCATTGAAATGTGTGTTCTCTTTAGAGACCACACATGGATCCACCAGTGTCATTACATGTGTGTTCTTTTTACTAACAACAACTAGAGTCATTGCATGTGTGTTCTTTTCACATACCACATATGGATCCACCAGTGTCATTGCAAGTGTGCTCTTTTCACAATCCACCTATGGATCCACCAGTGTCATTGCATGTGTGTTCTCTTTACTAACAACAACCAGAGGCATTGAAATGTGTGTTCTTTTCACATACCACATATGGGTCCACCAGTGTCATTGAAATGTGTGTTCTCGTTAGAGACGACACATGGATCCACCAGTGTTATTGCATGTGTGTTGTTGTTACTAACAACAACCAGAGTCATTGCATGTGTGTTCTTTTCACATACAACATATGGATCCACCAGTGTCATTGCATGTGTGTTCTTTTTACTAACAACAACCAGAGGCATTGCATGTGTGTTCTTTTCATATACCACATATGGATCCACCAGTGTCATTGCATGTGTGCACTTTTTACTAACAACAACCAGAGACATTGCATGTGCATTCTCTTCAGAGACCACACATGGATCCACCAGTGTGATTGCATGTGTGTTCTTTTTACTAACAACAACCAGTGTCATTGCATGTGTGTTCTTTTCACAATCCACCTATGGATCCACCAGTGTTATTGCATGTGTTCTTTTCACATACCACACATGGATCCACCAGTGTCATTGAAATGTGTGTTCTCTTCAGAGACCACACATGGATCCACCAGTGTTATTGCATGTGTGCTTGTTACTAACAACAACTAGAGTCATTGCATGTGTGTTCTTTTCACATACCACATATGGATCCACCAGTGTCATTGCATGTGTGTTCTTTTCACAATCCACCTATGGATCCACCAGTGTCATTGCATGTGTGTTCTTTTTACTAACAACAACTGGAGTCATTTAATGAATGTTCTTTTCACATACCACAGATGGATCCACCAGCGTCATTGCATGTGTGTTCTCTTCAGAGACCACACATGGATCCACCAGTGTCATTGCATGTGTGTTCTTTTTACTAACAACAACCAGTGTCATTGCATGTGTGTTCTTTTCACAATCCACCTATGGATCCACTAGTGTCATTGCATGTGTGCTTTTTTATTAACAACAACCAGAGTCATTTCATGTGTGTTCTTTTCACATACCACATATGGATCCACCAGTGTCATTGAAATGTGTGTTCTCTTCAGAGACCACACATGGATCCACAATTGTTATTGCATGTGTGTTCTTGTTACTCACAACAACCAGTGTCATTGCATGTGTGCTCTTTTCACAATCCTCCTATGGATCCACCAGTGTCATTGCATGTGTGTTCTTTTTACTAACAACAACCAGAGTCATTGCATGTGTGTTCTTTTCACATACCACATATGGATCCACCAGTGTCATTGCATGTGTGCTCTTTTTACTAACAACAACCAGAGTCATTGCATGTGTGTTCTCTTCAGAGACCACACATGGATCCACCAGTGTCATTGCATGTGTGTTCTTTTTACTAAGAACAACCAAAGTCATTGAAATGTGTGATTTGATACGCAAGTCGTTATTGTTTTGACAATGATGAACCGACTACATGCAAAGAAGTGATGATGGGCCCTGACTCCATAAAATGACTAGAAGTCATAGAATCCGTGATAGTATCCATACACGAGAAATCAAGTTTCTGAACTTGGAAGACCCTCTAGAAAGGCACGAAGCCTATCGGTTGTGTTTGGATCTATAAAGAAATAGACATGGATGTTTAACATCTATGAAGGAGTCGACATGTCGGAAAGAAGTTTACGACAATGTTCAAGGAGTTGACTATGACAAGATTTGATCTTTCATAGCGATATTTAGTCTTGACGGATTAATGTAGCAACCACTACATATAATTTGGTATATGGTAGTTGAATAAACAAAACAAGGTTCTTCTAATAGAACGGTTACTTAGGACGTGTACATGACATGGTCCTAAGGGTTTTTTTAATTCAAAGGGTGCTAAAAGGGCATGCAAACTTCAATAGTTGAAGTAAGCATAGCAGAGTTGGAATCTTCACCATGATGAAACTGTTAAAAGAGTTTAAATTCATCAGAGATGATGAAGATTCTTGCATTGCAAGAAATTAAGTGGGAGCACTGAGACATATTTCTAATACATTGTGTAGAGGACATATTGTTGATTTGAAATGATGTATCTTGTATTGACACAAGTTAAGAATTTCATTAAAATGAGATTTCGATGAAAGACTTGGGCAAACCTGGAATATTTGGCATCAATATCTATATGGATAGATTGAGACGCTAATATGGTTGTGCCAGACATACATATATGAGATACTGAAAGGGTTCAATATGGAAACAACAGGAAAGGTTCTTGCTGCATGGAAAGGATTGTATCAGGATTCAAGTGTTTCAACACTTGGTGAGTAAAATCACATGAAGATTTTGATCGATTATACCATGATATGTATATATCCAAAATGTCCTATGCTCTAAATGTTATGAGCACATACCAGAATGATTCATAAGATGATCATTGGACAATAGTAAAGATATTCTTATGAGCTTTGGAAGAACTAAGAATATATCATGTATAAGTGACAAATAGTTAAAGGTAGTTCATTGTAAAGTGTTAAATTGATACTACTTTTGTCACAAGATACAAATTAAATTTATCTCAATTTAGACTATGGGTGGCACAATGTAATGGAAAGGATGTTCCATGATGGATTTGGATGAGTACCAAAGTTGAGACATTGTGACGGATACTACAACAAAAGGCTAAGTATATAACTGCTAATACAGTAGCAGCAAAGGAGGGCATTTGTGTTAAGTAGTTTGTTATCAAACTAGGTGTGGTTCAAAGCGGGCTAATACTATGAAGATATATTGTGTGACAATAATATCAACATATTTTAACCGGAACGAACTAAAGGTCTCACCAAAGGACCAAATTTATACAATGCCATCTCATTTGAGAATGAGTAATGCGTAGAGACACGAAGGCATGCAAATACACACGGACCTGAAACTATGAGATCCGGAGATTACGTTAACCACTAGCAATCGCGTATATGCAACACCAGAAAGCCATAGGTGTTCAATACGCAAAGTTTTTCAAACTAGATTATTGACTCTAGTGCAAGTGGCAGACTGAAGGGAATATGCCCGAGAGGCAATAATAAAGTGGTTACTATCTTATTCCATGTTTATTATAAATGTTTATTTTGCATGCTATAATTGTATTGATCGGAAACGTCAATACATGTGTGTTTAATAAGCAAAAAGGGTTCCTAGTTATGCCTCTCTAATAGACTAGCTTGTTGATTAACAAGATGATCAAGGTTTCCTGATCATGGACATTGGATGTTGTTAATAACAAGGTCACAACATTGGTGGAATGATGTGATGAACATTCATCTGAAGTATAGCATTACGATCAAAGTCATTATGTTTATATTGCTATAACATCATACGAAGTAATCTTTATCCTTAGACCATGAGATCATGTTAATTACTAACACCGGAAGAGTATCTTGATAACATCAAACGTCACACCATAACATGGTGACTATAAAGATGGGTTCAGTGCTACGAAGGTGTTATGTTGAGGCTCATGGATCAAGAGTGGAATTTGTCAATCCCGATGACGGATAGATATACTCTGGGCCCTCTCGGTGATATCACATTGAGATAGCTTGCAAGCAAGTGATGTGATCACTAGAATGTTATATCACGGGAACGAGAAAAAAGTGCATGTCGGTAACGAGATCAAACTAGGTATGGAGATATCGATGATCGAATCTCGGACATGTAATATATCGCGAGACAAAGGGATTTAGTTACTAGCGTTAAAGGTTCTCACGATCACAGAAGTCGTCGTTGAATATGCAGGAGTCAGTATGGATCTCTAGGTCCCGCTTCTGATTATTGATGTGAGAAGAGTCTCAATCATGTCTACATTATTCGCGAACCGGAGGGTGACACACTTAAGAGTTACTGGACACCATTTTGGAGCACATATGTTTCATTCGAAAGAATTGCAAAGCGCAGGAATTATTTCGATAGAAACCGGAAATTGTTTCGGGTGAAATTGCAGAAAGTGGTTCTGCATGGGATATTGTAATATTGCAAGGGGCTATATGTGAATGTTTGTTAATTAATGTAATTAACAAAATTCTGAATAAATTTAATAAAAGTGTTTTATTAAATGAGAGAGCATTAAACTTGGATAATTTTAATGCATTTAAAGTAGGGACTTTAAAGGGGAATGTGAAGAGGCATTTTAATGTGGAGGGGTTACCACCACATGAATGGGGGAGGTGAGGGGTCACCCCCCATGCGCCGGCCATGGAGAGAGGGGATACCCCCCTCCTCCTATAAAAGGCCACCCTCTTCCTCCTTCTTCCTCACACCTCCTTGTGAAGGATCTCTCTCCCCCCCTAGAATTATTCCCCCATGGTCTCGGATTAGCGAGATACATGTTCCCGGTGGCATTTCGTCTGGAAGGAGTTGTTGCTTCCGCTGGATCGCTAGAGTGAGGAGGTGGAGGTTGTCAAGTGGCTTGAACGTGTGTGCGAGTACGGATGTGCTGCTAAGTTGCGGCGCTCGGACTTCCTCACGATCTTGAGATCGGCAAGTGTACGACTACATCAACCACGAGTTCCTACCCGTTAACAAAACTCGTTGTCTTCGAGGGTAAGTTCTTGTTGGATGTATGTCCACCCATTGTTTTGTACCTAGTAGATAGATCTTGGCGTGTAGTTCTCGTCGTAGGAAATTTTTTGTTTTCTATGTTGCGGGCCCAAAAGGATCCACCAGTGTCATTGCATGTGTGCTCTTTTCACAATCCACCTATGGATTCACCAGTGTCATTGCATGTGTGTTCTTTTTACTAACAACAACCATTGTCATTGAAATGTGTGTTCTTTTTAGATACCAGATATGGATCCCCCAGTGTCATTACTTGTGTGCTCTTTTTACTAACAACAGCCAGAGTCATTGCATGTGTGTTCTCTTCATAGACCACACATTGATCCACCAGTGTCATTGCATGTTTGTTCTTTTTACTAACAACAACCAGAGTCATTGAAATGTGTGTTCTCTTCAGAGCCAACACATGGAATCCACCAGTGTCATTCCATGTGTGTTCTTTTTACTAACAACAACCAGTGTCATTGCATGTATGTTCTTTTTACAATCCACCTATGGATCCACCAGTGTCATTGCATGTGTTCTTTTTTTACTAACAACAACCAGAGTCATGTCATGTCTGTTCTTTTCACATACCACATATGGATCCACCAGTGTCATTGAAATGTGTGTTCTCTTCAGAGACCACACATGGATCCACCAGTGTTATTGCATGTGTGTTGTTGTTACTAACAACAAGCAGAGTCATTGCATGTGTGTTCTTTTCACATACCACATATGGATCCACCAGTGTCATTGCGTGTGTGCTCTTTTCACATCCACCTATGGATCCACCAATGTCATTGCATGTGTGTTCTTTTTACTAACAACAACCCGAGGCATTGCATATGTGTTCTTTTCATATACCACATATGGATCCACCAATGTCATTGCATGTGTGCTCTTTTTACTAACAACAACCAGAGACATTGCATGTGCGTTCTCTTCAGAGACCACACATGGATCCACCAGTGGCATTGCATTTGTGATCTTTTTACTAACAACCAGAGTCATTGAAATGTGTGTTCTTTTCTGACACCACACATGGATCCACCAGTGTCATTGCATGTGTGTTCTTTTTACTAACAACAACCAGTGTCATTGCATGTGTGTTCTTTTCACAATCCACCTATGGATCCACTAGTGTTATTGCATGTGTGCTTTTTTAGTAACAACAACCAGAGTCATTTCATGTGTGTTCTTTTCACATACCACACATGGATCCACCAGTGTCATTGAAATGTGTGTTCTCTTCAGAGACCACACATGGATCCACCAGTGTTATTGCATGTGTGCTTGTTACTAACAACAACCAGAGTCATTGCATGTGTGTTCTTTTCACATACCACATATGGATCCACCAGTGTCATTGCATGTGTGTTCTTTTCACAATCCACCTATGGATCCACCAGTGTCATTGCATGTGTGTTCTTTTTACTAACAACAACTAGAGTCATTTAATGACTGTTCTTTTCACATACCACATATGGATCCACCAGTCTCATTGCATGTGTGTTCTATTGAGAGACCACACATGGATCCACTAGTGTCATTGCATGTGTGTTCTTTTTTCTAACAACAACCAGAGTCATTGAAATGTGTGTTCTCTTCAGAGACCACACATGGATCCACCAGTGTCATTGCATGTGTGTTTTTTTTACTAACAACAACCAGTGTCATTGCATGTGTGTTCTTTTCACAATCCACCTATGGATCCACCAGTGTCATTGCATGTGTGCTTTTTTATTAACAACAACCAGAGTCATTTCATGTGTGTTCTTTTCACATACCACATATGGATCCACCAGTGTCATTGAAAAGTGTGTTCTCTTCAGAGACCACACATGGATCCACAATTGTTATTGCATGTGTGTTCTTGTTACTCAAAACAACCAGTGTCATTGCATGTGTGCTCTTTTCACAATCCTCCTATGGATCCACCAGTGTCATTGCATGTGTGTTCTTTTTACTAACAACAACCAGAGTCATTGCATGTGTGTTTTTTTCACATACCACATATGGATCCACCAGTGTCATTGCATGTGTGCTCTTTTTACTAACAACAACCAGAGTCATTGCATGTGTGTTCTCTTTAAAGACCACACATGGATCCACCAGTGTCATTGCATGTGTGTTCTTTTTACTAAGAACAACCAGAGTCATTGAAATGTGTGTTCTCTTCTGAGACCAGACAAGGATCCACCAGTGTCATTGCATGTGTGTTCTTTTTACTAACAACCAGTTTCATTGCATGTGTGTTATTTTCACAATCCACCTATGGATCCACCAGTGTTGTTACATGTGTGCTTTTTTTTACTAACAACAACATAGTCATTTCATGTGTGTTCTTTTCACATAGCACATATGGATCCACCATTGTCATTGAAATGTGTGTTCTCTTCAGAGACCACACATGGATCCACCAGTGTTATTGCATGTGTGTTCTTGTTACTAACAACAACTAGAGTCATTGCATGTGTGTTCTTTTCACATACCACATATGGATCCACCAGTGTCATTGCATGTGTGTTCTTTTCACAATCCACCTATGAATCCACCAGTGTCATTTCATGCGTGTTCTTTTTACTAACAACAATTGGAGTCATTTCATGACTGTTCTTTTCACATACCACATATGGATCCACCAGTGTCATTGAAATGTGTGTTCTCTTTAGAGACCACACATGGATCCACCAGTGTCATTACATGTGTGTTCTTTTTACTAACAACAACTAGAGTCATTGCATGTGTGTTCTTTTCACATACCACATATGGTTCCACCAGTGTCATTGCAAGTGTGGTATTTTCACAATCCACCTATGGATCCACCAGTGTCATTGCATGTGTGTTCTCTTTACTAACAACAACCAGAGTCATTGAAATGTGTGTTATTTTCACATACCACATATGGGTCCACCAGTGTCATTGAAATGTGTGTTCTCTTCAGAGACGACACATGGATCCACCAGTGTTATTGCATGTGTCTTGTTGTTACTAACAACAGCCAGAGTCATTGCATGTGTGTTCTTTTCACATACCACATATGGATCCACCAGTGTCATTGCGTGTGTGCTCTTTTCACATCCACCTATGGATCCACCAATGTCATTGCATGTGTGTTCTTTTTACTAACAACAACCCGAGGCATTGCATATGTGTTCTTTTCATATACCACATATGGATCCACCAATGTCATTGCATGTGTGCTCTTTTTACTAACAACAAACAGAGACATTGCATGTGCGTTCTCTTCAGAGACCACACATGGATCCACCAGTGGCATTGCATTTGTGATCTTTTTACTAACAACCAGAGTCATTGAAATGTGTGTTCTTTTCTGACACCACACATGGATCCACCAGTGTCAATTCATGTGTGTTCTTTTTACTAACAACAACCAGTGTCATTGCATGTGTGTTCTTTTCACAATCCACCTATGGATCCACTAGTGTTATTGCATGTGTGCTTTTTTAGTAACAACAACCAGAGTCATTTCATGTGTGTTCTTTTCACATACCACACATGGATCCACCAGTGTCATTGAAATGTGTGTTCTCTTCAGAGACCACACATGGATCCACCAGTGTTATTGCATGTGTGCTTGTTACTAACAACAACCAGAGTCATTGCATGTGTGTTCTTTTCACATACCACATATGGATCCACCAGTGTCATTGCATGTGTGTTCTTTTCACAATCCACCTATGGATCCACCAGTGTCATTGCATGTGTGTTCTTTTTACTAACAACAACTAGAGTCATTTAATGACTGTTCTTTTCACATACCACATATGGATCCACCAGTGTCATTGCATGTGTGTTCTATTGAGAGACCACACATGGATCCACTAGTGTCATTGCATGTGTGTTCTTTTTTCTAACAACAACCAGAGTCATTGAAATGTGTGTTCTCTTCAGAGACCACACATGGATCCACCAGTGTCATTGCATGTGTGTTTTTTTACTAACAACAACCAGTGTCATTGCATGTGTGTTCTTTTCACAATCCACCTATGGATCCACCAGTGTCATTGCATGTGTGCTTTTTTATTAACAACAACCAGAGTCATTTCATGTGTGTTCTTTTCACATACCACATATGGATCCACCAGTGTCATTGAAAAGTGTGTTCTCTTCAGAGACCACACATGGATCCACAATTGTTATTGCATGTGTGTTCTTGTTACTCAAAACAACCAGTGTCATTGCATGTGTTCTCTTTTCACAATCCTCCTATGGATCCACCAGTGTCATTGCATGTGTGTTCTTTTTACTAACAACAACCAGAGTCATTGCATGTGTGTTCTTTTCACATACCACATATGGATCCACCAGTGTCATTGCATGTGTGCTCTTTTTACTAACAACAACCAGAGTCATTGCATGTGTGTTCTCTTTAAAGACCACACATGGATCCACCAGTGTCATTGCATGTGTGTTCTTTTTACTAAGAACAACCAGAGTCATTGAAATGTGTGTTCTCTTCTGAGACCAGACAAGGATCCACCAGTGTCATTGCATGTGTGTTCTTTTTACTAACAACCAGTTTCATTGCATGTGTGTTATTTTCACAATCCACCTATGGATCCACCAGTGTTGTTACATGTGTGCTTTTTTTACTAACAACAACATAGTCATTTCATGTGTGTTCTTTTCACATAGCACATATGGATCCACCATTGTCATTGAAATGTGTGTTCTCTTCAGAGACCACACATGGATCCACCAGTGTTATTGCATGTGTGTTCTTGTTACTAACAACAACTAGAGTCATTGCATGTGTGTTCTTTTCACATACCACATATGGATCCACCAGTGTCATTGCATGTGTGTTCTTTTCACAATCCACCTATGAATCCACCAGTGTCATTTCATGCGTGTTCTTTTTACTAACAACAATTGGAGTCATTTCATGACTGTTCTTTTCACATACCACATATGGATCCACCAGTGTCATTGAAATGTGTGTTCTCTTTAGAGACCACACATGGATCCACCAGTGTCATCACATGTGTGTTCTTTTTACTAACAACAACTAGAGTCATTGCATGTGTGTTCTTTTCACATACCACATATGGATCCACCAGTGTCATTGCAAGTGTGGTCTTTTCACAATCCACCTATGGATCCACCAGTGTCATTGCATGTGTGTTCTCTTTACTAACAACAACCAGAGTCATTGAAATGTGTGTTATTTTCACATACCACATATGGGTCCACCAGTGTCATTGAAATGTGTGTTCTCTTCAGAGACGACCGATGGATCCACCAGTGTTATTGCATGTGTGTTGTTGTTACTAACAACAGCCAGAGTCATTGCATGTGTGTTCTTTTCACATACCACATATGGATCCACCAGTGTCATTGCATGTGTGCTCTTTTCACATCCACCTATGGATCTACCAATGTCATTGCATGTGTGTTCTTTTTAGTAACAACAACCAGAGGCATTGCATGTGTGTTCTTTTCATATACCCCATATGGATCCACCAGTGTCATTGCATGTGTGCTCTTTTTACTAACAACAACCAGAGACATTGCATGTGCATTCTCTTCAGAGACCACACATCGATCCACCAGTGGCATTGCATTTGTGTTCTTTTTACTAACAACAACCAGAGTCATCGAAATGTGTGTTCTCTTCTGAGACCACACATGGATCCACCAGTGTGATTGCATGTGTGTTCTTTTTACTAACAACAACCAGTGTCATTGCATGTGTGTTCTTTTCACAATCCACCTATAGATCCACCAGTGTTATTGCATGTGTTCTTTTTTTACTAACAACAACCAGAGTCATTTCATGTGTGTTCTTTTCACATACCACACATGGATCCACCAGTGTCATTGAAATGTGTGTTCTCACCAGAGACCACACATGGATCCACCAGTGTTATTGCATGTGTGCTTGTTACTAATAACAACCAGAGTCATTGCATGTGTGTTCTTTTCACATACCACATATGGATCCACGAGTGTCATTGCATGTGTGTTCTTTTCACGATCCACCTATGGATCCACCAGTGTCATTGCATGTGTGTTCTTTTTACTAACATCAACTGGAGTCATTTAATGAATGTTCTTTTCACATACCACATATGGATCCACCAGTGTCATTGCATGTGTGTTCTTTTCACAATCCACCTATGGATCCACCAGTGTCATTGCATGTGTGTTCTTTTTACTAACAACAACCAGAGTCATTGCATGTGTGTTCTTTTCACATACCACATATGGATCCACCAGTGTCATTGCATGTGTGCTCTTTTTACTATCAACAACCAGAGTCATTGCATGTGTGTTCTCTTCAGAGACCACACATGGATCCACCAGTGTCATTGCATGTGTGTTCTTTTTACTAAGAACAACCAGAGTCATTGAAATGTGTGTTCTCTTCTGAGACCACACATGGATCCACCAGTGTCATTGCATGTGTGTTCTTTTTACTAACAACCAGTTTCATTGCATGTGAGTTATTTTCACAATCCACCTATGGATCCGACAGTGTTGTCACATGTGTGCTTTTTTTACTAACAACAATAGAGTCATTTCATGTGTGTTCTTTTCACATAGCACATATGGATCCACCATTGTCATTGAAATGTGTGTTCTCTTCAGAGACCACACATGGATCCACCAGTGTTATTGCACGTGTGTTCTTGTTACTAACAACAACCAGAGTCATTGCATGTGTGTCCTTTTCACATACCACATATGGATCCACCAGTGTCATTGCATGTGTGTTCTTTTCACAATCCACCTATGAATCCACCAGTGTCATTTCATGCGTGTTCTTTTTACTAACAACAATTGGAGTCATTTCATGACTGTTCTTTTCACATACCACATATGGATCCACCAATGTCCTTGAAATGTGTGTTCTCTTTAGAGACCACACATGGATCCACCAGTGTCATTACATGTGTGTTCTTTTTACTAAGAACAACTAGAGTCATTGCATGTGTGTTCTTTTCACATACCACATATGGATCCACCAGTGTCATTGCAAGTGTGCTCTTTTCACAATCCACCTATGGATCCACCAGTGTCATTGCATGTGTGTTCTCTTTACTAACAACAACCAGGGTCATTGAAATGTGTGTTCTTTTCACATACCACATATGGATCCACCAATGTCATTGCATGTGTGTTCTTTTTACTAACAACAACCACAGTCTTTGCATGTGTGTTCTCTTCAGAGACCACACATGGATCCACTAGTGTCATTGCATGGGTGTTCTTTTTACTAACAACAACCAGTGTCATTGCATGTGTGTTCTTTTCACAATCCACCTATGGATCCACCAGTGTCATTGCATGTGTGCTTTTTTATTAACAACAACCAGAGTCATCTCATTTGTGTTCTTTTGACATACCACATATGGATCCACCAGTGTCATTGAAATGTGTGTTCTCTTCAGAGACCACACATGGATCCACAATTGTTATTGCATGTGTGTTCTTGTTACTCACAACAACCAGTGTCATTGCATGTGTGCTCTTTTCACAATCCTCCTATGGATCCACCAGTGTCATTGCATGTGTGTTCTTTTTACTAACAACAACCAGAGTCATTGCATGTGTGTTCATTTCACATACCACATATGGATCCACCAGTGTCATTGCATGTGTGCTCTTTTTACTAACAACAACCAGAGTCATTGCAGGTGTGTTCTCTTCAGAGACCACACATGGATCCACCAGTGTCATTGCATGTGTGTTCTTTTTACTAAGAACAACCAGAGTCATTGAAATGTGTGTTCTCTTCTGAGACCACACGTGGATCCACCAGCGTCATTGCATGTGTGTTCTTTTTACTAACAACCAGTTTCATTGCATGCGTATTATTTTCACAATCCACCTATGGATCCACCAATGTTGTTACATGTGTGATTTTTTTTACTAACAACAACAAAGTCATTTCATGTGTGTTCTTTTCACAAAGCACATATGGATCCACCATTGTCATTGAAATGTGTGTTCTCTTCAGAGACCACACATGGATCCACCAGTGTTATTACACGTGTGTTCTTGTTACTAACCACAACCAGAGTCATTGCATGTGTGTTGTTTTCACATACCACATATGGATCCACCAGTGTCATTGCATGTGTGTTCTTTTCACAATCCACCTATGGATCCACCAGTGTCATTTGATGCGTGTTCTTTTTACTAACAACAATTGGAGTCATTTCATGACTATTCTTTTCACATACCACATATGGATCCACCAGTGTCATTGAAATGCGTGTTCTCTTTAGAGACCACACATGGATCCACCAGTGTCATTACATGTGTGTTCTTTTTACTAACAACAACTAGAGTCATTGCATGTGTGTTCTTTTCACATACCACATATGGATCCACCAGTGTCATTGCATGTGTGCTCTTTTCATAATCCACCTGTGGATCCACCAGTGTCATTGCATGTGTGTTCTCTTTACTAACAACAACTAGAGTCATTGAAATGTGTGTTCTTTTCACATACCACATATGGATCCACCAGTGTCATTGCATGTGTGTTGTTTTTACTAACAACAACCATAGTCTTTGCATGTGTGTTCTCGTTAGAGACCACACCTGGATCCACCAGTGTCATTGCATGTGTGTTCTTTTTACTAACAACAACCAGTGTCATTGCACGTGTGTTCTTTTCACAATCCACCTATGGATCCACCAGTGTCATTGCATGTGTGCTTTTTTTACTAACAACAACCAGAGTCATTTCATGTGTGTTCTTTTCACATACCACATATGGATCCACCTATGTCATTGAAATGTGTGTTCTCTTTAGAGACCACACATGGATACACAATTGTTATTGCATGTGTGTTCTTGTTACTAACAACAACCAGTGTTATTGCATGTGTGCTCTTTTCACAATCCACCTATGGATCCACCAGTGTCATTGCATGTGTGTTCTTTTTACTAACAACAACCAGAGTCATTGCATGTGTGTTCTTTTCACATACCACATATGGATCGACCAGTGTCTTTGCATGCGTGCTCTTTTTACTAACAACAACCAGAGTCATTGCATGTGTGTTCTCTTCATGGACCACACATGGATCCACCAGTGTCATTGCATGTGTGTTCTTTTTACTAACAACAACTAGAGTCATTAAACTGTGTGTTCTCTTCTGAGACCACACATGGATCCACCAGTGTTATTGCATGTGTGTTCTTTTTACTAACAACCAGTGTCATTGCATGTGTGTTATTTTCACAATCCACCTATGGATCCGACAGTGTTGTTACATGTGTGCTTGTTACTAACAACAATAGAGTCATTTCATGTGTGTTCTTTTCACATAGCACATATGGATCCACCAGTGTCATTGCATGTGTGTTCTCTTCAGAGACCACACATGGATCCACCAGTGTTATTGCACGTGTGTTCTTGTTACTAACAACAACCAGAGTCATTGCATGTGTGTTCTTTTCACATACCACATATGGATCCACCAGTGTCATTGCATG
The DNA here is from genome assembly GCA_916181665.1 of Avena sativa. Taxonomy (NCBI): domain Eukaryota; kingdom Viridiplantae; phylum Streptophyta; class Magnoliopsida; order Poales; family Poaceae; genus Avena; species Avena sativa. The sequence continues at coordinate 588,988,190 of OV702287.1, forward strand.
TGTGTTCTCTTCAGAGACCACACATGGATCCACTAGTGTCATTGCATGTGTGTTCTTTTTACTAACAACAACCAGAGTCATTGAAATGTGTGTTCTCTTCAGACACCACACATGGATCCACCAGTGTCATTGCATGTGTGTTCTTTTTACTAACAACAACCAATGTCATTGCATGTGTGTTCTTTTCACATACCACATATGAATCCACCAGTGTCATTGCATGTGTGCTCTTTTTACTAACAACAACCAGAGTCATTGCAGGTGTGTTCTCTTCAGAGACCACACATGGATCCACCAGTGTCATTGCATGTGTGTTCTTTTTACTAAGAACAACCAGAGTCATTGAAATGTGTGTTCTCTTCTGAGACCACACGTGGATCCACCAGCGTCATTGCATGTGTGTTCTTTTTACTAACAACCAGTTTCATTGCATGCGTATTATTTTCACAATCCACCTATGGATCCACCAGTGTTGTTACATGTGTGCTTTTTTTTACTAACAACAAAAAATCATTTCATGTGTGTTCTTTTCACACAGCACATATGGATCCACCATTGTCATTGAAATGTGTGTTCTCTTCAGAGACCACACATGGATCCACCAGTGTTATTACACGTGTGTTTTTGTTACTAACCACAACCAGAGTCATTGCATGTGTGTTGTTTTCACATACCACATATGGATCCACCAGTGTCATTGCATGTGTGTTCTTTTCACAATCCACCTATGGATCCACCAGTGTCATTCGATGCGTGTTCTTTTTACTAACAACAATTGGAGTCATTTCATGACTATTCTTTTCACATACCACATATGGATCCACTAGTGTCATTGAAATGCGTGTTCTCTTTAGAGACCACACATGGATCCACCAGTGTCATTACATGTGTGTTCTTTTTACTAACAACAACTAGAGTCATTGCATGTGTGTTCTTTTCACATACCACATATGGATCCACCAGTGTCATTGCATGTGTGCTCTTTTCATAATCCACCTGTGGATCCACCAGTGTCATTGCATGTGTGTTCTCTTTACTAACAACAACCAGAGTCATTGAAATGTGTGTTCTTTTCACATACCACATATGGATCCACCAGTGTCATTGCATGTGTGTTGTTTTTACTAACAACAACCATAGTCTTTGCATGTGTGTTCTCGTTAGAGACCACACCTGGATCCACCAGTGTCATTGCATGTGTGTTCTTTTTACTAACAACAACCAGTGTCATTGCACGTGTGTTCTTTTCACAATCCACCTATGGATCCACCAGTGTCATTGCATGTGTGCTTTTTTTACTAACAACAACCAGAGTCATTTCATGTGTGTTCTTTTCACATACCACATATGGATCCACCTATGTCATTGAAATGTGTGTTCTCTTTAGAGACCACACATGGATACACAATTGTTATTGCATGTGTGTTCTTGTTACTAACAACAACCAGTGTTATTGCATGTGTGCTCTTTTCACAATCCACCTATGGATCCACCAGTGTCATTGCATGTGTGTTCTTTTTACTAACAACAACCAGAGTCATTGCATGTGTGTTCTTTTCACATACCACATATGGATCGACCAGTGTCTTTGCATGCGTGCTCTTTTTTCTAACAACAACCAGAGTCATTGCATGTGTGTTCTCTTCATGGACCACACATGGATCCACCAGTGTCATTGCATGTGTGTTCATTTTACTAACAACAACTAGAGTCATTAAACTGTGTGTTCTCTTCTGAGACCACACATGGATCCACCAGTGTCATTGCATGTGTGTTCTTTTTACTAACAACCAGTGTCATTGCATGTGTGTTATTTTCACAATCCACCTATGGATCCGACAGTGTTGTTACATGTGTGCTTGTTACTAACAAGAATAGAGTCATTTCATGTGTGTTCTTTTCACATAGCACATATGGATCCACCAGTGTCATTGCATGTGTGTTCTCTTCAGAGACCACACATGGATCCACCAGTGTTATTGCACGTGTGTTCTTGTTACTAACAACAACCAGAGTCATTGCATGTGTGTTCTTTTCACATACCACATATGGATCCACCAGTGTCATTGCATGTGTGTTCTCTTCAGAGACCACACATGGATCCACTAGTGTCATTGCATGTGTGTTCTTTTTACTAACAACAACCAGAGTCATTGAAATGTGTGTTCTCTTCAGACACCACACATGGATCCACCAGTGTCATTGCATGTGTGTTCTTTTTACTAACAACAACCAGTGTCATTGCATGTGTGTTATTTTCACAATCCACCTATGGATCCACCAGTGTCATTGCATGTGTGCTTTTTTATTAACAACAACCAGAGTCATTTCATGTGTATTCTTTTCACATACCACATATGGATCCACCAGTGTCATTGAAATGTGTGTTCTCTTCAGAGACCACACATGGATCCACAATTGTTATTGCGTGTGTGTTCTTGTTACTCACAACAACCAGTGTCATTGCATGTGTGCTCTTTTCACAATCCTCCTATGGATCCACCAGTGTCATTGCATGTGTGTTCTTTTTACTAACAACAACCAGAGTCATTGCATGTGTGTTATTTTCACATACCACATATGGATCCACCAGTGTCATTGCATGTGTGCTCTTTTTACTAACAACAACCAGAGTCATTGCATGTGGGTTCTCTTTAGAGACCACACATGGATCCACCAGTGTCATTGCATGTGTGTTCTTTTTACTAAGAACAACCAGAGTCATTGAAATGTGTGTTCTCTTCTGAGACCACACATGGATCCACCAGTGTCATTGCATGTGTGTTCTTTTTACTAACAACCAATTTCATTACATGTGTGTTATTTTCACAATCCACCTATGTATCCACCAGTGTTGTTACATGTGTGCTTTTTTTACTAACAACAACAGAGTCATTTCATGTGTGTTCTTTTCACATAGCACATATGGATCCACCATTGTCATTGAAATGTGTGTTCTCTTCAGAGACCACACATGTATCCACCAGTGTTATTGCACGTGTGTTCTTGTTACTAACAACAATCAGAGTCATTGCATGTGTGTTCTTTTCACATACCACATATGGATCCACCAGTGTCATTGCATGTGTGTTCTTTTCACAATCCACCTATGAATCCACCAGTGTCATTTCATGCGTGTTCTTTTTACTAACAACAATTGGAGTCATTTCATGACTGTTCTTTTCACATACCACATATGGATCCACCAGTGTCATTGAAATGTGTGTTCTCTTTAGAGACCACACATGGATCCACCAGTGTCATTACATGTGTGTTCTTTTTACTAACAACAACTAGAGTCATTGCATGTGTGTTCTTTTCGCATACCACATATGGATCCACCAGTGTCATTGCAAGTGTGCTCTTTTCACAATCCACCTATGGATCCACCAGTGTCATTGCATGTGTGTTCTCTTTACTAACAACAACCAGAGTCATTGAAATGTGTGTTCTTTTCACATACCACATATGGATCCACCAGTGTCATTGAAATGTTTGTTCTCTTCAGAGACGACACATGGATCCACCAGTGTTATTGCATGTGTGTTGTTGTTACTAACAACAACCAGAGTCATTGCATGTGTGTTCTTTTCACATACCACTTATGGATCCACCAGTGTCATTGCATGTGTGCTCTTTTCACATCCACCTATGGATCCACCAGTGTCATTGCATGTGTGTTCTTTTTACTAAAAACAACCAGAGGCATTGCATGTGTGTTCTTTTCATATACCACATATGGATCCACCAGTGTCATTGCATGTGTGCTCTTTTTTCTAACAACAACCAGAGACATTGCATGTGCGTTCTCTTCAAAGACCATACATGGATCCACCAGTGGCATTGCATTTGTGTTCTTTTTACTAACAACAACCAGAGTCATTGAAATGTGTGTTCTCTTCTGAGACCACACATGGATCCACCAGTGTCATTGCATGTGTGTTCTTTTTACTAACAACAACCAGTGTCATTGCATGTGTGTTCTTTTCACAATCCACCTATGGATCCACCAGTGTTATTGCATGTGTGCTTTTTTTACTAACAACAACCAGAGTCATTTCATGTGTGTTCTTTTCACATACCACACATGGATCCACTAGTGTCATTGAAATGTGTGTTCTCTTCAGAGACCACACATGGATCCACCAGTGTTATTGCATGTGTGCTTGTTACTAACAACAACCAGAGTCATTGCATGTGTGTTCTTTTCACATACCACATATGGATCCACCAGTGTCATTGCAAGTGTGCTCTTTTCACAATCCACCTATGGATCCACCAGTGTCATTGCATGTGTGTTCTCTTTACTAACAACAACCAGAGTCATTGAAATGTGTGTTCATTTCACATACCACATATGGATCCACCAATGTCATTGCATGTGTGTTCTTTTTACTAACAACAACCACAGTCTTTGCATGTGTGTTCTCTTCAGAGACCACACATGGATCTACCAGTGTCATTGCATGTGTGTTCTTTTTACTAACAACAACCAGTGTCATTGCATGTGTGTTCTTTTCACAATCCACCTATGGATCCACCAGTGTCATTGCATGTGGGCTTTTTTATTAACAACAAGCAGAGTCATTTCATGTGTGTTCTTTTCACATACCACATATGGATCCACCAGTGTCATTGAAATGTGTGTTCTCTTCAGAGACCACACATGGATCCACAATTGTTATTGCATGTGTGTTCTTGTTACTCACAACAACCAGTGTCATTGCATGTGTGCTCTTTTCACAATCCTCTTATGGATCCACCAGTGTCATTGCATGTGTGTTCTTTTTACTAACAACAACCAGAGGCATTGCATGTGTGTTCTTTTCATATACCACATATGGATCCACCAATGTTGTTACATGTGTGCTTTTTTTTTTACTAACAACAACAGAGTCATTTCATGTGTGTTCTTTTCACACAGCACATATGGATCCACCATTGTCATTGAAATGTGTGTTCTCTTCACAGACCACACATGAATCCACCAGTGTTATTGCACGTGTGTTCTTGTTACTAACCACAACCAGAGTCATTGCATGTGTGTTGTTTTCACATACCACATATGGATCCACCAGTGTCATTGCATGTGTGTTCTTTTCACAATCCACCTATGGATCCACCAGTGTCATTTGATGCGTGTTCTTTTTACTAACAACAATTGGAGTCATTTCATGACTATTCTTTTCACATACCACATATGGATCCACCAGTGTCATTGAAATGCGTGTTCTCTTTAGAGACCACACATGGATCCACCAGTGTCATTACATGTGTGTTCTTTTTACTAACAACAACTAGAGTCATTGCATGTGTGTTCTTTTCACATACCACATATGGATCCACCAGTGTCATTGCATGTGTGCTCTTTTCATAATCCACTTGTGGATCCACCAGTGTCATTGCATGTGTGTTCTCTTTACTAACAACAACCAGAGTCATTGAAATGTGTGTTCTTTTCATATACCACATATGGATCCACCAGTGTCATTGCATGTGTGTTGTTTTTACTAACAACAACCATAGTCTTTGCATGTGTGTTCTCGTTAGAGACCACACCTGGATCCACCAGTGTCATTGCATGTGTGTTCTTTTTACTAACAACAACCAGTGTCATTGCACGTGTGTTCTTTTCACAATCCACCTATGGATCCACCAGTGTCATTGCATGTGTGCTTTTTTTACTAACAACAACCAGAGTCATTTCATGTGTGTTCTTTTCACATACCACATATGGATCCACCTATGTCATTGAAATGTGTGTTCTCTTTAGAGACCACACATGGATACACAATTGTTATTGCATGTGTGTTCTTGTTACTAACAACAACCAGTGTCATTGCATGTGTGCTCGTTTCACAATCCACCTATGGATCCACCAGTGTCATTGCATGTGTGTTCTTTTTACTAACAACAACCAGAGTCATTGCATGTGTGTTCTTTTCACATACCACATATGGATCGACCAGTGTCTTTGCATGCGTGCTCTTTTTACCAACAACAACCAGAGTCATTGCATGTGTGTTCTCTTCATGGACCACACATGGATCCACCAGTGTCATTGCATGTGTGTTCTTTTTACTAACAACAACTAGAGTCATTAAACTGTGTGTTCTCTTCTGAGACCACACATGGATCCACCAGTGTCATTGCATGTGTGTTCTTTTTACTAACAACAACTAGAGTCATTAAACTGTGTGTTCTCTTCTGAGACCACACATGGATCCACCAGTGTCATTGCATGTGTGTTCTTTTTACTAACAACCAGTGTCATTGCATGTGTGTTATTTTCACAATCCACCTATGGATCCACCAATGTTGTTACATGTGTGCTTGTTACTAACAACAACCAGAGTCATTGCATGTGTGTTCTTTTCACATACCACATATGGATCCACCAGTGTCATTGCATGTGTGTTCTTTTCATAATCCACCTATGGATCCACCATTGTCATTGCATGTGTGTTCTTTTTACTAACAACAACTGGAGTCATTTAATGACTGTTCTTTTCACATACCACATATGGATCCACCAGTGTCATTGCATGTGTGTTCTCTTCAGAGACCACACATGGATCCACTAGTGTCATTGCATGTGTGTTCTTTTTACTAACAACAACCAGAGTCATTGAAATGTGTGTTCTCTTCAGACACCACACATGGATCCACCAGTGTCATTGCATGTGTGTTCTTTTTACTAACAACAACCAGTGTCATTGCGTGTGTGTTCTTTTCACAATCCACCTATGGATCCACCAGTGTCATTGCATGTGTGCTTTTTTATTAACAACAACCAGAGTCATTTCATGTGTACTCTTTTCACATACCACATATGGATCCACCAGTGTCATTGAAATGTGTGTTCTCTTCAGAGACCACACATGGATCCACAATAGCGTGTGTGTTCTTGTTACTCACAACAACCAGTGTCATTGCATGTGTGCTCTTTTCACAATCCTCCTATGGATCCACCAGTTTCATTGCATGTGTGTTCTTTTTACTAACAACAACCAGAGTCATTGCATGTGTGTTATTTTCACATACCACATATGGATCCACCAGTGTCATTGCATGTGTGCTCTTTTTACTAACAACAACCAGAGTCATTGCATGTGGGTTCTCTTTAGAGACCACACATGGATCCACCAGTGTCATTGCATGTGTGTTCTTTTTACTAAGAACAACCAGAGTCATTGAAATGTGTGTTCTCTTCTGAGACCACACATGGATCCACCAGTGTCATTGCATGTGTGTTCTTTTTACTAACAACCAGTTTCATTACATGTGTGTTATTTTCACAATCCACCTATGTATCCACCAGTGTTGTTACATGTGTGCTTTTTTTACTTACAACAACAGAGTCATTTCATGACTGTTCTTTTCACATAGCACATATGGATCCACCATTGTCATTGAAATGTGTGTTCTCTTCAGAGACCACACATGTATTCACCAGTGTTATTGCATGTGTGTTCTTTTTACTAACAACAACCAGAGTCATTGAAATGTGTGTTCTCTTCTTAGACCACACATGGATCTACCAGTGTCATTGCATGTGTGTTCTTTTTACTAACAACAACCAGTGTCATTGCATGTGTGTTCTTTTCAGAATCCACCTATAGATCCACCAGTGTTATTGCATGTGTTCTTTTTTTACTAACAACAACCAGAGTCATTTCATGTGTGTTCTTTTCACATACCACACATGGATCCACCAGTGTCATTGAAATGTGTGTTCTCTTCAGAGACCACACATGGATCCACCAGTGTTATTGCATGTGTGCTTGTTACTAATAACAACCAGAGTCATTGCATGTGTGTTCTTTTCACATACCACATATGGATCCACGAGTGTCATTGCATGTGTGTTCTTTTCACGATCCACCTATGGATCCACCAGTGTCATTGCATGTGTGTTCTTTTTACTAGCAACAACTGGAGTCATTTAATGAATGTTCTTTTCACATACCACATATGGATCCACCAGTGTCATTGCATGTGTGTTCTTTTCACAATCCACCTATGGATCCACCAGTGTCATTGCATGTGTGTTCTTTTTACTAACAACAACCAGAGTCATTGCATGTGTGTTCTTTTCACATACCACATATGGATCCACCAGTGTCATTGCATGTGTGCTCTTTTTAGTATCAACAACCAGAGTCATTGCATGTGTGTTCTCTTCAGAGACCACACATGGATCCACCAGTGTCATTGCATATGTGTTCTTTTTACTAAGAACAACCAGAGTCATTGAAATGTGTGTTCTCTTCTGAGACCACACATGGATCCACCAGTGTCATTGCATGTGTGTTCTTTTTACTAACAACCAGTTTCATTGCATGTGAGTTATTTTCACAATCCACCTATGGATCCGACAGTGTTGTCACATGTGTGCTTTTTTTACTAACAACAATAGAGGCATTTCATGTGTGTTCTTTTCACATAGCACATATGGATCCACCATTGTCATTGAAATGTGTGTTCTCTTCAGAGACCACACATGGATCCACCAGTGTTATTGCACGTGTGTTCTTGTTACTAACAACAACCAGAGTCATTGCATGTGTGTCCTTTTCACATACCACATATGGATCCACCAGTGTCATTGCATGTGTGTTCTTTTCACAATCCACCTATGAATCCACCAGTGTCATTTCATGCGTGTTCTTTTTACTAACAACAATTGGAGTCATTTCATGACTGTTCTTTTCACATACCACATATGGATCCACCAGTGTCCTTGAAATGTGTGTTCTCTTTAGAGACCACACATGGATCCACCAGTGTCTTTACATGTGTGTTATTTTTACTAAGAACAACTAGAGTCATTGCATGTGTGTTCTTTTCACATACCACATATGGATCCACCAGTGTCATTGCAAGTGTGCTCTTTTCACAATCCACCTATGGATCCACCAGTGTCATTGCATGTGTGTTCTCTTTACTAACAACAACCAGGGTCATTGAAATGTGTGTTCTTTTCACATACCACATATGGATCCACCAATGTCATTGCATGTGTGTTCTTTTTACTAACAACAACCACAGTCTTTGCATGTGTGTTCTCTTCAGAGACCACACATGGATCCACTAGTGTCATTGCATGGGTGTTCTTTTTACTAACAACAACCAGTGTCATTGCATGTGTGTTCTTTTCACAATCCACCTATGGATCCACCAGTGTCATTGCATGTGTGCTTTTTTATTAACAACAACCAGAGTCATCTCATTTGTGTTCTTTTGACATACCACATATGGATCCACCAGTGTCATTGAAATGTGTGTTCTCTTCAGAGACCACACATGGATCCACAATTGTTATTGCATGTGTGTTCTTGTTACTCACAACAACCAGTGTCATTGCATGTCTGCTCTTTTCACAATCCTCCTATGGATCCACCAGTGTCATTGCATGTGTGTTCTTTTTACTAACAACAACCTGAGTCATTGCATGTGTGTTCATTTCACATACCACATATGGATCCACCAGTGTCATTGCATGTGTGCTCTTTTTACTAACAACAACCAGAGTCATTGCAGGTGTGTTCTCTTTAGAGACCACACATGGATCCACCAGTGTCATTGCATGTGTGTTCTTTTTACTAAGAACAACCAGAGTCATTGAAATGTGTGTTCTCTTCTGAGACCACACGTGGATCCACCAGCGTCATTGCATGTCTGTTCTTTTTACTAACAACCAGTTTCATTGCATGCGTATTATTTTCACAATCCACCTATGGATCCACTAGTGTTGTTACATGTGTGCTTTTTTTACTAACAACAACAAAGTCATTTCATGTGTGTTCTTTTCACACAGCACATATGGATCCACCATTGTCATTGAAATGTGTGTTCTCTTCAGAGACCACACATGGATCCACCAGTGTTATTACACGTGTGTTCTTGTTACTAACCACAACCAGAGTCATTGCATGTGTGTTGTTTTCACATACCACATATGGATCCACCAGTGTCATTGCATGTGTGTTCTTTTCACAATCCACCTATGGATCCACCAGTGTCATTTGATGCGTGTTTTTACTAACAACAATTGGAGTCATTTCATGACTATTCTTTTCACATACCACATATGGATCCACCAGTGTCATTGAAATGCGTGTTCTCTTTAGAGACCACACATGGATCCACCAGTGTCATTACATGTGTGTTCTTTTTACTAACAACAACTAGAGTCATTGCATGTGTGTTCTTTTCACATACCACATATGGATCCACCAGTGTCATTGCATGTGTGCTCTTTTCATAATCCACCTGTGGATCCACCAGTGTCATTGCATGTGTGTTCTCTTTACTAACAACAACCAGAGTCATTGAAATGTGTGTTCTTTTCACATACCACATATGGATCCACCAGTGTCATTGCATGTGTGTTGTTTTTACTAACAACAACCATAGTCTTTGCATGTGTGTTCTCGTTAGAGACCACACCTGGATCCACCAGTGTCATTGCATGTGTGTTCTTTTTACTAACAACAACCAGTGTCATTGCACGTGTGTTCTTTTCACAATCCACCTATGGATCCACCAGTGTCATTGCATGTGTGCTTTTTTTACTAACAACAACCAGAGTCATTTCATGTGTGTTCTTTTCACATACCACATATGGATCCACCTATGTCATTGAAATGTGTGTTCTCTTTAGAGACCACACATGGATACACAATTGTTATTGCATGTGTGTTCTTGTTACTAACAACAACCAGTGTTATTGCATGTGTGCTCTTTTCACAATCCACATATGGATCCACCAGTGTCATTGCATGTGTGTTCTTTTTACTAACAACAACCAGAGTCATTGCATGTGTGTTCTTTTCACATACCACATATGGATCGACCAGTGTCTTTGCATGCGTGCTCTTTTTACTAACAACAACCAGAGTCATTGCATGTGTGTTCTCTTCATGGACCACACATGGATCCACCAGTGTCATTGCATGTGTGTTCTTTTTACTAACAACAACTAGAGTCATTAAACTGTGTGTTCTCTTCTGAGACCACACATGGATCCACCAGTGTTATTGCATGTGTGTTCTTTTTACTAACAACCAGTGTCATTGCATGTGTGTTATTTTCACAATCCACCTATGGATCCGACAGTGTTGTTACATGTGTGCTTGTTACTAACAACAATAGAGTCATTTCATGTGTGTTCTTTTCACATAGCACATATGGATCCACCAGTGTCATTGCATGTGTGTTCTCTTCAGAGACCACACATGGATCCACCAGTGTTATTGCACGTGTGTTCTTGTTACTAACAACAACCAGAGTCATTGCATGTGTGTTCTTTTCACATACCACATATGGATCCACCAGTGTCATTGCATGTGTGTTCTCTTCAGAGACCACACATGGATCCACTAGTGTCATTGCATGTGTGTTCTTTTTACTAACAACAACCAGAGTCATTGAAATGTGTGTTCTCTTCAGACACCACACATGGATCCACCAGTGTCATTGCATGTGTGTTCTTTTTACTAACAACAACCAGTGTCATTGCATGTGTGTTCTTTTCACATACCACATATGGATCTACCAGTGTCATTGCATGTGTGCTCTTTTTACTAACAACAACCAGAGTCATTGCAGGTGTGTTCTCTTCAGAGACCACACATGGATCCACCAGTGTCATTGCATGTGTGTTCTTTTTACTAAGAACAACCAGAGTCATTGAAATGTGTGTTCTCTTCTGAGACCACACGTGGATCCACCAGCGTCATTGCATGTGTGTTCTTTTTACTAACAACCAGTTTCATTGCATGCGTATTATTTTCACAATCCACCTATGGATCCACCAGTGTTGTTACATGTGTGCTTTTTTTTTACTAACAACAACAAAGTCATTTCATGTGTGTTCTTTTCACACAGCACATATGGATCCACCATTGTCATTGAAATGTGTGTTCTCTTCAGAGACCACACATGGATCCACCAGTGTTATTACACGTGTGTTCTTGTTACTAACCACAACCAGAGTCATTGCATGTGTGTTGTTTTCACATACCACATATGGATCCACCAGTGTCATTGCATGTGTGTTCTTTTCACAATCCACCTATGGATCCACCAGTGTCATTCGATGCGTGTTCTTTTTACTAACAACAATTGGAGTCATTTCATGACTATTCTTTTCACATACCACATATGGATCCACCAGTGTCATTGAAATGCGTGTTCTCTTTAGAGACCACACATGGATCCACCAGTGTCATTACATGTGTGTTCTTTTTACTAACAACAACTAGAGTCATTGCATGTGTGTTCTTTTCACATACCACATATGGATCCACCAGTGTCATTGCATGTGTGCTCTTTTCATAATCCACCTGTGGATCCACCAGTGTCATTGCATGTGTGTTCTCTTTATTAACAACAACCAGAGTCATTGAAATGTGTGTTCTTTTCACATACCACATATGGATCCACCAGTGTCATTGCATGTGTGTTGTTTTTACTAACAACAACCATAGTCTTTGCATGTGTGTTCTCGTTAGAGACCACACCTGGATCCACCAGTGTCATTGCATGTGTGTTCTTTTTACTAACAACAACCAGTGTCATTGCACGTGTGTTCTTTTCACAATCCACCTATGGATCCACCAGTGTCATTGCATGTGTGCTTTTTTTACTAACAACAACCAGAGTCATTTCATGTGTGTGCTTTTCACATACCACATATGGATCCACCTATGTCATTGAAATGTGTGTTCTCTTTAGAGACCACACATGGATACACAATTGTTATTGCATGTGTGTTCTTGTTACTAACAACAACCAGTGTTATTGCATGTGTGCTCTTTTCACAATCCACCTATGGATCCACCAGTGTCATTGCATGTGTGTTCTTTTTACTAACAACAACTAGAGTCATTGCATGTGTGTTCTTTTCACATACCACATATGGATCGACCAGTGTCTTTGCATGCGTGCTCTTTTTACTAACAACAACCAGAGTCATTGCATGTGTGTTCTCTTCATGGACCACACATGGATCCACCAGTGTCATTGCATGTGTGTTCATTTTACTAACAACAACTAGAGTCATTAAACTGTGTGTTCTCTTCTGAGACCACACATGGATCCAGCAGTGTCATTGCATGTGTGTTCTTTTTACTAACAACCAGTGTCATTGCATGTGTGTTATTTTCACAATCCACCTATGGATCCGACAGTGTTGTTACATGTGTGCTTGTTACTAACAAGAATAGAGTCATTTCATGTGTGTTCTTTTCACATAGCACATATGGATCCACCAGTGTCATTGCATGTGTGTTCTCTTCAGAGACCACACATGGATCCACCAGTGTTATTGCACGTGTGTTCTTGTTACTAACAACAACCAGAGTCATTGCATGTGTGTTCTTTTCACATACCACATATGGATCCACCAGTGTCATTGCATGTGTGTTCTCTTCAGAGACCACACATGGATCCACTAGTGTCATTGCATGTGTGTTCTTTTTACTAACAACAACCAGAGTCATTGAAATGTGTGTTCTCTTCAGACACCACACATGGATCCACCAGTGTCATTGCATGTGTGTTCTTTTTACTAACAACAACCAGTGTCATTGCATGTGTGTTCTTTTCACAATCCACCTATGGATCCACCAGTGTCATTGCATGTGTGCTTTTTTATTAACAACAACCAGAGTCATTTCATGTGTATTCTTTTCACATACCACATATGGATCCACCAGTGTCATTGAAATGTGTGTTCTCTTCAGAGACCACACATGGATCCACAATTGTTATTGCGTGTGTGTTCTTGTTACTCACAACAACCAGTGTCATTGCATGTGTGCTCTTTTCACAATCCTCCTATGGATCCACCAGTGTCATTGCATGTGTGTTCTTTTTACTAACAACAACCAGAGTCATTGCATGTGTGTTATTTTCACATACCACATATGGATCCACCAGTGTCATTGCATGTGTGCTCTTTTTACTAACAACAACCAGAGTCATTGCATGTGGGTTCTCTTTAGAGACCACACATGGATCCACCAGTGTCATTGCATGTGTGTTCTTTTTACTAAGAACAACCAGAGTCATTGAAATGTGTGTTCTCTTCTGAGACCACACATGGATCCACCAGTGTCATTGCATGTGTGTTCTTTTTACTAACAACCAATTTCATTACATGTGTGTTATTTTCACAATCCACCTATGTATCCACCAGTGTTGTTACATGTGTGCTTTTTTTACTAACAACAACAGAGTCATTTCATGTGTGTTCTTTTCACATAGCACATATGGATCCACCATTGTCATTGAAATGTGTGTTCTCTTCAGAGACCACACATGTATCCACCAGTGTTATTGCACGTGTGTTCTTGTTACTAACAACAATCAGAGTCATTGCATGTGTGTTCTTTTCACATACCACATATGGATCCACCAGTGTCATTGCATGTGTGTTCTTTTCACAATCCACCTATGAATCCACCAGTGTCATTTCATGCGTGTTCTTTTTACTAACAACAATTGGAGTCATTTCATGACTGTTCTTTTCACATACCACATATGGATCCACCAGTGTCATTGAAATGTGTGTTCTCTTTAGAGACCACACATGGATCCACCAGTGTCATTACATGTGTGTTCTTTTTACTAACAACAACTAGAGTCATTGCATGTGTGTTCTTTTCGCATACCACATATGGATCCACCAGTGTCATTGCAAGTGTGCTCTTTTCACAATCCACCTATGGATCCACCAGTGTCATTGCATGTGTGTTCTCTTTACTAACAACAACCAGAGTCATTGAAATGTGTGTTCTTTTCACATACCACATATGGATCCACCAGTGTCATTGAAATGTTTGTTCTCTTCAGAGACGACACATGGATCCACCAGTGTTATTGCATGTGTGTTGTTGTTACTAACAACAACCAGAGTCATTGCATGTGTGTTCTTTTCACATACCACATATGGATCCACCAGTGTCATTGCATGTGTGCTCTTTTCACATCCACCTATGGATCCACCAGTGTCATTGCATGTGTGTTCTTTTTACTAAAAACAACCAGAGGCATTGCATGTGTGTTCTTTTCATATACCACATATGGATCCACCAGTGTCATTGTATGTGTGCTCTTTTTTCTAACAACAACCAGAGACATTGCATGTGCGTTCTCTTCAAAGACCATACATGGATCCACCAGTGGCATTGCATTTGTGTTCTTTTTACTAACAACCAGAGTCATTGAAATGTGTGTTCTCTTCTGAGACCACACATGGATCCACCAGTGTCATTGCATGTGTGTTCTTTTTACTAACAACAACCAGTGTCATTGCATGTGTGTTCTTTTCACAATCCACCTATGGATCCACCAGTGTTATTGCATGTGTGCTTTTTTTACTAACAACAACCAGAGTCATTTCATGTGTGTTCTTTTCACATACCACACATGGATCCACTAGTGTCATTGAAATGTGTGTTCTCTTCAGAGACCACACATGGATCCACCAGTGTTATTGCATGTGTGCTTGTTACTAACAACAACCAGAGTCATTGCATGTGTGTTCTTTTCACATACCACATATGGATCCACCAGTGTCATTGCAAGTGTGCTCTTTTCACAATCCACCTATGGATCCACCAGTGTCATTGCATGTGTGTTCTCTTTACTAACAACAACCAGAGTCATTGAAATGTGTGTTCATTTCACATACCACATATGGATCCACCAATGTCATTGCATGTGTGTTCTTTTTACTAACAACAACCACAGTCTTTGCATGTGTGTTCTCTTCAGAGACCACACATGGATCTACCAGTGTCATTGCATGTGTGTTCTTTTTACTAACAACAACCAGTGTCATTGCATGTGTGTTCTTTTCACAATCCACCTATGGATCCACCAGTGTCATTGCATGTGGGCTTTTTTATTAACAACAACCAGAGTCATTTCATGTGTGTTCTTTTCACATACCACATATGGATCCACCAGTGTCATTGAAATGTGTGTTCTCTTCAGAGACCACACATGGATCCACAATTGTTATTGCATGTGTGTTCTTATTACTCACAACAACCAGTGTCATTGCATGTGTGCTCTTTTCACAATCCTCTTATGGATCCACCAGTGTCATTGCATGTGTGTTCTTTTTACTAACAACAACCAGAGGCATTGCATGTGTGTTCTTTTCATATACCACATATGGATCCACCAATGTTGTTACATGTGTGCTTTTTTTTACTAACAACAACAGAGTCATTTCATGTGTGTTCTTTTCACACAGCACATATGGATCCACCATTGTCATTGAAATGTGTGTTCTCTTCACAGACCACACATGAATCCACCAGTGTTATTGCACGTGTGTTCTTGTTACTAACCACAACCAGAGTCATTGCATGTGTGTTGTTTTCACATACCACATATGGATCCACCAGTGTCATTGCATGTGTGTTCTTTTCACAATCCACCTATGGATCCACCAGTGTCATTTGATGCGTGTTCTTTTTACTAACAACAATTGGAGTCATTTCATGACTATTCTTTTCACATACCACATATGGATCCACCAGTGTCATTGAAATGCGTGTTCTCTTTAGAGACCACACATGGATCCACCAGTGTCATTACATGTGTGTTCTTTTTACTAACAACAACTAGAGTCATTGCATGTGTGTTCTTTTCACATACCACATATGGATCCACCAGTGTCATTGCATGTGTGCTCTTTTCATAATCCACCTGTGGATCCACCAGTGTCATTGCATGTGTGTTGTCTTTACTAACAACAACCAGAGTCATTGAAATGTGTGTTCTTTTCACATACCACATATGGATCCACCAGTGTCATTGCATGTGTGTTGTTTTTACTAACAACAACCATAGTCTTTGCATGTGTGTTCTCGTTAGAGACCACACCTGGATCCACCAGTGTCATTGCATGTGTGTTCTTTTTACTAACAACAACCAGTGTCATTGCACGTGTGTTCTTTTCACAATCCACCTATGGATCCACCAGTGTCATTGCATGTGTGCTTTTTTTACTAACAACAACCAGAGTCATTTCATGTGTGTTCTTTTCACATACCACATATGGATCCACCTATGTCATTGAAATGTGTGTTCTCTTTAGAGACCACACATGGATACACAATTGTTATTGCATGTGTGTTCTTGTTACTAACAACAACCAGTGTCATTGCATGTGTGCTCTTTTCACAATCCACCTATGGATCCACCAGTGTCATTGCATGTGTGTTCTTTTTACTAACAACAACCAGTGTCATTGCATGTGTGTTCTTTTCACATACACATATGGATCGACCAGTGTCTTTGCATGCGTGCTCTTTTTACCAACAACAACCAGAGTCATTGCATGTGTGTTCTCTTCATGGACCACACATGGATCCACCAGTGTCATTGCATGTGTGTTCTTTTTACTAACAACAACTAGAGTCATTAAACTGTGTGTTCTCTTCTGAGACCACACATGGATCCGCCAGTGTCATTGCATGTGTGTTCTTTTTACTAACAACAACTAGAGTCATTAAACTGTGTGTTCTCTTCTGAGACCACACATGGATCCACCAGTGTCATTGCATGTGTGTTCTTTTTACTAACAACCAGTGTCATTGCATGTGTGTTATTTTCACAATCCACCTATGGATCCACCAATGTTGTTACATGTGTGCTTGTTACTAACAACAACCAGAGTCATTGCATGTGTGTTCTTTTCACATACCACATATGGATCCACCAGTGTCATTGCATGTGTGTTCTTTTAATAATCCACCTATGTATCCACCATTGTCATTGCATGTGTGTTCTTTTTACTAACAACAACTGGAGTCATTTAATGACTGTTCTTTTCACATACCACATATGGATCCACCAGTGTCATTGCATGTGTGTTCTCTTCAGAGACCACACATGGATCCACTAGTGTCATTGCATGTGTGTTCTTTTTACTAACAACAACCAGAGTCATTGAAATGTGTGTTCTCTTCAGACACCACACATGGATCCACCAGTGTCATTGCATGTGTGTTCTTTTTACTAACAACAACCAGTGTCATTGCATGTGTGTTCTTTTCACAATCCACCTATGGATCCACCAGTGTCATTGCATGTGTGCTTTTTTATTAACAACAACCAGAGTCATTTCATGTGTATTCTTTTCACATACCACATATGGATCCACCAGTGTCATTGAAATGAGTGTTCTCTTTAGAGACCACACATGGATCCACCAGTGTCATTACATGTGTGTTCTTTTTACTAACAACAACTAGAGTCATTGCATGTGTGTTCTTTTCACATACCACATATGGATCGACCAGTGTCATTGCATGTGTGTTCTTTTTACTAACAATAACCAGTGTCATTGCACATGTGTTCTTTTCACAATCCACCTACGGATCCACCAGTGTCATTGCATGTGTTCTTTTTTTACTAACAACAACCAGAGTCATTTCATGTGTGTTCTTTTCACATACCACATATGGATCCACCAATGTCATTGAAATGTGTGTTCTCTTTAGAGACCACACATGGATCCACAATTGTTATTGCATGTGCGTTCTTGTTACTAACAACAACTAGTGTCATTGCATGTGTGCTCTTTTCACAATCCACCTATGGATCCACCAGTGTCATGGCATGTGTGTTCTTTTTACTAACAACAACCAGAGTCATTGCATGTGTGTTCTTTTCACATACCACATATGGATTGACCAGTGTCATTGCATGTGTGCTCTTTTTACTAACAACAACCAGAGTCATTGCATGTGTATTCTCTTCATGGACCACACATGGATCTACCAGTGTCATTGCATGTGTGTTCTTTTTACTAACAACAACCAGTGTCATTGCATGTGTGTTCTTTTCACAATCCACCTATGGATCCACCAGTGTTATTGCATGTGTGCTTTTTTTACTAACAACAACCAGAGTCATTTCATGTGTGTTCTTTTCACATACCACACATGGATCCACCAGTGTCATTGAAATGTGTGTTCTCTTCAGAGACCACACATGGATCCACCAGTGTTATTGCATGTGTGCTTGTTACTAACAACAACCAGAGTCATTGCATGTGTGTTCTTTTCACATACCACATATGGATCCACCAGTGTCATTGCAAGTGTGCTCTTTTCACAATCCACCTATGGATCCACCAGTGTCATTGCATGTGTGTTCTCTTTACTAACAACAACCAGAGTCATTGAAATGTGTGTTCATTTCACATACCACATATGGATCCACCAATGTCATTGCATGTGTGTTCTTTTTACTAACAACAACCACAGTCTTTGCATGTGTGTTCTCTTCAGAGAGCACACATGGATCCACCAGTGTCATTGCATGTGTGTTCTTTTTACTAACAACAACCAGTGTCATTGCATGTGTGTTCTTTTCACAATCCACCTATGGATCCACCAGTGTCATTGCATGTGGGCTTTTTTATTAACAACAACCAAAGTCATTTCATGTGTGTTCTTTTCACATACCACATATGGATCCACCAGTGTCATTGAAATGTGTGTTCTTTTCAGAGACCACACATGGATCCACAATTGTTATTGCATGTGTGTTCTTGTTACTCACAACAACCAATGTCATTGCATGTGTGCTCTTTTCACAATCCTCTTATGGATCCACCAGTGTCATTGCATGTGTGTTCTTTTTACTAACAACAACCAGAGGCATTGCATGTGTGTTCTTTTCATATACCACATATGGATCCACCAATGTTGTTACATGTGTGCTTTTTTTTACTAACAACAACAGAGTCATTTCATGTGTGTTCTTTTCACACAGCACATATGGATCCACCATTGTCATTGAAATGTGTGTTCTCTTCACAGACCACACATGAATCCACCAGTGTTATTGCACGTGTGTTCTTGTTACTAACCACAACCAGAGTCATTGCATGTGTGTTCTTTTCACATACCACATATGGATCCACCAGTGTCATTGCACGTGTGTTATTTTCACAATCCACCTATGGATCCACCAGTGTCATTTCATGCGTGTTCTTTTTACTAACAACAATTGGAGTCATTTCATGACTATTCTTTTCACATACCACATATGGATCCACCAGTGTCATTGAAATGAGTGTTCTCTTTAGAGACCACACATGGATCCACCAGTGTCATTACATGTGTGTTCTTTTTACTAACAACAACTAGAGTCATTGCATGTGTGTTCTTTTCACATACCACATATGGATCGACCAGTGTCATTGCATGTGTGCTCTTTTCACAATCCACCTTTGGATCCACCAGTGTCATTGCATGTGTGTTCTCTTTACTAACAACAACCAGAGTCATTGAAATGTGTCTTCTTTTCACATACCACATATGGATCCACCAGTGTCATTGCATGTGTGTTGTTTTTACTAACAACAACCATAGTCTTTGCATGTGTGTTCTCTTCAGAGACCACAGATGGATCTACCAGTGTCATTGCATGTGTGTTCTTTTTACTAACAACAACCAGTGTCATTGCACATGTGTTCTTTTCACAATCCACCTATGGATCCACCAGTGTCATTGCATGTGTTCTTTTTTTACTAACAACAACCAGAGTCATTTCATGTGTGTTCTTTTCACATACCACATATGGATCCACCAATGTCATTGAAATGTGTGTTCTCTTTAGAGACCACACATGGATCCACAATTGTTATTGCATGTGCGTTCTTGTTACTAACAACAACCAGTGTCATTGCATGTGTGCTCTTTTCACAATCCACCTATGGATCCACCAGTGTCATGGCATGTGTGTTCTTTTTACTAACAACAACCAGAGTCATTGCATGTGTGTTCTTTTCACATACCACATATGGATCGACCAGTGTCATTGCATGTGTGCTCTTTTTACTAACAACAACCAGAGTCATTGCATGTGTATTCTCTTCATGGACCACACATGGATCTACCAGTGTCATTGCATGTGTGTTCTTTTTACTAACAACAACCAGAGTCATTGAAATGTGTGTTCTCTTCTGAGACCACACATGGATCCACCAGTGTCATTGCATGTGTGTTCTTTTTACTAACAACCAGTGTCATTGCATGTGTGTTATTTTCACAATCCACCTATGGATCCACTAATGTTGTTACATGTGTGCTTTTTTTTACTAACAACAACAAAGTCATTTCATGTGTGTTCTTTTCACACAGCACATATGGATCCACCATTGTCATTGAAATGTGTGTTCTCTTTAGAGACCACACATGATCCACCAGAGTTATTGCACGTGTGTTCTTGTTACTAACAATAACCAGAGTTATTGCATGTGTGTTCTTTTCACATACCACATATGGATCCTCCAGTGTCATTGCATGTGTGTTATTTTCACAATCCACCTATGGATCCACCAATGTCATTTCATGTGTGTTCTTTTTACTAACAACAATTGGAGTCATTTCATGGCTGTTCTTTTCACATACCACATATGGATCCACCAGTGTCATTGAAATGTGTGTTCTCTTTAGAGACCACAGATGGATCCACCAGTGTCATTACATGTGTGTTCTTTTTACTAACAACAACTGGAGTCATTGCAAGTGTGTTCTTTTCACATACCACATATGGATCCACCAATGTCATTGCATGTGTGCTCTTTTCACAATCCACCTATGGATCCACCAGTGTCATTGCATGTGTGTTCTTTTTACTAACAACAACCAGACTCATTGAAATGTGTGTTCTTTTCACATACCACATATGGATCCACCAGTGTCATTGCACGTGTGTTCTTTTTACTAACAACAACCAGAGTCTTTGCATGTGTGCTCTTTTTACTAACAACAACCAGAGTAATTGAAATGTGTGTTCTCTTAAGAGACCACACATGGATCCACCAGTGTCATTGCATGTGTGTTCTTTTTACTAACAACAACCAGTGTCATTGCATGTGTGTTCTTTTCACAATCCACCTATGGATCCACCAGTGTCATTGCATGCGTGCATTTTTTACTAACAACAACCAGAGTCATTTCATGTGTGTTCTTTTCACATACCACATATGGATCCACCAGTGTCATTGCATGTGTGTTCTTTTCACAATCCACCTATGGATCCACCAGTGTCATTGCATGTGTGCTCTTTTTACTAAAACCAACCAGAGTCATTTCATGTGTGTTCTTTTCACATACCACATATGGATCCACCAGTTTCATTGCATGTGTGTTCTTTTGACAATCCAACTATGGATCCACTAGTGTCATTGCATGTGTGCTTTTTTTACTAACAACAACCAGAGTCATTTTATCTGTATTCTTTTCACATACCACATATGGATACACTAGTGTCATTGAAATGTGTGTTCTCTTCACAGACTAAACATGGATCCACCAGTGTTATTGCATGTGTGTTCTTGTTTCTAACAACAACAAGAGTCATTGCATGTGTGTTATTTTCACATACCACATATGGATCCACCAGTGTCATTGCATGTGTGCTCTTTTCACAATCCACCTATGGATCCACCAGTGTTATTGCATGCGTGTTCTTTTTACTAACAACAACCAGAGTCATTGCATGTGTGTTCTTTTCACATACCACATATGGATCCACCAGTGTCATTGCATGTGTGTTCTTTTCACAATACACCTATGGATCCACAAGTGTCATTGCTTGTGTGTTCATTTTACTAACAACAACTGGAGTCATTTCATGACTGTTCTTTTCACATACCACATATGGATCCACCACTGTCATTGAAATGTGTGTTCTCTTCAGAGACCACACATGGATTCACCAGTGTCATTACAAGTGTGTTCTTTTTACTAACAACAAGTGGAGTCATTGCATGTGTGTTCTTTTTACATACCACCTATGGATCCACCAGTGTCATTGCATGTGTGCTCTTTTCACAATCCACCTATGGATCCAGCAGTGTCATTGCATGTGTGTTCTTTTTACTAACAACAACCAGAGTCATTGAAATGTTTGTTCTTTTCACATACCACATATGGATCCACCAGTGTCATTGCATGTGTATTCTTTTTACTAACAACAACCAGAGTCATTTCATGTGTGTTCTTTTCACATACCACATATGGATCCACCAATGTCATTGAAATGTGTGTTCTCTTTAGAGATCACATATGGATCCACAATTGTTATTGCATGTGTGTTCTTGTTACTAACAACAACCAGTGTCATTGCATGTGTGCTCTTTTCACAATCCACCTATGGATCCACCAGTGTCATTGCATGTGTGTTCTTTTTACTAACGACAACCAGAGTCATTGCATGTGTGTTCTTTTCACATACCACATATGGATCAACCAGTGTCATTGCATGTGTGCACTTTTTACTAACAACAACCAGAGTCATTGCATGTGTGTTCTCTTCATGGACCACACATGGATCCACCAGTGTCATTGCATGTGTGTTCTTTTTACTAACAACAACCAGAGTCATTGAAATGTGTGTTCTCTTCTGAGACCACACATGGATCCACCAGTGTCATTGCATGTGTGTTCTTTTTACTAACAACCAGTGTCATTCCATGTGTGTTATTTTCACAAGCCACCTATGGATCCACCAATGTTGTTACATGTGTGCTTTTTTTTACTAACAACAACAGAGTCATTTCATGTGTGTTCTTTTCACATACCACATATGGATCCACCAGTGTCATTGAAATGTGTGTTCTCTTCAGAGACCACACATGATCCACCTGTGTTATTGCACGTGTGTTCTTGTTACTAACAATAACCAGAGTTATTGCATGTGTGTTCTTTTCACATACCACATATGGATCCTCCAGTGTCATTGCATGTGTGTTATTTTCACAATCCACCTATGGATCCACCAGTGTCATTTCATGCGTGTTCTTTTTACTAACAACAATTGGAGTCATTTCATGACTGTTCTTTTCACATACCACATATGGATCCACCTATGTCATTGAAATGTGTGTTCTCTTTCGAGTCCACACATGGATCCACCAGTGTCATTACATGTGTGTTCTTTTTACTAACAACAACTAGAGTCATTGCATGTGTGTTCTTTTCACATACCACATATGGATCCACCAGTGTCATTGCATGTGTGTTCTTTTCACAATCCACCTATGGATCCACCAGTGTCATTGCATGTGTGTTATTTTTACTAACAACAGCCAGAGTCATTGAAATGTGTGTTCTTTTCACATACCACATATGGATCCACCAGTGTCATTGCATGTGTGTTCTTTGTACTAACAACAACTAGAGACTTTGCATGTGTGTTCTCTTCAGAGACCACACATGGATCCACCAGTGTCATTGCATGTGTGCTCTTTTTACTAACAACAACCAGAGTAATTGAAATGTGTGTTCTCTTCAGAGACCACACATGGATCCACCAGTGTCATTGCATGTGTGTTCTTTTTACTAACAACAACCAGTGCCATTGCATGTGTGTTCTTTTCACAATCCACCTATGGATCCACCAGTGTCATTGCATGCGTGCTTTTTTTACTAACAACAACCAGAGTCATTTCATGTGTGTTCTTTTCACATACCACATATGGATCCACCAATGTCATTGAAATGTGTGTTCTCTTCAGAGGCCACACATGGATCCACCAGTGTTATTGCATGTGTGTTCTTGTTACTAGCAACAACCAGAGTCATTGCATGTGTGTTCTTTTCACATACCACAGATGGATCCACCAGTTTCATTGCATGTGTGTTCTTTTGACAATCCAACTATGGATCCACTAGTGTCATTGCATGTGTGCTTTTTTTACTAACAACAACCAGAGTCATTTTATCTGTATTCTTTTCACATACCACATATGGATACACTAGTGTCATTGAAATGTGTGTTCTCTTCACAGACTAAACATGGATCCACCAGTGTTATTGCATGTGTGTTCTTGTTTCTAACAACAACAAGAGTCATTGCATGTGTGTTCTTTTCACGTACCACATATGGATCCACCAGTGTCATTGCATGTGTGCTCTTTTCACAATCCACCTATGGATCCACCAGTGTTATTGCATGCGTGTTCTTTTTACTAACAACAACCAGAGTCATTGCATGTGTGTTCTTTTCACATACCACATATGGATCCACCAGTGTCATTGCATGTGTGTTCTTTTCACAATACACCTATGGATCCACAAGTGTCATTGCTTGTGTGTTCATTTTACTAACAACAACTGGAGTCATTTCATGACTGTTCTTTTCACATACCACATATGGATCCACCACTGTCATTGAAATGTGTGTTCTCTTCAGAGACCACACATGGATTCACCAGTGTCATTACAAGTGTGTTCTTTTTACTAACAACAACTGGAGTCATTGCATGTGTGTTCTTTTTACCTACCACCTATGGATCCACCAGTGTCATTGCATGTGTGCTCTTTTCACAATCCACCTATGGATCCAGCAGTGTCATTGCATGTGTGTTCTTTTTAATAACAACAACCAGAGTCATTGAAATGTTTGTTCTTTTCACATACCACATATGGATCCACCAGTGTCATTGCATGTGTATTCTTTTTAGTAACAACAACCAGAGTCATTTCATGTGTGTTCTTTTCACATACCACATATGGATCCACCAATGTCATTGAAATGTGTGTTCTCTTTAGAGACCACATATGGATCCACAATTGTTATTGCATGTGTGTTCTTGTTACTAACAACAACCAGTGTCATTGCATGTGTGCTCTTTTCACAATCCACCTATGGATCCACCAGTGTCATTGCATGTGTGTTCTTTTTACTAACGACAACCAGAGTCATTGCATGTGTGTTCTTTTCACATACCACATATGGATCAACCAGTGTCATTGCATGTGTGCACTTTTTACTAACAACAACCAGAGTCATTGCATGTGTGTTCTCTTCATGGACCACACATGGATCCACCAGTGTCATTGCATGTGTGTTCTTTTTACTAACAACAACCAGAGTCATTGAAATGTGTGTTCTCTTCTGAGACCACACATGGATCCACCAGTGTCATTGCATGTGTGTTCTTTTTACTAACAACCAGTGTCATTCCATGTGTGTTATTTTCACAATCCACCTATGGATCCACCAATGTTGTTACATGTGTGCTTTTTTTTACTAACAACAACAGAGTCATTTCATGTGTGTTCTTTTCACATACCACATATGGATCCACCAGTGTCATTGAAATGTGTGTTCTCTTCAGAGACCACACATGATCCACCTGTGTTATTGCACGTGTGTTCTTGTTACTAACAATAACCAGAGTTATTGCATGTGTGTTCTTTTCACATACCACATATGGATCCTCCAGTGTCATTGCATGTGTGTTATTTTCACAATCCACCTATGGATCCACCAGTGTCATTTCATGCGTGTTCTTTTTACTAACAACAATTGGAGTCATTTCATGACTGTTCTTTTCACATACCACATATGGATCCACCTATGTCATTGAAATGTGTGTTCTCTTTCGAGTCCACACATGGATCCACCAGTGTCATTACATGTGTGTTCTTTTTACTAACAACAACTAGAGTCATTGCATGTGTGTTCTTTTCACATACCACATATGGATCCACCAGTGTCATTGCATGTGTGTTCTTTTCACAATCCACCTATGGATCCACCAGTGTCATTGCATGTGTGTTATTTTTACTAACAACAGCCAGAGTCATTGAAATGTGTGTTCTTTTCACATACCACATATGGATCCACCAGTGTCATTGCATGTGTGTTCTTTGTACTAACAACAACTAGAGACTTTGCATGTGTGTTCTCTTCAGAGACCACACATGGATCCACCAGTGTCATTGCATGTGTGCTCTTTTTACTAACAACAACCAGAGTAATTATAATGTGTGTTCTCTTCAGAGACCACACATGGATACACCAGTGTCATTGCATGTGTGTTCTTTTTACTAACAACAACCAGTGTCATTGCATGTGTGTTCTTTTCACAATCCACCTATGGATCCACCAGTGTCATTGCATGCGTGCTTTTTTTACTAACAACAACCAGAGTCATTTCATGTGTGTTCTTTTCACATACCACATATGGATCCACCAATGTCATTGAAATGTGTGTTCTCTTCAGAGGCCACACATGGATCCACCAGTGTTATTGCATGTGTGTTCTTGTTACTAGCAACAACCAGAGTCATTGCATGTGTGTTCTTTTCACATACCACAGATGGATCCACCAGTTTCATTGCATGTGTGTTCTTTTGACAATCCAACTATGGATCCACTAGTGTCATTGCATGTGTGCTTTTTTTACTAACAACAACCAGAGTCATTTTATCTGTATTCTTTTCACATACCACATATGGATACACTAGTGTCATTGAAATGTGTGTTCTCTTCACAGACTAAACATGGATCCACCAGTGTTATTGCATGTGTGTTCTTGTTTCTAACAACAACAAGAGTCATTGCATGTGTGTTCTTTTCACGTACCACATATGGATCCACCAGTGTCATTGCATGTGTGCTCTTTTCACAATCCACCTATGGATCCACCAGTGTTATTGCATGCGTGTTCTTTTTACTAACAACAACCAGAGTCATTGCATGTGTGTTCTTTTCACATACCACATATGGATCCACCAGTGTCATTGCATGTGTGTTCTTTTCACAATACACCTATGGATCCACAAGTGTCATTGCTTGTGTGTTCATTTTACTAACAACAACTGGAGTCATTTCATGACTGTTCTTTTCACATACCACATATGGATCCACCACTGTCATTGAAATGTGTGTTCTCTTCAGAGACCACACATGGATTCACCAGTGTCATTACAAGTGTGTTCTTTTTACTAACAACAACTGGAGTCATTGCATGTGTGTTCTTTTTACATACCACCTATGGATCCACCAGTGTCATTGCATGTGTGCTCTTTTCACAATCCACCTATGGATCCAGCAGTGTCATTGCATGTGTGTTCTTTTTACTAACAACAACCAGAGTCATTGAAATGTTTGTTCTTTTCACATACCACACATGGATCCACCAGTGTCATTGCATGTGTATTCTTTTTAGTAACAACAACCAGAGTCATTTCATGTGTGTTCTTTTCACATACCACATATGGATCCACCAATGTCATTGAAATGTGTGTTCTCTTTAGAGACCACATATGGATCCACAATTGTTATTGCATGTGTGTTCTTGTTACTAACAACAACCAGTGTCATTGCATGTGTGCTCTTTTCACAATCCACCTATGGATCCACCAGTGTCATTGCATGTGTGTTCTTTTTACTAACGACAACCAGAGTCATTGCATGTGTGTTCTTTTCACATACCACATATGGATCAACCAGTGTCATTGCATGTGTGCACTTTTTACTAACAACAACCAGAGTCATTGCATGTGTGTTCTCTTCATGGACCACACATGGATCCACCAGTATCATTGCATGTGTATTCTTTTTACTAACAACAACCAGAGTCATTGAAATGTGTGTTCTCTTCTGAGACCACACATGGATCCACCAGTGTCATTGCATGTGTGTTCTTTTTACTAACAACCAGTGTCATTCCATGTGTGTTATTTTCACAATCCACCTATGGATCCACCAATGTTGTTACATGTGTGCTTTTTTTACTAACAACAACAGAGTCATTTCATGTGTGTTCTTTTCACATACCACATATGGATCCACCAGTATCATTGAAATGTGTGTTCTCTTCAGAGACCACACATGATCCACCTGTGTTATTGCACGTGTGTTCTTGTTACTAACAATAACCAGAGTTATTGCATGTGTGTTCTTTTCACATACCACATATGGATCCTCCAGTGTCATTGCATGTGTGTTATTTTCACAATCCACCTATGGATCCACCAGTGTCATTTCATGCGTGTTCTTTTTACTAACAACAATTGGAGTCATTTCATGACTGTTCTTTTCACATACCACATATGGATCCACCTATGTCATTGAAATGTGTGTTCTCTTTCGAGTCCACACATGGATCCACCAGTGTCATTACATGTGTGTTCTTTTTACTAACAACAACTAGAGTCATTGCATGTGTGTTCTTTTCACATACCACATATGGATCCACCAGTGTCATTGCATGTGTGCTCTTTTCACAATCCACCTATGGATCCACCAGTGTCATTGCATGTGTGTTATTTTTACTAACAACAGCCAGAGTCATTGAAATGTGTGTTCTTTTCACATACCACATATGGATCCACCAGTGTCATTGCATGTGTGTTCTTTGTACTAACAACAACCAGAGACTTTGCATGTGTGTTCTCTTCAGAGACCACAAATGGATCCACCAGTGTCATTGCATGTGTGATCTTTTTACTAACAACAACCAGAGTAATTGAAATGTGTGTTCTCTTCAGAGACCACACATGGATCCACCAGTGTCATTGCATGTGTGTTCTTTTTACTAACAACAACCAGTGTCATTGCATGTGTGTTCTTTTCACAATCCACCTATGGATCCACCAGTGTCATTGCATGCGTGCTTTTTTTACTAACAACAACCAGAGTCATTTCATGTGTGTTCTTTTCACATACCACATATGGATCCACCAATGTCATTGAAATGTGTGTTCTCTTCAGAGGCCACACATGGATCCACCAGTGTTATTGCATGTGTGTTCTTGTTACTAGCAACAACCAGAGTCATTGCATGTGTGTTCTTTTCACATACCACAGATGGATCCACCAGTGTCATTGCATGTGTGTTCTTTTCACAATCCACCTATGGATCGACCAGTGTCATTGCATGTGTGCTCTTTTTACTAATAACAACCAGAGTCATTGCATGTGTGTTCTTTTCACATACCACACATGGATCCACCAGTGTCATTGAAATGTGTGTTCTCTTCACAGACCAAACATGGATCCACCAGTGTTATTGCATGTGTGTTCTTGTTTCTAACAACAACAAGAGTCATTGCATCTGTGTCCTTTTCACATACCACATATGGATCCACCAGTGTCATTGCATGTGTGCTCTTTTCACAATCCACCTATGGATCCACCAGTGTTATTGCATGCGTGTTCTTTTTACTAACAACAACCAGAGTCATTGCATGTGTCTTCTTTTCACATACCACATATGCATCCACCAGTGTCATTGCATGTGTGTTCTTTTCACAATCCACCTATGGATCCACAAGTGTCATTGCTTGTGTGTTCTTTTTACTAACAACAACTGGAGTCATTTCATGACTGTTCTTTTCACATACCACATATGGATCCACCACTGTCATTGAAATGTGTATTCTCTTCATAGACCACACATGGATTCACCTGTGTCATTACATGTGTGTTCTTTTTACTAACAACAACTGGAGTCATTGCACGTGTGTTCCTTTTACATACCAGTGGTTATTATTATATCTTTGTGTTTATGATGAATGTTTGCATCCCATGCTATAATTGTATTATAAGGAAACACTAATACATGTGTGTTTTGTAAACATAAAAGGGTCCCTAGTGAGCCTCTTGTTAAACTAGCTTGTTGATTAATTGATGATCATGGTTTCCTGATCATGGACATTGGATGTCATTAATAACAAGGTTATATCATTAGGAGAATGATGTAATGGACACACACACCCATAGTAAGCGTAGCATTAGATCAAGTCATTAAGTTCACATTGCTCTAAGCTTTCGATACATAGTAACCTAATCCTTCGACCATGAGGTTGTGTTAATCACCATCACCGGATGAGTACTTTGATGACATCAAACACCACTTCGTAACTGGGTGGTTATAAAGGTATCATTGGGTAT
This sequence comes from Avena sativa, assembly GCA_916181665.1. Lineage (NCBI taxonomy): Eukaryota > Viridiplantae > Streptophyta > Magnoliopsida > Poales > Poaceae > Avena > Avena sativa. The sequence continues at coordinate 589,018,928 of OV702287.1, forward strand.
TCTGAAAGTATGTGTTGAAGCGCATGGACCAAGATTGGGATTTGTCCATCCATATGACGGATAGATATGCTCTGGGCCCTCTCGGTGGAATGTCATCTAGTTAGCTTGCAAGCATGTGACTAGGCCACAAGGGATGGCGTAACACGGAACGAGTAAAGAGTGCTTATCAGTAACAAGGTAGAACTAGGTATGGAGATACCGATGATCAAACCTCGGATAAGTAGAGTATCCCGTGACAAAGGGAATTGGTTTCGTATGTTAATGGTTCTATCGATCACGAAGTCATCGTTGAGTATGTGGGAGCCGTTATGGATCTCCAGATCCCGCTGATGGTTATTGATCGGAGAGGTGTCTTCATCATGTCCACTTATTCACGAATCGTAGGGTGACACAGTTAAGGTTCGAAGTTGTTTTAAGTAGATATTTAATATGCGTTGGAGACCGAACGTTGTTCGGAGTCTCGGATTGGATCCGGGAGATCACGAGGAGATCCAGAACTATCCGGAGAATAACATTCATGTAATGGGGATCATTTTATAAGTTAGGAAATGTTCTAGAGTGTTTGTATGGGGATTCTAGAAGGTTTCGGAATGTTCCGGAAGGTTCTAGAAGATATCTTGGAGTTTATTTGAAAACCGAGATAAGATAAGATAAGATAAGGGGAGTTTAAAGGGGAAACTTGGGGGGAAGGACTCTCCCCCCAAGCTCCCTAGTGCGCCGGCCCTAAGGGGTGGGCCTAGGGGGGGAGCCCTAGGCCACACCCCTCCCTCTATATATAGAGGGGTGGAGGCGCCACCCCTCCTTGCCCCCTTCCCACTCCAAACCCTAGCCGCCTCTCTCTTCCTCCTTCCATCTGCTCCGGCTTAGGCGAAGCCCTGCAGAATTCTCTACTCCACCACCACCACCACGCCGTCGTGCTGCTGGGATTGCATGGAGAAGATCTACTACCTCCACTGCTCGCTGGAACGGGGAGAGGAAGGTCTGCTTCGACTCCGCACGTGTGACCGTCTGCGGAAGCGCTGCCGAAACGCGGCGCCGGAAGGATCATCTACTCGAACTTGAGATCGGCAAGTGATCGACTACATCATCCACAAGATCTAATCTCGTTAACGATTTCGGTTCTACGAGTTTAGTACCGATCTATCTCGTTGCTCATGTCTAGTAGATTAGATCTTGGCTTTTATCTAGATTAGATCTGGGTTTTGTTCGTTCTTGCGCTAGAAATTTTTTGTTTTCCATGCTACGAACCCATCAGTGGTATCAGAGCCTTGTCTATGCGTAGATCTGTTGCACGAGTAGAACACAGTGCTGTTGTGGGCGTTGGTGCTCGTGCTGTCTTTTGCTATGTGTACTTTGCATCTTGCGGTATGGTGGGATGAAGCGGCTCGGGCTAACATTACATGTCATCGCACATGAGACTTGCTCCACGCTTGACGTGCAACTTGCTTTGCACAAGTGGCTTTGCGGGTGTCTGTCTCTCCCATCATAGTATAGATCAAATCTACACTTTGCACTTGATAGCACTTGTATCAACGTTGTGGTTTAGTTTTGTAGGTAAGATCCGTTCTTATTCGAAAGCCCCAAACCACGTAAAACTTGCAAAGAAAATTAGAGGCGTCTAACTTGTTTTTGCAGGGGTTTTGTGATGTGATATGGCCACCATGTGATTGTGATTATATTTGATGTATGCAATGATCCTTGTTGTAATATGACAACCGGCAGGAGCCTAATGGTTGTCTTTAATTCTGTTAAGACCTGCGTGTCTATTCATCTTGTAATAGCTTTATTCCAAGTAGTTGTAATAGTTGCTTGTGATGATGGACAACCATGAAGCGGCGCCACTGACCTTGACGCAATGCTGGTGATGATGGAGATCATGTCCGTGCTTTGGAGATGGAGATCGAAGGCACAAGAAGAAAGGGCCATATCATATCACACTAATTATGAATTGCCTGTGATGTTAATCCTTTATGCATCTTGTATTGCTTAGATCGCGACGGTAGCATTATAAGATGATCCCTCTCACTAAATATCAAGTAATAAAAGTGTTCGTCCTTACTTGGCACCATTGCTAAGACTCGTCGTTTCGAAGCATCTCGTGATGATCGGGTGTGATAGATTCTACGTGTGCATACAACGGGTGCAAGCCAGATTTGCACATGCGGAAACTGAGGTTAATCTTGACGAGCCTATCATGTACAGACATGGTCTCGGAACACGGAACACCGAAAGGTAGAGCACGAGTCATATGAATGATATGATGAACATGAAGATTGTTCGCCGATGAAACTACATCTTCTCTCGTGAAGATCGGACTTGGTGTAGTGGACTTGGTTCGTGTAATCACTAAGACAATGTGAGGGATGTTGTTTTGAGTGGGAGTTCACCTAGTTAATTTAAGAATTGAAGTTGAACTCAATTTATCATAAACTTAGTCTAAACTACTTGCAAATGTGTTGTCTATTATGGCGAACCTCTCCATCAATTTCAATGCGTTCCTAGAGAAAGAAAAACTTAAGAACAATGGAAGCAACTTCACGGACTGGCTCCGTGGTCTGAAGATTGTCCTCAGGGCTGGTCAGATGACCTATGTGCTCGATGCACCGCTAGGTGACCCACCTGCAGAAGATGCCACTGATGACGTAAAAAATGTTTACGCCACTCGCAAAAATCATTACTCCACAGTTCAGTGTGCCATCCTGTACGGTTTAGAACGGAGCTTCAGAAGCGCTTTGAGCACCACGACTCGTTCGAGATCATTAAGGAGCTCAAGCTTATTTTTGAGACTCACGCGGTCGTGGAGAGCTATGAGGCCTCCGGAAAGTTCTTTACCTGCAAGATGGAAGAGGGAAGCTCCGTTAGCGAGCACGTGCTCACCATGTGTGGGCACGCAAACAAGCTCCAAGAGTTGGGGATAACGATTCCTAATGAGTTAGGGATTCACCGTGTCCTCCAATCGCTGCCACCGAGTTATAAGAACTTTGTGATGAACTACAATATGCACTGCATGAACAAGACGTTGCCTGAACTATCGTCCATGCTGAAAACTGCTGAAGTGGAGATCAAGAAGGAGCACCAAGTGTTGATGGTCAATAAGACCACCAATTTCAAGAAACAGGGAAAGCCTAAGAACAAGGGCAACTTCAAGAAGGACGGCAAGAAAGCTGCCGCACCTACTAAGAAGCCTAAGGCTGGTCCTAAGCCTGAAACTGAATGCTTCTACTGCAAGGGTGCTGGTCACTGGAAGCGCAACTGCCCCAAGTACCTGGCAGATCTAAAGAACGGCAACATCAAGAAGAAAGGTATATTCGATATACATGTTATTGATGTGTATCTTACTAGTAATCGTAGTAGAGCCTGGGTATTTGATACTGGTTCGGTTGCTCATATTTGTAACTCGAAACAGGAGCTGCGGAATAAACGAAGACTGGCGAGAGACCAGGTGACGATGCGCATTGGAAATGGATCCAAGGTTGATGTGATCGCCGTCGGCACGCTCCCTCTACATCTACCTTCGGGATTAGTTTTAAATTTGAATAATTGTTATTTGGTGCCTGCGTTAAGCATGAACATTATATCTGGATCTTGTTTATTGCGAGACGGTTACTCTTTTAAGTCCGATAATAAAGGTTGTTCGATTTATATGAGTAATATCTTTTATGGTAATGCACCTGAGATGAATGGTTTATTCTTGCTGAATCTCGATAGTAGTGATACACATGTTCACAACACAGATGCTAAACGAACAAGATTGAACGATAATTCTATATACATGTGGCACTGTCGTCTTGGTCACATTGGAGTGAAGCGTATGAAGAAACTCCATTCTGATGGACTTCTTGAATCACTTGATTTTGAATCACTTGAAAGATGCGAAGCATGTCTAATAGGAAAAATGACTAAGACTCCATTCTCTGGAATAATGGAGCGAGCTACAGACTTATTGGAAATAATTCATACCCATGTATGCGGTCCAATGAGTGTAGCATCGCGTGGTGGATATCGTTATGTTCTCACTTTCACGGATGACTTAAGTAGATATGGGTATGTCTACTTTATGAAACATAAGTCCGAAACTTTCGAGATGTTTAAGGAATTTCAAAGTGAAGTGGAAAATCATCATAACAAGAAGATTAAGTTTCTGCGTTCTGACCGTGAAGGTGAATATCTAAGTTATGAGTTTGGCATGCATTTAAAGAAATGTGGAATACTTTCGCAGTTGACACCGCCGGGAACACCACAGCGTAATGGTGTGTCCGAACGTCGTAATCGAACTCTCTTAGATATGGCTCGGTCTATGATGTCTCTTACAGATTTACTGCTATCATTTTGGGGCTATGCATTAGAGACAGCCGCATTCACTTTAAATAGGGCACCATCTAAATCCGTTGAAACGACACCGTACGAATTATGGTTTGGCAAGAAACCCAAGTTTTCGTTCCTTAAAGTTTGGGGTTGCGAAACGTATGTAATGAAGTTACAACCTGATAAGCTAGAACCCAAAGCGGAGAAATGCGTCTTCATAGGATACCCTAAAGAAACAATTGGGTATACCTTCTATCATAGATCCGAAGGCAAAGTTTTCGTTGCCAAGAATGGATCCTTTCTTGAGAAGGAGTTTCTCTCGAAAGAAGTGACTGGAAGGAAAGTAGAACTCGACGAGGTTATTGAACCTTCTCTCGGGGTTGAGAATAGCGCAGCACCGGAAGATGTTTTCGTGCCGCCTGCACCAACTAGAGAGGAAGTTAATGATGGTGATCATGAAACTTCGAACAAAGTTACTACTGAACCTCGCAGGTCAATGAGGGTTCGTACCACTCCTGAGTGGTATGACTCTTCCTTGAACGTCATGTTGGTGGACAACACTGATGACCCTGCGACTTATGAAGAAGCTATGGTGAGCCCAGATTCCGACAAATGGCTAGAAGCCATGAAATCCGAAATGGGATCCATGTACGAAAACCAAGTATGGACTTTGGTGGACTTACCGGATGGCCGTAAGGCTGTCGAGAACAAATGGATTTTCAAAAGAAAAATAGATGCTGATGGTAATGTTACTGTCTATAAAGCTCGACTTGTCGCGAAAGGGTTCCGACAAATTCAAGGTGTTGACTATGATGAGACTTTCTCACCAGTAGCGAAGCTAAAGTCTGTGAGGATTTTGTTAGCAATTGCTGCATATTTCGACTATGAGATATGGCAGATGGATGTCAAAACGGCCTTCCTTAATGGTGACATTGAGGAAGAGTTGTACATGGTACAACCCAAGGGTTTTGTCGATCCTAGTGATGCTGACAAGGTATGCAAACTTCAGCGCTCCATTTATGGACTGAAGCAAGCATCCCGGAGTTGGAATCAACGTTTTGATAAAGTAATAAAAAAAATTGGTTTTATACAAACTTATGGAGAAGCTTGTATTCACAAGAAAGTGAGTGGGAGCTCTATAGCATTTCTAGTACTATATGTAGATGACATACTGTTGATTGGGAATGATATAGAACTTCTTAATAGCGTCAAAGCCTATTTGAATAATAGTCTTTCAATAAAGGATCTTGGCGAAGCGGCATATATTCTAGGCATCAAGATTTATAGAGATAGATCAAGACGCCTGCTAGCGCTTTCACAAAGTACATAGCTGGACAAAGTTCTAAAGAAGTTTAGAATGGAAGAGAGCAAGAAAGGGTTCGTGCCCATGTTGTCAGGTAAGACCTTGAGTAAGACTCAAAGTCCAGCTACGGCAGAAGATAGAGAGAAGATGAATAATGTTCCCTATGCCTCAGCCACAGGTTCTATCATGTATGCCATGTTGTGTACAAGACCGGATATAGCACATGCTGTTAGTTTGACTAGCAGATATCAAAGTGATCCTGGAATGGAGCACTGGACAGTGGTCAAGAATATCCTTAAGTACCTGAATAGGACTAAGGATATGGTTCTTTCTTATGGAGGTGATGAACAGCTTGTTGTAAACAGTTACAATGATGCTAGTTGGAACACCGATCCAGATGACTCGAAGTCACAGTCTGGATACGTATTTATTTTGAATGGTGCTGCAGTGAGCTGGAGGAGTGCCAAGCAAAGTGTTGTGGCGAAATCTTCAACTGAATCGGAATACATAGCTGCTTCGGAGGCTTCACAAGAAGCCATATGGATGAAGGAGTTCATTACTGAACTTGGCGTTGTTCCTAGTGCGTTGGACCCAATGGCCATCTACTGTGACAACACAGGTGCCATAGCTAATGCACAGGAGCCAAGGTCACATAGCAAGCTGAAGCACATCAAGCTACGTTTCCATGCTATTCGCGAGTATGTCCAAGATGGTGACTTAAATATTTGCAAAGTACACACTGATCTGAATGTGGCAGATCCGTTGACTAAACCTCTCCCTAGAGCAAAGCATGACCAACACCAGAACGCCATGGGTGTTAGGTATATTACCATGTAATCTAGATTATTGACTCTAGTGCAAGTGGGAGACTGTTGGAGATATGCCCAAGAGGCAATAATAAAAGTGGTTATTATTATATCTTTGTGTTTATGATGAATGTTTGCATCCCATGCTATAATTGTATTATAAGGAAACACTAATACATGTGTGTTTTGTAAACATAAAAGGGTCCCTAGTAAGCCTCTTGTTAAACTAGCTTGTTGATTAATTGATGATCATGGTTTCCTGATCATGGACATTGGATGTCATTAATAACAAGGTTATATCATTAGGAGAATGATGTAATGGACACACACACCCATAGTAAGCGTAGCATTAGATCAAGTCATTAAGTTCACATTGCTATAAGCTTTCGATACATAGTAACCTAATCCTTCGACCATGAGGTTGTGTTAATCACCATCACCGGATGAGTACTTTGATGACATCAAACACCACTTCGTAACTTGGTTGTTATAAAGGTATCATTGGGTATTCTAAAAGTATGTGTTGAAGCGCATGGACCAAGATTGGGATTTGTCCATCCATATGACGGATAGATATGCTCTGGGCCCTCTCGGTGGAATGTCATCTAGTTAGCTTGCAAGCATGTGACTAGGTCACAAGGGATGGCGTAACACGGAATGAGTAAAGAGTGCTTATCAGTAATAAGGTAGAACTAGGTATGGAAATACCGATGATCAAACCTCGGATAAGTAGAGTATCGCGTGACAAAGGGAATTGGTTTCGTATGTTAATGGTTCTAGCGATCACGAAGTCATCGTTGAGTATGTGGGAGCCATTATGGATCTCCAGATCCCGCTGATGGTTATTGATCGGAGAGGTGTCTTCATCATGTCCACTTATTCACGAACCGTAGGGTGACACACTTAAGGTTCGAAGTTGTTTTAAGTAGATATTGAATATGCGTTGGAGACCGAATGTTGTTCGGAGTCTCGAATTGGATCCGGGACATCACGAGGAGATCCGGAACTGTCCGGAGAATAAGATTCATATAATGGGGATCATTTTCTAAGTTAGGAAATGTTCCAGAGTGTTTGTATGGGGATTCTAGAAGGTTTCGGAATGTTCCGGAAGGTTCTAGAAGATATCTTGGAGTTTATTTGAAAACCGAGATAAGATAAGATAAGGGGAGTTTAAAGGGGAAAATTGGGGGGGAAGGACTTTCCCCCCAAGCTCCCTAGTTCGCCGGCCCTAAGGGGTGGGCCTAGGGGTGGGAACCCTAGGCCACACCCCTCCCTCTATATATAGAGGGGTGGAGGCGCCACCCCTCGTTGCCCCCTTCCCACTCCAAACCCTAGCCGCCTCTCTCTTCCTCCTTCCATCTGCTCTGGCTTAGGCGAAGCCCTGCAGAATTCTCTACTCCACCACCACCACCACGCCGTCGTGCTGCTGGGATTGCGTGGAGAAGATCTACTACCTCCGCTGCTCGCTGGAACGGGGAGAGGAAGGTCTGCTTCGACTCCGCACGTGTGACCGTCTGCGGAAGCGCTGCCGGAACGCGGCGCCGGAAGGATCATCTACTCGATCTTGAGATCGGCAAGTGATCGACTACATCATCCACGAGATCTAATCTCGTTAACGCTTTCGGTTCTACGAGGGTTAGTACCGATCTATCTCGTTGCTCATGTCTAGTAGATTAGATCTTGGCTTTTATCTAGATTAGATCTGGGTTTTGTTCGTTCTTGCGGTAGAAAATTTTTGTTTTCCATGCTATGAACCCATTAGTTGTATCAGAGCCTTGTCTATGCGTAGATCTGTTGCACGAGTAGAACACAGTGCTATTATGGGCGTTGGTGCTCATGCCGTCTTTTGTTGTGTGTACTTTGCATCTTGCGGTATGGTGGGATGAAGCGGCTCGGGCTAACATTACATGTCATCGCACATGAGACTTGCTCCACGCTTGACGTGCAACTTGCTTTGCACAAGTGGCTTTGCGGGTGTCTGTCTCTCCCATCATAGTATAGATCAAATCTACACTTTGCACTTGATAGCACTTGTATCAACGTTGTGGTTTAGTTTCGTAGGTAAGATCCGTTCTTATTCGAAAGCCCCAAACCACGTAAAACTTGCAAAGAAAATTAGAGGCGTCTAACTTGTTTTTGCAGGGGTTTTGTGATGTGATATGGCCATCATGTGATTGTGATTATATTTGATGTATGCAATGATCCTTGTTGTAATATGACAACCGGCAGGAGCCTAATGGTTGTCTTTAATTCTGTTAAGACCTGCGTGTCTATTCATCTTGTAATAGCTTTATTCCAAGTAGTTGTAATAGTTGCTTGTGATGATGGACAACCATGAAGCGGCGCCACTGACCTTGACGCAATGCTGGTGATGATGGAGATCATGTCCGTGCTTTGGAGATGGAGATCGAAGGCACAAGAAGAAAGGGCCATATCATATCACACTAATTATGAATTGCCTGTGATGGAGAAATTTTTTGTTTTCCATGCTACGAACCCATCAACAACTGGTGTACATTGCTACATGTTCATAGCTAAACCATGTGTGATGCTCGAAATAACCATACAACTAGACTAAATAAACATGTGGCAAGTGAGATGAATACATAAGAGAAACTGACATACTCCGTTTGCGATCGTAGAGCATGCCGATGGTTAAGCATAAAAACGGGTTTGCGAAGGCTCGGATGTTCGCAAACGATTTTAGATTCCGAATCGTTTCAAGATTCGACACGATCCAGTAAACAATGTGCATAGCAGGGGCTCATCGCACACGCATGGTTAGCGACGGTTTGATTCATCGTGTGAAGGAACATTTCCACCATGTAGGAAATCCAGAGAATACGTGATGCCATAAGCTTGTGTCGGCCACAGTTTCTTATGTACACAGAGCCCGTTCATAGACAACATGGCGCCATAAGCCCATATTGGCCTTGGTTTATCATGTAGGAGGGGCCTGTCCAGAAATGACGTGGTGTCGTAGACTATAGCCGGATGCGGTTTCTCACAGCGGAGGGGCTAACGGACAGTCGATATGGCATCATAGGCCCTAGACGGATGCGGTTCCTAGCACCATATGATGACGAACATAACAATATATGAATGGCCCCAAAGTTTATCTCTCCATCGCCAGGAGTAGCAATTTCCATATATAAGATTGGCAAACCATCCGACAAGAACGAAGACCAACGTTATGATTACCTGGTCATGAAGAAGCATTTGAAGTTGTTGTCACTTCCATATTGTATCCAAGTTCATATGTGTCTTATTGTTAAACGATTTTTTAGTAACGTTAATACTTGATATTGAGAAAATACTGATAATAGGATTGACGATGTGTTTCATGTTATATCAAATTGGGTCTAACCATCATTATTTTTCTATCAACAAATCCAAACTCATATATCATTGGCAACTCTACAAAAATTTGTATTTGCCCATACTCAGGAAACCAGGACAATAAATGGTACAAACAATACCAGAAAATGCTCCTTCCTGTGCGGGCAAAAGACACGACAAAGGTTGTCTGGAACACGGCAAAGCCTTTTGCTGTGTGTTGTTATGTGTCGACACATGGCCAACACTAGACAAGAAAGATCGCCACGGAAAGAGCCTCTGCCGTGTGTCTTCAAATGTATACACAACAAAGTTGTTGTTGTGTGTGTTTTATGCATTTGCTCGGCATATAGAAGGACATCATGACAAGTCGATGGGTGACAACAGATGGGAACGGTTTTTCTTGTGTTCTCTAACAAACTCACAAAAACCTAAATTCAAAAAAAAGTTTGAGACGGTTGTGCCACCGTTGTTCAGCGTCATGGTCTTCATCACCGAGCTACGCCTCTCCGTCCAAGGGCCGCATCACCGTTGACCATGAAACTACCCCGTATGTCACCACCAACATCTGTCCGTGCTCGGGAGGAACCGGCAGTACTCTTGGGAGGGGAAACAACTTTCGCTTTCGGCGTCGGTTATCCCTCGACGGAGCGGTGCTATTCTCCCGCTTTTGGCCCATAGTGGGTGGAGGTGGCTGCGTAGATTGAGATGGACTCGTGCTGAGGTCATTATCAAGGAGGGGTGGACTTGGAGGTGGTGGACTTTTACTGCGAGGATGCGGTGGCCTTGGAGGTGAAGGATTGTTTCTCGATGGAGACGGTGGCCTTGGTGCCGAGCCTGGAAACTTGATCTATTCCTTTTTCCAAAGAATGAAGCCACTCGTGACTTCTCCCAGTGTCGTCTCCCCTTCGCCTCCAGGAAAGTCAAGCTGTCACTGTGGTTGAACTTCATCCACACCGACACGAGCATAGCCAGCTGGAATCGGATTGCAATGTTTGGTTGCTCCCGATACAGAAGGTAAAGCAAAGCCGACCGCCACCTTCATGCATAGGTTCTTCAGTTCAACATGTAGCTCAGAACTAATATTCTCCTTAATTGCATCCACGGGCTACACATCCATCGTTGCATCATTAGCGTGGACCTCCGTGGAAGCCATTCTTTTCCGTTGAGATGGGCCGACTGTACTCTCTAGTGCAGCATCTTGCTGTCAGAGTCCTCTAAGTTCATTAAGTTCCTCCTGATGCTGCTGCAACATGGCTTCAACCCTCGCGAACCTCTCTACATCCTCATGTTCTCGCCGCTTTGTTTTTCTCGATCGGCTTCTGTAGGTCTCAAAGTCCTGGGGAAACCCGATAGCCCATGGACAATACGGTCTGAAGCCTCGTGTTCGTCAAACATTTTCAGGATTCCCGAGGGCCTTTGTCAGCTCATCGTTCTCTCTGTCGGGAACAAACTTTCCATCTTGAACCTCTTTTATCACTTTATTAAGATCATCCTTGGGTCCATCAACTTCTTTTTTTTCAACAATCGCGCCTGTTTCTGGGTCATACGATGCCCCGTGCCTGAGTAACAAATTTCTTGACCTCAAGGGCGAACCAGACATAGCTAGAGTGAACGCTTTAGCCGCCAGGTCGGCCTCAGCTTTATCCCACTTAGGCATGGCACTCTTGTAGCCACATGTGCCCATATGATGGTGATATTTCTTTTTGGTTTGCATTTAGCTTTTATTTTCTGATATTTTCTTAACTAGTTTCGAGGTCTTGTATTGCACAAATGCGGCCCAGTTATCCTGCTGCTTCTCTAGTGGGCTAGTGAATTCAGGAGTTTTTTTCTTCTTCACATAGTTGTTGTACAATCTTTTCTTCCAGTCCTTGAATAGTGTGTCCATATTTTTAAGAGCCCACTCCTTGACTTTCAACCTCATTTGTTGTGTGAGCTCATCAGTCTCCAAGACTGGTAGGGGGAAATGTGTCAAGAGAGAATTTCACATTGCATCTTTCACTCTGTGGTCGACAAAACTAGCCCTAGCTGGATCCCTTTTCTTTCCTGGCTTATTCCACTCTCACGTGGTGATTAGGATGGTGTCTTTAGCAATCAATCCGCATTGATGTACAAATGCATTGACGGACTGTATGGGCTCCAACAGTTGACCCAGCGCAGAGACTAAGTCAATGCTGAAACGGACATCAGCGGGCAACTTTTGGGCCGGGCCTCTTTTTCTTGTAGAATATTGGCCCGATGCGGAGGTCTAAGAGAAGAAACATTCGTCAGTATATATATACGAATTAATTAGTGCATCTATACTAGTGATCAATCGGTAGAGGCTTTATATACCTCGCAGGATTTTATTATTAAGATGTCTCCAGTATCGTCTCCAGTATGGTCTCCCCCATCATCTCCACCATTGTCTCCACCATGGTCTCCCCCATCGTCTCCACTATCGTCTTCTCTAAAAAAATTAAGATATTGGAAGCCATCATCATAATAAGAACCACCACTATCGTATCCTCATCTATCATGTTCAAAACCACCTCTTCATTGTGTCTACCGTCCATAGCTTAGCTGATACAGAAAAAGATAAAACAATTTTGCATAAAGTAAAAGAATATTACAATTTCATTAAGTAAAAAAGCTTACGTACTAATAATGAAACAATTTTGCATTAAGATAATGTACAATAATATAAGATAAAGTACAATAATACATCTCGCTCATATCAAACTAGTGACGTCGACTGCAGGGTTCTGTGCCATGGGGGGTGACTTCCATGAACCTGCCAGAGATTGGAGAACCTGGTCTCCAAAAGATACATATACCGGTGGACGTGCTCATCCTCCTCCCTAACACGACGACGTACCACCTCCTCGGGGGCCGGCTCCCTTTGCACCACTCCTGGACCTCGTGGACGCCACCAAACAAGCTCCGGGTCGACGAGGATATCTGGATTCCTCACCAAGGTACGAGTCCCGGCAGGTAGCACCTCCCAGTGCTAGCCCGGCGGAGCCCAGGCTCGGGCATCCCTGGACCCGACGGAGTCCAGTAATCCCTCGTTGCCGCCGAGTGGATGACGAGGACGCGGCATAACTAAATTATAACATAAACAATCATAAAACATAGACACTAAATTAAACCTAATACTAACTATAAAACCTAATACTAACTAAATTAATCTAATACAAACTATAAACCTAATTCTAATAAACCTAATACTAACTAAACCCTAAACCTACCACTAACTAAACTAATAAACCTAGCTATAAACAACTAATACTAACTAAATTAACCTAATACTAACTATAATCTAATACTAAATAAACCTAATACTAATTAACCTATACTAGCTAATACAAACTATAAATTAATCTAATACTAGCTAATACTAACTATGATATACCTCACCTGCAGGGGCGGCGGAGGACGCGTGCGGTGGCGGGGCACGCGATTTCTCCTCGGGGTCGCGACGGGCGGCGCGGGGCGCGATTTCTCCTCGGGGGAAGCGGGAAGGACGGCGGCGGCGCGAGCTCCTCCACACGGGCGTGGCGGGCGGTGGCGTGGCGGCCGGAACAGGCGCAGGCGGCGGCCTCCTCCACGGTGAGCAGCTCCATGGACGGCGGCTCACGGTTCATCTGCGGGGGGGGGGGAAGAAATCGGGCTCTATTTTGTATTCATACACCCCACCTTTAGTCCCGGTTTGTATTACAAATAGGGGCTAAAGATCTTTTCGGCTGCCGCTATTCGCGCGCGCACACCCCTTTAGCCTCGGACTAAAGGGTACCCTTTAGTCCTGGTTTGTATTACAAACCGGGGCTAAAGGGGTTTTTGGCGCCAAAATGAAATAGTTTTCAGAAAACTATGTATCATATATCAAAAATTTCAGAAAAAGAAGATCTATAATTTAAATCTATTATCTTACTCTATTATACAAGTTAAATGAAATTATTTATTCTTTAACAAGTATTATGTTTAGTATAAATGTTGGGAAAATATAGTTTATTATTAAAAAAACAGAAAAATACATATAATATACCAAAATATTCACAAAAAATAATATACCCCTTAAAAATATAATATTTCATACTAAAACTAGTAACTAGTATTAAAAGATATTTCAGGGGCGTTTAGTCCCAGATGTAGCCACTAACCGGGACTAAAGATATTTTCCGCTTCCCGCCATGTTTTCCCGACATTTCCCCCCGCTTCCTGCCATGTTTTCCCACCATTTCCCTCTATATCTAGGCCGACCGCCATGTCAATCCACAACAATGGACACTGCTTACTGGGCCTTTCTGTCGCTCGAGGAGACCGAGGCGCTGTGCGCCTCCAACGACCCATGCCCGCCGGGGTACCGGCTGCCCGTCGGCTAGATGCTGAGGGCTGAAGGGGTTACTGTTCCTCCAGTGCCTCATGGTTCGGCCCGCCAGGCGTCCATCACGAACCACTTCTACCTCGAGCTCACACCGGAGCAGCGGATGGATCCCCGTTGAGATCTCGACAAACTCTACACCTAGAATGCCTTCTTTGCAAACCGGCGGGAAAGGGAGCTCGCCAAGTTCGAGTTTGACGGCCCGCCACCAGTGAACCACAACGAGGCTGGTCGCCGCCTGTGGTGGGAAAACCGGACAATCGCCAGCGTGATCTGCTACATCTCCATGGGAGACCATCCTCGCCTCATGTACCCGCACTTTCACTAGCCGCAGAGCCACAAGAATGGTGGCGGTGGTGAAGGCTGAGGGTGTATCGACGTCTTCATCCGGGATCCCCCTCACCCGTGCATCGTGAATCCGAGGCAGGAGTGGCAGGTGCCCCCTCCCCCATTCCCCCGTGCACAAGCCGGGGAAGGGCTCAGGATCCAGCCGCGTGCTACGAGTGAGGATGATGACGATGACGATTCCGAAGACGACCCTGAAGCTGTGTACTACTGGGCTAGACATGATTATGACTAATTTTTACATTTTAATATTAATAAATGTCTTTGGTGTTGGCCACAGAAAGTTGCAATACTACCTATTGAGATCGATACAGTTCATATCCATATATATATAGATAAGTAGATCATTAAAAATAATGTTTTAATATTATACATCATCAACATCCACACATCTCTATTGTTGGGGTTTTCTTATAATCCGTAACCATGGAGCATCTTCCTTACTTAACGGGATGCTTGGGTCATCCTTCACTGCGAAGGGCGGAATTTCATGAAACTTATCATAACCTTCTGACATGTCTGTCTTATCCTCCATCCCACGATGTTTCTTTTCATTAAAAGAACTATGTGGCGCTTTGGCTTATCGTATGTTGTATTCTTTTGCTTATCTTTCCTTTTTCTTGGTTTGGTAGACATGTTCTTCACATAAAAACCTGAGCCACATCATTGGCTAGGACGAATGGTTCATCTCTATATGCAAGGTTGTTGAGATCCACTGTTGTCATTCCGTATTTCTTGTCTACCTCAACCCCGCCTCCTGTCAGCTTGACCCATTTGCACCGAAACAAAGGGACCTTAAAATAAGGTCCATAGTCAACTTCCCATATCTCCTCTATGTAACCATAATATGTATCCTTTTTCCCATTCTCGTCTGTTGCATCAAATCGGACACCACTATTTTGGTTGGTGCTCTTTTTATCTTGGGCAATCGTGTAAAATGTATTCCCATTTATCTCGTACCCTTGGAAAGTCAATATAGTCGAAGATGGTGACCTGGCCAACAAGTACAGCTGCTCTCCAACAGTGATGTCATTCATGAGATGTGTTCATCTCTAATCCAGGAGCCAGGCTTCCTCGTGTTGTTCGAGTGTACAATATTCTTGTGTTCCTCGATATATGGAGCCACAAAGGTAGAACTTTGCAGAACTGTGTAGTGTGCTTTAGTGAGAGAATGTTCGTCCATACATATCCTTTCTTTTTTTCTAGTGTGCATTTTCCACTTAGTCTACCCTCATGCAGTGATTCAGGAACACCGATGGGCTTAAGGTCGGGAATAAAGTCCACATAAAACTCAATGACCTCCTCTGTTCCATATCCATTTGAGATTCTTCCTTCTGGCCTAGCATGGTTATGAACATATTTCTTTAAGGATCCCATGAACCTCTCAAAGCGGAACATATTGTGTAGAAATACAGGACCGAGAATGTTAATCTCTTCGACTAGGTGAACTAGGAGGTGCGCCATAATATTGAAGAAGGATGGTGGGAACACCAACTCGAAGCTGACAAGACATTGGACCACATCTTTCTGTAACCTTGGTAGACTATCTAGATTGATTACCTTCTGAGAAATTGCATTGAAAAACACACATAGCTTCACAATGGATACTCGAACATTTTTCGGCAGGAGTCCCCTCAATGCAACCGGAAGCAGCTGTGTCATAAGCACGTGATAGTCATGAGACTTTAGGTTTTAAAAAAATTTCTCTGGCATATTTATTATTCCCTTTATGTTGGACGAGAAGCCAGACGGAAGCTTGATACTGTAAAGGACTTCAAAAAAGATTTCCTTCTGTTCTTTGGTAGAGTGTAGCTGGCAGTACCTTCAAACAGCTCTGGATGAATGTTGTCTCGGTCTTTCATACGTTGTTGGTCCTACCATACCCACAGATTCTTCCATTATAGCAATTTCAGTGTGCTACCCAGTTTTTTGTGCCCATGTTCACAATTTAGGTACAACATTTTGTTGTGATCCTCTAACATCTGCTTGAACTTCAACCTCTCCCTTTCAGTTACGCGTTCTTCTTTTGCATCAACAATGGCCCAACTAAGATCATCATCAGGCAGAAAAAGAGCATTAGTCCCGGTTGTGGTTGGACCCGGGACTAATGTTCTAACGGAACAATCTTTAGTCCCGGGTCAAACGGGACCTTTAGTCCCGGTTGGAGACACCAACCGGGACTAAAGGGGTTGTGGCCAGTGCCAACCTCTTTAGTCCTGGTTGGTGATGGGACTAAAGGTGTGACCTTTAGTGCCGGTTCGTATTACCAACCGGGACTAAAGAAAACTAGCAAAAAAAAATCTCAAGTTCTGCCGCGGCAGAAAAACGGGCACAAATCCTGCCGTGGCAGGAGAATGGCTCTCCGCCCCCTGGGTCAGGAGATCGCCTTTTCTAGTTTCAAAATCATGATAAAAAATTATAAAAAATTCAAAAACAAAATCTTTCAAACTGTAGTTATATTAAATGATTTAGTTGTTACAAAAATTAACAAACATGAATTTTTACTTCATTTGCAAAAATCTGTCATGAAAAATTCAAATGGCCATAAATTTTGCATACGATATAAAAAAACATACAGCCTATCAAAACGTGTAGAAAAAAATTTCCTCTTTGATTTCAACCGCCTTAGGCTGTTTTGGATTTTTTAGATTCTTAAAATTCAAAAAGAAAAGAAAGTTATTTAGTTTTTTTAATAATATTTTTTGTGTCATATTTGAATTTCTAACATTTTTCTGATAATAATGGATATATTATTTGTCGAATTTCAATTTACAGATTTGAAGATATTATTTATGTCATATTAAATGAATAAATGGCAAAAAATGAATAAAATATTATTTGATTAGTTTTTTATTTTCATTGGAATAAAATATTATTATTAATTATTTATTGTTGTTTACTTAAGTAGTTATTCGTAATTTTAAAAAATAAAGACGGTTGACATATTGATATGAGCTAATATGATTGATATACTAGTCTTGACAATAAGGTATAAGGGTCCTTTGCGCGAGGTGAGAGAGATGGAATGGGAAAGTTAAGCGTGCTGGGGTGGAGTAGTGCTAGGATGGGTGACCGACCGGAAAGTTTGAGAATAAGTGTAATTTCACCTAATATTAAGTATAGTTAGTGTGAAAAATAAGAGATGTGAGAGATTAGCGAGTCAGATAATTTAAAATTTTAAGAAAAATTTAAAAAAAAATAAAAAAAGAAATTGAATTTTTTTTTGGAAAAAAACCTTTAGTCCCGGTTCGTATTACAAACTGGGACTAAAAGTCCTGCGCGCTTGACGCTGCCCCGTGAGGGGCCTTTTGTCCCAGTTTGTGGCCGAAACAGGAAAAAAAATTGGAATTTTTTTTTGGAAAAAAACCTTTAGTCCCTGTTCGTATTACAAACTGGGACCAAAAGTCCTGCACGCTCGACGCTGCCCCGTGAGGACCTTTTGTCACAGTTTGTGGCCGAACCCCGATTGCCCCGTTCCGGTTGGGAAACCGAGACTAAAGGCCCTTACAAACCGGGATAAAAAGCACGTTTTCCACTAGTGATCGTATTCAGGGGACATAGTAGGGTAGTGGTTATCGTTCTCTTCTTTTTCGTTGTCTTCCATCATAACCCCTCTTTCTCCGTGCTTGGTCCAACAATTATAGCCGGTCATTAAACCGGACCAAAACAGGTTGCTGTGAATGACTCTTGAGGAAGAGTATTCCTTATAATTTCGACAGACACCACATAGACAAGACATAAAACCATTCCGCTTGTTTGCCTCGACCACAAGGATAAAAGAATGCACGCTTTTAATAAAATCGCCAGAGAGTCGGTCATCGTATATCCACTACCGGCTCATTTGCATTATATAATTAAGTACATCAAACAGAATCATGATGCTAAAATTATTACTGGTCTAAAAAAAATTAAAGCACACATCCAGGACTAAATATATGATGAACATTTAGTCCCGGTTGGAGGCACGAACCGGAACTAAACGTGGATGTCACGAAAACATGTCAACACTATGTCGTGAGTGGGCAGCACTAAGCCAATGAATGACGACACTATTTGGGTGGGTGGTAGCACTATGACAGGGGTGAGTGCCGACATTATGTCTTGAGTGTCGATACTATGTTGTGTTGCTTAATCTATAAATATGTATGTATTCTTATGAAGAACTACAAGATGGTGTGCGACAGCAGGGACACCACTATGGCGGAGCTTCTCGAAGATGTCCGAGGACGGGAGCTCTCCATAGAGGCACTTCCTAATATGTGAATTGTTTTAGTTATATGGCGTATTAATCTATAGCTAGAGAAGTTATTAACTCCAAGATGGGGCGAGAGAGACACCACTACCACGGAGCTTCTCAAAGATGTCTTAGGATCCTATCCTCAGACATCTTCGAGGAGCTTGCCATAGAGGAGTTTCTCGAAGATGTACTGTGATGTCTTCTTATCAAGCTTTTATGAATTAACCCTATTTTTGTTACAATTTTTCCAGTTTGCTGAAGGCAGGTAGAAGACGAAGAAGGGTATTTTGCCCAGCTAGTTAGAATGATGAACTCATGCATGTGTGTGCTTCTATGAATCAAATTTCGATACTATGTGCCAAAAAAGATATATAGATAGAATCCACATATTGAAAATGATATTTACCTTGAAGTTCATTATATTAATACAAGACAGATAGAATCTAAACATCGATCTCATGTTATTATTGCAAAAATTACTACCAAACTAAATCCACAAAACCATCTACAAGATAGAACATCAAATGAGCTAATATAGCAATGAGAGGTCAAAGGATGAAGTTGCTCATCTTTTAGAACCTTTGGATAGATGGGGCACCACAAAATGTTTACAAATCTTGAGAAAAAATTGGGCATGAACTCGAGCTTGAAGTAAGAAAGAGAGAAGAGCCACCAACTTGAAATGGTGTCTCGGGCAGGTGGGGGAAGAGGATATAGCCAGACCTTTAGTCCCGGTTTGTGTCTAGAACCGGGACTAAAGATCCACCTTTAGTCCCGGTTCGTATAACAAACCGGGACTAAAGTGTCTGGCGCCGGACCAAACCTGCCTGAAACCCTTTAGTCCCGGTTTGTTACACGAACCGGGATTAAAGTGTATGTTCGAACCGGGACTAGTGTCTGCCGTCCCCTGCAGCCAGATAGAGCCGTTGTGACCGAGGCATTAGTCCCGTTTGTAGCAAAACTGGGACTAATACCCATGGACCAAATGTCTGTTTTCAACTAGTGGAGGTTGTCCCCAGTCGCCTCGGGTGTCGTCCTCAAGGCCGACACACCCATAGTTCTCGATCCCCCTGCCGCTGTCCTTAAGCACTTCGGGGTCGGAGCACCGCTCGTCGAGGGGCGTTGTGGGGCTGGAGTGCCGCACATCGAGAGGATGGCGAGCCACCGCAGCCGATGGGGAGGTCGTGATCGGAGAGGATCATAGATACACTCGGGGAGGGCTTTGCCGGCGACGGAATTCAGCGAGGCGGTGGACTCTAGGTCCGGGGCTGGAGGTGGCTCCGGGAGGGTCTTAGGGCAAGTACAACGCTAGGCTCTTGGATAGACGCTTAAAATCGCAAAAAGAAAAAATTATCGTGAAGTATTAATGTACAGTCCAAGCCCTCCAACGCGGGAAGCTATGTCTAGGCACTAGTCTTTTTTTATCTGCTGCGGATAACATGCATGTCGCTTGGAAAATCGCTCAGAGCGGAGGAAGAAACTAACGAAGCGCTCAAGCCAAATCCCGGGATCGGAGAGGATTTTCACTGTAACTGCCGGGATATTGATCCTAGCGTCTATGATTAGCGTCCGATTGTACGTGCCCTTAACAGGCGGCGGTAGGGGGAATTTCTTTGCAGTTTTTACCTGCAGACAGTGGGAAGATACGAGAGAGAAAGAACGAAGGGAGAGGATATGGCGAGGCAGCGGTCCGTGGCCACCTTCCCTGGACAGCCATCCGAGCCATCCGTTCTTTTCAGATCCAAAGACCCACATTCTTCCTAGTCTTTGCCGAGTTCATTTACCAAAACACACGGCAAACTTGTTTAGTCTTTGTTGTGTTCCTACTGGGTAAACTCCTACTGCCATAACGTCTACGTCATGTGCGGCCAGTACGGCCGCGTGTCCCACGTGTTAGCAATGTGTTTTTCCTACATTTTTCGTGTGTTTTTTCTCGCTATTTGCCAAGCTTTGATCTTTACCGTGTGTTTTTCTCGATAGATACCGTGTTGTGCAGGTTTGCCGTATGTTTATTTGGAAATAGATTGCAAAAATATTTTTTGCCGAGTTATTTGCACCTTTACACACGTCAGTTTTTTTGGGTAGTGAAACTAGTCTTAGAGGCGACACTAAAGACATCTAAATGGTCGGTATAATCTCAGACATATATTAGTGTTTTTCTCCAAATACTCACCATTCTGAAATAATACAATTATAGGATGGATAAACTTAATTATGAAACCGAAAATATAAAAAATAGTCAATTTAAACAGACGGTATGTAAGACCAATGTAACGGCAGTCGGCGTCAGGTATGTCCAATTGTATGGACTCTGCATCAGCCGGTGGTATTTCTCCAATTGCCGGATTCGGTGGCTTTTTTGGAACACATGTATCTAGGCACCTTTACAGGGTATAGATAGATTCATTTTGTTTCGAATCTACAGACTAAAAGATGTCTAGATATATATTCGTTTTACAAAAACACTAAAAAACTCATGCATGCCCCGTTTTAAAAAAAAAACACACTAAAAAAACCATATATTTTGCCACGGACGGAGTATTACAAGAAATCTCGTGTATACTTTTTGCTTTTGTCCGTTAGATCTACCTATATAGGACTGTAAAATGATCCCGCTGTTGGCACATAGGGATCTTTAAGTGTGCGTCTACGGCGTGCCGCAACGAGAAACGAGCAACAAGAAACGCCCGGACAGCGACGACACACAATAGAACTAAAAATACCAACTTCTAAAAATCCCATCCTATCTTGCCTAGCTATATAATTACCCACAATAGAACTTTGAAAATACCAACTTTTTTCTCATGGACACCAACACAGGCTCAGCGGTACATACCGTGCTCGCTATCCTCGCCGTTTTGCTGATCTCGAGGGCCCTATGGCATCTGGTGTGGAGGCCGTACATGGTTGCCCGGTTGTTCGAACGGCAGGGGATACGAGGGCCGCCTTATAGACTAGTTTTTGGGTGTAAGCTGGAGATGAGAGAGATATTAGCTGCAGGGAGAGCAAAGGGGCCAAATGATACCCGCTGCCATGACTACATTTCACTTGTCACTCCCTTCTTTCACAAATGGGCATCTGATTACGGTAAATGAATGAATGTTACTTCTATCATCGTCCTAAAAATCTGGTACATAATCTTATTATTACAAAACAACCTTCAGGAAAAACATTTCTCTACTGGTTGGGACCCGTACCGGCAATATGTTCGACTGACATGGAGCTACTCAAGCAAGTACTGGACGACAGGACGGACTTGTTCCGAAAGGACTACCTGAATCCCGTATTGGAAATTCTCATGGGCAAAGGACTTCTGACCACCAATGGAGATGATTGGAAGCGTCATCACAAAGTCATGTACCCGATCTTCAACCAGGAGAACCTCAAGGTTGTTGATTTTTTCTTGACCACGAACTATTTTTTGGTTTTTTGTTTTATTTTAGTACTGAAAAACTTTTGGTGGTTTATCCTATGCATAGTCTGTGTCGGCTATGACAATGGAAGGCGCACAGAAAATGATGGAACAGTGGTGCAGCCAAATAGAAAGGGCCAACGGCCACCAGGTCGAGATAGACATGAGATGTTACTCCGAAGAGTTAACTCTAGGAGTCATCGAACAAGTGATCCTCGGCCAGAACTGCAAGTTAGCCCGTGAGGTGTTTGTCGCGGGCAAGGAGCTCCAGAAGCTTGCCGTATATGCTTTTTCAGACCCTCCGGTACCAGGATATAGGTACTACTACCTGTTAGAACATTAAGAGCTTTGCATGTATTTTCCCGTTCAAAAGAAGCTAGTAATTTAGCTCTGGGCTGGATCGGATCATATCAGATAATCTAAAAAAATTCTTCCACGTACAGATATTTGCCGACTCGCCGTAACTTAAGGGCGTGGAAACTGGACAGGCTAATTGTAAGAAATGTCACACAGTTTACAAAGGCCCGGATTGCCTGTGGTGTGCACGGAGACGACCTGCTTGGGCGTATGCTAGATGCCGGCAGGTCGGAAGGCGAGGCGATGAGCACGGAGGAAATTCTCGGTGAATTAAAGACCTTCTTCGCTACGGGGCAAGACACAAGTGACAGCCTCCTCACCTGGGTAATGTTCCTACTCAGCAGCTACCCGGAATGGCAAGAGAAGCTCAGGGAGGAGATCCGAACAGAATGTCGGGATGTCCCCATCGTTGACGTCGTTGGCAAACTGAAACTGGTATGTGAACAGAAGTTACATATGCACTGGATATACAAGTTCAAAATTATAATCTTGCTCACCTCTTTTGGCACAACAATGTAGCTTAACATGTTCCTCCTAGAGACGCTAAGACTCTACAGTCCGGTGCCCATATATATGAGGAAGGCTGCCTCTGATACAATACTAGCAAACATCAAGGTGCCCAAAGGAACCATTATTACATTTCCGGTCTTGATGCTACATCGCAGCAAACACATATGGGGCCTTGACGCAGACGATTTCAACCCCATGCGGTTTGAGAAAGGAGCCTCCAGGGCTGGCAAGTACGGGCACTCGATGTTGGCCTTCTCATATGGGGCACGCGGCTGCACCGGGAGAAATTATGCCATGATCCAGGTTCAGACCGTGATAGTGACGATCCTTAGAAGGTTTTCCTTCACGCTCTCTTCCCAGTATGTTCACAAGCCCACGTACTTCATCACACTAGTGCCTAGGTATGGCCTTCCTCTCATCGTAAAGGAACTACAGGAAGGCAAAAACAAATGAAACGTAGTTTCTTAGTATCTCTCTCGTCTTTAAGTAGTACTCCCTCCGTTCAGAAATACAAGACGTTTTAGCTGTGTGAAATGAATGTATCTAGACGCTTCTTAGTGTATAGGTTCGACAGAGCTAAAATCTCTCATATTTCTAATCGGAGGGAGCAGTATATATCTGTTGTGCCAAAGGAATCAAGAAGCAAGTGGTGTGTGCTGTGTGTACTACATGATATTGTGATCTGGGAAGCCATCAAATAAACGTTCGATCCTTGTTGTATATGTAAGTCACACAATTCACCGTACTTCCTCCATCTCAAATTCGTTGTCTCTTTATCTAAATTCGCAGGTATCTACATACTAATTATAAAATACGTACAGATATATCTAAATCTAGATAAGTTGACGCATCTAATTTAAAACCGAGATGTCCTTCCGGGAAAAAGTTTCGATATTTGTCTAGATTCGCATACACTAGAAAAGTCTTGATACATGTGATTCCAGAAAAATCTCAGTGTTGGGCTTTAAACAGGGCCGCTCACTCACGAGGATGGATCCTCTTAGTCGGATAGTGGAGTCGTCGATACAGTTGACCAAATAACCTATAAGTCTTATTACTTGAGTTACCCAGAAGAGTAAGAGTGATGCACCTCCGTGCTTTTCCATGATGCCAATCTTACAGCGCGATACACAAGATAGTATGTCGACGCTTTTTATATCATAATCCCCACTTTATTAGAAGGGACCACGTATGGGATTATGAGATTCCTGCTGCTATTACGTGACACTAGTAGAAACGAGGCATTTAGACCCGGTTTGTAAGGACCTTTAGTCCCGGATTGCAAACCGGGACTGCCAGATCAGGACTAAAGGTCCGTCCTTGTCCTAGCTATCACTGGCGGAAAAAGGACCTCTAGTCCCGGTTCATAAGGGCCATTGGTTCCGATTCCCAAACCGGGACCAATCACTCGGGACTAATGCTATTCCCGGTTCGCGCACGAACGGGGACCAATGGGTCTCCACTTGGGCGGGCCAGAGACGGGCGGGGGTGGATCATTGGTACCGGTTCTTGGCACGAACCGGGATCGTTGGTCTCTGTGCCGCGGCAGGGTTTTGTGCCGCGGCAGGATTTTCGGATTATTTTTCTGCCGCTGCAAGATTTTGTGCCGCGGCAGGATTTTCGGGCTATTTTTCTGCCGCGGCAGGATTTTTTCTATCAATTTAATGGTACTACATATATACAACAATAATGAAACCACGATATATATATTACACATCATGCATGATCACAAATATATACACCGTCTCATCCGTCTTCTTGGTCGAAACATATTATAATTACAAACGATACTCTCACACGAATTTGATCTAATAACATCTTCTTTTATACACTACTTCACCCTTCCAAATGAAGCGGGTAATAGTATTCTCCTTTCGGATCTATGACTTGTTCTAACAAGAATCCAGCAATTTCCTCTTGAATTGCTTGCACGCGTTCTTGTGATAGAAGACTGTCCCGCATCCGTTCGATCTAATATAAAGAAGGTGATCAATATATATGAATGAAACTAAACACAATTGGTGGTAATAAAATAAAGTTGTGATTATTGTTTATCGTACTTCAATTTTTATGATGTTCCGGTCTGCCCCCTTCTCTTTGGTCGTCTGGCGAATAAACTCGTAGACACAGTATCCACATAAGTTATTCCCGGCTTCCTGCCTCAAGCACTTTACGAGAACGGAGTTCAATGAAAATAATAATTAAGCATGATAATGATGGTATTGAAACTAGAATCAAAGAGATGCATGGATCTAGCAAGTAGTACTTATAGTCAATGGTTGAAATGTAAGCTCTGACTTCCAAACATCCCTAGTTTTAGCGGTGAACCGTTTCCAAGCCTTCTGGAGGCATTTCTGCATGTCCGCCCACTTTTCTAATGGTGTGTGTTTCGAGTCCAGGACTTCTACTACTCCGGTGTCAACAGCAATGATTAACAGAATATAGTGGAAGCTTGACACACTAACAAAATATAACACGAGTCAATTATACGCTTAACATTGAGTAAGAGAAAATAGAATGTGTACAAGACAGTAACACTCACCCAGCGTTGTAAGGAAATAGTATTTCCCTTCTGTTGCTGAAATACTTCAACGCTTGGAACACGTTATCCTCTGTCTCTTTGGGATTTGTTTTTAGAGTAACTTCATGAAAGAAATTACAGTCAACAAATCCAATGTCATAGATTTGCCTTTGTTGCATTCTTGAATCTTCATTATGCATATATAATTAGTATAGTGATTAGTAAGATTATACAAGTAACAAATAAGCTGAGCTAGAAAGACTTAATTACAGAAATTAATAATACTTACAAACAATAGGCACTGACGATAGCTTTGTCGAGGGCTTCTTGTTGGTAAAACTGAAATAATTCTGGAAATTCAATCAGTATGAAGCCATCTCCATGACTGTAATGGTGGTGTTTATATAGACAGTCCATATAATTGGGCTTTTTCTCCGTACAGTCGAACAAACTCCGCATCAACGTTCGGATCATGTCGCTCCTGGATCATCCACTCATTGGTATCGTACACTTTTAGCGGTTCGATCGATTGATTTTTCCGTTGTCCGAGCTGGGCAACTTCTTTCCCGACTCTGCGCTCTTTTGCCTCAGCCGACTTGGTAATAGAGCGATTATAGTCTGATGTGAGCACTATGGGTTGGTGAAGCTGAATCTTAAGCACGGCTGCTTTGGCTTTATCTTCTACGGTGATCGGGAAAAATGCCTCTATGGGCTTTTTCTTGTTAGCCATGTCAATCTTCCACTTTTCATAATGGGCAGCTGTGGTCGCATCAGTTTCCTCATTTGTCTTCTCGCAAGGTAGCTTCTTCATATTATGATGAGGTACTCTTGGGAGGGGCGATAGCTTACGTTTCGGTGATCGGAACATGCTCTTGCTGCTGCTGGTGGTGCTGCCCCCATTAGTATACTTCCGCTTTTGTCTTTGAGGCTCAGGGGACGGAGACGGCTGACGCGTTGGCGGAGACGGCTGAAGCAGCGATGGAGACGGTTGCGCTGAGTGGTGAGGGGTGAAGGCGACGGTTGCACTGGAGAATGGTGAGGTGGCGGCGAAGGTGGATTGCTGCTCTGAGGAGTGGGTGGCCTTGGCGGCACATAAATTGGAAGCATGATGCGCTCCTTTAGCCATAGAATAGTTCCCCCTTTGGCTTCTCCTAGTTGAGTCAGCTCCATATCTTCCCCTGCAGGGTGGTCTAGCTTCAGCTCCTCAAAATCTTCCTTCACCTCATCCACCGTGACGACAGCGTACCCTTTTGGAACCGGTCTGCAATGCAAGTTGGGTTAGGCGCAATTGGTACTGCCATGCCGACCGCCGCCATCACCATTAAGTTCATAACCTGCACCTTTAGCTCACAAGCTGTTGTCTCCGTGATATCATCCACTGGTAGCGTTTAGGAGGAGATGTCGTCGGTGCATCATCATCAACATCATGGAGCTGCGTGGAAGCGACGCTGCTTTTCTTATTCGATAGGGCGCCGGTACCCTCGAATGCCGCTTCTACCACGTGCCGCTGAGATTGGACGCTAGTACCTTGCTGGCTAAGTCTGTCGAGTTGATCCTGGTGCCGCTTTAATGCTTCTTCTACATTACGTAGCCGGTCTACAGCGGCCGCTTTCTCAGCTGCCTCCCTTTCCTTTCCCCTCTGATGGCTTTTATCAGGATATCTCTTCATTTCTGGGGGAAGGCAACCTTCCACGGCTTGGAGCCTGGTGTGCCTCGTGCTCGTCCGTCGTGTTCAGGATTTTTAAGGGCCCGTGTGAGCTCGTCGTTCTCTCTATCAGGAACGAATCGTCCCGCTACAACATCATCTACTGCATTTCTAATATCGTCGATGGGCAGTAGGGGATCATCTTTGTGTTTCTGATTATATATTGCCCTCCATTCTTTGTCCAACGTGCTCCCATGTCCGTAAAACCAGTTTCTCGCCCGTGGTGTCCATGTTGCGGGCTCTGGTATGATCCCGGCAGCTATGTAATTGACCTCCAGTGCATCCCACTTAGGCATGCAACCGGCGTAGCCAGCATGCCCCATGTTATGATGGTACAGTTTCTTAGCAGCGTTCTCCATATTTATTCTAGACCATTCCTTAGCTTTCTCCGATGTCTTGTACTTCACAAAATCCTCCCACTGGTGTCTTAACTTAGCATAGCCGGCTTCATTGAAATTCGGAGTCTTCTCTACCTTGACAAAGTTATTGTATAGTTTCTTCTTCCAGTTCTTGAATGCATCGGCCATCTTGCTGAGAGCAAACTTCTTGACTCTTTGCACAAGTTCCCTTCTTGCTCTCTCCTCCTCATCTGGAGTCACATCTGGTACCGGCAGGAGGAAATTAGTCATGAGCTTGTCAAAAAGCTTATCTTTGGTGTTGTCGCCGACATACGGGACTCCACCGCCGCTTGGCCGATTCCATTCTTGAACGGTGATCGGGATGTAGTCCCTCACAAGAACTCTGCATTGCTTGACAAATTTTCTTGCGACATCGACGGGAGCTTGCGGTTCGCCATCTACACCGACCACTTCGATCCTATACCTCACAGTGTCATCCAACTTTTTTGTTGGGCCTCGTTTCGTTCTTACAGAAGAAGTTCTCGATCCGGAGGGCTAAAAGAAGAAAGAGTGTTAATATATGCATGTATATATATAGACAACAGTATATTAATTACAAAAATACATATATACACCTGGCCGGTGTTTGCGAGATTTAAGGTTCCGCCGAAGCCGTCGCCTTCTTCCTTATTGGCTTCTCCCCTGTCCCAGGCTTCGGCTTCTACCTCACCGGAGCCGTCTCCTCGGTTGAGAGACTCATCTCCCTGACCGGAATCATTCAGAAACTCACTCGTGACATCGATATCGATATCTTCATTTTCGCAGATCATCCCTTTGAGGATGTTTTCCTAATGTGTTGGATCCATAGTATCTACAAGTTAAACAATCAACACATGGCATTGATAATGATATGACAAGTTAAACATATTTGAAATTTAACCCTAAGGCATGCTTGGCAATTTAAGTGGGATCCGAAGGGTCCAAACCCTAGTACAGGAGAGACCCCGAAATCACCTAAGAGGGGTTGATTTCATTCTCTTATTAAACTTGTAATTAAAGTTGTTGAACAATGCATGATTATGAGTCTATTGTGTAGATCTCATTTTTCTGAACATTTTGATATATTATACATATTTTTCTAACTTAGAAATAATTAGTTATTGAATTTATAAGATTAAACTCTTTTATAAAATTATTTAAACTGTAACATCCCAAAACTTCAATCCAAGCTTATCAAGATCAAATCATCCAATAATAGGGTTAACAAAAACTTTTCCAAATAAAAAATGAAAGCATTCATATGTGTGTGCATTTAAAATAGGAGTTGTTTTGAAGTGCCGTGTTTAAGTGATCCAATGCTTGTAAAATGTTTCTTAGGTGAATTAAACAACATCTCCATCATTCCAAAACTTTTACCAAAGAAAATCAAATCAAAAAGGATTAAAGAGGAGGAATGGTCATTTTGACCATTTTAATCCACTACACTACTTTGAGTGTTCCTAGCACTCATTTCTTAACAGAAACAATTCATGATCTTTGTACCCCTTGCTAGTACACATAATGAGGTACCAAGGCCACCTTTTGATCTTCTAAAAACATTCTTTTACTTATTTTAAATGGCATTTGAAAATTGAATCCAATGCATATGCATAGATCACCCCTATTTGAAAAACAATCTATTTGAGCTCCACTTTCAAAACCCTTGCAACCAGAGGCTACCTAGCACCAGTGGAGAACACCCAAAAAATTTGAAATCAAAATTAAAAAGTTTATCTCTTTCGACCATTTCATCAAACAGCTGGTGTGCATAAATTTGTCCAAAATCCAAACAATATTTGGAGCACTAATTTTGGTCAACATTTGTGCCTAACCTTGTCCCCTTATTCCCCCAGTACCAACCCTACCAATTGCTAGCCCGGCCAAGCCCTGTGCACACGACCAAATGGTTATGGCCATCAAGGCCGAGCACTTAGAGCACCCCCACCGACGACATCACGCTACAGCAGTCGCCAGCCTCTCTCGCCATGTCTAGCACGTCGCCAGTGGTCCACTGCCACCGTCCAACCAGCCCCAGCCCAGAGCCAGAGACAGGAACGACCAAGAACCGCCGCGCCCGGAGCTGGTCGACCATGCCCACGCTGCCCGCAGAGCGTGCTCTGTCCCCACGTGCACAGACCGCCCCTTGGCCGCAACCCGCGCCCACCGCTCCGCCATGACCTGGGGACACCCCAGACACCCCCGCTGGCCGCCCAACGCCCCACAGCCACCGCTTGTCGTGGACACCGCCGCCTCTGCCGCTCAGAGCGCCACCTCGCCCAGACCGCATACCACCGCCCCTATGCCCGCATTCACTTCCTAGAGCACCGCCAGGAGACCACCTGTCGATCGCCATCCTCCGCCATGCCGCTAGCCGCCTGTAGCCATGTCGCCGAAGTCGCCTGCCCATACCCTTCGGTCTCACCGTCGGGCCTATATAAACCGGCCTCCCCCACACCATTTCTCCACACCCACTCACTTCCCACCTCTCACTGATCCTTTCACCCCTCTCGCCGGAACCAAGCGAGCTCTGCCTCGCCGGAATTGGAGCCGGAGCAGCCGCAGTAGGAGGAGCAGGGCTCCTGCGATTTAGAGCACCCCAAGCTCCGCCGCAACCGCGCCTCGCCTCGTCGTCGTCTTCCAGTTCGTTTGCCTGCCTCGCCGTCGTCGCTGGAGCCCTGGTACGTCCCCAGCATACCCCCACCGAGCCGCTAGGATTCGAGCTCACCGACGACCTATTCGTCATCGACAACGACCCTCAGCCGTAGATCCTCTTTCTAATCCTACGGCCCACAGCGCGTGTACCGTTTCGTGTGATAAGACCCACTGACAAGCGGGACCCCCCTTTCAGCTGAGCCCCGCACCGTGGAGCGCCACTAGGCCGGCCCAAGTTCTTTCCCGCGCTAGCCCAACCATTCAAATGTGGATTTTTCTTTTTAAATTGAATCTAGTTTCTGTCCACTAGTTTAAAATTCAATTCTGGGAGTTTTACAAATCCAAATTGCATGAAACAATTTTGTCTGAAAGGTATTGAGATGATCTATCAAGGCCATTGGATTTAATTCAATTAGAGTTATAGATCTCTCCTAATAAAAATAACAAAATAGAAGTATTTGCAACTTGCAACATTTTTATAAAATCAACCAAGTTAGCTTTTGAGTTGATTCTAACTCTCAAAAATCACATTTCATCATATGTATCTAAATATGTAATAATATTAATGTTTACATGCAGTAACTTTGGACTAGTACCAAAATAATGCTATATAGGCATTTCTAGTCACTTTAAATCACTAAATAATGAACCTAAACCAAAGTAATATTGATCCAACCTTTAATTCTTATTCCCATGTGTTAAGATATGTGGTGATGACATGTGTCAATATGAACCCATATTTTAAATGGAGAATATTAAATTTCAGTTAATTTTTCAATGAGTAGAAATTACTTTTCTAAAATAAAAAGGTTGAAACCATTGAATTAAACTTGTGATGCTTGTGATGCTAATAGATCATCAAATGTGTGCCTTAGAATGCTACTTAGCCTAGTTAAGTATTGTTTGGTGATTGTGTACTGCATATGTATTTTATAGACGATAGTACCGACCAAGTCTACGAGGAGGAGGAGTGCTATCAAGACGAAGAAGAAGAAAACTTCAACCACTGCACCAACCAAGGCAAGTCACCATTAGCAATGCAAGCTAACACTTGCAAGTATAATGCTTAGCACGTTAGGATTAAACTAGATGGTTTAGCAAAGATGCCTTAAGCATGCTTTGATCACACCCTTTTCACTATTAGTACCCCAAGTCTTATTGACAAGTTTTACCTCCCTTAGTTTACACAAAGTTATTTACTTGTTTTGAAGGTAGAATAAAGAGTATAAAACTTGACCTATTTAGAAACCTTTAGATGTCATTATATGGCATGAGATTGAACCCATCACTTCCACCTTAGTGAAAATTCTTAACTTAGTAGTTTAGAGTAGATCAAAAACTTGAGTCACTTTAGATGGGAACACTTGGTGAAAATGAGTTATGAAAACCTTGGAATGATGAGTCATTCTATTGAGATGTTTTGACATGTGTTGAGAAACACAAATGGTTGATGATGATGAAAATGTGGAGGCATGAGCCTTAACCCTTTTATAAAACTGATGGTTGGATTCGGATGCGATACCATTCCAAATTTACCGTACAACCACACTACATGAATTGGGTAAGGCTTAGCTGGAAATTTATATGCATTAGTATTAGTTCCCTCGCGGGAGAGGTCTGAGCTGAGACTACCTCTCAATGTGGTCCAACTATGTAGTGCCCAAGATGACTGATGGTCATGGTTGGGAGGCCATGCTCATAGGAGAGGTGCTTATACTAGGGTGTGTAAAGGGAAGGTTATGTTTGATTATCTGCATACTAAGTATGATGATTCAGGGTTATCCCTGACAGATGTATCGAATAATGTGGTGAAAGTGTACCACCTCTGCAGAGTGTCAAACTATTCGAATAGCCGCGTCCGCGGTTATGGACAGTTGGAATGGCCATACTGTTTCGTTGTCAGATGTTTTCCAAATAACTTGATATGAATGATGAATCTTGACTTGACCACAACAGGGTTGTGTTTATGGCATTAGCTCCCCAACTTAAGTGATTCTAGAACTTTACTTTATCTTTCTTTGCTTCTGAACTCAGCTTAGGTTTCAAACTTAACTTTATAGTTAAACTTAGATTTAGCACTTTAACTTAGAACTATAGCACCTGTTAATAGTAGTTTGCGAGTACTTAAAGAGTACTCATGGCTTTTGTCCCTGGCTATTTTCATGGCTAGACTATGAAGGAGATTATCAAGATGATGGTCAGCAAGACGGCTATGATAACTAGGACTATCTGGCTTCGTCAGCATTGCCTGTGCCCCTGAAGATGGACCCCACCGCTACGCTTATCTTTTATTTCCGCTGCTTGTTGTATTAAGACTGGATCATGAGATCCTTATTTGTGTAAGACCTTATGTATGGTTTGTAAGGGATGATGTACTGTGATATCCAATCCGTTATGTCTCGCAAAAATGGTAATCCTGGGATTGCGAGGTATGGCATAACGGGCATCTGGGATTAAAAATCCGGGTGTTGACAAGTTGGTATCAGAGCCATCCTCACCATAGGAGACCCTAGTTAGAATGGACGTTCAAACAAAAACTTAGTTTCAAAACCAAAGTGAGTATTTATGAAAAACTATTTCCTCTCTTATCCTTGTGAACTCATTCTTTCTCAAAAATTCATGTTCCTCAAAATTCTTACATTACTACTTAAAATTTGACACACTTGATCACTTCACTAACTTCCTTATCCTTAATTCTTGTAGATGGAGACTCAGTTCAGCAAGTTTTACCAGTTGGGAAACGGAGGTCAGCTGATCTTCGAGAGGGATCTGGATTCACTGTCGGAGTTACTAGGACGCCCACATCCGGAGTTTCTTGGAGCTCAACTTCCAGGACCCCTAGGAGGAGATCTACAGTGGCTTGTCACCGCAGATCTTAGGGGACGCATCGAAGCACCATCTTCTGGGAGAATTCAGTTCTCCGTGAGAGAGAACAAGTGGCTAGATGGATTAGCCAGGGCAATGCATGAAGCTCTCGCACGTCTATGTGCCCTCAACATCAACAAGATCCAAGGAACTCGTTTTGCCCACTATGCAAGACATGATTTCATGGGAATGCCGATGGAGATGCCAAGTCACCCCGAGTTGAGGCATCAAGTGGAGAACCTTGACTTCTTGCTACATGACAGACAGCAGGAACTGGACCATGCCAGAGAGTTAGCCAACTAGAACCGTGCCATTGCCGACTAGAAGGCCCAAACTTTCGCACTTCTTGTCCAAGACCGCCAGTCTCTTTGCCTCCAGCGTGCCAAGAAGGATCGCACCATCGCCCGTCTTTGCAAGAAGGTGGCCGACCTCGAGAAGACCGTCAAGGAGAAGGAAGCTCAGCTTGCAGCCAAGGAAGAAGAAGATGAGGGTGAAGACATCCAGGGAGACATGGATTCTTACCTCAGCAACGATGATGACTTTCTGGAGGAAGATGTTGTGGACTTCTACACTGATGATGAGGACTCCGACTTCATCGACGATGAGTAGATGCACTAGAGCACTGTCGTAGCATGAGATGTATCGATCTCATTGTATCGTAGCTTACAGAATGGTTCTACAAACCATCTGTTTTCCCTTTGATTGTTGTGGTGTGTGTTGTATCGGGTGCTTGCTTGCATGAATGAAAATGAAGTTAGTTGAAAAACCTGAGTCTAACTCAAAGTTTTAGCTTTGAAAACCACAAAACCATGAATCTTAGAATTTCCCTCTTACCCCTATATCTATCTCAATCTTCAAATGACTCGTGGAAACCAAGGAGGGAGCAGCTCATCACAAGATCCAATGCTGCAGATCTTGCAGAATCGCATCGCAGACCGTGAAGGAAGTAGAGTCGAGCGCCAAGCCAACTTAGCAACATTGCAGCAGATCGCCCAAATGGCTGTCAACAACCAAGGACATGGAAATCAGGATCACCAGGGATCCAAACTCAAAAACTTTCAGAGCACCAATCCCCCAATCTTCAACCAATCTGAGAACCCATTAGATGCTGATGACTGGTTACAGACCATGGAAAACAACTTAGAAGTTGCAAGAGTTGATGAAAATGAGAAAGTTCTCTTCGCCACCCACTATCTGGCAGGAGATGCAAGATCTTGGTGGAATAGCATCCGCAATATGAACCATGGTCAAGTGATGACATGGGAAGCATTCAAAGTCAAGTTCAGTCGCACCCACGTGCCTCAAGGTCTAGTCAACAGAATGAGAGATGAATTCCGCGAACTAAAGCAAGGAATAATGACTATGGTGGAGTACCGTGACAGATTCCTGTCACTTGCCAGATATGCACCTGATGAGATCAACACGGAGGCCAAGAAGAAGGAGAGCTTCTTGAATGGACTGCATGATGAGATGCAGACTGTCCTCGTCAACCTCCGTTTCCAGGATCTCGAAGAGCTAGTCGACTCTTCCATTCAGATGGAAGGGAAGATTAATCAGGCAAACAACAACCACAAGCGTCGTATGATGCAGCAGTCTGGATCCAGCAGTCACCAGAAGTACCGTCCCAACCCTTCACCAGGATATGCACCAAGGAACAACCGACCCCCAAATTCTCGCCCAAGCTACCCTAACCGTAGCGGGGGCAATGTGAAGTCTAGAGGAAACAATCACAACTCCGGTAATGCCAACAATTTCAACCATGCACCTCCCAATAGCAACAACAACACTACACCCAGAACTGGCAGCAATGCTGTGCCTGTCGCAGTTAAGGACAAGTCCCAGATCACCTATTTTGAGTGTGGAGTGAAGGGTCACTACTCCAATGAGTGTCCCAAGAAGACAGCAGCCAATGCCAATGTGAATGCCCCAGCTCAGCAGCAGCGTCGTGTTCAACCAGGAAGGAGATTTGCCCCAGGGAACCCTCACAACCGCAATGGCCATCTCTTCCACATGAACGCAAAAGAAGCCAGGAAGCGCCAGATGTAGTGCTGGGTATATTTTCTGTCAACTCAGTTTTAGCAGGAGTATTGTTTGATTCTGGAGCATCGCATTCATTTGTCACCGAAGAATTTGCATGCACTAGTAAGATTCACCCAACCAACCTGAAGCATGTCATGATAGTTCAAATCCCCGGTTCAACTACAAAAGCTAGAAAAATTTGCAAAGTTGTACCTATAAGAATACGTGGAATAGATTTTTATGCCAACCTAATTGTACTTGGAACCAAAGGATTGGAAGTAGTACTAGGTATGGACTGGATGTCAAGGCATAAAGGATTGATAGACTATGCTAAGAAAGCCATCACCATGACCAATAGTTCTGGAGTAACAGTAGAGCATATCTCTGAAACCTTACCCCGTCAATTTAAGTGCAACAAGAGTGTAGCCCTGCCCACCATAGACCAAGTCAGAGTAGTCTGTGAATACCCCGACGTATTCCCAGATGAATTGCCAGGTATGCCCCCAGATAGGGATATTGAGTTCATTATCGAACTAATCCCCGGAATCGGACCAATAGCCTAGAGACCCTATATCATGAACCCCTTAGAGTTAGTGGAACTGAAGAAGCAGTTGGATGCCATGTTAGAGAAAGGCTTGATTCAACCAAGCGCATCGCCATGGAGATCACCGGTGTTATTCGTCGACAAGAAAGATGGAGGCAACCGTCTGTGCACAGATTACATAAAGTTGAATGATGTCACCATCAAGAACAAGTACCCTTTGCCAAAGATAGAGGATCTATTTGATCAGTTGACCGGAGCTCAGGTATTCTCAAAGATTGATCTTAGGACTGGTTATCACCAACTTAAGATTCGTGCAATGGATATCCCGAAGACCGCCTTTACTACTCGCTATGGTTTATATGAGTATACGGTTATGTCTTTTGGATTAACCAATGCCCCTGCTTATTTCATGAATCTCATGAATAAGATCTTTATGAATTTCCTAGATAAGTTTGTAGTTGTGTTTATCGATGACATCCTTATCTACTCCAAGTCAGAAGAAGAGCATGAGCAACATCTGAGAGTTATCCTAGAAACCCTGAGAGAGCATCAGTTATATGACAAGTTCAGCAAGTGCGAGTTTTGGCTGAAGGAAGTAGGATTCCTAGGACATATTGTGTCTGTCGGAGGTGTCTCTGTTGATCCCGCTAAGATCAAAAATGTCGAAGAATGGGAAGCCCCAACCACTCAAACCCAAGTCCGTGCATTTCTCGGATTAGCGGGATATTACCACAAGTTCGTAGAAGGATTCTTGAGCATAGCCCGACCAATGACCCAATTGTTGAAGAAGGACAAGAAGTTTGAATGGACAAACAAATGTGAAGCCAGTTTCCAAGAGCTGAAGAAGAGATTGATATCGGCCCCAATATTGGTCATGCCAGACATCAAGAAGCCATTTGATGTGTATTGTGACGCATCCAAGATTGGTCTAGGATGTGTATTGATGAAAGAAGGCAAAGTTATCGCGTATCCATCTCGACAACTAAAGCATCATGAACAGAACTATCTGACCCATGATCTTGAGCTAGCAGTTGTGGTTCTAGCATTGAAGACATGGCGTCACTGATGGGTAATCGATGTGAGATTTACTCAAATCATAAGAGCTTGAAGTATATCTTCACTCAGAAGGAGCTGAATGAGGCAAAGGAGATGGATAGAGTTAATCAAGGATTATGACCTTGACATTCACTATCACCCCGGCAAAGCCAATGTGGTAGCGGATGCTCTTAGCAGATTGCCGTGTAGGCTTAACACCATGATCAAGGA
Source organism: Avena sativa (assembly GCA_916181665.1). Lineage (NCBI taxonomy): Eukaryota > Viridiplantae > Streptophyta > Magnoliopsida > Poales > Poaceae > Avena > Avena sativa. The sequence continues at coordinate 589,055,851 of OV702287.1, forward strand.
GAAGCAACCAAGTTTGTATGAAGAGTTGGAGTAGTTCATGACTGAATTAGTTAGCAAAGGATTCTTAGCTAGCATTGAACTTCTACCCACTTTGATTAGCCAAATCAAGGAAGCCCAGAAGGGGAATGAAAGTATCAACAAAATCAAACGTTGTATTGGTACAGGAAAGGTACCAGGATTCACTGAAGGCGAAGAAGGTGTACTGTGGTACAAAGGACGTATCTGTGTGCGAGCAGATTCAGAACTGAAGGAAGTGATCATGAAGGAAGCTCATGATACTCTTTATTCTAGCCACCCCGGAGGAACAAAGATGTATCAGGACTTGAAGGAGCAATTTTTGTGGCACAAGATGAAGAGAGAAATCGGAAACTACATCGCCAAATGTGACATCTGTCAAAGAGTCAAAGCAGAGCATCAGAGACCCGCAGGACTGTTGCAACCATTGCAGATTCCGGAATGGAAATGGGATTCCGTCGGAATGGATTTTATCACCGGTTTACCTACTTCTAGTAGGGGAAATGACTCAATCTAGGTCATAGTTGATAGACTGTCCAAGGTAACCCATTTTATACCTGTCAAGACTGCCTACCAGAGTGCAAAGCTAGCAGACCTGTATATTTCTAGGATTGTCAGTCTGCATGGAACCCCCAAGACCATCGTATCGGACCGAGGAACCCAGTTTACCTCAAGATTTTGGCAGAAAGTCCAAGAAGGATTAGGAACCAAGTTGAACTTCAGCACAACGTATAACCCGCAAACAGATGGACAGACTGAGAGAGTCAACCAGATCTTAGAGGATATGTTTAGAGCTTGTGTGTTGGAATATGGATTAAAATGGGAAGATTGCCTGCCTTTCGCAGAGTTCTCATATAACAACAGTTATCAAGCTAGTTTGCAGATGGCACCATTTGAATTCCTATACGGAAGAAAGTGTCGTACCCCTTTGAATTCGTCGCAAGTACGAGAGAGTCAGATCTTTGGACCCGACATTCTCCGAGAAGCCGAAGAGAAGGTTCACAAAGTCCATGAGCACCTCAAGACCGCCCAATCCACATAGAAGAGTTATGATGACAAGAGAAGGAGAGACCTGACTTTCAATGTCGGAGATTTTGTATATCTCAAGGTTTCACCATTGAAGGGAACACAACGCTTTAGTCTGAAGGGAAAGTTAACCCCCAAATATATTGGACCTTTCAAGATTCTAAACCGTCGAGGAGAAGTATCGTATCAACTGTAACTGCCTGAAGAGATGTCAGCCATCCACAATGTGTTCCATATCTCGTTACTTTGCAAATGTTTGGAAGTGCCTGAGAAGACTGAAGTTTTCAAGAACATTGATCACAGAGCTGTGGAAATCAACAATGACTTGACCTACAGAGAAGTACCCATTCGTATCTTAGAAGAAGCCTACAGAACCACCAGGACCAGGAGCATCAAGTTTCTCAAGATTCAATGGAGCAACCATACCGAGGAGGAAGCTACTTGGGAGCGCGAAGATTACATTAGGATAGAGTTCCCAGATCTCTTTAGTTCCTAGTTTTCTTTGTAAATCTCGGGACGAGATTTTTTTTAAGGGGGGAAGGTTTGTAACATCCCAAAACTTCAATCCAAGCTTATCAAGATCAAATCATCCAAAAATAGGGTTAACAAAAACTTTTCCAAATTAAAAATGAAAGCATTCATATGTGTGTGCATTTAAAATAGGAGTTGTTTTGAAGTGCCTTGTTTAAGTGATCCAATGCTTGTAAAATATTTCTTAGGTGAATTAAACATCATCTACATCATTCCCAAACTTTTACCAAAGAAAATCAAATCAAAAAGGATTAAAGAGGAGGAATGGTCATTTTGACCATTTTAATCCACTACACTACTTTGAGTGTTCCTAGCACTCATTTCTTAACAGAAACAATTCATGATCTTTGTACCCCTTGCTAGTACACATAATGAGGTACCAAGGCCACCTTTTGATCTGCTAAAAACATTCTTTTACTTATTTTAAATGGCATTTGAAAATTGAATCCAATGCATATGCATAGATCACCCCTATTTGAAAAGCCATCTATTTGAGCTCCACTTTCAAAACCTTGCAATCAGAGGCTACCTAGCACCAGAGGAGAACACCCAAAAACTTTGAACTCAAAATTCAAAAGTTTTTCTCTTTCGGCCATTTCATCAAACAGCTGGTGTGCACAAATCTGTCCAAAATCCAAACACTATTTGGAGCACTAATTTTGGTCACCATTTGTGCCTAACCTTGTCCCCTTGTTCCCCCAGTACCAACCCTACCAATTGCTAGCCCGGCCAAGCCCTGTGCACACGACCAAATGGTCATGGCCATCAAGGCCGAGCACTTGGAGCACCCCCACCGGCGACATCACGCTACAGCAGCCGCCAGCCTCTCTCGCCATGTCTAGCACGTCGCCAGTGGTCCACTGCCACCGTCCAACCAGCCCCAGCCCAGAGCCAGAGACAGGAACTGCCAAGAACCGCCGTGCCCGGAGCTGGTCGACCATGCCGACACTACCCGCAGAGCATGCTCTGTCCCCGCGTGCACAGACTGCCCCTTGGCCGCAGCCCGTGCCCACCGCTCCGCCATGACCTGGGGAACACCCCAGACACCCCCGCTGGCCGCCCAACGCCCCACAGCCACCGCTCGCCGTGGACACCTCCGCCTCTGCCGCTCAGAGCGCCACCTCGCCCAGACCGCATACCACCGCCCCTACGCCCGCATTCACTTCCTAGAGCACCGCCAGGAGACCACCTGTCGATCGCCATCCTCCGCCATGCCGCTAGCCGCACGTAGCCGTGTCGCTGGAGTCGCCTGCCCATACCCTTCGGTCTCACCGTCGGGCCTATATAAACCGGCCTCCCCCGCACCATTTCTCCACACCCACTCACTCCCCACCTCTCACTGATCCTTTCACCCCTCTCGCTGGAACCAAGCTAGCTCTGCCTCGCCGGAATTGGAGCCGGAGCAGCCGCGGCAGGAGGAGAAGGGCGCCTGCGATTTAGGGCATCCCAAGCTCCGCTGTAACTGCGCCTTGCCTCGCCGTCGTCTTCCAGTTCGTTTGCCCGCCTCGCTGTCGTCGCTGGAGCCCTGGTACGTCCCCAGCAGACCCCCACCGAGCCGCTAGGGTTCGAGCTCACCGACGACCTGTTCGTCATCGACGACGACCCTCAGCCGTAGATCCTCTTTCTAATCCTACGGCCCACAGCGCGCGTACCGTTTCGGGTGATAAGACCCACTGACAAGCGGGACCCCCCTGTCAGCTGAGCCCCGTGCCGCCGAGCGCCACTGGGCCGGCCCAAGTTCTTTCCCGCGCTAGCCCAACCATTCAAATGTGGATTTTTCTTTTTAAATTGAATCTAGTTTCTGTCCACTAGTTTAAAATTCAATTCTGGGAGTTTTACAAATCCAAATTGCATGAAACCAATTTTGTCTCAAAGGTATGGAGATGGTCTATCAAGGCCGTTGGATTTAATTCAATTAGAGTTATAGATCTCTCCTAATAAAAATAACAAAACAGAAGTATTTGCAACTTGCAACATTTTAATAAAATCAACCAAGTTAGCTTTTGACTTGATTCCAACTCTCAAAATCACATTTCATCATATCTATCTAAATATGTAAGAATATTAAGGTTTACATGCAGTAACTTTGGACTAGTACCAAAATAATTCTATATAGGCATTTCTAGTCACTTTAAATCACTAAATAATGAACTTAAACCAAAGTAATATTGATCCAACCTTTAATTATTTTTCCCATGTGTTAAGATATGTGGTGATGACATGTGTCAATATGATCCCATATTTTAAATAGAGAATATTAAATTTCAGTTAATTTTTCAATGAGTAGAAATTACTTTTCTAAAATAAAAAGGTTGAAACCATTGAATTAAACTTGTGATGCTAATAGATCATCAAATGTGTGCCTTAGAATGCTACTTAGCCTCGTTAAGTATTGTTTGGTGATTGTGTACTCCATATGTATTTTATAGACTATAGTACCGACCAAGTCTACGAAGAGGAGGAGTGCTATCAAGACGAAGAAGAAGAAAACTTCAACCACTGCACCAACCAAGGCAAGCCACCATTAGCAATGCAAGATAACACTTGCAAGCATAATGCTTAGCAAGTTAGGATTAAACTAGACGGTTTAACAAAGATGCCTTAAGCATGCTTCACACCCTTTTGATATTAGTACCCCAAGTCTTATTGACAAGTTTTACCTCCCTTAGTTTACACAAAGTTATTTACTTGTTTTGAAGGTAGCATAAAGAGTATAAAACTTGACCTATTTAGAAACCTTTAGATGTCATTCTATGGCATGAGATTGAACCCATCACTTCCACCCTAGTGAACATGCTTAACTTAGTAGTTTAGAGTAGATCAAAAACTTGAGCCACTTTAGATGGGAACACTTGGTGAAAATGAGTTATGAAAACCTTGGAATGATGAGTCGTTCTATTGAGATGTTTTGACATGTGTTGAGAAACACAAATGGTTGATGATGATGAAAATGTGGAGGCATGAGCCTTAACCCTTTTATAAAACTGATGGTTGGATTCGAATGCGATACCATTCCAAATTTACCGTACAACCACACTACCTGAATTGGGTAAGGCTTAGATGGAAATTTTTATGCATTAGTATTAGTTCCCTCGCGGGAGAGGTCTGAGCTAAGGCTACCTCTCAATGTGGTCCACCTATGCAGTGCCCAAGATGACTGATGGTCATGGTTGGGAGGCCATGCTCATAGGAGAGGTGCTTATACTAGGGTGTGTAAAGGGAAGGTTATGTTTGATTATCTGCATACTAAGTATGATGATTCAGGGTTATCCCTGACAGATGTATCGAATAATGTGGTGAAAGTGTACCACCTCTGCAGAGTGTCAAACTATTCGAATAGCCGCGTCCGCGGTTATGGACAGTTGGAATGGCCATACTGTTTCGTTGTCAGATGTTTTCCAGATAACTTGATATGAATGATGAATCTTGACTTGACCCCAACAGGGTTGTGTTTATGAAATTAGCTCCCCAACTTAAGTGATTCTATAACTTTACTTTATATTTCTTTGCTTCTGAACTCGGCTTAGGTTTCAAACATAACTTTATAGTTAAACTTAGATTTAGCACTTTAACTTAGAACTATAGCACCTGTTAATAGTAGTTTGCGAGTACTTAAAGAGTACTCATGGCTTTTGTCCCTGGCTATTCTCATGGCCAGACTATGAAGGAGATTATCAAGATGATGGTCAGCAGGACGGCTATGATAACTAGGACTATCTGCCTTCGTCAGCATTGCCCGTGCCCCTGAAGATGGACCCCACCGCTATGCTTATCTTTTATTTCCGCTGCTTGTTGTATTAAGACTGGATCATGAGATCCTTATTTGTGTAAGACCTTATGTATGGTTTGTAAGGGATGATGTACTGTGATATCCAATCGGTTATGTCTCGCAAAAATGGTAATCCTAGGATTGCGAGGTATGGCATAACGGGCATCTGGGATTAAAAATCCGGGTGTTGACATAAACAAATATTAAACTTTTACTGCGTCATTATGACGTCAGCTTGGGGTGGGTTTTTTTTCTCCACGGCTAAACTAGCCACTGAGACTGACGCTAGGGGCCCAAGCCACCTCAGATGCCACGCTGGCGAGGCTTGGTCAGTGCCCACGTCACGCACACGCGATGCCACGTCGACGCCACCGTGGCGCCACGTAGGCTCCCCGGCGAACTGCCAGGCGGTGGTGGATGACGGCGGAGAGAAGCGCGCAGGGTGACGCCACTGTCCCGGTTCGAACCAGCACGATGCGGGCTACCTCAAACGGGCGGCGCCGCTACGGGAGGTGCGCTGGAGCAAGCTGTTTGACGGTGGCCGGTGGCGGCAGGTGCTCGTGGGGAGGACGATACAGTGAGGGAGGGAGACGTAGGAGTGGTGCTGGAGCACCAGTGGCTCACCAGGAGGGCGATGGAGGGTGCGGCGAGGCTGGAGGAGGCCGGGCGCTGCCGGAATTAGTGGAGAACATGGCGGCCAGAGTCGGGGAAGGTGGGGTCGATTGCAGTGAGGCGGAGCTTCCTTGCCTGCTCGCGGCGGCGGACAGTGGCGCTCGGCGACGGGCGTCGACGACGTGAAGCGGCCGCTCGGGATTCGGGTAGCCTGCCAACGTGATTTTGCTCCGCCGCAAATTTTCCTTAGTCGCGTGTCGATGTGCTCTGTGAATTGGGGGAGTTAGGGAGGAGGAAGGGTCGGGGTTGTTAACTGTACAGACCATTGGTCCCGGGTCGTCCCAATAACCGGGACCAAAGGACCAACGGTCCCGGTTCGTGCCACCAACTGGGACCAAAGGTCTAGGGCAGGAGCGTTGCTGTGCTGCCACGTGCGCGGGCCTCTGGTCCCGGTTCGTCCCACCAACCGGGACCAAAGGATCAACGATCCCGGTTCGTGGCAACAACCGGGACCAAAGGCATGTTAATGGCAGCACGCGCATCCAGGATCATCGGTCCCGGTTGGTGGGACGAACCGGGATCGTTGACCCGTTTTTCAGAGTTTGGCAAACCTTTTGGTCTTCCCGCCATTTTCAAATTTGTTTTCTTCTTTAATTAATAAGATGTTTTAATTTAAGATGATTATTTATTTGGAATTTCAAAAAACTTTCAATAGGAAAAGTGCTTCAATTTACATAACTAATCCAAAACCATTTTTTGTTTTCAAATATTTTATTTGAACTATACAATTTTACTATTTTCAATTAAAATTGCATTACCAAATATTTATTGCATAATTTGGATTTTGAAAAAACTTTCAATAGGAAAAGTGCTTCAATTTACATAACTAATCAAAAACAATATTCTGTTTTCAAATATTTTTATTTGAACTATACAATTTTACTATTTTCAATTAAAATTGCATTAACAAATATTTATTACCTAATTTGGAATTTCAAAAAACTCTCAACAGGAAAAGTGCTTCAATTTACATAACTAATCAAAAACCATTTTCTATTTTCAAATATTTTTATTTGAACAATACAATTTTACTATTTTCAAGTAAAATTGCATTACCAAATATTTATTGCATAATTTGGAATTTGAAAAAACTTTCAACAGGAAAAGTGCTTCAATTTAAATAACTAATCAAAAACCATTTTCTGTTTTCAAATATTTTTATTTGAACTATACAATTTTACTATTTTCAATTAAAATTGCATTAAAAAATATTTATTACATAATTTGGAATTTCAAAACTTTCAACAGGAAAAGTGCTTCATGCCCGCCGTTTTGAATATAGTTTGAAACGGGCATAAGAAATTCAAAAATGATCCAAACAATGTGAAACCTTCACGTGGTGTCATATGATGTGTCACAGTTGCAAGGAAAAATATTGAACTTGAAAAATTGCAAACATCATGAAAAATTGCAAACATCATGTTCGAGGTTTCATGGCATTTAGGTCAAACCACCAATGTTATGGCTAGAATCAGGGCATAGCTTGAGATAATGTGCCCATATTGTGCACACATGTGCATCTTGGGATGGCTTACGATGTTGCAGGAGGAAGTTTTCCTTTTCGACACACGAAAAATCCAATTTCCATTTTTGAGGTGCCGAAATCGGGGTGTTCTGTGAAGCAACCACCAAATTAAAGTTTGGCATTGGTACCAAACCATTTTTCAAAAATACTATACCACCTTATATGGATAATTTCCCAACCGGTGTATCTGGAACCTTTCTGTCCATCCCTCATGAAAAAGACAAATTCCTGCCGAATCGATAGGAGGTTGCCAAGATTTGATCTACATGTACATGATATAATGCTTGTGAATTTAAAAAAAATCATTTATAGGTTCACAACATGCTATTTCATCAGAGATCCACTTCAAGTTCAGCGAGGCTCAGCCCCGGGCTAAGAAGCTTCATGCCCGCCGTTTTGAATATAGTTTGAAACGGGCATAAGAAATTCAAAAATGATCCAAACAATGTGAAACCTTCGCGTGGTGTCATATTGTGTGTCACAGTTGCAAGGAAAAATATTGAACTTGAAAAATTGCAAACATCATAAAAAATCCTTCACAAAATGACCTATCATGTTCGAGGTTTCATGGCATTTAGGTCAAACCACCAATGTTATGGCTAGAATCAGGGCATAGTTTGTGATAATGTGCCCATATTGTGCGCACATGTGCATCTTGGGATGGCTTATGATGTTGCAGGAGGAAGTTTTCCTTTTCGACACACGAAAAATCAAATTTCCATTTTTGAGTTGCCGAAATCGGGGTGTTCTGTGAAGCAACCACCAAATTAAAGTTTGGCATTGGTACCAAACCATTTTTCAAAAATACTATACCACCTTATATGGACAATTTCCCAACCGGTGTATCTGGAACCTTTCTGTCCATCCCTCATGAAAAAGACAAATTCCTGCCGAATCGGTAGGAGGTTGCCAAGATTTGAACTAGAAGTACATGATATAATGCTTGTGAATTTAAAAAAATCATTTATAGGTTCACAACATGCTATTTCATCAGAGATCCACTTCAAGTTCAGCGAGGCTCAGCCCCGGGCTAAGAAGCTTCATGCCTACCATTTTGAATGTAGTTTGAAGCAGGCATAAGAAATTCAAAAATGATCCAAACAATGTGAAACCTTCGCGTGGTGTCATATTGTGTGTCACAGTTGCAAGGAAAAATATTGAACTTGAAAAATTGCAAATATCATAAAAAATCCTTCACAAAATGACCTATCATGTTCGAGGTTTCATGGCATTTAGGTCAAACCACCAATGTTATGGCTAGAATCAGGGCATAGTTTGTGATAATGTGCCCATATTGTGCACACATGTGCATCTTGGGATGGCTTACGATGTTACAGGAAGAAGTTTTCTTTTTTGACGCACGAAAAATCCAATTTCCATTTTTGAGGTGCCGAAATCGGGGTGTTCTGTGAAGCAACCACCAAATTAAAGTTTTTCATTGGTACCAAACCATTTTTCAAAAATACTATACCACCTTATATGGACAATTTCCCAACCGGTGTATCTGGAAGCTTTCTGTCCATCCCTCATGAAAAAGACAAATTCCTGCTGAATCGGTAGGAGGTTGCCAAGATTTGAACTACAAGTACATGATATAATGCTTGTGAATTTTCAAAAAAATCATTTATAAGTTCACAACATGCTATTTCATCAGAGATCAACTTCAAGTTCAGCGAGGCTCAGCCCCGGGCTAAGAAGCTTCATGCGTGCCGTTTTGAATATAGTTTGAAACGGGCATAAGAAATTCAAAAATGATCCAAACAATGTGGAACCTTCGCGTGGTGTCATATTATGTGTCACAGTTGCAAGGGAAAATATTGAACTTGAAAAATTGCAAACATGATAAAAAATCCTTCACAAAATGACCTATCATGTTCGAGGTTTCATGGCATTTAGGTCAAACCACCAATGTTATGGCTAGAATGAGGGCATAGTTTGTGATAATGTACCCATATTGTGCATACATGTGCATCTTGGGATGGCTTACGATGTTGCAGGAGGAAGTTTTCCTTTTCGACGCACGTAAAATCAAATTTCCATTTTTGAGGTGCTGAAATTGGGGTGTTCTGTGAAGCAAACATCATATTAAAGTTTGGCATTGGTACCAAACCATTTTCCAAAAATACTATACCACCTTATATGGACAATTTCCCAACCGGTGTATTTGGAACCTTTCTGTCCATCCCTCATGAAAAAGACAAATTCCTGCCGAATCGGTAGGAGGTTGCCAAGATTTGAACTACAAGTAAATGATATAATGCTTGTGAATTTTAAAAAAAATCATTAATAGGTTCACAACATGCTATTTCATCAGAGATCCACTTCAAGTTCAGCGAGGCTCAGCCCCGGGCTAAGAAGCTTCATGCCGGTCGTTTTGAATATAGTTTGAAACGGGCATAAGAAATTCAAAAATGATCAAAACAATGTGAAACCTTCGCGTGGTGTCATATTGTGTGTCACAGTTGCAAGGAAAAATATTGAACTTGAAAAATTGCAAACATCATAAAAAATCCTTCACAAAATGACCTATCATGTTCGAGGTTTCATGGCATTTAGGTCAAACCACCGATGTTATGGCTAGAATCAGGGCATAGTTTGTGATAATGTGCCCATATTGTGCACACATGTGCATCTTGGGATGGCTTACGATGTTGTAGGAGGAAGTTTTCCTTTTCAATGCACGAAAAAGCCAACTTCCATTTTTGAGGTGCCGAAATCGGGGTGTTCTGTGAAGCAACCACCTAATTAATGTTTGGCATTGGTACCAAACCAATTTTCAAAAATACTATACCACGTCAAAAATACTATAACACCTTAAAGTTTGGCATTGGTAACCTTTAGTCCCGGCTGGTGGGTGCAACCGAGACTAAAGATGTCGGTGGGATAAGGACGCGTGGGTAACCTTTAGTCCTGGCTGGTGGGTGCAACCGAGACTAAAGCTGTCGTTGGTATAAGGACGCGTGGGTAACCTTTAGTCCCGGCTGGTGGGTGCAACCGAGACTAAAGCTGTCGATGGGATAAAGACGTGTGGGTGGACGCACTGCTCGATGAGATAAAGCATGTAGTGCACGACACCCTATCGGAGGAACAAGACAAAGTAGAAGCGGCGCCGTGCCTATAAAAGGACCATCGATACGCCATGGCAAGCAGCTCAACAAGCCAACATAGGTAGAGAGAGTTTCATCCCCATGGATGGAGGGTTGGGAAATCTCCCGTGGCGGAGCTTCTCGAAGATCTCGTTCGTGCACACGCCCTACGGCATCTTCGGTAGCTCCGCCTCAGAAAAATTTCCCTGCAAGCCCGTGAAAGACTCCATCTCCTCTAATAGTGTTGGGGAAAGGGTTGAGAAATCTCCCGTGGTGGAGCTGCTCGAAGATGTCGTTGGTGCGCACGCCCTACGGCATCTTCGGAAGCTCCGCCTCGGAAAAATTTCCCTGCAAGCCCGTGAAAGACTCCATCTCCTCTAACAGTGTTGGGGAAAGGGTTGAGAAATCTCCCGTGGCGTAGCTTCTCGAAGATATCGTTGGTGCACACGCCCTACGGCATCATCGGAAGCTCCGCCTCGGAAAAAATTCCCTGCAAGCCCGTGAAAGACTCCATTACATAAAGTTTCGATACATCACATAAAGTTTCATACATCACATAAAGTTTCCATACATTACATAGATTTACATAGGGTTTAGGGTTTAGGATATGAATCCTTCGTCGTGTATGTCGATCCCTTGCCTATGATCGCTTCTTAGGCCATAACCATGGAGCATCTTCTTTGCTTAACGGGATGCTTGGGTCAGTTTTCACGGTGAAGGGCGGAATTTCATCAAACTTATCATAATCTACTGACATGTGTGTCTTGTCCTCGACTCCCGCAATGTTTATTTCCCTGAAAGAACTATGTGACGCCTGGGCTCATCGTCTGATGTATTCGTTTCCTTATTTTTTCTTTTTTTCGGTCTAGAGGACATGTCCTTCACATAAAAAACCTGAGCCACATCATTGGCTAGAACGAACGGTTCGTCTCTGTAACCAAGATTCTTGAGATCCACTGTTGTCATTCCGTACAGCTGGTCTACCTTTACCCCTTCACCATTCATGTTGACCCAACTGCACCGAAACTATGAGACCTTAAAAGTAGGTCCATAGTCAAGTTCGCATATCTCCTCTATGTAACCATAGTATGTGTCCTTTTTCCCATTCTCGCATGTTGCATCAAAGCGGACACCACTGTTTTGGTTGGTGCTCTTTTTATCTTGGGCAATCGTGTAAAATGTATTCCCATTATCTCGTACCCTTGGAAAGGCAATACAGTCGCAGATGGTGTCGCTGCCAACAAGTAGAGCCGATCTCCAATAGTGGTGTCATTCATGAGATGTAATTGCAACCAAGTGCCGAAAGTCTCCATGTGATTTTTTTAATCCAGTAGTCATCCTTCCCCGTGAACTTGGAGCGTACAACATTCATGTGTTCCTCGATATACGGAGCCATGAAGGTAGAACTTTGGAGAACTATGTAGTGTGCTTGATTCAAAGAATGTCTGTCCCTAAATATCATTGCTTTCTTTCCTAGCGTGCCTTTTCCACTCAGTCTCCCCTCATACCATGATTCAGGAACACCAATCGGCTTAAGGTCAGGAAGAAAGTCTACACAGAACTCAATGACCTCCTCTGTTCCATAGCCCTTGGAGATGCTTCCTTCTGGCCTAGCACGGTTACGAACATATTTCTTTAAGACTCCCATGAACCTCTCGAAGGGGAACATATTGTGCAGAAATACAGGACCGAGAATGTAAATCTCTTTGACTAGGTGAACTAAGAGATGCGTCATAATATTGAAGAAGGACAGGGGGAACACCAACTCAAGACTGACAAGACATTGGACCACATCCTTCTGTAGCCTTTCCAGACTTTCTCGATCGATTGCCTTCTGAGATATTGTATTGAGGAATGCACATAGCTTCACAATGGCTAATCGAACATTTTCCGGTAGAAGCCCCCTCAATGCAACCGGAAGCAACTGTGTCATAATCATGTGGCAATCATGAGACTTTAGGTTCTGAAATTTTTTCTCTATCATATTTATTATTCCCTTTATATTTGATGAGAAGCCAGCCGGGACCTTGATACTGTAAAGGACTTCAAAAAAGATTGCCTTTTCTGCTTTGGTAAGAGCGTAGCTACTTAAATATTTACGTCCTTTATCAATATGCTTGTTGTGTGGGTCTTTGATACGTTGCTGGTCCTCCCATGCTTCTGGTGTATCTTTTGTCTTCCCATACACGCCCAAGAAGCCTAGAAGGTTCACGCAAAGATTCTTCGCCACGTGCATCACGTCGATTGAAGAACGGACCTCTAGGTCTTTCCAATACTCAAGCTCCCAAATATAGATTTCTTTTTCCACATGGCCGTGTGTCCGGTAATGGGGTCTTTCGGAACAGATTGACCGCCAGGACCCTTTACAAAGATTACTTCTAGGTTCTTTACCATACCAAATACATCAGCACCTTTAGGGAGCTTAGGTTTCTTCCGGTAATCTGCCTCACTGTTGAAATTCTTGCCTTTCTTTCTTACTTGATGATTGGTCGGAAGAAATTTACGACACCCCAGGTACACAACCTTCTTACATTTATCCAAATATGTTCCTTTAGTATTATCTAAATAGTGTGTGCATGCATTGTATCCCTTGTTTGACTGTCCTGAAACGTTACTAAGAGCAGGCCAATCATTGATGGTTACGAACAACAACGCTCGTAGGTCAAATGTCTCGTATTTGTGCTCATCCCACACCTTTACACCTGGTTCTACCCACAACTGCAAAAGTTCATCGACTAATGGCCTTAGGTACACATCAATGTCGTTGCCGGGTTTCTTTGGTCCTTGGATGAGCAATGGCATCATAATGAACTTTCGCTTCATGCACAACCAAGGAGGAAGGTTGTAGATACATAGAGTCACTGGCCAGGTGCTGTGACTACAGCTCTGCTCCCCAAAAGGATTCATGCCATCTGTACTTAGACCAAACCATAAGTTCCTCGCATCACCTGCAAAGTTCGAGCACTTTCTCTCGATGTTTCTCCACTGCGACCCATCGGCGGGGTGTCTCAGTTTCCCGTCTTTGTTACGCTCTTCTTTGTGCCATCGCAACAACCTGGCATGCTCTTTATTTCTGAATAGACGTTTCAACCGTGGTATTATAGGAGCATACCGCATAACCTTAGGAGCATACCACATACCCTCTTCCTGGAGGGCTCGTCATCGCCCTCTACATCACCAGGGTCATCTTGTCTGATCTTGTATCGACATGCATTGCATACCGGACATTTATCCATATTCTCGTACTTCTCACCGCGGTACAGGATGCAGTCATTAATGCATGCATGTATCTTCTCCACATTTAAGCCAAGAGGGCAGATAGTCTTCTTTGCTTCATACATTGTCTCGGGCAGCTTGTTATCCTTTGGAATCTTCGGCTTCATTATTTTCAGTAACTTCTCAAATCCCTTGTCAGATAAGCCAGTCTCTGCCTTCCATTTCAGAAGTTCAAGTGTGGTACCGAGCTTTGTGCTGCCATCTTTGCAATTTGGGTACAACAACTTTTTGTGATCCTTTTGCATGGCCTCCAACTTAAGCTTCTCCCTTTCTGTATCACATTGTTGCTTTGCATCAGAAATGACCCGACCAAGACCATCAGCGGGCTCATCCAATGCCCGTTGTTCTTCTTCATTGCCGCCTCCCTCTTCTTCATTGTCTTCCATTGCAGTATCACCGTATTCTTCAGGGGACATAGGATAGCTATCATCATCCTCCTCTTCTTCATTTTCTTCCAGCCTAACCCCTCTTTCTCCGTGCATGGCCCAACAATAATATTCGGGCATGAAACCTCTCCGAAGCAGATGGCTTTGAAGGATTCTCGGGGCAGAGTGCTCCGCCACGTTCCGACAGTCGACGTAGGGACAAGGCATAAAATTATCCAATTTCTTTGCCTTAGCCAAATCGATAAATTTATGGAGGCCTGCAATAAAATCGGAATGGCGTTGGTCGCCATACATCCATCGCATCCGTGCATTGATCTACGTCATAATAATTAACCATTACAATAACATCGTGAATAGTAAAATGACCACCCTACATGGACAGATGCAATATTTTTGTATCAGTTACAGATAAAGAAGATAAGGTTGCTAACCTCAGTCGAGGATACCGTGTTGTGCAAACTAAAGTGTGGCTCAGACATTTCGTCGAACACCTTGTGTGCAATCAAAGAAAAAAAAGCTAGCACCCACACCTCGCACATAATCCAGCAAAATTTGGTGGGCAAAGGGTTGGGCTTATATATAGCAAGGGGAGGGTTTTTGGTCCTGGTTATTGCCACGAACCGGGACCAAAGCCCCTCCTGCGCCACGTGTGCATCGCGGGGGCATCGGTCCCGGTTCGTGCCACCAACCGGGACCAATGCCTAGGCGGCATGAACCGGGACCGGTGCCTGGCATTGGTCCCGATTATGGAAACGAACCGGGACCAATGGAATTTGGGCGCTGGACCAAAGGCCCTCTTTCTACCATTGTGTTACGAACCAGGACTAGAGGTCCACCACGTGGCCCCGCAAGCCACGTTAGGCTGGAGGACATTTAGTCGTAACACGAACCGGGACTAAAGGGTCGCTGTCGCGGCAGCGTTTTGAGGCATTTGACTGATGCGGCAGGAGATGGGGTTTTAGGGTTTTTGACTGATGCGGCAGGAGATGGGGTTTTGAGTCATTTTGTGTTTAATTGTTTTTCATTCTGTGTTTTCGTTACAAACAAGTTTTCGTATGCATACACAACGCTACTACATAGTACTTGTACACGCTGATGCACATATAATATAATTTCTCTTACAAGCATACATGGAGGTCATTACATGGAGTCCCAACCGGGTCCAGAGTCTGTCTATTTGATTACATGAAGATAATTACATGGATGCTTTAGGGTCTATCTAAAGAGTATTCTCCGGATGGTTCTATGACCTCGTCGACCAAAAATCTAGCCAATTTCTCTTGGATTGCTAGTAGGCGGTCCTGTGGTAGGAGCTTATCCCGCGTCGCGTCCAACTATAAAGAAGGAGATTATATGAATTATACTCAACACAACTTATTGTAATAAAAATAAAGGGTGAATATATTGTTTACTTACTCGAATAGTTACCAAGGGCTTCTTACTAGTGATGCGAATGAACTTGCAAACGTAGAATCCACATAGATTAGTCCCTTGTGGCTGTCTCACGCACTTCACAAGAATAGAATTCAATCAAATAATAACTCTAGCATGATAATTATATAGAAACAAGAATTAAATAGATGCACGGACCTAGCTCGTACTACTTACCAGGATCTATTTGAAACTCAGTTGCTCACTCCATTGACCACAGACCTTGTTCTTGAACCATGTCCAAACACTACCCGACAAAAAATTGAATGAATGAGTTAATAACTACTTGATATCTCAGAAAATGAACGAAAGAAACCTATATAGTACGATAATGGTTGAAATTACTTCTGGAGCATATCAATCATGCTGCGGTACTCTTCCATGTCTCATGATTTGAACTCTTCCTAAGTCAACAAAAATGCTTAGAAAAATCCAATGGTAGCTACACAAGGTTTACATACGTCAGTAACTCATCATATACACTGAACATCGAGTAAGAAAAAGTTAATGTGTACAAGACAATAACACTCTCACCCGAAATGGTAAGGAAATAGTATTTCATTATAGAAATGCTGCCTCATGAAAAAACGGAGCAAGGTTTGCTTGGTCTCCACATGCTTATCCTTTAGCATAGCTCCATTAACTCGATGTGGGTCAACGAACCCAAATCCATGGATTGTCTTTTTTGACATTCGAGAATCTTCATTCTGCATTATTATAGCGTAAAAAAGAATATAGTGAGTATACTTATCGGCAATGAATTGAACAAGATGAGCTAGAGACTTAATTACATAAATAAAGTAATCACTTATAGACAATAGCAACTGAGGATAGATTTGTCGAGTTCTCTTAGATTGAATAACTGAAAGAATTCTGTAAATTCAATGGGGACCTTGTCTTCACTGAAGTAATGATCTTATCGAACTTTCGCTATGAGCCAATGCCGCTCTTTTTCTGCTTCTTTCATGTACCATACATGCAATTATCGCATTTTTGTTGCCATAACCTGGAGCCTCTCAGAACTGACCAGAGGCTCCCTGTGAACATATCGTTCTGCTACATCAGCCCTGGTGATATCAGCGTTGCGAATAATGTCATGAATAGAGATATTACATTTCTCGACAAATAAATTAGTCGTTTCCATATGCAAAGGTTCTCCCCCATATAGTTCAGGTTCGGGTAACACCTGGAGCAGGGGCAGTGATTGTTTTGCTTGTTTCCCCAGCTAGGGAACGTCTTTTCTGATGCTTCTGCTACCACTCGATTGTTTTGCTTGTTTCCCCAGCTGGGGAACATCTCTTCTGATGCTTCCGCTACCAATTGATAGTTTTGATTGTTCTCCCTGCTGAGGAACGTCTTTTGTGATGCTTCCTCTACCACTTGATCTCTTCTGTCTTAATGTCTTCTAAAGACAGCGTGTATAGTTATCTGGCGCATTTAATTGAGATTGGGATGGCTATGTCAGTAATCTCCTAAAGTGTTCCTTAGTTTCCGGGTTTATTTGGACCTCTGGCTTAGGTTGTTTCTTTTTAAAATGGGCATCCACTTCGGCACGTACGACCGCATCGGTCTCCTCATCATTTAGGTCGTAAGCCCTTTTGGGAGGAACTGGCGGTACTTTTGGGAGGGGCGACAACTGTTGCTTTCGGCATCGGTTATCCCTCGACGGAGCGGTGCTATCCTTCTTCTTTTGGCCCTTAGTGGGTGGAGGCGGCTGTGTAGATTGAGATGGACTCGTGCTGAGGTCATTATCAAGGAGGGGTGGACTTGGAGGTGGTGGACTTTTACTGGGAGGAGACGGTGTCCTTGGTGGTGATGGATTGTTTCTCGGTGGATACGATGGCCTTGGTGCCGAGCCTGGAAACTTGATGTGTTCCTTTTTCCAAAGAATGAAGCCACTCGTGACTTCTCCCTGTGTCGTCTCCCTTCACCTCCAGGGAAGTCAAGTTGTAGTGACTGATAGTGCGGTTGAGCTTCATCCACACCGACACGAGCATAGCCAGTTGGAATCGGATTGCAATGGTAGGTCGCTCCCGGGGTAGAAGGTAAAGCAAAGCCGACCGCCCCCTTCATGGATATGTTCTTCAGTTCAACATGCAGCTCACAACTAGTCTTCTCCTTAATTGCATCCACGGGGTACACATCCATCATTGCATCATTAGCATGGACCTCCGTGGAAGCCATGGTTCTTTTCCGTTGATATGGGGCGCCGACCATACTCTCTACTGCAGGATCTTTCTGTCGGAGTCCTCTAAGTTGATTAAGCTCCTCCCGATGCTGCTGCAACATGGCTTCAACCCTCGCAAAACGCTCTACATCCTCCCATTCTTGCCGCTTTGTTTTTCTCGATCGGCTTCTATAGGTGTCAAAGTCCTCGGGAAACCCGATAGCCCATGGACAAGAAGGTCTGAAGCCTCGTGTCCGTCCAACTATTTCAGGATTCCCGAGGGCCTTTGTCAGATCATCATTCTCTATGTTAGGAACAAACTTTCCCTCTTGAACCTCTTTTATCACTTTAATAAGATCATCCTTGGGTCCAGCAACTTCTTTTTTTGCAATAATCTCGCTTGTTTCTAGGTCATACAATGTCCCATGCCTAAGTAACCAATTTATTGACCTCAAGGGCTAGCCAGACATAGCTGGAGTGACCCCTTTAGCCGCTAGGTCGGCCTCAGCTTTATCGCACTTAGGCATGGCACTCTTGTAGCCACATGTGCCCATATGATGGTGATATTTATTTTTGGCTGCATTTAGCTTATTCTTTTCTGACAAAGCCAGAGCTGGTTACGAGGTCTTCTATTGCACAAATGCGGCCCAGTTATCCCACTGCTTCTCTAGTGGGACAGTGAATGCAGTAGTTTTTTCTTCTGCACATACTTCCGGTACAATCTTTTCTTCAAGTCCTTGAATAGTTCATCCATCTTCTTAAGAGCCCATTCCTTGACTTTCAACCTCATTTGTTGTGTGATCTCATCAGCCTCCAAGACTGGTAAGGTGAAATGTGTCATGAGAGAATTCCACATCGCATCTTTCGCTCTATCATCAACAATACTAGCCCCAGCTGGATCCCTTTTCTTTCCTGGCTTATTCCACTCTCGCATGGTGATCAGGACGGTGTCTCTAGCAATCACTCCGCATTGATGTACAAATGCATTGACACACTGTATGGGCTCCAACGGTTGACCCAACGCATAGACTAAGTCAATGCAGAAACGGAAATGAGCGGGCAACTTTTGGGCCGGGCCTCTTTTCCTTGTAGAACATTGGCCCGATGCGGAGGTCTAAGAGAAGAAACATTTGTTAGTACATATATACATATTAGTTAGTGCATCTATACTAGTGATCGATTGGTAGAGGCTTTATATACCTGACCGGACTTTGTTATTAAGGTGTCTCCAACATCTATCTCCACCATGGTCTCCACCATCGTCTCCACCATGGTCTCCACCATCGTCTCCACTATCGTCTCCTCCAGACAAATTAAGATACTGGGAGCCATCATCATAATAAGAACCTCTAGTACCCTCATCTATCATGTTGAGAAGCTCCTCTTCATTATGTCTACCGTCCGTAGCTTAACTAATACATAAAAAGATAAAACAATTTTGCATTTAAAAGAATAATTGACTTCACAATACTTAATCAATAATAAACCCCTAAACTAACTAATTGACCTAACTAATCCCTAATCCCTAATAAACCTAGCTAATTATCCTCACCTGTAGGGGCGACGCGGCGCGGCGGGATGCGGCAGGACGAATGACGGTGCAGGCGAGGGCGAGCTCCTCCTCGATTGGCGGGCACGGACGGTGCGGGTGGCGGCACGGGCGGTAGGGGGACGACGGTGCGGGCGGCGGGACGGACGGTGCTGGCGGCAGCACGGGCGGCGGTGAAATCCTCCACGGCGAGCTCCTCCTCCACACTCTACAGCGGCGGCATCGGGAAGAAGATGAAATCGGGCTCTTCAAGTCATCCCTAGACCCGGGGTGGAGGTGGGGGTATTTATACCCCCCACCTTTAGCCCTGGTTTGTAATACAAACCGTCCAGGTTTGTATTACAAACCGGGGCTAAAGGTGTTTTCGGCCGTCGTTATTCCCGCGCGCGCAAACCGGGGCTAAAGTGGTTTTTGGCGCCAAAATGAAATAGTTTTTAGAAAATTATGTATCATCTATCAAAATTTTCAGAAAAAGAAGATCTATAATTTAAATCTATTATCTTACTCTATTATACAAGTTAAATGAAATTATTTATCGTTTAACAAGTATTATATTTAGTATAAATGTTGGAAAAATATAGTTTATTATTTAAAAAATAGAAAATACATATAATATACCAAAATATTCACAAAAAATAATATACCCATTAGAAATATAATATTTAATACTAAAACTAGTAACTGGGACTAAAAGTTTTTTTTGTGGGCCTTGAGTCCCGGTTGGAGCCACTAACCGGGACTAAAGATATTTCCCGCCACATTTTTAGAGTCATCAAGATATGCTTTCCCGCCATTTACCCCGCTTCTCGCCATGTTTTCCCGCCATTTCCCTCTATAACTGGGGTGATCGCCATGTCCATCCACACATCCACACCTTCTCCCTCACAACAATGCACACCACTTACTATGCCTTTCTGACGCTCGAGGAGACCGACGCGTTGTGTGCTTCCAGCTACCCATGCCTACCGGGGTACCGGCTGCCCGCCGGCTGGATGCTGACCGCTAGAGGGGTTCCTGGTCCTCCTGTGCCTTAAGGTTCGGCCTGCCATGCGGCCATCACGAACTACTTATACCTCGAGCTCACGCTGGAGCAGCAGATGGATCCCTACTGGGATCCCGATAACCTCGACACCTGGAATGCCTTCTTCACAAACTGGCGGGAAAGGGAGCTCGCTAGGTACGAGGGTGATGGCCCGGCCCCTGTGAACCACAACGAGGCCGCTCGTCGCCTATGGTGGGCAAACCGAACTATCGCCGGTGTGATGTGCTACATCTCCATGGGAGACCATCCTCTCCTGAGGTACCCGCACTTTCACCAGCCGCAGAGCCACAAGAATGGTGGCGGTGGTGAAGGCCGAGGGCGTAACACGGTCGTCATCCGGGAGCCCCCTCCCCCATGCATCGTGAATCTGAGGCCGGAGTGGCAGGTGCCCCCCCTGTTCCCCTGTTCACAAGCTGGGAAAGGGCTAAGAATCCAGCCGTGTGCTACGAGCGACGACGATGACAATGATGATGACGATTCCGAAGGCGACCCTAAAGCTATGTACTAAAGGGCTAGACATGATTATGACTATTTTTTATGTTTTAATATTAATAAATGTCTTTGGTGTTGGCCACAGCAAGTTGCAATACTACCTATTGAGATCGAGATAGTTCATATCCATAATTCGGATGGTTGGAACGTTGCCGACGTGGAAGTGAACGTGCGCGGTAATTACGCCACGTCCTCCGTCTTTTGCCGCTCCACCATTTCGGATTTCGCGCGCGTAAAAATAGCTGATGATTAATTCTTTGTTTTCGGTGCGTTTCGAGGTAGCGTAGGCTGCACCCTACGTCATCCTCCTGACAGTTGCAGTGAAGAGTCATGTCCGAAAGATTCCATCAAACACGGAGATCATCCGACTCGGGAAATGAAGACTCAAGGAATCTCCGACTAACATTGTGAAGCCGGAGAGGATTGCAGGGTTCTTTGGGATATTCTGAGATCAAAGTCCTCTGGGGGCTACTGTTGGAGATATGCTATATGGGTATCCTCATAGCATGTCACCAATCTGCCTAACCCGGGTGGCCCATAGTTGGTAGCAAGGCCTATGGCCTGCTGGGCGGCCTAGTTAGACGGATCCTGAAGGGAGACCTATGCCGGATAAAGGAAGGCTACGCAGGAGTCACCAACATACTCGGAACCTTGAGTGTACAAGACACGGAAGATTAGTTCGTGTAGGTGTAGGACTCTTTACCTTGTCCGGCAAGGACCTTTCCCTGTAAACCCTAGGTCCTGGCGCTTTTATAAGCTGGCCTATGGGAAGCCTTTAGGTCACCAGACATCAGATTGCAGCGTACAATGTGTAACACCTCGCACAACGAACCTATCTCTATAACTCGGCGTATTGCCATTATAGGGATTTATAGCAGGATTAGAGTTCCTCTATACTTGTGGGACTTGAACCTGGGTAAGCTATGTTACCTCGTACCCGCCAATTCTCCGTCTTACCCCACGTCTCTAAATACGCACTGTGAGGACCCCTCCATGGTGTACTTGTCGGCAATACCACGACAGTTGGCGCCCACCGTGGGGCAAGAGGCGCTTCGATCTCTACACCGGGCGAGGTCCATTCTCTTCGCGGGAATCGGTGATACCATAGCCATTGGTCGCGTTCTCTTCTACAGCAACGTCCCGATCATCCCGTCGGATGAGTTTTGGGTGCCGACAAAGACGAACCCCACGCACTGCTCTGTTATCCCCTTCGGAGATATCCACATGTTCATCAGCGAAACTGACTCGGGTCCTAGATCCCAGGAAGTCGGAAACTCGTCAAGCCCCGCATGGACCGACTATGAGCAGGACACGTTCGCGGAAGGATCTGGGCCATACCTCTCTTTGGAGTATCGTGGCTCGGATCAGGAAAATTTAAGGCCCACCCAAACCGCCCCTGTGCAGGATATAACGGTGGAAGGACCTCGCAAATCCGCTTGGCTTCCCCGAGCATTAGAGATGCGCAGGTCACACTTTGTCGGTGTCTTCCCCATCTTCGATCTGGCCAGATGCGTTCAAAGAGATGGGGAACCTCCCCGTGAATACCTTGCCAGATGGATGAGGGTGAGGGAAACCCTAGAGGGCGACCGTGCCGACAAACTCGTGTACCACTTCGTGGAAGGTCTCACGCCTGGAACATCTCTCCGGCATACCCTCTGAAGGCAGCAGGCCGTAGGCCCTCTTACCCTTGGTGATATGGTTGCCATCGTCAACGAATATGCGGATGCCAATGAAGAGGCCATGACGGCACTCTCCATCATAGCCGGAAGAGATAACAACAACAACGACCCGCCTCCATCACCCTCCATGTCCGCCATCGCCAACACCGAAGCTACCTTTGACTCCGTGCTCGATGCGCTTTACACCGACATCAGCATGGATGTCGGTGGCTCGGACGCTAACTCGGAAGAATATGACGCTGTTATGAGGGAGATCAAGCAGGAGATCGAGAAGGAGGAGCGCGCAGAGAAGACCAACAACTCCCACCAGGTGCTAGTCGCCATTGGGAGCGTGATGGAAGAAGACGGACACGAACGGGAACGTGAGAGAGCTCCGCCCATGCCAGCGGTCACTAGAGCAGCAACAGCTAAGAAAGCCGCCGAGCCTCCGGCTCCAGCCAAAGCTCTGCCTCCTCAGGCTACCCGCCAGCTACCGGCGCAGGAACTTACCACAGACCCTAATACGGCCCGACAATCAAATCAACCGCCAATGCCACCGTCAACGTCTGCAGCTGGCAACCAGCTAGCCACTCCCGCCGACAAAGCAATCTACGGCGCACTCCTTGTTGATCCAATCACCATCGCCCATATCCGGAGCATTACGGAGCTTGATGAGAAGCATGCGGAAATCTTGGCGGAGGGCAAGTGCATCGTGGAGCAGGGCGCTAAGCTGGACGAAGACATGGCTAAGGCGCAGCAATCAATTAAGGCGGCAAGAGATATGAAGGCCAAGTACAGGCAATTGTTGTTAAAGCATAAAGCAAAAAAGGTACCAGCTCATGTCGTCCAAGATCTCGGCGTTCAGCGAGGCTTGGGATTTGATGGGTCTAAGCCGACAAAAGCCACCCCTTACATAGATTTAGAGGGGAGGCAGGTCATGCCAACCCCCACTCTCAACATTGCCATCGCCATGACCCTCCTGGAGCAGGACAGGTCGCCAGAAGCCTTTCCTCAGGTGTACGACCGCGTCGCTAAAGCATGCAAGCAACAGGAAAAGGCCGCCTAGCAGAGGCTTGAGTCCAACCCAGAGCTTTGCTAGTGAACCCTGAATAGCCGCAGAAGGCCAAAATCTCATCATGACAAGGGATTGCATAGAGGCTCCACAGAGCGAAGACGGAGGGAGGCACGCAATAGGACTGACGCTATCCCTATACCTCCGACCACGGAGAAAAGGCTCGCCCCCACCGCTCGCCACCTACTCCACCATCTCGGCGTCTCTAGGAACCAGAGCCATGCCACTGCAAAAGCATGCCACCTCCAAGGCGGCCCCAGCCCGGCATCGTTATAAAAAGGGAAAATTACATCGAGGTCCATACATTTAGCACAAAGGACCCTGAAAGCAAAACTTTCTGGTTCGGCTCCTTCTCGAGGGATCAGTTGATCTGAGCCAAACTCTTCATAGTACTTCCTCTTTGATTATTTTCAAAATATGGCAAAATCTGTCGCCATGCAAATTCTCTGATATGAGATCATCAGCATAAAGTATGATGTTGATATGGCCTTGACCTTGGTGGTTCAGCTTGAAATCCAAGAATGTTCATACTCGTTGACAAGTAAGCTTAAATTCGTCTATAAAATTTCACCACTTACACTTTTATGTTAGAAGTTTACACGGGCGGTAGGAGTACATTTTACATGAAGGATCGAAAAAGGGAAAATTACATCGAGGTGCATACATTTAGAACCCCCCCCCCCTAAAATTAAGCAAGGCAAACTGTCAGGTACGAATCCTTCTCGAGAGAGCAGCTGATCGAGCCATACTCTTCATGCTACTTCCTCTTTGATTGTTTTCAAAATATGTCCAAATCTATCGGCATGCGAATTCTTGGATATGGCATCATCAACATAAAGTATGATGTTGATATGCCCTTGAACTTGTTCGTTCGGCTTGAAATCCAAGATTGTTCATACTCGTTGAAAACTAAGATTAAATTCATTTAAATTTCACCACTTACACTTTTTGGTTATGATTTTACACCGACGGTGGGAGTATATTTTACATCAAGGACCTAAGAAAGGGAAAATTACATTGAGGTCCTTACATTTAGCACAAAGGACCCTAAAACTAAGCAAGGAAAATAGTCGGTATGGCTCCTTCTCAAGTGAGCAGCTGATCGAGCCATAATCTTGATATTAGTTCCTCTTTGATTGTTTTCAAAATATAACCAAATCTATCGGCTTGCGAACTCTTGGATATGGGATCATTAGCATAAATTATGACGTAGAGGTATGGCCTTGACCTTATGGTTGTTCGGCTTGAAATTCAAAAATGTTTATACTTGTTAACAAGTTAGCTTAATATCATTTAAATTTCACCACTTGCTTTTAGGTTAGAATTTTACACTGGCGGTGAGAGTACATTTTACATTAAGGACCTAAAAAGGAAAACTTACATCAAGATCCATACATTTAGCACAAACGTCCCTAAAATTAAGAAAGGAAAATAGTCGGGTTTAGCTCCTTCTCGAGAGAGCAGCTGATCCAGTCGTACTGTTCATACTACTTCCTTTTCAATTGTTTTCAAAATATGTCCAAATCTATCAGCATGAAAAATCTTGGATATGGGACCGGCACATATAAAGTATGATGTTGACATGGCCATGAACTGGGTCGTTCGTCTTGAAATCCAATAAAGGTTCATACTCATTGACAACTAATAAGCTCAAAATCGTTTAAATTTTACCATTTACTTTTAGGTTGAAATTTTATTTAGGTGGTGGGAGTACATTTTACATTAAGGACCTAAAAATGGAAAATTACATCGAGGTCCATTTATTTAGCACAGAGGATCCTAAAATTAAGCAATGCAAATAGTCGGGTTCGGCTTATTCTTGGCAGAGGAGCTGATTAAGCCACACTCTTCATACTACTTTCTATTCGATTGTTTTCAAAGTATGGCCAAATCTGCCGGCATGCAAATTCCTAGATATGGGATAATCAACACATATAAACTATGATGTACATATGGTCATGACGTTGTTTGTTTGGCTTGAAATCCAAGAATGTTCATACTCATGTTTATCTTGGTAAATAATCGTAAGTGAATCATGGTCGATATTTTAAGTGAAAACTAGGGTTGTGGCATTCCGAGCCATTTTTCTTCATGCTTGCTTTACAGAAAAACATTCACGTCGCTTTGAAAATTGAACTTTTTTGTTCTTATAAGTTGGAAACTCCCATTAGCAGTGTTATCTTTCACCAGGCATGCCAAGATCGAAGCACCCATGTACCAAATACGGGAACATCACCATGCCAAGTTCTTTCATAGCTAAGAACTTGATTTTTTCAGAACTCTCGGTAGTTTTGCTAAACTAAATTCATAGTTGCTTCAAAAGATTTTGGGAAAACTATAAGAGTAATCTATCACATTTACTTGTACTCCTGTAATTAAAATTTTACACGATTGGGGGAGTACATTTTACATCAAGGACCTAAAAAGTGGAAAATTAAATTGAGGTCCATACATTTAGCACAAAGGACCATAAAATTCATCAATGAAAATAGTTGGGGTACTGGTCCTTCTCGAGAGAGCAGCTGATCGAGCCATACTTTTCATACTACTTCCTCTTTCCCAAATTAGGACGCATATTAGGTTTGGTCAAAGTCAATGTTTTATATATGGAAAAACATATTGACTTTTCTAATGACAAATGCATACAATATGAAAATATAGTTCATGATGATTCTAATAATATTAAGTTGACGTTGTATACTTAGTCAAAGTTTATTAAAATTGACTTTGACCAAAAGTAATATGCATCCCAATTTGGTAAGAAGGGAGTACTACTTGCTTCAAGGACCTAAAAAAATGGAAAATTACACCGAGGTCCGTACATTTAGCACAAAGGACCCTAAATTAAGCAGAGAAAATAGTTGGGTTCAGCACCTTTTCGAGAGAGTATATGATCGAGCCCTGCTCTTTATACTACTTCCTCTTCGATTGCTTTCAAAATATTGCCAAATTGGTCGGCATGCAAATTCTTGGATACGGGATCATTGACATAAAGTATATATGATGTAGATATGGCCTTGAACTTGGTAGTTCGGCTTGAAATACAAGAATATTCATACTCATGTTTATCTTTAAATAGTTGTCCAAACTCACGTTTATCTTCACGGAAAGTAGTACATGCAGGAGCACATCGTGCGAATTCTTTTGTTATTAGTACTCATTATTTATTGTTTGATTGTTTTCAAAACAAGGACAATTTTTTTGGTAGCATTTCAAAAACCATGTTTCACAGTATGGCCTGTTATAAGTATTAACATTCATGGGTTCCAAGCAAGATGACCGAGGTCAAATTCCATATCTATTTCGCAGTTTATGATAATGACAACGGTTTCTAGTGTATGGTTGGACCCTTTATGTTAAAAAAAATAGCATATTAAATTCCCAGGTGCAAAAGAATGTGTTGTTTTGTGAAGTATGTATTGGTACAAAAAACACATCGGAATCACACCACATATTATATATGGAAATCTTTTTTATAAATTGGCATGGCCATCAATTTGACTAGAAATTACGCAAGAGTTTTTTTTGTTGGAAACTAATACCACAAAGAGCTTGAGAACGGGATACGTTATTATTACTGATGGATAGCTACTCGTACAACTTCCCCTACATTCTACTCAGTAGTACTCCGTTTTTATTTTACAAGAAATATTTATTGTGGAGGTAACTAGAGCAGAGGAACATGCGTCCATTTTCATTTTATTCAACTTCGCCTATACGCTTTATCCCCAGTTTCCCATTACCCTACCTCTAGCCAAGCACCACCGTTCTTCTCCTTGACAATGTCGCTTTCTGATCTTGTTCAACGCATATTATGAGAGTGCTTGTTCTTCTCCATGTCCCACTCGCCACCATCGATCTTGCCTCTTTTCCAGAAAACCAAATCAAGCCACTGTCCCAACTTCTATCAGCTCCCTTGTGATGGAAGGCGAGCAAGGATAGTGATGCTTCTAAACCTTTCCATGAGGATTTTACTGAAGGCCTGATACATTGCAAATGTATCTATAATTTTTGATGTTCCCTGCTTGGTTTTATCTACTTTCTTGTGTTTTGTTCCAACTTTGGAGTACTTTTCATATGATTTCTTGGAATAACCCATTAACAAGATGCCACAGTGCTAGTTGCCTGTTTTCTGCTGTTTTTGGTTCCAGGAATTCAGAAAATGAATATTCTCGGAATTGGACGGGACAAAAGCCAAAGTTACTATTTTCCCGAAGACTCACGGAGCCAGAATACAAGACGGAGAGGGGCCACAGGACGGCCACACCACCCCTAGGCGCGGGTCCCCTTGGCCGCGCCAGGGCATGGTGTGGGCCCCCCCTGGCCGCCCACTGACCTTGCCTCCTTCGCCTATAAGAGCCTCCTGATACCAAAACCCTAGATCGTCAATCAGAAATCCACGAAAAGTTCCACAGAGCCGCCGCCACCGAAGGGAAGATTCGGGGAACAGAAATTCTCTGTTCCGGCACCCTGCCGAGACGGGGAAGTGCCCCCGAAGCCATCTCGATCGATCTCCACCACCATCTCCATCACCATTGCTGATTCCCATGATGAGGAGGGAGTAGTTCTCTCGCGAGGCTAAGGGTTCTATCGGTAGCTATGTGTTCATCTCTCTCTCTTATGCATGATCTTATTGAGATCATGAGCTTGTAAACTATAGATCTACCTTGCTACTCAAGTGCTTTAATAGATCTCTGCTCTCCCCATGTGTGTGAAAGTGACAGCGTGCACACCATGGTGGCACTTAGGCTAGAGATTACAAATACTTATTATGAGTTTTATTTGGAGTTGGATGTCTCTATGAAATTGTGGTGTTTGTTGGAACCATCTAGTGCTCAAGGTGACAGTGTGGGGTTATCTAGATGTGGAAAGCAAACTTTGGGGTGTGTTGTTATAGCCGTACCATCGATTAGAGTGTCCAACCGGAGAGTAGTTCAGCGTAGTATCATAAAGAAGAATATATTTATATGAGAGTGTTCACTAGTGAAAGTATGATCCCTAGGCCTTGTTTCTAAGCATTGAAACACTGTTTGCTACTAGATCTGTCACATGTTTGCTTGCTTCTAACTTTATTTCAGTTTGCTTTTAGTCTCTTCCACGCCATCAAGTTATTTTCTCGCACCGTTACCACTTATAATTATCTATACCACTTGTATTTCACTATCTCTTCGCCGAACTAGTGCACCTATACACCTGACAAGTGTATTGGGTTTGTTGGGGACACAAGAGACTTCTTGTATCTTGATTGCAGGGTTGCTTGAGAGGGGATACCTTTGACCACTTCCTCCCTGAGTTCGATAAATCTTGGGTGATCCACTTAAGGGAAAACTTGCTGCTGTTCTACAAACCTCTGCACTTGGAGGCCCAACAACTGTCTACAAGAATAGAAGTGCGTTGACATCAAGGCCCCGCTTGAAGAACTCATACCAAGATGTGACGTCATCACCGCTGCGAGCCTCGCCGGTACGTCCAAACATCTTCTTGAGTCGGCAAAATATAGTGCAACTTTACATGATTCTCAGCTGTTTGGCCTCCCCTGTGTTCTTCATTCTCACCCGACTAAGAAACCATGGGAATGCAACGAGTACTTCGATGGCAAGGGCAAGAAATGCAAGTTAATGCCGCTAGACAAGTTCTTCTCCGATGTTGTGTTCCCGAATTGTATGGGTAAGCAGTGGGTAGGTGCCAATGGAGATTAGATCGCCACTGTTGGGTCTGAGTGCAAGTTGGAGCTTGTCAATGTGTACACTCATCAACGCGTTCCTCTCCCACAAGTCAATGATTTTGTAACCACAAACGATTCGTTTACATTCATTCATAATGATCACCCTATTCTCCTCTTGAAGATTGCAATTTGCTGAGCTCCCACAACTACGACGGATTATTTACATTTCTCTCTTGTCGCTATCTTCGGCTACTCAATTGCTACCCTTGATGGCGATGAGTATGCATGGACAGTTCTTGACAACTAGTTCCAGTGCTCTTTCAAATACAATGATGCACTTATCCACAAGTGTCTGGTGTTTGTACCCACTGAGAGTGGCAGTTTTTATTTCTGGAATCATCTATATTTTGGTAAGTTTCATCCATTCATGTTCTAAACACTAGCTTCAATTTGAATGGATGTAAACTAGTGTTTGCCGATTTGGCCGTTATTTCTTTTTGAAGGTCCTATTCTTCTCCCGTCACCACCTAGGGCGCATCTCGAGGAGGGCAACCTTGATGCCATAGATGATGACAAGCACGAACCTAGTTTATGGTTCTTATCAATATCTGCATATTAATATCTCCTTCTTATCCATACCGAGGGGCGTTACTGATGAGGTGTTTTATGGCGGTACTTATAATTGTCATGGCAATCATGTTGATGATCATAGTGTTGATTGCTGCGTTCACACTTATGTCACCTATGCTACTGGGTTTGGTTGAAAGGTGTACTCAAAGTACACTACTTACTTGTATCCACCTAAGCCATGGATAGCGATTGCTGACCTGGAGCATATTCCCTTTTTCTTGGATTGAACTATCCGATTAACATTGCATTAGGCTGTGCAGATGTTGCCCTAGGATATCTAACAAGAAGCAACCGTCTCTACACCTCCCACCATGTAATAGGACTTGGATATAAGTTGTTTCCTGAAATATGTTGCTTTAGTCTAAATACCGAAGTAGCAGCTATTGATATCTCAACCAATGTTGCATGGAAATCTCCGAGACTGCGATTGGAACCAAACTACCGTAAGTAATCGTAATACTATGTAATAGGAAAGCTCAGTTGGTATCGGCCCTGTTGAATTATTTTGGCTACAAAGTAGTACTACTATAGTAGTAGTTCTTGTATTTCGGAGTATTTTGTACTATATACTGATACTTGTTTAGATCAAGGGTAGGAGATGGTACTGCTTTGCCTTTTTTCTGTCGTTGCTAGTAACTAAGTATTTTATAGAACTAATAATGATGTACTGGTACTTTTTTAGATCAAGTGCAGTAGACAGTCTTTCTTTTCTTTTGTAACTTGGCCTTGTCATAAACTCATAATATAGATGAGGCTTTCGGAATTTTGAGTTGCCTATGGAGGTCGCACACAAGCATTTATGTCAGAAGGACGCATGCACACGAAGGTAGACTTGATCGTCAGTTTTACTTGCTCCAATGATCAAGTATTCAGAGAAAAAGGAAAACTAAATCTCTCACTTTGAAATGATGCTGAATATGTCCTAGTGCCACTAAATGTGAAATCGGAATTTGTCGATATTTTTCTTTCTTATTATATACTGCTGACTCTTTCAACAGCTACAAAACCTGACAAAAGTTTTGTTTGATACTTTTTCAGATGGACCGGCCGAGTGTAGGATGTGGTCTCGCTTTCCTTTTGAATTAGGCCTTGCTAAATCTATTGAATTTCAATAACTGCATTGCTGAATCTGACAATTCTTTTGGTCACTGTCTGTGTACTACCAACCGGTCACTTTGAAATGTTGTGCTGACTTTGTCAAGTGCTACTGAATATGAACCTGGAATCTGTCTGATATTTTTATGGTTTGATTCTGTACTGCTGAATCTTTCAAATGCTACTAAATCTGTCAAATGTTCTGTCGTTACTATAAGTACAATCTTTTGTAGAACTAACTATGATGTACTTGTACTTGTTTAGATGAAGTCATTAGATTGTCTTGCTTTTATTTTGAAACTAAGCATTGACAATTATCTAGATGAGTCTTGGGAATTTTGGGTTCCATCTGGTCGGTCACATAAGCATTAACGTAAGAAGGAGGTATTGACACAGAAGCAGACTTGATCGTTAGTTTTTCTTTCTCTGATGATCGAGTCTCTTCAGAGAATAGGCTAAACTGATGTGCGCCAAGGTTTTTTGAGCTGGAACAAGAACTGATTCTCACTCTACTGCTATTGTATTTCAAGCAGGAAAGCTACTGAATCTCTCAAATGTTCTATCGTTGCTATTAGTAAAGCATTTTGTTGAACTAATACTGATGTCCTGGTACTTGTTTAAATCAAGGGTTGCAGATAGTCTTGCTTTTGTATTGAAACATGGCCTTGTCACAATATAGATTAGACATCAGGATTTTGGATTGCATACGGGGGTCACACATGCATTGATGTGATAAGAAGGTACTCAAAGCAGACTTGATCATCCGTTTTTCTTACTCCAATGGTCGAGTGTGTTTGGTGAAAAGGGAAAACTGATCGCGTGACAAGGCTTTTAGAGCTGAGCAAGAACTAGTTCTCTTTGTAGTGCTATTGTATTTCCGTGTCTGTATTGCTGAATTGGTCACTTTTGGAATGCTGCTGAATTTGTCAAGTTCTCGTGAATATGAACTTCGAATCTGTTGATATTTTTTCTATCTTATTCTGTACTGCTGAATTTTGACATGAATATCTGCCAAAAATAATTATCACTTTTCCCCCTCCCTCTCCGAGGTCTTTGTTTTGAATCTGGCTTAGCAAATCATAATGTAATTTTTATTAACCTGGAAAAGATATCTATCTCATTCGGCCCCTCTTTATCCCAAAACATGTTAGTTCGATCTTTTCAGCATCAGGGGACTGCTGACCAAAGCCTAGTGAAATTTGAGAAAGGAGCCCATGGAGCATAGCCGAGAACATGTTAATTCAGCCTTTTAGGGGTCAGGGACTGCTGAGCACAGCCTAGTGAAATTTGAGAAAGAATCCCATGGAGCATATCCTATGGAGATTAACCCATGTAGAGCAGCCTATGTATAATAGACAAACTCTTTTTATTTCAGATGGGCATTTCCCCCACCTCACATAATAATAAAAACTTTACCTACCCATGTTTTAAGAAAATACTCCATTATGTGGCATTTTATAAATTGAAATGCTAGGAGCGTTGCCCTTTTATATTTTAAAAGAGATAAACATGGGCACACAAAATATTTTTTAAGAAGACTAATACATAAGTTGTAGTACTAATAAAAGTTTAATGATATTAGTTCTATAAATATCTTTGATGTAGCGGCAACGCACTCAGTTTACATTTATTTGATTTGGAGATCTTTTGTTCGAATCGCCTATGTGTGTATATATTGGGTTTACATTTTTTTCTAGCAATATCGCAATACAGAGAGGCTGACATCACAGACCCACCAGCATGGAGCGTCCCTCGAGTTATTTGAGGGTGGGTTCGAAACAAAAGTTTAAATACTTGTATAGAGAGGCTAGCATTATGGACCCACTAGACAGAACATACAAGGATGCATCGGGGACCCACAAGCTAGAACATACTAGAGAGGCTGACATAAGGGCCCCAACAGAAAGATCATAAAGGTAGTGAGGATGATCAAGTGGCTGTACTAAAACAACGAGGTGGAAGAGAGAAAAAGAAAAATAGAAAAATAAAAAGAGAAGAGTAGAGAAATAAAAGAACAACTATCAAAAGAATCCCAAGAAAAAGAATGATCATGAATCGACATTACTGAAATCAAGTGCTCAGTCAGTCTAACTTTATGATTATATGATATGTTGGATCACTAAAAGCTTCTTATAACTTCGTTGGTACTAAAAAGGTGTGGAAGCCTCTAAGTCATGTGATGTGTAAGGGTATGATAATACCCCCAAAGTAACTTTACATCTGATGTTGTATTCCAGTTTCAATTTCTGCATCCTTTATTGTAACGAATCGTGCCTCGTGAACATGATGATCTTGTATGTAAGTCACCATCTTGATCGAGGACGACCAAGCGTTTAGCTTGGGGGAGTTGATGAGTCCAAAATTGAAGCATAGTTACCCTTTTGTTTTGCATAAATAGAATAGGGATTTTGGTATTTCACTGTGTTTGCGCACACCTTTTTGTCCTTGTTTCAACAGGATCTCGAATAACTAAGTCTATTATGATCATATCTATTGGACGGTCATATTAAGTTATAATATGATATATTTAAGTGTTAAAAGTCATTCTATTTATTTACCTTTGCACCTAGGATAATACCGAATGTGGGGGAAGCTACTGCAGCGATAACGACTAGTAGTACGGGTAGAGCCCACCCATATCGTCCGCCCGTACCACGTGGAAGCGCATACACCTCATCAAATGCTCTCTCCTAGTGAAGATAGTAGGGAGATCCGACATTCACAGCCACCAGAAACCACGAAAACCTGATATGAAAGGGATCTGAAGGAGGACTTGGCGAGGGGCAAATCCTAGCTGCTTCACAGATTGTTGGAGGACATTGCATCATCCCCCTCACCATCAACCACTGCGTATTCATCACCATCACTACCCCCATCACTCATATATCAGATCTTGTTGTAATTCCAGATTCAATTGTGGTTTGCACCAGATTTACTTCTATACTTTTATCCATCCATTTGATTATGATGATATTGTTGATTGCTTCCATGTTTGAGTAGTTATTTTGTTCTTGGGGAGATGGAGAAACCATAGTACTATTATGAACTTGCAATAAAGAAGATCTATTTTTGTGTCCGTATGACTGGCTGGTCTATGATAGATTTATAATTTGTGTTTGATCTATCTCTTTAGATGGTATGTGTAGTCAGCCAAATATCATTTCCCTCTAGACTAAAGGGAGGGAGAAATCCTTTGGACGTGTTTGGGAGCATGCCCATAATAGCTTCCTCACAATTGGCGTCGGCTCGTAACCTGCACGGTCAAAGGAGGTTAAAGAGGGACTCCCTAAGCTAATTACGAAATGCACGAGGAGACCCTTAATTGTAGTGGTTTTCATGGGTGATTGCTCTTATACATCGTAGTGGTTATTTAGAGGTGACCTCACTCTTGGCTCAACAAAGTGGCTTCCTATGAGCCTTGTAGTGACCATCTTATTATTGAGCTCTCTCCACATGTATCATGACACAAGGAGTATGTTATCTTAAATAATAATAATACCATGCAAGTGGTGTATCCTACATCCCCGAAAACATTTTAGCCCCATTGAGTTCAACCATGTTTTTACGCATCCTTGTTACTTGTTTACTTCTACTTTTTTTAATTACTTTTCTGCACACAACCATGTTTTTACTTCTACTTGTTTTAATTATGTTTCACTTGAGATCAAAGGTAGCTTACAAGTATCTTTT
Organism: Avena sativa; assembly: GCA_916181665.1. NCBI lineage: Eukaryota > Viridiplantae > Streptophyta > Magnoliopsida > Poales > Poaceae > Avena > Avena sativa. The sequence goes on from OV702287.1 coordinate 589,090,628, forward strand.
GGTGGAAAGTGACGAGGGTCATAAAGACCTTAAGAAAATACTCCCTTCGTTCCTTAATATAAGGTGTATAGTTTTCTTGCATGGATATTAGCGCATAGACTGGGAGGGTCAATTTCATTGATTTCGGACGTGAATACCCTAGGTGATTGACATGATACAGAGGGAACATACAAAATCTGGGTATCCTCTCTCTCCTAGTCGGATTAATTGCCTCCTAAATAAGAGGAACAAATGCCAGAATTCTCTATACACCTTATATTACGGAATTTTTCATAAAAACTATACACCTTATATTAAGGAATGGAGGGAGTATCTCTCTATGGGTATGATGCTCTTATTTCGAAACTAGCTAGAATTTACCTGTGCACTTGCAGCCATTATTGTTGATGTGTAATAATGTATTAATCCTTTTATGTAACCGTGATCTAGATATAAACTGACTCTCAATAAGCAGTTGTTGATTCAGAAGGCAGAGGTAGTATTGCAATTCATTGTGGCTAGTTAAGATTATTCCCTCTCCTCGTGTGTCATAATAAGGTCTACTATCTTACCAGTAGTAGTAGCCATTAATTTCTCATAACAAATCTCATTCATTAGCTGAAACCTCTGCAATGGCTTCCTCACAGTTATCCAATAGCTGAAACCTCTGCAGTGGCTTCACCAGTTGAATACAACAACATCTTCATAGTTCAAGAGAGTTGCAGAATGGCAAAATGCATTTTAGTTAGAATTTGCAAAACGATTGGAGTTAATCCATTTTTAATTCAAAATGGAAAAATGGTTAATAGTTCAGTCGTTAGAGCAATAATTTTGGAAAATAGAAAATGGATTTGGATTAGTTATTTTAATTCAAATACTTTTCATGTTGAAAGTTTTGTTAGATTCGAATATATGCAAAAGATATGGATTAATGTATTTTTAGTTGAAAATGGCAGAATGGTTAATAGTTTGAGTAGTTAAAATAGTAATTATAGAAAACAAAAAATGGTTTTGGATTAGTTATTCAAATTCAAACACTTTTCATGTGGAAAGTTTTGTCAGATTCGAAAATATGCAAAAGTTATGAATTAATGCATTATTAATTGAAAATGGAAAATGGTTAATAGTTTGAGTAGTTAGAATAATTATTTCAGAAACTAGAAAAACGGTTTTAGATTAGATATTCAGATTCAAATACTTTTCATGTTGAAAGTTTTGTCAGATTCGGAAATATGCCAAAGATATGAATGAATGCATTTTTAATTGAAAACGGCAAAATGGTTAATCCTTTGAGTAGTTAAAATAATAATTTTATAAAACTGAAAATGGATTTGTATTTGTTATTCAAATCAAACACTTTTCATGTCGAAAGTTTGTCATATTCAAAAATATGCAAAAGTTATTCAAATTCATATTCAAAAACTTTTCAAATATCCCAAAGGGGTAGGGCTCGTGCGTGAAACGAGTCGGCTGAAATTCTCGTTAGTCCCAGTTAAATCTACCAACCAGGACTAAAAGCCACCCTTTTGTGCGAGTTCATGGCTTGAACCGGGACTAAAGGTGCATGGGGTATAAATACCCACCGATGTTTGCGCCCCGGTTCGAGCCACGAACCGGGATACTCTGTGAACAAGAGGAGAAGGAGGAGAGCCCCCACCGCCGCCATTCGGAGGAGCCCCGCTCTATCCGCCCCTCTATTGCCGCCACCTCTATCCGGTGACTTGTTTTTTTCTTTTTTTTAGTTAGGGTATTTAGATTACTATGGTATTGTTAGTTAGAATTAATATTTAGGTATTGTTAGTTAGTTACAGGAACATCGTATCCACTAGTTTATATAGAGGAACATCGAACCTAAAACCCTAGTTTATAATTGTGCATTGTTGATCAACCTAAAACCCTAGTTTATAGAGAGAAACATCGAACCCCCTTAAATCGATGTTGCACCTAGGGCTAGTGTAAAATCTCTAATATGACATGTCATACATATTGATTGAGCATTGCATCATTCCATGTCTTAAATGTTGTCTTTCTTTCCGATATTACTTCTTGATGATAGTATTCGAGCACGAGGCCAAAGTCAAAGACACTGAAGATCCATACATGTCTACTAAAGGACAAGGCAAGCGTAGCCTCTCATTCCAAACCTATATTTTACAAAGTATCTACTTTTGTGCTATAATGCACACGATTCCAATGTGGTCTTTTGTCAGTAGCTAGAGTTACCTATCTGGTCCATAGTTTCCCTTTTGTAGCCTTATACCCTGATCCTCTACTCCTAGCATACCTGGGTCTGGCATGTGAGTGTTGCTAGAGCTTCTACATCTGTCGAGCTTAGCCTCCACAAATAAGTTCTACAACTATAATGATTTAGAAATGTTATATTAATGCTAAAGTTGTTTTATCTTTCATATATATTAGTTAAGAATATTAAGCCCGACTAGAAAGATGGCAGCCGATAGTGCGTATCTCACTATTGATGCAGTCTTTGAAGATGACGCACAGTTGGAGCCCAAAAAGAACGTAATAGCATTTGTAACTCAATGCAGGGTTATTGTTAGGGACAACATCCTAATCACCATTCGAGACTGGAATAAGCTAGCAATGGTACCTGGAGTTTCTTTTGTCGAAGAAAGACAGAAAAACTGTATCTGGGAAGAGCTCATGTCACATTACAGCCTACCGGTCTTGGAGACTACTGAGGCAACAAAGAAAATGAGGTTGAAAGTCAAGAAGTGGGCTCTTAAGAAGACGGCCACACAATTCGAGAACTTCAAGAAAATATTATATAAGAACTATCTCAAGGACAAAAATGGTCCAGAGTTCAAGTGGCCACTAGAGAAGCAGCAACGTTACTGGCCCGCATTTATGGTGGACAAGGAATCGGAAGAAGCCTAGCCAAGGTCGCAAAAGAATAAGCTAATTGCTGGTAAAAAGATATATCACCATAAGATGGGGATATGTGTCTACACGACTGAGGATGAGGCGATGGGTAAAGATATCATTCCAGTTACACAGGATTAGCCCTTGAGGTCAAGAAATTAGCTACTTGGGCATGGGTCATCGTATGACACACAAACATGGGACATTATTGCAAGGAAAGAAATTGTTGTACCCAAGGAAGTGAAAGGAATTTGCCCTAGAGGCAATAATAAATGGTTATTATGTTATTCCAGGTATATAATAGATGTTTATTTGTCATGCTATAATTTTATTAAAAGGAAACATTAATACATGTGTGTTTAATAAACAAATAGAAGGTTCCTATTGATTCCTCTCATTACACTAGCTTGTTGATTAACAGATGATCAAGGTTTCCTGATCATGACATTGGATGTTGTTAATAACAAGGTCACAACATTGATTGAATGATGTGATGAACATAGTCCCAAAGTATAGTAACACGATCATGCCATTATGTTTACACTACTATAACGTCATTCGAAGTAACTCTAATCCTTAGACCATGAGATCACGTCAATCACTGACTCTGGAAGAGTACTTTGATTATATCAAACATCACACCGTAACAAGGTGATTATAAAGGTGTCATCAGGTACTTGGAAAGTGTTAGTTGAGGCTCATGGATCAACAGAGGGATTTGTCCATCCCGATGAAGAAGAGATATACTCAGGGCCCTCTCGGTGATATCACATTAACATAGCTTGCAAGAACGTGATAATGATCACAAGAAAAGAGTACTTGTTAGTAAAGGGATCAAACTAGGTATGGATGATACCGAATGATCGGATCTCGAACAAGTAAAATATCGTGAGACATAAGGAATAGGTTACCACAAATAACGGTTCACGCGATCACTAGTTTATCGTTTGAGCTGGTGGGAGTCATTATGGTTCTCCAGTTCCTGCTTATGATTATTGATCGGAGAATGTCTTGATCATGTGCACTCAGTTCGCGAACCCGTAGGGAGACACACTTAAGGGTAGTAGTCGACGCATTTGAGTGAATAGGAAACACTAGAGAAAATACTAGGCAGTGCAGGAATTGTGCTGATAAATCTGTCGGAATAGTTTTGGTCTATCGAAATATTATCAGGGATTGGATTATCGATGTGTTCATTAAATGAAGTACTTATTAAATGAACTATTCATTGAATAAGTTGAATTAAATCAAGTGAATTAAAAGGGAGTTTCAATTGCATGACTCTTGATATTGAGTGGAGATTTAAACATGAGAAAGTAGAGTAGAATTTTGGTTGAGTGGAGCCTCCACCCACATGAACGAGGGAGAGGTGAGGCCACACACCTTGGCAGCCGGCCTTGGCAAGGATCTGCCCCTCCCCTATAAAGCTGGGTTGGATCTCCTCTCTCTTACAAACATTCATCCTCTCTCTCATATTCCCTTTGGTTGGCATCTTCCTCCCCTTCTAGGGTTGTCCATTGCCATGAGCGAGAAGCTTAGGCAAAGCCCTACTCAAGATCTTCTCCACCACCATCACCACCATGTCATAATGTTGGCAGTGTCGTAGGAATGACCACGATAGTCTCTACCATGGGTAGCGATTGATACGATTGGGGGAAAGAGTGAGTCGCCATCTATGATGTGAGATTAGGAACAAACACAAGGGATTTACCTAGGTTCGGCCCCCCGTAGGGTAAAAACCTACTTCTTGCTAGATGGTATTGCTGGTGGGTAGATTACAAGATAGGCGAGCTCGACGGCTAGGAGGCGAGTCTCTTGAAGGGGGTAGCTAACAACACATGAGTATAAAGGGTACCCCAGGAAGGTTTATATAGGGGGTACCTTGCTTGGGTTTACAAGATTACAACCGAATAAATTTAGGTTTCGGAGGATTTGACCTAATCTGACTGGGCCTGTTCAAAATCTTGGTCCTTCAGCTTCTATTCGCCCGACTTTAAATTCAGTTGCATTCCAGTCACCGTTCTTGCAGGCCCACTCGCCATGGTACTAAGTTAGACCGTCAACTCTATCAAACTAGCTGTTGGGTAACTCCAACGGTAACTTTGGCGAAATTACCACGAGATAGCAGCTACCCCGAGATTGCCGAGTGGCGCCGCTTTATAAGGAGACTGACAGAGGGAAGCTCAGATCTTCCTCTCATTTCTCCACCTCCTCCCATCTTTAGTCCCCTAGAACCACTCCTGGTCTGGAATTTCCAGACCAAGAGATCTCTCTCTCGATGGTGCCCACGAAAGGTCTGTGGGGCAAGTCAGAGTGCACCATGGTCGTCCTGAAGTCATTCTAGGAGGCCACACCAAGGGGAACTGGCGGATTCCAGCGGCCGGCAAGACCAAACCAAAACCGCGACCTAGGGAGTTCATCTGGTTCCTAAGCAACCTAGAAAGGGGATTGGGGTTTCCAACCTCGATCTTCTTAAGCCGATTATGTGCCTACTACTCCATCAAGCCTTCCGATATGGGGCCTCACAACATCGAGTAGCTCGCCATTTTCATCGCGTTCTGCAAATGCTATTTGGGGTGTCGCCCCTACTTCCCCCTCTGGCTAGAATTATTCCATGGCCGTGTCAGCCATGAATGAAAGGGCGGCTTCATCTTGGCGGCGGGCGGCGTGACCTTCCAGCTGAAGCCCAAGGCCATGTTCCTGAAGCAGTTGATGCTGAAGAAAGCAGCAAACGAGTGGAAGAAGTATTGGTTTTATGTAAAGGAATCCACCCCCACTGGCGACGTGTCGATCCTAACATACACCACCAAAATGAGCAAGCCGTGCAAGTTATCGGTGGACAAGATCCCCAGCGACCAGAAGATGGTCGTCGACGAGATGCTGTCCCGGATACAAAGGATTGGAGACTATCAATTTGTACAATTGTTGGCTCGGAAGGCGACTAGTCCCGCTAGCCACCCGAGCCCACTGGATGTATCATTACACCAGGCAAGAGGACCCGACAAGGTCAAGCAGAAGACCATGGGAGTCAAAGGAATAATCGCGGCTCTAAAGAAGATCACCGAGGCAAAGTTCACTAGTACGAAGGCCGGGATGGCTCCGTATACTGCTGGAAAGTGGAAAGTTCCTCCGATAAGCTCTCTCCCCTTTACAGCCGCACTTTTGCAGACGTAGATATTAGTCGCTTGAATAAGTCAGGTCATTGACCCCTTCTATTTTTCAGCTTTTCTAGGTTCTTAAGAGTTGTCTTCTTCCGCTCAAAGAAGAAATCCCCGAGGAACTCGAGGAGGATGAAGACGACTCCGAGAGTGAGGAGGAGGCCTCGGAGGAACAAGAACCTTCCTCCACGGCACGGAAGAGCCATGGGTAGAAGAGGCACGAAAGCGAGGCCAGTCGCAGCATAGAGGAGCTTGATAGCAAACTAGAGCTCATCGACGAGCATAGTTCATGGAGACTGCCCACTCCGACCAAGCCTTCTCCAAAGATGAGGCCATCAGCGAAGTCAGCGGCTAAATTGCTGGATACATCAGAAGGAGAGTCTGACGAGGAGGAGGACACAGACATGGCGAATGATGTAGCCAAAAGCTATAGATGCAGCTATGGGGTCTGAGGCCCCGATCGTGGCGGAAGGGCCAAGCGCCCCGACAACTCCAGAGCTAGAAGTCCATGCGGAAATCAAAACGACAACTCCATTGGCAACGGAGTCGAAAGAGGCGCCAACGTCTAAGGAGCCAGAGGTCCCTGTGGCGGTGACCAAGTCGGCGAAGAAGCCCGTGGTGAAGAGGCAGGCGGGTTTGCTGGAGAGGAGGCTGACTCCCTCGATAGGGCCCGAGCTAGAGAAGCCCGCGCATATCAGCATGGGCCTTCCCTTCATTATGGTCACCAAGTAAGCACTTTGTTTTCTCATTTGTCACAGTTTGTTTTTCCGAAACTTCTTAGTGGCTATTCATCGTGAACTCACAGGGGCAGCTCCAAGAAGGTCAATCGTCCCATGGTGGCCAAGGTTCCATCGACCGGCACCGAAGCTAGAGATGATCCTTCCAAGAAGAGGAAGGCAGAGACCGCCAAGGCGCCGGATGGAGCCATGAAGAAGAAGACGACCGATCTGGCCGAAGCGGCTGACTCAGGCTCAAAAGAGGGCAACGTCAAGATCTCTCCGGAAGGGGAATCACCCATGGCAGTGGAGCCGGCCAAGTCCGACCTGCTCCTAGAGGAATCCTTACCGGCGACCGGCTCGCCAGGTGATACAACGGTGACCTTTTCGTGTTTCATGGCGAAGGCCTCAACTAGGGCGACTGATACGTAGCCGCTGAGGTGATTGACAGCATTGTCGGCCGGCGTCCTGTGTGCGGGGCATTTTCCGATACCCTCAATGGATGTAGTCGAGCTCTACCGCATGTTGGGTGAAGCCCTCCAGATCTGTCCAGTCCTCGAGGGTCAAGTCGGTAGGAAGTGGCGAGTCGAGTCTTGAAGCTAAATGTCCTGTTTTATGTTGATGTTGTAGAATGAAACGGCGGAACGGTACACTACAGGAAAGAATCGAGGCGCCGATGACCGACCGGCTACGCCGACGGCCAAATGTCAGGGCCGTCGGCGTAGCTGCCTCTCCCAGCCAGTAGACCAGCCCGGCCGTCGGCATAGGGACAGCCGTCGGCGTAGATGACGGTGCCGAGGGTAGCTCTCGGCGTAGCGTGGCCGTCGGCGTAGTAGAGAGGGTGTGCCGACGGTAGCCCTCGGCGTAGGTACAGCCCTCGGCGTAGCCCAAGTTCAGACACGGCGACGGAAACTGCGTTAGGTAGCCAGGCTGTGCCGATGGCCTGGCCGTCGGCACATCTCTTTGGAAAAAAATATTTGGTCTGTGCCGACGGCCAGGCCGTCGGCGTAGGCCTCCAGATTTTTTTCCATTTAATAGCTATTTTTCCTTTTACCTCATTAATTTTTAAAAAATCATAACTAAATCATTCTAATTCAGAAAAATATAAATAATATATCAAAATTTGCAGAAAAATAAAATCTATCTATCTACACTCAAATATTACATATTTGTAAACAAAAATTAAGTGAAACATAAAACATTATATATAGTTTAAAACGGGCATTAGAAATTCAAAAACGATCCAAACAATGCGAAACCTTCGCGTGGTGTCATATTATGTGACATAGTTAGAAGGAAAAATATCAAACTTGGTATATTGATTATGTCTCAAAAAACCTTCACAAAATGACCTATCTCGTTCGAGGTTTCTTAGCTTTCGGGTGGAATGACCAATGTTATGGCTAGAATGAAGGTATAGTTTGTGACAATGTATTCATATTGTGCATACATGTACATCATGGGATGGCGAACAATGTTTCAGGAGGAATTTTTCCTTTTCATCGCATAAAAAAGCCGTTTTCTATTTTCCGAGTGAAAAAACGGACGGTTTTGTGAAGCAACCACCAAATGGCTAATTCAAAATGCTATAATCACATTTTTCAAAAATACTAGACCACCTTACATGGACAATATCCTAACAGGAGGACATCAAACATTTCCGTCTATCCCTTGTGAAAAAAGACAAATTCCTGCCGAATCGGTAGAAAGTGGGTCAGATATGAACTACAGGTACATGATCGGATGCTCATGATGTTTTACAAAAATTATTTTTAGGTTCACAATATGCTGTTTTATCAGAGATCCACTTCAAGTTTAGCGAGTCTCAGCCCCGAGCTAAGAATCTTCATGCCCGTCGTTCGAAAAAGTTTGACGATAGTTTAAAACGGGGATAAGAAATTGAAAAACGATCCAAACAATACGAAACCTTCACGTGGTGTCATATTATGTGACATAGTTAGAAGGAAAAATATCAAACTTGGTATATTGATTATGTCTCAAAAAAACTTCACAAAATGACCTATCTCGTTCGAGGTGTCTTGGCTTTCGAGTCAAATGATCAATATTATGGCTAGAATAAAGCCATAGTTTGTGATAATGTGTCCATATTATGCATACATGTGCATCATGGGATGGCAAACAATGTTTCAGGAGGAAGTTTTCCTCTTCATCGCACCAAAAAGCCATTTTCCGAGTGCAAAAATCGAGCGGTTTTGTGAAGCAACCACCAAATGGCTGATTCAAAATGCTACCACCATATTTTTCAAAAATACTAGACCACCTTATATGGATAATGTGCTAACAGGAGGATCTTAAACCTTTATGTTTATCCCTTGTGAAAAAGACAAATTCCTGCCGAATCGGTAGAAAGTGGGTTAGATATGAACTACAAGTATATGATCGGATGCTCATGATTTTTTACAAAAATCATTTTTAGGTTCACAATATGATGTTTCATCAGCGATTCACTTCAACTTTAGCGAGTCTTAGCCCGGAGCTAAGAATCTTCATGCCCGCCGTTTGAAAAAGTTTGGGCATAAGAAATTCATAACGATCTAAACAATGTGAAATCTTCACGTGGTGTCATATGATGTGACATAGTTAGAAGAAAAAATATCAAACTTGGTATATTGATTGTGTCTCAAAAAAACCTTCACAAAATGACCTATCTCGTTCGAGGTTTCCTGATTTTCGGGTCAAATGACCAATGTTATGGCTAGAATGAAGGCACAGTTTGTGATAATTTGTCCATATTGTGCATACATGTGCATCATAGGATGGCGAACAATATTTCAGGAGGAAGATTTCCTTTTCGTCGCACCAAAAAGCCATTTTCTATTTTCTGAGTGCCAAAAACGGGTGTTTCATGAATCCTGACATAGTTTCGGTTGGTCTAGTGTTAAAAAGATATGATACATAACTAATTAGATGATAGGAATATCATATTTGTATTCCTCTCATTTTTCTGATCTATTTTGATATATTATTTGTCAAATTACGATTTACGGATTTGTATATATGAATTATTCAATATTAAATGGAAAAAAGGCAAAACAAATAAATAAATTATTTTATTTGTATTAAGATTATTATTACTAATCCATTGTTGTTTACTTAAATAATTTTATGGAATATAAAAAAATGACGTCTAACATTATAGTCTAATGGTTAATAGGATAGATATCATAGTATTAATAACAAGTTCTAATTTCTTTGTTGGAAGCTCATATGGAAGGAACTTAGAAGTTAAGCGTGCTAGGGCTAGAGTAGTGTTAGGATGGGTGACCGATTGGGAAGTTTGTTTATGAGTGTAATTTGACTTAAGATTAAGTGTACTTAGAACTAAAAATGTTCCTGTGAGATTAATGAGTTAAATAATTTCAAAAAGTTCAAAAAAAATAAAAATAAAATTTAATTTTTTTGAAATAATCTAGGTCTGTGCCGATGGCCTGGCCGTCGCCGTAGCTCCAGGGCTGGGCCGTTACCAAGGCCTGTGCCGACGGCCTGGCCGTCGGCGTAGCTCCAGAGCTAGGCCGTTACCCAACGGCTATCGTCTGACATCGTGGGGCCCACTTCAAGACTATGCCGAGGGGGAACCGCTACGCCGACAGTAGAGGGGCTATGCCGACAAGTAGCTACGCCGAGGGGACTACACCGACGGCCACCGTCGGCACAGCCTGTGCCGACGGCAAAATGGCGCTGTGCCGACGGGGGCCGGCCGTCGGCGCCTCTGTTTATTCCTGTAGTGGTAGGCTGCAATGCAGCAGAAGGATCGAGACCTTTAGGAGGCTCAGGAATCCAATCGACACCTCCAAGCCGATACAGGTTAGGTTGTTCCTTGTGTGCAGAGGATCATGCCGTCGCGCTTGCCAAGGCGAATGATTGCAGCGGAAGAGAAGGCCAGTCCTTTGGAGGAGTGCAAGGCTTCCAACTCCATTATTGTGGGGTTGCATGGGAAGTTCTCCACACTCAAGTTCGTCACGAAAAACTTCCATAGTCTCATCAGTACGTTGTCTACCTGACTGTCTTTGCGATTAGTGCAAAATTTGATGAGTCGAGTCCTCGAGCGATTTTGTCGCAAGAAATTTGATGGTATGATGCCATGCAGATGTTATAGGCCAAGGAGATCCAGCGGTGCAGTCCTTCAGCACCGAGCAACGAGTGACGGCGGTGACGAACATGGCCATGACATCAGCGATGTGCGTTCGAGCCATTCTCCAGGGCATCACCCCTACTGAGGTGATTCCTACGGGGGTTTACATAGGTGTGGAAGTACCTCGAGGAGACAGTCGTGGTCGTCTAGTGGTTGGTTCGCTCCGTGTTCCATCGCGGGGATACCACAGCGCGGAGCCTTGGGCTCGCCCATTTTACGGAGGACTTCGATCTTGATGACATCACAAGAGGATATCCTTCGATGACTGGTAAGGTTGAGATTGCTGACGTCCTTGCGCTCAATGCGAAGGTTGCTCCATACGCGGAGCGTGTGTTGGCGATGGGCGATTTCCTGCCGTTTCAGGAGACGCGTGTGGTGCCAAATGACCCTGAGCCGAAACACCACCACCTTCCATCGGAGAGGCCTTTTCAATCGGTCATTGCAAAGTCACTGAAGACCTATCCGGTGAATCCGTGGAAGCCCTTTATGAGGGTCAATGCCACGGATGGTGCTTCGTGATCAAAGCCTGCAGAATGAGAGATTAGTCTGAAGTGTAGGTGTTATGTGGCGACTAACTTTTTCTACAGTGCTTTGTTAGTGAACGATATATTTTTGTCACTTGGTAAAATGTTAATCGACTCGTATGAAATCACAAAGTTAGTCGCTTAATTTTTAGAATTGTGCGAGACCCCGAGCATATTTTATGTTGGGGTTTAGTCGCTCGTGTATGTTTAGTGTTGGCGACATTTGTTAGAAGCTATTCAGCTAGCTTGAGTCAACGTCTTGTGGCTCTTGGAGCCAGTCGCATGGTGACTCCAAGGGGTACTCTCTAATTAGTCTTTTCCCTAGACGTGAGCGGGTTTGTTGTAGCGACTCCCCGAGCGTGGTACTTAATTGTTCAAGTCATATGCCCAAGGTAGTTAAGGACATGGTGCGTTGTTCGGTGCATAGCGCATCTCTCCTCCTGGCTCGCTGAGCCAATTGTTTGGCAAGTCCATGACACGCTCTCATACTTGGTGTGTTCTCGAGCCGTGTGTGGGTTCGTGTTGGAACGAGTCCCCGCATGTGGTACATAACTGTTCGAGTCGGTGTGCGTATGAATGAGGAGGACAAGGTGTTGTGAGAAGCACGATCGATCGTCTTGGCTCGGGGAGCCAGTCGAGCTAGGTGACTCCGATGGTAGCTCCGGGTTGGCATTTTCGTGGACGGTGCAAGACCCAAGTGATTTTCGGTGCCCTTGAACCGGACTACTTAGACGTGACAGTCGCTCGACCAAGGGTTGACTACCATAGTTAGCGTATTGCTTTATGTATGAGTGCCAACAATACAAGAAATAGTGAGTGGACACAATCTATGCAGACATTATTTGTATTTCATCATTGATACAACTGGGTACAAGTTTGAGTTCTTATGTATTGAACTTTCGGAGGAGGTTCACATTCCATGGACGCTCGATGTCGAGCTAGCTGTCACCTCGTATGTCGACGAGGTAGTAGGCGTTGTTGCCTAGGACTCATCCGATGGCGAATGGCCCTTCCCACGGGGGAGAGAGCTGCATGCCCTTCTTGTCCTGGATGAGTCGTAGGACGAGGTCGCCCTCCTGGAAGGTGCGAGCCTTGACTCGGCGGCTGTGGTTGCGGCGGAGACCTTGTTGATAGATGTAGGTGCGGGAGCGAGACAGGTCACGTGCTTCATCGAGCAGGTTGACCCTATTTTGACGGGCGACTTTGTTGTCTTCTTCCGTGTATTGGATGAATCGAGGTGAGTCGTGCTCCAGGTCAGTCGGCATGACGGCTTCCGCGTCGTACACCACAAAGAAGGGGGTGAACCCTATTGATCGGTTGACAGAGGTGCAAATGCCCCATAGCACGGAGGGGAGCTCTTCCACCTAGCATCCTGGCATCCACTCAAGGGGGGCTTGCTATCTTGGCTTGAGGTCGTGGTGGACACTTTGATTGGCCCGCTCGGCGTGGCCGTTCAACTCCGGGTGGGTGACTAAGAAAACGTCGAGTCGGATGGCGTGCTCCTCGTAGAAATTAGCCATCACGCCCTTGGCAAATTTGGTGCCATTATCGGTGATGATGTTGTGTGGGTAGCATACCGGTAGATCAACTTGCAGAGGATCTTAGTGGCAGTCTTGCCATCACATTTCTTTATGGGCTTCGCCTCGACCCACTTTGTGAACTTGTCGAATGCGACCAGGAGGTAGGTGTAGCACGATGGGGCTGTTTGGAACCGACCCACCATGTCGATACCCCAAATAGCGAATGGCCATGTGATAGGGATGGTCTTGAGAGCCAAACCAGGGATGTGCGTATGGTTGGCATACTTCTGGCACCCGACACAGCACTAAACAATGTCGATTGCCTCGGCGTGTGCGGTGAGCCAGTAGAAGCCATGGTGCATGGCTTTGGCGACTAGCGACCTTACGCCAGCGTGGTGGTTGTAGTTGCCGGCATAGATGTCTTGTAGAATCTTGCGACCCTGTTCCACTTGTACGTAGCATTGGTACACACCTGTCACGCTATGCTTGTGGAGCTCGTCGTTGATGATGATGAAGGACTTGTAGTGGAGAACGATCATCCGTGCCGCAGTCTCGTCATTGGGCAGTATCTTGTGCTCGAGGTAGGGTATGTAGGGTGCGGTCCAGTCGCTAGGCTCCGTGATCAGGGTGACTAAAAAGGACTCGCACTAGAGAGGTATCCTGATGTCGATCTCCTTCAGGGGAGACCAATGGATTGTCGATGATGTCAAGGAAGATGCCTAGAGGTGGCATTTGGTGAGCCTATCCGATGCATGAGAGTGCGTCGGCCTCCTCGTTTTTCCTATGATCAATCCACTCGATGGAGTTGCTAGCGAAGTAGCCTCCCAGCTGGTCTACCGCTTGGTTGTATGCTATCATGATGGGGGCGACTGCGTCGCATGTGCATGTGACTTGTGTAGCGATGAGGTCGGAGTCGCCATAACATTTGAGGCGGTTGACGTTCATTTCCTTGGAGGAGAGCCTCATACTCAGCTAAGTTGTTGGTGCAAGGCGTGAAGTTGATCTGCAATACGTATTGGAGTTTCTCGCCTTTGGGGGAGGTCAAGATTATTCCAGCCCCAGCGCCATCCAAGTTCTTTGATCTGTCGAAGTGGAGGGACCAATAGTTGAGGTACGGAAGTATCATGGGCTGTTGCGCTTCTTCCAAGTCGGCGAGGAAGTCAGCCATGGCTTATGCCTTGATGGCCTTGTGTGGCTAGTACTTGATGTTGTGGATGCCGATTTTGACGGCCCATTGGGCGACTTGCCTAGTCATGTCGCGATTGCGGATGTTGTCCTGCAGCAGGGTGAAGGAGACAACCGTGATAGGGTGCTCCTACAAGTAGTGAGGGAGCCTGCTTTGGGCTCGGAAGACCGCGTAGACTAGTTTTCTGTACTACGGGTAGCATTGCCTTGAATCGGTGAGGACTTCGCTGATGTAGTAGACATGGCGCTTCACAGGGCACTTCTTGCCCTTCTCGGGTCGTTCGACGACCATCATGGCGCTGACAACTGTACTAGAGGCCATGGCATAGACGAGAGTTGGCTGCTTTTCCATGGGAGCAGCGAGTACTGGTGCTGTGAGTAGCAGGTCCTTCAGTGGTTTTAGCGCGTCGTCGGCCTCGCTATCCAACACGAACGTAGGATTCTTCCGCACCAATTGGTATACGGGCATTGCCTTCTCACGGAGTCGGGGATGAAACGACTGATTGTCGCGACTCGCCTCGCCAATTTCTAGACATCGCAGGCACTCGGGCTTAACGAGTCACGCGATGGTGTCAATCTTGGAGGTATTGTCCTCGATGCCTCGCTTGGAGACCATGTATCCCAGAATTTGGTCGGTGGGCACACCGAAGGTGCACTTCCCCGGGTTAAGCTTGATTTGGTACTTCTGTAGTTCCACGAAAGTTTCGGCCAAGTCGGCAAGTAGGTCGCTCTAGCGAGTCAACTTCACCACCACGTCGTCGATGTGGACATGAATCTTGCTACCAATTTGGCTTGCAAAGGCACTCTTCTTGAGACCGAACGTTATCACGGTGTAGCAGAAGGCTCCGAATGGCATGATGAAAGCCATTTTCTCCTCATCCTCGATGGGAATCTTGATTTTGTTGTAGCCATAGTACGCATCGAGGAAACACATTTACTCAGCCATGTGATCGAGTCGATGATCTGGTCGATTCGTGGGAGGACAAACTCCTCCTTCGGGTAGGCGCTGTTGAGGTTGGTTTAATCGATACACATCCTCCAGGTGTTGTTCTTTTTCAGGACCAGGACTGGTTTGGCCAGCCACTTGGAGTACTTGATGGGCCCGATGAACCCTGCAGCGAGTAGCCACTTCACTTCTTTGGATATTGCGCGGCGGAGCTCTTCATTGAAGGGCCGAAGTGACTGCTTGACTGGTCATGCCTTTGGTTCGGCATTCAACTTGTGCTCAGCGAGTTCTCTCGGGACACCAGGCATGTTAGAAGGCTTCCATGCGAAGATGTACCAATTCTCACAAAGGAACTCGATGAGTGTGCTTTCCTATGCGGGGCTCGTGTTGGTTCCCATGGTAAACTTCTGGCTCGAGTCGCCTGGGACAAGCTCAACGGCGCAAGTGTGTGTGGAGGCCTCAAAGGTTGCCTGTGTGATGCTATCCCAGGTAGGCTTCTTTAGGATTGTCGGGTCGTCCTTATCGATGTTGCTTGTGTATTTCACGAGATCGTCTGCGTAATTTTTTTCCTAAGTGATGACACCGTTGGTGAGCTTGGTGCCATTGTACTTGCACTCCAGGGCCATGTCGAGCTCGTCGGGGACAGTGATGATGCCGTGTGGTCCTGGGAGTTTAATCATGTTCTATACGGAGTGGGGGGCGCCATGAACTTGGTGAATGCCTGTCATCCCAGGACACAGTGGTAGGGGTTGTGCAAGATCATCGGCTCGAAGATGACTCGCTTGGTGCGGAAGTTGGTTGGTGTGCCGACGGTGACTGGCAACGTCATCTTGACAATCGGATACTCCTTTCGGCTTGGGACGATGCTATGGATGGTAGAGGGTGGATTCGACCATCGACTGTGGGAGTTACAGTCTCCTGAAGGTGTCTAGGTATAGTATATTGATGGAGTTGCTTTCGTCCATCAGCGTCTTGGGGAGCCAGTAGTCAACCACTTTGAGCTTGTTCACCAGGGCGACTCGCCCTAGGTACTCGATCCTGGGCGCATGATCTTCGCGACTCTGGTTGATTCTTTGCTTGGACTAGTTGAGCCAGCGCGGGTGATACGTCCATTTTGCATCACTATTCCATATCATAATTTACTGTTATTCACTGATATATTTCATATTAAGAGATGATACTTATGTTATTTCATCTATTTTTGCATGGTTGATGACTTTTGTAGGATGGCCACTGAAGCCAGGATTCTGACGGAAAAGGCACGTTTGGAGGCAAAATTTGGAAAGATCAAAAAATCCTAGAAAATACATGGAAAATCCTATTTTACCAGAAGACGAAGGAAGCCAGAAGGGGGAGCGGAGATGGGCCACAGGGGGCCCACACTACCCCATGGCGCGGGCCACCCTAGGCTGCACCACCAGGTGGTGTGGCCACCCTGTCCCACCTCTGCCTATGCTCCTTTGCGTATATAATCCTCCCAAAACCCTAAGAATCGGGAAGAAACCATAGAAAGGTTCCGCCACCACTGTGGGGCAGAAACAACAGAGAGAGAAAGAGTTCTCTAGCAGGCAGAAATCTGTTGGGTAAATTCCTTCCTGGAGAGGGGAGATCGTCGCCATCAACACTGTCATCATGCTGAACTTCATCGGGATCATCATCATCATCTCCATCACCATCTCCACTAGCACCATCATCACCACTATAACAATTGGGTTGAATCTTGCATAGTTCTTAGAGGAAACTTTCCTGGTGTTGATTACATGTTGTAGTTCATGCTATTGAGTGGAACCATTGAATTATCGTTCATGTTCAGATTGTTACTTATCACTAATTCATCCCTGATCTTGATCCATATGATGTCTCGTGAGTAGTTCGTTTAGTTCCTGAGGACATCGGAGAAGTCATGTTGTTAGTAGTGGAATTGTGTTATGAAAGATTCAATGGTTTGATATTTAAGCTGTGGTTAGGTTTCTATCTTAATTACTTTCTTGTACTTGTGGATGCTTGCAAGGGGTATAATCACAAGTATGTATTAGTCCTAGGAAGGTCAGTACATTAGCACAGGTTCACCCACACAACACTTGTCAAACTAAAGAATATTAATCAACTATATGAAGCGAAAGCACCTGACGATATTCCCATGTGTCCTCGAGAACGTTTGGACATCTTAAGTAATACAACCGGTGTGTCCTTTGCTAAAGAAAGGATTGGGCCACTTGCTGCATTTATTCTTATTGTCTTTTATTTACTTGTACTTTATTTATCTGCATCATCAAAAACCCCTAAAAATCCGTTTGCTTACAGAGAATTCCTGATCCATACCACTAGTCAACACCTTCTGCTCCTCGTTGGGTTCGACACTCTTACTTATCGAAAATACTGCGATACACCCCCTATACTTGTGGGTCATCAAGACTATTTTCTAGCGTCATTGCCGGGGAGTGAAGCGCTATTGAAGAGTGGAACTGTTAAAGGAAACTTCTACTGTGAGTATTGTTTATTTCTGTTAGCTTTATTTCAATATGGATAATTCACTTAGTTTCTTATTTCGCAATGCTACTACCACTACTAAGGTAGTAGATGAACCACCACCTACCGAGAATGATGCTTTTAAGATACCTAAAAGAATTGTTGATCGTGTTATGGATAACTACTATTTTGGAGATGGAACTGTCCATCCCGGTGATCATTTGCTCTTTATACACGAATTTTGCGAGTTGTTTAAGTGTGCAGGTATTACAATAGATCAAGTCAAGAAGAAGTCATTCTCATTATCACTGAAAGGAAGAGCTCAGGAATGGTATAAGTTGCTGAAGAATGGCCAATCTCTTGAATGGGAGTAAGTAGTACCTCTCTTTTATTCCAAATTTTATCCTCCTAGTGAGATTCACAAAGATCGGAATCAAATATACAACTCTTGGCCTCGTGATGGAGAGAGTACAGCTCAAGCTTGGGGGAGACTGAAGTTACTAATGCTCAAATGTCCTATTCATGAGCTCCCTAACAATATTATTATCAATAAGTTTTATGCAAGGCATGGAAGAAGAAGCTAAATGGGATCTTCTAGATCATATTCAAGACAATGCTGAAGCATGGGAGAATGATAAAGGGAGAAAGTTAGGTATAAATTATGATTATGAATGCATTAAATCTTTTATGTGAACTGATGACTTTCGTAATATTAGTAATTCTTACGGTCTTGATTCTCATAGTATTGCAAATTATTTTAATTCTTTTGCTTCTTATATTGAAATTTCTAAAAAGAAATGGAATAAGTATCATGGGCCATATAAAGATATTGTTAATTGTGTTCCTACTAGAAATATTGAAGTTTATACTGCTAATCATATTTTACCTGAACATTACATTGAGAAAATGCCTTTCCCAGTTAAGATAAAGGAATATTCTATGATAGCTAGCATGGGTAATGAAAGTACAAATAAAGCTATTGAACCTGATGACCAAATAGTTGTTGAACCTATAGTAGCAAATGTGAAAGACTTTGTCACTAAATATGTATAAGATAGACACACTATCCTCTATAAGGATACTTCTAATATTGCTGCACAAAGTAGTGTTAAGAGAGCTAGTGTCCCTGTGTTTTCTGTTAGAATAAGTGATCATTGCTACGACGGTTCATGTGATAGTTATATCGTTAAATTTATGCATGATACTGAAAGTTACTATGAGAGAGGGAAAATTGTTCTGATGCATCTCAATAATATTAAGTTTCCTCCCTTTATGCTGAAAGTCTTTATATTGCACTTGGATTGCCTTCCTATGCTAGTAGCCTTTGGTTTCAACAATTTATTTTCATACAAAATTCCCTTCCATAGGAAGTGGGTTAGACTTAAACATGTGTATTTTTGCCTCTTGATGATCTCTTTTACTTCAATTCATATTCTTATTGAGCATCACTAAAATTATCATGCACATCTTAATGGCTATAAAGAAAGATCTTTTTCGGAGACAACCCAATATATTTTTTCTTTTAGTTTGTTTTTGTTTATTTGAGTCTTGGAAGTTATTGCTTCTGCAATAACCTCTCCTTATCCTTTTGTTTGGTTTTTGTGTCAAGATCAGCCTCTAATGAGAGAGAAGTAATATTTGGGGAAGTTGTTGTCCCAAGGCAGATTTTTGTGCTTCACTGTTAAAATTCGTGAAAAATCCCGGAATATCGTACTGATCTTTAATGTTTTGTATGCATGCCCCAGGTTTTTATTTAACTTTCATTAGTTTTTCACTTTTTGATTTGAGCAACAGAAGATTTTCGAAAATATTGATCTTTACCTGCTGGTCTGTTTTGACAGATTTCTTTAATTCTGCATTTTCCTCTTAAATCAATTTCCTTTTTGAATCCCTTTTGGGTTTTTGAGAGGAGTTATTTCAGTAGCTTATGTTTTGATGGATTTCAGTTGAAGTTGAACTTAAAAGGTTTATTACCTTGCATGCACTAATGTTGCTAATGAGAATTGTGTGAAGTTTTGTGTGGAAGAAATTTCCAAGTTGTAGGAGGAAATGTTGTAATAAGATGGTGAATGGTCAAAAGACTTAAGCAATATGTTTATGAAGAAGAATATATTGATGTTATTCAAGTGGTGACTCCGGCAAAATTTATCAAAGACCAAATTCAGACACCTGTAGAGTCCATTTTCGAATAGGTAACAGTTCTGGTAAGAAAAGGTCCCCGAAAACGTTAACAATCATGCTGCGGTACTCTTCCATGTCTCATGATTTGAACTCTTCCTAAGTCAACAAAAATGCTTAGAAAAATCCAATGGTAGCTACACAAGGTTTACATACGTCAGTAACTCATCATATACACTGAACATCGAGTAAGCAAAAGTTAATGTGTACAAGACAATAACACTCTCACCCGAAATGGTAAGGAAATAGTATTTCATTATAGAAATGATGCCTCATGAAAAACCGGAGCAAGGTTTGCTTGGTCTCCTCATGCTTATCCTTTAGCATAGCTCCATTAACTCGATGTGGGTCAATGAACCCAAATCCATGGATTGTCTTTTTTGACATTCGAGAATCTTCATTCTGCATTATTATAGCGTAAAAAAGAATACTTATCGGCAATGAATTGAACAAGCTGAGCTAGAGACTTAATTACATAAATAAAGTAATCACTTACAGACAATAGCAACTGAGGATAGATTTGTCGAGTTCTCTTAGATTGAATAACTGAAAGAATTCTGTAAATTCAATAGGGACCTTGTCTTCACTGAAGTAATGATCTTATCGAACTTTCGCTATGAGCCAATGTCGCTCTTTTTCTGCTTCTTTCATGTACCATACATGCAATTATCGCATTTTTGTTGCCATAACCTGGAGCCTCTCAGAACTGACCAGAGGCTCCCCGTGAACATATCGTTCTGCTACATCAGCCCTAGTGATATCAGCGTTGCGAATAATGTCATGAATAGAGATATTACATTGCTCGGCCAATATATTAGCCGTTTCCATATTCAAAGGTTCTCCCCCATATAGTTGAGGTTCGGGTAACACCTGGAGCAGGGGCAGTGATTGTTTTGCTTGTTTCCCCAGCTAGGGAACGTCTTTTCTGATGCTTCTGCTACCACTCGATTGTTTTGCTTGTTTCCCCAGCTGGTGAACATCTCTTCTGATGCTTGCGCTACCACTTGATAGTTTTGCTTGTTCTCCCTGCTAGGGAACGTCTTTTGTGATGCTTCCTCTACCACTTGATCTCTTCTGTCTCAGTGTCTTCTAAAGACAGCGTGTATAGTTATCTGGCGCATTTAATTGAGATTGGGATGGCTGTGTCAGTAATCTCCTAAAGTGCTCCTTAGTTTCCGGGTTTATTTGGACCTCTAGCTCAGGTTGTTTCTTTTTAAAATGGGCATCCACTTCGGCACGTACGACCGCATCGGTCTCCTCATCATTTAGGTCGTAAGCCCTTTTGGGAGGAACCGGCGGTACTTTTGGGAGGGCGACAACTATCGCTTTCAGCATCGGTTATCCCTTGACGGAGCGGTGCTATCCTTCCGCTTTTGGCCCTTAGTGGGTGGAGGCGGCTGTGTAGATTGAGATGGACTCGTGCTGAGGTCATTATCAAGGAGGGTTGGACTTGGAGGTGGTGGACTTTTACTGGGAGGAGACGGTGGCCTTGGTGGTGATGGATTGTTTCTCGGTGGATATGATGGCCTTGGTGCCGAGCCTGGAAACTTGATGTGTTCCTTTTTCCAAAGAATGAAGCCACTCGTGACTTCTCCCTGTGTCGTCTCCCTTCACCTCCAGGGAAGTCAAGTTGTAGTGACTGATAGTGCGGTTGAGCTTCATCCACACCGACACGAGCATAGCCAGTTGGAATCGGATTGCAATGGTAGGTCGCTCCCGGGGTAGAAGGTAAAGCAAAGCCGACCGCCACCTTCATGGATATGTTCTTCAGTTCAACATGCAGCTCACAACTAGTCTTCTCCTTAATTGCATCCACGGGGTACACATCCATCATTGCATCATTAGCATGGACCTCCGTGGAAGCCATGGTTCTTTTTCGTTGATATGGGGCGCCGACCATACTCTCTACTGCAGGATCTTGCTGTCGGAGTCCTCTAAGTTGATTAAGCTCCTCCCGATGCTGCTGCAACATGGCTTCAACCCTCGCAAAACGCTCTGCATCCTCCCGTTCTTGCCGCTTTGTTTTTCTCGATCGGCTTCTATAGGTGTCAAAGTCCTCGGGAAACCTGATAGCCCATGGACAAGAAGGTCTGAAGCCTCGTGTCCGTCCAACTATTTCAGGATTCCCGAGGGCCTTTGTCAGATCATCGTTCTCTATGTTAGGAACAAACTTTCCCTCTTGAACCTCTTTTATCACTTTAATAAGATCATCCTTGGGTCCAGCAACTTCTTTTTTTGCAACAATCTCGCTTGTTTCTAGGTCATACAATGTCCCATGCCTAAGTAACCAATTTATTGACCTCAAGGGCTAGCCAGACATAGCTGGAGTGACCCCTTTAGCCGCCAGGTCGGCCTCAGCTTTATCGCACTTAGGCATGGCACTCTTGTAGCCACATGTGCCCATATGATGGTGATATTTATTTTTGGATGCATTTAGCTTATTCTTTTCTGACAAAGCCAGAGCTGGTTACGAGGTCTTCTATTGCACAAATGCGGCCCAGTTATCCCGCTGCTTCTCTAGTGGGACAGTGAATGCAGTAGTTTTTTTCTTCTGCACATACGTCCGGTACAATCTTTTCTTCAAGTCCTTGAATAGTTCACCCATCTTCTTAAGAGCCCATTCCTTGACTTTCAACCTCATTTGTTGTGTGATCTCATCAGTCTCCAAGACTGGTAAGGTGAAATGTGTCATGAGAGAATTCCACATCGCATCTTTCGCTCTATCATCGACAATACTAGCCCCAGCTGGATCCCTTTTCTTTCCTGGCTTATTCCACTCTCGCGTGGTGATCAGGACGGTGTCTCTAGCAATCACTCCGCATTGATGTACAAATGCATTGACAGACTGTATGGGCTCCAACGGTTGACCCAACGCAGAGACTAAGTCAATGCAGAAATGGAAATGAGCGGGCAACTTTTGGGTCGGGCCTCTTTTCCTTGTAGAACATTGGCCCGATGCGGAGGTCTAAGAGAAGAAACATTTGTTAGTACATATATACATATCAGTTAGTGCATCTATACTAGTGATCGATTGGTAGAGGCTTTATATACCTGACCGGACTTTGTTATTAAGGTGTCTCCAACATCTATCTCCACCATGGTCTCCACCATCGTCTCCACCATGGTCTCCACCATCGTCTCCACTATCGTCTCCTCCAGACAAATTAAGATACTGGGAGCCATCATCATAATAAGAACCTGTAGTAACCTCATCTATCATGTTGAGAAGCTCCTCTTCATTATGTCTACCGTCCGTAGCTTAACTAATACATAAAAAGATAAAACAATTTTGCATTTAAAAGAATAATTGACTTCACAATACTTAATCAATAATAAACCCCTGAACTAACTAATTGACCCAACTAATCCCTAATCCCTAATAAACCTAGCTAATTATCCTCACCTGTAGGGGCGACGCGACGCGGCGGGATGCGGCAGGACGAATGACGGTGCAGGCGGGGGCGAGCTCCTCCTCGATCGGCAGGCACAAACGGTGCGGGTGGCGGCACGGGCGGTAGGGGGACGACGGTGCGGGCGGCAGCACGGGTGCAGCGGGACGGACGGTGCTGGCGACGGCACGGGCGGCGGTGAAATCCTCCACGGCGAGCTCCTACTCCACACTCTACAGCGGCGGCATCGGGAAGAAGATGAAATCGGGCTCTCCAAGTCATCGCTAGCCCCGGGGCTAAAGGTGTTTTCGGCCACCGTTATTCCCGCGCGCGCAAACCGGGGCTAAAGTGGTTTTGGCGCCAAAATGAAATAGTTTTTACAAAATTATGTATCATCTATCAAAATTTTCAGAAAAAGAAGATCTATAATTTAAATCTATTATCTTACTCTATTATACAAGTTAAATGAAATTATTTATCGTTTAACAAGTATTATATTTAGTATAAATGTTGGAAAAATATAGTTTATTATTTAAAAAGTAGAAAATACATATAATATACCAAAATATTCACAAAAAATAATATACCCATTAGAAATATAATATTTAATACTAAAACTAGTAACTGGGACTAAAAGTTTTTTTTGTGGGCCTTGAGTCCCGGTTGGAGCCACTAACCGGGACTAAAGATATTTCCCGCCACATTTTTAGAGTCATCAAGATATGCTTTCCCGCCATTTACCCCGCTTCCCGCCATGTTTTCCGCCATTTCCCTCTATAACTGGGGCGACCGCCATGTCCATCCACACATCCACACCTTCTCCCTCACAACAATGCACACCACTTACTATGCCTTTCTGACGCTCGAGGAGACCGACGCGTTGTGTGCTTCCAGCTACCCATGCCCACCGGGGTACCGGCTGCCCGCCGGCTGGATGCTGACCGCTAGAGGAGTTCCTGGTCCTCCTGTGCCTTAAGGTTCAGCCTGCCATGTGGCCATCACGAAGTACTTATACCTCGAGCTCACGCTGGAGCAGCGGATGGATCCCTATTGGGATCCCGATAACCTCGACACCTGGAATGCCTTCTTCACAAACTGGCAGGAAAGGGAGCTCGCTAGGTACGAGGGTGATGGCCCGCCCCCTGTGGACCACAACGAGGCCGCTCGTCGCCTATGGTGGGCGAACCAAACTATCGCCAGTGTGATGCGCTACATCTCCATGGGAGACCATCCTCTCCTGAGGTACCCGCACTTTCACCAGCCGCAGAGCCACAAGAATGGTGGCGGTGGTGAAGGCCGAGGGCGTAACACGGTAATCATCCGGGAGCCCCCTCCCCCATGCATCGTGAATCCGAGGCCGGAGTGGCAGGTGCCCTCCCTGTTCCCCTGTTCAAAAGCTGGGAAAGGGCTGAGAATCTAGCCGTGTGCTACGAGCGACGACGATGACAATGATGATGATGATTCTGAAGGCGACCCTAAAGCTGTGTACTATAGGGCTAGACATGAATTATGACTATTTTTTACGTTTTAATATTAATAAATGTCTTTGGTGTTAGCCACAGCAAGTTGCAATACTACCTATTGAGATCGAGATAGTTCATATCCATAATTCTGATGGTTGGAACGTTGCCGACGTGGAAGTGAACGTGCACGGTAATTACGCCACGTCCTCCGTCTTTTGCCGCTCCACCATTTCGGATTTCGCGCGCGTAAAAATAGCTGATGATTAATTCTTTGTTTTCGGTGCGTTTCGAGGTAGCGTAGGCTGCACCCTACGTCATCCTCCTGACAGTTGCAGTGAAGAGTCATGTCCGAAAGATTCCATCAAAGACGGAGATCCCCGACTCGGGAAATGAAGACTCAAGGAATCTCCGACTAACATTGTGAAGCCGGAGAGGATTGCAGGGTTCTTTGGGATATTCTGAGATCAAAGTCCTCTGGGGGCTACTATTGGGGATATGCTATATGGGTATCCTCATAGCATGTCACCAATCCGCCTAACCCGGGTGGCCCATAGTTGGTAGCAAGGCCTATGGCCTGCTGGGCGGCCCAGTTAGACGGATCCTGAAGGAAGACCTATGTCGGATAAAGGAAGGCTACGCAGGAGTCACCAACATACTCGGAACCTTGAGTGTACAAGACACGGAAGATTAGTTCGTGTAGGTGTAGGACTCTATACCTTGTCCGGCAAGGACCTTTCCCTGTAAACCCTAGGTCCTGGCGCTTTTATAAGTTGGCCTATGCGAAGCCTTTAGGGCACCAGACATCAGATTGCAGCGTACAACACGTAACACCTCGCACAACGAACCTATCTCTATAACTCGGCGTATTGCCATTATAGGGATTTATAGCAGGATTAGAGTTCTGCTATACTTGTGGGACTTGAACCTGGGTAATCTATGTTACCTCGTACCCGCCAATTCTCCGTCTTACCCCACGTCTCTAAATACGCACTGTGAGGACCCCTCCATGGTGTACTTGTCGGCAATACCACGACAGTTGGCGCTCACCGTGGGGCAAGAGGCGCTTCGATCTCTACACCGGGCGAGGTCCATTCTCTTTGCGGGAATCGGTGATACCATAGCCATTGGTCGCGTTCTCTTCTACAACAACATCCCGATCATCCCGTCGGATGAGTTTTGGGTGCCGGCAAAGACGAACCCCACGCACAGCTCTGTTATCCCCTTCGGAGATATCCACATGTTCATCAGCGAAACTGACTCGGGTTCTAGCTCCCAGGAAGTCGGAAACTCGTCAAGCCCCGCATGGACTGACTATGAGCAGGACACGTTCGCGGAAGGATCTCGGCCATACCTCTCTTTGGAGTATCATGGCTCGGATCAGGAAAATTTAAGGCCCACCCAAACCGCCCCTGTGCAGGATATAACGGTGGAAGGACCTCGCAAATCCGCTTGGCTTCCCCGAGCATTAGAGATGCGCAGGTCACACTTTGTCGGTGTCGTCCCCATCTTCGATCTGGCCAGATGCGTTCAAAGAGATGGGGAACCTCCCCGTGAATACCTTGCCAGATGGATGAGGGTGAGGGAAACCCTAGAGGGCGACCGTGCTGACGAACTCGTGTACCACTTCGTGGAAGGGCTCACTCCTGGAACACACCTCTCCGGCATACCCTCTGAAGGCGGCAGGCCGTAGACCCTCTTACCCTTGGTGATATGGTTGCCATCGTCAACGAATACGCGGATGCCAATGAAGAGGCCATGACGGCACTCTCCATCGTAGCCGGAAGAGATAACAACAACAACAACCCGCCTCCATCACCCTCCATGTCCGCCATCGCCAACACCGAAGCTACCTTCGACTCCATGCTCGATGCGCTTTACACCGACATCAGCATGGATGTCGGTGGCTCGGACGCTAATTCAGAAGAATATGACGCTGTTATGAGGGAGATCAAGCAGGAGATCGAGAAGGAGGAGCGCGCAGAGAAGACCAACAACTCCCACCAGGTGCTAGTCGCCATTGGGAGCGTGATGGAAGAAGACGGACAGGAACGGGAACGTGAGAGAGATCCGCCCACGCCAGCGGTCACTAGAGCAGCAACAGCTAAGAAAGCCGCCGAGCCTTCGGCTCTAGCCAAAGCTCTGCCTCCTCAGGCTACCCGCCAGCTACCGATGCAGGAACATACCACAGACCCTAATACGGCCCGACAATCAAATCAACCGCCAATGCCACCGTCAACGTCTACAGCTGGCAACCAGCTAGCCACTCCCGCCGACAAAGCAATCTACGGCGCACTCCTTGTTGATCCAATCACCATCGCCCATATTCGGAGCATTATGGAGCTTGATGAGAAGCATGCGGAAATCTTGGCCGAGGCCAAGTGCATCGTGGAGCAAGGCGCTAAGCTGGACGAAGACATGGCTAAGGCGCAGCAATTAGGGTTACCTATCTGGTCCATAGTTTCCCTTTTGTAGCCTTATACCCTGATCCTCTACTCCTAGCATACCTGGGTCTGGCATGTGAGCGTTGCTAGAGCTCCTACATCTGTCAAGCTTAGCCTCCACAAATAGGGTTTAGGGTTTAGGGTTTAGGGTTTAGGGTTTTTAGGGTTTAGGGATTAGGGTTTAGGGTTTAAGGTTCAGGGTTTAGGGTTCAGGGTTTAGGGTTCAGGGTTCAGGGTTTAGGGTTTTTAGGGTTTAGGGTTTAGGGTTTAGGGTTTAGGGTTTAGGGTTTAGGGTTTAGGCTTTAGGGTTTAGGGTTTTTTAGGGTTTAGGGTTTAGGGTTTTTGGGTTTAGGGTTTAGGGTTTAGGGTTTTTGGGTTTAGGGTTTAGGGTTTTTTAGGGTTTAGGGTTTAGGGTTTAGGGTTTAGGGTTTTGGGGTTTAGGGTTTAGGGTTTAGGGTTTAGGGTTTAGGGTTTAGGGTTTAGGGTTTAGGGTTTTGGGGTTTAGGGTTTTGGGTTTAGGGTTTAGGGTTTAGGGTTTAGGGTTTAGGGTTTAGGGTTTAGGGTTTAGGGTTTAGGGTTTAGGGTTTAGGGTTTAGGGTTTTAGGGTTTAGGGTTTAGGGTTTAGGGTTTAGGGTTTAGGGTTTAGGGTTTAGGGTTTAGGGTTTAGGGTTTAGGGTTCAGGGTTTAGGGTTTAGGGTTTAGGGTTCAGGGTTTAGGGTTTAGGGTTTAGGGTTTAGGGTTTAGGGTTCAGGGTTTAGGGTTTAGGGTTTTAGGGTTTAGGGTTTAGGGTTTAGGGTTTAGGGTTTAGGGTTTAGGGTTTAGGGTTTAGGGTTTAGGGTTTAGGGTTTAGGGTTTAGGGTTTAGGGTTTAGGGTTTAGGGTTTAGGGTTTAGGGTTTAGGGTTTAGGGTTTTTTAGGGTTTAGGGTTTTAGGGTTTTTTAGGGTTTAGGGTTTAGGGTTTAGGGTTTAGGGTTTAGGGTTCATTTAGGGTTTAGGGTTTAGGGTTTAGGGTTTTTTAGGGTTTAGGGTTTAGGGTTTAGGGTTTAGGGTTTAGGGTTTAGGGTTTAGGGTTTAGGGTTTAGGGTTTAGGGTTTAGGGTTTAGGGTTTTTTAGGGTTTAGGGTTTTTTAGGGTTTAGGGTTTAGGGTTTAGGGTTTAGGGTTTAGGGTTTAGGGTTTAGGGTTTAGGGTT